>CM052368.1:14016484-19926746 GCA_028551485.1 Casuarina cunninghamiana | reverse complement strand
TTAATCCCTACTTTGATACCAAGTTGAAAATCAGAGTTTGTAACATTTGGTACTTTGGTTTGATTAATAAGTTGGACCAAAGTATAACAAGTCTATAACAAATAATATAAGAGAGATAATGGTAGAGTAACAATTGGGAAACATCTTGAGAAGTGGTTTAAACATAAATGAGAAAATGAAAGAAATGATAATAGAAACTACTCCAACACAAACATATATGAATGAAAGATAATGATATCAAAATAGTTTAAAAGCCATTGTTGCAAGGCTTAAACACCCTGCTACATATCTACGACATTTTAAAAGAAGTCAAACATACAACAAATGCTATCTCCCTCTCTTATTTATAGAGTATTCCAAACATATTTTATTACATGATGATTGGGCAGTGGCATAATAATTATGGATGGTGTGGACGGTTGCTTAAATGGTGGCTTGGACAGTTCCTTGGACGGTGGCTGATGTGTAAAGATATCTCTATGAAACCTTGTATGAATGTGAACTCTTGTCTAGATGTGTAAGGAGGATTCCTCTATGCGTTGGTGATGTAACTTTTCTTTTGTACACCAAATCAATAACTCCAACAAACAAGGCTACTACTATTTTATTCTAATTATTGCAGAGCACTTTCATATTCAAGGAGCCCTTGGCTAGATGTATCATAACTTGTCGAGGGCTTTTTCATGCTCTTCTTATTATTAGCACTAGAAATCTTATGTCCAAGCAGTTGCTTTGTCAAATTATTCTTCCCTCCATCTAAGCTATGCACTTTTTTAAAAGTGCATGTAACCAAACTTCTCATTATCTTGCTTCAAAACCTAATCCATTTCATTTCCTAGCATATCTTTTGATTTGTTAGGACTATCTCTTTTTCCTTCCTTGAGATAATTTAGAATAATTTCCTTGTTTTCCTTCTTCAAGCTTTTCATCGTTTTTCTCACTTCCAACCAGAGTCTCCTTCGATCTCCTACCTCTAATTGGTGGTTAGTTACCGGTGATTAATTGGTGGTTCAGTTTTCAAATTGTATCTAGCTACATCAGACCTTGTCCTACATGTCTTATCTCTATGGCCTAGTGAGAAATTGCTCAAAGTTTCTTATTCTTATGTGTATCGTGGAAATTGTGGAATGACATACTTGATGATCTTGCTCTGGTTATTGTTTTCTTCCTTTAAACCCTTCCTCCACAAGAAGTTCCTCCAAAGATGATGGAGTATTACTAATTTATGCACATAAAAATTGATATGAAATCCCTTCTTGAGGCTTATGGAAGTATATTATAGATCATAAAAGTCCATAAAGAGTGATATAGTCTAAAAGTAATAAACCCATCATCAAAAAAAGGTTAAGCCTTTTAGCTTGATAGTCGAATTCAATATAATTGATATGGGAGTCAAACTCACATTTTAGGTTTGATTCTTAGTTGAGACCTAAGGTGGAGCACGCTTGAAATAATCCTAATGGGGTCCAAAACACCAAGGAGGTAAGATAAGGAAGAGTAATATGAACGGACAACAATGTATTGCCTTAAAGTATGCCGCTGAGGGCATTAGATCAAAAAATGGTAGAATGTTACAATCTAAACATAATAAGCTATCATACCAATAGGCTTAACCTTTTGACTCAATAATCAGGTTCATTATAATTTATTTATTTTTTGCTTTTTTTTCCTTTTCTATCAAAAGCTTACAATGGTGAGCCTCATGGTGGTTTCATTGAGACAACCGCTTGACTTTGTGAAAAGGGAAACCTTATAAACTTTTTTAGGGCTTCTGTTTCAATTAAGGGAAGGGTTTGGATTAACTAGATCCATAAACTTCTTAGGTTCTAAGGGAACTAGAGAAGTAGAGGAGAATAAGTTTGGTCCTTCTAGCAGTTGGATTTTTTTTTTTTTTTTTGGTAAATTCTTATCATTGATATTATTATGATAGGGTGAGTAAAGACTCAAAATCTATGTACGAATTACATAGGATAAGACATTGAACCTAATCCCTTAATACATCATCCCAAATTTCGATTAGTAATAAAAGCCAAATAAAACATTAACATTCCTAAGAAAACCATACAATGAAATAATAAAGAGATCCAAAAATTGATAACCTTAAGGAGGCTTATAATGTTCCAAGCCTAATTGATCTTCCTAGGCTATTTTCCTACAATGCGTTGGTAGTGATCCTAATGTTGATAAGACTTATATCCCTATAATCGAGTGACCAAAGTTTGCCAATCCATCTGCAAGGAAATTGGCTTCACAAAAGATATGAGAAATCTTGACATTTGAAGGTAGATAAGTTTAGCACTAATATATTTCATATTCTAAATGCCAAGGGACTGAGAAGTTTCCTTTAATGCATTATACCATGAATTCATAATCAGCTTCAATATATGTTATATTCAAACCTTGTTGATGGCATAGTTTCAGACCTTCTAGTAAAGCTAAAACCTCAGCTCATGCACTATTTCCTTGTCCCAAATTTATTGCATAAGCCAAAATAACATTTCCCTTCCAATCCCTCACTACATCTCCTCCCACACATGCTCTATCCTTACATGATCCATTTGTATTCAACTTTAAAGAGCCCGGGGATGGACATGACCAATGTACCATACAGCCTCTGTAAAGTGGTGGAATAGCTATAGGAATATTTAGTTCTTGTAATATTTTGCAATCTTTTATTGAGGGAAATGTACTACTTGGAAAAAAGGTCATGAAATGACGAACCTCTAACAGCACTTTCCCTATCAACACTGGTAGAAAGAAACCTTGATTCTCGAAAATGACATTATTTCTTGTCAACCAAATTTGCCACAAAGTTACACAACCAAGCCAATGACATTCCTCCTTGTGAGGAGGTACTAGCCTCGCACAACCAATCCTCAACCAAGTTCATTACTGTATCATGTCTAACTAAAACTTGTAAAGTTTGACATAAATGATTCCATAATCTTTTTGCCAATTCTCCTTGACAAAAAAGATGATCTAATGTCTCACACTTTGATGTAGAACAAATACACATCTTGAGGCAAAAGAAGAGCCTCTCCCTTAAATTCTATCATTTGTTGGAAATCTATTATACATGACCCTCGACATGAAAAAACCAATCTTTGGCGGTAGATACTTATTCCATATAAACTTACTCCAGGTTTTCTTCTCTCCATGTGACCTTTTGTTTTCATATACTGATACTATAGAGAATACTCCATTAGAAGTTAACTCAAAAGCCATTCTATATGGATCATTGGTGAAGGTTATTCGACTTGCTTGCTCCAATTGCTCTAGAGATAAAGAGGCTTCCAAAAACTCTGAATCCTCCAAAGCTTCACGGGTACTTCTTTGGTTGTCTACACATAATGGATGCCATAGAATCTCATCTAATCATTTGTCTTTCTAGAAAAATCGTTCTTCATTTTGAATCACCCACTTGCTATGCTGCAAAACAAAAAAATGTGAGTTTTAATAACTCCCCAACAATGAGAGGGTTTGACATTTCTTGGTTGATGACAAACTTCCATTGGGTTTCCATATTTCCTTTACATGAATTTTGTTCATAAGGAATCTCCTTTAATATAATTCTAAGCCATCTTTACCAATAAGCTCTCCATTATTGTGGTCATATCTCTTATTCCTAACCCACCTTCATTCATAGGACGGCATGTTTTAGCCCATCCCACCCAATGTGCTCTATGCTCCCCCATATGACTCCATAAGAATTCAGACATATGCTTGTTTATCTCTTGCAATACTACTTTCGGTGCTTTGGTCATCGACAAACAGTGGATGGGGATGGAGGATAGAACACTTTTAATTAAGACTAGTTTCCCTCCATGAGAAAGAAAACAATTCTTCCAATTACCTATTCATCCTGTAATCCTCCCTATAATCTCATCAAAATATTGTCTCTTTAATCTGCCCTTAAAAAGTGGAACTCCTATATACTTCATTGGTAAGTCAACAATAGAAAACCCTGTCCAACTATGAATCTTTTGTTTTCTTTATGGGGATGCTTTCTTTGTTAATAAAAAATTACATTTAGTTACATTAACTTTCTGGCCACTGTAATGCTCATATTCCTTCAATAATTTCATGAAATTCATTATTGATCATTTCTGCCCATTTATAAACATTATCATGTCATCTACATATGGCAAATGAGAAACATACCCAAAATTATTTGTACCTTTATAACTTCCAATATCCCCAACTAGCATTAGATGTTTCAACTGTCCAGAAAAAGCTTTTTGTGCAAGTATGAATAAGCTTGGTGACAAAGGATCCCCCTGACGCAACCTTCTTGTTGATTGAAAAAAATGAAATTTCTTTCTTTGCATCTGAATAAAGAACCAATTGTTTGAAATGCAGCGATACATCATATCAATCCATTCCTCTAAAAAATCAAAGCTTTGCATGGCTTTCAATAGAAAAGACCATTCCAGCCTATCATATACTTTTGATATGTCCATTTTAATAACCACATTACCCTCTAATACCTTTTTGTTTATTTCATGAACCATCTCTTGTGCCAATACTATGTTTTTCTGTATGGATTTATCTTTCACAAAACCAAATTGTTCTGGAGAAATTATGTGAGGAAGAATCTTAGCTAGCCTGTCATTAAGAAGCTTTGTTAAAATCTTATATCTAAAAGTGCATAAGCTTATTTGTCTAAGATGTGAAAAAATACTTGGCTAAGCAACTTTGGGAATTGATGTTAAAATGGTTGCAGTTGTATTCCTTGGAATCTGACCCCTCTTAAAGAAATCAACAATCGCTTTATACAAAACTTCTTTAACCACCTCTTGTGTAGCTGTTCAGTAAAATTCTATATGCAAATGTACATGTTGAACAAGTAATACAATTATAAATAAAAATATCATCCCACAAAGAATGGTGCTTACTGAACTAACTAATTACTAATGGTGAACAACTCCTAAGATTTATCTAGCCAACTAAAATCATTAAACATGGATTAACTAATTGAATTTAATTTAAACTTGATAATTGAAACATGCTAAAGCATCTTATTTTACCTAACTACTAGGTATAAATGTTCATCATTCATGCTAGCAAGATTAATTCTACTCGTAATGGTGGAATTTTTTAATTTATTCACTATCCTATGTCTAGGTATAGCGAACCTACTTAACTCATTAACTCACTGTATTTCTACCCATGAATTAAATGAACTAAGTACATTAAGATATGTGAATATTTCAATTTACACCTAAAGTCACACAAACCATATGGTATATGTCTATCCATATTAATCTATAGTTGCATATTACATGGAGCAATTACATGTTATCTCATGTTGGTTTCAAACATGCAAAACAGATCATTTAAGTGGTAATTAATCACTTAAAAGCATTAAGCTTAGTAAAATGCAACTTCACACAAATAAAACATCTAATAAAACATCATACTCATGTCATTCATACTTCATAATCAAGTTCCATCATAACTCTAACATAATAAACTAAAACATCTTATTTACATAAACAAGAACGATGCAGAAAATCACACAAAACATCTCAAATTGAAAAATAACTAAGTTGTCACCAAATTATCTTCCCTTTCAAGTTGGATTTGCACAATTTCTACACATTAAAGGGAGGAAGAGGAGCTGTCTGAAAAATAGGAAGAAAATGACCAACACACGCCTCCACCATGCGTCTCCACAAGCCACCATGCACCACCATACGCTGCCACGTGTCGTTGTCGTTCTTCACAATAACCATCCGGAAACGTTAGGGAGAATGCTTGGAGTGCCACTCTGCAAACGAATTGCGCTAATTTGCCCCAGAAATGCACAGATCTGTGAAAAACTGCAAGTTGGCGCCCATCATCTCTCGCCTAAATCCGTCATGAAATTGCCCAAAAACACCTACAAAAACACCGAAAATCACGTTGGGAGAGTAGATCCGCTTCTTTCTCACTGGAAAACGTCTAGATCTAGCCAAAAAATGAACTCAAATGGCCAAAAACTAATGCCTTCGCCAAAAAGAACGCAACGATCGGCTTTTGCTCGATTGTCTCATGTCCTCAAAGTCCCACGCTGTCACGTGTGGGCGCTAATTTTCCGGCGAGGGAGCACCAGCTGGATGCTCCTCCCTCTCTATTTGGATGCTCTCTTCTCTCTCCTCTGTTTACTTCTATTACACGATAATTCCCTCTCCTTGGACAATGGCCCATGTGAGTTCTTTTTCTGTTGTTTTCTATCCAACAATAGCTCCCTCTTTTCCCTTCCTTCCATGTGTGATTTCTTTCTTGTTTTCCTTTTCTTTTTCTTGATTTGTTACTTCTTTCCCTTCTATTTGGGTTTGCTACATAAAACAACAAAAGTTATATAAATATAGATAAAATGTCAATATAATTACACAAATACTATATTATATTTTACCTAAAATAAACAAAATAACTCTATAAAAAATAAAGTTATCAGCAACCTCATATAAATGACTTGTGATTCTCTTTGCACCTGAAGCACTATCAAGGTCAAGGTTTTTAATTACTTGCTGCATTTCCTTCCAAGTTGGGATTTGACATAGTATATCGTTTTGCTCTGCTGTTACTAATCTTGGGATTTGACTAAGGAACTCCTTTATCTCATGATCATCATAGTTTGCCATGTGGGATGTTAATAATTCTTTATAGAAATCTATAGCCATGGGTCCCAAAATCTCCACATCATTGGTCTATGTGTCATCTGGTAGCTTAAAGTTAAATTGTGAAGCCTAACGTCTCTCCCTAATGCATGCATGAAAGTATCTTGAATTCCTATCCCCTTCTTGAAGCCATTTGACACGAGCTTTGTCTCTTAAAATCCTTTCTTCCTTCTTGATAGTTTGTATCAACTGTTCTTGCATTGTTTAGCACTCTTGGCGAATGATCAAATCCCACTCTCGTAAGATGTTGCACCTTCAGAAAAGGAAACATCATAGATGCCTCCAAATTGCAAAGTATTTTATTCAATCTCGCCTATATTTGCCTTGTACCATGTACATACGTTGTTACACCAAGTATAAGGACAACCTAAAAATCCACAATCATTCCCATAAGCTTTGCCATACTACTGAGGAATTCTTGTATTAAGAATATAGTTATCAAACAGTTGATCGCTATAAAAACGGCTATGACATTATTCGCTACTGTTAAGAGGAGAAAAAACTTGTCCAAAAAAGTTAGCTCAACTTAAAAAAAAAAGAAGGTACTCTATACTTTTAAGTTTCACAATATCTCTCTAGTTGTTTGATGGTATATCTTTTTAAAGATGTTGATATAAGATGCACTTTTTTTCATAACAAACTTTAAGATATTCTTATCATGATTTTTTATTTTTATTTTTTACGCACACACAAAGAGGGGTTTCGAACCCATTCTTTGACTTTTTACAATTAAGCCAAGAGGATACCCCTTTAAGATATTCTTATAGGGATCGAAACCGTAGGTTTCACTTTAGGTAGAGCAAGGATCTAGCTCAGCATAAGGGATAATGTCCGCCTCGAAAATAATTGTTTTTTGTTCTGCGTGGAAAGTCGGATGCTGTTCCGCCCGTTGGGACCGACTACGGAAGGTCCCACTCGCGACTAGGGGGAAAGACAATCGACATCGGCTCTTCTCTCCAGAACAGCAGCCACGTTTCTCTACCGATATTCCGAAACTGTCCTCGGGGTTCCCAGCAAAGAAGGTGCTTGCCGCCCTCCTCGCATTTACCATACTAGCCTCCCGATATTTGTTGGGCGCTTGGCCGCGCGGCAGTAGAACGGTGATTTGAGTGCTTATGCGAGGGTAATATAGCCTACATGTTCTACTTTTACAATTTTTAATACATTTGCGATTCCAAATTCGCACGCTACCCGTTATATTTGCGGTTTTTTGGGAGATTGGATACCGGAAAACATTTGTACGTAAATGATTGAAGTCCTATGCATGAATGCGAAACAATTATATGACATCATAAAATTATAGCATAATTATTAAAAAAATCACCACATTAGGTTTGTGTCAAATGATAAAGGTATTATATGTTATGATGAATAATAATTAACTTGATAATATAATATGACATGATAACATCATAATAACAATCTTAATTATTATGATTTGTAGAGACAATAATCTTTGGATTATATTGTGAAACCTTGGTATAAAAATTTAATAATAGTTACTAAAAGCTTTAATTGTTACCTCTAGTTATTCTAGTTATTCTAGTTATTCTAGTTATTCTAGTTATTCCAGTTATTCTAGTTATTCTAGTTATGAAGCATTGTTGTTAATTTGCTAATCACTCAATGAAATTATCTCTTTAAAAAATTGTCATGTTATTTTTTACACTTTTTTGCCTAACTAAAAAATTTGAAGTATGGTTAAAGTAAACTTGCTTCTAGTAATAAATTATACTTGCAGTGAGTTATTCAGATTTAAGTTATTTCCTCCACTTTAAGATTTAAACATTCTTTCCAATGTATTTTGAAGATTAAAAGTTGGAAGCCATTTTGAATCTTAAGGCAGGAAATCATTTTACAACTAAGAGGGAATGGTTTTACTGGCAAATTAACATTTAGTAAAAGAATGAAAAGGAGACTTTTTTTAAAAAGGAGAACATTTAACTTTATTTTTTCAAATTTAAAGAATTGTTCACCTAGCTTATTAGCTCAGTGCCAAGCGTAAGGTGATTGTCTTGAGTTTTGATAGGTTAGTTAGTAGTAATTAAAAAAGAAAAGACTTTTCCTCCAGCGGCGTGGCGCGTGCGTGTCGCGTGTCGTTCTCGTTATTTTAAGGACACTTCCTCTGCTCAGTTCTTCAGTTCTTCAGTTCTTCAGTTCTCTGATCTTGGCGCTTTAGGTTTCGCGTTTCTCTCTTTATTCTGTTGCTGGACTCAGATTTGAAGGCCCGGCATCGTCATCTAGCTGTAGCTTTTCTATCGCGCTTTCTCTTTGAAGCTGGTATCTTGTTTGGTTTTGTAAAGTGTTGGTTTGATTGGTGTTTTACTGGCTTCGATTTAGCGCTTTTCGTTTTGTTTGGTAGGGAAGTGAGGGTGTTTCGATTCTAAGACTTTGATCGGAGTCAGGGAAACATGGACCCGTTGTTGAGGGGCAGCAAGGGGCCTGATTGTCTTTGGTCTCGGTCTCTGATGCGGCACCAGACCGCGGAAAACCTCGAGGAAACGAATTTTGGCGGTGAGGGTGTATCGTCTGTGCATACGACGATCGTTCTATTTCTTCAGGCTGCCAATGAAGTAGCAAAAAGCAATCCCATAATGGCTAATGGATGTGAGTTCATGCTTATTTTTGCGAAAAAGTAGATCCTTTTTATTAATGTGAACCATCGGATTTTTTTGAATGTTTGTTCGGTAAAATGATTTGACTTTAATTGTTCTTCCGTAAATGTCTCCGGTGTTTAGACGCTCTTAAATGTTGTAATCTAATGATCTTGCGTGTAGTTCACAACTCTGACGGATTTTAGCTTTATTTTTGCTTTCCATCTATGCATTGTGGGCACGCGTGCTTATATTGTCTGTTTTATACGTCCTTACTTGTGTATTCCGTAGCGCTTCTGATTGTATCATTTGGTGCATCTGTACGCGTGCATGTGCACTAGCACCTCTCCTCATCTGCGTCTGGGGGTATGCATTGTTGGAGCTGAGTGATGGATGATCATTTCATTCATTCACTAAACTTTCCTAGACGGTATTGGCTTGAGAAAAGAGTGTATCCCTTGACTTGTTACTTTTTAGTCACTGAACTGGAAAATAGGGGTGAACCCTCCCAATCCTGTACCCCTTCCTATCCATTGTTGCCCTGGATGGAGGCAGATATCCGCGCATGCCTTGGGGCTACACCTTGGTACTTTGGTAATTTAGAGTTTCAAAAGCTTGTATATAAGTTCTTTGCATTCTTCAATACTTCTAGGAATTGTTTATTTATCGTTAAAGTAGGTATTCTCTGAATGAATCTTTACGCCATGAGGTCCTCCTCCAGTCTCTTCATATGGTGGGAGTATGTGCCATTTGAGCAATTGTGGCTTTTACCATAGTCTCTCTTCATGGAAGAAGTAGTAATAAATCACATTTTTAAGAAGTAGAAATTGTCTTGGCTTGTAGAGTTGTAACACCATCATAATATTATAGTTTGCAATTTTGTCCCATGGGTGGTGTTGAAAAGCTCTTAATTGTAGTATTAAGTTATTATGAAACAGTTACATGTTCGAATACGGGAGTGCTTTTTCATTGGAATATGCCGTTGCTTCTGAATTTGAGAAGCTTGATATATATATAAAATATTTTCAATCGCTTGTTTGCAAAATATTTTATAAGAATCCCTTACCATGAAACCCTAAACATTTAGTTTAATATTTCTTCACCTGCTTACACATGGGTTCAAATTCTCCATCGATAAGTGAGGCTTAATATGTGAAATATTTTAACTGAAATTGGAGATAAATTTTGTATTCAAGATTTTAAGTCTAAGTCACTGCATTGAAACCATATTAAATTACCACTATCTCAAAAGTTTAAGTTAATTGGAATAAGTGAATTAGCCATTTAATTTAATTTCCTAATGAGGTAATTGCTTCTATATTTGCTTTTTCTATAGGCATTATTACTTTCAGGTTCTCATCCTGCATTCTAATGGTTTGACATATTGCTCGTCTGTTTTGGCTTTAATGTAGGCCGACGTGTTGCCTTTGAAGTGGCTAATAGATTGGATCCAACATCTAGTGGAACTGATGTTTGTCAACTTAAAACTGCTCTTCTTCGTCATCTAGAAATAGTAAGTGTTTTTATGTTCTTCATATCAACAATGTCTAGAAGGAAGAAGTGCTTTTATGTTCTTCATATCAGGTGTGGGCCAAGTGTTTATGCTAGGGTGACAATTATTTGCCCATTTGCAGATATCAAACAATAGCCTTTGTATGTATTTTCATAGTCTTCTTGGAAATCAGTAAGGCTTCAGACAGTTATGTAGTGTTTCCTCTCAAGCAGTTAAAAAAAGAAGAAAAGCAGTAGTGGGTGCTGTTAACTGCTCATTAAAAAAAGGTTTAGTCTTTGGATTTCTCATTGGAACAATGACACTCTGGCATGAAAACAAGATTTTTGTTCTCAAATATATACAGGTGTCAGAACACTGAACGTTGGGCAGGGCTTTTTGTATATGTGGTCCTATCTTTTCTATGCTACACATAACTGCTTTTGAGTCATATTTATGGAGGGTTAAAGAAGAATATGTTGGGATTTCAAAATTGGGACATTTGAGTTATGTACATGTTAAAGTATGTAATTTGGGTTCTTGGAGTGCACAAAAGGTTATGTTATTTTTTCTTTTGTTTATGTAATACTTAGCCCATGTGTATTTGTGGAAGTATCTTGGGTTAAGGACCTACGTGCTAATTGTTTCTGGTTAGGTGGTTTGCACAGTGATAGTTTCTACTGTCGTTGATTGATAAACAACAGATTTGGTGCCAAATTTAGGTCTTAAGTAGAATTCGATTGTATTTTGCCATTGAAGATAGTGCCATGGGGTAACTAGCCTATTAGAAAAGAAAAAAAAATCACACTTAAACTAAACACAGTCATGGAACTTAACAAAACATGACAATGTATAGTTCTGTGAATGGTAACAATTCAAACTTAATGGAGAAGTTCCATCTAGTCCAAAGAAAATAGCTTTAATAAGCAAGACTTCACTTCAGCAAATTGTTATTTTATTTCTATTGAAGGTTGCATTCTCTCTGATGGCACTGCTTTGCATGGTTAAAATATTATCCTTCTATAGGTTTTAGTGTAAAAGGTTTAAAATAAAATAAGCAAGGAAAAACGTTGATATAAGAATGAATTTCAACCATACTGTTTATTAAAACCCTGAACCACCTCTTAACAAGTTTAGTACTTTTTTCTTGTATTTTTAATTGCCTTTAGTAAGATTTGTGACCGCTTACAGCACTTTTTGTCGTTAGTTAGATGTTAGATTTTTATCTTCTTTTTTCTTTGCCATATTTATTTTTCATTGGAAAATAATAACTATCAGGAGAATGATCGTACATCAGTGGGGAAAAAAAGCGATGTACAAGAAATGGAGAAATTTTGTGAAAGCTACCACAAAATTTTAAACCAAGCTTTGGCAGATGCTACTTGTAAGGCTGATCGGTAGGTCCACAAGACTATATCAGTTCTTTATGTGATGCTTGATTTACTTTCCTACTAGGTTGTCAATTTTCTGTTTTCCGTGCAGTATGCTGCTCGAAAGGCTGCAACAAACTGGAACTGTTCTCTTAGGTACTCTGATGGCTTTGCATGTAAAACAATCACTTGAACATGAGCGTGAGGTGAAACTATCTGAACTCTATTGAGCTGTGATATCTAGATTTTTTGTTTTGTGGCAGATGATTTGTTAAGATTTCTGCCAATTACTGGACTATAATAAAGCTTTCAGTCAGCTTTAATTTCAAGCTCCTGCATGATGTTGCATGTGTGACTGATACCTTAATGATTGACACTTGGTTAGATTTTGGATGTTCAGGATAAAGTTGCTGAAATAACAAATTACAATATCCTTCCTCTCGGTCCAAATAGTGAAAATCAAGCAATTATGAGAGTCTTAGAGGTGCGTTTTCTTAAATTTTCATACTTTTGCCTATTCTTTTGTAAGGTGATTTTCTGTACCATGAGAGTAGACATAGATGTTCTTTTTCGCCTTATTTTGCAGATCCTGGCTGCTGTTTTTGTGCTTCAAAACATTGGGGGTCTCCCTTGGCCTAAGTACTACTGGAAGAAGGGAGAAAGAGACGTTCTGGATTGGCTTCAGGCAGTGTTTGGGTTTCAGGTGAAATAAATGGCTGGAACCGTATCCAGTTTTATCAGTGCAATTTGATCCTACATGATTGTTTCAGAAATAAGCTACTTGGAATGATTAAAAAAAAAAAAAACTGCTTTTATTTTCTTAATCTGTGTACATGGATTATGTTGAAACATATGCAGACAGATAATGTGGCAAATCAAAGGGAGCACCTGATCTTATTGCTCGCAAATGTGCACATGAGACAGTTTCCAGAGCCTGAACAGCTCAAGGTTTGTCCTAAACAAATATTTAGTCTGAGTGGACAGACTTATGCTACTTTACTTTATGTCCCGTATGTGATTTGGTATTACCTGTTATGTTCATCTCAACAGTAACATGTAGTGACTAGGTTCTATTTTTATGTCCAAGTTATACATTTGAGAACTTCTTGACTTTCAGCAATGTTACGGTCCACCTCTAAAGTTATTGCACTAAAACCCCCCCTCTGTTCTTGCTTGTGATAGTCTTCACCACTGTCTTCATCACTCAGCATTTCTGGGACTGAGTTGGGAACTCTGCTCCACGTTCTGGCCAAGTTCTGGCCAAGTTTTGGGCCTTTTGCATGCCTCTGTTGGGTTAACTGCTTTTTTCATGCTATTAAAACTAGTTCACCCTCAATGCTTATTTTGCTTTACGAATATATGAGGATTGGACAGAGTTGAGTAGATATATAAAGCTCAAAAATGTCTGCAGTGATGCCCATGTGCACCCCCCCTCTCATGGGCTGTGGCAAAAGGAAAACCCCTTCCTCCCTGGGGAAAAAGGATTGCCACAAGTGATTTGGGCTTCAAAAGATGTAATGCTGCCAAATCTGGTAAACTTAGCGAGGGAGAATTATCTCCTGTTTCACAAATTTGGTTCCTCCCAATTGAGGGAATCCAAGTTATAAGGGGCATTTCCCTCAACATTAAAGGGATGAATTTCCAAAATTAACTTTCAAAACTTGGAATTTATACGTTAGTTCTAGTCTCCCATTATGCAAATTCGTGGCAAGTTATTACTTGTCTTCTTGCCAGGAAAATAAGTTAAACTAAACTAATTGAATCCAACTTTTCAAGGGCATTACCCCTTAAAGTTCAAAATGTTGAATTACTGGTTCCTTTCCTGGAATCCAGATTTTGAGGCCTCCCCTCAACATAAAGTGATAAATTTCCACAATTTATTTGCAAAACCTTGAAGTTGATAACTGGGTTGTGGTTTTCCTCTGGTGCGAATTGCATGTCAAAGGATTACATCTCTTCCTACAGGGAAAAAGAAGTTAAACTGAACTAGTTGAGTGAGGTAGTCTGAATGTTGGTCAAGTCCCTAATGAGTAGGGACCTTGTTTGTAGGGACCTATGAGTCCTTGTTCTTATCATGGTGGATTTATATATTTTTCACTTTTTCTGATAACTCTATGGTAGGGTTTTCTGGTAATCTTAGGAGTACAATTTTTTGTCTAGATGAGGCAAGCATTAAACCTTATTTTATGAACCTCACTCAGTTCAACAATGTTTTTAAAGAGAGTTTCTCTTTGTTTTGTAACTATTGGTATTCTCACAAACGCACAAGTGTTAATAGATTTGATCCTCATACTTTAAGAAAATCAGTATGTGAAAGCTTTTCTTCTAAGATATGTATGGAAATCAATTAGGTCATAGCAAAGGGTAAAACCACCCCCCCGCCCTTCTTCTCCCTCTCTCCTCTTTAGTTATACACCTTGAACAAGTACTTATGTTGAGAATGATATTACACTAGTAAAGCAAGACTTATGTGTATATACTATAATTTATACAGGTGAGACAGAAAATTGTCATCCTTATCCTATGCTTGAGATTTCCTGAATTTGAATTGTTTAAAATGGGAAGGGTAATTTTTTCTAGTGAAGGATGTAACATTAATATTTACATGAACATAGCAGTTCAACATTTTTTCTGCCTGTGACATTTTTGTGCATTTCCTTAGTTGGATGAGCGGGCATTGACAGACGCAATGGAGAAACTCGTTGAGAACTACACAGAATGGTGCAAGTACTTGGGTCGCAAGAGTAACATTTTGTAAGCCTTTGCATGTTGATAAATTGACTGATAAATCCACTGTTCAACTTCCTTTGCTTCATACAGCCTATTATTTTTTATATGCTAGTTGGGGAACTTAGAATAGCATATATATATTAATCCTTTTGGTATTAATCTAGCTTGGATTGTATTCTTTGGTGGGAAGCTTTAGTTTTTGTTTTTTATTTAATTCTTTTAAGTTCATAAATGCAGGTTGCCGATCATACAACTAGTGCAACAGCATAAACTACTATACATGGGGCTGTATCTGTTAATATGGGGGGAAGCTGCAAATCTAAGACATATGCCAGAATGCCTCTGCTATATTTATCATCATGTATGTTTTGGATATTTCAAGGACTACCTACCAATATGTGTGGTGATTCCACCTCACCCAAAAAAAAAGAAAAAAACCAACAAAAGATGCTTTATGAGCGCATGCACCCAAACTTACACATCTGGGTGTTTAACTTGGTGTTGTCGCAGACAGCACTTGCTCCCAATTGCTCCAAGTGCATTCTCCTTCTAGTGTTAATCCAAGAGGAGCTTTATTCTAAATGGGCTTCTTGCTTCAGCATTTGTCAGTGTTAACATAGAAAATTTCACCTATTTATTACTTTGACCAACGGAATTATCTGCAGATTATTTATGTGAAAAGCAGTTATGTGAAACCTTTGTTATACATTTTTTAGATGGCGTTTGAATTGAATGGGATGCTAGCTGGGAATGTCATTCCACTGACAAGTGAGAATGTAAAGCCAGCCTATGGGGGTGAAAAAGAGGCTTTCTTGATGAAAGTTGTTACTCCCATATATAAAGTGATTGCTAAGGTGTTGTGAGTGGCCCCTTCTTTTTGTCTTAGTATACTCTATTGTTGCCTTTCCTTTTGATTTCATCCCGATTGCTTTGCTTTGCTTTACAGGAAGTTGAAAAGAGCACAAAGGGGAGATCAGAGCATTCAGAGTGGAGGAACTATGATGATTTCAATGAATACTTCTGGTAGTTGCTATTTATTATTAAGAGTTATAAGTTGTGGTCTATAATCTTCAGTAATTAATTTTTTTTATTTAACTATAGGTCGGTTAAGTGTTTTGAATTGGGCTGGCCGATGCGTGCTGATGCTGATTTCTTTTGTTCGCGCAATGAACAAATTGAGAAAATTGGAGTAAGCAATGATGTTAATTTTCTTTTCTTTAATTTGTTTCATTCTTTTCCAAATGGTGGCATGTGTGAAATCTCCTACAATTCTGAGAAAATAAAATAAAATGCACCATCTTTCTTTCAAAAACATGTCACTTCTGGGGCAAATTTGTGAAGTCCTCAATCTGTTACAGAAATAAGGAAACCAAAGCCAACAATTGATATATCTGTTTGATCATACAAACAGGTCATTAATTTACATTGCATGCATAGTTGTTTGGCTTTGTTTTATGTGAGTCAAGGGTCAGGATAGTTGGTAAATAATTGTGATTTGTGGAATCTTATTATTATTATTGTTATTATTTTTGGTGCATGAACACCTTGCTGTTGAATGTAGAAGTGTTAGAAGGAATAAATTATTATTGTTCTCTTTAATTTCTGCCTTTGCAGCATAAATATTTACCAATACAAGTCAAATAATTATGTTTAAGTAGGAAAAAACTTACCTCGTTATTGGAGCTTAAACTTGTGCTGAAATTTCAGGATCGTAAGCCTGCTACTGGAGATAAATGGTTTGGAAAAGTTAATTTTGTGGAGATAAGGTCATTTTGGCAAATTTACAGAAGTTTTGATCGTATGTGGAGCTTTTTCATTTTGTGTTTACAGGTGCCAATTTGACTTCCATGCACTTTATCTATTAAGTAATTCTTTATGTCTTCAATTTTATGAAAGGGTGCTGAAATTGGCTAGTTTTGACAAGGCTATGATCATTGTTGCTTGGAATGGCTCGGGGCAACCAACTGCAATCTTTGATGCTGATGTATTCAAGAAAGTATTGAGTGTCTTCATAACTGCTGCAATATTGAAGCTTGGGCAAGGTAGGTGATTCAAGTTCCATCCTCTTTACCCTAGATCTGTTTGTTAAAAAGTAATTTAAATTTCAAAGTAATTTAAATGCTGTAAATTCCCATTTAAATTTGAAAATGCTTCTATTTGTTTTACCAAGTGGAAATTGTTAACTGAAGATTACTCTTGTACTTGTGCAGCTGTCCTTGATGTTATTCTCAGTTGGAAAGCACGGCAGAGTATGTCACTCCATGTGAAGTTGAGATACATCTTGAAAGTGGTTTCGGCTGCTGCTTGGGTGATAGTTCTCCCGGTTACTTATGCTTATGCTTGGGAGAATCCTCCAGGATTTGTTCAACCCATCAAAAGTTGGTTTGGAAATAATTCAAATTCACCTTCCTTGTTCATTTTGGCTGCCATTATCTATTTGTCACCAAATATGCTAGCTACAGTATTGTTTCTCATGCCCTTTGTTCGTCAACACCTTGACCAACACCTTGAGAGGTCAAACTGCAAGATTGTGAAGCTCATGATGTTGTGGTCACAGGTCTGCCACATTTTCGTCTATTATTCTGTACTTTTTCAATTTTGTATTTTAACATGATCATTAAGCCTTTCTACATATGTGTTTAAGGTGAAACAAAAATAGATGAACATTTTGTTCGTCAACTTGTGTTGATGCTACATTAACCTGTATCTCTTAAAATTTGCAGCCTCAGCTGTATGTTGGGAGGGGAATGCTTGAGGGTGCAGTTCCTCGTTTCTTTTAAGTACCTAGAACTTGGTTGTTCTGTTAAATTGTGGGTTGGACACTGTAGTGATTCACAGTGGGTGATATCTGTTTTCCAAAATTTGCAGGTACACTATGTTTTGGGTTCTTCTTTTAACAACAAAGCTGGCATTTTGTTACTATATAGAGGTGATTCATTTACATATGACAGAAATTCTTGTTGCTTGTGTCTACTACTAATTAATTCAATGAAAAATCAAATAGACAGTGTCCTAAACAGACCAAAAGAACAAAAGTGTAATTAACAAAGTTCTGATGCCTGAGGCTTTCCTTGAAATATGGTTCGGAGGTTATTCACTATCCATTTTTACACTTTCTGCTGGTCTGTGTTTTCTTACAGATACAGCCTCTAGTGGGTCTGACGAAAACTTTAATGAGCGTTCAATTGACTAATTTCCAGTGGCATGAGTTCTTGCCTGGAGGTATCAGTCATGAATATGTGCCTTACATTTGAAATATTTATTTCATAAAAAGTTGATCTATCATGTGCTCATCTGATCTGCAGCAATTGATGTGGTGATTGCTCTCTGGGCCCCAATTATCCTTGTATGGTTATGCTCTGCTTTGCTTGTTAACCTCTCTTTCCCTCTCAATATCTGTCCCCATATCTTGCATCATATTGTAATGGCTGGTATCACTATATATCTAGGTCTATTTTATGGACACGCAGATTTGGTATGCCATATTTTCCACATTACTTGGAGGTCTTTATGGTGCACTTTGTCGCCTTGGAGAGGTAGTGCATTAATTTTGATCTTTGCAACTGCTTCTATTTACCTATTCATTTTTTTTCTTTCAGTAAAATTTATAAAATTATTCTTTCTGGTCTCTTTGCATGGCAAAATAGTCTCATAAGACTTTTTGGTCACAATTTTCACATTGTAACCAATTAATAATTTATTGTCGTTTCTTTGCTGTTGAATATGAAGTTCCTTTAGACCAATATAAGAACTATCTTATTTTTCCAGATTCAAACACTAGGAATGCTTCGATCTCGTTTTCAATCATTGCTGGGTGCTTTCAATGATCGTTTGATTCCAGCAGAGAATAGTGAGCCAGAAAAGAAAGAGATCGAGGCCACATTTTCTTGCAAGTTTGGTGAGGTTAGCTCTTTTTATTTTCATCTCAAACGTTTTATGACCTCTTGGAACTTTGAAATTATTATCCTTGCATTGAGTTTTATATATCATCTCTTACTATAGATATCCAGAAAAGGGGCAGCAAGATTTGTTCAGTTTTGGAACAATATAATCGCTAGCTTCAGGGAGGAAGATCTTATAAGTAATAGGTAATCTGGAGTGTTTTATTGTAAAAACCATAATTGTTATCTAGTTCTGTCAAAGCTATTGGTTTCTTTACTTTTTCTTTGTTGTTGATAGATACACTCTTACTTCAATTCTCTACTTGGTATACTGAACTTTGTTATCATGTTCAGGGAAGTGGATCTTTTGCTTTTTCCTTATTGTGCTGACTGGGATCTTGAACTTATACAATGGCCTCTATTTTTACTTGCCAGCAAGGTTTTCTTCACCACTTCTGTGTTGAAAAATTTAAGATTCTCATGTTGAAAGACTCATCCTGCATGTGCTTTCTAGATCCCCATAGCATTGGAGATGGCTAAGGACAGCAGTGGCAAGGATCGAGAGCTAAAAAAGAGAATTGATAATGATGATTATATGTCTTGTGCTGTTCGTGAATGCTATGCATCATTCAGGGATATTATTAAGTTCATGGTTCTTGGGGTTCGTGAGAAGAAGTAAGTTTTTGTGCATTGTAAAAGGACAGAGGACTTCAGTTTTCTCTGTTTAAGGAATCAACCTCTGATACGGTCTACTATCTTTAACCATTCTATTTCTTTCTCTTAACTGATCTTTTCAGCGTCATTGATAATATATTTGATGAAGTTCATCGACATATAGAAGCTGGGGACCTTGCATACAGGATGAGTGCTCTTCCAAGCCTCTATGAGCTCTTTGTTGAGCTTATCAAGTGTTTGGTAATATTCTAGTTTTGTTCTATAACTTCTTTAGTCAATAGTTGTATAGTTTAATGAGTGTTCACCAAGTTAGTCTCATTTTTGCAGAGAGTCAATCGGCAGAATGACTTACAAAAGGTTGTGGTTCTTTTCCAAGACATGCTGAAAGTTGTGACAAGGGACATAATGAAAGACCAACCGTCCAGGTGCTACATCTTTATAGTAATTAGTTCCTCAAAGACTTATCCGCATCATAGATGTCTAATTTCAGCATTATTTTAACCTTTTCATTAATAGTTCTGTGGATTCAATCCATGGGGAGAATGATGGAGGGACCCCCGCTGATATTTCATATCAGTTATTTGCATCTAGTGGCGCTATCATGTTTCCTATTAATCCAGTAACAGAGGATTGGAGAAAGAAGGTACATCATTTTTACCAATATGTTGTAAATGAAGAGTTTGATTTATATGTTTAGTTGAGCTCTGTTGTTGATCTTTTGCAGATTGAACGGCTTTTTCTACTTCTGACTGCTAAGGAATCTGCTGCGGAAGTACCATCCAATTCAGAAGCAAGACGGCGTATTACATTCTTCGCAAATTCGTTGTTTATGAATATGCCTTCTGCACCAAAAGTTCACAATATGCTTTCTTTCTCGTAAGCTTTCTTTCTGATAAATCATAATTGTGGCTTTTTGTATACTCACATTGTTTGCTGTTGACAAACCTCAATGGTACAAGCAAAAGTAGGCTGAGCCTTTCTTTTCCAGTTTATTTATCTCTTTTGATGCTCTTTCAATCACATTTTCCTTATATTTTTCTTTACATTTTGTTTAAAGAGTTTCTCTTGCATACCTTTTACTTTGAAGCATCTCTTATCACTTTTGCACACATGGTTAAGTGTTTTGAAATTATGAATTTGGAATACTGAAGGTACAGTATTCCATCTAGCATGTTATGAGTGTAGTGGTAGATGTAAAGTTGTAGATTGTAAATGCATATGAAGCACAATAACTTAAAGCATGTGGCAGTTGTCTGAAGTAGAAGTTTCTGATAGTGCTTTGTATTTTATTGAGCTATTGGCTCATTATCTGGGAAATTAAGGTATGAAAATTCAAAAAATATTGAGCGGCTCAAAATTATTTTAGTAGATGGGATATTTTCAGAATGTAATAATCGTTTGATATTGTATCATAACATCAATATAAAAAAAAGGGGATAACATTCTGCCAATTATATGAGATTTTGGTTTTCTCTTTTTTGTTCATAATTATCAACATTAATAATTGATGTTGCTAATCTATTATTAGACAGTGGTAGTTGTGCTGCTAACAGTAAGTGGAACCATGTAGACACCATAAGAATGTGATATCAAGGGGAACATGACAATTTTGTATTAATGTACTTTTGCAATGTTGACTGTACAGGCATTAGTTGCATTTATCTAGAGAAATAATTCAAGCAACTCAAGAACCTGGCTGAAAGTGCATTTTGTTTTTGTGCTGAAACCCTTATGTATATGTCCAGTCGAATTATCCCATAATTGTTCCTAAGACGTTTCAGGAGAAAACTGGACAGGAATGTGTAATTACGATGTTGCATAGCCTCCATAGAATTACCAGTTTTTATCCAATATTTGTTTTTGATGGAATAAGATTTATCTGTAGGGTATTGACTCCATACTACAATGAGGATGTTCTCTTCTCTTTGAAGAATCTGGAAGAGCATAATGAAGATGGTGTTTCAATCCTTTTCTATTTGCAGAAAATTCATCCAGGTTTATTTTGTTTGCTGTTAATTGCCTTACAATGTATGAGATGTAGTGCTTTTTCTGTCTCTGGAAGATGGTCTAGGGTTCATACTAAGTATGCAAATATGCATCTACAGATGAATGGAAAAACTTTCTTGAACGAATGAACTGCCAGAGTCGAGAAGAACTTCAAGAATCACATGAATTAGAGGAAAAACTTTGCCTTTGGGCATCATATAGAGGGCAAACTTTGACAAGAACTGGTACTCTAGCTAATGTTTGCATGTTGGGTTGTGGTTTGACTTTAATAGGGGCTGGGATTTCTTTTTACTCTCTAAATTGTCATGATTTTGATCGAGTATATGCTTAAAACAATGGCAGTAAGAGGTATGATGTACTACCGTAAAGCCTTGGAGCTTCAGTCTTTCCTTGACATGGCCCAAGATGGAGGTATTCATTCCTTTGTTTAGTCAACCAGGAAAGAAGTTCCGTTTTATTCTTTTGTTATGCTTGTTTTTCGATGTTCTTCAAGAAAGAATATGTTTTCTGCTTACATCACTGTAGTGAGTGTTTTTTCTTTGCCTGGTTTGGTTATTGTGATTTTTTAGCTTTAATGGTTGGCTATAAAGCCGTAGAATCAGAGGATGACTCAGAAGAGGAAAGATCACTGCGGGCAAAATGCCAAGCTCTGGCTGATATAAAATCCACTTATGTGGTATCATGCCAGCAATATGGGATTCAGAAGCAATCTGATGATCCTCGTGCACAGAACATCCAGAGGCTTATGATAGCGTACCTGTCCAAACTTAATGTTTTTAGCTTCCTGTCACTCCAACTCTCATCTGATGGATCTTCTTAACAGGTATCCATCCCTTCGTGTTGCATACATTGATGAAGTAGAGGTGGCTGACCAAGACAGTGCCAATAAGACTAGTGAGAAGCTTTATTATTCTTGTCTAGCGAAGGCTAAGTTGCCAAGGTCTAATTCTTCAGACCCTGTGCAGAGTTTGGATGAGGTAAATGTGCATTTGATCATACTCCGTGCCATGTAATATCACTTTTATCCATGGACTTTGATGTAATGCATAATTGCTATGGCTCTTCTAGATGCTTCCGCCTCATGACGAGTCCTCTTCCCATCTCTGTGGGTGATACTTCAAGAAAACTTTGCTGATCCGCAAATGAATACAAACCTAGTTGATTACATTGGTAAATGGCATAACTGATTAAACTAGGCCAATACCTTTGAAGGTTCCCATTTTGGCTCCTACGTCTCTCTGACCTTACTGAAAACTTAATTAGTTCCTGTGCATGTCTAAAGTGGGTTCAGGCTGGCAACTCTCTGTCTATGTTTCTTTTTTGTTGTTTCGTTTTCTTTGTTCTTTTTGGGGCCATGATTCAATACATTGGAGCAAAAAACATGAAAAGTAGCAGTGGTATTACTAGCACTATGAGAGTTGATTATGGTACATGCTTGTGCTAGTGCTTCTTGTATTCAAATGTTGGGATGTGAAATTAAGCGACTGATGGAACATGCACTTGACTGTTATGCAGTTAACCATTCTTTGTGAAATCAATTATCTTTTCATTCCCAGTAAAGATTTTCAAATTCATCAATGACTCCTGTTTTATGATTTAAGTTTAGTTTCAAGTTACGGATATATCACATCTTGAGCTTTCTCTCTATCTTTCTCTGTCATTATAATTAGTTAATTTGACCCTGTTGATGTACAGGTTATTTATAAAATAAAACTTCCTGGACCGGCCATCTTAGGTGAGGGAAAGCCTGAAAATCAGAATCAAGCCATCATATTTACACGTGGAGAAGGCTTGCAAACAATAGATATGAACCAGGCATGTTGATCATCACATCGGATAAAAAATTATATTTCCCTAGTAGTGTGTTTCAACTGGCTAAAAGTGTGTAGATCTGTAGGATAACTACATGGAAGAAGCATGGAAAATGAGGAATTTGCTTCAAGAATTCTCTAAAAGGAATGATGGTGTGAGGTACCCGACAGTACTTGGAGTTAGGGAGCACACATTTACTGGAAGGTAGGTACTAAATGCTGTCGGATGCATGCTGCTTATATTGCAATTATCTGTGTGCTGACTATTCTAGTACAATTTGCTGCAGTGCTTCTTCTGTTGCTCGGTTCATGTCAAATCAAGAAATGAGTTTTGTCACAATTGGACAGAGAGTGTTGGCCGATCCTCTTAAGTAAGTCATTGTTGTTCTTATTTCCCCACAAATGTCAAATGGTGGTAAAACCAGGGTGAAAAAAGTCATTTCTAATTGATCAAAGATACTTTGGATTGTTGTGTTTCATAACTGAAATTAGTACTGTTTTTACATTTTTTGGTTTGGGGATGGGTGGTGTTGGTTTCTTCGCAAATCCTGTTGCATAAAACATTAGGTTTACATTCTAACTTCTGATTAATAGTAGAAAGAGACTTTAGAGAAAGTTTGGGGTTGGGGAGAACAAGAACATTATCATGGTTCCTCCACAAGTGTAGTTGACATTGAGGATTCATACCCAATGCTCGAATTTCAGAGTGTGACTGGATTGCCTTTTTCTTCTTCCATAATGTTTGTCTTAAATTGTGCATCCTGGGTGGAAAATATCTAAAGGGAGATTTTGCATGTTAAATTTACTTATTCAAACAATTGTAAGTGAATGCAGTTCATTCTTTTGCTGCTTAAGGTTCAGACTTTCCACTTCTATGGTTTACTTACTAGGTTCCTCTCACCTTTGGGAACTGGATAATCACTTCTGAACAAGACACTATGTCAAACTAAAGCCAACGGTTAAAAGATCAAATACGAGGGGTGGTTAGCCATATTTTAAAAAGAAAATAATGATTTCTGGCCAGAGTTTGTTGTGCATATAATATGCATGCTCATCAGTTATACACTGACTTGGGTTCACTGGTCATTTACGTAAGAATTATTGCATATTTGTAGAGGGTATGAGAATTGGAATTTCAATTTATAAAATATGGATGGGATCCACATTCATTTTCTTTGTTTGTCCATCTGCGGATGTGCAAGGGCACCTTGTATGCATGTCTTTTGGTTGTTTCTCCACATTCTTGTGTTTGAAGGGATTTACCTATTTGCTGTAAACTTATGCTCTTTTCTTGGTTCTTTAAATCTAGTGTCCGATTCCACTATGGCCATCCTGATGTGTTTGATAGGCTGTTTCACCTTACAAGAGGGGGTGTCAGTAAAGCGTCCAAGGGTATCAATTTGAGTGAAGATATATTTGCTGGTAATGATGATATCTAAACTTTTCTAGTCATTTTTTTTTTTTCTTTATGCTTGATTTGGCTTTATTCAATAACTCTTGTTATGATGGCATGCACAGGCTTCAATTCTACACTTCGTGAAGGTAATATTACTCATCATGAATATATACAAGTTGGCAAGGGGAGGGATGTAGGCCTGAACCAGATTTCTATGTTTGAGGCTAAGGTAGCTAATGGTAATGGAGAACAGACAATAAGTCGAGATATATACCGGCTGGGACACTGTTTTGACTTTTTCCGGATGTTATCATGTTATTTCTCAACAGTTGGCTTCTACTTCAGTAGTCTGGTTTGTACCAATTTTGTTGACTACTACTTTCAGGTTTCGAAATGTCCTGTAGTTAAGTTGAACATTATTATCTCATTCTCTTATGGCAGATCACTGTACTCACTGTCTATGTGTTCCTTCTCGGTCGCCTTTATCTTATACTTAGTGGGCTTGAAGAAGGTCTGATTACCCAACCAGCAATTCGAGACAATAAGCCTCTTCAAGTGGCCCTTGCTTCTCAGTCTTTCTATCAAATTGGCTTCTTGATGGGCTTGCCTATGTTGATGGAAATTGGTTTGGAAAGAGGCTTTCGAACTGCATTGAGTGAATTCATATTCATGCAATTGCAACTGGCCTCAGTGTTTTTCACATTTTCTCTTGGAACCAAGATCCACTACTTTGGGAGGACATTACTTCACGGGGGTGCAAAATATAGGCCCACAGGACGTGGGTTTGTGGTCTTCCATGCCAAGTTTGCTGACAATTATAGAATCTACTCCCGCAGTCACTTTGTCAAGGGCATCGAGCTCATGATGTTGCTTCTTGTATACCAAATCTTTGGTCAAAGTTATATCTTGATCAATATATCGATGTGGTTTATGGTGGGCACCTGGCTTTTTGCTCCCTTTTGGTTTAATCCTTCTGGCTTTGAGTGGCGAAAGATTTCAGATGATTGGATTGATTGGAAAAAGTGGATAAGCAACCGGAGAGGTAAAGGTGTGCAGTCAGAAGAAAGTTGGGAATCGTGGTGGGAAGAGGAACAAGAGCATCTTCATTATTCTGGAAAGTGCGGTATCATTGTGGAGATATTGTTATCATTGCGATTCTTTATTTATCAGTATGGGTTTGTATATCATTGGAACATTACAAAACGCACTAAAAGCTTCCTGGTAAGGATCTTTTTCCTAGAATTTTGTTTGTGTTTGCTGAAAGATACCAGCAGCTAAATTGTATGTCTTTTCTCTTTTGCTTTTAGGTGTATGGGGTATCTTGGCTGGTGATTTTTCTAATATTGTTCATGATTAAGGTATGTTCAAACTTCAAATTTTATTTCTCTAACACAATTCAGCTGATTTTCTAAGATAACCCAATGCAGCCTGTGGGGCAATTTTTTGTGGATTTTGTCCTCAGTTTCCAATTAATTTTATGTAACTCTCTTGTAGATTGTTGCATCTTTTACTTTGCCCACCATGTTTATCTTATTGCAATTTAGATGACTATCTTATCTCCATGTCATCACTATTTCTGAAAGCCAGTTTCCGGCCTTCTTCAATATTTTATGCGAATTTTTGTTTTAACAGTTTCAGCTCTTCCCCGTAACCCCGCCCCCCCCCCCCCCCCCCCCCCCCCCCTTCTTTTCCACTGTAGACTCTGTCCACTTGTCAAACGAAGTTCGGTGAGAAGCTGCATGTTTTCAGGCTAATCAAAGGATTGATACTCCTAACTTTTGTCACCATTCTCGTCACTTTGATTGCCCTTTCTCATATGACACTGCAAGAAGTCATTGTCTGCGCTTTTGCCTTTATGCCAACTGGTTGGGGGCTGCTCCTGGTAAGCTGATGTTTCTGTTCTTCTGTACTTTTGTTTTGCATCAAATTGTGCAGAAGTAATCTCCTGTATTGCATGAGTTTCAAATTTGGGAATGAGAGTTCAAAATAAAGGAAAAAAGAAAAGAAAAGAAGGTATCATGGCCAATATGTATTGGCTTTTGTTATAAAACTCATTTCTTTCTTAAAACCAGTTTTACAAGGAGTATATCTATTTCATTGTAAGTAGGATTAACATAATTTAAGTAATGTGGTATAATCTACGTCATTGTTAATACATCTTTTGTTGGCTGTGGGCTTTTTGTCATTGTAATACATTTCCTCACAAATTACTGTGCGCTACAAGCTTCTCCCAACTATGATACAATATTAAGAAGTCTATTCCTTCTTAAAATTGGCTTACAAGGAGGGTTATGTGGGACATTTTATACCATTTTTAACTGCTTTGTACCATGGTGCAAGTGTAGTTCTATGTTTCTTTTTTCTGTTCTTAAATAACATGTTATCTACTTTTTGCTTGATTGGACCAGATCGCACAAGCTTGTAAGCCAGTTGTTCAGCAAGCAGGGCTTTGGGGTCCAGTTCGGGCGCTTGCTCGTGGCTACGAGATTGTCATGAGTTTGCTTCTGTTCGCTCCAGTTGCATTCCTGGCCTGGTTCCCGTTAGTTTCAGAATTCCAGACCCATATGCTCTTCAACCAAGCATGCAGCAGAGATCTACAAATTTCTCGTATTTTTGGTAGGCAAGGGGCGGATCGATCATTGCGGAACAGGGAGTAATCTTACCAACAGAAAAATCATTGTTTACCAACAGCATACATATGTATTGTTCACATCTATTATAACATGTAATTTTTTAATAGCACGGCTGCATTAGTGCAATTCTGTGCATCATATTTGACTGAACGCTGCTAGCTCTTCTTCTGAGTATCATGAAAGAACATTTTCAGTTATTATCATTATTGAATTTCAACTTGAAACGACATTTCTGACCAGAGTGAAAATACCAGGAGTCACTTCTAATTTTGTGGGTGATCTGGACGGTGGGAAACCGTTCTCCCTTGGTACGAATGTGTGCCATGGATTTTGTTAGATGTTCTCTTCCTTCTTGGAGGAGTTGAAATGCAATGAACATATCAATGAATGATGAGGTTGTTTTAATTACATGGCTTTAGTAAAATATAGAAAATGAAAAGGGAAAGGAAATGAAAAATACGAAGAGGGGGGGCTCACATAATTAGTAGCTCAATTGTAAGGTTTAGTGGTTATGAAACGAAGGGGTCGAATTGGGTCTTAAACTTTTTTGATGTATTAAAAAATGTTGATCCCCAATGCTAATAAACATAATATGAGACACTATATTAACAAAATTTGATATGCTTTATTGATAAATTAAATGCAGTCAAATTATTCACAAATTTATTCGAGAGTTAGAGCAAACAATTTAGTACTATAATGCACATATTCAACTTCTTCTTTTATCTTCTCTTTTTATCATTTTTGAGGGAACATATCCACATTAATGCACTTCATTTTTTAAAAAAAAAATCCTTTTAATACTATAATGCACATATTCAACTTATGTACATAAAATGTTGAATTTCAAACCTCACACTCTATTAGTTCATTATTGAACTACCTTACTAATTGACCAACTCTGCACTTCATATTCTCCATCAGCATGGACAATTGAAATTATAGTACGTCACAGCTTCTCATCCTTTTCTTCTTTGCTCCAAATCGTTTGCAACTAAGAGCTTTCTTCTGCTTACAGCAGACTACGCTCTCCTGTGAGATTCATCCACAATCCGTTTCCTCTGATGCGGCACATTTATTTCTTTGTTAGCTTCATAATTCAATTCGCTGCTCGTCACTGTGCAAACTACATATCTGTAGCAATGTCTTTTCATATCAGTGAAAAAAAGAAGAAGATCAAAGGTCACTGAAAACCTAGAATTTGGCTGGAAAACACACAACACGGCGGTGGAAATTTTGTGATTTTATTGACAATTTTTCCTTACTTCCAAGGTTGAATTTGATCAACATACTCAATGGAATCCTAACATAATCAGAATTGAAATCCTAACCTAATTAGAATAAAAGTTCTAACCTCATTACAATTTATATACATGAAAACAAATCAAATCAGAAAGCAGATTCTATTGCTGACGTAGCATTGAGGCTTTAACAATATCTTTAGTTTGACTCAACGTGAGAACTCATTACAACAATCAACATCTTAAGTTCGACCACAAGAATACCCTTTTTCTGCTTACAGCAGATCATGCTCTTAATCGACATTCATCTCAATCTAGGAGTGGCCATACGCAAAGTATATCTACAAAAGAAAATCTTTAATAACAAAAAAAGTAACTGGAAACAAAATATATATATACATATATAATTGGCAAACAGTTCATTTTTAATTAAAAGTTGGCTTAAAAAAGAAAGAATTTTTGTCCCTTCCCAAGAAAATTGAAATAAAATTCAAATCATGTAGAGTTTTATCATCATTTTTTCAATAGATTCTAATCTTAAAAAAATTGAATTCCTAGTAACTTAAGTAGAACTATTAGAGAAATTTATGTTAAAAGCTAATTCAAAAATTAAAAATTGTATTATTTAAGCTTTATCTCAGTATTGGTCATCTCCTATATGAAGCTCATAATCTCCAACAATCCAAATTTTTGGGTTGGTTTGATACACAAGCCCCCTCTTCACCACCGATCATCTGATACGTTATATTGTTTGCGGGATGAGAAGGGTGCGTTGATGCCATAATGCAAAATAGCGGGTCGGATCTTATACTAACGGGAATGTGAATACCAAATAAGATGAAGCCTAGGCCTGATTCCCTGCAGGCCCATCGGCCATGTACGTAATCTTCCAACGATCATCAAGGATTCAAAATTTCAAGACATCAATATTCAAATTCTAGCTAATTATTCTGAGAGTGTTGTTCATTTATCATGAAGACAAATTTTTCATCACTTAAAACCTCATACAAGATGTTTTCTTGGTTTGAAATTTCTTTTCCAAAGAGGATTTCAAACTCTTATTTTTTAAGGAGTTTGATAATTTTCTTACGACTTTTTCCTCTTTTAGGACATTGTGGTGCATAAGGACCTTCTTCATTGCAAATAGAATATTTGCAAGTTTTTTCACAACATTTTTGGCCATAGCTAGAACTAGAAAGCTGGGTTTTTACTTGCTTTTTAGCTTTAACCATTAAATAGTGATATCTAATTATTTTAAAACCAAGAGTATCCTCTTTATCTATTTTGATTAGAAAATCTGGGAAACTTGTTATATACTTTATCCCAAGGACTACGTACCTTATTGAAGAATTGTTCTAACCAATATTCATTTTTTGGTGGTTCGGCCAAAAAAAGAAAAAAATCTTTGAAAAATTGGAACGTATCCTTCAAACCTACTTAGATCACACAATTCTAGCTCGGATAGCATAAAATTGGTGTCTTCTTAGAGGTGTGATTCAGTTGAATATTCATAAAGTTGTTGTTTAAGTATTTTTGCAAATTCTCTTAAATATCATCTAAGCTCTAAATATTTGATAGTAAAGCATTTTTTTGTTGCTTTCTTGTTTTAGTCTTTTCCTATTGCCATAACCGCTGCAAGGTGTTTCCTTGAAGTGTAGAAGCAATATAATCTAAAAAATTTCTTTTGTCCATGTGTTCCTATAATTAGTTATTATAATTGAAAAGGATTGTGCCTAATCATCTATCGTTTTAATTGATCCTTAAAAGGAACATTAGTAAGATAATATGTCCGGTTTTGAGCTATATTTTGCTTATTCATATTATCTCTTCTACACTATGTGGGATGAGATGTTTTCTCTTTTGCTTCACGAGTAGAAGCATCAGTTTTGATGTTTTCTACATAATTATCATTATTAAGTACATAATCTACAAATTCTTTTGGATCTAATGAATCTTCAATTATTCTTTTTCTAAAAGATTTTTTTTTTCTTCTTTTTCAAACTCGGATTGCTTATCGTCATCTTCACTAAATTCTTTTACTTCCTATTCAGAGTTAGAAGATTGATTTTCTGCTTTATAAAAAAGTAGTAAAGTATTTTCAAACCTAAATTAAGTTAAAAGATATTGATATTCAATATAAGTTGTTCTCATCCTATCTGTGATTTCATTTCTTTCTTGGATAAAAAGATTAAGATTTTGGTTAATTTGTTGATTTTTTTCAAGTTTCTTAAACCAAAAGTAAATATTGTCACTAATACTATTTAAACTAGCACTAATAACACATAAATTGTTTTTGGTTTTTTCATTAATATGTTGTACATTAAAATGTACATCAAAAGGTAAAAGAAATCACACCATGTTGAAGCTCAAGTTTGTAGCTCTAAATTTGTAGATTTATATGCATCGGTTTTAACAAGGAAATGAAATTTACTTAAGGCAATCGATGGTCTACTTTGGATATGTTGGGGATTCAAGCAGCTTTGACACCCCCTTGTTGAGAATTCAAGTGAATTTTGATACACCTTATTGTGGAAATTCAACAAAGCACATTACTCATAAATGGATTGAAAACATAATCATAGGAATACACACATCCAAATATAATAGATTTAAGAGGTACAGACCAACATAATGTCCTATGTCCCATGTAGTATCTTTGCATTACATTTTTTCATAATTTCTTCACCAACTAAGCATCTCATGGATTTTTTGCTTGTCCACTAAGTTTCTCTATTTATAGACTAATACTAAAAAAGTCCTAGTCATATACTACTAGAAAAACTTACTATAGTAAGAGGATGAAATCCTAACTGAATATTGCTAGGAAAACTTACTATAATTAAAAAAAAAACCTATAGTTTTTATAATTACATAGATACTCTTGATTGTAATAGAATATTATAATCATGCTTTCTAATATAATTGTTTCATCAATCCTAATAGGATGATTGGACCTCTAGGTTATTTTGGTTTCCTCTAGCTGGATGCCAAATCTTTTTTTTCCCCTCATTATTGGTCCTATTATATACATGTTATAGTGAGAGAAACCATTTTTGTTCCTATTAAAAAAAAAAGATAACTTGTTTTATTCATCCATGATGACTTTCCCATTTATTTGCAAAAGGTCCCTAATTACCTAAGAAGGGGGTTGAATTAGGCAATAAAAGTTTTTTCAATTTTTTTTTGGGTCCAATCATAATCAACAAAAGGAAAACAAGCAAACAAGTTGATAGCCAAGGAAAATAGGACATAAAGATTTGGGAGGTGGTTTGGCCCATAAGTTGGCACCTCTATCCTGTTTTGGTTTTCTCACTAAAGCACTCTTTAAAAATGCGCTATGAATAAGCCAAATTATAATGGATTCTCAATCCCTTTTTAGTCCAAAATATAGAAATTTCTTTCCCTAAAATTTCCTATTCTATGACATTTAGAGTGTTCAAAAACATTAAATATAATATCAATCACACACTAAATGAATGATTTTAGAGAAAACCCTAAATCATAGTTTATAAACAATAAGTTCTAAATTGATTTACACTTGGACAAATTATCAAATGAAAATCACAATATAAAATCAATGTAATAGAATTTAATACAAGCAAATATGAAATGAAATCACCTATAATTGCAGTGGCATGATTTAGAACTCATGTTGCATTGCTTGCTATAGTTTTCAAGAGATGTTCTAGAAATCAATTAGTGCAAGTATTTTATAGATGAACTGTTAGACTCCTCCCAAAATTTCTTGTCAATCCAATGGCTAGATTGTGAGATTTTAGCCATGAAATTTTCTAAGGTTTGCTTGTTGTGGAAAAAGAAGAGGAGTGGAGAAATTTGTGTTCTATTAAATATTTTGAACAAATACTTTTTGTTTTCTTCATATGTTGAAACGGAATCATTTCATTGTCATCGTTTCCTTTAATGGTCCATCTTGGTGGCTTATGTTGGAACACGTGCACTTGTTTAGTTAACTCTCTACTAATGTAATATGTCAAAGCTCATTTGCTATATACTTGTTATGACAATGCTCATGAGTAGAGTTTTTACTCATACTTGTTATGACAATAATGTTGTCATAATAATTCATATGTTACATTTCATCATAATTAACTCTAATAATATTTGAATGCCTATATCTACAAATGTGAAATTCAAATAACATTAACTCTCTTAAATATTCCTTTATGATATAACATATTAGGTGCAAACCAAATCAAGCATTTAGTTATATTCAAATCAAATCACGAGAATAGAACATTTATTGAGAAAATCAAATAAATGGACGAACTTAAAAGTTTTGCATTTACTTTTTTTTTTTAAATACTTTCCATATTCGGTGATTTTACCAAGATACTAAATTAGAAACATTTCAAATTCAAATATGTTACATTCATTGCAAATTAATGACAAGTTAAATATTTCAGCATATGTTTCCACAATATACCATAAAGCATTTATAAGTATCAAGTTAAATATTTACAAGTTTTGCATTTACTTTCTTTTTAACACGCGCACCCGGGGAGGGGGGAGGAGACTCGAACCCACGACCAATGGGACTTTTAGTCAGGGTTTGGCTTAGAGAACACTACTAAGCTAGGGGTCCCCCTCTGAAATGAAGGATTGGGAGTAAAGATTTCAAACCTAGAATGCCAAAGACAACAAATGGTAGAGAGATTTTAGAAAATGGGAATGTTTGTTAACATAGACAATCTTTTCTCTATTAGGGAAGAGGAACATTGAATTGAGAATGCTAACCATTTTGTTTTAGTGATGCTGATGAGGAAATTCACTTAGATATCTTCAAAGGAGCACATACCTAGTTCTCGACGTAGGTATTCAAATCTGTCCTTGTCTAAGGGCTAAGGAAAAATGTCAGCCAATTGTTCTAAAGTGTTGACATAGTTAATAGTGAATGTGCCCTTTAATATGTGGTCAGTAATAAAGTGATGATGCACTGCTATGTGCTTAGTACATGAGTGCTGGATAAGATTTTTTTGCTAATTTAATGGCACTAGTATTATCATAATGAAGTGCAATATTTTTTTGAATGGATCCATAATCAACCAATTGATTTTGCATCCAAAGGACTTGTGCACAACAACTACCAAAGGCAATATATTCTACCTCGGTAGTGGATGTAGCAATACCTTGTTGCTTTTTAGAACACCAAGATATAAGCATGTTTCTTAGTTATTGACATGCACCACTAGTGCTTTTATGGTCTATTTTACATTTGGCATAGTCAACATCACTATAGGCATGTAATTGAAAAAAGGACTTTTTGGAATACCAAATGCCTAAGTGAGGTGTGTGTTAAGATATTGAAATATCCACTTGACTGCATTGAAGTGTGACTTTTTAAGGTTGCACCTAGATACACATTAAACTAAATATCTAAACCCTAATGCAGTCAAGTATTAAAGTAAGCCTATCATACCATGATAGAGTTTAGGATCAATAAACTTACTTTCTAGATTCCCATATCACCTAGCTTATTTATAAAACCATTTAGGAAATCCCTTTTAACATCCATTCGAAATAATTTACAATTTCTATGATATACATTGGAAGCAACATTTGAATTGATTCTAATCTAGGTACCGATGCATATGTCTTATCATAATCAATGCATTCTTCTTGCCTATACCCTTCTGCAACTAATCTACCTTTACTTCTCACTATCTTTCTATATTCATCTAATTTATTCCTGTATACCCATTTGGTTCCTATGATAGTTTTATTTTTTGGTCTAGGACTTAATTCCCTTACTTTATTCCTTTCAAACTAATTGAGTTCTTCTTGGATTGCAATTGCTATCATTTAATGGATCATCTAATTTCATAAGTTCAACTTGGGATGTAAAGGCCAAAAATTTGCAAATATCATTTAAGGAAGATCAGGTAGTTACCTTATTTTTTACTTCTCCAATAATGTTTTCTACTTTTACCTCATTTCTAATTCTTGGGAGAGAAGTTTCCCTTTCTAGTTGTACGTTGTCCAATGATGGCTCTAAATTTTCTGATTCAATTGGAATGTCAACTGCCATAATAGATTGAGAATTTCCCAAAGGTTCAACAGCAGGTATAACTTCGTCTACACACAAATCACTAGGTTCCCTTTCTTGGGAATTATTAAATTCAGCAAATATTAAATGTACAGATTCTTCCATAGTAAGTGTTCTTTTATTTAAAACCTGATATGCTTTGCTATATTAAGAATAGCTAAGGAGTATGCCTTCGTCACTCTTTGCATCAAATTTTCCTAACATTTCTTTTCTATTATTAGGGATAAAGCATTTACACCCAAACATGTGAAAATAAGAAAAATTATGTTTCTTACCATTTAGTAATTCATAGGGGTTTTTCTTACGTATAGGTCTCTTAAAAGCTTTATTTGAAATATAGCATGCAATATGGACAGCTTCTTCCCATAAATACAATGGTAAATTCATTTCACATAACATAGTCTTAGCTAGTTCTTGTAAAGTCTTATTTTTCCTTCCAACTGTTGAAAATCATGTGCTTGTATGTTTTGATTGAGAAAAATTTTATGAGAATATATGTCAAATAGAATTTTATATTTATCTGAACATGTATTAAATAGTATATCATACTTGCATATATGTCAAAAAATATGAGATCTTGTGTGCACATATCAAAACCCAAAGGAAGTAAAAGGTATGCAAATTATAATATCAATTAATGATATTATAAAGTAGCCGGGTTCCTACATTTTATTACTCAACATCAAATATGAAGCTAAGTTAGATTAATCCTTGAATATTTTATTCCATAGATTAATCTACATTCTTGGTCATGTTAAAGGAATTTTGATGCTTGGAAGTGGTGTATGTATAGGTGTAATGGACCGACCATATATTTACATATGGACACATGAAGCTTATTTATCCAGCCCGTGAATAAAAGCTCCAACCCGTGAATGAAAGCTTCAGCTCGTGAATGAAAGCTCTAGCCCGTGAATGAAAGATCCAGCCCGTGAATAAGTGCTTCAGCCTGTAAACGAAAGCTTCAGCCCGTGTTTATGAAGCATGAAACGGCAACGTCTTGAGAATAAAACTACTTATTCTAAACGGCAGCGTATGGAAGCAAATAAGAGCATAAGCTCTTATGACCGAGAGACGAAGCCCTAGCCGCACTCTGAATACTCTTCTCCTCTCGATCTCTCTCTCCTGCGACGACGGCTCCAACGGGAAGAATGGTGAGGCGACCTGATGTCAAAATGGCTATTTCGCTGGAAAATCGTCACCTGTTTCAGTACAACGTCGAATCCATCAAATCCCAACGGAAGGATTTTAAAAAGGTTTGAACCGAAACCCTAATCTACTCAAGGTTCAAGTATCTGCTATAAAAGAGGGATTCGGATGAAACATTGGTGCTTGCTGAGAAATATTCTTTCTGATTTGATTAAGAGAAACAAAAGCCCTCATCGATCTGTGCATATAGCTGTGTTCGGTATCATTTGAAGGAAAAGAAAATCTTTGGTGATACTCTTCAAACTTGTTATTTCTTGAATATCATTTGACAGATTAATCTTTATATATGCTAGATTGATTATAAAATTATTTGAACATAAAGATTTTTGTAAATCCGAAAACCCTAGATTTGTGAAATTGGGGTTTTTGAGATTAAAGCTAAAATTGATCTTGTATACATTCTATTAGCTCTTTGATAAGCTTGAATCCTCACTCATATCATATATTTGAGGAGTAAGCTTGATGTATTAAGGTTTTTGTAAACCTAACCTTGTAACCGTGAACTATATAACTCCTTTTGAGGAGTTGTGGTGTGAAAGAGAGGTGCTCTCCTTGTTTGAAGTAAAGCATATTTCAACTCGGTTTGAGTTGGAGGAGAAGAGGGTGGAAGTAAAGCATATTTGTGTGTGAATTTCTCTGATTCAATTCTTCTATTAGATATTTCATTACTATTGTGATAATTTGCTTAGTTGCATTCATTATTTAAAAAATTCATTAAACTTCAAAATATCCAATTCAACCCCCTCTTCTTGGATAGCCATAAACCCAACAATTGGTATCAGAGCCAGGTTCTTTGATTTAAAGGCTTAACATCCTAAGAGTAGATCCATTTACATGGCTGTAGAGAAAGGAGTAGCTGTTACGGGATATAACAAACCACCTCTATTTGATGGGATAAATTATAGACATTGGAAGCAACTCATGCAAGTATTCATTGTGGGTCAAGACCCTGAAGCTTGGCAGATAATCAGAAAGGGTACCACGTTACCCGAAACTAATGAATGGAGTAAAAATGAAGCTAAAATCATGGGAATAAATGCTAAAGCTATGAACATGATTTATAGTGGGTTGAAAGCTCATGAATTTAATAAAGTATCATCTTGTCTCACGGGTAAGGAAATATGGGATAAATTAGAAGTCATATTTGAAGGTACAAAGAAAGTCAAGTCATCCAAGGTAACCATGCTTACTCATGATTATGAATTGTTTACTATGCCTGAATCTAAAACTATTAGTGACATGTTTGGTAGATTTACAGAAATAATATCTGAACTTAGGTTGCTAGGAAAGACATACACAAATGAAGAAATGGTCAGAAAAATGCTAGTGTCTCTACCCGAGAGCTGGGATCCCAAGAAAATGGCTATAGAAGAGGCACATGATCTAGATAGTTTAACCTTAGATGATTTACTAGGATCATTAAAGACTCATGAAATGCAACTAATTAGGAGAGCTAAGGAAAAAGAAAATAGAAAGTCACTTGCTTTAAAAGTAGAAATAGAAAAGACTGAAGAGATTGAGTCAGAAAATGATGAGATTGCTTTAATTGCTAGAAGATTTAGGAAATATCTCAAAAAGGGTCTAGGAAGAAATAAAGGACAACCTAGAAGAAATGAAACATATGAGTCTAGGGATAACTTATGCTATGAGTGTAGAAAGCCTGGACATATCAAAGCCGATTGCCCCTTACTCAAGAAGAAGAGTAGTAAAGGAAAGAAGAAGGCGATGATTGCTGCGTGGGATGATGAGAGCTCCTCATCAGATGAAGAAGAACAAGAAGAAGTAGCTCATCTTTGCCTAACTGTAAATGCAAAAATAGAAGAAGAACTCGAGGTAAGTGATTCTGAATTCGAAACAAATCTGAATGGTCACATTGAAACTGCATTTTTTGATCTGGTTGAGTATGCAACAAAGATAAAAGAAAAATATAAGAAGATAAAGGCTAAATATAAATTTGTAAAAGCTAAAACTGAAAAGGATAAATCTCCCATGGCATTGTCTATGACTTGTATGCATAAAAACACATCTGAGAATATTTCTTCTAAAACTGGTACATGGTCTTCGATTAGTATTTGCTCCTATTCAGAAAATAAGCATGCTGATGAGTTAAACAAGTTAGTGTGTGACCGAGACACAAAAAAACTAAACATGAGAATTTAGGTGTTAGAAAAAGAGAAATCTAAAATTCAAATGAAACTGGATGAAACTAGTACATTATTGCACAGGTTTACAAAAGGCAGTACCTTGTTGAATAACATATTAGAATCACAAAGAGGTGTATACAACAAAGCCGGTATAGGATACAATTCCTTAGAAAACACAAAAACACCTACAAGCCTAGTTGACAATAAGAAGTGTGGAATCTTGCTGCATCATAAATGTTCTTATTGTAAATATGTTGGTCACTCATTTGATACATGTCCAGTTAGGCTTAGAAAAACATACAAGATCAAAAAGATTTGGATGCCTAAGAAAATGACAAAGGTTTTAGAAACTAACACTCACGGACCCAAAGAAAAAGGGGTACCCAAATCTCCAACACAAATCTTTGTTTCTGCAGGATATGAGTAGGAACATAGACAAGAAGAAGCACAAAGAGCTGTGGATTCTGGACAGCGGCTATTCCCGTCACATGACTGGGATGATGGAGCTCTTCTCAACACTTAAGCTAAAGTCCAGTGGTACAGTATCTTTTGGAGATAACTCCAAAGGAAGGATTAAAGGTGTAGGCACCATAGGTAACCCGAGATCCCTTCTTATATCTGATGTGCTGTATGTTGATGAATTGAAATTTAATCTTCTAAGTATAAGTCAGCTGTGTGATAACAACTTCAAAATCAGATTTGGGAAAGAACTATGTCTTGTTGAAAAGTTGGAAAATAATGTGAGAATAATTGGAAAAAGGAAAGATAATATTTATGTGCTTGATCTTAGTGAGTTGACAAATAAACAAACCTGCTTGATTGCTAGTAAAAGTGTTGATGCATGGTTATGGCATAGAAAACTTGGTCATGCTAGTCTAGGATTATTGGAGAAGTTATCTAAGAAAGGTCTAGTTAGAGGATTACCCGAGCTTACATTTGATAAAGATAAATTATGTGATGCATGTGTGAAAGGGAAACATACTCAAAGCAGCTTTAAACCAAAATTAATAGTGTCTACCTCAAGACCATTAGAAATGATACACATGGATTTGTTTGGTCCTCTACAGACAGCCACTATAAATGGAAAGTATTACGCTTTAGTCATAGTAGATGATTATACTAGATATACTTGGGTATATCTACTTGCTAGGAAAGATGAATCATTTGAGAAATTTGTTGTTTTCTCTAAAATGATACAAAATGAAAAGAATCTTACCATTGTTAAGATTCGGACAGATCATGGTGGTGAGTTTGAAAACTGTATGTTTGAGAAATTCTATTCCAAGAATGGCATATCTCACAATTTTTCGGCACCTAGAACACCTCAACAGAATGGTGTTGTAGAAAGAAAGAATAGGACACTTCAAGAAATGGCTAGAACCATGATGTGTGAATACAATCTTCCTAAACACTTTTGGGGAGAAGCGGTAAGTACAGCCTGCTACATTTCAAATAGAGCATATTTAAGATCGGTCTTGAAGAAAACTCCATTCGAGTTACTGTTTGGTAGAAAACCCAACATATCCTACTTCCATGTGTTTGGAAGTCAATGCTTTGTGCTAAACCATGGAAAAGAGTCACTTGGAAAATTTGACTTTAAAAGTGATGAGGCCATTTTTCTAGGATATTCTTAGACCAGCAAAGCATCTAGAGTTTTCAATAAGAGAACTCTAGTTGTTGAAGAATCTATTCATGTAAAATTCAAGGATGATTCTGATCTAAACTCCACGATACAAAATGCAAATGATAAATATGCATCCGTTGAGGGGGAGTTAGACTCTAGAGAATCTACTTTCCCAAGAGTCAGAAACGAATAGATCAACAACACATTCTAGGAAATCCAGCAAATAGAGTAAGCACACGATCCAAATACCATAACACGTGTGAACATCAAGCTTTCTTGTCTCAAATAGAGCCAAAGAAAACAGACGAAGCTCTTAAAGATGAGAGCTGGTTCCTGGCTATGCAGGAAGAACTAAATCAGTTTGAAAGGAGTAAAGTCTGGAATTTAGTTCCAAGACCACAGAACCATTCGGTCATAGGAACCAAATGGGTATTCAGAAATAAGTTAGATGAATGTGAGACTATTACAAGAAACAAAGCAAGATTGGTAGCTCGAGGATATAGTCAAGAAGAAGGAATTGACTATGATGAAACGTTTGCTCCTGTAGCTAGGTTAGAAGCTATTCGGATGTTGCTTGCTTTTGCTTGCTATATGAATTTCACATTATTTCAAATGGATGTGAAAAGTGCCTTTTTAAATGGTGTTGTTAAGGAAGAGGTTTATGTAGAACAACCACCTGGATTTGATGATCCCATATGTCCAGATCATGTATTCAAGCTTTCCAAAGCTTTATATGGGTTAAAACAAGCCCCACGGGCTTGGTATGATAAACTGAGCAACTTTCTATTAAATACAAACTTTAGAAAAGGAAAGGTAGATAATACATTGTTTATCAAGACACAAGGAAAAGAGATTTTGATTGTTCAAATCTATGTTGATGATATTGTTTTCGGTTCTACAGATTCTGATATGTGTGAACAATTTGCTGATAATATGAAAAATGAGTTTGAGATGAGCATGATGGGTGAATTAAATTACTTTCTTGGACTTCAAATTAAACAAACACCCAAAGGAATATTCATAAGTCAAACTAAATATACTAAGGAATTACTCAAAATATATAACATGCATGATTCTAAACCCATAAATACTCCCATGAGCACATCTACATCTTTATCAAATGACAATGCTGGAGTTTGTGTTAATTCTAAAATGTATAGAGGCATGATTGGTTCCCTGTTATATTTGACTGCTTCTCGGCCAGACATCATGTTTAGTGTTTGTTTATGTGCAAGATTTCAATCTAATCCCAAGGAGCAACACTTAAAAGCTGTTAAAAGGATTTTTCGGTATCTAAAGGACTCAATCACATTAGGCATTTGGTATTCAAAAGACACTATGTTTGATCTACATGCATTTAGTGATTCTGACTATGCTGGGTGTAAAATTGATAGAAAAAGCACTAGTGGTACCTGCCAATTTTTAGGACATATGCTAGTTTCTTGGCACTCCAAGAAACAAAACAGCGTTGCTCTTTCTTCCACTGAGGCAGAATATATAGCTGCGGCTAGTTGCTGTGCTCAGATTCTGTGGATGAAACAGCAATTAGAGGACTACGATCTTCATTTCACTAAGATTCCATTGAAATGTGATAATACCAGTGCCATAAATCTCACTAAAAACCCAATACAGCACTCTAAAACCAAACATATAGAGATAAGACATCACTTCATTCGTGACCATGTTGAAAAATCAGATATCTCTATTGAGTTTGTTAACACTGACCAGCAACTTGCCGACATTTTCACAAAACCATTGGACCATAATAAGTTCTCTACTCTCCGAAGAGAACTTGGTATGTGTTTGCTTAATGACATTGCTTTATGACATTGCTTGAACTCTGTGAACAATCTGCTTTATCATCTTGTATTCTCGGATACTGTTCTAAGGGGGAGCCCGATGTGTACATCCGCACCAGGTTAGATCTCTGATGCTATCCTCTTCATTTTTACTTATTCTTTTTAAGGATTGTCTTCATTTCTATTTGCTCTGCCTGATTATCTTCCATTACTATGCTATTTTTGCTAATAACAAAAAGGGGGAGAGTACATTCATTCTAGCACATGTATATTCCATCTCTGACTCTTAGTGCAGAACGTGGGATAAACTCTCCTACATCATACTGAGTATGCAAATATACCCGCTATGAATATATATTCATGACAACAATAATAGGTTTACGCATATTATGCATACTGCATTCACGTGTTCATGAAATTGCTATAGGAATATGCTTACTGCATTTACGTATTCAAGGTATAGCAAAATAACATGTGCAAGTCAGTTTAGTATGAAAATTTTGTCATCATAAAAAATGGGGAGATTGTTGAAAATCATATGCTTGTATGTTTTGATTGAGAAACATTTTATGAGAATATATGTCAAATAGAATTTTATATTTATCTAAACATGTATTAAATAGTGTATCATACTTGCATATATGTCAGAAAATATGAGATCTTGTGTGCACATATCAAAACCCAAAGGAAGTAAAAGGTGTGCAAATTATAATATCAATTAATGATATTATAAAGTAACTGGGTTCCTACATTTTATTACTCAACATCAAATATGAAGCTAAGTTAGATTAATCCTTGAATATTTTATTCCATTGATTAATCTACATTCTTGGTCATGTTAAAGGAATTTTGATGCTTGGAAGTGGTGTATGTATAGGTGTAATGGACCAACCATATATTTACATATGGACACATAAAGCTTATTTATCCAGCCCGTGAATAAAAGCTCCAGCCCGTGAATGAAAGCTTCAGCTCGTGAATGAAAGCTCCAGCCCGTGAATGAAAGATCCAGCCCGTGAATAAGTGCTTCAGCCCGTGAATAAGTGCTTCAGCCCGTAAACAAAAGCTTCAGCCTGTGTTTATGAAACATGAAACGGCAGCATCCTGAGAATAAAACTACTTATTCTAAACGGCAGCGTATGGAAGCAAATAAGAGCATAAGCTCTTATGACCGAGAGACGAAGCCCTAGCCGCACTTTGAATACTTTTCTCCTCTCGATCTCTCTCTCCTGCGACGACGGCTCCAACGGGAAGGATGGTGAGGCGACCTGATGTCAGAACAGCTATTTCGCTGGAAAATCATCACCTGTTTCAGTACAACGTCGAATCCATCAAATCCCAACGGAAGGATTTTAAAAAGGTTTGAACCGAAACCCTAATCTACTCAAGGTTCAAGTATCTGCTATAAAAGAGGGATTCGGATGAAACATTGGTGCTTGCTGAGAAATATTCTTTCTGATTTGATTAAGAGAAACAAAAGCCCTCATCGATCTGTGCATATAGCTGTGTTCGGTATCATTTGAAGGAAAAGAAAATCTTCGGTGATACTCTTCAAAATTGTTATTTCTTGAATATCATTTGATAGATTAATCTTTATATGTGCTAGATTGATTATAAAATTATTTGAACATAAAGATTTTTGTAAATCCGAAAACCCTAGATTTGTGAAATTGGGGTTTTTGAGATTAGAGCTAAAATTGATCTTGTATACATTCTATTAGCTCTTTGATAAGCTTGAATCCTCACTCATATCATATATTTGAGGAGTAAGTTTGATGTATTAAGGTTTTTGTAAACCTAACCTTGTAACCGTGAACTATATAACTCCTTCTAAGGAGTTGTGGTGTGAAAGAGAGGTGCTCTCCTTGTTTGAAGTAAAGCAGATTTCAACTCGGTTTGAGTTGGAGGAGAAGAGGGTGGAAGTAGGTGAAAAGGGCCGAACCACCTTGAAATATTTGTGTGTGAATTTCTCTGATTCAATTCTTCTATTAGATATTTCATTACTATTGTGATAATTTGCTTAGTTGCATTCATTATTTAAAAAATTCATTAAACTTCAAAATATCCAATTCAACCCCCCCCCCCCCTTCTTGGATAGCCATAAACCCAACACCAACAACCATATTTTGTTAAGGTGTTCTAGGTACAAAAAATTATGATTTGTCCCATTTTCTAAACAGAAATTTTCAAAACTCAAAATTTTGAATTCATCTCCATTGTCGATTCTAATACTCTTAATTTTGAAATCTTTTTCATTTTAAATTCTTTTACTAAAACTATCAAAAGTACATAAAGCTTTTTTTTGTGTTTAAGTAAAAATATCCAAGTAAATCGAGAAAAATCATCTACCATCACAAAAAGAAAATATTTCCCCCCTAGGCTAGCTATCCTTGTTGGACTAAACAAATCCATAGGAAACAGTTGGAGAGGATGTGTAGTTGAAACAAATTTTTTTTGGATGAAAACTATTTTTTGTATGCTTTCCTTCAACACATGCATCACATATATGGTTCTTTTCATTCATATTAATTTCTAGCAACCATTTAACTAGGCCTTTTTGTTATATAATTTTATTGATTGCTTCATGTAACATGTCCTAGCCTTTTATGCCATTATTGATTTGCATTAAATACCACACACACACACACACACATATTCTTTATTTGGAACATTTTAAAGATCCAATACATATATATTCTTCTACCATACAATCTGATCTTCCTATTATTATTGCCTCCATAGGATGATTGAAATATGAACATCCTATAGAGGCAATAATAAGAGGTAAAAAGAATACACATACACATACAAAGAAAATGCTTTTGCCTTGGGTGGATTATGCTATTAAGCATGGTAGATGGATTATTAGGGATAGAAGACGTTATTTTGGAAGGACAATTGGCTTAGGCAACCCTTCTATTATCCTTTATGCTCATAACAGGATATAGCAGTTAGAGAAGCTCTCCATAATTAGGATTTTGTAAGGGAACATCTGTCCAATGAGTAACAACATAAAGCTAACAAGATTGTTTGGAATCATGAGCTAGATTAGCTAGTTTGTGACTTAAGTGCTTTCGGTAAATTTTCAGCATCCTTGGTGTATCATGATTGAAGAATGAAGAAGGACAAAGTGGTATGGGCAAAGTTTTTGTGGAACAAGGTCACACCTCAAAATATTAGTTTATTTATGTGGAAGCTCATTCATTATGGAATCCCTGTGGAATGCAATATGCAAAGGAAGGGAACACAAATGGCTTCTAAGCGTTCTTGTTGCGAGAAGGCTCAAAAGGAGACTAGATCATTTACTCATGCATAGTGCAATGGCACAACAGATTTGGAGGACTTTTGGGGACATATTTCAGGTACTTGTTCAATTTCATTCTATTTCTAATTTGGTTTCTTTGTGATATTCAAAGGCCTCATGGCATAATCAGAGGCAAGCTATTATGGCCATCTTAAGAGGTGTTATTGTGAGAGGCATTTGACTATCCATGAACTCAGCAAAACATAATGGTGTAAGTATTTCCTTACACAAAATAAACAATGATATCACCCATTGGATGTTTCAGTTGTCCACTTTTATCCAAGTAAAGGTTTAGGTAAGTTTTCTTGATCAAATCTCGTTATATGTGTTAAAAATTCCTATAGCTTACCTTTCCTTCAAAATAGGACTTTGGGTCAATTGCCAACCTCCACCAATAGGGAAATACAAGCTAAGCATGGATGGATCAAGCATTATGGGACATAATGCTGGAGGGGGATTACTTAGAAATCATAATGGCAGCATCATCATGGCTTTCTCAATTAAGCTAGAGCTAGATACTAGTGTAGAAGCCGAAGCCTATACCCTACTAGAAAGTCTCAAGATATGCCAAGAATGGAATCAACTACCCCACTTCATTGAATTAGATTCCTTTTATCTAGTACAATGTTTGCTTAAAAAATGGACAGCTCCTTGGAAGTTGGAATATGTCATTTGTCAATGTATATCTATGATTCCTGCATCCATAAAAGTGCAACATGTATATCAAGAAAGGAATAAAGTTGTAGATTGCCTTGCTAATTATAGGCATACAATACAGAACGTGCGGTTTTTTGATCATCCTGGCTCACTACCTTGCCCATGCTTAACTATTTTTATGCAAGATCAATTAGGCTTAGGTAATTATAGACCACCTTAGGGTTAAGTGTATGCACTACCCATTGTATGTATTTCTTGATTTATTGTAATGTTTTATGTGGCAGCTTGATTTGTTGGCATTTTGCCTTATCTAAGGGTTAGATTTATACCCTGTCCTTTGTACTTATCTAAGGTATGGTTAATATACCTAGCTTTTGTTGTTATTAATAAAATTTGTCAGGGTACCGTCCTTATTTCTTGCCAAAAAAAAAAAAAGAAAAAAAGAAAAATCTGGTCTTCCTATCTTTGCTTACTATATTGCAATGCAATGCCTCAAAAATTACTTTATATCTGTTATCACACAATTGACTCAAGCTTAATAAGTTATATTGTAAACCATCTACAAGCAAGTTAACAGTAAAGGATGTACCTATTGCGCCAATTCCTTTGACATCACCTTTTAAGTTATCACCAAAGGAGACTTTAAGACTTTGAATAAGAGTAGAAAATAGGTCTTGGCTGCCCGTCATACACTTGGAACAACTTATGTTCTCTCCTTTGTTTAGCTTCTTGGTCCATGCTTCCTGCAACAACAAATTTTATTCTATTTTGCTTTGGTCCCTAAGATTTATTGGGTCCACTCGAAAAGGAGACTTTAAGACTTTGAATAAGAGTAGAAAATAGGTCTTGGTTGCCCGTCATACACTTGGAACAACTTATGTTCTCTCCTTTGTTTAGCTTCTTGGTCCATGCTTCCTGCAACAACAAATTTTATTCTATCTTGCTTTGGTCCCTAAGATTGATTGGGTCCACTCGAGTTAGGAAAACTATTTTGTTTTTTATCCATATTCTGATTACTCTATATGGTCTATTCAACTTAAGTGGACATTTTTGTTGGAAAATAGGGTTTTGTTGTGACTGAAAATATTTTCTTGTGAATATCAATTCTCAAATTATGTTTTTCTAAATGTGCAAAAAGAAAAATTATAGGAAGTAAAAGATGTACAAATTATAATATCAATTAATGATATTATAAAGTAACCGGGTTCCTACATTTCCTCATAAAATATATTCTTAAAGTCTTTGTGACATATATTCAAATAAATGTTGATTATTTGAATATATTGATTATTTAAATATTTCTTCAAGAAATATAAAATATACTTGAATATATTTTATTTTAGGAATATGATACTTGGTTTGGTGAAATTGCAGGAAAAATATATTAGCTCAAATTCAATATATGCAATACATTATAAATGTATTGATATTGGACCGTGTTGATATTGGATCGTATATACATGCTGAATACATTATTACTTTACTGGACTTTTGCTGCTGGATTGTGAGACTATAGGTGCGGCCCAAGTTCACATCAGCCTGCCTGATCCCGTTCCTTGTTACGGTGTCATCTTGATCACATAAGAGGCTTCCTGTTACGGTGTCGTCTTGATCATTATCAGAGGCTTCCTGTTACGGTGTCGTCTTGATCATTATCAAAGGCTTCCTATTACGGTGTCGTCTTGATCATTATCAGAGGCTTCCTGTTACGGTGTCGTCTTGATCACATCAGAAGCTTCCTTGCTACGCTTGCTAGCTACAATGTCATCTCACTTAAGGGCAAATAAAAGACGCTTATCTCTCGAGTGGTTATGCCCTAGCCGCTTCATTCTCTCCCCGACGCTGCCTTCATTTCTCTCAAGCGCCGAAGCTTCAACGGGATGAATCTGGAGGAGACGGGCTGTCAGAACGGTCAAATTTTGAATCAAAAGGTTGAAATGAGGCTGATTTGATGGATAGTCTACTATTCCTAACGGGAAGAAGGCTACGGTTCAAGTTTGATTCAAAAAGAAAACCTTAGATCTGTTTCTATTTAAAGGAGATGTGTACGTGAAGGTTTTCTCTTGATGATTTACATCTATTTGAAGCATTCTCTTTGTGAAGATAATCTACTCAGCTTACTTACCATTTGATTCGAAATTGTTCATCATTCGGTGGTTCATAAGCATTCGGTGATATTCGATTATCCGGTTTGATCTTTGATTATATCGCCAATCATAGCTTGTATAACATTATTTATGTGCTGATTTCACTTATAAACATTCTCTGCACATAAATCTTGAGGAAAATATGAAACCTTAATTTCTCCAAATTGGGGATTTCATGATAGGAGCTTTGTATCTTGATATATTTGTTTGAATAGCTCCTCTGATCAGCAATATCCCATAAACTAACATATTATTTGGGGATTTACTATTGTATATGATCTTTTGATCATTATTTGTATTTGGACTGGATAATTCCTTTGAGAAAGAATTATTTGGATTAGGGAGAATGTATTCTCCTAATCAGGTTGAGTAAAGGTGACTTCAATTGGTTGGATTGAAGGAGAAGAGGGTGGACGTAGGACTCTAAGATAGAGTGCCGAACCACCGTGGTAAATTAGGTGTTGATTCTCTTGCTCTCTATTTGATTAAATATTTCTATTTGATTGCATATTATCATATAAATTGCTAAAGTAATTGATTAGAACTTTTGAGAAGAATATTTCGGTACAAAAACAATTCAACCCCCCCTTCTTGTTAAGCCATAAAACCCAACAATTTTTATTTTGTATGCTTTTGAAAATTACAAAAATTATAATGCTTTAAGCAACCATCAAAAATTTTCTTCAGTACTATTTATACACATATTGCTAAATATTTTATTATTTATGTCAGGTTTATAATCCAATCCAGATTTATAATAAATGCCTTGCTGTGAATTTATGATATTATCAAGTATTTTGCTTCCATTTGTGAAATTCTTAGCCAAATTTTGTGATTTGTTTAGATCACTTTCTAACCGCTCATTTTCACTTAAAGTCTCAGCATTTTCATCATGCAACAATTTACTTTATTTTCTAATGATTCAATTTTGCATTTGTATTTCTCACATTTTTCTTTTAATTAAGTATTATTCAATTTTTCAGCTTTTAAGGCATTAGCTAAATCATTAAAAGCACCTTGTAATTCATCAAATGAATAACTATGAGAAGGATCATATACTTTACTTTTTGCTTGTTAAAATTTGGCCATAAAACAAACATTTGCCATTTCTTCAACTTCACTTTTGGATTAGGAACTAACATCCCATGTAGCCACCATTGCTTTCTTTTTGTTCCTTCCATTTTTCCTTGATTCTTTCTTTTAGAGATTGGAACAATACATGTGAAAATGACTTGGTTTCTTGCACCTATAACAAATCTCATTAGAAGGTTCTCTTCTTCTATAGTTATTCCTATTCCTTCCTTTCCTATTGAAATTTCAAAATTTACTAGCAACTAATGCTACATCCTCATCTAAGTTGTCTTCAATCTCATTTTCTTCACTCATAGAAGCTTTAAAAGCAATATTCTTATTAGATTTATTTTTTCTCTTTTTAACTTTAATTCTCAGATTCATTTGCATTTAATGAGTTTGTAATGAACCTAATAATTCATCTAATGATAACTTGTTTAAATCATGAGCTTCTTCTATAGCTATTTTCTTAAGATCCCATGCTTCATCTAGACAACCTAAAATTTTCTTAACCAATTTCTTGTTCTCATCGCATTCACCCAACAAATCAAGTGCATTAATAACATAAAAAAATCTAGTGAACATATCAAATATACTTTCATTGGATTTCATCATAAACAATTCATATTTATGAATAAGCATAGTAATTTTGGAATCTTTAACCTTTTGAGTACCTTCATGTATTACTTGTAATTTATCCCAAATTTCTTTTGTAGTTTGGCGTGTAGAAATTCTATTATACTCATTAGTAGTTAAACCGCAATAAAGCAATTTCATGGCTCTACCATTTTGATCCATGTCTTTGGACACTTTTTCATTCCACAATCTAAGTTCTTCCTTAGGTATAGTAATCTTTGTATTGATTATCTTCTAAGACTTAACATCTTAACCTATTATGTATATCTTTGTCATATTTTTCCAATGACTACAATTTGTGCCATAAAAAATTGGTGGCTTATTAAAAGGCTAAAATTGTTGCCATGCTACTTGTCATGATCTACACTAGAGTTTAGATTTCTAATTAATCTAACTAGTGCTTGCTCCAATACCAATTGAAAGATCCCTAATTACCTAAGAAGGGGTTAAGTTAGGTAATAAAAGCCCTTTTGATTTTCTTTTTCCTATTCTTTTTTATTTCTTTTTGTCTAATCACAATCAACAAGAGGCAAATAAGCAAACAGGTAGAAAATCAAGAAAAATAGGATGCAAAGATTTGGGGGGTGGTTTGGTTCATAAGTTTGCACCTACCCTACCCTGCTTTAGTTTTTCCACCAAAGCTCTTTCTTTATAATGGCTATAAATAAGCCAAATCATAAAGGATTCTTAATCCCTTTTCAACCCAAAGTACAAAAATTTCTCTCCCCCAAAATTTCTTATTCTATGACACTTAAGTTTCCTACAATATCAATCACATACTAAATGAATAATTTCAGAGAATGCCTTAAATCACAATTTATGAACAATAAGCTCTAAATCGATTTACACTTGGATAGATTATCCAATGAAAATTACAATATAAAATCAATATCATAGAACTTGATACAAGCAAATATGAAATGAAACCACCAAGTAATCATAGTAGCATGATTCAGAATTTGTGTTGCATTGCTTGCTTTAGTTTTCAAGAGATGCTCTAGAAATCAATCAATGTAAATGCTTCATAGACAAACTGTTGGGCTCCCCCCAAAATTTCTTGTCAGTCCAACGGCTAGATTGTGAGATTTCAACCATGAAATTCTCTAAGATTTGCTCAATATGGAAAAAGGAAGAGGAGTAGAGAAATTTGAGTTGTGTTAGTTCTTTCGAACAAATCCTTTTTGTTTTCTTCATATGTTGAAATTGCATCATTTTATCAGATATTGTCCTTTCCTTTAATGGTCCAGCTTGTGTATGGTGAGGTCGCTTATATTAGAACACGTGCAATACTAACTTGTTAAGTTAACTCTCTGCTGATGTAATATGTTGAAGCTCATATGCTATATATTTCTTATGACAACAATTTTTGTCATAATAAGTTATATGTTATTTTTCACCATAATTAACTCTATTAAGATTTGAATGCCTATGTCTATAAATGTGAAATTTAAATAACATTAGCTTTCTTAAATATTCCTTTATGATACAACATATTAGATGCAAATCAAATCAAGCATAATAAAAGGGAAATATTTTTAGTTATATCCAAATCAAATAACCTTTTAATGTGCAAATCAACTAGATGAACGAATTTAAAAGTTTTTCATTTATTAATATCAAAATTTCCCAACAATTTGCATAGGTGCAAGATTCCTTTTTTTTTTTTTTTTTTTTGGTGGTTTTGTTACATGCTCTTCAAGTCACCTAACCATAATAAATTAATAAATTGTAGTGGGTGAGAACATAATTTCTCCTTCTTCTCTTTTTGAAAAACTAAAATAGTAATTAGTTTTATGGCAATAATTTCACCTCCATTTACACATAATTAAGTTTTCCTTTGCTTAGCAGGTGGTCCATTACCAATAAGTCAAGCCACCTAGTCAAGGAAAAAAGAAACTACTAATAAATAGGCCAAACGTATCTTCTTCCACGTAGGGAATGGAGTTAATTAGTTGATAATTATCAAAGACTTGAGTCCAAACCAAAAGTTAAAACACTTTTTTTAATTTAAATTTCACCATAATGAATTACATATTTGGTGCAAGGCTTTTATTCTACACACAAACACAATGTTCAACTCTATTTTCGCAACCACTTCTCCATTATATTGTCTTATTGTATAAAAATCAAGTCGAAGACTCAAGGGGAGGAAAAAAAAGAAAAAAAAAAACTATAATGATAGAGACCATCACGTCATTGCGCCGTTGCTTGTTTTCCGTCAATCCCACAGACTGTATCCAACGTGTGAAAGGTCTACCTCTCTTTTAGCTATATAAAGAAGAGAAGTTATTTAAATTTATAAGATATAAGACTTTTTATTTAATACTACATAAGTTGTTTCGTGTAGAAAGTAAAACGTAACTTAGAGTAGCTCATTTTGCTGTCCACTTTGCAATCACCTTCCTTCATTAACCTTTGATTTTTGCACGGGAGAAACGCATGGCTGTGGTTGCATGCATATTTCTCCCTCCCTTCAAGTTTTGTTTTAAGAATTGGCATCTCCGCTATAGGTAGTCAAAGTCTTGACTTAAAAACCGAGAAAGTCTATTTTCTTGTGGAAAAGTTGAAAGTTACCCCTTAGAAAGGAAAAAGAACTTGATCAGTTCTTGGTGGCATATATAAATTGTAAATCAGTAATTGGGTAGTTACGATGATGGGAGTTGGAAAACCATATCCATATGTCAAGTGGATGTAGATCATCCAAAAGTCTTGGCAATGAACAGTATTTCTATATACCCATAAAGCTTCTTTCCATATACATGGGATAAAAAAATATTTTAGTCAAGAAAATACTAGGTTTAGGTCATTTACTCATGTTAGTGCTCTTTTTTTTTTTTTTTCTTTCAATTGCAAGATATTAATTGCTATACTTTTGATCCTAGCATAAAATCCCAGGAATAATAAAGAGGAAAAAAGCAGATACATAAAAGTAGAACTATATTATTTGAAATATTTAAACCTCCACCAAATGAGATTTACGCGTGCATCAGAAGTGCCTTATAAACTTAAATATAATTGCTTTTTAGTGGTCCTAGCTTGTCCTTTCCGACTGCGGCTGGATTGGCTCTACGTATTCAGCTTTTCACCCATTTCTGTTTCTCCGAAAAAGGTTTTCCCTTCTCCTTATCTCAGAGCCAACAAACGGCTACGTTAGGTAATTGGAGTTAGGACCAAGGGTAGTTTGATAATTAGAAGTCAACTCGTCTTCTTTTTTGGGCACCATTCCTTCCTCACCAGGGCTCGATCATTCGGGGAGAAGAAGGAAAGAGATCATCATGGACAGAGAACAAGAGGATCTTCAGTTTCTGGGCTACTTTGGGATCTGCAGGGAATCCTTCAAGCTCATATTTTCTTGGAGAAAAATCTTCAGCCAAATCACTCTGGCTCTCATCCTCCCCCTCTCCTTCCTCTTCCTTGCTCACATCCAAATCTCCGACCTACTCTTTTCCAATATCCTGCACAACGAAGACAACTTGGATCATACCCAAAAGAACACCGCCAGGTACGAGAAGCTCTCCGATATTATTTCCTCTGAATGGACTGCTTTTTGGATCTTCAAAGCCACCTACTTCACCTTCCTTATCATGCTTTCCCTTCTTTCTACATCCGCTGTCGTATATACTATTGCGTGCATATACACGGCCAAAGAAATCTCCTTTAAGAAGGTCATGAGCGTTGTCCCGAAGGTTTGGAAGAGACTTATCATCACTTTTTTATGGAGCTTTGGGATTGTTCTGGTTTATGACGTTGTTGCAATTGTGTTCTTCATCTTGTTGGCAATTCTCTTCGGAGGTTCTACCGTCGGGATCGTAATTTTTGTAGTTCTTGCGATCTTATACTTGATTGGGTTCGTGTATATAAGCATCATTTGGCATTTGGCCAGCGTGGTATCGGTGTTAGAAGAGGCTTACGGACTTCAGGCCATGATTAAGAGCAAGGCCTTGATAAAGGGTAAGATGGGAGTTGCAGTTGCCATCTTCATCAAGCTGTCCGTTTTGTTCGTCGGAATAGAGCTGATATTTGAGAATCTGGTGGTGGCGGCGTTTGTAAACGGTTCAGGAATTCGAATTGGGGTTGGAATTCTTTGCTTCCTGTTCCTGTTCAAGGTAATTCTCTTTGGTCTTGTCGTCCAAACTGTCATCTACTTCGTTTGCAAATCATATCACCATGAAAACATCGACAAATCCTCGTTGGCGGATCATCTCGAGGTTTATCTGGGCGAATACGTTCCTCTGACCGCAAAGGATGTCCAACTGGGAGATTTACGGGCGTAGCTACACTGGTTCTAATAAATAAAGGTTGCTTAATTTAGATTGTAACAACAATGATTCCCCAGAATCATCACATCTTTATGTTTCTTGTTTAGATTGTAATACATGCGTCTCCAGTTCCATCATGAACTTCTGATATACAAGTTTTACTTTTTGTTGTTCTTTTACAAGATGGCTACGTTCTCTAATATTTTAAATCCAAAGGGTTTCATTGGTTGTTGCGTCAATTCCAAAGCCAAATTCATCGATATTACTGAGTGGTTGGTTTGGTGCAAACGAAGGATCCAATCGAACTTCCAACAGATATGCCGAATCCCTTTATTGATAAAAAAAAAAAAAAAAAGATTATCTGTGTTCCTCTTTTTACAGCTTAAAAGGTTGTCAGACAAGAATGAAACCCACTTAGTGCGTGCTCTTTGGGTGGGTTGAGTCAGGCGGTCCCAATCTCGGGCCAACTTATTCTGACTCCTCCTTCGGGTTTGACTTCTTAATTAGTAGTCTTGACTTGACGTTCTATGCACGCAAGCATTTAGAGTTTTCGGATATTAATTATTAAATTTCATTTTATAGATTTTATTTGTGATAAAAGGGGTCTTTAGATGGGGAGATCAGTGAACAAGTACTCTGCAACAGAAGTACTGATATAATTGTTAGTGTTAGGTTTATTTAACTTAACAGTTTTTTTAATATTTTGATATAATTAATTGCTCAACTTATGATACCTGCACATAGTAGAGTATAATACTTCGAGTTAGTTGCAAAGAGAAGTTCAAGTAGATTTAATGTAGAGATAGTCCCATGGAATAGCCTAAAGATACAAATTTAAGTGGTTAACTGACTTATGTGAAAGTATTAAAATAATAAGATAATATCTTGATTATTAATAATTATTTTTTATGAAATAGTAACACCTAAGAATTCTAACAATTTAGGATAACGAGTTTGGTGTTACTGAGCCGTCAATGAGATACCACTCTAGAAGAGTTAGAATTCTAATCTTGTATCTGGACTTATGGGCCAAGGGACAGATTTAGGTAAACAATTTCTGTAAGGCTAAACTATCAAGGCTCATTAAAAAGCATTTGATATTGGAAACACACACTCATTAAAGTTTTTCCCAATGACTTCCACTAGTATTGGAATAAATTAAATTTATTCTTTTATATTCAACTAATAACATTTTGATAATCCATAAATTCTTACATCATTAACTTATAATTCAAAATTTTAAATAAACTAATATTTAATTTCAGAAAAAAAAATATATGTAATTTATCTAAGAACTCATATTGAGCTCCAACTTCTTTGGATTGGATAAAGGATTAGCTAATTTTGATGTTAGAAAACAAAAATAAAGGCAAACAAAAACTGAAAAAACATTTACGGTTGCAATTACAAATGTACCCCCATTTTTCTTGGTTTTTTCCAGCAGTTGCTTCTCTCGGAATATTTGCCTTCCTTTTTCTCTCCACCAATCTCTCGTGCGCCTCTCTCTTTGTCTCTCTGATTTCGTTCTTGATCTCCTGTTTCCGCATTCCCTTCCGTTTCAGACATTAGAGTTCTTGTAAGTATGGTTATATGTGTTTATGATCTTGGGTATCAATGAGTGCCGTCCTAATTGAATTGCTGAAGAATTTAAAGATAATTTGTCCATTGAAGTGATCCATGTAAATTCCAGAACTATGACTCATGCTTTAACAAAAATATGTATGTGAAAATTTCATTTTATTGTGTCTCTTGTGAGAAATATAGTTGTCTTGTCGAGTTGTTCGGTATTGTATCTAAATACAGTTTCTTGTCTCAAATCTTTCAAGATTTTTCTGGGTTGGAAGAAAATTATTTGCATTCTCTCCTTTTTCTTTTTGGGTCCAGATTTAAATTTTTTATGCTTTTGTATTTGCGATAGATGTGGCTTTGATCGTACTTTAATGTGCGCAGATTTTGATTTGGTACACTTTTACTGGTTGTGGTGTCTGTGGGAATCAGGTTCTATCTCCTGGGTAAGAGGTTTTTGAGAGCGAAGCTGAATGGGTTCGCCTTTGAATCAGCCCGAGTTTGATTATTTGTTCAAGTTGTTGATGATTGGAGACTCGGGGGTTGGGAAGAGCAGTCTTCTTATGAGTTTTACATCCGATGCGTTTGAAGATCTGTCTCCCACAATTGGTGAATCTTCTTACTCGATTTCGTTTTGGTTTTGGATTTGAAAATTTAAGACATGCGTGCTCATTCATCGGATGTAAGCAAAAGAATGTTATTTTGTTCCGCAATGGGACTCTGGATTAGCATACGTCTTTGCCTCTGTATTGTTGCTGGAAGATGCAAGAGAAAAAAATTAGGAAACTAAATTTTTTCTTTTGCTTTTCTGGTGGTTTTAAGAATATGATTGTCAAATAATTAATGCTCCATAGACTCAGCTGAACGAGACTTTTGATTTTCTTAGATCTCTACTATTGACGATTTGGCATATGTTTGCCAGTTGTGGCTTCACTTACATATATAATTTAGCGGAGGGAGCATGTCTTCTTTGGTCAACATTTGTAAAAATTTCCCTTGGGAGTGTTTTCTCAATGCATTTTTTAGCCTAATCTTAGTTTTGATGTACGATGATGCAATATTTTTGACAGAAGGTTGGCTTCCACCAATTGGATATCAACGTATTGTGGTTAATGGACCAACATTGTAGTCATTCAGATCCTTTCCTTTTGTTTCTCAAGTCTTAGCTGATTTTCTTGGCTTATAGAAAGCACCACCTTTACCGTATTATCTTATTGCTCCCATACTCGTTACTATAGATCTCATACTAATTATCAAAGCCCTATATGTCTTGATTTACATGTCCCCTTTGCTTCTTCTGATGCAGGTGTTGATTTCAAAGTAAAATATGTTAATGCGGGTGGCAAAAAGTTGAAGCTTGCCATCTGGGATACAGGTAATAGCAGATGCATGTTCATGTGCAAGGCCATAATATCTATTTGTTACAGTAATTTTCATTTACTACACAAATGTTTACTTGTGCATATGGTTGAGCATTTGCGTTTCACGTTATAACCTAATGGTCAAATGTCAGGTCAAGTTCTATTGACCTAAGAAGGCTTATCTGACAACAATGAGTAATAATGCATTTGACTGGCGAAAAGTACCTTGTACTGTATGAAGATTTAATTTTAACAAAAATGAATTGTCAGTTGTTAGTTCACACATTATATTATTGTCAATAAGCATGGTTCTTCACATGGAATGATTTCAGATACCTTCACACTTATATCTTCAAATGCTGTGACAGGAATTAGCTTATGAATGTACAAGAACCATTGAGCCTGACCTAAAGTGAAGATATTTTTCTTGTTTCATAATCCTCTTATATTGTTATGCTTTACCTCTAACCGGAATTTTTATTCTTGGCTTTGAGGACCGTACATGTATAATTTTATCATGTACATCTCCATCATCAGAATTCATCGTATATATTTGTTTCCAATTATATTGGACTGGTAGAGTAGGATTGTTTTCACTTTCTGATGAAGGCTAATTATTGCTTTGGAAAATATAACTTTTTTTTATTTAATAATAACACAGCTGGTCAGGAGAGATTCAGAACATTGACAAGTTCATATTATAGAGGAGCACAAGGGATCATTATGGGTAACTATTTTTTACTTCATGATTCTTTTATTCTATTCTCACCTACAGCTGTTTGTGTTAGCTTCATATAAAAAACTTTTGGTTAATGCCTCCTCATATTTGTGGACAGAGTGCCCTTATATCTCGAAATCTGATTTTAATGGCTTCCTAGTAATGTATGTGAAGGGAAAAATTCTTGTTCCTAGCAATTTAAGGTTTTAAATATAACCAAATCCATTTAACTTTGGTTTTTCTTTGTGTTTCATTTCCATGGATTGCCTGGAAGTCAACTTATAGTGACCAAAAGTTTGAAACAACACCTATCCATTATGCTTTAATATGATGCACAAGTGTACTGTTATTCTCATTCTTGTTAGAGCACAAAATTGAGTTGCTATTGGACTAGTGACAGTGGGTGATCGGTGCTTCTTTCCTCTATGATAGAGGTAGAAAGTTGGGCTTGATTGGAGTAGTTACCTATTTCCTTAAGTTCTAGTCCCTATGGAAGGTATTAGCAATGACTTTAAACATCACTGGTGTTGGAAGTGCATGGGATGTGGGAAACGGGGGATGAGTACTTTCTTTGTCATGTAGTGCAAGTGAAATGTGGAAAGAATGTTTTCATTGCTTATTTTTCTTTTTAAAAATATCTCACAGAGAGTGATGAAGTGGATTTGTTATAGATAGCGGATTGCTTTGTAATGTGGTGATTACCCATAAGATACTGGCTCTTTCATAACTATCATGTTATAATTATTTAGGAAATCACTCTAGAATTCCTTGGTCTTGGATCTTTTCTTAAAGTGTGCTTCAGTATCAAACCATTCTGTTCATATACTTAATTTTAGGGTTTTTAATAGAAATTAAGACACATAGGTGTCGGATCTGTCAACTCCTATATTAGTTTTACATGTACAGAAATGTTACATCATTTTGAAATTGAGAAAAAATAAAGAGTAGAGAACAGATGAAGAGAAAAAAGGTAAAAAGAGATAGAGTAAAGAACTAATAAGGAGGGAGGAAGGTGTCATCTTACGTTGGCCAAGGGGTAAGTATCCTTCGCGATGATTGCTCTGTTGGGATGGTTGGGGTAATCCCATTAGTGAAAGGGGCAATAAGGTTACCCACCCCCTTCTTTCGTTTTTTTAGTGGGACTATATACCCATGCCTTTTGCTAATGGGTTTGCACTTGTTCCTATCCATCAGCTCATTAGGAGCATAGGTAGGTGGATAACTATTGGTGATAAGGGTGGAGCAAACTAATCCCCTCTTTTCTCCACCGACCCATTTAGGGTGTGGGTGGGAGGGTGGCTAATGGTGGAGATGGTGATGTAGAGACCACTTGCTCCGCTATTGGTGGGTACTGCTTACCCAGGGCTACTAGTCTGTCTCAACCACCTAACAGGGGTGCGATTGAGCGAGATTGATCTGCCTCTGTACTGGTTTTGGGTAAGGGAACAGTGGTGGACTACTAGTGGAATGGGCAACACCCAGCGTATTCCTTTCTTTCTTTCTTTCTTTCTTTCTTTTCTTCTTAACTTTTCACTGATGTCAAGCTAATCTGGTCCTTCTGGACACAGTGAAATTATTTTATTGGCTTTGATGTGTTCAACCTTACATGTTCAAATTTCCGTTGAAACCCTAATGCGGATTTATGGAATGAATTATATGATAACAGAGTGCACAACTTAAGCAGTTTATTTGATCAATTTTAAATTCTGCGAGTGATTTGGTAAAAAAGCGAAACTCCTGTGTCATTTTACAGTAGCTTCATTAATTAGTTTGGAAGATTGTAGTTCTTAGGGTAGACTATTGGTGAGCAAAATAGATGACTGTTGAAGCTTATGAATTTTCAATTTTTAAAATGTATAAGATATTTATGGTGATATCTCTCTTCTACCTTTTCTTGAAGTTCAAGGGTTACTTCCCTGCTTTTAAATTAATGGACATAATTTATTGAGTTGGCTTGTATAGTATTCGCTATAAAATTTTACTTTTCTGACACAAGTTTTTATCTTACGGTAAAATCACATGCAGATATGTCTTCTCACCATTAATTTGACCATTAACTTAATGTTTCATTTTCATGGGATTTTCAAGATGGATCTTTTGTCATGGAAAACTGGGGATTATGGTGTTTCATGCAATCCACGTAAAAGAAATACTGGAGGAAGGATTTTTAGATCTATTCCAGTTTTGTTGATCATTCCAGGAATTATGGATAATGGTTTCAGGTGCCTTCACTGTAACAGATAAGCATCACTTGGGAATAGGGTAGGAACATATATGAAGTTAAGTAAGGGAAATTGGATTGATGCTTTAGTTCTAGTTGGATAGGTTTGTGACATGAGAAAGGTAAACTAAGTAATCTCAGAATGGTACTGTATCTCTTTAACCGTGGTCTATATTGTAGATAGCACAATTTTATCCCGTATAATTGTTTTGGGATGACAAGAAGCCAAGAATAAGCTTGGATTTTATCATCCTGCTGTCAACTTTAGATTGATGTTTTTACCTTCTCTTTTAAGTTTTTGCGACCAATATGCAGTTTAACCAGTTTAGGATCGGCTTTGGAGTAGCCAATGTATATGCTTATTGTTGTGGTTTGTCTTTTTATGTGACTTTGGTGTAACTCGCTTCCTTTCCTAACTGATCTGGTGACTCATCAATATAACATATTGAGATCTCATTATTGAGGGTTGGAACTAGTGTACTTTAGAAAAGAAATAAAAGACTGATTAGTTGTCTGAAAGAGCTAGATATGAGAAGAGGAAATGTGTAAGCTGATTAAGTGTAAAGTCGTCTGGTGTTCTGTCGATCTATCAGAAAAGTTATTTTCTAATTTCTCTCAAGAGTGAAATTTATTTTTTAAATTGTTGATCTGGTTTTGTAAGTGCAACAGTTTATGACGTAACAAGGCGAGAAACATTTACAAACCTCTCTGAGGTGTGGGCCAAAGAAATAGACCTGTACTCGACAAATTCAGACTGCATCAAGATGCTTGTTGGAAACAAGGTTGATAAGGTATTCTCAGGAAAGATTAAGAGACTCGAGTGTTCTTTAACTTGTTTTATCTTCCAGTTATTCTTCTGTACTTTCTGTTTTACCATGTAAGTGGATATTCTGAATGAGTTTTGGCAAGATAAGTAGCAAGTTGTAATAAATGGAATCTCTTCCCTCGTCATGGGTTTAGTCCTGTATGTTGCAACTAGTGTCTGCCTCTTTTTTCCTTTTCCTTGTTCGCATGTGTGGGTGCACGTTTGTTGTTTGTGTGTGTTTGCGTTTATATGAGCCCTTTTTCCTTCCCTTCTCATAAGGGGACAAGATATTACTAGAGAAATAGCTAGCTGATATTTTGGGATCATTTACTGCTTGATATGCAAATTCATTTGTCACTAAAACTTGTCTGTGGGAGCCCTCGTTATTTATTCTTTCTCAGAAGAAGAAAAAAATTCTAGATTTTTAGCAAAACAATCACCGCAGAAGGGTTAAAGAGGCAGTCTATTTCTTATCTTTTAACAGAACAGAAGAGGAATTTTTAGTTCCAAAATTTGCTACGAAGGTTGAACCCTGGCTCTTCACCTTTGTAAGGAGAAGAAATGCCCCACACTACAAGACCCCTAGTAGGAGGATCATAATTTAGCAGGATTTGTTCCATAATACAAATGATAGGTGGTTCTATGCTTCACTACACAATGCTGCGTTACAAAGATGCCCAGTTTTAGGTGCCTTTCTTTAGAGCATGAAGGGCTTTAACATTTCCGGCACCCTAGCATCTGTAGGATCAATATGGAATAGAAGAATGATATGATGCAAATCCTTAGAAGTGCAATAAAGTAGGTTATTGTATGAAATATGGATGCACAACCACACTAAAAGACCCCATTGCTCTGTTCTGTACGATCTTAATCACGTATGTTTCTCCTAAACTGTGTCCTATAATAGGTCATATCCTAATATTCAAATTATTTATGGAACCTAATCAACAGCATCCAAGAAACTATATGCATTTCGATCGATCATGTTATTGTTCTGAGTTATGGAGATGCGTATGAAGTGGTGGGTCACCAAGAAATATCCTAGAAGTATTCCTAATATTCAAATTCTGATAGCCAGTTATGCATGTTTATGGCAAACTTGTCTTGCATCTTGTTTTTAGCTCTAGGATGTTTATTTGTAATGCATCACTTGTTCTTCACCTTTTGTCAGCCAGAAGTATGCATAATTAGTCTTATGCCACATTTGAGAATTTTATGCGCTTGTTTTTCAGGAAAGTGATAGAACGGTAACAAAGAAAGAGGGAGTCAACTTTGCTAGGGAATATGGATGCCTATTTACCGAATGCAGTGCTAAAACTCAAGTAAATGTGCAGCAGTGCTTTGACGAGCTTGTTTTAAAGGTATGGAGGATGATAAACTTTTTTTTTTTTTTTTTGTATCTTAGAAAAATGTATGTGGAGAAGCTTGTCTCACTGTGGTTTATGATTGGTCAATGTTGTGTATCTGCTGAGTGTCTAAAGTACCGATCTTTTGAAACAAATTCCTGATTTGAAGAGAAGATACTATTCAAAAAGAAAACAAGCAAGGAAAAAAAAAATGCTTTCCTAAGAAATTTTTTTCTTTCCTCGCATATAAGTTGTAGGTGCATGCAGGTTGTTGAAATGTCACAGAATATGAAATTTGCTTACCTATTGAAACAAATTATCTTGATGTCAATTATATGCAGATATTGGATACACCAAGCCTCCTAGCCGAGGGCTCTAAAGGGGTGAGAAAGAACATCTTTAGAGAGAAGCCTCCACAGCCTAATGCATCCACAAGCAGTTGCTGCTGATGCTGACTGCCCCTCTCGTCTCTCCTTTTCCAGATCTCTAACCAGTATTTGACTCCTCTACGAGTCCTTGAAGAAATTGCCTTTATTTTTAGAATATATGATTATTTGACATTAATTGTAAATTATACTTTAAAGTGCTATTGTGATTTTTACTTTGGAGGCTATTTCTGTGCAATATATATGGCTTTTGCTTCGTGCTTCACAATCACTTTTGGGATTTTAACGACTACAATGCAACTAAACGGTGGCGCAGGCCCCACGTTTGCCTGCTGCTCGTCATCATTTTGCTTAGAATAGTACAAATGCTGTCGTATTTACTTCGAATAGTACAAAAAACAACTGGGCTTGTCCAAGTTGGAAGAAACTAAAAAGCCACTTCAAATAGACAAACTAAAAAGCAAATATAAACCAAAACCAAGTTTTGCCACCAAAACCAAGCAAACATGGGTGCATTAGAAGCACCCATTTCCCATCTTCTTCTTCCTTCCTCTTGTTCTTCTCGTCGGAACTCTCTCATCATTAGCTCAAGCACCAAACCCCGGAAATCCATCTTGAGAAGCCAATTACCCAACAGGCGTTTGTTCCTTTTCTCTCTCTACCTACCCGCTTTCACCCTTTTTCCTTCAAGCAATAACAGTGTTGCTATAAGCACAATTGAACCCAGTTCGTCTTCTGCAGTGGCCAGCTTCGACCCAGTAAGTTCCATCGAGGAAGAAGCAAGTGCCGCGGTTTCTCGTAGAGTATCGGAAGCTGTGGTGTTGTTGGATAAAGGGAGGGAATTACAAGCAAAGGGTGACTTTGACCAAGCTCTTGGATATTACACTCAGGTACTTCGCTGTTTGCTGTCTGGGCTCTGTTTGGTTTCTCAGACGATTGCTAAAAAATCCAAACGAGAAAGAAACAGAAAAGAGTTTGTGAATTCTGTTATTGTCTTTCTTTCTTTCCTTCGATCTTTTCCCCTTGTATTCAATATTTCTGTTAGCAATCAAGCAGAATTTAATTTTTTTCATTTAAGTTAGTGCTTCTTCCTCAAAAAGATTTGTTTTGCAATTTTTATAATGATTCGGTAAGACATTTTTTTACACCTGGACAATCAATATGAATCAAACTGACATAATTTGTATTGCTTATAAACAAGAACATTTGTTTGTTTTATCTTGTTCAAAGCGTTTTTTTGAGAACAATATTACGCCTGTGTTGTCCAAGTTCAGTGAGCTTGTTTCCTGCCTTTGGTTTGGCATACTTTCTAAAGAATACGGATAACTTGGGTCCTTTTAAAGGTAGTTCTCACCCCATTTGTTGTCTGTGGTTTTCTTTCCCTGAATTAGCAAGATATTGTACACGAAAATCGAGTGATCTTTGGCCCAATGATAACCTAGAACCATCAATAACGTTGACTGGCCTCCATTTTCTTCCTTTGGTTTTTAATTGTGGGGTCACTAGCTAGATAAACTTGTTCCAGTTTATGGCACAAACCTACCCATTCCATGGTGACATCCACAAATATGTGGGGGATAATGGATTCCTATGTATGTTGGTTACAATGACATTGTACAACTTCTTTTCAAGGGACTAGCCTAATTAAAGGAGTTGTTGGCTTTGGTGGAGCATTTTTCCCTCACAGTACCTTCTCTTGACTGAGGATTGTAGTGGAGCAAGATTCTCTTGATTCTTCATTATTTTTCTGGATGTTTTCGCATTTATAGTATTTTATTTTGTTTAGCAGGCTTCCGTCATTTTGATGGAAAGAAACTTTTCAATGGAGGATGTTTGATTTGATGAATGAGGCATCTATCTTTAGACTATGAAAACTGCTTTCATTTTGGCAATCAGAGAATAAGTCAGTAAGAAATATCTTTCCTTTGTGCGGGAAACACAATGAATTGGTATAAGAAAACCATGATCAGAGATTGTTGCATCTGCAGGAACTTAAATTCTGGTGTTTTTTTGTTGGTCACTTCCAATACGGTTCCATAGTTTCAACTATAAGCCATGTTACGGAACATTTTCTTCTTTTTCTGCCTGAATTATTGTTAAGTGATGTTAAGTGATTTTGTACATTTAGTTTTCTTGTTAAGGTTTTATGGCATTTACCTAGCAGATGATGGACATAATTTGTAAGTATATAGCTGTCTTATGCTGGTAGATTCCTTAGAAGTGTAGGTATGCAGAGTAGATAAAAATACAGCTAAAAATACAGTTATAATTAATTGATTCACTTTAAGTTTTCTGATATTGTCGCTTGTTGAAATCTTAAAAGAAAAAACTAACAAGTACACTCTCAGAAATGTCTATACTTTGAGTATGAACTATTTATGTATAGTTAACAGAAATAGCGTGTGAACCTTTGTCATAGGATAGTGGAATTATGTTTGACAAAGCAAGTGAAATATGATTGGGAGCATGTCTTTGGAAGTAAGATGATCATTTTGATATGTTTGCTTGGAGATTTCTGAGGACAACTGTGTCCTTTTCCAGGCAAATGCAAGTATAAGACCTTTTCATTCTTTAGATCGATCTTTCCTTTTGCTTTTCTATGCTTGTCACTATGGTACTTCTTACGTTCTCCTTTTCCAAGCACATCTAAACGGTATCGTTCAGAGGGTCTAGTTTTCTCGATACACAGAATCTCTCCACTCTACGTCGTTCAGCCATAAATGACTGAGGCGACAGTTTGTGGTCACTAATGGGACTAAAATGAGATGAGTAACTGTTGACAGTTCTTGCGAATACTTTTATGTTTAAGAATCCAAATCTTCACATTTTTCCACATCTGGAACTGATATGCTTGTATTTTTTATTATGTTTATAGTGTTGCGAAATATTTTCTCCTGTGTCGCCCACCACGGGTGTGGTGGCCCTATGAAACTTTCTGATGCCCTACCTAGAGAACATTGCGTCACTGTAGTGTATCTTCAACAGTTGCCTTTGCTAATTGGAAGAATAAGAAAGTGGACATTGATCTAATATCCTTAATGATTTGTCTTAATTGTGTTGGTATATCTATGCAAGTCCAGGTCATTAGTGCAGAAATGCACAATGACAGTTAGGTTCTTTGGGATCCTATTGTTCACTATAGTCTTTATGCATAATGTGCCTGTCTACTACCACACTATATTTCCATGTCCTTGAAGAGATAGGCAAACAAGATAGTCGAGTATAAGGAGATCTTAACTTTTCCTTTCTTTTCTTTTCTTAAAGTTTGCGAATAATCAAGAAATCTGATCTTAGATAAACTGATCGATATAGACACTTGTTCATAATAGCCACAAATTAGTCCAGTCAAGTGTACACACTATGTACTCACAAAACTTACAAACACTCAAAAGATTATAACAGAAAGAAAAGTTTACTGGGCTTATAGAGAAACTAGCTAAGGTTCAATGATGTCTTTGAGAGGATGAGCTCTGAAAGGACACCTATAAAGTTATTCTTCAAAATGATAACTTCTGATGACTTTGGAATCTTGACTGTCCTTGTATGGGAGACATATGTTTCTTCATCTTTTTCTTCTTTTGACTTCTTCTTAACTCTTCTTCTACACATGTATTCTTTTGTCTTTCCACTTGTATATTGAGAATATTGAGAAAAACAATCTTACTTTGCATCTATCACGTTTTATTGACACTTACCACTTGTTATGTTAAACGTCTCTACAATCTGTTTGTGTTATGCTATAGCGGATACTTGTAATTGCTTGCTCTTTGGGAAAGAACAAAATACTCAGTGACTGTATCTGCAGTAGTGTAAAAAAACTTATGTGAGATCCTAGTGGCTTCATTATGTGTGGTGCATTGGTGTCGTCCATATGCCTTGTCTTTCTTATAAGAGTTATAGAAGCAATTTAATCAAGTTGACCATGTAGTTTGCATGGCTCGCCCCTAAAAATGAGAGAAATATGAAATCAAAATGCTTTGGAAAATTATGTTACCTTAGCCTAATAATCATACAGGACAGTGCTCGAAGTTTCAGCACTGACATCCTTTGCTACATCTCACTTCAGGTGGTTGAGAAGTACAAAGACTTTGCCTTTTCGGAATATGCAAGAGTTGGGAGAGCATTGGCCTTGTACGAGGTTGGTGACAGAGAAGAGGCAATTGCAGAAATGGAAGATGTGTCCATATCTCTCAAAGGATATCCTGGTATTTCTAGTGATATTCATTCCCGAAATATGTGACAGGAGGAGATGTATTTAGCCTAACATTGTTTTGTTGTTTTATATGTTTGTTGGGGTATTCTGCAGAAGTGCATGCAGCTCTAGCAGCAGCCTTGTATGTGGACAAGCATGCTCCACTACTGGCTGAAAACCAATTCACCATTGCTACTCTCCTTGATCCTCACTATACTGACATTTCATATGTGAAAGAAACAAAGCATTGGCCTCCGAGTTTGGTCTCTTCTTTGCAACACTTTATCACACTTTCCTAAGGACCTGTATTATATCTTATGCAACTCATAATCACAGAAGACGAAGTATGGCAGCATCTGGATGCTTTGTTAACTTTTACTTTCTAATTATCATTTTAAATCAAAATTCTTCAGTATTGTACTATGTCAACATAGAATTACAGTGACAAACGGTGTATGGAATCACGCAAGTTGCTGAAATATATTCTGGTTGATCATTTGCCATCCTTACCAAATTCAAATAATGTTTCTTTTCGTTATGTTCACACCCTGTCCCCTCCACCAGACCCTGGTGGAGCCCTTCCTTCTGTTCTCTTCTTTTGCTTAATTTATAGTTTCTTTTTCCCCCTTCTTTAGCAGGTAGGGAAGCTAGGGAGGAGTTAGTTCTTGTAAGCTACAAACAATAAAGTAACCAATGTTTGCAATTTTGATGGAAAGCCAATTTTTATATTTTGGAGAAAAACGTCCACCTATCCATGATGAGTTTAACTTTCTTTTAAAATAATCATTATGTTGTTTTTAATTATTTACAAATATATAGCCAGAAAATTGTTAAAAAAAGGAAAAAATTAAAAATATATATAACTTAAAAGAGGTGGTGACAATGCTTCGATTTTGCTAGTGGTTTTAAATCATTCTTGCATATAGAGAAGACTAACGTAATACATCTATGCTCATTGAAAGCGTTTGTTTGACTCATTCACCCTTATACTTGGATGGATAACCCTGTTAGAAGTAGAGGCTGAGCAAATCCATCATTCCGTTGATTGACATGATGAAGGCTTTTATTCCTTTCACCTATTTATTCGTGAAAAGATCTGGACAAAGCTGACCAAAACATCTTCACTCATTTTCCAATCGCCCACTAGGTAAGGAATGGTTAATGGATAAGGATGACCTTCATTCTACCAATGAAGTGGTGTATTGTGGCTTAATTCATTTGTTATTAACTTCCTTTCATCTTTTGTAATATTTTTTGATATAATTGTTTTTTCCTAACATAGAGATTTGATTAGAAAAGGATAATTGACTTATTTTTAAGATAAGTAGAATTTGTAAAATTGATTGCAAAAGTTAGAATCTTAACAATGGACTTTATGTAAAAATAAATCCAAGGTAGGAAGTTGGTATTCTTTCTGTACTTTGTATTGGGTGTGATTGTGGTGGTTTTTGCCACTCCATATGCCACTTCATGAATTAGAGTCTATGAATCTAATATTGAATAACTACTTCCGAATGCAAATTTCTATTTAATGGTAGTGGTGATGTATCTCTTGAAAATGATGCTTGACATTTTCTAGCAATTTTATTTGGTTCCCAAGCTGTAATAGCTTCTAATGGGCCCTTTTCCCTAAGTTCTAACAACTTTCAGATTGAGTACCTTTTTGGATGTACTAGCATGTCTATTGCCACACGATTTAGCAAACCAAGCATGTGTTCCAAAAACCATCATAAAAGTTATATTCTTTTAAGTGTACCAAGAAAAATATTGATTTTAAAACATGAAAAGATTCACATCTTTACAGAGTAGATAATCGATGAGTTTTTAAAAGACATTCATCTAGAAGGTCTACTAAATGTTTAGATCCATTTTGAAGAAAGTGTGCTTTCATTGATTGAATGCGAAATCTGTGAATTTTGAAAATCAAAGTATGCTGCTAGAATTTGGTAGCAAAGGAGGTGCTTTAATTTTTGAGGCTCGTGAAAAGGCGTGGAAGTGCAAAATTCTTCACCTTTCAGTGTTCTTGGCCGAAAACATGGACCTTGACTTGAATGTCTGCTTGTGGGTCCTCCAAGCGGCAACAAGAGTTCCTTTCTTCGCAAGCTTTCTGGTCTCCAATGGATTTGCGTGGGACAGTGAGCAAGGAAATCACCCTCGAGTGCCTTGTTCATGATAATCGAAAAAGCATACCAAACCCTTTTTTTCTCTCTCTATCTCTCTCTGCGTCTTCTATGGCACTGCTATAAATGTCAAAAGACAAGTGAATCTCCGTAGACCCTAGAGTCCCATCCAGCCCCATCTTCCAGTGACAGGCAAAAGAAACTTCTCTCCGGCACTTTGGGTGGCCGAAGGGGGTGCGCACATTTCTTGACTAGACATCCACAACCAGATAAGCTGTCCTTTGAATCCTGCAATGCATATCAGCCTCGGGTCTCATAAATCATTGGAGTTCTGAATTTTCATGAGACGGAGATTGGATGGTCGCCAAAATGACGATCATGCTGCTGTTTGAATTACAAAACTTTAGGACAGCGCTGAGACTTGTTTGTTTTTCAGGGGTTTGAGTTACTGCTTGGTTGTTGAAACTATGGTAAAAGACAAGTAACAAAAAAATTGTTGATGATAAAAACCTTATATAAAAAAAAATATATTTTTGAATAATACTTTTACATATGAAAATTATCCTCTCAACTCATAAATTAGCTCTTAATTTAAACTTAAGCCAGTTTAATAGAAATATCTTCGAACTTCTGTTTATGGATGCTTCTGTTTTTCTGAACTTTGAACACCTGCTGAGATAACACGAGTTGATTTTTCTTTACAGTTGCTTAGCTACATAAACTTAGACCCGACATAGGCATGAAACATCACAGTACTTCACTGATTGTGGTATCTAGATATGCTTAGAATCTTCAGCCCACTTGGATCTAAGCAGCTTGAGCAGCATTCTCGCTTTGGTTTTGGTCCTACCATTACACTGACTTTGCAGAAGCAATAGTAACTGAGTCAAAACTCCAGCGGAAATTGCTTCTTCCCTTACCCGTAGGGAATCGCAACATAAAGTGGTAAGCAACCCAACTGCGCTCTCGCTGCCTTCATGATCAGATACCCTGAAAACCATCTTAACGAGAGCAGCGACGCCATCTGGGTTGTTCACCAACGCTTCTTTTGCACTCTCTACTTCTAAAAGCTTCTCTAGTGTTTCCATGGCCACCGGAGCCAAGTTTTTCTCACGTCCTTCAGCACCCAAGATATATTGTATGAGGCCATCTACGGCGCCTTCCCTTATCAAATGCTCTCGATTAGGCTCCAGGGAAGATAATGCCGCTACGGCTTTTACTGCTGCCTCAGAAGCCTCAGAAGCCTCAGAACCATGGCCAACAAGAAGAACCGCTTCATGCAAGAGTTGGCGGGTTTTTCCAAGTGTAGCATAAAGCTCTCTTGTCTCTGAAGATAATGATATTGCTTCTATAAGATGACACAAGCTTATCTTGACCGTGGCAGTGCCGTGCTCAAATAAATCAAGGAACGAAGCGAATTTAGACTCTCCTTTTAGCATATTCAGAGATTCCAGTTTACCGAAAGGCATCAGGCTTATAGCACATGAAAGTGCTAGGTCAACAAACTTGATATAGTTTATTGAGAGTTTGGCTTTTACGTTTCCAAAAGCTAAATTCAAAAGTAGAGGTAAGAAGTTCAATTGGAGCAAACAAGAATTTGCTGATGGTGATTCTTCTGATAACACTCGAACCCTTTGCAGTGTTTGGAACTTCGCTTCCAAGGCGCCCTCATGACATTCAAGTTCCTGTTTAAGTGCAGCTAAACGATCGATCGTTGCCAAGTAATCCGGATCAAATTTGTCGCCCATTTGAAGCCACTGATCAATCAAATGGCGAAGAGTGTGGTTGGGGACAATGGATGGATCCTGGAGCTTCTGCATTGTGACCGGACATGTGAGATTACCTGCAGCCAGCCATTTTTCTATGCTGGACCTGTCATACGTTTGGCCTGTACATAAAGTGACTGGATCTTTGATTAAGTCTAGACTGATTGGGCATCTGAAGAGATGGGGAATGGCCAAGTGAGCCTCTTTCATCGAAGAATACTTATGATCGAAGAAGAAAAAGGATATGTCGAGAACCTAGTAAGTTAAAACTCAAGAGGTTTCCACAAATAACGTTGAGGAGTAAGAAGATTGATATAATATAATGAAACTTGTGGGATTTAGAGGACAAACCTTCGAAGGCTCTCGTGATCAAAGGACGAGAAAGATGATGAAAGTGGGATCTTTCAGCTCGCTTCTGATCATACAAGTGCAAGACATGAGGTAGAGAAAGAAGTAAGTGTTCGTGTTCGATACAAGGAAGAGAAAGGAGACAAAAAATGGAAGCCAAGAAAGGAAGTGATAAGAAGGATAAGGAGAAAGTTGAGGACTTGCAGTTCACAAATGGAAGAATGTAAGGAGTGGGGGAAAGTGAGGGACTGTGGTGCGCTTAACACTGACAGACAACAGGTGAGAAAGAGAAAGAAAGAGTACAATCTTCATTGGAGGAATGGCAAAAGAACACCCACGTCAAAACACAAGAGGGGGCCAAAAACAGGTCTTATCCTCCTGTTCCCAGCGAAAGAGTAAAAGATTGCAACTAATTATATTGAATAATTGGAGGCTGGCCCCCACTTTTCTCTATATATCAAATCGGTCAAACTGAACCATCAAGAAATAAATAATTGTTATTGTCTTTGAACTTTGAATAGACCCTCAAAAGTTTGAAAGAACAAAAAATAAAAAATAAAAAAAAATAAAAAAAATAAAAAAGAGGGAGAGAAAGAGGGAGAAAGGCAAGTAGGAGACGTTAGGATAATGACAGTCACAGAGTTGATGAGAATTAGCTCTTTTGTGCATAAACTTTGGAACTTGCCTTGATTACCGTTCACTGTTTTCAGACCTTGCTTTATTTGGTATCTAGAAAACTGCCTACTCTATGGCTTCGAAGATCTAACCAGTTCTATTAAGGCTTCGGGAAGCTGCCAAGTTCTTTCCCCAGATAAACGCTCCCCCCAAATTCTCCTCCTTGTTTCTTTTTCCAGGCCCTGCCAAAGCGATAAACAGCAGTCCTCTATATGGTATTACATCACAGACCACTTTGAATATAGGAGAAAATAAGAATAAAAATATTCAGCCAGCTTAGGCAAAGCTTTGAAAAGTCAAACTTCCCTAGCAACTTCCAAGTTTGAGTGCATCACTTTGGATAATTTTCAAATATTATCTTGCTAATCGTACATTAAGATAGCTAATTCTCCGTCGTTGCTTTGATTTTCTAGAATAAACGGCAGGTTTTCTGGTAAAGTGGGTCGACTACTTTTGCCTCAATCTTTTTCTTTTTCTTTTTTCACTAAGTCTATTCACTCTTTCCCACCGAATCTGATTTCCAGTTGTGATGGCACTTATTGTTTGAACACGCTGCACTTTTCTTCTGTACAACTTTGGTATGTAATTGAGTGGATGCAGCGGCAGGGTCAATAGGAACCCCCATGTGCATGCATCAAAATAGTCACTCTAGATGCTCTATTCCATTGTCTTCCGCGGCTGCCAAACTTTCAAACCCGCAACCCAAGCGGTCAAATTATGGCAGCTCCAATGGCCGAGTGCTCTCTGCCGCCTCCACTGCCTCCAGAGATCATGAATCAAGCTGGAAGTCCCGCATTTGCATCCCACATCGAACTTTCGGTTCCTTTTCCTTTCTAAATTTTCTTTGGTTTCATCTTATTTATTTACCATTGGAGATCGTTTGAGTCATCTTCTTGACCCTACAGAAAACTTACTTTATCATATAAAATACAAACAGAAAGGCTAAAAGGCTAAGTGTGTGAAAAGACGGCCTAACTTGTTTTCTTTTCTTTTACCCACTAATCCCATAACATATATTTATCTATCTCCGTCAAATGAGTTGGCTGGAAACAAGCTCAAATGTTCCCCGAGCAATAGGTAAGTTTAAGGCAAAAGAAATCGTGAGGTCTACGATGGTTATTGGAGAGAGAGTGAGCGGGCAACAAAAGGACAAAACACTTTAGAACTGCGATTAATATGAAGAAATTGCGACCTTTGAACACTATCTTGTCTGCCACTAATACACATGACCTTCCACTAAATCATTCAATACGATGATGATTATTACAATAGGATTCTGGTCAATCATAATCACCTCAATCAGCCAAGAAATTGACCCAACGAACCTTGATGCTCAAAGGACCATGTAATAGTAATAGTATGTCCCATTAGCCTTGGATTTGAGCAATTAATCCAAATCTCAAGTTCATGACAGCGCACTTCAAACTCCTTTAAGAAATATTTGATATTTTTATTAAACAATTATCAACATTATTATAAATTTATATTCCATCTTAAGCCATCTCTTCCCCACTCAACATGAGTGAACTTTTACCTGCTAGACCCCCCCATCATAATGAAAAGGGCTTCAATTTTCCTTGTACAGGGTCCATTTGCAGGTGGATTTCCCAGAGTAATCATAAACCACGTGGTTGAAAATGGAAAAAGGAGTTTTTGCGACATACGTGCTCAAGAAAGTATGATTTATGAGTGTGGTTGGGTGGAATTGCTGATATGAGAGAAGAGTGGGGTATTCATTATTAAGTCATTAAGCAATGATAACGGGCCAATAGGATGATCAAAGTTACAGCAGGTCACATCAAAATGGGGCTGGGGTGACGGAATAGACTTTCTTTGGGCATGTGATTGGTCTTTTACAAAGAATTATCCTTGTTTTAACAATCGAGAGTACTGTCAGATTCGTATGCCATCCAGTAACGTCCATTGACTGAAACAAAAGAAGTTACAGCCAGTTGGAGCCAATACCTAAACAAAGACAAAACAGGTCCTGTCGATGGTTGAGACCGAAAAGACAAGTTTTGAAGGTTAATTTAACTTGGATCGACTGAATAGGCCATTTTGGATTGACTCGGCGACTAGGGTGAGCGTGAGAGAAGGTGAGTGGCCCTGGCTCGAGTAGGGGAATTGTGGTGTTTTGATGGACGGCTCCCGCCACGGGGCCCTTGTACCGGATGATCAATCACGTAGAAGTTGAGGAGTAATGGGACTCTGATTTGCAGTACTGGGTCGCTTGACAGGAATTGCTATGATCCCTGTAGATCATTTTACGGCAAGGTCTGCTAAACGGACCATCTTCTGGCCATATGTGATCATGCATCACGTTGTTTTATGCTATTCAAATAGTGTCCAAAGTTATAACTGTAAAGTATTAAGAGCAAGGATGTCATATAGATGATCACGCACCTCGTTATTTTATGCTATTCAAATAGTGTCCAAAGTTACATATGCAAAGTGTTAAAAGCAAGGAGGGTCATGTTAAAATTCATAAATTTTAGATGATAAACCCTTGTTATTAATAAAGCCAAGTTGGTGAGGATTTAATTTTGATGTGGGATATACTGTGCCTCAATATAAGTGAAAGAAATTGATCAATCAGTGAAGGATCGACTAGAAATTGGTGATTAGAAGGAAGAACCCTAATTCGGCGAAACCCTAATTTCTAAAAAATTCTCGATGATAATTTCATTGATTTAGATCATATTATATACACGATTGTATATAGATTACAAATGGAAAGAAAATACAAACAAAATTGTATCAATTTTCTGTACAAATTTATATAATCGAAAAGGGGAAATTTTTTCGACAACGAGCAACAGCAATCATGGGCTCGCACAATTGCTCATAGACATGAGGCGGCTACTATTGATGTGGCCTAGGTTGACGTGGCCAAGGGCTAACATGGCTGATGACATGGCTACTAACATGGATGACTTGTCTAACATCCCCGCAAGCTAAAGGGGCAATATGGACCATTAACTTGAACTGAAGAAGCTTGAAACAAGCAAAGGAAAGACTTTTGGCAAAGATGTCAGCAGGCTGATATATGGAGGAAATAAACTAGAGAAAGAGCTAGCCTTGAGCTAGGCATTCACGAATAAAATGAAATTTATACCATGAAAGAAATCGATCAATCGGTGAAGGATTGATCGAAAATTGGTGATTAGAAGGAAGAACCCTAATTCGGCAAAACCCTAATTTCTAAAAAATTCATGATGATAATTTTATTGATTTAGATAAGATTTTATACATGATTGTATATAGAGTACAAATGGAAAGAAAATACAAACAAAATTGTATCAATTTTCTTTACAAATTTACACAATCGAAAAGGAGAAAGTTTTTTGATGACGAGTGGTAGCAATCACGGGCTTATGTGATTGCTCGCAAACACGAGGTGGCTACTACTAACGTGGCCTTAGGCTGATGTGGCACTAACGTGGCTAATGACGTGGCTGCTAACATGGATGACTTGTCTAACAAGAAGGAATAGGAGGGAGTTAGAATCCTTTGAATTCAATTGAGAGGAGGATGGTGAAGACCAATACCTCCATTGTGGTTGAAATGTGGGGACTAAATATGAAATTAATGTTTACTTATTTCTTCTCTTTAAATTTATTTACAAAAACATGAGATATCATTGTATTATTGATAATATAAAATACACATTATATTGAACAAAGGGTCCTTAAGGTCCATTCCGACAGTCGAAACTTTTGTGCAAAACCCAAGAATATGTCGAGATCACTGGTCGTTCTTGGACTTCCACCTTTCAAAGACGTCCATTTGCTAAGTAAACTAGGGGGGGCCTAGAACACTCAAGTTTGCTCTTGGTGGTCCGGTGGGCAGGCAAATTTGACGGATAAGTTACCCTTGTGTTTAGGGCGCCACACCTAGTCAATGGTCGGCTAGACCTAGAAGAGGGAGAAACCCCGAAAGGTACTTTTGCTGGATGGCTTGGACCGAAAGAGTGGCGAGGCACTGAAGGATGCACATCCAAGTTTGGTAACCAGCCACTTTTGATGTCAAACTTACTGCTCACGCTCTTGGGCTTTGAGCAAGAATAGACATGCAATAGGAAGGGAGAGTCGTTACAAGAATCTCGTGAAAACTGAGAACAAGGAAAGATAAGATGAATTAAAGGTGAGTATTATCCCATATTGAAAATATATCCAAGTTTGGTAACCGGCCACTTTTGAGGTCAAACTTAATGTTCACGCCCTTGAGCTTAGAGCAAGAATAGAGAGGAAATAGAAAGGGAGAGACATCACAAGAATATCACGAAAACAAAGAAAGATAAGAAGAATAAAATATTGAAGTTGCGTGTTGTCCTATATTAAAAGTGAGATGATGAATATTTGGTCTTATAAGTAATGATATTTTTTTTATATAATATTTTAAGATTTTGAGATGAACTTTTATATTTTAATATGGCATTAGAGGTGATAAGAGGTTTTTTAATTTTGGAATTCTACTGTTCGACATTGAATAGGTGATCAGAAGTGAAATAAAGTTACAACATATGTTGATAAAAGGATCCTCACGGCATTCTAAGTAAAGATCAATTTGAATTTCTTCAGGACCTTTTTTATCGTGTGCGTGATGACAATCCGTAGTAGTTGGAATTAATGCAGCGCACATGCTATCACAACCGAGTACGTACGTCTTTTCTCTCTTTTGTCGTTCGTTCCCACTAATGGTCACTTGGAATCTATAATGTCTCAGCGTTTGATGCCTTTGACTATGTATATCATTAATAAATGTATCTTTCTTGCTAGAAAACGAGTGGAGCATTAAAGCTCAGGTTGAAAGGGAAAGGCTTTACTCTTCTTTTGGTGCGCTGAAAAGAAAATGGCATTACTAATCGAAAGGTGTTTCCCGAGAAACCATGTCCTCACAACTAAACCTGGTGCTAAGGCCTTTCGACAAGAACCACAAAAGGTAAGAGAAACAGGACCCCAGATTCACGGGATTAAGAAACTTCTTTTTATACTTTCGTTCAGACGGATCTTCCTACAGCTTTATGCAATTTTTCTTAGTACGTTGTCTGTCACGAGTGATAAAGATATATTCTGGGCGTGCAAAGGCAGGTTTAACGACCAAAAAGAAGTCGTCACAAGAAGTGGGGCAATGCTTAAAGTGTACGAAACGGTCAGATAGGTTTTTTGACTCACCGAATTCTGTTTAACGTAATTGGACTGGTTTGTCGAAATATATTTATTTTTTCAGCCGGAAATAGAAGAATACATGGAAAGTGGATTGTTCTTCTTTTTTCTTTTAATTCTATTCTTTTTATATTTTCTGGTGTTCGGAAGCCCATTGATAATGGATTGGGTTTCCAGGGACCCATTTATGCGGGTTTAGAAAGCCCATAATGCATGGTGTTGGGAAGATTCGAGTGGAGAGCATATGGAGGGAGGAGTAACCGAATCATTCAAACCGCGAAAAGCCTACCAGAATTCAGCCAGTTTGGACTCAACCTTTACATGGTGTTAGACTCCCCTTTATGGTATCGTTGCCTAAGCTTGCAGAGTGATAATGTAATTCTACAGACTTTTTTTTTTTTAATTGCCACACGCAAGCTGTTTGTTGAAATGCCTCCCTCTGGTTTGTTCTTAATGTACTCAAGAAATGTTACTCTATCATGTAGGTGTAAGAGAATTTTTGTTCAGTTCATTAGTAGGATAATATAGCCTTGAAATAATGGGTCTCTGTGTTTATCTGAAGCTATGCAGATCGTAGTGTATGAGAGTTCATGAAATCCGTGAGTTATAGAAACAATGCGACACACGGGCATTTGGAGAGCAAACTTGCTGAAACGTGCCTTACAGCAAAGCTTGAACCTCACTCGAGTACTTTCATCGTTCTCAACTGATATAGGTAATGGTTGTATTCTAGCTTGATAGCAATCTTCACGGTGTATTAAACCATTGTACGCCTAGCTGCTTCCTACTATCTGTACGCAGAGATTGATAGCATTCTTTTTCCTATCTCCGCTATTTACATGAGTTTGATATTCTTGCGGTTATTTAATCACTTGATTTTGAGACTTAAAAGTGGTTTCAGTTGTGTGAACTGCCCCTGCTATATGTAGTTTTTGCTTGGCTTAGGGATAGCAGGATTTCAATTGGCAAAGGCTTATCCAGTTATTAGTATATAATCTTGGAATAATTCTCCCCATGTAACGGTGACAAGATATTCTTGGTTTGAATAGGATAACGTTTTGTTTCCGCAGACTCCCATACTCATACTAAAAGTTCTGATGGCTCTTGAGCCTGTACATGTTGGGGAAACAAAAGACGTATATGTTTTCTTGCATCTACTTGCCGCCTCTTTCTTGCCAACATGTATGCTGTAGTTGACTTTGAACTCTTTAATTTGTCTGCACTTCCAACACCTGGATTGCTAAAATTTTATGGAATTTTTGTTGGATGGGCTCGATGCAAACCCACACAAAGTGGGGATCTAGTACTTTTCTATTTCATTAGTAACTCTAAATTTTAAAAATTAGTTCACCCATTAAAAAGAAAGGTTCGGGTGAATTTAAGTTATTAAGCTTCATATATGAGAATATAGCTTTAATCTTCAGTAGGTAATGACAATCATCACATGGAACAGGTAAATCTGCTGTAAGATTACAATCTTGCTCTCATTATTCTTACGCTGCAGCAACTAATGATGACACTGATAAGGGTGCTGGAAAAATGACACTGGCGAAGAACTTAGCCTGTCTTGTTGAAGAATCTTCTTGTGTTGAGGAGAGAAAGCCCAAGACTCGAATGGAGCTCAAGAGGTCTTTTGAACTCCGCATTAAGAAGAGGGTGAAGGAGCAGTACACTGATGGGAGGTTTCAAAATTTAGTTGCAAAAGTGATTGCCAATCCAGACACTCTTCTGGATGCTTACAATTGTATAAGGTTAAATTCAAATGTTGATCCATCAGTAAACAATGACCCAGCCTCCCTTGGATCCATGGCTGAAGAACTTTTTAGTGGGAGTTTTGATGTCAATGATAATACTTTCTCTGTCTCAACAAGGGGTGCAAGGAAAGAAACTCTTGTCCTTCCCAATCTTAAGTTGAAGATTGTCCAGGAAGCTATCAGGATAGTTCTAGACGTTCTTTACAAGCCCCATTTTTGTAAGATCTCTCATGGTTGTCGGAGTGGAAGAGGACACTCATCAGCATTGAAGTACATCAGCAAAGAGATCTCCAACCCCGATTGGTGGTTTACCTTGCACTTGAATAAAAAGTTGGATGCATGTATCCTAGCTAAAATCATTTCAAAAATGGAGGAAAAGATAGACGACCCCAGCTTTTATGCTATTATTCGCAGCATGTTTAATGCCCAGGTACTCAATGTAGAGTTTGGGGGCTTTCCAAAAGGTCATGGTCTCCCGCAAGAGGGAGTATTGTCTCCTATACTAATAAACATATATCTTGACCTCTTTGATCGTGAATTTTACAGAATGTCAATGAAATACGAAGCTCTGGATCCAGTGTTTCTTGGTAATCAAGATGGTTCCTGTTCCAATCTGCGCAGTTGGTTTAGGAGACAGCTGAAAAGCAATGATGTCGACTGCAAAAGTGGAAAGAATGTTGGTGTAAGAGTTCATTCCTGTCGCTTCATGGATGAGATATTTTTTGCAGTCTCTGGTTCTAAAGAAGTTGCTCTCGGGCTTAAGTGTGAGATTCTAGATTACTTGCAGAATACTTTGCTCTTGGATGTAGATAATGAAGCAGAAGTATTACCCTGTGAGGGCCCGCAGAGGATGCGGTTCTTGGGCTATTTGGTTAGAAGAAGCGTAAGAGAAAGTCCTGCTATAAAAGCTGTTCACAAGTTAAAGGAAAAGGTTAAGTTATTTGCTTTACAAAAAGAAGATGCGTGGAATGCTGGGACTGTTAGAATTGGGAAGAAATGGCTAGGTCATGGTTTGAAGAAGGTTAAAGAATCTGAAATCAAGCATTTAGCTGATAGTAAATCTGTTTTGAGCCAAATTTCATGTTTTCGTAAAGCTGGGATGGAAACTGATCATTGGTACAAGCTCTTACTAAAAGTATGGATGCAAGCTGTGAAAGCCAAAGCCGCAAAGAGTGAGGAGATTATCCTTTCTAAATACGTTGCAGAGCCATCCCTTCCCCAGGAACTAACAGATTCGTTCTATGAGTTTCAAAGGCGTGCTGAAGAATATGTTTCTTCTGAGACAGCCTCTACTCTTTCTCTCTTGCCAAACTCGAGCTCCTCTAGCAAATCTGATGCCATCACTAAGATTATTGCTCCTGTTGATGCCATGAAAAAGAGGCTTTTACGATATGGAGTGGCTACCTTTGAAGGCCACGCACGAATGATGCCTCTCCTTGTGCTACAAGATAACGATCAGATTATCAACTGGTTTTCTGGTCTTGTACGCCGTTGGATTAGATGGTGTGATGAGTGTGACAATTTCGGCGATGTAAAGCTCTTGATATGTGACCAAGTTAGGAAATCTTGCATTCGAACTCTAGCAGCAAAGTACCGAATTCATGAAAATGAGATAGAAAAACGGTTTGACTCACAACTGAGCAGGATTCCTTCTACTCAAGAAATAGAGCAAGAGATGGCGGATGAGACGTCAGATGCCCGAGCTGGTGAGAACGATGAGGCTTTGATGTATGGGATATCTTATAGTGGCTTGTGTTTGCTTTCTCTAGCAAGACTGGTAACCCAGTCAAGGCCTTGCAATTGTTTTGTTATGGGGTGCCCTTCCCCTGCTCCGAATGTTTATACTCTTCATGTGATGGAAAGGCAGAAATTCCCAGGCTGGAAGACAGGGTTCTCAAGTTGTATTCATCCCAGCTTGAACAGAAGGCGGATTGGGCTGTGCAAACAACATTTGAAAGATCTGTATCTTGGTCACATCTCACTTCAGTCCATTGATTTCGGTGCCTGGAAATGATTGCTATCGGTGAATTCAGAATATTGCCAAGCAGGTGGTGGCTGGACTATTGATTACCTCGACTTGTAGATAGTAAAACTATTATGTAAATGCTTTTTGGAAAGCTAATGGAATTCTTAGTAGATCCCGAACAATTCTTCAGAAGCAAATGAAGAAGTGCTTAACAAATGAACCCATGCCAAAATGTTGACTCACGGAGTCGCAATCACCTGTCAAGGAAAATGAGAAAGAAAAAGAAATATTCGAGTATCCACCTATCCACTCAATTATTTATGGGTGAGCTTAGTCATCAAATCTCCCGAAATTCAAGAAATGGCCACAGTAATTTGCTTGAGAGCAGTACCCAAAATTACGTATCCCACGAGAACCCAAATTACAATTACGAAGCCTTTCGTTTCTCTCTTCTACAAAAGGGCGCCTTTAGCAGTCACAGTTGCAGCGGCATCACTATCCTCAATGTCGTACGACAAGGAGCTCGCAGCGGCCAGAAAAGCAGCATCTGTCGCTGCTCGACTCTGCCAGGCATCTCTCTCTCTCCCTCCCTCTCTCTCACTCTCGTTTTCCGTTCTTGTCTGCGTTGCTGGTTTTATGTTTGTATGAAAGCAAATGCAAACAGAGGAGCACAAATAGGCGTAGGAAGTTCTTTCTTTTGTTATCCTTTGGTTGAGCTGGGAGAGTAGTGGATTTGAAGATGGGGGAGATGTTATTTGGAGAGAAACGCAGAACCTAGAGTCGGCAATTTTAGTGAAATCTAGAACCAAAAGATATTTGTTGAGCGAAATTCAGAGGATATTTTGTACTTTGGGTGAAAATCCGGATCTGAAACTATTATTGCAGGAACATTCTGAGCATAACGGTGTAATTTAAGCGACACCAAGCACCTGAAATGCTTATGAAATTAGATGAATGGGGGACATTATTGTTCTTGTTTAACAATATTAGGACAAAGACATGATTGTCGCGTATTGTATTTAGAGAACAGAGACAACTGGAAATTGTGATTCTACCTTAGCAAAAGAACTTCTAAACGCAAGGTAGAAATTGGAAAAAGGAAAAAGATCTTCAAATTGACGCTGTGAAATTTATTTGGGCCAGTGCGGTTAAAATTATTGGATATGTCTGCTTCAATATGGCATTCATTTGACTTTTATGGAAGTCTCTTCCTGTATTTTCTATTTTTTGCTTTTACTTCTTTATTACATTTTTTAATATGTGAAGATGGTTCCGTGAGGCGAATCTTCATATTTACTTTGTGTTTTCGTACATACCTTTTTTTAATCTTCTGTATGTCAAGCTGATTCCATGATGTTGTCATTTCCTCAGAAGGTGCAAAAGGAACTGTTGCAATCAGATGTCCAGTCAAAATCGGATAAAAGTCCTGTTACTGTAGCAGATTATGGTTTGTTGTTACATTCTCTTGTGCATGCCTTTCATTTGTAAGCAATCTGTTATTTTTGTTCTGGATCCCTGTAATGGACACGGGTGAATCTTGTTTGCAAAACAACATTATATTACAATAGTGTAAGGGAAGTCCATCTTAGTACATAGTTTAGTTTATCAAAGGTGCAAGTTTGTGAGATAAGTTGCTTTTTGCTTGCTTTATATCCCCAACCTATAAATTATCTGAAGAAAGACTTCACCTTAAGACTTTAGCTATAACGTGGCCACTGTGGGACTTGTTGAAGGCCTAGGGGCATTTGATTTCTCATAGTTGTGCTCGGGTAGTATGATCTGTTGAAATTCTTTGGCTGAATGAGTATCCTATACGTGAATGGTAACTCATCCATGTCATGCATGAAGCTTTGCTTGAAGAAGAAGAGGTTGGTAATGTCCTCTCATTACACGAAGCTTTGCTTGAAGATTATGCTGACTTTTAGCAATCTTTATATTTCAATCCCAAGTCCTGCTTATAAGAACATATTGCTAAGGAAATAGCCTGAAAACTGTATGCCAAAGTGTTAAAAATAAGGAGGTTAGTAAGTTACATTTAACTCGGTCCAGCATGTTATCTTGTATGAGATTAGTCTTTTATGTGCCTTTACTTTAAGTTTTCCTTCGATTATTTCCAGAGGAAATGCACTTCAAAAGAGTGAACTTTCATTATAAATACAATTTTCTAGACAACTTTTTGTGAAATGATTGCACAGTCCTGATTTAGATCACCATGTTGTTTCATTGTCAGGTAATATTGTGCATGAATATAATGGTAGCCATGATTTGATATCCAATATTTATAGGGATATATGAATGCAAGCTTCTGTTTAATTACTGAAGTTTTGAGCTGATCTTTGTGCCATCCCCACCAGTTTTAGCTTTTATTTTGAGCGTATATTACCCAAGAATTTTGAATGGAACACGTTAGAGATATGAATGAACCAGTAGGTATGCTAGTTTATCTACACTGGCACTTTTGGTTGTTCTCTGTTTGAGTAGTAAAGTAGATGCATTACTTATCATCATCGGAGGGAAAAAAAAGAAAAGAAAAACAAGCGTTGTATCCATTTCCTTTGTCATGCTCTTAAACTCTGTGAAAACTCTGTTCCATTTGCTTCAGTGTTCCTAAATAGAACTACTTTATTTCTTATACGAGTATGTGACAGATGTGCTTCAAATTTCACTATCATCATTTGAACTTAATTTATATAATTTTTATACTATTGGAGTGAGCTCAGTGATTATTTCAATACGTGATGCTTTTAGGATTGCCATGAACTGCAGCTAACTTTGTTGATTAACTCTAATTCTCAGGTTCACAAGCTCTGGTAAGTTTTGTGCTGGAGAGGGAACTTCCTTCTGAATCATTCTCATTGGTGGCTGAGGAGGTGAGTGTGTATTCTTGTGCCTTCGAAGTTCTAGAGACATGAAGGTCCTATCTTCTCTTTTGAATGGTAAATCCAGTTGGTGATTTTTAAATCTTTCTAGGATTCAGGAGATCTTCGCAAAGAAAGTAGCCAAGAAACACTACAGCGCATTACAAAACTTGTGAATGATACACTTGCCAGTGATGGATCCTCTAGCTTTCCAACTTTGACTACAGAAGATGTGCTTAGGGCCATTGACTGTGGCAAATCAGAAGGTGGTTCTCATGGCCGGCATTGGGTTTTGGATCCAATAGATGGTACTAAAGGGTGAGCTTCAAACTTAGAATCTCAGTAGTTCTTATGCTTCCAGAGTAGGGACTTTCAATAGCATTTACTTACTATTTGCATTAGTTAAACATAGATGGAATCTTTTCCTGGATTCATGAAAAATTGTATAGGATGGAGTTATTTCTGTTGGAATTCAATTAAAAAATGAAAATATAGCATTTTGTTTCTTGCATAATGTTCATCCACACGTGAAACAAAGAGTACAATGTATAAGCTTATGGTAGGAGTGGGAATTGTATCATTTACACAAATGATTCTTTTTTGAATATTATTTATTCTTCAAATCTTGAGCTAATATACCTTTCTTGTTGGAGATTCTTTTTCTTCTAATCCTTTCTGAAGTTGTTTTGGTGTCTTTATACAATTCAGTCACTTGTGAAATGTTGGATCCATCTGTCTGATATTATCTCAAGCATAACCATCATGCTGTCACAGATATGTGATTATTAGTCCTTGTGAAATCAACTGAAGTGCATTTTGTAGACTTCTGGGACTAAACAAAAATTAGCGTCTTTTTTTTTTTTTCTTCCCCCCCCCCCAACCCTCCTTCCTCTTCTTTTCCCTCCTCTTTGTCTGCGTTTCTCAGTGGTGCTTATAAATCTGCCAAAAAGAAATTTAAGTGCTGAAATTTAGTGCTAAGTATTTAACAAAGTATATTCTGGTCTATTAATTTGGTCACTGATTTACGAAATGAGGACATTTTTTAATTAATTTATTATTTAATATCTTTATTTTTAATTTACTTCTGAACAAACTATAATGAAATACCTTGTCCTTCTGGGATCGCATAATAGGTTTCTAAGAGGAGACCAATATGCTATAGCACTGGCATTGCTAGATGAAGGGAAAGTAGTTTTGGGTGTCCTGGCTTGCCCAAATCTTCCTCTTGTATCCATTGGTAGTGGCAGTAAACATTCTTCACATGATGAAGTTGGTTGCCTTTTCTTTGCCAAAGTTGGTGCAGGAACATATATGCAACCACTGGATGATTCTTCGCAAATAAAGGTTTCCACTTGCTACAAGTTACATCTCTGCATGCCATAGTTGTGTTGGTATTTGGCTCCTGAAATTAATCTCACTCTATTGCCATCAGGTGCATGTCAGTACTACTGAAAATCCAGTGGAAGCATCATTCTTTGAATCCTTTGAAGCAGCACACTCCATGCATGACTTATCTAGCTCCATTGCAAAAGTACTGTGTTCTCTCTTGTCCTATGTCAACAATTTTATCAATGTTATTCTTCTAATGGTCTTGTTGTATCAATTACTCATGAACAGAAACTAGGTGTGAAAGCACCACCAGTTAGAATCGACAGCCAGGCTAAGTATGGGGCACTGTCCAGAGGAGATGGTGCCATATATCTGCGATTCCCTCATAGAGGTTACCGTGAGAAAATATGGGATCATGCTGCTGGTTGCATTGTTGTGACTGGTAATGGGAAATATTCTTTCCACCATTCTCTTTCTTCTTCTTTCAACCTGAAGTTGGCTGGGGAGGGTGATCGGGCCTTTCTGTTATTTTTTGTGGCCTGAGCACAGGTCTCTTTATTTCTGGATAACATGCCTTGGGGGATGGGGATGGGGATGGTGGGTTAACTGAGGCCAGCGTGCATTTCATATTGTTTTGGACGATTGTAGAGAATGGAGTACCACTCTTCCCATTAGAGTCTCTGCAGTATGATCCTTCCTATTATTTGTAGGAAAGTTAAGAGTCTCTGCAGTATGATCCATACATTTACCAACAGTTCACACTTTCTATAGCACTGTGATACTTTAGAATGTTCCACACTATGCTTATATGTATAGCTTTGAAAATAATATAGTGTTTCATGTGAATGTACTGCAATTTTAGTCACAATCTAAATGCACTGCAATGCTTGCCTAAATTGTGCTCTTTTACTACCATGCATCACCACTAAACAAAACAAACAGTGGCATATTCTAATGATTTGTCTACTCTCAGGTTGCATAGATAAGCTGTGTTTGCTAGAATCTAGGTTGAAGGAGGATCAATTATTTGTTCCTCGATGTAAGATCAAAGCACAAGTATGATTATACATTAGTAAATCCTATTAGTGTCGTGACTTGTTTCAGGTTCTACAAACAAACAGCATTTCTTTTGTAAGTTTTCATGATTTGTAGATTACTTTCAAGAAACCAGAATGTGCGAATGAGCACTCAATTTAGTGCCCCTTTGAGGAATATATCAGAGAATCTCTCATTTTAAATGTCAGTGAGGTCTTATGTGATAGCCAGATAAGCTGAGCGTCTTCTTGTTTGCGAATGGTGTTTCAGTTATTCAATTGCATAAATGATATCTATTCTTTTGGCAATTCTTTGATGAACTTGTGCAGAAGCCGGAGGTGTGGTGACAGACGCTGCAGGCAACCCCCTGGACTTTTCTAAAGGGAGATACCTTGATCTTGACACGGGCATAATTGTTACCAATCAGAAATTGATGCCAGCCCTCTTAAGGGCCGTCCGAGAGTCCCTGGAAGAGCAAACTTCATCCTTGTGATTCCTTTTGTCGCATGTTTCAATTATCTGCCATGACAAGTTCGTTTAACAAGTAAAATCAGATCAGCTTTACCATTATGTAGAATTTTTGTGATTCGATATAGTCAAGTATTTGATCAGATGCTTGAACAAGCAGGGAGTTCCTAGATCAAATGATAAGAATATGAAACTTCCAATTTCTGTAAGCTTGTAAAATTTCTCTAAAAAGAAATAGTGATCCTAATTATTCTTCTCTGAGTTTGATTAGATAAAGATCTAACCACCACAAGAATTATGCGCAATTTCGAGTTAACAGTTTAAGGAATTTTCCTTCCAAATTGTCAGAAAATTGGAAAGATTGGTTGCAGTATAAGGATAACAAAAAGAACTTTCTTCGACTCAGGGGGTCGGTTCATCTAGTTAACCTCCTTTCGTAGTAAAAAAGGAAAAAGAAAATCTCTGAACTGGTAGAAAGGGATGGAACCGATCGGAGTCCTGACCATTTAAGATGCATTTGCTTGAGCAGTTGAGACACTCCTGGGCCAGAATGTGTAGGATGGCAAATTGATACAATTACGAAAATCAATAGTCATCAACTTGGTCGATTTGGGTGTCTTCACTTTTTCAAGATCTAGTAGATCTAGTTATATTTTCATGATCTAAATCTATAGGACCACTGAACTTCTAAGATGGCATGAGTTAATAGCAGAAATGTCCAAAGAAAGATTTGAGCGCCTTGGGTTCTCAAAAGGAGTTGAAATAGGACCCTGCTAAATTGACTCACTGCCCATCTTAGCCACTGATATCATCCATTAACTCCGTCAGAAATTTCCTTGGGACTCCTGGGTTATTACAACAAGTTTCTTAAAGATGATGAGAAGGTAGCTGCTACTTGTAGCTGACATGCTCAAAAGAGATTCCTTCTATAGGACCACCTACCATGAGAGTTTTTCGTATTCTTAAAGAGCTGTATAGTCATATCACACCAAGAAAGTTTTCAACATCTCTGGAATATAAAGCCAAAAGTGGATCACCAAATTGCTTGGATGGGACTTGGTGACAGAATATGGAGTGGTGGGGAGAATACGGTTAAAGGGAGTGATAAAGAAGGGTAAACAATATGCTGCCACGAAAGAAGCTTTCAGAAGAAAGGCTAAAGTAACAAAGTAAGGAAAGGAAGAGTGAGGGTGACATGAAGAGAAATACCATTGCAGTGCCAAGGGTTTGATCTTGGCGGAAATGGAACAGAAAATTGGGTTAAGGGGTAAGAGTGGGAGACCAGGATTTCATAAAATTTGAGAAGCACATTTCTTTTCAATTTCTTCCGACACTGCCAGATGGACCTATAGGCATCTCTGGTGCACCCATGAGCCCCAAGAGAATAGCGAGTGGCTCCATCACCGGACATGATATGTTGAAACTCAATTCAACTTGCTTAACTAATCCAACACCCATAGCGTCTTGAAGTTCAAATCTCTACCAATGATGGAAAAGAATTGACATTGAAGTCTTTACACCAATTTACATCTTTTGAGAAGTAAGGAATCAACATGGGATTATCTACACTTTGTAAACAGCATGCGCCGGATTGGCTTTCAATTACAGAGGATATAGTAATAGAGAACGCAGGATTTCACATCCCCTTATTGTAAGCATTTATTTGATATAGTAGTCCAAGTCTAGGCAGGAACATCAGACGGGTAGTCCCTTGGGTGTCTTCTGATTGTCTCTTTTAGCAATTTCTCCTGCTCGTGAAGATTGGATGGGAGAAAATCATATACATCTGTGAAAATGTCAGCCACTGGAGGTTTCTCAACTTTCTCTGCTACTTGAATTGCATGTAGTAGCTGTATTAACAAGCATGATTAGTAATTTTCAAATGTATCTTTATTTGATTGCGACTGTTAGAAAAAGCAAGCAGGATTCTCGTATGGCATGAAGTTTCATTGGCATATTATCTTTAAGTTCCTCCGGCAGATATAAATTACCTGCTCCCTCACGCTACTTTTAAAATCTGACTCAGCCACACTGCTCCACCAATTGTTGCTTTCAATCCATTTTCTAAATCTAGTTACAGGGTCTCGTGCCAATTTCCACCATTCAATTTCTTTGAGTGCACGATACTTGGTGGAATCATCAGATGTAGAATGATGTCCCACTCTGTAGGTTAAAGCCTGCAATGAAGAAAATTAAACCAAAAATCTAAAGCTTAAGTGTCTAAGATTCAACCTTATTTTTACCTCAATTAATACTGGTCTGCATTCACTTATTGCCATTTCTCGTGCAGCATGAACTGCACTATACATGGCAAGCACATCATTACCATCTACACGGATGCTTCGGACTCCATAAGCCTGGCCTCTAACAACTATACCATCACCTACCAATAAAAAGAAAAGAAAAATTTGTCAAGATAGCAAGAGACTCTCCATAATAAAAATAATCAAATTGATAATTTGTAGGAAAAAGAGAATACCTCGAAACTGGTCTGAAGTGGGGGTACTGATAGCCCATCCATTGTTCCGACAGATGAATAGAACTGGAGCCTCCAGAACCGCAGCAAAATTTAGAGCAGCATGGAAATCTCCCTAAAATTACTCAATGTATTAGAAAATAAACAACCAAAGTACATCCCCCCAAATTAAGAAATCCCTACAAATTAGTTGAGTTGGTACCAAGAGCAATAAGAAATAAGAACTAAAACAGAAAGATGAAGGTCAACATGATATCTAGTTATCTTGTTATCCTACAGATAGGCAGAGGCAGCAAAGTAGTTCGTAGCCCATCCGGTTTTCAGCCTCATCATAATGATTCCCTTAGAATAACAGAGAACCAAAAGTTTAGTTAGTAGTAATTACATATTCACCTCACTTGTGCCACCATCACCAAAATACGTAACTGCACAAGCTCTTTTTCCATCCATCTTCAAGGAGTATGCAGCACCCACAGAATGGGGAATTTGTGTACTGGACAAATGAAGGAAAAATTTATGGCAGTCTTTTTCATGATTTCTTTTTTGTCAAACTGTACATAGAGAAGGTTCATCTCTTACGCTATTGTTGACGCCACAGTGAAGTAATTGTGCTTATTAGACCCATAATGAATAGGCATCTGCCTCCCTTTCCCGTAATCAGCTTTGTTACTGAAACACTGGTTTGCAAATTCTTGTAGGGTGAAGCCACGCCATAGTAGCACTCCTGGTTCTCTGTACTGCATGGGAGATCATTAAAATATCTTCTCACATTGTTTTCGTCATGGAATATGCCAAGCTAGAAACTATATGATAAATCAAAACGATTGAGATGGTCATGAATGTGAGTATGTGTGCTGCTAGGAAGAACTATAGGGGCAGTCATATATGGAAGGATATGCTTGTAACCTGGGGGAAAACACAATCATCAATTGTCAGTGCCGCTGCAGTTGCAATGTTGATTGCCTCTTCACCTATCGTGGTCAGATAAAACGAAATTCTTCCTTGCCTTTGTGCTTCATAAAAGAGTGTGTCCATAGTTTGAAGCGTAATCATGTCAGTGTACATCTTTACAGCAAGTTCTTCACTGACCTAATTAAGTTTATAGCTTATAGGTTATAAGGATCTTTTCTGTTTGAGATATATAATCAGGAAAAGCGAAAAGAGAGAGAAAAAAGCAAGAAAAGCCATGACTTGGTAAATGTGGGAAGGAGAGAGAATCCGGATCAAAATACCTGAGTAACATTGCTGCCCATAATCAGCTGTCCTTCGTCATCAAGGACCCGGTAACAGTGTGCCCGCTCTTCAGGGGATTCAGATATGAACCTCATTTCAGGGGTGAATCTAACTTTTCCTCCGGGAAAATCCAAGATCTGTAATTGAAGATAGTTTAATATAAAGAAATAGATCATGTCTGCATGGTGTAATTTTGGAGTCCTGTCTAAACAATCAGAATTCTTTGCAAGTAAAAGCTTTCTCCTGCCATTCTATTGCAACAGATATTTCAGTATGCAGAAACATCTATTGCCTACATAACAGTGTGATTTCAAATCCTGTCTATACATTCAAGGGCTCTTTGCATGCAAACTGATGCTCTTAGAGAAGATCGCCAGGTCTTAAGTGATATCAGGATCACCCAGAATATTTTGACAAGTCAGCTTTTTCATGATCTTTATAAAACAGCAAAGGTAGAAGTAATTTTCCTTCACCTGCCACTCAACACACATTAAAATCAAAATTATTCTGCAAACAGGAATGTGTCTTGAATTTATACACATCCTGGGACACTTTTACAGGGAACAAAATTCTCTCTTCGTAACACCCAGTTGTGGGATTCAACATGCTCACCTTCCTTGAACACATCATCATCAATCAAATTGAAACAAATTGATAGAGGCACCATTCTGCCCTAATGGTAGGAAAGAATCGGAATCCTACTCCTCTCAAAGCAATCCATTTTTAGATACCGAACACAGATGCTTTCCTATATTCATAACTATGGCTCTATTATCTCTATTTTATATACAGCATGCATAAGTCCATCAAATATGGAATGTGTAAACCAAAGTAAAGAACATATGACAGTGTACAAGAGCGAAATTGATAATGCATCTGATACCATTCAGTTAAATTGTAAACTCTTGGGAATATCCACATTATAGGCTACCAAATACGTTTGACTCACGTGCAATCTAAAAGGCAAGAAACTTACAGGGGACAGCAAAATGCAGGGTAGTAAGTTTAATTGAAAAGCTATTTAGCCAACAATCTTTTACACAACCAAAGACCCTGCTAAACTTCAAAAAGTCAGAAGTGAACTGTTCCACCAAAGCATTAAATTTCTTGAATTTACTCACTGGGAAAGAAACAATCACGGAAGAAAAGTTTCAATCTAAATAATAGTAAAAAGAATCATTAGTGATCGAACTTTCGATACAAACATAATTAGCGCTGCCAGTTTAGATTCCTAATAGCTCCATGAGGCATGAGACAGAGAATAGCTTATCATATATGTATGAAAACACTGCGAGAACAAGACGACGAATATCTCCAAATCTTTCAAGAAATACCCCATGGATTGTGGCCTTCCCCATATACCTTGTTGTCACCAACCTCATTGAGAGAATTCACTGCTTTTTCTACTTCGGTTGACTTGAAACGTCGAGATGAGAAAAGGGTTGCGTTGGTACTAAACCCGGCGTCGGGGTTTCCTAGAGTTTGGGCGTTAGTTGCTGTAACTGCAAACTTTTGATGGTGGAATAAAGTAGACCTCCAAGGGGTCAGCGGGCTGATCATTCCCAACCAATCCTTGCGGGATTTCAGATAATTTACAACTGCTGCTGACTTTCTCATGCAGACAGCCATGAGAGGAAGGCCCCAAGATCGATGGTTTCAAGGAGAAGAATCGGGAGCTGAACTGGGAACACAGGAAGAGACAGAGAGAGAGAGAGGTAGAGAGAACCAGTTTGTCAGTAAATATAATTCAAAGTGGTCGGTTTAGCTTTTGTCGGGTAGAACAGGATTAGACTGACACGCCAGTTTTTCAAATGGTGACAATTCGAGTGGACAGTGAGGTATAAGTAATTTTCTAATACTCCCTTTTATTTTGTTTAAAGTAAACGTGAACGAGTTTGTGCTGTTCATGCTAGAGACAAAATCGCTACAGAAACGATAATCACTGCGTTTCCGCTTATTGCTCGTAAGAGTTACGTGTAGGCAATTATAACTTCTTTATTAGATGATTCTACGGCTAGAAATGAGAGAACAACCAAAATAACTTCTGAAGGACTGGGACGGTCAAATTTGCTTTACTAGCATTAACAAATGGACCTTGATATTGCTGCCGGATTTCCAAACTGACAGTCACAGCATAATTCAGAGTAATCTTCGTGAAAATTATGGCACTAAATTAGGCAATTACCGAAAGCAACCCTGTCAAAATCGGCTACCTCTTTTCCATCAAGGCATACAGTGTCGAAGCAGGTCGTTGGTACTTGAGTTCAATAAAAAGATGAAAAGGGTGGTCCACGATGACGTCCTTCCGAAGCTGCCCGTCACTGGCCCGTAGTGGCTTCGAACAACTCTCAATCAACTGGAAAACGAGAGAGAAAGGAAGATAAAGGGGGAAGGAAAGATACTTTAACCCATATCGTAACTTTAGTGCCATAATTACCTTGACAAACTCTAACAAAGGGAGAAGGAAAGATACTAAACCCTAACATACCTTGACAAACTCCCCACCCCCTCCCTAGCCTAACCTAATTTACAAAATTAAAAAAGGCGACCGCTGCCCTGCACTTTCATGTATTAGATTGTAGTTTATTTGTCATATGGTTGGAGTGACGAAGACTACATAAGACTTTTGAAAAATTGCGATAAATCACAAGGTGATTATTATTGACTATATAGTGCCAGAGGAACTTGAATCCGCTATTTCTTTTTCTATTTTTTTTTTGGAATGGTAAATTAGATTAATAAAAAAATTAGAATACAAATACATAATGACATACTTTAACATTACAAAAGTTATTATATCTATAAAAAGACAAAAAATTAGAAGCTTCCAAATCTTATTCAAAATGATATTACCTTGAAATTTTTTTATACTTTTAATCAAAGAAACTCTCCCTCATACTAGTTTCTTTTCTTTAATCAATTGAATAGAAATAACAATTGTTTTCCCTTGAAAGTATCTTTTGTTTTGTTTAGCCCATATACAATAAATACAAGATAAAAAAGAAGTCTTACAAAGTTTAGCAATCAAATTCCTTCCTTTAATTGATTTAATCATCCATTATAGTTTTTCATTCTCTCCTCCAATATTATGTCAAATTTCATTTTGAGTGAGAATACTTCTATAAATCATTTATGTCCAAGTACATTAGAAAAAAAAAATGAATAACTCTTATTTTGTATATGAAATTGATAGAAATCATAATGTATGCCGACCAGAGGTAGCCATTGTACAAATTTTGCTACTATTTAAAGTCAGTTTCTACGAATAAGCCATGTAATGAAATTATGCTTGTTGATATCACTAGTTTAAATTAGATCTTCTAATCCATCTTTCATCCACTTGCTAGAGAGAATTAAGGCAAGTGTGGGTTATAGCTTAAGGAGACCTCTTCAACACCATACCATGCACTATGTTATGTTAGGTTGTATCACTAAAGTTCTTTTACATTTTATACTATGAATCAATTTATTTCACAATGAAAATTGTGGGAGAGTTATAAAATTCCTATACATACGTCTTAAAAGGACTTTATTTCAAATTTGAAATTCAATAAACCTAATCATCTTTCCTTCTTTGATGAACAAACAATTTGCCAACTTGTTACCACTATTGCTAACATGCTTGTTTCTGTCCTATACAATGCCACGACCTTTTACTTAGGATGAAAAGAAAGAACCGTCAAGGGATTTGAGTCCTTGAGCAAGAGTTCATGATTTTGTTGTTGTCCTGCTATATGTAAAAGAGAGTTGTCGTCAAGGGTTTACAAATGATTTCAGAAAATAGAGAGTAGGCTGGAGGAGAAACTTTTTCCTCGCCGACACCTAGATCCCCCAAACCCAAACCCGTTGCCGGCGCCCCTCTAGCCGAAAAAATCAGCTGCCGGAGCCTTCACCATTGTCAGTCGGTGAAGGCTTGGGGTGCTCTCCGAATCTCGTGGGCCCAAACCCCCTCCCATCCCCCCTCCTGACTCTCTCTCTTTCTCTCTCTCTCTCTCCACCTTTTCCCCCACGGCCAATCTTACTGTTTTCTTTTTGTTCCAGAATTTTCTTCCCTCACCCCTCCCGTCCCTACCATCTCCATTCCTTTCCACCTCTCTCTTCCCCTTTTCTGTTTTCTTTTTCCAATTTTTTCCCGAGCTTTCCCGCATCTCACTTTTCATAATAGCCTCTCTCTCTTACACACACATGTACTAGATAGAGACATGGCAAAATAAAGTATAGCTAAGAAAAGTATAACTCTATAAGACAAGGTTAGAATGGAAAAAGAAATTCAAGAAAGTTTATTTAGAGTGCTGCCAGGAAATACGGAGCAAAAGGAAAAGCTCAAAGAGACAAACAATGTCATCTCTAAGGAGAACGTTGAACAAAAAGAAAAACATGAGTCTCAGAGTAAGGTTGTAATAGGAGGAATAACACAAAGCGCTCATATGAAATACTAGCCCCCAGTGTTAAATGATGGAAAAATTAGAGTTGCTCCTCCTAAGGAAGTTATTGAAGAATGTAGTAAATTCTATGAAAATTGTATTGTGGGATTCTTTCTGGGATCAAAGTTACCCTTCTTTTTAGTAAAAGGAATAGTGGAAAAGTAATGGGGCAAACAAAGTTTATTAGATATTTCTGCAACAGATAGTGGTTTCTTCTTCTTTAGATTTTCTAATAAACAAAAGATGGAGAAAGTATTAGAAGCTGGAGTTTGTGATGTGGTAGGAAAACTAATGTTTCTACAAAAATAGCATAATACTATTAGATTGCAGAAGGAAAAAATTACTTCAATACCAATTTGGATAAAGTTGTATAATGTCCCACATGCTCTATGGGATGAGATTGGTATGAGTTATGTAGCCAGTGCTATTGGAAAGCCATTATACATGGATAAGGCCACTAAGCTTAGACAAAGGATATCATATGCAAAGGTATGTGTTGAAATAGATACAACGTGTTTTTTACCAACTTCATTTGAAATTGACATGGGAAATGGTGCTATATTTGAGGTAAAAGTAAAGTATTGTTGGTTACCTGGAATATGCAAGAAGTGTGGTTGTTTTGGACATAAGGAATGTGTTATAAAGAAAAAAGAGATATGGGTTCCAGTGCAAAAGAACTCATTAAGTCAGACGGAGAATGATGATGAAGAACATGGGGATAAAGAACATTCAGATAAAGATAATGAAGATCAAGTTCATGAGGACCAAGGACATGAGGATATGATTGCAAATTCAATAATACATGAAGTTGAATCCACTACCATAAAGCAAAATAAACTTCAAAGTCCAAAGCCAAATTAGAGCAAAGCAATAAAGTAAGTGTAAATGGAAAGTGAAACAAAATGAGCCTTAAAAGGAATACAAGTGAGGAGGACAACACCAGTAATAGGTTTAGTGTGTTGATAAATAGTCATCAAGAACCAAATGAAGCAAGATGCAATGATATTGTAGGTTTGGAGGTGTTGAAGGAGAAAACACCATACCTCCAGACAAATGATCATATTCTCATGGAATGTTAGAAGCATGAATAAAAGCCCTAAACAAAAGGAGGTACAAGAAGTTATCAAGAATGCTAAAGTTGATATTGTCATTTTATTAGAACATAAAATAAAAGAAGATAAAGCATAGTGGGTGATAGATTCTCTTTTTTCCCAGTGGGGATTTGTCCACAATTATAGAGATAATGAAAATGGAAGGATTTAGATTGTATGGAAAAAACCACATCTTAACATCACAATGCTTAGTAGTTCTAAACAGGTGGCGAATTGTAAAGTGGAAGAGGGGCATGAAATATGGTACTTATCTGCCATCTATGCAGTAAATGTAGCAAATGAACGAAAGGATCTTTGGAGCAACCTCACACAATGTTATAACAGTTATGGGAAGGACACTCAATGGCTACTAGTAGGAGATTTCAATACAGTGAGGAATCTAAATGAAAGGGTTAGTGTAGCTAGCAGATGGGTAGAAGGAATAAAAGATTTCAACAAGTTCATAAGTGATGCAGAACTTATAGAACCAAACTTTGTAGGACCCCTTCTATCATGGATGAACAAAGGTAAAGGAATAGGGTTCAAATGCAGTAAATTAGATAGATGTTTGGTAAACACTAAATGACTGCAAAGTAATGTAGATTTCTCCATTGAATTTAGTACTCCTAGATTGTTAGATCATAGTCCTTGCATTATCAATGTCGGCAATAATAGACAAAGACAGAAAAGTGCCTTTAGATTTTTCAACTTTTGGCAAGAGAGCCCCCATTTTATAACAATAGTGAAGAATATTTGGCAACAAAAGGTTGAGGGCACTACAATGTATAGAATAATGATAAAGTTGAAGGAAATGAAAAAAGAGTTGAGAAAGCTAAATAGAGAGGAATTTGGAGAATTACCAAGGAAATAGAGATAGCTAGGAAGAAGCTACAAATATCACAAGAAAAGCTTTTTGATGACCCTTCAAATACCCAACTACGTAATGAAGAAAATGAGTGGTTAGAAAAGTTAATAATACATAGCAAGCATGAAGAAATACTTCTCAAGCAAAAATCAAGGAATACTTGGCTAAAAGAGGGAGATTGCAATAGCAAAGTCTTTTTTAGAAGCATGATGAAGAGGGGAGCAAAAAACCACATTGTCAAGGTGGAAATAGATGATAGGCAACTTACTGAAGATCCTAAAATGATAAAGAACAAAATTTTAAGTTACTATCAAAACTTGCTAGGGAGGACAAACCAACTTCAACCATCAGAAACAAAATTAAGAGAGTTATTTCCTATTAAAATTCCAGAATAGACAAAGAGAAGCCTTATAGCAGATGTTTAAAGATAAGATATACAAAAGGTCTTTAATACTATTGGTGATTACAAAGCTCCAGGTCCTTATGGATATAATAGCTTTTTCTTCAAGAAAGCTTGGAGTATTATAGGGAGTGAAATAGAATATGCAATTATAGCTTTCTTTCAGAAGCGACAACTACTGCGAAGCATAAATTTAACGGTAATCTCCCTTGTCCCTAAGAAAGTTAATGCCACTAATATGAAAGATTTTAGACCTATCTCCTATTGCAATGTATTGTACAAGATCATCTCTAAAATTGTGGCAAGAAGATTAAGCAAAGCTTTGCCTCATTTCATATATCTTTGTCAGACAGCTTTTGTGTCAGGTAGAAACATTAAAGAAAATATTTTGTTATGTCAAGAGTTAATACACAATTATCACAAAGATATTCATGGGAAAAGGGTGGCAATTAAGGTTGATATTATAAAAGCATATGATTCAATAGACTGGAATGCAATCTTAAATACTTTGAAAGTTTTGAAGTTCCTAGACAAATTCATATTGTTGATTGAAAACTACATCACTACTGTTGGATATTCTGTAAACATAAATGGCTCTCATACAAGTTTTTTTAAGGGGGCAAAGGGACTTAGACAAGGGGACCCTCTATCTCATTTTCTCTTTGCTATTGTGATGGAGATTCTTAACAGAATTATACAAAAGAAAGTATTTTCTAGAAAGTTCAAATTTCACTAGAAACGCTCTAAAGAGAAGATCACTCATCTATGCTTTGCTGATGATCTCTTTTTGTTTGCTCATGAAGATATTGAGTCTATATTGTGTTTACTAGATGCTATGCAAGAGTTTGAAGATATCAAAGATTTGAAGATGCATCCACAAAAGTGTCAAATTTTCTTTTCAGGCTTGTTTGAACAGGAGAAGGCTCTAATACTTGACATATTCCTATCCAAGAAAGCTAACTTCCCATAAAATACTTGGGAGTTCCTTTGATTACCAAAAGACTCTCCAATCTAGATTGTACTATCCTGACAAAAAAGATATTGAGGAGAATTGAAGGTTGGGAGTCTAAGTGTATTAGTTATGAGGGAGACTACAACTAGCAAAAAGTGTTCTATTTTCATTGCAAACATATTGGATGCAAATTTTTCTACTACCAAAACATACACTTTATGAAATTAAAAAAAGGATTAGAACTTTCCTTTGGGCAGGTAAATCTAATGGACGATGTGTAGCAAAAGTGGCATGGAAAGAAGTTTGTTGGCCTAAAATTTTTGGAGGACTAGGTCTGATAGACATTCATACATGAAACAAGGTGGTAGTTGGTAAACTCTTATGGTCTCTTGTGCACCCTAACTCAAACTCTCTATGGGTTAAATGGATGATAACAGAAAATTTGAAGGGAAGGAATGTATTAGAAGTTGAGATGAAAAAATCACTAGCTCGGAGTTTTAGGAATATTTTACAAGTAAGAAATGGACTCACACAACTAATGACGGACTTATAATACAATATTGCCAAAAGTTATGTAGCACTGAGAGAGAACAAAGAAGATACTGAATGGGCAACACTTGTATGGAAAGAAGGAGTACCAAAGCATAATTTTATATGCTGGATCATTTTGAAATATAAACTATCCATAACAGATTGTGTGGCTAAATGGAATAGTTTAGTGAATCTACAATGCAACCTATGCCAACAAGGAGAAGAATCGTAAGAACATTTATTTTTTAAATGCAGGTTCACAAACTACATCTGAAAGGCACTGTTAGGCATGAATGGATTAACTCGAAGAATTGAACACTGGAGAGCTGAAATATGTTGGATGACCAAGGCTGTCAAGAGGAAGAGTTTTGCAACAACCTTGCTTATTATATCTTTCAATGCCGTATTGTATCACATTTGGAGAGAAAGAAATAGAAGAATATTTAGCGATAAAAGTCTAGACTGTTCAACCATTATTGCCAAAATCAAGAAGGATGTGAGAGGGATGATTTCATCTATCAGAGGAGTTAAAGCTACAAATTGTAATAAATTCTTACAAGAGCTTTGGAATTTGCCAAATGCAATGTTTGAGCCTAAATGATGATGTTTTGTAACTGAACAATCTTGTAATTTTTATGGTGATATATATTTTTGACATTTCACCAAAAAAAAAAAAGAATTAGAATACTCATACAATTAAGGACAATGGTATTGCTCAAGCTATTGCTATTAAACCTAGTGTTGCTACTTTTCTCTCTCAAGGAAATAATACAAACTTTGAATTTATTCCTATTACTAATAAAAAGAAAACTCCTGGAAAGAAGAAAGACAATGATTGTGTAATTATTTCATAAAACAAGTTTGCTAAGCTTGCTAATGAAAATCATACCACTTATAATGAGCTTTTGGATCTTCTTGATAACTTTGATGCAGTGGAGAAAAGGGAAAGCCTCAATATCAATGAATATCTTATCTTGGAATGTGAGTGGCCTCAATAAATGTCCCAAACAAAGAGAAGTTGTTAATTTTGTATTATCTCAAGTTCCGCATGTTATCATTTTGATAGAGCGTAAAAGAAGAAAATGCAAATTTTGTCCTGAATAATATGTTTACTGGTTGGAATTACTCTCATAATTACTTGCATTCTAGTGTTGGAAGAATATGGATTTTATGGAAATCGTCTAAGTTACAACTTTCAATTCAAGGAACTTCATCTCAAGTTATTCATTGCTGCATTAATAAGTTAGGTTTACCACCTTTCTTTTTGTATGCTATCTACGTAAGCAACTTGGAATTTGAACGTAGGGAGTTATGGGTAAATATTGAGCTTTTCTCTTCTCAAAATATTGGAAATATTCCATGGCTATTAATGAAATTTGGCATGTAAATAAATGTATTAGTCCAAATGTTAGATGGACAAAGGGCATGGAGGATCTAAATGATATGATTGGGAAACTAGGATTGGTGGAACCCTCATTTATTGGTTCTTTTTTCACTTGGTCGAATAAAAGCTTAACCCAAAATCTTAGAGCTACCAAGATTGATAGAGCATTACTAAACACATAAGGGATTCTCAAATTTGATAAAGTTGCGATGAGTTCTTGCCTCCCTTGGTATTGGATCATTATCCTTCCTTAGTTAAGTTAGATACCACTTACAAAAGGAAAAAATCTCCTTTTAGATTCTTTAATTTTTGGATGGATAGTCTTGATTTTATGGAAACTATTAATAATGTTTGGCAACAAGAAGTCAATGGTACCAAAATGTTCAAAGTTGTGAAGAAGTTGAAGGCATTAAAGGTGCAACTTAAAAAGCTTAATTATGCTTAATTTGGTGATTTGCATTAGAATGTAAAGATTGCTAGAGAACAATTACTGCAAATTCAACTCAATCTTCAACTTGATCCCTTTGATACAAATATGCATTTTGAGGAAAGACTTAAAATGGAGTAACTAATTGCATTGAATAGACATGAAGAAATTATTTTAAAACAAAAATCGATGAATCTTTGGCTGAAAGAGGGTGATAATAATAGTAAAATGTTTTTTTTCATCTTTGATGCATAAAAGAGCTTAGAATAAAATCACTCACCTAGTACAAGAAGATGGATCTACTATTTATGATGATGATGCCTTGCGTAAAGCTGTCATTACATATTATCAAACAATACTTGGAAGTTCTCCTGCTAATAACTTTTTCACTGAAAGGTACTCTTCCTTATTCCATGAGAATGTGAATGAACTATTGAATTTACCTACTTTTGAATGATCTGATGTGATGAGAGTTATTTGGGGATTTCATAATTTCAAAGCTCCTGGTCCTAATGGTTACAATAGTTTATTTTACAAGAAAGCTTGGCCTATTATCGGTCATGACATAGAAGATGCAGTGCTAGATTTTTTCTCATCCAAGAAATTACTGAAAGCTATTAATGCTACTTTGTTATGCCTAGTTCCTAAAACCTCTAATCCAAGTTGCATGAAGGATTTTTGGCCAATTGCTTGTTGTAATATTTTATATAAAGTGATCTCTAAGCTACTTGTGGAAAGGATAAGCCTTATTCTCCCTATGGTGATTAGCCAAAACCAAACTGCTTTTATTAGGGGTCATCAAATCTTTGAAAATGTTATGCTTTGTCAAGAATTGCTTCATAACTATCATAAAGGAGATAAAAGAAAGCGTGTTGCCATTAAGATTGATCTTATGAAAGCTTATGACATGGTTAAATGGGATGCAATATTAGGTGTTTTCCAAGTTATTCATACTCCTCAAACTTTACTTGATCTGATTAGCCAGTGCATTACTACTACTAGATTCTTTGTGAACTTCAATGGTGAGCATGTTGGTTATTTTGAGGGCACTAATGGGTTAAGGCAATGAGATCCTTTGTCCCCTTATTTGTTTGTCCTTGTCATGGAGATTTTTAATAGGATAATTATTGAGAAAGCTTCTACTTCTACTTTCAAATATTATTGGAGTTGCAAGAAAAAGAAAATCACTCACCTTTGTTTTGTTGATGACTTATTTTTATTTGCGCATGGGGATATTAATTCAGTATTATGTCTCACTGATACTTTGGAGGACTTTGCTACACTTATAGGTTTACATTTTTATCCTAGCAAATGTTAGATATTTTTTTTAAGGCTTATTGAACAAGAAAAGCTTTTGATACTAGATTACACTCCCTTCTCCGAAGGAAAAGTCCCTATTAGGCATCTTGGTGTTTCTCTTATTACAAAAAGGCTTACACTAATCGTAAAGTTTTGACAAAGAAAATCATGACAAGAATTGATGAATGGGCAATGAGACATCTAAGCTATGCCGACCGATTACAATGGGCAAAATCAGTTCTTACTTATATTTGTACCTTTTGGATGCAAATGTTCCTTCTCCAAAAACAGACCATTTATGAGATTGAGAAAAAGATTAAACACTTTCTCTGGGTAGGAAATTCAAAAGACCATAAAACTCATAAGGTTGCTTGGCAAGTTGTTTGTTCACCTAAAAAGGAAAGAGGTCTTAAACTACTAAACCTTAAAGTGTGGAATAAGGTTTTGTTGGGGAGGTCACTCTGGAATCTCATCAATTGTCCAAGTTCATCCTTATAGAGTAAATGGATTCACAATACTAAATGCAGTAGAACTTCAATTATGTATCTTGACATCAAAGGAAATATGGCATGGAGTTGGACAGGTCTTCTAAAGTTATGACAAACTCTTACCTCTACACTTTCCAAACCTTCTTATTATTGTAAAGAAACATACAAAGAATTGCGTCAAGTGAATATTAAGGTTGAATGGTATAATTTGATATGGTTAGGAGAAATCAGCAAACATAACTTCATTGGTTGGCTCATATGTAGGGACAAACTTCCTACAACAGAAGTGATTTCTTGATGGCTCCCCTCAATTGATATGTATTGTAATTTATGTGGCTTTCAATATGAAAGTAGATCACACTTGTTTTTTCAGTGTACTTGGACTAGCCAAACTTGGAGAAGTATTCTAGCACAACAAGGCCTTCGTAAGGATATCAATGATTGAAATTTTGAATTGCAATGGATGATTAAAGCAACTAAGGGAAAGAATTTGGCTGCAAAGCTTCTTAAACTTTCTTTCTTAACATGTCTTTATTGTATATGGTTTGAACGTAATCATACACATTTTCAAAATAAGATTGTTGATATACCAATTTTGTTAGCTAGAATCAGGAGAGTAGTTCGTGGAAGAGCATCTCTATTTAGGAATATTAAACTCTCTCAAGCAAATTTTTTATTGTGTCATAGTTGGAGAATTCCAAATTCTATTTTCCCTTAGATGAATTGTAATGCTGGGATATTCCCCTAAGCTTTTGTATTTCCTTATTCTTCGATGAATAAACTCACATACTCATAAAAAAAAAAAAAAAAGTTGTCGACAGGCCAGCTCAGCCTTTCCAACAAAAGACAAAGTGCCATGTTAATGTAACAACTCCAAGAAGTAAAAGACATCATTCTCATTGTTCAGAATCTTTCGGCAACTATTCCTAGAATTCCACGAAGGCCTCTATTTTTACAATCTACCTTGGCAGTCTCTGAAAAACCTCAACACTCAGTCAGTTTAGGCATTCAAACTCAATTTTAATTAAGAAATCAAATCGTTGTAAGTCAATGGTTCCATAGCCATTATACTCTTACATTGCAACTTTTATATGAGAGAGAGAGAATTGTACAAGCTTCAATCTTTTTCACTACTTTATGTTTTCCGCTTGTTTCACCTCCTTTTTATTAACTATGTTCTTTCAATATAGAGGCCATGATTTCAACTGCCTTGTGATCTCGCTTCTTTTCTCTACTTTCTTTAATATGTTGTGCCTACGGTATTTTGGGAGTTGTGGAACTTCACAAGTGACTCTCTAACCATCCAATTTGCAATCTTATCTTCCACCTTTTGTTGTACAGCAGTTGCTAATAATCATACTATATCCTTGGAATTGTGCGTCTTATGTAATGCACAATGGTTTCAAGTTAATCTTCCACTTAAATATGATCCAACTCTTTACATAAGCTACTTTTAAAGGAGCAAAACAAGAGTTGATACTATAAGAGGTATACATATACATACACATACACACACACATACATAAATACATGCATACTTAAATATATATTTTCAAGAAGAGATGTTATTAGGTTATTAAGAATGATATAACAAATATCTTGTATTAACTAAATTCTATTTGGAAATTATCTTTATAATGAGTAAAGTCTTTATACTCTTAAATTAACATTTAAATCGAATTTGTCTTTCTAAAATGGTATTGGAGTCTAGATTTAGGAAGTAGCTTCCTTCCCCTTTCCCTCCATTTACAAAGCTCACAACCCAATGTAGTTTGCAAAGAAGTATATACTCTTGATCTCAAACCAACAACCTATATTAACAATAATGGGATGTATTAAGATTGGAATAACAAAACTTTTATATTGCCTAAATCCAATTTGAAGTTATTTTAGAAAAAGAGAAAAAAATCTATTCTTAAGTAAACTTTTAAATAAGATTGAGCTTTTTAACATTGAAAAAGACTATATGATTTATCGTATATTTGAGATTTAAAAAAAGAATGGCATGGCTTAACTTAAAAATAAAAAAGAAAAATGATGACCACATCTATAGTTATAAAAATATATTAGTTTTAGTAAGACTGTACTCCATATAGGTATGTCTCTACACAGATAAATGGTATAGACATGCATATAACTTATTTCATCAAGGTACCTCTATGTTCCGGATCCTTGTACATGCACCTAACCCTTTGTCGTAACACATGCATACCAATATATGTAATAGTTTGGAGGAAAATCGAAATAATGTATACCATTATCTACATTTTAATGCATATTGAAACCATGGGAAAAAAAACTTCACCTAGTTATTTTACAAACTAACTAGTAACTTAAAGTGAAGAACACAAACATTGTCTATATAATGATCGTTTGCCTATGTAGTGCAAATCTTGGATACAACGCCAAAATCTTAAATGTGGAAAAGCAATGGTATCTTGGATACAATGGATGCAAAAATTTTGTTTGCATCCATTGAAGATGCAACCTCACAAAGAATGGAATTGGAATGGATTGGATATGGAATAAGAAATTGCCCTTCCTTGGGTCACACTTTCTTTTATCAAAGCTTGTTTCACTTCTTGCTAGAGATTGTTGATCCTTTTTAGGTAAGGCATTGAATGGAAGTTGTGCTAGCTTATCTATTAAAAGAAGTTATTTTTGGTTATGATGGATTCAAACAGATCAAGCAAGAACACAAAATAGAAGTTAAGCAAACCTGTTGCCTTTTAGGTCCATGCTACTTATCAAAATCAAGTGATCATTTTCATGAAAACGCAAACTTTAAGGAAATAAGACGGCAGAGGTGATTGGGTAGCATTTCTCATGTTTGGGTCCAAGCAAGCTTAGGTCATGCCATTTGATTTTCTCTAAAGATCTTTAAATTCTTATTGGATATGAATGATCATTAATGATTATAAAGCTCTAACTCATTCCTCTAAAGACATTGATAGTAGAGATGTTATGTCACATGGATACAAATGACTTAGGTGAAAAAATACCAAGGATTGTGTTAATCATGATGTTTCATTACTTTTGGGTATGAAAAATTTGGTCCAACATCATGACTCACCATCCTTATTGTTGGGTCATCTCCATCATTATCATGTCGAAGCATTAAAAGTAATTGTCTGCTACATAAAAACAAGATTAGGTTTGTGAACATATTATGTTAATTGCCATTTTCATTTGCCATTCCTTCACCAATGTAAAAATGATGATTAGGTTTGCTACAAAGTTGATTATCTCCTTTTATCATAGAAGGAGAGAGCCTACCAATGTGTGAATCAATGATATTGATTACTACAATGTAATGTTTACATAGAACATAAATACATACATACATACATACATACACACACACGCGCGCACGCGCGCGCGCACACACACACACACACACACACACACACACATATATCTAGGCCTATGACTATCCTATATGGAAAGCATATATGAGGAAATAACATGTTACACAAAATAAGGGATACAATTATGTAATTTACAATTGATGTAAATTATCCATTAACACTCCTTTTCAAGTCGAGGATCTGAACAAATCAAATACTTTGAGCTTGGAGAGAAAATGCTAATATTGATTGCTATATAATTCTTTAGTGAATAGATCAACAAGCCATTCCTTGATGGAGATATGATGTGTAGCTATGATCCCTTACTATAATGTCTCCTTTACATAATAACAGTTAACTTCAACATGTTTTTGTTGGGTTTTATGGCTTAACAAGAAGGGGGGTTGAATTGTTCTTGTAACGAAATATTCTTCTAAAAATTCTAATCAATTACTTTAGTAATTTATATGATAATATGCAATCAAACAGAAATATTTAATCAAATAGAGAGCAAGAGAATCAACACCCAATTTACCACGGTGGTTCGGCACTCTATCTTAGAGTCTTACGTCCACCCTCTTCTCCTTCAATCCAACTGATTGAAGTCACCTTTACTCAACCTGATTAGGAGAATACGTTCTCCCAAATACAAATAATTCATTCTCAAAGGAATTATCAAGTTCGAATACAAATGATGATCAAAAGATCATATACAATAGCAAATCCCTAAATAATATGTTAGTTTATGGGATATTGCTGATCAGAGGAGCTATTCAAACAAATATATCAAGATACAAAGCTCCTATCATGAAATCCCCAATTTGGAGAAATTAGGGTTTCGGATTTTCCTCAAGATTTATGTGCAGAAAATGTTTATAAGTGAAATCAGCACATAAATAATGTTATACAAACTATGATTGATGATATAATCAAAGATTGAACCAAATAGTTGAATATCACTGAGAGCTTATGAACCACCGAATGATGTATAATCTCGAATCAAATGGTAAGTAAGCTGAGTAGATTATCTTCACAAAGAGAATGCTTCAAATAGATGTCAATCATCAAGCGAAAACCTTCACGTACATATCTCCTTTAAATAGAAGCAGATCTAGGGTTTTCTTTTTGAATCAAACCTGAACCGTAGCCTTCTTCCCGTTAGGAATAGTAGACTATCCATCAAATCAGCCTCATTTCACCCTTTTGATTCGAAATCCGACCTTTCTGATAGCCCGTCTCTTCCAGATTCATCCCATTGAAGCTTCAACGCTTGAGAGAAACGAAGGCAGCGTCGGGGAGAGAATGAAGCGACTAGGGCGTAACCCCTCGAGAGATAAGCGTCTCTTATGTGCCCTTAAGTGAGACGACGTCGTAGCCAGCAAGCGTATCAAGGAAGCTTCTGATGTGATCAAGACGACATCGTACCAAGAAGCCTCTGATAATGATCAAGACGACACCGTAACAGGAAGCCTCTGATAATGATCAAAACGACACCGTAACAGGAAGCCTCTGATAATGATCAAGACGACACCGTAACAAGAACGGGATCAGGCAGGCTGACGTGCTTGGGCCGCACCTATATTCTCACAGTCCAGCAGCAAAAGTCCAGTACAGTAATAATATATATTCAGTCCAATATCAACACAGTCCAATATCAATACACGATCCAATATCAATACATTTATAATGTATTGCATATATTGAATATAAAGTTCCTGCAATTTCATCAAACCAAGTATCATATTCCTAAAATAAAATATATTCAAGTATATTTTATATTTCTTGAAGAAATATTTAAATAATCAATATATTCAAAAATATATGTCACAAATACTTTAAGAATATATTTTATGAGGAAATGTAGGAACCCGGTTACTTTATAATATCATTGATTAATATTATAATTTGTACACCTTTTACTTCTTATAGTTTTTCTTTTTGCACATTAAACATAATTTAAGAATTGATATTTATAAGAAAATATTTTCAGTCACAACAAAACCCTATTTTCCAACAATTTTGTCCTTTTATGGAAGATTGGATTCACTACAATCTTTTCTACTACTTCATTGTCACAAAATAATAAGCCCAATTATCAAAGACAAAAACCAAATCCTTAAGTAGCCCCATAATCCACACTATTTCATAGGTAGTGACTTGCATTGCTTGATATTTAACTTTTATAAATGAGAAAGAAATAATTGGTTGCTTCTTCTCTTGCCATGATATTAAAAAAATCCCCAAGCATTATACAGAATCCTATAATTGATCTCCAAATCATAGTAAGCTTTAAGTTCTAACTTAGATGATAAAGGAAACATGAGCCCAAGGCCTAAGTAACTCTTAAGATGCATAATTACCTTTATAGCTACCTCCATGTGGGAGTATTTTGGTGTATGCATGAACTAAGTAAGTAACTGCACTGAAAAAGTAATATCAAGTTTAATGAGCATTAGATAAATGTGCATGCCAATAAGTCTATGATAAGTTGAAGGATCTTCTAGTGGTAGATCATGATGTTCTTCTTTGGAATAAATGTCATATTTGATACTCATAAATTTCTTGTTTTGCTTTATTAAAATTGATGAGGGTTTAAAACTTGCTAGTCCAACTTCTAAGATAAGCTACAAAGTGTATTTTAGCTAACTAAAAGAAATCCCTTCTAGAAAGCATGCAATTTATCCTAAGGAAGAACTTTGGCTATTTAAGACCCTTCATGAAGAGCATGGAGTTCAAATATCCTTTCAAGTTTGAGATGAATTTTTAGATTATTACTTGTAATTAGATATTATCAACATAAATGAGCAAAGTAATAAAATAATTGCCTCAAAATTTAGTGAAAAGGAAGTTGCATTCCACTGATGAAAGGCTTACTTTAACCTATATAAGGATTTGCGTAATTGACAAACTAATTCATTTCCCTTTTTGTGAAATCTAGGGTAAAGCTCTATAAAAATCTCCTAAAAAAGATTATCATGAAAAAAGGCATTCTAGACATTCGTTTGATATAAAGACTAGCTATGAACCATAGTAATAGTGAAGATGAGCTAAACGACAACATGTTTGGTGATAGGTGAAAAAGTGTTCTAATAATCAATCATTCACACTGACTGTACCTTTTGGTCAAAGCCATGTCTTACACCAATTGATGTAGCCATTAGCATGATACTTGACCTAATATACCTACTTACAACCAATTGGACATTTATTTAGGGGCAAAAGGACTACATCCTAAGTGTGATTAGCCTTAAGAGCAACAAACTCATTATCCATGGCAACAACCCAACTAGGGTAGTGAAGGGCTTCTTGAAAATGAAAAGTTCCTAGGTGGCTAAGATGAAGATAACGAAGTGTTAATAATGTCGTTGGCATTTGTTGAGAGAGATATAATTGGAGATATGGTATAGGGAAATGCAAGCAATAGAAGGCATAATGGAACACAAGTAATCAAAACATTAAATTGGAGGTTTTGTGGCTCAGCTAGAGTGGCACACTTTAGGGGATGGTTAGGGGTGCAAGTCTAGGTCAAGGATGGTGACAAGAGGACCAATGGAGGGAGAAGGCTCAAGTATAGGTTGGGGAGGATTAATGTCAATAAATGGATGTGGCAAACCGATGTTAGGCAAAGGATGTGGCATTAAGTTAGGAAAAATAAGATCATTAACTAGTAGAAAGGACGGAGAGTATGATTCCTTAAGTGATATGATAGGAGTTAATGAGGCAGCCAAACTATGGGGGCGAGCACGAAAATAGATATGCAAAAGGAAAAATAAATCTTTGCAATAAATAACATCCTAACTAACGAAAAGTTCTCCAGTGGTAGGGTCATAGAGTTTATATCCCTTTTAGTACAAAAAAACCTATAAAATTGCAATAAAATGTCCTATGACTAAATTTGTCACATGTACCCAATGTGGTGATATAATATTGACAACCGAAAACACATTGGTGTTCAAAAATAGGTGGCTTGCCAAAAAATAACTCATAAAGAGAGATCCCTCCTAGAAGAGATAATGGTAAGCGATTGATAAAGTAGGTGGTGGTCAATATTCATTCACCCAAAAAATGTAGGGGAAGGTGAACTTGAAAATGAAAAAGCAATGCTCATGCCACCTCCAACAAATGATAGTGCTTATGTTTGATTACTCCATTTTGTTTTGGGGTGTTAATACAAGAGCACTCATGAAAAAAGACTTTAGAAGAAAGAAAAAAAGAACAATCAAAAGAAAAAAATTTAGTACCATTGTTAGAGCATATTTACTTAACAACAATCTCAAACTAAGTGTGTACCATAGAAAGGAAAGCTTGAATTTAAAAAAATAATAACAAAAAAAAAACTTGACTTTTCAAATGAAAAAGGAATGTCCAAGTGGAATGGGAGAAATAATCCACAATGGTTAAATAATAACAAGCACAATCATGTGTGGGATGTTTATGAGGTCCCCATACATCTATATGAACAAGTTTAAAAATAGATTTTTTCACCATTTAACTAATGGGAAAAAATACGTGGGTTTGTTTTGCAAGAGGGTAAATTGGACAAGAAAATAAATTCAAGTAGAAGATAGGCTTCTCATGTGCAAAGTAACATTTTAAAAAAGAATGGTTAGCTCATTTATGCCAAAGAAATTAATCATTATTAAAATTCAAATTACAAGCATGTAATTACTTGTTTTAATCATTGTTCAAAGTAGAAAACAAAAAACTTGAAAAAACATAATGAAAATTTTAGGAATGTAAGATCATAGATTATAAAGTCTCCCTTTAGTCTTGTCGAACACAATTAGTGCCCCAATTAGATGGTCTTGAAAAACACAAAAATTATTGAAAACAAAGCCACATAGTTATTGTCATGGATAAGTTTGCAAATAGACAAAAGGTTTTATTCAGAATAGGTGCAAATAAAATGTGTTAGAGATGTAATTTTGAATTTTTCTTGAAATGTCCTATATTAGTATTTAGGCTATGGATTTGATTGGGAAAATGAATAAATATAGGAAATGCACATGGATATAAAGAATCTAAAATATTAAGATAGCAAGTGATATGGTTACTAGCCCCTAAATCTATAATCCAAGTAGAAGTAAGAGGTTTAGGGTGAGCAAGTGTATCTATGAAGTTGGCATTTGAATCAAATGGACTTATTTGATTAAGCAAGGTCACTAACTTATGTTGTTGTTCAAGAGTCAAGTTAAGCACAGCAAAGCCATATAGATATTACCTGGGTTTGGTGACATTGGGCCTAATAAGCTCATGCTAGGATGTGATGGTAGGGGTGGCCTGCTATGGTGTGGGGGCTCACTATAGACACCAATAGATAGTGTTGATCAAGGTAATGGGGCCTAAAACCAAGGCGGTTTAGGCACCCATGTCCCTTAGTTATTGGGTTATGGACCATAGGCCCATTGCTAATGGGCTTCCTTCTATTGTTTCCTTTCTATTTGGGCTTCCATCTTAGAGCTTAGCCTACAAGGAGGAAATAGGCCTCCCTGATATTGCTTGCCTTCTTGCAATGGGAGCAAATGGGTTTCTTCCTAGACTGGTGATAACTTTATTCGTATAGAGTTATTGTAACTAGTTTAGGCATTATATATCATAGTATTTGTAAAATATGCTTGCATTTATTGGTGTTTATGCAAGTTTTGTTTGTTTATGCAACAAACTCCAAAAAGAAGAAAATGAAGCAAAAGTATAAGGAAAAGAAAAGAAAGAAAACAAGCAAAAATAGAAGAGAAGAAAGAGAGTGGCTTGTAAGTAGTGTGCATGTGAGGATTGTCTAAGTGGAATATTATTGAGCATGTATTGGGTAAAAAGGGGAGAAACTAGAGAGGAAAGAGAGAGAAAAGATAAGAGAGTTGTAGTGTAGTCAAGAGACAAGGATTATTTCTGGCCACTAAGTGGACCTTGCCAGAAAAGCAGAGGCCATGCGTGACAGCACAGGACTCTGAGGACAATGGATGGTCAGGCAAAAGCCAACCGTCACATTCTTTTTTGGTGAGGGAGCTCCATTCATCTCTATTTCTTGACCATTTGAGTATGTTTCCCGGTCAACTCTAGATGTTTTCTGATGGGGAGGAAACGAATATTCTATCCTAGTGCAATTTTTTAGTTGTTTTGCAGCAACTGCATGCAGTTTCGCGGAGATTTTTGGCAAAGAATGGTGAACATTGTCTAAGCTTTTTCCATAAGATCTATGTGTTTCTGTGGCATATTTGAGCAATTTTTTGGTAGATCGGCACTCCAGGTACATATATAGGCAATTTATGGTGATTTCCTTGAAGAACGGTGGCAGCATGTGGTGACGGTGTGTGAAAACACGTTTTGGCTTGTTTTCTTCCCCTGTTCCAAATGGCTTCTTCTACTCCCTCTGATGTGCAAATTTATGCAATGTTTTTGTGAATTGAAAACATATTGGTGATAGCTTTCGTGTTTTTAATTTACATAATGCTTTGTTCAATTTCTTGCACTGTTTTTGTTTGTGTAAATACTATGTTTTAGTTTATTGTGTTAGAGCTATGATGTAACTTGATTATGATGTATAAATGATATGATTATTTATGTTTTTTGAGATATTTTATGTATGTGAAGTCGTATATTACGGATTTTAATGCTTTTAAGTTATTAGCTATCACTTAAATGATTTGATTTGCATGTTTGAAACAGACAAGAGATGACATGTAGCTGTTTCATGTAATGTGCAACCATAGATTAATATGGATAGATATATACCATATGGTTTGTGTGGCTTTAGGTGTAAATTGGAATATTTACAAATCTTAATATACTTAGTTCATTAAATTCATAGGTAGAAATATAATGAGTTAATGAGCTAAGTAAGTTCACTATACCTAGACATAGGATAATGAATAAATTAGGAAATTTCACCATCACATGAATAAAATCAATCTTGCAAGCATAACTAATTTACATTCGTACATAGTAGTTAGGTGAAATTAAACACTTTAACATGCTTCGTTTATTAAGTTTAAATTAAATTTGGTTGTTTAATCCATGTTTTATCAATTTGGTTTGCTAGATAAATTCTAAGAGTTGTTCAAGGTTAGTAATTAGTTAGCTTAGTAATCACCAATCCCTATTGGACAATACTCATTCTCATCATTATGTTACTTGTTTGATATGTACACTTGCATGTAGGAATTCACCGAACAAATGGGCTTTAATGATAGATCATGAACTTAATTCACCTAGCCTACTTGATGAGACATTTGGGACTTGTGAGTCTAACCCAACCTAGGCCACCCTGTGGGGTTTGTGTGGGCCTAAGGAGCTTGAACCAGGGCCATTAGTAGTGTAACAAAGGTTAACAAAACCATTGGTGTCACTAGCATGAGCTCTTTTTTGCTATTGGACCTCTTGCTTCAATAAGGCATAGGTTCATTCTAACAATGGCAAGGCTTTGTGAGCAAGAAAGGTGGTGTGAAGATTTTGGAAATTGTTCAACAAATTGAGTAAGAGTTTCATAGATTGATATTTTTACTTGTGTACTTGAAGACATTCATTCTCCTTGTAGGATCAACTGCCACACAAGTAATGAATGGGGGGATGAACCATGTCTAACTCGCCAAACATATCCTTTAGGTGAACAAAAAACATGGTAAGGTCAACGTTATTGCACTCATTGGTGAGCTTTAAGTTATGATGGCTTGCTTTAGGCTATACTTCTAAGTCTCTGTGATTTTATCAAAGGACTCCTTCAACACCACCCAAATCTTAGTCACCCATGAGAGTTAAGAAGCCATGTTCTCTAGCTTAGGGTTGATCAAGTTCACCAACCAAGTTTTGATGGCAACATGACATTGATCCTAACATTGCACCTCTTTGCCATCACCAATGGGTCACAAAAGGGCGCCTATTAGAAAATTGAGCTGGTTCCATGCAAGAAACACAATTTTGATTTAGCCAGCCCATATATGGTAGTTGGATTTGCCCATTAATTAATGGGATACAAAGCTTTCCGACTGTAAATCAACGGATGTAAGGGTGTAAGGGTCATGAATTGGTGCAGTAGCAATGGCTCTGACGGAGTTAGAACAAGAATCAGCTATGGATTCAGTAAAGATGCGATTGAGGTGGCAACTAGGGTTCAAGTGGCAATTTAGTAATTCAAAGAAGAGGAAAGGGATAATTTGGTTAGTTCATTAAGAGAACGATGGGTAAGGTTCTAGGGGTAGGCATAGGAAGGAGAAAATTTGTAGGGATTTTGTAGAAAAGGAAAAAAAAATAGCACAATCATTCTTAATATGCTACTCATTCTAAAGGCTTAAAAAAGAAAAGGTGGAAGCAATTTTGCCTAAAAATGAACTTGCTCTATACCATATCACAAAAGGAGAAAGAGCCCACGAGCCTACAAGCCTACAAGCCTATGAGTGTGCAAATCAATGATATAGGTTGTACACCTATATATGCAAGCCTATGATTGTCCTACATGGAAAGCATAAACAAGAAAATAATATGTTACATAAAATAAAGGATCCAATTATGTAACCTACAATTAATGCAGATTCTTTGTGAACACCTTTCAAGTCAAATTATAAGGAGAAACAAAATGTTATTATGTATAAAACATCATAAAATTTTTATATTGGTAATTTAATATACATATCAAATTTCAATATAGTGTTTTATCTTGAACAACAAAAAATACATTTACAAGAATAATTTCATGAATAATAGAATATCTTATTTGAACTTAGAACTATGATATCATATTATAATATGCATTACCTTAATTAAAACTATTTTTTAAAAGAAAAAAAATATTTTATATAAAAAATAAAATATATCATTATTTTTTAAAGTGAACACGTATCAAATTTTAACAATTATCATTTCTAAGAATTAAAAGTAATTATTTGCAAGATAATGAGGACTATTACCAAAACAAATTATGTCAATTGTCATTTCATTTTGCTGGCCCCTTCACCAACTCCTTTACCAACTAAAGTTGCTTTGTAACAAAAGACAATCCTCTTGAAGACAAATAAAAGTTAGTACCTGAAGACATAAAAATTAGTTTAAATGACTCCACAGAAGACAATGATGGTAAGAACTAATTATTTTGCTGTTATGGTGCAGTAGCATGCATCAAGTATGAGTCTTAAACAAGTTAACTTTGTGATTTTAAGATTAAAATCAACCTCAACTATGTTGCTTTTGCAAGACAATTGCTTACATCATTTGAGTCCCCTTAGAAAGTAGGTTTGGCATTCCCAAAGTCAAAACTCTTTCAATCATGCTCTCTATGCAAGCTAATGCATCAGAAGAGAAGTTTGCATCACAAACAAAGAGACATTTAGGTGCCTAAAATGATATTCCTATCTAGAAAAGGAAAGAAGGATGGGTGAAGAAAGAAAAAAGGATCTACAAACTAGGCAAGAAAAATTGTCAAATTTCTCATGATGGTTGGTCTTGACCAACAAGGAAGAATATATCAACCAACCCTTCTATCAAAAGCCCTAGACCTATTGGCCAAGATTTGTTTGCACTGAGGTTTGAACTCAAGATGGTGACTAGCTCTAATATAAAATTGTCATGATCCCAACCATCATGCTAAAAGGCCCAAACTTGTTGGCTAGTTAAGAATCAATCTATTTAGACCATGACATCAACTAACCAAGTTGTATTGTCATTTCAATTGTGCCTTGAAAAGCCTTTTTGCTTGTATACTCACATTTCATTAATATCAATGCTTGGAGCAGTGATCAGATTTCTTTTCCCTGCCTAGTTCTTTATATTTTAGATGTTTATTACAAACCTTTTGGTTTTTCATCTTCGTGATTATCACTTGCCCTATAGATGTTTATCTAACAAAAGATTTCGTTCATTTTTCCAATAGAATGTTACAAAGGGAGAAGACGGATCCACCTCCTCTTTCAAAGCACTTACTTTGCTTTTTTTCTTATTTCGTTTACTTGATACATTTTTATAGTCAAAACCTTATAAGCATACTATTCTAAAATTAAATAAAGTACAGAGAGGAACAAAATATGGCTGAAGTAACTTCGAGGCAATGGCCCCTTGTCCAAGACGCAGATTCCTTTCTCTTGTTTACTGATCAAAACAAGACATGCACCTATCACCAACCACCGCAGTTCTTTTCTTATTGTCTTACCTTGTTGTATACTTATTCTAGTGGACAATTTGGCAACTCAAGTTACACGTTGCACGTCAGATGACTTCTACTCGCTCAGCCAAAAAGCGTCGCGACGATAATGACAGGCCATCAATAAACGTCGGGAGGTGGAGACTAAAATCAGAGCAGTTTCGTGAACTATAGACAAACATACAACAAAAACGGCAGGAGAGTGAAAGCAGAAATTCGACAACTAAGCATGGGCTCCATTGGAAACCAGTCGAATGAGCCCTCCAACGATGAAAATGATGACGATGCGTGTCTCTATGCAATGCACCTGCCCACCTCGTACGTTCTTCCCTCGGTGTTGAAGGCTGCCGTTGAGCTCAACCTGTTCGACATTATCGCTGGAGCAGGCCCCGACGCTTGTATATCGGCCCCTGCGATTGCTTCTCATCTTCCCACTAAAAACCCAGATGCCGCTTTTCTACTTGATCGCATGCTCCGTTTACTTGCGAGTTACTCCCTTCTTACGTGTTCTGTCTGCGCCGGGGATGAGGGAAGAGTTCAAAGACTATATGGACTCTCCCCCGCCGGCAAATTCTACGTTCAAAATGGATGTGGATGCTCCTTAAGTTCGCTGGCGCGCTTTACTCTTAACCGACTCGAAACAGAGGTTTGGTATGTATGTTCAAATTAAAGTATTTGTTAAGGAACCTTTGCTCGCAACACCTATTAAGTTGTCTCTGCTTCTTAGTAGAAGTATTTGGGTAACAAATAGGTAACTAGTTAAGGTAGTTTTTCATCTCACATGATTTGCATGTCACTCTTGTTCTCCAATTTTATATTTTTCATAATTGTAATTGTTTTCACATTCATTTTGTTGTAGGCTGCAACTTAAGGATGCTATTCTTGAAGAAGGTAACCTATTTGAAAGGGTTTATGGGAAATCCATCTTCCATTGCATGAACGCTGATCCAGCATTGAACAGACTCTTTAGTAAGGCTATGGCTGATCTCTCCGGAATAACCATGACAAAAGTTCTTGAAGTATACAAAGGATTTGAGGGAGTATCGTTGCTAGTGGATGTAGCCGGTGGCACCGGAGCAACCCTCAGAATGATCCTATCCAAGTACCCTTCCATCAAAGGCATCAACTTTGATTTGCCCCAAGTGATAAAACATGCGCCATCATATCCAGGTACTAAAATAATTCAATAACCCAAAGCTGTGTCCAGCTCTTATTGTAGGCCATCTGTCTAAGATGATGAAATTTCAAATTTTGGGATTTCAAAACTAAAATGACAGAAAAATATCTTGGATGGAATTTGATTATATTTCACAAGTAGATATTTTCAATGTCCATAACCAAAAACATCTTTTGTAGTATTTGTAACATTGTGGATCATACCAGTTTTGGAACAGTCTGTTTATCTTCTTTTATTTTATTTTACTTTATTTTATTAGGGAGGACTTGGTTCTTTTATGTTAATGAATTTGAGATCGAACATATTATGCAGGCATTGAGCATGTCGAAGGAGACATGTTTGTAAGTGTTCCAAAAGGCGATGCCATACTTTTAAAGGTCAGTTAATTATTCTTTTGTGTGATGCTTGAAGGTAGATCCGCATGACATAACATAATCAAAAAAGATAGGAAAACATGACCCCTACTTTGCATTTTCATGTATTATATCGCAGTTTATTTGTCAAGACTGGAGCGATGAACATTGCTTAAAACTTTTAAACAATTGCAATGAAGCACTGCAACAAAGTGGGAAGGTAATAGTCATTGACTACATAATGTCAGAGGCACCTGAGTCCAGTATTGCCGCTAAGCATGTTTCTATCCTGGATAATCTCATGGCTTTCAACCTTGGAGGGAAGGAAAGAACCGTGAAAGAGTTTGAGGCCTTGAGCAAGAGTTCAGGATTTTCTGGTTTTAATGTTATTTGTTGTGCCTACAGTGTCTTGGGAGTTATGGAGCTTCACAAATAAGTCTCCCACTATCCAATTTTAGGAGTACTTTATTATTAACTAAGCCCTGTGGACCTTTATGGGCATCCTCTTCTTATATGTACGTGTGTGTGGATTGATTCTGGAGATTTCTCGTTTCTTTCAACTTCTTTGTATTTCTCATCAACTTGGAAGAATAAGTGGTTTATGGACTATGATTAGAAATTTATTTGGTGAAGTAATAAGCAGAAGCAATGATCACTGTTATCTTGTTCAACTGCAAGTAAATACTTGATTAATTAAGATTGGTTATTTTTAACTTTAAAGGCTTATTCTATCCAAAGTCCCTTTCAACTTTACCATATTTCATATGAAACTGAGAAATGGAAGTAGTTTATGAACTAAGAATGAAGAGAGAGACCAATCTGATATAATTCCAAGAGGAACCAAAAACAGAGAACGATCGAACAGAAAATGTCTGGATATTTTCCTCCTTACTACAATTTCTTCACAGAGATTTACATATATATATAGCAGAATGTACCTTAATATGGTTCGTCCTTAGTCATAACAACTAAATGATAAGGCGTGCTGTACTTTGTTGAAGGAGGTGCTTGCATTGGCCATGGTGCACTCCCGTCTTGACAAAAACGATTAGTTTTGTCTGAGAGTTGAATATCTCCCTTCAACCCAAGTATAAGGATAAAACTATCTTAAAAATTTTTAAAAAAATGATAGCTCAATAATCAGTATATAAATCTTTGATACATTTTTCATTCCAAATGTGAGAAACTATTTTAACTCTATGAACTATAAGTCTTATTCAAAATTTAAACTTTAATATCATATTAAAATATTCATTATCTTTCTTAAAACTAAATTGTAAAAGAAGAAAATTATTTTTGAGATAAAAACACAATGTAATAATATTTTTTACAAGTTCAAAAAAGTATCAAATTTCAACCTCCGTCATTTCCAAGTGTTAAAGGTAATTGTAAATGAAAATAATATTTAAAGCAAATACAAAGAAACTGGGAAGTGTTTGAAAAGAAAGCACACTTCTTTTTCTATATATAGATTTGTTCTTACAAGGCCTTTTTATAGGCAACCAATATAACAAAAGACAAAATACAGCTTGCATAAAAATGGTGTAACGTCGAGATGCGGGACCTACACGCATGAAATAAAAACGGTGTAATCCACTTTGTCAAGATGCGGGACCTACACGCATTTAAGAGATGAGATAAAGCACAATATTTGCGGGTCCCTCACTACTTCTCCAAATCTCTGATTACTTGTATTGAACCGACGGACTCTTCTTCAGACAATTCTTCTTCATAGACCCTTAAGGCAGCAGATGGGTCTTCTGAAAAAGCATAATCACTAACTTTGGCACATAAGCCAGAATCCTCCTCTGATGAACCAATTACGCCAGGGGGTGAAGGAACATTTTCATAAGTATCAATATTGTTAATAATTGTCTGCGACATAAAAACAGCGACTAGGTTTGTAGATGCCAGAACAAATGATGTCAATCGTCATTTTCATTGTGCCGGCCCCTTCGCCAACCCCCTCGCCAACTGAAGTTGCTCTACAACAAAGACGATCCTCGTGAAGACAAGTGAAAATTAGTTTCAAGGGCTCTGCCCAAGACAAAGAAGGTGAATCTAATCATTTGCTTTTGTGGCGTAGCAACATGCGTCACCTACGAGTTTCAATCACAAACAAGTTGATTCGGTGATTTTAAGATTAAAATCGATCTCAATCAAGTCCGGAACAACTATGTTCATTAAAGACCTTATTGGTTTTTCAACTTTACGATTATCACTTGCCTTGTAGGTGTTTAGCAAAGAAAAGATTCCGTTTATTTTTCTTGAATGCTGCAGAATTTTAATTTTTGCGTGAGAAAACTTCTAAAGAGATAAAACAAAAGAAACAGGCAAAGGGAGCAGAGGGATCCTTCCCCTCTCTGAAAACGCTTCTTTTGTTTTTTGAATTTTCTGGTTTACTTGATACATTATAATAGTCAAATCTTTATAAGCTTACTATTAGAAAAATAAATATGGTATAGTAGAAAACAAAGAATGGATGGAGTTATCTTCTAGGCAATACCCATTGTCCAAAACGCCGGTTCTTTTCTCTTATGCACTGACCAAAGCGTTACAAGCATACTACGTTTGTAGTCCTTGCGGGGGTTTCTATGAAACAAGTTTCCTTTTATCAAACCCATGCACGAACCAGAGAGATGCAAAATAACAAGGCATGCCCCTATCACCAACCCCAGCAGCTCTTTTCCCGTCGTCTTACTTTGGTATCGCTGAATTAATGCAATCACTGTGATGCACAGATATTGTGCACAGTAGGGCAGCAAAAATTGTGATGCAAAAATGGCCACGTTTTGAAGTGTTTTCAACGCCACAGGTTTTTAGTTTCGCGTCTCTTAAATATGTTCTGCCTTTACTTTTTCCTAGGAATTGTATGGCATAGATTGAGTTTGTAATTGCTTGCTAACTTTAAAGTTTTGAAATAGAATTGAAACGAAATTAAAAAATTTAACACCAATTCAACCCCTTCCTTTTCTTGGATAGACATTAGATCTAACAAAGATCACTTATTCTTTAATTTCAGATTCATTAAATGAATATGGAAGACAATCCTGGAAATGAATAGACTAATTCATAGGGTTAAACAATGGAAGGAGGATGAGAATTGGATAAGCAAAACAATGAAAAATAAAAGTTCCATAGTAATATTACAAAGTGCTTCTTTTGAAAATATAATATACTATATCTGGAATAAAAGAATAAAAAGACAATTAATAAAAAAAGCTTGGAGAGCACCTTCATAGTTGCCAAGATCAAGAAAAATATTAGAGGCAAAAATCTAATAAGCATTTATGAGTCTTTGTAACATTTGAGAAAGCCATTAACACAAAGTCTTATCTTGAATATTCATTTGTAGCCTATGGGTTTATAATAAGGGAATGTGGCGCTAATTCCCATTTTTTATTTTTGATAAGTGTAGTATATTCCTCAATTATGGTAGTGTGCTTCTGGGAGCCTTTGACAACTTGGGTGAAAGAAGTTAGCTCAACGTATGGATGAGTGAAAGTCATTAGTGCATAGCTGTGTTGTCGTGTGAGTCTTCAACAAGCTAGAGTTCCATCTCAAAGTCACATGACATTAGGTGTTGATTAGGTAAGGAGTTTGGAGAAGATACGAGTTTAGCAGAAGGCTACTCTAGAGGAGGATTAGGCTAGGAGATTTGTGCAAGTGACTGCGATAGCGGAAGAGGGATATGTAGCTGAGTATAAGTGGGATGATCTTCAATCATGGTGCTAGCCTCAGCAAATGGAAACAGAGTTTGATTAAAAACCACATCTACAACGTTATAATATCATTTTGTTTGAGGAAAGTAATAGAAATCCCTTATACCTAGGAGGATCTTCCAGAAAGACACCAACGAGATCTAGAAGCCAGCTTGAGATCTACATATGGGCAGAAGTCGAGAAAAACAACATGACCAAATACCCGTAGGTGATTGATATGTGGTGCAAATTGGAGCAGAACTTCCTATGGTGTGAGATGCTTAGTCACAAGATTGGTAGACAATTGATGAGATATACTTTTATCTCAAATGCAAAACCCCAATGGTGGAGAGGAACTAGCCCATGGCACAAAAGAGAGATCGGTGTTTACAATGATGGCGTATAGGTTGCATGAACTAAGACGAGTTACATCTATTTAGAAACGAGATAGATTGAGGTAGTAATGTCTCGTGGAGTGATAGTAGGTGGAAAATTCTACGATCAAGCTTGCTGCAAATAAGGGTCCGACGCAAATGTCAACACTTCATCATGAAATGATGAGGCAAGAAAATGGACCGCATTTATTTTCTCATGTGAATAGGGATGGAGCAGATTTTTGTAGTTACCGTGTGAGTAATAGGAAAGTTGGATCCAGTACTTACAATGACTTGTTGGAAGCCTGAGTAAGGATGAACAGTAGACAATTGACTGGCTTTGTTAGTGATACGATGTTTTGCACCACGGGTACGAAAAATCTACCCCTAGTTGACTTGTGGAAGTGCTAGGGCCTCAAAGAGATTTTAGAACTATTGGTTGAAGCATTCCTAACAAGTCAAGACGTAAGGACCAAATTTACCACATATTTGGCATTTTGGTTGATTCTTCCTTTAATCGCATAGTCCATTCGAAGCTCATGGGATGTTCATTTTGTGGAGCTTGAACTTGGGATGGATACTGTGGGTGATAGTTTTGCTGATTTGGATGTGTGTATAATACAAGAGCTGTTAGAGCAAGACCTTGGAGATGGAGTCGAGCCTCATGAAAGAGAAGGAGCTCATGGTGGATCTTGTTGCAGAGGGCTTTTTTTCTTTTTCTTTTTTTCTTTTCCCACACATGCTAACCTAAAACTAAAAGGTTCTAAACAATATATGCTCCCAACTGAGCCAAGTGCTTATCAACTAAAGAAAAAATTTAGGTGTTAACAAAAGTTTCCATGCTAAGTGTTTGAAATTATAAACCTAGGCCTCTAAAGACATGAGTTTGATACTCAGACTTCCACGCCAATTGATGCTAATTGGTTTTCAATAAAAGCTACATGTTGAAGGTATTGCATCACTGTTTGAGTGCCTTTGCGAGTAGGCTATAATTGCATTTGTAGTTGTACAGCCTGTGTGTCAAAATGCACTCATATTTGGGTAAAAAGCTACTTCTTTCATTGATAAGCAATAAACCCTAGTTACAAGTTAATACAAACGGGCGATTGATCCCGTGATGACGGAAAGAAATTGTGTTTCTATACAATCCTATATATAATGGAAAATAAAAAAAGATAAGCATTTGTCAGTGAGCTGAGAAGCACGTCTTTGTCCCTATTCGGATATGAGCACGCTCCTCAGCACGCACCTTAAGAGCACGCTCCTCAGCATTTTGAATTGTATATAAATATGAAGCTATGCAACCATTCTTCTTCATCATGGGAACTACTTCTTCCATATCTTGTAATCTAGTTTTCTCCTCTACTTATGTATTCATCTAGTTAAGTTTACATGGTATCAAAGAGCCCAGGTTCTAAATCCTGAGTTTCTTTCGTATTTTTCTACCTCAGAAAATGCTTCTGCTCAACCCATATTGTCCCCCCCCTCACTTATCCAACACGACGTCATTTGCCTCCCAGCGCAGTGACGCCCTTTATTGATACGACATTGTTTTGCTCCACAACGCAAATGATGTTTTATCTCCAAGCGACGCTGTTTTTTACTCTTCAAACGCAAACGACGTCATTTCCTTTCTTTTTTCCTGATGGCAGACCTTACCGCCAGCAACTCCTCCGGAAAAATGCCATATGTGCCACCCCATCATGGTGGACAAAGCAGGTTCACTTCCGAAAACACTTCCCTGGAAAACCCCCTTCGCACACCATCTCCACCACCACAAAATTCGTCCGATTCTCATACTCAGGTCAGCAATGAACCCGCACCATCGGACCCTCTCTATCTTCACATTGGAGACACCCATTCAGTTGTTTTGGTGACAATGAAGCTCGCTGGATGCTCAAACTATGACCTCTGGAGCGAAACCATGAGAATCGCCCTATTAATCAAGAATAAGCTGGTTTTCGTCGACGGGTCTTACCCGAAAATGCTATCACCTGACGGGCCCTCAATGTGAATATTGCAAGGTTTATGGTCATGAGCACAAGGAATGCTACAAACTCAACAGATTCCTGCCCGGACACAAGCACTACAAAGGAGAAGCTCAGGCTAATCTAATAGCCAAGGATTCTGATCATGTCTTCATCACCAAGACTGATTATTAGTGCTTTATTCGATTCATGCATGATGATTCCGATGCCCAAGTGCATCTAGCAGGTACGAGTGCATTCCTTTCCAAATGTTGGATTATTGACTCTGGTGCTAATGATCATATTACTGCCAATATTCAATGCTTAGATTCCATTGTTCCATGTGCATCTAGATCTAGGAAAGTTAAATTTCCTAATGGTGATAGTGCCCTCATTACCCACACTGGACACACCCACATATCTAGACAACTACAATTGAACAATGTCTTATACTCACCATATTTCAAATTCAATCTTTTGTCTACATCTAAACTTTGTCATGAAAATAATTGTCGCATCATACTATGCCGACTTTTGTGTATTTCATGACCTTTTGATGAGTGAAGTTAAAGGACTCAGTAGAATGCGAAATGGGCTTTATTTTTTTGTAGCATGTCTTGGAAAAAATGATGTCGCATTACATTCTGGGTCTCGCCCATCTTTTATAAACACGTTGTCAACGTGTGACTTTTCGAATTCCCAACTATGGCATTGTAGGCTTGGACATATGTCCCAAGCAAAATTTCAATTTTTAAATGAATTCAAATCTTGCAAAAATATTTTGTCTAATCCTTGTATGATTTGCCCATTTACAAAACAAACCAGAAATCCTTTTCCCACACGTGACCATACAGCGCAATAGATTTTTGACTTGATTCATGTTGATGTTTGGGACCTTATCGTCTCCACAACTATGATGGATCACAATATTTTCTCACACTTGTTGATGACTTCTCACAAGAAACATGGATGTTTCTCATGAAAGTCAAGAGTGAGACCATTTCTCGATTAGAAGAATTTCTAATCATGGTAAAAAACCAATTTAGTCTCGAAGTTAGACGAATTAGATCTAATAATGCCTCTAATTTTTTTAACTCTCACACAAAACAACTTTTTTCATCCCAAGGCATTATCCATGAGAGTTCATGTGTTCACACCCCTCAACAGAACGGGGTGGTTGAACGCAAACACAGGCACCTCCTCGATGTTGCCCAGGCTCTAAAATTCCAGAGCTCCATGCTTGGTAAGTTCTGGGGGGAATGTATCCTCACTGCTACCTATCTCATTAATAGGATGTCATCTTTTGTTTTGCAAGGAGTTACACCTTTTGAAAAATTATTTGGAAAATCACCAAAGCTTTCACATCTTAGAGTTTTTGGTTGCATGTGCCATGCTACCACTATGGGGGCCCAAGATAAGTTTGCCCCATGAGTAATCCCCAACATCTTCATGGGATATGCTTACGATCAAAAAGGTTATCAGCTGTACAATGCCGAAAGTAAAAAATTCTTTGTAAGTTGGGATGTAAAATTTTATGAGAACATTTTTCCTTTATCCTAAATAAGGCCCAAATCACAATCTATCATGTCGGGTCCTTTGGCTGAGCATAATCTTGAGGTTTCTAAACCACCACATCCAGAACCCCTTCCTGAGCCATAACATCCCATACATGACTCCTCACCTTCCCCTCTAGCTCCACCATCTACTCACACACCCATTCCATTACCACCATCTGCCAACTCCTATGATGTCTTCTCCGACGATGACCTTCTCTCCCCGGCAGATGAACCACCTTCCCTTTCAGCTCCACCAGCACCTCGACGGTCTACTAGGGAAACTCGACCCCCACTATGGTCAACTGATCATGTTTGCCCTACCATTCACCTTACTAAGCGTGAATCTTCTACCTATCCACTATCTGCCTATCTTTCCTATGATCATCTTTCCCCTTCTACCCAACACTTCATTGCCTCCATCTCTACCGATATTGAGCCTCTCTATCACCATGAGGCCGTTGGTAATCCTAGATGGCAAGATGTCATGGAGCAAGAAATCAAAGCATTGGAAGCAAATGACACTTGGGACATCGTGGAATTACCACCTGGGAGAAAGCCTATTGGATGTAAGTGGGTCTATAGGATCAAGTATCAAGCTGATGGGACCGTAGAACGGTACAAGGCCCGCCTCATGGCCAAAGGCTACAGTCAGAAGGAAGGTGTAGACTATCATGATATATTTGCCCCAGTCGTCAAGCATATCACCATCAAATTTGCTCTTTCACTTGCAGCACAACATCATTGGGACATCCACTAGATGGATGTTACCAATGCATTCCTGCAGGGAGATCTCCATGAAGACGTATACATGCGGCTTCCACCTGAGGACCCCAATGAGCACAGTGGAAAAGTTTGCAAATTGAAGAAATCCTTATATGGCCTAAAACAGGCTGCTCGGCAATGGTATGCCAAGTTCACTGACGCTCTTTTGGTAGCAGGATATCAGGATTCTTTGCATGACACATCCCTCTTCGTGCGACGAGGAGTAATTCTATAGTACTTCTTCTCATTTATGTTGATGACATCCTCATTACTAGCAGTGACCTTGATGGGATTCGTGAGCTTAAGGAGCATCTTCATTCAGTTTTTCACATTAAGGACTTGGGAGATCTCAAGTATTACCTTAGGATTAAGGTCCTGAAGGATGATCAAGGTCTTCAGTTGAGTCAGCGTAAGTATATCCTGGAATTGATTGATGAGCTTGGGCTTAGGGAGGCCAAACTGGTCGACAATCCCATGGACACCAATCTCACATTAACAACACCACAGTATGATCAAGGTGCGCTAATTCCTCGTGATGATGATCCCCTTTTAGAAGATTCTTTGAAATATCAGCAACTCATAAGTAAATTGAACTATCTTAACGTCACAAGACCAGACATCTCATATACAATACACAACTTAGCTCAATTCATGCACTCTCCGAAGAAATCTCATTGGGAAGCTGCGATTCGAGTAATCAGATACTTGAAAAGCTGCCCTGGTACACGACTATTCATCCCCGCCACAGGGGGATATCAGATGCGAGCTTACTGTTATTTAGATTACGTCACGTGTAAAGTTGGTAGAAAATCAGTTACTGGTTTTTGAGTCATGCTTGGGGATGCATTGATTTCTTGAAAGAGCAAGAAACAAGCAGTCGTCTCTTTATCTTCCACTGAGGCAGAGTATCGAGCCATGGCACTCACCTCTTGCAAGATTATTTGGTTGTTAGGGCTTCTTGGAGACATGGGAATTGAGATTCCCCGTCTTGTCACCTTGTATTGTGATAACAAAGCTTCCATGGAGCTAGCAGCCAACCCTATGGTTCATTAGAGAACCAAACACATAGATGTAGATTGTCATTTCATTAAGGAAAAGATTCGGCAAGGACTTATCAAGACCAAACATATGGGAACCAAGGATCAGCCAGCCGATATCTTAGGGCAAATCAGCATCTCCATCTCCTTCGCAAGCTAAATGTTGTAAACACATATCGACCTTCAGCTTGAGGGGGCCTATTCGAATATGAACACGCTCCTCAGCACGCTCCTCAAGATGCTCCTCAGGACGCTCCTCAAGAAACTCCTCAAGACGCTCTTCAACATTTTGAATTGTATATAAATATGAAGCTATGCAACCATTCTTCTTCATCATGGGAACTACTTCTCCATCTCTTGTAATCTAGTTTTCTCCTCTGCTTATGTATTCATTTAGTTAAGTTTACAGTCCGATCTACGCATTCTCTGGTTGTTCGGCTAAGAGCACTTCACAGCAACTACTTCAGTAGCTGTTGTGCTGCTGTTGTGTTGCTGCTAAGCTACTAAGCTACTACGGCTGCAGATGATGCAAGTAGGGTGGCCTATGTGGCAACCAGGTCACAACTCATATTCAAACACCGTGCATTGTTTTGTACAACAAAGGAGATTTTCAGAAATTTCCATACATCAACAAATATCCCCATTTTGAATTTGGCTAACCATAGGTTCCCCAGTGGCATTGAGGATCCATGCCAATGTTATCTGATTGTTAGTAAAACATTCATCAAAAGTTGGATTTGGCATAAGAGAAAAAGTTGTCATCTTCAAAGATTTGAGAGATCAAAGCAAGTGGGCAAAAGTGTGACCCATCAACAATAGAGATTAATTGACTAGCTTAAAGATATAAGAGCAGTAACAGTATAGTTAGCCTCATTGATTTTTACCCCAATAGTAGGAGATACAATAGACTCAATTGAGTTTACTACAGAACTCTTTGAGGAAGAAGTACAGTGGATTAAGTTTGTGAAATAAAAATTTATTTTGTCCATTGTAATCTTCTTATGTAGTTGAGATGTCTCATTTTTCAACCATTCTATCCAAGATTTTCTTTTTCAAAACCTTACAAAGAGTGAGCCTTGTAAGTTGAATTGTGTTTCACAAAACAATGATTACAACAGTCCCCTTATATTAAATAAAAAAAGGACTGTTGACGAAGTTACCGAGATCTTGGGTATCGATTGCTTTGAGGGTATCATTCTGTCGAGGGTCAAAACTTTTGCGACTGGGTTGAACAGTTTTGCACCTCCAGTTTGGTCGATGTGGGTGAGTTCAAGCTTTGAGATCTTGCTGTGGCCGGTTGCTTCGGTTCAGTCGGTGAAAAAAAAATTAAGATTTGAATTGCTGGAGCAGGTTCGAAGTGGTCGGACTGTTGTTGTCGCCGATTCTGTTGAGCTGACGTGGCTGATTGTTGTTTGTCTAACAACTATTTTTGGTTTTTTTTGCAACGGATATATTTAATTGTGGAAGAGCAGGTGACCTTTATAAAAGAGACTCGCACGCGTTAATGAGAAAAGAAAGCTTTCATAAATGACAAGTACTTCTCGCTTTTGCTTCAGAAGCAATACTTGGATAAGGCCAAGCCCTTACGTGGGGGGCATATTAGTGGTTGTAGATTCTGGGGCTGATAGCTGGATAAAAGTGATGTCTAAGAGGGCACATTTTTTTTTTCTCTAGAATGAACACTGGCTATCAACTACAAGCTTTCTTTCTGTCTCTCTAAAAGGCTTTCAGCTTCTTGTCTTATATAGAGTTTTTATTATAAGGTTTTAAACTTCTGCAGAAATTATAAGCTGAGAGAGTAGGCCAATCTAGCAGTAACCTACTTCGTCTTCATTTCTACATAACACAGCCAAACATCAGTGTAATATTGGAAACAGATTCCTTCTTAAAGTAACCATTCCTTGTAACATATGTTGAACTACGTTGTAATCGTATGGTTTCAAAATAATAAACTTCGAAGCAACACGACCAACTCCCCTAATAGATAGCAGAAAGGACAAGTAAAAGAAACAAAGGGGACGTTAAACTTCAGATTTATTTTTACTAAGATTAGCAGCTCATATAGACATGGATATGGTCTAAGAGGAACTAGTCTATCGATTAAACTAGACCAGTTAGGCAAAGCTTAGTTCATCAGGATCATCCTCCAGAGTCGACAGAAACCCTTCATCTGGGCTTGAAAGCTCGATTCCATCATCTTCATCGTCTCTGTAGCAAAAACATTCTGCAAAATCCTCCTTCCTCTCCTGAACTCGGCATAAAACCAATTTACTACACTCCTATAGTAGACAAAGAGGGATAAAAATAAGTTGAGCATGTCATCTCATACGCTAAACTAAGTTGCGAAACAATTTATCATATTGAAAGAAAACTACAAGTTTCCACTTCCAATTGTTTCTTCATCTACTGGTACCACTTACCCCATAGTCGCAAAGACGATATTCTTGCATTATCCAGGAAGTTTCAGAACCGACTGGAGCCTCACCAATGTAAAAAAGAAGATGTTTCTTAATTCCGACTTTCTTTCCAGCTCGTGCGAAAACAGGTTCGTCAGCATGTAATTCCTTCCAGTACCCACTTTTTGTGACTCGATTTTCTGTCAGCTTGTGGAAGAAATAGAAGAGACTTCCACTCGACAACGCTTTCCCTGTGAACACCTCATACGACTCGTTAGTTGCTTAATGAAATCTACCAGTATAAGTCATATTACATTAGGTGTTCTGAAAGTTTAGACTAGAAAATATAAACATGACATAAATTTAAAATAAACATGCCTTCAAGTTCCCAAGGATCATGCATACAAAGATCAAGATCAGGAATTAGGTCGGGATGGCATGGCAAGAGTGAAGCCTTGCGAAAGAGAAAGTGAAGAACAAGTTCTTCTTCAGTTGGGCGGAACTGAAATCCAGGAGGAAGTTTGACACCAGGATCCCCCATCCTATGATTAAGAACATAAACTAGTCAAGGAAAACAAGTAAGTTCTATTGAGATTTGAACTTCCCGTCAAGAGATATATGGAGTGTTAAGGGACAGAGAGACAGAGTGATTGATTGCAGTAGAAGAATTGAAATGGGTTGGTCGGTGAAAAGCGGCCGCATACTATATATTGAAGCCAGAAGAAGAAACTGTCAGCTAACCTGTCATGCAATTAGTAGGTATAAGGATAAAAATCATTCTTCCACATGAAGCAAGTGGCTAGACTTCCAAAGAAGGGAAGAAAAGTCGAAATCCATTTCATGTTTGCATGTCATGGTATGATGATTATGTACAGGAGAGGGGAAAACTTTCTTAATGGTGTTGTTCTGTCAGAATGAAAAGCAATAATGCATGAGAATGACTGGTGGGGTCAACACATTACAAACGACAAAGGAAAAGATAAAGCGGGGGACAGCTATGACATTGTACCATTTTTCTCACTTCAATCGCAATCTATTGTCTGCAGCATCTAGACTACTAACACATAATTGTCGAAATACTTAATCTTTCATGAGATGAGCTGGGAATTGAAAAGGATTAGTTGTATCTATCTAGTAAGAGCCCTTTGTAAAAATTGGTTGGCCTAACATTTTTCTACTCGCTGTGCGGCCATAATATGGCGCTGAAAACACATAAAGTAGGTGACAACATTAACTATTAATTTTTATTGCAAGTAACAATAAGGAAGCAAAAGAATTTCCAAATCAATACAATGTCTTTTATGCATTATATGAAGAGGTAGAGGTGATTCCGTAGTCAAATGAGTTAGATAACGCAAAATTATACACAAGATTTCTGACATTGAAGTACTCCACCTAAATTAATTGTTGTTGCAAAAAAAAAACAATCATACAAATACAAATGTATAAATTGAGCCATAAACATATAAGAGGCACAAGATTTAATGTGATTCAAATGATTATAATGTCTTACATCCTCTGTTTTTGGCACAACTATTGGTCATTCTCCTCTTATTAAGTTTTTTCAAGAGAATACAAAAGAGTTATTTACAAAACTCACACACTACGTTCACATGATTGTTCCCAACACTCCTAACACTCACATGGTTGGTCTTTTTTTCGGCTAATAACTACAGCATAAAGCAATGTCCTCTAGTTACTGCCCTCATGAGACACAAACAGCTAACCTCGTAAGGCACAAGTTGCTGCCCTCACTAGACATAACCCTTTTTTCAACTCTTACTAGGTTTTTTCATGGTCTTCCCTTTTAAATTAACATTAAAGGGGCTCCTAACAAGATACTAGTAATAATACACACTAATATAAAATCAAAATTCTTTAGAATATTTCTAGGATATACCTAAAATTAATTAATCTAGCCTTAATAATTTTTAATCTAAATTTCTAACAATTTCTTCCTTTTAAAGTAAAATTAGTGCAACAACCCTTTACAAAAAGTTGATTTGCTACATATGTGATCTTCGAGCCTTCCAATACTTGAGCAAACTCTCAATGTTGATCTATCATTTTGGTTAGCACGTCAATTGCACCAAATGACATATCTATTGTAGCTCCTTGAGTGGATATCTAGTTGAATAACACATCAATTGCATTGACTAGTCATATAACCAACTATGAAGATAATCAATAGTACTCTCATTCATAGGGATCCATTAGTTCTAAGTTCATATCTCACTATAAAGAAGTCTCATCATAGACATTTGTGAGTACCAATCACATTCACTTTATGGGCAATATTTAACCTCATACAATTCTATCCTTAAGCTATTTATCCCTAGTACAAAATCAATAGTTTCTAATCATGTCTATCTTCCAACAACTCAAAATATCAACTGAGAATATGCATGGTAAACATTTGGCTTCTAATAGATGGACTCTCTCTTGATCTTCCTTTTCAACTCAATTCAGCTAAATGAATCTCATGGCACCCTATCTCAGATATCTCATCCCAAGGATATTATGTGTTACTCTTAGATTTTCCATGGTAAGTTCTGTTATAATCTCCCTCTACAACTTCTCTAAAACCCCTTATAAGGGTCATCAACTAATTCTATTGTTAACAAGCTTGAGAAGTGAATGATATGCCTAAGAAAGTCACCTGAAAGTAAACACAAATGTTGTCACTTAAGCATCTCACAAATCTATGCATACTCATGAATTTGTAGAACTTCAAGTATTGCTACCTAAAATCTAATAGAATTTCATATGATCTTTCCTTTTACCTACACATCATTTTTTTTTTAAACTTTGATTCCCACGAGTTAATGTAGTGCAACATAAACTGCTACCAAAACCCAACACCACCCACATCGAAGATCTCATGATCATCAAGAAAAATGTAGCACGATACTTTGTAATGGTCCATAACATATGGTACTAGTTGACTATAACTACTCATAGCATGTACAAATATTTGTACCATCACAAGCTCCCCTTCAAAATAAGCTCACATTGGGAAATATCTCATGGAAACAAACTACTTCCTTGTATATGTTGCAACCATAAAGTGTCAAGTATGAATGGTCTCATTGCTTTTACAATTACTAGGGTAGTAACTAAATAATATCAACTAACTAATTAATCTTAGGTACACCAACTAACATAATAACTTCTATTCATCTATCAATTATCCCTTAGTTACGAGTTATGTAATTCCCCTTTAATCAACACTACACCTCCAAATGTGCATGTTAGAAGTAGTGTCATACTTATCACCTCTCATTGCCAAAAATTTCCCTCAAGGTTTCATATACCCTAAATCCCTTAAAGTCTCACTCACCCCAAGTCAAGACATAAACTATACTAATGTCAACCCACTAGTCCAAACATGTGAAGTCTAAAATAGGGAATGATTTGTAGTATTAGTATTATCTCTTGGAAAAAAAAACTAAAAATTCTCTTAAGAATGACTTTACTTTTGCCTAGTAGTGATTTTCAAAATGTTACGTTATCTCATAACCTCAACAATGCGACATCATTACCTAAGACTTTCATTTTTCTACCTCTTGCTTCTACTATCGTATAACTTATCTCGTCTTTCTGTTATTGTCAACTAACAACATACCGAAGGCATAGGATGAAAAGAACTTTCTTGTTTGAATCTTTATTCAAGAGTATAGATAACCAAATGATCCCAAATCACTATAGAATAAAAAAATCTATCTCCCTTGTGCCATGGCCAAAAGACAATAATGAAAGCAATGGATGAAGGATACCTTTTATATTCCCATTCAAGAGTGTGATCAACAACTTCTTGAAATATCAACTTTCTATTGGAACCCTATACACTGGTCAAACGCATAAGCAACAAGATCTCACATATCCAACAAAATAGACAATAAAACCAAAACAATTTAACCAAGAAAAATCATTACCAACAAAGACATCCACAATTCTTTTTGTAGCAATCTAATCAAGAATATAGTTAGTACTAAATAAATCAAAACAAAAGTACCAAGAGACATACTATTCTTATTCCATTTTCATCGTCCTTGATGACATATTAGACCATCCATTCAATGCTAAATCATTATATAGATACTAGGTTAAAAACCTAGAAGTAAATTCATCAATTTTTAGATTTCCCTAGATCTCAAAATTACCATCCAAAAACATTATTAAAAATTGCTTGAAATGCCCTACAAGACTAACCAAAAATACCTAAGAAAATTCTTTTCAACGTGTTTAAAAGACACACCTAAAATATTAGTCCACACATGGGCTTTACACGCTTCTTGCCCTATATAGGCATATGGGTTTCATGCATAGATTTCCTGTGTGCATATGCTCACTATAGCTGCACATGGTCATGCAACTTTAGCCTAACCTATTCTTCCTATTTCCTAGCCTCCTTATTTCACTGTCTTCTGCCATTGCCTCTGGTTATTTTCCATTAACAATCAAACTCAAGTAAGCCAATCTACAGTCTTCCCCCTTTAGTTTCAATGATCTATAGCTAATGGTTAGATTTCCACCATCATCTACATCTTCTCCTCTCAACTAGACATTTCCAATCATTCTTTGCTGCCTTCCACCATGATTCTTTCTTAGTTAGGACTACAAACTTCCATAAATCAACTTAAGACATTTGTTTCGCCTTCTCATGCAATAACACAAAGTAAATCTTGAAAATTCATTTCAGTTATCCATGTATTGTGTAGACATATCACTCATATGCTCCACCACATCATTTGACAAGTCATGCCAACCTGTTATGAGTTTAGGCTCACGGGTCTAGCCCAGTATTAGTCAAGTTGGTTTAATTTAGGATTTCTTAAGATTAGTTGAGTTAGTTTATGATTCTTAGGAATTTCATTAGATAAGATAAGATTTACTTAAATAAGTTGAATTAGTCTACGATTCTATGTCTCCTCTTTATAAAAAGGCATGATCCATGTAAAAGAGGTAGTCTAGATTATTGGTTTGGTTATTTTGTTTTATATTTTGAATTTAGTTATTTTATCCTTTTAATAGTCTAGGTGTTCCTATCTAAACCCCAATCTATCCTTCATGAGAGAATCCTCCACCATTCCTCACAAGTAATGATCCCATTAGATACAAAATGGTATCAAGTGGTATCAGAGCCAAATTTGTATCTAATGGGATCACTACTTATGAGGAATGATGGAGGCTTCTCTCACGAGGGATAGATTAGGGTTCAGATGGGAACACCCATACCATAGGTTGGGGCTTATTTAGGAACACCCAAACCATAGATTGGGGCTCAGATGGGAACATCCAGACCATTAAAATGATAAAATAAACTAAATTCAAAATATAAAACAAAATAACCAAACCAATAATCCAAATTGCCTCCTTTATAGGGATCATGTCTTTTTATAAAAAGGAGACATAGAATCCTAAACTAATTCGACTTATCTAAGTAAATCTTATCTTGTATAATGAAATTCCTAAGAATTCTAAACTAACTCAAATAATCTTAAGAACTCCTAAATTAGACCGACTTGACTAATACTAGGCTAGACCCATGAGCCCAAACTCGTAACATACCATCCCCTTTTAAAGAAAGCTTATCCTTAAGCTTTTCAAATTTAAAAAGAAACCTATTAACAATCAATAACAACTTAATCTTAAATTTGAACTTAAACTTGAACTTGAACTTGAACTTGAACTTGAATTTCTATTGCACACTGCTTGGTTAAATTTGGCATTGAATCCTTGGCCTCCTCCCATCAAGTCTATTTCTTGAGCAACAAAGAGGGTTAGAATAAAGAGATTTTAGCCTCCTTACTTTTCCCTCTAGCATTCTAACTTGGTGGGAAGAAGTTTGTCCAGTGATCATCTCGTTGAATAGAACAATTGGCAATTGATCTCGCTTTTGTTTGCTCGACTTGTATTGATATCTTTCTCTCGTTTTCTTCCTCTCCTATTGGAACAAGATCTACTTTATGCTCAACTGGAGGATCAAATTTCAAGTCATCAGCTCCTAATGCACCCTAGCATGTGCCCATGTTAGAACTTTTGTGCACTTCTGGACCTGCAATGTTTTCCTAGCTTGAACCATATTCCATTATATGACCAAAAGAAGAAATTAGCACATCCACCATTATCAACAGGGTATCCACCTTGGAAACCAAAGCAACCATACTCTCCATGAGAGATTGTATGTTGGATTCCACCTTTGTAAGTCTCACCTCCATTTGCAAATTGGAAGGCTCCTCATTAATGATAGATTGGGGTTCAGACGAGAACACTCAGACCATAAATTGGGGCTCAGATGGGAACACTTAGACCATTAAAAGGATAAAATAAACTAAATTCAAAATATAAAACAAATAACCAAACCAATAATCCAAACTGCCTCTTTTATATGAATCATGTCTTTTTATAAAGAGAAGACATACAATTCTAGACTAATTAAACTAACTCAACTAATCTTAAGAAATCCTAAATTAAACTGACTTGACTAACACTAGGCTAGACCTATGAACCCAAACCCGTAACACAACCCTTTTACTCTAGGTTTAAATTTGGTTTTGTTTCATCAACACGGGTCCACTTCTAGCTACTATTTGCCATCCCAAACACTATTAAACAATAAATCGAGACATTGGGATTCCATATCTAGCCTTTTCTTTTTCCTTTTTTTTTTTCTTTCTCCAAAGCACTCTTCTTATGCGTATAAAGTGAAAACAAGTTTTAGAAGCCCAGTTTTCTGCAAACCAAAAGAATCTCACTCAAAAGTCAACCGAGTTTTCACATCAAAGGCCTAGTTTTGAATAAAAGCCACCAAGGAGAAGAACACTTATCTCTTGTTCAAGTCTTTCTATTGCCTGATTTCACCTATGTGATGCTCCCAATTGTTGCAAAAAATGACATGTCACAAAAAAAATGCATAAATTAAGTTATAAATACACAAGAGACACAAGTTTAAATCAATATAGTTTCCAATTCCATGATCACTAGCACAACTATAGATCTCTTCTCCTCTTATTAAGTTTCTTTAAGAAAATACAAATATATTGTTTACAAAACCTTTATACTGTTCTTAGCACTCTCAACTCTTACATAGCTTGTCTCTTTTCTGGCTAGTGGCTATAACACAAATTAGTACCCTCTTGCTACTACTCGTATGAGGGTCAACACTCTTTTCTTCCTACTAGAATTTGCCATGGTCTTTTCTTTTTATGTAACATAAAAAGAATTCAAAGAGAATACTACTAGAAATACTTACTAATATATAGAAAAATAATCTCTCAAATATTCATAAGACATACATATATATATAAGATATACCTAAAATGAACTAATCTAACCTTATTAATTTTCACTTCAAATTCCTAATAACGGCACACAATAGTTTTTTATTTATAAATCCTTTAGCAAAACGTCATATCATGTAACGCAAGAAATAATCTCAAGCAAATAAGTCCTGTCTTTCGTGCATGCAAGAGTATTTGTCGGTTAACTAATGGCATCGGTTTTCTAGAGCAGAGCAGGTGGCTGGCCATTACGGGTCCCGTGGGACATTGTCGTCATACCTTGTCATAAGGGCGTGGACACCTTTTGATATTTAGCCGTTTTGTATTTGTCATGCTCTCATCTTTTAATATGTCAAGCTTAACATCGCAATCTCATGCTAATGTTGTGAGTCATGACTTAATATCTTTGTCGCAGGCTAGGATTTCCATTTCAGAAAGTGGGGAATATCGTTCCCTCCAATAGTTGGTAGTCAACATATGACATTCTTGGTCCCCGTTGATAGAACATGATGGATGATACTGGAGTTCCATTTACGGATGTCAGAACCGCTTTGTTGAAATCTCTTTTATCGTGTAAAGACTTTTGGCGGACGTGGTTTCTTTTTCAAGCTCCTCCGTCACTTTTTTCTTCGAAGGGAATGATTTCGGTGTACGAATTTTACCGACCAAAGTAGCATGTTGAGTGAGTTCCTCCCACATCTTTTCTGCCCATCTGGTTATTTCTTCGTTTGTTGAAGAGTCTCCTTCATTTGATGTGATGATGGGGAATGAAAAGATGTACACGTAACAGCACAGCAGGTACATGTTCTCTCTCGTCACCGACGATAGCTCAAAAAGAACACATATTAATAACCAAACTGTTGGTACATTCAGGCGATCGAGAGAAGAGACAGATGTTGAAAAGTGACAGACCTTGGAATAGGTGGAAGTTGGAGAAGCTCTACCCCTGGATTGAGGATAAACAAGGGGGGAGGCGGTGTGGGACAGGCAAGAGAGGGGAAAGGGAGAATTTAGAACGAAACAGTTTCACCAAGTTCTTTTCTTATGTTGAGAGCCTTTTTATGTATATGTTACAAAGCACAATATTTTTATTAGTACGAATATTCTTTTTATAAGATGACAATACTTTTGATAGACTATAGTAACATATTAATAAATTAAATGTTTAATTTAAAAATTCAGCCATAGTAATGGAACTCATTATTTTATAAATAAAATTTTTAATAACTTCTTTAATTTGTAAGACCACATCTTAATATATTTCATATTCTAGTTGCCAATTTACAATTTGCTTCTTTTGGTATATCCTTTTTTTTTTTTTGGTTCCATTAACTTAAATGGTTATCAAAAGCTTCCACACATGCTTCATATTTATTTTGTTGTTCATCCGAGTATTCTAAGGAGGATACTCAATACATAATCCCTAAAGCAGAAGCTTAGTCGTCTTCTTTGTCTGAACCATGTTGAGTTCAGGTGGCTCTAGATCTAAATTATGATAAGTTTTGCAAGGTTTTATCAAACCTTGTCCTAGGGTTCCAAGTAGAGCTCGCAGTACTCAAATCTTCTCGTTGATGGTTCTCTTAGAAGTCTAACTAGCAGATCTTCTGCCTAATAAATTTCTTTAAGCCTTTGTTGGTTGTATCCTTTCCACTAGTTCAATCTCTCCTTGGTTCTTCTTTTTAGTTTCTTTTCTTCTTTTGAATCATATGCAACACAAGAATGGTCCATTGAACATCAAACAATTAGAAGTAAAACTGTGATTGGGCCTGGAGTAGCATAACTAGAAAACAGTTTCGAGACTTGCGTTTTCATTTTCCATTTCAGTTTCACTTGCTCGTGGCTTCATGGTCGAATCACGCTTGCCCCATTTACACCCACATGTAAATGCAACAAATTGGATTGGTAGATAACTTTTTCCCATTTTAAATCTTTGTATTATAAATCATTTTATGTTTTGCAGAAGTCCAAGAAGTGGATGAAGGCCACATGGAGAATTAAACTCCAGAAGACCAATTACTTAAGTTCAAGTTAAAAAACTACGAGGAAAAAAAAAAGGTTGAAACTTTTTATATAAAGCACGACTTAAGGATAAAATACGCTTTTAACAATCAATTTATGCACATACCAAATCCTCTCAAGATGTGTATACATCTTACGCTATAGGATTATCGCGTGTAGTTAACTTTAAAATGTACATGCAACTAGTTAAAGTGCCATTTTCTATACAGCCAAGATGGATTTAGACATGCTCACAGGGAATGTATGTGTTTCGCCCTCTGAATCGCTTGCTTAACCTTGGTTGAGGGTTCATCATACAAAATGGCAGGGTTGTCAAAGGCAGACGCTAAGCTGCGTTCCCCAAGGAAAGCACGGAATGAATCTGCCACCGAGAATGAGAGTGACTCGAGGTTGTAACCTCCTTCCAAGAAGAACACACAGCGACCCCCGCACAGATCTTTAGCAAGTTGTTTAATATTGGAAGCAAGCATGTAGTATGTTCCCGTTGTGTACTGCAGGCTAGCAAGTGGATCCAATACATGACCATCATACCTGAAAAATTCAGTGGCAAGATATGCAAGCAGGTCAATTGAGTAGATTGGTAAAGACAACTATCATGTGTAAAATGTTATCCATCTTGAAGTACACCCTTCATCACCACAAAAATTGATAGCAAACTTAGCGAGGATGAGAGAAAAGGTGAGCAAAAGAAAAACCATATCTTCACAAGTAAGCTTATTAGGCATATGATCAGATGTATTTATCGGCAGTGACAAATAAGTTAACGGTTGAACTGGAGAGACAACAACCAAACAGCTTAGAGCTGGACAACACCTTTAGCATATAAAAGGTCCGCTTTACAGTAATGTGGTTGAAGGTCTTGAAAAATCACTTTCCAGTACTTTTATTACTAGTCCTTGTTCCTCTAAAACGACTTTTAGATCTTTGGCTGAATGTTGTCAGAATTATGCTCGTCCAACCTTGGTAATCAAATTACAATGTTTGTATTATTAATTATTGTATGTATATGATGTTCTTTTTAGAAGTCACGGGTATGATCTATAATCAGGTAAAGATATTAATTCCCCCATAACGCTCCACTCTTAACAAGGTTCTAGTTATTCCCATAAGAACCTTTTTGGATTTCCACAACGTATATGTCCACATACAAACAAGTTTGCTAATATCCTCCGAAAGGAAAAATGAAATAGTTAATAAATTAATGCAGCTATAAAATGCCTACAAATTTGACTTCTTCAACTCTTCAAAGACAGTGGGGAGCAGCATAACTTTTTTAGAAATGAGATACTCACCCAGCAGATACAAGAATTATATCTGGCTTAAACCTCTGTGCGCATGGTGCAATGACCTCATCAAACACCGCTCTCATGGCAATATCACCTGAACCTCCGGGTAAAGGCAGATTTAGTGTTGTTCCTTCGCCATCTCCATGACCTACCTCATCAAACTTACCAGTACCAGGATAGCTTCCATCCTGTATCAAACAAGAGTAAAATAGAATTAGGTGTGTTTTGGAGAATAGAACTTCTAGATGCTATCCATGGGATGAATGAATATAATAGTGACAGATGACCAAAAATAGAAGATCCATCCCATGTCCTTATATCTGTCTAGATTCTATAACAGAACCACATAACACAACACGAATAAAGAAACCAAAAATTAATCCCAAATTCAACATTCTCATATATACAGTAAAATAAAGATGCATATTAATCCAGATTCTTATGCTTATACAAATAGTACAAACTCTATTTGTGTGTATGTGTGCCTGTAGATATATGTCCAATGCTAGAATTTGTACAAACGAAAAATTAAAAATCTTAATATTCATTTTGAACAAAACCAAAAGTAAAAAAAAAAAAAAAAAATTAAACCTATTAATTCACTTCAGAGAACAATAATGATATCCCACAAAGGTTGATTTAAAAATACCAAAAGAATAACAAGAAAAACATCTGATTGAAATTTATTCTTCAAAACAAAACAAATCCACGAGGTGCCTTTATGGGTTACAAGTCCTAATTCTAAGATTACTTGGAAATCCAAAGCTTAATCTTCAGATTAGTAAAAAATAAAAAAATATTAAACAAACACCAATTAGCAAAGGAAAAGACTTCTAAGTCCATAATTTATTTCACTCTCTCTTGACCACGGAAGGGCTTGTAATCCTTCACAATGCCACCAGAAACACAGATTAGGACACTCAAAAATTTATAAGAAGTTTGTCATCAAATTGCAATGCAAACATATTTTGCTGATCTTAACCTAGTTCACTTACTTGGTGAGTTGAAAGGAAAAATATATCTGGATCATCGTAAAAGGCATCATTTGTTCCATTCCCATGGTGGACATCAAAATCAATGATAAACACACGCTTTAGCCCATGTACACGTTGTGCATAACGAGCTCCAATAGCCACATTTCCAAAAACACAGAACCCCATGGGCCCCTTTGGAATAGCATGATGCCCTGGAGGTCTTATCAATGCAAAGCCCACAGGTGGATCTAAGTGGTTCCCTGATGCTGCAACCTGAAAGATGATATAAGAAGCTTTGGAAGATAGGATAACAGAAAAAATAAATCAAAATAAAATAAAAGAGAATAAGAGAGAGAACTACACCATCTTACAACCTAGAGGAACTTAAAAAGTAGTGCCAACTTTTACATTCAATAAGATCTTGGCCCAGACAAATGAACATTTGGATGCCTGAACATGCTTGAAATCAAGCCCACCATAGCCCCACACTGCCCCTGCCACCCCCCCTCCCCCCTCCTTCCCCGGGGTTCAATTGCTTGAAGAATAAAAAGAATAACATGGTTTCAGCGATTCCCATAAAATATAAACAATGAAATTATTATCAAGAGACTGATGTGCCAGGTCGAGACATCACCACTGAATCAATTAACGCCATTCCTGTTCCAGCTGCAACTAGCGACTCATGGAAAGTCTGCACCAATGATTTTGAGATAAGAGAGTGAATGTGTAAAATACTAGCAAAGTGAACCATCAAGCTTGAACTCAAAACATAAACTACATGGTTAGAGATAAAAAAAACTCAAAACCACTAATGTCAAAAATTTGAAATTCACTGAAAGGAGGATAAAAAGGAGAGCCAAGTCTCACACTTACATTCAAACAACTGAAACACAGTATTCGATGGTCAGATATTCAACCAATATTACAATGCCCAAAAAGTTGTAGAATGTGACATTGTAATATGATCCAAACTAGAGTTGATAGGAACCTACACAAGAATCTCTTCGTCACAGGTGCTACAGGGTTTAACAATATTCCTTTAAAGACAACGTGCCTTTCCTTTGCGATCTAAGTAAGTTACTCCTGGATGTATACCAAATTTTAAGCATAATTTTTGAAAAAAAAAAAAAGATTTAAAGAAAGCAAAAATTTCTCAAGCCCCAAAAACAAGTAAAAGTAAAGTAATATACATCTTCCAAAGGCCTCAACTTTAATGAGAAAGGTCCTTTCAATGATTTTCAGCTCAGTTTACACCTTCCTAACAAGGCAACAACCGTTACCTCTCTCTCTCTCTCTCTCTCTCTCTCTCTCCCCTCACTCTAGCTGTCATGTAACGATTAGGATAGAATTTCTCCTATTCTGAATTTTCACTTCTCCAGGGTTTGATTATAAAGTTCAAATACTTTTAAATTTTGAAGCTAAATGAGATTCAACACTATAACAGAAAAATAAACAAAAGGAGTTAATGAAGTAAATCATATACAACAATATTTCCTCTTTGAGTTCAGCTACATTATTTAACTAAAAATGCATTTTCTACTAGAGTTTTTTCAAGATCGACAAAAAGACACCATAGAAATTTTAGAACAAGAATGTTGCCGGGGTAATTGTAGTGAAAGGAAACCAAATCCTCAAACATGCTTGTTTTGGTTTTCTTACCTTATCCCAATAAAGTAATAGACTTTTTTGTGGCAACTCAGTTACTGTAATTGTGGCTTAAAAGTCCAGCCAAAACATCTAGAAGATGACAACGTACTGTATCTAGAAAACGATCCCCATTAACATCCACAGACTCAAGAAAGAAAGAAGAAACATCTAAAGCACTTTACTCACTGTGGCAGTAGCATATGTTGGTCCAGAACCATCAATGCATAAAATGCCCTGCTGTGAAGCCTGATCCATAGCCTATAAAGAAAAACAAAAGAAAAGAACACAAAGGATTAGAAAAGGATGGTCCCAGGTAAAATTAACCACTCAAGCATAAATTATAAAGTTATCAATGAAGTAATGCAGAGAGTATGGAAAGTTAAGAAACTGAAACGTATCATACGTAGAAATGGCACCAAAGATATTACGATATCTTGAAGGTACAAAATCCTGAACACAGCATATCCTCTACTTTCATTGTAATGACGTCAAAAGCTAGTCATATTGCTAACTGATGCAGACTGTACATCAAAGGATTTGATGTCATCAAGAAACTAAAATAAATTAGAGAATCAGAAATTTCCTTTAAATAAATGTTATTCATTAAGGATGACTCTCAATCTGAATAATTAGGAACTTTCCTTATTAAAGATTTTGGGTTTGTTCATAATTTAAAATGTTATTTTCGCATTAAGGATCAAGAGTCCTCATTTTGTTAGAATTTCCAACTAATCTTAGGATTAAGATCGAGATTTTAATAATCTCATGATTCAGACGTGTAGCCTATTTAAAGGAAAAATCAAATTTGTTTTCTTATTGTGTTTGAAGAATACACTTTCTGGAGAGATTCCTTCCTTGCAACTTTTGGATATTATATCAATCAATGATTCAATATCTTTATTCCCAATATCCTAAGTAAATAAACATGTTAAAAGAATGACCCTTTCCAGTATTTGTGAGCAAATCAATTGGATCCTAAGTCCTTTACATTTTCCTTAACAAGTTTTACTTTATTACATATTTCCCATATTGTTGGTATCCAAACTAATTAAGCTCGTTCACCATGCCACCAAGAAGATGTGCTGTCACAGAAGATGAGGTTGACATCACAAGGATGAAACAAGAGCTTGATATTTTGACTCGATAATCAACTGTCATAGTTGCAACCTTAACTGCCATAACGGTGGAGGGATAAGTTTTGGTTTATGCGGAAAACAATCCCTTCACTAGGGAAAAAAAAAAAAAAAAACAGAAAAAGGGGCAAGGAGTTGTAATTCCAGAAATTGATTCAAGACAACAGGAATATCATAGACAATATCTTCTTTTATAGCAGTCCTATGAACATTTGCATTCAACCACATACTCTGTTTCTACGAGGCATCTTTCTCCTTGATCTCCCAACTCTTAGATCTTCTATTGGAAATAATCTTTATTTAAATATTTTGACCATCCATCTCTATATCAACTTCTGCAAACTTGCACTCCATTTATCATTTTACTTGACCCAAAACTCTTTGATTCTAAGGTAGACTTTATTACTTCGAGTTAACAATCTGGGGTGAAGACATGGAGTATTTGCCCAACAAAAGCAATCGATGCCATTGAGTGTGGTTGGTATTGCAGCAGTCCTGTAGAAATTTCAGTTATATTGTGCCCACCCTACCCAGTCTATGGAAGCATTCTTAATCTTCTTAATTCTATGATCTATCAATGCAGGACACTGGAAATAATCACTGGTTTACATCTTTTGACCAATGTTTTGTACTATTCTATCATCTCTAATTCTGTCTCTACAAAACTTTGCATTCCATATACCCATATTCAAACTCAGACATTAGAATGTAAGCAGCCCACAGATTCCTCGATTAGGATTAGTCTCTATCCAGACTTATGAACAAACAGTACTTGAACTTATCAATTACCACATACGATCCATCATTAACAAACATCAGGGAGCTTTATTTTGGATCACTTAGCAAGCTCATTCATTATCAAGCGAAATGACAAAACCCTGGGCAAATGCTCTCCAAGATCTTCTCTGATCACCAATGACTCGCTATGTCATGGAACCGTCAAAAAGTAATCTACAGATGTAATCTTTGATGCAAACCGATAAGGACTTGGAATGCCATTGAATCTCAACTAGTTTTTAAACTACTTACTACTTTTTTTGTCATCAGAACCCTTCTTCATTCTCTGGAATAAATGCTAATACCAGAGAGTCCTCATTTTATTAGCTAATAGAGAAGAAATAACTTTAAATGTATTCACTTCACCAATAGATTATTGCTCTGCTTCTAGCTCGGATGAAGAATACACATCTAGTAAGTAAAATATCATCCACATACTAACAAGTTAATCAGCATAAATAATACCAAAAACACACACAATTTAAAGGAAAAATGATTTCTTAACATAAAACATTACAAAACTCAGAAAACTTTCACAAATTTCAAAGAGATAAGAATAAGAATATATAGGATAAAACATTATCATGATACTCATACAAGTAAAAAGAACATTAGAAGTTAGACAGATAGAAACAATCAAGACAACTGAAGCAAGCTGCGGCATACAAGCAGCATGCTTCCTTTCTTCACACTCATATAAAACTCAGCCACTTTTTGTGATGCTTATTATAATCTGCTACAAGGAACAGAAGGACAAAAAATAGTTAATTTTGACGCTACCTTCTCAAGGCCAGATACATAGGCTCTAGCATGAACACTTGCAATGTCATCTACTGAAGCAGGGTTGACATTTTGAAGTTCAGTGATCTCTGAGCTACGAAACTGAGTTTATACAACAAAGATTACACATATAGGGAACAGAGAAATTATCTTATCAAAAAGATCAATTATTTTCTAATAATTGTTACTGCAAGAAACAATTAAAATAACACAGTATCACTAATGTTCCACCATTGAGGGAGACTCAAGGCTTAGATCAGACCAAAAGGTATAAATGATGGACAAAAATAGCATGTCTTTAATGTGAAATTCATCCTTATACTTTTCCCTCATTTATATCTCTTTTGTTTCTTCAATTTTGTCCACATCCTCCAACCAGAAGCATGTCTGCCAACTTCACCATAGCAGCATTTGAGAAGCATACTGTGATCCCTTTTCTTGATTTCCAACCACCAGGTTTCACCAATGGTAATAACAATAACAAATATCTTATGGGTTACACCTCTTCCATCCATTCTACACACATCCCTATTGAGAAAAGATATGACCATATCTTTGGTATAGATCTTTACCCGGATTTTGGCAACATAAAAAGCACCCAAAAAAAAAAAAATGTAATATGTATTGGTGATAATTGAATTGCAAAAGTGGGAAAGGATTTGGAAATAATTATGATAGGAAACATAACCAAGTATTGTCCAACTGAGCTTCAAAAGAAAAATCCTTTATTGAGTTGCATGATTGTAAGTACACCCCAGTGCAATTAGTGTTACTCCATTAAAAGGATCAGCTAAACCATGAGACTTATAATCAATACTGTATGCACATTTGCATCCAACGACAAACTTTCCTCTTGGGGATCAACTTAACCCTTATTTATAAATCCTTTAAGAGGGCATTCAGTTCGTCTGAACTTGCAAAAAGGAAGAGGCAAACGTGTCCAATGATTGAAGCAAGGAACAACATAAAACCTAAATTTAAAAAATAGGAGTTAGAGTATTATTTTATGAAGGACATTAGCTGGTGAAACAGGTCATTTTAGAGGGTCACTCATCATAAGATAGAATACTAATTGCCTAAAGAAGAAAAAGATTTATCACTTTTAGACATGATTATTGGACATTGGACGTTGGACGCTTTATTTCACCAAGTTAGGATGGTTCAACACTTAAATTACCCATCTACATTTCACTTGTGGCTACTGCAAGGCAAGTGGCTAACTTAGATTCAGGAGAACGAAGCAACAGGAACAACATAATTTATGTTGAATTCAGACTGTCAATGGAAACTAATACAGCTATAACTATACCAGTGTCAGCACTACCTGTTATAGTTAGCCCCTTCCAACAAAAACATTTCCAAACACCATTTATAGTCTTAAAAACACTTCTGACATATTTTTCCCCCTCTTCATTGCTCTTCATTTGGCACACCGGCTTTCCATGCTCTCATTTCTTTCTGGACAGTCTTTTTTATGGCATTTTGTAATACCAGGAATCGAACTAGTTAGACATAAGAATAGTGAAGAAAACATTTCAGGTATGAAACGAAACTATAACTAGGAAATTATCAAAATTCCACCCATATTGTAAGTCTCAACAATGAAAAGACAACAATTTTGTACATCACATGTAATACCTTTGGAGTGAGCTCCATCTTTTCAAGAGCATTAACAATTGCAGGAACTCTAAAATTAGATTCTGGATGTGACTCCTGTTAGCAGGATGAACCCAGAGTACAGTTAGTGGGATATAGACAACCTCAAAAACATTAGTAAAACCACCACTTAAAAATATTAATAGGGAATAGTCTCTTGCTCAAAAATAAATAAATAAAATGAATTAGAAAACAAATCTAGAACTTCTTGTTCGAGCTACTAAATAAAGAGGTTGAGCATTAGAGCTCATTAAAATTGAAAATTCTGAAATTTCAGGTTACTAATTGAAGTAGCTAAGCTTTTAAACTAATCACATGTCTTTTTCCACTCTTTTTTTCTTCATTCCACGTATTCCCCATCAAGAGAAGTACAAATAAGAAAATAACACTCCATTAGAAATTCCCAGATGTAGCAGGCAAAGCAGTATATGAAACAGCTGCATATAGAAAGGTAAGCCTCTGGATCAGCACAGGTGTTATCAATCAAGAGATGATAAGATCCACTGTGGATTGCTAAAGACATATAAGACTTTTGCGAAAAATGGAACACAACATCTAAATTCACAAATTAATTTATACTAGTAGTTGTTGACAGAAGACTGAAAGACAATTCAAATCCTAGACGCACAACACAAAGGGACCTTCTGAAGGAAGTATTTGCAGAAAAGAGAGAGGTGTACATGTCCATTTAAAAAAATTTAAATTGGAAGCTAAAATAGTCTTTTAGGAGACGGGGTTGTAGATGAGATACATTAAGAACTTCTCCCAAAGTCAATTGCAGACTTCATTAGCAGTCAAATAATATCTAACAGCCAAAACCAGAAAATAATAATAGCAAAAGTCTTTTTATATCCATGTTTACAAGCATCAGGATTCAGCATAGATAGAACTAAAAGTCACTTGTTCATGTACATTATACTTTGAATAAGATATCAAGTTACATTGATGAGAGCTGCCACTTATGAGGTTCTGATATAATATTCAGGTCATGTTATGAAATCAAACATGATTTCACATTTTCAATTTATTGAAACTATACAATTAGTAGTTCCCATTATTTGGAAATCAGACCAAGGACAATAAGGCCCAAAAATCCATATCTTAAAGTACACTAACAAGCTTACATAGCTGGTGGAGAGAGCATGAAAGTGAAGTGCTCTGCTAAATATACCTGGTTATGACCCATGGCTGGAGCCACAGCATAAATTATCTTTGCATCAGTGAGCGTTTGATTTGAACGTATATGTGGATCCTTTTCTACTTCACTAGAGCAAGAAATGGAAGTGACAATATTTCTTGAGAAATGTCTCTTTCCTCTTCTCAAATTCTTTGGGAGAAACTCAAGCCCAATAATTTTTCCATCCATATCAATCCTTCCATGACTTCTCCACTTGTATAGATGACACCGCTCCAAAAACATGTTCCCTGGCACAAGCACATTTCTAGATGTTGAAAATTACAAAGGCTAGACACATTTCTAGGATGCTAGAATGTTATCATATTTTCATCAAACAGAAACCATATCTTGCTAAAGAAAGCAAGACCATAATTCATGATTTGTGGTATCTAAATATCTTAAAATCTCTTCCCTACTGCAGGTACTCAACAACAAAGCATTAATGTTCAAATGTGTGTTGTTGCTTGCAATTGGTGCAGAACCGGGGAAAAATCAGCAGTAGGGTAGATAGAAACTAGAAAATCTAAATGTGGTGCATTTGGAATAAGTAAAATCAGAAAGTATTTATGTCTGGATTTCCAATTGTAAATAGCTAGGACTTTGTAGGTTTAATTGCTAGGTTCATAGTCGTTGGAAAATTATGTATAATAAAGAGCATTAATCACACACACATTTATACGTCATGTCTAAATCCATGCCATGTAAGCCATGTCATTCAACCATTGAAGAAGATACTGCATGTAGTAAATGGACATGTAAACAATTATGTTGACACACACACACACACATTTATACATCAAGTCTAGATCCATGTCATGTAGGCCATGTCACTCAACAATTTAGGACGATACTGCATGGAGTAAATGGACAAGTTGACAATCATGAATTGATCTCATAATGTATAAGATAGAGTAAATATCTCAATATCTAAGAATTTTTAGACAAGATTTGGTTATCTTTTAGATATCCCATTCATGAAAAAATTGACTTGGTGACTTTTTTGTATTTGATATATCTCCTTAATGACACAGTCAACTGTTTGACTTTTCATTGGACTGTTTAGGCTTTTGAGCTAAGTGTATTCAGAAGTGCAATAGAGTCAACTGTTTGACTTTTCATTGGACTAAATGTCTTCAGAAGTGCCATTTCAACATTGTATTTTATGACAGACAAAAAGGTATTGTTTAAAGCACATGGGATGTCAATTGAACTGTTACGTTCAAAGATACCTCCAGACCAAACAAATCTCAGATCAATTACGTCCAAAGCACATGGGATAGTTGGCTGAATTAAAGCTCTAAAATCCCCTTCTTTCTTTTTAATCCTTTACAACAAGCGCATTTGAATGCACCTTTCCTCGTTCTTGTATGCACAGATTTTAGAAATGCTTTTCCAAATTAAGATTTAGGGTTTGTAGTCCCTATAAGTATGTTATTTTCTCAATGGTGAAAGAGAGATTGTGAAAGCAAAATAACTTTAGTCTATGACAGAGTGTCTAACCACCCCCATCCTGAAACCGCAGAGAAATTTTATTGATGGTGAGAAAAATCAAAAAATTTATAGTGAGATCATCATTCAGAGAATTGAAATGGTAGACTGAGGTTTAATGTGGAATGCTAAAAGCTTGGCTTGTATTGTATCACGGATCAATGCATAGATTTCAAAAGCTAAAGAACGAGGACCATCAGTTTGTTTTCTGATGAACAAGCCTTAGAAGTTCAATTGGTCTGTAAATCTGCATGCAAGTCTTGTGAATCTTGTTCTCATTGCCTACTAGATCAAAGATGAAAGACAACAGAAACCAGAAATATATTGCTTATTTTCAATATGATTGCGTTCTCCTTCCCCATAATGCTTGCTTAGAAAACTAGGTACATTATTGTTTTCCTCTCTCAAAACCACACAACGATAATTAAAAAACTATAGAAGAGACAAAAAAAAAAATAGTTTTCTTTTGTTGAGGGGAAGCACAAGCTACGTAGTAGAAAAACAAGAATCTTCCGTAGCTCTATTAAGGAGAAACCAAGAAGTTAAGTTATGGGGAGAAGATAAATGACTTCAAAGAAAAATGATTGAACCGTATTTGCAGTCTGGCTTGCTGATTATTGAAGAAGATGACACTAACAAGACAACGGTGTGAGATCTTAAAGATTCCTGCAGTTGCATGGCCAGTTTCTGCGGCCTTTTTTCTTTTTTCTATTAGGGGGCTGAAGGATGAAGCAACAGAGCACGAATAGCGAATGACAAGAATAGGTGATGCGAAGAAAGTGGAGGATGAGAAATACAAAGTTAAATGTACGAGGGCGGCACCCTATGAGCTAAATGAAATTTGCTTAAAGCATATGTGAAGCATGACTTTCACATTCCGCCAAAAATTTCATCACCTTCCTGTTCGCCTTTGGACCATTTCTTGCTTAAGCTTATTAGGGACCTATTTTGCCAAGGCATACAAGCATCATGACGTATACATTCCTCGGGCCTCAGCCTCAAGAATTTATCAAAAATTTCCAATATAGGGCATAACTTTCTTACAAACTACGTAGCTTTCGATATCAAGAAAAAACCCACTTTAATGTTAGTATGAGAATGCTAATATATGATTCATTTTCCCAAACATGATCAAGTCCTACCGTGAAAAGAAATTCCAAGCTGATAACATATAATTCTTTTGAACTTTAGTTATAAGAAAATATCAAACCATAAATAATCTCACTTGGAACGTTCTGCTTCATATAATTTCGACCATTGCTAACAGTTCTGTTCCATTAGTCCAGCCCCCCTACTGAAAAATCCTGGCTCCAACCCTATTTCCCAGGCCTTGTGCTTTCTTTTCCATTTCCATCCACAGCCTTAACAGATGTCAAACACACCTATCAAACACACCTATCAAAGCCCAATATTCTCGTCCTAGTACAGCATATGATCAAAATGAACCGGAACTACATTTTCGCCAAAGTTGCAGATAAGCAGGAACTAACCATCTACATTTCCGTAAAAGCTGGAATATTGAATAATTGATACGCTAATGAAAAGGCGATATCAATCCAATAACTAAAATATTACTTCATCCCCGATAAATAAACAAACGACCCAACAATTCAAGGAAACACGATCACGAGTCTATTAGACTGAGAAATAAAGAGTGAGAGAGAAAAACTGAGAGACGTACCTCCGGTAGCCGGAGGACGAGGGAATGCCTGGAGCTGCATCCGGGCCGTTGAGGGGGAGAACGCAGTTTTTTTTATCTTTTTCCTTTTTTTTGAATGATCAGAATCTTTTTCTGGATATATCAGCAGATATACATACTCAGCCAAAAGTGTCCTTCACATATCATAAAAGACATATATTTAAACACAGTCTAAATTGCTAAAATATTTCTTATTGAAAAAAATTGTAGTTTTTCAAATGAAATATAAAAACAACTATAGTATGAAACTAAACTTTAATATTATTACCGACACTCTAGTTTATTCTTTTTTCTTTTTTAGACTTTTGCAAGACACTTGTGCTTTATTATACATATTGGACTTGATATTTCTAGATGAAAAGGAATTAATGTTCTTAAATCTAACCTATAACTATGAATACGATATTGGGTTCGTTTTAACACTTTCACTTGAAAACACAACCAAGATTGAAAAAATATCAACTTAATGTATTAATTTACATAAATTTTTATGAATATTATCCAAGATTTAGAAACATAGATAAATGATATAACACCATTTTGTGACTTACTAAATTCAATTGTGTTGATGAACATGATTCAAATATTCGGATTAGACACTTAAGATACATTGTATTAATGTTTTTGATGTCTATTATGGACACTAAGTGAGTTTTGAATGGATTATTTTATTTATATGTTATATTTTTTTCTCTCGTAAACGAAATTATCTAGAATTTGCATTGATACTTTTCTTCTTTTTTTTAAGTCAATCTTGTACTGACATTGCCTTGGGGGCCATAAACTCAAGGCAACATATAATGTTCTTGGTAATTAATACATTTTTATTGTTAGAAGGTTTAATCGTATTTAAAAATAAGCTAAAAATAAAGGTTTATATTTTCATATCAAGAAGATTCATTAACAGAATTAAACCATATAGGACTTCATTACGCGGCTCTTAACACTGTTAGAAAAACAACAAGAGTGCCACATCAGTGCCATGTCACAAGCAGAGTCAAGGATTGTTTTAAAAAAGGCAAGTGCATGTACCACACGCGACACCGCTAAGGCAAGCAACATTCAACATAAAGACATGTTTGTGCATCTCACACACGTCCCCTACCTCATGCTCACATAGCAACCCAACTTCTCTACTGGTTTTTCACAATTTTACAAAATGTTTAAGTGTGAGGTATTTAACTCAGAAGAAAACAATTATTTGATTACTATAAAAGAAGGGTTATGGCAGGGGTTTTCAAAATCAATTTGTTATTGGTTCATCATTATTATAAGATGTTTATGTGTGATTTTCAATGACAATAAAAAAGGCAATCAAAATGTGTACAAAAATCATTCATTGTTCTTCATGTTGTTCTTGATATTTGTTTTTGTTTCATTGTTGTTTTTATAACAATTTCTATAATATTTTGTAAGAATTATTGTTCTAACTTGGTATCAATTTAGTCTTTTGGCAAAAGCTTTTTCTTTCAATCCGTTTTATAGATGGTTTCTAACATCAACTATGTTCATGCTGCTATTCATGCTGCTATTCATGCTTTCCTACTGCCAAATCCAAGTCCTCTTCCCATCATTAGTGTGCATCTGGAAGGTCCTAATTTTCTTGTTTGAAAAGCTCAAATTAAGCCTTTCCTTCAAGAAAATAGATTACTTGGTGTTTCTTAATGGCTTCAACCCTTGTCCTAAAAGGTTTATTACCAATATTGATGAATAAGAAATTATCACTCATGATTCTAAACCTACTTATCAAGATTGGAAAATCAGAGATCAGACTACTTGTGGTTGGATTTTTTGCACATGTAGTGACACTATTGTAACTAGTGCTAGAAAGTGCAAAACCTCAATAGAAATATGACAAGCCTTATCATTGAAATTCATGGTCCATAGTTCTATATGTGTTTTTGCTCTTCGCTTACATCTTTAGACGGCAACCAAAGGACATCAAATTGTAAATGAGTTTATTCAAAAAGTAAATAGTATTGCTGATCAAATTTCACTTGTAGGTGAAATTATTTTAGAAAATGAGTACTTAATTCATGTTTTCTGAGGTCTTGGCAATTCCTATGCACCTGTTTTAAAAAACATGAGTTGTGTACCACATGCATGACACCACCGAGGCAAGCAATGCTCAACATAAACAGGTGTGCATGCATTTCTTCCTCATGAAGATCTATGTGGGTTACTCCTTACTTAGGAAGCTCAACTTGGAATAGCTACACAAGGCTTGCCTCTTACAATTGCATTTGCCACTCATCTTGCTACCATCGTTATCAACTAGCACCCTTCCAAGTCTATTGGCAATCCAAGAAGGCATTTAAATAATATCTCTAATCAAGGACATACTCATGTTCCTTGTTATAGCAATAAACCTCCACACAATGTTCTTTGTCAAATTTACTGCAAGCCAAGACATATTGCAATTCAATGTTGTTATAGGTATGTTCCTTTCAATTTTGCACCTAATACTAGCTTCCAAGTCCCAAAGAATATTTAGGCCAATAATGTTAGGAAGGCTCAACAACAAACTCACCGAGCCTCTACTAAAACTGACTAGTTTCCTTATTCTGGTGCCATACATCATATCTTGCTAAATGACTATAATGTTACTCAACTACTCAATTATGATGGGAATCAGGCAGTTACTAAAAGGGATGAAATGACATTTTCAATAACCCATAAAGGTAATTTATTAACTTCTAGTAATATCGATGTTTTCGATGTACTTATTGTGCTTGATATAATAAAAAAATTGTTATCTATTTCCAAGTTTACAAAAGATAACAATTACATTTTCTCTTTTTTTTTTTTCCTAATTTTTGTCTTGTACAAAGTTTGACAACAAGATGGATCCTATTACAAGGACCAACTAAAAATGGACTCTATCACCTCAACTTGAGTGCTCTTTAGCAATCAACAACAACTTTTCATATTTTTAGAATAAATATAGTGGTCTAGCACTATAGATTAGGCCATGTTAATTATGCCAATTTAATAACATTGCTAAAAATAATGAATATTCAATTTATTGGAAATATTCTATCATCTTGTACTACTTGTAATATCGGTAAAAGCTTATCACATTTATCTACATATTATATTTTCAATACTTCTTTGGATTTAGTCCATTTTGATATATGAGGTCTTGCACCAATTAATACTTTTTAAGGGAATAGATATTATATTTATTTTATTAATAATTATTTCAAATTTACATAGCTTTATTTCATGACAACTAAAGATAAATTTCTTCAAATCTTTAAGAATTTTCAAACATTTGTTAAAAATCAACTTCAAACTTTAATATAAAAAAAATTTAATATGATAGAGCAATAGAATTTACTTCTAAATATTTTAAAAATATTTTATTTAATAAGGGTATTTATCAATACATATCAAGTCTCTATACTCCATATCAAAATGGGATTGTTGAAAGAAAACATAGATACACTATTGAATCAAGGTTATCAGTTATAAATCATGCCCAATACTACTTCAATATTGTTGATAAAAATAATATTTTAGGGTGAAGGAACAAAATCCCATGTCTTATTTTTTAACAATGCATTATACTCTTCAACCATAAAAGTAATCCAATTAGAATCTTTCAATGCTTCTATATAGTTTTGTGGTTCAAGAAAATGATGTATAGAAGTTGTGAGAGCATATGTATGATTATGCAATAAAGTACATTTAGAATTTTTTTCTCCATTTAGTCTTATAATCATTGAATGGTTCTTTGTGGAGGATTGTTGGATCATGTTATGATCTACATATGTTTGTTTGTTTTGTGCCAAATTATCTAAAGTAATTTCAGTAAAAGGATGTGGCATTATTAAATTGGTGCCAATATTTTGTGTATTTGTTTGAAGGGAAAAAAATTTTCGTCAATTATGGCATCGGCAATAATGTAATTATTTGCATTTGTAAACAAAGACAATAATAACCTTTATATCTTATGGGATACCTAGAAAAACACAAGGTTTTAAATGTATATTGAGTTTATGTTTAGCATAAGGCTTCAAGTAAAGAAATACCAAGCACCTAAGAATCTATAAATGGGTATACCAAATTAAGCAAAAATCTTATGAAACCCTTGAATAATATAAAGCACGACTGGTTGTTAAAGGATTTTATTAACAACCAAGTATTGATTATCATGACACGTTCAATATCATTGCTAAGCTAGTTACAATAAGAGTTATAATAGCTCTAGCATATACTGCAAGATGAACATCAACCAACTTGATGTCAAAAATGTCTTCCTACATGACATACTAGATGAAGAATTATATATGACTCAACCATAATTTGTTAACTCTACCAAACCAAAATTTATTGGTAAACTAAAACGATCCTTATATGGGTCAAAACAAGCTCCCTAAGCATGGAATCACATACTAAGTCAATTCCTTCAATATATTGGGTTCAAAATTTTCCAAGTAAACTCTTCATTATTTATATTACATACAAAAACATACAATGTTTTTCTTCTTATATATGTTGATGACATTTTTTATAAGAAATTCTATAGCACCAATGCCAAAAGTTCTTAAACAACTTAAAATTGAATTCGATATCAAGTATTTAGATAACTTACATTATTTTTTAGGAATTGAAGCTAAATATTCTAATAATGGTCTTTCGCTTCACCAAACAAAATTTGGTCATGAAATAATTTTTTTAGCTAAAATGGATGAAGGTCAAGGGTTATTTACACCATGCACCACAAATCATCCACCACCCATAAATGATAGTGAAAAATACTTAGATCCAGCACACCACCATAGTATTATTGGATCTCTTCAATATTTAACACTCACATGACCTAATATTTCATATGTTGTTAACATTGTATGTCAATATATGCACGCTCCCACTCTTAGTAATTTGGCATTTGTAAAATGTATTTTATAATTTCTAGTTAACACACTCAAATTCAATATTCAATAACAAAAACATCAACTAATAATCTCCATATACATTCTGATGATGGATAGGTTGGTGATCGTGACGATTGCAAATCAACCGGATGGTATTGTATTTCTTGGAACAAATATAATTTTCTGATTTTTTAGAAACAAAAGATTATTGCTTACTCTAATACAGAAGTTAAGCTAAAATGTCTTGTTAATACTACTACACAACTTATTTAGATAGAAGCTTTATTATAGGATCTCCATGTAAAATAATCTAATCCTCCCACACTTTGTTGTGATAATTTATTTGTACTTTATCTAGTGCCTCATCATGTTTTCCATGCAAGAATATAACATGTTAAAATTGATTTTCATTTTATTCATGAGGAAATCAAAACAAAGAAATTTTCATACAGTTTATCTCTTCTATTAATCAAACTACTAACATATTTACAAAAGATCTCTCCTCCACTCAATTCCCTACTTTAGAATAAGCTCACAATGCAAAATGACACGTCAATTTGTAGGGGATGTTAGAAAAACAAAAAGAGTGCCACATTAGCATCACGTCTAAAAAGGCAAGCGCATGTACCACTTACACAACACCACTGAGGCAAGCAATGCTCAACATAAAGATGCATGCTTGCATGCATCTCACACACATCATCTTTCTACCTCATGCCCAGTAGCAACCCGACTTCTCCCCTGGTTTTTGACAATTTTACAAAATGCCTAAGGGTAAAATAAGAGACATTTAACTTAAAAGAAAATGGTCATTTCAGTACTAAGAAAGAAGGAAAGAATCATCAACTATAATGATGAATTTTTCCATTCAAAATCCTAAAAGTTTTAGGGTTCTTCATGACAATGGTTTTTATAATCAATTTGGTATTGATTCATCATCCTTATGAGATGTTTTATATTTGATTTCTAACCACTATAAAAACATAGTTTGAGTGTATACAAAAATCATCTTAAGAATATAAGTTTCTTCCTTTATTGTTCTTCATATTATTTTTTATATTTATTTTTATAAGAATTTCTACAATATTTCATGGAAATTCTTGTTCTAACTAACATGTCCCTCATATCTAATGATAGTTCCATCTATCACTTTACTAGGAAAGAAACATAGAGAAGATTATCTTCTTGCTTGTTAGAATGTAAAATAGTGCTTCTTTCTCGTTGCTTTTCTTCCCATTGGGAAATATGCTCTATTTTCTTTATACAATTAAGGTAATAATAGCCATGAGGCAGATCAATGAGATGAAATTATTTATTGTCACCTATGCATTAGTATCACCATTTATGCTTCTCTAGGTGTTAGAACAGTCAACCACGTCAGCCACCACGTCAGTGCCATGTCTGCCCTAGGGACACATCAGCCTTATGGCCACGTCAGTAGTTGCCTCGCTCTTGCGCGCAATCGAGAGAATCGCACCTACTGCCACTTGTCACCGGAAAAATTTCCTAATTTGATTTTTGTGTAAATTTGTAAAGAAATAGATTAGATTCTGTTAATAGTTTCTTTCTAATTGTAATCTAATTCAATCATGTATTTAATCTAATCACAATTAATAAAATTATTATCGAGAAATTTTTAGAATTAGGGTTTGTTCAACAATTTCTAGTCGATCTTTTGATGGAAGTCCAATTTCTTTCATGGTATCAACAAAGTCAACAACCCATGCCTTCCCACTAGAAAACCCCTTTACAATTATGTCTAATTCCAAAAACCCTACCCCTACCCCTACCCCTAACCCACCCCTTCCCACAGTTTTGGCACACTCTCCGACATCAATGATGGTTGCCCCGACCGCCACTAAATGCTTCAACGACACCAATTTCATTGTCTAGAAGACGCGGTTGCTCCCATTCCTTATCTTGCAACAATTTATGCCCATCATCGATGATCATGAACCCATGCCACTTGAAACCCTAATCAAGCCCGATGGAACCAAATACCCCAACCCCACCTTCCACTCATGGCTCCTCCATGATCAAGCAGCCTTCAAGTGGATTCTAGCCACCTCCATGAACATTGTGGTCACACAATTGACTGATATTCGGTCCTTCGTTGCCACCTAGTTGCATCTTATGCGATCTTACATGGCTCAATCGTTGGCCCGCTCCTCCGCCTATAGCTCTAGACAATTAACTGTGAGTCTCGCTCGGTGACAGAATTCCTTCACAACATGAAGGAAATTCTCAACCAACTAACAGCCATCCCAGCATATTTCTGATGATGAGTACCTAACTCATGTCTTCCACAGCCTTAGCGAAGACTATGACGGCCTCGCCACCTCCGTCTCCATCCTGCAGCAAACTTAACAACTTAGCTGTGAGGCCATTCATGACCTAATTTTGGCCCAAGAAGGCCATTCCAACAGCCACAAATCCACCCTGATCGTACTAGCCGTGTTCGCGGCCTACCAGGGTCAATTCGCAAGTCACCTGAACCCGCACTCAAGTTCAGGCTCGGGCTAGTCGACCCGCACTAATCTAGGCCCACGCCTTAGCTTACACTACTTGCACCTCTTGCAACCCAGCCCAGTCCTTTATGGCCCAATTACTCTAACTCTAAAGGCTACCATCGAAATAGGCCCTATTGCCACCTCTACCGTAAGCAGGGCCATCATGTCTCCAATTGCCATGAAAGATTTAATCCAAATTTTAGCCCCCCTACCTACTCCCCACAAACCCAAAATAAACCCCAGGCCCACATTTCCTTACCAAATGGCCCAACCCCATACTACCCTCCCCAAGCCCACTACACCCAACTTCCTCCTCCTATCTCTCACTATGGCCCACCTAACCCTCCACCCTCTGCTCTAGATGCCACATCTTGGCACCCTGACTCGAGGGCTTCTTTTTATGTCACCAACTCCTCCACTACCCTTTTTAGTGTCACCCCTACATTGGTACCCAACAACTCATCGTGGGTGATGGTGTGTCTCTCCCCATCACTTACACAAGTAATCTCCACACACACTCCTTTCAATTACAAAATATTTTGGTTGTCCCTTCCATCACCAAAAATCTTTTATCTATTTCCAAGTTCACATTAGACAATAATTGTTATTTCATTTTTTCTACCACTCATTTTTGGGTCATCTCTTGTCTCACAGGATAGATTATCCTCCACGGAATGCTTGATCGTGGTCTTTACCATCTTGAGTCATCTGAAGTGTCTCGTCGTGCTCTTTTGGCATCTCACACCCTCTTCTCTTTTGACACCATTGGTTAGGTCATCCATCTTCACCCATTTTAGTTCGTCTTTTGCAATCTAGTCATGTTCCCTACATCTTCCCCTCATTTCCCCCATGTTAAGCATGTGCACTCAGTAAGAGCCATCACCACCCCCACCCCCTTACTCCCTCTAAGTCGAGTCATCCTTTACAACTAGTTCATTTTGATGTATGGGTTCCTTCCTTTGTTAAGTCCATCAATAAAAATAAATTTTATGTCTGTTTTACTTGGTTCCATCCTTTCACACACATTCCCAATTTCTCACAATTTTCACTACCTTCCACAAATTTGTTAAGAATCGACTCTAGTATTGTCTTCAGGCCATCCAATGTGATGGTGCCCTTAAATTCCTCTTTGCAAACTTTCGCACTTATCTCCAGTCCATTGGCATTCATCAGTGAGTCTCCTGCCCTTATTCCTTATTTCAAAATGGTGTTACCGAATGCAAGCATCAACATATCATTGAAACAAGTCTCACCCTTATGACCCAAGCTATTGTTTCCTCTTGTTTTTAGGACTTTGCCTTTGAGACTATTGTCTTTCTCATCAATCGCCTTCCCACACCTGTCCTCTATAATGTCTCTTTGTGGCAAACTTTGTTTCACCACCCTCTTAATATTACTCGTCTTCGTATTTTTAGGTGTGCAATCTTTCCTTATCTTCGCCTATATGCTACCCATAAACTTGCTCCTCAGTCTAGTACCTGTGTCTTTCTTAGCTATCCTCCTGGTTACCATGGCTACCACTACTACTGCCTTGTCACCCATCATATCTATATCACTATCGATGCGATGTTTCATAAGGAGAGCTTCCTCTACCATACTATCCCCCCCCCCCCCCCTCACACCCACATTCCCCCATCAATCTCACCCTCACTTGATTCCCCTTTCACACTAGTCCCGATCCCCTCCCTTCCCATGTCATCTTCTCCCTCCACCAATGACTTTATACCTCTAGACCCTCCCTTCTCTCCCACCTCCAACAGTCCACTTGCCCTTCCTCCCCCACCTTATTGACCCGTGACTCACCTTTAGGATGGCACCGTCACTCGCTGTTATTTCACTCATGACCATACCATTGCCCTTATTGCCTCCCTTACCTCCTACCCTAAACCCACATGCTATTCTCAAGCAGTTCAAGAGGCTCACTGGCATAATGCTATGGCTACTAAGTACACCGCTCTCCTCGGCAATGGTACATGGACCCTGGTACCTTTCCCTCTTAGCGTCAAACCCATTGGATGTAACTAGATCTACAAGGTCAAGCTCAAGTTTGATGGTTCCTTAAAGTGCTACAAGGCCCGTCTCATGGCCAAAGGTTTTCATCAGCAGGAAGGTATCGACTACACCAAGACTTTCAGTCCTATTACAAAGCCTATCACTATTTGCACTATTCTTGCCCTAGCCTACTCTTATGGGTTGCCCATTCGTCAACTAGATGTCTCGAATGCCTTCTTCTATAGGCATCTCTATAAGGTTGTCTACATGAAACAGACCCAAGGCTTTACTGACCTTGAGCACCCTCACCATGTATGCTTCCTCTATGGCTTGAAACATGTGCCTTAGGCCTGGTACTAGAGATTGAGCTCCTTCCTTGTCTCCCTAGGCTTTGTCATTTCATTGGCAAATACCTCCATGTTCATTTTGCACACCTCATGGTATAGTTTCATTCTCCTTGTTTATGTGGATGATATTATTTTTACTGGATCTCCGCAAGCCCCATTCTTTGCTCTACTCCAAGCATTTCATCATGAATTTGCTCTTAAGGACCTAGGTCTCATCCACTACTTTCTTGGGATTGAAGTTCAACCCATTAGTGGCCTCATCCTCCATCAGGCCAAGTTCACTCTGGACATCCTAACTTGAGCCAAGATGAGCGATGCTAAGGCCATCTCCACTTCCTGTTCAATCGATGAACCTCTATCTATTCACTGTAGCGAACCTTTAGTTGATCATCCCCTTTATCGTAGCATTGTTGGCTCTCTACAGTATCTCACTTTTACCCGCCCGAACATTGCCTACTCAGTCAACACTGCTTGTCAATTCCTTCATTGCCCCACCACTGCTCATTGGCAAGCCGTAAAGCGCATCCTTTGCTACCTGATGGCTACTCCCTAGCTTGGTCTTCTTCTTACTTATGACCCCTCTAGTTCACTCCATGCCTTCTCTGATGCCGATTAGGCCAATCCATGGGTGGCTTCTGCATCTATCTTGGTTGAAATCTCATCTCTTGGAGTTCCCACAAGCAACACACCGTTGCTCGCTCCAGCACTGAAACCAAATACAAATCCCCAACATACACCACTACGGAACTTATGTGGATCGAGTACCTTCTCCATGACCTTCACGCCTTTCCACCACAACCTCTGACTCTCTAGTGTGACAACATGTCTACTCTCTACTTGACGGAAAATCTAGTGTTCCATGCTTGAACTAAGCACATTGAAATTGACTTTCATTTTATTCAGGAACGCCTCGCTTACAGCCAGTTCATTTCCTCCATCAATCAACCAACTAACATCTTCACCAAAGGTCTATTTTTCACTCAATTCACGCTTCTTCGCTCCAAGTTGATGATCCATACTGCCTCTTCAACTTGCGGGGGGATGTTAGAACGATCAGCCACGTCTGTGCCATGTCCGCCCTAGGGACATGTCAGCCCTACAGCCACGTTAGCAGCCACGTTAGCAGCCACCTTGCTTTTGCATGTGATTGAAAGAATTGCACCTACCACTACTTGTCGCCGGAAAAATTTCCTAATTTGATTTTTGTCTAAATTTGTAAAGAAATAGATTTGATTATGTTAATAGTTTCTTTCCAATTGTAGTATGATTCAGCTCATGTATTTAATCTAATCACAATTAATAAAATTATTATCGAGAAATTTTCAGAATTAGGGTTTTGGAGAATTAGGGTTCGTTCAACAATTTACGATTGATCCTTTGACGGAAGTCTGATTTCTTTCACTAGGAGCATATGCAAAGCTTTCGAGAGCCCCCAATACCTAACTCAAGTTTTCCAAATAAATTCTTGGTCTTCCTACATTTTGACCAATTAGAATATGTTTTACTTGTTCACAATCAAGCAAATTAAGACAGTATTGCGTGATAAAATTGAGGTATTGGCTAATTAGTAATAGGTACATACAAATTCACAAGTTTCTGGTCATTGAACCATACTGATTTTTTTGCAGCTATTAGCTTCGTAATCAGCAAAATGGCATGGCAATATTGCATTTTTAGTTTGCCATCGGTGGCAAGAAACAGCAACTTTGTTGTAGTTATGTTTTTATTTTACTCTTGACTTCTGTATGAAGAATTTTTTCAGGACCTTTGGTTGGATTTTTTGCTCAATTGGCATTTTTGATTTGCTTTTCTCACCCAAGTAATAGAAAGAATCAAAGAGGTGTCCATAGAAGATTGGAAAGCAAAAATAAAAACCTGCCAGTCTTGTTTCTGATTTATCTACTCAACGTTTGAGTATTTTGACGGGTAGCACAGAGGGAGTTTCGGGAATATGTAGGGTTGTTTGGTACTTCTCTTGTAAGTTTCTAACAGCTCCACAAAGGGTTTGGATTTTTCTTTAATTTCTTGTTAGATATTTTCGGCTTCGGGCACACTTGCCATATACGCTTCTGCACAAGGGCATGTGCAGTGAGCGTTGTCCTTTACGCAGGTTCGGAACATGCTTCATGCCAGTCTCTTGCTTCTTTGGATTATCTTCTGGTTCTCCTAAAATAAAAACCAGCATATATTTAGCACATTTATCAAGAGAGAGGAGAGAAGAGAGTGGTATATGGATAACTGCTCTAAGTTATTTGAAGGATATAGAACTGTGGAAGACAAAAATTGTTGAATTATCGAAGTGAATACAATGACATGAAAGGATCACAATATGGCTTCATAATCCAAAAGGTAGGTCTAAATTATTAAATTTCACTCGTTTTACCGACTCGTGCCTCGTTGGAAATGCTTCCAGGCATCGTGCATAGAACAGCTAAGAACCTACGCATATCAACACACATGCAGACGGGTGACAGAGGCTGGCTTGCGGTGCTCTTTGGCTTCATGCTAAATAGCAAGAATTTGCTTGTCTTAAGCTTGATACGAGACATGACTTTCTTGTTTTCTTGCGCATTCCAGGGTGTAAGGATTTGTTAGCAAAAAACACAGGTAGAACTCCAAGAGACTGGGGAAGAGAGAGAGAAGATGAAATGGATAACACTTGTTATCACATTGTATTTCTCGATGAACATGTGTCATATCTCACCGCTTCCTTACAGATGCAGCATTCAGTCCAAGACCAAGTTGGCATTGATCCTGCAGCAACAGGATAAGAGGAAGAAGAAAAGAAAACCACGAACTTATTAGTGTTTCTAGTAGGTTGGCCTTGCGTGCTGATGAATATAGCAAATTCGTACAATTTAGTAGTCAGAGATCTCTTATTTTAGTTATAAATTGAGTTTTAAATTGCCTCCGTCAGCTACCAGCTCAACCACTAACACATTTAAAGAAACAAAGAAGACTTTCTTTTTGAATATCATTGTTCAGCATTAAACTAATCACCTTGGCTTATTCGAGTTGGTTGAGGCCAAATCCAAATCCAGATGGTTGAAAGCTTGAATTATATACATTTATTATACTTTGACTGGACCTTCTAACTTCAGCTTGTGATCAATGAATTAATGCAAATTAATTGGCAGTAATTGAGGTTGAAGATTATAATTATTCTGGTAATTTGATATCAAAGAAGGGGTCGGCAAGTACTTACTTCAGTGGAGAAGAGATGTTGTCTAGAATTTTTTTTATCCTAAGCTCATCTTGAGAATATATAAATATATATATATATCAAAGGAAAGGAGTGGATCTTAATTTAACAATGTGTGAACAGTTATAAGTGACATGATACACTAAAAATTTATCAAAATTTAAACACAAATGTGACGATTAAAGACCCAAGTTTTGTGTTCTTCTTGCTCGTTCGGCCCAAGATTCGTGCATAACTAGTAATATCGTGTGTGGATGCATTATTAAGAAGATTCATTAAATAAATATTTTAAGGGTCAGTTTTGCTTTAGGTTCCGATTTTGCAATTTTATTTTAAAACTAATTTCTATTAGAAACTGAAGGGCCCAACTAAAACACAGAACTGTGCAATAGTGGGTTGCCAGCAGAAGCTTATAAGGCCAGGCTCTCATGTCGCCTTACCCAATGTGGGACTGGATATTTTTAACACTCCAACACTCCCCCGCAGTCTCACGTTGGGCGCAGTGAGAGGTGGGACCAGTCTAGAGGGACCACACCAAGGTAGGCAGGACACAGGGCCGGCTCTGATACCATATTAGAAACTGAAGGGCCCAACTAAAACACAGAACTGTGCAATAGTGGGTTGCCAGCAGAAGCTTATAAGGCCAGGCTCTCCTGTCGCCTTACCCAATGTGGAACTGGATATTTTAACACTCCAACAATTTCAAACGCCATAGCCATGGATCCACTTCCACAAAAATTAAAAATTGAAATCTCACAACGGCACATCTGTGAGCATCTTTGGGCGTTGAATTCAAAATTGAAATTCTAGATAAGAATCAGTAAATAATTGTTTCCTCTGTCCTAGCTGTGATATTTCTGTACAATTTATTGTTGATTTTTAGAGTCCTTTAAGCTAAGAGACAAAAGCAGGACAGTAAGGTTCTAGAATCCATTAAGCATGCACCATTATTGCCTTTTAAAGTGTCACTTGTTGAAGGGTTTCACTCTTCCTAATGCATTCCAATGCTTGATTCCAGGTGACCCAAAAGGACGATTAAAATAACCAAATGGCTAAGTACGTGTTTGTTTGTGAAGAAGTAGAAGGAAAAGGGAGAAAGTTTCTTCAAATATGAGTAAAGTCATGGGCTGCCAAAAGGCTGTTTCTTCAAATCTGTCTTAGTTGTCCATTCTCTTAAGATAAGAGGTGAACAAACGCGGAAAGCCACAGATGAACACAATTAGGAACATGGTAAGTAAGCTTTAGAGTGCCATGGTAGAATGATTGGAGGGAGGGAAAACTGAGGATGGGTTCACGGGCCAACAGGTGGTAGGAAGTGAGCTGTTCATTGGTGGCGGTAGGTGGCAGCTGGGGTTCACAACGAGCCTTGATTGACCACACAGGAGAGAGTTCACGGGCGCTACATTTGCCACATAAAAATGGCACCAGGGGACAAATCAACAGGTCGAAACAAACAAGAAAAGCATTAAAATAATTAGAGGACAAGTGAGCTCCTTGGAAAGCCTCAGAGAAATGGAAACCAGCAGGATCTTCTCCTTTGCTCTCATCCACACAAAAGATTCGCTTGATGTCATCATTTTCTCGAAACCATTTTCCACCATTAGTGAGAAGTTAACCCTTTTGAATGCGTGGGGGCATCTGTAACTTGAGGTGGTAATTGCTTTGGCTGGAGTCGAGGCACGTCGCTTTGATGCCAAGAATGATTAATCATGACACTTTTTTGACATGAAATGTGGTGAAATGATTTGGCTTGTGTAAGCTACACCAAACTGCATAATTAAGAGTAATTCAGTCACTTTCGAATAAATGATTATGGGGTTTTGCTTTGTTTTTCTTGTTGGGAAAGAGAATGCATTGGTAGGTGAGCAAATAGAGACACAAGAAACCAAAAAGCTCAGAACATTACTATTACAGACTTATGTACAGAAGGGTGAAACTTAGTGGCTTACAATGGGCAAGGACTTCAAAGATTTGGATTCTTCTGCGGCCACAATATTTAGAGGCATTTCAGCCACAAGTCGGAGAAACAAATGGGGACCCCTACCATCTTTTCATAGCAATCCCTTAGGCTTCTACATATGACTTCAAAGTCCTCCGCGTCTCTAACAACTTCTGCTTCAAATACGTGTTAGAATAGGCTAACAATACGGACACGATTAGCCCTTAGTCTTGATTGTTTGCATCTTCTCGTTGTTGATAATGTATGCTCCTTTGGAGGAAAAGACCATGGAATGTTAAACATCTTTTACGTGCTTTCACTAAAAACTTCGACAGAACTTTGAGTATTGTAGTTCGTGTGTGGACAAAAATGGCCATGGAATGTTAAACATCTTTTACGTTCAACCGGTTGCAGCCTAGAATTGTGCTTGCCTTCTTTTATCTTATATTTACCTTCTTTTTTTCCCACTTAGCAAACTGAATTACATCTAAACTTTATCACCTAAAATAAAACACAAGAATCGCTCAAATATACCATTTCCCACTTGTTAATGTGGGTACTCTAAAATGTATTCAACTCGCACGACTGGCCTTGCCGAAACCTCCATACAAGATCGAGGAGAAAAATTATTGCCTTCCCTTTGAGATCATTATTGTTGCTTCCTAACAAATTGTAAGATCTTCCCTTGTTCCAATGATTGAGTTGGAGGTTTACTATTATAATGCCATATTTTTTGGTGATTAACGGGATAACCACATTGTTCTATGCATGTGGAAATGCATGTTTCTATGCCCTACCCACGTATATATGTCTCTCAATTCGTAAGGAAGGAAATCAAACAGATACGGTACTTTTATTGCCCAAACTCTTCTTCCTTAAAATCTTCAATAATTTTCAGTTAAACTTCATAATGTTCCTAGAATTTCTCTATATCCTCGAAATTTACTAATAATAGTGTAAAACTGATTCATATTATTTTCTTTTGGTGTTAAAATTTTTTTCCCTTTAAATAATTTTGGAAGTCAAACCTGACTCATCATCTTATAGAAGTCATCTACGGTTTATGTAAATGTTTCTAGGTTCCTCTCGAGTTGGCGACAATTTTGACCTACTATTCTCATACGAGCAAAGAGCAAGCGGTGTGATAGGTTATAATGTGTCGCTCAAAGCTGGAAGCCATACAACCTTCGCAGCCAGAAACTAGTTGTTTCACGTACCATTACCACGTGAACTACACAAATTTCAATGACAAAATTATCAATACAGAGACAGCCATGAAAGTTGCACGTGAACCGTGTATACAAACTCGAGGAGCCAAGCGTCTTTGCATTTGATCCCTTTAAGCCAAACCCACTGTTTCCACAGTTTGTAGATGAAACCATAACCAGCGGTTAAATACGAAATGAACAAGAAGAAGATCAGTTGGAGTGCTTTCTAGTTCACAAGTTGAACTAAAGAAGCCGAAGTGAGTTAAAAGAAGAGAGAAAAGAGAGAGATAGAATAGAGAAGAGTGAAGAGTGCTTATTCAATGAAGAAACAAGGGTGTGAGATTGAAGCAATAGGCATCAACTACGAGATTCAAACACACAGCAGACAGCGTCCATTTAAGATCTTCAGCAAAGAGCCACCAGATCTTCAAGAAATTGGTCAAGAGCCAGAAGAACAAACCAAGGGTGAAGAGTCATTCCCCAGAGCCCGTCAAGTCCTGAAGGGCGTGAGCTGCCAAGCCAAACCATGGGAGATTACGGCCATTTTGGGTCCGAGTGGAGCTGGAAAGTCGTCCCTACTGGAAATCCTAGCAGGGAAACTCACACCAAAAAGTGGTTCGATTTATGTGAACCAAAAGCCCGTAGACAAATTTCAGTTCAAGAAAATATCAGGGTATGTCACTCAGAAGGATACACTCTTTCCTTTACTCACAGTGGAAGAAACCTTAATGTTTAGCGCAAAGCTAAGGTTAAGGCTTCCACATGATGAACTGAGCTCCAGGGTGAAATCCTTGATCCAGGAGCTTGGTCTGAGTCGTGTAGCCGGTGCTCGAGTTGGAGACGAAAGGGTTCGTGGGATATCTGGAGGAGAAAAGCGCCGCGTTTCAATTGGCGTGGACGTGATACATGATCCGGAAGTGCTGATTCTTGATGAACCAACTTCAGGGCTGGACAGTACATCAGCGCTTCAAATTACTGATATGCTCAAGATCATGGCTGAAACCCGAGGCAGAACCATAATTCTCAGCATCCATCAACCAGGCTTCCGGATTGTAAAGTCGTTTAATACAATCTTATTGTTGGCCAATGGCAGTGTTTTGCACCATGGCACGGTGGATCAGCTTGGCGGGAACTTAAGGCTGATGGGGCTAGAGCTTCCCCTTCATGTGAATATTGTTGAATTCGCCATGGAATCCATCGAGACCATTCAACAGCACCGAAAATTTCAGCAAGTTCACCAAGACATGCTACCACAGTTGCCGTCAACTACGCAACAAAAGAAAGATGGTCAAGGTGAGAGTAGAAGTGGTAAGTTCACACTACAACAGCTGTTTCAACAATCCAGGGTTATGGATGAAGAAGCATTCACTGGTGGAATGGATTTCCCTTTCGACTATGCAAATTCTAGATTGCGAGAAACCATAATTCTCACTCATAGGTTCTCCAAGAACATCTTCCGGACAAAGGAGCTCTTTGCTTGCCGGACAATTCAAATGTTGATCTCAGGGCTTGTCCTAGGCTCGATCTTTTACAATCTCAAAGATGATCTGGTTGGAGCCCAGGAAAGGGTAGGTCTATTTGCATTCATTCTAGCTTTCTTGTTGTCATGCACCACAGAAGCCCTCCCAATCTTCCTGCAAGAGAGAGAGATTCTTATGAAGGAGACATCTTGTGGAAGCTACAGAGTCTCATCCTATGCGGTGGCTAATGGACTAGTTTACTTGCCATTTCTGCTCATCCTTGCCATTTTATTCTCAATACCCTTATACTGGCTCGTTGGACTCAATCAGAATTTCATGGCCTTTTTGCACTTCTTGCTGCTAATTTGGTTGATTCTGTATACAGCGAATTCAGTTGTGGTCTGTTTCAGTGCTCTAGTGCCTAATTTCATCGTCGGGAATTCAGTGATTGGGGGCGTCATGGGGTCCTTCTTCCTGTTCTCTGGTTACTTCATATCAAAGCAAGAGATCCCACATTACTGGATTTTCATGCATTACATATCGTTGTTCAAGTATCCGTTTGAAGGGTTTCTAATAAATGAGTTCTCCAACTCAGAGAAGTGCTTGGAGTACATGTTTGGCACTTGCGAGGTGACTGGAGAAGATGTGCTTAGAGAAGTAGGGTACGGAGAGGAAAGTAGGTTCAGAAATGTGATTATTATGGTGTGCTTCATATTAGTATACAGGTTTGTTTCTTATGTCATTCTTAGATTTAGATGCTCTCAGAGAGGGCTCAGGGATGCTTTTCTCTGAAGAATATGGTGAAAATCTCTCTCTTGCCAGAGTTTGTTGACAAGATGGTTCACATGTCTTGGACTTTCCTAAAGACAGCAAGGAAAGATGAAGAAAAATCAGATAAATAGCAATAAAAGAACTATCTGTAATTTCTGCCACCGGATTGTTCTAACATAACATGTCGGTTTTCATGTTCAATATTTCTATCATATATGACTATCTCTCCTTTTTCTTCTCCTTCCCTTCGTGGTTACTGTTTTACTTATTGTTTACACGTGATTGTTCTTGGACAACAATCATGAAACAAGTCCTGAGGCATAACACAGGGCTGGGAGGAGGCTGCTACAAGCTTTTGCCTATGGGTCTGTACATAAACAAGAGAGATTTCACTTTTTTACGGTCCAGAGGCAAATGGCAATATTTACGCTACAGAAATTTGTTCATATCCAAGGTGTCTAAGGCTTGATTATGCACCCTTTTATGTACCCGGAATGCCTAATCTTCCAAATAATATGAGGCCTCAGAGCACTTCAAATGCTAAGCACACATCTCATGGTGCCTCCACCAACGTTGAAACAACAGGGAACTTTAGTGGCACAAAGTAAATCAAATCATCGTTAATTTATTAATTTAAGGAGCTCCTAGAATTATATCTGACATGGCATAGTTAAAAGCCAAAAAGCTTGGTCGGTTTCACAAGTCCCACTAAATTCGACTGCAGAGGAGCCTGTCCGCATTTAGCTGTTTACTCTGCCCATAGATATTGAGAATTGGGCCAATAAACATTGCCTCAACAATTCATTACAGGAAAATTATTATACTGACCTCCCTCCAGGCTCTGGAATTTCCCAAATTTGGGGGAAGTGTATGCCAATCTTTCTAAGCCTCAAGCGAGATCATGATGAATAATCTTTAGTCGTACAATCTTTTGACGTGCAAAACGGTAAGATTCTCATAGCATAGCAGCTGTGAGGACTTCTGGAACTGTACTAGCTTTCCGCTCCCAATTTGAGGCGAGGAATCAATCAGATGTTGAAGAAAGCGATACCAATAACAAAACATATGGTTTAAGCGACAACGGCATCTGCTACAATTTCTACTTCGTCATACGAGATAAATTCAGATTCAGCATGCTCATCGTAAGCATCATGAACTCCAGCATCTGGCACATACCCAGCTCTCTTCATCTGCTCCGTGAGCACCTTCAAAAGAACATAGATCTCCTTCCTCCGAGGATGCCTTTTATCTTTCACCATGAAAACATGCAAATCACCCAGGATCTTAATCCAACTGCAACCTGGCTGCTTGATAACTCCGTGTTGCCTCATTAGCTTCCTAACGTTCATAACGTCCCTCCATTTTCCAAGTTCAGCGTACATGTTTGAGAGAAGAACATAAGGTCCAGAGTTAGAAGGGTCAATCTCCAAAAGCTTCTCTGCCACGCACTTCCCTAACTTGATATTCTTATGGACCTTACAAGCAGCAAGTAAAGATCCCCAGAGAACAGCATCAGGCTGCATCGGCATTGTGTCTATCAAACTCCATGCTTCATCAAGGCATCCAGCTCGACCAAGAATATCAACCATACAAGTATAATGGTCCTTCAGTGGTGATAAACCATGCTCTGGTCTCATCGAGTGGAAATAATGACGCCCCTCTTCAACCAGCCCCGCATGACTGCAAGCGCATAAAACACCAATCATAGTGACATGGTCAGGTTTCTCTCCAGATAACAACATTTTGTTGAAAATTTGAAGAGCTTCAGTTCCATAACCATTTTGCGCATATCCCACTATCATGGCATTCCAAGAGACATAATCCCTTTCCGCCATATTTTCAAATGCTTTATTCCCATCTTCAATTGATCCACATTTCATGTACATGTCAATGAGAGAGTTCCCCACAAAAATGTCACTCTCCTCTCCAGATTGAAAGCGAAATCCATGCTTCAAAACATGGCCATGTGCCTGCCTGCCCAGCTGCAGTTCCGAAAGGTTGGCACAAGCATTGAGTAAATTCCCGAAAGTGTAATGGGTTGGCCAAATAGATTCCCTCTTCAGGAGGAGGAAGAGCCCAAGCGCCTCTTCATTCTCCCCATTCTGAGTATACCCCGCAATAAGTGCATTCCAAGAAACTACATTCCGCTCCATCATCTTAGTAAACATCAACCTTGCCACTTTCACACTTGCTGCCTTTGCATATCCACTAACCATGGAGGTTTCAGACACCACATTCCTAGTTGGCATCCTATCAAAAACCCATCTGGCTTCATTGATTTTACAACATTTTGCATACATATCAACCAATGCGTTTCCCAAAACAAGATCATCCCTGAATTTGTCACATTTCACAACGCGAGCATGAATCTGCAAACCTTCTCTAATTGCCAACAAACTTGCACAAGCACTGACCACACTAGCTAGAGTCACCTCATCTGGTTCGATACCGCAATCCATCATCCTCACAAAAACCTCCAATGCTTCACTTGCCGGACCATTTTGCTCATAACATGTGATCAGACTATTCCAAGAAACTCTGTTCCGTTCACTCATCTCATCAAAAACTCTTTGAGCGCAAGCCACAATCCTGCACTTGGAATACACGTCAATAAGAGCAGAACCCATATACACATCTGAAGAGTACCAGGATTTTGAGACCAAAGCATGAATTTGAGTACCCAGTTTCAAATCCATTAGGCCTGAACAGGCACTTAGAGCGCTACCAAACGAGTACTCATTAAGCACAAAATTCTCCTTGTGCATTTTACTAAAATATCCTAAAGCTTCACCGAAACTTTCATGATGTGCAAAACCCGATATCATTGAATTCCACGAGCACTGGTCCGGCTCAGGCATGGACCCAAAGACCTGCACAGCATCATGAAGAAAGCCCCATCTCGTTAACACACTTATGATCGAGTTCCACGTGAAAGTATTCTTCTGGAGCATTCGGTCAAACACTTTGCGCGCATCACCCAAACAACCGCATTTACCATACACGTCAATAAGCCTATTCTGGATGAAAACTTCGGAGTAAAACTGGGATTTAATGATACGGGCGTGGATGAGGCGCGTATCCCGCGCCGACTTAGATTTGACGCACGAGTCCAAGAGCTTTGCGAAGGGGGAGGAGTCGGGGGAGGAGAGGTCACCAACCATGAGTTTCTTGACCAAGCCATGTCTAGCCATTCCATAATCTTTGGAGAAGACAGGTTCATGGCTGTCTTTAGGGGTTACATGTTATTGTTCGAAGGAGGAAGAGGGAAAGGTAGGGCGCGTCTTGGTGTCTCTAAAGGTAATAATCGGTCCCCTCCAAAAAGAGACAAAAGGGAAATGCTTCCGCCTTAAAACAAGGTTGAGGGAACCATGAATTAACATTATGATTGATCTTAAAAAAGAAAACAAAGCGGAATACTGTTTCGGAAGATTGATGCCGAGGGAGGAATCCTCTTGAAGACGATACTGTTAAAATTTACATTCCAAGGAAATAGAGTAGATGTGGACTGGAATTTTTCTAGCCAAGGTTCAGAGTTTGCCTCAGAGTTTGCCATGGTTGTTGCCTTTGTTTGCAAACATGTATGTATCCCACCTTGGGTTGCCAACAAGAAGTTGGCTCTTGATGTCACTATTAGGACTTGAATTCTACACTAAGTCCATAATTAAGAAACAAAAGAGACTCCAATTAAATAATATTCATTTATTAATATAAATCACTCTAAAAGAATGATAACCAAACCACAAGTCTCAAAATAATTTCAACAATAAACAATAATCTAAATAATTGATTATGAAATTAATGATAAACTACTCCTAAGAAAATAATAAAAATTTAAGGTTAAGGTTAAGGTTAAGGTTAAAGAACTTAATGATAATAAAGTAAGCAATGCTCTGATAATTTGTAATTATTTCTTCTAAGATTGAGAATGTCAAAAGCAAGTATTCTTGCCTTATGTAATGAGCTTCATTCTCTTATATTGACTAGGTTCGTGACAAATGATATAAGATCAAACTGTAACTTAACTCAATGCACTTATAACTATTATATGTTAGTGTTGGGTGCACAATGGGCCCATTTATTGGTGTTTGTTGTTGTTGTTTTATTATTATTATTATATATATATAAGAGAATGGAGTTTATTACATTCTCTTCTACCTAAATTTATATCACCCTTAATGTAAGTAAAATTATTGTAAATCAAAGAACCTGTAGGATGAACTTCCTCACTGACTGCAGTAAGGAGGAAACGGAGCAAAGGCAGATCTGTGGAGCCACTAGGTCTTGTCTATTTTCACTTCACTCAAAGAATAATAGTTACAGAGTTTCCCTTATATACAATATAAAATAGGGACATAAAAGTAAATTGCTCATAAACAAATACTACATCATGGGCCCTCAAATAGCAAGCAACCCAATACTCCCCCTCAAGCTGGAGATTTGTAAAGGTCAAATGCTCCAAGCTTGCTTAAGAGATAATGATGTTGCTTGCCATTGAGGGCTTTGGTGAATAGATCTGCTGGTTGTTCTGAACCTGATATACGTTGCGTGCACACTGTTCCCCATTGTATCTATTCCCGTATAAAGTGGCACTCGATCTCAATATGCTTTGTCTTCTCATGTTGCACTGGATTGGCTGCTATTTTTCTTGCAGCCTCATTATCGCAGAAGAGAGAAACTGGTTGTTTGACATGAAGCCCGAGGTCTCGAAATAGTCCAGTGAGCCACATGATTTCGCACACTGTAATTCCCATGGCTCTATATTCTGCTTCTGCTGATGATCTTGACACTGTCGGTTGTTTCTTTGTCCTCCATGAAATTAATGAACCTCCAAGCTTGACACAATATCCTGTGAGGGATCTCTTCGTCATCAGGCAGGTGTCGTAGTCGGAGTCACAGAATGCTACTAGCTCCAGATGTGATGAAGTAGGAAAGAGAAGACCGAGGCCTGGAGCTCCTTTAATATACTTTATAACCCGAAGTGCCGCATCCATGTGTGATCGTTTAGGTGCATTTGTGAATTGGCTTAACTGTTGAACTGGGTAAGTAAGGTCTGACCTGGTTACCGTTAAGTACATCAATTTTCCTACCAATCGCCTATAAGATGAAGGGTCATGGATGAGTGGATCATGGTGTCTATTACCAATCTCAATATCATGTTCCATTGATGTCAACTTTAAACCTTGTTCCATGGGTGTGTTCATTGGTTTAGCACCAGCTAAACCTGCTATGGATATCAACTCAAGAGCATATTTCCGTTGATTGATACAAATCCCTTCTCTTGAACGAGCCACTTCTATTCCCAAAAAATACTTCAGTTGACCTAGATCTTTCATCCGAAACTTTGAATCCAAATAGGTTTTGAGACTGGTCATGGTTGTGGCATTATTCCCATTAATCAGTATGTCATCAACATAGATGAGGATGATGACGATGTTATTGCCCTCTCGACGGGTAAACAGGGCATAATCATACTGTGACTGAGAATATCCAATTGCCTTGAGTGCATCAGTGAACTTGGCATACCACTGGTAGGATGCTTGTTTCAGGCCATAAAGGGACTTGCGCAGTCGACATACTAAGTTCTCCCCCTATCGACGAAGCCCTTGTGGGAGCTCCATGTATACTTCCTCAAGTAAGTCACCATGCAAGAATGCATTTTGCACATCTAGCTGGTAGAGGGGCCAATGATGTTGGGCAGCAAGTGAGAAAACTGCCCAAACACTGATGATCTTAGCAGTGGGGGCAAAGGTTTCTTCATAGTCAATACCTTCGCGCTGATGATAGCCCTTGGCTACCAGTCGAGCTTTATGCCACTCGACACTCCCATCAGAATTGTATTTAAGTTTGTACACCCATTTGCAGCCTACGGCACGACGCGCCGGTGGTAATGGGACTAAATCCCATGTATGATTGGCTCTCAAGGCCTCTAATTCGTGCTCCATAGCATTAACCCAATTAGGGTCCATAACAGCTTCCTAATAGGAGGTGGGTTCCCGTACAACAGAAATAGAGGCAACAAACTGTTTGTGGTATGGGTTAAGTTTAGCTAAGGAAACATAGTGATTGAGGGGGTAACGGGTAGACATGGAAGCGGAAGGTAAGGTGGAGCATATGTATTCAGTGGTCCAAACCAGAGGGCGTGTGACACGAGAAGAGCGTCGAAGGGGTGGGCTCAAGGAGTCTGTGGAGGAGGGAATGGGAGGAGAGGGATTAGTGGGGGGACACTATAGGAGGCTCGGGGGGAGGCCGAGGTGAAGGATCAGAGGGTACATGAAGGGGAGGGATGACTTCCTCAGGGAGGGAAGGTAAGGACTCAATCACGGGGGCGGTGGGATCGGTGGGAATAGCTAGACTATCAGACTCACGAGCATGACTAGAAAACGGAAATTCTGACTCGTGAAACACAACATCGTGACTGATAAAGAATTTACCAGTGGCGGGATCATAAACACGGTATCCTTTTTGGACCGAAGAATAGCCCATGAAGACACAGGGGACAGCACGAGGAGCAAATTTGCTCATGGGGCAAAGAGAAGTGACATAGCAACGACATCCAAAAACACGAAGGTGATGAAGGGTAGGAGGATGACCATGGAGAGTCTCAAAAGGAGTGCGATGTGAGATGGCTGATGAAGGTAATCTATTGACAAGGTACGTAGCTGTAAGGATGCATTCTCCCCAAAAATGAGTGGGGACATTGCTCTGGAATAATAAGGCTCGAGCGATGTTCAAGAGATGTCTATGTTTGCGTTCTACAACCCCATTCTGTTGAGGTGTATAAACGCAACTGCTCTCATGAATGATCCCTCGGGAAGTCAGAAAGGAAGAAAAGACATGAGAAAAGAACTCAGTTCCATTGTCAGAGCGAATACGCTGAATGGGACACCCAAATTGAGTGGAGACCATAAGGATGAAAGCTTGCACAATGGGAAAGACTTGATCCTTGGATTTGATCAAGAAAGTCCATGTGGCTCGGGAAAAATCATCGACTATTGTCAAAAAATATCGAGCTCCATCATGGTTTGGAACTCGATGTGGCCCCCAAAGATCCATACAGACTAATTGAAAAGGTGCATGAGTATGTATCTGACTATGGCCAAAAGGTAAGCGAGTTTGTTTGGCCAATGGACAGATAGAACAAGAAAAATCATGTGGATGTTTTAAAGTTTTTCCATGCATGACTAGATATTTAGAAGAGGGGTGACCAAAGCGTTTATGCCATAAATCATAATCTGGATCAAATGAGTCATTACAAACAGCGTTCAACATTACATTAGAAAACGGTTTCGGAATACAAAGTTGAAACTGTGACAAAATGGAAGCAAGACTGGGATCGACTTCTGTGGAAGACATCAAAAAATAGAGACCTCTATCAGCTTTACCCCAACCGATCACTGCCCCAGTCATATTGTCCTGGAAAACACAAAAGCCAGGAAGGAAAGTAACAATGCAATTATTATCCATGGTTAACTTAGTGATGGAAATGAGATTATATTTAAATTTGGGAACAAAGAAAACATGATTAAGGGTTAAGGTTTTTGTGGGTCGGCTAGGTCCTATATGGGTGGCTGTTGTACAGGTTCCATCAGGCAAATGTATGGAAAGTAATTGAGATGGACATGGAGCATGAGATATTAAATAATTGAAATTGCAAGTAATATGATATGTGGCTCCGGAATCCAAAATCCATCTATAATTATCAACTGCAAGAGGAGATTTGGAAGTGTTACCTGCAAATGAAGCACTGGTATCGCTGCCCCCCATATTGTTCAGGGCAGACAGGAGTTGCTGGAATTGCTCAGCTGATAATCCCCCTTGCGTGGCCCCGCCGGCAGGATTTTCTGTCTGTCCCATAGATCCGTATGCAGCAAGGATGTGCTGGCCTGACCCATAATTGAAATGGATAGCAGGCCATGATCTTGCGGGCTGGAGTCCGAGCCCGCTGGAAAAGCTTGCGGGCGGTCCTGTAATAACAGGACCGCATGTAAGAGGGGCGCCAGCCCATTGAGTGGGTTGGCCGGCATGAGCCAAGCGGCCTGCATGCGGGGCCCCATGGGCCAGCTAGCCAGCATGCAGGCTGCTGCCTGCCATGTGGCCCGCATGGGGCTATCCAGGCGGTAAATGGCCCGCATGCGAGCCTGCGGGTTGTCCCGCGAATGGGCGAGTAGTGACCCCCCTTCTCCGTTGCTCCCCCCGACGCTGGTCTGGAACGTTTGCGTCGGTGGGGAGGATTCTTGCTGTGCCAGTCGTCCTCTGCCCCCTCCCTTCCGGTTCCAAGTGGGGAGAAAACCCACAATATGGAAGCAGTTTTCACGGGTGTGACCCGTTTTGTTACAATGTGCACAGATTGGAGCTCCCCCAGCACGGTTTCTGCCTCTATCTCCACGGTTTGAGCTCCGTTGGGTGTTTGTTGAGGGACTCCTTTGAAGATTCAAGGTTCCTAAAGCTCGATTGACTACAAGAGCCATCCTTTCAGCTGCTAGATTGGACCCATCCAGTTTTTGGAGTTGGTCTTCATCTTCCTTGGTGAGGTTATACGCAGAATCAACGGTGGGAAGTGATTCCTTGGACAGAATATTTGTTTTGAGGGGCTTAAATTGGTCACTGAGACCCATGAGGTACTCCATTAACCGGATTTCTTTCTGTCTTCCTTCCAATCTCTCATTCACTTTGCATATGCATAACCCACAAGTACATAGCACGGGGGGTTCATGTAGATCAATTTCAGCCCAACAATCACATAAAGCACTATGATATTCTCTTACTGACCGGCATGTTTGCTTCATTCCGTAGAGTTTCTGTCTAAGGTTGTATCGTTGAGTGACTGTGGTGCGGCCAAAACGAAGCATGAGAGTTTCCCATATGATTTGAGCATTTCCAGTGATGGAGACTAACGAAACAATGTCAGAATCCACATATTTCTCGAACCAACTAATGATAGCAGCGTGACATTGGTCCCATTGTGCTGCCTTTGCCGTATCTGCTGTGGGTCTTGGAAATGTGCCATCAATGAACCCCCATTTGTTTTTTCCTTTCAAGTTATTCTTAACTTGACGGCTCCAAACATCGTAGTTGGCTTCACTGCTAAGTTTAATGGTGGAAAGGGCTGCTCCAGGGAAGTCAGTAGGAAAAAGAAAAAGGGGATCTCGAAAGGGGTTGATGTTGGTGGAATCGGTAGTCATGGTAGAAGGAATAGGGTTTTGGTCGAAGGAAGGAGATGGGTTTTGTGGATTGGAATTTCCGGAGAAACCAGGGGGCAGTTTAGTAAGTCTCTTAGTCTGAGGGCTTTTAGGTTTCTTGGTGAGACGAAATTGACCTTGGTTTTCTTAACATCCAACAGTCAAAATGAGTTAGGTATTTAAACTAGGGGTAAAACGAGGAATAATATCTGGTGAAAATATCAACTACCAGAAATACCCTTAACTACAAGTAAGAAGAGAAACAGAGCATATGAGCGGAAGCAAAGATCTCGACACAGTACCTCTAGTGCGTGTCGGGTGAAGAACTTTAAGGCTCCGGTACCATATTGTAAATCAAAGAACCTGTAGGATGAACTTCCTCACTGACTGCAGTAAAGAGGAAACGGAGCAAAGGCAGATCTGTGGAGCCACTAGGGCTTGGCTATTTTCACTTCACTCAAAGAATAATAGTTACAGAGTTTCCCTTATATACAATATAAAATAGGGACATAAAAGTAAATTGCTCATAAACAAATACTACATCATGGGCCCTCAAATAGCAAGCAACCCAATAAAAATCTTTTGTCAACCCAACACTAAAGATTAGTCCATTGCAAACTCTACCCTAGGGGATAACAATCATAAGTCTATTGGGTCAAGTTGTAGTTTGATTCTAATACCACTCGTTACGAGTCTAAATTTTATCACAAAATGAAATGTCAACTTAATAGAATGAATAATCAAACTTTCATATATGATCAAATCATTTGCTTATTTTGTAATAGAAAGAAATAAAGTCCGTTATACAAAGCCCAAAAAGTCTCGTTAATGGATCGAGCCCTATAGCAGGGAAGAGCAAGCCTAGACCCTTCAATGATCAGCAGCAGGCAGGGTCCTTTTGGACCATTTCTTTCCATCCATTCGTGGTCACCTTCCTTCTTGCTTTGCCTCTTCGTGTTTCGTCCCATTGGTTATGCTTGCTACTGATATCGTCTCAGCTGTAGATCAATACTTAACACTCATCTCAAGATGCATCAAGACCAAGAATCTCAAACTGGGCATGGCCCTCCACTCGCAGCTAGTGAGAACAGCGCTCTCTTTCCACCCCTTCTTAACCAATGGGCTCATAGACATGTACTCCAAGTGCAGCTCCAAAGAAAGTGCCCAAAAGGCCTTTGATGACCTTCCCAATAAAACTACTCGTTCTTGGAACATTATGATTTCGTTGCACTGCAGAGCAGGGCTATTCGGTGAAGCTTATAAATTGTTCGGTCAAATGCCGAAGCCAAACCTTGTGAGCTATAACACATTGATTTCTGGTTTAACCCACTATGGGTTTCATAAAGAATCTATGAGTTTATTTCTACAAATGCAAAAAGACTACCGGAGTCTAACCATGGATGAGTTCACGCTAGTTAGTATTGTGGGTGGTTGTGCTTGTTTGGGTACTTTAGCAGTGCTGGGTCAAGTTCATGGGGCAGCTATTGTTATGGGCTTGGAGTTGAATGTGATTGTTTGCAATACCTTGGTTGATGCCTATGGAAAATGTGGTGACCCTGATACCTCGTATTCTATTTTTAGTCGAATGCCGGTAAGGGATGTTGTGTCTTGGACTTCAGTGGTTGTTGCTCTTGCTCGGGCATCTAGACTCGATGATGCTCGTCAATTATTTAATGAAATGCCTGTTAAGAACACGGTTGCTTGGACTGCTTTGATTGCAGGGCTTACGCAAAGTAAGCATGGAGCAGAAGCATTGGTTCTGTTTCAGCAAATGCTGGGAGAGGGTGTGTTGCCAAGCGCTCATACTTTTGTTAGTGTTTTGAGTGCTTGTGCGGATTTAGCACTTATTCAAAGAGGTAAGCAGATTCATGGACACATCATTCGAAGAAGCAGTAGCAGCAACTTGTTCAATACGTTTATGTTTAATGCTCTAATTGACATGTATTGCAAGTGTGGGGACATGAAAACCGCTAAAACATTGTTTGATTTTATGCCCAAAAAGGATGTTGTCTCATGGAACTCATTAATAACTGGGTTTGCTCAGAATGGCCATGGGGAGAAGTCACTTGTTCTGTTTCAGAGAATGATTGAAGCGGAGGTAAAACCAAATCCTGTCACATTTTTGGGGGTGCTCTCTGCCTGTTGCCACTCTGGTCTAGTATCTGAAGGTATCCATATTCTTGACTTGATGCAGAAGGATTACAATGTAAATCCAAGATCAGATCACTATGCCATCTTGATTGATTTGCTTGGGAGGAAAAACAGACTAGAGTTCGCAGTGGAGTTGATTGAGAAAGCTGGTAATGGTTCAGATCAGGTAGGGATGTGGGGTGCACTACTAGGTTCTTGTCGTGTCCATGGAAATTTGGATCTTGCAAGGAGAGCCGCAGAAGCTCTGTTTGAATTGGAACCCCAAAATGCTGCAAGATATGTTATGCTATCGAACATTTATGCTGCAGCAGGTAGGTGGAGTGATGCTGATAGAGTGAGAAGTCTCATGAACGAGAGAGGTTTGAGGAATGAAGTAGCTTATAGTTGGATTGATGTGAGGGATCTCAGACATCAGTTTGTCGCCAAAGATAGGTCCCATTGTCAGATAGGCGAGATATATCAAGTGGTCAGAAAGCTGGTAAATAATATGAAAGATGCAGGATATCAACCTTTCATTAGCAGCCCTTTTCTTTTAGATGAGGATGATGGCACTTGTTGATCTTAACTAAGGTGTGAATCTGCAATACATGGATGAATGCCTGCTCAAAAAGATTAAGAATGTCGCATAGCTGGCCAAGGCAAGTTCAGTTTCTTCATTAGTCCAGCTGCGCATCTTACCAGTAAACCTTTAGCCAATGCTAGAATTCTCTTCCGTATGACCCCTAACTATTTAAGATGAAGCTAGTTCTGGTATTTCTTGAGGCTATTCCTCATCTTCCCACCGGCTGCAATCGGCAACCAGTTATCTCAAAATCCACAATTTATTTTGATGCTGGGTGTGATAAACCTATATACACCAATCTCTTTGTAAAATATACGACAGAGTGAAGCCATCTGGTTGCAGCATCTGAACCACTGGCAACAACTCTGCACCTGGTTGGACAAAAGCTTCTCAATATTGTTTACCTTACCTGTAGCAACTGGGATTTTTGTCATCTCATTATAAAAAGATGATACAACAGCATACCGCAAAAACATGGTACAGTTAAAAGTGTTGATTGGCTTTCTGGAAGGGCCAGTACTCCTGATGAACGGCCACACCAAAAAGTCTCGCCTCAAACATGACTGCTGAATGAAACGTGGGCATCTGTGTATCCTTCATGAAGGATAGTCACTCGAATGAGGGCCAAGACGTACAAGAAAGAAGAGGTTCTGAAGAATGTCCTTTTCTGTGTCAGCTGTAAGTTCTTGTATGTTGGAAGCAGCTCTGAACTGCATAAATTCCAAAGCATGCAACACCATATTCATGAAGAGAATTTTTCTTGATATTAACTTGAAGTGAATTTCTTCTTTGTTAGTTATCTACAATTTTCTTTGTCTACCCTATGTTTGGTCTGGGTGGACAGCCTTGTCCTCGCACCAGTTTCCACCATTCTATGGGCTGATACCTATTTATGAAATCAGAGGATGATGACTTGAGGGCTAGTAACTTGTATGAATTTCAGTCCTCCGGAACCTTATGCCAGCCTCGCGACAAAGAAAGCACAAGTCTCTGTACTTGAAACATCTTTTTCCTTGTCGTTTTGGTAAAGTTGCCGCTTTATTTCCTTAAAAAATCACTTTCTTAAACATATCCCTCTCCCATTATCTCCGGCTAGCTTACATTTCCTCTTCTTTTGCACTAATTAATGTCACCACTCTTTTACTAGTTATTTTAGTATTTCTTTTGTTGCACAAGTTGGAACATATTTTGCACCATCGGAGTTGTTAGTATGTGACCTTGCCCTGGGAGCCAAAAAGGTCGTGTCAAAAGTAGCAAACCGGCCCGCCGGCGTTTCTTCTTGATACATCCCTCCTGCCTACACGATTTTGACACCTGCAAATGCACCATCAGGAAATTCAAAACTCACTTGATGGGGTTTAAGATGCTCTCTTCTTTCATTCAGCAATTCTAGGATTATACGACAACGTTGTTCCATCATTAAAGAAAGGGAAAAAGAAAATGATTGACAAACATGATTACGATGATTTTGGTCCACGAAACTTTGTGAGAGACCACGTGACGCATCATCACGGAAATTCCGGTGCATGTTCCCACAGGGTCGTCATCAGCCGCAGCACAGACTTAGCACATCTGACTAGCGGAAGGCCGCCACCACCACGCAATGCCCGATATCACATGCGTCTGTCCCAGCACCCTTCACTCCGGTCAATGTCCAAAGCCTACTCTTTACTTCTTCGTCGGTGCAAAGTTTGGTACAGTAGAACACGACAATGTAAAATGTGATTGTAAATGTAGACCTTAGTTTGAAAAGACATCTCTAATTTCAAATTATGATTTTTTTACATTTTATAAAAAATTATGATAAATTTATGAAATTCTAAAACAAGCGTCTTAAATAAATTTTATTTTAGATTTAGAGATTCGATAAACTTAATCTCTCATCCTTAGATCAATCCCATACTAATAACCCTTTATATTGTTAACCATATTGAATAACTTTTGCAGTGAAGCAGGCTACTCCTGTCCTTCTAGAATTGAAGAAATGGGAGTTTGAGATAGAAAGAAAAAAGAAATGGACTTGGAAGCCTTGACATTAGGGTCCAATTACCCAATGAGTTGTGCTTGAAAAAGACTAAGTTTTGGAAAATTGGACGCTCGACCATTTACTTGGCCTCCCATCTTTAGACGGCAATGACTTTAAGATGCTTCCCATTAATTAAGGCTTGAAGAAAACCAGTATTGACTAATAACATTCCCTGTCATAAAGTCCCCACCATGGCCATTTCTCTTAACACTCAAAAAAAACTAAAAACAAATCTCTCCTTTCACTCTCCTCTCCTGAAAACCATGCTTGATCACCGGCAACGATTCACCGGGGACACCTTCCATGGTTTCGGTCCTACCAGCCAAAGACATAGCAGTCATGACAGTAAGGAAGATGCAGAGTTCGATTTCTGGGGTGCACGTGATGCCTCATATTATGATGAGCTAGGAGATCAAGTAGGCTGCAGTGAGATAGAATTTCAATCCCAAGCAAGGCTTATGGAAGAAAGCTATGGAGTCTATTTACCAGCCTCATGGAGAAGAGGGACCTCAGAAAATGACAACAGTGAATCGTCTCCATTGCTTCCCCAGAACCGTAACTCTAGCAATATTCCCCCCTTGTCAAGAAACAAGGCGATTGCAGAATCTAGGAGGCAGCTTATGGAAATGATTCGGGACATGCCTGAGTCTTGTTACGAGCTCTCTCTAAAAGATATTGTCGAGGAGCAGCAGACTTCGGAAGAACCCGAAAAGGGGACAGTGACAGAAGAGGCCAGCTTTCAATCTGAAGGTAAACTTCAAATCAAGAAACAAAAGAAGAACAATAAGGCCCGTCAGATGTCGAGGGTTGAGAGTATGGACAGTAAAAGTCTCCTACTCAGGATGTTCTTTCCAACATTTCTACCTTCAAGGAAGAAAGGAAAGGCAGGGATCTGCTCAAAGGTGTCTCCAGTGCCATCTTCTGAGAGTACCAAGCATACTAGTGACAAGGATGGGTGGATAAACAGGTTTTTTCTTTCGGGAGAGAATAAAAGAGGCCGGGAGAACGGCATGACTGAAAGCACTAGTAGCAGGAACAGCAGCACAAGCAGGTATTTAATTAATTTACTATTAAGATTCAATTTCCTAGTGATTACAAAGAGAGTTTGCCCTAAGGTCTACATTTGATTTTGAAAATATGTCATCTAAAACGAGGAATTGAATCCATGAATCCCAAACTTTTCGACCGGGAGTTTCCCCAGCCGTCACTGAACTCTGGGGATTGTTGACCGGCGAGGCTCATTCACAAGTCCATCTTTGTTTATCTTCCAAACACAGGGCAAAATCTAACCAGTCTTCTTTCCCATGTCCTCCGTTCTCATGCAGCAACGACGACGCCGATGTCAAACTTGGTTGCTGGACCTTTTTCCACGTCAAGAAAAACAAAACCAAGAGACAGAAAGGATGCATCGCCTGAGCGCAGTGCAATGGAAGATCGCAGAGGATCCGTGATCATACCAGATTTATGTATTATTATGGTAGCTAACTCCCAACAATTTTCCACGAGCCAATTTGCACAACTTTGGGTGCGGGAGCTTGGAGGGACTACCGGTGAAGCACGAATTTGATGCGGAAATTGTGCTTAATTTGCTGCCTCGTGAGATTTCAGGATCCGAAATGAACAGTCTAATAATTGCTCCTCGCCCTGTTAGCCATTTTATGGTCTGAACTTCCAGGTAGAGAATTCTAGCGCCAGGTTATAAACATAGATTGTGTTGCACTATCCATCGAGCTTAGCATTTTACTATGAACCATGATCAGCAACCCAATTTGCTATTACATGGTTAAGATATCCCAGATCATACGTATATTTTGATCATCACCCCGCACCCTGCTCAGCAGTTAAGAAGACAGCCAATCCACACAAACTTTTGTTATTGGACTTTTCATTTATCTTGGAAGAAATCCGTAGTTGGGCATCTCTAGTATGGATGATTTTGAATGTGGATCTTAAAATAAAAGCAGAAACATAATCAGTTGCGAAGCAATTCCCCCCACATCTGTGGCCGAAGCTGCTACGTAAGGACTTCGACTTTGAGCAAAATTGTCATCAATTAGTTTTGCTTTTGCCCCTTGTGTAGACATCAAATCGTATGTTTTATGCAGGAACTGTTTCATGTTTTCTGAGACCTCTAACAAAAATGCTACTTTTATGTCCAAATTCGTGTATTTTAAGAAACGACAAACAACATCCTCAAGTAACTACAGTACCACAAGATTACAAAAATAAAAACGTAAAGAAAGAAAACCAATTTGCATTTCCGTAAAAGGAAGCAGATCATAGTACTCGAAGATATTGGGAACCTATCTTCTAGTGAGAACCTTCCTTTTGCTAATAATGATTTACCAAAGTTAAAAGAGTTCTAAACCTGAAAACTTGTATTAAAAGGACTTCGTGTGCTAAGTTTCTCCTTATCTTAGGTTCTACTTATCTTTGTCATCTTCCGTATCCTGCAGAAGAACGCCTCTTATTTTTGCCCTGCCCAAATAATATAAAACACAGTTACCGTATGAAATGTTAATACGACTAAAATAAGACATTGAACGATGCTGGAATTGATGACTCACCTGCGATACGTAGGCACAACGCGGTTGGCAACTTTTGTTGAACCTGCACCTCTAGCTGTCTGCTTGTCTGGAGTTTAACAGAAACCCAGAACGTGAAATGTGAGCACAAATGGTTATTTAAAGAAAACCTCTGAAGGAAATTAAATGCTGGAAGCGTTCAACAAATAAGGAATGTTGCAAGGTGGAGAAACACAACTCCAGTGGGTTTTCTAATTGATCACGAAGTTTGGAAATCATTCATTCAAAAGGAAGTTAAGAAATTTAAAAAAAAAAAAAAAAAAAAAAAAAGAGAAAAAGGAAGATTAGATCAGGTCCTTTTTTCTTTTTTAACAATAAACAGGTTGGTCTCATCATAGGCGTAGCCACTTATTAAAACAAATAATGCAAGTCTGACGCAAAAAATAATGCACACCTGGAGAATTTTGCAAACCATTATTTGAAAGAGCGGAGACATCTGCTTTGTCAGTGGCATTCATCTTTTGTAATTTACGCCTATTTGAATACAGCTCCAGCTGGCTTTGCATACTTTCACTTCTTTCCTGGTAGAAAAAAAGAACAAGGTTAGCCATTAAGGAATAGAACAGTGATCTGTTTGCGAAGGGCAGGGAAATACAGCAGTCACTAAGCTCCTGTAAAACATAATTGCTAAAATTCTGTATTTAGTGACAAAATTGGCACTAGGAGCCATAAAAATAATTCTATTATCCTAATCAGCAATGACTTCTGAAGGTAAAAAGTAGTACTCTTCCATCATAGGATAGACCAAATCACATTCCACGACTACCAACTTAAGCAGGACAACTTTTTCTATTAATTCTATCACAAAAGTATAGAGTTGCACCATCATGGTATTGAGTTTTCAGTACAATTTAGGCCATGTGCAGGGGAAATAGTGAAATAGAGTTTTAGAGAATAACCACACACAGCAACAAGACTAAAGATCGCCACACATAGATCAGATGGTGTGCTTCTAATTTCAAGCATTAGGTCTTCATCAAGCTGAGATTATTTGTATTAGCCCAGCGAGAGAGGAAGAGAGCACAGCAGATTACAAGGATAGTTGTCTATTGCTTCATACCTAAGTGTCAATGCATAGCTTGAAATGGTTCACTTATTTGAAGATTATAACATTGATTCATTCATTTCTATTAATGATGAAATCGCTCAATGGCTAACTTAGCCAAAACATACTCATAAGACCAGAGTACACAAGATAAATACAAAGTCCTGACCCGGGTGGAGGTTTGCATGAGTAAAAAAAAAAAAAAAAAACTCTCTGCAGTAAACTATTTCAACAATGATTTAAGCCTTTTCATAAATATTGACGGTCAAGGGCCAAGAGCCTACCTTCTCATCTGATATCATTTTTGTTAGCTGACGAGTGCGCTCTTTCTCTGGAAGCACAACCAAGGAGCAATCGTTAATACCAACACATGTCTGTCCTTGCCAGACAGAAGTCGTAATGACAGCATAAATTAAAAAGTAAAAGTAAAAGAAAACACAGCACAAAAATATGAAAGCATCCTGACAAATGGATATTTGAAAGGCATAATGGCGCAAGGAAAAAAATAAAAATGATGCAGGGGAACTATAGAAGGGGCAAAGCTGGTACAAACACATTTTCAAAGCTGAACTTTAGTACTCACAAAGACTGCTGATGTTATGTCCACAGAAACCCAAATATGCTCATTATGTGTAGAACAGAATGTCTGCGGAAAGTTTTCAATCGATTTCATTAAAACAGTATAGCATGAAAGTCTCAGCAGCAATGTGCAACCAGCCTCCACAAAGTCATTGAAAGAAAGAATGAAGGAATTTTTAAGTGGCCACAACTTCCCTTACTTTTCTTGGTTTAAACGGAGGAAAAGGGTGGAGAGGGAGAGGGATAATAGATAATGGCCATGGGATCACATATCTAAGAATTATGCATTTCTCATTCGATGGAACAAAGATGGACAAAAATACTCAAGTGAACAATTCTTTCACACAGCTGCTTTCAGAGATGGGTCTGAAACAGTGGTCATAAAACAGTTCTCCCTTATTAGCATATATTACTTTAGTATGGGAAAATCTAAATGCCCCTCATACCATCCTGACCACCCAATAGGATATGGAAAACTTAGCTTCAAATTTATTGGCTCATTCAACAAACTTTAGTAAATGCGACTGCAAAAAGCCCCCAGCAGCTATTGAGGCATACCAGCCTTGTCTAACACTTTTCCTTTTCTCATTCTTTCAAGTCTCGGTAAAGAGAACAGTTCACTGCCTATTAATACTCTTTAGGTTAAGCCACTTCCAGGTGAGTCACCTTTTTCCTTTTATTGTTCCTTCAAGTCTGGTAAAGAGATCACTTCAATGCCTATTCATACTCTTTAGCTGAAGCCACTTCCCGGTAAAGTTATAAAGATTGAAAGGTGCTACTTCGTCCAATATTCTTTAACTTCAACAACAATATCAAATATGTTTCTTCTGATCCTTTTGGAATATAGGAAATTGGGGAGAATGGAAGGTTAAGAAAGGACAAAAGGACAAAGGGGAGGAGATTTCAAGTTCTCTACTGTTTTGTACAAAAGAAATGTGTAAGAACAGAAGGATGGGGTGCAATGTTTCCACACAAGCCCACACTTCTCAATTCATCAATATATGGCTTGAAAAATCAGCAAGAGTCAGTTCAGCAGATAAATTTACAACTTTCCATTGTTACACCCAATATCTTAGATGACATTTTCAATTCTGTACATTGTCCATACATTGTCCCTACATTTCCTTATTTTACTTCTTCCAATCTTTTTCTCAACCAAGCAAATGAAATTGGTATCACTCACAACCTCTCAGACCAAGCACCTATGGTACAAAATTGGTATCTTATCCTCATACTTCTTCATCCCACCTACTCTTTCCATCCTTCCACTTTTCTTCCTTCATACAAAATGGGAGGCCAAGTGTGCTAGCATGACAACAAAATGTGGTCCGTTACAGATAAAACTATCGAAAGAAAGACTTGATCAGAAAGCAGATCAGATGTAAATATAACAATAAGAAGAACCACGAGAAGAACATAGATTGGGTAAAATATGATAATGGAACAACAGTTCTACATAGGAATTCAGAACACAACCTTCTATCAATGAAGCCTGTTCATTTTTAAAAGCTTTGAAGAGCTCGAGAGAGAGATTTGCCATAACCTCACTTGCAGCAGAGCCAACGAGTTTTGTGAGAGAAATGGAAATTAGAGGCATTCCTTTTGACTTTTGAGCAACTAATTTTGCATGTGCGGCACCTAATATATAAAAAAACAGACAGAATTCATCAAATATACTTTGTTCACCTTCACTTAAAGTTTTTGAATCCAGATATCTGTGATGATAGAAGAATATATATAAAATATACTCCAACAACAGAACATGCCCCCATTTTAAAAAAGCTCTGGTTCATTTTGATGGGATTATCATCTTGGTCATCCACCTGTTTGTGTTTGTGAAATTAGTTCCCGAGTTGTATAGAATAACTATGTTTGATTATGATTCTTACAAGTAGAGTAAACATCATTGCACTACTATTTAAGTAATAGGAGTTATACATCAAGTCATTTTCAATTAATTCATAATGATATTTGGGACTTTTAAAAGTTAGGTCATATTTTGGGCTTTGGTTCCTTGTTACTTCTGTTAACGATTGCTCTGAGATGATAGTTGTTTTAAATAAAAGAACCTTCTGCAATGTTCATCATTTTTGTAGCTTTTACAATGAAACTTATGCACAATTTGGCTCATAAACATAGGTTTTTCATTCTAAATTACAACAGTAATTTTTAAAAATCTAAATCTATGATTTCTTTAATTCACAGGAAACTGCTCCCCTGATCATCATATGTTTACAAGCATTTATAGAAAGGGATAATAAAACCTAAAAATAGACCTATCCTATTTTAGAAGTGAATCATGCCCCTTTCAGATGAAGGAACCTAAGCCTTTTTTGAAGTGATGCAGTTCCAACTGCTTGTTATTTAGCTAACTGCACTCCAACTCTTCTTCTTCAAGGCAAATCCCCACATGAAATCATGTTTCTACCTCCAAGTCCCTTCCACTTTCACCAGGAGTATTAGTGTGTATTGTTACTCCCATAATATACTCCCTTGAATTGCTAAGCTAGACATTCATGCACATCAATGTATTCTTCTAGGATATTCTTCACTCAGAAGGCCTATCAATTTTTTTTATGATCCTTATATATCTCTGCTGTAGTAAGCATTGTTAGTCAATTTCTTGAGAAACCAAGAATGCCTTATTGGATTACAGTTCAAAGTCCCAAATTTTTGAAAGGATCACTGGGACATGGACTATTATTACAGACATCATGGCTGCTTATGTATTGAGATTACACATAGCAAGTTTATCTTTAGACAGATGGTCTACCATTGGTTATTATAAACTTTTTGCAGGAAATCTTGTAAACAGAAGAGTAAGCTCATAAGTAAATCAATTTACCGTTGGTTATGTTAAAAGAAAAAAAAAAAAAAAAGCATGTTGTGGACAGATAGAGTGAAGAAGCAACATAACAAGATATGTCTCATTAAACCTGTGACCTTATATCTTCAAAAAAAAAAATCGCCAGAAATTGGTTTTAAAAAAGAAACATCAGTGAAAGTTTTCTATGAGAAGTAGCCAGCAGCCATCAATATAGTCTCAAACCAGTATTTTCGTGAACATATCGAGAACATAGAAAAAAATGTCCACTTTGATCATTATCTTAACTAATGAAGAAATAACTAAACTCTATGTGAAATAAAAAGATGGCAGGGCAGGTTTACCCACCGAATCTCTTGGCTCAGGATGAGTTGTATTTAGCTGTTCCAAGTGCATGTTATATAACAAACATTCTCCAACTTTAGAGGAAGTATTAGATTAGTATAACCTATATCCAACCTGGTTGTGCACTTCAGTTAAGACAAACGAGTTGAGTCTATCACACTAAAAGTTGTAACTGAGTAAAAAGTATACAGTGTTCCTTCATAAACAATATCAGCAATTCTATGTTAATAATGGAAAAGAGCTAGAAAAGACCCTATCATTTATTTTCAATTGCACATCAGCACTAAGAAAAAGAGAGAAGCCAACAGTCATAGTTGCCATTGGTGTTTGAATGTCCCTCCAAAACAAGCTTTAGCTCTTCAGATTTTATGGAGGCTGTTACATATTCAACAAACTCCAACCAAGAGCTCCCTATTCCAATGTTGTCCCTCTGCACATTATAAAAGAATCCATTCAATTCACTTATTATTCTCCCCATTGTTTAAAGCAAAATTTTGTACAGCATTTTTATTCAAAATCACCTATCCTTAAATCTAACCCATATCTGCTATAGAAACATAAATAAATATCGCAAACATACAAATCCAAAAGGATTTCAAAAGGTCCAAACGGGTGCAACTTCATTTCCTCATGGTGGATAAAACTTGCTCTCATTGATCAAAACATAGTACGGTTTGTGAATTGTAAGGAGAAAAACAGAGAGAAAAAGACAGGGAGAGAGATAAAAAGCATTCTGAAGAGTGAAAGCATATCTGAAGCACTGAAATTAACCCATCAATCATAACTTAGGCTTCTTTTGCCAACTGATGAAGGTTTCGGAGAAGAAATCAAGACATCATAAACCTACAAAGAGTCATCTTTTATGAAGAAAACAGAAAGCCACAACTAAACTTGTAGTTATGCATCCATTAACCAGAAGCTCGAGTTCTTCATTGCTTAAGAAATGAATACAAACATTTAAAATCCACCTCCTCTTCAAAGAAAAGGGGAAAAAAAAAGGAGTTTTCTCACTTACCTCCCTCGTGGTTTCAGAATTGAATACTTAAAAATGGGTGGTTCTGAAAATTCCGCTTACCTCCCTTGCAAAATTGTTAGCTCAAAAATACATGCATTACATGTAGGGCTCGACCAATGTTACTTTTTGCATCCCACCTTCTGGGAAATCAACGACGGACTTCACCTAGAATTCCCCTTACCTACTTGTTAAAATTGTTAACTAATAAAGGAATGCATATCATATAGTGCTGGACTTGACGTTTTGATCCTTTTCCCTTCCTACTTTCTTGGCAACCAAACGAAGAATATGACCATATATAAGTACACATGACCACTGTACTGAATTTAAAACAACAAAACCAACAAAATATATTTCAACCCAACTAACGTCTCCAATTGGAACTTTTCAGTTGATCGACAGCCAAAGAGAAACTTAAGCACAAAGAGACAAACCTAGGTGGCTCACCATGTCCTCAAGCTGCACAACCGATCGAACAGCCTCCCACGTATTAGAGTGGAAATCAGTGATATGGATTTGTAGGTGGGAATGATCAGGAGCGTGGGCATGGAACAAAAAGGGAAACAGCGGAAGCGAATCCTGGGGAGAAGCACACTCCACCTTGGGCTCCCCGAAAATGGGCTCGAAGCCTTCAAACCCCATTGACATTCACGGTCTTGCTCTCCGAACTCTTTCTAGGTGATCTATATCTCCATTGAGTCGACCTCCTATGGTTGCTAAGAAAGCCAAGAAAAGGAGAAGAGAATCATTTCATTTTCAATTAACAGAAATTACAAAAAGACCAAAATCCCCAGAAATTGTTGATTTACTCTGTTGTAGACAAGTTGGGCGTTTTTCATATTTTTCCCTCCAAATAAGTGGCCAAAACCAGTACAATATATAATTTAAATTTTTTCAATCTTCTTTTTCTCACTTCTCTCGGCATCCAAACAGACTCCAACTTCAATTTTAAATGTCCGTCCAACAAGAGAAAAGAAACCGGGATTTCACAAACATGGCGTTCCAGAGAAAGAAAAGAAGCTACATTTGGCGGCCGAGAAAGTGTCAGAAATTTTATTTGCACTCTCCTACGGAAACGAGAAACGAAGAATCATATATGAGAATCGAATTTTAGTACCTTTTCCTAAATATTTTCCTACTCTATTTCTCGGTAACCAACGCAGTTTCCGACAGAAGTAAAGAAATACAAAACGGCGGGAAAGTACAGAAAAAAAAAATAGTATGCGGAAAGTGGAGTTCATAGAGAAAGATGGACACCAGTTAAGAGCTGAAAACACAAAGATGAAGACGAAGAAGAAGAAAAAGCGTGCGAAGAAGAAGAAAAAGCGTGCGAGAAAGAGTGCAAAGGGCAACGTCCTCTCGGAACATTGCAGGGGAAGTTTCTAGACGCAAGCAATTGGTAATTAGCTCTTTTTTTTAAAGAAAATAATAAAAGAAAACACTTTCACTAACCCATTTTCTCTTTGAAACTGTAAAGAATCCTAGTTACTAATATGGAGCTATTTTTCCTTAATTTAAAATCCTCCGATTTTAAAGTGTATCCAGTGCATATACAAAATGTTTTAGGGTTTAGGAGTAAATACCAAAGAAAGTTGAACAATACATTGCTAAAGATTGCATTCACCCGTATATATATTTCAAATTCGAAAAACCAATTAATGGTATTCAATTCCGTGTTAAAAAGAAATTATATTTTTATTCTTGAAGAAGGAAACACATAATATTGTCGAAAAGGTGAACAAAAAATATATTATTAAAAAAAAAACTTCACATTTCTTTATATTTAAATATTTTGAGAAACACATACTTATAAATCTTCTCAATGGAAGAAATAGTTGTTGTAAGATTGAGTCACTGTAATCATTATATAGTTACTCTAACAAGACTTCCACAGCTGCAAGTAGGCAATCATGTAGCTACTTCAAGGAAAGAAAGAAGTTGATAATAAAGAGAAATGGAGGGCTCGAACCTCCATGCTCTTTAGCATGAGATTTTGAGTCTCACGTGTCTACCATTTTACCACCAAGGCATCTTGAAAGTAACTCGTATTCCATGAATATGATACTTATTTAGTGTGATGTATGAAATATATGACAAAGGTGGAGTGTTATTTCTATTGATTGGTCATGTCATATAGGCTTGAGTTAAACATCCAATTGCTTTGATTTGAATTATTTAGAGGATGCCTTATATATACTACATCAAAAAGATAGACAATCAAATCTATTTCTCGATTCAATAGAAGCCCAAAGAGATGAGCAAGGTCCTAAAAAATGAGAGAGATGTAAAAATCAAGTCCAATTATGTTTATGCCTATTCCTAATCCTAAATGGAAGTAGGGATCCATATATAAACATATTATCTATTTAGATACACTTGAATAACCCCTTCTCATAATTAGAATGTATATAACTTAATCCTATTATATTAGAGATTAGAATGTTTATCCTTGTATGAAATGAACTTATAATTATAGAATCAACTCAATCATTATATTAGAGATTATAAGTTCATAACCTTAGCCCATTCCCATTTTGGACAGAATAGATTTACTAATTCTTTGATTCTAATTAGGTCAGAGATAAACTTCCGCTGGCAACCCACTATTGCACAGTTCTGTGTTTTAAATGGGCCCTTCAGTTTCTAATATGGTGTCAGAGCCGGCCCGTTGAGATGTGTTGGTTTGGTGTCCCACATCGGAACCGTGGTTAGTTGTTGTGTGCCTTATAAGGCTCAGTTGGATAACCCCTCTTACTCAGTTTCTGGGTTTTAGGGGCCCCAAGTGATTTCTTACATGGTATAAGAGTAGATGTTTCTGGGCCCAATGTTGGAGGTGTTGGGTTTGGTCTTCCTCGCTACCCCTGGTTCATGTTGTGGTTCACGCTTTAGGCGGCTATACGCCTGGCCTGTTGCACGTGCTGGGGGTGTTGAGATGTGTTGGTTTGGTGTCCCACATCGGAACCGTGGTTAGTTGTTGTGTGCCTTATAAGGCTCAGTTGGATAACCCCTCTTACTCAGTTTCTGGGTTTTAGGGGCCCCAAGTGATAAATTCTAGAAGCTAAAAAAGTGTATCATGAGCAATTTCAATAATTAGGTTCATTGATATTCCTGGTGTAGTAGATGCTATCACATGTACAATTATACTCAATTCAATGGAATTGTTTGATCTCAAACTTAAAAGGGATCTTTTATAATTTTGCACGTGAGTGGATATTTCTTGGTTTTGTCCAATCATTAATAACTTGATTATTTTTAGATAATAGTAGATAGAAACAACACTCATAAGGAGTCCTATTGAAACCAAGAAATATAGACATGCCTGCCATCCACACCATAATAAATAAATTTTCATGGTCTAACGAAATTTCTTGCTTTTGATTCTATGTTTCCTGACATTGCCCAGAAACCATCTTCAAACTGCAAATGTTTGATTTGTTGACGATCTTTTCTTGTAAAAACTAACCCATAATCATTTGTTCATTATCATGGTTTAGGGCCTCCTAGAGAACAAGTACCTAGGGACATCCTTTGCAGCTGGGGAGGTGAGAACCATATCAGGATATCAGGTCCTTCAAAGTGCATATGAGATATCTTCAAACAATAACTCCAAGTGGGAGAATTTACTCGTTCTGTTTCTTATGGTGGTTGGGTATAGCGTTCTTGTGCTTGTTTTACTACATCTTCATCTTGAGAACAGCAAAACCGTATGCAAAATGTTTCAACGTAATTGGGATAAGACAATTCCAAGTACGAGATGAACAAAAGATTGTACTGTGAGCATTGTGCCCCTATCCTTCACCCTCGTATAATTCTTTTTGTTCTTGCTTAGGCTGTGCCCTTAAGTTATGAGAATCTGCGGAATGATAGAAGTGCAAAAAGTTCAGAATGCTTTTGCTTTTCAAGTGCCTACACCGTTGAAATTCTGTCTTGGTGCTCAATTGTGGTTCACTGTGAAAGGTGTGTACAAGTGTCAGGGTTATGGATTCATTGTTGGTGGCTTAAAAGGAAACTTTAGTCTGTTAAATTGCTCTTCAAATCAATTTTTTAAGACACAATGCATGTCAGGACCAGGAGAGATAAGGTGGGCAATTTAGTTATTTTAAAGAGAAAATATAAAGCCTACATATAAAGAGAGAGAGAGAGAGAGAGAGAGAGAGAGAGCGGGAGAGTTCCATATCCAAATATCTCGTAATCACAATAAACTGAGCAAATTACATTCAATGATATTCCCCCCATACAGGTTGCGAAAAGCGCAGAAAATCAAATACATCTTAACGTAAACAATGCAGCCACTCTATAATCTTGACACAACCCAGGACTATCACTCATCCGATCCACAACCCTCCAGACGTTCACATAAAATTGTCTACTGCAACCCAAAGATTGCAAGCACGCCTTATAGCAGATCAGTAATATTCAGGGGCAGTTTGTCAATCTGAGTTCCGTAGTATTGCTCTATGTCCCTTAAGATTTTAATCTCGTCACTCTTGACAAGGTTTATTGCAACACCCTTCCTTCCAAAACGACCAGACCGACCAATCCGATGAATATAGAGCTCCTGATTGTTTGGAAGGTCATAATTAATCACCAATGAGACCTGTTGAACATCAAGCCCCCGGGCCCAAACGTCTGTTGTTATCAGGACGCGGGTATCACCAGCTCGAAACTCTGCCATGATTGCATCCCTCTCCTTTTGAGGCATGTCTCCATGCATTGATGAAACAGTAAAGTTATGGGTTCGCATCTTTTCAGCTAGCCAATCCACCTTTCTCTTTGTGTTGCAGAATATAACAGCTCGGATGACTGTAAGGTTGTCGTAAAGATCACATAGTGTATCAAACTTCCACTCTTCCATTTCAACTGGGACAAAAAATTGCTGGATTCCCTCCACAGTCAGTTCATCACGTTTTACAAGTATCCGAAGAGGATCCGTCATAAACTTATTTGTCATCTCCAAAATTTCTTGAGGAAGAGTAGCAGAAATCAAGACAACTTGAACTTCTGGTGGGAGATGTCTATATAGGTCATAGATCTGATCCTTGAACCCCATACTCAACATCTCATCAGATTCATCAAGAACTAATAATTGAATATGTTTGGTACGCAGAGTTCTCCTCTTGATCATGTCACACACTCTGCCTGGTGTTCCAGACACCACATGAACTCCTTGTTCTAACTTTCTGATATCCTCGGTAATGCTCTTGCCTCCAATACATGCATGTGCTTGAATATTTATGTAGTCACCAATTGCCAAAATCACCTTCTCTGTCTGAGCGGCCAATTCCCTTGTTGGTGACAGGACTAACGCTTGGACCTCTCTTGAACTAGTATCGACCTTCTGGCAAGCGGCTAGGGCAATCATGGAGGTCTTGCCCGTGCCAGACTGGGCTTGGGCGATTACATCTCGTCCGGTAAGGATGGGCACCACGGCACGCTGTTGGACGGCAGAAGGCTTCTCGAAACCATAGCTGTAGATGCCACGGAGCAAGTCGTCCTTGATACCCATCTGGTCGAAGCTCGTCACAATCTGCACTTCTTTTGATGTCTCGAATTCCGGCGTAGCCTCCGGCGCTGCCACTCGTCGCGGTTTCCGTCGCACAACCTTGGTTCCACCCATATTTGCCTTAGGACAAGAGGAACTTTGGCTTTGGATGTCACGCCGCGAGGACTCATGGAACCAAAATATGTTATGCCGCAAATTATCAGAGATTGGTAAACCTCTTCTATAAGTGTGATTTTACTCCTCTCTTATCTTTTATTTATAACTCATTCTTAAATCAATACTAGTAGACCCGATACTAGTAGATTTAGGAGTTGTACCTCATTCTTAACCCGATACTAGTAGATTTAGGATTTCTAAAACAACTAAGTTTATGATTTAAGAAAAATATTATTATCTTATAAATATAATTTTTTTATATTACTTAGTAATATAACTTTTATTAATCATATCTTAATCAGCTTTTGATGATTATAAATAATATATTATTTTTTTAAAAAAATATTTATAAGTTCTATTAATTATTGAGTCAATTTTTAAATTAAATAATATTATATCTTTCAATATTCATTACCCGTATGACATCATTGTTATTATGACAACCTCCCAATGTATAGTCTATAGTTAAGTTTAAATAAAAAAAATTATTTTAATCCTTAAACTATTTTTTAATTTAGGCTTTAAGCCTTTTAATAGTAAATAAAGATAGAGAAAAACGGGTGTGGTATACGGTGGTTTCTTTTTAATCAACTCCGGAAAAATCACACGCGTGGGAATTAAATATCTATATGTTGTTATTGTTTTTATTTATACATTTATTTAATATAAATCACCGACATGAGAGATCCATATGAATCGGGTTCGGAAGGGGTATACTAACCTTTTGGGTTGCCCCGCCGTTGTTGGTAACAGCATGTGCCCGCCCCGTTTCTAAAGAAGACGATTGTTTCTCTTATCTTTTTCTTCTCTTTTTCAGTTTCGATCTAACCTCCTCATTTTTTTCTCCCTCTTCTTCTTCTTCTTCTTCAAAACCCTAGAAAGCTTAAAACCCTAGAACACTACAGAGGAGGAGAGCAATCTAACAAAGGGGTCAAGATGAGGATAATGATAAAGGGCGGTGTGTGGAAGAACACGGAGGATGAGATCCTCAAGGCGGCGGTCATGAAATATGGGAAGAACCAGTGGGCCAGGATCTCCTCTCTCCTCGTTCGCAAATCCGCCAAGCAGTGCAAGGCTCGCTGGTACGAGTGGCTCGACCCCTCCATTAAAAAGGTATTTTTCTTTTTACTACCGTCAATTGCATCTTTAGGATAGTGGAAGTTAGGAGCCCAAGTTGTTTGCTCTTCTTCACTGGAGGCAACCGTGGCGATAATGTTGCATCCTTGTTTCCAAATAGGGCATAAATTGCTTCTTCAGAACCAAAAATAAAAAATAGAAAATAAAAAAAAGCCTATACCATCATTGTGGGCGATATAGCCTTTATTCTAGGAATCGTTGTTGAATTGCGCTTCTCCACCCCTTAATGCTATAGGGGGTTAGTCAGTAGCTGATTCATCAAATTTGTTGGTCACTCCAAAAATTTTTAACACCTAATTCTTTACTCATGTTGAAATCTTCCCATGCTAAGTGATTTTAAGTCTTGTCTTGGTCTTTCATCTCGCAATTTTTGGTTTTCAGCCGTCAGCTTGGATTTTTCTTTTTCTTTTCTTACTGATCTAGTTTTCATCTGCATCATCTAGCATTTCTCAGTGGCATTCTTTGGTAGTTCTTCAATTGTTCATCTTCTCCGCTCCCATGGGCTTCAAATCAATTTCCTCACTGCTGGAGGAGAAAGTGTATTATTTTTTTCTTTTACAATGCTGACCATCAGAATCATATAACGACCATTGATCAAGTAAGGTATGTGTGTAGTCTAAGCAAACAAATTTGACCAAATAGATTTACCATAACACACATCAAGTAGGAACTAGACGTAGGAACTAGACGCAGTAACCAGTAGCGAGATTCCTGTGTCCAAGCCACATTGAATTGGTCATGAATGTGCTTTGGCTGAAGGCTTGATGTGTTTTATCTTGGATGTTGACACGAATTTGCTATCAAGAATAAGATTTTTAGCTTGAACCACACAGCAAGCCGTAACATAGAGGATAGAGCTACTCTTATACCCAGCCTTTTGTTTGGCTGTAGTAATAATGCACCTTGGAAACAAAACAAGAGATATTAACATCACCCTATCTGAAATCAATGAAGTCAAGAATCCCCATAAAATAGCAATACCTCTTTTATTGTTGTTATCATGATTGTTCGGGTTGCCATAATCCATAAAGAATTTGAGATGTTATTTCTGTCCATGATACCAAAGTTTGAAATAGGACAGTAGCAATATAAGATAGTTATTTGGGATTTATTTGGTGGCAAAGGTTTTTAGCTCTTGGGAATAGCTAAGGGTAGGGGTTTTGTGGGAAAGGCCAGAAAATCATGGAGAATCTAGGGTTTCCAATGGTATAAAGAAGGGTAGGATTTGGAGAAAACCAGGGATCAACTTAACATTTGGAAGATTTTTTTTACCCCCAAATTGGAAAGTTTTTTGATGTGATAGAAAATTTATACTGTTTCGGTGCGGATTGTTTCTGATAATTATTTATGCAGGAACTACGAAAGAAAATTGTTTGGTGAAATTTTTGACTTTTTTTTTTTTTTTTTGACGAGGTCTATCTTGGAAAAGCATATTTTTTAAAGTCTGTAGGAGAAAATTGTCGGTAATTGTTTAATATATAGTGTTTTCAAAGAAACAGATACTGGATCTATTTATTTTGAGAAAACATATGTTTCTTTTTTCATGGAGCTTAATTAGAAGTTGACTGTTTTTTTGGAATAAGAAAAATAAAGAGATGGAAGCTGATCACCTTTATGAAAAAAAGAAAGCGGCTATGTGGCTACTCTTAAATTCATTTAACGTAGCCACATTGCCACTGTTTTTTCTTTGTTTGGAGTGGTTTTGTGATCATGTGTTTATTTTATTTTAATTTTTCATAAGCAATAAGTTTTTAAAAATGGGAAACAAGTTTTTGAGAAATAAGTTTATGTGTCTCGGCCTACATTCTTATGAAGATATGGGAAGTTTTTAAAAATGGATTTTTTTTAAAGATTTTATGTTTAGTAACTATATTAGAAAAAGTGTTTTTTGTATTTGAGAAGAGAAAATATTTTTCAAAACACTTGTCAAACATAACCTAGGATTTAAAAGTAAGAATAGGCCCAAATTTTGATCAAGTCTTGGCTGAAGTTTGAGAGGAAATGCCAGGAAACTTAGAGAGCATAAATGGGAAAGAATAGATTAATAACTTGAGTATCAGAGACAATGTTACTTGGGCATCATAGTTTTAGATTGCATCACACAGTGATTAAGAGCAATCATTATTGAAAGTTATTGTGAATGTATTTAATCATGTCATGGTTATCTAAACTTATTGTCTGTTTTCTTGGATTTTGACTACAAAGCCTTTTTTTTATTACTTGTGAAGCTTACAAATGCAAAGTTAATAACATTATAAAACTGAAGCTAGAGTTCCAATCACTAAAAAGTACTGCCATGACCAGAATTCTAAAATTTTTGGTGATAACCTTGGCTCCTAAAATTATAGACTAGAATTGTCATTTGAATTTAGCATCTTTCTAATATAATTAAACCCAAAACTACAACTCACTACCAACAAAAGTGGCCAGTAGAGGATGTGTATTGTCTCTACATCAAATTAGACTATAATTTCAAACATTTTGGTCCCTGAACTTGTTTTCCAGGATCATTCAGCTACCTGTCAATGCATGAGATTTGAAATTGATTTTTGATTGTATCTGTGTGATTCCAACAGCAAATGGATCTAGGTTACTGTGTGCACCTGCATATTTTCGTTATCATTTGCTATAGCTGCTTGTTCAGCTGTACTTTATGTTCTTGGAGCTGGTTTTGCTTTCTGCATTTTAATGTTCCGCTATGTTCAATTCTACAAACTGTGGAATCAGAGGAACTGACATTTTGATCTCATGACCACTGCAGACTGAGTGGACCAGAGAGGAGGATGAGAAACTGCTCCATCTTGCAAAACTCATGCCCACCCAGTGGAGAACGATTGCCCCAATTGTTGGTCGTACTCCATCTCAGTGCCTTGAGCGATATGAGAAGCTCCTTGATGCAGCTTGTGCCAAGGATGAGAACTATGAACCAGGTGATGACCCTCGTAAATTGCGTCCTGGAGAGATTGACCCAAACCCCGAGTCCAAGCCTGCACGTCCAGATCCTGTGGATATGGATGAGGATGAGAAGGAAATGCTTTCTGAGGCACGGGCTCGGTTAGCTAACACCAAGGGTAAGAAGGCAAAGAGGAAAGCCAGGGAGAAACAGCTTGAGGAGGCCAGGAGGCTTGCTTCTTTACAGAAAAGAAGAGAACTGAAGGCTGCAGGAATTGACACCAGGCAACGCAAGAGAAAGAGGAAGGGAATAGACTACAATGCGGAGATTCCCTTTGAGAAGAAGCCACCTCCAGGCTTTTATGATGTTGCTGATGAGGATAGACCAGTGGACCAGATCAAGTTCCCAACCACAATTGAAGAACTTGAGGGGAAAAGAAGAATGGATTTAGAAGCACAATTAAGAAAGCAAGATATTGCAAAGAATAAAATCTCACAAAGGCAGGATGCTCCATCAGCTATATTGCAAGCCAATAAGTTGAATGATCCAGAAACAGTTAGGAAGAGGTCAAAGCTTATGCTTCCTGCACCCCAGATTTCAGATCATGAATTGGAGGAAATTGCAAAGATGGGTTATGCGAGTGATCTTGCAGGGAGTGAGGAGCTTGCTGAAGGGAGTGGTGCAACACGGGCTCTTCTTGCAAATTATGCCCAGACGCCACAACAAGGAATGACACCTTTACGAACACCACAAAGAACTCCTGCTGGTAAGGGTGATGCTATCATGATGGAAGCAGAAAACCTGGCCAGGTTGAGGGAATCTCAAACACCATTGTTAGGGGGAGAGAATCCAGAGTTGCACCCTTCGGATTTTTCAGGGGTCACTCCTAAAAGAAAGGATATCCTTACGCCAAATCCCATGTTGACTCCTTCAGCAACTCCTGGAGGGGTTGGTCATACTCCAAGATTTGGCATGACGCCATCGAGAGATGGCTTTAGTATGACTCCAAAGGGAACTCCTATCAGGGATGAGCTCCATATTAATGAAGATATGGACATGCATGACAGTACAAAACTTGATCAAAGAAGACAAGCTGATTTGAGAAGGAACTTGCGATCAGGTCTTGGCAATCTTCCGCAGCCAAAGAATGAGTACCAGATAGTTATGCAACCAGTTCCAGAAGACAGTGAAGAACCAGAGGAGAAAATTGAAGAAGATATGTCTGATAAGATGGCCAGAGAAAAGGCCGAGGAAGAGGCTAGACAGCAGGCATTACTTAGGAAGAGATCAAAAGTACTGCAGAGGGAGCTCCCTAGACCTCCAGCTGCTTCTTTGGATCTAATTAGAAATTCTCTTATTAGAGCAGATGAAGACAAGAGCTCCTTTGTTCCTCCTACTTCCATTGAGCAGGCTGATGAAATGATAAGAAAGGAGCTTTTAACCTTACTAGAGCACGATAATGCAAAGTATCCACTTGACAAAAAAACGAAGGAGAAAAAGAAGAGTGTCAAGCGCTCTGCAAATGGTTCTGCTTATGTCCCTGAGATAGAAGATTTTGAAGAGGATGAGCTGAAAGAGGTATGACTTTAGTTCAGCGGTATCTGTATACATTCCTGTTTGCTTCACAGCCTCTCTAGTGACATTTTTATTTTTATTTTTTATCTCATTGTTTTTGTACATTTGATTTTAGTTGAAGTTTGAGTTTTGTTCCACTGTCAGAGCTTTCTTGATGTAGAATTGAAACCAACAACATTTATGTATAGAAATAAAAGCTTCTAGCCCATGCTTCTACAAATAAGCTGTATGGAAACGCGTGGAAACCTCTCTTTGATGATAAGACATATATATTAATATATATCTGTATCCAATGTTGCTTTTGGTGTCTATTAAAACATGTAATGGTCAAACTTTAGATGTTTGGGTAGAAAAGAGCCGATAGTATTAGATATTTTTGATAAATAGGGGAGTATATTCCAGTTGTATCAGTTTCAAGATTTACCTTATATAGAGTTGTGTATAGAATGCTTACTGGATAATTCTTTCTGCTTTATCTTATCTGTGCCTTCATTTGCTCCTCTTTAGTTAATTATTGTTACTTTCGACACCTCTATCATAATAGACCACTTCAGCAGGATATGCTGTAACAATTGATTCACAAACTTCTAAGAAAAATTATTGCTACCAGGCTGATTCTTTTATAGAGGAAGAGGCTCGGTATCTTCGCCTGGCAATGGGGCACGAAGATCAATCCCTTGATGAATTTACTGAGGCCCACAAGACTTGCCTAAATGATCTGATGTATTTTCCTACCCGTAATGCTTATGGTCTCTCAAGTGTTGCCGGAAACATGGAGAAACTTGCAGCTTTGCAGAAGGAATTTGAAAATGTGAAAAAGAAGATGGATGGTGATAAAGCTAAGGCAGAAAGCCTTGAGAATAAGGTTAAAGTTCTTACACAAGGTTATGAGGTATGTTTTTGCCGGTAGGATACATTCTAAGTTTTTGTTATTCACAATCTTTAATTTTTATTTTTTACTAGTGCCGATGCATAATGAGTGTATTATTTGTTCCATAACTATTTGCTAATTCATATGTTTCTGATCTAAACCAAGCTCTCTTCTATTGGAAAGTGAAAAAGAAAAAGAATCTGTTACCTGTTTGCTCATCAAAGGGTCAAATAGGGTTTGAATTGTAGTAGTTGTATGCAATGAATTCAATTTTGGCAGAAACATTTTATGGTTTGCTCCCTGAAAACCTTGTAACTATATTGTAACTTCACATCAATGTTGATGCATGAGTGCGTATGTCATGTATTTGCTGTGGAGTCTCTGTTTCAATAATTCTGCTTCTGTTCATATCTTTCTGGGGCAGAAAAATTGATTTCAAAAGATGCAATATTCTTTTGCGAGAAAAATGTGCCAAGCGGAAAAATGAACAGAGTTTGTCATAATATTGTGCCAAAACTCAATAAGTAATCTTTTAATCGAGGTCATGGAATTTTCTCCCATTGATGATATGCAAATAAACTTATAGGCCATTGCTTTTCAGCTGTGGTACTTTAACATCAAATGCTTGGATCACTAAACTGTTGGATATTATGATTGTCCAGACACGGGCGAAAATGACTCTCTGGCCAAAGGTTGAAGCAACCCTCAAGCTGATGGACACTGCCGCAACAGAACTCGAGTGCTTCAAAGCTTTACAAAAGCAAGAGCAATTAGCAGCTTCACACCGGATAAATAGTCTGTGGGAGGAAGTTCAGAAGCAGAAGGAGCTTGAACGAACTTTACAGAGGCAGTATGGAGACAGTTTGGCAGAGCTAGATAGGATACAACACCTCATGGATGAATACAGACTACAAGCACAAAAGCAAGAGGAAATTGCAGCCAAAAATCATGCTCTTGAGTTGGCCAAGGCCGCAGAAGAAGAAAATGCAGGTCAGCAAGTGGATACTGGGCACGAAAATGCTTGTGTCAGTCAACCTGATGTGGATGTTGATGCCCAGAATGAGCATCCTCAGCCGTGCGTGGTTGAAAACTTGCCTACTGATGCGCTGGATGCTGTTGAGGGAGAGAAGACAGCACCTGTACTAGGTTGTAGTTCTGAAGGTACTGATGCTCAGCTCTCCCATTCAGGTAGTAATGACCCTAATGGAGTTGAAGAAGTGGCTGTTATTGAGGAAAATAACATGGTTATTGACTCGGTCGATGGGGCTGCTGGTGATGATGTAACAACTGGGGTTACCAAAGTGAATCCAGACTCCGAGGATAAACAGATCGTAGTGGAAGCCACAAAGCCAGATGGTGTCTTGAGCAAGGAAGAAGATTCCGTCCCCCAAACGGATGGAAACAACGGTTGTGCTATTGGGGATGCCGTGCAGGTCAGTGGGGAAGGAGGCACGGTGAATTTAGCTGGTGAAAGCATCAACCAGATGCCAAATGTGTCGAAGGATGAGGAGCATTAGCCTTTCCAGGGTGGAGATTCTACCAAAAGAACAAATTGAAATATCAGGTAGAAACGCCAATCCAATGCAGGTCTCACGACTGTTCCAGGGAATCGATGAATGCTTCAATTGAAGTTTCCAGTTGCTTTAAGTTTATGCGATTCTCATGACTTGGCCTTTAGTGTTTGTACGGAAACTGGAAAGTGTTCTCCACTGTTCTCTCTCTCTTTTTCTGTTAAAACACATATTTAAATGGGATGGAAAAAGAAAAAGAAAAAGAAAAGTGACCGAGATAAGTACTTGATGTGGATAAGGATAAGCAACTGTTATCATCTGAGAAACAATTGAAGAATTTGTTTTTCCTCCTGTGATGTGTCTGCTTAAGATTAAAATGACAATATGAGATATCTATGTTCTTGGTTTCGCGTTATGCTTAATCCGGTTGCTTCCAATGTTGGAACCATAGAGCAGGCATCTCCTTATGTAGATCAAAGATTCTGTCGCTTAAGAAAATAGCTGCATTTTTATACTGCTGTTGAACATCTGGTGGTAGCTCAAAATTTTTAAATGTCATAACGATCTTTGCTGAATGTCCTTCAATAGAAAACAGAAAATGAGCAAATTACTCTCTTAAAAGAAACAAAACTACTAGAAAGGTCCTTATGATTTGGACAGTTATCAATGTTCTCTTAGAATGGGCCTTTGGAAAGTAGTGAAGCTACAAGTTTGCCTTAAATTATGTTGCCATGAATGCACCTTGTGATTACAAGAAGTTTCACGTCAGCAAAAACACAGGAAACTTTGCGGAAGCGAAGAAGATATTCAAATCGACATATGATTGGGATTTTGGAACCATCATTTGTTGTACTGAAAAGGAAGAAATCATTGCTCTCTACTAATGAAAGTCATTGCAAAATCTAGTGTTACAAACAACTTTTTTGGACCCTCACACCGCAAACTCCTCCTGGTCTCTGAAAGTCAACCTCGTTGTATTCAAAACCTTTTTTTCGCTTTTGTTAGTAGAGTAAGGCCAAGGAAATACTGCATACGCTTGAGGATCAGATTTATGCTTCATGGGGTTTGAGAATCAGATGGTTTTGTACTGGATGCTGTTGATGGAAGTAGTCTTGACAGCTTCTGCGCCTTATCGAGACGCCCGGTTAGGACCTGCAAGAAGCCATTTTACATATTTCTAGTGTCAGTCCCTAGACCCACTTCCAATCTCCTAAAGTCCTCCGACGCCTTACCCTGCACAACCATGTCTTTCCGCCGTCCGATCACCCCCGCCGCCGTTGATGTCGCCAGAATCCTCAACGCAGGAGCTTCTCTCTTCCTTCCGCAACATGCGTCAGCGCGGACTGGCTCCCAAAGGTCAACCTAATACGACAGTCCAGCCACCTCGGTTACCGTTTATTCTTTGACGGACTCGGACGATGGGTCGATCGAGAAAGCCTGAAACTAGGGTACACGTGTACAGTAAAGTCATACGATGTTTTCGGAATATTATACAAATGAGACGAAACGAAAGTCGTCCTACTTGTTTTTTTTTTTTTTTTTCCTTTCTCTTAAATGGCGACAACCGATGTTGTTTGTTTTACTGCTTCTGTGTTTTTTTTGTCTGATTCAACAACTAATTAAGAAAGATATTTTCCAAAGCATTCATACTTCGTCAATTGGCAACCCGTTACCGGTTTGTTCATGAGTTCAGCTTTCAGAAAGGGAGTTGCTGTACGACTCTAAAGGAATCTGAAGTCAACCACTTCCCGTGGCTACTCTCTAACAACGGGTCCCACACGTTTTTGCCCTCGAACATCTTACGACACGTTTGTTTCTTAGTGTGTTCCGCAGAAACATGTAACATGCAACGCGTTACGGCGTTTCCTTGTGATCGCTTGGTTTTTGTTAGGGGATTCTATGGATATTGATGCTCTTCGGATCATCAACGTTGTTCTTCTGTAAAAGACTTAAAAAGAAAAAGTGGGTTTAAAAGTAGCAACTTCCGATCCGTTGGATCTGTTTTCGACTGAATAAAGAAATTTCCACCGGATGGAAGAAGAAGATTCAGCTTTTATATATTTAGTCTACACATTTGACACTAGCAGGCTCTGGAAATGACACAGAAGATACAAAAACGATGGCCAGCGACAGCAAGAGAAAGAACATGATCGAGATCAACACAATGAGATTCAAGCTAATACGAAAGATGATAAACTAGATATCAGGACGGATGCCTTTGAAACTAAAGACTCTCACATTTGATGATCTTCAGCAACCTTTTGATGAACTGGGAGAAAATCCCACGCTTGATACATCCTCTCTGCGGGGGCAGGACTCCATTGCCGCTGCACTTCTTTGTTTTGGTTCGTTTCTCTTGGAGTTGGCAGTTGATGTTGGTCTCTCTGCTTTGATCCATCTTGAAAGATCAATTCTTTTGTCAAATATGGGTATATAGTTGAGAAAGAGAGAGATAGAAGGAGGTCGTAGAACACATTTACTCGTTTATAATGGCTCTACTTATGGGCAAAGTAAGGAATGAAAGTGTGGGGGATTTAGACTTAAACAAAAATGTCAACCTTATCGTGTTTGACATTTTTTGTCATGTAAGAGATAGGAAATGCTGTGAATAAAGCAGAGAAAGGGCTAGGAAAGTGCATGGAAGAGCGTGCAACAAGGGATTAACAACGTTACAGGAGGTGTTTGGCCTTTAAGCTCTCAGAAAGTAATTGCTTGGGCAGCTGCGTGAGATGCACGACTTTGGATTTTCGTGAATAAAGAAAATAAAGAAAAGAGTTAACACTAGATCTGTTAATCTAAATAAAAGAACGAGTTAAGATGGAATAGAAAAAATACTAAATAAAAAAATAAAAAAAATAAAAAATAAAAAAAGAAAGAAGAGAAACACCGGTGTGCTCACGTCCTAGCATATTAATCGGAGTGGAAAATATTCTACCTTACAAGAGAATGCTAAATTCTCATAGTATATGTCGCTTCCGCGACTAAAAATAGTAAATATGAATACCATTTTCGACTCTCTTTCTTCCATTATTTTGCTTTATCTCAACAAGACCATCATTAAGTAAATATACCTCCAGTTAATCAGATGTTCTCGTTTCTATATGAGACAATAGAAAGACCTGAGCTGCCTACCTTTTGAATTTGTCATAATAAGCACTATAATTTCACTATTCTTTGGAAGTTGTATCCCTTCCAACCAAGATAGAAGGGAGCCGATATTTCCCTCTCATGGTATTCTGCAAAGTCATCTGAAGATGCTGTCATTGACTCCATTGAGGGAAAGGTGTAGCTAAAGTTATATATGTCAAAGCATTGAAATTGGTTCAGAAAAAAATAAAAGCATTCATGTTGGTAGTCAACCAATTTGATCGAAAGAGTTCCAGGATATTACTTCTTTTTCTTTTTCTTTTTCAATCAATTCTATGGAACCTTCTTGTCCACTGAATCATATTCTAATCATCTAAAACCAGAACGTATAGACAGCTGCAATATTTCAGTTTATCTTTTAAGAACAATAATTTGTCTTAGGAGGTGGGACATGACGCCCCATGCCCCAAAAAATACGTAATGAGACAGGTGGAACTGATTTCTAGATTCACTGGATTTCAAGAGAAACTTTCACGAAATTTCTTTGTTTCTCCTTTACTTTCACTAACTCGATGCAAGATCATAGATATATATCCCCAGTAGAGGACAATACAATGTTGACTATTTGTCACCCGAATTTTCCGATGAATATTCATACCCTTGTGTATCTATTTCTATGAAAGGAATATCATTTCACATCATTCATTTTTCACGTAAGTAGAAGGAAATTGGGGAGTCTCACTGGCCATTTTCCTCATAAAAGAAGGCCCCACGCGTTTCCTGATGCAAGTGATGACAATTTAGCCTCGAAACAAGGAATAAAAAGGTAACAAACGCTTTCCTTCCATCTATCAAGTTCAGGGCAGGTATAGCTTGAAAAAAACAGTGTTTAGACTCGTGACATCCAGGTCATCTGGTTCATGGGTGCCGCACTACCAGAGAAGAACCTAACCTGGCTCTTAGGGGCCTCATACTCCAAGGCTCACCATGCCATGGATTCTGTTATAGATGGAAAGCCATGGAAGGTACTGCTCACAGATACTGCACATGAGTTCTCGTGCATGTCACGTACCTCCGACACCGACATGAAGTGCATACAAATCGCAGATATTATATTTGCTTGGACTACTCAGAGTCATTATGAGATCATGCTTACTCCCTCGAACAGTCAATTGCTGGACAGCTTTAAAGTGTCGGATAAGTAAATGAAGCATGTTCAACCCTTGAAATTTCAACGAAAATTGGGAGAGTCAATTCAGGAACCGGCATGATGTTTCACTGTTAGATCCTCTAGAAAAAACTTGGAGAGCCTTCATGAAAGACCACTTGAATTTTGATTTGAGATAAAGAAAAATTAAAAAAAAGATTGCTGGATTTTTAAATATTATGAAAAAATAGTACTTACAAAGCATTGATATATATTAGAAGTCGAGATGAAAGGGTCACTACCTTGAAATTAGAGGAATATTTTATAAGAAGTGAACTTACACAACTAGTGACGAGCTCAAAATACACTATTGCCAAAAGTTATGTAGTACTAAGAGAAAATAGAGAAGATACTGAACTGACAAGACTTGTATGGAAAAAAAGAGTACCAAGGCATAATTTTATCTGCTGGATTATTTTGAAAGACAAACTATCCATAACAGATTGTGTGGTTGTATGGAATAACTTGGTAGACCTACAATGCAACATTTGCCAATAAGGAGAAGAATCGTAAGAATTTTTTTTTTAAATGAAAGTTCACAAATTACATATGGAAGGCTTTGTTAAGTATGAATGGATTAACTTGAAAAATTGAACACTAGAGAGCTAAAATATGTTGAATGATCAAGACTGTTAAGAGTAAGAGTTTTGTAGCGACCGTACTTAGTGTATTTTTCAAGACTATATTGTATCACATTTGGAGGGAAAGAAATAAAAGAAGATTCAGTGATAAAAGTCTAGACAATTTGACCATTATTGCTAAAATCAAGAAGGACATGAGAAGGAAGATCTCATCTACTAAAGGAGTAGAGCTTATAAATTGCAATAAGTTCTTGCAAGAGTTTTAGAATTTGCCAAATGCAATGTTTGAACCTAAATGATAATATTATAATTGAACAATCTTATAATTTTTTACGGTGATATATAATTCTTGACCTTTCACAAAAAAAAAAAAAGCATTGAAATATTGACATGATTCAACTTTAACATTCAAAAACAAAGTATTACATCTTCTCATTCACTTTGATTTATTACATGATAAAATGAACCCGTATTTGCAATGGGATTTAACTAATTTGAAAATAGAAGCTCAACTATCAATTTATTTTTGTGTTAAATTTGAACAATTAAATCTGATAAAGCTATACCACTAACCCGGTCTTAATAAGCAAAATCGACTCAAGTCGAATCTACCAGTTGATTCGCTTCAATTTTATCTTTTGTCATCTCCAATCAGGCCATACTCAAGCTCTGCATATTAATTGATAATTCTTGTAGCAGGTTCAAATTGATTTTGCCTGATTTATTCTCACTTTTTGACTCGCAACAGTTTGATTCAATCATTTCTTGTCCATTTTTGACGTTTTCTTCTTTGATTCAGCTCGCTTCGTGTCAATTCAAACCATCTTCATCCAATTTCTACTATTTCAAATTGGCCGTGATTGATTTTTCTTCCAGTTCCATAATGTTTTGTCAATCAGATTCCTCATGTTTTATTCTTCTTTTGACATTTGACTTGGTTGGCTTTGCATTGATCGGCCATAATCAGTTCAGCGTTGGTTTCGAGAAGGTCGCAGTACACGTGGATTTCTACTATTTCAAATTGGCCGTGATTGATTTTTCTTCCAGTTCCATAATGTTTTGTCAATCAGATTCCTCATGTTTTATTCTTCTTTTGATATTTGACTTGGTTGGCTTTGCATTGATCGGCCATAATCAGTTCAGCGTTGGTTTCGAGGAGGTCGCAGTACACGTGGATTGACATATAACCCAACTCTTATCTGGTCTTAATTATTTGATTTTTATATTCTTGGTTTCTTTTTTTTTTTTTTCCAAAATATTTACTCAATTGCTTCAATATTTTGTACTTCTTTTAATGTCTATTTGGCGATGTTAAAATATATTATGGTCCTTTATAACCTTGATTTCACGTCTCCAACCTTCCAGCCTTAAAATCTCGGTTCTCCACTTGGCGCTGATTTTCTCATTGAATTTCATGCTATTTGTGAGATGGGCTTGATGTGGTTGTTTTGGAACTACTGGAAGCCGGAGTCAACCTTATGGTGGTTGCCAGGGCGACGGTAATGTTGCAATCGATGTTGTGTTCCGTGCTCCGGCAGTGGACTCGTGTTTTTGATGAATAAAAGTAATTGAAATTTGAAATTTGCCCACGTTTTCAATCAATTGGAACAGAGAATAGGGCAATGACTAGAAAAGGTTGTCCGGCAAGTCAAAGAGGCAATGGCTTCTAGGGTAATGATCGTAAGTTTGTGTAAACAGAGTGGTTGGCCGAAATTTATGCGTTCTTTGACAGGACTACTTCGCCTTTGCCTTTTGGTGATATGAATGTGGACCAAAATAGAAGAGGACAAAAATTACTTTTTTGCTGCTAATTAACCGGGAACTGGGAACCGATTCTGACAAATAGATGGAAATGGAAGATGAATTGAGGTAGGTGAATGATTTCCACCTCCAACCATGTGTTACGCCAGTAGGCGCATTTCGTTCACCCCCGGAAAAAAAAAAGTTTAAAGTTATAAAGAAATTATAAATACTTGCAGCTTGAATCAAAGTCTCTATAACTTGTATAAATTAAATGAGAAGTTAATTCTCCAACCAACTTTCCCGCGTGTCCATGTGAATCCAAATGCATTGTTGACACCAAATAGATTGTCCATACTTTTAAAAAAAAAATTTCTAGAGGCAAAAAAAAGACCTTTAGCAAAAGAAGTTGTGTGCAAGATAAGAGTTGCACATCCAAAAATAAATTTTTTGAGATGAAGTATAAATTAAAAAAGAACTATTCAATCCTAAAACTACTTTCAGGATTAGACTTTAGGCCTTTTAACTTAATGTTAAAATCTAGGTTAAATCTACTCCACCTTATAGGATCTTTAGCACAATAACACTTTGTGTGTGAGAACATGTGTGCAAGATGAGAATCCCATATCCAAAAATTAAATCTTTTAAGTAAAATTTAAGTTAAAAGAGTATCTTTCAATCTTTGAGTTAGCTTTTGAATTAAATATTTAAGTCTTTTAATTAAAATAAATAAAAAAAGGCAAAAGAATTTTTTTCTTCTTTAATATAAGATTTTGATTTTTCAACCTTAACATCAAAGGAACGTCAAATAGTAAAAGAGAGACTTTTGCTGATATTGTGCATTTTTCCTTCTTAATTGATTGCAACAAATAGTATGGTTTGAAAGGAGGCTCCGTTTCAAATAGAACATAACGATTAATGACTAGAAAATGACAATTGATTTTGACGTACTTGGTCCTCATGAAAAACTAGATTTGTTACTGTATTCAAAGTCACTTCATTATCACAACATAATATTGCAAGTCCAATTACTTTAATTCCAAGATCTGTTACGAACATGGCTGTTCGTAGCGGTATTTGCCATAATCTCTTGTTTTACCAAGAGAACAAAGAAACAAAAACATAAAGCAAACTGTTTGGATAACTTTTTCTCTACCCCTTTTCATTGAAAACTATAGTCTTTTAATAGGCTTTACAAAATGTTAAAAGGAATTAAATCAAAACAAATATAATTAAGGAAAAACATGGAAATGGAAATAACAACTACGAAAAGATGACCGTGGCCCTAAATGCCCATATCTTTACCAACCCTAGCACTAGCAAATCCTTCCACGAAATAATGAGATCACCTTCCATTTGACATATGCATATCCCTTTAAAAGTAAATGAGATCTTCATCAATCAGCATCTTGAAGGCAATATGGATTTGCAGTAAAGTTCTTGGCCACATTTCCTATTACATAAATAACTAAATAAAAGGAAATCCTAATTCAAATTCTAGGCATGTAATAAGATCACACAATAATCCTTGAATCTAGATTATCTTGTAATTGTTATTGTTATGACCTTATATTCATATTCTACTAAGGATCTTGATACGGTAGGTTACTTCTTTGTCTTTCAAGAGAGCAATGAATCTTTAAGTTTAGTGTAAAATCACATGACACATCTTCTAGACATAAGACATGTTACATACCAAGTATAAATCTTAAACAATCCTTTAGGGGGAAGTAGTAGTCCCAAACTTGGACATCCCTTTAAATATTTAATAACCTTTATTGCAACATCAATGTGAGATTGTTTTGAATTACACATAAATTGTTTAAGAATCTATATTGCATAAGAAATATCTAGACTTGTATGGGTGTGATAAATAAGGCATCTTACCAATCTTTGGTACGCTAATGGACTTCAAGTAGAATATCTCACTTAAAGGATTTTGCCTTAATATCATAGTTTGAAATGGTTAGCTTTAGATTTTAGTCCTTAGGAATAATTACGGGCTACCAAGTAGAAAGTCTAGATTTTGATACCAGTGTATGTTTTTGTTGACTAATGTAGATTCCTTCCTTTAGTCTTGCAATTTCAATTCCCACAAAATTATTTTGGGGGCCCTTAGGTCCTTTATGAAAAGTTAGAGTGGAAGTGCCTTTCAATGTTCCAATTTTGTTTCATTAATGCTATTAATTAATGTTGGGTTTTATGGCTTAACAAAAAGGGGGGTTGAATTCATTAAGCCAACAATTAGTCACGATTTTTCTTTCCTATAACAATTCTAGGTGTTCATACAATTCACACATATATAATAGAGAGGAAATAGCAAGCTAACAATGCAAAGACTAGTTTTAGAACAATATATCAAACTTACAGCCAAGGAAACAAATTCACATCAAGTTGATGAATAAATGGATATTAGTAATCAGTAGGTTAGCTTTAAGAAAATAAAAGAAAGAGACACAAACACCAAATTTACCACGGTGGTTCGGCACTCAACCCTTGAGCCTTACGTCCACCTTTTTCTCCTTTAATCCAACCAATTGAAGTCTCCATTACTCAAACCAGATTAGGAGAAAATGTTTTCCCTAATCCAAGCAATTCCCTCTTAAGGAATTCTTAAGCACAATTACAGAATATGATCAAAAGATCACAGTTCAAATACAAATCCCAAATAATATGAAGGTTTATGGGATATTGTAAACTAAAGGAGCTATTAGGGTAGGAATAGTATAGCTCAAAGCTTTTATCATGAAATCTCTAAATTATAACAAATTAGGGTTTCGGATTCCTTTCAATGTTTATGTGCAATATATATTTTTAATGTGATTAGCACATAAACAATGTCATACAAGATACAATTGATGATAAAATCGGATAATAAACTATTTAATCACAATATCACCGTGGCCTTGTATTTTACTGAAAGTGAACGAGATTGAGAGATTAATTAGATGAGCTCAAGAAATGATTCTTCAATCAAATGGAACTTCAGATGTTCGTCAGTGTCAAACCCTTATCCATCAATTAGCTCTTCTTAAATAGAAAAAGTAAAGCTAGGGTTTTAAACATTCAAACCTTAAAATGTAGCCTTCTTACCATTAGAACAATAAATCACCCTTCAAATCAGCTTCACCTCTTCACTCTTAATCGAAAATCCGACCGTTCTGACACCGGTCTACTTAAGAATCCTCTCGTTGAGGACTAGATCGCTAGCGGCACTGCTTCTTCGTCTCTCTCTCTTTTCAGTCGGCTTTTGTTCATAATAGGGAGTTAGGACATCATGACCATGTGAGCAGCTTAAGAGAGAAACTACCTAAATGAAACAGTGAGTTTCATTTAGTGATACAAATTGGGCTTATCCAACTGATAGGCAATGATTTTATAAGTGGGCTGAGAGTGAGTATAATGAGTAGGCTGAGGGTAAATGTAATGAGTAGGCCAAGAGCATATATGATGAGCAGGCCGAGAGTGAATGTAATGGGCAGCCCAAGAGCATATATGATGAGCATGCCGAGAGTAACTATCATAGGTTCTTGGTAGAACCATAGTTTGCTTCAATAATAGTTTTGATTTAGTAAAGTAACTTTTTGCTAGAGTCAATTACTTCATACCTTCATCCAAGCAAAAACAAGTATCATTTTTTCTCAAATATAATATATGACATATTTAAGATCTTTTAAATAAGGCTTCTTCTCAAGACATCATATAATGATATTAAATAAATTATTTCTAAAGGGCATTATATAATAACATTATATCAAGACATGTAGGAACCCAATTACTTTATAATATTATTGATTGATATTATAATTTGTATACTTTTTACTTTCTATGATTTTCTTTTGCACTTATGAAAAATATATCTCAAGAAGTATATGCATAAATATATTTTTGTCACAACAAAACCTTTATTTTCCAACAATTAATATATCCTTAATAAAAATTAATAAGCTAATGAATGATTTAATCATGATGGATTGGTAGAATCTAGCTTTGACGAGGGTGGTGCCAATTTTGGCATTCCATTGCCCAAAGGCTTTTTTGAACCTATACAAGGATTTTTGTAATCTATATAATTGAGCCTTCCATTGATTGCAAAGACTTGGAGGAAATTTTATATAAATTACTTTGTCCAAGACATCATGAAAAAAAGCATTGTAAACATCTATATGAGATATTTCCAACCATAGAAAGATTTCATAGAAAAGAAAGAATGAGTTCTCATTTCTATGGCCATAGGAGAAAATGTTTTGTGATAATTAAACTCTGCTCACTATGTAAAGCCTTAAGATGAACTTTGTAGCATTTAATAGTGCTGACAACCTCATTTGATCTCATAGATCCATTTACATATGTCTTAAGACTTTCTTTAGACAAGGACTTCAATTCTTCCTTCATAGTAAGTTGCCATCATAGATTTTTAGAGGTCTCAACATGTCTTAGACTCATGGTCTAATACAACATAATTGATATGTCTTAGATTTTTAGCATATGTCTGTAGAAATTTAATTGATGCAACATTCATGATAGGAGAAAGTTAGGGAAAGCTAACATAATGATGTAGATTTGGTGGTAGGCTTGAGTAAGCTTGGGTTAAGGAAGATATATAATTTTTTTTTTTTTGGTTTTTAGTTTTCTGTGAGAAAAATGAGTGTTTGGGTAAGGAGGAGGGGAGAAAAATGAAATAAGATAAATTAAAGGAAAAGATAAATGCCAAGTAGCTACTCTAAGATGTAAAGGTAGAGCCACTAGTCAAGGAGGTGCTTCACCACCAATCTGTGACAAAAATTGGATAAAGGATGCCAAAGTGGAATTACACAACTTAGAGTTTTTTATTCTCTACGGAAAACAAGTCTGTTTACAATTGAAATAATGGTTAATTTAAATAAGTAGCTACACCTAACCCTAAAAGAATTTTTAAAAATCATGAATTCCTAAAATTAAGGAAATCCCAAACAAATCAAGGATCCCAATAATTATGGAAATCTAGAAACTTAAGGAAAACAATAGGAAAGGAAATAATCTTGGACAATAAACAAAACATTAGGAAATTAAGGACTAACAATTTTCAAAAAAAAAAATCAAAAAAATAGTAAAGAAAATTCAAAACAAATCATAATTCCTAGAGAATTTCTAGGATGCCCTTCAAGTTTGGACTTCTTAGGCTATTGGATCATACTATGGACTTTTAACTCTTTGATAGGGGAACTTGTAATATTGAGCTTTGAGAGCATCCATATCAATCTCCCTTTCTTTAAGAAGATTTGTCCTTAAATCTTAATTATTAATATGGGCTTTATCATTCCATGGATCCATAATCCAAGTTCTTGCACATGAATCAAGCGTTAACTCTAGTGGCCTACCTAAGTGTGTTGGTTCATAAATCAATGGTAGATTTACCATGCTGCTTGGATGGAAGTTTGCAACCTAACCTACAATATGACTGATAACTCTATTTTTATAGAGTTATTTTACCTATTTTAGGCAATAAATAACTTTAATAATTGTGAGAAAACATTTGAATTCCTCTTTATTTATTTAAATTTACCTTGTTTATGTAATATAAGGAGGCATGGAGAAAAATGATGAAAAAGGGGAACCTAGTGCTTATTGCATGACAAAATCATAACATTAAGATTAAGAGAGTCAAGATGGGCTTGGGCTTTGGATGATTGTTATTAGATTTTCTATTATTTTTGGGTTTTCTAAATAAATAGAAAACCTAGTCATGTTAGGAATTCAAATCCCAATTAATTTAGGAGTTCAAAAGCCAATTGTTTTAGGTATCAAAAACCGACTTCTACTGGGATAAGGTCCAAACCCAAAACTCTATTTAAAGGAAGAGAAGAAGCAAAAGAGAGGAGGAGGAAATTGAGCATAACTCAAGAGAGAGGCCAAGAATTCAAGGTTTTCTTGAAGAGAAGACAAAAAGGGTGACAAACTTCTTGTTCTTGGATTCAAGATGCCTTCTTTATTTCCTATTATTGTTATTTCTCATTATTTTTTTATGATTTAGTTTACTTTTGTTAGAGCTACGATGTAACCTAATTATGATGGTATGAATCTTATGATTTTATATTTTACAAGATATTTTATTTATGTGAAGTTTCATATTACTGTATTTAATGCTTTTAAATGATTAGCTACCATTTAAATGATTTGATTTGCATGTTTGAGACTGACAAGAGATGATATACAATTGCTTCTTGTAATGTGTAACCATAAATTAAATATGGATAGACATATACCATATTGTTTGTGTGGCTTTTGGTGTAAATTGGGAATGTTTATAAATCCTAATGCATTTGGTTTGTTTCAATTCACATATAGAGATATAATGAATTAATGAACTAAGTATGTTTGTTATACCTAGACATAGGATAGTAAATAAATATTAATACCTAGTAGTTATGGTAAAATCATATGCTCTAACATATTTATTTTATTTAGTTTTCTTAGAGTTAGTTAATCTATCATCTATCAATTTGGTTTGCTAGATAAATTCTAGGAGTTGTTCACTGTTAGTAATTAGTTGGTATAGTAATCACCAATCTTTATGGGACGATATCTTTCTCATAATTATATTACTTGTTCGACATGTTCACTTGCATTTAAATTTCATTGAACAATGACCTAAACAAATATTTGAAGTTATGGAATGTTTTAGTGGCCTTTTCATCTATATCGGCGAAAAATCTTATTGGTTGTTGTTGACTCGCCATCTTCTTATGATTTAAAAATACAAACCAACAATTTAAAACCACTGTTCACATTGAATAGTGCTCCAGAATTCTTCCTTACTTGGTTAAAGCCTTTTGGTTATTTCCTTGGAATATGTTCTTGGAAAGTTCTAAAAGTATCCTTCTCTTGTAACATCTCAAGCTTCAAGAGATCTGAACTTCTTGGATCTATTTCCTTTTTAGGTGGCACACCAAGCTATGGAATATCCAAGCTTTTTGGATTTGCATTGATGGTCGTTGGTGCCTCAATCTCTAGAAGATTTAAACTTTTGGGGTTTACCTCCTTCTCTACCAACACCACAAGCTTTGGTAGATCCAAATTGTTTTTGTTTCCGTCATACCTTTTTCTTGGATTTGAACTACATTTATATCTTTTTTTGGTGAGGCTTCTTTCGAGTACCACATTTATATCAATATATCATAGTTTTCCTTCTAATAATTATGGTGATGCTTCTGTTACCACTTGGAATTTGTTAAAGCATGATATTCTTTTTGGTTGCATTGTGAATCTAGACTTTGGCATTTGTTTTAGGCTCTCAAAAGTTGAAGAACCTCATGGACTTGGTCTTTCATCATGCGCACATTTGCAAGCATCCTACTAGCTACCTTACATGGAGAAAAACATGAAGAAGAATGTAAAGTGTGTTCCCTATATTGAAAGATTGTTCACACACAAACCTAGCTCTGATACCACTTGATATGGATTTGGTGGTAGGCTTAAGTGAGCTCGAATTAAAGGTGATATATAAAAATCGTTTTTTTCTTTTTGGTTTTTTATGAGAAAGGTGAGTGTTTAGGTAAGTGTTGGATCCTATAGCAACCTAAGAGGGGGAAAGGGGGTGAATTAGGTTTATCAAAAATAATTTTGTCTTTTTATTTTTTATTCTTTATGTGTAGCAATTAATAAATACAGTGCAGCAACTAAAACATTCATACAAACCACAAACACATAAGGACATACAATTTTTGGTAGGTGGTTCAACTCAAGCCACCTCAGCACCTACTCCATCCCACTCTAGCAACTTGCTAGAGTCATTTTCCAATCAATTAACCAATTTATTACAAGGGTTATCCAAACCCTTACAAGGGATAACTAATCCCTTAAACTTGATTACAAATTCTCACCCCAACATTACAATATTGGAACTAGGCTTCTACAAAGTATACAAGATTCAGCTCAGAAGCCTCTCACATATGCTACTAGGCTATTACAAAGTGAATTAGACAAAAGTCCTAAATTTGTTCAAATCCTAATACTATTCACTTATAGAAAATCAACTTAATAATAGAGTATATTGAAGTACAATTGATTCTCTAATAAGCAAACAATAAGCTCATAATATAGTCACCTAATGAAGAACAAAATTGTGAGTTGGATGAACTTGAATGAAGAGTATGGGATGCTTGAGATGAGCTTGCTTTCTCCTTGATTTTCGACCAACCAAGTAATGGAGAGGATAATGCAATTAAATAGCATCAAGTAGACTAACCTCTCACTTCTAAAGAGTCGTTCTAACACCTTTAAGTACCATCATGCCTTTTTCCTGTTGAAGCTGCTTCTTTCCCTTTTCTTTGTCCATTTCGAGTTGTTAGGAGACCTAGGAGAAGGAATTGGTCATTTGTCTTAAACTCATTCAAAATCAAGCTCCAAAATGCCATCGTTTGATCCAAATTTTAAGTTATAAAATCGAAGCTTCACAAACCAAAGAAACAGGTTACTGGATTAGATATGGGTTTCCCTCAAATCCTCCTTAATTTTTTTCAATCTTGAAGTGAATCTTCATGAGTGCTTCACAAATTGATAAAACACCTTCTTGCTCACAAAATCCTTATGAAATTGTCTTTAGAAACTCTCTAATATGCTTCTAATTTCTCTTTTGAGTGGTTAGGGCATAAACTCAAATAACTCTTCAATTTCTTCAAATTTATCCTTTATGAGTAGTTGGTCTTCAATTTTTCTTCACAGAATTGTTCCTCTCATCATTAGAACCCTTTTTCAGCTTGATCAAAGAAGTCATCGACAATCAATTTTGGTGGCGAAGTCACAGCATTGAGTGGGTTGCGGGTCAAGTTGGGTTCCGGTGCACAAGTGCTTGAGTGGGTTGAGCTGGTCACAAGTCACGCTTTGGACTAGAGAACGAGCATGCGAGTCACGCCTCATGGGCTGGACTTGGGTTACGCACATGTAGACTAGGTCGTGCTTCTTTGGGCTGGCCTGACTACATTCAGGCTTTACTCATTTTTAACCTAATTTCCTGTATAATATTTTCATATTAGAATTATCTTTTCCTCATCATCAAAATGTTAATATATTCTAATATCATTAAAATATATTCAAACAGTAAGGATGATGGGAGGAAAATGAAAATAAGAAGAACTAAAACAAAAGATAGATGCTAAATAGGCTCCAAGATGTAAAGATAGTGCCTCCAGTCAAGAGGGTGCTCCATCACCAATATTTGGCAAAAATTGGATAACGGATACAAAAGTTAAATCACATAACTTAGGATTTTCTATTCTTTATGAAAGGCAAATATGCTTACAATTGAAATAATGCTCCATTTAAATAGGTAGCTAAACCTAAATCTTAAAAGAATTATGACAAATCAAGAATATTAAAATTAAGAAAATACCAAACAAATCAAGGATCCAAATAATTATGGAGATCTAGATAATTTAGAAATCTAGACACTTAAGGAAAACAACAGGAAAGGAAATAATCTTGGACAAGAAACAAAACCTTAGGAAATTAAGGACTAACAATTTAAAAAAAAAATAATAATAATAAAGAAAATCCAAAACAAACAAGAATTCCTAGAGAATTTTTGGGATGCCCTTCAAGCTTGGGCTTCTTGGTCTATTGGATCATACCATGGGCTCTCAATGCTTTAATAGGAGAACTTGTTATATTGGGCCTTGAGAGCATCCACATTGTATAATTAGATGTGGGATAGGCAATAATTAAAGGGAGAGTGGGACAAACATAGTCATTAATTGAAATCAATGGCCTTGTGAGTCTAGTGGAATAATGTGGAGCAATCTCAATAAAAAAAAGGCCCCAAAGAATTTTGATCGGGGATTGGACCTAAAGTGAGTCGAGCACTTATGGTGAGCTTATCTTGCTTGGTCTTAGAGGAAAGGAGGCCCAAGTGAGAGATGTGATGGTAGAGCTCCATGGATGTATAATTGGGCCATAATAAGCAATATAGGTCAATCATAGTTAGTAGAAATGGAGTGGGCTAAGCCATTAATGTGTTAATGGAAAGATTCTAAAAAGGAAAAATCTCTCTATGAGAAGTTGCATCCTAATTGACATAAAAACTACTTTTTGTGGGACAAAATATATGATAGCTTTTTTTGGATGTTGAGTAGCCTATAAAAATGCACTTGGTGGTCATGGCTCAAACTCATCCTATGACCCAAGCGTAGTTATGTGACATAGACACTTGAATATCATCAAATGATTATTGTCAAAGGCCCATCTAAACAAAAGCTCACATAAGGTTTGTCCTCTCAAAACACAACTTGACATTCTATTAATCAAATGGGCTACGATGGTCACACAATCAACTTGATATGGGCTTATTGTTTTTGGGCCTTAGCTACTTTTAAAAAGTGGATGTATTTTTGTTCAACAAATTTATTTTGTTGGTTAGAGAGTATAAAAATAAAAACTTTTATGGATAATAGCATGGGTTAAAAAAAAGGAAAAAAAATTTACGTGTTATTTAGAGTGCACATGTTGAATTGAGGTGTGAAATTGTAGTTGGACCATGGAATAAAACTTTGAAATGTGGGCCAAAGCTTAGGCTTTAGATTGTATAAGAAATACCCAAGTATCATGAGAGATCATTAACAATAGTTAAGAATATTTAGATTCATCATGATAAGGGTTATGGTAAAGTACCCAAATGTTTAGGTGGACTAGTGATTTTTTTTAATCATGTTAATATGGTCATTTGTCCCTAAGTCAATAATCCATGTATCACTTGAAATATAATAAGCCATAAATATATATATATATATACTTGTAAATGGCCATTACATTGGTTGTGGGAAGTTGATTGAGAACCTAAAGGAGGGCTAATAGTCATATTATCACAAGGTACACATGTCATAACATATTAGGCTTTTACATCATGGGATTGGGGTCTATCCCAAAAAGTCAATCTAATGGGAGAAGTAACCAAACCTTTTATATGGCCAAATTATCACAATTTCTTTTTTATGTGGAAGAAATCATGATACTCTTCTCCACCTAAATCTACACTACTCTTGATGTGAGGGGGACCCATTACCTACCCCACACTAGATGATGTTAGTTGCAAGTTATTGTTTAGCTTTGATATTACTTGTCATAAGCTTGAGATCTCTCCTAAAAGATTAACTTAATGGGATGAGTAGCAAAATCCTATTATATGGTAAGATCATCCACCTGTCATTGAGTTGGTCTTGTAGCCTTCCTGAGGTATGGGAAGTCCATGACATTTAGATTGCTAAGTTTTTTCTTTGTCATTGAGTTGGTCTTATAGTTTTTAATGAAGCTCTTTTATATGATTTTTTTTCCTTTTATAGTAACTGCAAAGCAATTTACCTTTTGATTTAAAGGAATTGTTGCAATTGGATTTACTTAATGACATGTAGTTGACACACCATTGCATGGATTGTAAGCTCCATGTGAGCTTGAGTTGTCAAATTTAATGAATGAGTTTGGTTTGCCCATTTAATGATATAAAAGGAATGTGTTAGGGTTTCAATCAAACCCACATTTTGGTCCATTTTTCCTTCCTCCATTCTCCAATTGGTTTGCACTACTTTCTCATCCATTTCATGCTATGAAAAACTCTATGAAGTTACCTATTGATGCATAGTCTTAAGTCACTAGTTGCTATCTCTCAGCTTGCATGGCAAGTAGGAAAAGGTAGACAAGGATCAAAATGGACATTGTTGAAAGCATTTTTGTTTGAGTGAGGAGAAAGGTTTTGTTGGGACTAAAAAAAAATTGAATAACTCCTTGGTCCCTCATTCACTGGTATTGTTGAAGGGCTTTTGATGGCTCTTTCTACCACCTCTAGTTGAAGGAAACCCGAAACTCATGTTGAAGCCTAACTCTATCCATCCTAAAGACATATCGTTTGAGCTATTACATCAAAGAGTTCATCACTAGCATAAAAAAGGTCACCGCCTAGCTAACCGTTGCTGCCTATGGGTCAATCTACATTGCCACTTCCACTTGTACCCCCTAGGAGTCCTCCTTGCACCTTCGAACTTCCCTATCTCCGTGCTGCCTCCCTTATTATTTACAATTTTTGAACTCCACTATAATTTTATTTTCTAATACTCCGAACTTATTTTTGTATGGTGTGTCCTCTTGCTAAAAGCTAAAGGAGTCATCATCACTCTTATAAGTCTATCATTAGCAAACTATCAAAAGGATACTTCATTTCCTCACTAAGACACCTCAACGTGGTGTTCTCTTGACTTAAACTCTTTTCTTGAGCTACTTACCTTTACAATTGCTAGTTGGATTGGTGATATTAGATGTTTGTCACTTGATGGGTGATTTTTATATTTATCTTGGCTCCAATATAATGTCCTGGAGCTCTTACAAATAATACATAGTGTCTTGTTTTAGCGCTATATATAAGTACAAAAGCCTTGTAGATACTACTACTAAACTTATTTGGCTTAAGGCATTATTTCAAGATTTTTGGGCACCACTCACTTAACCTTCCACAATTTAGTATAGTATTCTTTCTATTGCTCATCTTATCATTAACATTGTGTTCCATGCATACACCAAAAACATTGAAATACCCAAGCCCCCCATTGATTTCTATTTTGTGATTTGGTATCTTTTTGAAGCAAGAACTAGCTACTAAGGTATGTGCTTGAATGTTGATTTTTATTTTGTGATTCCAGTTCTTGATTCTTGCACCTAGGTTTTAACATATTTTGTAAGTTAAAAAAGTCAAAGCAATTGAAGGAGAGTTATTGTAATACAAAGATGAGTTTGTAGATAATTGGTTATTGCTTTCATACCATGTCATGGGGATAAGGGTAAAAGGAGGCAAAAAAGAGAGGTGAAGAGTATGCCCAAGGAGAAGAAAAAGACGGTTATAATGAGGAAAAATTATAGTGTAAAGAGATTATATCAATGTGTACCATTAATTAGAATTTATATGGCTTTGACACTATATTAGAAATAACTAGACTCCAATGAAACCAAAATAGTGTAAAATCATGTAACTCATCATAGAACATAAAAATCCTTATGGCAAAATAAAGCTACATGAAAAACATACTTGATTTGAAAACCATAAGCTCAATTTCTAGCAAAGTCTTCCCCTATAATGTTTTCTAATCATTGGCTCAATGAGGCACTAAATTCAAATAAAATCAAGACCACTTAGGCTTATGGGTTAGAGCTATTTTTTTAGTGATTAAAAGATGTTCAAAATTTTCTTTTTAAAATTATATGTCTTTTGGCATTTTGTAACCAGCTAGTCAAATTAGTATTTTGCCCATTGATTTTGATTTTAATACCATCTACTTTTTTTTTTTTTGGGATAACCCAAAACCCTCACTTGAGGATATTTAAACTCAGAATACATAATGCACAAGATCTCTCAAATAGGCTTTCCTTATCATCTCAATTACACCCCAAGAGCTTTAACACCGTCTACCCTTTTTTTTTTTTTTTCAATACCATCTACTTATTTATACAAGTATGTAATATCTCTAAATGGAATGCAATTAATCTTAAAGTCGTCTCAGCAAGGAAATAATACATTATAGTATTTGGTATCCTAAAATTGCCTAATAGAATTAATTCTAAATATTCTGTTAAGATATTCTCATATAACAACTTCACTATAATAAAGCCGAAGTTGGTTGAGTGAATTGTTGATCTAGCAGACAGTAGACAGGCAACTTTCATGGTTATTCCACGAAAATATACGGGCCTTCTCCATAAAATCTCATACTTCTTTTGCAGGATAAATTCAATTAAAATATCTGCTAAGTCAAAAGTTTTTAGCTTTACTCGTGGGCTTGTCTAACGTCTAAAGTTTGGAATAAATAATACTCAGTTCCCTTTTTCCACTTTGTCTTTTGTTTTGACGCCTATTGAGTCTCATTTCCTCGTGCAAGCGCATTCGAGGTCGCTTAAAAAAAATGGGAGGCGAGAATTCTCAGAAAGATAGGGAAGAGGGAAATTGTTAGGAGGGCTTCTAGGAAGAAAGCAGCTGAGTCTTTGATGAGAGTGGCGCGGCTTGGGGGAATTTGCTGCCCATGAAATCGACAAGAGTGGGAATGAAAAGATTTGAGTGGAAAGTTCAACGAATAGAAGAGGGGCATTTATGCATGCCGAGTACCTTTACCACTTGTAGCACACGAAAGTCGATGCTTGGCCTGTGTTACATTTTTTCAATTATTAGGGCAACATCCCTGGTCGTCCAAGCTGAGGTGACGATGCCAAACTTCCATTAATTCTCTGGTACAATCCTTCAGTTTTCCACGCACCATAAAGATACCGAGGTAAAAAGTCTTAAAAATGATTACCAAAAGGTATGCTTCTTTACCCGCTGACGTTCAACTTAGAAATCACTTTCACAGAACCCAATGACTGGCGTTGCCTTGAATGGCTTCCTTCGGGTGGAAGGTGTAGATTCGTGAACATGAGTTTTTTAATAATGAGGATGATTGATAGTACGCTAAATGCACCAAAAGTTCCAGGCGGGTCATTCCTCAATATTACAAGGTCAAATCATACACGCTTACGTGGCCCTTCTTTCTTTTGGGCTTTTTCATTTTTACTGTTTTTTTTTCCTGTCTTTGGTCCAATGCTAATGTACAATGGACTTGCAAAATAGTCCAACCTCTGGTTACAAATTATAGTGGGAAAGGAGGAATCAATTTGAACATAGCAGAGAAGAGACGAAGGAACGTTTGATTAACAGGTGCATAGCATGTAACCTATAAAGGCTTAAAGTTCAATGTATTGTTAGCATGCGTTTTTCTTGGGTTGACTGAGGACATTGACCTGGTCTGTTAACTTGAGCGAGTAGGTTTTTGTTAAGGCTTAGGGCAGCAACTTATTCAAGAAAAAGAACCAATAACCGGGGCTCTTTCTGAATTCGAGGCATTGAACTTTTGCAAGATCACCCCACTTTCCACACTATGGTTGGTGGATGCATAAAACAAAAGTAGTCGTGGAAAAAAGATTCGCTCACCATTATTTCTTTCGACCGCAATTAATGGGTCCGACAAATTTGAGATGAGTGCTCTACGAGCCAACCCAAGATTTTACATGTTTGCAACATAAGCAAAAACTTGTCTGTGTGATTTTCGTTTCTCTGAGAACGAGTAGATTTCAAAGATTTCATCGCACTCTGGGATTCCATTTTTGTTGCATATGGGAGGTCGTTATCTAAGACACTTGCAACTTCCATTATGCATAAATGGGAAAAGTGTATTGACGGTAGCCCACTGCACGTTCCATTACGCAAAGCATTCAAAATGATTCTTGTAAGAGGAACTGCATCAAAGTTGGACTGTGTCTTTTCTATCGTAATTATTAGTTTTGGCTGCATCCATTGGCGCAAGATACTTTTCAAACATGAAAGTTCGGAATTTCGTTTTGATTAACACCGCACAAAAAGCTATTACAAATTTAGCAACAATAATTTGCTAATCCCATATAAAAAAAACGCTAGAAACTTCCGAAAACATTATTCATACAACATGAAACATTGATCATACACCACTTCTCCATCCATGTATTCAACAAATGCAAAAGCCTTTCCCGGGTATGTCCTTCTGTCTCCTTCTCCCAACAGCAAAAGCAAAACGAAACCCAAAAAAAAAGGAAAAAAAGAAATCAACTTCCCAATATAAATGATCTCAAATGAAGGCCATACCTTTTTTGTGTTTATTATTGGTAGATGCTTCTTCTCATAATATGGTTACTTGCTTCCACCCGGCCCCATAATATTGTGTGAGGAAAGGAAGAAAGGAAGAAAGGATGAGAGGAGGAGGAGGAGGAGGAGAACTGCGACCGTGTTCGTAGAGTGGGACAGAAGAAAAAGAACCAAACTTGCTTGGTGAAGAGAAGTAGCTACGTGGAAAACGGTCTTGTGTGGAGGGGGAAAAGAAGCTGAATAAGAAGAGAAGCTATTCTCCTTTGGCGCATATGCAGATAATATTCTTCATTTTCTGGATAAAAAGACCATAAATTTGGCGTTTGATACGACCTCTAGAGGGAGGAAGTGCACTTTTGCTCAGCGTAGGCTTCACATGCAACTCTAAAGCCATGGCAGCTGGTCGTTGTTGCTTGAACAAAAGCGAGATAACTAAAACAGGAAATAACAGTCGACCGCTTCAGCTGCAGAAGCAAAGGAGCAACTATATACAGACTCAGCTGGGGTCCCTACGAACGTCCAGACTCCCATTGCCCTTCCTGGAAACCGTAACAATTCAACGGGCTGGGAAATAAAGAGGACGCGTTACCCCGCAGTACTAGAGGAACCATGAAAAGTGAAACACTTGGCTCGTGGTCAAACAAAACACTGAGCGGACCCGATTTCCTTTTGGGGTAGCGAATGCAGAGCTTACGCGTAAGTGTATCCTCATCAGATTAAAGACAACGACATATGGGTGTTCATATTTGTCAAAATTTATAAGTGACATTTTCTACTTAGAAACCTTTTTTAATCATTTAGCTGAGAAACCTTAACTTTCTACCCCATTTTGAGCAGAAAATATACAAAATGAATTACATAAGAGTCATATATAACAATACAATTGTTCTTTATAGACATGCTCAATTACATTTATGTTTCATGTTACAACTCTACATTAGAAGCAATTGAAATTGGAATTAAGGGATTATTCTGAGAAGAAAGAGTTTAGAGAACTGCGTTCTTACATACAAGAAATAATTTAATTTTGAGCTCAACCTAATGGCTAATTCGGACAAAGAGACTAAAGTGATATTAGGGTGGTAGTCTATGAAGCAAAAGTGTCATTTACCTAATTCTTTTTTCCTTAGAGTACCTAGCCAATTTTGTCACTTCGATTGGATTATTTTTCCTAGACGTATTCCAAAATTCAAAATGATAGAGAATCAATGGATACAACAGAGTTAGGGAGCTGGAGACCAGAGCAAAGTAGAGTTGGCCCGTTGGACTAGGTTATGAGCAGCAAATCTGAGGTTTTGAAAGGGAATAACGTGATGCAATCTTCTGTAGGGGCCTTCAGAGCTACATTTTATTACTTCCAAGAGTCTGTCATCCTAAATTCGTCCAAGTAGTCTATAAAGAGTGCAGGAAGAATTGCTTAATCAGCTATGATTATTTAGCTAAGGGTGATTTGAGGACACTACATTTTAAGGCAGGGGAAACCACTCTTCACATAGCTGCAAAAAGGACGTGAACTGTAGTGTTAGTAATCGAGTTTTAGATATAGTTATTTGCTTTAGCTTCGTGCACACAGTCCAAGACAAAATATGTTATCATATCTTTCATCTCCTCAAATGGATAACATCTCATGGGAATTATCTATTACTCAAAATTCATAAAGGAAATTATCATCAGCTCGTGAAACTTTATAGTCAAACCTAAGTGAGACTTCTCATACAATTCAACTGGTCTTGGTTCCCCTATCACCCTTATTTTTTTAGAGGAGACCTAGATAGTAGAATTTAAACTACATCCATGCTTGCATTAAGATATTAAAATAATACCTTTGACCTAATTAGTCCACCTAATTCTAACACCGTCTTTGTTAGGAGAAGCTCTTGAGACCATTTCTGTCCTTTGTTGCGAGCCCTAGTGAACAGTTTTATCAAGAAGAGGTTTTGGGTAAATGATTGAGAAAATTACCAAATTGATCTCTAGTTTAAGCTTGTATGCAATTGATCTTAATATATAACACCATTATTGTATTGTCTTGTACCAAAAATAGAAGGAAGAAGACAAAAATTAAAAACGAAGAGAGAGAGAAAGAGAGGATTTTCAACACAAATAACAACTTCTGAGCTCAACCTGAGGACAAGATTGTTTTGTAAACGTGGTAAAATGTTTTGTATAATTATGCTCTACGTTGGCTGATTTTATTACCAAGGCAATTGCTCCCTCGTCACTTAACAGTTCTGCGTTGTTATAACCCCTCAACTGTAGTCCAGTAGTTTCCAATAGTTTCCAATAGTAGTTTATTAGTCCTATAAGTCTTGGGTATGAGATACCTAATATTTTAAAATTATCGCTTAACTAATTAGTTCAGTAATGAATTAATAAGAATTCTAATCATGAAGTCTAAGGTTCAACACCTATGTGCATGTGTTTGGGTATGTAAATGGTAATATTTAAAAAAAATAACTCCAAATTCCTCAAAAGGAAAAAAAAAAAAAAAAAAAGCCTTGTAAAGAAACATGAATGAAGATCGGGAAAGTCGAGCGCCGTTATCCAAAGTCGGCGGAGAAGATGGTTACGCCGGTTTTTTGGTCCAACGAGCTGGAAGACAACGCGCTTCTACATTGTTGACACGAAAGACCTCAATATCGTGCCAAGTGCATTGTTATTTTAACTGTTCTACCAAAACGAAGCGGACGAAGACTCTTGCCTATTGGACAACCATATTACGTTGCATGATACACGCTACGTGGTCAACTTTAAAAGAAGCAACAGCAGAAACGTAGCCACCATTCAAAAAAGTAGAAGATATCTACTTTGCTTTAGTATACGCCACAATTCATACAGGAGGACTCGAAGTTGTCTCACGTATGATGAAATTGACCTCTCCTGGCCTGATGCCCTGAATCAGACGAACCCAAACATAATGCTTCATGGATCCCCTCTACAATGTATCTGGGCGGCAGATAAAGACAGGCGCATGTAAGACCGATTAATTTAATCCTTCAAGACTTTAACTGCCTCCCTTAACATTGAAGATTCTATAAAGTAAACTCCTAAAAGGTTTACAAACATTCGTTCAGACGTGTGCTCAGAATATGAGCAACAGAGGATCCAAATTAAATGTATCTTTGACTTGGTTGAATCAATGAAAACTACAAGTTCAATGCATATGAATTTCTTGACCTCCATTGATGTTGAATATGATTGTTGATCTAGTCTTGCTTTATCATTCATCCGCTGAAGCTGTTTTCCTTTAAAGGAGACAGAACATGAATGACGCAGTAAATCCTGCCTGGCCAGAGGGAGAAAGAGAGAGAAGCCCAACTATATTTTTATGACAATGTAACGATACATACAACAACGCTTAAACCCCAAAGGACGCTCTGAGTCTCAGAAAGGGGTTGAAGACCTCTGAAGTTCTAATTTGCAACCTCTTTGCAAATTAGAACTGGAACAACTCTGGAACATGTTTCCGTGTAAATATGCGAATTGGATGCGGCACTAGATGCTGACCTTCTCTAATCAGAAAGAATGCTGAGTCATAGAACCAAAAAAAAAAAAAAAATCGAGAAAAATGGTCTTCTTGGACCATAAAGAATGGAGATTCAGTGTCTTTTATCAATTCCTATTCAGCTGGGCAGAGCTTATATTTGCGCAGCAAGGAGCTCATTCCATGTGTCTGGAATGCCGGGTAGGCACCAGTGTAAGCAATCGCTACCGGCTGTAATTCCTCTTACACTATAATGGGATATATGGCTCTCATCCCTCAGTTGAGAAATTGCAGTAATATCCAAAATCTTTACTGCTGTACCGTTCACAGCACCCTCAACAAGAGGATCACTTGATCTATCTTGCACAACCTCGCTTCCTCCAGACAGTGGAGTGATGCTATCACAGCTGCCCCCGGTGTTCCAGTCCCCGTTAACAAAATGCCTCGGCGAGATAGTCCTAAAGAAGACTTTAAGACGAGGATATGAGGGAAGCTGGGAATCAAGCCACCTGACGATGCTATGCATTGTAAAATTCTTGGCATGCCTGATCTCCGCAAGTTTGTTATCTTTGATCGGCTTTCCATCTGCATACATTACCCAACGATTTGCATTAAGCTTACCCCTATTCCAGTGGTGTCCTGTATTTACAACCAACACATCAAAATGATGGAGGAACCGCCTCATGAACGCTGGGGGTCGATCCAAATGCATGGCCACATTAGTGGAGGGATCTGAGGTGTTAAGGGGCACCAGATCACTCAAACTTGCCGACCAGTAATACAAGATGGTGGTATTTGTTTCTGTGAATCTATATGCCCACCCATCAGGACGAATGGCTCCACGAGCTTTCACAAGACCATATTCTTTTCCCACATTTTCAACTTCTGGGCTCTCTTCCCCACCAGTGGCCATACACATCAAAGACTGGAACTGCTGCCTGCCCAATGAATCTCCTATAAATGCTATCGTTTTATCCTGCATTCTGGAATGGACATTCACACTTTAGATCGTGAACATAACCAAACACCTCGTTAAACTAATTCAAGATTTTGATTGATTAGCATAATAATTCTCTCTCTTTTCTAAATAAAATCGGAAAATTGAAGTTAACTATGTTACACGTTCTTTATTAAAGTCCAGTAAATTCAGTGATCATGGGAGTATACTTTATCAAACTACGAATAACAGATATTTTATTCACAAGATTGTTTGATACAAACTCTATCTAAGGCCACGGAAAATTCTCTGAATTCAATTATAAAGCCACAAGAGGAAGAGAAGGGGAAAAAAAGGACCTACTTTCTCAAGAATGCACGATCAAAATCTGGCATCTCACAATTTTCAGGCTGCCACCGATATCCTTCATAAGAAAAATCTTCTCGTTGTGTTAGTCTACATGCCCACATGCTTGATAACCACTGTTTACACTTGAATCCTGAATACAATGGCCTCCGGCTGTCTGCAACCCATCTACCCTTCGCATAATTGCAGACTGCAGAGGTTAAAATGGGACAATCTTCAATTTGATGAAACAAGAGCATAAATTACATTTGGGGCATGCATCAATTAAACCTGGTTCCTGGCTGCTTAACAAATTTAGAAATTCCAGCATAGGCAACGATACAAATTGTTATGGACTAAGACTGTTAAGCTTTATGTTTTGTGAAATATCAGTTCACTAGATTCCACTGAAAAAACTAACCAACGTTAATGGCATAAAATTTGAGTTTACGTTTTGGTTTTCTTCGTTAGCTGCCTGCAGCATTGTCCATCTCCAAATAAACTCTATCATTTTTGGTGATAGAATATTGTTTTAGAATAGAAGTTAAACACTCATGTATATGGATAAAGAAAGACAGCAAAGGTCCTCTTAAAATTATTTATCCATCCGCCTCTGAACATAGAGGATGAAGACAAAGAAGTTCCAGTGCATAAAAATAGAAGATGTCATTCTATTGACAACCTAATGATCCCAGCAGGGTTAAGCCAGAATTTCCCTTTAGTGGGAGCACATACGAAGTTGTTCAGAGAACAAACTACTGATTAAATAAATGAAAAACCAAGATAACCACACAACATATCATTTATAGGAAATAGATAGCCACTAACTGTTGAATGCAGGTACCTCTGGCAGCTAATAAACAACCTAAAATATCTTAAAATTTTTTCCCACTGCTCACAGACCCTCGAAAGACATGTTAAATGCACTTGTATTCCTTTAGAGCAACTTTCACTATGAAAGCGCAATAACGTTCAGCCCTTTTTTACATCTATATGAAAACATTGGTGACCGAATCACCCAAGTCATTATGGTAATTATCTTCATAAAGCAATCATAGATCAAATTATAAAAACTTTAGCATCAATTGTATTTAAAAAGATGGACATATAATGGTAGATAAATTGCTTTATAGCGTGACTCAGATGAAAAACAGTGAAATCAGCCTCCAAAATGGCCGCAAAATCTTTTAGTCTTCCTATATCCAATTCTACTTTAAGGGACACTGGTGTGTAGTTATATTTGTGACTATGAATTTTAATAGTGACCACAAAATTGACCCTTGTCATTTACTCAAATTTGTGTTCCCACTTCCTAGCCCCACCTCATGGTAAAGAAATTGCCATGCCAGCTATTGAGATCATAAATTCCTCAAAATGGATAAATCCATTGCAAGGGGTGGTAAAATGTTTCCTAGGAAATCAGCCAAAGAGATACAAGACAAATAATTGACCTTTATGTTATGTTCATAGGCTGAAAATCAATCTGCAAGTACAGAAACTAGGCAAGATAGGAAGACAGTTGAAAGCCGTAATTGTCAACATCAAACAGCTGGAAAGAATACACGAAAAAGAAATGAAAAATGATAAGATACGAAGACTACTTGGCCTGGACTGACAAATCTTTCTGATTGTCTTTCTAAAGTTTTATGAGCTAACTTTGGCAAACACATGATAGAAGAGGTGCTGGCATTTAAAGTGTTAAATTTAATTATACGAAATTGGTTGTCAGCCATGAATGGCCACCATTTATATACACATAAGAGGCGCCATCAAAATTATCGAGAGTTGATACCCTGAGCTACTAAAAGCTCTGGGCAGTGACCCTTAAAAGGTTTCTTGAACCACCTCTATTTTATGGCTATTCACTAACACTGGTTAGTCAATTAAAGCTGAATATACAACTAATCGAAGTACTAGGGAAGCACCAAATATTATATATTGAAATGAGAAAACAATAATTGTGCAACAAATTTTGCGTAAGGTGTCAAAGAAGCACTATCCACATACCATTATACCTTTACCTACAAGTTTGGATAACCTTATCACTAGTCGCACTGGATTTTACAAATAGTTGAATAAGAAAAGAGAATAGTAATTTTAAACAGAATTTTCTATAGTTTTCAAAGATGCATGCTTAAAATGGATATGGAAATAATTGTACCTTCAGCTTTGGAGGGCACCACATGCACATCATTGTCTATCATTTCAGGGAAGGATGTAAGATTGACTGGTGCAGAGCCAAAATTATCTTCTTCTTTTGTTTTTTTTGTTATGATTGACTGTGATATATATTCCTCAGTTTTCTCTGTTGGCTTCACGGATACAACAGAATCATTTCTGGCACCCACATGAAATTCTAAGCCACAATACACAATTCCTCAGCAGACCATCAAACAAAAAGCTAGCCAGAAACAGGCTGAAGATAATAAGATGTTCGTGTACTGAAGATATTGCCAATCAGAACCAAATCGAGTTTCAAATGGAGGCCTAGCAGAATCTATGCTACTCAGTAACTTAGTGGGCAAGTTTCTCTGGGCACACTGCTAATCCGTGGTCAACATACCTACAAATATCAAGTAAATTGGGGCGCTCCACATGTTATTCCTACTGTAGTATGGTTCTTTTGGAAAAGCAGAAAAAAGTCTATAGAAAAGACTTCCATTGGATGGGTAACAACAATAAATTGGTATGATATCTGACTGATGTGATATACAGCACGCATATTCCTGGGCTGAGTTTTCGATCTGGAAATGGGCTCACCCAGAATACAGAAAGTTAATTGTACAATGTATACTAGAAGTTTATTCATTTAGGAATGGAAACCGTTCAATATTACGTAACTAAAAAGAAAGCCTTGACACAGGCTAGATGGTCACCTAGACAAGTTAGTTAGCTACTTAGCTCTTCATGGAGCTAACACCTCTGGAAAGGAAAAGTCACCAATCATATCTTCTTTGACAACCTCAGCCTAGCTCGTTTTCTGGCCTTTTCCCATAGCCTCACCCGGTTAATTAGCAATTTCATGCAGGTAAATCATCAGCCTCATTGCATGACCATCAAGATGAAAGAACATTCAGTCATTTTGCCCTCAATTAGTGCCATTAGTAACTTCTCATGCATGCAAGCCACTGTCACCTAATCTACTGGGCAAAGCTGATTGACATCCCCATTCAGCCAATAATGATATCCTGAAAACTGTTTGTTGACACTGGACATAGATCTTAACCAGTCTTCTCCCACAAAACTTTTATTTTATCTAGGGTTTCCATACTTCAACTATGGCCAGTGTCTCCTGGATTAACCAAAAATCAATCCACCATAAAGATATGACAATTCACATGTACTTATCAGTTACCAATTTCTTTAAACTCAATTCTCGAACTATGGTGTAATAACTTGAGTAAAAATCAAAACTAAAGATCTTATATATATAGATGTTTTTAGCTCATTTACTAGGGCTTCAATTTCTAAATTTACTTACAACTATTTGATACACAAAAGTTCTAACCCTAAAAGATAATCCCTTTCCAGTATTTGGAGACTTATACCCTTTTATAGCTCCATTGCTGCTGTGTGTGTATGTAAGTGATTAACTGTGTTCAGAAAGAAATGGAACTGACAAATTTCTTCTTCAAACATCTGAAAAATGAAAGATGTTACGTACTAGAGCAGGACAGAACACATCTAGATATCAGAAACGGTCTTCTAGTATAAAGATGGTCCAAAAATATTGTCAAGAATCAAGAACAGGAATCAATACATATTCCCTCAAACATTTTGGCCATGCATGTCCTAAGCTTCAAATCAAGAACAGGAATCAATACATATTCCCTCAAACATTTTGGCCATGCATGTCCTAAGCTTCAAATCAAGAACAGGAATCAATACATATTCCCTCAAACATTTTGGCCACACATGTCGTAAGCTTCAAACTTGATTATCTTTGTTTTCCCCTTAGGATGAGCATTATGTGACATGACGCAAGGACTTATGTACATGAACCGCTTGCATATTTTGATGAAGGCACCACAAATAAGTTAGTTTCCATTGTCAGAGTATGGATTTATGTTCTCTTATCAGAGCCTTTCATACAGGTTTCAAGGTACTCTCCATACAGCCATCTATGTTTAATATAAAATTTCCTGCAATATTGGTGCTTAAGAAAATGAAAGAACTAAAAGTAATTATATACTATAAACTCACACAAACCTGAAGAAGGGACCATAGTCCGCTCTTGGATCAGCAGTAAAGTATCAGCAAAAGGATTTTTTTCCCAAGCCCATAGCGCTATAGTTGTAACAATAAGAACAACTAGAGTGAGAGAAATATTTCTCCCCCTCATTCTAAAATTATTTCCCCCTTTCATTTCTACTCATAGACAACTGAAACTACAGATCCCTCCGTCAGAACTCTAATGCTTCTTCAGCTTTTTCTAAGGCAAATATGTTCAGCAAAAGTTCATCATATACTCAGAAGTAACCATCGTGTTAACAGGAGGCTTCATCCACCTGCGTTTAGAAAAGAAAAGGAGAGAAAAAGATTAGAGATATTGACACAGGAACTGAGACGGTAAAAGTGGTACTCTTGAAGAGAACATATTATGCAGCTTATGTCTAAAATGCATATACGCCAACACACACTCACTCACATGTAAGACTTCTTTACTAGTTTATAACACAGTACTTTGAAACTGCATGGCCTTCTTTTACTAAATAGGGAAATTAAGAGGAGATTCAAAGAAAAAAAGAAAAAAGAAAACATTTGTTCCCATACCACATAACATACTTTTCTTGAGGTACAGCTCAAATTAAGAACTCAAACTCTATGGGAAAGATTAGACATGTTCCAATACTTCGCATGACATTTAGATATGCTATAGCTAATTTCTTTTTCCGTTGGGTATTCAACTCTCTCTTCACTTAGATACCTTACTCTAGTTTGACAAAGGGGAATTCAAGTGAACGTCTACTTTACTCTAAAGTGATTCTACATTGATATTTACTCTTCCTGACAAAAGAAGGCTTGGAATATTTTCTGCTTAAAAGAGGTTATTAGCATATGAAAAGCTCGACTCAAGGCGTCAGAGCATGTTATTACTATCAAAAGAAATGGCTCTTGATGGAAGTTACAAGCCATGCTTCCTTTTACTTAACTCTCCATATTTCATTAACTTTTATAAGCAGATTACTAAAAACAAAAATATGAATCACATTAATGCACCAATGCCACATGGATGCCAGCATTTCTGCTAAAATTCCTCCCTTTCATAGGAGTCTGTCACCCAGGGTATACAGACAAGTCCTCAAATCCTTGGATATTGCTATTGCCTGAACCTGACACTTCATGGCTAACTTTTGATATCCCTGCGAATGAAGCTAGATAATGCCTAAGGTTGCTATTGCAAGATCAATAAAGGCCTTGCAATCAAAACACAATGGAGCATTTTAAGAAGGAATCTAGAACAACATAATTAGTCCTGTAAAAAAAAGTCCATTAGTTACAAGGATATAGATATTTTTATTTTAGACAACCATAAATGAAAATAGTGATCCCAATAAAAACCAATATCTTTTATTGGTGAGATAAGGAGGTTTATGTAGGTAGCCACCAAGTTTTTGAGACCTTTATACCTAAGGAGGGAAATACACCGATATCTGAGAATACTAAAATACTTTGGCAAACTTTTTGGTGTTATTATTATCGGCGACACTAAGATCAATATGAGTACAACTAGGAAAGACATAAATACACGCAAGTTTTTCCAAGCCAACGTTATATCCAATGCTAGAGTAAAATAAAAATCATATGCTAACTCTATATTGCTTAATCTCATAGTTGATCAGTTATTGCACTTCAGAGAAAGGAATAAAATAACAAAGGCCTAAACAAAAGGAACAAGCGATTAAGTTGACAATGCATTGTAACCTAATTATTCTGATAGAAAATTCGCAATAATCATATGTTGGGCCTACGATCAACTTTGTTTAGCTGTTAAAAAGGATACTTTCCTTCCAAGAGGAGGATAAATTCAAATAACGTTCCTAAGAAAGGAACTCATATACACCAGAAACTCTTCTGATTAAATTGGGCCACTCCCAGAATACATCAGGAAATGGAACTTCTTTTGCCGAAGTAACGAAATTAACCCAGTTGAGCCCAGGAGAATTTCCGAAAAGTGCAGCCCCACTGAACGAAAGGATACTGTATAATTCAAGAACGATCCTCAAGAACCTTTCCGATTTTGATTTTCTAAAGTTTCCACGATACGAACAAACCCAACTGGGTACTTGAAGAACAGAATTATATACCTTCTTCAAATGATACAATGGCGACACTGGTTCTAGTTCAGTGAATTTGGGCACTTAATCATCATTTAAAATGTGGAAAGAAGAATGGGAACTTAAAAACTGAGACCAAAAACCAAATACAGAACTGAATCTCTTGGAGAACACAAAAAGGATAGAGAACCTGTTTTCCCCAGCCTCTTATGACGTTTATTGTACAATTGAGATGGTTGCTGCTGAACCGTTTTCAGAATCTCAGATCCAAAGCTTACAGATTAAGAAAGGGAGAGATTTGCTTTGGGTTCGGTTTCGTTGTAAGCTCCCTTACGTTCAAGGCACAGAAGCCTTTATAGCTACTGCTCCTCCTTTTGCATCCTCAACCAATCAAGTCCCGAAACCTGGTAAGGAAAAGTTGGGTTGTCCGGTCTATCAGAAGGGGAATGACTACAAAACCCGGAATTCCGTAACGTGGCAATGTACTACTGGAGGGATTGCCGTGCGGTAGTATCGCAGGAGTGCCGGGGCAGCAAGAGGAGGGAAAAATTGCCGATGACGCAAAGCATTGCCCATACCATCAGTCCATTTTCCTCTTCGTTTTCAATATAACCATCGCATTGTAGGTTGTCTGAACATAAAAAGTAAAGAATGACATTAAAAAACTATTCCAAATTAATTGAAGAAGCCTACTTTTTATTTTATTTTATTATTATCGTATGTAGCATGTAACCACACTATTTTGTCTTATACACAAGAATATTGTGAGTGTATATTCTTTGTTTAAAAGCATGCTTTTGCATATTTTGTATTTATTTTTGTTTAAAAAATCTTATTCCACTCTTAAAACTAACTTTATACGGTGGGGTGTATATTTTCTCTTTAAAGTATATTTTTAAAATAATTTAAGTAATATGATATATCATTTATATTATTTTTGAATATACCTCTTGACAATTAACATAAGTAGTAAATTTTATAAGACGTAGATGTTTAAGTCTTCATTCTAATGTGAAACTAGTTCTTTTTTAACAGAACCGTATATTTTACTTTTCAAATACTTTTTTAAACATAATTTAAATAACACAAGACAATTTCTATACCTTTTTTCACAATTTAATAAGAAATTTAGCACAATAAAGCTTATTACAATTTATAAAGGGTTAGAGGATTGTCTTTATCATCTTACGATGTGATAAACCCCAGAAATTTTTTACTGTGGAGTGATAAAAGTGTTCTTTTAAACCCTAAAAGAACTGATAAAGAAGAAAAAAAAAAAAAAACTCAATTCTTTCTTGACGGCGATCCCCACGCGCTTGAAGTCTCAAACCCCTACATTTACTTACTGTACTTCTAGCACTTCGCTTCCACTTTAATCAAGCTCTGCTGTCCAAGGTTGATTAGAGCCCACGCTGTCACGAGTCTCGCATGAGTTTCGGTTTGATCATGCCCATCAATACTCTCAGCATCCTCCCATGTACGCCTCTTGCGGACCTTCTGGATCGTACGAATCGTGGAGGCCAGTGACCGGGGCGTCTGAGCTTTACTTGCGTACACCACTGCTGACCCTCTGTACTGTAAGATCCACCACGTTGACGGCGCAAGATTTTCAGGGCCCAGTCAGGTTTCCAACAATCACGGTCGGCGGGACCCACGGAGAAGGCTGTCGGTAACTGGATCCCTCTGGCCGAAGCCAGGAATTAATTTATTTGCTTTAAATAAAAATTCGATTTCCCTAGATGAGGATCTTTATGAGTCGGTGCATGCACTCATGCGGGCACATGGCTGTCTTGCGGGTTCCCCACAGAGAATCGTCTTACTTGCACCGACATTCGAGATCTAGCTCAGAAGTATCCTCATCTAGGAATTGATGAAACGCGCTTTGGCCATACTGCTAAGGCACTCATGGTTTCTAATTACTGAAAAATGGGGCATTGTTTTCTTACATTGGGATCTCCATCGCCTGCCCGAGTTACAGCAATCAAAGTGCATGACAGCCCTGACGGGATACTATTACGCGTCTGACCATCGCTTTTCGCGTCATAGCCAAGAACTACTCAAGAGTAATCGATTTTGTTATCCTTGCATTTTGGATTTAGGATCATCGAATTGAAGGGAATTATTTTTCTTCTTCTTGAGTGGATGATAGGTGGCCTACTTTTTTGGTCTAATTTATTGGACAACAACGTCTTGTTAGTGAAACATGACCTTCCTTTGGTTAGATTTGTTAAACACAAGAGTGTTTTTTGTATGGCAAGGAACAAGAGTCATTGAACGCTTAAGGAAAGAAATGGTCTTCGAGTTAATATACCTAAAAGTAGGTCATGTTTCACTAAAAAGGTATCAGATTTCGCTTCTTGTGTTCGTTTATGTATATTTATGTTCATAAAGAAGTGATAAGAAGATTTCGTTAGAAATACAGAAATAATTTCTAATTATTTGTCCATTATTTAGTTTGAAACAGTGGTTAAAATATTAAGAAGAGGGAAAAACCTGTATTAAAGGAACAATGAGGAAGTGATACTGTTCAATTATTATTATTTATTATTATTTCAATTAGGTAATTGCAAAGACTAATGGGTTTACTGACTTCGTTTCATTTATCGGCGCTCATTTATCGGTATTCCTGTGGCCGTCTTTTTCTCTCTCCGCGCGTTCTTCGGAGGCCGTCCCTTTCTCTCTCTCTCTCTCTCTCTCTCTCTTAAATCCCTTGAACATTATTTCAGTCAGTGGAGGATAGAGGGAAGCAATTTGAACAGCAAGCGACTAGCATCCTTGCTTTCTCTTCGCTATTAATATTTCACTTCTAGCGTTCATTAGCTCTTAGAAGCAACAATCTCTCTCTCTCTCTCTCTCTGTCTCGCTCTCTCTCTAACACACACGCGCGAACAGAGAAAATGGAGGACTAGCATCTAGCTCTGTTCCACACAGATCTGCTTCCATATTTTCCTTAAAGGTACGTGAAATTCAATTTGCTTGGATTGCTATGTCCTCTCCAGATCACGTCTTGCTGTTCTTTTGATTACTTGTTGCATTTTTGTCAGTGGTTTGTTCTGTCTTTGTGCTCAGGACACTCGCATTTGAGCTAAAGTGTGACTAGGTTTCCTGCTTGTCCAACTTTTAATGTTGGTGAATTCCCTAATAACACTCGATCTTGACGCAGATCTAATGCAAGTTCGTTGATTTTGTTTGTTTCTTTTCTCGTACTTTGGTCCAGGCGTTTCAACCTCTTATTTTACGCGATTTTCTTCCGGATGTGGTGGAGATCTATCTAGGCTCTCGCGCATTGAGTCCGTAGCGATACTGTTAGGTCCCATTTTTTGCTTTTTTTGGATCTAAATGAGCTGTATTCTCATGAAGTTCCTGTTTTGGATGCAACTTTTTGAATCTTATCGGTTTAGTGTCGGAGATTGCTCACGTTGATTAGTTGTGGACGTGGTGTGGGTTTATATGCTAGTTGAGCCCTTCCACTTACTAGCTTAAGCCTTTGAGAAGGATACTCTAACAAGTAAAGATTAAATCTAGTCACCATTTTGATATTTGTTGGTTTTGATTGGGTCTTCAATCGTCTTTCTTCAATTAAATATTTGAATCTAGTAGATCTGTTAAATGTATGGACATGAAGGCAACGTTTTGTTCTTTGTAATTGATGTCTTGAACCATATGGACCTTGTGGTTAGTTAGAGATGTGATCTTGGAATTTTTTAAACTGTGTTCTGTTAGATGAGTTGCAGTTTTGTTCAATGATTTTTCAGGTGCTAATTAATCAGGGATAGTTGTGCAAAGGAAAATATGGCATCAGGGAAATATACTAGGATTGACACCAGAAGATCTTCTACATCCTACTGCTCGACAGTGTCAATTGTCGTGTTTGTGGCACTTTGCTTGGTTGGGGTTTGGATGATGACATCGTCATCTGTGGTTCCTTCGCCAAATGTCGATGTGCCTCCAGGGAATAAGAATGAGTTTAAGGAACCTGTGAGTGGGGGCAATGGGGGTAACGCTGCACAATTTGAGGATAATCCAGGTGACTTGCCTGAGGATGCAACTAAAGGAGACACTAATGTGAATTCTGAGATCAACCCCAATTCACAAAAAATCCAAGATGAGAAGCTGGAAGAGAAGCCTGAGGAAAGGCAGGAGGAAAAGGAGAGGCAGGAGGAAAATACTGAGGAGAGGCAGGTGGAAAAGACTGAAGAGAGGCAGGAGGAAAAGACTGAGGAGAAGCAGGAGGAAAAGCCTGAGGAGAAGCAGGAGGAAAAGCCTGAGGAGAAGCAGGAGGAGAAGCAGGAGGAAAATCCTGAGGAGAAGCAGGAGGAAAAGCCTGAGGAGAAGCAGGAGGAAAATCCTGAGGAGAAGCAGGAGGAAAAGCCTGAGGAGAAGCAGGACGAAAAGCCTGAGGAGAAGTCTGAGGAAAACCCTGACGGGAATGAAAATAATAAGCCAGATGATGAGAAATCTAAAACAGATAATGAAGAAACAAAAACAGATGGAAGTGAGAATGATGGACAAGGCGACACTGAAGTGGGCCCTGGGGAGAAAAAATCTGAGTTCAATGAAAGTGAACAGAAATCCGATTCAAATGAGAGTGAGAAGAAATCGGAGAACTCAGATAAGACAAAAGATGAAGAGAAAGTTGATGGTCAGATACAGGAGAAGGTGGAGAAAAATGATAATAAGGGGTCAGATGAGAAATCTAGTGAGAAAAAGGAAAATGGTGAGGCAAAAAACCAGAGTTCGGGCGAGGTATTTCCTTCTGGGGCTCAGTCGGAGCTTTTGAATGAAACTTCCACTGGAAATGGGGCTTGGTTAACTCAGGCAACAGAGTCAACAAATGAGAAGAAAGATCAAACATATACGCAACAGAGTGGTTATACTTGGAGAGTTTGCAATGTCACTGCTGGGCCTGATTTCATCCCATGCCTTGACAATCTGAAAGCAATCAGAAGTCTTAGAAGTACTAAGCATTATGAACATCGAGAAAGACACTGCCCTCAAGAACCTCCCACCTGCCTAGTTTCTCTTCCTGATGGCTATAGACGCCCAATTGAGTGGCCTACAAGCAGGGAAAAGGTATACTCAATAAAGTTTTTCATTTGTATCTGTTCTATCTTCTGTCAGTGTCTAACTGATGAAACGCTTTTCTGCAGATCTGGTACTATAATGTTCCCCACATCAAGCTTGCAAAAATTAAGGGCCATCAGAATTGGGTGAAACTTACTGGTGAATATCTTACTTTTCCCGGTGGTGGAACCCAATTTAAGCATGGTGCCCTTCATTACATTGACTTCCTTCAGGAGGTAAGTCATTTAATACTGTACAATATCGTTCTTCCCATATTTCCTTTCATGCTGCACTCGCTTCTTGCCCTTTTTTTCCCCTTTTTAATTTTTTTATATAGTAACTTTTTGTGCTTGCTGACCTTATTTATTTGGATTCAGTGCTTGCTGTTTTCCTTAAAATGAATGAAATCGTACATATTGGAGCATAGGACGCTGACTTTGACTTAGGCCTCTGGACTATGGGTTTTCTCAAGTATAGAAATATATGGAAGTTCGTACATGCTCTTTTGGGAGTTGATGGCATATGATGCTTCTTCCTAAATATCATCATAATCCTCTTAGTCATGCTCTGAAACCTTTTTCCAGAGAATTCACCTTTTAAACATGATTATTTATCTCCGGATTGTATGGTGCTTTGAGGCTTTTTTCATTAGGACCTCATTCAATAGATCAATATGTTTATTTGTGGCCCTTTATATTATGGTTTTTAATTTGTGAGGTTGTGCCTTGTCTTTAATCGGTTTAAACTGATCTTCTGACCTTCTAAAATAAGTAGAATCTCATTGCTTATAGAGAATATCTTAAAGCTTTTGGGAACCAATGCTAGCACCAATGTGGAAAAAAGTTTCAAAAAAGAACTATTTTTTGTTAGTGGGCTACATAAGATTAATTACAAGCAAACCATAATTAATCTTTGGTGTTGTGAAATGGGATAATTGAGGGAAGAGAATACCCTTTTAGGATAATAAGGAGGTTTTCTTCCATGAAATAGTCTCATACACTTAAAAACCAGCTTTTTGATGTTAAAGTTAAGTGTTTATAATTAAATTAGCCATGGACAATCCCAAAAAGAGAGGAAAAAAATGAAGAGCTCCTGAGCATTTATGTTACAATCCCTTTTCATTTCTTCTTTTTCTTTTTCTTTTTCTTTTAGATTAACAGAAACAGTTGGTAGGGGCAACGGTAAAATAGTCAGCTCATATTTTTTGTGCTGGCTAAATTCAAATGAGGATAGTGGTAACAATTTGTGGAGAGTTTAATACACCAACCCCCCCCCCCCCCCCACAAAAAAAAAAAAAAAAATTTCCTTACTTTGTGTACATTGCACTGTTGAACTGATATTACATGTTTAATGCAGTCTGTGACTGATATTGCCTGGGGGAAACGGACCCGTGTTATTTTGGATGTTGGGTGTGGGGTTGCTAGCTTTGGGGGCTATCTCTTTGATAGAGACGTGCTTGCTATGTCTTTTGCTCCAAAGGACGAACATGAAGCCCAAGTGCAGTTTGCACTTGAAAGGGGAATTCCTGCTATATCTGCCGTGATGGGTACAAAGAGGCTGCCATTCCCTAGCAGGGTTTTTGATGTTGTCCACTGTGCCCGCTGCAGAGTTCCATGGCACATAGAAGGTATTCCAATGGCTTAATTTGGATTGTTGATTAAGATGAGTTCAAACTGATCAAAGCTTGATGCTAGATTATGTTGTCTTGGACTCGCCTGCTTTGAGTGATTGTCCCGATCTGACTGGAGTCTATTTTTGCAGTTTCCTTGTTTTGGAAAGTTAACTTCTAGTTACCATGCAGGTGGTAAACTTCTTCTGGAGCTGAATCGTGTTTTGCGACCTGGTGGTTTCTTTGTCTGGTCTGCTACTCCCGTTTATCAGCACAAACCTGAAGATGTTGAAATCTGGGATGGTAGGTTTGAATATCTCATTTCTAAATCACTTGATACAGCTTGACTTGATTGATTGAATCTGATAAACTGGGCATTTTATGGTAAAATTTGCAGCAATGAAGAAGCTAACAAAAGCAATGTGCTGGGAAGTGGTTTCAATTAGCAAGGATACAGTTAATGGTGTAGGTGCTGCTATATATAAGAAGCCTACTTCTAATGAGTGCTATGGGAAAAGATCACAAAGCGAGCCACCTTTGTGCGCAGATCATGATGATCCAAATGCAGCCTGGTAATCTCTCAGCAGTAGACACATGAAAGTCATATGGTACTCACTGAATGAGGAATTTAGAAATCTATTTTCTTGGAGATTTATTGGCTAAGATTGATTTTGATTTGGAATGAAGAAAAAAAAGAAAGAAAAAAAAAAAAGGCACTGTTTATTGCTGAAGGAGCTCAGTAATACGTTGCCAAGTGTAAGGAACATCTTCTGGGTGTTCCACAACGAGCAAAAGACTAGGAAGACACATATACTGCAGTCTGATAATTTAAACTGATACTATTGCTAAAAAATTAGCCTGAGGTGATGCTGGAATCTCCCATAATTTTCTAGAACAGTGACTAAACATCCGCTGTTTTATCTGCTTGTTGGGATTAGGAATGTGCCATTGCAAGCATGCATACACAAGGTGCCTGTAGATGGATTGGAGCGTGGATCACAATGGCCAGAACAATGGCCAGCTAGGTTGGAAAAACCTCCTTACTGGTTGTTGAGTTCCCAGACCGGAGTATATGGTAAAGCAGCTCCTGAGGATTTCACTGCAGACCATGAGCACTGGAAACGTGTAGTGACTAAGTCCTATCTTAATGGGATGGGGATTAACTGGTCAAATGTGAGGAATGCCATGGACATGAGATCTGTTTATGGAGGGTAAGTAAAATTGATCTTTTTTCTTGGCTGGGCAAATTGTAGTACTTTTGACTGTTTGAGTGGGCTGCCAAGCTTAAAATATTCTCTTTACTTTTTCTCTTATGATTCTGATTATTATCTTGCTTACAGATTTGCTGCAGCATTGAAAGAGTTGAACGTTTGGGTAATGAACGTGGTAACCACAGACTCCCCAGATACACTACCCATTATTTATGAACGAGGTCTATTTGGTATTTATCATGATTGGTGTGAATCATTTAGCACGTACCCTAGGTCCTATGATCTTCTCCATGCAGATCATCTGTTCTCCAAGGTTAAAAAGAGGTGTGTATAAATATTCGAGTTGTCGTACTTCTAACCTGAAATACTGTTGATTTGTTTTGGTGTAATATCACAATGGTTACCGGGTTTCACAGGTGCAAGTTAGCTGCTGTAGTTGCGGAGGTTGATAGAATCCTCAGGCCAGAAGGGAAGTTTATAGTCCGTGACAATGTTGAGACCATTAATGAGGTGGAGAGCATGCTCAAATCTATGCATTGGGAAGTCCGGATGACCTACTCCAAGGACAATGAGGGATTGCTGTGTGTTCAGAAGTCCACGTGGCGGCCAGCAGAGTCAGAGACAATCACTTATGCAATTGCTTAAGCATGATTTCAGGTCGCTTACAGAGTTGCTGTCATTGAAGATGAAATGCCTGGTTAGATATTCTTTTTGTGTTGCTTGCTAATTGCTGCTATTCATGGTAACTGCTCTTCTACCTTAAACCATGTATCACGATAGATAGGTCTGTCAGCCTGTTATTTTCAGTCGCTGATTTCTTTTGTTTTTTCTATATTAAGAGGTTGTTGTCAGAGTTTTTACTGTAATATCATATTACTAGTTATTGGTGAAAAAATGGAAAATTCTTGCAAGTGTAAAGCTCAGTGGTCAAATTTTCTAATGAACTAAGATTTTCGAATTTACCATGAGAAGAAATGACGTTTGTGCTAAATTTGTCGTGTTGATGCTTTGTTTTGTTCTTGACACTTCAAATGTGCGAAGAAATGTAGTTCCATCATCATTGTGACAACAATTGACGAATCAGTTAATTCTTATTCCCTTTGCCTTGATGGCTGCTTTATGAAATTCTGTACTGTAGAAAGCCGCCTATACCTCGGTCGACAGACTAGTTTGTACATTCGATTGCAACTCTTTGTACTTTAAAATTTATTTGAAGTTTGGATATCTACTCGAGAATTCCATTTTCTAATGCAACGAGCAAAAATTCGTGTTTGGCTCTTGCCAAGCTGAGCCATTAGATGCGCAATTTTCTTTCAACCATAAATTTGGCTGAGACGTTAAACGGGTCCTGCCATCAACTGCGCTATTGGGAGGGTTGGCATGTGACAGTGGTTTCCGCTAGGTTGATTCATGTTTTGGGGCTCGAGTATTTTCAGAGTAAGTTAATCGAGTTAAATATGTACCAACAGAGCGTAAACATTGATATATTCATTATGCATCAAACTCCAAAAATCCTTTAGGAAATGGGAAATTTTCTAAGGGAAAACCCCTTAGAAACCCAAAAGCTGCGTTCATAAAAATGATCTATCACACTTGTTAAAAAAAAAGGAGGGGGAAAAAAAAACCCCTGGGCTGCCGCGATTTTTAGTGATCCCTGTATCATGGGTCCACTATTTCTTAGTCAGTGGCAATGAGGCAAAACTTGACGACGGTGTTGATGCAATTATGCTTTTCTATCAACTTGATGTTTTTTCAGTAACGTATTAATCATATTAAAACCGCATGTGATTTGTCTATCTTGTTAGACATACGGTGAAACCTTGTAGCTTCTTAGATTAGTTTAAATAAGAGTCTTTCAACTTTAAGAGTTGCAGATAGAAATAATAGCTACAATAGTTGCCTGTTTGATATAGACTTCCTGCTCAGCCAACCTTAGACACTATATTTCTACAAGTTTTCATTAACAGTTCTCTAGAGACATCTCAAATCTTCATTTACTTGGTTTTGAAATTTTAGTAATAAGCTACATAAAGTTTCTTTTTACCACCAAAAATTTCGTAGTTGACATTTTCACCCAACAAAAGCTTGATTGATGTTTTGTCTCATAAAAGTATTATGTGGGATTTGTTTGCTTGCGGAAGATAATTATGCTAAAACAAAAAAGTCAAACTTGTGGACACTTTAATACTGAGAGGGTTAACACAAGTTTGACTAGCGCAGTTTAACATTTTGATTTGTGGACCACAATCTCTTTTTGTAAGAACTCACAAATAACACTTGGTAATAATTCACAGGTGAGACTTGACTTGTGGTAGGTTTATTAAGATCTTCTCAAGTGTATGCTTTAGGTTTTATTGAATCGCTAAATAGTACGTTTGCACATTAGAGGTGGTGATGATGTAGGTGTTTAAAATTGATGCCAAATGATAGAATCTAAAAAATGATGTAATGAAAATGCTCAAAATATTATGCCATTGCCACTTGATGGAATTTACTTTTTCGTTTGCAACTTTGAAATCGTCATTATTCATTTTTTTGACAATATCATAAACCTCCATACTTGCCTACCTGAACCCTATCATAGCATGATGTTAAAGGTAGGTGTTGTCCCACATTGAAAGCGTGATAATGGACCATTAAGCTCATAAGTGATAATATTTTTCCACTTAAAGCTTTAAAATTTTGGGATAGGCCCTCATACTTTAATATGGAATCAAAGTCAAGTTTAGGCCATTGCTTTGTAATCCCCTATGCTCCAAAGTTGGGCTTTAGACCACTTATAATGCTTGTGTCAGCATGTAAGTGAAGGGGAGTGTTAAAGGTAGTTGTTATCCCACATTGAAAGCATGAAGATAGGTCATTGAACTTATAAGTGACGAGATTTCCCTACCTAAAGCATTAAAAGTTTGGGATGGGCCCTCCATGCTTTTGTTGTGTGTCCTATGGATCTTTTCAAATTTAAAAGCCAAGTTTTTTCCAAAATTTAATTCTTTCTTTCCATAATTCATATCCAATTTGGTACCATAGTGAAATGCATTCACTCTACCAATGGCACCAAATTCTTTTCATTTGAATGCTCCTTTTTCCTTTATGCCTGAGGCATCACACATAAAAGTTCTTACATCTACATTCCCCAATAAAATGGAGTTGTCAAACACAAACATCTCTATTTACTTGAAATGGTGCATGCTTTTTTGTTTCAAGCCAATATTCCTTCTCATTTTTGGGATGAATGCATCTTAACTTCCACTTACCTCATCAACCATTTATCTTCCCCTTCCATGGGTATCATCACCCCCTATGAGCATCTCTTTGGCAAACCCCTTATCATTGAACATTTACGTGTTTTTGGGTGTTAATGTTATGTCATCACTTTAAAGCATGCTTAAAAACTTATAAAGCATGGTTATGTTCACCACATTCTTGGTTTTGAAATATATGGTACTTAATTCCAAAACATAGTACCACATTGTTCATATGATCCCAAAACACCATGACTCCCATAACAATTGCTATTATATGTGAATAGGCTAGTAGTATAGTAGTTAGCTATCAACTTCTCAAGACCTAGGTTTTGGATTTGATACTTTATACTCCTAAACCCTTTGTACCTAGAAAAAAAAAAAATTATGCCTATAGGATGGCTCCAATGTCAACTTTACTTAATGTTTTTTGCTCTAGTCTTTAGTATAAGGGTTATGGAAACTTAAGAAAGGGAAGGTTTGAATTATGTTGTAGTCCTTTTAAGTTTCTTTCCTTTTTCTATTTAAATGTTATTAACCGTGTGCTTTGTCATGTTATTTGTGCCTAATAAATAAAGCAAATATATATATATAGATATGTATATATATATATATATATATATATGTATAGAGAGAGAGAGAGAGAGAGAGAGAGAGAGAATTCACACACAAATATTTGTTTTAAAAATGGTTCAATTACCTTGAATTTATATTTATTCCTCTTTTTATCAACTTGATTAAGAGGAATCCTATTCTATTAAGGCTAGAGAGAACATTTTTTGATTCTTTATAGAGTGAACACTATTGAACCATGAGTCCTCATAACTTAAGAAACCCAACGTTACTACAATCACATGTTTTGTGAAGAATAGGTGAAAACTCGACCTAAACTCTAAGTGCCATGCACCCAATACACAAAGTTTCTGTACACAAGGAAAAGCTAGTTTAAATCTTAGGTATTACAAATTGATTACAATATAATATGCATCCCTTAATTACAAGCTAAATATATGATATATATAATGGATACAATCTAGCAAAAGAAATTCTGAAAATACTTGAAAAATCTTCTCCAAAGTTGCTCCTTAACCATTCAGCAACCAACAATGGTTCTTCACTTTAAAATGTATTACATTGCAATCAAGATATATGTTCTTAAATAGTATGTGTTAAGTGCAAGAACATATGCTATTAACTCAAACCATGTGCAAAAGTGTATATAGAATTTGGACAACACACAAGTGTTCCAATCTAAGATTCTTTTCACTCTTAAAAGTATTTGGAGATGAAACACAATTGCTAAAATCAAGGATTAAATAATTTTGCTTATGCTTCAACAATAGATATGGAGTAACATCAAAAGGCTAGCGACTTAGCACCAAAGATGTTGATACAAGTTAATATGATCTATTTTAGCACTAAGATCATGCTTCTAAGCTCAGCATATGTGCTAAATAAGAAAGGCCCAATTTCCAAAAGTTAGGATTCTAAAATAAGGCTTTTAAATGGTCTTAACTCAAGTAGTTTCATTTCAACATATAAGATTAGAGTGCATGCATCAAATAGCCTCAAATTTCAGCCTAAAGATGCAATCATTATCTTTCAAACTATGAACATACAATGCGTATAAAATAGTGAACAATGTTTCTCAATCCATAACTAAGTATATTCTCACTCAAGAGCAAGAATCAGTATGTTTCTTGACCCTTGAGCTTATCTTCCTCATAGCATTGATGAGCGCACATCACAACTAAAAACATATTCCATAATTTTTTGTTGCTCCTTTCACTAGTTTCCTTTTGTAATCCTTGCATTGAATCCATTTTTAAATGTTACATATATACATTTGAATTGATTCTTTTGTTACAATCGGTCAAGAGAGAAAATATATATTTGAATTGATTTTTTTCTATTACGGTTCTAAAAGTAATTGAACCCATCATGCCAACAAGCTTAGGCCTTTTGGCTTAATAGTTGGGTTTGTTACATTTGGTATCAAAGTCATCACCTTGGCTTAGGGGGGGGGGGACTTACTTTGGTAGAAACCCACCAACAAACCACGAAAGAATCACTTCAAGCTCTCGAGACTCATTTTATAGCCTTGATGGAAGCACTTGATGTTGACAAGCAGACACTAGAGGATTGAATGGTAACATATAACACTACTATTGCCAACCTTCATGGCACTGTTACCACCCTCTATGCAGATGTTACCAACCTTCGTGATGATGTTACCACCATTTGTGTTGATGTTGCCGCCATTGCCCCCTTGGCGACAAATTTGATAACTTTCAACATGCTATATTTAAACGCTTGGTCCTTAATGACCAATGGAAGATTGAAAATAAGTAATCAGAGGATTCTTTGTTTCCCATGCTTAAGGATGTTAGTAGTGATGACAACATACCACCAAGTCTGATCACAAGACATCCAGTTTAGCAAGGGCAAAGCTAGCAATCCCTTCACAAGAGATTATGGGGGCAACTAACATTCCTCTACCACAAAGTGTGCTACTAGACGTCTTTAACTTCAAATTGAAGGTTGCTAGGCAGATGCTGCTAACTAGACTTTTTCCCAAGTCCATGATCCATAACACCATGAGACTCTTTAAATACCGTCTAGCACGAATCAAGTTCTTCCTCTAAAAGGAGGGGATCAACATGGCCTTGGTGAGCACAACAATCCTTCATGAGGGCACCACATGGTAACTCCTGCACCTATTCCTTGCTTTGACTTTCCTAATTTCAATGACAATGACCTATAAGGTTGGATTCTTAAATGTAAGAGATTTTTTTTATTTAACCTAATGGGGGGAGGAATAAAAAGTTGAATATACAATCCATCATTTAAAGGGAAGTGTTGATCATTGGTTCTAAGCCTTCCAAGTTAACTACCATATTCTTTAATGGCCAGACTTTTTAAGTATGGTTTGTTGACAATTTTGGGCTCAAAAGCAAGGTGAAGTCATTGGAGAACTTAAGAAACTAACTCAAACTAGATCAATGGAAACCTACATAGAGCAATTTAAAGCCTTAAAACCATGGATGTTGGTAGCAGTTCTAGGATTATCTAATGACTACTTTAAAGAGGCCTTTTAGAAGGCCCCATAGAGGAACTAAAAAATGCCATTGAGTTGGCTTGCCTATAAGAAATAATGGTTAGTGTAAAGAACAAAACATCTCACCCAACCTACAAACAAAGTTTTGGGCCCTCTAAAAGCCTTCTCTAAGTTCCCTACTAAGGATATGAAAAAACAAGAGTTTGTCTAAAATGTTCAAAACCGAAATCCTCTTCCTATACACAAAATGACCTATGTAGAAATTTTGGCTCGACAGGCTAAAGGATTGTGCTTCAATTGTGATGACGATTATACTTGTGGACATCAATGTAAGCCAAAACAATTATGTATGATGCTTGGTGAAGATGAAGAGGAGGAAACAACCCTAATTTCCCAAAAAGCCCTATAAGGCCAACAATGACATTATGGCTTAGGTATCTACTTCGCTTAATGCACTTATGGGAGGATCATCTGTTAGTACTATCCAATTAAGGGCAACAAGTAAAAAAATACCTATTACGATCTTAGTCGACTTGGGTAGTACTCACAATTTTGTATATCCACACATGATAAGGCATACAAGACATAAAGTGGAAGAGACAAAACCGTTTGTCGTAGGAGTAGCCAACAAAAAGGATATGTATAATCATCAAAAGTGTAGTAATTTCCAGTGGACGACACAAGGGTATGCTTTCAAGATGGAAGTTCTTGTCCTTGACATTATCAGACAAGATATGGTGCTCGGTGTCCATGGGTTGGCAACTTATAACCCAATCAATATGGATTTTCAATTATCTCAGCTAATGGTTATAGAAAATGGAGAACAATTTTAGCTTTAAGGGGAAAAATGCACCAAATCAACTTTGAAGATGTTAATAGCAACCTACTTTGGCAAGATGATATCAAATAATCCTAGTGGCTTGCTTGGCTACCTTTCTACACCTTCTAATCATATTGTAGAGGACCAACCCCTTTATAGTGCAAGTAATTTTAGATGAATTTCAAGAGGTTTTTGAAATACCATATTAATTACTGCTTTCTAAGGCATTTGACCATTACATCCCACTCCAACCTAATAACGCTTTAGTGAATTGGTGCCCATATCAATACCCTTATGTTCAAAAGATTGAAATTGAAAATATGGTGAAGGAAATGCTAGATCAAGGGTTCATTCGCCACAATACTAGCCCATTTGGCTATTTTGTCTTGTTGGTTAAGAAGTGAGATGGCTCTTGGCAATTTTATGTAGATTATCATTGACTAAACAAGACAATAATCAAAGATAAGTTCCCTATTCCTATTATTGATGAACTATTAGATGAATTACATAGGGCTCATTGGTTTTCAAAACTAGACCTTTAATTAGGTTATCATTAGGTAAAAGTGTATACTAATGACATTTACAAGACAAGATTCTACACCCACGGAGGAAATTATGAATTTGTGTGGTGATGCCATTTGGATTAACAAATGCTCTAGCAACATTTCAAACTATCATGAATACTATCTTTTAGCCATTCCTTTAGAAATTTGTCCTTATTTTCTTCGATGACATTTTGGTATATAGTTTAACTTTGGAGGATCATATGACATATCTTTAAGCCAAGCTTTAGTTATTACATAAAAATTCATTCTGTGCTAAAAGAAGTAAATGCTTCTTTGCTCACTCTAGAATTGAGTATTTAGGGCACTTTATCTCTGGCTATGGAATTGAGGCAAATCTTGACAAAGTAAAGTGTATGAAGAATTGGCCCCGCCTTACCACCTTAAAAAGGTTGAAAAGATTTCTAGGACTTACAGGTTATTACAGAAGATTTGTTAAAGGTTATGGCCAAATTAGCAAACCCGTTATAAAGATGCTCAAGAAAGGAAATTTTTCTTCGAGCCCCGAAAGTGAAGTTGCATTTGATCAATTGAAACAAGTAAAGAGCTGTACACTTGTGTTAGCTACCCTTAATTTTAATAAACCATTCATTATTGAGACCGACACTTGTAGGAAAAGGGTAGGGGCAATACTTATGCAAGAAGGAAGGCCTATTGCCTATTTGAGCAAGACCCTAGCACCTAAACACTTATAAAGATTGATATATGAAAAGGAATTGATTGCCTTAGTCATGGTAGTACAAAAATTGTGGCCTTATCTACTAGGACATTGTTTTATCATTAAGATGGATCATTACAGTCTGAAATATTTGCTAGATCAGAAGGTGACTATAGGCTTACAACAAAAATGACTTACCAAGTTAATGGGGTATGATTATGAGATTCAATTCAGGAGTAGGAAAACAAACATGGTAGCAAATGCCCTTTCTTGATAACCAGGGGAAGAGGAGGCTCTATAATTTTTTGTACAGTCATTAATAGTATTACAACTCAATTGGGTTAAGAAAGTACTAGCCAATTATGAAGGAGATACAAAGATACATGAAATCATGACACAATTAGCAATAGATCTTACCTCACATCTTGATTATATTCTCTAAGGAGATCTTCTAAAGTTCCAAGGCAAGATTCTAGTAAGTGACCAAAGGGAGTTAAGGTCTCAAATTATTCTCTAACTCCATGATTCTAGCATTGGGGGGCCATTTAAGGATTCATGGCACTTTACAAAGAATTTAGCAATTTTTTTATTGGCCTTCGCTCAAACACATGGTAAAGGAATGTAATGTGTGCCAATGCTTAAGAGTGAAAATGTGCCTTATCTAGCCACTCTTAGTCCCACAACAAGCATGGCAAGACATTTCCATGAATTTCATTGATGGACTACCAACCAATGAAGGTCGCGACTCCATCCTCATAGTTGTAGACAGATTCACAAAATATGCCCATTTCATTGGCTTAAAACACCCTTACATTACTCCACATATAGCTGCAACATTCATGGAGAACATAAGCAAGTCACATGGGCTTCCTTTTACAATTATTAGTGATTGTGACCCTATCTTTTTGTGTAAATTTTGGTTGGAGTTATTTAAGCTATTCGAGGTAAAGCTTCATCATAATAGCTCCTACCACCTACACACTGATGGACAAACGGAACAAGTCAATCAATGCCTTGAGCAATACTTGCATTTTGCTTGTGGAGATTAACCAAAGAAATGGTACTCTTGGCTGGCTCTTGTAGAATGGTGGTATAATACTAATTACCACACTTCATTACACATGACCCATTTTGAGGCCTATATGGGTACAAGCCATCCCAACCCCCTTATAGCAATTTCTCCACCACCCAAGATCAAGATATTAATAACTTTATATAGGATAGGGCTCATAAGGTACAAGTTATTAAGCTACATCTACAAGAGAGTCAAGCCCGTCATACATAGTTTGCCAATAAAAGGATATTTGAACACTAATTCCAAATAGGTAACTTTATTTACTTGCAAGTGCAATTGTATTGTCAACTATCATTATCACATAGGAGGGATCACAAGCTAACCCCTCTGTATTATGGTCCATTCATGGTACTACAAAAAATTGGACAAGTAGCCTACAAACTTACTTTTCCGCCATAATCCCAAATTCATCTAGTGTTCCATGTATCTCAACTGAAGAAAGTAGTTGGCTAACATTGTCAAATTTACCCCAATGTACCCTTTATTACTGGAGATGGACAACCAATTGTCAAACCAGTGGCCATCTTAGGTCGTCATACAGTGAAGTGAAATAATGCACCATTAATGGAACTACTCATTGAATGGTCAGGTCCTCCAAATAGTGATCCTACATGGGAGACAATTGACTACATTTGACATTATTTTCTTTCATTTTCTCTTAATTCTTAAGGACAAGGATTTCAAAAGGGCGCCCGGGGGGGGTGCATTGTTAGGCCTAAGGTATGCTAAATAAGGGATTTAATCCCAATTGATTATGTTTTATTTTTTTATTTTTTAGATTGTTTTAATTTAGAAGATTGAGTAGTTTTGGAGAATAACCAAAACCCAGTCAATTTAGGAATCTAATTCTAGTTGTTTTAGAATAAAAGACTCAGTCCTTTTAAGGGATGTCCAAAGCCCAGTCACTTTAGGGATCTAAAACCCAATTGTTTGGAAATCTAAAACCCATTCATATTATGTTAAGAATTAGGCTATAAATAAAAGACAAGGGGCAAGGGTAAAAGCACGCTTATTGAAGAGATTGAAACATTCGCTTAACCTTCATAATTGAGGAAGCTTTAGGTTCCTAATCTTGATAATTTATGTATTGCTTTCTTCTTGTAAGTTGTTATTTCGCTTAAGTTTCAATGTAGTTTGGTGTTTTGTGTTCATCAGTGTTTATTTTAGTTCTAAGAGCATGAACCTAGGCCTAGGGTCGTGACAAGGACCTTACCACTTGTCGCTACCAACTTATTTGGTTGGCATGTCACTAAAGAGATTTGAGTTGCCTTTGCAAGTAATATGCCTTATGCCAATGGTTTTTACCAAATCTTGCTTTTCTATTCTTACTAATCAAGCAAAAGCTTTCTCTTTTCCATTACCTTTACCAATTCTACCTATTTTATTTTCTCTAAAAGAACCCATAACATATAAGAGGGAACTAGAATTTTGCATACTTCCTTATGAATATTAACAAGCCACATTATTTCACAAAGTCATGCTTATAGTAAACATTGGATCAGGTTGTTCCTTTATAGAATCCTTTAAATGTCATGTCAACTTTTCTTGGGTTAAGTGTTCGGTGAAATTCTAAATGCTAGTGAATATGTCGAACAAGTAATATAATGATAATAAAGATATCGTCCCACAAAGATTGGTGATTACTAAGCCAACTAATTACTAACAGTGAATAACTCCTAGAATTTATCTAGCAAACCAAATTGATAAAGAATAAACTAATCAACTAAATTTAATAAAACTAAATACGCGAAACATGTTAGAGTGTCCGATTTAACCATAACTATGATGTACTAATGTAGATTATATATGCTTGCAAGAGGGATAATATCTATGTGATGGTAGAATTTCCTAATTTATTCACTATCATATGTCTAGGTATAGTGAACCTATTTAGTTCATTAATTTACTATATTTTTATATGTGAATTGAAACAAACCAAATGCATTAGGATCTATGAATATTCCCAGTTTACACCAAAAGCCACACAAACAATATGATATATGTCTATCCACATTTAATTTATGGTTACATATTACAAGAAGCAATTGCATATTATCTCCTGTCAGTTTCAAACATGCAAATCAGATCATTTAAGTGGTAGCTAATCACTTAAAAACATTAAACACAGTAATATGCAACTACACATAAACAAAATAGCTTACAAAACATAATAATCATAGGGTCATACCATTATAATTAGGTTATATCGTAGCTCTAACAAAAGTAAACTAAAACATAAAAAAATAATGAGGAGAAACAATAATAGGAATTAAAGAAGGCATTTTGAATCCAAGAACAAGAAGTCTATCACCCTTTTTGTCTTCTTTTCAAGAAAACCTTGAATTCTTCGCCTCTCTTTTGAGTTGTGCTCAATTTCCTCCTCTTCTTCTTTTGCTTCTTCTTTTCTCTTAAATAGCATTTTGGGTTTAGACCTTATTCCAGTAGAAGTTGGTTTTGGATACCTAAAACAATTGAGTTTTGAACTCCTAAATTAATTGGAATTTGAATTCCTAACATGACTGAGTTTTCTATTTATTTAGAAAACCCAACAACAATAGAAAACTTAATAACAATCATCAAAAACCCAAGTCTATCTTGACTCTCTTGATCTTGATATTATGATTTTGCCACACAATAAACATTAGGTTTTTCCTTTTCATCCTTTTTCTCCATGCCTCCTTATGCTACATAAACAAGACAAATTTAGGTAAATAAGGAGGAATTCATATGTTTTCTCATAATTATTAAAGTTATGTATTGTCTAAAAATAGGTAAAATAACTCTATAAAAATAGAGTTATCATTAAGTCATCCTACCATAGTTGGATTAGTGGATCTTTGAAGTATTTGGATTCATTTTTTTTTTCATAAGAGGATCTCATCATAGCTTGGTCACATGAATCAAGAGTTTTTGAGAACCATTGTTTTCTCCTTTACAAAGGTTCAAGGGCATTAAACAAGAGCAAGTAATCCAAATTTTCAATGATTTGGCTCCGACTATTAGGTTTGCCTTTACTCATTTACAATCCTTTAACTTTATGTGGAATATAAATAGATTTGGTCATTTTTTAAAGTTGAATGATCACATTTTGTTATTAGAAAACTCTATGTTTGCAAGAATATGTGTAGGTATAAATATTTCCAATCCTTTGCCTATTAGGATTCACCTTAATGCTTTCGAGTAGGGTAAGAAATGACAAAATCATTTATGAGATGAATATTAGTTTTTTTAATTATCGTCACATACAAGGATATGACAAGTCCATTTGTAAAAAGAAATTATGTAGCTATGAAAAATCCAAAGCCCAACATTTAGATGATGGGAAAGGAAACCAAAATTTGGTAGCTAAAAGATCTAAGGTGTGGAAAATAAATGAAAATACAAAAGAGTTAGAAGCAATGGTAGCCACTACACAAGAAGTTAATTCCATTGTGTTTAATGATGGGGTTGTTATGTCTTCTAACCTTAAACAAATTGGTAAGGATGCTATTTATATGGATAAAGATGGAGATGGAGATGAAGTGATTTTTAATGAATCCTATCAAGTGGTTCAGGTTGAAGAAATAGAAGTTGAAAAAAAAAATATGAAGAACATAATCCATTAAAAGGAAGTGTGATGAAAAATGATTATGATCGCAATCCATCAAAAGGAATTGAGATGGAAAATGATTTTATGAAACTCGAAGTGGACCTAGAATATTCCAATGTATTAGCAATATAGAAAGAAGAGCAACAAATAAAACTGTTGAGGACTATGATGATGCAAGATTTGAAGCAAAGGATAACTTTAAATTGTAGACATATGACGTGGTATTTCTTGCACAAGATGTTTTGAATGTCTAATAGATAGGGAAAATTTTAGTTGTAGTTTGATCAATTTTAAGTTAAAAGCTCCTCTGTTACTCTAATTGAGTTGGAGAAGGACAATTAAGAGTAACCTAATTTAGTTGACCAATTGATAAAGGATATGGGTAAAATAAATGAGGATCACAAAGAAACTTAGGTAGTTGAATATTGACCTGAGATTGTTTTTTTCTTTTTCTTTTTATTTGTATTTGACTTGCCAAAGTCCTTAAAAGACAAAAAACTAAGTTAAGAGCTAACATGGAATTATAACTACAATCTATGAGGGAATAAGAGAAAAAGCTCTTGCTTAACAAGAAAAAAAGACAAAAAAGCAAAAAGAAAACTATTAGGGATAGAAGAAATGCTAGTCAGGCTAAAAAGGATACACAAAGTAAGGATTGTCTTACTAAGGAGATCTATGATGTCCTTAATCATTTTGAGGTGATAAATAGATGCCTTCAACCCAAAGTGAGAAGGAAAATGATAACTAACACCATTACGGAAGACCAATTTCATGTTTAGGCTAGAGTGGAGCCCTTCAATGAGGGAATGGTGACCTGAGAGACTACTAGCCAATGCTCCATCAACACTAAATTCACCAAGTCCTCAATTTCAAAGCTTGACTATGATGAATCATTATCATATTTTGATTTGGATTATTTTCCATTATCTTCTCTTAGATGAAAAATTAATTGTAGAGTTGAATGTATTTGATCCTATTTTAAGGACTTTTCTTTTTTTCTTCTTGTTGAAGGTATATAATTCTGGGTTTGGATTAGGCTTATACGTTGCCTTCAATCCCAACAAGGTCTGGGTTTTCAACTTAGCCTTTATTAATAAAATATGTCAAGATACTACTCCTATTTAAAAAAAGAAAAAAAAATCGCATGCATGACTTGGTACATGTGTTGTAATGTTAAAAAGATCTTTTTTTTTTAATGACTTGATAAAGTCATTTTAAAAAAAAAAGTATCAATAAAAAAACTGAATATGTTGCTTACAATTTCACTTATAAAATATAAAAGAAAGAAAAGAAAATGACTTTATCAAAATAAAAAATGGCTTAGATGGCTAAAAATGAATGTTCATGTTGATTATTTCACAAACAAGTATGCATATTGATTTGAAGCTCTTTTCTTAACAACTTAGGCATGTGAACAAACTATCCTGTAGGAACATAATATTTCCTGATATTATGACTTAAACGTAAACATTTTCCCGAATATACCATGCAATAAACTTGGTTTAAAACAGACACTCTGTTTGTTCATCCTAATTAAAGGTTAATCTATAATCGCTGCTGTGAAAGGAACAATAAAGTGCTTCTGAAGTCTTACATATCCAAGCATAAGGCCACGTCAAGGGAATAAGCAGAATTGATTATCGTGAGCAAAAAGTAATTCGGATTGGATGATGGCAGTTAAATTAGTTGCTCCACCCAAGGAGCGAGTCCCTGGGACTCAAACTGTCAAAATCGACCAATACTTTTTCTTCTCCCCTTTTCACTTGCCTATCTTTATGCCTACCTTCCCATTTATGTTAGCTACACAAATCACGAATCATTCTTAGTTCATCCACGGAAAAGAGAGAGAGAGATAGAGATAGAGAGAGGAGAGGAGAATGGAGGATGAGAGCCATGGAAATGGGTCACATGGACCCATAGAAGGAAGCCCAGAAAGCCCATGTTTAAGGAGTGCTACGGCTAACGGCAGCAATAAGGAACAAGATCGATTTCTCCCTATAGCAAATGTAGGCAGAATAATGAAAAAAGTGATGCCTGCAAATGGAAAAATCTCGAAGGATGCGAAAGAGACAGTCCAAGAATGTGTCTCCGAGTTCATCAGTTTTGTTACGGGGGAAGCTTCAGACAAATGCCAGCGAGAAAAGAGGAAGACCATCAATGGCGACGATATCATATGGGCTATCACAACCCTAGGGTTCGAGGATTACGTGACTCCCCTCAAAACGTACCTTCAAAAGTATAGAGAGCTTGAAGGGGAGAAACTTAACCTTCCAAAGCAACAAAGATCGGAACAAAGGCCACAACTCCAACAGCAACAACAAGAACAAAATGTTCCATTCCACAATAGTGTATACTCTTCCACAAGTCTCCTGTCTCAGCCGCCATTCGTGGCAACGGATCAACCATTCTCATTGCCTTTCTCCCCAAATTCAATTCAAAAACAATTACAGCCACAAGACCAGATCGATTCAGTGGGGCATTGGTAGAAAAACCATCAGAAGAGTGAGGGAGATTGTTTCTGCTATCCTCTTATATACTCCGGTACTTTGCTTTTTTTGCTAGGATTATAATTTTATCTGATGTAATATATTTTTGATCTTGTCGTAATGAAATTTTCATACAGAAACAATTTTGCTTAGACCTCTTTCGTTCACCAGACACTGAAGTTTCCAAGAATTTGTTCCGGATGCGTTAAATGCAAAAAACCGTATAGTAATGCTGTTTACCTTTTTTCTTTTTGTAAAAAGAAAAAAAATTAACGTACTTGTGACTTTCAGATGACAAGTTTACTAATTTCCCGAAGGGTGCACCTTTTGTTCCTTAGTTGTTACTTGTGATAATGTCACCCACTCAAAAAGTTCTTTGAGATACTTGAGTGAACCATAGTAACATTGAATGAACAAAATATCCATCCCCTTCCCTTTATCTTATTGTTCGCTTTGCCAAGCCCTTTGAATATGAATTTTGGTTTGTGTGGCTTTGGAGAATAGACTTGGAGGACTTGATGCTTGTTTTATTTTCCTTTTACTTTGCTATAGAATCTGAAATAGAGGGGAAAAGTATAAGGTATGCATATTCTGAAGAACAAAAGATACTAAACAAAATTTCTATCTATTTGATTAACCTGTCCAAAAGTTACAAATTTAGTATGTTTTATGATTATGACTAGATTTGTTTTTGGATTAAAGAAGAACTCGAATTTAAGAGTATTGCAAACTAAGTACCTTAATGTAGTCAGTAGTCACTTTGAAAGGATTTTATCTCCAGTCTGAAATTTAATCAGGACATAGTGAGAAAGTAAATCTGCATATATACTTAAAATAACTTTAGCTGTTTCTTTTTTCTTCAAGTTTCAGATATGCTGCTCACTTGCTCTCGATGACAAATCGTTTCTATAATTTTCTTTCTCTTTCTTTTTGGCTCTTTGGATTCTATGCTCTCTCTCTTTCATGACCTGTTTACATCTTTCATGAAAGGTAGTCCCCTGCCTTCTTGAGTTTTTATATTATGAAAAAAAAAAAGATTCGAGTTTATAATTTAACAATCATGTTCCAAAAATGAAATACTATGTTACAGTGGCATGTCTACTGTTGAATAATAAAGAGAGAGAGAGAGAGAGAGAGAGGAAAAAAGTGTGAAAAAAGAAAAGAAGTTTTGAGAGGTACAAGGTTGTTTCCACTCTCCACCTTTCGAAGGGTTTATAGTAGCCTTATGTGATGGAAACGGAGACTGTATCTCTTTTGTCCCCTTTTCTATGTAGGTAAATGGAATATCCTCCTCTTTGCTTTTGTAGGAGAACAGTGAAGTGTCAGGTTAACCTAATTCCTTGCAAAGTGGACCCGTGTATCTCCAGTTCAAAGAAGAGATGAAAACAACTCTTTGTGGACACATTATGCAAGGAAGTATTGCCTTTTTTGCTAGGTTTGAGAGAGTAACTCTAATCAATTTCAACCCTACAAAGGGTAGCAAGTAGGTGATTTTTGTTTTATTCAAAGTTTTAGCACGTATCAGATTATGAAATAGACTTTAACAATTTATTCATCTTGTGTGAAAAGATATAATTTGGTATTTTTACTGTTAAAATACAAAGGAAGGATATTGCCAGGCAATTGTAAGATCGTGTCAAGAATTAGAAGAAAATATTGAAAGTTTTAGAGTTGAAAACCCATGGGAATTATCAATAGGTTAAGATTAATAGACGCATGCTCAAATAGCAGTTCTTACTAGCTGGATCTTCCTTGTTCCTTTTTATATACAATTACAAATAGGATATGTTGAAGGTCTACTTCAAGCATTATCAATATATCTTTTTTCTTTCATATGTGAATCCCAGAAAGGAAATAGCTACTGTCTAGAAAATCCTTTCAAAGCTTTACCCGTCCATTTCGTTTCAACATGCTAAGATTAGAACTGATTGACATCTAACTTCACAAAAGAATTCTTAACTTACTCCGAACTTGGCCTTCCGTTTGTCTAAAATAATATCACATCAAGAAAATTAGAGGAATATGTCTTGTTCGTAGAAAATAAATCTTACTTGCAAAAGAGTAAGTTTTGGTGTAATGAGACTTTAGCTTTGAGTTAGGAATGGTTTTTTTTTTTTTTTTTTCCTTAGTTGTCTTTATTTTTATATTTTACCTTTAGTAGTGAAATTTCTTCTGGATTTTCTTCACCCGTGGATATTGGCTTAGGGTTTCTTTATCGTTAGTCTCTCAAGATTTTTTATTATTTTTTATCTTATATTGTTTTTGTCTTTTAATTATTTGAAATTCAAAATTTAAAATGTCACAACAAACTTTAAGAAAATTTCTTTTTGTAATTAGGTAAAGGAGGTTTTTGGGGATTGCGATGTCTCGAACCCCCACCATTTAGGTGGTGGTGATTTGGTAGTCCACTTGAGCTAGAAGGCGCGGAACTTTTTATGAGAACTTTGCTTTCTCATGGGATGATTTTTTTTTTTTTGAAAAATAAAGTTAAAGAAGTTTAATGGTTCAATATCTAGCACATCAAGGTGTGCACTTTGCTCATTATGAAAGATTTTATACTTTTACATAAACTTATATTGGATTTTGAAGAATTTTAATACTAAAATTGACGAACGAAGATGATGATTAAAGTTAGATTAACTTTTACTATTTCCTTGATTCCTTTGATAATGTATTAGGTCAATGTTTTATGTTAAAGATACCATTTCTATGGTGCATTTTAAGTCCTATTCTTCAAATTTTATATACTAAAAGCCACAGTAAATACGAAAAATAGTGATGATCTGTTTGAACGTTATTTTGATAACGATACTTTGGAAAATCACTCTAATTTTCAAGGTTAATTTGGCAAAAAGACACTCATTATAAAATGTTTCTTAAAAACTGACATTATTTTAAAATAAATAGTCATATAAAAGCAATTTTTTTTAAAATCTGAAAAATAATGGGGAAAGTAATTAAATCAAGTTCCTCTTCCAGGGCTGGTGCTTTGTTGAGGAAATTCTAACGTTAAAATTGGCCATTGTAATAATGCTTTTAGCCATTTGTTCATTGCTAATTCAACTTGTACATTTTGTTTGATTCTTAGAAATGATTAGTTCAGTACCTATTAGTTGATCAATCATACTCTTTTGAGCAAGCTAAAGGGAGTTTGGAGGCATATGGCGTATTGAACCCAAAACTTGGGTTTTAAGTGGCTAGTAGCCAACTATAAAACTATTGGCCCATTGACTAATCAACCATGCTTTACATGTAAAGGGAATTAACTATGACCTATTGTTAATCTTGGAGTAATCAGAATAAGAATGCATGAAAAGATTACTAGGACTTTGATTGATCATTGACGTGTACATGAATAGGATTTGACGAAAAATTTTATTTCTTTGAGAATTTTTTCCTTGAGAGTTGGGAAAAGAACGATTGACTTTTATGAGCATCAAGCCTTTAAGAAAAATACTAGGGTCAAATTTAATAGAGTTGGTCATTGAAGTGACTATAAGATGCATTTCATCCATTTTAATATTTCAATCTCTCTTAGGTCATTCAAAGGTGGTGTTGTGTGTTTCTCAGATTCAATAGAAATTTTTCAAGAAAGTTCTAGGAATATTTTTAAAAGCAAACTAATATATTTCACCTTTCAATGACAGAACTTTGACTTAAAACAAATAGGAATACAAACTCTTTTAGAGTCAATTATGGTAAATTCTATAAAAATGAAGTGATCACTTGACACCCTATGAGTAGGCATATAGCATAACGATGTAAGGTTTATCGACGTATATAAGTTTTTTTTTTTTTAAAAAAAAAGAAAGTATATTGCATTCGTTAGATGATTACACTTAACACCTCTAACTTTTGCGTCAAGTATTTCCTTTCAACTGTTATTGATTGTAAGATCCTAGTGGGGTATGTTCTTGGAACCCTTCTTAACTATTTGAAGTTGATTTTTTTTTTCTTTTACATATTGTGTTTTTTCATGTAAATTTTGGTAGGCTTTAGTTATAAGAAAAAAAGAATTGTATATTTCCTTATGTATGTTGATGTATACGTATGTGAAGGTTAAAGATTGTAAAGTTAGGACACCCAAAAATGGGGTTAGATTTCGGTTCTTTTTTTTTTTAATTTTTTTATGCAATAAAGTTCTTACTATTCAAATCTAATTTAATTAAATGCATTTTACTTAATTAAACTATGTAGTATATATATAGTAGCAAATTAAAAGAAAAAAGTAAGGTCTAAGAGAATTTGCATGAGAGTAATTTGAGTGGTTAAATTCAAACATAGAGGCTCTCATCAAAAAAGTATGCTCAAAACATGTTACAAATGCTTTGTTGTAGACTTATGAGAGCCCAAGTTGAAAATGATATTCAAATGAAATGTATTAAGATTAACCTTCACACTTAGGTCTTTTAACAAAGTCGTTAAGACACATAACAAATAGTATTAAAGACAACCTCACATCCTAATTTTCAACTACAAAAAGAGCAACTTGCAAAATGGGTTACTTGGCAATAAAAAACCATGAGCTAAAGAAGCATCTAAATGCACGGGTTCTAGTGGGCTATTGGGACATTGGCTACAAAGTATGGTGTTTTGTTATGGACTTATGGCAACTTGTAGTAGGCTTGGACTTATGATATTTAAATAAAATATATTGAAATTAGCTTTTAAGTTTGTGTCTTTTGGCAAAGTTGTTGAGGAACATAACAAGCTCACTTAAGGGCATAAATAACTCCAGTTTAACATACAACAACACCAAAACCAAAACCCTACCTAATTTAGACAAATTAGGGGTACACTTAGTGAAGGAAGCAAAGAAAAGAACCAACATGAAAGTTTCGTGTACTGCTTAACCAAGGACAAAAAACAAACAGAACACACAGGTTTTGCAGGTTAACAAGCTCAGAACGCAAGGAAAGCAAAAAGAAACGCAAGGCCAAGTCAAAACGCAATAAAAGACCAACTAAACGAAATGGAACAGCAAAACGCAGGGGGCAAAACATGGACTGTACCAAAGGAACAAAACTTTTAATACAAGGACGCTGTTTTTAGCTAGCGATAAATTGAAGCAAAGAGGGGGGGAGGGAGGGGGGCCCGCGCGCCGGGGGGGTGGTGGGGGGTGTGGGGGAGGGGGGGTTGGCAGCGGTGGTGGCGAGAGGGTTTTAAAAAGAAAAAAAAAAAAAAAAAAAAAAAAAAAAAGAGAACTCGTCTAACGAAGCCCTAAACATAGTCTTTTTCCTTAGTTTTTCCTGTCACCAGCAATCGAGTCACGGGGGAGAATAGTCTGACCTCTAATGCCTCAAATGGATACTTTGTGTGTCTAACGGTAAGAAAATCTTCAATATAAATTACGATCTTGACTGTGTACCTTGGTGTGTCACAGAAAACAGCAACCATTTGTTACGTATTGTGGCCTAGGGTTTGTGAGAACGAAACCCTATCTTTGTTGAATTGAGGACGTATTTTGATAGTGTGCTAAAAGTCGAAACTGCTGCCATCTATTCTTGTTGATAGTATTCTTAGCCAAATTCAAGTATAAAAATAGGGTGGGGTCTTGTGCCCAATTTGTAAAGTCGTTTGGGGCTTTTGAAATTGGTGCTTTGGAGAAAAAAATTTATGACTCCATTGCACAACTAAGTGTGTATCTTACACAAATTCTCAATTCATTGAGAAACCGAATTGTGTAAGGTTAAGGTTGTGAGTAGTAGTACTCCGTAACTGGCAGAGTGTGAAAGCCGTGAGCTTTATACTTGCTATAAAAAGCTGTAAATTCTTTTTGAATAAGGAGAGTTAAGAGTTGTGAGAGTGGGAGGAGCATCTCCTAAAGTCTTATGAAGGGCTCCTCAACTAGTTGATTAGGGGAAGGTGAATATAGGTATTAATGTTACGTCTCCGTTGTAAGAGAGGTTCGGGTTTTCTAGGGAATTAGTACAAGTAGTGGAGGTGTTCCCCTTAAAAAAAAGGGAAAAAAAATGAAAAAAGAGAGTACAAGTAGTAAAGAAGGTTCAACAGGGCAGGAGAGAAGTTACAGAATCTTTTTCTTCTATCCCGACGTAGGTCCTTCCTATTTATCTCCTTTCTTTCCTTTTTCTTCCGAGCCACTCAATCCTAGGATGCCGAGGTCTTAGGCTGTCTTCGTTTTAATTGATTCAAGGCTTCTTGACCACTTAAGATTGTTTTTGTCGTGTCATTCTTATTATTTCTCTAAATTAATTTATGAATAAAATTTATTTAGGATAAAAATTATGATTTGTGCTTGTCACATTTAATCAGCAATAGGTTTTGGTGATAAGGTTGGCTCAAAAACGGGTGGATGCAACAGAATTAGCCTTAGCTTTAGCCTGTGTGACTTTCCCCGAGCGCTGGACACCAAGCACCGGGATGTGCGGAACGATGACGTGCAAGCATTTGCGATGCGTGAAGGCCCCAGGAGGCCTTCGACCGTCTCAGGCCATAGAATTATTATTTACTTTACTTTTTCAATTCATTTGAGTAATCAGAAAAGTAAATGAAGAAATTGCAATTGAAAGACATGAATCCAACTCACTTGGAAATCACCTTTTGCGATGCTTGTATTCACAGTTATTGAAAAACTTACAAAATCATCATTTCTTTACAAACTAATAACTTATCATCTAATAGGCTTAGTCATATAATGAGTCTTGGCCCATGAAAGAATATATGATACAATAGCAATACCCACAAATACCAACATTTCAATAGTAAAAAAGTAAAATTAATATAAAAGCTAGTTTAAGACTTTTGAAAAATAATTCTTTTATTTAAATTTTATTTCAAGATTGTATGTATTTGGTTTGCAATTATGATCTTTAATATTCTCTTTCCTACTCAAAGATTATTCTAATAATAATGACTTAATATAATTTTTAATATTATATTAAAAAGTCCAAATTGAAGATAAAAATTATATTATTAATTTAAAAATATTTTAAATTTTAAATTTTATTTCAAAAATGTATCTGCTCGTGATCTTCCCTACGTTACCGGACTGTGGATTTAGCCGAACATTTTGGTTTTAATTCGTGTGGTGAATTGTGATTCTATGTGGAAGTATGCCGACTTGACTCGGAACCACTGTCGTTCTATTTGAATGTCAGGTGTGAAAAAAGATAAGTCTTGGCATTTGCAGGAGTGCATTGAAGGCTGCGTCGCATCGCTTCACGAGTTTTGAAGCTCTGACCCGAATATATTCGTTTGTCGTGAGCGTCGTTCTGTTTACTTCCAGACACATATATTCTATTCTAGCAAGGAGTTGTCATATCGTCCTTATTGTGTGTTCTTTCGTTTCCTCACCCTCCAAGTTAAGCAAGGATGCGACGTGTAATGTCCACAATGATGCTATGTAATGCTAAAATTTGAGTTACTTGTTCCTAGAGAAATAACCCTCGTTTGTCGTGAGCGTCGTTCTGTTTACTTCCAGACACATATATCCTATTCTAGCAAGGAGTTGTCATATCGTCCTTATTGTGTGTCCTTTCGTTTCCTCACCCTCCAAGTTAAGCAAGGATGCGACGTGTAATGTCCACAATGATGCTATGTAATGCTAAAATTTGAGTTACTTGTCCCTACAGAAATAACCCTCAGCCTAAAAAGCATGAGCCCCAAGGGTTCACGGAAATGGCGAAAGTACTATCATTGCTTCCTCTAAATGCAGCTTTCATCATTCACATAAATGAGGTGTTGGAGCCATAAATTCACATGCTATATTTTTATCGAACAAGTACCAAGGTTTACACAATTATAAATCATATTTTAGAAGAAAAATAAAAAGCTGCTCCAAACTTGAAACTACATTATCAACTATCTCCTTTCACCGTCTCTTCATTGCATTAGTCCTTTTGAACAATTGTTTGGAAACTACTTCTACTTAACCATCTTTTTGTTTCTAGGTGTCATTGCTATGCCACCAAGTTTTGTCCTTACAACAAGTTTAGTCATTGAGCACCTCTTTACATTTTTATACGTTACCCTCCTTCACAAAATGGACTATTGGTTGAATGATCCTATTGCAAAGAAAAGTTTTATTAATCGAGATATGATTTTTCAAGAAATAGTTTTTCCTTTTGTCTTTAGTCTACATCCTTCCCTGATAGCTAGTCGACCTCGTCAACCTTGGATGTATAGCTTTATGATACATATACCTCATCCTCACTTTTGATTCATCTCCCTAAATTTCTAGACCTTGAACTAGCTCCATTTGATATGATTGATTGGATGAAGTTGTACTAATAACACAGTCCTACATGAAGGCAATATTAAAGGTGATTAGATACCCTAAGAGTTGTATGACCTTAGCCTCATTTTCCCATCTTTATCGAAGTTTTAATTATAAACGTACTGTGATTTCGATTACAATACATGTCCTTTGACAAAAAGGTCTACCATAGGTTTTTACATCATGCTTGGTGATTCTTTGATACCGTGACTATCTAAGAAGCAACCTATTATGTCACTTTCATCAACTGAAGTAAAGTACTAAGCTATGTAGGTTACCATTAGTGGATAGTATGGATTATCATACTACTTAAATATTTTGGTTTTTACATATGGCATCTATCATTGCTACATTATGATAATGAAGCTACAAAAAAAAAAACAATAAATCCAATTGTCCATAAGCATATGAAATATATTGAAGTTAAATGTCACTATATGAAAGAAAAACTTTGGTAAGGAATCATTGCCATGTGGCACATCTCCACCAAAGAACAACCAGCTAATGTGTTAATTGAAGCACTCTATATTAAGCAACATTAGCACCTTTTATCCAAGCTTAGAATATTTAACTTGTACAAATCTCTAGCTTGAGAGGAAGTGTTAATGTATAATCAAACCACCAACCATGCTAGTATATTAAGTCCCATAATCAAGCTCATTCATTGTAATTATTGTGAATATTTTACTTTCCTTACATAAATTAGGTTTACAGCCTATATAAATAAGCCTTACATTGGACAAATATAACACAATTGAATACAAAAATATTCCCTAAGGCTTGTTGGCTTATCCCAAAATTTCATTCTCTTACATAATGAACCAAAGCTTTTGCAATTTGCAAAAACTATATTCCTTTATTTCTAGTGAGCCAAAGGCTTCCCTCACCAATGCCTTTGTCCTTACCATTCTACAATGTCTAAGTAACATGGTGGCTTTGGATCAATTAAAGGATTAATTTGATTACAAAGAGCTAATCATAAAATGGGTAATAGGTCTTGCAAGTTGCATTGATCATTCAAAATCATCCCAATAGCTAACTTTTTATTCTTACTAATGATGATTGTGTTAACAATTGTCAAAGGAAACGAGAATTAAAACCTAAGCCTTTTTAAAAGGGATTAAAGTTCTTGAATGCTAAGCCTTTTAAGAAAGGACTTAAACTTCTTTAGAGTTAATACTCATTTTTATTAAAAAAAGACTTGTTCTACATCTACACAAACTTATTCTTAAATAAAAAAACAACTTAGATGACCAACTTTCAAGCTAAAAACATGAGCAAACCTTTTGACTAAGTAAACCTAAAAGACAACTAAATAATTAAATCACTTGATTAGATAGTCCAGGGGATCCAAGATAAATAACTAAATCAGTTGATTTTGTCGCTCAAGTGCTCCTCTTTTTAACCAAGTCTACACAATTTGCTCCACAAAACAACATTGAGATACAAACCTTTGAACAGTTCTTCTGCATGTCTTACAATTTGCAGTTAGAATTACTTCTTTGTATTCCTCTTACTCTTATAGTTGTAGTTGTTCTAGTGACCCACTTATTATTCAAATCCAAGCAATTAAAAAAAATTCTAACCTATAATCAATAAAATTATCCTAGCTGTTATAAAATCATTATAGGCTAGCCTTAACACTCCAATGATCAAAAATCCAACAAAGGGAAACAACTAGCTATTATATCATTTAAAATGAGAAGAAATAGGCATTGATGGGTTATCAAGACAAAATACTTTTTCAATCCATACGATATCTTTGTGTATAAGTTTTATTTATTTTTAAAATTCTTTGATTATATAAACACATAAATTAACTATAATTTGTGCCCTTTTAACACTCCAAGTTTTTTTTTAGAAAAATGGAAAATTAGAATTTTACTTAAAAACCCTAAATCGTTGATTAGGTTTAGGTTAACTCAACTTGAAATTGTGATTATTACATGTTGGAGGCACATGTTTGAGGATTTTTGTTGTTTATAAAAACTACCATGTGATATTGGGTTAATCAATTGTAATCAAGGGTGGATTGCAATAGTAGAAGAAAATTCTAGCTAGTTGGGCTATTGTAAGAATATATAAGTGTAAGAGGCATAGATCAAATCACTTAAACTTATTTCAAAATCTCTTTTACCCTATATCATTTGCATGCATAAACACATCATGTGGAAAGCCATTGGGAAAGTTATTACTCAAAGAAACTAACACTTTTACCACTTAGTCTTAGTTTAATCACTAAGGAAAATTACTTAGAAAGATAGAGTCCTTTTTTTATTTATGAATATGTGAATTTATTCATACCAGAAGAGAATATAAAGGCTTATGAGCATAAAAGATGGAGTCTGTTTTACTAAACATATAATCTTGAATTTACTTTACCTCTTGAAAAAAAGTTTTGAAGAATCCTTTCAAAAAATCTAAGTTGAACATTAAATCATATAAAATTTGGTCCTATACCTTTAGTTATACTTCATCATTTCCTTTTTACAACTAAAGGCTACTTGTAGAATATTGAACCAAAACAAAGGAACAAGAAAAACAATTTTAGCTTTTGAAAACACAATTAATCCCATTTCCTTAGGTTTTTGTATTGCCATTATGTTTAGCATTTATAACTCAACTTTAAGTCATCAATTGGTTATACATGAACTTGATTGTTTGTAACGTTAGACTTTTATATGTTTCTTTTTTTTTTATAGTTTTAAATCTATCTCTACCTAATGTAAACATAAATAAACATATGGTTTGTGCTATTTTGTAAGGTCATGTAACTTGTTATATACATATATAAGTTTCTTAAAGCTTAAGAAACTTCTTTCTAGCTTAAAATGTTTGCTTGAAGATTTATAATATACTTTCATTGTTGTGATAATATAAATTTCCATAGTATTAAAACATAATATAAATTTGGTTTTTTATATCATATTACTTACAAACATGGTGTATATATTACATTACTTTTTATAGGTATGTGATGATAAAAGTTCCCATATATAATATAAATAACTAAAATACTTTACACAATCAAATTGAGACATTGACCTTGATAAGATCAACATCCAAGACTATTACCATTCCAATAGATAACATATTATTGATAAAAAGTAGCTACATAATTTATTTTTTTTCTTTCTCTTTGGCGTGGATCATTTTTTAAAGTAAAATTTGTATATACAACAATTGTTGATATATGATGATTACAGGCATATCCTTATAATGAGACCAATTAGTGCATCACATCAAATTAAATATATAAGTTTGTAGCTGTTTTGGGTATTTTTTTTCCACACAACAAAATCTATCTTTTATAAACATTTCAATGACTTTATAAGTTACACATCCAAAGCTAGTATTGTTTCTATGGAACAAAATATTTATTTTATTCCAAATATTACAAAAAAAATGCATACACAAATTTGAACAAACTAAGTTTTGAACTCTAAGATATATATATATTATGGTACTACATTAAGAATAGTCTCTAATTATGCTAGATTATAGTTGAGTATTGAATTATGATAAAACGTGGCCTTAAAATTCATCATAAGTGTTACATAAACAACAAATTTATCAATAAAAACTCTAAGAAAGTACATCTATCTTTTGAAACAAGTCGGATTTGGATATCTAGACCTACCATCATTGGTTACCTTTGGCATCAGTTGATAAATAAGCCTTCACTTTTTTCTTAAGTTAAATAGGAATAGACAACCAATATTTAATACAATTTATCAAAAGGCTTATCTTAACATTAGAATGGTCTTTGCTCCTTTGGAATGAAAATCTCTTGGACTTTATCCTCAATAATGGTATTTTTCATCTTTTATGTGTCTCACCTCTATCACTAGTTTTAAGTTCATTGTTAATTAGGATATAGAGATATTTTTTTTTTAAATTTATTCTTTATGATAGGTATTGACTTAAATGATAAGAATACACTTCACCAACCAATCAACACATCCTCATCTCAAGTAGTCCATGACCCTTACTTGTGTGAGGCCATAGCAACCTAGTACACTACTCTCATTTGCAATGGCACGTAGGTCCTTATTCCCTTACCTCTTAGCGCTTAACCCATTGTATTACTAGTGTTTGTTGATCACATTATCTTCACTAGCTCTCCACATGCACCCCTCTCTACTCTTCCTTAGGCTCTTCAACATGAAATTGCCCTTAAGGATCTTAGTCCTATTCAATATTTCCTCAACATCAAAGTTTAACCGATTATTGATAATCTACTTCTTCATTAGGTAAAGTTTACTCATGACATCCTTGCTTAGGCCAAAATGATTGATGTCAAAGCTGTCTCCACACCTTGTACTATTGATGAGCCTTTCTCTCTTTGGAATGGTGAACTTTTCACAAATCCCACCTTGTATCACAACACAGTTAGCCCCCTACAATATTTGACTCTTACTCATCTAGACATTACTTACTTGGTTAACATTACTTGCAAATTCCTACATCACCCCCTGATAACTATAGATAACTCTAGTTTGTATAGAATTATTTTAACTACTTTAGATACTATATATTATAGTATTTATTAAATGAGGTGCACATTTGTTCATATTTATACAAGTTTTATTGTTTCATGTAGGAAACGCCAAATAAAAGAAAAAGAAGAAAAAGAAGCAATAAACCATGCAAAAGAAGGTGTTTGTCTATCAAGCAAGTAAAGGAAAGAAAAAGAAAAAAAGAAAAAGAAGTAAAAGAGAATGCATGTGAGAAGCAAGTGAAGAAAAAGATGAAAAAAAGAGAATAGTGAGGAACATCTATGATCGAGCGAGGAAAGGGTCAGTCGAGCGAAAGAGAGAGAAGCATAGGAGAGTCGCTGGAAAAAATCGAGGCAAGGGAACGAACGCCGGTGTGGAAAGGTCATGTGGAAGCCAACCGAAACGCTGCCTGCATTCGTTTCCTCCAGCGATTAGAATCCAAGCAATAAGGGGTTCACGCAACAGCATGACCCACTTCAGCGACGACCCATTTTTGGTGCTTAAGACACTTTTTTCAGCCAATTTTGGGTGTTTTCTAGCAAGTAGGGAATGGTTCCAGCATCCACTTACGATTTTCGATTGTTATGTGGTAGTTGCGTGCGATTTCATGGCGGTTTTTGGCGAAGAACGACGAATGTCATATAAGCTTTTTTTGTCAGATCTACACGTTTCTATAGTGGATTTGAAGGATTTCTCAATAGATTGGCATTCCAGACGTCCTTTTCGGCAATTTCTGGCAATTTTTACGAAGAACGACGGTGGTGCGTGGTAGCGGTGACGCGTGGCGGTGTATGGCGGCGCAAGGCACCAACACGTGGTAGCACATGGAGGCATGTGGAGGCACGTGGCTTCTTGTTTTCTTCCCATTTTTCAGACAGCTCCTCTTCCTCCCTTTAATGTACAGATTTATGCAAACTTTCCTTGAATTGAAAACATTTTGGCGACAACTTTGGTGTTTTTAGTTTAAAGAATGTTTTGTTCAAGTTTCTGTACTATTCTTGCGTTTGTAAATACCACGTTTTAGTTTATATGGTTAGAGCTATGATGTAACTTGATTATAGTGGTATGAATGTATGATTATTGTGTTTTGTGAGATATTCTATAAAGGTGAGCTTAATGCATTTTAGTGATTAACTACTACTTAGATGAGCTACTTTTTATGTTAGAGACTAACAAAAAATGACATGTAGTTGCTTCTTGTAATGTGCAACCATAGATTAATATGGATAGACATATACCATGTGGTTTGTGTAGCTTTAAGTGTAAACTATAATATTCACTAATCTTAATGCTCTTAGTTCATTTAATTTATGGATAGAAATATAATGAGTTAATGAGCTAAGTAGGTTCGCTATACCTATACATATGATAATGAATAAATTAAGAAATTTCACCATCACATAAGTGGAATTAATCTTGCTAGCATGAGTGATCAACATTTGTACCTAATAATTAGGTGAAATTAGACATTCTAGCATGTTTCATTTATCAAGTTTTTGTTAAATTTAGTTGTTTAGTCCATGTTTTATCACTTTGATTTGCTAGGTAAAATTTAGAAATTGTTCATCATTAGTAATTAATTAGTTCAGTAAGCACCAATCTTTGTGGGATGATATCTTTACTCATGATTATATTACTTCCCTTTTGGCTGAGGGAAACTCCATTTTGTGCTCGCTCTCTTCTGTCATGCATCATGGCTGGGTGAGTTAGCCCATTGCGAATTAACCTCAGTGCTTCCAATCTGGTCATGCACTTTTTTAAGATGCGGAACCTGGGAGCTTTCCTCTTCAAAATAGTGGTCAATTTATCGTGGGGGGGGGATAAGGAAGATGCCGAGGTCTTAATAGAAAGGGGTTGATAGTCCCGTCTGCTAGGCTTTTCCGAACTTCCCTTCGCCTTTCTGCCCGTGAAATCCTTTTCCTCTGCACCCGTGTGACCCCGGTTGTACCGGTCCACCCTCACCTAGAAATCGAATGACCTAAGAAGCAAGGGAGGAGTCATTGTTGAGTTGAGCAAAAACCGTGAATCAAGGTGATCCCCATCCGAATATCGTCCAAAGGATTTACAACTTTGTATCCTTTCTCTCATTCTCTACTAGTGGGTTGAAGATGAAAGAAGAGACTAAGGGCTTTATCTTAGCTCTTTGACGGAATGAAGCTAGAAGAGCTATTGCAGGAAGATTGCAATTGTGAACTAGAGTAAGGAATGTAAGTGCTGGCTGAAAGTAATTCTTGATCGCTTATTTGACCAATTCTTGATATTAAGCTAAAGTCAATCTCAGGATTCCTGTTGAAATAGCATGTCATAATTTTCCGCATTTCGAATATCATTGCCTTCATTATGGGAAGATTCATGCTTGATAGGAAGAATTCCCACCTCGCCCAGAGCTCATCTAGTTGGCAAAAATATGGAATGCTAATGGAGGGATGTTTTAAACATCGTCTTTGGCCATTGCCTTCTTTCCCAAGTCTTATTCTTATTAATGCGCTCATTCCATGCTTTATGTTCGACCCCTTTTGAGCGTTGTACTTCTCTAATATGTGTCTCGCCCAACTATTCAACACTAGCGGGCTATGAAGCATATCTTACACTACTTAATGGACACTCCTTCCCTTCAACTTTGTTTCACGCAAAGTACCTCTACTGCTTTGTATGCCTTCTCTGACACTACTTAGGCAAGTGATTGTGATGATCGTCGTTCTATTGATGACTTTTGCATTTTCCTAGGATGCAATTTGATTTGCTGGAGTTACTTTTAAGACAAAATTTGGAAGCTAATAGCAAATTGAACTTGAAAGTAGGAGAATACAATACTATATGTAATTTGAGGTGTTTGGAAATAAAAATGTTTCCAATTTATATAACTAAAGCACTATCATTATTCAAAAATTTAATGGACATCGAATTAGATGCACATGTAACAAGTGATTCCAACCAAATATATTGGTAGTTATGTAATCACTAGCACCACTATTAATAATCCAACATCTACTTAAGAATTCAGGTATACCTACCATGTGTGCCTAGGCTTCATCCTTTAAAAAGTTCATAAAGCTCTAAAAATATGTTTTGGTGATGAAGACATGATTAGAATCTAGCGTAGCTCAATTGGCACCAATTCTTGTGTCCAGGTGGAAATCCATCCAATTTTTAGCAATTCGTTCGTTCATGCCCATAAAGCTTGCAATGGTCATAATGTGGACCTTTTGCTTTGTAGCAATTTTCTCTTGAATGTCCTTTTTTTCTTTGTCAAAAATTACATCTTAACCCTTTCTACACAATGCTAGACAATGTGTCATCTTGTGATGCCTTAAGTAAAAACAGCATGTCACTTTATTTGTTACTAATTGCACTCTTTTTTGTCGCATTGACTTCCATCACCTTAATAAGTTGGCTCCTACCTAATCGGCTTGTTGCAACACCCAACACCTTCACTGTAAAAACCCCATTCACCTTCATCATCTTCCCTAACAATCCTTTCTTGTATTCAACTTTGAAAACCATTGAGTAAGCCTCTTTGATGTTAGGTAATGGATTCAACAGCAAGATATGCTTTCTAAGACTTACATGGCATTCATCCAAGCTCTTCATAAATTGGTAAAATTTCATTCTTTCTTGGTGAGCCTTCCATGGAGCAAGCCATGCCATATTAGGTCTCCATGAGAATTGAATATTCATCCCAATGCTTTGTCAATCTATTGAAATAAACTATGACAAAGTCTCCTCCTTGCTTGACCAAGCTTAGCTCATTGAGAACATCATGAAGCTGTATAGCATCTACTTGGTTGTAGTGGTTGTGGAGCTTCATCCAAAGGTCTGCCACTTCTATCTTGTACATGAGGCCCTCATAAATTTCTTTAGACAAGGAGTTTAGTATCCAAGTCATGCATGTTGCATTACATCATTCCCAAATGGCCAACAAAGGAGAAACTTTTGGTGGAACCGCATACCTACCATCAACCAACATTAACTTGTTGCAAGTAAGAAGTGCCATCGTCATCATGTAGCTCCATATTGTTAAATTTCCTAGCCTAGTAAATTTGAATGACAACAAGGAGGTTGAGTTCATGTCATTGCTGAGGAGGTAAAAAAGGTCTAAGAGATCAATGACTAATTGTGTAAAGGAAGCTATCTTGTTTTCTCCAGTATTTAAGGAATCAAGGATGGCAATTTAGAGGTTTTCAGCCTTTATTTGGTGGGTGATGGCAAGTGCTATGTATTAGACAAAAAGGTAGTCTTTTGTAGGTTTATAAGGCTATAAGGAATGGTTTTGGTAGTGTATAGATGATATGATTGTGACTTATGCAGAAGCATAAGAAAGATCCACAAAAAACCAACTTGATAGATGGCATGGTAAGGATTTCTAAACTGGTTGTTGGTGGCTATGAACTACTACTTATAGGAACTTACAAGTCTAGTGAACCGCTTGCAATACCATGAAAAATCAGATGCTTTGTATTTACCCGACTTATGAGGAAAACAAATTGTATAATGGATAAAACTTGTTTATTAGTAACCATAAGTAAACCATGCAAAAGTGTTTGTGGAGAATTTAGAAAATCCATATACAAAACCTTATTGTTTTCAAGGAGGGAGAAGGAGAATAATATATTTATATGCAATAGATTTGCTTATTAGCCTTGGACTAGGATTTTCTTAGTTGTCTTGGAATAGGATTCCTTTATTTGCCTTTAACTAAGATTTCTTATTTGTCTCAAACTTGTATAGCACTGCATGGTTAAAGAGCAACACAAGGGCTGATGTGGAAGAGCCAAATATGGAGGTTGACAGTAGGCATCCATATTTGAACACTTATAAAGGATAAAATAGTCTAATTATTCCTAGAGATGTCTAAACTAGTTTTGCTCCAATAGTTGAGTTTAACTCACTGAAAGGATTTTTTTTTTTTTTAAACTTGAAATTCTTCTAGTATTTGACAGTATACGTTGGAAGCTGATGCTGATAGATCTAGTTGGATCATTTGACTCTACCTTCACTTAGGTGAAACATGAAAGCGCATGTGAGATCCATTGCTCCGCTACTTTTGGACCCAATAAAACCCTAATGTTAAACATGCAACATCAAGCTTTAAGGCCTTCAATTAAAAGGAATATTAAAAACCGTAGAATAGAAGCTTAATTGCATGCAACAAGCATTGCCTTTTTCTTTTCTTTTTTCTTTTTTTCTTTTTTTCTTTTTTTTTTTACTTTGTTTTGTCTGAAGTCAATTTATAGATTCCCATCAACCAATCAAGGGTAGGCAGCTGAAGACAAAATTATGTTGCGCTGATCTCTCCACTGCTTTTGGACCCCATAAAACCCTAATGTTAAACATGCAACATGAAGCTTCAATGCTTTCAATTCAAAGGAATATAAAAAAATCATAGAATAGAAGCTTGACCTCATGCAACAAGCATTGCTTTTTTTAAGTTTTTTTTTTTTTTTTGGCACTTTGTTTACTCCGAAATCAATTTATAGATTCCCATCAACCAATCAAAGCTAGGCAGCTGAATACTAATTATGTTGCGCTGATCTCTCAAAATCAGGATAAGACATATAGCAACCTCACCACTTGCCAATGAGCGCATTCAAGAATTAATCAGTGATGAGTGGTTAATCAATTTGGTAATTAATAAGGACAATTATGTTGCATTATCAACTCGCCTATGGTTAGTCTCAACGTCTACCTTTCTTCCAAGTACACAAGTTTATTTATCGCATAGGACACATCGATCCAATTATTTTACCAAAGAAAGTTAGGAACAATCTAAGCAAGATATTTTGGCGAAAAAATAACCCTCGTTTCTGGCTGATTCACGACACTCTCATATCTTTCTTCAACTATTCAATCTGTTGTTTCTATAATGGTGGGTATTATCAAGTGTCCCTTAAAGTTAGAGGACTAATTTGTTTTTTCATGATGATGCACATTGAGTTTTGTTCTGGTTAGTTATTATGTCCTCTATCAACTTTGGAGGAACTAAAATACAATATACGTTCATCGTATCATCAGTCAAAGCACAGTACTATCATACTTCCGGGTGGGACAAAGTCTTTTTGTACTTGGGCCAAGTGTGCATGGACTTCCCATTCATACTCATTGAGCGACCCTAACGAACACAGACCCCATCACAATACACGAGGAAATTGATGGATGTACACTGTAGAAAAGTAAGGAAAAGCAAACCACAACTAAACCTAAAATAGCCACTTGAGGAGGGGGTTTACAAGAAAAGTAAAGGATAACAATATGAGGCAACGACGATGGGAATTAGCTGAAGGAACTACAGGTCAGTTGCTTTGGCAGATGGAAGCCATTTGACAAAGCTTTGGAAGGTAGTAGCATCAGTCCTGTAGTGCTTTTGTGTGTACTCAAGCAAGTCGGACCACGTGAAATCAGGGTACTTCCTTGGCACTTCTCCGCAAAGCAGGTCACGTGGGGGTCTCACCACTTTGTCCTTTCTTGGGGAAACAAAGAAAACCAATGACCTCCTCTCCTTGATCCTATTCACCACTGCCCTGTGCAAGCAACTCTTGTACGTCCCATTGGATAGTGCCTATGTATCAAACAAACGACATAAAACCATGACATCATCTATCACAGCCACGAACAAATTTCGTCTGACATAAGCATGAAAAAGACTTAAGTGCCCCTAGTTCTACAGACAGTTATGGCCCACATATGGTTTCAAACGATTAAAACCTGGATTTTAAGCAGGACTTAATGTACATCCGAAGAAATATGGATTTCTTAGATATGTTTCCCGGTCAGCTAGAGGAATCTGCAACCCAAAAAGGATGTCTACTTTTCTTAAGCTAGGGTTTCAGACCATTCGATTATATCAAAATTCCTACCAGAGTTGCACTAACCCTAAATTTCACAATCAATGTGGTTTAATACGGGTGGTTCCGCAAGCGACATGAAGTCACTCCAGGGAACGTTGCAGCTGTACGAATGTCACAGTGATTGGACTAAAAAACAGTTGTAACTGTATTCGAAACAGCTAAAGGCCAATTAAGCAGAGTGCTTGCGCAGATAACTGGTTTCACTAGCATTTCATCAAGTAAATGTCCCAATCACGACCAAAATAGTTAATGGTAAGCCTACTTGTCCCCATTTGTATCTTTCCGCCTGATTTCAAACTCATTTTGCAGTACTATTAAGAAGTAATTAGTAAAACTAGAGAGCATAAAATCGCAAAGAATATACCATAAAAGTATCGCCAATGTTTATGACTAGGGCATCTGGTCGCGGTCGAACTGCTTGCCATTTGTCATCTGCAAAGACTTCAAGCCCTCCAACTTGGTCTTGATAAAGTATGGTCAAGGAGTTTGGGTCGCAATGGGGACCGGTGCCAAGAGTGAGGTCGGAATTCTCGCAGGCGGGATAGTTATTGCACCTCATTATGGAGCTCGCATCTTCAAAAAATCTTCGATAATGCAAATGATCGACATCCAAACTAAGTGCCAAGAGCTCCATAATCAATAGAGAAACCTCCTTCATGGCTTCACAGTATCTTTGGTAAACCCAACTACAGAAGAACAAAGTTTAATGAGGTAAAACCGTATAGAAGTAGTTTGACAAAAAATTGCAAAAAGAAAAAGGCCTTTATCCAATCACTACTGTCGTGCATGTGCTGTAATTATTTATCCGTACTAACAGGAGGGAATCAAAATGAAGGTCTCCGTCCGATCTAACAGAGAGATAAACAAGTTCCAAGTCAAACCCATGAATGGTAGTGGTTCCTGCTCTCACAAAATATTAAAAAATGAATAAATAATCTTAGCAACGTAAAGACAAAGTTCCTAGATTGAGCTCAGTAATAGCTATGCCTGGAGATTTCTATGGCAGTGCCGCAGGATAATGCTTATTGAAAGTCACTCCAACGGAAAGAAAAATAAAAAATAAAAAAGTTACTCCCAATACTACTAGCAATTAAGAACAAATTATGAAACTGAAAAGCACATCATCCGCCAATGATCTCACCCTGTGTGTTCAAAATCTTCCCCTAAGACAGACTTGAAATAGTCAACAACGATTGGTTCGGACTCGTTCCCATGGTAACCAAATGAAAATGTCTCCTTCCATGGCAACTTGGACGAAAAGCGATCCGCATGAGCGCCTGAATACCCTGACAGACAACCAGGTTTCGTGCAAAGTCTGATCTTTTTATTGAAGGGCATCCTGAAAATGGTATCGATTTCCTCATATGCGGCCTTAATGAGACTCGCATCAACTCCATGGTTGGTGACTTGGAAGAACCCATGGTTCAAGCAAGCTAACCTTACCAGCTCAACCGCACGAGCAGTTGCCACCTTGTCACCTCTAATGAACCCATCCAGGTCTATGAGGGGCTCTTTAAATTCTTCTTGAGCCCGAACCAAGTCCCCTGAAGGCCATAGGAACTTACTAGGCAAGTTTGTTTGTTTTTGAAGGAAAACTGGGTTAAAACCTAAAGCCCTATTATCATCTTTAAGCTCTATCGCTGGAGGACACAAATGAACTGATGAAGTGAGAGAGTTCATTGCGAAAGACATTTTACAGGGTCTGGAGGCAGAGCAAGCATTTATAGGACAAAGACAGAGAGCTATAGAACAAAGCGCAGACTGTAGATAAATAAATATGAAAGCTTAAATAGTAGAGTAAGAGATTGTAAGAGGGGTGAGAAGGGAAAGGCCAAGGCCGTCCATCGGAAAGGTCGTCGCAAATTAAGGTTTGGAAGGTTATTAAGGTGCCAACAACTGAGACGAGTGGTCGTCCTTTAACGCATTGGTCACTTTCAAATAAATTAAAATCACCATGCAGCTGATTGTATCCTTCTTTCTCCCTTCTATTGTCGCTTTCCTTCAACCAGATGAAGTTTCTATTCCCAACTGGACCTCATGGATGAGATGCTCTTCTTTATATTTTTTTCTTGAAACCATTCTGCGACATAACAAAGTATATCAACCTAGTTTAGATTTTCCGTTATACTGGCTACTAATTTTTGTTCTTTTGCAATTATTAATTTGTTTATAAGCCTTTTTTTTTTTTTTGGTTGCTCAGACTTGCACTTGAATAACTAGACATTAAGAGAATAAATCCCAGTCTGAGCTCTTATAATCCATTTCTCAGACATATAGAATTTCTTTTCCTGTAAATACTTTTACTTTGGGTAAAATTCGGTCTACAATCTTCCCCAGCTATCTCAATTTATTTTTTAAGTCAGTCCCTCTTAGGTTTAGGTTTACTCTGCAGCTTAGTTTAAACTACCCTTATCAAGAGACTGATGTGAATTGTCTAACTTATAATGAGTACATGATTTAGAGAATTTAAGTCTCATCTTCTTTCGTTCACAATATAAATGAAATAGTAAACTCTTTTGATTTGGTTTAACTTTCAATAGCGTAATAACCAAACATCTGAAAATATCTCAATTTTTGTTCGGAATCTCGAACCGAATTTTTATTGAAAAGATGCCCCCTTAATTTATTGATTTAAATTTAAAAGTTTGAGAACTTTTAGTCTTGAAGTTGTTGTTTTCTGGTTGCGGGTCATTTTCTCTTTGGATACCCTCCGAGCATTGGATTCTTATGTCTTTATTTGTTATTATCCGATCCCCAAGTATCTACCTTGTTTATCTGTTCAAACTTGGAACATATGCCATACATATAAAAATTTCTAATCAGTAAAAAACAAAAAAAAAAGTCAATCATTTAGGTATTTTCTCACACACAGACTATTGATTAGTATTGTTTGCGCCAACACACTACACATGTCTACCCAATTTTAAAGCTTGAGATATGCAACTCTTGCTTAAAAAAATGGAAAATAAATTAAAAGGAGGATCAAACATCCCCAGAAGAAGTATATCAAAACTAATTAGTTATTTTGTCAAGCTCAAAGGTTATTTGGGATAATCACTACGAGATATTATAAATATCACTTCAATTGTTTTGTCTCAAAGTGTATTTATTTTACTCTAAGTTTTATATAATTCATTGCATACCGTTTGTTTTGCATAAGTGACCAGGATCATTGAACTTGTAAAGCCTAGCATTTCTTGGAGTCGAAGGTGATATTATTTTCAATTTCAATTTAAAGTTTCACTTTGTGGGTAAGAAGAAATCAATATGGAAGATAAACTATTCGTGCCTTCCTATGACCCTGCATAAAATAGGTAGATTTTGCTGGATATCAATTTGCAAATTTCAATGTTTTGTTCAGAGCACAAGAAGATGTTATTCCTCACCTTTCTTTTCGACACGCTTTTCTAGATTATTATATATACACATACACATGCGACACCTAAAAATATATCATCGATCCAATTTGAGTACCTCTATAGTGTATACCTCAAAAGAAAACTTATGAGGAACGACAGTTAGTGATGGAGTTTAGTTGTTTCTCACATAAAATTATTCTCTACAGATATAGTAATATGAAGAAGACGGAATTGTTTCAAGCATTGACAAAACCAGAAGCGCCCCTTGTTTCAAAGAGAGGAGGATGAGTTATTCACAAATCATTGAATGGTCAGAGGCAGATTAAAAGCTAAGGAGTGGTAATTCTAAGGCTTTGGCCGGGGGGTAATAGCTAATAGTACGCTCCTCAGAGTCAGCATTAAGGAATTGTTTGAACCTTGGCTTTCCCTATAAAAGGGAAAGAAAGTTCTGTATGGTCAAGAAGACGGTGACAGATTAAAGAGTTACATCTTCTTCTTTTCTTTTCTTTTTTCATCTTTCTACTATTAAATAAGTTCCTGTCTTTAATGGGTTTTAACTTGTATCGGTTTACAATAATAATGATAGAATAATATGAAGATAGGATAAGATTGTGTAATACCTTACACTAGTGAGAGATGCGTGGGATGTATCGATAGGAGGAATGCGACATCAGTCAATAGTTGATGTCTTCATTAGAGTAGTCATAAAATGTGACTTCTTCAAAGATAATGATTGAAAGAGCCAGAAAGAACACGAGTTGCTTGTAGACATGGAAGCTGCCATTGAAGGAATAACACATTACTTGGGGCCGCACAAATTAGAATATTTTGAGTGAACATATCAAAGCCGTAAACATATGAATACCGACTCAAGAACAGTCTAAAAACAGCAAGCAAGTGAACTTATACTCTCTTTTGTTATGGGTTATGTAACACTCACTGAGCGGCCAGCAGTATTATTCTGTGTTACGATAGAATCTTTAATTTTCTTTTGTAGTTGTAATAGCTTGCACGAATTATACAACTGGGCCCGATGTGCACCAGTTCTTTAGAAGAAGACGCTATAAAAGACGTGGAAAAACGCCCGACTGTCTTTGACCTGCTACCGAAATGCAGTACAAGTTTAGGCTTTAAAATCCCTGATTCCTACGTGGACAAACTTGTACTGCGAGTTTGTCCAATTGAACGGTGACCGAGAGAGAGAGAGGGGGAAGGGGGGTTCACGTGGGCTGGATAAGGTTTTTCTCTTCGTATAAGACATTTTTTCTCTCATAAAGCGTCTCGCACCTTGTCTTGACGTCCCCTTCAGGCTCTGTTTGCCATATCTCGCCCCCTTGGTGGGGCGTGAAGGTGATGATATAACACGTGCCAATCACGGTAATAGGGTTGAAACCCGGGCCCTGCCATTTTTTGTTTTGTGTGCGTCATTTTTGTGTAGATTAATCTTCTTTGTATGTTTCCAATTTTATCGGATGTACCGCAAGACAGCCATGCCGAGTTGTCACAATCCAAGAACAGGTTAATATATTTTTGTGCCAACTGTTGATGACAGAAACGTCATGGTCTGTCAAGGAAGCTCTTTTAGACGTTGGCGCTAAGGCTACCACATGTTGAAGATTCTTTTATCAAAAAAAGCATCTTCATTGCGTATCCACTCCCAATTTTCAATAGCGTGCTCAACGCTTTGTCTTCTTGCTAAATTTTCATTTATTTGTTATCGTGAAAGCTTTCTGTCAGCCCACAGATTCGTCATACCAAGTACTATCGAAATTCCCATTTTAAGTCGCGAGCTACTAAGCACCATCAAAACCATGGATTCACGAAATCAGAACAAATAGCACGAATGACGAAGAAAAGAGGAGGGTTCATGTTGGTTGTTTCCGAGTGGAAAGAATCATGAAGTGAACGAGGAAGAAGAAAGTGTATGTTATTATCATCTTGCCTGACTCACGAGCCGTGGCTTTTAGTCAAACAAAGAACATGTTTCAAACAGCACAGAGTAGGCAATGCAGTCCAGGTCCTCAGAACAGGAGGTAAAAATACATTCCAGTAATTCGTGGGACCATTAGATGGCTCAAAATCCTTTACTCGACTCTTCGTAAAAGACAGTAATTTTTGGACTTTTTGCAATCATGTTCTCCGACTATAAACCCATCCTAGAATCTCGGGAAATGTTGTCCAAGTCCTCGTAGCAGGAGGTAAAAGTACATTCCAATAATTCGTAGGACCATCAGATAGTTCAAATTTATGGACTTTTTGCAATCATATTCTCGGACTATAAACCCATCCTCGAATCTCAACTTTAGCATAAATCCAAATTGGCTGGCAGAACAAGTTCTTATATTGTAAATGAGTGGCTTAGGTGTGCGGTGCGAAACGGCTAGTAGAATCTGAGAAAAGAAAAAGTATGGACATTGCACTGCAATGGACTTTCTGATTGTCTAAATTATAGGTTTTCTTTTTTTTTGGTGAAAAGTCAAGAATTATATATTACCGTAAAAAATTACAAAATTGTTCAATTACAACATTATCATTTAGGTACAAACACTGCATTTGGCAAATTTCAAAACTCTTGTAAGAATTTATTACAATTTATAAGCTTTACTCTAGCAAATAAAATCTTCCATCTCACGTCCTTCTTGATTTTAGCAATAATGGTCAAATTGTCTAGACTTTTATCACTGAATCTTCTTCTATTTCTTTTCCTCTAAATGTGATACAATACGACCTTGAAAGATATATTAAGCAAAATTGTTGTAAAACTCTTACTATTGACAACCTTGATCATCAAACATATTTCAGTTCTCCAGTGTTCAATTCTTCGAGTTAATCCATTCATACCTAACAAAGTCTTCCATATATAATTTGTGAACTTGCATTTAAAAAATAAATGTTCTTGTAATTCTTTTCCTTGTTGTCAAAAGTTGCATTGTAGATCCACTAAGCTATTTCATATAGTCACATGATCTATTACAGATAGTTTGTCTTTAAAATGATCCAGTAGATAAAATTATGCTTTGGTACTCCTTCTTTCCATACAAGTCTTGCACATTCAATATCTTCTCTATTATCTCTTAGTGCTATATAACTTTTGGCAATAGTGTATTCTGAGCCCATTACTAGTTGTGTAGGTTCACTTCTTACTTGTAAAATATTCCTCAAACTTTAAGTTAGTAATCCTTTTATCTCAACTTCTAATACATTTTCTCCCTTTAAATTTTCTATTATCGTCCATTTAACCCATAAAGAGTTTGAGTTATTACGCACAAGAGACCGTAATAGTTTTCAACTGTCGTCTTATTCCACATATGAATGTCTATCAAACCTAGTCCTCTAGAAATTTTAGGCCAACAAAACTTCTTTTCATGCCACTTTCGCTACACATCATCCATTAGATTTACCTGCCTAAAGGAATATTTCAATCATTTTTTCAATTTCATAAAGTGTCTGTTTTGGCAATAGAAAATTTTGCAGCTAATATGTTTGCAAGGAGAATAGAACACTTTTTGCTAGCTGCAGTCTCCCCCCATAACTAAGATGCTTAGACTTCCAACCTTCAATTCTCCTCAATATCTTTTATGTCAGGATTGTACAATCTATATTGGAGAGTCGTTTGATAATCAATGGAGCTCCTAAGTATTTTATAGGAAGTTGGCTTTTTTGGATAGAAATATGATCAAGTATTAAAGTCTTCTCCTGAAGCCTGAAAATAAAATTTGACACTTTTGTGGATGCATCTTCAGACTTGTAATATCCTCAAACTCTTGCATAACATCTAGTAAACACAATATAGACTCAATATCTCCATGAGCAAACAAAAAAAGGTCATCAGTAAAGCATAGATTAGTGATCTTCTCTTTAAAGCATTTCTAGTGAAATTTAAACCTTCCAGAAGATATTTTCTTTTGTATAATTATGTTAAGAATCTCCATCGTAATAACGAAGAGAAAAGGAAAGAAAGGGTGTCCTTGTCTAAGTCCCTTTACCCTTTAAAAAAACTTGTAGGAGAGCCATTTATGTTCACAGAATATCCAACAGTAGTGATGCAACTTTCAATCAACAATTTAAATGTCTAGAAACTTCAAAACTTTCAAAGTATTTAAGATTGCATTCCAGTTTGTTGAATCATATGCTTTCATAATATCAATCTTAATTGCCACCATTTTCCCATGAATATCTTTGTGATAATTTTGTATTAGCTTTGGGCATAACAAAATGTTTTCTTTAGTGTTCCTACCTAGCACAAAAGTTGTCTGACGAGGATGTATGAAATGAGGCAAAGCTTTGCTTAATCTTTCTGCCACAATTTTAGGGATGATATTGTATAGCACATTGCAACAGGAGATAAGTCTAAAAATTTTCATATTAGTAGCATTTACTTTCTTAGGGACAAGGGAGATTATTGTGGAATTTATGCTTCGCAATAGTTGTTGCTTCTAAAAAAAAAAAGGCTATAATTGTTTCTTCTATCTCACTGCCTATAATACTCCAAGCTTTCTTAAAGAAGAAACTGTTTTATCCATCAAGACTTAGAGTTTTGTAATCACCAATAGTGTTAAGGACTTTTTGTATATCTTCTCTTTGAACATCTACTATAAGACTTTTCTTTGTTAATTTTGGAATTTTAATGGGAAATAACTCTCTTAATTTCCTTTCTAATGGTTAAAGTTGGTTTACCCTCCTTAAAAAACTGGCTCTAAGAACTGAATTGCAACTCTAAGAACTAAGTTCTTTTTTCTTTTTTTTGGTTCCCATCACCTTTGCACTTGAATGTGAATAGTAATTTTGATTCATGTACATCCAGATTGAGGCCAAAAAATGAACAAATCGAAGACGATTTCTTGAAACCAAACCCATAACACAAATGCAAATAAATAAATAAATAATTGGTTTGAATTTCTTGATGATTTGTCGTACAATCAATCAACAAATCTATACAAATATGACTAAAGACTTACAAAATGTCACTAGCCTCCCTGTTTTGGTTGGTAGTTTTATTTGCTATTAGGTGTGGGTTTTATGTATAAACCTTTGTTATGTTGTGTGGGTGGGTGTTTGTTTTGTATATTTGGCTTATATTGTGTAGAAACCAAGGGTATTTTGGCCATTTTAATAAAATATTCATGGCATTATAGGCAAAGGGGTTGCGTCTTCTCTAAAAAGGGAAGAACAACCATGTATTTTAGCATACTTAAAAAACTAGAAACTTGTGGGAATTGTCAAAATAAGTGAAAAAAATTTCTAAGAGATGGATAAAACTTGTTTTTCATTGAACAAGCAAGCCATTTACAATTGTTTGGAAGGAAAAATTTCCAAGATAAATCATAAGTGTGTCAATAAACCATTTTTATAAAACAAAACTTTAAAAGGAAACGAAATACAAAATGAGTGTGTTGCCCATGAAGTTTGCATGGTCAATTGTCCTCTAGTGTTGCAAAGATTAGATTTCATCAAAAGATGTGCTTGGCATGTTGGAAGTCGAAGACAAATAGCTAGCTTACTATGCAAAGCAAGCTAAAGTGCAACACATAGCATGCAGGGATTGGTTCCTACTTTAGGAACCATCCTTTGACCCTCTGCATGGCAGTTAAATGTCTACCACCTTATCTCTTAACACCTCTTCTTAAGCTTATGGTTGACATGAATTCATAACACTTAGTTTATGAAGGAGATGATTATGTTGATTTGCTCCTAAAGCCTTAGTTTATACATCTATTGGTTGATCCTTGCTACCAACATGGTTGGTGAGACTACTTCTTCCTTCTTACTTTTCCAAGAAATCAATCCATTGTCAAGCAAAACAAAAAAACATGTTAATGATTTCTTTCCCATCTTATATGTGGTATAATCTAAATCATAATAGGTGTGCATCTGATAACCACTTAAAGATGGAATAAATAGACATGTACCTAGACAACCTTTTAAGTATGTCACCAATTGCACCATTGCTTCCCAATAAGATCTTTTAGGTAAATGCATGAATTAAGCTAATTTATGAACTGTGTAGGAGATATATGGCCTTGTCATATTGAGATAATTTAACTTTCTTATAAGTTATTGATATTTAAGAGAATCTTTCAATGTGAGTCTTCATCTTATGCCATTGGAGCCCTTTGATCATGTTTAATAATAGTCAATGTCAAGTTGGTATCCATTAAGTTCTCAACTGGCTTAGCTCTCTTAAGTTTCATCTCATCTATCAACTCTAGGATATACCTACATTGACTCAGGAAAATACCTTTATCATATTATAAGACCTTAACCCTAAGAAAACACTTGAAATCTCTCAAGTCCTTGATGTGGAAAGAAGAATGTAGATGTGCTTTTAATTCTTTGATCTCATTAGTATTACTACCTATAATGAGTATATCATCTACATAAATCATAAATGAATATTAAGTTATCTCATTAATTAACAAAGAGTGACGTATCATGCATTGAATATTAATTCATATAGGGATTTCTTTAACCTATATAATTTTTTTATCTTCTCATTTAGGTCTTCTAATGGGTGTAAACTTACTCATTCAAATCTCCTTGCAAGAATGCATGTTAACATCCATTTGATGAATCTCTCATTGATTTTGTGCCACCAATGAGTGCATATCTAATAGTGATATACTTGACAATTAGTAAACAAATGTCATAATAGTCTACCATTTCCTTCTAATTGTATCACTTTGTAATTGAGTTGGCCTTCTAGTTGAGATAAATGCAATGAAATGTTGGCTATTAGTTGAAAGATGATCATATAAGACATAGGTTAGGAAAGAATATTTAGATGATTCACTCTTTAGGACAACCAAAATGGTGGTTGGGTTTTTCTAGTGAATCTTCTTGGAACTATGTGGGTTGGAATCTCAAGTGAGCTTTTCTAACAATTGTGTGATCTCTTTGGTGTCATCATTAATGAAGACATCATAAGAGTCAATTGATGGTAGTAAAGGGATAGGAATATGATTAGGCTACAGTGTAGTAGCTATCTCATGATCATGACTAATGGAATGAGTAACAGGTAATGAAAACAAAAACTTAAGAGAGCGTTTAATATGATGTTATAACTCAGATACCTCTACGCTAGTTTCAACCAAAGGGATTTGTAGAGAAGAATATGATTTGGGCTTTACTTGTGAAAAATGAAGAATGTCCTCATGAAAAAATGATGTCTTTCAGGATCTTAAAGCTTATATCCTTTTTGCCTTTGGGCGTATCCCATGAATATGTTAAGAATTGCCCATAGGGTAAACTATGTTTATGTGCTCTAACATAGGTAACATAGTAACATAGTAACATAACAAAGACACTTAAACAATCTAACATGGAAAATGTTTGGTAGCTTACCAAATAATTTCTTAAAATATGTGACTCCATGCAAAACTGAGGAAGGCACCCCATTTATAAGATAGGTTGTCGTGAGTATATATTTAGTGGGCATGCTATGTTGAAACTTCAATTCCTATGCAACATCTAAGATATGTCAATGTTTTTATTCTACAAGACCATTTTGTTAGGGATTACACATACACGGACTCTTATGAGTGATTTTTTATGATGAAAATAATTGCTTTGTATTGTAATGAAAAAAATCAATTGTGTTATATGTCCTAATATGCTAAACTTCTAGGTCAAACTGGTTTATTACTAAATTGAAAAACTCTTTCAATCATGAAAAAGTTTCACTCTTAACCTTCACACATTCCTTAAAAAAATATAATGGCATGCCATAGTTGGGTATCTTGTATAGTCTTTAGACCTCAACATGAATTAGGTCAAAAGCCCATTGTACCATACTATCATGCATGGGAAATGAAGTACAAGTTTCCTTCGCAAGTGGACAAATAGTACTATGCTCATTTTGAGAGACATTTTTGAAAATTCAATTCATGGTAAATTTAAATTTAATGTTAGACATATATGGCCAAGCCTACATACCAAAGTTTTAAATTCAAAGGATTACAAGCTAATAAAGTGTTTACAAAACACGGGCCACACCCAGAAGATTATGTGACATCTTTCCTATTGGGATGTGATATAATATAGTAAAGCTCATTTCTCATTCTACCCAGTTCTTTAACTTTACTCATTGAAAGATCAAAAAATACACAAAAATTAATATATAAAATAACTCAACAATTGTTCTCATGGTAAAATTTTGACATAAATATAATGTTAAATTAACAATCTGATGAATACAAAATTATGTGCAATTTAAGATGCTTGGATATAGAGTGTTATGGATATGTGTGGAGTGCTATCTCTATTCGAAAATTTAACTTCTTAGATCTAGATGCATATGAAACAGTAGAATCTAGACATTCAAAATTAAAAGTAATGTGATCACTAACACTTTAGCCAATCATCTAACATTTATTAATGGGTTTAGGAATACTGGCATGGTAGGCCTCTTGATTAACATTCAAAAACTTCATTAAGTGCTAATAATCCGTCTTGGTGATGAATATATGAACTAAATCCTCCACCACCAAGTTTGCCTTAGCTTTCTCTTTACAGTTCTTGTGTCTTGGGAGATAACCGTTTAATTTGTAGCATTCTTTGTACTTGTGCCCATATATCTTGCAATACTCACATTGTAAGCCTATCAAACTACAACATTTATCCTTTTTATGCCATTTTTTCCACAAAATTCACATTTTTCTAACTACACTAGTCTAAACAACCGATCGTTTTACATTGCCTTTAGCTTAAATGACATGTCATTTTCTTTCATGTAGCTAGTAGTCACCCCAAAGTTGTGCCTACTATAATATCTCCAACGCTTATAGGAGGACTTGTTGCATTGAACATTGATTTTGCCACAACAAAGGCATTTTTGTCGATTGTCCTACCAACAATATTTTGACAGTATTCCACCTTGTAAATAATATAATAAGTCTTTATTAGGTCTAGCAATGGCTAAATCATTAAAATATGGTCTGAAGTGTCAAGTAGTAATCATCTAAGCCACAAAGGAGTTGGTAAAACTTAATGATGTCCTAGAGGTCCTAGCAGGGTTGATAAGTCACCATTTCTAGTGAAGTTAGTTCCATTAAAAAGCCAAACTTGTCCCATAGTTGATGAAGATGACTTAAATAGGCTGAAATGGGCTCTCTGGCTTGATGAATTAGACTAGTTAACCTAGAAATACAAAACACAAAGCTCAGGCCATATGGCAGTTGCATCCCTAATGTAGGTGAGGCCACTATAAAGATGCTCAAACATGGAATTAAGGATCCATTCCCAATAGACTGAGTTGTATCACTCCCACAAGCTTTTGAGACATGAAGCAAGTTCAGGTTTTGAATAAGACCCATTAATGAACACAAATTTATGCTTGATCAAGAGGGTTATTATCATCGTCTAGCACCAAACAACATAGTTTAAGGTTTTGGTCAACTTGCTTCATGTCTATGATTGGCAAGTATAGTAGGTCAGCATAATCTAGGCTTCAAGCTCATTTGCCTTCATGTATGGCAAAGTGCTGGACGGAGTATGATTGGTCTATAGAGGGGTGCAATTGAGAGCTTTGCCTTAATGTGGTGGAATGTATAACATGTTGCTACCAAAATGGGGCAAATGATTGTTGGACATCCCATTAAAAAAGGGCAAGTGATGTCACTTGCATGATGGAGCAAAATGTCACTATGTGAGAGAATAAGGCATTATTATGTCAAAAGGATAGAATAGTGACATTGCAATGAGTGGCAAGAGAATGATGTTGTTTTGTACTCGTCATCTTATAATAAACATTAGAAAGAATAAAGCAACTCATGGCATTACAGAAGTCTTTAATCAAAGTAAGAAAAGAACGAATCTTGCATGTAGAGCAAAGGCAAAATGATCCATTCTATTGAATTAAATGGAAGCACTTTAGGATTGAGAAATTTTGCATTAGAAATTTGAAGGAGAAATGAAAATTTTCAAGGAGACAAAACTTTTAGGACCAAGATGACCATGTTCTTGATGACATATCAAAATAATTGGAAAAAAATTATAGGATATGGATAAAACTAGTTTTTCATTGAACAAGCAAATCATTTACAATTGTTTGGGAGAAATGATTCTCAAAATAAATTATAAGTGTGTTGATAAACTATTCTTATAAAACAAAACTTTACAAGGAAAGAAAATTCAAAACTAGAATGTTGCATGTGAAGTATGCCTGGTCGGTCATCCTTTAGTGTTGCAAAGTTCAAATTTTACCAAAAGAGGTGCCTAGCATGCTTGAAGTCAAAAAAAGATAGTTGGCTTGCTATGTAAAGCAAGCTAAAGTGTAGCGTGCTAGGTGTAGGAATTGGTTCCCATTTTAGGAACCATCCTTTAACCTTCTTATGGTAGCCTAATGGCTACCACCTAATCTTTGAATAGGAATCAAATGTGTTGTTTCTCTTATGATATAAAGGTGTTGTTTTCCTCATGATGTTGATGTGTCATGTTCATTCTAATGTAGCTTGTGTGTGTATATGTGTAATTTAGCTTATTAAATATTATTAAAAGGAATTTTTCTCAAAGTATTAACAAATCCTTACAGCCACTTTGCCCAAGTTCACAATTCTCAAATTTTGACCATGACAAATGATATTAAAGACCCCACATCCTAACTTTGAACCATAAAGGGAGCTACATATGGAAAGGATTATCTAGGAAAGAGCTATATGGGTTAAGCTAGAGTTTGAACCACCTATAGTGTGAGCCACCATTAAATGCATTGCCAAGGTGTCAACTATAGAGTGTGATGGTTTTTCACGGGCTTATGGGGGCCTATGACATGCTTAAGTTTATATGGTACAAGTTGAGTATGATATTTAAATGAAATGTGTTGAATTGACTATGAAGCCTAAGTCTTTTAGCTTAATGATTAAGGCATATGACAAAAAACTATTCTAGATATATGTTTAGGTAACAAGATATCAACATTAGTCCTGATTGAAATATGAACTTGCCATTATTGTCCAAGTGAAGGATCTTAATTTGATAATAAAGAAATCATGCTTATAACTTAAATACTCATGCTGGAAGTCTAGTAAATGCAACTCTACAAGTAAAAGGAGACAAACATTTGACCACTTTGTTGATCTATCTATTTAAACCATAAAATATCTAAATGGCTCACATGATGGGTGAATTGTTTTACATGTATCCTCCCTTATGGATCATTTGTTGAAGTTATGGAAATTTAACAAATCTTTATCAAAGGAATGGTTTGATAACTAGTTATAGTGACAACACATATTACATAGATAAAGACTCGGTAAAATAATTTTTTGGTTCCTTAAAAGATGTTCAGTTGAAGTCTCAATGATGCAATGCATGATTATTGATATTAGATATCTAAGATAATCATGCCAAAGCTTACAAATGTTTGCATGAAAGAAATTTTTTGTGCATCAAAACATGCATTTTAATTATTCTAATGGTTTCATAATATATCCCTTAAGTAGAAAATATTCAAGTTTTCTCGTATTGCTTCTAGTCTGAAATCATTCGAGTAGATAACGATATTCTTTTACATTTTCGTAAGACTTAATGCCATTGTCAAGCCAAAGACTGTCGCTTTATATGGATAGCGTCCCTTCTAGAGTGGGCTTCCTTTGGAGTAAATTGTGCTGCGTTTGGTCTTGGCCCATTTTCGGGCTAAATTTCATTCATAGTTGGGCTATAGTACCCGCCTTGCATGGGTGGGTGTTGGTGTCCGTCTTGCTTAGTAGATGGGCGTTGCCCTTCTTCATGGGTTGGTGCTGGTTGCCCACCTTCTTCATGGGTTGGGGCGGGCCACACGTCTTCTTTTGATGGCCGGTCGGCCATTTGGAGGTCAAATTCAGCCATTTTAATCCTAGATGTGGCAGTCCAACAGTAGATTTGGTCACCCTTCTTATGCTACCCTCATTAGTGCTTCCTCTTTGCTATCTTTGAAGCTAATCACAAGAAAAACATTTAATGATAGATGCAAAAAAAAAAAAAACTATTTTTGTTTTTTAGGCTGGAAAATGCAAACCATTTTTATGCCACGTTAGACAACAAAAAACAAAAGAAAATTTAAGAAGAACTGCAAAAAATACTTTCCTTGTAGCTTGCTTAAGAAATTCAACATTGATATAGCAATAATTTACGTAAACAGGAACAAATGGGAGTGAGCCTAATGGGCCGAAGGAGCCTCCAACGAGCTAGATATTTGAGTCTGTGGATCTATTTTCAACAATAAATTGAGTATTTCAGTGAACTCGTAGTTCCTATATTTCGGTGTAAAAGCACATTTAACGTATAGAATGTGTAAATCAATTAATGACTTTGTCTCCACGTAATTTCCATTTTAAAGAGCACCTAGTAATACTTACAAGCAATCCAAAGAACTTACAAGTTTAGGTGGATTCACGGAGTTAAGGGATTCTATCTCATAAATAGTACTGATGATCCACCAAGGAAAAAAAAAAAAAAGATCGTTGCTTTTACACGATCCGACTGAGATTGCTTTCATTATGAAAGAATAATTAAGAGAGAAGAAATAGGAAAGAATGGTATTCAAATAAATGACATAGGAAACGAAGTGGAGGGAACTCGAGTGCCGTTTCCCCATTCCTAAATGTAAGCATTTATTGTAACGGGAACTGTGTATTCCTGCAACACGTGCAACATTGCGGCACGAAAAGTCCAACCGTGAGCCCGTCTGTCCGCAGCCCATGTGGTCGTAGCAGGTTCTTTGATGCGTACGAGAAACAAGGATCAGCTGTCCAAAGTTGAGTTCAACATTCACACGCCAGGGTACGTCAGGGAGGCCACCAGATGATTATGATTATGATTTAAAAAAAGACCTCGATGGATTGGAAGCAAGCGAGGCTTCCTGGAAGACCAAAGAGTCCAGCTGGGAAAGTCGCCTTTTATAAACAAGTAAAGCTACCTCTACAGAGCTGGAGAATCGCTTTGAATCGCTTTGAATCTCTGTTCTTCTTCTTCTTCTCTCTCTTATCTCTTACGGTGAGACGCTATTTCTGTTTTCTTCCAGATTTTTACTTTGGAATTTCAGCTTTTCCCTTCTCATCATTCTTGGTTTGATTACAATAGGTTGCAGTCACAGCTTTTTTATATCATTTAGTTCCTCTATAAATTTTGGCATCTTCCGATTGATGTCATCGGTTAGTTCTATTTTCCTGGGAAATTGACAAAAACTTCTAATATCATGTTGCGATTGGAGATCTCAATCGTGAAGTATATGTGTGGAGAAAACTGGACATCGATAACCGTTCGAAACAGGAATTTGTGTATTGCTGCGAAAAATTCTGTCAAAAAGACGTTCCGACTGTTCACTTTTATATGATGGGAGAAGTATGCTGATTTCAGTTACATATTCTCTGCATAGTAATTAGCCATGTCCGTGTGATGTTTTCAATTCTGCCGAGTTTATCACCTCAGTAGTGCAGGTTTGATTCTGACTGGCTTGGCTCACGTGTCTAAGTAAATCGGACTTCATTGAAGTAGGAATTAGGGAGTCCAGACACATTAGTTGTAAGTTTTGTTGTGGCCCACTTTGTTAACTCCTAGTGCCATCGGGGGTTCCTGGTTTGCACATCTCAAGTCGCTTCCAGTATCAGCGTGGAATATAAAAGAGTAGTAGATGTTACAGAAGTATGTGAGGCTGTGATCTTTGGCAGCTCACATAAATTGCATATAGCTCATGACGAAAGTTTTTGCTAGAGATGTTGCGTAATTTATTGATGTTACCTTTAGCACTTTATATTGCCATTCTCTTATATTGAAAGTATTTTTAACACGTTTTAAATGTATTTATCAATAGCAATTTTTGTAACCAACTCTTCAGAAGTAAGCTTTCTGATTCATTACTGTATTGAAGTGCAGTTTCTCCTTCTATACAGGTGATACCCAGTTATGGGAAATGGCGAATCAGCGTATGATGATGCACGTGAAGATTTTCAGTATCCTCCACCTTCTTATGCGGGAACTTCAACAGATACTCCCTGTCCTCCACCTTCTTATGCGGGAACTTCAACAGATACTCACTGTCCTCCACCTACTTATGCGGGAACTTCAACAGATACTCACCGTCGGCGGAATCAACAGCCTAAATGCATAGCTGATAGTTTTGACTCCTTGGATCAGGTTTTCGGTGTTACATTGACTCGTTGATAGGATTTCTTGGAAATGTTTAATGTTACTTATTGGATGGTTTTAGTTCATTATTAGAAGAATGCTTTTGTTCTTTGATTATAGATAAAGTTTAAGGCTTCTTCAGTAATTTAATGGCATGGGGCATTAGATGAGGCATCATGCATTTCAAATAGGATCACGAGGACCATTCTGGAGGCTATGCAATCATCGGAAGCATGGATGAGAAAGTATTTCGGAATGTATAGGTTCTTATGTTCTTCTTGTCTCTATTACTGAAGAAAAAAAAGGGCTCTGAGAGGTTTAAGTCATAAGTATTTCACCATCACAAATTCATAAAAAATGAACTAAATTTTTGTTTATGTATAATATAGTATAAGCGTAACCTCTTCCTCAGCTGACCATACCCGAGTCGTACCCCTTTTCTTAGTCCCCACCTCTTTGTGTTCTCTCCTCTTGGTCTGTGTTCTTTTCATTTTTTCTCTCATTTGCCCACCTTCTCTCTCTTCCCTTTCTCTCAACAAAATCGTCAAGACACATACAGTTGTGTGCGAAGAGGCTATTGCCAAATTAGGCTGAAGACCAAACAAGCATTACTAACGAAGCATCAACTGACTCCACATTAACGAACCACAGGAAGTGCCTCTTAATGGGTCTTGTGATTAACAGAATGCTACTTGTTTCAGGTTGGACTGATTAAGTGAAACCCATATTGTTCCCTGTTTCCTGCGTGTTTTTAAACCTGACCAACCTAAGACCTATATGACTAGTTCTACTAAACCTACCAGTTTATTACCCAGGTTGAGCTCACCATATGGGGGTAATCTCTTGAATTGCCAGCTGGTCTGAGGGGTTGTAGTTCTTCATATGATGTACTGCTCATGCTGTCACTTTTGTTTTCCTTTTAATCTTCTTTAGCCAATAATCATCGAGGAAATTGGTCAGCTAAGGTCAGACTTTGCAGAGGGAGGAGGTGCAGTCCTCATTCTCCTGTTATCTTGATATGACATATTGTAGGTTTCTTGAATATCCTTCCTTAACCGATTACGGTTCCCCCATTATCCTCCTTGGGGGATATATGATCTGGGATGTAGGTTGACAGGACATGTAGGTTTTTCAACGAGAGTGTGAGGAAAAATCGAGAATGTGATATATCATTCAAAACGAATGTTTGCTTCCAGATTGAGAGGGTATAATTAAAATAACAAACAATTGGTTTAAATAAGCTAATCGTGCTACATACTTTCTCTCGTTCTATTAGTTGCCTATATTAGTGGTCAATAACTGTAGTGGTTCTTTGGAATCAAGCTGGAAGGATTATCAGTGTTACCCAGTGCAAAGGAAATCAGTTTTGTAGTTAGGATGCTAAGTAGGTTTTGTGTGGAAAGTGGCTGGGATTTTGAATGTGAGTTTTTGGTTTCAGAAAAACCCCCGACACTGCGGTTCATATGTGCATTTTAAGCTTGAGATGACAACTAATTGAAAAGCTTAAATTGATATGAAGGAATATTTTATTATTTTATAACTTGTTGAACATTTCTTCACATGTACGATCAAATTCTTCCTCAACAAGTGATGCCCTATAGCCACTACAAAAATGAAATATAAAATATAGAGTTATTGTTCAACCTAAAACTATTACATAATGCTATGTTAAATCATTGGTTGTCTAAAAAATTTTCACTGGTAGAAAGTGGTAAATTTTAGTCATTTAACCATATCTCTAATGTTAAACAAGAAGAAGAAGAAGAAGAGACTTATATAACCAAACTCTTACCATTTATTCTAAAGGCCCTCTAGAACGAGGATTGTGCCCCCTAAAAAACTGTTCTCAATTTTTGAAGTGCTTACGTGGCATAATTGTAGGCAATCCATTCAATAGAAGCAATGGAAGAGTTGATTCTTATGCCCCTTAATTTGGAAAGATATAGATGATGATTTGGTAATGATGAGGAAGCAATAATGAACAGCTGTATTGTCTGTCTTCACGGTGGACAATCAGTTATGTGGTTGATTTGAAGGTCAAACAAAACCTTGATGAGTACAAATTATTTTTCGGGAGTTTATGCATTAACCACAATACACAGCTCTTGATCTAGCCTTCTAGAAGCATAGAAAAGCATATGCCTACTGCACAGTCATGACTGTTCTATCGTCTCAAATCTTCCTAAGAACTGTAACGGAATATGAGTATTAAACTGTGCAAAACATTACGAGACCCTTCTGGTTGTATTGTATTCCTTAAACTCAATATTTGTGATTTTTCCATATATGAAGATAAGTACTATATATACCTTGTGGTTCAGAAATTGTCTTTCTGGCTAACATTTTTCTTCTGTTCTTTAAGATGGATAGTCCCAAGGGTGGGTCTTATATATGTGTTATATTAGTCATATATTTGGGATTAATCATACTTCTTATTTTGTACTGATGGAACTCACTTAGTAACTGGGAGTGCACCTAAATTTTCAGGTTATCACTGCATTGAGGGAAGCTGGCCTTGAATCATCAAATTTGATACTTGGTATTGATTTCACTAAGAGCAATGAGTGGACAGGTATTTCTTTTTTCTCAAAGGATCAAATATTTATTAATAATGTGGGTTTTATAATTAAGTTAAATTAAATTCTATAATTGTAGGCAGGTATTCATTCAACAGGAAAAACCTTCATGCCATTGGTCGTATTCTGAATCCGTATGAGCAAGCAATCTCTATAATCGGCCGCACTCTGTCTCCTTGTGATGAAGATAACTTGATACCATGTTTTGGGTTTGGAGATGGTTAGTATCTATTATTCTCTGCTATTGGTAGAAGATGCAAAGAAATTTTGTTATGATAATCTATCTGATAATGCCTCTAATTTTTTCCTTTTTCACTTTGTTCCAAAGCAACAACACATGATCAATATGTGTTAAGCTTTTATCCCGATCACCGTCCTTGTAATGGCTTTGAGGAAGCTCTTGCACGCTATAGGGAGATTGTTCCACAGTTAAAGCTTTCAGGTTCTTTATGAGTTTTCCCTTCATATTTCTGTTTTCCTCAGACCAACAAGCTATGAAGTTTGGTTCCTATTTATCTTTTTCCTCTAATCTTTTCTGCAGACGGGATTGTTTGAACTTCTCTGTATAGCTATTGTAGTTACTATCAGCTACAAAGAATAATGGTTCTACCAATGATGATGAGGACTATTAACACTTTAGTGAGAGAGGAAAGTCATTAGTTTTAAGTTTTTCTGGGACCAAGAAAATTTCTTGCTTGACAAATTTTGTCTTTCACTGCTTTGGTAGGTTGAACCTAATTTTGTCTAAATGTCTTTTCACTGCTTTGGTAGGTTGAACCTAATTCAGGGTATTGATTGTTATTAAGTTACATGTGTAACTGATAGGTTTTGAGCCTACATTCTTGTCTTCCACCTTTTACATATTTGGAGAGGATCTTTTACTTTAATGAGTGCTCATTTTGGAACAGACGTTCAACTCACAAGTCTTTTTATTATTGTACCTTTAGTTATCACTGTTCCTTTTTTCCTTTTTCTCTCATTGAACTTTTTCTTTGTGTCTGTGCGTGCATGTGTTTCTGTGTTTGTATTTCCCTCCATTGTCTTTTAGCTTGTACTATTGAGTCCAAAATTTTGAATTTTGAGTCACCAACAACTCCTAGTCACTCTGCTAGGCCTTATTCTCATTTTATTGGAGTTATCTTCATTAATTCTCTGCCTGAATTCTAGGTGTTAGCTACAAATTCTTTTTTATAACCCCACCTTAGGCTGTCCTTTTTGTCAATCATATCTTTCTCACTACTTCATCACATATTCAATTCATCTGGCAGTGTGATCATTTTTTAATCCAGTATTCTTGTCTTGATAATTGGAGTAAACTTCTCTGCATTGCTATTTGTATGTGAAAACTTTAGTATGATCTTTATGATGGATGTTACATATTACCAGACTCTTTATCATTAGCACCTCTGCATTTGAGGCGGAGAATTGTGAATCAAATAAAGTTGAATGAGACTAGCATTTGCTTGTACCCAATAGAGAAGAGAGAACTGGGACTGGGGAGCTTGTGGGGCAGTTGTATATATTTGATTATAATAATTTTTCCTACCATATTTGTAGGGCCTACCTCATTTGCCCCAATAATCAATGCGGCAATTGACATTGTGGAGAGGACCGGGCAATATCATGTTCTTGTCATTATAGCAGATGGACAGGTTCATGGAACATGTTTTGTCCATACTTTATTTAGTTGGATTTCATTTTCTTCTTTTAATCTTTTCCTTCCTTGTGGTCGGCATTCTACATAGGTTACTAGAAGTCCTGATACGCCTGCTGGAAAGTTCAGTCCACAAGAGCAATTGACTGTAGACTCCATAGTTGATGCTAGGTAAGGTGACTCTCTCCATTTGTACTCATGATTTGTAATGTCGAATTCTTCCTGCTTTGCTTACAGTAGCATTCTCATAAACAGCAATTATCCTCTCTCAATCATTTTGGTTGGGGTGGGGGATGGGCCATGGGATGCAATGCAGCAATTCGATGATAACATTCCTCACCGCTCATTTGACAATTTCCAGGTACTTGTGAATGGACTACATATTGATTTTTCACTCTCCCTTCTGCATCTGTACTCCGTCAGTCTAGTTGACGTTACATACTTAAGTCAATTCCCTCCAAATGGTTGAACATTGGTGGCTGGTAGAACTTAGGAAAATGGTAGATGTTTGTTTTTTTTTTTTTCTTTTTCTTTGAACTACTAATAAGGCATGAAATTTCTGCGCAAACTAGTGATAGTTTAATCTCAAGCCTTGTGATTAGTGTGCTCGCTGCACGCATTCTTCATTTGTGTGCTTCTTTTCTCCCCTTTATTGTACTATAAAATTGTCTTGAAGCCACCTTGTCTAAGCTTTGACCCTGAAATGATTGAAGACTTCCATTCCAGGATGTACAAATTTGCCAACAATGAGATTCATGCGGAGAGTTTACTGTAATATTGAGTCGTGGTTCATGATATTGTTATGAAGTTATTTTATGGACTCTGTTGGATGATAAACCGTTGGTGTGGATAGTGGGTACTTACTTTTCAGATTTTACAAAGTTTTCAGTTGTGATACTTAACAACGAGACAATCTCGGAATAAAGAGTTTGAGGTTATATCTTTTGTAAGTCATCTTAAGCAGCTACATACAGCATTTTCCCTTGGAAGAGTAATTTGCCTGTTGGCACGTCTTCCATTGTGTCTTGGGTATAATTGATGAGTGTTTCACTTGTTCCAGTGATTGAGAGGATGACTGATATAATTATACTTTTGGATGATAATTCAGTTCGTTGACGTGTCAGTTGATTTGACTTATTCACAAACTCGACTATCTAGTGCCACCTAGAATGAAACTAACCATGAAAAGTCTTTCCACGCCTACTACTCCATTTCTGCCAGTTAAACTTTTGGTTATCCTTTTCAACAAATGGATGACGATGTGAAATCTGCTTCTTTTTTCTTCTTTTTTTTTCCCTTTTCTGAAAAGCAAAAGATTATTCCCTCCTGCAGTTTGTGAACTTCACAAAGATCATGTCTGAAAACATCGAAGCTTCAAAGAAGGAAACAGCTTTTGCACTTGCTGCCCTCATGGAAATTCCATTCCAGTACAGGGCAACACAAAATTTAGTAATGTAAGGCCGGTAGTTTTTGTTTAACATGTAATCTCAGTTTAGAATATTCTGAAAACACCAAATACTTCCACTTTGCAGTAGAGAATCAGATGGTCCACGTACAAGACCACTCCCTCCTCCACCTGAGGTGACTGTTCATGGTAGTAATAATGCCGTCAAATCAGTCCCTCATGTGATAAACGTTCAAACAACTGAGCCAACATCTCCAGGGGAACCGGTATTTTCCATTTCCCATAATTCTTCCATCTGCACACATATGTTTGAATCAGAATTGTCTATCATCTATGTTTTCTTATTATAGGTGTGCCCGATATGCCTGACAAATCCTAAGGACATGGCTTTTGGATGCGGTCATACAGTAAGTTGAAGCGAATTTGTTTTGTATTTGATTTTATTGTTGTAATATAGTCTAGCAGGCAGATGTCCTGTTGTGTCCAGGAATAATAAATTAAGTTATGGAAATCAAAAGGCAAACCAACTGTAAGAGAGAAAACATAATAAGAAATACTATACATGCTTCTCCAAAATATTTTCTGCCTAGTTGCGGCTTATTTTTGCCTTTAGAACCCACCTTCTTTTTTTTTTTCTTCTTCTTTTTGGCTTCTTCCCCTTGAGGTATGCATTTGAACCATTGCAACCTTAACGAGGTTAAAATGTCAGTTCATGAACTGGTCTGTATTTTCATTACTAATTTTTGGTTGGTACGAAGTAGGGTGCCTTTTGGAAGACTACATTTTTATTAAACATTTCTGCCGCGTAAGTTGAGTTTCCTTCCAATATGTGCCTGACATATATTTATCCATGTGTTATCTTGTTCCAGACCTGCAGGGATTGCGGTGGGAGCATCTCATCATGCCCCATGTGCCGGGAGCCCATAACAACTCGCCTGAGACTCTATACTTGATTGCATTCTCAATATTACTTACTACGACCAAATTGATGGGCCTCGGAGCAACGCCATTATTATGTTGTTTACGAACTAGTGTGTATATACAAGTGGTGGGGGCAGCGTTTTCTCGGGTTTTATCTTTATACACAATAAGATGATATAAACATTAGTTGCTGGTCATCTTTGTTATGTAACATTCTTTGACGATATTTTACTGCTTCACTCACCAAGGAGCACTTATGTGCAGAGGTTGATTTCCTGTGAAATTAAGGAATTCATTAAATTGTTTTCTGTTAGTGGTTATGCTGATTGAATATAGAATTGATCCAAAGGGGAAAGGGAAAAACAGAATGTTTCGGTTGTACCAAAGAAAGTAAGAGCAACATAGTCAGTTGCTTCGAAGTTTGTGTAACATCCTTGAGTTTAACCTGTTAAGCTGCTTTTCCGAACTTTTTTTTTTTCTTGTTTTTTTTCTTCCGATGGCTGCAACATAAGATTTCCTCGTCATCTTGTTTCAAGAGCAAAGATCTTAAACCACATTCTAACGCGCCACACGTCACTTTCATTTCCTTCAAAGAGGATCCTTGGCATTAATGATCAATATGCCGTCACAAAAACTACCATAAATATTGGCATCTCGCCCTACAAAATCATGGCCTGTTTTAACAGAGATGATCTACAGCACTGTTGATGTTCGACACAAAAAAAAAGAAAAAAAAAAAAAGAAAAGGAAGACAACGAAGCTATTATGGTACAAAACTTGGCCATTGTTTTGGGAATCCATCTACAACTCAAGACTCACTGAGAACCTATCAGCATGCCTTCGGCGGTCAGCGGTTAGCCAAGTATCAACCGTCCGTCTTGAATGAAAAGCACGCTAGTAAAAGCTGTAAACTTTTCAAGATTGTTATTCGCTCTTCTCGACTGCCAAATCCATCAGATCCAGTGCACCAAGCCAACTAAGCTTGCCTGCTTTCTTCATCTCTACCTTCACCAGCAGAATTATCAAGAAAACAAAAATCCAGAGCCTTCAAATGATCAACCTAAAATATTGCTGATGATGCTTGACATACCAACCCCCTTCAGTTTCTCATGCAAATGAACACCGAGGGTTAACTCAGGGAGAAAATTTCCAAGAATAGCCCTATTCAGAAATCCAAAACTGTTATTTCGTTTAAGAAATCATTCCCTTTCCTTTCCATGGAAATGCTATCCGTGATGAGATGGAACGCCAGAACCAAAAGAAGTGGAAACAAAATACCAACCCTTCAGGTAATCTTAGAAGCTCCAACGATCTAACTGCACCTTCGCTTCAGCCATGTCTTTCTGCGCCTTCTTTCTGCGATAAAATATCGGACAATCTCGACTGCAAAGATAATGCAGCGTAGTCATTCTTCCACAACACAATTCACACTCAATATAGGTAACAAACAAACTATATGCACAATGCGGCAACTCAAGTCCTAATTATAAATATGCTGGGCATAGTCAAATCACAAGACAAAAGGGTAACGAATGTCATGCTTTTCCACAAATTGAATACTCCTACTTTAGGAGTCATTTATTCACAAAATAGAAGTACCTTGTGCAGAGGACATCCTGGTGAAGAGAGCCTTGGCACTCTTGGCACTGCGTCCACAACCTCCCAAAAAGCATCTCTAGCTCTGATACTGCAGTTGCAAAAATTAAATGTTTCCAATCCCTTGGTCGTTCCAGTATACACAGACTAACTTTAACTTTGAAACAAGATACACAAGTTAAAAGTGCCTACCTTGGGCCACTGTTTTGCAGTAAAGTTCGGCTTCTCTTCCTTTACAGTGTGAACAGAGAATTCGATCTTTATCACTGATCCCAAAAAATATGGACGATTATAAGCTCTTTCTAGAAGAAAAAAGGCCTACAAATCATACTGGTTATATCTGAGACGTTAAAAGCCATTTCTTTCCTTAATATATCATCACTTCAAACTTAATGCCCACATTCTTCATACTATCCACAAAGAATTTCACGATTGCTACTCTAATTTATCAATGGTAGCTTATTGCCATTATTTCTATGCATAATCAATCCACAGACAACTAACCATAGCACTTATTTTCCCTAATTTATCAATGGTCAATTACCATGTTATTGTCCACATTACACATCCGTAGATAACTGACAAGCATTTCCACAAAATATTTGCTTTGCTTCAACTATTCCTTAGATGTTAACAACCAGTTCTACATGTTGTTTCGTGTATTTTGCAGCGACTCTCAAGTATTTATTTTGTTACGTGTTTTACTGGCCATGAGTAGAGAGAAATTGGTCACAATGAGGTTTCCGGACACACTTAAGGGACTTCTCCAGAGGAGAGAAACCCTAACGTACTGGCACCACAGCTTTTTTGTCCAAACACAATTATTTTCTTGTCCTTTACGGATTTCCTGGCCTGATACTCATCCAAATAATATGCAATAAACAATTCCACAAGGAATTTCCTATCTTTAGTCAAGTGTCAATATGTATCTTCCTCAACAGAGGTTTAGTTGATTACTTTTGTATTTAGCATAAGTTTCCCTAGAAGTTGTTGGTTTAACAATCAACAATTAGCATGTGAGCTACACAAAATTACACTTCCAGAAAAATATTCGGTACAACTATCAAAAACAAAACACATCAACACAGAAATCCACATGCCATATATCAAACTCACACATAGAAGTTTCAAGATAAGAAAAACACAATTTAGGAAAGCAATTAAGGAATGAATTTACCTAATTAGAGCTTTGCAGCCAATGCAGCTGAGTTGCTTCTTTGCAAATCTCATTATGCCACTATTTGAGGGAGTGGATATGGAGATAGATCTTGTGTGACTTCCTTGGAGTAGTTCCCTGCTAGCATTCTTCAAAATAGGCTCAAAAATTCTTAGAAGGGGCTGTAACATGAAATTACTCACATGTGAGTGACCAGGGATTTATGAATTGTCAACTGCATACAAGGACAAGATACAAACAAACCTTGCTGATCTGATTTTCAAGGTAGTATTGGGGGTCTATCGGTATGTTGTTCTCCAGTACATAGATGGGATCCTCTGACTTCTCATAGGCCTGATTGTCATATATGGTTAAGCCATGAGAAAGTATACCAATTCTCTCACCTTCCCTCTCTGCCCTCTCTGCCCTCTCTGCCCTCTCCCAGAAATAGAGTAAGAGCAAACAAAGAAGCACCAGAAACATACCTTGGCACCTTTTGCAGCTTTAATGATGACATAAGGAACCCGATCCCCTACATTTGGAGCAGTGGCAGCATCTCGCTGTAACAATGCATCACTAAAATTTTTAGGGGAACATGGTATTATATCAGGTTCATAAAACTAATAAGCAGCCATAATGTAGATTTCATCAATAAGGCACCATGAACCTTGCGCATGCGCTCAGCAAGTTCAACATGAGCTGCCTTTACTTCATAATCATCTCCTGTCTTTGTCAGACCCTGCCAAGAAAGCACTTTAGTAGAGGCAGAAAACAATTATGCCATCATCAGACTATCTAAAATGCATTTTGAAAATAATCCAAAAGAGAACCAGAGGACAGCATGTAACGAGCATCTAGAACAATAACCAGCAACAATATCATGGCAAACCTTAGTTATAACCAACAGAGACAAATCCATGCGGTTCATTAGAAGATCTGAAATTGTATTCTTGACATATTGCACTGCCCCAGGTATGTCCCGGCCAATAAGTATTTTGTGCAGGCACTCATTTACCAGGTTTTTGACCAGCAAACAATTGTCCCTACGAACTGTTTCAATGCCTGTCCAACAAAATAAAAAAGGTAAAATTGGCATACATGACAATAAACAAAATAAACAAAAAAATAAATAAACAAACAAAATAGTTAAGGAACTCCAACATTTACCTTTAGTATCCATTTTATCAAACTTTTCTGGCTTTGTCCATAGTAAACCAGCATATCTCTTCTTGCTGATCAGAAGATATGGGTAATAAACCTTCTCAAATTCTAGTTTGATTGGCTTCACAGACACAACCACCAGAAAAAAAAAATTGTTACAAAAATAATCAAAGAGAAACTGGAATCATAAACACTACTTACTACCTTTATCCCAAAAAAGTTTCTTGCTTTGCATTTTTCTGTCCTGAAGAAGTCAAAATGCTTTTCTAATATGGCACAGTAGCCCCTTGTTTTATATGAAATTTGTATCTAGTTAGAAAGTTCATAACTAAACGTGAGGCACATATGTATTAATTCCTTATCCTCAAAACTTATACCCTTCTCCAAGAAACATTCTCCTTTGGATCAAGGGAACACAACTTTTAAGCATAATGTGATGATTCAATAAACTTAAACTAACAGTAAAATGCTCTGGAAAGTTGCTTCCAGGTAAAACCAAAAACCAAAAGTAACGATAAAGCAGGCCAAAAGATTGGGTTCAAGCAATCTAGACCTAACTGAAACCCATTCAGGTTCAAACAAAATGCAACACCTATCACTCATTTGTCATCCAACTTTACATAATTTTCCCTACTAATTGATTAATATTATTCTTAGTATCCAACTATCCAGTAGCAATTCAAACTAAGAAAAGATTGCAGTTCTCAAAGAAGACAATTCCTTTTCAGTTATAGAGTATACACTAGGTCATAATCTAGTTATTCACCATACTAAAATGACAGTATGGATACTCCCAAGTAACACTGACATTGAACTTACAATAAAGCTGATCAAGAGTTTGCTTAAAGCAATATCAACAAAACTAAATTCATCTAAGCTCAAAAACGAAATGCAATTGCATACGTTCCTCTTTATTCAAATATCACCAAAAACTTAATTTCTGAAACATAAACTGCCAAAACTCCCCACTATATTGATGTAAGCATTGTTAATTTAATATACTTAGCCAAAAGACCAGCCTTGATATACTTGAATAGAAACAAGAAGCAAAATAATTGCACAAAATAAATTACTCTGCACAAGAACCTGTTGTTCCAACTTAACAAGGATTTATTAAATACATTTCAAGCACATGTCAGAATATCCTATCTAGCACACAACTAAAAAGCAAAGAAGGCATATGAGTCAAAGGAAAAGTACGATTCAAGATCTGGAGAAATAATTATGAAATCTTACTTTAATGAAGGTTCCACTAATATGTTCAGCAGCTTCTCTCCCCAAGGTCATGGCTGCTTCCACATCATCGACACCAAATTGTACCATTACGGAATCAGTATCCCCATATATAACCTGGTACCATATACGTACTAACTTGATCATTGTCCAAGTACAAATAAGATATGAAGAAAACCAAATGCTCAAGGCAAAATATAAGTACAACATTAATATCATGTATACAGAATAATGACCATCTAATAAAATTATTATTGAAATTTATACAGCAAAACTTCAAATCCTAAAGTGAAAGGAAATAAATAGGTCTCAAAGTTGCTGCATACCATAATGCCTACAAAGTCAGGAATGGGACACAAGACACTCTAAAACCCCAAAGTAAAAATAGACACCAGCGGAAACCAAGAAAAACAAAAAATTGCTCCAAGCCAAAAGCAAGCTTTAACCTCGCCCAAGAAAACAGAGCCTCATTGTGTCCAGAGGAAAGAGCAATCCCACCAGATGGATTCCACAATTCCTCAGAAAACTGTCTAAAGCTGAAAAAGATGAGAATTTTTGCATCAATTGAAGTCAGCATCTTCTATCCACCCAGAACAAAAGTACCAGAAACCAACTCTGAGCAACTTGGTTGACAAGGTTTATACACTGATGAGCACTCGACCCCCAACCCCCAACCCCCTTGACACCCCCTTCTCCCTTCTTCCCAAAACCACCACCACCACAAAGAACATATGAAAAAGAAATCCGACCAAAAGGCACAAATGAAACTGTCATTTGACAGTCCAAGAGACAATAAATCGGAAGAAAATAAAACCCATTTTGAGAAGGCACAAATTGACAATATCAAGAACTTGATGCATCTACGGAACTTCGGAGATCAGTCACCAAAATAAAAGAAGGGATACTGGACTTCACCATAGCAAAGAGTCTGAGAATGGTACAACCTTTCATGACTTAACAAAATCTAGAAAAATATTTAATTTCCACACATGAGAGAAACCTAGTATCCGAGTTGCATCAAGCAAAGCCTAATCATGTATAGCCTTTTTTGACAAATTATATGCAATTAGAAAAAGAAAATATTGCATATGATATACCTCAGCATTGTGTTCATAGCCCCCAATCATTGTAAATTTATCTTCCACAAGTTTTTTGGTATGCTCAATCATTTCTCGACCTTCAGACAGGCAGCAAAGTCAAGCAAGTGATTAAAAGAATGAATTATGTTTTAAACTTATCTAGAGAAGACTTCTCAATATGGATCATCACTAAATCTCAAAGCTTGTACCATAGCTTGTAACACTTGAAGATATCTCTAAGCACGGTAACTGACCAACAGTCGCTCCTGTGAACCCATAAACAGAGTTTGCGCTTATCTGCACAAAGAAGCATGCCAGAGAGATTAACAATGGAAAAAAAAAAATTATTAAGGAACTAATGTACTTGGATCCTTCAATCACCTGCACCAAAGTTTCTAGTAAATTAATAGTGCTAAGCTTACTTTTAAGGCCAACTGTCGACCATCTAGCACAGCCTTCTCAAGTGGATCTTTTGCTTCCTGGGGTAATAATCGAGAGAAAAGCATTATTTATATGCAGAAAAGGCCAACGACTATCAAAAGTTAGATGACAGTTCGAGTGAAACTTTAGAAGAACAAGTAACAAAAGTACACATCCAAAGGTCACCTTCAAATCTGCTTTTGCTCTCTTTCGAGCTGTTATTAGCTCCTCAAGAATTTCAGGAAGTATGCCCTGAGATTATTTCGTAATACATTGTTATTACTCAATATGGGCACGTAGTGTACATAGAAACCAATTGACATATAGGATTCAAGCATTCTAATAAAAATTGCATCCATGTAATAACATTGGGAAAGAAAAAATATCTAACCTTCTGTAGAGTTGATTTAACAAATGTTTCGCCAGATGGGGTTTTGTTGACATTTTCTGGAGGCAGATTGAGTTTTTGAACATCCTCAGGCATCACCTGCACAAAGACCATTGAAGATAAAACTTTCCTCAGTAAGATTTTCAATGTTACAATTGATTTTATGTTGAATAATAGGATAGTTTCCACAAATTATTAAAAATAAATAAATAAAAAAAAGAGGGAGAGAGAGAGATGGCGGAGAATAGAGATGATGGCCACAAGAATCACCAGAGTACAATAGCATAAATTATATGCCATCATAATGGATGGATATAAGGATGCAAAGTCTAGTGTTGCAATTGGCTTCTCATAAAATCCAGCCTTTGCCTCCAAAACCTACATATATACATCCATAGTACCAGAGCACATTAACACATGATATCCAATGATTTTCAACCAAAAAACAAATGATACGTATCAGCTGCAGAAATGGGAAGATGAGAGGGAAGCAAAATTAGAGACCACATCAAAAATTCTGATCAGCAAATTTTGTAGAAATTTGGGTCCCAAATGGAATTTATAAATTACTTTCTATACCAGCATTCCACTTTCAAATTAGCCGCTTAAAATATGTTGATAAGTCTATTCCAAATGTTGACATTTGATATGGCAGGTAAACAAATGAAGAAAGGAGAAAAGAACTGCTCCCTTTACAATTGTACTACGTTCTGCAAACTAAAGAGTCAAAATCACCAAGCACAAGAAACTCCAGCATATATCCAGCACCCAATATTCACAGGCTTATGTTTATCAGTGCACCAGAAAAGTTACGATCTATCATCAGAATTTTAAAGACAAAAAAGATCAAAACAATGTAGAAGAAGATAACTGGACATACTGCCTCTCCTGCAGCTTAAATATGGAATGTGGAAGAAGACAAAACCCACCAAGAGGTTACACTGGGAAAAAAATCCCGTACTAAATGAACTTAAATGTATGGAAAATCAAATTACAGACCAAGAAACTCTAATTTACAATTGCAGCATGTCCCTGCATCACAAACAGCTTAACTTTAAGATTAAAAATGAGAATTTATTGTATCAACCAAACAAACATGCTGGCTTTTTTTCACACCTTTCAGTACCCCATTAAGTAAAAAACTTGTGAATGATAGCACTTCAGGGCACTATAGCTGGCCTTTTTGCCATTTTATTTTGGCAGGGGATGGAGGGGGGAGCTGATGTATATGGATCTATACCTAACAGAAGACATCTTCTTGTATACAACCAAAACAATGATAATCATATCTGAGTTAAAAGGTAAGGGCCATGCAACTACGTAGCTGCTTAGAGACCAATAGCTGCAATCATTTGACACCTCCTCAACATCCTTCTTCACGCAAGATCATATCTCAAAATTCTAGCGGTAATACCTTTAATATCTTTAACTTTGCTTCTTTCCAATACAACGCTGCATTACATATATTCTACTCCTACTCCCAATCAATCATATTAGACATAGCATCTGAAGATGTTATGGCTCCTAAAATCTGTGTATCCACTTATGCATGCGAACCTGATTCTACAGATGATCATTTTATAAAGCTCCATTAACAAAGCAATATTATTAGTATAGATAATTTTAAGATGAGAGAGAAAGAGAAAGTATTTTGACGTGCATTCATAGCTCAATATAGTATGAGAAGAAAGGAAAGCATCTGATAGAACAAAATACCTAGGAGAAAGTAAATTTTGATTAGATTTGAAACTACTTTTCATGTGATGCCCTAGGAGGAATTATATGAGGACCAACCACCTGGAGATGTTACTCTATCAGATCAGGATAATTTTTACACGGTCAAAGAAGACATTATATAGCTTAAAGAAGAGACAAAAACACAGGGTTAATAGATCAGCATCTATTCCTCCTAGGGCATCACATTTGATGGAGATTGCATTTTGCTGGCAAAAGTATGGAAGGCATTTGTATTACTAGAAGAAACTCAAAGGGGCTGATAGCAGGAAATTACTTTGTGGTACCAATTTCACACCAAATATTTACTCAAACTCAGGTACTTTTTTGATATTGAAGTTGCTAAGTCAAAGGAAGCTATTAGCTTATATTAGAAGAGTGATTTATTTGGTGATTACTCTATTAATGCTCCAATAGATCCTAAATATAAATTTCCTAAAGGAGGATGGGGATCTATTTGAGGATTCAGATAGGTAAGATTGACTTGTAGCAAACTAAGTTATCTCATTATTGCTAGACTAATTATATCTTATATAAGGAATGTAGACGTCAATTCTTGGAAGCTCCTGAGGTCCACATCTGGATTGTGCAACATGTATTCTTCATTATCTTAAGCAAAGTCTTGCTTTCATATCGTTGTATAGGCCACATAGACATCTTAGAACAGAAAGTTCTCCTAATGAAGATTGAGTAGATTTTCCCCAGGAAGAAAGATTAACAAGTAGATACTGAACCTTTTTCTGAGGTAGTTTAACTTAAAAGAAGAGTTACGAACAGACAAGTAAAGCTTGATCTAGTGAAGGTACAGGGCAATAGCACATGGTTCTAGGTAAGTTGTCCCGACCTTTTCTTCAAGAGATGAGATTTCCAACTACATTCAAGTACCTCACCTAAATAGAAAAGTAAGGAACAGATAAGTATTAGCTCCATCTAGTGAAGGTAGAGGGTCACTACTAGAGAGTTGCTCAACGTTTGACTTCAGGAGACTAGTTTTCCAATCAAACTACACTTCATACTGTCTCTAATCATGTATTTGATGAAAAATGAAAAATGAAAAATGTTGTAGTTGACTATCACTTTGTTCAAAATCAAATACCAAATCAAGATATTCCTACACCACATTTTAAGTCAGAAGAGCTACTTGCACATATGTTTACAAGTCTGTTGGTCATAATCCATTGAAGTACATTTGTTTTGAGCTAGGCTTTTATATCACATATACATTCCAACCTGAGGGGAAGTGTAAGATGGCACAATCATAATAAGTATACCCAATTACGCTATAACAACCTACTCTGTTATTTACTAGCACATTTACATGTGCAATTGTAAGTGCAATAGTAAGAAGTGGGAAAGAGACTGCATAAACTGTATTTGCATGCTTCACATTCGCTCAATCTAAAGCTTGGAACTCCCACTAATATGTCTGTCTATTGTGCCCTGAACAGTGAGTCAACCTGATTACTAGATTAAAATACCCTTATAGTTAATGCCACTCTAAATTCTGAATCTTAGTACCAAGGGCAGAAAACCCCAACAACTCACTACCTAATTGTTGAGTAATAACACAAGCATATTGAATAATATCCTAAACATGAAAATGCCACATACAGATATAATTGGCGTGCATGACAAAAAAAAAAAAAACGTCAGTGAATTAGAATTAACTTACAGTAGCACCTTCATATGTTCCTTGTTCGGATCCTGCCTGTTTGACGTTGGGTATTACAAGATCTCTTTGTTTTGACTTCCTAAGAAGTTGAGAAAGTACCTGCAAAATAGTTCGTTAGTATTCTAACACTTGTGCAACTTTTACCATTCTGTCATTTTGTAGAAACTCCAAAGTTAAAAGTGTTTATCATATTAACCTTGATGCTTTGCCCTCTGGAAAGAAGAAAAGAGATAGGAACACCAGTTACACGAGCCATCTCAACATAATTGTAGATGAACATCAGTTTGTCCAAAAGCCGTTGTGGGAGATAAGCATCCTACAAACAAAAGAGAGAAGACAGGCATCCTTTATTAGTTATATACACCTTAAGGTCCTTACAACCTATTCAAGGAAAAACATAACATGTTTTACATCACAAGTGAGTCTACCATAGGTTTCTCATATAAATTGACCTTCAAAACAATTACAGATATAAGAACTATATTATCCAAGAAGTTGGGAAGAGCCAATACTAAAAATTATACTGTTGAAGATAGACATAAGATATAAACCCAGTTTATCTTCAAAGAAATATAATCCTGTAATTGTTTTGGACTCTAGCAAAAATAAGTTTGTCTAAAAATAGAACTCCAGCAAAATAAATAGACAAGCCTTCTCTTTTTCCTTTTAGGGTGTTAATGGGTAGGACCTCAGAAGCCACCAGTGAACACTGCTAAAACAGCACCTGCCTCTCAGAGAATAAGGTGTTTGTCACCCTTCACTGAATCAAAGATGACCAAAGTTGCTCAAGGGATATATTTACACGCATAACCACATCCACCAACTGGCCATTTCGCAAGTTCAATAGTTTAGTGAAGATCTCTACAAAAGGACAAAAAAATAAGTCATAGACTATAGGGCGCCTAACCTTAAATGTGATCCAGATCAACCCTTAAATAACCTTAGATAACTTAGATCTAATTGATGGAAGTACATGACTTCATTCTCTGACCCTTGCAAACATGAAAGTCCAAACAATAAAAGAAATAGATTGGCAAAGAAGATTTGGACAATAAGACATTCTTAAATCTTTGTGATAACCTGATACTTGAATAAGGAAAGGAGAGATAATGCAAAGAGGAGGAAGGAAGAAACACAGAGAACTAAATAGGCACCTTCAAACAATATACAGCAAGCCGCCTTCTTGTTTCAGCATTCCCATTCTGAAGATCAGATATTATTGAATGATGTACATCCTCTTTCTGCAAGAATGAAATGGAGTTAGCAATATCAACACCTGATATTGATGATTACTTCCAAGGAGAGAAGAAATCAAGTAAAAGGAGGCAAAGGTGGTGAAAGAGGAACCAGATAACTTGCTGATTCTAATTAATACAAGAAACTGCTTAAGCGAAATAGAAAGAAAACCGAAAAAAAAAAAAAAGTCATACATTTGGGCATGCATCGGCTGGTACAGACATTGAAAGCAATGTATTCAGCTCCACAATCATAAGCATAAACACGGCAAGTAGCAACAAAAGGCAGGAATCAAAACTATAGATTCATACTTTAAATGGTACAATTCCATATATAAACACAAACGACAACATGCAATTCGTCGAAAGCCAGAGAAGAAAGTTAAACATGAGTAAATGAATAAGATGAAAAATTACTAAAAGGTTCCTACGAACAAGTGAAAATAACAGAGTTACCAGGATCGCTACAAGCAACCTGCCTAATATTAAAGGAACCTTAGAAGTAACCTGCCTGGTGCTGTGATTTGGCTCCCCCTAATATTATAGGAACTATAAGCAAAACTTGCACAGGTAAAAACAACGGGTTCTCCCATGATATCCAATCTACTTGGCTCTAGAATCATCCCAGTAAACATCAGCGCCAAAAGCTTAAGCTATTAAAAAGTAGCCAAAAATTGTATCTCAAGCTCATAACCATGGTAAGAGTAACTCACAAGGACTACAGATAGTGGCTATGAAAAAATAAAAAGGTAAGAAGTGATTAGCCGGTATTGCCTAGGGCTAAAAGAAAGGCTTCAGTATTGCGAGAAGCTTACTTAGAACTATAGTCATAAAACTCAGAGTCTCACAATGCATCACTCAAGAACAAGGAGAGAGATCAAAATCTGAAAGATGAATGAAAAGTAAACTTTTGCAAGAAACAATCACTACCACAGTCCACCACTGAATGAAGGCAAGCCAACATGGCACGATGGAAAAATAATCCAACTAAATGAATGGGTCAAGTTTTAATTCAAACAATTGAACCAAAAACAACATCGTGAAATTAAAAGATATTACCACACAGGCCACACAAGACAGAGACGCGGGTCTAAGAATGCACTATAGATCATACAATGATCTCTCAGAATATTTTTAATGGTCACATCTAGAACTGAACTATATCATGTGAAGTTATCTCCAACTGCATGAAAATAGTTGGTGCTCTTTACATATATAATTTCCTTAAGTACATCAAACATTCCAGGACATTTCTACTGAAAATTAACAGTGAGACATAATAAGCAGATATTTGATATCAAATCATAATGGAAGAAGAAACCTACCTGCTCTGAGAGAAAGTGTGCTGAGACAGAATTCAATGAATAAGAACTTAACTTATAATCCCGTTGCACAGCCTGCAGTAAACAGCATTCCTTATTATTCTACATTGTGTCTCATAGACCAAAGTACACAATCTAAAGCACACAAATGCCGTCAACAAAACCTGGAGCAGATCAAATTGAACTCTCCCTTCTACTGTTACTTCTTTGCTTTCCCTGGTTCCCATCTGTCTGTGAAACCAACAAATTTCAGAAAAAGTTTCCTGGAGGTAAGCCAGAGATTTGACTAGACAGAATGCAAGAACAAAAAGATATCTTACAAACAATTTAAATACTAGAAAAGGTCAATGTAGCATACATAGCAAAAACATTTAGCAGAAAAGAGAAATCTTGAATAATGGTAACCATAACAATATGTTTTCCTTTCCACAACACAATGAAAACAACTAGATTAGTTGGAACATGTTTACCTTGAAGAAAAAGTTGTATCTTTGACCCGAACTCTGCTATTCCTGATTCGACCCAGGATTGGAAATTCAGCGATTCCCAAGGTCTGAGCCCTCTATAGCCAATAAAAAACCGAAGAAGAGTTAGCCATACAGAATACATGGCCACATACATAAAACCTGCATTAAAAAGTACATACTCACAACGAACCAAGTAAAGATTAGACTAATAAATCAAATACACAAAAGTGTACCATTAACATTTTCGGCTGAAATGAGAGAGTTAAATATCTACTACCTCAATGAGATATGGCAGATCAAATTTGCATATGTTGTATCCAATAATGATATCAGGGTCCACTTCACGGATCAAATCCTGCAAGAGAACCTACTCATTAGAATATAAAGATGCACAGAAGGACCATATATTAAACTCAAATGCCTCTTGACATTATGCTATGTTTTTTTAGAACAAAATCTCAGAAAACACCCAAACAAAAAGGAAAAAAATAATCACAAGTCTTTGCACACTAAAATAGAAACTATATATACAAACTAGCAATAGACTCTTTCAAATTTGGAGCTATATTTGCTATTTTGCTATTTTGCTATTTTGCTATTTTGTTGGCTTTTCACGACAGAAACTGTCACACACCCTCACGCTGAAAGAAATGCACATGAAGCAAGAACCTGGGGCCATTTACTCAGAGAATATCTGAGCCGAAAATGCTATTAAAAAAGGCTCTATATAGCCCAGAACAATCACCAACATCATGGTTTAAAAAATTCTCAAAAACATTTCAGTTTGGTTTCTGCAGATGTCAGACAAACCATTTTAGTATTCCACTTACAGACTGGTGCATGTTACGATTTTCCTTGTAGCACCTGTGGATGGCATTGAAATTTGTGGGAATGACTAGGAAGGCACTAGAGTCTTGTAGTCAATATCGTAGCACCAGTTCCACCAAGGCCTAGGCAAACTTAGATCTTTTCTTTTATTGAGGTGGCAATGCCTAAGAAAGTCATAAGTGTGTCTGAAAGGAAATGATGTACCAAGTTTAGTAGAGGAAACCATCATTTCAGCTCCTCAACCTATTGATGCACATATGTATCCAAGTCACAAACTCTAATAAACCATAATGGCAGGTGCTCGACCCTATTGATGTGCCTATGACAACAAATGACAAACTCTTGCAGGATAATAGAGAGTCAACATAGGAATCATAGTAAACACCATTGACTAGTTGGAAGGTTTAACTATTCTATGATCAACAGAACCAACATCTCAAATGCAGCGAGCATAGTAAAACTGTTAGATCATAGGACCAATATCTCAAATGCATTCAGTGTTGTAAAACAAGTTCTTTGTCACAAATCTAACACTGAGTAAAAGGCCAAAGAGATGTAAACCATACTCTCCACGCTTTAAACCAAATAACCTAATACTGTTAAAGATATAAACCATACCCTCCATGCTAGCAAGACTTCTCTTTCTGTATCAAATGACATCACATCGACACCAACTATTGGTGAGCATGACTTAAGGGTCATCACATTGCGAATAAATGGCTGGTCATCTCCCTGCAAAGTAACTAGATTTGCCACCTAGAAAGAAATGAGCAAATCCACTTCAAAAAATGTTGTAAGACAAAAAAGATGCTCTAAATTAAGGAAATTTGTTGTGCAAATAAATCAGATCGCTGAGATGAAGAACCTGAATAACAGGATCATGGGTAGGCTCCGGAAAATGACCTTTACGACCAGCACACTCAATGTCAAAACTCAATATGCGAAATGGAGCCATCTTTGAGAATTCCCCTTCTGGAGCATGGCTAATCAGTTCTGAATACCTAAGAGAAATTTAAGGAAAATTCTTCAAGCAGTGAAAATTTTCAACCAGAAATACATCTGGATTCATCCCCAAATGAGATAGAACGACCTATGAATTATCACAAATGAGGATACAGGCAATCAAACTCCAATTGGCAGTATGACAAATTCTTTGCAGTCTTCTTATACTTCCCAGCCCGTACTTCAATCCAATTACCACCAACAATGTTGCGGTCAATCATGAAACGAAGAGCAAAAAGAACATTGCTTTCATATGTCATAAAGCTCTTCACACCAAAACCATCAATTTGTATGCCTCTATCAAGAAGTCCTGCCAATGTTTTACAATAGTTACAAGAAAGAAGTAACTTATGAATAGTTGCTTCTAAGAATAAGCCTATGATAAGATACAAGATAAAAAAAAATAAAAGTAGGCACATACTAAACAAAATAAAAATTAAAACCCTATCATCTAATAGAAATTGAAAAAAAGGAAATGCTATATCTGAATAAAACCATATCACAGAAAAATGAGAAAGAGAAAAAATAATGAGAAAATGAGAAATGGTAAAAAATAATTCTCAAAGGTCAATAATCTAGTAATTCTACCATTAACACATTTTCCTGGATGGTGGTCATTCACACTTGGGATACACTGGAATTTTAATGTCAGTGCCCAAACTGTATACTTATAAATCCAGACTTTTACCTCGGCAGCTGGTTACCATAGTTGGCAATGCAACGACAATTTTGAGAAATGGATGAGAATTCTGCTGCTGGTAGTACATGATACTCCTTTTCTGCACCAATTCAATGCGTCGGACATACTTGGGCACCTTACTGTTGCGATTTACCTCCTTCATCCTTGCCTGAACATTTGCCAAACAAGATCGGTAAAATAGATTATAGCCCTTTTCATTTACGCTAAGGGAATTCACAACAACTAAACATCTATATTTGACCTGTTAAGTGACAAAAAGGAATACCTCAAGAGTTTGATGAAAACGGGAGATATCATCAGGGCCCATTCCTGGAGGGCAGCTGATGTAGAAATATGGCTCAAACCCATGAACATGGCAGCAAACACTATTTCCTGGTAGATACCCGACAAGCAAACATTTGTTACATTCAGGAGAAAAGGCTCAAAATAAGGACCCAAGTTTGATGATTTAGGCACTATAAAATCATGATACTTTTAAAACACTGATATAAAGCACCTCCCTCGCCTTCTATCAAAATAAGGATTTAACTTTAAAACTCCTTACTAAATATATGTGCTTTTCGGACACCAAAAGTAACTGTGTGATGTTTAAGGTGAATAATGCTATACTAGGCATAGAACTCTTGGATTAAATTTTAATATAATGAACTTGGAGTGACCACCAGTGTCAAAACAAAAAAATAAAAAAAACACCAAAATTCAGAAAATTACCACCCTCATCCATGAAGGATATGTATTAGCGCATACTAATAATATAACTCGTAAGAAGAAGGGGTATAAGAAAGACCGAAATTTAATAACCTAAACTACTTGCTGATATGGATTTAGTGCCTAAATGTTTCGACTTTAATTCAGTCTATTGCTCCGAAACTAGAATTAACTCATTAGCTGGCTTTTTGTCACATTCAGCGCAAAATGAAAAGAAATGATACGAACTAACCTTCCCTAGTAACCCCGAAGATGCGGATGATGGCGGCGGGCCCAGAAGAGTTTGGCAACAATTCTTTGTTACTCTCGGCGATCACATAATCAATCTCCAACTGCTGAAAAACTAAGGTAGCAACCAAAAAAGATGACCGCAATCAAAAGTTGCAAAAACCCTAGCATAGAAGAATTCAGCGAGTAAACTAGGTGCTGAGCACTCACGGATGTTCCGAGTCTGCGAAACGTAGGCGTCTGAGAGGGCAGGGCGAGCCCACTTGGCAAGGCGGGACGCAATGGCCTGGCGGTTCTCCATGTCACGGAGGATCTCCTCCTCCTCCAGGATGAGGGTTTCTTCCAGGAAGACATCCTCATCCACGAACTCGTCCTCTTGGGATGCCGCCTGGTGCTTGGGATCTTGTGCCGGCGAGGGTTTCTGCGGCGGCGCTGGCCGCTTCCTGGAGCTACCGTTGTTGCTCATGGCTCCCAGTTCCTGGTTTCGCGAGCGAGAGTGTCAGAGAGACTGGAGGGAAAGCGCTGAGGAGCAGTTCCGATTCCCGCCAGTTTTGAGATGGCGGATGTTTGCTTTCCTGGCATTTTGCACCCCCCTTTTTTCCATTCAAGTACAAAGGGAAAGTACCATTTTGACCTCAATAACACAAGGCTGGAGGATGTGGGCAACCGAGTTGTATTGAAGAAAATTGGCATTACACTGTACAACTATTTTTCTAACTTGCCATCAGCATGAAATGGAGATGTCTTATTTCTTTCAATATTATGAACATCCCATGAATTTTAAATAGCTTTAGTATAAATAAACTACTTAAAAGATTCATATCATTCAAAACTTTACACTTTGTTACTTCGTCACATTAAGACCATTTATAATACATTGTCAATCGTCTAACTCAATCGAGAGTAAATCCTATTTAAGAACCTCTTAATTTTACATTCGACATGAGGTATATATCTAAATATGTGTGTTTATTAAAAAAAATATAATTCTTAATATACATCAAGATGATCCAAAACACTAGTACTTCAAATTCGTCCAGCGTTATCTTGCTGGACTGCAACGTTGGGCCTCATCACAAGAACATACGCTTGGGTTTCATTTACAAGCCCAAGCTGAAAACGAACACGTGGCGTGATAAGGAAGCGTGGATGAGGAATGTAGTCAAGATGTTCAAACAAATGAACACGCCAACAAGTGAAGACGTACATATCTAAATATGTACCCTTTCTTGATCATTACAGCATAACAATCAGAGGAGCTCAGTCAATTTGGGATAAAGGGTGGGAGACCTCCCGTTGATTCAACGCATGTAGTCTTAAGAAAACAGTGACCATCCCTTTTTTAGTCCAAATTAGCGTGTCATGTCAATTCGAAAACAAAAGGCATTCAAAGTGCCATGGGCTTGCTTTCTGGTCTTGGCTAATCTTTTTTACTGGCAAAGAGACCAGTAGTCATACTGAAAAAGATCCTTTCCATTTGCATCCGCTGAATCTGGACTGCTTTTATCAATGTCGAGAGGGACCACTCACGGAAGTCCGTATGAAGAGTCTAAAATCTTAATGCATTAAAAAAGGAAATTTTACTATTTATAAGTTAGAAGTTGCTGGGACAACATCTACCTTTAACAACTTTACAGGTTTTATATACAAAAAATTTCGATTCTAAAAGCTGATAAAGACAGAAATTAAAAGAAACAGAAAACAACAGTCTATGAAGTTAATTGAGCCTTTTCGCTGCCGACGATGAAATTCTGCAAGATGATGGATAATTTGGTAGACAAGATGCCCACGGCCACAAAATTTCAGTTGTAAAAGATAAGGGAAGACTGCTTCCAGAAGCCAGTTGAGAAAACAAGAAAAAGAAGAGGTCAAAATCAGCAGTGAAACATGAAATGCTGAAACGACCAAAGATCTACAAGTTGAGGGATAAATTCATATGTACGTAATATCTTCTTCTCATTACGGATTCTGACATACACACAATCAGCGTAACAAAGCATCACAGTCTGAAAATAGAACATAAGACCAAACTGGCTCCAAGCAAAAGCATAACTACTTCTGTTAAACATAGGCAGCTAAACAAGACATCGGCAACAGGATAAGCAATGGATTTAGGAGGGAAGCCCTTGAGTTTGGGCTGGAGGAACCGAGGGATTGCGGTGGAACACGTCAGCAATGATATTCTCCATGACTCTGCCCCGCCGTTGAGGTAGGTGGCCAAAAGAAGTTCCCGGAAGGAGATTCAACTGGCCGGTGTTTGTCGTCCCAGAGGAAGGACCCGGAGCTAGATTCGCTTGGCCGGGGTTTGGCGGGCCGGTCTGACTCATGTTTGATCCCACTCGTTTCAGTTCCGGGACTGCTGCTTTGGATGAGAGCGGTGTTTAGAGCCAGCTCAGAAACTTGGGAACTTAAAAAGAGCTATAGCGACCCTGTAGTCACATCACTAGGTGGCCCATACACGACACAGCTGTAAGAAGTTGGTAACGTAAGTGCTTCCGTAAGATTTTGTGAAATTACCTGGACGGGTAATTTAAAAAAAAAAATATTTGGTGAAAATCTAAGATTTTTTTATAGTTAACTATTTCTTTCAGGGACCAAATCAAAATGCTTGCCTGAGATAACAAAATATCCATCTCGATATGCCATTTTACTATTTTATCGTTTTATTAGTTTTAATAAGGAGTTTATGCTCGAAGCTTGTGTTTGACCTAATTCAAATTTAAATCGTTGTGTTTTATCAAGTCAAGTTCGAGTCGTTTTAATTTTTTTTATTTTTTATTTTTAGTCTCTTCTAGGTAAACTCGAACTTAAACTTTACAGAATTTTTGCTAGTCCTCGGAGAAAATTCGAGTTGGATATATGAATTGTTTTGAATATGATTTTTACTGGCGGTGAAAACACACGGTAAGTCACATTAACTACGGGCTTCCTTCGGGCCCATTTATGGCGATCTAAAAATCGCTAGCTTTTGCCGTCAATTATGTCCTGTCGTTCCGACCAATTAATGAAAGTTTGTCACTTTGTGGGGAAGGAAATAACCGAGGGTAATCTAATCCAGTGAAAGTGCGTTCCATAGGATATGATTGAAGCTTTGTGACTTAAGTTACAAAACTAATGTTAAGTAAATTTAGGATGATAGATTTGTGACTTCAATTATATAAACGACAATGAAAATTTAGGACTTCTCAGGGTGGGAAAGAAATTTAGGCTAGGTCTGGAGCTGCGTTCAAACTAATCCAGTCAACGTTCACACTCACTGGCGTCCATGGCACGTACCCTTTTCTATCATTAAAAATTTCAATAACTCAAATCATTGGTTTCATCCCACAAAACTTGGTTTAAGTAACTAGACCTTCTGACTTAGCAAAAGTTGGGGTGGAATGTGTTATGGTATTTTGCACTCATCTATCTATTTATATTACAAAGGATTAGGCATTCAGTCAACTTGTGTTCAATTGAAATAACAATGGTATTATTCTTACTCCATTTTTTTTTTTAAAAAAAAAAGAGAGAGCGAGAGGTTGGATGTGTTTAACAAAAGTTGGAGATAATGTTTTAAATAATCGTAAATTTCAAACTTTTTGGGTCTAACGTAATTTTGTGTATATGTGGAACATGTAATAGAGGCTTGTTTAAGAGCAAAAAAAAAAGGGAGTGGGAAAAGTTTGATCTTAATAATGTGCTCTTTTCCTCCTTTTAAAATTTCGGTGGATAGATGAAATATTATTGGATTGGTTCTATTCATTGTCTTGCTTCCTCCTTGTATGTGAATGTTCAAATTCTAACTTTTTGATGATACTATCCATTGTTTTTTAAAGATAGATGAAAGAAGTGGCGAAAATTGTAGGAAAATAGCATAGGAGGATTAATTAGGTTTGGAACATTATAAGCCTCCTTAAGGTTAATTTTTTGGATCTTATTATCCATTGTATGGTTTCCCTCAAGCATTTTAATATTTTGTTTAGCACTTTTTCCATATACAATTTAGGATGATTTATTAAGGAGCAAGGTTTGTTGCCCTCCCCTATGTAATATTTTACACAAGTTTTGAGCTTTTGCTCATCTTGTGCGATTAATATTAATGACAAGGGTTTCATCCTCTTTTTATTAAAAAAAATAAAAATAAAACGAAAGTGGCTAATTTTGGTACTTGAGACATTTTAAAGAAAATAAAAGAAAAGAAAAGTAAATGGTTATTAAACTTTTTCAGTTACCTATTGAGCCAACCGATCTTAACAGATATTACTCATTGTTAGAATTATGGTAATACCTTTAATAACCATTTATTTTTTCTCAAAAGATTAATAATAAAAGTCTAGATAATTCAACTATTATTACTAAAATTAAGAAGAACACGAGAAGAAAAATATCATAGAATATAAATTGTAATAAGTTGTAAGAGCTTTGGAATTTATCAAATGAACTTCGTTGAGTATAAATAATGATGTTGTAACTACAATCTGTAATTCTTTTATAATGATATATAATTATTGACCTTTTACTAAAAAAAAAAGTGATTCTTCAATTTCTATGATTTTCTTTAAAATAAACCATGATTAATCTCTAAAGTAGTATAGAAAACTTTAAAAAGCAATTTTTGTCTTTGGTAAGCCGCACATTACTATTAGTTGTTTGCTTTTATTAGTTTCTATTACTAAAACAAATGAAAAACCAATAGCACAAGCTAAATTTTGAGTCAAAAATGCTCAATTGATCGTAATAGTTTGAAAATAATACTTGATAATCTTATTGTATTTTTCATTGTTCTAGATAAAATCATATGTTAACTTTTTTGTGTTAAACAAGCCATAAGAAACATAAAAAAATATAAAAACATTAAAAAGAAAGAGTGAGAGCAAAATGTTGAGAGAACAATTTATCATCTCATTAGATGGTAAATGAAGCGGTTTAGCGACATCCAAAAGTGGCTAAAAGCTTGTGGAACTATTAAAAGAAAGCAGAGAAATGCAGGAAGGAAAACAGTTCCGTGAATGCTGTTAGTAAATAAAGAATTTAAGGGGTATATGTATACCATAGTTATTTGTAGGTGTTTGTTATAAAGAATGATTGTCTTATTTTTAAGGTAATTGTGGCTATATATTACCTTCTCCAATATTATGGAGTCTTTCCTCGTGGCTGGCAAAAGGCTTTGAAACGTAGACTTTTCGCTGAGCTAGGTTCCTCGAGGGAAAGAAGTCATCCTCAAGGATGGGACATGCTTGCATACCAGGGTCGTAATGCTCACACGAGCCTATGTGACTTTTTGATTGCTGTGAGAAGGCAATTGGACCGTACTCTCAACTTTTCCCCTTAAATTTAGGATGATAAGACAGAGTTTGGTGCACAAATCCCGAAACAATGGAGGAAGTGATTTGGTGAATAAGTATACAATTTGCACGGAAGATGGGATATACTTGATTGTAATTAATCCTTGTGTAACTTTCTTTCTCGTAAAATAATAGACCAATTTAATCAATTTTGTACATCCATAAAATATAAGCTTGGTTGTCGATTGCAATGTTGAAATGCTATCATTGAAGAGAATATTGTTGCACGTTTAACAGACACTAAGGCATGGTATTCTGATTCGGCCATGAGGGTTGTTGCTTAGCACTTTCAAAAATGCAATTTAAACCAAGACTATAAATAGAACCCTATTGTTGAGCGTCTCGTAAGCTCAGATACAACCTAAAATCATTACAATAACTATATGAATTATAAGACACATTATAAGTACTTTTATCTATGATATGAGAGTTTATTGTCTAACTCCATAGACATACTTGCCGAAACCATTTGACTTGATGGTATTCCTGTGGACAGTATGCCTTGATTGGCATATTTTATTGACTGACTACGTAGGAAAGATGGGGCCATGTTGGAGTTAAATATGGCAAAGCCCCAACAATGCCGCAGCACCAATAGGGTTGTGTGAACAAAGAGATGATGTGCTTGATGATAAGAGGTTCGGAAGCCATAGAGCAACACGAGCGATGCGAAAAAAAAAATTAAAAATTATCCTCTAAAACTATGGATGACAAGGAAAGAGCAAAAAATAGCTAAATAGGATCTTATAGTTTAGGTAGATGGACGTCATTCCACAACATTCCCATCTCATCGCTTAAATCAGCGACTGTTGTTTCTGTTTACTTTTTTTACTTCTTTTCATCTTCTTTGCCTGAAGGAAAAACCAGAACCGCTCTGTAAGAACAAAGCATTCCGCAGCGTTTCCTTTCCTCTGATGTTCCACTCCTGGGCTCTGATAGTATTAGATGAGGCTAATTATACTTTAAAAAAAAAAAAACGTAAATTGAGAAATTCCGGAAACTTTGAAGGTTGGGCAGTGAATCAAAGAAATCATCGTATATCTGCCGCTAAGAAGCAGGAAAAAAAAAAAGAAGAGGGAAAGAGTCCCAAAGAGATTACTCCGATCGTAATACAAACCCAGAACTGCTATAAGCCTGCTACGAACCAATTTCATTTTAGAGATCGAGGAATGACTTAGCTGCTTAAGTTTTGTAAACTCCATACTTGGATCTGTGAATCCATAAAGTCACATCCTCGATCCAACAACACAGCATTACAAGTTCAAGATCCAGCACTAGAGAAGACAAAAAAAAACATACGAGCTAGGAACTTTCACAAAAACCTATCATACCCACTTATCTACAAGGTACAAACAAGAAGATCAACCCCTCCGGGACATCCCCACCCATTGCTCTTCTCAAGAAACACCCATACAAAAACAGCGATATTACCGACTCCCAGCCGGAGCAGTTGAAGCGCTTTTGCTGGGACCATTAAAGATATTCTCCTTGATCTTGCCACGCCGTGGTGGTAGGTTGGCAAAGCTAGAGATCGGTCGGCCGGACCCTTGGCCTGAACTTGGTCTACCACCCGTACTTCCTTCTTTATCTCCCATCTTTGTTTCCTCCTCTGCCAAGTGAAGAGTAAAGTGCATTATTTTCGGTCAGGAAGTGCCATTTAAAGAGCCGACCCCCTGTTCACCGGGTTCTTGAGCACCACTGTTTTCTTTGCTGAGCGCATAACGACGTTAGCATATATTGTTTATGATGACGATCGGTACCATGCAAGTTTTCAGTGGGCGGCTTATTACATATATAACCCATTGATGATGCTTTTATATTACTTCTTCCCCCGCTGTACAACGGGCGTATTGAAGGTGTATAAACACAAGTTTAAAGTTGTCTTGTCAACTAACTTTCCCCGAGTTGAGGCCAAGTGGTTTTTAACCAAAGACTGTTTGGTTTTGGGTTCCAATTGAACCCGTGTTCTACCGGTGAGAGGGTTAAGGTGTGATATGACCCCACGTCCGCAAGCCATTTCTTTTTTTTATCCTTTTCCCACTATAAAAAGAAAATGGTAAATCAAGTAAATGTCATCCAGCTATAAAGTTGCTTGAGGATAAACACTAAGCCTGTTACCTTGTGGTCCAGCTATTACGACTGCTTTGTTGGGTTACAAGCTCCTAGGTCTTAGGTGCTGCTGACGGATTGGTCTTGCCAGTATATGGTTTCTTATTTTCACTTAAGATGCTGGACTATGTCCCCTGCTTTTGGATACAGTAGCATGATTGTGTTTGTTAATTTATCAACAAGCTGAAGTATCACATTGACTAGGAACTTAACTTGTTACAAAACTAATGTTAAGTAAATTTTATTTCGAGACACATGTAAAACACTTGCAACTAATATTGGAATAGAATTTCCTATATTATCAATACCTTCAACTTTACCACTGAAGTCGTCTAAATAATAGTTTCTTCCGAGCTTCATTCTAACATGTTGATGAGACTCTTATTTCTAGTTATATGTATGGAGCTTCTACTATTACCAACAATTGCATGCACAATTGACTAGTTCCTCATAGTTTTCTTCCTTATATATGGCCATCAGGCAAAAGTTAGAAACTTTTTCGTTTTCTAAAATTATAGTTGTCATCATCCCAGACTGCAATTATTGTTTTCCTTTTTGTTTTTGGTTTTGGTTTTGGTTTTGGTTTTTTTCTTTTAAGTGTTGAACAACTAGCTTGTATATGAACTGATTTTTCGCACTCAAAACATGGATCATCCCTTATGTCACTAGCTTCCTTTCTTCCCAAGTTATTTCCACTTTTGCTTATTTCTTTTCTATATAACTTTATATAGATTCTCAAGCAAGAATAGCTGCTACTTCATCTAATTCTTCAATACTATCTTCATTATCATTTGAAGTGGGTTTGAATGCTATACTTTTCTTTTATTTCAATTCCTCCCTTTCCCTTCATCTCTTGATTATTTCAATTTCACATGTCTCTAATGATCTAAGAAGTTCATCAAGTTGACAAAGAGTGAAGATTCTTTGCTTCTTCAAATGTTGTTTTCTTAACAACTCAATTTTCTAGCAAGCCCTCAATAGCTTTTTGACTTGCCCATCATTTGGATATCTTTTTGCAAGCATATTTAACTTAGAAATTATATATAAAAATTCTGTGAGCATTTAATTGATTACCTCAGTAGGCTTCAACATGGATAATTCATAGTTTTGCAAGCACAGAAAAAGTAAAGCGAGTTAATTGCAAGCACACTAATAAAATCTTTTGTTTCTGTGGAATATTCACTACAATGTCATAATAGTTCAGCAAAAGATTCAACTGTCAGTTGAATTGCCTCCAGAACAAATGCCTGGACACTTTGTGTCTTCCATATTTCCTGAAAAGAAGATGAACGACATCTTGTACCTTCCAATAATCGGTTCATATCCTTGGTCCTTGCAAACCCGGTTGCGTATGGTTCTATCTTCCTCAATTCCATCTCTCATTTTTCCTTCACGATCTTCATGTCGGACTCCGAACTTGCTTTAGACGTATGCTGCTGCAATTCAAGAATCATACTCTCAGTTTCATTCTTTCCTCTTGCACGATCTCTGATAACATCTCCTTACTCTTGGATTAAACCCTGAAGTGCAAGTCCCATCTCTTCCACACTCTTCAAACCCTTCTGTAAGTGCTTTCATCTCTGTGTCTACCTTCCATAATCCCCGTTTAGACCTTCAGATTCTCCTTTTATGGCTGCATGTCTTTCCTGAGATAGCTTCATCTAAGTCTTCAACGTAGTTTTCTCTTCGTCAGACATAAGTAATTTAGCAGCATTTGCCACCCAAATGCATAGCTTCTGTGAGGAATCTATTTTCTCGACATTATCTATGGTAAGAAGAACCTTTCCATTCTCTTGTTTCTGGTTTTCCTCCATCAGTTTTAAAAAGTTCTGGGACAACAAAGTTAGTGCAAAATATTTGACTAATATTGCATTAATAAGGATTAAACTCAATGTTGTTATAAGGGAAAACCAAAGATCTATTACTTATGTTTTAAGGAATGGGCTAACAAGCCATATATATATATATACAAAATACAATCTGTGAGGTCACTAACAACCAGATGATATGATTATCTATCAGAAAAAATATGATTATCTTCCTAACAGTTGGATAAGATATGTTCTGTTGTGTTATTATCCTTGCCAGGTTTTGATTTTAAGCAAGCGATGATGTTCCTCTTCTCAACTTCAAATTGCTTTGTCTTCTTCTCTGTTATCTCAATTTCGTGCTTCTGGTTCCTAATACAGGAAAATTCATCTTTCTTTCGGTTGAGAATAGATGTTGAAGAAATTAATCTGGATCTTGCCCTAGCTTCTGTTGTTCAAAATACACAACAAATATAGAGAAGTTATAGAGAGTATTTGAGAGCAAATAACTTCCTACTAACAAGACCTCCCTCTTTCATTTATTTCTGAAGTAGTGAGTTTTAGGGATTCATAGTGTTGCCTCTTGTACGTATATCCTATTAAAGTTCATTCGTAAAGGATACACTGCTTTAGATTAAAGCAGAAACAACATCGCATCACCGCATGAAGGAAAAGATGTTGTCTAAGACAAACATGAACAATGCTATTTCACACGCTGGAGATCTGATGAACGTATTGAATGCATTTTTCGTGTTTCGTTTGGTAGCAGAGAATTGAGAGGAAAAATTCTTGCAAATTGTTGCAACGACGCACAATGGATGAACCCAAGGTATTCACTGAAGGAGGAGCAACCAGTTCAAGTAGAAAGGAATTTCACGAGTATTTGAATTTGTAAATTAGCATATAATAGATTGTATGGTATTTTAGAATTGTGAAGAAAGTTGTGGTTTAATTGTGTAATTTTGACAATCACAATTTATTCTAGCATTTTCAATTATGTGTTCAATTACATATCCTTTCAAGTTTTTATATGGTATTGAAGTATTTTCTGATCCTTTGTTTTTGAGTGTCATTATGTTCTCCTTGAGTGCTGAAGGCCGATCAATTTTGATCTCAAATATGCTCCTATCTTTGCTTGTTTATGAGTTCTAACTATACAGCATTTGATTATCGATCACGATAGTTTTCCATTCAAGTCTCAGTTGGTGTTAAGGTTGAGCGAATCTTTGTTTCCTGAATCTTATCTGAGCGAAAACTCTAGTTTTACTATGGCTGCACTTTCATCCTCTCTATTGGTTTAATCTTCCGCAAATAAAGAGATTTTGAATTCCATTACATCCTGTATCCATCACCAATAGACTTATTTTAGAATGGTAGAAACTTTCACCGGGTTGGAACTAAACCATATGGGGGCAGGGCGTGGAGGTGATTATGGAATCGTGATAGAAGATGGACATCATTACTAGGGCTTTTCCACATCCGGCTTCGACCTCAACAATCTACAAATCATGGAAGAGGTGCAATTCCAGTGTATTCTCATTGATTTTGGGGTGGTCTCACACAAGAACTTAGCCATTGCACCAAGAGCCCTAAAAATTCAAGGCTAACTATGTCCCATTTTATGTAAACCATAACTAAGGATGGCAGCCCACTCAGTGTAGCTTGACTTTGTCTCCACTTGGGGCATTTATGCGCTAGAAGCCACTCTATGGTGGTTCCACCTCGGCCTCACTTGTTGTGTTTAAGCATATCTCTTTGTCCCCACTTGTGACATTTATGCGCCAAGTAGCCCTTTGGCCCCACTAAAGGCATTTATGTGCTATAGGTAGCCCTTTTTTTGTAAGTTGCCATCTTATTGGTTTAAACTTGAGAGATGGGGTTGGCTATGATGGCAAATATTAGGAACTTAACTATTATGCCAAAAGCCTTAGAACTCATGGCTAATTGGGTTCCCTGTTATTTAAATCAGAACCAATACTTAGGCCCCATAAGCCCAAACCTCTACCACAGTCCTGGGTCATGACAATCTTCAAGTGCATTCTCAAGGATCTCACATATTCAGCAACCATGGTTGGACAGAGATTCAAAAGAGCAAAAACGTAAGCATATGCAGAGAATTGCATGCAATTCTCACAGAACAAACGCCAATGATGTTCAGGTTTTTTCATCAAGTTATTTTGTGTTCATTCTTGAATAACATGGCAAGTTGTTCACACGTTTGCTGATTCCCTACTCATATTTGTGCAAATCGAAGATTGATGTGTTTCAATATTGAAAGATTTTGCTATGGGGGGCTTCTAGTGTTGAAACTCTAGAAGATGCAAGTTTGTAGGATTGTGAATCGATGGCTGTTGGTTAAGTAATTGAGTGCAGTTAGTGCTCTAGATGACTGATTCTCAAGGTTTGAGATAGAGAAAAACGTTTTTGTACAGGATTGTTCAATCTTGTGTAAATCCATTTGTGGATTATTCCGAGAATTGACTCCCTCGGTAGGTTTAATTAAGGGAAGGTGGATGCTGGTTCAAGAAAAAGCCTTGAACTAAACCTCTATATTTTGTTAAAGTTTCTCTTAAACTCTATTATACAAGAAAAAGGGGCACGAGTGTGAAAGTGCTTCAAGAGTTTCCTTTGATTAAAAGGAAAGATTTTGCATGTGAAGCCCATCGGCAAATCTAATAACAGTGGAGAAGGGGGCATGAAAGCTAGGAGAAGCTTGATAAGGGACGTGATATTAGAACATTTTGAAATTTCTTGTGTAAGATTTAAAGAAGAATCATGTGCCAACATTGCAACTACGATCACCAAACGTCCTGACTTATTTTACAATAAAAATTAGCCTATAGACATAGGTACTATTGATCACATAACTACGATTTTTCAATGTCGAAAATCTTGAAAAATCTACATCAAAATCTATGTATGCGTTACCAAGTAGGAACATAACATCCCTAAAGTTAGAAGTGTTGATAGCCGTGATGACATGGTGTATAGCCAGAGAAATACATGTGTGGCAGTACAAGGCTAGCATGTGTGGTGAATAGGGTTACAAATGAGAAAATACTACACAACCAAAAACTTGTAGGTAAGAAATATTAGGAGTTTAGCAAAGTACCTACTAGGGAAAGATATTACTAATAATTAGAGATAGAAACCATTTGATAAGATGTGTAGTAATCTCATAAGCAAATTCCCATAAAAACATATGGAGTGGTAGCATGAGTCGCTTAGAGTGAGGCACTATTTGCGATGTTTGTGCTTGGTAGTTCCATTATGAAATGAAAGTATGAGCATGAGATATGTTGATGAATATCATTCTATAAAAGATGAGATGGAGTATAAAAGAGAGGAATTTTGGGCACCATCACATTGTGAAACTTGTAGAACACATTGTAATTGATTTTCACAAACTTATGAAAATGATACAAATATTAAGGAATTGATCATGAGATGTGAAAGGATAAAGCCAAGTAAAACATGAAAAATTATTAAGAAAATAAACTTGATATTTATATTCATTAAAAGATGTTACAAGAGTAGTGCCCCAAACATCAAAATAGACAAGTTGTAGAAGCTCTTATAATGGCTCTTACTAATAATACATCTAGTTGAAGAATATGGAGAAGGAAGAAAGAGAGAATTGAGAGGAAGAGCTTCTTTGTAAAAGTAGTATTTTGTTCTCAATCATCAATCTGTACTAGGTTACAAGTATATGTACTGTAGGAATTACGTTTACATGGTTTGCCCTATACTGTCCTATATTGTTACTCTATGATGTTACAATATCTACAGTAACCTATGATGCTACAATGATCGTGACTAAGACTAGCTATTATTGTCTCTAATGTCATGTGATGGAGCCTGTGCAAATGACTATGTTAACACATCCTATACGATGAAGGAAGAACTTAAAAACTAGTCTTTGTGAAATTTAAAAGATGGAACACAACATCAGACAAATAACGTCCCAAAAAATGATGCCGAGGAGGAAAAGGTATGATGGTGGGCAAAACAAAAGTAAAGAAGACACCGAAATGCTAGATGGTGAAACATAGTAGAGTCCATTTTCAAGCTTCTTGTGTAGTAGGATTTGATTAGAATGGATTCCCGCCGCTATGAAATAAGACAAAAAAAAAATGCAATTATTATTACTAGTGAATTTAGAAAAAAGACAATAAATTATTGTTAATAGAAGGAACAACTACAATATTGAAAAGGCTACATGATGAAGAGCAAAAAGATGGCTCAATGGTATATGTGTGGATGATCGGGAAAGAAATCCCGTTACCCACAGTGAACTGCTATGGCACTTGATAGGGCATCAGGGCTATTCATAACATCGTAGGTAGATCAGGATTAGCGATACCGGGAAGTAGCAATGAAAGTAGGCGGCAGTGGAGGCATTGGACCATAGTGGGCTGTAGGGGGTGGAAGGGCAGGATTGTAGGCAAGTGGCGTTGGGGGAGTAAAATACGAGGCTGGTGGGTTTGGAGCAGGATGAAGGGGCTATATAGTGGGCCTGGGAAGGAGGAGGGGTAACGTATGACAGTTTTAGAATTCCTCGCATGTTATAGCTTAATGGTTAAGTTTATAATAGATCTGACAGTATGGAGGGCCTCGCTGGTGACTGATTTCTTGGCGGGCCGTATGGCACTGGCAACCATGAAGTGTGGTAAAGGACCATGGGAAGCCAGCATTGGACTGGGTGAGGTTTGGGGAGGGCAAATTGGTGTTGAAAATTGACTGGGCGGGGGATGGTTTGAGCCGTAAGGGACTTGAGCAGCAAAACTACCACTATTAGGATTATGGTATTTTTTTGATTATTTTGATGATGACAGATAGAAAAAGGCTTTTAAAAATTATTTTTCGTATTAGAAAAATATGTCAAAAATAAATTTATATAAGGAATTATTTAATATAATATTTACATAAAATATTATATTAATACCATATATTAAGATTTGGGAATAATTGTTAATACCCTCGTCTATATGGTTGGACTATAATGAGATGGATCATTATTATGAGATGGATCACACCTTTGTGAAAAGGCTGGTTGAAATACATAAGAAAAATAGAGCCTAGGCTCATAAGAAACTTTAAATGAAACACAAGTTTCACTGTGTGTGTTTTCTCGCCCCTTTCTCCCTTTGCTTTTTGCGTGAGCTGGGGCAGAAAACAAGGTCGCCTGAAATGCTTCTTCAATTTTGAACCAAATGAGACGTTGGTTGAGAAGATGGCTCCCACAGTTCAATGGGAAGATCAAGTAACGGCTAGAATCTATTATCCTAGAGATTCTGACTCAAAAGGCCGCTTGTTTTTCTTTGTTGGTTGCAGCACAGGATAATAATAAAAAAAAAATCAGTAAAATCCCAAATAAAAAGAGCTGACGGAAAACCCGTTGCGCTTGAAAAACCAAGCGCATTCGTACACAAATCTTTTACCAGTTTGATATCTCCATTCTTTGATTGAAGTTGTTTTGTGAATGTTCATATTCTCATTTGAGTTACTGCTCATGTCCGACTATTTCGCATTGGATTGATATGTCGTGATTGCATCTTGAAAGTGAAATTTCGTGATCATTTCGGTGCATCCATTTGGGGCCTCGAATATTATATTTCAAATAATTATATAAAGGCCATTTGTGTGTTTGATTGGAAACCCTAGACTTGCAAAATTTGTGGGTTTTTATCCTAGCACTTGTATTGAGCCTATAAATATTATTTTGTACTAAGATTGACAATACTAAGTTCTTGTAGTCACCTCGATGCTAGTATACTATTATATCTATCATCATTATCACTCTAACTCACAGATTGGTGTGTTTATATGTGTTTCGTTTAAGAACTTATTCTAACACTCTTTACATTCTATAAGTACCTCATTGTGCTAACTAAATTATTGATTGAGTTACGTGTTCAACTACAATCATATTTGTGTGGTTTATTAACTCCAAAATATTTTTTTTTCACACGGTTTGAATTAAAGACATTTGTTCTTGTGCCATACACTTATGCTGTGAAAGCATATGTGATTTGGTTGTATTTGTGCGGCTACGTAACGATCCTAAAATTTGTTGGCTGCCAAAGTTGATTGAAGACCAATTCTTGAGAAGATATCCAAATACTTGCAGAATGATCTAGCCAAATAGTGAACAAATTGTATTTCCTTTTGTGTCTAGCTTGTACCAAGAGAAATTATATTTAGTGTATTTACATTTATATTCCCTTGTATTTGACTTGCTTTATCTTGTAAAGAGAAAACTTATTGTATTAGGTGTGTGGTACCTGGATTGTTGGTTGCATAGAGTGGTTGCAAAGTAAGTTCCTTAGGTTGTAAGAAACTATTTATTTGGTCACATATAGAGTGGTTTTCTCTTTGGAATTAGTGAATAAGATACCTTTTAAGTGGGTTGATTAAGAGTGGGAGGAATATAAACTCCAGGAGAGTTGAACCACCTGCTAAAATTGTATGTTCTATTATTACTCTTTCTTGCCTTTTGCTATATATTACTTGATTTTTAATCATTTTATGCAATTGCAAAACAACAAATAGCAAACACATTAGCAGAGAACACACATGTAAATAATTAACAATATACAAGGAAAAGAAAAAGAAAAAGTTTACAACTTAAATCAAACCCTTTCTTTCTTAGGATGCCTATACACTTACATGAAATCTAGAGTAGATAGCTCAAGGCAGCCCTTCTAGGAGAGAATCATTCCACATAAATTGTCATGGGAAAGCTTATTAGTTCATGAATGAATATAAATTGTGGGTTTGGTATTTCGTATTAGAGAAAGAGAGGCTATTATGGTTGTTGACTAAGCAAAATATGGAAAAGCTGAATATGCCCAAACTACTACCAATGATTGGTGCTTTGCAAGATGCGTGGTGATGAAGGTGTTGGTGGGAATATTGGAGGTAATTCTAGAAGAGAAATGGTGGGAATATTGAACTTAGATATAGAACAACTTGATATGAATATTGCATTCCTTCATGAAGACATAAAAGAAGAAACTTAGATAGAGTAACTAGAAAGCTTGGTATAAAAGGGCAAGGAGGATCTATCATATATCAACTAAAAAAGAGTTGATATGGTATAAAACAAACACCTTGGCAATGGTACAAAAATTTTGATTTATTCATGCTTCAACAAAAATATGGTAGAATCAACTTAGATCACTATGTTTTTGAAATACTTTGGAGAAGGTAATTTTTTAATCTTACTTTTGTATATAGATGATATATTGATTGTTGACTAAGATATTAAAAAGATTGATGAACATAAGAAGAATTTATGCAAGCCTTTTGTGATGAAATAATTAGAAATTTTTGATATGAAAATTTTACATAATAAGAAACATGAAAAGTTTTGGCTATCTTAGAAGAAGTACATAAAAAAAGTGTATGAACAAGAAAAAGGTAGTAACCTCTCTACTTGTGCAAAACTTCAAGTTAGGCAAGAAGCATAGTCCTAAAAGTAACTTATGCATCAACAATTGATAGTTTGATGTATGTTATAGTAGGCATTAGACCAAATATTACTCATTTAGTTGGGATAGTTTGTCGATTTTCTTTTTCAAATCCTAGCAAAGAACACTAGGAAGCTATGAAATGAATATTGAAGTACCTTAAAAGAACTTCTAGATATTTTTGTGTTCTGATAATAATGAACTTCTATTGGTCGCCAATATAAATGCAAATGTGATTAGTGACCACAATAAAAAGAGAATTACAATAGGATACTTGTTCACATTTTTAGGAGAAATAGTTTTGTGGCGATCAAAACTATAAAGTTATGGTGCCTTATTTACAATAGAAGCACAATATATTGTAAATCACTAAGGATGGTAAACAAGTTATGTGGATGAAGAAGTTTTTACATGTACTTAAGTGTGAAGTAACAGAAGTTTATCCTTTACAATAACAACTAAAGTGTCATCCACCTCAATAAGAATGCTTCATCTCATTCAAAATCTAATCATATTGATGTTAGATATCATTAGATTATAAATGTATTGGAATCCAAACAGTTAGATTTTGAAAAAATTTACATTGATAATAATGGAGCAAATATGTTGAAGAAGTTGTAGACAAAAGACAAGTTAAAAGTACATTAGCAAGTTGCTATAATGCACTCTAAGTAAAGTTAGAGACTAGAGAGCAATTTTCTTTTCTTATGGTGCAAGGATGCTTTAAATGGGAGGATTATTAAGTATTCAGAGCAAAATTTAGTAAAATATATAAACTAATTGAGAAGAAATTACATATTGTGTACTGTTATAAGATGAAAAATTATGGAGAAACCTAGCACATAAGGCAAAAGTGAGTGTGGAGAGACAAACCAATGTAGAGAGAAAATAAAGGTTTTATAGATATATTATGACTACTTTATCATAATCCTTAATGCTATAAATATTGGGAAATCATCCTAAACCACATAGATCTTGTATGTTTCTTTTTTTTTTTTTTTTTCTTTTCTTGTTTGCATTTAAGAGTGTAAGTGTTTTGAATTTCTTGTGAATTGATGCTTATGATCCAACATTGTCATAGTATCAAATCTATATTTTACAATTTTAACACTAACATGGGCACAATCATAATATATTATGAGGATAAGGTAAAGAAAGGCTAGGAATGAGAAGATAAGAGAAAATAAAGAGAGAGAGAAAACAATTATGATAAGGAAAAGGTAGATTGTCTTAACCTCATTTTTAATGCACATCAGTCATCTATTTATATAAGTGTGTAAAGTTTATGAAAGGAGCACAATTTAAACAATAATCATCAAAGGTGTTACATATTTCCTACCTAAAAATATTTTGAATGAATGTTAGATGCCAAAATATTTTCATTTTGAACATGATCCACTTTAGAAAAGGAAAATAAGTATACCATGAGATCATGTACCATTGATAACTAATAAAAAATTTGAAGTATGAGATCAACATTATATGTAAAGAAATTTGTTAAAAAGAAATAGGACGTACCAAGACCAATTATCAACTATAAACCACTCAATGAAGTTTTGGAATAAGTGCTACACCTAATTCTACAATCCTCCTAGCCAAGCATTCAACATATGATTTTCTTCTTGAAACTCCCTTTATTGAGATGTTAAAGCAAATTTTACTGATATATATATTGAAGTCCGATTTGAAAAATCATTGGCTTGAACCTAAATTCCAAACAATAATGTATCACTAAAGAAAACTATGTTAAACATTTATCGTTTAGGGCTTCTTTCAATTGACAAGATTTCTTTATCATTATCTATTTTGAAAATGGAGTGCTTTTGATTTGGGGCTTCTTTCAATTGACAAGCTTTCTTTATCATTATCTATTTTGACAATTGAAGTGCTTTTGATTATCAAAGTCATACTCACCACTAGAGGATACTCTGGGACTAATCTTTTAGACTTTTACCACACCCCCTTAACATTGCACAATGTCTTTAGTCCCATTGGACCTTCCCTCCGTTATGGTGTCTTCTCAACTTAGTAGGGACTCCACCTTTTCCTCATATTTTTATTTTCCTTCTTAGTAAAACAAATTGGCTTTTGCATTATTTGTTGTACAAAACTACACGACCTTTTGCTTCTTGGTTTCTTTTTGACAATAATGCTTGTCATGTTAACCATACAATGAGTTGTATAAGATCATCACAATCCTATGGTGCAAACTACTTTGTTTCTTTGTCTTCTTTTTCCTAAATCTAGAAAAGATTAGAGGCCTTGTTTTAGATGAAACATGATTAGTTTCATGCTTTTGGGTCTAATAGAAATCTTCTCTAAGTATAAGATCATCCATAAAAGATGGACAAATAAATATGTTTTCCAAAGAGTCCCTTGGAAAGTAGACTTTGCTTTCCATATAATTCTAAAAGGTAAATGAATAAGAGATAGTGTTTAAATCTTCCAACTCATTGAACATGGATATGGCAGAATCTTCTTAGAGCACTATGTTTATGAAATATTTTGTAAAAAATAATTTTTTATTCTATCTTTGTATGTGGATGATATATTAGTTGTTAGTTTAGACATTAAAAAGATTGTTGAGCTAAAGAAGGATTTATGCAAGTCTTTTGTGATGAAAGAATTATGACTAATGAAATAAATTCTTGATATAGAAATTTTATATGATAAATAATGTGAAAAGCTGTGGTTATCTTAAAAGAAGTACATAGTTTAGAGATTCAATATAAGCAAGGAAAAGGTAGTAAGTTTTCTACGTACAAAGCATTTCAAGTTGTTTTAGAAGCATAATCCTAAAAGAGAGAGTGAGATTGAAAAAATAAAGAAAGTAACTCATGCATTGGCAGTTGGTAGTGTGATATATGTTGCAATAGGCATTAGACCAAATATTACTTATTTAGTTGGGATAGTTAGTTGATTTTTTTCAAATCCTAACAAAGAACATTAAAAAGCTATGAAATAAATACTTAGCGAGGACATAATTATAATGAGGAAAAACTAGATTGTATTAACCTAATTCTTAATGCACATGAATTATCTATTTATATAAGTGAGTAAAGTTTATGAAAGGAGCACAATTTAAACAATAATCATCTGAAGTAAACAAAAGGTTACATGTTTCCTATCTAAAAATATCCTAAATGAATCCTAAATGCCAAAACATTTACCTTTGAACATGATCCACTTTGGAAAAGGAAAATAAACATACCATTAGATTATGTATCATTGATAAATAATGAAAAATATGAAGTATGAAATCAACATTATATGTAAATAAAACTATTGAAAAGAAATAAGATATAGTATGACTAGTTATTAATTATAAACCACTTAGTGAAGCTTTGGAATGGGTGTGATACCTAATTCCAAAATCCTCCTAGCCAAGAATTTAGTATATGATGTTCTTCTTGAAACTCCTTTTTTTGAGATGTTAAAGTTGATTTCAATGATGTATGCATAGAAGTTTGATATGAAAAACCATTGACTTAAATCTCAATTCCTAATAGTTCCATATCACTAGAGAAAACCGCATTCAGCGTTTTGGTATTTAGGACTCCCTTAGATTGACAAGCTCTCTTTATCATCATTTGCTTGTAAAAATTGGAATGCTCTTGATTATCAAAAGTTGGCCTCTAAGTTGGACAATACTCTAGTATTAATATTCTAGAATTGTACTACACCCTACAAGAATTGCACAACATCTTTGGCCCTAATGGACCCTCCTTCCATTATAATGTCTTCTCAGCATGATAATGAATGCACTTTCTCCTCAAAAATTGATTATCAAAAGTTAAAAAGAAACAAGGTGTATCACGACTAATTATCAACTATAAACTACTTAATGAAGCCTTGGAATTAGTGTCATACCTAATTCCAAAGTCCTCCTACCTAAGAATTCAACATATGATGTTTTTCTTGAAACCCCCTTTATTAAGATGTTAAAGTCAATTTCAGTGATGTATATGTAGAAGTTTGATATGAAAAATCATTGGCATAAACCTAAATTCCTAATAGTTCCATATCACCAAAGAAAACTGTGTTCAACATTTTGGTGTTTAGGGCCCCTTTAGATTGACAAGCTCTCTTTATCATTATTACTTTTAAAAGTTGGAGTGCTTTTGATTATCAAAAGTTGGCCTCTAAGCTAGACAATACTTTGGTACTAATCTTCTGGACTTGTACTACACCCCACAAGCATTGCACAACATCTTTGGCCTTAATTCACCTTCCTTTCATTGTAATGCCTTTTGAGCATGGTAGTGAATGCACTTTCTCCTCAAAAGTTGAAAAGAAACAGGGTGTACCACAACTAATTATCAACTATAAACTACTTAATGAAGCTTTGGAATAAATGTGATACCTAATTCCAAAATCCTCCTAGCCAAGAATTCAATGTATGATGTTCTTCTTGAAATCCCCTTTATTGAGATGTTAAAGTTGATTTTAGTGATGCATACATTGAAGTTTGATTTAAAAAATCTTTGGCTTGAACCTAAATTCCTAATAGTTTTGCATCACCAAAGAAAACAACATTTATCATTTTGTTTTTCAAGGTTACCTTCAAGGACAAGCTTTCTTTATTATTATTTGTTGTCACTAATTGGAGCGTTTTTTATAGTCAAAAGTTGGCCTTGTAGCTGGACTATACTTTAGTCCTAATCTTTTGGATTTGTAGTACACCCCATAAGCATTGCACAAAATCTTTGGCCCTAATGGACCTTTTCCATTGCAGTGTCTTCTTAGCATGGTGATGAGTGCACTTTTTCTTCATATTTTTATTTTCCTTCTCAGTAAAACAACACAGCTTTTGCATCATTTGTCATGCATGTGCACAATCTTTTTCTCCTCAATGTCTTTTTAATAGTAAAGCTTGTCATGTCAACTACACAATAAATTGTATTGGCAACTTTACCATTGCAATCTTGTGGTTCAATTTACTTTATTTCTTTATCTTCTTTCTCCTAAGTCATGGGGATATTAAAGGCCTTAATTTTAGATGAAACATGATTAGTTTCATGCTATTGGGTCTAACAAAAATCTTCGCCAAGTATAAGATCATCTACAAAAGAGAGAAAAATAAATATGTTTTCTAAAGAATCTTGTGAAAAAAGAAAGCGAAAGCTTCGCTTTCTACATAATTCTAAAGGGTAAATGAATAAGAGACTATGTTCAAATTTCCTAACTTATTGAACATGGATATGGCATTGCATATTTTGGACTATGTTCAATCTTTTGGATTTGTAGTACGCCCCATAAGCATTGCACAAAATCTTTGGCTTTAATGGACCCTTTCCATTACGGTGTCTTCTTAGCATGGTAGTGAGTGCACTTTTTCTTCATATTTTTATTTTCCTTCTCAATAAAACAACACAACTTTTGCATCATTTGTCATGCATGTGCACATAGTCTTTTTCTCCTCAATGTCTTTTTAATAGTAAAGCTTGTCATGTCAACTATACAATAAATTGTATTGACAACTTTACCATTGCAATCTTGTGGTGCAATTTACTTAATTTCTTTATCTTCTTTTTCCTAAGTCATGGGGATATTAGAAGCCTTAATTTTAGATGAAACATGATTAGTTTCATGCTATTGGGTCCAACAAAAATCTTCGCCAAGTATAAGATCATCTACAAAAGAGAGAAAAATAAATATGTTTTCTAAATAGTCTTGTGAAAAAGAAAGTGAAAGCTTCGCTTTCTACATAATTCTAAAGGGTAAATGAATAGGAGACTATGTTCAATCTTTTGGATTTGTAGTACACCCCATAAGCATTGCACAAAATCTTCGGCCCTAATGGACCTTTTCCATTGCGATGTCTTCTTAGCATGGTAGTGAGTGCACTTTTTCTTCATACTTTTATTTTCCTTCTCAGTAAAACAACACAGCTTTTGCATCATTTGTAATGCATGTGCACATAGTCTTTTTCCTCAATGTCTTTTTAATAGTAAAGCTTGTCATGTCAACTACACAATAAGTTGTATTGGCAACTTTAGCATTGCAATCGTGTGGTGCAATTTACTTTATTTCTTTATCTTCTTTCTCCTAAGTCATGGGGATATTAGAGGCCTTAATTTTAGATGAAACATGATTAGTTTCATGCTATTGGGTCCAACAAAAATCTTCGCCAAATATAAGATCATCTACAAAAGAGAGAAAAATAAATATGTTTTCTAAAGAGTCTTGTGAAAAAGAAAGCGAAAGCTTCACTTTCTACTTAATTCTAAAGGGTAAATGAATAAGAGACTATGTTCAAATTTTCTAACTTATTGAACATAGATATGGCAAATTCAACTCAAGTAACTATAGTTGTGAAATATTTTGTAGAAGGTGGTTTCTTAATCCTACTTTTACATGTAGATAGGATATTGATTGTTGGTCAGAACATTAAAAAAAATTGTTAAATTAAGGAAAGATTTATGCAAGTCTTTCATGATGAAAGAATTAGGACTAGTTAAATAAATTATTGATATGAAAATTTTATATAATAAGAAACATGAAAAGTTACAACTATCTTAAGAGAAAAAGTGTTTTAGATATTCAATATAAACAAGGAAAAGGTAGTAAACTCTTTACTTGCAAAGCACTTCAAGTTGGGTAAGAAGCATAGGCCCAAAAGGGAGAGTAAGATTGAAAAAAATGAAGAAAATAACTTATGCATCATAGGCATTAGACTAGATATTGATCATTTAATTGGGATTTTTTTTTAAAACCTTGATAAAGAATATTAGGAAGTTGTGAAATGAATACTTAAGTATCTTAAAGAAACTTGTATTGTTTGCTATATAGATGCAAATATAGATGATGACCATGATGGAAGGAGATCTACAATATAATACTTGTTTACTTTTTTAGGAGAAGTAGTTTCATGACAATCAAAACCATAGAGGTGTGATGCTTTATCCACAATAAAAGCAAAGTACATTGCAAAATACTAAAGATGGTAAAAAAGTTATGCGGATAAAGAAGTTTTTACATGTACTTGGTGTGAAGCAAGAGAAGTTTAACTTTTACAATGACATCTAAAGTGTCATCCAACTGCCTCATAGTATCAACATTTACATTTTAAAATTTTACCATCAACTTGGACATAATCATAATCTATCATGAGGATGATTATGAGGAAAAGGGTAAAGAGAGGCCTAAAAGCACTTCTAATATTAATATTTTATTATTATTTTGATGACAACAAAAGGGAAAAAGAGCATATTTTATGAAAATGAATTTTAATGTAACAAAATACTTTGTAATTTTGTGTATAAATACTTTTAATGATTTATGTGCTATAAATTGTGATAATGATATTATAAAGAAACAAATTGCCTACATTTGCAAAAGGTTTAGTTTGTAGAAAGGAAATTAGAATGAGAAAATATTCATATTACTGTTGGATTTTGTTTTAATATAAAGACCATAATTGTGTGAACCCAATCCTGGATTGCGTGAGCCCAATCCAGAAGACGCTAGTCTAGACTTCGACGAAGCCATGTGCGCAAGATCTAGTTCGTTGAGCCCAACCCATATGCGTGACACACCTTCAAGACCTTGATCCACAATCCGGTTTGTTTAATATGACCAGAACCCAAGCACGACTTGACTGGAGCACTGCGAGACCGAGTTTCTACTTGCGACCTAGAAGCTTATGCGTGACCTGTTTCTCTTTGCGCGACCAAGCTGTGCCCATGACCTACTCGATCACCTGCTTCCATGCATGACTCGTGAAAAGCTCCAATAGTGAAGAAAATCACCGCAACCCACAGAGATCTGAGATAAGAAGAACCTATGAACAAAGATCTTCCAACTCAACTACTATGAGAAGGTCCAAGGTGCGAGATCCTTGATGTTCTTCGTGACCTGATGGGTTATACGTGGCCCATTTCGATGATTGAAAAAAAGTGACAAAATCAAGAATTTTAGAAACTAACTATATATTTTGTTGAGCGAGAAGCCGATTTGTTGATTCAAGACTAGCTCACAAAGATTTGATCTAGGAATGAGAAGAATTGAGGAAGGTTGGTGATGAAACCCGGAAACACGACTGATGACCCAATTTAGTTTCGCAAGACCCGAATGACGAAATGACGAAATTAACAAAATGGTGCTTTTTTTAGAGGGTTTTTGTACTAGAATGAAGTAGCGTCTCACTTTTTACACTTTGCCCCTCTATAGCATGAAAACAAGTTCACAAATTCTCTCTAACAACAGAAAATTAGACACTTTTTAGAGAAGTCAGAACCGCTTTATTTTGCTACAAAAAGTTGTGTTCTTTGCAATGCTTTATACTAAAAAAAAAAAAAAAAGAGCTCTAAGCAAAAGTGAAAGTTTGGTTACTGACACACAAAAATTAGCTAAAATCTCATGAAAGCTTAAGCCTTATGGAAATCTTGGTGAAATGTTTCTACAAAAATCAAGATACCAATTTAACATGTTGGCCTTTATACCTTACAATTGAGAAGGAAAGGCCAAGAATAAAAAGAGGAAAAAAAAAATTATGATAAGAAAAAGCTAGAATGTATCAACCAAATCTTAATGTACATTAGTTATCTATTTATACAAGTGTGTAAACTTTATGAAAGTAATACAATTTAGACTAATTATCCTAATGAAACAAAATATTACATATTTCTTACTTAACAATATTCTGGATGACTCCAAATGCCAAAATATTTGTATTTAAACATAATCCACCTTGAAAAATGAAAATAAGCATACTATTAGATTATGTATCATAGATAATTAATAAAAAAACAGAAGTATAAGTAGTCATTATATACAAATAGAATTACTAAAAAAAAAAAAGTTATACCACTACTAATTATCAACTATAAAAACCACTCAATGAGGCTTTGGATATGATGTTCTTCTTGAAACCCCCTTTATAGAGATGTTAAAGCTGATTCTAGTGACGTGTATCCTGAAATCTTCTCTCCAAAATCATCACTTGAGCCTAAATTCCTAACAATTCCATATCACCAAAGAAAACTGTAATTCAACATTTTGTTGTTCGGGCTCCCTCCAATTAACAACCTCTCTTTATCATTATCTGCTTGTGGAAGTTGGAGTGCTTTTTATTATCAAAAGTGGGGCTCGCAGCTGGACGATACTCTGGTACTAATCTTCCGGACTTGTACCGCACCCCACAAGCATTGCACAAAGTCTTTGGCCCCAGTGGACCCTCCCTCCATTGCGGTGTCTTCTCAGACTGGCAGTGAGTGCACCTTCTTCCCGTATTTTTATTTTCCTTCTTAATAAAACAAAACTGCTTATCCATCTTTTGCTGTACACGTTTAGACGGCCTTCTGCTCCTCGGTTTCTTTTTGACAGTAAAGCTTGTAGTATTAGCCACACGGTGAGTTCTATCATCACAATCTCGCGGTACAACTTGCTCTGTCTTTTTGTCTTCTTTCTCCGAAATCTCAAGAAGATTAGAGACCTTGCTTTCTTTGTCTTCTTTCTCTGAAATCTCAAGAAGATTAGAGGCCTTGCTTTCTTTTTCTTCCTTCTCCCAAATCTCAAGAAGATGAGAGGCCTTGCTTGTAGACAAAACGTGATTAATTTCATGCTTTCGAGTCCAACAGAGATTTTCGCTAAAATCATCCACAAAAGATGGAAACATAAGTATGTTTTCCAAAAAGTCTCCTGGAGAACACACTTCGCTTTCCACATGATTTTGAAGAGTAAACGAACAGGAGACTGGTTTCAAATCTTCTAACTCACTAAATATGGAAGGGTCAAAATAAGAATAACCCTCGTCACCATGAAGCATTCTACGGGAAAAGGTCAACTCTAGAATGAAGAAAAGGAAGCCTTCGGGTCATCTATGTAGATTCCGGATGGATAAGATGATTGATTTGTTTTCTTAATAAGAGAAGTTATTCGAAATAAATACAGATAACGATGTCTCTGTATTCGAAATAACTCCAGATAATGTTCTTTTCGTGCTAGACTGCGAATGTCTAGTAGGGGTTTTCTGTTCTAGGTGGGTACATTAATGCGAATGAATTTCGAGAATGTTCCATCATCATTGGCACGCGTAAACATGTTTCCTTGGATAAGGTAAATCATTACTTTTTCGAATGGGACATTATGAGATCTTTCAAATGATTTAAAAATGTTTTGAATTGTACATTAGAATACGCAATTATATTTGGATTTATTTTCGTTTTAAAAGTTTAACTGCATCACGTATATCTGATACGTTCGTTTGTAATTTATTTATTTATTTATTTTCAAGATTCATTGGTTTTAAACAATGGATTTTTCTTCTTCTATTTAGTCATTAATAGTTTGAAATTCATTTATTAGTGAGTGTTTGTCTAATTTTTAGCGGTCTGCAATCTAGTGAGATTCGTATTTTTTTTTTGTTTTAGATTAGTAGGAGTCTGCAATCTAATGAGCTTCGTATTGATGTTTAGATTTTTTATTTTTAACCGTTTATATTGTAACCAATTTCTAGTTGTTGCTAAGTCCTATTTATACCAAATGCTAATTCGCTTCTTTGAAATGATTGAATAAAATATTTGAACTTTCTTATTCAATTTTTAAATTTGTAATATAACATAATCTTTTGTTAAGATAGATGAAACAATTAGATTAAAGGGTATGATTATAATATTTTATTATAGGTAAGAGCATCTATATAATTCTAAAAATTAGGTTTTTTTTTTCTATTAAAAGAGTAACTTAGTGAGTAAGCCGTTTTAGTAAGAGAGCCCCTTAGAAGCTTGGCTAGTTGTTTGAGAGAGCTCCCCTCATAAATTTTAGATGATGAGAGACATCTATGAGATGTTTGTTTGGTGAAAAAAAAAGTTATGAACCTTCTTAAATGTGTACATGGGTGTGTGGATTGTGTTATGTGCTCAAGTCATACGTGGGTGATAATGTGATCTCTTGAATTCCTTAACTAGTACTATCAAAGCTAAGTTGATTAGGATCAAAGATGATAGGTTGAACAAGATGAATTTATATGAACACAAATGAAGAAGCATATTGATGTTTTTGAGGTGAGATTTTCTTTTTCCTTAGATTTGATTTGATTTTGGATGATAATGATATAAATTAATCAAAAATATTGTTGGAGTGATGGATCATGGTTTGCAAAGTACATATTTAGGTTTCTTTTCTAGATTTGAGCATTTATGAGCTAAATGGGAAGTTTTGTTGAAAGCAAAACGTGTTTTGAGATGATTGGTATCATTCAAAGTTGTCAAATTGAATATCGGACCAGTCAGGTTGACGGGCAAATCATTTGACCAAGATTGATATGGACTGCCAGGATGAAAGTTGATAATGTATTTCATTTTACTGCATGCATAGGCAAAGGAGTGATTGTTGAATGACTTGTGGAAATTTGGGACGTGTTTGCAAGCTCTTAGATGATGGCGAAAACCCAACCACCGGTGATAGATTGACCATAATGATGGTTGAAGTTGATAGATCAGCCATTCTAGTCTGATCCAAGGTAGAAAATCCTAATGAGCGGTGTGGAACACGGCAGATAAGTGATCGGGTTAGAGACAGGGTGCAGGGTGATCTAGCAGCCGAGAAGGCACGCTCATGCATAGGAATCATGCATGAAGTGTGCCTGAGGTACTCGTGTTGGATAAAGAGAGAGAGAGAGAATATATATATATATATATATATATATATTCGTGTGTGTGTGTTTTATTTGATAGGGCTATGGAGGGAGCATTTTGATGAAAAAATGTTAATGAATTGTTGTTTGATGGGAGCTTGTGATTTTATTTTTTTTTAAATAGAAATGATGGTTGTATCCTAAAAATGCTCATATTTTAATTTAAATGATAAGAGTAAAAAGAAGAAGTATATCAGACTGACAAATACCATTACAAACTATTCTGCGACAACTCCGGCATACCCCAAAACTTACCTCTACTTAATTGAGTGCTTAACTTTTCCGGCAAGCATGGAGGCTTTGTAGACGACGGATCTGACTAAGCTACGCCCTCCCCAAGCACTTTCAAACTCTTTAACCACAACTTCGGGGAACAAATCAGCACCCTCTTCCTTGGCTTTGGTAACTGCAGACCATGACCTCAACATTGTCATGAATCTATCAAACGACAGCTTCGTTGGTATATCCATTGGCAGCGGTTTGCCCTCAGATCCCAAACCAACTCCTTATAACCATCAAAGATGTATTGTATTTTTGGGTCGCAACAGGGAAGATGGTGTCATGAAAGCGCTTCATAATGGGGTCAAAGACGGGGCTCACTGCTCTGTCATTATATCCGCAAACAGAAATTACACCTCCTGGTTTACGAAGAACGCATTTCATGCTGAAGTAAAATTTTGGGAGGTCAAACCAGTGGACAGCTTGTGCCACATTCACCAAATCAACTGAATTTTCTCCCCCAGTCGGGGCCACTAACTCATCATCCTTCATGTTTGGTGGAGTAAAGATATATCGAACACGAGGATGTTCCCTTGAGAATTTCAACTGGGCCTCACTCACATCGGTTCCAACTACGTCCTCATAACACTCAGCAACCTGTCAAGGACTGTTAGAATTTATGCAGAGCAGTAGACACTATAGAGCTCCTAAAATTGACCTATTCCTTTCGGTTAATTGTATCTACAACTAAATGCATGCTCTTGAAACCCGTCGCAAACTTTACAAGACAGACACTAATTCGCCGCACATGTCAGACGCTTTGAATCCACCAGACAACTTACTCAAGTTATTACTACGAACAGAAAACTAGGCAGGACAAATAACTGCAGTGGATAACCGAGAAAGGCAAATGTTAGATAAGCCACATATTTCAAAGTCATAATTCCAACACTCTCAAATCGGTATTTTGTAAATGACAAAAACATAAAGTTTACGGTGTTATCAGTACTCTTCCTCAAACTTGTACTTTGTTGCCTTTACATAAGGTCTTCATGAGAAGATCCCTTAGTTAACCTTGAGGACAAATATGTTTAGAATTGATAATTCTCCACAAAATCTTCTTCTAACCATAATGAGTAGCACGACCCTATGTGCCAAATCAGGGGTCCTTGCAAAACAATAACATCAAATACTGGTCCACCACCATACATGCTGAAATCAAGCTCTTTATCCCAATAGCAGGCAAGCATTGTGCCTATTAAAAAAGCTAATCCCATAAAAGTAATATGAAAGTAAGAATTTAAAGTCAATATAAAAGTAAGAAGGTCTTTCCTTCTTGGAGAGAAGATTCTTGCCTAGAATTTAAATAATATAAGTCTTTTTTTCTATTATTCTTAATACATTTCTTTGCAACTAACATAGATTATGGACTTCCTACTAAGGGTATGCATCCCTTTACAAATAACTTCAGGTTGTGTCTTTGTACATGGGTGTGTCCTTTCCTAAACTTATATTTTAATACAATATTAGAAAGCTCATTTTTACACAAGAGTAGAAAGGTTGTTTCTCTTTATCAAAAGTATTCTTTAAGTTGGATTTATGTAATAATAGACTTCTACACACAGTTCTTAATAGGAGCCTTTGTAGCCAACATTACTTGTAGACTCTATGCAAAGCTTACACCCAAAAGTCTAATGTATGCTGAATAAATTTGGGTGTAAGCTTCATGCATAGAGTGCCACCTTTTAAATTTGAGCTTAGATATCATGTTAGAAGGTTTGTTTCATTTTTTAAAATTAACTTATAAAAGGGTTGAACACTTTTATAAACAAAGAATTTATATCAATGTACCGTAATATACAATATATACCAAATTTCACCATGTCCTTTTACTCCAAGTATAGGCAAAAACTTTTTACAAGGACCTAATTCACATGTGGAAAAGTGTATCAATTGACACCTAGGCTCTATGACATATCAACAAGTCCAATCATATCAAAAAGTCAAACATAAGAACATAGGTTATTTCCATGTTATAAAAAGGATTACTAAATAGGATCTCGACATTGGAACCCATACAAAAGCAAAGGGGCGCCAAACTTGAAACTTGGATCTTTTAACTTTGTATTAGGGTTAGGATTTTAAGTGAGATACCCTCTTGCTTGTGAACTAGGTTATTGTAAAAAGTATTTCTCCATACTTAGAATAAGAATGCATGTTGAATTTTAATATGCCTTTTACATTACTAATATATTCACTTATTTGTTCTTGAAGGTATAGAATGTGCCTCTTGTCCTTCAATTCCGACCTTACACCAATCCGTAATGCCGTACTGATTGACCCCATTCCCAAAGTCTTACAAGGGCATTGTTACCGAACAATACATTACTATTGTTTCCTTGCAATAAATGAACTCCTAGTGTGAGGTCGCATGGTAGGATGCTTCCAAGTTGATCACCAATCCCATACACGTAGAAACCATCATTGAGAGTATGAGCATCTAAGAATCTCTACACCCATAGTATTACTCCCCGAGGACCATGATTTCCTCTAGGGCTAGCTCCCTTACTTTTCCAAAGCCCATAAGTCCTTCCTAATGTGCTTTGTGTTTAAAAAATTCCTACATTGCATGGCTTTCAACTAAGACTACCCTCTAGACTTAGCACTCACTATTTCTAATCTTGACCTAACTCTATTGGCACTCACTATTCTTAAAGCACCAAATAAAAAGCTCTTACCAAAGTACTTCCTCCACAAATCTTCATTTAGAATTGTGCTTACAATAATTCCGTTCAGCTTCCCACTCTATCTGCTTGCACCGACAATAGACATCACACAAGATACGAAGAAAGACACTCATCAAATGCTCATCATAAAAATGGCCAATGATTGTTCTTGCCTTTAACTGTTTTATGCTGAACAGCTTTCGCAAAAGATAAATTACTGGGAGTCAAGGTGGCCGAGGCGGGGCAATGGCTTGCATAAGCCCATTGGTAGTGGTCTAGTTCATCACATTGGACAACACCAATGCATCCAAATACAACCATACAACCCCAAGGGCATGCCTATTTTAGCAACCCCCATTGGACCTTGTCTCCAATTGCAAGGCATCATACAGAACTTTTGAAATATTCTATGAAATAGGAGATCGACTCTTAGAACCAAGTGGGTCTTAGGAAGTAATTTATCCTATGGTTTAAGAGTGTTGCACCAATTTTGATTTTATGAAAGAGATTGTTATGTATGGAACCAATTTAACTCTATGTAGATTGTCAGTCCTTTATGCTGGTGAAATCTCAAAGTATGTCAAGAGAAAGACATAATTTGAATAGTAAATCCCAGCCAACGAGCTATTGCACAATTGGCGTCCGCCCTACGTCAATAATGTGGCTGTTTCAAGTAATATATCACAAAACAAGTCTTCTGGCATGGAAACAAATTTAGAAACTAGCCAGAAGAAATCGATTTTAGTTCTGGACTTGAATTCATCTAGTTTGAAAGAAATAAGGATTAAATGGTCTTTCAAAGACTTTAAAAATGATCACATAGTAGATGGAATAGAACTCAAAGTTGATATTTGAAAATCAAAACCTTAATAAACATGAGGCAGATAGGCCAACTTCCAATGTAATCGCTCTCAATTTGATTATAGAATAAAAGTTCGTTTTGGAAGTTACAGACCAATTTTCTGCACAATTCATTCGGCTTTTACTCTATTCCCTCCATTTTGTCTCTTGTCAGTATGAAAAAGCAGAATCCATGCCGATAGCTTAGTGGTAAAGTTACTAGTGCTTGACCATGGGTCAGCGCTATCAAGGTAAGAACATCAAGCAAGATATTATGCACCTAGCAAACCTCAGACTCCGTGATTATCTCCGGTGGGATGAGAAATGGTAAAGCATCACCGAATGAAAGAACAACAATGAAAACCAGACTTCTAAGAATGTGTTGCAGATTTTGACTCTTTGTTCTGATCTTTTTGGACAGTGAATACCACTTGTGATGTTTATCATTAGGACTTCATAATTTCTTAAAAAACCAATTCCGTAAGAAAGTGATAACCTACACTTATAAGCTCACAATTTTTGAGTTATGCACCAACTTTGGATGCATGTTCCAACAGTTCAATTAACATAGATAGATGTGATGCTTTTTTCCTTGTTTGTAGGTCCAATATGTGGGTGGATAGAGAATGTTAGAAGCGCCCGCATCTACTGGACGGTGCTATGATGCAGTCATGGCACCACGAGGATTTTATTTTATTTTTCCTTCTCATTTTCATTAAGGTTTTTTTTTTCATTTTTTATATCTCAAATTGTTCTTTTTGTGATGCTTGATTTGACAGGTTTCCTTTTAGTCAATGGGAATTTAAATTCAAGCTTGACACTCTTTTTTTTTTTTTTTTTTCCAAGCCTGATCAATTTTGAGCTGAGCACAAGGCCGACTAATTTGAGTTAAATAGAGTTCGATGACTATAAAAATGAAGATAATAATCTCTTTCCTTTCTTTTCCACCATGATTGAGTTGACATGCTTAGCTAAGAAAATTAAAAAAATTAAATTCATTAAATGGAACAATACGTTACTTGTGGCACCTCCTCGCCCTTTTCTCTTCTTGCAAGTTGCAACTTTCTTAACACTAAAACCATCAAACTTTATGTAGTGACATTTGATCACTTTCAACTACCACTTACTTCGCAATTTGATCCTTTTGTGAGCATTTAATACCAAATTGGAAATGAAATACTGCATATGATATGCGCATGACCTTTCTCAAACTATCCAAATTTCCTTCCGTAATTAGTAAATAATAATTTTAAAAACAATAAAAGAAGAATTTTAACTACCTATCGACTATATGAGGATGTTGTGACACCCTAAAACTAATAATGAGGTAGTCAAACTAGTTGGAACTTGGTTCCTAGACCTAAGGGCTACACGGTTATAGGAAAAAATAGGGTATTTTGGAATAAAAGGAATAATAACTAGGAATAAAGTAAGACTAGCTGTTCAAGGATATAGCCAAGAGGATAAAATACAATATGATGAAATTTTTGCTCTTATAGCTAGGTTAGAAGCTAGTTTTTAAAAGGCTTGTTAGTTCATGAGAAAATACAATCTAAATTTTTACTTGTTTCTAAAAGGCTTTAAACTTTTTCAAATGAATGTAAAAATTTTCCGTTTAAATGAAATAATTCAGGAAGAAGTTTATGGTGAACAACTACTTAGATTTTAAGATCCAAAACATCCCAAGCATGTGTATTGGCTGTCAAAAGCTTTTTATGGGCTTAAATAATCCTTAAGGGCTTGGCATTTAGCTAAGCAGCTTTTTATTAATGAAGGTTTTAATATAGGAAAAGTATATACCACTTTATATCTGAAAACCAAAGAAAAAGATATTTTAATAGTACATACATATGTAGATAATAGTATTTTTGGAAAAACAAGTACCTCTCTTTGCAATGAATTCATTGAACCTATGCAAAAATAATTTAAACAAGCATGGTGGGGGAGTTAGATTACTTTTGAGCTTTGCAAATAAAACAAACTAGCAATCATATTTTCATAAGTCAAGCCAAATTTACAAAAGAATTACTCAAGATTTCCATTAGATGATGCTAAACCAATAAGCACCCTTATGGGCACCTCAACCTCCTTATATAGGGAAGAAAAGAGTGATAGGGTTGATCATGCTAAACCAAAGTCTTACATAAACATGATAGATACTTAATTACATCTAGACTAGATATATTGTATTTAGTTGTATTTATATCCTAAATTTCAAGCAAATCCTAAATGCTGACTAAAAATCCTATTTGGCATTCTAGGGCAAAGCATATAGAAATTCCTTGTCATTTTATTAGGGATCATATACCAAAAAAAGAAAAAAATGATATTAAACTAGAGTTTTGTTAGGACCAATCAGCAAATTGATGATGTGTTTACAAAACCTTTAGATCAAGATATATTCTATTACACTTAGAAAAGAGCTAATTATGTGCATACTTGAATATGTACATTAGATTTTTCTTTCTTATTGTTTTTAAGACATCTATGTTGCAAGTAATCTAACCTAATTTAGCTAAATATTTGGGGGAGCCGGATCACAAGTATGTAATAAACTAGCCACCCTTCTTTTATACTTTTAATTGCAGTTAATAACTTGTTCTTCAAGGCTATGATTTTCTAATTGATGCTGTTTCTCCTCATTCTCCTATTTCTTTTTCATGTCCTCCAATCTTTTCGCATTCTCTTATGCTGGTTTTCTTTCTCTTTGAAAAAGTCCTTTAGTTGTAAGATTTGCTCCAAGCTCTAGCTTCTTCTTTGGTGCTTTCTCTGCGTGAGTTTATAAAGATACTGCATGAAACCTAAATCTTTTGAATCTTGAATTGCATTAAAACTTGAATTCTGGATTTAATTAAGAAAAGATCTCTTTTTTTACTTTTTCAACAAACCTTTATCCTTCCAACCTTTACCATACTTCTTTTGTTAGTTCATGCTGATCAATATCTTGTAAAATATAACATTGAATCAGATTCTTTCACATATAAGGTTAGAACTCCAAAACTTTTGGAGTCAATTTTCACTTGATCAACTCCTTGGAAAAGTGTTTTGAATAATCTCTTCGGTTCATGTGGAAATAGTAGCATTAGCAACCCTTTGGAAAATGCAATCATCCAACGTTGGTGGATGATCATGCTGGCTTTTTGATCCTTTTCTCTAGTGGCTTGCAAAGGTTTATTTTTGAGTCAGACATAAGAGATGTTCACTGTCCACCTCCTTAAAGCCTTCATTAATGATATCTTGTAAATCTTTTAACGCCAAAATTAACTCATACAGATAGATCAATAATCAGTAGTTCTGGTGTATGGCATGAAATGAAATCGTTCAACTTGCCATTTATTTCAACAAAAGTGGCTTTTGTTGAAAATCAAGAGGGCCAAAAGCACTGTTATTATTCTAAAGAAGATAACTAGAGAAGATAATGAATTTACAAGAAGGAAGTTTTGTTCATTTGATAATAATGAATAGAGTACAATGGTATTTTTTTGAAGTCATTTGCATTATATGTAACTCACTAGCTAAACATAAATCCCAAACAGTTCATTCATTATGTCCAACGAATTGCTCATTTGACACACTAATTCCTTACATTCAACGAATTACTTCTTAAACTGAAACTCAGTTGGTATAATACTCTTTTCATTCCATGATAGCAGATCATATAACTGATGGAGTACCTGAAAACGAGGCTAAGAGAGTTTTCTAAACATCCACTGTAGAAAGAAAAATTCGTAGAGCATGCAAAAGTATTCCAATCAACCAGTACATTTCCGACAGTTTACAATAAATCTCAACAAAAAAACAATAGGAAGATAAATCTTAAGCTCTAATGTTTCTTCTACTTAACACAAATGTCCTGGATCATGACCTACATACAAGTCAAGGAAAGAGCAAAAGAAAGATTGATCGTGAGAAATGATAATCCTTGCCTAAATTGCAGTACATTTTTGCTACCATGACAGATCCATGCCGTTCAAAGGTGTCGATAATTTATGTTCACCAAGAATGTGTGTGGACTTCGGGGAACTCAAAGCAACATAAGATTAGGTCAGGAAATGGAGAGGTGAAAATTGTTATCCCCTCAAAAAAAGTTCTTCTTTCACATCAGAATCTATTCCGAGGCTTCCATGTCTGAAGATCGCTAGCATACTGCTTACTTACATGTGATCAAGATACCATTGATGAGGCCAATGGCATTTCACTCTCATGTGAAACCAAAGAAGAATTGCTGCTTGAACGGGTTGAGATGGAGTTGATTTTCTTTTTGTCTTCCCCTTCTGCCCCATCATGACCATCTTCCTCGTCCAATTCCAGGATCGCTTCAAATTGAGCGCGCCTTCTTGCATCGCTTTCTGGAGACCTAACCGCTGTCTGTACGTTGGCAGCCACAGTAGCCTCAGCAGCGGCCGCATTCACAACATCTGCATGACCTCCACCTGCAAAGGAGCCTCCTTCAAGTGCAACACCACCTCGTGCCCTGCCACCGCCACCGCCACCTCCTCCGCTCTCAACGCCAATCCTAAGTCCACATGCCCTAGAAATGACTCGATAGACGCAAGTGAGCATCCAAAACAACCAAGGGAGGCAAACCAATGTCACCCCAGCAAAGGGAAGCCACGATGCGTGATATGATTCAGGTTTCGCTATGTATAAAACAAGGCAGCCACCGCCTGTAGCTATAGAGAGGAACAAAAGAGCAGAGACGAGCCATACGAACGTGGTTCCAGCACTTGGATCGGGCGCAGCCATTTCTGTGTCGCGAAGAAAAAGGATTTAACTATGCAATGCCTGGATCAATAGTTCGTCGTTGTCGTCATCCATGTCCTCGTTAGAATTTAATTTTACAAGAAGATTGGCTCAAGGCTAGCGAAGGGTCCATGAGAGATGAGTCATGGAGGTTCTTCTGTTGCATTGATATCTGGGATGGGATTTTCAGATGGTGGACATATTCAAAGGTTTGTTTACGTAAAATATGGCCTTTGCCAAAACAAACACCCACAAGGTGAGACAGAGAGAGGTGGAAAGAGAGAGGGAGAAGCGCGTTCAGTCTATAATTAATACAAATTGGCGGTTGATAGCTGAATCATTTTGCTGCAGAATCTATACACATGGAGCCGTATGCTAACAGTCTTTTAGATTCTTGCACGGAATATGGTCCTAGCCCGGCCAGACGGGTCCTTTTTTTTTTTTTCTTTTTTCTTTTTTGATTTGTCAATAATCATATTAAAATCATCGATTTTAGAAATCTCATGCCAACCATGGGGTAGGATCTTATCCTCCAGCTTATGGGGGCAGAAAAGAAGCACCAGACTAACAATGACAGTCTTTTACGTACTCGGTTTAAGCCTTAAGCTCTTTCACTTCAAATAGATACCTTCAACTCTTCCCTTCTTTTCTTTTTGATTTGTGCTTCAGGCTTTAATTTTTACAAGTTCTTGACAATGAAGTACCAGAATAAGCATCACCGGGTCGTGGTACAATCACCTAGAGATCACTTCGAGGTGACTGCCTTTTGACCGGTTGTACGTGTCATGATTAGCAGCCAATTTGAGAGGGTTTGAGCATTTCAGAAACTATCACCATTTCTCAACAGTTTTCATTAAATAAAGGCCTGTACATATACTGATTACGAAGATCACTACTGATACAAAATTATTGGCTGTTAAGGCTACAAAAACTCTGGATCAACAGAATTTGAGACTACTACTTTGCGGAAATATAGGAGAAAGGCCAAAAAATGAATGTAGGAATAATGCAATTTTAACTTTTGAGAGTGGCCATGAGCTGACCTTCATTTTTGTTGCCGCGAAAGTGGAACAAGTTGGTCAGAATTCCTCAAGTGCATGGTGGCTGAAGCATTTGTGATGATTTTCATACTGCTGAAAAACCATCTTGCATTTTGGCATCCAATAATAGGTCTCATGTTAATCCAAAGTCGGATCTGATGCCCAAGTGCCTGGTTCCCTTGTGTTTCTTTGAAATACAGTGATGTGCATTTGATGTGGATCTCATGTGCAGATAGTATTAGTAGCCAACTTGATGTATCAAGAGATGGTTGTCTCAGTCAAAGGAACTTGGGGCAAATGTCGATCTGCATCTGCCCTAAGTGAAGTCAATATCTGGTGTCTCTGCTGTTCCTCACACCTCCTACGATTGGATTCCAGAATAATGAGGAGAGCAGTAATGTCAGCAGGGCTTACACCACCCACCCGGCTTGCTTGACCAATAGTTTGTGGTCTGACCTGAAAGTGAGAGAAGCAACAAAATCTGTGCATAAGACAGGTTCTTATAGAATCCTATAACAACATATGGATCTGATGACAAGCCGGACCACCAGATAAAGACATGCATCTTCTAAATAGCAGAGAAACAATCCAACACCTATTATTGCAGAGTATTCACAAAGAAATAGAGCATCTGACCATATTTGAAACAAAAATTCACTAGCCAAGTATCAACTACTTTCAGTTCAACAGGATTACATTAATTTTGAATCCAGAAATACCTATGTGCATGTTTATGCAAACTACGTTTAGTTCATTTGGGCATAAGTATCACAAACAGTCTTTCATTATCTCTAAAAATATTTTCACCACCCAACTCAAATGCACCTTCATTACTAGCAAAATTTTGTCTCTGCATTGCCTGCTCATTTGCGTTTGAGGCTAGACTCAAAATTATGGGGAAAAAAAGATCGTCAGCTGCAATTAGGTGTTCAAATTTATGCTAGCGCTTCAAAGAAAAATACCAAGAAGAAAATCACTTATGCTACTAATTTAAATAGATGAAGTTATCTGACATACCTTGGAGAGTTTCTCACGTGCTTCAAGAGATAAGGTTGTCATGGCATAATAATCTAAGTCCTCCGGAAGTGGTTTATGTTGTTGATGGACCATCTACAAATAGGAAACACAAAAGGCATACCAGTAAAATTCTCAACATTCAATGCAACGCCAATAGGGAGATGATTTCTTTTCTCATTTGGGGTTGGGGGCTGGGCGGAGAGGGGAGCATAAATGTATCTTTCTCACTTAATGAGGCTTCTCAGTTTATATTACTTCCGAACTTCTTAAAATTGATATTTCATATGCAATTACACGCCATAATCCCTATGTCATTATGCAATACTTCTAATTAAAACTCCTATTTATGTATATTTAAGATGATACTAATCCATTCCTATAGTCTTAAAATACACGATGGTTTCAAATTAGCCCATAAAAGATTGTCAAGCCACCCAATAATTAGTTGTTCAAGCTGACATGATGCTGGCCAAACCTTGATCTACAATTATACATGTATTGATCATCTTGTAAAGATTTCCAGCTTGCCACTGAATAAATGCTTTATATGTAGGTTATTACAATTGGGTTTAATATCCCATACCCTAAAGTGATACTGAGGGTTTTACAGAAACCAAAACTACATTTGTTACTCACCTGTTGAAGTTGGGTTTTCTGCCTTTTAATGAAGCCTTCATACTTGATATCAATCTCGACACATACTTTCTCCACCCGAGATAAGAGTTCATTCCCAAAACCATGCTTATCAATAACTTTGTATAGCACGTGTGGTTTCTTCAGAAGACTCTCCAGTGTTGAAGAGTCCCTTACAGGCTGACCAGATAGTTGGGTAACATCAGCAGCCAAATCTCCTCCTGAGATTAAAATAGAGAACAATAACCATCTTGGATTTCTCAAGTAAATCCCAACAGTCTATAGAACCCCCAGTTAGTTCTATTCCTAAATAAAATAGCTGTGTTAAGATTAATGATTAATTAAGGATCAAGCCAACATATAAGAAACTTGATGCAGAAATAGGTTTAGGTACTCAAGCAATGTTTGAAAGTGAATCTTACACTAAGCTTTCCAATTTAAGACAATCTCAGATTGACTGTTGAATGCCTCTAGAAAATGGAATATATCCCTGCGGCCCAGACTAAGCTATATTCAAGGCTACCCTAGCAGTTGGTCACAAGCAAAGGAAAGCTTTAGAGTTTTCCTTCCCCTGCTCTATTCTGGCAATCTATTTGAAGAAAATATATCAAGAGAAGGAGCAGATGAAGAATATGAAGGTTGCAGATTCTTAATTAAAAATTCCGCAATAACCAAACTGAGCCCTTAGCACACTGCGAATAACCAATATCATGGCAAATAATTTTATTTTGTGCACAACATTGCAAGGGATTCAAAGTTGTTTCCCTGCCTTTAAGTTATGGCTCTCTTCCCTTTTTTGGTCTGCCTGAAGCCATCTGCTTGGTAAGCATTGACCGAGAGAAGAGGCAAATAGTTTGTTTCATATGAGAGTATAAGAAAGACAGAAAATGGACAAACATAATATAACCACTGGAAGCCTTTTTCTGTTCCTATTACCCAATTTCCGTACAAACCTTGCTAGTTTTGGATAGAATCTTGGGGGAACAATGTGCAAATTGATTGTTATATTTCCTCTCCCTTCTCTTTTATCCTCTATACTATCAAGCAAACTGACAGAAAAGAAGTGAATATAGACGACTTTCCTCTTCTTTTATTTTTTTATTTTTTTTCTTTCCTTTCCCTTGTTAGTGAATAAAAGATACTGAAAAGAGTTGAATAAAAAAGAAGCAAGAATAAGGATACAAACCAGAAATCCTGATGGTTTTCAGTCGCTTCTTTTCCTCTGAAATGCGAGCTTGTTTATCTTGGTATAGTTTCCAGCGTCTATCATCTATCAAACCAATTTCACGTCCCAAAGGAGTGAGACGGCTATCAGCATTATCCGATCGTAGCAGTAAACGGTGTTCTGAACGGCTAAAAGATTGCCAAATAAAATATCATTAAGTTTCATGAACGAAAAAAATAGCAATGCACATACACTTCAAGTACTTTTTTGGAGTTCAAAAATGAACTGCCATGTCAGGGCAGGCAAGGTCAACATGCTATATGCGGGCATTTTAGTTGAATTTTTCTGTCATATGACATTCTTGCATCTTAATTCTGAAGAGATTTTGGTTTAGATGATTTCCAGGCCCCCTTGACATTTAGATATGTTTTTCATAAAATAGTCTGTGACGTGATAGACATGCAAAATTTCACGTAAAATATATTAGGAAACTAAATGTCAGTTTCGTGGAGATGCAAGGACTAGGAATTACATGGTAATACAACCTATTTTATTGTTTTTGATAGGTGAATACATGACTGACACATAGATATCATTTGGTCCAGAAAACATTAGCCAGTGACTTGATGGCTAATGCTGCTTTGGGAAGATAAAAAGCACAATAAGATAGAAATGTTATGCTTATGAGTTCATGCAAATTGTGTTTTCCTTTTCCTAGGATTCAAAATGACGAAACTTAAAGAAATTCTGTCCAGATCTCTGAAAAAACAGCAGAACTTGCCATCTTATTAAGAGTTGGTCCCAAATATAAACATTATTGATAGACAGAATAATCAAAACAATAGTTTTCTACAAGATAATCTTAGCTAATTACCTTGTCAACATTCGGTAAGGCTCTCGAAGATCCTTAGTGACCAAATCATCAATCAATGTCCCTATGTAACTGCTCTCCCTCTCGAGAACAATGAGGGGCTTACCCTCTGAATGTCTTGCAGCATTGATACCAGAAATGATGCCCTACAAAAGCAGCAAATAAAAAGACATGCTATATGCACAAATTGCCTACATTGACAGCAAGCATTAAATTCTCTTTTTATTAAGTCAAAACCAACTACATAATTGCTTAGCCAGTTAGCTCAATGGTGAGCTAATAGGGGACTCCAACTATAAGGTCTAGGGTTCAAAACCTTGTGTGCATGAATTGGGTGTGCGGTTGTAGTATTAAAAAGAAAAAATAAATAAAACAAAAAAACAACTACATACTATCTTTTCATGTGCCATCACAAAATAACTCAATAAACCCTACAATCCTTTTCATATAACAAATGACAAAAATAAATTACCTGTGCTGCTGCCTCTTCATAGCCTGTTGTTCCATTTATTTGTCCAGAGAAGAAAAGTCCATCAATCTTCTTTGTCATAAGAGACCTAGAGCATTGATGGGCAGGCAAAAAGTCATATTCTACAGCATAAGCGGGTCTCAGCATTGAACAATTTTCAAGTCCAGGCAAAGTTCTTAAGAGCGGCAACTGTAGCCTCTCCGGTAACCCAGTTGAGAAGCCCTGAAAACAAAGAAAAAAGAGCTAAGGAAAGACTGCTAAAAGACGCTTCTACATTAAAAACATATGATAAGAGGTTTACAAATAATCTGCTTAAGACTCCTTTGCATTCTTCCTAATTATTTTATAAACTACTAAATTGCTGAAAAAGAAAACAAGTTGTTACATGGAATGCGTGAGAAACACCCAAAAGCAAATCTTGTATCTAAGAATCAATATATTGAAAGCTCCAACAAATTTGAGAAAGAAACCATAAACAGATAAACAGGTATATAGAACAAAAACTTCAGCCTTATTAGCCATGTTTTACATTCCTTAAAGTGCAAGCATTTCGTTTCTTTCCAAAGGCACCACATTAGGCTCAAAGGAATTACATTACAATTTGACCACTACAGTGTCCACTTAAGTATCTTTTCCATTAACACAGTAATTCAATTACTGTTCTTCTCACAAACAAGCCAAAAAAAAAAAAAAGGACTCCAAATTTCCTTAGCAATGTTGCAATGAAGAAATAGAAGATTCACTGTCTTCCCATTTGATTTATACGTGTAACAAAAGTCTACAATGATTATGCTGCTTCCTCAAATTAAATACAATTTTGCTGCTTTCCTAGTGAAAAGTTTTACAGTTAGTAGAGTTTTCACTTATGCCTTTCCAATGAGACATGCTGCCATTCCCTATGATGGCACTTGACCTTAAAAGTTATGCATCCTCCAGATAAACTTTGATAGTGAAAAGTATTTCAAGAATCATAATCAGTGATTCTAGCTTCCCATCTCATCCAGCTCTTAGAATCTAGGTTCAGATGAAAACTGTCATTTAACAATTTCTGAATTTTGCCACAACTAGAATCTGCATCCCAAAGAAAGTTCATATCCATCTTTTAGAAAAATATCATCATACCAAAGCTCACGCCAAAACCAAATTCAGGTGCCAAGACCTGCCTTCTACCCTAAAAATATGAAGAGGTTCCACCAACTGCCTCTGCTATTCTTCTATAAACAAACAATATAAGATCCTCTAGCAACATGAGAACACCATTCTCCCTGAAAGTCCCAATACTTCTTATCCAGCACCCTCCTAGATAGATTATCTCTCTACTTCACTGAATGCTGGAACCACCGAAGGACTAAAGCTTGACAAGAAACCAGCAATTTTCTAACTCTAACTTGGAAGCAGGACACAAGCATTCTGCCAACTGACAACTTAGAAATAGGTAATCAACCCTATAACTCCCAAAAGAAATTGAATCCATTAGAGATACCAACAAGGGAAGAAGGGACAAATATATTAAGCTCAGGGATCTAATAAATCAGGGAAATGATGGAAACTTAATTCAGATTGCAACTCATGTTTGTAACATCAATGAACCTCGCTTCTCTAAGATACTTATAATATATTTCATATTCTGAAACTTACATAGTAACTTTTACAACCTGTTATTGGATTGGTTGATTGACTTCAGTCCTGGTGTTTAATTACGCTAAAGTTCTAGCAAAACCATAAGCACAATGCACTTTCCTTGCAGCACCTGGAGGCAGTTGATTTTCCTAATAGTTCTCATTTCTTCCTTCAGTTTGGAAAAACTTTAAAAGTCCATTCAAATTCATGAGGAAATATCATTAGTAAAATTAATGTTGAAGAAATAGACAAAAGCTGACATATAAAATGCTAAACCTTTCTTTGGACAGCTTAAAGAATAACGCATGCCATCAATGTTCTGAGAGTTTGGAAATCCCAGTCTATTGTTAATAGCAGAGAAAATATATGTCAAATCCGTTTGAAACAATTCTGCTATCATGTTATCACATTTGTACAAATGTCTGTCACAAAAGCCAAAAAAAGGACAAATGGAGTGTTCTTGGCTGAGCTTCATTGTTGGTATCTATAGAAGCCCAAGAAGACAGGAAATTGAAGCCTTTCCTTCTTATTCACAGCTATAACAACTGAATTGAAGAAATAAATCAATTTATGAAGGAGAACATGTGCAAAGGCTTCATGCTAACAATAACTTTGTACCTTGGCATAGCTTTATTGATCTTTGAAAAAGCACCAAGAAAAATAAACTATATGAACTATAACGACAATAGCAGCTACAAATCCATATGAGGCCTATCCAAAAAACACCGCATAATTATCTTCATATAGATGCGCCCTTTCCATCCAAACGGTAGTCAAAAAGGAGTGGGGAATAAAATTAAAAATTAAAAAAAAAAAGAAGCTGATATGATGGCGCACCTGGACATAAAGCTCTGGCACATTTCGGCCCTCCGGTTCAAGAAATATTTGATGAGACTCTTTGTCTTGAAACCTCACGATCTAATAGAACAAGATAAACTATTGTTGGAAAATCATTCATACCATAGAAAACATATTATTGGAGCAATAACAGTTTACAGATAGGTTTTTGGATGTGGCAAATTGTAAGACATTCTTAACTTAATCATGTTGGCCTCTTGCTTGCATGTGAACTTTATAGTTTCCCAACTAATCATCCCAAGGAACCTTTTTTTTTTTTTTTTTTATAATTCCATCTCAAAGTATAGGTTTTTCAAAACTGAGATATGCATATTTTCCCATGCTACTGAATGCACCATTATATTAAGTAGAGGATCTTGTCACTAATCTTTATAACATAAACTTCTATTCTTGTTGATTCAGGACTAAAATGAGATTTTGAATATGAACAATTCTGGTATTTTCACTAGTAAAATTCAGAACTCTGGTTCTCTTAAACAATATCTAAGATAATATCATAAATGACAAGAAGAAATGAATTGACTTGTCCTTGGTTTTTCATCACAACATACAATGAAAACTGATGATTCAACAATTTAAATCTCAGAAAGTGTAATATCTGTTTCCTCCTCCACAAGAAACATTGAGGCCCAGAAATACATGAAGCCACCAGTGCAGACATTCCCATGTTCAACAAGGAACCAAATTTGCCTCTTGCAAGTTTGATAAGCAACGAAGCAAAGCATTGTAAACAAAACTTCTGTTTACAAATAAGAATTAAGAAATGGAGGAAAAAAGCAACATAATAATTTGCAAGTTGTGTTAGAAACAGGTACCGAAGTTTTCACAAATATCATGGAACTGGGATTGCTAAAGTCAATATTGAGACAAAGAAGAGCAATTCATACAGACAAAGGCTAGGAAAGATTAATGAAAAAGGATGAGATCATAATAGGACCTCAGGATCAAGTTAATAGGTTCCATTTGATCTTCAAACAACTCATTTTAAAAGAACAAGGCAGCTCTATTTTTATCAGACCAGAATGTCAAGGTTAAAAAACTAATGAGCTAATGTGCCCATAGAGAACAAACAAGAAGAAATCTGTTGTATGGGAGTTTACGAGCTTGATTTAGCAAGCTGTAACTAGTCTCAGATTAGCAATCTCACGTTCCGACAAGATTGGAATTGAAGAATAACCTGGTGTTTCGTCAAAGGGAAACACAACCTTTGCTTTCATCAAAGGAAAACAAACCTTGACTCTCATTAAAGGGAAAGTAAACCTTCGTACAAACAAGTGTTTTTTCCAATAGCTGCCGTTCACTCCTGCTTCCCCCTATTTAACATAATTGGCGACCTCTAAAAGGTTCCCACTACTAGAAGCCAAAGCCTATTACAAAACCCCAAGCCCATGCTTAGTTTATCCCACAGTAAAGTCACCTATTCTACTAACATGGCGAACTTAAACTACTAACACAGCAGGTAACTACTATAAATCCTATCAAGGATTACTGTTACGGGGCTTATCTTGCATGCACGCAACAAGGAGGCTATTGGAGAAAGTGAGTTCTATTTATAGAGATCTAATGCCTCTTGGGTCCCAAAAACAAAGATTTGAATCAGAAAGGAATTAATTCAATAACTAACAAATCTATATTTTCATCATCTTCACTTCTCACAGTGCAGTGTAATGAAATTCAAAGTATATTCTCCCATACATAGGGAAATTTCATAACACCATATAATGGGATCTGGAACCAAAAAGAGAGTAACTACACAAAGAAATGTAAACTGTCATATGGAATCGCAAAAGCAAAAGGGACATAACAGCAGAGACAATTGAAAAGGGATTAGTTGTCCTTTGATACTTGTATGAAATCAACTCCAGCATTTTAGCTGCTAATCAATCCTTTTTTGATGAACAACATAAATTTGTACTAGAGCCAAAAATGGTATGCAAGAAAAAGGAATTTCATAAACTACCAGCTTTACCTTATCTTCAATAGAAGGGCAGTATCTCGGACCCCTGGCTTCAACCCATCCTCCATATGTGGGAGTTTCTTGCAAATTCTCTTTAATTAACTGGTGAGTCTTCTTTGTGGTACGTGTTAGATAGCAGCACATTTGCTCCCTTTCAGTATGAAACTCGGGATCAAAGCTGAACCAGCCGATCTGTTAATGATTAACTCACATTAAAGACGTGGAAATTAAGCAGATTATCAATCATCAATATTACTATATAGACAAAACAATAACTATGGGTTAGGTTTCATCTAAAAATGACAGGCATAAATCATGAAAGACGGTTATACAAACAATATTGCATCATGACCTGAAGCTGAGTAAGAGGTAGACTACCCAGTCAAGCAGAAAGCCAATCTAGACACATTCTGGTTTCTGCCAGATGGCTATGGGGTGAACAGAGTTATGAATTTAGCCAATTTGGTAGCTGCGAATATATTGAAAATTCCATTGGGTGTGGTATATAACGCTATATAAACTACACACTGGTTTTTCTGCGTAAACAAAATTACGAAGCATCTGTAGGAAACTTGCACCTGGCGTAGCATATACATTCAACCTATTAAAGCATCGCACACATAATTGTCAAGTCTTTCCGCCCATTAGCTTTTGTTTTAGGTTAGAAGCTCTAACATGACCTCCAATCCTGGTTTGTCTGTTTTGAGTCTCCACGTCCCTACCCTTTTAATCTTTATTTCAGCTTCAAGGGTCATTGGGCCATTCATCTTAATTTAGGTTTCTATTGGCCTGGATATGAAATAGGATGACGAGAAATCTCACATTGGTTTGATGTATGATTCTTGTGGACATATGTACTGGTTAAGCCTCTCTATCAGTTAAGTTTTGTGATTGGATGCTCAAGTGTGGTACTAGAGTCCAGTTTTCCTTTTTCTTGGTTTTAGTTCCTATAACACCTAGACGTGAGAGGCAGAGTCAAAATTCACATTGATCAGGCATGTGTTTGGTGAATTGATGAGTGTATTTGTTCGACCTCTACACCCCGTAGTTTTAACTTTTGGGGTCTGGTACCTAAATAGAACCTACATATGGGAGTAAATGGAACAACCTCTTCATCTCCATGCTGGGGTTCCAATCCAGAAAAGTCCACAGTACGACAATCCACACGTGGTGGGGTTCCAGTTTTCAGCCGATCAACTTCAAATCCAAGGTGCTGCAAGTTCTCGGTAAGTCCATGTGATGCTGACTCACCAGCTCTTCCTGCAGCCATAGAAGTTCTACCAACCCAAATTTTACCACTCATAAAAGTCCCCGTTGTCAGTATAACAGAAGGAGCATAGAACTTCATCCCAAAAAAAGTACGGACACCTTCCACATTGTCATTCATTCCTAGTAGGATGTCTGTCACCATGGCCTCTCGAATTGAAAGGTTTTGAGTGCTGGAGTATAAAGCAAATAACAAAAGTTACCAGTAGGAAGGAAAAAAAGGTTCAAAAAATTCATACAAGGGAATGCAAAAGTATACTGATAAAACTAGTCAGTTAATGGCAAACAAATAATTTGAATAGTATCATCTATTTATTTAATTTCGGGGTGACCAGTTTTTGTCCTTTGTAAGGTGGGTATAAATCCCACATACGATACGACATTGACCACTTGACTTACAGGTCTCACTATCTTCTCTTACTTACAGTTGGAGGAAGACAAGACAACATTTAGTTAAGGAACAATGACCTTTTTGGGATAAGTAACTGGGAGTATGAGAGCCCTTTTGTCCCATACATCAATTTATTTGACTGTGCTAATGACTTATTTTTGTGTCTGCCAATCCAAGTAAGTTAAAAGCTGAATGAATTTTGGAGAAAGGAATAAGAAAAAATCTTACATGAATAATTATTGAGCATGTAAAAGTGTATTCGATACAGCTCATAAAGAGTTGAATATGTGAATTTATCAAAAATGTATCACAAATTGCAATGCAGCGCATATTAAGCATTGTAAAACAAAAGAGCAGGGATTAATATCATTCCTGACTATAAAATAAAATAAAATAAAATAAATGAAAAGACAATGTAAAAAGCAAGCATTACTTCTTGGATGCTTGTTTTAACATGCAGGCTGAACATGAATGCTACTCTCTGAAAGCCATGGCAATCAGCAAGATTCTATGACAATGTTATTGAATCTTTGGAACATTTTTAAGATTCTTCCAATTCATGATTATAATCCACCAAAAGTGATATAACAAAAAGAAGAAGAAGAAGAAGAAGAGAGAGAGAGAGAGAGAGAGAGAGAGAGAGAGGTAATCCTATAGAAGAATCCAGAAAAATCCAGACAACAACTTGTTTTAGAACTTAAGATAAGCTATGATTAGGACTTTTTAGGGGAAATGCTGGAAAAAAAAAATGAGGGAATAGGACTGTTTTAATAGGAGAAAAGATGGAATAAGATTTGGAGATGAAACAAAGAGGAAAAACTTCATGTTTGGCTGGATGTTACTGGGCTGTGGACAATAACTCAAAGATATTATTTAGACTTTTAGAGATATTCTTGATGGATGGGATTGTAGGGATCCTATGGGATTAGATTCTAGGAAAATGATAGGGATATCAATCATTAACAAAAGAAAAAAAGAAATAAAAGGAAAAAAATAACGTTTTTTTCCGAAACATTGCAAACTTATGGAATGGAGGCCCTCAACTTAATGAGTTCCACAACCAAGAGGTCACACTTTACCAAACCCTACTCTAAAGCATCGTTTCAACCATATGGATTTGTCCTAACAGTGCTTGTGTAAGCTTAAACCAAGGGAACTAAAAGTCATTCCAGAAGATAACTGTAAATTCCAACTAAAAATACCTAATGAACTCTAGTTCATGTCAACTTACTGGTGAAAACCTCACTCACGACCCGACAGTTAAATTCTTGGTGGCAATCATCACATAGCCCTGAGGAATCCAAAAGCCCTCTCCTCTCACAAGGAACAGTGTCCATCATTGAAAGTGGAATCAGTCATAGGAACTTAGACCACCAATGTGCTGGTAAATGAATATCCGTTATTTTTGAAGAAGAATGAGTTGTCTAGGCATTCCTGTATGGTAGAAATACAACTTATTAGCAACACCCACCCACCCCTAACCTAAAAAAGAAGCTCCACCTACAACCCTCTTGTCACATAGATAACCAAGTAGCTATCATCCGTTCGAGGATAATTTGATCCCACTGCTACATAATACTTCACCATCCACATAGGCCTCAGTTTGTGCCAGCTTATCAGCATTTGTGGGTAAAGTTATCACCACCCTTTCAGCTATTTACCTCTACCCTTCTTTTGTCTGATCTCACATGAGAAACTGATGCCTTAGTCTCACAAAGAAAACTCAATAAAACCACTACTATCTTCCTTAAGCTACCTGATGCAAGGACCAAATCAATGCTCCATCATCCAAGATCTTGAAATGACTAGTACTGACTGAATTGGTAACTGATAACTAAAATGTGATTTTATCTATGGGTCAGATTCAAATACGCAGAAGCAAAAACAATCTCATGCTGAAAAGGTAATATCATCATGAACAACTTCTAAAATGTGGTGAACTGAATTTCTTCTCTTCCTCCTTAAAACTCTTCTTGGTCAACTGAAAGAAATGCAACGAACTGGAGAATTGATTCATGGAATGCAGATGAAAAGATACATCATAAAGCACATTTTGAGAATAGATATTTTCAGTCTAAACTGGATGCCTCTAGAGATCACTTAATCTGCAAACTAATACTCATGAAACACTTGTCTGGCTGACTAAAAAGCAAAACTGGCCAAAAATCAGTCAACTGCGATACCAAAAAAGGAGATTGTTCATGCCAACAACTAGTAATTTTGGACTGTCATGTATAAGCATCATTGAACCCAAAAAGATAAAAGAATGCTGGGGGTTTGGGGGTGCGGAAGTGGTTACTGCAAAGAATGCTGCACAGAGATTACGAAGACAGACTTGCCTTTCCACTATGTTCCTCATTTGCATGGCATATTCCCTTTTGTCAGTTTGTGCTCGCAATGCTCGAACTGCAGGACCTCTAGAGACATTGAGAACACGTTTTTGCAAATAGCATCTAGGGATGAAAACAAAAGTGAACATTAGTTACGAATACTACAAAGCAATAACATCAGCACTCACTGAGACAAAAATGATACCTAAAAAAACTATAATTCTCTCAACCCATATCAAGGCATAAACCTCAAAGGGTAGTAACGCTACAAATAATTGATCAGATAATTGCTACAAATGTAAAAAGAAAAATTGACCAATGTAAAGAGGAATTTGGAAATATTTAATGAGCTTTTAATAAACTATAGCAGGAAACATAATCAGATAATCATGGCCAGACCCTGAATGCCTTTTGTTAGATGATGCAGGGCCGTACATGGAATTCGGTATGCAATAGTGAGCAGAAATTGCTCTTACCCATAAGTCACTCACCAAAGTAAAAGCAAACATAGGAACCATACATTACCTATCTGCAACCTTCCCAATTTCACCACCAAGTGCATCCACTTCATGTACCAGTTGTGATTTTGCAGGCCCACCCACTGCTGGATTGCAGGGCTGCATCAAACTTCATGGTAAGAAACTCTATCTAAACCTTTGAAATATGATTTTGAGAATCAAAAGATGTTTTTCTTGAATCTTTAGTGCATGGATCTGCAAAATTTGGTGCATGCATGCAGTGTCTGCATGTTTGTGAGAGAGAGATTGGGGATGACAATTGATGAAGTTTCAAAGTAACAGTGTTGGCTTGCTGCATGATGGGTTTCGTAACAATGAAATAAATCTCCAAACAGAGGGTAAGAGCACATGTCTTTCTTATTAGAAACTTTCACCCGTGTAGAAAGAATTAAAATTTTCAATGTCAATGCACTCCTAGAGTACTAATTCAACATACGTTTAAATTGAAGGGGAAAAACTTTTGGAACTATAGGAGGCCGTAAGATGGTTTCTTAAACTTCAAATGTAGTAACTCAAACAAAGAATTTTGAGTTAGGAGGAGCTTAAATATTAACCTGCCAAGCAATTCGATCAATATTTAGTGTTAGAAGAAGTGTTTTTGCCCCTAATCGAGCAGATGCAAGTGCAGCTTCACAGCCTGCATGTCCTCCTCCAACTACAATAACGTCAAATCTTTCATCAACTGCTCCAGCATTATCATTCCAGTCTGCAAAATGTTGAAAGTGCTTCTTTATTGCCTTTGCAGCAATTTTGGACATTACATTGAAAGAAAGTACTAGCTAGAAAAAAATATCTAGATCATCAATGAGAAGAAATTAAGGAAGAAGCTCAGTGTTAAGCTGAAGAAGTTGAGATAAATATTAAAAATTTACAGGAATAATAGTTAATAGTTTCTACTTGTTCCACTAAAAGGGAAAACCGGTCTAGTTCTCTACTTCTGAGGAAAAATCTATTTGCAGCAAACCTTTATAGTGTAGGATATTTTTTACATAGGTGAACATGTTTTGAGCATTCAAAGGAAACTATGTACAGCATACTAAAAAATGTCAAGAGTCCAAATAACATTGGATATGTGTTAATAGTATTTTCCCAGACCACTTACTACTTCAGTTCAGTGTCGCAATAGGCAGCCAGCCAACATAGTGGCAAATTTCCAGTACCATGTCGGCAGAAGAGACTGAAGAAGAGAAAGGGGAGGTGGGTGGGTGTGGTAGGTTGGGGTTTAGGTAGTTGGTTGCAGGAATGGCAGAATTACCTAGTTAAGTCTTCAAGAATTTGGAAACACACAGTATTTTCTGAGTCTGTTAATCCTGATTTTCCACTCAGCATATCGCCATTGCTACTTGAGAACCATTCCCGTTATCCATTAATATTGAAAAGGAAAAAAGAACATAGACGAGCAAATTTGACTCAAGTATCACAGTTACCACTTCAAAACGTAATTTCCTGGTGAGATACGAAATCTCTAATCTCCATCATAATTCTATAGAAATCAACAGATATTCATCACATTTGAAAACCGCTAACCTTGATCAGGACAATGGAATATTGTAATCAACCAGTGTTGCATGTGTAAGAAGGATGCTAAATCAATTGACTATTAATTGCTGCACTTTTAAGTAGAAGTCCTCAAGTTTGTGTTTCTTTTATTTCCCATTTTGGTGGTGCACCTAGCGCGTTATTGTGTGAGAAAAGGGAATCGGTTCCGTTGTGCTCACCTTCGTGGACCTGGGTGGAATCCAAGTTTGAAAGCTGCAGTTTCAATAAAATTAGCTTACTTATAAAAGAACAACTTACTTAGGTTCATAAATGCAATTCTTACTTGTCACTTTATTTTAATATCAATGACAGCAAAATATTTTCCAAGTCCTCCAAACCGTTCTCTTGTTTCCCATCGAGAAAATGGTGAAAAGTACATTGAAATCTAATGTCTCGCATCCTGATTGCTTAAATAATTAAAGCTTCTCAACTATGAGACAATAAACCACTAAAAACACTAAACACAGAAATTGAACAAACGTTTCCTTTCTAATTCGTACTATTCTCAACAACCAAATAAAGTACATTACTATCCATTGGTTACCGTGAACATATTGCAATAAAATTCGTCGCATAAAGATACAGATATGAGTAAACAATAAGAGTACCTGTACTGCTAGAGCCTGAAGCGGCAGAGACGGAGAACCCGCGGGAGAAGGGGAAGCTGAAGAAGACGGACCGTTGGCTGGGCCTTCGTCGGAAGGTGAGGACGTGAGGCTTCGGAAGATGAAGAATTGGGCAAGACAAAGTGAAGTAGCGGGCGAGGCGAGAGAGATGTGGCGTGACCGTAGCTGCCATTAAAAAGAGGTTAACGAACTCTTCTCGCTATCGCTTCAGCCGCGACTGAAGCAAGCACGGAGACAGGCCTCTGAATATATATTGTATCCGTTGGATAGAGTTATCCGTCGTCGTTTCTGTCATATTTTTTAAAATCCAGCCAAAAATCGTTTCCTCAAAACTAAAATTATATGAATAAGATATTAAAATTGCACGAAATTATCTTGAGAAATTCAGAAAATTTAATCTATAAATATTTAGAGTTATTCTGTTGTATTTATTTGGGAACTAGCTTTGCTTCTGACGTGGCAACCAGCGTGGAGGTCTTGAGCTGGCTCCCACTCACGGGAGCTGTTTCTCATAGTTGCGCGTCGTCGCAGGCGATCAAGTCCGCTTGGGCAGAGAGCCGTTCTTCCAGCGGTCCCATCCGGGCGCCCACAAGCCCGCGACAAGCACTGAGAAAGATCTCTTCCACTCTGCTCCTATAAAGTTTTCGTACACGCAAACCAAACCTAAACAGGGCAATGGCGAACAACCGGCAGACTCGCTCCAGTAGCGCCTCACCGAGAGGAACTTACGTTCCACCGCCGGCGAGAAACTCAGGGAGGCAAAGATGTGTCCGAACGTCGCCCATAGACTATGAGGAGGAGTACGCTCCGCCGGTGCCGCAGATCACCGTTTATAGTGATCCCCTGTATCTACCAACCGAGGACACTAACGTGACAACTCTTGTCTCTTTTAAGCTAACTGGTCTGGAAAACTTCACCGTGTGGAGCCTCACCATGACCAACTCACTCCTGATTAAGAACAAATTAGTTTTTGTGGACGGAAGGTATCCGGCGCCGAGTCCAACTTCAGAGTATTATGCATTATGGGAAAGGTGCAACGCCGCTTGCCTCGCCTGGATAAAGAACTCCCTGTCGGAGCAGTTGCAAGAGGGTTTCATCTACGCTACTGATGCGGCGGAACTGTGGCTTGAACTCCATACCCTATTCAACCAGGAGGGTCCCTCAAGAATGTATGATCTTTTCAGCGAATTGAGCCTTACTCGGCAGGGTGGAGAAGAAGTGTCCATCTATTTTTGCCGTCTGAAACGATTGTGGGATGAGCAAGCGTTCCTGATAGCCCTAAAATCGCCTGAACTGGTTGAAAATGCTACGTGGAAGGCTCACCAGGGAGAGATGAATCTCTTCCAGTTCCTTCGCGGCTTGGACGACAGCTATGGAGCTTTGCGTGACCAGATGCTCATGATGGAGCCCTTGCCGACCGTCCACCGGGCTTTTTCCATCATTAACAACGCTGAGTACCGGCGAAAACGTGCGGGGAAGACAATGGATGCAAATTAGGGAGAATTGCTGCAAATTAGGTATATCTAATTCCTAAGATAAATTTTGGATGTTAGATAATGGTGTTAGTGATTATATTATAGCTAATTACAATTATTTGCATTTACCTAACTCATGTGCATTTAAATCTAGATATGTGAGATTGCTAAATGGTGAGAAGGCAATAATTACACACACAAACACCGAACATATTCCAATATCCAAAAGAATAAAATTGTGCATTGTATTATATTCTCTTGTTTTCAAATTTAACCTCATCTTAGTGTCAAATTCAGTTGGATAATAACTTTTGGATTGTATTTTATCCTAACTTTTTGTTTTTATGTGTTTTAGGACCTTTGAACAAGTAAAGCCTCAGACTTCGACAAATGAGAAATGGGTTTTATATTTTTATCCTACATGCTAAAGAGTGAAAAGTTCAAAGTTTATCTGGGAGTAGCCCATTAATTTTTGCAATTTCAAAAATGGCGTGTAATCATTGACATTACTTTATGGCATTGTAAGCTTGAACATGTATCCATTGTTAAATTTAGATTCATAATTATTGTGGTTGTGGTATATGCATCATAATTTGCACTATTTTGTTTGTTTAATTGCAAAATAAACTCACAAATCATTTCCTTAGCAACATGAAAATGCCAAGTATTCATTTCCTTTGCACTACCAATTGTGTTGTAGAGAGGTAATGCCCAAATGATAAAATCAAGTTAAAGTAATCAAGTTGCACCTCTCCTAGTAGCTATAGTTCTTTGTCTAGTGGTATTACTTGATCCTAATAATAGGTATCGTAGCGAGATCATAGGTTTAAGTCTTCCAAGTGTTCCCCCTCGTTGTCACGTTGCTCTATGTGGTGGTTCAATGTTCCGTTCAACATGGTATCGGTGCTTCACAACTCATCCTGTTGGCACCTAAATGGTGCATTTCTCATGTCCACATGTCAATTTGTGTACCAATTTTGTTTTAGAAGGGTTTTCTCAACTGATTGCTTAGTTCATGTTGCAAAAGGGTGTATTCAAATAACATGGTTAAGTATAAAAAATAAAATTATACTTCTACTAATAGCTCTAACTTTTGATGCAATAGTAAATATTAATCCTAACAAATCCGTCATTTCACCTTCTAGAATGGTCTATCATTTGTTTTATATATGTTAGCAATTTTTCTACATCAAATACTTTGTCAAGAATCCCCTTTTGATATCCTCTTTTAATTTTTCTATATCATGGTAGCTTACACAAGACATGATATCCTCTTTCGCATAACGACTCAAGAATCCAAAGATTGCTTTTGTGGGAACATTCAAGGTTTTGATTATCTCCTTCCTTATCTTCTCTTTGAAGAGGTGATAATTTATCTCACTATGCTTTGTATTGAATCAAGCATCTTATTTTGATAATGATAAAATGCATAACAAAATGCTTGAATTTATTGTATTAAAACCACACAGAAAAATCACCCGAATATGTTGCATTAAAGTTGCTTTATATATGTTTAGGTTTGCCGCATGAGAGTCGAACTGCTTGCATGATAATCGCAAATGTGATTGAAAAATATGCCCAGATTTTCTTGCCATTTTATGCTAAAATTTGCCGTATGAGACTTGCAATACATGATGAAATATATGACTAGATTTGCTGCATACACTTTTACTTTATTGGAGAAACATTTGGAAATATCATTTGAAGACATCTTTACAACTTGTACACTCAAAACCATTCACATACGTAATGGAAGCGCATCATTTACACCGGGGAAGCAAATATCACAGCCATAGGGTCGGCAGGGTACAAATCTGTATAACCACTAAAATCTGAGCAAGAAAACGTACTTATACAAAAATCTGCTATCAGATAAATGACACAAAAAGAAGAGAACAAAGTACCTCTATCAACTGCTAAGACCTCAAACAGAATGCATGGATTCCTCCTTGCAGGCAAACCATATGACCGGCAAGCTCATACGAAAATTTCCATTCCATTAACCTTTTAAAGTTAAAGAAATGTGAGAACATACTCTGAGCAAGCTATAAGCTCAGTTTTAAAAATAGTTTCCAAAATTGAAAAAGGTAGGAAAAGGAAAGACAGAAAAGGGTAATACCCGTAGAAGTGGAAGTCACAAACCATAAAGCCAGAACACAGTACATTTATATTCACACCCACATAATAAGAATTTGGGATTTAAAATTTAGACCATTTCTTGATTTGTGCGTGTCATCATAATCTTCTTTGTATCGTTCCAATTTTATCGGATATCCCAAAGGATAATTTGGAATTTTCCTGTTCTAAAAGTTACTGAGTTATATGTATATATATATATATATTTAATTATATTAATACCTTGCACATGGTCTGAGTCTTTATCTTTTTATTTATTTATTTATTTATTTCTCTCCTCTTATTTCTCAGTAAGTAGGAAGTCCATTTAAAAGAAATCAGTCATATTATAGCTGATTTTGGCCAACTCAAGGGACTGAGTTGCGTTGTTCTACTATCATATGGATATATAGCAACGAAAGGGGCCTTAACTCAGAAATGCAAATGGTGATTGAAGGCTTTAAAGTACGACTACGCTGATTGAATAACGTGAACGAAAATTCAAGTTGCTGCCAATGCTATTGTTATTGATCATTTTATATAATATTGCAATCACAATTAAATTATAGAAAACAGATCACCTTTTATACAACAAGCAGAGACTAAACCAAACTTTCAAATAATAAATACGTCAAAAGGGTTAGGAGTACATACTTCATAGTCACACAGCCATAGTGCATCATCTCCTATATGGCTTCAAATGATAATTCTGGAACTCTGAACCAAATGTTATTGACTCTTCATCAAGTTTCTTCTTTAATCTTCTCCAAGTTCTCAACATATCAGATTGTATAAGACCCCTGTAAAGTGTCTCAAAAGTTACCTTCTGAGGGAGAAAGCCCCTTTCTATCATCTCCACAAAAAATTGGCACGCCTCTCTCCACTTCTGTTTCTCGCATAACCCATGAATCAACATTGTATACGAATCCAAATCTGGTCCTTGCCCACATTCTCTCATATCATCCCATAAGTTCTTCACAATCTCCATGCCATTCAACTTCAAAAACATACCCACCAAAATGTTATACGTGTGAATAGTGGGCATACACAAACGCTCTTCCTTCATTTTCCTGTACAATTTTAAAGCACTGTCCACGTCTTTTCTTCCCCTATACTCCTTGAAGAAACAATTGTAAGTCGCGGCACATAGACTAACTCCATTCCTCACCATCTCCTCAAGCAACTTCTCTCCATCCTCAAGCCTCCCGCATGAACAAAGACACTTGAGCACTGACGTATACGTCGCCACGCTCGGACAGATTCCCTTCTCGCTCATCAACCTCAACTTATCAAGTGTCAACTCGGGTTTATGTGCCCGGCTATACACATGAAGCACGATCGAGAAACTAGTTACATCAGGCTCAATCCCTCTCTCCCTCATTTCATCAAACACCTTCTCCGCCGCCCTTATCGTCCTCTCGAACCTATCGTCCGGATGCAAACTCGCCCGCCTACAAATCCCATTCAACAAAACATTGTAAGTAACCACATTGGGCTCGATACCTTTCCGCACCATGTCCTTCAAAAACCTCTCCGCCACATCGATCCTACCGATCTTGCACCACCCGTAAATCAAAATCGAATACATTTTCGTATCCGTAAAAAACTCATGTTTCTTTTTGTTAAAAACCTCCGTTGCAACCTTAACAAACCCATACTTGCAAAGGGTGTCCAACAGATAACAAAAATCTTCTTTGTCTGTCTTGTTTTGTGTAAAAGCTTCGATTTCATCGAAAGCGCGAATGGCCTGGCGTGTAAGACCAGCGGAGATTAGTCTACGGATTAAGATGAGGAACGTCACGGGTGTCGGGGAGAGATTGCGTTGGTCCATCTCGACAATGAGCTGCCAGGCGAGGTCGAACTGGCGGACTTTGGCAACGAGGTCAATGAGGAGATGGTAGGTAGTGGGGTTGAGAGGAGGGGAAGGGAGGGACTTGGAGTAGTCAAAAAGGGCGAGAGCGATCTTGGAAGAGTGTCTGAGGCGGAGGAGGGTTTGGTGGAGGAGATGAGGGGTGAGATTGATGCCGTGGAGCTGGAGAGAGGCCTCCATGGCGTGGAAGGGGTTGTGGTGGTGGAGGAGGATCTTCGAGATCGACTCCGCCTCACTTGAGGGCTCAAGGGCGGGGAGGCTGACCGAGGAGAAGGGCCGGATTCGGAGAGGAAAGAAGCGTGTTTGGATTATCCTTAGCGCCATTGACGGCTTCTCTCACTGACGATCGCGTGCCATGCACAATTTATGCACTTGAAAGGTTTAAGATGACTAAGTTTCTTCATATTCGACCTTTTTAACTGCACTTCTTTGACAAATAAAGTTAGTTTTAAGAGTTTTTTTTTTTTTTATTTCCAACCATGCATACAACAACTCGTGCAGACATGGTGTGAACCTCAAATATCCAGTTAAAGTCCTCATTAACTCATTACTTGAGCTAACTAGGTAGGAACAACTTTAGTAATGTTGCTTTAACAACTCCAGCATCATCATTTTGAAACAAGGCATCAAAATGTTGCCATTTTAAATTATAACTTCATTAGCAGTAATATGCTAAAATACATGTTAAATTATACATGACATTTGTTGATCACATGTTAGTTTAGTGGTAAACTAACAAGGCCTAGGACAAAGTATGTGAAGTTAACAAATGTTTGATTCAATTAAAAGTAAGTATTGTTTAGAATTTGTAAGTCTTTATAAAAATAAAAAAACCAAAAGTGTGTGAGTTTGGGTTCACACTAATTCATTAGGGAATTTCTTTGCATTCTTACTCTTAGCCAACATGAGATATAAAGTTTATTTGTTTAAACTATTCTTGGAATGTTTCAGTCACATAAAAACTACGTACGGATTATATTGACTAACCTTTCTATAATGAGTCTTTCATGTATTTTTAGGTACTACAAAATACAATATTTACTAAACAAATATTTGACAAGCATCTAACCTCATGAGTGAACTTCCTATTGGCTAGTTAAGTTTAACTTTGTAACGATGCCTAAATGTTATATATAAATAAAAAGAAATCAAGTACAAATTGGATCGATAGGTTTTATATGTTCCAAATGACTTTAAGATTGTTTGATTGTTCAATTGTTACTTACAAGATTTATAATCATCGCTTCAATACTTATGTCATCAATAGATATTTCAAGTCTCTTAATGTTCTCTTTTATATTGAAATCCTTGATGATTTAGCCTCCACTCTTGGTATTCTTCAAGAGAATATCACAACATAAAATGTATAGATTCTTGTCTTACATTCACAATAAGCGTAATAGCAAACAATTTGATTGAGCAGTAGACGATTTCTCAAAAAACACAAGGGACCAGCTTGCTAACGTCCCCACCAAAGCCCTCTACAACAAACAACATAACTATTTCTAGTGCCAGTTTAGTCTATATAACTTATGCAAATCACTAACTTGAAGAAAAGAGTTTCTGCTCTAGTAATTCCGCCAACCTAGGGCACTCATGCAACGCTTTTGTTTGCAGAAACTGTACTGATCGATGAGGATTCTGTTCTTCCTTTATAGCTACTACCTTAAAATTGTGAGCATTAAATTCATGTAATAGTATAAATCTGTAACAAACGTCAAAGCCTATTCTGAAGCTGTATAAACATACGTCTCTTGAGCTTTCTCTCCCATATTCGGTTTCGCTTCTTCCCTATCTTTAGCTTTCTTTTGCCTCTTTCTCTTGTTCTTTTAACATGTACCATGTATATCTATCCACCTTATCGGTTTCTTTCTTTCCCCATATTCAATTTGTTCACATTGTTAACATGGTATTATAGCAACATTTTCCCCCTCTGCATCTTACATCTAACATAACACGTCTTGAAAAGCATAATCAAAGACTACCTTCTTTTCCCAGGCCATATTCTTCAAAGCAGGTCAAAACCCAAACGAAGGTCGGTGGGGCTTGTTGACGGCAGCGGAATGTACGAGTGGGAGAAGATGAGAATAGACAACACCAAATTTCGTGCTTGCTTTTTTCCATTTTCCTTCGTACTTTGTCCTAGTACTATATCCTTCAAAGCCAGAACAATCCATTTTCCCCGATATCTATCGAACGTAACGATGAAAAAACCCTTGATGTCTAATTCGCCCTGCGGATATCCATCCAGTTTGCAAATTTATAGTTGAGAACTCATGTAGAGGAGCTACAGAAGTGTGAAACAGAAGTCTCATTCCAGCATAGTGTGCCCAATTAGAAGTAAAACTGCTGGCCCATCTGTTGTTTTATGAATAATTTACGACTATCCTTTCAGTTCTTTTACAGTACTGAAAGAGGAAAAATAGTCCACCTCGTTCGTGAATGTCATGCTTCTTTTACTTCGATGTCTGACCTGTAACGGGTTCACATTCTTTACTCCCGAGTCCCATTGCTTATTGCAGCTCATCAACAGAATCACTACCCCACGAAATTTTTTTTTTCCCAAGCCAACCATCAAGAGATCAAATTCTCAGTTCAACTATTGTCAGGAAACCTAAACCTCGAATGAAACAATCAGGGTGTCCTGGCTAGCACAATTGAGTCCTATATACATGCTAAAGCTCCTTGTTTTGGCCTTGTGGCAAGAACATGGGAAACCAGATTTACATTACACATTCATTTGTTCATCCAAACCGTACCAATCGACCTTGTACAAACGAAAGATTAGATTAGTATGATACTTTGTCACTAAAACACAAAAGCATTACAGTAAACATCATCCCTCACCCTTAAAAAAAATTAAATTATTAAATCCTTTCAAAAATTTATACATTCAATACTCTTTGAAGATCCCCAGTTAAATCATCCAAATCAATAACTGGGGTTTCAATTCTTTTTTTCTTAATTTTATAGAGCTCTGATTTCAATTCGATGATTTGTTTTTCCAATTTTGCTCCCTTATCTGGTAACTTGGCAACCATGGCCTGAAAGGAGAATAATGTCAAAGTCGAAAATTAGACCAAAAAGGAAAAAACAAATTCCAGAAATTACATCATTCAAGATAAATATAAATCGAATTAAATACAGTCCAATTTAATTCTTAATCTAATTAGAAAAAACACAATTTATCTGACATAATTTTATAGTGATCAAGACTTTTCAGTTTAATTTCTCAAGGATGATTAAGACATTACTCACACAATCTATTATTTTGGACTACAAAGTACTCACCCCAATGGCGAGTTTTATCCACATTTATTTCTAGTGTAAAAGATAATATAAAGAAAGGAGGAAATGTTGAGAATGTTATCATGGTTAGCTAGCATAAATCAACTCCTGAATTAAATAGATCCACTAGAGTGACAGTCGAAAGCTTCACTAGTAATCATACAGAATGCCTCCACCAGATGCTTTAGTCAATCAATTAAAGGGCATTCTTGCAGGCTGGCAACTTTTCATAGGACTAAAATCCGCTACTCTTTTTCTAATTTATACTTGGGCTCCTCAAAAGTGAAAAAGTTAAATGGTGAAAAGCTTAGCACAACTTAATCTCCAAAAAGCCTATATTAAAGCTTGTGCATGACTTCACTAGAATCATAATTATTCAATGAGACAGAACGAGAAAAAAATAATATACCTTATTTGCAAGAGTGTGGGATAGGCGATTGATTCTCTCTTTAAGCTCGAGCTCTGTCATTTCATATGCAGAATCAGGGGAAGAACTTTTCTTCTTCAAGTTTACATCCTTAGGCTTGAAAGCATGCACAGCTCTGCCAAATTTAATGAAAGCTTTTACTGTAAGAGCAAAGATAGCATAACATCCAGACCTCACTAGGAATGCTGAATGATGCATAGAGACCATACCCATCAACATTATGTTCAACTGAAGAACTTGATGATGAATAGCGGATAACTGCAGTGCCTTTTCTTCTGTGCCCAAAGTAAATCAGACAAAAGTCAACAGCTATGCAATACGTATAGATAATCCATACAATTCTACAGGACATCTTCAATTCCACAAAGACAGGCTACAATGTCCTTCAAATCGACTTGTAGTAAATTTTTCTTAAAGTTCCCACATTCTTTTGCTCCTTGGAACCAACGAAACACATGAAAACCTCCCCTAAGAGCTATAAAGGAGAAGGATTGCAAACTGTTACAGTTATGGGAGTTGGTGAGACTAGAGTGCAGGATAGATAAAACTCTTAACAAAGCATTCATGTGGCACAATGCAATAACAGAGATCCCAGAGTTTCTGTGAACCTCTGTGTTTGCCCCGTAATGGTCCAAACGAAGCCATCAACGAATTAAACAAATAAAACAAAAGAACATGCAGCAAAGCTGGAAGTAACATAAACCAAAAAGAAATCACCTAATCACTTCCTCTTCAACGTTTACAGCTTCTTCTACAGGTGCTGTCTTGGAATAAAGTAAACTGTGGTGACTAACTCCCGCTATACCTTTTGTTTCCAGGAACTCCACATGGGCTTTCAAATAGGAATCCCTGTAATAAAGAGGAAAAGAATTATTCAAGTTGGGTGAAATTATGGTAGATATAATGATTGCGATACAGGCCAAAAGCCCACAACCACACCATATTTGCAAATATAAAAATGAATGTCAACAGCAACAATATAATATTTGCTTCTCCTGTGACCAAAATCTTATTATATAAAGGTTTTAAGCATGTCAGATATTCATAAATCTGCAAGCATCTCACAACTCTTTATGGAAAGGGAATTACTAACTTAAGAGTCCAGCAAATAGAGGGGTAAAAAAAATCCTTACTTTCAAAGAAACAACAGTTGTACATGAGGACAAACTGGCCTTTTTATAGAAATCCCTACTTAAAAAGTCCCATTTATGCTCGGGTACCACCTGCTCAGTAATATTTCCACCTCGCTTATTCTGTGCAGGCTGTAATTCTAGTAACTTAACCGATTATTTCAGGAAAATATTCTTGAACTTCATCAACCTTTTCAACGAGAATAGACATTTTGGCCATCACTTACAGTCAGTATTGTAACCATGAAAATTTCATTCTTGTGACCCAACCATGAAAATTTGAAAGCTGTGTATGTGAATACACATTGCCCCTAACCCCTTCTAGTTCCTTATTGTTATAATATTGTATAGCTTATGGATAGGTTTTGTCCCTGAACATCACCAAATTTCGAGTTCTTTCTTAACAAATTTCAGGTGTCCATTTTTCTTTTCACCATAAACTGGCTAATTGAGTCATGGATTTCAATTAGATATCAATGTTCAGGATAATGTATTATATTTCAAAGCTAAAAATTGACATGCAGTCCATTTAATAAATCCCGTGAGGGAAAAGACCAAACTGAAATTTTTTGAGAGATAGAATCAACTTGCCAAGAAATTTTCAATGGACAAAGTTAAGTTTAAAAAGAATATGAAATTTAAACTTAAACCAATAATACCTGTTGTTCATATAGTTGACTATCAAAAAGAGAAGTACAATCTTTGACTTGAAAGGAATAAAGAAAACACATCAGTTTTATCCAGCTAAAACAGCACAACATTAAATGAAACCAAACACTAGCGAGGAAATAGTTGTCCATTTTCGTTGCTCTTAATAGCATAATTAGATCAGGACATATGGATTATTAGACAAGATAACCTGACAAGTGAAATCAATAAGCAACAAGAAAATTGTTATGCAACTTGTTTTTTCCTCTAAGTAATTATATACAAATATAAATTTAGGACATCATCTATCAGCTGCAGGCATGTTTTGACCAAACAACACATAGTCATTACCTTCATAGCATCACCATTACCCTAGCGTTCTAGTACAGAGCAATGTAAGGAGAAAATTACTATTGAAAAGGCTCAATAAAAATATTAATTTATTTTGCAGCTCTCTCCTTTTGGCTACTCTTCCTAGACCAATACAGTACCTACCTCGTCCAAGAAATTTGGTAACAAGTGAACTTAAGCAGGTCGACCCAAGTTTTTATGTCCTCAATCTAAGGACACGAAGATTTTAGTTTCACAGTTTTTATTCTAATATCCTCTCAGATCTATGACAAACACCAAAATATAATTGGAATCATATTCTAGTATTCATTATGCATGAATGTTAAAGCATACACAGAAGCACACATCCTCACCAAGACATGCAGTATCAGTTGAAAAAAAAAAAAACCAAAAATAGAAAACCATTAAGAAAACCATTTACAATATATAAACGATGCAGACTCATTGATAAGTACATTATATGCTGGCAATCGTGCTCTGCATGTAACTGCTGCTGGGTAACAGAGACATCAAACCCCTGCTCCGGGAGACTGAAAAGCTCACATAGATCCTAAAAAAATTGTTGTAAGTAATTGTACAGAACGTCAAACCTTGCAGGTAAAGCAACAGTAAATTGCTTTTTTGAAGTGCATACCTGCTGGCTAAAGTATCGCATTTGTTCTCTGTGCTCAGTTGCAGTTCTAAATAATCCTCCCTTAAATATCTAAATCAAAACCAAGCAATCTGATCAACACAATTACATTCTATGTAACACCTTACTACTTGTTGGCCCAGACGTCCAACCAGTGAACAAAATGCCAAAAAGGCAGGGGTACAAAAACACCAAAAAGCTCCAGCTATTTTAAGTTAACCTTAAAAAAGTAGACATTTACCTGCAGTAAGAACTTTCCTTTATTCAATGTGAACCACAGTAGGTCAATTAAAACATGTTGAAACCAAAACTATCATATAACTATTTCAATAATGACAGAACACAGCCAGAGCAATGTCAATGTCAAGCAACCAAGAGCTCTCAGCTGTCATCTCATGTCCCATGACAATCAACTCTGCAAAGCATGAATTGAACAGAGGGGATATATGTTTTACCTGCTTTCGATATATTTTTTCTTCAACAGTTCCGCATGTCATTAATCTATATACGATGACATCCTTCTTTTGCCCTATTCGATATGCACGATCAACACTCTGGCTATCCGTACTGCATGCAAAAAAAGAAGAAAAAGTACTAGACTTAGTTTAGGAAACATTGATCCGCAGGTGGGTTCATTAACATCACCAGAGGGCTTGACTTTAAAAGCCAGAAAATCAATAAATAAATGAACAGAGGAAGAAGAACAACGAACAAAATATTTATAGATGATATAATTTGTAATGTCAGTATAAAGAAAAGAGGACTTGAAAATTAGAAAATGAAACTATGACTATTAATATCGACATAGGACCTTTACACAAATAGCTCATAGCGAAGAGCATTCAATGCCAGTTTGGAACAATAAAGTGAAAAAGAATGCAAGATATTCCATGCTGCAGCTCCACAAATGCAAGAAACCAAGTACAAAAGGCAATGGCATGAATCATAACTGCAAAATACAGCATTTAGAAGCGTTTTGATGAGATCCGCAGCATCCCCCAGTAGGAAGAACAGATTAGATCATTTTAGAAGAAAACCACTTGCTCATCAGATTTTTGGTGAGAACAGGAACATCTCCCAAAAGGAAGCGAAAATTCATTCTAATTGGGCACTCTAGTTTGTTTACAACATTTTATTTCGAGACATTCTTTCTGTGGCATATGACTGTCGAGAAGGATGCTTCTAGAATTAATTTGACAAAACCACATTGCTTCTACTAGTCTAGACTTCTTTGTCTTGTTGCAATCCAAGAACTGACTCATTTTTCCTCCATATTTCCACATTTCATAGGATTAGCAAATCGAACTCCTTAGAAGCTTCAGAAGCCTTCCTTGAAACAGCAATAATTAGAATCAATTACCTCCTGAACAAGAGGGGGAAATCTGCTTTTTTTTGTTTGATGATGGATCGAAAATTTCATCCAGGTTCACTTAAGAAGCTTCCTCTAGTACTAAGAAGATCTTAAGTATCTTGAGACTTACACTAAGAATTAAATATGTCCATCTATTGGAAGAATGGCTATCATATCATGCATAATTAGCAGATAATGAAAGCAAACCCAACTCACGAATCACACTAGATTTCCACCAAGAGAGACAAGAACAGAAACTATAAGCAGAAAGACTGAAATCCTATTTGGCCAGGGTGCATAAGCGATTTGCTGGTCACAAGTTAGGAATGCATTTACTTTTAGAACATAGGTAATATGATAATTGACTAAATCTGATAAAAAGCAAGCATATTTTAAGAAATATGATCAAAATAAAAATTTGGTACATCTCTGATATCATGTTACTGAAAGTTTTACATGTTAGATAAATCTCAATTCTTTCTGTAAATTGTAAGAATTGTTTATTTGTTATTATCCACTGAATGTGTAGACCCAGAAAAATAAAGGCAGAAATAAAAAGAGGAAGATAGAACAAACAGCTTTAAAGAGCACCTGGGATTCCAAGCAGGATCAACAACAATCACACGGTCTGCTCTTGTTAGTGTAAGGCCTAGACCACCAACTTGAGAAGTCAAGAGAAATATCAGAGCCCCTTCACCTTCTTGGAAATCCTAATGAAAAAAAGGAACGTGAGAATCATCAAATAAGACTAAAATAAATAAATATAATCCTTACCATTTTGATTATGTACAGCACTTACATTAACGATCTTTACCCGATCACTAGCCTTTGTGGTGCCATCAATGCGTAAGAACTTGTAGCCTTTGGATATTATTGAATCCTTTAAAAACAGGTCATCAAGAAGTTAATTCGTTCAAAAGCCTCATATAACAGCAAATGTATGTCAATAAAAGAACAAGCAACTCAACAAAGCTTCATACTCGGAACCTAAACTCATAACTTCAAGTTCATAAACTAGGTATAATCACATCACTAAAAGAACAACCTAGTTTACAGCATAATCAATCAATCCTGGAAAAACATGTTCCAATGTGAACACACCCCACGCCAGATTTACAGATTGTACCTGGAAGAGTTCGAGAATTGACTATAATAGAAGACATTCATGATGTTGAAACAGTGTATTCACTACAAATTTCACCACGTTAAGATTTGAAGTTTCACCATCACATAGAAATTCTAATTAGATTACAGATTTTGCACATGTAATTGCATTAATATCTGCCCAGAGCATACTGCAGTGGAAATATGTATATTGGTATATTCAAGTATAAGTCTTTATCCTCCAATTAGGGAACAACAGGATATAAACGTGTCTTCTAATGAGTGAATCAAGATTCGAAAATAGAGATTAAGTAGCAGTATAAATACTGTACCCTTTAATATGAAATCTCTTTAGATATAAATTTTTGCTATGTATCAGTGCTATTCTTTTCTTTTGGGTGATACTAATAGTATTTAAGAAGGGTACTTACACAGATATGTGTCTGTGTATGTATGTGAGTACAATAAAAAGACTATCTCAATGGAAGAGGATGCGTTAAATTATCCTCTACCCTTTTCTCTTCCATCGCTTCTTTCTGCTGAACACTAAATGCAAATTCTCCAAATCCAACATGGTATGAAAGGAGCTATGTTGTTCTATTTATAGTTCCTACATTATTTCATATCTTCTTCTCATGTACCATTTTTTCATTATTCAAAGACACCAATCAGATGTTGTTAATAAGATCTGAAGCAATCAGCTCAAGCTAGCCGTTGATGCTGTCATCATTTTGGTTTCCTTTTTTGGCTTTCTTTGCTCTCATCGTTATCAAAAGTCTCTTAGTGCATCTATAAGTAGTTGCTATTGCTACCAAGCCATCTATCAATTGTCATATCATCATCAAGCCACTATTCATGACCTTTTTTAGCTGTCGTCAGCCTTAGTCATTAGCATCACTGCTAGCAGTGAGGTTCTACTGCATTTGTCACAAAATTGTTTTCTGCAATGATGCACTTGGACCATGATAAAATAAATCAGGTCCACCTTCAGCCCAGGTTACTGAACAAACCCAAGTCCATAATTGTTGGCTCATCCAAGGTCAACTAAAATCAGTTTGCTCCAATTTAAACTTGTTCAACCTTGACTTCAATCTTGTTTCAATTTATTCAACAACTCTTACATCTCTCTACTTAAACAATCCTAGGATAATTGCTTCGAGCAAATAGAGCCTTCTTCAACAGGCATCCCACTCCCCTCGGGAAACTGACCCACAAAATGGCTCCTTGTAAACCTCTTCAGTCAAATCATAGCCTAGATAGGAAGAATTTGACTTCCAACTGGAAAACTAACACATGAAAATGCCTCTATGCAAAATCATATTATAAATAACTCCTGGAACCTTAATGGCAAAACCCCATATGCTAACCACATGTGCTCGGTAGATGATGAAATCCGATACAGCTTGACACGGTCAGGTCAACATCAGCAACTGAGATTTTTCTGTATTTCCAAGATAGAGCATAACCATCTGTTTCCAGATCTGGTGTGCAGCACCTACTTCCGCTATCACTTCACAGTATGTCTGTTGTCTCACTGATGTTTTCTTCTTACATGGGTGAACAATTATGGAATATCCAACCGTATAATCAGAAACTCAGGATGTTTTCTGGTTGTCAATCTCTTTTGATCCATCAAAATGTCACTTTCATGACCCTGTAGTTTCTGATTTTGGCACTGTAAGATCCAATTCCAATTGCTTGTTACTTAATTAATCCCATTTCCTGACCGTGGCTGGTTTTCTCTTCCTCCACAGACCTTTGGATTTGTTTTCTTTGTTTATCACTTGAGCCAGGGTCTTAACACTGGATCTAATATCTCTATCAAATATGTTCCCCAAGGCTATCCTAGCATGCAGAAGGGTTGTAAGTGCTATATTCCCCTTCATCATCATTTTGTCTGTTTAGCACTAGATTTCCTAGTTTGAATCCCTCTTCTATAATGCATCTGACAGTGAAGTTTTTCATCAATCCGCCCTTCCTTTCCCATCTCTATTTTTGTTTGCCTCCAAATTAATGCAGGCAGTAAAACTCAAATAAATAAACATGTATACCCTCATCTCCAAAAGACAACTTTTGTGCCTCACCAACCTGCTTGCTCGGTGGTCTACAGTTAGCCACATTAGATTTTCCCATTGCACTCCTGGAAGATAATTGATCTTGTACCCATTCTTACAAGCTCCACAGCTCATCCTATCAAATATTCTTTATTTTATGCCAGTCTATTTCCCTACCTTCTATTGATTTATATTGTTATTGCTAAGTTTCTTCTCCTCAGTCTGTTCAAGAAGCATATTGTGATCTTAGTTAGCAAATAGCTACGTGAGAGGAAAAGGTTTTTCTTTATCAGACCCAAAATTAGGAACTCACTCCACCTTCTCCAGAAACAAATTTATTGTTTAATGATGAGTATACATTGACAAATTCCTTGACGATTCTGTTGAGGGGCCAAAAGCGGGGTACTTTTCAAAGGATTTATTCAAACATATGGTACTGAATACTAAATTTGTTATTTTTTGCAACAATTTCCACACTCTTATCATCTTCTTGTTTACTAATTTCATTGGCCACTTTTTCAGTAGTATGTTAAAACGTGTTTCTAAATAGTTATTTGACCAAAAAGGTTTACATGAATCCTCCTGAGGTTTTATGTTGAGGATAGTATGGACTCATTTTCTGATTGAAGTCTAAAGCTTGGTTTGATAAGTTTACTGAAGTAATGTCAGAGTTAGGTCCTTAATGATGTCAATGGATATTGTGTTAGCAAGAATTCTAAATCTGAAATGATCATTTCCATAGGCAATATAAATGATATTGTTATTACTGGCAATGATAGTAAGGGTATTAATGAACTACGTGGAAGAGAGTGGTAAAACCTCTACTATCATTGCGTTTAGCTAACCATAAATGTGTAGAAGAATACTAAATTGGATAACTTATTAATTGGACCACAAATCATTTGAAGTCAATACCTGAGTTAGGTCATGGGATCTCCTAGGCCTCATTACAAAACAAATATCTAAGATTTAAGATATTTCAAAAAAAAAAATCATCAATAAATATTGTAGCTCTTCAACATCTGAGGGGTCATTAACTTATTGATGCATATAGCATAAATTTTCTTAGAGTGATACAAAGTTTCTGGTGTGATATAGTGCTAAAGGAAAATGTCCTGCTATGGCTCATGCTACCTAGTCAATTGTTTAGTGACAATTTGGTTAATCACAATATTGTTTCAAAAGTAGTCTTTAATGAGAGAACCAAACATACCAAAATTGTTCATTTACAAAAAAAGCTTCATTGTAAGGATATTGACATCCTTTGTGCGCTTAAAAGATCAATCTGCTAAAGCACTAACCAACACTGTTATTTAAGACAAGGTTCTTAGACGTACCAAGCTGGATCTATTTGATATAATTAGTTCAATTGAGGGGGAATATTAGGTGATATATGGGGTTTTGGAATTACTATGTAGATAAAAGTGATTCAGGTATTTGTTACCTCATACACATATATATAAAGAAATAGGAAAAGCTAATTAAATTTTCTTCTGCCCCTTTATCTTGTCTTTTCTTTCTGTCAAATCCAAATTGGGTATGCTACAAATATAGCAACATCACAAGCTAAGCTGTTGGAACTGATACAAAATATGTTATCCTAACACCTATGAATAATAATGAGATGTTTGCCTTTAGATTGGCTCTAGCGAAGTTCTTCAAGGATCATACTTACCACATAAAAAAGAAAAGCATATTTTAGAAATAGCTATTTTATCATAACCTTTGTAAACAAAATATACAAATGTGTCTCGGTTTATGTTTGGAGCAAAGGGACATAGAAACTACAACTTGCATGGATTAGCAACAGACACCATATAATAACATTGTGATCAGTGAGCTAATTCAATTTAGAAACATGTCGCAAGAAATGTCAACATGAGCTTGTTTTAATACAAGCACAATCAAGCAAGGGTTAAATTTCCAGCCTTGAACAATAACTGGGACACTTATTTCACGCTGACCAATGAGCTTATTTATATGGTTGATCATGGGCTTGCATCAAACTACGACATGTCATGATATTTCAGCAATTGCAATATATGTACAACTCCCATATAGTAAGCTGACCAATTTATAGCCAAGGAACTTCCAAAAGAGAGGACAGCATATCATTATATCACTCTTCTCTTGTGTTTACATAGATAGAATTCCAAAACAACTAGAGAATATTAGCAGATGGGCCTATGTACTCATAAATAATTAATGCATCCAATCTCAATACATATAACAGGAGCAAAAACAGGTTACAGATTACTTCATACCCTTGATTTAGATATCCATATGGTAAGTCAAGCAAAAGAAGTTTAAAAAAAAAATGTTTTTCAGCTAGTATTTGATTTTTGGAATAATACAAAACAAAGGAAGAATGTGTAACGAGAATAGAAATAAGGGCAGAAATATGTTTTTTGTTCCGGCCCCTGGGGGTGGTTGCACACGCTTGAATTTGCATTCCTTAAAAGGCAAAACCATGCATCTAGAGATGAAAAAAGAGCAACAAGAGGCATACCGTGTAGTCTTCAAGATAAATTCCAAACCAAATACGCATATATGAATTGTTATTCTCAAACTTGTTTATATATCCAAATAAGACAGGAATCTTTGTAAGTGGTGTGATTTATGTCCAACGGAAATTGTCCTAAATTTCTCTTTCCTAAAGATGATTTAACAAGTTTGATGGAAATAAGTTTTCTTAAAAAATATGATGCATATAAATTGCTCCGCTAGCACCAGCAAGTACTTGACTAAAGAGAGCAAATACATGGGTGAGAAAACACAGCCAATTTCCATTAGCCTACATGAGCACCTGGTTGACACTTGCCACTGTCCACCACTCAAACTACCTAATTGTATATTAGCGTGATTTTTTTCTTTGTTTTTCTTCTTCTTTTAATTAGATTCCAGTGTTAAAGAAACTTCATAGACTAATAGTTATGCGCAAGCAAGACTCAGATAACAACTTAATACATGCCGGAAAGATCATTTTCACAAAACATTCATTAACAAGATAAATTTGAAACATGCCCCAAGTTTCCCACATTATAGAGTTATTAAGATAAATATGAAAATGAAAGCAGAGTTGGTAGTTACCTGAATGAGATTAAGCATCTTACGAGTCTGTGAAAAGATAAGAACACTATGCCCCTCTGACATCAAGTTATCCTATGACAAAACACTCCATAATTTATGTTGAGCAATCAACCTAAACATGCAGAGCATCAATTATTAACATGCAACAATACTCACCAATAAAGACAAGATAAAGGATAGTTTGCATGAGACATGATCACGGTTTTCTTCCAAGTCATCTGTCTCAGCAACATCAGCTATGTGCATTGCCAATTTTTCAGCCATATTGACATCTTCAGGTTCTAAGCTAGACTCCATCCCTTCCAGTACATCTTCGGCAGCTCTCTTTGTCAAGAGAAGTGGATGATCACATATTTTCTTCAGAATCTGTTTTAATAGAAAATTATATAATTAAAGATACGTAACAGCCTAAGCATCTATTTTTTTCTGATTTCGTTAGGCTAAAGATCAGTACAAAGAGAGACAGTTCATGATAATTTTGCCTCTCAAGCTGAGCTCGAGCAGCTGGGCTAAATAAAGAAAAGAAGGAAAAGAAGCATGACAAGGTTTGAGCAAGAACACAGGAACTCATGGTACTGACCAGTAACAACAAGGTCCAATAAACACATACTAAAAATCTGAAGAAATAAAAAACAGAAAAATTAAGTAAAATCCATTGAGTACTAGATACTAATCTGAGCATCTTAGACACGAGTAAAACAAAACTAGTTCCAGGAAACCCCTTTTAGCAAATAAATGATAATTTTTTAAAATTTCAAAATCATGATCACCAAGCAATCCTTCGAAAGTGACAGGAAGTGTTTTCTCTTGAACAAGATGTCATAATTCCCCTTATCCATGGAAGAGGAACATGAGAATTCCGTAATGACGTTAAACAAAAACCAATAAATAAGTAGCAGAAGAGTACTTTCAAAGGAAACAACTGAGCACCCCAGTAAATCTAGTCATACATTTCCGCTTCTCGTCTATTCAGTGATCCAAGCAAGTTTGCAGAAAGCCCAAACTAAATTGACCATGTTATTCAACTGAGCAAGCCAACCAATTATGATGTTATTTGTATGGACAAAAATAGCTAATCGTTGCTCAAAATGAAACCAAAAGAAGCCATGAAAAGAAAACAAATGGAAATTAAATATTTGATGCTAAAATAGTTAACGCATGCCTTATATATTACGTTTCTGAGATCTTGACAATTTCTGAACCTTAAAATATTTAATTGGGTGACAAGACCCAGACATAATCTAATTAAACCAGTCAAATGGAAATCTAGTATGTGACGCATGTGCAAGGTCAAGACCAAATGATTTATTCAACTAAATTCAATCCTAGATTACCTGGAATCTTCAAATGATATATTAAAAAGAATCAAATTTAATCATTTAATTAATAGTTCAATACTTGCTCTAATGTTTGAAACCAAAAAATAAATAATGCAATTGACATTCTAAATGTCAAATCAAACTACATTTTAGTATATTGTTATAAGCCAATATGTTGAACCAATTGGAGCTTGTGCAAAAAGATTAGAGAAAGCTCTCCACCATTCAGAAGTCAAATGACCAGCTAGTGCATCAAAGTCAAACAATAGCTACCTAGAAAGTTGACTCCAACAAATTATATTTTTTGTTTTCTGCATCCACTACAGGATCCTGCAACTTTTTTTATTTTCTTCTCTGAGTAAAATGTGCCATTAAGAATGCTAACGACATAGAACTCAATACCCAATATCAAATTGTTTTACAAGAGGAAGGGAGGCATAAAATTTGGGAATAATCTTTATATCCGTGAAAATCAATAACTATTATCCAAGCATGCAATAAAACACTTCCGCACCCTTAATTCGCAATTAAAAAATAAATAAAAAACGAGACAAAAAGACTCAATGCTTGGGTGAAACAAGCCTAAATCATGTAATTATCCCATGAGTACCAGTACCTATCTTATACATGAGATGTTACATAAGACTTCACATGTTTACTAAAGGCTCATCAGAATTAGTTTCAAATTCAAGCAATAAAACACTTCCACACCCTCAAATCGCAATTGATAAAAAAATAAAAAAAAGGAGACGAAAGGACTCAATTTTTGCATGAAACAAGCCTAAATCATGTAATTATCCCATGAGTACCAGTACCTTCTTTAACATAAGATGTTAGATAAGACTTCACATGTTCCTAAAGGCTCGTCAGAAATAGTTTCAAATTTAAGCAATTTCATTAAGTCATGAATCATTAATCAGATAAGTGAACTTCACAATTTATTTATTTGAGCCTCCAAATTATGAATGCTAATTAGCATTACTTCATCGCACAAGTAAATTTTTGTCGCTACAATAAAAGAATTTTTTGGACATAAACTAATCCTGTGTTTTAAGCTGAACAAGAGAAGATTAATCGGTACTAATTCCCATCATCACAACCAGGTATTTAAATTTAATAGATTGGGAACCAAGGCCACAAGCTAACATTTGCAGAATCATAATCCAAGGCATCACTGGATATAAAAAACTGAAAAAAAATTAGTTTAACAAATACAGAATAGAACAGAGAGCAAGAGGATTACAAACAGTACCGTAAGAGCAGCCAGAGGAGAGCCATCAAAAGCTGAAAGAACCAGTTCAGTCTTCAAAAAAGCTTCATAAAGTTGTCGCTACACCATATAAGTACAAACTGTGAGATCAAAATAGCAATTTAAAGGAGACCATAGTGCGAGATGAATTGAAATGTAGATAGAAAAAAAGCATTTTACACCTGGCAACTGGTTAATCTTAGCCACACAATGAGCTCAGACTTCTTAGAAAGTTTTGCGGTTGATTCAGCATTATCCTCTCTGAAAACCTCACTCTTTAAGCGACGCAAAAAATAAGGTTCAATACGTTCTCTTAGCTCCTGCAAAAAGAAAATAAAAATAAACAAAGCACTCACAACCCGTTATTGCCCTAAAGTGGCATTAAAGAAATAAATTTGAGATTACCTCTCAAAAAACAAGGAAAAACAAGACAAGTAGAAGAACCATGACACAACAGAAGCAAATACATAGGGAACTTAGAAATATACAGTAAACAACAAGTCTCAAAGACGGAAAATGACATTGACACGGTTCTTTTGAAAGAGACATAAAACATCCCCCAATACTTGCAATCTTATTACTAATCAGTCTTGTCTATAGGAATATAATTGGAACCTCGCTGCAAACCTGATCATAAGTGGAAGCCAGATCACAAAGTAAAAGTTATCACAAATAGAAATTTCCCAGAAACTGCAAATATTTAATTCTACAGTCAGACAGGGAACCTACATCATAATTTAAGCCAGGAATTTTGTGAGTAAAACTCCATTGCTCCTCAGCAGGCTAATGTGAACTATAAGATTAAAGTCTTTAAAATAAGAAAAACCAAAGAAGAAAATGAAAAACGAAAAAGTACAATCAAAAGGCCTATGATTTGCAAATCTCAGAATTTAGGTTCGAAGGTTCCCAAAAGGGACAAGTTGGTAAGTGATCATGAGCTCTATTACTCGTAATATTATTCAATAACCTACTTTTATGTCAAAACGTAATATCTATCATAGCCATTTTCAGTTATTGTTAAAAATAAAATAAAATAAAATCTCGTGCATGTATAAAATTTTTGAAAATCTGGAAAGCAGCAATATTTGACCATGGAACACATCAAACGATGTTCAATGGAAATATTTAGAAAAAAATAGCCACACCAAATTGAGGTATAATAATCCTTTTAAAGATCAGCATAAGTAAAAGCACAAAAAAATGTAGTAACATTTCTCTCTCTAACCCTCTATATTCTTATGTTCATTCATAAGATCTAAACTTAAGACCTCAGTAAACCTTTCTAAAGAACCTAAGGCATAAGAAGCAAAAAAACACATTCTACACAGAAATTTATCATTACCTTTGCAGCTGCTGAACCAATACGCCTATCCCTATCAGAAGCCTTCTTTTCATTTCCACGTAGAATGGGATATTCATACTTCTCCTTAAACCTGAGAAACTTTTAAATCTCATCCCACAAGAAGCAATCATAGCTAAAAACAACTGGAGCAAGAAGAAGTTATTACCATTGCTTGTCACCCAACAGTTCAGGGCAACAGAAGTTGAACAAGGCCCACAACTCCTACTTCAAAGTAAAAAAACCAAAAGAAGGCAGAAAACTATACCAGATCACATATCTAGCTTGTAATGCCAATGCTTAATAATAACATTCTACTGCTTGATAACAATTACGGAATATAACAAAAAAAATGACACACTCAATGTCACAAAGAATACCTTCAGATTGTTTTGTAATGGTGTGCCACTTATGATAATACGATGAGCACTTGGTATCTCAAGCAAACTTTTAGCCCTCTGTGTACTAGGATTCTTCACAAGATGCCCCTGGAATTAAATATGTTGATCAGACAACATGTGGTACTACTTAGAGTTGTTTCTTAACAAACTGAAGTATAAGTAGTAATGAAATAATGATAGGATTAGCAATGAAGAAAGGGACAGGATGGGCTTCTCCTTTTCCAAGCCCTTCAAAGTGAGAAAAATAAGTTTCCCAAATCCACCTGCGACCTTCAAAGTTGCAAGGAAAAACAGAATTGGCGGCAGCAGATTCTCCATTGTTCTCCCGTGTATAAGCCTTTAAATTAAAAACTTTGAACTAGTATTTACACATGCAATGTGAAGCTAACATCTACAACTTATGTTCAGCCTCTGCAGGCAGTCTATTTCAGCTGTTGCAGGCCTAACCTTCAATTAAGCTAAAAATGCCAACCTTTCTGCCAGCATTCAAGTTCACTCACCCTTACTTCTTTTCAATGTTAGATCACTGAGCTCCAAATGCTCAAAACCCCACTTTTCCTAAACCCCAAAATCCCAAAATAACATGACTCTAATCAACCGTCGGCAGCCTGGATTGATCTGATATCCTAACTTCGGAAGCTTAAGTGTCACACAACTCCTTATTTTATTCATTGTTGAAACTGAGAGGAAAATTACAGTAGAGAGTAGCTCAATTGTTTAGGCACCACTATAAGATCAAATTACCACCCCATACTGAGAAAAAAATATAAGCCCCTGATTGGCTTTGGTCAAGACATGACAAACAAAGCACTAACTTTGTCTTGAATTTATATTGTATACATCTTCTGGCAATGTAAATCCTCTTAAGGAATCTCACTTATTATTTACTTGCAGTTTGTTAAAAGCAAAACAATGGCTTCAAATCTCCCACCATCAGTAACAACTTATCAAATACTGTGCCATGAGTGACAAATAAGGCTTTTTACTTTCAGTCAAGCTAATTTAGATCCTTTTATATTGGTACATTTTTACTAAGGCGGTAATTACATACACAAACTCACTTCTATGTACGAGTACAAAGACAATAAGGTTGGGGGCTGGCAGATATAATAGAACACTGCAGAGTATAGTCACAAAATATGAAGAAATTTAACAAGCATTTTGAAGATGGAAAACACAATGCAAAGAAGAAAAAAGGACTTCCCCAGGCTTGGCAGTAATTAGAAGAAACTAATACCTCGTCAAGTATCATATAATCCCATATAACACTATCTTCGCTTCCTTCATCATTGAAATAATAGTCCCCCCGTAAAGATTTTGAGTTGTTCCGTACAATATCATAAGTTGTAAGAAGAACACCTTTGTCCTGTAAGGAGACAGTGAATGCAAGAAAACACAATCTTATCATATTACCCAAAAATAAACAAACCAAGACAAACTCTAGACCCTAGGGACACCTCTTCATAAGAAACTATCCTATAATATCAGAATGTTAAAGTAAGCTTTAGATGGAAATGAAAATTCGAATTTTCCACGTTTAGCATCTAACCAAATCTGGAATTAGAAAGATTATGCAAATGAAGCATGGATATTCCATACTTGCCTGAACAGATTCCATCCCAAGTTTCAAGTTCAATCTGACACATACCCTAATTGCTAGCTTATCATCTATTTGCCTGTATATATTTTAGATGACAACTCAGATTTAATAAAGCGAAGGACATGTCTAGTACCTGAAGTATATATTGGAGCTCATACTGTCGAGCTTTGGGACAAGTTCCAAAGTACCTACATTGAAGAGCAATTCATACATAAATATTTATCTTTTTCTTTATCAGTGAATAAATATACAGTTTTATTATATAAGAAACATGGGAAAATGTAGAAAAGACCAAGGCCAAGCATCCTTACTCTCTAATCTTCCCAGAGAGCCCCACAGTTGATAACTCTTTGATCCAATGTGGCATTAGAGTTTTTGGAGCCACAACCAGTGCCCTTCTTATCAAGTGGGAGTGGAACAATCCAGCTAAGAAGCCACATATCTGCAATTATAAACAAACTAATGAAAAAAATGCACAAAATACAAGCATCAAAACTAATTTTCAATTAAACACATCCAATTTCTTTACCTGCATTGTCTTCCCTAGACCCATGTCATCCCCTAAGATTCCACCCTTACCCCGGCAATGCAGAGACCATAGCCATCTTAAGCCATCCCGCTGATGTGGATACAACATTTTGGCAATCTTACTAGGCATCTTGTAAGTAGATGTTGGGCCACTAAAACTGATATTACTATCCAATACAGAATCATCTGCTCGATCATTCAATACATCATCAACCTCTGAATCACTATACGAATCCTGCACCACCTTAACTGTTTTCTTGCCACTCAAAACAATACAATCATCCTCATCATCATCCTTTCTTTCTCCAATCACAAAAGACTCTCTTCCAGACAATGATTTCTCGCCCAACTCTCCTGGTTCATCTCTGTTCAGCCTTCCACTATTGTTCTTTATGCATAGCACCCCATTACCTTCAGAAACATTCGGTATATCCCTCCTCCAATTCTCCTCTACAGCTTTTTCAACCCCACCTCCAGCAAGATTAACGTCGTCTGACGAGGAACTGGATATGTCAGAAGCAAGTGAAAATGAAGACCCTGCACTCGCATATTCAGGAAAATCAGCGTTCTTCCCTTCATTCATTTCTTTCTCACTCGTCAAAGCCAATGAATCATTGACCAAGTCAATCCTCTTTGAAACCGTCTTCTTCTCAATGGACAAAAAATCAAACTTAGCACTCAAGTTGTTCAGAATATCCTGAATCTCATTTCCTCCCCTATTCTCACCAGCACCCTCATCTGCGTTTTTGGGTGGCGGTGAATCAAAATCAGTAATATCAGAAAAGCTTGGCTCATCGAGAACCACAGTATTATCGGCAGTATCATTGTCTCGAGCTGAAACTTTACATAGTCGCCGCCTACCTTCGATCTTAACCTTAGTCGGCTTCTTCTTCTCTGGAAATTCGTCCAATAAGAAAATAATCATATAAATAAGAAAATGAAAAATGGCTCCGCAATACATGCAGATAATTTGACATGTACATCGTACGTAAGAGAAGAGGAGTACCGAGAGGAGAATCAAAGTCCGTGATTCCTGAGGATTGGCCCATCCTCGAGAAGTGAGGAATATCATTATCTTCTGTGAGATACACTCAACAATTAGTTCGAATTTTAAAAGCTAACAATAAAAATTCAAAAGGACAATAAGAGAAAAATGTCAGAGAGGGAGGGAAATAAGCGGATACCGTCGGAAGGCCTGCAGGAGGACTTAGAAGGAGCAGAGAGGTCTTGAAGAAGACGGTAATGGCGGTCGTTGAGGCTCAGTGGTTTCTTGTTGCTCTTCGCCATTGACTACCACTATTGAAACCAGAGAAGCAGAGAAAGGCTGTCTCAGTTTGGGGATTTTGAAGTGCTACATATGCAAGAAACTTAGCGTAGGGGTTTTGGTTTTTTGTAATTTCTGTGGAATTTCAGGGGTCATTTGGGTCTTATAGTTTCCCGCTCTGTGAAAGATATTTGAATTTTAGAGAAAGGGCTAATATTAATGGTAATTTTACCGAGAAGAATACTTCGTCATTGCAAGCTGAAAGGTTCTTTTTCCCATTGTTTTATTTGTTATTTTCCACTTTACTCTTTTTTCTTTTGGTTTCCAACTTAAACCAAATTCAGATGAAGAGTGGGAAGAATGTCACAACATTGAAAAAAATATGATTTTAACAAAAGATACCAAATTATTTGACTTTCCAATCATTATCCAGTAGAATTTAGGAACAACTACACCATATTGTAAAGAAATTTCTTGGGACTTTGCGATTGTCCTATTGAGTAAAGATTATAGTTAAACTACATAAAGAGAATGACTTTATCTACAAGAGTTTTTTTTGTGGAAAATTCAAGAATCATTATCTTGCACCTAAAAGCAAATTCTTAATTTCCCCAAACTAATTGCTATTTACAAAAGCTCCTCTATTTATATCCCTCAATAAAACAAGATTATAGAGGCTAAAATACAGAAGTTCTTTGAATATAGTTCAAGTCTTTAAATTTTCAGCCCAAAAGTATTTTGAATATGGAGAAAATGTGTTTTTAGCACTACACCTATTATTTACAACCTATTCTCTTGAATTTTTAAAAGATAAACCCATATGAAAAACCTTAACATATGCCACCACTCTTGGTGTCAATGATGAATTGGTCCTAATGCAACATCAAGCATTTTCATGATACATCCTTACTCTAAAAAATGGTATTATATATAAAATCCTAACCTAAAACTATTTTGTCAATTTTAATGTTATTGTCTCTCCAACTTGTCAACCATGGAATCCTCCACCCATTTTCAATGAGCCCCCAACATTATCCTCTCATCCATGTGATACCTCCACTCCTTCACATCAAGATCTCCACTAGCATCTTTACTAACATTGCTTTCTCATTTCAGCACCAACTCAATGATCCACCTGCACTGGCCAACCTCCCATGAGGACCAAGAATTGTAATTGTCCTCTTCCACCATTCGCATCAATTGTTGCTTTAAAAATAGCCTCCATGTACCCCAAATATCTTTTAATTTGTAATCTTCCAATCTCTCACACATTTGCACTTTCTCGTTTCAATCTCCTCTTTCATAAACCTTACCCACTACAATCAAGTAATTCATGATAAAGAATGAATCAATGCAATGCATTGAAAGATTCAAACCTTGGAGCCTAATCATATTTGGAAAATGGTTGGCTTGCATTATAGGTGATGAGCTATTGAATGCAAAGAGATTTATAAGGTGAAATATCAAGTAAATGGCTTAATAGAAAAGTAAAAAACATGAAAAGTTGGTAGAGGCTACAATACGAAGAAAAAAAAAAAAGGAAGCATTTATTATCATGACATTTTTTCTCCAATTGTTAAAACAATCACTATTTCGAATTATCATTATATTAACCACCACTAGACATTAGTTGCTCTACTAAGAAGATGTTTATAATATCTTTCTACATGAAGACTTCTTTCTAGATGAAGTTTACATGTTTCCCCCGTCTAGCAACTTGCACTCAAAGGAACAAGCCACCATGCTTCCTTCCACGTGGTAGGGATGCCTTTCACTAAAGAGGAAATGTCGACCTAAAGCATAGTTGTGGAAGCTCTTACTTGTTGCATCTTGTCGGAAAGAAAGTCATCCCTCGTTCTTGTATAAATTAGTGTATAAGGTTTCCTATTGTTCCTTGAGTTTGTATTATTTTTCCCGCTCGATTGTTATAATGCAATCATTAGTAAAGTTTTGTTTGTTTAATGAGAAAGGAAACCATTCAATCTTCATTTAGATCTCTTTCCAAAAAAAATCTTCTTAACAAAGTAAAAATATTAAACCTACCTAAATTGAGTATTAACCTAAATTAGAAAATGACAATGTTTACTCAGACCATAGTCCCTTTTTCCATGTTTTCATGCTTTATTTTTCAACATAGCTTGTAAAATCTCTAAGCTTAATGCATAGTGTTCATACATAAGTGTTGATTAGGCATCCATCTCATTTATGGCTGCCACATTAGTTGGACAATAGCTACTCACTTAGCTATTGTAAGAGCTTTTCATTTGCAGCACCGACAGCCGCATAATAGCTACTCAAGTAGATGTTGTGAAGTCATCTCAAAGAGCAAAGATTGTGGCATCATGGGGAGACAAGACAAGAACATCTCACCAATGTTCACCAACCAATGTTTTCCTTCATTCAATTTCTTTATATAAATAGTATATAGAACAGTTTTTATCTTTATCATAAGATCAATCACCCATTTGAATTTAGCTTGTTTCTAAGGTTTTCTTGCTTATCAATGAAAAAGGTAATGTTTCACCCATATATGAGCATATTTTGACATGGCATTAAGAGCTCAAGTTCTCATAAGTTTGTTTTCCATGAATTGAGCTTAAAACATGTTCGTTTTCTTTAATCCAAAATCACTTTTGCTTATAATCACAAATTGGAGTTTTTTGGCTAATTTCCTATCAAAACCTATTGCAAAAATGCCCTCTTATGACTTCTTACCTAAACCAGACCGCATCTCAACCAGACTCTACGTTTATTCCAATGACCAAGCCTAAAATGATGTAGTTTTGGTTCACCTTGTTTGTTAAAAAGAAAAAGCATAAAACAACAACATTTTCCTCTCTTTCTATTTTAAGTTGACGAAGTTGTTCATTATTCAAACCATCAACTTCTAAAATGACGTCGCACACCTTGAAATGACATTATTGCATAAACCCAGCAACAACGCTATTCTTTCCTTCTCAACGACTCCCAACGACGTCGTTCTAATCCAATGCTGCTCCGACCATCAAGATGGCAAATTCCAGCCAAACTTTAGTTTATGTGCTGCCACATTTCAACAAAGGAAGCAATAGTGGGTTTTACACTTACTAGCATGCACCTTTGGGCACTCCACCGTCGCAAGAGCCGGATAATAGGGCCCAAACCCTAAATTATTCAAATCCTCTTTATCAGCTACTTGAAGACACCAATTCAATAGTGCTTGTAGTGATTAAGCTCAACGGAAGGTTGAACTATGCAACCTAGAGTGAAACCATGACAATTGCCCTCTCGATTAAGAACAAATTTGTGTTCATCAACAGATCCTATGAGATGCCAAAACCCAATTCTTTGACCTGGAAACAGTGGAAGCATTGCAATGACCTCTGCTGGGGATGGATTCTAAATTCCATCACCAACCACCTCCACAATGGGCTACTTTATACCAAAATGGCAGCCAAAATGTGGTTGAAACTCCATAGTCAGTATCAGTAGGTTGGCCAGTCTAGGGTTTTTTAACCTAACTACCAAATTATGCATAATTCGGCAAGAGGGTGAGTCAATTTTGACCTACTTTGGTCCATTGAAGTAGCTCTAAAGTGAATTAAACTCCTTAATTGAGTTAAAGAGGCCTCAAATGGAAAGTTTCGAGTCATGGGAAGAACACGAGGAGGAGATGAAATTCTACTAGTTCATTTAGGGCTTCGATGAGTGTTATTTGCCAATCAGGGAGCAAATTCTGGTTATGCAGCCTGCTTCGAATCTTTTACAGTTGTATTCGATGCTTTGCAAGGCCAAATACGATCAGAGCTCGTCGGGGAAGACAACCAGAGATTTTGCCTTTGTTTCGGCAAAAAATCAAGTTAACACAAAAGGCCCAGAAGGCAAGTCCATAGCTGTTATGACAGGCACATCTATGGGGACGACTTCCTCAAGTACTGAACAACCAGTCGTGAATGACACGTCATTTATGCACTCCACAGCAAACAACGTATCATTTATGCTGAAGGTAGTGCAAAACAACAAGTCATTTAGGGCTAAGCAAATTAACATATGTGTCATTTGTGGGAAAAAAAGCCATAAAAAGGAGAAATGCTACCATTTAGTGGGTCCACAGTTTGACTATTGCACTGGATATAGGCATGAAAAAAAAAGATTGCTACAAAGTTCATGGTTTTCCACTAGGGCACAAAGATAATAGAGAAGAAGCCAAGGCCTAAATGAGTAGCCTTATGTAATAGTTGTAGTTGGTAAGCCTTATGTAGCCATTTCAATGTGAGCTTCGTAGGTAAGATGTAACCCACATAGATCTTCGCGAGGACGAGATGAAGTGCATGTATGAACAATAACGGTAGTGGCAAGAGATGCATAAGGGGGTGCCAAGACCTCGAAAAACATGAGTTAAGTACTCATTTTCTGAAATAATTTCACCTACAAGGGAAAGTTGACCAACAATACCATCAACTTCTTGAAGAAACTCAGTTACCATTCGATGCCCTTTAGTTGTTGTTTGAAGATGTAGGCGAAGAGCAAAAACTTGTGTAGAACTGTGAGCCATAAATTTGGATGATAAGGCCTACCATATCTCTGTGGAAGTTTTGCATTGCTTAGCAATGGTCACAATAGTGTCACTACAAGTGAAAAAAATCCAACCACAAGCAGTATGATCCCTAATTATCCAATCTTGATAAGCTAGATTGGAGTCACGAGTGATATTGCCTTGTTCATCAATTTTGGTAAAAAACTCTTTAGGATAAGGAAGAAAAGTCATCAACAACACCAAGTAATCCATTTGCTTGAAGGAAAAGCTCAATTTGAGCTTTCCAAAAAATAAAACTAGGACCTTTGAGTTGCACACCAATGGCAGGAAAAATACTTGGATTAGGCAACGAAATAGTATGAGTAGCAACATGAACGTGGTTGACATTGGAAACCATCTACAAAAAACAAAAAGGATTGAAAAAGAAAAGAAAAGAAAAAAATTTCACCAAAAGGCTAAATTGATATCAAGTTAAAATAAGAGTTTCTATAATATATTGTAGAAATTCTTATAAAAATAAAAAATATGAAGAATAATATAAAGAAAAATATGAAGAACAATATGAAAAGAGTAATTTGTATTTCTTGGATGATTCTTGAGTACACTCCAATTACTTTTTTATAGTGGTTGGAAAAACAAACGTAAATCATCTCTTGATGATGATGATCAATACAAAATTGATTATGAAAACCGAAGACATGAAGAACCCTAAGACCTTTTATATTTGGAGCAAAAAATTTCATCAATAAAGTTTATGATTCTTTTTATTTTTCATTGAAATAACTACATCATTTTCTTCTAATTTAAACGCCTCTTATTTCACCTTCAATCATTTTGTATAATTATCAAATGAAAGAGATGAATATTTGTTCTCTCATGGGCATGAGGAATAAGATGATGCGCGTGAGGTACACGCGTGCGTCTTTATGTTGTCTGTGAGTTGCCTTGGTAGAATGGCACGTACACACTTTATCTTTAATAATCGTTGCTTTTGCTTCAAATATTGCCGACGTATTAAATTTCATTTTTTGTTGATTTTTGGTTTTTGATTCAGATGTGGTTGGCGAGATTTTCGGTTTAGTTGGTGGTTATGTTTTTGTTTGTATTTCTAACAGGTTGTATGAACCTAAAAATGATAAATTCTTTGTAAGTTGAGATGTGAAATTCAACGAGGATGTTTTTCCTTTTTCACAAGTAGGGGCCAAATCACACCCTACCATGTAGGTACCTTTAACAGAACTTGCTCTAGAGGCTCTAAGAATGCATGACTTTGAGGTACCTTCTGACCCTACACACTCATCACGCACTATGACTGATCCAAATGACCACCAATAAAAAATACTACCCTTATTAGAGTTGGCTCGTACACCCATAGCACCACCACCTTCAGTTGAACCACTTGACATCTTTTCTAATGATCACATTGATGATACCATACCTACATTAAGTAGTCCACCTAAACTGCAACCACAAATGACTCATCGACATCTTACTAGGAACACCAGACCGTCTTTACAGTCAAAAGATTATTTATGCCCTACCATTCATGTAGGAGAAACATAATTTTCAACCTACATCTCATATGACCACTTACCATTGGATAACTAGCATTTCATCGCATCTATATTTGCTGATATTAAGCCAACGCATCACTATGAGACAATTGACAATCTTAGATGGCAAGAGGCCATGGAACAAGAGATCAAGGCATTGGAGGCAAACGACACATGGGAGCTAGTAGATCTGCCTCAAGGAAGAAAATTCATTGGTTGCAAGTGGGTCTACAAGATCAAGTATAAAGCTGACATATCAGTGAAAAGGTACAAAGCAAAATTGGTAGCAAAAGGATATAGTCAGAAAAAGGGAGTGGATTATCATGAGATCTTTACTCTAATTGTGAAACACATCACAACTAGGTGTGATTTTTCTTTAACAACTAAGAATTAGTGGAACATTTATCATATGGACGTCAACAATGCCTTCCTGCAAGGGGATCTTGATGAAGAGGCTTACATAAGACCTCTACCAATTGATCCAACAGAGAACAATGGGAAAGTTTGTAAGTTAAAGAAGTCTATCTATGGACTCAAGCAGGTAGCCAGACAATGGTATGAGAAGTTCACAAAAGCCCTACTCACAACTACTTATCGGGACTCCATGCATGAAACCTTGTTGTTTGTTTGACGAATAGGTAACCTTATTGTCATCCTCATGATTTATGTTGATGATACATTTATTATTGGCAGTGATACTGAAGGGATACAAAAGCTAAAGGCACCTACATTCCATTTTTCATATCAAGGACTTGGGAGATCTCAAGTTTTTTCATGGGATTAAGGTTCTTAAAGATGATAGAGGCATCCACTTAAGTCAACGCAAGTACATTCTCGAAATGATAAATGAGATGGGACTAGGGGCAGTAAGCCAGTGGATAACCCCATAAACACCAACTTTTTGTTGACTACTTTTAAACATGATCAAGGAGCAAAAGTGCCTCAAGATGATGATCCGTTTTTTAGTGAACCATTCAAGTATCAGCAACTCATAGGAAGGTTGAATTATCACATCATCACCATACTTGACATTTCTTACCTTGTGCACAATTTGGCCTAATTCATGTATTCTTTTAAGAAATCTCATTGGGAAGTAGCCACTAGATTAGTAAAATATCTAAAGAGTTGCCCAGGCATGGGTTTACTCATCCATGTTTCTAAAGGTTACAAGATGATAGCATATTGTGATTTAGATTACGCCATTTGTAAAGTTGAGAGAAAATCAATCATTGGCTTATGTGTTATGCTTAAAGAGGCACTCATCTCTTGGAAAAGCAAGAAACATGTAGTGATATCTCTCTCCTCCACCAAAGCAGAGTATTGAGCCATGGCTTTCACATTATGTGAGATCATCTAGTTGTTAAGTCTTTTGAGAGATATGGGAATTGAAGTCTCATGACCAATGACTTTATATTGTGACAACAAATCCGCAATGAAGCTATCGGCAAATCTCATGGTACATCAACGTACTAAATACATAGACGCTGATTGTCACTTTATCAGTGAAAAGATCAAACGTGGCCTCATTAGAACCCAACATGTTGGAACTAAAGATCAACCAGCAAATGTTTTTACAAAATCTCTAAGAGCAAATCAGCATGCTCATCTCCTCAACAAATTGAATGTCATCAATTCCTATCGACTTTCAGCTTGGGGGGGGGGGGATGTTCAAACATGAGCGTTGATTAGGCAACCATATCACTTGTGGCTGTCACGCCAATTGGACAATAGTTACATGAGTAACTGTTGTAAGAGCTTCTCATCTACAACACCTATAGTCACACAGCTTATGAAGTCATCTTAGGGAGCAGAGATTGTGGCATCATAGGGAGACAAGACAAGAACAACTCACCAACGTTCACCGACCAAGATTTTCCTTCATTTATTTTTTTTATATAAGGAGTGTATAGAATAATTTTTATCTTTATCATGAGATCAATCACTTGTTTGAATTTTAGCTTGTATCTAGGGTTTACTTGCTTATCAATGAAAGAGGAAACTTTTCACCCAAATATAAGTGTATTTTGACATATAAAGACTATGTTCGACCTTTTGTTCAACAACCAAGCTTCCACGAAATCATTGTGTCCTTATTGATAGCCTCCTAAAAGTACCCTTCTTCATCAATGTTCACTTTTCAAGCAACAAGCATAAGCATCCCTTGCTCCCTTGTTCTTTTCAATAGTAGTGATGGTATCCCAAGTAGTAAGAAACATCCCTAGGCACCAAGCAACCACAACTCCTTCTTGAAACATCTTTGGAAGAACCCCATATATGTCACTATTGGCTCTAGTTGCAAGATGACTAAGGAGATGCAGAACCTTCCTAAAAGGCTCAAAAGAATGATACATAATGCTTATGCCACAAATTAAAATTATAGTGACCTGTTATATATGCCTACTGAGTATACCAATAGGACATTGCTTGTCACATTTAAACTCACTAAATCGTGCAACTACCCCTCCTAAGGCTGGGCTATAAAAATTTTGTTCCTGACCAAGAACAAGCCAATATTCATTGATGGCCCCTACCATCTTTTGGACTAAAACCCCCATATTACGCCCTTTGGGAACGTTGCAACGTTACATGCCTCTCGTGGATAATGGACTCCCTCTCCGAGTAGTTGCATGAAAGAGTCATTTACACCACAAATGCAATAGCTTTATGGAAGGAGCTTCATAAGTTGTCCAGTTAAGTGGATCCATCGCACACTTAAACAATTTGTTAAAGGAGCTCAACCTTGTCCAAAAAAGAAGAGAACCTATTTTTGTTTATTCCAACCAGTTATGATGTCTCTAGGAAGAGTGCCTTTCTTACAACCCTAGAATCGCCGAAGATGGTCCAAATAAAAGCATTGTTCACACGCCAAGAAAAGATGAAATTTTATTAGCTTCTCCCCAAACTTCACGATTGCTTTGTGACACTAAGAAACTAGATTCTGATGATGAATCTACTTCCAAACATCCTTCAACCATATGGGATCATCAACAAAGTCCAATACAAGAGAGGGGTCATGGGAAAGAAGACGATGGATTCTATCTTTATTATGGTGAAAGCAAAATTTTGACGCAATAAGCAATGCGAGGTTGATTGTAATGATGGGTGAAGTTGTTAAGGCGGCAAATGATGTTGGGATCAACCACAATAGGTGCGCCTTATGCAAGCAAAAATGATATGTTGTTTTCATTAAAATTAGGCCAAAACAACATGTCGTTGCAAGGGCTTTCAAAGAAATGTTGTTATTGTGCGAAAAAAAAAGAGGCCACAAAATGGAGAAATTTTTAAATTAAATGGCATTAAAAAAAATGTATACAAGAAAGAGGATTGCTATGAATTGCATGAATTTCCCCTAGACACAAAAATTATAAAAGAGATGCATCAACAAACTTGGCAACAAGAGGAATAGATTAGACCTTTTTCAGCAAGGCTTAGTTTTAAAACCATTGCCTACTCGAAAGACAATTTTGGTGATCACTCTTACACCCACATGGCATGTATACCTAATTTTTTAATAGAAATTTGATAATAGATAGTAGTGTAGAAATAATATAACCTTTAACTACAATTGCTTATAATCATTTGATTCAGGTGACATAAACTAGTTAGATTGCCAAATGTTGATGTCACAACAATTACATACACTAGAATATACCTATATCCAAATATTTGAGATTACATACAATTTTTTTTTTCTTTTTTAAGGAAGGAGGATGTCTCGAATCTCTTAACCTCGTAATTGAGAGTCTCCTCCTCACTCCAATAAGTTATGAGGTTTGTTGATTATGTACAATATTACATTCATTTAATTTCAAGTTCAATTTAATTTCCTTGGCCAAAATTACTTTAGAAAATAACGATTGTATGGTATTTTATCTTGACTTTTATGTGATTTAAGACCTTTTAATAAGTAGCATCAAACAAATAGATAAGATGAGAGATACACTTAATTATTATGCAGCACATTCCAAGGGTAGAATGGTCAACAATGTGTAATAGACTATCTATATTTGTGAACTCAAGCACGGTATGTTATCAATCAAATCTTATTTTATGGCATTGTAGTTCGGAAATATGACCAGCATAAAATTCAAATTTATGAATGAATATAAATGTTTTGATGTTTGACAACATTCATTGTTCTATTTGCCCCTTTGTGAAATACTTATAATGCTTTTCATTTGTACAATGATAGCACCAATGCACCATTTGAGTTATTCCTTATGGACATTTGGGGATCACATAATCTCAAAATCATGATGGTTCAAGATGAGTTGATGTGTACAAAATGAAATACCATGTTGGTGGAATAGTGTGAGTGCTAGAAGGTGCCATTAATAATAAAGAGACATAGTCAGAAGAAAGATATTGACAATCATGTCATGTTTGCACTTGTACAAAAGGTGATTATTGTAAGATATGCACCTTTTTGACTACATGGTAGCAATGGATTATTTACTAGATGAATGCCCACAATAATTTTTTATAGGGCAACTTGTAAGAGGAGGTCTATATGGGTTTTCCACCAAAGGATCAAAATGAAGGGTAGAATAAGGCATATAAACTTCTAAAGTCTTTATATAGTTTAAAACAGGCAATTCCAAGTTCGCGAAGGCATTGTTAGGAGCCAAATATAAACAATGCATGCATTATTACTACTTGTTTACTAAGGAGAATGAGGGACAGATAGTTCAGGTGACGTTCTACATCAATGACTTTGATCACGAGTAATGAAGTGGATGAAGTCAACAGAATAAAGTAGCATTTACATTCAGTCTTTTATGTTAAGGATCTAGGAAAGTTCTAAGTATTTTTGTGAATTGAGGTCCTCAAAGATTAGCATTCATTTAAGGTCGCATAAGTACTTCCTAGAGTTGATGGCTAAGATAGGTCTATTAGGAAAAAAGTTGATGGGGAATCGTATAGAAGCAAACGTGAACATTACTAATATTCAATTTGATGAGAGATCTCCAATGTGACAAGATGATTTACCACTACGGGATGTGATGAGTGATAAGTAGTAAACAAGTAAGATCATGGGAAGATTATGAGTGCATAAAGCATATCAAAATTGATTGTCACTTTATTCATGGAAAGACTATAAAGAGGTCAATACGGATGACACATGTGGGAACCTTGGTTCAACTGGCTAACGTATTGACCAAGGCTTTTAGTGTGAGACAACATAATCACCTCCTCCGCAAGCTAGGGGTCGCTGATTTCTACTGACCCTCAGCTTGAACGGGGCTGTTCAGACATGAGGTTTGATATGGCAATCACACGGCTGCCATGGTGAACGGCCTGGCTAGTTTCCAAGAGAGTGAACCACCGCCTATGACCAGAATAATAGACGTTGTAGCTCCTGCTTGCTGCATCTTGCTGGGAAGAGAGTCTTCTCTTGTGCTTGTATAAATTAGTGTGTAGGGTTTGCTATTTTTCTCACCTGATTGTTGTAACGTAATCCTTTTTTAAAGTGTGGTTTGTTTAATGATCGTTGTAAGGTAAATTCCAAACTGACTTCTTTGGCCCGGGTAACCTGAAACTTTCGTTTCCACCCTCATAAGTGCTCCCAGCAATAAGATACCGAAAATGAGTGTAATAGTGAGCAACGAAAATAATTCTTTCTTAAGACGTCTTAAGGACAAAGCCAATCAAGAAAATAGCAATGAAATTCATGAAATGAAGCTCTGAAAGGCAAAGACTTGACTTTTAGATCTAAAGAATCAATGGGACTCAGATTTTAGAGAAACACAACGATTCTAGAAAAAGCTTCAGATGTATAGAAAGCTTCGATGTGGCCGTGATCCATCCAACTTCTCATCTTGAAGGTCGAGCCTGAGGTTGGTATTGAGGGAGTGAAGCCGCGCCAAGTGGCACTATAGTTGGGGGGTCCACGATTTTGGGTCCTACACAGTCGCTAATGGCCCACGTTTGGTCATCAGGGAGGGAGACCTCAAGAGGGTCATGGAGATATTCTAGATTAAGAGGTTTTGCTTTTGGACCGTGGGATTATATTTAAGTGACATAGCAAGCAGCTGCAGCCAAAAGTGAACGGAGAACACATTCGTAAGTAAAGAACACAGAAGGCGAACATTGAGCGAAAAGCGTTTGCAAACGAATGATGGGATCTTAAGTAGCTGAAAGGAGAACACGAGGGAAGGTACAACCTTTTGGCAAGGGCACCTCCTGTACATTTTTTGGCGAGCGGTTTAGGCGGCAATGTCTTTTGCACTTTTCATCAGGAACCTTTTCCTTTGTTTACCTTTCTGGTTCAATTGAGGTTCAAATCCCAACTCCAGGCACCGGCTCTGGGAAACCAACCAGAGATACCTAAGAGAACAACAGGGTCTGCTGGAGGAGGCTTATAAACCATAACGCCGACTTCCTCCTGGTTAATTACAGAGATTCTCAAGTCATTCAGAACAGAAGTTGCCTTGTCTTCAGGCTGTTCAATTCAAAAGAGAAACGGATCAACGAGGCTTAAGACATCAGTCAGAAAACAGATGAAAAATAATGTTTACAGACTTGAGGCGCCATCACAAAACCAGCCCTAAGAAGCAAGGATCGGTGTGTAATTGATCAGTCCAGGAGGGGCGCAAACAACCTCTCTTCCAAGACCCAGTCCAAACGAGTGAACCAAAAAATTAAAGACAAAGCATAAAGGCATATATACAAATGGGAAAAAGAAAAACATGCACAAAAAAAAAAAAAAAGGTTGTCGCAGAATTGCCTTCCTCTGCTGACAAACTTAGTCAAAGCTTGAAGAGCGGCTCCATCTCGCTTGCAGATAGTCCTCTATTGCAACGTTCTGCTCACTGCTACCGATAGAAATCGAATCATCTTCCACGTCCAGCAATGCGACATTAAGGTGGGATTTGATGTTATTACAAAATGCTTCCCCATCTAAGGCATCAAGTTCTGATGCACATAGTTGTTGCTTTGCCCACATTGTCACTTCCCCATCCCCCTGCAGGAGCTTCAAAACCTGTGGGATAGACAAAATACTGATGATTAAACAAATTTTATGCATTTAAAAATGAAAGGACCATCAGGAAGAATGGTGAATTACAAGGCTGATTTGAGGCCGCAATCTTGGTTCACGTCTAATGCAGAGTGTGGCAGCCAAAACCATCCTCTCAATCTGATCATGATCATAGTTGCTGCTCAAGCTTGGATCTAGCAATTGGGAAACCTTTCCAGAGTTCAAAATTGGCTTTGCCTGAAAATCATAATCAAATGCATAATTTAAAATGAATCAAGAAGTATTCTGCAGAATAAAGGTAACCAATAAACAGTTCAAAAATCACAATAAGCATCTCTCTCGAACGTTCACTGAATTTGTTTCATATACTGGTAACTCATCCTGCTGATTTTCTACTCCAGTTGTTCATTCGTTTTTGGTTGCAAAGTTCAAAAACATGACCAGCAGCAAATTATTCTTGGATGAGTTTTCACACAGCAAAGAACGTACCCATATTATTAAGCTCTCTGAGCCCTTTGGACCTTCACTGGTAATTGGCTTTCTACCGGAAAGAAGCTCAAGAAGTACCACACCAAATGCATAGACATCAAGCTTATCACTCACTTTGCCATGCATAAAGTATTCTGGGGCCAAATAACTGCCAGAAGAAGAAGGTTAGCAGTATAACTCAAGCAAGAGGACATAGGAAACTAGACAACAAATTGCATACCCAAAGGTTCCTGCAACATCAGTGCAAATAATATTTGATGAAGTAGAAGCCCGGCAAGCAAGTCCAAAATCGGAGAGCTGAAGAGGCATGAGAAAAAAAATGAACATACAAAAATTCATATAATGTTGCTAGACAAATCGAGAAGCGACAGATTCACAGCACCTGTGGCTCAAAATCATCAGATAGAAGGATGTTCGAGGACTTTACGTCCCTGTGGATCACAGGTTCTACGCTGCTGTTATGTAAAACGTCCAATGCTTCTGCCACTCCCATAGCCACCTTATACCTCTCTTGCCAACCAAATGCTTTGTCATCCCTCTTATTACCTTAAACAGAGAGCATTCATGATGAGTTTAAAGGACAGTGGGCAAAGAATTGAGGATAAATCCTAATATGTTTCTTTATGTGCTTCGAATTAGGTAAACGCTGTGAAATGTTTACCATGAAGATTTTCTTCTAGGCTTCCTCTTGAAAGAAAATTATATACCAAGATCAAAGTATTGTCCTCTAAACAGAAACCAACTAGAGAGATTATGTTCTTATGATGTAAAGTTGTAATGATCTCAATTTCCTGAACGAACTCTTTTAGAACATCTTCAGATGGCTTCAAGATTTTGACCGCCAATTCCTTGCCATCTGGAAAACACCCTCTGTACACATGACTGTTACCACCCATGCCAATCATATTTTCTGAAAAGACGCGAGTCAAACTTTATCAGAGAAAAAAGTACATAATTGAGCCAAAACTGCAAACAGGTCCATATAATTAAGGAAAGAAAACAAACCAGGCGCAAAATTAGTGGTTGCCAACAAGAGATCCTGGTAGCTAAAAATTATACAGTTGGATGAGTATTTCTCGCGTAAACCCAACAACTCTTTAGGAAGGCTTGCCAAGCCATTGCAAGGGGAAAGAGGAGGACAAGAAGAAGCAGATCCAACTGGCACAATCGCACCACTGTCTTCATCAAGAGAGGAACAATTATCGTCTTCCTGCTCAGAATTACTCTTTTTCTGATCAGGATAGACCACGGCCGAAGACTGCCAGCTTGGTAATCTCGATACCCAGTGAAACACGGATGTCACTTTCAAAGATTTCTCCACGTATTGCCGCTTGGCTTGAATCGTCCGGCGAAGAATTGACCAACCAGATTTCGAATCTGGCGGTTCTCGAATCACAATGGAACTCGACTTCGCATCAGCCTCGGACGGTCGGTACGGTACCAAAGCCAATGAATTGTCCACGCCAGCATCCCTTGGCAACTCTTCCGTAGATTGGGTTCCACCATTACCCACATCCAGTGCACAACTCGAGCAATTCTTCTTCGTCAAAGCCGAGCGGGGCTCTTCCAAACAACGGTGAAACCCAACCAAATTTGCTTTCCCTGCAGTATCAATTGCATCACTCAGTACGTTAGCATTCTTCCACACTTTTTTACGAACCAGATACGCTAATCCTCGCGCCAACTACTATTTTCTGCCGCCGTAAGAAAAGCATACCAAACATACAAAGCATCTGTTCCAAATCACTCTCAAAAGGAAACAAACATGAGCACTAATCTAGCTAATCATAACATATGAAAATTTGTGACCCACTACCTCGAGATTCGGCGTTCGCGGAAGTCGCTTCTCTCTGGAACACGACTTTGCCATTGTTCACGGCGAAAACGCTGAAGTTTTTGGACAATTTTCTGGCGCAGTACTTGGCAACCGAGGCCGACGATCCGATTTTACAGGCTTTAGAAGTCCCCACAACCACCGTAGCCTCACCGTATGATTTCGTCTCCTGGACAAGAATTTTCCGGACCTTCGAGCCTCTACAGACCTTAAGCTTTAAATCAACCTGCATACCCCAGCCAATCAATATTGATACCTTCCACATTCCTGCATTTTCTCAGCCACAAAATGGAGAAACTAAGAAAGAGTGAACTAGCAAGCTGAGAAGAGAAACTGAACCTGTTTCAAGTTGCAGAAGCCTTCATAAACAGAGAGCACAGAATTGAATGTCTTCACCAGCGACAGAAGTGCCGCTGTGCCTTCTACGGGCAAAACAAACCACATCAAAAATCATACGCGATAGGGCATTATATACAATCAAATCAGCCCCGCGAGAACCACAGTGTGTGCGCGCAGGCGCGTGTGCAAGACTCACCACAGAGGCCGTCGATGACGTGAAGGGCAATGACACGGTCACCTGGCTGGGCCACCTTGACTAGCGCCCACGTTAGCAACTCCCGGCTCCGCGGATCCAATTTCACGCCGACCACCACCATTTGCCCACCCTCGCAGTCGTCGCCTTCTGGTAAGTCCCTTGCCGCAGGGTTTCCGGTCCACTTCATCTCCTTCTCCAGAAAACGCCGTCCTCCTGTTCTCTCTGTTCTCTCTGTTCTCTCTCTCTCTCTGTCTCTGTCTCTCTCTCTCTCTCTCTCTCTCTCTCTCTCTCTCTCTCTCTACCCCTCCCCTCTCTTGGACTTGCCGTGCCGCTCTGTGATTAGTAAGACAGAGTGTTTCTTCCGGTTTCTCCTAAGGGCATTTGTATTGGGAATTGCGAAATGGCATATAGTGGACGAAAACTGCTCTGAAGGCAAATATCTAGTGTTTCAAGTACTATACTACGATTCGTATGACCACTCTGTGATGTTAACAGTTGGCTACATGGCATTTTACATGATCGGAAGGCCATGATTTCCTGCCATCGCAATATCTTTTGTTCCGGTGTTGTCTCGAATCGGATGCTGCCTAATCATGCAATTGAAGATATGATTCGCTAGCAAGAGTAAATATGGCAAATACTGATTGGGTCCCTTTCTTCCAATGGTAAGCTCAGATCTTCCAAAATTTTATTGAGAAATTTCCTAACGGAGTTCTTCAAATTTTATTCAGTAATTGAACTTAATAGATAAGATTTTTAAGAAATCCAAAATGAGATTAGCCTAAAAATTTGATAAGAACCTATTCTTAAATTTGAAGTGGTTTATATCAAAAATATCGGTGAATATTATAAAAAGAAGTCTTATGGTAAGTAATGAAGATTCTGATTTTGTCATCTCAAGGAGTATACAACTAAAAAGGTGCAAGAAGTTGGTCCGGTGTAATAATGATGATGAAGGAGGTAATTTTCATCCATCTATGATTATCACATAGAATTAAATAACATGTGCCAGTTATGAAAAAGACCCTTATCATAATCATCTTGGACAAATTGTTCCCCCATATGCATCTAAGTTATTATTATTATTTTTTTTTTTTTTTAAACACTTACCCAAGGAAAGAAAGAGACTCGAACCCATTACAGGTGAAAGTGTCGATCAGGGTTATCTAAGTTATTAGCTTATGTGTGTGTAATCTAAATGTAAAAGCCCCTCAAAACCATAACATAGCCTTAAACCAAAACCTGTATTTATCTAGATTTATGACCGTTTTTGGCAAAGATTTGTGCTTGATTTTTTTCTTTTAGAAAGAAGCACGCTGGGGTGTAATATTTTTGGTCCTTGATTCGCGGCGGTGTTTGGTTTGTTTATCTTCGTTCCCTCGAACGCGACTTTCCCTCCGTTTTCACCTCCTGGCGGGGATGCTACGTAACGGATCCTGATTTCATGAGATGTATTGAGTTTTATACACGAGGGGCTCAGCATTGCCCCCCACCTTACTAATTTAGATGCAGACCTTTGCTACCCACCCCCCAACAGGAGATCTAATTTTTGCTGTCATATTGCTTAATATACCACTAAGAACTTCTCTACACTTGGTCTAAGTAAACTCCTGCATTGAGCAAGCCATGACCACTTTTTCCTTACTTTTCTTGACATCATTGTATTCCTCTTTGATTAGGTAATTACAACAACTTAATTAATTTGATCATATTAATTGATTTAATTAATTAATTAATTCTCACTTAGGCCTTTTGGTTCAATGTTTGAAATACATAACAAATAATGTCAAACACAATCTCATATATCAAGTTTAAACTGTAAAGAGAGAATTTAGGACTAAAAAGGCATCCAAATGCCACAATTGAGTCATAATGAAGCTATGGATCATAACAGAGAGAGCTCAAATTGATAATGATATTCAAATAAAATATATTAAAACTAACTTTCAAATTTAAGTCTTTTGAAAAATGATTGAGACACGTTACAATTATCATGAGTAATTATTAATTAATATTATTAGATAATATTTGAACATAAAATTGATAAATTGTCACTTGAAAGTATGAAATTGCAATTTGTGTTGTGCTTGACTATGATTAAGTTATATTTGAAGAATTTGTGGTGCGTATAGCATTAACAAGTTATATGTTACATACACAATCAAACATATAAAACTTGAAGTTGTTGCTTTTAACATCTCTAAGAAGGATTACTTATTTTGGTCCTTGATGCTAAGATCCATAAGAATAATGAATCTTGGAAATAGTATTAAGGAGGGATACAGATATATGACAGCAATAATCCTCCTGAAGCTCGTTATAATTTGTTCACCCTGAAACTGCAATGCTTTAAGATTGTTTACCTCTGGGGCTTGGTGAATGTGTATATTTAGTGTGAAGGTTGTATCAAGTGTCCTACCAAGCTTGTTGGTGCTACACTACTGAATGTGTTTAATTGTTAAGGAATAAATTATATATTTTTTACTAACATTAAGAGACTTTGGTTCAATTCTAATGTATAATGGTTAAAGATTTTGTGAAGAAAAATTAATTTAAAGATTTTGTGTTAAAAAAAAAAAAAACATATACCATTTCTGATGCATCAAATATACTTTAGCATCAACAATAATAGGAGGGCAAGTTCACGAAATATTCTGAACTCATATCTTGCCTTCTGGTAGTTGAACAAACAGATGACTTTTAATGAAAAGCACCAATCTTTTCCAACTGAATCCACAGTATAACCTAATCATAGTTCTTCGAAAAAGAACTATACGTACCGTCAAAGAGGAAGCACATTAAAGCAAAACGAGGAAAAAATAAAAAAAGATTTGCAAAACATACCTCTAGAAACTGGGAAAGTAAGTGGTATCGGTTGATTGAAAAGACATTGGTCACATTCTTGTCGTAGGCCTAAGTATTGTTATTTTTACATCAGGCCCTTCTTTAGAAGAAAAGGCCAAAAAAAAATATATATAAATAAATATCATTGATTGCTTTTTGGTGTAATTGAGATGGTAAAGAAGATTTATGTCAAAGATTTTATAAAATAAGTATCTTAGATTGGAATTTTCTTAACTACATTTTTGACTGACTTAAACATCTTTTGAAACAAATTACTACTTAATATCTAATCAATCAAATAATGTTGGTTAGAATTCTGAATTATATATATAAAAAATCTCGTTTATCATAATGTACCTCAAATAAGGTGGAGATGACTCATATTATATTTATTTATTTGGGATCCTTAAGGAAATATTAGTCACTTGATTGAAAACAGAAAGGCCACACCAATTATCGCATTTCACTTTCTAATTTTACATTGGGTGTAGAAGTTGAATTCTTATTCAAGGGATTAGAAGTTGGGGTCCTCGAGATATGCCACAATCATTTTTTTTCCTTTGTTGCTCCTTTTAATGCCGTACCATCATTCTAATGCCTTTATTGTCTCTCTAAATTATAGATTCTCTTGGGTTTAGAATACCTTCTGAAAAATAAAAAACATTTACAATCAACATTATGGCTCTAGATTTATTCATATCGTTGTCTCATAATCTAATTAAAGAGTCGAAATTACCATCTTAATGACCAAGCGGCATTAAATTTGACATCTCACTACATAGCTCATTGACAAATAACGTTCCAAGGTCGTGTTGAGTGATAGCATGAATTTTTTTTTTTAAGGTTTAAGGCCACATCAAAGGTTTCAACTCACTTTTCTTTTTCTTTTTTTCCTTTTATCCTTTAATTTTTACACACGCACCTGGAAAAGAGGACCGCACGACTAGTGGGACGGTTGATCAAGGTTTGGACTAGAAAACGCCATTGAGTCAAGGCCGCCCTCCAAAGCACGCACTTAGATACAAGATGGATAGTTAAAAAATATAAATATTGTTGCAAGTAGTAATCAAAATTATGTTAGAAATTCATTTATTAACTATTACAATTGAAATCAAAAAATTGATGACATAAATTTGTGAAAGAAAAATTCCACAACACTATTTACTTCACATAATGAATGAAAAATTCAACGGACAGGTTATAAATAAATTTGAATAGTTCAAAAACTAAATAAATAAAATCCAAACAAATTATCTAATTTAGTAATCAACTCAAAATCAATTGGACAAATGAATAGGATTAATCTAATGATGTTTAGGTGTTCAATACTCAATTCAATTTAACTAGACAAATGAATAGAATTAATCTAATCATGTTTAGGCATTCAATACTCAATTCAATTTAACTTAATTATGTTGAAGTGTATTGCCTTAGGAGACCTCGTACGTTTTATTTGGTCCATTAATTACGTTCCTTGTTAACAATTGGAACTCATATTTCAAATTTGGTTAGCCTTCGTTTTTTCTTTGTTCTTGTACTTCTTTCACTTTCATATATATATAATTATTTGACTAATTAATTTCCTTAAATAAAAGCAATATGCATATAAAAATCTATGCTGTGGCAAATATCTTGCATTAAAAACAAAGGGAAATACTGCATATAGTACACCAAGGAAAAAAGACTACTCAACCATCATATCTATATATATATATATATATATATATATATATATATATATATAAGGTTGTTTGTGTTCTAAGGTTGTCCCCAAAATTCATTCGAGAATAGAAAAGTTTAATGATGTTTCCCAGATCATATGATGCTTGTAATATATTTGATTTAAGCATAGAAATTGGAATCCAATACGGCGGCTCCATTTGTCGCGGAACGAGAAAACTTTGTTAAAGATAAAGGTGCAGTCTTGGACAATTAAACAGTGGGGCATACGGTCTTGAAAGCCATAATTGCTGACCACTTGATGGCGATGGGGCAGACAGTAGGCCTTTTCCCCTTGAGCCAGAATCTATGCCTTTCCTGAGTGAAAAAGTTGACCCGTGATCGAATCATGTGATCATGCCGGCTGAGGTGGCTGCGGGTGGGGCTTCCCCCGGTCTTAGTAAATGGGGAGACGGGTGACTGTCATGATCACCCCATAATCAATCAACACCTTTTCATAAAGAGAATCACTACATAATCCCTCCCACGGATGATATTTTAGCACCACAGGCCAGATTTCTTTCCTGGAGTTCTGTGGAGGTTTGGAAAAGTAGGAGGGGTTGCATCAAATGCTACGCATCACATAAGGCCAAGACAAAGATGGAGGACTGAGGACCCAAGGACAGTATGAAAAGACATAAGAGAAAGGAAATTGTCTCACTTTTGAAGATGAAAAAAAAAAAGGCTTTAATTTTTAATTTTATAAGTAATGTAATTTTTTTTATTTAATGTTATTTTAAAATTAATTATATCAAAATAAGAAATAAACTTATGCTCTATAAATCCAGTGTCTCAAAGTTAGATTTCTTTTAATATGTAATATTTATGTCAACATGTATAAAAGAGAAGTGTTAAAAATAAATATTATTTTATATTAAAAACAAGAATATAAATCTTAATGATAAATTTTTTACTTAATATCTTAAAAATTTAAGATAAACTATTATGAAATCATTGAAGAAAAAAAAAAAAAAAATCTTCCTTTCCAACATGCAGCCGCACTGCAAGATCTCAAGGGGACCACTTCCGAATCCCTGTTTTCTTCTTCCTCTTTTCACACTGCCATTATGGCCGGAGGAAAAGGAAACTAGTGCCTTTAGGTTCAATCAAGCCATCACATGGTACCTTTTACTAATTAACAAGACGAATAATCACGGTTGAAAAAGACACCCTAAGAGTTATGCACCTATGATATCTCATATCTCAGGAATATCGTTTTCATAACACGTCAAAACTAGTTCGAACTTGCCAATACAACTGCAGAAGTTTTTTGATGAATAACCAAACCCAGTATAAAATAGTTGGATATATCGTATGGTATGTTATTTATTTTGAATGAACAAAGGCGAGTTAGCCAGTCAACTGTCCACAGCAGCTCTCCCATACATGGCACCTTCGTAAGTATCTTCACCAGCACCATGCTCTCCGTAGTACAGCAAGGGAGAAAACAATTCTCATCGACATTCACCAAACTTCTTTCCTTCCACGGCAACACAAATGACCTTACTCTATACATGTTGTATCTATACTCAAAGAGATAATACAATTTTTTCACAAGCAACTATGCTTTTTCTTCATGTTTTTTAGGCTTCATGGTAACCACCAACAAGTACAATATATTGGTTGTTAACCAACCATCTTAAACGGTGAATTAATAGGAATTCTAACTGTGACTTATAAGATATGTGTGTATGAGTTTGACGTGTACATTGTAATAATTTTTTTTTTTAAATAAAACAATATATGAGAATAAAGCTTCCTATTGTTTTTACTGTTTTACTTTAGTAGACTAACGTACAGTTTAAGTCCAAACCTACTCTGGGTTTACTGTTTCGTTTTCAGCTTCTATGTTTAGTTTTGTAATGGAAACTTAGATACTTGATTCTATCGGCAATTGTTAATAGACACACCAGCCTACGGGCATTCCAAAATTACAGTCTTGCAACTGTCTATTGCCTTGTGACAAGAATTTGTGAAATGCAACCTTGTCAATGTTATTTATATAGCAATCTAAGAAAAGGGGATTGGATTGGATTGAATTGAACTGGTTTTGCTTTCCTTTCCTTTCCGTCCAAAGATACCTTACGTCCTCTAAACCATGACAAGTTACGTAAAGAAAACTCCAGAATACGGGCATAACTCTTAATTCCATAGAAGTATCCAATAGGAGCATGTAAGCGTGGCCTGGTCGGTCAGTTGTCCTGCTGCTCACATGCTGCCAAGTTGGCCCAGAGGAAGATAGAAACTATTAAACAGAACTCACCACTCTCTTCCATTAATATAAACACAAATTCTAGTATATAAACAAGTCCGCCAAACCACATCCATTGCTCACCAAAGTTACCACAGGGTGCACGACAAAATATAAAGTCATTTTATACTGACATTAGAACAACTCTATTCTTGTTATTAACTTTAAGAGTCATTGTAATAAGGTTAGTTGAGAAAACAAGCATGTTACTTGTCAGAAGAAGAGCCAAAACCAAAACGACATGTTCTCAAACATGTCCACCACCACATGGAAGCAGAAATGAACCACTTGTTTATGTTGTCATCTACCCGTGTCTCTTCCCCGTCTGCGTTAAGAGTCAATCCATGTGCCATGTGCCCTCCATTTCCTGATTGGCTTTTGAAAGATCACGTGGATTCCAATAACAACACTGCACAGTATACAGTACAGACCAACTGCAGAGAATTTCATCATGAACACCAACAAGGCAACCGACAGCATTGAGCAATTCCCTGGGCCTGTCTTGGGCTTCGATTCAAGGGAAATGGCGTTAGGAATAAAGAAGCTTAAAATTTTATATTGTATATAAATTATTCTTTATAATTTCTAATAGTTATTCTCGTAATCCAATTGCTAAAAACTGATGTGTTTGTATATTTATCTGCTTAATTTGTAAAACAGAATATGCCATTATTATGTATGTGACATATAACTGGAATATTAATAACAAGTTAAAATTGCGTCTCGTGCGATTTGGATTGAAGTCTTCAAATTGTTAAGACCAGGTAAAAGTCTTAAGATGTGGAAGAAAGTCCAAATCACCTACAGCTATTCCGAGAAGTAGTTTTTGTTTTTTCAATAGGGTTGAGGCGGCTTCAAAATATTGCTTTCACTCTTTACAATGCCACCATATAATAATTTTAGAGTTAGAACTTATTTGAGTTGGTTCCTCCTCCATTTGACTATTTCTGCATGTTAACTTAACTCATAGCTATCATATCATCCAGTGTCAAATCCAAAACTCATTTGTCTAAAAATCCTAATTTGGATTATTTTAACCAGCTTAGACAGTTACTAGTTTTGATCTTCGGAATTCTGGCGTTACTACCTAGAAAGATTTTTCTATTAGTTTAGACTATCTCTTTTCTATCCTCTCTTGTGCACCCAAAATACCCAAAATATTGGTATGAACTGTTAAAGAACGTTTTGATGTGAAGCATACAATAACAGCAAATGAGCAAAATGGGTAAAGAATGCAAAACAAGAGAATAAATGAAGCAAGGCTGACCTCAAACCACACTAGTTATTGCATCCGTCAATTCATTTAGGTTCACAACAACTGCATCCTTTATAGTGAGACATGCGTTATAATAGGAAAAAGGTCATCATGGCTTTTACAATATTAAGGCATTCATGTTATTAATTGACTTATTATCTAATTTAAAAGTTAGATTTTAGAAGTTGTGAAATTCATTATCTTATAAGCATGATTTTTAATAATTTACCTATATCTTAACAGAGGTCTAATAAAGTGAAAATGAAGTCCTACATCAACTTGCAAGGTCAGCTCATCAGTCGAAATCGGCAGTTGAGACACTCCCTCGTGAGACACAATCTGGATCTGTATACTCGGTAACGTCGCTGGTGTTGGAGGACGTTGAGCACTGTGGATCTGTTTCAAGTGTCGTTCTGTGATGTTCAAAAATGGTCTACCTTAAGCATTCGGTTTGTAGGGCATATTTAAACCAATAGGCCCGTCACGTTCTTTAGCTGCGGTGGGCAGGAGGAGACCCTTTCTATCTTGATGTTTGGGTTCCCAGCCCACCTACGAGGGACTGCACGTATGAGTCTGAGGATCTCCTGCGCTCTAAGTGCAGATTTCGGCTCACCTGGGCTAGCATCGATATTGAGTGTGCTGACACTTTCTGTGATCTCAAGATAAAATGAAATTTGCTGAATGGTGCTGCATTGAGGAAAGGTAAACTTGGCATTGAACGGGACTAGTCAGAAAATCGGATTTAACATGTTTTGAATTAAACAGATAAGATTTGCTTGGTTCAGAACAAGGTGTCGATGCATTTTGGATGAAATAATATATATATACATCTGTTTAGGTTTCTTGAATGTCTTTATGGCCAAGTATATTTATAATCTTAAACTTAGTTACGCCTAGATCCCACCCTTGACTAATATTTTGTTAATGAAGTATAACAACACAACAGATGAATCTATTGACCCTATCATTTCTTTGATATAACACTTGGGTAATTAGCACATTTCTTTGGCAGCATGTAACATTGTTTCACTTTTTGTATAACTCTTCATGCATGCTTGAGGTTTGCTGATATCTATAAGGAACTTGACATGAACTTATGAATACACTTCAAAATTGATAAACCGGGAAAATCTCCCTTTCCTTTTATGTTTGTTATGACATAACATACTCTATTGGTTCCAAAATATGTACTTACGACAGATGAAGGTCAAAAGGGAAACAATAACTGTTTCTATACATTTACTTCAACATGGTATATGGCATGTGCTACTCCAGTGCTCAAGATATTCGTATTGCTATGTATGTCAAAAATATTTTAGCACGATGTTCGTTTTGTCCAATGTAATGCACAAGATAATTTTAATTTATAAAAACTTGATAACCAAAAGTACCCTATAAGATTCAGTAACTCCTAGCACTTGAATGTACCAGATCTGATTCCTTTATCTACATTAGAGATGCCAGCATAGCAAAAATGAAATATTAAACGTATCAAGAACCACGATTTGGGCAGACATTTGCAAAATGAGATGGATCACCGCAAACAAAACATCTGCCAGAAATAGGATCACCAGTTGCTGACACAAAGGTTGCAGTAGCAGATCGTGCTCTGCCACGGCCACCTCTGCCATGGCCGCGACCCCTAGTATTAGATGCTGAGGTATTCATTCTTGCACCTTGAACATTCCTTCCTCCAGGGCCATTGTTCATGCTATCTTCCCATCTACATAACAGGCAAAAAGGTGTAGATGAACCAGTTTTTGTTGAAACTTACGGGGAAGCAGATTCCTTATTACCACAAAATTATGCTTAATTAGTTTACCAGGAACTATTTGATCCAATGATGACTATTCACAAATGGACACTAAAAAGCTTCAGTTGGTTGCTTCTTTGGAATAAGTTTATCCTCTTTTCAGCAAATTTCAGCTAGAAGTAACACCAGTAAAAATATTATTGAATTGTCATGATTTTTCATCAATGACCACTTCTTTGAAGGGGAAATACGTTCAAACAAGTTCATTTTTCATCATCCGTATTCCTTCCAAGGTGATTAGAGATGTACTATGATAGTACTCCCACAGCCCTATTTTTGACTATTCTTTCTCAGGAAATAAAAAATAAAAAATCGACAACTGAAATACCAAGTTTGCAAAGGACAAAACACGTAATCTAACTAACTTTACCCTCTCTCCCCTCACTGAACAGTGATCTAACTAAATCAAGGAGATTAAGTTTTCTATTTCTAATTTTTGGAAAAAGAAAATGGATCAGTTGAGGGTGGATGGAAATGTTGTGTAATCTATTTGAGGCTTGAGGGTTAAACAAACGAATTGCTGAATTAAGATGAAACAAGTAAATCAGGTGAAAGTGGAAAGAAATGAAATCAGCAAGGTCTATCCAGACGTTAGTATTGACAATGATGACAACAATGTAAAAGTTTCAGTTACATACACGAAGAAGTTGCAATTCTGTGATTGACATGAGTAGAACTTTCTCCCCCTATTGCTTTCTGTAGCTGCTGTTCGCAAAATGCATGGTGTCCCACATGTGCTACATGGAACTGAAGATTCTCCTGCATCATTAAAAGAGTCATAAGAGTAATTAGCAATTCAATCTCTGGACGTTCTGGTGACAGGTAGAGAGAAAAACAAGAGTTCTTAATGATTTTCATCCAACAGTTACTCAAGGCAAACTCTCCAATCAACATTTTTTTTTCTTTTTGGTATATTGATTGCTGATTTCCACAAGAACATTACTGCTTGTCCAAGAATGTTTAGAATCATGAGATAAGAACCAGAAGTTCAGAAGGCATACCATTTTGGGGGCTGATTCCACGATTTGAAACACTACGAAAACCTGAAACCTGTGATGGGCAATTGCTTGAAGAATGCCCCGTTTGATGGCAGTATGTGCAAGCACTGTACCTTACATCAGCCTGCCTAGAGTTGCTTTGTTGCAAATTGACGGATGATGCAGTCGATCCTCGTCCTCTTGCTGGAGAACATATTCAAAATGTCACAAATTTTTATCTGATAAACATGGGAGAACAGAAGAATGCGTTCTTCAACACATTTCTCTCTCCAAAGAGTAATATTTCCGGTTCATGTTTTCCAACTAGGAGAATTAATTCAAGCAACAGACTGAAGCGCAATCTGACATAAGCTGGATATCTAATCTGCTGCCCACAGCAATATGATATATATGAATAACTCATCGAAGTCTGGAACATGACATTGACTGTCCTTCAAATAAAGATATTTCAGCAGTTAGATAAAACCATATATATGCAACAGACTCCTAGTAAGCCATAGATACTAGAGGGAGTTCAATGCGTGCCAGGATGTAAAGACGAGTCTAAATCAATCAAACAAATATCCAAAAAATATTCAATCATGTATAGCAACAACAAGAGTAACCTGCATACAAATGGGAAAAATATGGTGAATCATACAAGATTCTATTAATTCATAAGTACTCCGGGCAAGCACCCATACCAGTGCGAGAACCAGTTCCACAGATTTCAGTAAGCTGCCTAAGAATCTCATCACAGCCACCAATGCAACCTGATCGTGCATAAATATATAAGAACTTCAGTGTTGGTGCAAATGCGAGTTCCACAAACATGATAAATTTGTTTGAAAAAAAAATAAAAAAATTGCCTGACGTCCAATAGAAATTCTAGCATAGATATCTTATCTGACAATCGAAGATATGATTCAGGTTAGAGCTTAAATGTGAATGCGGAGATGGAGAAATGGCAATACAACAAAGGCAGAAGGCACAACAAAAGCTACAGGTGGAACCATTAAGGACAAGATGAGGTAAAGCACTTTTAACAGACTAAGTGAAAAAATCCATCCAGGAAGGCCAGGACCATGGACAATCCACGATGACAGAATATGTTCAATGGAGGTTATGGCACTAAAACAGAATAGAGATGGATGAAAACTGCCTGTCAATATCACCACAATGACAGCCAGACCTGGAAAAAAATGTCTAGCAGGGGAGATGGGTGTCAATAGTGATAAGAACTATATGGGTCTCACTATATTGGTCATTGGTTCCACCTTAGGCATATAAGTTAAAATGCTTACGTATGAAGAAAAGGATAAGCAAGCATCTTTCTTACTCTAATGGCAAAAAAGGCATTACATATATGAATGAAGATTTAGAACGAAAAAATAAATATGAGGTTATGTTTCTCTAAGGCACAAAGATGCGGATTAGAAGCTACTCTACAATATGGATAAAAGGTATGAAACATTTTGCATAATTGCCAAGTCAAACCTTGCCATACTGTCTTGGCCCCAAATCAAACGTCAATCATCCAAACATTTAATTGGAACTAATCCAATACTTTCTTACTTAACAAAAAACCCCAAGGTCTCAAAATTACCCAAAGATTGAAAACTTGTAAATGCGCAACTTTGGAACGTCATTTCAAAAAGTTAAGACCTCTTCTGAGCCAAAAGGTAACTAATTTTAAAGACGTAAGACCATGATGTAGAGAACAATTGATGTAAATGATGTCACCATAGCTCGTTGAAGTAGCATGTACCTAAATGGTTGGCATTGTAGTTTGGTGGTATTTCCAGATGGCGGAACTTAAATTGGATCAAGTAAACAGGACCTACAAAAACGTTTTAGTGCATTATTTAAATAAAAATAAAAATGCAAAACTCGAAAAGGAAGTAAATAACGTCACTTCAGTTCATAATACACCTACACTATGTGAATGCCTTACAACAGGTGAAGTACACAACTAAGAGACATGCACACTCATTAATTTTTGGAATACGCACCAGAGTATCAAACATGACAACTCCAGAGCCACCCAACTGATATGTCCATTATACTATAAGAAGATCAAACTGAAAGATGTTCCTGAAAAAGACATGCCAGAATGCTAGATTCTAGACAATTTTATCGCCTCAGATTTTTCTTAAAAAAAAAATCTAAAAGATTCTTACATTTTAATTTGCATTAAATCAACCATGTCTTATTCTTCTGTTTTCCTTGGCTGGATTTCATCCTTGTGAAAATACTACAAATCCCAAAATTTAAGTTTTATAAGAACTAAAAACTATCATCTATGCTAAATTATAAAACTCTATATTACATGTGGCTCAAGACTCTGTCTCAAAAAGACAGGCTTCAATTGTTGTATCTCTTTTAATACCACATAAATTATCACTTCTACCACTTGATGAAGTTACAACTAAAAAGATTCAATAGTCTATAGCATACTCTAATAATTGCCTTAATTTAATAGTTGGAAGTTAGATGGCTTTTCCACTTCCAGAGACATCAGAAATCAGTGTAGCTAAGTGACTTGGCCAAATGTACAGCAATAAGAAATTTCAAGCACAAAACCTGGAGTGCAAGTGTTGCAAATATTGGAGGTTACCACCGCCTCTGATATAGATCCAGGGAGCCAGATAGCATTCCTGCACTGAAAAAGGGTAGCAGTGGGCATTGCAATTATTAATACCACGGTCACTTTATGACTAAATCAACTGAAATAGATGCACTGATCTTCAATATCCATCTCCACCGAAGGTAAAAAAAAAGAAGGAAATACACAGATATAAGAGTTTTCCAGCCTATAGTAAAATGCGCCATTAGCTGAATTTCACTCAACGAGGAAGCTGCAAAGGAAACTATATGTTTACAGGGCGTGTACCAGTAATTCTTGAGAAAAGGGATTATGGGAAGTGTATTCGGAACGAACTTGCAACACAAGTGCACCTAGGATTGAGAAATGAGAAGAAAAAATTTGATGGTTGACTAACAATAGGATAGAGATTTATTTGAAATATAAACCTGTGCAGAGAGCAAAATACGGAGCCAATCACCGGATAACAAAGTGGATACCACCCTCATATTGAGAGTCAACTGAACAGCATGGAAGGAAGGGTTTCTAGATTCGTATGTGGCTCTAAATTACCTATCTAACAAAATATTTTATGCATATAAGTTTAGGCAACCATCATTACATAAAAGGCTACATCTAATTTGGAAAAGGACTGGTATATTTATTATGACTACATCCGCATCACAATTATGAGCTAGCAAGCAATCATTCAGGGCAAAAGGAACTTAATATTACTACGTTAGGCAGACCAAAATGATAAGAAGTCCATGCGTCAGGAGACTTATGACTTGGCAATGATGTGAATCTGCATTGAGTTGAAGATATCCAAAAAAGCAGTTCAATTATACGGCTTTATCATTCCCAGCAGTGAAACCTAACAGTCAAAATATCATAAACACCAGCATAGAAAAAATTTGGTATCCTCTTGCCTTACTTTACACCCCAGTTTCAAATAAACACCAGAATTCTTTATTTTTTTCCTGCTTCTACATGAACTTTGGTTGATCTTTTACATATTCCAAGTCTTTAGACTGTCATATCCCTCGGAGTACTATAAGAGATGTGTGTCTGTGTTTGAGAAAGACAGAGAGGGAGGTGGGCTGTACAATCTTGACACGACATTATCTCCATCAAATTTAGGCAGTGTTTGAGTTCCAACAAGGACAAGTTTTAAATTGCCACCACTTCTAAAAAGAAAAGAGCTAGGAAAATTAAATTACAGAGCTAAGTAAGATGAAACAAATCCAAAAGGAGAAATATAAACTTAAAAGGGCAAGAAAAGTTTGAAAAGTAAAAGCTAAGTCAATAGAAATCAATCTAAAATCTGTCAGCAATTACTTCTGAACCCTCAAAAGCCACTTGATGATGTAACCAAATACAGAACAGGTATTCTGATGACTCCAACAATTGTGTTTAACCTAAAATATTCCTCCATTCCTTAAAGATAGTCATAGAAAGATCCTATCAAGGTTCTCTTTACTTCACTAGCAAATCTCTACTTAGTTTAAAAAAACTAGAAATCTCTACTGAAAATAATTAAAGAATAAGAAAAATGTTTGTGCTGAACTTAAAATTATTTGCACACAGAGTTCAACTAATAGTTTTGGTCATCCTCTTTTGTCTCAGTATATGCTGTCTTCTTTGTTGCATAGAAGAAGGGAAATGAGAAGAAAAGAAAACGGTTCCTAGAAATCAATGACCAAAGAGAGAAGAGGTGTCCCCACCAGATCACTCAGAAAACTGGCTATTTTACTTTGTGAATGGGAAGAGCACTCAGCAAGAGAGCACTGAAACAGATCCTAGGTAGGTGGCATACACTGGAGAGAAGGCAAGTGAAAGAATCCAGATCATAATAAAAAAGAAGCCCTAATTCTGAGGCTGAAATTAGCAGAGGAAAGAATCTGAATTTCAATGCAGTTATGGCGTTCCATCCAACTAAGTTCAGAACAGATTTTAAGATAAATTTGAGCAGATAAGCCTTAAATCTTCACTATGGCAACCAAATTACCCGGTTCAAAGTAATTACTAAACCATGGGACGTAGTCAAATACACCTTGGATCCCCATACCAGTTCACATTGTAAATACCAGCTTGACATAGAGATATTCTGTGGCCACTTACATTTACCACCAAACATAACAAATGCCAATCATCCAATTCTGTGAATTCCAAATCAATATGACTAATTAAACCAAAATTCCTTCCAGGTGTACCAAATAGCAAACCATTTATACTTCCCTAAACTAATTCAAGTAGCCGTAAGAAAAGATGGAATTGACCTTTAGCTAGTAGTAAACTCTATTATAATCATCAATTCTTTCCAATGCGTTCAATCAGTCAAGATGATGATAACTTTATCAGTTTGGTTTTGTTGAATTTGCAAAAGCTAATATTGCCCGATTCTTTCATTTAAATGTTTTGCTTTCTTCTCTGAATATCACGACATACAAGCCCATTTTCTGGAGTGGAAGGTCTTACTCTAATTTTCTGCGTTACTTTTGGCTTATATTTTTCAGAAGCAAACAAACCATGTCCTAAAACTTGTGCCGTTATATAACATGCAGTAAATGAAATATTACATAGAACACCATCTCTCTCTCTCTCTCTCTCTCTCTCTCTCTCTCTCTCTTTTAAACCTGTTTTACAAATACCATATCATTTCAAACCAAGACATAAAATTAGAGGAATGAAGTATTTTCCCACCACATAACTTACGTGAAGCTTTATCTTTGCACCATAGTGTATGAAGTATCCAAAAAGACAAAAATTTTAGAACTGGTAGATTATATGCCAGTAATTTAATGCAAACTGGTAAACTATCTAGGCACGCTTAATGCTCTCCATTGTGACAAATTCTCGTATAAGCTCAAACAGTGGTAAAACTAAACATCAAGTCTTCTGTCCAGACGTGATTTCTATACATTAAAGATATCAAGGACAAGTTCCAACCTGAGGGTAACCCATGCATCCGACCATGAAGTTGCCATCCTGTTGAGAATGACAGACAACAATTTTATGAGTAAAAAGAAAAATTTCTATAGCATGGAAACCATACCACAAGAACAACATTGTTAGAAACTAAACTATCCAAGCAAAAAAAAGTATCACGTACAATGTAACTCACATGAAAACATAGGACATGCAAGGAACTACATAAGAGTACGCTGCAACTGCATTGCTTGAACTTATCAACATCATCCAAGTGAAGGGATAAGGTCTAACAAAATCAACTCAGGAAAAACCATTGCATGAACTAATTTTGGAACACTACACGATCATTTCTCACCATGGAGCGCACTTTACAACCAGAAGTTCTGTTTAGTACAACATCTGACTTCCCAAGTCTTGAGAGCTAAGTATTGGAAACAGAATGAGAAACAGTTTGGAAATATCACTAGAAAAACTCCGCTGAAGCTGCACCGGAGGCTGCTCTGAGAAATATTTTGCCAGATCAAAGAGTTGGAAAGTTTGTAAAGAATGAGGAGTGCCTTGAATACTGATAGTGAACTTAGTAAAGTGGATCAAGTTTTCTGAAAGAGAAAGCTATAGTGCTACCCACTAAATTATGTTTAAATGATGTGCTTACTTTCTTAAACTTTAGGAAGGACAAGTGCTGTCAAAACCACTAAAAGAAATAATCTCGAGCATAGGGAATTAACCTCAAGCATAGAGTGAGACCAAAACACTATGGTCAAAGAAGAGACAACAATTTTTCTAAAATTTTCTGAAAATGATAAAATTATGAAATGAAGCTTTAGAAAAGCGCAGCAGATCCAGCAATAATGAAGAATAAAATCCAAAGGGATAAATAAAAAGAGCTGATAAAAAAAGGAATGATGCTGCAGAGAGAAAACACTCCAAATTTTACAGACAAAGTGACTTTATGATCTCAAAAACTGGGAAGCTGCTTGGGGAAAACAACGCAGCATAGCTTGTTCACCTGAACCGTAACATGAAAAGTAGGAAGATTAGACCTTTAATTTTAGAACTCTGCATTGCCAACTTTTTTACTACAATAACATCCAGCTCTTATGCAACAACGAAGAATCAGTGATGTATAGGTAGCACAAAGTTGGTGAGCAGTTTTCACTGAGATACTTTCTCCCCAAAGTGCAATTGAGGTTACTTCTGAAGACATTGGATTCAGTCAAATTGAAGGTCACCTTAAATTTAAAGTGATTGTCATTACCAACCAGTTGTTTAAAAATAGGCTTGGATGACTACTCCAGAGAGTCATCTGATTTAGAATGATTTAGAATGTAATTCGCAGGGAAGAAGGGACTTGGGCAGACAAATCAAATATTATATCCATTTGGGTATGATTATCTAATTATTACTAGAATCAGATTCTAAGGCTGCAAAATATGATAGGAGGGACAAAAGACGTTTATACATAAGCATGGTATGAGACTTAAAAGTCTATGGCTACAACTTAGAAGCGCAATTATCCTCCAAGATGACGAAATGGTGATCCATGCTTTGTATCTGTGGACAAATGACTTACGGTTATTTATTGCAGAAAAGTAAAGTGACTTTTATTGGAACATTCTACAACTTAGAAAGACTCCGGACTTCTTGCACGCGAAGGTATGCTTCACGTCCTATTACTATAAGAACAACAATTATTAACCAATACCAACTGAAGCACATGTAAGAAGGTCAAAATAATAATGTTTAGTGAATTGACTCACACTTCACCGAGTGCAAAGACTAACTTAGTGCATTACAATGAAACAAGATCTTAAGAGGTTAACAAGTAAGTAAAAAAAACCATGTACAAATGCAGTTCAAAGGACAAACAGGATTAAAATGCTTGATGGCACAACAAAGGATCCAACAATATTACAGAGAACACATATGTAACAAACATATCCCTTTTCCCTTATACCGGGAAATAGGAAAATTAACTCAGTAACTATTACCCGGTTTCGCCGAAGCACCATATCTGATTCCTGGCAAACTCCACATTGCCTAACAACTTCTCCATTTCCAGGCTGCTCATCTCCACCAGATTGGTTGGACCTGCCTTAATAGCAACACATATATGAAGATTGTATAGCATACAGTCTACAAGGACGAAGGGTGGTAGGAAATCACCTCTCAAAGAATACTGCCATGGCTCCAAAAAGTTTTACTTTGTTCAGCCGCGCCTGCATATCATTCGAGGTAGGATGTAACAGTCACAACAAAATACACAACACAAATGACACTTGAAGTCAAGTATCTTAAACTAATGTAAACTAAGCCAGAGGCTAAAATCAGTAGTGCATAGATAGTGTCTGACATTACAACCAATTTTTCTTCACCACAATTTCATTTTCCGTAGGGACAGATTTAAAAATACCACGTGCAAATATACTGAACAAAAAGAACGGATAAAGCACCCCTAGATATACACCCCCTGTTCAACACTTCCATCAGAAAAAGAAGGAACAGAGAACTATACTTTAAAAAGAATATTGAAGCCAAGTATTGTTAGGTTCATGAAAAGTATCATCATGCTTTTGTTGTAAATGCTTGAACCAAAACTAGCCGTCTACATCTTACCTTGCTCATGTAAATGTGGTTTCCACAGGTGCAAGGCATCTCATGGTTTTAGTGGGGACAACTAACGTGGCCCTAGGATTTGGAGGGAGAGCAGAAAAGGAGAAAAGATAGGGGCTTCTTTCGTTTAGTGGAATCTATCTACCTAGAGAAACATATTTTCAGTAGACATTATCAAAGAACACGCTTTGTTATCTTCATATTTTCAGCAAAACTGCACATGATCCTATAATTTTGACAACGCCTGTGGGAAATTTCAAGCAACTCGCACAGCTGATGATGAGTATGAGACAACCAGCAACCAGAAAAGATTAGCCAAATGCTAAGTAAATGTTTTTTCTGATGATGATCGGGATGGTATTAGCCTCCAAGTGGAAAAAGTTTTTGGTGACTGACTAGGACCAGCCTGCGACAAGTGGTGGTCAACAGTGACCAAAGGGGTCATCAGTGCCAAGTTGGATGTCAACAACTTTTCTAGAAAACAAGCATTGCCATTTGACATTTATAGTGTCTAGAATTTAAATCATGCATGTATAATCAGCTGGAGCTGAGGAGAGGAGCAAAATCATGACCAAACATGTGTAATTGGTGTAGAAAGGTACCCTTAAAGAACTTCTAATCTATTTTTCTTAACTAGAGAGGTACCCTTAAAGAACTTACTTCTAATCTAGTTTTCTTAACCAAGGATAATCAAGGGACAGAACTAAAAACTAGGTCCAAGCAATCCCAGAATGTGAATTAGAGTGACTCAATTGTTTATTTTCTTTGTTATGCTCTGATTACCATTCAGGCAGAACAGATAGGTTTTGCAAAATACTGTTGGGGGTGCTTGAAAATCCATCATCATTATCTAAAGTATCCAAAATACATTCATATTAACAAAATCAATAAAGAGATTGCTGACCTATATGATTATCTTCCAGAAAAATCATGAAGCAAGAGTTATAATGTCTTCCCAGCATGTTTATTTTTCAAACTTATCCAAGCAGTCCTATGGTAATTATAGCCTAGAGCTTAGAGGTAATTAAAGTAATATTGTAACCTCCAACAAACAAATTGCTAATATTCCAAACAAGTATTCAGACAATGGCATACTTACATCTAAGAAGCAAGCTTTCATCTGCTGCAAGCTTGTTGCCAAAACTTCGGCCTTGCTCTTAGTGCCTTCACCAACTGATTTCATGTCACGCTCCATAACTGCTCTAAGGTAAGGTTTCCAAAGCTTATACCTAAAATGTTGCAAAATAACAACAAAAATAGTATAATGACGATGATAATACTCACAGATATGGATATAGACAGGTGCAGATATCTCATGGTCCATCACTGCAATGTACCTACTAACTGTTCAACAGCTAATTACCTACACTGTATCTGGAGATAGGAACTCCCATGTCTAACCATGCAACAAATATAGATGGCAATTGCTAGTAAATTACCTTATGAAATGCAAAGGTCAGATTTCATAATCAAATACTGTTGTGTGGCGCCACATTTGCTATTTGTGTTTAACAACAAACATATCATATATGTTTTTCTCCCTAACAAAATACACCTAAAGAAAAAGTTATGTAAAGCATCTATCTTTTCGAATATAGCTATATATCTATTAAGCATCACACTAAATATATCTTTGAAAGATTGCATTAGACTCCAAGCCATAAATGTTCCAATTGCATTGCCACCTATTCATAGAGGTTGTGTGGTTCACTGGTCATGTCCTTCTCAAGGTTCTTAAAGGTAAACACCGATGGATCATGTATTGGTGGTGCTTGTGCAGGAGGAGTGGTGAGTGACTAGAGAAGAAGTGTCATCCTCACTTATGCTATCAATATGGGCCAAGGAAATAGTTCTAGAGCAGAGGTCCTTGCCTTATTGAATGATCTCAAAATATGTTATCAAAAAGGGATTATTGTTGCAGAAATTGAAGCAAATTCTCTTTTCATGGTTCAAAGCACTAAAAAGGTTTTTTCGGTTCCTTGAAATTTAGAATATGAATTTAGACAATGTTCGCAATTTCTATCATTGCAAGTCAAGATCTCACACATGACTCGTGAGGCAAATTTTCTAACTTATAGTTTAGCCAATTTTGGTCACTCAGTTACTAGGCTACAAATAATGACAACATTGGGCTCTCTCCCAAGCAATTGCAGGAAAATAGCATGGGAAGATCAATTGGGTCTTAATCATTACAAGCCCCCTTGAATAAAGGATGCTCATTCACTTTGTTTTGGTAATTTTTTTTTAGTGACTTATGTCATAAAAGATCTTCAATATGTACTTATTTTTTCAACCCACTAGATGGGGCAATCTCATAAAGGGTTAGGTCCATGCCCTACCCATGTATTTTCTCAACAGGTCTAATATTTACATACCTATATTATCAATAATAATGCCACAATTTTATTAAAAAAACAATAAATATATATATATGTATCTATGTTTACTACTAGAAGTCAAATAAGCATTCTTAATGTACCTAAATGAACTTCTTCATTCTATCAACAACTGAGATGCCACCTAAGGACCTCAAAAGCTATACAAAAACTGCGACATTGCAAAGGATAGATTTCATAGTCAACTAGTTCTACAAGCAGCCAAAAAGGACATCCATGCATAAGATTAAATAAAATCTTAAATATTGAAAAACAAAAACTAGATTACTTACCCCATGTCATCATATCCCATAACCAGTGCCTCACCCTGGTAATATAATAAGCTTAAAATTAATTGAAAGAATATTGCTTTCTGAAAAATTATAAAAGAATGACCTCTTGCTCTCAACATGGAAGTTTACTTAGATTCGAAACTACACAATAACATAAATCAAAGACTTGAAAATCAAAAAGTGCGGACTTTATCAATCAAAATAAAACTGAAAACTTAACTCTTATTAAAGACAAACAATATATCATACCTAAAGCTAAAACCCTTTTCCACTGCTCAAAATATCAACTAAGAGAAAGAAGAACATGTCATAATTGACAGCTAGAAGAAAGCAATCAAGTGGTTCAAAGAAGATTATCAGGAAGTTTTATGCATTTTCTACTGCATAAACTTGTTTACATGTTAGATTAGAAAAAGGTAATAAGGATAAAGAATAAGAAATGCCCTTACGACAGCTTAGATATGTCAAGATTAGCAAATATGGTGTGTACAACAACAAAGTTCCAAATTAAACCCTCTTGTCAATTGCACATACATTGAAAGTATAGAGAAATATGGTGAAATATATAAATATAATGCCATCAACAACGTCCCTTGAGCCCTGACCAGGGAAAGGAACTGACTTGCAAATTGCTGATGGTACTAGGACTCCTTAAGAGCCAGAGATAAGTTTCATACACTATATTCTATTTTAAACCTAGCTTTTCCATTATAGCTTACAATAAAACCAACTATGAAGTAAGGAACCTACGCAGATCATCATAAGAAGGTTATTAGACATGAGACCACAAATTAAATAACATTAAAAGTTTGAGGTTGGAAGTTACAAGATTAGTTGGTGAGAAGCGAGTGTTTGAGTCCTTCGTTGCATAAAACCGATCAAGGAGCTTTTTTATGTGATCATGCATTGTCGCATCTGTACCAATGCCCTCCTACATCAACAAAGGCAAAAGGAGAGGTAATTATTTAGAAAGTACAACTAGACAGTTAACTTATAATTTTTTTTTTCTCGAACCATATAAATTACATCATCAATAATCCAGAATAAGAGTCTATCTTCCTCACCTTGTCCATACAACTTAGCAAATCAGCTTCACTCAAAAGTGGTGGTGGCCTAGTAACTCCAGAATCTAGAGTCAACGATGTTGGTCTAAACTGTAAAACAACCAGCATGAAACTAACTTTGAGATGCATAAACAAGATAGAGCATAATATGATGTCAAAGTTCAGAATATAAAACTGAAAGATAAGATCTGTAACTTCTTTGGAGGGCCAGAGAAACCATACACAGTACCCACACAAACCCAAAAAAAGTATCAAAATGGATAAAGGTCTCCTAAACTTTAGCCAAGATTTTCAAAGTTTTAATTTTAGACTACACAATTTTCGAAGCTTCATTTTAGGATTACTAGCTCATTACCATGAAAGAGGTTCAAGGCTGAAGGAATGATCCATACAGTAAGAGAGATTATATGAAACAAAAAAACAAAATGGACATGCATATGTAAAACTTTCCGTGCCTTTGCATGAAGACAGAGAGAGAATAAAGACTGAAAGCCCTCAAAACACCAAACAACATCCAGCAGTACATAGATAACAGTTTAAATTCTATGACAGGTTCGACCATAACTTATGCCTTCATGTTGTTCGAAAATTTTTACTCTTTTTAGTTAAAACACTCAGTTCATTTCTGTTGATGTGTAGAAACATCGTAAATCATAAGTGCTTGGCAGACCGTCACAGATAGTATCAAAATAAAGTGGTAATTGTAAGAGAGATGACACATGAAAAATGACAGCATCACAATTGTCAGCAAACTCAAACAGATAATAAACTTGAATAATGATGGATTTTGTAAAGTTTATATTGCAGCAGTTCTTCATTTCTGTCACAAGTTAGCTCAAAGCTAGCTATGCTTTCAAATCTCTGGAGTCCAGAAAAGTATTTAATAGCTTGTATGAGCCAAGAACGCTTCTAGCGATTCAAGCATATCAAACTGATGACAAATCTATGGGATGAAAAGAATCAAAGAAGTTATATGCTAGCTTAACACTCCGTCTGAGCAAACAGATGTTAACAGCGGAAGGTTAAAGAATTGATAGAACAGATCAAATATAGAATGGAAGAATATAACAATAATCAATTCAAATTGGAAAACTTAAGTCCAGTTCACGATGTGGTTATCAATAGCAAACCTGTTGTCCAGAAACATATGCGGGGATCATTGAAGATCCCCAAGACTCATAGCGATAAACATCCAAATAGTTTTTCTGTTCGAACAAGAAGCAATAAGTCAGACACATAATCATCATCAAGTAAAAGGAAGACATAAATTAATAAGGTATTCCACAACAGTTATGAGATAAACAACAATGGCAACAATCTCATGAGAACATAGGTCAAATCACTTCATTGGTCTTCTGTTCACTATATAAGAAATCTCAAGCAAAATGAAGGCATAAAAACACAGAGCAAGATGGATAAAAAGTGTTTCATGATTAATTAATTGTTGTCCAGGTGTCCATCAATTACAAACAAAAGATTAAGTACTACATAAGCATAAAGTTCTTAAACAATTAGCAGTCAAGAGTTTCATCTTTGAACAACGTTGACTTCACTATTTCAGTTATAATCTTTTGACTATTCCTGTCATTTATCACAAAACATGCACCACTTGCCCTCTAATGAATAAAAAACAAACATAACAGATACATTTCTTTTTCCAATCAATCATAGCCTCTCAAATGAATTCCTCAAACAAGACAAATACACATACCACATTGACCTAACTTTGGCCTCTCAAAGTGGTGCTCAATTACAAAAACACGTCAGTCTGCAAGATAAGGAATTCCCTTTCTCTGGTTTAATCTCTTATATGATAAAGGAAGACTCAAGTTTATTCTCCGACCAAGACTGGCCATCCACTTTCACTAAATCAATATAAATTCCGTCTTTTAAATAATCAAAACAGGCAAGACTTAGTCTAGCTCCACATCTGTCAAAACATGTGCACATCTGTAGACTATTAAGGAGGTACAATCAAACCTGGATCAAAGAACCAATTGCTAATTGCAAGTGAGTGTATAGAGGAAGTTTAATCAGGATGGCTCCCTTATCAGATCAAAACATGATGAAAGGCAAAGGTTAAACATATCTCTCATGTAGGCAGCGAGAAAACTAAGATCTCTGTATCCAAATATGGAGCAACTAAGATTTCTCTTTCGGCAGTTATACATGGAGACAGTTCTTTTCACAACTAGGACCAACAGAACACCAAACTTACATGCGCTGGTGAACAGAAATGTCCTGACACATCGTTCAAAATTTTCTAGATGGCAAAATTAGGATGCTGGCTACATAATAAAACTCTTTCCCTTTCTTGAAGAATGGGACTGATTGCATTAAGAATGAACTAAAGAAGCAATCTTATACCTTATAACCATATCATTTTTCATTTATACTAACACATTTGATCAGCAAAGTTCAAATATCCAGACTGAAATAGTATCAACAGAAACAAAGCTAATAAGAAGAATTGCTACCATTTGTGTACTAAAAACAACCCAAAAACGTTTTAAAGCTAAATGGAGACCAGTCATTAATTTGAAAGGTTTTACACCTTCAATAGATGGTGATGTTTCCTTGAGTTTAGCTTCTTTATGAAGTTTGGAAGTCCTAAATAATGCCCTAATTGAGAAACTATAAAATTACAGAGCTCATCAGCAGATGGAGTAAAAACATGACTGCAAAAGGTTTTACTGACTTCAACTGACCCAATTTCTGAATCCTTGAACATAACTTAGAAAATATAAAAGATACACCATGCTTTAACCACCAATTAAAAGTTTTAGTACCATATTGGTTGCAATTTCCCAAATTTCTTCTAAAAAATATAAGCCATAAAAAATATGATACATTAGCTATTCTAAATCAAAGAAAACTCACAGCTAGTATCACTCTCCCTGAGGCGGAAAACAATTCACCAGCAATATCAATTTCAACATTAGTTTCTGCACCCACTGCTGGTTGGGAGACACACGCCAGGAAATGGCGAACAACCAGTTCATACAATCTCTGTTACAAAGTGAAAGTCATTTAAAATGCGAAGGAGACAGCAAAACAAGATGATGAAAATCCAGTTCAAGAACATGCACAAAGAAATCACATACCAATTACGACACATAACTGCTGAAATTAAGATGTGACATGCTTACATGGTGGTCTTGACTCAATCTAGTTTCTCCAGAAAAAAATTTTGTAGGATGAATGGGTGGATGGGCCTTGTCATCATGGCCACCATTACTAGGGTTTCTCCAAAGTCCAGTCCCAGTATCCAGCAACCGCTCTGCATATGATCCCCACACAGGGTGCCTTCGTTGTTCTTGTACAATAGCCTACACGAAATTAAAGTCAGGATGGCCCATTAAATCGGTCAAAGATGACAAGAACATCTGAAGAGAGAGATAACGGCCAACACAGGGCCAAAAAAACTTCAGACTTGGTGAAAAATATGGCATAATGTACGTGAGAGAAATAGGAACTTAGTTAAAATGCCATGCTGGCATGTAGTAAAACAGTAGGAAATAGTTATAAACTCTTCTTTTTCTTCTTCCACGAACAAAGAAAGTAAAAGGAAAACCTTGAAAAGGCATTAAGAGGGCTTGCAGAAGACAATCCATCTTCTTCCAAGGACAATTAGCATGTAACCAAGATGACCAAGAAGCACAAGCTTAGTATTTTTTGCAAAAGAGAGTAACTGAAAGTACTTAAAGGAGGAGGTGACTATTTCAACAGATGTGGAAATCTGAAATCCATTAATGGTACAATGTAAAACAGAAAACATCCAAAATATAAAGCAAAAACTAAATAACCTAAAAACAAGATAGAGAGATAAATTGCCTCTGAAACTCCATCTGGTGTCATGATCAGATAAAAATTTTCCAAACAAAAAGCAAAATCTAACAAAACCAATACTTTTATGAAAAATCAAACAGCACAATAGAATTGCAAGTGAATTATTAAAGTCCAGATATTCACAGATATCTTTATAGCTTCAAAAATATCAAAAGACCAATGATCACTTGAGTTCCAATCTAGTAAGAGAAATTTTACACTCAAGATAGACATCTGCATAAAAATTGTGGATCATAGACCTAAACCATTTTCATTCCAACATATACAAAGAGCAACCAGACAACAATGATGGTGCATTATTTTAAAGGTACAACCAAAGACCTCTAATAATTAAAGACTTCAAATCAATCCCCCTTAGCACGTGCATCTGTCAGCTGTTGGCATCTTATTTATGCCACTTCAATCACAACCAATAAGAATAGTCAAACAACAATATAAACATTGTTTTCAAGGTCAAAGAGAATTTAATCCTGTGCGATTTACTCCTTTGAGCATATGCAACTTAACATAGAGATCCTTTTGGATTAGGATATTAATAAAAATGTCAACGCTTTCCACTTCCAAGCTTATGGGGATTGCAGTGAATATTAAACAAGAAAATTTCCCGCCTCCATGTTGGCTCAATGCATGAGAAAGCAAAATCTTGAAAGAGTATGAGATTCAGATGACACAACATTACTACTCTCGCTTTTGCAGAGTGGTATCTCACTTTTGGTGGGCCCTCCCTGATGAAGTATTTAAAAAACAGAAAGGAACAAACTCATTTATGTAAACCACAAACATAAGCTAACTTGTTAGAACAGTATTAAGTATGCATCCTAGAGGGGAGTGATGCATATCCATATTCAAAAAATATGATGAGGTATCCCAAGCGAGCTATCTAATTATGAGCTGTCGTATCCAGAATATTGTACAAAACTTTGACAACTAGAGATGCTTGTCTAATAAAAGGCAATGACTCTGAAGCCCATTTTCAAATAACCTACACAACATTATATCAAAGCCTTGTATACTGAAACCTTTCCTTTGATAGTGAGCCCTTTCCTTCTTCTTCCTTTTCTTTCTATTTAAACTTACCTTCTTCTTCGTTTTCTTTCTATTTAAACTTACCTTCTTCTTCTTCCTTTTCTTTCTATTTAAACTTACCTTCTTCTTCTTCCTTTTCTTTCTATTTAAACTTACCTTCTTCTTCTTCCTTTTCTTTCTATTTAAACTTACCTTCTTCTTCTTCCTTTTCTTTCTATTTAAACTTACCGTCTTCTTCTTCCTTTTCTTCTATTTAAACTTACCTTCTTCTTCTTCCTTTTCTTTCTATTTGAACTTACCTTCTTCTTCTTCCTTTTCTTTCTATTTGAACTTACCTTCTTCTTCTTCCTTTTCTTTCTATTTGAACTTACCCTCTTCTTATTCCTTTTCTTTCTACTCTAATTTTAAACCCTTGGTCTGGTCATTGGTAAGCAAGCTTTGCGATCAAACATTTCTCATTGGAGGAAGACGGTGCCATCATCACCATACTGGTAGAGGTGATTAACACTCAAATTCACTGTGATTAATATCAGCAAGCTTAAATGCAAATATATGAAAACATCTTCATCAGATAAAAGATCAGTATACTCATGGCAGAAGATCTAGTCGTGTGCCAGAAAAAAAAGGTGGTTTTCCTATCAGTGGAGACTGAATATAGAAAAATTGCCATACAACTAGAGAACTAAATAGGTTAGCATAGTTCCTTCTGAAATCATTTTTTAACCTTCTACTTTATTCATCTGCTTTATGATAATCAACTATCTCTGTACATTGCCTCTAATCCAATGTTCCATGAAACAACCAATATTGAGATTAACCGTCATTTCATCTGAAGCGAGATACTAAATGAAGCCATGTATACACCATTTGTCAAGTCAGACAATCAAACTACCATATATTGACAGAGTCCTCACATAGTAGCAAAGTAGAATTTTATATGTTCCAAGTTGAGATTACATAATTAATATATGCTCTAACTGAAGAAAATTTCAAAATATTATTATGTATATACATCCCAGAAGAGGCATGACCTGGCCATAGTCTAGAAACATGACAAGATGTTCGTAGTGAGTCATGCTAGTGTAAGCAATTCCATCCAAAATATCATACCTGTCCTACCAGAATATTATACAAACACTTCTACAAGTAGAAATGAACACCTAATATAGGGCAATGATTATAACGTTCTTTTTCAAATAAACTAAGGAACATATTTAAAGGCAGGCCAGCTGATTGTGTGATCATCATTAAGATTGCTCCAACTTACGTGGCAGTTGGGGTAGATGGATCCATGCAGCGAAAGAATAAATCAATAGAGCGAAGTATTTGTAGGTGTCCCATGTATAAGCCATGTTCATCATTAGTTTTAGAGGGTTAATACCACGTGCTATGACACAAAAGCATGTCATGCTAGTTAGAGAATATTATTTTATTTCAGATGTAAATACATACAGCAAAAAGGTGCATGGATGTATTGATTTAAGTCTTAATGCATGTATTCAACATCCACCATTCCATTGGTTTGAATTCTATTGATTCATTTCGACTTTCAACTAATCTTTGCTTATTTTGTCTGACTTCATACAACTTACTGTGCTTGTTCAAATTCTTTTCACCAAATTCTCCTCTAGCTCCACATTTTAAATCCTTAAAACTGTTTCTCTCCCAAACTAGATGATCTTAAGTGGATATCGCTGCCACTACATTAACCATTTTCATACTTGTCAACAGGAGACAAAGTTACCAACATGCAAATCAGTTCTCTGTGAAAAGCAATCAGTCTCTGTACGAGGATAACTGATGAAACCAGCTTGGTATAAATCTTCCGCAACCTAAAAGGAAAAAGAAAATGCTGATTCAGGCTGAGATTCACCTCCAAGATCAGATTCATCTAAATGTGACCAAATCATGATAAGCGCTGTATAAGAATGAGAGCTTCTAAAAATGATTTTCAAAATTATATTGAGAAAACAAGTAGCAAATTTCTTTTCATATATATTGGCAAAACAAAGCAACAGGAATGAGATAATCATATATTATCTATTTGACACATCTCTAGGCACATATGTAAACCAAAAATCCAATTCTGAAATTTTCTTAAGAAGCTCCAACAGATCATCAAGGAAAGTCATCTAAAATAATTTACTCATTATCCAGATATAACTATATTTGCTCTGACACAAAGAGAAATTGACTTTAAATTTAAAGCTCTAAGAGCAGGATAAGTGACATTTCCAGAGTGAAGAATTAGCCTGTTTGGATGAATGTAATAGAGCTACCAGAGGAAAAAGCGCCAGAAAGAGGGAAACAAAAACTTATGCAGTCAATCCCTGAGGGCTAACATAGAAATAATTTGAAGAAGGACAAAACTTGGTGGTATTATGCAAATTTGACAGAGGCAGCCTGGAAGCATAACAAATTAACATACTTCGCTGTATCTTATTAGGAGGATGTAAAATTCAGTATTTGGAGCTACCAATGGATGAATAGAAGAACCATAGATCAAAAACTTCCATGATTGCAGTCCATTACTTTGATTTGAAGTTTTTTTCTTTCAATTCCCAGTATATAGAACCTCCCCGGGAGAAAGCCTACTTTAAAAGGAACTGAACCACGGTCAAAGATCGAATTTGACACCTCTGAATCACCGTAACCTACTCTATTGTCAATTCAAATTTCATCTATAATTATGTAGCAATGATTCAGAAAGAAGGTAGAATTATGGTACTAGAATACGCAAACTACAAACCTTCATGGTGTGCTCAGAACTCATCCGGAAGTATCGTGAAGCACGTTTTTCCATCTCAATGGTATTCAAAGGGTGTGGAGGATACTTCAGCTTCTCCTGTTGTCTAACTTTTGTAACCTAAAAGGCAATTAAATAACTAAAACCGCAATTTCAGCAGTATCCATCCCATGACATTAGCATAACGGTCAACCTACAAAATTTCATTATTACTTACAGTTGCTATTGGCTCCTGAACACACATCTCATAAATTATAACAGCACAAGTGTAATCAAACAGATGCCCACGCCTGCAAAACAGATATTGTCAAATTTAACCTTATGGCCCCTAAACATCAAAAAAAAAAAAAGAAGAAGAAGAAGCAATTGCCAAGGCTTCATTTTTTACATCCAACTGAAAGTAGCAACGCCTTCATCAGATTTGTGTGAGCAGTTGATGGTCCAAAACTCTTCAGGCTCATGTGCTTGTATTTCCCAATATCTTTCAACAATAAATCCTAGTGTGGGGAACTGCACTCATGGAGAAGATAAATTGTAAATGCATAAAAACTAAATGCCCCAGTTCGTAATACAATTGTCAACAGGCACCATACCTGACAAGGACCATAACTTAGAACAAGATTCCTGCCATCTGTAGCTGCATCAATCACAAATGTATCTCTCAGGAGCAAAGTCTGAAACCTAGTGAAAGAAGCACCAATCCGAAGATCTAGCTCCTGCAACAAATAAGAATGTCAATATCACTCCATGTATAAGGAGATGCTACTAACACAAATGACATGACAGTAGGACTAAAACACTCTTGATTTAATAACTATATGGTGGATGAAAGTTCAAACATCGTTCAAAAATAATTCAACCCATGAATGTACAATAGTTCCACCTGGAAAAGAGAAGGTACTCACCTGCCTAGCATCCACTGCGTCAGAAAACCATTTATTTGGCTCAACAAGATGTTGTACCGCTTCATGGATATCCCTGGAGACTCCAAAATCAACATCATCGAAGTGAAGACAGGATGATAAACAGAAACACAAAAGCAACATTAACTTTTAGGACCTGTCAATTAAGGCAGAGAAGCGAGCCCTCCTAATGGTAAGATGAGAATTTACTGCTGTACAAACTTCAATGACTTCAAATGCAATGTTTTCTCCTTCTCTATCACAATCTAGCCACAATACAAGCCACTGGCACCTCCTAGCTTCCTCTTCCAATGTCCTCTTGATATCCAATTTGTCCTAAATGGCAGGGAAAAAAAAGAAAGCACAAGAGAAAAAGAAGAGATAGTTCCGAGAGTTATCCATACAAGCAAAAGCACTTTGTGCAGATATTCAACAGATTCACATTCCAATAGTTGGAATCTATCATTAATACGGATTACACAATCATAACTATAAATTCCTTCATGATAACAAGAAAAGCACCCAAGGCAAAAAGTTCTTCTCTTGGAGAATAAGGAAATATTTATCTAACCAAGTAAAAGGCACAGAACCATAACAAGTGGACCTCTGTCTCTGCCCTTCCGAACTCATCTATCAATCTATTGATGCCTTTCGGGCTCCCCTCTAAAATCGTAGTTAATCTCTTTTCGAGATCACAAATCTAACAGCCATGAAAGATGCTTCGATGTAAGCTATTGACAACTAATTACCACGGTCAACGATTTTTGCCACAACATGGTAGCTTCGCCAGAGTCATCTAACCTCTTCAGATAAGAATGTCACAATGGCAGTGTGACCCAGCCACTTGAAACATCAAAATCATACGGTGACGTGGTATTAGACAGACTTCTCTGCTCAATCTAATTACGAAACTAAGCCAATTGCCATAGAGCCCAAGAAAGACTCCGCATCTGGAAACCATTTATCATCTAAACCTCTTTCACCGTATTAAGCCAAAACCATTAACTATACTCTACTTCGCCGCCTCGAGCGGTTATCCTACAGTTGGAAGAAGAAGTATATTTTCGTGAGGGAGAAAGATACCTCGGGAACGGACTTGTGTACGGGAGCATGGTAAAGATCGGCAGGGTCGCAAGAATGCCACTTGCGGTAGCGGTCCTCGAACTCAAGCTCCATGAGATGGCCTGTGACGGAGGTGACGAGCATGTGGCAGGGCTGACCGTTAATTTGGTAATTGAACTCGAAAATCCTGTTGTACCGAGAGCGGCCGTCCCTGGTTCTCAAACCCTGGTTCCTGGAGAGAATGCTGGCCACCGACTTCGCAACCGACGGCTTCTCCGCGACATTCAGAACATTGATAGTACGCCCGCCGGCCATTCCACAGCTTCGCTGCGGGTTAGCAGTGGAGTTCGGGCTTTGGAGGAGGAATGAGAGGAACGGGAGCTCTGTGGGTTCAATTGGAGGTTGTGTGCGAGGATTTTCCCGCCATTTCGATTCCCAAACGAAAATTGAGAGAAATGAGAATTGTCGTGCTTTTAAATATTAATATATAAATGCATTTTACATGTTGTTTATCAAATCTCAAATTTGAGTTTGCAAGATATTTAATTCGATTAATTAAGTGACAATTAATTCTTTATGTGTTTAACCTCCTCTCGTGATAGATTTTATTTACTATGATGAGTCTGACGGTTTTGTGATCACACGGAATAAAATGCCTCATCTTCTTCTAGAATTCAACAAAACTTAAAATCCAAATTATTTAGTAGGTTTAGTTGCTAGTCATATTGTTTAGGATTTTGGCCTCTTTCCCAAATTAAATCACTTGTGTCGTGGAATTTCACATCTATGTCGATAATTTATTTATCTTTTGTTTCAATGTCGTAAATTTATGTTATTTTTGGCAATGAGGGTATTCTACGAGTACATTGAGATAATAATGTGACTAAGTTTATTGTTTTGTGTTAGGTTGGTAGCATAATACAAGCAACCGGAAACCTTAAAGTGGGATAGCGGTAGTGATTTGCTGAAAGATTTTTCAAAAAATGTTTTGCCTTTGTGCATGAGAATTGATATTTTATTGATAAAATAAGTTGTTGTAATGACACTTTATCCCCTGTAATCTTGCAGAAATTTAGGAAATTTAGGATTAGAATTTTAAGAATTCAATTGTGTCAAATATATGTCTATGTTTCCTTCCTACTAAGTATAATCTCCATTGGGATGAGAAGAAGGAATTACACAATTTTGGAAAGAAAAAAAAAAAGTTGTCAATAGCTATTCTTAGGCAATTGATAAATGATTAAAATCAAATATTTTGATGATTCCCAATGAAAACTTGTGGTCATTTGAAAAAATCATAAACTCCAGTGATACAATATAAAACACCATTGTAAGTTTTGAACTTGTAAGACCCTCAAATATCAATATAAATTAAGAAAAATGCAATGTCTAAATTTTTTTTTTTTTTAAAAAAAAGGGGCATGTGTATATATTAGTTTTAAACTCATTTTTTAAAATGCAAATACCAATACTTTGATACTTTGTAAAGATGAAAATTATGAAAGCTAATTTTTTATTTGTCAATTAAGTTCTTTGTGTGCGTGTGTGCATGGGTGCTTGAGTTTATCAAAAAACAAAGTACTTTATATTTACTTTTCAATCTCTCTCTTTTATTCATAAAAAATAAGAAAAAATGAAGAAGATATTTGCTCAATAATCTTCACGGATAATATGCAAAACTCACTAAGGGATAATATGACGTTGGAATCACACCCTTGGAGGATCATGATCTAGCCTTCTTTAGTTAATGGTACATTGGGGTGACTTATTTACTTCATGAAAACAAGACTTAATATCTACTAATATGCAAAGCATGTTAGCTAATCTATGCTTTCTTCTAACTAGTTACACATAAACGCGGCATCAAAGGTACTTAAATATTTGAAGAGATGGCCAAGATTGAGATTGCTCTTGCCGTGTAATGAAAGAAACTAAAGTCATAATTTAACATGATTAAGACCAAATCACCTACCTCATGTCTAGAAGATCTCATACTAGTTTTCATGTCATACTTGGAGGATTATTTTTATCTCGACAAGTAAATAAATTATATCAAAATCATTAGTAGAAGTTGAATATTTGGCCATGACAACCATTGTCTATGAAATTACTTGGCTATTCTGGCTACTTGAGAATTATGGGATATAGGTTGAAAGACACGTTGGTCTCTTTTATGATGCTAAGGCTACTGTTGGCATTGCAATAATCTTTTTTTTTAATTTAATGAAAGAAAGAAACATATAAAAATTGCTTGTCATCTTGTTACGGAAAGAATACAACAAGGATGATCAATACCATCTATGTTTAAACCTCAAAACGACCAATAAACACCTTAAGCAAGCTTATTGGCCACATATAACACTTGTACTTATTGAACAAGCTTGGAATATATATTATATATATAAAAAAACCACTAATTAGTGAGAGTGTAGACACACGCAAATAAGTATGGCACATGATCACGTAAATTGAGGAACCTAATATTGAACAAATATTGTGGCATAAATGATTGATTTGTAATTAATCCCTTTTCTTTTACAATTCCACTCCCATGTGTATATAAACACAAGTATTTGTAAAAGAAGTATCAAGGCAACATGACATAGGAATTCTCTCTTCCCTATTAGTAGAGTTATTCTCTTTCTCAGCCTTCGTCTTCTTGCAAATTGATCTTTACTTGGAATTTTTTGTTAAAAAATATTTTTCACTACTCAATGTCTAAAAACCTTTCCCGAATACCAATTAACCAACTAATTTTCAGATATGATTCCTGTTGTTAAAGATTAAAAAAAAACTCTTACAAAAGAAAAAAACAATTCTTATAATTTGCTCTAATAAATGAAATATAAAATACTTGAAATAAAACTAGTAACACATGAGCGTTTTCTTTATTAATACTCCAGTCAAAAGTTCCTGTTCCATTTGAAAAGTCATAAAAGGGAAATTATATACAAAAATTGGCTTGGGCAGGCGCTGATTCTTTTGGCAGCCAAAGCGTAGTCATGAGAGCTACTTGGCAAAATCACCATGGTGCTGACATCACGTGGAGTCCCAGCGTGCGATTCGATGAGCTATGGTGGTCCCGAAAGTCATCTGACAGTGCACGACTTCTCAAAAGATCATTTGGCAATTTCTTGGTAGTTCGGGACTTTGTTGGCCGTCTACCAATGAGACTAATTGACTTGACAAAAGAATTCGGAAACTATTTGACAACCTTTGCTTCATTACGGGCCTGTCAGATTCACATACTGTTACTGATTGATGTTTTGGTGGACCTCACATGTAGTATATATATATTTTTTTCTTTTTCTATCTTTGAGCTCCATCTAGTAAACTCTCCATTTTATTTTTAATTTTTAATTTTTTGTCAAAATCCGTAACGATCCAAGATGATAATGTCAAAAATCATAAAACAATGATCATTTTATTTAAATATTATTATTAATTTAAGCCTCAATAAACATAAGTCCACCATGATCAAGGTTCTAATCCTAAAATTGTGACAACCATCGTGTTTCTGCCATGGACATTCTTGAAGCTTTAAAAGTTCTCGCTTTAGGTAGTTGCCCTCTAAGCTTAGGTAATTCTTTTTATAGATTGTTCCATCCCTAGTTTAAACACAAAATGTAAGATTGACTTTTCTATGATCTGTCATTATTATGCCAAAAGCTCAAGAATTAAAAAATAACTAAATATCATTTTATAAATTTAAACTTACCATAATCCAAGTTCTAATCTTTACCATACGACAAAGTCTTAATAATCCCGTTGCAGGCCTATCCATCCATCTAAACTCGGCCCTGATGAAAAAAAGTGAAAAAAGAAAAAAAAAAAGTTACTCGTTGCACCACATGTGCACCGGGCCCCCCGATGTGAAAGAAAACAAAGGCTATATTCCACGCACTTAATGAGAATTGCACTCCACAGTGAGTACAACGAGTCGGTATTAGAGTCTTTGTACGCCCTTGATTGAGTCTTGGCTTCCGTCTTAAGCTCAATTCAATATTGGTTGGCTGGTACAGGGATGGAGAGGGACCCCAGAAAGGACAATGATGATCCCAAAGCTGTCTTCTTGGTCTTCTGCTCCTACTTCTTTCTCCTCCCTCGTTGATTTGGAGATGTGAGAAAGCAACAGAGAGTTGAACTTTGCTTCAGTGAGCATGACTTTACCTCCCCTCTCCCCTCTACCCTCTCCCTGGTTTCTTTTCCTTTTCAATTTAGAATTCTCTCTCTCTCTCTCACGCAAGCATAGCTGATTCAAGAATTAAAGAATCTGCTACGGACCAATTTCAGTTTTGGAATCTGAAACGGCCTCAAGTCGGTTTTGGAGTATCTTTCACAAACCGTTTTGTCTTAGGTGAAGCAATTGAAAGTCGGCTTCTTAGAGGAAGTAATTGAAGAATCTGAGGCAAGCCCATTTAACTTCCAGGTTTGATTCTGTTCATTTTCCTCTTACCGAATTTGAGAATTGTAGATTTCGAGGCGTTGCAGGTGTGCACCGACCCTTTTCAGCGTTTATGTGCAGTTCTGCTGATTGTTCATTTCCTTTTTAGTTGAAGATTCAGTATTGATTTCTATTGTGATTTAGGCAATTCAGGCAGTAATGAACGTAGAACTGCGACAGAAAATATTCTTTGCTTCATAAGCAAACTAATTGTTTGTGGATTTGATAATGTTGTCTGAACCCTGCGGATCGAGTTTTCTTCTATCTCTACCGGATGATATATTTGCCATAGTTTGCTGTTTCCTCTCCCCGGGGGACCTATGTAATCTGAGTTTATGTTGCCGGTGTCTTTGCGCCCTGGTGGCATCTGAAAAGGTCTGGCTCACCCAGTGTGAAAGGGTGGGCATCGTGCCTCGTAGAGACCTAATTGACTGGCGTACGGGTGTCTCGTCTTACAAGGCCCTTTGCCGCTTTCTCATTTGCGTTCAGCCATTGGTTGGAATTTGGGTTCATCAAAACCCTGAGCTTGGCAACGTAGTCTATGTCATGCCTGGTTTTGTTTCCGTTGTTGGATGCCGGATAATCCCACAAGAGCTAAGTGCATTTGGCATTGAAGATGGCCCCATCCTGTGGGCGCCAGTGTTTGAAGTTCTTGGTGATTTTGATGGTTCCACTGTATTTTTTCTACATGGAAGGGAGAAGGAAAATGACTATATCTATCCTGGTTCAGTCAAGCCTGTTAAGAGGACTTGCAATGTGCTGTTGCTTGAGGTTGAAACCAGGCAACAAGAAAAGGACGGTAAATTGTGGCATAGTAAGAGCTTTACTCACCTCTCGGATAAGGATAAGGATAAGGATAAGGATCTAAGAAAAATTTGTAGATCAAATAGTGGAATTTCAAAGTCTCAGAGAGTGCATGGAAAGCATGAGGTGAAGGTGCCATTCAGTCGACTGACCTTTAGTGATAGAAGAAAGTTGTTGAGTATTGTTACTAGCCAAGTTCGTCAGAAGGTTCCCGATTCAGCAGATGGACCACTATTTCCTCGGTTAAGGGGTGATGACGACGGCTTTCAGAAAGACCTGGCATTCTTAAGGGAACGGAGATCACTGCTTATGCAACTGTGTCAGCTTGATGGACATCAAATTGATTGGAAGGCAAGTCCTGAACTGCCCACTGATCCTTCCCAGGTGGAATTGAGCCAGATCAGAAGGAGTCTTGAACGTCCAAGTGGTTCTTGCACTTCTCTTAATGATGATGATGGTCATGCAAAAGGCATGAAGAAAAAAACTCTTGGTGGATATTTTAGGGATAGCCTTAAACAGATCCTTGGGAGGCAAAGCACAGTGAATGGGGCTGCTGCAATTCCAAAGAATGGTTCTTCAAGCAGTGAAAATAAGCATGCACAGCTTCATGAGTTTTTGAGGTCGGGTGATGCAACAAAACTTACATTACATGCAAACACTGTCAAGTTATCTTCTTATCGAGCATGGCCTAACATGCATGACAGTCGGTTTGCCCTTTACAAGTTGCCCTTACGGGTCCCTATGGCTGACCATGAGTATGCTGGTTTGTGGGGTGGCACTTTTGGTTGGCCTCCTGGGAGGCCAACAGAAGACAAGCCTGGAAAAGCTCTCTTCTTTCTTCTGCTTTCTTATGAGGAGTCCGAGGGGCAGCGACATCTTATTGCAACCAAAATATTGGAAGGCACCCACTATGTTCTTCATCCTAATGGCTCAGCCATGTTCATAGTGAATATGGATGAACCGTCATTGGATCCATTTCCATGGGATAGTGATGCAGATTCACTTCCTGTGAATGTAAAACAAGCTTTTACGGGAGAGGGTATTGCAAATGGTTATGGATTCAGATATCCAGGTGCAAAGCCTGGTTCGCTCTTTGCATTTCAAAATGGTCTCCTTGCCTTCATTTGGAAGGAATCCAAGGCAGTGTTGACCTTGCAGAGACTAAACTTGCAAGAGCTACTGAAGAAAGGTGACCGAGTGCCCGCACTACCTCCAATTGCCAACTTTTCATATTTGACTAGGTCATACTCAAATGTGTTTGCGGGCTTCACAAGCAGCTGAACTTGTCTGTCTTCACCAAGGTTTGGCTTTCCCTTTAGAGCCAACCTCTTTTTTCGTTTTCCTTTTTTATCTTTTTTGTTCCTCTCTCTGTTTCCTTGCGGTGATTTGGTATCATCTCCTTACTCTTATGTGTTAGCTTATCCTTACTACTTGATTCCGTAATGTCATTCTCTTAATTGTAAATTTGCTTCATAGACTGCTCCTGGTTGTTGGTTCTTTGTGCTGAGTGAGGAGGAAATATCCAACAAGAGAGATTGAAAATTACAAAGTTCACAGGTCTGATCCCATGTACCTGGGCAATTGAGGCTTGTTTCTTCTGCAAACAGCATGTGAAACATGACAATTGCTTACACAGTTAGACTTTTGAACTAATTCAACATTCGGAATCTATGGGATATTATACAAATCAGAGTTTAGGAGTGACTGTATAAATCGCCAACAATATGCTGCAAATTTACAACCTCCTCTTCAATGACAGTTTCTCTACTGAATCCTCCCTGGATTCTTTTCAGTCTGAGGACGTGTTACATATATGGGATCTGCTGGTGCAGGACCTCTGAGGAGATGTCCTCGTAGTTTATAGAGGATAAGTAATTTTCAGTGGTACCATTTAACCATTCAGTTAATACCATCTCACATAGTAGTAGTTTCTCTAATTTCCAAAGTATTCTCGTGTTTCACTCTTGCAGTATGGACTGAACAAAGTGGTTTTACCTTTTTGGTCACTTATTAATTTGAGATAGAAATAGTTCTCTTTCTTCTTTTCTTCTGAGTGGGTGCTAGGTTGATCTTATCAGATCTTGAGTGTCATATGATTCAACTTCGGTTGGTGTTTTTAGTGGTTTAATTATCAACTATTAGAGCCTAATGCTATTAGAGAGAGGTGAAGATTTTGGATAGTTCATCCATTGGAGAATGGTGTGTATAATTCAGAGTTTGATTAGAAAAAAGAAAAATTTTATTGACCTAATATAACATCTCTTAGTAACAATTGGGGGATACAATTTGCAAAGTTGTCAATAGATTAGTGGGATGCTGCTTAGAATCTGCAATTCAAGTAAATTTTACAGTCTCGGTCAATTTTGTAATTAAATATGTATACGAAAAGCTAGCTTATTGGGGATCCAATTATTATTACCTGGAGATACTTCAAACCCTTTTGGGGTGCACAAAGGTGCAGGAAGGACCCGATCTAGTACGGTGTTTGTAACATACGTCCAAAGTCTCCCTTTAACAGGCCTCCTATCAAACTCCTACCTTGATTGTTGTGTATGATTACTGCCGTAAGGTGTGTGTGAAATAAGAGTTGAGGTAGATCATGAGATCAGAAGAGATTGTAGTTTTCACCTCTATTTTGTGATGCTGAGTATCACTGAATCTTTTGGTTTTGGCAATTCAGACGTAACATCTGCAGGCATGCCTCTGCTACATGCTTATGATCTCCAAATGTAACTACTATACAATTATTGTTTCTCTGCGATTGCTGCATGAGTTGGAGTCTGACAGTTTTTTGTATGATTAGGTTCGATTGGTCAAGAATGAATAATATGATTCAGAAAGTCGTGTATACTGTTGCTTTATCAGTTTCTAGGTTTTTCTTGTATACTTGAAAACACGAGATTAGTAAACGGAAGTCGAGAGACAGATTGTGGTGCTTTCTGCGTCAGAAGGAATATCGTTTATAAGGAATTTCACTGGCCTCTAAGATAATGAAATTGGCTTCGTAGTTATCTTGTTTGGGCAAAATGCTTTCAACTCACAACAAAGCATGATTCAACCAATCGATATTGACTTTATTTTTTCCCCCTCCATTGGTACCAGGTTCCTCAAACCAACTGATTTCTCCATCCTATCTGGGAGGTTCCATGTTTGGAAGAAGCAAATGGGTTCTTTATAAATTCAAGTAAGCTTTCTGGGATATGAGACATGTTGGAGTTAATACTTTGACCCACACTATGGTTTAAAGTTAAAACTTTTCTTCCAATCTGATAGATGCTACGCTTCTGCTTCTAATGTTAGTTTGACATTGGTTTAACTCTTAAGTCACCCATTGGATGAGCTTTTGAGGTGTGATATCATGTTTATATTTGATAGGCAAAAACACTTCTCTAAGACCGATATTGGCATTTCAATTACAGTACACAGATTCAGTGATACGTTGTGCTGCCATCATTCTGATTCGTCGATTACATGAACTTGCACCTTCCTCAGCTGCTTGCTTTCATTCTTCAATGATGTCAGAAATCAACTATCCTCCAATCATTAGATGCTTCTAGACGCTGCAAATCTTCGGATGACATAAAGATGGATGCAATCTTCTAATTGCTATTTCATTTAGGGAGGCGATATACGTAGCAGGGGAGCCTAAAAGAGTTTCTTCTTGCATTGAAACACAACCTCAGAGTCTTACTATGTTCTCCTTACATTACGGGAAACAATAAATTTCGATGAAGTGGGATGGATTGATGACTCTAAATGTTAACTCTGACTGATTCATATTTCTAGGGAGTATATTACTCTATATATCTTTGTTTCAGGTAAGATTAAGAGTTCAAATATGCAAGCAAAGACAAAAAAAAAGAAAAAAGTTCATACGTACACAGAAAACAAAGCCAAAATTTTGTCAATTTCTTAATCTTTTCCCACAACAAATCCCAAATAAGCCAGTCCAAGTTCACCATAAAATCACTCAAAAAATTCAAGGTGGAGAAAATGAAACCTGTGATGACTTGATTCAAACCCCCAAGATAAGTTTGTTGACAGGGTCTGTATTACATCTAACTGTTACTGGGCTCGACAAGTTATTCAGTGTGTGTTTACGTGCATCGTTTCAACAAATCTAAAACAGACACATGTTAGTGAAATACATGAAAGTTCCTTATCCAGCGAAGAAGGTGGTTGAATTATATTATATTTAATTTAATTAAAAACCCCAGATAGATTTTTTTTCTACTGACTCGAAGCAATCCATTCTTTTATTTAGCGTTGACTAAATTTTTAATTTAATAATTAAAATCTAAATGTTATCCGTCAATTGAATTATTGAGTTTTATACACCTTAAGGATTAGTTTTGGGTTATAGAAAAATGGCGTGAGAGATTGAGAGGTTACAGCCAATAGTTTAGTCAAGCGGGTTTTTCAACCGTTGGACAGAGCTCGTTGTTTACCAGACTTAAAAAGGAAAAATAAAAAAGACAAGTAGCAATAAAATGGAGGTCGAGAACACTCTTCTGAATACCAACGAGGTAGAGGTAGACGAAGAAGAAGAAGACCAAAGAAGTGAAGAGAGCGTAAGCGAACCACATGTCCTCTCCAGTCAGCATCTCCCTTTTCATCTTCCTCACCCTCCTCCTTCCTCCGCCACTCTCCCATGCTCAATCCTCTCTTTCAAGCTCGACCTTAGCCTCAAATGGCCCCCTTAAATCCACCGTCTGCATCGTTGGCAGTGGCATCGGCGGTTCCTCTGTCGCCCATTTCCTTCGGCGTTACTCCTCTGATCTCTTCTCTATTCAAATCTTCGAGCGTAGCGGCTTCGTCGGCGGCCGTATGGCCACGGTCAACGTCTCGGGGGAGATATTCGAGGCGGGAGGCTCCGTTCTTCACCCGAAGAACTTCCACGCCTTGAACTACACCAAATTCCTTGATTTGAAAGTCAAGGTGCGCTCGTCTTCTTCGGGCGCTTTCTCTCTCGGCATTTGGGACGGGAAGAAGTTCGCCTTCAAAACCATCCGTGCTCGCTCCGAGCTTCCATTCGTTGACAAGATCGTATCGCTCGTGAATTCAGTGCTCATGTTCTTGCGCTACGGGTTCTCGCTTCTCAGAATGGAGACATTCGTTGAGGTCTCTCTCTCTTTTCCCTCCTTTCTTTGGCTCAATTGCTCGGCTTTCTGTTTCTGGCTTTAAAGTTTGGGAAGTAGTTTTCTTCTTTTTTCTCAGTATAGAAAGATAAACCACTTTTTATTAAAAAATTCTTGTCAAACAATACTTTGCTAGATTACTAAGTCGTTTTTAGTTTCCTTACATGGATACAGAAGAAAACCACCCAACTAACCCTCCATTTGCAACGTCTGGGTCTAATCTCTCTCTCTTCTCTCCTGTGTTGTAGAGTACTTTGGATGGTTTCATGAAGTACTACGGAACTTTGGAATCCAGACCCGTTTTTGAGACTGTGGATGAGATGCTTCAATGGGCGGGCTTGTATAATCTCACGACCCGTACTCTTCAAGAGGAATTGGTTGACGCCGGGTTGTCTCCCTTATTGATACAGGAGCTGGTCACTGTAAGAACGTGTTGTAGTTTACATCTATATTTCTTGCATATTTTTTTGACACAATGGTCTTCGTAAAGCGATTACAACACTTCTATCTCTACGAACTGTGTTGGGTAGTATCTTGAACAACTGCAGCGTCATCATGTCCGAACCCTGTACATGGCCTTGTGATCCATTCAACCAACAACAGTGTTGTCATGCACCTCTCCACCTTTCGCATGGCAAACTGCATTGCTATGTAGTGACCTTTCGTTAACCTCCCCTTTTCCTTGTTACTGGCATTTTTAGTCATTGGATTTGTGACACTTCTGTTAGGTCTTTATGCATTCGCACTGGTCGCTCCCACACTGCACTAGTTCTAGGCGTGCCTGAAAATGTTGTGTATGTTTACTGGTTGATACAAAATGCCATAGTGCAGTAAGGCCCATGCTAGCTGCAAGCCCACTCAAATCCTTGCTCCAAGTCACTCACCCATGATCCAGTATTCTTGGCTAATAATGCTTGCCAGTTGGAATAAATATCATCAACTTCTTTTGTGTTTGGTTAGATTCATTCCAAATAATGCATTACTTTAGATGCCGTTGCCTTATATTTCAGTTTATGTTGTTTGCTATTGTTAGTTGTGTAAGTTAGCAATTGATGTGTTTGATGACTCAGATAGTGAATGTGAAGACAATACTAACCCATCTAGCATTGATGTGTTTGATGAATTATATAATGAATGTCCTTTAGTGACGGATGCTCCTATTACACTCGGCAATACCAACCCATCTAGGTTGTGCTGAAGCCAACTCATTTAAGATAGATCATCAAAGACGTGGACTTGACAACCCCTATGTGGGTGTGATTCGTTGTGTTTTAACACAACCTAAAGAGACTGATTATCAATGAGTGCAATCTTCCACACTAACATCAAGTTTAGAGACAATAGGGGTAAGTTTATAACAGATAGAGGAAGTTGCCTTAATCTGGTCTGCCCCCTTACCCATCCTATTCAATATATGATGGATAAAGACAACCTCTCTTACCATGAAGGGAAGATGCCTTCTCGTCATTTGGTTTCTTGATTACAAGGATAATATGTGGTATGATCTTGTACCTGTGGGTCCAGCTTATAAGAAGGAGTAAAAATGACAGTGTTTTGGTTCTTGTGCTTGACCAATTGACATGTTTGGTTGCTAAGAAGGTTATTCTAAAATAGCCCATTTCCTTTTAATATCCAAAACCTTGAACTTTCCTCAGGTTGCAAAGATCTACTTTGTTAAGTTAAAATTGGCTTCCCAAAGGCCAGGAATCTGAGAGTAATGTTAGGTTATGGTTGTCAGGTTATTTCTAGAAAAATCTTATGATGCATGGTTGGCAAGGAGTTGGCATGTTCCACCACCTACCATCTTATGTCTGATGGTCCGACTGAAGGGGTCAATTTGAGCCTAGGATAATCTTTTGCAACGTTTGGTATGTAACAGCTACAGGAATCAGGACTTTATTCTCCCTCTGGTTCGTTTGAAGTTGTTGAACTTTTAGGAAACCACAGTCCTTCTCCTGATGTTCCTTCATGTTAGGTTTTTGATTTACCCAACACATTTGCACTACTTACTCATGATGTGCATCGGAAGATCTGTAAGCAAATCTAAGAAATTAATACCCAATATGAATTTCATGCTGATTCACTAGGCTGCGCGCTAAATTTTATGTGGCAGAGAATGTCTTAAATAACCTAGATAGTTCTCTCTTGGATGTGTTTGGAAATTGCAAGCTTGTACAATCAGGCCTCTCAAAGTGTTGCAGTAGGTTGGAGCAAATGTATATGTTGCCAAATGCCACTCAATGATGATGTTAGCTACAGATTTAGTGTAGAGGGTCTAGTAGATTATAAGTGGAACTCAGTTATTTGAATTCACCCTTTTGTGGCGTCTTCCCTAGACCCCAACAGCAGTTCTATATATAAGCCCATAAAGCCATCCCTTCCACCAACATATAAGGAACTTATTGAAACCATTTTGGATAAGGTAGTTGTTTTTTTTTTTTTTTTTTTTTTTTTTTTTTTTTTTTCTGGGAGGGTGAATTTCAGCACTTCCCAGCTTAAGGTAGGGAAAAACGCAACTCCGATTGTTTGCTTGATGGGATCAAGTTCTTTCCACCCCAACAGAGTTGGTATAGATGATAGAGATGGATCACTGTTCTCATGTGTGTATGGCTGCTGATGTTAGAGAGCGGCCTGGCCAATGACTGTGGCTGGGTGATTGGAATTTGGAGACAAGATTTACTGCCACCCTTATTTTTTCACATTCTCTCTCTCTCTCTCTCTCTCTCTCTCTCTCTCTCTCTCTCTCTCTCTCTCTCTCTCTCTCTCTCTCTCTCTTTCAATTATTTTTGTTCCAGATTTTGTGCTTTATATTTTTTTTGGGTTTTATTGCATTCCTTTTAGTGGATGTCTGCCTAAACTTGACTAGGTTTTGCTCTTTAGTCTGTTTAAACATGTTTATGGCTGTTATGGTACTGCTTTTGGAGGACTAGCAAAATGACAATTTCAACTGCTCTTTTTGCTCTCCTATCTTCTTCCCAATTCCTAACTTCTCCTTCTTTTCACTTTTTTTCATGGCTCTTTCATTCGTTTCTTTCTTCTTATGGAAGTAGTTCATTACAGGGATATTGATTATTGTGAGAAGGTGCTGCCGGGGTTTTGGGGTATTGTAGTTGGAGAGGCACCCATATATGGACCTTGAGTTATTTGAAAATGTCATACACAACCATCACTAAAAATGAATATCTACCTGTAGAAATCCAAATGCATATATGCATCCATTTCCTATGGGGAATGAACTTGTAGGTCATCTGTCCTATTTAAACGGCCTAGCTCCTGCTTTTTAGACTTCCTTTCCTTTTCCTTGGTTTTTTCTGTTTGCAAAGAACATTCTGGTCTAGTGGGTGACGGTGACATATGTTTACCTTTGCATTTGGTTCGAGTTAGGCCTGTCGTTTACTTTCTGTGCGGCTGCTATACAATTCTTCTAGTCAATAGTAGTTTTCTTGGACATCCTGTGTCTTGGACATCCTGTGTCTTGGACATTTCCTAACTAATGTATATTAAAGCATCCTTTAGCATATCTTGTAGGTTAGATGCGTACTTATATTCCAATTGAATGAATGATGTTGGCTTTGGCTGTAATTTTGATATGTGGAATATAAAATTGTCTTTAAAGTGCAGCAGTATTGGGAATCTCAAGATTCTTCTAAGTTTAGAATTCTGTTAACTTATGCAGGTTATCACAAGAATCAATTATGGACAAAGTGTCGCTATCAGTGGACTTGCTGGTGCAGTTTCACTCGCCGGATCTGGTGGAGGATTGTGGGCTATTGAGGGAGGGAATTGGCAGATGGCTGCTGGACTCATTGACCGTTCAGATTCTACATTGCACCTCAATGAAGAAATAGAATCGATCTCTTACCTTGGAGAATATTATGAGCTTAACTCTACAAAAGGAAATAGTTATGCATGTGAAGTTGCAGTGGTTGCCACTCCTCTGGATGAGTCTAATATTCGATTTACCCCTCAAATCTCGATTCCTAACAGAAAATTACAGCACACTTACACGACTTTTGTGAGGGGCCTTTTAAATCCTGTGGGTATCGTGCATTTGCTAATATTTTCTATGATTCTCTTTTCATGCATAGTCCATAAATGATATACACTTTCCTAACTCCTGATATGTTCTTGTGGCAAGGGATATTTTGGTCTAAATTCTTTATCAGAAATCCCAGAGCTGGTGGGCACAATAGAGGATCCTGACCTTCCATTTTCAAGCATTTCAGTTCTCAAGCAACATGGTGAGAAAGATATCACGTACAAGATATTTTCCCGTAAACCCATGGCAGATATCTTACTGAATGACATCTTTAGGTAATCTTTTACACCCTTTTTTTTTCTTTTTCTTTTAAAGAGTTTTGTTCCTCTATCCTTTTTTTTGTATGTTATTGTTTCTTTCGTTGTTCTGTTTTTATTTCTCTCTCTTTTGGAGGCATGTGGGAAAGGAGAACTTCTGCAGTATGGGAAGTTGATTTCTATCAATTTGAGTCCTTTTTTACTTATTACAAAAGTTACCCACTTGCAGTTAGCAAAATAGTGAACACTAGTCGTTATAGGAGCACATGGGTTTATTTCTTGATGCCAAATGAAGATGTGTGAAGGTCATTGCCCTCCATTAACTCCAGTTGGTAAAGTAGGTGATTGGTTATTCAGGAAGGATTTTAGTGCTGTCCCTTATGCCTAGTTGAAGATCATACCCTTGTGTAAACCATTAAAGTTACGAATGGAATATAGCTGTAGGCTACAAACTAGATGACTGTTTTTTTGCTAGTTAAATCTCTATAATTTTTAGTGGCTTACATCAAAGGGAAGAGCATCAACATACTAATCATCTCATTATATTGAAACTACTCATGATGATCTAAACGATGAACCCTTAAATGCTCAGATACTAATTGTTGTTAATGGCTGCTATTTTAGTGTGAGGCAGGAGACCATTCGAATAGATTGGGGTGCTTATCCTCGGTACAATGCTCCGGAAGTGTTTGCATCGTTTATCTTGGATGGCCGACATTTGTATTACGTGAATGCTTTTGAGAATGCAGCTAGCACCATGGAGACAAGTGCAGTTGCAGCTGAGAATATAGCTCGACTTATCCTTTCAAGATATTTTAACAAAGGCCCTCTGATCAACTGTGACGTAGGCCCGGACTTTAACGGAGAGCCTTTGCATTTTGATCTGTGAACGAGTGTTGATGTACAAAACGCGAACTGGCATTGAAATAAGTGACTTATCTCTAGTCGGGGAAAGAAACTTGAATGAGATATTGTTTATATCCATCTTTTCGTATGTCACATCTCAAGGACATAGTGCTAATGCTCTTGAAGGGGAGCTCTAAGTGAAACCTTCTTATAAATGTGGTTGGAAGGAGCAATTCGTAATTTTACATGATTTCTAATTCATGTGTTTCGATAAAAAGTAGAAAGAGATAGAAAAGAAATAAATCTGGAAATTCAATTGTGAAATGCTTTCTTGAAGTGACAGTGAAGGGCGAGTGCTTAGTATTCTAAATTCACTACTTTGTACACAAATATAAATTAAGCCAACGATTCTCATTTATTATGTTTAGAGACAAACACACAGAAATAGCTGACATTAGAAAATCCAACATGAATAATTTTAAATGATCAGGAGACAGTATTTTGCAAAACCTTTTATACATAAACAACATCGTAAAGATACACATATCTGTACAGCCCAATATGGGATATTTGTGCTGAAAGACCCAAATTAAGATGTGCTGCAACAATCCATAAGTTGAAAAAGGAAAAAGAGAATCAAATGCATTGATGCAAGTCACTTGGAGATGATCCACCGACATCAGAAAACAGCTACATATGATGGCAGCGTCAATATCAACTTCTTCCCAATCAAGCCGGCAATGGTTCCTCCATAACTATATTTCAAAATTGTCAAGAACTACCAGTCAGAAATCTTAAGTTGGAGAGAGAGAGAGAGAGAGAGAGAGAGAGAGAGAGAGAGAAGGAGGGAGACCTTTTCTCTTCGTGGAAACTTCAGCATCATCTCTAACAACTTCTGGTACAACCGGTGCTTTTGTTGGTACGTCTGGCAGGTCCAACTTCTCATCATGTTCATCAGTTGATTGTACTGAAGTGGGTGCATTAGCCAGCTCTTGAACGGTGATCTAAACAATAAGGAGAACTAATGAGATCAATGCAGATCTAAACACTTAAGAAGATAAGACCAATAAGAAACAGTCTGGTAGTGAAGAGTTCAACCTAGAGATGGAACTACCTCTAGTTCAAAGAAATTCATTGAGCAGCACAAAACAATAAATTTAGTCATTCACAACATCAGGTCAACGACTAACTTTTGATCTTCTGTACTAAAGGAATAATCGCAACAATTATAACATGAAGTTCAACTTTTTCTTCACAAAGAACTGATAGAACAAATGCATAGTCCAACGTGGAAAATTGATGAAATGTAGAAATGACAAATTCGAACTCATCCTAGATCTTTTGCAGGTAAGGAAAAAAAAATTGAAGAAAAAAACCATAAGATATGTTCAATATTAATAATAAAATGGAAATCGAAGGTCTTGATCTCAATTTTCTACAGAGTTAGGAAATCACAAAACAGAAAAGACAACAATAAGAACTGAAAAACTGGTCATTTGCAAAAGTCTCCAGATGCCTTTGTAATATGGGGGGAAAAAAGAATTACTGTATCTGTAACAGCGTTTGATATATTTCTAAATTCTCACTTCTTCAGTCACCACATTTCTAAACATTCACTTTAGCAAAATGAATAGTACACCACCGCAATGTAATGCTCTAATAATATAGATACAACACCTAGATGCAAGGCTCGTCGTAGAGAAAAAGTAATTGTTAAAATAGAACCAACAAATGGAAAAAAAAGACTTGAATTAAAACAATTTTAATGAGGGAATTAATTACAGGCAAAACATACACAAGAAAAAAAAAAATCACATTCACGCTGGAAAGTTCCTAAACATAATAAAATTTAGGCAGGACACCAGAAGAAGAGAAAAATATGTACCTGACTTTCCAAGTTCTCAAATTCTGCTAAGATCTCCTCTTCATCTTCTGCTGATAATTTCTCCCCCATTATTTCATTAATTTCCTTTAAAACCACAATAAGGATAGACGCACATATATTAAAAAAAATGGAAGATTACAGAAAACAAATGGAAGGTAAAGTATCTCTAATATTTTTCTTCTAAGCAAGAAGAAGATCTAGCATATTGTTTTAAAAAGTAAGCAGCTGAATAGGAAAAGCAGATTTTTCTAACCAAAGACCAAATAAAGGATACAACCAAGTGCCATATAATGTACAATATGAACTAATAAAAATCATCAGCTTGTACTTACGAGATGTACAAATTAGCATGTAAATAGATCTAAACAAATAAAGTGCACACCATGAACATTATAAGGTAATGAAAAGAGGTTTACGCATGTCACTTAATTTTCCATTTACAACACATTTTTTTAGGGCAAATGGACAAGATACGATCCTATTCTTGTTTCTCATTCTTTTTAATCAAAAGATTGATGAGATTAATTAGTAAAACAAGAAGACACACACACACATTCATATGTACTTGTTTAGAGACAAAAAACATGCAACATCTGAGTGGTGGAGATGAAAACAGTCCCTGTTCTGTATAAATTTGAGACGACACTCTTCTGATCTGGGATCTCACCCTCCCTTTAGTTTAACTAAAGATTTAAAAGAGGACTTCAAATGTAGATTTAGATCATATTACTGTTTTACAAGAAAACAAAACAGAAACATGCATGCGTGTGCACACACACACACACACACACACACACACACACACACACACACACACACACACACACACACACACACACACACACACACACACACACACACACACACACACACACACACACACACACACACACACACATGTAGAGTCATATGTACTTGTTTAAAGACTATAAACATGGAACATTTGGGTGGTGGCAAAATTAGATCATATTACAGTTTTATGAGAAAACAATATAGGAAAACATAGGGAGAAGAGAACTATAGAAGAAAAAGGATGTTTGATGCTTCAGGTCCTTACTCTGTTTCCAACATCTGATGGAAAATTAGTTAAAAAAGGAAGGAAAAGAAAAGAAGAAGAAGAAAGAAAGCAGGCGTAATGGATGATACAAAATCTTCTTGATAATTTCCCTTTTCAAGACTTCTGAAATTAACGTAAAAACGCTAACAAATACATAAAAGCACAAATTTTTATAGTATGTTACCAAACAAATTTTACAGATAGAACAAAGAGGAAGAGAGGGTAAAAGATTTCCAGGAGTAATTAAACCTCATCAATGAGAACAAATATTGTTACATCTAACAGAGTGTGAGATGCAGAAATAACTGAACCAGTCCCTAAGCTCTATTCAGAGAAAAATGCATCTCATTTGTTTGATGTATAATTTTAACAACGCAACTCAAAATTAAGCAATACATAGTCTCAACCATTAAGTAAAAGAGAAACGGAGGAAGTAAAAGAGGGTGAAGCTCACATCTTGATAAGCTTTGGCTTCAGCAGTATCATCCATTAGTTTTTGAACATCGTCCAGGTTAATCTCAGTTTGAATAGCTTTAATCGCATTATTACCAGCCTTTAAACTCTCAAAAACAGCTTTCTGCTTGCTTGCCAGTTCAATATCTGCCAACTGAATTAAAATGTAAGTTAGACCATTGACAAGTTTACTAAAGAAGTACATAGCTATAGTTAAGCTTCAAAGCACATTTAAAGTATAGCTCAAATGAATAAAATCCTATGTTTTCATTTTAGGTTAGAAACAAAAAATTCAAGCTCTTCCCCGTGTAAGTTGATGTAGTACCTGAGTCAAGTAATTACAGAGGAGAAAAAGAAAAGGAAAAAACGAAAGAGGAAAAAAATTTAGTGCTGTATTTACTTGTTGCTCAACATTAATAAGCCAGGCATCAACTTGCTTCAATAATTCTTCTTGCGTCTTCTTCTTCTTCAATGCTAACAACGCCCTGTCCTTTTTCTTTTCACGAATCAAGTCTCTTGCAGCTTGCTTTTCTGCTTCAATCACAGTGTCCAGCTGAAAAAAGTGGATTACAAAAGAAGCAACATGAACTCTTAATCACACAACAAAGCACATCAATTCAACTTGACCATTGTCACCATTTCAAAACAAGACACATCAGAATTGATAATACAAAAGGTCTTGATCTTTAAAAAAGGTTTCAGAAACCGTTCAGAACTTCCAAAGAAAAAAAAAATCCACATTGTGATGCAGGAAGGAGTCCAAGAAAAGAAATTTCAAATGATTCAAAGCCACAACCATAAACATAATGTTTTATCAGTCTATATGCCATTCCTGAGTGATGGCTTTTGGGCATAATTCAAATGAACTAATTCAAGTAACAAATTTCAAACACACATGCAGCAAGCCAGTGTTTTTTCTTCTCTCTTTCTCTTCTACAAACAAGTAGTGACAAAACAAAAGGCATATAATATGCCAAGCCAGTATTGTTAAAGGTGCAATAAGACTTAAACACAAATGTCTTACGGAACTTAGGAGTGAACTGCAAAGCATAACCGTACGCCTATTGGAGTAAAATGTATATTTTTAAAAGACCTTACAGATTATTGTTCTTCAGGTCTGTTACATATACCACTATGCAATATCCTTTTGGGTCCTCAATGACCATAATATCAGATACATAAACAATTAAGTAATTATAAGCACAAGTCCCATTAAACCAAAATATATTGAGTACTAAAATGTCCAGATCAATATTCTGTTTTTCTGTGATATGTTATTTTTAGTTCCGTGATTTATTTTTATTTTTATTTTTTTCTGTTTTCATATATGGATTAACACTTTGGATCTGATTTTGTTTCCATATTAGGAGCAGATGATATCATCTCCTGAAGTATTGGTATCTTTTTCTTCTTCTCATCTTCATCCTATGGTCCAGTGTCTAGAATATCTTCAATTTTGGTGCACTTAATTAAGTGCACTTCGGTTCAGGAGTTAGTATTTTTTTCCTCTGGTGCTTTATTAAGCGCACTAAGGCACACTTCTAACAGCACCGTCAAAGCCATACAGATAAAAATTGCATTATGTATGAATATGAGCTTGTGAAAAAAGCAAAGTACTGGAAACTCTAGAAAACAAGCAAGAGAATTCCATTAACATCTTTAGCATAAACATAACATCATTTATGCTACATCATGTGCAGAATTTATACAACTATTCAGCGGGCTTGCTTTATTAACAACATTCTATAAGAGTCAACTTTATACAACTATTTACCAGGCATCAAGAAGTACCATTACACCGTAAATTAAATGGGCCATCAAATCCATAACCTCTATACCAATGGGAAAACTCTCGATAATTTGAACTACTTAGTGTCCCCATATTATCCAATGAGGAGAATTGGAACATAGGGTTTCAGATTGAGAGACCGAGAATAAAGAACTCATGAGAACCATTACAAAAATTTGATTTCTTTTTTCTCTCATTCAAGTGTAGGCATGTGGCTAAATGAAAAAATTTGCTGTTTCTTTATGTTATGTTTTTAAAGCTGAGGGACGACCATGCCAAAACTCTTGACATGTTATAAATGACATGTTTTGCCAAAATTCAAGAGAATGTATGACCATATCATACAGCAGAAACTTGAAGGTCTTCACAAAAGTCATAAGTGCTAAGAAGACAAACTCAACCAGATAAGAGTTGACAACCTAAGGAAAGGACTTAAAAAGAAGGTTTGCCAACGCAGGACATTTGGTTATCCAAACCAAGTTACGTACCAAGTGTTTCCTAGAGAGAATCTATTTATATTTAAACAAAATTGGACTGTCAAAAAATAAAACCCGCAAGTATGCTCCTGAGGAAGCAGTTTATGCACAGTTTAAGAACAACACATCTTCAACATGCTAACCAAGAAATTTTCACCCATGAAGTTACCACTTTAGGAGGAAGCTAAGGACAACTAGTAACTACCTTCTGAAAAAATGAAATCAGGTGGCGACCAACAAGTTACTTTCAAGAAAAATGGACAGAAGATAGAGTCACACATACATCATACTAAACCTGTAAGATACCAACCAACTAGATACACAAAACGGATTGGCAATTACGCCCATAAGGAACAAGTACAAAACAGCAAGTATTTTTCAAGTTTCATTGTTTTGTGGTAGAATCAACATGTCAGGATTGGTTTTATGACCATCATCAGCATTATACGACACACCACAGAAGCAAATAGTTTGACAGAACAAGTGGCTTTTTGGCTTTATAACTATCCAAAAAGCATATATTCTAGACCAAAAAATCTGATACCAACAGTAACTCCATCATGCTTCATTAGATTATAAATTGAGGATATCATGCTACGACCAAATAATTCAGATATAAACAGTTTTGGCAGCAAAACCAAATAATAGAATAAATGTAATTTGTCAAAAAATAATTACAGTATACTGTTGCAGACATCTGGTTTAAGCATATCAAACAGTAAATAATAATACTTAATATATACACATGGCGTGCTGACCAATGCAATTTCATGATCAGGATGAATATCAGGATAATACAGCCATGATCAAGATGAATATGACCCTAACAATATAACATATAAAAGCAAGAAAAAAAAGTAGATTATTGGAAAGTAGGAGAGATTAAACTTTTGCTGACTTTCTATTTCCTTCTCCATATATACATATCTTTACTTTTGAATATAAAATATCAACATTTGTGGATTGTTTCTCCTTATATCAGACATTCTAATTCTTTAAGTGAGAATTTTTTGTTTGCACTTACTGCTTGTTCTTCCTTCTAAGTAGGCAGGAACTCCTTGCGATTTATTCCTTAGAGAAACCTTTGCAAAATATGCATAGTTCCCTAAGTCAACACTGTATAAAAAACTTCAAGTGGTACTGCTTTCTCTATCCTAATGTCAATACCTCGGCTTGAAAATGCCTAGTTAAAAACACAATGATCTTTTGTCACAGGTCCTTTGTATTGGATGAAAAACTTCAATTAAAAATTATTTGTCTTTTATAAAAAGGAAACAGAAATGTGAAAAATAGAAGGAGAATTTTCAGTTGAAGAAAATTCACAGGCACACAACAAAAAATCAGTAGCATGTTAAAAAGAGAAAGTGATACATCTAAATTTGGAGCAAGAGAATATAATATATGTTGGCACCATATCTGGCATCTTGTTGCTCATCAATGATGCATATGATCAAGAAAACTATGATTCTTCAACAACTTCCCCCAAAATATTTGCTAGTCAAAGCTTTTGGAAGAAAGCTTTAATGTATTCAAATGGATATCCAACTATGTGGAGACTCAAGAATTCAGGACAACATTAATCCTTCAACAAAAGTTTGTGATAATTTGTCATTCTTTATCACAACCTAATTAACGAGATAGAAGGAATCAAGAATATGCCCCATATTTGATAAGATTATTGATGAATATGAAAATTCATCCCTCTTCCTTACACATGATTGAACTATGACGCTTGCTATTAAGTAACAATAGACTTTAATCATTTTTGTTCCTTTTTTTCCTCCACTTTTCAGCTTTGACGCTAGATTGTGATTTTTATTTAACTATTAGTCTAAATTGAGATAAGTTCAGCATGACCATTTAGTAGAGATCATTTATTTACCATGATTGGTTAATTATGAAGAATGTCATGGGTGATCAAACAGGTGGTGTTGGGGGGAGATTTAATCCTTCATCTTCTACTTGATCACATTGATGTCCATAAAAATGATGTTGATAATCTATGTCTTGAACTTTACTACTTATGAATGACCTAAGTGAAATATGTTTCATCTCATTCCCTTTCAAGCAATTTGCAGGGACCATTTGTTTTGAAACTTCAGTAAGCAATATTTGCCAGCAGAACATACCCTCGGTCCGCTGGCAAGGACAAGCACTACCATGTTACACATGCTCGACATTAATTGCTTGACACAACATGCGGCATCAACATGGTCCGGAAGCAACCTCAAGACAATCTCTCTCAACCCCTTATACTAGTAGATTCTACTTCATTTTAACTTAAATTCTTACACAAAAGGCTTCTAACTACCAACATTAGACAGTTTAATAGGCATTGAAACCAATCAATCCATCATTTTCTCATAGTTCCAAAGACCTGACAAGCGGCCTTCCGTTCTCATATCACATAATAGACCATAAGCTGAATACTGTACTAGGAAACGCATATTGAATAAGCTCCTAACAAATCTGGAAATTCGGCTCAAGTCAGCAAATAAATATTGTTTTACTTCTTTCCAAGTTGTTTCCACTCATTTATTCGAGTTGATCACCTAAGTGCTTTCGCACGCTAACCAAACTTCAGATCCCTCTTTTCCTTTTAGTTTCCTTAATGTCACATTCAAAATCCGAATTGCTAAACTAATCGACGCCGCTTAAACTCGTACAAATTCAACAATAAATTTAGAGTTACGATATGAAAGAGAAGGAAAAAGAAATCAGAGGGAACCTGTTGTTGATATTGGGCGAGCTTGCGTCGCTGGGTCTTGAGAGAGAGAATTGCTCGATCCACTTCCGTGATCTTGGGCTTCTTCACAAATATATTCCCCATCTATTCCAAACCGTTTTTGAATTTTCCGGAAGGAAGAGAAAGTATTGGAGAAAAAACAAGCTATTCCACAACTTCGATGGAAGAAGATGACGAAACAGTCAGCTGGAGAACGCGAGGATACGCTATTGCATGGTGCGGCGACAAAAAGCGTCGTCAGCGGCACCGCGGAGGCCCAATGGAACGGAGTGCTGGCAAAGAAAAATGAAGACCGCGGGGCAGCGGCTTTTCTGTTAGGAAAAACCACAATAATTATTATTATTTTTTTACGAGAATAATTTGGAAATTCAAAAAATGAATCTCGAGGATTTTGGGTAATAAATTTGGAAACTGGAAAACTTTTTTTTTTTCTTTTAATAAGGGGTGCGAAACGTGGACTTTATATACCATGATATGGAATTTAATAGAATTTAATAGAATTTAATATATTAACACTATCATTATATTCTCAAAGGAGAGAATTATAACTTGGACTTTATATACTATGCTTTTCTTTACCCTTAAGGCATCTTTTGGGAAAGATGTTGGGGCCTCTTAATATGATATGGAACCGATGGTACCTCCTTTCATGGCATTTGGATTACCTTCTCCGGTGTTTTGGAAATATCATCTCACATTAGAAGAAAATAATTATAATTTGAGCATTATATATGGTGATTCCCCTTACCCTTTAAGATGTCTTTTGGAAAGATCTTGGGGCCTCTTAATATGCCCAAACGCACTTAACTATAGGGTTATAATAAGGTCTAACATTTACCTTTATTTTAAAAAGTTGGCAAAATTTTCAACTCTATTTTTAAAAAATCAAAAGGTACCACTTATATAAGTGGGTACAATAGTCTATCAACCCAATTAGTACCTTTATTGTCTATGAAATATGGAAGGATGAGACTTGAAGCCCTCATCCGCGTGTCAGCGCAAGCAACTGGGCCAGGGGCTTGGGTCGCGCTGCACCCATCCTAAGGAGTAAAGCCGGGTGCCAGACCCAAGCTTGTGCGCTCAAAGCAAATAAAGGAGCCCAGAGTCGACAAGGACGTCTTGACTGAGCTTCCAACTACGCTAGTCTTTTGCTGATTGCTCTTGCGATCTCACACTCGGAAAGTAGCAGAGCGCTGAGGTTCCTTTTTGGCTGTCGATGTCTAGTTTTGGTGGTTTCAGCTTCTTGTTGTTTTCCGTCATTTGTAGTTACTGAAAAGTATTGATTTTTCTCGCGAACGCAGGGACCAAGGGAAGAGAAGGAATGTCGAGGTTTAGGGGAAAGAGAAAGGAGGAGGAGAACCTTTCGGAAGGCGACGCTGAAGGGGGCGCGCCTCCAAAGAAGAGGGCCTTCCAGAAAGACTCTTCCGATGACTCCACCGACGACATAGTCATCTGCGAGGTTCTCTTCTCTCCGTCTAAAATGTGCGTTTTGGGAGTGCGTGCGTGCGTTTTTCTAGGGTTTGTTATAAAAATGTCTGAGTGGGCTTCTGAATATGATAGATTTCGAAGAATAGGAAGGTGAGGGTGAGGAACTTTCAGGGCAAGGTTATGGTGGACATTCGGGAGTTTTTCGTCAAAGATGGAAAGGAACTGCCTGGCAGGAAAGGTCTTTGTTCTTCTCCCTCTCTATTTCTATCTCTCTATTTCTCTCTCTCTCTCTCTCTCTCTCTCTCTCTCTCTCTCTCTCTCTCTCTCTCTCTCTCTCTCTCTCTCTCTCTCTCTCTCTCTCTAGTTTGAAGTTTGGGTTTTTCTTAGGGTTTTAAAGACCTTTAGAGCCATAGCTTTGGGTTAATCGGAACTAAAGTTTCTAAGTTAAGGTTTCATAGAGTTGACATAGTGTTGAGTGGCTGCGATTGCTTCAAAAAGGCAATAACTCTGTGGAGATCGGTCATTGTATGGGTAATGAGGCTGCAGTTGTGGACTTAACTGTGTATGAAGTCATCATTAATTTAAAAATGTGGTATGAGGTTTAGCCATGTTTTGAAATGGGGAAAAATATAACGGGCAACGTAACCTATGAATGCTATGTTGGACTTTTTTAGCTCTGCCTTTGAAGGGAGAATATGCCATGAATACGATAAGCTGTGTCTGACTGCAGACAAGTTTGAAAAGAGGAAGCGTCAAGTTAGTATTTAAGTGTCCGGTCGCCTTTACTGGACTTTTTTCTCCGATGAGAAATCTAATGGGAATTAAAGTTTCGCATATGTTAAGGCTTGTCATGTAGGAGGAAGCGAGACTCAACTGAGTTCCCAAGAAACGAACAAAGGTAAATAAATGAAAGAGACAACCTAGTTTGTGAGTCTTAGTAAATGGTATAGACATCAGGCACAATCGTTTGAATAAATGGAGAGACTAAGAGGTGCTTGCTATGGACCTTAAATATTTCTTCCTATTGGGGTAAGAAATAGGATTATTGGCCTGGATAGGCCTTTGTATCTAGATACATGAGGATAGGATAAATTGTGTTTTGGTGGTTTTATTTTGTGGGGGCGGGGGGGAATTTGTTAAGTATGGCTCACTTTTCTGCATTTTTATATGGTAGTCATGGTATATAAAATGTGCTTAGACCTTTATTGGTCCCCGGGTTATGTAAGATCTGAATTTTTTAATTTAGCAGAAATTACTTTCCTCACTGGCAAAATATAAATTCTTGCATCTCCAGTTTTGACAAACTTTCCAAGCACTATCCTTGGCATTTTTGTAAGATTAAATGCTTGAAAGTCCTCATCAACTTGGAGGGTCCTGGGATATTTTGTGTTTCTGAAAAAGAATATGACTAGACTTGTCCTCTTTCCACTCTTAATTTGACCTGTTCTAGCATTACAAATCCTCTCATGATTCAATGTCTTGCTCCCTTACATGATCCTCCTCATGTTATCCTGATCCATCTCAACATCACTGATATATTTAGTCTCATTGTTCTTTTGGCACCTATTCTTTTCTCTTTAAGAAATCTCCTTTCTTCCATTTTGCTTTACAAAAATGACAAGACCAACAGCAAAAAACAGTTAAGGAGGGCCTGAAAACCTGTTTTGTATCCTGATAATACTGTTTAACTAGGGATCTAGCTTAACAGAGCATATTGTAGCATGAAGAATTTTCAACGCCTATGTCTACTGATCATTTCATAGTCGTACACCACTCACAACATTTAGAATTGTTTCTATTTTTGTGATCAGTATGGTTTTAGTCTTTCATTCTTAGGAAACAATTATACCTTTGTTACTAACTTCCCACTGTTATTCCAATACTTCAAAGGTGTAAAATTGATTTTGAACTGCGTGTGTCTAATTGGCAAATGGGGGTCTGGTATTTCCCTTTTAGCTTCCTCTAGTTAGGCTCATTAATTGGAAATTGGTGTATTTATTCCAGGAATATCATTACTGGTATACCTAGGGGAAAGTTCTATGGTGAAATTTGTTCAATTAAGAATCGCTTTATGACTTTTTGCGGACACTGTTTTTTTTTTTGGTCACTGTTTTTGGGTTGCTCTTAGTTCAGTGAAGTCAGTGACTCATTCTGTTTCGCATTTCTGGTTTTCTATATATGTGATTTTTATAATTTAGCTAGCTCTCTTTCTCTTTCGTGTTCTTGCATTCTTCTAGTGTGGTCTTCATGAAAAAGGGTTGTGCCTTTCTGCCCTCTCCCAGACCCTTTACCACTTTTTAAAGGAAAAAGAGCAAAGTAAAAAACTTTAGTCACACACTTCATTATGCTTAAAGATTGAATTGAGGCCTCGTCACCTGAACCATTGCATGATAAAGAGTCTCATAGCTTGTCTGTAGCTTGTTATTTGCTTATATTAGTAGCTTGTGATATGTGAGTGTTTTTGGCCTTTTTGGGTCAGTTTTCACACTTAAAGGGTCAGGTGTTCATTGAATCTGGTGAACAAATGAAAGGGCCATAGTTTAATACAGGGTTGGGCTTTCCACTGGTACTAGGTAGAGCAGGTGTAATAATGAGTCTCAAACTCTGCTGAATTTTTTACTTAGCTGCGAAATAGAAGAAGAATTTGTGACATCTTGTCAAAAGCATTTAGTACAGACGTTGTCCTCTCATATATGCTCCGGCGCTATATCTCTTTTGAACAAGTTGGGATTTTTCCTGAGTAGGTTTGTGTTTTTCTTTTAAAAACCATGTCTTTCGTTGACGATTTTTACTTTTTCTTCAGGTATCTCGCTTACCATGGATCAGGTGTGTGTCTCAGTCCTTTTATTTTCTATAGTGTTCAGTGAATTTAATATTATACTCATGAACTGTTGGATCTGCAGTGGAATGTGCTTAGGGATCATGTTGAAGAAATAGAGAAGGCAGTTAATGAGAACTCTTAAGAGGGTCCTGTTGATATTGCTAGGAAATATAATCAAGGAGGTGTCTTTTGCTGCTGGTGACCAGAAGCTTGGGTAAAGCAACAGTGTTTTGTGTCCAATCTGGAGATGATATCTGGATTGAGGTTACGGATTTTGTAATTGGAAATATGAAGGTGACACCCTACTAATGTTTGTACTTACTTAACTGACTACTTTAAAGAATAGTTGAGTTCTGTTCTAATGATTGAAGAATTCACAATGATGTTTAAGCAGTGCCAGACCATTGAAGTCACGATAAAAATAAATTGCTGCACGACAAAAAACATAACACACTAGCAACCAACTTTAAATGAGAAACTAGACATTGGTAAGTCTAGTGGGATCATCTTCTTCATACTATCACGAGCTGTTGAAAACTGCCTACATACTATGTATTGCCATGTTGAGGGAGTTTAGTGACACCAAAGCATGCTGGGTCTGATCCTTGAGTGTTGCAGAACACCAAAGGTCGTCATACAGTAGGACGTATCTTCTTCAGTGAGAGTTCCGTCTTGTTGACTGTTTCCAGATTAGAGCAAACCATTCTGCGGTATGATGCAGCGTCAGTGAGCAGGGCAGTCTAATATCCAAGTGACTGATTTTGTCTAACAAAGAGTGCGTGTGCGTGTTGATGGCAACTCTCAGCTCTACTTTTCCTATGAGAATACGTTCAATGCACTGGTCAAATTCGCATGGGGAACAATGGAAAAGGAGGATTCATTGCATACTTCACGACAAACATTAAAAAAATTCTCACTTGTTGGCATATGGAAAGCAAGATTGTGTTTGGATGCAAGAGGTCCTGGATCACATCGGATAGGAGTTTGTAGGAAGGTGAAATTGGTGAAGGAGCATTTGTAAACAGAGCCAGATGCAGCTTCTTCACATTCAAAGGAAAATACTTTGTACTCGCCACTATTGTCCACTTCTTCTAAAAATGATCAAGTGATATGTATCTCCAAGATAATGATGATCATCAATTTCCTTGACATGTGAGTTATGCTGGACAAATTTACACCCCAAGCGTTTGTAGACGGGGCATCCGGGCATTGGTTCTTTGCGTAGCTGGCAAACAATATTGTTCTTGGCATAACTTGCCAACTCTTTACAAAAGATCCAGGTGATGCCACACACAGCAATCTCTGAATTTCGTTTCTGTTTCCCTCTACTACATAGAATTCAAATTTGGGATGAGAGCATTTGTTTAGCATGATAAGTAGACATTTATCAAGTCTGATAATAATTAGTGGCAGTTTATTAGCGTGTTTATTTCAAAAGCATTTATCCAAAAAATAGGAGAGAAGTGGGTATTGCATAGCATCAAACTACAAACTACAAACTACAAACCACAAAATGTTTTTTGTATGTTACAGCAATTGACAATGGTATTAGGGGAGTAGGAGTGCAATGCAAACTTGTTGTAAGGCGTAAAAGTTAAGTCATTTATGTCAAGTTATGTAATGATTATGCTTCTTTTTAAGATAAGAAAGATTATTTATAGAGGATGAAATTCTTGTTTTAAATTATGAGAAACTTGTTTACTTTTCTCTCTTTATTTTATTTTAGAGAATGAAATTCTTGTATTGAATTATGAGGATTCTACTTATTCTTATCTCTTTATTTTATTTTATAAAATTGAATTCTTGTTTTGAATTACTAGAAACTTACTTATTTTTCTTTTGTTATTTTAACTTCTTCTATTACATCAACTTCTTTTTTGTTGCTTTTCTCTTTGGTTTGCCTTCATATCTTATTCTCCTTTCCTTCTTTGATTCAATTCTTCTTAGTTCATCCTTCTATGTTTTCTTAGTTTATACTTTTTTGTCTCTAAGGATAGGAATTAAATGTAGAGTAGAATTGATGCCGTAACCCTTCTTTGAGCTGCATGTTCTTGTATAGAACATATCTAAGCACATAAAATGCCAAAGCTGAAATTCGTTCCTCTTCATTCAGTGCTCTCGCTGAACAATGCAACACTCCTATATAGATTGGTCTCGTTATATGCCTTTACAGACCATTTGCAACTCTTCTAAATAAATCGCCGCCAAGATGACCGCCGGAAGAATCAGAGGAGGAAGTGTAAGGCGAAAGGGAAGCGAATGGTGAAGGTGGAATAGCCAAAACGAGAGGCAAGAAACCCAGCAATGCCTCCTCAGTCTCCACCCCCAAAACTTCGCAAGAACCACTACTTCTTCTACGGCCACCGCAAGCCCTCCCAGAACCGCCCCACCGTCCGCGGCGGCCTCTTCTCCAACCGCGTCACCCTCGCCCAGCCTCAGCACCAAACGCAACGCCAACCGGAGCCCCAGCCGTTCCATCTCCAGAACTGGGATCCGCATAACCTTCTCGCCCAGTCCCCATCGTCCCATCCCCCTTCACCGCACTATAACTTCTTCACCTCTTCCCTCCGCCTTTCCCCCATCGCCCGCTTCATCGCCGACTCCTTTCGAAAGAATCACAACCGCTGGGGCCCTCCGGTCGTCGCGGAACTCAACAAGCTCCGCCGCGTCACTCCCAACCTGGTGGCGGAGGTGCTCAAAGTTCAAACTGACCCTGCCCTCGCCTCCAAGTTCTTCCACTGGGCAGGCAAGCAAAAGGGCTACCAGCATAATTTCGCCTCCTACAACGCTTTCGCCTATTGCTTGAACCGTACCAGTCGCTTCCGGGCTGCCGATCAGTTGCCCGAACTAATGGAATCACAGGGAAAACCGCCCACCGAGAAGCAATTTGAAATTTTGATCAGAATGCACTCCGACGCCAACAGAGGTCTCAGGGTTCACTACATTTATCAGAAAATGAAGAAATTCGGGGTCAAACCTAGGATTTTTCTTTACAACAGGATTATCGATGCGTTGGTAAAAACCGGTCATGTGGATTTGGCGATGTCCGTCTACGAGGACTTGAGGGAGGATGGGTTGGTCGAGGAGAGTATCACTTTCATGATTTTGATAAAAGGATTGTGTAAAGCGGGTCGAATCAACGAAATGCTGGAAGTACTAGGGAGAATGAGGACCAATTTGTGTAAGCCGGACGTGTTCGCGTACACGGCGATGGTGAGGGTTTTGGTTTCAGAAGGGAGTTTGGACGCGTGTTTGAGGGTTTGGGAGGAAATGAAGAGGGACAGCGTGGAGCCGGACGTCATAGCGTATGCAACGCTGGTTACGGGGTTGTGTAAAGGGGGGAGGGTGGAGAGAGCATATGAGTTGTTCAAGGAAATGAAGGACAAGGCCTTTTTGATCGATAGAGCGATATATCGGTCCTTGGTTGAGGCGTTTGTGGCGGACGGAAAGATAGGCTTGGCCTGTGGCTTATTGAAAGATCTTGTAGATTCTGGGTATAGGGCTGATCTGGGGATCTATAATTCGCTTATTTTAGGTTTGTGTGGCGCGAAGCAGGTGGAGAAGGCTCAAAAGCTCTTTCAGGTCACTGTTGTCGAGGGTCTTGAACCGGACATTGAAACTGTGAAGCCAATCTTGGTGAGTTATGCTGAGATGAAGAGGATGGACGACTTCTGCAAGTTGATCTCCCAAATGCAGAGATTAGGATTCTCTATCCTTGACGATCTTTCCAAATTCTTTGCCTTTTTGGTTGGAAAGGAGGAGAGGACGACGATGGCTGTACAAGTGTTTGAAGACTTTAAAGGAAGGGGTTTCTGTAGCGTTTCTATTTACAATATTGTTATGGGGACTCTTCAAAAGAATGGGGAGGTCAAAAAGGCGTTATCACTTTTCGATGAAATGAAAGGATCGACTTTCAAACCCGACTCATCCACATATAGTTCTGCGATTGCCTGTCTTGTTGAGATTAATGACGTAAAGGAAGCATGCGAGTGTTATAATAAGATAATAGAAATGTCATCCGTTCCTTCTGTTGCTGCTTATTGTGCTCTTGCTAAAGGGCTCTGCAGAAGCGGGGAGATTGACGCAGCTATGATGCTTGTTCGTGACTGCTTAGCCAATGTAACTAGTGGCCCGATGGAGTTTAAGTATACACTTAGGATTCTCCATGCGTGCAAATCAGGGGATGCTGAGAAGGTTATTGAGGTGTTGAATGAAATGATGCAGCAGGGGTGTCCTCCGGATGATGTTATATACTCTGCTCTCATTTCCGGCATGTGTAAGCATGGGACAATAGAGGTGGCAAGGAAGATTTTTATGGATTTGAAAGAGCGCAAGCTTTTAACAGAAGCCAATATGATTGTGTATGATGAATTACTGATTGAGCATATGAAAAAGAAGACTGCAGACTTGGTGGTGTCTGGACTGAAGTTTTTTGGTCTGGAGTCAAAGTTGAAAGCTAAGGGTTGTAAACTGCTGTCAAGTTGAAAAGGTTGCAGTCACTCCCTCTTGTGACATGGGAACTGATTGCCATGAATTACACTTCTTACAGGACCTTCCCGAGATTAATCCTGTTCCTCGGGAAAGTGATGGGCCTGTCTTTTATACTCTGCTTTGGCAGTAGAGCTAGTTAAGAGAATGCTAGAGTATGAGAAGGCGATCTCTGAACGCTTGCTAACACGTCTGTGGAAGATCTTCTACCATGACTCCTTTGACAACATTGTTATTTGCAAGGTTTATCTTTCTGGCTTCATGTCCATAAATGAGTATTGAAGTTTTAATTCATAGGAATATTTCAAATATTTATTAGTTGTTGAGCATTTTGTGTTTGGTGTTCGCCCCTGATGCAGGGGCGGGGACATCATGGTTACAGGTTACAGGATACCTACAGAAGAAAAAATTGGGAAAAAACCATAATGTGAGCATTTGGAACAATTGCTATTGGGAAACCTTCGTAAAAATTTCTCATGAGTGAATCTCTTTTTTCTGTGTGTTGATTATTGTCCGATCAGTTAGTCTTGTTTGTTCCTTGACAACAATTTTTGTTTTTGTACAAGCAATCTTGAATTACTTAGTGTTGAGGATGCTTCAATCTGATCCAACATCGAAAGTGAAGATATATAAGTCAGGAAGTACCTAGCTTCAGTTCTTTCTTAGTCCATGTCAGTACACGCAATATGAAGGCTTCCAATCATATTGAGAGCTGGTCTTGACGTGCTCGATGCTCTATTACTAAGATATGGCTTCATCAAGTTGGATTCTCAGGAATTGGAACTTCACTACTGCTATACGTTGGGTGTGACGTAAACTGACTGGTCGTATCAACAATATTCGTTTATCAATTCATTAAGGTTGCAATATTAGGTCACCACAATCTCCATTCAGGTGTCAAGAGATGAAGTCTGATGTTTTCCTATTGACATGAGCCAGTGCTCTGTCATCCTATAATTATACCTTGCTTTTATTGAACATACCTTGTTAGATCTTTCCATCGTTGCTGAGTCTGGGTTTTCCCTCTTTTCTTTCTGGTTTTTCTATTTAACTGTTTCTTCTCTGTTCATTTGTGATTTAGGGCTATGGCATACTTTCTGCCGGATTTTAAGTTAGTGTTTCCGGTCAAGTATTCGGAATCTCTACCAGAACTTCTTTGTAAGGAAGAGATAGTTGCACTTTTTGTGATTATTTCGTACTTGTTTAGCATTTTGTACTTCTTTTTCTTTTCTCCTTATGGAAGCTTAGAGGAGTTCAAGGTTACTTGTAAAAAGAAGAAAAGAGTAAACTGATCTAGAGGACTATCAGTGACACTTACTTCCTGGTAAGACTCTGGTTTAGTGATTTCATTATGTTTCTTTCTTATACATTTAGGATTATCTTCAGTAGCTCTGTATTTTTCTTTTAAAACTTTGAATCGCATTGACTTGTTTTTACTTATTTCAAGCATCTAGATAAACCACAAATTATGTATGTCTTAACATGTCTATGTCGTCTTATCAAATGCAAGTTGCTGTCTGGTTATTCTTGTTGTGCAGCAGAATGTATTGCAGGATTACGTTCGAGGCATGGACAGGAAAGTTGACCTGAACTCATAGGTATGGCTATTTGTAATTACTGGATAAGTTTAACCCTATTGGCTTTTTTCAGTTTGAGTAACCTTAAACTTAGATCAATTGGTGTTTTTCTGCTACTAACCAGGTTAGCTGGATTGATGATACTGATTTTGGGATTGGAGATTTGTAGGTGAGGCTTGTATTATTACATGTAGTTATGTTGAAATAAGTTGAAAAGAAGAGTTTATATTATAAAAGTATGAGAATTAAGTGTACTGAGTCATTTGTCCTACCTTAAGGTGTATGACAAATCCTTCCCCCCTCTTTAAAATTTTTAGTATTAGAGTGCATGTACCCAAACTCATATACACAATTATTGAATCTTAGATTTTACAGTTAGAATCCTAATTAACTTATCATTGAGCTAATTAATTAAACAAGATATGCATTTTTCTTATATATCACGTTGGAAGTTCTGATTTTTGCATTTGTCTTGTTCTCATTGTAAGGTTCAACGAATTAAGGTGAATTGGATCACTTTGAACAAATGAAGTTGAATTCGTTTCATTTGCCTTGCAATTACACCCCCTCCAACAAGGATGCCTTGTGCGATGATTTTTATGGGCGGTCAACGGCGATCATCTTGCTCATGAACTGAGCTAAATCCAGCCAATCTTCTCAACTTATTCAAGTGGATCATGGAACAGCAACTGACATCTCATAACAATGTCTGCGACTTAATTCACCGTAAATTGCTTGATCAGCGAAAGCCTAAAAGTCCTATTCTACTTTTCTCAAATCATTTCCCAGTACGTGTATCACGGAGAAGTAATTGTCCCATCAGACAAGGTTCGTAAGTGATAAAGTTAATTCCCCTGATCAGCTTCTGAAGTGGAAAAACCAATGTAAATGGGCATACTATACAATGATCCAACTGAAGACAAAATAATAACATTCAGAAGCGATAATACGGAACAAATTTGAGTTGTCTCAATGAAAATCTAATCAAGTAAACCAACACTATATGCCGCAATTGTTTAGAAGACAAACAGAGATCCCTTTTGACTCGGTACAAATCTTTCTTTAACATGCTTCCCTGAAATTACAGAGACCTGCCTCAAGGTATGACAAATCAACGATCCAATAATTTCTTCCTTTCTTTCAATAAACAAGATATACATTTACTGGCGAAGGCTGTAGGCAGAGTACCGCAAACAATTAAAAGAGGCCCAGATTTTGATAAAGTCTCAGGACTTTTCTCCAGTAAGTTAGTCTGTCAATTCCTATTCCAGATAAGTCATTTTAGTCTCCGAGGAGAAGAGACCATTACTCCACTTCCAAGACACATAAAGTCACCTAAAGGTCCTACAATGAGACATCAGTCCGGGAAAGGACGGAGAATAATTAAGTAGCTTTAATTAAAAATTTAAATTCTTTGAAACTATTACAAGTACATGTGGTGTCCAATAATCTACAAAGATTGATGTAAAACAGAACGGAAGTTTAAGGTTTCATCGTACCTTGTTCCGGATATAATCAAAGCAGAGCAGGGATGCTGAGGGATCCCTGGTCGAGCACTCTTGGCAGGATCTGTAACAATTCAAGGCAAGCAAGCATTGATAAACAATCATAAATTGTAAAACTACCAGCTTAGATTATCAAAAGAAAATTTACCTCGCCTAATCGGGCATTGATTTTCAATGGCACAAAATCATCAGCCCGTGTAACGCCAATATTGACAATTCCAGTAGCAGCACCTGCCTCATTAGCGGCTCTGTAAAACTCAATATTAAAAGCCCTATCAGCTAAATACTAAAGCACTGGGAAAAATATGTGAGTGGTTTTTCTCCATCAGCCCCTTCTTGTTACTGTTACAAATAAATGGGTGAGAAGAACAGTGCTTCATCTGCTTCCTAAATCACAATCTGAATCCATAAACCAAATTGCCTTCTAGCAGGTTTAATCTCATCCATACAAGTTATCAAGAGGCAAATGCAGAAGCAAATTAGACACAAAAAGGAAAAAAGAATCCAGCCATTAGAAACGACAAATTTCTTGAGGCAAAAACTAATGCCAAAAGAGGATTTCTCGCTTCTGCAAATTCCAATACCCTCTTCCCGTTTATTAAGCTATTGTGGAAATGCTTTTAGTCCTTGACGTCCCATATTTAGAGGTTTAACCAAATTAGTACAAGCTTTTATTCTACTACATCAAATAGCCATAAGCAACAGATAGCACTCTGATTAGGGTAGCAAAACCAACTCCAAGTGACTTATCTTTCCATGTAAGGGTATGTAGTAAACCTTGTCCATGTGATGTTGAACTTTTCACTTTAATCTCAAACATATTTAGAAAGGACAAAGTAGCTACCTGACAAGTCGGTAAGCAGACATTGTCATTAGAGATGATCCTAATACAAGAAATGCATCACATCCTCTTGCAGCTTCCATTGCCTCATCAGCTCTATCCTTGGGGACATTGTCACCAAAGAAAACAACCTTCCAAGTTTACATTTACGATAAGAGTATCAAAAAGATTACCCCAAGATTTTCCAGTGTATTTCAAACATTGTGTCCACAAGATAGCTAGAAACAACTGTACTGAACCAAAAAGATGGAGAACTAATATATCAACAAAATATAGAGTAGCACAAACAAGAAATTGAATGACAAATGACCCTCATTATTTTGCATGTGACATTACCATCAGGCTTCCAGACAATTTAGGAAATTTGCAGACCTGCTGCTCATGATGCAACTTTCCTCAGTATGAACACCGTAGTTTGAAGGCAAAATATGTTCATTTGAAAGTATTTATTCTCTATAATGAATATCGAGGTGATCTTCCAAAGGTGTATGGCTGCTTCTAGACTTTTCTAGAGCTTTTTAATTCAGTTGTTTAACATAATCCTTTGTTAAGTAACAGATGATTTAAAAAAAAATGTAAACTTAAAAAATTTCAATTTATGGAAGAAGAATGCCTTACATCAGGTTTGAGCACACCATTGCATTTTTCACAAGTAGGAATATGAAAATCCTCTTCCCAAAATTTTTCATCAATCTCAATATCACCATCTGGTCTTTGCTTCATGCCAAAGCTCTTGTCTGACCCAGGGCTGCCATAGTCCAAGCTTTCAATTGCCGCTGCCCACTGCAGTAGAAATTCAATCTTGCTCATAAGTCAAGTGTGTCAATAGTCCCAGATGATAACATGAGTTTGCGCATTGGATGTCATTGTTCAGGGCATGTATATTGACATAAAGCATTGATAAATTGGAACCCAAAGGAAAAACAGAAAATATGATATATCCTACAAACAAGATACATAACCAGTAATAACAGAGTCACAACAACAGCAGTAATATTTAGCCAAGGCAACCCGGGATCAGTAACTGTTAATGATACTGATCTAATTGAGGAAAGTACATTTTTTTTTTTCATAAAGTTTTAATCCTGGATATGATGCATATCTTTAAAAGCTCATTATTAATTCCAGTAGAAACAATTCTAGTTACAGGTTTTGTGCATCATTAAGGGACCTTTCATTTTAGGTCCTCTCTTTTTTCTTCTCTGTTTCTTCTCCCATATTCTTCAACTCGGAATCCCAATTGGCAATTGTTGAAAATCACTCGTAAATCTTCCCTTTTAGTAAGAAATGTATATGCCAAAAGTAATCAGATATGCAAGATGAGAAACTTAGTAGCGAGGCCAGGAAGAACATATTGCTAAAAACTAACCTTTGGATTAAGCTTCTTCACTTGGTCCTGAAACAAATTCCGACAGAAGGAAAAACCACAATCTAGACAAACTACGGTATACACAGTCCCGTGTAGCTCAAGTGGGTTGCTACCAGCATGATGATGCAGCCTGAAACAAGATGATCATAAATTAGTCCCACTGGGCTCACCAATGAAACATCTAAAATTTTTCACTCAAGGGATAAGGACTTCAAATAAAGTTACCTGTCAACATTTTGTGTAATCATAAAATTTATCCGGCCAGCTTTTTCTAGAGATGCTAAAGCAATATGAGCTGCACTTGGATGTGCTGCAGAAAACCGTCTCCATCCAGCATAGCTCCTTGCCCAATAGCGCCTACGTGCCCGACTTGACCGGAGAAACTCCTGTTATGCATACACTATAACTTACAAAGGAAGAATTGACACAAACAGCAGTAATTGTTTAAGTGAACATTCACAGATTTGATTTACTCTGTCCAAATTTCACAAGAACAAGGAAGATATAATTAAAAGTTTAACTTGATGAAATTTTACAGAAAGATAAGTTGCAAGTAATAGACTGCTCTGTTTTAAACAAAAATGAGTAGCAAATATGTGAAGGCCTAGTCAAGATGATCAGAGCAAATGACATGTTTCTATAATTGAATATAACTTTCAGAAAGATGGAAAATTGCTGCATACACTCTCTAGTTTGATCTAGTTAAGGATCTCATTTCTAATTTTAACCATTATAGATTTGAGCTTCAATCATGTGACAGAGATGTCACTCCATTAAATTTTTTTTGCTCAATGTTAATTATTAGAAGTACAAAGTAGACATCCTTTCAAAGTAAAAGACCGATAAAATTATGTCATGTGTATTAGAAAATTCTTCATCATACAATTTACGCCCTTGAATAAAAAAATAAAAAACAGATAAGGTTCGCTCCCTTTGTTTGGGCAATTCATGTCGCCACCTTTCTCCGCTTCATAAAGAACAGCGATAGTGGCGGTTGCAAGGATGTAACCATCCCTCTACCTTTTTCTGTTGGGCTTTTATTTTTGAATATTCATTTAAAGAAACATGCAGGTCAATAGCATTTCCTTTTCCAATGCAAATGGCTAATATGGAAAATATATTGGTTGGTACACGTTAAAACACAACCAATTCATCTTCAATCATTTTCACAACAAATTGAATTACACAAATTGGAAGGCATTAAAATCATTTTCACAACAAGACAGAAGATATCAGCATTACATTCCAAGTTAATACTCCCTCCGTAACAAGAAGGGAGCAATAATTGCTGAAAAATACACAATATTCTTAGAGATAGTGGTTGGAATATATGGTATTTTTTCAGCCTATCAGCATGTTCATTGAGCTCTAAGTAATATCAAATATTACAGATTGTGTGCTAGTTAGGGCATGAATATGTTTGATGGAGCATCTGTTAATTCCAGTGGGGAAGCAATTGACAAGAAGAAGATTTAGGGAGAAGCTCAATAAGGAGTGACAGATAGAATGGAGCAGAATCTAAGAAAGGAAAGGACGTAGATAGGAGAGAATAATCTAAGTGGGGATAGGATATCTTTCAAATTCAAGGAAACCCCAAAAATGGAAATAGAAGATATGGGATAGAGAGAAACATCATAACAAGAGAAGAGAGCAAGATAAATAATGAAGAGGAAAACCAGCAACGAACAAAAGACATAGAAAGGATAGGAGAGATATTAGAGAATAACTAGATAGAAAAGCGAGATTTGAAATGCAGGTGAGAGAGCCAGAGAAGAAGGTTGATTAAATACGAAAAGAGTGCTGATATCTTGTATTCCTTTTCTTATGAGAAAGAAGCTATCCTTAGGCTTCAAAAAAATTGAGAGAAACAAAGAACATACTAGATAAATCTCCCTGACACAATAATATCAAGACCTATACCTCTTTCTGAAAGCACCGAAGAACACTATGCAGATAAAGGTTAATAAATCTCCACAATATGTTCTAACATACCTAAATATTTTGGGAGTATTACATCAAAAATACCGCTATAGGAGATAAATAGCACATCAGATGCCTTCAGATCACCTGATGAGTAATTGGTCTGAAACCAGAACTATAAGCTCCGTTTGGGCTGCAAGATGATAATACACAACATTATTTTTTGAAAAGGGGAAATATGGTACTTAAAGAGATAAAAGAAAAGGGTCGCCAAAGTGCTATGACTGGAATTATATATAGCGAATGGGAAAATAAAATATAAGGAGCAATCTATGTAATCTTTAAAAGGAAACATCATTTTCAGTCAGCAAACATAAATACCACCACAACAACCAGAAATATAATCACTATGGAAAGAGCAAAAGTGCACAATGAACCCAAAAGCCAAATGAAATAACTCTTACTTTGGTTTGGCATTACTGTTAATATTATATATCCAGATAAATGAAGATTGCTCTCTCCTTCATATGCGTCATTAAATATTAAATGTAAATGCATAAGACTCCCTCTCACCAACACATTAATCTTCTGTCACACATACTAGGAAAAGTTGACAGCCAGATTCATTTATTTTCTTCTCAGATGATAAGCCTAGGTCAAACATAAATCACCAGTTGACTAATATTATATGGCCAATGAAACCTTGATAGTTGGTAAATCCCTTCATGCTGGAAATTTATGTAATTGGAAAAAGCAAGCATTCAATAGTCAACAGCAAAAGAGGATTGACTGGATCAAAAAAACAGTTAAGAAGAAGTATTAGCTTTTGCCAAGACCTCCCAAAAATCCTTGAAGAATTACTTGTGTACAGTTTATATTCACTGTAAGAGAATGAGCACAGGTTTAATGTGATCAGTCACTAAGGGTCGCATCAGCTAATACAAACTCTTTCGCAGAAACATATATATATATATGTAAGTTCATTTATCCTTTAAAGACAACATCAAAGGTTACAATTTAATATCAGGAAACTATAATCACAGTTTAGTTTTATATAAATCCAACATCAAAGGTTTAAAGAGAATATTTTGGATCCAAGCTTAAACAACCAAAGAGGTGCAACAACCTTCTATAATCAGGAATTCCACATTCTGTGCTAATCCCAGCTCCAGTTAATACCAAAAGCTTGGTGCTGCAAACAACATGTGGCCAACAGAACAGAATTGGAGAGAAAGCTAATAATAAGAAAATGGGTAAAAAGTAAATAGTCGGAGTCATAAGATATATTTCATTCTAAAATATGGTTCAGAAGCAGACAAAAATTTTAAGGTCTAGATATAAAATGTCTAAGATTGACCTTTGTTCGAAAAATTGATATAAAAGGTTCACATCACTGATGCTAGGAGGATCTGAACCAGGAACCAACTTCTTGTCCCTCAAAAATTTTGAAGGGGCCTTTTCTTCTGTCTCTGATGCAGTCCCAGGAACTGAAATCCGGCATAAGGTTTGTACACACTTTATAGGGCCCTGAAACAATGTGACTCTTCTTCCTCTGCTTGGAGATTGCCTATTTTTGCTATATGATTGAAAACCTTAAAAAAATAAAAAATTCAAGTGCATAATATCAACCATTTTAAGCCACTCCTAAAGGACAAAATTTGGGAATTGATTCAATGATCCCAAAACAGTATGGTAGGTTAAATGGGATAAGTACCTGGCATGATGCTCCCCAGAATTTCACACGCACCTCTTGAGGTCTGTATAATCAAAGTGAAAAAAATAAGTATCAACAATTGAAACGGTTACTAGACAGAACAATGGAGAAATTGCGCTGTATTACATAATCAAAAAGCACACAATACTTTTTCTTACAGGGAAAAGGATACCCATGAACCGTGCCTAAATAGTTGAGCCTTTTCAAAGAAACTTTTATACATGTTAATACTAGTCCACTATATTAAAGTCCCTCATCATTATTTTTGAGACTAAAAGCAATAAATATACTGCTCAAACATCTGAGAATAAGGTTGAGAATGCAGTTAATACTTGCCTTCAATTTGACTATTAGGAACTATTCATCCACAAGCCAATTTGCAAAACGTAGTAAGGTTCCATTTCCTTGATTGTTAACATTTCCTGTAAAACATTTATAGTGTTTTGGGTGTTTAGCCATATTTCTAAACTTGTTCAACCTAAAACAATTCAGTTTAACTATAGAACACCTAATTGTTTATTACATTTTCTTTGAAGCGTAAAACATTTCTCTTCAAATCTTCCTTTGAAGCCCAACTTGCTGTCCTTTCTGCTCCAATCTTACCAGAGCCACCTCAACAGAAGTTTAAATGTTAATAGTTGCACAATTCAAACGCAAATCTTGATGACAGTCTATCTAAGGAATCACTTGTTTCTTAGGAATGTATAAGAACAAGACATACAATCCTTATCTGATCCTTTATTAGATCAACAATAGTGCATATGTCATTGACTTTACAAATGATATGCCCTAGCACATCAACTTTCACTACTGAGGATCTATTTGAGTAACCTCTCTTGAATGATGCATCTTCTTCCGGTCATCACTCGAGAGCAAGGTCCTCTTTCCGTAGGGGAGATTAGTAGTAGAGTTTTCTTTTGCTTTACTTTATATTTCATTGTTTCCTAATAATTTTAAGATTTCTTATTTTCATAATTTTTCTCACCTTAGGAATTTTATATTTTCAAGGTTTCAAAATTTTTTGGAATTTTCAGTAAAGAATTTATGTCTAGACTAGGATTATAACCTATATAAGGCGTCATTGAACGAACTTCACCATCGAGTCTTCGAGCATTTTACTAAACTGTTCTCACTAAAAAAAGAAAAGAGGGTGAACTTCCTAGTTCTTCTCTGTTCCCAGTGGATTTCAAAAAATTCAAGAACAAAGGCCGGCTCTTCTCATTGCTACCGCTTCTATCATGTCACAATGTCACCTCGCCATTGAAACGAAAAAAAGAATCCAAAAGATATTTATAACAACATCTAAAATGCCCACTGGAAGCATCCTTGACATTACAATACCTTGCATTATTAACTAAATTTTTGAAACAAGGATCCTGAACCTTTGTAAACATCTTGTTCTTCTTCATGTGCATTCTAAAAAGTTTTAGCAAACATTTCTTTTCCACCTCAAAACAACAAAAATGTGAATTCTGCTTCCTCCAAGTGTTTTTCTTTCCCCTATTTCAAAACCCATATCCAAAACATCGTTCCCTTTCCTTTTCACCCAACTCCTACTAATAAATCCTTAACAAAATGTATTAAAATCCTTCAGAACGAAAAACAAATAAACAAATAAACCAGAAAACCAAGAAATGCCCAAGGCAACCGTGTAAGAATGCTTAGATCTGGAGAAAATATAAGAGAGAAGTGGAGCTAACAGGGAAGAAGGGTAGGTGGGGAAGTAAGCGCATGAGCGTGGCCATTGAATTGGCTTTGAAAACTTGACTGCTAGCACGTTAAGAAGTGGGTTCTTCTCCTTCAGCGTGACTCTAATAGCAAAAAGTCACCGGATTTCGGGAAAGAGGAAGAGACAGGGGCGATTGTCGGTCTAATCCAAGCTCTTAGCATTGGACGCGTCGGAGGAAGATTATACGCCTTCCACTTCTGGCCCCCGTTGTCAACTTCTCCGCCATCAAAATCTTTGAAAAAGAAAGGCGGTAACTTTTATTTATATCCAAGATATGACGGAGCAGGTTACCGCGGCCCCTCGGGGACAGTTATTGTAAAATCCGAAATCTCTGAAGCTACCTGATGCTGAGAGCCGCTAGTTTATGTTAGCTCGACGCCTCCCACTCTCTCATTATTAGTATCTACAAAGAGTAAAACTAGATCGTTAAATAAAACATGTTGACGATTTCTTGACAGAATTTTTACGATCGAACTATCTATTATAAAGTTTGTATTCGATCAAAAACATAGTTCAATAAAAAGGAGGCATTTATAATTGTGGAATTAGATGAAGCTAGACATTTATATCATCAATGTACTCTTTTAACACAAAAGCTAAATTCAAACCATATCACAATATCACTATTATTATGTGGCCCTGATATTATATTATAAAGCCGATATCTAATTTAAAAATTAGTTAAAAAATATTTATTAAATATAAATTTTATTACACAACCCCTTTTTAACAATACATAATTGGACATCCATGCCAAAACACTATCATCATATAAAGATATGATCAAACACGTCGTTTGATCCCTTACAAATGCTATATCAATAAATTTGATAGGTTCTTGAATGGCTCAATACAGCTCGAGGTGTAGGATTCTCTTTTTTGACGGCAGGCACAATTGTGCAGGAATTGAAAATTATTGCAAAAAGCAATCAAGAAAAAGAAAAAGAAAGGAGATTTATAAATTATTAAAAATAATTTGTAACGTTTTAAATTATTAAAAAATTGTATCAATTTTTTGTTAATATTATTGTCAATGAATCGATTGTCAGTGCGAAAATCAATTTGGTTTCTTCAATTTTTTATTCATCAAGAGCTCAAATTTTATTGAATTTTTTTAATGTTTTCTCTTTTTTGAAGTATAGCATATATAGATCTACATTTTTTTATCCTCGTATTTGACGCTAGAAATATCTTAAAGAAGAGACTACAAATTCTATTGCCTACATAGATACCTATTTTGTGAAGACAGCTTTAAACCTTAAAAAGTGAACCTTTGCTGTCTAATACTTAAAACTCGTACTAGGTTGCATCATTTGGTTACTTGTATAACGGGAATTTAATAGGCCAAGGACATTTGATGGGCATGACGCGTATGTCTTAATCTTTGACCTAGAATGCCTAAATGAGTAGTAAAGCTTTGATAAAAAGAGGTTTAAACGTTAAGAAATTGTTTTCAAGCAAAGCTCATGGGATTTGATTTTTTGGTAGAATACACTCCAGGCAAAAACAATCAGGTGACTGATGCATTATCTCGGAAACCATCGCTAATAGAAACAAAACAACTTGCTGTAGTTTGCGAGGAAGATGATGCAAATAAGAAAATACTTGCTTCAAACATGTCACCCATCTTAGCCCACGTGGCCATTCCAACGGAATTACCAAAGCCATGGCATCTTATGTGAATATGGCTCCTGCTGCAGTTATTATGACAAGTCCCATCTCTCTGCCCTCTATGGATGTGTTACACAATTCCAAGACCGCATGCAATACTTCCACAGTAGCACTTTCGGTTCATCCCATGCTTTTGAAATGTCTTACTGAGCTGCATTTTCCTTTATAACTTCAACTAAGATTTTTGCTCTATCCTCTTTAGTTCCGTGTTGGCTTGAAGCCACCCAAGAGGAATCTAGTACTACTCGCATTGGTAAAGGAAATTCAGAGGGGAACTCACGGCTAATCTCTTGTTGATGCTACTTAGGAAGATTTCTTTATCCTTCTCCAACATTTTCCACACCTTAAGGACAAGGTTCTCGCAAGGGCAAGACATATGTTGTATGATAATGCCATGTAGACACCTATTTAGCTAGGCTAGAGTCGTTGTAGTGGAAGGAGTGATGTGGATGATGGTCATACTAGCCTTATTGCAAGAAAGATAGTCGGACATGATTGATCGGAAACCTAATTTCTAGTGAAGGAGAAAATAAGGTAGAACAATAAGACAAAACCCTAATTTTGGATTCTATAAAATTTTGCTTAATTTATTCGAGATTACTTGCAATTGATTTATATAGATTAAATAAAAAAAAATTAGAAAGAATCACTATACAATCAAATACAGAAATTGCCAAATTTACAACAAAGAAACCATAAAGGAAATCTAGTGATGCAGCGGCGACAATCATGGTTGCTTGCAATCGCAACCGCGAGAAGGCGAGCATATGTAATCATGGGTTGTGTTGTGATTGCGGATCCAGGTTTAGCACTGCTAATGTGGCCCTAATGTAATAGACTTGGAAATAAATCTGTTTGGCACTCAAGTCTTAGTAATGAATTGAGTTAGCCTTGAACCATGATCACTTTAGAAAGAGAACTTCTAGAGAGAACATAAGGGAAAATAAAGGAATAATAAAAGAGTTTGAGTGATTTGAGTGAGCAGAAAGGGGTCGGGAGGTTTCCTTTATACATGTGTTAGCCTTCTCGTAGAAATTTAATGTAGTAACAGTTACATATTTTGATAAGGCCATCCTACACAATCCAAACCCAAGCCTAAATACTCATTAGTGGTAATATGACCCAACCTATACAAGCCCAAGTCTAATCTAAAGAAGCTTGAGAAGGTTGACTAAGTGGTTGGGAAACAAGTAGTTGGTAGTTGGTAGTTGAGAGCAAGTAGTTAGCAATTAAGAGCTAGTAGTTGAGAGATAGTAGTTGGCTACATTTATGATTATGGGTGCCTTAGTTCTCTATGAATAGCTAGTACCACTGTGTAATGGAGGCATGAGTTGTAAGATTTAAGTATAAGCTTTAAGCTTTCTTTCTAAGTTCTGTATCTCTTTGCTTGTGGCAAGAGTGGTGAACTTTATTGCTCTGTATCTCTTTGGAGTTACTTCCAATAGAATGGTGAGTGTTTATATTTGAATTTTAAGATGGTGAGTTATCTGTATCCTTAGTTTTCAAAGATAATTTATCCTTTTATTTTCCTCCTCTTTGTTTAGTATCAAGTTTGGTATCAAAGCGATATAAGGATAAAATTATCTTTGAAAACTAAGGATACATATAACTCACTACCTTAGAATTTAAGGATAAACATTTACCACTCTATTGGAAGTAACTCCAAAGAGATACAGAGCAATAAAGTTCACCACTCTTGCCACAAGCAAAGAGATACAAAACTTAGAAAGAAAGCTTAAAGCTTATATTTAAATCTCATAACTCATGCCTCTATTACACAATGGTACTAGCTATTTATAGAGAACTAAGGCACCCATAATCATAAATGTAGCCAACCACTATCTTCTAACTACTAGCTCTTAATTGCTAACTACTTGCTCTCATCTGCCAACTACCAATTACTTGCTATGAATTGCCAACTACCAACTACTTGCTTCCCAACCACTTGGTTAACATTCTCAAGCTTCTTTGGATTAGACTTGGGCTTGTATAGGTTGGGCCACATTACCACTAATGAGTATTTAGGCTTGGGTTTGGGTTGTGTAGGAGGCCTTATCATGCTTGATACCAGACGGAGAGGAGGAAAATAAAAGGATAAAATTATCTTTGAAAACTAAAGATACATATAACTCATTACCTTAGAATACAAGGATGCAAATAAAAACTATCTTTGAAAACTAAGGATACAGATAACTCACCACCTTAGAATTCAATGATAAATACTCACCACTCTATTGGAAGTAACTCCAAAGAGATATAGAGCAATAAAGTTCACCACTCTTGCCACAAGCAAAGAGATATAGAACTTAGAAAGAAAGCTTAAAGCTTATACTTAAATCTCACAACTCATGCCTCCATTACACAATGGTACTAGCTATTTATAGAGAACTAAGGCACCCATAATCATAAATGTAGCCAACTACTATCTCCCCAACTACTAGCTCTTAATTGTTAACTACTTGCTCTCATTTACCAACTACCAATTACTTGTTCTCAATTGCTAACTACCAACTACCAACTACCAACTACTTGCTTCCCAACCACTTGGTCAACCTTCTCAAGCTTCTTTAGATTAGACTTGGGCTTGTATAGGTTGGGCCACATTACCACTAATGAGTATTTAGGCTTGGGTTTGGGTTGTGTAGGATGGCCTCATCACATTTAGATCACCGCGATAAAAGTGTAAATGTTGCGAAGGATTCAAATTAGGTTCATCAAATTGAGACACTTATATTTTCAAACTGTTGAAATACTCATAAAGAATTAATATTATAATCATAAATAATAAATCATAACAGTCATCTTATTGAATATTAGAGTCGTTACACTTTCAAATACATAAGTAACATTTTTATTATTAAAGAGGTCAATTACATTACCATGAATTCAAATGTTGCAGAATATAAAAGAAAAGATGTAATGGGCACCACTTGAGTGGATGACCCAACAACAAGGAAACTAGGCGGGTCGGACTTATACTCGCTAACTCGATCCATCAGCCTCTACTGCCAGTCTAGTACATATAAGTCTGGCTCGTACTTGCTCGGCTAGCCCATCAGCTTGTATTACTAATCTAGAGCACTAGGGTTAACATGGCATTAGGGTTGACATGGTGCTATGTCATGATGACATGGTCGTTGGCCTAACCAACATTAGAGAAAGCATGAAGGGAAGTGGAAGGGTCGTGAGTCAGTAGTAGACCCAAGGAAGGGGTGGCTATCAAGTAGTGGAGAATACATTTCACAACTTGCCAGTGAGTAGTGGATGGGTGGTGGAGAAATTGGCAGGTTGTGTTGATGGAGTAAGCAATGTATGGACAGGTAAGAGTGAAATACTACAAAGTGCCAATAATTATGCAATAGAGCGTGAGATTTGGTAATGGATCGCTATAGTGAACTGAGAGAGGTTCGTTAGTGAAGCATGGTGTAGAGATAGCTTTAGCATCACACATCTTGATGCGGTCAAGAATCTCCAATGTGAACTTAGCTTGATGAGGGAGAAGACCCTCAAAGGTAGGTTGAACTTCAATGCCAAGGAAGTATTGGATAGGGCCAAGGTCCTTCAGTGCAAACTCATGGTGCAAAGTTTGTAGAAGAGTGGAGAATAAAGCTTACAGAAAGCCAATTAGGATAATGTTATCCATATAAATAAGTAAAAAAAAGTTATATCGGGAGGTGTGAAGAGTAAACATGGACGTGTCTGCTAGGGAGATGACAAAGCCTAAGGAGACAAGAAAGGAGCTCGATGTTGGTACCAAGCATGGGGTGCCTATTTGAGGCCGTAGAGAAAGCGGTGCAAACGACAAACATGAGTAGGGTGTTCAGGATCAACAAAGCCTTATGGTTGCTCCATGTAGAACTTCAGATAGGTGACCATGCAGAAAGGCATTGGAGATATCTAGTTGGCGAATGGACCAGCCATGGGAGTAGGCTAAGGACAATACAATATGAATAATGATAGACTTGACAATGGGACTGAAAGTCTTGGTGTAGTCAATGCCTTCGCGTTGGTGAAACCCTTAGCAACTAGACGAGTCTTATATTGCTTAAGAGAGACATCAGACTTGAGCTTGACTTTATAGATCCACTTGTTGTCGATAAGTTTGATGCTAGGATGGAAAGGATAAGTTTAATGTCCAAGTACCATTGTGGATAAGAGTTATGTACTTTAGAGTCATGACCTCACACTAAGAGGCATCCTAAAAAAACTTGGGAAAAACATATGAGTTCAGAGTTGAGGTGACAATGGTCAAGGCAAAGGTGTGGTCGCAAGTGACATGATGGCGGGTAATGGTGCCATCTTGAAGGTGATTAATGGGCCGAGTGGGTTTTGGAGGCAAGAGTGGCAGGGGTGAGGGTGTGATAGTTTGGTCTAATAGGGACTCCATGGACAAAGGAAGGGAAAATGTGTCTATGGAAAAAGGGGGAGAGGGGATAGGGACCAATGATAAAATGGGGTCAGGTGGTAAGGAAGGCTAGTTAAGAATCCTAGGAGAAATGTGACAAAGGAAGACCTTTTCATGGAAGATATCATTGGCTGTGAGAGAGATATGTCAAGTATCAGGACAATAGAATCAGTAACCATGGTACCCTGGGGGGTAACCAAGAAAGATGCAAGGACGAAAGTGGGGGGTAAGCTTATGAGGGGCATAAGGTTAAAGATAAGGAAAAAAAACACACCCAAAAACACAAAGGTGGGTGATATTAGGGGGTCGGTGAAAAAAGGCCTACCATGGGGAAAGGTTGTGAAGTATGGGAGTGGGAAGGTAGTTGATAAGGAAGATGACGGTTTCAAAAGCAATGTCCCAAAATTGGGGAGGAATAGCAGCCTGAGTAAGAAGGGTGAGGCTAGTCTTGACAATGTGATGGTATTTGTGTTCAGCAACATTGTTTTGGAAAGGTAAGTATGGGTAGAAGACTAACTGATGGATGCTGACCGACTGAAGATATGTGTTAAAGGCAACCAAAATAAATTCTAGAGCACCATTGCACTAAATGGCCTGAACTCAATGCTAAAGTTGCCTTTCAATGAATTTGTGAAAGGTAGTAAAAATTTCAGTAAATTGTGAGCGATGTTGAAGTGTAGAGCCAAGTAAAAAAGAAAAATCATTGATGAAGCAAACATAAAATTGGTTTTTGTTTATTGATTCCACAGGGGAAGGACCCCATCTATAAAAATGAACAAGTTGAAGAGGCTGACCAGACCTAGGAGGGTAAGGGGTAAGGGTGGCGGTGAATCTTACTAGGAGCACAATCCTTACAAGGGGGATATGAGGGAGAGGTGTAAGGAACACAAACAAACTTCAAAAGGTGACTAAATGCAAAAAGAGACGGATGACCCAAACAATGAGGCAACAAAAGAAGAGGATTGGTGTAGACAACCAAGTGCACACAAGGAGACACATCAGACGACTCAAGATGGTAGAGACCATGATCAAGGGTGCCGTGGAGGATAATTTGTCCCATAAGAGAAGAGATGACCTAAAAATGAGTACTAGAAAAGAGAAAATAACATTGATTATTTAATGTAAATTTTGATACAAATAAAAGGTTTTTGGAAATGGATGAGACAACTAAAACATTTAGTGAAGAAAAAGAAGATGCGTGGAAGTTACCTATGTGAGTGATGGGAAGGGAGGCTCTATCACCTATGGTGAGTTGTTGGGAACCCTAATAAGGTGTGATGCCAGACAAAGCAGCAGTGGAATCTGTGATATGATGGGAGGTGCTAGAGTTGGGATGCTAGGAAATGGCAGCACCAAGAGAATATGGAGGAGGATGGGGCATGCCATAGTGGGAGAGAGGTGGGGGAAGTTATGCATAGTGGGCTTGGGGAGGATAGTATTGTGGGCTAAAGTAGGTGTTTGGGTAGGTTAGATGGGCTTGAGAGGGGGAATGAAAGGGGGGAGGGGGGTTGTTGGGTGGGTTGAAAGCTAGGTTGAACTGCTCATAGCAATTAGCAACATGGTGGCCTAATTTGTGGCAGAGGTGATAGTAGGACCCATTGTGATGAAGACCTTGATTGTTATTATGAGTGGGCCATGGGTTGGCTAGAGGAGTGGGCAGGAGACCCTCGTTGTTGGGTTAGGCTGTAAGCACGTTGTGAGGTGCAGTTTGGCGCAAGCTAGAATGAATGCCTAGGTTAGGTTTTGCATGGGTTGGGTCGAGAAGACTCAAGTGTGGGTTCGTGGTACCTTTGAACTAGCCTAGATATGCAACAAAGGCTACCAAGGTGATGAGGATAGCTATCTAGTGGTGAGCAGTTTAAGAATCAAGTTGTGGATCATCTCATGTCTGAAAGGAGAGGTTTGATTATGAATGAAGACGGAGGTGGCGAGTCCATCTTATTCATCACTGAGGCCTGAAGACATATGGGTGGGATATTCTTCGTCAAAAATATTGCCGCTGATGGTAGTGAGTTGGTCAAGGATGGCCTTGACATCGTGGAGAAATTCAGTGACAGACTAAGATCCCTAAGTGATTGTTTAGAGTTGGAGATGGAGGGAAGAGGCATAAGTTGTGGATTACACCGTGTAGGTGTTCTTGAGGTGGGACCATGCGGCAACCAATGAGTGAAGATCCATCAGTTGAGTGACCATCGTAATGGTGGACATTGCCAAGATCCATTGAAGGGTAGCTTGGTCTCGAATCAACCACGAATTATGTGTCAGATTCAGGAGGGAAATGTTATTAGGAGCAACAAGCATTTAGGGAGGGGTGGGTTCCTCGCTTTCGAGAATTAACCATAGCTGGTTTGAAACAATGAAGGGTTAAAGGTAGGTCTCCCAAACGACATAGTTGGTGCTGTTAAAGCGCTCTGTCGAGGTAGGGGTGGGCATCATTGGCATTGGAGAAGATGCCAAAACTATGGGAAGGGGAGAGTTGGCAAGATAATCGAAAGAGTTTGTCATAAGGGTTTCCGGTGAAGGGGCATAGTCCTAAGGCTCTAATGATACCATGAAAGAAAGACAATTGGATAAGATATACTAAAACCTAATTTCTGGTGAAGGAGAAAATAGGGAAGAACGATAATACGAAACCCTAATTTTTGATTTTGTAAAATTTTGCTTAATTTATTAGAGATTACATGCAATTGGTTTATACATATTAAATCAAAAGAAAATTGGAAAGAATTGCTATACAATTAAATACAAAAATTGCTATATTTACAACAAAGAAATTGGAAAGGAAATCCGATGATGCAGTGGCGACAATCATAGTTGCTTGCGATCGCGATTGTGTGAGCACACATAATTTAGGGTAAGGTTGTAATTACAAATTTGAGTTTGGCACCGCTAACGTGGCCCTAGGGTTGATGTGGCGTTAGGGCTTATGTGGTGCTACATCATGATGACATGGCAAGTGATGTGGCAAGTGATGTGGCAAGTGACGAGGCAGAACCTTTTAACATTTACCAAAAATGGTTAGTTGTTTTGTAACTCCCTATAACTGTCTCAACTATAATAAGTAGACGACTCTAACTTGGACCAATGAAAGGGCAGATTCAAAACTATGGGCTGACCCTGTGACATCTATAAATAACAAAGGCATGGGGATTGTAAGGGATCATTGTGAATTGACTTGTACTTCCAGCCTTTAGCCAACAGAGAATAGAATCATTCCCTTTTCCTATCCTTTCTATATATTTCCCTTTGTTTATCGCAAATCTCTCACCATCAGTAACTAATGTAAGAAGCTAAGTGTTATTGACTAGGAAGAGTTTCCCCTCACAACTCTAACAACTTGATCTATGATGCAAGCATGCAACATATTGTTGGCATAAAATTATGATGAATAAATACCCAATACTATTCCATCACCTAGGTTCACCATTGCTAGCAAACCCTTGATTTTTCATTGGGACATAGTGGACCTTTAATCGAGCTTCTACATTTTCAAATGGTTGGATTGCAACAAGTTTCAGTAGCTAATCATCGGTTATATTTATCAAAAGCTTAGTGCAATGGAGAAAGGTGAAGAAGCATACCTTTAAGGGATATTCTTGAGTTGTAAATCCTCATTCTTTGTTGTGTATTTTATATACTTTCGAGTAGGAACCCTTTGTGGACTTGAGCAACCATTATTTTGTAAGATTACAAGCAAAAATGGGTTCAATAGAAAGGGGGAAAAATTAAAGTTTCGATGAGAAAACCTTAATTTGTCAAAAGTACTTAAGGATTGTTCCCTTGAGTGAAATACGTTTGTATTTCAACTGATTATTCAACGTTGCATGAGATTTTTCTTGGTGAAGAAAAAGAAGTCAAGTTGTGAGTGGAAGGCTTTGAAATTGACTAAGCTTAAGGGTAAAATATACTAGAGCTTCTTTGGGAGATTTTATGAGTGCTAAGGTACGAGGAACGTAGTTTGTTTTTGGTGAAACAAGATGTTTGTGAGACCTTAATACTTTTTGTAATCCTTGTTATTCTTATAATGGTGATGACGAATGAATGAAAGGAATTAAGAATAGAAGTAGAAAGAATGGGAATGAATACGGATTTCAATTGCAGGATATAGGTCCAATATTGAAATCCATATTCCCACGGAAGTGCTTCGATTTTTATTTTTCTTTCACCTTCCAAAGGTTTTCGTGATTCTTTTCCCCATAAATAGTTAATGGTTTTCGCCACAAAATATACTCAGAATACATAAAGGTGAAGAAAATATAACGATTTCTTAATTCTTAGATGTAAATTTCAATAATTATACTCTCTCAACTCATAACGTTTGCATGAACTCTTTTATTCACGCATTTCTAGTAAGGCAATTATATTTGCAATTTCGCCGCCCCTCATTGCCGATCCTAAAAACAAGAGAAAAAAAAAAATTAAACGTTTTAAAAGGTACAACTGAAGATAGCATACGGCCTCTGGTTAAGTGCGCGACTATGAAGTAGCGGATGAGGCTTGTTAAGTCCGGCCTCGTCCTCTCCGATGGCTTTGCAGATTAGCTTCCCTCTTGCAAACCTCTCTCTCTTGAAGCATAGCAACGCTCCAACATTTTCTTCTCCCACACCCTTCTTCTCAGTTTCCTGGCACAAGGCCTCTTTGTCATCAACTCAACAGCACGACCCACAAGGCATTTGTAATGATCCTCACAAAAATGCACTTGTCTCGCACTGTTGGAGCAAGAGGAAGCTCTGCATCTCGATTCTTGCAGTGTTTTCTTCTTATGGGCTTCTGCCAAACATGACGAAGGCCATTGTGGCTGGAGAATTGGAGCTTGAAAGGTACACCGATGCCAAGGAGGGTTTCACTCTGCTCAGACCTTCTTCTTGGACCAAGGTACCGACTATGCTTCCTCTACTTTACCTTATGTTGTATGTATGTTTATAGCATACAAAGCGACCCGCAGGCATTCACACTTTCACCATTTTTGGTTGAATAGGTTGATAAAGCTGGGGCAACTGTTCTGTTTGAGGAGACAAATAAAGGTAGCAACAGTGCAGGGGTTGTGGTAAATCCCGTTCGTCTTACGAGCCTCGGAGAGTTTGGGAGTCCCCAATTTGTAGCTGATAAGCTTATACAAGCCGAAAGGCGCAAGGTAAGTGTTTGTTTTAATGCGGTTTTCTAGTGTGTGTTGTCCATATATGCGAGGACGTTTTGCGGGTTGGTGATCATTGCAATTGCCTATGACTTGAATGAAAATTCATATGTAGATTAAAGAATCAAAAATGAAGAATTCTTTTGGCATTGAGAACAACTCGAACCCCTGGTTAACTCAACACAGCCAACACGAGAAAGTCTTAATCTCAATTACAGTGGGATCAATTCTATGAATCCTCGTCGATAAATTCAGGGTTGGCCACATTACTCGCTTCTGCAATTCCATCCTTTCTAAAATCTAGTTCTGTTTGCCTGTCTACTTAGTATATCAGTTTCCCGTATACAGCTTTCTGTTGTTCTAGGCTAGGTATCGTTTCAGAGTCTGGGATCAGATTTGTACAAGCTATTAAATTCATTATTGAGTCGTCAAAACTTAGGTGTCAAATGATGCGTGGATGAGCTTACTGCAGGGGGATTTTTTTTTTTAAAAAAAAAAAAAGTTTCTGGGAATAGTTCTATGAAAATCTAAGGCAAGCATTCATGAGTTCTCGCGTCATGTAGGAGAGTACAAATGATGCTGAGGTGATTTCAGTTGCGGAGAGATCTGGGCAGGGAGGTTTACAAGTGTACGAGTTTGAGTACAAGGTTGATAGCACGAGAGGAGGAATGAAGAGGATCTTTTCAGCTGCATTTGTGGCGTCAAAGAAGCTTTACCTCCTAAATATTTCTCACTCAGACAAACCAGAGAATTCTCTCGAAATCCACACAAGGAGGATGCTGGAGCAAGTGCTTCATTCGTTTGACGCCGCACCTATGACAACATTATAGCAGGTTCTTTTGTTATGGTGCCTTCCCTTTTATGCTTTTAAAAAGATAAAATGATAATTCCTGGATAGTTTTTTTCCCCCGGGTCCCTTGACAACTTTACTGCTTTCTTCATCATCAATTTATGTACCAAACAAATATAAAGTTGAAAATTGCTGATCTATGGTCTTGGGAATTCTAGTAGTGAGGTCTTGGCACTGATCACATATGCATACTCTTCCTGCAAGCTTGTCTTGCAGACATTGTTATTTCTTCATCATCAATTTATGTACCAAACAAATATAAAGTTGAAAATTGCTGATCTATGGTCTTGGGAATTCTAGTAGTGAGGTCTTGGCATTGATCACATATGCATACTCTTCCTGCAAGCTTGTCTTGCAGACATTGTTATCTATATCATCATATGTGGATGCAGTTATACATATAAGGGTGCATTGCCATGCATTGTTTCAACATATATAGGTCTATTTCATTACTCATTCACCTGGCCCGTGAAACTCAAACAAAATATGAGAGTCGTCAGTGTTCACAGTCGAGCCCATTTGAGAGTAGTACTATTATCATCGTATCATCATATTAGTCCACATAATCATTCACAATCACCTGGCAATGCTCTTGGATGGAAGTGACCCATGCTGAAGCCTCCAAAATGGCAGATAATCGTTTGAAGTTGATCGAGAATAGAATTCATTCTTCAAGGCTATAAAAATCCTTTCAAGACGCAGCAGACAGTAGGACGGGCATCAAGAAATGTCTGATTTCAGGTTTTGTCAATGGAATTTCCGCAAATATCCTTGAGTTGTAAAGCAATGCATTTTATGTAGCTGTCTATTTTAACTGTTTGACCACGATTACATTTGCACTTTGTCTCTTGTAATTTTAAGTTTATGGACCATATTAACATCATTAACATCATTAACATCATTATCATCTCAAACTAATGTATCACCACGGTAATTGAGTAAGATAACAACAAAGTCATTTACGTTATAACCTCCTGACTATTAAACGCTCTCTTACTTTTTTCTAAGGGAAAAAGGGGAATAAAAGGTCAAAAAGCTTCTTTTTTTTTTACTTTTGCCTGCAGAAACTTCAAAAGCAATAATTATGATCCAAATGTACATTTTCTGAAAACCACACATTGACGATCTTGGAATTTTTTGTGTTGGAGATTGTCCCACATTAGTTTTTCATGACTGTATTAACAGCTTTATTAATAGTGATATTTTTACTCTTTACAAAATATTTTGGAGAAATAAGTATGCTTCACCACATATTTTGTAAGGATTGGTTTAGATTCATCTCCTAAAGTGATCCACAAGTTACTTCAGTCTGAATAGGAATAGAATAATTTTAAATTAACAGTATCAGTTGTAAATAATATTAACAACTGATGTGATCAGATTCCATGATCCATGACAACACGGTACTGGTTAGAGTATCTGGTTGATACCACGAGCTGCGGTTTTGCATGTGGCCCAGTTCATGCTGGATGCAGCTTCCCTCGCCACGTCCTGAGAAATACGTGCGGTCAACGTTTTGCTTCGTGGTCCATGCATGCAGTGCTCTCGGTTTTCCCGGTTCTGGCATCCAAGGATTAGTTGGTCATCCTGAAGGGAAATACAAAAGAAATAAACAACAATCGGGATAATAAATGGTTCAGATCTTCCGGTCCAAGGATCGCGGTTTCTGATAAAATATCTTTTACAGAAGGTCCAACTCAATCGGTTAACATCTCGACTTAATATTTGAAAGTTGAGCTTTCATCTCCATTTCAAGTGGCATCTTAAGTATTGGGGTTTGAAATAATGATGTGATGGAATTCAAAAAAATAATCATTTGATAAACAGAGACTTGAAAAACCAGGAGGGATCGGCCGAGGGTATCGTCTTCCATGTATTAGACTATTTTTTATTCCTTGAAAAGTCAAAGCTGACGAAAGATCGAGATTTTTGCCGTCGTCTTGGACCTCCTGTATTGCGTTGGACTTGGAATCCGCCTCAAGGGAAGGGCTTAGAAAAGCTACCCTTCAAAACTACTCTTGTTCTCTATCTCTTGTTAAGTGTGAACTCCTTTCAGAAATCTTCCACAGAACACGCAAAAGCAAAGCGTGAAACTGGGAACGCGGCTTGCATGGTGCAGCTACTTGTAGTGCCTTGGTGGGAACTCATGAGGTTGACTCAAACATTCCAACTCTTTGACGGGCAACCTCCATCACCCCTTTCTTTTTCCCAAGGAATGGCATTCTACAGTTGTTAAGCAGAATATGCGAGGGTCATATATTAGAAGTCAAACCATCTCCCTGTCATAGGATCCACTTCTATAAGCTAAGCCAAGTTTCCTTCTTGGTAATTCATCTTTGGGCTCAATAACAAGTGATATCTTCCGTTTCATGGGGCACAACCAGCCGGAAGAGCCGGAAATCCCAGAAATGGATTCCGGGGAAAAGCGGCTTAATGAGCTGGGTTACAAGCAAGAACTCAGACGAGAAATGGTAATTATTTGTTTTGAATAACCTGCTACTATGATTTCTGTCCTCTCCAAAGTGTTCTTTGATAGTTGTGTAGATTTTTCTGTTGTATTGATTTATCTCCTGTGGATCTTCACTAATGGGATTGATTTTGTTCACTTTCTCTTCTTTCTTTATCTGTGCAGACTTTGTTTAAAACACTGGCAATCTCGTTTTCGACAATGACCCTTTTCACTGGAATCACTCCCCTGTATGGCTCCAGTCTTCAATATGCAGGTCCTGCAAGTCTTGTGTGGGGGTGGGTGGTAGTATCTTTCTTCACCTGGTTTGTTGGGATAGCAATGGCTGAGATCTGTTCCTCGTTCCCAGTTTGTGCCTTTCCCTTTTCCCCTGTTTCTTTATTTGCTTTAGATATTACTCTGTCAGATCCAATTTTGAGGCCCTGTGAAGTCCTCTTGAACACAACCCTGTTGAAAATCAAGTATGTTTCTGCGCTTCTGACGAGAAAATAATTTCCCGGTATATGATCTTTACTGAGTGAAAGCTAGCTAAAGATACTTTTTGATGGAACTGGACATTGATGGCTCAGTTTCAGAGCCCCTAACAGCAGATAAAAGTTTTACTTCATTTCCAAAATGAGGACAGAAATTACTCCAGTTTCAAGAGATAAGTGAACAAATCTCGCAAAAATGCAAGAATCAACATTAACTAAATTGGATGAGGCCTACTAAATTTTCTTAATAATGTTACATCCAAAAGCTTGTTCTGGCCCTGTTTTCTTAGTACATTTGATCCAAAATCCCTTTTCTTTTGTTGTCTTTGCTAACTATCTAACCCAATACTATTCCATCCCACTTACTGCAAAAGATAGGGGCAGCTATCCAGGACCACCATTCTCTTTCTAATGTCTATGAATGCTTCCTGCTGAATTTTAAGATCACTTACTTTCTTTTGATTTTGTATTTAACAGACCACTGGTTCTCTTTATTTCTGGGCTGCCCACTTAGCTGGCCCCAAATGGGGTCCATTTGCATCATGGTGTTGTGCTTGGCTAGAGACCATAGGGCTGATTGCTGGCATAGGCACGCAGGTACTATTTGACAATTATTGTACAGAATTCATCGACGAATATTTCTGGTAAATGGTAAAAAGAGTCTAATCATTTTTTTTTCTTTTGTACTTGCTGGAGAAGGCTTATGCAGGATCACAAACACTGCAGACTATCATTTTATTATCCACTGGAACAAATAAGGGTGGGGGCTACTTGGCTCCTAAATGGCTCTTCTTATTGATGTACATAGGCCTTACTCTTATATGGGCATTTCTCAACACTTTTGCATTGGAAGTGATTGCCTTCATCGACATAATTTCAATGTGGTGGCAGGTATAGTCTAGATAAGCTTGCTTGTAGGACAGTTACTGTCAGTTTTGTGGATGCAGTGTTATAAAAACTTTGGTGTAGCATCTGAATCATAATATGGTCATGAATATCTGTTCGTTTCCTCCCTTTCTTAGCAAAAAAGTCGAGCTAACAAAGGCTCCTTTGCCATCGTTCTAGGGTTGCTGTTACTATATTGTATGAAATTATCTGCAGTGCATGAAAAACAATGTAGTATGGGAAGCTGAATACAGATTAGTCCATCTTGTCACATGGAAGTTCAGTCAATACATTCCCCTGATATTGTACCATTAACCAGAGAAAAAAAATTTAAAAGGAATGCAAATAATAACTTTATGATTGTCTTCTCTTACTCTTTATGTTGAAAATCAGCAAATTAGGCAATGATTTTTAGTTCTAAGAAAGCCAATCACCGACTAGTAAGGCCTGTTGCAGTGGCTAGCGATGACCTTCATGCACTGTTTGGTCTAAAACAACGGAGGAAGGGAATCTTAGAATTATCTCGAACGGGAATAGCTATGAGTTTCTATCTTTTTCCTAAGATTTTATCTCCTACTCTCGAAGTGGCCAAATTAAGCTTCGGTGGTGTCCTTTGTATTATTCAGAGACTCTCATCGTGCTGGAGAAGCTCTAAAACTACCCTAGGTTTCCATGTTTTGCAAGTTGCTCTCTTTTTGTTTGCCCTTATGTTACCAAAGATTGAGTGATATACTAAATGAAATAGTCCTGAACAAAAAAACGTACGTAAGTTTTCATATGGTCCTCATGTAACTTCTTACATGTGAATGTAAGAAGTTAAGTTCTAAAGTTCGACTGCAATCCATTTTTCAGGTTATTGGAGGATCTGTTATGATCATAATGCTTCCCTTGGTATCACTGACTACAAAATCTGCCTCGTATGTATTCACACATTTTGAAGTGTCACCGAATTCCACTGGAATATCAAGCAAACCGTATGCGGTCATTCTATCTTTTCTTGTCAGTCAGTATTCACTTTATGGATATGATGCTGCAGCACATTTAACTGAAGAAACCAAAGGTGCAGACAAGAATGGTCCTATTGCAATTCTCTCGAGCATTGGGATCATTTCGTTATTTGGATGGGCTTACATTCTGGTCCTTACTTTCTGCATTCAGGTATGTGTGTTTATAACCAAATTTTAGTCTGTAATTTGGAGTGTCCAAAAGCAAATTGAAAGAGAAAGGACTTGTTCGATGTAACCACCTGATGAGGCCCGTACGAGGAACACCATATTGGTGCCATTCCTGTTTTTTCAACTAAATGCATGAGATCGTAGCAATCATCTCTGAATAATGGCTTGGTCTAAATATCAATATCAAACAAGTAATCAAAGCCTACTGCTATACCGGCCTGCTAAATGGATAAGAAGGTTTAGAAATCTGGTTTCAATGTGTTAGTTCAGTTTACTTCTTTTGGCCAGTTCTTTGCTTCATCTTTTCAGCAGTAAATCTTCGTCTTGTAAAACATACTTTCCACATTTCTAGAATTAATTTTTAATGATTTCCATGCAATCTTTGTGTAGCAAACCTTCCTTTTCAGCTACCTGTATGATACTGTCTTATCTAACACTTTCCATCTTTCGACTCAGGATTTCAGCTACCTGTATGATACAAGCAATGAAACTGCTGGAATATTCGTGCCAGGTCAGATACTTTATGATGCATTCCATGGGAGATACCATAATGCAGCTGGAGCTATCATTTTTCTATTGATCATATGGGGTTCATTCTTCTTCGGTGGGCTTTCAATCACTACTAGTGCTGCTAGAGTGGTAAGTGGCTGTTATTTGGATCCTAGAACTATTGTCATTGGCACTCATGTTATACCAATATCTTCACTAAACCATCTCTTAGCATATTCTGCAAAACCTTGTACTGAACCGTGGCATTCTTCAGGTATATGCTCTCTCAAGAGACAAAGGAATTCCCTATTCATCCGTATGGAGACAAGTGCACCCAAAGCACAAAGTTCCCGCGAATGCTGTGTGGCTGTGTGCGGCCATCTGTATTCTTCTTGGACTTCCTATCTTGAAAATCAATGTAGTCTTCACTGCAATAACGTCTATATGTACCATTGGTTGGGTTGGAGGCTATGCAGTTCCGATCTTTGCAAGAATGGTTATGGCTGAGAAAAACTTCAAAGCCGGGCCATTTTATTTGGGCAAAGCAAGGAGGCCAATTTGCTTAATTGCCTTTTTGTGGATCTGTTATACGTGTTCAGTCTTCCTTTTGCCGACTTACTACCCAATTACCTGGAGTACTTTCAATTACGCACCAGCAGCTCTGGCTATTGCTCTGGGTCTGATAATGCTCTGGTGGGTGTTCGATGCAAGAAAATGGTTTAAGGGGCCTGTTAGGAATATCGATTCTCCCAATGCGAAGATTTGACTTCTTTTACATCCTCGACTATATATGTTGTCATGAACTCGAGAGTCAATGATATGCTAGTTTTCCATTCTCTGAAATCTACAGCTATTTCGAAACTTATTCAATTTTATACATATGCGGAAGAAATTGGCTTGTACAGCTCTTTGGGTTGCGAGCAATACTGCATAAGATAGGCATCCAAATATGTACAGGCGGTACACCAAAGTGAAAATCATCAGTGTCTTAAAATGCACTAGAAAGCATACTTATCCTCAAGTACAGAGGCATGCAAAAATTTGGAAAATCTGATGGAAATTTACAGCAGTTGAGATTTCCACACCCTGTATTCTTCCATCCATTGACTGTAGCTAGAGTTCCTAGCAAGAACGTCTTCAGACACTTCCTTATTCTCAACTAATTTTCTCGCATACCTTTCGAATTCATTAATGTTCTCCCACAAGAAGGATAGCTTTCTTACGTCACTTTCGCGTTTAGCATCATCAAGCCACTCCCTTGCTTCCTCCACCCTTGCCCAAAAGCATGAATCTTGAGTCAAGCTCGCAAATTTGCTCCTCATATTATTGTCTTCGGCAGTAACCTTTCTCTCTCTCCACCACCTATCGAAAATCTCGAACCTTCTCTCTCTTCCATGCTTCAGATAATGGCCCTTCGTAAGGTGCATACCCGTTCTGTAGTATTCGGCAATTTCCAAAGGCTCCACCAGGAGCTTATAGAAGTGGGAAGTATTGACCCATTTCGCTCGCCTATGGAAATCATGAGGCAGTTCGTTGTTTCCCAGCATGCGGATGACATCGTCCCAGAAACAGGCGAGCTTTAGCCGGTTCATGTTGACTCTTGCCTCCCTTATTGAGGTTTCCCTTTGCTTGAAGCAATCGTAGTAGCCCTTGTGATTATCAGATTTATCGCAAGATGCTTTATACCATTCTATCTCAGCCCTGAAAGGTACAACTTTCGATAAGCGAACGGCTAGCTTGGCACTGTTCAGGTTTGGTTTGAGACCCATTCGCCTTGCCATCTTTAGGCAGTCTTTGGCCGCTCCGGCTACTGATTCCTGCAGATAACACGAAGGAGAAACGGTTATTTAGATTCACGACTCAAGATTAAAATTTGAGATCGGTGGAATGGGGCTACCTGGCTATCAATCCCAGATGCCTGCAACGCCAAAGCAACCCCGGCTTCGTAGCTTGACTCGGGAAGATCAGCCTGCACGAGGCTCCGGTTCAAAAGCTGTTCCGAAATTTCTCCAGCATAATCTCGGTACTTGAGATGATCCTCAATGCTTCTACTTGGAGAGCCTGTCTTCAGCATCAAATACATCATCTTCACAACAGACACAGCGTTATCCACACAAATGGCTCCCTCTTCAGAGCAAAACAAGTAGCTGCCAAATGGCCAGAAGGAACCTCTCGTCGCCTCTTGTCCAGCCTCTGTTAACGCTTGCAAATGAAGCAAGACAGAGCGAAAGAGCTCGGCTTTATCATCATCACGTAACTGGACAAGAAGCTTGTCAAAGGGTGGAGAAGTCATAGACAATTGCCAATTCTGTAGTAGGACTTGCATTTGAGAAAGAGATGCTAGGGGAGCAAAGAGCAGTCTTGGCATGACGTCATGTTTCGAGACAACATGACAGAAGTTGCCACCCCATATTTCTCGCAAGATAGCTCGGGAAAGGGAGCCATTGCCCAGCAATGGAGAGCCAAAAGTGATGCATAGGACTTGGGGAGGAGAGGACACGGTATTAAAGTAGGAAAGGAGCCATAGAGCACAAAGGGAGGCAGTCGTTCCCCCAATGCAATGTCCTGTCAGGATAATTGACTTACTTTTCTCCATTAGCGCCAACATCTGATTGCACATTTGAACTCAGTTACGCGAGGCGAAATCATGCAACAACTAGGAAGAAAGTGAAATCAAACTAGGTTGATCTTGCTTGTCGTTAGTTGTAACTTGGGGGTGAAGAATCGGTTGGCCAACTAACTTAGTGGTGAACTAGGAGGAATTTCAATCCCAGGTTTGGGGTGAAGAGATTCATACCAAGTACTTTTAAGGTCAAAAAAATAATTTTACTATTAAGCTACTGATCTTGGTTTCCTTTTGGTATTATGCTAAAAGTGGTGATTTAAAAGAATAGAAGACCAAAATGTGATGACATTGCTAAAGTATTCTATCTGACATAATTAACAAGCAAATCAAAAGTTGACCAAGCCCTTTGATCCAACCAAATAATGATGCCACTAGATGCAACTACATTCTTAATTTAATCAGATGAGCTTACGTTAATCAAACATCTTCATCTTGTTTTTAAATAAGGTCTACGGGATAAGTGATTGTGATGAGATAGTTTGGTACTAATGCTTCCGTTCACTATAATGGGTAAACATCTTCGTGAAACAGCTTTCACAAACCCACGGTTTTGCAAATAGCTTACTAAGTTTTTTAGTGTTTCCAGCGACAAGGATCTTACATTACTAGCTTAAAATAAACGCTGGCCATTAGTGCTACTTCCACTGTGTAAATTAGTCCCGTCGATCATGCATTAGTTAGTCGATAAAAGTACTTTTAGCCTGCTTAGAAAAAGAAGACTCAGGCAAAGCACTTTCCATGAAATAGACCAGAAAAGGACAGCAACCAAACAGAGCTTAAAGATCTTAAGAGTAGATATAAACAAAGACCTTTGACCCAGTAATCAGAAATACATGGCACATTAGAAGACAACACTATGATATGACTTCTTACGGGGACACACTTATTGTCTTTTATTCCAGCCGGACGCCAGCAAGAATTGAAGTTATCCTTCCACTTCATTGATAGTCTGTATAATACAGCTTTCTGTCAATTCTGCTCAAATAAACTAACAAAATTTAAAGCTTTATATCTTTAGCATCATCTTCTTTCTTTTCCTCGAAAACATCCAAACAACAAGGCAGAAATGCAAGAAAGCTGTCCACCCAATTCTATTTCCTCTTCATTTTCACTTATCTGATTATCTTATGAACTAAAACACACCATCAAAAGATCCGGGTCAATCAAAGTTATGTCAAATAAATTAAACACAAGCAGGCCACGCAATCCCAAAAGAAAATATGTAGAGTACCACGATCAACCGCCCACCAACTCTTCCTGTCCAACTTCTTAAATGGAGGATTCTAAGTTGCTTACGTCCGCTTAATTGCTTATTCGTAGACCAACGTGCTGAGTTGATTATAAAGACCCAAGGCAGCCAACAAAAACTATTGGCCGTTCTCAAAAAGGTGAAGAGATTTGACAATTTATGTGGTCGTTGATTCATAATGTCATGCAGGTGCAAACCTCTTCGAGAGATTCCACGCGAAGAATATTTGACTTATAGGTAGAAATGTATTGCACTTGACATGAAAATTTATATTTTTATTATATATTCATTCCCAAAATCCTATGCAAATTTATGTCAAACTTGGCGTCACCAAACTAGAACAAACTGGCTAATAGACATTTCATATAGACTCGATTCATTTAAAACAAATTTTGCAGGAATCAGTCATTATCACTACCTATTGGTAATTCTCTCTTTGCAAAATTTGTGAGGTATAAACTTTTTTGAAATCCAATCACGACATCCCAATGAGAAGAATAGACCGAGTCTAGAAAAGTTACTTCTTACCCTTTCAAGTAGTGATAAAATTAGAAATGAAACAGTTATTAAGATCATTTATAAAATTCAAGATACTCAAAAATGACTCATTATATATTCAAAAATTTGGTTGCCCACGCAAAATTTGGACTAGTTCAAAAACTTGCTTACGAGGATCCAACGTACACTGTTGTCAGGGCTTATCTTGAAGGCATATTTCAAAAGACATATGATAAAAACAACGAGGAAAAAGAAGATACGCCAAAAGAAATTTTATAGTTTCCATGGAAAGCATGATATTCAAGGCAAACAGGAAATATTCTAAAGGGCTCCTAGAAAATCATCACAGAGAAGAATGGGACGGAAAAAGGATCGTTGTTTTCGATTCTAAAAGGATTCGGTCAAATCAGCCTTAAGCAAACTTATTCTCTTTGTTCTTGTGATCAAAGCCCTAACACTTTTACGTAATCAGAGTGGTCACGGTTGTATGTGGAATATGAGGTCTTTATGCTCTTTCTAAGTTCAAATTCTGGGGATTGATGCAGTCAACACGGAAAACAGGGTGACACGCTTGTTGGAAGAGAAGAGAGACAGCCTGTACTTCTTGAACCGAAGCTTGAGTTAGTTGACCTTCCAACTACAATTCCAACAACAAAAAGTAGAAATGAATCCGTGCTTGCCGACGCATTCTTTCTTTTCTTCCTTTTTTTTTTTTTTTTTTTTTCATTTGTTCTTTTGGAGGTGGGGCTTCGGGGTTCGTTCTGAAGAACCATCCTCGCTTTTTCTGCCGGTTAAGATGAGTTATCTTGTGTTTTGTGGGAAGTGTGAACTTGGGTATCAATCAACCTTTGCCGACTTGACTTGACTAAAGCTTTGATTCTTTCCTTTCTTTTCGGTCTTTTTTCCTTTCCTTTTTTTCCCTTCATGGTAGGTTAGGTAGGGCTTCTAGTTGTTAGAAACTACCCCTTCCACACATTTGTGGTTGGTGCTATGTGATTGAGCATTAGATCGTTCGAGCCTATTTTTCTATTGCCTGCAAATCCTTCAGTACGCAGTAATTTATTACTCAATAACTCATTCTTTGTATCCCACCCTGGTTCTGGCGGCATGCAATCAAGCTCCTTTTGCCAACCCCTACCGGACTAGGCCTTGTGTGGTTTAAACTTCTAGCATTCGACAAAGAGATTTAAAAAAAAAGGTACTTCAATTGGATTTTTAGCGTACCGGATATTGCGTGATATGCTCAGGGAAAAAGTCAAGGTATTGGAGTTTTTGAGAATCAAAATCTATGCAGCCATTCAGAAAAGATGAAAAGAAAATCTTGCAGGTTTTAGACAATTTCAATTGAGCTTTACCTCTAGCTTATATGATATAACCTTTTTTCTCTTTTTGGAGTATGAAGTAACGGACCTGGCTCTGGAAGCTTGCGGAAGCATGCAGAGAGAGGTAGAGCTGTAGCATCTCTGCGTGCACCATAGCCGGCTCCTCGTCCTCGCCTTGGCGCTGCAGCGGAAGGAACAACCCATTACCAGCGCTCTCCAATGGTACCAAGATTGTATCCATTGGGTCCGGGCTTCCAGCCGCCTGGACGCCGGAGAAAGCAATATACCCCACATCTCCGGCTTGCTCCGTCACGAAACCGCGTGGCGCGGTGGTGTTGGCGAGATGGCACAACCTCCATGACTCGCGTAGCAGCGGTGTGGAAGCCAGGAAACTCGCCAGCATCTCGCTGGTTTCAAACCTGCCATGGTCAATTTAAGGAGTTATAAGTTTCAAGAGAAATTTTCTCCGTCAAATTCATATGAAGAAGAGAAAGAAAATAAAAGAAAACCGAGGCGGAGTAACTTACGATGAAGCTTCCGCATCCATGGACTCGTTCTTCTTCTTCAACAGTTCGCCGTCCTTGGTGAGAAAGAACGTATAGTGGGGGGTGTGAATTCAAAATGTTGGTGTGGAAATGGAAGGGGTTTCGTGGTGAGTGGGATTGTTCTTATGCTGCCATTGGGTAAACGTAGCATGTAATGAATTGGTTCTCTTACTTCTGAGCAAAATGATTCAGACCCCACTAAAAATAATGGACTCTATTTTATTCTGGTTATCTATTTTGGACTTGAGAGAGCGCGTGAGAGACTAAGAGACCGAAGGTCAAGAGAAGCTGGTTCGGTCTTCCCCCCTCCACACGTCCATCTCAATCTCAATCTCCTTTTTTGCGTTTTATATGGAAATAATGGATATATACACTGAGAAAGGGGGGCACTTTCAGAATTCAGTGGAAAGCGTGGCGTGGGGGAAGCGCAAGCCAGTGAACAGCAATGGCATCTTAAGGCGTATGTACTGGGCTACACGTGGGTTCAAAATAATAAATTACTTTTACCTTGGGGTAATTTAGGCTTGGGATCTTGGCCTAGTAAAGATTCAAACGCTTTTTCTGTTAAAAGTGGTTCATTGTTTGTTTGTTTTTTTTTTTCTTTTAACTTAAAAGTGGTTCATTGTCACTATTGAGTAAACGAGATGGACTTCAGAATTTGAAACAAAATCCAGCCGCAAGACAAACTCAACAAGGCAAAACCTGCCCGAACTGTGCCGACTAGACAAGAGGAGTCAGTAAAAGGCACCTTAAAACATATGTAGTTTCATTGCGCTTTCCATCTTGAAATTTCCGGATCCGACTATGACATCTGCCTAGGAGTTTATGCATTCTGGGCGAATCTTGCAAACAACGAATTACACTTCCAACTGTCATCAATATCGAGGAAAGTATAGAATTGTTTACATGTCTGCATTTTTGTCATGTTTTTATTGAGGGCTAAATCAATGGAATAAAACTATGCAAATAAATATAAAAAATTACACACAAAACTGAACATAAAGCATATTTATCCAGATAATCTATATACATGTTCAACAAAATGCCAAAAACATTGAAAAACTATATATGATGTTAGAAGGTCTAAAGATTCAACCCAATAACTAATTCAAAAGTTTGATGGGTGTTTCTTTTATTTAAATTTTATCATAGAAGATTATGTTTCCAATGTGAGACTTTTATCTTGCACATATATAATATCACCAAAAAATATTTTGGATAAATGAAGTGATCTAGTATAATCCTTTGATGAATTTTCTTCAAATTCATCATAATTTACTAAATACTCTTGAAGAAATTCTAGGTAACTCAATGACATATGATTCTTAAATCTTGTTTTCTTTAAGATTCAAACACTTGGCTATTAAAAATGGTTCATCAATTCATCATAATTTACCATTTTGCCCTTTCATGAAGCATTTTTTTTGCCCTTTCATAAGCCACATGCCACTTGCCCATGCATTGATATCCTAACTATCCCCATCCTTTTGAACAACCCTTGTCCTCAATGGTTAATTTTGAGGATGAAAATTGGTGCCTTGCATACTTGATGTCTTTTCAGGATGGTTCATATTCTAGATGATCCAACTACTAAGTTAGGTAATTTATAACTAGTGTCATTTTTCCTTTATACCGTATAACATTTCAATATCTTTTATGGTTTTACCAACAATCTACCTTCCCCATCCATGAAATGAACTCCATGGTAAATCTTACATTTATGCCTAATTGCCTTCTTTAGTTGCAATATATGGAAAACCAAGTGTTTGTTGGCATCCAATGGAAGGACCACCTTATAAGTGACTTTCCCAATATATTTTATGATCATATAAGGCCCATAATAATATGGAGATAGCTTGTAATCTCATCTCTTGGATAATGTAACCTAATGACAATGCTACACTACCTTCTTTAGTTGCAATACATGAAAAACTAGGTGTTTGTTGGCATCCAATGGAAAGACCAACTTATAAGTGACTTCCCCAATATGCTTTATGATCATATAACGCCCACAGTGGCATGGGGACAACTTGTAATTTAGTCTCTTGGACAATGTAAGTTGGTGATAAGGCTGCACCTTTAGATAAACTCAGTCACCTACCTCGAACCTCCATTCTTAACGGCTTTGATTAGCACTTTCCACCATTTGAGCTTGACTTTTCTATATTATGATCTAATCAATTGTTTCCTATGACTTGTTACTACAAAAACTCATCCACATCTTGCTCACCTATGGGTTCAAAATAGTGATAAAAGTGCCGATTGGGTTAGTAATTATACAATGCTTCAAAAGGCTTCATCCTCATGGCAATATGGTAATTGGTGTTGTGCCACTATTGCATTAAAGGTAGCCAAGAATGTTATCTCTTGGGTTTTTCACTTTTTCAATACACTGGTTAACCCTTTTTTGTTTGACCATCCTTCTGTGGATGATATGATGTACAACATACAAACTTCACTCCCAGGGTCTTAAAAAGTTATTCCCAAAACTTGCTAATGAAGATAATGTCCCAATCACTCATAATCATTTAGGTAACCCATATAACTTGGTCATCCCATTTGTAAATACTATTACCACTTAAGCTATCGAGAAAGGATGACTTAACCCAAGGAAACTAGTATATTTTGTAAAATGATCAATGACGATTAAGATAACTAATAAAAATTTTTTGCATTGTCTTCAAGGTTCCTTTAACACTTGAATAGCCTCCAATGCTCGAGTCATAAAATTGTTCAACTATTTGCTTCCTTGGTGGTCCTTAACTTCCCACTGTGATCTTATCTTGGAATCTTAGTAACCTCTTAATCAAACAAAATCTAGATAGGCTAATGTGTTAATTATCAGTTCTACATATTTTGAATGTAAGAGTCATCTTCATAACTCTACAACACCTCATGTATTCAATTGGGCTATAGAACGGGCATGACTTGCAATTCTATGTCTTTTTACCACTAGCAACCTTGAAAGCACATATGTGGCTTTTTTTCTCACTCATATGCTTGTGTTAGATATCATAATCAAGCTCAAGTAGCTTGATAAGCCATTTTTGTTATGTTGGGATGGTCACTTTTTGTCCTAATAAATATTTAAGATTGTTGTGATTAGTGTGCACTATAAAATGATCCCTAGCAAGTATGATTTTCAATTCGTACCACCATCATGATAGCTAATATTTCTTTCTTATATGTGGAAAGTCCTATAGTGCAAGTACCTTACTAAGATAAGTAATTGGCCTCTCATCTTGCATCAATATTATGCCTACTATCTTATAACTTGCATATGTTTCCAACACAAAGGCTTTCCTAAAATCTAAAGTTGTCAAGATAGGCATAGAACTCATTGTTTATTTTAGCTTCTTAAAGGCTTGAAAGGCTTCCTCTAATCATTAAAAATTACCCTTCTTTAACATCTACATCAAGGGTCAACTCCTTACCCATAGTCTTTAATAATGTCTCTAATAGTAGCATATGTGACCCAAGAACCATCTCAATTCCTTAATTATGGACAATAAAGTCCAAGTCACCATATCTTTAATTTACTTTGGGTCTAAGATATATTGACCTTCAATCAAAATGATATATTCCATGTATTTAATTCGCCTCCTTGTGAACACACACTTATGTTTCTTTGCATATAATTGGTGGTCTTTTGGGATCTATAGAATGGCTTGCAAATGCTACACGTGGCTCTCCCAATTTGGACTATAGACTAGTATGTCATAAACAAAAATCAACAAAAATCTCCTCAAGTAAGGTTGAAAATATGGTTCATAAGGCTTTGGAATATGACTAAATAATTGGTTAACCTAAATGGCATGATGAGGAACTTATAGTGTCCTTGGTGAGTCCAAAAGCTAATATTAGGAATATCAAGTGGAAACACTCACACATGATCGTACCTTGATTTCAAATCTAATTTAAAAAACCAAGTTACCCCATGAAGTTCATCCAATAACTCATCAATCACTAGTATTAAAATTTATCCTTAACTATAAGTATTTAAGGCACAATAATTTATGCAAAGCCACCAACTCCCATGTTTCTTAACTAATAGCATTGGTGATGCAAAAAGACTAATGTTGTTACAGATGATTCCACCATCTTTTCATACATATGGATAGCGATAGGGCCATACATTGGTTGGCTTGATGCATATAAGGAAATATGGTGATTAAAATCTCAAGTTACATGAAGTTACTTGGAACCTCAAATACATCCCCAGACTCTCCCACCATTTCATCAAATTATGTCAATATCTCCTCCACTTAATTCATGCCAATGGCCCTAAGTTGATCCATCACATATAATGGAAATGTTCTATCACCTATCTACAAAAACTAGTTCCACTAATGGCAACTAGTAATGCCACTTTTCATCTCATACACCTCAAAACAACTAACTTTCCCACTACAAGGATGGTCAGTGTATTTTCAACAACATTTAAACTAATGGTGTTGACCATCTCAACCCATTACCTCCATAATACTACATCACAACCCTTTAAGGGTAATAATTTGACCTCCATATTAAACTAATGACCTATACTTTTTGGAGGAACTGGTTACATTTTGTATTACCCTTTAAAATGATGGCCTTTAACTTCCTTAACATTGAAGGGATTCACCCCCTTAAGCTAACAACCTAACCTACTCGTTAAATTTGTATCAACAAAGTTATGCACATTATTTGTATCAAACATAATGTTGACCTTTGAACTTCCATATAATAAGGAGCCTCATAACATTGCATGAATAGAAACAACATCATTTTTTCTTCTTCCTTTCTTATATCTCCTAAATTTATTGCGTTAATGCCAACTCCTAGTCAATCTATTTGGCCTATTCATTGTATTCTACCATTAAAAACAACTATTTCTTTTTACAAACATGTCTTTTAACCTATTCCTCATCATAGTAATAACACAATCATGGACTACATTTGAAAGCTTGTAGTATGTCTTATGGAAAATCACATGTCCTTACTAGGAGTTAAAGCTCTAGCCCCTTAATATTTGTCTCCATTATTTCTCAATGTCGAGGTAACCTGAGGTCACTTAACTCCTAACTAAATTGATGTCTCACCTTCTGTCAATGACATGTTACTTTATTTACTCTTAGGTTGCATATACCTATCATGCATCAATGTTAACTTAAATAATTGTTTTAGCTTATAAGGACTCAACATAAAAAATGCCCCTTTAATGTTGTCTTTTAACCCAACTAAGAAACACTACAAGAATGATTTCTCTATCCACCCTGTGTTTTTGGCAATCACTTTATACCTCACTCTGTCAAACCCTTTGATATAAGTGATCACGGTGGAAGTTTGCTCATTTTGATAAACTTCTCCCATTATTCCTCCCTGATCCTCCATCTCAAACGTTTCACATACATCCTCCTTAAACTAAGTCCAGCTAATCATCCCTTCTCATTAACATAATCCTTAATCTATTTAATAGCTTCATCCTTAAAATAAACCACTGCATACTTTACATTCTTATACTTTTCCATAGGGTCAAAGCCAAAATAAAATTCACAACTTATAGTCCACTCTTTTAGTTTTAAATCCTTAAATTTTTGAAAATTAAGGCGTTGAAGGTATAATCCAAAATTAACTTCATTCGCTTTACCTCTAATATCTCATTCTATATTTAGGCCATATCCATTGAAGTCAAGTCCCTATCTGTCACCAAAATGTTATCCTTAGGGTTCAAAACTCTTAAAATTAGGTCCTATACCATGGTTTCCTTGAAGAACATGTGATGTAAAACCCCCTTTATTAGGCCCCTCATAGTTAGGCCCTTTACCAATGCATGTATTAGAATTGACCTTATGTAATGAGGTCCTTAGCCCACTCCAAAACTCTATAAGTGAAAATTAAGCCCCTCACCTACTTGTTGTCCTTGCAAATTAGGCCCTAAGTTCATATGCTACCCTTGCAAATTGGGCTTCTAGGCCATTTGAAAGGATTGTTTATAGGGCCTATTTGGTGTCACTAGTGGCAATAATGGCAATAATTAAGCTAGCCATATTGGGAGGCGATCACAACAGCCATAGTTCAGCCCTTAGCACCCTCAAGTGGTAGTCCTTAACTATGGAAGGGCTAGTTAGCACATAAGTTGGCCTTCTTTTCTCCTTGGTTGGAAATTTACACACAATCTAACCTAGCATTTTCTTGGAAAATATTTGGCAGTCTATTGCTTTTGAGTGGTGACTTAGCCTAGTAAAGGTCTTGCAATGGCCCTTGGTTGGGAAACCTTCAATTTGAAATCGAGTCAACTCTATAATTAGACATATTAGGATTTTATCTACAACTTCGCCCATTGTTTTTATAATAATTTTGATTGTTTGATGGCCTCAAAATAGCAAATCGTCCCTATATAGGTATATGATAATGATAAATTGTGTTGCCCATCTAGCATACACTAGTTATGAGTGGCAAATGTGAGTAGAGGCCATGGTGGATCACCCACTATTTTTTATTATTCGGGAGCCATTTCATGTCTAACTACCACTTTGCCATTCACTTAGGTTAAGGCCAAAACAATGTTGCCACCAACCATTGATAACAGTAGTTGGTCCTAGCTAGAGCTGAATTTGTTGGCCAACATTAGTGCTTTTAATTAACAAAGCAACTCATCTTTGTCGAGCTTGATTTTTTGAAACTTCATGGAATTAGAACTAGCCTTCACTTAGTATTTTCCTTCAATCTTTGCACTCTTGATTCATCCTCTGCCATTACTTGCACCAATATCTTGATTGTCCTTTTGACTATTAGATAAGTGTTTCCAAGTGTTACTACTTTCTACCATACTCATGTCTTGTATACTCTAAAGGTCAATCATGATAGATGGAAGGAAGAAAGGTTTTTCCCTCTTCTTGGAGGATTAACCTATCTAGAGGCCAAACACTTGTCCCATGACTATAACCCCATCATTATGGTATTAAAGCCAACCATGGCTAATCCGTGACTCAATCATATTGAGATAAAGATGGAGAAGAAGTTTAACAAAATCATGTCAATTATAGAACAAATTTTTGTTAGGAATATGAGATATATTCTATTTTATATATGATTTTGATGATTGAAAAAAGAAGATACTTAAAAAATGGATTTTTGCATATAGAATTTTGTGCCATAAAGTAAATAAATATAAGTTTTTTGTTTATAATGTTTATTGTAAAAATAAGCATTATAATGGACTTTATATTTACATTAGGGGGAAAAAAAATTTATTCTCCATTCTCATGTGATATCTAGTTTGTGGAATAAATAATTTACTTGAATGACTTTAAAGGATAAGTGAATTATTTCATGAGCTTATGCGTTGAAATAAAAAATACTCTTAAGTGAAACTCAAGTTTCGCCTTGTTTTATTTTTTATTTTTTATTTTTTCTCTTTCTTCCTCATGTGACCCACTTTATTCCTTTTTTCCATTCTTCTTCTTCTTTCCTTGTGGAACACACTTTCCCCTTCTCTGATTCTTTTTTTTTTTTTTTTCTCTTTTTGCACACATGCTCTAGCTTTCTTCTTTCAATCTAATCTTGCAATGAGTATAATCTCTAACACACCAACATGCAGATTTGAGGTGAAGAAGCCAAGGAAAAGTTATTTTTTTAAAGTTAACTTTCCCTCTCTTGCTCTCATGATTCTATGCAGAAAAACATTCTCTAGAAAGAAAATCATGTTACTCAAAATTTAATTCTTCCTTGCACAAAATTTGAGTTAAGACTTGTTCACATTACTTTAACCAAACTTGGTTTGCCTTTCTAAACTCATTACTTTTTGTTTGAGCTGATTTGATTCTATTTAGGAAAAAAAAATTGCACACTACACTATTTATAGGTTATTGTTCATGCAAGTTTAGCATTTGTGATATTGTGTTGATTTGTGAACCTATTGATTCATTATTTCATGCCAAATCAAGCCAAAAAGATAATGGAAGGTATTGTTGTGGTTTTTATTATGATATTAAATCATCTTGTGAATCACTTTAGACCTATCAAGCACATGGGTTGCTCTTAGAAATCTTATTCTTATGCTTAAAACACTGCTAGTGGTATTATTTAGTTAAATCAACATTATATTTGCACCTTGTTGAACATTCTCTAGTGTTCTTACATAAAAATTTTATTGATAAAGAAAGTTTCAAGCATTTGTTCTTGATTTAATATCATTTGAAGATCACATATTTGAGAACATATTTATTATGATTACTTGGATTACATACTTAACTTTAATTTAATCCACGTATGTGCTTTATGAGTTGATTTGCACTATTACCTTATCAAGCTACATCTCATATTCTCACAGTGTTAAAGGAATAGCTTATATGTTTGTGTGCCTATCTTATATCATTTATCCAAACATACTTGATAAGGTTGATTGTTGGTGCTACAAAATATTCTTGAATAAATCATTATATCTTGTTGTCCAAAGAATCAAGTAAAAGAGCAATACGTGGAGAATAACTTATATAATTTATGTATTGCTTAATGCTAGAGAATTTCATTTGTAATATCTTATATTCTAGCACTTTATTAGAGATTAGACGTGAAACTTAAATCTTTATTAATCCTTTATAGTTGATTTAGGGTGTGTTAACACTCGTGTATATTAAGATTGTGGAGATTTGTTTGCTTGTGATCATAAGACATGCAGTCTCTACGATTAGGAAATTCCTAGATATAAGACTTTATGCTTGGGTGGCATACAACTATTATAGTGCCTATAAATATTATAAGAAAGGGGTGGAGGTAAACATGTTGTTAAACCACCTTTAAAACAAATTTGTTTGTGCCTATCTCTCTCCCTATCTCCTTAATTTTATTAGTTATTTGGTTACTTGGATTGATTAAAATAAATTCACATTAAATTGACATATACACACAATTAGTTTTAAGAAAATATGAAAAGATTATAAGTCAAAACCTAATTCACTGCACTTAGGTAGCTAATAATACTTACATTGTTTACTTCCATTCATTTGAGGATCAAATCTATATCACCATTCTAATGTAACCTTGAGGAGTTCATGACCACACATGGTCAAACTAGAGTTCTCGTAGTACAATAAGCAGGGGTTGATTGTGTCTAATGAGTCAATTCTTCAATTACCATGCACCCCTAAGGAGGAAAAGGTCACTCTTGGCTCATGAAACTTAGAGAAAGAAGCTTAAGTGTGGTTCTAGCTATTAAGGAAGAGCGCTCAAAGGTGAAACTTGCATGGGAATTGCTTACAACTAAGTTGTGTGAAAGGTACATGCCATCCCGTTACTTGGGTCACTTTAGCAAGCTCACCAAACTTAGGTAAATAAGTTTAGGAAATGAGTATCAAACCACCTTTTTGAAACTACTATTGAAGGTAGGAAGACTTCAACCTAAGCAATAAGTTAGGTGTTTTATTAGTGGTTAAAGGACCAATTACTACTAATGATTCAAGCTTGCTTACCAATCACTCTGTCATTAGCCATTAGCCTTGCTTGGGCTATAAAGCAAAATCACAATTTGGGAGGCTTGGAGCAGAAGTAGTGACTAGAAAAGTGTTAACTCTACCACCAAGTGTGGGTAGGTTAACTCTAATTGTCAAAAGACTTCCTCCTAAGGACTTATGGAAGGGACGAGCATGTGGCTTATGTTATAATTACGACAAGTGATTCATGCCAAGACACAAGTGTAAGAAGGTCTTTCTTCTAGAAAGTTCTTAGCTAAACAATAAAGAGGAAGTAAAGGAGCCACTAGTTAAAGAACTGAATGAAGGCAGAGATGAAAAGAACCTAGTGATCTATGTTAGTTTAATTAATGGAACACCTAGCCCTTGTACAATGTGGCTAGAATGCAGTCTAAAAGACCACTAGAAGAGGGTCAGCTTCTTAATAAACTCAAGAACCACCCATAATTTCCTTAGCTACCATCTAGCAAGGAAGTAAGGGGATGATCCCATCTCATGAAGGAAAAGTTTACCATGACAATAGCTAACGACGACAAGTTAATAATTGAAAGGGTTTGTGAGAATGTTTTGATATGCTTAAAAGGTATTCATATGAAAATTGACTTTTAGCTTTTGTCTTTGGTAGACAATGACAATATGTTGGGAGCATAGTGGTTGTGAACTCTAGGAGAAATACATAGGTACTTCCCTAAGCTAAGAATGGAATTTGATATTAATGGGAAACTAATGATGCTTTAAGGAATCAAATGCTTGTCTAACTTTCTGCTTAATGAAAGCCAATTCACAAAGGAGCTTAAGAAGCAAAAAAGAGGTGTTGTTGCAAATATTGATAGTGCCCATAGCAAGCGAGGAAGAGATGTGACATAGATAAGGACACTTTAAAATATTTAAGTTAATAGACTTGCTAAAATATTTTGTAGCATACACAAGCTAAAGACCAAGAAGAAAATGAACAACCCATCAAGGTTCTCTCTTAGCTGCTAACAAAGCTAAAAAATTGCCAGTGCAATTATTACACTTACACTTAACCATCAGTAAACACTTATCCAATTCTACCTAAGATTAAAAAGTCGAGAAAAGTACTTAGCTACAGACTTATCTGGCTACTACTTAACCTCTGTAATCTATTATTCTAGATCATACCGATGAGTACTAAAGACTTTAGAATATTGTGTCTCTAACATTTTCCAAGCAACATAGGTAGTAGGATATAAAGAAACAACATTCCTTATCTCGGGAAAGATAGAGTTCATTAACCAAGAAAGCACAAGCAAGTTACATTTTTTCCCAAAGACTTGCATGTTGGTCATTATTAGTAGGTTTGGCAGCTTCCTATTTACAAAATAAAGTTTATCCCTTGAACCAAGTGCAATAAGCATCTTGCGTCTCTAACGGAAGTAGTTAATAGATCTCGTAAGAAGTTGGGGGACTAAAATAGGGGTAGAGACATCGTAGGCGGCAAGAAATAGTGGATTTGACATCTCTACCGGATTTGTGACCTTAAATGTGTCAAATGCCCCACTCATCATGTCAGAAATAGCTAACAGAAAGGACAATGGTGGTGGCGGCATTAAAAATCAGGTATTTGCCAAAATATGCGACCCAAGTCATCTAATCGAGTAGGGATCCAATTAAAAGACCCAGTCTCATGGAATCGAATATGCGCCCCGTACTCGAGTCAAAATGTGTGCTTAGACCATTTAATGAAACAATGCACATCATACAGATGAGCAAAACATGTGTTTAATGAAACGGTGTGCACCAATGGGAGTGAAATTGTGCAGGTTGATTGGGAAATCAAAACACACGTTTAGGCCATTTAATAAAATGGTGCACATTGAGGGTTAAGTGAAACAATGAGTTTAGAATTCACAAGAAAACGAGTCACAAACCAAGTGATGCACACGAGTAAAGACCTAACTATATGATTTGACAAATAATTAGAACGGTGCTTTTGGGCAGGAGATGACAAGAAGGCAAAAAGGTAATTTGACATGAAGGAGCTCTAACCCTAAGACAAAACGTGCCGTTTTAAACAGTGGTTGTGCTCTTGAATGAAAACACATCGTAAGATAGTGACAATGACGGTGAGCAACAATCAAATGGGAAAAATTAGCCAAAAAGGGATCGGAAAACACCAAAAGAACTAGATTGGGACACATATTGGTTCTATGAACAAGGAACCAAGGAACCAAGAAACAAAATACAACCTTGGCTCTAAACAAGTAAAGGACAAAAAAGAAGATAAGAAGGAGGAAAAAAACATACCAATTTTAATATGGAATCCTTAGGTTGGCTTTCGATACCATCTAAGAAAGGGAAACACTTTTAAGGGAATGAAATTGAGGCATAAATCTAGGAGAAAGCTCCTTCATAATTCTTGATTAGGGAAAAGAAAAAACATATTATAGAATATACATAGGATTAATAACCTAATTCCGGGTTTGGGTTTATTAAGCCTAAACCCGATAATGAATGGACTAACCGGGCCCAATAATATACACGGCCCAATAATAACATAACACTTTACACTTTAACAACAAATAATAAACCCAAACCCGACAATGAATGGACTAACCGGGCCCAATAATAACATAACACTTTGCACTTTAACAACAAAAAGGAATCATTTTATTGTTATAGAAAGGACAAGTTCTAATACCAAGTTAAATAGGACTTATTACTGGAAATCCATATTATGCCGGAGAAAGGATGAAGAATGGCAATGAAATAATTTTGGCATCTGAAATTTCCGTGATGATCTTTACAACCAAAATCGTTGGGTTTGTGCACAGTTACAAAGAATCAAAATAAGAAACAAGATTAGTTACAAAGATAATTTCAGAATCCACAACTGTTTTAGGGTTGGTGGCAGCGATGGCGTGTTTATTACATGCACGTGAGATGAGTCCTTTAACAACAAGCAACCAAAAACTAACTAGAATAATAGCTCCTACTATTGTATACTAATCAAAGTACGGACTCTTATTAATATAGATAAAGATCCACAAACAATTTGAATGTAAAAACATCATATCTTCAATAAATTGACCAAAGAAAATATTTTAAGTTGTAAAAGATAATATTCTGATAACCTGGTGCAGTTAAAAACATAAGAAGCACTAACTATAAATTAAGATTGTAATGAAAGGTAATGTGAAAGCAATTTTATGATAAGTACATTAATCGCCGAAAGAGATAAGGGTGCTCTGTCTTAGCAAAGTGGTCTATTTTGAAACATTTAAAGGGTGAAAACTAATCGCAATTCAAAGTCAAGGAATCAAAGTCGAAAAAGATGGGGTTTGAAGTTAATGGTAGAAATGTGAGTTGAGAAAAGAGAATGGAGAAGAAAGTGTGAAACCAAGACCGAGAACAAAGGCCACCGACTAAAAAAGTGGACATTTGGGGTTGAAGAGTCAAGGTCTCACAAGGTAGTTATTTTATTATCCACTTGAGGTAATTTTGTCAATGATCACGGCACATCAAACATTAAGCTGGATGACAGCTTGGAGTGTTAATAGTAAGTTTTCGTTTTGTTAAGTGCGTGCTCTGTTAGAACTTTTCTGGTATGAAAAGTACGAAAAATAGACCCAAGCATGCAGACCAAATCTTGGGCCGAAGCTGAGCCCATCAACCTAGTCCGCCACTCTTTGTTGCTTCCCAGAAGTAAATGGTAAATAACTAATTTTTATAACCAATTATGGATTCACTCTTACAAACTTTTTCACCATTGTCGAGGTAAAATAGAATTAATTTTACTGAACCTTCAAGAACTCAAACGACATGAAAATCTTACCAGGAGTACTTTCCGAGGACATGAGAATCGACGCGATCACGTTGATTTGGAGACAAATCCACGATGATAGGACGATACACCCGTTTGAATTTAAACATAAGCGTCCTCTCTGAGCTTAGTATTGATTGAAGGCACATGGCATGTCAGGTTCGTTAATGGAGGTGGACTCCTGCATGCCTACTCCCCTCGGAATTACGCTCCTCGAGGAAGGGTTGGTAGAACTTCGTCCCTCTCTTTTCATCAACCATTGAATTCTCATTAAGCGTCCAACACAAAATCGGACAAACGTAAGACGACTCAGTCAATCGGTCGGTGAATGCAGGCGGTAAAAAGTCTTCGGACCCCTCCAACCATAACCTTTATTTGGTAGATCACTGAGCCTACAACAGAACCTAGATTACCTAACAATTGAACATCCCACAAATAGGGACTCAAGACTTCAATAGACCAAAGAGTTGTCAACAATGTTGAATTTTATATAGAAGGTTTTTAGGTTTTAATGTTTTTCTATATCATTTGCTCTAGAAGTAATATTTTTTACTAAAATCTTTTTTATAAGTAAAGGGATAGATGATTATGTTAATAAACTTCTTAATAATATAGAATTGTTTTACATTGTTTATTTAATATACTAATTTGTCCCAACAATTCTAACTCAAACCATCTAACACAACGTCATTTTTTATGTGGATTTTGAGCTTAACCATATCTATGAGATGTTAAGAAAAATTTAAACTTTAATGTCATATTATATTTTATAAAAAATACTTATATCAAACTTAAATAGCTAGGACATGAAGGTTTAGGATAATGATTTCTAATAGTTTCATTAAGCAGAGATTGAATACATAATCTAATCTAATCTACTCCAATGTTAGGCTGTTTGGCAGCCATTAAGCTTCATTGATTCTGAGGCCCGCAAAGAGTTGAAAAGTCATTTCGACTTATGACGAGAGAACGATCGTGTTCTCTCTGCTTCTGATTGATATGGAGTCACGGGAGAAGTTCACCAAACCTTTCTAGATAAGACTCAGATGATTGGGTGGTTGGAATCATGACAACCCAACTAATTCTTCGGCAGCTCAGCCATAAATATTGCGCACTAAAGATTTGTACCTAGTTTAAATTTTATATTTATATTCTTTGCATGACAAAGTCATGTGTCGAATCATAATTTTTGTTTATAAAAGCACTGAGATCTGTGATATGGCTCCAATAAATCAATGTTCACAGGAACACTTATTTTATTATCCAGTAGTCAATGAGATAGTGAGAGTTATTATATTTTAGTAATAGTTATTGGTGACCCGTAATGCTTTTTGAATTGTTTAACCTTATTGAAAATAAAATAAAAAATTCTATTCATTTGTGGATGAAAGGTGGAAAATGATGTTCAAATTATCTTAGAGAGTGATGATTTTGGTCATTCATAAAGGTTTAACTTCTACAAATTAAATAAATATATTTTGACATCCAAAAGAACATACATTTGATAGTGATCTGAGTAGCTTTTTTTTTTTTTTAAATTTAGCATATCACTTTTATATGCTAAATATACTAATAGATGTTAAAAGAAATGTTCATTTGTTATTTTTACAATTATTGAGATCATCAAAAACTTTGCAATATATATTCTTCTTCCAAAAAGAAAGTTTCGAGCATTCTTGTTTTTTTCATCATATATATTTATTATTATTATTATTATTATTTTGAAAAAAGGTTAAGGCCCTTGTTATTAATATTAATCTCACAAGATGAGCAATGACTTAAAACCTGTGTAAGAAATTACATGAAGTAATATATTGAACCTTACCCCTTAACATATTATCCCGAGTTTGGGTAAAAGGAAAATGTAAAGTAAGACAATTAAATGCTTAAGAGAATTGTATAATGAAATACTTAAAAACAAATTAAAATTGTTGAAGGTTAATAACTCAAGAAAGCTTGTAATGTTTCAGGCCTAATTAATTCTCCCAAGTTGTTTTTTCACAATGATTTTATTCTATTTATTTCATATTTGCATCTCAAATTTTCAGTGGGAAGATAAACGAATTAATATTTAGATTTTAATACTTAAAAACCACTTTTATGGGTTTTTAACAATAATTTTATTCGTAATTTAATATTATTTAGAAATTGTTGAATTCATCTATTTTGTATCAAAAATGTTAATAGAATTTATGTTATATTAGCATTTAGTAATTAACTCATGATTAATGGAATAAATAAGAAAAGATTTAGAAGTTTTACCCTAAAGCTTATTGCATTAAAAGTAAGATAAGTTTGTTTTGAAACATTATTTCACATAATTGTTGGAGATATTCTCTAAGATATATTTACTTTATCTTGATAGCAAGAACTAACACATTTTAAGCGTTGTGCAATAGTCTATGAAATCTAGATAAAGTAATTTAAACGTATTGAAAGATGTAAAAGCTCATATGATTATCTAAATAATGTGTACCTTGTTTTTAAAAGAGTTTGACCAAGAATTTTCATAGCATTGAAACAAGATTTTCAAGGACAAAACTACTTCTAGATCCCAAATCTTAAACCAAGAAACAAAATTCAATAAGCACACAAGTTTATAACTGAATAAATTAGTTAAACAAACAGAAAAGGTAGAAAATTCACAGATATTCTAAGATTTTCAACGTAGCCTATTAAACAAGGAAGGCCTTGAAAATAGATACAAACTTTAATCATTCTTTATTTACTACAAAACGATTCTTGAGATCCAAATTAGTAGAAATAAAAAATTCTACTTCTCTAAGAAGTCAGAATTTGTTTGTCGTGATACTTTTCGATTTCTTCAACGAAAAATTGTATATCATGTAATCATGAAACAACTATTTGTTATTGAATTTCCAGTCAATTATACCATTAACTTTATCATAATTGATTAAGATTTGATTGCGATGTAACAAGAAAAGAAAAGGAAAAAATCTTTGCTTGTTGTATGAGATAAGTTTTTTAAATCATAATATCACCAAAATGACATAAACAAAATATATCAACCTCGTCAATTGAGAAAAAGGCGTGAAGGAATCAAAATGAAGGTTAAAAATTGTCTTATATTACCCGCTGGTCTCTGCATTGAAACTATACTTATGATTTTTTAAGTACTATTGAGAGTGTCAATCATACATTGAAATGGAGACCTAACATTTCAAGGCATGGGTTACCTTTTATCACTGCTTACAAGTTTTGGTAGGCTTAAGTCCATTTTTCCAAGTATTAGCATTTTTATAATACTAACAAGACTATTAAGGTGTTGGTATTCTAATTTTTATATGTTAGATAAAAAAAAAATATAAAGTTCAACTGAAAAATTAAATTATAATTTAAATAATTTTTTATACTTAAACACTAAGAAATAATTAAATTTTTTTAAAATAAATTCTTTATTCCAACACTTTCATACATATGAAATATATCTAAAATTGATATATATAAGGCCCTTAATTTAGTAGCATATAAGAGTTGTAAGACATAAGAGGCCTAGATTTGAGTTCACTTATTCAATAAGTTTCCTAAAGCCTCCACTCTAATCGATAATTAGAAAATATTTAAAAATTAAATAGAAAATTAAATTATTTATATTTAAATATTGCCAATAACTAATATCTTAACCTATTGCTCTTTTAACATATTTAAATATTTAAATACAAGTAGCAGACAGCTCGGAAGCTGGGACCCGTTCAGTAATGAATGACGTTGTTTCCAGTTTCTTTCCTGGGGATGTCCAGTTTCTTTCCTTCCCCTGCTCTCTCCAATTGGTCGCCCGCTCTCTCTCTCCCCCTCTCTCCCTCCCTTTCTAGGTTCTTTGGACGCATATGGATTGGCCTTGCACATGGCCTGTCACCGTCATTTACAAAACGGGCGCTCCTCTCTACGCTGAAACAACACTCTCAGCGGTACGTTTGAGTTTACTTCCGCTGTTATAACCCATTTATCACGCCCAACGCCGCAAAAAATCTTTACTATACTCCAATTATCTCTCCTCTGCGTTCTTGCACGTTTCTGTGACTCTTTGAGCGGAGGAAAGTATATTGCAAATGGCAGAGGGAACTAGTGCAGATACCGGTCCGGTTCGTCGGGTTCTTCTCATCTCCGCTGGTGCCAGTCACTCTGTTGCTCTTCTCTGTGAGCTCCTGATTTTCCCCCTTGTTTCGCATTTCTATATTTGTTGTTTGTTTTCTCTCGAGTCAGTTGCCACTCTTTCTGCGTGCTAAAAATTTGAGGAAAGCGTCCTCCATATTGAGGAAAACGGAATGCAACTTTGAATGAGTCGGTTCCTTTCGTTTTCTGGTACCTTTTGTTCATAGCGTTTCATTTAGTGTCGGTTCACGTCTTACGTTGGGCTACTAATTTTTGCTTCTTGTCTTCGTGTCTAAAAACAACTTTTAGCTGCTTCTATATGGAAGGACTAGATCTTGGTTGGTAAGCCCTGTAGTAAACTAGGATTGTTCTAGGTGTTAATTTATTTTTCTTTCTCAAAATTTTTTTTTTTTTTGCAAGTCTTCCGTCTTTTAGTAGTGTAGTTGGTTTGATGTAGTCACTGCTTGACATTCAAAATTTCTTGGAACATTGGGATGGTGTAAGGTGAAACGGTAGCACTTTTACGGCATGTAGAAATATTGTCTTATTTAAGCGACAAACCAGGATATTTTGTTTCAGTGACTGATGTGTGCAGATATTAGCGAGCTTCAAGGACACCTGGCCTTTTTACCATTTTATACATTCTGTGTAGACTACGTCAACAACTGAAAGTGAGGGAAGTGTAACCATCACGATGGCCAACATTCATGTGGCTGATCAATGACTCTTAGATATGGCACGAGCATTCTAGCATTCTCTTAAATTAGTAGTTTGCTTAGTACCTTGGTGAGGGATTTTTAGTAATCAGTGTCTGATCTTTCTTGGATTTGGCCCCATGTTTAATAACAGATTGGTATGTACCCGGTGCGGCTACGAATTTGGAGTTACCAGAATGTGTGCATTTTTTCATTTTGTATACCAACTTTGTCACTAGCGAACTTTTGTCTCTCTATTATTTGCTTCTGTTTCGCCATGATAGAGCTTATTTCTATAGTTGACCTAACGTGAACTTTTTTGGTTATGAAATCCTTGTGTATCAGCCAAATTTGAACTCCATAATTGTTAGTTGCTCGGTTTTTGACTCTTTTCTAGGATCAGTTATTTCATTTTGCTCTGGAAACTGTCTCTGCTGATTCGCTGCTGTGTAGATCCATTTAGACATAGACGAGATAGCTTTTTGTTTCCTGCAACTAGTGACACAATTATATACATCAAAATGTGGTAATCAAAAGTAATGCAGAACTGATCTTGGATAGGTTTGGTTGTCAGTTGAAATTAAACTATAAAGTCAGAGCTAAACTATAAAGGATTTAAACTATAAAGTCAGAGCTAACCAATGGTTACTCTATTTGATGAATTAAGGATTTCATCAGGACCTGTTCTACAGTTTTGTTGTCTGTGATATTGGCTACTATATCTGTGCAACTGGTTGTAGAGATTGATTTGTAACCAGAATTATATGGAAGCAATGAATTAAGTCCTTTTAGTGGGGTGCTTGTTTGAGCTTGTTTCTTTGTGCCCTTTCACCTTGACACTGCCTTTTGGATACTCTCAATCTTTGAGTACAGTGTCTGGTTGGTGTCGATTGCCTTTCATAAGGAACAATTAGGATAACTGCGTTCAAGAACTTGGCACTAGTAAATAGTGTTTATATGCATGTAAAGCATCGATTTTGAAGGGAAGGACATTCAAGGGAACCTTTAATCAGGACATCCGCCGTTCAAATTTGCTTTTCCATTTGGAAAGAAGCATATATGGATTTGGCAAAGGAGCAAAAATACTGTTACTGCTGCCAAGCATTTATTCTGCTAGTTAGTTCTCTTTTGTGATGATAAGAGTTTGGAAGGAAAAACTGCTTTATTTTGCATGAGTATATGAATAAAGAAGTATCTTGAGAAGTACATTTTATTTTGTTTATTTCAAAACTTGCTTTGATTGTTTTTTCTGTGGCTAACATCTATGCCAATAGTTTCTAGTTTGAGTGTCTTGGTTTATTCATTTGTTAATGGATGGCTCTTTGGTTCCTCTAGCTTTCCATTGGTATATTCAGTTGCTAATTGTGGAATATGTACGGATTCATTCTTTGACCTCTATTATAAACTTAATGTAATTGATTTGTTGGGATTTTGTTAATATATCACAGCCGGAAATGTTGTTTGCTCCTGGGGACGAGGAGAGGATGGACAGTTAGGCCATGGGGATGCTGAAGATCGACTTTTGCCTGTTCAATTAAGTGCATTGGATGACCGTGAAATAGTATCTGTTACTTGTGGAGCTGATCATACAACGGCATATTCTCAGTCACGTCTGGAAGTGTACAGCTGGGGATGGTCTGTTTAGCATCTTTAATTTAGTCTCTTGAAACTTGATAGTTGGTGTTTTACCAAGATATTTCTTCTTCACAACATTGTTTGGTTGTCCATATGTTCAAGTGGTAAACTGGGTTTAGAAGTTAGCTAATGCTTTTTATTATCTTTTTTTTTTTTCCTGAGCAATTTAGAACTTAACTTAATAATAAGTTGATGGATGCTCTTGTTTATTTTGATCCTACTGAAAGGAGGTGGTTGATCGTATGGTAAATAGTTGAGCAATAAGTAACAGAGAGAAGTTTTAGGCCGAGGAAAGGGAGGAAGATTTCATTGATCTAGATAAGGAGGTTCAGAAAAATGATTAGCCTGAGGAAATGGAGAAAGATTCCTTAAATAGATGAAGGGAATTTCGTGAGATGAGATGAAGTTGCCTGCAGATTGCCATTAGTTGTACAAGCATCATGGCATGATATGGGATGCATTATATTGTTTAGTCTCATTGACAGAATGTTATTGATCTTCTGTTCTTGCAGATTCTCATTTAATAAGGCTTAAGATTTGTTATATATATATATATATATATATATATAGGTATATTTGGATTTTCTTTGTTTCTCATAGCTAGTAAGAATCTTGTGGTTTTACTTGTTCTCCAGGGGTGACTTTGGGCGGTTGGGCCATGGCAACTCTAGTGATTTGTTCACTCCTCTGCCAATCAGAGCACTAAATGGTATGAGAATAAAACAAATTGCTTGTGGGGACAGTCATTGCTTGGCAGTGACTATGGAAGGCGAGGTACAGAGGTTAGCAGTCTTTCCTAATCTCTTTGTCTTCCTCTCTGTCACTTTAAGTGAATTTTGCATAATTAGTGTAGTGGTCTAATCCAAGGTGTTTACTCTGCCAGCAGCTAGTATTTGCTAAAATTCCTCTTAGGTCACTCCAACTTCTGTCCCTCGCATTTTAATGGAAAGTCATTAGCTAAAGAAAAATGCATACAAAACTCCATAAGCTAAAGGAACTGAAAAAGTTTGTTAGTAATGATATTCCACCCTTCACAAGGTACACTTGTGTAGCAGCACAATGCTTAAGAAAGCATCAACCAAAAAGTTCTGCTTGCAGTGTCAGGAACAGATTCTCTTTAAAAGTATAAGAACTTGACAATCCTCTTCACAAAATTAAATGGACTTTCCACTATATGGACATCACACATTTGTGCCCCACCCTAGGGGGGCAAATGAGTGTTCAATATTTATACATCACTTCAGAAAACTGGGAAGGAAAGCAAGTAATTTACTGTATCTATTTATTCTCTTGATGCTAGATGTGCTGGTTGATAGATTGGTCTATTTAGCGTTTGAATTTCCTAATAGTGATTGAGGTCATTTCTGGCGTTTGGAAAACACATTTGTATCAATTCTGTAACTTGTTTTAATGACCTGTCAGGCAAGTAAAACCTCTAGGCCTACTGACCTTATTCTTTTAGTGGTTGCTTTTCTTATAGTTATGTTGATTCTAACATGGGATATATTCATAAGTAAAATGCTTGTATCGATTTTATATTTTGTTGGGAGGTTGGAACTGTACTCAATGTTTCTGCACCAAATTAATGTTGAATTGGACTATCTTGAACATTAATTTTGCTGCTATGCCTGTTGGTGTATATCCTGTATCCAACTTGTTTCCCTGTTTCGTTCCTGCTTCATGTTGTGATTTGTTGCATGTGCGTATCAGTTTATACCATTAAGAATATGCTTGAATTTTGAGTTTTCTGCTGTGTTTCAATGAAGTTGGGGGCGGAACCAAAACGGTCAACTTGGTCTTGGTGGCACTGAGGACTCTCTTGTCCCACAGAAAATTCAAGCATTCCAGGTATTCCAGCTCATTTTTTGTATTTTCGATGGTGATTCATTAGATTCTCTCTACTGCCTCCCTCAATATTGACTATTAACATTTAAAGCTCCAGAACTGTCCTTGTCAAGTCAGAATAATCCCTCTTATACACCTAAGTTTGGTTTATTGAACTCTCAAACGCACAACCAAATACCGGGATATAAATACACACATGTAAAGGAATAAAACTTAGGAATCTATGAATTTCTTTTAAAATTTTGTGACTTGGTTGACGAATGAAGCTTGATATCGTCATTAGTTGTATACTGTTGTAAGTGATTTACTCTTATCTGACATCCGATCTTTTCATGCTACAATTGGGTAAGAAAAGATGGATGTCCCTTGTAGGTACTTCAATAAATCCGTAAGAGATCTTTTTCCTTTCTTGGGTGGAATGGGGAAGGGGGGTGGGAGTTGTATGGCAGAGGGAATGAAATGAACCGGTGACACTGAGTTGAGAAATATATGAGGTTTTTGACTGGAAAGGTTTAAGATCAAAAGAGAACGTCTCCAAGATCAATGCTATCCTTTTAGCAGTGTATTATTTCGCTTTGATTGATCATGCTGTTGACACATATTAAAGGAGAATCATTTAGATACAAGTAGTTACTAGAATAGAAAAATTATCCAAGAGATCATGTTATCTAATTAAATTAATGATTGTTCAACAAAACGAGTTCTGGATAAATATACGTTATGTATTTTCTCCTAATTGAGAGTATGATTTAAAAATAAATCAGTTTAATTAAAGTAATATAACGTAGAGATTTATATGATTCTAAATTCCACATTTTGTTTGTCCAGTTTGATTGCGTTGTAGCTCTGTCAGTTGGATTAATCCATTGTTTGGTGAATTGCCTTGCTTGGTCCCCTATGCAGACCAATACCTATGGTTAGTTTATGAAGCTTCGTAGGACAAGTGGAAACCAATAGGGAGGATTCTACAGAAATCTTACCATCAAGGTTTAAAATCATTTGGTTCCTCCTGTGTACATAAATTTTTTATTGCTGTATAGTAACCATGAGTTGCATCATCATGTTACCAACTGTATTGACCAAAATCATCTAAGAATTGTAGGCAAAAATCAGTAACTACTAAATTTATCAAGATAGAAAATTACATACGTTATTACTTTTTTGTTAAATTCCAGTATTAAAAAAAAAAAAAAGAAGCAACTTATGAGATGCATGATCCTAATTCTTCGATGAGGTTCTCATGGATTTTGCATAAGGATTTGTGCACCTAATTTTCATTCAACTTTTGTTAGGGTGTCCCTATCAAAATGGTTGCTGCTGGTGCTGAACATACTGCAGCTGTTACAGAAGATGGGGATCTCTATGGATGGGGCTGGGGCCGATATGGAAACTTGGGCTTAGGTGACAGAAGTGATCGCTACGTTCCCGAGAAAGTTTCTGCAGTCAGTGTATGTCCAGAACATTTTTTTCCTAATTCCTATATCAAAAGTTCAAATGATTATCTAAGGTATAAGTGGACTTGCAAAATGGTTCCACATGTTTACAGTTTCTAGTACTTAAGACTCTTTGTGAAGTGAAGAACATTGGATCTTTGTATCTGGCTCTGATAGGAATTTCTGAGTATATTTGTGAATCATAGGAGTTTCAGAAAATTTCTTGCAGCTATCTTTGTTGTTGATAGAAGTAAGTGGGAAGTGTTGGAGTCTAGGGTTTTGCGATGATACTGTCAAAGGCAGTGGAGGGAGCACAATTCCACCCCCTCACCCACTGGCACATGAAAAATATTTCAGGTGAACTCCATTGCACAAAGAATTTTTAATTTCCCATTTTACAGAAGTAAATTGTAGCATAAACACCACTAAGAACAAAAAACAGAAGATCTTCTACAAGTCCTTTTCACCTCTTTCAAGACTCTTAGAACATCCCTAAAGAAATTTCTCTATTCAGTTTCCTGAAACTCAGTCTGCTGATTTATTCCGTTCACTTTTCTCTGGCATCGCTTGCTCATTCATCAGAACACAACTCTGAGCTGCCTCCCAACTCTGCTTGCAAAGTACACCCATTGGCTCCCCACCGCTGTTTACCAATGAAAATTTCCAGCCATGCCCTTGCACAAGGTAGACTTGGGTAGTCTCATGGAGGGAGAGTGTGAATATTTGGGTGTGGTTGTCTTTGTTTCATTGAAACTGTAGATGGAGAACTGGAGTCTTGAACAGACAATTGGGCATCTTAGTTGTCCTAGGTTCTTGCCAGTCATGGAATGAAGACTGTATTATGTCATTATGGAATCTTCGCGATCAAAGCCAGTTTGTTTCTTTCATATATTATCTGGAGGAAAGTGCTAATTTCATGTGGATAAATCCCATTCTTTAGAAGGTGGATTGTCTCCGTTTTCTTTTGGTTGTGTTTCCTCAATATTGCTGTATAGAATACTTGATAAGGTTGCTGAGCACACAGAAAATGTGCTTTCTGTGAGCTAGAGAATGATTTGTCCTGTTATCTCTCAATTTAGGCTTTATTGTCCCTTCTATACTGCCACTGGTCCATCTCTACAACCATTCACAGATGAGCAGTGGCAGAAAGTTTAATTTGTAATCTTGCTGTCTTTGTGGAAAGCTAGGAAGAGAACAAGTTTGAGGATGTCAAGGCTTGCGCACATGTAGTTGAATCCCTTGTTTGCTAGCTCTCTCTCATTTCGTGCATAAATCATGGGTCATTTTACAATGGCTTTTTATGGGGCTTGTACTGTTTACCATGTTGGTTATCCTAGTAGACTTTAGATTTTTGTTTCCTTTTTTTTTTTGGTTGCCTTGTAAGAATGTTTGAAAATGATTAGATTTTTGGTTATCTTGGGTGCTAGGCATGTTCTTCGAGTTGATGTTGCCTTTAAGTCTTAGTCATGACAGACCATATATAGTCTTTATGCAGAATGAAAGACACTGTATCCTTCTTTAAGTTTTGCCAATCATTTTCTCTGGCTGCTCCCAGAAACTAGAAACTGTATCCTGTTTACTAATTAAAAGCTCTCAACCAAGATGCTTATATCAAGTTACTGGTAGTTCACTGTCTTTCATGGTCAGATCAGGAGCTACACTTTGAACCAAGGTCTGTAAAGGCAGAGCTATGTCAAATTGTAAACTGTACTTGTGAACTCTGGTGCAGTGGTTTTTTAAGATAGATATAGACTGTCTACACTGTTGAAGTGTCCTAATTCAGTCATTGTGCTTGAATATCCATAATCGGATGTGATTTCTTATGTTGTATAAACTGCAAAGAAGCATGTATCTAGTATTTTTATTTTATCAACAGATAGGTTTGCATGATACCCCTTGTTTTCAAATTTTCAAGTCTTCTCAGGGAATTCTCAGTCCTATAAGAAGATAATATCAAATCTCATTTAGTACTTTAACTTTTTTCCCCAATGCTGTTTCTTTCAAGACATTAGCTTACTGCTTCTTCTCCCTCCTCATCTCTCTTTTTCCTTCACCTTTCAAATTTGTTGTAAAGAACAGTTGGCTGAAAATAAATTTTCAGGGTGAGAAGATGGTTATGGTTGCTTGTGGATGGCGACATACAATATCTGTTTCATCTTCTGGTGGATTGTACTCTTATGGATGGAGCAAATATGGTCAACTAGGGCATGGGGATTTTGAAGATCATCTTGTTCCGCACAAGTTACAGGCTTTGCATGACAATTATGTTTCTCAGGTGATCTCTTGTCCCAACTGGTAACATCTTCTTAATTAGTTTAGAAATAAGTTTTGATGAATTAGGTTGTAATGCTAGTTTGGACATTCATACTACCTTGGCAGAAAATAAAATAATATTTATCATTATGTACAGAAGTTCTATAGAGGTGTGATTCACCTTTTAATCAATTTTTGATAAGTCAAGTTGTTCCCATATGTTAAGTTTTAGAAGTCAGTAGTATTGTTGATTCGCATTAGCTGGATTATTTTTATTGAAATTCGTCAAAGTGATTGCATGGTGTCCCCACATAGAACATTTGTTACTGTGGCTTGGGCTGCACTTCACTCTTTCTTTGGTTATATGTAAAGATGTATCTAGGCCTCTCTGAATGTTTCTTCCTTTGTTTTTTGTTTTTTTTTTGCTCTTTTGTTAGTGGAGGTTTGATTTGGTTTGTTTGAGAAGCAGTTTTGGCCAAATTTTGGTCCATCTCATCATCTGAAACCTCAGCAGTGCTGATCTATGAAATAAAGTTGCAGGACAAGTATTATATCTATATATCTATATTTGTATGCGCAAAGGGTGGAGAGTCTTGGAGGGAGAAGGGTGGTTTGAAGGGCGTTGCCTTTGTGTTCCTAAAGGGCCTGGAGTAAGCGGTTCCTCTGTATTTGATGGTGGTGAAAGTGACACCATCCTGCCGTAGTTTATATATTTGCACAAGAATCAGTTAATGGCTTACATAAATAAACAAAAGATGCGATATTTCAGCAAATCAAGAGATCAGATGACCGTATGATCAGATGAAACTGGAAGTATAAGAATTTGAAGGTTTTTATTTTTAATATATTTATTTTTATGGAAGTAAAAACTTACTGAATTTTGTTAGTCTGCTTAAACATCATATTCTTTCAACCAGTTTCTCGATTTCAGAGTAGAAGCAATATCATTGTGTAGAAATATATCTCTTATGTGCAGTAATGATTGCTTATTACTTCTGTTCTTAATGTAAATATAATGTTTCTCTGTTTTTCCATTAGTAAGATTTGAACTTAAGGTTTACCTTGATCCCCACATGATTCATTTTTCACTGTGACAAGAACCTGGGGACATAATCTCAATATTTTGAAGGTGAATAAATAGAAAGAAACCTGTGCTCAGAATGAATAAAAGTGGCCAGCCCACGATGCCTTAAACACACCCATATCCCCACTATCAGTGAACCCGCCCTGCACAGAAAGACGACTTACCCCAGGAGGTGCTTGAGAACTGGCCCTTCTTGCCAACAAGTGAAAATGTCTGCCTCTTCCAACTGACAAAAGCTCTGCCAACTCTTCCACTGCCACCTGACAGAGGCATTATTAAACATTGTTCTCTAACTCTAAATCTAGGTGGGGAGGAAGAAATCTCTGAGCAATATTTTGGTTGTAATGTGCACTGGGCTTCGCCCATAAAACCAACAAGGAAAGGTTTCTGTGCACCTTTGTTGCCCATATTACCAAGGATAGCAGAGAAGAGTTTACAGTGCAACAATCCCATCATTTCCATAGCCCTTATGAGAAAATAAGATACAATAACAAATCCAGTAAGCTCTATACATGTGTTTAGGGTTCTTAGTATTTGCAATTGCGTGCAAATGATGTTCTTGTATGTTTGCATCCTCTGTCTAAAATGACTGGAGTTTCATCATGCATTTGTCTTATGAAATGGAGATCATTTTAATCATGCTAGGTTGTACCGCAGGAAAAATCTTATGATGCCTTATGAGTGTGATTGATCCCAGATGTATATTGATTTAATATTTGTGATTTTCAATCAATTTTGATTGAACGTTTCTTTATTGTGACTTTTTAGATATCAGGCGGTTGGAGGCATTCAATGGCACTTACATCTGATGGAAAACTTTATGGCTGGGGTTGGAATAAGGTTAGCTATCTATTTCCTTCGTCATGATTGTTTGACATGATCACAATATCGCTACAAAATTTTCCTGTAACAGAAGCTTGATTACACTGTTTATCTGTTTAACTCGTTTAACTCTGAATTCTTATTTGCATTAGCTAATTATTGGCTCTAACTTATGGTTTTATTACCCTTTCCCACTTTACCGACTTTTATGTACAGTTTGGACAGGTTGGCGTTGGTGACAACATTGATCATTGCTCTCCTGTACAAGTTAAATTTCCCCATGAGCAGGCACGTTCTTATTACTAGAGCCCCCAAAATTGGTTAAGATGAGTTGTGGGATCTATTTTTCTTGTCTGAGTGGGTTGTTCTTCCCTCTCCCTTATTTCCATTTTTTTCAATATATATCACTATTTTGTCTCTTATTTTTGGTTATGGGCGTGTCCTTTTATTTGGCACTTGACAGAAGGTAATTCAAATATCTTGTGGTTGGAGGCACACACTCGCTGTCACTGAAAGGCAAAATGTATTTTCTTGGGGCAGAGGTACCAATGGACAGCTTGGGCTCGGGGAGACAGTTGACAGGTAAATGACTTGTATCTGGATTGATACGTGGATGCGGTTGCATAATGATTGTTACTCTATTTGCTTTTTGGCTAGAAGTGGTGTCCTTGTTCTCTAAGCTTCAAGGACATAACGTGATCCAAATTCTTTCTTGTTTTTTAGACATAGGTTTGCTATGCCATATTATAGTTCTTTTTAAAAAGAATCTTTTGTGCAGGTAAAATAAAGGAAGAAAGAAATGTTGCTATAAAAAAAGTATTTTTCTTGGAAGTACGAGGGGAAAATATTAGAAAAAAGATCAGAAACAAAACTGAGAAGACAAAGGAAGGCAGCATGGGTTTTGATAGCTGATGAACAATTCATCAAATATCTTTGCAACATAGTTCTGTATTTATCTTTGAGTTAGAATGGCGAGTGTTGATGGAGTTAATAATGCTGCAAGTCTGTTAAAAAATGTGCTCTGTCCATTGGGTTATATGTTGACAGATTATTGTCAGCAAATATTGTTAGTTGTTGGCTTATATGATATATGACTTCTAGCTTGAGAGAGTGCTAGAAAGAAAGGGACTACTGTCCCTATTCAAGAATTACACTAATGTTAAACAAATTTCGAGCTCAGATACGTAACCACCTTTCTAATTCCTGAAAATATTTACATAATAATCAAATCCCCATTGATGGGGATATATGACGTAATGGCTATGATCTATAGTGTCTCAACTCGTTGCACTTACTTTACTGTTCCCATTATAAATTGACGGGATTAATCAAATGGGTAAACTTTTCTTAGTTGTGACATGAGAATTATGAAAACTTGGGTACTTGTTCTGGTCCTTGCTTCTTCTGAATATAGAATCCTGCCAACAGTCCGTAGGTCTTTATCCTGTATGAAGAGCTTCATTGCTTTGAGAACTGTTTTCAATTGTAAGAGAATGTAGTCAAAATTCTAATGCAAGTGACTTTTGTTATTTAGCTTCATTTGAGTTTGATAGATTTCTTCTTCCTAATGCTGGCGTGGTTTATTGCTCCTGTTAGTGGAACTGAAAACTGTGGTTTACTTTATAATTCATGACATCTCTCTACCAAATTCTCAAATTGATGATGGTTGTCTCATGCAATCTATAGGAACATTCCTAAGATCGTAGAGGCTTTGAGTGCCGATGGATCTGGTGGGCAACGGATACAATCCTCCAAAGTTGATCCATCATCAGGTGCCTTATTCATCTAAAGCTCTTCTTTTTGGGTCAGCAACTGGACAATCTGTTCTTAATTTTTGGATTTTCTTTTGAACCTTTGCATGGATAGGCAAGGCCTGGGTCTCACCATCAGAGCGATATGCTGTTGTTCCTGGTGAAAATGTAAGATATAATTCCAGCAAATTATATATTCGAAATTGTTACTTTCTATAGTAGACATCTGGCCCCAACTAAATTTGAGGACAGGCATAACTCTGAAAAACTCGGGAACTTTATAAGGTTTCAAGTTTGAAGAGCTTTTTTTTCCCCCTGATTTCCTCTGAAGGGCTAGCAAGAAACGTACCCGAAAACCTGAAATTATAACATATAGTAGTTTGGAATATATTTTGACAGCAAAATCCTTTTCAAGAGTTTCCAAAATGATTTGTTTGGAATAATGTCTTCCTCGAGCGTTTTTATTGTTTAAAGTCACTGTTATGCCTTTCCTTGTGCAGCTCCAGGGGCAAACAGCTGCTTCGGTTGGGGGTAATGGGAGCGATGCTAATGTCCCTGGAAATGATGTCAAAAGGATACGGACTTGATATGCCGGACATCCTTGAAATGGTGGATTTAGCGTCTGCAACCCTATAAGAACATGTAGATGCTCTCATCATCCATGACTTGTAAATTCTTATCATATCTTGGAGTTATATAAATTCTTATCGTATCTTGGGAGTTAATAAATTGTTATCATATCTTGGAGTTATATTGTTCCGTGCATGCAGCGAATATGCTAACCCTACTCATCTCGTACCAAAATTCTGGCTGAATGCAATGGTGTTGTTTGGTTCCATGGTTGTGGACAAGAGAGAGATTACAGGCTGCTGTTTTAGCCGGAGTTCTGTACATACGAATATTATCAGGACATCAAGTCCATTAGCACACGGTTGACTCGGTCGATTTTGCTTTTACCCCAAGAAGTAAAAGTCTGGATTCGATCTTCAAAGAAGTGAAATAAAAAAAGCGAAGATTATATTCTCTTCTTTTGCCACAAAGCTTAGTAAAATTTCCAAAGTATGTTGGCCCCAACTCAGGAAATTTCACTGAAGTAGGACCGGGAGAGGAACAATCTGGATCACTTGGTTTGGCACGACGAGTTTTGTCTCACGTGTTTTTGTGATAACATGTTTTTTAATATGACTACGGTATTGTGGAGGCTTCTAGTTTTTAAGATATTTTAATAAACATGTTTTTTTTTGTTTAAGGTTTTTATAGCATATTACAACTAAAAACCTCTATATATGGAGGCTTTTGGTGTGCAATAAAACCAAGACTTGAAAACCCAAATATTAGGTATGTACAATGCAAGATACTCTACAGTTTTTATAACATGTTATTGAACATATTAATTTAAGTAGATAAAGCCGATATTGAAGAAGCATTTAGTTTTCTGAACAGATTTTGCGTGCAAATTGAGGTAGTGTATTTACCTTCTATGAGGCTTTTACTCCTATGTTTATTTACGTGAAAACTTGAAAAAGGGAAAAAAAAAAAAAAAACTGTGTGCGAAGCAAGCTCTTAGAAACAGTAAGCCCAAACGCAAGCTTCTTCAAGAGGGAGAAAAATAAGAGACAAAAATGACTTCGCTGATAATTGTACTATTGGTGAAAAGGTTTGTGGCTTCGTCTAGACAAAGGGTCCGAAAAACACAGACAAAAATCATTATGACTTGCTAACAGTAGTACTACCTTTTAAACTAAATGACTATTTGATCAAATGATCGTAATCTCAAGGATATAGTTAGAGCACTTAGAGAAATTATTAGGGAACATGTTATTCCCATGCCAAGTGTTTGGTTAAATTACCCATGGTATTATAATTCTTTTACCCTTCTTTTATTTTCTTTGTTTATATACATGCTTGATATTTCAAATAATTTTTTCACCATTTGTCATCATCAAACTATATATAAATTTACATCCCATATTCTTAATATGAACAAATTACTACGGAATTGTAATGAATAAGTAGTGTCTAGACTCATAAAAAATGACAAAGCCTATGCCCAAAATGAGCACAATATATCAAACTCTCAACACATACTTTTTCCTTTTGCAAAACAACAATGTTTTCCAAAGTGTTTGAAGTGAGTATACAGATTTTGCCCATTAGATGAAACTACAACGTTCTCTCCAAATGTTGCTTGAGAAACACATATAATCAACTCACGTGTTTCTTTAGTAAAACTTTTTTGTAATTGCATAGTTTTACCTAATAAAAAATACTATAGACAACAATGTTTAAGATCAAGGAAAGACAAACTTTTTAGCTTTAAGACCGACCACTTTTTTACCAGAAACATTAGCCCCAAAGTCAGCATACATTTTGCATATTTTCAAGGGCATATAATTATGCATATATTTAGAAAACATGATAAATAATTTTTCTGCATAATCTCAAAATATACTTTCTAAAGATTATGTTAAACATTAAAATTATTTGGATGATAGTATTCACAATTTTTGCATTATGAACAGCCCATAAATGATTAAAATTAAGCATATCCATCACCCGTAATTTTCTACGGTATGGTACAATATTTTCTCATACAATTGCACACAAAACCAGCAAAAAGCTTAATTATTTTGAAGGGAATACAGACACAGGAGTGTAATTCACTTCTTGGAACGGTACAACTGCTTGATGACCTAGTCTGTAACGTACAGCTTTACCCGTTACAACATTCAAGTCTAAAGGCCATACCATAACCAGGTCATTCATACGGATGCAGTAAATGGGCTACAGCGCAGGATGTTGGGACTTGCTCTGGCTGCTGCTGTCAAAAAGAAAAGCACGTAAAACCCCAGAGAAACCCTGCGGCATATATTAGTTTACAGTTGGTCGTTAAATAAGTACGTTGCTTTATCATATATTAGCAAAAGCGAACGCCGTACAAGCTGGGTTGTGTATCATATCTCTACGATCTACGGTATAAAAGTGTTCCTTCGTGCTCATTCGGTGAGAGGTTTCCGACAGGGACTAGTGGGCATATTTGCGCTCTTACTTTATTAACCCTTAACCCGGCAACACGTAGCTTGATCAGCATGACGTCTTCTGATTATGATTTGATAGTATGTTGTGCCCAAAGGATCAAAACAGGTAAACATAGAAGGGATCAAGTAGAGAAGGACTAGTTCAAAATACCTCCTTGACGGAATATTTAACAAAAAATGTAAAGTAGACGAGATAAGAGTAAAAGGGCAGTGTACACACTAAAACTTGGCTTCATTTTTTACGAGATTGAGAGTTTGGTGTGGTTTCATTCTCATTGAGTTTCGACTTTCATGGACCTTTTAACCCAAAAATAGACCCATCGGATGTGCCTTCTGATCCGAGGCTGCAGAGAGGGACGACCCAAGGACAAAAAAGAAGAGGAGCCAAAAAAAAAAAAAGGAGAAGAACAGGGAAAGGCGAGAAACTCAAAATCTCAAGTGACTTGAATACACAATAACGCAAAAGCAGAAAGGGCTCGGGAGCGAAGGATCTCCACCCATCTCCTCCCATTTCGACCCCATCTGCACGGTTCCTCTCCGGCACCTCCCTCCGCATGCCCCGACCTACGTTGCCAGATCGTCCAATCTCGATCCTCTGACACTTCTTTCCGTTCCCAATTACCCGCACTCCTCCGACATGAACGACTTTCAGGGCCTCTTTGCCCCTGACTTGGGCTTCAAACCCCAGGGCAAATCTGCTCCAATGGCGGCCGCCAAGTCCTCCTCCTCGTCTTCTAATCTCGGATCATCGCGCCCCCGCTCCCCCAATTCCCTAGATGATCGCGATTCGCGCTTTGCCTCCATGGGCCCACACCACAAATCCCAAGATTTAGGAGCAGGATTTGGCGATCTCTTCGGCTCCGCGCGGTACGCCGCCAAATCGGATAGCACCGCCGCGACGTCTTTCGATTTCGATACTTTTGTGGATTCCGCGTCGGCGAAGTCTTCTGCGGCTCCCGTTTACGACAAGCCAGTGTACGACGACGACATTTTTGATGGCGTCCCGGGGATTAAGAGCACGTCGTCGAGGGCTAATTACGATGACATTTTCGCGTCTGTTGCGGCGTCGTCTTCCTCGCCAGCAATGGGGAGCGATGCGTTGGATGATCTTCTGGGAGGGTTTGGCAAGGCGGAGCGGGAGTCAAAGGGTTCGGGTGGAAAGGGATCGGAGAGAGAAGAGAAAGGGGTGCCGGGTTTTGACGACTTGCTACCTGGGTTTGGTAGTTCTACTGCCCCTAGTCAAAGGTAAATTTGCTCAACTAACTTGAGTAAGCTTGAATTTGAAACGATCAAGGTATTGAAATTTTGAGTTTGATTTGTAATCCATACAAGAGTGATGTTTGTGGTGAAACTGTGTGTAAACTTTGATTTCTGAACATTGGATTTACATTCCGGTTTGCTCCTTGTTAGCTGATTTTATTTTAAAGCAAGTTTGCTGAATTTGAATTTCGAATTTTGTTGGTAGTGACCGAGCATAATCGTTATTTGTTTGATCTATAGCTCTTTAGCTGTTTACGGCTATTAAAATGAAAATTATATAGTTATTCGGATCGATGTTTTGCTGATTAGACAAGTTCATTGCATGTTGAATCCCAGTTTGAACACAATACTCATTAGCATTTTGCGGTTAAAATGCGTGTTGTATTGTTGGTGACGTACAATTGGGTTCACATTTTGTCTTGATGATAGTTGGGTGTGGGCTTGAGTCCTGATCGCGTGGAATAAGGTTGCAATTTGCCCGGTTTGGTTGCTGATTGATTGATGATTCTGGCGTGAAATAAAATTCTAGTGAGCGACTTTGTATCCCTTCCCCCCCTTCCTCTCTCTCTTTCTGGTGTTGTCATCCTCCCTTGGTATGTACACATGAACATTGCTGTATTGTTTGCATCTAGCAATAAGTTTGGGCTTCTAGGTAATGTACTTCGGTGGTTGATGATGCTATATATTTATACCTTATTACATGGGGAGAATTCTATCTTTTAAGATGAGTAAGTGTATCCTTTGTGATTCCTAGGCGTTCCACTAATGGTAGATAATAAAACTATGGAAGATATTAATGCATTTGATGTGCAAAGTAAGATACTACAGTCGGTAACTATTTAACATTTTGTTGCTGGTGGGATTTTCTTTACTTCTTTGTGATTCCTAGGCGTTCCACTAACGGTAGATAATAAAACTATGGAAGATATTAATGCATTTGATGTGCAAAGTAAGATACTACAGTCGGTAACTATTTAACATTTTGTTGCTGGTGGGATTTTCTTTACTTCTTTAGTGTTGACAATGTATTTATCAAAATGGTTTCTGAAATTAGAAGAAACTGTTGAACATTTTGTGAAGGAAGTGACAGGGTACAAGTGTTAGGTGTAGAAAATTTCATGTGTACATACTAATATTTGGTAGAAACTGGTCTTTTCTTTGGCATGTAAGAGCCTCTAAGTGTCTTTTATACGTATTGGATGGTTCATCCTATGAAAATTCTTTATGAGAAAGGCTGACTGTGTAAAAATGGGATATCTGCAGTTTCAGTTTCCATTCCCTTTGCAATTACCATTAGTATGTATTTTATTTGGAAAAAGAAGCTTTTGAATTGGTGTTATAATCCTTTTCTCTATGGATTTCTTTTGCCATTGCTATATCTTGTCTGAGCTATACTAATATTTACTCTAATGTACCAATCTCTCTTGATTGATGAATTGCCACTGTGCTGCTTTATTCACAGGCCAACTTCAGAGGCTAGTTGGTCCTCAGCACCAACTGTCACTGCAGCTAGATCAACGTCCAATGTGATGGAAGACCCCTTTAAAGTATTAGAATCAACTTCATGTCCTGTGGTTTCATCTCCTGAGCACTATGCTGATCCATTGGAAGAAATTAGTAAGCTAAGTAGTTCACGGAGCACAAAAGGTGAGGCATCATCTCCAGCTAATGCAGGAGCATATGATAATACGGATCCCTTTGATGGTCTTGGGAAATCTGTGCCAGCATTTTCGTCAGAGAGGAATAACAAGGTGAAGGACAAGAGCCCTCTGAGATCAGACGTGAAAAGTAGGAGTAAAACTTCTGATAGTAAAGAATCAGTTGAAAGAAATTCTGTGAGAGGTACTGAAATCCACTCACAGAAGAGCTTACCTGTTGAAATTGGTCAGGAGTATCACCAGAACCCCTTTGACATGCCAACATTTTCAACTGATGCTCATAAAACTTTTGGTCAAGCTTCTTCTCCACCTTCCTACACGAATACTAGTTCTCATGAGTCACATGTTCAGGTTGATATGTCCCCTAGATCAGAAGAAAAATTGGAATCGTCTGATGATGTATGGCTCACTGTATCAGAGATTCCTCTTTTCACGCAGCCCACTAGTGCTCCTCCACCTTCAAGACCCCCTCCTCCCAGGCCAGCACAGAAGGGAGGGGTAGGTTTTGCTGCTTACGCAAATTCAAGAAAGAAGGCAAATGAGTACACTTTTATGCCAGATTCTGCTCAACACTTTCAGAGCCCTAAGTCAGCTGCTGCTGCTGCGGGAGATTCAGTTGCATCTCCCTTTGATGACTTTGAAGATTTTACCATGGGTAGGAGTCAAAGTAATATTGACGAACAATCAAATGGTCTTTCTAGTGAAGAATTGGGGATGAACTCAGCTGCTGCTGCCATGAAGGAGGCAATGGATAGAGCTGAGGCAAAGTTCAGACATGCAAGGGAAGTAAGGGAGAGAGAGAGTTCAAAGGCTGCAAGAAGTAGAGATGCTTTTCAGCAGGAAAAAGATGAGAGAACTATGCAAGATGACAGAGCACTAAGAGAAAAACAAGAAAGGTTAGATGAACGGATTCTGAGGGAAAAGGAAGAGGAAGAGAAGGTGCAAAAAAGACTAGAGAAGGAGAGGGAGAGAGCTAGGGAGCTTGAGAGGGAAAGGGAGGAAAAGGAGAAAGAACAAAAGAGAATTGAGAGAGAAAGGGAGAGAGCGAGAGAGATGGAGAGGGAAAGGGACAAGGCCAGACAAGCTGTGGAAAGGGCCACACGGGAAGCACGTGAAAGAGCAGCAGCCGATGCTCGTTCAAGGGCTGAAAAAGCAGCTGTTGAGAAGGCAAATGCTGAAGCTCGTGAGCGTGCTGAAAGGGCTGCTGTCCAGAGGGCCCAAGCTGAAGCCCGTGAAAGGGCAGCAGCAGATGCAAAGGAAAGAGCTGAAAAGGCTGCTGCAGAAGCCAGGGAAAGGGCAAATGCAGAAGCAAAGGACAGAGCTGCAGTGGCAAGGGCTGAAGCTGATGCACGAACAAGAGCAGAGCGAGCTTTTGTGGAAAGGGCTGCTTCAGAGGTTCGGGAAAGGGCTGCTGCTGAGGCTCGTGAACGGGCTGCAGCTGCTAGAATGAATCAGCAAAAGAATGAAAATGATCTTGAATATTTCTTTAGTGTGGGCGGTCGAGCTACTAGTGCGCCAAGGCCTAGGGCTAACTCTTCGGTGAGGATCTGAGTTGGAAACATTTAATTCCTTTGTGCTGCATTCCATTGCTGATTTTCCAATTGTATATTTCAGGACCCGGTGTTTGAAACCCAGTTTCAGAACAGGCAAGAACCTGAAGTGACAAGGAAATCTACCTCAACTTCCTCCAACATTAGGAAAGCAAATTCAGCAACAAATTTTGTGGATGACCTTTCTTCAATTTTTGGAGGTAGTTTGAATGCAGCTTCTAGTAATAACATTCGAAATTCTTTTCTGGTCTTCTGTTCATTATGCTATTGGATGATCCAATTTCTAATGTTACATATTTTGTGGGGGTTAAAAGCTGCTCCATCATCTGGAGAGTTCCAGGAAGTAGAAGGTGAAAATGAAGATAGACGAAGGGCGAGGTTGGAACGCCACCAGAGGGCCCATGAGCGTGCGGTGTGTGCTCTGTCTCTATAAATAATACTTTGTAGTACCATCGAGTTGAAAAGGGGGTACAATGCAGTTTCTCTGAAGTGTTTGTTTATGACCTTTAATATTAGGCAAAAGCATTGGCTGAGAAGAATCAGAGGGACCTTCAAACTCAGAGAGAACAAGCTGAAAGACATGTAAGTACCTGTTATTTCCATTAATGTCCCAGGGCTGAAGTAGAACTGTTCTGTTGTCGCTTGCCATATAAACAAAAACTAATGCCGCCAACACCACCCCCCCCCCCCCCAACAACACACACACACCAAAACCAAAGAAAGTGTATAAAAATTTTTGAAGAAGAGATAAAAACCATGGTTGTGAGTTGTGGCTTCCTCTTTGTTTCCTTGTGGGAAAGAGAGAAAGGGGGAGAAGGGGCCAAAACTAGATAGTAGTGAGTTATGAGGAATCTGCTGAAGGGATAGTTAGGAAGATACATAAACAAATAATTCTTTTCCTTTTCTTATCTTTTAGAAAATAACAAAAACTAAAAATAAATCTTGGTATGATATGTTTGTGAGCGAATTTGAACAATAAATGACCATACCATAGCAGTTCTTTTTTGGATGGCTAATAACACTCAGTGTTGGAATTAAATGATGCAATAGAGAGAGAATGTTCACTGGAGAGAACAGAAATGGACTAAACTGGAGATTTCTTTTCATTTAATTTTTTCTCACTTCTGTCTTTGCTTGAAGTTCCTAATACCTCTAGGAGATTATTCATTTTTATAATTTACTTTAGCTTGTATATGACTTGTTTATGCGTTATTATGAGTTAAATAACATATCATGTCGTGTTGATTTAATCAATTATTGTAATCTGTGCATGTATTGGATGTCTTAAGCTAAAATAACAATAGCAAAAAGATTATCTTGAAAAATATTCACGGAACCTTCAATTTTACCTATATAAATTCCAGCTAAAGTTACTAAAAGAAGCTTGAATACCACTTTGAAATCATCCAAGAAACATAACAGGTGTTGCAATTGCTCAACATAGGAAAGAAACAAGAATTGCTTCTAATTTCCCTACTAATACATTTCCAAACAGTGAAAAATAAAGTGGTAATAAAAATGGGTTCCTGACAGATGGGGATCTGCTGTAGTAGTTGGGTTTGAGTTAGGTTTTTTTTCAATTAATTGAATTAGTAATAACTTGCTAGATGTACTAAATTGTTTCCAACGCATTCATGACCCACAATAACTGAGCTAAACATTGGCCCCCTCTAGCAATTCCCCCTTTTTCCTTTTGCACTTCACTGCTGTTGCATTTTATGCTATTCCAGCGAAAAATAGTTGTATATGTTGCTGGATTCTGTTATCATCATTTAATGTTTTTAGTACCATTCACACACACACACACACCTTTTTTTGTCTATGTATATATATATCTGTGTATCTAAAGCACTTAATTCCTTACACGTGCATAGATGTTATACTCTACTAAAACTTACATGTAGTTCCTGGAGTCCATGTTAATTGTGTAATTTCTGATATGCACTGATTTCAGAGGATTGCTGAAACCCTGGATGTTGAGATTAAGCGTTGGGCTGCAGGGAAGGATGGGAATTTGCGTGCTTTGCTTTCAACTCTGCAATATGTATGTCTTCTGGTCTACATTTTATGCCAACTATGCAACACCGATCTGATCTCTACAATTGTTTTGGCCTGCATTCTGTGTTCATATGTTTGATGTGTGTGGAATATAAAGGTACAGCACTATTATGTCTTTTTGAAATTACCTAGCCAAGTTTGAGAAAGTGGGCTGTAGTTGAAAAGGTGTTTCCTCTCTTTGTGAAAGCAAGATGGAGAGTGAGGTTGTGCGTTCAAGGTTCAGAGAGTTTGTGTGTGTGTGTACGTGCATTTTTTCTTCTTCTGTTGGAGGAATAAGATGTATAATCTCTACTTAAATGCCTAGTTTGATCATGCTCATCAGCTTGCCGCTGCTTGTATTTTTTTAACAATGTGCTTATCAGCCTACAATAGTCATGCTTGACCTATTTTAGGAGTTCGATGTAAGCCGAAATTTGTCATATACTTGGAACTGAACTGATCATGTTCAATAGATGGGGTTTAATTTTTGAATTTTCTCCACTGTATTTACAGAAGATGATTTTGAGAAAGTAAATAATTCTCGTTCAAGGCTCATATGTCCTTAATTACTTCTGATCTGCTGATGGCATTGCCTTGGTACTGGGGTATCATGAGACTGATACTGAAATGGAGATGGAGTTGTCATAGAGAGTTTCAGTCCTAGTGGATGGTCATGCTTCTAATTTATGAGACTGATACTGAAATGGAGATGGAGTTTTGTCATAGAGAGTTTCAGTCCTAGTGGATGGTCATGCTTCTAATTTATGATGGTCATTTTTGGGTAGTTTTGGAGTCTTTGGTAGGGTTTTCCGCTTTCTCTATCTCTCCCTCTCATTTTGGGGGGTGAAGGTCCTGAATAGATGATAGCAAGGCAGTTGAAGGTGGCCTAAGGCAAAGATGATTATTTCCTACATCTGTTCGTGGATGTAACATTATTCTGTGTGAGCACATTGAAAACAACTTAGGTTTTTGAGCACTGCTTCCATTTTTGAAGCTTCTTTTTATCTAAGTAGCTGTTTATAAAAGAGGGAGTTGGTATATGTTAAGGTGCTTCAAGGTGTCAGCAGCACTACTGACATATTGTCTTGAGAGTTCAGCTCTCTCAAGAGGCTTTTGGTCTTTAGTTGACAATTGTCTTGTTGATTATTTAGACATTATCTTGATTTAGAATTCTGAGTTATGCTCCAATTTTGATTTTCAGGTTATTTCCTAAACTAATTTCCTCGCTTGTTTCTTGTACTTTTGTTTTGTAAGCCTTAGCCTGTTAGTAATAGAGTTTATTTCTAGTAAAGAGGAATTTGTTTGTAGTGGCTTGGCAATGATCTCAAATATGGCTTGGTTAAATCAGGCATTGTTTGTTCTGCAATCAATTAGTAGTATGGGAGTTACAGTTGGTGGTCTTTCAATCTGACATACTTTGGGAAATAATAATGGATGTATCATGGTTAGTCCTTGAAGGCATTCTGTCCAGTTAAGTTTCTTGACAGTGTAAAATGGAGGAGCTTTAGTGGATCGGCAATGACCATATTGTATTTTCAATAAATTTATTGCAGAAAAGAGTAATTTGGTTATGACCTAAGTGGATGGTGCCTACAAAAGCGGTGGCCAAATATTCATTTAGAGGATACCTTAAAGAGGATGGGGATTGGAGACTGCAAAGTAGTCATTTTAAGTTGTATGCTTATGTTTAAATTGTCTGGAGGAATGCCGTACCTTCTTTTTCTACTCAGATTGAATTAAGATGAATGTTGGTGTTATGAATGAATGATCCTATAGCTGTTTCTATGTAGGACTATTGGCCTTTTTTGCAATTTCAAATTCAAATGAGAACAAGATATTTATTGGTTTGGATTTTTTTTTTTTCAAATGTGGTGCTGAGAATCTTTGTTATTTATTCATATAAGATGCATATCATAGTGGAGTCTTAATTCAGAATTTCATGTTAAAAGTCTCGGTTTAGTTTCTCCCTCTTTCTCTTTCCCACTTGGTATCTATATTCATTTGAGCTGGACGAGGTAGTTTTCATTTGAAAGGAAACACCCCTTGTATAGGGTTTGGAACCGGCTGACGCTGATTAGTTTATCCACTAATCTGACATATATATGGAGGTAGTTGTGTATCACAATTCATTCAACTTTTGGAATATTTTATTCTGTTGCAAATCGATGTCTACATTGTGAAGCTGGAACAACAAAGAGTCATCCTTTAATTAATGTGGGTAGCCCTGCAACCTTTCCTGGTCCATTGGTCACATGATCTGTATAGATGTTATATTCTTCCATCCTTTGAGAACTCTATACCTGGTGATTGGAAGTCTAGCAAAGGAATGGCGGTGGGAGTAGTGTAGGAATGAGGAGAAAAATCTGGGTTGTGATTGGCCCTTGAGAATTATATTATAGAGAAAGAACAAGGTTGGAAAGAAAAAAATTGTATGAGGTCTAGTTGATTAAATAGGAAGGAAAGTTAGGTCTATGCCGAAATGATTGGGGATATAGTCTGGTTTTCCGTCAAGAACCCCTGATGTGGAAGAAATTGATTTGGCCCTTGAAAAGGGAGAAAAGAAATGAGTTAAGAGGTGCCAACTGTTGCAACCAATGTATTCAATAAATAACTGATACAGAGAACTGCAGTTACTTAGTTGCTACTTATACAGTATCTGCTGACATCCCAATGTCATCTCAAGCACATACTTAGTTTTACATGAATCTAATCCTATATCTGTTCAAGTGGCAGCTAGAGGTACTGCTGCTCAGTCATTTAAATACTTAGTTTTCTGCTAAATTACTTTACCTGTAAGATATGACTGTTCTTTATGTTATGGGTTTATATGACTGGATTTGGTTCTATGGATTGGCAGGTGCTCTGGCCTGAATGTGGTTGGCAGCCAGTTTCTTTGACTGATATGATTACGGCGCCTGCAGTTAAAAAGATTTACAGGAAGGCTACCTTGTGCATCCACCCTGATAAGGTGCAGCAAAAAGGGGCCACTCTACAACAGAAATATGTTGCAGAGAAGGTGTTTGATCTCCTTAAGGTACTTGATCACCATCAGATCCATTAAACAATTCTATTGCCTGTCTTCTTTATCAGTCTTTATGGACGAAGAGAGAAAAAGAAAGGGAAAAAAGAAAAGAAAAAAGAAAAGAAGACAAAAAAGTCATGAGGGCTACCCATGTTTATTGACTTTGCAATTGATATAGTTATCTAGTCCTATGTGCTAGATGTACGTATTTATTTTTAAACTGGTCGAGTGTTTAGTTCATTTATGCATTATGCCTGTGAAAGAGAATAAATAACCACAGGATGTTGGAGCTGCTGCCTACATAGGAATGATGCATAGGGCATTTTTGTGAATGTTCTTGGTTTCACGCATAATTGATTCGTTGGGCAACTGTGATAGTCATTGATATATTCATTTGGATAATCGACTTGTTTTATTTAGTGAGAGCATCGGAAAAGTTGATGCACTTTTGGGTCTCGTCTTTTTATTGGATAAGTCAATAATATTTTGCTTAGATTTCTCAGGCTTGTTCATGTTCATAGCTTGGTAATATTTTCTCAGGAAGCTTGGAACAAGTTTAATTCAGAGGAACTTTTTTAAAATTTTCTGGGCTTTTCCACTTCAAATTGATTCGTTGGGCAACTGTGATAGTCATTGATATATTCATTTGGATAATCGACTTGTTTTATTTAGTGAGAGCATCGGAAAAGTTGATGCACTTTTGGGTCTCGTCTTTTTATTGGATAAGTCAATAATATTTTGCTTAGATTTCTCAGGCTTGTTCATGTTCATAGCTTGGTAATATTTTCTCAGGAAGCTTGGAACAAGTTTAATTCAGAGGAACTTTTTTAAAATTTTCTGGGCTTTTCCACTTCAAATTGATTCGTTGGGCAACTGTGATAGTCATTGGAAGGGCAACGAAATCTGTTCTCAGACCTCCCTATGGTGTTACTGAATGTCGATTGAAGTTGAAAAATTATCAACTGGTGAAATAGAGCCACCGAGATGCCTTAGTGGTGTTCTGTTTTGTACTGCCAATGCTCATTTTCATCTGTGCTTGTCGGGGCTGAAAAGGTATGTGTCTGAAATCCAGAATGGCTGTTCGATGTAAAGTAGTGTTTTCTGGGAATCACATCCCTGTCAATTTCATTCTGTCCTTCTCACTTGCAGTGAGAAAGCAGTCTGTTTTTTGTTCGTTATTTTTTCACTTTGTGATATAAATACAATTCATTGATATGTAATGAACACATGCGGGCGTGCTATTGAGTTGAGAATTTAATTATGATAATGATCTTCATGTGTATGTCTTAAATTTTGAGCGGTAGCCTGGTTGATTTGGGACAAAAGCTTGGAACATTGATTTTCTAGTTTCTCTCTTCGTCACGATTGAGGGGTTTTGTCTCTGGAACAGAAAACTATGCTCTCTCTTGGTCATAAAAGGTTTAATTCTGTCGGCTTAATAGACGTTTTATCAGTTTTCTGTTAGCGTTGACTGTTTGTCTACCAATCTGTGTAGTATTGAGCGTGGGTTTTGGATTTATGGGTTTGAGAACACGAACTTGCATTTTATCCCCCAGATTGGTTCACACCAGCCAATGGGAATGACAAAAGAGATCAAAGTTTGGGTGAATTAAGAACTGCTGTTGGCTTCATACGCAAACTTGTAGAAAATCCATTTCTAAAATAGCAACAATAACAACAATAACAACAATAACAACAATAACAACAACAACAACTACTTGTACATAAGACAGTTTGTTTATAAACTTTAAGGGGGAGTATAACCTATTAGATAATTACGTGAAGTTGGATGTGCAATTATGATTTTTTTTTAATAGACAAAATGAAAAGTAGTGTTTGGGTGCTATTTATGAGATAATTGAAAAATATTAGCTGTTGGACTTAAAGGTTTAGTTGACAGGCTACATATGAATTGTAAAAAGGATTTCTAACTTGGTGTGAGAAAGAATAGGGCATGCTCGCTCTTGATTCCTCACCAAGTTTAAAAATAAGGTAGAAAATCAAGAGGTGTTTGGAGTGATCAAAGCAAATTGCGAAGTTAATTAATCAATCTTTCTTCTAATTCATGAAAAAAAAAAAAGGAACCTAATGGTATACCTCTTTAGGCTATACCTCTTTTGTATGGCTCTTTTTCTTTCTTGTGGGTATGGTTTTGATATTTGTAAACAAACTAACAGGAATCTAATGTTTCTTTTTCTTAAAAGAGGGTTTCCTTTGAACGATAACTGGTTCGATCATAATCTTAAAGGAGTTTGGGTAGGTGTGGGCAGCTAGCTGCGATCTTAAACAGTAACAGTCTTCTTTTCACCAACAGCCTAGTTTTCAACTCCTTTCAACGTCATTAGAGTGATGTCATTTTTTGCAGCTCAGATTCGAGCAAGAAACTTGATTGGATTGGATGGGGATCGGATACCAATTGAATGACAAAAGTAAGAAGCGGACAGAAGTATGTAAAAGTTCTAACACTAAAGACCCTTGACAATCACATCAGCCAGAGGGGAGAGAGAGAGAGAGAAGAGAGAAGAGAGAAGAGAGAGAGAATTCATTGGTAACTCCCATTAATTTCCAAGGACTAAGAACTGAGACATTCTAGAAGAAGGTATATACATAACTGGTTCCATGGAAAGCAGTCCCTATGATTTTTTTGGACCAGAGAACTTTAGAAGACCTAGATGACAAAAGCACGTTAGAGAGCTTATCACCAACCACTTCATATTATTTCATTCTTATGGAATTGAAATCTGATCGATCGTTTTGTCTTTTTTGTTCAATGATTTCCGAACTCGAGAGACAACCAAAGAGTTAATAATTAGTCTTGAAGGGCCGGTAGGCCTTAAGGTCGAGCATGACACCAGCGATTGAACCTGCAGCGGCTGCGATTGATATTGTAAGGCTAGCAAGACTCAGCATCTGGAGGCCTATCCATCTGGAGCTCCATCTCGGTATTTTCTTCTGAGCAATATACATCTCAACCGGAAAATACACAGTTAAAGGCCAAAACCCAAGTGCTCCAAGGATTCCCACAACATCGTTGAAGAACGGAAGTAACATGGATATAATGGTGGTCAAGATCACGAACATCGATCTACAAACCAAACGGAAGAGGTTGAGCTTATATGTGCCGAATTGGGGGATCGCAATTGCAATTTCCTTCGTGATGAATTCGCTTTCGGGCCATTTTTGTGCAGCAGTTTTCTCAATAAAGGCAAAGATAGGCTGGCAAAAAACTTGGTATGCACCCACCAGATGGATTACTATGGCAGCATTAGCAACATCAAGAAGCCAAAATGGGTTGTAGAAACCAAATCCTGTGAGGAGATTACTAGGTGCTAGGTCTCCAAAAGCTGCGTAGCCCATAGAGCCACAAAGCATGTAAAATACTGTCGTCACAATAATGCTGAATATGGTGGCTTTCTTCATCGTCTTTGCTTCCGATGGAGGGGATTTGATGGTGTCCTGGGAAAGAATATGGATTAGGAACTAATTTTTGGACCTTTTGTCTTTTGTATTTCTTAATTCTACCATTTACGTGAAAAATTATACCTGAATTTCAATAAGAATGACAGAAAATGAGTAAGCAAAGGCTATGTCGCCTAGAGCCTGGAAACTCCTCCACAACTTTTGGGTTTCAGTCACAGTTCCAATTCTTACGCCGGTGAGACTACCCCGAAAGGTTCCGGTAACTGCTCATCAGTGAATAAAAAGAAAGCTTGAAGTCAGTTTGATGTAAATCAATGAAGATTAATAAATTCATTTCAGAAATTAGCAGCCTAGTGTGTTGTGAACCTGCAACTTTGGCTATTCCGAGGCCTAGACCAATTGAGGAATAGGTAAAAGACATGACCGCGGCGACTATTGACAGCCACCATATCTGATCAAAGTCCGGGATTTGAGAAAATAAAATTTGGGTTATCCCAAAAATGATCATGTATGGATTGCTTGACATCTCACATGGGTTCTTCCCTCCACTCTGATGGAAACAATTGGACCGCTTGATTGCCCTGCATCAATGAAAATAAATGAAATCGATGGCAAGTAAATTGGAAAGCAAGGTAATGAGAAAATAAGCAAATAAAATTGGCTCACGTCATGCTTGTAGATGCTGCTATAGTGTACCCAATTGTTATTCCAAAAAGATTGAGGTACTGAATAAACCCACATAACTTGACCTTAGGTCCACCTGTGTAAAATAAAGCGTATTAAAATCAATGAAAGAACCTCTCGTCTATGAATGGATTGCTATCAAGCTTCTCAAATGCATACCTAGAATGGACTGGACTGCATCCATGTAAGTGTAGTTTCTCTTGCCGGATACCGAGTCACCTGCACGGTAACAATCGGCGAGCAATGATGAAGTGTAGTAAGTGACGACGGAGAACGCGAACATCACAGCAGGACCAGCAATCCAACCCAGCTGAGCTATGGCCCAGGCTAAGGATAGCACCCCAGATCCTATCACTGCCGTTATTATGTGAGCACTTGCAGTCCACACAGTTCCTGTTCATGTTAAAAGTTATGAACGTAAATAAGCAGGTAAGCCAAAAGAACCAAAGTTTCAACGAACACAGAGGAAGGAGCAGACTATTCAAAGCCTGGTGCAGGCTAGAGGGTGGATATTTTACCTGTTCGTTTGAGACGGCCATCGTCGTCAAAGCATTTGGAGCCGCTCGGAGGAAGCACGTCCATAGAAACGTCAAAGATTTGGTGGTGGTGGAGGTTCTTTGTGGCAGCTTTCTCACCCATCTTTGCTTGAGCGACACACACAGAAGTCGTTGGTGAGAAGCAGAAGTTGGAACGGGATTTACTAGTTTAGTTTGTTTTCTGTATCAAAAGGAGAGAGCTTAATATGAATGTCTATGGAGTTTGGCAAGACGGCAGTGTCTCCCTTACGCTCGGGGAAAAAGAGAAAAGGTGAGTCCCACTTTCATTCAAAACCAAACCAATAGAGGGGCACGGAAGTTCATTTGTATGCACCACCTAACCAAGCCCTTCTGCAACACAGTGGAGAGAGAGAGAGAGAGAGAGAGAGAGAGAGAGGGAAGAATGAACTAGGGATTGTGGGAAATGAGAGACGGAAGGTGCACATATATATAGCCGCATTCACGTTGTATTTCCACCCCCAAGCAAAAAATAAAAAATGGTTAAGCGAATCCCACGTGATCCCAAGACCCAATATGACTGGGGTAGTCGATGGCCAATCAGAAATTGAACTTTTTCAAACGCCCCATCAAACCCTGGAAAGACAGAATTGAATCATCTCTCTCTCACTCTTCTTCTATCTGCTTCGTTATGCCTTCATCTGTGATTAATTGCCGCATTCCAAAGCATCCATAAACAACAGATGAATCCAAAATGGAAGGACTACGGAAAGAAGTGATCCCACAGGAAAAAAAAAAAGAAAAGGAAAAACCATAGGTGCTAACTAGCATAAATATAATTTATCAAGTTTAACAGCACAAAATGGCCAAAAAACAAAACAAAAAACAAAAAAGGGCACCAGAGACCGATATCGTGTTTTTTCCTTCTCATTCCTGAATGACATTCAGGGTTTGTGGAATTATTAATAAGGCTATGCTTTCCTAATTTTGGTTGGGTACCTTTTGAATAGTGTAATGATGCCCAGCTGACTTGTGGAGGCGATGCTTTGAGCTATGAGTCTTATGAGTGGCCCTAATGTAGTGATCTTTATCAATTGGGATAAACATTCAGATAAAATCACATCTTCTATATTACCTCAGTCCTGGATGTGCAACATGATTAGGAGTCATACACCATACAAACTCTATTGATGCTTGTAACTCTATTAAATGCCTGTAATGTCTCAAATGATGCTTGTGGCTTTCTTTTAAAAAGTAGAGAAGTGTGATGATCGTCCAATATTATGAAGGAAAAGAAATCCGATTTGAAATCACTATCTGATGGCCGAATACTTAGTGAAAGTAAGGAATTGGGGCACCTAAATGCTCTTATCTTAGGTTGGGAAATTATCTTTGAAATTTGAATTCTTGACTTTATTGACTAATCAATTTCAACTATCTACTTATTAAACTTGGTAAAGGTGTTAGAGTGGACGATCAAACAAGATAAGTAATCATAACATTAGTTACTTAGTGATTTTTATATTTGTTTATTGTCTATTGAGGGTAGTATGTAATTATAGCATGTTTGAGTATTTCACCGATAGATTGTTACAGAATGCCCCTACTATCATCTTTGCAGAAGTCCTCTCCATCAGAGACTATTTTATGAGCTTATAACAGTCTACGCCCCTAGTGTAAAGACATCTTGTCTTCTCCTCCTTTTTTTTTTTTTTTTTTTGCTTCTTTTTCCAAGAGAAGAACTCGTGAAAAGCCATTAGAATGTCCCATTTAATTTTCCGAAGGAAGATGCCTTAGAACTTTTTATTTGAACAAACTATCACCTTAGAGTTTGAGGTTTCACCATTTTTTAATCAACCTTCTCAGCTCCCTAGTTTGCTAGGATATCTTCTCAAGTACAATGTCATCGACTCCTTGTTGAAGGAAAATATAATGCTTTCTGCATGTAACTGGGTTATTAGTTGGATCCTATCGAAGCTAAGCAATATCAAAAGATTGTATTATGTATAACAAATCTATGAGATCTTATTCGTACTACGTATAATTAGTGTCTCTAACGTCAACTTTTGCAGGAGAATCAAACAATTGTATTAAAACGTCTCAATACTAAGCAGACAAGGATAAGTTTCAGATAGCTAAGCTAAAAGGTAAAAATAATCGTGCCATTCGATTGCTAGACAAAAATAAAGACTCTCTAATGACGTCATATTGACACAAAAGTAATAAGTGCAGTAATTTAACAATAAAACGTATCCGAAGCAATGCATGAACAACCAAAAACATTGGTCATACTATCAAACGAAGTCAGTAAATTTCATTTATTTGAAAAGAGAAGTTCTCGTAAAAGCATACTCAAGGGAGAAATTTTTAATTCTGGAAAGTTAGATATTCTCTCTTCGTTACAATAGATATTTTGTTTTGAGAGTTTGAGTTCACATTGGGAACGCTATTCTCGTTAAATAAACTAAAAAAGAACTACCACTGAAAGTGGATCAATATAGGTTACAGCACAAATTTGAGTGGCAGGTCCATGCAGTTTACCAGGGGATACCTAACGATCAATTGGACCAGACGCACGAGAAATGCTGGTATGATCCACGTGGCAGTTGGTGGGTGGAAGGGCAGCCATGCTTTTCACTTGTTTATGCTACAGAAGTTGTTTATCTTGCTAATAGTATAATCCCACACAACCTAGGCCTAAAATCTCCATCGTGATTTCTCTCCCGTTGTATTTTAAATTAAATATCTCTCCATGGAGGAGCTGGGCATCCTAGCTATGATGGCCTCGTGTTTCCCATGGACAATGGCTGCGAACCATCTTAATCAACAAACATTTTGCAAGCGTCTTTCCTTCTGTTTGATTTGCAAAAGAAAGATCTCTTCGACATATAATAGCAGTTGAAGCAGCAGTCACTGTACCAGGCTAAAGCAAGCTGTATAGGATAAACATGAGAGGAAGAATTCAAAGAAGGAGAGGAAAAAGATCAAGGGGATTCCGCGTGCTGTATGTGTACCGAGAAAAATATCCTATAAACTCCTTTTTCCGTTGTTAAATGCCCTCTTGTTTACGAGAGGCAGCCCGGACGAACAACATGAGGTTCTAGTTGCCAAGTTAGCCAATGGTTTCTCGTTACACTTGACAACTTGCAGGATAACACTGTGTGCCCCTTGGTGGCAAGTTTATCCTCCAATGAATCATTAGATATCTTGATGTTTATGGATAACTGCTTGCTTGCTTTTAAGATTAGCTCGAAAGTATTAAATTAAGGAACAAAATCGAACCAAGGAGCTGTACCTAGATCCCCCACACAAAGTTATCGAGATCTTCGAGAAGTAGATGAAACGCTCAAATATCCGATGCATTGCCCATATTCAAGAAGTGCACAAAGTGAAAAGCAACTTGGTGGACTCTGTCCCTCTCTCTCTCTCTCTCTCACACACACACAAATATCTGTGTGAGATGTCAAGTGGTTGCTTTTTAAGAAACAAAATTAAACCTCATGCATCCCAGTGCAAAATTCCACTATACACCTAAAAGTTCCTACTCGCACCCAATTGGCATCCAAGTTTTGATGACTGAGGATGGCAAAGTTCTGCTGCATAAGAAACAGCAGCCCTGGTGGGATTTTGCTGAAACACGCATCCGTGTTTCAATAGTTATATTGAGCAATCAAAGACAAGATACGAAACCAACCAATAACATCACAAAAATACTAAACAATAAAGAAGGAAGGTGAAAACATAGAACTACGTGGTTTGGGATTATAACTGTCTGTGGTACCAAGAGGAAAACTTTTTTAGTATAGAAAATGAAAATAAGGTAAGTTTGTCTCTCTGTCAGCTCTTAAAGTTTCTACGGTCTTACAAAAATAATTTTTCTCTCCACTCAAGCTGGCCTTTAACTAGACAAGTGTATAAGACATATTTTTCTCTTAACCATAGAATGATTTATTACACGTTAAACTGTCACCTAAAAGTGTATAAGACATATCTAACCTTAAACTAGTTTACTCTTAAAGCAACAAATCTATCCATTGGAGTTATATTACTTCAATATCTCCATATCAAAAAATAAAAATAAAAAAAATTAGCAATTAGCCTGACTCTACCTGGAGTTCATCGTAGCAATTCGTTGACAAACTTTTAGCTTGTCTATTATCCATTGTATCATCAATATATCAAATCTATGGCATCAGTATTTATCCTAGGTGAGAAGAGTTTTTCAAAAATAATTCCTTTTTCCTAACCAAATTGCTTCACAACTAGTTGTGTCTTTTACCTCGGTTGGGAAATGCTTCTAGCTCATAGTTGTGGTCCTTATATAAGGACTTCGTTTCTTCTTACATGGCTTTATTCTGTTCATTCTTATGAACATCTTTAATAGCCTTCGTCTCGTAGCTTTGAGCTTCTTCCCAGTTAGTTTGTATCATATATTCATGTGGGGTTATCTTTGTGAAGGTCGCCGCATTCTTTTGGATCTTCTTAAAAAAGGTTTAGCAAGTGGCTCTGTAGGACGACTATTACTATATCTTTGAAGTACTCTATCTGGGTATGTCATCAACCACTATCTTGTCTTCAGCTTCATTCCTAATCGATTCTTCTTGTGTAACTCCTCCATCATTTGCTCTCACATTAGGGGATGAACACGAAGGCATAAAAGCTAACACCTTATTAACAATTTCTTGTTGCTCAAGCTTTCCAAGATCTTCAATGTTTTGATCTTTAAGAAGACGGCATGCTTTCTCCAAGACGAAGGAATTCTTTGAAAGGTGATTCTATGGTTTTCTTGTCAAACAATGATCACAGTTCTTCAATGATTTAATAATAACTTCTATGTAAGATAAGATTGATTCTTAACCATATTGTGAAATCTTTTACTCAGATGCCCAACCTGTTAATGAGTTAGTGATTAACTATAACCTAAGATTACACGATCTCTTTATAACATATAACAATTTTTCCAACTTATTATGAATTGTTGCAACCTTGTGCTCTCTACACGTAACAAAGACTCACAATCCCTTGCATTACACCAATTTCATCATATGGCCAAACTTAAAAGAGTATTTCCCCCAAAATTTTCTGCTTAGGGTTTCATACAAGCCAACTCTAAACACACGATCAAACAGATTACGAAAGACCAATATATAATATGCTTGATTAAGAACAAAGATAACAAGAAAATGGAGATATTATACTGTTTGGTTCAAACTATTTCTTTTTGAGCTTCACGTTTTAGTGTTTAAGAGACATTACATAAACTACCAATATACTTAATTCAAAAGAAGCCGTTACTTTCTATTTTAATTTTTTTTTTCCGTTCGAAGGTCAGAAATCATCATAAAATCCCCCAAAATCAGTTGACATGGCTGGAACTACCGAGTTAGGTTTCCCCCAAAGCGGATGAAAATCCTATAACTGTCGAAGGATGAGGGGAAAGCTCCATCCTGTTTTGTTTTCAGGTGAGTGGCCGTCAAAGAGAAAAGAGAGAGAGAAAAGAAAAGAGCAGAATTTTCGCAGGAATTAGAGGCCCTGCGCAGCAGTTGATCAAACGTTTGTTCAAGGTCGATCCGTGGTCCGATTGAGCTGATTTTTTGTCAGCAGGTTCGAGTTTGGGTGTTCTTCATTGTGAATGGTTGGATCGTCATTTGGAGCTCTTTAAATCAGAAGATCTTGGTCGGAAATCTGGGTGATATTTCTCCAACTTTTCTTGGTTAAGTGTTATTTACAACTTGTTCTTCACTATTGATTGGTGATTCTATTATTATTGAATCAGTAAATCTTAGTCCTGTTGCTATTATTAAGGACTTGATTGGGTTGTAACCTAACGATTTATATAGTGGAGATTTGGGTGGACTCCATGATCGGTCCCGTGGTTTTTATCCTTCACATTGGAGGAGTTTTCCACGTAAAAATTCTTTTGTGTTGATTGTGATTTGAATACATTGTTGGTGTTTTAGTATATCCTCACAGGTTCAATCAAAGTATGAAACTTTATACGTCATTTTTCCCATCAAAGTGGTATCAGAGCTTAGGTTGTGGTTGTTTTATCTTTGGATTTGATTGAACGATGAAACTAAATACTAACAGGATGATTAGTTTGAATGGATGAAATTATCATGTTTGGAAGGGTAAGATGAAAGATTTGCTTTATGTGAAGTGTTGGCACTTACCGGTGTTTAGTGAAACAAGACCAGACAACATGAGTGAGGCCGATTGGACTCTTGAGCATAAAATTGTATGCGGGTTCATTCGACAATTTGTAGATGAGAATGTTTTGAATCACATTAGTAAAGAAACACATGCTCGGACTCTATGGAACAAACTTGAATATTTGTATCCTCGAAAGACTGGAAATAATAAGATGTATTTGATGAAACAACTTATTAGCCTGAAATACAAAGATGTGCAATCCATATCTGATCATTTGAATGAGTTTTAGGAAATGTTAGATCAACTTTCAAGCATGAATATGAAGTTTGAAGACGAAGTACAAGGACTTTGGTTACTTGGTACTTTACCAGAATCTTGGAAAACATTTCGTATGTCAGTGAGTAACTCTACTCCTGATGGTATTGTCACTATGGATTTTGCCAAGACTAGTATTTTGAATGAAGAGATGAGAAGAAAGAGTCAGGGTTCTTTGTCTCATTCTGAAGCTTTGGTTGTTGAAAACAGGGGGAGAAGTCATAGTAGAGGTCCGAGAGGTTATAACAAAAGTCGAAGTAAGTCTAGATCATGGTATAAAAATGTAGAGTGCCATCATTGTGGCAAGATGGGTCATATCAAGAAAAATTGCTTCCAGCTGAAAAATGAAAAGAAGAATGGTAAAGGTAGAAATGAAAAGAAGAAAGTTAATGAAAGTGAGGAGAAGAAGGACAACAATGATGATGATCGAGTTGCAGCAGTTACTAATGAACTTGTTATTGTGTGCTATGATGATAATGTGAATTTTGCAAGTAATGAGACAAGTTGGATAATTGATAGTGGTGCTTCTCTTCATATTACTTCCAAGAGAGAGTTCTTTACTTCTTATACTCCTGGAAACTTTGGCACATTGAAGATGGGTAATGATTGCTTGGCTAAAGTTGCAGGTATGAGAGATGTATGCTTGGAGACTCGTAATGGATCCAAGTTGGTTCTCAAGAATGTTAGACATGTACCAGAAATTCGCTTGAATTTGATTTCTACCGGACAACTTGATGATGAAGGTTTTTGTAATATCTTCAATAATGGACAATGGAAACTTACTAAGGGTTCATTAGTTATGGCTAAAGGCAAGAAAAAGTCTTCTTTGTATTTGTTTCAGGCTAAGATTTCCAATGACATTTGTAATGTAGTGGAAGATGGAAATAAAAATGCTTTATGGCACAAAAGGTTAAGTCACATGAGTGAGAAGGGAATGAATGTGTTGGCAAAAAAGAACTTGTTATATGGGATTAAGAATGCAAAACTTGAGAAGTGTGCACATTGTTTAGCTGGAAAACAGAAAAGAGTTTCATTTTATAGTCACCCTCTTTCAAGAAAATCAGATTTCTTGGAGTTAGTACACTCAGATGTTTGTGGCCCAGTTAACCCGAGGACGCTTGGTGGAGCATCCTACTTTGTGACCTTTATTGATGACTACTCAAGAAAGGTTTGGGTTTATGTTTTGATGTCAAAAGATCAAGTGTTAGATGTGTTCAAACAGTTTCAAGTTTCAGTAGAGCGGCAAACTAGAAAGAAGTTGAAATGTATTCGATCAAACAATGGTGGTGAGTACATTGGACCATTTGATGAGTATTGTAGGCAACATGGTATTCGACATCAGAAAACACCTCCAAAAACACCGCAGTTGAATGGTATAGCGGAAAGAATGAACAAGACATTGGTTGAGAGAGTTAGATGCATGATTTCAAATGCTAACCTGCCAAAGACATTTTGGGATGAGGCATTACTTACAGCAGCTTATGTTATTAATTTATCTCCAACTGTTGCTTTAGATGGTGATGTGCCAGATAAAGTTTGGTTTGGCAATGATGTTTCCTATAACTATCTACGAGTATTTGGTTTCAAAACATTTGTTCATATTCCAAAGGATGAGAGGTCTAAGTTAGATGTCAAGACACGAGAATGTATATTTCTTGGTTATGGTTCTGATGAATTTGGTTACACGTGTTATGATCCAGCTGTGAAGAAAATTATGAGGAGTCGTGATATTGTATTTTTTGAGAATCAAAATATGACAGATATTGGCCAGAGTGAGAAGAATATGTCACAAGGCTCTAAGATTGGTATTGATATTGATCTAATTCCTTCAAATGATTTACAGCGACAGTTACCAGAACAAGTTGAAAGTGATATTCAGCATAATGTTCAGGATTATGTTCAAAATGACCAATAAGGTGCAGATAATAGTGACACTCATATAGATAATGTTGTTGATGTTCAGTAGAATCTATCTTCAGTTCCACCATTGAGGAGGTCTACTAGAGATCACCATCCATCCTCTAGATACTCTACTGAGGAGTATGTATTGTTGATTGATGCATGTGAGCTTGAGAGCTTTGAAGAAGCAGCAGAGGATGTGGATAAGAAAAAATGGGTTGACGCAATGCAAGATGAGTTGAAATCTTTGCATGATAATCAAACATTTGAGTTGGTGACATTGCCTAAGGGCAAGAAAGCTTTGAAGAATCGTTGGATTTATAAATTGAAGCATGATAAAAATTCTTCACAACCCCAATACAAAGTCAGACTAGTTGTTAAAGGTTTCAGTCAGAAAAAGGGAATTGATTATGATGAGATTTTCTCACTTGTTGTGAAAATGTCCTCAATTCGAGTGGTTTTGGGATTGGCTGCCAGTTTTGATCTTGAAATTGAGCAAATGGATGTAAAGATTGCTTTTCTTCATGGTGACCTAAATGAAGAAATTTATATGGAGCAACCAAAGGGTTTTAAAGAAAAAGGTAAAGAGAACTATGTTTGTAAGATAAAGAAAAGTTTATATGGCTTAAAACAGGCACCGAGACAATGGTATCGAAAATTTGAGTCTTTTATGGGGGAGCAAGCCTACAAGAAGACAAATTCGGATCATTGTGTGTTTGTGCAGAAGTTCTCAGATAATAATTTTATCATTCTACTACTTTCTGTAGATGACATGCTTATAGTTGGTAAGAATGTTGCAAGAATTGAAAGTTGAAGCAGGAGTTAAGTAAGTCATTCTCAATGAAAAACTTAGGCTCAGTGAAGCAAATTCTTGGAGTTAGTCGTGATAGAAAAGCCAAGAAGTTATGGTTGTCTCAAGAGGAGTACATCAAGAAAGTGCTTCAAAGGTTTTGTATGGATAAAGCTAAAGTGGTGAGCACGCCTCTTACTACACACTTTAAGCTTGGTAAGAAACAATGTCCTGCAGATGAGGAAGATAGAAAAGATATGGAAAGAGTTCCTTATGCTTCGGCTGTTGGTTGTTTAATGTATGCAATGATTTGTACAAGGCCAGATATAGCTCATGCAGTTGGAGTAGTTAGCATATTTACTTTTAATCCTGGAAGAGAACATTGGAATGCAGTGAAGTGGATTCTAAGGTATCTTCGAGGCACTTCTAGTTTGAAACTTTCATTTAAGAGTGATAAGCCTATTCTTGTGGGATATATAGATTCTGATATAGCAGGGGATATTGATAATAGAAGATCTACTTCAGGCTACTTGATTAAGTTTTCAGGGGGAGCTGTGGCATGGCAATCAAGATTACAAAAATGTATTGCTCTATCTACAACAAAAGCAGAATTTATTGCAGCAACGGAAGCATGTAAAGAGTTGCTTTGGATGAAGGAATTCATAAAAGAACTTGGTTTCGTGCAAGAAAAGTATGTGTTATTTTGTGGTAGTTAAAGTGCTATACGTCTTGCTAAGAATTCTACTTTTCATCAAAGGTCAAAGCATATTGATGTAAGGTATTATTGGATATGAGATATCATGGAAACCAAAGAGGTTGCACTTGAAAAGGTACATACTGAGGATAATGGTTCTGATATGATGACAAAGGCTCTATGGCGAGAAAAGTTTGAGTTTTGTCGGCATGAGGCCAATTTGGATTGTGCTTGAGAAATGGACATATGGAATCTCCCTCATTTGGGCTGGAGAGGGAGAATTGTTGGGTTGGTCCAGCCCATATTCGGGGACTTATTATTGGGTCCAATTAGGGTAATGTGGCCTTAAGGTTTAAAAGGAAAAATATAGGATTTTTTCTTCAAAAGGTGAGTGGCCGTCAAACAGAAAAGAGAGAGAGAAAAGAAAATAGCAGAATTTTCGCGGGAATTAGAAGCCCTACGCAGCAGTTGATCAAACGTTTGATCAAGGTTGATCCGTGGTCCGATTGAGCTGATTTTTTGTCAGCAGGTTCGGGATTGGGTGTTATTCATTGTGAACAATTGGATCATCATTTGGAGCTCTTTAAGTCAGCAAATCTTGGTCAGAAATCTGGGTGATATTTCTCCAACTTTTCTTAGTTAAGTTGTTATTTACAACTTGTTCTTCACTATTGATTGGTGATTCTATTATTGTTGAATCAGTAAATCTTAGTCTTGTTGCTATTGTTAAGGACTTGATTGGGTTGTAACCTAACGATTTATATAGTGGAGATTTGGGTGGACTTCGTGATCGGTCCCGTGGTTTTTATCCTTCACATTGGAGGAGTTTTCCACGTAGAAATTCTTTTGTGTTGATTGTGATTTGTTTATTTTACTTGTGATTCGAATACATCGTTGGTGTTTTAGTATATCCTCATAGGTTCAATCAAAGTGGGAAACTTTATACATCGTTTTTCCCATCAGTATTATCATCCAATCCATTAAATAAAGTGCGTGTTTTGCTTTCAAGCAAAGAACGACACTATTTTGTCTGGAAGAACCTACGAGATTGGGTCACGGCTCCTGTATAAAAACTACAAATTCGGTTCACAGCTAATTTACTGTGCTCTTATAGAACATAAGTTCAGTTCACGATTTCTTCAATCTAATCAATTAATAATCATTTTTATAATTCCTGAAACTAGATTTCACGAGTTAGTTCTTTATAAATAAAAAAAATATCAGAATTCCAAAATAGCCTTTAAAAAATGAATTCATATGGTTTTTTTTTTTATATCGAATATCTGATCTCGCATAATGCTATCAAGTTGACTGTTATGTTTATAATTTGAAATATTCTCTCTCTTTTGGCACACATACTTGATATATATATATATATAAATCAAATAGTTATTTGAAACTTGAGTCCTTGCTTTTCTTTCTTGGATGGGCAGGTTCCAAGATCTTTTCAATCCACAGATCTCAACACAATTTTTCTCAACTTAACGCATCTTCTACAAGGTTGCATTTTTTTTTTTCCTTTTTAGAAGTCCAGAACCTTAGGTTTGTAGAAAAAATCACACTCGTAAAACTTGTTTGTTTTTCCTTTTCAAAAATCAATCATTTATCATGGTTTAGAAGGCCCAAAATCTTGACTTAAAAGTTACTTCAAAAGTTAATAGATTCTCTTTTAAATAACTTCATCTCATGGATATTATTTTTTGACTCTTGTTTTGCACACATGTATGTGTACATTGAGCGTCATTGGACTTAAAGTTATATGGGGTAGAGTAGATTCAACTTAGACTATCATACCAAATTAGAAGGCCCTAAATCTCAGCCCACAAGTTAGTTTAAGGATTGAAGGATTCTCTTTTAATTTAAATTTTACTTGAAAGATTTTATTTCTCAATGTGGGACTCTTGTTTTACACATATATGTATCTATATATTAAGCATCATTAGGCTTAAGGTCACATGTGACAAAGTAGATTCAACTTAGGCTATGATATCAAGTTAAAAAAACTAAAATCTCAATCCAAAAGTTAGCTCAAAGATTGGAAGGTCCTCTTTTAATTTTAAACTTCATCTTAGGGATCTTATTTTCTGATGTAGGACTCTCATACTATACACAATTTCTTTCATGTTTCTAAGATCAAATTTTGCCAAATTTGTCCATGTGGTTCCCATTAAATGTGGAAGGAAAATAAACATGTTACACCTTTATTGGGCAAATCATGTAATTGAAACTTTAAGTTGAAAATCAAACCACAAATCCTTGTCTTTATTTTTCTTATTTCAAGCTATAGTGTTAAATGAAATGGAGACACAAGGAAGTTAGTTAATGATTTTATTTGATAGAGGGAATAAATCCAAAACTTAATTACAAATTACAAGCTTATTTCCTTTCTATTTCTTACAATTCTTAAGTTAGTAGGATCTTGGTTTCCTACCTAAACCACATTAACCCTTACATGAAACTAAGTCTAACTCCTACTAGCTAACTGACCTTTAGAAGTCATGGCTTGTTAACACTAGGGTGCGCAAGAAAGCCTAGGGAACTTGCTTAAATGTTTAGCATGTTTTGAATAGAGTAGGCAACACCATTGAAAGAAAACAAAGAATAGAGGATTGTCAAAAACCTAATTTTGTTGAAAAAGACAAAAAAGGGAGACAATTGGAAACACAAAATTATGTGTGATTTTGATTAAAATCCTTAATAATCACAAAACAAATAGAAAGGAAAACAATTAATTAAAAGTAACTCTTTACAAATATGTACAGGATTTTTAGTGGCAATGACAATGAAGATTTTAAAACCAGAGGTGAAGGCATAGTTGGGTCACATGTGGGTCACATGATTTGTGCTAAGGTTAATGTGGTGGTAAGGCTAACTCAACAATCTGACATGTTTTACTCATGAGTGCCAATGCTTCTAGGTGCATTAGAGTTTCTCATTCTTTAACATTCCCCCTTAATAAGAAGACAAAATGGACAGTTAGCTTGGAGCGAAGAATGTGAAATGCCAAGACAAGAGACTTTTGTGGAAATGTCAGTAAACTAATCCATAAAGAATATGAACTATAGGTGAAGTTGATTATGGGTTAAGTGTTCTCAAATGAAGTGGAAGTTGATCTCAATGTGTTTAGTGCATGCATGAAACACTAGAGTGGTAGTCAAGTATAAAGTCAATAAGTTGTCATACTAAAGCATAGGTGGATAAGGTGGAAATGCTTAAAGATAACAAAAAAGATACTCAATCCACATGAGTTTTGTTGTGGTTTTCACAACTAATTTGTATTTAGCTTCAATGTTAGATTGGGGCAACAATATTTTGTTTACTACAACTCCACGAGATGAGATTCCTATTAAAAAAAAAACACAAAAATCACCAAGCAAGTGGTGGTCATCACAATCACCTACCATATCCTACATAAAAAAAAGGCATGAAGTGAAGTGGAAGGACTTCATGTAAGGAAAAGACCCAAGCATGGGGTTTTAGCCAATTGATGGAGAATGTGTTTTACCACTTGCCAATGATTAGTGGTCGATTTATGTAGAATTTGGTAGGTAGTGTAGAGAACATATGCAATGTTAAGTTGACAAGGATGAGACATTGTAAAGCTCCACAATGATGCAATAGAAAATGGGATTAGCAAGAAGTTCACCACTCTAGAGATATAGTGGTTCATCATACAGGGTGTGAATATCTCCTTATCATTAATCATCTTTACATAAGTGTGAATGTTAGGAACGAATTTGGCCTAGTGAAGGAGAAAACTGTTTAAAGTGAGCTAAACTTCAACTATAAGGAAGTGATGAATCAAACCTAGATCCTTAATGGAAAATTCTTATTGGAGGACATGGAGGAGCCTAAGAAAGGGAGTTTATGGAGATCTAGTGAGTATAATATCATTCATATAGACCAATAAAAGAATATTATACCAAGAAGTGTGAAGCATAAACAATAATGTGTAGCCTATGAGTACGCAAGAAATAAGATAACGTGTATAATGACTAATTTAGCAATTGGGCTAAAAGTCTTGGTGAAGTAATGCCTTTCAATTGTAACCCTGAGACGAGATTTGTAACACTTTAGTGAGCCATCTGTATGGAGTTTAACTTTGTAAATCCATTTACATCCAATAGGAGGAGCACCAATAGGTAATGGTACCAAACCCCAGGTTCCATTATGAATAAGTGTAATGTACTTAATTGCCACAACATCCTACCAATTAGGATTATTGGGCTTTAGGTCACATGGGTTGGAGTATATTCAACTTGGACTCTGATACCAAGTTAAAAGATTCAAAGTCTCAACCTAAAAGTTAACTCAAGAAGTGTGAAGTATAAACAAGAAGAAGAATACTGGAGATCCTGTGAGCATAATATCATTCATGTAGACCAGTAAAAGAATATTATACCAAGTGTGAAGCATAAACAACAATGTGTAACCTATGAGTATACAAGAAATAAGACAATGTGTACAATGACCAATTTAGCAATTGGGCTAAAAGTCTTGATGAAGTTAACGCTTTTCAATTGATGAAAAACCTTAACCTTGAGACGAGATTTGTAACACTTTAGGGAGCCATCTGTATGGAGTTTAAATTTGTAAATCCATTTACATCCAATAGGAGGAGCACCAATAGGTATATGGTACCAAACCCCAGGTTCCATTATGAATAAGAATATTGTACTCAATTGCCATAACATCCTACCAATTAAGATTATTATGCTTCAAGTCACATGGGTTGGAGTAGATTCAACTTGGACTCTAATACCAAGTTAAAAGATCCAAAGTCTCAACCTAAAAGTTAACTCAAGAAATGTGAAGCATAAACAAGACAAAGAATACTGGAGATCCAATGAGCATAATATTGTTTATGTAGATCAGTAAAAGAATATTATACCAAGTGTGAAGCATAAAGAACAATGTGTAGCCTATGAGTACACAAGAAATAAGACAATGTGTACAGTGACCAATTTAGCAATTGGGCTAAAAGTCTTGTTGAAGTTAACGCCTTTCAATTGATGAAAACCCTTAACCCTAAGACGAGATTTGTAACACTTTAGGGAGCCATCTGTATGGAATTTAAATTTGTAAATACATTTACATCTAATAGAAGGAGCACCGATAGGTATATGGTACCAAACCCTAAGTTCCATTATGAATAAGAATACTGTACTCAATTGCCATAACATCCTATTGTTGGGTTTTATGGCTTAACAAGAAGAGGGGTTGAATTGTTGTAACCCGACAATGCTATATTATTGTTACCAGTAAAAAATTCAATCCAATTTTGTAAACAAGTCACACAAATAACACTAGTAACAGGAAGGCAAATTTCAACCAAATTGTGCTTTACTTCTAAATTAGACAGCAAGTTATATAGAATCTTTTCACACTTATATATATATATATATATCAAATGAGCTAATTGGTTAGTATGAAATAATTAATAGAATAGTAAGCAACAAACATTAGGAGATATTCAAATCAATAAGGAGCAAGAAAACAAAGATCAAATTTACCACAGTGGTTCAGCACTCAATCCTTGAGTCCTACGTCCACCCTCTTCTCCTTCAATCCAACCGATTGAAGTCTCCTTTACTTAACCAGATTAGGAGAAAACGTTCTCCCTAATCCAAATAATTCATTCTCAAAGGAATTCTCAAGTCCGAATACAAATTATGATCAAAAGATCATGTACAGAAGCAAATCCCCAAATAATATGTTAGTTTGAGGGATATTGCTAATCAAAGGAGCTATTCAAGTATAGATAACAAAGTTCAAAGCTCTTATCACGAAATCCCTAATTTCAGTAAATTAGGGTTTTGAATTTTTCCCAATATTTATGTGCAATGAATATTTTCAAATGTAATCAGCACATAAATAATGTTATACAAGCTATAATCAATTAGATAATTAAAGAATAAGCTGAATAACCAAATATCACCGAACCTTTGTGAGTCACTGAGAGATGAGCGAACTTGAATCAAGTAATGAGTGAGCTTAAAAGATTGTTTCTTTGTAAAGAGAACACTTCAAATGGTTGTAGATCATCAATCAATCTCTTCACGCATGCATCCTCTTTAAATAGAGAACAAATCTAGGGCTTTTTAGATCAAACCTGAGCCATAGCCTTATTCCCATTAGGAATAGTAAACCATCTATCAAATCGACCTCATATCACTTCTCAGAGCTTCAATCCGATTGTTTTGACATCCAGTCTCCTCCAAAATCCTCTCGTTGAGGATTTGGCGCTAGAGAGAACAAAGGTGTCACCGGAGGCTTGTTTATCTTCGAAGGATAGCGGCTAGGGCACATAATCGAGACCTCTCTTATGCGCTCCTCTGATAAGTTAGACGACGCCGTAGTGAATGCGCCTCTGATAAGTTAGATGACGCCGTAGCAAATGCGCCTCTGATAAGTTATACGACACTGTAGCATTAAATGATCAGAGTGAGAAACGAGTAAGGCTTCTACATTAGATGTGGGCCGTGTCACAGATCAGTGGTCCAGTAGCGTAAAGTCCAACATGTAATTACAGTCTGATATCATCAGCAAGGTCCAATCAGTATAGGTAATTACGGTCCAATACTATCAGCAAGGTCCAGCAATGAGAACATAGTCCAACAATGTAAGCACAGTCCAATAATATGAGCTTTTAGTAAGTTCACATTTTGGTGTAATATATATCTTAGCTTGAATTAAAATCAAGCTAGAATAAAGGCTCCTCATGTTCCTACAAGTGCATAAAGCCAAGTATCATTTTTCTTAAAAAAAATGTTCTAATATATTTTTGGCATCATTCACAAATATATTTCTTAAAAAAGTACTTTAAGAAGATATTTTATGAAGAAATGTAGGAACCCAGTTACTTTATAATATCATTAATTGATATTATAATTTATACAATTTTTACTTCCTATAATTTTCTTTTGCACCTATGAAAAACATATTTCAAGAATATTCACAAATATATTTTTGTCACAACAAAACACTTATTTTCCAACACCTACCAATTAGGATTATTAGGCTTCAAGTCACATGGGTTGAAGTAGATTCAACTTGGACTCTGATACCAAGTTAAAAGATCCAAAGTCTTAACCTAAAAGTTAGCTCAAGAAGTGTGAAGTATAAATAAGAAAAACAATACTAGAGATCCAGTGAGCATAATATCAATCATGTAGACCAATAAAAGAATACTATGCCAAGAAGTGTGAAGCATAAACAACAATGTGTAGCCTACGAGTACACAAGAAATAAGACAATGTGTACAATGACCGATTTAGCAGTTGGGCTAAAAGTCTTGGTGAAGTCAACCTAAAAGTAGCTCAAGGGTTTACGGTCCCTTTTAAATTTTAAACTTCATTTTAGAAATCTTATTTTCTAATGTAGGAATCTTGTACTCCAAACAATTTCTTCACATTTCTCATATCACATTTTGCCAAATTTGTCCATGTGGTTTTCATTAAACATAGAAGGAAAACAAACTTGTTACATCTCTACTAGGCAAATTGCATAATTAGATCTTTTGAGGTGAAACTCAAACCACATACCCTTATCTTTATTTTTCTTGTTTTAAGCTATGGTGTTAAACAAAATGGAAGCATAAGGAAGTTGGATTACAATTTTATTAGCTAGAAGGAATAAACCTAAAACTTGGTTACATATTACAAGCTTGTTTCCTTTCTCCCTCATATAATTCTTAAGCTAGTAGGATCTTGGTTTCCCACTTGAACCATGCTAACCCTTACACATGACTAAGTCTAACTCATACTAGGTAATCAATCTTCAATAGTCATGGCTTGTCAATAGTAGTGTGCTTAAGAAAGCCTAGGGAACTTTTTTAAATGCTTGTCATGTTTTGAATAAAGTAAGAGGCTCTATTGAAAGAAAACAAAGAATGGAGGATTTTCAAAAACCTAATTTTTTTGAAAAAGACAAATAAGAGAGACAATTGGAAATACAAAATTATATGCAATTTCAATTAAAATCCTTAATAATCACAAACCTTAAAAATCATTACATATAAATAATTGTAAAAGAATTAGAAAAAGAAAACAATTAATTACAAGTAAATATCTACGAATTTGAAGAGGATTTCCAGTGGTGGTGATGGTGAAGATTTTGGAACCAAAGGTGAACATGTAGTTGGGTAACACGCGAGTCATATGGGATGTGCTAGGGTTGTTATGTTGGTAGGGTTGACTCGGCAGTATGATGTGTCTTGTTTATAGGTATAGACATTTCTAGGCACGAGGAAAGTTTCTCATTTTCTAACATCCCCTATATTTTGAAGGAGTAAAATGGATAATTAGCTTGGAGTGAAGAGTGCAAAATTGCCAAGACAAGAAACCTTTGTTAAAGATGTCAATAGGTTAATCCATAGAGAATATGAACTATAAGTAACGTTGATTGTGGGTTAAGTGTTCTCAGATGAAGTAGAAGTTGATTTTAATGTGTTCAGTGCATGCATAAAATACTATATTGTTATTCAAGTAAAGAGCTAACAAGTTGTCACACCAAAGCTTGGAAAAGGAACTTATGGAGATCCAGTAAGTATAATATCATTCATGTAAACCAGTAAGATAACATTGTACTAAGGAGTGTGAAGAGTGAAGAACAATGTGTAGCTCTAGGAATATGGGAGAAATAAGACAATATGCATTATGACTAGTTTGGTAATTAGGCTAAAAGTCTTAGTGAAGTTAATGCCTTCTTGCTAATGAAAACCTTAAACCTTATGACAAGTGTTGTCTCTATGGACCCATCTACACAAAATTTAACATTGTAAGTCCATTTACATCCAATGGGAGGAGCATTAATAGGCAATGGTACCAAACCCTAGGCTCCATTTTAGATAAATGTAATGTACTTAGCTACTATAACATCCCGCCAATTAGGATCACAAATGGCTTAGGTAAAGATTGTTAATTCTAGGTAGAGATGGGTAATGTTATTGAGGGTAAATGTATAATTTCTAATAAAGGTATGACAAATAATCGTGCCATCATAAAGACAAGTCACAAGTTGAATGGATGCATTTAAGGAATAAGGAGGTAGGACTAGGTTAACAAAGGGTGAAGGCAACAATGTAGAGAGAGTAGGCTTTGTGGAATTAGGATTCAATGTAGGTGGTGTTTAGGAAGGCATGACTGGTGGGGCTAAAGTGGAGAGAACCTGCATGGAGGGAAAGTAGGTATAAGAAAAGACCCGGGTGCTAATAGGAGGGTAAGGAGGTAGTATGATAAGGAAAGACCTCCTCATGAAAAGCAACATCTACAACAATTAAGAAACACTAAGTATTGGGACATAAGCAATGGTACACTTTATAGCCTAGAAGATTAGCCTAAAAATATGCATGAATGGAGAGTATGGCATAAGGTTATGAAGAGCATAGGTTTGATACAGGAAAACATTGTACATCTAAAAACACATAAGTGAGAGACATTAGGAGGATGATGAAAAAAAGGTCCTATTAAGGGAAGAGATTGCTAAGAGCAAAGGTGATTAGAAACTCAATGGTTTTAAGACAAAATCCCAAAATTTTAAGAGTACAATAGCTTGAGCCAAAAGGACAAGATTAGTCTTAATAATATGGTAGTGTATATGTTTTGTAGTACTATTATAAAAAAGGGCATAGGGGCAAAAGATATGTTAATGAATGCCATGTTATTGTAGGTGAGCATGAAATGCAAAGATTAAAATTTTTGGAACGTCTTTACATTGAATGGCATGCAACCTACAATATAATTAATTTTCATAAATTTTTGAAATGTAGTGAAAATATTTAGAAATTGAAATTGTATAAAGGAAGTATATAAGCAAAATAATTGGGAAAAATCATTAATAAAACATATATAGAATTTATTTCCATTTATTGACTTAACCTTCTACATAAAAATGGATTAGCTAAAGCAAAAGAGATGGGGTTGGCAATGACTTTTATTACGAGTATACACAGTACAAAGGGAAAATGATAAGGATAAAAAAATAATGTGTATAGATTTTAATAAACAAACAAGTAAATCTTATGAAAGATGACCCAATCAATGATGTCATAAAAGAATAGGATTGTATGAATTGCAATAAAAGCAATAGGAGGCATATGAATGTCAAATGAGGAAACATGATAGAACCTATGATCAAGGATGCAATGGAGAATAATCTACCCTGTGTAATATGAAACAGCCCAAAAATAAGTGGTCAAGAATAAAAAGAAACAATTATCATATAAAGTAACTGAAAGATAGACAATAGATTTTTAGTAATAAATAAAACAACTAAAACATTAGATAATTGAAAATGAGAGGTACAAAATGTACTTGTGTATGTGATGGGAAGGGAATACCATCACTCACAATAAGTTAATAGGAGCCTACATAACATGTGGCACTTGATAGTGCTCAAAAAGTCAGTGATGTGATGATAAGTGCTAAAGTCAAGATGAAAAGATGAAATATTAAGAGATGATGGTGGAGGTAAGGGTGGGCTACAATGGGACATTGGTGGTGCAAGGGATAGCAAGCCTATGGTGTGTAGGATGGAAAGGGAATGGGACATGCATAGGGTGCTTGAAAGGTAGGAGGTGGTTATGATTGACCAAATTGGTTAAGTTGATTTATGGGTGGGTTGACTGATGAGTTAAAGTGTTCCCAACAATTAATAACATGGTGTCTACACAACATCATAGTTGATAGTAGGGTCTATTGCATCACTGTCCATGACCTTATTACAATTGGGCCATTGTCAGGTTGGTAGGGAAGGGAGAAGCCCATTTGGGCTAGGTTAACTTGATTGGGTTGGATGTGGGCCAAATGTTGGGCATAAGGGTGGGAAAAAGGAAGTGGAGTGTGGCTGGTCATAAAGGCATCAGAATAGGTGGCAAACGTTGTAAGAGTGTGTTAGACAACCATTAATAACTTTTACCCTCATAGGTGAGAAATAGACCGTGGAAGGCCTTATGGCTAAGAAGCACATTTTAGGACTACATAAAGACGTGTCACTAGTTCACTGAAATTGTCATTGAGCTTTCGAAAAACATGTGTAGGATATTTGTTGTTGAAGATCTTCTTTTTTATTATGGTAAGTTGGTCAAGAATATCCTTTACTTGACTTAAGAACTCCATGATCATGTGGTTGTCATGCCTAATGGTTTGGAGTTCCACACTAAGGGCAGATGCACAAGGAATAGATTGGGCAATGTAAGACTACTTCAAGTAAGCTTACACCTTGGTTGATGACTGAAGGTTGGTAAGCTACATCACCATTGAGTTGGTGGAGGTCACCATCAACCAATTAAGCACCTCCTAGTATCAGATAAGCCAAGTAGTGTAATCTAGGTTTGGGCTAGTGGCACCATAGGGTGGAATGATGGTGTTGGGTGGGACTTTCATGGTGTTGTTAAGGATAGGGAGGAGCTTGGAGGAGGCAAGGAAAGGGGTCAAAAGAGTTTGTATACCACATAATTTGAGCCATTAAAGAAGATGTAGCCAATATGGTAGTTAACACAAGTAGGGATAGATTAACAAATTATGATGAACCAAATGAAAAAAAAGGGGTTGCCATCGAGGTTCTAATGAAGTGGCATTGGCCTTAGGCTAGTGATACCATGAAAGAAAACAAAGAAAGAGGATTGCTAGAAACATAATTTGATTAGAAAAGACAGTTGAAAATATGAAATTATGAGCAATTTTGATTAAATTCAATCATAATCACAAACCTTAGAAATTGTTACGCATAAAAAATTACAAAAGAGTCAAAAACAAAAAAAAAATGATTAATTATCCTTGCAAATTCGAAGAGGATTTTTTATGGGTGGTGACAAAGGATTTTGAAACTAGAGGGGAACATGTAGTTGGATTGCACACAAGTTAAACATGAGTTACATAAGTTGCACTAAGGCTAACACAATAGTCTAACGTGTCATGCATAAGTGTAGACACTTCCAAGCACATGGAGAGTTTCACATTCTCTAACACTTATTCTATAACTTTATAGCTTTCTCTTTGTTCCTCATGGCACTTAACAACCACCCCATGGTTGCCAACATAGCTAGTTAGCCATGTCACCTACCTTAATGAGATTAAGATGGTATCATCCCTCCCTCATTGATAGAGACCTTGGTTTGACTCTAGATACTTTTCCTTAATTCAACTGACACTTTCCCAAGTAGACTCTATAGGTGATAATCCATGCTAATGGATTGATATTTCTTCAAGCCACCCTCAATTTCTTTAGTCTAGGATAGCTTGTGGAGTGGGGAGTAACTTGTCATCTTCATCAGAACAATTGGGTAGTTTGGACTGAATTAGACAATTAGCTCCCACATACTTCTTCAAAACCAATGCATCAATGCTCATATGCAACCTTGAACTTGGAGGAAGTTAAAGCTTATGCACAACTAGGCCTACCTTCCAAAGAACCTCAAAGGGGCCAAAATAACATAGTGACATCTTAAGGGATCATTAGGTAGCTATGTGTAATAGATCAATCATCTTAGCTCTAAAGGACATTCTTCCCTACTAGAAGGAGAATGCCTTGGTGGATAACCATGGTAGCTGTTAGAAGAATTATTAGGAGGACTAATGGACACAACAAAGTAAAGATTAACAAGCAAGAAACATATACAAGAAGTATAATCTTATTAGAACATAATTCTTTACAAAACAAACCCTTATGGTCTTTTCCTATACAAGCTGAAGGACCAATAGTTGTCAGCAACTAGCTATTGGGGATTAGATGTTGGAATTCAAAGTGAAGGCAGGAGATCTATAAAGAAATGACACATGGCAAAAATGCCTGAGAAAAGTTAAAGCGGGTGGTTAGGACCCACTTTGGGAAGCAGCAAGTGTCTTTAATACAAACCTTGGGAACCACTGAAGTGGTTTAGTGCCTTTAAGGCATTAGTCGTTAAAATCTAATGGTCACCTTGGGAAAAAAGTTGACCATTGGGTAAAAAGCAAAGCTAGCCTATTTAAGAGGGTTTTTTATAGAAAGAAGGCTAATTTGGGTTAAGCTCTCAATTCCACCTAGGTGGGCATTCGTATGGGAGCTCACCCACTTAAAAAAAGCCTAACCTATGAGTTCGCAAGAGGCACACCAAAGATAGCTTACTAGGGAAACATGAGAGAGCTTGGGTTGATGTGTGGTCAAGTGGTTCGACATCAAGCCCAAGACATTTTCTAAATACCTAAAGGAGTTCTTTTGTAACAAAATGGAGGTTCAAGTAGTAATGTAACTAGGAAGTTGTTATCTCTCTTTAATGTAAACCTTTTTCTACTTCTTTATCAATTAAAAAAAAAAACTATTCTAGTTCCAATCTATATCAGAGGCTTATAGGAAGTTGGTCTAGACATGGTTCAAATGCCTCATGATTTTGAGAGAGCAACTAGGTTGTGACAATGGGTCATCCATGGTGAGCTCCCACAACAATGGCTATCCTTAGGTCTATCCCCATCATCTAGCATGCAAAACTGCCATCCCAATTTCTTCCCTCCCACAATGACCAACTTAGGAATAAAGGTCTATTAGAAACTTCTTCTCACCTCCATCTTCCAATAGGCAAGGGGAGAGGTTTTCCTTTCTTTCATGGATTATGGTAGTTTGTTTAATGTGGAAGGTCTCTTTCCTTCCATGGTAAACAAACTATTATAGCTTTCAAAGTAGGCCATTTTTGCTTTAATATCACCTTTTACAAGGACATTTTTTTTCCTTTTGGAAGAAGAACATCTTGATGGATAAATGTGGTAGTTGTTAGAAGAATTATTAGGAGGTTTGATAGACCTAACAAAAGAAAGACTTGCAAGCAAGAGACATACACCAGAAATGTAATCTTATTATAACATAATTCTTTACAAGATAGACCCCTATGGTCTTTCTTCATGCTCATTCCTCCAAAAGGAGTATTCAACTCTCTCATTTTTTAAATGTTTTCCATCCCAAATAGATGAGCTCCCATAGAATACTTATCTTGTGTATATATGGAGAAATCCCTTCACAAAGTTAAGGCATTCAACCTCCCTTCTTAACCACCCGAGTTACCCTATTAATGCATGGAGTCTTGGTTCTTACCTCCCATTAAGGGGGAAAGGTATTGTCTTCCCTTCTTAAGGTTAGTTTCTAACTTAGCTTTCTAAAAATTCTAACCTAAGACCCTAGTGTCTTTAATGAAGTTTTCAAACTCCAATGGTCCTCTAATCCATGTGGCACCTCCTTGTTACAAAAGTCTTTTCATCTGTCATTTCCTTCATGTAGCTATTCCCCATAGGTCCATGGCTATTCCTTGAGCCTTGTGTTGCCATCCCAGTTTATTTAGCAAGCAGTTCACCTTGATCCATGTAATTGTCCTACAATGGCCACCTACTATGTTGACATCAGCTGATGCATACTTCATTTTGTGAAATATGACCTATTTTTGCAAGCATTGATCTTCCTAGCATGACTTTTGATGTCCCTCATGCATTCCTCTAACACACATCTGCTTCTCCCACTAACAAGGTTAGCTTGCCTTGGCACCTCTTGGCTCCTTTGCGATCTTCCTACATGCCTTACACACCTATGAACCTCAGCTCATGTCTTGAGCCTCAAAGCATTAAATCATCCCATGCATTTCTCACACACATCTTTTCAACATGTCACCATGAGCTGTTCTTTGCTCCCTAGGGTTTCTTGACTAGTAACATTGGTGGATCACACCAAACATTACATAAGGAGGACTATTGATAAGGGTAAAGCTTGAGGTACACACAGTCACCCAATTCAAATAGGACATCTCCATGCTTCTGATTATAGAGACATTTCATTTTGGCATAGGTCCTCTCTGGATGAAATTATAGATCATAGGATGATGTCTTGGTCCTTTAGGGCCTTATTTACTACCTTCACATGTGACATAGCATTACCTATAATAGCCATAGAGATCATGTATGCAAGAATGAAGAAGGTTACACCAAAATCAGCCTAGATTTAATCACCAAATAGGTATTCCCAATATAATATCCCTTGGGGCAAAAGGGTTCGTTCCCAAAAGAAACTTCGACCTTTCTTGACTGATGCTTATAAGGAAGCCAATCTCCTTTATGTTACTTGGAAAAGGCTTAAGTGGGCTCAAATAATTGGAAACTTAGAAATAAGATATCTAAAAAACAGCCAATAAATACAATTAATAACTAGACCTAAGAAAACCTAATAATAGACTACTAAAAATTAACACTAGAGGCTGAAGGTAGCCAACCACATTTGTTAAAATATACAAGAAGTAGAGAAAAAAGGCAATAATGCAAAAGTGATGAAACCCCGTAAGGGGATCCTCCTTTACTACTTTATAATAATTCACAACGTTTTACAAGCCAAGTCTCTTACATCCAATTTTACTAATAATGAAATGACTTACTAGCCCTGAGCCTAACAATATTTACAAAGCCTAAATATTGTAAAGCCTATAACTCTATATTAACATGGTCAATGCATGGGTAAATTGGAATAGTCCTTCTGCAGTCTCTTATTGAATGAGCCGAGCCCTAGCCTTAGCCCTTGTATTTGAACCTTCCACGGAGGCTCCCCTGGAAAAAGGTCTCCAAGTCCTAGTGGTGTATGGAATGGTGAATAACAAGTGATAAAAGACAAAAATAGATAAGGGGCTCTTTGATCTAGAACCCCCATTGCTAAGGGTTTCTACCAAACAGAAAACAACAAGTTCTAGAATGATCATAATCCCTTTTCCTCAATACTTCCCCAATTACAAAATCCCCTACTTCCCTTGGGCCACCTCATTAACCAAGTGCCCAACTCCCTATGGGTTACATCAAATGCTCATATTTCTATTCCCTACACTAAAGCCCAACATTCCTACTAATTAAAAAACACAATTTAATTACACAAAATAAACACATAACTTATTGCCCGTTACATTCCCCCCTCCATTACTTCAGCCTTGTCCTCAAGGCTAGGTGCCTTTTAGACCAAGGAAGTTAGGATACTTCACTTCAAATTCCTGCTCCACTACCGTTATTGCTTCAACTAGTGATCTTCCTTTCCAATGAACAAGCAACTCAATTTTTTTGCCTTTTCTTCTCCATTCTAGCATTGCTAAGGGTTGATTTTCTTCTTCCAACTCCTCTTGTGCGTCTTGAAATTCATTAAATTCATCTTTCTACACATTTTTAGGATTACCATGGAACCTTCTTAGTTTAGAAACATGGAATAAAAGGTGCACTTTAGTTGTGGCTAGTAAGTCCAATTCATAAGCAACTACCCCCAATTTTCTAGTTACTTGATATGGCCAATTGAACTTAGATTTTAACTTTTAATTTCTTTGTTGAGATATTGAAATTTTCTTATAATGGGGAAACTTCATAAGCACCCAACCCCCTTCTTAGTACATAACTTCCTTATTCTTCTTATCATATACCTTCTTCATGCGATGTTGAGTTGCTTGCTAAATATTTTTGATTCTATCTAATACAACATCTCTTTCTTCCAACAATTGTTCCACCAAAGCCACCTTAGCTGACCCCTTCACATAACTTAAAAGGGAAGGAGGGCTTCTTCCATAAACTATCTCAAAAGGGGTATGTAAAGTGAAGCTATGCCAACTAGTATTATAGCAATATTGAACCCAAGGTAACCATCTAATTCATTCCTTAGTGTGTTCCCCAACAACACATCTCAAATGCATTTCTAAAGTCTTGTTTAGTACCTCCATTTGTCCATCAATTTGGGGATGGTAAGTGGAAGAGAAGTTGAAATGAGTATTTTTCACTCAAAATAACTCCTTCCAAAACTAGCTTGTAAATAGTGGGTCTTGATTACAAACTATAGTGCGGGGCATCCCATATAACTTAAAGATGTTGTCAAAGAATGCTTGAGCTATTGAGACAACTATATATAGGTGTGTGAGTAGTATAAAGTGTCCAAGCTTTGATAATGTATCCACCACTACTAGAAGCACTGATTTCCTAAGTGATTGAGGTAATCCTTTTACAAAATTCATGAAAATGTCTTCCCATATTTGCCCCTGAATAGATAATGGTTAAAGGAGTCTTAACGGTTTGACATCCTTATGCTTATTCTTTTGACATGCTACACATTCCCTTACAACCTGCTCAATAATATTTCTCACTCCTTTCCAATAAAATACAGCCTTTACTCCCTTAATAGTCTTTTCTCGACCTTCATGAGCGCTATAATGCATTTCTTTCACTATCAAAAGAATAAGGGATGAATTAGAAGGAAGATATACCTTGTCTTTGAAAGTGAAGATTTCATCCTTATAGCTCCATGGTCCTATGGCTTCACCATAATTAATGTTATTAATAAATTCCTAGGCCTTTGGGCTTCTTTTTAGCTCCTCTTGAATCGAATCAAGCCACAAAGGGTGAAGGGCAGATATGGCAACATACAAAGCAGAAGGACTATTGCTGTCTTTATCCCTGGATTCAGCTTACTATCTGGATAGCCCATTCGCCACAATATTATCTCGACTTACCTTGTATTCCACCACAAAATCGTATCCCATTAGCTTGAGCAACCACTTTTGTTAAGATGGAGTTATTATTTTTTGATCTTGTAAGAACTTAAGGCTCCTCTGATCGGTCTTTATGATGAATTGGCTTCCCAATAAGTAGTGTCTCCACTTATGAACTGCCATGATTATTACCAACATTTTCCTATCAGAAGTTGAAAGTTTCAAATGCTTTCCATGTAAGGCTTTACTAACATAAGCTATGGGTCTCTTCCCTTGTGATAACACTGCCCCAACCTTAGTTCTCGAAGCATCACACTCCAAGACAAAGGATTCTGTAAAATCTAGAAGTCTTAATACTAGGGTTGATGTCATTGTTGTTTTCAATCTATCAAAAGCTTATTAGGCTTGTTCATTCCAAATGAAACCATCTTTCTTCAATAGACTAGTGAGGGGTTCCATAATCCATCCATACCCCTCAATGAATCTTCTATAATACCCCGCCATTCCTAAGAACCCTTTTAAGGCCTTAACTAATTTCGGAACAAGCCATTAAAGAATTGCTTCCACCTTTTCAGGGTCTATTGCAACACCCTTTTCACTCACCACATGCCTTAAAAATTTTAGTTTCATACATCCAAATTCACACTTCAACATTTTAACATACAAATTGTTCCTTCTCAGTATCTCTAATACTATCCTGAAATGCCAAAAATGATCCTCCCAACTTTTGCTATAGACTAATACATCATCAAAGAACACCAAAACTATTTTTTACAATTGCTTTTGAAACACCACATTCATTAAGGACTAGAAGGTAGAAGGTCCGTTAGTCACCCCAAAAGGCATTACTAAAAATTCATAGTATCCATGGTGGATTCTAAAAGTAATTTTCTTAATGTCTTCTTCCCTCATCCTAACTTGATAGTATCTTGATCTCAAATCTAGTTTAAAGAAATATTGAGCTCCATTCAACTCATCTAAAAGCTCATCAATGGTGGGAATACTAAACTTATCCTTAACAGTTTGCTTATTAAGCTCTCGGTAATCAACACCAAACCTCCATGTCCCATCTGCCTTTTTGACCAACAATACTAGAGAAGAGAAAAGACTCTTATTAGGTCTTATCACCCTTTCTTCCAAAAGCTCATTCACTAACCTCTCAATCTCCCCCTTTTGAACATAGGAATACCTATAGGGCCTTACTAATATAGGATTTCCATCTCCCTTTAAGATTATTTTATAATCATGACTTTGCCTAAGAGGAAGCCCTTTTGGGGCTTGGAACACATCACTAAAACCTGCCAGTATTCTTTCCATGTCTTTATACTGTTGAACTCCAACCTTAGTGACCTTCAACGGCTCCCATGATTTAGATTATTGTCCATCTATTAGTTGCACAACCATAAACTGCCTTTTCTTGGCCAATTCCCTAATAAACTGATTCTTTGCAACTAGTTGAGATGGTTTCAAACGCCAGCCATGAAGAACAATCCGTGTGTTTTCCATTTTGAACTCCATCCTATGCGCTACAAAATTCCATCTTATATTTCCCAACATTTCTAACCATTGCATTCCTAATACCACGTCAATTGCTACTAAGAGAACATATAAATCTAACTTCATTCCAACCCCTTGTAGCTTTACCTCTACCCTTTTACATACTCCAATGTTCTCAACACCCTTTCCATTAGCAACCATCACTCTGAAGGTACAGGAGCGATCAACTATAAGTCTAAGGTGAGAAACCAACCCTTGATCAATGAAATTGTGGGTGTTGTCAGAATCAATTAAGACCCTTATTAGCTTCCTAAAAGACTCCACTTGGCCTTCAACCTTCATAGTTTTTGGATTATCAGCTCCCATATCATATAAAGCCATAGTAGATATTCTCATATCCTCCTCCGTCTCCACACAATCTATAAATTCTTCACCTCCAAGATTCTGCTCCACCTCATGCTCCTTGTCCTCCCACTCGTCTAAGAAAACTACTTCACAAATAAACAACTTCTTCTTACACTTATGTCCTAGAGTATACCTATCATTGCAATGAAAACACATCCTTTTTTTCCTTCTTTCTTCCAATTCTGCAGCTGTAAATTTCCATGTGGGTAAAGCAACCTTTATAAGAGGGTTCAATGGTGGTCTATTAGCTATTAATGGGTGTCTTGTTAGGCCAGAAAGGTGTAAAGCTTCCTCACCCCTTCTGCGAAGAACAATTTCAATTACTCCTTGCCGAACAGCGAATTGAGTTGATCTTTGGCCTTGAAGTTTCAAAAATTGGTCCTCATAAATAAATGCAAAATGGAGTGCTTCACTAAGAGTGGTTCGGTGTTTGGCATCCACATCACCTTGGATCCCCACCTTCAAGCCCTTAATAAAACAATCAATTACTTGTTGAGCTGATAAAGGACCCGCAGCAGCAAGTGCTTCTCTAAACTACTCATAATACTGCTTTACGATGCCAAATTGTTCCAATTTCATCATGGTACGTATTGAATTTAGTGATTAGGTGGAACCATACTTGTCCATAAGGCTCGCTTTGAATTTCTCCCACATCAAAGGTTGCCTTACTCTTTCCAAATCATCTCTATATGATTGCAACCACTTTACTACTATTCCAACCATGTTCCATGTAGAAACTCGGATTCTTTCCAAATCTAACAGTCCATGAAAATCAAAGAATTCTATGGCTATAAAGATCCAAAAGGCTGGATCATCCTTATGGTGAAAATAGGACATTTCAAATTGGGTTATGTGGTTCAAGAGACTGGATCCAGAATCCTGACCCGATTTAGAGAAATCCAAATTGTTGGGGCCTAACTCGCTAAGGCCTAACCCCGATGGCCTTGACTCGTTAGGGTCTAAGGTGTTCATTAGGGGATTACCCCCATCCCTTTTCGAATTGGGGTTAAGGTTTCCACTGGACTCTGTACAAAGGCCTCCCCCCACAATGCTAGAAGAAGAGTCTGAGCGGTTGGCAACAATGGCCTAGACTTGAGACAAGACCAAGTCCATACGAGACTAGAGATCCTGCATCTCTGCTAACATCCGAGACATCCCTGACTCCAATTGGGACTCTAGGTGAGACATACCTTATTCCAAATGGGAAATGCGGCCCTTTATTGCTAGATCAGGAGGCTCTAGTACCATTTAACATAATCCTTCTGCAATATTTTCTTGAATGAGTCAAGCCCTAACCTTAGCCCTTGTATTTGGACCTTCCACGCCTGGAAAAAGGTCTATGATTCCTGCTGGTGTGTGGACTGGTGAATAACAAGTAATAAAAGACAAAATAGATAAAAGGCTCTTTGATCGAAAACCTTCACTATCGAGGGTTTCTGCCAAACAGAAAACAAGTTCTAGAATGATCATAATCCTCCTTCCCTTAAGACTTCCCCAATTACAAAAATCCCTAATTCCCTTGGGCCACCTCATTAACCGGGTGCCCAACTCCCTATGGGTTACTTCAAAAGTCCATATTTCTATTCCCCACACTAAAGCCCAACATTCCTACTAATTAAATAACATAGTTTAATTACACAAATCAAACACAACTTACTGCCCGTTACATAAACTCACTAACATGAACATATTTAAATCTTAAAGACATTCTTTTTACTTTCTTAAACTCTGATTCATTGCAATTAAGTGTCAACAGATTTTTCCATAACAATCTTAAACAAGTTAGAATTGCAGTCGAATGGTAGTGAGACTTGCCGATGAAATTGCAAAATCAATTTCCACAAAAAGATTTCGCTATTTTTGGTGTAGAAGCAGATTGCAAATAGCCCTTTGAATCCAATTGTTAAGAACCAAGAAAAACACGATGCCAGGAGTATCAAAGATTTGACACAAACTTTGGGAAAAGCCTTGGGATCCAATAGCTTTCTCCTTCCCCTAACAGACAATAAATTTAATGAATGAGTGGAAACAGAGGAGCGAAATTGCAATCTACGTCGGGTAACAGCCCCCACCTCTCTGTAATCATATAAAGCGTAACGTGGTAATTGGGTTTCCTCTCATATTTGCCATGTGCGAGTTTGTAAAATGTAACATAGTATCTTGTCCTTAACCGCCTCGTCCAGCTTTCTATTCCTTTTTTGTTTTTTTTGGTATATCTTTTCCTTTTGGATGTCCTTACAAACTATTAACAACAACAAAAAAGGAAAAAAAATGACACCGCCTTAAAATATTCTGTAATGTCTATAATCTAACTGAAATTGCAGCCGAAAACATAATTTTGAGATTCAGATCTCCACATGTCCGCTCAAAATGATGGAAATGATCTACTACGAAACTGATAACAATAACCCACCAGAAACATTGGAGATTTTTTAATCCCACAAGTAAAACTCTATGAACTTATAGGTTCTCACAAAATCTTGATGGTCCAGTCATCTCCAATCCGAACACCAGGCTTGCGGATGGTCACAACAGTTGGTCTACGTCCCCGTTCAAGCAAAAGTGGCCCCATTTCAATGCCAACCTTCTCATTTGTTGATTCAATTAGAGCGCTCTTTGGTCCAGCGACATGTCCTAGCAGTATAATCCTCTCAACGACAGATGCTGAAGAAAATCTGGATTTGCCAGGGGAAGTGACCGCTAGATTTACAGATGTCAGTCTGCCATCTGAGAACACAAAGCGGCGATGAATGTAGGCACCATGCTCAAACTCAAAGCTTTTGCCGTCGTCAATATAGAGTTCACCCTCAGCCGCCTGGGAGCTATTTAGGGCTATCACCTAATGTAGACACGAGTGAATTCAGCAATGACAGCCACATGTATATTATTAACGCAAATTAGCGTGTGAAAGAAGTTATCAGTGGCAACTACTGTCAATGGCAGAAGTAATGGAGAAAAGAAAAATGGCTCATAGATGAAGGTATTTGAAGCTTCAAGTTCATCAATTTTCCGAATCAAGTGTAGCCACTTGAAGGTCAATGATTATTACAACGCATTTGAAGACGGTGGAACTCAACATCAAATGCACATGTTATTCAATCTTCCCAGATTTCAATGTAAAGATGCATCAACAGCAAGTAACATGATAAAAAAGATGTGCTAAGTGATAGAAAGGACTACCTCCAGTACCCAACAATTTTTTGCAATATCCAGTTAAAAAGCACCTAACATAAACTACTGCCTAGGAAAAGGGGTAATACAATTTGCTTACCCAATCCTCATGCTTATATGCCAAAATATGACATGAAAAATAGCTTACTAAATTTTGAGGGCATCTTGCTCACATAGTGAAAATTTGGTAACTGCACTTTCATTTTTTCTATCGCTGACATAAAAAGATGTATGTATGCGTTCTGATGCATGTGCTTCCTACTCATATCTTTTCTGAAGTGTAAAGCAGGCAACACTTTCTTCTCCATCAATAACTTAGATTATGAACACTTTCCACTCTGGTAAATGTATTCTCAATTCTCAACATACAGTAAAAACAAACCAAAAAATAAGATATATATATATATATCCGCACCTTATATATAGACAAATCTATTAATCTGTTGCACAACAAAAAGAATATTGCTTCTGGATTCCCTATTTGGCCAGGTTGAATCTCAATTGGGCTTCATTAATGCTCAAGTTTACTTACCCAGAAGGATAATTATTTAGCAGTGGCACAAAGTAAGGCAATTATATCAGATTCAAACACATACCAGAGTGTATGGATCATTTCCCATCTGTGTGGAACTCCGCCGATACCGGTCTTTCCTTGTTATGATTGTTCCAGCCTTTTGGAAGGCAGGAATACTGTCTTCTGAGACACTAAGCCTGTGGGTCATGCCTCCACTATATGCAGTTCCAGTTCTCAGATCATACCAAGATTGTTTACCAGGTAAATACACGGAAACGCGTTTAGCTTGCTGAGAAGACATCCAATGGCTTAGTTTGTGACGGCACAAACAAGAAGAAAGGACCAAAAGGGGCAATAATTTTTGAAATGGATAGAAAACCAAAATATGGTTACAGCAATACCTCGGTATAAATCCCTTGCACCAGAATACCGCTTCCAACCATGAAAGCATCGTCATTGCTGAAAGTAGCTTCCTCAGAAGGGAACTCCATCCACAATGGACGGACAACAGGAACACCACTAGTGTGTGCCTCTCTGAATAACGTGTAGAAATATGGCAGCAACATGTAGCGGACATGTATGGCATCTCTTATAAGTTGTGTATTTCGCTCTCTGCAATGACATAAAAGACCATAGATTTACTACATAATATAAATAACAGATCCCAACACAGCGGCAGGCCAGACTGATAATTCATACAAGGTGAGAATGACAAAAGGTTGTTTTCAAATTACACGTTCGCATTGAGATATCTGTCACAGATTGCAGCACAAACATTTACAATTAGGTCTTAAATAACTTTCAATGGTCTCTATCCAACTCAAAACTTCATCAAAGGTTACCAGACAATATCTAAAGATGTTGGTTTGAGGCTAAGCAGTAACCCCAGGAGTCCGCAAAGATTATTATTCATAAGACATTCTAGAATAAAACATAACCTAAAAACTCCATCTCACTGCAGTCTCTATCTTGGTTAACAATTATATAATCCCAGATAGGCAAAACCCATGTTATCTCAGTGAAAGTAATCAAAAAACAGTAGAAGTGAAATCAAGGCTTAATACACTATCTTTAAATAGCTTTCTAGTCAGATTCTTATCGAAATGCATATTTTTAAAAGATGAAAGCATACTAGACAATACCATCATGGCAAAATTAGTGGTCAATGAACCAAATGGGTGTGGTTGGATCATATTTATTATTCTCACCATTTACCAACAAAACCCATCTACAACTAACAGTAATTGTATGGGAAATTGAATTACTCAATGTCTAGGTAGTATCCTAGCAAAAGGAAAGGAAAACTTGTTCTTTTAATTTTTTTAATAATTAAATGACAGAACATTGCTTGACTAGAAGAGGACGTCCTACCCAAATAACCATGGTTCTCGTCTTTTTGTGTCATGATGGGCGTGGCCCCTAAAGAAAGGATAGTAAGCACCTAGCTGATACCATCGGACTAATAACTCAGGCTCAGGATTGCCAAAAAACCCACCGACATCCGCACCTGCAGAAACCATATCACCAATCACCACCTTGAAGACAAAGATTTTTTTAGTAAGAAAAACACTTACCCAGCGGGTCATAATTACATGACCTCATCTTTCTACTCAGATTTACAAGAAAGGAGGTGTTATTCAAGTAATAGAAAATTGAGTTTTCTTGGAAAATAAGTCACACTTACCAGAGAACGAGATCCCAGTAAGACCAAGTGTCAAAACCATTGGGACTGAAACTCTGAGATGATCCCATTCTGCTGAGTTATCTCCTGTCCAAATGGCTCCATGCCTTTGACTTCCAGCAAACACTGCTCTTGACAAAACAAAAGGCCTATCCTTCCCACCCCCCCGTCTCACAAGTCCATCAGCTGTTGCCATGTGGAAGTAGTATCCATAGGCATTATGTAGCTCTCGGTGCTCCACACCTCCATAGTGCAGAGCGTCTCTCGGCATTGTCAGCTGCTCATAATAAATGGTAAAGGCATAAGCTTCAAAAGTTCTTAAGAGAGCACAATTATCTTAAGCCCATGAGTCACAATTAGGTACAATCTTCAAAACAAGAAATGATTTTTCTTATCAGTTTTTGCAGTAGTCCTATCTCCACTGTGTTAGCCAAATTTTATCACATGTTCCCTAGAAGCCTCATAATTTGTTTGGATTATCCAGCTTCACCACCAATAGAAAGAGAAGATTTCAATCTCTTGCTAGGACATATTAAAAATAATCTAATTTTGATCAAATAAGTATTACCAGCATTGAACAAATTGTGGAATGGACCCAACATCTTTAATAAGTAATACTTGGCATCAAACAGAAAAATTCTTCAATCAACTCTTAAGCAACATAAATTATATCATGATACTCGATATGTCCCAAGAAAGATGGAAGTTTGGATTTTCCCATATTTTAATGAAATAAATAAAATCTGCCTAAATACCCTCAGTTAGACCAAGAAAAGTGAGTTCAAATTTGAAAAAAGAAAAGTGTGGTCAAATTAATGAGTATTAATAAAGCGTAAATAGAAAATTATTCTCAACTTTGGAACTCCCATTCTTTGATACTCCAAAAGATAAACACCTCATCTACCTAGAACAAATGGAGTAATACTTTTTACACCATACAGCAAAATTTCTTTCTACACTCTTCTAACACTAGCCCTTTAAGATCTGGAAAAACCTTCTGCCACCATATTCAAGAACCAGGAGGAACATCCTCTTTTTTTCTAGTCCCTCCTGTAGAAAGACAAAGGATTGAAGTAAAAGAGCATTCTTCTGAATTTGCAACCCATTGTTTCTATAGTATTCAAAGAGCCACCATATATCATCAATTAAGCAAACACTTTTCAGAATCAAAACATTAAACTTAAACCTAAATAAATGATGGTTTGTTACTTGAAAAATTAGAAAAAAAGTACACTCCATAAGTTGTAGCATGAAATTGTTTGTTATAAGTACTTTGATTCCTGTAGAAGTGGTATATATGCCAGTCACACATTACTGGCTTCCATGCTGAGTTCTATAGAAGCCAGCCAAGGGTAATGATTTCCACAAGATGCACACACCGTGTAAAGATGGTGCATACTTTCATTGTCAAGTTCATACATACAAATCCTTATTCTTCTCAGCATACTTAGTATCACCAAAGATTCTCAGAAAATAGTTTCATTCCTTAATTCCAGCTTCCACCGAACTCATAAAGTTTTAACATAAAATACACATGCAGCGAGCACATTCAGCATTCCAAGTTGCAATTGTAGAAACTAAAATTCGCAAATGGTAACTGAATTAGAAGTATAAGATGCGGGGTGTCTCTACATCACAGTTTGCTTATGTCTAAGATTTAAGGACACTTAAAGATAGGTGGTCTCTTCCTCATCCAACATAAAGACTGATCTAGAGAGGCCTGAGATCAGAGATCTTACATATCATAAGATGCTCGTACAACATTTTACAAATCTGACAAAGAGGAGCTATAGAAACATAGCCAGAAAACTAAATCTTTTTCAGCCTCCAAACAAGTAGAATATAAAACGCAATCCCCCACCACACTCATTCCAAATGAGCTTCCTCTATGTTGGAGCTTCTAACAATGCTGGAGGAAATCCCAGCTATTTCAAATGAAATGAGAAAAACTTTATACACTAAGTGAAAAGCAATATACGAGATGCTGATTCAAATAGATTCAATTTTGGTTTTCACATGACCTACTACAAAAGTGAAATATTAAGTGGCATCTTATCCAATAAGCCTCTAAGATAAAACAGCCACTTTAATAGATTGAAATCATTCTAACCTTAGGTTCAACAATTTTGTAAAAGATTTTTGTTATTCTAGAATAAAAAACAAAGAAAGCACAGAACCTTTGCACATGCCTGCATTGCATGTACTTCATCCAATCTTTCCAATCCCATTCCCCGCTCTACAGACACGCATACAGAAAAGATACCTAGAAACACATTCCCACATTCATCCTATATGTGAGCGTATGTGCGTGTGGGTGGTGGGTGCGTTGGTGTGTACCGGAATAAATGAGTATGTAGTAGTTAAAAGAAACAGATATAGCATCAAAAAGCAAGAATCTAATTTCTTGTAACCAGCTATTATTGGCACATAAAATATACCCATAAAAGGATTCATGTACCTATATATAAGTGGATCATCTAGCGCGCCCATGATTGGGCTGATTAGTTCCATATATTTTGTACTAACCCAAGTATATCCACTATTAAGCATTTCAACTATGAAGATGACGAATGAATTCAATCCCCCAAGCATTTCATTCATGCTATCTAACAAAAGTTAGTATACTGAGATGAATTCACAAGCCACCTACCATCTTCGAGCACCATTCATGGCAAGGAAATGACCAGCAAACAAAAGCATGGAAGAGCAAGAAAGACAAAGAAGTGAAGAAACATACCTCTGGGCCATTAAAAACAGAGGGCTCATTCATATCATTCCATATGTACAACGAAGGAGTCGAACCATCATAATTCTCAAGAGAGAATCTGTCAGCCCACCATGACCTTATCTCCGGACTCAACATATCCAGGTATGACGAAGAACCAGGCCAGCACCAGCCATCGAAATCGTTTCCACTCGCATCTTTAACATAATAACCCTTCTGGGTGGCCTCCTTGTGCACATGATACGAGTCGTCCCTCTTGATATGAGGGTCCACAATTGTCACCATGTGCCTCCCTTTGTCAGCCAACTTGCGCTGCATCTCCTCCGGGTGCGGGAAAAGTGTCCTGTCCCAAGTAAAGTACCTCTTTCCGTCCGTGTGCTCGATGTCGAGCCACAACACATCGTAGGGTATGTTGTGCTCGTCGAACTTAGAATCTACATGCTCAACATCCTCCTCGTCCCTGTAATTCCACCTACATTGGTGGTACGCCGTAGCAAACAGTTGTGGCATGGCCTGCGTGCCGGTTACACTCGTGTACTGCCTAACCACGTCCTTCGGCCCGGGACCGACGAAGAAGAAGGCATCCACGATTCCTGCTTCGCTCATCCAGAACGTATCGATCCTGCTCGCCTCCGACGGCAGCACAATCCCCGCCGCCGCATCGTCCCACCCTTTGGCCATCACATCGATCTGCATCTCCGCCGCATTCAACCAGAAGAAACCCGAAGTTCCACGGGACTTTCCGTGAGAAAGCATGAACGGAATCGATCCGTAGATGCCGAAAGGCGAGTCATGAATGTACTCGAAGACGTCTAAGTTAAACAGCCTATAGGGTTCAGAGTCCTCCACTCCGGGGCCTCTGGTGGGCTTGAGAGCGAGGCTCGTGGCGCGCTCCGGAATCCCGTACACGAAATCGGCGTCGTAGAACGACACGTCGAAGCTTATCGACTGTGGGCCGTAAGGTCGCGAGTCTGTGTGGCTCCGGAACCTCTCTTCCCAATCCTCACCTTCTCCCTTCCCCCGCAATTGCTCGAAATCAAACAAGCCATGGGAATTGAGGGAAATCACGCGACGGCCATTGCTCTTCTCGCGCACGTAAACCTCGAATGGATCGTGCCGCAGAACCGCCTCAAGGCCATCCGATAAGTACACGATCGACGAGGGTCCGGATTCGCCGTTGATCGTCGCCGTCGAAACGCTCTGGAGCCAGAGCTTCTTACTGGAGAATTCGGGCACGATCACATCGGGGACCTCGAAGCGCTTCTTGGGCGGACCAAGGGAGGGATCCTCATCGATCCTGAGCCGCAGGATCCCGTCCTGGTAAGCAGAGAGAGCAAGAATCAAGGGCTTGATTAGTTCCTGGCCATCCTCATTGGGTGGATTCTTGGGAATAAGCTTGGCGGTGAGGTCACCATCGGAGATGGAGACATCACGGGCGATGAGTGAGCAGAAGCCAGGCTTGCGGGCACGGGCGCGTTTGCAGAAAGGGGTCTGGTTACAGTTTCTGAACTCTTCTTTCTTCCAGGAGAGGACTGCACTGAAGTGAAGACCCAGTAAAAGGAGTAGGAGGAATAGATAGAGGCTTTTCATTTGGGATTTCATGGAAGACTCAACATACTTCCTCTTTGATGGAGAATTAGAACCCTAGGAATGAAATAAGAGGGGACGGATCGTAGAACGGGATTGACAGTCGCTGGTCTGAGAGCAGGGGAGCGAGCACTTCTATAGAAAGGCGTTTCTATTTATCTTTTTTTCCCCGCTATAAAGAGTGGTTGATTATCAGGTAAAAAAAAAATTGAAAAGATGACAGACAGTCGATTAAGCTTAAAAACTCGCCCAATGCTCGTCGAAAAGGGACAAATCTCTGTATATTTAATTTTATTTTACAGTAACATTTGAAAACAAAAAATCTGGGAGTTGATAGTTGATGATACTTATACAACATCGAAAGTTGAGAGATTCATGAGTTTGGCCTTATATTAAACATGGGTATTTGTTTATGGGTTTCATGATAAACCTCTCTAATTTAACATGACATCAAAGCTATGGGCTTGCTTCCTAATGTGTTGTGATGGATCTTCACAATTTTTAATTTATTTGCCAATAATATTTCTTTCATTGTGCGGTGATGTGTTGGGATGGACCCTCACCATCTTGGATTTGTTCACCAATAACATTTCTTCCATTATATGGAGATGGTGTGTTAATAATACTTATCTCACATTAGAAGTGAAGATACATGAGTCTACTCTTATTAATGGACAATGCTTTTAACTCTTTTTATTTATGGATTTTAGGATAGGCCTCTTAGATTTAACATGGTATCCAAGTCATGGCCCCCCTTTCCTGATGTATTATGATGGACCATGACAATCCTGGTTTGTTAGCTAATTATGTTTCTTAAATTGTGAGAAGGGAATGTATTGAAGATATTTATGTCATATCAGAAGTGAAAATATGTGAGTTTGACATTATATTAAACATGGATATAGCTCTTATTTGTTGAGATGCAAACTCGTTCTAATTCCTTGGAATATCAGTAGCATTGAAGCTCATATACTTGTTGAACTTACAACTTAACTATGTTACCGTATATGTTGCTTAATTGTCTTTAATATGATTGCATGTTGTGTTATATTGATTTTTCCTATTAAATTGTTTCATTCAATAAGTGAGTAGATAAGTGAAGTAGTTAAGAAAATAGTCACTTAGATAAGAAACTTAATTTACCCTTCTCTTAAGTTGCTCTTAAGGACCCAACACTATTGCTTATAGGATTTAGGATATACCTTCTTGATTTAGCATGGTATTAGAGCCATGGCTTATCTTTTTGATGCGTTGTAATGGATCTTCATCATCCTTAATATTGGATAAGAAACCTAATTTACCCTTCTCTTAAGTTGCCCTTAAGGACCCAACATTACTACTTATAGGTTTTAAGATGGACTTCTTTGATTTAGCATGGTATTAGAGACATGATTTATTTTTTTGATGTATTGTAATGGGTCCTCATCATCTTTAATATTAGTCCACCTCTAATGTTTTTCCCACAATGTGGAAGGAGTGTGTCAAGGATGCTTATCCCATATCAAGCGCAAAAATACATAGTCATGACTTTATATGAATATACCCCTATAGCCTATAGGTTTCAGGATGTACCTCTTTAATTTAATATTAATTAATCACAATATCAAACGAATTACAAGTAAAATTGTAAACAATATTTACGTGGTTTGGTCCAAAAATCTCTCGACACTTACATCTACATTTACCCATAGAAACACTTCATTACAACTTTAAAAAGTCCTTCTCCTTACTTTACAACTTCAATTCTTACTTTCACGAGAAAAATAACCACAATTTGCAATCACCAAGCCACATGGCTATAACACTTGCTTTATCAATCACAAAATGCAAAATGTGTATTCAGGTGAAGCTTAAAAAAGGAGCACCCAATTGATCAAGAGTCCCTTTACGCCCAACTAAACAAGGTGATTGGTTTATTTATTTATTTTTAATAAATATTTTAGGCCGTTCATTGTTTCATAGGACGAGTCCTAGGATTGAATTGTAAAAATTGTAAAGAGTTTGACAGAATTTACTAATCTAGGTATATTTTAGAATTGGCTAGTGGGGACACAATTGGGTGATAAAGAGAGTGGAGCCTACAAGCCCCAAGCTTTGTCATATTACCGTATCCATTTCACTCCCCACGACATCCCTCTCAGAGTCTTGCATTTGCAGCCATCGTTGGAGCATGTCCTCCTCTATCTCTACCGGCCCGGCAGCACCTTCTTCGAACCTCTCCTTTTCCTTCCAATTCCACCACCGCCACCCGCTCCTTCCATTCCCAACCTCCGTCTTACTTCCAATCCCAAACCCGTGTCCTATCTCCACACTTCCTCTCGCTCTCTGCCGTGCTGCCAAGTCCCAAACTGGACCGGTCGAGAAACGACCAACCAATAGGAAGAAGAAAAGGAGTAAGGGCCGGGGCGGTCATTCAGAGGATTTGAGTTTCAGCGACGTTGAAACTGAGCGTGATTTTGACGTTGTCGATACTGATGTTGATGCTGAGGGGGGTTTGGTCTCGGATGCGCGCTCTTCACTGTATCAGCAGGTGCCACTGCCGATGCCCAAACCTCCGGCTGGGTTCGTGGTAGACGATCATGGTGCGGTTGTGACGGCTTGCGATCCAGCAAAGCGAATTGTCACCATTGTGAGTTACTTCGTGCTTCTTTTGCCTTTGTTTGCGCTGTTTGGTTATTGGATTTCTGTTTCTTTCTTGCTTTTTAGCTGATTTTAGTTCTGAATGAGAGCCTCCAGCCCTCTTTGACTGTGTGGGGGGTGCGTGTTTGTTCAGTGGTAAGTATAAAAGGATGAACAGCATTGTGGCATCAACAAAAATGGGTTTGGCGAAAAATTAGAAAACTGAAAATTAGCTTTTTCTTTCCTTTTCAATGATTTTTAATTTTTAATTTTTTTATTAAAGCAAAGAAGTAATGCTGGCCGTGGACATTAGTTACTTTGATGTGAGCCCAGTTGAAAGTACTGACTCATTACATGATTTTGTTTGTCTCTTGTATTCATAAACTTGGAGATTCTAAAGAATTCGTGGACAGGTTGATCCCGCTAATAATCTTCCATTAGAGTGTATCATAAGAAGAGTGTTCAGAAGTTCTCAAGGGGATGTATGCATGCTGCTTTGCCCAGTTGATGCGTAAGAAATGTTGCTCCTATATATGCCGTATATTCAGATGGAATATTTATGCGCATATTACTTTTTCCGTTATATGTGATCGAAAGATTATTGCTGCAGGCCTGTACAAATACTAAAGAGCACAAACATTGAGGGTTGGTCAGCTGTATGTTTACTCTTCTGAACTTAAAGTTTTTTGTTTAGTCTGATCACTTTCAGAATTATTTGATAAATGATCTTGCATGTTTCAATGCTGGAACATTTTCTAGAGTTTTTAGTATGACAGGCTTTACTTGAATATAGAGCTTGACTTTACCAACATGGCTTTCTTTATCTTCTTTCCGATTCTTTGTGGTTTTAAAACAATAAATTGAGGTCCCAGTTTTCATCTAAGCTATAGCTTTCCTCTTCCTTCTCTTCTTTCCAGCAAGATTCAGATTTAATGTGGGATGTAGAGCATGTTTATTGATTATCTCTTCCTGCTGTTCTTGGTTTGTTAAGCATACTTGCTGTGATTGTGGTTTCTACAAGCCAATTCTTCTCTTGCTCAATCTCAGTTTAATATGATCCATAGTGGGATCAAGTTTGGCTTCAGTTCAAATCGAGTTTAAATCATCAAGCTTGAGCAGTATTTTACAGAAAAATTTTAAAGTCCAGCTTGGCTTTACTGGACTGAAGTCAGACCAAAAAAAGAAAAAGGAAAAGTAAAGGAGTTTCTATTCATACTACTGCTGTAGGGATGGTACCATCTTTTGCATGGTTTAGACGTGTCATCAGTGCTAGTATAACGTAGGATATTTAAGGTATTTGATCATTTCATTTAGATCTTCTGTTAACATTTTTCCTTGATGTCATCCTCAATTATTCCTAAAGACTCATGATTGTCTTCCCTAATACAACTTCTAATTTTTTATGCCTCTTAGATATCCATTTCAATATTCACTTTAGTTGGAGTTCTATTTCTTTCAACTTTTGTGTTCTTTAAGATTGCAGAGTGTTGGAATATCTTTGGCTGTTGTACAATAACTGACATTTCCTGTGTGAATAAGTACGTGAAGGTTTACTTAAGATTCCCATCAAACCCTCAGTCTCTTTGAGGGGAAGAAAAGAGAAAAAGGATAAACCTTCCTCGGGCATTTAATCAACCTAACCCTGACATTATAAAAATGATATAGGTACATTAAAATTTTTTATTTTATTTTAATGAGATAAATTTCTCTAAAAGGAAGTGGATTGGCTCAAGAAGGCTGATGCTGCAGTGTCTTCAATTAGATCACACAATCAACGGGTGTTGGACAAGATATGTAACAAACACAAGTGAGACACCATAGTAATTTCACAGAATTAAATGTGGCAAAGGAATTCAGTTTTGAAAGAAAAGGTTCCGAGGGTCCTCTCTTACATGTGAGACTAATTTCTTTTTATAGAACTTGGAGCCTTGTTATAGCATTGTTTTCTTCTAGTGAGGTGTAGAGGAAAATACATTTGGTGTTCCAGAAATGCATCTAGATCTTACTTATTTTATTTAATGAAGAACATATATTAAAGTTCCTTTTTGAGTATTGGGTTGATTTATGCAAAGGAAGAATTTGAGGAATTAAGTTCCTAAAAGTTTTCAATTTAATGAAAGGTAAGGATAACTGTTATTTGGGAAAAGATGAGGGATGGTTGCTTAAGATGGTAAGGCTTATGCAGTGGTGACTGATTAATGCACCTATAAAAAAGAGTAATTTAGATTGAGTTTATGGGGTGAAAAGAGAGAAAGGAAGATCTACATTAACATGGTTAGAGGTAGTGAATAAGTTAGGTTAAATAAGGTGGTAATAGAAATATTCTTTTACATACAATACGGTGGGGGAGAAGATATATGTTATCAACCTTCTGAGTTGATTATGATTCATGTTAAACCTCAATTGAACTGGTATTAGAGCTTACTTGAGTTTACTTGAGTTGAGAAATAAAAATTTGGAGTCACTGAATATGCTGAGAAAGTAAGATTTGGGTGTTAGATGGAGAATGTTGTTGATGACAAAATCCTACAAATGCTTTGAAGTTCTTCTCTGGTAAATTTATTTATTTATTTTTATCAGTTTTCATTTGCATGAAATGGTTCTTGGTTGAGAGCTCTGTTTCTGCTTACCAGTCTGCAAACTAACCACCAATCAGCGCCTCTTCCCTTCTCTCCTCCCGCCCCCCCCACAAAAGAAAAAACCAAAAGACTTCTTTTCAATTTTCTAGTGGTTAGCATTGAGTTCTTTTGAGCAGTGTCTCACTGTCTCCTTCTTCTTCTTCCTCCCCTCCCCCCCCCCCCCCCCCCTTTTTTCTTCCTATCCCACATCTTTTTGAATATTGTGTTCTGCATTTTAGGTCAATGATGTAGAAGTTGAAAACATTCTTCCATCGGCTGCTTATGCTCTTGCCAAGATACATATGCATCTTGTATATAGTGGGTATGATGGTGTTGATTTGCTCATTTGGAACTTTAATATCCTCATAGATGTCCAATATGTCATTTAACTATTTTTTCTTTGATCAGATTTTGCTATACAGCACGAGGAGGGTTCTGCTACTCAGAAGATAGCATATTTGATTTCCGTACAGGCAATAGTTTCTCTTACTTTTATTGATTATTTTGTAGGAGAAATCAAATGTTTCTTAGCTATATTATCTTTATAGATGCATATCAAAATCATATAAGCATGTCTTTCAAATCTATTTGCCCCCCAGACCCTCTTTCATTTCTTAGAATTGATTCATATTCTATAGTTTCAAAGTTAAGCTCTTTGTATCGTCTTTTATCATCGGATACTTACAATTTGCAGATGAAGGTCAAGATATAGATGGCTTGCCAACCGAAGGTGTAGAAATCACTAGCTTCCATCTGGTATTATTAAGATAGCTACCTGTTGTACAGCTCTTAATTTTCGCAAGGATGAAGTCAAAACTGTTTTAATTTGCATATTTGAAAAATACAAAGTTGCAGCCAGCTGACTCAGCAGTATGCATGCTTTTTATGGAAAGAGGTCATATGGATTTTCTTTTTCTATGGAACTGTCAACTTCTTCTGTGAAGTATATATAGATATACAGAAAAAAAAAAAAAAAAAAAAAAATATATATATATATATATATAAACAGAGAGAAGACCATAATATAAGGATTGCTGGAAATTTCTTTCAGCAGCTATGTAAGGTATCTAAGCACTTAGTGGAAGATGCGAGTCATCTTAACCCCCAAATCCATCCCACAGACAGATTTTAGTGTCCATGGGAAAGAATTTTTTTTAAAAGATTCGGTGCTATAATTTAATGGAGAAACTTGTTTTGTCGTTATTATATAATTGAAGGTCGTATAATCTTTTAACATTTTCATGCAATTTTACATCAACAATTTGACAGTCTGAAAAGTAGAAAAGGTAAGAAATTTTTTAGATCTATTTCTATGAATCAGTGATATTCTAACACACCTGGAGCGCCTACATGTCTGAAAAGTAGAAAATAAGGTTTAAATCTGCTTGTTATCCTAACGTATCCAAACTCTCTCTCATCACCCAACCGTACCCCAAGTTTTCTTTGTCGCATCAATGAACATGGTTGTCGCTCTTCTATCATGGTTGGTCTCAACTTATATCTTGCATGAGGGATCATATCCCTCTCTTCATCTCTTCCTCTCCCATTCATGATCTATTACAGTCCTCAGCTTCCAATGAGTTTACACCAGTGCATTGAGTGGGTGTTGTTGTGAGAAGTCTTTGTTATGGGATTTATCTCCATGCTTATGCATCAATTGGGGCTCCCACCATTTTAGGAAACTGTATTCACCTCCTTCTTCGGTTGTCCCACTCAAGGCCTTTTTATTTTTATTTTTCTTTCCCTTGTTCAATCAGAGGAATAAGTTTGCTTCTCTCCATAGTTGCTGGAAATAAAATCAATCCGGTGTGACCCTTTGGTCATCCACTTAGATTATTGAAGACTAAGACTTCTACTTTTGTCTGAGTTTCATTTTTCAATCTTAGTTTATGGTGAATTTGTGATGTTTGTTGGAGTTTATTTGTATTTGAAGTTCATTTTTATGGAGTTTGAAAGTGCTTTTTTGCTATCTACTATTACTTGTGTTTTTAAACCCTTTGATGCTCTGCTTGTTACTTCATCATGTTCTAGATGGAATGTTCGTAAATGACACATGAGATGCAATAATCTCTTGTTCCTAAAATGTGATGGGCCAAGAAAGGTGGGTTCAATTAGAGAAAAAACAAGGAGTTTCAAATAACAGAGAAATATATCACAAGTCAAAGCATATAAAGCACACAATCGATTGTGTAAAAGAAATTGATTTTAAAATCTAAAATTAACGTTTAATTTCCAATGAAGTGCTACTTATTTACTCTCTGTTGTTAATGATATCTTAGTTTTCGTAGACCTCTCATATTGTCATATCTGGATAATATTGGCATTGGTGCTTCCTAGGTATATTATTTACTTGCATGTGATGATTGAATCTCTGCATTTGTCAGCTTCTCTCGTTATTCTCTGCCTTTTTAATCTGTAGTTACTTTGGTCCAGGATGGTGCACAGTACATGATTTACACGCCATCTGATCCGCTTCTTTTTGTTGTTGTTAAGGTACTACTAAATTTTGCTATGCTTCTTGAAGGGAACTGGTCTTGCTGCCTTGAACAAGCTGAACCTCGGTTTTTGTTCCCACATAATTTGAATCTCCATCTAGTTTATTGCACTTTGTGCCCTTTAGGATAAGAAAAAGGAAGAAAGAAAAAAGAAAGGAGTTTTTCAATATGTTCCAGTAAATTGTTCTCATTTTTTGTCTGTGCTATACGGCCTTCTTAAGACTAGGCATAGATAGTGCATGAGTTGGGAACCAACTAATTCAGGTTGAATTTATTTGTGCAGAATCATGATGGGGAATTGCGAATAGCAGATGATGTAAGCTATCTCATTCTTATTTCTTTACCTAGTAATAGAAATATTGTCCATTAACTGTTCCCTATGTCTTTACCTAGTAATAGAAACATCGTCCATTAACTGTTCTTGCCTGCATAGAATATATAGTTTGTTGGCATTCTCAATCATGATATTACTTTTGTCAGTATCATACTTCTTCAAAGTATTACTTTTGTACCATTTAACCTTGTTACTGTTGGTGCCCTGCTCTCCACTGAAATTGGCTATATAAAGTTTTGGGGTCATAACCCCTTGAAGGGCTATCAGATCAGTAGTATGGTGAGTCATAATTTCAGACTGGGGTCAACATTAATGTGGTTAGTTATGGCAAGTGAAAACTATAAAAATTCACCTAAAGAATGTGTTAGGTAACCAGTCATCTAAAGTGATGCCTTACCTAACATCCTCATCTCAAGGACACATTCACTAATTTGCCTTATGGTTTTTGATGGCCTAGTATAAAGCTATAATCAACTAGTTCATTTATAGATGTTGTTTTGGACCAAGGACTTGAAGTGTTTGCGATAGTGTGTGTGTAGCATTCTTACCCCGGGTTCCTCTAACCAAACAATGTTTTGGATCTTCTGAGCTCTACAAAACTGATTTTTGGAGGTCAGTCGGCAGCATTTTGGGTCCTTGGCCATTGTGTGCTGTGTGTGATTTTTATTACTTGGGATGTTCTTCTGCTTGTTCCGAGTAAACCATGCAGGAAGAATTTCCCACTAACAATTCATTGGTAAGTTACACATGCATGTAATCATTCATACATCAACAGCCTCATTCTCTAGTGCATGTATATGTACAGGCATGTTTCCATTGTGCTTGTGTTTTTGCATTACTAATTTAGGGGTTCAACCAAGATCTTGAAGAGCTGGGGATTACTGTATTATGGCTCTCACAAGCCCTCTGGTTTTATTATTTGAAACAGGATCTCCTGGAGGACCCTGCTATCATAAGCGCCATAGACGAGGAAACTGAATTTAATGCATTGGTGGTATGTTTCAACCTTCCGTACAAATTGTCATTCTTTTGGTGTTGATGTGGGGCTAAACGATTGCTTTGGTTTGTTCTATCAAAATTACAGGAGGAAGAGACGGCTCTTCTTGAATCGTTGAAATTTGGGGAAAGCTAACCAGACGTATCATTCCTATTGGTAGTTTATCAAATTTGGCTTGTTTTGCCATCTTTATGGGAGCCTGCACCACTTGTTCAATTTGGAAGGCACTTTACTACAGGAGACACAGGTGGTGGGGGGTGGGGTAGTTAGGAGTAGGCGATGGAAGAACTACTATGATTGATTCCCTTCTTTTTCTTTTTTATGTATAATAAAAGTTTAGTCTGCATGAAGTGCTGAGCAATGCCTGATTTTAGGTTCATGTCTGTGTCCAGCCATGAGATGAGTTGTTTTATAATCTTACGGTGTTTTTGGTTGGAAAGAATCCTTAAAATGGAGGTATATATAGTGCAAGGAAAGCATTTTCGTCAGCCCTTAATACTTAGTCAAGAGTTGAATCTCTAAAATATTGGTGATAGTGAAAGGATCTGATATCTTTCGAAACTCCAAAATATCATGTGATGCATCTAGTTCACTATCCCACAGGGAGCTGGAATAGGTCCTTAATGTTATCATTGATATGAGAGGAATGATTTAAAACCTTATAATACATATTATCAACTTTTTAAACGATGGCTTCTACGAAAACCAGTCAACTCGTTTTCTTGAATGTCTAGTTTCAACAAAGTAAGGAACAATTGTAAAATATTAGAGCGTTCTGTACCCATAAACCCTGCAATCCTGCCACAGAAACGTTCCTTAATTCTAGCTTAGACAACTTTTTTTTATTCCTTGTAAATTGTTTGCCTGTATAGGGAACAGGATCATTCATTGTAAAGCCAAGGAAAAATAGAAAAGAATACAACCCCAAACATTTTCAGGTTTTTGCTCTGCTTTTGGTGCTTTGTTTTCGTTTTCATTAAATCATCTTCTTCCTTGGATCTGGTCATCTTTACTTGCCAAGAAAATGAACTGATATTAACTTCTTATACTGGCAAGAAATTAACTTAACGCCGGTCTCACAATTCAAAAAAACAAGCCCCAAAGCACAGACTTCCCAGCTACAAAATACCCCCCCGCCCCCACAAAAAAAGGAATCTAAGAAAAAAATATCCTCACTGATGACGTAGGATAAAAAAAACGTTCTTTTCCTTGTTTTAGCTAAACAGTGAAAATAATGTATTAGAATCTGTTGATTGGAACCTACTCTCAGCTGCACACTGCTTCCACAGCAAGTTTCTTAGTTGCGCCAGGGCACAAACCCTTGCTGAAATTTTCTTCTGTCAGTTCTATGGCACATTCATTATTGTTTAGGCACATCTGCATTAATGTTGAAGCAAATCAAGGAATTAGAAAAACATTATTGAAATCCACCTGAAAATTACAGCTACTACATGTACCTCGAAAGCAAACAGATTGATGTCTATGACAGAAAGCTGAAATTTATGCTCAATTGGCTCATTATAGCAAGCAACACAACAGGCATGAGGATTGTGGGGCCGAAGACACTGTCTAAATATAAGAGAAGACAATTCCGTATATATAATACTCCCACGCATGCTCACAAACATATGCGTATCCAATACACACACACTATATAATACACGCACGTGCACACACAATTCTCGAACCACGTTGCGGTCTGAATGAAAACATTTTAATAATCCATTTCTGCAATGTAAAGATTTAACTCAGCCATGCTTTCCTCAACTTCTACTCCTACTTTACAGGAAAGAAGTTCGAAGAAGAAGAGAACTAACTTTTACACGCTGACATGCTAGTGTAGTGGAAACATGGGGGAAGACAAATACTTACCTTTTCAACCATGGAAGTGGAATTAGGATCGTGGCAGTCTCCCTTGCTGTATGATCCACAAGCTCCCTTAGGAGTTCCAAAACTGGCAAATTTTACAATGGAAATACTGGTATTCTCGGGGCACTTCAAAAAGACGGTTGCCTTGTTTTCGTTGTTTACTTTTCCATTTTCATGCTGAGATTGAAGTTCAGAGGAAGGATAATCCTCGGCAACGAGAGCGCATACACCAGAGACTCTTCGTTTTGAGAAACTGATTTTTGTTGGATCTCCACCTTTCTCCTCAAAGATCACCAGAGTGTTTCCAGATGGCCTGAACCAAGAACGCGGAATATGGTACCTGCTCCATACATAAAGTAAAGAGTTTTTCATGAAATCATAACATTTCTTTTTTTTTTTGTTTCTTTTTAATCAGGATTTACTTTTAACATACGGGATGCTATCATTAAACACATGCCACAAAAGGACCTTTGGAGCCGGCCGGGAAGACCCAAGTGCCCCAGTATCAAGTGAAAAACCTTTCAGAATCAGTGATCTTTTATGTAGTATAAATAACTTTTTTTATTCCTTAAAAAACCAAAACTCGTGAATGAACTATTTTCATTGTAAAACGATCCCAGAGATTTTATGCATAATCTCAATTGAGTATGAGAGTTTCTCAACAAACATTGCAAAAGCATGTTCACCCTAGATTTCAACAGTTATTGTAATCAGACTGTAAGTGAAAGAAAAGAAGAATATGCTGGTTTATAACTCCTATTTTGCAGTAAGTTGATTTTGCCTCACCATCTTTGTGTTGGCTCTCCACATCCAGTGAAGCACTTATCTGGCATAAATTTGCCTCTGTAGTCACATTCTTGAACACATTTATCATGTACAGAGCTTTTACGAGGCCAGTATCTTCCAATTTCTTCCCCATTCAACCAAGCTAGACCTTTCCCCATTTGTGCCATATCCAGCCCAATTGGCTCATCTCCTGATGGAGGGTCCACAACAGCCTGAAGAGATGAGTAATTCCACAGATTATGACTTTTTTCCATTATAAACAGGTGCCCAAATAAATAACAGCTGTGTACTTCCACAGAGGCTGGTAAGAATGACTTGTCCAAGTGCTTACCTTGTACCATGTCAAAGGCTGTTCCTTTGGTGGTTCTGTGGCCAATAACCAATTGGCATTGTCCAACCCATTGCCCTTGTATAATCCAAGGTGTTCTCCTTCCAGTCCAATCTGGGAAACCAGGAAAGATTTAACATTTAGCTCATCAAATATAATCGTAAAGCCATGTCAAGGTTTGAGGAGCTCGTGCTTGACTTGTAGTGAGTACAGGTAAAAATGAGCCAAGTTGATATGAGATTCTATATTTAAGCATGGCTCAGCTTATGAAAACTGAAATTTTATCTTGAGCTAACTAGAGAATTTTCTGAGGCTGGCAAACCCATGATCATGTAATTAGTTTGTTCAAGCTACATGGCATGTTTCTTTTTTGTTAATTATAACCAGGGGGTGCAAACAATTTATAATAGAACAGGGTTCGCATTTTATGAATTTCTGTAAGAATCTTTTGCAAATAAAGTAATTGAGGATGCACTTTAATGCAAGTAAACAATAAATAAATACTTAAAAGAGAAGAAACTAGGAAAAAACTGGATTTATTAATAAACCATGATTTATCTATTTTCTAGTTCAACTCCAAATAGGACACATGTATCTCTTTATAACAGTGAATGTCATTGAAACTACATGTAATCAAACCAACTTAGATTGATTTGACTAACAGCCTCAACTAAAGTAGTAGTATGCTTCAATTAGGTTTATGAATAAGGTTAAAAAATCAATGGTAAGAGGAACGTTAAGTTTCTCAGCTAATTTACAGCATCAACAATTAAATTCTTACTTCGAGTAACATATAGACTATTTGCCTGATGGTCATACTTCAGCTGGTTCCCTTGTCCAAGGAGTAGATTATTGAGATCTTAGATCTGCAAGACATAGCCTCTGAAGAACAGGAAGTTCTGGGGTGGAAAAATGACCTTCTAAATCAAAAGAGACTACTTTAGGATGCATTTAGGTAAGTGAATCCTTTTGCATTTTGCTAAGAGAAGTCTTTTCCACATGAAGTCATCTAATGCTTCTTCTTCTTCCTTTTTTTCCCCCCTTATTTTTTGTTTGTGACAAAAAGTTAAGGCAAGCTTTTCATGATTACGAATAATTTGAATAAGCCAGGCGACAATTCTAATGGAAAAAGTAGTCATCACTTTTATGGTTGTATGCCTAAACTTAAAAATAAAACTTAGTTTTTGGACAATATCCCATTTTCTGCTCACATGTAATGGCGAAAATTATTTTCCAAATATCAGCCGTACAGATACTGACATCAGCATCATGAGAGGGAGTTCAAGGTTGGTTAGAACTCATGGGCTTACTGTCTTTGTTGTTAATGACAAGTGAAGAGCATCAGTCTACCTGGTTTTTTGGCAAACAGAATCACTGCCTAAGAAATGGGATGGTCGACAATGGGGTTCTTGTGATATTTGGTTTATCTTTCTCCAACATGGATCTAGTTTGTTTGGGACCACTTAGTGGCCAGAGTTTTCTGGTTGTTTCAACAAAGAAATCAGCCGCTTCAAGTGGCAGTGGTAGTAGTTTCAGCAGCTGCACACAATTGTGTACACAAGCTTAAACGACAAGTATTTTATAGGGTGTGGTAAAACAATAGCCTCTGTAAGATGAAGCAAACGATGTCACTCACTGCAAGGGGAAACAGCCAGTTTTCCAAAACAACAGAACAAGAAACTTCAATCAGTGCAAGGGAAAATGGCAAGTTATTTAGTCCAAAGGAAAATAAGAAGAAGCCAACGAAAACGCAGTCCATTTTTTGAGCTGGAACAAATGTGATAATTGTTTCCTCTATCCTGTTTTCTTCAGTACGTCATGAATTGAATACTATAAGTGTGATGTTCACGTGGTATGATTTGTGTTGCCTAGTTACTTTTAGTAATTAAATGTTTGATAGTGTAGTTGTGTATATTGGAGTTATTTCATGTTCTATCTGATTGCAAAATATCAAAAGTGAGTCCAATATCAATGTCATAATAAGGGGATAGAGAGCCATGTGACCACTCATGGCGAAAACCTAACTCTCCAAACCATGCATAAGTGTGGGACTAATTTGTACCCTGTATGAATGCAGGCAAGCAATTTCCAAATATATTAATGAAGTGAACGTCTAGTAATGACTTTTGCAACAGCTTTATACAAGCTAGACATATGAGAAATATTCACCTAACTTGAGGAGTGTTAATTTATGTAATATCTAAACAAAAGGTAATCAATATTTTAATATCAGGTTATTGTTGTTTAGGATAACATGAGTAATACATGTGCCCAAAAAAAAAAAAAAAAAGAGAGACCTTATTATGGGTCCTCTTTCTTCTTTTCAGCAGCAATACTTTCTTTCTTTCTCTCTTTAATTTCCTCTCTACTTAGTTCTCATTTTACTCAAACCAAACCCTATAAAAAAACTAGGGTTTAGAAACTTAACTGTTGCTTAAAATTGGCTTTATGAAACCTTAGGCGTTTCTACAATTACCCTAGTCAGTCCTAGGACTAAAGGACCTTGGAGAAGATAAGGAATCGCCACTGGATGTTGTTTCTTCTTCTTTTCATTAGTTTTAGTTAAAATCCAGAGTGCCATCTTTGTTGAACTAAAAAATCAGGTTTATCAGAAGAACAAAAGGTATCTCTTTTTCACGATTCCATTTACTTCAAATTAATTCCACGCTGGTCTTTAAGTTTTGGTCTTTATCGATATGGGAAGCCACTCTGGAACTCTTTTTATTACCATAGATAATCACATAACAAACCTGCATTTTTTTATATATATTTTTTTAAAAATATTCTTTTAAAATGTTTGCACGGGCATAGCCTCTTGCCAAAGTTATTTCCAAAACATTATCCCCATGTGTTAAGTGAAGGACGATTCTTAAATTTCAGATGCGTTGGTATACAACAACCTATTCTGTACCTAGGTCCGCAAGTCTTGTCACTTGATGATCACCAGTTCTCATTTGACATCTGAGGTTACAGTCGGTTGCAACGTTTGTGAGACCAAGTCACAACTATTTTCTGACCCCTAAACTAGACACAGTTGAAACCCCTCTAGACCACTGCAGGTACAATATAAATTTTTTACAGTTTTTAACAGTAACCTATAGTTCCATTTGGCATAACCTACTTTCGGTGATTAGCAAAGCTATAAGGACAATTGAAATGATCACAAGTTATTTCTCAGCACTCCAAATACAAAAACCACATTTTGAGGAACATAAGAAACCAAGAACCTCTTTAACCCATACTGCAATTAATTCAAGAATTGACATCCTGATGACAGGATGAGAAATTGAATTGGTAGGTGAAGAATCTTACCTTGTAGGACCAAACATATGATGATAAGTCAATTGTCCCATTACTGAACCCCTTAATCTTGACACTTGTTAGTCCTGCTCCTATCCATTCATAAAATGCGCCCGCATTCTGAACATAACAAGAAAAGTGAAGGAACGTTAGCACTAAGGAACTAGATATTTCATTACAAAAAATATATTGTTATCAAAACATCAACATGACTCCAGATATTTTTTAAGATACCTATGAAAACAACTTATAAGTGAATGACTGACTCTTTCATAACATACACATTATTGATGGCTGAAAATGCAACTCTCTGGCACCCAGTATTTTAATCATCATGAAGATAGTATTCCAAAATTACAAGACGAACAAGCCATCTAGAGTAGGAACTAAACTTGATATAGAGAAGTAAACACATCCTAGGGTTTCTTGATTCATACAAGTGCATGCTATAGAGGAAGAAGATCAATTTAGCAACTAATGAGCGAAGACAAAGCATGAAGAAACCCATCTACTAGCAAAATTAGCAAATTAATGAATATGGAATATTAAGGCAGTACTGAAACATGAGATGAAACCAGATTACACATGACCATGAGACATTTCTCAAAGATGATATCTCTAAACAGCTGGTATGATACAAATACAAGCGATCAAGTTTTTGCAAATTCACAGAAGCAACAAAGTAGATCACCAATAGAAATCCACAATGAAGCTAATATTGGACTATAAACCAAAACCCATTGCCAGAGTATGAAAGAATGAGAACCAACAATCACTTTTCCATTTCAACCAGATAAGTTGGTGGCTTAAAGTGAGGACAAACAATCAGCAGTTATTCTAGAAGAGAAACTCACTTGTAGACCAACAGTCATGCTTAACAGAGCAATTTCATTCTTCCCTGCCTTGAGAGAAATAGGTTTCCTAAATTTGAAGGGTGAATTTGTGCCATTTCCAGATGCACTAGCTGAAGATCATCAGTAATAAGTTTAATTAAGACCACTCATCAGAGTTCATGAAATAGATCTGCTGCCAAGACTAGTTAGATCTCTCACAAATTTCACATGTTACTCAAAAGAATGCAAGCGCAAATGATGCTTGAATAAAAGCCATAATATTCAAGAAGAGTAACAAAGATAGTAAACTTGATTATAGTATCAAAGCATTTCTAAAATGAGCAGTCTTGTGCCAGAGAAAGAGACACCATTTGTTGTTTCCAGTGATAAATTCGCAAAAGGAATCTTCAACATTTATGAAAAATTGTAAATTAGAATTAATTCCTGATGCACCATCAATTTGCATGCTATTCATATATTCAACAATTTACATAAGCATCAAAAACAATTTAATCCTACCTAGGAACTGGAATAGGTGAACTTCATTGAGAATAAATGGAAGTCAAAAGCTTTTGAACATAAATGGATACATTGAGAAGTACTAAATGAAATTAGTCAAAGCTAGGAATCCAAGTGAGGCAATTACCAACCCTTGGTCCATCCAAAGCATTATTAAAAAATCCCCAAATCCCAATCCCCTTTGCCCTGTCCTCAAAACAGCAAGATAAGGAAACATTATGTTGACCGAACAGAAATTGATCCCAGACCTCCCCAGAAGAAACTCCCTTGGATCTTCTATAAACCCTCCAAAACTGAAGATGAGACAGTATATAAAAGATTTCCCCAATTAACTACAAAATTCACTTGTACTCTTCATTCCTTTCTTATTAAAAAAAAAAAAAAATTCATTTCCCTTCCTCTGTTAATCACTTAATAAATAATTGCATAAATTTCATCTAAACTGATTTCCAAAAGGCAGACGGGCCTTGAGACCTAATCAACATGGAAACAAACACAGATAGGCCTCAAATGAGCTCCAAGATCTGATATACCAGGCTCCACTACCATTTTAAAACATCGAACCTCTAACTTCAGGCTATTAAATGGAGATGGCCTAGGTTGTAACTTAATCCACGTAAGGCCCAAACAAATAAGGGTGGGATGCCCCAACAAAGACCTATCAAGTTCCTAACATTATTCTCAACAAAGCCAGTCTTTGCGTTGAACCTATAGCCTGTGGTGCTTTTGGAACTGTCTAAGTACTCTAAGGCAATATAGTCATTTAAATAAAAATAAGCCACAACTTACCATACTGTATAGACATCCTACACTTTAAGTTGAGTTCAAGGCGAGATAGCTTCAGGTATGAGTATTTATGGACACAAAACAGAACAGAAGAAAAGTTCACATAAAGAAAACAACAGCCTTTTTTCTTTAGATGACAAAGTCTTGGCTGGCTTCGAGGTTGGATCAGGTATCAGGTCCAACTCTTCTCAAAAATGGCAGAAAAGAGAGGGGGGGCGCCCCCCAGGGGGGCGGTGTTTGTGTTGGGGTTGACGATATATGGCTCTTTGTAGCACCACGTGAAGAAAAACATGTGTAAAAGCAAGTACAAGCTCCTCAAGTTTACATTTTTACGTCACACTACTTTGTAAATGCACTATTTTGTACATTTTTAAATCAACTTATCTTAAAATCTTAGACTTAGAGCGATGACGTTAGACATTTAACTCAGTATTTGATACTGCTCCTCATGTGTAGAGTCAAGCTCTCTTCAATAAACAATGTTCAAATTAGGACCTTCAGTTTGGTAACATATCAAATCACCATTTTTCCTAAAAGTCCAAGTCTAAACTGGTAAAATTGGTTGAGCTTAAACATATAACTAATTATGTCAGCTTAAAGATTTAACTAAACACTTAAATGTATAATAATTGAGACAGTGGATTAAGGCATATGCAGGAAATAGAAAGTTGGAAGTACTTAGAACTAACCTGAAAGTTTCTGATTGACAAAAGCATGAAGAGCATGACCTTTTGACTCAATAAGAAGCTCTGGTTGGTTTCCCTTCTTTAAGAACTCTTCCTTTTCATTAACAACTATACTGCCAGCAAGAACAGCACTCAAATTATCTTTCTCTTCACTTATATCTCAGATGCATATTTCATTACTTTGCATATTTATTGAATTCTATGTGGTCATAAGCATATTATGTACAGAAACTAGGACAGGTCCACCAAGTTGCACGAATTCTGTAAAGAAACCATTTACTTATTTATTTCTCTCTCTCTAAGCATAGAAGAAAGAAGCACGGGTCAGTCATGGCTGGTTCTGTTGAGAAAATTCAACCAGTCCATACAACAGACACATACCATAACAAATAGAACATTCTGTGTTCAATGTATTGCCTCTTGCTTGTTTTTCTTCTATCTTCTGGATCTTCTGAGCAGCAGATATTGAACTTCACGAACTTAGTGTGTTCAGTGTGTGTGAGAGCACACATGCATTTGTGTGTATGTGAGTGTTGTCGCATTTGCGAGAGAAAGAAATATCTTTTTTTCATAATTTCTTCCAACATTTTGTAATACTAGAGCTTATTAAGAAAAAAAAAAGTGGAAATATAAAATACTAGCACTCAAGTTACTTGCAGAAAACCAATTTAGGAACGACTGGACAACTGACCTAATAATACCATTTTAGATATCAAATGTCAAGCAGGGAAAACAGGCAACAAGAACACCTTGATCTATGACAGAATACCGAATGGTACAAAATGCGCCAAGCAATTGAGATTGACATTGACAAGCGCTTCAGAAGCATTTGGAGGACTATAATGTGGCTAGTTTAGTCCGCTAATTGAAGAAGGCTGAAATTAATTTTAAAGCGAGACTTGAGAGAGGAGCCAATTAAGACAGGAATCTAGAGATAAATTTTAAAGATGGCTGATGTGACAACTGGATAGAGAGGAGGAAATTGAAACAGTGCCAAATATTTTATATTTTGATATCATAAGCAAGTGCTGAGAGATGTCGAAGGATTTGCTGCTCTTTAAATGTTCTGCACAAAAATTTTAATGAACAATTGTTGGGGCAGATCTCTAAATTAGATGTTTAGGCCAGAAGTTTGGTCCATTATACGAAAATAACATCTGAAAGACCTCATGAGAGGTGCAGAATCACTTTTGCACTTATCATTTCATCTTTTGTTGAAATGCTATCTATCACTACTTGGATAGAGTACGAAAACCAGGATAAAAATGTGAAACAAAGTTTTGAGAGACCACTGCAAAATATCTAATATGAAAACAAAAGCCTGCAGTGACACAAACTTTACAAATAAAACATTTTGGCTATTTGCCTTCTCCATCATAGATGTAGGCTTCAGTTTTCCTTAAGTAGGCTGTGGAATAATCAAAATGCTGATCATATACTGACAGTAAAGTGAATACATATATAATTCTATAAGTATCTATATTTTCACGTGCAGTGATCAATCCACAGACAGTGGAAGGAAAAAAAAAGAAAAAAAAAAGAAGAAATAAAAACCAAAAAGGACATTAGGAGTGTGCATGTTTTCCATCCTTAATATGTTCTCTCCCACCAACAATTAGAGAGTACTTCTTCAATGGTAAAATAACATTTTAAGAAAACAAAATAAGATTTATATCTTAAGTAAGACAAACCTTGTTGTATACCAGAGGTAGTCAGTGGTATCTTTTGTTGTATTGATATGATCTACAAAGCCATTTTTAGTGAAGTCCGCTTCTCCCCAAATCCCCGCCTTCTCCACAAATACTTCCCATTTAAGAGCTTGGACGCCTTTATCTGGTGATGCTGCTGTTAGTTGCAAATCCTCTGGTGCCATTTCCAGTATGGTGGTTTGACTTCTAACCTGTTAAAGGTTCCATGTTTACATGTGGAGCCCCATTTAATCCATTATTTCTATTCACCATAAAGGAGATCCAGAGGATACATGTTATTAAGACCAGTACTCTTTCCATGTATTAATTGTCAACAAAACAATAAAAGGATCCTATCATCACAGCTTTGGGGGCACTTGGGCCATGGCGGTGATGCCATGCATTTAGGTGTCAGAGGGTGTCACAGCCTGAACATGTGACATGTTCAACACCCTCTGTCCTACACTGGAAAAGTGACTAGGTGTTCCTGACAATATAAGCTAGGTGATTACTCTTCTCAGTTAAGGTGGCTTTTTGGGATAGAATTTAAGCTTGTAACAAATGGTATTAGAGCCAACCCAATCCATCCCTGTTCTCCCCATCAAGTGGCCTAGTAGGCCTACAAGGCCCACAATCCCAAGTAGGCAAGGGGGTGGGGAAGATGTCATGCCCCAAATAGCTAAGGTGCTCACAGTCCTAGGTAGGCAAAGAGAGAAAGGAGAGAGAAAGAGAGAGGGGGGGGGGGGGGGGGGGGGGGGGGGTGTGGGGGGGGGCGCACTGCTTTTGTCTCACATTGGGAAGGTGATTGGGGGAGCTTAGCCATATAAGCGGACTAGTCACTCCACTTACAAGGTTGGCCTCTTGGAAAAAAGAGTCCTAAATTACAACTTAAAAGGTTAACCCAATGGGAGAAGTAACCAAGCCTCTTATATGGCTAGATCGATCTATTTGCCTTAATTTCATGACATCCCCTTCTCGCCCTTGACATAGGTGGGGCCCACCCCACACTAGGGGATAGCTGCTGCAAGCTGCTAGATTGGACTGAGGTTTGGCTATGATACCAATTGTTATGGGCTTGGGTTCTAATCCAAAAGGTTAACCCAATTGGAGGAGTAACCAAGCTCCCTTATATAGCCAGATTGTCTCACTTGCCTTTTCATGTGAAAAAGAGATTTTTGCCTTAGCATCTCTAGCATGAAATACCTAGTTGAGAAAGCATTTTCTGACTGGCAGCTGTCTTCAATTAGTTAGCCAAAATCATGCAACTCACTGCTAGCCATATACTATTAATGCACCTCGCAGGGAAGTAAGCTACACAGGTGAAGAGAAAACAAACATTAAAGTATCTACAGAGTATGACTTTAAATGCATACTTCTGTTGAAGTAAGATGCTATAATAGCACACAACGTCATCACTGACACACATTGACACACTTCTAACAGAACGTTAATCCTTTCCGTGGAGACCACACCGGTTCCAATAGATATTCAGTAAAGTGCAAGCATGGAAAAGTATCAGTAGTTACCTTGGCTGTGTTAAACACAACATTCTTGCAGTCAGGCAGAATGCTAACTGACCAAGCAGGTAGGTGATATGACACATTACGAAATTCTACTGTCTTGTCATTCTTCTCATCCATATTTGCCATAAAAGCAGCACATGCTCCAGAAGAGTCGGTGTAGATATCGGCCTACAACATTGATCATTCAGTATCCAGGCGCCATGTAGATGATCAGATTACAGTCACATTTCAGACCAAAATACACAAAATAGTGAGCACAAGAGACCGAAGAATTAGAACATAGGTTGTATTAGTTTCCATCACACTAAGTAATTCTTCCACCATCATGGTTGACATTCTAAGTTGAAAAAGATTGCCTCACATCAAACTCATCAAGTATCCTCTTTACGCAGCCAATGTTACTTGAGAAGATATCTTCAGTGCAACATCCAAATTCAGGTGATCAGGAAGTTTCAATTGCCGCATTTCTGATACTCTTTGGCAAAAGTGCATTAAAGCATTGTAATGAAGCAAACTAAAGCAACGGGTAAAAAATTCTTCCTAAAATCTCCCCCAGGTTAGAGAATCTAACTCAGAATATTAAATTACAAGTTGAAAAGGCCAACAACTACATAAATTTGTAAGCCCAAATTCATCCAACCAATTTTTGGTTCTCAAGAAAAATAGGCCTGATGCCACAACCGAAAGAAAGCCATTAATGAACTTGATGGTTACATGGAGTTTGAGAAGAAACTTTACTTGATACCATGGACCGCTATTAAGGATAACATGAAAAGTTAAATGGAAAGACAACGTCATTTTCCCAAACCCTCTGCCTGAAAATGGAGAGGTGCTCTAGGTATTTTAAGATAGAGTAAGATACAATATTCTATAATGGATTCCAAGTTGCGAATTTTGAGAGATCCAATTAACACATAAACCAATAAAAAAGTATTATACACCTTTTGTAAGATTAACATAACCTCATGATTACAATGAGTAAACCTAATAATTTCAGTACGTCAACCAGTTTCTGAGAAGCTGAAGACCAGTATACATTAGCTAATCTTGCATTCAATTAAAACAATGAACAACAACGAACAAAGTAATGGATCAGAACAAATTTAGAAACTGGATACAATATCTGCAGAACTCAAACACAAGACCTTTTAGAAAAACAAGATTCCAATACCTTGTATGTGAACCATTAATTCCAAAAGCTGGGGCTATTGGAAAGAGGGTGTGCAATGAGTATCAAGCATAACATGCACTAATCTTAAGGTATGCTTCAATTACAAAGTATACTATCATTTACTTACAAAAGAATACTCACCAGTTTGAAATTACAGAGTAATGGAATAACCAAACGAATTTGGATTCAATCAACCAGCCAAAATGGTAAAGCAATCATTTAAGAACATCGCACTACAATGCCAAATGGGAGAGAGAAAATTACCTCTTGGTTAGGACCCAGTGGCATATGGGTTGGGTCACCGTTGAGCAATACATGCTCACATTTCTTTATAGCTCCATGAAGTTCTTTAAGGTGACCCCATTTAGGTAGCCTGGGTAATCCTACAAGCCACACAAAACATTCAATTAAATTAAATATCACATGCTGATTTTAGTAAATTGCCTATTACTCCATATTACAGATGCAAGGCCTAAGCATGTAATCATTAGAACAGCATTTCTAGTGCATACCATATTCATCAATGGGTGCTTCATAGTCATAACTTGTTGTAATGAATGGTCCACCTGAAGTGCGACCAAAATTTGTCCCTCCATGATACTAAAAAGAGAAAAGTAACAGATTGTGATGATGACCATGGTAATGCACTAGTATCAATCATGCATTCAAAATGTAATTACGAGTTGAGACATAGAACTAGAAGTAAATTACCAAAAATACCAATAACTCAAAGCATTAAATTATATAAACAAAACAAGTCATTGTGCTTAGAAAGTGATTGATATACCATGTAGTAGTTTTGGACACTACCACCTTTCTGGAAAAAACGAGCAACAGAAAAAGCAACATCTTCAGCTGGCCTATGAGGATCTCTGCCACCAAATGTCTTAAACCTGAAAATAGCAAAAGACTGGCTGCAAAATTAGTAAAGACAAAAGATCATTTTTGAAGGCTAGAGTGCAGGCTTTCAATACAAGATCGACTTTCTTACATGAACAAACTTAACCTAAATCCAGAAACTCAAACATCGTCATTAACTTGAAAACCATTTTCAGAATGGTTTTCAAGACCATGCCGGTAGTTTTAACATTTTATGATTCCTAGTAAACTTAAGTCTTATTAGAATTATTAATTCCATAAAAGACACAATTAACTATCCAACCAGGAAAGCTTCCTTTGCTCTAGATGGGTTTGTTTGCTTATAATGAGCTTTGCTCTCTTGCCAAGTCATATGATCCTTTTTGTCAAACATTTAACCAACTCAGGCCAGTTGGTAGAACTAAGGGGAAAATGGAAGTAAATAGGACATAGGATGGAGAATAGAATTGAAAAAAGACATCATCATTTCCTACCACATAGGCTTGGCAAAAGTGATGTTAAAATGGAAGGTGACAAATGAATTTCTTTTCCTTTGTTTGGCAAAGTAAAAGGACAAGAGTAAAGAAAGAAGATTTCGTATTTTGATCTTACCACAATACATTCTTTAAGAGGATGAGGAATGAATTTTTCTTTTTTGGGTTTTTTTTTTTTTTGTTGGGAGGTTGGTTTGTGGGGGGGGGGGGGGGAGGAGGGAGGAGAGGGGGTACAACCATCATCCTTCTCATTTTCTCTCAAACTAGGAGGATGATAAGTGTGGACCCAGATGTAGTATTACCATCTGTCCCACCTTCCTTCCAATCCATTTTCCCTTTTACCAAACACTAAAAAAGTAAAAATGAAACAAAAAATTAAACCCTCATTTTTCTTCCTTCTTTCTCCATCCCTCCCTTTTTCCTTCATACCAAATGGAAAACTGGTTCAAGAAATAACCTTGACACTATATGCATGATAGAACCAAAATGCTTGATGGTTCCTTTACAGAAGACAGCAAACTTCTAGACAAAATTTTACGCAAGATTGGCACTTGTAGACCTGCTGTCTGGCTTCTCAGCTTTGGTACTGTAATCAAGTAATCATATAACAAAATAAACTTTCTCAGGTATACTTTTTCTTGAACATTACTTCTAACCACCTGTTTATTATCAATGTTAGCACCAGGGGAAATTATTTGGTCACACCTCTTTTCAACAGAACAGTTGACCATCCTTAAACGAAGCTTTCAATTCTTTAATGATATCTTTCTCTCTAGCGGAGGCATCAAGAAAAATTTGCTTTCAATGACCTATATCCCCCTTCTTTCTCATCTGGGTACTGTGTCACAAGATGTGGAATAAGGGTGTAGGAAGTTGAGGAGCAAAAATAAAAGGGAAAGCCAAGTAGCTATGTGAATGATTTCTGTATTGAGATTGTAACAAATAGCAACTTACTCACATAGAGGACTATCCCTACATAGGCATAATAATAATGATAATTGTAGCAATAATATAACGTGAACCAATGAAGGGGAAAGTACTTCACCAACCATCCCAATATAGCCATTATCATTTAATACAGTATCATGAGACAGATTGTTCTACAAACACGCACACAAGCACAACACCAACAAAAGAGGGAAAAAAAGAAAAGAAAAGACAGAATTTCATGTTGTTGAGGATAAACCTTCCCTAAATCCACAAAGAATCAATTCTCTCAGTATTTAGGGGATCTCATATACCAAAGAGCCTCTAGAGAATTTCCCCTCTTGTGGGTCTTTATATCTGAGTATTATGACAGCATCCACTAAATAACACAACACACATAAGATTTTTTAAGCCTCATCTGTATAGGCAACATGGCAGCTACCTATATATGTGAGGCTTGAAAAACCCTCTGTGCACAGTGTTGTTTAGTGGAAGCAATCGTAGTGAACAAAAATAGAGAGCATTAAAGAGGGGAACTTTGGGGTTCCCTACATCCACAAAGAAACTATTCGCTCACTATCTAGGAGATTTCATATGCCCAAAAGCGCTAGAGAATTTGCCCTCTCTAGTGGTTCTTCATCTTTGGTCAATATGACAACTTCTGCTAAATGACACACCACATATGAGGTTTTCCAAGCGTCATGTATAGGCAACATGAGAGAACCGTAATTAACAAATTTATCATTTTACTGTTTAACCCAAATTTGAGAAAGTGATGAATTACAAAAGAAAATTTTGTCATTTTGTAGCCTATATCTTTCTGTTGTAGTTCCCATAACTATATGATTGTCTGCTTTATTTGTTTGACTTGTATGAGTAATTGGCGACACAAAAGGAACAGTTTGGATGACAACCTATAACTCAAGTTTTAGATACTATTATATGATACATTCAGGAAGGTAAATGAAGAAGATAATTACACTAGAAGAGTGAAAAACCTATAAATATCAAATGTGAACTTGGAAACAGGTGAAGAATATAGAGATCAAAGATAAAATATAACATTACCAGCCAGGCCAATTCTCAGTCCAAATTTTGGGCTTGTTGGGAGACAGAGGTTTGAACTGGTCACAGTAGAAGGAGTTACAAGTATCAATCTGCAACAGAAACATGAAAGGTTTTACTTTGAATTGAATGTAAATGTACTCATTCATGTAAGAATTGAACCTTCTAGACAAATAAAAAGGAAAGACCAATCTTGAATGCATTAAGAATATAAAATTGCTATGTTAGAAAAAACTCTTAAGCATGTAGTGTTCCTGAATCGTGTACGAGTACTACAACTATTTCCAACTTGACGAACTAAATTTCTAAAATGACCATCATCAGCATGTTGACCAGAAGAGGCACACAAGTCAAAGGATAAATGCATCCATATGGGACATGAATGTCTTGAAGGAAGATAAAAGTTGGGCACTCATCAAACAAAAACTGCTAACCTTCTGGAGCACTTAGAATTTGCAGTATTTAATGTATGTGACGAGAGTCAAAGAAATAGAAAGTACAAGGGCAAAATTCCTTCGGCCTGAATAACTTAACAAAATCTTCTTCAAACCTGATTCGGAATTTACTAGAACCCAAAAAATCCACAAGGTCCAACATGTTGTAAACCAGAAGTACCAAACTAGGTAACTCATAATAAATAAAAATGATAAATACCACTCAGAAAAATTTTGAACATATTAGATAGATAATGCTTCAGTGAGAAAATAAAAGTAAAAATAAAAATAAAAAATCTTACCACATTGTCAGGAGCGTCGAACTGCTGGCACATGATCCAAGGGACACCTATATCCTGAGATACAGCCATGCTAGCAGCCCACATGGCATATCGCTTCCCTCCATCTCCATAAGCACTCTCGTAGTATCCATATTCATTCTCTATCTGAAAGAACAGAAAAATGCTAACCTTTCGCTGTTGACATACAAGATAAACAGAGAAGCACACAATACATAAAACAGTTGGAAAGGGGTCTTCTGCTAGAGATCATACATAAACTTAACTTCTAAGCCAGGCGAAGGCTGAGGTCAAAGTTCTTGACAAGTAATTGAAAGATTTTATTAGAGTAAGATAAATTAACTAATGATTACAGAAACAGATATATTTAGTACTTGATAGAACTTTGGCTTTTAATCTTTCACAAAAATAAAATCTCCAATATAATTTAGAAATAAAATGATCATTTCCTAAAAGAAAATTTCTTAGGGATGCCTCCGAACTCTAAGAACCAAGGAAATTGTTTGCTTTCAAATTTTCATCCTTGTAGTCAGGAAGACTATATTCATACCAAATAAAAGCTCTGTAGGGTTCTCGGAAGAAAAAACTTTGAAAAAGCCTCCGCCCAAATATGATATGTATAAGATATAAAGGCATTACAGAGGGATAGAAATCACATATGTATTCCATAAATCAAGGAATGAGTTTTGTAACAGAAGTGGCTTGTATACATCATTGATATGCTAGGATACCATGTGGATACAGCAGAGATATGATTCAGAGGAAGAACTGAATTTCTTTTCTTTAAGGAAAATGTGGTTGTGGAGTTTCTATTCCTTCTTTATTTTTTTTAAAAGAAAAAAATTGGGTGGGAGGGAGTTTGTTGATTTAAAATAAAATGGCAGACTTTCGGTGAACAAAGTCGTGAACAAAGTCAGTGATCTCAAAGTTTGAGAATTCTATGAATGTCAAAGAAGGATCAAGAAGCTCCATTTGAGAATTTAATTGGAATGCTTTAAAGACATTATTATTCATTTCACAGTTAGAAGTACGGTCAAGTTATACTCTTTGAAAACAGCTTTGGATCTGATTCTTGCTCTAATCCCTTTCCACCATTCATGGATTCTGAATTCTTAACAACAAAGGTTTCTTATTGAATCTATAACATCTACATATCTTATATTCCATATAAATAATGCCTTCTTCAGTGCTACAAAGGGATTACATGGGGATAACCGCACTGTCTTCTGCTTTTAGCTACGAAATTAATCTTCTAATTGACAGCAGTTGTTGGGAAGAAGTTCCCCAAACCACATAAATTGTTTCTTTATTGTGTGTTCAATTGCTGCAAGATCTACTTCCCCAAACAACTGGTATCAAAGCTGCAGGTTTCCGGCAGAAAAGAAACTCCAGCTTGACATCACCGGGCTTTCACACAACAATAGAGAAGCAGGGGTGAAAATAAAATTCTAGGTGTGGAAGTGAAGTTGAAAGTATCTCAAGATAATAATAAATTACTTCTCAGTGGACAAAGGGACAAATTTTCATGAACCACATTAATTGTTTGTGTTCTTTATTTTGAGTGTTTGATTGATGCAAGATCCCTTTCCCCAAGACTAATTACCCTTCAATCTTTCTTCAAGTCAAAACAGAAATGCAATTGTGAGAAGAAGCTAAATAGAATAAACAGGGTACCTTTGTTTACCTTTGTTTTCTTGGGATAAGGAAAAAAACAACGTTACCAATTCTTTATGTAAAGGAAAAACCTTGAATATAATTCCCTTCGTTTGGTTTACTTCATCAGAGAGCACATAGCCAAGACATGTATATGATCCCAGAGTTAAGGGAAGAAGATAGAAATATTAATAATAATAATAATAATAATAACAACAACAATAAGGCATCCCCAAAAGTAAAGCTACTTAAGATCCTGCAATAACTTTTTTTTTTTTTTTTTTTCAAAAAAGATCCTCCAATAACCAATAAGCTGAATTGGTAACTCCACAATCTGCTGAATTTACTATAGCCTAAAGATTTTGTATAACCAAACTCGAAGAGCCACAAGGCCCTTAACTTTCTACAATGCAAGTTAATATTGATAGACGTGCTGTGGAGGAAGAGAAGGAAAATTTCAGAAATCAGCCTTTTACCTTATCACAAGTCCATTCAGTTTGTCCAAGATAGATGGTAAACATAAACCAAGGAAAATGAACTAATTTCACACAAAATGTTAGACTTGCCTGTGCCAAAATGATGGGGCCTCCTTGTGATGCAAAAAGCTTCTCTCGTTTCATTAGGTTGACTATGAATGTTGTAAACTCCTGCATGTAATGCTAAACAACACCAAATAGTGCAATTGGTTAGGAAGGGCCTCAGTATCATGTTTTATGGCAAGATTGTATCACAACACACTAGAACATAATGTTACTGACATTGTTCTCTTCTGTTTTCTTAGAATTTAAGCTGAGAAAGTCCCATTTCCCTACCTTAAAAGGCTCATTGTCAGTCCGAAATACAGTTCCAGGCACATAATGTAACCATACAGGTACTCCCCTGGATCATAGAACTGCTTTTAGACATCTCGAAGTAGTAGTTGAAGTTCGAAAGAGTGACCGACATTAATAAATCCATGACCACAGTCTTAAATTGGATGTAAAATCCATCAATTATTCTAAAAAAAACAACATCATGATCTATGGTTGTAATAACGTACCCAAAATTCCATTCCGCCGCAACGACTGGACCAATTCGAAGAATCAAATACAATCCTGCCTGCTGAACAATCTTCACAAACTTGACCAGATCATATCGTCCCCCAAAATAATACTTGCATTTCCCAAATTCAAAGAGAAGAGACAAACCCATTCAGTATGATTAGAAAGATAACGATCAATGTGTCGGCTATTAATCACTGACTCCATCACGAGCTAAATGATATAGTTTGAAATGGCGAAAATTCACCTAAGAAATGGAAGGTATGCAGTGATTTTACCAGAAGGCAATTTTATATCAGAGGTGAGACAATTTTTTCATCTCACTCGCATGGATCAGTAGTACTATTCAATTGTTATCTCACTCACATTGCCGGGAGAAAGCTCATGACCATTCCAAAATACATATGTGTCGATCACATCAACCCCTCCCTCCTTTGCTGTTTGGACCAAGCCCGGCCACATCTATGTAACAAATTACATTCATGTATACATAATTAATTTCCATCAGAAATAACAGAAAGAAAAAGAGATATCCAAAATGAAACGACAGAGAAAATGAACAACTAGCCAAACTAAATGCGTAACCCAAATGCAAATTACATTGGAAATCAGATGAAAAAAATGAAAACGCTCTACTGAAATGCAAACGTTAGTAACAAAGAAAATATTAGACTAGATGAGCATACAAATCTGCAGACTCGCTTCTATTACGAAGGAAAACTAGAAAAAAATAAAAAAGAAGTCCATTTTCTGTAAACCTGCTTTTCGTTTCATTCCTGGCACCGGAAATAAAAACAGAGAAATGAAACAAATCGGGCCCTATCAGGCCCTATCATTACGAAAGTTTGAGAGGAAGCAACCGAAGTCATTACGGTAAGCGTGAGCTTCTCTTATTCCCGGAAGTTATCTAGTAATCTCGTGGTGAGGAAGCGAGTGGAAAAATGTGGCGAAGCGAGGAGAAGAGATAGCGGCCGCTTACCGCGGGAACACTGCGAGGATAGTGAATGGAGGCGGAGATAAGGAGCTTTCGCTGGCCATTGATGATGAGCGAGCGATGGTCGTAGGTGACATTGCCAGCAAATGATGAAGAGAAGCACAAGAACACCAGTATCGCGAGGCAGGGCAGCAGAGAGGAGGAGAGCTTCATTTTTGGTTGCGCCAGTGCCGTGAGCGAGCTGAAAGTGAAGCTTATTTTTCCATCAGTACGAGTGTAAGAGCCTTGTCTGAGGGGACCGAGCATGTGTGTTTATGACAAGAATAGCGTGGTTGAGGCCAGCTAGATGCCTACAAGCCTGCGACCCAATAACTTCAAGGATTCTTCTCGGATTACGTCACGAAAACCATATGACCGAGTATACCGCAGACGGTTTCATTATCTTCTCTTTTTTTTTTTTTAATAAAGTTTTTTTACCATTATTAAACTTACGAGATAGGAAATTATTGAGAAAGAGTTACAAATTCGACAACTGTAACGCCGAAACATGGTACCGACATGGACCGCGTCGGTGGAGCAAACAAGATCTAAATTCGTGGGCCCCAAAAGTCTAGAAGCATTGATATACTCCAGTCGAAGATGCTAATACTTCAGTTTGCATGATTTTAAGTGTATTGGACTTTGCGAACAAAAACTACAGTGTTTTGGGGGAGAAAGTGGCTATTGAGAAATTAATTTCATGGCCCTCATAAATTATTGGTTTCAATTGAATCAGAAGCCTAAAATATTTCAATTAATTCTACAAAGTTAAAGCCATGCTTGTAGACAAAAACTAATATTACAGGCAAAATAAAAAAAAATTAAAAAGAGAGAAAAAAAAATTGGCATTTATACTTAAGGATTGGATTATCCTAATTTGATGGTGGGAATAACATATCATCTATTGACAATAATCATTGTAAGATGCCGATTCCTGTTCGTCCATTCTTCTACCATTCCCGATCATTCATGTGTTACAGATTTTGGTTGAAAGAATTGTTCATGTGTTACTGAATCCTCTTTCGTTTCGCCCATTTCCTTTTTTGGCACCACCAAATCCATCTTCCATGCATTGAGGAGACCATGCAAGCATTTCATCCGTTCGGAGAAGTTGGTTTTGCTCGGAGAAAAAGGTCACTCGATCTTTTGTGCTACGATTTTTACGATTTGGCGAAGATGACGCTGCTCAAGGAACTGAAACAGGTTGGCAAAGGTTTTTTGAATCTGGGTCTGCACTGGTCATTTTGATTCTTTTTTGTGCTTTCCAAATCCTTTTTTTGAGTCTTGTTTTGCTCTATCATCCTCCCACAAGCTAATAATGGAACTAAAGGAGAAAGAAAAAAGTGGCAAAAGACTAAGTTCGTATTACATATGTAAACAAATTGATAAACTAAGAAATGTATTTCAGGGATAGTTAAAGATGATTTTCTTCATTTTTACCTAAAATGAAGCCGTATTTACCAACGTTTAGTTCTACCACGTAGAACAAAATTGGTTGTAAGATGGCTAGCATCAACATTCTCACACCGTGAAATTGGATGACAAGGGAGGTAAATGTGTGCTTTTTAAAGGAGTTATCAAGCTTGTACCACTTCTACAAAGGCTTCAGCTAAACTGTGTACTTGGCATCAACTTTAGATCGAACAATTGTACATTATGTCTTAGACTTGCAAGAGGTTAAATTGTTGCTGAAAAATATACAGAATTCACCAACTACGTAGTGATCATTGAGATCCTCTACCAACATGCATTCACAAATGCAAGTCAGGAGATGTTAGTGTTTCTTGAGATTAGAACATCACACCATGGTCAATGAAGTAGGTATCCCAGTATCATTTCAATGGTTTGCTAATAAGTATTTGTTAGAGTATGTATAAATTGACATTTAGTTCACAAATATGATATATTAGACTGAGTCAGTGTAGAACATTGAATTGCTACACAAAACACTTCAAGATTGGTTTACATTTGGCAAAGGTTTTCCCTATAATTTATAGAGAGACTCACCATCATCAACCAATATTGGAGTTTTGACTAAATGAGCGTTTATTATTTTTGTGCAAACATGCATGCTTGTACCTCACACTCAAACAAACAAAACCTTTAAAAAGCTATCCTTTGAGCAAGCCATGTCTCAACAAAGACACTCCCAAGGGAAACACTTTCTCTGGTTCACTTCACCCATGTTTCAACACATACTTAAAGGATGAATGCTTTTGCATGTTATTTGGTATTAGCACGTATCCAGCTTCACAAGAAGGTCATAACCAATAAGGCAACGACAGCTAACTCACCAAACTACCATGAGCTCAAAGTATGCTTCAATGGAAGATACAGACTTAATGTTCTCCACCATGTCTTGTTTGTAGTTCACTCTTTCTCCCTTATATATTAGGTTGTATTTTGTAATCTATTTTATCAACTAACTTTGTTCTTGAACGAAAAGCAACGGAATTAACCTAAATTCATCTTTGTTGCCATGTTGTTCAATTCTCTGTTTTGATTTTGGTATGAAAGTAGGCTAGCGCACTCAAACACCAAACCTTTCATTCTTTCCTCCAACTATGTCGAAAATCAACATACCTTTTTGCATAGCAAGTCAGCATGACAAATTAGTAACCATTAAACTCAATCAAATCAATTATCTTTCATGTGGAACTTAAGTTAAGTTGCTTGTGCAAACACAAAATGAATCACTGGTTCCTCATTGGCTAAGTTGCTCTTCCACCTAAACTCATTACTATGAAAGACATCGAAGTCACCAACTTGGATTATGAATCTTGGATACAAACTGATGACCCTGAAATCCTAGATTATCGGGACTTCTTTAGAGGAAGCACTCAAGCATGTGTTTGAACTTGAAACATCAACCCAATTATGGGAAGCTTTTGTCAAGCACCTCTCAAAGAATACTAAAGCTTAAGAATTTAGTTTGATGACAAAAATCCACCACTTTAAAAAATGAAATAAGAAACTAAAAACTTAAGTCAATTCAAGAATTAGCCATATCAATTGAGCTCAATTAGAAGACCCTTGAATAATTGTTAGGACCCAACTTGCCTTAATATGACTTAAGGAGAAGGCCTACTCAAATAACTTGGGGCAACAAGCTAGAAGCAAATATAAGGAAGCATCAATCATTAAGAAGAGACATGTCATTAGAGAGAACCTAATTTATCTTTCAATAGTTGCCTTGCTCTATTCATAATAGTAATATAGTGATAATTTTTATAGCATAGACTAGTGATATCATAGCAGTATTCTAGTGTTCATTGTGTTTTGATTATTATTAATTGTAGTGTTTGTTGTGACTTTGATTTTTATCAATTTTTTGGATTAAGATTGGGCTTAATAATATAAGGCATTCCTTTACCTTTGAGAGGATTTGTACATTTTATTGATTGATTAGGGCTTGAGTCATAATAGAAGTATCAAGAGACATTAATTTGGCACCTAAGGAGGGTAAGAGTTATGTTAAGATTAAGGTGCAAACAATGGTGGCACAAGAATCTAGGGTGTAGGCCTTGGAGGAAAGCTTCCACCAATTCTTTGCACAAAGCCAATAGTTTTTTGTGAAGACTCACAAGCCATTTGTGAAAATTTAGGAGGAATTGGCCAAATGTTAGGTGGAATTGCTTAGATTTATGAAGGCACTATTGTTGACAAGGAAAAAGGGATATGCTTTGTTAGACAAGCACATTAGAATTCAACTATCACTAGAAGAGGTGGAGAAGCCATTATTAGAGGAGACGTGAAAGCATGCTTTGTTATTATAGGCCATACCTTTTAGTCCCCTTTGCTAGAATTTTCTAGGTTTGGAAGTCCTTAATAAGAAAGAAATTGTTGCAATGCACAATCACTATGCTAAAAGGCATAAGCCTATTGGCTAATTATGGGTTATGTCATTGGAATATTGTCTACAACCTGGGTCCCCATAAGTTTGAGTTTGCCAAAAAACCCTAATAAACCTATAACAAACCATTATGCTCTAGAGTGATGCCCTTAATGCCCCATTCCATGATGACTTTACTTTACATGACTCATACTTTGGCTAATTCTAGGTAACTTTTTTTGCAAGTTTCCCTTTCCATGGTTCAAACTTAGGATGTGAAATTATCTTTGATACCATTTGTTACAATTAGCAACCATTACACCAAAAGTCTTAAGCCTATTGGCTAACTATGGATCATTTCATTTGAATATTGGTCAAAACTTTGTCCATATGAAGCCAACCTGCCATAAGTACCTATAAGCCTATAACTGAAGTACTTAGCAAACTCAAAAGAACATGAAGAATTTGAGGTTAGCTTAACAACAAATAAATAATTTTTCTTAAGTGTAAAAGCAACTAACAAAGATTGTAATGGTATACTTGTATTAGGAAAAATAGTAACTCTAATGTGAGAAATAGGAATGCCCTCACCATTACCAACCATGATAGTATCATTTCCTATGTAAATGTATGAAATAGTTAGCTTATCCACTGTATTTGCAACAAAGTTATCACAATACTATTTGGAACCTAGTCAACTTCCAAAAGATTACTTATGTTGAAAGCACCAAATACTTTTCATACTTTGGTGGACTAATAGGAATGATAAAAACTATATAGCATTATATGCTTTAAATGTCTTTTCATTCATATTTGGAAAATTATTAAAGGATTTGAGGAATATCCACCATCATTGACAAAAGAATCAAAACTCTTTTCTCTCATTATTTGTTGATATGTTACAAGAAACCTTTTTCAATATCTTGCAAGAAACCACTTCTTTCAAAGGAGAAGAAGTCAAAGTTGTTTTTAATGCCTTATCCTCTTGTGCATCCCCCATGACCATTCTTTTAAGTCAAGAATGATTTTGCTTATTTAAGGATGACTTGTGGCAGTCAAGTTGAATAATAAGATCGTAGCTATGAGACTACATTTATGAAGGCTGGAATTAGGATTTGGAGGATAGCCACATGAAAAGCCATATGAACCTTACCCAACCGATAAAGTAATTTATAAGTCTTAGCCAAGACTATAAGTGGTTTCCTAATCAAGCTAAGTTAATTGCAAATAATTTTGAACTTAAAAAGAAAGGTAGAGAATGATTTTGCTTTCTTTTGTATGTGATAAAGTTGGGAAATGAGGTTGCATTCACCCGCCTTTGTTCTTTGAGCAAATAACCTAGTTAGCACATCTTAGATTTCGTTGTAAAGTGTATTGATTATCCAATATTTTAAGTAATTTATCACCTCGTGCTTGTGCCAAAACATCTGGGTTCACCTTTTTTACACCATCTATTGTCTTGAGACGTGAGGGAGCTTCAATTTCTTTTGTCAAAAACTCAAAATAGATTTTCTAGTTGTTACTTGACTTGAGTAACCTAAGGTAGAAAGTTGTTTTTTGTCAATTTTATGAAGAAAAAATTTACCACATTCACATGGTTTAGGAAAATTTTAAGTAATTTGTATGCCATTGTTATGAGGAAGAAGGAATAGTGAAGTTGAGTTACCTTTAATGCCAAAATAACAAATACCAAAAATTGTGGAGAAAACACTAGAACTCTATATATCAATCTAATGCAATTACATGGTGTTATGGTCTATTTTCAATAAGCTCACTTTATGTGGGCTTATATCAATAGACATCAAGTAACTTTTCTACTGGGATATACTAATGTGATTTTTCATTGGTTTAATTAAGTGACATAAGTGTTCTCATGTATTAAATATGGAGGTAATAGTGTGGGTTAGTACTTACCTAATAGGACTATGATGAGTCAAATCTATATGTGCATTCATACTTAAACAATAAGAAAATGTTGTCTAATGAATATCATTGGAATGCTATTTTGAAAGTATTAGGACAATGAGCATATAATGTTTCATTCACACTTAAACAATAAGAAAAGTTGTCTGATGAATATCACTGGAATGCTATTTTGAAATTATTGGAATGCTATTGTGTCTTTTGTCTATAAATTATCGAGGAAGGTGATAGTAAGGTAGCTCCTGTGCCTTGGTGACAGACACGGTGTTCAAGGAAACCTGAAGAGGATTTCCACCAACTTCTTCAAACAAAACTAAAAGGTTCCCAGAAGTTTTCAGCAATGATCGCGGCACATGATACCTGGAAAAACACAAATGTGGATAAGAAAACATGTGAATGTATACCGGAATACTGAAAATACTTACATTTATCCGATTAACAATTCTCTTAGTTCTTTAGCGCAGTAATATATTCACAGGGCCAATCGGCATAGATCTATGGCATATAAGAAGTTGGCTTTTCCGTAGTTTTGTGATTCTTTTAGTTTCTTTTCCAATATTTTAGTCAATTCTCGGTCGCGTTTTTGCGTGTGCGTCCCTCTTTCTTTGTTTCTCTTTCCAGATTTTTGTTTTGTTTCTGCTCACTACTTGCTTCTCAAATGAAAAAACTCTTACAGGGAGTAAAAGCTACGTACATTGATTGTGATGGATTTCCTTTAGGGTCACGGAAGGAGACCCAATAACGACCAATGCTTCGACCATTCACCCAAGCTTCACCTTTCCCCATTGTGCTCAGGTTTAAGGCGACGGGGTCATCTCCCGTTGGGGCATCGAAAACAATCTACAAAAGTTTTCAAGTTGAATACGCATGTAGAAGAAATGAGACAAAGCATATTAACAATGTTAAAAAGCTTATTTTATAATTCAAAAGTTTACAAAAAAAAATTGATATAATCTACTATCATAAAAACATAAATCTTAATATATTCTTTAAAAATGTGATATTTATTAATCACATTTTAATGCGACCTATTGTCATGATGGTCAAATTATTGGATCATCTTAATGTTGTATTACATGAGCAATATATGAATTCAAATCAATAGAAGCTTATAAGGGTGTTAAGGCAAAATCAAACTCTTATGCTATATTAGGAGGTTCATTATCTAATTTAAAAGTCAATTTAAAAACTAAAAGAACTCATCATCATATAAGCAAGAATCTTAATATATTTTTTAATAGTGTAAGACTTATTGATAACATCTTAAAAAATAAGTTAATTGGAAAAATAGATATATACTCATGAATGTGTGTAAGATGAGAATCTCACATCATACGATAAGTGTTTTGAGGTGAAGTTTAAATTGAATGATGACTCTTCAACTCTTAAGTTGGCTTTTAGGTTTAGTCTTTAAACCTTCTAATTTGATTTTATAGTTAGGTTGAATTTTCTTAACTCAATGCGACCTTAAGCCCAATGACATTTATTTTATAGAGAAGAATGTGTAGAACAAAATGTTTCATATTAGAAGATAAAATCTCCAAAATGAAGTTTAAATTAAAAGAGGACTCTTTAACTCTTGAATTAGCTTTTAAATTAGGCCTTTGAGCTTTTTAATTATATAAATTTAATCAATAAATATTACCAAATGTGAACATATTATAAATTATATTCAGTACTATGTATTAATCTTGACCTATAATATAATTAAGCTGTTCACGGTTACTTGAGAAAACTTAACAGGGCAAAAAAAAAAAAAAATTGGGCAATTTTGTACTATCTGACTTTCGAAAATCAATTCTGGAATTAGGTAAAATTTTCCTTTGGTAAGGCATGGGGAAGTTTTTGTTGGAGGACCATGATCAGCAATAAGAAATACGAACACCATCACAAGAACATAAAGATCTCACATAATTCAGGATAATCATTCCCTCATCTACAGAGCAGCAACCAAGGTAATTCAGAAATACTGTTGTGGTTAGACGGATACGACCCTTTTATATCAGGATCTAAATGAAAGTAAATTTACGTACCTTGTACCAAACAAGTGTCTCATTCGTCGAGATTCCACTGCTCCAAACAACAGCAGCCAAATTTTCGGGTTTATAGATTTGTAACTTCTCTCCTACGAGTCCAACCTGTAGGAACAAGGCAGTGGTGTTCTACATAATACTCTTCCAAAAGCGGTTCAGAATTATTAAGGAAAAAGCAAACCTGATATCCCCATTCATAGTTTGTAAGATAGTATGATTCTTTTTCAACGCACTGAATTTCCACTTCTCTTAAGCCAGCGACTCTGCTTTCGAGAAAGGGTCCTGAATCCTTCATACAAACACAGGGGGATTAGTTTTCTGGTTTTATGTAGAAGATGTGATGACAGTACTACAGAAAAATTGAATGACTGAAGTTCCAAAATTACCGGTAGCCCAACCATAGCGCTGAGTATAGAAATATTGTTCATCCCATCATTCAACACAACTGGAATATCCATCGTGAAGTTCTTGGCGTCATGACTTCCATGTGCACCTCCTGAATACAATCAATCACTAATACATAAGCGTTGCTAGCTTGAAGGGCTGGAGAATTCGGCTATCCTCGCTTTTGAAACACTTGACACTTGGCACAGAAAGATAACAAGTAGTTGGAAGTGTAAGTGATCTACCAATGTAAACAGTGTTCAGAAAAGCATGTGCAACATGCGCAGCAGATTCAAGATGAAGCACGGGGTTAGTGCAAGACAGATTGTGTTCAAACCTGTAATTCAACAGATGAATTCGTTACTACTCTACAGATTCACAGAGTTGCTGCAAAGGAAGGAGACGCAGCATATACAATTCAACGCGAGAAGAAATTTAAATACCTAAGAGTGTACCAAAGATAATCGGAAATGTCTTTAGTTGTGTTCATGTGCTCAAGGAATGTGTTGGATTTGAGCGCAGTATCTTCGGTATTGGGGATAGTATCTTTGAATTCTTGCCAACCTTCAGTTGAATCAAACAATTGGGTAGCTTCTATAACTCTGTTATTTTGCTCTGTATTCACCTTAATGCAAGAATCGGAGGTTAGGACAACTTCAAGAGAAAAGAAAAGCACTTCCCTTCAAATTTGTATAATCCGAAGCCGTAGTGAACACCTAAGAGAGATTAATTTCTTCGCACAGAAATTTGAGCAGATTTCTGTTAAGAGGGCCTTATAAACATGCTAGATAACCTCATCGTTAGAGCTGATATCATCCTTATCATCAAATTTATAACTTTCAAGCCGTGCTGTTTATTTGTGCTCTTCTAGAAAAACTCTAAAGGATTGCTTCTAGTAGTCGCTAAAGGTGAATTTCCACTTTATTACATTGGTGTCTGATAGAGTTACTTTCACAATAATCTAGCTGATGCAGTAGGTAGTGTTGCGTTCAACGTATGATGAATTACAAGCATTAAAAGCTCTATGGAGGAGATAATTTTGCTGAAAACTATGATCGATAACCAAATCCTATCCTCTAATTTTATTAATATATGGGGAAAAGAAAAAACCTACCCATACAAAACCAACTTATTTTCCCACCATGCTAACCTATAAAAGGTAGATTAAAACCATATTAAGGAAAAAAAAAAAGAAGAAAAAGGATTGATACTAGCCTCTTCAACTTGGATTCCATAAAGTTATTAGAGTGTGAGGGCCTATCTCAAAATTTTAGGACATTAGGTGGAGAAATCTTATCACTTATAAGTTTAATGGCCCATTCTCACACTTTCAATTAGACAACACCTATCTTTAACACTTTCTCACTTATATGTTGATACAAGCATTATAAGTAGATTGAAGCCCAATTTCGGGGCATAAGAAATTAAGAAGCGGAGGCCCATTCCTGGCTTTGATATCATATTAAAGTATGAAGGCCTATCTCAAAACCTTAAGATATTAGGTAGAAAAATCTCATTACTTATAAGCTCAAGGACTTATCTTTATATTTATAATATAGAACAATATTCATTTTTAACACTTTCCTTATTTATTTGTTGATATAAGCATTGCAAGTGGATTGAAACCCAACTTCGGAACATAGGAGATTAAGAAGCAGAGGCCCATCCTTGGTTCCAATACTATATTAAAGTATGGAGGCAATCCCAAAATCTTAAGACATTACATGAGAAAATCTTATTACTTATAAGCTCAAGGGCCATCCTCAAACTTTTAATGTCGGACAACACTCATCTTTAACAAAAGTCAAACATTTTTATTATGAAAAAGAAAAAAGGAAAGAAGGAGAAATTCTTCCTCATAATTGCATTAAGACCCAAGTGCAAATTTCTTAAGCATTCTCCTTCCAACCTTGTGTCTTAGTAAATGATGCTCTACCACTACTCCAACTTGACGATGATCTATTTTCAGGAAATTTCAGATCAATCTGGATTAATATTTTGTTGCATATCACATCTAATATTGAAACTGAAGTTAGAGATAACTAACCTTTGCTGTGTTGAAAACTATAGTGTCGCAGTCTTTTAGAATGCTGATTGACTTTGGGAGCAACTCAAATGATGTATTTTGAAACTGGACGGTAGCGTCTTCTCTAGCATAATTTGCAAGAAAGGCCACACAGCTTCCGGTGTCTTCTTGGAAAGTATAGGCCTAAGTGAAAATAAACAAGCAAATAAATGTGAATATTATCATTCCAAATTTCATGCCTGAGTAGGGACTACATGCTGGAGTTTATGGGAAGACACAAAACTTTGGAACATCACCTCTTGCTGTTGACCCAAAGAGAAATTGTTTCGTACTCCTTGCAATAAAGTTGAAGAGAAGGATTTAATTGCATTGTGCAACTCCGTAAGATGTCCATACTTAGGTTGCCTTAGTAGTCCTAAAATTGAAAAGGAGAAAAAAAAAAGAAGAGAAGAATTAATTGATTCATTAAAGAAGCAAAAGAAGCAAAAAAAATCTATACCACTCTCACCATATTCATCTAGAGGAGCTTGATCGTAATAGCTTGTAGTGATATATGAAGAGCTTGTTCTCCCAAAATTTGTTCCACCATGGTACTGGATAAGGAGGTAGTATTAGAATGATGCCTTAATTAGGCTAAAGTTAACGAAAAAGAGTAAATAATAATTTGTTGGAGAGAAAGTTTAAACGAAAGCATATTCTGTGTAACACTAGAAATTAAAAAAAAAAAAATGGTTTACACTTGAAAAATCATACCATGTAATAATTTACATAGCTTCCATTTCTTGCAATAAAAAGTGTGACATGATATGCAATGTCTTCAGCAGACCTGATATATGGCTCCCCACCAAAGGCTTGATAGCTTCAAAAGGATAGTATATTTAGTGGACAATTAAAACAAGTAAAAATCGTATTCTTCTCATTCATAAAAGCAGTAGTCCGTAAATTTAGAAAAAGCCTGATTATCTCTATAAACTGCATCCTTCAACTGCAATATCAAAATATAAAAGTAAAAAGTTTTGAGAAAATCATTGAATTAAACTTTTCCAATAAGAGGACCAGCGTGTCTATCTAAAAAAAAAAAAAAAAAATTCATATATTTTTATAAAAGGTATTTCACATAAATAATGAAATAAATTTCCTAAGTCGTCATAATTATGTTCGCGCATGCCACATAATAAAAAGAAATATCTTAATTTAAAATGTGTATCTGTATAAAACTATTTTAAAAAAATGTAAAATTCTGAATATAGTCTTTGCTTCTCAAAAGTCAAATAATCTGAAAGTAAACACTTATCTAAAAAGAAAAATTAGTTAACTAAAAGAGTTCCTACTACTAAGACGTTTTTCTTACCAAACAAAACCCAGAAGAATAAATCAAAAATACTTTTTTCCCAAGTCTCCACGTCATTAAAAAATAAAAACTGAAATATAATTAAGTTCGAACTTATCTTTCAGGTTTATTTTTTACGATTTAGTGCTTGTTGTACATATACAAAAAAAAAAAAAATTGTAAGGATTCGACAAAACGTACAAAGAGGTCCAGTTCTCCGTCCATAGTGATGGCTTATTTGGAGAGTTGGGTCCTGTGAAAGTTTCTCCACATCTCATCCCGTTGCACGTATTAATCTGCGCATGGATGAACTTGGATAAGAAACAACAGTTTTATTTTATTTATTAAAAAAAAAAAAGAAAACCTACGACTGGATCCGGAGCATCAGTTTGCTTGCACATCCCCCATGGGACGCCGGTTTGGAGCCCAACCGCCATACTGGCCGCCCATCGAACATAAGGGGGTCCTTTTTCCCGAAAGGCTGCTTCAATATTTTGATATTCATTCTCGATCTACGACGGCATGTTTTGTGTAAGATTATTTGGTACACGAGTCCAGACCTCATTCGAGACTGACAAGGTAAAGAAGACAGTACCTGAGACAGTATGATTGGACCTCCTTGCGAAGCATATAATTTCTCGGACTTCATCAAGTTCACGATTTTTGTCGTAAAATTTTGCATGTAAAACTACAGACAGAAACACCAGAAACATTACCACTTTTATATCAACCAATAATATGACGTAATATCAATCTATGACGTAATGGTTGATTAATTATCCAAGTGTTTTATTATTTTAATTTGATGAAATAGTCCTTAGTGAATAAACAGATTCTCCCATTAATATTCCATATTTTATTTATTTATTTATTGGATGTCTGGTTGACATTCTAATGCTAATAAAAGAATAATTTTAAAAAGGCAAAAGAAAAGAATGGGTACCTTGAACGGCTCATTATCTGAGCGATAAACAATGCCCGGAATATCATGCAACCAAAATGGAAATCCCCTGTGTAATTAGATATATTAATCTCAAATAGTTGTGAGCTTTTTGCTTTTAAAGAAAGAAAAAAAAAAGAAAGGAAGTAATTGTTTGAGAAACTAATTACAACTACATATTAAAAGAATGGTAACTGTAGGTCCTATGCAGAAGCTTCCTGATATCTAATATCTAATTCTAATTTTCTATGAAATTGGCAAGTATAACCAAAGAATATGATTACCGAAATAATAAGAACTACCTTATACTTCCCTGCTGAATATGTTCCACCCTCAATCCAAGCTTTAGCAGAGCAAGAAACTAAGAGTCAAATTGACTACCAATACTTTCTAGATACATATATACATATAGAAACGTATACAAGAGAAGGTTGGTGGGGTGAAGCTTTCTGATATTAAATGATTGCTTCCTTGGACAGAAGCTCTTGCTTTTTTCTATGAGAAGTACAAAATCTTACTCATCGTTTTCCAATGTGTAACCAATAATAAGCCAACCCGACGGCGTTGCCAGTCCGGCAAACTACAATCGGTCCACGCTACAATAATTAACAACTACCGTGTGAATAAAACAATAAATTATAGTTGAATTCACCTGGTTAACTGGAACCCAGGTTGGACCATTAGTAGGAATTTTGAAATAAGGAGGGGCTTTAAAACTTAAGAGAATGTACGTACCCATAAGTCCATTCAGCCTCGATGTAAGGTCCAATTCGGAGGCAAGCATACAGTCCTTGAGCCTGAATTTCCTTCATGAATCCCACCAGGTCGTAGTTGCCATTGAAGTCGTACTATATAGAGAATAGAGAATGCCAATATATGAGACAGGGCTAGCTAATCTGAGAGAGACAGGGGAATGGAGCTAACCTGACCAGGTTGGGGCTCGTGAAGGTTCCAAAACACATAGGTTTGAATCACGTCCAGTCCTCCCTTCTTGGCTTTGGCGATCAAAGATGGCCACATCTGCGCAGTAGTTTAATCATGAGAATTCGGACATTCCCGACGCTGCTCTTCTTAGCCATAACAAGCATCAATTTTGGTTCACACTTAAGATGACGCCTTTCATGTGCGAACAGGAAAAATATGACAAGCAAACAAAAAACAGCGAGAAGTTTGACAAGTACATACCGCCCGTGATTCAAAAGAAAACAAATGTTATGATCCCTGAGGCATTCAACAACTCATGTGCACTACCTAGAAGATCAGCTTTTCTGCATTGTTTCTGACAAAGAAATATTTCTTTTACTTTTACACTGGGAAAAGGAAAAGGCTGCCAGACAGCTTTATCAGTGAACACGAAAAGACTATCAAAGAGGAATGGAAAAGAAGTTGAAATTATAAAGTTGGGAATTTCTACTCGGTATAAACTGGAAATAACAGAGAATCATTTTGGGTCTCTGAAAGGGCTTCTCTTTTTTTGCCTTCAATCATCCGTGTTACAGCAGCGAGAAAAATTAGCAGAGAGAGTTTCAGCAAATGTCATTTTTCCGCGAGAGTTTGATGGAAAACCATCCATAGAAAAAGAAGGCAAAAAAGGATTCTGATGAACCTCATTTACCTCAGGAGTGCTTCGAGGATAATGAATTGAACCGGAAAACAGAAGTCTTCTCTGGCCATCAATGATGAGAGCTCTTCCGTCGTACGTGACTTCTCCTCCTTCGACATCTCCGCCCTGAATCAATATGAGCACCACGGCCAGCAAATGCAACCACCGCCACCGCCGCCACCACTCCATCTCAAGGAGAACTTGGGTTTCAAGCTCTTTCAGTGTCCCTCACAACAGCAATAGCTTAGTTGTGTTGGCAAACTTCAGGTAGCACCTTGAGACGCTGGGACGTTAAGGAAATATGAGAAGGAACTCTTTTAAAGAATTTCCGGAGTAGGTGAACTGTATGGGGTCCCCGTGATTGGGAACACCCTACCGAAGTGGAATGATTGGTCTCCTACAAGAGAAGGACAGGACGGTAGCTCCATGACAACCTTTTTGCTTTTAGGCTGTGTGCAAAACCAAGGGCACTATGGTCATTCCACTACATTCTGAATTCAGGTGTTTGTCATGTGAACTGTGTATTAGTTGCCCATATTAAGAAAAAAATCTAGCCATTAAATAAGTAATATGATTCTCAGATTTCATCTTAGTGAGAATGTTAATACATTAATCTGTTTTTGTCTCAGCTTTTACCAAAAACCACGGTCCTCATTATGAAAAGAAAAGGCTTTTCTGTCCTTTGTCATTGAGCCGAAAATTCTGTAACCTCAAGAACTACTTCACCGACCGGGTAAGTCTCAAGCATTGATGTTTAATGTCATAGAAGTTTTGATGCAATAAATTCAGCTGTTTTTTTTTTTTTCCTGCACGTACGATGACGTTGTTTGTACAAGCCTTTCAAATGGATTTAGTCACTGTTTTTTTCCAAAAACACAGTTTTATTATTTAAAAAACTATATAGCTCATTTAGGCAAAGCTTTTAAACCCAAATCAACATTAAATAACCGAGGGATTTTTATATGAAGTTTTGATGCTTGTGGTGCCTCCTTCACTGTAATGATCCATCGATCATTGCAAATCTGCTTTTACATTTTGCAACTTTGAAACTCTTTCTGAAACCTCTAAAATGGTTTCTTCTACCGATCAATCAACTAATCTATTCAATGACCCACTGAATCTGTCTCCAGCAGATTTTCCTGGCATAGCCTTATCGACAATTAAGATTTTAAAAGAAAGCAACTATGATGTGTGGAGTTAACAGTTTGGGAATAATCTCAAAGGGTAATATAAGTGGGGCTTTGTTGATGATAGCTTCCTAATATTGATGGACAAGCAAGCAAAAATTGAGCAATGGGACCAGTGCCATACTGTGGTGATAAGTTGGTTAGAAAAATCGGTCGATCCTCTTTGGTTCTATTCATTTCTCGCACTAGAAGCCCTTAAATTGTGTGGGATATATTGGATTTCAAATTGATGCTTTTTCCTTGTTAGGCTAAGCCCACCGTATATGGGCCTCTTTGTGTTCATTTGCATAGTCTCGTGTCTTTTCTTTGCACATGTATTGATCTTTTGGCAAGCGTAAAAAGACCTTATAGCATTCATGCTCCATTCTAATGGAAAATATAGAGCCCATGAGCGTTCATCCGTTTTTGTGTTGCTCTTTCCATTTAAGCCAAGAAACTGCCTTCAGTTTTCTTGATTGTTTCTAGGTTATCTTCTCAAAAAATTGAAATTCCTAGATTAAAATGCTTCGGCTTGTTTGCTTACATGGCATCGGAGCCTAACATGGATTCGGAGTTTCCTCCTACACTTCATGGTTAGATGCTTCTTTTCTATTTTTCCTTTTGTCTTTGCTGCTATTGCATGGTTTTAGCTTTTTACCTGCGATAGCATCTCTTTTAAAGGGTGCAATTTTGTTGTTGTCTTGAGTGGTTTTCTTTGCTGTGAATATTGGGTAGTTGAGAATACCAAGTGGTTTTGGCATTTGAGAATATTGGGTAGCTTAGAAGGGAAAATTACTAAAATGGCTGATGAAAATGTTTTTGCTTCCACTAAACGTAAATAATCATGGGATAGGCACATATGACACAATTTACAGATCAACCCTTCTTCCTCTTCGGGTTCATCACCTGAAAAAGCACCTTAACCTTGACAGATGCCATCCATTGTCACCACATTACTTGTTAATGATACAAATTATGATTTGTGGAGTAGGCAATTTCGAAATGGACTTAAAACAAGGAAAAAGCTTGGGTTTCTTGATGGTACCCTTCCCCGGCAACCAAACTATGAGCCTAGATCTGAACTATGGGATGAATTGTCCTTCTACAATAGTGGGATGACTTGAGAAGTCAGTCCATGAAAGCCTCGTTGGCTACATTTCTTAGACATCAAACGTTGCAAAAATATGGGAGGCCTTCTACCTAAGGTCTAGGAAATTGTCTAACACTAATTCTTACAAGTTGAGGAAAGAAATTTATGCTCTGAATCAAATACAAGTTTGAGCCACCAAGTACTACACTAAACTAACTAATCTTTGAGCCTCCAATTAGATGCACTTGTGGTAGATGCTGATGTGAGGTGAATTGCAGAGTTGTAAAAAGGATTGGGAGAGGAAGATTGATGAAGTATTTGACTTGTTTATCTAATACCTTTTAAATGCTCAAAACCAACATCTTGGCCAATAAGACATTGCCAAATCTAGATGTAGCATTTGGCCTTACAAAACAAGATGAGGGACAGAAAATCAATTCAAAAATTGACATAAAAGTTTTAAACAACATGGCTTTGGCCATTCATAGCTTAAGTCCTTTGGTTTACCCATAATCTTCCATCATCTTTACTGGTGTTCCTTTTGGAAATTAGATGAGTAGAGCTCCCATAGGCATTGGTTGAAGTCTAGTTTATGCTTATTGCCACAAGTCTAGTAATATCAAGGAGAAATGCTACCAACTCATTACTTATCCACCCAATTGGACTTTAAAATGAAGATATCAAAAGAAATGCTTAGAATCAATGGCCAATCAAACTTTGAAGCTAAACCTAACCTGATTTTGTTGTCTCATTTTTCCTACTTGATTGTATAGCCTTATGTCCAATTAAATCAGCCTCATCAAGGGGCATTTCATTAGCAAGTCAATTGAAGCAATTCCAGAAAATGATGTCATTATTCAATGGAATGAGCCATAATGAATCAATTGCCAACTTTGCAAGTATGAATTCAAGCATTTTACTTTGTATATTTTTTTTTTTTTATTTTTAATATTACAATGCATGTACCAAACTCATGGATGTAAGGTGTTGAACCTTAAACCTTAGGGTTGAAATATTTATTAGTTCACTTGAATTTGCAAATACTCGAGCACATGTATGAAGGCTAGTAATATTATAGCAAAATGGCCCAGGAAATAGTACAAGTTTTCCCTAGGCACGGACTGGTCTTATATAGCCAGTGGCCTTCAAATACAAATAATATATTTATATAGTTCATAACATAAAGTCAAGGTCAGTTCTTCTAATCTTCTATCTTGTAACCGTCCAATCTTGACTTCTTCCAGCTAAGGTTGCACTTCCCCTTTTTATCTTGTTTCTTGGATGAATGGGCGGTGGTGCACTCAATCTCAGGATAGAGCTTCCTGAGGACTCTCCTGGATGATAAGGCTTGAAGGCTGAATTCCTGCTTGTCTAGAAGCCACGCTGTTTAGTGACTTTAGGCACGTAGACTTGGCGGTAGGTACCACGAGGTCCATGCATCGTATAAGCTTGATCACTTGGTTCCTTGATTACCAGCTGGGACGTGGTTCTCTGCATGTTCGATATTGGACTGGGCAGTGAGTTCAGGATGGCTGTCAGAGCTTTCTTTCCTTTCTCATGCATCTCTTGTTTGTTCCTTTCGGCTTCTTCGAGTAGGGATCTTACTACACCAACACTCCCCCGCAAGATTGGTGGGGTTACACCAATCTTGTTCCTCAAGTCTTCAAACCTCTCTCTTGGTAAAGGCTTAGTTAGGATGTCTGCCAGCTGCTCCCTTGAAGGAACATATGTAGTGACTATGGTTCCTTGTGCCACCTTTTCCTTAATGAAATGTATGTCTATTTCTATATGCTTGGTTTTGTTATGTTGTACATGATTTATAAACATGTGTAGAGCTGAAATAGTCACATAACATATGAATTGGATGGAATTGACTTACCCTAAGTTCTCGCACCAAATTCATCAACCAAACTGCTTCAGCTGTGCCCTCTGCCAATGCTCTATATTCTGCCTCAGCAGAAGAGCGTGAAATGAAGTCCTGTTTCCGTGAGCTCCATGATATTAAGTTATCTCCCATGAACATAAAAAATCCAGTGGTGGATTTTCTAGATTAATGGCAGCCTTCGTAATCTGCATCTGTGAAACCGTAGATGGTTGTAGGGCTTTCACGGAGAAATTGAAGACCATAATCGGCTGTTCCTTGGAGATAGCATAGGATTCTTTTGAGTTGAAAGAAGTCTCTTATCCATGGGTAGCTCATTTGTTGACACAGGCGGTGCACGGCTTGGCTAATATCTGGCCTTGTTTGTGAGAGATAATGCAGGGAACCAAGAATGCTCCGAAATATGGTCGGTTGTGGCAGTAGCTGATCACCGTTGGCCAGATTTTCTTCCTTCATCGCCATTAGAGTGGAAAGTGGTTTGCTATATATCATTTCTGCACGTCTTAGTACATCTAAGGTGTACTGATGTTGAGATACAAACAAACCAACATCATTATGTTCGACTTGAAGACCGAGTATATAATGTAGTCGGCCTAAGTCCTTAACAGGAAACCCTTTACCGAGTTTTTCAACAAAATCATTTGTGATACGGGCAGAATTTCCTATTACAATAATATCATCCACGTAAAACAATACCCACAACACATCCATTCCTCTATGATATAGGAACAAAGAAGGATCAAAGATACGACACCGAAAGCACTTCTTTAATAAGAAGCATGAAAAACGTTCAAACCAAGCTCTAGGAGATTGTTTTAAACCGTAGAGAGATCTGTTAAGTTTGCAAACATAGTCTGGACATCTAGGATCAACAAAACCTTTCGGTTGTGACATGAAAATAGGCTCAGACAAAAATCCGTGCAAGAATGCATTTTCAATATTTAGTTGCTTGATGTTCCATCCTCGGATGACAGCAAGGGAGATGACTAACCTTATGGTAGTTGGACGAACAACCGGACTATAAGTCTCTAGAAAATCGATTTCAGCTTCTTGATGGTAGCCTGTTGCTACCAAACGTGCTTTCAGACGATCCAAAGTTCCCTGAGGGGTGAGTTTGGTTTTGAAAACCCACTTGCTACCTATCACATTCATGGTTGGATCTTGGGGAACTAGGGTCCAGGTTTCAGTTTTCTGTAAGGCTCTCATTTCATTCAGCATGGTAGTCCTCCATCCATCATGAGCAATAGCATTCGGTACACTTGATGGAGTAGTTGGAATGTTGGTTCTTGCATGCAAGGCGTAACGAAGGTTCGGGCGTCTACTTCCTACTTGGCTTCTAGTCGTCATGTGGTGTTGTCTTAAAGGTGTTACTGTAGGAGCTTGTGTAGATTCTGTTTGTAAAGAGTTAGAAGACAAAGTGGTTTCAGAAATTGGGAGATTCCTGTCGGGCTCAGAATGGTTAAGTGAAGTAGACGAACATGGAAGGGAATGAATAGGTGAGTGTTGGGATGTATCTGGCAACCCGTGAGCTTGCTTGTTGCTAGTTTCATCATTTAAGGAATGGGTTTGTACATGATCATTTATGATGTGTTCAGAATTTCTTTGCCTCTCCCGGATTTCCTCATGAAAATCTGTTGGACTTTGAACTTCTTCGTTGTGCAGTGTACTTGGTGGACTTATCTCCTCATTGTACCTTTGGCTAGGTGTCATTGTTCCTTTGGTTGGTCGTGTGGTTGAGAGATAACGTTGTTGTTCGCTTAAGATTTCTGGGTTGTGCACCATATCACGTCGTCCTTGATTGAGATCCAGTGAATAAAGTTGTTGATTTTCCATTGTACCTTCTGAACTTGAGTGTTTAGGTGGAAATTGCTCAGAAATATGTGGCTTGGACTGTCCTCCTTCATTGTTTGTATTTTTCTCCATAATTTCTTTAAATGGGTATTTTTGTTCATTAAAAATAACAAGGTGTGAAATGAAAACTTTACTCGTTTGAACATGTAAGCAGCGGTAACCTTTGTGCCGTGTGCTATATCCTACAAAAACACATGGAACTGACTTGGAGGACAGTTTTTCAGTCACAGTTGATCTCAAACAAGGAAAGCACTCTGATCCGAAGACTCGAAGAAATCCATATTTGGGACTTCGATTGTAGAGAAATTCAAAGGGGGATTTACTGTTCAAAACGGAAGTAGGCAATCTATTTATCAAATAGACAGTAGTTGTAAAAGCTTCCACCCAATACTTACGTGGAACTAATGCTTCAATTAACATCGATCTTCCCAGCTCTACTATGTGTCTGTGCTTTCTTTCTGCTATTCCATTCTATTCAGGAGTGTATGGATATGACATTTGATGTATGATTCCATGATAACGAAATTCTTCTTCCAATTCTTTGCATGTATATTCTCCTCCATTATCTGAGTTTAAAATCTTGATTTTCCCGTCAAATTGACGTTCTATCATGATTTTAAAATCAACATAGGTTTGATAAAAGTCCGACTTTCTTTTCAACGGATAGAACCAAGTATATCGGGTGCATTCATCCATAAATATTGCATAATATAAATAATTCTGGCATGACCTTTCAGGTGAAGGTCCCCACAGATCACTATGTATCTGTTCAAAAGGTACTTGTGATCTATGGGTTGAAGATACAAAAGGTAGGCAATGACTTTTTGCCTCAAAACATACAATACAAATATCAAGGATTTCTCCCCTTAAATCAATAAGTCTTAATTTATGCAAATCCTTCAAAATACGTAAGTTTGAATGTCCAAGACATTTGTGCCATGTGTTACCATCAGCTCCTTGTTGATGAAGTGTAAGATAAGCTTGTACTCATTCACTTGGTAACACATATAGATCTCCTCTTCTATGTCCCTTTAGCAGGTTCTATTGAGTTGTCAGATCCTTAACAATAAAGGAATTCTTATCAAAAATAACCACACATGGATTATCATCTATTAATTTTGAAATAGACAATAAATTTTGTTTAATTGCTGGAGTGACTAAAACTGAATTTAATCTCAACCTTCCTTGATCAAGTTTACTTGATCCAATATGGGAAATTGGAATTCGATGTCCGTTGCCAACAGAGATTGTATCTGATCCATTATATTTTGAAAATGATGATAAGATACTTGTAGAATCAACTATGTGAGAAGTTGCTCCTGTGTCAGCTATCCAATCGTTTGTCTTAGGCTCGTTGATGTGAAGTGATGTTAAGGCCTTTGGGATGTTATCAGCTTGGAAAGAGTGATCGAAACGCCGCCAACATTCGAGACCTGTGTGACCCTTCTTACCACAGATTTGACAAGTGATAGGGTGTTGGGGAAATAACTGAGTATCATCACCTGACATGTTGTTCTAGGAATTTCCACTTAATTTTCCCTAATTGAATATTCCTTTGTTGTTGCTGTATGCTATAGGTGTGAAGCCCTGTCCTTGTGAGGAAAATCTTTGTTGAAAATTTATGCCTCAGTTTCCTCTACCGCCTCTGTTAAACCTTTGAATAGAGTAAGCTGCATTCTCATTTGGTGATGTCAAATTTTGTTTAGGATACCTAATGATCCGTGATTCATATGCTTGAAGTTGTGAAATCACAGTGCTAAATTCAGGTATTGGAGGGCGAAACATAACAGTTTTGAAAGATTCATAAGATGCATCAAGGCTTTCAAGCAGTCTAAATGTTTTTGCAAAATCTGAAATAGGTTTTCCAATGGAAATTAATTGATTCAGAATACCTTTAGATTCTGTCAAAAAATTTGACAGATTTTTACCTTCCTTCCTGATATTGTTGAGTTGAGAAAGTAGGTCAAATTCTCGAGATTCTGTTCTCTGAGCAAAATGATTTGCTAGCTTATCCCAAACATGTGATGATGTCTCTAGTTCAAAGATATGACCTAAAGCTTTTTTAGAAAGTTGCTAATTATCCATGACTTAACCAATGTGTCACTTTGTGACCATGAGTCAAGATCAGGATTTGGGGTTTCTGAGTCTCCAAGTGTTTGGCTAGGTTTGGGGATATCTCTTGTGATAAAACCAGTAAGTTTCAGAGTTTGAAGGAGATACTTTATTTGAGTCATCCAGGAGAGGTAATTTCCTTCAGTGAGCTTAATTGTAACGAAGTTGCTCACATTGATAGAGTTGGGAAATGGATAGGTATTATTTCTGCGTGCCATGTTGGCTCTGATACCAACTTGAATTTGCAAATACTCAAGCACGTGTATGAAGGCTAGTAATATTATAGCAAAATGGCCCAGGAAATAGTACAAGTTTTCCCTAGGCACGGACTGGTCTTATATAGCCAGTGGCCTTCAAATACAAATAATATATTTATATAGTTCATAACGTAAAGTCAAGGTCGGTTATTCTAATCTTCTATCTCGTAACTGTCCAATCTTGACTTCTTCCAGCTAAGGTCAGCACCTCCCCCCTTTATCTTGTTTCTTGGATGAATGGGCGGTGGTGCACTCAATCTCAGGATAGAGCTTCTTGAGGACTCTCCTGGATGATAAGGCTTGAAGGCTGAATTCCTGCTTGTCTGGAAGCCACGCTGTTTAGTGACTTTAGGCACGTAGACTTGGCGGTAGGTACCATGAGGTCCATGCATCGTATAAGCTTGATCACTTGGTTCCTTGATTACCAGCTGGGACGTGGTTCTCTGCATGTTCGATATTGGATTGGGCAGTGAGTTCAGGATGGCTATCAGAGCTTTCTTTCCTTTCTCGTGCATCTCTTGTTTGTTCCTTTCGGCTTCTTTGAGTAGGGATCTTACTACACCAACAAGTTCATCACTGAACTAATTGATTAAGTGGCAACTTTTGTGCAACGTTGCAGTGTAAGAAAAGGAAAAAAATGCACGTCAGGAAGAAAAGGAAAACAAAAGGGGATATACAAAAACAGAAAAACTGAGGGTCATAAAAGATAGAAAGAAAAGGAAAAGCCGTGGTGCACAAAAGAGGGACTGACACAAGAAAGAGAGAGAGAAATATAAGCTCACAATAATGTATGACAAAGAAAGAAGGGAGTTGTAAAGGAGAAAGAGAGGTTTGCGATAGTGTGGTGTAATGAAAGCGGAAAGAAGAGCTTCCTGTTGATTTGTCCTTTTTGGTAGTGGGCTAAAAGCAAATCTTATCATCATTGTTCTTTTCCAAGAGAGAGAACTATGCAGAACATAGATTTGACCTGATTTGCGTAAAACCTAGTTGGCACATGGCAATGGCGCGTGGTGAAACGTGTGCCATATTTCTTTGCTTTGGAAAGTTATTGATCTTCCCATGATTTGTGAGATAATGTGGTGACATATTTTTTATTTTTTTTTAACTGAAGATGCTTTGTTTAATTTCTACTATTATTCTTGTTCTTATTTGCTATTACATTATTTTTTAATTTTCTTGTATTAGAACTACAATATAAACTAATTATAATGATGTGAATTTCATGGTTTGCTATGTTTTATAAGGGATTATATTCATGTGAGCTATATGTCATTGTGTTTAATGTTTTTTAAGTAATTGACCATTACTTATATGATCTAATGTGTATATTTGAAACTGAGAAGTGATAATATACAGTTGGTTCTTATAATATATAACCATAAATTAATGTGGAAAGAAATATACTATGTTGTTTGTATGGCTTTTAGTGATAAAATGATGAGAGGATTCATTATAAAGTAGGAATTTTTATAGATTCCAACGTACGTGTGTGTATTTCAATTCATAAAGATGTGGTGGATTAATAAACAAAGCTTTCTATACTTAGAAATATAATAGGAAATAAATTAGAAAATTCTATCATTATATAGATACTATCATTGTTGCAGGCATAAACTATTAAAATTCATATATAGTGGTAATAATGAATTAGATGCTCTAACATATTTCTTGTATTAATTTTACTTATTTAAATTCAATTACTTTTAATTATGAAATTTGCTTTCAAAAATATCACTAGTTGATTCTCAATCATTTTGATTTGTTAGATAAACTTTAAGAGTAATTTGTTATTAGCATTTAATTAGTTAGTACTTATCAATCTCTATGGGATGATACACTTCTCATCATTATTTTATTTATTCAACATGTACACTTGTATTTAGAATTCATCAAACATATATCCAAATGATTGGATTATTGATTTAAGGGTGAGTAACAATGTTGTTTGTGATTTATTTTACTTGCATGTTCATTTTCCTTATGCTTCACTTGAATTGCGTGTGTGGATGCCTAATGGAGCTTGACCTTGGTTTATTGTGTTGGATCCTCTAGATTGCCTCCCAAACTTTATCCTAAGCATGCACTTTATGTTCCAAGATTGTATTTTAATCTCAATTATATTTCAAGAATTTGCTATAATAATAATTGTGTCATCGTGTTCTTTTATGAATTTGGATGTTCCAAAATCATATAACTGGGGAAGTGATTAGATTGGGCAAAGAGGTTCAAGGTTGATACTTCCTACATATGTTGTCTAAGCTACTTTTTGTTAAGTCTTTAGTGCATTTTGGTTCTTATAAAAAATATTTTATGTAATGTTGATATTGCAAACATTTGTAATAGTACAATGTATAATATATATGTTTTGTGGCATCTTTGCTTTAGACATGCTTATTAAAAACAACTTTTCAATCATGGTAAATGTATCGACACTCTTTCTAGTTTTACTTGTCTTGTTTGTTTTTTGGCGAAGCATACATATTCTTCTTTTCCTTAAAGGTGACATTTTTCTTTATCTATTTTCGGCCTAATACACATGAATATATGGTGTCCACATCATACCACTAACTATGATAGTTTACATTATTTTTTAACTATAGTTGATGACTATTCTTGAGCTACGTAGACTAGTCTACAATGTTTTAAAAGTCAAGTTTTCATCATTATACAATTTTTCATTATCTAGTAAGTTGGTTAAGCATCTTTGTTGCAACAATGACATTAAGCTGTTTTCTACTAAGTGCACACTGTCTTTTGCCTTATATGGGATCCTCCATGAGAGTTTATGTATATCCATACCCCAACAAAATGGGGTTATGAAACATAAACCATAACATCTTTTGTTAGGAATATAAGGTATATTCAATTTTATATATGATTTTAAGGATTGCAAAAAAGAAAATTATTTGCAAAATTATTTTTGCATATAAAATAACTTTGTGCAATTTGGGAATAACTTTATATTTACATTAGGGAATAAGTTATTTTATTTCTCCATTCTCATGAGAAGTTAGCTCATGTTGTTGTTTGAATATTTTTCTTTATGGGCTAAATGATGCTTGTTGAGAAGCTTATGAGTTGTGGTTGGACTTGAGATTAAAGTTTGCAAGTTGTTGATTCACTCGGCCAAAATCTTGTTAAGCCCAAGTGGAATCCTTGACTGAAATGGTGTATTTCACTATGCCTTTGTATTCTTCGCACACATGAGGCTTTTTTCTCTCTCACCTCCCTCTTCATGCATGACCAAACTCTTTCTCTCTTCTCTTTCACAACAACCTCACACAACTATCCAATTTTTCAACAAATTGCAATGGGAAGATCAGAGGTAACTTTGTCAACATTGTGGTTTTTATTCTAATACTAACTTTCAGCTTGTTGACCTATTTTCGTACAAAAAAATGTTAGAATAATTTTTGCACAATGAAAGCTTCAAGGTCTAAATAGAAAAGAGCCTACTTGATCATCTTATACTTAACTATTTTCCATGAATCATAGCTCATTTTAATCCTTGATCAAACATGGTTTGATATGTTCCTTTTGACCTATTTTTTGCTACAAATAGTGACTGGGCTTTTAGTATGAAACTTTCAATTGTTGTATATGGCATTGTTTACTCCAAAAATTTATTTGTGATTTGCAGCTAAATCTTTGAATAATCTTTATGGTTCATCAAGCATATGATTACACTTAAATTTTTATTTCAAATTGGTGAATTTTGATTGGAGAAATTAACACATTATATGAAATCTTGAAGCTCACAATTTCTTGGAAAAACTTGATACTTATATGCTTGATTGTGGTGCTAAACTTAAACTATATCTTTTTACACCTTATTGAACATTATGTAGTGTGTTTACAATGATATCTTATTGATAAAGGAAGTTGTGAGAACTTGTTCTTAATTTTATATTATTTAAAACTCACATATTTGAGAACATATTTATTATAATTACTCAAATTATATACTTAACTTTCATTCTTATTAATCTATGTATGTACTTTTTGAGGTGATTTGCACTAATAGCAATAACTTGTATGTTTGTGTGCCCATTTTATATCATTTATCCAAATTTACTTAATAGAGTTAATTGTTGTGCAACAAAATATCCTTAGGTTTATTGTCACAACTTGTTGTCCAAATAATCACAAAAGGAGTAGTACTTGAACTTAAATTTATATCATTCGTATTGCTTAGTGTTACAGATATTAAATTTCATATCATTTATAGTAGCACACATAAAGAATTTAACCTGAGACTTAAATGTTTATTAATCCTTTATAGTTGATTTGGAGTTGTAGTGACACTCGTGTATATTGAAATCATGGAGACTTATTTTCTTGTGATCACAAGACGTGTAGTTGTTATGATTGGGAAAATTCTTGGGTATAGGAACTTGTACTTAGGTGGCGTGTACCTGTTGTAATGCCTACAAGCATTATATGAATCCTCTCAATTGGGATTAACTAAGAGAGAGGTGGAGATTGATGATAACTCTATATTTTATAAAGTTATTATTACTATTTTAAGTAATATTTATTAAATTATAATTATATTTGTTTATAATTATGTAATTTGTGTTATTTTATATCAGAACCCCAAATAGTAGAAATACAAAAGAAAAAAAAAGGCAAAGAGTATGAAAACAAGCAAAAGAGACTTATGTGAGGAAAAGGAAAAGGAGGGACCCGTGAGGCTATTATGTAGAAGAGAGATAAAGGAGAAATGGGTTTTTGGTCAAGAGGCTTTTGTTAAGAGAAACAGTCGAGCTTGGGTAGAAATAACAGAGAAAGAGTTGGAGTGTCACTAAAGCAAGGGAGTTGCAACAACGTGGGCCTCATAGAGGAGTGATGGTTGTGCGGACACCAACCATCCGCCCTTCGTTCTCCAGCGACAACCCATTTTCGGTGCTCAAGACACTTTTCCTAGCCATTTTTAGGCATTTTCTGGTGAGGAAGGAGCGGATTTGCAATCGTAGCATGATTTCTAGCGATTCTGTGGTAGTTGCGTATGGTTTCCAGCGATTTTCCAACGAAGAATGGCAAACGCCATATGAACCTTTTTTTGTCAAATCTACATGTTTCTAGAGCATATTTGAAGGATTTCTTGGCAAATTGGCACTCCAGACGTCCTCTTCAGCATTTTTTGATGATTTTTGTGTGGCCGGCGTCTAGCGGCACGTGGTGACGGTGCATGAAAGTGCATTTCGGCCCATTTTTTTCCCGTTTTCCAGCTAGCTCCATCTCCTTTTCTTGATGTGTAGATTTGTCCAAAATTTCTCTAAATTAAAGACATTTTGGTGACATATTTGATGTTTTTAATTTGAAGAATTTTTTGTTTAATTTTTTGTACTATTTTTGTGTATGTAAATATGATGTTTTAGTTTATTATGTTAAAGCTACGATGTAACTTGTTTATGATGTAGGAATGTTATGATTATTCATGTTTTGTAAAACATTTTATGAATGTGAAGTTGCATATTATGGAGTTTAATGCTTTTAGGTGATTAGCTATCACTTAGATGACTTGATTTGCATGTTAGAGACCAACATGAAATGACATGCAATTGCTTAATGTAATATGCAACCATAGATTAATATGGATAGACCTATACTATGTGATTTGTGTGACTTTAGGAGTAAATTGGAATATTCACATATCTTAATGCATTTAGTTCATTTAATTCATGGGTAGAAATACAGTGGGTGAATGAGTTAAGTAGGTTCGCTATACCTAGATATAGGATAGTGAATAAATTAGGAAATTCCGCCATCACATGAGTAGAATTAACCTTGCTAGCATGAATGATCAACATTTGTACCTAGTAATTAAGTGAGATCGGATGCTCTAGCATATTTCGTTAATCAAATTTAGGTTAAATTTAGTGTTTACTTAATGTTCTATCATTTCGGTTGGTTAGATAAACTCTAGGAACTATTCACCATTAATAATTAATTAGCTTACTAATCACCAATCTCTGTGGAATGATATTTTTACTCATCATTATATTACTTGTTCGACATGTATACTTGCATGTAGAATTTTACCGAACAATTGTCGTGCTGTCAAAGCATCCTTAAAACAAATATGTGTGTGCATATTTCTTTTCCTATCTCTTTACTTTTATTGGTTTCTTCTGTGGCTAACTGAGACAATCTATATATTAGCACTCATAAGAGGTTGAATGCGAAACTTAAATCTTTATCAATCCCTTGTAGTTGATTTGGGGCATGGTGACACACATATATGTTGATGTTGTAGAAACCGATATGCTTGTGATCACACAATGTGTAGTTGCCACTATTAGGAAAATTCCTAGATATAGGAATTTATGCTTGGGTGGCATACACATGTTGTAGTGCCTATAATCATTATAGGAATTCTCTCAATTAGATTTGATTGACAGAGGGGTGTAGGTAGATATGTTGTCAAATCGTTCTTAAAACAAATTTATGTGTGCATGTCTTTCTTCCTATCTTTTTATCTTATTAGTTTCTTGTGCAATTGATTAAGATAAATCTATATTAAGTTAACAATTCTACATGGTTAGTTTTAAGGAAATATAAAAAGGACTTAAATAGGTCAAAACTTAATTCACCCTGTCTTAGGTCGCCAATAGTACTTACAACTTTTAAATGTCACATAATCTCTGATGTTTTAGGTTCATATTCTCTTGCATTTCTAGGGAGAGTGCATCTTTATTGTGACGTATTGTTTTCAAAATTGTAATTCAATAGATGACTACATTATTTCTTTATGATTCATTGAGTTTATGCAGAGGAAAAGGGCACAGTGTATATAGTTCAAGATGAGAAGAAATTTTAATACCTAAGAGTGTACCAAAGATAATCGGGAAGATCTTTAGTAGTACTTCTGCGCTAAAGGAATGTTTTGGATATGAGCGCAATATCTTTAATACTAGGGCTAGCATCTCAAAATTTTTGCCACCTTTTAGCTGAATCAAACACTTGAATAGCTTTTGTAACTCTGTTATTTTCCAGTGTATCCACCTTAGTGCAAGAATTGGAGGTTAGCATAACTTGAAGAGAAAAGAAAACCACGTCCCTTCAAATTTGTATGATCCAAAGTTGTAGTGACCATCTAAAGAGATTAACTAATTTGTACAAGATTTTGAGTAGATTTCTATTAAGAAGGCCTTACAAACACGCTAAATAAACCTTATTGTCATAGCTGATTTCATCATTATCATCAAATTTATAACTTTTAGGCCATGTTGCTTATTTGTGCTATCCTAGAAAAGCTCTAGAAGATTGCTTCTAGTAGCCACTAAAGTGCAACACATTTTGAGGGAATTTCTAATCAATTTGGATTAATATTTTATGCATATCACATGTAATGTTGAAATTAAAGTTAAAGGTAACTAACCTTCACGGTGTTGATAACTTCAGTGTCAATCTTTTATAATGCTAATTGACACTGTAAACATATCGAATGGTTTATTTTAAAACTGAATTACAGCGTGATGCATATTAGAATTTTGAAGAAGGCCACACAACCTTTATCGCCATCTTGCAAAGTATAGGCCTAAGTGAAAGTAAACAAGTAAATAAATGCAAAAATTATCTTTCAAAATTTCATGTTTGAGTATGACCACATGCAAAAGTTTATGGGAAGACACAAAACTTTGGAACATTAGCTATTGTTGTTCACCCAAAGAGGTAACTTTTTGTTCTACTTGAAGTAAAGTTGGAGACAAGGATTTAATTACATTGTGCAACTCCGTAAGATGTCCATACTTAGGTTGCCTTAGTAGTCCTAAAATTGGAAAGTAGTAAAAAGAAAAAACAATTAATTGATTCATTGAGGAAGCAAAAGCAATAAAAAATCTATACCACTCTCACCATATTCATCTAGAGGAGCTTGATTGTAATAGCTTGTCATGATATATGAAGTGATTGTTCTTCCATAATTTGTTCCACCATAGTACTAAAAGATGAGGTAATATTAGACAAGACACCCTAGTTAGGCTAAGTTAACTAAAGAGAGTAAACATGTAATTTACTTGAGGGATAGTTTAAATGAAATTGAATACTTCACATAACGTTGAAAATTCAAAAGAAATGATTTACAGTTGAAGGACGTACCATGTAATAATTCACATAACATCCATTTTTTGCAATAAAGAGTGCAACATTATATGCAATGTCTTTAGTATACCTCATATAGGGCTTCCCACCAAAGGCTAGATAGCTTTAAAAGGAAAGTACATTTACTTGACAAAGCATGAGTAATGCTATGAATTGCATCCTTCAACAATAATATCAAAATATAAAAATATAAATAGTCTTAAGGAAATTATTCAATTAAACTTTTCCAATAAGAGAACTAGCTTCTTCATGTAAAAACAAATTCCAACTTTGATTTAAACATAAATATATAAATATTCAAGTCTTTATATAAAACATCTTTCATAGAAATAACTAAATAAGTTTCATAATTTATATAATTGAAGAAATAAGTTATTAAAAATTACTATTTTCGTCATAATTTTGTTAGAGCATGTAAAATAATAAAAAGAAATACTTTACTTAAAGGTATGAAACAGTATAAAATATGTAAAAGTTGAATGAGTTTGCCTAAAACCTTGAAAACTGTAGTGAATTAAAGAGAGTAATTAAAAAATTTAGAACTAACCATGATTTAGCTCTAAAGGAAAAAATAAAAAAAAGGCGATCATGGCATTTTGATCTTTAGAACAAATAATGAGAGTGACCTTGATTATGTATTTTACGCGTAAACGTTCAAACTTATTGGGACAATATTGGCTACAGAAAATCCCATGTTGGCAACTACCCAAACACAAAAGTGAAATATTCAAATCTAGGCTTAAAAAAATAACAAGACAATATCATAAATGCTTGTTATTATTTCCGTATGAGGCACCTCGCGGTGGATCTTATAAGGAAATAACTGCTTTTAGGGTCAATTAAAAAATGCTAGGTTTAACAAGCTTGATTTATTTATTTTAGGAGATGACCTTTTATTTCCAAAGAGGATTTCAATCCGGATGTCCTTCGACAAAACCTACAAAGATGTCCAGTTCTCTGTCCACATTGATGGCTTCTTTGGAGAGTTGGGTCCAGTGAAAGGGTCTCCACATCTCATCGAGTTGCACGTATTTATCTGCACATGGATGAACTTAGCTTAGCATTAAGGCAAGAAACATGCTGCATTCCTCGGTTAATCCAACAGTTCCATTTTATTTAAGAAAAAACAAACCAACATTAAAAGAAAAGAAAGAACGGTAAACCAACGATTGGATCCGAAGCATCGGTTTGCTTGCACATTATCCATGGTACGCCAGTTTGGAGACCAACAGCCATGCTGGCTGCCCATTGGACATAAGGGGTCCTTTGTCACCAAAGTGTGCTTCAACGTTTTGATATTAATTCTCGATCTATAACAGCATGTTTTGCGAAAGATAATTATTTGGTGCCCGAGTCCAGGATTTATTCCAGACTGACAAGTTCAGGAACTCTGGGACAGTATGATTGGTCCTCCTTGCGGAGCAAATGATTTCTCGCACTTCAGCAACTCCATGATTTTTTTGACAAACCTTTGCATGTTTTGCCACACAGAAAAACCAGAAACGAGAAATCAATTCTCATTTTAACTTGTACCATTTTTGTACCAAACTAGTTCTCGGTGAATACTTTGTCAAATTAATAGATTCCAACTACTTGGGAGAGTAGTTAAAAAATTCATTGCAATGACATCATCATTATATTCTGTTACAAACATGGCTGTTCGTAGCGGTATTTGCCATAATCTCTTGTTTTACCAAGAGAACAAAGAAACAAAAACATAAAGCAAACTATTTGAATAACTTCTTCTCTATCTTTTTATTGAAAACTATAGCCTTTTAATAGGCTTTACAAAATGTCAAAAAGGAATTTATTCAAAATAAATACAATTAAGGAAAAACATGGAAAGAGAAATAACAACTAAGGAAAGATGACTATGGCCCTAAACGCCCATATCTTTACCAACCCTAGCACTACCAAATCCTTCCACGAAATAATGAGATCACATTCCATTTGACATCTGCATATCCTTCTAAAAGTAAATGAGATCTTCATCAATCAGCATCTTGAAGGTAATATGAATCTGCATTAAAGTCATTGGCCACATTTCCTACTACATAAATAACTAAATAAAAGGAAATTTGAATTCAAATGCTAGGCATGTAACATACCCCACCACATCAAAACAACCTTGTCCTCAAGGTTGAAACTAGGGAATTACAATTTTTATTCATTATAAGTCCATGAAATATGTCCCTTAAGAACTACTAAACTAACTTATCAAAATATAAGGATAGATAAAAAAGCATAAATCAAGAATTTATTTGTCATGACAAAATTTCTAGTGGTCGTCCTCGGTGTGAAAAGTGTTGGCTCGTAAATGTTACATTGCATGGATCGGGCAGTCCTCTAACCAAGTTGGGTGGTGGTTCTCCATGGGCAGCCACACCTAAAAATCTCTCCAACTTACCCTTTTTCCCTACCATGTGACCCTTTTTTCGCCCACCTTCAAGCCATCTCCTTGGTTGGCCAGATTTAGGGAGAAGAGAATGGTTGCTTGGATAAGACTCCTTCGACTTCTCCATTGCCAAGACTAGCTTACATGGGTTATCCGGCATTACCTTGATTGCCTCTAGCGATTGCTTAGCTTCTTGTAGATCCAGCTGCAATCTTTCTTTTTCTTTTTCTTCCTTGTGAAGGTCTTTCCGTAGTTCAACCATCTCTTTCCTGAGATAGTCATTTCAGGCCTTACAAGATTCCCACATCTCCACCACCATTTGACGGATCCCTTCCCAATCTAGGTCATGAACGCGGCTTTGATACCAATTGTTACGAACATGGCTGTTCGTAGTGGTATTTGCCATAATCTCTTGTTTTACCAAGAGAACAAAGAAACAAAAACATAAAGCAAACTATTTGAATAACTTCTTCTCTATCTTTTTATTGAAAATTATAGCCTTTTAATAGGCTTTACAAAATGTCAAAAAGGAATTTATTCAAAATAAATACAATTAAAGAAAAACATGGAAAGGGAAATAACAACTAAGGAAAGATGACTATGGTCCTAAACGCCCATATCTTTACCAACCCTAGCACTACCAAATCCTTCCACGAAATAATGAGATCACATTCCATTTGACATATGCATGTCCTTCTAAAAGTAAATGAGATCTTCATCAATCAGCATCTTGAAGGTAATATGAATATGCATTAAAGTCATTGGCCATATTTCCCACTACATAAATAACTAAATAAAAGGAAATTCGAATTCAAATGCTAGGCATGTAACATATTCAATACTAATTGCCTTCAACTAACGAATTAACAAATTGAAGTCATTTATGTGATCTTGCATAGGATGAGTTTCATCATACTCCATCTTATACAATCTCTTAGTGAGAAATAGCTTATTTGTGGAGAAGCGTATTTGGTATATTCTTTCCAAAGTATCTATGCAACCTTTCACTCTAGTTCTTCAATGATATTTACAATAATTGAAATATCCAAAGCAATAATTGTTTATTCGAGCATAGATTATAGATGTAGAAGACAATTATGGCAACATCTAGAAAATTTGTAGATAACACACAGACCATGGATCCTTGGAGGAGACTTTAATTCTATTTTTCATTAGGATGAGAAATGAGGAAGATAGTTGTATTCATGGATAGCTAGTGCTGAATTCTAGATTTTGTCTACCAACAAGGGCTCTAAGATTATGGGTATTTGGGTTTTTCTTTCATTTGGTCAAACAATGTTTAAGGGAATAAAAGGATATGGGTAAGATTGGATAGAATACTATGTAATTTGGAAGCTTCAACAGTTTTTTCAACTTTGAAAGTAAAACATTTAACTAGAATCCTTTTTTATCATAACCCTTTACTATTATCATTGAGAACGGTATTTCATGGAGTAAGATCTTTTGAGTTCCAGAGGTAATGGTTGGAAAAAAATTGGCTTCTTTAAATCCATCAAGGGACTTAGACATGGGGATCCACTATCTCTTAGTTATTTATTATTGCTTAAGAAGCATTTAGTCGAAAGTTGAAACATCTAATGTAGAATGGAGAGATTGGTAGATTTAAAGGTACGAATAACTTTAGATATGTCTCACATTTGCTCTATGCAAATAGTATGATCATTTTTTTGGATGGTTGAAAATTGTCAATACTTAATTTTATGACTTTGTTGAGAAATTATGAATGTTTTAGTGGATAGCTGGTAAATGTCAAGAAATGTAATTTTTTTATTGGCAAAAATTCTCCTGCTTACAAGAAGTATCACATTAAACAGTGGATAGGTTTTTCATTGATTGATTTACCAATGAGATATTTAGGGGTTCTATTTTTTAAAGGAAGAGCAAAGAGGATATACTTGAAGAGCTATTGGCAAAGATTACAAGGAGAATTAATAATTGGAAAAATCAATTTTTATCTTATGGGGGGAAACTAGTTTTAATTAAAAGTGTTTTGTCCTTAATCCTTATACATTGTTTATCAACCACTAAAGTTCTGAAATCAATTTTAAAAGAAATTAATAAAACTATGGTAGCCTTTTATGGAGAAATAGGAAAGTTCAAAGAGCACATTTGGTAGGCTAGGATAAATCTTCCCTGCCTTTGGATAAATGGGGTTTAAGAATAAGAGATATGGATACAGTGATGGACAATTTAAAGTGAAGATGACATGGAATTTTATTAAAGGTGAATCATTGTGGCATAATTCATGAAGAGAAAGTATGGTGCCATGGTGGAAGTTATTCACCAACCTAAAATCATTTTAGCATCCTATTGTTGGGCTTCTATAAGTGTCCATCTTCCATTTGCTTTGCAACTTAGTAGATGGGTGGTAAATGATGGCTTGAGGTTTTTTTAGATAGAAAAGTGGCTAAAGGAGCTTTTATGGTTTCCATCCTATGATGATAATTAGAAAAGTATTAAAGATGGCATATTAGATTTGAGGTTTTTAGAAAGGTTTTTGTCTCTATAACAAAAAGAACAAGCTCATCAAATCATTCTCACCAATGAGCCAGATAAGTTAATCTTTGAGCTTACATCCAATGGGTTGTTTTTTGTTGCATCTGTATATGAACATCGGTGGGTGCATAGAGAAAAGGTGAGTTAGAGCAAATTTATTTGGGATCAGTATTTACCCACTAAGATTGGCTTCTTTATGTGGCGGATGATGAACAATGGGTTTCCAATGGATATAAATATACAAAGGCAAGGTGTTTCACTAACATCCAAATGTTTATGTTGTGTTTGTCATCAATATGAATCAACTGATCATCTGTTTTGCCAAGGAAAGTTAGTTGGGAGATTATGGTAGCATCTTTGTAATATCTTACAAATATTGATCATGAAAGACATGTTCTCAAATCTTCTTGCTTAATGGTTCAAGGAGGCCAACAAATCTTTACAAGCAAGAATAATGGCAACATTGGTTGGTTACTATATTATGTGGTGAATTTGGTTAACAAGGAACAATGTCATCTATTTGGAAAAAAGAATTTTCTTGCCAATGTTGATAGGAGGAGTGATTTCTGATGTTAAACTTATAATGGGATCTTTTAAATTTACAAACTTTCCATCAATGAGTGATTACACATGGTTACAAGTTTTGCATATTCCTATTTCAGTACCTATCATTACTAGAGGAAGAATAATTTGTTGGAAATGCCCTGCTATAGACTTTTTAAAGTTGAATACAAATGGATCTTGTATTAGTGGTGCATGCACGGGAAGGGAAGTATGCTTATAACATATGCAGTTAACTTAGAAAATGGAGATAGTGCAAAGGCAAGGGTCCTAGCCTTATTTGAAAGCCTAGATATATCCCATCATAAGAGAATTGTGTTCTCAGAGATAGAAGCAAATCCTTTGTTTATGATTCAGTGCATAAAAGGAAATTATTCTACTCCTTGGAAATTGGCTTATGCACTATGCAAATATTCTAGTTATATTTCTCTAAATGTTCAAATATTTCATGTGTTTCACAAAGCAAATTTTTTAACTGATGGATTGGCTAATTTTGGACACTTAATACTAAAATGGAAAGTTTTGACAACTCTTGGCTATTTACCAAGATGATGTAGGAAAATTTCGTGGGAACATCAACTAGGCCTAGAGTATTACATGCCTTCTTGAACAATTACTTTCACTTTATGCTAAGTTTCAACAAGAGTAATGAGTTTTTCTTTAATGGGGATTCATGCTAGTCGGTTATGTTATTATTCCAATAAAGTTTTACACCCATTTATCGGGTTTACGTGACAAAAGGTTAGGTATTATACTTCGTCTCACCTATTTTTCTAATAGGTCTGGCATTTTAGTCTACCTATGTTATCAATATAAATGATAAAGGCATTGTCCCTATTTCTTAAAAAAAAAAAAAAATCCAAAGCCAACCTAGTTAGATCAAGAATCTTCTTGTCTACATATTCTCAATCATCTTCTAGCATACTAGCTGACTTTTTCTCTTTACTTTTTATGGCTAATATCAAAATTTTCTTTTTGACTTAAGTAATCAATGAATTAAGTCTTTCATAGTCCAAGTTGGGTGCAATTAAACTTTTCAATTCTAAAAGCTTCCACCATTTTAACAAGCTTCCCTTTAAATCCAATTTTAGTAGAATATTCAAAATTTGTCAAACCAATTCCTACAAAACCTTTAAAAAATACCATAAGAAGATAGCTCAAAAAATCAACTTGAAATGCCTTTAGTGTGTGTAATTCACATGCAAAAAGTGTTGTGTGTGTGACCAATGCATGGGGATGAGTGCATTATAATGCATGAGGAGCTGGCACATGATAGGCGTGTGGGATCTAGCACATGCAACTCATGTGCCATAGATCTAGGTCGGTCGATCAAGTTAAACAAATGAACTAAAAAAGGCTAGATTAGGTTGACAATGTATGTTGTGTTATCTTCACAAAAATATGTTGAAATAGAATTGGTTTCATGTCCTATGGGTTTTCAACTTTTTTCATTGCTCCATGGCACTTTTTGGTAATGTAAAAAACACCAAAATGTAGTTCAAGCCACCACAAGTTGATAAAACATGAATTTGCTTTTGAAATTTGTACAACAAGAGAGAAATCCAAATTTTTCTCGTCAGCCACTTGGGCAAATAGTAACCCATGAACTTCAAGCCTTTTTTTTTAATGACTTTTAGCCACCACTGAGCACTATTAGGTTAGAAAAGTCATAGAGGAGTTGAAGAAAAGAAAATGCTGATCTCGAATGCCACTTTTAGTTGTGAAAAAACCTTTGGTTGAATCTTTACTCCATGAAAACTGAAACCTTAAACTTGACTTTAATACCAACTATAGAGACAGGGTCATAAATCAACTGAACCACAGGCATGCAAACACCAAGATTTAAAGTGGTTTAAACTTAAAAAGATACCTTACTTCCACTTTAGAGCTAGTTTTTTCTCTTCATTGTCAATGGCTTATAAGTTACAAATTTAGCACACTCACATTCACTTCTACTACAATTCATGACCGCTATCTACTCACACACACAAGCAGAATCATATGGTTTTCTCTAGCTAGCATCATGCACATCAAAATGGCAAAAAATTGTGCATGTCATCTCACTAACAAAATAGTGAGATAACCTTTTTGTCCTTGCATTATTCATTACAAATATACAACAAAGTGTGTCATTTCCTAGGTAGTAAGCTAGTGGCCTAGTCATCTAAGAACCAACAAAGTGTTGTTATTTCAATCCTTGTAGTTAAATATGTCACTTTAGGGAGCTCCTATTCCCAAACATTATGGATGCAAGAACATCTAGAAGATTATGAAGTACGTAAAGAGGCATTAGTCATTAAATGTGATAACATAAATGCTATCATTCTTACCAAAAATCTTATCTAAAACTTAAAAACTAAACACATTGTTATTAGACATCATTTCATTAAAGATCATGTAACTCATAATCATGTATTTTTTAAATATATGGACATTTCACATTGACTAGCTAGCATTTTACTAAACCTTAGATAAATAGAAATTTTATGCACTTAGAAGAGAAATAGAAGGGTGTACTTTACATTATGTGTAATAAGTTAGCCCTACATCACAACATCAAAAGATATAATAATTATTCTCAACACATAGCTTCATTTATATTATACATTGAAAGACTTCTAGTGCCTTTTATGAAAGCTAAATCAATCTTTGCTAAAAACCAATGATATTTTGAAGTCTTATTTTCTCCTTGACTTTCAGTTCACAAGTTATCGTAGGTACCCCTCTCAACCTCTAATTCTACATACATTCAAGGGAAGTGTGGTTAAATTCGAAAAATAAAAATAAAAAAAAAGTAAAAAGAGAAAATAAAAAAAGCCTTTGATTATTTAAGAGGAGTTAATTTTATGGCTCAATTTAAGGGGGGGTAATACAAATATAGTGACATCATTCCATCACTCAAAATTTACATATTTTTTATGATGAGTGTATCCTCCTTTACTACTTATATTTTATCTTTCCATGATTACTATTCTATCTATTAGGTATTCCCTTATGTAGTAATGCTATTATTTTGAGCTTCACATTATTGTTGGTATACATGTTCTACAAGACTTAAGTACACTTATTTTTCCTTTGGCACCCTCAGGTAATATCTTTCTTCTGCACTTTTTGTAGTGTGGGCTTTCTAATCTCACAGGCTAAATGTAGATCATAACATGTTCAGGATTTTCATATTTGGGCCACATATAAAACCTACGTTGGACACCCAACAAGCCTTCATCTTACATGAAGTTTAGTTTCTTTGTAGGCCCTCTAAGGAACTAGACCATACATAAATCTATTAAAGAACTTGGTTCATATCATGAATTTATGATGACATATAAATCTTTTCATGAAATTCTAGAATAACATCCCAACAACTATTATCATTAGATCATCTAGGATATTCATCATCATATAATTCACAAGTTCATGAAAATATTAATCATAAGTTGATGGAAGAATTAATTCAATGAACTCATTGAATATTTACATAATCTCTCAAAGGATTATTCTAACACATATATGTATGTTCATGAAGCTCATCAATCAAACATTTTCACATACCCATATCAATAATTGATTCAAAGAATATTATGCTTAGGTCATGCAAATATTAATTAAACTCAACGTTTAATAATCATGCTAACTCATCATAAAAAATATCAACACATAACCCAACATATTCATGACAAACCAAGCTTAATTTGGATTTCCATGAATCACGTTCTTCATTCATATATAGCATTTTTCCCTTGCCTATAAATTGTAAGCAATCTGTGAAAATGAAGCCTCAACAAAGCTGGCCATAGCTTCAGCCGCATCATTGCCTCATGCCATGCACAGAACACGACGCAGTGGCAATTCGGTGGTCTCTCCTCACAAGCACTTCATGTTGCTATCAGAGGTACAAGTCAGCCAATAATCCTACATGTTGACCACTAGTTACACAACCGAGTGCCTCCCCATGTTCTACATGCCCTTGCATTACCATCGAAGGTTCTCCCACCTCTGATTGCACCATTGTCAAGAAGCTCAAGTCCACCATGTCTAACAGCTCTCAACTCAACTTGACACCTCAGAGCGTTGCACCAACTCAACTGCAGCAACAACACGCCTTCCATGTTGTTCCACATAGAGCACACTCAGTGCTGCCAATGCCCAATAAAGTCACAACATCTATCCCAGCTAGTTGCTACACTATTGGGAAAGGAAGATAGAGAAATTTCGTAGTAGAAAGGTTTAAAACAATCACGTAAGCCAACCCAAGATAAGTACACAAGTACTAGGATAATAAAATTAACGTGAACGTGAGAACTAAAAACAAACTTCTCAAGTTTACAAAACTAAACTCATGCAGCACATTGTTCACTTTGCATGGAGGCCACGACCTCCATTTATAGCTAGAGTTCAAATATAAAATATTACAAACCATTATAAAATATTACAACACCAAAAGGATAGTTACTCTTCTCGAGATAAAGGCACGTGAGAGTCATCATGAAGCCATCCTTTATCTCTTTGATCAGTTCTTTACTCTTTTCAAGATTAACCATCATGAGCACCAGGTTTGTTACACAACTCAATATCTGCACCTCCGATATTGTTGTCCTTCTCTAGTATCTTCATCAAACTGTGAGTGACTTGGCCCAGCGTTGTCATAACGGTTTCCAAGAAAGTCAGGTGGAGATGATATCCATCCGGGTTCATCGATGTATGGGAGAGGTAGAGGAGTCATTGGTTCCGTTTTGAGTCTACCGGTGATGTCAATTAGGACTTGGTTTGAGCTACTTCCCACATGTTGGTATGACCTGTGTGGAATAGGGTCTGATGTAGAAGCAGGTAAGTTCAGATCAAGAAGGTTACCTGGTGATGCATCATATGCATGAGATGATTCAGCGTCTGCATGCAAGGCATGCTGGACATAGGCTATGTGTGCTCCGTAGTGTGGAGGATTGATCTGAGATGGGGCAAGATCATTAACAGGCCCCCCCAAGCTTGGCATGGAGTCCTTCAAATGGTTGATGAGGTAAGGCTTTAGTAAGGATGTCAGCGAGCTGATCAGAGGAGCGAACATAGGTAGTGATAAGAGTCCCTTGCGCCACTTTCTCCTGAACGAAGTGATAAGCTACCTCAAAATGTTTGGAACGATTGTGAAAGGTAGGTTTAGTGGAGAGATGGAGTGCCGGAAGACTGTCAGAATGCAAAATGGTAAGAGTGAAGACGTTGAAGTTTAGGTGACGCAATAAGTGGAGGATCCAAGTTATTTCCGCAGCACCAACGGCCAGCGCCTTATATTCAGCTTCAGTTGAAGAGAGAGAAACAACATTATGTTTCTTGGACGACCAGGAAACTAAATTTGCACCGATGAATATGCAGAAAGCTCCTGTAGAGCGACGATCTTAACTAGAACCAGCCCAATCTGCATCACTGAAACCATATAAATTGGTGGGGCTATGATGATAAAACCGAAGGCCAAGTGTGGTAGTTCCTTGAAGATACCAAAGGATATGTTTCAGTTGATGGTAATGCTGGATCTTCAGGCTTGCCATTTTTTGACATAAAGTATTTATAGCATAACTAATATCTGGTCGTGTAAGGTTCACGTACTGTAATGTTCCAAGAATGCTCCGAAAATACATGGGATCGCTGTAGGGATCATCACCATTTGCGATCAGATTGCACTTAACACCCATAGGAGTTTGCATAGGTTGGCAGTGGACCATGTCGGCACGGAAGAGGATATCATATATGTATTGTTGTTGTGATAAAACAATTCCAGTGCTATCTCGCATGACCTGTATGCCAAGAAAAAAGTGCAAAGGTCCAAGATCTTTGGTCGGGAGCTCTTTGCTAAGAACTTGAATAAAGTGCTCAACATGGGAAGGTGAGTTCCCAGTAACAATGATATCATCCACGTAAATGAGAATCCAGACGTGAAGACCATTATGTTGGTAGACATAAAGAGATGGATCATAAGGGGAACAAGAAAATACAAAAGTTAAGAGAACTTCAGAGTTGCGAACGTATCAGGCACGAGGAGACTGTTTTAGACCATAGATAGGCCGAGTGAGTTTGCAAACATGGTTGGGTCTGGTTGGATCCCGATGGCCAGGTGGTTGAGCCATCAATACAGATTCAGTTAGGTTCCTATGCAAGAAGGCATTGTCCACGTCACATTGTCGAAGAACCCATCCTTGTGAGCAGGCCAAAGAGAGTACTACACGAATGGTGGTAGGACGAATGACGGGGCTGTAGGTTTCAAGAAAGTCTATCATGATAGCCTTTGGCTACCAAACGCGCTTTCAAGCGCTCTAGGGTCCCGTCAGGATGAAATTTAGTTTTAAAGACCCATTTTGAACCTACCACGTTCATGGAGTGATGGTATGGGACCAAAGTCCACGTCTCATTATCATGTAGAGCATGAAGCTCTACTTCCATGGCTTGACGCCAACCAGGATGAGTGAGGGCTTGATGAATTGTGGTAGGTACATGTGGGGCAGCACGGAGGGCTGACATTGCGTATTTTGGATTGGGTTTATGGATTCCGGATTTGCTTCGAGTGACAATACGTGAGGATGGTGGTATTTTGGGAGGTTCGAGGTTATGTGTTGGAGAGGTAGTGCTAGTCAAAGGTAAGGTTGAGCTTATGAGAGAAGGTGGAGATGTATTTGGTAAGTGAGGTGATGACTTGGATGAGGAAGAGTCTTTATAGGAGGTTAAGGAATCACGGAGCTCTTGGGTGATAAGAGGGTTGTCTATGGCTATCTCTTGGATGATAAGTGGGTCATGTACATTTTCTGAGTGAGTCCGAGGTAATGCATGTGAAAAAGAAGTGTCATGTAGAATATTTGGACGTGGAGTGCTTGGAGTAGTTGCATGCGGTGAAAGGACATGAGGAGTAGGAGGTGTTAAACTTGTAGATGGAGTTTGGTGCGGTGCTTGCCATGTGTCTTTAGTTGGTAGATGAAGTTTTCATTCCATGGTGCACGTGGCATGCAAGGAGATGGAGATTCAGTAGATAATGGAAAACTTTCACTCCATGGGACATGTGGCATGTGAGGAGGTGTGGACTCATTTTGTTCGGTGGAGCATGGCATGCATTGCGGACTCATGAGGGTAGAGTTGTCATGAAGAGCTGAGGCACTTGGATCAATGAGTGGGGTACCGTGGGCTGGATTTGGTGTTTCAAGATGGTTGGTGTGCAGGTTATTTGATAAGGTGTTGGTATTTAGACAAGCATCGTTCAGTGAGGGAGAGTGGTCGGACGATAAAGGCAGTGTTGTAAGATCATGATGAGTGTCTTGAACTGTGGAATTAGCCCTTCTTATTGGATGAGATGTGGCTATGTCATCATCTTAGGAAGTACCTGTAAATGGAAAGATGTTTTCTTCGAAAAGTACATGACGTGAGATAAAAATCTTTCCTGTTTCAGCATGAAGACATCTATAACCTTTATGTTTAGAACTGTACCCAACAAAGATACATGCCAATGATTTTGCCAATAACTTATCAGTCATTGTTGCACGAAGACATGGGTAACATCGACTTCCAAAAACTCTGAGTGTATTGTAATCTGGGATTCGGTGATGGAGCAACTCAAAGGGTGTTTTGTCCTGTAGTGAGGTACTTGGCAGCCGGTTTATAATATATACAGCTGTCATAAAAGCTTCAATCCAATATTTCCGAGGCATTTTTGCTTGGAGTAGCATTGAACGTCCTAATTCCACGACGTGTCGATGTTTTCTTTCAGCAATTCCATTTTGCTGTGGTGTGTATGGGCAAGAGAATTGATGAATGATTCCTTTTTCTCTTATGAAATCCGCTAATATTTTTCCAGTATATTCTCCACCATTATCTGACCTTAAAATCTTCAATTTGGAATCAAATTGATGCTCTATCATTTTAATAAAATCCATGAATATTTCACAAAATTCTGATTTTCTCTTTAAAGGAAAGATCCAAGTAAAAGGAGTAAATTCATCAACCAAGATAGCATAGTACAGAAAATTTTGACATGAAGGTACAGAAGAAGGTCCCCATAAATCACTATGGACTATTTCAAAAGGTGATGTGGCTCTATGATCTGAGGAGGGGAATGGTAAACGATGACTTTTGCTGATCATACAAGTTGAACATCCTTCTGGTAGCTGGCCTTTTATTTGGATAGATCCTTGAGATTTCAAAAGCTTCAAAAGACGGAAATTAGAGTGTCCCAGTCGTTGATGCCATGTTACTCCATCAATTATTTGTTGTTGATGGCAAGCAAAGTAAGCTTTTATCCTCTTGCTGGGAAGCACATAGATGTCATTTCTTCTAAATCCCTTTAGCAGGATTTCCTAAGTGATCAGGTCCTTTACCACAAAAGAATCTTTGTTAAAAATAACAGAGCAAGGATAATCTGCAGTAAGTCTAGAAACTGATAAAAGGTTTTGCTTAATCTTTGGTACAACTAGTACGGATTTGAGCTCAAGATGTTCATTGAGTTTAGCATCTCCGATGGAAGTTATCGGAAGTAGTTTACCATTTCCAACCTGTATATTGTCATGACCTAAATATTTTGTAACACTAGTAAGTTTACCTGTTGTGTCCACAATATGAGTTGAAGCTCCAGAGTCTGCAACCCATTCTTCAGAGTTCGGTTCCTTAATTTGGAGAGCGGTAAGAGCTTGAGGGATGGTACCACCTTGGAAAGTGTGATCAAATCGCTTTCAGCACTCTAATGCTATATGTCCTTGTTTTTCACTGATCTGACACAGCGGTATGTTACGTGGAGGGAAGATTGATTGATTACCTATAGGTAATTCATCTGATGATTCCACTTTTGAGTTATGTGATGCCCCAGTTGTCCTATTCCCAAAGGCTGATGGATTAAAGCCCCTTCCTTGGGAAGAAAATTGTGAGCCTCTACCTTGAGAGTTGAAAGATGAGCTTCTTCCATGACCACTACCATGAGGTCCTCGTCCTCCTCGTTGAGCTATAAAGGCTACATTTTCATTCGCAGGTGATTGTTTTGAATACCTGCTTTGTCGAGCTTCAAAGGATTGTAGTTGTGAAATAACTTCACTAAAGTCTGGAATTTGTGGTTTGAACATGGCAGTTTTGAAAGTATCATAATTTTCACCCAAATTTTCAAGTAGGTGAAAAGTTTTAGCAGAGTCACTCAAAGGCTTACCGATGGCACTTAGCTAATTTACAAGGTTTTTAAATTCAGCTAAAAAGGTAGGTAATGTTTTACCTTCTCTTGGTAAGTTGTGAAGTTGTGAGAGTAGATCAAACTCTCTTGTCATTGTGTTCTGAGCAAAATGATTTGCTAAAGCATTCCACACTTAAGCAGCTGTTTCTAGCTCAAAGATGTGTCCCATTGCTTCTTCAGATAGTGTGCTAATGATCCAAGATTTTACCAAAGCATCGCTTTGAATCCAAGCATCATAATTAGGATTTGTTTCATGTTTGTTGTCCGTTCCAACAGTTATAGTGACATCTGGACATGCCGTGGTACCTGTGATGAATCCGGTGAGTTTCTGTGTTGAGAGTAATGACTTCATCTGTGTCATCCAACCAAGATAATTTCCTTCTGATAACTTGATAGTGACAAAGTTGTTGACATTGACAGAGTTAGGAAAATGGAAGAATGTTCGCTAAGCCATGATTTTGATCTTTGAGAGGTTTTTGGTAGGATGAACCTGCTTTGATACCAAAAGGAAGATAGAGAAATTTCATAGTAGAAAGGTTTAAAATAGTCACGTAAGCCAACCCAAGATAAGTACACAAGTACTAGGATAATAAAACTAACGTGAACGTGAGAACTGAAAACAAACTTCTCAAGTTTACAAAACTAAACTCATGCAGCACATTGTTCACTTTGCATGGAGGCCACGGCCTCTATTTATAGCTAGAGTTCAAATATAAAATATTACAAACCATTATAAAATATTACAACACCAAAAGGATAGTTACTCTTCTTGAGATAAAGGCACGTGAGAGTCATCATGAAGCCATCCTTTATCTCTTTGATAAGTTCATTACTCTTTTCAAGATTAACCATCATGAGCACCAGGTTTGTTACGCAACTCAATATCTGCGCCTTCGATATTGTTGTCCTTCTCTAGTATCTTCATCATAATGTGAGTGACTTAGCCCAACGTTGTCATAACAATTTCTAAGAAAGTCAGGTGGAGATGATATCCATCCGGGTTCATCGATGTATGGGAGAGGTAGAGGAGTCATTGGTTCCGTTTTGAGTCTACCGGTGATGTCAACTAGGACTTGGTTTGAGCTACTTCCCACATGTTGGTATGACCTGTGTGGAATAGGGTCTGATGTAGAGGCAGGTAAGTTCAGATCAGGAAGGTTACCTGGTGATGCATCATATGCATGAGATGATTCAGCGTTTGCATGCAAGGCATGCTGGACATAGGCTATGTGTGCTCCGTAGTGTGGAGGATTGATCCGAGATGGGGCAAGATCATTATTAGGATGGTGAAGTCAGCTCTTCTGAAATATAAGCGTACTCTGCAAGATATTGAGGATGGTTCATCTGAAGGCTCTGACCCTGTGGAAGTTCAGCCCTACACCAAAACACAAGTTACTGCCATTGCCAAGTACAACACAAACGTGAAGCCAAGGGAAAGTAAGAGCCAAGTACAACACAAACGTGAAGCCAAGGGAAAGTAAGATGTTAAGGAGAGGAAGTAAGCTTCGGGGTACTAGTCACTAACGTACCCAAGATGTTTTAGTAAACTTCTAGAAAGTTTACGTGTAGTGAATAAGCGAAACCGGGAGTCTATATAAAGGCAACGCTACAAAAAGCCTTTTGGATTCCCACTTTGTAGCTTTAACGTTCTCCTCAATATAAAAGAGCTTCCTCGTAAATTGCTGCCACTTTACATTTTTATTCTATCTGTACAGTATAAGTTATCAAATTTAAACATTTGCTTTTTTGAGTTCATATTATTCTAGAATTTGGCTATCTTTCGGAGTTCTAAAAACTTGAAATTTTGTGGTTTAACTCCAATTACGGGGACGTCATATCCGTTCGCCTACTCAGGAAATCCTCTATAAGAATTTCTTCTCATGCTTCCTTAACGTCCCAGAGTCTGAAGGCTCTACCTGAAGTTTGACAACAAAACTAAGCTATTGTTGTTGTGAGGGCCACTGAAAGAGCTTGAAACACAGGTTCACCTTGAGATGGAGAGTTGGCACTGGTGGCAGTGGTTGCATTTGGTGGCCGCGGTGCTCATATTGATTTCAGGCGGCGATGTCGAAGGAGGAGAAGTCACGTACGACGGAAGATCTCTCCTCATTGATGGCCAGCGAAAACTTCTGTTCTCCGGTACAATTCATTACCCTCGAAGCCCTCCTGAGGTAAATGAAGATAGAAAAAAAAAAAAAAAAATGACATTCGCTCAAACTCTCTCTACTAAGTTTTCTTGCTGCTGTGGAACACGGAGGATTGAGTCATTGTGGTAGAACTTGTCTGAGTTGACGAAATGCTGGAATTTATAACAGGACTGCCAGAGAAAAGCCGTTTAAAAGACCCAAAATGATTCTCTGTTATTTCAAGTATGCACCAAGTAGAGATTCTCAACTTCTTTTCCACTTTAGTAGTCCTCCCTTGTTCGGTGATAAAGCTGTCTGGCAGCCTTTCCCAGGGTAAAAGCAAAAGAAATACTTCTTTGGCAGAAACAATGAAGAAAAACTGAACTTATAGGCAGTGCAGATGAGTTGTTGTAGATTGCATCAGGGATCATACCATTTGGTTTCTTCTGAATCATGGACGATATGAATTTGTCAAACCTCTCGCTGTTTTTTGTTTGCTTGTTATATTTTTCGCGTGCGTCTATGAAAGACGTCATGTTAAGCGTGGACCAAAATTGATGCTTATTATGGCTGAAAACAGCAGTGTCGGGAATGTCTACTCATAAAGAGTTCAGTTAAATTTGGTCAAGTCCGCGGGGATAATTACTCCATACCAAGCTTAATCTCACCGGTTGTATCTGAATTCTCATGATTTAACTACTGCGCAGATGTGGCCATCTTTGATCACCAAAGCCAAGGAGGGAGGACTGGACGTGATTGAAACCTATGTGTTTTGGAATATTCACGAGCCCCAACCTGGCAAGGTTAGCTGTATTCCCTCTTCTCTCTCTCTCTCTCTCTCTCTCTCTCTCTCTCTCCCTCACGCTTCAGGTTAGCTGCATTCCCTTTTCCGTCTCATATGTGGGCACTGTGTGTTCTCCACAGTACTACTTCGGTGGAAACTATGATCTGGTGGGATTCCTGAAGGAAATTCAGGCTCAAGGGCTGTATGCTTGCCTCCGAATTGGACCTTACATCGAGGCTGAATGGAATTATGGGTACGTATGTTTTCATTGGTTAAGCCCTCCATATTTCAAAATTCCTACTGGCGGTAGCAACCTGCACTACAATATGCCCACAGAAAGAAAATAAAAACAAAAAAAAGGTCCTCTCCTTTTTCGAAAATATCTAATTCGTCACGTTACCATTCTTTTAATTTGTGATTACAATTAATTTCTCAAAGGGACACTTCCTATTTCTTTTCTTTAAAAGCAAAAAGATCGCAATTGTTTTTGGATTTATAAGGTATCTAATTATGCAGCGGATTTCCATTTTGGTTGCGCACTATCCCGGGCATTGTTTTTCGCGAAGACAATGAGCCGTTCAAGGTACTCATCCTATTTTGTTGCCATTTGTTTTTTAAATTACTCTTTATTTTGTTTTCTTTTAGGCCTGAACATTAGAATGTCACAAGAGGTTCAATAAAAAAAAAAGGATGAAATATAAATGAGAGAATCCATTTATTCACTGGGGGCTGTTTCATCAAATTAAAACAATAAAACATTTTGATAATTGATCAACCATTACGTGATGAATTGATTTTTTCATTTTTCAATATTTTGTTCATTGGATATGGTTTATCTTTAGATTTTACTGAGAGAATTATAACATCACATTATTGGACAACAAAGTCTCAAGTAAAAAAGGAAGGCTGTTCTCATCCTTATATTTGACAAAACATTCACCAAGAACTAGTTTGATACAAAAATGGTACATGCTAAAATGAGAATTGATTTCTCGTTTCTGGTGTTTCTGTATGTAGCAAAACATGCAAAGGTTTGTCACAAAAATCGTGGAGTTGATGAAGTCCGAGAAATTATTTGCCCCGCAAGGAGGTCCAATCATACTGTCCCAGGTACCACCTTCTTGACCTCTTTAGTCTGGAATAAATCCTGGACTCGGGAACCAAATAATAATCTTTCGCAAAACATGCTGTTATAGATCGAGAATGAATATCAAAACGTTGAAGGACACTTCGGTGACAAAGGACCCCCTTATGTTAAATGGGCAGCCAACATGGCCGTTGGTCTCCAAACTGGCGTACCCTGGATAATGTGCAAGCAAACCGATGCTCCGGATCCAATCGTCAGTTTACTGTTCTTTATTTTCTTTTCTTGTTGGTTTTTTTTTTCTTAAATAAAATAAAACTGTTGGATTAACCGAGGAATGCAGCATGTTTCTTGCCTTAATACTAAGCTAAGTTCATCCATGCACAGATAAATACGTGCAACTCGATGAGATGTGGAGACCTTTTCACTGGACCCAACTCTCCAAAGAAGCCATCAATGTGGACAGAAAACTGGACATCTTTGTAGGTTTTGTCGAAGGAAATCCGGATTGAAATCCTCTTTGAAAATAAAAGCTCACTAAAAGATCTCTTAAAATAAATAAATCAAACTTGTTAAACCTAGCATTTTTTAATTGACCCTAAAAGCAGTTATTTCCTTAGAAGATCCACCGCGAGGTGACTTATAAGGAAATAATTTCTTTAAGGAAATAATAACGAGCATTTATGATATTTTCTTGTTATTTTTTTAAGCCTAGATTTGAACACTTCACTTTTGTGTTTGGGTAGTTGCCAACATGGGATTCCTGTTTCCGATAGTATCCCAATAAGTTGAACATTTACGCGTAAAATACATAATCAAGGTCACTCTCCTTATTTAAAGATTAAAAAGTCATGATCGCTTTTTTTTTTCTTAAGAGCTAAATCATGGTTACTTCAAAATTTTTAATTACTCTCTTTAATTCACTACAGTTTTCAAGGTTTTAGGCAAACTCATTCAACTTTTGAAAATAGTTTTATACTGTTTCATATCTTTAAATAAAGTGTTTGTTTTTATTATTTTACATGCACTAACAAAATTATAACGAAACTAGTAATTTTTAATAACTTATTTATTCAATTATATAACTTACGAAAATTATTTGGTTATTTCTATGAAAGATGTTTTATATAAAGACTCGGACATTTATATATTTATATATTTATATATTTATGTTTGAATCAAAGTTGGAATTTGTTTTTAGATGAAGGGGCTGGTTCTCTTATTGGAAAAGTTTAACTGAATAATTTCCTTAAGACTATTTTTATTTTTATATTTTGATATTGTTGTTGAAGGATGTAGTTCATAGAATTACTCATGCCTTGTCAACTAAATGTACTTTCCTTTTGAAGCTATCAAGCCTTTGGTGGGAAGCCCTATATGAGGAATGCTAAAGACATTGCATATAATGTCGCACTCTTTATTGCAAAAAATGGATGTTTTGTGAATTATTACATGGTATGTCTTTCAACTGTAAATCATTTTCTTTAAATTTTCAATGTTATGTGGAGTATGCAATTTCATTTAAACTTTTCCTCAAGCAAATTTCATGTTTACTCTTTTTAGTTAACTTAGCCTAACTAGGGTGTCTTGTCTAATATTACCTCCTTATCTAGTACTATGGTGGGACAAATTATGGGAGGACAAGCTCTTCATATATCATGACAAGTTATTACGATCAAGCTCCTCTAGATGAATATGGTGAGAGTGGTATACATTTTTTGTTGCTTTTGCTTTTAATGAATCAATTAATTCTTTTTTCTTTTTACTACTTTCCAATTTTAGGACTACTAAGGCAACCTAAGTATGGACATCTTACGGAGTTGCACAATGTAATTAAATCCTTGGCTCCAACTTTACTCCAAGGAGAACAAAAAGTTACCTCTTTGGGTGAACAACAACAGGTGATGTTCCAAGGTTTTGTGTCTTCCTATAAACCCTTGCATGTGGTCACTACTCAAACATGAAATTTTGAAAGATATTTATTTACTTGTTTACTTTCACTTAGGCGTATACTTTCCAAGACGGCGGTAAAGGTTGTGTGGCCTTTCTTCAAAATTCTTATATGCATCACGCTACAGTTCAGTTTCAAAATAAACCATTCGATATGTTTCCAATGTCAATCAGCATTCTCAAAAATTGTGACACTGAAGTCTTCAACACTGCAAAGGTTAGTTACCTTTAACTTCAGTTTCAACATTACATGTAATATGCACAAAATATTAATCCAAATTGATTAGAAATTCCCTCAAAATGTGTTTCACTTTAGTGGCTACTAGAAGCAATCTTCTAGAGATTTTCCAGGAGAGCACAAATAAGTAGCACGGCTTAAAAGTTATGAATTTGATTATAAAGATGAAATAAGCTCTAACGATAAGGTTTATTTAGCGTGTTTGCAAGGCCTTCTTAACAAAAATCTACTCAAAATATTGTACAAAGAAATAGTTAGTCTCTTTAGTTGTTCACTACGGCTTTGGATCATACAAATTTGAAGGGAAGTGGTTTTCTTTTCTCTTCAAGATGTGCTAACCTCCAACTCTTGCATTAAGGTGGATACACCAGAAAATAACAGGGTTACAAAAGCTATTCAAGTGTTTGATTCAGCTGAAAGGTGGCAAGAATTCAGGGATGCTATCCCCAGTATCGAACATACTACGCTCAAATCCAAAACATTCCTTGAGCACATAAGTACTACTAAAGATGTTTCCGATTATCTTTGGTACACTCTCAGGTATTTAAATTTCTTCTCGCGTTGAACTCTATACGTTGTGCCCCCTTTCCTCCGCATCAACTCAATGAATCATAAAGAAGTAAGGAAGTCATTTTTTGAATTACAGTTTTGAAAACAATCAGCCTTGCAGTAACCCTGTTCTACATCTTGAATCTGCTGCGCATGTTGCACATGCTTTTGTGAACGATGCCTACTTTGGTAGATTACTTAAAACTCTCAACCACTTTTGTCTTTCTTTGCCAATTGTCAAGTTTTTCAAAAGCAAGGATAGCCAAATTCTCCCCCCTTCAAGCTAGCAACGCTCATGTATTAGTGATTGATTGCATTCAGGAGCTGCACATGGAACTAGTACGGCCCCCTCTTTCACGATGGATGCTCCAATTGTGTTGAAGGATGGAACGAACAAACTTTCTATACTCGGTGCTATGGTTGGGCTACCGGTAATATTTTTGGAACTTCATTCAGTTATAGTTATTCAATTCTTCTCTAGTACTGTCATCACATTTTCTAAATACTTCAAAATAAAAATAAAAATGCTAAGATATAATCAATGAGTTCTATAGTATCTTGTTCGGGAAGTTATTAAAAATATTATTTATGAGATAATGAGTTCTATCACTTTTTGAGTTGATTTTTTAGATTGAATAATGGGCCTATTAGTATTCTTGATTACAATTCCCTTATGCTTGTGTGCAGGCTTCAGGACCCTTTCTCGAAAGCAGAGTCGCTGGCTTAACAGAAGCGGGAATTCAGTGCAATGGACAAGAATCCTACAAGTTTACAGATTATGAATGGGGATACCAGGTTTGTCTTGTATCTTCATTTTATAATGCCAAACCACTTTTGCAAGAGTATTCTGTAGAGCACCGCTGCCTTGTTTCTACAGGTTGGTCTCGCAGGAGAGAAGTCACAAATCTATAACGGCGAAAAATCGGCTGGTGTTGCTTGGAGCAATAAAATCGCGACGAATGAGAGTCTTGCTTGGTACAAGGTACGTAAATTCACTTTCATTTAATTCCCGGTACAAAAGGATCGTATTCGTCTAACCACAACATTATTTCTGAATTACCTTGGTTGGTGCTCTTTAGTTTAGGGAATGATTATCCTGAGTTATATGAAATCTCTATGTTCTTGTGATAGTGTGTATATTTCTTACACTTGAACGCTATCTCGCAACAAAAACTTCCCCGTGCCTTACCAGGGGAATATTTTACCTAACTCCAGCATTGATTTTCGAAAGTTATATAACACAAAACTGAAATTACTTGTGCTGATTTGATTTTCGAAAGTTATATAAGAAAGATTTTTTTTTTATATGATAATAGATTCTACTCACTTTTGAATTAAATAATGAACCTTAGAACATTACTAATATGCTTTGCTTCATTTAATCTACATATTGTTTTCAACTTGCAAATTTTTGTAGACTGTTTTCGACGCACCAACGGGAGATGACCCCATAGCCTTAGACCTGAGCTCAATGGGGAAAGGTCACGCTTGGGTGAATGGACAAAGCATTGGTCGTTATTGGGTCTCCGTCCTTGACCCTAGAGGAATTCCATCACAAACAATGTACGTAGCTTTTATGCCCTATACTAGTTTTTTCGATTGAGAACGTTAAGTAGTGAGCAGGAACAAAACAAAAATCTGGGAAGAGAAACAAAGAAATAGGGACGCGTACACAAAAGCACAACTGAGAATTGACTCTAAAATGTTGGACAAGAAACTACAAGAATTGCAAAACTGTGGAAAAGCCATGTTCTTAAATGTCATGGGTCTATGCCGATTGCCCCTGATAATACTACCGCGCTAAAGATCTTAGAGAATGGTTAATAGGACAAATGTAAGTATTGCAGTTTTCCAGTATACATCCACATATTTTCTTATCCACCTTTGTGTTTTTCCAGATATCATGTGCCACGATCGTTCCTGAAACCTTCTGGGAACATTTTAGTTCTGTTTGAAGAAGCTGGTGGAAACCCTCTTAAGGTTGCCTTGAACTCCGTGACCGTCGCCTAGGCACATGAGTTGCCTTACAATCTCCTTCCTCGATGATTTACAGACAAAAGAAACAGAGGCTGCATATCAACAAGAATAGGACAGCTTATTGCGAAACCATCGCATCTAGAAGAATTGGTCATTGTGCCAATGTGATGATAGTGTAAAGTAAATAATCCTCGTCTTATATGGTTCTGTGGCCATTGTCCTGATAATTTCAAAATAGCATTCTAATGATATCCATTAGACAACTTTTTCCTATTGGAAAGTATGAATGAAAGTTATGTTTAAATGGAGTTAAACTTTTGAATTCTAACATGACATTCATGTAAAAGCTTAAAAACTTTGAATATTTATTTCCTGTTTTGATTTGAAAGCCAAGTAGATGAAAAGATCAGTATGCAAAGATGAAAAGAAAACAAATAACATAATTTAACATGTACAAGTACTCATTATAAAAGCTAAAATATCTGCACACGCCCCGCCCCTTAATTGGAGATATGCATGTATATTGGTTATTCCATTTTCTTGATATGACTCAATATTCCTCCCATGTAGTGTAATTTATTTGGGAAATTATTTGTGTGGATATTATGAAAATATTTCTCTTATTTTACTGTATATTTTTTGTTACAGTCAATCATTGTATTAATTATAATAGGACAAGCATTATACGTCTTTTACTCAAGAAATCAATACAGAAAACTTCACTAACTCTATACCTTTCTTCATTCTTACTTTGTGATACCCTCCTTTCCCAACTCCTAATTTCCTGTCATGCTCTTAATTTCCCATAAATTTTCACTGGAGTTGTCTTTGAGAGGATTCATTACTGTCTCAATCAATAGCGATTTTGCAATCCAATAATAGTGTGATAATTACGAATATGAAAACAAAAGAAAAAAGACAAATGTAGTTGTTAAACCATATGCATAAAAGGGAGCACCGGAGGTCCTAACACAAGTTAAGTCAAGGCTAATGCATCAACATTAAAAATTCAATCGAAATCCAATTAACCATTCTCTCAGCAATCAATTCCCCTGGAGGCCCGAGTAACTATGGACTTAAGTGTTAGGGTCTCATAAAAGGGAGCACCAAAGGTCCTAACACAAGTTGAGTCAAGGCTGATGCAACGACATGAAAAATTCAATCGAAATCCAATTAACCATTCTCTCAGCAATCAATTCCCCTTGAGGCCCGAATACAATGGACTTAAGAAGCGTTAGGGTCTTGCGCCTAGGAAAGGCACAAGAATTGAGAAAAGGTACATAGTCAACATCTTTCTCATTGGGGCAAATGTCTCCCGACAGTCGATGTTGTCTCGCTAACCATATTCTTTAGTCACCAATCATGCTGTACCACTTAACACTCCTATTGATATTGTAATTAAAATTATTCTTATACACCTACTAACATTGAATGAATGTCTGAGCTATGGGCAAAAAGACTAGATCCTACGTATGATTTGACTCTAACATTATAATTTCTTTAGTCATAGTAGCACACCATTTAGGATTATGGACTGTTGTTCAGATTTGTAACTAATATTTTTGATAATGAGTGATAACTTGATTTTACCTTCATGATTATGTGCTTCAAGTAGATAATATTCCCTGTGTTATTAAATGAGTTACTTTAAGGGAATATTAATTGATTTAATCATGGAAATATTTAATAAAATTATTCTCATGTCCTTTGTATGTATTTGGACATTATACTTTGATGAGACATTCTTTATTATCTAGATTATTAAGGTCTTGGCAAGCTACACTATGTGAAAAATGGAGTTATATGTGGAATTGAAGAGCCAAATCCCAATTTGAAGAAAGCCCAACCCATGCTCCTCAAGAAAGAGCCCGTGCAAACTACTTTTCCCTAACACATGAAAAAGGGCCCATTCGGGAAGCCTAGAGTGAAGTCTGTTGTTGAGAAGTTGCCAAGTAATAAAAAATGTGGCCACTGTGTTCAAAACAAGTGATGCTACTACTGCCATGTCGATAAGGATGTTTTTGGAAATATAATATGAAGTGACTTTCCAAAGAGGGAACCCAAAGTCTTGATTATTTATTGCTCTCTTAAAAAGAAAAGGTCATTATCCCCCCTCTTTGCAATCTGACTATTTTGAGTCTCCTACTCTTGTAGTTGTTCTGTTAGCCCAATCAATCTATCACTCTAGATAATCTACAAGCCTAGACTAAGGAAACATAGGAGCTATGAAGAAGATACTAAAAATAGGAGAAGGAGAAGAAGAAAAGTGACAATTCGCTAGAAAAGAAAATTCTTACAATATGTCTTTCCTGAGATTTCAAAAGTTTGACTCCTATACTTATTGTTTATAATCTTAATATTCTTGCTCAGATTGTTGTTTTTCAACAGATTTCTTAGTGTTTCATCTAAGATGAGAAAACCTAGGTGCTAATTTCATTCTTTATTTTAGGGTTTTTGAACATTTAGTCCTATATATGTTGTAACATGTTTATTCCTATTGAGGACAACCTAATTTCATTCAACCATTGATCTTATAACTAAGTAATATGTGGGATTACTTAACTAGGCACCCTTTGATAGTTTGTTAAAGGAGGTAGGTTGGAGAGTTTTTCCAATCACTTAAAGAAAAACCCTTTGATAGTTTTTATTAAAGGAGTTGGGTTGGAAGTGTTTTTCTACTCACTTAAAATGTTGTGTGTAATCTTTTGTCTTAGCATTGGGATTGGTTGCATTTGTTAACTTTGTGTTGTTTTGGATAAACCATATGCTTGATCTTGTAACTTGTTGTTAAGTTTATAATAAGTAGGGGAATACATGTTTGATGAGTATATAGAGTACAACAACATCGATTAAACTGTTCAATTGAATAAGAAGAGCACACTACATCTTAGTTAGAAGAGAAATTGATCCATATACATACAATTATAATAAGAAACTTAATTCAACCCATGTCTTTGGTTTCTTTAGGAGACCTAACAACTGCCTCCTAATAAGCATATGGTTTTATGACAACAGACATTACGGTAATATATTGACTATGTTGGGATGATAATCTATGATATGACATAATATGAGAAATGTAATGAGTAGCATGTATATCCTAGAAAGAGAAAACATAGTTAGTAGTTTAAATGGGAGGTTTTTGAGATCAGTCTAACCAACATGCATGTAGTATAGATGGTTGTAGGAAGGGTGGCTAATAAGGAACTATTGTTGTAGATGGATCAAAATGTAGTGTTGTATGTGGAGGAGGATCAATGGATGAGCAACTCTTATTAGGGTGTGTGAGAAAATGAGTTAGGACTCGACACCTAAATGTTATGTGATGAAGACAATGGAGACATGGGGGTTACTATCTATATGAGTGTTATGTCATGAGGTTAAGGTGGTGCTATTTGTGCAAAAGAAAATTTATCTATATTAAATACCACATCATGACTCATTACAATTGATCCATTTCAAAATAAAATAATTAGTGTCCTTTTTGGCCAAAGGACATTCCATGAAAATGCATGCAACAACTCTATGCCCACACTTATGTTTCTAAGTGAGATCAATGACATAACAAAGACATATAAACACCTTGTAGGTGATCAAATAGAAGGGCTTTCCCAAATAAAATCTCAAAGGCATTTTTCTTTTAAGTATGGGAATGCGTTCTTTGTTAATTAAGTGCCACTGAAAATACACTTACCTCATAAGCGAATAGGAATTTATGCCTCAAATTTTTAAAGCACATGCAACATTGACCTTGTCACTAAGAGATTGTTGGGCTGGACAAGGAGTGTCAAGTAACCAACAAGTTTGCAAACACTATTGCAAGACTAGAAATAAGTAGAATATGTACTTCAATAACAACAATTACTTTTGATTCAATGAAAATGCTAGAATAATTTTTTTATTTCTCAATTCATTTTTCTAAATCAAGCTCTATACTTAAATCTTTCACGAGTAATGAAATATGCAGCTTGGTTAACACTTGATTCACTCGTGTAGGAAGGATCTGGTACAAACTCTAACTTGACAAAGCATTGAACAGTTGTGCATTGTAATGGAAGAGTTATGTTCTTTAAGAATATTATGTTATCTTTTATCTTGTTTTATGGTTGAAGTATTAATTGGATTTGGTACCACATCCTTCCTACACGAGTAAATCAAGTGGTAGCCATGTGGCAATTTGTAATACTCGTGAAAGATTAGTTATAGATCTTGATTTAGAAAAATGAATTAAGAAATTGAAAAAAAGAAAAGAAAAAAAAGAAGAGAAGACGTTAAGATATTCTAGTAGCGTTATTGCATCAAAAGTAATTATAGTTAATGAAGCACATATTCTACTTATTTCTAGTCTATACGAATATTGCTTGCAAACTTGTTGGTTACTTGGACACTCCTTGTCAGGCCCAACAATCCTTTGCTAACGGGGGTCAAACTTGCCAGTTGTTTTATACTAAATTTTATATCCTTCAAATATTACTATTGCATCAAAAGTTATTGATGGTAGTGAATGCATACTTGATTCCTTTATACTCTACAAAATAATACTCGTAGGCTTATTGGCCACTTAGCAAACCCCTGCCAAGTCCAGTCATCTCTATTTTGTGCATTTATAGTACTATTCCTCTTCTAATCAGTTACATAATTTTTATAATTTATTTAAATTTCTGGGTAATAAATCTGCTTTATGTATTAAATCAGAAAATACTAGCATTCTCAAATTGTTTTCAGAAAACTTTTGCTAAAAAGGATTTTACTTTAACTTTCAAAATGTGTATTATATACGGAAAAGTATTTTCATAAGGTAAGAGTTATGGAAACATATTTAAAATGCTTAACAAAAAAAAAAGTTGTAGAATATATCATTGATGGATGAAACTTGATGACCTTTATTGCTTCTGTAAGCTAAATTCTTCTCCAATGAGGAAAAAAAATCCATGATCTAAGTAGTCATTTTAAGAACACTAGAGACAAAAGATGAACAAAATTAAGAATGAGAAAACATACCATTCTTAGCTTCCATGACAAGGATCACAAGGCAGAATCCAATTTTTTAGGTTAAATACTTCTCCTTTATTCTCACTCTACATACACTAGTTTGATGAGATAACCAAATAGAGAATTCTTTTTATAGGTCTAACTTATTATAAATATAAAGTTGAAACCCGCACCAGCCAATTCATATTCAACGATTCATAATCTATATGTCTCATTTAATTAGATCAATCTAAAATTAATCCATATAAGCCCATGAATATAAGCATAGATCAGTGTGAACTCATCAAGATTAGACTAACAGCTTTCTCTATTGTTGTCAACGTAGCTAATATCATTGCCTATCTTAAAAAGATATTCCTGTTAAAGCTTGCTTCTTTTTGTAATGCATCTTAACTCAGTTCATTAAAGCCTAGTAGTATCAATACATGGAAAAATTAGACCGGCTTATTTTGACGTTTTGTATAAACTTGGAAAAATCAAAGGGGTTACATTAATATTCGTCCATCTTTTACAAGAAGTGAGCATACAAAAAAAAAAAAAAAATTCTTGATTAGGTTGGAACTTTAAAGATAGCTAAATTATAAACTGAAGCCCAGAGTTTTTTTATTCTTCTGTATTGGATTGACTAACCTTCTCTTTCGTTGGACAAATCTCCTTGATTGTGTTCTTCCACAAATGCACCTGTCATCAATCGAACCCTCAAAATTCTTGTGTGCATTTTTTTCATGATCCTAATTTATAGCACGAAAAAAAAAAAAAAAAAAAAAAAAAGGAGGTGAGACTAGAAAACGCCATTTTCGGGGGGGCTTTAAAGTATGGGTAGCTGGAGTTGAGGCGGCTCTTTAACGCATATTCGTATAAGTGAGGCTGTCACGGTGCGTGACCTCCCTCCTCTCGGGACCGCAGGCAAAGGTCAATGTTGACAGCTTGTTTTGAACTCCCGCGAACCTTCACGGAAAGCGGCCGAAAAGGACAAAGATCACGAGTACATTTCACTTGGACACTCGGGCGGGCGCCTAGCGTATCCATTGGTTTTGCTCGTGACACTGATCTTTTCAAGCAATATTCATCCCACGATTTCCCGTTTGATAATATAAAAAGTTCAGAACATTCAACAAAATGGCGGCGAGGCATGGACTGAGCTTTCCCCCACAATTGAATTTTCTAATATCATATGGGTATCAGTTTGAAAGGCCGGGGAGGGAGGGGAAGGAAAAGTGTTATCTACCCCTTAAAGTAGATGTAAGTGGATTTAATTTATTATAACCAATAGATTGTTGCCGCAGCTTGAATTCATTAGCAATGACGTTGAAATGAAGGCAATCTTTCTCTCAGACAGTGAAAGTAATTCAAGTAGGCCAAGTTGAAATCCATAAAGAAAGTTGTAACACTAAAAGACCCCAACAAGGTGGGGTCCGGAAAAATGTTGTGTCCAGATAAATCCTAGGGAAAGCCAAGTGGGGAGGATCCCAGGTCGGAAAGCTCGAAGTAGCTTCCAGCTTTGACATCCTTATCTTGGTTTTTATGTCATTGACCACGTCAGCTGCAACAGTAAGTGACGAGACTGCATCATACCCCGCGTCACAACGCTCTCAAGGATCGTGTGGGGGAGATTTCAACATCCCAGCCTCCTCTTTGGTTTATCCTCGGTGAGAAGTCCCTTTTTTTCCACGACGGCGGTCAATGTTAACTTAATTAAGCTACTTTAACCAATAGAATATAAGGGGAGGGTCAGTCGGGGAATTTTTATGACATTGATTAAATTTCGGATCTTGGCATTTAACTTCCCAATTGTAAGATTAGGCACGAACCATCGACTCCTATGAATACAATTTTGTAATAAGTACTAACAATTTAGAACATCAACTATTTATTTTTAAACTTTGGGAAAGAAAAGACATAAACAAGAGTTACGTCAGGAGATAAACCCTGTCCCATATTGATCAGGTCTTTAATATTATCTTAATAAAGTCTGTACAAAGGTGAAGGATGACTACCTAAAAAGAAATATCTAGACTATGTATTATTCTTATTAACACGAAAAAGCAATACAGGTTCTGGAATGCGGGAGACAAAGGTGAGACACGAAGAAGCATGGATCTTTGCGTTCACATGAAACGCATGGCCCACAAATAAGACTGCCACGTAGCATTATGAATTAGAGCCTATTATTTACATCTGTATTTCTTTATTTATATTTATCGAGAGTTCTGGAGCTTCACAGCTTCAATTTTTATTTTTTATTTTTTTGCCACTATAAGAAAAGTCAATAAAATAAAATAAAATACAGGGGATAAAGATGACGACTATCCGTGAACGTGGGCGCCAAGGAAGCTGACGTGCAATTCAATGGCACCGTTGAATTAAATCCGGATCCTCTAAAACGCGGCCTTTTGAAAACACTACTTTCACCACTGAATATCGAGCATTTGGATGGGAATCAACCTTCTACATAGTAAAGAATAAGCACGAGATTGTACATAGAGACGTGGCAGACAATCATAGGGTGACGTAGATGCATGCTTTGGAGAGCTGACCAAGAGACCCGGGTAAGACCAATTGTCAGTCAAACCACCGGTGAGGCTGTTGAGCCGACATTCCTAATGCAGACAACGGTCGTGACGGAAGCAGTGACAGAATCACCAAAGGTGGGACACGCGCGCATGTCCGATCAGTGTTAGACTAATCCATCCATGTCCCTGTTCAGCCCTGGCTGCGGTCAGCACGTTTTGTAGCCTCAGATACGACCGGCACTTTCCCACGTTGTTAATTCCTTCGTTAAATATAAAAACCTCTGCTTGTTCGCTCTGGATTTCAGGGTCTCCAACACCGCCAAGAACAAGAAACAACAGCTGCGATAAAGAGAGAGAGAAGCTCAGTGATATTCGTCGCATCGAGGGAAAAGAGAAAAGAAGAAGCAAAGCTAGAGGAGAATGAAGAGTGAGATAGAGTTACCACCAGGGTTCAGATTCCATCCAACGGACGAGGAGTTGGTGAATCATTATTTGTGTCGGAAATGTGCATCGCTGCCTCTTGCTGTTCCAATTATTAGGGAGATTGATCTGTATAAGTATGATCCATGGCAGCTCCCAGGTAACTTTTACTTTCTTTCTTTTTTGTTACAATTTTTACTATTTCCGCCTTATTGGATTCGATTAATTGGACCAGTTTTCAGACATAGTCAGCTAAATCTGACCTCGATTTGCATGGAATTGAAAAGTTTCTTCGTAAAGATTCGGTATTATGGTTTTATTTTCCGGTTTTTGAAACCCAGAAACAGATCAGCGCTTTTCTTCTTCGAAAATTTACGGAAACTTTGAATATGATTTTGGGTTTTGTTCAATCGATTTCCCAAATCTGGAAAAAATTCTGCCTGAGTTCAATGGATTTTTGGGTTTTTTTTTTTTTTTTGCGTGATTATTACTTTAAACATCAGAATCGCAGCAAATTTAGTGGTAGTTGTTTCTCCTTCCACTTCTAGCTTTGTTCAAATTCTGTGTTTGTTGATTTGGGCAGACATGGCTCTGTATGGCGAAAAGGAGTGGTATTTCTTCTCCCCACGGGACAGAAAATACCCGAACGGTTCGCGGCCAAACAGGGCGGCTGGAACCGGATACTGGAAGGCAACCGGAGCTGACAAGCCCATTGGGAAGCCCAAGCCCTTGGGCATCAAGAAAGCTCTTGTCTTCTACGCTGGAAAGGCTCCTAAAGGAGTCAAAACCAATTGGATCATGCATGAATACCGTCTGGCTAATGTGGACAGGTCTGCTGGCAAGAAAAACAACTTGAGGGTACGACTTCTTCACCTTAATCCCATGTACAATTTCCTGTTTGTTTTCGTTTTTCTTTTTTCTTTTTTCCTTGTGGTTTGGGATCTTGAAACTTATATTTGGTCTGGGTGCTGTTGCAGCTTGACGATTGGGTCTTATGTCGAATTTACAACAAGAAAGGTACGCTGGAGAAAATTTATCCCGGGGACCAAAAGATGGCAGACTTCCCAGAAATCGACGAGCAAAAACCAAACATTTTGACGTCTGGGCAGAACATGCTACCGTCATATCTACAGAATCAAACGGTGACCACAAATGACCAATTACACGTGGACACGTCGGAATCGGTACCAAGGATGCACCCGGACTCGAGCTGCTCGGAGCACATGTTGTCGGAGGTCACGTGGGAAAGGGAGGTCCAAAGCCAACCCAAATGGAATGACCTGGAAAACGCGTTGGATTACTTTCAGTTCAACTACATGGATGGACTTGGAGACGACCCTCTTGCTCCTCAGCCTCAGTTTCAAATGGACCAGCTTTACCCTTTCCAGGACATATTCACTAGCCAACAGAAGCCCTTTTAATCCAAACTCTTTGGAATATCTTAACTGGGATCGCGTACGTGGGCGCGAATACTTTCATTCATTATAGATCATTTTACACCGGACACCCGCTTGATGGGATCCAGGCCATCTTTGTCTGTGACCCGCAGGTGCGGGTTAATAGTCCTAGGATTAGGAAGCATTTCTTAGATTATTTACGGGCCAAAAATGAACCCCCGGCCCAAACAAAGACATCAGCTGCCATTGGTACAACCGGAGCACAGTGATCAGAACGGCTGAGTAATCAACCTAATGTAGTAGTTTACCCTTGTGTCAATCTGTAATGACCCCTTTTAAGATATTCTTTCATCTTCAAATTGTAGCTGAATTTTTTCAACCCTATTGGAATGTGAATTGTTATTTAAGAAAAAATGTCAAGGAGTTTTTTTTTTTTTTTTCCCTATTTGGAATTTGGAATTTGGAATTTGGAATTTGGAATTTGGGAAGAAAGGCCTAAACCAAATACTTTAATGTGGCGTCGACATCTGTTTAATCTTTTCTTAATGTGAATATTATTCTATTGCCAATAGTTTGTTTTAGGCTTTTCTTTAAGATGAATTGAAGAGAACAGTAGAACATCCTTGTGTGACCCTCACGGCAACAAGGAAGAAGCCCACAGGCAACAACAAATTTCAAACTCAGAGTGATTGCTTATTACAAAACAGATTTCCTGAGAGACTTTAAGATGACGCTAAACATTTGTTTGGAAGAGAAAACTGAATTCTGGGCAAAAAGTTACGCGATGCTTTGATATTAAAATATATTGAACGTTGGCATTTTGACCCTCAAAATGCCACCAAAAAAAAGGTAATAGATAATAGACTTGTTCCATTTAAAAAGCAATTTATAGAGAGTGGAATTTTTGGAAACAAAAGGTTTTGAATTTTTAAAACTTGAATCCATAAGTTCTTTACTTAATCTTAAATGTCTATCTTAAAACATTCCCCTAAAAAAAATGCCTATATTGTTTCTACCCTATATGAGAAGAATAATAACTAGAATAACCTCTTTGAATAAGACATTTTCTCCCCACTTGCCCCTCCACTTCGATTTTCTTCTTTGCGTCCTAGATTACAATTATACGACACATTCAATCCTTCTCAAACTTCCGAAGCTCTAAGCTCTTGTTAAGAATGTGGCTCATAATTGATAATGATGGAGACCTTCGTTGAACCAACATAGACATGATGAAGGTTCATCCTCCAATCAGCTAAAAATGATGGCAAAGCAGTAACTTTCTACTCATGTGTTCTACTTTCAACATAGGGCACAATGGATGCCGAATGAAGGGTGTTGGAGGTATTCCTAGCATGAAGGTAACTAAAAGGTAGCCCAACCAAGCGCTACTCATAGGATTGGTGTTGGACCTATGCTCATGGATAAGGCAAAGAAGTCTCTGCATGCTCTTATGACTAAAGCATCTCAACACTCTAAAAGTGCAAGCAACAATCAGCACATTGCATTGTCAGCTTATGTGAGAGACCATGATCAAAGAGAGAAAGAAAAAGTTGTTATGGAAGTGGACCTTAATCCATGCTGGATGCATCAACATATGGATACAAGCAGTGGCTCATCTAATGCTATACATGATAATAAGGATACACAAGCCGCTTCCAAGAAACCATGCATGTCGGCTACCATGGAAATAACCGTTGTAATCAATGACGCCTAAAGTCATGCTAGCTAAGTTAATGTGTAATGTCCAAAGTAGGGCTAATATTTTGCTATAAATATGTAACCTAAGTGAACAATGACTCTATGGAGTCCTCTTATTGTGTTTGCACTCTATAATACTAAGCCCTATTTATGTGTGCTAAGTTTATGGTATCATACAAACTCAATTTTCTTTTTGGTATCAAAGCATAACCAACTCAATCAATCAAGGACCTTCCCATGGCTCACTGAAACTTTTTCCCTTTTCCTAACTTTGTCTACGTTAGTAACTATGTTACGATAAAGTTGACTTAAAGGAATTACCTCTCATGGATGACACAAATGAAATCTTTGATATAGACATAAAAACTTACCGAATTCATCACAAGTGAAACCAAAAGCCTTTCACCAACAACCATCAAAGGAGAACATGTAGAACTAAATCCAAACTATGAAGCTTGGATACAAAGCAATGCTTTGGTAAGATCTTGGATCATAAGCACATTGTCCGAATAAGCACTCAGACATGTGTTTGAATTAGATACTACTACACAGGTATGGATGCTTTTTCCAATCACTTTGCACATAAAATTAAAGCTCAAGAATTTGATCTTTTATCTTAAATTCACAATCTTCACAAAGATAGGAAGCCACTTCCTACCTTTTTGTTAGAATTCAAAGGATTAATAAACCAATTAAGCTCCATCGGTAAGTCATTGAAGCCTTGGAAAAGATTATGAAGCCTTTAAAACAACTATGTTCAGACCACTCATCTCAATTCAATGAGGTAATCTCTCAACTCCAAGCATACGAATCATGTCACCAACATTACAACAAGGATGACACACCTCTACCAAATGAGGACATGGCCTTTACAGCACAACACAACATGCAAGGAGGTCATAGAGGACGTGAGGGAACCAAATCTTTCACTTCACAAGGTTGAGGCTTTAGTCCCTCAGCTTTAGGGATTCACAATCAAAGCAATCATGCAAAGGTAAGTATGCCTCTTTCCTTGAATCAACATCAAATGAATAACACTACACCACCACTTGGAAATCGTACACCAGTTACTTGTCAAATTTGTGGAAAGCGTGGACATGCAGTGTTAGAATGTTGGAGAAGGTTTGATTATACATATCAAACTGAGGATATACTAAAGCCTTTAATAGCATTCCAAGTGATTGAACCCAATAACGAAGGATGGATAGTGGATGATGTTCCCTTTCATATAATGGAATACTTACAAAAATATTCCGATACAAAGGAATATATTATATATTAGTGGGTAGTAGTCATCAACTTCCCATTACACACATGGGAGCCATTAAACTTAAAGGTGGACAAATTAAACTTAATTCAGTATTAGTTCCACAAAAAATTAAACAGAATTTGTTGTCCATCTCTAAATTAACAAATGATTATCCATGTGTAGCAATATTTGACAAATGTTCCTTTGTTGTTAAGGATCTGAACTCACAGGAAACTCTCCTAAAGGGCTATAGAAAGGTGACGTCTATGTACTACCTCAAGAACGTGCATAAGCTTACTTCTCTTATCGACAATGAGCAACAGATGGTATTATTTGGCACAAACATTTAGAACATTCAAATCTTAGGATATTGGAAAATCTCAAAAGAAACAATTTAATTACTTTGGAAGGAACAATACCTACTACATGTTCTGTTTTCTTAGCTAGTAAAAGTCATCATCTACCATTTATGTCTTATACTTATAAATCATTAGTTCCATTGGAAAAGGTTCACAGTGATAGGGACCCTTTCCAGTTGCATCATGTCAAAATTTCAAATATTACATTGTTCTAATAGATTATTGTACCATATTTACATAGATTTATCTTTGAAAGCAAAAATTAGATTTTTATCAAATATTTTGTGCCTTCAAAACAATGGTGAAACGTCAATTTGAACATAAAATAAAGATATTACAATCTAATAATGGAGAAGAATATACAAGTAATGAGTTGAAATTATATCTATAAGAACCCAACAAAATGGTGTTGTTGAGAGAAAACACATACATATTATAGAGCTTGGAAGATCAATGTTACTTCAATCAAATGTCCCGCACAAATATTGGGTAAAGACCTTTGCAACAGTAGTGTTCATCATAAATCGACTTCCTACTCCACCCCTGCATGGAAATTCACCTTATGAATCTCTCTACCAATGGAAGTCGGATTATGGAATGTTACGGGTTTTCAGAACTCAATATTTCCCATGCCTAAAAATAACAGTCTCTAACAAATTAACTACTCAGTCTCTTCCCTATGTCTTTATAGGTTACAGAGCACTTCATAAAAGATATAGATGTCTTCATCTAAAAAGCAAGAAAATATTCATATCAAGGCATGTAATCTTTAATGAACATGTCTATCCATTCAAACACAACGTGACAAATCAAAAACTAGAAACTTCCCAATAATTATCACTACAAGACAACATTGTAACATTTCCTCAACAAATAGTTATGAATGAATGGGATGACACATAAAATGATGCAATTCTATCCTATCTTGATGAATCAGCTCCTACATTAGACCAAACCATGCCCATCCTAAACTCTAATGACAACTCGGCAAAAAATTTGGATAAACAATCTTTCATAATAGCAACTAATATTCATGGGAATGATCTAGATCAAGACACTAACATCACTATATAGGACAGTCCAACCTTTCTCACCAAAAAACCTACACAATCCAAGACCAACTCAACTTACCAAATCACCACATCAAGACTTAGGTTGTACCAATATACTTAACCAAAAAGCAAGAAGGTTAGCCACGAATCATGAAGGACACATCACAAATCTGGGTGCATTTATTGATAGCAATCTAACCACGGATCATGAAGCACACATCACAAATCTGGGTGCATTTATTGATAGTAATCCAAGAAGTTCAAATGTGTCATCAAGTGATGTAGAAGTCATACCCGAAGAACGCCTTGCACTAACACCGTCAAACTCTACAAATATCTCACATATTGCACCCGAAAGCCCCACTAAGCCACAAACACCTCCTAAATGCACTCATCCCATGCCAACTCGAACCAGTGTCAGTGTCTTCAAACCTAACCCAAGGTATGCACTTGCTACACCTTATGAAATCCTTGTTATTCCTTCATCTACCATTCATGCACTTGAACACCTAGGTTGGTATGCTGCCATGGAAGTAGAAAGTCAAGCCCTATATTGAAACTCTACTTGGTCTTTAGTACCAAGAGATATGTCCATGCATGTCATTGGCTGCAAATGGGTTTTTAAACCCAACCTTGCACGAAACAGTTGACTCGAATGCCTGAAGGCATGTTTAGGAAACTTAGAAACCTATAGCCCGATTGTAAAACCAACTACCATAAGAGTTATACTCTCTCTTGCTACCATGCAAGGTTGGCCACTTAGATAATATGACATAAAAAATGTGTTCTTGCATGGGTATCTCAATGAACTCATCTTCATGGAACAACCCTTGGGTTTCCATGATACTCACTTCCTTAATCATGTTTGTCTACTGAAACGATCATTATATGGACTCTGTCAATCACCTAGAGCATAGTTCGACCAACTATCCTCCTTTCTCCTTGACCTCAATTTCTTTTGCTCCATGTATGACCCATCATTGTTTGTATTTCGGGAAGGGGACATCAATATTTAGACTCTAGCATATGTAGATGATCTCTTAGTCACAAGAAACTCTACAGAATATTTAGACCTCTTTGCTTAGCGTTTAAAAACTGCCTTTCTAGTTAAAGACCTTGGGATACTGCACTTTTTCTTAGGAGTGCATGTGCTTCATGACAATGAAGGTTTGTTTCTCAACCAACAACAATATACTTATGACATCTTGAGTAGGGTAGAAATGCTCCATTTTCGGCCAATCAGGACTCTCATGTCAACCAAGACATAGCTAGTCCCCAATAGTGACTTCCCATACTAGCAACCTACCTTTTTCTGAAGTATCTTTGGTGCCCTACAATACAATATTTTAACCATACTAGACTTGGCCTTTTCGGTGAACAAGCTGTGCCAAGAGATGGAAGCTCCCACAATACAAGATTTTCATGAACTCAAAAGGATCATTCGCTACCTACATGGGACCATTGACTACGATCTTAGAATTCACAAATGGAGCACAACCAATTTATATGGCTACATTGACTCAGACTTCGTTGGTTGCACCAATACTCAACGCTCAACTACAAGCTTATGGCTTTACATGGGCTCAAACTGCATTTCCTAGACTAACAAATGTTAGCCAACAGTCTCAAAATCCTCAATGGAAGCCGAATATAGAGCATTGGCAACAGGCACTATAGAAGCAACTTGGGTTCTCCATCTCCTAAGGCACCTTAGTATTTTCTCATTTCTCTCTTATTCAGTTATTTACTAATAACATGCCAGCTTTGCAGCTTATTACAAAGCCAATGTTTCACAATCGGTCAAAACATCTAGAAATGGGTTACCACTTCGTGAAAGAGAGTATTTTAGGGAGCCTTAGTGACAAACATGTGCCTTCCCATGAGCATATCACATATATTTTTACCAAGCCTCTCGGAAAGGATCACTTTGAGGATTTACATTCCAAGGTTAACATAACCAAGCTAACCTTTTGGGGGATTGATAAGGATGGAGGACCTTTATTGAACCAGCATAGACATGATAAAGGTTCATCCTTCAGTTAGCTCAAATGGATGGCAAAACAAGCACTTTTTGCTCACTTGTTCTACTTTTAGCATGGGGCACAATGGAAGCCAAATGAAGGGTGCTGGAGGTATTCCCTACATTAAGGTAACTGGAAGGTAGTTCAACTAAGCACCACTCTGAGGATTGGCGCTGGACCCATGATCACGAATAAGGCAAAGAAGTCTTTGCATGCTCTTATGACTAAAGTAGCTTAACACTCTAAAGGTGCCAACAACAATCAGCACATTGCATCATCAACTTATGTAAAAGATCGTGATGGAAAAGAGGAAGGCAAAGTCGTTATGGAAGTGGACCATGATCCACACTAGATGCATCAACATATGGATACAAGTAGTGGCTCATCTAATGATATAGATGATGATGAGGATATGTAGGCAGCTTCCAAGAAACCATGCATGTCAGTTGCTAAAGAGATGACCTTCATAATCAATAATGCCTAAAGTTATGCTAGCTAAGTTAGTGTGTAATGTCCAAAGTAAGGCTAATATTTTGCTATAAATATGTAACCTAAGTGAACAATGACTCTATGGAGTCCTCTAATTGTGTTTGCACTCTATAATACTAAGGCCTATTTGCATGTACTAAGTTTATGGTATTGTACAAACTTAGTTTTCTTCTATAATCTCCATGTATGTCTACTACAAGCTATGTGACTGTAGGCAGCTTGTTCTACTATGTGAAGAAACAGAACATAATCTAATAACTGTTATAACCCTAAGTCATCCAATCAAATATTACGGTTGAAGAAGTATTTTAATCTTTATCGGGAGTTGCCATTACTATTATCCAATGTGAAGAGATCCCTCATGAAGAAGAAATCAACCAAGCTTTCTTCAAGAAGAAGGGAAGCTTTGGAAGCAATGGAGAAGATACTGAGAAGCTTGCAGTTTGAAGGCAGAGCGTATGAACAAGAGTTATAGGAAATAAAAATAAGATAAGGTGAATTGAAGGTTCTGAAAGCTCTAGAGTAAACCAAAACATAGAGAAAGAGGTGTACTGGGGTTTATTAGAATAGAGCTTTGGTCTTGTCTTGAGCTTATTTTGTGCTTGTTTTAGGTTAGCTAACTTCTCTTTAGTTGCATAGTAAACTTAACATTCTCAAACTCATCTTTGATTTGATTATACATAGTTTGCTTAACACTAAGCTTGAACGTCCGAGTAAGCTTAGCACTAAGCTCAAGTTGTGGTTGAGCTTTGTTAGAATGTTCCATGATCTAAGCTTGAGTAACCTATGACTCAACTTAAAGTGTCTACATCTCCATTACCTCTATCAATACAAAAGGCAGTAGTCCAAATATAGGTGTTTCATGAAGAACAATCATACTTGAGTTATGTGAGATGGCCCTACTTCTTTGCTTGTATCATATGAAAGTCTCTTAGAATTTTAGGACTTTAAAACTTTAAGGCAATAGGAGGAGAAATCACATTACTTATAAGGCTAGAGACCTCTCTTCACGCTATCAATATGGGACACACATCTTTAACAAAATCTCATAATGAAGGTGCAAAAGTCTTTGCAAACATTTACAATATGTGATCTCACACATTTAAATAGAAAAAGGAAAATCTTTGGGCGACACAAGTTCTCTGAGAACTATTTTCAATATGTATAGATGTATCTATGTGAGCACATTGCCTATACCCAGATTCGTATTATTTCACATTTTCCATGTTCTTAAAAACATTATACAAAAAAGAAGGAAACATTTACAGGCTTAATTCCATCTAAGCAACCATTGTATTGGTGAATGCCAGTCGGGGTATAATCTTTTTTTCTTTACGTATGGAATTGGACTACAAGACATTGCAAGCATAAGCAAATTTTCATGTGTAATATAGAGAGGATACAGCAACTGGTCCCCATAATATACAATAGCTCAGGAGCTCTTTGATGATACCCAAGCTTAATTGAGAAGCGCCAGAAGTTTGCTCATTATCACCAAATGCTAACACCATTTGACTTTGGGATCCGATCGCAGGTTGCCCGCACCCATCCAATCAACTTCCTCTCGTTATCGTAGATCACCATCTTATCTTGCATCGATATGTCTGTAAAAACGAAGGCAGTGGTTGTGTTCAGTGTTCAGTGTTCATGTGTTCAATTTTCAATTTTCCTTTTTTTTTTTTTTAGGCAGTAATACTACCGCATAATATACTACGTCTCCAATCCTTACCTCCAATGATGTTCATAGAGCCCTGCCCCGCTTCTGATCCATTGAGAATTCCCAAGCAAACATTTCCATTGGACTGCCATTTACATGTTAGTCAGTTTTGAGTTTTCGCGGAAATCAGGGAGCAATAAGTCTGGGACTTACAGATATTATCAAATAAGCTTCAGGGGGGAGTTCAAACTGAATTTTGGTTCTCCCACTACTGATGAAGTTCAACGCTAAGGGCTTGAAGTATTTCCTGACATCTTGCACGCTTTTGAATGGTTTTTTTCCTCTCCAACAGATTGGGAGAGTCCTGTCGTCTGATGCTTTTGCTAGCTTCCCACTTAGTTCTTTGTTCACCTACAAACATCCAAGACATTACATAAGTAACAGTAAAGATTTTGCAAATCTCTGATGTAAATCCACTCACCAAGTAGTTGTAAAGCTAAAGCTATTGTCGTAACAATTTCGCGAAGCTCATAAAAATTTCACAAATGGAAAATCGAAGTGGAGAAAGAATTTCAGCGTAAGAAAAGCTATGATATAAGTGAAGACGAAACGCTATCTTCACGTTGGAAACTAGAAACTTTGCTAGCAATTCTACAATCGTCGAAAGAATTTGGATTTGAAGAGAAAATGAAACTAGGATTTAATGTGCCAGACCTAACTATATTGTTTGTGTGGAAAACTTTATGGCTTTTCACTCACAAAATCAGTTACAGCTTTGTAAGCCTGAGAATTTAGGTAGGTGTAGGAGCTCCCGCTGTCAAAAACTACGAGCAAGTTTTTAATTCCAGTAGTCTTGCCTCCGCACATGAGTTCCGCAAAACCGGGCGAGTAATGTTGGCTGACATGCACACAGTTTTTAGTATAAGAAGGAAAATATGAACTGAAAACGGAGTTGGGAAGGGATCCAGAAGGGCTTATTACGGATGATCTTTTGACATTGATGTCCAAAGCACACGCGAAGAATCGTAAAGGTCGTCCCCGAAGAAGAGATATCCTCCACCTCGCCCACTCAAACAATGGCCAATGACATTTTTCACGTAACCCTGCCTGCTAAGCTGCGATAAAATGCTGGAGTTCCCCTTGCCTAGGCCAAGTACTCCGTCGGAGGGATGAGGAGATGGACCAGGATGCTGATCATATCCACAACTGCACACAAGAAAACAAGGACATTATTCATTATGGGAGTCAGAAGCAACATATAAAACCGAGGATTGGTGATTTTGGACACATTTCACATAGTTCTGCTAAATAACAGGATTGTAAAATTCTCATTCAGCATCAAGAACTCTCGATGCTATCTTACTTGGAAATATTAATCTCAGTAGCACATAACAATTCCCAGTTATCATAGATCGGTCCCCTTAGAAGATAGATGAGACAAGTAATTTAATAAAGTCTACTGCTTGGTTTCTGTTTTGACATATGGCCAATATACTCCTCAAATGAATTTCACTTCTTTTTTTCTTTTTATTTTTTTGGGTGGGGGGGGGGATGGGAGCTTCAAGCACTTTCTTGAAGAGCTATTTTTTTGCCCTCTTTTATTTGTTGCGGGGTGGAAAAGAGTAACCGCAGTCCTAAAGAGCCGAAAACAGAAGTTCTCCTTGAAGTAAAAATAAATAGACGGCCCTACGACTAGATATACGACTAAAGTCATTTGTCCATGAGTGCCTTTCAAGTCGTAATTTTCAACTGTGTATAAGAACAATTAATAAAGTTATAAAAGCTTACAGGGAAATTCCGTTCAAAGTCATAAGGCTCCAATATTGCTTCTAGAATAATCTCAAGGACATGAAAATTAAGCAAAAAAGAAGATCATGAAAGGAAGGAAAGTCACCAACCCAAAGGCTAGCTGAAGTTTGAGCTGTTTCCTACTCGTGAAGTCGAGCGAAAAAGCATCCTTCACAAGGACACCAAAAGATGAACCACCATCTGCATACTGAACCTCATAGTCACATTGCTCTGGGCTTTCACATATGGGTTCACTGGATGGGTACAAAGCTTTACAAAGGGCGTCCCTACAGGGAACCAGGTTTCTGTAGGGCTTGTAAGGTGGATGCGGTGCCTGTGAAGAAAACAAAGTTGATACATCCATGTTAATGATTACTTCATCGTGCTAAAAGATATGAGCGTTCAAAAATATATGGCTTCGGGATAATATCAAATTCTTGGAGAACAGAAAGGAACCCATGCAAACAGAGGACAAGACGAGGGAAGTATCGAAGATTTAAATATAATGAATGCATTGCATGAGTATGCTATGCAAATGAAATATCTAATTATATCTGGTGTGATAGGGACAATTATTTATGGGCAACTTATTCCACGACATGACTTCCACTCTTTATATTTCATTTACAAATTCGAACTAACCATTAGTGCACAGATCAATCCGTGCTCCATATGATACGCTCATGACAGTAAACAAAATTGCCGAGACCAAGAAAAGAACATAGAGATCTTGTTATCATCATTAACCTCGGTACAATGGACACATGGAGCGTCACACTGGAGCCATGTAAGGTCACTACCGGTGTCAGGATCGAGAAAGTAAGGCTTTGGTGGCTGCCCTACGTTGAGCGTGACATTGTAGAACCTGCAAATTACGTTTATTAAATTCAACAATGTCTCATATGGGCCTAGAAGTCGAACACATCGTATGCAATGATACGTGAAACCCAGGGGGTTGTGATGCGGCTGGAAACAAAAAGGCAAGAACTGGATACTTGAGATTTTCTACTCTTTTTTTCATGCAACAAGGCGAAAACATCTTTCCTTCTAAACTTTTTTCCCCCCTCATGGACCAGAAAAGTAATGAAAGTTGGCAAGAACTAAATATAACACGTCGATACGTACCCAATAGGATATACGTTCCCGTGGGCTGGGAAAACAATAGAGGACCCTACTCGGTTGAGCACCAGAGATGGCGTCGGCTCCGTTACAATAGACTTTCCCCTATTCTTCATCTGTGCAGCATAGGAAGCTGGTGACATTAATGATTCACATAAACCAAACAACAACAGCAGCACTTTCAGCAGCATCAACACCCCCATCTTCTGTTTCTTCATATCTCTCTCTCTCTGTGTAAATTTCCCTCCGCCCAACTCCCAAATGAACGAATTATGTTTGATGATTTAGCAAACGTGGTTAACAATATGACTAAGGGAAAAAGTAACCAACTTTCTTGGCACTTTGTGGCCTTTAGCAGGAATTACGTTCTGTTTCTGAGGAGATTTCTGGGGGGCATATTTATAGGTGCGTGTGACAAATGTGTAGGACAGTATATGAGTATTGCTTCCGAGCAAAGGAGGAATGGGCATTGCTTGCTCCTTTAATTCTCTCTAATTACCTTCCTTTCCTTTGAGGTTTACTATGGAACCTGTTTTTGGACTGCAAAAAATTGAGATTTCTTCTATAATCGGGATCCTTTGTTCCTTCCCTCCTTTATTGGCTTTTGGTAAAAATGTCTTGCGACTGAAAAATAAGCGGATAAAATAGAGACAGATAAAGAACCCAATTCGAAAGGAGGGGGAGGATGCTGAGAAAAGAGGAGAAAAGAAGTTTAGGTAATAATTGCTGATAAAAGCCCTTCCAGGGGATATACTGGAAACTTCTCGGAAACTTCTGTGGTCATAGACATTCTGTCTGTTCTTTTTCATTTTTCTTGTTGGTATCCCATGAAGGAAGCTTTCATCCGGGGTGGGAATACATTCTTTACCTCTCATCAGTTAGAAAGATAGGTACTAGAAACTTTTAAGATGCTGAACAGATCTAATACATATACTTTTCTCCTTTGAAACTCTAATAAATCAAAACCAATTCAACCTTGCAACGCCACGAAGTTTCTGTTTGTTAGTATGAGATCATGGTGAAGATAATGTAGGCTTGGTGGTCGGGGACGGTACTTCAGAATGAAGATTAGTGGGAAACGGGAAATGCAGGTAAGAAGGTAGGAGGGACAACTCCCTACCATTTAAAAGGCTACAATTCTTTCTCACTCTGAGGTCGGAAACATATCTATAAACTTATTATTTAAATTAAAAGTACAGGCTGAAGAGATTATGAAATTTATTATTTTATAAATATAATTTCTAATATTTTACTTTTTAATGGAGACTCATTAATCGCACTTAGAAGATGAGGACAAAGTACGGGATGCTCCGTCGAGTGACTTTTGAGAAAAAGAGGTACCATACTCGGTTGGAAATTGGGAAATCAACAAATGGCTCCCCTAAATTGAGTTTTGGATTTTGTTTCATGGGAAAAGTGGCTGGACATGCACCTGAAGAGCCTTTATGCTTTAAGTTTCAAGATGGGCTTTTTTTGGTTGAAAAGGAAGCCTTCAGTGGAATCGACAACTTCAATATCACATATCAGACTTTAGGAAGTCAAATAATCTCGTATGAAATCTAAAAATAGAGGAAAAGTTAGAGATTTGAGGAAAACTGCTACCTACAAACATGGTTGATAATTTGGAAAATTGCTTCTATGATTCATTTTTTACTCTAAAAATTTTATTTTCTTTTATTTTATTTTCTTTTTTTCCTCCAAAGAAAATTGAAATAAGTTTTACGAGTTTAAAAGAGATTTTCATTCAAGTGAGTCATAATAATAAAGCATCATTGGCATTCATTACTGAATGAATATTGTTTGATTATGATCATCACAAAGGGGAATGAGTACTACTGAATTGAAAAACTGGAGAACATGTTTCATGGCAATCCAAAAATTTTAAATGTCAAGCCTTTCACATCAAGATGCAGTTTATAATGCTTGGCCAACGACAGGTATATAGCCTTTTTGTAGATCCACTTGTAAACATGTGCATGTTTATGGAGCGGAGGGCGAAGACGCCAAGCGCGGTTAATTCTCCCAACGATTTCACTTTGATGGTCATTGTATGATGTTATTGAGGATATTTAATCTCCTCCCCGAAAGAGGTAAGGGGAATATGAGGCCAATAGTTTTTGTATAGGCAGCACAACCCTGTAGTACTTTTGTGTCTTACCGATTAAAAAATGAAGCCTGTCTGACTATTGATTTCACACACGTATAAAGTCTCTCGTCACATTTCGTGTAAAAACATTAATCCAAATTTAAGGACCAATCACATCTACACAAATCCTTGAAATAATAAGCAATTCTTTATGCTAGATGTCTATGCAAAAATATTTATCCAAATGATTAGTTGCATATGCTAGAATACACATCAAGAACATGGAAAAATTTAGGTATGCAGAGAGGACGTTCCTATGACTTATTATTTTATTTTTGTAATATAACTTATCGTTCCATCTTAATGCACGATCAGGAACCACTAGCAAGGACATTAAGGAAAGTAGGTATACAAAGACCAGAAAATCCATACCATGTCTTTTTGTTTTCACATTATAGAGAACGGAAATCTCTCGGCCTTGGACAAAGTTTGGGTATTTTAAAAACAAAATTAGACATGCTTGTGCACTATACAAATTTTTATCCAACTTTAGAAGGCTACTGCTAATTGCCAAAATGATGTTAAAAAGATTCTGAACAATCGTTAAATCAATAACAAGACTCGCCAAGGTTTGCACCTGGTAAAAAGTAGCACTAACAATGCAATATGCAAGGATAACCGATTTTGTAAAGTTATTCACTACTGATTAGCAGAAAAATTAACGCACTTTGCAAATACAAACCGTCAAAATCACGAATCTATAGAAAGAGGCGGTACATCCCATTCAAGCTATCGAAACTAAGGAACTAATTCACAAAACCAGCTGAGCTTGTGTCCATCAATGAAGTACCTCTACAGATATTTTCGTGCAAGGCCACGAACCTTTGTATCAAAGTGTGATGACGCAATCCGAGATCCAGGCAAGTATAGGGGATTCAGAAGAATCTGCGAATTCCCAGAAACCACATAAACTTATAGAAAAGTCCATTTCCAATGGAAAGCAACTTACTAAAAAAGTCAGATGTACAAGATATAGCCATAGATGCGAGATTTCAGAGTGGTGGTTTTTTCGTTTCTTTTTTTTGGGGGGAGGGGTGGTGGGAAATTTACGACAAGAATACTTTATACCATCAGCAGTTAAACTCATACCACTAGCATTTAAAAAGGCAAGAAAAAATGCTCAGTCAAATTATCATAATTACTAAGGGGAGTAAGTTCTCTAAAATGAATATGTCACATACTAAAAAAACTAAGGATGGGTGAGAAAGAATTTAACAATACTAGCAAGCCATGCTTTTACCTTTATATAAAGCTCATGAACCTCTTGGAAAAAGCTCTTAATTCCATCGTCGTTGCGAGAATCATGGAGCAGCATAAATCGCGTATGTAAGGCTTGTCAAAGAAAACATCATATTTCATGGAAACACAACAAAAAACTGCTACAATTAACAGACATTTGGTTCCCACAGCTTTGCAGCATGCTACATTTGTGTCATATGAAGACTCCATTGGATGGAATTTTTTCTTCTTTATTTGTTTTAATAGCCCGTCCATGGCTCTTACAACTTTGCAGCATGCTGAAATAGTACCACAATGACATCAGCCATAGACAGGCTATTAAAACAACAAAGAAAAATCCCATCCATTGGAATTTTTATATGACACAAATATAGCACATAGCCACGTCATCATCAGATTTCAAATAACTGCATTGCTCAATTTAGGGAAATTATTCCATTTGACCAGTGAAAAATTCGTTTGACCAAAGGAGATTCAAGAGAGAGTTACATATCAGCTCGAAGGACTGGTATAATGGAGGTATTTGTTTGAAATTAAATTAGAAATCAAATTTAGACAAGCAAACCAGGGTTTGGGTCTTGCCAATGCATAATAGCAAGTTAGAACGTAAAGAAATTTGAAGTTATCCTCCTTTGACTGAAAAATAGAAAGAAACAATGCAAAATTTATGTCATCTATAAATCATTAACTAAGAGAGGATATGACCAGCTGTAACGTATACTGACACCACCAAATCATTGAACCTGTCTATTGCTTTCAAGAACCTGTATCAAGAATGTAAGGAAGAGAATGTCAGAAGATAAAACGATGACAAAAAAGTGCAATATCAAAATAATCAATAAAAGGACAAGTTTTCATATAGAACACGTGATTAGTTTGGGGAAGAAGAATCACATGGCACTAGTAGTCCACGCAAGGTCCTGAACAATATCCAAAGCTGCATGTAATATGAACTGATGCAACTGAGCAGCATCTTCTCTCTGTTACAAGGAAATAAAAGATCGACAACAAATAGCTTGTAAAAACAGAGTCGTTGACAACACATATAATAAATAAATAAAACAAAGAGAGAAAGAAACAAAAGAATCATGATGAATTACAAGGTCCATCCAGTAAGGTGGCAAAACTCCATGAAGCAGGATAACGTATCCAAATAAAAGCTCTATTCATAGAGATAATGACATTGACCATGATAATACTTTTAGGCATTATATTCTTTTTCTTTCGTACCAGATATGGAACCCAATAGAAATCTAGATTACAGATCCAGGCTAAATATTACAGAAGAGATCTCATTTTCACAGGGGTACTGTGTTTTGAAAAAATGTGGATTAGTTCCTCATTGTTCCTACGACTGAAAATAGAATACCTTAAAAGCTACGAAGGACTAGAGGCTCATTAGATTCCAAGACTACTTGTTTCATACTTGTAAGTTTACCTATTGTTACCTAAAAACAGTACCACAAGAATGCTTTCTGGAAAATCAAAGAGGCCCAATGACTCCAATATTTATTTCCTCCAGCTTCATTCTAAGTATATTTTACTTAGCCAAACCACCCCCTACCCCTTTTCCTTAAAAAAAATAAAAATAAAAAATAAAAAATAAAAAATAAAAAAAGCAGAAGAAGAAGAAGAAGAATATAATTAGGATTTACTGCTTGAGAAAAAGTTATAAGAAGGTGAATAGAGAATATCATACTTTAGCTGTTGATCCAATTTCAGCTTCATATATAGGGATGTCATTCCTGCTCACAATGATAAAACAAGCTGTCGTTGCCATTAATATACTGCAAAGAGTAGTTGAGCAACATTTCATGAACAAGAACTCCACGAATATTTGGGTTGCATAAATTTAAATGGGATTGTAACAGATAAACTATTGAGTTGACCGCCAGGTGTGAATCCCTAAAACTGTAAGATAAAATTGAGTAAAGTCGGCATTGATTAGGACTGTCAGCTTCTAATTCCATGACATTTTATTTCATGGATGTAAAACTTCAGAGGATTACACCATTTTTTAGACCAAAAGGAAATTCTGTAGTATTCCTAATGCAAACAAAAATTATCAAATCTTATATTGCAGTAACCACCCCGCCATAAGTTTAACTGCTTACTGGCATTCTCTTCGAACTAACAAAAGTAATGGGAGTTCTACCATAATCAACAGCCAGCCACGCTTCAAGAAGCTTATTCCACAGCATAAAAAATATGGTTTGTGTTAAAAACTTTCTCTCTTTCCTTTGTTATGTCTTCCAAAAAGGTGATCCCACCTACAGCCTCCACTAACAAATCAAGAATCCAATAAATTTACACGTACATGTTGCATGAATCTATTATGGATATCCAGTATGTGTTTACATTGCCAGTATACTAACCTGTCATACTCCTTATATATGAAGCTGTTTTCCTATATCATAAGCTTGTTTTAAGGGAGGAAGTAGGCCAGGCATGATATCAAAGCCTAGGTGTTAATTGGAACACTCCTTCACTCATGGATTGGTTCTGTACAAAGTGTTTCCTCATGCTTGAAGTAAGGAAGCATTTTGACGTCCAGTATGTCCCATAATGCCAAATATACTGACCAATTGTAGTCTTTATATGGTGAAGGTATTCATCTCTGTTATATACCAGTTTTAAGAGAAGTGGACCTATTAATAGTTCAATCCCAAGTACAATGTCATCAAACTAAGAATACTGATTCTCTATCCCTCATCGAACTAAACTTTCAAATAGCTTAACATGACTAAGCCTATCTCAGAGTAGATATCCTTACATAATTATGCAAACAGATCAGCAATCTAAAAGGAAAATTTATAAGAAACCGCAGAAAATAGTACATCTGCAGCATATCCCGCCGCAAGAAAACTCAGAATTCATAGGCGTTGACGAAAGACTACATGCTGCTTTCCTTGAAAAGGGAAATTTACCTTCCACAAGAATGATCAGCTCGTCTAAAACATGAGAAATATTTGTCTCCACAAGTACAATCATTCTTTAAATTCTAAAAGCTTTGCCGTAACTGATAATTTATAACCAATGAAGAAGGAAATAACCGAGTGAACAAATGACACGTGGAAATAGCCTACATAATATCCCGCAAAAAGAAAAACTTTGTCTTGCTCATTTTATCGAGCACCATGACATCAACTCCGGGGAATCCAGATTTCATCCCCAGGGATCATACATTCAAATCTTTCGTCGGTCGGAGGAAAAATTCCAGCGATAGACGTTTCAGGGGAAAAGACTGAATCATACTTTACAAATTGCAAGCGTTCCAACACAGATCTAGGAATAAACAAGAGCGAAAGAGATCAACAATACCTAGTACAGGTGTGAAACGATGAATAGAATTCTATCAGCCAATTCCTCCACTTCGAAGATGAAAAGAGTAACACCAAGATCTCCTCACCTGTGGCGCTTCTGTTTCTCCCTCAATCTTGGTCATTTGTTGGGTGGGCTTGATATTGATGACGGCAAGGAGGCCCATTGGGCAACAAATAATATATTGAGTTTTAAGGCCTATTGGGTTGGGTAGACTTGAAAGCCTAAGCTTCGTTCTCGAGCAGTTCATTCCAATGTTCTGAATGTCTCGTGTGATAGATTATACCAAGTGCTAAAAACGGCGTGGTATTGCAACTTAAAAATTTTATTTCTAATTCTCTATATGTGAAAAATATGATTCCTTACTCTAAAATCAAATTTTGTATAAAAATAAATTTTTAAATATGACATTAAAATCTATATTTTAGATCAATAATCTACATATGAACTCTCATAAGAATGCTATAATTTATTTTGATTATGAGAAAGTATGTTAAAAATGATATGACAAAATATTTCAAATTATTTAAATCTTACTTTTGAACTCTCTACATATGAAAAGATGATCCTTTACTCTTTAATCAATTTTTTGGTAGGATCAAATTTTCTAATACCAATAGCTGGAGTCATTTGAGGATTTAATAGATGACTAGGCAATTCTTGATAGAAAACTTCATTCATGTCTTAATCTCATGTTGCGATGGCAGACAGCCAACAAAAATTTTGACGAAGGAGAGTGTTTGGAGCATATGTGCAGGTTTTGTACGACATGCAAGCCTTATTTGTCAAGGGCTCAGATTCCCCCTACGCACACATGCAGCACTCAACCTTGTCAACCCCTTACCCACCAAGGTTAAGTCAGCCTACTTTCCCCCTCGCAAGAAGCCTCTTGCTAGGTTGCACGTTGGACTAGAAAGAAAAGAGTTTGGGTGAAGAATTTTCTTTGGCAAACACTATAGTAGTTTGCATTAATTTGAAAAATTGTACAAAACCAAATACAAAAAAACAAGAGCAATCGACAGTAGGCTATTGGTATTTTCTTATTCACAGTTCAATGCCCCAGCTTATATATAGAAGTAAACCAATAGCCACGTGAGGCCATGCGTGCATCTTGCCCCACTTTGAAAGCTTGCTCCACATTTTTGTTCCTCGCTATAAAACAAAAATAAAAATAAAAATAAAGCAAAATGTTGAATATCCATGAAAGCTCAAATATGATTACCAATTTTGTATCATGTATATGTAGTTCTTACATTTCCAAATCCCATAACATGATATTAGAACCAATCTAGTATGCTAAACCACATATCCACCACCCTAAATCTAATTTGATAATATTTTTATAAGAAAGAAATTGTTTGTTTTATTTATTTTTTATTTTAAGTAAATTTTTTAGTAAAATTGAATTTCTTTAACATGATGTTTTAGCATATAAACAAACAATCTTGGCACTAATCTTTTAGACTACGAATGGAAATACAAACATAGAGATGGGAAACATGATTGTTGGTACCTCGTTATATGATGTTACATAAGAACATTAGGACAATTCTCTGCCAATTGCAACCTTTGCAATAGACACAAGGTAAAACAACAAATGCAAGGAAAATAAAAAAATAAAATTAGATCCATATATCGTCAAAAAATGATTTCATCCTTTGATCAAGTCGTCAATCTCCACCTTTTGGTAAAAGCAACAATGGGTAGATAACCATACAAGGTATAAAAATTAGAAAGAGAGTTCTCCCAAGGTAATAGCCAGCTTGTATAGGAATCCAACTCATCACCTGCATATAGAATACTTTCATGTCTTCCCCAATATTTGTTGGAATTGTTAGATACTACCATTAGGCCAAAAAAATTATCTTAATACTTATATATAAGTCATGTTAACCACTTGGACTTACGTACTTATGCTAATCCATAGGGCTCCTTCCACACTAGGTCCACTCGAACCCCCATTTGTAGCAAACTCTTAGCAATTCAAAACCCCACATTAAGTTGCGAACAAGTATGAAGTATTACACTTGAATACACGTCAAGTGCCATAATTTGGGCAATTAGTCATATTTGAGTATAAAAGAAATGTTAGGCTAAATAAACCTAATAATTCCCCCCTCCCAACATTTGTTGAGACTTGAACCTATGACCTCGCTCCTTTTGGCACTTAAAGCCTATAGAAATAAAGTTGCTTGTTGGAGTGTTTGATACCCTTTTTTCTTCAGGTCCATGAAAGTTAGTTACACAAGTATTATAAGAAACTTCATCTATCCACACTTTGTTTATTTTATATGTTCTCTAAAGCCTGATAGGACATGTCTAAGTAGTATAACCATAGCATTTGCAATATTTACAACACATTTTATTATCTATATAGATTTGAACTTTATCAAAAAATGTTATGAAACTCTTATTAGAAGTTTTAGATTTGTATCTTAAGCTAGCCTTATCATATTTATCTTGTTGTGAGTCAATTATCTTTTCTAAAATGTGACTAACCTTAATAAAATTGTTCAACACTAAAGTTGCATCATCCAACTTTAATTTTAGTTATTGTTTTTCATTTTCTAGTTCATGTACTCTTATATTTAATCTTTCTACATCAGATTGCAAAAGGTCATTTTCTATCATAAGTTTCTCATATGATTTTCTATCAAATTCTAAACAATTTTCACTCATAAAACATGTATAAGATTTTTCGCAAGCATTTTCAAATATGTCATGATTTTCAACTAATGAGGATGTAGATTTTAAGGAAACATTTTTTGCATTATCAATTTTTTTTTTCAGTTTCCCATAATTATCTTTCATTTTATTTGCATATCCAATAATTTATAAAATTTAGTTTCTAAGTTAGCATTATTTACAAAATTACAATCACTTACCTCATGATCTTCTTCTTCAATGGTTGTTTTCGCCATTAAACTAAGGTGTGCCACTTCTTTTTATTCCTCTTCACCCCAAGATGAATCTTCATCATCCTAAGTGGCAATAATGACCTTTTCTTTTTATTATTTTTTAAAAAAAAAAGTAAGGGACAAAAAGCTCTAACACATCCTTGTTGTCTACTGCATTCAAAGTACAAGTTATCCATGCAATCATATATTTCTCTCTTCCTAAATTGTCTTACATCTCTACATCTTTCTTTCTTAAAAAATCTTCTAAACCTTATAGCTAACATAGTAAATTTCTCATTTCCAAAATCTAATTCTTCATCTTTCTCTACATATGACTTTAGAGCAATGGACATTCTATTTTCTTTTTCTCTTTGTTCTCATTAATTTCATTTCATAAGTCTTTAATGATCCTAGTAGGCCATCTAAGCTTAGTTTTTCTAAATCATGTGCTTCTTCTAGAGTCATCTTCTCATGGTCCCAACTTTTAAGTAAAGACAATATCATCTTTTACCTAATTCTTCATTTGTATATGTCTTATCTAGTAATTAAGTTTAATTACTAATATTGATTAGTCATCATGGTCACATTTCTATCAAATGCCCAAATTTGAGATGGCCATTCAAAAAATGCCTACACTTTTTTAGTTATTGCATCATCAGCTGGGGGAAACTCTAGTTGAGTCAGCCAAAGTCCTTCTAATTAAAACAACTTGCGAATACGATGGCTTGGAAGGAACTTATCATCACAATTAAAATAGAGGCCTTTGCCTCACCTCTCAACAAGCTCGATAGGGGACAATCTTTTAATAGGAAGAGACTTAGGCCATTGCTCACGATAACCACCATTATCACACTTAAAAAAGCTTGCTCCAAGGCCTTGACATCTAGAAAGAGTTTAAGACTCATATAGGCAGGCAAGACCAATTGCAAAAAATAGAAATGCTGGCTTGTAAGCTTGAACTTCAACCCAAAGGTGGTCCTTGAGAGACCTAATAAAACATCCAACTTGTTCAATAGTAAAGGTGCCTACTCAAAACAAAAGGTACAGGAATTCAACCTGGTGAATGTCTTCCGAGCCCATTTGGAGCAGCTTTTTGAGATTGCTGAAAAAGTCAGAAAATTGATTGGGCCTATAATGGTTGAAAAGTTCTTCCATAAAGCATTCCTAAGTTAGATTCTCAGTGGCTAACAAATTCTTAAGGAGTTGGTACCACATTTGCACCTCACCATCAAGGTGCAAAGATGCTAGGATCACCTTCTCGTGAGTTCAAGTAGCAATGTTGTCAAAAATTGACTAGCCTTGCATACCTAGGTCAAGGGATCTTCTTGACCGTCAAAGAAAGGAAAATTAATCTTCCTGAACTTCAGGCACAAGTAATGAATGGTCATACCCGAAGCTTATACTTTTCTCATATATAAAGACTCCCCCAATTGAAAGGAGCTAAGTTCCTTGTCTTTCTTTCAATTGTCAATCTTGACATGGACCTTGACTATCATGAGTTGCATGATGTCCATCATTTTGCGAAATCGCCAATCAATGTCAGCCAAAAGTTTTTCGTAGTTGGAATTAGCCATGGTTGATGTTGTCTTTGTTGCCACTTTGTTATGACCTTCTGAGATGGATTAAGTCACCATCCTATGCAACAGCTAATCATGTAAAAGCAACAAATTGAAACAGGACTTCTTTCCAATTGTGACTATGGAAAACTAATGCCAAGATAAAGAGAAAAGACAAAGGGTTAGAATTCAGTAGAGGAAAGTACAAGATTCTCACTCTACCTCACCAAGTGAGCCCTTTTCCTTTTTGTAGGCAAAAATGTCTACCACCTTAGCCAATAGGACTACTTAGTGTGGCTACCACAGTATGCTAAAATTATGCCCACACCTCTCCCTTATTATTATCGTTCCTAAACATTAATTGGTTGCTTTTAACCCCTACCCTCACCCTAATCCTAGTTATAGGGCTTCATAACCATTCTTAAGGATACCAAACTAGTGCAAGCATACATGCATTGCACTTTTACAAAGTCACAAGTTAAAAACAATTTGCAAAAGTGCAGGTGTGGCTTATGAAGTTGCAAGCGTGCCTGAAATGCTTGCCTACTTGTTCCTATTACCATCTTTCATCTCACACACCTCTGCCTAATCCGCAATAGAAACCCTTTTGACAGATGCAGTTGAACCCAACTGCCTTGTGATCTTGGTAATTGTTTTAGCAATGATTGACATGGTCTTTTCTGGATTGGCAAGTGCCTTCTTGTTGCATAACACAAACTTCATAATATTATTTGGGACTTAGTTAAGCTAGTATGTACCACCATTGCCAATTAGGTCAATTATGCCATTTTTCATTATTTTTTACAGGCTAGCTATCATCATTTGGATGATAGGAGAGTGATAAAGCTATAAATACTTTTTTTAGCGTGAGATAATGATTTTGAGCAGCTACATGCTTGTTGCTTGATCTAGCAACATTCCTGTAAACAAGAGATGAGATTGTCCAATTGTTAAATTCCATCAATCTAGTTGAGGGTGCCTTGTCACTACTTCATGGTTACCTTATCACTCATATGTGTGTATCTTGGAAGGCAAAAGAATGACTCTGAGGAGCAACATAATAAGGTGGTGAGACAGTAAAGGTCCCACTCATTCCTACAAGGTGAGAGAGCACAACATAAAGTGTGTAAGTTGCAGTTGCATGGGAAGGCATTCCTTGGAGAGCATACGATGTATAGGGACACAGCATAAGATACATAAGCTGCATGATACAAAAGTGTGAGCTCGAGTTGGATAGCAGCTTCAGGAGACTGGGAAGGGCTTGTTTCACTACCAATGTTGACTCCGACAATGATCATTTCAATTCTGTTTTCACTCATAAGGACAATATGCCTACATAGCAATACTCTCCTCAAGCCACATATAAGTGGAGCAACGCATTTTGGAGGAAAGAGTCCGAGAAGGTGGCGAGGCCAGTTGTAACTACAATGATGTGGAGTTTCCTACCCGTGTCAAGAAGGAGTTTCAAGCACAGTCTCATGGAAAGGAACAGCAATGTCAAGTAAAGGTGGGGATGGCAGAATGAAGCAGCCAGCTCATGGGAAAGAAAGGTGAAAAAGGCAAATGTTATTATCGATTAGAGCAAAATTCTCTCTCCAGCAAAATTGAAAACTTCACTGATCATCGAGTCTTGCTACTGTCAAAAGGAAAATTTTAGAAACCCCCTAAATTGACCTTTGGCACTAAAATAATATGCACTACACTTTTATATCCTCCTTAAAATTATAACATACAAGAACATTTGGTAGGCCTTTTTCAATTCAAATCCAAGATTTTCCATTTCCCTTCTCTTGTAAACTAGGATGTGGATTATATACTTGTATATATCAAAATTGTCAAAACCAATTTCGAGCAAAATGGGGCATGGAAATTTCTCGAGGGCATAAAGGAATAGTATTCTAAAATTTCTCATTAGTAAATACTCAGTTCGGCATGAAATCATTACAAAGGAAGCAAAATCCATGCACAAGGAGAAGTAGAGAACCCATTACACATTCAACAAGAGGCAAGGTAAATCAACGATTGCTGCAACTAAGCATCAATGTATACTTCAGAACTCAATTGCAAGCTCACAAAAATGAAGGAGAAAATGTGTCCATTGGAGACACCCACAAGCCCAAGACAGATGGCCTTTATTACTTAGAAATTTCAAAGTACAAGATCAGAGCGATAACAAATCAAGAACAACGATAAGGGAGCCAATAATCCATTTGTTCTTGCTCATCCTCCTCAACTTTGCAGTCAGAACTCTCTTGCTCTTTCCAATGTTATCGTCCACTCCATGCAGGTGAACAGAAGGAAAACAATCAGAACGACTCACTTTTTTCAAGGAAAACCTATGGACTCAATGAATAGAATAGACAGTCATACTGATTTCGGCTTAAACTCAAAAGCTAAAATATATAGTAGTTAATGATATTGAAACAAAATACTAGGCACTAGAGTGGCATGCAACTTGTCATTAGAGATTTTATTGACCAAATAAATTGTATCTGAAACACTTTGGTGAATACTTTCTGCATTATGAGCATGCAGCTATCACTGAGAATGCAAATCTTGAAGAATTGAGACATCAAGCTCCCCCGTTTCAAGCATGGTTTTCCTACCTTCTTTAATCCTATCACCTGATTTTCCTAATCTTTCTTTTGACATCATTAATCTTTCTCTTTGATTAGCTGATGCCTATTGCATGCACATCAATCATGTATGTCAAATAACAATCTACAAATCCAATGAAAAAAGAAAAAAGGAATGGGCCAATATTCATCAGTTAGCAGTCCTGAAAATCAAACTTAGTATGAATTTATTAGAATAGGAAAAAGCCAAACAGGGCATAAGGGAAAAGTAAACAACTTAAGCTTGCCTCTATCCGTAGGACCCAAAAATCTACACAACCATCACAGAACAGAACACGTTCAAGTGCAATAATATATCACCGTGGCAATAAAAGAAGAAAAAGCTGCAAAGCTCTTCCCATAAATTACCGAATCTATCATAATGCCCTACCAGATTCTGAATCTCTGTAGCACTTCAAACAAAAGTATAAAACGGAAAGTAAGCAATTTTAGACGTACTGTGAGTGCATCTGCCATGCCTGACTCCAGCAACTCATCTCGGGCAGCGGCATTTAAGTTACCAGACACAATTCTGTTAACTTCACTTTTCAGATTACTCAGATCTGATTTATACTCTCGCAACTTAGCAAGAAGCACAGCCTTGACATTAGGTTGCAAACTTCTTGCCTCAAGATCCATTTTCCAAATCTGGAACAATTACGTGCAACATCACATTCAGTACCGAGAATAGAAATGATGGAATACTGGATATTCATCTCTCCAAGTAAGGATGAATCAAGTGAGTACCAGTGATTCGGCTTCATCAATTCCAGACTTTATCTCAGAAACTTTTTTTTTTTTTCTTTTGCTCTGCAGATGTGTAAGGCATTACAACAGTGAGAGTACTTTTTGGTCTACATTGAGACAGTAATGGCTATAACTACAATAAAAAGCCACGTCAAATAGCATGAGTATAAACCAAATATATATACGATAAGAATGATATTAGAAAAGTAGGAATTTGAAATTCACCAGCTGCCTCTGGAAGGAAAGTGGTGCGATGGTCGTAGATGGGGTGATAAGGTGTATCTAGAATGAGAATAGTAGGATAAGGATGTCTGTAAATGGGAGAGTATGTCATGTTGAACAGGGTTCTTTTCTATTGACCCCACTCAAACAATGGAGTCTTAGTTCATTTCTCTCATCAACTGTCTATTTGAAATTTGGGGCTTCATCTTATGTGAATCAGAGAAAGAAAAACGCAGAAGTTCCCTATGAAATCAGGAGAAACCGAAACATTTTATCCAAAAACAAGGGTTAACAGTAAGGGCTACCAGATGTACAAAAAAGTGACGAATTGGATGCTAACATTAGAATTAAGCATCATAGTATACATCCAGTTCCAAGCTTTGTTTGATGTGCTCACTCTCGTTGTTCTTCTGCTTCATTCAGAAATGAAAAAATTGATCAACTACTTAAGCTGAGCGACAAGCAGCGGAGCAGGGAGTGAAGTAAGAGATGCAGGTTTTGAACCGTCACAGAATGCTCAAGTAAAAGCTACGGCAAATTAATTCTCAACTCATCTTCAGCCGTGGCTTTTGCCTCATAAAACCTACACTGACACGCCTCCTTTTTGGCAGCTTCACTGCACCGTCGCGTCCAAACATCTGCCACCAGTGCGACTTCCTCGCCATCTTCTTACCACCAACGTGTGGGCCGCCCCGCGACCATCCGATCCCCGCTTTCAACGTCTTTGGTCTCTTCTGACGCCTCACATGCCTCAACAGCCCTTCCACGAGAGTGTTAAAATGCCCAACATGCTGCTTGGATGATTTTTTCATGTTTTGAACCGCTCTATCATGAACCTCATGCGCGTTTGCACGGTCAAATATCTTCTGCAAGGGCTTCGACCTGGAATGCTTGTGAACCACTAGAGATTTACTGCTACCACCATGGTTGTCAAGGAGATGGTGATGGTGGTGGTGGTGGTGGTGGTGGTGGTGGTGGTGGTGAAAGATCAAACCTAGCTCGTTTTTGAATCTCCTCAACCGTCCGATCACTTTCCCAGGGTTTCTCCGACGGCCCGACCTGTTTCTTCGAGTAGCACCTACTCTGTTCCTGGAGTGGCTCAGTGGAGTATATTGATCGCCGCTGCTACTCTCCACTATGCCTCTTTCACGTGCCATGCTCGCCGCGGCTGGGTCCTTCTGATGGTATTGTGTTTGACTTGCTGAACTTCCACTGTCTGTGATGCTTCGATAAGTTGGACTAGTCTGGCAGCTAGAAGAGGAAAAGTATGATTCCGAAGAGCCGCCGTCATGCCGGCGTGGCAAAACCTTAGTCCTTGCTTCGGTTGTTCTGTAAGTTGTCGTAGTTTCACTACTGGGCTCGTGATATAGCAACGTTGGTCTTGTTAGCATCTGCAGCTTTGTCTCTCTAACCCGACTTGTCCTTGGCTTGAGACCACCATCCCCAACTGGGTTCGTCGATCTGGCTGCCTTCTTCGCGGTTGTCCAATTCTTTTCGGACACCATTCGCCGAGGCCTCTTGGCGAGGTCGTCGTGATCCACAGGGACCCTGAGCCCGTGGACATAATATTCACCACTCTCAGTCGCCGCATTACCCCTCCCACTATCTCTTCCGACCGTTTGACTTGCAAGCCCACTTGGCCAATCAATGGGGTTGTGATGCTGTCGCAGAACCTTAGACGGTGTGCGCAAACTGGAATCGTTTTTGTTGTCGACTCGACCCAGTTGCTCCCTAACTTGGTTTTCATTACGACGACCCAAACGTGGAGGCTCACCGGCGTAGCTCCTGGTAACGAATCCCTCTTTCGTTCCTACCAGATGACCATTTAAACCCACTTTGGTCTTTGTGGCATTCGGACTGTGATAACGAAGTTGCAAAGCTGTAAGGCGGGATTCAATTCGCTCGACTGCTTTACTGGCATCTTCTGAAAAATCATGGGTCTCTTCCTCTTTTTTCTCTTTCCTGTTGGAAGCACCGTGTCCAACTCCATTTGCCGAACAGCTTGAGCAACCAACAAGGCTTGGATTAGGCTCCAGTACAGCCCTCTCTTCCACTTCTGTTGACCCTTTTGCTTTCGCACTCACAACACAAAAAGGGCTTGACTGATAGTATAGTTCGTCTTGATAACCAACGCCTTTGTTGGAAATTGTCGCTTTTTCGCCAGATATTTTTGTCTCTTTGGCTTGGTTCTGAAGCCTCATGCCACCTTGCTTACAAACCCCACATCGTTTCCTTCCTTGCTCGGGTATGTTTGAAGAGATTCTAGATTTAGATAACTCTGAAACTGCCTCCCGGAGTGCTGGTTTCATGGGCGGCCGCTCATCCCCCCGCGAACTGACTGTTCGACATTTCCACTCTTTGGAGGTGCTCTGGGCAGCGCTGGAAAAAGCTCTTTGCATAGGGGGTGAAACAGGGAGATTCAACTTTGGCACAACCGTGGGTGGCTCTGCAAAAGATGGGCAGAGTGCGCTAGAGCCACATGATCGTGCTGCTACAGTCTGCGACGCCAGCGTGAGAAGTTAAATCATATAACAGTCATCGTCAAGCAAAAAACGATTTCCTTGGAGCCAAGGAAATAGTTTCTAATGTTTAGACAAGATTGCGAGTCCATCTGCTCTGGAACCAACTAGTAAGACACTGCAATTCAAATTTTGAATAACAAAATATACCTTTGATTGACACCCAAGAATCCTCTGTGCAGCATTGTCGAGCAAATTTTTCAATAAGAGTCGTCCATTCTCACCCAACTGATTGCCAACAGAAGGTCATATGAAGGTTAAATTGGTTTCCAAGAGAAAATTCAGAATGTTTCTTAATTTGCTAATTGCGACAATAACCAAGCCCATCCCCCAGTATTAAGTGGCAAAAGAGGACGAGAAGATCAGAGAAAAATGCTTTGGAAGTTCTGCAGGAGGGATCAGTCGCCATCCAAATCTTCATAAGAAATTTTCTCTTCTTCTGTATCCTTTTTGAAAAAAAGTTCTCCTGGGTGGAGGGGACAGGATCTTCAGACTCGCTAAGAAAGCGACACGCATTAGTGTGGTTAGCAGAGCCGTCAAGACCCCAAGACATACTAAGCCAAAGGAAAAGGAGGCCTACATTTTCTGAGCTTTTGTCTTGCAGGCCATTTCCAATATTTTGAAGAAGCCCATACAATTGTCTCAGAGCAAGAAGATACTGTACTTCGTCAAGTTCCATCTCCATTAATTGCGATCTGAAAGTTTTCTTTTCACGTTCAGCAACAGTCAAAAAATTGCCCCAGCAGGAGATCTGGAGCCTGTAGATGATATACTTCTTGAAAAGGTTGAATAAGTAATGACATGTAGAGAGGATGGGAAAGAACAGGATCAACAGCAAACAATGCATTGGTCATTTGAGAGAGTCATAATACTGCCCCCACCTTTTTCTCTTGGACTAAGCGGTACACATCCAATGCCTAACTACTGTTATCGTGCCCAAACTTGTGCATCAATGTCGAACCTGACTAAGCAACTGTCAAAATTCTCTTCACCCAAGTAGACTTAGCAGGACTCTTATGTTCTAGTGTTCGTAAAATAGAATATATTTGGTCATAAAGATCAACTCACTTTCTTTGAGGCCTTTCACTACTCTAAAGCATGAAGGTTGACCCCTTGTTTCGAGGTAGCAAGTATCTTATCTATTAAGCTGCTAACTTCATTCTAAATTCTAAAACAAACCCTCTGGCCCTTTTTTTCTTAAGACAAGCAAATCTTCCAGACTTATTTTCTGTCCAAAAAAACTCTTTGGAGCCCTCCTAAATGTTTATATATCCATAAACAACACAAAATAGGGGCTCAATGTGAGGCTTAATCGATGCCAATAAAAGTTAAAGCTGCCCATTTCTCTGCCTCAAAAAAACCTAGCAGAAGGGGCAGCCCTTGACATATATGTAGAGTCAAGAAACAGTACCCCTAAGAGCACAATCACCATTTAAATACTTAAGGGGCTCAAGAGATCAAGAAAATTATGAAAATGAAAATGGACGGCCTTACCTACTAAATATACGTGAAAACTAACTTGATTCAATATGCATGGATTACAAAACACAATTCTTCTATAAAAACTAACTCAAGGAAAGGAGAGCATTTATTACATATAAACCATTCTACAAACCCATACATTAACAATATGGACAATTCTATACTAATTTTAACACATCCTCTTACTATAATGATTTAACCCAAATCATACTGCAGTACCACATCTGTTATGTGAACTTTAAAAATCAGGCTCTAATACCATGTTATAATGCTCAATCCTTGTACAAAAAAAAGAGGCATTTACTGCATAAAAGTGACTGCACAAGTTCATACCTTAATTACATAGGACAACTTTACTCTGATTAAAACCTCATGTTCATCCTAAATAGAAACCAAAAATGAACCCAAATTTCGGAAGAAAAAGGCCTCAACAACCTAGACAGAAAAATGCTTATCGGCAGTGACTGTTTAGGATAAAATTATCATGCATAAGATTAGCATTGTTCTTAAATTGGGTGCACAAGGAAATGAAGAATAGAGTCCTTTGTGATAAAAGTCCCACCAATTTGAATTTGTAAGTTTGGTAACACAAACACACACCATAAACTTATTCCAGGCAAGCCACTCTGATTACCTGTATTTGAAACGCTCTTACGTCAAAATAAAGAGATAATCGGAGAAATAGTTTTCGCAAAAAGAAGACATACATTGCTTACGTTGACGGCCATCCGCGTATCGGGTTTTAGGCGAACACCAAAACTACCTTCCAACGCCCATGCAAGGCCTTAATGGAGGTAAAAGGCATGGAACACCGCCGACCAAACCTTACAGTGACGGTTGAGAAATTGTTCATATCCCGTACAGAAACAGAGACAGAGACATATTGTATTTTAAGGTGATCCAACAAAAAAGAGCCACGTGAATATTAGTGTATTCAGTACCTATGATTTTTTATTTTTTTTTATTGATTTTTGGGAGGAAATGCGTCCTATGATGGTAGTGCTATAATCATGCTTTCGCACGCGGAACGCCACACCGTATCGGAGAAAAACAAAGTTTAACGGGCTTTCTTCAAAGAGAAATACGGTACATTTAAAAATCCGAATGGTGTTGAACAAATTAACAAATAAATAAGAACCTAAAAACTTAAATGGGCCCAAGAAATTAACAATCTAATAAAAACTAGGAAATCGAATGATTAGCACAATTAAGTAGTTTTTGGACTAACAGGCTGTCTGTCTAAAATAGCCAACGTAAAAAAGCAGTTTAAAGGTTGACCTCTTGAACGAATAACGAGAAAACTACGCAAGATGACTTAAAACCAATTGAATTAGAGTTACTTTGGGTGAACTATACTCTGATGTTCACCAAGAGACGTATCCTATCGTATTGATCGATCGAGCAAGCGGTATAGCTGAGATCATTTCCGGGCTGTATACATACGAGGGTTCACCGAAGGAGTGGAGGCCGCTGTGTTTTCCCCGCTTAGAACTTGGAAAATGAAACAAGAACGTGTAGTTACAAGGGACAATTTCATCCCAAGCATAACTATTACACCAAAAAGCATCGTTCCAGTAGGTCGACAATGATTTTATGCATCAGTTTCAGGCCTGTCACCAGACACGAGGACTCTAATTCTCCATGTTTTGTTCCGCGTGGACAAAACAAGCTTAATCCGAGTCACGATTACACTACAACTCCCAAGAAGGTCCCCTTTGCAATGCTCTCTCGGTGTAGGTTGGACTCATTATTTTCCAACAGGGTCATTGCTCCGACTGTATTTTCTTCTATAAAATCTGAGTACCCTCAGATCTTAGACCGCTTTAAGTAGACCAATACACCAATGCTTGTTAAAACCACTGCACTTGCCAAAATGCCATAATGAACAGGTGCCCACCCAGATCTCTCCACCGTAGTCGTAGTACTACTCTTGCTTGATTCAGAGAAGTCCAGATGCAACCTTAAAACCTGAGACACAGAACACCATCTAAGTCCAGGAGATCTACACTTATCAAAAGACAACCTCTAGTCAAACATTTTCCTGATCTATATGATCCATTATCTATAACCAACAGGAAATCTTATTCGATAGCGTTACTCATATATTACCCTTACAACTGCCACATAAAGTAACCAAACAGAAAAATCAATGCTTTGCTTCAACTTGCAAAATTCAGCATCATCCAAGCATATCCTCCCGAGTCAAACCAATTGTGCAGAGCAAAAAATATTTAGGTATGGCATGTCTAGCATGTAAATTACTTGGCCCTAAGTTTCACGACAAATTTTTATAAAAAAGTAAACTATATGTCCTCCCACCAACAACTTTAATTAAAAAATAAAATATAATCAAACAATGTAATCAACTTAGAAAAAACATCTTTCTGCAAAAGAAAACCTAGCCACTTCACCAAAATATCTCACTCAAAATTATCTTCCTCTAGCAAGTAATCCATCCTAACCATGGTCTCAAAAAATGAAAAATAACAAATACGAACAAAGAGCCCCTCCAAGCAAGCGATTGCTTAGTGACATGATAGTATCAAACATCTATCAGCCTAAAGAGATAGAAGAGGCGTAGAGATTGCAGACAAAAGGATGTCCATAAGTAACTGTTGTTTTCCATACATGTCGATAAGTTCAAAAGCAAAAGGATGGCATCCAAACCACAAATCATACACAAGCAAAAACCATCACCTTATGTCCTGCTACTCGAGCATGGCTGGTAGCAGCAACAAGATCAGCATCAGTTGCAAGTAGGACTTTATCACCATCATCATCTTCATACTAAGGAAAAAGGGAAATGAATCAATACTGATTTAAAAGAAAACAGAATATTACCTGTGCAACACAAAGTAAATCAAACAGAATGATCTTTCAGAAACTCACCAAAAGCTTAGGGCAATCTCCATTACTGGCAGCACCAATCCTTTGTATAACAGCAGATACCAGCTCATCCAAACTTTCAGTACCTGAAATTTTGTCATGAGGGAAATCCACGTTATGTTGGGGCACAATATGATAGCATATTACAGCGAACTCTTGCCACTCAAGAACCCCTAAAAGGAAAACAAAATTTGGAAAGACCAAAAGGCCTTCTTTTCGTGACAGAAAGATCCCAAAATTCGAGTAACAAGTGTAGCGCATGAAAACAACAGTATTTGCCTTCCATTTCCATAACCAAACAACAACATTGGCACAGCCCCACCAGAATTGCTATTGCCACCTCACAACCAACATGCAACAGCTATCAATATGCAACTATTATGAACTCCAATACATATTCATAAATGTGCATACATATACCAAAAAGCCCACGCATCACTACAGAGAATACACATCTGCCATCACGAACTCCACCATTGAACTACCTGGCCTTCACACAAGATATTCATGCAAAAATCAACCACTAGCCCACCACCGTGTTAAAGCCAACCCCAACCAACTGCTAGCACACTACCTATCATCAGAAAAATCCATGAACACCCTCATACAACCTCTATTCTCTCCAACACCACAACCCCAGTATCTCTAGTACTGTAATTGACTTGATATCAAAAGCTGACAAGGACAGTAAGGGACAGGGAAGAAAAAGAAAAGATGAGAAGATCATATGGAGGTGTCAGTGCATGTCTGCATATGAAATTAGTTTTCTTGTTTTCTTTTTTTCTTTTTCTTTGTTTTCTTTTTCTTTTCTTTTTTTCACATTCAAACTCACAAACTCGGTGCCAAACTTGGGACAAAGAATTTCCTAGGCAGCATATGCTCTCAACTAAACCAAGTGCTTGTCGACAAAATTAGTATAAATATCTTTTCCAATTCAACTCCAGCTAAAAGAGGTTGTCCTGCATTCCAGCCTCTTTAGGTACTTTTTAGAAATCATTCTATCAGATGCATGCACTTTACAATATAGTCCTTGCATCCTATAATGGATGTCTTTTTCAGCTATTGTAGCTCCATATATATGGAATAAATCATACTGTCCCTGGATAGCTTAGCTTTCGAATTTGGCTCCTCTTCTCCAAAAGAACTAAATAAAGAAAAGGATAGTTTTGGAACTTTTGAATACAAAAGTTAGAATTGTCTTGGCTAAGTATTCTTCTTAAAATGTTTGTGTTTTGTTTTTAGAGAAAAGACACATTATATGATGGAAGGAACCCAAAAGTACAAAAGAGAACACCTCTGCTTCTTCCAAAGATTCTTGTCCCTAATCACTCACCAAAATTGACCCGATGGACACGGCTCTTGAGATCCTCAAACTTGAAGGCAAACGAATTTCCAAGACCAAGAGATGGATAGGTAAACTTTCCTTGTTCGAACCCATCAGAAGCCATAAATCCAGACAATTCACTGTAAACAATATCCAGCTGGTTTAGTAGCAAATGAATCATATAACCAGATAACATAGTCAAGGCACCAAAAGTGAAACCTGTGGGTGTCACAATCATCAGGTGGCTCTAAAGCAAGTGCCGAGTCCCAGAACTTTTGCATCATGGAGGTTGCCATGTCATTAACAGCTCCGGAGCCATTATCTGCCTAATGAAGTTTAAACAAAAAAAAAAAAAATCACCAATAACATTTTAGCATCCTCCAACTAACGTGAAATAAAGGCATACAAGAACACAAACTAAATTCACATTGACATATTCATCACTTGTAATTCTTAGGGCCTGAAGACCCTAACAAGTTTGACTTGGGGTGGATTTGCATTCACTTTCTCCATAACCTACCATGCCCTTCATTGTAACCGAAGTTTTCAGCAGGAAAATCCAACTTCCATGTGCTCCATCAGTTTTGATTAAAACATTTCTCAATTCAAAAAAAAAAAAACAAAAAGGGTGAACATAATTTAGTGGACTCAAATTGCTCAAACGAAGTTCTGCTTTAAACTTATTGGCACTTAAATATTAGCCAACAGTTTCAGGACAAAATACATTGAACAAGCGTACTCTTTAAGTTTTACATAAAGAAACAATAAAAAATTTAAATTATTTGCTTTGAACTAGAAAATACAGTCCTATGCACGAAACATGGAATCAGGAGCTGAATACTTTACCATAGAGATTGCCGCATGAGTTATCTGGAGAACATCTACACAGGCAGCCACAGATCCATCTGTAGAACAGCTGTTATTACATACTTTAACAACAAAACTAATTTCATTGATACATCTTTTTACAATGAGCTCGCCATCCTCAGTTTAAGAGCTGGGGCTGAAAAAGCATTGCTTACCTCTGTCTAAAACAGGAAGATGAAGAAACTTCCCATCATGCATTATGTGCAGAGCGTCAAGAATTGTAGTATCCAATGTCGCACATTCAGGATTTGGCGTCATTACCTAAAGAATTAACACAGATCGGTGAAAACACAAAAAGCCAAAAAATAAAAAAATAAGGGAGGGGGGAATTATCAGCAACCACAATAACAATTTGCTAACCATCATTGAAAAAGAAAGCGAACAAATGATAGGATTTTCACGAACCTTTTCTACCAAAGTCAGCTCAGGGGAGAGGCTCTGTGCCACCACTCGCATAAGGATGTCCTTTGAACTGCAATACAGTTGCACAGAATGACAAGCTAACACCAAAAAAACACTATAAATTCAACCAAAAGCTATGATCTGAGGACACAAGTATGCCCTCTGTCTTCCAACAAGAACACAAATTGATGAAATGAGAACTCCAGAGATTATATACATAGAAACATGCTGCTTATGTTTCTTAGCTTTTGGATAAATGAAACAAGATCTATGGGACTACAGATTTGTGTTTCACAATGAATGAATTATACAGTCTGCAGATAAAAACACAGACAACTCAGGGCCCAAGATATTACTGAATAGCCACCACAAATTATAAAGTAAATTGAGGAAAGTGTAATACGTAAGTATCCCCTGAATCTTGTTCCCCGTCATAATAACAACTGAGTTCATCCGCAGCTCCCGCATCTTTTTTGCAGCAACATTTACAGGATCTGATGGTGATATAATTGCAACCCTGAAAACATATAAAGCTAAAAGAGCATTAACACAAGAAAACCTATATAAACTGTTTCCACTAATAAATAGTTGAGTAAGTAAAGCCCAAGAAAGTACTTGGTATTTTCAGCAATGATAGTTGATAAGGAAGGCTTGAACATCCGCTCCCTCAATGTCTCTATAAATGCATATGGAGCTGAAACAGTTGATAGGCAGAGAAGTTAAATTCTACCTTCCATGCACCTTGTAGTATGCTGATAAATTATTAGTTGCAGACTACTATCCTTTAGAATTTGAATAAAACCAACCAGCACATTGGACACAATACTTGGGAAAGTTACAATGAATACTCCTCTAGCTTTACTTGATTGGGATGAAGCTCATAAACAAAAACCTGAATGTTTGCTTACTATTAGAAAGGTTGATGACAGAAAATCAGCAAGAATTTCAAACTAAGACATATAAATATAAACAATGAGGGAAAACGTGGAGAAAATTAACAGAGAAAAATATTTGAGGACTTTTAAATTTTTTGGAGGCCAAGAAGAATGGATTTGACATCCTTTAGAGAAGCATTCTGAACCAAAGGAAATTTTCTAATAAAAGGCATTCCTATTATGAAAAAACCAATAATCCAGCCAATCCTTAATCCAGAAAGGAATAATCTCAAGGACACTTTGGTCTAGTAGATCTATTAGTAAATTCAGAGTACTCCTCTTCCCATTCATGAAATGTAAGAATGTGTGAGGCATAATTCAACGATGATAATTCTCAATCAAGTTGGTTACTTGGGTAAACTATGGACAGTGATAGAAATCAGCTCAGGGATAACAACGGGGACTGGATTTATCTTCCTACACTTTACCTTCAATTCAAACCTTTCTATGGCCTCGTATGTGAGGAAAGCTCCTTAATGGTAACTCTCAAAGAAAAAGAAAATTCACAAGTGAGAGGTGATAGTGACATACTAATCATACTTTAGCAATAACTTGGAACAAAAATTTGGCTTCGGTACTTATTCTCTATTCTTTTGTGGTGATTTGATCACCTGCTGCCTAAAGTTTTTGCCCAATATGGATAATTAACAGTTAGAGCTTCTGAAAAGTGCTATTCAGCCAGGGAATATGCAGAAAATCATTAAATCAAGGGATTTCCAATAAGACTTGTTCTTGTCCAACTAAATCACCCAAAAAGATGAAAAATTGTGTTTCCCAACTACTAGGGTTCACTGATAAGTGTTGCACGCCTAGTTCTACCAGCAAAAATCATAAGGAATCTTGCAGTTCACTTAAGCCATCTGCAGATACAGTAGAAATACTTGTGGTTCTCTACATTGACCGTCAATAGGTACAACTAGAGCATACTATAACACAACCAAAATAAGCCTTACAAATACTAAGCAATTCAACCTGTTCTGGATACTGGGAGGGGTAACTCAAAAACACTCCCAACCGTCAACATTGCTTTGCGTTATTAAACAGCCAGTCTCAGGACTTCAACCTGCATACTTGTGCTTCGCAGCCTGAGACATTATACTGTACTAGACAAAGCTACTTTTGATGTTCAATGTTCAGACATGAATTTTTACAGATCAGGCCAAATTTCTAAGCACCGAAAGTTGCAAGCCAAGTGTAAACATAACCTTGTGCAAAGGTGGAGTATATTCAAACAAATATAAACCATAAGAATCTTAATACATAGGGAAGATGCACTAAAGCCAGCGCCATTGACTTATTTGTTCATATAAACTTTTGAAAAAAACCTCTCAATACCCAGAAAGAAAAGTAAAAAACTATAACTCAAGAGGCATGTTAAAAACTAAGCTTCAATTTCGTTGCTACTTATGCATTTTCTCATACCAACATTAGCTGCTACAAGTGATTACAGAGGAATGCATGAGGAAATAACATCCACCAAATATAACCAGTTATATAAATATACTGAACTGATACCAACCAGAAAAATTGCTTCCCCACTGCCGCTCCACACCTTCAACCGCAGCAGCAATTGCACTACCCTGTTCAGCAGCCTTCTCCATTCTAGATATAGCATCATAGAGACACTTTGTAATATCTAGCAATGCAATAACTTCACCATTTTCTACAACAGGGAGGTGTCTGAATTTTCCTGTTAACCAAAACCTGACTTTACATATTATAGGCTCATCTAAACAATCTACTTAAAAAGTAATACCGCAGAATACACAGCAAGATGATTTGATTTCAATAGAGACATCAAGTATACAAAGTATAGAATAGGCATAGAGAAAGGATGTAATATCATGTCCATTGCTGTCAAGGAGATAAGAAACAAAGCAGTCAGGAATAACTGAATGCTTATTTGACCATCAAAATGGCTAAATGCTCAAGTGATAACATAAATGGTGAAATGAAATATTTATAACAAGCATATCAAGATGACAACACGAGGTCAAAAAATTGCCACTATAAAGTTGATATCAACTAAAACATACATTAACATAGGCTTCCAATAAAACTCCAGAAGTGAACTCATGTCTTAAATAAAAGACTGCAGAGAAAAACTGAGTTTACATGTGAGTATAAGCTTGACTCTACTCTAACTTAAAAGAAAGGAGGAGAGAGAGGCCATGAATTTCTAACATGGTGGCAGCTTGATGCTTATCAACTGCAAAGGGAAGAGCATTTGCTGCTTGAGCCATGTCACCTGCCTCGCTCTTAGGCGAAAGAGCTAGTAGGAACCATTGTATCCCCACAGCATATCTTTAAGCTCAATTTAGGAAAAAAAAATTAACATTAACGGAATCCAAAATAAATTAAATGTTTGAAAGCCTTAATAAAGTAATGCAATAACTAGAAACCAATTATAGCCAATATGACTAATCTAAGATAATTTATCTTTTTCCTTTCTGGTTCTTTTTTCCTTAACGAAAGAAAGATCAATTGAGATCCTCTGGAGCTAGGAGAAGCATCAGTAGAAACGCCAATATGAACAACTGATCCAAAGAACCCAATAGCTTGTGTCGTTCTAGAAGATTTTATCATGACCCAGTTCCTGATTCCGGTGGAGATTTCTAATATCTTCATAAATACTTAAGAGCAAAACTAGGGTGTCAATAAAAAATTCAAAGAAAAGCGAAAACAGAAGGCGTGAAGCATTTTCTTTTACTTCTTACCATTCTATTGCAAAGTTACCATACAATCAAACAGTATCATCTTCCATTCTCAATGGACTGACTCGTACTCGTACACAGAAGAGAAATGATCCCTGATATTTATATCTCAAACAATATAAGAAACTGTTTTTTCATGCAAAATTCAATTAATAACGAATAACCCACTCGAATAAACCTCCAAAACTAACGTGACAAGAACAAAAATAGTGAGATATACAAAGCTCACCGCTAACCATCTTCTGAAGAGCTTCGAGAGCTAGCGAATCCGAAGTAACAAAAATAGGATTACGCGTCATGATTTTGGACACTATCGTCTGTTCCGGCCTCAAACCCTCCGCTATTACCCTCGTAGCGATGTCCTGACCACAACAAACGAACAAACAAATGAGCCTGCGAAAGCCAGACAACTCAAACATTTGGAAATTTTGAGGAAACCTTATCGGTAACGATTCCAGAAAGCAAGGCATTGGCATCGGTCAAGAGAACAGCGTCGACTCGGCGAGCTGCCATCCGCCGACAGGCATCGGAAACGGTGGTGCCCTCGGGAATGGTCAGGGCTTTGGATAACCTGAGCTTCTTCACCGTCCTTTCCCCGCCCACAGACCTAGATATTCACTCACTGACCGTCAAAAACATATCTGAAGAGCAATTTCCGAAGGGAACAAACAAGAACGAGAGAACATACGTTTGGGGGGCAGGAGGAGAAGAGGGCTTGGAAGCATTTCCGTCCTCCGGAGGGGCGGGTTTCTTGACGGTGGAGGGGCCGCGATGTTTGTGGTTGGCACTGTTCCTCCTCGGCGGAGGAGGCGCCACTTGGCTACTCATCTTCGCCTGTTCGAATTCTCTGCGAGAGGGAGGGAGAGAAAGCGAGACACACAGAGAGAGAGAGAGAGAGAGAGAGGAAGAGTCAGAGCCAAGCCAACCCTACCCCCTCCTCCCACCTTTCAAGCGACGACTGACATCAGCTAAGCATTGCGTTTTAAAATCGGAAAGTTGGTCCAGATGTCCTGGATATCGTGCTATTAACCACCCAATTCGGACAAATCATGAGACGCTTATGTCAAAGACAACTTCGAAGAACACATAATGTGGTCGACAAGCGCCGTTCGGGACTTCTGATGGGTGGATGCATGTACTATGAGTTTAAAGAATAAAATAAAATACACATAATTTACAAGGTTTCTGTTTATAGTCTAGGTTTATGTTCTTATCAAATTATGTTAAAAATTAGAGATTTTCCTTTTTGTAAAAAGATTCATCTTTTTCTGTAAATTGATATTCCTTTTAGTGGATTTGCAAAGGTTGCAAAAATTCCTTTATCATAGACCTCAAGGATTGTGATAATTCGATATGATGTTAGCGTTGACTCTAAAACACTAGGCTTATAGCTCAAACAAATATTTTGTTGAAAACAAAACAATAAGCTTGCAAAATAAGCAAGCGTAGGAAAGAAGTACTAAAATAAGGAGAGGAAGAACATCTGATAATGGTCGGCTGGAAACCTGTCTAAATGATACGTTCGTTCTGATATTAATGGCTCAAAGGCCCGTTCTGAAAATGGTGACAAGGAGCCCAGCTTGAAAACTTGCTTGACACCTCTTTTGGATTAAACCTGCTTCTTTTGTCCCATTTGTCTAAAGCCAATTTGTCAAGCCTTGTTTGACGGCGGATCTCGCCTTTTTCTTGGCCGAAGCGCCACACTTCCCCCTGTGTGATAATAAATGCCTCTTTTGGTCAGCTCACGCCCTCTTTGCCCAGTGGCTTCTGCTCCATTTTGGCTTCCTCCGTGCTGCCTTGATTGCTCTGATGACATGTTGGAGCTTACGAGTTCTGTTTGAACCGATCCGGACATTGATAATGTTAGTTGACGGGTCTTAAGAGTTATTGGACCTGCCTACTTCTTAGTTTAGTTATTGAGTCTATAACAATTGGTATCAAAGCGAAATTTCATATTTTAAATTCGAATCTTGATAGGTGCAGTACGAGAGAATATGAAGAAAAAAAAAAACCCTAACAGTCCCAACAGGATACCGAGGATATTGGATAAAGGAACTATGTTACAGGAACTCCTTTTAGTTTAGTAGTTGGATCCATAGATTAGGACTCTTTTCACTAATCCCCTTGTCATGCATTGGAAATTTTTTTGTTGAGTTCAAGACTCAGCTTCCAAATGCATTGGGTCTTAATTTATTTTTCCATCTAGTCTCATTGAGGCTCTAATTCCAATTGCAGTGTTATCGAGCCTCCTCCTTAACTAAAAGTTAGTTCATAAAAAATTAAAAAAGTACTCTATTTTTTCTCTTCGGTGCAACTTGAGACTCTTCTCATGAGTTATATAATGGAACTTTGTGTTTACAGAAACGAAAAATTGCTGAAAATATAGCAGAAAATTTTTAAATTGCAGTTTGCTACGTGTGTTTATATGTAGAAAGCAGAACATGGTTTTCTCAGCTTTACGGCCATCACCCATGTTTTGTTTCTCCCCACATTGTTAGTAGAGTCACGCAATCCCCTTCTGGCACTCGAGTCACACCGCCTTCATTATTACGCAGATCTTCAACATTACTTTATCCGACAGATTGAGTGCTTCGTGCTCTGCACATTTCTAATCTCTATCTGTTAAGGCTACGCAATTCCGCGTGTTGTCTAGCTAGACACGACATAGATGTTGACTCTTCAAGAGATGTCATCACCTCCATCCCGAAGGCATCCGTAAATACTAGTTTCCACTCTCACCGGAAAAGAATCTTTGTGAAACCTTCAAAAATGTTCAGTTCTGAAGAAAATTTTAGTTTAAAAGCAATTAAAAAAATTCAGCCATGGAGGATGTTACTTTTGTAGCAGCCGTGGATAGAACGGCCCTATTTTATCATAGCACACATTGAGAACTATCTAAGAGGCATTTTATATTATGAGCTCTTTGTTTTGTCTTTTTTCCCAAGTGGGTAATTGGACTCTTGCAATGGAAGGGGTATTGAATTAGTTTAGGAGGAACGATCTAAATTAGAGAATTTATTAAGATGCAACTTGCGTTTGTTGTTATAAGGAATTTAAACTTTTTCAAATAAATGTTAAAAATGCATTTCCAAATGTTTTTATAAATGAAAAAGTATTTGTTGCTCAACCCCTAGTTTTGAGGATCCATACTCATAGATCGTGTTTTTAAACTTTTTAAAACTCTTTATAGTCTAAAACAAGTCCTACTAGTTTGATGTGACAAGTCAAGTTCATTTTGAGAATCCATATCCATAGATCATATTTTAAAACTTTTTAAAAATTCTTTATGGTCTAAAACAAGTCCTACTAATTTGACATGACAAGTCAAGTTCATTTTGAGGTCCATATCCATAGATCATGTTTTTAAACTTTTTGAAAACTCTTTATGGTCTAAAACAAGTCCTACTAGTTTGATATGACAAGTCAAGTTCCTTTTGAGAATCCATATCCATAGATCGTCTTTTTAACCTTTTTGAAACTCTTTATGTTCTAAAACAAGTCCTACTAGTTTGATATGACAAGTCAAGTTCATTTTACATCAAAAAGGTTTTGTCAAAGGGTGGGTAAACAATATTATTCTCATAAAACAATGTGATTATTTTACAAATATATCTTGATGACATTATTTTTTATTCTTCAAATGAAAAATTATGTATAAAATTTGATATTATATCAAAAATGAATTTCAAATGACTACGGTGGGTGAACTAACTTATTTTTTGGTTCATCAAATTAAACAAACTTTTTAAGGTATCATCAACCGAAATTTGCTACTGATTTATTAAAAAAATTCACTTCAATATTCTCCAACCCCATGTGCCCATCTTATAAACTTTTCGGTGGATCTAAATGGATCCCTTGTTGATGTTTACTTTAATTACAATATAATAGGGTCGCTGTTATGTCTAATGGCATCACGGCCCACATTCTTTTTAATGTCTATCTATGTGCCTGTTATCAGTCCAATCCAACAGTCTCATCTAGTTGTTGTTAAATGACTTTTTAGGTATATCAAGGATACCTTAACCATGAGTTTATGGCTCTCTAGTCTAGTCAGTCAAGTTTTGTGTTACGCGTCTTTAATGTTGCAATTAAAGAAAAAACATATGAGAAATCCATTTAGTGTGTGGTGTTTCCGGTCTTAAACGCAAAATGGGAACACCTGACAGCGCGTGTTCTGAGTTGGCCCCTATGTCTGCAGAGGGAGTCAAATCCTTGATCATCAAGGATTATGGATGGGTTAAGCGTGGTTTACGTAATGCCACGAAGCATTGGTTCAGTGGAAAAGGACTTGCGTGAGAGGATGTCATTTAGAAGAGGTAGATGAAGGAGAAAAAGGCCACGTGGGTCGAACCCAAGTCACCTGAGGATGGAAGAAGAGGAGGCTACAACCGAGGAGTGGAGAGAGGTGTGTGCAACACGACGTGCGAGCCACCCTGTTTCGAAAGCTAGAAGACGGGCACTCTGCAGAGGACTAGACGACGTGAAGTCAGGAAAACGACAACCTGCGGGGTCTAAGGGCGCGCATGTGGAGAATATGCGGACAACTCATCATGTGTGCTACGGATATCTGAAATTCCATTGAGCAGTGTCACGGTTCATGTACCGGTGGGTGTATTTTGTAGTTCTTGTTGTCGTTGATGATGATATTGTTATTATTATTATTATTTTATTATTTTATTAGAAAATTTGAATGATATTTTAATAAATTTTATTAATATTAACAAAGTTGAGTGTAATAATCCTATCTTGAATAAGTATAATAAACATGATATAAATTTATACAAAAAATATATTAAACAATACATTCGCTTAACTCTATAATAATTTATAATATATTATTATTCTTATTGGGGGTGTTTTGTCGTCAACATCTCCAATTTCCCCATCTTGCTTGGGAGTAATTGTTACGTTCTTTGTGAGCCAAGGCTGCATTCCTAATGACAATTACAGCATAGACCTCAAATCTTAGGGAGTCCATCGTTTGATTGGTGCTGACGTCCGTCTTGTTTAGATGCTAGACCATTGGAACGCGATGAATTAATCATGGTCTGACTCGTAGGGACAAGCATTGATCTTTTTTGTTTTTTGTTTCATCGAGCTTCCAGCCTTTATTCCATCCACAAAGACAACCAATTGGTGGATGACAGCCAATTTGCAAACCCGTTGCAAGTTCCTTAAAATACTTGTCCCAAAAATTAACCATTCTTGATCTTTCTCTAGACGATGGATGGTATTCGATCTTGAGGAAATTGACCACAGGAAAGTGAAGCTATATTTGATCTGGTCCCTGTCTTGTGGCACGTCTGACAAGTCCACTTGGTGTCTAAACTCAGTTTTATTTTATTTTATGCAAACTTTTATCATTGGACTAATTTAGCCTAGTAGCTGAGGATGTGGCTTTCAATATGCAGTGTCTAAGTCCAAATCCTACCAGCTACGCGACTATGTTAATGATGTTGCTATCAAAAGAAAAATGTTAATTTGCACATAATTAGTGTTAAACTTAGAACTAAAAGATTTTAAACAATACTTGTTCATAATTGTATCAGGGTTTTAGGGTATTGTTAACTTGAACTAAAAGTAATGAGAAAAACTAACTAAAAATTTTACTTTTAAAAACGGGAACTTACATTTTCCTACCCAACTCTAATGCACACCGTACTTATGGAAAATGGGTCTACAAGGTCCACCAGAGATGGAGGAACAGTCCCAGGCAAGCACCGTCGTTAAGGGCGGGAATAATGCAATCTGTATTTGAAAAAGCTCCTAACCTACAGGCTTTAGCTCAATCGAATTGAAAAGTAGGGGGAGACTTTTTTAAGACTGCTCCTACCATCATGTTCACGTGCTTCTACATTTCTATTATTGGATTACTATTGAATATGCCCACAAGGTAGAAAACAATTACGCACTACTTCTTTGAATATTGTCCATATTTCCTTCTTCAATGCCTACGTTTCCTCCGACATTCCTCAGATCTCTGCACATTGTTTCTGTTCCCTTCGTTTGAACTCGTTGTTCTTTAATCAAATTATATGCGTCCTCTGCCCTCAGGGCCTGCTTGCGTTGAGTCGTTTGCCGTTTGGTTGTGATGGGACTAATTTATCTGATGTTATGAAATGGGTACTCTTTTTCTTAAGTTTGCGTGATGGTTTCAAGGGGGTCTTCCTTGTCTCTAAGTTTTCTTTCAGATATTTTGAGATGGGTCCTCTATGGCTCGCGCGAACGAAGACGAACCCATCGTATGGCGTAAAATTTAGGGAATTTGGTAGGTGTCATAGACAGTTTGTTCGAATTTTATGTTCTAAGTAAGTATCATTGGAAATAAGCTTCAAAGAGGCTTAGAGTGCATTTTCTAATCAGTTTATATTTTGCTTTTCCCTTTTTGCTTCCTCTTCTTCTGGGTTGGTTGGTTTGAAAAGGTCAGTTTCATTAAACTTATGGAGGTTAGATTTGACAAGGGAGTGAAGTGTAAGCAACGCCGGTAATTACCGGAATAGCCAATCATTCTTGGCTGAACAGTATTTATTTATTTATTTTCTCTATTTTCATCTTTTGGTTCGCTTACGTTGTTCGGAAGCTATGAATTATCCACACAAAGTATAACTTTGTGGGAGAGGGGACTGGTTTTACAGTATGGATATTATGATCCTACGCAGATTTGAATTGTTCGATTTTCATTTGAATTTCAAGTACAAAGCTTCTTTACTGTTGTTTCATGGTGGCGTTTTTCAATGTACCCTTATGATCGGAGCTGTTTTGAAATTGTAGATGACGTCTCTCTGACGGGCTGCTGAGGTGCTGCTTTGCAAGGGTTTAAAATGGACCGGCGGAGCTGGCTATGGCGGAGGAAGTCTTCAGAGAAGAGTCCCGGTGAGACTGAGAGTTCCGGATCCGTTTCTTCTCACTCGGAAAGATTCTCTGATGAGCAGGTAGGTGATCTTTGTTTTGTGTTGTAAATGAACCTGTTCCTTACTTTTGATGAATTGTAGGAACAACCGGAATTTTCTTACGCTTTTGCGGAAGTAGATTTTGTGGATCATCATTCCTCTTATTCGGTAGATAATGATGATTGCTTTTCCAATTGACTCTTACTCTTTCTCTTGTTTATTAATAACTATTTCAAGTTCATATACAAATGCACGTACTATAGTTTCAGGTGGTAAAATGGCTGAATTCTGTGTTGAATATTCATGCTGATCATAAGAAACCGCTTCTTTCTCCTTTACCTTACCGCTTTGCTGATGTTGCATAGCAGAAGGCTTCTTAAAGGCACTGGCATTCCCTTTGCACTTTCTTTCAGTTTTCTTTTGCCTTTTATTTACTCATCAAATAACTCTTAAGTAATTTCTGCATGCAAATGACATTTTTCCTCTGGCTCAAATAATCTTCACTGTCAATGGCACTTGATCCCGCCAATACTTCTTCTTAGGTTGTTCACCAGTATAGTGCAATTCATGTATTGATGCAATTCTTTTTCTCTGTCTGAGGGGCTGACGTCAGTCAGATAGGGAGCAACATTGTTTAGTGGAATCATAAGAAAGGGGCTGCTTAGTCTTGACTTGTGAATCTACAAATTTGTGAAGAAGCAAGAACAATTTTCAGAACTTGGAGTTGAATGTGTTCCCCTTAAAAATGAGAAATAATCTACGAATTGCATGGAACATCTAGTTGAGTATGCGTATTCATGCACAAGTAATTTTGGAAGTCCTCTGTTAGTTCTAGTGCTGTCTAATACTGTATAATCTCTGGCTTTGATTATCTGGTCAGTTGATGTTTTCTAGTACAGATTCTTCTCCCTGAATGCTAACCAAAGTCATAGTAAAAGATATTATAAAGCATTTCGTTTGGCTTTTTATCAAAGATAAAATGCAGCATACATTTTGGACAATCTGGCAAAAAATAATCATAAAAGAGTAATATTGGCCAGAAGTAGGAGAATTTGGTATAATCACTGAGGTTTCATGAACATTGGCAAAGAATTTCTGAGCTTTTCTAAATTTTTGTGACTATTCCTAAGCATGTGTCTGCCACATAGATTCTGTACTCCTTTTGAAATTGAATTTGGATTTAGGTTCCAGAATTCTGTGCGAAGACCTTTTTGTTTTTTGTTTCTCTTTTGAATGCATTATACTCTTTTCAGTATAATGGGGTCTCACTTGTTTTTCATGTGCATATGTATGGGAATTGTAGTTAGTCATTGTGCAAATAATGTAACTTATTTGCTATATTCAGCAAAATATATTATCTTATGCTACTAGAAAAGTGAGCAAGTTTGTCGCACCAGAACTAATGGTGCTGTTCATGTTTACTGAGAGAAAAATGAAACATTGGGTCCTTCAACAGTATTTGGTCAGGAGGTAGAGACCAATGAATATAGATCGGGAATTTTGCTTTTAACTGTTACAGTGTCTTCTGTTCACTTTGAAACTGCAAACCCGTATACCAAGAAATCTCCGTCCTGTACAACTAAATTTGCAAAGTTGTGGTAGAAATATGGTGTTCTGCGATTCTCAGTGGTGGCAGAGGTGAATAAATGGTGTGGTCGTAAGTATTTTTTTCTTGCTACCACCACTGGTTGGAAATCTTTTCAAATTAGCATGCCCTGATGTTTCTTATTTTCATACACTAGTTATAGTTTGAATTTGCATTTATAGTTCCCTGCAGTTTGTGGTGCTATGTACTTCCTGTACTCATTTACTTTACCTCTAGAGGATGATGAACCTTGTGGTCTAGACATGCAGCATTGTTTTGAAATTTTAGATTGGTTTTGTCTCTTGAATTATGTGGAATAAGAAAATCTTAATTTTAATTTACCATGTCATGAAAGGCATATCAAAGTCAAAGTACTCAATCACCTGAGGTCACTTCCAAAGCTGCAATCAGTGATGAAAATGAGAGTGTGAAGACCCTACCAGAGAAACTATCTGCGGCTCTTCAGAACATTAGTGCCAAAGAGGACTTGGTCAAGCAGCATGCCAAAGTTGCAGAAGAAGCTGTCTCAGGTATTCATTCTTGTAACCGATTCATTCATGAAATTCATAGACATGTTAGCCAGAAAAAAAGAAAGAAAGAAAGAAAGAAAGGGTTGGCAAACTTCTTGGGAAATTAGGCTACAATATCAATAAACAGATTTGATACTGTTGTGCAAAAAATTGAAAATGGAGTTGAAATAAAATAAAGAAAAAGTCAATTCCAAGAGAGAAGTTTTGTTAAGGCAATATTGAAGGAAGTCTTAGGGTATTGTCTGAGCAATTTATCCTTTATTTCAAATAGTAAATGTTCTTCATTACTTCATGTTATGATATGTATTTTGGAACTGCATATTTTTGTCACGGCTTTTCCTTTAATATGTATGAAGAATTTTCATGATTCGATTCATGGGAAAAGATATCTTTCCCTTGGCTATGAAATCTAGGGGGTGAATGTTTTAGAATTGGAGAAGATATTCGTAAATCTTAAATAGGGTATGCTTAGTTAATGGTTATGGGGAATCATTTTTTTAGGTGATAATATTTATCTAGGAAATGATATTTTTCATCATATATTTTATTCCAGTGTTTCTGACCTGCTGTTTCATGGTTGCTTATTGATTTTAGGTGGGTAATACTTGGCTTAGGTCTGATTTTCATTATTAAAAATTAAAAGGTTCCACTTTTTTATCTGATAATTCAAAAGGTAGTAGTTCTCCTTACATTTACCAGTTGTGCATTCCCTGCTGTATTGCCACATCAACTGTCTTTGAACCACATGTGAAGGAAATTGTCAAGCGATGGATGGAGAAAGACAACAATGTTTCCCCTTTAGTTGAAAATCATACTTGGACTAAATTTGAGGAATGAAAAATGTTGCAGTCTAACCTTGTTTTAAATTTCTTTTGTCTTGTGACTCTGGAGGCCTCCCTAAGTATGTTAGAAACTGGTTTCCTTATTGCCTTTTCTTACGCTAGGCTGGGAGAAGGCCGAAAAGGAAGCACTGGCTTTAAAGCAACAACTTGAGACTGCCAAGAAGAAAAACTCAGTCCTTGAAGATCGTGTCGGTCATCTTGATGGGGCACTGAAGGAATGTATGAGGCAGCTTAGACAGGCCAGAGAAGAGCAAGAGCAGAAGATCACTGAACTTGTTTCAAAGAAAACTCGTGAATGGGAATCTACAAAGTATGAGCTTGAGAGACAGCTTGCTGAGCTTCACGTCCAATTGCAGACTGCTAAAGCTGAAACTGCTGCCTCAGTTGATTCTGATCTTCGACCAAAGCTTGAGGCTGCTAAAAAAGAGAACTCAGCCCTCAAACTCGAGCTCCTTTCTCGAGTGGAGGAGATAGAAGTCAGGATCATGGAGAGGGACTTGAGCACACAAGCTGCTGAAACAGCCAGCAAACAACATTTGGAGAGCATTAAGAAGGTGGCTAAGCTTGAAGCTGAGTGCCGTAGACTGAAAGCCATGGCTCGTAGAGCTTCCCCTGCTAATGATCAGAAGTCCTTTACCGCGTCGTCATTTTGTGCAGAATCTATCACAGATAGCCAGTCAGACATTGGGGAAAGGCTAATAGCAGTAGAAACTGATATGCACAAAATGAGTTGTTTGGATCCTTATGAACGTGAACAAAGTCGTTCTTACTCATCAGCACCTGCTCTAATCTCAGAACTAGATCACTTTAGGAATGAGAAGGCTCTAAGAAGCCATATTGTTCCTTCTGTAGAAATCAATCTCATGGACGATTTCCTTGAGATGGAAAGGCTTGTGGCAGTGCCAGATACGGAAGGTGGGAGCTGTGTCCTTGAGACAGGGCCTGCATTGGATCAAATCAATGGTGGTGAAGACAAAATGAAAGCTGAACTTGAAGCCATGACTCGTAGAAGTGCTGAACTGGAGGAGAAGTTAAATAAGCAGGAGACAGAAAAAAAGGAATTTGAGAAGGCTTTGAGTGAATGCCAGAAGCAGTTTGAGACATCAAAGAGCCATCTAAAGGAATCAGAGATGGAATTGGTAGAACTGCACACTCAGTTAGCTCTTGCAAACGAATTAAAGCAGGCTGCGGATCAAGAGGTAATGGCCATCCAGAAAAAGCTGGAAATAGCAGAGTCGCAACTCGTAGTAGTTGAAGCTGAGGTTAAAACCTTGCTTTTGAAAGTTGGCTCATTAGAAGAAGAGGTTGAGAAGGAGCATGCTTTGTCAGCTCAAAGTTTGGTCAAGTGTCAGAAATTGGAGGGCGAACTTCTAAGAATGAAAGAAGAAGTTGAGTTCTGCCGAGAAAGGGAGTTCCAACGAGTTAATGTCGAATTGAAAACAAAGCAGGTCAGTTTGCTAAGATAAAGCTAGAAACATCTGTCCTTATTTAGTATTCAGAAAGTATTAAAAATGGCATCTTTGATGTTCAACAAGTCTAGTTGGAGTTTTGCATATTAAACTGCAGCATTTCCTCTTATTCTCGTCCCAGAGCAGCCTTGACTAGATGTCAAACAGAGACTGTCCTTAGTATTCCTTGAACATGGCGTTTGCTACCATCCAGTGTAGTGACGTTTTTAGTATATGTATGGCTGTCGATGGACTAAGCTACTGCTTGCAGGACTGCTAATTACTTCTAAGTTTGCAGGGATAGCAATTAGTTTCAAATTCAGTATTCAACTTTCAAAGTTGTCTTTACCATTTCTGTCGAGCTACTTGACCTTAAAGTAATTTTAGGTACTTGTTATATGAGACCCATCAAACCAAGGCATTTATGCATGGAAATTAGAAAAAGTAATTCTGAAAGGTGCAGTCGAGTACTTCCATGATATTGACATCTGCCATCTGCTGTGGTGGCTGGTGTGCTGCTCATTTTAAGTCGCTAGGCTTTACAGAACTCGAAGCCAATCTTTATAACTCAAGGTCAGTTGATTTTCATGTCACAGAGGAAAAAGTGGGGTACTTTCGGTTTAGGAGAATGGAGATATATCGCCCATCAAAATCAATGTAAATAGGTCTCCAGAGATGTTAAATACTTTTGAGTCTGTCTTTGGATGTCTGGTTGACTTGCATCTGTTGGCATAGCTAGCTAGCTAAGTGCAATTGACTGCTGGTGGAACGTTTAAGGATTTTTTTGTATCAATTACTTTTCTCAATAAACTGGTCTTGATGTCTTAATGTTTCTGGCAGGAGAAGGAGCTTGCAGTCGCTGCGAGTAAATTTGCAGAGTGCCAGAAAACAATTGCGTCTCTTGGCCAGCAGTTGAAGTCTCTTACGACTCTGGAAGACTTCCTGGCCGACTCCAGGGAGCCACTGGAGCTCACTGGTGAGGAGTTTCAAGGTCCTAAAAATGGTAGGGAAGATATGGGACTTCAATTTAGCGACCTCAACTTTCCTAAAAACGATTCTCTACCTATAAAACTAGTTGGTGGTAGTTCGGGTCTTTCAAGGAATGTTGGTGGAAGGGAGTCACTATTATCCCTAAACCCGCTCATTGTCTCTGAAAAGACCCAAAATGGCTTTGGGAAGCTTTTCCTGTGAAGTGAGTGGCAGCGAGAATCTGTGAATGATAAACCGAGAGAGAAATTGAAAGAAAACTAATAGCCTGCAATTTTTCGATGTATAGGGGTGTCTTGTATGTGCTTATTGCCCATGCTTAAAGGAACTGCTTGCAAATCAACAGTTTGTATTTAAATATACCGTCATGCATATAATTCAAAGCTAGAATTCCTTACTGTTCATAGCTGCGATCTTACTATTTGTTTGAATTAATCAAAGCCTAAAACATTATAGGTCTTTAAGATGGCTAGTATCCCCTTCAAATTGCTGGTGGTTTTTGGTGACTGGCAAGGGCGCTATAGAATTTGCCCATAATTAAAAAAGAAAAAAGAAAAAAAGAGCCGCTTTTGAACAATATATATATTCTTTTCCTATTTCAAATATAAAAGAAGGTACTCTCGAGACTTTCTTAAACCCTTTCTTAGCATTCTAGTCCTATTTTTCGCTCAATCTCGATTTCTATAATAGCGTAATTTTTTATAGCCTTTTTTCTTTGTTGGCATTTTCCAACAATTTTGATGAAGATTTTCATAATCTTGGAGAGCTCTTAATCTAGTGTAATGTCAAGTCAGAAACCTACAAGCACAGACAATATTGTCCCTTCAATTACACGAAAGAGAAGATTAGAAAGTTGGTAACGTATCTGGAAATATACACCTTGATTGATGTAAAGGACTTTAATTTAATTATTGGATAGGCCTCCTTGTTGAGTGCAACATGCTTTATTTATTTATTTATTTTTTACTAGTCAAGGGAAAAAAATTCTAGGGGAGGGTTTTGGACTTTAAAGATTTAGATGATGTGTCTGTTAAAAAAAATATGTTAAGTTAAGAGACAAAAATCAAGGGGTATAATTTGAAAACCAAAAATATGATGTCAAGTGGCTCCATAAGATATTAATTCAACTTTTAACTTCATTTTTCCTCTCGTTAGTAGTTTTTATAACTTTTGAAGAGAATTGTTACTTTAATGGAAATGTTGTAGTAGTAGTTGTAGTTGTAGTTGTTATTTTATTCTATTGTTTGTCTATTTTGTAGTACATTTAAGTTCATTTCATAAATCAAGTTTTAACCTTAATGGTTAGTGGTCTTGCACAATTAATAGTATGGTATAAACTATTTCAAAAGATAATCTCAAACTTCTATATTTAAATTTTGTCAATTTGTGCAATTTCTTACTAATTAGTAAAAAAAAAAAAGAGAAATAAGAAAAAGAAACAAAGACTAAGTTCTTGTAATGAAGAATAAATTAAGAGGTTGATTTCTTCATAAATAAGAGAGATTGGCTCAAGACAAACACATCATGGATGGATAATTAATTTTATTTATTTATTGTTAATTATACTATGTTGTAAGTATGAGTTTCGTGGTGCATAACAAAGATGAAACCACTTTGTTAGGGTTGTAGATGTAGGCATTGAGTTTATGTTAATCCTTTGTCTCTATTTTTCTTCATTAGGTAAAGGGAAGGGGAAGTTTTGAACCTTTGTTTAATGGTCGAGAGACCTGCTAACTACCAACTGAGTTACTAGGTGAGTGACCAATCCTATTCTTTCTTTATTTTCTCTTCATTAGACTAGTAGATCTAATGTTTTCGATATAATGCAAGAAGGATAATAACCATAAGTAGTCTTTTAGACTTTTGTAGGATTGTGATGATATGAATGATAGTAGAAAGGGCTGCCTCCAGCCCTTGTACCTAGTAACAAAAGAAAAATAAATAACTAGAAAATTTCGTAGTTCTTATATAAAAAAGATTAAATAGTGAATTAGTTATTCTAAAATCAATTGAAATGCAACAATAGTAGGATCAGTAAGCTTATTGAGCAAACGTGGGATCAAATATGTATATGCTATTGGATTTCATAATGCTACAAATCAATTAAGCTACTATTTAACAATTCACTCTGTCTAATAGATAAGTTAAGTTTGAAAATTTATTTTTAACTTAAAATTATTGATTCAAACAAAGATCTCTAAAAATGTTATGTTTAATTCAAGTTGATTCATGTACATGTGCACATAAGCACTAATACGGAAGTTAAATTAAATATAAGAATTATATATATAGGTGAAATGTACAACAAATTAATAAATAAAAAATTTTGATACCGAGCTCTATCTAGGTTCTAGCTCAAATCAATTCCTTGACTTGGGTGTTACCTAAAAATAAGTTTAGAGCTAAATTCAACACAATTTTGGTGCTTCACAACTTAAGTACATATACAAGTTTCGAATTCGAGTTCAAATGATGCATATGCCCCTTAGCTTGGCTCGATTATTTCCTACCCTTTTATAATCTCATGTTAAATAAAAAAGAGAACTCTAAACATAAATTAATATAAACTGGTCAGCGGATTTGACAACAAGGGTTCTATGGTGTAGTGGTTAGCACTCTGGACTTTGAATCCAGCGACCTGGGTTCGACTCCCGGTAGGACCTTTTTGACCGGCTTTAGATTTTTTGCATCTTAAAACGAGTTGTCATCTAAACTCGTCGGAAAATCGACCTGCGCCGTAACTGACAATATTGAACACCGTTTGCCGAATTAAACTCACTGTTCATGTTGTTTACACGAAAAATGCACAATTAAAAGAGGAAGCAAACACCAATTCTTCTACCACGCCGGAGGCATCATATACGCATTCCATTTTGAGGATTTTGGTGACTCTAGGAAATTCTACATTGCGTTGAATAGATCTACAAATATGTCTTTAAAGTTGTGTACTTTGATGTAGACTAAAGCTTGTGTAAACACTAATAATCACCTTCATTGCACTTCATTTGACCCTATTTGAAGTTGTTTCTATTGAAAATTCATGCAGTGGGAGAAAAATGATGAGAATGAGAGCATCTAGATTTATACATAAAACTTCCCATAACTTCGCATACAATCTAAGATGTCCATGTTTTTAAAATGCTTCATACATGGTTATTTTCAATGTAAATTGTTTCTTCCGCCAAGAGATTTGACAGAAAAACAGTAGCGAAACTGCAAACCAAGATGTTCAATTGCCAAACATATCTATTATCTAGTAAACACAACTTGCAAGATTGAATGACCATCCTTAATTGAGAAGATTATAGAAAACCTCCGGCTTTTTGTAGCTTGACATGCAAAGAGCCTGCAACAAAGCCATTTTGAGACGTCATTCTCACAGGTAGGAGGCAGGCACTTAGTGTTAAAACAGTAGCTTGATGATTAAATTCGAAGCTTGATCCCACAATTTAACCATAATTTCAATTAAACAAACAATCTCACACAAAATTTTAGGCACCTACTTGCATTGCAGATGCTATATGAATTAATGTTGGTTCAGACCAAGGCCGACCAATGAACTGAAGGCCAATCGGCAGACCCTGTTTGTCATACCCCACCTACAAAGGCAAATCGGTTAAACAAAGAGCTGGTCAAGTCTTCTATAAGGTAATCAATTGCACACCAGACCAGAAGAAATGAGTGAAAGGCAAAAAGAATGATGAGATCAGACCGGAACAGTAACAGCAGGCAATCCTAGAAAGTTTCCTGCGATTGAAAACCGAACTAGTGCAGCTGAAACAGTAGCAACCTCGTCAATTCCACATCATATGTCATGCTTTGCAATTAATTTATACACACATGGAGGAATGGAAATGCTTCTCTCTGCTGAAATGAAGTGTGAGAAACTAATTTAATACACGTTAGATACCTCCATTTATATAGTCCAGTTCACCAGTCTCTAAAGCATCATCCTTTATCGGGTAGGCAGTTACACTGTCGCATAGAACAGAGAGTCTAAGCATTAGATAACACAAAAGGGATATGGTGGTAAAGCCAAGCAATATCTTGACTTAATTGAAGGTTATGTCTTAAGATGTACTAAAGTAATCATCTAGAGAAAAATGAGTAGTAAAAACTTTTGGAGTTAAGACCTCTTATAGAAAATAAATAGATCTAACTAGTGAAACAAAGAATACCCTGTTGTTGGTGAAACAATGACATCTGCCTGAGAAAATATCTTCATATGAAACTGCATCTGGCGGTTCCTGTTGACATTCAAAGAAGCCAGTGTCTCACCAGGAATAACATTACAGAATCAAAACGCTATAGTTCCTAGTGATGTCAACGCATGCTAATGAACTAAATGTTTCGAAGAGCCTACATACATTCTGGACAATGCTAATAAGGGCAGTTGCAGATGAATTTTGAAACATGAAGTAGTTGAAACAAAAACCAAACTAAGTGGCCTTGCATCTGAAGCATTCATAGTTAATGTTTCAGAACTACTTTACTACGTTGGCAACTTCAGAGTCAAACAGTTCAACCAGCATGGCTGTCGTCTGGTTCAGAATGTTCTTCCTTATGAGTATCTTTAACTAAAAGCATTCCCTTTTAGGGTTACTGTGCTTTACAAGTTACGTACTTTTTAAACATGACCTGAAAGTAATAAAACAAGGTAATTGAATTACCTAATTTTCTGAGCCTTTATGTACTCTTTGCTGCTGAACGAACCATAAACGCTGAGTGCTACCCTTGCATCCCATCCCGTTTCTGCTGGATTCCTGAAATGAGCTTCCAGTTTCAGAATTTCGATTTCTCACTTTTTAAAAGGCCGCAATAGAACAGAAGTGCAGTACATACAGCTTTTCTAGATGAGAACTAAGAGCAGTGCTACATTCTGATCCAATAGTTGAATAATGTGCGAGGCGCATCGCTTCTATATCCGGTATAGTCACCTCTACAGTCTTAAAGAGAAAAACATGGCAGGTTAGCAAAGAAACTAATGCATTTTATCAACTTCTTAATGACAGTAGTCATCATGACGAGAACAGAAGTTTGATAATCTTACGCTATCATCAATTAGTACTACAAGCAGAACATATTCTACTACTATTTTTCATTAGTAGGAAGGAAAACTGCACTTGAATTGAGAGGCATGGAGGAGGCACTAATAAGTACTAGTATCTAAGAACCAAGGAAATTCCACAAATCATAAAAGAAGATTTCTTAGCCCCCTAGGTCTATTTTCAAGAATACGTTAGAAGTAGGACACTTCTATGAAACGATAGTATTCCCACTCTTTTTAGCAAAACAAATTGATTGGTGATTGTTAATTGGAATAAGATTAAGAATATCCTACCAACTTAGGTAAAAAATTATAAATTGAGTATTATCTATATCTAGATACCAGTACAAGACTTGGAAGAGTAAAAATTAAAAATAGTACAAGGGCCTTGAAGGTGCCTAAGAAAATAAATGTCATCCTACAAATACATAAGTACTTAAGTTAGATATAAGAAAAGAGCATGCAATTATTCATACCTTCCAACCATAATGCTCCTGAAGCTTGTCTAGAGCTTGAGAACAACATATTTTGATCTCAGCCGTGCAATCATCAAACCACTAATTCACCAAATTAGCGTTTGAACATAAGATTAAGAATATTAGAAGACATTGATATGATATGACAAAAATTATCAATCATTATTGTCATTAAAAGGTAAAGTTATTGATCATAATAAGGTGAGAAATAGACTACTGACCTCTCCGTATCTTGCTAATTTGACATCAGAGATAGGCACATTTGAATTGAGCAATGGGAAGTATAATTTGGGCTAGAAGGTCATCCAAAAAAAAAAAAATTTCAATATTAAATTGATTTGCAAAACCATAGATAATATAAAAAATTAAAGAAATTACATAAAAAGAGTCCCCTAGGAAACAAACCTCATATGGTTTTAATTCTAAAGCAGCAATTTTTAATTTGATGGATTTAAAACTTGAGTTTACATCTATTAATAATTTAGGTCTCTGTTAGTGTTTTCATAAAAAAGAAAAGAAAAAAAGAGCTATAAATTTTCAAATGTCACCATAAAATAAAAGCTTAAAGAAAATTAAAATAAACTAAAAGCTAGGTAGGATGAGTCAGAAGATTAGCCTTGCCTAACCCTATCCAACCATGGCGGTGCTCATGGGGGAGCACAACTCAGTCTCGTACCCTTTCAAAAAATAGTTTTTTTTTTTTTTTTTTTTTCTCATGCATACTTATGTGAAGGAAAAGTAAGTAGAAACTTTAAAGTCAATATCTTTAAACCTGACTTTTAAACTGCTTAAATTAAAATTATGATCCAAAAAGCAAAATCAAGAAAAGCATAAACTATTTAGAAAGAAATCAGTTTGTGCATGTGCATGTATGAATGACTGCACAAAATAGGCTCGGGTAAACCATAAAGAAGTCCTTTTGCAAAATGACGTGCATTTCTGAAAATACGACGACAACCTTTACAGTTTTGGTGGACTGATCTGATGGAAGTCGTCCGCTCATGGCTGCATAACTGTAAACATTAAATGGTAAAAGCTATACCATCAAAGTCCTACATGGAATGGTCGGAGAGAAAGACATGGAAAAAGAAAGAAAAGAATGAAAAGCCACAGTCCAAAGGAAAAACATAAACGAAGAACACTGACGCGATAAATGCATCCTCGATTGTTCCTGCTAAGATTCCAACCATCCCCACCGTCCAGTTCAGGGGAAGAACGCTGAAAACATAGCATTTGTGTTCAAAATGGTCATAGATCTTTCAACTTACATAACAAAGAGATTACTAAAGTAAAACTCAGATACCCGGCATGAGGTATGCGACCAAAAGTTGGTTTCAAACCAACAACGCCGCAAAGGGCAGCAGGCATTCGCACAGATCCTACATATGAAGCATTCAGTTGATTGTCGATTGCCATAAATCTCAATTTAAATTGCTTAAGAGTTATTGGGCAAAAGAAGACTAATGCTAAACTTTGAAGATCTTTCTTCTTTCAAGGCCCCCAAATGTCCGATGTTTTCTACCTCAGGTCGTTTTTTTTTTTTTTTTTTTTTTATATATATATCTAACCTGTGTCTTATTTTATTGTGAAAGAGTTTTGATGGGTAAGAGTTATTTTGTTGAGATATCAGGACACTGATTTGAAATAATTTACCTCCCCCATCAACGCCAAGGGCAACAGGGCACAACCCTGCAGCCACCACCGCAGCAGATCCACTAGACGAACCTCCAGAGATCCTGCCGATATCATATGGATTTCTAGTAACCCTACAGAGCCATATGTTCATTGCAGTGGTCAATATTTCTAAAATGAATGGATGAATAAAGTTTCTGAGATACGACAATGAATCCAATAATTAATGTCCTACATTCCGAATATAGAGGCTACATATAAAAATATTTTCTGAATCAGTTGATAACTATGGATTTCTTGAATAGTAAAGCACCAATGCAGATTGTTGTTACCCGTAGTGGGGATTTATCCCACTTGTTCCAGCTCCAAGTTCATGCATATTGGTTTTTCCGACAAGTATGGCACCACATAATCTGAGTCGCTGAACACAGCATGCATCATCTGTGCAAGTTCTTACTTTGTGCAGCCACTTTGTTCCTCCTAGTTGGTTTAGGCACATAGTACGTGAGAATAACGAATTTAATCATCAACAAGTTTGGATTGAGATTTGACTATGATAGGCCTTGTCAATGGGAAACCATAGAAAACAGGAATTACCTGTGGTTGGATAGGGGCGACAATCTATTTCATCCTTGACAGCAATTGGAATTCCATCGAGAACTGATATTGGTTGTCCTGGAGGGGATAAATTGGAATGAGATTTCTTGTTGCACGTTTTCCACCATAATATTGTGTAAGTTCGAGTAGGAACACAGAAAATAAACGCACTAAATTGATGAACAACCAAAGTCAAGGCAAATTAGAGGAAATGAAGACCAAGGCCTGCAATCTGATATGCTAAGATTGAGGTCCAAAGTTGTCATATTTTTGGATCTTATGAGTGGGAACTAATATTCCCCTAAATTAATAAGTACTTCATCTGCTTCCACAGAGTTAGCAAACGGAACAACGATCAAATCTTGGAGTTAGAAAGATTTGGGGTTTGCCGGTTATGTTACAGACATGTACCTCGTTCATACCGAAGTGTTGATTCGGTTGCTTGCTTCAGAATATCTTCGACATCGTAGTTAATAAAGAATGACATCCGGAAACGAGGATCGGAAGATTCATGTACAGCAGCTATAAATCGCTCCGCTACCTGTACATATTGAATAATCAAGTACATTAACATTACAGTACAACATTCTTTCTATTTTCTGGCTGGTACTCGGAATTGCATAAAAAATATACAAAAAACATTTGAAGGAATTCTGAAAATGGGACTCAACAACGTGATACAAGAACTGCATACCTCTCGAGGAGTTATTTGTCGAGAACTATAAGCTCTTGAATAGTCCAATATTGTCCAGCGACGAAAAGAATACTTCAAACCACTGGATATATTTTCTGAAGATTCAGGCAAACAGTTCACAGCCTGTTGAACTTGTTCCGGAGGAGACAAGTCAGAATCAATGGATTTGACTTTTTGTTCTCTATGATCTGCAGTCATAAATTGATATTAGCGTCGACCATGTACATCTGTGGTCAACCCAGAAGCCTTCGTGAACACTTTGCGAGCCAGAAATAATAACTAGGTGAAATATAAGGATTAAACATACCTTCAAACGGATGTAAGGGAACGTAAAGAGGTGGTATATCCAGCTCTGCATTGGATACGAGCTGCAAAAGTTGAAATATAAAATACCTTTTAAGCATTTCCCAGCAAAATTAGCAGGGACAAAGTAAATCGACGCAAGCCGACAACCACTTATTGGAATAGAGGTCATGTAGCAGCATCAAAAGGCTATTTTGTTGTGAAGAGTTAATAAGAAGAGTTCCCCACACATTTAAAAGAAGAAAAAAAAGATTCATGAACTCCCATTTCCTTTCTTTGAGTCGTTCAGAATCTCCCCACGTTTCGTTTGAAGGTAAGAGTCCCTTCCAGTGGATGAGGACCTCGTCCTTCCTCTTACGCACCATTTTTTCCTACAAATTTCTTGAGGTATGAATTGGGTGAATCCCACACCCTTCCGGTGATTTGAGCTTGTATGCAACGTTTCCCCACCTCTGTACTACCTTGTAAAGACCATAGTAATGTGGTGATAGTTTTAGAAATTTGGTAAGGTTGTTAATAATATGGCTGTAGTCTCAGAAACATTAGTCTCTAAATTTTTCATGCGTTGTTACGCCTCTTATTGTTGCGATTGCAAGGCCCTCATCTTCTTATCTTGGGCCTGGGCTCTATATTGACCCCACTTTGTAAGGGTTCCTTTTTGTACACATATGCAGGTTGCTGTTGTGCCCAAGAGATCCAATTGCTCTGTTCATTTGGTTTCTGTCTTGTGAGCCATTTAAAAATACATTTTAACAGTACGGTTTACCACTTGTATTTGCTTGTTTGTCTGAAGTTGATAGGACAACAAATAGTTAAAAGGAGTTAATTGTAACCGGAACAATTATGTCCAAATTAGATCTATATTAAACTTTAAAAAGCCACTTTTATTTTTTGAAGTATACTTGATTCTTAGAATTTGATATGGCTATTCAGAAATTATAATTGAATGCTATCTTAACTAAGATTAAGAATCCAGTTTGATGTAAATTCTCACCTAAGCCTTACCCAAATCAACTATAAAATGTAGGTTATATGGGTCCATCAATTGTGAAGAAGCACGGGTACAACTAGCATTAACCACCACCAACCATATTCACTCTTCGTACTAAATTTGGAGGGCCCGAAAAGAATCTTCCTGGCAAGCCACTGCATGAACCTAAAGTGGCTTTTTGAATTCGTCCCCACGTGTACTTAAAACTCTCGGAAATGGGCATAAAAATCACGCAATTAAGATATGAAAATAATCAAGGACTAAAGCTGCAGTAGATGACAGTGGTTGTTTTTCTAAACCCAGAAGACAACAAATATTTATCTAATATTGTAAGTGGGAGAAACCAATGACGCCAACTATTTCCATGAAAGTAAGGGCTTTCAAGTACAATAGAAACTTCAGACAAAACCTTTAGAAAAAAATAAGATAAGATAAAAACTAAATTCAGAGACCATGAAAGATGGGGTGCGTACCTTGTGAATTAGGTTGTTCCTCTTCAATATGAACAACAGCAGTGGCCCAAAGATCCGTGACTCCAAAAACCAGACAAAAATTTTGACCACAAGTCCAGCCATTCGAGGAGCTATGCATGCCACAGACGGCACTTCAGTATTTACGTTTTTGCATATTGCTTATTCTCAGTAATACAAACTTGCAGAAGACTGGTAAATTGCTTAAAATAATGCCAGATTTTACTATCAACGTTTTATAAAATTCATGCCCTGAGAGTTGGAGAAAAGTATATGACAACAGAGCAGGAAAAAGCGATGAAGAGGTGCGATTTAAGTCTGGTCATCTGCAACCCTCTAATGCATTGATAATAACATGAAAAGAGACGAAAAGAAACTTTCGAAGCTACCATAAAAAAAGTCTTCAGTTGCACAAGAACAAGATATTATAAAACTCTACTTCACAAATGCGTTTTTGAAACCATGTAGAACTGAAAACTAATCTTATTACACCAAATTATGTGAAGAAATTCTAGGAGAAAAGCTGAAGCAGAAGAAGAAGAAGAAGAAAAAGAAACTTTGATAAAACAGATTTGAGAAAACTGGATTTGGCATGAAGTGAAAGACCTTTAACGTTGGCTCGGAGATAGACTTCATCGCTACTAGGACCAAGATCAACCTCCTCCACTCGCTTGTAGACTAAATTTTCCTCCTTGAACAACCCCATTAAGCCCCAGGATGATCTTTGGAATTGCTTGAGGAGAACAGAGAACAGAGAAGTCAACGAGAAAGCCCGATGCAACTTCTGCATTACCTCTTATAAACATGGCAAGGCAAAGTTAAAAAGCCGAGACATCGGGCGGAAGGCTCAATGAAAGATTCCTACTCACAAGAAAGAAAAAGAGAAAAATAAGGAAGAGGGTTTGTTGTCGGGAAGGAAATTCTCGAAAGATTAATCGTTTTCTCGATCTGTTGCCCATAAATGGGAATGGTAGGACGACAATGGCAGTTGAAAGATACAAGGGAGAGGGTGTCGAATTAGTTGGAGAAAAACATGTTCGGAGGACCCACAGGAGTACCTGTCTTTTATATAATACGTTATAAATAACGAAAATTATCGTTCCAATTAAATGGCATGAGAGCTCAGTATGAGTGTGTAATCAGTAGAATAAAGCATTTAATGAGCGATGATAAGAAGCCGTCTCTTTGTTCGGGATTCTTCATTTCTCAGTCTTCTCAAGTTATGATGTAGGATGGGCCCAAATAACGTGAGTAACACATTTTACACCGTCAAATTACCAGATTTGGAATCTGATTTAGTAGATGGAGAGAAGATAAAATTGCTTGAAATTTGATACTTCTAGATGCTAAAGATACAAAGCAGGACAACCCAAAGAATAGCACTAAACTAGAAAAGAAGGCAACCTAGAAACTAAGGAACACAAGGACTTGACATAAAAAATGGTCCAATAGAGAGGGAGGAGAGAATACGATAAAAGTAGTAATCATAGATATATTATCAATTGGATTTTTTCTAAACGGAACCTTGGGACTCAAATCCATGACTGATAAGACTGTCGGTCAAGATTTGGCTCAAAGAACATCACTGAACTAAGGCTCACTTTTTTTAAAAAATTTTTTATTTATTTATTTAACACATACACTTAAAAAGAAGGGAAAGAAAGCTCAAACCCATGACCAGTGGACTATTAGAGAACACTACTAAATCAGGGCCCTACCCTTAACTCGTATGGTTTAAGAGATAGGTTCTTCAATTGAAAACCGAAATGAATCAATCATGCATGGGGATCTTTATTCGAGAGTCGAGTACAAAACAACGAAGGTGATTTCCGAAACTAAGGGTGAAAGGGTGATAAATGAATGCAATCTTGGTCCCCCTTGCACCAGGCCTTTATTGTTATTTCCAGCTATCTGTTGGCTGGCATCCCCCTCCTTTTTTCTTTTCCATGAATTAAAAGCTGCCTTTATTACGCAAGCAGAATAGCTTGCTTTTTAATCTAGGTTAGGATGAGGAGAAATTTAATGAAAATTTAAAAAGAAAGGAGGAAGTCAACGCTGGGATGATTGTGGTTGGGCCATGATCTTGAAAGCCGCTGAAAAAGTCTGAAGCTCTGCAACTATCTTGAAGAAATGAATGCAACCGCCACATTCAAGGAGGTTCGGTGAATTCCAGTGCCTTCAAGTTTCCTCCAGGGGAATGTACACTATGCTGCAGTCCAGGACAAAACATTCACACCACTTGTTCTTCGGTGGGTACACCAAAAGCTAATCATCTTGGATATGAATAACCTAACCGTCTTGAATTATTTGACACAGAAAGATACACGTAAGAAGCAAATGATGCCATGCAAAGATAAGCAGTTCATTAAAAAAAAAAAAAAAATTAATAAAGAAGACCAGTATTTACAACACAACAATATGTGCGGTTGAACGGCTGAGATTCTTTTGATTGGGACTTGCCTGCTACATGTGGGCACTAATTTAATGTCTCGTGATTTGGGTCTACTAGCTTCATGCTTTTCAGAGGCTTGTGGGGTTTTTTTTGGGTTCCCAAAATTAAATGTTTGTTCGGTGGGTAGCTCACTTGTCTTATATAATTATGGGTGCGAGAATAGAGCATGAACGTAGCATTCATGAAATGCTTAACGGTGTGCGGTGTGGATTTATTTCTCTTTCTTTCGCCGAAATATGCAAGAGAAGGTACCCGGGCCATTGAAAAGATTTTTGTGGTCCATTTTTAAATGACAGTATACAACTAACACAGAGGATTTCTTTTACTATAAAGGTGGCAAGTCATTCCTAACGAACAAACATGATTACCTCTTTACAGGTGGTAAAGATGTGAGAGGCCACCTTCCTCATAAAGGGCTGATTAGTTTCCTTCTGAAAGGAAATTTCACTTCACACTACTATCCCTCAATCTTTTTTAGTTTCCATTTTTAATTTAAGATAGATTTTTTAAATAAATGTTCAATCAGATGATAATATATCAGATGCAACCCACTCATTTAAAAGAATATATATACTTGCGTGTATTATAATATTTAAAAAAATTAAAAAAACTGTTAATTACTTAACCAACTAACTTAATAGTGGGCTCATAGGAAGTCTGATTATGAGATTTAACATTTGACACTCCGAGTAATATTAAAAAAGAAAAGAATGGTTAAAAACCATTAATTAATAAAGCAATAGATGCTAAACTACTAGGGGTTTGTGCAAAATGATTTTTTTTTTTTTAAGGTTAAAGGAAAGGTATGATATTTCAAAACCCCAATTTAAATTGGACTTCCTTCGTAGTTCCACTTGAGATAACAGGCAGGGAAGCATAAGAACTTATTCAAGATAATGATAACTTTTTAGATTTCCATCTTTTGATTATTGAAATTGATCACCACCGTGGCCTTTGTTGAAAAGTCATAATTGTAGATTATTAACCTTACCTTCCATGGAGACAGCACAGCTAATTTGCAAAAGTAAGGACCAGCAAATGCATTAGATACTTAACCAAACTGTTGTTGTGAAAATTAATCAAATTACATTACCTACATATAAATCTAATACACAACCATAAGAATGTACACAATTAAACATAATAAATTTAAAAGGTTCAAACAAATATAATGTCATACATTTTTTGGAGACTTTAAATATGCATTTCATCTTTTCTTTGATCATGTAAAATTCATAAAAGAGACTTTCTCTAACAACTAGCTAACCCTTTATAGCTCATCTATTAAGTTTTTCTACATTTTTCATATTTATAGAGAAAAATCCTAATTTTTATAATTATTTAAATACCCTTGATTATAATAAACTATTACAATTATGTCCTTCAACCTAATTATTCTGCCAATACTAATAATTCATAGATCCTTATAGATCCTTGACCAGATCTGACTATATAGTGGATAGGTACTTTTGGCAGCTAATCCTCTTGATAGAGAATTAGCCCTGGAATTCATGTATTCTTTGGTAAAGAAACTGGAAGAAACTTTCTAAAAGTAGGTAGAACCTCTAGAATCATGGTAGAGTTAGAAACTGTATATATTCCTAATTAGCCATTATGAGCTTAGAAATGTTCTTCTTTTCAACCTTCCATCCCACTAAGAAATCTACTTATTCTGAATACCAACTCTGAAAGGCTAAGGCTTTTTCTGTCGGGGTGAACAGGTGCAATCTACTCGTATAGGCACCAACTACCAGTTATTCCTAAAAGGAACACAAAAAAATTCTTATCATTATTTAAGGGAATGAATCACCTATAAGTATAATTCTTATATATGCGCAAATTAAGTTTTAGGGCATCGGACAGTTGGCTAGAGTTGGTATCTAAGTGGAGCATTTAAACTAAATAAACCTGTAATATGGTTAAATAAGGACAGAGATCATGAGTATTAATAATCTCTAAATTGCATGAAAGTAATTTTTGTTGTGTATACAGATAGATTTTTAAGCGATTAGCCCGTAAACTTGAATTGAAAGAAATGAGGTTATGAATCATTAACGCACAAATCTTGAATAAAATTGAGGGAGAATCGACCAAACCTATCTACGAACATGTTATAAGATGAAGATGTGGAGGTATTTTGTCAGATAGAAAATGTTGAGGAAAGCCGCGAGGGATAGATTTGTTAGAAAATATTTGGTGAAGTATGCTAGGTAAGGCATATGCGCATATGGGTATTAAGACAGAAGACAGAGTGATGACTTTGAGGTTGCAAATATTTTACGAAGATAAAGTACAAATATTAGGGGTTTTATCCATGCTCAATATGAGGATCCATGCAAGTCACTTAGAAGCACTTACCGTGCATAACTAGGCAATCATAAGTAGTAAGGAACATTGTTATTGTAGAATTCAATGACCTTTCTGTGGAACTAAAATTCTACAAAGCTAAATAAATTTTATTTAAAAACATGGTTTTTACTTTTGAAGGTCACATTATTTAATGCAATGAATGACCCGTGAATATAATCTCAACACGCACAGCAAGCAATTAAATAAGCAACATTTCCACGACATTTTAACTTTATGTTCATAGGTGGGTACAAATTTTCACTCACAATTCGGATACTTGGACAATGATTTTTACGGGGTCCACTTTGACCGGTCATGCTTCATAAGATTATAACTTTCTTCATACGGATACCAGCTCCAAAGAGAAGCGTTATGATCCCTTGCTTGAAGATGCTTCGGTGTGCCAAGGTTGGTTGAAAGTTTGATTTACTTGTGTTTCACCAAGTCAAATATCAATTATTTAGTGCAGTTTTTTAGTCAGTTTATCCATGCTTTCAATTAATCTTACACGAACGCAACCATGAATGCAAAATATCTCAATAATTATTTTAAACTTCTTTCATGTTTTCATCATCTTTTAGGTTTGAGTTTACAACATTCTATTATTTTGATTACGTAATCTGTGTTATGTTATAAAGATCCACTAAATGCAACTGTGAGAAGCTTGAAAATTCTCTCACATCCAAGAAGCAATCAGCACACCTTCATTTGTAGAGGCTGAATACAAAGTGATGACGAATACTACAAGCAAGAATACTACAAGCAAGATCGTCTAGATCTTGGGGTTGCTAGAGGATTTTGGCATTGTTTTCCTGTAGCCTACCCTTTTGTTTTGTGATAATGAATCCACAAAAAAGATTGCATCTAACTCTTTTCTCATGCACAAACAAAGTACATTAAAATTGATTGCTGCTACATAAGAAAGAAGATTTAGAAAGGAATCATTAAGGCGCGCTTAGTCTTGAATAATGAGCATGAGCAGCCCGTAGACTTATTAATAAAAATTTACATAGCAAATAACAATGACATTTACTCTCTAAGTTTAGAACATTTAACTTATTCTAATTTCCAACTTGAAGGGGAGCATTAATGACAACATTGCTATTTTAGGAGAATTGGAGACATGATGTTCTTTCTTGTATTATGAATGGTAATATTATCATTATCCTTTTTAAGGCTATGTAGGTACCTTATAAGGCTATGTAGGAGCATACCTATATAAACAAGGATAGTGACTATTTATTGTTCCTTGGTACATGTTCCGTAGAAAATAGTTTCCACAATTTAATTCGCCTTGTGACAATTATAAATGATTGAATCCTAGAAAAAAAAATTATGAAAAGAAATAAAAGTGTAAAATGTACAAGTCGGAAGATAGAATATGAAATCAAGAGTTGTAGATGAATAAAAGAATTAACAAGACGGAAAGTTATAAGTAAAATAAGGTGTTAAAGATAAAAATCAATAAAGATCAACATAATAATATTTGGAATGACATGAAGTAGTTAACTTACTTTTAACCCTCTCTCGCCGACGAATACTTTCCTTAGTTGTTTTTTAGGTAACAATGATGTCTCCCGTGATCTCCTTCAGACCTTTATTTAATATTTGACAGCTATAGACTCAATTCCTGATTTTCTCTTGATCTTGATTTAGTTCCATATTTTTCCTTTAATTACACTATTAACGTTGTTCTACTTTCTATTGTTACAAATCTTCAAGAAACAAAATGGTTAAATGGTATTGACAATTATTATCATAATTGCTTTCTCCATTATCATTTAGAAACTATTGATTAAGTACCTTATTTTTAGGGAGCTTTTCGTATCATATTTCACGAGAAACTTTGTTTTCTTAGGAGGACTTTAATGTTGCATTTGATGGCCACATTCCATCAAGGGCCGTTGGGCAGGAAGCTTAGTTGCCTGTCCCTTGCTGGCCATGTCAACAAGAGAGGGAATCCTATCCATAACCATCAGAATCTCTTTTCCCCGAAATACAAAGGAATTTATGTACCATATGTCAAGCAAGTAAAAATATTGTACAGCCAAAAGAACAAGTCAACCATGTCGGATAAACATAAATAAAAATGAACTATGAGCTTGAAAGAACCTCAGTTAGGGTGCTCTGTACTGATGCAACTGAGTCTATAGCAGACTTAGTAAGCCAGCTTATCCCCACTTTAAGCCGATGCTGATCGGTAGGTAACCTAATTAAGTATGCTATTTTCCTCGCTGCAAAGATAGGAGATTAGTTTCTCTAATTAGTTGTGGAATGTAAAGATGAGAAAGAGGAGACTCGAGGGATTCAGAAAAAGGAAATTTACCAGCATGACCAATAGGACCTTCTAAAGTCAGCCCCTCGATGAAACTTGGAGAGATAGCACCATCGTTTCTCCCCAGAGTCATCATTTCCCCTAAATTCTGAAACCTGGTAGCCGAAAGGGGCAGATTAGGTACAACTGCTGGTGCTTCTATTCTCCTTTTTATTTTTTATTTTGTTATGTTTCTGCTTTCCTTTTCTTTACAGAAAGTGGTCTACTTAAGTATATTCCACAATGCATAGCCCATGAAATATGGATGGGAGTATCCATACGAACAAGAACCATCAAAGCAGAAATAAATTAACATACTAGCAATAGAAACTATAGAACATAGCTGTAAGAGAAATTGTGTGGATATTTACATGTGCAGCAATGCTTACTAGTCTATGCCATGGATTCCAGACCCAGTTCATAAAGGTAACCTCTAGTTAATAATAGAACCCAAAAATCAAAACCAAAACCATAATCCAGAGGATTAGGCATTTACCATGAGATAAAAGTGTCACAGAATATGGAGGAGAAGAACCCTAAGTTTATTGGACGAATATGATTGTATTGCCTTGAGAGAACAATGTATAATGTGATGTTTGTATAGCCAAATGAAGCTAACAATGTAAAAGGAAGGAAATAAAACAATATTCACAATATGCTTGTTTTCCTTAAGTATTCTTCATGGACTGCAATATTCGCACTGGCACCTTCAACAAAAAGTTAGATGGAGCCCAGAGCAAAAAGACAATCACATTTGTCCCTAATGTGGGACACAAAGCAATACCAACTAATTTATATAGACTAATATTTGATATATTATAGCATGCATTAAACATGAGCTGACTTTCACGGTGAAAGTCAACCATGTTCCAATAAATCTATAGTTATCATTTAAATGAAAAGCATGACCTTTTCGTTCATTCCAGATGAAGCAACCATTTGCAAGGCACATATCACAGCTGGAACTTGAGTAGTTCAACCAACCGATTACATGGTAGTAGCCGTATGATGTAAGAAAAAGCCTAAAATTCATCTCTACTTAGGTTATTCTAAGGTATCAAAACCATAAAATCATTGTTATTGTCCTTATTTTCAAGTTTAGATTATTATATCTTTTAGGTAGTTCGTAAACTTTTTTATTTCATTAGAAATGAGGGAGACCACAGCAACTAATATGACCAGATAAGAGAGAGAGAGAGAGAGAGAGAGAGAGAGAGAGAGAGGAAAGAGAAAATAAACTTGTCCGTACCATAGCAAGTGTCGTTTAAAAAAAAAAAAGAAAAAAGATACTAGCAAGTGTCTCAGTTTCCAACCTAAAAGGCAAAAGGGGACGGTCGTTGATTGCTGCCCAAAGATTCCAACCAGCAAAGTCTGCTTGCTGAAACGCAACCTGAGAGGGGTAAGGATGCATTTTGTCAGATGGTAAATTTAACTCTTAGAAATGCATAAACATGTAAATAGCCAATGAAAAGGTCTAAAAATTTTCACCCAAATTTCATGGTCAGTAAGATTAAGTTAAAATGAAAATGAAAACACCTGCGCACTTGCTGGAAGAAGCCTTCCATTTGGGTCCCTCAAAGCAGCAGAGTCCCCTAGTGCAAATATGCGAGGGTGGCCCTTAACACGAAGCGTTTCATCAGTTTCTGCTTGTCCCCGAGCATTTAGGGGAAGCTCAGGGAACCTACCACTGGGTTCAAGCTGAGAAAGAAGAGGCTTGGATCCAACAGTCCATAATACTAAATCTGCCTCCAGGATTTGATTTTGCAATCCCCTCTCAGCAGGTTGAAGTTCCAATATATATTTCCCATTTTCATCATCCGCAGCAATGTCATATGATGGTCCATTCCCTTTTGACATTTCTGGAGCTTCCAAATTGCCCACTCTCCGAACACAGCGGACAAAATAACCCAATAGCAGTTGCACCTTCCTAGCTGAAAGAACCTTTCGCCAAGAGAAAAAAAAGGAAAAAAAGAAAGAAAGAAAAAGATTAAAAAAAAAGAGTTTAACAAAATCTCATTAATTCAGATATCTTAATTACTTGCAGTAACCATAACAAGAATCTTGCGAAATGATTGGCACATACTCAAAGATGAAGAATATAACTTCATTATCAGGCTGAAGACGAGTTAGCCACCTAGAATAAGCTACGATTCTTGGAATATTAACTCTAAATACTAAGTATCACAGATTTCAAGGAATCATAGAAAATATAAACAAGTACATCTTTCTCCAGACCTCCAGTAAAAGCATGAAAAAATCACAAAATAATCTACCACTGATGCTACAAGGAGAACGTCAGAAGGTGCTATTTGGTGTTACACAAATAAACTCCCAAGAAACAAGCAATCCAACTCTAGATTACTCACTTTCAAGGCAGCTTCCCTATTTCCAGGTGGGGCGGTTGGACAGATTGTGGTTTCCACATTAATTGCTTGTACAATCCCTCTTTCCTGCAGTCTCTCTGCTACAGTGGCTGCTAATTCAACTCCAGAGTAACCACAACCAACAACAGCCACACTAATTGGAGATGACTTTCCAAAGTTCCTTCTCTCTAGTCTTTTCAACTTATCGTCAATCTTCTGCTTTACAGGTAAAGGCCATTAACAATAACTATTACTACATAGAAATCTCATTGCCAAAAGAGATCAACGAAGTGATTCCTTTCAGTCACACTCACTTGTGCATCCTCCAGGGTGGAGAATGGCAGTGCAAATTCTGATGCTCCTGGTACAACATCAAGTTTGGATTCAGCCCCCAAAGCAAGAACCAACCTGGCTGGCCAGGGTTAAAACCAAAATAAATAGTGAAAATTCAAATCAGCAGGGGCAAGCCAAATTTGTATAGACAAAGCCAATCAACTTCATGCTAATAAAGAAACCCAAATATCTCGTGAATTATCTACATTGAGGTGGGTTTTCTATTTATACGTTCTTTTGGGACAAACAACTAGACCGACACCCTAAGTAGCACTGAGAGGTGTGAAGATATCTGGTTAAAGACACCCCAAAAACTAGACAAACTCTGGTTTTTTACATATTTAATCATTAATATTACAGAAAAGACAAACACCTAGCATAATAGGCTTTGACTGAAAGTCAGAAGAAAGAAAAAAGCCTAAATTTTCAGTACAAACTGAGAAGTTTGAAAATAGTAGGAATTCTACCAGTCATATTCAATGAGGACGCCACTTTCAAGATGCACAGTTCCTCCACAATTAGATCCAAATGGCCCATGCATTTCCAGATGATCAGACGGATGTAATTCTTTTGCCCTGTCTTGGAAAAACTGCACGCTTGTGTTTTCAAGCAAATCCAAAAAACGAGGAGCTATTTCCCATGCATCTACTTCTGCATACAAGAAGATACTATGTTGATTTTTTCCGTTCTTTAATAAGAATATCAGATGAACCAGGGAGAGAAAAAAATTCAACTTATGCATGAATTTTTTTTTTTTAAAAAAAGGAAAATAAAGAAAGAAAGAAAAACATACCTCCAGAAAGAAGCTCATACAGCATTGGTTTAAAGACAAAACGTTCGGACTGATCAACAAGAAGCACCTAATCTCACATCCAATGAATTTCAAGGGCGTTACTTAACAAATTGAATAATAAGAATGTTGCCATAGTATAAATAATCACCCAAAAATTATTATGCACTAGCATCCCTAAAACTTCAAGGTCAACTGTTGCTCTTTCTTTTTTCCCGATTTCTTTTCCCTTACTCATGAACAACAAAAGACCAATTTTTAGAATGGTCCTTCTACATTTTGATTTTTATCTGAAATAACCAGAATGCAAAGTGAAAGTAGCAAACATTAAACATAAGGAATAGTGAAATTACATGACATAGGCACAATGAACTAGAGTTACATGGCAAAAGCACAATGAAGTAAGTTCCTTAAAATTCAATAAAATTGATAGTGGAATGATTACTTTTTTCTTTTCTTTTTTTCCTAATTTCTGTGGGATCTTTATACGGCTCTGTAAGAATTTATTGATTCACAAATTACAGTTGTTATTCATAGATGCTTTCTAGGAATTAATATTTCCTGCTAGTATAAAGAAAGGTTTACACTTGAGATCCAACAATCTCATTTCCAAAGCAAACAGAATCAAATGCCTATATAGCTCCATCTCTTTAACCACAGCATACCTGAGGCTTTTTGTTGTCAGGCCACAGAAGTGATTCTAGTCTCAGGGCTGTATATAAGCCTCCAAATCCACCACCTAGTATACACACCCTTGGCCTCTGCAACCAAGACCAATTTGTTACTAATGTTATAACATTCAACACAAAAAAGCTTAACTTTAGGTAGAAAGACATAAACCATGGAACTCTCTGACACTCCTTCTCATGTACGTGCCAATGAAATATAGAGTCAAAAGGCCAAACTAGCCTAATGGATACAAATGTGGTCGACAAACTGTCAGAGATACATATTTGCTTCAAGTACCAGATTAAAGAAAAAAAAGAAGAAGAAGCTATTATTATATTTGGCTGGTCAAATTCTATGAAGGGAAGTGGGTACATATTACCAAGATAGATTCTAACATGAGCAGCTAGTTCAATAGCAATTAAAATGTTTCTGTTTGGCTAAATGAATGACCAATAACTTACAAAGTCGGGCTAATTATTCCTGAACAAGAAAACATAGTGTGTTAGTTAGATACTTCATGTATTCTTCCCACATCATAACTTAGCCTAACATAAGCACAAAATACTGTCAGATAAAAAAGACTTTCCATCCGAGCTTGCCGGTTGTCACAGTAAGGAAAATTTAAACTAAGCCCTAGCCCTAAGTCACTCGCAAACTTGACAGAATAAAACACAATCCGTTAGCTTCCAAGTGATTTCTTCCTAGCTTTGTTGCAATGATTTAACAATACAAATCGATTTGTTATGACATCTGGAACTTTATTACATACTTCTTTGTCATTTAAAGAACATTAACCCAAAATAATTTTAAAAGGATCTTTTTTTTTAAAAAAAAAATGTCCGCAAAATGTATCTTGCGGACAAATTCTAAAGACGCAAGTAGAGAGCTATGGCTAATAAGTTACGCTGATAGGTATCACACCATCTTGAAACCAATGTCGAGGGACATATGATCACTAAGGACTATGTCGCCAAAATGGACCTTCTTCTGATACTTTTACAAAACATAAACTCACACAAGAATTTAACCTTCTTATCTGGCCATGCGAAGGACGGCGGAGGTGTTTCACGTTCAGATATCTCCACAACACCTCCAATCCTCTCTGTTGTAGCCGAAGCTACAAATCGAACTCCTTTCTTCCAAGAATTCTTAAACAACGAGAAATCGGTGCCACATCTTTTAGAGAACTCGGGAACTGGCTTAGGCCATTGCTTTGCTCCACCTGAAATTGAATGTTAGACAATTGTTATTGTGATGAGAAATAAAAAGGACGGTGGATTGCTGTAGTGGACCGAAAAGACTCAGATTGGAAGCATGTTGATAGAGAGAAAGAGAGCATACGATTGAGAGGTAAGAGCGTTGCTGAAGCGGTTACGGCGAGAAGAGCCATAAGCAAGTACGAAAACAAAGCGACTGCTAGATACTTATCTGGAACCCCGAGCTACAGGAGAGAGGGGAAAGAGCGCACTGGTTTTTCTGCGGCTCTTTTGGTTCCACGCCACCACCACCAACGTTTGAGCAATCGCACGTGTCTCGCTTTACTTGAGCATAGCCAGTACCGAGCGCTTCACCTCCATCTCGTTTTGGGTTTACATTTCAGCCTGCAGCTGCTCTCAACTGATTAATCTTTGCCTGCCAACGCCCGCCTACCTCTATAAACACTAATTAAGCTATGACCCCAACTTCTGTCTCCACACTTCCGTTTTGATAAATTCTATCTCTACCTTCGCTAAAATATAACCAAAAGAAAAAAGAAGTCTTTGGTTATTGGAAATCTTTATATTTATAATGACATTAGCTTTCACTAGACTTAGGAGTCTTATAAAGTACATGCCACGTTCTGTGATAACAATAGGGTAGTTTAGTAAGAATATATTCTGTTACATGTTCCTTATTCTGATCTAACACATTGAGCTTCACTGAAAATAAACTCATATCTTCTTATTTGAGATGCTTACATTCATTTTAAATTGAGGTCTTTTTTAGAACGAAGAACTTGATTTCTTATGCAATTAAAACGATAAGATTAATTGTACAACTGTATTTGTTACAAAATTAACTGTGTACAACAATTGTGCTGGCTTTTTGTTTTTCTTTAATTTTGCATATTCCAAGATTGAACGACTAGAGTAGTAATTGGGTTGGGAAAAGCTGAACGAAAAGAACCCACTACTAAGGATATTCCATCAAATATTCAACATATTTTACTTCCCATGAAGCCTTTTTTGTGTAATTTGAACTCAAACATTGTTTGTCATATAACTTTCAACGTTGAATAGAACTTGGGGCATAAACATTTTGGTCAATCCTCTCAAAGAAATTCTTTTGCCGTGGGTAAATCTATTTGTTCCTTAAGTTCTTTGTTTTCATTTTTTGGATTGCCTTTGGCCAAGCAAGTATGTTCTACTTTTTTTAGTTATACCAAATGTTTTTCATCTTTTGAGTTATTACATATAGATGTTTGGGGATCATACCATACTCCCACTCATGATGGTTTCTGTTTGTTTTTTAATTGTCATAAATGACATTTCTCATATTACTTGAACTTTCTCACTTCATTTTAAGAGTCAACTTTTTATTAATATTCAACTTTATCTTTCCATGCTCTCCACACAATTTGGTGCTACCATGAGATTTTGTTTGGTAACCCATAATAACTTGATCACTTACAACATTAGGTCCCAAGGACAAGTCTTCCTCTTAGGCTACTCTCAACATCTTTATGGGATGCCTTTCTTTTCATAAAAGCTACTATGTTTATGATCCTGTAATTGAAATTTTTGTTATTAGTCGTAATATTATATTTTATGATTATGAGTTTTCATTTTCTCCAAGTTCACACTTAAGCACATCAATGGATTAACTTCATTCCCCATCATTCCTCCAATCATGACACTACACCATCCTTACTATAGCAACATGCTTCCATTCCTTTAACCATTTCAAAGCCTTCCTTGAGCCTACTTCAGAGGCTTCTTCAAAGGAGCCACTAGAGCCTTTTCCCTCAGCCCCCTAAAACAACCTTTAAGATGGTTCCAAGCCCACTTAGTTAATCTACCTATCCACCCATATAGACCATTAATTACATATGTACCACTTAGGTTGCTCCTTCTACATGGCATCCCATTTCTCACCACATTTGAATGACTAGACTTGCCCTTCAGTACTAACATTATATTGTCTCCATTTTAGTTATTCACATGTCATCTATTTGCCTATCATTAGGCTTGTATGAATTAGAATTGGGTCACCACCGTGGGCAAAAAGTTAGAGGCCTTTCAGGCCAGTTATACATGGGATATTGTGTCTCTTCCTTATGGATGTTGCCTTGTTGGACGTACATAGGTTTATAAGATTAAATATAATGTTAATGGCAGTATTAAACATATAAAAACCATCTAATGGCTAAGGAGTATAATTAGCATTAAGGCATTTGCTAAGATGGTCATAGTGCACTTTATTGTTGCTTGCAATTGGTCTCTCTAATAATTAGATGTCTAGAATGTTTTCCTTCATAAAGATTTATCTGATAAGGTATCTACATAGATATTTCACATGATCTTTGTAGTTAGGGGGGAAGGTTTAGTTTGCATACTACAAAAGCCTTTTTCTATGGGTTGAAATAGACATTGTGTTAGTTGGATGCAAAGTTTATGAAGGCTTTCATTTTAGTTAGTTTTCATCTATCCTACTATGATTATGCATTTTTTATTAGGAGACATGGTACGAAACTATTATCCTACTTATTTAAGTTGATAATATTTTATTACAAGTGCAATGATACAAATAGCATTCAAATAAAAAATATTTGAATTCAAAATTTCATATGAAAGATTTGGGTAGTCTAGATATTTTCTTACAAATGAGATTGTGTGTTCTAAGGATGCAAGTTTTCTCAACTAGTGCAAGTAGAAATCATCAAAGGCCAACTTATCAGGGCCTAAACCCTTAATCATTCTATGGAACATAATGATAAATTAACTATAATAAGGTATGATGCAGGAGATCATGACCAAAAAATACAATCCATGTGCATTCCAACCCTTGGTGGGCAAGATTGATCTACTTCATCATGACTAGGCTAAACATAAATTATGTTGTTTGATGTTGACTTAGTTTGCACATGCCGCACAACAATCTCATTAGGATGTAGCTAGGCATCTTAAAAACTTCCTAGGTTTGAGACTTTTCTTCCCTTGCTCTTTCAACTAGAATTATTAGTACTTTGTAACTCAAATTATAATCCATATCCTATGACGAAGAGGTTAATCATAGGGTACTACATTAAACATGGAGGTTCTTTAATTTGTATAATTTCTTAGCATATTGAAGAGTGAAAAAAATAATTGAGAATGTCCAAATATAAAAGAAACAAGATCAAAAAAGAAAAAAATAAATAAATCAAGGGTAGTCATGCATTTCCTATCCTCTATGGCTCATATAACAACCTTTATTTTGTGTTTTTTCTTTTTATCATGAGGAAGCAAAATTAAGATTCTTTGTTTTTATACCAAATGAGTCATGCACATAGGTTTAAGGTCATTGAGCGAAATAAATTTAACTTAAGCTTTGATACCAAGTTAAAAAGTTTAAGAGTCTAATTTAAAAGTTAACTCAAGGACTAGAGAGTAATCTATTTATTTAAACTTCATTTCAACGATCTTATCTTCCAATGAGAAACCTTTGTCTTACACAAAATTGTCTAATTAAAGTGATGTGCTAGCTAGCTCTCTTTTTAGAAATAATTATAATGACATCTTCTTTTTTATATAAATAATAAGTTGGATTCAAATTCATAATCTATCAAATATTTTTATAGAAACCCATGAGAAACTTTCCAGAAAAGGTGTTTTAAGATTATTGTGCTTTGAATTCTAATTTTGGACATTGTTTTACAAGGGGTGTTGAATCACTGTGACTCAGCTTTTGGTATAAAGATTTACCGAATCCATTTCAATGAGATTTCCAAGCTCAACAAAGCACGCAAGCACCTGCAAATGCCTTCTTGTGGCTTATGTCCTTTACCAAACGAGACATCTGCTTCTATTTTGTCAGATATGTCCTTAAGCCTGATCTTGTACGACAGATAAGTTTGCATAGAAAGGGTTGATTCAGTCAGATTGCGATATTAATTTTCTAATAGCTTTGATGTTTAAGTTATCGAAATTGATATAACTGCCCCTAGGACATGGATAGAAAATAAAATGATAGGGCCTATTTAGTGAGCGGCATAAAACCGACTGACATGATTGAATAAAAAAAGAAAATGAACATCCTTATTTAGCAAATAGTAAAATCCACGGGGTTTTCGAGCAATTTCGCTAAACGCCGTGCAGGGCGTTAGCTGGGGAGACCGGGCGTTCGAAGCCATCTTCCTCTGCGGTCTGTGGTCTGCAAGTGTGTGCTGAGCAGCTAGTATCATCATCCCACAGCAAATATGGGAGATGGCAACTCCGCGAGCGGCAGAGCCCTTTCATCCAGCAATAACAACCACAACAGCAGTTCAAGCAACAAGCCCGAGTGGCTGCAGCAGTACGATCTAATTGGGAAGATCGGGGAGGGCACCTATGGGCTTGTTTTCCTGGCCAGAATCAAGTCCCCCACCAGCAATCGTGGAAAGTCTATCGCCATCAAGAAATTCAAGCAGTCCAAGGACGGCGACGGCGTCTCTCCCACCGCCATCCGCGAAATCATGGTCCTATTTCTCCTCCTCTCTCTTTACTTCGTTACAATGTTTTCTCTTTTCTGTTTTTCCGCAGCAATTTCAATAACAATCATACCACAACACTCTGGCCCAATCTTGCTAATACTGGGCCTAGTTTTCCTAATTTTCTTTTGGGCGAGTTGGTGCAGTTACTACGGGAGATTACGCATGAAAACGTTGTAAAGCTTGTGAACGTTCATATCAATCAAGCCGACATGTCCCTGTACCTGGCTTTCGATTACGCCGAGCATGACCTTTATGTGAGTGCCATTTTCTTTTAATTTGGGTTTCTCAAACTCCTTGTGGAAGGATTTCAGAGATAGAGGCGCATATCGTAATGTGTAAAACCGTCGCTAATTTAAGGAGCATCTCGTTCTTTAACTTTTTGACGTTTCAACTGTCTGAGGAACTTTTGTAAACATGCACTACGAAGATGTTTCCAGCCCTTTTCTAGAGTTTGTTTTCCAATGGCTATTCTTAACTAGGAATTCGATTAGTATTTTCAAGGCTACTAAAAAGTAGTGTTGTTGAGGGAAAAAACTTAAGCAAGTCGGAGGATCTTAGGCAGAAGAAATTTTTCATGTAGCTACAATTTTGAATCAAACCCAATTTGGTATATTTGATAGCTTATCTGCGTAAGAAACCATTTTTTGGGTGACAGGAAATCATTAGACATCATAGGGACAAGGTTAACCAGGCCATCAGTCAGTACACGGTTAAATCATTGCTCTGGCAACTGCTCAATGGACTGAACTATCTTCACAGGTAAGGTTAATATCTGGAACACTGATGTTTAGTTCCATTACATTGTCATACTTTCTCTGAAAAAATGGAGCTTCTTGCAGTAATTGGATCATACATCGAGATCTAAAGCCATCAAATATCTTGGTAATGTTTCAGCCACCTTTTCATCTGTTCCATTGTGTGTGCATACAGGATATGCGAAGTGAGCTTATAATGCTCCCAAGTTTATGTGAATCTTGTGTCTCCAGGTTATGGGTGAGGGAGATGAACAAGGAGTTGTAAAGATTGCTGATTTTGGACTCGCAAGAATATTCCAAGGTCCCCAGAAGCCATTATCTGACAATGGGGTAGGAAGCATTTTTTCTACTTCTTTAGCGCTATAGTTTTCGTATTTTATTTATATTCCTGCTTGTTTTTATGAAAAACCACATCCAATGAAGATTGGGTAAACTCTAATATTCACTCGAGAATTCTTATGAGGGCAATACACTTTGAAAATCAGATGTCTACAAATGGGATCCAATGCCTGCTTTTCCTATGTGTAAAAAAAAATAGAGAGGGTTTATAATTATGAGAGGCCTTTTTATGAATGGTTTATTATTGTAGGTTCGTGAGTTGAACTTCAACACTTAGGCAATTAAGATTTGTTTTGGTGTCTACAAACTAAATCTGACCAAAATCAATTGGCTCGCTGAACTGTGCAATGGGAAGAATCAATAAATTGGGCCTAGCCCTCGTGTTATATTCTTTCAGAGCAAGCCATATTGATATATCTGCTGGTTATCGTCAAGCTCTTGAACTTAGCATCCTAACACATTTAAGAAGGCACCTCTGAGTAATTGTTAGCCTGGACTAATGAAGCTTCATTGGAGGAATCTACATCTGTCATATTCCCTGTTGAATGCATCCTCTGCATGCGTGTGGGTTTGTATGTGTGTTGAGAAATCTGAACTGCATGGGATTAATTGAAAGAAACCAACATGCGTGAGGGTAGCCTGAGCTTTCTATAAATTTGCATTTCTCCCTCCAATCAAAGGTCGTACTCTTCCTTCAAGATTCCTCATGTATGGGGCTAGTGAGCCTCCTTGGTGCATGCCTCATGTGATTAGTGATTTGTTTTCAAGCATATAAGCTAGAGTCAGTGGATGCCTATTGGAGTTTTTAACTTCTTAGAAATTCAGATTTATTGTTGTCACTTTTCCATTTGCTGTTTGGCTCTGAGCCTTGGCTTCTTATTTGGTCTACTCGATTGATGAGCAGGGGCAGGGAGATTTGTTAAACTGCCGGATGTAGCTCTTTCGTTAGCATATGCAACAGATACATGCACCTGCACACAGAAACACACACACACACACAAAACAGTATCAAAACTTTGAAAAGTTAGTAATGGCAATGAAAATAAGGATAGCTAGGAGTATCAAACTGCAAATGTCTCCAACTAAGGTGCATTCTTTTATCTGTAGACTCTTGGTGAAAGAGTTCTTCTAAACCATTCAGGGTACTCCCCGATTTCTCTTAGTAGTTGTGCCAGTCTACAGTAGTTGCACTATGGTCACCACTAAGATCAAGTTTTGCCCATATCTTGTCTTGTGGAAGTCAAAGTTGCTTCTGTCTGATGTGAGATTGGCATCTCATTGCTTACACTACATCTGTCCCATATGTCTGTTGTGTTGCTTGGTATTTAAAAGTCTTCTGATTTACTGGGTGCTTGATCCTCTTTTTTTATGCCTGTGTTGGTGTTTTTCTTGTCCTGTGATATCTTGGGCAATGGAATAGGAAAGGTTCGCCCCCCAACCCAGAGTCCAATTAATATGGTTATTTAAGAAATTATATGCCTGTGGATTTATGATACATTGATGCTGGTTGATTAGTTGATTATCACTTGCAGGTTGTGGTAACTATTTGGTATCGTGCACCTGAGTTGCTGCTTGGTGCAAAGCACTACACAAGTGCTGTTGGTATCCTTGACACCATATTCTGCGTTCTATTTGCCAGAACATGTAGTAGGTTTATTCGTTTGTATTTGTGAAAAAAGTTGCCTACAGATATTCTAAAGTCACTCCTTTGTGGATGCTAAAGGATCGCACTGCTGCAAAAGAATTGATGGTTTGAACAGATGTTGATTACATGGGATAGTAGGATATGTTATGCTATTCTTTAACTTAATTGGAAGGATTTCTGCTGCAAGTGAGCAAATGTTGAGAACTATTCTTGAAGTTTTTGTTTGCGACATTGCATACCCCTGTATTACTGCGTGAATTAAGAAAGCAGTAATCCTGAACACTGTAACTAGATATGTGGGCTGTTGGATGCATTTTTGCTGAGCTCTTGACTTTGAAGCCCCTTTTTCAAGGTGCAGAAGTCAAGGCCACTTCAAATCCTTTCCAGGTAGGATGTTATTTCTTACATTATATCTTTTGAAAGTCCAGCTTCCTTAACTGACTTCTGATTGGTACGATGTAATTTCCTAATTCAAACCATATACGATGTTTTTCGTATATTTTTCTGCTTGTGCAGCTTGATCAACTTGACAAGATATTTAAGGTGTTAGGTAAGTCTCTGTTTAGTTTTGTGGTGGATCAAGTTTCTACTTTTATATTGTGCAAATTGAATGACAGATTATAATTGTTCCAAAAGGCCATCCCACCCCAGAAAAGTGGCCAACACTCCCATACCTTCCACATTGGCAACAAGATGAGCAGCATATCCAAGGGCACAAGTAGTACGTTTTTTACCCCCCTTGTGTTAACTAATTATGTATTAAAAGAGATTTGGAGAATTGAAGAACTTATCTTCATAGGCCTGTGGCTTTGGACCATGTAACATGTTCTCCAGTAAGAGGGGAGGGTGAGGTCATGGTTCAGTCTCATGCTGGTCCCATAGTTGTGTATAGTTGTCAAAAAGAAAAAAGAAAATTGTATACTGCATATTATAGGGGACCATTCTTCCCATGAGAGGCTTATTGTTGATTGCTTGTTTCTCTATTCTTGTTCTTAATTTTTTGTTCACGTTATTTTTTGCAGTGACAATGCTGGGCTTTATAGTGTCGTTCATCTCCCTCCAAAAAGTCCTGCATATGACCTCCTGTCTAAGATGCTTGAGTATGTGGTTTCTTCTATCTATCTATTTATTTCTTAGCTTGCTAGTTTAACTACTATTTTGTTTTTGATATTGTCTTCTTTTCAATCAATTAACATAAAGTCGAGATGTTTAATTGAGTCCCTTAGATTGTGTTATATGTTAATGCTGTTAGGAATGCTGACAGAAGCGGTAATTGGCAGAACATTATCTATGTGGCACATGCTACCTTCAGCCACATATAAAATAATCACCAATTTAATGATTTCACTCTACAACTAGAAAATGAAAAAAAAAGAAAAAAGAATAAGAAAATCAAACAGTTCTGCACGCTTTGCCAACTTCCACTAATCTCTGGTGCCAATTGGACCCAGTTCTGATGTGAGATTGTGATGCCTATGGTGGCCACCATTTCAAAACTAAAGTCTTACCCCTAACTGCTCTCACCCTCTCCTCTCTCTCTCTCTCTCTCACACACACACACACACACACACACAATCTATCTTCAGTCTATCTATCTATCAATTGTTCTATCTATTTGGCACCAATCTTTTGCTCCTTGAGATTGAGCCAAAGGCACTGTGGGAAAATATTCTGATCATCCCAATCTCAGTACATTTTTTTCCTTCAAATTTTCATAGAAGTATTAGATGGTGGTATCAATCAGATTGAGGTACTCGATTTGTACAAGTAAGAAACTCCTATGTAATTGGTTGAGGTTCTGGTTTTAAATCATGACACCATATATTTCTTGCTGTTATGTATTGAGATGGGATTATGTGATAATTTTCTTTCTTTGCAGATATGATCCTCAGAAGCGTATAACTGCTTCACAAGCTCTAGAGCATGAGTATGACCTCTGCTCTCTCTCCCTCTCTCTCTCTCTCTCTCGACGATCATTTACTATTTTCGGTTTGTGCCATGGTCCCCATAGGGAAAGCAGGGGTTGACTTCTCTTACTGTGTCATTGTTTTGTCCCACCATCAGACATGGTTCCAGTGATGTCTGTTCTGATTTATTTCTTGGTGGTGATTGACAGCAATCTAATCAAATTCTTCTCTTCTGCTCCTTTTTCTTGATGGCCTGTAAGATTTTGGAGGCGACGCACTACCATTTTTCTTGTTTCTTTGCCCAAAGAAAGAAAAGAGGAACCCCTGTAGAATTACTTTTCTCGTAGTCTGGATACTGTTGGATAAATCTGAATTCTTAGAGCAACCTTTTGCGCCTGCCCCACCCCCCATTTTTTGTGGTTTCAAATGGAGCATCAAATAAAAAGGTGACCCTCTAGTCCCACTGACTAGAAAAAGCACCAACCTACCTGACTGTCTTCTAATTCCATGCTTGAGTGGGATCTTCTGTAAATCTTAGTGTTGTCTAGTTGCTATTGTGGAATTTTGGTAATTTGGTCATCTCGAGTACCATTTGCAAATTACAGACACTTGGCTCTTTAGATCGTAATATACTGACAGGATGTTAAGTTCCATATACCATAAAATATCTTTATTGCTTCCCAAAACTAGAAGCCTCTATGGCATTTTTCGCAATGCAGTTTCTTATCAATTTGTTTTGGCTATAAGGTTTAGGTTGGACTTATAATTTTGTGCAAGATCTTGAGGCTTTGCACCTAAACTTGCACCTAAACTTGTTATCCGACTTCAACGAATATGTACATTTGTGGACTACATATTTTTAGGACATGAAGTTTGGTCCTTTGAATATTTGTTATCCTCTCTATTTTCTTAGGAACTTCTTGGTCTACTTTCTTAAGAAAAAACTGTACCGTCGAACTACTATACAGACTTTAATGTTCATGCCATATTCATTCTTGTTGGGGAGTCTGATATTGTAACCTTTGATTGTAGCATAATCGTAACTTTTGTAGGCTTCTTATGAATACTGGCTATGGCCTTCGATTATGAGAAACTTAGGAATTGTGGCTTCCTAATTGCATGTCATTCTTCGATGTGAGAGTTGTAGCTTGCTATAATTTTCTGCGTACCACTTCTTATTGTCTTTAGCTTTTTCTTTTCAGCTATTTTCGGATTGAACCTTTCCCAGGGCGAAAGTAAGGGTCCTACTTTTTCTTTTTCATGTTTCTTTTCTTCAATTCTTCTCATTTTGGTCTTCGTTTTCTTTTCCAAATGCTTTATATAAAAGGTTTCAGACATTTTGCATCACAACCAATTAAGGGAAAAATAAAGAAAATTAAAAAGTAGATAACTGGCTAACTCGGCAGGCTTGAGTTGGGTAAGAAAAACTTGTAGTGGATGTAATGGAAGCATACAACACAAGCATATTTCCTTCGTTTTGATGAGAGAGGTGATATCGATTTCAGTGCACTGGTAGGCACATCTGTAGAGAAAGTAGTGAAGTATCCTACTCGTCCTGTGGACACAACTACAGATTTTGAAGGGACAACTAGTCTTCAACCTCCACAGCCGGTATATTTATGCTTCTTTGTGTCCCTTCTTTTTCTGCTCTGGGTGATGTGTACTTTCTCATTATCTGACTTATTGGTCCAGGTATCATCTGGAAATGCAGTTTCTGGCAGCCTGCCAGGTGCACATGGAGGGGCAATGAGATCTGTCCCTCGACAGATGCCAGTAGGTGGCATGCAAAGGATGCAACCTCAGGGCATGCCAGCATACAATCTAACATCTCAGGCAGGAATGGGTGTTGGAATGAATCCTGGTGGCATTCCAATGCAGCGGGGTGTTTCTGCCCAGACACACCAGCACCAACAGGTTTCTTGTGTCAAGTCCTACGTTGTTTTGTTATGCACGTCGGTTCCTATTTTTAATGCCCGATTTTTTCTTAAGCAGTTGCGAAGGAAAGATCCGACGATGGGGATGACTGGATATCCTCAGCAGAAATCAAGGCGAATGTGAGGCAGTGTAGCTCCTGAATGCTCTGTTGCTTATTTCCATGATTCTTTTTGGGTAGGTTTGGTCCACCATTTTTGCATGTTCAATGATGCTTCCCGGTGCAAAATACAATTCCAAACGCCATTCCTTTTTTTTTTTCTTCTTCTTATAATTGACAGCACGGTAAGAGGATTCACATCAGAGGCATGAAAGCAACAAAAAGAAAAACTAGATGAAAAAAAAATCTTGTCACCCTTTCCTTAGGAAAACGTGAAATGTTGCTATATCCACTGTGTTCATATATCATCATGGTCTAGCCCTTTGTAACGTGAAATGTTGCTGTTTAAGGTAGTCTTATCATATCGATCATATAGTTTCCTGTTAAATCATCAGTATTAATTACATTATATTAAATTATCCGTAGCACGCTATTATCAACAAGCAATGTTATTTATTCATATTAATTTTTACAAATCTTTCACAAGCTTGAGGTGGCACAAGATACAAACCTTTCACAATAAAATATTTATTTTTTATTGCAAGTAAAATGGATTTATATCTGTGCTGTCTCATTGGAATATACTAACACCCTAGAAGTTGACTTGACTTTGACGAGACAGATAGGATATGTATGTAGGACGTGTAACATAGGATGGTATTTGTATGTATGTTATGTTGAGGACAAGAAAGGGTCGTTCACTGGTGAAATTTTCTCTTTATGTTTTTTTAAGAAGTTTATGTGGCCAGACTGTTGTATCTTGAGGAGGCACGTTGGGGAACCCGCTGTACTGTTTAAGATGTGTTTTGCCTTATATTTTTTGGTGGTGAGGCTTCGTTACTTCATTACTAATCGTCTTAATGAAAGCAAGTCTTATATTAGTAATATCTTTCTCTAGTGTTGCATCTTTTGAATACATTATATATTTCAACAATGATTCGCATGCATTGAGATTGACAATGAAACTTCATATTGAGCTTTTGCACTCTTGTGTTTAATGGGACTATACCTCTATTGTGTCGATGTTATAATAAATTTCAAGAAAATCTGAGAAAGGATATGTAAGAGGCAAGCTATTTGCATTAAATTTTTTTGAGAAAGGTGTTTTGGTGTGATGTGTGCATTGCATACGTTAGTGTTTTGGTGTGGCGCATGCAGTTAAAATAAGAATTTCTACAAAATATTGTAGAAATTTGTGTTTATATAAAAACACAAGAAAAAAATAAAACTATGAAAAACATAAAGAACACTTTTGAGAATAAAGAAAAGAGCTTGTATTTCTTGATGGAAAACTAAACATAAATCAACTCATAGTTATAAGGAGTTGATGCAAAATTTATTCTAAAAATATTTGATATAAAAACCCCAAAACATTTAAGCTTTTTAAGTTAAAATTTCATCAATAGAGTTGACTATTCTTCTCCTTTTACATTGTAATGAATTGGTTGTTATATTCTAAGTTAAATGCCATTTGAATGGCCTTAAAACATTTAGTAGAACGTTCAAAATTGAGAAGGAGAGAAGAAGTTGGGTTGGAGCTTGAAGACAAAGCACATGTCGTACATGCGCGTCTTTGCATTGGCCTGTTTTGGTATGGCATGTGTACTACACGACCCCACATATCCTAACATTCCCTTGTAAGCTAACATGTCGTTCCACACCATGAGCTTGTTTTGAATAGTTAAAATTGTCTTATAAAGATATTAGTTGTTTGATCAATAGAAGAATGAAATGTATAGAATATTTCTTTGTTTTGATTCTTTTATAAATAAAATGAAAATCAATTTCAACATGTTTTGTTTTTGCATGGAAAGTAGAATTAGTTGTAAGACATAATGTTGATAAATTGTCACACCAAAGTGTAGAAGGATTAGATTGTTTTACATATAGATCTTGTGATAGAGCTTCTATCCAAAATAAGTTCTGCAATGGTGTTGGAAAGACATTTGACTTAGCTTCTGTATTAGAGAAGCAATGGTCTTTTGTTTTTTGGAGCTCCAAGAAATAATATTTGTTCTAGGAAATATACAAAATCCTTTGGTTGATTTATGATAATCACAATCACTAATCCATCTAGCATCAAAATGTGCATGGAGATTATTAGTTGATATTTTTGTTATTTGAATGCCAAATCTTGGTGTGTCAACTAAAAATCTTAGAATACATTTTACAAATGCCCAATAAGTAAGAGTTAGGGTATTCATGTATTGATATGCAATGTTAACACCATATAAAATATTAGGCCGTGTGAGTGTTAAATATTGAAGAGATCTAACAATATTTTGGTAGTGTGTGAGTTTTGAGTATGGTTCACCATCATTTATGAATGGTGGATGATTTGTTGTGCATGGTGTAGACACCTCTTAGACTTTATGCATTTTGGCTTGGAAAATTATTTCATGAGCAAATTTTGCTTGATGAAGAAAAAGATCATTTCTAAAATATTTGGTTTTAATTCCTAAACAATACTATTAGTTACCTAAATCCTTGATATCAAATTCATTTTTAAGTTGTTCAAGGATTTTGGATATTGGTCTATAAAAATAATATCATTAATATACACAAGGAGAAAATATACTATATGTGTTTTTATGTAATATAAATAATGAAGAGTTTGCTTGAAAAATTTTGAACCTAGTATGTTGAAGAAATTGACTGAGTTGATTCCATGCTTGTAGAGCTTGTTTTAATTCATATAAGGATTACTTTAATTGACAAACAAATTTTGGTTTGGTGGAGTCAACAAACCTTTATGGTTGAGTCATATATTCTTCTTCATCTAATATACCATATAAGAAGGTACTTTAACATCAAGTTGTTTGATTTTCCACCCTTTAGTATATGCTAGAGCAATTATAATTTTTACTGTAGCTGGCTTAGTAATAGTATTGAATGTGCCTAGACAATCAATATTGGATTGTTGATAAAATCCTTTAGTAACAAATCATGCTTTATGTCAGTCTAGGGTTCCACCAAATTTTTACTTGACTTTGTATACTCATTTACAGCCTATAAGAATAATATTTTAGGGTAGAGGAACAATATTATTTGATTTTTTAACAATGCATTATATTCTTTTGCCATAGTAGTATGTCTATTTGGATCTTTTAATGCTTTTGTATAGTTTTGTGGTTTAATATAACAATGTACAAAAGTTGTTAAGAGTATATGTATGATCATGGAATAAAGTGTGCTTGGATATTTTTTCACCTTTTAGTTTTGTAACCAATGAATGGTTCTTTGTGGAGGATTGTTGAATCATATCATGATCTGCACATGTTGCTTTGTTCTATGTTGAATTATCTGAACTAATTTCAATAGAGGGATTTTGGTAGTATTGGATTGATACTAGTATTTTGTGTATTTGTTTGTTGTTAAAAATGAAATACATTTTCATCAAATATGATATCTACAACAATATAAATTGTTTTTGTTTGTAAATAAAGACAACAATAGCCTTTATATCCTATAGAATAGCCTAGAAAAACACAAGGTTTTGAGTATAGATTGAATTTATGTTAAGTATAAGGCTTCAAGTAAGGAAATACCATGTACCTAAGAATTCATAAATGGGATATACTAGGTCTTTGGTTAAATAATTTTTCCAATAAGGTTTTATTGTCTATAACTAGGCTTGGTAGATGATTAATAATATCTAATATACTCTAAAAAACAAAGTCTCAATATGTAAATGGTATATGGGCATGATTTATCATTGATAATCTAAATTCAATGATGTGCCTATATTTTCTTTTGGTAGTCCTGTTTTGATATGGTGTATAGGGACTTGATGTGTGTTGATAAATATCTTTGTTTGATAATAGGGTTTTAAAATCATTAGAAGTAAATTTAGGTGCTCTATCACATTGAATGTTTTTAGTTGTAGTTTGGAGTTGATTTTCAATAAATGTTTGAAAATTCTTGAAGATTTGAAGAAATTTATTTCTAATTTTCATGTAATATAGCCATATAAGTTTGGAATAATCATTAGTAAAATAAATATAATATGTATTTCCCTGAAAAGTTGTACTTAGTGCAAAGCCCCATATATCAAAATAGACGAAGTCCAAAGGAGTGTTGGAGATATTATGTGTAGATAAATGAGACCATCATTGGCTTTCACTAATGCGATAAGCATTCTAAGATAATTGAATATTTTTAATAATTTGAATATTAATTATTTTCAACAATTTTATTATATTTACATAATTAAGATGGTGGCCTAATCTATAGTGCCAGACTATTACATTTATTGTAGAAATATAAGAAGTCTTTAGTGATTGTTGAATGAAGATCATGCAAGTTGAGGCGATAAAGTCTATTTTTAGCTAGTGCTTATAATAGGATTCATCTCATTGTTAGAGTCTGTAGAAGATAAAAATTAGGAAAAGATGAGGAAAAACAATTGTCATCTTTTGTAGTTAGGAACAAATAACAAATGTTTTGTTATATGGGGCACAATAAGAACATAAAAAACATTGGTATTACTATAGGTTAATAAATTACTTTTGTGGGTTATTAGAAGTGCTATTTCGTCTTCTACAATAACTACTTAATTTCTATCATAATTAAGTAATTGAGTAACATCATAGTCATTTGGCAATATATGATGTGTGGTGCTAGGATCAAGAAACCAATTAGTTTCACTGGAGGTTTGGAGAGTTTGTTGTTAAGCCTTCCTAATATTATTGGCTTGAATATTCTGTGGGCTTTGGAAGCTAGTATTAGGGCCACAAGTTGAAGGAACATACTTGTAATGACATTGATGTGTGATATGTCTTGGTTTGCGATAGATCTAATGAAGGACATTGCGCCAAGGTTTGTTGTTGTAACGAGCAACAATATTTTGTCCTTGATAAGGATATTATTTAAGTGCCCTCCTAGATTGCCTGTAGATTTGGAAGGAAGTTGCTTTATATGGATAGTAGTAGGACTAGTCAGTAGCCTTGTGTAGCCATTTTAAGGTAAGCTTCTTGGGTGAGGACTAATCCACATAGATATTCATGAGGAAGAAATGATGTGCATGTATGAATTGCAACTACGATGGCAAGAGGCACATAAAGGGTGCCAAGAGTTTGAAAAATATGAGTTAAGGATTCATTTTTTAAGATATATTTTTTTTTGATACACATACTCGGGGAGGGGGGAGGGAGGAGGGGGGAGGGGAGTCAAACCCATGACTAGATAATTTTACTTACAAGTGAAAGTTGATTAACAATATCATCTACCTCTTGAATAAACTCAGTCATTGTTTGGTGACCTTTGGTTGCCATTTGAAGACAAAAGTGAAGAAGCAAGAACACACACAAAACTATGGACCACAAATTGAGATAATAAGGCTTGCCATATTTTAGTAAAGGTTTTGGACTTTTGAGTAGTAGTCACAATAGTGTCATTACAAGAGCAAAAAATTGAACCTCATGTAGTTTGATCTTTGATTTGCCAATTTTGATAAGCTAGTTTGGAATCATAAGTGATGAACTTTTTTGAACAAGGGAAGGAGCTCTCAAGAACACCAAGTAATTCATTTGCTTAAAGGAAAAACTCAATTTAAGCTTTACAAATAAGAAAATTAGGACCTTCCAGACACACATTGATGGTTGGAATAGGACTTAGGTTTGGGAACATGAGAGTATGAGTAGTAACATAAACATTGTTGATGATGGAAGCCATTTGCAAAACAAAATGGATCAAAAAAAAAAAAAACAATTGTTAAAAGTTTAAATTGATACCAAGTTAAAACAAGAATTTTTACAGAACATTGTAGAAGTTTTTGTTTATATAAAAATGCAAGAAAAAAAAATAAAACTATGAAGATCACAAAGAACACTTTTGAGAATAAAGAGAAGAGCTTGTATTTCTTGATGGATTGAGAGTATAATTTGATCACCTTTTTATAGTGATCAAAAACTAAACTTAAATCCATTCGTAGTTATGAGGAGTTGATGCAAAATTTATTCTAAAAATGTTTGATATAAAAATCATAAAATGTTTAAGTTTTTTAAGCTAAAATTTCATCAATGGAGTTGATGATCCTTCTCCTTTTTCATTGCAATAAATTGACTGTTTTATTATGAGTTAAATGCCTCTTGAATCACTTTAAAACATTTGCTAGAACGTTCAGAATTGAGGAAGAGAGAAGAAGAAGTCGGGCTGGAGGTTGAAGACGAAGTGCATGTCGTACATGTGTGCGTCTTTACGTGGCCTGTTTTGGTGTGGCGCGTGATGGCACGCGCTCGCGTGTCCTAACAAAATGATCGGAGAAGCTTGGTTGCATTAGATTTTTCTTTGCACTAATTGTATTCGCAACTGTTTATGATTCTTAAGCATCGCATATTGTGATAGACAAATATTTGTGCCTATGTATTCACAACAACTTTAAATCAAAACCTTTGATGCACGGTCAGAAAATAAATTGAATAATTTTGGAGTTTCTCATGAAAGAAAAAGTAGCTTTATTTGGTAACTAATGATGTTTGGCGTAGTTTCATTTTATCAATTTTAAGCACAGAATTCGTGAGAGAAAAGTGGAAAACGTTTTATGCATAAGTAGTGCCTTCAAATTCTTGCCACGGGAGAAGATGCATGAATCATCTTTCGAATATGAGATGGTGAACCTATTAGAGTATTTTCTTGAGCACCTAGATTTACTTGGATGTTTGCGATCATGTGAAACAGAAAAAGGGCGCTACCGGGTTGGACCAAACTCAAGGATTTGCGTGCCAGTTGCAGTTTCCCGTCTTCCCCCACATAGGGCCAAAAACCTACGTATAGCTTCCTTAAAAAGGTCTCAATCTATAGTCCAAATTCCGAATATCAAAAGCAAGCCCAAAGAAGAATTGAAAATACGTGAAAATGGGTTGGGGTGTACAAAAGCTAGATTATAGAAGTAGACTATAGATGACTTGGTTACAACATACAAAGTTGTTTTTCCCTAGGGCAGAATTTACAATAGATCTATTTGAACTTCTCTCTTAAATCTTATCGTTACCACTTTAAAAACAAACTCGAAGAGATCAAAATAAGCTGTCAAACAGCTGCGGCTAAACCTAAGCCTCCTTCCCAGTTAAAATACCAAACAAAAATGAGTGGTCTTGCTTGCATATTGGCTAAAGACTATACAGAAAAAATGTGAAAACCAGAAAGCAACTTTGTCCGGAAGTGCTGACAGACAGCCGAGCAACGCATGGAAAATGGCTTGTCTGAATTCTGATCCTTACATCAGCAGGCCCAAACTCCGATGGAAATCAGGCTGCCATCCTTTGCATTCCAGCGCTAGAGATAAGACGCCAATAAGCGTTAGAAATATCTGGTTCTTGGCTTCATATCGAAGCAATCCTAAGTGGCTTTTCCAAAAGTGGCTTTTCCAATAACCTTTTCCGATTTTCAAAGATCCGTCCAATGACATCGAGCACACACCAGCCATTCGATTAAAACTCCCTTTCACTTATTCTGCCGACATTTTGTCGGCACTACCTCCAGTTGTCCACTATATTGTTCTTGCAGATTGGGTTCAAATTTTCAGGTACACTGAACCGAGCTACCACCCCAAGTTTGGCCCTTTTATCCGACCGACTCTCCCTAAGGTTATAAGACACTACGGCAGGTTTCTAAGAGATGTACAACAACAAAAATGCAAAACCAAATTTCCCTACCTCAAGACTGTGCAACCAACCTTCCACAAGCCAACAGAGGTGGCACCTCCGAGTGCCAAAGCTTTCACAGGTTCTTTGAACGCTGGCTTTTGGGACAAAACCAACACCTCCAGGAACTAATCTCTGCCTCCGGACAGTACCATGAAAGCACCGGCACCGCTTCCACAGCCGAGTCAGCTCAGGCTGCGCCGGAATCTGTCTTGCTCCCACTCATCAACCGAGTCATCAAGCATTACGAACAGTATTATCGAACCAAGTCGAGATGGGCCCACCAGCACGTGTTGGGCGTGTTGTCACCCTCGTGGATTAGCCCATTGGAGGAAGCTTTCCTCTGGATAGGGGGGTGGCGACCCAGCATGGCTTTTCATTTGCTCTACACCAAGGCCGGGTTGCAACTGGAGGAGGGACTCGCTGATTTGATCCGGGGATTGAGCACGGGAGACTTGGGCGACCTCTCGCACAGTCAACTCAGTCAAGTGGATGCGCTGCAACGCAGGACGATTATTGAAGAAAGGGAGATTACGGAGGAGATGGCAAAGCATCAGGAAACGGTGGCGGACTCGTCAATGGTGGAGTTGACGCACGCGGTGACAGAATTATTAAGGGAAAGGGGGGGAGGGGAAAGCGGCCTCGGGGGACCCGAGGAGGACCGAGTTAAGGCGACTCTAGCGCCAAAGGTGGGGGGCCTGGAACATATACTTCGGATGGCCGACGACCTACGGCTTAGAACCCTCAGAGCTATACTCGACGTTTTGAATCCAATCCAGGCCGTCCATTTCTTGATTGCTGCTGCTGAGTTGCACTTGAGGCTTCATGATTGGGGCAAGAAGATGGAGGAGGGTACGCAGCACCATTGAGATATTGTTTCCCATGATCAAATTGGTGTTTGTTAAGCTGGAGTTAGCTTGTATTTTTTCATCATCCATTAGAGTACTTTCCAGTATTTAACCCAATCACAGTTGCACGAACTGTACTTTTAGGGTTGGGACACAACCAAATTTAGATGCGTGTGGAGAGGGAAAGACACTAGCACTGATCCCAGCAAGTCGGAAAATAGGTGAGTGACGGCATCCTCGCCTCAGCGGTGGTGTCCAGTCACCTGTCTAATCAACAGGTAAAGATCTGTGTTGTGATTCACGATGTTCAATGTTTAAATTTAACGTCTGGTTTGGTTCAGAATCACGTAAATCAAAATCCAATTCAACTTCCGACGAACCACGTTGGAAATGCAAAGCCTCATTTCAACATTCACTAGGTACGCGTTGGAATCAGAGTAATTGGGTTTCTTAGGGGTCATAGTATTTAATATGGGATAGCTTACATAGAAGATGCCAAATCACAGTCAATATAATTTAAGCACTTTACTATCCAGGTCTTGAGATAGGAATTTGACTTACATGATATCAGTCCGTATAGCTTTGCATAGGCCTTCAATACACTTATTTTATACAAGTGAAATTGCAGCAGACAAGTTATAGATCAGCACAGATGCACAACTTTGATTAGGTCTTCAAAATGTAGATCAAAGGGTAACAGGTCTGCACAATATACAAGCAAAATGCAGAACTTGGTTTAATTGCCAAACACACATTTCATGCGAATGAAACACAGCAAACCAATTCAGTAGCGAGCAAAATATAAAGTTTTGTTTTAGTTGCAAAACACGTCTCATGTGAATGAAACACAACAAATCAGCCCAACAGCAAACATATGATTTTTTCTATTCTTCAGTAGAAAAATGCACGTCTCATGTGAATAAAAGCACAATGAGCAATGACCAAAACTCACAACTCTGCTTCGGTCTTCAAAATGCACATTTCATGTGAACGTGAAAATAAATGAAAGCTAGTGGAAAACGATAACAAGAAGATTACATAGTTGATGATTATTCATAGTTTTCCCACACAAATGATTTACAAGTAGTGTATGAGACACTTAGTAGTGTGGGAAATCAAGCTGCATCTTCAAACTCCTCCTGAGAAACTGGTTACAATTTTGTGCTACTGAGTGAGTACTTGGGCGAGTTAGAACTAGATTCTTGCTTCTTCTTTCCACCCAGGGTTCGTTGGGAGTGAAGCTACTCCTTACACTTTCATTAATATTAAACTTGTCTTACGAACCAGACCGTCCTCTCCATTCAAAAGCCATGTAACATGATCCTTAGAGAAAGGATTGACAAAACCTTAATGAAGAACGTAGCTTCTACACATTAGCACTGCTATTATAAAAGACTAGCTAATACAAAAGATTAGCACACCACCTTGCACGCTCGTAGATCCTCCTATAGCTACAACTGACCAACTCCCCATGCATTCTCATGACCACATTGCCATGATTACCTAACTACAATCAAGCTCTAAGCTCTCCAAAACCAAAAGTGATGACGTGGTTATCTTTAAACCCACACTTCCTTAAGTTACGTTGTTCTATCATGCCACATAGAACGGTTCGTAACAAATTCTCCCCTTTCGATTTTAAACCTTGTCCTCAAGGTCAGCTTAAGGAAACTAGAACTACATATCTTCCAAATCTTCCTAGGTGGCCTCAGTAGGTGTCAAACCTTGCCAGTGGGCTAGAATTTTCAGGCTCCTTTTTTTGATGCATTGATTGAGCATTACTTGGGGAGGGCTGAAGGGAATTTTGCCATTAACGATTCAGGGCAAGGAGGGCTGAACATCGATATGGTCTCCTATGCTTCGCTTCAAACAAGATACATGGAAAACCGGGTGAATTCTTGAATCTAGTGGAAGTGACTTATAGGCTGCTTTACCGATACTTTAGGTTACTTGGAAGGGCCATAATACCTCACAGCCATCTTGGAATCTCTCTTTAAAGCCACAAATGTTTGTCAGCTCGGCTTTATATGCAAATAGACCTTATCACCTACAACAAATTCTTTGTTGCAGTAATGTTTGTCATATGCCAACTTCATCCTCTCCTACGTTGTGCAGAGGTGGTCCTTGGTTAGCTTCGAAGTAGCATCCCTCTAAGATATCTCTCAGCCAATTGCTTCAACTCATGTTGTCCCTAGAACATAATGGAGCAAGGTTAAGGAGGCTTAACGTGGAAAGCTTGGTAGGGAGAGACACTTGTGCTGCTGTGGATGGATGTATTATGAACAAGTTCGGCCTAAGAAAGCCATTTGGACCATCCCCTAGTTTATCTCGTGTCAAGCAATGTAAATATAATTCTAGTGAATGATTTACTACCTCCGTTTGCCCATCGATTTGGGGTGATATGCTGAAGAAATGTTAAACCTTGTTCCCCGAAGTTAGAACAATTCTTGCCAAAAAAGGTTGGTAAAGGTGGAGCCCTGGTTACAAACTATAGTTTGCAGGTGCCCATAATGCTTGAAAACTTCATTAAAAAACACCTAGGCTATAGACTAAGTAGAGTAAGGATGGGTCAAGGCTATAAAATGCACATACTTAGATAATCAGTTGACAATAACAAAGTCAATTGAGATGTCTGACCATACAGCCTTTAGAATTGGCAACGGTTGTAGTAATCCACTTGGTGTTCTATTTTCGGATTTCTAGGCTTAGCAAACATGGTAGCTCTGGATGTGCTCCTTCACATCCCTTGATAACCCCTTCTAAAGGAAGACTCCATTCACTCTTTCCACTATTTGCAAGAACCTTTTGTGCGCCATTCCATGGAATTCTTCACAATTGGACTGTTTAATTTTGATTTTTCAAGCAAGAAGATTTTCTCTTTAAGAAAATAACGCCATCATTTTAATCCTAAGGACCAACCTCCTCACTTGCCTGGATTCTTTTAACCAATGCGTGCATGGCAACATCCTCTTGGCTCTTTTCTTTGGTTGGCTTAACACATAATAGAGTGGGCTAAGATTGCCGAAATGTTCTCCTTCAGGCATGCCTTTATCACAACTATTGTATCCATCCTTGCCTTTTTAGTGGGCACCTCTACATGTTCAACTTTTCCTTCGGTGTAACCAAGCAAGCCCGTGAACTACTTTAGATTGCACTGTTAGGCCATTTGTACAATTTTGAGCTTTGTATTTCTTTTGGGAAGGCTATGAGTTAAACTTTACTTGCTTGGTTACGCCTAATTGACAGATCCATCAGCCCAATAGCAGGGGTCATCTTCTCCCCTAATTCTATGATAGAGTTTGCTCTAACAACATTGATGGGTAGGTCGAAGCTCATGCTCGACTCATGCTGTTGTATAAGGGAGTTTGCCACTCCGTTTTCTCACCCTCGCTTGTATTCTATATGAAAATTGTACCCTATTCACTTAATCAACCATTTTTGTTAAGCTAGGGTGATAATTTTTTAATTTGACATGTGTTTAAAGCTTCGTTGATCTATCCAAACTACAAATTGGTGCCTAAGAAGATAATGACTCCATTTTCTTATTGTAAATAGAATAACCAACATTTTTTTTTTTCATATATGGAAAGGAGAAGGTTTCATCCTTGCAAAGCTTGACTAAAAAATGATATGGGGTTGCAAGTTTGGAAGAGAATAGCTCTCACCTCATTCCTAGATGCATCAAATTTAATAAATAAGGTTTTAGAGAAATTAGGGAGACATAACGCAAGTGTTTCCACCATGCTTTGCTTTAATCATTCAAAAGCTTGCTCTACTTCTTCCCCTTAGTATAAACTATCATTCTTGAGGAGTGATGTCAATAACCTCGCAAGATTTCCATAGTTCTTTATAAAGCTATCACAAAGTGAGAAATCAGGAGTGTGGGAACTTTCTCTCTATTGATATTGCGATGCTTTACACTATACCATATGGGGTCTTTATATAGACCTGTGACAATGCTATACATGAAAAATGTAATAATAGAAAATATACATAATATTTACACACACAAATTAGTCTTAATATCATGGCACATAATATTTTGTATCCATAACACTAGCAATAATAACTAATAAAGTCAAGAAAGCCCTTGAGAGATTTGATAGTCATTAGTCTTGGCCATTTCATTATGGTTAAGATTTTCTTAGGGTTAACCTCGACACCTACATGGCTCATCATGCGCCAAAGGAAAGCTACTTCTGACTGTTCAAAGGCACCTTTAGTATTTTTTGCTAAAAGTCATTAGGTTTGGAAAAATGTCCAACATTGCTCGAAGGTGCTCCACATGCTTAGCCCAACTCTTGCTAAAGATAAGTATATCATATATGAAAAAAAAAAGAACATACCTCTTAATTAGGTCCTTAAACACTTAATTCATGGTAGGTTTGAAATGCCATTTTCTTCACATCTTCTGGGAGCATCTAATTTGGTGATATTCAGAATAGAGGTCCATTTTGGGGAAATATTCTACATATTAAGTTTATCCAATAATTCATCAACACTAGGGATAAGAAACTTATCTTGTATTGTATAAATGTTGAGAGCTCAGTAGTCTATGCACATATGTCATGTTTCTTTCTTTTTCTTTACCGAAAGGATAGGATAAGAAAAAAGACTTTTGTTGGGACAGATCATTCTAGATTGTAATAGCTCATGAATTATTTTTTCAATCTCTTCCTTTTGGAAATATAGGTACCAATATGATTTCACCAATACAGGTTGACCAACAAACTCCACAAAGACTTCTTTATATTCCTTTAGAAGCCTAATTAAATATGAAGGCTCAAAGTGCATTATATGCTTGTTTGGTTGCTAGGCACGTGGTGTTGGGTTCAAGAGTCGTCACTTGCAAGACAAACCTATCATTCTACTTTTATAATCCTTTTGTCATCTCGGTTCCATCAATAACCAATTCTAACGTGATGGTCTTAGAATTAACTATTTTTCCCTTCCTTTTCCTTTCTATTTCTACCGAACTTCCTTCCTTGACAACATTTTGCATAGGGCCAGTACTCTAGTTGATACCACTTTTCTTCCTTGATACTCGAACACCATGGTTAGCTTCAAGAAATCTCATAGGATAGGACTTAGAGAATAAAGCCAATGAGCCCCCAATGCCATTTCTGATCCCACGAGTGGCAATATATAAAAATTTACTTGAAAATTTATTTCCTAAAGATAAATTATCAAGTCTTTGCAAAGGCCTAAACTCCTTATACGATCTCCATTAGCAACCTGTATCACTAAAGAACTGGGTTGGTCTGCTTGAATACTCATTTTCTTAGCCATCTCCTTATTAATTAAATTGTAAGTAGAACTATAGTAAGCTAAAAATAGATCTTGCTATGGGTAACTTGAATTTGCCACTTAATCCTTATTATTTGGGGGTTAGGAATACCAAAAATGGCCAACAATGAGATTTTTAGTGTTTTTGCAACCTCCATATCTATAATATGCTCTTGAAGCGAGAAAACCTCCAGATCTATGAGATATAATCATTTGCACCTATGTCTTAGTTCAAAACAATCATTAAGATAAAAGTAGAGGCCTTTGGCCCTCCATTCATTAATCTTTACAGGCAACAAGTGATGAAAATTTAACCCCCAAAGGCCACTATTATTAGTAAGGTATTTGAACTAGTGGCCCAATTAGACTCACAAATGTTAGCTCATGTGTTAGCCATCTTAAGTAAGGGCTCCGATGCCATTTTGATATGATTTGCGCTACTAAGCTAGTAATTGGGTGAGTTAGATCTAGATTCTCATGGAAGAGGTTGGCAAACCGCTTATTCTTTTCACCCAGGTGATTAAACCATAGGCATAAGGCTTTTCTAGGAGTGAAGCTACTCGTTACAATTTCATTAGCAATAAACTTGTCTTACAAATTAGATCATCCTCTCCATTTAAAAACCAGGTAACATGATTGTTAGGGAAAAGACTGTCAAAACCTTAATGACTAACATAACTTCTACACATTAACATTGCTATTACAAAAGACTAGCTAATACAACATATTTGCACACTTGTAGATCCTCTCGTGACTACAACTGACCAACTCCCCATGCACTCTTATGACTATATTACCATGATTACCTAACTACAATCAAGCTCCAAGTTCCCAAAAACCAAAAGTGACAACATGGTTATCTTTAAACACACTTTCTTAAGCTACTTCATTCTATCATGCCACGTAGACCAATTTGTAATTGTATTGAGCTAAGGTATATCAGTATGTCCCCCTTTGCTACTTTCATGATCTTTAAAGGTTTCTCCTCCTTCTTGTTGTGTACCTTTGGTTTGTTGACCCCCATTACCTTCCATATGTGTACAAAAGGCCAAAAACATATGTTGCATTACATCAAGTAGCTCATTGAATTTGGGATCCATATTAGAACTTGAAGACTTCTTTATAGTTTTAGCCATTTCTTCTTCCAGTGGCTTGACTTGCCCTAATACCAAGTTAATAGGTAGGGGGGGGGGGGGGGGGGGGGGTGGAGGGTGGAATGCAACCACAAAAAGAAAAAAGAGAGAGAAAATAAGAGAGAACATATTTTCTCACGAATTAAAAGCCTTGCATAGCAATCCTTCAAATTGTTATTGAAGGTTAATTTATAGTTTGATTGAGCTGATTTTTGGTTAATAGTTTTGTAATTAATTGTTCTTTATTCTGCAGGGTTGGATCATCATTTGTAGGTTTCTACTCTAATAAACCAACCATTAAATTTTTAGGTGACATTTCATACCTTTTTTTGGTTAAGTTGAAATTTCAACTTATTTTTCACTATAAATTGTAAATTCTATTATAATGGTGAATGTTTGTTTGTTAATGGTATTAGGAACTTGATTGAGTTGTATACCTATAGAATTATATAGTAAAAGTTTGGGTGGACTTTGAGATTAGTCTCATAATATATATATATATATATATATATATATATATATATATATATATATATATATTTTACGTGTAGGAGAATTTTTTATGTAAAAATTATCTTATGTTGATTGTGGTATTTAAGTCTTTTATTTGTTATTTGTAGTTCAAAGTACTTCTATTACTTGTATACAATATTTCTCTATAGGTTTAATTAAAGTGAAAAAGTTTAGGCTTTTTTTCCTAACAAACTGCTCATTGCTACTGTCACCTTCCCATTTATCCATTAGTTCCCCTGCCGAGTACGAACAGAATATACAAAATGTGGGAAGCCATGCCTTCGACAAGCGTGAAGCATACCCTGCTCTTTCCCAACGTCCCTGGGATGTTGTTATTCCAAAAGAACCCTACATACTTCCTACGAAGCAAACTTCTTTTAACCCTTTCCTACCCCAGAGCTCCTACCATAGTTTAAGCACAAAAGCAATCATGCGCTGCCTTGACGGACGTCACACAAAAGGGTTCGAACACGTCCCTGTTTTCCCAGCTACTGCGCGGCCCATCCTTAATCAGACGACGTACAACGTACTATGATACATCCCTTGAAAGGTCTACCAATTGCAGCACGTGTAGCCTTGCTTGATTCCAGGTCTATCTTGGAACTACCTTGTATGGGGGAACAATTACCTTTACTGTAATCCTTAACTACTATATCTCAATCATTGTTACACGTCAGAAGAGAGAGAGAAGACGACTGAGAAGCAAATCCCGAAGGACGCCCAGGGTAAAAGGTAAACAGAAAACACAGTAAAAACAGTAAATGCTTGGGCGTCTTGTCGGATTAAAAGACAGAGGAGAATGTGGGAAAAGACTGTCTAGCGGTTAAGTGTCAGTAGACGTCCTCGGTGTGTCTACAAATGCTGGGGTATTATTCTCGATTGGGTGCTGACGTCCACTGGAAGACTCCACCCAAAAGGGATAGAGAGAGCGAGGGACGGAGAGAGAAAGAGAAGAGAGGGGATTACTTACCTCCTGGTTTACCATTGTGGTCGATCTGGGTATCTGATGCCATTTTTTTCTCCCAAGCCAGGCTTGTGTATTGCTTCTGGTTCGTTTTCTTCTACTTTCCTTTACTTCTCTTCTGTGCAGAGCGATGCCATCCGTTTACGACAGATTAAGCTTCGTTTTCGTGATTCTGTTTCGGGGTTTTGTTTTGCTTTTGTTTGCCACTGCGATTCCCTTCCTTCTTTTTTTCTTCTTTGGATTCCTTTAAGATATTGTCGGACACTAGTTAAGTTGCTTGTTGCCCATTTCATTTGTATCATAATACTGCCCGAATTTGGAGGTATTTGGTCTTAAACGTTGCTGATCTTGTAACAGTGTGTGTTTCAAGCTGTAAATACTATTTCTGAGGCTTTGCCGGTGAGAGAGAGTGTTTCTATAGCTTTTTTTTGTGCCTGTTTTTGGCAAATTCAGTTCGCATACAAGAGGAGTTCCTTGTCCTTTGGAGCAGGATTTTGTGGTTCACTGGGTTAGTGTGCGAGAATACGCATCTTACGAAAGACGTTCTAAGCTGGATTCCAGTCAGTGTGCTAGAATACGCATTTGTGAGAACCTTTCTCACAACCAAACTATGCCCTATTAGAGGTTGCAAGATATGTGCTATCCCGTGTCTTTGTCTTGGTCATTTTTTCAGTACAATCGGGTGTTAATGTTGAATTGTGCAGAACATGATCCCAAGAATACAATCTTAAATTTGGAAAACCGAAATTAGTTGAGTTCTTTAGCTTTGTTTGCTTTCAGATTGTAGATGCCATCAGAGTTGGCAGCATCAGCAATGAAACGGTTTGGATGTGAATCTTCTCTGACTTTTATTACTTGACCTGCTTTTCTGGCCGTTAATGGATTTTGAGGTGTTATACTAGTAAAAATTATCATCATCGCTCAAAGTCATGATCGAGGACAAATATTCTTTAAAGTCATGGACTTCGATGAGTTGGAAAATTTGTAATTTGCTAAATTCTTCATTACCTTCTAAGTCAGGAACCTTCTTAACGGATTGCTTGCATTCTAGGTTTTAACGCATGTAATTCTATGTGTTTTATCTTTTAGGATGGACTTCCAATTTTGATGAACATTACTTTCTGTTACATTTTATTATATTTCACTTTATTTATTATAGATATTTATCTTAATTTGTTGGTCATCAGATCTTTTAGATGATTATATTGTTTCCACCTGTCAGTGCATCAACCAGAGCTTTTCATAACAGTACTATGGAGATTGGCGTGCGTTAGGTCACAGTATAACAGCTTCTCAAGTTGCCGCTTGAAACAGGAATTCAGGGGACTGGAAAGTTGGGAATACAATTCTGCATGTGTATATTTCCATCTTCTTGACATACACCACAGACTAAGTTATTCTATAAGCCTTTTGAATTTCTTTATATCTCAATCCACAAGTTTTATTTAGTTGTCCGTTTTGTGTTGCAATAGTGGCACACTAGTGGTCTTTTCCTCAAAGACTCCAGAGAGGATATGGGCCACCTCAGCTTGATTAAAGTTGAAACTGCAGAAGCCAAATGGAACAATAACATGATTCCCATCTTGCATGTTTGAATCCGAGGACCTGACTAGTTTAATGCGCAAGGATAATTTGTCAAACATGATAAAGGATGGAGTCAGCAGTGAGGATTGTTTACCCATTGAGAGTGAAGAATTAGACACCCAGTCATGTGACAGTCTAGACAAGGAGGCAGGCCTGCCAGCTTGTCGTGTGTGCCAATGTGCAGAATCTGACAAAAGGGGGGATGCTGTATTAGGATTCTTGGGAATCATTCCTCCATTCCAAGAAGCAAGTAAAAGCTATGGGGAGGCGAAGTCTGATAGCAAGGAAGCTTTAAAACATGTCGATGGCAGGTTGTGTCTGAAAAAGAATGTTGGAGCACCTGGGCTGGTTGAGTTTATTAGTCCCGATGGAGAGGTTTTCATTTGCAATAGTGACTTGGAGATGGGTTCATGTTACCATCAAGACACATTGGTGGAGCTTGGCTGCTCTTGCAAAAATGACCTTGCTTTAGTACACTATGCTTGTGCTCTAAAATGGTTTGTTAACCATGGCTCCCCTGTTTGTGAAATCTGCGGACGTCCTGCAAAAAATATTAGAACCACTGACTTCAAAAAGGTTATGGCTTCTTTGAAGGAATATGAAGCATTGAGAGAAAGGACTGCTAGAGGAGAACCTAATTCTCTGGTACAAACAAGTGCAAGTATAGATCCTGATGCTGTGGCTGCTATCCAAAGGCAACGGCTTTGTGAGATTTCATTGTGGTTTAATCCACATAATAATAGCAACTATAATCACTCTGCTGCACTTTCACAGGTTGTGTCTGAACAACCTGTGAATACTGTCTCTGAAGATGTTGTCCCCGATGCAAATCCCGCAACCAAGTGGGCTGTGGAAGGTACTGGGATTCTACTTGCTACAGGGCTTCTAACTGTTACTCTTGCATGGCTAATTGCCCCTCGGGTTGGGAAGGTATGTTACGTTAACTATTTTTAGTTTTTTAAGAAGTAAACATGGAGCTCGACATTCACTAATAACAATTATAGGGATATTAGCTCATTTTATCTGTAGGGGCATTTTAAGTCTTTGGTCTGGATTGGAATACCTGCACAAAAAAGGTACCTTTTGCCATTCAAGACAAAATTGAGCAATGAAATGGTAGGAAACTGACAGAAGATGACTTGGTCTATTTGTTATGTCAACTCTTCTGGTCATAGTTAGTGTTGGCACGTGCTGGCACTTTGCAAATTAATTTGTAGTAAGCTTCCGGTACCAAATTTTGGTTCCTGGGTAGTAGCTTGTGGTGAATGCTTGGCAGAATTTCTATTAGCTAGCATATGAAATGATTGGTGTTCATTTATTGGACAGAGCAAGATATAAACCGCACAGGTATTTGATTTCTAAGGAAAACAAAGAGTTTGTGGTTTGTCAAAAGTGGCATCAAAGAAAAGAAATGTGAAGAAAGATGTTAACATTTACCCGTCAGGCCCACCAAAATATTATCTTTATTTTCTCTCAACTTTTTGTTGATAGCCAAAAGCTGGAAAAAATTTGATGTCATGGTTTATTTTCTGTTTGGCTCCTGCTGTTCTCCAATGTATTTTCCATTGTAGAATGTGCCAAATAGAGCATGATATAGTTGCTAGTGTGACCACTTTTACAAGAAAATTGTGCTAAGATCTTTGTTATCAACATATATACGTTTTTCTGATAATGATACTGAAATATGTCTAGAAAAAATTACTTATTAATATGGTTATATGCAAACCATTATACTCATGGCGTAGAGAATCAACTAAATCAAGCCCTTCTGTATGTTCTTGTCTTAATAAGTCTAGGCATGATTTTCTTGAGGGAGAACTATTGCATTTTTCAATTGATACATCTTCAGAATTACTATGTGCACTTTCTTATAAATCAAATTTAGCACTGTGCCTGGTGTGAGTACTGCTGGGCGCATGATATATTGAGCCGAGAATAACTAGAATAGGATCTCTATTAGTTGGAGACTTTCTGTTTTGGACATCAGTTTGGTGAAATATCTTCCATATAGGAATATGTTTCTCTCTTAGCTGGATTATGTTGTCTGGTTTATAAATAATGAGTTGCTTTCTAAAGGTGCTTTGACAGTTAAAGAGTGGGATGGCAGGATTAACATAATGCAGCAACCTTGTTTTTTCCTCTCCCTTTTGATCAGCTCTTCTCCATCTTTTTCAATATCTTTTTATGTCACTTGTCTGCGAATGATACGTTCTGATCAGAATTGTTATTATCTGAGAAATATTAAGAACTGCACCTTTCGTTTTGATTACTAGGCGTGTGAAAGACAATATATTAGAAGGTTATTATTATCATATTCCTGTAGTCATTCACCATTTTCATAACATCTTCTAACTGCAAAGAAATGCTTCATTTTCATTGATCGACATTAAACCTCTGCTGTACCTGTTATTTTATTCCTTGTTCCGCATGTCTTTATTTTATGGTTTATTTGATAGTTTCTTCTTTGATGTGCAGAAAACTGCCAAAAGTGGTCTTCATATACTTCTTGGAGGCATTTGTGCTCTAACAATTGTGGTGTTCTTCCGCTTTGTAAGTAGCTAGGATTTTGAGATTGTGCTTCAGGTTCCCCATTTTACCATGCTTATTAGCATTTGGTTTTATTTAGTAATGAATTATGTTTCGTTAGATTAAAGAAAATTAGGCTCTACGAAATTTGTTGATGAACCAATGGATGCTAGAATATATATGATTTTGATAATCTGAACATAGTGCCCTTTTTTCTTTTCCTCTTCCTATTTAGCTGGTGGATAATGTTGCTAGATTCCCTCCTTTGTGGTTAAGAACAACATGAGGGTCTTTAGCAAGGAACAGACTACATAAGAGTTTTCCAATTACCTTTTTTTTTTTTTTTTTTTAATTTTTTTCCTGGGATTCCACTGAGGGGCTTTTTATATTTCATGCTTTTAAGTCCGAGTCTCAAGAATCAAGTTTTTTCGAGTTCCCAATACATCCTCAGAACTCTTGTTGGTAGTGGGTCTACTGATTTGCTATAATAGTGGATAATTTTTTATTTCCTAGGTTCCATCTGGCAAATAACTAAGGCTCGAGCCTCTTCTACCCTTCAACCACAGCACCTGTAGCTACAGAGTATCATCCAGATAGCAGTGGCAATGAAGCAGGTGCCTGCAGGTTAAAGCGAGTGAAGTCTATGATGACTCCCCTATTTGCTTAGTCGCTGAACCAAAATCTTGTCTAGATGTCATGGTTTAACTTAATAGATGTGTCTCTGTCATTTATTTTCTGCTTGACTCGGTTCATAGTAACCAGCATAATTTTGACGATCCAATTTGACGTTTCTTAAATGGGAGATGATAAGTTCACCTTACTTTGAAGCTATGCTTTCCACTTTTATACAGCGATACTTTTAGACTTAGTATGTGTGTCTCTGTGAGAATACTTTGTGCTTTGTTCTAGAGTTTCAGTAGTTTTATGTACTGCTTGTAATTATAAGTGAGCAGTTTTCTAATAGAAGTACATTATGAAAGTGCAGGCCTTTAGAAAAATGCATACTCTGACTGATAGCTCATATCAAGTTCCTTATCGAAGACTATAATATCACTTGGGATTACCAATGTGCAATTTCAATTTGGGAAACAGTCTAAAACATTTAAGATCCTGAAGGACTGGAATTGTTAAAATCCCAAGGCTCTTTTCTTTCTCTCCCATTTTGGATATGTAAAATTCTCAAAGCTTGGTCCTAGCCCGTTTTGGTTGCCTTGTGTTCCCTCTCAACCTCAATCTCAGTTCTTATAATCAGCTTCTTGTGTTCCAGATGTCATAAGATAGATTGAGAGAACGGTGCAAACATGGAACTACAGAATTTTGACTAGAGGAAAGAGAATGGAGGTTTCTAAATATAAGGCGTCAGATAGAGACGAGAGAAAGGGTGCACTTTGTTTGCTTTGTAAAGATAAAGGCCAAACTAGGAGACCCTCCATTATGGAAGAGAGGCAGCTAGTTAAGGCTTTCTGCTGTCTACAGCATTAGTGTATAGAAGAAAAAAGAAGGAAATTTGTATTGTTCATTCTTCAAAATTTTCTTTACCTAGAAATGTTGTGCCAAACTGTAGGACGGCTTTTCTTTCTGTTTGTGTTTTTTGATTTTTTGTTTTCCCCTGCTTATACACTGTTGACGATTGGATTTCTGGTAGGACTAACTTTTAAGAAGTTACTCTACCTAATTTTAAGATGAAAGTCAGACTCTGTGGTTGGGTTTGAGAAATTGAATTTGGTTGTGACCTTCAATCTGATTCTAAAGATGAAAGTCGGGTGAATTACTATGGAAGGTTGGCTGGGTTCTTGTTTTTGTTTTTCTCTACAGATGACATGAACTACAAATTCTTAGCTATCTTAGGTTTCATCTACGTAGTTTCTTCCCGTGAATGGGACATGCTCGAAACATTTTAATCTAGTCCTTGAATTATTTTTCATCCAACACTGGAGTTACTGAATTCCAATTGGAATGTAGCTACTGCAGATGCCATTCTGTGTGTGCCAATCAAAGTTTGGTAATTTTGATTTTGAATTTTGCAGTTTGTGCTCACCAGAATCAAGTATGGACCTGCACGCTATTGGGCAATCTTGTTTGTCTTTTGGTTTCTTGTCTTTGGCATATGGGCTTCGAGGACACATGGTTCTCATACCACATGATTTTGCCGAACTTTATTATTACATGGTCTACCATTAATAAGTCTATTTTAGTAGATATTCTTGAATACATGAGTGTAAAATGAGTTACCTGTAAACTAAGATTTTGTGTTTGTTTACAATGTCATTATTATGAATTGACACTCATAAGGGCAGTATTGTTGCTCGCGCAAGGTATGTTAGTATTGGTTAATTGCACTCTGGCTCCACTCCTGCGTGGGATAATAATGTTAACTTTCAGAATTTCTTGGAGGTCTTTGTGTTCATGTTCTGTATGTGACTAATGCAGAATAAACTGAATCATGTCAATTGCTTTATTATTGTTGAGATCGGCCAGCTTTCGAAGTCTGAATTTCCCTGTTATCCTAGAGCAAAATAAAGGTTTCATTTGTTCATTTGTTCAAGATGAAACCTTTATTAGATATTAGTATGTACAGCGTACCAAGAAAGCCTTTCTATCTTTCTTTTGTTTTTCAATAAAGAGTTGCGAGAATTGTTTTTTTTTTTTAACAGAAATTCAATTACGAATTATCTTTTTTATTTTTATGCATTTTCTATGAAATATGGTGTTGGAGATATGAACTGATATGGTATGTAACTAGCAAATATTCTGAGATTCTCATTACCGTAAATAGTATTCTGTAATAATGAGGTTGCTTTCAACATGTCTGCAAATTTCGTACTTCATGATGAAACAAAGCACATAAGAATTGTGTTACCAGCTACGAGTTAAGCAGATGATGTGACCGGTTAGTCTAATTGCTAAGGGGCGGACGTGGCTAGAAGGGTAGTCTCGATTAACGAAAAGGGATTCTTCTTGTACAAGAAGACTCTAGATTCTGGTAATTGGGAAGTCGTTCAAACGGCCAGGGGCATAGTAGTTAGATTAGTTGGAAAAAGAATAAGGGATCTGGGGGTAAACTCGTCAAATAAGAATTAGTTGTTTAGTTTAAATAGGGATATCGACTGTAGTCTCGGCAGCTTGAATCCAATTTGTAACTCTGATTCTGTTAGTGAATTCTCTGCTATTCCCGTTTCTTCCCTTGCTAAGTCGATCTCAACACTATAGGTGGTAGTTGGCGAAGTAAGGGGCTCAAGGCGTGGAACGATTACGCTCTTGAAGGCCCAGTCACGCGGTCAATAGCTCAAAGTCTTAACAAAGTGGTATCGGCGTCTCACGATCCTGAGATGGTTGACGCTCGCTTCGAGAAATTGGAGGCCGATCTGGCTCGCAAGGAGGCTGATGATAATCAGCGGTTTGAAGCTATTCTTGAGAGCTTACATCAGCGCTCTAGTTCCTTTAACTCTCGCCTTCCTCCTGGATCCCGTAACACGGACAATGGTCAGTCCTCCCGCTCGGGAGGGAGAAAGCGTCGCAATGATTCTGGTTCTGACATCGGTGGGCGGCGCTTATCTGGGTGAAAATGGATTTTCCCCACTTTGATGGTTCGGATGATCTAGACGATTGGTTGGGGTGTGCTAAGCAGTATTTTAATTTCTATGATATTGATGATGACGACAAGGTCCGAATTGCAGCTTGGCATCTAGACGGTAATGCTCAGATTTGGTACCGCCTATTCCGAGAGGAGTTTGCCGATTTGGATATTTCTTGGACTATGTTTTCTAAAGAGATGGGGGAGCGTTTTGGCACCAAACGCTTCCAATCTTTTTTTGGCACTCTGGTTTGTCTAAAGTAGACTGGTTTTGTGGAGGATTTTTATACTAAGTTTGCTAAGCTACTTCTTCATTCTGGCAAACTTTCTATCGAGCAACAGGTTGCTTGTTTTACTTCGGGTTTAAAGGAGGGCTTACGAGTAGACTTCCAAGCTCGCCAACCATCAACACTCTCAGCTGCTGTGGGCTTGGCTCGTTTATATGAAGCCAATTACCTTGCTAACCGCACTACTGCTGTGGTTAAATGCCCTCACTCTTCCGTTGTTGTGACCAACTCCCCAAACTTACCTATCCGCCGTCTCTCTCCTGATGAAATCGCTAATCGCAAGGCCAAGGGCCTTTGTTTTCATTGCGATGAGCGCTTTGTTCCTGGACATCGTTGCAAGCACGTTTTTATGATTGAAGGTTCCTGGATCACAGACGTCGAGGAGGTGACTGAATCTGCTTCCGATCCATCTCAGGAGAGTGAATCCCCTTAGATCTCACTAAATGCCATTAATGGCTGCAATTCTTCTCAAACGCATTGTGGGGTCTTTAGGTATTTCCAAGCTAAAAGTCCATGTACTGGTGGACTCGGGTAGTTCTCACAATTTTGTGAGTGATGCCTTGGCTAAACGTCTGTGTTTAAAGGTGCAAGAAGGAAAAACTTTCAGCGTAAAAGTCGCTAATGGAGAGTTGGTGGCTAGCCCAGGAATTTGCAGAGGGTTAAAAATAATTCTTCAAGGGGTTGAGTTTCTTCTCGACCTTTATGTGCTGCCATTATATGGAGTCGACATGGTGTTGGGTACCAAGTGGTTACGAACACTTGGACCCATCCTTTGGGACTTTGAGCAACTAAAAATGGAGTTTAACCTCCATGGCAAGAAAGTCAAGCTTCAAGGGGGACCCACTCCTTCTCATCGCTTTATTGATTGTGGTGAGATGCAGAGAGAGTTAATAAAAGAGAAATCGGCTTATTAATGCATATCACTTCGATGGAGCCCACAAACCACCAAATGGCCATTAATTTTGGGATTCCGGATCTTAAGCTGACCGTGGGTGATGCTAGCCAGGTCCAGGAGCTACATGAAATACTAAAAAAATTTGAAATGTTGTTTCAAGAACCTTGCGGGTTGCCTCCTCATTGGTCTCATGACCATCGGATTCCATTGTTTACATCGGATCAGCCAGTGTCCGTTCGACCATATAGATACCCTTTTTCTCAGAAAGGGGAAATCGAAAAGATCGTGTAAGAATTATTGGATTCAGGAATCATTCGAACGAGTGTAAGTCCTTTTTCTTTCCCAGTTCTGTTGGTTAAGAAGAAAGATGGCTCTTGGTGTCTTTGCATTGATTATAGGGAGCTGAACAAAAATACAATGAAGGACCGATTCCCTATGCCCACATTGGATGAGCTATTGGATGAACTTAATGGGGCCAAGATTTTTTCTAAGTTGGATTTACTCTCCGATTATTATCAAATTCGAATCCATCCAGATGACATCCCCAAAACAGCCTTCAGAACCCATAACGAATTTCTGGTAATGCCATTTGGACTCTCCAATGCTCCTTCTACATTTCAATCTTTAATGAATGACATATTTCGACCCCATCTTAGAAAATTCGTCCTAGTTTTCTTCGATGACATTTTGGTGTATAGTCGAAATTGGAGCGATCATTTGGTGCATCTCGGTAAAGTGTTATCCTTACTTCAATAGCACGAGTTGTTTGTGAAAGGAGCCAAGTGTGAATTTGGCCGCTGTGAAATTCCCTTTTTAGGGCATGTAGTGTCAGCCCAAGGAGTATCTGTGGATCAAGAAAAAGTAAGGGCAATTTTGGAGTGGGAGAAACCACTTTCTGTTAAAGGGTTGCGTGGATTTTTGGGATTGGCCGGTTATTACCGCCGGTTTATTTGTAATTTCAGCAAACTTGCTGGCCCGTTATTTGAGATGTTAAAAAAGGATGGTTTCACTTGGTCGGAGGCTTCAGAAAAAGCTTTTGTGAATCTCAAGGAAGCAATCACGCAATCTCCCACATTGGCTCTACCGGACTTCCAACAACCCTTCATGGTGATTTGCGATGCCTCTGGAATGGGTATTGGGGCTGTGCTAATGCAATGGGAAAGGCCTATAGCCTTTTATAGCAAGATTTTACATGGTCGGAACTTGGCTCTCTCCACCTATGAAAAAGAATTGCTTGCCTTGGTGACTGCCGTTCAACGATGGCGTCATTATCTTTTGGGACACCGTTTTGTGGTGAAATCTGATCACCAAAGTTTGCGTTTTCTATGTGAACAACGGTTATCCACACCCGTCCAACATAGATGGCTCTCCAAACTTTTGGGTTTTGATTTCACGGTGGAATATGTTCCGGGGAAGCTCAATGTTGTTGCCGACGCTCTATCCCGAAGGCATGAAGAAACCGTTGAACCACTTAACTAGAAGGGAGCCCAGATATGTGAAGAAAACCAATCCATTTCGCATGGGTTTGGATCAGCAGGGCCAGAATTTACTGAGACAAAAAAAGACCCCAAAAATGGAGAGCATCCCAGTACAACCATAAATGAGGACTGCAGTTATGCGGTTTCATCTCTTCTTCCCCGCTGGTTAGAAACTATTGCTGAAGAAACCACCACGGATGTAGAACTCAAGGAACTTTCATCCCTCATTCAGACAGGAAAATTGTCAGACCCATGGGCAGTCCGAAATGGGGTCATATTCTATAACGGGAAAATTTATTTATCTCGCACTTCTGCTCTTATTCCTACCATCTTGTCCGAGATTCATGGAGGTTTTCATGAAGGAATCCAGAAAACTTTGCAGAGGGTCCGTTCAGTATTTCATTGGGAGAAATTACGGACTGATGTGGAAAATACCGTGCGGCACTGCCAGATTTGTCAATAACACAAATGGGAGAACACTAAACCTTCTGGATTATTACAGCCCCTCAACATCCTAGATCAAATTTGGGAAGAGATTTCAATGGATTTCATTGAAGGCTTGCCCATTTCTGGAGGTAAGAATGTGATAATGGTAGTGGTTGACAGATTAAGCAAATTTGCTCATTTTGTGGCTCTGAAACACCCATATACTGCAAGTATGGTGGCTAGATTGTTCTTCAATCACATCCTAAAGTTGTATGGACTCCCAAAAGTCATTGTGTGTGATCGGGACCCTGCTTTCATGGGATTGTTTTGACAAGAACTCTTTAGAATGCAAGGAACACGATTTAATTTTTCCATAGCTTACCATCCACAGACGGATGGACAGATTGAAGTGGTCAATCGGTCAGTGGAGATGTATTTACGTTCTTTTGTGGGAGATGAACCTGGAACGTAGGCAAACTGGCTTTCTTGGGCGGAATATGCTTATAATACTAGTCTTCATACTTCCACTGGAATAACCCCATATAAGGCTGTTTATGGAAGGACCCCACCCATTCTCCTGGACTATATACCAAGGACGTCCCGTGTAGAAGCTGTGGACCAAACGTTGAAGGAGAGGGATAAGATTCTGAAGGAATTAAAATTTCAGATACAGTGAGCTCAAAATAAAATGAAACAGGCTTATGATAAGAAGCACAAAAACGTGGAGTATCAGCCAGGAGAATTGGTGTTCTTGAAGCTTAGACCTTATCGGCAGACGTCCATAGCCATCCGAAAGACTCTTAAATTCTCCCCTCGTTATTATGGACCTTATGAAGTTATTCGAAGGATTGGTGCGGTGGCTTATGAGTTAAAACTCCCTGCTGAGAATCGGATGCATCCAGTATTCCGTGTGTCCGTTTTAAAAAAATTTCTCGGGGAGGGAGTTACGGCTCAATATGAGTTACCTCCGACTTTTGCGGGCTATAAGGCTTTCTGTTCCTCAAGCAATTCAGGATCATAAAGGGAAGGGGCGATATCAGAAGGTTTTGGTTCATTGGCAAGGTATGTCTCCAGCTGATGTTACTTGGGAGATTGCTAGTCGCCTTCGTCAGCAATTTCCAGAACTGGACCTTGAGGACAAGGCCCTTCTGAACCGGAAGGGAATGTTACCAGCTACGAGTTAAGCAGATGATGTGACCGGTTAGTCTAATTGCTAAGGGGCGGACGTGGCTAGAAGGGTAGTCTCGATTAATGAAAAGGGATTCTTCTTGTACAAGAAGACTCTAGATTCTGGTAATTGGGAAGCCGTTCAAACGGCCAGGGGCATAGTAGTTAGATTAGTTGGAAAAAGAATAAGGGATCGGGGGGTAAACTCGTCAAATAAGAATCAGCTATTTAGTTTAAATAGGGATATTGACTGTAGTCTCGGCAGCTTGAATCCAATTTGTAACTCTAATTCTGTTAGTGAATTCTCTGCTATTCTCGTTTCTTCCCTTGCTAAGTCAATCTCAACATTATAGGTGGTAGTCAGCGAGGTAAGGGGCTCAAGGCGTGGAACGATTATGCCCTTGAAGGCCCAATCACGTGGTCAATAGCTTAAAGTCTTAACAAATTGATTGTCCCATTACAAGAGGCAAAATACAGGAACGAATAATCAAAATAATAAAGTTAAATAAAAAAGAACAATTAGCAAATATCTTCACAAAGTTATTATGTCACAAGTTAAAGCTTGGTGTTCTTGCCATAGATAAACTGCCGGCCATAAAGGGAATGTTGGAGATATTTTTAAAGAGAATGTTGGAGATACAAATTGAGATAAAAAGTATAAATGTTCTCAATATTTTCAATAATGGGAATATTATTTAGGGAAACAATAACATCGTAATATTTTCTTTCCTTTGTTATTTCCTAATTTTATATGTATAAAAGGGGTATAAATACATTGTAAAATTTGACCTAATAAATAAAATTTTCATACCCTATTATTGGATTGGTTTTGCCTCCATTCTTGCCTTTGTCCCAACTAGCCTCTCTTGTTTACCATTAGTCTTATGAGGGTATGAAATTTCGTTCTTTAACGGAAGGGGTCATGATGCGGATGCACTTAAGGCCCAATATCACGAGTTCCAACATCAAAGAATTGAGAGCCCATAACATAACCCAATGGGTCCAAGAAGGCTAAGGTTGAAGAGCAGCCTAAGAATATTCCGTAACATCTCTACAGGCTTTAATATGGGGGGTTTCCTAAGTAGTTGTTGAGTCCTTAATTTCTTAGGTTTAATTTATTGTCTGAGAATATTTCCTTTTATTTTGTTTTTCCTTAATTGTCTAGGTTACTGATTTATCTGGGTTTCTATACTTGTTAGATCTCTGATTTGTTTAGGAGTCCTTTATTTATCAAAATCCATATTTGTTAAGACTTCCTTAATTTTAGGGATTCTTGATTTGTCAGGATCCTTCTAGAACTAGGTTTTAAGGATTCCTGATTTACCAGGTTCCTTCTAGGATTGGGTTTAGCTGCCTATTTAAAGGGAATATTGTTTCTGTTGTAAGCAGACTTGTTTTTTTACTCCTAAGTTGTGTGATTAACTTTTGCATCCTTTATCCAATTCTTGCTAGGGATTGGTGGTGGTTCTTGACTGGTGGCGTTGCCTTTACGTCTTGGAGTTTATTGGCATCTATCTTTTATTTTTGTTCTTTATATTTTCGTTTTTCCTCATTTCCTCCCTACCAAACACTCACTTTCCCCACAGAAAACCCAAAAACACAATTTTTTATTTTTATTTTTTATTTTTTTTTACATATTTTCTTAACCCGAGCTCGCTCAAGCCCACCATAAGATTTGCATAAGGTCATTAACCCCACCTCCTTTTTTTTTTTTTTTTTTATTTATTTTTATTTTGGGATAACGATTTTTCTAAACTTTTTTTGGCAACTTCGAAGTTTAAGTTACAATTTTGGAAAGGAAAAAAAAAATCGTAACTATTCTTCTATCTCAAAATATCTTGTTAAAATTTCAACATTTCATTTTAAGATAGGGTTCAAATTCCTCATGGGATCAAGAATAGATTTATTTATTTTTTCTAAAATTCAGATTTGTAGAGGAACTTGCCGAGAAACATGGGAAGTTACTTTTCGTAACTTGGAAGCATCGGGGAGCCCATAAAGGCGATGTTTAACCACTAACAAAAGCTTATTAAAGTGCATCTTCGATTTATTAAAAGGTTTATAAGTGAGTAAAAGGACCCATTTGTGAAATCTAGAATTTGACATTCTTTAACCTCCACAAAGATCTGAAATTATTTAGGTCACGAACCAGACCCGAGTTCTTCCAGTGTACATTGCCTTTATTCAAGTCTCCATGTCATGGGCATGAAGCTTTTGTTTTTCATCCTTTTTAGTTTTTATTTTATTTTTTTAACCTTCCATATGATGCACACGCTCTTTCAACTCTCTCCATGATTTAATAGATAAATAATTGGATAGAACTTCCGTATATTAGTGACCCCTATACTTGGGTCTCAAACTCATGGAGTTAAAAGAATTGAGTCTTAAAGGTGAAAATCGCGAAAAAGCACATTAGGGGACTTATCATGAAGCATATTAGGGGACTCATCATGATGTCTCCATTAGTAACAAAGTGCCCCAAATTAGCTTTACCTCTTACATTTATGAACGAATCACAAAATGAAACATAGATACATTTCTATAAATATCAATACAATACAAAAGTTAATCTAAAACACATTTGACCGAGGGTCCAGTCAACAAAACCAGGCACTACCATGCGAAGGCCAGGAGGAGCAGAATTAGCAAGCTGAGCTGGTTAGGAAGCTGGGGTTGCCCGCTGGCGATGGTGGAAGAAGGAAATTTTCGTTAGCTTCTCTAGTTCAAGCAAGCAGATGGAGTGCGATGACTCCAAATTTCAAAATAGACAGACCCCTTTCTTCTCCTGCTTGTCTTTTCAGTCGTCTTGCATATCAAACATCTTGGGAACCAAAACCTGCAACGTAAGGCGGTCAAGACAAATCCTGACTACTTTCACATTTAGAGAAGATAAAAAGAGCCATATATTGCTTATAAATTCTGTACCAACAATGAATACTCTGAGCTAATTCTAGATTAGTCATTTAGAAAAACAAGGCAATCAAATGGGCCAAACCTAGATCCAAGAAATAGAAATGTAGAAGATAAGAATCAGTCTATATACAGCAAAAGTATCATCCAGAACTTGGGAATGGTCCAGTAAAATCTTCTTTTCCTGCTTTTATTAATAAATTGTACGGAAAATTCCTTAAGACACAACAGTCCCTCACTAATTCTGTGCTGCATAGGACTGCAAAAGTAACCGTTGCCATTTGGCTGTAAGACACAAAATGGACTCTCATCCACCATCTTGAAGACACATAATTATGGCTAGGACCAAACAAATTACAAGGTGGATTGCTTTTATATTGATATGGCTCCTTGCCTCTTCTCTAGTTGTGCTAAGCAAGCAATTATATCAATTACAACACCCTTATCCTTGAAGATCTCCACTTTGGCATTTGGGGTCCAAGTCATACTGAAGGAAAATTCTAAGCATTGGCAAAGAGCATAAACAAGTATATAGGCCGAGAAGAAGGAAGAGAAAAGATCGGAAGGGTGAGAGCGATGAGAAGGCAACTAAGTTAATAGATAATGGCAATGTAATGAAATGTTATGGACACAATTCTCGTAGCCTACCTCTAGAAGTAAAGTTCACTAATGACAATCTACCGTGCACGTGGGAGTTGTCTTACGCGAGATAATAGCAGCTCAAAGCACTTGATGTGAGACTTGCAAAGGTATGCAACACTCCTTCCATATATATGTTTGTCAAGAGTAAAAGCAAATCCAAACATGTTGTCAATCTCCTTGTAGTTCCTTTTCCAGTACAACTTCAACAAGCACTGATCTCACTTTCTCAGTTATTCGAACAAGCTTAATAGAAAAAAAAAAAATTAAAGATTTTATTGACTTTGTTTAATATTTCAGAGCAAATTGAAGATTTTTGAGGCACTGTCAATCTGACATAGTTGATGAATATCTCCCCAAATGTTATGGAACCAAAGGTTTAATTCAATATGTGGCAATTCTCTACAAAATTATTTCTGTTTCCTATCTAAACATCTATGCTAATGACAGAAATATCGATTGATAACAGCAATGCTTTGCTTGCACGATTGATTTTTATGCATTCAGCTATCCAGGTTACTACAATTAATTGAACCCAGTATGGAATTACATTTCACATCAGCTTGTTCAAACTTCTCTTCTGTCTGTCTTGACCACTTGCTTTCAATGCAAATAATCCCTGACTCGGCATCAGAAGTGAAGACCAACAGGAAAACATGCTTCTTCTATCTCTTTTTAGTTTCTCCTTTGGGCAAAGCTATGCAAACAAAAAGAAAAATCTGACAAAGTTATCCTACGGTAAGATGGGAAGGCATGCGGAATACATAGGGCGTTCTCCAATCTACCCCCACGAAATTTGGTAAGATTCTTATGTAAGAAAAGCGTTTCTAGTTTCTCCTTTTTCTTTTGGAAATAGGGGTCCATTCCTCACTACCCTCAAATTAGAAACAACACAGACCAAACAATAACAGCAATTGGCACAAATTAGCCAAAAATAGTCGAACCTAGAATCATGTCACGGATCTCCAATCTGTACGTTCTAATATCCACAAGCAAGGAAAAGAGAAAATAGAACCAAGACGCCAAAAGTTTCAACAGAAAAAAAAGCCATCTAAAACCATAAACTCAGTTCAAGTCAAATATGCACATAGCAATAACGCAAGCCAAACAAAGAAGCAGAAAGTAAATCAAGAAAGAAAGAATCGAATCAATTAAGTACCCGGTGTCACGCCAGATAGAAGATATCATCGGTCATAAGAAGAATGTACTGCAGGATCCTCAAGGGGGCATTCCGGAAATCCAACTGCGGCAACCTCAACTCCCTAATTCTGCACTCCCCACCACTCCCACCATCCCCATGGACCCGCCCCGCCCGAACCCTGTTCGACTCGATCTTTCTGAACAAATACACCGAATTGCCCCCCCAAACTCGCCTATCCCCGGGATCCCGAGATGGGTTTTGCTTCGTCTTGAAAAGGGTCCAGCCTATTCCTGCCAGGGTGCGAGAAAAGCGATCCATGGTGTCTATTCGATCACCAGTAAGACGGGAAAATAGAGACATTGAGCAACAATCCCAGTTACTACTGCTGTCTGCGGCTACTTTGCCTGCGGAGTGGGTGGAGTGGATAAAGGCCAGCTTGAAGAGGCCTTTGGAGAGGGTCGCAAAAGAACGGAGGTGGGAGAGAGAGGCTGTGGTGAGGGAAGGGAATGGAAGGGGAACAGCGTCCTTCGGTAAGGAGAGGGATGAGAGTGATGAGGATGACCATGATACCGGGAATGGTGATGATGGTGATGAGGAGGAGGAATTTGATGGGGATGATGACGACGGAGATGAAGATGGGTATAAGAAGATAATGTGGGAGAGAGATGGGGTGGGGTATAAGTCCAGGCCGATGTCTCTGGCTATGGTGGCGAGTCTGTAGGTGTCTGTGATGAGCTCTTTGGTTGGGAGGAAAAGGAGAAGCGGGGTCTTTGTTCCGGTGAGTTTGTTGCTTCTTCTTCTCGTTTGTGTTTGTGTGGTTGTAAGATTGTGATGGGGAGAGGCATCAAAGGCAAATCGATCAAGGTGGTCCTCGTCATTGTGTTCAGGGGGATGCGGGTGGCTGAGCAGGAGAGGGTTGTTAATGGTTTCTCCCAAGACCAGAGAGCGAACCAGCTTTAGTGGGAGCATCTTTCTTTTTCCTGTCTCTCCCCACTCCTATTGGAAGGCATCTTCTTACCTTCTCTATCTTTGACAAACTGAGATGGAGATCTTGGAACGGCCAGCCGAATCACCTTTACTTGTTGTGAGGAAGACACAAAAGAGGCAGAGTGGTTTGCTTTCACAAACTTTCTTGACAGACCTCTGCAAGATTGAAAGTGGGAATCATGGAACTATTGATATTTTGACGTAAAAGCCTATCTTATTCAGGTGGGGATGGATCTACTTGACTCTTTTGATTCATTAACTATTGCTGAATGAGCTTATGGTGATCCTAGTTTTCTTGTGTAATTGAAAATAATCTAATTCCATAAAGAGCACCGTACTCCTTTCTCTAGGTCAATAAAATTTGGCATCCATCACAAGAGACATAGGTTTTTATTGATTTGACTTCTCAAATGGTACAAGATTAAAAAAATTATATCACAGGGATGAGTTTATTGACAAACGAATCATAAAACAAATAATGCAACTTTTATGACAACCATGTGATTTGTTCTTCTTTTTTGTTTTTCATTGAATCCAATTGGTAGCATCCTTGGTCCTCAATTGAGTCCTACACGTGGCTGATGATTATATGGACTTATTCCTTATTGTGTTATGGATCTTATAAAAACCTTAATAAATGACTATAAAATCATTATATAGTTGACATCTGTAATACATCATATATTATTGTGTTTTCTTCTCGGGGGTTCGGAGTTGCTTTTATAAAAATGATTACACTGCACCAGTTATGTATACGCTATCATAATAGATTTGCCAAAGTAAAATTTGCTTTTCCAATTTTGGGATTTCATGCAATATTCAATCAATTTGTTTCCGTACTTTTTGAAACAAAAGCTAGTAGTTTAGGTTTCACATTTGATTTAGAAATAATGATTTTCTAAAATTCTTTTTCACCATTTGCACAATCAATCAAAGTATAAATGCAACCAATGACTAGTCAATATTCTAAATACTTAGATATAGTAGGATATATTTTTTTATATATAAAACAAACCATAAATATTGGAATTTTAGGGAAATACCTAAACAATAAGTATTTCCTTGCTCAAGGGCTTAGAAATAATGTCACTTGACTAACAACTACATGTACTAGTCATTCTTATTAGGATTAGAATTATTGTAATCATTTAAGAATCAAATCTCTTGTACCAAATACTTAAGATTTGAATGTTTTTGTGATATTTGACAACAAAATTATGCATGCCAAGATCATCGATGTCCACATAACCTGTAAACTCTAAGTTGATAGAAAGTGGAAAAGAAGACATTAGGGTCTTCTTAACATGGTATCGAGAGACAGGTTCCTCCTTCCGTGGCCTTCAGGTTGTCATCACCTTTGGGCTTCTTAATATGTATTCGTCCCACGTGGAAATGGAGCATGTTGGGAATTGTAGATCATCCTGCTCCGAAAAAATAGAGTTATAACTTTGGCCTTATATATGGTGGCCCTCTCCTACCTCCTAGGGTGCACTTTTGCTTTTTTCTCTTTAGAAGATGTATAAGAACTATCTTTTTTATAATACAAGGACTGTAATAAGGAAAATATACAAGAGAATAAAAGAAAATATTTTCCTTTTGTATGCAAACTAATTTCCCAATTAACTTGATCTTATCAATGAATAATCATGCCATGTAGAAAGTATCGCATGTTGAATAAAAAAAAACAAAAGTAATATATACACATATCTTCAACACTCCCCCTTAAGCTAATAGTTTGGTGGCTTGTAGATGTCAAAACATGAAGCTTACTCAACATATATGAGTGTTGTCTTTAACAAAAGGCTTTGGTGAAGATGTTTGCGAGTTGTTTTGTAGTCTTTATTCCTTTTGTCTTTATAAGCCTTCCTAAATCTTGTTTCTCATGAAATGATAGTCTATGTTTATGTGTTTTGTTCTCTTATGGATTTTTGGGTTTGTTGCAAGTTTGAGTGCAACATCATTGTAACAAAATAAAAGAGGTGGTCATCTTACCTATATTCCTAGTTCTTGAAGTAGACCTATCATCTAAACAATTTCATAAGTAGTTTTAACCATGACTTGATATTCAAATTCAACTGATGATAAAAAGATAGTTAATTGTTTCTTTGTCTTCCATGATAAAAAAGGATTATCCAATTTCACATAAAAACCTATTGTTGATCTTTTACTCATAGGACATGTGATATAATCAATGTTTTGTTCTCTTATGGATTATTGAGTTTGTTGTAAGTTTGAGTGTAACATGATTGTAACAAAATAAAAAAGGTGGTCATCTTATCCACATTCCCTGTTCTTGAAGTAGATCTATCATCCAAACAATTTTGCAAGTTGTTTTAACTATGGCTTGATATTCAAATTCAATCGATGATAAAGAGGTAGTCAATTATTTCTTTGTCTTCCATTATAATAAAGGATTATCCAATTCACATAAAAACCTATTGTTGAACTTCTACTCATAGGACATGTAATATAATTAGTGTTGTAGTAACCCATTATCTCCATGTTACAAGTTCTAGATAAAAAGAATTCCCAACCTTGGATATCCTTTCAAATACTTCACAACTTTCAATGCTATATTTAAGTGAAATTGTTTTGGATAATGCATGAATTGTCTAAGGATATGAACAACATAACAAATATCAAGTCTCACCATCATAAGGTAGATGAACTCCCATTAAGTCTCTAGTAGCTCAAAGGATCCCTTAGTATGAAATTTGTATCCAATAACAATATCCTTATGTCATATTCAACCATTGTCAAGTTTAAATTTTACTCAAAAGGAATGACTGTGGACTTGTACCCTGATAGACCAACTTCAACTATATCTCCAGAATGTACTTGCATTGGCTGAAAAATTATTTTATTTTATTTTTCCTTAGAAAGTATTTGGGAGGTTCCAAATTCTTAGTACAAAAAGTGGAGTGTAGATATTTCTTAAGACTCTAAATAGCAAATATGTCACTTCCCATCATCAGTATATTGTCCATAGTTATCAATAGATAGATGGATGATGTATATTATCTCTATGTAAAAAAGACATAATCATGTTTGGATTGTGTGAACTTAGTAGAGGTGAAAGTAGTGTTGAATTTAGTATACCATTGTCATAATGTTTACTTAAGTCTATATAAAGATTTATAAAGATAGCATACTCAAGGCTTCCCTTATCTTTGTAATTCTTGAGAAGGTCCATATAAATATCTTCCTCTAAGTCGCCATGAAAGAAACATTATAGGTGTTTATTTGGTGGAGAGGCCAATCATAAAAAGTAACAATGCTGATGAAGGAATGAATAATGACCTCCTTAGCTATAAAGGAAAACGTGTCTTGGTAATCAAAACTTCATTTTATGTATATCCTTCAATCACCAAACATAACTTATAGCACTTAATTGAACCATCTACTTGGCACTTGATCTTGTATATTCATTTATATCTAATAAGTTTGTGGTGGGAAGGCATAGGAACAATGTCCTAGGTGTTATTCTTAGAAAGTGCATGTAGTTCAAATTCTATGCTTGTTGCCATTTTGAATCCTTTAAGGCCTTATGATAAGAAGATAGTTCTTGTTCATTGGAGATATAATGGATGCAACACATGTAAACTAGAAAACGTGGCAAAACTAACATATAATGAGACATGATAATGAGTACCTAGCGAATTTACATGGGAATAAATACAATCCTTGGTTCAAGTAGAAGATTGAGAGGATCATCTCGATTGTTAAGGAGTACAAGTGGAGGCACATAAAGGATAATTGCCAGGGACTTATTTGAAGCAAGTCCTTGTGCAACAAAAGCTAAAGAAGTTGGAAGTGGTGCAAAAGTAGGCGGAGATGAAGAATTTTTTGAGTTATGGGTTTGATATTTTTTATGATGAGTCTGGTATTATTTAATCAAATATTTTCATGGCCTAATCATTACATTCCCTAAATCAATTATTTATTTGGCATTACAAAAATGTTTGTTAAGGTATTTATTTATGGTTTAATGAAGTTAAATGATTGAAATATTCTCTTTAAGGGCTTGTGATAATATTTATCAAATTAATATTTTCATGATAAATCAATTTTTTGATTTATTTCTTGATTGGAACAGGGGAATACACGTTACACCATGATTTTGAATCAGAAAAGAGATTTTTGATTCTATCTCTGTTTGTTCCATTTGAAGAAAGGAAGGATCCCAATGAATAGATCTTTCTTTAAGTTGTTGAATCTCTCGTTTATTGAACAATGTTAGGACGAGAGTCCTCAGATTCCACATTTTAGAATGCAAGAAACCCCAATCGGAAGAATATCTCATTTATTAAAACCAATTCAATAAAGAACACAATAACAATAATAATATGAAACTATAAGGCTATTGATAAAATACTCTTAATAAAGCAATAAGAATCTAAGCTAGAAGTAAGAGAAACTACTAATGATAAAACAAGGAATTCTCTTCATTGATGAGGGATGATTATTATGAAGGCTAAGAATGCATTATATAGGCATGATAGAAATCCTACTTTAACTCGAATTAGAACTCTAACAAAAATATATCTTATTTTATCATATTTTCTTTTATCTTATCTTATCTTTAGTATTTTAAAATCCTATCTTTAGTCTTCTAGAAACCTAATCCTAACAATCCTTACTCCTTCAAATAAACCTTGTTTAGTCTTCTAGAAACCCAATCCTAACAATTCTTACTCCTTCAAATAAACCTTGTTCTCAAGGGTCAAGTTAGGTTAAGCCAGATCCTAACAATCCCCACCCCATCAAATAACCCTTGTCCTCAAGGGTTAATCCTTTTTAGATTTTTCCTAAGATGCCACTATTTGACACTTGAGATGATTGTTGGAGAGATTTTAGTGGTCTCCCTTGATGGGTGAAGAACTCTTAACTCTTGGGTGGTGGACCTTGGTGCGTGGTGCAATTCACCTTGCAACACCATTGGGTTGGGAAGGAAGGCAACTCTTCCACCACTTCTAGTAGTGGCTTATATGTTTTCTCTAATGATAGCTCTTCTATCTCCTCCAGCAATAGCTTTACCACCTCCTCGAGTGATGGTTCCTTTGTCCCATTTGGCCATGGCCATGGTCACCCTCAGTGGGTAAAGAATTCTTAACTCTTAAGTGGTCAACCTCATGGGTGAATGACTCCTTGGTGCAATTCACCTTGCAACTTTCTCGGGGTGGGAAGGAAGGCAACTCTTCCATGACTTCTAATAATGGCTCATTTATCTCCTCCAGTAGTAGCTTTACTACCACCTTGAGTGGTGACTCCTTTGTCTCATTTGGCCACGACACCTCCACCTCTACCTCTTTTAGCAGTGGCTCTTCCACATCCTCTGGTGGTAACTCCTTTATCTTTTCAAATAGTAACTCCTCCACATCATTTGGTGGTTGCTTTTTTACCTCCCTTACCAAAGGTTCCTTCACATCTTATGATGGCAAGACATCTTTTGGTGGTAGCTCTTCCACCTCTTCTAGTGATAGTTCTTCCACCTATTCTGATGACGACTACTCCACATCTTTTAGTGATAACTTTTCCACCTCATCTGGTGGCAACTCCACATCTTCTAGCAATAGCTCCTTCATATCTTCTGGTGATAGCTCCTTCCCCTTTTTTAGTGGCAACTCCTTCACATCTTCTGGTGGTAACTTTTCCACCTCTTTTGATGACAACTCCTCCACATCTTCTAATGATAGCTTTTCTACCTCTTTTGGTTGTAGCTCTTCCATATCTTTGGGTGGTAACTCCTCCACCTTTTTTGGCAATGGCTTCTCCACAACTTATAGTGGCAAATCTTACTTATTTGAGTTCAAACCATTAAACTCAAGGAAATTAGTACGGTGAGCATCGAATCTAGAAGTACTTGAAGTTGCTCTACCACCAAGGTGTCATTCCATGTGGGAGTTAAATCTATCAAAATTAGGCCTTTCAATGTCTCCCACAAGTTGTCCATGGGTTGCAAACCCCCTAAAAATGGGCCCTCAATTTGCATGGGGCCCTAAGGAGTGAGGTCCCTAAGTTGATTGTGGGCCTTGTTGATTAGGCCCCCAAGTTACATAAGATCCCTACTGAGCAAACACCTAACCTGGGGTGGACCCAAGGGTAATGGGTCCATGCCAAATGGGTCCCCAAGGGTGGAACTAGCGCTTCTGGCAAGGGGACTAGTGGTGGCAGCTCAACCCATGGTGGGGGGTAGTTACAGTGGCTATTGGCTGGCCTTGAGCACCCTCGAGCAAGGGCATGTGGCAGTAGCCATGAGTGAAAATGTCATAATGAGTCATAAGTGTAGGGTGTAGTACCCATGCCCTTGTCCAATGAATGTTGTGGTGGAAGCTAGGGGAAGAATGCTAAGGCCTGGTTGAGTAGCCTAAGAGAAACATGTGTGATACAATGTTGGCAAGTGTTGGGTATGCCCTTTGACCTAATGGGGTAAGATTGGGAACATGACCTGCCCTAAGAGCATCATGGCAAGTGTTGTTTGGTGGTTGACCATGACTTGATCGAGCTAACCCATCTAGATCTTCTACAATAACAGAACCATTGTTGTTGTCTAGGACAAGCCAAGTTCTTAAGGTAGGAGGCGATGGTGGTGGCACAAAGCTGGAGTGGGTTGGTTGTAATGCTTGCAACATCTGTATGATCTTATCTTGGGATGTACATAGATTGTTGACTTTCTCTTGAGTAGATACTGACAGGGCTTGGACTTGGAGGACTTTTTCCTCCAAGGTGGGTATGGGGTCATCTATAGGGACATTAACCTGTGCTTCGGCCATTGCTACTACAAGGGTTTATGCCATTGTCTGGGCCCTACGAGTAGAGGCTAGAACATTGGCTCTAGATACCATTCTTGGGACAAAAGTCCTCAAATTCCACACTTTAGAACATAAGAAATCACAATTGGAAGAATATCTTGTTTATTGAAACCAATCCAATAAAAAACACAATAACAATAACAATAATAATATGAAACTACAAGTCTACTAATAAATTACTTCTAATAAAGCAATAAGAATCTAAGCTAGAAGTAAGAGAAACTATTAATGATAAAATAAGGAATTCTCTTTATTGATGATGGATGATTATTCTAAAGGCTGAGAATGCCTTATATAGGCATGATAAAAATCCTACTTCAACTCGAATTAGAACTCTAACAAAACTATATCTTATCTTATCTTTGGTATTCTAGAAACCCAATCCTAACAATCCTTACTCCTTTAAATAACCTTTGTCCTCAAGGGTTAAGTTAGGACAAGCCAAATCCTAACAATCAATGTGTGATATTCCGAATCCTTATTACTAATGGAATCGAAATGATCTCTGGATTGATCAGAAGATCCTTTCAATTGGCTAGAATCCGTTACTTGAATGAAACTAGATCTTGTGGAATCATATCAAATATTTGATGATACATTCCATACCTTGCTAAAAAACCAATCCTTGTTTACCAACCACACATTGTCCAACCAAATCCAATTCTCTCTCGATATGTTCCTAAAAAAGTCCAATTCATGCATATTCTTCCCTCAACTAAAGAAGAGATCTTGGTAGAATTTCCACATATGAAATTAAGCACAACTTTGCAAAGAAATAACCCACTTGTTTCTTAAGAAGAGGTGAGAAACATGATCAATATCATTTGATTTAATAGTTGACCTAGATACTTGTTTTTTGAAGAAAGCTTCTAGTTTAATTGGTATTTTTTCAGGAAAAGCAAACATGAGATAACAAATCCAATCTTTCACTAAGATTCGAATAGCCATCCTGAATTCAAGTTGATTATATTTTGCCTTTTCCTCGGAGAAAGACGATCAAACAATTCCCAATCATGGTCCTTGCGGATCGGATCATCAATATAATATACAAAAAGAAACTCCAGATATTTGATATCTTTCTCTTTGAATGAGATCTCAATTCCAGCGACGGTTTCATTAGATATCTTACAACTAGAATCCCTCTTTTTTCCGATCCAGTTCCTCCACCACCGCGAACCCCAGTTAGATTCAGGCATGATACACTTTTTAGTTATTGGGAGAGCCCGAGTACTCTCTTTCGGATCCAGGAAACGGCTCTCAGAGATCTTTTTTCCTTTTGGAAGATACAGGAGCGAAACAATCAACCTATTGATATTGGAAGAGCCAAAAGATTCTTCCAATGTATCATTTCTGGGTCCAATGAAATTCATAGGTATAGGAAGAAGTCCTGTCAAATAGAGATTTTTTCTTTGACCAACTTTTGATTGTTAATATGATATATAATACTACACCTTTAATCATGAAATATCGATTGCTTGTTGAACCCTGCGAGTTGCGTGAAAGTAAGATACTCCAAATTCGGGAGTCCAAGAGTTTTATAAAACGTTCTTGATGGAAAAAATGTGAATGAAAGATCCCGTTGAATTGAATTAGGTCCAGGAATATGAGAAATAATGAGAATTCTTGATCTTTCTCAATATCTCTTTAAATTCAAAAATCCATGATTTGAATAAATGTCCTTTCATTGAATCCTCCTAATTGCATTGATTTATCCTAAAGATTTCATTTCAATTGGAATTTGGTTATTAAACATGTATGAGGATCCCCACTAAACATCCATGGCTAAATGGTAAAGCACCCAACTCATAATTAGCGAATTTGTAGGTTCAATTCCTATTGGATGCAAGCCAATGGGACCCTCCAATAAGTCTATTGGAACAGATTTCACTGTTTGTATTTGTTGGAATATTCCTTAAGCCTTATAAAGATATTTATTGAAATATTATCTTATTCTTTTATAGAATATTTATCAAAATATTAGTATTTGGGGTGAATGCATTCCATTTTATGGTCAAAATTTAAGAGAGGTAGTGTCAGCACAAGTGAGCAAGCCCATGAAAAAAAAGAAAATTTAAGCTTTTACTTTAGCTTTTGAGAATACGAAGCCTAGCGAATAGAAGCCAACACAAATGAGAAAGGTTTAGCTCGTTGAGTAGATAATCTAACTAAATAATCTAACTTCTATGTTGTCCTTAAATAATCAATACTTGCACAATTAGAACTGTTATAAGTCAATAAAGTGAGGTTTATTGCTTGCTATGTCATTGGTGAAATAATATATTCATCATTTGTATCACTTTATAAACTTCTTGCACACTTGTTATTATGATAAATTGTGTAAAATAGCTTTTTATAATTAGATTTTGTTGTCAAACATAAACAAAGTTACAACTAATTAATTAGGACACAATTAAACCAAAAAAGTCAAAGAAACCTAATTCACCTTCACCCTACCCCCTTTCTCTTAGGTTGGCCTAGAACCTTATAAAAGTATCAACAAGCTCAACCAAAGGATAAGTTGGGGAACTTAGATGTGCCTAGGGGCTCACAAGAGGAGCAACAAGAAGATCCCATGGCAATGAAGCAAATAGGAGGCTCAATGAGGACCATTGGTGGTGGATCCTTATCCAAAAAGAATTGTTAGAAGCTAGTTGCTGGCTCAAATGGAGTAGTTAGGAATAATTAATTTTGGAGAGGAAAGATGCCTTCATGGAAGACAACATCCTAACTAATGAAAGAATAGCTTGTGGAAGGATTAAAAAGTTTGAATCCTTTCTAGAGTGGAAGATGGCCCATAAAAACATAATGAAGGGCATGGGGACCCAACTTGTCCCCATGTTAATGTCCATGTGCTTTCCAAAGAGGAGCTCAAAGGTGTCCATCCATTAACAACTTGAGTCAGAATTTTATTGATAAGGTAAGTTGTAATGACTACACAATTACCTTAAAAGATTCTAGAATAGATGTTTGATACTTAAGAGCCCCATCAATCTCAAAAAGTTGATGATGTTGTGCTTAATAACCCCATTTTGTTGTGGGAGTAAGTACAAGAGCTTTCCTTAAGGATGCCATGAGTGAAAAAAAAAAAATGAAAAGCAACCATGATAAAAAATAAAATAAAATTATAGGTATTATTAATATGAACACATTAGACTAAGGTATTAAACTGATTCTTAATTAGTGTAAAGAAACATGTAAGGTGGGATAAAACTTGGGGTTTAGATTGCATGAGAAAAATTCAAGTGCCATGGGAATAATTATCAACAAGAATAAGAAAAAATTGGAACCTGTCATAGTGTGGTGTATGATAAAGACCTTAGATGTCAATGTATATGAAGGAAAAATTGAAGTGGTGCATGACATGCTAAAGGGAAAGGAGGCATAAGATTGTTTAGCTAATGGAAAAATGTGACGTTTTGGATGTAAAAAAAAAAACACTATGACTCAAATGTTGATAAGAAATGAAAATATTGTAATTGATGTTGGCATTACAAAAGATGCTATTATTCATGAGATTATACAATGATAAATCAAATAATTCCAAAATAAAGTCCTTGATGAACACATCTCAATCCTATTAGTTTATCAGTCAAATTGGTCTTAGAAAAACAAATGTTAGAGTCTAGAATGACTTGAGAATCATTGTTTACACATGCTTTGGACATAGGTATAAGATTAAACTAAAATTTTTGGAACAAAAATGATAACGTCTCCATTGGGGTAATTTATTGATGTGGATGGATGAGAATTATGAACTAGTGAAAAAAAAACTTTTATTGCAAATTATATAGTCACTAGCACCTGAATCAATAATCCATGTATTATAAAAAATTGAGTTCATGAAACAATTAAATGTATATGTGAAGTTATCCAAGTATTATAACAAATTGAGTTCATGAAACAATTAGATGTATATGTGAAGTTGGCCGTTTTGTCTAGAATGTCAATCTAATTCAAGGCTTGCATGATTTTATTGAACTAGTTCTTATTAAGTAACTAGTTGATATTATCACCAAATTTAGATGTAACTAACCTCATTCAAAACTTCCAACCCAAGACCTGGGTGTGTTTAATGAGGTATTTAAACTTTTATCTCCTACCCAACGGTCCTCTCCACATAAGGGCTTTTAATTGTATCTCTCCTCATGAGAGTCAGGTTTGTTAGTGATACTTTCAACAATGGGAGCATCCAATTCTTGGCTCTTAGCCAATGTGGAACTAGAAGGCTTCAGCATTATAATCACTAAGAAAAAAATTTCTACTAGGGGTTTTTATTTTTTACTTGAATGAAAAAACAATATATGCAAGTTTCTATTTAGGACTTTTAAATCTATTTACTGATTACTACACCAAAGTACTAACATTGTTTTGCAAGTTAAGGTTGAATTTGCAACAATAACCAAAAAAAAAAAAAAAAAAAAACTTTTGAGGGGAAGCTAGATTAGGATAGAAAGTCTCATGATACAATGATAGAAAGTGAAAAAGAAAAAATGCTAGAAATTTTGGAATTTTCTTTGAATTGCTTTTCTTATAGAATATGTGCAAGGACTATGCTATTTATAACACGAGAATTGAAACAAGGGAATAAAAGAGAATATTTTCTTATTGTGTACAAACTAATTTCCCAATTTACTTAATTCTATCAATGAATGATCAGGGCATATAAAAAATATCCCACACTGAATTAGAAATAATCAAGAGAAATATACACATGTATTTCCAACATAAGTCTTGTATCAATGAACCTTCCTCATGGAGACTAATGATAGCATATAATTAGTCTCATATTGTAAATATAAATAATAGAAAAAAGGGCTGAGTTGTTAACGCAAATTTTACAAAAGGACTTTGAAGATGAAAAAGGACCCAAATAATAAGGATTGAAGAAACACTTTGAGATACATGATCACTATAATTGAAAACAAAATCTAGTGGTTACTATTTAGGCCCTTCATGTAAGAATTGAATTGTTTTTTATACTTTAAAAAAATTTATGTGCCATATAATCAAACAAAATTTAGAACATATTTTCCCTAAGTGAAATGGCTTCTTATTATGCAAAAAGGAATTCAATCTGGGAGGTAATCTAATGAAAATACATTTTAAGCAACGTGGATCAAATTTATCATTATGATACTACTAGCACAGCATAGATGAGAAATTGATGGAGGTGTTATAATTTTTTTTTCCTTTTAAATGGGGTATTTCCTTGGAGAAGTAGTATCAGCATCCTATCGATAATATAGGTTGCGGTTACGATGCATTCCCCAAAAACGTTTTGGCACATTTGAAATCTTTAAGGTAAGAATTGTATTTAGAATGTAACAATGTTTTCTTTCTACAGAATCGTTTGGTTGTAAAGAATTTATACGGAACGGCCATTTATAAACCCTTTTGATATAAAAAAATGTGATGTAGATTCGGTGTTGAAAATTCAAATCTATTACCTATTCTAATATGTTTGACATGTGAGCAAAACTAACTTTCAATTGTGGATAGAAATATTTTATCTTTCATACGAAGTGTTTGGTGTCTAAAAACCATGAGTAAAGTCCACATTGCTCTTAAAAAATCATCCATGATGGTAAGAAAATTACACATCATCATATTTTTAAATTTTATAGGCTTTTCATATGTCTAGACGATTTAATTTAAAGGGAAAGAATGTAGTAGTAATGGTGCTTTTGAAAAAAAAAAAAAAAAAGAAGAAGAAGAAGAATGTAAGTTTGTTTACCTACTGGCACAAACTTCATTAGAATTTATTTTTGACATTTCAGAAAATAGTTTAATAAAGATGTCATAGTCTTCAATGCCAAAGATAATAATTAAACTTTTACTACTTTGAAACATAAAGTACATGGGGGAATTGAAATATTTTTACTCGACTCTATATTTTATTGAAAAATCAATGGAAGACTCCTTTTGAAGCGAATGAATCATGCTCGGTTACTGCCAATCGGCCTAGTCCTCTTCAAATGTCTTTGTTCTCTACAGAAGCTCAGGGAATGGACGACACAACCGGTCCACGTGAAAAATGCAGCGTAAAGAACAAAAGCTTAGCAACGTTGTCAATTGACAGTGTCTCCTAAGTCTTTGTGGAGGAAGGTAGGGGGGGTGAATGATGCTCAAGTGTGTGGAAAGGATCGTCCGGGCTGTCGGAGCAATGAACCTTATCGGATTGTTTTTAATGGTTAGTATTTTGCCACGTTTGCGAAAATCTTGCTTCTAGACACATGATTTTCCCAAAACTCAAAAAGACATTTGAAAAAAGCTTCCGTTGCTAATTGATAATATGTCTGTCTCTCCTCTGCTTCCCTCCTTCCCTCCTTCCGTCATGAGGAGCGTCCTTAACGACCTTATGCGGGACTGCAGGTATTTATACTCTAAACTTACTACACTTGTTGAATGACATCGATTATGAATTATCTGTTTGACACCACTAGTACTAAAAAGCACGCATGCCTCCTATCTTCTTCTCTACCTTCGCATGCTAAATTAACTTGTTACTTTGGTACACAATCATTCTGCTTTTCTTGCTTTCTTCCCCATGCTTCCAAAGAAAATTTGACTATACTTTCTCGCGCATTGTTGCTTCTGTTGCTTATTCAATTGCAGTTTTTCTTTTTCAATCTTTGGACATGTAAAGCAATTTAGCTCAAAAGCATAAACTTTTCAAACAAGACTTGCCCAGTTTGGCCAGCTCTTATTCCAGGAGCTGTTGAAATTATCCTCTTCCATAGCATCTCTTTGGCTCTTCCAATACCGCGGTAGTAGGAAAATGCTTTGGCTTGGTATTAGCTCTTAAAAATTAAAGAAAATGACTCATATCTAAATCCGAAATCCGAAATCCGAATTGGCCCAATAACAAACGGCTAAAGCAAGCCCATAGTCTCCAGTTGAAGTTACTAACTTTGGTCGTGTCAAACTTGAATCTAGATAAATGGGTGGAGTGTGAGATGCATGCACTATTGGATAGCCAAGAGTTTTTCACAAAGATACTCTGATTTACCACACTTGGTGATAGAAGAGTGCTTGTAGGTTGATCCATGGTGGTTTTTGGTCCCAATAAAGGAAGTATCACACCAGAATGTAACAGTGATTAACCAGAAATGTTGGGTTAGGTTTGGATGTCGTGGTTGACAACATAAATTCGTTACCGGCAATAGATTGTTACGGGTTTGTTCCCGAGGCTTTGAGTAAGCAGTATGCAACATGAAGGGATGCGGAGAAAGGACGTGCCACAGTCGAGCCAAGGGCTAAACATGGGTTTCCATGCTTATTTCCGCGTGTCAGTTATATTTGTGATGTAAGCCTAGCCTAGGGTACTAAGACAATAGGAAAGGAGAAGCTCTTATAAGAGCCGGTCTGTAAAAGATGTAACGAAGCTTTTAAATGAACAGAAATGTTTAAGGAGGTCTGTTTTCCCTCAAAAGAAAACACATTTGGGCTGGGGTGTTTGAACGAGGAAGAACCATCTTCCGTCATGATTGCAGACGGTGAGCTTGAGAAAACCAGTGCCGTTATGGGTCCTGGCAAGCAGGTCTGTAACATGAATGAACAGAAATGTTCAAGGAGGTCCGTTTTCCCTCGAAAGAATACACATTTAGGCTTGGGTGTTTGAACAGGGAGGAAGAACCATCTTCCTTCATGTTTGCTGACGGTGAGCTTGAGAAAACCAGTGCAGTTATGGGTCCTGGCAAGCAGGTCTGTAACATAGATCAATAAAACTGAAAGGAATACATGATAGGTCAATCGATGGAGATTGGTTGGTGGCGAAAAGCAGCCAGGATCAATAGCGGAGGTAGTGGAAACTGAAATCGGGTTGCAAACTAGGTCGGACCCACAGATGCGGCATGCACTTGAACCACGCAAGTGTGCATAGTGTAAAGGCACGTGATGCCCACACACGGACATAGAGTTTTGATGCATCTTCTACATGCCATTTTCTTAGATATTTTTTGCCAGTTTTATATAGCATTTTAATTAGTGTTTAACGGTATTTTTAGATTGTAATTCCAAGGTCAGGGGAGGCCTAAAATTGATGAATATTTTTGTTAGTTTTTTACTAGTTTTTTGCATGTGGTGTATTTAAATTAGTTATATATTTGACAAAGGCGTAGGATTCCAAAAAAAGGCTAATATCTTAGAAAACTACTACACTCCTAAATGAAGATTTGAAGAGGAGAGTTCTCTTCATCTGACTTTAGTATGTTTTCAGTTGATAATAGTAAAAAGGAGAGACAAAGTTATGTGATACCAATAACAAGATGTAGAAAGAAAAAAAGTTTCAAGTGATGGTCTCATATTGCTGAGATTGTGAAATAGTAAGGGAATTACTATTGGGCTCAAGGGTGGAGTCATTCTTCAAATAAAGTTTAGTTCTCTCTAAAAGGTAACATTACATATGTGAAGGATGTACAAATGGTTTTTCTCTATTTTGAATTTTACATGTTTGGACTAGCTCATTGACATTAATACAAATTATGTCTTGATTTGAAGTGGGTTAAACCCTAAGTGATTTAGGGTGTGTGAAACCCTAAGGCCAATTGTTTCTTTGGCAAAAAGAAATGATAAGTATGGAACTACTTATGACATGAACAGTAGGAGATATAGTATTTATTGAGGGGGGGAACTAGATAAAGCAACAATTCATGGAAAGTTGACAAATGAGCTAAGGTTATTATGTTAGTTAGTGTACTTGGGCTCATCTTAAATAGTTGATTTTACTTCTCCAATCATTACCTCAATGATAGTATAAAGTGTAGAACTCATTTTACCTCTAATCATTCTGTAGTTGGAATGTTCATAGGAATGTGGTTTAACTTCATAAAGTATTCTCCAATGTAAGCTCAAGTTAAAAGGAAACTTATGATGGTGCAAGTACCTACTGTGAGTGGTTGTAGTAGGCTATTAGATGATGTACCATTTGATGTGGATAATTACAAAATGATGTAATATATTTTCATTGGTAATCATGAGGACTTTGATATAGGTGATGCTGAGTTTTGGTAGTAGTTCATGTTGCACTACAACAACCTATGAGATTCAAAGTCAAAGGAAAATATGATGTGAGAAAAACTTGTATATTTTTCCATTAGTTTTTAGATGATGATATCTAAAGTTCTACAAATTCATGAGCATGTATGAATTTGTGTAATACTTAAGTAACAACATTTGTTTTTATTTTAGGGTAACTCCTTTATGTATGTTATTTAGTTCTCAAGTATAATAATAACTTGATTGATTGTTGAACCTTAATAGGCTTTGAGAGGGAGCTTGTGACATGGAAGACCTGAGAGCAATATGGTATATCATTGGGATGGGATACTTAAGACAAAGTGCCTTAAGACTACTTTCAACCAAACTGAGTTGAAGAGAAGATCAAGAGAGAGCCCATCTAGTAAAGGCTAGATGCTTGTCACGCATGTTCTTTACTTGACATTTCAAGCTAGTGAAAAATGGACATGATTAGAAACTATTGAGATTGAATTGGTGATGGACAACTTGAGGATAGACCTATTCATTAGTTAGGTATTCCTTCATTGGTGATGAAGAAGGAGCTCAAGGAGTTAAGGAAGAGAACATCTTCCAATGCAAATGATGTGCTAATAAGGACGATGGATTGATGTTGAGAATCTACTTAACTATTGAAAAGCGTAGAAATCATGTATGTAGCAAATTAACATATTTTGCTAGGTTGTTGCACTAATTTTGCTCAAAATAGAGGAAATTGTTCAAAATTTAGAGTGAAAATTAGTAAGGCTAAATATATTTTAGGCATATCTTGAGAATACTCTAGAAGTTATTATTGCTAGATATAATTTTGCTCTGGAGGGTGCTACATTATGTTGCAGCCACTAGCCAAGAAAGAATCCAATATATAGATATTGAAGACAACCTAATTATGGAGCTACTATGCATGCTAAGATAGTTGTGTGAGGGCTATAAATGGGTCTTGTAATCAACACTTACATATTTTCTTGAAAAAACCTAATAAGAGGAGAAAGAGCTAGTAGTTGTATTAGTAATGGTAGACATAGGACATTATACTGGTTTGAACCACTTTAAAATCTTGTGTTTTGTGTGTTTATGACTTAATCTATACATTTATGTGTTAGTGCGCTAGGTCATTTCCATATACTTGTAGCCTACTTGTCTAGGCCTTTTCATATTTCTTATATAGGACTTAACATGTCCTCTCACTATGGCTTAACTCTAAACCATTTTATGATGCCCTTTACTACATTAACTCGGGTTCCAAAGGTCATATGGTTACTAAGAAGAAACTTAGATTTTGATATCATATTAAAAATCATAAAGAATGATTGGTATCCAAAATAAAATCCTAAGACATTAAAAAAAAAAAAAGAATTCATCTCTTTATAAATTACTCTTTTAAATTTTTAGATTTTTTATACATATATAAGCCATAAGCAACCAAATGACTTAAGCTGAAGGTATTACTAATTGTATTTTGAGTAGTGGACCAACCTAAGCTAAACCATAGAGTCAACTAGGCTTTGCCCTAACCCTAAATTAGTATTGCTTTTACAGGTTAGAAATTGAAGCAAATTATTTAGGGAAGTGCATTTTCTAAAACTCAAAGTGTTTTTTACTATATTATCAACATAACCTTCTCATTTCCTCCACTCTTCCCATTCATCATGAATTGATAATTCAAGTGCTTTTGAATACACAAGTCACTTGAAAAATACTAAGAGCTTATCAACACAAAGAAAATATGTTAGAAAAAAATTTAAATGTGAAGGAAACTAGAGAATTAAGACATGAAATAGGCTCATGGCTTTTAACAAAATCATTTGAGGAGCTTTATTATTCAAACCACACTACATAACTTTTACAAGAGCACGACCATATATATAACAATAGGATTGTGTTAAATAATTGTGTCAGTTTCAGTCCATACATATTATTGAGCTACTTGCAATGTTCCACATGGGCATGTGGACAGGATATAGTTGGTTGTCGGCACTAGGCAACATATATGAACCGTCTTTATTGTCTACCATGAAGTCTATGAAGGACAAGCCAATGTTCATACCATTATCCTCATCCAAACCTTTTGGCAATCATTTATAGCCCTTCTCATCACTATCCATGAAGCCTAGAAGATATGCAGTGGCCTATCGAGTTGTCAACTTGAATTCAAAATTCAAAAATTGGGTCTCTCTCCTTAGGGTGGTTGTTGGATAGGGACACACTATCTCTTTCATATCTTTTGAAGGCTAACATGGCTCTAGGGTATTGGATGTTATTGTTGTGTTGGCATGTATAGTTAACTTGGTTGACCTTCTCTCTTTAAGAAAACAAAGCACAACCATCATCTTTTGTTCATTACATTTTGCATATTGAATCGGTTCCATTTTCTTTCACGTTTCGTCAATGGTCTGAATCGACTCTATTAGAATGTGAGGGTCCACCCTAAAACCTTAAGGCATTAGGTGGAGAATTCTCATCACTTATAAGGCCACAGGCCTATCCTCTTACTTCCAATGTGGGACAACACTCACTTTCAACACTCCCCCTCACTTGCATGCTTACATAAGCATTGTAAGTGGACTGAGGCCCAACTTTGGGGCATATGGGTTTATGAAGCAGAGGCTCATCCTTAGCTCTGATACTATATTAAAGTGTAGGGGTCCATCCTAGTCTTTAGGCCTTTTAACATAGTATTATAGCTCAAGTTAAATCTACTCCTTCCCAATGTCACTTAGTGTACAAGAGCATGTGTGCAAGATGAAAGTATCATATTTAGGATGTAATCCCTCATTATGAAACTTAAATAAAAGAAATGTTCTTTCAACTTTTAAACTATTTTTCAGGTTATGTCTTTAGGCCTTTTAACGATAATGATCACCAAAATCTAGCTTTGCAAGTTGATTTGACACTCCTATATAAAGATGAATTTGATTCTAGTTTAATATTATGTTGCTAAAGAAATTGGAACCCCACAATGTCCTCGAAGCTTCTAGTGGGATTTCATTACCTTTTCCAAAGAAGGCTAATCAACTTTGGCCTAAAGTACCAATCTTTGGAACCAATTTAAATTTTTTAGTGTAACAACGGTTTCAATTGTTTCCAAATTAGAAGCTTGCTCCTATTAATTTTTCGTTCTGTGAGTTTGAAGTTTTTCTTCGCCAAATCTTGCTTTCTTTTGGATACAAGAAGAGAAAGAGAGAGTAATTGAAGAAAATTTAGAAATTAAAAAAAATGGAAAGAAAACTTAAAAGAATAAAATGAATTTTGAAATAATTCGTGCCTACAGCAAATATATTCATCACTAACAAGTGCTTTATAATATCATATTTTGTATCCCATAGATTGACTTTCGCATTGTAGTGACCATGTCTACTATAGATCATAGGGATGTATATTAGTAAAAAAGTAACAATTATAATGATAAAAAAAATGATTGTAGGATATGAATAAATGTTCATATTATTTAACAAAAAAAGATGCAATTTAATTTGAAGGTAGGTTCAAAATCTCTGATGTCATCAGGTAAACAAAATAGAATTCAATAGTTGATGGGTCTAAAAGAGTAGATGAAAATTAAAAGACTACGATTTATGAATGAAGACTCCATTAAATTGAATCTAACCTTACTGAATTTCATGAATGATACAGAAACTTAGGGGATTTTTGTTTAAAGAAAGAAATTTAGGTCCATATTAACCATTAAATTCATCAATCATTTATCTTTACGGAAAAATCCGCAACTCAAACAAAGATTTCAGTTGCATTTCTTTTTTTTTTTTTATGTTGATTGCTCTAAACGGAGCCTCAGGAACTCTTCTTTTGTTCGTTGGAGGTTCATTCACTTAATAGGCTATATAACATTTAGTGTAAGCTCTCCCTTCCAATTCGAAAATTGGAATCCACAAATAATTTAAGGCCTAATAAAGTTGGAGGATATGACTTCATATCTCTATGAATGTATTACCCATATCATTTACGAATTTATATTTTGAAGTAGAAGCTTAAAAATGATTTTCGACGATTGGTAAGATCTAAAGAGCCGCAGCTGAACATAATTTGAAAGTTTCAGTCCAATTGGTAAACTGTTTAGTTGCTCAAAATTGATTTCTTGATCTTATTTGAAGGAATAGTTGTCCCTTGTTATATTTTATATTTTATAGATAAGGGCTTACATCCAACTTAAAACTCTGAAGTATTAAGTAGAGAAACTCATCTTTTTATTAACTATATTTTAACTTTTTATGTTTCTCATGTAGGACTTAGCATGTCCTCTTACCCCAAGCATAGAATAACACTTTTCATGATAATCTTTGTTTACGAGCAAAGGAACAAAAGATTGAACTTAGACTTCAATGAGACTCCTTAATAATGTGCATGAATCTAACTTATCCAAATTTATAAGGGTACTAAGAAAGAACTTAGACTTTAATATCATGTTAGATTTTATAGAAAATAGTTATATCCAACTTAAAACTTTAAGACATTAAGTAAAAGAATACATCCTTTATAAATTATATTTTAACTTTTTATGTTTCCCATGTGGGATTTAACACATCCCCTCGCCGTGAACAAAGGAGCAAAAGATTGAACTTAGATTCTTAATGAATGTTTTAGCAATTTGGGGCTAGACATTCACTCCATAACACGAGGAACAACTTTGTTTCTTGATAAGAAAATTAATGAAGAAGGTATAATTAAAACTTCGGCCAAAGATGTTCCAAACTGGACGTTTGTACTGTTATCAAGCATCATCCAAATTAATCTACAAAAGACATGTTATTTGCAGCCCAAGACGTGTTCCAGGATACCACTCAAATCATAAATACTTCAAACCACTCTTTTTTTAATCAATTTTTATATATCCTTTCCTTAGTTTTTGTAATAAAAGATGACAGGTACATATCCAAGTAATTTGTGTAAAATAAGGGCGGCTTCCCCCTTTCGTTTTGAGAAGAGATGTTGTCGTTGGAATCCGCGTCGATCGACTCTGGATCCAAGAAGTTACTGCAGAATAATTGACTAACTTTAAGATGCCAATTGCATGACTCAGGAAGAATGGCTGTTGCCTTGCATATCTGGAAAACGACCTCTACGGGAAATTATCATACAGTTTTTTTTTTTTTTTTTTTCTGGGTTCTACTAGCATAGTCGTTTTCTTAAAACGAAGGATCATAAGTCGTAAAAATAATAGATTATAGAAAGGTCTTTTCTAAAATCCAAACGCAGGCCTTTCTTATAATTATAAAGATATGTTCCAGGTTTTTATAGATCTTATCGCACAAGTGGGGGAAGCAAAATTATCAAATCTATAACTGTAGCTTTTTACCATTCTCTCCCGAAACTGATCGCCAACATACACTCAAGGGTCCATCTCCATTATTTTTCTTTTGCTTTCACCTTTGGTTTTTCTTTATCTTAGATTTGGTATGATTCGCTTTATAAGCTCGTGTACAATGTGCAAACGTACCTGCTCCTTCAGTTGAAAATATTATGTAGAAAAACCATGTTGATTTCCTTTATGTTTTACTTCAATTCATTTAAATGACACAGCGCACTTGGTGCTGGTGCCAGCGGAGCACTCTATTACCGTTTTCCGAGAAACAGCAATAAATTACAACTTTCCTTTCCCCATCTCATCAGAACTTCCCATCGGTAAGCTCCATTTCTTTCGTTATACCCTGGGGTCAACATTTACTCTTTCAATGCTCATTTTCTTTGTTTGTGTGCTTTTGTGCGTTCTAGCTTTAAAAGTTTTTCAGTCACTTCTTCCTTGATGGTGGAGGTGGAAGAAAGGCCAAAGTTTGATGGAGACACCGCGGCTTTACTAGTTAAGGAGCTGAGGAAGAGCTTTGATTCCGGCAGGACAAGAAGCTATGAATGGAGAGTATCACAGTTGAAGAGCATCGAGAAGATGATAGAAGAAAATGAGAAGGAGATCAGCGAAGCTCTTCACAAAGACTTGTCAAAGCCTGAACTTGAAAGCTTTCTCTCCGAGGTACGTTATTTTCTTGCATAATAATGATTAGGCAAGTGTCTTGGAAGTTTATCTCATAACTGTTATGTTAGTTATTATATGGCTAGAATCTGTCTAACAGCACTAAGTTATAATTTTGTTATATGGCTAGAATATGTCTAAAGACTCCCAACTTTATAATAATTTTGTTTATTTTACTCCGTGTTTGTATCATGTCATTTCTTAAACTATCAAAGTAATATCTTGTTAAACATCAAAAAAAAAAAAAATCATATTTAACTTAAAATCCTATCATTTCATGGAGAGATTGCTTCCACTACTCTTTTGCTTGGTTGCATTCAATTTAACTAAAAGATAACAAAACTTATTTATTATTTTTCCCTATTTCTAAGAAAGTGAGCGCGACTTAGGAAAGCTGCTGTTGTTTTTTCCTCTCATTGTTATTGCCATTTTATAATCGCTTTCACTACTATTGATGACCTTTATGTTCCTAAATGAGCTACAGCTTATTAAAACTAGTGTTCTAGCGAATTGGAGAATTTGACCTAATTTGTTAAAATATTTTGTTTTTGTTTCTTTTTTTCAATCCATGTGCTGAGTTCATTCAATGCTTTCTTTTCCCAATGCATGACTATTCTTGAAGATTATAAAGAGGAGAAACATATGGAGTTCCTCTTATCTCAAACATAAGATCTTTTGCTAGTTAGTTATGTCATGTCAAGGGTTTTATCCTTATGTAGGTGAAAATAGACTCATAGATTGAGATAGATATCCAAGAGTCTCATTGACCCATTAGACCTTCACTCATCTATAGGTTTTTCTTCACATTACCATTGTATTTTGTTAGGATTAATGAAACAATTAGGTCAAAGGTATCTATGTAATTGTGGAACTAGGGTTATCCTTTAGTTGTAGTGGGTTTTTTTGGTAGTATCTAGTTGGGATTTTCATCCTTTTGTTGTAATAGGTTTTCCTAGTAGTATTCAACTAGGATTCCTTTTGGGGTTTTTTTATAAATAAAGAAAGTATAAGGAAACCTAATGGAATGAGTAGAGAAAGTCCCCTTAAGGGCTAATTGTTAAAAAGAACTCCTCTTATGAATTCTAATTGATGAGAGAATTAAGAAAAGGGGAAGTAAAAGAAAATCTAATGAAAAGATACTACAAAAAATATAAGACATTATGATATTTCAAACCTTTTAAATTTATTGTGTTTATGTGTGTATGTTCTTATGATTGTGTGTTTAATCTCTATATGGATAATGAGCTTGGTTAAAGTCCCCCAACAAGTGGTATCAAAGCTGCTTGGATTCCTAAAAAGTGGTGCAATAAGCATGGAGTATGGAATATCAAGACCAAAGATGATAGATTAAATGTGGTGAATGTAATTGAAGAAGAAAATAGATGTTTTTGAAGTGAGATTTTATCTCTCCCTATATCTGGTTTGATGTAGATCAACCAATATATATTGTTGGAGTGGTGAATTGGGGTCTACAAAGTGTAAATCTATGTCGATGTGTCCAAATTTGAGCATTTATAAGCCAAATTGAAGATTTTTTGTTAAAAAGAATGACATGTTGTAGATGATTGGTATTTTTGAGTTGTCAAATTGAAGATCAGACCAATCATATTGTTTATGGTGGTTGTGTGAATCTTTGGCTCAAGTTGCGACATTAGATGGTAGAGAATGACAAAGATATAGGTATTTGAAAATGGATTGAAAATTAAGAGGGAGCTTGTAATGCTCCTATGTTGATGTAGTTGATAAAGTAAAATTTTGAGATTTTCAAGTTTGTAAATATCTAGATGAGGTATGGAAGGCTTTGATGGTTGATTTTGGAGAAGCATTAACAATTCTAGATACAAGCAAACTCTTCGACGAGTGGATTTTGAAGAAAGATCTCAATTGTTGTGGAAGACCCAGAATTTTTAATTTTATTGATGGCCTCATGGTGGAGGTATTTGGAAAGAAGAAGCACATGATGATGTACAAATGCCTTGAGAAAAACATGGCTTAGGAAAGGTGTAACCTAGAAGAGGCTATATTGAAAGTGCCAAAAAAGGTATTTTTTATACCTTCCTACAGATTGTGGTTAAAGAGAGTTTCCTTAGTCTTTTTATGTCCAAAGACTGTAGTTGTGGTAGTTGAAGAGAGTTTCTCTAGGTCTTTCTCTTTCTAAAAGCTATAGTAGTGTAGTTGATATACTTGAAGATATTTTTTATACTTTCCTATAGTGCAAAGATGTTGCTATAATTGTTCCAAGGGGAAGATTGTTAGGATTAATGTAACAATTAGGTCAAAGGTCTCTATATAATTGTAGAACTAGAGGTTATCCTTTAGTTATAGTGGGTTTTCCTAGTAGTATCTAGTTAGAATTTTCATTCTCTTGTTGTAATAGGTTTTCCTAATAGTATTCGACTAGAATTCTTTTAGGGTTTCTCTATAAATGGAGGAAGTAGAAGAAACCTAGTGAGGTGTGTAAAGAAAGTCCCCTTGGGGGCTAATTGTTAGAGAGAACTCCTCTTATGGATTCTAATTAAGGAGAGAACTCATGAGATACCTATTTAAGAAGAGGAAAAGTATGAGAAAATCTAATGACAAGAACTACAAGAAACATAGGACATTATAATGTTTTGAACATCTTAAATTCATTATGTTTGGGTGTGTACATTCCTATGATTATATGTTTGATCTTTATGTGAAGGATGCACTTGGTTGAATTCCCCCAACAAGTTATTTACATTTTTAAATTGGAATGATATTCTTTCTAGTATTTCTCTTCAATCTTGTGATTTTCATTTTCTAACATAGTATTAAGTAGGTTTGAATTTTAATGGGCTTTCTATTATCCAACTTCAAAAATAAAAATCATGTTTCTTTTTCTTACGAAGTGATTTCTATAATTGCAAAGAAGAAGAACTAGCATAGCTTAACAGGGTAAGGTTGCTAGGTTGGGCATCAAATAGCTAGATTTGCCCCAAGGCAGCAATAGTAATGCCAACTCAGTTAGTAAAATGGTTAGATTTACTGTAAAAGTAAAGGTAGCTAGATTCATCATCCATGCAACCAGATCTTGACTTAAAATTGCAAGATCTTGTCATGAATAAAGGCATAATTTAGGCTTGGACTTGGATTAGTTATTATTTGGTTCTATTTTGTTTATGGCCTTTTTAGATAATTTAATTTTTCTTTGTTTTTATCCTTTAAATAAGACCTAGGGTTTAATAGATATCATAGAAAAAAAATATATTGAAAATGAAAAAAGATGAAACTTATCCTTTTTTAGGTTTAGGTTTATCATGAGATTGAAACCTAAATGATATTCTCCATTGATGATGAAGCTTTAAGTTTTGATTTCCATCTTTTAAAGGAGTCCAATATGGAATTGACTTCGTAATCCTTTTTGCTACTTGGTATTCTTATTGGTATCTAGGCATACTTATAATCCTTTGGGTGTCAGATCTAGCCTTTAAATGGTTTGATTGACCATCCAAAGGAGGCATACAATGAGCACCCATTTATGTAGAAAGGTGAATGGAAAGAAGTCACTTATCACTAGTGAAGAAGGCATTCTTTACGGTTGTTACATTAATTTTAACTCTTATGAGATTTTTAAGTAAGGTATCAAAATTAGGCTTTAGGAAAAAAAATTAGAATTATCAATTTTTTTTTTCCACCTTGCCTATTTATATGAGGCTTGAAAAACTCTTAAGTATGGTTTAGCATTTAGTGATCTATCAAATGACTAAAGAGAAGAGAAAACCACTAAAGAGAATTTCCCCTTTTGGCTCTTATAAGTATGAAAATCCTTAAGTAGTTATAAATTGTTATTCTTTATGAACATAAGGATTGATTTACTCCAAATCACATAAAATCATTAGAGTTCTTGAATTTGTTGTCTTTGTAGTTTGATTTGCATCCAATCATATCACTTAATGTATATATACATGCATGCCTATATATATATATATATATATCCTCTGTGTGTATTGCTATATATATGTGTGTGTGTGTGTGTGTGTGTGTGTGTGTATATATGCATGTACATTCTTCATTTGCACAAATTCAATCAAAAATATTTATTAATGCACTTGTTATTTGATGTAGATTTCCCAAGCAAAATCTTCTTGCCAGTTGGCACTCAAAGAATTGTCGCGTTGGATGATGCCAAATAAGGTGACTAATAGTAATTATGTTTTCTGTTAAGAATGAGGATGAAACATGTCCTACTCTACCATGAAGCAACCACAAAGATAACCTAATGCCAATTCTCAACATGTTTTAGGTCAAAACTTCACTCACAACATATCCATCATCAGCAGAGATTGTGCCAGAACCATTAGGAGTTGTTCTAGTCATCTCCACATGGAACTTTCCTTTCTGTACGTAAAAGAAAATCTGATTTCACACAATTTTCAATTGGTTACATAGAACATTATTTGCAATTTTTTGTCTAACTCCTTGTTCCTAAAAACCATATCTATTTTTCATGTACATTTAGTAACCATACGTAATCATTTTGTATATAGCTCTAACTTCAAGGTTCTTTGATCTTTTTGTCACATCATTTTTAGTTGCTTTAATCGTTTATCCATTTGCTTTTTATATCATAATGACTAGAAACAATTAATATCACATTTAACTACATATAGAATATGGTTTTTCTAGCTCTTTTTTCTTTGCATGTGTTTTCTTTGACTTTACAAACTATAGTCTCATTAGTCCCAAAGAAATTAACAATATTCATAATTTTCCTGTTTCACTAAGTTTGCATCAAATTGTACATCCGAGGCATAATGTGCATTTAACCCTCCAAGTATCATGACTTTCCCCTTGTTACTATGATATTTTCATTCTTCATTGTGCTAGCTTCCTAAATCTAACACCGGAAAGAAATGATTTTTAAGTAACATTTAGATCTAGATTTGTTTATGGTTTTTGGGTTAGACTCAAGTATTATTTACAATTTTTTCTTTTCATTAAGCTAGGTTCCCTCTTAAAATAACTTGACTTCTTGTTTGAGTGTTTTAACCTAGCATTATGCTATTTAAATAGTTCTTAGATTGGTTCTACAATTTATTCTACTATTGTTTCTTTAGGAAAGTAGCCTAACTTATCTAGGAATGGTGCCTCTAAATGTGAGTTTTGGTTTCTCTAATCACATGTTGTTTTTGACCTTTTACTCTCTTTTTCCTTCTAAACTTGGCTTATAGGTACATACTTAAGTTATAATGATGCTTTAACTCCCTTGGATGATGTCTTGCATTCTAGAAATAGCTTTTTATGAGTAAACTTGTGGATTTCATACCAATACAAAATCATAGTATTTTATACATATTTATAGGAGAAGAAATGTATAAAAGGCTAAAATCCATTGGTTGTTTCCAATGAAGTCGGACTCATTAGAGTTCTAGAAAGGATGTTCGAGTCTTAATGGATTCGAAACTAAGGCAAAAATAGGAAACCTAGGATCTAGTCATCTCACCAGTGAAAGACCATGGGCGTTTCCATTAGTCATCACAACATAAGAGACAAGGTTGGTAAGAGAGAAAATCACAAGTGAAAGTTCTACAATTTTCTTCTTCTTTCCTATGGTAGATGATTCTACCATATTACAGTTGAAGGTTTGGGTTGCGAACTTGGTGGTTAAATGCACTAATGTAGCATGTTCTATTAACACTAACCCATAAGTTGAAGTGGCAGAGCAAACAATAAGCTTGGATTGAAGAATAGTAAATGAAGTGGTAGATAAATCTTTGGTGAAAAAGTTATTAGATTGATCTATAGAAAGATGAATTTGGGAAAGGATGAAGTTGTAAAGATGAACTACAAGTGAAGTGGATGCTCTAGCGTGGAGTTTGTTGAGAAACTTAACAATGTGCATTTATAGAATACCAATGAGTGGACGTAAGGGATATGCAGGAATTGACATGTGCTAATGATGGCATAAATTATGTCTAGGTGAATAAAAGTAAAATATTGAAAAGTACTGAAAATGTTGAGATACATGGTTGAATCCAAGAGTGGTGTGCCTTAGTAGGAATATGGTGGCTTAAATCTAATGATGCATGGGCTAGGCATAGGTCACACATTTCTCATCTTAGCTCAAGCCAGTATATGCAATGCAAACTTGGCTTGATGGAGAATAACACCACAAGAAGTATCATGGACTTTAATACTTAGGAAGTAATGAAATGAGCTAAGGTCTTTAAGGGTGAATTTGCACTAAAAAGTGTTAAGGAACATTGGGTGAACCTATTAGAATAATATCAACTACATTTAACAACAAAAAGATACTTAATCGATTCATATTGTAGATGGAGAAGGACATCATTGGAAATAAAGCCCCTCAAAGAAGTAAGAAAAATGTTTAACCACTAATACCAGCCATATATTGTTTGCTTTAGATGATATAAGTGTCATAGTTGGCAAACATAATGAGAGTTTGCTAGATAAATGAACATCAATGGTTGTTCCATATTGATTTTCTTAGTAAGATGTCCATTCAAAAAGACATTTTTGACATCTAGTTGGAGAAAAGGCCAACCATTGGAAAACATAACAGTGAGAATAATGTAGTCAATGACATGCTTGACAGTTGGACTAAAGGTTTCATTGAAGTCAAGTCAATTATGTTGATGGAAGCCTTTGGCAACTAAGTAAGCTTTGTAGTAGTTCAAAGAGCCGTCAAACGAGAGTTTGACTTTAACAACCAATTTGCAATCAATAGGTTTGGAATGATAAAAAGGTGGAATTGGTTCCCAAGTCTAATTCTAAATTAGTGCTATGTATTCTTCAACCATAATAGCACGCAAGCAAGGGTAATTAATAGACTATTTAAAGGTACTAGGTTTAGTATAAGGATGAATTGCTACTATGAGAATGTATCTATGTTGTCTAGTAAAAGTATGGTCTAGAATGCCATCTCCAAATCATGCAGCTACTATCTTTGATGAAATGTAATTTCCATTTGCTAAGGCACCCACCATAAATCATACTTTATTTCCTACCATTACACCACCATTGTCACCCCTCCTATTGCCACTAATTCCACCAATTACCATTGCCATGGATGCACCAATCGAAGAGCCACCTATTCCACTAAAAGATACTAATGGCTCCACTCTAAAGTCTAAGGCCTCACCAACCTTATTTCATCTCTTACTCTGTGTTGATGTTTTCTCTATGCAATACCATTTTAAAACAATGAATAAGGACAAGAGAGTCATTGATGAATTCCATTTTCATGGAGTAGTATTTAAAACGAGACAAATAGAAATTCTATTGTGTCATCACAGTATTTCGTTTCGATCTTAATATTAAGTTGTTTTTTTCACAAGAAATTTGGAAGTGCAAAAATTTGAGATAAATTAATCATCTTAATGTAATTGATACACCAAGAAAATTTAGAGGAATTCGTTTATGAAACAAATATAATATTACTTAACATGAAAATCATTACAAGACATAACCCTCAAACATCAAAGTGAACTAATTGTAGAAGAATTATGGACCGAAATAGGGAAGGTGTATGGGATAAATGATGACTGTTATTAAAGAAACATGTCATTCAATGAGGATTGTTTAAGAAACATAAAATAGTTGGATAGGTAGCATGACCCGAACTCAAGTACCAAAGATAAGTTGCTTCTAGGTTGAAGATTGAAAAATGCTAAAGCTTACAATAATGACCTAGTTGGTAGGGAAAGCAATATAGCTCATGATCAAGCTTGCTACTAAAAACTATCTTGCTTAAAAGACAACACTTCCCAATAAAATGAGTAGGATTGAAAATAAATTCATAGTTATTATCTTTGGAATTCTTAGAAATAGATAATAAAGTTTTTGATAATGTAAGGAATAACAAGGATATAAGACATGCAAAAAGCATTTGTAAAAGAGATATAGGAACCTATATGGGTTATAAAAAGCTAGATCCATTACCTATAGTGACCTATTATAGGCCCACAAGGTGATGAATCAGTCTAGAATATGAGAACCAAGAGTTTCTGGCCATCACTAACAGCAAGTGTAGAAGCTCCATTAGATTTGCCTAAGTCATTGTCGATGAAGGTGAAAAGACCTAGAAATTTTAGCTCAATTGTTTGTGGTATGGCTTCACATGGTGGCCAAATCATGTGTAATATGACATTTAGGCTAGTTCTAGCCATGATCTTGATGGCCATAAGCGTACTACTAAGAGGTCTATTAATGGGTAGAAAAGACTGATGTTGTCAGCTTTGGTCGTGCGGTGATGAAAGCAAGAGTAACTAATGCAACTTGTTGGGAGAAAACATGGGCTCAATTCTTGAACAATGGTGTAAAATACCCATTTTGTGGGATCTACTAAGCATAAAACATAGAAACCTTGGCTATCACTATGTCCTACACATTAATTTAGGCCTTATAGAAAAGAAAAAGGCCATGGAAGGCTTCCCAAGACAAGGGCTAGGTTTAAGTGTTATAGAAATTACCATAGCAAGTGAGGAAAATTCTAACCTTAATCCCTTTATATAAATGAGTCCAATACTTGTTTCTGAAAACCTATTTATTAATTGATGCACATTAATCCACAATGGATGTCACAAACTATAGAGATTCATTCACTATTTAGGTTTCTTTTCTCATGTATTGCACTTGAAGTTTCACTTTAGGCAACAAAAAATGTAAAGGAGAAGTTCCATGCCTTGGCTAGATAAGTCAATCTTGATAACTAAGTAATGATAGGATCCATCTAAGTTCAATTTAGTCTCCAACATAAGCCTTCTCAACTATGCTACTTTTGATCTTTTGCCTCTTCTTAGATTGTGCCTCCCTTAGACCTTATCTTTGCTACAATTTAGGTGAGTCCTACATACAGTTCTCCAACATTAAGCCTTAAAAAAAATATAGGAAACTCTTAGTCTTCATCCACCATCTTGATTAACACATGTCCATGGCATTGGAAGTGTAAGTCTTTTCCTTAACTCCTCAAGCCCATCCTCCATCATTACTTTAATAAAAAGATATCTAAATAAATATACATCTTTTTCAAATGATCTAGTGGATCCTCTATCCAATGCTAATGCAATAGACTACCTTCATGGCCTCTTTTAGGTTACACCTCTTTCAAGTTGTCTATCTAAAAACATATGTCCCTTTCTAGCACTAACACATCATGATAGGTTTCTCAAATCTCACATTATGAACCTATAACAACAATAAAAACTATAGGCCTATCATGACAATTAAGGTCTTGACTCTCCAAAATTCCATCAATTACAAACTTTCATGCCTTATCCAAATTTGATGTATGTCGTGTTTCTCCAAAATCACCTATTGAAGTATTACATTATATCTAGATTTGTAATGAACAAAAACTTCTCATAATTTTTACATCAATAGTAAAAAATGGAGCCTCATAAAGCTTTCCCTTTAATCAAGAATTTCTTTTGATTTTCTCTACAAAGCTTTGACATTGGTTGTTGGGAATTTAAGATTGTACTAACACCTATATAAGGATCAAACGCATAACAAACATGGACACATACACACAAACCCATGTATGGAGGTTTGGATCTAACAATGTCTTTTATCCCTATAAACCTTCCTTATAGATTTTCTCTACTTTTCCTTTTTCCTTACATGGGCAACAACCTATTTATAAACAATACTTGCAATACATTGCTCATGACACTTTCTTTTACAACTACACTAAGGTCCTATATCCTTATCATATTTATAAAGATAAACCTAGTTGCTACAATTACATAAATTTCCATGTCCTTATCAACTACACTAAGGTCCTATATCCTTATCATATTTATAAAGATAAACCTAGTTGCTACAATTACATAAATTTCCATGTTTCTTTTACAAAATCATAATTTTTCCCCTACACTAATTGTGTCTTTAATCTTAACAATGGTTGAAGGTTTAACTTATTGACATGGTAGTTAAATGCATGGATTCTCCTAGAATATGACTTCACTGTTTTAGTCAATGATAGCTATACTTTTATGGTTTGCAAACACTAATATTGAAAACCTTTAGACTCAAACGAAATATGTTATTTTATTAAGTTTTCACTCTTGATATTTTCTATAATAGCTACTAACATATTCAATTATGAAAAGTAAGCTAGAAAGTAATGACAAGAATCAATTGTTTATGGTCTAAGAGGATATATGCCTTTCATTGTCATCTAACTTGAAAGAAAAAGTTGTTAGTTTCTTTTTTGTTGTTTTATACCTAACATTCTAGTAAATAAATTGTTTCTTACATTAGATCATACTTTACCAACAATAATATAAAAGGGGTCACTAGAGGTCAAGATCAATGGTTTATGGTCCAAGAGGATATATGCCTTTCATTGTCATCTAACTTAAAAGAAAAAGTTAGTTTCTTTTTTGTTGTTTTATACCTAACATTCTAGTAAATAAATTTTTTCTTACATTAGATCATAATTTACCAACAATAATATAAAAAGGGTCACTAGAGGTCAAACCTATTACATAATGCAAATCTAAAGCATATAAAACTATTAAAAATGTGTATTGTACCACATTAAAAGCATTAAGATTGGACTTTGTCCATATAACTGATGAAGTTTTCCCATTTAATGCCTTAAGTTTTAAGAATGGGCATTCACAATCTAATATGGCACCAAAGCTATGAATGGGCCTTCGCTTTGTAATCTCCTAAGCCCTAAAGTTGGACTTTTATCTATGTCTAGTGTTTAGGTTAGGGTGCATGTGAGGGAGAATATTAGAAAAGTATATCGTCCGACATTAGAAGAATGAGGATGAGTTCTTGGCCTTATAAATAATGAAACTTTTCCACCTCTTAACATCGTCATCACATCAAGCTCCATCATGTACAACAAACAGCCATCAACCATCATTGTAGCATCATAAGCTATTATGCATTCTAGAGTGATAGAATAGGGCTATATTTGTAAACATAAATTATACAACATATATACTTGTGTTATTTGTACAAGCTCACTGAGAATGAAATACATACATAAAGAAGCTTTCCTCTCATCTCTCTCTTTCTCTTTCTTCTCCATTATTCTTAACTTGGTATCGAGCTCTAACTTTAGGTGAGAGCCATTTCCTTCCTACTCCTATTGCTAGTTTCTTTCCCTACTTCCTCTTATCTCCTATCTATTCTCTTGATTGGGCCTCCCTCATTCATATCTTTTTTTTTTTCTTTTCAAACCCAAATCTCACCTTCAACCTAACCCATTCCACATATGTTAACCTTTTCCAACACTAGACTTGACTCCACCTCTATAAATTAGGTACCCAATTTGCATGCTTCTTTGGCTACTAACACTGTCAACCCCACCTTCGTCCCTTCCCCCACTTTCCTTAAGTGCCTCAATGGTAGTAATTACATCATTTGGAAAACCATGCTTGAACCATTCCTTAATATAGCTTAGCTTCATTCAATTTTTGAAGGATCCACCCTAAACTATTGACCCATTTGCTTGCTCCCACACCTACTTCCTCTAACTCAACCCACAAGCTTTCTAACTCGGGTTCCTAACCCAACTCATGCCCAGTGGCGCATTTGTGACCATACGGCAATGGGGTGGATCCTCACCACCTCCACCACCCCAATTGCGGCTCAAATCACCATATTTTGATTGGCAATGGCCATCTAGTGATACCTTACTACTACGTTTGCTTAATAATCCATTACTTACGCTACATCCTTCCATCTTGATCTACAAAACATGCACCGCAATGGTCACACAATGGCAAAGTATCTTTAATAAGTAACCCATATTTTAGACCAATTGGCCTTCATTAGCAAGCCTCTAAATGATAATGAGTACCATACTCATGTCTTCCATAAGTTAGGACCTGAATTTCACCTTCTCACCATCACCATCTTTGTCACCTCTAAGGTTGCTTCAATGCCCAAAGAAGATCTTAATGGCCTTTTTCTATCTTATTAGGCCATGGTCAACATCGACGCTTGTGATTTGATTGAAATATCACCCTTTATGGGGTTCACAACTTAAATGTCTTCCTTATGGCCTCTCCCAATCAAACCCCTTAGGTGCCAAATGGACCGACATGCACCACCCCACCGGCTTCCCTACCTTCTTTATTGTTAAACCCATCTACTTTGATGGCCAACCATTTTTTAGCTCTAGCAGTCATGGACGGTGATGCATGCCTTTATGCTAGATTTGCTACCATCATGGCCATTATGCCACCAATTGTCATGAGTGCTATAATGTGTAGTTTGTCGCCTTACAAGCCCAACCTAATTTCCCCTCGATTCCTTAAATTCATTATGCTCCTTCAGCCCATTCTACTCCTTTGGTTCATTATCCTTCCCAAGCCCATTATGCCTTCCAAGCCCTATATGCTTCCCCAACTCATTATCCCCTACTTGTCCTTTTCCCTCAAGCTTACTTTAGTTTTGTTCCTCTTTCCTTTTCCCCACTACCTTCTACCTTTGCAACCTCCTCCTAGTATTCAGATTTAGGTGTCACTCATCATGTCATAAATTGCATTGTTGCCCTCATCACACTGCCACTCAACAGTTGATTGCGGGCGATGGGGTCTCTTTTCCCTTCACTCATATAGGTACTATTTAATCCCCTAATTCTCATTACATTCACTTGATAATGTTTTGGCCATTCCTAGCATTATTAAAAATTTATTGGTTGTTTCCCATTTTGCCCTTAATAATCATTTTGTCTTTCTTTTCTATGATACCTACTTTATTGCTTGGTTTTACACATTGGTCAAATACTACTCTACAACACCCTTGTTCATACCATGTATTGCATATCACTATTTGGCACTACTTCCTCCTCTTCCACACTTTCTACCTTGACTTCTAGCTCCCTTACTCTTTGGCATCACCATCCTAACCATGCCTTATTTGATATTGTTGTTCTTCGTTTGTCTTCCATGAACACCTTTTTTACTCGCACTCGTTCCCTTTTATGTACAATGTATGCTCTTCATAAGAGTCATCACCAAACCCATCCCCCTACCCAATCTTAGGCTTTCCAATCCCTTGAACTAGTTCATTTTGACATATAGGTCCCCACACCTATTTATCTAACATGGTTGTTCATCTTTTGTCTTCCATGAACATTTTTTTTACTCGCACTTCCTCCTATTTGTGTATAACATGTGCTTTTCATAAGAGTCATCACCAAACTCATCCCCTACCCAATCATAGGCTTTCCAACCCCTTAAATTGGCTCATTTTGATGTATAGGGCCCTTCACTTATTCATCTAATGTTGTTGTTCATCTTTTGTCTTCCATGAGCACCTTTTTTACTTACACTTCCTCCCATTTATGTACAACGTGTGCTCTTCGAAAAAGTATCACCAAACCCATCCCCCTACCCAGTCTCAGGCTTTCCAACCTCTTAAACTAGTTTGTTTTGATGTATAAGGCCCCACACCTATAACTTCCAATCATTGTTATAAATATTACATCTAGTGATCATTCTTATTTCATGTAGTTCTATCTTTTTACCATTCATAATCAATTTCCCTCCATCTTTCAAGCTTTTCACTCATTTGTTCACAGTTAATTCACATTTCATTTGCATGCCATTTAATGTGATGGCACTTTTGAGTTTCTTTCCTTGAACATTTGTGCATACCTTACTACTCATGGGATTCATCAACATGTTTCTTACACGTATTCCCCATTTCAAAACACCTTCATATTATATAGACTAGTTTTGTCATGCTTACTCATGTTGTTGTCCTATTACTTTTCTAGGAGTTTACTTTTCATATTACTATTGTCTTAATTAATCACCTTCTTACTATGGTTCTTGGCCACACTTCTCTATGGTAGGTTCTTTTCCACTCTACCTCGGATGTTTCTCAGTTACGAATTTTTTATTATGTTGTCTTCCCTTACGATTTTATACTTCTCACATGTTAGCCCCTTGTTCCCACCATTGCATCTTGATGGGATACCCATCTAGTTATCATAGATATTTGTGTTACTACTCTAACACTAAGTGTTTTTATGTTGTTGCGAACACCCTTTTTAATGAGATTGTCTATCATTTTACCTAGTCTTCCCCAGACACTTCTCCTTCTCCTTCTTTTACCCTTATTACCCTCCCATTTTCCCCTACCTTCAGGCTCTTTTCATATAGCTCCATCCTTCCCCACCCCTCCTTTGCCCTCCCTACCTCCCTCACCCTCATCTCCCTTTCATCCTTCTCCTACACACACCACCCCCCACCCCACCCCAAAGCCTTTTTCCTACCATTCCTTGTCACCCCATGATCACCCATCTCAAAGATGGCACCATGACTTGTTGCATCTTGACTCATCAGCATACCTTTGCCTTAACTGCCACTACCCACCCATATGTGGAACCTACTAGCTTCACCCAAGCTACCAAGGACTGTCATTAGTGCTCTATGATATCAATTAAGTATATTGCTTTGCTTCAAAATGGTACTTGGGATCTTGTCCCTTTTCCTTCTAGTGCTCGCCCTATCAGCTGCAAATGGGTTTACAATATTAAACTTTGTTTAGATGGGTTTACAATATTAAGCTTGTTTAGTCTAGTAGCTAAACTAGTTACTATTTGCACTCTTATTGCCCTAGCTTACTCTCACAAGTGGGATCTTTGACAACTAGATGTTTCTAATGCTTTTCTCGATGGCTTTCTTACAAAGGAAGTCTACACACTTTAGCCTCCTAGCTTTATGGATCCTTCTTTCCTTCCATATGTTTGCCATCTCCATCACTCTTTAAATGGTCTCAAGTAGGCTCTTCATGCTTCATACCAGGGACTAAGTGCCTTTCTCATATTACTATATTTCTACATCTAAACTACAAGTACTTCTTTGATTCTTCTACACACCTCTCATTATAGCATTCTTTTGCTTGTTTTTGTTAATGATATCTTGTTGACTGTGTCACCTCAAGCCCTTTTATTTACTCTTTTCACAGCTTTACACCAAGAGTTTGCTACCAAGGATCTCAACCTTCTTCACTACTTCCTCAATGTTGAGGCTCTCCACACTCCCCAAGTTCACTCATGATATTCTTTCTCATGCATGGATGGTTGAGGCTCATGTGGTCCTGACTCCCTATACCATAACTAAAACCCTTTCCCAATGGGTTAGTGATCCTATGTACTACCAAAGCATTGTTGGTGCTCTTTAGTATCTCACTCTCACATGCCTAGGCATCACCTACTCAATTAATATTGCCTATCAATTTCTCCATGCTCTTACCATTGTTCATTGGCAATCATTTATTTTATGTTACTTGGTAGATACTCCTCATTATGGTCTTCATCTTACTAAAAGTTCTTCTACTGCTTTTCATGCCTTCTCTGATGCCAACTAGGCAAGTGATTGCAATGACTATTACTTCATTGAAGGCTTCTATGTCTTCCTTAGCCCTAACCTTATCTATTAGTGCTCTCACAAATAACATATTGTTACTTGCTCTAGCATTGAAGCTAAGTATAAATGTTTAAATGATATCATTGCTAAGGTTATTTAGATTGAATATCTTCTCTATGATCTTCATGCCTTAACATCTCAACAACCCCCCCCCCCCCCTCTTTTTGTGGTGTGACAACCTTTTTACACTCTATCTTGCAACAAATCTAGTATTTCATGCTCACACAAAATATATTAAGATTGACTACCACTTTATTTATGAGCATTTGTTTCATGGCTAGCTCTTCATTCAATTTATCTCCTCTGTAGGCCAGCCTATTGATATCTTCTCCAAAGATCTATCTACCGCTTGGTTTTGTTTGATAAGGTCCAAGCTAACAGTTCTTCCCAACCTATTAGCTTGCAAGGGGATGTTAATAATGTCATCACACCATGCTTCATCATGTCATAGTAGACTGCCATCAACCGTCACTATAGCATCATAGGCTACTATAGCATTCTAGAGTGATAGAATAGGACTATAGGTGTAAACGTAACTTATACAATATATATATTTATATTCTTTGTATAAACTCTTTGAGAATGAAATACATACACTGAGAAGCTTTCCTCTCATCTTTCTCTTTCTCCTTCTTCTCCATTATCTCAACTCCACCTAATACCTTGAGGTTTAGAGATGGGTCCTCACACTCTAATAAGAACCATCATATAAAATTCACATAAATAAATAAAAGCCAAGCTGTTATTAGACCTTTGTGAGGTCATATAACTTTTAAATTTACGGGCAATAGATGAGAGGTGGACAAACATGTGGCACGTATTGACTGAAAGAATGTTTTTGTGCGAACTCTCCATCTTGTTGGCTTAATGGAATCATGTTAGCTTACATGCCACTCTACGATTATACAGATTCCCAAGAACATGTATCAGCTTCACAATTCATTGGTCAATGCCTTTTTATTTTTTATCCGTTCTCTTCCAATTTATTCAACTTGTATAATCGACGTAGCACTAAATTTCACGTTCTTTTTCTTCTTCTTTTTTTCTTTTTATTTTTATTTTTTTGGGTATCTTATATACCCCGTTGACATTATCATAAGGGTAGTGTTTATCGAACTCTACTCATCTAACTTTGGGGTTTTTTTTGGTCTACTTTTGAAGTGCTATCTGTTGATCCAGTCATTGGAGCTATTTCAGCTGGTAATGCCGTGGTCCTCAAACCGTCAGAAATTGCTCCTACCATATCGGCACTACTTTCAAGTTTGATAGAGCAATATCTAGACAATTCGACCATAAAAGTTGTTGAAGGGGCTGTTCCTGAAACTACAGCATTACTCGACCAGAAGTGGGACAAAATATTCTACACAGGTCATTTAGCATTTTATTTCTGATTTTTCGTCTGACATCCTAAAATGTTGAAGCAAATGGTTACACGTAGAAACAGAAATTTCGCTTAAATTCTCCTGTCATTAGTTCACTTAGGTTTGACAATTCTCATCTTTGAGATTATTTTCCTAGTGCCACGTCGTCTAATCTTTGGTGTGAATTGCATGTCAAGGTACTTGTGCGTTCTTCTCCAATATTATATGTTTCCCCCATATGACTTTCTCAGTGTATTGGTTCTTTAAGAAGTAACTGTTGGACTTTCTGCAGGTAGTGCAAGAGTTGGGCGCATTGTAATGGCTGCAGCCGCAAAACACCTTACACCGGTGACGTTAGAACTTGGAGGAAAGTGCCCAGCAGTTGTGGACCCAAACATCAACTTAGAAGTAATTACCTCTCTTACGAGTTAGAATTATGAATTTCATTTAGATTTTGTGGTGGATTAAATTTTTTGCAAATATCTAAGGTTGCTGTTAGGAGGATAATTGCTGGCAAGTGGGCATGCAATAATGGGCAAGCCTGTATCGGTGTTGATTATATTATAACAACAAAAGAGTTTGCTCCAAAGTTGGTAAGGTTGGCATTGTGGAAAACAGAATGGTTTGTTTCAAAGGCTCATTTCTTGACAAATGCTTGGTCAACAGATAGAATCCTTAAGAAACGGATTGGAGCAATTTTTTGGGAAATATCCAATGGAATCAAAAGACATTTCCCGCATTGTGAGCCCATCCCAGTTTGCTCGTCTGGTAAAGCTACTGGATGAGGATAAGGTATCTGATAAAGTTGTCCTTGGAGGCCAAAGGGATGAGAATCAATTGTGAGTCGATAGTGCCTTACCTTGCTGCATTCAGTTTGTTTTGTATCTTAAATGAGTTGCAAAATTATCATATGAATTTTTCTGATATTCATTTCAGAAAGATAGCTCCAACCATCCTGTTGGATGTTCCTGAGGACTCGATGATAATGCAGGAGGAGATATTTGGCCCTCTATTGCCCATTATCACTGTGAGTGCCATCATTTCATCAACTATATGACTTCAACTCAGGTTTACTTCAAAAGGGTGTGGTCAGGGAGAAAAACCATCAACTTTCATGTACTAAACTCATTTCCTATATCATCCATCTTGCCGTGGATATGACAACTCTCGCTCTTGCTCTCTCTATCTCTCTTCTCCTTATGCGCATGTGGGTACACACACACACACACAACAAAGGTAGTTGTATCATTACTCTCCATATCAATAGGAAGACCTTCTACCTTCTGTCTTCCTGTAAAAGTTTTGCTACCCTTTGCTACTACTTGTATACAATATTTCAGCAATGTCTGCTTTGAAATAGGAAATGTGAAGAAACAGATTTATTTTTGCTTCGGGGTTCACTGCAGGTTGAGAGCTTAGAAGACAGCTTTGAGGTGATAAAGTTAAAACCAAAGCCCCTCGCTGCATATCTTTTCACTAATGAGGAGCAGTTGAAGAAGGATTTTGTGCAAAAAATATCCTCAGGAGGGATGCTTATCAATGATACCGTCATACATGTGATTATTCTCTCTCTGAAATTTACACAGAAAAGATAGATATGCCCAATTTTTTCCATTGCTTATTTCGTAAATCCCGTTATCCTTGGGTCAGACACCGAAACAAAACTAAACTGGCTATATCTAAGCGAACGACCATATTAGTGAATTAAAAAGGAACACAATAGAATGATCAAGGTTGGGGATTTAAATTTACTTCATGTTTATTTGTTCAATTCCTTTGTGAAATTTACTCACTTACCTTATGCAAGCGACTGACCTTACATAGATATTAATTATGATAGAACAGATGAGATTCAAAAGACCACACCTCTTTTAGAGTTTTTCTTCGGAGGATTGCAGAGTTCATAATATTATCATATACTCGTCCACAAATGTTCAAGAACAGAAAGCTATTCTTACGTACTTGACCACATTAGAAGCCTCCAGATCTCTGTTATTGCTTGCATCGAGGTTTACAATTGTCTTTCCCTAATGTGATCTTCTTTCCCTTCATCACCGACCTTTGGTACTGTGTGGGAGCAAAAGACCTCCGTTTCTTATGAAATATTGAGAGTTACTTAAAGATCCTAGCCAGTACTGGATTGTGGTATGGGCCCTGATTTAATCTGTCTTATAAGATTCCTGTGCATGAATGTCTCCTAAAACGTCTTTTGTTTACTAAAGCTTTTGTTTGTTCATAAATTTTCTCAGCAATCTTTTGAAATTTGGACTACTAATCTCTTGTCTATCTTGTAACTTATGGATATGATCTTTTTAATATGTTACAAAATTTTCAATGTTTACAGGTTGCAACAGACGGTCTACCTTTTGGCGGAGTTGGGGAGAGTGGAATGGGTTCATATCATGGGAAATTCTCTTTTGATAATTTCAGCCACATGAAGGCAGTTCTCTATAGAAGTTTCGATGGAGATGTGCCGGTAAGGTATCCACCATATACAACTAGAAAGCAAAGATTACTGAAGGCCTTGATCAGTGGTAACTTAATTGCTGTAATTCTTGCTTTGATTGGAGGGTCCAACGACTGACAAGATGGAGCTTAGTTGCATTACTTTAGTTTGCAGAGTGCAAATGCTTGTAGAGGGTAGTAAGTTTGCTTTTGTTCTGCATTGTTAAGAATTCTAAATTATTGGCTGTGATTCAAATAAACTGACTTTCACTCTATTCTTTGTCTTTGCAACTTAAACTATCTCTTAAAAGAATTTAACAAGAACTTCAGTTTCACTAATGCATTAGCCTTTCCTGATATAACCATAACAAAAAAGAGTCCCCATCTCACCATATAACCGCACTTTCAAGGTTAAAGGGATGCAAAGAAACAGGAGGGTAGCTGCATCTACCGCTTGTTAGATACATCCTTTATGGCTTAAAATGGTGTCAGGTGGTTGTGGGGCTGACTTACTTGTTGTACGAAAATGAGCCTCCACATCATCAGCCATGTCACCACCCCTGACAATGGGATCAAAGACATGCCACACAACCTCCTCTACAGCCTTAGCCTAGATGCAAATTTGTTGAGTAGAGAACACACGTGATAGTGACATCTCATTTTGAATTTTTGAATCATGTTTGTAAACTTTATTTAATCCACTAGATAGCTTCGTTGTAAATTATCACGGGAATAATTTCTCCCAGGAACTTTGTATTCGGTTTGCTTGTTAATACAATTTGCAAGATTCACCCACATTTGTGTGTTCAGCCTCTCATTTTGACATGGTATCCGTGCCCAGGTTCTGAGAAGCTGCGATTTTTTTACAAAATCGCACTCCATATCTACCAGTTTTCCAATCCACACCCAAACACGCTTCCACACCTTAAAAATCTTCTATTTTTAGCCTTTTCTGTGTTTTATTTTGCCATTTTCGACCGTTAAGTCGTACTCTTCATGTTTTCTTATCTCCTCCAACACATGCAGAACCATTATGTGATGGTCTCTAACTCACCGCCCACTACGATGTCGTTTTTCATTCATAAAATAACATTCGTAAGTGGGACGATGTCATCACATTTTTTGCCCTAACTTGGGCAATACAACATCGTTCAAATCTTTGTGCCCTAACCCATCAAAGTCAAAATGACGTTGTTGGAATTCTGTGCCCTAACTCGCCAAACCAACACAACTGCGTTTTGAATTCGTGCCTAACCTGTGGCCAACGACCGTTTTGTCCACACTAGCAGCTAGTCTAGCAGCGTTCCGTCGTATGTTTCGCCACACTGTAGCTACATGAGGTGAAATGCTCCTCCTTTCGAGCCGCCTCCAACCTACCAAACTCCGCCACGTTAGAATGAGGAAGAAACAGAGCCTCAGGCCCAAGTTCCGACTTCAGTGACCCACTCTAGCTACCTACCAGAGACACCAATTCTCTCACCCTCGTGATCGTAAAATTGATCGGCATCTCAAATTACGCCATCTGGTATGAAACTATGGTCATTTCACTGTTTATCAAGAATAAATTAGTGTTCGTTGACAGATCCTACCTGAAACCAAAAGTTGGGTTCCCTCTTTTGCCGCTCTGGGAGCATTACAACCAAGTCTACCGGGGTTGGATTCTAAACTCCATCTCTGAGGAACTTCACGGCAAGTTGATCTACACCTGCTCTGCCATGAAATTATGGGCAGAGCTTCACGCTCGCTACAACCAGGTGGATCAAAGTCAAATCTACGACTTGATTACCTGACTTTGGCACATCCAGCAAGGGAGAAACTCCATTTTCGTCTTTTTCGGCCATCTTCGGGAGCTCTGGGAGGAATACGAGTCCATCATGGAGCTCAAATCATTGGAGATGCTTGTCTATCCACCATGGGTCCGCCATCAAGAAACCCTAAAGTTTTATTAGTTTATGCATAGGCTCGATTTGGTCTATTTGGCCATCTGAGACCAAATCTTCATGATGTAGCCATTTCTCGATGTGCTGAAGGGTTATTCTATGCTAAACAAGGTGGAGTATCACCAAACGGAGGTGAGGAAGATGACTACTGATTTTAGTTTTGTTGCGGCAAAATCATCGCCCGACACAACAAACTCGGCTCCCCATTCAGGACCTATTGCAGCGGGACACACTAACGGGTCAACTTACGCGCAGTCAACGCTAACTGAGAATGATGCGTCATTCTTGCTTAAAGATGCGTAGAACGACTAGTTGTTTAGGCACTATGAAAACAACAGGTCGTTTAGGGTAAACGACACGTCATTTAGGGTAGCTGAAAAATGTCAAATTTGTGAACGAAAAAACCACACCCGAGAAAATTGCTATCAACTTATTGGTCCTCAGTGCGAATATTGTAAAAACTATAGGCATAAGCACAAAGAATGTTATAAATTGAATGATTTTCCTCTCGGGCACAAGCACTACAAGGAGGAGGCTAAGGCCAATCTGGTAGCAGATAATTCATATTAGATCTTTATCACCAAGACTGATTACTAGCGATTCATGAAATTTGTCAAGGATGACTCTCAGGCTAGCCATGCATATATGACTAAAGGTATGTCTGACTTCCTGAATCATGTTTGGATTATTGATTCTGGTGTGAGTGATCATATTACTATTGATCTAAACTACTTAGATTCTATTACATCATGTGCATCTAGATCTAGGATAGTTAGATTTCCTAATGGTGATAGTGCATTGGTTACTCACACTAGCAACACTCACATATCCAAACATATTAAATTGAACACTATTTTATATTCCCTGATTTTAATTCAATTTGATATTTGTCTTAAAATTTTACCTTGATAATAACTGTCGAATTATTTTCTACACTGAATTCTATGTATTTCAGGACCTTTCAACGAGTGATGTCAAGGGACTAGGTAGGATGAGAAATGGGTTTTACTTCTTTGTTGCAACATCCACTAGAAAGGCCTGAAACATGTCTATAATTTCAAATCCACATTTTGTGAACTCTTGTACTACTTTTGATTTCAAACTTTAGCATTGTCGTTTTAGACACATGTCCAATGCAAAATTTAAATTTATTAATGAACTTCCCTTTCAAAATTCATTTCTTAATGAATGTTGTGACATTTGCCCTCTTGCGAAACAAACTCGCAATCCTTTTCCGACGCATTATCGCACAACGCAATGATTTTTTGACCTAATACACGTCGATGTTTGGGGACCATACCGAACTTTCAATCATGATGGATCAAGGTATTTTCTTACCATTGTAGATGACTTCTCCCAAGGAATATGAACATTCCTCATGAAAGCCAAGAACGAAACTTTTCTAAAAATATAAGAGTTTCTAAATCTTGTTAAGAATCAATTTGACACTGAAGTCAAACGCATTCGGACCGACAATGCTCTCGATTTTTTCAATCACAATACCAAACAACTTTTTTCATCCAGAGGCATCACACATGAAAGCTCATGTGTACATACCCTTCAACAAAATGGTGTTGTAGAACACAAATATCATCACATCTTAGATGTTGCACGAGCAGTAAAATTCCAGAGTCATTTCCCCATCAAATTTTGGGGAGAATGCATTCTCACAGCCACATACCTCATCAATAGAATGTCATCATCCGTCTTAGATGGGGTCACCTCATATGAGAAATTATTTGGAAAAACACCAAAAATCTCTCACCTTAGGGTTTTTAGATGTCTTTGCTACGCCACCACAGTTGGAGCTAGAGACAAATTTGCTCCACAAGCAACACTTTGCATCCTTATGGGGTATGAATCTAAACAAAAAGGTTATAGGCTTCATAACCATGAGATACATCATTTCTTTGTTAATAAGGATGTTAAGTTCCACGAGGACACATTTCCATTTTCGTAATCTGAACATAAATCATAGCCTACTCCACCTATTCCTTCAATAGATCACGTCACAGAGGATCTACAATACATCAACCATTGGCGCCAATTGGCGAATGCTTTGTAGCATCCCCCACAATGGATGAGCACACCTTTGCTCAATCAAAGCCACTTTCTATATCTCCTATAAATTGAACACCCATATCTCCTCCACCATCAGCTAAGCCATATGATTTCTTTTTTGAAGAGGATGAATTAGAACCTTCACAACCAATAGACTCACATGAGCCTCTAACCACCATAATCCCAAGGTGATCCACTAGAGTCTCTCGACCACCACTTTGGTCAAATGACTATGTATGCCCTACCATTAATGCTCTTGAAAGCACATCATCTAAATATCCACTTTTAGCTTTCATCTCATATGACCACCTCCCATCCATCACCCAAGCCTTTATTGCCTCTATCTCCATTGAAATTGAACCTACCTATCACCATAAGGCAGTTTTCGATCCTAGATGGCAAGATGCCATGGCAAAGGAGATCATGGCATTAGAGGAAAACAATACTTGGGAGATTATGGATCTTCCACCTAGGAGAAAGGCCATTGGATGTAAATGGGTCTATAAAATTAAATACAATGTTGATGGAACAATTGAGAGATACAAAGCCCGTCTTGTAGCTAAAGGTTTTAGCCAAAAGGAATGAGTTGATTACCATGACATTTTTGCACCAGAAGTAAAGCATATTACAGTCCGATATGCCCTCTCACTAGCAGCTCAGAATCATTAGGACATTTACCAGATGGACGTCAGCAATGCCTTGCTGCAGGGGTACTTACATGAGGAAGTTTACATACGCCCCCCTCCTAACAATCCACATGAGCATAGTGGGAAAGTGTACAAGCTCAAAAGATCTATCTATGAACTCAAACAAGCTAGTCAATAATGGTATGATAAATTACTACAACTTTACTAGCAGCTGACTATCAGGACTCAATGCACGACACCTCTCTCTTTTTCAAGAAATGAGGTACCCTTATTACTCTTCTCATGATTTATGTTAATGATATCCTCATTACTGGTAGCGACATTGATGGCATCAAGGAATTAAAGGCATACTTACATTCCTCCTTCCACATCAAGGACTTAGGAGATCTTAAGTACTTTCTTGGGGTTAAGGTCCTGAGACATAAAAAGGGCTTTCATTTGAGTTAGAGGAAATATATTCTTGAACTAATAGATGAGATAGGGCTTGGGGGCACCAAATCGGTGGACAATCCCATGGATACAAATTTATCCTTAAAGATAGCTAAGCATGATCAAGGAGCTCATGTCCCGAGAAATGATGATCCACTTCTACTAGATCTCCTTAAGTATCAACAGCTTACAAGGAAATTGAATTATCTCATTGTTACATGCCTAGATATCTCCTATATAGTTCATAATCTAGCTCAGTTCATGCACAAGCCTAAGAAATCTCATTGGGAAGCTATTATTCAACTAGTGAGATATTTGAAGAGTTGCCCAAGTACAGGATTACTCATCCTTTCCTTGGGAGGGTATCAAATGCAAGCTTACATGACTATGACTATGCCACATGTAAGGTAGGTCGGAAGTCCCTAACAAGTTTTTGCATCATGATCAGCGATGCTCTCATTTCTTGGAAAAGCAAGAAGTAGGGAGTAGTCTCTAGATCATCTACAGAAGCTGAATATCGAGCAATGGCAGTCACATCATGTGAAATATTGTGGTTACTTGGACTTCTTACGGATATGGGCATCACCGTTCCTCACCCAATGACTCTATTTTGTGACAACAAAGCTGCCAGGGAACTTGCAGCTAATCCCATGGTGCATTAACACACCAATCATTTAGATGTCAATTGTACTTTCATTCGTGAGAAGATACGCTGACGAATCATCAAGACTGCTCATGTTAGCACTAAGGATCAACTAGCTAACCTCCTGACCAAGGCTTTGGGAGCAAATCAGCATGCTCATCTTCTTTCCAAGCTAGGCGTTATTAATACATACCGACCATTAGCTTGAAAGGGCTTGTACAAAAATGAGTCTCCACTCAGCCATGTCACCACCCCCAACAATGGGGTCAGAGACGTGCTACACAGCCTCCTCTACAACCCTAGCCTAGATGCATATTTGCAAAGCAGAGAACACATGCGACAATCACATCTCATTTTGAATTTTTGAATCATGTTTGTAAACTCTATTTAATCCACTAGATAGCTTCATTGTAAATTATCACGGGAACAATTTCTCCTGACAACTTTGTATTTGATTTTCTTTTTAATACAATTTGCAAGATTCACCCATATTTATGTGTTTAGCCTCTCATTTTGACACTTGTCTTCATCGTTTAGCTAGTATCCTGAGGCAGTGTGTTTTGCTTCCCTTTCCACATTATCCGGTCAGAAAAAAGGGGCTGCTTCTGCATCGTTAAGCATTCCCATGGTTGCTCCCCTAATGAGATTCCCTATTTTTGCCATGTGCTGTCCTGCAACACTATTCGGGCGCTTGATCCCTGTGCTTGTTGCCAAAGGAAAACGAAGTCACCATTATCTTTCATATAAGGGGAAATTTTTTGAGCCTCAACGAGGTTCACAAAGACAATTACAGGCCCCTAATCCATGTGCTTGATCCCATAGCAAAATCGTTTGTTTGTGCCGCCTACAAGATAAGCATACCCCGCCAAGTTTGGAACTTGAGATGTGAAGCGTAACCATTAAGTTAAAAAGCTTGGACCTACTAACATGGCCGACTCAATTATTGTTAAACTAAAAAAGAAGAAGTCACTCCTATTCTTTCACATTTGTTGGGAGTTGTTTATGCACTCAATGACATTCACAATTTTTGCCAAAGGCCATCTACAAAACTGTCACAACCTTGAGATCCATGTGCTTGATCTTGATCTCGAACTCATGTTGTTGTTTCCCATTAATGGAAGTTTTTGAGCCCAAGTTGAGTTTCACAATTTTGTCGCTAGTTAATCCTACAAAACTATCACAACCCCAAGATCCATGTGCTTGATCCCAAGCCAAAACAAACTTATATTGTCTTACATTAGTTGGAAGTTTTTCATGTTCTCAACGAGCCCCCCAATCCCAATGCTTGGTCCCGAGGGATAACGAAGTTGCTCACTTACTTTTGCATCAATGGAAAGTTTTTCATGCTGCCAAACGAGGTTCAATTTTGATGTGAGCTATCCTACAAACTATCCTAGCCTTCAATCCATGTGCTTGATCCATTATAAAGCATACTCCTCGCTTTACAATTTTAATTCATAGCCTTCATTTCAGCTTCTTCATATTTAGGTATTTTTACTCCTATTCTTGGTCATAAATCAAGCATCAAGATGGATTTCAAATGCCACATAGGTTCCAATAATAGCCCTTTGATTACTTTGCTCCCCCATTTAGCATGCCCCTTATTATGTGGGTTCTAAACTTGTGTTCAATACCACATCATGGTGCAGCATAAGCATGAGCTTTAGACTTGGCAATCCATTGGGAATGTTTACGATAAACTTGGGCTTTGATATTGTGTTATAAACTCATATATCCTAAAACTTTAAAACAACAAAAGTTGGTATCTTTTAATATTAAAACTAGATTTCAATGATCTCCTTAATAACTTGAGATAAAACTTCATGCCACTTAATACATTCTCTCACCAAATGGGTTACCTTGATACAACTACAAGTAGTGTCATAGTTAAACTTTATCCTAAATTGGAAAGGAGAATGAGAGTTTATAGTCATATAAAGGAATTTGAGTACTCATCACATTAGATTGACTTGTTGGAATGAAATCCAAGCCCATTACTCATAGTGTTGCATAGGCATGGGATTGGCCAAGCCTACCATTATACTTAGTGGTGGTCAATTTACTATGTTGTTCCTTAGATGTGATGGTGAACTTGGCCTTAAAAAGAACTACCTTAAAATGAGCTAAGGCCAAGCCTACCCTCATACTTAATAGTGGTCAATTTACTATGTTGTTCCATAGATGTGATGATGAGCTTAGCCCTAGAAAGAACCTTAAAATGAGCTCTAGCATATGTTTATGCTAACTAACGTAAATATCATCATGTGACTTGGCAATCTCAACTCTAAGAAAGGATTTTGATTGACCCAAATTCTTTGTATGAAAGCAAAAGTAAAAATAGTGTTTAAATGAAAATGACATGAACATTCTTACAAATGATAAGGGTATCATCCACATAAATAAGGAAAACAACAAAGGTTCTAACTTGCTTCTTGATAAAAAAAAAGTGTTAGGAATATGAGTATTCCTTACTTATTTTAATGATAACCAAAAAAAAGACTTTAAATTTTTTTTTTAATGTTAGAAAATGTGCCAAAAAATCAATGTAAAGCATTATTTATTATAATATTCACATCAAATTTGTATTAATGTCATATATTAGCATTGGGAATAAACTTTTATTTCCCCTTCATATGTTGTGGGCTCAAAATGATTAAGTTATGACCCAATTTTTATTGACAAAAGCCCAAGTTAATAGTGGCCCATTACTTGAGTTATTTGGCAATATAAGTAGGGTGGCTGCTTCTTTGATTTGATATAACTTACCCAAACCCAAGAAAGAACCGAGGCCCGAGACATGACATTAGCGAAATATCGCTGACCCTTTTTCCCCTTTTTCTCTCGTTCTCTCTTGGGTTCGACGAAAAGCGAAAGCTGCCACTTCTCTTTTATTTTGAGACCCAATTATGATTGATTTTGCACATCTATGCTAACACTCCAACAGATAGAAATGAGGTAACGACTAGTAAGACGACGAGATTAATCTCCAGCACCCCATAATCCAATGGTGCAAATTATAATGTGAACTACTTGTTGAAAATATATGAGTTAAGCAAGTAACAATAACACCTAATAATCAAATCAGAGTAATAAAAAAAAAGCAATAGGTTAATAGAAATTCTCAATGAATTTGCCACTTGATGCTATCATTGTAACAAAGCTTAAATGATTTGAACTTTTTGAGATTGTATTTTCGAGTGGGTGTTCTATGAATTTTTCTTCTTACTTTATAAACTGTATCCTTGGCAAATCTTCACTATTTTTTCTTCATAAACATTGGTCTACCATCAACGCAATGCATTTACTTCTTTACAATCTCAGTCAAGACTTTTCTCATCTCTCTGTACCACAGGCTATTAAAGATTCTCAATCAATAATTCTTTTCCTTGTTTGGCCTTGAATATTTTCTTTTTTACTAATATAATCAGTGGATAAGTTCAATAAAATTATATCTCACTTATTTCCCCCTCCTTTTCTTTTTCTTTCTTATAAAAATTAGCATAAAATAGAGAAGGCATACTATTAGGATGTTTTATCAATAAATGGCTTGTTTCCATTTTCATTTTCGTTCTTCAACAATGTAGGCTCATTTGAAATTTGATGTAAAAATATTAAATATGAGAATATGTGAACCATAAAATGAAAAACAACAAATAAAGTTGAAGTTAGATTATGCAAATGTAGTATTAAAGAAATTTACCAAAGTTTGTCATATTTTAGAAAAGATTATTAACTCACAGCAAATTATATATGATAAGGCTAGTTTAGGATAGAAATTTACAACTTCTACTAAATGTTTCAGAACATTTTTTGATACATTTTTTGATACATTTTTTCAGAATGTATATTTTTTGATATATATATTCTATATTATTGTAAATCATATAGTCACACTGTTGAAAAATGTTCTATTATGCTTAGAAAACCATATAAAAGAAGAAAAGTGTGGATGCACAAAGCCTCTTGAAATGGGTACAAAAAGGTACATTTTCTTCTAACAATCTTGGACCTAACAAAAATTGGGTATCAAAGACAGCAGCACCTATATTTGTGTTTGCAACAAAGATGCAACAACTATTGTGGTAAGCTTATTACTCAAACACAAGGTAATGTTTATTTTTGGAAATAATACATTTAAACTTGTGAATGATTGCTACTTATGTTTGCTAAATGCTATGTATACTTGCTGAAAGTTGTTGGAATGTATGATGAACAATACTTCTTTAATGTGACAAGAATGCTAAACATTGTGTTGATCAATATCATATCTTATGATGGATGTAATGCTGAAAACATCTAATCAATTTAGATAATATTCACCATTCCACTACGGTACCATGATAAGGAGAGCATGAACTAAAGTATTTATTCATGTTAGAAGTTGATCGTTATCGTAAAGATTTTTTTACTTAATATATTTTTCTAAATCTCATCCTGCACTACCGACCCCTAGTTTTACTTCCAATTTGCCTCCACTTCGTCTTATTTGGCCAAGACTCCGCGTCCACCCTCCCTTGAAAATCTAATCGAGCCGTCCGCTTAGTACCTGAGGTAATCAAGCTGACCTTTTCTATTGATTTCTTTTATCTATTTTTTAGGAAAGAATTTGTATCTAAAAGATTAGTCTGATATAAGAACATGAAACGAGAATTTGGGAATACGTCTTATACTTCTATGCTTGATTTATTACAAGTCTAGAGAACAACTAATAAAGAAAACCAAGTCACACAAACAATTCAATGGTTTATATCTCATCGTGTTTGTCTTTTGAAAAGTGTAGATAATTACTCATTAAGAAATGTAACAAAAATTTTGAAACACTGCTTTATATGTGTTTGTCCAACTTGGTTTGGGGAATGGCAAGGCATACATGTGGTTCCCGTCAGTAGTAGAAGCATTTGCCACTGCACCTCCACGGAAGGATGAAACAACAAGAATAACATGTCATATGTGTTACACTGGCAGTACAACTAAATTGACACAAATCGTCATTAAAATTTCATTCTCCAGGTAATGCATAATAGGGTAGTAATCGCTACCACACATATCCATCTTTCAAGACATGGTTACTCAGAGAAGAAAGGAAGAAAGTGGTCGCAGATGATCAGAAAAAGTTAGCATATTTCATCTCCGACCCAATTATCCTTCTCCTTGGGGCCAGTTGGCCCTTCTTCACCATAAAGTTCTGTTGGAAACAACTCAAAGATGTTCTCCAAAGAAAATCTAACAAATGGTGGGAGGCGATCAATTAACTTATCTACCTCTGATCGCGAATCGTAGACAATAGTCGGACCCCACTCATTCATGTATTGTAACCAACATGGTTCCTCAATGACTCCACCACCAAGATACTCAGCTGAAATAATCTGATACTTAGTGCTCGAATCAACAATAAATTTGCTTCTGGCAGCGTCATTTCTGACTCCTACTCCCAGCTTTGCTGACCCCTGAAGGTACGTCCCTGGATGTGGGAAGCTAGCATGACCACTTTTTGATGAATATACAGTGGGTTTATTCCCTTCAATGAACTCCAAATTAAAAGCATCTACCCATTCACCTCCGCTATGCTGGGAGAAGAACACACTCCAAAGTTCTCCAGTGAAATTGCTCACTCGGAGAGTGAAGTGCTCCCAGTCACCAACATGTTCCCCTACCTTGCTCATAGCAATACTCACTAACCCAACTTTAATGGTGGCAGGTCCATTGAAGGGACAAAAGACCCACATCACGATATCACTAAAAGTTCCTCCTAGCGCTGGTTTCACGTGAACATAGAGCTCTGCACTCTCTAAGTTCCCATTTTTGAGGTTCCCTCTCACATCATCATCATCATTTGGCAAATCGATCCAATATGCACCATTGTTTGTCCCTCCACTAGGCAAATTTGAGCCCCTGCAATCAATCGATTTACCTTTCTGATCTCCTTCTCGGTATAGAAGTGCCCCATTCTTAAAAAACCATTGCACAGATGAAGGTAAATAAACCTCATCAGGATGGAAGAAAACGGTAGGCCCATAATGCTTTATTAGTGCATGTATCTGGTTCAGATTTGGCATAGCATGTAGGGCTGAATCAAGATTCTTCAAACATGCGATATCCAACTCTTCTGCAGGATCCAAGTCGGTGGTGCAGTAGAATGTCCCAACAGAAACACCTCTACACCAGATGCCCCTTTTACAGGGTCTCGTGTTCCAAACCTGAAAAGGGTACTTGGAAAGCTTTGAATCTGTAGTAAGTAAAACCTCACATGCTTCACAACTTTCTGTAAGATCCACTCGAACACACATAACTTCTTCAAGTCTGGGTTGCTCTGGCTTGTCATTAACCACAAATCCCATTGCTTTATAACCCACAGGAGGGTTTGGACGCCAAACATAACCAGAACCATTGTGCTGCGTATCTGCACTCCAGACTAGTGTGTAATCAAGAGGCTTTCTTAGTGCTGGCAAATCATGGACAGAGCCAGCTTCCACCTCAGGAGAAGTAGCACTACAAGCCACGAGAACATGCCCTCTCAATGGCTGGTTATTGGGCTGGCAGTAGTGACCAAGGCAGTAAAAATCAACTGGAATCCCCACAGGTTTATAGAATGTGAGACCTTTTATCTTTTCACGTAATAGATTGCAGCTCCAAATACTCTCAAACTTGGTAATTTTGAGAACTTCTAATTCGCCTAAGCATATTCTTCCAGTAGCAAATCCTTGGCCTGGGTAGATAACACTAAACAATTTAGAATAGCAAGTATCAATACTGAGGACCCTTTGCAGGGCAAGTGAAGAGTTAACTTCCAGCGAATAATTATATAACCAATAAGACAACCACTTTCAATACACTAACGAGTTCTAACACTGCTTGTTGAGTTTACAACTGTCAGGAATTGCAGTTTTTCCACAAAAAGTCAAAACCTTCATAATAAATTGATAATTCAAAAGTACAGAGAAAAGATGATTAATGGTGATTAATAATGAAGAGATTTGTGGTTTCCTCTTCCCCCAACCCCCCCAAAAATATCAGATTCATCACGCTATTTTGGAGATGTAACAGATGACGCATGTAAATGGCAGATGTAATTGAATTGATGGCATCCATATTATGAATTAGAATGTCAGAAAAAATAATAAGAAGAAGCATACAAGAAGTGCCACGAAGGCATAAGGGTGCACAGCACTGGTGGACCAAAATTTTCTAAAATATCCATCAAATATGGACTAAAGCATTAAGGACATCCATGACAGTCTTTGATGAGGTCAATGTGCTTCAACACATAGGTTTATAAAAGTACAACAATTCAAATGTTGAAATTTTAATTAAAAGTAAGTTACAAATAGACTCTATTTTCGGAAAGAGTACTTCATTGTATTGCTCAACATATTAAGATATCAACTTGAATTCATATACTGGACAAATTTCAACTTGCAAAGGAGCCAAGACTCTCCTCATAAAAAAATTTTGATCATATTCACTAAATGTCAGACAAATTTTATCGGGTAACATAATAAACAAACCTACATGCTAATCATTCAAATTCAAAGCATAGATATGAACGAAAATTTAAAAAAGGAGCACAATTTATAACTACAAACTGTTTCTCGCACGGAATGCACTAGTATTAACAAAGTAAAACCTGACTATAATCAGCAACCAGCATCGATAAGGAGGACAAAAACAAAATGGCAAACAAGTTTTGTGTTCAGAGAGACATAGAGATGGAATGAATAATATTACGGAGAAGAAAACAAATAAAGCAATGTTTATTTGTTTTGCAAATTTCTAAGTTTAATACTAAATACTAACTTCACAGGTAAAATTCAGCTTATATTTTTAAGGGGAAAGGACTGAAGCATCAACAATAGTTCTACTTAAAAATAAACAAAATGATTGTGTAGAATCAAATATGTAGTTCTTTTTTCAGTTGCCTGCTCTATAATTCTTATGCTTACTGGGTTCTTTTTTTTTAAATCTGAGGGCACCAATTAAACACAAGATGAACACGATCTGAAGATACGGCAGGTCCCTCTGCCCCAAAAACGCATAATTACCCAGCGACAATCATTTAATTCAAAAGAAGATCCCCTTAATTCAAAAGAAAATCCCCTAACTCTGGAACAGAAAAACCAAAGACCGAGGTGACAGAGATAGACGCATACACAGCATATTCCGACTACCAAAGGAGATGCCCATAAACGTACTTCTAATAGCTTAAACAACCACAGAAGTGATTCACAAATTAAAGTTTATCATTAGCAAAATCATTGTGACTGCATAGAAACAAAATAAATATACAAGTAATCCGAAAAACATTAATTCAAACAAATATGTTCTTTATTTTTTTTCCATGCAAGCAACTCCAAAAAACGGATTGCCTTATGTACCACAAAAGAGCAGAAACCACAAGATAATTTTCCCAAAAACAAATTATAGTCATGAAAAATCAATTGCTATAACCTTAGAGAGAGACTTACCTTTTGGCCACTCAGGGAGCGGTGCAGGCAGAGAGAAAGGCTCAGGCTCAGATGGATAGAACTCGGATTCACTTTCCCAACATAAGCAGCTAGAACCAAACATTTTGATCTTAATGATGCAAACTCACTTAAACTCTCGCAAGCTCAAGAACCCAACAAAACCCAGAAATTATTTCCCAAGTATTTGATCCTCAATCAAACTCTTCCACTTCTCTACGAATTTCCAAGAACGTACATACATATGCAGAGGCGAACTTACAGTAAAGCGTGATATCCCCTCTCACTCTAGAATTCAAAGTAAACACACAAGCAGCCCCAGAGAGAGAGAGAGGATCCGCTGCTCCCTCTAAATTTCAACCGACAGAATAGTTTGAATATAGGTTGAGTGAGGAAGGAGAAACGTGCGGGCTAATTGAAGAGGACTGTTGTTTAGTTTGTTTGGTTTCTCTCTTTTTGAAGGGTAGCTCGCTCCATTGAATGAGAAGCAACCAACAACTTCTCCATCAACATCAAAAAGGTCATCACCTCCCCCATCTTTTTTCTTTTTTTCCTTTTTTTTTCTTTTTAATCTTTTTAAGAAAAAGACTATCCCTTGGTGTGGAGGTTGCGGGATACCTCACTTAACAAGTACTGCATACATGTTTTTTTTTAATATAATATTAAAACTTAAATTTTAAGTAACAAGTACTTAATTCAATTAAAAATAAGTTGTCATTTTACATTAAAAAAAGAAAAGAGAGAAAAAACATTATTCCACATTGAAAAAGCATGTAAGAAGTATTGAATTTAGAAGAAACTTTATAACTCTACCTAATAAATTAATATTTTGAGTTAAAATTCTAGATCCACAATGCCAAGCACGGGTGGATTGGGCCATGATTGCAATCATGTTAGAAAAACACTCTAAGAGATGAAGAGAATAAAGAAGATATTGTCCCACATTAAAAAAAGTAAATGGTAGGTCTTAGATTTATAAAGAGCTTGGTAACTCTATTTAATAGGGTAGTGTTTTAGATTAAAATTCTAAGCCATTTTAAATTAATGTGCCTTATATTTCTAGTATGTGACCTGTGAAGATATTTCTTGTATTAAAAATCAATTTTAAGAGATAAAATATTTATAATCTAATAAATAACACCCAAGGGACTTTGGTGGCCTAAAAATTGTGGAGAGTGAGTAACAAGGCTAGTTGTCATTCACTAATCTTAAACTCACAAATCTTGATGATGAAAAATAAAATTGTTAATACTAATAAAATCCACAAAGATTTGGTACCCTAAACCCTAAATGAAACAAGGCTCGTAGTATTTGCTTTTATTTAATTTTTTTTTTTAAGCATCTAAGTAAAGATACGGAAATGATGTCAATGCTTCAAATCCAGGTAACAATTATTGCTTTATTTCCTTTATAAGTCAAAAAGTATGTCACGAATAGCCAAATTATCTTATCCCATTTTATGGCCTAAAAGGTGGAAGAACACGTACGTCATTTGTGGAGGGCTACTATAGCTTGATTGAACACAAAGGGAAACTGCCGGTGACTTCAAAGGAAGAGAAGGGTTCTAATATCCCCATCACACATAGGCTTTTGTTAATAATTTACTTTTGTTTAAAACTAGTTTATAAGGAAAACATGTAATGTAATTTTTTAAAAAAAATTAAAAATAATGTAAACTATCTCATATTATTTTTAATTTGTTTTCCCCTAGTTAACCATATGATAAGTTCCATCACAGTATAGACATTTCCTTTTAATTTTGATAAGGTGATAAGAAACTTATTTTTTTAAAATATTCAATTTATATCAAAGGTATTTCCTTAGATCGTACACGTAGTCTATGATCGGACCTGCACCTTAAAGCTGGAACACGGACGGACAGCAGCAAAACCGATGCGGTTCCTTTGTCCGAACTGCACGTAAATTAGAAAATTCTCTTGCAATTTTGCAGTTTTCATTTGTCCAAAGAGACAATCTACATGGAGCCCAGCTAATCTTGGCGTTGCTGGAAACGTGTGTGTTAAACCTACGTATTCGAACAAATGTCATAAATTATATTTATTTTTTAAAAAAAAGATATTAACTGCTTCTCATTTTATATATTTGTTAATTCTGTGAGAATGAAGCATGTTGAATAAAAACCGAGATGGATGATATAGGTTTGGTAGTTCCTACTTTTCTTGTATTCTCTTTTTTTTTTTTTTTTAAACCAAGCATGATTTGCTATTACTTTAAGTAGAACCAATACCAATTCGCTCTCTATTTTTGGGTAGATTAATTCATTTCAATTTTTCTACAGTAAGCCAATATTTCCAAAAAAAGGGAAGTTTTAAAGCAGTTTAGGGAGCTAAACATACGAAGTCCCTAGTTTCCTTATTTTTTGTATTGCAATTGTATTCCTACATATCCTAAACTTTTACTCTCATATATAATTCTGTCTACCAGAAAAAAATTAAAATATCTCTTTGATTAGGCAATGTCACTAGATTAAGATGTATTTGCTTGAAAGATTGTCTTCTCTAAATTGTTATGTTACTTGAATTATATGTTAGCAACTAGATAGTGCCAATTGAAGTATATTGTGTGATGTGTTGGGACCGAAAGCCACAAGTTAACAGGTAATTCAAGAAGACTTCAAATAAAGCACAAAGTGAAGAGAGATCAACAAGAAAAAAAGAAAAAGAAAACACATAACTTACATGATTCAGGATGATTTTGTTACATCTATGCTATGAAGGAGTAATTCTTCTTCACTATGATGTCAAATGATGTAAGTATAACACCCTCAATACATCCAAAACCTTTAATTTTTTTTTCCCATGATCAGGAAAAAACCGCTAGTAACTATCCACTGATTGCATATTTAGTTAACTTACTTGTTTTTTTTTTTACTTCCATTCCACAAAGAACCAATTTTCTATCACTAATTTTAACTCTAACTCCTAACAATCTTCTCTTCAAAGTCAAATTAATATAACATCCATGCATCATAAGGAAACTTGCTCCTTGACCTAGGACTGTACTTAGAGTCGATTTCCAGCAATTTGCCCACAAATTTCAAGCTTACCCCTTATCAGTGGCTTTATTGACATATTAGTGTAAGAATATAAATGAATTTTTGATGTCAGACACAAAGTGTTTACTTAATTGAAAATATTGAAGCTCATAATATCATATCTAGGAGGTACTTACAACAAATGTCATACCTGATATGAAGCTCAATTAATTGATTATGGACATTTGAATATCTTAAATGAACACTTAACATGTGCTGGTTTCTTAGATAATATTCAAGCATTATCTAAAATGTGTCTTGACAAGTTAGCCGTAGTCTCTTTTGAAAAGCAACTGAATGTTATTTTCTAGCTAAACAATGAACACAAGTTTTTAAAAGTGCATCAATACTTTTTACACCCAATAAGACTTGTTTCCAAATCAAATTAAGAAGTCCCTTCTCATTCAAATTTGTAAGTCACTTATTCCATAACTTTGTGTGTTTGTTCTTTTGAATGCTAGCTCCAGCCTTACAAAGAATGTTTTCCTTTTGCCCTTTTGCCATAATAAAAGAACATCTAGTGAGCTTTCATCTTCCTCAATCAAAAAAGTTATAATATTTCTCATCATAGAGGGCATTGGTAGAAATCAAACTGAAGCAAATGTTAGGAACATGCCTAACTTTCCATAACACTAGCTTACATACAACATCGGGCTTTAAGACTATGTCTCCCATGTCAACTCCCTCTCAACATTCCCATAATGACCACTATTATAGGACCAAAAAAAAATCTCTGCGTAAGTAACATGAAAGAGGTTCATTTGTCGACAACCCAAGTTGAATCCTGACATAATATAATGATCTATCCATCACAGAAATTCATGATTCATCAATCACTAACTTCCTTCCTTCCTTCTTGTATTCATTTCTTGATTCTTTATTTTTCGTATTCTTGACTCCCTATTGAAATGACTAGGCTTCCCACAATGGTAGCACTTTACTCCTTTCTTTAATTATGATCTTGCTCATGACTCATTTGAATTTTTGTGCTTTCCTTTTACTCCTCTCCGTTCTGTAATGAATAATTCTATCTGCTCAAATGTTTCTTGCTACATTAACTTGATTTATTCGTTAAATAAGCTATCATTGACTATACTCATAGACAAACACACTATGTAGTTGTGCTGGTGCATGTAATAACTAATGTGTGTCAACTATCAAGTAGAATACTTAGTAGTAGTGTTCTCACCAAGCCCAAGGTAGACCAACTTAGAATAACAATCTAGATCCAGTCTAAACCCATCAACAAGAGTTCCAAAGAAGTTTGCTCATTGAAGACCAAAATGGGATCCCTGTTTGACACCCTTGAGGATCGTAGCTTTCCAGAATTTAAACCCATGTCCAATTAATCATGTGTGGAGATTGATAATCTCTGAAATTGTTAGTTAGTGGAGTGTCTCTCTAACTGTTTGGTTAGAGGTAAAGTGGACATACATACCAAAAAGTCTTGGGCCCAACCACTCACATTTTTTGCAATTTGTCTCTATATCTTTGTGGATTAACTAACAAATATTTTATGGTTAAGGAGTGCCTGAGTGTGTGTATCTGGAAATCAAACTAAAAAAGATAGCACACTTCTTAGCTTCTAAAGTTGATGCTCCCTTGAAAAGGATTGGTGCTTTGTCCTTTAGTTATGTATCGGCGAGTTTCCCTCTATTCCCACCAAAATCACCCACCATTTATTGTCAATGTCACATGAATGCTTTTAGGTGTGAGGTTAGGTCAAACAAATTTTCAGAGCTAAAAGGGTTAGTTAAAACCTAACCACTTCATCCACTCATATGGAAGATTAAATATCTAAGCTCTGTTTGGCTTTTATAATTTGCTAAAAGGGTTTGTTCCAAGCCAAACATATTTTAATGATTAGGCATAACAGACTCCAACAAAAAGGTAAAACTGCGAAGAGACTATGGGGTGACTTTGGTCTGGAATTGACATTATATAGATTTTTGTTAAAATATAAATGATCTGTCGGAGACCTGTCGAAACCATAATTGATAACCTATTATGTGTCTTCGGCACAAGAAGTAGTCCGCTTTACTCACGCAATAATATAATAAACAAATAACCGATCAGACTTCCCCTCACAAGTTTGCTGCAAACATTCAGACGAGCACGCTTCGTTACTTCCAAGAATACTTGAAGGGAAGAGAGCTAATGCACAAAGTGAACCCATCTAAATTGCTATCTATTCAAAACATTATGGGCCTCATTATCCAACTCAAAGGTGGATTCAAGAGTTGATGGACTTAATGTCTAACACGTCCCCTCAATATGATAATCATATCATTAGATTATTATGGTGCCCCATTGTGTGGACAACACCCTAGACTTAGCCAATGGGGTCCTATAAAGATGCTACAGGAAATCTTAGTTTTGGTATCATGTTAAGAAGTCTAACACAAATAAAAGGCTAGCTAGTTTTACATTTGTATATTTAATTGTATTTACTGTTCATTGACTAACAGATTCATAGGGTAGGCTTATAAATTGCACATAAGTGCACGTACTCAGTAGATCTTGGAATACATGTTGAACATAGCAATGTTCTTCAGAACTCTTGCCTTTCCTACCTGCTTCTCTCCTCCACTCTATTTTTCTCCCCTATTTTTGCCCCTCCCAAGAAAAGTCGATTCATGAAGAGAGAATAGTGCAAAACCTTTATTCTCATAAAAGAAGCAATATGTCTATTTACATTCGCTTGAAGGCTCATGCCTCTAGTCTCTCTTTAAAACTCTCAATGAAAAATGAAAATAAGTGGATATTAGATCAGATCAAATAAACGATTAAATGCAAGACAGCCTTCAGTCAAGATACTCTTACACGTATGAGCTATCAAAAGTAGATTCCGATGAGGTAATCAGATGAACCCTGCCATTGTCCATCCTTCTCTTTCTCGTGCCCCCACCACAAGTAATTGAAAATTCAAAACCGTAACCATTTCCAAAGCACGAAAACAACCTCCCGGCGGCCGAGCGGGTTCGCCTGTGCCCGCTGCGCTTTCGGGTCGACTCAATCTTCTGATACTCACTGTCAAATATGGAGGGCAGCGCCATATGCCATCTTGCTATCTTCGTCTTTAGCCCTTCGACGCTACTGTCCTCGGTCCAATCATCCAACAGAGAGCTCTCCAAGTCATTGTTCAAAGTTGCCAAATGTATTTTCTTCCCAATCGATCCGGTGACCAGTTGTCCCCCATCAGAAGACACTGCATCCCCGCCCCTTTCCTGCGACACGAGCTCGGAGTCGTATATTGAGCTCATTTTCATACCAAATGCTTCAGCCATGGGATCGGATCCCTCGCTCAGGGAGCGCTGGTGCCTGAGCCTAGAATTTTTTGGTTCTACTTTATCAACTTTCGGGCTTTGTGGGTCGCTAGGTTTTTGAGTTTTTACATCCATTAGGTCCCAATACCCAACAGCCGATGCGCTGAGCTCGCTGTATATCGACATGCTACGCATGTTGCTATCAAGCAGCGAAACACCGACGTTGAGAATCCCTTGCGGGCGGCCCGAGGGGCGGCGGACCTGAAGCGCCACGACGCGCATTCTGGATTTGCCTTCATTGCGAGATGTGGGAGTTAGAAGATTGCTAATGAGAACACGAACGGTGCCGATGAGGGTGTCGCGCAGCCATGACGACGCGTATATCTCGACCATGATGGCGGAGGTGTCGGCATTGAGGAACTTCTCGTCGACGCGGAACAAGAACTTCTCGTTCCACGTTGGGTTCGTATGCCCATCTCTGTCGACGCGGCTCAACAACTTCCGCTCCGGGTGGAGCCACGCAACGGCGTACGTCTGCATGGACCTGGACACCGGCGCCAGGTCTTGCGCTGAAACCAAATTTATCTCTAAAAGCTGCAACGACATAACGACGGCGACGACGCTGGCAACAACGAAGACAGCAACAATAACACGAGAGCAACAAAAGATGGCGGACCGAACGGCAATGGGAGCCGTGGTCGCAATATCCCGGGATCTTGAAGGATCCTAGGTCCCGGGTCTGTTCCCCCTCTCTTCGGTGATCCCAACTATTTGATGAATTTTTAGGTGGTGTTTTCATGAAAATTTGGAAAAATGTGAATAATAATAGTACACTATTTAAGGGAAGGAGATGGCCGGGAGGCTTTTAATGGAGGGTCGAAGGTTGTGCCGTTGCGTTATTTGAGGTTTGTTACACGGATTGGATGTTCTTGTTTTCATGTTCCAAAACAAAACACTTCTGGTGTCTTAATTATGGGCGTCCGAGAATGCCCATGATCAGAAAAATATACCATCCTTTGCTTTAGAGATTACAGAGGAAAATTGTTAGAATTCAGAAAACGTGTCTATCGGGATTTGTACAGCGTAGCTGTTCTTTTTTTCTTTTCTTTTCTTTTCTTTTTTTTAAAAAAAAAGCATTAACTCTTTCTGGAACATCAAAATAGAGGAAATTAACTATGTTTGTCACACCTGTCTTCTCGCTTCTGGTTTTGACTGAATTTTCTCTTCCATTTTCCTCTTACTTCTAAGAACTAACCACATTCTTATTATATCAATCAGACCTGTCCTACTTATCATCGGTTCTCCCATTTACTTGGCTCTTTTGTTTAAAAGAAAAAACAATAATAATTTTCTGAATTTTTCAATCTTATTTATTTCAATTTTTTAATCTGGAGTTGCGCCTGAAGTCCCACCACTGCATTACTACTTAGCTAAAAAAAGGAAATGATAAAACAAGCAAACACATTAGAGCCATCACTTGTTTGTTATTTCCACTCTGTCCTAGCATGGCAGGACGCGACTGACAGACCCCAAAACCTATCTTGAGAGGGGGTACTCCGTATCTTACATAACCAATCCCGGCCAAATTCCTCATAATTTCAATGGAGATAAGCGGAGAAATTTTGATGTGCTGGGGCATGGGATGCTAACATAAACAAACTTTGTTAAATGTTTCCTGCAATAAAGGTTTTGTAAGGAAAGGTTTAATTTTCTCTCTCAAAACTAGTTTTTAAAAGAAAAAGACATCAAAACCTATAAAGAAAATACTAAACCATGATATTGATAATGTAAAACAATCACTATTCAACACAATCCTTCAGCCTCATCATGGGTTGGTCTATAATCATGTCACATTTAAACTTGGGTTTGATATTATATAAAAAATAGTTCAATTTATTTCATTAATATTAGTTATTAAGAGAGAAAAACACCTAAACATGAAGAAAGATACTATATTAATATTATAAGACACCCATAATTTAACAAGTTTATTTGTCAATTGTAAGTTTTATGAGAGGCTAGAGGCTTGGAACTTTTTTTTCCTAATTGTTAGTCTGCATTATGTAAACCTACTTCGTGTTGGCACCATGGTCGTCATGTTTGGTTATGGTTTCAAAACTCAAATTAACAAGAAAGAAACGAACAAAGAACAGGCTTTACATTCATTATCACATGGACTTGGTTAAAACTCTAGATACAGCATTGTTTACTTAAAATAGAATGAGATCCTTCATTTTGTCTCCTAAAACTCAAAGGCTTGAAATCTTATATTTATAACAAAACAAAAACTTATTTGGGTCCATGTGAACGGAGTGCATCATAGATTTCGTGGAATGTATAGTCCTTTGAACTTGAAAGAATTGATAAAATAAACAAAATCTCTGGTGTCAAAATTTATTGATTTCGTAGACCTTCTTTAATCTGTAGTTGAATTGATCGAAGTAACAAATTAGTGCAACACTTAAATATGCTTGTGTTAGAAAGGCCCACTTTATTAAAATTGGTAGTTACTCAGTACACGAGTGAAAACTCCAAGTGATGGATTGCTTCAATACATCTGTTTATCTTGAAATAGAAAAATCACAAGAATTTATTTCATGTATGATGCTTATAAGCAATAAGGTATCATACCTAAACTTAGACTTTGATATCACTTTCAAAGTCTCTCTATCTCTTCCTTAAAACTAATCATTAATAGGAGAGAACATGTTCATGTATAAAAAATATACCAAACCAGATACTGGCAATGTAAGACAGAATTATTTTCAATAACTTATATGACTTGTTTGAATCACCATCAACTTCAATAGTTGAAATATTAAAGACAAGAACAACACTTGGTTTCCATTTCAAAGTCTTCAGTTTACCTGTCATATATCGTCTGATAAATGTATAGAAAAATCAGTATGGTGCAGACATTCCAGTAGATTTTTAAACCCAATGATGATGCCACTTGACATGCAATACTTTAAGATACTGATCTATTACGTTCAGAAGAATGTGAAATCCATTCCTAATAAAGTTTTGGGCGTGACAACTTCAACGCCGATGCGATATGGTGCAGATTTATAAAGTTTCTTCATTGATTTGGTACATAAATTTCTCTATGTAGTTACACATAACACTTAGTTTTCCTAGCTATGCATGCATGTAGAAAGGGAAAAGTAATGGAGCAATGATTGTAAGTTATTACCTTAGATAACCCGGATATAAATGTAAATAACTCTATGACGCTAGGATGCTGCTATATTAAATAGTTGAGTAAAAGATATGTTAAGTAGTTCAGCATCTATTATCGATCTGCATGTCCTTTGTTTCATTGGTTCATTATTCTCAAATTATTAGTTTGGACCATATGAATTTATGGATCACCTAATTGACCTTACACCAATATGTTTGATGAAGTTGGTTTATTTAGATAATTACGAAATATATGGGTACGAAGTTTGGCTTGACTTATTTGGGTGGGTGTTTTAAGAAGTTGAAGCCTTCGAATCCCCAGAAAGTCATGGAGTTTGATACAGTGGGCAGGAAAAAGATGACTCACACACAAACCCAACCCCCCAACCCATTTCTGGAAACACGTTAATCGTCCAAAATGATGGTTCTTGCTTCAAGCAACCGAACTGATTCTTCTTTAGAAACCAATATAGTGGGAAAGGCATCAGAAAAAACCCAGAAAGCTCTTCTTTTCACCTGCCAGATGAATTCAACGTCGGCATCATTGTGTCCACCATCTTATGCCCTTGTTCTTATAGTGTATTTTGGGCTCTTCCTGTCAGCAGTGAAATCCTCCTCAGATTACAGCACCTTAGTATACAAGGATTGTGCAACCCAGACGTTCACAGCTCCAACAAGCTCACAATCAGAAACGCAAACCCTTTCTTCTCTTTTCCAGGCACTCGTGGCCCACTCCTCGCAGTCCAAGTTCTTCAAAACCATTGAAGGTGACAGTGAGACAGCCATTTCTGGTCTCTTTCAATGCAGAGAGGACAGCAGCGATGAAGAGTGTTACAGCTGTGTAAACGCACTTACTCAAATGTCAAAAACCTTGTGCAGCGACGCAATGGCAGCTAGGGTTCAGCTTTCTGGGTGCTACGCACACTATAAAGCTGAAGGCTTCCTCGAGGAAGCCGGTACTTCCAAAACAAATTTGCTACACAAGACTTGTGGGGAAAAGGAGGTGGGGGTTGACGGATTAGTAGAGCACAGGGACGCTGCTTTTGCAGCTTTAGTAAACGGAGTTCTGACCGGTAACGGGTTCTGCGCAACTACTTTTGAGTCGGTCCAAGTGGTGGCGCAGTGCGAGGGTGATTTAGGGGCTTGTGAGTGTGGGGAATGCGTGAGCAGCGCAGAGCAGATAGCCCAGGAAGAATGTGGGGGCTCCGTTTGGGGAGAAATCTATTTGGACAAGTGCTTTATCACTTATAACTACTTCCCAAATGGGATACCAGGCAAGGCATCCCCAGGTAAACATGCCAAATACTGCCTCCGTTTTCACTCGACAAAAACTTCATAGAACTCCACTTTCCCTGTAAAGAAGATTAATGGCAACTTGTGCATCTGTTGAATGGTTTTATCATGAATATAGCCTTCATTTTTCTCTAACACCGGATATCCTCTCTTGACAGGTAACAAGGGAGGCGGCAACAACAACAAAAATGGCAATGGGAAGGTAACAGCTATTGTTGTGGGAGGGGCAGCAGCCTTAATTTTAGCGTTTATTTTCTTCTCGTTTCTCAAGTCTTGGGGGAAGAAAGAGGATGATTGAAGTATAGATCACAACCGATCCAGAGCATTGTTTAATCTTACTTTTTTAGCCTTTTCTCTAATACGCTATTTGGTAGTAAATTGCCGTAAGCTATTCTGCTACGGCTATAATTTTTTATTAGGGAGCAGATATCGTCTGATGCTTTTTGTGGGATAAAAAACCAACAGCTGTTGTGGTAGGTAGGCTTCCTATCCTCTTTCTTACTTGTCCAAGAAAACGAGGAGAGAGAGAGTCTCTGATCCTTGTCCTTGGAATTGTAAAATGATGACAAATGGAATTAGCACCTCTTGAATATATATTATTTGTTTTATTACGATAAACACATCCAGCATTTCTTAAAAGGAAAAATTAAATATTCTTTCAAAAATTTTGTTCATCAAATCTCAGTAGATATATGATCTTCAGATTTGACCTGACCCAAGTACTTTTCAACATACCTCTTCTTTTTTTTTTTTAAAGCCATCACCTAGTTTACTCCAGCGTTCATTCAGTAATAACATTGCAAAGAGTAATGGAGTTGAGTAATTTTCATACGGTCAGAGCAATGAGACAAAATAAAGTTTCAAGCTCCTTAGAAGCCGGAAGATGCTTCACACCTCGACTTTGTACACTTGAGTTCTTAGAAAAGGGTGGGGGGAGATTAGAAGTCAGTCTGCCATAGGACGTACAGGAACTATGAACTATGTTCCATTCATATGCTATGACAAGTGGTGTAATGGAGTTGAGCCAAAGATAAACCTGCAAGGATTGAAACATCTTCATTCCATCAATAAATCAAACCGAATCAACTAAACAAAGTTTAGGCTTAGCGAAGAAAAATAATTGGAGTCACTCATTTCATTATTAGTCGTCAAGGAAGAGGAATAAAGACCTGAGAGCTACTGAAAATTACTACTTGCAGAAGCTCCCCCAACTTGCCCTCTTAAACTCAAGCAAATCCCATGTAGAATAGATCCTCATGCAATTGCTCAACCTAACTCCGTTTATCTCAAGACTTTTCCTTTCGTATACAGCCCACAAAAAAAAAAAACAAGTCTGGTTCAACATCATTCAGTACAAAGTTGCAGCAAAAGACAAGCAGGTAATTTCAATAAGACCAGCAATTCTCGTTAATCCAAATGAAGCCTACAGGTCACCTTGCTGCTATACCCATGTAGCTTCTGTTCTAGAAAAGATTAGAGCTATCCTGGAAAGATAATATCAAAGATCTACCAAATTGAATGGACTGTTAAGTTTCAAATCCGGAGCCAAGCACGGCGTACGAAGTATTCCTTGCCTACTATATCATGGTTGAACCTTTCAAGCCATTTGGACACTTTCCAGTGCAATTTCAAGTACACTTTTCCTAAGAATAAATCAAACCCTAATGAATTTTGAGAACATTATGCTGTGACCAGAAGTTGCAACAGAAACCCACGCCCAAAAGCCAAGTTGAAGTATTTCCGATGGAGACAAGGGCAAGCTCTTCTGACAAAATTGTTATACGCTCTTGCTTTTGCTATTTATACCCTATTCACACTGGAGGGAAAAACATAGAAAATCTTAGCTATTCCATCACCTAATAGTAAACAGCCTGATTGCTATTAACATTGGTCAGTTTTAGCAATTATATACATAAAGCCGTACTCAGATAAGAAAATATTGATTATCTTAAGTACATGATAATCGTGCTTCACAAGATAAACATGCATAAAGTTCGTCTACCTCAAGTATTTTATATCTATTCAATAGATGAAATCATCATGAAAATCTCATGAAGGATGAAATCATCACTCTATTAGGGGTGAAAGAGAAGCAAGAACCATTGACAAAAAGAGGAAATAAAGGACAGTTGCTTACCTAGTCTACCACGCATTGTAAAAAATATAGGAGACTCAAACTTTAACGGGACATCAAGCAGTCAAAAGTGGAAGGAAGATAAGGAAACAATTTACCGCATGAAAACATTTAGGAGGAGGCCTGTGGCATTGCCAATATTAATAATGAAAAAACTGAGAGAAAAGCAATTTCGTTGTTCTTTTTCTTGCCTTTAGTAGTCAAATTAAGCCACATAAAAAGCTAAAAAATACCTGATTGTGCAAAAATAAAAAGATCAGAAGGATTTTTTCTGTGAAAGCATAAAAGACAAAAAATAAAAATAAAAATAAAAAATCTCTTTACCTTCACAAGAGAAACTGACCTTTCTGTTTCAAGTCTCGGCAGGATGCACTTCCACAGGAACATCTAAATGCCTTAATGGGATGAGTTAGGTCATCAAAGTCAATCCCGTAATCCTGAAAAATGATTTCATGCAGATAATCTAAGCAATTAGGAAATCCAGACTAATGATTACATTAGGATGCCTTCAGGATCAGCCATATAAAGTGCTCCAAAATGTAAACATGCACATTGACATTTAAAAGCGTAAAACTTCTAATAGTATAAAAAGCAGGAAGCCAAGAATGAGTAAGAATGTCTTCTAGATAAACGTCAATGCATCGCTATTTACGATTTGATTATATAAAATACTTAAACACCGAAAAACACCTCCTACTATTTTCTTAAAATATGTACAGATGAGACAGCAGATAAAAAAGCCTTGGTTGCATAAAATTTTATGGCATATCCCACACCATGAAATGTTACTTCAAGTGGCCACTGGTTTAACTAGCTCGAGAACATATAGCCCAGACTTCTCTAAGTCAATCACTAGAGATAATCTTTTTGGATTAGCCTAAGTAGTTCAGGTAAATTCAAGTTACTTGATACTAAGTCAAGAAACAAAAAGTTAGCCAACCTATCGATAGGGATCCTATGGACGTACAAACATGTGGTACAATCTTTTTACGGCAAAGTAGTTTTCAGCTCTCCACAAGAGCATTGATCAATATCGTGTTTTATATTTTTTTACCCTATGTATCAGTTAAGTTTTCAACTTGCAAAAATCCTTCAAGTTTGTTATAAGAGTGTCACTGCACATCATAGCTTAAGCCCTGAAATTTTTCTTTTTCAATAAGGACGCTAAATCCAAAAACTTTCAATCAAACAACCTTTTACAGCCCTTTTTCTCTCTCGATGAAAAACTCCAGTAAAACACTCCACAAAGTGATCTTACGTACCCATGTCAGCTCTTCAAAAGCACACACTTTCCTGGTAGTAAAAAACGCCACCTGTAAACAAGGAATGCAATCAAGCTGTTTAGTTGCACTTTACTGTACAAACCCCCACCCAAACCCTAAGGAAAGAAAATAACAGTTAGAAAAACACTCCTTGCAAGAGGAGCAAGCTAAACCCATACATGATAATAGTGACGATCAGGAGTCTCCACTTCAACTGGAATATCGACCAAGTTTGCATCAAAACATCTGAAAGATAGAAAATAAGAAATTGAAAAATAAATAAAGCAAAAAATTAAATGAATTGAATGCTAAGGCAATACCATATTGACAGCTTTGTAGATCAACAAAATTAATTTTCTAGCAACACAACTAATTACAAATAAGTAGAGGAAACTAGTGGCAACAGTAATCTCTCCAAGTAGGGCTAGATGGCTGTCTATTGAAAAATTTAACTGCCAACTAGTTAACTAAATTTGACATCTTGAATAGGACAGAACTAAAATGACAACCACTGACGGCCTGTAAAGGAAACTACAAAGTACGAAATTAAGTGAAATCCCATAGTTAGTCCCCGTATTACTGATACAAGCATGGGTGCATATTTTGACTCAGCGGATTGATTCAAGTTAACAGGTCCAAAGATCCCCGTACAGGCTATGGAGCATCCAATTTAATAGGATTACAGACAGGCTCTTATTAGTTTTCTTCCTGGAGGTTATTGACAACCTTCGTCACTCGCATATGATGTTTACATTCCTACAAAGAGGTCTATAAATTGAAAACTTAGATCTCCCAGAACTTGCAGTAGAATTTGCATTGCATCATTCCGTGAAACTGAGAGCAATGAAAAATTATCTTTCACAAGCTAAACTAACATCTGTTTGGCTCCTTTTGAAATGAAAACAATTTTGTCATCTCCATTCCATTTCTATAGGTCATTTAATATTTATATCTTCTAAATACGAGATTTCTTAAAAATTTTCCTTTCACAGAAACTTACATGCTGCTTCATTTGCTGCAACATAAAAGGAAAAGGAAGAAATAATCTTGGCAGTAGCAGGAAAACAATCACTTAAAAAGTAGTCTTCTTGTTCCTCTTTCTCCTTCTTGGATCACTTCTTCAAATTGGGAGGGATTAAAACTACATTTGGCAGTCTTTGTTCAACACCAATTGTAAGTGTAGTACCTCCTACTCATAGCAACACAGACCCCTCTCCCTCATCTGCCTTAATGGGAACCATTAACATATTTTCCAATAACCAATCTAAAGGTACCTTCAACTCTGGACGATAGGCTGCTCCAGTAAACAGCCATAATCATGGAACAAATAACTGTGCTTGCGAAAGATCAACTTCCTAGGTTAATTTGGAAATAGAAAACCATAACCTACCAAGATACAGAAACAAAACATACTAACAAACAAACCACTAAGGCAGAAAAGGCATTCAAAAAGAGTTAAAAGAAGAAAATAAGAGTCCTACCTATGGTTGATGAACCTTGCGACATTTCCATGACATGTTGCATCCAGACAAAGGGCTTCCTCATCCCTTAATATCCCTTCCGAACCCCAATCTGCATCAAGTGTTACGGGATATGTGTGTCTCTCATTGCCATTGCTTCGCAGGATCCGTTCATACAATTCCATGTTAGTCAGTACTTCACCAACATATTCACAAACAAAAGCTCCCTTAGGCAAGTCCTCAAGTGTTCTAAGTCCCCATCCCTTTCCTTCAGGTGTCAAGAACACCTGAAGCATAAATCGAATGAAAACTCACATCACAAGGAATGACCTAATGACAGCTATCATGTGAATTGTAAAACCCATTGATGTCACTTACCATGTAGAATAACAAAACAATTTAACTTAAAAAATTAATTACCACTAGATTTATTCAAGATAGTAAAAGGAATGCCATGAATCAGTTATCAGCATGAAAAACAAAAGAACAGGTACATTCAACAGAAAAACTAACAATTGCTTAACAATTAATCCTGAATTGCCTCAGTATGCAATGATCAGAAAATGATGACCTCAGTCAAAATGACATCTTGACATCATTCTAACTTGCACTGGCTTCCCCATACAAAAAAATTAATCGAACATCTTAGTAAACGATGCTAAGTCAACCTGTTTCACGTGTCAAAAATTCAAAGGAAATCTCACCTGCAACTTGCATGTTATACCTCGCTGTACTATTCGATTTCCACACAACATGTCACATCCACATTTCCTCCAGCATTCTTTAATAAACCTTTCGACCAGATGGCCCTTGCATCGTTCAGGCTTGTATTCATTCTTAGTCCTCTCTAATGGACAGTCCTGACAATAAACAAAATGGTGCGCTTGAGGTTCTTTCTTTATAGACATATAACTGGTTAAAAATTCTTCCTTCAGCAGGCCTTGTGGTGAGTAGGCAAACTCCCCACCTGTTTCACGAGCACATGCACATGGAATCAAAGATGAAAGACAGTCTCCTGAGCAACCTGAACAGCAATCCTCATCCACAATCCGAGCGAGTGATATATTTATATGAGCATTCTGATATATGATATTATGAGGAAGGTAATTGAATTTTGGAAGACATTCTTTGCTATTTTCATATACCAATGATATTTTCACTTTTTCTGCACCTTTGGTTATATCATGAACACTATAAAAGCGCATCCCTGCTTCATAAACCATATTGTTTGAAATTTTATGCCCAGAAGAGTCTGAACCCTGACTTGAATCCAGTTTGAAATTATGTACGCCAAAAGCTCTTTTCTTTGGTCTTTTACCGTGTAAGGCATCACATTCATCTATAATCATGCTGGAAGAAGAGTTAACAGTAATTGATCCATCAGAAGCACCAGTACCCAGCTTCAAATAACTCTCACACAAATCTCCCAACAACTCGGTCACAGAAAATTTGGACCTATCAATTTGGTATGATTTGAGATATTTCTCCTCCACAAATCTCATCACTGTTTCTAACTTTGGAATATGAAAATTCCGTTTTTGAAGTGCAGAGTCACAATTCAAAGAAATTTTCACTTCTCCCAAGGGTGAAGAAGCAATATTAAAACAAGTCCTGGTTCTGGTTCTTTCATTGCATGCTGAACTGTCTTGTTCGTTGTACAGATGCTGGTAATGAGAACCAACAGCTTTAACAAAAGCATTCCCAGTTGAATCATTTGACAACCTTGCAAGAGCTAAACAAGACAACTCTATGATGTGAGGAAGACAAATTATAATTTCACAAATTCAACAATCAGGAACAAATCAACTACTGGGGAGCTGTGACAGTCATTCATTATGAGATCCACATGTTCAGAATTGCATTGCCCATGCTGTCAGTATAAATAAGAAGCAAAAAATCTGTGAGTTATGACAGAAAATTTTTGAAGGTGGAGATTTGGAAGAGTGGTAGTCATTTATGCTGCAACTTGCAGCTCCAACAGTTCAACCCAAACAATGTGAGAATAACTAAGAAACAACAGGTTGTGATCCTCCATAAAGGGGCAAGAATCATTTGACGACCTTGCAAGAACTAAACAAGACAACTCTATGATGTGAGGAAGACATTGCCACAAATTATATTTCACAAATTCAACAATCAGGAACAAATCAAATACTGGAGAGCTGTGACAGTCATTCATGATGAGATCCACAGGTTCAGAATTGCATTGCCCATGCTGACAGTATAAATAAGAAGCAACATATAAAAGCTAAGTTTAGGAAAATCTGTGAATTATGACAAAATCTTTGAAGGTGGAGATTTAGAAGACAGGTGGTCATTTATGCTGCAACTTGCAGCTCCAAAAGTTCAACTGGAGCAATGTGAGAATAACTAAGAAACAACAGGTTGTGATCCTCCATAAAGGGGCAAGAATCAAGCCACCTAAGGTCTGGCTGTACACCACCACAATTTTTTTTTCCATTTTGCCTTTATTGAATTTGCATTTGCACATGACATTACGGTACCAAAAAGCCTCAATCACCAGCGGAGGAGGGTTATTTTAGTCTGGTAATATTTACGCCACTTGCAGGCTCATGTCCTGGTAATATTTACACCACTACATTCCTCATCTGCTTCCTCTGCAAAACTTTTGAAAATAGGAAGCATATTGCATCCTCCTGGCCTTCGTATGCTAATTTTTTCAAAAGTCTCCCCATCCAGTTTCTTTGCAAGTATAAGGAAAAGAAAATAAGAAGTAAAAACTAGCATTTTTATGAAGTAAGAAAGACATCATTACAAGGAGGGAGACTTATCAAAAGGTCCTGGATGAAAGCTATCGCAGGATTGATATAGTTTTTGGCATCAACATCATGTTGTCATCACTACTTTGCACATTTTCTCCCTGAACATTGCAAGGATTGTTTGGCATGTTACCCTCCGTATGTAAGTACAGCTCGTATGATATATTGGCTTTGTAGCACATATAGCAGACAAAACTCTCCTAGAAGTATGAGATGAAATGATGTCCTTCCCTTTGGCAATCAAATGAGGATGGAGTTGAGAATTACCTACAGCTCTACTATCTCTCAAACAACGTTGAGATGGCTCCAAGCTATCCAGTTCAGAAACTTTTGAAGATATTTCATCCTTTTCCACGGGTAATGTTAGTTTGGAGTTATCAATTACAGGTGAAACCCAATCTTCCCCTTCTTCTGAATGTAGGCCCCTTGTTGATATTTGAAACTCGTCAGTGTGTTGCATAGCATCTCTTCTACCTTCCTTTAGCTCAAAGTAAGCATCTATAAGTGTCCGAAAATTGTCTTCTTCAATTAGTTCCCAATTTTTATCATAGACTTCTAAGAGTTGCTCGAGGACTGGTTTCACCTCTTCATCAGGAATTCCTAGGGCCCTCATTGCACTGATTGCCTTTGAAGCTCTTGGATCGGGAGCCATGACCAAACCCAAAGTTCGTGGAAAATTAAGGTATTACTTGCTACTGTTTTCTTAAAACTCCATGCTCCTGTCAACTGAACAGTTGAATGTCTCACCAGAAAAAAACCAATGGTTTAAAAGAATGATTCCCTTGCTTCACATAAAAGCCAATGGCATCATCCACCCGTGGGCTGAACTCACTGCAAAAGAGTCTTCTCTTCCACTTACTTCTGCTGGAAAAAGATTTGTCAAGTTATCTATGTATGTGTGTACCCGCATGTGTGTGTGTGTGTGTGTGTGTGTGTGTGTGTGTGTGTGTGTGTGTGTGTGTGTGTGTGTGTGTGTGTGTGTGTGTGTGCACGTAAGCATGCTTGTGTTTGTGTTCATATACAAACCATATTTGTGATATCTTCTTGATACTAAAATAATACAAAATCATGTCTAGATGATTTCATTTAAATCTCAACATGGACAAAATAGAAAGGTTGATTTCTATGACACTGAGATGTCCAAATATCCCCAACAAATAAACAAAACCATAATAAGATGTTTAAAAGTGGGAAAAAGCAGAATTGAACTAGAGGGCTATACAACAAAACCATACAAACATTATAAATTGTAGTCTAGGCTGTCATTCTGCAAAACATATTGCCACTAGCTTTCATGCGCCAAATCACATACATTTATCAGGGAAGCATGGGTTCAATAGAATAATGGATGGAACCTTCATTATGCAATCACTGAAATCCCCAGACTAAACATTAAAAAAAAAAAAATGAAAAAAAATTAAGGAAAAAAAAAGTTAGGGCAAGATAAACACAGGTACAACTAACGTAAGTTCTCTATGTCGTCAAATATACGTGTTAATATCGCTCTTTCTTCTTTTACCACGACATAATGCTTGTCATGGTTCGCCATCAAGGCAAAGAATGTCTAAGAACATTCCGTGGGGCCATCTCAACAAGCAAATGGATAAATCCCAATATTGTCAACCAAGATCCAGGTCTCTTGATTGACCTAATGCTTGGGCGATAACAACTCAAATACCCCTAGTTCGCCCAAAGCAGTAGTTTAATATAGTCCGCATGTTGTAATAAAGTTAGTTAAAAACAAATTCTCATTAAGCTAAGCCTTGAACGTGTCCAGATTCCTCTCCCCTTCCGACAGGCATTCTCACCAACCAAACAACAGTTTTCGTCGTTTTCATTAACCGGCCACCAAACAATCACCAGATAAAGCTTTCACAACAAGTAACTCTGAATTTGGTGATACACATAATTTAACGAAACATAATAAGAGAGAAAAAAGACAAAAGCGTTTGGAATTGAGAATTTAGTTCAAAATAATAATTTCCACGCAACTTTCCACTAATTTTCCTACTTTATTTCTCACTGGCCAAGAGATAACATAGGAAGAGCAAAACCGAAATAACGTACCAGAAAGAAAGAACCAAGAAAGCAAAAACCGCATCTGCATAAATGGAGTTCAACTAAATAATTTTCATGCAATTTTGCTTTCCTTCTCAGAATCTTTTTTCTCAGAAGCCAGACAAACACATTTGGAGCCAAAGACAGTTCAACATAAAAGCTTTCACAGAGTCTTGATCTTCTTTCTTTATTTTTCACAGCAGCCAAACAACAGCATCAGAAAGAGAGAAACTGAAATAATGCAACACAAGACAATAACTGGGGAATGACAAAGGCATTGCCAGTAAATAACAGTTCCTCTTCTGTACCAGATACTGATACCGATACTGATAATGTCGGAATGTTCTTTCAAAATGCGAATACGGCGAACGAGGAATAAATAGAGAGAGAGCTCCAACGAAAGGTTTTACCTGGCAGTCCGATGGAATTCCGATGATATATTTCGGGGCCAAACAAAATGCACTGCCTTAGGGCCCACGGTCGTGGAATGGATACTGCTTCCGTCTCTCTCCTGCAAAAAAGCGAGTGAGAAGATCCGGAGGATTCGGTGGGGTCGGCTTTTTCTTCATCGGGCCCTGTGAAGTCCAGGAAACTATGATGACTGATGAAGTGGCAGAGTGATGGGCGACGAATAAGCGTTTTTTTAATTTGCTTGACTTTTTACTGGTGGTTTTATAATTGGTTGGTCTGGTCACGGTTTATGGGAAAATGGAATTGTGCGGGTAAAAGGTCAATTTCATCCTCCAAAATAAAAGTCATGGTAGTTATTAGGGTAATGTAAGGAAATTGCCTCGTATCACGTAAATTAGTGCATTTTCCCTCTGATTTTTCTATTATTTGCTTTAGTATAGAATATTATTGAATTGCTTATAAACTTGTTGTTTTTCGATCAAACCAGTGGTATTAAACTCATGGTAGTAATTGCTTAAGCATTTTTTTTCCTTTTTTTTTTTTTTGAGAGGTTATCCCGAACTCCCACCTTCAAATGATAATTCTCCAAGTGCAACAGAGCCGCGATGCTCGATCCTTAACCCAATAAAGTAGCAAATAGTTGGCTTGAAAAAGCATGTCATTGAACACTTATAAAACAACAACACTGGGAAAGGCAGGAATTTATTCAGCCATTTCGTCGAAAATCTAGTAAGCATTTTTTTCAACGTCTCTGATGAGGCAAGTCTTCCTCTCCTTTGGTTGGCGAGATTAAGAGCAGCCCTCTAAGATTTTCCTCGGACCACCGAAGAGCCGCAAATCGGAGAAATATTTTTAGGAAGAGCTCAAGTTTCAATGAGCACAGAACGTTTATTACCTTACATTTATGCTTTGATTTGAATAATTATATTTATTACTTCACATTTATAATTTGATTTGAATAATCATATTTGTTACTTCCCATTTAAAATTTGATTTGACGATTCAATTCCATTCTCTTCCTCCAGAAGAATTACGGCTCCCGAGGCAAAGCGCGACGAAATCGAAACCCTAGAAAATCCAAACAAAAATCACGCGAATTAGCCATTGTATAAGGTGTGCTTTTGCTTCCCGCCCATGGCGGTCCATTTTCCTAATTATGATGATTTAACCTTTAATTTAGCTTTAATATCATTTGTTATAATTCATTATATCAAAAGTCTTAGAAATAATAGCTAATTAATTATCAATTTATTTGAATATCATTGACTTAAACTCCCATAAGTCTAAGCTTATCATGATCATAGGATTGTGATAGTACTTCACAAATGCCAATTTTTTTAATGTGAGATTAAGTTGTCCAATACTTCCTCATAGTCCAAACTCGATATTATTTGCAACAATAACTTGTAACAAAATGAAAAGGGAGTGCGGGAATTGATCTCTCTATTGATATTGTTGTAACTAGAATGTACAATATGAGGTCTTTATATAGACCTATAACGAAACTATACATGAAAAATACACCAACCAACATTTATGGGAATATTTACACTAATTGCAATACACAAAATTAGCCTAATATTTTGCTAGGAAAATATTTTGTATCTCAATATTCCATAACACTCTCCCTCAAGCCGAAAATTTGAACAAATCAAATATTCCAAATTTAGATAGAAGGTGTCAATATTGCCTACTGCAAAAAGCTTTAGTAAACAGATCCACGGGCTGTTTTTTGATAAAGATGTGACAAAGTTAAGATGATCCCTTTCTATAACTTCTCTTTCACATAATGACAATTGACTTGTATATACTTAGTCCTTTCATGGAAGATCATGTTTGCCGCAATTTTTTTTTTATGCTTTATTGTCACAAAATAAGGGGCTAGCAATTAAAGATAAAAGTCAAAGTCACTGAGTAGCCCCATTATCCATACTATCTCATAGGTGGTGACTTGCATGGCACAATATTTAGCTTCTGCAGATAACAGAGAGATTGTTGGTTATTTATTTAAGTGACAAGATATTAGGAAATTTCTAAGCATTATTATAGAAATATGTAATTGATTGTCATGTCATAGGACAAGTGGTATAGTCTGAATCACAATAATCTTTGAGCTCCAATTTAGATGTTGAAGGGAACATGAGTCCAAGACCTAAGCAACTCTTGAGATACTGAATAACTTTCATGGATGCCTCCATGTGTGATTATTTTGATTGAGAAAGTGATGTTCAGCCTAGTGAGTATCAAATAAATTAATTTGCTAACTAGATGTTGATAAGTCAAAGGATCTTGAAATGGCAGATCATGAATTTCTTCTTTAGAGCTTACATTATACTCAATGCTTGTAAATTTCTTATTCTACTCCATAGGAATTACTGAAGGCTTGGAGCTTGCTAGTCTTGCCTTAGAGATGAGCTCCAAGGTACATTTCCGATGACTCAAGGAAATGTTATGTGGAGAGCGAGCAATTTCAATGCCAAGAAAGAATTTCGACTGTCTAAGATCCTTCATAGAGAATGTGGAGTTTAAGTAGGTCTTCAAATCAGATATAGTTGCTTTATTGTTCCATGTGATCAAAATATCGTCAACATAAATAAATGAGGCAACAAAGGAACTTCCTTGAGATTTGGTGAAGAGATAGTAATCATATAAGGACTACTGAAAATTGTATGCAAGTAAGGTTGCAATAAATTTTGTCTTCCACTAGCAAGATACTTGCTTAAGACCATACAAGGACTTTTGCAATCAACATACAAGTCTTTCCCCCTGATTGCAAAATATAGGAGGAAGGGCCATATAAACATCCTAAAAAAAATCACTATGAAGTAGTTAAACCGTGACTAGCTTGATAGTGAGTGAGAAAGTATCTTGATAGTCAAAACTTTCACGTTTACTACAGCCTTTGGCTACCAAGCAAGCATTATATTGCTTAACAAAACCATCTGCACAATATTTGACCTTATAGACCCATTTGCAACCAATTGGACAATGACTAAGGGGTAATGGAACCACATCCCAAGTATGATTACCTTCTAAGGTAGCAAGCTTAGTATCCATAGCAACGGCCCAGTTTGGGTCCTTAACGGCTTCATGGAAGTAGGAAGGTTTTGGGATGACAGAAATGGATGCGGTAAAATGTCAGTGTTGGGGATGATATTGGTCTAGGGAGATGTAAATAGAGATTAGATAAAGAGAGGTACAAGATGAAGAAGATAAAGTGGGACAAAGATAGTCATTGCTCCAAATGGAGGGTTTAACCAGAATGGCAAACCACAAGTGATGAAGGCAAGGTGTCTTAGTCAGAAGGTGGAATAGAAGGCTCAAGGATGGGAAGAGAAAAGGACGTCTAGGACCGGGGCCAGTGAAAAAGTAGATGGAATAGAAAGATCAAGGCTAACAAGAAAAGGATCAAGGAAAAATGGCTCATCAATCGATAAAGTAGGCGGGGAGTAGGTTTCCACAGGCAGTATGATGGGTGTTGAAGGGACGGTCATGCCCTTAGAGTATGGAGGGGAAACCTACAAGGCAAAAGGAAATATATCTTTGAGAAAAATGACATCATGATTAACAAAAAAAATTTCAACTACGGTTGAAAAGTTTGTAACCCTTTTAGCACGAAAGGTACTCCATAAAGACACAAAAAATGAAATAAGAGCTAACTTTGTCACGGGCACCCAGAGTGATAGCGTAACAATGACAATCAAAAACACGTAAATGGTCAAGAAGGGGAAGGGTACTAAATAACCTCTCATAAGGTGTGAGGCTCAAAAGAAAAGAGGAGGAAATACGGTTAATGAGACAAGTAGTGGTAAGGATGCACTCACCCCAAAAACTAGGGGGGAGGTGTGCCTAAAATAATAAGGAATAAGCGACATCCAAAAGGTGACGACGCTTGCATTCAACTAGCCCATTCTCGTAAGGGGTATGAATGCAAGAGCTCTCATGGATGATATTGTAGGAACGAAGGAAAGAGGAACACTTAAAAGAAAAAAAATTTGTGCCATTGTTATAATGAATGTGCTTAATGATAGCACCAAACTAAGTATTGAATTTTTGAAAAAACTTAACTTTTATAATGGAGTAAAAAAGTCTAGGTTACATGAAAAAAATAATCAATGATGGTTAAAAAATAACATGTACCATCATGGGTAAGGTGACGATGGGGACCCCAAATGTTCATGTGAACAAGGTAAAAAATGGAGGTGGTGGCGATGGTACAAAAGGGAAAAGGGGCACGGGTTTGTTTTGCAAAGGGATAAACATCGCAAGAAAAAGAATGGAGGTAAAAAATAGTTTTGTAGTGCACAAAATAAGATTTTAAAGAAAAGTGACCAAAGTGTTATGCCAAAGGAAATACTCATTATTCAAAATAGAATTGCAAATAGGGGTTTGCTTGGATTTACAACGAGAGTGCAAAATTGAAGACAAATATTTGAAAAAAAAAACAAAATGAAAATATTTTAGAATAACGTAGGAAAAAAATAAAGTCCTTTTTCAACCTTGCCGAGCCTTATCAATGCCCCCATCATATGATCTTGGAAAACTCAAAAATTATTGAAAAACAAAGCCACATAGTTGTTATCACATGTCAGTTTACGAACAAATAATAGATTGCAATGGAAATGATAAGCATATAAAACATGACATAAATGTCAGTGGAGACTGGGCCAATAATAGCCAATGTGAGTGATTGGGCTACAGGTTTGATCATGCAATTAGATATATATATATAAGGGAAGCACATAGATAGTATGAGTTGAAAAAACATAAATCATAGATGATGTGGTCACTAGCTCTTGAATTGATGATCCAATTCAAATTAAGTGAGGTTAGGGAGGAGGAAATACTTGTGAAGTTAGCACTAAAGTCAAGTGGGACTGCATGATTAAGCATTAAGATGAGTTTGGCTTGTTGATTAAGAGTGAGGGTGAGTCCAGAAAGGTTGCTAAAGATGTTACTAGGTGCAAGAGATGCAAAGCCAATAATCATGAGTTGAAATAAGGGTGTAGAGCAGGGTCGAAAGGAAAATGAGGCCCACCATACAAACCCATAGCAAAAGACTAATATGTAGAGAAGCTCAATACGTTAGCAGCTAAATGATGAGCGGCAACCCCATGCTCATTAGAGCATCAGCAAGAAGACCTACCATGATGTTTGGGCTATCAATTAGGTGAGTATCTGACTAACAAGAAACATGCCTTATGAATGTGGTTGAGCTTCTTGTAGTAGGAATAGACCCTTTGGTTAGATAGGGGCCTAAAAGAACTCTTGGGCCGTAGGCTGGACTTGCAAGAGGCCTGGGCATTTGAAGTGTGCGGAGAACGTGACCTATTCCATTTGTGCATTTGGTTATACTAAACAGAATCATTTTCGCCAGAGGAAAGGCAAAGGCCATGAAAGTTGACAACGTCGCCAATGGAAGCCCCATTCTGCTAGTGGATTTCCTACTTAGAGAGAGCGTATGTGCACTCTAATGAAGGTAGAATGTCTCCGGAATGAATTTGGATCTGCAAGTTCTAGAATTCTTCAAGGAGACCCATGAGAAATTTCATTGAGCACTCTTCTTATTCGCAAGCATGGAGGCGATCATTGATCTTGTAAGTGCATAATCCGTAGTCACAATGAATCAAAGGCTCTTGGGTTTTGAGATCATTTCATAAATCTTTCAACTGAATGAAGAAATCAGTTAGTTTTAAGTTGGTCTACCACCAGCGTATCAGAGGTTGGAGATGGCCTGGTAGAGCCCGTAGTGCTGGGTGCTAGAGATTTTGTCAACGGAGTTGTGGAAAAGCTCCCAAATCTCTAACACATACTTCATGTAAGAGATGAGACTCTCCAACAAGCGCTTGATGAAGTTAAGGAGCCAACTTTTGACAATGGTGTATGCTTGATCCCACCGGGCCATTTCATTACGATTAGTAGTCAGATAAGTGAGCTTATTGGTTAGGAAGCCAACCTTGATGCAAGCAAGGCATACAATGAGGATTTGATCTACCCAAAGGGCATAATTGGATTCCTCGATGAGACGGCGGGGAACAATGTAGCCAGCTTGCAAATCCATGGCCAAAAGGTAGTAAGGGTCACAAATAGAGGCCATGACAAGAACGATGATGTTGGTGGAATGATTTTTAGGGTTTTTGGTGTGATTGGTGACCATTGGTGTGATGGTGGATGACAATTAGAAAATAAGATGTGGAGGCTAGGGATTTTAAGGGAAAATTAGGGAATAAAATAAGGCTCAGGGGTATTTTGGGAACAACAAAAATAAGGTAAGGGTATTATGGGAAGGGAAAAAGTGAGGGTGGTGGCTAGGGTTTAATAATGGGCAAATAGCGGGTTTATGAAAATAAAGTAAGGGTAAAAGGAAAAAATGAAAAAAGGTAGTAGATAGGACACAAAACACTTGGGGAAACGAAAATGAAAAAGGGTGAAAGCATTTTTAGACCATGCTGGCCTTAGATACCATGTAACAAAATGAAAAGGGAGTGTGGGAATTGATCTCTTTATTAATATTGCTGTAACTATAATGTACATTATGAGATCTTTATATAGACTTATGATGAAGCTATACATGGAAAATACACCAACCAACATTTATAGGAATATTTACACTAATTGCAATATACAAAATTAGCCTAATATTTTGCTAGGAAAATATTTCATATCTTGGTATTCCATAACATAATTAATTTAATTATGAAATTGGTTTGAAGCGTAGTCTACCTCTCTTCAAAATATATTATTAAAGAGATAAGGTACTTTACAAGTGCCGGTTTTTTTAAAATGGGATTGAGTTATTCAATACTTTCTTATAGTACAAGCTTGATCTTATTTGGCAAGGAATAACTTGTTTAACCATGGGAGTGGGTTGACATAAAAATATCATATTAAAGGTTCATGTCTACTCTTTTCCAAAAGTCTTAATAGAAAGAGGGATTTTAAGGCTTATAAAGTAATTTACAGCTACCAATCTTTCAAGTATAAGAGTACATTGTCAAACACAGCACAAAAGAAAAAGTTAAACAACTTAAATGTAGGAACGACGGACCTTACAAACAAAGTAGTACTAACTTTCCAAGATAAAACGTATCTCTAATTTGCTTGAGCACGACAAGAGAACACGTTACAAAAAATTTCTCGTGCAGCCACTTGCGTAGCCAAATTTAGTTCTTCAACAAACTACTCCATCCTTCCTACTAGCTATGACCAACCCAGTAAGCAATCAGTTTGCGCAAAATTGGATATTGATTTTAAGAACAAAGTTCTTCAAGTTCATTTCTAGTTGAAGTAATTAGGCTTTCTTTTGCACATAAAATTGAAATTTAAGGATGTTACCAGCTGCCAAAGTGTACTTTACTTTGCTTGCGGAGACTAAACATAAGGGAATGCAATTGGTGCTCCTTAAATACTTAAAAGAAAGGGTTGTCGCGTGCATTTGCATTGATGCTTTGTTTAGTTTTTACTCGGAATTATAGTATTTTTCTTATGAAAGAATTGAAATTTGTTTATATGTACACTCTCTAAGTGCTGATTGATTTTTTCGAAATTACAAAAAATTATCATTTCCTATTCTCAAAATATGAAGTATTTAAGTTGTTAAATAATTTGTGTTCTATTTAATTCTGTGACACAGATATAATTATTTGATTTGAAAATAATATGATTACACTTCAAAGAAAGGAGTTTCCGAAGCTCGCAGGGGATGCGTAAGATGCTGACGAGAGCCGGATAAGCAGCCTTTCCTTGAAGTTCGAAGAGACGGCTATTTTCCCGGTGAGAGCTGTCCGGTTCTCTATCTTCTTGACGCCGCCGGTCATCCAATCGGCAACGCTACCTCTCTCAGAAAGTGTGAGCAAAATTGGATGGAGTTCGAGGTGAGGTTGGTGGGGGGAATAGAGAACTGTTTCGCGTCGCTCCCTTTATCTCTGATCCAAACCCTTGACTCCACCCGCTCCGGGCTTGGCCCTCTCCCTCAGGTTCTCTCTCTTGAGCTTCGCTCGCTCAAGGACGACCATCTCTGGCACGTCGCTTGGTCCGGCGCCACTTCCACTTCTTCCGCAATAGAGGTACTCCTCATTTCCTATGCAAGCCCGCTACGTGTGTGCTAAGCAGCTGCCTTATCTGCCTTATCTGCCTTATCTGTGGCATCTCAATGCGGTTTGATTGCTTTAAAACCTCAACGGAAACCTGTATGGTCAAATACTTTTTCTGCAGGTCGCCTTTATAGTTGAAAGCCAGTAAATCTGTTGACCGTTTCTTGTAAAATTTGTGCTAAAGGCTCCTCTTTGCGTTATCTATATTTGTGTTCGGTGAAAAGCAATATTGTTGTCTCCTCCCTCCACTGTAGGTTGCCCAGAAATTCGCGGAATGCATTTCCTTGCCGGACCACGCTACTGTTCAAGTTCGAGCTGTTTCCAATGTACCAAAGGCTACTCTGGTTACCATAGAACCCCACAGTGAGGATGACTGGGAAGTGTTGGAGCTTAACTCGGAGCAAGCAGAGGCTGCTATATTGAACCAGGTAAACTTTTCTGGCCTTTTGTGACTCTTTCTTGGTTTATGCCTTTGCTGTGCTTAGTCATTTATTACGTTTTATGTTCTTTTAATTTTTCATTCGAGAACTGGTGGCTGAAGATTGATGTTTCTTGAATATTTATTTATTTAATTCTTTTTGCTTCTGCCCCTCCCACCCACCACCACAAACCCTTCCTCCCTGCCCCCCCCCCCCCCCCCTTTTTCCCAATACAAGCCCCCACACCGGCAACAAAACAAAATAAAACAACAACACACACATACTCTCCTCTAGGTGCCAGTTTACGGTACGGAGTCGTAGTCAAAAGGACATTCCACTAATTTTTTGATGCATGTTAATACCTAAGTCCGGACAAAATGACTTCTGGAAGCTTAAAAGGAAATCTTGGTCTGTGTACTCATATCACCTGGGTGGTTATGAGATGCATTCTTGGATTGTAAATTTTAGGTGTTGTTCACTAGTAGATGGCTCAATCTTGTATTTTATTGTTATTAGACAACAGTCAACGATAAGCTAAGAAAAAGATTGAAAATATCCAAACAGCTATAAAAAATTGAGAATCACACAAGTAAAGACATTCCTTAGACTTAATGGGTATCTTAATTTTCCCTGAGGTTGTGTCTCTCTGCTCTGGCCTTCCTTGATGAAATTAAAGCCAGGAAATAAATTCGCTCATCAAAATGGATGCATGAGTGTCAAGCACTGGCGATTTTTTAAATATTTGAGCCACAAGAAAGTTTTCTTCTTCATGATTAACAGGATAAAAGCAGTTTGGTTGAAAAGCATAGGAGCATAGTACCATACTTAGTTATTAGCTTGAAGATGCCAAACTCTTGGGAAAAACTATTATGAAAATCTTCAATCGTATGAGAAAATATACTTGGAGATCTAATGGGGATGATAAGTTCCTTGGAGGTGCTTCTCAATGATCCATCGTACTTTGGTGACTTATCAGCCTTGTGATTTTACAGGAATTTTGTGTCAGAACTTAGCACCGCCCAGGCAGATTGATCACCTTCTGGAATGATCTTCATATTCAGCCTGAATGCTAGACTATCAAACAACACATGAGTAATAAAAATTTGCGCAGCCAGAAGTTCTATCCAGAAATCTTATGATTCTAATGTGATGTATGGAAGCATAGGAACGTTGTAAAAATATATTGTTTACTAGCTTTTCTTGTCTTAGATTTCTGATAGATTATTTATTGTTGATGTTGGTAGTTCTAGGCGAAATTTAGTCGCTTGCTTAAAAGTTAAAACTTGATAGCTGAACTTACGCCTTAAAATATTGGATTTTCTACTTGAAGAAATTAGCAACAAGGGGTAATCCAATTTGTGCCCCTTCAGTTCTCTTCCATGTCTTCTATGTGCGGAAGAGGTTGCACAATCTTGTATCCTCTTTCAACATGATTGATTTCTAGCCTCAACAAAGACGTTCTTTAAGTTCCTGAGTGGTGAAATCCTGGGCACTGGGTTTTCATTTGCTCTGCTTTTCATAGCTCTTGACTTTTTCAAGCATGCAATGATTTCATGTTGCTGCTCGTGTGAAAGAGTCTTCTTTTCTCCTTTGTATATCCAAAAATGATATTTATCCCTGCCCCAAGCCAATAATGCTGCTTTTTTCGTAGATTTGATGTCCATATAATGTAGAACTTCTGGATGTGATTTTAGAGTAGCTTTAAAGTACTTCTGTCTCTATTATTTTATCTCTAGAACGTAGTTTTTCTATTTATATGCTAGCTTGTAGCAGATATATGGCCTCTTCTTTGCACATTTTACCATAATCATTAGTAAAGCTTCCTGTTACTAAATACAGGTCAGAATCATCCATGAAGCAATGAAATTTCCTCTGTGGTTGCATGGTCGCACTATCATTACGTTCCTTGTGCTTTCAACCTTTCCCAAGAAAGCGGTGGGTAAGATATATCTTGTAATTCCTGTTCTGACTCCATAGTAATGCTTCTTGGTTCAAATAAAGTTTAATGGACTTCATTGGCCGTTTGTTGGAAAATTACTGTACTGCGAGGCACATGTACTTTCAAAATACTTGACCTATCTATAGTTGATAGATATCCTTTGTGTACATGTATCCTGTACAAATAAGTTACTAAAAACTTGATTTTTTTGCTAAGATATCAGCCCATATAGGTTAGTTTACTATTTGAGATTATCTTCTAATTATCATCTTGATCACTACAATTATGTGGGTCTGATAAAACATAATTCTGGAGGAAACTGATAAAAATTGATGCTTAAATTAGCATTCCTAGCTTTGTACGGCTCCTAGTCCAATAAAGAAAATATAGATGCATCTCTTTTGTTGAAATTTTCACTTGAACTTTGGTGCCTAAACTGACAAATCTTTTGGTTGAGGAAATGTTTGTTGATCTGACCTATCCAACTCTGTGCAAGTCAGTTGGAGCTTATACTGACTACTAAAATTCAGCTTTGATTTGGCCTTATTGGGAAGACAAAGTTTTGGGCCTTGCCATGCCAAAAGAAACAAACTTCATTTGTCTCTTGTTTTCAAGTTAATTATAAACTTATCTATGTGGCTAATATATTTTATTCTGGGAAATGTCATATTGGACTTGGATATATTTACCAACACCGAAATGTTAGAGACTGAAGCCCTGTAATTCTTAATAGTCATTATTTTCTGTGCCATTTAATAGTATAGGGGAACTTGCACTCTATAGGTTAGGACAATCCCTTTCTTCTTAAATTTAAAATGCAGAATTAATGACTGTTACTGCTATAGCAAGCTGCTGGAACCAAATGATTACGACCATTAGTTTCTATAATGCTTGAATCAGTCTTCTTTCTTGTCTTTTTCTAATATAGGTAATGTAGTAACTCTATTTGTGACATTAGAGATCTGGCTATGCATGCTATTGCAAGTTCTGCACAGATATTTCATTTCATGGTCAATAAGCCATGAGAGTTGAGGTTATATATGGCAGTCTACTGGAACCTTGATTGACTTGTGGAATTTTCTCAGTGCAACTTGTGCCAGGAACTGAAGTTGCAGTTGCTCCAAAGAGGCGCAAGAAAAATGTGAATTCACTGGAAGATGGTAACAGGCAATTCTCTACCAAAGAACATCAACTTGCAAGGGCACTATTACGTATTCAAGATCCTGACAGGAGATTTATTCATGGAACCACTGTTAATGGTATTGAGGTTGGCGTAGCACTCACTTCTGTTGCTTTTATACACTCAGAAACAGCTAAAAGCTTCTCGTTAGATCCTCTTCAGTTGGTTGTTATAATCCCAAGGTCATCATCAGAAGAAGGCTTGAACAATTCTGAGAGTGTTTCCGTGAGAACAAAAGGCAGTTCAACTCCAAAGGTTGCTGACATTGGGAACTTAACTGAAAAGAAGAAAAATCGTCAAGCAGTTGTTCACCTTATGATTGAAGAATCAGTAGCTAAAGGACATGTAATGATTGCAAGGTCCCTTCATCTTTATTTGGGAGTTGGCTTGCATTCATGTATGTTACTTTTACCTGACATCTAATACTGTCTTCTTTACCTTCATGCTTTTCCCGATTACTTTTGTAGTATGAACCGATCTTCAACAATGAACATAAGAGGAAAAAGTTATGTACAGTGATCCTAAAATTTTTGGTCTTATTTGTGGTTTTTGCATACAATCTTTTCTTATTTCTATACTAGAAGTTACTTCCAGGCATGTTCATATGCCAACTGTCATGCTATGGCATTCTTTGCCATTTCTAAATTTTGCAATTTGACTTTTGAACTCCAAATATGGTTTGGCTATTTATTGTTGCCTATCTGCCAAATTTATTTGTATTCATCCTTAATGCAACTGCCGTCTTCTGCCAAACTATTGATCCAGTATTCAGATTTTAGCTTTTTGCTGTACTTTTGTCATGTAGATTTGTTGGGATTTCATATTACTTCCCCCTTTTTAATTTTATGAGTTGGTATCTTCTGTAGCTTGACCTTGTGTTCCTTTGGATATGCAATCAGTCATAATAGGGTTGGTGCTTTATTAAAAGATAAATAGAGAAGCATCTTGTACAGAAGCTATCCAAGTTACGTCTTTTTCAGTTCAACAATCAATTGTAAGACAGATTGTCCTGATGAGAATGCTCTGATGCTTTCAGGGGTTTATGTAAAGGCATATGATGTTAATTTGAAAAAGGATATCCCATTTGTCTCAGTTTCTCCTTGCCAGTTTAAGAATTTTGGGAACAATAAAAATCTTGAGAAAAATAGTCTAGAAGTGCTTGATGCCCATAAAAGTCGCAAAGTAAAAGGCATGCTTTTGAAACCTAGCTCAGGCATGTATATGGAGCATGTAGATGGGTTGATCCATGACGAAGTTGTTTCTGCTCTTTGTTATGAATCTCCTTGTAAGGAGGATGAGAGGGATGCTTGTCAGTCTGGTGGTGAAAAGGGATTACAGCGTCTTCTCCAGGCGTGGTTTCTGGCACAGATTGATGCTATTGCTTTAAATGGAAGAGCAGACATCAATTCAGTGATTTTGGGAAATGAAACTTTGGTTCACTATGAGGTAAAAGGTTGCAAGCGTGGGACTAATGAAAAGTTACACTTTTCAACCAATGGTTATTCTGAAGAAAGAAGTAAGACTATGGAACCACCAGTTGAAATCTCATACTTATTGGTGATTTCCAATGAATCTCTTTGTGGTGGAAAAGTTAATGCGTATGAGATTGCTTTAGATCGAAGGGACAATAATCTGGGTGGTCTACTTGAAAATCTGAACTTGGGGAAGCCTATATCCATCTATGCTGTCCAACAGAGGACCTCGGACAAAGAAATTAGTTCAGATCTATCTTCCTTGAGCTGGGTGGGGACAACCGTATCTGATATTATAAGTAGTAAGTATTTTCGTTTTGAAGTCCTTTACTCAGTAATTTCTCCCTTTAATTTTTGCTTGTGTGAAGCTTTTTTTATCTATTGAAGGTATATACAATCGGTGTGGTGTTCTGGCTGTAGAAACTCTACACATGTAGAAAATAATGAGCAGCGGGTTGTTAAATCACCATCTTCTTCCACAAACTTAGACTGATAGGTTAGGATGGATTTAATCACTTGATGAAGATTATGAAATTTCTCATTTCAAGTGGGTTCAGACTATTGCTTACGAAATGGGACCCAAGATATAGAATATGTAGCTAAAATGAAGATAAATTCTGAGGTCGTGGTTTGAACTTAGGACCTTCGTTATAGTACTAAGTTAATATCTGTCATCACAAAAGATTGAACTGATAGAAAATATTGCGTCTGACATTTAATTAAATATTATATTTCTCTTTTTTTAACACATGGCAGATGACAAGTTATACTGATCAAGGTGGTTTCTGTTGCAGATCTTGTGGGCCAAGTAATCTGATGTTCTAGAGTTTGATTTTAGATGTCCTTAATCTCTCCTTGATTTTTGTCATATTTAAGTTTTGATTCATGTTGAGGTGATGGGGATTGCATATTGTCATGTATACAAAGGTGACTGTTTAGAAATGTAATGATCCATGTTTTAGTTTTGATCAGGATGATGGGTGACTTCTCTCAGGTTCAGGCTAAGCTGAGTTATTTTGCTGAAAAGTAAATGGGAAAAGGAACAAGTCTTTGTGAGGGGAGGTCTGTTATAAAGAGCAAAGTCACAATACATATATTAAAAACAATGGCTAATACTAATTTGAAATGAAGTTCCTCTATTTAGTAGCCTAACTTTTCTATCAACAGTGTACATTTTTTACTGAATGTTATCACTACCTTCTGTGCATAAATGACTTCTTTAATGGATCTCTCTACTTGGTCACGAATTCACTAGTTGCCCAGTTTTTAAAAGACTGTTAATTCTTGTTCTCTGTTGTTTTTACTGATTCCTTCCATTGGATTTCGCCATCTTTTAAAACCTGATTTTGAGTATTTCTTTGTTCAGTCAACTTGTCTAAATTATTCTTCAATTGCCTTTTCTTTAAAGAAAAATAAGAATTGCAGTTTACGTCTATGCCTTACTGATATTATAGTGTACTTTATTATATTGTGATTATTTCCTGCATTACTGCTCATTTATGTTGTACATTACCGAAGGGGCCTAAAACTTTATTTTGCTTAATAAAAGCCAATTATCAGTCATGGAATAAGAGGGTTAGAATTGGCTAGGTTGCTGCACTGACGCTATTGACGTGATCTTTATCGGTGAAAGCTGTTGAAGCAGTTGCTTCATTATTTGAAGTCTCCTGTATTATGAATTGGAAGAGTTAGAATAACGAAATGGTTGATGCAAGAAGAAAAACTTGCGGTAATTTTTTCTGGGATCCGTTTTCAAAACCATACATGTTAGTTATAGATAATTACAGCACTATTCAATATAAGTGTTCTGAAGATCAGAATTGGTTGATGGCTTGCATGACTTAGTTGGCATCATAGTAATGTACCAAGCATTCCATTTTTTCGGTAGCCTCGCTATTCAAAGGCTAAGGCTATTTAGAGCATAAGATATTCCAATGACGTAAAGAATATATGTGGGGGCCCTATTTGAGCATTTTAGGACAATATGTGTTTGTGATTTATTTCACCATATTGTAAATGCAACATATCATTTGCCTCGTTGGTTGTCTGGTAGAGTAGAGCTCTGTTAGGCTGAGGTTTACTTTGTACGCCTAATTTCAACGAAATTGTTTAGAATAAGAAGAGTTAGACTAACAAGAATAACTGAAATGGTTGATGCGAAAAGAAAAGTATGTCAGTAATTTTTTTCTAGGCTCCCTTTTTAAAATCATACTTGGTTCATAGGTAATTACTGCACTATTCACTTAGGAGGGTGGAATACCAGAATGGGTTGCGATGCACTCAATTGGCATCATAGTCCAATGTATCAAGCATTCCATCTTTTTAGTAGACTGGCTCTATAAAGGCTAAGGTTCCTTTGACCAGGAGATATTCCAATGATTACAAAGAATATAAATTAGGGCGCTGTTCTGAGCATGTTAGGCCAACATGTGTTTGTGACTTAGTTCACCATATTGTAAAAACACACCAGTTACTTTTTTAGTCGACTGGTAGAGTATGGCTATGTTAGTCTGAGGTTTACTTTGTGTGCCTAATTTCACTGCATCACATTCAATCTGTGCTTGAAACAGAACAGGCCGCAAATCAAATATCCATTTGCTACTTATTATGCTGAATCTCATAATGTACTCTACTGAAAGTTTGGAAAACACGTCAACTGTTTCCATCTTACACTGTGCATCTCTTTTCAGGATTTAGCTTCTATATTTACTTGCTAGTATACTGGCCAATTTATCTTTGAATGAAAGTTCAACATCTTGGCTGACATGCCATTATTCCTACATTACGTTAACTTTCTTATTTGACTCTGGTTGAGTTTTTACAAATTTGTTCCTTCTGAAATTGTTTTTTCACTTGTGGATGGATATGATGGTATAGCATCTTTCCTCCCCCATAAAAAGATTGATCTTCCCCTTATGTGGTGTGCCAAATGCAGGGATGATGGTGTTGCTATCTCCTTCTGGGATGTGGTTCAGTTCTTACAATCTTCCCGTCCCTGGTCATGTTCTAATTTATGGACCTCCGGTAAGTTCATTTCATGAATTTTGTTTTTCTTCTTTTGGTGATATGATGCTTGAAGGGCAAAGGAATCTTGATAATGCTGGTAGATTAGATGTAATGGGAATTGGCAAAATGAGTTGCGAACTCTCTCTTTATGGCACCTTTTGCTTAGCTGCCATACTTCCTGGTTCATCAAGTAATTTTACTTTTACTAGTCATCTTCTGAACTAAGCTAATTAGATCAAATTTACAAATGTTTGGACTTTGAAATTTGAAAATTTTCTCTGATCACTACGTTCTGTTTAGGTGCCTCTGGATCCAAAAGTTCTCTAGTCTTTCAAGTGCATTCTTGGAAACTTGTGTTGAGTATGGACAATGCATAACTTTGGACCTGTTGATACTTGATTATTAAGGTGGGGGGGAAATCTGGTTAGGTTGGTGTACAACTTTGCAAATTAGGTTCTATATGACCAAGTAGCAAGAAATGTTTGCTTATGACGCATAGATTTTGGATTAAGATGTTCTTGTCCTCTTGCTCTAGTGATTCAAATTACATATGCTTATCAAGTGTATAGAAATTTTATACATGTTTATCTTTTGAAACAGTCTATTGTATCTGTCAACTTAGTTTGACTTCACTCAACTTAGTACCAAATAAATTGATGACCATACCTACAGATGCTGTGTGCCACTTTGTGTACAGAGTTCCCATAAATTTGGGGTATAAAATCATGATATAGTTGTCTGAGTTTACATTGTTGGTTGTATTTATTATATCCAACTATTCTGATATCAATAGTGAAGTTGATAACTTAAATTGGCATGCCTTTTTGACTACTAGGGTTCTGGAAAGACATTTCTAGCAAGAGGTGTTGCAAAATTCCTAGAAGATCACGAAGGCTTCCTAGCACACATGTATGGAGTTATGCCAATTCATTAACGTCTTCCTTAACACAACACACCACCACCCCCCCCCCCCCCCCCCCCCCCCCCCCTCTTTCTTTTTGTTGACTGACATAATTGAAATGCTAGTTTTCAGAGGTATAACTCCATGGGTTGAATTTTTCACCTCCAAAAGATGAATCTAAGTTGGGGGGTACCGGAATGAATGCTTTATAAACTTCTCTAATGTAGGTTCGTGCATGCAGCATTTTTGTTACTTGTTCACGACTTGCTTCTGAAAAAGCCCTGATCATCCAACAAGAACTTTCCAGCTACATATCTGATGCTCTGGATCATGCACCTTCAGTTCTCATCTTTGATGATCTTGACTGCATTATTTCATCCTCTTCTGACTTGGAAGGATCTCAACCTTCGACTTCTGTTGTTGCACTTACACAATTTCTGACAGACATTATAGATGAATATGGGGTAATGATTCTGTATTGTCTATTAATTCCACGTTTCCTGAAATGTTAGCGTTGATAGATTGTCTTACATCATGTGTTAGTACTATTTCATGACTGGTATTTATTTTGTTATAATGGTGATTACTATCTGCTAGAATAAGGAAGAATTTTTTGTGTGACTTGAATCTTTCTGGGAAGCCTCACTCTATGCTGCATTATCATGATCAAGGTACTATTTGGGCCAAACAACCTTTGGCATCAACATTTGTCTTTTATGTTGGAGAAAAAATATTTAAGGATTAGTGATGTACAATTTAATTGATGATATTTAATTTTTTCCGTTAAAGGGCAGATTTTATACAGAGTAACTGCAAATTACCTCCATGTCTTTCATGAACCGTAATTGCTATCTCCTTCGTGTTTTGAGTGTTGCAAAACATCAGTTTTACTGTTCCTATTGACGGAGTTTCAACCTGTGGCATGTGCATTAGAAACAGAAAAATTAGCCCTTGAAAAGAATAGGAACATAATTGCTGCATTGGTCGGGAATATTTAAGCCCAATTGAGGGCCCACTTTGTCCATTAGCAGCGTCTATACATCATATGGGAAAATGTATCATTTGGATAATATAAATATTTCACTAAACTACAAGGAAGTTTAGTGATGGTTTTCACAAAACATGGAGATAGTTAGCGACTGCCATAATCACAAGGAGATAATTTCTGATTTTAGCTATTTAACGTGAAAAGGGATAAGGAGCTAAATTGGTCAATTTGAAGGAACACCTCCCTTTGAAGGTCTTATTTAATTGAGTCCTTGTATCTCACCAGATGCTAGTTAACCATCAGTCACAAAAAGGGCAAGTTATTAGGATGTAACCAATAATTGTGTTTGGGATTGACATACAATGAAGTTCTTTGTGTGGGCTTGCCAGATGAAATTCAACCGATGGCTGTCTTAAACAATGATATCACAAACTTGGTTTCAAGGCCACTTTTGTGAGACAAAAGCTTTTAGAATGTGCCAACAATGTATGTCTAGTTGAGAGACATCGGAACACTCATTCTTCAGATTTTTCTTTTTGACATGTCTCTTGTAAATGTCTGAAAATGGAAGGAATGATTTTTTGAATTATAGGTTATGAAAAGATTAGATATGCATGGAGTTAAAAACTCAGAATAACAGTCTTGCAGTCTCAACATCGGAACTTAAATTATGATCCGCAGGTTCCTAAATTCAAAAGTCCATTTGGTGATCTATATTTAGGAAGAGACCGAGGATTCTAGGGAGAGGTGACAGAGGGAAGAGAGAGACATGAGGGGAGTTAAAGGAGAGCTGCTAAGAAAGTTGGTGGGAGGTGTTAAGATTGACCATGAGTTGGAGTCCACAAATTCTACTATGAATTTGCGGTGAACTTTTACTGCACTAAAGAAGTTATGATTTCATCTAATTGGCAAGCCAATGATAAGCCCCGTAGTATGTTTAAGTCTCACCTCTTTCACCCTTACCTATGATGTTGCACTTTTATGGTTTACCTTGTAGAGTTGCTCTTGCAATCATGGCACTTAATTATTTAAACTTAGCTGGTAAGTAGTTACCTTAACACGCTTGACCAGCAAGATTAAATATTTGTAGGTACTTTATGACAATGATGATCAAGAGGAAATATCTTTCAGCTGCTAGTGTGGAATGTCAAATTGCAATAGAGCTAATAGAACATGTTATATTGGTGTTGTTGTAAGCAAATTGTATGAATCTATGACCTTCTGGCCAATTTGGGCTTGTAGTTGTTTGGAAATAGGACAAACATTAAAGGCTAAATGTCTGTAGTTCCATGGTCTCAATATATGGATTTCCTATTTTACCTATCTTGCTTCTCTTAAAAAGGAAGTTCTGCCTTTTCAGATCAGGTGAAGGTTATTTCATGCTCAAATAGTTGGAGTTTTCTTCAAGCATAGAAGTACTTTATTACTTCATATTTATTCTCTTTGCAGTTCTTGATTAGCCACTTATTGTATTTACATGAAGCTTTTATCTTTTTGTTATTTGTTATACTCGCTCATGATGATACCAACGGAATGTACTTGCTTTTTGTTCTGAAAGTTATTTGAAATACAGTGGCCGTGGTGCAACTTTGTTGTCCTTAGCCTCTTGTCAGCTTATAGTGTCTATTACACTGAGCAGGAAAAGAGGAAGAGCTTATGCGGAATTGGTCCTATTGCCTTCATCGCCACTGTCAAGTCACTGGAGAGTATACCACCATCACTGAGCTCTTCAGGTATGTTTCTTCCTACATGTGTAGAGGGCATTATACTATCTCTGTAGAGGGACTTTATAATTTAAATACTGAACTATTGCACTGTGCAATTGATCATTATCAGGAAGGTTTGATTTCCATGTTCAACTGCCTTCTCCTGCTGCCTTGGAACGTGAGGTTATCTTGAGGCATGAAATTCAGAGACGTTCTTTGCAATGTTCTGATGAAATCTTGCGAGATACAGCTTCCAAATGTGATGGCTATGATGCATATGATCTGGTATTGAACTTGTCTCGAATTTAGTCTCATTTTATTTCTGCAAAACCATCTTCTATTACATGTTGAATGGTCAATATTATTACTGCAATTTTCAGACTTTCTTGTTGCTCTTTGGCCCCTGTTATTTTGTGCTCACCATAGAAGACTGCTTATATAGGTGAGAACTGTGGAGCATGTTTACTGCTGTTTTTCTTAACCTGAAGACTTAGAACTATAAGCAGAACATACAACTCAAAATGGTGATTAAGGTCTAGTTTGAAGTAAGTATGACATCTTGCTAGCAAACCAGGGAAGAAGAATCTTATTAGATAACTTTCGAAAGGATCACAAATTTTGTTTTATTTTCCAAAATGGGACTGGAAGGAGAGCGCCCCAGTGGGGTGTGGTGGGGGTTTTAGTGTTTGTGCAATTTTCCACAGAACATGTACTAAGTTCTCATTATTCTGTCAGGTTTCATTGACGTGTGTACTCTTTCAGGAAATACTGGTTGATAGAGCCGTACATGCTGCCATTGGTCGTTTTTTACCTTCTCATTCTGCATTTGACAAGGATGAAAAGCCGAGGTTGCTCCATGAAGATTTTTCCCTCGCAATGCATGAGTTCCTTCCAGTTGCCATGCGCGACATCACTAAATCTGTTTCTGAAGTTGGTCGCGCTGGGTGGGATGATGTTGGTGGTCTTACTGACATTCAGAATGCTATTAAAGAGGTAAAGTATATCTATTTGCTTCCTTGTTTTGTAGTTGTGAATGTGCATTAATTCTCAATGTGTTTTTGCTAGCTTGTCACATCTTTCTTGTCTTTATTGTTTTTGACTTTTTCTGTTTTGATTATTTTTGTGATTTTGAGTTTAACTTTATTCAAATTACTTTTTTCATCTTAATAATTGTTAAATATATTACACAAAATGAAGAAAAATATGTATGGGCACACAAATTCTAGTTTCCATTTTTCAGGTTTTTTAGTTAAGAAATGTAATGTTCTTTTCTTTAGTGGCTTTCTTCTTACATATATTCACGGTCATTTCTGGATTCACTTTCTCCCCCTTTGTCTACAATTCTCTTTTTCGTGACTCTTATCAAATATATGTAGTTATTCAACTTGGATTTTGTCTTCCGACACTAAACTCTAAGTGGTGTCCTTTTATTCTTTCTTAAGATCTTAATTGACTCGATGAGAAAATCAAGTATCTTCAATCAGATTATGGTAGTAACTGGTGATTTCATGCATCAATAAAGTGCATATGAAGCCAACCTTAAAGCCTTGGACACCAATTTATGAAGCCAAAACCAGAGTGCAGCATTTGGACTTTCTGAACTTATCTTGTGGTACAGAGTCAAAACCTGTTCATTTATAAAATTGTTGATCTGATAGTTTATTATACATCTGAAAGGTAGCTTATGTTTACATAAAATTGGAATGTTACTAGTACAGTATAATATGATGATGGTCATATAATATTCTACGTGGAGTGTTTACTCAATTTTGAGTATTCTTCAATGCAGAATGCATAGTTCTTCCAGTAATGACAAGCCCAAACAGAAATGTTTAGTTGATCAAAGTGATAACACAAACATACAGATAGAACTGGAACAATTGGATTTGGCATTCATCAATTTCGAAATTTGGCTAATAATATTTTTTCCCCCTCCCCCCTTTGTCTCTCTCTCAGAGAATGTGTATTTTGGTATAAACAGCGAGGAGAAAGAGTGGTTGGGTGGCAGTAGAAGGGTGTGAGGTTAAAATAGTACATATTTGAGGAATTAAAATGGCTGGGAGATTAAAATTAATGAGATCATAATAAATATGAGGTCATTATATGTTCAAGTATGCGAAACACTAAAACATGCTGAAGGATTTATTTGGTCGAGAAAAACAAAATCATAATTTTAAGATTAACGGTAATTGAAAAGGAAAAAGAAAAAGAACTCTATTCAGTGGAGACATTCAAAAGAAAACTATTTTTTTGTTTTTGTTTCCAGAAATACTTCAGTAACAAAAAAAGGGAAAAGGAAATATATATATATATATATATATGTCCAAATGAGCACCAATTGAATTTCATTTTCTTTCTTTTTGGCTGAAAGAAATTGAATTTCATTGCTCTTGATGTATTTGGTGAAAGGATGAGCTCATATAGTGAGCTGATATAGTGAGAGGGTGAAAAGAAAAGAAACAACATTTGTTTGGCATCATCATACCTGTTTGTAAGGAGACTAGAAGTAGAAGGAAATAATTTATTAGAAAAGATCCGTTTCTTCTTTATTACTCTCATTAAACATATGCGTATCAACCAATTTCATAATGCTTAATGAGCATAATTGGTTAATAATTTCTATTGATTTTTCCATTGTATTTTCCTATTTTCTTCCTTTTTTGACTCTTAATATCAATGTCAGATAATTGAACTGCCCTCAAAGTTCCCAAATACTTTTTCACAAGCCCCTTTAAGGTTGCGGTCAAATGTTCTCTTATATGGGCCTCCTGGTTGTGGTAAGACACATATAGTGGGTGCTGCTGCTGCTGCTTGCTCCTTACGATTTATATCGGTAAAGGGGCCTGAGCTTTTAAACAAATATATTGGTGCTTCTGAGCAAGCTGTAAGAATCTTATTAACCCTTTCCTTGCCAGCATTTTCTCTCTATATATATATATGGGATTTTTTTCTTTTACCCTGAAGTCTCAAATTATATTTTGTAGCTAATGCCTTCTTTTTGCTGTTGGTTCTCCATTTCTTGATTTATATGACTGCGGGCTTTTTGTTTTCTGGGGAATTGTGTATGCTTCATTGTAGTAATCTTTCTTTTGTAGTTCTTTGGATGAGGACTCAAACTGTGAAAGGTTTTTTTAGGAGTAAGAATTATGGTTGTTATTCCCTTGAAAATTTTTTGATACAAGATTCTTCTATGGGAAATGAAGATCATTCTGATGATACCAAGAAGAATGACTGTCATCATTGCCATTATAACCTTTTGTTCTTAAACCCAATCTTATTTGTTTCTAATTGTAGTGGATAACTTATTTTCAGTTCCTATTCTACCTCATTGTTTAAACTTACCATGCAAATAAATGCTGTAGTTTATCCTCCTAAAAAAATCTTTACCTAGGAGCCACTGTTTTAATGCAACCTTTTGTATGAACTAACATAGTTATCGCACCATTTTTGTGTTATCACACTAGGGCTTTGGAAGCATAGAGGAACTGGCCTTCATAACCCTTAGGTATACAACTCAGTCAAAACTATGGAGTCTTGAGGCCTTTGCATACTTGACACTGGAGTAGCTCAGGAATTTTAGACCGGAGTCTAGGCAGAGGGAGCACTGAAGAGAAACAATTGAGTTTCAGTGGGTATTCAGTTGTCTTCATGCTGTGTTGGAATTTTTGGGGCTGTTTCAATATAGTGTTCTTTCATGTTTATTGTGGAATTGAACTGTTCCTTTTATCATCAGTTTTGGAATTTAAATAGTATTCATCAGTCTAAAGGGTTATCAACCAGCACAGTTGGGGAAGGCAGGATAAGTTTAGGGAAGATCAAAGTAATGCCAGCCAAAAAGGTCTAATGGACTGAGGAGGTTTTAGGATCTAAGGTTGAATTTCCTCTTTGCTGAATTGAAGGCAAGGGTAATATGGGATGCACTTGTAGGGTGGATGGACATTGACAGTAGAAGTTGTTGTATCTTTGTAAAGGGATTAATTTCATCAGGAGTGTACAATGAAAACTAACCAGATATTTGTTACTTATTTCCGATGCTATTTTTCTGAAAGGTTTGAGAAGCTCCAAAGCGGTTTATGTAATGTAGTGTAGGTGAAGAACTCAAATATCATCCAGTAAATTGGAATAAGGTTTGTTCTCCTGCTCAGTCTAGGGGCTTGGGCCAAAAACAATGGTTGTGGAGATTTCCAAGGAAGCACAATCATCTTTAGTGTTTCATGAAAGTAGAACATCAGGGGAATTGGAGTCAATAGTGCTCTGGCATTGTTAGGGATATTACGGGTTTGGAACACTGAACATATTAGGAGCGTTTGGATACAGTTTTACACAATTCATTAAAACTTGGGATGGGGGATGCTTTTAGGGTTTTGTTTAGGCTTGACCTGTGGTGTGGCGGGACACTCTTTAAAGATTACATATTGTATAGTGTATTTGGACTAAGAAGGATAAATCTGTGGTGGATTATGTTTTATGAAGTAAATGATAGTTCCGGTATTTGGTGAGTGGAGATGCTTCTGATAGATTTTTCTGGCTCCTGCTCAACATAAAATTTTTGAAGTGGAACCTTATTTTAGAGTGTTAAGGTCCAAAGGAAAGCAATTGTCTTTGCTTGCTCTAAGATTAAGAATGTTGATAACTTACCAAAGAGAAGGATACTTGTTATGAATCCACATTGGATGTGTGAAGCAAGGGGTTAGTGGATGTCCTTCCTGCTCTGTCAAAGAGATGTGTGGTCTCTCTTACTTTCTTTCTTTGTTATTGTATTTGTCATGCCATGGACAAGATATTGTATGTCATGCCGTGGACAAGATATTGTATTTGTCATGCCGTGGACAGGAGGGATATGCAGGCCTCTTTGAGATGGTGTTTTGGACAACTTAAGTACTTTATATTTCGAATGCAGCCCCCTTCATTTCTCACGGTATATCAAAGAGAGATTCTAGGATCTTGAAGATTTTGAGCTTTCCTTTCCACTGGTCAACTTTTTTGTTTGCACATGCTTTACCAGTGGACGGGACTTCTGGTGCTTCTTCAGTCCGTTAATTATTAGATTTCTTAGATGACTATAGTATCAAGTCTCATTTGTTTTGGTCTTTCTCCTGTATGTGTCATGTATAGTAAGCCATTGCCCTTTTAGTTCTTGACTTTTTTTTTTTTTTTTTGCTTGAGTTGTTGAAAAGAAATCAAGAATAAGTGTTCAGTATTAATTTCTTTGCTTCCATTTGTTATGTAATATTTCATTTTTACTGGTATCCCAAAATAGATGAGTTAATCAATAATGTGTATTAGATAGAACACTGCTAATGAGCCCTTACGTCTTTGGTAGGTACCTTTTTCTGGAAATATGTTGAATGACCTTTCGCAAGAGTTATGTGCACTCCTGTTGTTGATGTCTTTATATTGGTTTCAGGTACGGGATATTTTCTCAAAAGCAGCTAGTGCAGCACCGTGCCTTCTCTTCTTTGATGAATTTGATTCTATTGCCCCAAAAAGAGGGCATGATAATACTGGAGTAACTGATCGTGTTGTTAACCAAGTGAGTCTCTTGTTTGCCTGTACCACCTTTTGTTCACTTTTTGAATTGATTTTGTATTCATTACAATTCCTTTTTGAACAGTTTCTAACGGAGTTAGATGGTATTGAAGTTTTGACTGGTGTATTTGTGTTTGCTGCAACAAGGTCAGTCTCTCCAATAATCATATGGAAAATGTAATTTTCCCCCATGTGGTAACGCAGAGAAGCCCCCTGAAATTGTTCCCACATGGTTATGCTGAAATTCTCTCTACATTTTACCCCATATGGTTTGAGCTCTCTATAATACTCCATTTTCTAATGGATCTAAAGGTATATTCCAGTCTTAGTCTTATATGCGCTGAAAATTGGAGTCTTGCCTGTGCTTGCTGTAAATTCCGAAACTATAGGAATAAGGTAACTATTGATGATGCCTACCTGCCCCCCAACCCCTTCAAGCTGGATGAGCTAATCTGAAACATAATCCCACGAGCCCATCTCCTGGAGAAGAACCCAGTAAAGTAATGGAGAACTCAATTCCCGGACATTCAGTGCCATTTTTCAGTTTCAGATCATTGTTGGAAAGTATGAACATGCAATGACGAATCACCATCATGATAATGGACTTCTAGTGGCTTAGTACATTTTAATGATGAAACTACAGGTAGTCTCCTATTGGGGCACTAATTAAGTCGCTGATTTTAATCGGTGACATAGGGCAGTGCCAATTGGTTGGAACTTGCAAGTTAATAAACCTTATTGGTCTACTTCTTCCTACACTTATGTGCAAATTGAGGTCACCATAATTGAATGTTTCTATCATCTTTTCCCCATTCTGTTTCCACGATTTGTCTTTGTTCATCAATATGTGATGGAAAATTGACCTACATTTTTTATGTCAAGCAGTAGACCAGATTTGCTTGACGCTGCTCTGTTGAGACCCGGTAGACTAGATCGCCTTCTATTCTGTGACTTTCCATCCAGGCGTGAGAGGTTGGATATTCTTACAGTTCTTTCTAGAAAGGTTTGTAAGACCATCTAATTAATGCATTGTTCTTATTCCCATGTAAACAGTAATTTTTAGAAGATTTTATTCGTGATTTGTGAGTTTGAATGGGAGAAATGTAGTTTCCCTATGTTTACAACTCAATAAGATCAACACTATAATAGATGGGGACCAAGGATTGCCTTGAAATATCCCTTATAGCCCACCATGAACCAGTCATAGTTTCTGCTAATACAAATGAAACTAAAAAGATTCTATCCTCCTATAAGTTTGGTTTCTTTTGGTATAACCGACCCTTCCTCAAAGTTGTTAGCAAACCTAATCAACCATATGACTGACCGATATGGTTGGCTATTTAAGAATTCCATTTAACTGAGAGTAATTGGTAGTTCAGTTGCATCAGGGTTCTGCCAAGCCATATGCAGATCTTGTTTGCGCCGGTTAAAAGATTACAAGATGGGTTGGGTTCTGCTATACCTATTTTACGTAGATTGGAACTTTAGTGTGAGGTAGGTGACCTATAATCTTGAGCCAACATTTTTATTTAATAAGCCTATGAAGTTCCTTCTAGCAAAACCAGAATTTTGAAGAAATATCAATGCTAATGAAAAATATTATCTTTCATGAACCATTGTTTTTGTAGTGCTAACTTTTTTGAGTCTTCAGTAGCTACTGAAAATTTAAGTGTGATTTATCTCTACTGTCTTACCAACTCGTTTTTATCGGTTGCATCGGTTAATGCAGCTACCATTGGCCAGTGACGTTGACTTAGATGCCATAGCTCGTATAACTGAGGGATTCAGTGGGGCTGACCTCCAAGCGCTTCTTTCAGATGCCCAGCTTGCAGCAGTTCATGAGCTTCTGGGCAATGTGGATACCAATGAACCAAATAAAAAGCCTGTAATAACTGATGCCCTTTTGAAGTCAACTGCTTCTAAGGCAAGACCTTCTGTTTCAGAAACAGAGAAGCAGAGATTGTATAGCATTTATGGGGAGTTTCTGGATTCAAAAAGATCTGTTGCTGCCCAGGTTTGTCCATCTCTGTACATTTATTGTCAATGGAAGAAGATATTTTAATGTACTTTTCCAGAGCACAGATTTTGACCGACATAAGTTGTATGCAGTCAAGAGATGCCAAAGGAAAGAGGGCAACCCTAGCCTGACAAATGACGAAGTTCTTGTAACCAGATGTGTTTGCTACTTGGTACTACCGTCTTGCAAATATCCTCCTTCTGTTAGTTTTTTCTATTAAATTTTCATATCTTTTTCCTTTTCCTAACAGAAGAGAAGGGGCACGAGGATTTGAAATTGTGCAACCATTATGGAAATTGGCATATTGTAGCATTGGGTTTCCCCCAGAAATTTTTGCAACGAATGGGAATTCACAAGCTAAAAGATATGCATTGTGTAAGTATTTGAAGCTCCAGAGAAGGTAACTGCTGCTCTATGTACTTAAAAGAAACATCCGTAGAGTACATGCTTATGCCATCTTCTAACTGGTCCTTCTTAGCCTGGCTAGTAATCTCCACTTGCAACCTATAAAGGTTTGCGGGATGTACATTATGTATAAAATTTTGTTGGAGCAACAATAGCCTAGCATTGACTGAACATGCGAGGTATTATGTTGCCCCAAACCTAGACCATGAGGCCAATGTGGCAAACAAAGAACTCCGCAAATAAGCTATGGATAGTATACAAAAAGGAGATTATACCTAGTGAATCGTGAAACTTCCATTTATTTCTGTTTTACTTTGAGAAGTTGTATTTTTCAATTGAGTTTTGTGATAAAGAATGCTGTGATTCCTCCATAGAATTTTGATGCGAGTACAACTGATGGTTGCCATGTTAATGTACTAATTCATGGTAGGAAATAAAAGGGAATCAGCCTTTATTGATAGCCTGACTTGATCAGATTTCTTCAACCCAAATTTGCATAGTCTACAATGTTAAAAGGAAATACTTGGTTGCTTACCTTGTCAGCATCGAGTTATTCAAGTACATCCACTTGTTTTGTGATGAAGATCGGAATTCACTAGCGGAAGATTCATTTTGAAGTTCAATAAGGTCATGTTTGGAGCCCAATCGACAGGAATGAAGTTATATAAGATTTTGTGGGGACTGCAAAGATGATCATATAATCTAAGTGCCTTGGGTAGTTCCTCTTTCATTTGTCTACCGAAAGAACAAGCGTTATCTGCATGCAAATAAGCGTTTATGACCAACATATTTTCATTTAGTGCTGTTAACAAACGACCAAAGCCAAATAAACAGACAAAGAAGAAATCTTAAATTTATGGAAGGAAAAATGGACAAGCAATGATGGAGAAACCTTGTTGGCAAATAGGCAGAGCACCTTTGACAAATAAGGGATAAAATCTCTTATTTTATATTTTACAACTTTGCTTAACAAATTAATGTATAGGAGAAGTAGAAGGAGAAAATTCATCCTTCGTGGATGGTCTTATTTTCCTTATATGGATCAAAATCGAATTAAAACGCTATCTCATTTGGCCTAGAATTTATTTTTAGTGTAAAATGTTTTAGTTGGACGTATTTGTGCAGAATTTATTGGATCTTTATTATTTGGATGATGCACTGTAAATGATCTTGAAAAGGTTTCACTAGTTTGCCTCAATGCAAATCATTTGCACATTATTATTTCCTTTGTGAGTAAAGCCAAAAATTTGACCAAAAGTACCGCATGACCACCAAAAAGTTCAAGAAAAAGAATCAGAAAAATTTGAAAATTTTCTACTTTGACCTAATATTTAAAGTTTTAGTTTCGAAATTAATTTCTAATTGCCAGCGATCTTTCAAATTGATCATTCTATTGATGTATAAATAACGTTAGTTTTGTTACATAATTAGCTTGGTCATGTGATCGACACCAACATCCGGTCCATGTGTCTATATGTCACATCATCTTGTATGTGAGAAATCAATAGGTATATATCTTTCAATAGGTTTGTGCATAAATAAAAAACACATAAAGAAAAGGTAGTTTAAGAAGAGGAGGAAGAAAATAAAAAAATAAAAAAAAAAAGGAATAAATGATACAACCAAATAAAAGAATATGATAAAAAGAATAGAGAAATAAACTTTTCTTATTTTTTTAACGAAATATAAAAGGTCAAGACTGTCGATCAGGATTTAACTTAAGAGAATACTACTAAGTCAGGATTTAACTTAAGAGAATACTACTAAGTCAGGCCGTCCTACATTCCTTGGCAATGCCTATTCTGATGAATCTGATATGCTCACATTGTCATATACCGAATAATACACATCAAAATCTTGGATTCTGTTGAATAGTTTTTGGGATGCCCCAAATCGGGTCAAAAAGTCCCAGCTTACCCGGCCCAAACTTTTAAAGTGAAAAACCCTAGCAATTTTATGTCAGTAATATAAACTCTTCTCTTCTTCTTCTCTGGATCCAGGGCCGCTCAATCTCTGCAGCCATGTCGAAGCGAGGTACCTCTCTCTCTCTCTCTCTCTCTCTCTCTCTCTCTCTCTCTCTCTCTCTCTCCACAATTGCGTTATAGTGTTATCTAAAGGGAATTGCCTTTCAGAGTTCCGGCATCTGGGGAAGTTCGCCGTGTTTGCGAGGCGTACTTGGCTCTGTTCAGCAATAGTTTATAATTATCTTTACTTGTTCCTAGCTACCTAACGCTGCATTTCGATTTCAGTTTGCTTTTTATGCTTTGATTAGGTAATCATTTGATTCTAGTTTCTTGCTTTCTGGCATTTGGATGTTAATATCTCTCTCTCTCTCTCTCTCTCTCTCTCTCTCTCTCTCTCTCTCTCTCTCTCTCTCATTCTGGGGTTTGCTACTAAATAGTATAAGAAGTTTGAAACATAACGAAACGCATGTACGCACAATTTACAATTTGGATTCAAATTTTCTTCATGCTTTCTTTTAGCTTCCTGAAATAGAAAACTAAACCCTACTAGGCAACACATTTATTCACGCTGAGTGAAGTAGGACTTTTTTGTTTGACAGTTGTAGACCTCACATTATTTTAGGTTTCCCGCATTTTCTACCAACAAGAACGGTAACTGTTATATGAAGAGAGGCTGGAAATTGTGGAAAGAGTATGTCTGAGTTTAATTAGGATTAGTTAAGTGCGGTTCTTCATTTTGTGTGGTCCCAAGTAATCGAGATTTCTGAAGTTCTTCAAAATCGCCCAAAAAACGGTATAGAGCATATCGTTTCCACTCACTTATCCGTTATCATATCAATTTGACTTTCAGGACGCGGAGGAAGCGCTGGGAACAAGTTTCGGATGTCACTGGGTCTTCCAGTTGCAGCAACGGTGAATTGTGCAGATAACACTGGGGCCAAGAACCTTTACATAATCTCCGTAAAGGGTATCAAGGGTCGCCTCAACCGTCTGCCTTCAGCATGTGTTGGTGACATGGTGATGGCAACTGTTAAGAAAGGAAAACCTGATCTCCGAAAGAAGGTCTTGCCTGCTGTTATTGTGAGGCAGCGCAAGCCATGGCGCAGAAAGGATGGTGTTTTTATGTACTTCGAAGGTTGCTGTTTTTCTATTTGTGTTGAGTTGGATATGCGTGATTTATATGGCTGTTATGAAGTCATTAGGAATGAAAAAAATATTATCATTTGAACTCCATGATCTTGGAAATTGCTTTTTTGATCCACAAGGCGGTAGCACGACATAAAATATTTCAAACTTTTTATTTATACATTAAATTACGTCTTATCCTTGCAGTGGAAGGCTTGTCTACCTAAATTATTATTAACACATTTAATCTCATGTTTGTCATTAACTTAACCCCCAGTGTATCATCATCTTGCTTCTGTTGTTAAGATTCTTTTCCTTGATCAGAATTTTTTAGAAGAATCCCTTTTTTTCCTTAATTTATCTAATCATGAGCTCATCTCACAATTGCAGATAATGCTGGCGTTATTGTTAATCCCAAGGGTGAAATGAAAGGTACAGTCATTCTAAGTTAATTTCTGTTATCTTGATTTTACCTTGTCTTTGCACGAATAATATAATGTTAGTGGTGATGACAATGATAATAAAGGTAACGGTGATAAATAATAATAACAACTGCAGTAATTGTAAGTATTATCAAGATAGTCATATCACAGTCCAAGTACCAGACTTGCAATAAATGTACACTGCTACTGATTAACACTTCGGAGTATTTTTGGAGCAAAATACTTCCTATCTGGTAGCCTTTCTTTCTTTTTTTTTTTGAATTTTCAGCGTTTTATATCCGTTGGTAACCATTTTTGCGTTTTTGTTGTTAGTGCTCTTCATCTGATGAGATTCACAAAAATTTGGTGATAGTATGTGTGGTTTGAATCTAGTTTTCGACTATGATCAGGTTATCATGCTTGTGCATGACTATGTGGATCTGAAGGTTTTACACTGAGAAATTTCACCTAAATTTGTCCGATATAGATAGATTTGAAAAAAGTGGAGTCCGTTGAGAATTGAACTGCTTTTTGGGTATATTCTGTTGTGTTTGATGTGACCCTGTATGTGGAGATGGTTTAAGTTAAATCAAAGCTTAGTATTATGGTGAGTTTGTAGTCTTCAGTGAAAAGATGAAGATGGATGATATTAGGCATCAGACATCCTCAAATGTCCATGAAAGGACTTAATTCAAGTGGTAATGAGATGAAGAGTGGATTATGTGAGATTAGACACATTAGATAGTGAAGCACCTCACAAACTTTGGAGTGAAATGACTGGTACAGATTCTAGTTTTCACTAATGCATGACATGAATGAAAAGGTTTGACTCTAAACAGGCTATGGTTTAGAGTATGCAGTTGCTTTGGTTTTCTTTATTATGTCACGTTAATTCATACATATAGTTTGAATTATTTTGCTTCGATCTGTTTTGGTTGCAGGATCTGCTATTACTGGGCCAATTGGAAAGGAGTGTGCTGATCTTTGGCCAAGGATTGCAAGTGCTGCTAATGCCATCGTTTAAATATTTGGATATTTACTTACTATTGGGATCTCTAAGACGGTTTTAGTCGTTTTTGTAATGTTTCTGAACTTATCTGCCTTTTACGCGGCGGTGGGAACTGGGTTCTAGTTTTACCATAGAGATTATTTAAAGTATCTTACCTTTTTGCTGATGGTTGAGGCTGGGAAGAATTTCCAAGCAATATTATGCCAACTAATGAAAAGCAATGTTAACCACTATGCCTGTTATAAATACAGGCATCTGAGCACTCTTTAGATTATTTGGCCTTCCCCAAAATCTAGATTCCTTAGATGTAATGATGTCCATGGCTTATGTTGGTTTCCCATATACAAGGTCAACGCTCCTTAATTGGTCTCCCTTTAATTTAGTTTTGTAATAGATGTATCGAACCATTCTAAAAACCCACCTCAATTGGAATTGAAGTATCTCAAAGCTCCTACGTTGTAAAAGAATGATTGGACTTTCTTGTTTTTTCTAAATGTTTTACAAGGGGTTGGATGTCGCTTGTCGTACAAGTACAGTTGTACTTAACAAGATGTCTTGTTGGCTCTTTCCGCCAATCTTATCGGGAAAGGAGTAAGAAAGCGAGAGGGAAGCCCCACGACAGACGAAACACATGAACCATGAAACAAACGACGTACGTAGATTAGATAGATAAGATTTTAATCTTTCAACGAAAAGACCTTCATGCAGGGTCTTGTTCCTCCCAGATATCGTTGCCGTCCAAATCAGAACGACTAATAATCACGACAAAACAAACACGGCCTAAAAATGTTTTTTACACTTGAGAATTAGAAGAATATCCTAATGTGCCTCGGAATACTACCAAAGCAAAATAGTGCTGTTTTGCCACCACTTGCTGTAAATAAACATACACAACACATCATCGTCACTAACAAGTCCTTACAATACAAGAAGATGGGCACGCTTAGGCTACCCCTACACGCAAGCTATTATATATTGTTTCCACGTAAGTTGTAAAATCTTTTATATTCAAAATCAACATCAGGGTATTGAAGAATGGGGAACCTAAGTTTTCATTTTTGTTTTCGCATAAAAATGTAATGCGAAGAAAGAAGATAAAGCTTTTATTATCATCTATCTATTTATTTACTTTGTGGAATTTTTATTATCTTCTATTATTTTGACTCAAACGGAGGTAATAAGTGCCGTGAAGAACTTCTTGGCACGTTTAAAGTGTTGAATTATGGTAAGAGGCCAAAAAGGGGGCTTTGGTGGCGTTTTACAAACCTTTGACAAAATCTTGTTAGGATTTTCTACCAACGTTTTCAAAGCGCAATCATTAGTAACAGCCGAATAAAATTGCGGCGTTCTTCTTGAATTTCGCGTCGTTTTCTCAACGATAGTGAAAAATGATGACATACTTTAACTCTTCCTTAATCTAAGTTATGTCATATTTTTAAGAAGCCCTCCATAACTGAAAATAGTGGCAATTCCAGAACAGTAGGATTTTTTTTATATTTTAAAATTGCATATTTACTTCTTTAGATTTGTAACTACATAAACGACATATAAAGAGAATCCCCACACACACAAAAAAAAAAAAAAGGTAAAATATAAGACGATGAAAACAACAATTTGAATTAGTCAATACTTATTTATCCTAGGATACAATTTGTCACATAATAAAATATAACCCACCCATAAAGCGAGGAACAAGTCAAAACAAATTTCCAAGTTTCACATATATAAGTGTGGTATCTGAAGTAGAAGGCTATTTTGACCTTGCTACACATCAACGATGCTATTAAACATATATTATTATATTACGTAGTTTACCCAAATAAGTACATATTTATTGAGCCATATATAGATATACTATATATGTTAATATTTATAACCAAGTAATAGCATTTGAAGAAAGAAAAGTCATTGTAAATGCATATTTAGCGATGTTTTTAATAAAATGCTTGCGTAGATAGGCATCTGCGGAGACTTCAACAACAAAACGACGTGAAAAAGATGTGGTAATAATATTCAATTAACACCGTTATCGATAAAAGTCATTGCATGACTACTTTATCAAGACGTTTGATTAAAAATTCGTTTCCTTAAAATGACATCATAAAATCATAACTTAAACCAGATTCTATCCTTCATAAGTTGAGCTTGATTAATCTGATATTTCATAAACTTTATTTTTAATGAAATTAAAGAAGTCCAAAGATTAAAAGATAAGCAATGAGAGAAACCGAGAGCAGGGTTTTGTTGATTGCGTGAGGAAGCCGGCACGGGGTTTTACGTCGGAACTTGGAGCGCCTCCGACGACGACGACCAAACCCAATCTCGAGAGTTGGGTACACGTGGAGGTCACATCTTCGTCTTTTCAACGACACCAATCATGCGATGCGATCTGATCTGTGCTCCTCGTACGACAATTTGCGAATCCAGCTAGGGTCTGCTTTAATCCGCTTGATTTACCCACGTTTTCTTTTCGACTTTGGTTTGTCCAGTTTGAGACTATCTCGAATTGCAAAAGTCAATGGCGTGTCTTTTTCCAAATCTTCTCTTTTCTCTTGGCTGGGGGCTTCACTGTTCTCACCGTGGGATGTCAACAGCCGAAAACTTGAGATATTATTTATTATGGTTCGAAGTTTCCTCGTTTTGAAGGCGCGATGCGCTGCCACGTGTGTTGAGTCTCCCGTGGAACAACGTAGTTTCACTGTTTCTACCAACCTTAGATAACGCCAAATTTGGGAAAGTTTGAAGCAGTGACGAAGCTGATTTTATGGTCAAAACAATGACCTACTCGTCACTTCTGGGAAACAGCAGTGAAGTTGCCGGAGCGACTTTACATAACCCATTTGAGGCAATTAGCGAAGAGGTCACATGAGAATAAAATAAAACTGAAAGGTGGGGAATATGCTGATGGAAATTCCTGGCGACAATGACCAGGAGATTTAATGGTGGCTTCCTTTCCATTTAGAAGAAGAAGAAGAAGAAAGATAAAAAAAATATTGGGAGAGGGTTGACGACTCGAACTCCGGCGCCACCGAGTGAGTGAGGGTTCGAGCGAGGAAGAGCCACTGGTTTGACTGAAATATGGATAAAGAAGGGTTCGGCCGACTCGCCGGGGGAAGGGGACCCACGTCAAAAGATTTATATACGGAGGAAGGGCTGTGAGAATCCACAACTTTCAACTTTACAATAAGGCTTTCCTTTCAGGTCAACATCAAAACCCAGTTATTCCAGCCAAGCAAATCAACGGTCCACAATCGAGTTTGGGTGCTACTAGCCGCAGCTTGTCATCTCCGCTGCGGGGATTTGGCAATCGTAGAAACGCAACTAAAGCCAAGGAGGAAAAGACAGAGAGAAAGAGAGATCGTTGAAGTCAAGGAGACCACCAAAGCCCGTTATCTATCTCAAGATACGTGTAGTACTGGAATCTATATCTATTGGGCGCTTTTCTCTATCCTTTATTTGCGCCTGCTGCCGCTCTAGCCGCCTCCTCCGCCTCCATCCTGTTTAGCTCCTATTCCCCCGCCTTCTAGCTTCGCAATATCCAATTTTTATCACTAGGTGACGTTCTTTCACAGCCACTTCGCGTTTTTGAGTTTTATCTCTGCGTTTACAACTATCGTCTGCATATCTGTGTATAGTCTGCAATTACGTGTTCTTTGTTTTCGAATCATATGTTTTTCTTTTTTCTTTTCTTTTATTTTTTAACTTCGTTTCTATTTTCATTTTCTGAAATCAGTTGCTTTTGATCTCGACACATCTGTTTGATGACATGGTATACCCAAATTCTGTCTCGTGGTGTCTTTTTTTTCTTGTTTAAATGAATTTTTGCAACCGAGATTCCGTTGATTGGGTGTTTTGGGTCGATTGGTCGGGTCTGTTTTAGTGGGATTGGTGCGGGACGTTATGATCGTGCGTATTAAGGTTTTCAAGGATTGAATTCCAATATTTGTCAGGTCGTACTTGATTTTTCCTTGTCTTTTATGCCGTTAGAAACAATATTTTGCTTTGGATAGTGAGTCGATGAACTATCGAAGTTTGTGTTTAGTTTGTTTCAAAATCACCACCTTCTACTGTGATCTCTGTTTCCATTCGACTTGTGACTTGAGGTGGAAATATATTTTGTGGTTCTGATATAAACTTAGTTCTGGTTGAGTTGGGAAGGGAATTCTTGTTGATTCAACATGAGGGCCCTTACCTAGCTGTGTGATTTTTCTGTCGATTCGGCTGTGCTGTTTCATGTTGGTAAAGTCATATCTATGCTTGAATACGTACATGTTTTTTTTAACTTTTCTTTAATATCTTCTATTTCATTTGCGGAGTATGACTTTCTTGCGGCAGGATCCAGTTTTCCTCTATGTTAAGACTTTTCTAACGTCTTGGAGTTTAGGTTGCACGTAAACCGTATGCCTGAGGTTTCTTCTTTATACAAAAGAATTTCTTATCCTCACTGCAAATCAACTTCTTATTTCTTAATTCAATTATGGATTGAGTTTGTAGATTGTGATTAATTAGAATTAGCTACTCGTACACTTTATGCCATTCTCAACGAACTCTCCTTTTACCTGGGGAGCAAAATGAAGAAGGCCAATGTAGTATTGGCTGTATGGGAGAAGTAAGAGTGAGACAAACTGATCTCATTTATGAACCACATTGAGAGTATCTCTAAGTCAAAGTAACTTACCCACATTACTGATGTATTTTTAAGAACTTGCCTTTTGAGAAGAACTTGTAATTGAGACAAGATTTCAAGTGTGAAACTACTAGTATCATCACTAATTTCCTTTTCCTGAAAGATAAAACTTATTATAACTCAAGCATCTTGAATTGAGTTGGTGAGATGTTTATGTTGGGGATCTAGCTGTTTCTGTTTCGCCCCCCACCCCATTTCTTTTTCTGAATTGTAATCCAAGGTTAACCAGAGCACCCTACTGATTTTCAAGCGCATAATGGAGAAACCTGGCAGGAAGAGAATATTATTAGACCAATCTCGAGTGAATACTATGTGTTATAAACCACACATTGCTGAATTGCTGGAGGGTAACTTGTCGAGAGAGGAAGCAGTCATTCAAGAAAATCACGAAAAGATGAAATTATACAACCATTTTTTTGAACCTGCAATGCATAAGTGATAACAAATGTAGCCAGTTACGGACAACCAATTGAGGTGTGTGCTTTGGCTGTAAGGAAACTCCTGTGGCAACATTGTTACGGAATTAGCTTCTTGCTTTTTTTCACCTTTATCCTACACAGAAGCCTGAACTTTAATTCAGTCTCAAGTCTTACTCCTCCCAAACACATACTTACAGTACCCGGTTCTTCTGGTGATGGTTTGACTTCATCTGGTTGTTGTTATGTACAGCCGCTTGAAAGAATCTGCTCTTTGATTGAAATAGGAAATCTGGAGTTGCACGTGAAATTGGAGAGGATTCCATCTTCATTCAGAAGTTAGACATTGTTACGTATGAGAGGCTTAGATTTAGGTATTGAATGCTTATTGGTCAACTTGATTCCTTCTTCATTGGCAATAATGGGTACCATGTAAAACCGTGGTCAATGTTATTTATTTATTTATTTCTCTTCTCGAGAAGCCTACAGCACACTTGTTAAAAGACTCCAGACAAAAATATGAGTTGATTACCAAGCTTTAAACTTTATGGAAAACTACAAAAAGGAGATGATAAATAGATTGATGTATCAGATCCACTTTCTTTTCTAAACCTACACTTTAATGGTTTGCATACTCAATTATTGAGTGATTTCATGAGAGAGTGCTCTCTTTTATCTTTGTTCGTTCAAATCTATGGTTTGCAGTAGCTGGAAAGACATGTCATGACTCTTTCTGTACATCCCTGGCCAAGTAACACATTTTATTACATTCCTAGGCTGTCATATTTATGTAGCAATAACTCTTTTATCCCTTCTCAGCAGTTAACATTACATCAGATAGTAAGTCACTCATTTTAATCAGGTTAATAGGTTGGCTCTGTCGAAAGCTAGTTTTTTGCTTCTTTTTATTTTTTCCTGTAATGTTATCCATGGATGAAAATGCCATATGGGCCTGTTTGCAGTTTCTTATATTTGATGTGTGACATATGAAATTTGAGTCTGATCTCTTAGGAGCTCTGAATGTTCAGAATCCTTTGCTACCTTTGTAAATAAATTGTTGAAAGATCTGATTTCATGGCATGGTAAACCCTTGTGTATGACATGGCATGTTGTTTCTTTCAATTGTGGGGAATATTTTCTCAGAATTGAGGCATGTGATTTTGTAGTGTTATACTTTTATTGATGCTTTCTGCATCATTTTCTTCTCACAGACTCTAGAAGTGCTCTGGAGTAGTTGAACTTGAGAAATAGCAATTTTGTTGGCAGTTTCAATGAATCAACAGTGATGAAGATGCACCAGGGTTTACCTATTCAGAGATCAGGTGGAGAGCAACCTAGTAGCTTAGGAGCTTCTGGCACTATGTCTTCACCTTTTCCAGTTCTCCCTCCCCTAGTCGAAGGTTCCAAATATCCAGATTCCTTTCAGGTTACCATAGGAAGGGAACTGATGACACATTCCATTTCTGCACAGGGTACCGCGTTAGTTTCAGACCACAGCATTGGTGGGCACTCTTTTCCCTCCTCTCATGGAGACCACGGTCTTAGTGGGCATTCGTTTCCCTCCTCTCATGGACTCCACAGGGATGTATTTTCACCACTTGGACAGAATACCCAAAACTCTCCATTAATTTCTCGGTCATCAACTGAGGGAGCATCATTTCCTGCATCCCATTCTTCCCATTTGGGTGTACGGTCTACAGCATCAATTAATCAGAATAATGGAAGTGAGGATGATTCCTGGAGTGACATGCTCAATTTTCCTCAAAATACCGCTGGTCAGAATGGTCAGGTGGAAACCACTGTCGGTGTCATAATGCATGAGGAACATGTTAGACCTGATTGGCAGTGGGTTGACGGGTTAATCACTGAGATTGATCCAGATTGGACTGAGCTTCCAGATTTTGATGTAGAAGATCCTAAACCAAAGGTTTGTTTGTCAAGTCAATCTGATTGTTCTACATACTTTCCTTGATGTCAAGCTAATATGTCAGATTTCTTGGTGCATCATTTCTGAGTGTCCATTGCTGTCTTTTCTCTATGAATTGCCTTGTTCATTAACAGATGATCCACTTATATGAGCAAGCTAGAACTTTGAAATTTTGTGTATCTGTTCATTGCTTCTTTGCATGGTGATTTGATAATTTATATCAAATGACTTTAGTGTTTCTTAGACTATTTGAGAATCTTTTTCTCATCAGCCGTTTCTGGTATTTGATGCTAAAGGAGCTGGCAGATTAATGTTTATACTCTGTCTGCAGCTGCTTTGGGTAATCATTTGCACAAAAAACTTTGCGTTATATTTTTTCTGTTCTTCTTTCTGCCATCTTCACATGAGCTTTTTTTCTCTATGTTTTAAAGAAGGAAATTCTCACCGTAATTATGGCTTAATCCACCAAACCGTTTTATGTTGGAAACAGAAAGATGGAGAAGGGGGAAGGGGACAAAAGGAGGAAGGGTTGGGGTGGGGGTTGCCACAAAGAGTTGGCATTTCACAAAAGGTGAGAGTTAAGATTTGTGCATAAGTTGCGTTCAGATTGGGTTTTTGGGATTTTCCAATCTAACCGTACCTTGTCCATTTTGGAAATTATCCAATGGAACCAAGCTAGTTCTTCTAAAGGGACCAAATCAAATACTAGCAGCCAATTGAAACGGTTCAGATCAAATTGTTGGTTTGGACTGTATTATCAGCCCATTTAGACGATTTACCTTCATTGAAGTATATATATTACAGGTTATGGGGCCTTCATTCAACCATTCAGTCCTATCTTATGGTAAAACATATAAATAGGGTACCACAAGGTAGGTATTTTCCAGGTTGGTTGGGTTTAAAACTGTAAAACCAGAACAGGACCAACCCAATTGATTTTTGAAATTCTGAAACCGAGCTTACCTATTAACCTGAATAAAACCAACCCAAAGCCTTCAGGTCAATTCAAGTTCATTGGGCTGTTTAGTTTTTTGCATACACCTTCGATATTTCTTCAGAGTGTTCCATTGCGTGTAGGACAAAAAGCATGATTTATGTTGTTAACTGTATCTTTCTTTTACCTAATCTTTGTTTGATTGATCTCCCATGTTTATCATGTAACTGAAAAGAAACTTCTTGTTATCAAGTATTTTATTTTGCTTTTCTGTTTTTTCGTTCACTCTAGAGAATTAACGAAATATATGTTGCTTAAACTATGTTTTGATATCTTGATGCAGCAACCACAGATCCAGCAGCCGCAGCCTATACCATCTGGAGAACTTTATGGTGTCAATACCTTACCCAATCCACCCCCCACAAAAACACGAATGCGTTGGACACAAGAACTCCATGAGGCCTTTGTAGAAGCTGTCAATCAGCTTGGTGGTAGTGAACGTGCGTAACCTGTTTTCTGGGGTCTAATTTTAATTCTGTTAGGGCTTGAGAAATCATGAGACTTCATTAGAGCCTGGCTAAAGCAGGAGTTTCATTTCATCTTTTCAATTTTAATATACAGGAGCTACTCCAAAGGGTGTGAAAAATCTCATGAATGTTGAAGGCCTGACAATCTATCATGTAAAAAGCCACCTGCAGGTGCCATAAAATTTCATTTATTTTTTATCGCTTCCATTTTAGAAGTGAGCTGTTGATTTCCATGAATCAGCTGTTTTTTTTTTTTTTTTTTTCCTTTTCCTCTCCCAGAAATATAGAACAGCCAGATACAAACCAGAGTCATCAGAAGGTAATGATTGTTGCCATCTATCTAATCTTGCATGTTTAAGGCTGGTAACCTTCTGAAATATAAATCAAAGTTGCGGAGGTAGGCAGTTTACCACCTTGGCAGCAGTAGTCCTTATTTATGCCTTTGCTTATGTTATGCTCCCTTTGTATCTTGTTCAGTTATTGGATGGTTTGGGGGAATTGAATGCCCAATTTATTTTGATCATCCTCTTTTCCTTTCCAGGATTCTGAATACATATAAAAAGACTGCTTTAAGATGATTAGTTGAAGCTGCGCTCATACTTTTTCTTTGCAGGAACATCTGAGAAAAAATCAACACCTATTGAAGAAGTGAAATCTGATGATCTAAAAACGTAAGTTGTTGATTATGTCTAGAATTCCGCAATTTACTCATACTGATGTTTATCTATGTAATTTCTGATTTGTTTTTGGATGTATAATTTGTTCCCTTTTTATTTAACTACTTAAATTTTCACTTACTTTTATCAACACATTCTGACCCTTTGAGCTTGAGACGGAAAATATTTAGATTTTTGATGTGGAAGCCTTTGTCATTGGCTGTTGAGGTGGGAAACGTTTTGAATGACTTCTGCACATTTCTCAGTCAATTTTAAGAAAATAGACACTGTTGGGGTTCTACTCCTCGTAGTTGTAGATTTAAACATTGTTACAGATCTATTAATTTGTTCTGGTGTGAGTTGTAGGTTATTATAGGTACTCTGTTGTTTTCAGACATTCAATATAGTGATCTAATTTTTTTGACCCATATAATAGAAACTTGATTTGACTGTATTTCAAACAAAACCAGAAGGACTGTTTGATTTCCCTTCTAGATGGCAAATTAACTCTGTGAAATGGGAATTCCAGAATAGGGGACATGTCCTCCTTGGAACAAGACACAGAATGGAGGATGAATTTTCAGACTCTCTCAAAAGAGAAGTGAAGTGAAAATATTCAACAAAAAATCCATTTGTTTTTTGTGTCATTTCATTGTCCACTGAAATTCAGGGGCAATAATTTAGATGTTGCTATGATAACTGTTATTTTCCATGAGATATTATGATATACTAAGCTAGCATGGTGTTTTGATGAAATCACAGACTTCTGGGTTGTGGTTTCAATGAAGTTTATAATGAACCATGTATAACATTGTTATTTCATGCAAAGTGCTGACCTTTAGAAATTTTAATTGAAAATTCATCGTTGCTATTTATTGTGGCAATGTTTGTTTCCCTCTTCCTATAATGAATTTTCTTTTTCTGCAATCTATTGATATACACATGTGTATTCTCTTGAGTAACTGTTATTCTTTTTGCAAATGTTGCAATACTCTATTTTTTTCTTTTACAATCGTCTGAATTTCACCAATTTGTCCCAAAAGTACTAGTTATTGCAGTTTCGAGGAATATTCAGAGAAAAGTTTTCTACTCTCTAGTTAACATCTCTCATAATCTGTTATTGCTTGTTACTTGGGTCCACCAGGATTAACTCGCTTTCCAGATGAGGCTTTCTAGAATTTGGATCCATGAATACAGTTTTACCTCTGCAAAAGCTTCTGAGAAGTTGTTTTTGGTTTGTTTGTGTGCTGTCGTGCTGTATTAGGCTAAAATCACGACTTTCGATTTTTATCATAGGACTGTGGGAATCACTGAAGCATTGCGGTTGCAGATGGAACTTCAGAAGCGGCTTCATGAACAACTTGAGGTAGGTAGATGGTGACATCAGTTTCTGTTCCTTCAGTTGAGTAACTCTCCCAGTCATGCATTTATATGTAGGTGTTGATCTCGACCCCTCCATTTATGTTTAAACATCTGGTCTTGAAGATCCACTTAGGGCGTTCATAATTTCGAGCATTCATAGTCCATGTAAAAACTCTGTGTTCTCAATGGTCTGCTAAGGTTCAAAATGTTAAAAGAATAAAGTAAATTGATACGAGTTCAGTGGAAGGTCTTGAGTCATAAAATATATTTATCTCTTCCAGTGATCTTCAAATAATTTTTTGCTAGCCTTTTTTCTGCTTTTCATAATTACTCTATCATTTCCACTTGGCCAGGAATGCCAGTTTCAGGAGTGCTTTCTTAGTTTATTTATGATGGTTTGCACCTCGGAGTCAAGTTCCGTTTATGACAATTCGTCTCCATATGATTTCTTGTAGCTGAGGGATCTGTTGTGTTAGGAAACTCATATGCTTCTTGCAATACCTTGTATTTATTTTTGGTGGTAATCTTTCGACTATGTTGCTATATGTTTTTCTGACAAATGCTGTCGATCTTCATTTTTGTTTTTCATTTTAGAAGTATCTTGTTTGGCCTTGGTTTGGGAAGCTTTTATATTACAGCTTACCAGTCTACATAAGATATAAGGTTATTAAGAATTATATATCAAATTACATCTGTCAAATGTACTTTGTATTCAGTTCCATTTTTATGCTTGTTTAAGTTTGCATCAGTATCTTTTTTGGGGATTAAAGTATGAGCAAAATTCTAAGTTTTTTAAGAGACCTTCATGCTGAGGAATCTTTTATTAAGTGGCGTGAATGTTTGAAAACTTTGATTTGCTGCTAAAGGTAATGTTACGAGTTGGAAGCTGCAAGGAGCATGTGCATCATGGTCTAGCACTTTGCTTATTCTGAACATCATAAATATTGGAGTGATTCTTTCTGGTTACATTATTACTCTAATTCCTTTCTTACCAGCCTTTCAACATCACATTTACTGCCATGCTTGTTTCGTTTTCACTTTATGGTATTGTATATGTTCTGCACATCTATTGCCTCATTAGCAATTTGATGCTATTGCATTAGGAGAGGGGAGAGAGAGAGAGATTGACATGTTCTGATACGGTAGCTGCTTTGTACCCGCAGGAACAAAGAAAGTTGCAATTACAAATTGAAAAGCAAGGGCAGTATCTTCAGAGGATGTTTGAGGACCAGAGAAGGATGGAAGATGAAAAGATGAAGACATCTGCATCTAACTCGGATAATCCTTCTCCACTGTCAAAATCAGAATCCTCAAAACTGGATCAAGATAAAAGAGGACCTGGAACTAGTAATGCTAGCACCATAGCTGAAGACAGTTCCTGGGACATGATTAGGAAGGAAAAGGCACATGGAACCAGGAGTACCACGGATGAGGGACCAGATAATGGTGAATCTAGTGGTCCACTGACGAAAAAAGCAAGAGCAGGTCAAACATAATCGTCATCAGCTAAATATTTATGTGATGGAAATCTGATAGCATGAGATTTACTCCCCCAAGGCTGAGAGTCTAGGCCTGGATAGAGGGTTGTATGTGCAGTAGGTTGGACCATGCCATCTGAAACCCGGAGCTGCGTGGGAGCTTAAGGCATTATAATTTTATGTAAATTATGACATTGTTTTCTTCAGTTAGCCACGAAACAAAGGTGGAGTTCTGATGATTTTAGTCTGCTTTGTATCCCTGGGTAGGGACTAAACGCATTGGCGAATGGCACTTCAAAATGATGGATTTACTGCACATATAATTGTCCCAAAAGAAAAAGAAAAAGAAAAAGAAAAAGCAAGAAACGAATCTGCTGCATGTGCCCGTGGATTATGCATTTGCATGAACTTTAGGAGTATAATCCCTGATAATTGTTGTATCGATTTTGTAGTGGAAGCTGGTGTATCCATCATTCCAATTGAATGTGGTGTGCCGAGTCAGAAACTCTCCTGTGAGACCAAAGACTTCCATTTTGGTTTCGCAACTAATGACAGGGTTCTGTACACTAATGTCGTTCCTGTAATCTAAATCCCCAGTGAACCAAGTTCTGTGTATAAGGGGCATGTAGCTAAGTGAAACACCAATTTTGTGAATCTTGAAAAGTCTCAAAGACTGCGTTGCAGAAGATATATATATATATAACATTAGAAAGTTTAAAACATATGTGTCTGTCTATAAGCAATCTATGCCATTTGTCATTATTCTTCTTTTTAATAAATTTTTTTAAAAAAGAGTCTTTTTTTTTTTAAACCCAATTGTTAAAAGAATGACAATTTTCAATTTATAAAAATATTTTAAATTAAAATAATAATAATCTAAGATAAGTATTATTTAATATCTTATGGTCGAAAATGTGGATGAATTCACAAAATTCAGAGGAATTTAACATGTGATTAATTATTATAACACCTAAATTTGAGTTGTAGTAAATGTAAGTGGCACTTGAAAAGCTTACTATCGGAGTCTTCGAAAGTTCTTGTCTAAACTAAATTCCTTAAAATTCCCTGTCCCATCCCCATCCCCATCCCCATCCCATCCCCCGTACTTAAAACAAAACTCATCCGTTCGAGTAGTGACCAAACCCGACACAGAATCCCAAGCATCAGTTAGAGAGAGAGAGGGAAAGAGGCATGTTGTTCCAGGTGGGAGGGCAAGGCACTCGGCCCACTTTCTTCGAGATGGCGGCGGCGCAGCAGCTCCCCGCCAGTCTCCGAGCGGCTCTCACATACTCTCTCGGTGTACGCCTGTTTTGGATCCTTTTCTTTGAATTTCCCCGGTTTCGTTGGATATTGGATTCTTAAAAGTTTCGTTGGATATTGGATTCTTAAAAGTTTCATACCCTCACCATCACACACACACACTATTTGAATTTCAACTCGTATCGTTTTCCGTTGATTTTAGTTTTTAATAGGGAACCTCATTTCTCGGATGTTTGAGGGTAGAAGCACTGCTGCTGAGGCATCCTTTCATATCCTCAGAGCTGTTGGTAAAATGACATTGGACAATGTAGGGAAATTAGCAAAGACCTTTGAAAGGTTTTACGCTGATTGATGAAAGTTTTAGAATTTCATGTGGAGACATAATTCAATTATGTATCCTATGTTTCTTTGTTTTCTCGGGGCTTTATCCTTTTTTTTTTTTTTTTGGGTTGTCTGTATAGGATTCTATTAATGATTAAAAGAAACTTGTGGTACTAAACATTGCTTTTGAGAAAAAACATGAAGCTAAAAGCCATAGCCATAGTGATATTTACTGCACCTCTCAACCCGCTCGAGTCTCATATGTCCAACGCAATATTAATTGGGAATGGTTCACTTCGCAAACTTGTATGTTGAGGGTTGTGCATTTATTGTACAGGTACTGGCTTTAAGAAGACCCTTCCTTCACAGAGTGTTAGACTATGAAGATGAGTTCTTTGCTTTGCTGATGCTGGTTCTTGAAACTCATAGTTTACGAACTACAGGTTTCTTTCTTTGGTGGTTGAACCTTTTTTATTTGTCAGAGGTAGTTTACGAACTACAGGTTTCTTTCTTTGCAAAATACAAGGGTTTGACGATGTATTTGTAAATGAACTTTTTTTTTTCTCTTTTACATAAATTATGTATTGGCTGCAACTTTTTTTTTTCTCCTCCTTTCTCTTTCACTTTTTTATTTCTGTCAAATTGAAACTAATTGTGTAGCTTAATTTGTTTTTTATCTTTGAAAAACTTTTCATTTCATTCAAAATCTGTTATTACTTAAAGGTATCTTTTTCTCTTTAACACAATGATGCAATAAGTTACCGTTATGCCATAAAACAGTTGTAAGCTGCAAATTGCATTATTTATTGAGAAACCAATCGAATTGCATCATCCTTGATCATATTTGTTTATAATTTGAATTCATATATGTTTATTAACTCGGATGAACGCCTCTTTCCCACTGTGCATCTTGTGTGCACATCTCACCTTGGAGGGGATATGGAGTTGGTTTCTTGAGATTTCCTTTTGCCTCCAACAACAGGCTGTTGATCAATCCGCAGTAACTATGATATTTTTTAGTCTTTTGTAAAATTGATGATGACTAACATCAAGAACCTCATATTTTGCATATAAATCCTCCTTGTTATGCCCCAAGAGCTGATCTTTTTACTACTATATATTTTTATCTTTTTTTCTTCTTGCTTGCCTGATCCAAATATGAACGTAAGACTATCTTTTGGTTATGCTGTTTGCATCAGTAGTTGCACGCCCTACCAATAATTATATACTACTGAATGTTTCCTTCTTGAATATCTAAAGTTGTATAGGTATTTGGAAATAGGTCCCCGTCAATGGATTGTCAACCTTTCCTAACATTCTAGCAATTCTTGCAACCATGTGCAAGTATATGCTTTCTTAGTTGTAATGTATTGAGAGTTAGTGGGTTGTGGGAAGGCATATAAAGAAATGTATGGGTGAAATGCATACAAATGAGTATGTTGTGTCATTTACTTATTTTGAAAGATAGGCTCCATCTCCCAGGTTATTCTTTGTAATCTGTTTTGTCTTTAAGGTCTCTGAATGATGAGCTTTTGCTCAAATGTCACCTCTTCTGTCCTTCAAAAGAGATTAGAAGGTATATTTGCAGATTCAGGATCCAGTGGGTGTTTGTGTCATTTACAAATAAGAAAAAGCAAAAGAGAAAAGAAAGAAGAGTGTTTCTGAGATCCAGAGGTCTGATAGAAAAGAGAGCATGACAGATCCTGAGGACTTTATTGAGGTGGTGATGGTAGTTGAGATCAGGTAGATATTAAAGCAGGAGTAATACATCTTCAGGCAACAACCATCTGAATGTTCTTTATGGACATTATATTTGGATATTTTCATACTCATCGGAAGTTATTGTACAGGTAAAGCTAAAAGGCACTATAAGCTTAGTTGATAAAGCCTCTGAGGTACTGTACAAATATCTTGAAACTAAATCCCCACCTTAGGGGATGGAGGGGGCTACTTTGTTTTCTATCTTATTATCAGCATTTAATCAATAAGAAAAACAGAAGTTTGTGATGCACTGCCTTTGGTTATCCACATGTTGGTACATTAGCATCTATCTATAGGAATTTGTCCCTTGGATGCCTCAGTACTGTCTCTGTGAGGAGAAGCAGAAAGAGCCACTGCTAGCACTGTAAGGTAACTTTTGGGAAGAAGTTTATGGGCATAACATATGGTGGGTGCTTATGCTTATTTTGTAAGAATCGAACACAAGTGAAGTATGAAGGTGAATTGTGAGAATGGGACACAAGTGAAGCATGAAGGTGAATTGTAAGAATGCAACACAACTGAAGTATGAAGGTGAAGATTGAGTTTGTGGTGTCTGTTTGATTGGAGTTTGTATTAGGTGATAAATTATGAACGCAATGCTTGGAAGTGAATAATCATAAGAATGTGGTACAACTGAACTGCGAAGGTGAAGTTTGAGCTAATAGTTTCTGCCTGTTTCGAGTTTGGATGATTAGTGACGCTGATTCAGAATTGGCATGCAAATCCAGTAAGAGGTAGCAAGTGGTGTGATAAGAGTAAAAAAATGAAAAAAGAACAAGGATCACCGTATATAATTCCTTAGACATTGAATGTTGAGAATGATAGCAAGTCAACTTTTGCATAGACATTCCAATTTCTGGTCCCAAAACCCATATTATGCCATCTCAGACTATATCTGCATTTTGAACCTCAAGAATATGTTTCTAATATTTCTGTAGCTTATTTGTTAATTGAGGCGTTGTTGGCCCTTGTTAGTTAATTACTTGAAGACTTATTGCAATTTATTTTTTTGGTTTACCTAATCATCTTCAGATGCATCTTTCTCTGAATCTCTGTATGGCTTACGAAGGAGATCTGTGATGATAAAAGTGAAAAGAGATGATGCTCAATTGAACTCAGCCGATGAGATTCATCACTCTGGGATAGGAAAGCGCCAAAAAGTTCTTTCTGTTTTATCTCTGGTACAATCATTATCTGCTTCTTTTATTGATCCGGCTCTTCTATATTTTCTGCCTCTGATAGACACTAGTTTTCGTGCCACAGTGATTAATAGCTGTGTTAACTATTCAGTGAATGATTAAGTACTTGTGGCTTGGTTGGTTGTATTTATGTTCTCTTGTCTTAGGTAGTAGTTGTTAAAGTGCTCAGTAGTAAATTAAAGAAGAGGATGGTGAAGCTCAACAGCATAAGCCCAAATTGCTGCCCTGAATGAACTTCCTCTGTTCCTCTCCTTCACCGTCAACTTTGCTGAGAAATGAAAAAACATTTCTCAAGTAGTGATTAATTAGCTGATAGTAATACTCTAATTTCACACTTTGATGCAGTCATCAACGGATAGCTTGCATGCTTTTATATCCCATATGTGCCCTTGTGGTTTACATGAGCTAGTATGTTGAAGACTTTGTTCCAGTCTCTCTTTAATCAACTAGCACGCTTTTATGTATGTCCCAGGTGCATAATAAATGTTTTGGTGTATCTCCAAGTGCATATTTAATATCTATGGATCATCTCTATGTCTATGTGTGCTTTAAGATTTCAAAATTGTCATTGCTATACTTGTGTGTATCTATGTATGGATGTCTATTGAATATCATCATAGCTCAAAAATGTTTGTTAAAGTTGTAATGTGTTGCCATTTACTACCAGCTTCTTTGTTACATAAGGGAGCACTGAAACCAGTTGCGGTTGAATTTAACCCTTCAATGAATCAGTAAGCATAGTGAATAATTGGTACATAAAATCCTTGGGGATGCGGTAAGTCCTTTAATAAATTATTCCATTGAACGTGTTCCCCTCTCAATCCAGGAATAGTGACATGGACTAAATTTCCTGTTCAAGCCAAGGAACTTACTTAACCAATCTAATGTTCTCCCCTTATTTTGAGTCCGGAAATTCTGTTGTTTAAACTGACTTTGCTATGTTTTCTTTATTTATTTTCATAATTGAGTCAACTTTTTGGAAAATATATCCTTAAAAAACAATGTCATATTTTCATTTTCATGCAAAGAGAAGTCAACAAGCCCTTACTTAATTGGGGGCAGACATTATCTGGGACCAAAAGGCCCCAAGTTCAACATTAGTTGAATGCATGAGTGGCTGTGTTAAAAACAAACAAACAAACAAAGAGGAAAAAAAATGTGTAGTTAAAAAATAGTTGGGTGAACCATTAAAATGTCTTTCGGACAGTATTTCTTGTGCTATGTTAAATTCTTCTCTCTTTGAGCTCTAGCTAGATGTAGATGTAATGATCTTTGAAATGAATACACATGTTCAGGTTGTGTTGCCATATTTTAAGTCAAAGTTGTATTCAATCTACAACAAAGAAAGGGAGGCAAGGCTTCAAGCAAGTTTATGGGAACATGGCGACGAAAGATTTGATGATACTGACTTTATCGGTGAAAGTGGGAATTCTTTTGTTCCAAGAGTAGATTCGGATATGGAAACATCATTTAGGAGACGTTTGATAAAGAAAATTCGCAAAATTTTAGGTGCCTGCTATCCATGGTTACATGCCAGTAATGAAGGTATGTGTTTGTTTTATTTTAGTTCTGGTACTCACATTCTGGTTGCTTGTTTTTATCTGGGGGAGGGTAGTAAAATTGATTCAGATTATGCGACTAAAATACACTTAATTGTTTTCATATGTTCTCTGTGGACTTTCTAAGAGAGGAAAACTACTTTATGCCATTTGTATCAATACCCTATGTTGCTTGCAACTTTCTGACGCAAGGATAGATTTTGCCGTTATGGTCCTTCATAGACGCCCAAAGTTCATTTTGATGTTTCAGTAGTGATTTGCTGTGCTACGTTACAAGTTCAACCAGGGTATCTTGCACCAACTTTCATCTCTATATGTGCAGTTTAGAAGATTAAGTTTAGTTATATGGGGGAAAATGGTGTTGTTTAGGTTAAGCACTATTTTTGAACTTCTACTTCTTAATATTCGTAATGTGAATAAGTTGTTGTGTTACATTATGGAACTGAAGCTTATCTTATTAGGATCTCTTGAGATAGTTGGTGGAGATCTTTTGGAATCCCATTTTCGTCTTGGCCTGTGAATATTTATTTCAGGATGATTCTTTTGGCATGTAGCTTACATTTTGTATTTTAGAGTTCTCCATTTAAAAGTTTACGTTATTGTTCTTTAGGTTGTCTCTTAATTGGAGGTGAGCTAATCATCCCTTTTATGAGAAACAAAGAAATATTTGCTGAATTAGGTGTACAATTTGGTGATGTTTGCCCTTCGTTAGGATGCTTGATAAATCCATCATATTCTAGGGATTGAGGCTTGGTTTAATAGGTGATCTTATGTCCACAGGCTACGGCTATGGGAAGCTATATTTGAAAGTTACCTGGGTCCTCTAGTTGTATCTAACCATTCCTTTGGGACGTTGGTAAAAATCATTCATCTAAGCTTTTTACTTTTGTTTCTTCTATGCAGGAGCATCATTTGCTTATCAGCTGTTATATCTGTTGGATGCTACTGGATTCTATTCTGTGGGACTACATGTTCTTGGGATTCATGTTTGTCGAGCTACAGGGCAAGAGCTGGTATAATTTAGCTAGAGTTTCCTTTAAATATTCTCGTGGGGGGTCCATTTGCATTTTCAAATGAGAGGTTTGTTTTGTGATGATTTGGTTGTGCATGTTGCTATGGGCTATATATAGTTTTAAATAGCTAATACATAAGCTTGTTTTATTAATCCTATGCTTACATTGTCTTTGAGTTGCTTAGAAATTGCTTATTTTGTGTTCTTTCTCTCACGAGCTTGGTGTGCCATATGAAAACTATCATGAACCTTCTGGTATGCCAGAATGTATTATCTTTGTCCACCAAAAAAGTGATAATGAATGTATTATTTTATTGAGTGTTAATTTATATCAAAGAGTTAATTAATAACAAGGTCGATGAGTAGGTCTTTGAGAATAATTCCTTTTTTATATATAAAAAAAAAAGTGGCAATCACACGTTGCCCAAGGAAAATAAAAGCCATTGCGATTGCCACCGGCTAGGGAATCCCCCTGGCTTAGTGGTAAGCTAGCCCCTTGACCTGCGAATCCAACAGGTTAGGGATTCGATTCCTCCCTCCCCCTCCCCATGTGCATGAGTTTAAAAAAAAAAGAACAAGATTAGTTTCAAATTGTCAACTAGTGGTTTAAAAGATTATATTCATCCAAGGTCTAAATGTTATGCATTTTATTCATGAGTTAAATGTATTTAGATGATAACGATATTGTTATTGTGTTCTCTTGGCTTTCCTGTTGCGAAAAATGACTTACACAAGTCAATTGTAATCATTCAGATTGAAAAATATCAAAGGATTTGACCTTAGGGAGATAAAGTTTAAGCTTTTCATATGTTGGCTATTCAGACTCAATGCAGATTTTATGGGGCTAAAGTGAGAAAAAGGAACAATTGTTTTGTTAATCACTGTACATAGTTAATAATCCATCATATGCTATGACAAAACTATTGGATGGGTTGCTTTTTACTACCATTGGAAGCACATCACATTATGGCGGGGTAACATCTCAGATTTGAGATGGTGACATATAGAGAACATTTGGTCTGGTTGGTTATCATTAGATGGATAAAAGCAATTCCACATTATATCATTTCTAGTGCAATGCCAATTTGGGATTTATATACAGTTTCTGTTTTCTTATTATCTATCCCAGCTGCCTGAAATTGTTATTAACTCTAAATCCATTGTCTTTGATTGACTATAACTTCTTTGACTTAAAGGAGCGATTAATTTTTTTCTTCAGTTTCTTTTGATATATTTCTTGGTGCTTATGAGTTTAGTTTTTTGATGTCAAGGTAGATGGATACTTCTTCTAGAATTTCAAAGATAAGAAGCCGTGAACGTGAGAGACTTCGTGGTCCACCATGGCTGAAGGTATCACTTCCTTTGGTTAATTGTGTTTGTAACTTTACTAATACTATTTATTTGACCACTCATAAACAATACTAATGGTTCAGGCCGTATTAATTTGAATATCAAGTTATTAATCTGGCCTATTATGCTACAAACAGCAACCTATTAATCACTACAACGATTAAAATCTTATATTATTCCATGTCATATTTGATTGAATTTGGATTTTGTGGTAATTCTCTTATATACAGTTAACTAGTTTATACTAGCAGATATAGTCTTATTCCTGCCAATACAATGCAAGCAGTAAAAAGCTAAAGTATTGTTGGACTTGCGAATTTGAATTCTAGGACTTATGAGTAAAAGTTGAATTTTTCAGCACTAGTTTGTAATTAGACTATTTCTTCTCTTATTTATTGTATATTCTTCCTAGATTTTTGAGAAAAATTGGAAAAGGCTACAGCCAAAGGTGAATTCTTCATCAGGTCGAGTCTAACAACTGTTTTGTCTATCAACCTGTCATCTAAGTATTTTACTGCCAAGATGTACACTTGAAATAGAAGTTTAAAGCAACTGTCATACCAATTCTCAAAAGCTTTAAAAATTGACTTTAGAAGAAATATCAATAATATCTATCAAAGCATACTTAGCACCAATTTTATGTTCAAGATTGTCACCTTGTTTTTTTCTCTGTACCTATTGTCCCCTTGTAGCTTTGCCTTTATATGATAATAAGGCTGTTTGGTATTGCAACATATTCAGTATGGCCATTGACATTACCAATTCATTCATATGCTTGAATCTCTTGGAATTCTATTCTTGTACTGTTTAAATAATGTTTTGCCTTTTTTAACATGATACAGGCCGTACAAGGGGCCCTTCTAAGCTGTGTTTATGCATCACTTGATTATGCACAAACAGGGTTAATTGCAGCGGTGTTCTTCTTTAAAGTGAGTGTGGTTTCCCATCCGAAATTTGTGTTCTTTAGCAAGTAATAATAATCTGAAAAGAAAAGACAATAGATGCTTTTTTTAATGGGTTTTCTTCAATCAACGAATAAGAAACTTTTATCATATGTTTTACCGTTGCAGTTTTTATCTTCAGGGGATTGTGTTTTGACACTAGACTAATTGTAGGATTAGAAACTTGTAAACGGAGAGGAACTGAAAAGAAGAGAGAATAGTTGGAGGTAGCAATGCAGTTTCTGAACTGAGTTGTTAGAGTTAGTCAAAACTTTAAAAGCGCAAAGAAATGGATATTTTTGTCCACTTCTTTTTCTGCATGAAAATTATGAACGTGATGGCAGGAATATGTAAAAGAAACGGTGTATTAGTATCTCTGCAGCTTTATAAGCTAGAGAATATTGAAGTTTGCAGGCTTTATTTATTTCAACGTTGTTACAATATTCTTTCTTTTTGCATGAAATTGGTATTCTTTCTGAATATTAGTTAAATAACACTTCTGTTGCTTACCTCTGTATTTTGGAATTTTGATGTAAGTTTGAAATTAATGGGACCCTTCATAGTGTTGGTCTATCATTTTCCTCTTCCGAGATTTTCATTTTAAATAGCAATCTACGCTCGTGGGTCTGTCATTAGGGAACTATACCTTGTTATTTTGTTCATCGTTGTGTATCTTGGAAGTGGACAACTACTCTTATACTGTTAAAATTTGGATTTCTTTTGTTGATCGTGTTCTCGTTTCATGGAATTCATTATTTTTGTCATTTCATGTCTTTTTCTTTATAATGTTAATAAGCTTTATTGATACTTATTACTTAGATGATGGAATGGTGGTACCAATCTGCTGAGGAGAGAATGTCAGCTCCAACTGTGTACCCTCCGCCACCTCCTCCTCCTCTTCCAAAGGTGTAGAAGCAATTTTCAGTCTGTATTTGCTTCCCTGCTTTGTGTGTGTGTGTGTGTGTGTGTGTGTGTGTGTGCGCATATGTGCATGCAAGGGTGTCCAGTTCCCAATATGGTATCAATTGCACTAGAAATAAAACTTTTGGGTACCAATAGTATTAATTGAATTTAAACTTTGCTTCTATTTTGCCTAAATGGTGAAAGCGCATTCTATCATTGCGAACAGGTTGCTGAAGAGGGTATCCCACTGCCATCCAATAGAACAATTTGTCCTCTGTGCTCACAGAAGCGTGCAAATCCTTCTGTGGTTACAGTTTCAGGGTTTGTCTTCTGCTATGCGTGCATATTTAAGTATGTTTCTCAGGTGAGACCTCCGAACTCTTGTTGGCTATTGACTTGAGAGATGGAACTGATTTCTGTAGTTTTTGGAAGTATTGGGTTTGAGGTAGGATAGTTGTTTCAAAATGCTTGGTCAACACAAGTGAATCAATTCAATTTCTATTAACTTTTTGAGTATTTTTATCATTAGTAAGCCTAATTCTAATTTAAGTGCAAAAGTCATGAACTGAGAAGCATTCAAAAATTCGTGAAATATTTTTAATTTCTCTCCGTTTTTATTCTCCTTAGTACTTCCACTTTTGAGTCACGGTACTTTTTTGGTTCACACCAGCAAACAAATTTGTAATATCATGACCGTGTCTCTTAGTGATCTGCCTGTAAATTTGAATTCTAGTACCAACTGTTTTCAAGGCATATATGCTCTCATTGCGTCTTTTGCATCCTCGCACTTCTATTCCACCATAGTCGTTGTTTACTAAGGTCAAATCCTATTTAGGACTGAGAATTGCTCAAAAGAACTCGTATTGATTATGGTCACAGTGTGTGTTTTGTTATTACTCGTCAAACCAATTTGGTTGTTTCTCTTCAGTAAAGATTTGCTTCTTGTAACTTCTTGTTTTTCCTTCTTTTGCGGGTATTACATCGGACAGTATAAACGTTGCCCAATCACATTAATGCCTGCGACTGTTGATCATATAAGGAGGCTCTTTCATGATGTATAGAGAAACCTGTTGGGAATCATGAGGAAAAGCTACACATTTCTACTGTAGGGGGATTCAATATTCATGTCAAAGAGGAAGCAAAAGATCAATTCAGCAGGATAATCTTACAAAGCAGGATTTTCTTTTTGGAATTGTCTCTTTTTTTTACATTCTTTTTGTATTATTTTATCTTGGGACAAAATAGAATTACTAACACTTGTTAGTTGTTTAATGTCTAATGTTTGTATCATAACTAGTTTGTATGGAAGAAATATTGATTAGGGTATCATATCTGTTTCTCCAATGAAATAATCACTTTGTTTTTGGCTTTTGGCTCTCAAGAGTATATCTCATCAGAAACCATTTTGGGCTGCAAAGTTTCTTAAAATATTTATTATTATCCTAAATAAGTTCTAGATAATATGAGATTTTTGTTATATCATTCTCAACAATCTAATGAGATAATTTCCTGCTTGGGTTTTCTATGTGATTCATGATGGGCAACGAGTGAGCTTGGGCTTAAACAGGACTTGGACTTAATGGAGAAAATTGTTGCCCTAATTCTTTAATGTAGAGGCAAATAACACATGGTCCATGGATAGGACATTGGATGCGATCACATCAATTTTCAAATGCATATATTTCACTTTTAAAAAAAAAAGTATAAAAATAGAACTTAACAGCATAAAGGAATGTAGTCTGGTAAATTATGTCATAAGCTTCATTAAAAGAGTATAAAACTACAAAAGAGAATCCAATTTCACTCACTCTGCTCAAACCCAAAGAAGAAAATATTTCAATACCAGAATCGATGGTGAGCACCGTTATTAATTAATGCCCGTCCCTCGTCTTTCCTTCTCTGCAAGAATAGTCCGACTCTGATTCTGAATCCATCTGCCCAGTATGACTCCAGTAACTTCCAACAGTACCCATGATCAGCTCTTTAGTGGAGCTTTGGCTTCTTGACTGTGCTGGAGACGATAAGGCAGAGACCTGTTTGGGCTTTTCAAGACATCGTATTGAATTCGCTTTCCCAGACGGTGAGTTCCCGGCAGAAGTGTTGCTGCTTTCGGACCTGGGCGTGAATTCAGATACAACCAACCAGCTCGAAAGGCTGGTGTCAACCCCAATATCTTGTTCGCCGGACTTTGGTTTCAGATTGCGATTGGACTGCTTGAGATTTGGCTCTGGACTGATGCGTGTATCAAAAACTGGATCTGAGTTGGTGTTCTCCTTTTCTTGATTCTCCGAAGAAGTGATTATTTTAGCCTGGACCGGCTTCTTTTGAGTTAGATTTTCGATTGGGGCCAAGATCGAATGAACAGATTCACTTAGCTTCGACCCTACGGTCTTGAGCTCCGCGTACGGTAAAGAATGAACCGGCATTGGACTGTTAACCTCCTTCTCGCCGGTTTCAATGGCACTAATATATTTTCTTGAATCGATAGACAAAGAAAACAGCGACTCCGACGATTCTTCCAAAACCAGTGAATGAACACCCCCAACCTCATCGTCTTCATCCTCCAAATCACTCTCTGCTAGGTATTTATCTTGATATTCCTTTTTGCATTCTACAGAACTCGTGTATCTAGGCTCTGTTGGAGAGGATACTCTGCTCGAGGTAATCAAACCCGAAAAGGATTTGCTTTCTTTAGTTTCTTCTTGCTCTTCATTCTCTTTCTTCACGTTGTTTACCACCAAAGTGGTGGCAACTTCGTAGGTTTGGACATTGGAATCAAACGTGACTTTCTTTTTAGAGCTGCCATTTGACTGCTCTGCAAGTCTTACTCTGTTTTGAATTTTTACATAAACACAAGACGTAGCAGATCAATTCAATCTCATCATATAAAAAAGACCCACAAAAATAAACAAGGGATAATAATGGCATCTGCCCAGAATCACAGTGATTTAACAGAAATACACATGAGCAAGTTAGAAAAGAAAACATGATTCAAGATCCGAGCTTGTCACAGTGGAAGACTCACTTTGATTCAGTGATGGAGTCCCCTGGGTTTCCAACATCTTCTTGCTTCAGTAGTAAAGTTGTTTGATGGGCTTCAGAAGCTTCATGATACTATCAAATTTCAGAGAAATTAAAACAAAAATGGTATTAGAAATAATAAAGCAACGAAAAGGAAAATTCCCAGGAAAGATCAAGGTTGGTAGACAGCCAGCTAACCTGGTTTCTGGAGGTAGTTTTGTAGGCCCATTTACGAGGTTTTCGATGCTTAGAATTACCGAAACAAACCAGAAAGCACCCCATAATTAGCCGCTATTGACTTCTCTAAAGTTGGTTTTGTTTCAAAAAAGGGGACTTTGCTACACTAGTCTTTATCGAGAGAGAGAGAGAGAGAGAGAGAGAGAGAGAGAGAGAGAGAGAGGTGATGTCTTCTCAGAACGTAGAAGGAAAAGTGAGGGAGGCGAGGACATAACGGTCAATAAGACTTGAAGAATCTTGGGGGCTGAGAATATGACCGTTGGGCGTTCAATTTAAGTATGGCTGCTGAGCATGTGGGTTTCACCTTGTTTATGGGATTGCAATTTTATTTGCTTATGAAATTATTGTGTCTAAATTACATTACTTTTAAAAAATGTCTTAAGCCCCTACAGTTCAGTGACATCAAGAACCTATATCATATGAGAATGATTTGAATTTGTAGGAGTTCGAACTTAAGCCACTCATATAACATAGTTAATGACTAAACATAGTATTTTTTTTTATTGAAAGGAATGCAATTTAAACATAGTGATTTCATAAGAAAATAAAATTGCAACCCTAACAACAATGTTCTTCCATAAGCAATCCCATAAGTCTTGACTACTAATAAAAATCAGATTTTTAATCATTAGTACAATGAGGGTTGAAGATGGTGTGGAGAGCATTCCACATTACTTCAAATTTATTTAAAAATTCTCTTTATATGACAAAAAAAGACTCTTATTTATAACTCATTTTTTTAACATGAAAGTGAACTTTTTAATATTAAATTAGAATTTAGGTTTAGGAGGTAAACACCTTATGCATGAAACTTGTGCAAGAGGTTGAACTTTCTCTTAATATATGTAGTTCTTTCTTCTTTATTTCCTCTTTAGCTAACTATGAATTTATTCAAAACGTTCTTGCAAATTTGTGAATAGTAAATGTCAAAATAGCAATAGAATTTATTTTACAACTCAAACATTTGCATGGAGTATATTTAAGTTCATATAACAGTAAAATAACAATAAAGTATAAATAGGTTGGTAATAAAACTCGTATCACAAATCAATATTTCTAAAATACTAAAGTTATATTTATTTATGCCAATGCAATACTAAAATAAGATAACTAGGAACCTTACTCAAACTTGGGTATCTCAACCCATATGTAACACTTTAAAACATAATCTAATTTTAAATTTCATTCACCCTTCCTTTCTTAGAGACTTGCTAATAGCCCTTGGACTGACTTGGTCATGATTTGAGCCTAAACCTTAAGCGCTACAACTAGGTGGTTGTTGCGTTAGGCCCACGCAATTGTGTGGCCTAAACCTTAAGCGGGCCTTATGGGATGCCCAACAATCACTAAGCTTAAGGTTGGTGAGAAAGCCTAATTCCATTGGGCCTAACTTTATTTCCAAACTATGGTAGTGTAGAGCCCTCTAGTAGGATGGCTCTGAACTACTGATGCCACATTAAAGGGAGCTTTGAACCCCACCTCCACCGCAGTGACATTTAGGAGATTTGAACCTACAATCTTGCTCTAGTACTAATCGTTAGAATTAAGCATTATGAATGCACCAAAAGCTATAAATTATAGTGAAAGCATAAATTTATTTCCTTTAATTGTGGAGAGTTTATGTTTAGAGGGGCTTTGTAGTGCACTTTTGAACCAACCCAATGCATAGATTTGCATAAAGATCAAAACGCACAGTTTTGCTTAGGAAAAGCAAATCGTATATCTAGTGATATACACGCGCTTCACAACAGCGCGTTACATATTCACGAAAAGCAAATTGTACGTTATTGATGATTAACTATCCTCGGGAGAATGCGAGTATGCGTTCAATCATATCCAACGTTACGGAGTTTGACGTAACGAAAAAAGAAAAGGAAAATGAAAATGAAAATGGATGTCAGGAATCGAACGGACGAGAGACTCGAAGTGCCCAATCAATCAACGAATGTTTTGTGCACGGGTACAAGGTAAATGCCGGGTAGGTCCCAAGATCTTTGGCATTTAGTAAGGCGGAGTTATAGCGTTCGAGAAACCAAAAGTATTCCTGTGAATAAAGCAATAATAATGAATTTGGACTTTTCAAATATTTAAAAACAAAACTTTTCACCACGGTTTTTGTTTTCATTTTTATTTTTTATAATATTTAATTTTAAAAAATTATTAATACCAACAAGTTTTGATGTAATAACCATACATCGAATAACTATAAAAATATGATATAAACTTAATCTTAGATAAAATAAAATATTTTACATATCAAATTATCATGTAAAACTTAAAATAAAAACATGAAATACATTAAATAGTATATTCACTTAACTCCATAATAGTTTATAATTATCTAGGCTTAACTGATCATGTATAAAAACTGTTAAACATGAACGTGGCAATGAGCTAAAATGATAAAAAAAAAATTTGCATTTTATGCTTTGGTTTGAATATCAAACTCCGAGTAGTTTGGATATTCTCTCAATGTGTGTCTTCCACAAAAAGAAGCTGCTTGCTCTTTGAATGTCATAAATAGTAATCACGAAATCCACCTGAAGTTTAAAACACTTTATTGTCAGATTCAGCAAGAAACGAGACAGAGATATAGATACCAGATTCTACAGCGAATATTCCACGTACAGTTTATCCAATGCCAATTAATGAACTCTAATTTTATAACCTATTCAGGCAAGAACGTGGAAAGTCTCTTTAATCTTCATTTATTATTAATCCCGTGCCTTCCTCATGTATATGTATTATACATACACACATACACGCAAGTTGATGCTATAAGAGAATCTGAATCATTGGGGGTTACAAATGGGACAAGTTGCTACTGACATATCACAGTAAATTCGGAAACAAAAAACAAGAAATGAACAAGCGCTGACCCCATCAGTGGATCATACCCGGTTCTGGCTTTTCAACCCTCGAAAAACGTAAAAAAGTTAAAAACAATCTTGCCATGCTTGTCTTTTGGAGAACTAAACTATCGTGCCAATATTTCCCGATACATGATATTAATCATGGGTATTGTCTTGTTTTGGAATATGCTGGAGTTTGACCTCCAACGTTGTGTGTTCTCAAGGGTTCTACTTGCGAGTGACATGCTAACTTGATGCACTTCGTTCCAGCTTAGCAAAGCTACTCCCTCACGGACCGACACAGAACAATTGTCTATTCAGCTTCCTCATTCCTCCGAAACGAGAAAATGATAAAAAAATAAAAAATAAAAAAGTTATCCAATATTTGATTGATGGGCAAGGAAGTAGCTTTGCTTGCTTTTTCATTCATCAATCATAGAAGGAGCAAACGCCGGCGATTCATGTACTTCTCCAGTATTTTGCTATCTACACGTGTCAATCACCCACGGTATGTGTACCAACCATCATCATAAATCAGGAGTTTCAGGTGAAGCAAAAAGTCACGTAGGGAATAATAGCTCATTAGAACAAAATGAAGAACATGAAGAAAATGTATTTTGCAGAATTAAGAAAACATGACTAGCACTATCTCATAAATATGGACGTTTCCCTGCCTTTGTCAATCAAATGTTAGTAGGCGTCAATTCACGAGTTTACAGAAAATCAAACCAAACCGAACCGAACCGAAAGAGCAGGTACAACAGTTCAGTTCTAAAGCTAACTAATTTTGGCCTTTTGATTTGAAAACTCCGGTTTGGTTTTTCGACAAAACTCGGTAGCTTCTCTGTTCCCAAAGTAAAGCTTCGAAAACAACATGGTATTCTGGAATGGACAGCTGTGAATACTGTTTATCAGAGGATCAAGGGAGGTGATGAGGAAGGGATAGAAAGTGGGTCCTACAAAGGTGCTACCTGCCTTCCCCAGACGCGCCATGACTCCATCCTTCGATAGAGACTACACCACATGCACGCTCGTCCAAGAAACCAAGGTAAGTGACGATATATGTCAGTTTCTTTCCTCTGAAACTGAACAGGGTCAACCTTCTCTCTGTTTCTCTCTCGCGAGTTTTCCTGAGTTTCCCATTTGGGTTGGGGCTGAAGCATTTAATTTACCTTCAAAATATTCTCAGGATAATCAGTCATCCTGTTTCTGCTGGATTCCTATCTTCTCTAGACTGCAATCTTGTTCTTCTTGGCAACCATTTTTCTGCATGCTGCTTTCCTTTTTACTTTTAAAGATTTTATAACCACTAGAGAGAAGTGTGGGCAAGATCATTCATCCTTTTTTCTGAAAGAAAGAGGTACATCAATTGTAATATTTTTAACCTCAATTTCAGCTTCAGAAGCTCTGTTTCTGCTGCTATTACTTCACTGAGTTTGATGCTCTTCGGAAACGTTTTGTTTTTGGTAATCATCTCTACAATTCCTTTTCTTCTGTGTATGTGGGTTTTTCATTTTTCTTCTGTTTCTGCAAAATTTCCTACCGGCCATCATCATTCAAAGCTGAAAGAAGCTAAATTTTCCCTCTCTTAACCAGAAAATTTAATCTCTCTTTCGTTTGCCTTACTCCATCCTGATGTCTCTTCTTCTTCTTCTCATGTCTCTTTTTTTCTCTTTTCAGGTAAGTGTAATTTTTACTATATCCAAGTAGGGTTCTTATTTATTTGGCAGTTGGACGGAAGATAGAGGTGGACCACGTAGTGAAAGGTGTGGGGGATGGTTGCAATTGGCAACTCTGACAAGTTTGTTCTGTTTTGGAGTAGCTGGAAAATAAGCCCCGTTAGTCTTGAAGAATCTCACGAGTAACAGCGGGAAAAGTTTGGGGAGCATTTTGTGTGATTGTTGTTATGAGTTAGTTGGTCTTCCATCAGATTCTCGTGGAAAGGGAGGAAGGGCTCCAACAAAATTCCTTCTTCTCCAATTTGAGAGCCAAAATATGGAGCCTTCAAATCACAAGTATGTTGAGAGAATGGTTTCGCAGAAGGCTTTGCAAATGGGAAGCTCCTTCTCTTGCCAAATTTGTGTGGTGGGTTTTCTCTGTGGAGTCTGTCTCACCTCTCTCTTTCTGGCTGCTCTCACTTCATTTGGTTCCTTCGAGTTCGGTGGGATTTCATTTCCAGCCATTTCGCTCGGTGCTTCACCATGGAATTCAAGTTCAGGAATCATCGGTGAGTGGAACTCACTCCTTCTGCACTTTACTCATTCGATTCTTTCGTACTTGTTCCTGTTTTCTTTACCTTTAAATTTGAATGAAGAGTCCGGCTACATTTTCAGACGAACAGTAAATTCTTACTGTTTTGCCCACGAATGACTCAGTGGTTGGTCACTGGGAAAGCTTTGTTGGGATTTTCGTGGAAATTGAGTGAAAGTTCGTGAATCAAAATCCAAGGATGCGAATGATTAAGGGGTGTAGTTGAAGCAAGTTAAAGTTAAGAGTAACTTGTTAAATACATTTTTGGTATTCCCGTCCTCATTTGACCAAGATGACTAAAACCTCAAATCATCATCATTCTGTTTTATATGACAATCCATCTCGGAGGATTAAATTCGTGGGCGTGTCTAATAAGCTTGATCGTTGATTTAGATTGAAGTATGTTCATTCTTGATTACCAATCATTTACCATAAAGAATTGACCTTTTTTTAAATTTTTTTTTTTTGGGGGTTGTTGAAGATATGGTTACGAGTACGGACTGCAATTCTGAACCCAAGGAAAAAGAGGGACTAATGGACTGGCAAGCCCGGAGTGGTCAAGAGAGAGACGAAGATGAGAGAATCTCCCTTCTATTTTCGGCCTGGAGTGCCATTCTAAGGACGCCGGAGAAGGACGAAAATGAGTACTCTAAAAAGTTAAAAGTAAATGGAGACAGCGTCCCAACAGCCCCTCATTTGGAAAACTGCAAGCTGAGAGCAGAAGTTAATCGGCGTCTAGATGAACGGTCGGAGAAGGAGAGCTTACCGCCGTGGGGAGGTTGGAAGGGAGTGCTGGATACGCACCCGGCGGCTGCAACCAATGAGCGGCTGAGACATTTCAGGCACCAGGCTGTAACCGAAGGTGCTTGTCCTCCCTGGGTATGTTTCTACATTTTCCGAATTACTTAGAAAAATTAATTAAACCGTTTTCCATTTAAAGTAAATCTTAGGGCCGGAATGCATGCGCACCATGTGCTTCAGCCCATATTTTGTGCAAAGTGGACTCTCTTGACAAAAGAATAAATAAATAAATAAATAAATAATACATAAAAAAAAAAAAAAGTGGTCCTTCTGGTTTAGCACTACTTTTTCATTTTATTTGATAATTACAACCCTTGTGGATATGTTAGGGTGTCGTTAAAAAAAATAATAAAAAATAAAAAATTAGAGACATCAGCTCTTTTTCTAGAGGTGGACCTTAGTATAATGGACCCAGTACCACAGAACTTCAATTGCGTTCTTGATCACATAAAGAAATTGTGTAAATGTTAAAACTCAAACCATTTGACTAATACGAGGAATGCCATTGTTAGAAAGTCAAGTTCTTCTTTTATTTTTTTTGATGCACACACCCGGGAAAGGGGAGGGGACCTGAACCGACTGGTGGAACTGCTGGTTAAGATTTGGCTTGGAGAACACCCAAGTTCTTCTTTTAAACTAACTTATAAGAAAGGGAATACATTTACATACGAGGAGCATAATAATTTTAATATATTGGTCGTGTAAGACACACATTAGATTTCAACGTGTCCCCTCTTTGTGAACATGGGGAACGAGGATTCAATCCACAGGCAGAGAGGTGCCTCACTTGAAACTTGACTATGGTATTATAATGCTCACTTCCGTACTCAAAATTTAGTTCGCAAGAGATGATAGCACATCTACGTATAAAGATCACAAAGAGGCGATATATTGATAACTTAAGATACATATTGGATTTCAACACTATATTTTGTCTGTCACATTCATTTAAGTGGTTTTCAAAAAAGCTTAAAGCCTTAAGATTTCAATTAGTTCCACTTAACAATGGAATGAAATGTCCTGTCGGTTCATCATTCACCAGCTCAAATTTAAAGGATGAACTTTTGATTTAAGGCTTAATTTTGCAGATTTCAGGATCAGATGAAGAAAACTACCCCTTGACTAGAAAAGTGCAACGTGACATATGGATCCATCAGCATCCACCGAACTGCAGTGATCCAAATGTAAGATTTCTTGTAGCCGACTGGGAGACATTACCGGGATTTGGTATTGGTGCACAGGTTGCTGGAATGTGTGGTCTTCTTGCTCTTGCAATCAATGAGAAAAGGGTCCTTGTTACCAACTATTTCAATAGGGCGGACCACGATGGATGTAAAGGTATAAACTGTAGCAATTCATATTACTAACCGTTGAACTCCCTTTAGGAACTATCATTAATTTTGAACAAGGTCCACGTTGAATTTTTTCTGTTCTCTTTTTGCATGAGTAGTGGAAAAAGTATAAACGCAAGGTCAATTTAATTAACTATTTGCAATGCTATTATGGCATTTGTAGTATATTAACAATCTCCAGCTACTTTCAGGTATAACTTGATATTTTCCATCACTTATCTCTTTTCGGCACTCAAGAATCTATTATTTAGTTTAACTTACATGCAACCTGTTTTGAAGAGGACCTCTCATGATATTCACACTTGACCCTAATAAGGACTAAATTGTGTCTTTAGGCTCATCCCGCTCCAGCTGGTCCTGCTATTTCTTCCCCGAAACATCTCAAGAATGCAGAGACCGTGCGTTTGAGCTTTTGGGGAGTGAAGATGCATGGAAAAAAGGAATTATAACTGCAAAAAGAAACTACAGTTCAAAGCAAATATGGACTGGACGGATTCCTAGGCAAGCTACTGCATAGTCTGCCTGTTTAATTTTCTTTTTACACTTTGTTGATGTCATTTGTTCTTGCAGATTGTGGGGTGATCCTTGGAGTTTTTTGCAACCAACAACGGAAATAAATGGGAGTTTGATTGCTTCTCATCGCAAGATGGATCGAAGGTGGTGGAGAGCACAGGTACATCTTTAATTTCTTCAGGAAGAGGACCAATATGTTCAGTCTTTTAGAACCACCATACACATCACTGAATAATCGAAAATTTGAAACCTGATGGCTCTAACTCTGTTTCGATGTTCTCAGGCTGTTCGCTACTTGATGAGGTTTCAAACAGAGTATATGTGTGACCTGTTGAATGTTGCACGCCATGCTGCATTTGGAAAGGAAGCCGCAAAAGTAGTTCTGCAAGGTCATGAGAAGGAATGGCCCAAGGTTTGTCATTTTTAGCCTCGTACCCTATTTGTCTTCGTAGTGGAGGAATTTAGGCATCTTTCTCCAAATCACAAACTATTAAGGAATTCTGAAGGTTTCTGTTTTTGTTTTGAAGTTCAATTATATAGACATACAAGTTTAAATCATTCAACGTTCTGCTCTACTAGTGTTGAATATGACTGTGGGATTTCCAAATTTAGTTTAGGATCTAATTGTCCCTGGTTTTAACTGAGATATAGTATTTAACTATTAAATTACGTTATTGGTTGATCAAACCATGTAGATAAGTGGCGATAATTTGACCTGTGTCATGAGCTCAATTTCCGAAATTCCCAATGTATATGGAATTTTCTTAGAACTTTCTGTGAGTGTCAATGTGTTGTATGATCAGACTTGTATGACCAAATGTCATTACTTCTCCCCTATTTATTTTAGTATGTAGCCGACATTATGGTAGAGTTTAAGCATGTCATGATTGCGGTCCATGTATTACATAGGATTTAAAAAAGAAAAAAGAAAAAAGAAAAAGAAAAAAGAAAAAGAAAAAGAAAAAGAAAAAGAAAAAGAAAAAAGGGTATTACCATAGGATTTTGTATGTTCATATTATGGTTGTTGAGATGGCCATGAACGTTTGTTGGGGGTATGTACCCCATGTTTGCATGTGCAGTTACATTTGCAGTCTATATATCTGAATACCACAGGAAAGGGAGACCTAGTATGTAATCACAAGCGGTCATTAAGCCTCATGAAAACTATTTTCTCAGGAATCTACTGACATGCTGCAATCCGATATGGAAGATTATGTGTGGTCAAGTCATAAACCGTGGGTGCCAAGGCCATTGCTAAGCATGCATGTTAGGATGGGAGACAAAGCTTGCGAAATGAAGGTTGCTCAATTTGAAAAATACATGCATCTTGCTTATCGCATTAGGAAGCGTTTCCCACACCTCCACAATGTTTGGCTTTCTACCGAAATGCAGGTATTATCATAGTTGCTAATTAGTTTGTTAAACTAGGGTTAAAGGTGAAGTGGCAATTTTGTTAGTTAGGGTTTCTTCCTAGTTACTTCTATGTATGAGAGTTTGGAAAACCTAAACCCTTATGTGTGCACTGGTATCTCGCCCACCTTTCAATGATCAAAGAAAGAGAGAATCGATGGATAAAGCAAATTTTCTAAGCAAATTCCCTAAAATAGTGAAGATTGCAATCTTCTATAGGTGTAGGGATTAGTCTTGAATCATGTAAAAACTTGGGTGTCTTAGTGTTTAGTGTTTTATTTGGTAGTCTGTGCTGTAAGCTAATGAGAGAAGCATATGAATTAAATGCAGGAAGTTATTGACAAGTCAAAGAGCTATTCCGATTGGAATTTTTACTACACAAATGTGAAACGCCAAGTGGGAAACATGACAATGGCCAATTACGAAGCGAGTCTTGGCAGGGAAACAAGCACCAACTATCCGCTTGTCAATTTCTTGATGGCAACGGAAGCTGATTTCTTCATCGGAGCACTGGGTTCTACTTGGTGCTTCCTTATTGATGGAATGAGGAATACTGGTGGCCGAGTGATGGCTGGATACTTGAGTGTCAACAAAGATCGATTCTGGTAAGAGATCTTATCTGAAGCTACCACTTAGATTTGTATGTAATTTTGCAGCCTGTACATATGTTGTCACTTTTTGTCCTAACCTTCGATTTATGTATGCGAAGACTGATGATAAAATAATTATGTATTCGACAAATACTGTTGTATTCTTTTTGTTACTAGTGTTATTGTTGTATAGAGCCTAAATATGTGCAGAAATGGAATTTTATTGTCACAATTGCATCACAAAGTATGTAGAAATAAGATCAGAAGCTCAAAACCCTGATTCAACATTTTATAAATGGGGTTGTCCAGTGAGAGTGAAGATTTATAATTCCCATTTAAAGAAACTGAATCTGTGGCCAACTTGCGGAATTTTCATATGTGATGCTATTAATTCATGGTATTCATGTTTCATTGTTCAAGAATTGTTGAGTTTATAAATTCTAAACTTGGAGATTTTGAGTTTATGGGAGTTTCTTTAGTCGAACGATTAAATTTGAGGAAACATGGTAGAGAACTTATGTTACATTTAAATGATGCGTTATTGTTACTTAAGGAGATCAATTAGATAACGTTGAAAAGCAACCTTTCAAAAGCAAGCTACTCACGAGCTCAAGGTCATACCAAAGCTAGCCAAAATTTTACAAAATTTGGATGGAGTTGGTTGGAAAACGAAATTAAAAAAGGGGGACTGTAGTATTTGGTATTTTATTTTATTTTTTTATTTTTTTTATTTTCTACTTAGTAAAAATAAATATACTTTCAGCCGTTCTATTGTTTATTTGATGGACATATTGGTTAGGGTTTCGAATTGAAAGTGTGCCTAAACCTAAGTTTTAAGTCCATCAAACTAAATATTGAAATCTTAAATTCAAAATGACCGAAACGATTAGGACATCCTGATCTGATATCTTTGAGCCTTTTTTTGCTTGGTATCAAGAGGTGATAGTCGAAGATGAAAAACCAAAAACTAAAGAGGCCCATGATCCATTCTATTTGGTTGTCTTGGGTTAGTCCTGTCAAACAGCCATTTCTTTGAAGCTTGGCGCATAATCGATGACCCAAGGATTCAAGAGATTTTCTGAGAAAAACAATACATATATTTTCTAACAAAAGCAAAATCGGGTGGAAGAATGGTCATCGATTATGGTCATCTCTTTGCACTCGAATGAGAGAGAGAATACCAATCACATAAAAAATGAAAACTGTGAATCGAATTAGATACAAGATTGGTCTCTAGGAAAAATGGAAATGAAAACAAACTATAAGGTAAAGGAGAAGACTCTGCTCCTCTATTGTCTCACTTCACATAACCATACAACTGAAGAAGAAGGTAAGGCTGGTCGTGATGAACAAGAAAGTTGATTTCCAAACAATCATCCACCAACCCAATTCCAAAGAGAAAAATGAGGTTACCTCCCTCTCCTGGGCAATGTAACTGAGTGGCAAACGTGTACCAAAGAGATTTTGATGTACTTTTATTCTTCAACTTCCTCATTGACCTGATGTCCTCCTCCATCCCCACCAGCCTTTGCCACCGCCGGTTTCCTATGTTTCTTGCTCTTGGCTCTCTTTGCCTTCATCCGCCGCTTCTTCTCATTTGCATCAACCCAGGTGTAGTCTGAAGGTACATGGAAAGGGTCAAAGTCATCCTTATACCGGTGACTGTCACTGTCGCTAGATTGTGCACCTCGACTCCCTCTCATCCATGAAATCCATGATGAGGACGCTTCTGATTCCTTAGATTTAGCATCCTGGAAATGTGCTGGGCTAGAAAGCGGGGTTGAAAACTCCTCTGATGGCTGAAGCTCTTCAAATTTTGTGAAAGTAACAAGGACCCTAATAGTGGGGACAATTGGGATTGCAACCTGCACAGGAGACAATAACACCTAATGATGATATCCAAAGGTAGAAACTACCAGGCAAAATGGCGTAGATACTCTGTTCTCTTTCCAAAAAATGAACAAAACATAATAACAATTTTTTTTGAAAAAAAGAATCTGGCAACGATGAGCATTATGATTGCGGATTGATAAACACTCTTAACGGAAACTACTTTATCCTCACTTGATCTATGAAAGGAAAATAGGATATCACAAACTAATCCATAATAAGTTAGGGGCAAAGGTATCAAGCAGAAAGCGTTGCCCCTTAATGTTATCCAGAACTGCACAACATAAAACATAAAATAACAAATGCTTTCTATATGCAGCACCCTGAATAAAGACAGCTGTACAATATTAGTAACCTCAATCCATCTTACCAAGCTTCACCAATAAGTTCAAAAGTCATACACTACAATAAAAGCGCAGAAGAGATTCTAGTAGGAACAACCTGAATGGCTAGGGACAAAACAGATCTTAAACCACAGAACTCTGTAAGGGAAAAGTTGCATGTGCTTTCATATCCTACAGGGGAAAAATTTGAACATTGATCTTCTTTCTAATTTTTCTTTAATACTTTTTTCTTTCTTTCCTTTCTTTGGATGGTGTTTGCTAAATTTATGATCACTGAAATTTTCTTTTTCCTTATTTTATCACTTTCAAAGTCATTTTTAACATTAAACTATAAATTGCATGATCAAATCAAACCCACTTGCTTTAGGGAAACTTGAGGTAAAAGTTTAATCCAAACTTCTTTATTTAAGTAAATAAAAACTTAAAACATAATAAGTCAAAGTTGCAATGAGTGGTGAGGATGATGCTACAAACTGATGAGTGGAAACAGATTGCGTGATGAAAAAATCTGATTGGGTTTAGGCCACGTGATGGCCATATGACTAATACAAAGAACTCCTCCTACCCCCTCCCAAAAGATAAACTCAGGAGAGATAAAAAGGGGAGACTGGTGTAGAAGTACTACAAACCGTCATTACTATCTTACCATGGGGCAGGTCTACCAATAATCCACTATAACTAAGAAGTAGGCTTGTGGGCAGACGAATTGACTCCCAGAAAGTAACTCACAACAATTGAGATCATAGAGGAAGGTTTCTGACCATAGTAATAGACGACTGCTAAAACACAACCAACAAAAGCAGGAAAAAAGAGCCTGCACTAGAAGCAAATGCAGAACTTTTCTGGTCGTGCAGGTACTTAACTACTAAATCACAACTGATATTACTTCCACATGTTCTTATGGTAGAGAGAGTGCCATTGGGCTAGAGTTGATTGGATTAAACCATCCGTGTTTACAAACATCCAACAGGAACCATGCAACCACAAGATGTTGCCGAAATTGACAGCCAGAATCGCTTTATTTAATTAAGTAAAATACTACCAAGTAAAGTTACTTCACCCATGGTCAGGTTATACGGATACATATTGCTAAAAGTTACATCACCCATGCCTATCACTTATTTCTCATATCAAAAATGGGGATTCTTTCTACTTTGTTTTCCACTTGTTCTTCTTACTATGCCTACATGTAGGAGGCTGCGTGGAAGTGAGAGAATGGGAGGGGAAGGTCTGCATGAGAAAGGACCATATTCACATTGTCATTACACATAATAGTTCCAGGTCCAACTTCAATATTCCAGAATTAGTTTTACACAGGGCCAAGCAAAAGCAGCCCCAAGGCAACCTACACCAATTAAGTGAACTACCAGGCCATACACACCAAAGGTAAGACCAAAAATATAAAAGAATAACTAAATTGTAATCAGCGCAAGCTCCCAAACCAATCCCTGTATATTCCCTTCAAACATTTTATGTAAACCTCTTTGTGAAAATTTAAACGAACAGCAGCAAAGGATACGGTGAAATTGTTCCTTTTACAAGAATAACATGCATCTTAAAACTACAATTATATTTCAATTCTTGCCATCAGTTGAGATCATTTATACTGTGATTCCATCAAACTGCGCCAAAAACATGCCACCAGGTTCATATCTTAAGTTAACACATTAAAATCTACCTCATATCTTAAGTGAGAGAGTGACATTATTCATTATCTTCTTCATTTTCCTTTATAATCTCTCCCTATACAAGACTCTTGTATGATAGCGAGCACAGCCTAGTTCTAAAAAATATTTTAACAAGACTTCCTTCTTTTTCCAATGGTGGAAAACATGGCTGAGTTTTATTAATGGTGGAAAACATGGGATGCTATTACGGAATGGAGATTGAAGAGAAATAGAATCACATCCCGAAATACTCTGGGCAAACTATCAAGTGATTTGATAATTTTAGTAAATAAAACAAAACATATTTCAAAAGTTCGGTGTTTCATGTGGCATGTCTTATACCAGCTTACATGACAATAATCTATCTTCGTGAAGAACAGCTGGAAAAGGACGGCTGGGTGCTTCTTAAAACCCTAGAACAACTCTTTCCTCATCCCCGGACTCCCAGAACCAAAAGAAGAAAAACAGAAAGAAACAAAGACGACAAAGAAGAAGTAGACGTCATCAAAGGATCCTTGATTTTGCGATCCCACTTTGTAATCAATGCCCAAAAACAAACAAAAGACAAATGATGGAAGGCAAAAAGAGAATTGGAGATTAATTATAACAAAATAGAAAGTGACACAAGAATATACTGACAGTTTTGATGCAAAATCAGCGTTCCTATAAAAATAATGTTTGGTAGAGATGGTGCATTAGCAAAATCAGAAGCACATAATAAGATATCTTGGATTACCTTGACAGGAAATGTGCCGTGAGGAAGTTTAGTAGTCAAAAGCTCCCTGAGTCTCCTAACAGCCTTCACCTTGTTGGCTAAGATGTCAAGTAGAGGTAGAAGCTCATCTGTTTTCAAAGGGAAATCAGGTGTCAACCACAAGACAGGTCTCAAACCCTTTTTATATTCGCTCTCATGCTTAGTTTCACTAGCGACCACTTTCTTCTTTTTCTTCTTACTGCTTTTATCCTTTCCCCTCCTAGCATCTCCAGCATCGTCCTTAGGAAATTCAGATGACGATTTTTGGTGATCAAGTGGTTTCTGGTTGCTACCTTCAGGGGCCAACTTGGAGAACTTTTTCAAAATCTTTGAATCTTCGGTATCATCAAGATTAGTCTTTGAACCTTTCTTATTCCAACCAAACCAACTTTTCTTCTCCTTAACAATGCCATTGGATTCAAACATTTCATGGGAACCAAATGTACCGTTTTCTTGGTATTCAACAACGCCATGTTCTTCATCTTCACAAATGCCATCTGAGTTCCCCATTCGAAGTGCAGAATCCAATTGCATCCTTTCCTCAGCTGTCAAAACATCATCATACTCATCATTGTTTTCACCATTTGCCGTCCTTTCTTCATCATCCACAGCAAAAAGTTCCTCATCAGTCATTGCACCAGGAACCCGCCTTGACTTCACGCTCACCATCACATGAAGCATATCATAAATTTTGGCCTTCCAATTTCCAACCATCTCAGTTCTCTCCTGTCGCCTCCAATTCAAATGGGGAACAAGCTCCGCCTGCGTGACATCAATGCCTGGCCTATACATATTTGTCTGAGACATCAAGGCCACTTCATGGGCAACTTCTGCTTCTGTTGGTTGGGCACCAGCTCCTTCCAGAGCATTTGTGATTTCCTTCTCCTTATGGGCAAGAACAATCAAAGAACCCGGTGGCAAAGTTAAAGTGCTATCCTCTGAAGAGTAGCCTTCTCCTAGAAACAAAAATGTCTGATCAGACCTTTGAATCCGGAACCCATCAAAACCAGCAAGGGTCATGTCAGCACGAAGATTAGAACCACGCTTCCAAATACGGTAAGTGTCTGACGGGGCAATACGGCCAATAAATGGAATGACCGAGCTCTCAAAATGGAAAGTTATCTCCATATAAAAATCACGGATACGAGCCATCGAAGCAACAATACGTGGCAGTCTACGACACCATTTTGCCCAAGCGAGAGGTTGGTAATGCCTTGCAATGATCATCGCAATCGATTCCTCTCTAGTGCACACCGCCTCTTGGAGTGCACTCCAACCATTCTCATTCTGGAGACTCCAGTCCGCACCGGCCGCCATCAAAATCTCTGCTGAGATGGGGTCCCGCAGTCTAACTGCAAGGTGCAAAGGAGTCTCCCGACCGGGCACATCACGGCGATCAATAACGGCCGAGACGGCATCAGCCTGGAGCTCAGCAGCCAGGGAATCCCCTTCGGTATTAACCTCCCCAGCTTTGGCCAGCTGAGGAAGGGTAGAGATCGTGCGCCTTAAGGCGGCATAGTCACGACGGGCAACCGCCAAATGAGCAGGACTATGGACATATTTTGAAAAATCCTCCATTAATTCTCGTACTTTATATCTGTCTTTTGTAATTCTAATCTACCAGATTCCCTCCATTTTTGCTGAAATTGAGGCTATAGAAAGAGCTAGAATTCAAAAAGAACAATAAACCAATTCTAGGGTTTTAAGAACTGGAGAAAAACCAACAAAATCGGGGCTCTTTACCGTCTTAGCCCTCTTTCTTCAGACTCTCTTTCGTTTCTAGAGATTCCTCAGATGGCTGAACCAATGTTAGAAAATTCAAGCTAAATTGTTAAGTCCAAATTGATTCGCTATGTCGAAAATTTCCCCCGCTTTGTAACTCAAAGTCTGAAACCCACAGTTTGATCTTGAGCTCCATCGCAGGGCAGTAAGCTATCACAGAGCTCAAATCTGTACAAGAACAAGGGAATACCCAAATGAGAAAATAAGACAAAAACTCAGAGAACATCAATCTAGAAAATCTAATATGAGATTGACAGAAATTTTGTTGAGCAGAAACAAAAGAATATTTTTCACCTACTCCTTCCCTGTAGAAGCCGAAAACAAAAGAAATCTGAATTGCAAACCCGAAATTGTGCAAAAGCAGAGACTAAAAAGACCTGAATCGCTGATAAGCAAAGCAAGAAAAACACGATCCAGATTTTCCATTTCTTTCCTGTTTCCCCATTCTCCAGATTACAGGATTTTACTTTCTTCGTTTCTATCGAAAACCAAGACAACCAAAAAGTAAAGCAGGAATCCGCGTAAGTACCAGGGAAAGCGCTGCGCTGCTCTGCTACCGATCGATCGGTTTCAGTGGAGCTTGGCTCTAGCTCCAAATTTTGAGCTAGGCAAGAGACGGAGGGACAGAGAATCGGACGGTTAGCGTGGAATTTCAGAGACGGGATCTAACGGTAAGATTCACGCTCTCTCCGTCTCTCTCTCTCTGTGAGTACGCTACGAACTTCTTCAACCATTAATTGCTGACAACACAAGTCACTGTGCGTACAGCAACTCGGCGGGGACTCGTTTCGCCAACTCAGATCTCTCTTCCTCTGGCTCTGCGTATTTCAGGTCGAGTATCGTCGCTTGTGTTTGAGAGCAATACCTAGTAATCACCATCGGTTGTATCGCATATTTACGAAAATGGTACTCGATTTGAAAACTCTGTAGCTGTAAAACCTTGGCGTAAAAGAGTAATTCCACGGAGAAAGTAACACTCAATTTCACTTTACGGTGATATAAATTCTTCGGGGCCCGACCTACTCCATAGGTTTCATAGCCCTGGGCAAAAAGGTCATCGGAGTTGGCGATCTGGCATATTCCTTTGCTAATTCGCCTTTCTAGCCTTCCATATTCTTCTTTCATGGGAAAGGGCTTTTCAGATTGATTTTATTCCATATAATCCAATTCTCACTCATTATTCTTTCTAAATCTTTAAGCCAAATGCTGTGATCTACTTTTTTGTTTTCAAAATTCGGGGGTGGACTTGTTCGATCCCTTGAAGCTCTAGCCATTGCATTGTGGTGTTCAAAGGGGCCACGAGGCCCACCACCGACAGATTAACATGTTGCAATGCAGTTTCATCAGAAAGATATGAGGAGAAGAGATTGGGAGCCACCGAAGCCCCACGTGAAATCGGGTTTGATCCCTATGCAAAGCATGAGTTTTTTTATAATTAAAATCTCTATTAACTTGCCATTAAATTAATTGATTAAACACTAATATGAATTTGTTACTTGAAAAAAGTAGAGTTTTTTGAAAAGTAAAATTCCAAAAAAAGACTATTTTATACTTCTCTTATTTCTTATATTCTTCAATACTTTTTTAGTGGGATCATATGTAGGTCCATGTATGTAAGCTAAGGAATTAGTGCAATCATGTCTTTTTGTGAGAAGACATTAATTAACAAAGGCCAACATGGTAAAATGAAAGATCATGTGTCTTTTTGTGAGAAAACATTAATTAATAAAGGCCAACATGGTAAAATGAAGGTTTTTGATGAAGTAGGACCACACGTCCTCATTTAAAATTAACTTTTAAGGGGAGAAAAAAAAAACATTTCTAAATTTAAGGTACTAACAAATAGTTGCAAAGGTAAAGACCCCAGGTAGAGTTTGACCCAAGTGACCCATGGGGAGAGGCATGATAAGTCTATTCCAGAGTAGAACATATGCCAACAAGTTGTAGATATTTTAGGATGAAGTTCTAAAAAAATAGGATATGTACTCTAGTTAACAACTTAAGCGTTTGCTCTAGTAATGTGTGATGGTCTTTATAATTAGTATTGAAGCAGCATGTTGTATGCCCCTTTAATCCCAATAGTATGCTAGGAAGGGTGTGCTTGTAGTAGACAATTTTTTGTTACAAAAAGTAATATTTATATCTCGGTTATTCATATTTTTCCTTAAATTTTTTGAGTTCTTATAGGAAAAAACTAGATAGAAATTATAAATAACAAGTTGGCCAAATTTGATTTATTTATATGTTTAATGTTTTCATCCCGCTTTGCATGTTTGAGATAAGATGCAAAGCATAATTGTTAGGATAGCAATAAAGTGGCATTATTGAGATAAGACTCATCCTGCCTTGCATGTTTCATGCAAAAATCTAATTTTCTAACACCACATATTGTTCAGAAAAACAAACTCAGTAAATAGTTTTTCAAAAACCAAAAAGGATTTCTATTATTTCCTTTGTATTTTCAAATGCATAGTTGAAAAGGCAAAGAAAATACATTAGGTTCACAAGGCTTAGATCTCACCTAAGGATTTATCTCAAAACCAATTGATAATAAGCATAGAAATTTTGTCAAATATAAAATATGGGACTTACATAGTGACAACCACAAGATTATGGAATTATGGGAAAAGATTGCCTTGAGTTCTAGTGGTTCAAGTGAATGCTGCATGTTCTTTGTTCGTGCCTTTTGTCCTTTTTTTTCTTTTAAAAAAATAAAATCCTTCCTTTCTGCACTGTTGTGGACCGTTCGAGAGGCCTATATGATGTCACTGCAATTGGGTATAAGCGAAAAGGTTAAAAGTCTGACCCTTTTTGGCCTTTGTGGTTCCTCGCCTTGCACATCCATTGCCCTGTTGCCTGTCATTGGTCCCCTTGCCCCCCCTTGCCCATGTGTCTGTGGCTCACAAAACCCACAACCTTTTTGTTTTTCGCTTCACCTTATCATGTTTGAAGCCAATTGCATATATATAACGGTACAAAACTAGCTGTCACTATGGATAAAAATATTAGTGTATGAATATCATTTTCTCTTGGAAAGAGGAAACGTATTCATAATTAAAGATGATTTCTAAATAAGATTTAAGAAATTTAGAGTTAGGGCCAAAAAAAGCCCTATGTTTACCATCAGCAACAACTTTGACCTTTCTTTATTCATCAACTTTTTTTATCAAAAAAAAAAAAACACTTAATGTTGATTTCTCCAATTTAGTGATGAAATCCAAATCAAAATGGTTTTCTCTCACTTAAGGATAAAATAAAAAAGAAAAGAAAAAGAAACCCAAACTATTATTTTTACATAAGAATTATATGAATACTCTTACGCTTATAAAGCAGTTTTGAGAGTGTCTTGCAAGGAAAATGACATCATTTTGTAGACTAATTTTCACCAAAAACCTAACAATTGATCTTATGAAAGTTACATATAACAACCATTAGCTGCATTGATGGCCAAAGTTGCATATAAATCTACAGAAGCACGTTTCCTTTTTCTTACATTCTGATCCAGTAAAAGATAAATTAAATACAATGGCATTTCAGCCATCCTCTTGACAAGATTGCAGGGTGACAGCAAAAACTATCCTTTTCCTTTTGTCACCTGTTGAGAAGGGTATCAAACGAGTAGGTTGAAGTCATCAAGATGATGATGTGTAAGTGACTTTTCTCCATTAAAATTTTATCACTAAAGACGAAGTGTTGGTTGTGATGAGCCATTTTAAGTTTGGTTAAGCTAGAGATGGACTAATCATTGATTATTATTTGAGTCTAAACCCTAAAGTCTTATCTTTCAGTCCATTGAAAAATACAGGGCATTTCAAGCCTAGTGTGTTTCTTATGGTTCAAGGCATTTCAAGTTTGTTGGAGCTATTTCTCTTCATTTGCAGGAAAACTTTTGTGGATATACACACAACACATATACGAAGAATAATCAGGATTTGCCTCTGGCTCTTGTGGGGTAGAACTAGACCATATTGTAAAGTAGACCTTTTTGGATAGTTGTAATATGCCTAAGTTTAGGAACAAAGTGTCGTTACTAGATGTCTTTTAAGTAACTGGAATCACGCAGGAATGTGGGGGAAGCATTGGGCAAGGGAAAGAACTTTGTAAAATTCACTTTTTGAAATCTGAATGAAAGTCTCCTTTGAGATCTTCTTCCTGAAGAAACTTACTCTTTGCTATCTTTTCCACTCCGTGAGTTAGTCATATGCAGAAAGGAGGGTTTCGCAGTGGTGGTCCAGCCCTTACGCCTCAACCTAGCCCCAGTCTCAAAGCCATAACAAATACATAACAAGTCAACTTTCTAGTTACTATTTTATCGCAGTAAACTCGAAGTCTTCTTTTTCCATTTGATCTTGAGTCTCTAGACATGTCTTGTTGATTAAGTTCTTGCTTTTAGCAATAAAAGCCTAACAAGTTTCCAATCATATATCTGAAAAAACTTAACCCAAATCGTCTTATAATATGCTTGTTAAGGAAAATCTACAAGTTCTTTCTGTTTTTTATTATCCCTAAGGATGTTAAATCCTAAAACCTAATTTACCTCACCTATGTTCTTTTTATCTTAGAATAGTTACTTTTTGGTTGTAGCAATGGTTCCTTATCATTTCCCACCGACAATAAGAATGATGAAACTTTCTTTGATACACATTGCTCTTTCTTTATAATATGAAAAACATTTAAAAAAATAGTTATACGGTTTCCAAGGTACCTTTGACTAAACGCTTTAGCCATAAATCAATGGTTTGATACAAGTCTTAATTCAATATCCATTTCATACAATTTCAAACCCATATTAATTATAGAGGATGGGAACAATTGACCGTTCCCTCTTCATGGTCTATTGCCTCTTTCTTGGGTATATCCTTTCGTCATAAGACTAGTGGACGATCCACCTCGTGTTTGACCTTAAGAACCTATTTGTTACTAAATGGTTTTTTCACAATCGAGAGGTAGGTTTACCAACTCCCAACACTAGATATTCATGAAATTTATTGCATCGTTCATTGCTTTTACTATTCATTTATAGCCATAGAAAAAAAATAAATAAATAAATTTAAACCATACAGACTCCATCACTACCTTACGGAATAGTTGTGGAAGACTTTCCCTCAATATAAAAAAACAGAAAGAAAGACCAGCCGCCATTTCAAAAGAAGATAAAAGTATGTTCCCAATGCAGGTGCACCACACATGGGGAATTCTCCATTGGCGTTTAGATACGAGGAATCTGTCCGACCTGCATGACCAAAAAATTGGAGAATACTACACTGGATTCCCTACTTACTCTTTTAAAATAGGGCTACAAAATCTCCAAACACAAACAGAAAGAGTCCAAAATGCTTCGTGCGATGATTTATAATTAACGAATGATTCATAACTAAAGTCATTCCATACGCTATAGGAACTTACATTACACAGGATGGAACCACACCGGAGATAGGGGATGATGAATTTCAACAGAAGTTGTAGCCCCTTCCTCTTCTGTGTGCTATCTCCAACCTCCAGGCTCCTCATGAATTGGTAACAGAAGAGAAAGATGAAAACATAAAAGAATAAAATAAAATAAAATATTGATTTCACAATTTCCGGGCAAATAGTTCACAGGTTATTATATCATCCATACAAGTGGCAGACCTCCCAGCGCCTAGCACAGGAACAAGGTTAAAGACGGGTGCTTCGCCGATTTTAACTTTCTGACCCATTTCAGCCAATTCTCTGAATGTATTGTTTAACATGAGGGGCAGTGCCTCCAGAGGCACGCCAAGGCTTATTGGGAAGTAGAACCTCAAATTCTGAAAAGGAAAGCACACTAGGTCACACCAATGGTATTGACAACAGGATCACATATATAATTAAAATGTCAAAAGCAAAAAAAGAAAACCTGATAAATCAAAAACTCAGATGACAACCCCCTAGAAAAGAAAACCTAGCACCATATAAACTAAGAATGAAACATATTTACAGGACAGCCGTTCATATTAGAATCCTATGAAGCTTCTGGGTCACTTCTATTCAACCAGAGAGCCACTCATTTAGCAAATGAAGAAGAAAGCAAATCACATCTAATCATAAGCGAGCTCTGAGTCCAAATACTGGATCTGACTACACTCTACCAACCAAAACGACCTGCCATCAGGGGGTTTCTGTTCGTTCCTGCTCTGAACTAACAAGGTTCAACCCAGCCAACAGCACATAATTCCAATTAATTTGGTCTTTGGACCAAGCAGTTCAGACAAACTCTCTCCTCTGTTCTCCCGACCTCTCTTGTTATCCCTCATAGGCCACCCCTCAAGTCTTGCCCTTAGCCACTTAGCTACTCAACCTTTTCTGCACTCTAGCCATTAACGCTCAATTCTCAGTATTAACCCTGTCCCCGACAGGCTAAATTATTGAAACCATGAAGTTCAAGCTGATGCAAAAGATTGTAACACAAAAGGGGCAAGTCAATACCGCACATTGCGGACTGAAAATCAGTGGAATCAAACGAACCAAACAACACCAAGCTCAGTCCAAACCAACCAATTTACATACGTGTCAGTGCAGTTCAGTTGCCTATTCACCATTTTGTTTGGTTCAGTGGACAATTTCCTGCAACCACTAATGTCGGTTCAGGTAGAAGGAAATATTGAAATCATAACAACATTTTAGCATTAAAATCTTTTGTAGGGATCACTTCAACTTCAAACATTTGAAGTTCTAACATTTCTGCTACTTGGCAAGATTTGGATTTAACTTATTCTAGACCAACACCATCATTTTGGCATTGAAGCCAACATTTGAGTCTCCAGAATTCTATGTATTTAGATTCATCAGAACATTCAATTTTAGGTAGACATTTCAACATCAAAGTAGCAGAAGAGTGCATTACATATAGTCAGATAATAAGAGGTTTCTGGCCATACATGTGTATGGTCCCCAGGGGATGTTTTTTCTAAATATCATATATATGAAAATCTGGTTAAAACAAATAGGACACTTTCAGGGTAGACATACTTTTCAACATCTAATCTGCAAGCGGGATACTCAATTATAAAATGAGATACAGAAATCTGGGATCAATGAGTCACTAAATCTAACTGCATTCCATTGAAGCTATCTGTAACACTAGAAAATTGGTTGGGCAACATATATGACGATTACTTTTTATGCAACCGCATTCCTCATTGGTATCGTATTGGACATGTGGTGAACATGCAAAGTCTTCTGACCTTACCCATTTATGACATAGTGAAGTCCTAAAAACCAGAAATCTAAAGCGAGCTTGCAAAAAGTTATCAAAAAAACATGTACTAAACTTAATTAGTGCTACGCATGATTTTTTAGAGAATAAGAACTTCTAAATGGAAGATTTGGGCTTCAGCATAAAAACTAACCTCTATGTCTTCCCAAGAGAAATTGTTCTGCATAGTAACTTTATCAAGAAGATAAATGCAAAATCTTAACACTCTTTCCATTTGCCCCTCTTGGATTGAATTTTGATTATCCCTGCTGTCCTGATCACCACCAAGAGACTCTGAACATATCTTCATGACAACTTCACTTGTGATACACAAAATAATTGCACAGATCTTTCCATGAACAACACACTTCTTGAGGCAAGAATCATGCCAGTGTGCGTACTGAAAACCCCAATAACTCGGCATCTTCTCCCAAGAAAGGTTTAGGTCTTGCACAGTTCCAGTTGTCACATCTTCATCCTCCGGGACATCTGCATCCTCTGGGACATAAAGAATGGGTTTTACTTCTACAAGTGCCCTGCAATAACAAAAACAGAAAGAAGTTATCCTAATTGAATTATCTCCTAATACCACTTGCAATATCTAACCTATTGCAAGTGTTACTCCAAATTACAGAAAACATAAGAAAATCGATTGCAATCTTTCATGCATAATTTACCATCACGCATAATGCTTTATCTATACAAGAACCTTCTAAGCACAAGATCTAAGGTACCAGACTGTTAGAATTTGTGGATGAACAATTAAACTCACTCTTTCTGATTAGTTTAAATTTGTAGAACATCTAATAATTTAACATGATATCAAAGAAGTAATTTGGATCGAAACTTTGTCCAAAAGGTCAAACTGTAAATATTTTCACATGCTATACCTCACTTGAAGAAAAATTTGAACCTATATATAGAAAAGAAAAAAAACTAAAATATTAATTAGATAATTAGATTCATATTTTCTTATGAACTTAAGCTTTTAGAATGAAGAATAAATATTAGCAAGTGCGTTTAGGTGCTAACAGAACCTTTAGGTATTCTAACACATCTTACATGAGATATAATTCAAAACCCTGGCGCGCAAAACACCCCCCTCAACCCACCCACCCAAAAAAAAGGATAAAATTCCCTTCCCGCTTTTGGTAGTTTATAGTTAGTTCCATCAAATAGCTTTCAAACCAAGTCTCTAATATAGAGAATGAGGATTTACCACCCATGCTGTTGGCTTACAAAAAATCACTAGCAAATGCTACTTGAAGAAGACTTATGAAGACCTGAAAATCAATCTATTCACTCATTGTGTCTGTCAATAACTTCCACCGCAAAGTACCAACATCCAATACATAGATCTTAATTAACGGAGACAACTTTGAAGTGAGGAGGCACCTAAGCCATGACATAAACTGCACTAATAATCATAAAAGGCTAACAATAATGTTACAATTTGAAGTAACTTGTTTGTCTTGCCAGCAAACTTGCTGACTAATTGATTATAAAAAATTATTTATTCCTTGCCACAAGCTTAATTACCGAACAAACATTTAGCAGCTCTTGCCCGGGGAAAGAAGGATTATACAAAAAAGGAAAAAAAAAAAAGAAGATAGCACTCCGACATTAACTGGTTTTGTACTATTTTAGCTCTTGTTGCCCAGCGACAACATAGTGGTAGGCCACACTGGTTTCCTTGGTTGCTTTAACAGTCAACAATTCATGAATGCTGGATTACAACCAACGTATTATGTCAAATTGATTCGATCTTGCAGAACTGCCAAAGATAAATACCATAAACATGGAAAGTCGCATGTTAGGAACATTTGAGTATGATCTTAACTTCCATGAACAGAAGATCACAAACCCGGTTCCCTATTAAACAGACCACATCAATGTACCAAGACTGTAATACCTCAACAAACCACAAACTAATACGTCAAGCTCCAGAAAGACCATTTTATCCAAATAGCAAGAACCATGTTCAGAATAAATGCAGACTATTAGATACACCCGGTTTTAACCATTAAAGTCATGCAGACAAGACTTTTAACACAAAGGACCACCAGATATAATATTAACCACCCAACCAATGTTAGAATTTTTCAGGCAGCCCACTGAAACTCGTAACTTACCCATTCATTGTAAGGCCTTCATATCAAGGAGGCCTAAAACCACACAAGTATTACCTATGCTTATGGTTTAACCTTCTGATGAACAATTTTTTATTTGGCTTTATAGAAGTTGGTGCCCCTACATTTTCGAGAAATAGTAGTTTCACTATAATGAATTGCCAGTTAGATTTTAATAAAATTTGATAAAATCTAACTTTCTGAAGCTGTGATCGACTTAAGGTCCATTGAAGTCATTTGAGTTCTAGAATAACATCTCAAAATTTTTTTATGTACATGCACTGACCATACAGGAATCCTCAAGACCACGGGGGAAATGACATCAACCAAGGTAAGAAACATATAGATTCCCTCAAATTCCCTATAAAGAATATGGAAAGGTCAAACAACAATGCCATGTGTGCATCACTAAAAGGGAACCCTATTCAGAATCAGATAAACAATTTCCCGTATTCTTATTGCATAAAATCCATCTGATATTTGAAAATACTTCAAACTTTTGAACATACCAGATGCCTTATGGATAGAAGTAACAGATATAAAGACTAAGTATGAATTTTCTTTAGTATCAAATAAAGATATACTTGTGCACTGGGGAAAAAAAATCTATTATGGTAACCTCAATACACCCTCATCCTTCTGATAACTGTCATTTGATAAATGTATAGGTAGCACATATCCACATGCATCTGTGCCTTCCAAAAAACTACTAGGGCCATATAGATTAACTACCTCTTTGGCAGATCAGGCACCAGGACATAAAGAAAGATAGGATCTGCAACTTCATTAGTGCTTCCTTTTTCTGATTGAATGTGCCTCATTTTCTGAAGGAAAGCGTCCTGCGTGTCCTGAATTTTATGCCTTTCAGATGATGGCACATATGCTGAACAATAAACAACAAAGAGAAGGGCAGAGGTAGATATTGAACAGTTAAAGCAGTTTGCCACTGCTTCACTGTTTCTCAGTGCCTGCTCCAGCTGAGCAGTGGCACCTCCACTGCAAAGAGTCATTGTTGGAGGGTCAAGCCCCAGCTGCCCAGCCATGTAAAGTATCTCCCGATGCAAAGTTGCCTGAAAGAAAAGTTAAAAATTGACCAACCAAGAGTTAAAATATGTGAAGAACAAAAGGCTGCACAAGTGTCATGCTTGGGGTAATACGAAATTTTGAAGAGTGTATTCATTAACATAGTCATTGATATCCAGGTGCAGATTTTTGTTCCTATCCTAGCAATAGACAATCTCATTCAAAAGAAAGTACTGCCAAAATCAATACCACTGCCACCTCTTAAACAGAAGCTTGGAAACTTAATCTTTGACACTCCAAAGCACAAAGAAACTCTACCCCTTGGGCATTAGTTGGAATACACTGTTGTTAGAAAATCACACATTAATTGAGTACTGGAATCAAACAACAACTGGAAAATTCACAATGATTGTCAAATTGAATACACCATAGGATGGTCAAATAATTCAGCCTCTCTGCCCCCTAGCTTATGCTTTTGGGTTGGATTCTTTTGATATTGTGTCAGAAACTAGCTTTCTAGTTCATGTATTCTACAATAATAAGATCATTTGTACACATCAAAGAGCAATTTGACAAAGATTCAAATGGTAACAACACAGAAGGCAGGTGTCAGAAGCCTAATGGCAGGAACCTCCTATACAAGATCACACTCCCAACCTCCAACTAGCCTAGATGCCAAATGATTTAAACCTCTCCTTAAAAGAAAAAGAATCTCTTGAGAAACTAATTGTTATCTGGTGGAAAAGATAATAGTATAAAAGAAAAAGAAAGGGACTTGTTATTGCAAAACTTCAGTGAATGATTACTAGCAACAGACGAATTAACTACTTTCATATCTGGAAAATAAATCAACTGTTGTGTCACAGCCAAGATTTTTGATATATTCCTTTGAAAGGTGTACCTCAATACATCCCTCGTACTCCTCACTTCCCATACGCTACCTATAGCACCCCAAACTAGTGTAAGTGGATGTTTAACACACAATGAGACATACAAATAGTAATAGGGGTTAAGTATCGTTTTAGGAAAGTTAGGGGTTTATGAATGCAAATCTAAATGGGAACGTCCTGGATTAGGAAATTAGGTTTAGGGAGAGGGCTTCCAAATCTGGAGGTTAACATCAGAAAGAAAAGTTTAATTTAGGAAATGAAACAAAGGGTTTGAATGTAGTTTTACTTAATTAGATTTTGGGTTCAAAACTAAAACAGTGGACCGAAAGCAACAGATTTTATTAGATTTTAATGGAATTTTAGAGAATGACTTTTAAGACATCTTTTGGCCTCTTCAAACAACCTGGCTTGCTTTCTGCTAGACATTGATAAGTGTGAACACCAATCCAATTGGGACAGAAATCATATCCAGAGCTCGTCTGCCCACAAAAGGGTTTGTGAGCAAAGGCAACGCCAAAATCCAAACGTTACAAGTCTTGTCACACATTTGCTTTATGGATTTGTCGTTTTCTGTTCAGGCCATGGATAATGGAGAGAAACATTTGACAGTGTAGAAATGAAACCAAAGAATGTCAAGAGTTTGTCCTGGACTCTATGCACAAGGTTGAGACCATGGATGATGAAGGTGAGGACAGCAACATCAACGATGTTGAAGATATGATACAGACACCAACAATGCCAAAATTAAAGGTGACATACTGCTAGATCCAATCAACAAGAAGGTCAAATATACTGCATTGAGTTGGAACAGGATGGCCAAAAATCACTAACTCACTTCTGACATGACATGAGCCAAAAATTGAAAAATCTCTCCTACTACCAAGGCTTAGCTTGGACTAGAAAGAGCAGGTTGGATCAGCATACTCAGTTTTCCAAACACCATGCCTATGTGATAGTTAATATCTCTGCTAAATCAATTGAGTAAAATGCTTGATGGTAAGGGCTTCGGAGATTTTTTTGAGGAAAACCAACAGGAGCCAAGCAACTTAGATCTAACTCTAGGAACTTCTATGAGCTGCCCAGCCGCTGATTTGGCAGTTTATTTCTTACTTAATGATGTTCATGACCATTTTCTTTTTCATCTCCATCTTAAAACCTCCCTTTGTCAAAAAACTCTAGACCTCACTTGTTTAAAAACTACTTCCTTTAACATCCAGCTTGCTGTTTCAGCTCACCTGCATTGCGAATAGGCACCTGTACATTCTGTTTAAGCTTTTCTGCTAATTATTGTTTCTGTTCTACCTTTACAGCAAGCTGTTCAGGCCTTTTCCCTTGCAGTGATGAAAGTTTTAATTGTCTGTTTAGGTTACCAAATTGCATTTCATTTACGGTCATACCTGAGGACCCTGCTGATTATTTTCCACATAACAGCTGCCTCAGTAACTTCTTGGATATCGGAAAATTGCACCAATAGATTCCATTGGATACTCATACCCCAATCCACAATTAATTTGACCAATATCCCACATGTTCACATGTAGCTCCTCTACACTTTATAATCCAATCTTCCTAATCACACTATGAAAAATCACTTCACTGAAAACTAACCATCTTATCAAATCACTCTTAACAAGATCATGAACTTCTTTTCTTAAAGAGTAACTTCAACTCTACCTGCTGTATTGTTATTGGTGTGTAGGATCTCACTCAGTATCTAACTGACATTGGAAAAGGGAGTGCAATAACAATTCACTTAAGAAAGCAGTATCAGTGGGCTTCAAGATTATTTTCTTGAAAGGTTTTCAGTGAAAAGGAGAAAGATATATGTGGTAGTGGCTCTATGGCCACAAAGGTGGATTCGGACTTGAAATTCCCAAATATTAAAGGCTAGAAGTGACTGGTAATATATTTCCGTTTGTGAAAAGATTTCTAGATGGCAGGTATTCGAGGGACACAATAATAGCCGGGGTTACAATTTTGAGTCAAATGGAAAAAACAAGAAAAATAAATATGGATAAGATTTAATATCAAAGCAACGAGATGGGTGCGTTTAGCAGCTCAAAATAGAAGAAAATCAGTGGGTCATGGTGGTAAACAGTATCGCCCAGCAAGTGTAGCACATGTTAATCTGTGGATTTGGACACCTATATAGGTGGTTTGTACTAGGGTTTCTATCCTCAGGATTTTAGGGTTATAAGTGAAAGAAATCAAGCAAGATTGTGATGTTTGAATGCTGAATGAACTGAATGAAAATTTAAGAGAACATAAGAAGACAGATCCAGGCATCATGCCTATTCCTCCACATCACATTTTTTATAAGGATTGTATTTGAACAACCTTAGTAGCATTTTTACTAAAACCAGACTAAACTGGGTTTCCATTAGATTAAAAGCAATAAATTTCATGTAATCCAGTCAAACTGCGGTTATTTACTAACTGTGAATTCTGGTTAATGAACCAAATAAATCAACAACAGTACAACCCCTAATATGATACAATGGACCAACACCATAGCTCCTCTAAAAACCTACAGATTATAGTAATCCTCTTGACTCAAATTATATGAAATTGAACTAAAACAAAGCGGTCTCCTTGTTCTAGGCGTCAATCAACCAACCACCCAAATATATAATGCAAGAGAAGTTCAAAGGAATTAATGGGCAGACTGAACCTACCTTACAGGAGAATTAATTATTGCTGATGAACAATTTGCAAACGAAAAATAAAAAATTGCATATAACTTACCTGACTATATGGTCCAATGCAACTAGGTGCCCAGCAGGAAATACTTTGAACATGCAGAACCCTTTTACTCTGGTCATTTGCCACTAAAACTTCAATATATGCACTTCCTAAACCCACTTGCAGCAGTGGTAGTTCAATGGTACTGCGGGACGGAACTCCAAAAGGGCACTTCTCTTGGGTTATATATCTCACATATGTCTCATTTGCTATACTAAACTTATTCATATCATCAATATATAAATGAATATATAGGACATTCTCCCAACCAAAACCACATCCTAGCAGCTTTAGTTCAATCTTTTTTAAAACAGCCTGCAAATCCTCTTGCAAACCTAAAAAATGAAAACAGTTAAGAACAATTAAACCTAGCAACAATATGAACTGAAAAAAAAGGAAAGATGCAATGGTTATGGGGGTAGTAGTACAATGACAGGGGATAACTACTGCAAAATCATCAACCCATAATCTACCTGCTGAAGTTTCGCAAGAATCTTGTACCCAGCAACAAATGGAAAATGTAGCATGATTTTTTGCGCTAGAGATGTGGAGTCTATGTCCTGCAATTTCATCTAATTTGGTAGCTTCAGCAGCAGACTGGCATGTGGCTTCGCTGTTATATGGACAGTCTTCTTTTACTTCAAATACAAAACCTACCTTCTCCTTAGAGGCTTTGTTCATGTCACTTGGAGAGCAAGACTCTACCTTATTCTCTAGATGAAAATCCAAGGGATGAAGAATTCCGACTGGAGCTAGGACCTCAGAAGAGTGCATTATAATTTTAAATTGATCAAGCACAATTCTGGCATTCTGTCAATTCATAATGGTATACGGTCATGAATAAAGTCATAGCACAATGGCTGTAATAAAACAAATAACCTTGATAGTACCAAAATTACAAGAGCAGAACAACATCTGCAGCAAACATTTTTCTTGGCAAATCTGAGATCATGGGCCAGAAACAGACATAAAGCCTAATGAAGGAACAAGAGTAACTATGTATAAAAGATAATTGGAGAACTCCAGCTAATTCATGACAACCATATAACCCTGCGTGAGCATTGGGGGTAGTGTCTTTCAAAAGGCAAAATACGGTAGATGACAAAATCAAAATTCTTAAACCAAAGAGAGGCTAGGCATGAACTTACAAGAAAAAGCGGGCAATCAAGAGTCAATGTTTCATATTCTCCTCCTTCACCACATACATTGATCCCATACAACCTGCAAAATGATGGCAGAATGAAAACACCACCAATAGTTTAGTTTACAAGCTTAGGAGATTAATCATAGACAATCTGCCCTAAACAAGGCTAATGAAAAAGAAACTGAAAAAGAAATTTTTTTGACATACTCTTTCAACTTATGTAGATGGGAATTCAAGAACCCTATATCTTTGCCCAAGTGCTTTCTTGGATCCAAGCCCATCGCTGCAACCTATGAAATTAGAAGAGAATTGGAGTCCAATCTACAAGCCATGGATATAAATAGAAGATTTGCTTGATATGCATTGAGAAAGCATCACATGGCAATGATGATTAATGATCTCTGTGTCTTACACAAAACACTGATATCTAACAAGATTAACTGACTAGCACTAGGCCACATGCCGACGATTTTTCACACTTAAAGATGGACCTGATCTTTGCTTAGATGTTATGTTGGGCCCATGACTTACCTACTACTAATGTGACAAACGAGAGACTGTTGATGCAGTTATTAGCAAGTGTGTCATTCTAAGCATGAGGTACTTCCAACAGAGTGAAAGTTGCTAATAGCTTCTCGTCAATGATCTCCCATGCTCAATCGTGGAATGCAACAGGTCACAAAAACTTGGTCTAAAAGAAAAAAAAGATGTTTGTTTGCTGCTTACTACAAGGGATATCAGATTCAAAAAATAAAACAGAACTCACATGCAGGAGAAGAAGAAGGGATCAGCAGGTAGATGCTCCAGTTAAGTCTTCTCAAAGTGAGATGAAGTGCTAAGGCTACATTAGTTAAAAGCTCTTATGTTTCTCATACTTTGGCTTGAAGAGATTTTTGATGTTACAAAAAGTTTGGAAATGTTCTTGGAAGGGTGCTCCAAGTAATATATACATATTAGTAGTTGTGGGATCCACCTAATATTTGGCAAATTTTTGAAGTGCTTTATGTTCAAAGGAAAAAAGTTAGAATATTGAATACATGTTTAGCAAACAACTGAACATGTTTTTAGATATGGATTTAAGCTGCATGGCTATCATTGTTTCTCTAAGATGATTGTGCAATCATCCCTCTCCATCGAAGATAGATATAAAACTATCTTTCTATTTTTTATTTTTTATTACTGCCTTCTATTTATTATTTATTATTACTGTTTAAGTAACAGATCAAATTCTACTGCGATAATAAGAAGGACCTCCATTATCAAAACATGCCTATTATAAATCATGGAGACTTTTCTTTCTTTTTTTTCCTCATAAAGATTTTTTTTTTTTGGGGAAAATATTTTGTATTGAAAATGTACTTTCACTGTTTTAGAGAAAGAAAGAGCATTTCAAAAAATCTAAAAAACCTAGTCAAAATTTCTAATCAAGATAGAATGATGCAGTTCTACTTTCAAAATCCATGCCAAGGTAGACACTTGACTGCACGTCAGAGATGAGAATCTAATCACAAATGGCAAATGACTTCAGCTTTCTAATAAAAAAGCTTACACTAACAGATAGAGATACCTAATCGGCACATGCACTCATAACCAAACCTTCACTTAATCAAATGCCAACCTTTTTTTTTTCTTCTTTCTAACATCATTTATCAATGATTGAAAAGGCAAAAGGAGAAGAGGAAAAAGGGGAAAGTAAATGGAGTTAGCCTTTCCCTTATATTCTTACATTATTTAAAAAAATAAAAAAGGGAGGAAGCATTGATAAATGAAAGCAGCTTTTTATACTTGGATCAAGAATCAAAATTTACACCTTAAATTTAAGAGAATATTATGCATGCTGGTAGTCAGCCAAAGTGGAAGAATAAAAACCCCTTAGATGTAGAGATACTGAAACAGCATTAGAATATGTGCATAGTTATCTGAAAATATTGATGTCAAATCCTGCCCTTGATTAGATTTTGAACAAGGTGCTCAAAAGAAAATAAAATTAGAAACACCCAACCCACAGAACTACTACACTAAAATACAGAAACAAGTTGCATTATGTATAGACGGAAAAAAAATAAGGCAGAAATGAGAACCAAAAACGATACCTTTACTGTGATAGCCACAATCCCATTTGCGATCTAGTTGGGACCAAATGACATACAGCTCATTAGACAAAATTATTTAGATATTGATTGGCTTCAGACTTAACTTTAATATTCAGCTTACCATCTCTTGAAGGAGCAACGACTGATCTTGTTTCCACAAATACGCCAAAGAAACAAGCCCTAACCGTGTACAGACACTTTCCACTCGCAGCCTTTGATAGTCAGATGCAATAGCACCAGAAGATACTGCTGTGACAGAAGGTACCTGTCTCTTTACTTCATTTAACAAAATGAACATATCTTCAACTTCATCACCCGGGGTGATCCTGTAGCTAAGCTTTTGATGCCTAATTGTTTCAAAAAACCAATGAAAATAAGAGTTTGCATCAAGTGCTTATCACTAATTATAGAAATTTCGTACGGACATGAGAGAGCTAAATCTCTAGTCCTAGCAACTAGTCATATTACAACACAGGGCTTTCATAGAAACCTGGCTCATTCTAATAAAACAGTGCCTCAACCTGACTCTTATATTCTCAGATGAGCATTGATCTTTGGGATATAAAGGGCGACCTGAGCATAAGTCTACCACAGATTCAGATTTAACTAACCCATAACAGGTTTAAAAGCCAACTTTGCAGTCTAGCTTGCTTAGTATTTCTGGAATTTTATGGAAAGCTTAAAAGACTAAGAACAAAGCTTAAGATAACAACATAACAGATTCAAGCAGCTGTCCTCCAATCAAGGTAGGTAAGCAATGAAGTTGAGATAATTGCTGACAGCACCACATCCCCAGCATGCTTGCATAAATGGGACTAAGAAATAAGGCTCTGACTACACTACCACTTTGCAACTTAAAACATGTGATTAACTAAAACCTGATAAAGAGCCCAAGAAGTAACTGAATAAAGTCTTTATAACAATTAACTTTTCTTTAGCAATCAAAAACAACAGCAACTTAATGGAGGCCCATTTGGCCAGAACCAATACAGAAATTTGACGACTTCTTATATTCCAAGACTCAAGAATCTCACATGTGATCTTACACTGCTTGTTAACATTTTTTTAAACAATTTAAAGACTAAAAAAAAGTTACAAATCCAGATTCAATATTTACTTGTAGCAACCTTCAGAGCAACACAATCAGAAAACACAGAAGATGTGACCTGGACAATATTACCCTTGATCTGGCTTGAAATGGCAACAGACACTAAGACAAAAGGCGCACAAGCCAAGAAAGGAGGAAGGTCAAAAAAAGGATATGCTACTGAGGCCCATGCTGTTTCTTTTTTCTAATCCCTTTCCTTTTCTATAAACCAGGCTTCAAGATGTTCCACCTCCAAGTTAAACTTCCACCAAAACTATTCCAATCCTCCCACTTATATTTTTCTCCCACCAGACTCAAAACATGATGAAAGGTTTAATCAATAACAAACCTTTTGTATCTTATTTTGGAAGAAGAATGCAAGAATGATGCAAATTGAAATCTCACAGAGATCGACAACCAGAGAAGGCTGTGGTGGCATTACTTGCAAAGATGCATGTAACGAATATCAGCATCATAAATTTTTCCCTACTATAAGTCATTAGAAATCTATTGGAAAGAAGGTCCTTCAGTAATTCAGACGATGTATAGAAGTTCCAAATATCATAATCAAAATTCAACTATTCATTAAAATCTAAATGAGGAGAAATGTGACTTAAAGAAAGGCAAGCATTCATTCATATTATGGTCTAATGAGCAAAGATTGCATAAAAAGATAGCAGGCTTTAGCCACTGAAAGCATGAGTAATTCATTCCCTTCAAATAGTCCATCTAAGACACAGAACTAGCATTCCAGACCACACTATTACTATTTCACCCAAATAAAATCCTTTCAAACATAACAGCAAATCAACTCAGAGGAGAGAAAGTTGAAAAGACTATAATTCTCTGCATTAAACTAACACATAAGGCACCAATTCACAAGGGTCATATTCCTTGTAAACAATCTACAAAGGTTAAAACAAATTAGTCTGCACTGTTCCAAGCACCATGTTGTGGGGAAGAAAGTAACGAAAGTAGCATTCAGTGGTCCTACAAATCTACATAACTCATGAAAAGGTTTTCTCTGCTTCCTCTCTTAGTCTCCAGTGTTTCTGTACAGATAGAACCAAGGACAAATCATCAAACCTGGAAGCTTTATCACTCCTCCAATTCCTAGGACCCTGAAGCACTTTTTCCTACTCAAAGTCCCACCAAAGCATCTCCAATCCTGTTCTGAACAAGTTAAAAAATGTAAACTACCCACCCTTGGTCTTCATTCAGCAACTTCTTTGTAACGGTTTCCACCAAAAGCAGATACTTTCACTCTATACTCTCAAGATGTCATCACATATGATAAACGTCACCATCATGCATGCCAACACCATCATGATAATGGAAGTTTAACCCAATGGCTGTTATAGCTAAATGCCTATACCTGTTCATCTTACTATAATAACTTACTCAATCAATGAAAATGCCAATTTGACGTTGCATCTAAGTATCAATTGTTAAAGAGAAACCCAAAATCCTTCCAGGATTATCTTTGCCAAACTAAAATAAATAATTCCCAACACAATCTTCCTGAGTATACAACCTTCATAAGTGATACCAGCCGTACAAACATGGATTCATCACATTCTCTTCAAGCTGTAATTAAAAATGCTATATGTTTTTGTGGAAGAACCATGGTAGACTTTTCACCAATTAATATCTACCTTCTCCAGAAAATATGTTCATGAAAGAAAGATTTATATATAAAAGAACACGAAAATCAAGATCACATAGGGAACAATAATGTAAAGATTTTTGTTACAGGCCACTTTGCACTTCAATCTAGCATGGGATGCAGGGACTACCTTTTAATTTTCTCAAATAAGATATGCTCCACTGGACATAGAATTAAGAAAAAGAAAAAGTTATAGATATAATTCATGCTTAAAGGACTTGCCTGGAAGATCCTTGTATTCGCCGTCTGAACAATGGTACTCCCATGCATTCTGCATAGCTGACAATTATTTGGTGACCAACCTGAGCAAAACAGCCAACAGTCTCAGCAATAGTAAACTAACCAAAATATGTGAAAACATATGTTTGGAGTTTATCTACACAAAACCTGTTTTTCCTATAGATATAGAAAAGAATGCTTGAAAACTAGCAGTGACTTTCAAATAAAACCAATGAAATATGAAATATGATCACTAAATGACCTTCACAAATAGCTGCATTGCCCCAAAATTTGCATGCAATGCACCTTGATAATTAAAGATTAAGAAACTAATATCCACTCCAAAAGTATTAATTTTCAGCATTCACTTATAAAACAAAAACAGTAATCTAAGTCTAATTAATCTATATGTAATGTGACTAAATCAAATCTAAATGGGCTAAGGAAACAGATAGTAGATATATGTCTACTACTTTATATTAGTATAAGCTAATATAAATAATACTCCAGATAAGAGACTAGCTGCAGATTTTTAAGTTTTGAAAGTATCTATTTGGAATCAAGTAAGCCAATACATTAGGATGGACTAAAAGTGTTTTGCATCCTTAACTTTGTACTACCCACATCATACAAATTGGTAAAACAATGGCACATAAGGGTAAGTAAACAAACTGAACACATAACGGCAGAAATGATAAGGGATCAGATTTTATTTTGCAGTATCCGAGATGAATCTTGACCATGCCCACCATTCAACTCTTCAAAATTGGATTTTTGAGCCTTTAAACCAACTAACTTAATCGCTCTATCTTATTATGCATGAATAATTAACATTCATTTGTAAAACAAGAGACATATTATGAACAAATAGAAAAGAAGAGATAGGGTCAGGAAAGAATCAAGAATATTAGAGTATTCAAGTGCTTTTGGTCAATGACCCCGATGAATGAGATTAAGAGACCAAACATGAGAACATAATTCATGTTCTAACACTTCATGTTGGAGAGTATAAAACAATACACGAAGCTTCTAGGGCAGAATAAAGTGAATCACTGATGCTTCTCATTGACTAACACAAGCATAAAATTACTGCATTCCTCTTTATTCTTTTTATTGCATCAAAGAATCTTAACAAGAGACTCAGAGAGACTAACAGTTTGGTACATGTAGCTATCAAGTTCATCCACTGAATCATCAGCCGGCATCAAATTTGCTAATGCCACAACCTGCAAAAACCAGCTGAAAATCAAACCTTTTTTTTTTTTCTTTTCTTTTCATCTTTCGATAAGTAACAATCTACAAATAACAAACGAAGATCAACCTTCAATCTGAATCAATAAATAAGAGAAGTCGATACAATTGATTTATTAAAAAAAAAAAAGGACATGGACCCGGAGAGGGGGGAAAAAATTGGCATGATACTTTTCTCTTACTGCTTGATTTCTATATTTAGGACACTCAACGTAAACTGAAGCAAACAGTCAAGTCCAGCTCTATGGCTTCTGATTCTCTTAGCTCCAAATCCCAATGTTGACAACTAATTTATATTCGTTTCAATGATTTCATGGTAAACAGATGCAATCTTTGGAGTTGTCTTAGTTCTTATGTCTCCTACTATCCCAAAATCTCCCAGCATCCAAACAAAGCACGTCAATTAATCACAGCACTAAAGTTTGACAAATTCCCGTCTTGTGTTTAAAGTAGAATAACAGAAACTACAAGATTCAGACTTCCTAACTTCACTCGTCATCAATCAATAAGAGCGCTTCATTCAATGAACAGCCACGGGGTGTTTCTCCTTGTTTGCTTATTTATTCGGGGTTTTCTCGGGAACCAAACAGAGGGGAAAGTAAGGACGGAGAATAAACCTGGTGACCATATTGCATGCACTTCATCATGGCGTAACAGCTATCCTTGCCGCCGCTTACCAGCGCCACCACGTTCATTCTCTTACCTTCTCCGGCCGCTGGCCTTACACGAGTGACGTCAACTCAAGGAAAGAAGTGTACTCTGAAGACGCTGCTGTCGATACGTTTTGCCTCTTCCCTAGTTTTGAACAACAATGGCTTTAACAAGAGTTGTGTTGACTTTTTTTCTTTTAAAATCCATTATAGAGAAAAATATTTAAAGTTGAAACTTACCCAAAAAAATTCAGGTTAAAATGTTAAAAATATAATACGTTTTTTCATCCTGAAAAAGGATAGAGAGATGGATGAAATCACAGGATTCATTCCTAATCATATGCAAATATGAATCTAGATTATGATATTTGTTCAACTTCTTCTTTTTAAAATTAATATTGAAAAGATAAAAATATATAAATTTATACGGAGGATTTCAACCTAAGATGTTGATAACACAAGGCAGCAACTATTTATCAGCTTAAACTACTTCAATTTTAAGAGATTTTAAAAATCATAAAAGTGTCTCTTTATTTATTTGGTTAGGAATAAAAGACTCATTCCATGTGCTTGATTAAAAAGAAAGTCTTAACATCAAAGAATTTTGTCATTGATAATTGTCAATCTAAGTCAAAATCATTCTGTCAACATCTTTAGTCAAAGAGAATGATGTAAAACATACACTTTGGTGAAGAGTAATACTCCTTCCTAGTTGTCAATAATTGAATTTAAAATATCAATTATTTCACAGAAAGCTAAATTAGTTGCTATGTTTTTAGATCTTCATATTGGTACTCCTACTCAAGCATAGCGGGGAATGCCAACATGTTTAAGTAACTTTTTTGCGGAGAAGTTGTGATAAGCTGCCAAGCTCACAACTTCTTTCGTTAGAACAACCTTAAGGAAGACTTGGTTTCCTAACTTGAACTGGTTTTAGTGTGCATAAACATCTAGTTAGCGTATTCTATTTGTGCCATACCGTTTCTAGTCTTTATTTGAGAAGGGCAATTTTGCTTACTTACCTTGGATATGACATCAAAAGGTAACCTACACAGGCTTCATATAGTATCATGTAGATGATGCTCAATGGGGAATTATTGTCATCGCCAAACTCCATGAATAATAAATGTTGAACCCACCCCGGTCTATAGTTCAGCATGTTTTTTGATAGGTATCTTTTAGAGACTAAATTTGTACCCATCACCATTTGGCAGATTTCGGTCAGATTTTAGAGAGAAGAATATCTTCATACAAACAAATTGATACTAGTAGTCCATGAAATTGTATGATTTCTTTGAGATTAAACTCAACAGGCTTGCCCACGATAGAAGTGATCTCAGTGGTACATATTTCGAAAAAATGCATATTATTTTTTATAAACATTTAAAAAAACCCGTTCCAATAGCCACTTTAGAGAGCACTTACAAGATTACCTTCTCAAAATTCTAAAAATCTTCTGTTTCAGTCCCATTCTCGAAGGCTTCATCAATAATTAACCATGGTCACTAACCGATATACCTTTTCATTCTGGACACTAAAAATATTATACAAGCTACTTTTCATAAAAGTCACAATTACCTAAATAAATATTTTAAAAAGATGATTTTTCGTTCTGACACCTGGAAGCTGAAGGGCTATTTTTGAGAACCAAAGGCTGTACAATATTTCCGATGATTGTTGCAGCAAACACATCTCACTCTTTAAGGAAAAAAGAATAGAGACAATAGAGCCAGAGTAGGGTGACTGTGGTGTCTAGTCGGGCGGGGATGCTGACCAGTCTTAAGTAGGACAACCATGCCAGATGGCTCAAATCCGATCAACACAGTTGTTGTCAGATGCATAGGTGTTAACAATGGAGACACAAAAAGGCTGGCAACCTCGACGACAATAAACCATCGAGAAATAAGAGGACCAAACAAAATGGAGTAGCTACCAGAATCAACTTGACCAATGACCGTACATTTTAAAAGCAAAAATTGCAAAATGCACTTCTTGGCGCGTTACAGTACAAATTTGAAGTAGGGAGGATCCAATGAATGATAATCTATAAAAGATAACCAAAAAAGAGGAATATAATCAAATACATTAAATGCTCCGAACTACTTCAACCCTGCCATTATATATAATCACCTCCATGAGGCAGCTCCGGATGATTAAAGGGAGCTTCCTTTGTAACTTTCCCCATTGTTTGTCAATTCAATGCACACAAAGATCTGAATAATTTCACTTTCCACGCACCAAAAATCCATTTCACTTCCAAAGCCAGAATTTTCCTCTCATGAGGTCAAGGCTATCTGGAAAGCTCATTCAACAATTGACAGAGAGTTCAACAGTTTCTTTGACAGATAGCCAGTTGGGAAGCGTGCATAGCTTCACGGGGAGGATCTGTGGTGCACAAAACAAAATATATATTAGATTGTGTCTGAATATAGAATTGATGACACTGTCAGAATAAGTGATTCAAATGGGAGGAATCAACACCCCCATTGTTCACAAGAGTACATTCTAAGAAATACAGGAATGGAAAATGCCGGTGGTATGATGCCATGCTGTTGAAAGTAACAGTGGAGATAACAATGTCAACAATGGTAACTTTGGCATGGATAAACCCGGTTGTGAATGTCAATTATGATCCAACAGTGGCACCAGCAGCCACCATAGCGCTGGAGGTGATAACGGTGAAGCTAATGATGCTAGTACATAGGTTGCAGTAGCAGTAGCAGTAGCAGCAGCATTGGCAACTTTGGTACAATGTTGATGGTCATGGCCACAATGAAGAATCGATAGCAAAAGCAATAATAGTGATTGATGAAGATGGTGGTGTCCTCGAATCGTGATTTTGGTACTACAAATCAATAATGCTACCTATGAAATCTTGCAAGAGATTCAAACGACGGAAAAATGTCAAGTTCAAAATTTCACAGGAGCTTCTAGAATGAATACTCATTAACCCGAGGCAAAGGAATCAATATTTGGAATTCATAGTTCCTATCCTTGAAAGAACTTCCACTTAAAAACCTTTCAACCCAACATGAATTTTTCGGTCCTAATTGTTAAAGTAGCAAAACAGAAGTTTGGAATCCTATGTGAATCAGCAAGAAGCATCTTGTAAGGCTAAATACTCCTGGGTGATTGATAGTGAAGTAAAATCATGAGGACGGCTTAAAAGAACCCCCATCAGGAAGTGAAATAGAGCAAGAAACTGTAAACTCCCAAGCAACGGGAGGACTCTGAGGCTCTGACTGTGTCCCAGTTGAAAAATTGAGCTCGCAACTCAGGCAGTGTCTTGGTTAAGGGAGCATTATTATTCACATATGTCATTGACTGTCAAACAGTAATCAGAACAAGAAGGAAGAAAGAAATAAAGGGAACAAAAAAAGAAATGGAAAAAAAAAAAATTCTTCTCAATTTGTCACATGAGCAATTGTAAATTTCAACTTCAAGTTTAGCTAGGCCAGAGAAAATCAGCATCATTTGCAATACTTTTAGTGTTAGTTCTTAAGACATCGGTGCTACTAAAATATCTACAGCAGAATCTAAAAGGCTGAAGATTATTCAAAGAGAAAAGAACCCAGGAAAATCAGACACTTTAAGTCATCAAACCATCTTATGATTTTACGGCACTGGTTTTAGATAACCAACATGTGGTACCCAAACTCATTTTTAACAAGAGGTATGGAACATGAAACAAGCAGCCCATGAAGACATTTTTCATCACAACAATTATAATATCTCCCCATTATTAAAAGCCACTGCCATTCATAGTAGCTACACACAAAAGCAAATTTATGCATGTCTATGAATATCCACATGCATGCTTTGTTCTTTGAAAATACCCAAATTGAGACTAACAGTTGAAATTATGATACGTTCAGAGCTTAGAAATGAAAATGCATACTTAGATTAAAAAATATATATGTATCAAAATCCAAGAAAAATAAAAAAGGAAGGAAAAAAAAACCATCGCACTGAAAAATGAAGTGGCCTACCTGATCGAACTCAAAAAGGAGCCTCAAGTGATTCATCCCAAACTTCTGCACTCCCATTAGAGGCATCTTCAACATCTTCCTCCATTGAAAGCCTGATATATTCTCTATGTGCAAACCGATCCCACTCTGTCAATGTTGGATTCTCACGTTCCTGTTCATGTACAAAATTAATTATAACCAAGATGGTAACGGTAGTCGCACAGCCTTTTTTCCCCTTGGTTTATGTTCCATCAAAGAATGATTGAGAATTAGCAGCATTTTCAAGTACCTGACGAATGAGAAATGGATCACGAGTTTCGAAGGCCATAAATTTATTAAGGTTAAAAAGGATATTGAATACACTTCCAGAAAGTCTACATCCTTTCAGATCACGCAATGTGATATAGCTCTCATTCTGCAAGAATCAAAACTTCAGATCAATCAAAATAGAATAACCTCTACCAGGATCCTTTGTAGAAATATATAAGATCTGCTACTAACAGCCAACTGAGGAGCACACCATAAGCTATCAAAAGGACAGTTTAATATCAAATTTATCAGAGCCTTGAAAAGAAATATTTGCTACAATCCTTGTTCAGTACAAGAGAATAGGAAAAGGAGAAAAAAAGAAAAGAGTAAAAAATCTTTGGAATACAGCATTGCTTACTCCATAAGAAGGATAAAAAGAAAAAGAAAATAAGTATCTATCACCCTTACTAAGTAATATTTCTTGAAGATGGTCCCATGCATATCCAGCACACAAGAAAGCAAAACAAAACAATCAGTTATAGCATGAAAAAAAGTGAACCTCAGGCCCAATCATGTCAATTATTTGGCACAATATATCCTCAAAGAGCACGGGCTCTTGGGCCATGCATTCCATTCGATGCAACTGCTCCTCATAAAAGAATTGCAATTCGTTCCGTGTCAGAATCCCATTTCCATCCAGATCTATACATTTGAACCTAAAAAAGACATTTCAATGTCACAACTAGACCACAGCTGATAGCATAATAAGTCCTGTAAAGATATCAAAAGATTTCATAACAACAAGAAGTCTGGAGAAATCAACTTACATTCAAGGAGAATAAGGTCACCCATGGTGGAAATTTAAACACAAACTAAAGATAGGTCCAAGGAGAAATCAACAGATCTCTCTTTCTCTCGCCAAACGACAATAAGCTTTACTTTCTGTTAGTTTTGATCAAACACAAAAGAAGTGTAGTATGTTCACAACAAATTAAAGGTGGGAACAGTTTTCTAACTACCATTCCCATGTTTGCTCCAACCTAGAATCACATGAGCAAGCAGGAAATAAGAAATTGTTGTTCCAACACCCATGCAATAACGATGTCTTCCTCCATTCTATGGAAGATGGGAGTAACAGTCATAGCTCACAGGACTGACGATTCTACCTTTTCAAAGCCTATTTAACAATCCTTAAAAATGCAAAACAAAGCGAAGATTTTAGGATAGATAACAAATAAAATTTTCCTAAACCCAATACATGAAAGTTTATCACCTGGTTTGCTACATTTGTTCATGATTGCATCTCAACCCAATTTTTAGTGAACATTATCAATATGTTACTAATTCTCCAAAGTAACAAAGTCTGGTGCATTACTGTAATAGTAAAGATTCCATGTCATCTTTTTTCACTAATTGTGTCATATTCCATTCTTTAACAAGAAAAGGTAAACCTTTTAATTGCATAATCCAAACTACGCTAGCTGTTTCCAACTTTTTCAGACCAAAGGCAATTTAACACTTTGAAAATCAACATAACATTTCAGACTTTTGACTGATATGTTTCTAACTCACATCCATGTTGCAAGAATTCAACATAACATTTTAACATTTTCACACCAAATGTTTCTAATGTTGGAAGAATTCCGTCCATATTTTCTCTCCATCTGCACTTCCAAGACATTCCCCTACATACTAATAACCTGTCTCTTTCTTCCACGGCATTATAACCAGCATCCCCAATAATACATGGATCCATAAAAATAAGCATGAGTATGCTTGATAATGTCACATTTCACAATGCTTACTCACTCAGAGGTCACACATAATTACAAACACATCATAATCTTTAGAAGCAAGCAAACTAATAAATGACATGGTAAGAGGTGCAGTCATACCAGTACTCAAGACTAGGTTCAGATGATTTATCCTCCTCTGACAATATGAAGTACACGAAATCTTCATATCCCATCTTTCCCTCAACTTTACTAATGAACTTCCTAGGAATCTGAGAAAATATAAAAGAATGAGCAAACCTGAGTTCCCATGTCTTCATGAAAAGAATATATCAAAAACTACAATCAAAGAGAATGAGTAATTTGCAAGCATTCAACGGAAGAAAACATCTCTTCCTGTAAACAGAAGCATATTGGTCTAAAGCGACATCTAATTGACACAAACCTGAGAAAATATTCTATCAACAATCCGGTAGGTAAGTGCATGGTTACCATATCTGATAAGGTTCTCTTTGTCGATCAAGAAATCATGATCTGTGTCCAGCTCCCAAAACTTGCAGTATATAACATAAAAATGTTCATAAGAGAAGTACCTGTAATGGAAAATATACGAAAAAAAAATGGTTAAAGATGCTAAATATTAACACCAGACACTGCACCAAGCATGATTCCAAAAATCATCTTCACTGTGTGACATGTAATATAAACATTAGTTCACATATCTAAATGCAGACAAACTAAGGCATGTCTTCATTGTATACCTCAAAACTTTGTTGATGTCCTCTTCTTCATCTGCATGTTGCATTGCATCAATCAAGTTTCCACGTTTTAGCTCTCTGAGGTTTAGATGACCATTCCCAGATCTATTTATGTAGTAAAATATTCTGTATATAACAGTTTCAGCTGTCCAAAGACAATATTTGACATTAAAAACATGCATCAAATACAAAAGACTGCATCTTTAATAGCACTAGTACAATTAGAAATTTGTTAAGACATCAATTCAATTTAGGCAGACTTGGTGGATTAGAACAATAAGGCTCACATTAATTGTTGGCATCGTGCAAAGATAGTATCTCAGCCAATGTAATGATAGATAATGATGGTAATAGTTCATAAAAAGCTACATCAATTTGAGCCAATTCTAAATGACAACATATAAAGAAGCCAACAAATCAGAAACAGAATAGCCATGATTTCTAGGTGAACCAGACATGATATTAATAAGGCTCACATTTGACATAAGGTCTTTTCAGAAGTAATGATTCTAAGTGGAAACAGTATCTGCCTCGTCCTAGAAAGTCCTTGAGACAAAATGCAGGCCAAGAACTTCCCATCACCCTCAATTCTGAAGCTATACTGCTTATCACAGGACACCTAAGAAGGAAGAACTTTTTTTCCCCACCTCTCTTAAACAAATTTCCAGATCAGAACTTCAAGAGGTTTTCCTCCAAAAATTTCTACAAGGATTTGAGAGGCACCATATATCAGGTCCAAACTATCTATTGAAACCTATCAGTTCTTCACAATTTTCAGCATGAAAAATGGATAACCAGGCAGCTGTTAGTACTGAGACAATGACTAGCTTAGAACTATTGTTTCATTGTTGTCCGTGAGCACAAATATGGTCCTGCGAGGTCCAGAAGAATAACACCAAAATGAACTTTTCCAGGCTTATACAGCAACTAATGGCTTTTTTTACCCTACACCTTTAGTTGATAACCAATAGTACGAAATGAGGTGAAAGTCTGCAATGCAGTTGACTTTCATAATATTGAGAAATGATCTGAATTCAACAGTCCTGGAAGAAGAACAGAAACTTGGGGCAAAAATCAGAAAGGACTGAGCTCAGCTAATACAAAATAGGGAACAACACATGTCATAATGTTGTCTGAAAAATGAATGAACGCCATGATAAACATTCAGTTTCTATAAGCAATCACTGAGCAGTTATATGTTAAAACGAATGGTGAATGACCCAAATAAAACTCAAGTAGATACAATTCAACTACAGTCCATACAAACAAACAACAACTAACGTATTTGATGCAAGGTATGCTGTTTTCTGAAAATTGGGCAAATCCACACAACAAAAAGCTTCATTTTTTTATCACCAAAGTCAGCATATTATTGATACTATGAACATAAATTAGCCAAATAAAACATAACAAGATCCAATTCGCTTAGATATATGACCTTGAAGATTCAAAACATTTGAGTGCCATCAATTTAGAGAAAAACAGACCAGCTAGTAATGAGAATGTCCCTACCAATAGCCGACACTTTCCAAAGGCAAGTAGCTTTTTCAGTAATAATCAATAAAAAAATGGAACATTTAGTACTTCTATAGAAACATCTGAAGTTGACTAACAGGCTCAGAACAAACCATATCTTTCCTGAAACTCTGGTGTGCTCTGTAAAAACTCCAACCCTGGATGAGTTGCCAAAAGTTCTCGAAGCACAGGTTTGAAGTCATCCTGTTGCAAAATTGGACATTCTCAAACATAAACATAAATAGGATCAACATAAAGCACACGAGCAGAGTCTCAAGTTATTTGATATGACAGATTACATGGAACTAATCAAACAGTAAGATGCTAGGCTGCAAAAGTATACAAAATATTGAATAGAAAACTTAAAGGGAGAAGAAAGGGTCATAAAACAAATAAATCACCTGACTAAGGAATTTGGCATTTGGTTGTTTCAAGATAGTAAATATTTGAGTTGCTACGTCCATCGTCAACATGTTGCCATTAATCCAATAATCAACAAATGCTTCCCTAGAAAGATGTTAGATAAAAAACATTTGAGAAAAATGTGAAAGACTCAAATATAGTCTGCAAGAAGCACAGAGCTCAATAGCAGGAACAACAAAAATTCCATAAATCATTAGTCAAATATCCAAAAATGCTTTCCTTTTCCAGTGTTCCTAATCTATTTGTTCTCAAAAAAAGGAAGTACCTTGAAAAGTGTAAAAATTAAATATAAATGAACTAGATAAAATCCATACTAAATGAATTATGAGCTGCACAAATGACTTTCTAATAATAGTTTACTTCAAAACCCAACAATGACGAACTTGATTAATCAATCTAGTTCCCAATGCTTAACACAGTCAAGGGAAACCTAGATATAAAAATCCTTATGTTGTTCACAGCTAAACTACTGTCAGTGGCAGCAAATTGCAGTCTCTTGAATGATAACCTGCTGAACCGTAAAATGGACAAAGTCCTGAAGAAAAAGAATGCCGACACCTTCCCATGGTTGAAAAGGACTATTTGACTAGAGTAGCACCCAGACCACAGGATTAGACATCGAAGTCAGTAAATTAAATCAAGGAACCACAGCACAACTACTTCAATAAAGCTCCAGATCCAACCCCACACGTTGAGCAACAAAAATCCTTTTCCCCAACTAAACTTTGTGGGGAGCCGATCATTCAGAATTACTTTTGGAATTGTAAATTCAAAACAAAGTGAAGCAAAGAGATAGACATGTCTCTTAGATGAAGAGATCCGCTTGACTTGTCATATAGTCCATAACCACATGTTTAGGCTTCCAACAGCTACTCACACTCTTAAACAAATTTAAAGCTATAATAGGACTTAAAAAAAAAAGCCCGAGTTCAACTACACAGAGAGATCAAGATTAATCCTATTTCACCACCAAACTCTATCAGGAGGAAATGTATCACCAAATTCTTAACAATCCCCTGCCCCATTTGATGACAATGACATGAGAATCCCTCACTTGCCAAAAATTAGAAATTCCTATAGTATACCAACTTATGCACTCAGCAACAAATCTCATCAGACAAGGACAACCAATTATGGATGTTCTTCCTGTTGCCACCAATACTGTTGGATTATCTAACACAACGCACATTATTGTTTGATAAGTAGCAGCACCAAGAATGTGAGAGAACTTGATTAGCAAACAGATCATATACCTTAAGCTTTCTAGTAATGAATACCATGGCACTTCATATCAACTTTGACTTTCTTCCACACAGCTTGCTAAAACTGCATACATAGCATGGATATATATGTCTACCCTCACAATGATCATTCATGCTTACTTCCCACTGGACTTTCCCTTCCAACCAACAGACTAATAGAGCATTTGAAAGACACATGATTAGATAGGAAGGTTAATTCTTTGGGAATACAAGGATCAACTATCAGAAAACTTTCTTCTAACTTGGCCTTAATGATAATGTCATATGGCCTTCTCGGGTCCTAGTAATGCCTCTTATTCATGTTGAAAGAAGTTAAGGGTTTTTACAGACTGTTTACTGACCAGAAAATTCTATAAGCCCAGATGATATACTTGAAAATTCTCATGTCCCTGGTATCCATATGGGACTTCCTTTGCGTACTCTTCAACTTGCTCCCCTAAAGTAGGTTAATAAGCTGCAATTTGAACTTGTTACATGTTGGATAGTTACTCTATTACACAGAACTCGCACACAGGTTTTAGAGCAGAAAAAAGAATGATAACTTGCTAAACAGCAAGAAGGATCACCTCCCTTTCAACAAAGAGATGTAAAAAAAATTGAACTTGTTGCATGTTCAATAGTTACTTTATTGCACAGAACTAGCACACAGGTTTTAGAGCAGAAGAAAGCAATGATAACTTGCTAAACAGCAAGAAGGATCACCTCCCTTTCATCAAAGAGGTGTAAAAATTGGTCTTAGGTGCACAAGTTGTGACAATCATCTAACCATATGATTGGTCCATTCACTTTAGGGAGCACCCAGCAGGCTCAGATTTAATGTCAGACACATTAATGACTCATTCTTTGCTCATTCGAACCTAATTATACATCATATTGACCATTATTTAGTGAGAATTGCAAGACTCTTCATTCAACCCCGTCTAAATGCTAATGATGACAGAAGTCACTGCTTAAATTTGATGGCAGCCTAGTCAGCATGGGTACAATTGTTATGAATGAACGGTGCTCAAAACTATTTCATGGTTCAAGGGGAAGAAGCATAAGCTTAGTCCCCTCAGGCAGGCAAAAGGAGCAAGCTCTTACAGTAAGAAATAGCACAATATCCAAGACCATAGAAGATAGAAAAGTCCTTTGGGAAATAGAGTTTCCCAGAGTAATACTGAATAAATTTCCTGTTGAATTTCAAAGAGGCACCAAGCATTCAAGTATCCACAATACCAAAAAAATAAAAACTAGAATTACAATATTCTAAATGGGAGTGGAGATGCATTATAGTTGCGGATGCTAGACTACTTTCTCCATCAAGGACAAGAATTATGTACCTTGTGACAAAACCAGTGCTATTAACATCAATCTTCCGGAAAAGAGATGTGGAGAAGAATGATGGTAGCTTGCAGACATCTTTAGTAACAGATTTGAACTCTGACATGCCAAGAGAGAATTAGTAAATCTATGGTTGGAGTATTACCTACATTGATAGCTTAGAATATCTTACCATGTATCTGCAGTCCATCTGGGTGACCATAGAAAAATTGATTGATCCTAAATAAGCATTGCTCTTTTAGTTCACTTGGAGGTGGACGGCCATTTTGAAAGTAAAACTGCAAGCATAGCAAGCAACTGCATTAGAAATAGTCATCATCCCCGGGAAAGTCCATTTGGTATGATAAGCACATGGAAACAGCAATCCAAAGGATGAAAATAACAAATATTGCAATCAAATTATTTTGAAAAAATAACAATGCAGTTTTGTTGAACCTGAGGTATCAATTCTTTAACTGGCTCGCTTACTACTTTCAGTGGTGAACCCAAATTAGAAGGACCAACCCGCTGCTTCATTATCCTAGGGGAACCAGATGTACTTCTTGGTGAAAGTGGTGGGGCACTTCCTGCAGGAAACATAGAAGGCAAAGAATTGCTTGTCGAAGCATGGGGACTAGAAGAGTTTCCAGGGACATTCAATGGACCACCTGCCTTTGCTTCATTCAGTAATGATGTTATCTGAAACAAAAGAAACACGAAAAGTATAGTGCATTCTCTATATTGGCTTTGAGAAGAAACCCATATGATCACTACCTAGGAAAGAAAAAAACAATAATTTGTTTAGTCTATGATTACTAAAAAGCTTAATGCTGGCACCAGATGGGGATTAGAATTACAATTAAACAAAGACAACATTACAAGTTATGTGAAATCATACAAAAAGAAAATATGAAATCACTATTAGCTACTGATTAAGAACTTGAATTCAACAATGTCATCACATGACTAAAACTGAATGAATAAAAATTAGATAAAAAGAAACAACAATTTCAATCTAAACACACTGTTAGCTGAGATAGAATGACTTTTGCTCTCCAACTTTTTTCCTCCCCCTCATTAGAAGATAGTCAATGAATGACATGTGAAATTATTGTAGAAACTAAGGCCAAAGACAAAACCAAGCTGCATCCTTTGTGCAAACAACAATCAGTGGCCAAACAAATACTATAATTCAGGTAATATTATCCCGATCCACTTGCTTTTGCCCATTTGGGAATATTCAGGAGCCAGTCAAGACAATTTAGTTTCTTCTTTTACCACGAAAAATGAACAACTCAAACTGCAACAGAAAATTAAAATCCATAGTAAGGAGATGTCATTTGTCCAACGTCAATTGTCCATTACAACAATATCCTTTCTCCCAGTTGAGGAGTCTGTAAATCAAGATTCCAAGCATTCAGAACAATTGAATTTCTCAAGACCAGCTCATATATATATATACAGTGTGATCCATGAAGCAAATTATCTCTGTAGAAAGTACATAATACAACTGCCAATATTACCTCCTTGATAATGTCAATAAGAAATACGCATAATGCCACCAACTCCGGCCATAACAATCTCCACACATCACCAGCACCACAACTAACTTACCAGCAACCTGGAAAACCATCACTTACTACATCCAAATTTCTGCAGTCGCAACTAAAGGCGCCACATTGAATAGTGGCCACTAGTAAAACCACAATAAGCAGGTCAACTCCACCCACAAGCTACCAGAAGCACAACACAAACACACAATACATACCTAGATGGTATTAATATATTAATGGGTCCTATGACACCATCCATTCTTTTTTTTTCTCGAGTAGATAATTGACATACGAATACTCTCCCATTGTTATGTATTAATATTTTAATGGGTCCTATGACACCATCCATTGTTTTCTTGTCGAGTAGATAATTGACATACGAATATTCTTCCATTGTTTGGAACCAAAAAAAATCAAAGCCAAATATTGTATCCAAACCCAAATGCAGCTTCATCAAATTCATAATGTGAGAAAATAACTCCATCTTCTACAATCTCTAGGTTTAAGTTGACTTCTACAGCCAAGTACAATATCAATGAGTCTGCACTCTTATGCAAAGTTCAATATCTTTAATACATGCCATTTATTAAAGATGTCAAAAACCAAGAGAACTTAAGAAATAGGGGGTTAAAAGACTAATCATCACAGTCAGAGCTCATGCTTACTTACCCACACAACATAATACCAACAACCCAGCTCGCTTAAACCCAAGTTCTAACTATGGCTACGTAAGAAATCATCGTTCTTCAAATTATATAAAAGCCATTTCCCGCTAGAAATATCATTCAGATGCATATCTACTTATAAATCTCATTCAGTTAAAAGCGTATAATAATGCGAAAAAGTAAATAAATCAATTCACTCACGCAGTGCATACGATTCTCTATCCTTTTTCCTTTCTATGAAGCAAGACATATCAAAGACCATGTTGGAAGAATAATAACAAACTTTCACCTCAGAATGAAAGCAAAACATCAAAATTAAGGAAGCATTACACGCAGGTACCTGCCGATTAGAGTCGGGAAACGAGAGCCACTGCTCGAAGAGCTTCTGGACAAAGGCCGGGTTCGATTTGAGGACCAACGGAGAAATCTCCGGAAGCTGCAACAGTTCGGCGTCAAATGACGCCGCATCGATCGCGATCTCCATGCTCATCCGAACAGGATCCCTTAACTCTCCCTCATCCAGAATTCCCAAATCAGGAAAACCCTACGCCGAATCGGAGCTCGAAGAAGCTGAATTTCGAGATTCAATGCGGGTTTCAATTTTCGAGGGAAGAAGGAAGTGGGAGAAACTGCAGATCCTTGTCTTACCGTAGAAGCCCTAATTGGAAAGGGGGAAAATGGGGGAAAAAGTGGGGAAAGTTTTTGTCAGAGATGGATGCGATTGAAGAAGAAAATGAGGGTGACTCATAAAACGACACCTGAAATTGTGAGAAATGGTTGAAGAAGAAGTTACACGTGGCCGTTTGATTTTGGTGTACAGGTCCTCATCACGTGCTCGGATCATGTGCCCTGTCTCAAATTTCCTATTCTTCGTCTATTTGTTTCTCTTTTGAATTTTTCTTTTATGTCTTTTTGTTAATTTCTTGGAAAATACATCTTTACTTAAAAGCCTCCTTTTGTCAAAATCTTTCCACTTCTTTACTGTTTTCTAAATTTTCCGCAGGCACGGACTAATTATTTTTAATTTGGTATTACTTATTTTTGATGCACCATTAAACAAATGCTTGCTCCCACCCAAGGAAGTTAAGCACATTATTTTTTAAAATAATTTTGGTAATTATAGCTTTTTTTTTCTAATTTGATAAATAACTACAAATAATTTTCCTCCTACACGATGAATTAAAGGGAGATCAACTTAAGCCATGGTTCCGTAGCTACTGTAGTTGGATTGACTAGAGATTGAAAACCTTACAATTGTGTGCGGAAATTTTCTAAAAACATAAAACTCTTTCCTGACGCTTTCTTCTCAACCAAACGGAGATCAGGGGAACTCTGGAAGAAACCAAACCAAGCCAAAAACAAGGAGAAAATCATGAGAAAAGAAGAGAAAGGAACATATTTGGAATCAAAATCCGTGGATCTCTTGCAACAATTCGAGCAGATCCTTGAATCCGACCCCCTTATGTAAGTTCATGTGACTATAAATATTATTCTCTTTTATAGATATTTACACAAATGGCTTATGCCTGCTTTTGCGTGCAGCGATGAGGTGGCTTTTATACACCCTTCCCAGTTTGCGAAGCTGAATGAGGATGCAGGTGATGGTATTGCTTTTCCGTCTTCGGATGGTGCAACATTTTGGACCAGAGACCACAAGCTCGGCATCTCGACGCAGGTTCTTTTGCCGTTGTACAATGCGGCAAAGCAATCGTTTATGGCCGCAATAGGTGAATATAAGAGACTCGGCGAGGACGTCGTATCTGATGACAGAGTGGAGAATGATGTTATGATGCATAGTAGGGCTCTCGTGCTGCTCAGCTCTGATTTCGGCACTGCCTGGAATTCCAGGTCTTTCTCTGGACACTTCTTAGCTACACATACACGCATAGTGAAAGTTTGTCACAGTTATAGAAACAGTATTTGTTTTCAGGTAATCGTTCTCATGGCTTTTGGGTGCCATGGTTTGTGATTCAAGGAGCAATTCTCGATTTTTTACAAAACGTATATTTGCAAATAACAAATAGCGATTACACAAATGTTGCATGACTTTCCGAGCTGGTGAGTTAGCGCCGAATAATCTTTCTGGACCTGATATTATACATCGTCATGTGCTATTTTCTATTTTATTTTTTTTTTAAATTTACTCGAAATTTGCAAAATGTTAATTGGCCCTTAAATCAATAAAGCATGCAGCCATTTTTTTTTTTTTTTTTGTTTCAGTTCAGCTTGAGTGTCCTCTCTAGGTTTAAAAAGTGCATATCATACTTCATTTCCAGGAACATTTAACGTTCAAATGGCAGACTAATTTTTCATCAGCTTTTGTGGTTTTCTTGCATACGTTCGACTTTGATAAGCTGGTTTGACATCACGAAATTGTGGAATGGAATTTTGCTTGCTTATGGCTTAGACCCAGTAATACAAAGTGTTACAACTAGAAATGGGGATTGACTGGTCATTAAAGGGTTAATGCCCCACACTAAACTGTGTAGGACTACCTATAATAAGCCGGCTGCAGCACCCTTCCCTGCCCTTGTGGAACCTTGAAGTGTGTGCATTTTTGTTTTTATTTTTTCGTCTTTTGACATGAATTCATTGAAGAACTTTTCCATTGCTGTCATTTGTTAGCCTTACATCTAGTTTAGTCTCATATGCATTATGCAGGAAGCTAGTTGTATCCAAGAAACATCACCTGTCAAAATTCATGGAGGAACTTTTGTTGTCAGAGCTTGTCCTTTCATGTTCACCCAAAAGTGATCATGCTTGGAGCCACAGGTAAGAGAGATTTAATAGTTCATCATTTCTACATAGAATAATATTAGTATGGGGTGGTTTTTCTGGCATTATTTATTAGCTTCATTGAATAATATTTCTTTTGTAATTTCATTGGCTTCTTACTTGACAAGAATCATTTCATGTTCACTGGATGAAATTTTAATTTTCATTTGCCTTTGTGTCTAATTTTTATTACTATGCATCCTGCTAATTGTAGCTATGAGCCGTAAATGCACATTATCAATTATGCAGGCGGTGGGTGATCAAGTCAGTCACTGGAAAGTGTTCAACTCTACAAGATATTGTGATGAAAGAATCTGAGCTGGTGCAAAAAATAGCCGAGGTTTAATTCAGTTCAGGAACTGCATACTTTTTTAGTTACAAAGGTTCATATTTACTTTTCATTATTAAAATACTTGTTCTTGTATTTGTTGTGCTCACTTGTTCTTGCTTTTGAACTCTTTCCTCAATCAAAATACAGAGAAAGCCCTATCATGAATTTCCTCTTTTCAGATTAGCAAATCTCAAGGTCGCCTTGGAAGTACCTAAGACATACTTTGGACATGAGGATAGAAATTTAGTTCATGTAATTTAGTTCATGTGTCTTTTCCTGACCAGTAAGATCCAGCTTGTTTGTTCTTTTTAAGTTCTCCCAGATATAGTGGCAGATAGGAACAAACTATTATGAAGCTGTTTTCTGTATCTTGTGTCGTTAATTAGACAAATAAAGTCTTTTTCCCCCCTTTCTCTTTCCTTTTCCCGATCATTTGAGAATGCCTCAAAATAAAACCAAGCCAACATATGCACATCGTAAATTCTGCCAACCTGCCACTGTCTTTTTGGCTGTCTGTCAGCTATGACAAACATCATCTCTGCTGCCAGATGATCCTAGTAGTTCTAAATCTCCTTTTTGACGACAGGTTGCAATGTTATATTTTCTATTTACAGTGAGACAAGAAAGATGAGGTTCCTTCACCTATTTGTTTTCCAAACCTTTTTTCCTTTTTTGAATATAAAAAGATCATTTGCTTCAAAGATTTTGTATGATAAGGAGATAGAACACTTGATTATGTCACTAATCTCTTTAAAAAAAGTGGTATCCTGGATACTGGTGGAAGCCTCTGTGCAGAGACTTAGTAATTTTCATCATCTCATAGAACATTGTGGTTACGTAGTTCATCTTTCTGGAACAGTTTGTGGTATTCTGGCAATTTATAACTTTTGTGGATAGAGAAAGTGTTAGCTATCACTAAAACAAATAAATTTCTCTGATTTTCATTTAGTGAAAACAGTTTAAATCTACTTCCACTGCAAATACAGCTAAGACATTTTTTAGCAGGAAATTTCATACATCAGATGTTAGCTCAATCGGCCTTCACATAACTATGGTGGAATGGGTATGATTTTCGTGGTTGCTGGAGCTTTACTTTTGCAAGAAAGTAAAAAATAGGACTCAAAGGTGTGGATTAAATATTTCCTTTTTGGGATAGGGGCTACTAAGAGAATGATAACGGTGGCAGTTATGAAGAAAAGATGGATGATTATACCAGGGTGACCGATCCAACAAGAGCCAAGACAGGCTTTAAGAGTGGCATAGATCTTGCCATTAGAAATGGACCTGTACTGTTGAAAGGAGATACTATTACTAAGGTCTCCTATCGTTTAGTGAAATCTTACTGAAGGATCAATTTTATGGACAACATAGAGGTTTAAGACTCAATTTTTATGCCAGAACAGGTGGTGAAGTTTCTGGCTAATAGTTAAAATAATCTGGTCGGGAAGTTAGTTATAGAAAACCAGGATGCTTTCCTTGAAGGAGAAAGATTTTTGACATTGTTGTTTTTGTTAATGAATGTCTTAACAGCAGAATCAGGGATTGATTGCGATCAATTATTTGCAAACTATTTATTGAAAGGGCATATAACACTTGTGCTTGTAAGGATTTGCTTCTTTGCCTTGAGACTGCACAGTTCTTAAAGTCAGTTTAGGAGAGAGCTATGCCAAAGAGGCTTAACATCATTGTTCAAAGAGGGAATTGGTGAAGAATTTTAGTCTTGCAAACAGAAGTTAAATTCAAGGAATAATAAGCGCTGGGAAAAAGGAACCTTTTGGTCTATATTCAAAAACATTTATTTATTTCAATTTATTTACTTATAATAGTAGAGTTAGAGTCCCACCGGACTTGGATTCTCAGGAATATTAACTATCATATTACTGAATTGATGATACTAACTATAAGCGGGTCAATCATATATGTGGTCTTCCTAATTGACTTCTTCAGCTGATTTTTTTGAACTACATTGATAAGAATACTTTGCTGATGAATTTGGTCTCAAACAGCATTCTTTCCTCCATAATAACAAGATGGAGGGCAATGATGTGGATTTAAGATCCATTGGCTGCATAAATAATATACCGATACACAAATAATGACAATATTTCCCTTCCTCACTTGTCCGTAGATATTGATTGCAACACCATATTTCTTTGACATATCTACCATTCCAGGATGGTGTGGAGAATGTTCCAGCTAGAAAATTGGCATTGTCTAATTTGACCTCTTTTCTTTGCAGAGATCAAAAATGAACTATCGTGCATGGAATCACCGATGCTGGCTTGTTTCCTACATGACAAGGGAACAGGTTTGTTCAACCATTGTCAGATAGTTCCCTACATAACAATAAGAATATGCTATATTATCAGATTAATCTCAATGTATGAGTTCTCTAAGCATAAAGCAATATTGATCTCACATCAACTGCGTTTGGCTAACTGCAAAAATACATGGGAGATAAGATGAGTGATAAAATTTGTTTTAGCCTTTCATTCTAAAAAGGTCACTGCTTCAGTTCTAGAAAACCTTATGAAATTAAATAACTAGTTTTTCTAAAAAAGTTTCTTGTGCTGAGATACAATAACCTTAGGGAGTATAATTTTGAGTTCCCAATTTTTGTTCTTATAAACTGTACGGATCTGCATGAGTTCAGGTGTTACATGAGTTGAAGAAATCCAGAAAATGGGCAGAGTTGCACGTTGCTGATAATTGTTGCTTCCATTATCGCGGAGTGAGTATCCTTCTATGTATTTTGAACTTGATAGTCAAATATAAACTCCCCCATTAAAAAAAAAAAAAAAGAACTTAGCAAAGCTATAAGAAAGGCCCCAAGGTAAAGGGAAAAAGGAAAAAAAGAGGGAGATATTTCTGTTAAAATCATGCATAGAATTTTATACTTGTCTTAAATGGCAACACATCATTGCGCAACTCTTTCTATTCTTTTCCATTGGCATTTAGTTTGTCTCCCCTCCTTCAGTTGACACACTCAATGCAGATAGTCGATGGTGGACTTGGCTTCTGTTCTGTCAGGCAGCGACGCCCTAACTTCCTTTGCCTATTTCTCTTTTGATTTTATCCATCATCATGCTGCATACCTGGTCGAAGAGCCATTCACAAATATAACATGCCTATGCTTGCAGCAACTGGGCTTTTGACCTTTGATGCTTTTGCAACAACTTATTTTCCTAACAATGCATCAATACTTATTTTTCTAATGATGCATCAATGTCAGAATGAAGATTTTTTTAATCAACTGAAAATGATTTGTTGATAAAATTGCAGGTCAAGTTAGTGTAGTTCATAAAGTCAATTCTATAATCAACTATTTTTGTTCCTGGCATGATAAAAGCAGGAGACTGAACAGGAATACTAATCATAAAAACCTAGGGGAGAGAGTAAAAGGGTTGTTCACGTGCTTAATTACCTGTTCTTACAGCATTTACATGAGCCGAAGATTTCTGTATTCACCACATTGTCATGGCTGTCAATTTGCAGCGGCTGATGGTCAGGATTTTGAAAGACTTATCCTGTAAACAGGAAAATGCATCCTCTGGTTATACTGTTGAAACCAATGATGTATGGAAGGTAATGATCTTCTGGAATGTGTATGCATTAACAATTTTATATTTGCAGTCACTTTTCACAATCGAATATGTGCTCTATGTTCATATTCTGTGTGTATATGTTTTTAAATGTTGATGCCTTAGAAATGTCATTAGAATAGTTAGCTTTTATATGCAACCCCTACAGTCATTTCTCTTTCTCCACACATCAATTTAAAACATAGATCTCATTGCACTTCTTCAAATTACACAGTAATTACCCCATAATTATTTCTGGACTTAAAAGAAGTTTTTCAAACTACTTGCAGCATCAGCTGTTTGTTCTACAAACAGTCTTTCTGTCTCTTCAATTGATATACAACAATTGTTTGGATAAAAAGTGTGCAGATTGTATCATCTGCAAATTAAATAAAATTTGTTTGATAAATCGTTTCATCAAGCTCCATCCTGTGGGCTTATGTTCTGTAACAACAGATTCTTGGTGTCAGTTTATGACAGCATATGGTGTGCTCTCGGTGGTAATAGATGCTATCATCAACTTTCTAGACGTTCTGAATTGTTAAGATAGTACCCAGAGGTATTATTCCAGCAGAGGCTAAATGAGATTTACATTGTTATTTTAATTGACTCCTACAGAATTTAATACATGAGAAACGGTTGATGCTCCAAGTAGGTTTTATGAAGTTTGACTGAATTAGAGTGTTTGAAAATAAGCAGGAGTTCCAATAATATGATGCAGTCAACAAAAGGGCTGAGATCTGTTCTGGTACAAATTTGATACTGCAAAAGGTACCACTTTTTAGTGGAGTCATAACATGTATTTGAAGAAAGATCCCAAATAAATCAACAGAAAATGGTAAAATATTTCAAAACAGGGCTCAAAAACTTATCCCGTGCGCAATGTACCTAGAAAGCCTCCAAGGTAGATCACTTGCTAGTTCAATGGTAAGCTAGTAGAGCCTAAGACCTCTTGGTCCTGGGTTCAACAACTGGGTATGTGAGTTGGGTGCATGTGTGTATATAATATAAAACATTCAAGCCTGTGGTTTCTTATGTTAGATAGCAAAACCTCCTTACTAGGGTCAAGAAAAATATGTACAAGGTCTATAGTGACATTACTATTTAGGTTGATTACTCTTCGTCATGTTTGTCCCTCTTTGACTTTAAAAGTGAAATTACTAGTCTCATAAAAGGGAAAACACTAAGATGACATCACAGACTAGATCTTGTGGCTAGTGGTGTGCGTGTCTTGTGGACTAGTGAAGTCCATTGGATGCTTCTGCATCACAGTGCTCAGTTTGGGAACTTCACTCACTTTTAGAATGTATAAGGGCAACCCAGCATTGTCCTATCACCTGTGCCAAATGACACTTCTGCTTGGTGCCTACTTTTTGTGAGCCCATGAAATAAAGGCATTCTATTTTCTATTCTATTTCTGTAGTTTTTCATGGCTGACTGTATTTTTTCAACATTTTTTGCTTGATCTTAGAGATTTGAAATAACTTCTTCTTGGTCTGTGAATTCCTTTTCTAGGATCTAGTTGGAAGTGTGTGAAAGAACAGGAGATTCTTCTGTTACATGATTTTCGATAATAACGTTCTACATGAATATTGAATTGGGCTCTTTGAGAGATATGAGTAATAATTTTCACTAGCAGAGCAGTTGACTGAGGTCTTGTCTTAGGAACCAAAATTCTAGTTCAACTTCTTTGAACTGTTTGGTTTGTGGGTTTAAATACATTAGGATAGATTTGATGCATTTTTCTTAAACTCTTGGATTAGTGGGATTACAGAATCATGTACCCATTCAAAAGCAGCGTTAGCTTATTCAAATGCAATAATAAGCTTTGAAACACTTCAACAGAAAACCCTTTTATGCTCAAAAGAATATTCTGTCAATTATATGACTTGCTTTCTAGTCACCACTGCTGTTACATTAGTATGTGACTTGTACTTTTAAACTCTTTTTACGTTTCTGGACTATTTATACCAAGTTACTTAACTTCTGAACATTGTTGGTATAACAGGAGGAGCTTGATTGGAATGAAATGTTAATAAAGCGTTATATAGGAAGAGAGGTATGGGCCGCCCTCAACTCCATCACCTTGCTAAGACTTAATCCCAGTTAAAAAATCACAATTGGCTTAATGGATCTTTTCTTCAAATCAGGATCATTCATTCTGTTGCAGATAAAACTGTACTTTCATTTCCTAGTTTATCATGCCATTCTTTCTACTACTACCTATGCTGTTTATAGCTTCCGTTTCCTTCATTTCACGTGTTTAATTTGTGTTAAAGGCAAACAATCTTTGTATTATCTTTTTTTCTGGACTGTCTAAAGTTGTACATGGGAAAGACTCAGTAATTGACAGACCCTATCTATGATAACTGGTGGTAGTTCGGAAAGCTCTAAAATTGCTCTGGTTGTGCTGTAGTTGGACAAGTATCTGAAAAACAGACTTGAATCTGCATTTCACTTTCTTCTGTAGAACCGTAGCTTTGAAAACATTGTGAAGCTGCAGATATTGTACTTTGGAAGTAGAGAGAGAGAGAGAGAGAGAGAGAGAGAGACCGCATAAAGTTCTATATGTTTCATTGTTATATTTGTCCACATGTCGTCACCTAGGTAATGACCGCATAAAGTCGCTACAAGTACTCTTTTGGCTGTAATGTGAGACAGCGTTATGAACCTCTTTTATCGCGATATCTTTATTCGTGCTTAATTTTCTTCGACTAAAAAAATTGATCAATTTTTTTGTCAAGAAATTTTCTGGCTCCATCAGCACCAGCGGTTGATTTTCTTTCTTTTCCTTTTTCCCTTTTATTATCAGTCTGTTAATCTTTCTCTTATTAAGTGATTTTTAATTCTTTGGCTTTCTTTTTATGCAGGCATTATGGCTTCATCGACGTTTCCTTTCTTTGTGTTGGATTAAGCAATTTGCGAGTGATCTAGGTAATAATTCCTGCCATTCCGAGCAAGAAGTCAGCATCAGTAATGGCCTTGGTTTCTTTCTTGATAATGAGCTGCGTCTCCTGGAATCCTGCTCAACTGTTTTGAATAACGACTTTGATGATTTTGAAGCACAAGCCAAGTTGGCTTCTACCTACATATTGTGGTTGGCAAAGGTAATGTTACTTTTCTTTCTTTTACTGGACTATTTGGAAAAGTGGTTAGATGCTTAAATTTCCTCTATGTGCAGCAAATCCCTGAGTTTCAGATTGAACTCCAGGAGAAGCTTACAGCAGAAAATCTGAAGAGTACGCTGACCAAGATGTGCCAGAAAGGTCCTGCTCTAGGGATTCTTTAATGGGGCTAGATTTGCAGTTCAACAGCTGCACAGATCATGGCAGAAAAAAAGCTGCTACTTTTCGTTTTTTGGCATCAGGAAATGTAAAGTAAAATTCAGGATTTATCTCAAAAATAGTCTGAATTATTGGGTTTTACCAAGAGTAAAGACGAGAATTTGGTTATGAGATGTGGGATTTCAAGTCAAAACAATATATCAGCTATTAGAAGAGTGAAGAGAATGAGTTTGGTATCTTGATGATTTTTGTTATAAACAAGTATATATTATATGAAACATGGTTGAACAAACCCTTGCACCATGTTGACTTTGGAGCAAGATCCGTCCTTGAAATCTTCACCTCAAAAACAAAGATTACTAGGGCTTAATCCAATTTTTGTCATTTGTGTATCTCTAACCCTCGAATCTAATCAAGCAATACATGCTCGAAGTTCATGAAAATATGATTTTTTTTTGTTGACCTCTTTACTCTTCTAAGCAAAGAGAAAAAAAAAAAAAAAAGATTAAATCAAGGTGCCAATCATGTTAGCATAACTGGGGCTATAACAGAAAATAATAGAATAAAGATTAAATCTAAATCATTCATTAAAACGTTTATAAATTATCACAAGTTACTTTAAAATTTTGAATTAATATATTGTACAGAGTATCTGTGGGAATTTAGGAAGCAAAATCCTTGATATTTAAATCAATATGTTTTGAATGATTTGATTGATAAACATGATAAATAAACTCATCATATTTTATAATGAAGTGTTAGGAAAGAATTTGTATTTCTTAGAGAATGAATCTCATAAAAGAGACAACGTTTTCTTATAAAAATTATACATAAAAAAGATGAAACAAGATAAAACTAAAGAAAAAGAGGAAATAATTTTCTTTTCATTATAATTTTAAAATGGAAGACCTGGAAATTTTATCTACTAGCCGAGATTAGCATAATATATTTGAATATCTCAGAAAGCCATTTTCTTTTGATTAGAATTTTCAAATAGAAGATAGAAAATATCATCTACCAGTGAATATTAGCAAAACATTTTTGTGTGTCTTAGAGATTTATCTCCATTAAAACGTGCTAGTTGATACAAACATGCCCACGGATTACGCCGTTGAGGGTTTTTTTTTTTTTTTTTGTCTAGAATTATTGTAATCTATGCTAGACTTAATTGTTTCTAAACACAGTTAAGTTTGTGAAAAAAAAAAATATTTAGAAATTGAAATTCGTTGTAGGGGATTAGGCCCCTTTGAAGTTTGTGATTTTGTTAACTAAACTTAAAAAGGAAAAAGAAATTAGGAGTAGAGTAATTAAAAAGTAAAAAAGCAATTAAAAACATGAAAAGGAAAGGGGGCGTACAATAGCAAATAATTCTCATCGTTGGGGAAGCAAATTGATAAATAGTCTGAAAAAGCGGTACGTAGCTGTAATTTTCAGAATTGCAACCCTAGTAATTAACGTCACTCTTCAACTTCCTAGTCATCAAAGTGAGAAACATTTATTTTCAGTCTCTGCTTCTTCTCACCAAACCAAATCCAGAGTATGTATGTTATCTCTGACCTTGATTCTCATCATTTGGGTCTCTCTCTCTCTCTCCTTTCTCGCTCCTTGCTCGCTCTATCTCGCTCTCCATTGTCTTTTTGATTATTACAGTATTTGTCTTTTTGCTTCTTTCGAGTTTCCGAGCTTGGTTTTTCTTTTCGAAGTTCATTTCTTGAAGCTCTAGCGGAGGGATATTCTACTTGTTTCGTTTTCACTGGTGGGCTTCTTGATACTGTTGTTTACTTAGTCGTGTTTGTAGTGGTAATGCTTATCATTTTGATTCTTGGGGACTGGGTTTTAAAATATGGTCCGGTCTGACGGGGTTTTACTTTTTTTTTTTTTTTTTTAAACATTCAATTGACGCATATGGGAGATATATGTGATACTATTTCATCTCTTCGGCTCGGCCTTCTCCTTAATCTTATGTACTTAAATTACACATATGAAGTGGGCTTGTTGCTATATCAATTCCATGAAAATGAATTTATATAAGTTGTATTTAGGGGGCTCAGAAAGCGCGTTGTCAACTTTTCCCGTTTATAATTATCTGCAAATTTAGTCCAAGATATTCTGCTATATCTTTCTCGTTAGTAACTCTTTTATTTTTTATTAATAGTTTGAACTCTCGCAGTTGTGATTCTCATTCGCTAGCACAAGAGTAGAACCAAAGGAAGTATTTCTGTGGGCTTCGTTTTATCAAACTCGATAGACCTACGAGTTCTTCCTCTCCGTGAGGTATTGACCTGCTGTTTGGTTAATTGGATTAACTGAAAAGCCTGCCTCAGGCTGAGAAATACATGTCATAGAGATCTTTGTAGCTTGTTAGAATTCATTGTTTGAAGGAGAAGGAGAGCAATGGGTTATAGTGTTCTCCCACAGAATCGTACAATAGTGTTTCATGGTTTCCATGGTCTTAATGGGTGTTCCAAACAAGAAGGTCACTGTTCTGCCAGGCTTAATTGCTCAGTAAGAAAGGCACCTGCTTTTCAATTAAATTGCTTAAGCAAATGTAATCACAAAACTCAATCTTGCTTAGAATGGAGGAGAGCTCGGAGTCATGGAAGAAAAGTGCACTTTTTACAGTGTAGAGGTTTGCACAGAAGTGTTTGCATTGATGGAGAAAATGAGATTGACCAAGATGAATTGAGCTCTGAAAATAACAGGATGGGTTTTGAGAAAAATTTCAAGCTAATGAACTCAAAGAAGCCTTCAAATTCTTCATCATTGTACTTGGATGGGCCCTTTGTTGAAAACAATGAGGAAACCAACAATCAAATTCTTCAAAACTTCTGTGTACACGGGAGATTGGTCGATGCATCTAGGCTGGTTGATATTATGGCACGCCGAAACCAAATTCCTCATTTTGTTTCTTGCACAAACTTAATCAGAGGCCTTATCAAAACAGATCGAATTGATAAAGCTTCCAAAGTCCTGGAAATCATGGTCATGTCTGGTGGGGTTCCAGATATCATTACATACAACATGATGATTGGTGGTCTCTGCAAGGGAGGGCTGTTAAAGTCTGCCATTGGCCTCCTGGAAGAGATGAGCTTGAGTGGTTGCCCTCCTGATGTGATTTCCTACAATACAATTATCCGGTGGATGTTTGATTCTGGGAATTTTGATAAGGCTGTTCAATTTTGGAAGGATCAATTGAGAAAGGGTTGTCCTCCTTATCTGATTACCTACACAGTTCTCATTGAGCTAGTCTCTAATCATTGTGGAACTTCCCAGGCTATTGAAGTATTGGAAGATATGGTGATTGAGGGCTGTTTCCCTGATGTTATTACGTACAATTCGCTGGTTAATTTTACTTGTAAACAAGGTAAATATGCTGATGCAGCTTTGGTAATATGTAATCTCTTGTCTCATGGGATGGAGCCCAATGTAATAACATACAACACTCTTCTGCATTCTCTTTGTCACCGTGCATGTTGGGATGAAGTAGATGAGATTTTGTCAATTATGAGAGAAGGTTCACATACTCCTACTGTGGTTACTTACAATATCTTGATTAATGGTTTTTGCAAATATGGAAAGTTGGATCGTGCCATCAACTTTTATAATGAAATGGTTTTGCAGAACTGTTCACCTGACATTATAACTTATAACACTCTTCTAGGTGCTCTTTGTAGAGAGGGAATGGTTGATGAGGCCCTCCAAGTGCTATGCGTTTTGAGTGGTACCAGCTGCACTCCTTGTTTGATCACATACAATACTGTGATTGATGGGTTTGCAAAGAAGGGTATGATGGAGAAGGCAATGGAACTGTATGGCCAAATGACAGAAAACGGGATTACTCCTGATGATATTACCCATCGTTGCCTAATCTGGGGCTTTTGTCGGGTGGATCTACTTGAGAAAGCTGTTGTGATAATGGAGGAAATGGTTAAGAGACGGCAGAAAGTTGGAGATAGAGCTTACAGATATGTGATCCAAGGACTATGCAAACATAATAAGGTGGATATTGCAATACAAGTTCTAGATATGATGATCTCAAGTCACTACAAGCCAGATGTGACAACATATTCCATGATAATTAAAGGTGTGGCCGCTTCTGGTATGGACAAAGAGGCTAATGAGTTGCATCAGAAGTTGATTGAATGGAACGTTTTAAGATAGGGTACCATTCTGAACTAGAAAGAGGTCATGCAAAAACTTGACCTTCAACAGTTCCGAGAATCTAGACCACCATTTTCACGCTTATAGGTGTACAGAACATACATTCACATAAGGTGATTCCTCCGATCCTGTTTGCTTGCTTGAAATTCGTCAACTTCAACAACTTTTTGATTTGTACATATGGCCACTTCTGTTTTCCTAACAGTTGTGGTTATCTTTTTCTGTGATCTTGATTCTTCTTTCTGTTTCTCACATGAGTATATGGTACTATTTTTGTTTTCTTTATCATATCTATGGTTAATTGATGTTTTTGTTTCGTTTTTTGATTTTGGCTTTTCGTACTATGTATTAGTCATTGGGTATATGCAAGTTTTATGGCCATTATTGGGACAAAAAATATTATTATCTTTCTTGCATCTCTGTAAAAAGACTGTAGCTAAGATTAGAAATCCCTGAATATGCTTGACGTTGGAGCTACCTTGGTAATGTGCAATAAAGGAAAGCTTAACTGCATTAAAGAAAATCATCAAACTATGGAGCTGTTCCATTCAGAAGACTACTTGTTTCTGCTTTACACTGGTCATGATCTATTACTTTGAGATCTGTTACTAGCACTATTCTAGAATCTTTACTCTGATTAAAAATTGCTTTTGTTAGATAATAAAAACTTTAGTTCTATGTATTAGCTTTAGTACCTTATGTCGTTCATTTTGGCTTGCCTGTTCCTTGGCTATACCCAGTTAACTGTGCTGCAGTGTGTCATTTATGAAAGGACAAAAGAACTTAATTAGGACGCCTGGTGCTAATACTTTTATTTAAACCTGCTGATTCCAGGGAGACGTTTGGCAGCTTCATTCAAGGCTGGAATGTGCAAGTGCTTCCATGCCGCAGCAGCCTGTATTTCACATGCTTAGAATTGCTAAAACAGTTATGGTTTTGCGGGTTGTCATTTACGGTTAATGTTGTAACATTCTTCCCCACCATCTCAGTGATTTGTTTTTTTTTTTTCCTTGGCTCATTTTGATGGATTTACAGACATCAAGAAAGTCCACAGAACATTTTAGCAGTAATCTTAGCCTTATTAAGGTTATATTTTTTAAAAGTTTTTGGAATGTATTTTTGTTTTTAATTTTTGATATTGAAGCAAATAGTCCGTGTTTTTAGCTAGATTCAAATAATCTTTTGGCTCTGCAAAAAAGAAAAAAAAATTGCTATATCATTTTTCAAAAGTGTTTTGTTGTTTCACGGAAGCAAAATTGAATTTTATTGCGGAAAGCTTGCCTTATTGAAAAAATAAAACAAATAAAAAAGAAAAAAAAAGTTACAGAAGTTTTGTAACTATCCTAAAGAAAGAGAAAAATAAATTTTAGGCATGAAGGTTGACTTTTCATTAACAAAGAAAAGAAGAGTTTTAAGAGGTCATGCCACCATCCTAAAGGTGCAGACGAGAAGTACCTATTCTTCAGAGTTGGAGCTTGAATTTTTTACTAAAATTTTAAAAATAAATCACAAAATTCTCATATTTTAAAATTATTTGTATAAAATATTTTTTAAATAACTTGCCCATTCTTAGTTTGTCAAATTTGGGACCAAAAGGTCCTTATCTTATAACATGTAGATGCTGCCATATTCAATATTTCATCTTGCTGCCTATCACTGAGTTAGACACTTATTTTATAACTCGATATTTCATCCTGCTTATAGGGTGAGAAATTGTCCCCCGTGCGATCTCACCTCCTTTAGGCCCCGATGAAGGTGTTCTGCTTTTGTCATATTAAACAATCAGGAGGCACAGACTTCCATAGCGATGGACAAGTAGGATCATTTTGAAGGGAGGGATTTGGTCTTTTTGAACCCCTACGTTAATCCAATCTGCGGTTTGATGTTTGCAAGTAAATTAGGCTATACAAGTAAGAAATGTGATTTCATAATTCCATTATCCAAAAATGTACCAGGGTCAAATAAATACATAATCTCTCACATTTCAAGATATGGGATAATACACAAAGGGGAAAAAAAGAATAAGCAAAAGTTCAACAATTGTTATATGATGGACTAAAAGTCAGAGTTTATGTTACTTTAGTTCTGCGTCTCAGAAACATAAACTAGAGATATCAAAACATCATTGAAATTTTGGATCAAGGTTGTTTACAAATAGGACTGATAACTAACGAGTGTAATAACACATGCTGCTCGAAAAAGTCATGCCTTAGTTCGCTTGGGTTTTGACTGATATGGTTCATGTAATCAATTTTGGGATAAATTTGAGTACATAGGCAGCAGCTAAAGTAAACTTTAAGTAAAATTGAAGTAAATGCTAGCATCTGAAACTGTAAGGAATCTTGCAAAGCTGCATTCGGTGTTGCCGAAATTTAAGGTATGTGGTGATTTGCCTGGCGGTTTCGCAAAACTCTTGACCCAGAACTCTCCAGCCGGACCAGCTAGGCTTCTTGAATTCTGCTCTCCCTTTTGCTTCCATCTGCTAGCCTACTCCACTTCTAAATTCGATTTCTCAGGATACCGGATTTCATTGAAAGCAAATCATTGGAAAGGAACTTTGCATTCAACATCCCTCCCTTATTGATATAGACTTTCTCTCCACTGGTCAGGATGTCTGTCTGACAAAACATTAGCTTCCAATATAGTTGAACATAAGCAAGTTCCTGGTAGAAGAGCCCATTAATAAAGTTGGCTATGTCGAAGGTAGATCATCAGAAACTTTCTTAATGGCAGACAAGGTGAGCCCCTGGTTAACATTAAGCTTGGTAAAGGTCTTATGCAACCGTTTCAAAGACTCTTTAGATATTGCACCCAATCTGGCAAGGGAATTAGCCAAACCCCTAGCTTCAACTTGCCATCCTGCAAAACCAATCCCTTCAATCAACATAATGTAAGTTGTTTCATTTGGTGGGCATCCCTTTTCAAGCATTGTTGCTAGCACTTCTATGGCATCATCAGTTCTGTGAGCCTTACACAGTCCAAGGATAACTATATTATAACTGATGACTGTTGGCATAATACCACTACCCTCCATATCTACCAACAAGCCAATTGCATCATCCACCATACCATCTCTGCACAAGCACGAGATAAGTGAATTGTAAGTAATCTGGTCAGGATCAATCCCTTTGCACACCATTTCTGATATCATTCCTAAAGCCCTAACTCTGTCCCCACAATTCCATAGTGAAGAGAACATAGTGTTATAAGAACTCACATCAGGAGGGCAACCTACTTCCCCTAGCTTCTCGAAGATTTCCAAAGCCTGATCGGCATTTCCATTCTTACATAAACTAGCCATGATTGTGTTGTAGTTCACAATATCTGGCAAGAAACCATCAGAGATCATGTAATCCAAGAATTCTATAGCCAAATCTAATCTCCCCACTTTGCAGAACGCAGAAACCAATGGATCATAACTATAAGCGTCTGGAGTTAGTCCCTTTTCCTTCATAAGGTGTAATACATCCACAGCCTCCTCAACTTTACCATCACGGCAGAGTGAACTGATTAAAATGCTGAAAGTAACCACATTCGGCTCACACCCTCTTGAAATCATATTGGTAACTAGTTTCTCGCCCTCCTTCCATTTACCGAGGTTTAGAAGTACCCTTAGCAAAAGATTGTATGAGACCACATCAGGCTCACAACCCTTGGAACTTAAGCTCCCAACAAACTTAAAAGCACGATCTACCATCCCTTCCTTGCACATGCCCCTAATGATTGCATTGTAGGTATACATGTCGGGTCGAAGCCCTCGTGATAGCATCTCATCCAAAAGCTTCATAGCCTCATCAATCCCACCTTCAAGAATGGTTGCCTCAACCAAAATTGTGTACGTAATCACCGTTGGCTTGCAATTATCTTTCAAAAGTCGATCCATGACCTTCAAAGCTAAGTCAAGCTTTCCCCTACTACAAAGACTCCCAATCATTATATTATAGGTAACAACATCAGGCGAGAATCCCCTTCGTCTCATTCGATCGAGCATTTTATTTGCAGATTCAATTCGATTAGCCTTGCAAAACCCGCTAATCACTGCATTATATGCAAAAACATCTGGTTCACCATATTTTTCCAAGATTTGCATAACCCTTACGGCTTTTGAGATATCTCTTAAGTTGAAGAACCCCTTCATGAGCTTTGTACAAAGAATAACATCTGGTTTGTAGCCCTTGTTAACCAAGCACTCAAGAAAGTAGAGTGACTCACTGTAGTTGCCAGCCTTGCAGGACCTATTGAGGACTTTGAGCAAATGGTTCTCTTTGAAATCAAGATTTTGCAAATGGTTTGGCCTTGTTGCCGTAGAAGCCTTAAGCTTCGGTGGATATCTGGAGCCTCGACTCTCGACATTGGCGTTAGGGACTCCGCAACTCACAACAATGCTTTCATGCGAATGCGAATGTGAAGGTGAAAGTGCGGTGGATTTCAGTGGGGTGGTGAAAGAGAGGGTCGGAAGCCAAAACTCGAAGGAACATGTTGTCATTGACAATGGCTCAGTGCTGTGCTTCAGCGGTGCTCATGGACCCACATTTAGCAGATAATCAAAGCGAAGTAGAGGGGAAAGTCCCAGTTGAAAGTGTTTGAACGTGTTATCCGATTGGGCTCCCCGTGGGATTTCAGTACATACGTTAAAGATAAAGAATCTGGCGAAAGGAAAGAGATAAGGAACTGTGTGGCCCGAGGTTCGGTGAACAACCAGGTATGAGCTCAACTTGTCGGATAATGTTGACTTATTTTTAGGTTGGATAATAAGATGCATAATTCTTACATTATTAGTTAATATATAAATATTTATATATAATAAAAAATTTCACTAATTTTTAAATTAAATAATAACTTTAATACCTTTAACACTGTCTTCCTATATATTTGGAAGACCTTTGATAATAAAATGTAGTTGTTTAAGCATTCTTCTAAACTATTTGTGTTCTCATTGCATTGCTCCATTCTAGTGTGTGCAAGGCTGATTTCACTTATAAAAAATGCACTTGTGGAGTCAATGGCAAAATTCATGGGTAAACCCAAGAAAACTATTGTATGAAATACCCACTTGGACTGGTTGAAGTTTTTTGAACCCTAAGGAAAAATCTTTTAGCCTAGGGGGACCCTGGCCTAGTGGTGTTCTCTAAGCCAAACTCTAACCGATAGTCCTACCGATCGTGGATTTGAGTGCCCTCCCCCTCCCTGAGTGTGTGCGTAAAAAGAAAAAAAGGAAAAATCTTTTAGCCTGAGAATCTCTTCGTATTGTGGATGTTGCTTTTAGTCTTACAAAGAAAAATGAACTTTAGGTTATTCTCATGAAAATGGCCACTTGGAAAACTCAAAATTTAGCTCTCTCAATCGTGTCACATTGGAGGAATTCTTCCTTACATCTATAATAATTCTCTTTGGCTAGGCATGAATTGTGAGGATTTGGGCATTGTAAATTTTTATGCCTCCACTATTTGTCCGGAACCTAATTTGTGATCTCTATTATGGATCAACTCATTGCAGCTAGGAAGATGTCTTTAATTAAAAATATCAAACCCATCTTTTTAGGAGTTTGAGACCAAAATTTTCTTCTTTAATTGGAGCCATATCCATTAGGGCCAAAACCAACCCCTTTTTATTTCCCATGATGCCTCAACCTTTAAGACTTGGCCATGGTCAACGCCAACACCTTCTTTTCTAGTATTGTAGTTTCTTCATTGAATAATAATAAAGCTCTTAATTGTTTTTGCATTCTTCTGTATGGTTGTAACACCTTCAATCCAATTGTTGCATGCTTCCTGGTGTAATGCTTTTATTTGTTAATATTTTGTAATTTTAAACTTGCAAGTCTTTGGGTTAGTTATGGCCTGTAGTTAGGATGGCTTGTCTATGAGGGCAAAATAGTCCTAATTGCTTCCTCTGTAAAAAAGGAAATTGAGGAAGAGGAAATCAGACTTATGAACCCTAAACTTTTGTGTAAACAAAGATGGTGTTGTTTATCTTACAATGCAAATGTGCAATTTCCATCTTGATGAGAATCTATTTGTTTTCTTGTGTCACCATTGCTAGGTCTTAAAACTACAAGTTGGATTGTGATTTAGATTGTCCCTTGCAGCCATGCTACCCCTGATCAAAGAAAAACACTTCCAACTTCAACAAATTGGTATTGGAGCCAAGGTTGGCTTTAGACATGGCCCACTAAATGTATTTGAAGCCTTAGGCAAATATGGACAAGCAACATGCAAAAACCTTGTTGTAAATCCATGAGTTGTTAGATGCAGCTTAGAGGCTATTCTTAATGGTGGGTAAAAAGGATACCACGAATAGGTTGAAACGCTCCACGCCAAGTGGATATAAGGGAGGAAATTGGGATAAAGGGTTAAAGATTGAAGATGAGGAAGATTCACAAATCAAGCCTCATCGAAACAACCAAAACAAGGATGACTTAGGTAGCTTGGCTTGTGATGGACAAAGTTCTAGGAATTTTGAAAGAGATGGAAGGAATGAAGAGGGGGAGAACCTAAACAAAAACTCCCACATGGGGTCTCATGGATAGAATTAACAAATTGGTTGCCAATTCGATTTTTCATAACTTTTGGGTGGAACTGGCCTAATTGATTTCATAAACTAGGCTAACCAATTCTTTTGTTTTCACAACATGCCAAAAGCTGATAAGATGAACACCATTGCTTGATACTTGGAAACAATATTAGAACAAACCTGATTTTGGCTCCATAGGTTTGGTAAAATAGCTATCTACCTTCCTTATTCCTTTCTAGAGCACAAGATCGATGAGTCTTATTTCTAAGTCACTATAGGTATGAAAGGGTGAAAAGGATGGATGTGTTTTCTATTTTGTATATCAATAACTGTGTTAACAGCGTCTAAGCCTTTTACTTAACCGTAAAGTTAACTATAAAGTTAACCGTAAACACACATTCGTAAACTTAACCGTAAACACTCATCCATAAAGCTCATTATAAGCCCAAAACATTTAGGCCCATAACTTAATTGTCCATACATTTAATGTGACTTATATGTGCATAATTTAGAACTAGGGAAAGGACTTAGCCGTATAATTTATGTGTTACTCAAATAGGCCTGACTTATCACAATCCTATTAGGTAAACACTGGCCTACACCAATGCCTCCATATTTGTTATGAATAAGAACATTTATATCACCTTAATAGACCATATAAGTAGGCTATGTAAATAGTCTAATAATCTCCCACTGGGGCTATATCAATGGGATAGAAAAATAAGTATTAAGAAAAATAGTTTAAACCTTATATATGAATCTAGTGATAATTCTTATAAATTGATCATATCCCATAGAATTTCAAAACCTTGAACTATGGCGGTAACTATAATCAAATAGCAAAAGCAGAACCAACCATAATCACAAGAGTTTTTCAAAACTATTAATATGAATCCAAACATGGTAGTGCAACAATTAAATAACACTTTAGAGTGATGCTTTATTTGTTATCCACATTGTCAATCAATTTTCTTTATCTTTATCTTTACTGATAACTAGTCATCAGGTAGCAAACTACAGAGTTCTAATGAACCAATATGTCTTATACAGATTAACTAGCATTGTTCTGTAGTGTTATAAGACATTCCATTATGGCCAAAATTTCAATGCCTCTGGCCAATAACATAAGATTGCACTTATCTTAAAATTTCGTTTATATATACTTGTATGATTTAGCGTACATATTTGTCTGTTATTATATAGAACTACCAATATTCTACATAACTGTATGAATTCAAGCATAATATAGACAATTATACATGTATATGAAAAAGAGTTACTTCAAAATAAAAGTATACAACAACTATTATACATAATAGTTAAAATAATAATACAAGAACTCCTACTACACAAAAACATCCCATGATGCTCCCAAGCCCATGCTAACAACATGTCTATCAAATACAGAAAGACTGAAGCCTTTAGTGAGTGGATCAACTATCATATCATCTATTCTAATAAAGTCAACTGAGATGTCACCATTCTTGACCTTTTCTTTTATAGTAAGGTATTTTATCTCCATGTGTTTAGACCTTGTGATACTTTTGTTGTTATTAATATATAACACAACAACCTTATTATCACAGTACAACTGGATTAGTCTATTGACAAACTCATAGTTTGTCAAATCTTTTATCAAATTTCTTAACCAGATGGCTTGAATAGCAGCATTATAACAACCTACAAATTCAGCCTGCATAGTAGAAGAAGTCATCAATGTCTGCTTTACACTTTTCTAGGAAATTACCCCACCAACTAATAGGAATACATAACCATATATTAACTTTAAGTCATCTTTACAACCTGCATAGTCTGAATCTGAATAACCTATCAATTGCAAGTTTCCAACATACCTATAAGTCAACATGTAATCCCTTGTTCTTTTTAAGTACCTTAAAACTTTCTTAGCAGCAACCCAATGATATGGACCTGGGTTAGACTAGTATCTTTCAAGAAGAATAGTAATCAAAGCAATGTTAGGCCTAGTACATACCTAAGCATACATTATGCTGCCTACTGCACAGGCATAAGGTACCATTTTCATGTATTTTTTCTCATTTTTAGTTTTTGGGCATTGTTGGCGGCTTAGTTTCTCATTCTTGAGAACTAGAATCTTTCCAAGTTTACAATCTTCCATATGAAACCTACTTAATACATGATCTATGTAAGCCCTTTGAGAAAGACTTAATAAGCGGTGTGAGTGATCTCTTTAAATTTCTATGCCAAGTACAAAGTTTGCTTCACCAAGATCTTTCATGTCAAATTGTGTAGATAACAATCTTTTAGTATCATTGAGTAACCCATTATCATTGCTCGCAAGCAATATATCATTAACATAAAGTACTAGAAAGATGGGTATACTCCCATTGATCTTGGTGTATATGCAACGGTCTACTTTATTTTCTACAAAGCCACTTGATGTGATGAAATCATCAAACTTTAAATACCATTGTCGAGAAGCCTGTTTGAGACTATAAATAGACTTCTTAAGTCTACAAACAAACTAACGTGTGTCACCTTTTATAAAGCCTTCTAGTTGCAACATATAAATTTCTTCATCAAGAACTCCATTAAGAAAAGCAGTTTTCACATCAATCTGGTGTAACTCCATATCAAAATGAGCTACTAATGCCATTATTACTCTGAAAGTATCTTTAGAAGAGATTGGTGAGAAAGTTTCATTGTAGTCTATTCATTCTTTCTGAGTGAATCCCTTCACTACTAGTCTAGCTTTGAATCTGTCAACTTTTCTAGTGGAGTCCCTTTTAGTCTTAAAAACCCATTTACAACCAATAGGCTTGTATCCTTTAGGCAATTCAATTAAATCCCAAACATCATTATGCTTCATTGATAGGATTTTATCATACATTGCATCTTTCCATAATTGTGAATGAGGACTAGAAACAGCTTTTGCATAAGTCACTAGATCTTTCATAGTACCTACATCAAATTCTTGTTCCCCTAAATAGACAAGACAGTCTAGATGAATAGTTGGTTTTCTCTCTCTAGTGGATCTTCTAAAAGGAAAAACCTCTGTTGTCAGATCTTGATCCTGTAAAGGTTCAGTTGAAGCAGGCGTTGACGGCATAACATGACTATGGTCTGTTATGCTAGGTGCTGTATTCAACTGAATAGAGAAAGGATATGAAGTTCTAGCAGTATCACTATCAATTAAGGTTTAAGAACAATCATTTCTTTCTGCTACATCTAATTCCAGAAACTTTACTATTTGTGATTCCACAATTCTAGTACCTCTATAAGGATTATAAAATCGATATCCTTTTGAATAAAGTGGATATCCCACAAGGTAGCACCAAGTAGTTCTTAAATCCAATTTACCCAGATTTGGATTATATAACTTTACTTCTGTTGGGCACCCCCAAATTTGCAGATGGCTCAAACTCAGTTTCTTACTTGTCTATAACTCATAAGGGGTCAATGGGATAGCTTTAGAATAAACATGATTTAATATGTATATTGCTACCTTTAGGGCTTCACCCCACAGAAAAGTGGGTAAGTTTTTCCTACTCATCATGCTTCTAACCATATTAAGCAAAGTCCTTGTCTTTCAGCAACTCCATTCTGCTCAGGGTTTCTAGGTATAGAATATTGAGCTACTATCCCAGAATCCTGTAAGTATTGGGCAAATGGGCCTTTTAATTTACCAGTATTTCCATGTTTGCCATAATACTTACCACCCCGATTAGATCTTACAACCTTTATACTTTTCCCTAATTGTTTCTCGACTTCAGTCCTATACTCCTTAAACTTGTTAAGAGAATCGTACTTTTCTTTAATCAAGTAAACATAGCCATATGGAGAAAAGTCATCTATGAAGGTGATGAAATATGAATTTCTACACAAAGTTGCTTTATATGGACCGCTTATATATGTATGAATAACTTTTAAAAGGTTAAAACTATGGATTGCACTTTTCTTTTTAGTTTTAATCATTTTTCCTTTACAACAATCCATGCACACCTCAAGATTACCTTCAAGAGTAGGAAGAATGTTAGACCTTATCAACCTTTCTACTCTTTCTCTAGAGATATGGCCAAGTCTTTTATGCCATAAGACATAAGATTTATCTTTAGATAAAGGCCTTTTGGGAACAACATTTTCAATGTTATATACCATATAAATATTATGAGGAGATAGACACAATCTATATAATCCATCATACAACACACAACTACCAATTAGAGTTGTATTATGGAACATATTTACATCAAGGTTCCGAAACTCAAAAGTGTAGCCATGTCTAGCTAATATAGATACGGATACTAGATTCCATCTAAAGGACGGTACATAAAATGTGTTATACAAAGTCATTATGTTGACCAGTTTCTAAAACTAGGATAATATCTCCTACATATTTAACATCAGCTTTTACATTATTCCCAACTATGAGATGTAGTTTTTCCTTATTTGGGCGTCTCTTGCTTATGAATCCCTGAATAGTAAAAGCAACATGGTTAGTTACGGCACTATCAAGCTATCAATTACTAGATGGTGTTTCTGAAAGATTAGATTCACAAACTAGTGCATAAGAACTACTACATTTTCTCTCACGTTTCACTAACCAGTCCTTTTTGGCATGACCTTTCTTTTTGCAAAAGAAACACTTAATAATGTCTCTTTTGCAGGATGTATTCACACCCCTTAATGCTCTACTGGAGGACCCTGCATCTTTAGATGAGAATTTAGGATTTTTAGGAGTTGAAGGCAACAACTTACCTTTTCCTTTATCTCTTCTTGCTTCTGAACCTTGAACATGCATAGTTGTTACAATTCCTTTGCTATGGATTTAATCTTCTTCAACTGCAGCTCGGGAAAGTAAGTCATTAAAAGACCATGCCTCATCTTGAGATGTGTATGTAGTCTTAAGCATATCAAACTCATATGATAAAGAGTTGAGTGCATGATGGACAATACAATCTTCTGGTAAGGTAACATTCACAGCTGTCAACCTTGATTGTAATTCTATCATCCTTATGATATAACTACGTACATCTCCCTATGCTAAGTCATATCTCATCCAAAATAATTCCTTCATAAGGATGGATATCTCAACCTTTGATGAGACTTTATATCGCAAAGTGATAGCCTTTAAAAACTCCTTAGCTGTACTACCAATGGGTAAACCACTCCTTAAAGGATCAGCAATCGCTCTCTTCATGAGCAATAAGCACAAGCGATCACATTTTTCCCAATGAGCTAAGGCTTGCTTCTACTCTTTAGTACTGTTTTAGTTATGGCATCTGGCTTCTCTTCAGTTATGGCTTTGTCAATTTTTGCAACTTCCATGGCAAAGAATACATCTTCTTTCCATTTTATGAAATTTCGGCCAGTAAGAACTTCAATAGTGACGGTATTTCCGTTGATGGAGAAAGTAGCTGAAATTTGAATAAAATAAGTATCAATGAATTAAAAAATAGTAGGCTCACAACTATTATTATGCAAACACCTTTGGCCTGAAACCATTATATATAATTGTAAACTTACTACATAATAACAGTTAAGAAAACATTCCAAACCCTTATAATCTACCACCTTTAGGCTGATTAGATCACTTAGATTAGTTTGTTTCCCCACATGTCTATTATGTATCCCTCCAAATTTCAATACACAATTATTTCCTTTGGGCTAATAATTATATATCAAAATTACAGACATTCTCAAACCACATTGAGACTGATATTTATAATCTAACCAAGAAAATGCTGCTTTGGCAATCACAATCTGATTAAATCACAAAATTCTCCCATGTTGCAGAATTTAAACCTTATGTCATTCATAACCTTTTATGCAATTTAACTTTATAAACTAAGGGCATTTAATGTCCAAATTGCATGATTTTTGATGCTTCACTAATTAAATATAATTGCATGTATTTAAAAAATAAATCATGCATACAATAAAACATTAATTTATGCATGGCAAAATATATTAACAAACATCAATACATTGATTATTGCCATACAATCATATAAAAACTATAATATGCAATTAAATTATATAAATATTACATAATTAAAATTTAAAACAAATTTAAATACTTGAAACATTAAAATAATCACTCAAACATGCTTCAAGAATTTAAAATTTTGTTATAAAAGCCTGTAGATTCAAAAATCAAAAATTCAGTCAAAATCTGAGTCCAAAACAACATCTCACACACCTACACGCACCACCGGTAACCGCTGCCAGTTTAAAATAGCCGAAAACTGGTTCAGGCTGATTTAGGACCAACATAGGCCGAAGTATAAGCCGGTTCAGACCCGATATGCCCGATTCACCACCATAGAGATTGGTTCTGGTCTTAATTCCACTTCCACAGTGTGTGACGGCACATAGTAGACCTTTGACCAGTTAAATGGCCCAACACCAATCAGCATAAGGCAGTCATCGACAGTCTTATTTAATTCGACCCGAATGGGTCAGGACAACCAGCCTCCGATTTGGTTTCCAATGGCGATTATTGGTAGATCCAGTGATGCTAAGACCAACAGCGGTGTCGGTTTCTTGATCCGATCCCTGTAGATGCTGGATTTGTTCAAAATGGGTATTACGATACCCACAAACCCGAAATGAAATAAAAATCATTTTTAATTTAAAAAACTCACATTTTCAAACAATTTTTCTGGATTTCATGATTCAGATAAAACTAAACTTGGCTTTGATACCAATTGTTAGAACAAACCTAATTTTGGCTCCATAAGTTTGGTAAAATAGCTATCTAGAGCACAAGATCGATGAGACTTACCTCTAAGTCACTGCAGGTATGAAAGGTGAAAAGGACGAATGTGTCTTTTGTTTTATATATCAATAACTGCGTTCACGGCATCTTATATAAGCCTTTTGCTTAACCGTAAAGTTAATCGTAAACACACATCCGTAAACTTAATTGTAAACACTCATCCATGAAGCCCATTATAAGCCCAAAAAATTTAGGCCCATAACTTAATTGTCCATACATTTAATGTGACTTATATGTGCATAATTTAGAGCTAGGGAAAGGACTTAGCCACATAATTTATGTGTTACTTAAATAGGCTTGACTCATCACAGTCCTATTAGGTAAACACTGGCCTACACCAATACCTCAATATTTGTTATGAATAAGAACATTTATATCACCTTAATAGATCATATAAGTAGGCTATGTAAATAGTCTAACAAACAAGTCACAAATATGCATAGAATAGTTGTTGAAAAGAATTGGTGACTGCTTGTGAAATTGGCGCTCCTTACCAACAAGTCAGTCAAACGATATGGAACTTCAACGTACCAAGATCACTTTTTGGACATGATCAGGCTTTAATAAACTAACTTTGTCAAAAATTTTGAGGTGATATTCATGAAACTAGTACTCAAGGTTGATTATCTTACTCCTAGGTAGGAAGTTACTTATTGGTTGGATAGGATTAAAGAGCATTTTAAGAGGGAAGTGCAATATAAGAAACCACATGATTTATCTATTGCTATTGGATTATCATATTTATGGGAAAGTAGTTGTTGGACTAATAGTAAGGAGATATCTACATCTCCTAAAGGAGGGATATAGACAATAATAGTTGGAGCAAAATTTTTAGGTCTTCTAAGGGCTCTAAATATCTAACCTCAAAGGAGATGTAGGAAAGAAAGGAAAAGGGCCTTTGTGTTAATTATGATAAGCGATTCATACTAGGCCATCAATGTAGAAACAAGTTGTTTGTGTTAATAGCTAAGGAAAGTGAGGATTTTGATAAGGAGGAACAAGTAGAAGTAGAGATAGTACAAGAGGAACTTGAAGATATGTTTGCAGTTTCAAAAATATCTTTAAAGGCTATCAAGGGTTTCATAACCCTGGAGATAATGAGAGTGGTGGGAATATTTGAAGGAGAAGGTAATCAAGCTTTTGTTTTCATAGATTCGGGAGTACACAAAACTTCTTGAGCACAAGGCTAACAAGAAAATGAGGGTTTAAGGTTAATGGGGTAAAGAATTTAGATAGGTTGGTGGCAAATGAAGAGTGAAAGGTTGTGTAGAGGTGTGTGCTAATTGTGTAAATGGTTAGGTTGAAGTTGGATTTTTTCTTATTGCATATACTAGGCATGGAAGTTGTTTTAGGAGCTGTATGTTTACAGACTCTTGGGGATATCACTTGAAACTTAGAAATTTTTGAGGATGTCATTCATGGTTGGTCTAAAGAGGGTTACTCTACAAGGGGTTAGATTAGTAAACAATTGGTTAGTTGACAAAGAGTAGTACTACAAGGAATATAGATTAGGGGGATAGGGTTACTACTACAAATACAAGTAGTTCACGAGGGGACTGAGGGAGAGTTGAAGAAGAAGGGGCTTGAGGCATTGGTAGTGTGGTTAATTGAGTTAAGGAGTAATAACCAACCTCAGGAAAGGCTTCATGCATTGTTGAGTAGTCATCATGCATTGTTTGAGGAGCCAATTGAATTACCACCGCATTGGGAGTACAATCATATGATACAATTGAAGGAAGGTGGTAAGCCCCTTGCTTCTAGACCTTATAGGTATCCCCATTATAAAAAAAATGAATTGGAAAAGATTGTAAAATTGCTTTTAGAGTCAAGGGCCATAAGGCCAAGTACCAACCTATATTCTCTGTCACTACTCTTAATTAAGAAATAAGATAATTCTTGGAATTGTGTGTGAACTATCAAGTTTTGAACAGAAAAATGATTAAGGACAAGTTTCCTATTCATATAGCGGAGAAGCTCATGGATGAGCTATATGGAACCCATTTCTTTACCAAATTGTATCTCAGGTGGGGGTACCATCATATAAGAATGCAAGTAAAAAACATATAAAAGATGACATTCCAAACACACCAGGGCCATTATGAGCATTTGGTTATGCCTTTTGGATTATGCAATGTCCTTTCAACTTTTTAGGTCCATATGAATTTGATTTTCAAGGTTTTCTTGAAGAAGTTTATAGTCAAGATTTGATTTATAGTTGAGATTAGCAAGCATACCTGGAGTACGTTAAGAAGGTTTTTTAGGTTTTACAAACTCACTTCTTATTCGTTATGAAGAGTAAATGCTCCTTTAGGCAATGGACAATTAAGTACTTAGGGCATGTAACTAGTGAGGAGGTGCATTGTGATGGATGAAAAAAAGATATACAACACGATTGATTGTGTTAAACCAATACAAGTTAAAGATTTGAGAGGGTTCTTAAGGTTGATAGGATACTATAGGAGGTTATTTTAGGATGCGGCAAGATTGTAGCCTTGTTTACTAAGTTGCTAAGAAAGAATAACTTTTAGTGGAATCTAGCAACGGAAGCAGCTTTTGAAGAATTAAAGAAAGCCATGGCATTAACCCATTGTTATCATTACCATATTTTGAATGAGAGTTAGTGTTGGAGTGAGATGCTTCGAGAGCAGGCATAGGAGTGGTACTATTGCAAGAGGGGAACCTAATAGTGTATTTTAGCTAGGTGTTGAAGGATGAAAATACACTTTTGTCCATTTATGAGAAAGAATTGTTAGTGGTGGTTATATTATGAATAAATGGATTATTTGCTTGAGAGACTTTTTTTTTATGAGAATAGACCAAAAGAGCTTGAAGCATTTATGAGAATAAAGAATTAGAACTCTAGTTCAATAAAAGTGGTTGATTAAGCTAATGGGTTTTGATTTCATAATAGAATACAAATTTGGTAGAGAGAACAAGTTTGATGCAACCCTTAGGAATTTCATAATAGATATAGTTTGAACTTTCTATGAATTTTGTTGAGGGGTTACTACACTTAAAAAGAAAGACTTGTATAATGGTAGTGGTAGATAGATTGTAAAAAATGACACACTTTGTGTCTTTGACCCATCCTTACATGGCAATTGTGTTAAGTGGCTTCCTTGAGTTGAGTTGTTCTATAATACAAGCATACATCAATCTTCAAGCAAGAGTCCTTATAAGATACTACGTGGTAAGCTACCTTTTTCTTTACTAGATTATATTCCTAGAGCTTATGCTATTAAAGTAGCCCAAGAGTTGGTAAAGAGGGATTAGGTGATGAGGTTGCTAGGGGAAAATCTTGTAAACACCAAAAATAGAATCAAAAAGGTGTGCAACAAGGAGAGGCCAAATACAGAGTTTTAAGTAGGAGATTGGGTATTCTTACGTTTACAGTCACATTGTCATCTCATTGTGGGGATGAGATGCAGCCATAATTTATCACCTTGTTATGATAGGTTGTTCAAGATTCTTGAAAGAGTTGGTTAGCTAGCTAATAAGTTAAGGCTTTTAAATGGGTAAAAAATTCACACAATTTTCATGTGTCAACCTTAAAAAAGTATCTAATTAGGAACATCTAGGTACAATCCAAGCTTCCTCCAATGATTAAACCCAAGGGAACTTTCGTGCCATAACCTTAAGTTATTTTGAAGCAAAAGAGAAGGAAAGGAAAAGATGAAGTCCTAGTGCTTTGGAAAGGGTCAACTATAATTGATGCTACATGATAGATCATGGCGCAATTCCAATTAAGGTATCATGATTTTGATCTTTACGGGAAAGTTCCCGTTTGAGAGGGAATAAGTGGTCGCATTTTTTTAGGCGTAATGCTTTTATTTGTTAATATTTTGTAGTTTTGGACTTGTAAGTCTTTGGGTTAGTTATAGCCAATAGTTAGGGTGTCATGTTTATGTGTTTAGGCCTATAAGGGCAAAATAGTCATAATTGCTTGTTTTGTAAAAATGGAAAATAAGGGAAAAGGAAATTAGACTTATGAACCCCAAACTTTCATGTGAATGAAGATGGTGTTGTTTCCCTTATAATGCAGATGTGATGATTCCATTGTAATGTGGAATCTATTTGTTTTATTGTTAAGTCACCATTGCTAGGTCCCAAAACTACAAGAGACATTATGGTTTAGATTGTCCCTTATAGCCATGCTACCCTTGATCAAAGAAAATAGCTTATAGTTGTGACACTAATTAGGTGAAACCTTTTCTATCCATTCTACTAACTCAATTTGCCTCCTAGTCGAACAAATAAAATCAAGGTTATGGAAGGATACCCCAAAAATGCTACATTTGCCTTTGCATTGGTCATCAAACAAACACTTATCGCAAGTGTTTCAACTAACAATATGTGCAGCCCTCCTCGACATTAATGCCCTCACAAGTTTATATGTTGGAGATGCCATTGTTGCCATTTATGGTGGCTGAAGTGTCCGAATTTTGTATTAACTAAAGAAAGGGGACTTGAATTGGGGTAACTTATGTTTAGTGGTAACATGATATGTTATGTAAAATCTTTTGTTTTAATCTTTCAAAAGTGTGTAATTGTAATTTGGCAATGATAAAGTTTAATATATAATTTACTTGTACTCAACTTTAGGAATTACACAATCTTTAATGTGTAATGTGATCAAATTCAATTGCAATATACAATATCAAGAATAGTAAGAATAATGGTTGAGAGTGGCATAGACATAATTCTACAAAATACAAAAGGATATTGACTAGTTTGGCTTAGTATTACCCTTGAGCTTACATTCTCTTTTACCTAATTTACTTGATTAAGCAACCTTTTCACTAAAAAACAAGAGATTTACACTTCTCTTTTACACTCAAATTTTCTTCACTAAGAAAAATTGCCAAGACTCACTATACACATTTTTATCCTTGCCACACATAGCTTAAACCAATGGGCAATTTCACCAAATAGTTATACAATAACATTAAGAATAGTAGCCCTAAGTTACCTCACAGTTAGGGTTTGGGTATATGATACCTTACATTATAGATTTAGGGCTTCTACAAATGCTATTCAAAATATATATTGAAATAGTTAAAAAGGACCATAAATTAATGATAGAATGGATAAGAAAGTACCTTAAATCGAAATCAAAACCTTCAAAGTGCAGAGTGGATTTTTTTTCTCTTTTTGTTTGAATTGCTTCTATACTTGCTTTTTGACTATTTTAATTGAACCATTCACCTCCTCTCCCAATCATGTAATTTCCCTTAACTATTTGAAAATCTTATATTTCAAACTATCAAATGTAGCTAGGGCATAGGGTACTTGTCTACTTCTTTTTTATCTAAGAACAAGAAATGTCAAAAGAAAGCTTACTTCACCTTTCTTGAATTTGCCTTATATCAAAACAATAATGTTAGGTTTAGTATGCATTAAAAATCATTGTTTTGATGTAGACATGTATGCCCAATTACTTACTTGAAGTTGCTGACTTATGTACTAGTTTTAACTTGAAAAAACCACTTAATAGGCTTATGTTGTTAGTGTAGTGCAAATGTGCAATATATAAATTCAAGAAAAAACTAAAAATTAAGAGCACATTTTTAGAACATAAACAATTTAATGACATTATCCAAGTAAGTTTTATATTATAAGCTTTTTGTGATTAAATTATAGTTAAGTTGTTAAATATTTTAAAGACCATACCATCACTTATTTTGATATTATGCATTAATCATGAATATTTATTTATTTATTTATTTACTTTATATAATATTCATAGGTTTACCATTAATATTTTAAAGTTTTATTCAAGAAATCATAGCATAGATTGGTCAACATTAAAATCCATTCCAATATAGAGATGCTTGGTTTCCTGGTTTTATGGCTGCCCACCATACCACATATAACACCTTATACATCTCAAGTTTGCATCCCTACTCAAGCCTTCTAATATATTATCATAGGCAATGGATCTAGTATACTCATTACCTATATATGCACTTATTTTCTTCTTTCAAATCTTTTTACATAACAAATGTCTTTATAGTTTTTTTCATTACTAGAAACTTACTGCCATTTTCAAGTTCATTCAAGAAAATAATTGTAAATTTATTTCCTATACTACACATTTTGTTGTGAAATGTCATCTTTTAGACAAGATTATCCTTCTTGGCAAGCTTGATCATTACCATTATCGCCTTTTACTACTTAACTCATCCTTATAGTTTTCATAAACAATATAGACTTGACTATATTAGACCTTCAACCTTGTTTTTAGATATGTCATAGTCTAAATGAACCTCACACTTACCTATTCTCATGGATAGTTTTTTTTTTTTATAAGCTAGATGTCTTTCTCATATATACATATTGTTGGTATCGTTTAACCTAATAAGGTTGGGTGGGAGGGGGGGGGGGGGGGGGTGGTGTTGGATTGGGTAAATTTTAATTTTAAGACATTGTTGCTTAATTCTTTCTTTTTGTTAAATGAGAGATAGACACAGGAAATAAATAAACAACAAGAAATGTTTAGGTGGTTTAGCCCAATGCCCTTGGATCTACCTCCACCCCCTTTACCAATAGCAAGGATGACTTTTTACTCAAATTTGAGAGAACACTATCAAATTTAGTACACCTTTAATTTCTATTCACATAATAGAAATTATCACAATTCACTTTTACACACAAAAGCCCAAAATAGCTTCAAACAATAGTAAAATAACAATTCAGACCACACATGGCCTTAACACATTGGGCCATACATAGCCTTAACACTACAATAAGCTACACATCTTTATACACCACAATAAGCCACACGGCCCTATATGCCATAGTAAGCCACAAGGCTTAATTTTATCCCAAAACAAATATTCAATGCAACAGACTATAACTAATCAAAGTATGTGCAACAATCTTGGTGTATTCTTCATAATATCACAATCCAAACAAATTCAACAATCCTTACACTTAGCAACCTGTTAGAGTCATTCTTCCAATTAATTCACAATTGATTACAAGGGATAACCAATCCCTCAAACCCAGTTACAAGTTCTCTCCCAAATATTACAAATTTTGAGCTTAATTTCTACAAGATGTGCAATATACAATTTAGAAGTTTCAAACAAGTGTTACAAAGCTATTACATTATGATTTGGGCAAAAGGCCCAAATTTCTTTCAAGCCCTAACACTATTCACTTGTAGAAAATAAACTCAATAATAATATGTATTGAAGCATAAAATAATTCTCTAACAAGTAAGTAAGAGCAGTAGTAAACTCAAAATATAGTCACCCAATGAAGAACAAATTCATGAGTTGGATGAGCTTGACAAAAGAGTAAAAGTTGCTTGAAAGATTCTTGTTTTTTTTTTTTTTTTGTGATTTTCGCCGAACCCCATATCAGTAAGCATTTTGCTCTTAAATAGTTTTACAAAGATTAACTTTTTACTTCCAAAGAATCATTCTGATATCTCTAGAGCAAATCACATCTTCTTCCAATTAGAGCTCTCTCTTTCCTCATTCTTTACATGATTTTGTGCTTATAAGAGGGAAGGGAGACGAGAGTGGCTTTATGTCTTAGTCCCATTCAAAATTGTGCGTTAAAACATTACCGTTTTGTCCCGATGTTTAAGTTAGTCATTTGGATCTCACAGAGGTAATTTCGGGTTAATAGGTTAAAATATAGGTTTCCCTTGGATTTTTATCAAATCTCTTTCAATCTTGAAGCAAATATTTATGGGTTGGTTTAAGATTAGTAGATTAACTTCTTGCTAGACAAACCCTATGGTTTCGGCTTCTGAAACACTCTAATTTGCTTCCAATTGCTCTTTCAATTAATTAGGTCATGAGTTATGAAAAGTACCTTAATCTCTTTAATTTGATCCTCTCTGAGCAATGGGTCACTGATTTTTCTTCATAGATTTCTTTTGCTCTTTGATAGCTTTCGAATGGTATAATTTATGTTATCATTAAAGAAGTCTTTGGTGGCCAATTTTGGCGGTGACGTCAAATGGGTCTAACACGGTCTAACGTGGGTCTGATACTTCTAGGTCTCATCGTGGGTCGAACAAAACATGCAAGTTATGCTGCTTCGCGGGTCGCATGATGCTTCTAGGTCACACGTTGCCTTTTGGGTTGTGAGCACGTATTGGCTTCTGGGTTGTGCGATGCATTTCGACCTGGGTCATGCCTGATGTGCTGGGCTCATGTTGCAAACTACTTCAGGTAGGCTCACGTGCAAGTTAGAACTGTGTGCGTCTGGGCTCACAATTTATGGGCTGAGCTCTCACAGAATTTGCATGTGTTTGGGCTCATGAATAGGGCTTTGCCAGTCTAGACTTCTTGCACAAAATGGTCTAATATTAATAAATACCAATATATAAATAGACCATTTATTATAATATTTTCATATTACAATTTCAATATTATAATGTTTTTTAAAACCAATATACCAAGTAATGCTATTTATATTTCATCATTAAAATATATTCCAACATTTCCCCCCTTTTTGATGATGATAAAATAAAACATTTTGATGCCATATAGATAACTTTTAGCTATTCAACTTTCAAGTTTCCAAAGTAAGCATAATCATTTTTGGACAACTTCAAGCATATATATTGATGTATAAAATATTCTAGGTCCAAAGCACATCAATATAACATATAACAAATAAGAAATATATTTTCCCCCTTATAAAAAGTTATATATTTCTCCCCCTATAAGAAGTTAAAAGTGCATATGACCAATATACATCATATATTTCTCCCCTTTTTGGTTTTATCAACACCAAAATCAACAAACTATTAACCACAAAAAAATGAATACTGCTTGGGGTTATTTCATAATATCTCATAACTCCTCCTCAAGGATAGCTTCCTTCCAAATTATTCCAACTAGATATATATGATCAACATAGCATCAAGGTATATATTTCTCCCCCTTCAATCACAAAACAAAGGAGGTAGGATCATATACATGAAAAACTACCAATGTTCATCATAACAATTGTTGTTTTATGTCTATACTAAGATGTATTGGCATATTTGCATTATAATATCTCCCTCATATAACCATAATGACAACACATTATCTTAATACACATCAAGTTTTGTCTATCATGTTCATCTTTTATAAATCAACAACACATATGCAGAGATTTGTAGTAGAATATATGATAATCAAAAGGTATGCACAACAACAAACTTATTAACAACAACACCATATTAGTAGAAATCAGATCAGAATGAAGTTCCAGAAAATAGAATTTAGATTTCAACAATACCAGAGAAATAAGTACAGATCTTACAATGCATGTGTTGTATCAACAAGTAACAAAAAATGGAAAGATCATACCAGATATGATGAACCAAGAGCACCCCTTGAGTAGCAGTGCATACCATTGATGTAAAGTGGAGTTTGTCGTGAAATACAAAAATAAACTCCCCCTTAAACTAAGAAAAGCTCCTTCTTGTTACAAAAAAGGGATGTTGATTGACAATGAAGGCTAATCCAATCATGAGATTGATGAGGAGCACATATATGCCAATATATATACATTATACTAAATGTTTTTCATATTCATTCTTTAATCACTAGTAAGTTGAAACTTTGCATATCTTTATATTTTGGTGCATGAAGGTTTTTGTATTTTCATCATTTTCAACATCAAACACAACTTATGTATATGCAACCTTCACCTTAAGGTCTCATTCAACAATATATTTATATATATCCCATCATTCAATAAAGTCAAAACATTTTTAAAGATATCTAGCAAAGTACATGCTTATATAATCATTCTGTATGGTTTTTGTATTCCTTCTATTTTCAATAGCAAATACATTTTAGCATTAAGCATAATGTTAAAAACATCTTAAAGTTATTTTCAAATTGTAAGGATGCCTCTTTCTCTTTTGAAAATATTGTCAATGTAAGAGTAAGATAGAAAAGCATACCAAATACATGAGACGTTCAATAAGCCTTTGCTTCCTTTGCTTTCCTTCAATTTCATTATAACTTGAATGCATAATATATATAGAGTAGCACAATACTCAAGTTTAATGCAATTCAAGTTATCATTTACATGACATTTAAATATATGTTCCATGGGAAACTTCTCATTTTATGTTTATGTATTGTAAGATTGTATATGTAGTGAATGAGTAGTAATTTTTTACAATAATTTGTTTCAACAATGTACCACATAAAATGACAAATTTATGTAAATATTTTATGTTTGTACATTATGGATCAACAAAGCACATTTGTGCATGTTGTGTCAATTTTATGAGTAAAATCATTAAGATTAGGCACACGTAAAAGATACATGATTCATACTTAGCATAACATTTTTATTGGCAAAATTTATAATTGTTGCAGTAAGAGTAAAAATCATAAAGATTTGCAAGACTCTATTTCAAATTATGCAATCATTTAAGCTTCCAAGAAATGAGATACTACTCTTGTCATATGCATTAATCTCATCTTGTTATCATGCACAATTCAATCTTATAAAGACTAACTTGTAAGTCTTTCCAATAAGGACTAGTTTATAACATGAAACAAATATTTTAATTAATGCTCCCTCTATCATGTTACTATACTAGGATGAAGAATATTTGGATAGATGTTCATCAATTTCATCACATTCTTCATCATACACATTCATTCACACAATGACCTACGTAGAATTACTTGACCTAAGAAGAAAACATTTTTCATCATGTAATCCAACAATTTCCAGCAAGTATGCATGATATTTTGCAAGCACAATTATGATCATATGCAAGTTTATGATTGTTATTTGTTGCCACACTTACTTCCTTATGTTTCACCACAATATGAATGCATACTTATATTGTTTGGTTATGGGTCGTGGACCTTTACTCATCACAATGTTCTTACAATGGTTGTTGTCTTTATGTTCATGTCTTGCAAAAACAAATAAAGGAGCTTGCATGTATGGTACCCTTCTTTCCTTGGATCCATGAGTGTTAGAGATCATTATGCCTTTTGACACTCATATGCTTTTAATCTTAAAGCTTTTGCTAGCGTTTACTGGACATTTATCAATGGAATGACCAACATATTTACAATATGTGCATTTATCATACAATGAAATCATGCAGTTTTTCTTTTCAAAGAATTTAGTAAAAGATTTTGCATTCTTATTTGATCTATAACCTATACCAGCCTTATCATACATGTCTTATTGTGATTGTAGCATCTTTTCAAGCATGGTACTACCATTAGCAAACTTGTTCAGCAAACATGTTGAATTATTTAGTTTATTTTCAAGCTTTTTTCTTAAGCATTCAACATTGAACAACTTTCTAGTTAAAGAATCAATTTTATTATTCATATGCTTATGCTTTTCATCCAAATTAGATCACATACACATGTTATCATTTGTTTCAAATTTGTTTTCATGAGATAAATTATTTCTTTTAGCTCTTTGATTTTAAGTTTCATGCTTGCATTTTCATTTACAACTAGCTTATATTGTTTCTTCATTTTCTCATATTCTTCTACTACCAAACTTGACTTCTTTAGTTTACATTCAAGTTCATCTTTTTTAAATTGCATGTTGGACAAATTTTCTTTATTACATTTATCTTTAAATACTTTATTTTCATATTCTAACATATGCAATCTATTAACAACTTCATTGAATTTTTCATGCAACTCATGAAATAAAACACAATCTTCACACTTGTTATATGTACTTAACTCATAGTCATCATAGCTCTCCATTCCTATAAAGCATTAAAAGTTTCTTCCTCATCTTCTTCATTAGAAGATGAGTTGTCTTCATCCCAAATAGGCATCAATTCATTCTTTTCAACATACCTTTCTACTCCCATAAAACATACATTTGTTGTCTTTATTATTTCTTCATTCGAAGATGAGTCATCATCCCAAGTAGCCACCATCACCTTCTTTTTAAACTTTATGTCCTTCTTTGTCTTCAAAGTTGGGCAGTTTGCTCTTATATGGCCTGGTTTCTTACATTGAAAGCAAAGATCATCAGTAGCCCTAGTTACATTCTAAACTTTTGCTTTGTAGAAATTTCTTATTTTTCAAGCAAGCAAGACAACATCATCATTAGAATCAAAATTATTATTATCATTCACAATAGTCTTAAAAGTAATATATTTATCTACTTTCCTAGACTCTTCTTTCACCTTAATTATCCTATTGATTTGAAGCTTATATATTAGTAAAGATCCTAGCAATTCATCTAACTTCATTTCACTCAAATTATTAGCTTTTTCTATTGCAATTCTTTTAGCATCCCAACTTTCATCTAAACATGCTAAGATGTTTTTGACTAATTTCTTATTTGGATAGTGTTCTCTTAGTAATGTAAGTTTAGTAACAATATCAAAAAATCTAGTAAACATATCAAAAATACTTTCACCTAGTTTCATCATAAACAATTCATAGTTATATGAACCAACATTCTAATTTTAAAGTCTTTAACCTTTTTGATTCCTTCATGCAAGACTTCTAATTTATCCCACAGCTCTTTTGCTGTTTGACAAGAAGAGATTTTATTATATTTAGATGCAGTCAAAGAATAATACAACATAATCATAGCTTTACCATTTTTCTCCATTTCTTTAGAAACATCATTTGACCAAAGTAAAGGTGATTCTTTGGGTATTTGTATTGTTTTGTTTATGATTTTTCAAGATCCTACATCATATCCCATTATGTATATTTTCATTATATTCTTCCAATGGTTATAGTTTGTACCATTAAATATAGGTGGTCTATTGAAAGTTAATATGGCAGTCATACTGGTTGCTATGCAAATTTCACTAATATCTAACTAAATTTGGTTAGATCAAAGATAGCCGAGCTCTAATACCACTTGTTGGATCTAATAGCAACCTAGGAGGAGGGGGGGGGGGGGGCGTGAATTAGGTTTTTCAAAAATAGTTTTGTCCTTTTCTTTTTTGGTATTTGCAGCGATTAATAAATATATGATAGCAACTAAATCATTCACACAAAATAAAACCACACATAGACAAGTTATTTTTGGTAGGTGGTTCGGCCTAAGCCACCTTGACACCTTCTCCACCCCACTCTAGCAACCTACTAGAGTTAATTGATTACAAGGGATAACCAATCCCTTAAACTTGATTACAAGTTTTCTTCCTAATATTATAAAATCTAAGCTTAGCTTCTAAAAGATATGCAATATATAGTTTATAAGTTTCAAACAATTAAAGAGTAAAATACTGAGATAAAAGAGCAATACAATGAATTGTAATAAAAATGATTTTTGATACATTTGTTTGTACAATGAGTGCAATTTATAATGTTACAAAGATTAGTAAGAAATGGAAATGGAGTTGGTACAATTTATGGCTGATTTGATAAGAGATAACGAGATTGGATATAGAAATTGATTTTTGAAAAACTTCCTTATCTTGTCTTAAGTAATTTTCTATTTCGGTTGGTGATAGTAGATAGATGATTTGAATTTCGAATGATAGTAGATAGATGATTTGAATTTCAAATTCCTTCCTTCTTGGATTGCTTGATTTCTGAGACTTGATGAGTTAGTTGATTTTTTGAGTTGTTGAGATGATCTTCTTGGTTGGTAAGGCTGAGTTGGTTCGTATGAGTGGTGTTGACATGATTGGATTACTTTAATATCCCCCCGCAAGCTAAAGGGTCAGAACAAATTGTAAGCTTGTCTTGTAGTAGCTTGAATCGAGAGGAGGAGAGTCCCTTGGTGAGAATGTCTACAATTTGATCCATAGTGGAGATGAAGTGGACCGAAAGTTGTTTGTTGGTGATGTGTTCACGAACGAAGTGAAAGTCAATTTCGACATGTTTCATGCATGCATGGAACACTGGATTGGTAGAGAGATAAGGTGAGGAAAGGTTATCACACCACAAGGTTGGAGGACATTGAAGAGGAAAATGTAGGTCACGTAGGAGTGCTTCAATCCACATTAGTTTAGCGGAAGTGTCGGCTAAACTTTTGAATTCTACTTCAGTGCTGGAGCAAGCAACCGTCTTCTACTTGTGTGAGCTCTAAGAGATAAGAGTGGATCCAAGGAAGATGCAATATCCACCCGTTGAACAACGAACATCTTGGTCACCGGCCCACCCAGCATCAGAGTAGGCATGCAACTTGTTGGAAGGACCTTTGGTGAAGTGTAGACCGAAGTGGGGAGTCTTTGCAAGAAAACATAATATACATTTAACAAAAGTCCAATGAGTGGTGGTAGGAGCATGCATATATTGGCATGCTGTATTAATGACATAGGCAATATTGGGCCATGTAAGAGTTAGGTATTAAAGGGACCCCACGATGCTACAATAGTGAGTAGGGTCAGGAAGTGGGTCACCATCATTAATGGAAGGAGGATGACTGGAGGTGCATGGGGTTATAACACCACATGCATTGCCCATATTTGCACGTTTTATTATTTCCTGTGCAAATTTTGCTTGATGAAGATGCAAGCCATGGGTTGAGTGAGTAGCTTTAATTCCTAAGAAATAGGGAAGATTACTTAGATCTTTAATGTCAAACTTATTTTGGAGTTGACGTAAAATAGATGCAAGTGGGGCATTAGGACTGCCAGTAAATATTATGTCATCAACATAAACAAGAATATAAACAATGTAAGTTGAGCGACGTAAAATAAATAAAGATGAATTAGCTTTAGAGGAATGAAAACCAAGTGTGGTTAAGAAATGGATGAGACGTTGATTCCAAGTGTGAGGCGCTTGTTTAAGGCCATAGAGAGAGAGTCTAAGTCGACATAAGTGATGAGGTCGTTGAGGATCAATGAACCCTTGTGGTTGAATCATGTAAACTTCCTCATCAAGATGGCCATGTAAGAAGGCATTTTTAACACCTAATTGCTTAATCGGCCAATGTTGAGTAAAAGCAATTGCAAGGACCATGCGAATGGTAACTGGTTTCGTAATAGGACTAAAAGTTTCAGTGTAATCAACACCAGGACATTGGTGGAAGCCTTTTGCTACAAGACATGCTTTGTAGCGTTCAAGAGACCCATCGGAGTTAAGTTTGACTTTGAAGACCCATTTGCACCCTATAGGGTTGATATAAGCCTTTGGTGGGACGAGTTCCCAAGTTTTATTTTTAAGAAGGGCAGTGTATTCATCCGCCATTGCTTTATGCCATTCAGGATCTTTGGAAGCCTCAGTAAAATTTGAGGGTTCATGATAAGGGTGCGCAGTAACAATTAGGGCATAAGTATGATTACACGTGAGTTGACGACGTGTAATTGTACCTCCTTTTAATCGTGTGACCATTGGGTGAGAAGAACCCGTAGGTGAAGGCAATGTTTGGTGTTGAGAAGAGTTTGACATGTCCGATGAGGGATCATGGGTAGTAGGTATGGAAGGTACCATAGTGCAATCTGGAGGTAAAGGGTTAGGTGCACTTGTCGGAGGCACTGTAATCGATGTACCTTGAAGAGAGATAGACTCTGGAAGAGGTAACAAAAATTATGAAGGATCACAAGGTAGAGGAGATTAGGATCTAATAGTAGTGAATGGACAGAAATCCTTATTAAATGTTGCATCAGCAACTATGTATGTTTTATTGGTGTGAGTGGAAAGGCAACGATAGCCTTTGTAACCAGTTGGATAACCTAAAAATACACAATCCATGGAGCAAGGATGTAATTTATTTTTCGTATAGGGATGAAGATATGGATAAACAAGGCACCTGAAAACTCTGAGATGAGATATTGAGGGAGATGTGCCAAATAATTTCTCCCATGGAGATTTATTTTGAATAACCGTGCTAGGTAAGTAGTTAATAACATGGATTGTTGCTTTAAAAGAAAAATCCCAATAGATTAAGGGGATTTGAGCATGATTTAAAAGTGAAAGTCTAGTTTCTACTATATGGCGATACTTCCGTTCAGCGGAGCCATTTTGAAAGAGGGCATAAGGGCTTGAAAGACATTGAAAAATGCCCGATTATTGAAGTAGTGTTTGGAATGAGGCGGATGTAAATTCTACAGTCCTATCACATTGGATGCACTTTATTGTGGTTTGGAGTTGATTCTCAACAAACCATTGAAATGATTTAAAAATTGAAATAAATTGATCGCAGGATTGAAAAGTACATAGCCACGAGAATTTTGAAAAATCATCCACAAAACATATGTAATATTTATTTTATGTAGAGGAAGTAATTGAAGTGGGCCCTTAGATGTCAAAGTGAATTAGACCAAGAGGGGCCTGCGAGATTGTGTGGGTTGAGGGATGGGCCTTGCGAGTACTTTTGCCAAGTTGACAAGCTTTGCACATATTTGGGGGAGTACCTAAAAAATTTATTTTCATTGATCGAAGCAAAAGAATTACATTCTTGTAATTTGCATGGCCTAATCTAAGATGCCATTTTTCTAACATATTTTTTTGCGCTAGCATTGCAACGAGCTTTTGCCTCGAATTTATTGAAGTCAAGTGGTAGAGTCTGCGATCAACCGCCCATGGAGGATTGTTTTTCCCGTATTCAGATTCTAGACCACACAAAAATCAAGATAAAAAAACAAAAGACACAATTATTTTCCTGTGTGAATTAAGATACCGATAAAAGGTTCTTTGTAATCGATGGGACGACAAGAATTTTAGACATAGTATATTTGTTAGGTTGAGAAATATTACTTGTGTGGCTTATAGGTAAGCCAACACCATCCCCTACGGTAACTTGGTGAGATCCGGAATAGTTCATGATGTTGTCTAGATGCATTGGGTCTGGTGTTATGTGATTGGTTGCCCCAAAATCTGGGTACCAATCGGATTGAGTCGGGGTCACAACAGAGGAGTTATTGGCAAACATGTGGTTTGGTGAGGTGCGACCCATGTGAGGCACTAGAGAATTGGGCTTGTTGAAGTTAAAAGCTGCATTGAAGTGATGGGCTTGTGCAGGAAGTGGCCCATTGAAATCGTAAACAGCATGGTTTGCTTGGGCAGTGCCAAAAGAGAATTGAGTCAATGCCGATCAAGAACGACATTGATTTGCATGATGGCTATGTCTATTGCATAGTTGACAAATAACAGAATGACATCTATTGCCCCCTTTGAGGATTACTTGGCCACTAGGAGGAATGGACGCCTGGGTAATATGAGCACGGGTGTTTTGGTGAGTCTGTGATCTGGGGCCAATTGTGGTGGGTCCGACGCGATGATCATTGCTAGAGGAGAATGCTACTATCGGGGTATTCTGCTCGGCAAGTTCCATTGTAGCTTTGTGGGTGAGTAATAACCCATGAAGATCTTCTCTGGTAAGTGTGGTTGTCCATCTATGTATTGATATAACCATTGCTAGAGGAGCATATGAGGGTCCAAGGCCTTGAAACAAATGAGTTAAGAACTTATTTTCGGAGATGGATTCACCAACGTTACCTAATTGATCAACAAGAACGTTAATTTCTTGGAGAAATTCGCTTACTGATCTGTGGTCTTTTTGCACTGTTTGGAGTCGAATACACAGTGAGGAAGCACGGGCAGAATTATGGGCTTCAAATTTTGCAGCAAGAGATTTCCAGGCTTCAATGGCATGCTTATGTTGAGAAACAGACTGGACCACTGCATCAGAACAGGTGTTTAGGATCCACCCTAGTGCGGTTTGGTCCCGAATGTGCCAGTCGGTGTATGCCGAATTTGGAGTGTTGATGAGAGAGCCATTCTCATCAATAACAGTGACTTGTTCTTTAAGGAAGGGATAATAGCCATCCAGTATAGAGAGCAATCCACTTGCCCGAAGATAAGGAATGATTCTCACCTTCTAGACGAGAAAATTGTCGCCTTCTAGGTAGACTCCAACAACAGGGAGTGATGTGGGTCCCAGTGTGGGGATGGCAGCAGTAGGGAGGGTACGGGCAATAGTAAATTGGGTAGAAGATGTCATGTCCCTGGATTGGAAAAAAAAACAATCAATGTGACTTTCGCCGGTGGCTCCTTGATACCAAATTAAAGAGTAAAATACTGAGATAAAAGAGCAATACAATGAATTGTAATAAAAATGATTTCCAATACATTTGTTTGTACAATGAGTGCAATTTATAATGTTACAAAGATTAGTAAGAAATGGAAATGGAGTTGGTACAATTTATGGTTGCTTTGATGAGAGATAACGAGATTGGATATAGAAATAGATTTTTGAAAAATTCCTTATCTTGTCTTGAGTAATTTTCTATTTCGGTTGGTGATAGTAGATAGATGATTTGAATTTCGAATTCCTTCCTTCTTGGATTGCTTGATTTTCGAGACTTGATGAGTCAGTTGATTTTTTGAGTTGTTGAGATGATCTTCTTGGTTGGTAAGGCTGAGTTGGTTCGTATGAGTGGTGTTGACATGATTGGATTGCTTTAATACAAACAAGTGCTATAAAGCTATTACAATATGATTTGGACAAAAGCCCCAAATTTTTTTCAAGCTCTAGCATTGTTCTTGTAGAAAATCAACTCAATAACAATATGTATTAAAGCACAAAGTGATTCTCTAATAAGTAAGAGCAATAGTAAATTTAGAATATAGTACCCAATGAAGAATAAATTCATGAGTTGGATGAGCTTGAGAGAAGAGTATGAGTTGCTTGAAAGATTCTTGCTCTTCTGTGATTTTCATCCAACCCCATATCAGTGAGCATTTTGCTCTTAAATAGCTTTACAAATACTAACCTTTCACTTCCAAAGAGCTATTTTAACATCTTTAGAGCAAATCACATCTTCCCATTAAAGCTTTCTTTTTCCTCATTCTTTGCCTAATTTCGTGCTTGTAAGAGAGAAAGGAGACACTGGCTTTCTGTCTTAATCTTGTTCAAAATCACGCTCCAAAATGCTACCATTTTGTCTAGATGTTTAAGTTAGTCATTCAGATCTTGTAAAGGCAATTTCGGGTTAATGGGTCAAAATATGGGTTTTCCTCGAATCTTCATAAAATCTCTTTCAATCTTAAAGCAAATATTTGTGGGTTGGTTTAAGATCAGTAGATTAACTTTTTGCTCAACAAATCCTCATGGTTTTGGCTTTTGAAACACTCTAATTTACTTCTAATTGCTTTTTCAATCAAGTCATGAGTTATGAAGAACACTTTAATCTCTTCAATTTGATCCTTTTTGAGCAATGGGTCACTGATTTTTCTTCACAAATTTCTTTTACTCTCTAATAGCTTTTGAATGATATAATTTCTGCTATCATTGAAGAAGTCTCCGGTGGCCAATTTCGGCAGTGACGTTGAAAGGGTCTAACTTGTGTATGATGCTTTTGGGTCTCATCGTGGGTTGAATAAAACATGCGAGTCATGCTACTTCACAGGTCACATGATGCTTTTGGGTTGTGCGATGCATTTTGGCGTAGGTCGTGCTTGATGCCTTGGGCTTGCTTTGATGCCTTGGGCTTGTGTTGTAGATTGCTTCAGGTGGGCTCACATGCAAGTTGGAACTGTGTGTGTCTGGGCTTACAATTTCTAGGTTGAGCTCACACAGAATTTGCATGCATTTAGGCTTACATGAACAGGGCTTTGCCGATCTGGACTTCTTGCACGAAATGGTCTAATATTAATAATACCAATATATAAATAAACCATTTATTATAACATTTTTATATTACAATTCCAATATTATAATATTTATTAAAACCAATATACCAAGTATTGGTATCTATTTATATTTCATCATCAAAATATATTCCAACAAATATCAAAAACAATTTTTGGTTTAAAAAGCAATTTGACAATTTTTCAATAATCAAATTCACACATTAAGCATAACTCAAACAACAGTGAATCAATATTAAAAATAAGCTTTAGAAAAGAACAATGTTACCCAATGTTCTTTTGCGGTAGTAATGAGGAGTGAGAATCACATTTTTCACTCAAGACAATTTGCTTAATAATTTTCTCAAAATCGTGTTCTCCAATACAACCCTAGCTTGCAATATATAGAACAATGTACTATATGAACTTGGGGAAACAACATTTTTATCACTGAGTCATCAAAGACTTGGAAAGTTTCTCCTTTTTTTTTCCAAAAAAAAACTTCTCTTGTTGGCTTGATTGGAGGAAGAATGGAGATTTTGAAATCATGGTCTCAAGAGGAAAGGAGGCAACTTGGAATACAATAAGTGAATGAAAAACAACAAAATAACCCTAGCCTTATTTCTAATTTTACCCTTGCAAGCTTTTCTTTTCCTTTTTATTTTTAATTTTTATTTTCATTTAGCACACTCACATCCCATTCATTGCATCTTTCTATCTTTAAGATAAAACTTCAAACAAGATGCATATTTTGTTTTTCAAGCGATTTCCATATTGATTCAATCATAGACATTAAACTTTATTTCTATTAATCCTCAATTCATCCAGTTATGCTTGCTAGATGAGCATTTCATTTAATGTACCAATTTCAAGAATTGATCACATGAGCACCTTTCCATTATTAATTTAATTCAAATTATTTCCATTTCTATTTTTCACAAAATGCACCAATAAATGATAAGATATCCAATAATGCACAACCATATATAATTTTCAAATATTATCATAATTATATGTATATAATTATAGTCTTTAAATATTGTCAACATAAAAATGTATTCAACACATATCACCAATGAAGTCTTTATAAAGCAATCATTATGCTTTTTGTTGATCACACTAGCCTTCATTGCATTTGTCAACTCTATCACTCTTTTAATGATTTGTAACAAGTACTATGAATGTAGTATCAATGGTTGAGCTAATTTCTTGACACCAATGGGATATACCATTTCTCAAGCAAACTCTTCCCCATTTACCCACATCACTGGTTGGTTTTATATATTTCTTCTAGATCATGTTTTCAATATTTTTCTTATAGCTTTACCTATAGCTCTCCCATCAAGTATGTTGACTGCTTACAATGTGATTCACCATTAAAGATCTTGGTTCTTTGAGTAGAAAACCAAGTACTGACACCATAAAAGAATATATATATATATAGTGAGAGAGAGAGAGAGAGTATTGGGCAAAAGTGGGCTATTATTTCTTGGTTTTATGCTTGTGTTTTCTCTTAAGCATATAAGAGGCCCTTTATACATATTTATAACAAAAAGAGGTGCTCTTAAACACATTACATAATTCCCACACCCATGCTACACTACACTTGTAGTGAACTTTCCATCTAAACTTGTTTAGTTTGTGTCTTCAAGCTTGACTCCTTAGTGGTCTTCATACTTCATCCTTAAAGGCTCAACCCTTCAAACTTCCTTTCTGACTTGATAAAATCTCCAAAAGACAAAGTAGTCCTCCTAATGTTTCTTCGAAAATTAGTTGATAAGGCTTCTCTGTTTCAACGATCGTAAAGACCATGGCTTTCCTTTTAACCTTGATTGGTGTAGTTGATTTGGAAGCTTCCTAGAACTTTACAAAGGAAAAGTTGGTAGAGGGGATATTAAGATCAAAGTCTGGGAAGTAGTTGTACATGTGAGACAATTTCATTAGGGAACAACATGAGATTAGTAAGCCCTATTTCATTGCATGGGAATAGAGTAGGCTCATCATGAAGCTCCATCTCATTAAGGTCAAACATGATAATAGCTACACCTAATGTGCCACTATTGGAAGAGCTATCGAAGGCTTCACGAGCTCTTTGAACATTACTAGCCCAATGTGCAAGGTTTTAAGGAACTATAGATATAGGTGCTACTTGTATTGGCTAAGCGTTGTCCAACACAATTCCTCCAACATGCCCCCACAAACTTGGCTAGATGAGACAAAATTTGGGTTGGAAGTGCATAAAGAGAGATTTGGGCAAAGCCTTAGTAAGAATGTCAACAAGTTCTTGATTCGAGGGGACATGAACCATGATAATTGCACCTTGTGCTAACTTTTCATGAACAAAATGGTAGTTAACTTTGAAATACTTGGACATGTGGTGAAAAATAGGCTTTATGGTGAGAAAGAGAGCACTAAGGTTATCACAATATAGTTTGATGAGAGAAAAGTGACTAATGCCAAGGTGACATGTTCGTAGAAGTTTAAAATACAAATAAACATGTTGAACAAGTAATATAATGATGAGAAAAGTATCATCTTACAAAGATTGATGATTAGTAAACTAATTAGATACTAACAATGAACTAATCATAAAGTTTATCAAGCAAATCAAAAGAAGGTCGATAATGAATTAAAATTAAAAATTTCCAAAACAAAAGTTCAACATTAAATAAAAGAAATATCAATATGAGAAATATGTTAGAGTATCCAATTTCACCATAACTATTACAAAAATAATAGTATTTATGTGATGGCAGAATTTCATATTTTATTTACTATTCTATGTCTAGGTATAACAAACCTACTCCATTTATTAATTCACTATATCTCTATGTCAATTGAAATAAATAAAGTGTACTAGAATCTATAAACATTTCTAGTTTATAATAAGCCTTTCGATCATCTTATCATTAAAAGCTACATAAACAATATGGTATATGTTTATCCATATTTAATTCATGATTACATATCATAAGAAGCAATTATATGTTATCATTTTTCAATCTCAAGCATGTACATCAAATCATTCAAGTGGTGACCAATTACTTAAAAACATTAAATATAATAATATTTAACTCACATAAATAAAATATCTTACAAAGTATAGAAACTTATAAAATTCACATCATCATGGTTAGGCTATATCGTCGCTCTAACAAAAGAAAATTAAAACATAATGAAATAATAAGTAAAAACAATAATAAGAATAAACAAGGCATCTTAAAATAAGGGACAAGAAGTTTGCCACCTTTTTTGTCTTTTTTTGAAGAAAACCTTAAATTCTTAGCCTTTTTCTTGAGTTGTGTTGCACTTACCTTTCTTTTGCCTTTTCTTTTCTCTTAAATAGGGTTTAGGGTTTAGGGTTTAGACCTATCTCCTATCCCAATATAAGTAGGTTTTGGATATTTAAAACAATTGGGTTTTGAATTCCTACATTGATTGGGCTTTGAACTCCTAACATGAATAGGTTTTCTAATTATTTAGAAAACCCAACACTAATAGAAAATCTAATAAAAATCACCTAAAGTCCAAGCCTATCTTAACTCTTCTGATCTTGACATTCTAACCATATTTTGCCACACAATAAGCATTAGGTTTGTCATGCTCATCCTTTTTCTTCATGTCTTCTTATGCTACAAAAACAAGCAAATTTAACTAAATAAAAAGGAATTTACATATTTCTTACAAACATTACATTATTTAGTACTTAAAATAGGTAAAATAACTCTATAAAAATAGAGTTATAATGACACATGAGGTGGAGTTTTTAAATAGTCTATGTAGAACCAGCAACAAGTGCTCTATATTTTGCCTCAACAGAGGTGCCATTTGGATGACCAAAAGATGAGGTGGAGTATCTAGATGTTGCCAATCTAAAACAAAATCCTATCACTAATTATCAAGTAGAGGGATAACTAGCCTAGTTTGAGTTTATGAAGCTAATGAGATTAATGTCATTGTTTATATTAATTTTTACCCTAAGACCAATTATGCCATGTAGATAGTGCAATATGTGCTTCAATTCAAAGAAGTCCTAAATGGTAGGCTCAGCCATTCTCTAACTTAGCTTGTTTACAAAGTGAGCTAAGTTAGGTTGGGTAAGTAGTAGGTATTGCAATGCTTTTATCAAATTAAAAAATAAGGAAAGTTAAGCAAAGGGAGCCAAGCCATTTAGGATGGAAATAGGTTTGATTGCCATTGGGGTGTTGAGAGGTCAATAGTGACTTATTTCAACTTAATGCAAAATATCCATTGCATAATGTGACTATGTGAGAGAAATGCCCGTTGGGCCATGGATTAACTACACCACTAGGAAGAAATAAAGTCTTTCAGGATCCTTTAACTACAAATTGAGCTTAAAAGATTAGCAAATTCATTCATTAATCTTGGATTGTTGCATGTGAGGATATGATCATCTACAAAGGCTAAAAACCACATAGTTAAGCCATTCTTTTGATAAATAAAGAAAGACGAGTCATATGGAGAATAAATGAACTCATTTTCTAGCAGAAAACTAAAGAGTTGTTCAAACCAAGCTTGTAAAGCCTATTTCAAGCCATATAGTGCTTTCTTGAGAACAAATACATGAGGAAGGTACCTTGCATCAAGGAAGCCTAGAGGTTGCTCCATGTACATAGTTTTAAATAGGGTCCTATGCAAGAACATGTTGTTTATGTTGTATTGGATTTTTACTAAAGTAAGGACAACTCATATTATAGTAGGATGAATTAGGGACTAAACGTTTCTAAGTAGTCCACACTTGGTTCTTGGTAGAACCCTTTTGCTACGAGATGTGCCTTGAGTCCTTTTAAGGATCCATATGTTGTCAACTTAGTTTTGAACACCCACTTACATTCTATGATATTCATAGAGGGATCTTGTGGGACCAAACTCCATATTAAGTTATTTAGCAAGACCTTCATTTCTTACTTCATGGTAGTATGCCAACCATCATGTTCAAGGGCTTGATTTACAATTATGGGAATAGACAAAATAAAGTTACCTGTGTGGAGTGCATAATGTGGATTGGGCTATTGGATGCCATTTAATTCTTTATGGTCATTGGATGGATGTAAGTGGGGTAGTGTGATGGTTGAGTTTGTTAGTTTTTATGGCTTAACAAGAAGGGGGGTTGAATTGTTTTATAGGCTATTTGAAAATAAAACTAAAGCTTGAAACAGTTTGTAATATTAACATAAACACAAAAACAAATGCAGTATGGCACAATCAGAATTCAAAGCTTCAATACTCTTCTCTCAAGTCAACGAAGAGAGTATCACAATTTAGCATTTCAAATATTCTTATAAATTCAAAGACTAATAATAACACAACAAGTGTTCTAAGGAGATTAACGCAATAATAAGCACACAGATTCACACAAGATTTACCACGGTGGTTCGGCACTCACACCTTGAGTCCTACGTCCACCCTCTTCTCCTTTAATCAAACCGATTGAAGTCTCCTTTACTCAACTAAGTTAGGAGAAAACGTTCTCCCTAACTTAAACAATTTCTCTTCAAGGAATCTCTTGTACAAGATATTACAATATGATCAAAAGATCATCAATTAATTACAAATCCCAAATAGTATGAAAAATAGTGGGATTTTGTAATCAATAGGAGCTAATATGATGTAGATATAACAATTCTCAACTCCTATCATAAAAACCCTAAAATGGAGTAAATTAGGGTTTCAGGTTCCTTTCAATGCTTATGTGCAATAATTGTATTTTAATGAAATCAACACATAAACAGAGCTATACAAGGTTGAATCGATAATATAAGCAAACAGATAAGTATTTAATCACAATATCACCGTAGCCTTGAATATCACGGATTCTCAAGTAGATTGCAAGATCAAGGAATGAGCTCAATAATAGAATCTCTTCTCAATAAAGACTTCATAATCTTGTCAGTTTTTTCTAACCCTTCTTCGTAGAACAACTTCTCTTAAATAGAAAAGTTAGGGCTAGGGTTTCAAGCACATCAAACCTCAATCATGAGCTATCTTCCCGTTGGAATAGTAGATTAGCCTTCAGATCTTCCTTCTCCATCTCGAATCAGACCGTTCTGACACCGGTCTCATCAGAAACCCTCCCGTTGAGGATTCGGTCACCAGCGGCGCCGTTCTCCTCTTTCTCTCGCTCTCTCTCTCATATTGGCCTCTCTTCGATACTCTTCTGCTTAGGGCATCAGGTAGATAAGTGAGAGCATGTTAATGAAACGGTGAGTTTCATTCTCAATGCTTGCGAGCTGATTTGGACTGGGAGCAAGCCTGACAGCGCGAGCTAATGTGGACCGAGAGCAAGCCTGATAACACGAGCTAATATGGACCGAGAGCAAGCCTGATAACATGAGCTAATATGGACCGAGAGCAAGCCTGATAACACGAGCTAATATGGACCGAGAGCAAGCCTGATGAGCTGATATGGACCAAGAGCTTAAGAGGTCCGAGTACTACAGACCCGAGAACTCAATATCCAGTCCGAGAATATTAATCAGGCCAGGAACACAGTATACAGCCCTAGAACATTGTATTAATCTGAGAATAGTATAATACATGTCCTTGATAGAAAGATTTATTCCACATGGCAAGGCCATATATTTCAACCTTCACTAAGACATAAGTAAGCATCATTTTCTTAATCACAATGTATGTCATATTCAATTTCAATTTAATAAACATTATACTCAAGACATTTTGACTAATGCAACTTAGATAAATATCTTCTCAAATATCACTATATAGTAACATTATATTAAGAAATGTAGGAACCCGGTTACTTTATAATATCATTAATTGATATTATAATTTGTACACCTTTTGCTTCCTATAATTTTCTTTTGCTCGTATGAAAAACATATTTTATGAAATATCTTCAAAAATATATTTTGTCACACACAAAACCCTTATTTTCCAACAGAGTTGAGTATTTGGGTGGAGTAATGTGCAATTTAGTAATTTGAGAGTTTGAGCTTTTTACTTTAGTTTCTTGCTCGTCGGTTTTTTTAAAAGGGCTTAGGAAGATGGGTGACATGGAGTTGTCATCAGAGGAAAGGTTGGAGGTTATATAATCTTGATTTTTGATGAGTGAAGGTTCATGGTGTTTAGAATTTGTTGGGCATGAGTTGGTGAGGGCTCTGGTATGGAGCAAGAGGTCATGGGGAGTAGCTTCAGTACAAAGGATGGATTGTATCTAGATATTTTTCATTATGTTGAGCTCTTTAAAAGGGCTTGGGATGATGGGTGACATGGAAGTGTTGTTCAAAGGAGAGGTTAGAGGTTATCTAATCTTGATTTTTAATGAGTGGAGGTTCATGGAATTCGGAATTTGTTGGACATGAGGTGGTGAGGACTTTTGTTTGAGAGGTCAAGATATTTTGCACCACGTGATTAGAATTATAGGGCATGCTTCATGATCTAAGCTAAGATTTATGGGTGATCTTCTTCTATTGTTAGGCTAGGTTATTAATTGCATGTCTTTTCCTCTTAAAGACTAGGTTGCTTTCAAGAAAGGATTTTTAACATTATCTTCTTGAAAGATATTTAGAATGAAAATGTGCTAGGCATTCTTTCTAAAGTAGATTTAGAATGAAAATCCTTTCCTAAATGGATTGGTGTTCATCTTGATTTGAGACAAGTATTATTTCTAGAATGAGTCTTATTACATCTTGACTTGTAACAAACTTGTTTATTATGACATCTTGTGAGTTAGGGTAGGTCTTAGAGAAAAGAAAAACTTGCTTATTAAATAATACATGATGTGAGATAAATATATATTATGAGCCAATGTGAAGCCATTTGTAACCTTTATGTTTGGTGTTATACCCCATAAAAACACAAGATAGTGATCTTGTTGTCAGTTTATCTATCAAGTTGGTTCTTAGATATGGAAAGCACTGAGATCCAAAGACTTCTTAAGAAGTAATAGTAAGGTGTTGTTCCATACAGTTTTTCAAATGGTGATTTGTTCCTTAGAGTTGAGGATGGTAGTCTATTTATCAAATAAATTGCATAAGGAATGTTTCCACCTAATATCTTTTAGGCATACTAGATTGTACCATCATGGACCATCCAAGTTTAAAAATGTGTAGATGTTTTCTTTCTATCATATCATTTTGTTCAAGGGTGTAAGGATAGGAGAACTGTTGTATGATCCTATTAATTTTTATGAAGTTTTCAATGTCTTTGTTGATGTATTCTCCTTCATTGTCTGATTGAAGTATTTTTATTTTGGTATCAAATTGTCTTTCAAACATGGTTTTGAACTTAACAAATGCTTGATAAAAATTTGACTTCTTTTTCATAGAATATATCTAGGTAAAACGAGTGCAATCATATATAAAGATTGCATAGTATAAACAACCTTGACATGACAATGTTGATAATAGCCCCTAAAAAGCATTATTTACTGTTTCAAGAGGTATTGATGATTTGTTGGCAAATGATGTAAAAGACAAGTGATGAATTTTGCATGAAAAATAGACTAAGCAAGAGGTAGGAACACTTTCATTTATTATAATAAGATTAGTTACTTGCAACTACTTCTTGGTTCATAGATGGTGTGGCCTAAATACTTGTGCAAGGTTTTGCCATCAGTAGTTCTTTGATGAATTGAGAAGTATGCTTTTGTTTTCTTAGTGGGTAGTATGTAGAGATCTCATTTTTTTATATCCTTAGAGAAGGTTTTCCTATGTGATTAGATCATTACCATAAAAGAATGTTTGCCAAAGAAAACAATACATGGATAATTATAAGTCAGTTTTGATATTAATAGGAGATTTTGTTTCATATGTGGTGCCACGAGGACAAAGTTGAGTTGGATTTGTCCATTCCTTGATAATGTAGACTCAATTTTTGTAAGTGATATTTGTTGACCATTTCCAATCATGATAGAATCAAACCCATTGTAATGCTTTAAGGTTGAGAGTTTACCTATATGATTTATTATGTGGGCTAATGTTCCAAAATCAACAACCTATTTTTCATCGATTGATTTTGTTACTTGCATGGCTACAAAGGTGTTTAGTATTTCTTCTATCTATAAGGTATGATTAACGCGTCTTTAGCATCCTAGTGCTATGTGGCTTCTTTTCCCATAGATTTGGCATGATATAATTTGATGTGTTCTAGGATTACTAGAGTTGCTTGGAAGTTTGCCTTGGGAATTAGTTTGATTGAAGTTGTTCCTGTTTAGAGGACTTCCTTTATGCCATGGTGCTAATGGGGCAAAAACTCTCCCTTGAGAGTTGAAAGGGTAGCAGAAATCTCTTCCTTGTGGTGTTTTGCCTCTTTGTATGTTTCTTCGAGCTAAGAAGGCAATATTTTCATTGGGTGAGGTAGAGGGCAAAGGTGTATATTGTAATCCTAGCTTTGAATGCCTACAATTGTGATACTACCTCATTGAATTAAGGTATTTGTGGGTTGAACATTGCTATCTTAAAAGCCTCATAGTTTTGGGCTAAGCTTTCCAATAAGAAGAAAGTTTTTGTTGAATCAAACAATGGTTTACCTAGTGAGTTAAATTGATTTGCCAACTCTTTAAATTGTCTCAGGAAAGCAAATAGTGTCTTTCCATCCTTATAGAGATTTTGTATTTTATGATAGTAGATCAAATTCTCATGCTTTTATTTTTTATGCAAAGTGGTTCGGAAGGGCTTCCTGTACTTGTGCTATAGTGTCAAGCTTAAATATATGCCCTAGTACTTATTTTAAAAGAGTGCTTATGATCTAGGAGTCTAAAAGAGTATCATTTTTAAACCTAAGAGTCAATATGTTGGGTTATCTTTTGTTCCTTCGTCTTTAGTGATGTTGGTGATTGGCTTTATAATTTCTTCAATAAGGAACCTAGTAAGTCTTTAAGTTTGTACCAAAAACTTGATTTGAGTAATTTAGGGAAGATAATTTTCCTTTGTCAATTTTATTGTAACAAAGGTACTCACATTTCTGGAGTTTAAGGAAAAGGTAGATGAGGTTAAGAAATGACATATTTCCAATAAAGGTGGTGATTGACTTGGCTTTGGTACCATGTAGAAAACAAAGTATTGAAACCATATAGATATAATTAGAGAGAATATTGGGCAAAGGTGGGCTATTATTTCTTAGCTTTGTGCTTATGTTTTCTCTTAAGCATACAAGAGACCCCTCATACATATTTATAACAAAAGTTGCTCTCAAATACATTAAATAGTTCCCACATCCATGTTACATTACACTTGTAGTGAAATTTCCTTATAAACCTTGTTAGTTTGTCTTCATGGTTGACTCTATGGAGTTCTTCATACCTCATCCTCAAGGGTTCATCCTTCAAACTTCCTTTTTAACTTGACAAAATCTCCATAAGATAAAGTAGTCCTCCTGATGTTCTTTGATAATTAGTTGATCAAACTTTTTGGTTTTAGCAATCGTAGAGACCATGACTTTTCCTTTAGTTTTAATTGGTGTAGTTAATGTGGAAGCTTCCTGGAACTTTACAAAGGTTGAGTTAGCAGAAAGGATATTAAGATCAATGTTTGGAAAGCAATCCAACATTTCCATGTTAGCTATTAGGATAGTTTCACTAGGAAATGGCATGAGATTAGTGAGCTTTATTTCATGGAAGGGAACGAAGTAGGCTTGTTGTAAAGCTCTATCTCATTGAGGTTGAATATCATAGTAGCTACACCTACTGTGCCACTACTAGAGGAGCTATTGAAGGCTCCATGGGCTCCTTGAACATTACTAGCCCAATGTGCAAGGTTTTAAAGAATTGTAGATATAGGTGTTGCTTGTATTAATTAAGCATTATCCAACACAATGCTTCCAACACTTTGCATTACTCTCTCAAAATTGAATTACAATCTACTTTGCATGGCATCATCATACATTGGGAAAAATTATGCCCTAGATATCTTGGAAAATGTAAACACTAGTGATGCTTGATCAGTTTCCACTTCATATAACATTGGATCCCACCTTTCCTTTAGTGATCAATAATGATCATTTTCTACACCCCTCTCTTTACTATAACATTATGGGTGCCTTTTAGTTCTCTTGTAGCAACTAACTCTCACTCTTCTTAACATAGCTTATGTGATCCACATGGCTTGTCAATTATGCTTGCACCAATCACCACACACTAGTAATCAATCAAGTATGTTCTTTAGTTTTTTTACCAACATTCTCCACCATAGTATTCTCCTCATGGAGTCCTTTCCAACTTTATGCATTTTCTAATCTAGGTTGTTGGATGATTCAAATAATCATTGATAGAGGTTGACAAGTGCTTGGCAAATATTATTGCAAGGCTCATGTGAGTGACTTTTCTTCATAACCTCCAAGCTCCCATTCCTTAGCTTTGCATACTATGGTATTACAATATCTTTATTATCTGCTTGACTACTAATATAGTTTTTTTTTTGTCTTCATGATAAATACATTGATATTGACTTTACTTTTTTTTTTTTTTTACTAGAATGAATTGGTACAAATCAACCTAGGTTAGACAGAATGGAACTCCATTCTTTAAGGATGCAGGGGGGATTTTTTTCTTTTGCATTCTTCACTTTTAACCTAAAAGAAAAAAGAAAAAAAGAAAAAGGGAGAGCCATCTTGTGAGGGTTGTTTATAAGCACCCTTGCATAGGATGGATGCATTCCCCATTTCTTTCTTATGTTGTTCTATTTGGGCATAGCATGCCTAGGTACCACTTAAGTTGGTATGACACGATAACATGGCATTCTCTGTATACGTAGAATGTTATTGCTTTTACATGTCAAAGATAGTTTTAACCGGTAGGACTATCGTGAAAGTTTGGCTTAAAGAACACCATTAAGCCAGGGGTCCCTTTTCAAAGATAGTTACTTGCCTCTTAATCTCATGATGTAATAATATAAAGATCAATAAAATTCTATAAAATATCTATCCTAATTTGTCTTATTCACACCAGTATTGCTACTCAAATTTTGTATTACAGCCCCAATGAAGGGTTTTGCATTTTCTGTACCAACAAAGAAAGGAAAATTACTAGGCTAGTTCGGCAATTATGCTCCTGTGGACTTAATAATGCCAGCCATCTTTCGGTATAAACAGTCCCATCTTTCTTCTGCCTCCTTCCTCCTTTCTACCCGATATTAACTTCTTGTTTTCCTGCAAACAAACCAGATTTGTAGATTCGTTTTCAAACCAATTATACGAAAAAGAGAACGATATAAATTAAAATTTGAAATCTGTGTCTAGCATTTATTTGCTTCTGAATACAGAAGCATCTGGGTTCGGATGCAAGGGTTTCCGCAGGGAAGTTTTCCAGGTCCCGGGTCGGGTAGCGATGGTTTGGCACAGCTTCAGGCCACCATGCACGCCGTCGAGCTTGCCTGCACTTCCATTCAGGTTCTCTAATTACTTTCTTCTGCACTTTGTGCTCCAATTTTGTTGGAAAACGAAATAAAGAACGTGAAGTGAAATAAGGAATAAACTCATCCACATACAAGCCTACAAACAAAAACATCCGAATATCTTGTGTGCATTAATTTTTTATTTTCTCTTTTTATCTATTCTTTTGATTGGCGAATTGCACATTCACCCGGTGGTTTTTTGAACTCGCGGCCATATCATCAGGCCATTGAGGAAGTGCCATTTGAGCTAGAGTTCATTTTATGCTACCTCTCTCTACATGCGCACAGATTACTGTCATTAGAGCATGCACTTCCGAACACTAATACTGGCATATGCACATGAATGTATATGCATCTAATACGTATTGGTTATACTTTTTGTAGATGCATATTAATCCAGCTGCGGCTGAGGCAACGTTACTGTCTTTGCACCAGTCTCCCCAGCCTTATCGGGCATGTCAATTCATTCTTGGTAAGTTTTTTGACATGCGCTCCAACAAGAATTTTTTTTTCCTTATTTTTCGGTTCTGAAAATAGTTTGGCCTAAGTCACTTGCAATTTATCGGGGCACCTAGGGTTAAGTATAAGCTTGGACGTTTGCATTTGAGATGGGTTCTAGAAAATTTATCACAAGCTGTCAATTTATCTCGTGTTCTCAGTCAATCATAGACCAAATTGTGGAATTCAATGAGGTTGATTTCTTATTTTTCGTATTTGTACTGTACTTCAATATGATAAAAATAATGATATGGTCAAAATATGTGAATTTCTAAGCAATCTTATGAAGCAAATAATAAGAAGAAGATCATGTGATGTTGCTCCAAAAGGGTATGTGGAACCAAATGGGAGAAACCACAAAACCTAGTATAGCTCAAAAGTATATGACAACTAAAGGAAACAAGTCAAAGACTTATGAAAACTTCACATATATGCTTACAGACTGACTTAAACTGCTTGGAATCCATGTTGTATGCCTATCCTTCGTTACCAATTGATAATTCCATGATTACTTTCTATCTGTGACTCCTACCTATGCTTCCTAGGCCATTCACTTAATGTCTTTCGGCTCTTAACCTAATTTCACATGCTGCCATATTGAAGAGTTGATCTCAAAAAGTATGTGGTTTCTGTATCAGCTAGAAGGTTTTCTGTGAGATTCATGTAAATCTAAATTTGATTTCTAGCCTTAAAAAGGTCTTCCAATCAATAGTCGATGTGAGTTTGGTTTTGATTTTTCATGCAAGTGGGTTTCAATCATTTCACAATGCATTCTGGGGCATCCATTTTTAATTCTGTTCAGACAGTCTTTGAACAAGTTTCCAACCCCAAATGCCACATAATCTTGGGTATACCGTCTGGACGAAATTCATTTTGTTCAAATTGGCTTGACCAATGTTCAAAACTAAATTCATAAGAAACTAATCTTGAGCCATAGAGAAATCTCTCAGTAGAAAATGACCTTAGATTTAGGTGAAGTCCAAACTAGCTTCTTCTAGTTCAAGTTCTAGATTTCTAGGTCAGTTACTATCATAATAATCTGATCAATTCTTGCATGGTGGTGTCTTGATGAGATTGTAGTTGGTTGTTGATGAAGTGTGACAGGACTTTTTTGAATTTATTAGTCCTAAACGTTGTATTTTTGTCTACACATTATAAAACTAATAATTACCACAGGAAGGGCTTGTTAACATGGCTCAACCTAACATTTGATACTGATGCTTGTGTTTGTCCTTAGGCTTTTGTTACTTTGATTTCATATGATACCTTGATTGTGCTTATTGCTAGAATTGTTTGTGGGTTGGGTATGGGTGTTTCTTTAGGGTTTTTATTCTTTTGGTTTGTTTCTCATATCTCATTTTGAAGAATATTTGGTATGAAGAAGCATGTTGTTTAAATAGGAATTGGGTTCATGTGTCAAAATAAATGCCTTATTGATGGCATGTTCTGTAGCAGTGGACTAATAATGAGGTACTGATGCAACTGTATGTCCTATAATGTTTTGTTTCTCCTGACCTGATGATATTGAAAAGCAAAATAGTGTTCTAATATGAAAATTTGAACTACTTCTGGCTATTGGATGAATTTTAGTAACTAGCTATTATCTTATTTTTAATCTTCTAGTCTATAAGTGGTTGGCTAGAATGGAATTTGATACATGAGAATTCAATTTGGATTGAGGCTGGGGGCGTTGGTTATGGTTGTTATTCTGTTATTTAAGCAATATAAGGAGGTTCAGGGAGAATAAGATGCTATGAGATGCAATAGCTAAACCCTGGTGGCATCTGAAGGAAAGACAAGGAACTGGTGTTACTTGTAGAAGCTTTACCTCAAGCTCTCTTACCCTCCCACAATCAACGCTGGCCAACATCTAATTGTCATTAAACTACTATCTGGCTTGAAACACCTATATTCCAGTGGTTATCAGCTTGAGGATAGCTCTTGTTAAGTTCAGTGTATTCTATTTACAATTATTTGATCCCTGTGAATGTGCAAAACCATTGTTTATAGACATCAACTTGCTTTTTAGGACAGTTTATTGAAAAATTACGTAATAGTGCCTGCCTTTTCTGCTGATGGTGGTTCAATCTATCCAGGGAATTCTCAGGTGCCAAATGCAAGGTTTCAAGCTGCTGCGGCCATACGTGATGCAGCTATCAGGGAATGGGGTTTCCTTTCTGGCGATGACAAAAGAAGCTTGATTAGGTTGTCTTACTATGCTCCTTTTTGGGTTTTTTTTTTCAATCAATCTTGTAGCATTCACCTCAGTAGTCTTAGTCTATAAAAGCAGTTCTATCTTAAATCTCCTTCGGGCAGTAATCATGTTAATAATTTAATATTGTAACACATAGATTTCCTATCATATGGTACAAGTACTTCTATATCCATTTTGTTGACCCTGGACTAAATGAATTTATCCTGCATGCAGTTTTTGTCTCTGCTTCATTATGCAACATGCTAGCTCACCTGAGGGCTATGTCCTGATAAAGGTTTCTTCTGTGGCAGCTCAATTGATGAAACGAGGCTGGTAAGTTGTGATTGATTTGACATGGAAACTCTAAACAGTGTAAAATAAGTGAATGCCCTGCATTTTTGTTTTTAGCTTTTGGCTAGGACGCACATGTATGGAACCCTTGTTGGCATCAGCTCTATGGTACTTATGATATTGATAGCTTATGTTAAATGGAAGTGGGACTCCTTTTATATTTGTGACGTGAATTGCTATCCTTCATGTAATGCTTTGTACACATGTTGCATGTTTGGTTGAAAATAGTGTGATCCAGGTCTTGTTTCAGCCTTTTATGTAGATCACCAGCATATTTTGTGAGACATACCATAATGATCCAGGTCTTGTTTCAGCCTTTTATCTAGATCACCAGCATATTTTGTGAGACATACCATAATGATCCAGGTCTTGTTAAGGCAATCTTCTTGTGATTCACCATGATTTTTTTTGTAGGCTTGATTTTACTGCTGCAGAGAAGGATGCATTTTTTAATCAGGTACGAATATATGCACATGCATCAGGACACTTATTGTTCAAGATGGTGTATTTCTGCCGTTTCCTTCTACAATTATTTTTCACTCAAACCTTTTTCTTTTATTGCTTTTGTTATTCTTTTTCTATTTTTTAATGTACATTTTTTAGTGGAATCTTAACAACAATGTTTATAGAAAGAAAAGTTAGAAAACTTACTGCTCCTGTTATTCCATGCCAATGAGGTAACTTTTTTGTTATTTTGGTTCAGTATAAAACTTCAATTGTAAATTCTTTTGACCTTCTCTCTCTTATTTCGACTCATACCCCAGGTATATTTCTTTTGAGCTTGCTTTTCCCTGTAGTAAAGCTCTCTTATTTAACTGCGGCAGATCTTTTGTCCATCCTTCATGTGAAAAAATATCTGGTCTGAAACTATTCCTAGGCTTCTTTCATCCTTCCTCAACTGTCTTGAGTTGAGGGGTTCTGGTTTTTGCATGATGAAGAGAAATACAAATAACTAGGTTGTCCAAGAGATTGATAAAAAGAACTTGTCTTCTCATGTTTTAATTGTCTCCAAGAGTCTAGAGGAAAAAACCTCTATTTATTGTAGAAAGGCAGCTTCTTCAAACTCAGAAAATAAACAAAAAATAAAACTTCAATACCTATTATTTCTTCTTGCTTAAAAATGAAAAGTACTAAATATAAGGTGGGTGGAGATAGCCATCCCTCCCTAATAAGAGATCCTAGATTAATTTTTTTCCCTTGTTTTAGAGTAGAATTATTACTACTTTCATGATTTACAGAGATTAGAAGCATCCAAATTATACGACCTCAAACTATTCCTGGCTTTCTTATGTATTTGAAGTTTGCACTCCCAGTCTCATCCTATGTATCCCAGGAGGCCTTATTTGTATCCAGTTGAAGCAATAAGCTTCTACCTCTCCTAACCTGCAACTATGGGGTTGGGTAGCTAATAAAGCTCTCCAGTGGTAGAAATCAATATATGTTTGAGTTAATTGATTGGCAAATTAATCCAGGATAGCTATATATGGCTGTTGCATCTGACCTAGCCATATTTAAAAGTTCTAGTGGTCCTCTATCTCTCTCTGTTCCCCTCTTCAAACACATCAGTGTGACAAAGCTGAGACTCCTACAGAGTGCTACACTCCTTAGCATGAGATGCAAATAAGTAGAGACTAGAAAACTATTAAAGCTCCATGACCACTGCCAGTGAAGGCAGACGCGATTCACTGCTTACTTATCTGTTATCTTTTCATCTTTTGTCTTTTACTAATTAAATTGTTATTTATTAAACCAAGTTTAATGACCATCCAAATAAATGGTGCAACGCTAGATTGTGATGCAGACTTCAGTACATTTACTGGAGAAACCTTATTCGTGCACCCTTCAGATGTGTAAGAAACGTGCTTATGGAGAAAGTGCATTTAGGATTCTTTTCCACAAAGTGTCTTCATCCTAGTACACACTAAAAATAATGAAAAATTTTTGCGGCTTCTGCCTCCTTGTCCTGGAACCACCTAATGGAAGCATTGCATTTCAGTGCATGTAGATCTCCCCATAGCACATAATCTGCATCCCATATTTATTATTCCCAGTTATGGAAGAGAAATGGTGGAATCCATTTTGTGCCCTTTATAAAACATTTATCACCTCCTACCTTGGATTTGCCTTTTTGCAATATCATTCATGATAAATATCCAAATGTCATCTGTAGAGGCCTTTCTACTGTTAACCTCCATGCATTCATATTAACATTCAACACCACAGCTTTCCCTTGTCTCTTTAGTAGTCTATTACCAAAGCTATTATTATCCCTTAGGGTTTGATTCTGGAGAGGTAAAGTGTTATACTAGATATCTGTTGGGCTTCAACAAAGATATGCAATCCAGAAGGAAGTCCTTCACCGCCAACTTAGCACACAAAGATTGACTTTGTAGTTCTTCTGGGGTATAAGCCATCAAAGTCAGATTAGAAGTGAACCTCTTAGTGGAAGAATATTAGCTCTTCCATCCTCTACGCTTCCACTTTATTTTCAGTTTCTCCCTGCTGGGCAAGCAGATTACATCTTTTTTCTTGTGATTGTTACCAGATTAGTGGATTTCATTTTAAGAGAACTTTGAAAGCAATTGAATCACCACAGCATCTGGCTGTGAAGTTTTTGCTGGACAGATTGGAAATTTTACTTTTTGTGACATACTAACACTTTGATAGTCACAGGTAAAGCAGGCTATTCTTGGCATTCTTGGGATGGATGTGCAGTTCATCGGAGTGAATTTCTTGGAATCTTTGGTGTGTACCAATCTGTAGATTATCATGTTTTAAATGCATGCTAGTTTTGACCTGTGTCTGCTAAAGCTTATAGTATTTGACCAGATATAGTGGTATTGACGTCTTTGTTTTCAGGTATCTGAATTTTCACCCTCTACTTCAAGTGCCATGGGACTTCCAAGGGAGTTTCATGAGCAATGCCGGAGGTCATTGGAGATAGACTATTTAAAGGTTCTTTCAGTTTTTGTTTGCAATCCTTTTCTCAGTATTCCTTCCAGAGTGAGCTATAACCTGCAAGGAATTCTTTTTATGGCTCTCATATGCTTCTTCTGACACTTGTCTTTGTTTTTCTGATACCATTTGAAAATAGATTTTCTACAGTTGGGCTCAAGATGCGGCTTTAAGTGTCACAAATAGGATAATTGAATCCAACTCTGCTGTACCTGAGGTTAAAGTCTCTAATGCTGCGCTTCGTCTCATGCTTCAGATCCTGAACTGGGATTTTCAGTACAGCACCAATAGCACAAAAACCAGTATAAATGTTTTCTCTGCTGGAGCTAAGCATGATACTGATTCACATAAAAAATCTGAGTGTACCTTAGTGCAGGTAACAAGCTCTAATATGCATGTTTGTGTGATTAGCCGCATGTAATCTTAAACTAAAGATGCCAATTGGAAGCACATCTAAGAGATAGAAGAATGTGGCTGAATCATCCTTAAGGACAGCAGTAATATATTCCTGCTTCCCACTCTGCTTACACTTGCTTTTGAATAAAAAGAAGGGAAAACTTGAAAAACGAAAAAACCAACCTTATCAATAGGATTATCTTGTCTGCATCAGTGCTGTGTTGACAGCACTTTATGGTACTTAACAAATCTGTTCCTGGATCACACAATTATGGCTTTGTTGGTTAATAACTATAAGAACTGAACACATACTTTAGGAGGTAACAGTCGGTCACATTTTACCCTTTTTTTAATTTTTAGATTTTGAATTTTTTTTAAATTAAAATCCCAGACTAAACTAGAAAAGCAAGCTTGTGCTTCCTTGAAGTAAGTATGTTACTATTTGTTTCTTTTAAAAGAACACTTCCAAATAAGCACTTTATAAGATAGTACATTAATAATGTAGACCTTACCGAAAGCAGTTGGCAACTTTCTATGACATAAATAAATTTTATAAATCAAAAGATAAAGAACACTTAATAAAGATAGCTAGAATTTTGAACACCTTACATTTGAGTCATTTACAATCAGTTTTTTATTCTGCTTGTAGCCTGGTCCTGCTTGGCATGATATTTTGATTTCAAGTGGCCATACTGGTTGGCTCCTCAGCCTATATGCAGCTCTTCGACAAAAGTTTTCACATGAAGGCTACTGGCTTGACTGCCCTATTGCAGTCTCTGCTCGAAAGCTAATAGTACAGTTGTGCTCATTGACAGGAACTGTTTTTCTTTCTGGTACAAGTGTTACTGCCTACTCATGTCCTCTGTTTATTGATTTATAGGAATAGGAAATCATCATTGAGGTACTTTTGGTGGACTTATGTTATTCTTATTGATTCTGTCAAAACTCTGATTTGTTGACTTGGTCTTTTTCTTGTCTGTAATAAATTTTTCAGTATATAAGATAAGAAGTTTATCAAGGTTGGATGTAATTTGGCCCAAGGGTGCTTTATGAAAGCTGTTCCACTTTGTCGATTGTTGTAGAAAGAAAAGATTATGGAATGATTGAGGTTGGGTTGTTTCCAGACCCAAGGATTATGCTTTTGAAGGGAACAAGATCAGAAAACAGTTGCTAATTCCCTGTTTTTGGTGGAGCAGAAGGAATAATCAGCAGAAATTGTGTAACAAATATTTCTAACTTAGTTGAAGTTCTGGGGACAAACCTGATAGGAAGACTATTGGAGGCAGAATCCCTACTTTTCAGAGTTTCTGTATTTTTCATTTTAAGATTGTTAGTTCATGGAATATTTTGTTCTCTTCCTTTAAATTGAGGTTGTACTATTGTCAAATAAGCCAAGGCCAACATTCAGTTTAAGATTTATATTGTTGCTGGAATCACTTTTATGGGGGATATACATATGCTGGTCAATTGACTTTTATTATGGGATATCGGTGTGCTTTATGTGTGAATGGCAGAAGATCTGTCTTTGCTTCTCATTTTCTTTGTGATATTGCTTCTTGATTATGAAAAACATATGTTTTAGTGATCAAGCGATTCATTTTTGTAGATGATGGGAAAATGCTTGAACATCACTTGCTACAGCTTCTCTCTGGGATACTAGAGTGGATTGATCCCCCTGATGCTGTTTCAAAATTGATTGAATGTGGAAAAAGTGAAAGGTCATATCTTTGTAAATCACCCATATTTTCATCCAAATAAATTTTTAATGAATCCCTTCCAATTAACACCATAATTCCTTTCTTTTCTTTTCTTTTCAGTGAGATGCTTGATGGTTGCCGTGCACTGTATTCTATTGCAAATGTTGTAACTCCCTTTGTTTTTGATCAACTCTTGAAGTCCATAAGGTTAGTAACATGTTAGACTGTTTCTCCTATACTTATTTTGTATTTATCAATCTTTAGAGGTTAGTTGTGTGATTTAGCATATTATATTGTCTAAGCTAATATATTTGCCTTTATGTACAGGCCCTTTGGAACTCTAACATTATTATCCTCGCTGATGTGTGAGGTTGTTAAAGTCCTTATGGTTAACAATACTGAAGAGGAGACATGGAGCTGGGAGGCACGTGATATCTTATTGGATACCTGGACTGCCCTACTTGTGGTAGATACCTCTAATGCAGTGGAATATGCATCTAATGTTCTTGATGATACTTTAAAATTTGCTTATGATGGGTAATCCTTAAGGTGTTCTATTTCTAGCTGTTCATCATTCGTCATGCAACTAAAGAATTTTTATAATTCTTCTTCAGCCACTGGATAGTAGTGGTGGATATGCCATGCTTCCTTCTGAAGGGATAAGTGCTGCAGGAAGTCTGTTTGCATTGATTGTAGAGTCTGAGCTAAAAGGTAAATTCCAATATATTACTTGCTATGTTCATTCATCTTTGCTTCTTTATACAGAAATCATTTTCTCTGGCGGTATTATCTGGTCATAACAGTGAATGTTGTTGTGTGATATAGCAGCAGCTTCTTCAGCACTGACTGATGACGCTGACTCTGACTACCTTCATGCTTCAATCTCAGGTATTGGAAATTTTTTTTGAAACATCCATATACTAAGTTCCTCCTGCTTTGTTTTGTACTTCTTAGGTCTCAATCAGTGTTAAATGATGGTGTCCCGTGTTAATAGTTGTCTTTTTTTTTTTTATCCTTCCTTTTATTATTATTATTGGTCTTTACTGGTTGGCTTAATTTCACTTTAAATTATTGTCACGTGGTTCTTGCAGCCATGGACGAAAGGTTAAGCTCCTATGCTCTTATTGCAAGAGCAGCCATTGACGTCACAATTCCTTTGCTAACGAGGCTGTTTTCTGAACGCTTTTCACGGCTTAGTCAGGTGGTTTTGATGTCCATTGTAACAAATGTTTGGTGCTCATTGTTCTGATTTTAGTTACAGGGATTATTATTTCTGACAATTGGTCATGTGATCTGGTGGATTATGATTTGTATTCACTGGAGCCTATCTAGGCTTGCATTATTCAATTATGATTTGGTTTTGTATTAGAGAAGCACAGCATAAGCAAAACTTCTTCCACCCTAATCAACAGCTGGGATTACCTGATCAAACTGTCCTCAGCCTCTTGGTTCATGTAAAGCCACTGATTAGCTGGAACGTGTTCATTAAGGAATGACATTGGGTCTCAGTTGAACCAGCAGGGCACTCATAATTTTTATATAACTGAAATCATATGTTCGTTTGTATGAAGGTAGAGTCATAAGCTTTAAAACAGAACTTGTAAAAATGTCTGGAATATCTAGGAGCCTTAAACCTCTAACCTTTTTCAAGTTTTTGAGCTTCAGGGTGTTGCCTTCTAAGAACAGGTGGGGGAACAAGTGGTATGCAGGGAGAAATCAGTTGTGTAGAGTCATTATAATTAAAATAAAGAAAGACGTGGGGGTGGCCCAGATGAGTTATCTAAAGACATGCTTTGTTCTTGCAGTTGGTATCTCACTCACTGCGCATATTGGGATCTAGTGTAGTACAGCTTAGTTTTGCATGGGGTCATGCGCTATGCTACATGTTTGACATATTAAATCTGGTCTGACAAGATCTTAATGGTTCATTAGTTTCATCTTGCATATTCTGTTCATAGTAATAAAGAATTTCATTGTGCTTCTACACTGTAGGGTGGAGTAGTGTGGAGTAGTGTGGATTGGGAAATAGATGAAAAATTTTGTTGGGGGGCTAATCTGGTGTGGACTTGTTAAATGGAAGACTCAGATCTTTAGAAGTAGGGAATGATGCTAAATTTAGAACTGCTTAGTCCCCATCACCCTTTTCTTGGTTCTTTTTTGTTTTTCAGACATGGATTTCCTGTATACTGATGACTTGAAATGTTGTATAAGATGCCCTATTGGTGGAATTCTACACCTGCGTGATCTCTGTGCCACTGCTTTGCATCATTAATATATTGCTGCACTACAATAACTTATATATATATATATATATATATATATATATATGTTTGGTCTTTCTTCTTTATTGGAAGTGGTGTATCATGTTTTTCATATAAGATTCTTCTAGATACTTATATAAGTTACTGAAGGTATTTATCGATGGTCCATGTAGTCATATCTCAGATGATTCACTTTATTTGTAGGGCAGGGGCGTTATTGATCCAACTGAGACTTTGGAGGAAGTTTATTCGCTTTTACTGATTGCTGGCCATGTACTTGCAGATGAAGGGGAGGGAGAAACACCTGCTGTATGTAATTAATCGTTCTTCTTATTTCAACAATTTTTTACACTTTTACATTTTGTCCACTCATATTAGTTTTTGGTGGCAGCGTTTGCTTTTGTGTAATGTATACCACATTTACTGCTACCAGAGATTTTCTTACATATATATATATATATATATAAAATATGCTGGTTTGCTAGTTGGGTGCTTCGTGCTTTAATGTGCTAAAATACCATGGTCATCTAAAACCAGTCAATCCTGTGCCTGCCAATTCTAATTATGGTTATGCTATGTATTTCAGGTTCCATATGCTATACAAATCCACTTCAAAGACAACATAGAAGCAGATAAACATCCTGTTATTTTACTTTCTAGGCAAGTTTTTTCTTTCTTCTCAGTCACCACAAAATGCCTATTTGATTACTCTGACTTGTTAAATCCCATTGTCAGCATTATGAAATTGAAAAGAATATCTGCACCTCTTATTTATAATAATACATAATCAGAAGAAAATGACATTTATAAAAAGTGCATTAAAGATAACAAACAAGAGAAGAAACATAATAAGCTTGTTGACACCTCAAATCATGATTTATAATATGCAATACTACTGCTTTACCTGAAGGAGATACCATTTCTTGCTATCTAGTTACTGCTAAATGTGAGTACGTGATGTTATTTCAGATTGAGTATTGATTATTAAATTTCAAAATTTAGTCAATTTAGCTTATTTCTTAATGGTGATTTGTGGGACATAGACCTTCATATTGCATGCAGTATACATATAATGAAACCAATACAAACCATTTTTGTTTGTGTTGCAAATATGCTACGTAGAAAACACATATGAATGTTAGCCTAACTGTCAACAAGTTATGTTGAAGCTACAAAGAACTTTTACTCCATCAAATTTATATTTCAACGGTGAACAGCAGAAAATTGTTCATGTCAAAGGCATAGATTGTCAGTTGGAGTCTGCATCATGCAATGTTCCTTGTTTTAGTTCATCTTCTTGAGCATGGAAGAAATCCTTGATTAAATTTCCCGATGGGAGGGAGGCACCATAGCATATCTCTTTGCATGTTTCAACACTCAAGGTGAAAATTTGGACTTGCTTGTTGATAAGTGTTTGACATTTGACTATCTCACCAGGATTTTTTGGAGGTATTTGTGATATGTGATTAACATTAAGCTTTTGTTCAGAAGCTGTTCTTACATAACTGGCATTTTGCCACTTCACAGTGGTTTCACCGTGCTCCCAGTTTTAGTTGCCAACTTTAGTTGAAGTTAAGAAATTTGCAATTTCTATATTTTAGGCTTATAATATATCTTGTCCTTTTGCTATCTCATTTGATGCAGCTCGATTTTAAGGTTTGCTGAGCAGAGTTTAGATCCTGAATTGAGAACCTCAGTTTTCAGTCCTCGACTCATGGAGGTAACGTATTATTTCCTTTTTGCCCTGCAATACCTTGAGCTTATTTCCTTTAGGTTGTTATTAACTATTATTAAAATATAGTTCTGTGATATCATATTTTAAGTTTTTAGACACCAACAATGTACGGTTCTCCAACTCTTGTCCATAACAATCATTTCTTGAAAAAAGATGTTAGCCTTGCTTCACTTACACTGGCATTTGACTTAGCTTCTTTTTTTTTTTTTTTTCTTTTTTTTTTCTTTTTTTTTTTTGGGTGTGATCTCCCTTTTAGGCCTTTGTTTTATCAGAAAGTAAGATTCGATTTTGTCTTTTCCAATGGGTAGACATCCTAGCTTCCTTCCATTTTCTCTGAAATTCTTGCTCTATGAAAATCCTAGATGTTAGAACGTGCAAAGTACCTTTGTGGTGGATTTTAGCTCAGTGGAGTTAATTGAGCTACGTATTTGTGCAGGCTGTTGTATGGTTCCTCGCTAGATGGTCCCTTACGTATCTTTTGCAGCCTGAAGAAATAAGAGAGGGTACCCGTGAATCAGGTCATGGTCTGCCTCATCAGCTCCAATTGCTGCAGTCAAGAAAAATTTTGCTTGGCTTTTTTGGAGAACATAATCAAGGAAAACTTGTTCTTGACATTATTGTTCGTGTATCAATCACATCACTTATGTCATATCCTGGGGAGAAGGATTTGCAGGTATGAGTCACTGAGGCATATTTATTTTTACATTCACTTAGCATTAATTTTGTTAACGTTCGTTCCTTTTTCCCAATCCCCAAGTGTGTTCTTATTCATACTGTCATACTCAGAGCTTATATTGGTCCTGCTACCACATGCTAATGTCTTCAAATGATTTTTAGTGGGTTCTGTTTAAATTGTAAGCACAGGATAACATGGTATTGATTTTTATTTTGTCACTTTGGTATGAAAACACTCTATTACAATTACACTTGCCTTTTTTTTCTTTTCTTCCCAATTATTAAATGTTATGGGTGTAACTTGGTGGTTTGGAATGCAATTATGGAAACACCTATTTAAGTTTGAAAGTGCACCATGAAACGGCATTGAAGGGTGATGTTGTGGATTCACAACCCTCTAGATACTTTTGTAATTTATGAGAAAAAATGGATCATCCATCATAACTCGAACAAGTAGTAAACTCTATGATTAATTAACATTTTATTGGATGTAACTATTGCTAACTGTATCAGTTTGTTGTTCAATATGACTGTTTTTGCTAACTTGAGTTATGCAGTTAACATACTTCAAATTTCTTACCTCCTTGAGGTTACATCCGTGAAATTTCTTTGTTCCTGGAAGTGGGAAAATATATCAACTTTTTCTTGCCTTATGGTTTTTGGAAGACTAAAACAGTGGATTTAATTTTTAGAATCTAATTTCTTGTTGGATAAACATATTGAGGGGGCCATATTTTTTTGCTTTTGTTTGACAGGCACTCACTTGTTACCGACTACTTCATGCTCTTGTTCGACAAAAACATATATGTGTTCACCTTTTCCGACTGGTGAGTCACATAAACTGCAAATATTGTTGATGCACAAAACTTACAACCTGAGTTAGTTCAATTTGTTTGCCCTTGCCACAAAGATGTCTATCTTCTCTCGTTTTCCTTGTTTGTGATTAATCCTATTGATTACGTCATCACTACTCTTACTTTTGCAAATTTTACCCCAGCTTGGTGGAAACAGGATCTTGCATGTAGAATAGCATTTATGCCCGTCATGACCCAAGAGAAACACAAATCATATTTATTCTGTCATCCCAAAAGAAATTGCAAAATTTACATTAGTGTATTGTACTTATTAATGAGGTCTAGTCTTATTTGATAAGACATAATAGTGTGAGAGTCGATGCTCATATATTATCATCATATTCCTCGCATCCAAAATGAGAATTTTTCTAGCTATCGCGATCTTTTCCACTCAGGTCTCAAACATCTTTGTTAGAACTATTTTTATGTGGCAGAATCCCAATATTGCATGGTGTGACTAGATTACTTTAACAAACATCTGTGATGAAACAAAGAAACAATTAGCTATTACTTAATACCATCTTTCATGACACAAGGAATCAGTTAACTATACATCTGCCATCACTCTGAGAAACTGGTCAAAGTTACAAGTGGAGTTTCCCCAAATTACTTGTAATCTTGGTTCTTAAAAACCCTTTACACCCATGTAAGACAATTATGGTCTTACCATTCAATATGAAATTTAATTACTCAGGATGAAGTGGTAAGTCCTCACTGTCAAATTGATACAAACAAAAATGGGACAAAGTCTCTGTAGTGGATTCTAGTATCTGGAATGAGGCATTGTTGTCTTATGTAGGTGAATGAAGCATGTGATTGAGCGATGCCTTGGCTGTAAAGAAATCATTTTTCACCACAATGTTTCCTGTAGCATTACTCTTAATTTCTAAAATCATTTCTGATGTATGGATGACTGACAATCTTGTGACTGATTATAACTATGAGAAGTGATGCCGAAATTGTACCATGTTCCTGTAGCAGCATGATCATAATTTCCATCAAATGATGCAGTTTTTACATGCTTTTTTTGCCTAGGTGCCTAGGTCCGTAATGTAACTATTTTCAAGATGGTTTACATCTCATGTGACATGAACCATGGATCTTCTCCTTGCTTATGTCAAGCTTTGAATCAAGATGTTCCATGGGGCATGCATATTTTCATTTTTAGTGCACTCTGCATGGTACTTATATTGAAAAACTGGAACTTATACTACAGGTTGGGAGTTATAAAATTTTGGAATTGGAATGATCTTTTATTGATTATTTGACTGATACCTCTGAACTGCAACCTGCTGTCAATGAAAATACCAACTTAAGAGAACCAAATGCAACAAGATAGTGGTGATGCTCTTGAAAATACTAACAAGTTTTCATAAGCCAATTTACACTTGTTATCTTTAAGTTAGAATTGGATGTGGGGGCCAAACTTTAAGTGTTGGTTTTGAAGTTATCTTTTAGATTTTTTTGCACTTTTTTCCCTAATCAAATAGATTCCTTCATGCAATTCCATGTTGTTTAATGATACCCTTAGACAGTTGTATTACACTAGAAAATTGTGAGACATCCCACTAACATGGAGCTTACTGCCACATCCTTTATTTGGGTTTTGTGGCTGCGATAACCTGCAAGTCCTGGGTACAAAGCCATCCATCCCTTTTGTAAGGGATAGCCACAAATGGGGTGACTCATGCCTTTTAGAGAGTGGCCTTGAGTTCCGTCCCAGCAGCTATTTTGTCTTTTGTGGCGTGGGGTATGGATGCCATGAGGTTGGGTCAAGGTCATCTCTTCTCCTTTCCATTATTTCTTTTGTGCATGGAATGACTGTAATTTCCTAAGGGCTCTTATGGAGAAAAAAAATGGATGGAATATTTATGGAACTCATTGAAAGAATCTATCTGTTCCTGACATGGACTTGGATATTAACCTGATACCTTGGTATATTTGTATTTCATTGGCATATTTGTATTTTAGTCAATGGAACGATTTATTTTAGTCAGCTACCTCAATCTCTGGATTTGTTCTGCAGGACTCCTGGTGCAACCTCGCACATGCTTTTGCTAATGAAAAGAGTTTGTCCCTGTTGAATGTTGCTCATCAGGTAAGAAACTTGGTTCCTTAAATCTAGTGAGCTACTGTTATTTTTCCAGTTCTGTAAGCTCAATTTTTCCCCTGCATCAGCGGTCACTTGCACAAACACTTGTTTGCTCAGCTGCTGGCTTGAAGAATTCAGAGTCATCAAGCCTGTGAGACCTCCATTTTCGATTTCATTCTGCTTATACATTTTTAATATGTGGATTTTAAGAATCTTTACATTGTAATTTTTGTGTCCAATGTATAAAGGTACGTAAGGGATCTCATGTGTCATACAGTGACATATCTAAGCGAATTGTCCAGCAAGAATGACTTCAAAATTGCTGCTCAACAGCCAGATATAATACTATTGGTGAGGACATGAGACTTTTAATCCATTTTTTTGTTTTCTGGAGGTCAAAGAGTTGTTTTGTGACATCAGAGACATCCTATAGGTCAGTTGCATGTTGGAACGGCTTCGTGGGGCTTCAAGTGCCTCAGAGCCTCGGACACAAAAGGCAATTTATGAGTTGGGTCTCTCAGTACTGAACCCTGTTCTTGTTCTTCTTGAAGTTTACAAGCATGAGGTATCAACATAATTCTCTCTCTTTTTCTGCTCCTATTTCATGTGTAATAAGATTCTGTTGGGAAACAAAAAGGCATAGCCCTGACATAAAAATGATACACAAACAGAATAGAAAGAAAGAAAAACAGAAATAGATATGTTCAGAATTTATAAGGGTCAAAAGAATCCATGGAGGATGAAAAAGAAAAAGGCCCTATAATTCTATTCAATTTAAAAGCAAACTGAAAAATATTGATTTCAATTCAAGCAATAATACTTCAGTTCCAGCAAAAGTGCTCACTTTTTTCCCTCCAAGTTCTCCACATGTCGCACAAGGGTATGGCAGTGCAAATACAACTACTTTGATATCCTTTGAAGCCTTTACGCCAATGCCTCATTCACTCCTTCACCAATTAGGAAATATTTAAAGGAGTCCCAAATAAAGAGAAAACTAATGACCTGAAAACTCTACCTGTAGCACAATTTAAGAGTGTAATTGCACTGTCTGATGAATGTCAATTTGCAGTGTAGTTTAAATCCTACTCAAACTACTGTTGCCTTGAACAATTACCTGACAACACATTTTACATGAAGCTAAGACATTTTATGATGAATTTTGGTATCTTCCAAAAAACAATTAGTGATGAATGATTGGATTACATGTATCTCTATCTGTTTTTTTTTTTTTTTTTTTCTGATATTATGTTTCTGTCCTCCATTTTCATAATAAATTGTCTTTTCTCCACCTGCAAGTTTCCTGTCTGGCTCTTATAATTTACTTTCTCAAACCTATTCCCTTTTTGCTGTTTCTGTAATAAACTATGATTCTAAAATTTAAATCTCCCCTCCAATTCTGATCTATAATTTTGCTTAGTCTGCAGTTGTTTATCTGCTACTTAAATTTGTTGTTGCCTGGGTAAATGGACAAATCGCTTACTTAGAAGCTCACGAAACTGCATTAGTAGTTGACTTCTGCATGCGTTTGCTTCAGCTCTACTCAACACACAATATTGGCAAGGTAAATATTTTGCTTCTCCCGTGTTTTGTTTCTGAGGGCCAATTAACTCAGTAAAAAGATATGAATAAACGATATGAATATCTTTTGTGTAAATGCTGCTTAATGGTGAAAGATAACAGACTTTCAAAAAGCCTTATCTCTTGTACGTTGTTAGTGTGATATATTAGTATTACACAATATAGGAGTATCCTTGTTATTTCTCAGTAAGTCCCAGGGGTAAGTAAAAAATCTTTTTTTCCTATACTTGCCCAAAATTCAAAGTCCCTACCATTGATATGGTAGCAAAGCCAATGTGCTGACCAGAACTAAGAGATGTTCTAGATGACAAAGGAAGTCATTCTCGTAAGAGTTGTAATAGGATAATATAGATGGTTGAGAATGATAATTTCAATCAGAATGGGGTCATTTACGTTGTTCTTGAATGAGGCAATTGGCCCCAAAAACCACGTTTACCATGGGGAACTATGGCCTCCTGAATTATCAGATCTAACTAGAGATAGCTGCCAATGTTTGGAAAAAGCACCCAAAGTGAGTTACATGGTACCTCAAGACTCTGCCTGGAATAAGAAAATGACCATTTAAATTATCATGCTCTTCTTGCATGTTTTACAAACTCCCATGACTGGAGGTAAATATTCCTCTAGACTCTTATTACCCTGCTGTGGGCTAAAATTACTGCGTGCACACCTTGTAGATGAGAGAAATGTCACGAGTATGAATCTACCTGTGACAGAGACATCCCATGTGGCTTTAACTTTGACAAAATAAAGTATATTAGTGCAGTCAAATGAGTGACATAAGCAGAGCATGTTCTTGTATGAGTCCACTAAAATGGGATTGCTTAACTCACTACACAGATTGGAACCGTAGGACATTATTTTTTACTTTAACTAAACAAAGGTCATTGGAGTATTGAGGATAAAGGTAAATATGATTATTACATAAATTGCATGAGGATAAAAAATGTAGAACCAATATGTAGTAAATGATCATTCAAACTGGGCCAACACAAGCAAATATAATCATGTCTTAGTAACTGATGAATCAATATATTGAACCAACACAAAAGCCACCGAGCAACTTGGACAAATCTTGGTTAAGTCACCCGCAAGAAGGGCAAACAATAATGTAATTAAAAGCAATGGCATCTCCAGACTAAACTTGAACCAAAACGCAAACAGATCTGGCAAAAGATTACTGAATCACGAAAAAACCAAGCAAAACTTGCCTAAAATAGAAAAATTACAGCCTAGTGTCTAAAGTGGAGTAAAAAGTGCATAACTGGACTATCTCAAGTAAGCTGAAAATGTGTTTCTTTGCCTTAAGATGGGTTTTAAACCACCACAAAATTTCCGTACTGGTGATTTCATTTATCTGAAGCAAGCTAAGTCGACTCTGGAAAACAAGGGCCAACCTAAATTGACTCTTGATTAATTTAGACTCCTGAATATATGTTGCTAATGACATGGATCTTCCTAGTACATACTCCAAAGTTTTCATTGTGTACTTACATGTTTTTTATAAAGGAAAGAGACTACTTTGGTTATTTATGAGGAACAGACAGGAAAATGATGATGAAACCAAGACTGAAAAAAATAATTTGCCAATAAGTACAAAATAGAAGACTTCTTAAGTTGAATTACGTTCTCTTTTGAAATTTAAGGGAAATAGGTTCTCTTGATTAATCTCTAATTGGATCGAGTATAACAGTCAAGATAAAATGTGATGTGTTCTGCCTCCCACTTATGTAACAAGGATCATCAAATTATAGTTTTGGAATTTTACAATTAAGATACCGATTTTTCTCTCTACTTATTATATATTATGTGCTAACTATAACCAAAGAAGATAGTTGAGATTTTTCAACTGTACTGTTGTGGTTTAGAAAGTTATATTCTCTCATTAGAGGGGTTCTTCTCACCTTATATTACTTCTTCTATATTTTCTGAGGCCTAATTCACTTCTGCCATTCCAGTTAGCCATCTAAAACCAACCAAAAAGTTTCAATTTCATAAACAGGCTAAAACAATGTTACAAACTATCACCAACTAGCTTGAAATTAGAGAATTAACAAAAAAGTAACCATCAAAATTTATGCCATTAGGGTTCCTCCTGTCAACATATTATTTATAAACCAGTGTCAAAGATTGACGTAATTCCACACCTATAGTGATATCAAAATATTGCAGTACATAAATGCCATTTTGGAGGACAAAGTGGTGAAAATACTGATACAATAAGTCAAATCAAATCCAATGATAGCAAGGGAGATGGTAGAGCCACAAGGGTAGGTTGTCGCATGCAACAAGAATAAACTTGTAAGGGAGCTATAGGAGGGGGATGGCAACATATCTTGGAGAGAAGATGTCCAAGTCTGTATGGTGAAACACCTGGGACAGGAAGCAAAACAGGAGAGGAGAGCCATGTGAGATCAGAATCGACAAGTTAGCAAACATTAAGGGAGTGTAAACCAACAAAAGATGACCAATATTGGTAAAGTAAGGTGGAAGAATGTACTAAAGCAATGACATCCTTAATGTGTTTTCTAGCTCAAACTTAGTCTACTTTGTGGTGATAAAGCCACCCTTTGTATGACGTATAATCTTGTGTTTCTGATGAGAATTAAGCGTGATGAGATTAACTGTGATGTCATTCTAGAGAAAAGAAAAAATTACTCATTATGAATGTTTCTACACTGATGTAAAGTCAAAGGATCAACTTCTGGAGGTAGCTGCTAAGTTTTTGTGAGCTCTAATAGATAGAGGTTGATTTATCTCAAGCTTAAGTTTACATACATGCTCTAACTTGAGGGGATGCCTGTGAGTATCACTATTTTTTGTACTATACAAGCGTACATTTATGTTCTCATTATTTCTCACTATATGTATATGGTTTTGGGAGTGGGCATTAGGTTTAGTAAATAATCGTTTTATCCCCTTTTTTAGACCAACTCATATTAACCTGTGGATATCAAAACTCAAATTAAATTGTAGCAAGCTGTTAATATTTTTCCTCCCCTTTTTTTTGGTTGGTTTAACATTTTCCTCTGGTGAAAAGTTTGAATTGGAGGTACCCCCCATTACTTCAATCTGCAGTCTTTTTCAAAACTTCTGTGCTTCTGAAAGAGGTATGGGAATGACAAGAAGACATGAAAACCAGGTTTCATTGCCAAATTCTTCTTCAAAAATTATGTCGACGTTCAGCTTTGGTGCTTAGTGAAAGTATGTACGGACTCGTACAATAGTTTGGCCTGTGATGCCTTATATCAAATTTAATGTTTACATTATTGAGATGGATATCAGCCAAAAAATCAATTATAATGTGAATGGGTGTCATCCCAAGAATAGATTCCAACATTTCTATTCTTCCTTTATATAACATAGGCCTTATCCAAACAAGGGGCAGAGAACGTACAAAAGCAGTGGAATATTTTAGGAAGCAGAACGAAACCTGCTCATATGAGTCGTTGAAAGGCAAACAGTATGAATTGCAATATCAGCATACTGGGATCGAATGGTTTTTGGTTTATAGGATCAAAATTCCCACCTTTGAGATGATGTGGTTGGTCTGTCAAAAGGTCCTCCCTTTAAAGTTTGCTGATGCTTTTGCGGTGTGTGATTTCATTGTTTTGAAGAGAACTAAATCCCTTACTGATATTAACAGTATGGAAAAAAATTGTTTTGTCATTTCTTCAGTAGTAAAGGGTAGGGATACAGAAAAGAAAATCACTTATAAGGACAGCTTGTTTATGGTACTTTTTATACTCATTCTCAGCATTTCTCAATGTTACTCTTCCATATTTGAATTGGAACTCAAAGACCACTTCATTCTACCTACTGCCTTTTCTCAATCCTTCATAGCATTACATTTTTTTACCAACTCTCTAATATGTTGAGAAAGTAACTGGAAAGACTTTGTTCGTGTCATTATTATAGTACTTTCATGTCAAATTAGTCTTCCAGAACTTATAATTATACCTTTACTGGCTGGAAATTGTTTTTCTAAAGTTGTAATTTTCTTTTTCTTTTTTTTGACTCAAAGTGGTTGATTATTATGGAACTGTTGTTGTTGACATCTGTCCTACCATTGTAATGGCATAATGGTCAATAATTATCAATTTATTGTTCTCCTGACATTTTTCCCTTCTTCACTGCTTTCCCAGATATCTCTAAGCCTTTCAAGCAGCTTACTTACTGAGGCAAAGACTGAGAAGTATAAGGACTTACGTGCTCTTCTTCAACTCCTTTCAAGTCTTTGTTCAAAAGATCTGGTATAATTATTCTTTTGTCTTTTTGATAGTCTGTAACCTTGGAAAGAGTATTTGTCTACTTCAACGTTTTAATTCATCCTTACTGGGAAGTGCTGATTATTGCAGGTTGATTTTTCATCAGATCCCATTGAGACACAGGGCCCAAATATATCTCAGGTAACTTCAGTTTGCAGTAAACACATTGTATCCGTAGATGAGATGTGATGAATTGCCCAGCAAAGAAGAGAGTAAAACAATCAAAATAAAAAATTAGAAATGAATTTCTTTCGTGTTGACCTTGCAGGTTGTTTGCTTTGGACTTCATTTAGTTACCCCTCTGATATCCTTGGACTTGCTGAAATACCCTAAGCTCTGTTATGATGTAAGCACGTCCATTATTCATCAAACAAAAGGCCTGGTTTACTAGCTTTTTGGAGGCTGATATACTGTATGTTTCTGTGCAGTACTTCTCTCTGCTATCTCACCTCCTAGAAGTTTATCCTGAAACAGTTGCACAGTTAAATGGGGAAGCCTTCACTCGTCTACTTGTTGCTCTTGATTTTGGTCTTCACAATCAGGTAAAAATACTGGCATGCTTCATCATGTATAGCATTGAAAAAAAGAAAAAGAAATAAACACCATCATGATAATTGGTTAAGATACAAATATCTGCATGTCGGTATTAGAAATGTAAGCGTCTTGATCATTGACCAACATAATCTTCATGGACCCCAGACTTAATCGGTGTTTAGCATCACATGCAAAGGGGGTTTTGTTTGTGTTGGACAGAGGAGAAATTAGTGTGGCCTCTGGGGGTTGTTGCATTCCTCTATCTGTACAATTTGAGATTTCTTTGTTACATGAAAAACTTGTGTGGAAGCATGCTACACGTGTCTATGTGGACCAGCTATGTATGATACTTGTGGCTGAACTTTCTCTGTGAATTTTTGTAGGACACAGAAGTAGTTGATATGTGTCTAAGAGCTCTGAAAGCTCTTGCTTCCTACCACTACACTGAGACAGGTACTGGTAAAACTGGCTTAGGCTTCCATGCCGCGGGGCTTAAGGATCCAGGTGGAAATATGCAGGAAGGAATTTTGAGCCAGTTCATTCGAACATTGCTGCAGTTACTCCTCTTTGAGGATTACAGGTCAAGGGAACACTTTATCTCTATTGAGGCTTTGTATGGATGATTCATATTCTTTTATCTGTATTCATCCATATGCATAAATAATCCTGCTTGTATTGGAACCCCCCAGTAGTGGCACTAAAGGGAATAAATTTTGCTAACCACACTTCTAGTTTCTTAAACCAAAAATGAGAAGAAAGAAGAAGGAAAAGCTATTGGAAAGTAAAGATTAGAGCAAGGGGAACATATGTTTGACAAGTACAACGGGAATTCTGCATAATCACACACATGCCCTTATCTATACATCCACTTAATAAGGATGGATTACTTTTATGTTTCTTTTCACTATTTTTCTGAAGTGCTTATGTTGTTATTCAGTCCTGATCTGGTCAGCAGTGCGGCAGATGCTCTGCTTCCTCTGATACTTTGTGAACAAGGACTATATCAGGTATTCTCCATTACTTCTTTTTGTGTTCTGGGATTCTTTTCAATTCACAATATAGTTCTGTATTATCCATATCTCCCAGCTTGCATTACTTATCCTGCGTTCACTTAATATACTGACCAAATTCAATCAACTCCCTTACCACATATGACTGAGAAATAGAAGCTGAGCTACAAATTAGTCTCTCCGAGTTTGGGTTGTATCAGTTTGGTGCCTCAAGCTAATTTGGCTCATTTAGTTATACTTTAATATTGCTTCCGTGGTCTCTCCTTCGAATTCCAGTAGTTGCGCATCCCGTACGTGGATAACACTATATTTGTATCATGTTTTCACCTTTTCTGGCGGAAGAAAGAAGAGTTAGTTTTTTTCATAATTATTCCTTTCGGGTTCCACCTTGAAAACAAGGTTGGGTTCTTTCGTCAACTCCTCTGAACCTCAATGCGTAAAAAAGCAGCTGCATGCTGCCAGCCCCTCCCATATGTCTTCGCTAGCAATGAATGATTTGATTGGCGAGTCCACATTTGAATTTTTCTTGGTGATTACGCAACTGGATTTTGCACTGAATTTTGCTTCTGTGAAGGTGGGGATAGTGGAGTGGACCGCCTATTTCAATCTGGAGAAAATGATAAATTCTGTAATTTTTTTTTTCTCGTCGAATGACCTCCCTGGTGATGAAGAAGAAGGTAGAAATCAGGGACAAACAGATTTGATTTGAAACATATTTTAATTTTTGAGATGCATCTTGTATTTGTATGGAGACTCCAGATTTCCATTTGGAGCATGGTGAGCTCAAAATCAAATCAAAGCTCCTCTATATGAGCATATATGTGGCATCATTGGTGCCGTAATAACAGGGTTGAGCCCTGTATCCATGTTAGCATCATAACCATGAGATGAAGAGGGTAGTGGGTCAACCGTTAATCGTGGAACATGTGTAGGGCTTAATAATGTCCAAGTCAGACTATTCCGAGTCTGTGACGGCATTGTTTTGCTAAAACATTGTAGTTCTTTCAGTGGGAAGGTTCAGCAAAGTTGATGAAGAGAGTTGATGAGACCATATATGCAGGTTATCTACCATCTGCAGGATCCCTTTTCGGTAGAAGAAAAGAAGCTAAAAATGTTATAATACAATGCTGTTGTTGAACTTAACGGAGGCTCAGTTATTGAAAGTGGACGGATGGACGCATTGAACTTAACATTAATAGTATAAATTCTAAATTAGTCAAATTAAAAAGTTGCGCCAACTTGGCAACAATCACAAACCTCGTATTGGACTGGCAGGTTTTAATATCGATTGTCCAATTTGACTGCAAATCCAAATTTAGAGGGATCAATTTGGTGTTTAACCAAAAAGCTTATCAGGTTCCTGCATTTTTAAGGGTTTCCCCATTTTTAATTCAATACTTACCAAACTTCCTGAGACTGTATGGACTATTCTTTTTTCTTATTTTGTCAATACTAAAACTAGACTAGTTTCTCAAAAACTGTTCGATGAATTTCTCCTGTGGAAGCTGATGAGATAATTTAGCTTTTTATTCTCTCTCAGTTTTTCTCTCTTCTAAGGATCTTGTCTGACGGATTGGTGTGGGATATTCTGTTTTACAGAGATTATGCAGTGAGTTATTGGAGAGACAAGCAAATCCAGCACTCAAATCAAGGTTGGCAAATGCATTGCAGTCTCTGACGCGAGCAAATCATCTCTCTTCTACCCTCGATCGTATAAATTATCAGAGATTCAGGAAAAATCTTAAGAACTTCCTAATTGAAGTTCGTGGTTTTCTGCGGACAATGTGAAGTCTAAATTAATATGAAGTGTGGAATGTTTTTGGTCCATTTTATTCATTTCTTTAAATAATTAGGTCTTCTTTTTTAATGAGCAATTTTGTCTAATAATTGCTAGTCATTCCATTTCATAGCATAACGAGAATTTTTGCTGCAGTTAGTGTTGAAAATATAGAGGTTCTTGTTGCTTTTTGAATGTGTAAGACAAGATTAGATTCTTGAATCTGGTGGGTTACGACATTCTACAGCTGAAAATCTTCATATAAATATCACAAGGAGCAGTTTTGTTACGTTCCAAGAGCTCAAATGAGTTCTGAGGTTATATGGTACATTGGTCATGCCTTTCTTTAGGTTTTCTAAAATTGAATACGGATGAATCATGATGGAGCTTGTGTGGGAGGAAGAGTGGTGTGAGATTGGAGGGGAAGTATTATTATGGCTTATATGGTAAACTTAAGACAAGGACATAGTTTAACAACGGAAGTCTTAACTATACTAGAAGGTCTTAAATTATGCAATCAACAAGGTCTAACTATATCGAAGATCAAAATTGACTCACAATTCATGTTCAAAGCATAACAAGGGTTTGTTCAGTTTTCAATGGAAATTAGAATATGACATACGTTGATACTTAGTTTATCTTTCTTCAAAAGTTAAGATATTTCATATATTTTGTGAAGTCAATAGATAGTTTGGCTAACTTGGGACATTCGATTACAAGACTACATGTCTTGTCCACATTAGGATCATTATCAGGAAATTACAAAAAAATAGCTTGGGAGGATCAATTAGGTCTAAAATATTACAGCCTCCTTGAGGCTAAAGACCTCAATCTTACTGCATCATTGGCTAGAGACGTTCAAAATGCCTGTTGACATCCCAAGTCCTAGAGTTATATACAAAGCTTTGCAGCGATGGTCATGAACCAAGGACTTCTTAAGTGTTTTTCGTCATTATTACTTTGGGAAAGATGAGTGTTAGGTTAATATCTTTTATGTTTGTATGCATAATAGTTTAATATATAGATGCACCTAACATGAACAAAGAGGTCAATAAACTTGTTATTCTTCTTGAAGAAAATAATAGCTCAAGTCCCATGAATGTAAAATAATTTTAGAGATAATATATAGTCAAAACATATCTGAGGAAAATGGGTTATGTTCTAAAAATAAAAAATAAAAAGTTCTGAGTTAATTATCATTATAATTATCATTTTTACTTACAATTTTCAGTAATTGCTGGGTAGTTATCAATTTTGAAGCACTATGTTTGCGGATGAAATCCCCCGAGAAGGGTTTAGAATGGCAGTTCCTGCACCTTGGGAGGTACTAAATAATGACTACCCGAATCGGGGTTTTGTGCATAAAGATTCCACTGACCTGTAAAAAGTGGGCCTAATCCTTGGGGATGCGGTAATACGTTTAAGAAATTATTCCATCGAACGTATTCCCCCTGGATCCAGGAATAGCGACATGGACTAAATGTCCTGTCCAAGCCAAGGAACTTACTCCGAATAGCCCCTAAACGTATAGCAGAACTCACATTCATGCCCTATATAGTCCGCACCAAAGATTAATAAATACGGGTAGACATTGTTACAACATTGCATTTTGGGGAAAAAATCTAGCCCAAAATTAAGTCATTTCATCGAAACCTGGACAAATCCTTGATCCTTAGCAGGAAAGGCATAACGATACATGACCATCTCATTCTTGTGTTAATTTTCCAGATGCATAGAGAGGCCTCCACATGAACAGCTTCCCTAAATGCTCATCCTTCACCTCTTCTTTTCAAGGTAAAGAGCAAGTTGCTATACACAAAGATTATAGGAACTTACAAATGTCAGCAGACTTCACTCGGCCATGTAAGAATTCCTCGCAAAGGTGTACAAGCCCATGAAGCTTCAGCAGTTCATTCCCCCTTGGAAAATCGAATGACAACATGCTCTAATTCACATGTCTAGATAATACTACTATTTCCTTTCCCAGTGGGATTTTCATTTATATTCCTGCAATTTATTTAATGGACAATGATACTCGTCGAAATTATATTAAAAACTCTCTTCCTCATAATCCCATTGCAGAGGGTAAATTTTGAATCCACTACAAATTAAGAGAGTAAAAAATGGGGGAAAAGAAAAGAACAGAAGCAACAAATAACACAACGGACGCTGCAAAAAGATTTTGAGATCCCATTTACTTCTTGTAATTATCAATATTATTACATTCACATGTTCATATAACCTTTAACAGGGTTGGACACAGCTCCTCAGACCGTCCACTTAGCCACTCTGATAATCAGTTAAACAAATTGTTGTTCTCACTTGTGCAACACACTCTTCTTTGGGAGCTTCGGCTTCTTTTGACTTTGGGTCTGTCAAGAATGCAATAAGCTCCACATAAGTTCCAAAAACACTGCGCAACAAGATGGAATATAAACCACGCAGCCAAAAATGGGTACAGTACCTTCTGTCTTTCCAATGCGTCAAAGTCAGTCCTCTCCCTCCAATTGCTTTTACGTAGTTTGATTGGACGATTTCCAACATACTTACCTGGTTTCAAATAATCATTTGTCATCAGAAACTACAAGCATATGATCATAGTCTTATCCAACTTTCACATCTCTGAACAAGCATACTATAGAAGTCAATTTTGTACATGAGCTGAATAAGATGCTCTTCTACTACACAGAAAATACATGGCAGGAGTGATCAATTGTGTAATTAAAGCACATGGAACACTAGCCAACACCAAGTCCTCTTAAAAGCCATCAAAAGGGTGTATTTCAGGACCAAAGATGGATTACAATCACATTGCCACATCCAAAGCCTTTCAGCTATGCAACATAAAATGTACTTAGTTGCATGATTCAAGACATAGGACGAAGGACTTTCACTTTAGTAATTCTAAGTGTCATTGTTCGGACATCAACACATCCCTTGAAAGGTTAATTCTACTACACTGTTTGAGAACTCGTGCAATATGAAAATCCCATCAATATTCTTGACACGTTAATCAGGTTTCACTCAAACAAAGGACAATTACACTAACCACGGCATTAAGTATTTGTCTTGTTAACAAGAGCTTATGCATAATAACACCACAAAATATTATCTAACAGTGAAAGTAATAAAATAAAAAGAGTACAATTGCTGGCCAAAAATGGTGTACCATTCATTTCTTTTACTGCTGCAGCAAGGTCAGCGGGATTGGCAAAGCTAACAAATCCGTAGCCCTTGGTCTTGCCTGTCCTCTTATCTCTAACAACCTGGAAATTGTAAGATAAAATAGTTTGAAATAGTTAGGTAAAAAAGTAAATACAATATTTTGAAATAACATATTAAAAAATATCATTTCACTTCAGAAAGCAGCTACAAAGGAAAAGGTCACAGACGTCACAAACCACAGTAGACCAGGCTAAGCAGGGATACAGAAGGAGCACAAGAAACAATATACAGGCGGAAAAATCAAAGCCTGACGCTACTATCACTCTCAAGCAAGAAGAAATCAACCATCGAAAGTTAAAGGCACAGTCAAATAGTGTTACAGTGAAGGCCTTTCATATCACAAGAAATCAGAAAAAACCACCTAACAGAAGCATATGTGCCTTTGCCAACCTCTTTTTAAGGGAGACAAAAATATCGTTTGGGTATGGGAGGTAGGTTATGGGGTTGGGCAGGGTAACAACTGTTCTAAACTCCTAAGGGCCATACCCATAACTCCTTAAGATTTACCATTCATATTTTTATTATTTTATGCACCTCACAGATATTATAGTTGGAAACATTTTCAAAAGTGTCAATGGTCGTTTCAAGACAGTAATGTTAAACAAGATCCCTCCCCGCCAGCAACCTATTCGTTCATGTGACCCAAAATCTCACTGGCTAGCTGAATTGCCATTCCCCTCCCCGCCTGCTTCTGCAGAAGAGCGAAAACCATACAGCCTAGTACTTTTATCAGACTCAACAAGAGGTCATCTTAACATGTGCCGCCCATAGCTTGAAAAGGGATCAACTGAACTCAGTTCCAGAATGTTCAAGAGTTTATATCAAGAGGCTAAAAGATCACATGAATTTTGGGTTCCTGCTAGTTTGTGACAAAATATTCAGGAGACTTGGATATTATAGTAAACATATACCCACCCCTATAGCACCAAAATTCGTGAACAAATAAAACCCATTTTAAGAGCTCAATGGGTTCACTAACCTGACTACAATTCATTTGAATCGACCCAACCCTGCTATTACTCAACGTACTCCACAAATCAGGTCAAATTTAATGGGCATGAGCTCCACACCATGTTCCAGCTGTCCAAGTCCCAGAGGGTAGGTAGTCAAACACATTATAAATCAACTCATATTTGGCAGTCCCATATATTATAGATCTCCCCATTATTTATAATAAAAATGTACATCAGATAACATGAACAACTTCAACCAATCTGCGGCTTGCAAGTTAGTTTTAGACTTCCCACCAGTTTGTGAATTGCATCCAAGTCCTACCTTCTACAGAAAGGTTAACTGCACTTGCAATAAGACAAAATCCAAAAAGTTCACAACAAATAATCATTCATTGTAATATGAGAACTGCAAAAGTATAAAGATATGGAAGCTTACTCTAGCCATGTTAAAGGTAGGGAATCGTGCAAATGATTTTGAAAGGACATCATCATTCACTTCATTACCAAGATCACCACAAAAGAGGCGGTAATCATCTGCAGGATGCAAAACAAAATGAAAGCCAATAAGCGATGCAACCAACTAAAATGGACAAGAAAACCTCTGATTACTCTAACAAATCATGCGGCAAAATAACTAAGGTGTTAGACTCAATTTTTTGCGGGGCTAAAAAAGGGGGCTTATCTCCATAGAGAGAAAGCAACTAAGGCATTTACAAGACGGAGGCAATGATCATAGAACAATGCATAAAGAGTCAAACTCATCCAATGTTCAGCTCCAAAAATCATGAGCGAAGAGGAACCTTTGGCTTTTTCTTTTTTTTTTAGGTAGGGGGAGGGAGCATTACATCTGAATCCTCCATGGTTTTGCAACAAATGTTTTACAAGGGAATTGGACCAACACAATACAATGTCATGTTTAAAAACCATTTTTACCACCACGATCGAGAATAGTACGCTATAACCACATATAAAAAAGATAAAATTGAACAACAACGAGAGAAGGGAGACATGGTTCATACTTTCAGGCCACTCAGCGAGTGTTGGGTCCTCCCAAGCTTGGCCAGCGGCTTTGCGGGGAATTGCTTTCTTCTTAGTCTCCGCTTTGTGCTCAATTTCACTGCTCGCAAGGGCAGCCTTCACGCTCTCGAGTGCTTCCGGTGTAATCGTCTGCGCATCCCTCTGAAACAACTGCTGCGCCTGTTCAAACAAAAAAACAAACATGAGATTTCTGCATGCTATAACCCTCAGCTCCCAAGACTAACACATATTTTCCGTTAAATTACTCTCGTATTATCAGTTTCGCAAATCCCAACAACCCTAGCTTTTCCAATAAAAACTCGGAGACCTGGTGGTACTGAGGGAGCGTGTAGGCCTGGGTGGCAGCGGCAGCGGCTGCAGCAGCGGAGGGATATACCGGGGCCACAACGGGGGGAGTGGGGCCCACATATGGGGTTGGGTACTGGGACGGAGTCGCTGCTGCTGCGGCCGAGTGCTGGAGGTGGAAGGGCATAGGGAAATACGACCCGCTGGTGCTAGTACCTGCACTGGAGTAGGTGAATTGGGAGGAGGACGATGGGAGAGACATGGTCCTGCTGCTAAACGGTGTCGTAATTCCAGTACCAGAAGGAGAGAATTGCTTGTAGCTTCCGTTAACGGGGGAAGAAGGAGAGGAAGGAGGGTTCGAGAAATCTCCAGAGGAAGGGGCTTCGTGTGGCACACGTGTGACTTAACACGTGCTGTGTAGATGCCTCTCTTTATTTTATATGGCAGAAAACCAAGACTTTTATTTTATACGGCGGAGGGGCTTTTGATTCTTTAAACTTCAAACGATTGAGATTTTATCATCTTCCAAATATCTCAGATTGCAAACTTCTTGTTCTTAGATTCAAGATGTCTTATTTATTTTCTATTATTATTTTTCTCATTATTTTTTTATGCTTTAGTCTACTTTTATTAAAGTTACAATGTAACTTAATTATGATTGTATGAATTTTATAATTGTTATGTTTTATAAGACATTTTGTTTATGTAAAGTTGCATATTATTGTATTTAATACTTTTAAGTGATTAGCTATCACTTCAATGACCTGATTTGCATGTTTGAGACTGACAGGAAATGATATGTAGTTACTTCTTATAATATGTAATCATAAATTAAATATGGATAGACATATACCATATTGTTTGTGTGGCTTTTGGTATAAATTGGGAATGTACATAGATCTTAATGCATTTGGTTTGTTTCAATTTACATATAAAGATATAGTGAATTAATGAACTAAGTAGATTTGCTATACCTAAACATAAGATAGTAAATAAATTAGAAAGTTCTGCATCACATAGATATTATCCATCTTGCAAGTATAAATAATCAATATTAATACCTAGTAGTTATGGTGAAATTATATGCTTTAACATATTTTGTATATTTAGTTTTTTTGAATTTAGTTAGTTAATCTATCATTAATTATTTGAATTTGTTAGATAAATTGTAGGAGTTATTCACCTTTAGTAATTAGTTGGCACAATAATCACCAATTTATGTGGGACAATATCTTTCTTATCATTATATTACTTGTTCAGCATGTTCACTTGCATTTAAAATTCACCGAACAAGTTTTTGATGTTTAATTTTAATTTTTCTTTTACGTATTGTGTATTTGAATCACATGAAATAAGATTAATAAAAATAGTCAAGGATTAACTTTTAAGAACTTAATAATAGATTTCCATGGAGGATCTGAAGAAAACATGAAAAAGTTGGTTGCTTTGTTACTCCTAAAAGATTATAGGTGTGTCATGGATGTCAAATGAACACTCATTGTGTGACAAAAATAATTAACTTATAAAATTAATTCTAAATGAAATTCTTTATAGGATAAAATTTAAAGAAAAAAACTTATAACACAAAAAATTTAAAATTCTCTCTTCAACATAGAAGTGTGAATTACAAAATAATTTATTCATTCCTTCCATATTTTTGACTATATAATTAAATAGGCTTAATTCCTAACCTAATGCAACTAGGTTTTGAATGTCCAAAATAATTAGGTTTTGGTCATTTAGACCTTAAGTCTTATTAAAATAAATATAAAATAAAACTTAATTATTAACAAACTTAACCATAACCTAAAACCTAAAAATAAATAATCAAAACCTAAGTTCATATTATCTCTACTTAGTCCTAATATGCATACCTTCACAATAATTAAATGAAGCTGTTGTGTGCTTAACTCCTCAGATTTTCAAGAATTCTCTTGATCCAATCATTTCATCACCAGCAACACGTTGAACTATCTTACCTTTTGTTTTCATATAATCTTTTTTTTTTTTTTGCCGACACTTCAGTGGAGAGAAGAGAAATAAGATTTGGGTTATTTTCCACACAGCTTCTGAGTTAAGATTCCTTGCGTCATTCAATTAAAAAAAAATTTTGATTAAAAAAAATAGAAAAAGGGGAAAAGAATACCCATGAATGCATTGACTAAAATTTATAGTTTCCGGCACAAACAGTTGTCTCCACTCCAATCAGAGAAGAAAAAATAATTAAAAAAAAAAGTATTCCATAAAGAGAGTAAGAAAATATTATGTACAAACTAACTTGCCAAATAATCTGATTTTAACAGTAAACAATTTTTTTTTTTTTATACATGCACTTAAGAGGAAGAGGAGGACTCGAACCCATGACTAATGACAGAAATTTAATCTCCCTTCTTTATTTATATCTCGCGGAGATTTGATGTGGTAATTTGTTTACTGTTAAATCTCCGCGAGATATAAATAAAGAAGGGCGATTATGAGTGCAACTACTGCCTTCCTCAGGTTAGGTAGGAAACTCGGGTTTTCGTTTTACTTCCATCTCTGGGGCCAATACATCAACATCCACGAGAGTCATTCCAAACACCGACACTTTTGAAGATTGCATCTCCAACGCATCAGAAACATGCGCAGCCCGTGGCAAGGGTTTTCATTTGATCTTGACTTCTCGAAACAAAAGAATAAAAAGAAAATAGAGAAGGATAATTTGAAATCCGCAGAGAGGATTAACAAAAATAATAGCAAGCAAAACACCACCGTACAGATATAAGACACGTAGTAATTAGCCCACTTTTCATCGGTCAAAATGTTATAACGTTATTGAATTTAATTATTGATGAATATTAGGATTGTAGAAGGTATGATTGTATTATTTTATTACAATCAGGATATCTATGTGATTATAGAAATTAGGAGTTATCTTTTTATTGTAGTGGGTTTTTTTATTAGTATTGGTTAGGATTCTCATTCTCTTGTTGTACAAAGTTTTTTTAATAGTATCCTACTAGAATTCTTTTGGTGTTAGTCTATAAATAAAACAAGTATAAAGAAGCTTTGACCCTTTATGGATTAATTGTTGAAGAGAATCTTTCTTATGAATTCTAGCCAACAAGAAAATAGATGCATATTTGATGAAAGAGAAAATATTAAAAAAAAATCCAATAAGAGGAGACTAGTAGGATATTATATTAGTTCGAACCTTTTAAATTTACTTTGTTTAGGTATATGTATTCCTATGGTTGTGTATTTCATCCATATATGGGTAATGCAATTTTGTTCAATTTTCACAATGGAATGCTTGAATCCTTAACAAGTGGTATTACAATTGCTTGAGTTCGCAACATAAAGTTAGAACAAGACATTGCCCACATCAATTTATCTTCATTATTGTTAGAAGATATTTATCAATCATTTCCCAAATTTCAAAAAGTTTATTTCCCAAGAGCCAAGGTTAACCTTTACAAAATGTTTGATATTAATGCTAGGTGTTAGTTACAACATAATATAAGTGATGGGGAGGTTAGGAAAAGAGAAAAAGTTTGGAGAGAAAAGGAGACGGAAATAGAGAGGGAAATAATCTCATCCAACAAAGAGAGAGCCTATTGATTGAGTATTTAAGGGAGACAATAAGGGTTTAAATGTTTTGTCATTAAATTGCCACTTGAGGCCGTTTAAGGATCACAACTAATCACGTGTCAATAGTCATAACATTATGAATGCCTTACTATCAAATGGTTATGATGTCCATCTACATATGGATTATAACACTATGCATTAATAGGAATTCTAAAATTCATGCATTAAATAAGGACTATAAGGTTCATACATTAAATATCCTTTTCCATCTAACGGTTAAGACATCAACTAAGAGTTGTAATTGCTAGTCTATATCATTCTCCCCTACCTAATTTAGCTATGCTTTTTTAATAGTGTTTAAGTAGGTCTTTGAACTTCTAAATATTCTCATTGAATTCCTAAGTCACCTTGCTTTTAGTAATATCTTTTGTTTGACTAGGAACTATAGCCTTGGAGGAATTCTCTTCTTTTATACTAGTTGACTAGCTAACACTACCTCCACCTTCTTATTAAGGGACTTCACTATGGTTGGAAGGGCTTATAAGGACTTGCTACATCCTAAGTCTTCTATGTCCCCATGAAAAGGCTTCAACATGCTTACATGGAAAATTAGATGAATCTTGACATTAGGAAGAAGGTTTAGCCAATAAGCTACCTTTCCAACTTTTCTAATTATTTCTAATGATCCTTTATACTTTTGAATCAACTCTTTATGAACTGCTCAGTAGGCCTTGTATTATTGAGGCATCAACTTAATTAGCACTTGCTCCCCAACATTGTAGGCTACTAGATGTCTCTTATTGTTAGTTCATCTCTTTATCTTATTTGCAGCCTTGTTTAGATAGGATTAAGTTATGATAATGGTTTTCTACCATAACAAAGCCATGTTGATTACTCTCAGGCTCTTTCCTACATGGTTGATCACAAAGGTTGGAGGAGCCAATGATTGTGGCCTAGTAACTAGCTCAAAGGTGTTTTGGTATTATAGATTTACTTCATTGTAAATTGTAAGAAAATTAGGCAACATGTAGGAGTTTCTCCTAATCACTTTGATTGGCAATCACAAAATGTCTTAAGTATCCCTCTAAAAAGTTGTTCATTCATTCTATTTATCTATATGTTTGAGGATAAAAGCTTTTAAAAGAAATACAAATTTGAACCCAAAAACTCAAATAACTCCCTCTACAAGTGCTTCATAAACCAAGGGTTCTAATTGCTTAGAATATTGCATTTCAAGCCTTAGTACTTAACCACATGCTTGAAACACATCTTTGCAATGACTTCCACTTGGCAATCCATAGGAACAAGGATGAACATATCATACTTGGAGAATTGGTCTACTACCATTAAGATTGAATAATAACCTTCTAACTTCGAAAAGATACTTGTTGGTATCTTTACTGCAACTATATCTTGATGGAATGTCAAGCTTTTCTCAACCTATCAAAAAAAATCAATGATTAAGGAAATATGATAATTTTTCTTGACAATTACTTTGTTTAGAGTTTGGTTGTCTACATGAAGATATAGAGAAACATCCTTTTGTTGGAACAAAACTAGTGGTTTGTAAGGCACCTTTAAAAGTCATATACAACTAGCATCTAACAACATCTTAAGTTGTTTTATGAGATCTTCCAATTTGAGCAAGGCCATCTATACGGCACCATTATGGGAGACTTAAGCTCCAAACTCTAACTTGATGACGTGATTAACTTTCCTCCTAAAATGTAGTTGTTTGGGTAGCTTTGGAGGCATCATGTCCTTGTTTTATTTAAGGGTGCCTTAAACAAGTTAAGAAAGATCTTTCTCCTTTTGAATCTCCTCAAAAGGAGAAAGATCTCCACTACTTTCAAAGTAACAAAGTAGGTAGCTTCTAATTTTTTTTTTTCAATTCATTTTTAAGCTATGTTTTTAACAACATCATTTAAGCATTCATCATAAACATGGTTGGCATCATGTACATCAAGCTCATAGTGAGGATGCAAAGTGCATCATATGCTAGTAAGGGGATGGTGTTTGCTTCTATAAAAAATTCCATTCTAAGGATCAAGTCATAGTCATCCATGGCTATAACTAAAAGTTCACTGGCCTTTTTATTGGCCAAGGAGTAACTCAATCCCTTGGGCAATGTCGAACAATGGCTAAGCTTTGTTGTTCACCATCTCCCTTGGTGATGTTCAAGCTAACACTCTTCACTTTTTTAGAAGTGATGAAATTGTGGAGGCTTTGGTGTCAATCAAGGCTTTAACACCTTTCCTTTGGATCTTGAAATCTACAAACATTAGTTGTTTACCTACTTGATGCAAAGCCTTTTCTTGGAGGGTGTTGAGCAACTCCAAAGCCCTTACTTATTCTTTTGCCTCTTGTTTTTTTATCCTTTCCTACTCCTTTGACATGGAAGTTAACAAACCAAGCTTAGCATACAACTACATAAAATGCGGTCCCTTGCAAAGGTAGCAAGAGAAGAGGAGCATTGCCTCCATTCCTTTCTTTGTTAACTCTATGATTGAAGGGTTTTTTTTTTGTCTTCCCTTCTATAGTTAAAGGGTTGCCTGCCTCCTTTTGTTTTACTCAATTGGCTTTTGGTTTGGTTTGGAAGAATCACATTGATATTTTGTTAAAGAATCTACCATCAAAATGGCTTTGTTTATGTTCTTCACCCCATGTCATTAGACCTCCAACTTGGCCTAGTTTTAGAGGTTGTCTATGAAGTGGAATAACAAATTTTCTTCAGCCATGCTTAAAGTATGGAAAAGAAAAGTTGTGAAATCTTGAAAATACTTGTAGAGAGAGGTTGTATCTTAACTCTTTAAACTTCTTAGGGGCTTCAAAGGTCATATTCTTGGTGTAAAACTACTTTAATTCATGCTTGAACTCCTTAAAGGAGTCAATATCGCATTCCCTTTTTCCATTTCTAAGTGCTTTCTATGCCACCACAATATAGCATGATTAGATGGAAAAAGAGATACAATGTGCACCTTACTTATTTTGTTTGTGATGCTTGTTCTTTTGTTTTATGTCCTATAAGAAGTTCTCAATTTCTATGGCACTTGCTAGCCATCAAGAGCCTTTGGCTTGGGTGCTTCCACCCATTGGTTTTCTTTTTCACCACCAAGGACAAAAGGTCTCGGTTGGATGGCTTAAAGTTCTCCTTTAAAGGATTCCATTTGCATACCCACATGGATTTGGAGATTGGACAACATCTCCATCATCTTCATTTCAAAGGCTTCTTGTTGCTTCCTTAAGTCACCCAACACACTAGACTCCAATGCAACAAAGGCTTTCAAGAGTTTTGAGTCACTCCATTAACTATTTTCCTTATAAGAGATACTCTCCCTTTTACAGTCATTATTGAAAGGTTGTATAAGATAAAGTTAATAGAGACAAAAGAGAGAGAAATATAAAGAGGATATAATAAATGTATATGATATTGTCTAACAAATTCCAAAGCCTTGTAATTTTATGGTCCTATTTTACTATACTTTATTGACCAAGTACATACAGAAAATTTCAATGATTTCTAGAAATATAGTTAGATATATTTATTCTTTTTTACCTAAAGAGGACAAAAAATAATTCAGTATAAAATTCACGTGTGCATTGTCACATGAGCAAAATAGTAACAATGGCATGTACATATGTTTAATTCTAGAAAGAGACATGAATTTAATTAAGAATCCTAAAATATTAACTATCATTTGTTAGAAATGCTTTAATGATTGCATATTATATTTTCTCTACAAGGAATTCATTTTGGAACTCATAAGAAGCTCAATAAATATAATCATCAAGTATGTCTAAAAGAAACTAAAGATATATGTTTGCAAAAAAAGATAAATCCTCAAACGTATTGTTGTGGGGATAACCACCTTTGATTGCAACAACTAAGTGAGTTGATTGATGTATTGTTAAGGCAAAACACATGCACTACTGCACCATTGCTAAACCTAAAATAACTCACCATTTTGATTAAAAGTTAACACAATGGATTCTTTTAAAAGAAAAATTGTGAAGTCTACGCTTATTTGACTGATTTGACTATCCTTTAGTTTCTTTTCTTTTCTCATCTCTTTCCTTTTTTAGCCATACCACTCTTACACATCTAATGCATTTATTTTAGCTATAATAGTAATTTTGCTACAGCTCTTGAAGCTTATGCTTGAAATAGTAACCTTTTCTCCTTTGGTTTATGTTTAAAATGAGCAACTATAGATTTATAGGGAAGTGCTGAAGTGAAAACATCCAATCTAAACCATTGTTGAAGAGCTTTTGATTATAATGTTCTAAACATTTTGTATTGTTGACATGTTGTGTTATTTGCTCTTTTACATGCTCATTTTGTGTTGATCTACAAGGAGGGAAATTTATTAGGGTTTCATCGAAAACCCTAGATTGAACTTATAGGTTCTTATTCATGAAATCAAGCTTGTAATAGTTTGTATTACATGTAGTTTGTAATTAAGAAGGAGCTTCTATATTACTTTTTTGTGCTTAATGGGGAAAGGGCTTCAATTTGTGTTTGGTTGAGGAATGGCAAATGTAAAAAATGTGTGTTGGTTGAACCACCTTGAAAATCTATTAAACTGTTGATTGGAAACTATGTTGTTATATGTGAATCACACTCGTGATTGTATACTAGCCTCATTGAGGCACATATATATATATATATAAACTACTTGAGCTTGGTTTTATTTTGTACATTTTATGTTATCATTTTATACATACTTTTAGTTGATGCTATTACTAGTAAAAAATCTCTTTACATTCATATGTTGTCTTTGAAAGAAGAATTGACAACAAAAACTCAAAACAAAAATTGTACACCTATATACACCAATTTACCCCCTTCTCCAAGCACACTTGGGACATAAGATCATTTATATATAGATTTTCTTAACTTGTGTTCATTGTTCTTAAATTAAATGCTTGATATAATGTTGATAGTTATCAATTTAATATTTATGGAATTTTATTAGTCTCACGTAGATTAATATATAAGATGACATAGAATTTAAGACTCATAAATATAAGGTAGTCAAAACCACAATTTGGATAGGGAATCACATATGGATCATTTAATATTATAGGATTGATCCATCAATAACAAATAATGTCCTAATCCTCACTTAACAAACTTTTTCGAAGTTACTTCTTGTAGATTTATTGCCTTCCAAAAATACTTGTCAAAAAATAGAAAATGAGGGTATCTTTTCCCTTGTAAAGTGAAAGATTATCTTTCTGTGGTTACTATAGTTAGACTAACATCAATGCAATCCAAAAATAGGTATTTTTACATGTCTTCTCCTAAGATGATAAAAAGAAAATGAAAAAAACTTTTCTTCCACTACGAGACAATTTAAATCTATTTAAAATCATTAGATCAATTAGTCCCAAAATATAGTTGGAATCTATGTTTTCAATTAGTCCCAATTCTTCCACTCCATATGTTTTCAATAAAAATTTTCAGAACAATAATGTTACCTATTTGGCATCATAAAATATCTGGTGGTATTTTCATAAGAAAAGAAGAGTTATTAGTCAAAAGAGGGTCCCACGCGTTAACTTCCAGTGCAAGATGGCTTGGCCTACCCATTCGCTACAAAACGATCGACTCCACCTTTCACTTTGCTACGCGAAAAGTAACGGAAACCTCATCCTCCCTCAGGTACGACCCCAATTTCTCGTCAATATCTCCTCTCCCACTTCCTTCAACACACCTAAAACAGAGGGACTTTAAAAACTATTTTTGAGACTTTTTTTTTATTTTATTTTTAACTTTATTTCATTTTTCCCAAATTGTCCTTTACCCCTTGTCTGCTGGAAATTATAATGTTCTCGAGGACGTTTGAGCTAGGTCTATATAGTCAAATTGAACATTGGGCACGGCCTTTATGTTAAAGAAGGAATAAGTTATGGACTTTCTACCCACCAAAAATCACAAAGGGGCATCAAAATCTGTCAACTTTCATGGGTTTGGGTTGTTATTTTTCCCTCTTTTACTTGCATCGACAATAAAATTTCCAATATCGATTCTTCCACATATGCCCTTATCCAATCTCCGTGTGAATTAGGCTATTCTGATTATATAATCTGAAACAACCTCTTCATGTCTGATTCTAGGGTTTTCTGAGGGGAATTCTTTGATTTCATGGTCAGACTTTTTGTCATGTGGGTCTTGTTTGTCATTTGCAGATTTGTGGGTACCCTTGGGGACCAATTCCTTCTTCTGTAGCGAAATCCTTTTCCTTCGTTTCATTCATCACGGTCAGGTTTTGGGATTTGGGTTAGATCTGCAGCATCAAATTGAATTTTTCCCCTTCTTTTTAGTTATACTTTTTTTTTCCCCCTTTTTCAAATTTAAATTAGGGTTTTCAGGTATTTTATCCTCTGGTCATAATTACGTTTTTAGATCAATTTTGGATTAATTTGTTGGTTTCTTAAAAATCTGGGTGAATGTAATGGAGTTTTGAGCTGCTTTTGGTTCATTGGAAATTCCAGACTCTTGGATCAAGAACGTGTAAGCCCAGATTTTTTAGTAATATTGTTTGACCTTTCTTGTCCTTTTCTGGGTGATTTATGTCTGATTAGACTGGGAAAATTAGAATTTCCTTTGATCATGTTGATGATAAATTGTGGGTTCCAATTTAGTTGTCTTGTAATGAGCTAATGATCGTGTTTTATGTATGATTTGTTGTGACAAATTCTTAAAATATATCTGAGATTTAGGTTTCTAAAATTGGTAATAATTTGGAATAACCTCTTGATTCTGTTATCAAAATGGAATAGCACAATGTGGCTGATGAAGCTTAGATTTAGCTTAGATTGAGCCACTAAACTCAGTGAAATATTCTAGAAATTTGGCTAGATGAATTCAATCTTATTCATTCCCATCTCTTTCGCTTATAATTGGGTATATGAGTAATGCTCTGGGGTTGATGGTACTGCATTCAGAATCATTGTTGTTCCGTTTTGTGTTGTTCACTAAGGAGTTGAATGAAAAGTTCTAAGGAAATGTTTCACCATTTATCCTTGTAATTCTGTGGATAGAAATTTTTCCAAAATTTTATAGCCTGAAGCAAAAGGGAAAAAGAATAAAAATAAAAGGTTAGTGGACCTGGATTTTGAGGTTTCTAAATTTTCTATGACATCTCTCTCTCTCTCTATCCCTTTGTGACTCGGACGTTTTGCATGTTTTAGTGCATAAAAAATACACTAGTACCAGTTTGCATTTCATTACATCATGATGATCATGGATAATGAAGTTAGACTAGCTTAATGAATCTTCACTTCTTTTCTTGTTCTGTATACTATGCCTTGTATTTTCTCTTTGCAAATGAACTTTGCTTTTACATAACTTAATTTTGTTGGTCATCTTGTTTTTGCAGATAACATTTTATTGGCCATTGCTGAAGATGGCTGGGATATTGGGTTTAATTTTCTGATGCTGCCCCTGACGCTTCATAACTACATTTAGTCTTTATTGTGGCTTGATACAAAGAAGATAAAGAATTATGTTATTGGACCTGAACTTAGATGATTCCTTCCTCATAAAGTGAAAAATAGGGAAACTGTACAGTCCATTGTCTTTGTTTTGGTGTCCTGATGGGGACAGAGCTTTTGAGAGCTTGTATTAAAGATGAGAGTGATGAATATCCTTCAGTCCCACCAGGTTTTGAGTCAATTACTTCTTTCACCCTAAAGGGTTCACAGGGTAGTGAGAACCAAAATAGAGAAGATACAGTTAGTTTTTCAGCCTCCACAAATGCAGTTGAATCAAATTCTGCTCAGAGGGAAACTCAGGTTGATTCTGGTGATACTGCAAGGCCTAAAAGGTGTCTCCGCCGCAGACGTTGGATAAACTATGGACAATATGATAACAGTTCTGAGGATGAATCAGATGCTGAGCGGCTTGATCAGGTTAATTTCCTACTGTTTATTTTTAAAGATTACTTGTTTTCAGAGTGCTATTCTTGTGCATTACTTATGTACCATTCACTGTTGCAGAATTTATCTTCAAGGCCTCGTCTGCCCAAGGGGGTTATCCGAGGATGTCCAGAATGTACAAACTGCCAAAAGGTTGTTTCTTAGAATTACACAATTTAATTTCCATTGGCATGTTATGATAGTATTATACCCTAAGAAAGGGAGAAAAAAAGTTATTATAATCTGAACCTGTATATATAACCTAGCAAGTGATTTGTGGAAGTACTCTTGGTTTTGTTACAACATGACAAAAGAGTGCATGATGCTGTAAGTTGGCTTCTTGTGCTTTTTGACTGATAGCTGATTGCAAATATGACAGACGTGTTTTAGCCTGTCTATCAATATTTTGCAATTGACGGTTGAAGTTTTGTTACAGGTTGCTGCAAGATGGCGTCCAGAGGATGCTTCCCGACCAGACCTTGAGGGTGCTCCCATATTTTACCCAACTGAAGAGGTCTTTATTTTTGCCAGTAGAATTTTGGTTTATAGAATTTGTAAATTGCTTTCAGTCATTGTCTCTACTGTTTGTAAATTGTTGAGTTATGTGTTTTGGAGGAATAAGATATCTGAACTAGCGAATGGTTCCTTTCCAGGAGTTTGAGGATACTCTGAGTTATATTGCTAGCATTCGCCCAATAGCTGAACCATATGGAATCTGTCGCATTGTTCCTCCCTCTTCTTGGAAGCCTCCCTGTCCTCTTAAGGAGAAACATATGTGGCAGAATACCAAGTTTGCTACACGTGTCCAGAGGATTGACCAACTTCAGAATCGAGATTCAATGAGAAAGAGGTTGAAGGTTCCTAGCAATATGAAGAGAAAAAGGAGAAGATGCACGCGGATGGGAGTGGATTCTGTGACTGGTAGTGGTGGATTCAGTGGTGCTGCATTTTGTGAGGCTGAAAGGTTTGGGTTTGAACCTGGCCCAGAGTTCACTCTGGAGGCTTTTAAGAAATATGCAGATGACTTTAAGGCCCAGTACTTTGGCAAGATTGAAAGTGTCCCTAATATCAGTGGTAATATTGCCATGCTTAAAGGCCAGTGGGAGCCAGGTACTGAAAGTATTGAGGGTGAATATTGGCGGATGGTAGAAAAACCTTCTGAAGAAATTGAGGTATTATTCTATAGTTTAATCTGAATATCAGTATTCTAGTATTGCAATTTACCTTCACCATACTCTCTCTCTCTCTCTCCCTCCCCTTATCAGTGTGAGTCTTACCGTGGGTGCATATGTAACTTTAACCAAATTGTTTCCATTCTTCTAGGTGCTCTATGGAGCGGATCTGGAAACTGGGGTTTTTGGCAGTGGTTTTCCTAAAATGTCCTGTCAAATTGGTTCTGCTTCAGATGAAAAGTACATGAAATCAGGCTGGAACTTGAATAACTTTCCTAGGCTTCCTGGATCTGTCCTTTCTTATGAAGGCAGTGACATATCTGGTGTTCTGGTGCCATGGTTGTATATAGGGATGTGCTTTTCCTCCTTTTGTTGGGTGAGTCTAAATATCTCTTTCCCCATATGGGACAATGTTGTCTCATGCATATGAATAAGAGCATATGCATTTAATATCCTAAATGAGCTCTCCTTGTTGATTTAAACTTATTTAATAGGTGGAACAGAAAAATGTTATTTATCAAAATCGTTATGTGACTTGGCTAGAAAATGTATACCTGGAATGCCAGATTTAGGATGTTCCTTTAACTGTTTCTGTTTTTCCTTAATCTTCCTTTTCTTGCTTGGGCTGTGGGACATTTGGACCTGTCAATTTATGATGTAGATGCAACCGCACCCCCTCCCCTTTTCTCTCCTCACCCGTGTTTTATTTTGAACCTTGAATTACTTAAATTAAATCTAACCTTGAAGTTTGTGTGTTCTTATGATATTTGTGTGAGTTCCTAGTTCGTGAAAAGAAATTAGTCTGTTTTGAGGCATATATTTAGCTTGTTGGGTAATTAACAGTAAATGAGTCTTCTGACATCTAGGTTTGGGACCTTGGTAAGTTGGATTTATTCCAAATCTTAACTTGTGCATGTGTTTAGAACTCAAGCATACATATGGCAGCTCGTGTCATCATTTTAGTGTTGATGAGTACTAATTTCTTTGTTCTTTTTGGTTTTGAAAACAGCATGTTGAGGATCACCACTTGTACTCATTGAATTTCTTGCACTGGGGTGATCCAAAGATCTGGTATGGTGTCCCTGGTAGGGACGCATGTAAATTGGAGCAGGCTATGAGAAAACATTTGCCTGACCTTTTTGAAGAACAGCCTGACTTACTGCATAAGCTGGTGAGTGAAAGTTCCTGTACGGTGTTACTGAATTTTTTTGATGTTCGAAATTCCTAGCTTGGGTTGCACTTGTTCATCTGTTGTTTGGTCAAATGTTCTTCTCTAATTATATCTCCAAAGCAATATGTTCTTTTCATCTGTTCTTTGGACGTACATGTGTGTGACTCCTTTCTACTAGTTCATTTGTTTTGCCTACTCCTTTGCTGACTCTGTTTCTGAGGTGATGCCCTCTTGGCATCTCTTATTTGTAATTATTTAAGAAGGTTCAATTGCCTAGCAACAAAATCGTATGTTCCGGCTGTTACATATTTTTTTGAATAAGTTCCTTGATGACAGGCCTAACACTTTACTAGACTATTATTATCTATCTAACAAGACTAGTTATACTCACTTATATTTATGCTCTATATCACCTCCTGTTGCATATATAAATTGGGTGTCAAGAGAGAAATCAGTTCTGTGCTTTGAGATATTTCTCTCTTTGCATTTCTCTGATATTGGTGTCCCTTTTCAAAGTTTTTTTTTTTTTTTTGACTAAAACCTTCCTTCTCAGTGCTAGTAGTACAACCCGTGAATCTGTTTTAATCAAAATATGTGTATTCATATGGCAAAACTCAAGCAGGCCCTTAGATTTGATGTACTCACCCCATGAATTGGGCAAGAAATACAAAAACTTTCGGATGCAGTTTCTGTGTTGGCTGCCAAATTCCTTGTGTGTAGGGACTGGGTCTTATTATTTTCTGGAATCCTTTTTTTTCCCCATGTCTTTTCTTCGCTCCCATACATAGATGATGTTGCACTTTGTCTACTGCTATGCCTTGAATGTCTGATATTCTCATGCAGGTCACGCAGCTTTCCCCTGCCATACTGAAATCTGAAGGGGTACCTGTATATAGGTGTATTCAGTATCCTGGGGAGTTTGTACTGACCTTTCCTCGAGCATATCATTCTGGTTTTAACTGTGGCTTCAATTGTGCTGAGGCAGTTAATGTTGCTCCAGTAGATTGGCTGCCCCATGGGCAAACTGCTGTAGAGCTATACAGTGAGCAAAGAAGAAAGACTTCGATTTCTCATGATAAATTGCTACTTGGAGCAGCAAGGGAAGCGGTTAAAGCACAATGGGAAGTAAACATACTTAACAAAAGTAACTTGGATAACTTGAGGTGGAAACATGTCTGTGGAAAGGATGGGACTTTATACAAAGCACTCAAGGTAAAACATTGTCTATTTCATTCTTTTTTTTCATTGGAATGGCGTAGTTGTTGGAAATTTTTGTGGAAGGGGGGGAAAAAAAAAAGAAGCAAAATGGCAATGTTCAAAATAGAATTCAGAAAAATATTTGACGGATTGACGGCAAAAATGAAAAAAATAAATAAATAACACAAGGAAAATCTTGGATTGATAACAATAATAATAATAAGTGTAATAACAATGAAGATGCTGATAATAATAATTATAGTTATAATCATAATACTAGTAGGAATAACAATAATAATAAAAAATAATAACAATCTTATCTTTTTGGAAGTTGGTTCTTGAATTTGTGATTTTGGGATCCTGAATTTGGGTTTGGGCCCACAATTTGAGTTCATTCTTCCTTTTGTTGAGCAATAATACACTGCTAAATATTACTTAAAAGTGTGTGAAATTGAATTGATGCATCCACCTGAAAAAAGAAGATAGAAAATTAGTTGTTCCTATTGGGAAATTAATATCTACATGATTTTTCAACAAATTAAATTCTATATCTTAATTTGGGTATCTACATCCTGCAGGCAGTAATTCGAGGTCTTCAGGAATTCACTAAATATTGATAATTTTGTAACGATCGTTTAACAGAAATTGTATATTGACTGTCAAATATAAACTCATCATTTTTCTGTTAGCATTTTAATATACTGTTCATTTGCAGATTTAGGCTATGTACATTTTTCATGTTGGTCTTTTCCCTTTTGACTTTGGATGTTTCTTTTGGCCAGACACGAATTGAGAGAGAATGTCGCAGGAGGGAATGTTTATCTAGTTCTTCACGGACAATAAAGATGGAGAGCAATTTTGATGCCACCTGTGAGAGGGAATGCAGTGTATGCCTCTTTGATTTGCACCTTTCTGCTGCAGGTTGTCATTGTTCCCCAGATAAATATGCATGCTTAAATCATGCAAAGCAGTTCTGTGACTGTGCTTGGGGTTCCAAATTTTTTCTTTTTCGTTATGATGCCCATGAGTTGAATATACTTGTTGAGGCATTGGAAGGTAAGTTAGGTGCTGTATATAGATGGGCAAGACTAGATCTTGGGTTAGCCTTGAGTTCTGATTTGTCCCAAACGAATATTCTACCAGTTGGAAAGGAGACTCTGGGAAACTTGGCTGGGACAAATGAGGAGATTGCTCAATTCAAAAAGAAGTCAGAAGCTGAATCAGTTTTGAAGGATGGAAAGGCATCATTAGTATTTCGTAGTTCTCTTGAAATCGAGAGGGCAACTAATAATGCTCCATTGAAGAAAGAAGAATCGATTGTTTTGCCTGTCAATTCAAGAAATCCTGTTTGCCAGCTATCTAAAGAAGATACATCATACGCTGTAGCTCTTCTGGCTGCAGAGGAACTAGGAGCGAAGAAGTCATCCCTAGTGCAACATGATAATGTTATCCTACTTAGCGATGATGAAGGTGATGAAACTCGGAAGCCAGTTCCGGTAAAAGAAAGGAAAATTTCTTCAGAGAAACTTTCTTGCGGCCTAGGAGGTTGTGACTATAAAACCAGCTTATCTGATTATTATAGAGAACCAATCTTTACTGCCTCTCTTGTGGAAGTACCGGTGATGGGCGACAATAAGGATGGCAACTCAGCAGAAGGAATTAGGAATAATTGTCTTCCATATCCTATGCACGTGAGAGATGGAGATGGTAAAAGTAATGAAGCCCTTCTAGGATCTAATCGACACATGATGTGCCATGTGGATTCCACAATTGTAGAATTAGGAAGAAAAGCTCAAGAATCCTCAACTACAAGAGAGGTCATTGATGATCGTGACCCTCGGAATCCACAACCATCGGGTGGTAGATCACCTAATGATGAGAAGAAGCATGAAAAGATGGGAATAAATGCAACCTCAAATTCAGTGGACAATATTAGACCCATCACCGGAAACCCATCTTGTACCTCAAACAATTTGGACAGAAATTTCCGCCAAAAGGGTCCTCGTATTGCCAAGGTAGTCCGGAGGATCAACTGCAATGTCGAACCTCTACAATTTGGGGTTGTGGTTTCTGGAAAGTCATGGTGTAACAGCCAGGCCATTTTTCCAAAAGGTACGTCGCATGCATTTTTTCCACAACAGAGATAAAAATTACAGATGTTTGGCTCCATATACTAAATGGGAGCATGTACTAATGCTTATCTGTTGGGTTGATGCAGGATTTAGGAGCCGGGTTAGGTACATAAATGTTTTGGACCCAACAAATATGTGTTATTATGTCTCGGAAATTCTTGATGCAGGACGGGATGGACCTCTGTTCATGGTAATTGCAATTCCTGTACTTGCCTGAAATACTTTCTGTGTATTCGTTTCAATTTATGCCAAGTCTTGCATTCACTATTATCAAAAGCTCAAAATACACGTAACTGCAAAGGCCTCTTGGGGCCTAGCCCCAAGCTGCAATGTGCAAGCATATGTGAACCGAAGTAAAACACACATTCTTTAATTGGAGTGAATGGTAATAGTCTACAATTAACAAAATTTTAAGAGAAAATGAAAGCTATTCTTCTAATAGCTCAAATAGTTAAAAACATTGCTCAATTTAGAAGAAGCTTGTAGATCCATAATTCTTGCGCAAATAAAGGATATTCAATGACTTCCAATTAAGTTTGATTGAACTTATCAATAGGCAGCAAGGAATTGTCAATCCGATGAAATTTAAGTGAGATATTATCTTTTTCTCGTGAAATTTCTTCTCCTGTGCAATACAAAATATTGTCAAGCCTGAACAAAATCATCAAAATCAAGCACGTTTTTCAACCATTATGGTGATTACTTTATGGGAAAGATTGCTCTGATGAACTTTGGTAGCAGCTGGACTTGCATTTTCTGATGGTTAAATTGTTATATCCCAAGAACAGTATCTTTGAAAATTTATCAATTTTTCATTAGCGGCAGTGATTTCATCTTCTATTTTTTTTGTTAGGTTTCCTTGGAGCAGTGCCCTAAGGAGGTGTTCGTTCACGTCTCTGCTGCTAGGTGCTGGGAAATGGTGAGAGATCGAGTGAATCAAGAAATCGCAAAGCAACATAAGTTAGGACGAACGAACCTACCTCCTTTACAGCCTCCTGGGAGTCTTGATGGCTTTGAAATGTTTGGATTTTCTTCACCTGAAATAGTGCAGGTAAAATGCTATTGGCATTGACTTATTCCACTATGCATGTGCTTTTTTGCATTCCCTGCCAAACTGCTTGCTTCATATTCTACCTGTATGCACTTTTCATTTCTTGCTCTTTGGGCTTCATGATCTCGTATAATGTTTTGGTGATTATTCTTGGAACCCACTAGAGCTGGAAAAGCTTTGAGGTGACACTAGCAATTCTAATTGTAGGTCTAAAATGAAGAGGTACTGTTCTCATGCAATGGTCCTTTGTGTTATGCTTTCGGGAAACTTTCTAGATTCGGAGTTTATTTTTAACTTTTGCTCCTTTGTTTTCAAAACTTGGTAGCGATGAGAATCAGTGATGTTCCCCATTGTTATATGAAACCTTAAATTCAACTTGTGATCTTGACCATTCTCGGTTGATAGCAGTTGATTATTATTGAGTTAAACATTTTTTTTTTTAAAAAAAAAGAAAACAAGAAAAAAGAAAAGGAATGTTGATGTAGTTGGCATCTCTAAACAGGCTATAGAAGCAATGGATCGAAGTCGAGTCTGTACTGAGTACTGGGACTCCCGCCCCTACTCCCGGCCTCTGGTGCAGGTTCCACAAATTTCTCAATACCAAGACGGTGGGAGAAACATGAATCTGATGTCTGACGAAAGAAACTTACAGGGGTTTCCCCAAAATCATCTGTCGCCTGCTGTAGATGATGCAATGCTTAGGGGACTGTTCAAAAAGGCAAACCGAGAAGAATTGAACATGCTTTACAGTATTTTAAGTTGTAATAGGCCAACAGCTGACCAAGGATTAGTTACTCAACTTCTTAGTGAAGAGATTCGCCATCGTCTTAGGTGATTTCATTCTTTGATCTTACAAAATTCCTATGACAGTTTTTTGACGTTGTAAATTATCAGCTCGTGCTTTCAGGTTGCACGCACATTGTACTCAACCTGATCATTCACTAACCAGGGTTAACATGAAGAAAGAAAGTAAATAAGAAAAAGAGAAAAAAGCGGCTATATTTCCCATGAAATTTTGGCTATTATGGCTTGTCTGTTGCAGCAAAGAAGCACAATGAGGACTTTGTTTCTGATTGGGCGAGCTACCGTAAGGTGGTCGTCCTGGAAGAGTGGATATGCCGTGAGCTATACATATAGGTTTGTATATCTAGAGACATTTTGAGCTCTAGTGTAAGGATGATGTTAGTAACTTATAGAGTAGGTGAAGTTTATATTTTCATTTTTCTGGGCCTTTCTAGCTTAGTCATGAATGTTTCGTTCATCCGTGTTGTGTGTGTGCATATACTAATGCAATGAGCTTGTATAGATAAGGAGTGCTGTCGAGGTCGCAAGGAGATTACCTACTTTGACATAGATTTTGACGATGCCATTTTTTGATCAATTTAAACTCCACAATTCTGAGTTTCTTTTGTATTTCCTTTTATGAGTGGTGTCTATGGTTTATAATTGACTGAAAAATGCTACGTCACGTGTGGATTGAAAATCGAGAATTTTTATTATGTAGAAGGAAATGCCGGTCTCATATTGTCATTTCTTAAGAATAAATACTTAATTTGTCTTTGAAGTTTAGATTGCTATCCGAATAGTCTCAGTAGCATAAAATTATCATAAAACTTTTAACTGCAAGTTTCTTATTAAATCAATCGTTTTGTCTGGTCTTTTTCTATCATTTACGGATAATTATATATTTCTTTGATAGTGTTTAAAGAGAATAAGACAGTGTTCATTAATTAAAGGTTTGTCAGTTAAGATCACGCAACAAAGAAATGAGTAATTTTGAGAATCTGGTGGTGGCAGCCGCACGATTTTTTTAAGATTGATTGAGACATTTACATCTTGTGAAAATATTTGAGGGAAGATGTTGCCATCCTTTGCTGTGTAATTTAATTTTGCCCCGAGACTGAGGGCATAACCAGAGGCCATGAAAATGCCAAGCAAAAAGGAGAAAAGAGATTGTAGATTGCCTTAAACTTACATTGTCGGTCATGTATATACAACTATAGGACAGAATGTATGTGGAAAGAAATAAACGTGTATCTAAAGTTTCTCTCAAGCTAGTGGTTCATATAAATCATGTAAGCCAAGCTTGCTCAATAAATGTGAATGTTGTCTATGACACAAAATCTTTCATGAAGATATGTGCTAATTATTCTGTCTTTTGAGTGCACATAGTCTTGATTATGCACGATTGAATTTTTTTGCTTTGATGAGGTGGCAATGAACCCTATTTACTTCATTCTTTCATAAAAGATGGGGTCGGCTATAATGTTACTGTTTGTCTTGTTATTTACAAGACAATATGACTGGTTCTTCTACTTGTGTCCTCAGGTTGTAGAGTAGTCCAAGCATCTAAGATATCTCCCATACAATTGATGTCATATCTTGATACTTACTTTCAACTGATGACCTTGATACTATGGACTATTTGTTTGTTTTCCATGAGAGAAGTGATCCTGCAATCTTGATAGAAAAATCGTTGAGCACTTCTTCGGACATGGGCCAAGGCCAATTAGAATTGCTATAGGTAGAAAGCTAGAGTTTCCCACTCTGAAGTAGAAGTAAGGCCAATCTAGTGGATCCCTTTAAATACTTGAACACATTTACGGCTATATCAATGTGGGATTGGTTTGGAACACAATGAATTGACAAAGAAGCTAAACTTATATGTTAGATCTTGTCATTATGAAGTAGATCAATGATTCACAAGGCATTGATAATTCGAAGGATCATTCACATTCAAACAATATTATCCCAACATCATATTTTGTAATGGTAAGTTTCACATTTTTGTTCCATAAGAATGACGTTAGGTTTGCATGTAAATAATCTAGTTTAGAAATATGAGCTTGAGGACATATTTTCATTGGTTAAGGCTTATACAGTCTTTTGATCGAGTGATTTCAATGCTCATAAAATATTTGGTTGTCCCCATATATTTGATGTGGAAGCTAGAGTTTAGGTGTTCCTTAAGAGCTACATCATGGCCTCATCATTTCTGATAATTAATATGTTGCCAACATAAATTGATAAGCTAACAAAAGAGTTTTACGAGCCCATGTGAAGAAGGCATAATCGTGTTTGGATTGCTAAATCCAAATAAAGGCGAGGGCTTCTATGAACTTGGTATTTTATTAACAAGAGACTTGTTTGGGGCCATAGACAAATTTATGCAATTGACAAGGCCTAATGCCCCCTTGATTGCGAATATCGAATAATGGGATATTCATCTAGTAGAACCGTAAAGGAAGTCACAGAGAAATATCAAACAATAATATGTTTGGTGATAAGAAGAAGGTTTTATTTTATTTTATATATATAATAATAATAATATTTAGAATGAATGAAACCTTTGGTCACAAGCCAAGCTTTGGAATGTTCAGTAAAGTCATATTTTTGGTGCTTGATCTAATAAACCCAGTTGTAGTTAATGGGTCCGTGATAAGCATTAAGAGGTACAATCGCCCATGTATGGTTGTGGGCAAGGATCTTGGACCACATTAGCATAAAAGAGTGTTTCATGAGCAGAAAAAATGTAGTCAACCTGTCTAAAATAGGTGGCTAAAAAATACAATAGCAGTGACGAAAAGGTGTAGGCCTAGGGCTTAGAGGGTAGATGAAGACTAGTCGAGCGTAGCAGGTGTTGGGTCGAATAGTAGTGGCTGCGGAGAAGCCACAGCCATCTAGTTCCTTAAACAAACCGTGTTTCATGTTTTTTCCTCTTTTGGACCACTTTCTCTTTCTTCAAAACCACAGCATCATTAAGTTTTCAAACAAATGGGTCAGGCTTTACAGTTTGGTGCACATTCACAGCGGAGACTGCATGCTGGTGGTGGGTGGAACATTCAGTGCCGCACACTGGAGAAGACGGTCTGTGTCGCTACGAACCTTAGGGCTGATGTGGCCCTAAAGTCGACGTGGCCTTGCTGACATGGCAGTGCCATTAATCCCACTGGTATTTTTATTACTTAATATTTGATTCTAAATTCTTATGGTCTTGCGCATGCCTTTGTTTCAAACAAGCCACCAAATGAACCTGCCCCTCGAATGACCACTTCAAATCTGCTGGTTGGTAAGCCCCTCAAGACCCTCTGTTTTCTTTAGATTAACTAATGGAAGTGTTGGTTCCGTACAAGCATGATGAAGTAGATAAACCTCCCCACCAAAAAAAAAAGAAAAAAAAAAAAAGAAAAGAGAAATTGCATACGAATTTGCGTGATTTGAATGTTGTTTTCAATATGTTCTTAAAAGCAAATTAAATGAAGTCAATGGTTTTCCGGAATATTCTGATAAAAACAGAACTTTGAATATAACTTTAGGTCCCTATCCCTTCGGATCCATCAATTATGATCAATAGTTCTATAAATGTAGATTGCCATTTCGATTATTACTTTGATATCAGCATCGATCATTGCAGATAATAAGATTTTAAAATTGATAAAATCTTCTAGTTGACTGTACCCAAAAAGATAAAAATGTACTATGTGATACGTCGAAAATGATATATTAACATAACTTCAACACAAACAATTTTGATACCATAGTAGAAAAATATTTTTATTTATGTTAGTGTTATATTAATTTAGGCTTTGACTTGTATTAAATTCATTGCCTAAAGGCAACTTATGGTGCTTCATTGACATTGCCATATTCTGAAGTTTAATAAGAAAACTACAATATATATATATATATATATATTTGAATCTATCAAGATGGGAGAATTTTTTAAATTGTCGTCAACTATTGCCTGAATACGCTAACATGATATGGACTCAAAGGTTTATACCAATATGACAAAACGAATACGCAAAGACGTATACCAATTTTAACGGCCATTACTTGATTTGCTTGATCCGCTGAAATATTCATAAAGAATATCATCCATCGCTGTTTGATGACAATGGCACCGATGATAATGCAAACACGTTGCCGAGAGGTGCAGCAAAGAAACCTTCATGTAAGCATGGCGTGCTTAATCTGCGAAACATCTTCATCAGGAAGACATACCCCGAAAATGAAGAAATTGATTGCTTGTTGTTGGATGAAAATAATGGATCTCCTAATTCAGGTAGCCTCCAAAATTCCTCAAAGACGAATTTGTCTCGTGCAGATTCTGGGTAGTCCACTCTGTCGCCATCTCCCAATGTCCTCGTTCTTCAACTTCGGCTGCGTGGTGGGCGACCACGTTTTATGACTTTGGTTTTGTTTTCGAACTTGCAAAGAAGAGTTCTGGATTCACTACATCAAAAGGGACTATTCAAGTAAATCCAACTTTGAAGCTTGGTTCAGCTGGCAGGGCACAACAAATTCCTGTAGTTGATGTTGTGAGAAACATAATCTAACCAGGCGCAGTCGAGCCCTGATCCATTGAAGTATGAAGTATGAGTTAATAATCTAAAATGGGAAGGGAAGTTCCATTTAACCAACAGAAAACTAAGTACTATAGAAGTCCATTCCTATCTAAAATGAATCCTTTTTGCCACTGATTTCATTACCGATTTTGTAGGAGTGAAGAATCTACAACGCTAACTTACACTGTCCAGGAACGGAACTTAGTTCGGAACACTTGGTTTCCTGTGAGATCAGCAATCAACAAGCATAGAAACAGGAAACGAAGCAACATGAACAAAAATCTCAGTTCATTTCATTGGAGCGGTGGATTTAGTCCTAGAAGTATAAGTTAGAGAGAGTTGAAGATTGAAGGGCCACATGATCCTCTCCAAAACAGATGTACATCATAGTTGGTGGCGGATCTCCTCCAGCTTCTTCCCAACCATTCAGTATCATCCCCATTACATACAGATAGACCACAGAAGCTTTATATACAAGTCCGAGAATACAGATAACCAAGTCAAACAAAACAGAAGGGCTTCCCCGTCTTCTGCTCAAGCTCGTTCTTTCTCATCACAAACGGAATGAACAAGAGAAGGATGATTCTTGAAACGATCGAAATCGAAGGAAACCACATCTTTGTGGCCCTTTACATTCGCCTTAGCTCCATAAGCAATCAATAGCGACGCAACCTGCACATGCCCCGCCTCGACCGCACACTGCAGCGGCGTGTACCCGGCATCGTCGACAACATCAAGCTGCGCCCCATGAGCAAGCAACACCTTCACACACTCGACCCTCCCCTTGAATGCAGCCCTGTGCAGAGGGGTCCAACCATTTTGGTCCTTCCCATTCACGTTCGCCCCTTGCGCGAGGCAACTCTTGATTCCCTGAACATCATCCAACCTCGCGGCCCTATGCAACACATCACCCAAACGCAAGACATCCAGCAAATGCAAATGCCCATTTTCGGCAGCAAGCGCAAAAGCAGTCTTACCGTCGTTATTCACCACGTACTTGGTGTTAGAACCTTCCAACAAACACTCCACGGCCTCCAAATGCCCTTCCGCCGCCGCATAATGCAGAGGGGTCCACCCATTATGATCTAAGACATCGACTTTCCCTCCAAGCCGCACGCAAAATCTTATCGCGTCGACAAACCCCCTCACCGCAGCCACATGAATTGGCCTCCGGCCACCCGAATCCACCGAATTCATATCGATATCTCCAAAAGCTTTACACAAAACCTCCATCAAATCCACTCTGTTCGTGGCCGCCGCCTCGTGCAGAACCCTGTCGACTCCATCATCAACTTCACAACCAAAACCTATCAGAATCTTCAAAACATCAAGATTACCGGCGCGAATGGCCAACCAAATCATAGACCGCCCCTTTGAGTCCTTATCGTTCACATAAGCACCGGCATCAATCAAACCTGTGACGAAATTCGCATAACCATCTTCGATAGCGGGTCTCAGTAGGGATGTGAGCTGGGACCCCGTACACCCAGAGATGGCTTTCTGGAACAAGAAATCCTTTTCTGGGATCTTGGAATGGTGAGAAATGAGAAATTCAGTGACATAGGGGCCCACAAGGTTGATTGGTATGGAGGCGTCATGGAAAAGGTGACGCCCGGGCTTGGAAAACAGACGGCGGAGATCGTTCGCGTCGGCTTTGCCGGTGGGCAGCATGGAAGATCGGACTGTAATGACATCGGGAGGGGAAGCGAGGGGGGGTTCTTCAGACGGTCGGTACAGAACAAGAGTAAACGATGAGGAAGAGAGTGGTGGGATCACGGCGAAGGGTTCGGTGAGAGAGAACGCAGAAGGGTTTGTGGTGCTCAGAGAGACTGCCACAGCCATGGTGTGCATGAGGTTGCTCAAGCGAAACGTGGCTGTGCATTTTTGGGCTTTCCTAAAGGCCAACTCCACTTCCTTGACGTCTGGTGTCACCAGCCTATCCATGGCACCTTCAGCGTTCCGGCGAAGCTCCCTCTTTTTAAGACCAAAACCAGGATTGGGGTTCGTCTGTTTGACGCAGAGCAGATGAAGAAGGTAGGTGGGGAGAGGCCCTAATTATATTTGTACAAAGTTTTTGATTTTATTATCTCTCTCTGCTTTTGTCAATCTTCAGTGGGTTCATCACTGCATGAATATTAAATGGCTCGTACGCTGGTCTTACGAACGAGTGGATTGCGGAGTGAAAGAGTCATTACCCATTAATTACTCGTTTTGCTTGTTTGAACAGAAGGATTACTGTTACTTGAGGAGAGGGAAGACGATGAGATATATTCGAAGAAATGTTCGTATTCTCATTGGCGAAAGTTCAACGATTCAGGGCCAGTCGTCTGATCATTCTTTTCAATTCCGGGAAATTTTATATTGAGCTCCCCAGATTGGAACCTTTTTTTTGTTGTTGTGCGCTTTCCAAGAAAAGGATGCTTGGTTCACCGACGAATAATGGTCTACGGCATGCGATGTTAGGGCAAGTTTTGAACGGGGAATCTTTGCAGACAATTCCTGCAGACCATTTCATACACGAGTTCTGTCTGCTTGCACTTCGCAGGTGGGGCAAGTCGGAAAATGGGCCTTGGCAGAAAGGGAATTGCCTGGAAGCAAGGCACCAAGGCAGATCACCGCACAACTTTCGGCTACTAAAAGTCATAGCCATCGGAGCAGCATTTTAGATGGTTTGAACACTGAAATTTTATTTTTTGGAGCACTTCTACACCTTTAGTAGCCGAAAAAGCAACTGTTACAATTTCCAGAAAGAAAAAAAGAAAAGAAAAAAGGTGAATCGGAAACCCCAGAATTATTAACTTTGTAGAATGCCATTGACCATAGAAGTACAAGATAAAAATGAGTCCTGCCTGTAATTTCACTTGATTATTCTAATTCCGACAACTTGATTATATCGTTTTCTTCCATGGACCACCTCTTGGATGGTTTGTACCCATAAGGGACATTTTCCTCTCAATTATTTTTAGAAGAATCTACGTCATCAGCTGTAGCTGCATATGGTCAACTAGTTTCTCGGTGCTGGTATAAGGATATCTTGGTTAATGACGTTTCAAGTTTGCAAGATGCAGCCAGGTCCGCATTAGTGACACAAGTTGAAATACGCAGTGACTGCTTCTAAGGTACTACCTCAGTTCGAATACTCAATCAATGAGCTTAAAATCACCGGGCCATGAAATAGTGGGAAGCCATGTGGGACTTCGTCTTAAAGAGAGCATGTTAGCTTTGAAATGGGTCATTTGCAGGCCATCCGCCATCCAATTGCTCTAGTTAAATTTCTATATTCCGGTGATTTTCCCGTCACCGGGGTCTTGTCCTGTTGGATAATTCTGGTTGATGTCGGGGCTTGAGACTGAATAGTTAGCCTTAAACCTGAGAAGATCATTATGTATCATCAGCTGGGTTTCATTCATCTCTCTGTATGGACAATTTTTTTGCTTGATTTCTTGCACTTCTCCGCAGGACTAAAATCACAGACAATCTTGTCAAGTTCCAACAAGCAATAGCTCGAAACTAATCGTGCTTTGCACTCCAAAGCTTCGACAGGCAGAATCTGTATCCCCATCTACCACATCAACAATGTCCATAGCCAAACAAATAGGAACATGAGATCCACAGGCCTCTCCCTTGACAAATCCAAAACTGTGATTTTTTCTGGAAGAGAAAAGAAAAATCACATAAGTTCCGAGTCTTCGGTGTTCCTAAACCTCAATATACCAAAAACCTCAGTGCTTCATTTACTGGGTTCGGAGACTTGTCCAAATCCTGTCCCACAAATCCATGATTTCTTTTACATGGAGATGCTTAGAATCCCCAACAATCTCCTGATGCAAAAGACAATAACTTGGCCAATTGCAGTGAATTAGAATATGCAAGAGATGGGTCTGAATATCAATGAAGTCATCAACCAAAGGCTTATTCCACTCACCATAACCTATGTTCTCAAATGATAGTTTCGTTTTGATATCAAACTATTGCCCCTACCTAGGCAGAACAATTCCATGAAAGAGAAAACAACCAGTCACAACCTATCTCCCACGTGAATATGAAAACAAGCCAAATCCATATTTTATGGTAAATGCCAAACTTTCTCCAACCTAAGGAACCCAGCCCAAGCAAGAAACAAAACAGGAGATAGACCTAAAACTCCTATGAAAATCAAAATCCCGAACCCCCATATGAGACAAAATCCATTACAACATAGATATATCAAAACCCACTGAAACATAGGCAGAGAAACGGCTACCTAGAAGATCCTAATACCAAAAGATAGCCACTATATGAATCCCCACAAAATGGGAAAAAGAATTTGCTAATGTGATTCTAATTCCCAAAACATACCCATGTTACGATCCAACCCCCATGCGCTCATTCAGAGGTGACGTGAAAGCATGAGTGCTTCCTTCCGTGTGAAATAGTGTGTGTCATGTGTATCAAGAGACCAGGGACAAGCATGATCCTTCACGCTTAGTTTTGTGGCGTACACATTTCGTAGTAATGATGTATGCACTAGAATAGGGCCTTAGTTGAGTTCTTAGAAGGAGCTGGGAATGCAAACGGAAGGCAAGCTTTTGAATGAACAGAAATGTTTAAGGAGGTCTATTTTCCCTCTAAAGAAAACACATTTGGGCTTGGATGTTTGAACAAGGAGGAAGAACCATCTTCCTTCATGTTTGCAGACGGTGAGCTTGAGGAAACTAGTGCAGTTATGGGTCCTCACAAGCAGGTCCGTAACAATTGGTATCGGAGCCCGGTTCTGGCTATCGTGTGGGTGGAGATACAGAATGATCTGCGAGAAATGCAAAGGAAGTTAACGGAGCAATTGGAGGCCATACAAAAGGATTTCATGTTGGCGTGGAAGGAAGAATAAAATTGGTTGCAATCAAGGGAAGAAAAAGAGGTCAATGGTGTGGAGGTTTCCAGCGACACACGGGTCAAATCTCTTATTCTCATGGAGGCTCCTGATTCTGACATGCAAGTGTCGGATTCGGAAGGAGGGGGGAACACAGGAAGTGGTGGTGATGAAGTTGTGCTGTCTAGGTTAGCATGGACTAGCAGGTTTTTGAAGGAACACTCTTTGGAGCTACCATTTTCAAACAACAAGAAGCAAAAAAGGAAATTGCTGGTTTCTATAAGGTTCACTCATTGGAATCCTGAGAGAATTAACGCTAAAGGGAACATGTTGAGAGTGCCAAAGCCAAAGTGGCTGGAGATGCTGGAGAAATCATGGCCAGTAGAAGAAGTTGGGTGGTTGATTGTATCACTGGAAGTCGTGAGGAAGGGATTTTGGTACAAAAAGGAAAAAATCAAACTGTCTTTTGATCCACTACCCAAGAGCGTCAAATTGTCTTTTGATCCACTACCTAAGAGCCAACACCACTGACTGGAGGATGTGGAGTTAGTGACAACAAGCCGCCGTGGCAGCAAATGATGTGGGTTTGCGACAAGGTCGCGATGGGAACCCATAAGGGAAAGAAATAGGGGAAGAAATGGAGAGAAGGGAGGACGAACTTCGGAAGGTCCTCATTATGTCCATGTTTTCTGTTGAGTCCAGTACCAAGCACTAGAAGACTTCCAACAATAAATGCCACATCGCCAACGTTAACACTATCAATGAGGTGTTCGTGGGTATCCTTTCCCTCCCAAAAGAGGGAAAATCAGAAGTTGTTACGAGTGGGGTTGGTACGTGTTGAAAAAGGGCCAGGCAGTCCGGGTAACCTCGAAGGCCAAAATTTCATTCTCTTTATTACCATGAAAAACCATGTTGGGAGGTTGAGAAAGGAATCCATTGTTCTTTTTTCCCAATGTTAGGAATCTTGACTTTGCTTCTATGGTTCCTCCAAAAGCTCTGTTGCATCTCATGTTGCTGCAATCGACCAGGTGGTAGCATGCTGTAACATTCTGGAGGTCACTACTCAACTCCAGGATAATGAAGGTAGCTCAATTGAAAGGTCAGTTAAAGAAAAGCCAAATGAAAAGAAAGTAGGCAAGAAAAGGGAGTTAGAGAGCAAAAAGGAAATGTTCCCTTGTATTAAGGTGGGTTTTCGAACATTGGCCATGCTAGCTCTATTGGCCTTGATAGATGACAACGTTGTGCTAATTGAAGCTAACTTCGAGGAAGAGGTCGCTCAAAGTCAAGGAGCTCTCATCAAAATCTTTGTTCCATGGTGCATTTGTTGTAACAAACTTGCGTTGGAATATAAGAAGCTCAGCACTAGTCTTAGAAAGACTAAGTGGGGGGGCTATGGTGGCTAAGAAAGCTGGTGCAGCAAAAATGACGTCTTTGGAGATCGCACCATTAAGTGGTTTCCAAAAGGGTCCTTGGAGCCGAAAAGGTATGCGGAGGCCCATGCCGAGTCCGTGAAGGCTGAAGGAGGGACTAAGGCAAAAATAGCTATACTTCCACCCAAGGTAGGGGTGCTTCCAGTTGATTACCTTGGTGGGCTTGTACTGGATGAAACCAAGGATGTTTAGGTTGAGTTCTACATCCCATTGTGTGGACGTTGCAGGAACCTCGCACCCACCTACAAAAAGGTAGGTACAACATTTAAGTCGGAGGAAGAGCTAATGATTGCCAATCTAGATGTTGGCAGAAATAGGGATCTAGTAGAAAAGTATGGAGTGTATGGAGTAAGTGGGTATGCAACATTGAAATTCTTTCCAAAGAGTAACAAAGTTGGCAAAGAATATGAGGGTAGCAGAGATAAAAAGGGTGGAAAAGGACAACCAACACAGAGGCGTGGTTTTATTGCAAGTCAGAATGCCTTGGTGAAGGAGTTTGTAGTTGTTAATGAAAGAAAGAATATTGTTCAAATAGGAAAGGAAGTTAAGAAGCTCAGAGGTTGCACTGCCAAGTATGAAAAAATTTACTTGAAGGCACTGAATCATGGAAAAGATAAAAGCGTGGAGCTTGAGACACTAAAAGTAAGGTGGTGTACTCGAGTTTAGCAGTGTTGATGTCGGTTTATTAGTGTGTGATCGCATCCCAACATGCAAATATATTGCTTATTTTAATAGAAAATGAGAATGGGAATGGAAAAGTTGGAAGATGTGAAGGCTTGCTACTGAAACCAAATTCATTGTCTCGGAGAATGCTCATCCTTGGATCCTGGAGGTTTCAAATGCCCTTGAATCTTGCCAGCCACATTGTTGCTGTCCAACCGTGGGATGCTGTAAGGTCTACATGGCTCAAGCTCCAAGGCATGGGGACATCAACAAGAAGTTCAACGTTCGGGTATTGCAAGCTACTGGCTCATCGTGTGTCAAGATGAAAGGTACAAATGAAGACAAGGAGAGAGGAATGTAAGAAAACTTTAGGTCTCATAAAGATGAAAACAAACTTTATAGAATCTGTGTAATTAGATCTAAAACACCATTCTTGAATAAACAATAAAACCAAAATAGAAAAGAAAGATGATGTGCTTGTGATCCATTCTCTCTATATCAAAAACCCACAAATGCGAAAAGGTCTTTTAGCTAAGGCAAATATCCTCTATTCTCATATTTGTAGGAGTTGGTGATATGCCAAAATTAATTAATTGTTACTTCATCCATTAGATTCATGCACAACAACTTCCTAATGCTATGTATTCGGGCTCTATGGTAGAGATTGGAAAACTATTTTGCTTCTTGGAGAACCAAGAAATTAACATGGTGCCTAGAAAATGACAAGTACCACTGGTACTTTTTTGGTCTAAGATTAATCCAACAAAATCAGCATCGTTATATGCATGCAATGTGAGAGAATAGTTGCGTGAATACCACAATCCTAGTGTGATTGTACCTTCCAAGTATCTAAAAGTTCTTTTCACAAATTGAAAATGAGCACAAAGACAAACAACAAACAATATATCAGGTCTAGAGGTAGTGAGATAGAGAAAAGATCCTATCATGCTTCTATAGGGTTTAAAACCTAAACTTTTACTAAAGGCAAAAGAGTTAAACCTTGTTGTTGTGCTCATAGGAGTTAAGGTAGTTTTGTGGTCTTCCAAATTAAAATGTTTCAACAAGTCACAAATAAATTTCTCCTAACTAATGAAGATTCCTTCTAGTTTTTGTTTGATTTGGAGACCCAAGTAGTTGAGTTCTCCCATCATGCTCGTTTTGAATTCTTTCTACATTGGGTCAGAAAATTCCTTGCACAAAGAATCATTAGTAGAACAAAATGTTATATCATCAACATATATCTGCACTAACAACAAGTCATTTTTCATATTTTTAAGAAATAAAGTACTATTAACTTGCCCTTTTCTAAAACCTTGATCAAGTAGGAATTTACTAAGCCTTTCATTCCAAGCTCTTAGAACTTGCTTAAGACCATACAAAGCTTTAGATAGTTTAAATACATGTTCTGGAAAATGAGGGTTTTCAAAACCTAGAGGTTGTTCAACATATACTTCTTTAGTTAAATATCCATTTAAGAAGGCACTTTCACATCCATTTGATATAATTTGAAGTTTTTGTGACATGAAAAACCAACCAGCATTCTTATAGCTTCTAATCAAGCTACCAATGCATAAGTTTCATCAAAATCTATTCCTTTTTCTTGGCAATACCCTTGTGCAACTAATTGGGTTTTATTTCTAGTGATATTTCCATTTTCATCCACTTTATTCCTAAAAACCATTTTGTACCTATAATAGATTTTTCAAATGGTCTAGGCACCAAACTCCATACTTGAATCCTTTCAAATTGATTTAATTGCTCCTGCATAGCATTTATCCAGTTTTCATCTTCTAATGCTTCATCTATCCTCTTTGGTTCAATTTGTGATAAAAACGCAACAAATTCACTTACATTCCTAGCTATAGAATGAGTACATACCTTTTGACTTGGATTTCCTATGATAGTTTATGTATCAACCTCATTTTTTAGCCTTGGAAAGGTAGGTTCTTTGTTTTCTGAATTTGCATTATTTTCACAAGACATTGTTGTAGGTGTAGTGTCTATTTCTTGGTCTAGAGACATTCACTTATAAAAGGTAACATAATACTTTCATAACTCGTAGAATCATAAAGAACATTATTGATCATATCATAATTTTTACGCAAAGTAAAGGGCGATTCATCAAACAACACATGAACAGATTCTTTTATTGATAGAGTTTTCTTATTATAAACTCTAAAGGCTTTGATGTGAATGGAGTACCCTAGAAATATTCCTTCATCACTTTTGGCATGAAATTTTCTTAGAGATTCCTTAGTAGTATTCAAAATAAAACACTTGCATCCAAAGCTTCAAAAATAGGAAATGTTTGGTTTTCTTTTATGGAATAGCTCAAACGATGTATTTTTCAAGATGGGTCTTATAAACACATGGTTTGAGATGTAGCATGCTATATTTACAGCTTCCCCCTAAAAATATTTTGGTTATTTATTCTCACAAAGCATTGTTCTTGCCATTTCTTGAAGAGTATGATATTTTCTTCCCACCACACCATTTTGTTATGGCATTCTAGGTGCTGAAAAATTATGATAAATTCCCTTTATGGAGCAAAAGTTAGCAAACAGTTTGTTTTCAAATTCCTTTCCATGATCTGAACATATACTTTTGACTTTAGAACTATACATTTTTTTTTCATTCTTTTGTAGAAATCAACAAATGTTTCAAAAGTTTCACCTTTGTGCTTTAGTAAAAAATTCCTTGTGAATCTAGAGTAGACATCCACAAGAACAAATACATATAATTTTCCTCCTAAGCTGGGTGCTCTCATAGGGCTAAAAAGATCAACATTCAACAATTGTAATAGAGTAGAAGTAGTAACATCAGTTTTTGTTTCAAAATTTGATCTGGAATGTTTAGTAAGATCACAAACATCATATAATTTGTTAGGTATTTCAGAAAATTTTGGTATACGAACAACTAGTTCTTTTTTTGACAGTTTATGAATCAAATTGATGCCAACATGTCCTAATCTACGATGCCACAATTGAATTGAATCATTACTTACAACAAACAAACAAGGAATATTTCCATAAGTATTTTCAATATTTAGGACATATACATTACCTTGCCTTTTTGCAATTAGTTTCAAGTTTTTTGTAGTAACAATCTCACATAAGTCAGGTTTAAACTTCACTTGATAACCCATATCACATAATTGGCTCACACTTAATAGATTATACTTCAATCCATCCACATACAGCACATTACTTATAGTAAGTTTTAGGATTATCTATTTCACTAATGCCTTCAATCTTTCCTTTGGAGTTGTCATTGAAAGATACTATATCTCCTAGTTTATATTGGAATTTTTGAAATAGAAGTTGGTTCCCAGTCATGTGCCGAGAGCATATGTTGTCTAGGTACCAATAACTTGTGTTTTCCTTTAGATCTTGCATAAACAAACATGGTTCTTGTAGATTTTGATCCCCAATCATAGTTGGGTCCATCTAGGTTAGATTTTAGGGTATTCTTTGGTACCCATACCCTTTTTACCTTATATTTTCTATTGAGTTTGATAGGGCAATTTTCACATTCATGACCATAGTAACAACAATGACGACACATTTTGACAGTTATAGAATTTTCCTTTTCTTTGAATGTCTCACATCCATTGTAGCCTATTCCTTCTTTGTTAAACATACCTTTATGAGCTAATAGAATGTTGTCTAGCATGACACTTCCATTTGAAAACTTTCTTAACATACTTTGAGTTTCAACCAGTTTTGCATCTAAGGATTTTTCTTCCTTTTTCCATGCATTTAATTCTTTAATCATGCGTGTTTTCAAATCATTATTTTCTTTTTCAAGCAGTGGATTGTTATCTTCTAATGACTCTACCTTAGCTTTTAGTCTATTGCATTTTAAATTCATAATCTTGTTCTTTTCAACCATTTCAATAAGCACATCATACAATTCTTCATGGGTAAATTCATTAAAGTAGGGTTTTACCTCATGTTTCCAAAAATTTCTACAACCATTAGACATTGGTTTGTGGTTTGTGGTTTCTTCATCTTCATCTTCATCCAAAGAGTCATCTACATCCCAAGCAACTAGCATTACTATTTTCTTGTTTTTGAAATCAAATTTCCAATCATTCTTTAACAATGGCAGTTTGCTTTGATATGTCCTAGTTTCCTACATTTGAAACATAAATCATTAGTAGTATCTTCCTTCTTATTTGAACCATCATACAACGTCTCTCCTTTTGGAAAAACCTTTTGAATTTTCTGACAATCATAGCAAAGTCATCATCAATGTCATCATTCTCATCATAAAAAAGATTTGAAACTTTAAAAGCAATAGTTTTCTTTATCCTATTCTCCACTTTCTCTTTTTCCCTTCTTTGAAGTTGGATTTCATGAGTCTTAAGAGAGCCTAGAAGTTCATCTAGGGAAAGGGTTTCTAGGTCTTTGGCTTCCTTTATTGCAGTCTTTTTGGCATCCCACAATTCGGGTAAATAGCATAAGACTTTCTTTACTAACTTAGCATTTGAGTAGTGCTTTCCTAAGAAGGTAGGTTCAGTGACAATGTCATTGAACTTGGTGAACATTTCATCAATTGTTTCAATTGGTTTCATCTGAAACAGTTCATAATTGTGTACAAGAATGGATATTTTGGATTGTTTGACATTTTTGGTTCCCTTTTGAAAATCTTATAATTTCTTCCAAACTTGTTGAGCAGTTTCACAGGTAGAGACCTTATTATATTCTGCAGCACTAAGGGAGCAAAACAACATGGTCATTGCTTTACAGTTTTGGGCCATTTCTAAGGTTTCTTGGTTTGACCAAGATTCCTCGTCACCTTTAGGTACCACTACCCCTTTCTTTATGATTTTCCAAGCATCAACATCTTAGCCAATCATAAAGGTTCTCATCATGGCCTTCCCGTGACCATAATTAGTCCCGTCAAACAAAGGTAGCCTATTATAAGCTAAATAAGCTTTTGTGGAGGCTACCATGGATTTACTCTAAGCAGTTAAACTTATCTTCCAAGAGACCAAAGCATAAGGCTCTAATACCAATTGTTGGATTCTAATCTCTCTAGCAATTAAGAAAGGGGGGGGGGGGGGGGGGGGGCGCTTAGAATTGATTGCTTATTAAAAAAAATTATTTCTCAATAATTATAAATCGGACAATATAAATGAACAAGCAAGCAAGATATAACACATAGATTTTTAGGACGTTCAGCCATAACAAACAATTGCCTATATCTCTCGTTACCTTTTAACTAATGTGGTTAAAATGTCTCTTCCACTATTCTTTGCAACCTTTACAAGAGTTTTACATCCAATCTCTACTCCAAGAGATTAATTCCAATCCCACCATAGACTTCAATGGTGAATAAATACAATAGTATGGTGAACTTGCTATGAATATGAAAGTTGAGCAAGTGAACACTACTCAATAAGAATCAACAAAATCAATCAAAGCAGTAGGGTCAAGAAATGCTCAATAAAATGGCAGCTTTGATGAACACGTTGTAGCAAGCTTGAGTGCTTTAGGATTTGTAGTGTACTCCTTGGTCACACTTTTTCCTTAAATCTTTTTCTTCTATTTAAAACTTATTTCCATGGGTTTTCTCCATAGCCGTTTGCTTCTCACAAATACCCAATTTCCTTTTTCATATTTTCTTTACAGCCATTCCTTTTCTTGCTTCAATTCAAATCCGAATGCATCTAGTCTCTATCTTGTCTTCATCAATCCATTCAAAAATGGCTAAGATTAAAAAGTCTTCTTCCACCTTTGAAAACATTCCAAAATGGTGACAGAAGATCATTGCCCTTTATCTTTCTTTCCTTTCTCACAAGACTTTAATACAAAGGAAGAAATCATACCAAATAGGTGTTTCAGTCTTCAATAATGGCTTAAATCTTAATTTCCTTTGCTGAAAAACTTCATTTTTTCCAATAGTAGATTTTCTTTCAAAAACCCTAACGAGATTTTCTCAAATATCACTTCATCAGGTTGCATAGTAGAAGAAAATAGTTCCAAATAAGGAGTTCAGACCTGACATGTGAAAATGGTATCCTCGAATGTGATTCTGAAGTGCGATATAGTCACGGGTTGCGGGCTATAGGTCTAAAGAAAGATAATCAACCTCTAAGATCGCAGCTTCTCAGGGATTCCGAGCATATCTTTAAAATAAGTTCTTGAATATGTGCATGCCATTTCAATTTATGATAAATATAATGTTTTTGATGATATAAATAGAAACTGAATGTGTATTTTATTTAAATTCTTACTCATCTCTAAGTTTCAATTGCTTCGAACGAGACTAGGTTAATTTCTTTACACGAGTTGTCTTGAGTGCTTTACACGGGCTTTCTTGAGTGCTTTACACAGGCTAGGCTTGCACACTTACTTGGATGCGGACTGAGTATCTAATGCAAGCAAAGTTAACATGTTGGGCTGCAAACTGGACTAAGAGATGGGTGAAAATCCAGCGCAAATTAGAGTTGGCATGTTGAGCTACGGGCTGGACTGGGTAATGAACTAAAGGTCCAATTGAAACTACACCAAGACAAAAAAAAAAAAAAAAAAAAACACATTCCCAAGCATAATATCCACCCGAGAATAAAAACAAATACACCTAAAAGAATATGATAACTTATTTTGTCATATCAAAACATTATTATTCCACAATCTCATTACACAAAAATGACCTATAAATCCTTGAGACTATACCACCATTCCTAGCAAGTTTCCAAGTAGTGTTGTCTTGCACTGTATGGAATCTATCTTGTGGCTTGGGCCAAATTAGGCGTAAAGCCATGCATGTTAGTTGATACTTGCTAGGCAAGCTACTAAATAGCATACCCTATAATTGATGAGAATCCAAGACCAAGTGCATCAGGATTAAAAGGGTTGAAATTAGTTGGCTTGCCAAAGTTGAAACTTGACTCGAAGCCCATGCTTGATCTTGGCGCATGTCCAAATTCAAACTATCCATGTGGAGAGTTGGCTTCATCAACATCATCACTCATGCCTCCAATCACACTATTCACTAGAGCTTCCATTGACCTTTTCTTGCCCCATTTTCCTTTCTAATTCTTACTCTCTAAATATCCTACAATTTAGTGGCATTGATCTTATGTCTAGGTTTCTTGCAACGACCACAAAGCGGTCTACTATTTTGTCCTCTCCTTATGGAAGCCATGTGAGTGGAAGGAATAGCAAGACCAACTACAAGGATAGCTCCATCGCCAAGGATTACTGTCTCTATATGATCCATTTGCTGCTGGTTAGCATGGTTGAGGCTATAGGCTACATTAACCGTGGGTAAAGGATCTCTAACTAGAATCATTGTCCTTAAAGTCTAGTACTTTGTTTGGTAATTCCAAGAGAAAATCCATTAAACAATTTTCTAGTAGTAATATTGCACGTACAACACCCACTTTTGCACTTCAATGGAGGTTGCTACAAATCAAGTTCTCCCCGTACATCAACCAAGTCTCGATGATACTTAGAAATTTCAAGGGATTTCATCTTATTTTCACTCAGATTGTACCTAATATTATAAATTTTGGTTCTAGTGAGCTTCCTGTACTTAAAACTCTCCCAAATTTCTTTAACGTTGGTAATGCAGAGGACAGACCCAACAAGAGAAGAATCAACTAATTTTGCTAACCAACCGACAATTATAAAATGAACCTAATCCCATTGCTCAGCCTTAGTTGTGTCGTTTTGTGGCCTTCGAATGGTGCCATCTAAGAAGTCCAATTTTTTGTTAGGCATGAGGATTTGTTTAACCTCACAACCCCATAAATCATAATTTGAGTCGTTGAGGAGCTTAATGTTCCCAAAAACTAATCTAGGAACCTTTGATGGGACAAGTATAATGGGTCACGAATTGAATTTTCAAAGTATTCAACCATTTGTGGGTTTTCAAAGGTGATGGCATTAGGGAAAAGGACAATGGCTTCACCATAATTAAACCGACTTCCAAGAGGTGGGTGCGTTAAAACATGAAAAAAGTGTCCTTTACGCACGTGAATTTTAAATAAAACACTTAGGAGCATAAATGTCCTGACAACAAAGCACTTAGGGGCATAAATGTCCTAGAAACAAAATGAAAATCAAAAGGAAAGAACACAATTTAGAAACAGCGTCACTATGCTGTTTTCCCTGTAAATATCTTCTTCCTCTTTGCAAATCTCACACAAAAGGATAGGAAACCCATAGCAAAAAACTTGATAGAAAACTCCATTTACTGTGAAGGAAGATTACCAAAAACCATGAAGAACTATAGGACAAGGATCAACTTCAAATCTAGTCCCCTTTTCGGCAATACTATTTCTTTTCCACAAACAGGACATAGACAACTGGAACAAGTATGGAAACGTGGGGTTTACAACACACTTGGCTCGGGTACCGTGAAAACTTGCGGAAGCTTTGGTGATTAAAATGTGGAGCCAAGAAATCGGAAAGTAATAAAGGTAGTTTATAGAAGTTTTAGGGAGCCCTTGGGCGGTTTCTACTAACTCAATCTTAAAAGAACCATAATGTGCAACAACAAACTAAAATAAATTGTTACAGACGAATAAAATAATAAATAAATCTCCACTAGGCCGTGGGCTTACACCAAGGCCCGATAACTTATATGTTCTAATATCATAGAAGGAAATGAGGAAAAAAATGAAAAGGAAGGCCTAGAAAGGGACATGCCAGAGGAGAATCGGTATGCAAAGACCATACACCTATGGGCAAAACCATATCAGATTTTGTGCATACTTGAAGGAACTCCTGAACATTTAGTTGGAAGAATGCTCAATCTTGTATTACTCGTACTCTAACATTACAAGAAGGAAATGAAATTAGTTTGAAGCTTAAATATACAAGTATTCTACCATTACATTCTATTATTCAAAGATCCATATCATGAATTGGGTAATGTTATTATCCACTATACAATAGGCTTTACACCCATTTTTTCAACATTCTCTCTCAAGTTGGTGCACAATTTAAGTCATACATGTTTAACTTGCCTAATAGAAAATGGTGTTATGAAATTCCTAAAGCCTTTGTTAAGATATCTATAGGCTGATCTCGTGATGAAATAAGCATCATATGTATGATTTCCATAGCCATCTTCTCACATATGAAAAGACAATCCACTTCTATGTATTTGAACTTTTTTTATAAAGGACTAGATTGGCAACAAGTTTGATAGAGACTCATTGTCATAGTAAAGTGTGACAAGCTCTAAAGAGGTTACCTATAAATCCTTTAAAAGCCCTAATAGTCAAATAATTTCATGTTGTTATTGCCAAAGTGTGGTACTCAGATTCAATGGAGGACTTGGAAACATAGGGTTACTTTTTACACTACTAAGAAATCAAGGAACTACCTAACTTGACACAAAAGCTTGTAGTTGATCTCCTCCCCATTAGGCATGATGCATAGTTAGATTTACAATAAGCTTGTAGTATAAGCTCACTATCTAATCTAATTAATAGACTAAGACCTAGCAAACTTTTAACATATTAAGTAACTTGAAAAACTACCTAATGATGTGATACCTTCGAGCTGTGCATGAAATAATCAAAATTTTGTATTGTATAACTAATGTTTGGTCTCCTTATAGTAAGATGAATCAATCTTTTTATAAGTTGCTAATAACTAGGGATATCCTAAAATGGTGGATCAAATGTCAAATGAAAGGTATTAGAAAGATCAATGTTGATGTACTTGTGATTTTGCTCCGAAGGCATCATTGAAAGCTTGCTTCTAGCTAATCCACACTCTTAAATGAGCTTAAGAGCATATTTCCTTGGATTGAGTATAAAACTAGTCTTATTCTATGTTATCTCAATTCCAAGAAAATATTTAACTGGGCCAAAGTCTCTTATCTGAATTTGAAATGCAAATAATCCTTGAATTCTTGGACAACATACTCATATCCTCTTATTATTAAAATATTACCAATATAAATGAAAAGGATGAGGAGCCCTTTACTTGCTTGCTTAATGTACAAGGAATGGTTGTGGTATGACTAATGAAAGCCTCTACAATCAAGGCATTTGATGAATCTCTCAATGCTTGTTAATGGCAACAGTTGCCAAAAATACAAAAGGTAATCATCTTCCCAACAAGAGAAAAAGTCTCCTTACAATCAATCCTTTCATGTTAGCTATATCCTTTATGTTACATCCTAGTAGTGAGAACTAAGAAATAGCTAGGTGGTTATAGCAATGATAGAAGAAAGTTAGGAAAAATCAAGAGAGGGTTGATTCTCATTCTTAGCAAACAAAGGTTACATAATCATCTTTTTTCCACCTTAAACAAATGGAATTCTTTCTTATTTATTCTCATCTCTTTCTCTTTTTTACCACCATACTTCTCATCATTACAATTGGTATTTCTCAATCCTAATTAATATAAGTGACTTCTTCTTTGTTTTTTTTTTTACAATTTTAAATTGCTAGTGGGAGCATGCCTCAGGACTCACACTACGCTCTTCTCGCCTACGTGCCATAGGAACCATCCCATGCTAATTGTTTTGGTGCGCCTCGGGTTTTCAGCCATGATCCTTCCTTCTTTCATAAGGCATATGTAAGTAAGTGTGTGCAATGGGATGTGCAGGGAGACTATATACGATCTGATGTGAGGAGGGCAACTTCCTTTGGGGGCTTTTCCTTCTCTTCCCCCAAGAGCTCCCACTCCTCTTTCGACCCAGCTTTTGGCTCTTATGCCTGCTGCTACTCGATAGTGTATGAAAGGGATCTCGAGAATAATCGGCCATTACATTTAGCAAAAAGATGAGCCTCATACTTCTTAATGCTTCCCATCTACTTTATGCTAAAAGTGTTGGCTAATGATGTAGGGGGAGAAGGAGAAAAAAGAGCAGTTTGTACAAAAGGAAAAAAAAAAAAGGCCCTTATGAAAGACCATATCCCAACTAATAAAAAAATCTCCTCTTTAAAGGTTATGAAGTCTATACCATTTTTTAATGTAAGGATAACCTATGAAGATATAAGTGATGGCGCATGGCCCAAATTTGTCCCATTGAATAAGATTGGTGGTATAACATAAACACCCGAAGGTGGTCAAGGGAAGGAGATTTGCCAAAGAGAACCTCAAAGGTTGTTTTCCCTTGCAAGGTGGGGTTAGACATCCTATTAAACTAAAAAGGTCATAGTAAGCACACATTCACTTAAAAACAAGTGGAAATGTTTGCCTAAAACTGTGTTGCCCTTGTGACATTAAAGATATCATAATGTTTTCTCTCAACCACACTATTCTATTGTGGATTATACGTGCAAAACTCTCATGAACCATAGCATGAGAGGCAAAGAATGAGGTGTAAGCAGAGGCAAAAGAATCCTAGGCATTATTCAGTCTAACACAATGTATGGGTGTGCTAAATTAGGTTGAAATGAGTGCAAAACATTTTTGTATATGGGCCAAAGTTTCAGTCTTAGCTTGTATAGAAAAAATCCAAGTTGCATGCAAATAATCATCAACTGTGGTGAGGCAATAACGTGCACTTAAGTGTGAGGGTATTTGTAAGGTCCTTAGATATCAATGTGAATTAAATTGAAAATGCATTGAGTTAATGTGTGACTAGCAAGAAAAAGAGACCGTCGATTTGGCTAAGGACAAAAAAATTAAGTTTTAAATTGACTCAAAAGATGATGAAGTGGTTAAACATGCAATAAGTCGCATTACTTTCATAAAAGGATATCCCAAATGTCAATACAAAATATTCCAATTTATTGGAGAGGAAGGTTGCTACATGAATTGTAAAGTACAAAAGATACACCATGGACATTATTTGCAAAATGGTGACACTAGCCATGTCTAGACTCTAAAGTAGTAAAGTCCATCATGCATCCTACCCAATCCTCTCACTATCCCAATCCATATCTCTTGAAAAATGAAAAAATAAGGGTAAGATAGATACCTTGGATTGAAGACTAAATGGGGTGAAATAGATACTCTATATTTGGCCTATATGATGGAGTTAAAGGGAATTAAAAGTTAGCTCAAAAGTATTATATTTTTTCAATACAAGACTTTTATTTTTAACAATATTGAAGGAAAGGCTAAAAGTTTGGGACCCACCAATTATTATATGAAAGCTTGTTGATTTCTTAGCCGTAAGCCTGAAACTATTTTGGATTCAAGTGTCTACACGATGTTCGGTGAAAGTTTTTTTATTCTTTACTCTTGTTTGTATACATTGCATGTATTATTACTTGTTTTACAACATTTATCATTTGTGCAATAATCTGTGATGAAATATATTTGTAAGGTTTGATAGAAATTATGAAGATTATTTAAAATTGTCAGAGACAAATTTCTATCACCGCTTGGATTGTTTTTAATCTATAAACGTTTCAAATTATGTATTGTTAGGATTTGAATTTCTTGAGTGAGAAATTTAACGTGTATGAGGAATTGGATATCTCTTGTAATTAATAAAAAAATTGATTAGTCAAAGTGACTCTAATAGGTTACTAAAGTAGGGTGAACATGTGCTAAAGTAACTTGGTGAACCATTTCTTAAAAATTAGGCATGCATTTTGTGGATATTTTATTTTTTGTCTCTTGCCTAATTGTTTGCTATTTGAACTTGTATTGACTATCATGCAGAAAATTAAGGAAAATTAAGTGAATTAAGTTGAAAAAAAATTTAATATCCAAATCGCCCCCTTACCCCTTAGGAGAACTTCCTTGCGACAAAATGGAGTTCTTTTAAGCTTAATATGAGGCCCAATTTCAACAAATATAAACCATGTTGTAGCTTAGTTACAAGCCCATATGTAGAGAGGCTTGAAAACGAAGGCGATGATGACCAAATCGGGCTTACCCTTTCTGGACTTTGCATTTAAAATCAATAAACGGAGCACCGTTCTATGCAAAATCTTGAAAATTCCACATCATAGGGAATCGACGTGGTCGTTTTCTCCGTTATTTTCTGCCATCATTTCATCACCCATTTCGTCATCACCATTCTCAATCATCTTCCTGATGACTATAATATTGGGAAACCGATGCCCAATTTTGGTTAATTGAATTCGTTTCCCATATCTCTCCTCTGATGCATTCAACTATCCATTAATAGTATGTTAAAAAATTCAAAGAATCCAAGAATTGTGTGTGTTGGGGCCATATTTGGATCGGATAAGCACTCACCCATATAATTAATTATGATGATGCAGATGGGGATCGTTGCTCCACCCTCGGATTTCAAAATCTCCTATCCTGTTGACCTGAATGTAGACTAATTTACGATTTCCCAAATGCCTTGCGATAACAAGTTATCACAGCCTCTGACAATTGTTTAAAAAAATAAATAAAAATCTGACGATTGCCAATTAGGGTTCCTTGTAAGTCCCAACTTCTTGTTTTGGATATCTTATGTCTCCTTGCAGTGATCCCTGTTCAGTTAACTTCTGAACATAACTTTTTTTAATGGTTCCTCTTTAGTTAACTACCAATTCTCTAGCTATCATAAGACTGCTTTAAGATTTCTGTTAGATATGTTGTCTCTCAATATAATATACAATAACCAATTGTTAAGAAAAAAACATGAGCTAACTTTTTTTTTTTTTTTTTTTTTTTAGGATCGTAATATCAAGAATACTTGTTTTCTTTCCAGGGCCCAACAATTTTTCCTTAATTTTAGATAGATATTCAGCCTTCTGTTTTTATTTAATTTTAGATTTGTCTCAATAGATGTGAGCTTCTCAAGTAGACTCAGTGGTTTTCAATCATATTAGGAGATATATTTCATATCAGTCAAATAAAAAAATTAATATTATTGTTGGGTCCCAGTTAAATAATGAAGAACTAGTGATTCTTGGTGAAAAATAAGTTTTATTAAAAAATAGTTTTCCTAATAAAATGTTTTACACTAGAATAAATTCAACCTGAGTCATAAAGAAAATATACTTTCTCCATCAAATTAACTTATTTTTACGTTTAATTCCCCCAATTATAACTTGTAAGACGTCTTTTTAAATTAAAACTTGTATATAAATATACAACTTCACTTATTATTGACTTTAAAATAGGTGGAAAAGAAAACACACGACAAAATACTTTCATATTCCGTTTTAAGTGTTAAAATCATTTTCTCATTTTGAATTGTATATATAAGAAATATATTATAAAATAAGTATTAAGAAGAGTAGTTGGATCATCCATTAAAAAGGATAATTTGAGTAGCCAAATCACTCCCAACAACCTCTAAACACCTTTGGGGATGATTTAGACACTGAAAATGATTTCCAAAGTAACTTTACCATCTTTAAAAGGCTGGTTTGGCTATCCATAAATATTAAAAAATGACAACATATAAATAATCCAAACATCAAACACTTTCTAAGAGTTTTAAGTTGACTCAAACATCTTTTAGATTCTCTCTCTCTAAAGTTTACCATTATTTTTTTTTTAAAAATGAATCTATAGCTATAAAAGAGATATTCAAACTAATTAACCACCTAAAACCAAACCATTTTGACACTTAAGGTTATTATTATTTTTCATCCACTTTAACATCACATAAAGATTTCTTAGATCGAATTGACTGTTGAGGAGATCAATTATTACATGTGATCGTTTTAAAGACTAAATGTAAAACCAATAATAGTCCAAGGGGCTAAGTGCAAAATGGATCTAAGCTCGAGGAGGTACATATATGTTTATCTTGTTAAAGGCTATTTAATCGTAAACATCTCTCCCTACCATTATTAGATGCCTTCATAGTCGGGTTACCATAATCCAAGTGATTTATGCATATAAGCACCATAATCACTGTAGAACCAACACATGCCTCTCCTGTCGATTGATTAGAAGCACCATTAAAAAGACTTAGTGTTGAATCAACTTGACCTCACCCCAGACTAATGACAAGTGAATGGCTAGGGCATCCTTTTTAATTACAAGTGTCATCAAGGAAGATCTTGGACCGAATACTCAAGAGATGTCCCTTTCAAAATTGGTCTTACCTAACAAATAAAGTATAATCCATGTTACTCTTTACTCTTATTGATAAGAAAAATGTGTGCAGATGATTATAAGCACGACATGTGATGCCTCTTTGTCCAAAGAGAGAATCTATCTAGTAAACACTTACCTAAAAGAATAAAGAATCGGATAAATCACCCAATAGTTCACATGCAACGTACCAAGTCTGGTGGTGTTTGTACTAATCTATTAAGAATAACTTAATCGTCCAAGACCGCACATTCATTGCACATACCTTTCTTTGTCCTAATACCCAATGAAAAGGTAAACTAGTGGAGGCAAAGTGGTCTTAGACAACATTTTGTGCAACATTTCTTTAGAAGCAAAATATGTTAAATGTTAGGAAAGGGATGACATAGTCTCAGATTAAAATATAATGGCCATTATGTTAAGTAATCAGTAATTTTAATTTTAAAAGATTATTTTTTTCTCCACTAGGGACTAGTTAGGTCCATGGGATACATGACCAGAGGTAGCATCCTCCTCTTTTTTAACAGTTTCTTTATTGTCAAATCTGGTGAAGCTACTAGCAGCCTGATGTACTTTTTATACCTTTAAAAAAGAAAAGAAAAGAAAAAAAAAAAGAGTTCGAGTCAATGGTCTTCATTCTTCATCTTCAAAAATCTCTTCCAGCCTCCTAGTCGCTCTCTTTTTTCTGTCGGGTCAATGAATAATCCTGTGTTAAAAACAAAGAACAATTCTCAAAGACAAGACACACTTAATCACAGTCGCTGCCTTTCCCAATGCAACCTAATATAAAAATGGTTAAAAGGATGAAGGATTGATTGCACGCGTGTCTTACTTCTCAACTGTTCTGTTCTTCAATGTAAAACAAATATGAATTGCCTTAACTAAGATCCTTAAAGATAAGATGTAACCTTTGACAAACTTTTTATGCCTTTCACAACCTGTCTTCTCAATTTATGGTTGAAGTTGTTTTGTAGTCATTGTTAGTAAAAACCGTCGAAAATGGTAAAATCCTGCTCATTCTCTAGAGGCCTCATCTGCAAGATGCGGTCAATAAACTGCTGGTAATGCATGTAATAAATCTCTCTTTTCTTTATTGTCTTGGGAAGATGGGTTACGTCTAATCTGCTTGTTAATTCACTCTCTTTTATAAAGTAAAAGTAAGTATAACTTTTAAAATTCTCATGTTACCAATATGGTGTTCTTTTTATATGAATGAGTAAATGAAATTCTAAAGAATGATTAAAACTAAAATAACATTAAAAGTTAGACTAAAAGACAAGAGAGGCATGGATAATAAATGAGTTTCTCCTTGGTGGGATTGACCCAATCGGCAGAAAAGGCCAAAAGCTGCCCCTAGTTGTTGACCTAACGCAGAAAAGGCCAAACCCCACAATGGCCCGCACGTTAGTAGAGGTAAAAATTGGCTCCCAAAAGGCAGAAAGATGCGTGTACAAGAAAGAGGAAAAAAAGCAGAAAAGGATAGCCAGTGAAAAAAGAGACGGTGTAGTAAGCAACACGGCAACGCTATGTTTGGTGTAGTCTCTGTATGTGTGGCACATGCTCAGCCACCTTTCATATACGACAACCACTTCAGACCAAGTATACAAGCACTAGCGTGTTCTTTTTTCTTTTCTTTCCTTTTCTTTTCTAAATTATTTTATTCTCTTTGTCTCTTTCTTCCTATTTTACTAGCATCTCCCTCTTAACTTACTTGGGATGACTACTACAAATTTTAATCACAATTTTTCTCATGATGGACGGTCGAGATGAGGCTCAAGAACAGGTAATCAAAGTGTTCAAGAAAGTACGCAGCATTTGTTTTCCCCACTGTTTTGTCAAACTTTCTCGCACACCATAATAACTCGGACCTTTTCCATCAGACAAAACCAACGGCGGACACAACATCCAATGTCGCAAGAAAAAATCAAAATCAAGATCAAGTCCAACCCCCCCAAAGGACCACGTGGCGGTCTTGCAACGACCACATGTAAATCAGAGTGGGCTCAGGCGGGTCCCAGTAAAATGAGTTTGATCATCGTATCAAGTTGTTTCAAGAAGGAGACTCAGGCGCACGGGCCCCATTGGAAAGAGCCTGGGACACGTGCCGGTAGCCCGCAATGAGATATATATCGGACGCCAAAGAATACGACAAAACAATAAAGCCTACTGGTTTTTACATTGAAAGGAAGGAAAGCTCTCCCCAGGATCTGACAAAAAACATGCGTCACGCGCTTTCCGCTAGAGGACAAAACACGTGTCGTCCTCGGTGGCAGTTTCGGGGATTGGTGGGGATTGAAGAGGGTGGTTTGGGGAAAGCGGTAAAGTGGAAGCGGCCTGGTCGAAAAGAGTCGAGACGGAACCCTTTGTCGTCACGTGCCTTGGCGTCGGCCGCACGCAGGAAACTCTTGTCTTCTTCTTTTGATTTTTCTTTTGGTTTTTTTGTTTTTTTTCTCTCCACAATTTGCAATGGGTACGCGACCGTTTTCTCCTACTTCCACGACTTCCTAGTAATTATCTTTACCCATTTTTTGTTTTCTTTTTCCTTTTCAAACCTCGACCAATTACTATTTAAAATTACATTAGACCTTCTAGATAATAACACCGATTCAAGGTTTTCAAACCAAAAGAAAAACAAAATCTACAAATATTCCTACTGTCAAAAAACACTTGCTTCCAAGACTGAATAATGATGATAATAATAATAATAATAATTTTTAAAATTAAAAAAAAAAAACAAGAAAGCCTCAATGGCAGGCCTGCCAATAGCCACCGATGCCGACCCCTTTGATTTGCAGGTCACAACCGTCTCAGAGGTAGGTAGATGGAGTAGATTTTGTTTGTAAATTGTGGGAATGAATATTTGTGGAAGAAGATAAGGAGAAGACGCACAAAGAGAAATTTGGAAACAAAAACATATCGAATAAGCAATAGAGGGACCCATATAAACAGTTCAATTCGGCCGCTAGCTTTGTCGTCTCTCTCGTCTCCGTCCAGCACCATTGCGCCTTGCGTTTGACCTTCTCTCTTCCTGTTTCACGTTTTCTTTTATGTCTATGAGGTGGGGAGTTTACTTCCTTCCTTCGTTCCTCCCTTGCTTTTCTAATTTCGTTGGCCTCCCTCAGTTTCTGAACGCTTTCTGTTCCCCTTATTAGTTCAGAACCAAGTGTCCCCTTCCCAACCCAAAACGAGGAATCTATCAAATAACCGAAGCTACCACAAAACGCACACGCGTACGCACGGGCGGCGACCGAAACAGAGTGACAGACCCTTGTGTGTGTTCGGTTCCTCTGAGAGCCTGGCCTTGTTATGAGCAACAGAGGGCCTGTTGGGTTTTAGGCCTTCTTCTGGTGTGCTTTTGAATCTTTTCACAGAAAGGGTGATGGCAGGTAGTAATGAAGTCAACCTCAATGAATCCAAGGTACTTAGCTTCATATCTTTGCTTTGTGCTCTCCCCTGTGTACTTTCCTCTCCTATCCATGTGGTTTTTCTCAAATGGGCGTATATAATCTTTTGGTCGAAGAGTTTTTTTTTTTTTTTTTTTTTTCTAAAAAAAAATAAATTTCCTTTCCACTTCTGTATAGGCCTTTGGAAATTGGAGTTTCGGTTTATGGCTAAAGTTCGAATTTTTGCTATTTATCTGAAGGATTTGAGTTCTGACACTTCTGCTTTTCGCTTTGAATTATCCTCCATATTCCTTATTGGCTTTTGCTCAATAAAATGAGTTTCTGGATCAAGGATTTGTTGAATCTCTTTCTTCTCGCTATCTCGTCCGTTTTGGATTTGAGTTTTTGGTGGAAAAAGTTGAATTTTTTTACCAAGCTTTTTGGTTCTTGAGATGTATTAGATGGTCAATCTTTTTGTTTTGCCCTTTACCCATTTCTCATTCCCCTCTCATTGGTTTCATGTTCGGTTTCCCTTCTGCCATACAAATTTTCACAATTTTCTGTTCTATTCATCTTGGAGATTTTCATATGCATATGATCGTGTTGGTTGTTAAAATTTTGGCTTTAAACACTTTAAAATAATGATCGTTAGCTATTTGGTTCTCATCCTTTCAATCTTTGTTTCTTTGATTAGAGGGTTGTACCACTCAATACGTGGGTACTCATCTCCAATTTCAAGCTAGCTTACAATCTCCTCCGCCGTGCTGATGGAACATTCAACCGGGAGTTGGCAGAGTTTCTTGACCGTAAAGTACCCGCCAATACGATTCCGGTGGATGGGGTTTTCTCATTTGACCATGTTGATAGAGCCACCAGCCTCCTTAACCGGATTTATATGCCTGCCCCAGAGAATGAAGCTCAATGGGGCATTGTAGATCTTGAAAAGCCCTTGAGCACAACCAAGATCGTCCCTGTCATAGTATTCTTTCACGGCGGAAGCTTCACGCATTCTTCAGCCAATAGCGCTATTTATGACACTTTTTGTCGCCGCATCGCAGGCACCTGCAAGGCTGTAGTTGTCTCTGTAAATTACCGCCGCTCACCTGAACATAGATATCCCTCCGCGTACGATGATGGCTGGGCTGCTCTCAAGTGGGTTAAATCAAGAACATGGCTTCAGAGTGGGAAGGATTCCAAGGTTCATGTATTTTTGGCCGGAGATAGTTCTGGTGGTAACATCGCTCACCATGTAGCAGTCAGGGCAGCTGAGGCAGAAGTCGAGGTATTGGGTAACATCCTTCTTCATCCAATGTTTGGTGGGCAACAGAGAACTGAATCAGAGAGGAGATTAGATGGTAAATACTTTGTTACAGTTCCAGACCGGGATTGGTATTGGAGAGCTTATCTTCCTGAAGGGGAAGATAGAGACCATCCGGCATGTAACCCGTTTGGTCCCAGGGGGAGAAACCTTGAAGGACTCAAGTTTCCTAAAAGTCTTGTGGTGGTAGCTGGTTTGGACCTTGTCCAAGATTGGCAATTGGCTTACGTTGAAGGACTCAAGAACTCTGGCCAAGATGTGAAACTTTTGTTTTTGAAGCAGGCCACCATTGGGTTCTACTTCTTGCCAAATAATGACCATTTCTATTGCCTCATGGAGGAGATAAACAGCTTCGTGAATTCTAACCGTTAATAGACTACTTAACCTCAACAATAGCAGCCATACATAATAGAAGCTTGACATTTCACCTGTTTTTTCTTTTTCTTTTTCTCCCTTTCGCAGTGGTGGTGTGCAGTTATATGATTGTGTAATATTACTCTTACTCTGTTGCCATTCCACCATTCCACCTGATGATTAGAGAGAATTCTGCAGCTTAGGGAGTTGGTATTGGTCGTCTTATCTCTCTTTACGTACATATGAGGGTATCACATCAGGGAAGGTTACTTTGGCAGCTCGGAGGAACCAGAACTCACACATTTCATTTACGGGATTTGGCTGAACCACCAAGCACAACGTAAACACATTAACTTCCAGCTCAACTACAGGGAAGAAAGAGGTGTTGTGGCTGATGTTTGGAGGTTGATCATCTGTTTTAGGAAATGGAAACCATTGTAAGCCAAACTTCATGATGTGGTCTGGAAATTTCCATCATGTAGTGAACTTGTATGCCATACTTGTGTTCTAGCTATATAAAGATTTTGTTTCATCTTTTTACCTTTTCTTTGTACGGTCCTTGTCAGCTTTTCCATTGTTGAACATCTAAGTTTGGCAAGCTGTACGATAAGGAAAGTGAACATTTTTCTTGATGTGTTGCCGAGGGATAACATATGTATGCGATGACAATGAGGAAAAAAAAAAAAAAAAAGGGACAAGTAGTTGAAAATTGAGCAGGATGTTCGAAATTTCGGCTTCGGTCCCTCTTTGCATCCCATTGAGGATCATAACCGAAACTGGTTTCCCTAAAGAGAAAACCAAGTTTTCGGAGGAAAAGAGGAAAAGTTGGAGTGCTTTCATAGTCATCTACTTGTAATGGGCAGTTGAGGCGGTGGTGCCCTGCAGGAGCATCACCAATGTCTTCCAAAATCCAAAGCGAACCTCATCCACCAAACAAGCAGCGAAATTCTGTGGGAAAAAATGATTGGGCACGAGTCCAAATCAAGGATTTTGCCATCTTTCGACATCGAGTGGATTAATGCTTGTCAGCTCCTGATTGCCTACCCCAGACGGGTTGTTTGGAGTTTGGGAAAATAGCAAATTCAGGAATTGGCTTTGTTATGATGGGGGGAAACCCATCGCTAAGTGGTTGGGAATTTTGGATCGACTCTGGGGGACCACCTTTGAAAACCCACCGAAAAAACGAATAAAGATGAATATCAGAATAAAGAAGAAGAGACCCATTTAAAAGTTTTGTAGACTGTTGGGAATGCTTCAAAGTGCTTAATGACAAACTAGACCCATTTAAAAAGTTTACGACTGTTGGGAACGCTTCAAAGTGCTTAATGACAAACAAAGTGCTCGAACAGCTAAGCTTGGATAAGGACATATGGCCCCTGTCTTCTATTGACTTTCCTGGCACTTGCTTAGAATATGTTCTTGGTCTGCATCTGTCAATCACCAAAATATTCACTTTGGTATTGCCCTTTATCTCATTTTTGTTTTCCACCTTTCTTGTCAGATTGTCATGGTTTGTTCGCGTCCTTTCTTTGTGAAAGGTCCCTCAAATATCAGCTGTTTGTGTTTTGGAAATATATCCTAATACGACAAGGTGCAGTCTTTGTCAACCAAAGCTGCTGCTTATGAGCGATTATGGACAAAAGAACTTAATTTGTTCCGGTCAGAACCTTTCCCTTTTATCATTAATCTATTCTGTGGGTCACCGGCTGCAGTTTGCGTGCTTCTCCGTGATTATCCCAAGGAAATGCATTTGAGATTAACCTTTGTTTGTTTCTTTGTTTGTTTGTTTGTTTGGTTTTTTTTTTTTTTTTTTGGGTTTCCCCCTCCCTGTCAAAACCATAGTTTACCCAGTTGTTTTAGATTCAATAGCAGTTTGATTTTGGCCTTTACCCCTTCAAGGAACCCGTCGAACTGATTCTTTTTGAGCCCCATTTGTTTTCTGCAGATAATTCTTTCTGCAAATTTAATCTAACTCCAACATTGAAGATTGAAGGGTATGAGGAAAATTAGATTGGTGAACGTGTTTGTTCCATTCTTGGCCACAAAGGGGTCCAAGAATAAGTTGATTGGTTTTGCTTTTCCAATAAAAAGGAACGCCAAAAGTGACTTGCGGTAATGTTGTCCCCATCATGGGTGTTAATTAGCAGCCGTGTACTGATTTAATAGATAATCCCCAAGTATTTTTCGTTTTTCCTTATCAACAGTCTGCCATAACACTTTCAGGGCCTTTCCTTTCTTGGTTGTTACTCATTGTTACTGTTTCTGAGTTAACTTGAGACAGGGTTAACGATCCGTACAAGTATTGTATGGGTTATATTTAATCTAATGTTTTCCTTGCCCTCTTGTTTTTCCATTCTTTTTTCCCAGAAGAAAGAGAAAGAGAAAGAGACTCAAACAGCACAACGAAAGAAGACAAGAGTGGTTGAAAAAGCAACAAAGCGTGAACAGAAGAGAAAGTGGAGTTGCACAAAGGATGGAGAACAACGTTCATTAATAAAACAAGAGAAAATACAAAAATGGTGCGTCATACATCCAAGGAAAGAATATGAAGATCAGGATAAGCGATTTCTGGCTGAAAAGAAACAGAAAGAATGGTTACCTGTAAAGCTGAAATGTAAGACAGAAAAAAGCTTTGAGCTTTCCAGGTCAAACCCTTGAGCTTCGGTTTTTTGCAAAACCCTCGTGGATTTGCTCAAGCTTTCTAATTATTCCCATCGCTTACGGCATTTACGGGTATTATTGCCGCGATTTTTGGGGGTACATGAATAAAAAAAACTAATTTCTTCGGTAATCTCTCCGGAATACCCACTATCTCTTTCAAAAATACATGCTCATTTTATTATAATTACGTATTCTTTTCGGATCTTTCTGATGAAGATTCATGTATGCATAACTACGGGAGGAAGAAAAGGGGGGTTAAACATGGAAAGTCGACTATTACATCTTTTTGCATGACTGAGGAAGTTCCATCTTTGATATGCAAGTTTAGATCTTTATTTTGCATTTTTTTTGGCTTCTGTTGATGGAATATTTATCCTCTGAAGTCATTTCTTTTGCCTTGCTCCCAAATAAAATTACTCAAACCATTTCTTTCCAAGTGGTAAAAACAGAGAACAGTGATAAAACCAACGTTCCCATAAGAGCATATTGTTTCTATGCTAACTACAATACAAGTAGAAGCGACGTCGCCAAGTGTTCTTATAATCAATCTACAAAGATAGAAATTAAATAATTCTGTCCTCCTTTCTAGAATAGTTGACTTCAAGGTGTGAATTCTGCAGAACGTGAAAAATAAATGCACACATCTAGCGTTAAAAACTTGAGGTCCAACCACCATTAAAGACAGAAGTTTGGCAGATAACTTTGTATTTACATGGTTAAAGTCCAGAAACGTGTCTTTCGGTGTCCTTGTTATAAATATTTGTGCATCTTTTTTCCTGTTTCTGGTCTGGTCGGTGTCTGCTCTGGCTTTTAGCTGGGGTAACCTACGTCCCTGCATAGGCATGGTCCACAGTTTTTCTGACCCCTCAGGGATCCCCACACTCCACAATCTGCATGTACGAGAAGGGAATTTACAGGGTAAAAAAACAGGAGTAAAAACACTGGGGACAGGTTGGTGCAGAAAATTTAAGAATATGCGAGAACGGAAGCAAGTTGACAAATGTCAAGGATCTGCAGAATAAAGAGAATGTAAAACAATACTAAGACATAAGCATAGATGTCTACACCTGTTTCTTAATCATCCCAGCAACATGTTGAATCTTCTCCAGCATGCTTTCCTGTCTTGTTTTCCCAAGGTGTCACATGGGAAGCAAAAATGGGTTTTACCAAGGCACGCTTTCCCTTGGCAGGGAACCAGAACAGTGGTAACTACTATCAGTTTACAGCTGGGAAGACCGAAATCCATGAATCTGGTTTTCTCAGCTTTTCAAAACGTTAAACTAAATCACAGACTCATAACACCAGATCCACTTGTGAACGCATGCCGCAGCAAGATACCAACAGGGGCATGATAATAGGTGAGTTAGAAATAATATCAGTCCACGAAAAACCCAGAAATACGCGCAATGGAACAATGTGTGATTTCTATTAATAAAATTCCCATCAATTACAATACAATCACAATCTAAATGATATGCAATTACAAGAACTGAAAGAATCGAACAAAACCCACATAAAAGGAAAGTTAATTATGCATAAAATCATTGTCGATTTCTGGTTGGAGCTGTCGACATCATTAAGCTAGGGTTTCCTTGCTTCATAGGAATCGAGTATTACGAGGTTGATGTTTACGTGGCACAAGGGCTTACAAGGCACACCATCTAATGTGGGAATTGACTGGGTAGCTAATGCATGTGGCAAGTACGTGAGAGGGCATGGAAACAGGCATGTGATGCGCATGGGTTAATACACCCCCCACCTAGCCATAAGCTAAAGGGACAACATGGACTATGAGCTTGAATGTAGGAACTAGAGCTGTGTAGAAGAAAGGCTTTTGGTGAAGATGTTGGCCAATTGATGGATGAAAAAAATGAAAATAGAGAGGTACTTGACCATGGGCAAGTGCATGAGAGGGCACAAAAGCAAGCATATCAAGTGTGTGTGTCAACAGGAAGAAAGAGCTACACTATTTTGTTTCTTGAAATACCAAGAAATTAGCATTTTTCTGAGAAAGTGGCAAGCACCACTTGTACTCTTTCTATCTATCTTATAGCTAACATAGTTAGAATCACTAAAGGCATGCAAATCAAGGGTTGTATCTCTAGGATACCAAATTCCTAGTGTGGTAGTGTCTTTCAAATATCTGAATATTCTTTTGTTAAATATTGTTTCTTAGGGTCATATGAATATCTAGCACACAAGCATACACTGAACAGAACATCCAGCCTAGAGGCAGTCAAATACAACAATGAGCCAATCATTCCTCTATAAAGTTTTGAGTCAACATTAATCTCATTTTCATCATGTGATAAAGAAGTAGATATGCTCATGGAAGTGTTTATAGATTTAAAATCATGCATTTTGTATTTCTTAATTAATTCGTTAGCCTGTTTGGTTTAACTTATAAAAAGTCCTTTGCTAGTTTGCTTGATTTGAAGACCTAAGAAATAAGTTAATTCACCCATCATACTCATCCCAAATTCATTTTGCATGGATTTAACAAAGTCTTTACACAAAGCAGGATTGGTAAAACCAAACACAATATCATCAATATAAATTTGAACAATCAAAATATCTTTTCCTTTGGTTTTAATGAATAATATGTTGTCTACTTTTCCTTTTCTAAAATCTACACTAAGCAAAAAAAGCACTCAACTTGTCATACCAAGCCCGTGGGGCTTGTTTAAGTCCATATAAAGCTTTTGAAAGCTTAAAAACATGATCAAGACACATTGGATCTTCAAATCCAGGTGGTTGTTCAACATACACTTTTTCTTTAACAATACCATTCAGAAAAGCACTTTTTACATCCATTTGATAAAAAGTAAAATTCATACAACAAGCAAAGGTCAGTAACATTCAAATGGCTTCTAATCTAGCTACCGATACAAAGGTTTCATCAAAACCTATTCCTTCTTCTTGACTATATCCTTGTGCAACTAGTTTAGCCTTATTTCTAGTGATAATTCCATTTTCATCTAGTTTATTTCTAAATACCCATTTAGTGTCAACCACCGGATAGTCTTTTGGCCTAGGAACCAAATTCTAGACTTTACTTCTCTCAAATTGATTTAATTCTTCTTACATAGCAAGAAACTAGTTTTCATCTTCAAATGCTTCATCTACCTTCTTTAGCTCTACTCAAGACAAGAAAGCTTGGCATTCATAAGTATTGTGATACCGTGATCGTGTACTCACCCTATGAGTGAGATCACCTAAAATATGTTGTTGATCTATCTCCCCTCTACTAGGAAATGAAAAATCTCTTGACTCCCTTTCAACTCTAGCTCTATCCTTCTCATTATTTCCTTATTCATTTGAACTCGGATTGATTTCATTTTCAAGACAGTCATCTTCAAACTTAACATGAATAGATTGCTCCACCACTAAAGTTCTCTTATTGAAAACTCTATATGTTTTATTGGTGTGAGAGTAATCGAGAAATATAGCCTCATCACTCTTAGAGTCTAACTTACTAAGTGACTATTTACCATGATTCAAGACAAAACATTTATTACCAAAGACATGAAAATAAGATATGTTAGGTTTCCTATCAAAGAATAATTCAAACAGAGTCATTTTCAAGATAGGTCTAAAAAATGCATGGTTTGAGATGTAACAAGCTATGCTTATAGCTTCTCCCCAAAAGTGTTTAGGAAGATTATATTCATACATCATAGTTCTAGCTATTTCTTGAAGTATCCTATTCTTTCTTTTCATAACATCATTTTGTTGTAGTGTCCTAAATGCTGAAAAATTATGAGAAATACCATTTTGAGAACAAAAATTTTCAAAGAGGTGATTTTCAAATTCAGCACCATGATCACTCTTAATTTTTATGATAGAAAAAACCCTTTTCATTTTGAATCATTTTAGAGAAATCAACAAATTTTTAAAATGCCTCATCTTTCTTAGCAAGTAGATATACCCATGTATATCTTATATAATCATCTACTATGACTAAAGCGTAATATTTTCCATTTAAGGTGGTTGTTCTTAAAAGACCGAATAGATCCATGTGAAGCAGTTCTAATGGTCTTGTAGTGCCTAGTACGAGCTTCAATTTGAAGCTACTTTGATTGTGTTTGCCCTTTACACATGCTTCACATAACTTATTTCTATCAAAACTAAGAGTAGAAGGCCTTTGACCAAGTTATTCTTGGACAGTTTTTCTATTAAGCCTAAACTAGTATGTCCAAGTTTCCTATGCCACAACCAAGCATCAATATTTTTATTCACAATCAAACATGTTTGTTTAGCAGCCAATTCATTAAGATCCAGCATATAAATAATATCTTTCTTTTTTCCAACAATTTTTATATCATGCTCCATATGGTTTAACAAGACAAAGCTCTTTTCCAAATTTTATTTTGAAGTTTTTATCACAAAGTTAACTTATACTTAACAAGTTGAATTTCAATTCATCCATATACAATACTTCTGAAATGAGTAGGGTTTTTAGATTACCTATAGTTCTCATACCTTTGATTTTTCCTTTGGAATTATCTCCAAAAGAAACCGTACCTTCAATTTTCAGCTTAGGTGTTAAAAAGAGCTCTATCATCCCAGTCGTATGACAGGAGCACCCGTTGTCTAGAATCCATATATTCTTGTAGTCCATTTTGTTCACTTTTGCACCCAAAGCCTACAGAGATGAAGACATTTGTTGAAGTTCTTGGTACCCTTTTTCCTTTAGGTCCATGAGAGTTAGTTGTACAAATACTCTTAGAAGTTCTTGGTAACCATACTTTTATGATCTTATATGGTCTTCTATGCCAAATAGGACATACATCAAAAAAGTGACCAACATATTTGCAATATGAACATTTATTATGTAATGAAGTATGTTGTTTCTCTTTTCAAAGAATTTAGTGAAGGATTTTGAATTTTTATTGATTTATAATCTATACCAGCTTTATCATTTATGCCTCTTTGTGATTATAACATTTTTCTAACATGGCACTACCTTTTCTGAATTTATTTAATAGCAAAGTGGTGCCATCCAGTTTTAGCTGAATTTCTTGTTTCTCTTTCTCTAATTAATACATTCTTATGTTTAGACTAACTATATTAAATTTGGTGCAAACAATTTCAGCAATATCACTTTTATTTTTTAAGTTAAAACATGTATCAATTATAGAACATACATCAGATTTTATGCAATGATTTTTAAGTACATCATGATTCTTAAGTAAAGAAGATGCAGAGTTTAACATACTTTTATGATGCACGATTTTAGCTTTTATAGATTTTTATTTCTCTTTCAATTTCCTATATTTATTTTTCATCTTATTTGCATACTCAACCAAATCAAAGAATGAATCTTTTATACCACAACTTACATCATTTGGGAGTTTAGTATCATTTACCTCAAGTTTCTCATTTTTAATAGTCGTTGTTGCAATTAGACATATATGTGCAACCTCTTCTTGTTCCTCCTTTTCCAATGATGAGCTCTCATTACCCCAAGCAGTAATCATGGCTTTCTTTTTACTATTTTTCTTTTTAAGCAAAGGACAATCAGCCTTAACATGTCTAGGTTTTCTGCATTCAAAACATATATTATCCCTAGGGTCTTATGTTTCTCTCTTCCTAGATTGTCCTACATTCTTACTAAAACCTTTCCCAAGAAATTTTCTAAATCTCTTAACTAGCATGGCAAACTCATCATTTTCTTACTCTAGTTCATCATTTTTTTCTACATATAATTTTAAGGTAATTGTTTTTCTATTTTCTTTTTCTCTTATTCTTCTCATTAGTTGCATTTCATGAGTCTTTAGTGATCCTAGCATATCATCTAGGGCCAGCTTATCTTGGTTATGTGCTTCCTCTATAGCCATCTTTTTAAGGTCCCAACTTTCAAGTAAAGACACTAACATTTTTCTAACCATTTCTTCATTTGTATATGTCTTTCCTAGCAATTTAAGTTTAGAAACTATTTTAGTAAATCTACCTAACATTTCACTAATAGTTTCAAAATCTTTCATAGTAAACAATTTATAGTCATATGTAAGTACAGTAACTTTAAAATATTTAACTTTCTTAGTACCTTTATAGATGACCTCTAACTTATCCCATATCTTTTTGCCAATGAAGCAAGATGATACTTTATTAAACTCATAAGCTCTTAGACCACTATATATCATGTTCATAGCCTTAGCATTTAATCCCATAATTTTAGCTTCATTTTTACTCCACTCATTAGTCTCAAGTAGTGTAGTACCCTTTCTGATAGCTTGCTAAGCTTCCGAATCTTAACCAGTGATAAATACTTGCATTAGTTGCTTTCAATGTCTATAGTTTATGCCATTAAACAATGATGGTTTATTGAACACCATAACATACACCTTTGTTTAAAGCCATTATAAGGATCTACTCTAGGATGTTAAGCCTTTAATTAAAGAACCTGACTCTAATACCAATTGTTAGGTATAATGACTAACCAAGAAGGGTAGGTTGAATTAGTTATTAGGAATATGTCTATCAATTCGATTTTATACACCCACAATAGAATAAAAAAATGCACAAAGAATGAATATAAGCAATAAGTTAAAGTAATCACAAACAACAAGCATAGACATCAATTTTCCATGGTGGTTCGGCCTTTACACCTACTTCCACCCTCTTCCTCCTCCAACTCAACCAGTTAAAGTCCACTTTACTCATTGATTAGGAGAAAATATTTTCCTAGTCTTTCCAATTCCTCCTCAAGGGAATTACACAAGTCACGAGTTGTAATCAAAGGTTGACTCAACCTTGTTACAAGAGAAAATCCCTAAATGATGTATAATTTATGGTGGATTTTGCTAATAAGAGAGCTTAGCTAAGGTATGAATACAAATCAAAGCTCTAATTATGAAAGCCCCAAATTTCAACAAATTAGGATTTCGGATTTACAGCACAATTTATGTGAAAATAATAATCAGAGTTCAATCAGCACATAAATGAGAGTATAAACAAGTATAAAATCACAATAATATGATTTACAAAGAATGTCACTGAATCTTCTTCCTAGAATCACAATGTAGAGCTTAATCTTGATTTCTTAGTTTGTTTTCTCAATAATCTTATCAAAAGTCACTTTGAACCATAGAATAAAACCCTTTTATATGAGATTCAAAATAATAGAAGCTGATTTAAGGTTTCTATCAAACTTGACACATCAGAAGCTTCTTCCCATTGAGAAAGTAAAGCAAGTACCTCATTTAGGGTTTCAAATCAAACCCTTAATCATTCCAAGCAACATTTCTAACAGAAAAATAAATCTTTCTACAAATCTTCTCGTTAAAGGAGTGGACATGTGATTACAAAGAAAGAAAGGGTGGTGTTGCTATCTCAAATAGAAGCTAGGGCTTTTAATTGCATGAGGTGCCTAAGAGCACTCGATAGTAAGCTAAACGACACCATTTCAACAAGTGTGGCAGCCCTTCTCTTAAGAGCTCTAACGGGCTTGTATAAAGTGGGCTTGGGTTAGATCACGTTTTGCAGGCTTAAATCAACCTACTTTTTGCAAGCATGGATTGGCTTGCTTCTAGTGGGCCTTAGCTTCATAGATCAAACTCATATCACATTTAAGCTTTTTGGACCTGACTTAAGCTAGCATAAGCTCATGATATGAGATAGATCACTTTTGCATAAGCTCCTTGCAATAATATAAAAACCAGCATCACATTTCTTTTTAATGTAAGTACCATACAATTCATAAGTATCATGCTATTTTATGCTTAGAAAATATTCCCTTTTTAGAACATAAATAAGATTGAAATATATCAAAATGTAGGAACTCGGCTACTTTATAATATCATCAATTGATATTATAGTTTGTACACATTTTACTTCCTATGATTCTCTTTTGCACATTCATATATGAAAAAAAATTTATACAATTAGCAACAAAATTTGTCATAACGAAACATATCTTTTTTCCAACGGCATAGAGGGAAATTGATGGGATTCGAGTGAGGAGTAAACTTAGGCAAGGAGTATTTGCTAGATAGCAAAGAATTGCTTCATGACTTGCCAATAGGCCATGGTGGGACAATGGAGAAATTGGTAGCCAATGTTGATCACATAGGCAATGTAAGGCTGAGTAATAATGAGGTACTAAAGGGTGCCTACAACATTGCAATAGAGTAAAATGTTCACAAAAGGTTCACCCATTCAAAAAGATAAAGGCTCTTCTTTGATGCAAGGGGTAAAGACAACCTTGGCATTCCTCATCTTGATATGATCGAGAATCTCAAGTGTTAACTTTGTCTTGTTGAGAAGAAGAAGTTAGTAATGAGTTAAACTTCAATGCAAAGGAAGTAATGAATAAGGCCTAAATCTTTAATGGAAAATTATTGTTGTACAATGGTAGAGAAAGGTGCTTAAGGTCTAAATCTTGTGGTGAAAGTTCATGTACCATGTATTGGATGGCTATAGTTCCCCGAGAAGCACAAAGTAAGGTATATGCAAAACTACAATAGATGACCTTGGGAAAAAAGCAAATACTAGTACTCCCCACTTTGATTGGGGAAAGGTTTTCCATACTAAGGATATTATTAGGAATCTCTGAAGGAGAAAACAAGTTGTATCAAATTGAATCACAAAGAGACTTAGTTCATACTAAGATACTTTGTAGTGTTCTTACATTCCCTAGCCATCTTAATCAAGTTTATATGCCTACCCCTAAGGATCAGGCTCAATAAGGGCACTGTAGATATTGAGAACAATCAAGATTGTCCAATCATAGCTTTCTTTCATAAGAAAAAACTTCACATAGTCTTTAGCCAATTTTTGTTGCCACCTCACAAGCACCTATAAGGCTATAGTTGTCTGTGTAAATTATGAATGCACTCAACATTAGAGGCACTAATAGTGGAATGAGCTTTGGGCCTCAAGCATAGGAGATCCTTAGACACAAATAGAAAGGATTTCACCTAGCCTTCAATTTCCTCTAACAAGTAACAAATCAGCTTTCTCCAACATTGATTACATTAGATAGTACATTAAGCCTAGCTATATTTCACAAGTAAGTGTATTGATGTAGACATGGAATAAGTGGAAGGTTGACAAGGACATGGGATCTCACTATAATTACTCATAGTAAGTTGTTTTGTGTTAAAGCTCATCAATATCATGGATTAGTGTATGTTGACCTTAACATTACATATTGTAATGATTATCATGCATTATTGTTTGCTAACCTTAATATTGCATGGTGTTTATGATAATCATGCATTAATGTTCACCAACTTCAAAACTACATGGTGTCATATGATGATTACGTGTTAATGTTCACTAATTTAGTACTACATAGTGTTATGATGTTCATGAATTAATGATACGGGTTTATCTTGGTCTCTTTGTAATGATTATATTTCATTTGTGTTCCACTACAAGCCTCTTATAAAAGAATAGTTTGTAACCTTTGTATATATGGCTCATAATGTAGATGAAAGTCAATTTGTTGTAGTTTCCTTCATAATAGCAAGGTCCTGTGGTGAAGGAATTTCATCTTTTATTCATTCTTTCCTATCAAATATAGTGAAGAAACAATGCAAATCATGGATAAACTTTTGTTACTAATGAACAAGTAAACCATTACAATGCATTTTGGAAAAATGAATCCTGAGGTAAAAGAAGACAATAATAGCTTGTAACCTAAATACACAAAAAAAAAAAGCCTATACAAAAGATCATTATTGTGTAAATGGTGGGTCTCTACCAAGAAGATATGTGTTGGCTTTACTCCACACAGTAGGTTAACCTTGTGTATTGCCATGGACAAATTCCATGTTTAAATACTTCCCCCTCGAGCTAGTGGTCAACATAAATCTAAGCTTGCAAAGAAGACAATTATGCTAATTTTCCCTTGAGCCCTTAGTCAAAACATTTGTTGTGTTTCCATGTGATCAGTCCTTATAAGGCCATGACAAATCTTTTTATGGATGAAATAACAGTCAACATCTATATGCTTGGTATGTTAATGAACTATAGGGTTGGCTATAAGCTCTATGATGGCTTTGTTATCACAATATAAAGTCACAGGATAAGGGACATCAAGCCCCACATCTCCAAGGAGTCCCAAAAGGTGATCATCATTGCTCGATACTTAACTTCAATAATTAATAGTGATATCATCCATTGTTTCTTGCTATTTCATAAAATTAGTGTATCACCAAGCATAACACAAATTTGTGTTAGTGATTTTCTCCCCACCTTGCTTGTAGCATAATCAAAACCACAACCAAATTTCATATGATAATCACCCAAAGAAGGAATAAATAGGCCTATGCCAGGACAACTCTTTATGTATCTAACTAAATGAATGACTGCTTCCTAATAAGACTTTTTAGGTGAGTGAATAAACTAAGCCAAATTATGAATTATATATGAGTTGTCAAGCCTTATTACATTAAAAAAGTTCAACTTCCCTATGAGCTACCAATATTTTAAAGAATCCTTCAATGTTGGATCATCATCCTATGGCATAGGAGCCTCTTTACCATGTTTAATCGTAGTCAGTGCCAAGTTAGTATTCATAGGCTGTTAATTGGTTTAGTGCTCCTAAGTCCCATATCATCTATCAACTCAAATACATTCTTACATAGATTCAAATAAATCCCCTTATCATCTCGTAGGATCTCAACACCCAAAAGAAAAGAAAAGAAAAAGAAAAAAAAAACACCTTAAGGTCTCTTAAGTACTTAATGTGAAAAGATGAGTGAAAATGTATCTTCAGCTCTTTTATTCCATTAACCTCATTGTTAGTAATAAGGATGTCATCTACATAAATCATAAGAATGCCTATTAAGTTACCTCATTTCTTGATGAAAAGAGAGGCATCATGCATGGAATCTTAATGAACTTGACATACTATTCCTTGGCAACTTGCTTTAATCCATGCAAGGATTTCTTTAGCTAGCACACTTTTTCACTTTTCTCATGTGGATCTCCTAATGAAAGTCACATGTAAATCTTTTCATTTAGATCTCGCTATAAGAATGCATTAGTAATGTCTATCTAATAAATGCCCCATTAATTCTAAACTACTAGTGAGAGGACACATTTGACTATAATATGCTTCACTACAAGTGCTAAGATCTTATGGTAGTCCACTCCAACCTTCTAATTGAATCCATTTACCATTAATCTAACCTTGTATTGCTCTACTATCTCATTAGTTTTGTATCTAATCTTGTAAACCCACTTAGGAGGAAGTGGGTCTACAAGATTAGATACAAAACTAATGAGATAGTATAGCAACACAATGGACTTCCTCCTAAGTGGTAGCTCTAAAATCTTTTAAGTGTCATTGGCCACCAATGCTTTGATTTTTTGAACCATGACATTTTGCCATTTATGACCATTAAAAGACTTATGGTGATAAACAAACTTAGTCTCAACCAAGATGGATGTCGTGAAATGGTTAATTATCAATGGATAAGTGATCATAGGAAATGTAGGATAAGATAAGGTATTCAGACAATCCATTTTCTAAGGCATTAATAATGGGGCCAACATAGTCCTTTGACCAAAAAGGTGTTCAGTTTTCCTTGATAGACTATCATAGAGGTCCTTTAATGGGTTATTTGATGATGGTCTTTCAATAGTGTTATTAAAAAGGATGTTATAAGAATCAGTTGATGGTGATAAAGGGATGGGAGGACAATTAGGTTGTGGTGAGGTAGTAAGCTGAGTTGGGTAGTTGGTTGAGTTATCAATGGTAGGTTGAGTAGGTAACTCACGAGAAGGCCTAGGATCATGCTGCATCTCAAGGACCTCTACAACAAGTTCAACCAAAGGTACCTACAAAAAGAATGTAACGTAGGCTTTATGTGTGAAAAAGGAAATGTGTCCTCATAGAACAAGACATTCAAACTCATAAAAAGTCTATGTTGTTTGGCATCATAAAGCATGTATCCTTTGGACCATGAGCAAATCCCATGAATATACTAAGAATTACTTATGGAGTGAATTTATCTTTAAGCCCCCCTATGGTGGCATAATAAAGACATTAAAAAACTCTAAGATAAGAAATTTTTGGTGGCTTACCAAATAATTTCTTAAAAAATGTGACTTCATCTAAAACAAACAAGGGCATTCTATTTATGAGATAAGTTTATGTGAGTATGCATTCCTTCTAAAAACTTGGTAGGCATGCTACTTTGAAACTTGAATGCCTATGCGACATCTAGAATATGATGGTATTTGCATTTAACAATATCATTTGTTGGGGAGTGTGTATGCATGAGCTTTCATGCATAACTCCTCATTATCAAAATAAATACTTAGTTTCATGAATGAAAAAATTGAGTGCATTGTCTCTTCCAATGCAATAAACCATTGTGTCAAATTGGGTTTTCACTATATTAAGAAATTCTTCTAATCAAGAAAATGTCTCAATCTTGACTTTCATTACGAACTTCCATGTTTCTCAAGAAAAGTTATCCAATATAATGAGAAAATATCATGATCCATTATGGTTTGGTATTTTATATGACCTTAAAATATTAATGAGTCAAATCAATAATTCGTTGTACAATATCATGGTGTGTGGAAAAAATGTTACAATTTTACTTCATAAGTGGGCAAATGGGAAAAGGCTCACTAGAAGACAAATGGGCAATTGGAAAATTCAATTTATTGATAAACTTAAATTTGAAATCAAACATATGTCCAACCTTATAATGCCAAATCTTAAAGCTGAAGTCATTACATGTTGATAATGAGTTTACAAAAACTTGGGCTACACCCTATAGACTATGCAACATTTTTTTATTAGGACATGCAACATAATAATAAAGTTTATTTTCATTCTATCTAGCCCTTTGACTTAATTCATTGAAAGGTCTTAAAATACACAAGAATCTGCATAAAGTATAATTCGACAATTATTTTCAATGCTTAGATATGTGGGTGTTGCCAATGTTAATGACTATAGTGCTACCACCATTAGAAAATTTAACTTTCTTAGATTTATATATGCATGAAACAGTTAAATCTAGACATTGAAGATTAATAGTAATATGATAACTAGCTTCTAAGTCAATTATTCAACATTAATAAAGGAATTCTACTATACTTGCTAAGTGGGTTTGGGCCTCTTGAGAAAAATCATCCTTCAGGAACTTTACGAAGTGTTGATAATTAGTTTTGGTGATAAAGACATGATCAAAATCCTCCACCACCAAATTTGTTTTATTTTTTTTTATGGTTTTTGTGCATATGTGGATAATTATTTAGCTTGTAGCATTCCTTGGATTCATGCCCATATGTCCTGTTATACTCTCATTGTGGGCCTATCAAACAATAACACTTCTCCTTTTTATAGCCTTTTTTCTCATAAAAATTACATTTTTCAATGACTTGTCCTTATATATTGCTTTCAAACAAATGATATGTCACTCTCATTGGAATGACCAATGTCCATCCCTAAGTTGTTTTTGTTGTAATATGTCTAGTACCAAAGTGAAAAGTTATTTCGTCGAAAGAACTTTTTGCCGCAATAAATACATATTCTTTGGTCATCTTCCCCACGATGCTCCAATAATATTTTTCCTTGCAAAGCATTAAATAGGTTTTCATAAGTTCTAGGAAAGGCTACATCATTAGAATCTACTCTTGAAGTGTTAATTAGCAATCATTAAGACCCTTGAGAAGTTAATAGAATTTCATGGTTGCTTAGTGGTCCTTCCATGGCTAGTAGGTCACCATTTCCAATGAGGTAAGCATTGTCAAATAGCCAAACTAGACCAATAGTTGATAAAGGTGGCCGAAATTAACTCTACCATTTAACGAATTATACACAATTCATTAATCAAGTCATAAACTCTAGATGGGCGGGCCTGATGATATTAGGCATAGAGCTCCACCTAAACAATGGCAACATCACAAGTGTAGATGATCCCATCATGAAGGTGGTCAGTGATGTAGTTGAAGATCTAGCCACCAACAAACTAAATGGCATTGTTCCTAGTAGGAATCTTTAACAAACACAAATTTGTTTTTAATCAAAAGAATAATTTTCATGATCTCACAACAAATAACATAGTTTTGATAAGCTTGATTAACACAAGCATCACCAAATTCATGCCTCATATTGGCAAATAAAGTGGGTTATGTAATCCAAAACTAGTGTGACCTGACTTTTGGGTTAAGTAGTTTCTTGGTATGGCATTATGTGCAATTTTGTCACAGAATGGTGCACATAACATTTTTGCTTCAATGTGACAAAATATATGGTGTGCTACTATTGGACTAGTTGCTTGAAGGAATGGCCATGGGTGAGGAACAAGCAAAAGCGGTTTGGAACAAAAGAAAGAAAGAAAATGGTTTTCATAAAAAATCTTAGAGGCGAGAAATCAAATGGTTAATATAGAATCACAACCTACTCTCGAACCCACTTCAAATATAGTGAAGAAACAATTCAAATCATAGATAAACCTTGTTTATTGATGAATAAGTATACCATTACAATGCATTTGGGAGAAATAAATCCCAAAAAAAAAAAAAAACAACAATAACTTGTAGCCTATATACACAAAGAAGAAAAGCCTCTACAGAAGATCATTATTGCATGCTTTATCAAGAAGATATGTGCTAGCTCTACTTTACATAATAAGTTGGCCTTACATGCTGTAGAGGACGATTGCTTGCTGCAAAAGGCAACTACATGCTGTAAAGGGTGGTTGCTTGCTACAAAAGATAAAGCCATAAGAAAGTAAACAATTTCATCTACATGATACTTAATCCAACATACTCATTTACATCTTATGGGTTTCTTTCCCTTGGGTAACTCAACAATCTCTCAAATGTCATTTGCCTCCAAGGCTTGTAGTTCTTATTCCGTGGCATATTTCTAATATAGGTCTTTAATTACCTAATGATGGTAGATGTGTTTAGTGTTAGCCAAAAAAGAAGCATTGTAGCATTGTCCAAAAGGTGGAAAATGCACATAGGACAGGTAAGCTGAAATAGGTATTGAGATTGGTCACTCACTATAGAAATAAGGCTTAGACAAATGTAGACTTTAGTTCAAGTAGGTGCTCAAGAGATTTAAATGGAACAACAAAGACATGAATCAAAGGGCTCATCATGGCAAAGGATGGGAGTGTCTAATTCATGAATCAAAAAATATACCATATGGGTTAACAAATGTGGTGGAAGAATGGTGAAAAAAGAAAAGAAGGATCCAAAGTTTGAAGAGGTGATTCAATTAAATGCATAGGTGGTTTTGAAACCCTAAACCCTCCCTCTGTGTGTGAGTTAAAAAAAAAATAAAAAATAGGTGGCACACTACGTGGTGCTATAGATGTTACAAGTGGCATAAATGGTGCAAGAGGAATGGGTGGAGGAACAAATTCTAATGGAGGACCTTCATCAAATGGTGTTGCCAAAGGAAGCTACAATGAAGAATGAGATCCAAGCTTCGTCTAGGCAAATGGAAAAAAGTCCTTATGAAAACTTACATCCCAATTATCAAACAATCGATGAGTCTCGATATCATATAGTCAATAACTCTTGTTCCCATATGGATAACCCATAAAGACACTAGGTATAGTTCGAGGGGCAAATTCATATGTGTCCTACATGCTAGCATGGCCAAGACATCTAAAAACACTAAAGTGGAAGTTATTTAATGGTTTGCCAAATAGTTTTTCCAAAGGTGTGCAGCAATTTAAGACTAAAAAAGGCATCCTATTAAGAAAATAACTTGTAGTGAAAATATACTCACCCTAAAATTTAGTGGACATCTTACTCTGAAATTCAAAACCAATGTGACATTTAAGAAATGATGATATTTGTGTTTAATAACATTATTTTGTTGAGTAGTGTGAATATAAGAACTCTCCTATAGAATTCCCTTAGAAGAAAATAGAATGCAAGAAGTGTGCAATTAAAGAAATCAAATGTCTTATTAGTTCTAACACATTTTGACTTCCAAACCAAATTAAGTTTTTGTCATGTTGAAAATGTTTTTAGATAGGGAATTATCTCACTCTTGACTTTCATAAAAAAACGTCCATATTTTCCATGAAAATTCAACAACTATGGTGAAAAAATAATGTGTTCTATTATGGTTAGGGATTCAATAAAGTCCACAAATATTGACATGGATCAAATCAAAAGCTCTTGTGCACTAGTGTCGCATGTAGGGAATAGAGTGTGAGTTTGTCTTACAAGTGGGCAAATCTAACAATGTATATCATAAGGAAAACTATAAAACTAAAGTTCATTGAAAAATTTAAATTTTGCAATGGACATATGTCCAAGTCTGTAATTGCCAAAATTCAGAATTGGAAAAATTACGTACCAATGATAAAGGCACAAAAGTCAAGTGACGCCTAAACAATTTTTCAATTAATTTGCCATTGGGACATACTACCAAGTAATAAAGTCCATTTCTCATCCCACCAAGTTCTTTGACCTTACTTACGGAAAGGTTTTGAAAAATACAAAATTCATAGTAAAAGTATATCAAATAGTTATTCTCATGGCAAAATTTAGACATTGAGAGCATATTGAATTTAAAAGTGAGTGAATAAAGTATGGCATGTAATTTCAAGTGTCTAAAAAGAGTAATATCACCAATATGTGTGCACATGAAACAAGTAATTTCAAGTATTTGTAATGAATATTTATATTATCATTAGCACCATTATCAACAATCTAACACCTACTCAAGAATTCAAGTATACTTGCTATGTGGGCATGTACCTCTTCAGTGAGGTCTACCTTAAGGAAGTTCATGAAGTGTCGATAGTCAATCTTTATGATGAAAACATAATCGAAACTCAGCGCAGCTAAATATGCACTTAATTTCCCTTTGTAATTCTTATGCCTTGGCAGAAATCCATTGAGTTTATATCAATCCTTGCATTCATGTCCATGAATCTTACAATGCTCGCACTATAGAATGATAATTGTATAGCGATTTTCCTAGTGCACCCTTTCTTCCCACAATAATTACGTTTCTATCATTTTCTAGACAACTAGTCATTTTGTCCGGCCTTCACAACAAAAGACATGTCATTTTCGTTGTTACTACCAATGAAAGTCGTTTGCTCGAGAGTCGCCTTAACAACTTTTTGAAGGGTCTCATGACTAGTTATGTCAACAGCCATCTTTGCTGCAAAAACTGCAAAACCTATCATCTTCCCCTCAAGTATGCAACGATATTCAGCAGTACTGATCAACAAGAACGCCTTCTTGGCGCTCGATAGTTGTTGCATCATCAGTATTTTCTCTCTCGTGGTGTTGAAACAACCATCTAAGCCACGGAGAAAATGGAAAAACTTCATCTATTCCTTATGGGCTTTCCGGGGCTGTCTTTGCCGTTGTCAGGGAATTGAGCTCCGCAAGGATTCTATATTCATCACAGAGCTCCTTCAAATGATTAAAGTACTTCGAGACACCTGCTCTACATTGATAGATCTGACTGAGCTTCCCCAAAATATCATAGTGATGGCTTTCGTCCACCTTGTCATACCGATTGTATAGTTCCTCCTATAACTCAGCTGCCTCAATAGTGTAGATGAGGCTCCTGTGCAATTGCTCCCATAGGGAGTTCAAAATCCGTAAATAGATGGCATTACAACTCCCATAGTGGAAAAAGAGGAGGGTCTTTGCTCTGTGCAGGGTAATGTCCTTCCACAAAAACCAGTTCATTTCTGGTGAAGACGCTGGTTCTCGTCGCGCGACTCCACATGGCAAAGTTGCCCGGACCAATGAGTTCAGAAAAGAGTAAAGAATGGTGCTCATGTTGCCTCCCGGCAGTTTAGTGCTTTTCTTTTCTTTTCAAAGCAGCCTAGGTTTTGACATAATTTTGTAATTACTTATTGAAACTAGTTTTAAAGCTGCTACTTATTTCTCCGTCGAGATGTGGTGAATTTTTCAAAACTTTTTGGATGGTTATACATATTTGGAGTTGTAACCATGTTCTTTTCTATTTCATATATACTATATCAATCCAAAATTGTGCCAAGATTTTGTTTTTCTAAGCTTTGTTCCAAACTTCTAACATATAGAACAAAATTTCTTTTCAAGGTGACAAGCGGCCCACTCTAGCTCCATGCATTTAGGTAACCCTTTCTTGTAATCCTTTCTTGTAATCCTTTCCACAAGTTGTCACTTCTATGATGTGGCACTGACTTTTATATCAATTATAATGAATCCAACCACTATGTCAAAAGGTTATGACTTATTGATTTGGTGAAGTTAATTACTTTTGTATGTCATCACCAACTTAGGCCCCAATAAGCCCAAACTTGTTACGGGACCCCATAAGCCCGTGATAGTGGGATTCACTGAAGCTCCTGAAACGGGCCTACAATTTTGCTCTGAATTGTGTTATCAGCGTGCGAAAAAAGAGCTTTCAAAAGTCGGAAACTAAATGACAGCTGCCATTTTTCTTTCTTTTTCACTCTTTAGCAACTGCAGATATGCTGTTAATGTCTTATTTCCATTGTCCCAGAGCAAAAGAGTGGCAAAGCATTAAGGTTGTCATTTCGCTTTTAGACTTGTAATGTGTTACGAGTGGCAGCTTGCAAGCGTGTTACAGAACCTTGCAGGGGGAAATCCTCTAGTTTGAAGAGATCAAAGGCGTCTCCACAGCTTACCGATGTTGACCTGATCGGAGGAAGGGATATTCGGTTCTGAACTGGGGTTCAGATGAACGAAATTCTGTGAAGTTTGCAAATCTCCTTCGAATTGGGGATTTCGCCCCTGTTAAAGACTCAACGACAACACAACCTAAATACAGTTAAATCAAGACTCAATGACAACGACTAAGACATAAAACATACAAAAGCACTACAACCACAACTATAATAACCACAGCAGTACAATCCTTAACACTGATTATTCCCACAGCCTGCTGCATGCCCCACTTACACCTTCCAATGCCCTTCACGTCTGCTCTGACCCCAGAGTCCTTACAACATCGTCAAGTTCTGTGACAAAATGTTATGCAAGACAAGTCGAATGCTATGTCTATCTAAGAACCTTATAGACGAATAATGTAGCAACTCTTTCCCTCACTAGGTGATATCATATTTATATGTATTTAATATCTTGATCACAGCATCATTTTTCCTACTTTCCATTCTTGCCATAGGGCCTATTCCTAGGGTTTACTATTTGAAGATTTTAAGCTAGAAAGATTTGAATTGTGTTCACGAAGGATATTAAATTAACGGAAATGTGGCAGCATTTGATTAGATCAGCAGAACGTCGCAATTTAATCCCCATTAGGAAGAGTATTAGTTTAACTTTCAGAAGTGAGGAATGTAAAGTATAACAAAACCTACCTATTGGAAAGTGCACTGGAACTAGTTCCTTGTGAAATAGGTGTGTTACAATAGCATGGTTGAATGAATAATCTCGAATATTCATTTCTTCACTTCTAAAATGTCATCATATGAATCTGGTTGAAAAATTATGCAGAATCCCCAGCAGCAAAGCTTAGAGGTCTGAATCTTGAGGTGAAGGTTCATATACCATGTATTGGACAGCTATGGTACTCGGAGAAGCACAAAGTGGGGCAAATGCAAAACTGCACCAGAGGACTTTCGGAAGAACGCAAATACTAGTACTCCCACACTTAGACTGGGGAAAACTTTTCGCATACCGAGGAATCGTTCATGGATATCATTTGGAAACTGTGAGGGAAAAAAACATGTATCAGATTGAATCACAGAGAGTTCATACCACAGTCCTCCTACGTTCTCAATCTTTGAAAGATGCCTCAATCAAACAAAAAGAATTTCTGAACTTAGCACCTCATAGCAGTCTATCAGTATTTTCTGGCCCTCCATCACGCCAAGTTTCGTCTTGAGAGCAAAACTGTTCTAAACGTAAGATTTATTAAGCACACTATAATATTTAATTAGTGGATCATTTAAATAAGATTCTCTTTGTTATCTAGTTATCTGGCAGTTTCTTGATAATGATTATCAAAATTATATTTAATCACATTGGAAATATTTTGCTAGAACAAGAGTTGTTTAGAAAGAAATACATTTTCACTAGAAATAAGCATGTTGCGATCCTCATAATCTGCACAGTCCATTGACTATGATGCGTTTGAAATCAAGTCCTGTAAACTCTAGGTAGTTAATAGAATTAAACTTATAAAGAAATCCAAAGTATTATAAGATGAATCCTCGTCGTCAAGCTATGAGGTCTGAATCTTGAAATAACATGTCTAATGGTGAAGGGCAGTCTCCCGATCGAAAAACATTCAGCATTCCCCAGTACGTAACAGGTTATTGGCCGGCTAAGGCTCACATAGAAGCAGAAGTTTGGTGTGCAATCCCTCTAAATGGGTGATTCTGAAAACAAAGGGGCAAAGACGACTCACAGAAGAAAATGACCATTTATGTTTACACATACTCAAAACTCATCAAGTCATTTCAACTTGTAATGGAACATGCTTGATTGGTGTCCAACAAAACCCCCACCTACACTGGGGAATCGCATACAATAAACCATAAATGGGCTTTCTTGGGGAACTAGGTAAAGAATATCAAATTGCAATTTGTAATACAAAAACTCAGTTGATACCATCTGAGATACTTCCCCGTACAACATGCAGAATTATTGGCCTTCTGGGGTGAACAAGATCGTTATTTCCAAAGTCAGCCTTGCTCTTGCTCCAAGTATAATTAAATGCAGCCCATCTCTTCTATAGGAATGACATAAATTTATATACTCCCTAAAGCCAAATAGAAATTGTCTCTCTTCTTTGCCTGGCAGCGTTTCCAAACATTCAGTTCATTTATTCCCATCACAGCATGAGTCGAGATTTTGTGCAGAGAAAGCAATAACTTTCTTGTATTTAAGGAATTGGTTTCAATTTCGGGAACCAATCTGCATTTTGGTGGCCTCCATCAAACACTGTAGACTTGTTCAGCACGTTCTGCAACAGTATCCAGTCGATTAATAAAGTCACAAGCAAGAAAGTGAAATAAAATAATCGCATGTTTCTCATATGGTCTCCAGAATGAAAAATCAAATGGCTCCAGTCCCACAGAGAATGATCATGATAGTGCAAATCCTCCAAAGCAAACACAATATTTGCGTGCTCAGAACAGTTAATATACATATGTTTCAACCAAGCGGCGAAATGACAGTTATAAAGGACCAATCATACAACTATTTGGTCCATGAAATTGAATGAAACCTACAACTAGTTGGGCTACTTTATTCTATTCTTACTGCTGCCAGTGGGTGAAAATTTAGTGTGGATGTGTCCAGAAAGTAAATAAATTAAGGATTTCATCAGATTTTGTCATTTTGGATACTCAAGCCCAAGATATTGAGTTCTTTTTTCCCCTTCAATTTTTCATTTGTAGATTTCACTCAAAGTAATAATTTAACCAGTCTAAGCGTGGGAGAGGGAAGAAGATACTTGTCCAAAACCAGACTGAAACAAGTACCACTTGCCCATGACTTGAGAACCAAATAAAACCTGCAGGATCATGTAGTTCCTCAATAAAAGGAAACAAGAAGATGAGTTGTAGCTCTTGGCAACAAGCACACGATGATTATTAATAAACCATCGGCCTTTCTCTCTTTCTCTGCAGCACTTCGGATTCTCTCTCCTCTCTCGATCAATTTACTGATTATTCTAGATTCACTCATGAAACTCTAGATCACCATGTTTCCATTGACTATGAATAGACAGCCAAGACATTGTTAACATTTTCAAGCCTACCCTGCATCAACCTTCAAACTCTCCATCTATATTTTCCCAACACTAGCTACTGCTCTCAGTCAAAGCATCATTGTGCGCCATCTCCCACATCATCTGTCCTTTCAGGAATCAGCTTCAATATACAAAAGGTTGTCATGCGTATGCAAATTGGATTATACAATTCAACCCATTGGTGTCCCATGGAAATTAATTACAGTAAAGAAGGCTTTTTATTCAATTATAAGTGCACTGGTACTGACTCATTTATAAATTAATAGAAAGAGAGAAGCTTCAGAAGAAGTAAAACTCTGATAAAGAAGAAAGAAGTTAGATAAAAATGGGAGCTTACATTATGTTAAGCATCAACAATCACAACACAGCTGGGTAGCACTAAAAAATAGAAGGTCCACAGTAACTTCTGATAAACTAGTTAGCAAATAAACAGTGAGATTCTAATCCATAGTTCTAACTCGAAATGATGAGCAAAATCATAACTTGCTCACTATATATAGCTAAGGGTATTCGAGCCACTGAGGATTAAGATGTGGAAATTTGGAGTAAGGAACAAAAAGAAAAAGGAAGAAAAACAAGAAAGACGAGGGTTAATGGAAAGTATGAGACAAACTGCGTACCATAAATTACTTGATGCTCCAATCTCGTCACCTAGATGGAGTAAGCTCTCACAATAATGACCAGCATTCCTTTTGCAATTCCTAGCATCCAAGATGCAGCCATTGAAAGGATAAATTACAATGAAAATGCACCCACTGGAACTTCATAACCATGCTTACACATTAGTCCTAATACTTGTGCGACCTTGTGTCTTTGACCACACAAAGAGTAGGCTTTATACAATATCCAGAATGTCTTTTTTGTGCGATCAAAATTAAAATTCTCCATCTCATTTAGGACACTCTCCATTTCTTGTAGGCGCCACTGTGATGCATACATGACCATCTTACAGTGATATAGGGACCTGCAAATTTTCCAGCCAGCACTCTCTGCACGCCTCACAAAGTTAGCAAGTCTGTCCACTGCATTACATCGAAAATAACTTGCAATGATAGACCGCATCACACCCACTGTGGTTACAGAGGTTTTATGCTCAAATGCTTCATTGATCAAGTTCTCCATCTTGTCCAACCAGTCCTCTTGGGCAAAAACCCTAATCAACATCACATTCAACCATGGCCGATACTCATTTTCTGGAATAAGCTTCATTAGCACCTCGATCTTTTCAACTCTATCTGCTGCAGAACTCTTACAATATGCACATATCATGGCTCTAATTAATGGAATTTCCTTATTATTAACATGATGCTTTACCAATTCATATGTCTCCTCCATCTTTTCTAAATTACCTGAATTTGCATACCCACGCAGCACTAACAAGTAGGTATTAATGTCAGGCTTAACAGGGCCCATCTTCATCATCTGATAAGTTTTGTCCATATCAGCCCACATCCAAGCCGTAACATATCCAGCAATTAAATTGTTGTACGTGCTTATAGTGGGGGAGAGATTTGAACCAATTATCTCTCGGTAAGTTTTCTCCATGTGATCAACCAGCATCAATCGGCCAAAAACAGAAATAAGAATGTTGTACGTAACAATTGTGGGTCTACAAGTTGCTTCCCTCTTCAGGTCCCCAAATAATGACTGGCATTTAGAAGCAAGGCCATTGAACATATAAACACCCAACAAGGCATTATAGGTAGATGTTGTTCTGATGCTCTTGTTAGTAGCCTCAGTAAATAGCTCAACCGCGAGATCAACATTCTTAATTCTACCAGCAACTGTAATACCTTTGGCATACTCCTCTTGCGTCATAGGAATGCCACAATCAACCTGTATTCTTCTCCAATTCAAAACCTGAATGTCAAAACAAATATATCCTCAAGACAACATCGTCGATGATATGTTACACGAGAGTAAGGATTATTTGTCCCCAAAATTTTGTGCTATCATTTTGCACGCCACAAAAAAAAAAATCAAAATTCCGACATGCCATCCTCCAATCTTCTTTTCAGAAACAAATAAACCCGTATACATGCTACAAAAGCACAAAAAAAAAACCGTTTCCTCTATTTCGAAAAATAATCTCAAGAGCCCAATAATAACACACTAAAGTTATATTCGAAAAAAAAAAAGGGAAAAACACCAATCAACAAGTAAAACAACCAGTAACCAACAATACTTCGGCATCAAACAAAACCAATTACATCACATAAAAAAGAAAATGCAAAAACACCATTTTAAAACGCTCACACACAATCATCTGGGAAAAATACCTCTAGAGCTAAGTGAGGCTTGGAGTGCAGCTGCTTCAAAAGCTCAACACAAGCGGACCCATCCGAATAACTCCGAAACAATGACTTCCCCTTCTCCTCCAAAACGCTTTCAATTTTATCCATGCAAAACTGACCAGACTCCTCCTCGACATTTCGAATCAATTCGTCCCGCAGCTGCACGACCTTATTTCGTAGATCATCTCTTGCACTGGAATCCGGGGCAAGCTTGTCGAAGAACAATCCCACGATAGTGGGGAAACTAGGGTTCACTGGAGCATTGACGAGCCCGGTGGTGAATCTGTAAATTGGGCACTTCGTGAGGGTTAATAGAAAGGGTGAAGAGGGTAGGGTCTTAGGTTTTGGCAAGAGCATCTCTGCTTGGGCCGCATCGGAGATTTTCCAGAGCCTCTTCATTGTTTTGGTTCAGTGATCGGAAGGGACATTGTCTAGGGTTTTGACTGGATTCAGAGCGAGAGATGAAGACGACTGAGGAGGCAAAAATTCGGTCGAAGCAATGAAGGAACTCTGGGCTCCCTGTGGCCGGCCTGATTTTGGGCTCAGTCCGATTAATCACAAGTTATTCTAAAAATTTATCTGAAACCAATCAAAGACTATTTTTAGTAATTATTTTCTAAAACATAAAAACAAAAAAAAAAATTAGACCCAATTTCAAGTCCCGGGATGTCCCTCTTAGCTTAATGACAAAAAACTAAGGAACCCTAAATTATGAGTTCACGAGGGGTTCAATATCCTTTACATTAAAAAATATATGTATGTATATATATATTTCAAGTCCAGACAGCACGCGGGACACGTGGACGTGGTTGCCACCCAAGGCGACTAGGTAAGCTATCAACTTGCACCGGACTCGGCCATTTTCACGAGGCCGGACAATACAAGCAACGTAGACAACCGTCGAACCGCAACATTTGCAATCTAAATTCTGTCCGAAGCCCAGCTTTTGGTACCGAAGATAACGCTTGTCGCTAAACAATATCATCCAGCTGGTAGAAACCTAAATTCTCGCTGACGTAGAGGTTCCAAACGCTAGAATTCTCCGTCCCAAAGTCTTATCGTTTTTGTTCTTTCTCTCCTCCCTGATTTATTTTTGTCCTGCTTGACCTCTTCTTTTTGGTTGTTACTTGGCATTGTTGTTGGTTTTCTGCTTTATTTCCGGTGATCTGGTTGGTTAGTTTATTGTGCTTAATGTCGGAGCTTTAAACGGTCGGGTTCTCTGCTTTGGGAATTGTGATATGTTGTGTAAGTTCCCCTCTAGAGATGTTTTGCCTTAGCAGTAACTGAGCTGATTACGGTGGTAGCATATGTGGGAAAATGGAACTCTTTAAATTTTGGTTTCCTGTTGAGGAAGGATCTGATCAAGTAGGAACAGAAGGTAGATAGGAAGATTCTAGTCTTTTTTTTCTTTTTCTTTTTCTTTTTTAATTTCCTCCTTTTCATATAAAGAAGGTGTTAATGGTATAGATTGAACTACCCCATTTCTTTTTGGCGAGACCCAGCTCAGCTGGTAGGAATTGCAGCTTCCTTGCGTTGACTTTCTCTTTATTAGTTAATGGGAGAAGAATATGGAAAAATGAAAATTACTTTTCGGTGTAAATAGGTATTTCTGTTCAAAGTAAATGAGCTGAGGTGATAAGATTTAGTCAAGCTCAGCAACGAGCTCTACGATGAAATGGATTGGGTATCATTACTTCATAGTAGATAATGCTGCAAATTCAGAATCTTATCTCTTTAGACAAAAGAAAACTGGTGGAATAGGGTATTTTTCTGTCCGAGTTGGAGTATATTATTTTCCTGTTTTTACGTAAAAAGAAGGAAGTCAGTAGTAAGCAAATAGTATCCGTATTCTTCTAATTTCTTTTCTTTCTTGGCGATATTTGGTCTAGAGAATATAATTTTATTGGGTTTTCCCCTCTGCAGCTGGACTGGCATGTAACTTTTATATGTGATATGAGCCTACAACAGCACTACATATGCATATGCACACCAAATTGTTGGTAGTAGCCCTGAATTAAAATGTATGCTGCATTTGATGAAATGGGATATGCAATGAGTAGATTGGAGGTAGAACCAGACCTTTGTGACGGAGGGAAGACCATCCGAGAAGCCAATAACAGTCAAAGTTCGAATAAGCCAATGAATTACTTAGAACACGAGATTGCCCAGGCCACAAGGTTAAGATCTGGGCCTCATGAACTACTAAGCCAAGTTGCTCCTGGTAGGCGGGAGTTACCTGTTTCCACAGTGAAGATGTTGGCTGGTAGAGAAAGTAATTATTCAGGAAGGGGAAGATTCTCATCAGCAGATTGTTGTCATGTTCTAAGTAGATATCTGCCAACAAATGGGCCTTGGTTTATTGATCAAATGCAAACCCGAGCATATGTCTCACAGTTTTCGGCTGATGGTTCTCTCTTTGTTGCTGCATTTCAGGTAAACTAGTTTACTTCCCTGAACATAGAACTTAATTTGGACAACAAAAGACTTAATGACATTTACACAGAAATTCACCTCATTTCTGGTTAAACTAAATCCAGGAAGATTCAAAGTTTCAGATTTCTAACAGATGTAAAAGGCCTGTCTGAAATGAACCAGAATGAAATTACTAGGCATGGTTTTAAGTTGTTTTCCTGTTTAACAATAAGTACAAGATGTGAGCCCTGAAGGGTTAAATTTGTGTTTCCTTCCTGCATGTCCTTAGTTATGAACAAGGCAAAATGATATGTTACAATTTGTAATTTGCAATTATTTTTTAAAATCCAATGCAGGGAAGTCACATTAAAATATACAATGTGGATCGTGGATGGAAAGTTCAGAAGAACATTCTTGCCAAAAGTTTGCGGTGGACTGTTACTGATACATCGCTTTCTCCAGATCAGCGCTATCTTGTGAGTTCCTTTATTTTGTTAGGTTGGTTGAGATACCATTTGTGGTTTTACTTACTTATACCTTTGAAACTAACAAAAGCACGATGCAAGGTGTCTGATATGTGAGTGGTACTCCCAACCCAGATCTGGACTTAAGAAAAGTACTTGCCTTTTGGGCCTTTTTATCTCTTTGCCTGTCGGCCAGTTCACTAACATGTGTACAGAGATAGGGGTCCCGAGTGGATGATATTATTGAGTAAGAGATGAAAGGATGTCAACAGTTCTAGCATCTATCTTGGCTTTTGATTTCTAATGATCAAACCAATATTGTTGTGATGGATTGTATTTTGAAACTGTACTTAGTAGTTTGTCTGTCACATGCTGGAGAAATAAGTCAAATTTTTAGCACAATTTCTGCACAACTCATTTCTTAACTACCGTCATCTCATGTCTTCAACTAGCTCCCTTCCCCTTCTCAACTACTAACATATGGAAAGCTCTAATGTTTCTCAACTATAGATACAGAAAATTCACAAAACTAAAGGAAATACATTGGTCTGAACAAAACTTTGGGGGTGAGAGAGCCATAGATAATGGCAGTGAACTTGGGATGGACGATTACTGAGGCCAAAACTTGACTTGCAAGAGATTCACTCCAAGAGATCAAAGAAGTCTGATTGGCCAATTGGCTAAGCCTGAAGGACCAGAAATTGGCGGGAGGAAAGAGGTGAGGGAGAACACTTAGGTAGGCTAGAAAAAAATCGTGGGGGAAATGTGACTGTTGGTGGGGTCAGTTTTTGTTTTGTTATTGACCCGAAAAAATGACGATCACCTTGGCAATGGTTGCAAGCCATGAAGAGACTGAACCGTTGATTGGGCTGTCAAATCAGCAACCAAATAAAATTCAAAATGAATTATTACTATATTATGGTCAAATCAACATTCTACTCCCCACTGGATGTTTAACTTTAGTTTTAACAGTACTGATTTATATCATAACAACACCCCCCCTTCCCTTCTTCCAAAAAATGATTTTTGATTTCCATGTGGCACAAAAAACATTTTGGTACGAAGTTTTGTGCTTCATGCCAACTTAGTGGCGAACCATTTACTGGACTGTCCAATGACATCTCCCCTTCCCATTTTTCCAATATATATATATAATAAAAATGATTTTGATCTTCATGTGGCAAAAAGACATTTTAGTACTAAGTTTTTTGTCTCAATGCCAACTCAGGACTGTACCATTAACTGGACTGCTCAATGAGGAATCAAATCATTATCGCATTTCCCACTGGAACTTTAACTTAAGCTTTTACGGTACTGATTGTCCCAGTGTTTATGTAGATTTATATCATAACAACACCCACCCCCACCCCCCTTCCCTTCTTCCAAAAATGATTTTTGATTTCCATGTGGCACAAAAACATTTTGGTACGAAGTTTTGTGCTTCATGCCAACTTGATGGTGAACCATTGACTGGACTGTCCAATGACCAATCAAACAAAAATCACTGAATTATTACTATATTATGGTCAAATCAATATTGTATTCTCCACTAGAAGTTTAACTTTCGTTTTTGACAGTATTGATTGCCCAAGTGTTTACTTCGAATTGTATCATAGCCTGACAACATCCCCCCTTTCCCCTTCTTCCAAAAAAATTATTTTTTATTTTCATGTGACAAACGTTTTGGTGAGAAGTTTTGTTTCTTCATACCAATTAAGTAGTCACAGTGACAAGGGCGGAAAATTTTTATGGAGAGTGATGGTCCTGCATGGACCACTTTCAAAGATAGGACTAGAATGACCTCTTATACTTCCACTAGCTGCTGGAAATCTTTGGTCTAGGAGCGAAGAAAATGGAAGATCTGTTGGATGCCCTTAATTGTATGTTCGATGAAACCATTGATGGAAATTGTACAGTGGAAGATCTAAGAAACTGAAAATATTCTTAAATCCTCGACATATCTCTGTTGATTTGGTGAGAGACTTTAAGTTGCCACCTTCAAAAACTATACATGGTATTAAGAGGAGAAATGCCCATCAAACACATCATAAGAAATATTTTATAATCAAATGGGACTATCCACAGCCCTACTGGTCAAGTCTGACTGGGATGGCTGGAAGACTCAGACAGCTTCAAATATGGTTAGGGTAAGGCATATTTGAATCGAGTTCAATTGAAATGCAGTGTTTCATTGTTCTTCTCAATTTGCATCTGCGATATTTTATATACATAAGAGATCCTCTCTGAATGGCCTAAAGATATGTTTCACTGTCTCTTGACAATGTTGTTATTCGCTGATCAATTGGTGTTCTGCCATTGCAGGTTTATGCTAGCATGTCACCTATTGTCCATATTGTTAATGTTGGGTCCTCTGAAACGGATTCTGTTGCTAACATTACGGTATGGAGTTGCTCGTGTTCACTTTTAGTAGGTTCATTGCAATTTAGTTAAGCTATTATATGTTGCTGGATGGGCACATCCATAATGAGACTGAAGAGTGAAAAAATAGATGTAAGGCTATTTTGAGTCTTTCGGTGAGGCAATAAGAGATTCATGAGGCTAAAGATCATGCCAAGCTGTTTAAATACGGAGCATGGATGTATCAGCCATGTGGATGTGTAGATGAAATGCATTTTGTTCATGATGGCATGCACTATCTGACAAAATCAATAACAGAAATCTAGCAAGCCATGTAACCAAATGCTTTGAACAACTTGCAAGCCCATGCACTATGAAACGGTCCATCTGTCCATTTGCTATGAAAAAAAGACCATGTGTTAGATGATTGCTTGCATTTTTTGAATATACATGCCCTGTATCACAAAACTAAACCTTGGATGTCTATTTACTATGTAACTTAGCTATGCCTTTTATTTGGACGATTGTATCTTGACGGTTTATCTTGTCTGCCTATTTGTCAGTGTTTTACATTGAATAGGTGGGTGATAAGTAGGATTATATATTGTTTGGCAGTACATTCACCATGGCTTAAGACCTCCTGAAAAATAGAGAAATGGAAAACCTTATTTATTGCAATGTATTGTGCCAAAAGTGCTGGCCCTTTATGTTCATGCCTTTCTGGACAGGAAAGAAAGTTTGATATTCATCTTAAGTAACCAATCTTTCCTCTCTGCTTGTTTGTTGCCTGACATGTGGAGCCTATGTTGTGCAGGAGATCCATGAAGGTTTAAAGTTTTCTTCTGATGATGATGGAGGATACTCTTTTGGCATATTTTCTGTGAAATTCTCAACAGATGCACGTGAAGTTGTTGCTGGAAGTAGTGATGAATCTATATATGTTTATGATCTTGAAGCAAACAGGCTTTCCCTCCGTATTTCAGCACACTCGGTATATTTATCTTTTTTGTAAACACTTCTGCCATGCTTTTTCTTGATTTGATATGCAGAGCTATCTGGTTAATTGTTATCATTTTCTTTATCAGTTTCCTCTTGCCTAATGCTGCAAAAATTATACTCCTTCATAGCCATTTACTTCATTGATAATGCTTTGAATGTCTCTTTTAATGCTCTGTTAGTATGTACTCACAATTCGCACAACATTTTGTTACGCTTTGCTTGAGCTCGTTTAGAGGTGGTATAGCCTTAAGATTCACCTGAAGTAATTGTCCTTGCCATAGAATGTTCTTGTGTTATCCTCAAGTACTGATGCTCTTACCAAGTTTCTATTAGCAGAGCACAATTTAATTTGAATAATTTTAAGAAAGAATATTCTGGGAAGTGTATAGCCCCTTTGGGGAACCATAAACCTCGTGTCTTATTTTTATTATTTTTTCCTCTTCAAGGGTCACTTAATAGAAATTCTAGTGAATCGGACTTTAGATCTTTGAAGTGACTGAAATTTTTTGGTGCATTTCCTGTTGCAGGCCGACGTGAATACTGTATGTTTCGCTGATGAAACTGGCAATCTCATTTATTCTGGTAGTGATGATACTTTCTGTAAGGTAAATCTTATACTAAGCTTTGGCATTGATATTTTGGATCAATAGCACTTTTCCACCCTAATCTATGGGATCGTTTACACTTTTCCCTGAAGCTAAAAAATTCTACCATCGACCTACCAATTTAGCAGTCTGTGGCAAGTAGCACTGCCTCCTAATCTAACAGAAATTCAAACCTGAATGAAATATAACTCTATGCAGGTGTGGGACAGACGCTGTTTTACTGCTAAAGGTAAGCCAGCAGGGGTTCTGATGGGACACCTTGAAGGCATTACATTTATTGATACCCGTGGAGATGGTCGTTATTTCATTTCAAATGGTAAAGATCAGACCATAAAACTTTGGGATATCCGAAGAATGTCCTCCAATGCTACTTGGTATGATCTCATATTTTCCTCCTTCTTGATGGTGGCTGCAGAAGATATCACTCATCCAATAAAAGAAAACACACAAAAATTAAATAAATAAATAAATAAAATATAAAGTTGATGCTGAGGTTTTTTAAGTTGAAAAGGGTCCTTGGCATGTTATGAGTTAGGAAGGTTCTTTATTGGTATCTTCAATAGATAACTTTTGAGAGTTATTCAGAAATCAGTTAATCAGTTTTGCCTGCAAAGCTTTCTATACATATTTTTTCATTATATCTTGTCTGCTGGATTATTTCCCCTCCTTGGATTTGTTGTGAGAAAGGAAGGCTCTTTACTAGTATCATCAATGTTTAGCGATTAAGCTAATGATTCATATAATGGCGAAACATTCATTTCATGTTGGCTGCTGCCTTGCCCAAGTTCAATTAGCAACCTTATCAATCTCTCCTTCACTTCTGCAGTCCAAGCGTAAGGAATCATGAATGGGACTACAGATGGATGGAGTACCCATCACAGGCAAGAGATGTGAAACACCCACATGATCAGTCAGTGGCAACATATAGAGGTCATTCGGTCTTGCGAACCCTTATTCGCTGCTACTTCTCCCCAGCAAGCAGGTAATCCTGAACCATAGTTCATAACCATAGTGGCCCCATCAACCTGAGCCACTAGGCTTGTCAATCTGTAATGATCAGATTGGCCTTCTTTTGCTTGAATTCCAAAGGGACTAAGGTTTGATAAACATAAATGGTCATGTCAAACTTCTTTCAATACTTATTTTGCAACGTTGGCATAGGCTCAAAATCTGAAATGCCGATCTACTTTTTCTGAATTTTTGCAGCACCGGTCAAAAGTACATCTACACTGGATCACACAATTCATGTGTCTATATCTACGATTTGGTATGTAACTGACTACCAATTTTCCATTATCTGCCTGGATTACTTTCTATGAGTAATTCCAAAACAGAGTTACTGAAGAGTCTGGACAATGTCGCAATCCTTTTGACACCACTCATTGGTTGCTAGATATACCCTTATTTAAATGAAAACTTCATTCTGGCTTTTCTAATGCGGACTAAAATCAACAAACAATCATTGGATAGATGACATGGCTCTATGATGTTGTTGGCCACCAAATTAACAATCTCTAACCGAACAAATATCATAGTGATTGTCCATGTTTGAGGTTGCATGCCAAGATATGAAGCTTTCCAAATCAAAGTGATTGTTATACTGAGTTCTTTCGGTCCTTGCTGTGCCGTGTAATTATCCGTAGGTGAGTGGAGCCCAAGTGGCAACGCTTAAACACCACAAATCACCTGTAAGGGACTGTAGTTGGCACCCTGACTACCCTATGATTGTTAGCTCCTCCTGGGATGGGGATGTTGTCAAATGGGAATTTCCTGGAGGCGGGGAGCCACCAGCCTGCCTGAGCCAGAAGAGAGTTCGAAGGAGGCATTTTTACTGAGGACTACTTGTTATTGTGGGCATGTTGTTTGTGATATATTCTGCTAAATACATGTATGCATAGCGGTTCGCCTGTTTCTTGTATTCGAATAAGGTGCCATTACTCAGTATTCACCATCATCAGTTGTAAATTGTATGAAATTCATGATGATCTTTCAACAGATGTATTAATTCAAAGACCTCAGCTAGATATGTATCTATGTTATAGTGATCTTTACCCTATTACTAGTTGTTAGCACTTTGTTCTAATAACTGAAACTTGTTTTCAAGTCCATTGGATTTCTTCATATCTGTAACTGATGTGGCAAGATTGACTGCGCATGAAGATCGAATTTTGACCCTCCAAAAGAGCCAAGTCTGCCCATCCATCTCTGCAGAATAATAATCCGACAGGAAGACGTTCATTCGGTATATGGTAGGGCCTTCTTAGTGATGATTATGATTTCCACCTGGAGAAAAAAAAAAAATGAAAAAGAGTTCAACAAAGGACGGAATCATATACCAAGGAATTGGGACCCCCTTTCCCCCTCCTTTTTCTTTTCTTTTTCTTTCTAGTTTAATAAAAATCTTTGACTGCACTGGTAATAAGCAATTATTAAAGTTAAACTTAAGGTTAAGCAAGCCTAGCTTTAAGTACTTTTCAGTAAATCTCATAAGATAAATTTAGAGAAGAGAAAAGTCTATGCTATCGAATGCAGCTTAATTACTTATGAAATGAGCAAAACCACACTAGGTTTTCCTTTTTGGTCTACTTTGATAAAATACTGTACATTATACGAAAACTTTGAACTTGCATTCTACTCCATTAGGGACTTAAATGATGAGGAAGGGTTGCTTTGAGTAATGTAAACTACAAGCATGAATCTCTTTTATGGAACAAACATAAACTGCTTTTATACTGTAATTCACTTTAAATGTACAGCAGGAATCTTCTTTTTGGGAGTACTTGACAATAATATGGAGGCTAAATGTTCTGAAATTTTGTAATTTCCGATTAGACAAGATGAATGTTTAAACTGAAGCTCAACTTGTTCTAATTTTAAGCTTTATTCATTTGAGAATCAAATTTTCAAAAATTACTAACTTTTTAATTTTTAATGGTTTCTATGAAATTGTTTTCCTTAGAACAACTCTCATTGTTTTCATAGTACAAGTATTTTGCTAATTGGAATTGCTTTGTGAAAAGTCGTTGCCAACAACGGGAAATCATAGTGCATTTTACGTCTACTTGTGGAAATCTTATAGCTAAACAAGCTTATTTAAGCTTAGCCAACTACAAAGTTTATGAAAGTACATGTAAATCACAACAAATGGAACCTGAGTATTTTATCTTTCAGTCTCAGACCAAAAATCAGGCAGCTTCAAAGTTTTGATACCATTAATATAAACACAAATGCCAATTCTTGCTAAAGAAAACTGAGCATAGTTTATGAGGAAAACGAGAAGAATTAATCCAGAAGGACCAAAGTAATCATGATTACATGACCTATGGTGATGATATCCAACGTAAGCTATTTTCACAAAATTTATTTTGTGGGAAGGTGGTTTTGTCCAAAATTTCTGGACGTCTGTCTCTAGGCTTAAGCATGATCAGGGGACATAAAAACTGAGGGACCCTACTTAGATCACGGTCAAATATTCTACAGAACAAAATAGAAAGAAATTATAACATAATCAACGAGGGAACATAAAAGATAAGGGCCCCCACTTAGTTGTTGGACGAGTTTTCAAGAAGAAGCTTCAAACGTAGAACCATCCGTGGTCTACTTTCGATTAATTATTAGTAATCAGCTTAACCCACAATGCCTTTCTGCAGAAGCTAATTCTGTCTGTCATTTTCCAACACAATTTCCAACCAATCATGGCTTCTTCCAGAGACAATATTCAGTACACCATGCATTGGAATAAATCCTTAGAGAGAGACCCACTTCTAGATCTGGAAATCAATCCGTTCCCCAGCAAAACAAATCTGAGAAATGCAGAGACCCCAAAAGCATGAATGTAGTAAAAGAGGTCATCATCATGGGCTCATGGGGAATGCGTTTCTGCACCATGTGGCACGTGGTAAGTTTGTACATTCCAACAACTCCATCCAACGAAACCTGCTAAAAAAAACAGCCTCTACCGTTCATCTTTTGTCCCAGCTTCTATCTACTTTTGCCCCTTCTCTTTGTCCCAGGGCCCCAAAACTCTTGTATACTACCTAATCTTACTATTATCTAAACGGACCCTCCCTCCTTTTCCAAGAAACACGCCCCACTCTGAAACCATCATCAATCATTTAGACATGCAAGGCACACAAAAAGAACCCCCAAGTTACACTGAAGAATGCTAGTTTTACACTTATCTAGCTGTGCTGGCCCCAAACGATAATACTCATTCACAGAAACCCGTGCGAACAAAAAGCTGAAAAGCAGAGGGTCCAGCTATGAAAGCTTCCCCCACTACCCTCTTTTTCCTTGCTACGAAAGGAAACAAAATACAAGACCTAAAAGCAGACAGTAAGGCTCGAGCCATCGACAAACAGTGGTTACAAACTGTCAGAACCATGGGAGATCCGATATCTTTAAGCTTGAAGTTTCTTTTGTTCAAAGCTTCACAACATAAGTGGACATCAAATAAAGTAAATAGCAATAATGAACTCGCTAGCTTAAATAGCTTACACTATTTTTTTTTCCTTCTTTTTGAACAATACATACAAGTCTTCTTATTCCTGATGATTTCGCCAACTATATTGCAAAAATAATAACTATAATAATAAATGGATAAATGGATCGATCCAATGGCCATAAAGCATGAAGAATCAAAAAAACATCTCATCCTGCACCACAGAAAGAGAAAGTTGCGAATTTCCAACTCTACCCCTTCCACTCGTTACACTGTGCTGCGGGCCTCGTCTTCTGCGTCCCGGCCTTCAACGGGCAAGGAGTCTGTACGGGTGGCACCATGCAGTTGTACTGCAGACATAGCGAACTGCTCACGGGGATCTCAGCCGTCGGACTGATCTCTATCCCTGTCAGATAATTGTGCTGCAAGTACAGTGTCTGTATGCCAGCAGCCAGTAGCCGGTCGACGAAGCTACTCGGCACCTGACCTGTGAACCGGTTGTTATTCAGGTAAAGGTTCTGTACCGTCGAGAACATCGGAGAGATCTCACCCCACAGCCTGTTGTAGCTGAGATCAACTGTCGGGATGTTAACCTGGTCAGCCGGTTGGATCCGACCCGTAAATACGTTGCGCTGTAACTGGAGGTTGGTGATTGGGAACGTGAAGATCCGACCCGGAATCGTACCCGTGAATTGGTTCAGGCTGAGGTCGAGGTAGTTGAGCCGATTGAGCCGGGTCAAAAGCCGGTCCACGGGTCCATTGAGCTTGTTCCAAGATAGAGAAAGGTACTGGAGAGAGGGAGGCAGAGATTCTGGTCCGAGTGACCCGGACAGAGCATTGTGCTTGAGGTCGAGCCTAGTCAGAGCCTGGGAGGCAAACGGAGGGACCGTACCTGAGAGGTGGTTGTGGCAGAGAATGACGTTGGACAGTTCCGGCAGAGTTCCGATGGACCGTGGGATTTCTCCGGAGAACTGGTTGTAGCTGAGGTCGAGGGTCCGAAGGTTCCGGAGCTCGCCGAGAGTCGCTGGAATCCCGCCGGCGATGAAGTTCCTGCTGATCGCGAGAAACCGGAGTTTTTTCAGCTGCGATACCGTCTCCGGAAGAGCGCCGACGATCCGACCCGGAACGACGGAGAGCTCGGCCAGAGCAGAGAGCTTACCAATTGCAGGGTCGATCCGACCCGTCAAACCCGGTGACCCGGCTCTCGGATCGCCCAGATTGAGCGCAATGACCTTATCAGCATCACAGTAAACACCGGCGAAGTTACATGGGTCGGACGTGAAGTCCCAGGACGCAAAGAAATTGGAGCCGGGCAAGTCTTCCAGGGCCTTCCTGACGGATTGCAGAGCCAGAAAATCAACCGGGTCCAGAATCGCGAACACCCACACATTACCAAAGTGTAACAGACACAAAGCGACCACAACGCAAAGCCCCAGAGCCCTTGTCTTCGCCATGGAAGAAGTAGCTACTGAGTCAGAGAGTGTGAGTGAAAAATAGGCTTTTATAAGCGAGATTGAGGATAGAACGACAATGCTTTTCCGTGAGAGGACCAGACCGGTTTCTCGTGGGAAACGGCGTGAGAACTTTTATTGCTGGCAAAGCCTAACTACAAGCATCAAAAGAAAAACTTTTTGTGCGTGAGAGAGAAGAAAAATGGTTGGCTTGGTAGACAAGCTAGTATTGAATCTTGCAGAAGCTTCTTCTAGTTGGGGACCTATTCTCTCTTCTACTATTAATGCCTGTGCTTTTTCCTTACAATGGCTTCTCAGAGAAGACGCAATGACTGCAACTGATAATAGTTTCTGTATCTGGCGTCTGTGTTGGGAGTGGGGTTTACGAAGACAGAGAAGAGCCTGGACCGGGAATAATATTTTATTCGTCGGCTTGTAAGTCTTCCTTCGTATCTTGTCTCAGTAATATGTTTCTTTATTGGGAATAGGTTCGGGGCCAAACGGTTGTCCGAGCCTACGTGGAGGCCCCGAACGTTAGGTTCAAGTGACAGCTCATAAGGTTGGGATGGGATCACGTGGCTACGAGGTCGAACTGTCCTTTCCCTTGTAAGGGTGGCTTCCAGGGCCACGCAATAAATGTCACCGGCTTCCATTCGGTTGACACGTGAGCAGTCAACGTGGAGGAAGCTGTTGATTGTAGGACAAGGCGAGGCCTTCGTGAATTGCCTTTGCTGCTTGTCGTTTGCTGGCTGTTTCTTTTGGGCTTTTGCCCCGCAATTCACAAGCTATTGTACAATTTTGGCTAAAAATTCATCACATTATTAGGACAAGGCACTTCATTCTAAGCACTTCATTATTAAAAAGTAACTATAAAAGTAGTATAATCACGTCTTTTTTTTTTTTTTTACGCAAACAACTAGGGAAATGAGAGAATTATGTTGGTCAAGATTTGGCTTAAAGAATACCACTAAACTAAGGATCCCCTATAATCACATGTCTTAAGTTACCAAAATCTCATTTAAGAATGTTCTTCGTAAATAATAAAGATTTCTATGCTCTCTAGTGAATTTTTGAATATGGGTAAACATTTTAACATATTATCATATGGAAGCTTAAGTGTGGCATCTTGAGGTAAAGATTTTTACAAAAGGTATTTAATTATGTTATGGGTAAAAAAGACGAGTGGTATAAGTCCCATATAATCTTAACATTGCTTAAAAAGTTTATTTATAAAGAATAAAAAACTCTTAAGTTAATTCATAAATATTAAATGAAAAGGTTTCATGCCACGCCATCACATCCACTTCAGCAAAACGTGGATCTGACTCAGCTTCATTAAACCACGTGGAGGGCGTACACGTCAGCCCTGGCGTCTCTCCCCGCTTGACTCTCTCTCCCCGACGAACACGGATGGCGCCGCAGGCATCTAGTTGGATTTCCGACCAGATTTCGTCTTTCCTTAAGGGAAAATCGAGCAGATTTTCTCCCAGGAGTCGTCCAAGCCTACAGAGAAAGGATCTGCCAAGTATTCTCACGGATTCTGCAAGAATTTCAAGGACTTCCCCGAATACCAAAATTCCTTCCATATTTTAGCTTGTCTTAAATTAGACTATGATTAATGCGTATTTTGTATAGATTTTGTGGGTTTCTTCCTCCCCTTTAATTCTGTATCAAACGCCCATAAAAGGTAACAACGATGTATAGCCGAAATCAAGCAGTTCAAGCCATGAACTTGATAATATATTTGACATATATTTCGTTCTTGGCCACATGGTAATGGCCATTTTTACCTCTAAAGGGTCCAAGAGAAACCAAAGACATAAAGGAAGTAGAATAGGAAATTTTGAGCTGCCCAATTTTCCATATTATAATGGGCAGTTGGGGTGTAGCTAAATTCATTGATCCCTATCTAACACGTAACGACTCTTGTCTATATTTCTCTGGATGGATGCAAGAAGGTTGGAACGAATCTTACCCACCACCAATCGGGCTTTACCCTATCTTTTTATGCTTTTTCACTTGTGAAAAGATTTGTTAACCAAATTCAGTGCATTGCAAGCACGAAGCTTCCTCCTCTCAAACCATATATCTGAGTTTGGGTTGACCTCGTAGAGAAGGCAAGAGTTAGACCCAACGATCACGCATTGATTCACGCATTGATTCACGCCTTAGTTACCCACCACATGAATGCTGAAGTATCAAAGGAAGTAAAAAGAGACACCACCATTTCTGATTTTATGATAATTTGGAACAAATATCCGCTATTCCAATTTACCAGATGCTATAAAGATTCAACTGACACAAAATTATGAACTGGTTATATCATCTGGACAATCTTATTTGGGATCTTATACAGACACATGAACTACAGATTAAGAGTCTTAGGAATTAAACAACCTCGTAAAAGTTAATTGTAGTTCACATCCTTCTGGTTCTTTCTGCTCTTGTTCACCCCTTTTCCTTGGACACAAAAGTAAACCGCTGAAAAGCAAACAGGAATGCTTGTCAGAAGGGATCGAAAAGATCTTGAGAAAGTTAGCCCTCCTCCTTTCTTTCACTGCAAGTTAAATCCTTTGTCGTGGCCTGGGACATGGGACAGTTCTGATACAATTTGTCATCTGTTTTAATCATTGAACTAAAAGACTTAAACTTGATGCTCAATCTCATACATTCTATTTAATATTATACTCAAATCTCAATCCCATTTTACCTCTTCATTTTCTCATTCTTTATCCTCCTTGAGGAACTATAGAATGTATGACTAGTCCATGTTACAGAAAGATGACCAAAAAGAAAGAAACAAAACAAAGAATTATTATATGTTACAGTTAAGAGTTTGGTCCCGACTTCTGATACATTTTATCCACTTCTACCTGCAGCTTCACTTGGCAAGCACGCAAGCAGGTAATTCAGATGAGCAACCCCGTCATCTTGAGATGCCCCCCCCACGTTGAACTTTGCATTGAGAAGCGAGCAGATCGCACCAACTCCAGCAAACAAAAGACATCTATCTCATGATGGGATTTTTCTTGGTAAATGACCTTCCATTTGTGGGGCAGCCCTTTTTGGGCTTACAGGCTTTTATACCATAACCAGGACGCTCATTTATGGAACTTGGTTGCGCCATCCCTTTCATCTAGCCCCTTTAATCCGTTCACCGAAGCTTCCAGTACACTGCTTCTGATATAAAACAAAGAGAAGATTCATTTCCTAGCTTCAATTTTGAAGGATCATCCTCAATGTCTCATAAAATTTAAGTTCCTTAGTTCTGTTTGTCATAACTTTAAGATTCATGTGCTTATCATTTATCACAAACGACTGCAAAAGTGCAGTTTACACAAACGCAAAGCAATTAATCATTCAACTTAGTAGAGCATTCGATGATAAAAAAGGAAGAAGATTTGAATATCTGTGATACTTAAAATTCCGAAATCAAGTAACATATTAGGTAAATGGGTTATGAAGTTATGAATTCCAGTGACAATATATAAAGATTTTTATATAAATGGCATAAATCTTGTAATTATAACTCTAAATAGTTGTTTTAGAATATAACATACACATGCTCAATGTTTTTCTTGAAATCGTGATATAGTTTTTCCTGAATTATTTTACAAAAATAATCTACAACCCTAAACTAGTGAGAAGGATAAATCATGTACTTAAAGAGATCTTTGTCATCAGAAAGCCTTTATGATCTACAACTTACAGAGACTTTTTCGTTACAGAATAAAGATGATTCTTGTTAGGACACTTATGGGCATCACATGTTTGTTCGGCTCATTAAAAGGACAAAAGGTTTTACCCTTTCGAGATGGAAAAACAATTTTGACTGTTTGGTTTAAAATAAAAATAAAAAAACTATGCTTCAGCACCTTGGTAGATGGATTATAGGTACGTTTTCTTTATTATAGGTCTATTTAGGTAAGTTCACTTTAGAAAAAGTTAATGCCAAACGGTGTCTAAGTGTGCCCAATGAAGCAACGCTAGTAATGACTACAAAATATTGATGAACAATGCTGCATCTTGTCTTCAGGGCATTTTATCTAGACGGAAGTAGTGTTGTCTGGAGTATGCTAGCCCATGTTCTGTCTTCACAGCGAGGGGCTCAGAGCAGATACGTAGATCAATGGGAAAAAAGATCTACTGAAAGACCAATTTCAAGTAGGTTGGCTTTGCACCAAAACACAAGGAGACGGAGATGGTTGCAGCATAAGTCCATTTTTTAGATATTGGTTTTCATTTCATCCAAGTCTACATTACCCAGGAATTGGCTTTTGTTGGGCCAAAAAATGCAACATCACAATTAAGCAGGAGACCGTATCTGGCCCATCGGGTTTCTTACACCAAACTTTCTGCCTAATAACTGTTTGGGGTCTGGCTTTTCAAAGGAAACAATCTAGTTTGGCACAAAAATGTGAGTGCATTCTCTGAACCTTCTCTTAGTACACATCTCCCAAACAAAACCTTTCTTTATCATGCTCAAAGTATCCTTTTGATTGAGCGTTGAAGTTCGACCAGTATAGTGCTTAGTCTCTTAAGTTCAAAAAAAAGAAGCCAGCAAGTTTGGACAGACAGTTCGAAGCATTTGACAGATCCATTTTGGCTCCTACGCCAGTTGTTATTTGGGAGTTCCTGAATCAAATGGATAGATACCAAAAGAAACATCTAATGTATTTGGGACCATCATCCGTCAACAGCAAGCGCAAGACTAAAGCAGCCTGCCATTGGCGCAAAACAAGGACCACAGCCTGTGGAAAATACTTCGTCCAGCTCTCAATCGCCTTTAGGAATCTTGCAGTGAATACAAGCGGCACTATTTGTATTTAGTGGGTACCAAAACTAGCACTCAGGAAAGTTCAGAGAAGAAGAAATGACACACGAAGGGGGCAACAAAAAAGAAAGTAGATGTTCCATATAAAGATGCTAGAAATGTGTATGCACATTAGCATTTCCTTTCGTATAAGCTTTAGACATAAATCTAGAGGAGTAGTTCAGTAAGTCTGAAAGGATTAGCTCCGATAAGATACAAGCTTATATGAACATAATCTGTAAGGATGATATCAAGCCTAAACGCCAGCCGCACGGATCTGTTGCTCCAGCTACAGTAACCAAACAGAGAGAAATAATCAGACAAAATTAAGGAGCCACAAACAAACTTGATATTTAGCCAAGCCTGCTGTCAAAGAAAATTTGAGGGCTTTTCACCAGGACGAAGCATTGAAAGAGATTTCCCCTCAATGAGATGCTTAAGCAGAAATGGCATTTTAGAAAAAAATTTAAAACTGGGCGGATAGTCCGGAAGATGTTTTGAGCATACCCAAAAGGTTATTTTCCCCAGGAAGCAATTAGTACTAATAAAAGGTGTTTTCTGATCCCTGGATAATTAAAAACATCATGACAAGATGCCATTTTCCTTCAGCGAAATTTACACTTACCCTGAATAACATTTCAAGCTGGCTTTTCAGTAAGGAGTATTCAAATTGCAGCCTTTGCAAACACCTAAAACACCTGCAACCGAACAATTCTGAGTCAGATTCTGGGGCAACCATAATGGTCACAGCCCACGTTTTGTCATGTTTAGGATCCCTATAGGAACTATTCCAGTGCATATGATGAACCAGTGAAATCCAGACAAGGATTTTAAGATTATTATGTAACAATGAACTTCATTGACCGTGACGCCCATAGGTGTCTTGGCACCTCGTGAAAGGCTACAATAACAAGGAGCAAACAGTATCCTAAAATTATAACAACCAATAAAGAGGGGGGGGGGGGGGGAGAGGGAAGGTGGGGTGGGGAAACAATGTCAAGCTTCTGAAGTTTTCTTTTAATTTAGAAACAACAGAGGAATAAATTATATTGAACATATGCAACAGAGAATAACATTTATAAAGTGTAACAAAAAATAACTAATTTATGGTTTGGGAGGGAAAGGACAGTTTCACTGACAGCAAAAACTAAATACAACTCACAAGTCTAGTCAAAATAGGATGAACCAAATTAAGAAAATCCCCATATTTGAAGACTTTACACAAATAGAACCGGAAGCCCCAAAGAAAGAAAGAAAAAACTATAACCCCCACAGAAAATTAAAATTGGATCATTTTAGTTGTTTTGAGACAAATCATAGATGCAAGCAAGCAATTTCCCGAGATTCATTCATTGCATTTTATTATTAAAAATAAAAAATATATATAAAAAAAAATCAGAGTTGCACAACAAGGGCTTATTGATAACAACTATACTAGCCAAAAGATATTGCGAAACATGACTAAAAAATATAAATTGGATAAAACTCAGAAACTTTTATGCCGCATGGGAAAGGAGAGAAAAAAAGAACTGCAAGATTAGAATGGTGATAGAACTCACTCTTCACGGTTCTGGGCCTCACAATGATTTCTGAACTCGATGCACACATTTTTAACTCTCATTGCACCTATGCTGTCAGACAGGAATATAGAAGGTAAATTTTTAATCGAAGACTGTAAAAAAAAAAATTGAATAAATTAAACTGAAAAAAAGTAAAATATATAAAGTCATTTGATGTCAAAGACCAACTGAACGCCAAGAAGTGGTAATTCCAAGGATTTTCCCACATTCTGTATAGAGGATGCAATCCTAGTTTTTAAAAAGACATACAGTTCCGTCTTCAAATTCTTCCTAGCACCATATTAAATACACTAATGCCGCCATTGTGTATATCACAGACGTTTGCAGAAGTCTTAAAAAGCTAATTAAGCAAATGACAAGAGAGCCCTGTCAACAAGACAGTAAAGTACAAAATCAGCAATTACCTGGCGCTACTACCCTTGAACTGATGAACATGGGCATCTACCTGCTTAAAATCCACAATTTTCTGTTCTCTACATAAGCGGAAAATAATTCAATCAGCATATTCTCCCTTATTAAGTACTTTCTTCTCCCAAGAACATCAACCACATAAATGAGAACTACTCACAGAGCTCTGGCCATGTTGTTGAGGAGCTTTTCAGAATCCTCAAAATAAATAGACACAACCTCAACCACAAAATCTGGGCTGTTCTCATCTTGCAGTTTCTGAAGTTGTTCAAACTGGTCGTCCAAAAGTCCCTTTTCAACAAAACCCACACATTTAGAGTTCCTCTAAAGACTTTGAAAAATAATTGAAAGAAGTGGGAAAAGAAGAAAAAAAAAAAAGAGACATCGGTTGCAATTCCGCTTGCTTCAATGGAATAACAGCTAAATTTCCAGTAACACATGAAAGCCTACATATGTTTTGACCAAAATTAAGTATTTCAACCTGGAAAACTCAAAACATGTGTTCAATTATCTTTTGGGTAAGTATCAAGTATTCACCTTATTACTCCTGGCAACGGTAGTCCAATCAGAATTACCAAATCCCAGAAGAAAGAAATCCCAAGAAACAAACAGAGAAGAAAGCCACCAAGATATCGAGTTCAAACAATCATATTTTGAACAGTCCCTAAGAAAACCTGACCTCTTTACGTAGAAGAGCGGAGTGGTCACGCAACTGTGACTGCAACTGGCTCTTAAGGTCCATGGTCGCTTTCCGGCTCCAACCGTGACTTTGATCACTCTCAAAGAAGGACAACAGCACGAGGTGTGGCACTGAAGAAGACCTTAACCTCAAAGACCCATCTCCCGAGTTAAGAGGGTTTAGGCTAACTACTGCGATAACACACAAGATAAGGACGGGTCTCCTCGCTCACAAAATCGTCTCTTGAGGGGTTGTTCGGGAAAGAGTGCAAATACTTTCCCAGATGGGCTAGGACCGCAATTCAGAAATTTAGTGCTTTTGGCTGTGTTTCCAAATAACATTAAAAACTCTTTCTTTGTTTTTATTTTTTATATTTTTTATTTTTATAACCTTAAAATCACATCAAGTTTTGTTCAGTCGTTTAAACTGGAGAATAACTCCAAAACATGGTCAAAAATAAAAATGAAATAATTCAAGCCCAGAGTATTTATTTTTCCTTTTCTTTTCCTATATATCTTATGAATTCCCATTTTTAAACGAAGAAAGTTAGGTTCATGCCCAACACAAGCCACGACTCCCTGGCTTGAATATCTACTCGCACTAACTCCTAAAAACTCTCCCTTAAACTCCTCTATTCCTCCGCTTATCTCCATTTCTGTTATTTCTTTGACTTCAACATCAATGTTGTTTAAAAAATTGCAAATATAGTCGTTTAAAATGTCCAAGAAGCCCTTTCAAGTGGAGTTGGTGTCGTATCCAAATCAAACTAAAAGACAGATGAATTTAAAAATGGTTTGAGGGAATTGATATCTGTCGAGTTGGATCTCTCGTGGGTTGGCAATGGCAGATGACATTAACTCCCAACGAAAAAGGTAAGCAATAATCAAGTAAAGATGTCCGCTAAATTCTGCGAGATATCATTCTTCTTCACTTTACGTACCTTTGACACTTTGTGGTCACAAAGTATATTCCTTTAGGCTGGTGGTATTCAAGTACCCAAGTCTGAAAGGTTACGCTAAAGTGAAAACCACCAAATTTATACGATGATTCGCACTGAGATTAAATTAATACGCTAATCAAGAGGATTATCTATCATAAAGTAGGGCTCAAGATCTTAGATACGCTTTGATTGTGAGAGGTTATGCCTGCTAGATCAAAATCAGAGACGATCCGTCGAGACAATAATAAATGGTTTAGATTATTTCACATACAAAGACTCAAATGATTTAAAACCTCCCCTCGTATAAAGTCTTATCTCTATTGCATTTCATAAAATAACAGAATTACAAACGTAGCTAAACAATAATAATGTCTTTCAAGCTTCCAACTTTTTAAGCCCTCGGCTAAAAAGGAAAACCATTTTTTCTCTCGTACATTTTCTGTCCCTTGATTTCATGGATGCCATAGAAAAATACAACCGTTAGAATTGTCTATTAGGTCAAAGACATTGCCGAAATTGTATCCAAAGAGGTTTAGTAGTAGACAAATATCTAATCGAGAGAACCAAAAAGCACCGAATATCATTGTAATTTAAACAAGTCCCAATGCCCATGGTACGTACCTTCCATCAGCAGCAGTTCGGAAAATAGAAGAAAGCACCTATTAATAGAGAGTCAACTCATCTTTCTTTTTTTCAATTTCCTTGTTTACTTTTTCGCCTCCCAGAGGAAATTAAAAAACGTTATACAGCTTGAGAAAAACTTGCCCACACCAATTGCCCTATACAGATGTCTTGACTGGAACTCCAAGACCGGAAATCTAAACTCGTCTCATACTTCTACCAAGAGTTTTCTTTAATTTACCCCCTTGCCCGAAGCTAGGACCCCGTACAAATTTAAGAATTTCAACCTACAGAAATGTACATCAGACTAAACAATCACATACTGGCAACAGTTCGGCTTATTGTGTTGCCAAACACACCCAGTCTTCATTTACAAAGCAATTCACTCTCGACTGCCAGAGGAATCTATCCCATCCCTACTCTTGAAGGCCTAAAACATACCTTTCTCCACATCTTCAATGAGAAGACCCCATAAATGGCACTGAAGCAGAAGCTTATCTTCATTTATGCATCAACCTGCCAAAAATGACAGAAACACAAAGACAGAGTAACCAGAAACAATCAGAGACGTAACTAGTCAAGCACTTGCATATCTATGGCTCCAGATCTCTACCTTCTTCAGAAAAGGCAAACATGCCACCAAGCATTTCATCATCTTCCCCTGGTTTTTCACTATCACAGTGGTCACTCTTGCTGTCAACATCAAGATTACCAACTTCAGTTGACCCATTGCACCCATTGTGCTGCATTATCTCAAAGTGCCCCGCCTTGAACAATGGCCCAAAATCAACTGGACTGTGCATGGCTGCAGGCCCCTCATCAAGAATATTTGTATCGGAAGCATGTGATTCAGATCTAAAATTTGAGACTTCAGCTATCCCGCCATTGTTTAGACATGTAGCTTCTTTAGCAACACAACTGGCATCCTGACAATCAACATTTTTGGGATGTACGGAAGGAATAGATACAATGTTTGAGGACTTTCGCATCACTGCATAAGGCTCATCAGTAACATTCTCTCTTCTCCCTAGGTAAATTTCATTCGAAGTTTGGCAGCCACATGGATATGACTTCTCACAGTTTATTTGATCCAAGTCAAGCAAGTTCTCAATTCTTCTTGATGAACCTGAGAGGAATTTTAAGCATAAATAAATAAATCGAAATTCATTTGGACTCCATTTGTTAAAGTAGAACATAGGACTACTACATCCTGGACTAGAAAGATCATGCCTTCAAACTCTTTCCTCCAATAAGTTAATGCAAAAGATAAGAGAAATCACTTTCAGAAGTTTTACATTGATTTATTCAATCAAGTGCAGCATTGATGGATTATGTCTAAAACCATTTAACTCTCAAAACTTATTTCTTACCCCCATCAGAGCTTTCAGTCGAACTAAGAGATGCTGGCTTTGAGTGACAAATAACAGTCTCTTCAACGATCTTGCCTTCACCTGGATGATGTTCTGAAGATGATAAATTAGGGTACCTTCCACCAGACAGCTCTCTGAGGCAAACAACCAAGCAAGTACTCGATAAGTAACAGAACTAATCAGCACAATAAAAAAGATCCCCATAGACAAACACAGTTTCTTCCAAATAAAACTTTTATGATGTTTCACACAAATTATCAGGATCATGCCAGACAGATTGAAACACTCAGCTTTATCAGAATGAAAACTACATTTGCTTCAACTTAATAAATCCCCAAGCAAGCAGAGAGTAATTCAGAGGCTTTTTTGGCCGTCCAAAGCTGACATACTTGCAAAAGTAGAAAAAAATTTGAATCATTCTGGCAAATGCTACTAGACCTATGACTGCACTTTCCTGTCACTAGAAAACTATAAACTGTAGCAGCAAAAAATACGCGTTTAACAAAAAAATATTGATGGGAAAAGTATTTACCAAGTTTATTGAAGCTTTTTAAAACGCCTTTCTATTTTTTTAGAAAAAAAAAAAATACTTTATCAAAACACTTGAATTATTCACCTCTCAAAACACAACCGTTTTTGAAAAAGAAAAATACGATACATTTTCCATGAAACAAAACACAAAAAACTTCTGAAAGAGTAAAGAAAAAAACACTCATAGCCTTCACCAATGAGGGAGGATGGATGACATTACAATCACCTTTACACTGGTCAAGGGCGTAGACACTATGACTCGATAGGGGTGGTTATGCAGCCATCCCAAAGAACAAAGGTGGCAACAACCATCCATATCCTTTCCCTTTTTGGGGGGGGGGAAAAAAAAAGACCTTCTATAAGAGAAATGTCAAATTCCACACCTCAAAAAATCTTTCTTTTTCTTTTTAAGGAAAAAAAAGAAGGTAAAGCATTCTGAAGAAAATTAACCAAACAAATTTTATTATTAGAACCAACCAATTTTTCATTGTGCACCTCACTATATATTGAACCTTTATTATCCAAATTAACTCTAGAGATAATAAACCTCAAGGATATGGATAATGAAGTGATAGAAGTGATATAGAGACCTAAGAGATCAAGCTAAAGGTATTATTTATCCCACACCTCTTTCCTTCTTACAATTACTATGATACTAGTAATTATGAAAACAAAAAAGGATTAAAAAAGAAAGACAGAGAAAACAATACAGCATAAAGAGAAGTTGAAAAGGTTACTTTGATGTGTCCTTTCTCAATTTAGTATTCAAATCGCCCATCATCCTTGTCTAACAGGTGACAAGTTCAAAGCAATTCTAACCAGAATATTCTATCAAGATACAAACATGAAAACATTGTGAAAGGTATCAGTAACCAATTAACAGAGACACTAAAAATAGGACAGATTTTACAAAATACGGTCATTACCTTTCACTCCAGTCTGATTTGATGCTAAGAAAATGATCAAAAACAGGCAACAATTCCTTTCGCTTTACTTCAACTTCATGGATGGGAACCTTCTCAATTTCAAACTCTCCCCGTGCAAGATTATCAACTCTTGGAGAATCCATAATATAAAAACAGATCTAGAACAACGAAAAAAAAAATCAAAACCCAAATAATGTAGATAATGGCAAGGAACACCATATGAAAAGCAAATTTTGCTTTTATTTGTTTGAGAGGTATTTTATTTTATGTGTTTCCTACTCTATTTTAGAAAAAGCAGAATTGGTGAACGGTTTATATAACTTGAGGGAGTGAAGTGCTTTTGAAAATTTTACCAAACACAGCGATTCCCTAACTTAGCATTCTCTCTACAACAAGAAATATATTAATACACTAAACCTGTAATACAGATCGCTTGGCACAATACACTAAAGATTATGGTCCCATTTCCAAACAAGATCAATTATGACTTGACATAATGTGTCCAATGCTCAGTGACAGGAAACCCATGGTACCACAACTTTAACACAAGAAATACCTTGGATTTTTGCCATATTGGCAACCTCCCAGAGCTTATCTGCACCTCTGCATTAGATATAAACCAATGAGAACTTTCATGAGGCTTTTCAGAAGTCCTCACCATATCTTTCCCCTGGATACCATCAGTTATGTGCAGAAAATCCATCCCATAGTTATCTCCAGAACCTGCTTTACTTTGAATAACTTCATTAGCATCTTTTCCATGACTGTTGGTACCAGAAGAACAGTCCTCCCTCTCTGGCCAATCTGACCTTCTGCATGCATCCCACCATTGAATGGGCTCAACTTTCACTCTTAACTCATCCTCCTGCATATGTACAAATGAAGCTGACTGATTCCTTAAGCCAGTGTCACATCCTTCAACCCCAACTAATGGCAGAAGTTCATGTTGAACTACATAACCTGATGGAGTATAAACTAGCAAATGCTCCAAGGCATTGAACTTTGAGTTAGCATGCTGAAGACTTCGAGATAAAGAATCATGAAAAACAGCAGCAACAGCACCGGATGGCACAAAAATCTTTCCTGCTGCAGGAGCAGTAGGATGGCTAACTGTATTAAGCCATCCAAAGCTACTGTATTTTATTCTGCTCACAACAGAGAGGGCAACAGGAGGTGGTGGAGGAGGAAAAGATTGGTGATTAATGACGCATGATGAAGTAGACCACCATGGTGCAGACAAAGCTGGGAACAGGGACGGCTCTTCACCTTGGGAACTGAGAATCCTAAACCCCGCATCACCACCAAAAGGTGACAGTACAAAAACATGGCAAGTCCCCTTGGATGAAACAACTGCAATCCACTGACTGTAATGACTGAAGCAGATGTCTTGGATTATCTGTTAGATAGATAAATAGCAGAAAATGAGTACAATAGAAACTCACATAGAATCTTGGCCATACAAGAAATTAAATTCTAGAAACCAATAACAATCTTTAAATCAAATGTATACTGACAGCTGATGTTATCCCACGATGTAGCTGATAAAGATGCACATGAGAAGAGCTCCAGTCATAACTTTGAACACCTGATCCACTGCGTGTGGAAGATGGAATAATTCGGAAGACATTTATGTTTTTACCATAAACCGAGGCAGTAACCAGAAGGGTCCCACTAGGGTCAAAACATAGAGCAGATATTGGACTGGTATGAGCTTTAAATTGAGATATGATAGCTCGGGAGACAAAGTCCTTGACAACAACCTGCAGTCAGCCATTGTAACTGAGTCACCAATTACATCTCACTTCTACATCCCTCATGAAAATTGTCTTGTTCATAAACTAGATAAACATAAAGATATTATTTATTCAATAAGAAAGAAATAGGGTGGACATGTCACTATATGCTGGTAATTTTCACTCCAGATTAAGAACTTAATGATGACCAACTATATCACACAAATTTTCGCACAATTAGATAAGAAAGCATAAATCACTTCTGAAACCGAAAATTAAGCTCTGAAAGTAAAAGAGACAGTTCATTTTTCACGTCTAATGAAGTTCTATGTCATGATTTAACATATCAAAGCAATTATAATACACGCATAATCATTAAAGTGTAAGCCAACACCATTTTCAGAACAAAAGACAAATGGAACTTAAGTTTTACATGATTGATTATCTTCATATACTAGTCACCACACAAAAATAACAAGAGGGAACTAAGGACTAACCATCCCTGCATTATCCATATCTGGTCCCGCATGCCTACCAACTTTCCAGCCTGAATTTGGTGATACTGGAGAGTTAGATCCATCAGGAAGCAGCTCCTGACAGTATTTAGAGAACGTTTTACATCCTATGTCCCCTAAGTTGATTATTCCAGCTGCCAACTGTTTACTAGATTCCATTGCATAACGAGCCACCAAACTCCCACTACCAGGTGATGTTGATGGACTAACTCCAGGAGAAGGAGAGAGGTTTTGTGGGCTTAAGCGACCCATATTAGATGCCAGAGGGTTGTTAGCAGCATAAGCTAACCACCTTGGACCCACAGCCATTGGACCATAACCAACGTTAACCCCACCAGTTGCCTGTCCTGCCAACCGAGGAACAGGATGGGTGAGAACACTGAATTTATTCTCGAGTGTGAGCGCGTCAAAGCAGTAAATCTGCCATCAAATATCAACATGGTTTAGTCAATCAGGCAGTACATAGTGTCATACAGAAAGATCCTACAAATTAAGAGTACTTTTCATAGATAAAATTAAATTCAGACTCGTTACAAGCGTTTCTGGGTGCTCATATCAGGAGTTGTGAGTTTGTAAGTGAAAGAAATAAAAGCACAGATGATACAAAAAACCTTAAGGTTGATTCCTATCATTCAACTTGCATATTATGTACTCCTAAACTAAATAGGGTTCTAACTAAATATCACAGATAAGCCTTCTTACTTGTGCTGCAAGACCCACAGCAACTATCCGCGGGCTGCATCTAACCATACAGACAGCAGACCGGAATCTCAGGACATGCACATAGCCATGAGACCTAAGGGAGTAAAAACGAACAGCTGTAGGAGAGTTGATGGAGTTTGCTGATTGGCACTCCACATTACCATCCCTGCCTAACCCACCCAAATTGCTACGTTTTTGAGCAGGGCTTGAACCATTGGTATCATCCCCCACAACAACCAGTAACAAAGGATGTGAAGTTTTGAATCCCTTGTTACCATCAGCCACTGCAGGCAAGGGCTGAATCTGTAAGAAAGAAACTGGCCCATCACGCTTTGAAACAAGTTCATTGAAATTAGAGGAATCCTCCACATCAAGGACTTGAAAGCCATTCTGATAACCAAGCAAGAGAACATGTTTGACAATAGATGGACGAAGCTCTAGCTTGTCAAAGCCAGCCCAGGTTACCTGTTCAGAATCAAAATTCAGAAGCAGAGCCTGGAAAATACAGTTCTAGGAAAAGGTATTAGATGCATATATCAAAAAGTTAGGGAATCCAAAATCACACATTGCAAGGATTAAAAAAAAAAAAAGATCTTCAGAATCTAAGTATTGCATAACTCTTAAAAATAAGAGACGTCTTCAGAATCACAACACTGCACAACTATAACCCTGATCCACTTAAAAGCTGGAAAAACACATAAAAAAAACACTGAAATATTATCCGTATAGTGAAAGCTAAAAGAAAGCACCTCTACAGACAGTCTTTGCCAGCTCATATTTCAAATACGGTTCAAATACTCAACCAAGAGCCATTCCAATCACTTCTGCGTGCTCATTTAACTTAACATCCAATCTAAGTTCATCAACTCCCAGCTAGCTATCAAAAACTATAAGATGACACAAATGCAAAAGCTTTTGCGTAGTTCAGAACTCTTCAGTCCTATATGAGAATGGTAGATTGATCTCTCAATTATTTGTATACATTGTCATTGTAACTTGCTCAAAGAACTAGCACTATTTAGAAGCCATGTACTAACCACATAATGTAAGGTTGATTGCATGAACAGTAAGTAGCAGCAGCAGGGGAATGAAGGAGCTAGGGGAGAGCTAGAAGAATCAAGGAGCAGCAGCTCCCCATTCCCCCAATCACATGCGCACATTCGCACACAAACAAACAAACACACCAAGATTTTCGGTAGTTCCATAGCAATAGACATTTTTTAAGATTAAAAATGTGAATGTCGTTCTAAAATAATAAAGAGAACTAATACACATGATGATAATAATAATTTCTTATGCATAAGATTGAAAACACATTTCACATACTAAAGTTTTCATGTCAATGTATTTAAGTCTATTTTCAATTGTGCTAAAATTTCCAAATACAGAATATTTAGTTGAAATCCCTAAGCATACAAACATACATTGGATGACATTTAGTTGAATACCAAAACATATTTAAAACTTTCAGAGTATCCTAAAACTTCCAAAGTATCCTCAAACTTTCAAAGCCGTCAATATTCATACAGTCTCTCCTCACTAACTGTGGCTTTCTTGCCCTCTTTCTTTCTAGTTACAACGAAATCTATCTTACATACTACTATGATAACAGCAATCATGATCAAGTCAATCTCCCCACGACAACTAAGATGAACCTCTCCCTCACACTGCAACTTATTAGTCCGTATTTAAGCATCTTGCCCGGAGATGTGTCAAAAGCTCACAACAAAATACTAGAATGCAGATAATTGCTTAAAACACACATTCTAGAGTTGATTAGCTTCACATTCTATTCCTCCCCTACCCCCAAGCAAAGTCGTGGATCCGCCAGTGTGCACAAGGCCTATGGCCCTTTTGTGTTCAGTGGAAAAACTCATAGGTTTTAGAATTACCAGCCATGGTCTACAAAACCTAGCTAGCCAAGTCATGAAATTTTCCGGCTCCAAACTAAGAAAAATCTTGACATGTACGAAATTAAAATGATTTTACCACTAAATTCCCATGCAAAGCAGACAACGGAGCGTCTTACGCTAAAATTTGGAGCTCCTATAAAATACTCAGAGATCGATATAGAGAAATGAAAACTTGAAGATGCACCTGATCCTTGTGATCCTCGCAGGAACCGGAGGAAATCGACGCGGCGACCGAAGCTCCGGCAGAGCGGACAGTGGAAGCGACGGTGCTGGCATTCGTGGAAAAGGTCTTGAGGCACGAAGATATGGCCCTCAGAGAGTTGGGTAACAAGCCGTTGTTCTTCCCCTTTCCCTTCTTCATCATCCACCACTACCTCTCTCAATTGCCACTGACTCGCCGGAGCTACTACATCCGTTGGCGACTCCCGCCCCCTCTACCGCCGCCACCGTCGCCGAAAACGAACATCTCCAATCGCCGCTGACGATCGGACATGTCATCCGACTACTTCCACACGATCGCAATCCGCCAGACAATCCCCAAAAGACAAAACACTCGCAGAAATTTCTCTCCCGTTTCCTTTCGCTTTGACTTTGAGACCTCCACGAAGCCTATATCTCTCTCTCTCGCCCTCTCTTTCTTCTCCTATTTCACATTCTCTCTCTCTGTCTCTCTCTGTCTTCTCCTATTCCACATTCTCTCTCTCCCCTCTGCAGTAACAATCGAAGTTCACTACCCTCTCTCTCTCTCTCTTTCGCTCTCCTCTCTCTCTCTCTCTCTCTCTCTCTCTCTCGTCCCCTAGAGTTTATAAACGCCGCTTTGGGTGTATAAGTTGAACTCTGCTTGCTCTCTATCCGATTAATTCGGTTATTATTTAAATAAAATTAAAACAATTTTACCACTATTTAAATATCCGATCTTAATGTGGCTCACATATCCTGAAACACCAAATAAAGAATATCTCCTTTTGATGCCCACGGCAACCGCTGACACGCGCTGACGGACTCCTCCTTATCCCTGACAACGATACCAGCGCCTCATTTTCTCGCTTCGGCTTTGGGATTCGAAATCCCATTTTGTTACCGTAATTAATGTACCAATGGATTATTTTCATTTCCCTTCGAGAATGTGAAACGCTAGAGACTCCGAAGGACATTAAGGTTAAAAGTTGTCCAACGGAACCACCCAAAAATTGGATACAATAAGGTTAAATTAGGTTGGTGAGAGTGTGCCCCTTTGACAAGATCTGTTGCATAATTAGCGTGCAAGATTATCCATCTCGTCTTTTCCTTGTAGCTGCTTTTTGGTAGGTGCCTGTATTAAGTGAGGTTTAGCCTACCTTATCCGCCGATCTACACAATCATTCATCTTACTATACACTCTTCTGTTTCTGTCCATGACCTTGACCTACAACCAATCAAAGCTTCAAGGAATTGGAATTCTCAAATTTGAAGAACCTTTAGTTTCTAGTAAAACTGTACAGAGTACTCTTCACTATACGAGTTAATTTAATTAATTTCAAGCTTAGTTTCCAAAGCAGGTTGGCTTGTTCTTTTACAATTCTTCCGAGTACAAGGATTATAAAGCTTGCGCTTTTTCACTTTCTTCTTCTGGGTCCAACGAAAGCATATTCATATTCATATTCATATTCATATTCATTTCTTCTGGGTTCAACATGCTGAAATGCTCGGTGGGGATGGGCGACAAAATCTGAGCTTCAGCGTGAGTTCTGTTTCATACTCGTTGTACCCGTTTAACTTTAGGTTGAGTTGCACTTCTCTGCACCGATGAGCTCATCGCGGAAAGCTTTTCGGAAGAATGCTGTTTGACCTTTTTTCATGCATTTCAAGCAGCTGAGGTCGCCGTTCAGTAGCCGTAGAACCTGCCACCCATGTTCAATTGAAAGTGATGAGAATCTTTACGTGGTTTTTTTGCGGCTACAGAGTTAGTCAATGTTGAACTAAAACTAGTAGAAAAGAGAAGACATCAAGTCATAAAGTATTCAGTAGATCAAACTGAATGAAAAAAATAATTCTAGATTAGTTGAGTTTGGTTTTGAAATTGAAGACGCTCCAGCTATTTAGATATGCAACACCTTGAGTCACTGAGAAATTAGGCAACAAAAAAGGCACAAAAAGTGGAAACCTTCTTGACTTTCTCTGGACCCTGCAGACATACCTGACTCATACAAGGCCGTCGAATTGAGGACGGTTGTATGCATAAAGAAGCAGCCAAGAGTACAAGATTTAGCTCCCGAGAGTTGTAGTCATCAGCTAGAGAAGTATCAACGAGTTCCCTGATGTCATTCTTCCTAAGCAAAGGTTTTGCCTGACACAGCAACAAGAAAAAGAAACTTCAAATCCTCCATTGATTTTAGTTTGAACATACAATTCCGCCATCTGAATGAGCATACAGGAAAGAAACGAACCCACAAAACAAGGCTTTGCTGCGAGTAATCTAGTGCTCGGCGTCCTGTGACTAGTTCCAACAGCAGCACACCGAAGGCGAAAACATCTGTCTTTTCATCTACTATGCCATGCAGTAAGTATTCGGGAGCAAGATATCCAAATGTGCCCTCAAATTTCGATACGGTATGATGAGTCCACTGCTCTGGCAGCCATTTTGCAAGCCCAAAATCGCAAATCTGGAATCAAACATCATTCAAATTTAGACCACCCAAATAAGTAACACAAAAGCAATAAGTGACTTGAACTTGGTCAGAAATACCAGAACACAGGCTGCCAATTCTTAGTTTATGTTAAGTGACTAAAATGGATACCTGAGGCTCAAAGTCCTTTGTAAGCAAAATGTTTGCAGCCTTGATGTCTCTGTGGATGATTCTTTTCTGACAACCCTCATGAAGATATAGCAATCCTTTAGCTGTCCCTAATGCAATCTTGTACCTAACACTCCATTCCAGCTTCAACTTGGAACCTGAAGGACATAAAAACGCATTTTCCAACAAGGAACATAAATAACTAAACAGAAACCTATAAAATTTGAAAATAACCCAAAAAAAAAAAAAAAACTGACCATATAGCAGAGAAGCTAAGCTTCCATTTGGAGATAGTTCAAGAACAAGGTACATTCCTCCCTCAACACCATAACCAATCAACTTAGCAGTATTTGGATGGTTCACATGGGCCATTATACCAAGCTCTGATAAGAATTCCCCAATAATCTCGTCAGGTGTTCCTTTTGTTAGACGCTTGATTGCTACGAGCTGCCCATCTCGTAAACAGCCCTTGTAAACTTCAGCATAACCGCCCTTTCCAATCAGATTTTCTACACCAAGCAAAGCTTCATCATTACTCAAATAGTGAAATAAAACCTAGTAAATGTGAAATAAATGCTGGAGAATGCCACAAACCATGGCTGAAATAGTCGGTTGCGGTTTGAAGCTCATACAAGCTAATATTCTTCCATGGTAAGTTGGTATAGTTCAAACCAATATCTACGCGAAAATTTGGCACCAGAGCTGTGGCCTCCCTCATACTGCTGCTCATTCTTCTTGAAAGCTTCATGACACTGAGCGGATCCAAAGTGGCTAATGATTTCTTGGATCTGGTTCTCAGTAATTTGACAAATCCATGCCATCGAGAAGCGAATTTCGAGCTTTGTTGCGCTTTAGATTCGATGTTTTGTTCTTCCGGAGAACATGTTTCTGATTCTGAGCTCTTAAAATAGTCCTCAAGAACCGCCACAGGAGACAAATCTACCTTCTTTTTCATCTTCAAAGACCAGAAACCTAACATGACAAAATTACAGCATGATAATGCGAGCGATGATATTGCGGATATGTAGAATCTAGAGCATACAAGTACAGAAAATGGGATTTCTACCTTGGGCAGAAGCAGAGACAGGATCAATGGCATCTGGTTTTCTTATATTTCTTGACTTAGCTACCAAAATGTCCTGGTTTTCTCTGCAAATGTGAGTCCCAGATATGGATTAGAAGCCAAACCATGACAAAAAGAGCTGATTACAATTTACCCATAAACAAAGGTACTTAAATTCGGAGAGAAAATCAAGAAACACAAAAACCATGTTAAGAAGATACTGAGTGAACACTAGCGTTGGAACAAGAAAACTCAATTGATGGGACAATGCAGAAAAGAACGGTATCTTAGAAACAACGTAAGAAAAAACAAGCGGAAGAACAAAATAGAGATGGAAACAAAAACCAATAGCGTACGGATCAGAAAACCACAAAATCTGGAGAATTTTGAGTTCCAAAATCCAAAAGAATCCGTCAGAATTCAAAATAAATAAAGATATGAAGAAGATAAGTTATGAAGAAGATGTTAGCATATTTTCGTAGTGGCATGTTTATCACGGAATCTAAAGAACAAGAATAACCGAAGATGAGAAACAGAACTAAAGACTTCCAGAACGGTTTAAGCAACAAAACCAAAGTTGGTGCCCAATAATCACATATAAACGCCAACATCCCATAAACCCGCTAAATAAAACAGCATAAGACGAAAACTTAAAGATAGAAATCCGATGACAGAGCTGGAAGAAACTCGGATTTGGACATGCCATGCAGAAGGAACTGATGGTTGTCGGATACTTTCCATGGACACACAGAACATACCATGAGGAAGGAACTGAAGGTTGTCAGATGTCTTCCATGGATACAGAAAAAAGAAACAGAGGAGAGTGACGCGGGAAGAAAAGAGAACAGAGGAAGAGAGAGAAAGTTATGAGGCGACGACGAAGAAGAATAACAAGCGGACTTTGATTCTAGTTTACTCCAAGCACTTCAACAATGACTGACTTTTCTATGTTTCCGGGTCACTGTTCACAGTTTCTTCTTTTAGAATTTTCTGTCCTTGAAAAGAAGGCCAACACCGAGTCTGTGCATAGAATTATCAAGAAACAATTTTTTCTCCGCACATGAACGACATGTCGACCTTGGATTGCCAAGGACAAGGTCCACGGTTTCTTATGAAACTTTGAGCCTATCCATGAACGGAAGTGGCCTTGGTCACAGGCGGCTCCCTGAGTCTCCTCGTTCGGAGTTGCCGTCTGTCTGTCAACGCACGCAAACTCCTCCGTGAATGTAACGTAAGTGATGCGATGTTTCCTGATTTGTTATGTTTTTGTATAAATTGATTGTAATTAGGGAAAGATTTTTATTCTAATTATATTAAGTTTCTTATTCTACTAAGGTTACTATTTCTATTTTGGGTAAGTTAAGATTTCGATCGAATTATATATATGCCAATCAAATTCAACTTTATAAGTAAAAAAAAAAAAATTATCAAACCTAATTACTACCAATTTACATGAAAACAAATAGAAATCAGGAAATAGATCCTTAATGTTAACGTGGCATTGACTGATACTGTTCCTTTTGAAAACACAACTAGATAAGTGAACTATGTTATAAATAACATTCTAAAAAAAATATTTATTGACATTTTTGTTTTAATAGTTGTTTTATTTTGAATTTTCTCATAACTTGATTATGGCCTATTGTTGTGCTTAAATGAATATAATTGCTAACACAAGAATTGCTAGTTTTTTGAAATTCAAAATGATGATAAAATTGAATAGTTCATTCGATAAGATTATAATATGTTGATCATAATAATATATCTTGATCATGCAAGTGAGGACTTCTACTCTACTTAATAGTTTCTCCTTGAAATTTAAATAAGATTAACATGAAAATATTTTTCTTACATCCGTTACATTGATATTTGCTAATGTTCAAAGATTATTGAGCTCAAAATTGATGTGTATGCTATTATTGGTTGACTAGGGAGTAAAATCCAAAGATTCATTCTTAAACTAATTTTTGATTTCTTGCTTGATACAGATTTTAAAAACTTTGTTATCCAGATTTTGTGCCTTCTAATTTAAATGTTATTAAGATCATTATATGTGATTATTAAAAAGGTAATCTTGGATCAGTTATGAGACTAATGATTTTTTTTTTAATTATGTCATTTCAATACTGTATATAATTATGCAAAGAAGTAACCTTAGATTACATATGAAGCTAATAAAAAATTTCCTTTTGAATGATTTTTTGTCTTTTTCGTTAAATCATCTGAATGTTGTATTCAAATATACAAAGAAAAAATAGACAAAGGCTTTTGTTTCAAAATGAATGAATGGAAAGTGAAAGTAATTCTTTATTTTTTTTCTCTCAAAAGGATAAGTGACACAACTTTAATATTAATACAAAAGAATTTGCTTTTGCTTGTCTTCTCATATACAAGAGTATTAAGTACTTATTTCAAGAAATGCCTAATCTCTTTCCAAAGAATTGATTATGAGATTTGTAGTAAAAGATAAAAACTAGTTTTTTCTTCCTCCAATAAGTCTTAATCTATTTTAAGACATTTTCCTTTTAAACTCAACCCAATATTAACCATCATTGATTGACATCTATAACGATAAATAAAGAACTACTAATTACAATATTCACACTTGTTCGATTTTTTTCTTTATAATTACCTACTTCCTCCTCAAATGACTATTAAACTATCATAATCTCCTCTCTTTTTTTTTTTTTCCTTTTTCAATCAACTTCAAGAGGAGTGAAATAAGTACTTAGAACACAAACAAGAGACAATTAACTAACATCCAGTATATAGATGACCCACCTAAGTTTGACCTAGTGTTAGCTTCTCTAATCCTTCTTGTGCCTTAGATTAAGACAAAAGGACAAGGAAAGAAGTTGAGAAAACACACTTAAGTTAAAAAACGTAGTTATGACATGTGGAAAAGAGGAAAGTAGGTCCATGAGTGATATCTACTCATCTTATTATTGTTTCTTCGTCAATCAACAAGTATTATTACGAGCATTATAACGTGCAATCGAGACGTTGTACATGCACGTTTCCTCCAAAAAACTCTGTCGTGTATAGGCTCTTCAGAATAAGTACTTGCTTCGTGATCATTTCAACGTAGTTAACAAAATGACTACGCACAAACCGAACCCCCAAGCAAGCAACAGTGGCCACGGACATGATTGCAGGCTCTCTTCACCCACAATTCTAGATGGGGCTGCTTCTTCCACAAGCTTTGTTGATACGGGGAAGATTCTTAGATTATTGAAGACGATTTGGAGGTTTCTGATTCGGGTGTAAGCAGTGTCAACGTCGGTTTGTTTCTGGTTTTGGTGGGTTCATTTTCTTCTTACCTTAAAGAAGGTTTGCATTGGTTGGGATAGGTATGCTGTGCAACAACCTTTGATTATTTTGTGCTCTGGGAGAATCTGTGCCATAAAAAAAGCCAATACTTCCAAGCTGACCAACATTTGCAGCCTTTTTAATCTTTTGTGAAGATTATGATATTTAAAGAATTTCAGGCTTTCCGAGTTTCAAACTCTGTGTCAACGGCCGAGAAAGATTGTTACCAACACCCAGAAAGCACCAAAGGTCAACTCAGTGACCCACCTCTAAATTGGGCCACGCAAGTCGCTCACCGCCATGATCAAATGGTTGTTGCTTGCTGATTGCGACAAGGAGGCCTCTTTTTCAGGATCTTAATCATTTTGAGATTGGGTCTCCATGAGTAACGCTTTTGTTTGGTTCAAAGGAGAAATGAAAATAATGAACTGGCTTGCCTAAGCCTTGCGGGAAAAGCTGACACCAAACTCCTGATTGGAGCCTGGTCCAAAAGTCTAGTCAGGACCATTTTTCAAAACTTTATAAGACTCGATGAGATAAGAACTAGTTATCATAAGGGTATTCTTGCTCTTATTATCATGATCATTCTCTTAATTTTTTTAGGATCAAATCATGCTTTTTCTGCAAGGATACATATACATAAAAGAATCATATTTTACGGTATACAGTTTAGTGGTGAAATTAGAATCTGTCCAGAATACTTTTATAGTATTTAATAAATAGCATTGTCAACAGGGGATGTAGCTCAAATGGTAGAGCGCTCGCTTTGCATGCGAGAGGTACAGGGTTCGATCCCCTGCATCTCCAGCCGATTCTTCTTTTCTGTTTTTTTTTTCTTCCTCCGTATCACTTCAAGGTTCTTTTCTCCTATCCCGAAGTAACTTCCACTTATCGGGTTTGGAACTTCGACATTTGATTTTCGTCTCGGACCAGCTCCCATCTCATTGCCTTATGCAATGTCCATCCCTTGCTTCAACCTCGCTCCCAATCTTGCAGTTTCCAGGCTTTGTTTAGGTTTCGCTACTTCCACTTTCTCTTTTCGGTCTTGTTTATGTTTGTTTCCACCCACTAACATCGAAACTGAGCTTAACCCCTCTTTTTCCCTCAGGAACCATGACATTCGGCGAACAGAACACCCTGCCCGAGTCCTTTCGTCTCCTTGACGAGGCTTTCAGCGCCGGAGTCAACTTCTTCGACACCGCAGAAATGTACTCAACCTCAACCCTGCGATTCCTTTGTGGAGTATATTCGTGTTCTCTGAATGTATTTTCTATATATAAATCCTTTTCTTTGTAGTCTCTTTATGGGTTCTGTGTATTTGGCTTCTGGGTTTGTATGCGTAATGTGATACCGTTGTATCTTGGGAAGTACAGGTATCCAGTGCCTCAGCGGGCTGAGACTCAGGGTAGGAGCGAGGAGTACCTGGGCCGTTGGATTAGAGATAGAAAGATTGCTCGAGATCGCGTCGTCTTGGCCACAAAGGTCTCAACGTTGCTCTTAAGCTTTTACTTTTATATTCACAGTTTATCCCTCTCGGCGGTTGCTTGCCGTGTAATCAAGGTTGGTCCGAAAGAGGTCACCTCTAAGTGAAAACAAGTTTTATAAAAAACATTTGTCTACTGCATTGGTCAAAAGTCTTATCCGTCAGTCTTTATTTCTGAATGTTAGCAATTTTAGTGTGGTTGTATGACTAAATTTGCCTTGACTTTTCCAACTAAACTAAGCATTTTTTCGCCCTTATCATTTGCAACTCTCGGTTCGACGCTTTGACTTCAGTGATGAGTCGGTGGCCAATTGGAAGTAAATGTTGAACCTACATTAGGAGGATGAATCTGCTTTTAGTGCCTGTTTCAGTTCCTTGCAATGATTAATTTTTTAAGACTAGTTAGTATATGGAAATCTCTTGAGGACTTTGATACTAGTCACTTATAAGAAATTTGTGATTGGTGAGTCTTGTCCTTAAGACTGACTGTTTAAACTTTGTTACGACAGAACATGAGTAATTTTGTAGTATTCCTTCAGGGGAGTGGGAAAGGCACTATAATCCCAAGTTTTGGGTTTTAAATATGGTTTTTAGCTCATAGTGATTGCTTGGGGTGTGGTGGTTTAGCTATATTTTCTAGATTAATTTAATCACTCTGAGCTTTCCAGAGGAAGGTAAGAGATCCTATTAGCATATGAAGGCGACTTCTCTATGGCTGCTGTGTTGTTCGCATTAGATTATTGTTGTCATACTTAAGATTCATTTATGTTTAGCCTCTCTGACTGGTCTGATCCTAGTGTAGTACCATAATAGCGATTTAATGCGTACCCTCTTGATCTAGGTTGCTGGACCATCTGGGCAAATGACTTGGATTCGAGAAGGGCCAAAGTGTTTGGATGCCAGGAATATTACTGAAGCCATTGACAACAGGTTGGCTTTTATACATACTTTTGTGTGGTTGCAGTAGGTTTGAATAGTTTGTATTCACCTAATCTTCAATTAGATTAGGGTTTTGGGACTAATAATTATTGGCAATGGCTTACATCTTATATGCGCATTATACTTTTTCCAGCATGCCATGTAGGTATTCTTCGTTCTCTTGTTATTTTGAGGAACGTTCTAGTCCTCTCTCTCTCTCTCTCTCTCTCTCTCTCTTTTTTGTCATGTATGTTTGACTATTTATTTATTTTTTGAGATAAGTAGCTATATTTAGCTCTCCACTTATATGAGGAAGGTTGGACACTAACATTCTTGAAGAAGGATGGTCCTCTGTAATTACGCCCTTGTCCTAGGTATATTAGATGTCACCACATAGAGATTGAAGGACTGAAATTCGTAAAGGAACAAGTATAGAGATTCATTACGGTGCAAGTTGCCGTTGACTATCTCTGAGCTAGCTCTTCTGCCCTAATAGAAAATCCACACCAGCTGGGCTAGAGTGTACATACGATATCTTCCACAGAGATAAAAAGGCAAGTGTTATCATTACTACTTGGCCTGGGTTTCCTCGAGAACAATCGCCAAGAAAAATTATACAATGTATAACGGGTGTTACCATGATCTGATTGAAGAGTTTTAGAACTTAGTTTCTTATAGTGAGGATCGCTATAGAATTACTGGGATGTTTTCAATCTGAAAGCATTACAGTATTTTTGAACTGATTAAACTGACGGGATGAAATTTATGATCCTTATGTTATTCTTAAGCAGTTTATATTGTGACCTGATGAGTTACTTATTTGTACTTGTGCAGCTTGTTGCGGATGCAAACTGACTACATTGATCTTTATCAAATTCACTGGCCAGATCGGTTTGTATGTGGATGCTGCGTCAGTTTTTTTCTAATACTGTAGATATACAAGTACCTAATGGCTGGGCACAATTTGGGGATATGCAAAAGAAAAGAGAAATTGATCATTTCCAGTTTCGTTTATTTTGCAGCAACCCTGATTTTTTACTCTGTCATTTTGCAGCTATGTTCCCATGTTTGGAGAAACTGAATATGATCCAGTCCGACAGTTCAGCTCAGTTAGTATGGGGGAACAACTTGATGCTCTCGGCGGAGCTGTTAATGCTGGTAAGGTGAGTAATTATAATCATGCGTTTTGCCTCTATTGTCAATCACCGGATAGCAGGGCATTTCCAATTGTAAGGGAATCTTTTATTTTGCAGATCAGATATGTTGGACTCAGCAATGAAACACCATATGGAGTTATGAAGTTCAGTCAGGTTGCTGAAAGGGCTCCTGGCCGTCCTAGGATAGTATCAGTGCAGGTTGTGCGAGTCATCTGGCTCATAACCATGAAGCTTCCTGTTCTTTTTTGTTCCTATTCCTTCGTCTCTTTCTGTCTATCTCTATATGGTTGATTGCAAGGCCTATGTATGTCTTATTTTCTTTGTGACAGAATTCATACAGCCTGCTTTGTCGAACTTTTGATTCTGGAATGGCAGAGTGCTGTCATCACGAGAGGTACTTCATTTGTTTTTATCGATATGCTATAGTTATTAAGGATGGTTAAATTTGCTCAACTAACACAAGCCAATTTCTGTTTAAAAAATTACAGTAATAAAAAGAACTTATAGCATATAGATATGTTCCATGTTTATAATAATTAATTATGCATGTTACACTGAAGGCTTCGCTGGGAACACGAGAATAATGTGTAGGATGTTTTACTTCTTAACCTGATTGAGAGAAGCTGCTTATGGCCTTAGAAGTTCAATTATTGAATTTCGTTTTCACTTCATTAGCAGTTTTTCCTTGTATATGAAGTTTGTGGGTAACACTACAGAATCTGATTTTCTATTGCTTTTCCTAAACATTTCTGGAAGGCTTTAATAAAAGGGATGTGATTTGTATTGATGGTTATTATTGAATGTGAACAAGAAAAATGGCCATGATTAGTTGAGTTAGGATTGTGGAAATCCACATGAACTTTGTAAGATTCATATAGTTGTAATCTGATATTGAAATAATTTGCCTTGTCTTATATTAAACCTGATTCTTTTCTCTCTATGTTTTTGTTAAATATGTCAGAATCAGCTTGTTGGCCTACAGCCCCCTGGCAATGGGCATTCTCTCTGGGAAGTACTTTTTGCCTGATGGGGGTCCACCAGATGCTCGGTTGAATCTCTTTAGAGGTCAGTCATCAACTTACATTGATGTAGTTTTAATTTGTGGGATTTATCGGTAAACTAAGATGAATGTCTTATTTGGAAGTTCTGTGTTGTGTATCCTTCCTAGGGAGGTATTCAGAAGGGGAGTCCAGATACAACCTGTCCAATAATGCCATAAAAGCAGCTACTATGGTAAGCAGATTTTTATCAGTGTCAAATTTTAGTAATCTTGCCAGATTTTCAGGGAGGATTCCAAGAAATCCAAATTTTTTAAACTTTTTGCTTAAAAGTAAAATGTTTGTTCATGGTTGATGTTGACTGGTGGCAGAACTAGAAAAGTTTAATTTCAATTTTGATTGGGGAAATGATGACTGTCAGCCGATTCTCTATTGTATTTGTTGGATTACATTCAATTTTATTGTTAAGCAATATATTTTCGGCCTGTCCTTTGCATGCTTGTCTGCCTGACTGCTCTCAATTTCTCTCTTTGCAGGAATATCTTGATCTTGCCAAAAGATATAATCTTCATCCTGTCTCCATTGCAATTGGTTTGATACTGCTCCTTTCTCATTCTTTTCTTGTATGTACGTTCTTATATGTGGTAATTGATTTCTATTACTTTTGTGATTCTTGCAAATCTCTCATTGAAAATTGTTGTACGGTATAATTTAGTTTTAGATATGATGGAAGTTGTAGCTGTGCTGTGTGCAACTAATCATCATGAATGACCATTATAAACTCAAACCATCGGAGGCATTGCACTCATGGATATAACTAAGAATCCTGGTAATAAGAGGAAATCGTTGTTCATGGCCATAAGGGATGAGCTTTTGTTGCCTAGACTCTAGACTAATTCAGGAACATATGAAGGGTTAAAGATTTTCTAGAAAATCAAAATTGGAGCACAGTCATGGATGATTTACTGCATCGTTGTGTAACAATTTGCTTCATCTCTAGAGCATCGAAAATTATTACTCAACATCAGATATTGCCTTCTCTTTCCAAGCTGAAATGTTTTGGAACTAGTTTTAGTCCTTTTTCAGCAAGTGATAGGATAAAAATGATTTTTCCATATTTCTTGATATAAAGTACCAATTATTGATTCTGCTGATAATTTTTTAGTTTATCTAGATACAGGAATCCCTTTATTGCTCCTGCTTTGTTATGCTATCAGATGGTGTTATGGTTTCTCTCTGTACCAATTCACTGCAAACTACTATTTGCTTTGGGAAAAAGGCTCTCCTTTAAAAATATATTCAAATTGTGCTGGTAACATTGAGTCTCTCTCTTGTGCTTTGGTGTTTGAAGTTATGAATTTCTTTAGATGATATTGGAAGCCCGCTCTGCAAAATAAAAGGTTTTCTCAAAGTGGCTTCAATTTCGTGATTCATTCTGCACACATCTATTGTCATATCCTCCTCTTATTCTGGCCCTTGTGCATTTAGGGGGACGTTGATGGCTTAATATGCTATGTCTTATCAATATTGGACTCTAGTTCTTGTTTCTTTATTTACTTAATCAAAACCATTCTTTTAGCAGCATTTGTTTTGCAACATCCCCTTGTTGCAAGTGCTGTTTTTGGGGCTACGAAGTTGTGGCAACTTCAGGAGGTTCTCAATGCATTCCAAGTTGAGCTCACACCTGAAATAATTGCTGAAATCAACAACATTCATGCAAGATTTCCCAATCCATGTCCCTGACAAACATTCTCTGCCGTGATTTCCTTATTATATGGATAATTTGCTGGATTGGCTAAAAATGGATTGCTGTCACTTCTATTTGTGCTTGGTTAGTAGGAAAGTCAAATGAAGAAAGCCTGCGCCTGGCTTGGAGTCTACACCCAGCAGATTCTTCAAGATAAAGGTTTTGTTTACATGATGGGAGAAGAGAAGTCAAGGTTTTCTTCATCCATATGAAATAATTTTTTGGTTGTGGCATCTGGAAATTATATTTGTAGGGCATTTCTGTTTGTCTCGTTAGATTTTATTTAAATATGCTAATTTCATGGCCTTTAACAATTTTAATCCCAATATAAACAAATTACTGATGAAGTATATCATGTTTGAATTAGAGGCCAAAGAAGCTGATGTCTTAGTATCTCCTAGTGGTTCATTAGAGAAATATTCCCCCTCGGCTTTTCTTGTAGAGCTGACCCTTGAAACTCTTCAATTGGAATATGGTCCAAAGTCAATTTCGGCCACCCTGTCAAGCCCGGTGTGGCATGGATTTTTTTTATTTCTTTTGTTGACCTTGTCGTCAAATCTATGAAATGCTAAAAAACATATCACAAATGGCAAAGTATCATGGCTTCACACGGGATGTAGCTCAAATTGTAGAGCGCTGGCTTTGCATGCGAGAGGTACAGGGTCCAGCCGATCTACAGTTTTTGGTCTCCCTTCAAAAGAATCTCTCCTACGATGTAAAATTGGAGGTCAATACTTGTTTTTTCCTTGTCTCTTTGTAATGTGGGTTCTTTTGTACTCTCAACATCTGCTATGAGTAATGGGGTAAATGGTGTAGTAAAGGGTTCGCTGGACATTATTTCGTACTGGCAAATTGTTCATGTGGGCACATAAGTGCACCACTTAGTATTCTATACTAAGTGCTCGCGAGGTCCCAGATTTGAACCAATCGGTATGAAGATGACAACTTTTCATAGTTCTTTGAATCTCTGGTGATGATATTTCGCACCCATCTGGTCCCTGTTCTGCGAGCATCAATTACCATGCTGTTCCACCTTTTAGTGATCAAATTCTCTGGATTCTCAAAGGTACACGGGGCAGTTGGTTCTGGGTCCCCAACTAGACACCACCCGATAATTATAATAAAGTTGGAGTAATCGTCACTCTTTTGGGCTTTTACTCCTGAATGGTGGAGTAAAGTCATGAACCTTCCTTTGTGCCGTGTATTGAACATGACACACTGATTATATCACCTGCTAACCACGTAAAGCGTGGGCATTTTTTTCTGCTAAAGCGGCAGCCTCCAGCTCGTTCCACCTCCCCACGGCTGACCTTGTGCAAAATACGACACAGGAGGGTTATTGTACTGTTCACCGAAGCAATCATTCCACTAGACAAAGATCTTAAAATATGGGCATCTGGGAATTTAAAAGTAGTTCATTATTATATTAGTCCTTGTGGTTCACATAAAGCATAATACAATAAAGACTCCAAACTGGATCTGCAATCAACGACTAAATGTTCTTGTCCTTTTTTCAGCAAGTAATAATTTTATTTTGATTCAAAATAAAACACCATGTGGAGATAAGAGGACCTCCTTCAGACGTAATTCATAATTCCTGAAGAAAAAACATGGAATAAGGGAGTTTTAAAGTAGTAAGACACTGACGAGTATATGGGTTTTCCATCCTTTTCAAGCATAAACTCCAAGTTTTAGCTCTCGCAAGTACTTTACAACCCCTCTTTTGCGATAAACGAGCACTTTACAACTCCAAAGTGCATCTACAACGACCCAATGAACCGTCCTCTCTTTTCTTTTAACTAGATTTGAGAAAGCACGGGGTGATCCTTCCCCAATCTTTAATGGAGTCCAAGCATTGTCACCCATCTTCTATTCCATTTCAACAAACTTGACCCATGAGTCCCGTGCATCGAAGCAGAGATCCAATCTCCCATGATTCACCATATTTTTATCTGTCAACCTGTCTCCAGTCCCTTTCCTTACCTTACCTGATCACCACAGTCACTTTACCAGTAATGCTTGATACGTAGCCAACTGGAGAAGGGATCCACGTTTCTGGCCTCCGAATGATATTTCTCCTGCTGTGCAAACCATTTCATAACAAGTTTCATTTTTTTATTTTTTTTTTAATTTTAATTTTATCAAGCACTCATTTAAATTCACTAATCAGTGTCAAATGTGGGATTAAAAGATTTTAGATAACATTTGCTTTCAATTAAATCAAATCCATATCGATGTTGCGTAAGTCATTTGTGTTCATGACTTAGCTAAATGGATAGTCCTTTTTCTTTTTTCCCATCAAAATTCTCATGCCCTCCCATTCCTAGTCAATGATTGGTTGGATGGTTAGAAGGTTGCATTTCTTTTCTTCTCAAAAAAAGCTTCTCTCCTTTGAAAAGCTATAGCCTTTTCAATTAGGTCAAATTCTTTTTCTTAAAATGTCAATTTCTTCATTAAAAATCAACTTATAAAGAAATAATATATATATTTATTTATAAAAATATTTTTTACACCCCGTTTAGCATCTTTCCCATATTTTCTAAATTTGCCCAGACAGAGCATTGCTCGCGTCTTGTCTGGGTCAACCTTAAAGCTGGGGCAGCTTCAAAGCAACGGAGAAGATGTCCTACACGTGGAATGAATATGTATCAGGTCTGTAAATCTGTCCTACACGTATTCATGCGGTGTTGGGTTCAACGTACAGAGCAGTGGTGAGTTGTAATCTGCCTTTTGTTTTATCTTTTGGTGATCCTGAGCGAGGAAGAAGGGGCCTGCCATTTTTAGGTGCTCTTGGATAATGTTTCATGGTCCCTCTCGTTGGCTTAGCATATGACAGGGAAAAGAAGGTAATGATGAATTTAAAATGATTATTAATTAAAATTTAACTAATAGTAGACTTTTACTATAAATAAAAATATCTCAATAGTTGTCCATGGAGGGACTGGTTGGTGAAAGCTTTTTCCTTGTTAATAAAAATACTATGAGAAAACCTATTTGACCGCTTAAGCACGATTTCCTCTTCTTTTTTCTTTTTTTCAACGGACTTGTAAGAGGTTTTCTGGAGTGGTCTAAAGTCTACGCACGCTGGAGTTTCAGCCTTGTATTCTTCAGATGTTCTCAAAGTCATCTGTTTTGACGGGATGGTTGAAGAGGTTGTAGTTATCTAGATGGTGGTCTTTGCTTGCTTTCTGGCACATTTTTACGTCCTTCAAAGGGTTTAAACGTTTCCCCATTGTTGACCCTTTGGGTTGATGGCTGTTGCCAGGTTGTTCCTGTGAGCTAAGCCCTTGAATGAAAGCATGGAAAGATAAGCAAACAAGCCTCCCGCTAAATTTGTTGACCCCAGAATTCTAAACCCAAACCCAAAACCCCAATCAATTAAAACAAAGCTGAAAAACCAATTCTACAAAGTGGGTCCGGAGCTCAGTCCGGGCCCCTCCTCCCCCACAGCCAGCATTCTTTTTCCGATCTCTTCTTCTTGGATTAAATCAGTGGTGTTTTTGTTGTATTTTTGTTGTATTTTTTGGGGATTTGCGATCTCAGTGTGGGGGATAGATGGGTTCGAAGCCATGGCTGTCACCGGCTCCGACCTATCGTAGCTTGGAGACTTACTGGGACACCGACGACGACGCGCCTGGTCCACGATGCGGTCACACCCTGACTGCCGTGGCTGCTACTAAATCTCACGGTGCCAGGCTCATCCTCTTTGGTGGCGCAACCGCAATCGAAGGCGGCGCTGCCTCCTCCACCGCTGGCATCAGTATGTGCTTTATATGTCGCTTCGATTAGCTCCTTTTACTCTTCGAACAAAGATGGAAGTTCCCTGATTGCTTGGGAATTGTGTGCAGGGTTAGCGGGTGTCACCAATTCGGTTCATTCTTATGATGTTCTTACCAGGAAGTGGACCAGGTGGCTACTAGTATTTAAATTTGCATTTTCTTTTTCAAGTTTGGATTGCGTTAAAGTGGATTTCAGTTATAACTTGGTGATTCGGGTGTTTGAATCTTGTAGAGTTAGGCCTGCCGGTGAGCCGCCATCGCCTCGGGCTGCGCATGCCGCGGCCGCAGTTGGAACAATGGTTGTCTTTCAGGTGATCGGAGAAAAATTATGTGAAAAGATTAGAATTTTAGACCTTTTCGTTAGGGGGTTTTTTACTTTAGAGGATTCTGCTGACGGGGTTTTGATACTGTCTTTAACTATAATTAATTGATGCGATATGGCTAGGGTGGGATAGGTCCTGCTGGGCACTCCACGGATGATCTGTACGTGTTGGACTTGACAAATGATAAGTTCAAGTGGCACAGGTGAGCTTGGTGGCTAGAATTAATAAGCATTTATCTTTCTGCGTTTTTTGGAATTTTAACTAAATCCAACATGATCGCTCTACTTTTTTCATGAACATAGGGTGGTTGTACAAGGACAGGGACCTGGACCTCGCTATGGCCATGTGATGGACTTGGTTGCTCAAAGATATCTTGTCACTGTTAGTGGCAATGACGGTGAGGGCAACTTACTGATCAGTTTTATTTGTCAATTTGATTCTATCTTTGCTTTTCATTTTGTTTAAACAAATTGTATCTCATATTATTTGAAGAGAGGTATACTAAAGTCACGGAGCAAACACAATTTGTGTGTTTAAAGTACATGTGTCATGAATAGTTGATTTTGTTTTTGTAAACTCACTACAGAATTGATAAATGCACCATAATTTAAAAGAATAAAAGGCGACTCTTTGGATTTATGAACTGAAAGCTTAGCTTCTCTCACAGATGTAATTGGAGATTATACCATATGGAACATAATTAGAATAATTGTCTTTCACACTTTCGATCAGCCCATCTTTTCATTGTAACTTGCTATTTATTTTTCACTGCTTATTTTATGTGACTCTATGTGTAGTACAGTTTTTGTGTGGCTGCTGCACCCTTATATGTTGCTTTAATAAGAATGAACTTTTGTATTTCCAGGATCATCTAACAGTGAACTTTTTTTTTTTTTTGGGTTAGGGAAAAGAATTCTATCCGATGCTTGGGTTTTGGATACAGCCCAAAAACCTTATGTGTGGCAGAGACTGAGCCCTGAAGGCGATAGACCTTCTGCTAGAATGTTAGTGCCTTGGTTGTGAATCATGAAATGATGAACATCTACAGTTGTTTGACCATTCACATTTTAGAATGTTCATTATTCAACACTATTTTGTAGGTATGCAACAGCTAGTGCCCGCTCAGATGGTATGTTTCTGCTGTGTGGTGGAAGAGATGCGTCTGGCGCGGTATATGATACACTCTTACATCAATGAAGCAATCATCTGACCTAATTGATAATAAATATTTTTTACAAGTTCATCATCTCGGTTTACTGTATTCAACTGAATTTTGCTTGGTCGTGGGCATCTGGTTCAATTTCAATTCTTCGTGTGATGTCGTAAATGTTTTAATTCATATCAATGTCAGAACCAAAAAAAGAAAAAAGAAAAAAAAGGTCAAGACAATTAAACCAAAAAAGTTATTTTGATGGGCCAAATTGTACCCTGCTAAACTGTAGTTTCTACAGGAATCGCATGTTCTTTGCAAAATTTGCTTGAAAAAATATCAGACTCGTAAAGATAATCCACCAAGATATTCTTTTATTTTATTTGAGCATTCTTTGATGTTCTTTGGGTGCTACATGCATTACCCTGTAGAGGATTGCCAACTTCATTCTCTTTATGCCCACTTTATGGTCATTTTACTTCTTAGGAAACTAATTGGGGTAATTTTTTGTTCTACTACATTCTTTTTAAGTCCAACTGCACAGGGTATTCTCCTGTTGAAATTTGCAGCTTGGATAAAGCATCTGTAAACGTCATAATTAACTACCTTTCCTTAAAGTAACACAATAACTAGAATGGTAAGTGGAGGCAACTCAATACTAGGACCACAAGCAAGAATGGTGGTATTTTGACTTCGCAAGAATAGGAAACTTGTGCCTAATAATGAGAAACTTGACAAAAACCGAGGTAACTTGTGAGGAAGTAAAGTGAGAAAGAAAATGAGAATGTGATACAAATTTGTAATATTTGTGGAATCTTGAGGGACCAGTTTCAAAGAAATGAGGAAAAAAAAAAGGAAAAACATTACAGGTATAACAAAAACAATAGAACTTTTAAATTTTGTGTAGAAAAATGTCATTTGATGGACAAAAATCAAACAGAGGAAAAATGTTTTGAATTTTTGTTTTCTTGTGTTCTGTTAGTATGATCTGGAAACTTCCCAAGATTGCCCAAGCTGTTTGAAAAAGTATTTCTGAATTATTTTTAGAATTATTTTCTGATGCTTAGTGCTCCCAAAACATGGGTCATTAAACTGTAGAAGTTTTGAGATGGCACCTTTAGTTAGAGATAGGCTTTTGTGATATAAGTCTCTAATGCATATGCTTCTGCAGCCCCTTGCCGATGCTTATGGGCTGCTCATGCATAGGAATGGTCAGTGGGAATGGACACTAGCACCAGGTGTGTCTCCTTCATCAAGGTATCAGCATGCTGCGGTAAGTAACAAGGATACATCAGGAGTTAATATCTGGTAGTTTAGATTGATATCCATGTCTCTATTCATTCCTGTTTAAATACAGATATTGAAGTTTATTCCTAGTTCATGCCTTAGGGTATATTATTTGTACTTGTTTTGGTTTTCAGAGTGTCTGCAGTGTCCATTGAAACAAGTTAGGATTGTATGTCTTGATGCTGTTGCTGTCTCCTTTATCAATAAGCTCTTTTATCTTGAAGCTTATTCTTATCACTGAACTTGGGCTTTCTGGGTATCAGGTTTTTGTAGGTGCACGTTTACATGTTACAGGAGGCGTCCTTAGAGGAGGACGTTCGGTAGAAGGTGAAGCAGCTATTGCAGGTAATCTGTCTGTTGGCAATCATATCACTGCTAATCTATGCAAATATAAATGTTGAATGCTTGTCTTATAGCTTTGGAAAGTCTTATATGACTTTTGTTTTGTCAGTATTGGATACTGCTGCTGGTGTTTGGTTAGATAGAAATGGGCTAGTCACCTCTTCACGCACAAGCAAGGGACACTCAGAATATGATCCTTCTTTGGAGATGATGCGTCGTTGTCGCCATGCAGCTGCATCTGTTGGCGTTCGTATATATATTTATGGTGGTCTCAGGGGAGGTATAGCTTTTACTGCATTATTGAGAATGTAAAGAATGTAACTATGGAAGCAACCCTATTCCTATATTTAGTTAGGGGAGCAGATGTACTGAACTTAGCTGTTAGGAAGGAGGCAGATAACCACTGCAAGGCTAGAGTGCCATTTATTATTTATTTTAAAATTGTAGCTTTTCCACCTATATGTTGCAAGACTACGAGTTTTGTATTTATGGTTTCTACAAGGTCATAAAAGCAAAATTTATAAGCTAAGAGTCTAAAATTTGAAGCATTGGTATTACTTATCAAAAAAAGAGAATTCTGATAGTTTGAATTTGATGAGAACTTTTGTCTGGCTGATTGGAGCTTATTGAAGTACTGATAAATGTCTGATAATCCGTGTCTATATAATTTATGATTGAAAACTTTTGCTGATGCAGTTATCCAATTAAAGAAAAGAAAAAAAGGGGGAGATTTTCTAATGCTTTGATGATGTTTGACTTATTAAGTGTCGCATGTCTTTCATTGAAAACAGATGTTTCACATTCTATTTCTAGTGATTGATTACAGTGAGGTTTTGACTTGTCAATTATATTGTCTTTCTCACATAAAAAATGTGGTTTGTTTAGACATTGTAGTGTTGTCAAAAGCAGATGAAAGGATTTTTAGCACTCTTGTAGATTTGGAGTATCAATTGTCTTTATTTTATTTTTTCTTTTCTACCTGATGTTCCTGGAGACAGGTGATTCCCTTCTTGATTAATCAACCTGCTTGTTATATACTTGGGGGTTATGCCTTGATATGAGAGATTGATAAATTTCCATTTTCTAAAAGTATTGAGACAAAATGCAAATTCCGTGGAATCAAATTGGTTTTAAACCCACTGAGGCTCATGAACTGGGGTTTGTGCAAAACAGAAAGTAGAGTGCATGGTCAAACTCTTCATTGCATTTCATGGATCACTGAAATGTACTGTTAATGGAATATTATCTTCACTCCTCTTGTTCTTTTAATTATATTTACAGCCGTTGCAATGTTATTGTATCTATGGTCCTGTCTCTTTTATTTCAAAACATCAGTTTGAGGCAAAATAGAATCAACTATGTTATTCTGTGCAGATATTCTGTTGGATGATTTTCTGGTAGCAGAAAATTCAACTTATCAGCCTGACATGAATTCTCCTGTAATAACCTCTGAGAGAGCCATACCAATAACAAGTGGCAGAACGAATGAATCTAATGTAAATCCATTTGTGACAACATCAGCATTGCTTGGTGGGACAGATCTTTCATCTGGTGGTATGAGGTATTAGTCCGTAGCCCTCTTCTCTCTTTCTCTCTCTTTGTCACTTTCAAGGAGCTCTTTTTGTTTGATCTTATAACAATATGGTGATGCATGTCCATCTTTTGCAGCATGGACAAAAACTCTATGGAAAAACTGAGGGAGGCTTCTGCTGCTGAAGCTGAGGCAGCTAGTGCTGTCTGGCAAGCTGTGCAGGCTGCATCTGCCCCTCCTGCTGAAGAGACATCCGCATCAGATGAAAATTCTCAAGCAGCAGAAAGAACTTCAGATGGTAGTGATTCTGAAGCAGATGTTCGTCTTCATCCAAGAGCTGTATGTCTCTTGCTTCAGTGTCCTATACCTAGGTCTTTATTTGTCTTCAAGCTGCTAAGTCATATTATTCTGTGGTTACAGGTCGTAGTTGCTAAAGAGGCTGTTGGTAACCTGGGAGGGATGGTAAGGCAGTTATCTTTGGATCAATTTGAGAATGAGAGTAGACGGATGATTCCACTGAACAATGATTTGTCCTATCCGGCTAAGAAGTTCACCAGGCAGAAGTCTCCTCAAGGTTTACACAAGAAGGTAAGCATTACCAGACTTGATGTTCTTTTTGCCTCCTATTTTTTCTTGTTTACTTCAAGGATAGTATGTTGCCATTTGAATCCTTATCAGATCATTACTACATTGCTCCGGCCACGGAACTGGAAAGCTCCTGTCAACAGAAAGTTTTTCCTGGATTCTTATGAAGTGGGCGAGCTCTGCTATGCTGCTGAACAGATCTTTATGAATGAGCCAACAGTCCTTCAGGTGAAAGCACCTGTTAAAGTATTTGGTGATCTCCATGGACAATTTGGTGATTTGATGCGGCTATTTGATGAATATGGATTTCCATCCACTGCAGGAGACATAACGTGAGTTTGACATCTAATATTGCTAGTTTACACTAGTTTTGTGGTGGCAAATCTTATTCACCATAAGATATTTAGCCTGTATCAGCTTTATATTCTATGATCTGTTGATTGTCAGAACCGTGAATCTTTGGTCCTTGTAGTAGAAGTCTATTTTCTACACAGTGATTCTAGTGAACTATTAGACTGTTAAATTATGGTGGATTTTCCATAGATGTTAGGCACCTCAATGGGGTTTAGTGTAATGACTTCCTGTAAGAAGAACTGACTGCATGCATTTGGAAAGGGTAGAAGATGCTTGTTACATTGATGATCTTGCTATGATCGGCACTGGTTGAGGTCGGGGGTGTGAGTAGATGCATAATTGAAGCTAGTTAAATATACATTTTATTGTCAAGCAGAACTGAATTCAAGATGGTTTAGGCATTACAGTGTGGGCTTCGCTGCTTTTGATTAACATTTTTTCGGATGTTTTGTCATACTTTTAGCTCTCTGCATTCTTATAAAATGTTTTCTATATGATTATATGTTGATATTCGAATAAAACTTCCAAATTTGAACCTACGTGGCTGGTGTTGGTCCATGTTTTGCAGGTTGGGTTTGGCCATCTTTTTTTAGGTTGGGAAATATGCCCTACATTTCCTTTAATAGCTTAGAGCAAAGTGGGTCAGTGGAAACTTTTTCTTGGTAACAAGAATATGTGCCCTTAGCCCATTTGGATATTCTCCGTGGTTCTGAGGAGGACATTTATTCTTGTTTATGTTCGAGGAAATTTATATAGGCCCTTTCTAGCAATTCCGTTGATTCTGTATTGTAATTATTAATCTTAAAGAAGTGATGGAGTCGCTGTTTAATGAGCCTCTCTATTTTTGTTTCAGGTATATTGACTACTTGTTTTTGGGTGACTACGTTGATCGAGGACAACATAGCTTGGAGACCATAACTTTGCTCCTGGCTCTTAAGGAAAGCATCTGTCTTTGGTATTGTGTTTAATAAGCAGTTCTCTTGTGTCATATTCACTTATATTTTGCAAATTTTGCAGATTGAGTATCCAGAGAATGTTCACTTAATTCGTGGAAACCATGAGGCTGCTGACATAAATGCACTCTTTGGTTTTCGCCTTGAATGCATAGAGAGAATGGTATAGATGAATGTGCATACGTGTTACATCTACATTCTTTTTGCAAATGAATCTCCTAATAACTTGTGAAATGGTAGGGAGAGAATGATGGAATATGGGCATGGACACGATTTAATCAACTATTCAACTATCTGCCACTTGCTGCGCTTATAGAGAAGAAAATTATCTGCATGCATGGTGGCATAGGGAGGTCTATAACTTCGGTAGAACAGATCGAGAAGCTCGAGAGGCCAATAACAATGGATGCTGGATCCTTAATTTTGATGGATCTTTTATGGTATGCTCTCATCCAATTCATCTGTCTATTCGTTATTTGTCATTAACATTATTCCTTCTAATAATGTGTACATATGCAGGTCTGATCCTACGGAGAACGATAGTGTGGAGGGTTTGAGACCAAATGCTAGAGGACCTGGTCTTGTCACTTTCGGGGTATGCATTGTCGGTGGAAGTATTCTTGAGTATATTTTGTGATAGCTTCCGATGTTATATGCAAACTTGCACTAACTGATCATTTTTGTTGCTGCTGCAGCCTGATCGGGTAACAGACTTCTGTAAGAAAAATAAATTACAACTCATAATAAGAGCCCATGAATGTGTCATGGATGGATTTGAACGGTTTGCTCAAGGACAGTTGATAACCCTTTTCTCCGCTACTAACTACTGTGGTAAGCAAAATTGCCTTGGGGTTTCTCCTTTTTGTGCGTGTGTATGTGTAGTCTCATGTGGATTATAAATATAGGGACAGCAAACAATGCTGGGGCAATACTGGTGGTTGGTAGGGGGTTAGTTGTGGTTCCCAAATTAATCCATCCCTTGCCACCTCCCCTTCAGTCACCAGAGACATCTCCTGAACGTGTTATAGAGGACACTTGGATGCAGGTAGGCTTGCTGCTCTGAGGAATCATGTCTTAATTCTTTGTATTGGATGTAAATTAACAGGAATACACCAGTTCTTTTGACTGGTTTGTTCTGATACATTATTTTCTGGTTGGTATGATACATTACCTTCTGGTTCTCGGCAGGAACTTAACATTCAAAGACCGCCGACTCCTACTCGTGGTCGACCACAACCTGACCATGACCGGAGCTCACTTGCATATATATAGTTTTACCTGACAAACTCGTGTGATTTGGAACTTGTCAGAGCGGAAATTCTGCATTTCTTTGATCGGCTTGACCTGTCACGGACCAGGTCTGTTTTCCAGCCATAGAGACTGTACTGTCCTTGGTTGATAGATATATGAGTTGCCGCAGATGAAGCGTTGTTTATTGTACACAGTTTGAGGATGGTAGACGTAGCCGTTAGCCAATTGCTCAGAGAGTCTTCAGTTTGTAACATATGTACAATTAAGAATGTGAAGAGGCTGCTGCCACCATACGGATAACTTATAGGTAGAGAAGTTCGTTTCGCTTGTGCTATTGTAAAATATATAGCATTTTGCTTTTAATTCCTTATATAAAGTTATTAGTTGCTTTGAATGTCCCCATTTTTGTGAACAATTTTAGAAATGCAACTTGTTCTTGTTTTGACTGAACAATGTTGCAGTGTTAAACGTGATGATCCACTTCTGTATGCCGACCGTAGCTGAAAGCATTTCTGCATTTGCATCAACTAGAATGCAATCATATCATCTTTGACTAAGTTTAAAGTTTGAGAATAAAAAAGCTAATATCACAGCCATCCTGCTCTAAAAGATAACGAATATAAATAACTATACAGGGTATGGAAAAGCAATGGATCTCAGCCATGAGGATAATTTTAGTTGTAGTCTGGCGGCCCATTCCACCGAGAGCATTGGGCAAGAACGGGCTAAGGTACTGGTGGAAAAATGCGGGAATAGGGAGAAATAACAGCCTTCTTGACAAACTTGGACTTACTTGGGTCATGAACCCATTCCATCTCACTCATGTTGGGCGTCTCGACATAGGCCATCGTGAATTCTCCCACCTTCTCTACCTTCCCTCTTTTGCCTGCCCTCAGCACCCAATTTTTCCAGTTGCAAGAGAATATTCCACTGGTCAGACGGATAATATCACCCGGCCCGAACGCCTCACACTCAACCCCCCAGAGCTGGAAGTGAACTGCAGCAGTCTCGTCAGCCACAAGTGCTAAGCATGTCTTGTTTTGGCCCTCAAATGTTGTCTTGCCTTTGTTCAACAGTATGAATAGTGTATTTATGTTGTTCTCCGCCGCAGGCACAATGTCTTTAAGAGAGACCATGACCGCGTTTCTAGCTGGAAAGACCCAAATATGAATTGATGAGACCCAGCTTTCACAAATCACTGCATACCCAAAATTTTCTTGGGAGGAAACTTGGTAATCAACTTTCATCATGCAGACAAGTGATAGATGCCACTTTGGGCCTCAAGTTTTACTTTAAATTTTTATTAGTATTAAAACACATGCACCTAATTCATGCATCGCATGTGTTGAATCTAAGCTTTATGTTTAGAATTCTTACTAACTTACTTCTAAGTTAGCTAGCTAAGTGACTAGCCACAAGTTATCAATTGAAAAACTAACTCTGTTTGAGCCACATCTTGTCAAGTGAAAGCATGAAAATCCACATACAAGAGAGTTCAAACAAGAAAACAATACAAGTGAAACAATACAATCTGCGTGGTTCACCCAATAAGCCTTAAGATGCTTGAATATGAATCAAACCACTCCAATGTATGACCCCATTACATATTCTTGGTAGACATTGAATAGAGAAACCCAGTACAGAGACCTCACCCCCTAAATAAGGATTAACAAGATAGAAATTACAAAATAACTTAGTGTTCCATCAAAGGGAAGCACAACCTTTATTCTCATCAACGGGATGACAAGACTTACTTTCATTAAAGGAAAAATAGACCTTTGGTACAAACCAGATTCTACACAGCTTGTGTTTCTCTTCCCTTGTTCCCCTATTTATCCTACTAGCCATCTCACACAAAACTACCCTACCTCATCCCTCCATGTACAAGGCTCTTTCCAGACTGAGGGGTGCTAGCACTTTAAATAGAACAGGAATGAACACTACCACGCTAAGTGCAAGCTCTACGTAACCTCCTCACACATTGTACAAGTCCAATCCTAACATATTCTACCAGTTTGCCCCATGCTTAGCGTAGCTTTAGTGTGAAACCTAGCTTCAGCACGTTTACCGTGTTCTACAAGGAATAAAATGCTATTTGCACACTGAAGAACTAGAGAACCAGTGATACTTAGGACTGAGATCAAGCGTCAAGAGAGCAATATAACAGGCATGCTAACGGGAAGTAATTGGTTGGGTCAACACGTCAAACACCTGCCATGTACTCCCATTAGCAAATGCACTATCATCATCGCAATCAACAAACAACAAGCTAGCATGACAGATCAGCTACCCTTTAGAGCAAATCAGCTACCCTTGAGTTTGGGATCCACATTGATCAAGACTCATTGTGGGATAAATATAGATAATTAATCATGAGAACCTTATATTTCCTGCGCGACGGAACATGGAATCAAGGGCCTCCAGAGGAGAAGAACTACTCACAGGCTATTCAACGTCGGTTGGGTTCCCCACTTCATCCAAGCTGGTGAATCTCTTCCAAGGTATACTGGAACCTGGTTGAGGCCACAAAAAGGCTGGCGTTGCAAGCCGGTGCTAGGAGCATCAGTCTATTGCTAGCGCTTACGAACGCAAACAAACTTGCTTCTTGCCCACTTGAATGCCCGCAAAGGAGGGGGAGGAGAAGCCCTCAGATCAGTCGGCACACATCAACCTCAAAGTCGTAGGCCAGCCAGGCAGGTTTCTCGCACTCTGTATCTGGTTATGACTTCTCGAATACGTTTCGCAGACAAAGATAAAAAGTTCGAGAATTGGTTTTGGGGTTTAGGTCCAAACAATGCCTTATTTTTTCCGCAACTATTTGGTTATCAAATGGAGACCCTTTTGGGGGCTTTATGCAATTTTATAGGGTTCTTTAACTAATAGGACTTTGGTTTTGGAAATTCAACATGTAATGAATAGCTTTTGAGGATAGTGTATGGTAGTGTAATTCACTTTTCTGAACCATATTGTTTTGGTTTTCTATTTTTGTTGGCGCTATTGTCTAGGGGATCATATATACCGTTCTCCTTTGGGCCTGGGCATGGACTCGGGTAGACCCACAAGAGGTAGATTGGGCTCTTCCCCCAATATCTTTTGGTACTCAAACTCAACAGTGAAGCAATTTGAACCAAATTCTCATCTTTTAACGTAAAGCAGTTGCATAGCTAATGGCTGTCAACATCTACCATATACTTATCTGAAAATGACGAACAAGAAAATAGAAATTCAGGATGGACCTATTCTTTTACTTTGTATTTGCTTAGCTTATTCTTGATTTCTGTCTAAAAGATGTACAATTTACAGCGTGCTGGTAACAACAAAGTCTCGCTTCTGTAGTCTAAGATTTGGCTACATTCATTGAGGTCGAAGGGTGAATATTCTGCATAAATCCCACAGCACTCTCATTACCCCTATCTTTGTTTCTGCCTCTTCAAATGAGATGCCTGCAGCCTTCGAACGGTAAGGAAGAACTGCTTCTCTTGCAACCTTGAGCTCATAAACGTCCAGTACACATGTATTTTGCTCTTTCAGGTTCCATCCATACCATTCACCATGTACCTGGTATACTATTCCCTTGCCCATTTCCTCTCCTTGCACATCTACAAACATTACAAACTGACCCGGATTGCACTGCACAAAATCTGCACGGCCAACAACAATTAAATTTGTCTGAGAAGACTGAAAATTTTCACCATTACCGGTTCTAGAGGTGCTTTCAGGATCTTGACTGGCCTTTCTTGGGACATAAGAATCTCCATCAGGATTGTCATGTGAGTCGTTAGGCGTTAGTGTTGGCTCACTTTCTTTGTCTGGAATGACATTTTGAACCTCTGGCTCTGGGCAAACTGCCTTAGCTGCACAAGCACGGGCTAGCCTAACTTTCCGGTTGTTCAGCCTGTTGATGATACACGAAATTGAATCATTATAAATCACAGAGAAAACTGTCGGGGAATAGCAAAGGTGCTAATATGAAGAATTCCTCACCAATTTTTTAGCTGAGCAGGTGTAACCTTAGTACCCTGGAAAACACAACGTAGGAACTTCTCAGGCATGTGTTATGGACACAAATGGAGAACAGAAGTGAAAATTTATACATTATGAGGTGCATGTGACTTACATGAAGGCTTAATTTACTAGCCCATGACTGTAATAAAGTTGCATTTCTCTGCATGTGAGGTTCATCTACGAGAGCCCTCTCAATCATAGTAGTCTGTTTGTCATTCATCAAAGTTCGCTTCCGTTTTTTCTTCTGCTTTTCTTCACACTGAATGGCTCCAACCTCTTTGACCTCCACATCTTCTCCAAGCCTACTTTCTTGTATTCGCTCACTTTTCGGTGGTAAACTAATATTGTCCATTTGATCAACGGTTCTCTTTCCTCTTGTGGAACACAAATCTGAACCACTTGTTTGCACATTCTGAATACCTCTATCAATTTCTTTCAAATCCTCAGATGCTCTTGTGCCAGATATGGCTTTAACTTCCTCCCTGTCTTGCATCATCGTGTCATCACCATCATCTGCACATCCACTTTTGCCATGAAACTGATCCACTTCTTGAAAACCATCAACCTCAAATAATTCCTCCTTCAAGTTACGATTTCTGACATTAAGATTTGGAGGTTCGTTTCTTGGTAGAAGTGAGGAGCATCCCTCTAGACTCTGACCTTCCTATCAGAAATCAAATTTTACATCCTTAGGTCACCATGTTCAGTGCAACTTACTTTATCAAATTCAATAAGCCAATGTGAGAATTGGCTAACTTATGTTATTCTGAGATTTAGGACATATATACATTACTCACTCCCAAATCCGATTTATACCGAATAATAAAGCATTAACTAGCATTTCCATGATGATTTTTACTGATTTTGATTAAGTGAACTTATCCACAGATATTGATCTCTCAGATATGCTTTCCTGGATTTGTTCCAGTGGCATGTTTTAACATGTTCAATCATTGAAGAAGAAGGGACTTTCATTATGGAAAAAAAAAACATAGAATGAAAGAAAAGGAAAATAAGGACTCAAGGAGAAAATTTTACTTGCACTTGATTTTCTTCGAATTCCACAGAAGTAATTAGTGGCATTAATTGGTTAAAGAACACCCTGCATCAGAAGTAAATATAACAATATCAACTAAAGATTCTGCAAGTTAAAACATAGATGAAAGCAATTAGTGGAGTTAATTGCAACTAAAGATGTTGCAATCAAACTGATAGACGCAAGTTAAGCATATATGCACCAGATACAAACAGAGCTAGTAACATGAAATCTGGTTAAATTTAGCTTTGATTAGTTTTGAATAACCTTAAGAGCTGCACATCTTCCTCATTCAGAAAGTTAGGTATCAAAGATTCTGCATGACTTAACAATGAACCTACACCAACAAGTTAACCACAATGAATAAAACAAAACCAGCAAATTCAACCACAAATTAAAAATAAATAAATAAATGAAAGGGGAGTGAAAAATTACGCAGGTTTCTGCAAACATTGGCAGCTTTTGGAGCATCAGAAGTAAAGGAAAACCCAGGCAATGATTTTGATAGATCCATTTGCAAGCACTCCAGAAATTTGTGCAGGAAGAGGTTCCTCTCCTGCTCTGTGGTCAGTGTTCAAACTTTGATTAATGTAATCGGGAAACAACTAACATTTACTGCTACAGTACTTTTCATGGAAGTTTGTTAAATCATAGATAAAGAACCAACCTTCACAGACAGTAGGATTAAAACAATGAAGATTAGCAATTATTTTGACAAATAATGATGTCCTCCGATATGCATAAGAAGTCCGGGATATGCCATTGGGAACTAAAGAAAATTCCAAATTTGTTTCATTTGGTCGGTCGGATAATGCAAAATTATCCAAAACCCATCCAGTTGCTGCAAATGAATCATACTCAAGAGTAGAATCATCTTCTCTTACTGGGGGGTCAGAAGAACACCAACTGGATACAAAATCTCCATGAGGAAGTGACAATATTGCAGTCAGAACTTCGGTCTGGATGGACATGGAAAAGATATTGTCATAAATCCAGTAGAACAGTTGCTCTCAAGGAAAATACATCTATGTACACTTCAAGTATTTCACATAAACTCTTTACAACTTTCAAGGAAAAAAAGAAAATCACAAAGAATTTCTTGTCAAGTATGTGTTCTCTTATCAATCAGGCATTTGTATAGCATCAGTGATCACCCAAAACATCAGAGCACAAAGGTACTTTCAAAAGCTACAGTTGAAATACATCAATCCATAATTATGGCACTAGAGTAAGTATCTTGAGACTTTGCAGAGTGATAAATAGTAGCTTACAAAGTATATGGTAAAGTAACATTGAAAGTTGGAATCGTCTGAGAGGATGTCCGCAAGGCGCATTGCATTGAGTTGCAGAAACCCAATGGAGTAGCTTCTGTGAGAGCAGAGAGCAGGATGTTTTGGATCTTTACCAAGCTCAATCTTCAGCAACTCAAATATCTACATCGTGAAACCATATTAAAAAAAAGCACTGGAAAGATAAAGCAGGCTTTACCCAAAGTCGAGAGTATCTAGGATAACAATGGACTATCCAGAAGATTAGAAGTGGACAAATATCACTTGACGAGTGAAGTTTGCAAATACCAAAAGATGAGAGTACTGAGGGTTGAGCATAGAAAAACTGATCTTTGTTCAAACTACCACCACTTAGTTGGCGCTCAAAAAGCTAATCTCAGACAACACTCCATACCCAGATTTAATTATGAAAAAAAAATTTGATAAATCATGTCATCAGAATAATTTTGGTGGTTAATTCTCCAGCCAAAAACAGTTATAAAGGATGGTTGCATTGGTAGCCACTACAAACTAACCCAACAAACGATGGTACAAGGAGTTTTGATGGTCCATGATAAAAGTATCCCATTTCAAAATATAACAAAAGCTAACCTCTGAAGCTACAGACATTGCCAAATCGAGACTTCCTGGTGAGCTAGCAACTTCATCCAGGAAACAAATGCTTTCAGCTTCATAGAGATTCAATAGCTGCAAAAGTGGAAGTTGCTCACTAGTTCATTAAATGAGCTATGTCTAGGGAGAATAATACAACAAGAGGCTGCAGCAGAATCTAAGCAAGCTCAAACCCGGGGATATAACATTGCAATATATTTCCATCATGAGGACTTACAATTGATAAGAATTTAGCTTTCAGCCGAGATACAGCAGCCACAATTCTGGAAGACTCTACAAAAGATGGTGTTAACTTCAAGATGGCTCGAGCCAGATATAGAACACCGTTTTCACATAGTTCCTGAAATAATACCAAGACAAGACTTTTGCTAAAATAAGGATTGCCATGAATAATCTTATAGTCATCAGAAAACATAAATCGAATATGCCTATAACTTCATGAGGATACATCAAGATAAACTTCTGTAAAAACATCTATGTGAAATATGCCTTTCATTTTTCTTTTTCATACTTGCTATTCTCAACCATGATTTTGTGACATTCCCTTTTTGTGACTGATGCAACAGACAAAGAAACACCTCCTGACATCTAACTTCAAGCATAAACAATAAGAAAGTTTTGACTTGGAACCTTATTCCTGAGTAGGCGCTCCAGAAATATTTTCTGTTGGCACAATGACTGGAGAAACTGTAACGAAGCCTCACATTGCTGGCAGAGATAGCTAATTATATGTTCACTAGACAGACTTGGTTTCGTGCATAAATTGGGATGTTGAGCTGACAGCTTGACGTCAAGATACCTAATGGCTACGTGAACTGCTCCAAAAGCAGCATCCATAAATGTGTCTACCTGTCAAAGAAAGCTTCATGATAACAGACTGCAAATATGTATAAGCCTCCAGAACTTAATATTGAGAAGGAGAAAAAGAAATCTAGCAACAGCAGAGAAACTTGACAAAAAAAATTAAAAATTGTAGCTTATCTTATAGAATATGAAAAGAGTAAGAGATTGCTTAAACTGAACCATATTTCCATAAATAGCAGCTTAATCAGATCGCGTGGTCTAATTTGTACCTTAGGGTGTGCAAGCAATACATGAACAAGATCTGGCCATTGTGAAGATATGCATCCTGTTAATAGGTATAGGCTGCATGCCACCAATGCTGAATGCGTAACGGACAAGAGACCAAAATTATTGGTTTCCTGCATCATGAATGTAAATCTTGATAAAAGAGAAAAAAAGGGAAAAAAGAGTGCAGTAGGTAAGACCCATTAGGTCAGGATTTTGGGAAACCTGTCTATAACGACTGAGAACAATTAGCAAATAAAAGACCAGGTCAAGCAGCTGCTCTGACACTTTCACATCATCTAGCAAAATCTGAAACAATAATTCCAATATAAGAATTGGGAGAGAGTATTATGTTGTGCTATTATAATCTTCAAATTTTTTGAGGCAGGGACCTCATAGTTCCCAAAGAGTCTATGCATGTAAGGTGAAAAACGAAATAAAGAACACTTTATGCAATTGACCAGAATGAAAAATAGCATTCACTTCTGTCCCATCTTACAATCTACAACCACTTGGCCACATATCAACAGTGATCCCCAATCAAATAACTATTTTCAAGCAACTGGAAAGTGTATAATGGATACATTCAATTGGACTCACAAAAGAAGTAGGATTAGGCATGATCAGGGCAAAAGAATCCAGTCCATCAGGGAAAAAAAGCTGCTCTACCAACTAAAGTTAGAATATTAAAAATCATCTTCTATACCTGTTCAAAATGTGATCTATTTTGCACTCCTTACCCCCCATCCTCCTCCCCTCTTGGGACCCATTCACTTTTCCTCAGTTTAAATTAGCAAAAGCATTATATATCACAAAATAATAAAAACAATGATGAGTGCCCGCTAAGCAAATGCATCAAATCTCCAAAATATCATGGCAATATGTACTAATCTGAAGTCGTTGGTAAATAAGACAACAGATACAAAATTAGCATAAAAGAAACAGAATAAGAGAAAAAAGAGGTTTAAGCTTTTTTGGGAACCTGCTCAAGTTTGATGTGCCGAGGTGCTAAATCACACAATGAATGCAAGAGACGAATGCCGCATAACAAGTATCTGAATAGGGTTTCATCTCTATCAGATGACATCAGCACTGCAATAAGATGTAAGGGAAGAAATCCTGCAAGCTTTTCCATATCAATCTGAAACCAAATTTAATTCAAGAACAGGCACATTAATAAAACAATAAGGATAGGATTATGCATTGATGATAAACACAACAATGATGCTGATACTGTCACATATGGTGATGATGAATCATCTGACCTTAGTCATTAACGTTTTTTCTTTAAGGTAGTGAATAGTGAAGTTCTCGGAGTCCCTCAACAACTTATGTAGTTTCTGAGAGTTAAGCCCGTGCAAGTTCCTCACTGCTGAAACTAAGTCAAAGACCTGTTCCTAAATACAAATTTAACTACATTCAGGTCGGAGCAAGGGTATGAAATAACACATCCAATTTGGAAAAAAGTATATATATGCAAGTAATAGAAACATGAAATACTAAAAAATGATTGCAGAGAGAAATAAGAAATATGAAAAAAATAAAAATAAAAAGAATATGAAAATTTAAATATAAAAAACTATGTTACGAAGTCCAAGTGGAGTTGAGAGATTACTTACCTGTGTAGAACTACATGATGGTTCCTCCATAGCAGGCCTCGTCCTTGAAATTCTAAAGCCAAGGGAAAAAATACTTAAATAAAATGACGTAGAGAAAATGATATTAGCATATAAGGTTTGATAATGTGCACTATGAAGGCTTAGAGCTTGAATATGTGGAAGCGACTTCAAGGGATAAAAGGTGCAGAGAACTGGACCTACAAGCTAACATTTATGGTTATTTCAAACACAAAAAACTAATTGGTAGGAATGCAAAACCTCAGAATTTTAGTATATGATGGTTTGTTGAACCTCAATTTGTAACACTTAAATGGTGATGTTGTAGTTCTGCATACTATACTCGTACTCCGCTGCAAGCAGCAAATTTAATAAAGGCAAATAGCATAAACTATAGATCACCGAGTAGTGCCACAATTGATTAAATTTCCAAATTCCTTGATGCCCAAAAAGTCACCACTTAACACAAGGATCTGATATGCACATGTTCAGTCAAACAAGAAAACTCCACAAATTCCATCCACCGGGCACCTGAACATCGATGCATCCTATGACAAATAAAACATGTCGAAATGCAAGTAACTCCACCGCTCCAAGGCACATAGAGATGCGTTTTCAAATGAAGAGGCTCAACAAAGGAATCTATATTCATTGGAATTGAAATTTTTTACGCACAACATTGAAATTAACGCCCAGAAGGTCCAAAATCACCAATTCATTTCATGTAGGCATTACCCAACAAAAGATTTCAAAACATCTTCCTGTATACAACGTTCCAGGAGACCATTAATCAACCCAGAGCGATCTTTAAACTCTGGTCAATATAGATTAGTTACTCAAACAATCCTCAATGCAACACGTAATTTGGCCTCAATTTGGAGCAGACTGCAAATTATAACATGCAAAAGACAGGTGAACTCAGTAATGCAGAGATAGCACAATGCGTGACCCAGAAAAGATGAAAATGCAACGCGGAAACACCATCAAGAACCCTTATCAGAAAACCCTAGTTCTGGAGTAAGCTACGTCAATTGAACGTAAAAAGAGTAGAAATGTAACGACATTTAGAGACCACCATATCAAACGCATGGTAACAAATGGAAGAGCACAGGGTCTAGGAGCTACATATTCAAATTCAGAAAGCTAACCTGGGAAGTGTATCGACGAGCTTGAGGACGAGATTTATCAAGGCACCCACAAAGACAGATTGAAAAAAAAAAATATAGAACTCGATGAATTCGCGGGTGTTTTTGAGATTGTATGCACCAAAGAGAACCAGGCCTCCAAAATGTTTCGGATTAAGGCCGTGTTTCTCTATGAAAATATGTCTGTAATTCCCTTTTTCACCTCATTGCATTTTACACGCAATCATTCACACAATGGTGATTTTATTCATTGCTCGTGAAGATTGTGTGTTTAAAGATGAATAAAAAAAGCCAATAGGGTGTCACAGTTATGATAAGAAGATATCATGCGATTTATAACCTAATTCTGTATTAAAAAAAAAATTAAACCAGTTCAAATGAATATCTTATTAACAAAAACCATTTTTTGTTGACTTTTCACCAATTGTAAGTCTAATAGCACTCATTTTATTTAAATCTCAGTCTGCAAGAGTTGCATGTGGAATCCCACCTAGGTCGATCAACAAACTAGAAAGATGAAAAGGATGCTATCTAATCCTCTTGCTGCAAGTGCTTTTTGTGGAAAGGAACTATTATGCAATCTGTCTCCCACGCTCTCCTTTTTAAATTTTGGTATTTTCCCAAAACAGGAGGTTTGAGAATCATGATGGGGAACTTGGTTATGCCAAAATAATTCAATCTCGCCGCATGTCATTGGTTATGGTAAGTATGATTGTTTTAGAAATCAAATTCTGGAATGTTTTTCACCTATATTATATTGCGTCACCTTATTAATACAATTTATTTATTTTTTGATAATAACAAAAAAATTAAATCACAATTGAATTGGACTAATAATTGAGGAGTGTCCCCTTGATTTAATGGCAAAAAGCTAAAGAATCTTTGACTTACAAGTCCACTAGGTTAGGGTCGACATCCCCTCCTCTTCCTGTGCATGTGTTATTAATAGGAAGTAATGTTTCATAGAGAAAAAGTACAATGTTCTCAGTTTTGGCAATTTAATGATGCTAATTTTTGGCGCGTAAAATCTGACAGAAATTGTCTGGGAACCTTGGCATCAAACACAGAGCATTCGAAACCCAGAGGAGCCGATCAAGCCTCACATGAAACACCTTCTTTATTCTGCTCAAAACTCAACCTTGGTTGTAGTGTTCTCTGCTCTCAGGCGGCAAGTGCTCCACTTCTTGAGGGCATTCTCTTCAAGGTCCACCTACATGCCCAAATGGAACTCAACCACCAACGTCATCATCACCAACCCAACTCTGCGCATCATGGAATCGTGCGCAAATATGCCCCAGTTGAAGCAAATTCATGCCCACATGACCGTCACTGCGCTAATTACGGACACATTTCCGGTTAGCCGGGTCTTAGCTTTTTGCGCTTTAGCTGACACCGGTGACATCGATTACGCCCATGTGCTTTTTACTCAGATTGAAAAACCAAATACTTATATATGGAACACAATGATCAGAGGTTATTGTAAAGCTAAGATTCCGACTATGGGGTTTTTGTTTTTTCGCCGAATGGTTATAGAGTGGGTGGCGATGGACCGCCGGAGTCTTGTTTTTGCTCTCAAGGCGTGCGAGCAGTTCTCTACAACTTTAGAGGGGGAATCAGTTCACTCGAGGATTTGGAAGACGGGTTTTAATTCGGATTTGGTGGTGCGAAATGGGTTGATTCATTTCTATGCCAAACTTGGCTGTTTGAAACTCACGCGTATAGTGTTTGATGAGACTTCTCTGAAAGATGTTGTTACCTGGACCTCGATGATTGACGCGTATACGGGGCATAATCGTGCGGATGAGGCTTTGCAATTGTTCGATTTGATGCTATTGAGTGATGTTGAGCCGAATGAGGTTACCATGATTACAGTTCTTTCAGCATGCTCACTGAAAGGCAACTTGAGCATGGGTAAGAGCATCCATGAATACATACAAAAGAAGTATTTGTGTTGGAGTGTGAATTTACAAAACGCCATGTTGGATATGTATGTAAAATGTGGTAGCCTGGTTGCTGCGAGGAAGATTTTCGACAGTATGATAAATAGGGATGTGTTTTCATGGACTAGTATGGTTAATGGGTATGCGAAGTTTGGAGAACTGGATTTGGCAAGGAACTTTTTCGATAAAATGCCAGAGAAAAACGTGATTTCTTGGACTGCAATGATTGCTGGTTATTCTCAGAATAATCAACCAAAGGAAGCTTTGAAATTATTTCTTGAGATGGTAGAGACAGGTTTGGTTGCAATAGAAAACACATTGGTGTGTGTGCTCTCTGCTTGTGGTCAACTGGGTTCTTTGGCTTTGGGTCAATGGATTCACCACTACTACATTATTCAAAAGCGGATTCAACTTAGTTTAATTCTAGCCAATGCATTTATTGACATGTATGCAAAATGTGGGAGTATTGAGGCAGCTGCAATAATCTTCAACGAAATGTTGCAGAGAGATTTGGTTTCTTGGAATTCCATGATTGCTGGATATGCTTCTCATGGACATGCTATGAAAGCCCTAGTCCTTTTTGAGCAGATGACCAGCTTGGGATTTATGCCCGACGAAATCACATTTGTGGGTCTATTGTCGGCTTGTAGCCATGGTGGTTTAGTTTCTGAAGGTCAAGAATATTTTGAAAACATGGAAAGAAAATTTGGGATAGAACCGAAGGTTGAACATTATGCTTGCATGATTGATTTATTTGGTCGAGTTGGGTTGATAGAAGACGCTTATGGATTAATAGCAAGGATGCCAATGGAAGCAAGCATAGCAGGATGGGGTGCTCTTCTTAACGCTTGTAGAATGCATGGGAATGTTGAGATGGCAAAACTTTCTGCCTTTAAGCTTTTAGACTTGGATCCTGAAGACAGTGGTGTTTATTCATTGATTGCAAATATTTGTTCTCGTGAGAGAAGATGGGGTGATGTAAGGATGATCAGAAGCATGATGAGAGAGAGGGGGATCAAGAAGACTCCTGGTAGTAGTTTGATAGAGATAGAGGGGGAGTTCAGTCAATTTCTGGTTGCTGATAGATCACACCCCCAATCGGAAGACATTTACAGAGTGTTAAAGGAAATATTTTTGGTGTCCAAACTGGATGACTATGTGCCCAGTAGTTCCCAATTTGTGAACTTTAATGTGTACTTTGATGATTTCTTAACAAGCTGAGTTACCAGATTTTTTACAATATAACTGACTTGTAAGAAAAAGAAAAACCTTCGTATATAAGAAATACAGCACTGACACCTTCGTATATTACTAAATTTTGATTGAAAGGGAGGAACTTCGGGTGGGAAAGAGGAGTTGGTGTTGCTGTTGGACAAATTCATAACTTGCATAAGCGATGAAACTTTAGCAGATATCACAGTACAGGGAGTTTCAAAAAAAAATTTGAAGGAACTTTTTGATGACCATAATATATTTGAACAAGTTCTAGACGCCATCTAGGTCTTCTTAAATCCTTCTCTATGTAACTCTCTGCTTAACTCGAGCTTTTAATTTCTCTTGTAGCTCCACTGTCTCTTGCCAAATCGCCCATTTCAAGCACCTGCAGCTCGTTGGCCTACAGCGTCCTGCTTTTTGGACAGAGGTAATGAATGGCCAATCATTTATATCTTCAAATAGCAGATCATTCTATAAATAACTGTTGAAGTGTTATTAGGCCTTTTACTTTCCCAAAAATTAATTTTTAAATTTTTTTTTACCATCACACCTATAAACTCATTAATTTACCCTTCTTTATTTGATGTGGAGCTCTCAACACTCTCCCTTCATACATTGAGTCTTGAGCTGGAATTCTCAACTTGCTTTTTCTTAGGTTCGGCCAAAATTATTAAGCCTCCTTTAGCTAAGTCCTGACCCTTTTTTACCCAATCTTTCCCAGGTTTTTATTTTATATTTTTTTTCAATTCAAATTCTTTAGTTCACTCCAACAAATCTTTTCATAATCCCTTCTATAGTTGTTGTATAGTTTTTCACTGATATCCTCAAAGCATCGATTCAAATGTGCACCCCTTCAATGTTGGAACCGATGTTTATTGCGGTTGCTTCAGCAAATCTTTAGTATAAGAAGATTTCGCCAGAGTTGCTCCAGCATTGTCAGCGAATGTATGCTCTTGAAATACACGGGTCATTAGTTCACACCTCTAGACCAAAATTAGATAAAAATATGTCCAAGTTAACGTGTATTGTTTAAGGGTTTCATTTTCAGTTTCCAAACCAAAATGTTCCTGCAGGATTCCTTTAGATGTCTTTCCAAAACCTTTTGTTCCTTTTTCCATATTCTTGAGTTTAATGAGCCCCCATTTTATCTGATTTACTATACTCAAGACAGCATCCAGCAACATATCAAAGTCAAGCGACGACCTCGGATATTCAGTTCAGACTTCTCAGTCTCAAGTTGCTGATACGGATTTAAAGATAATCCTTCCGTGCAAAGAGCCCTTCTGCTACCATTTTATATTCAAATTGTTACGATTTTTGTAGTGCTAGAATAACCCGGTCAATCTTATGCTCAAGCTTTAAAGACTCCAGCTTAAGATTAAAAGCTATGGACAAAAAGTGCTCCAAGCTTTTTTAGATTGATAAACAATAATATGAGCAGAAAAACACAAAAAACTGCATTGATTTAGAAATGGGTAAGACACATGTCAATGAACACCGAAGAAGCATAGTGTTCTCATACAGTGGCGGAAAGAGAGAAAAAAAAAAACAAAAAGTAAGGCAGCTATCCAAAATTGGGTCACTTTGTTACGGACAGCCTTGGGTCAAGACAAGTATGGGCTTTAGAAATAAAGGAGCATTCCCTGAGAAGGCCTGATTAAGAGGCAAAAGCCAAGAAAGATAAAAAGGGGGTGCGGGGAGAGAGAGGAACATTTTGGAGAGATTGGGTCTAAGAAGCCCAAACTTGAAGAACATCCCAGAGATTTTTTATAAATTTTGATATATTTAGGACTCTTTAACTATATTATTTTAAGATTTTTAAATTATCAAGGTTCTTAACTATCTAGGATTTTTTTATTTGTTGAGATCCTTGATTTGTTAGGATCTTATCCTTAATTTGTTGAGATCCTATTCCTGATTTGTTGAGATCTTGATTTGATTGAATTCTAATTTTCTTAATTTTACAAATCCTAGATCCTACTAGAATTAGGTTTTATGAATTCCTAATCCTTCTATCATTAGGTTTAGTCGTCTATTTAAAGACATTATTATTTCAATTATCAGAAGAACCTTACGAGAACTTTTGAAAGAAGTCATTGAGTTTCATTTTTTTTTTTTTTAAGCTTTGTCTTTTAAATTCCATGCTCTTACTTTCTAGTTATTTACATTCAAGTTATTTTAATTCCTACACTTAAATTACTGTCTTTATGTTTCAGTACTTTATTTTTCAGTCTTTACCTTTCTAGCCTTTATATTTCTGAATTTTCCTATTATTATTCCATTCCAATCTCTTTATAACATTAGCTCACTCTATTGCCCATCACGATCTACATCAAATGGTAATCAGAGCCACGGTTTTGGTGAGTGAGTTGTTCTAACATATTTGTTCATCTCATTAATTTGTTGTTTGATAGCATCATCATATCTCAAGAAAGAGATGGTTCTTCACGGTCATCTTCACCCATTCCACCATGGCAAGCCGCATATATGGTGCAAAATAGTGAATTTGAGAAGATGAAGGCTGAATTCTAAGAATTCAAACTTTTACTTAAACAATACTTTTCCCTACAAACAACCCAGACACTTTACTCTACTCCACCACCACCACAAACAATGCACTTGCCATTCCAAACAACTTTACCACCACCTACCCAATCTCTTTATAATCCAAAGCTTACTCCATTGCCCATCACGATCCGTATCAATAAGTCAAATTAGTTTTACAAATGTCCCAATTTGAACACATAGATGTCCATAGAATCATCATTCTATACGGTGTTGGATAATTCCCGCATCACATCTGTTATTTCCTTGTCACTAACTTGTTGGAACTTCTCTTGGATGTGTTCCCAAACTTGCTAAGCATCTTTGGAGTAAGTGAAGAAGCTATGTACATTCGATGATAGAAAAGTAAGAATTTAAGACAAAACAACTCTATTACACCGTTTTTAATGAGAAAAAAAAAAAGGAGAATTAACTTTTGGGATAAATATAGAGGAATCCACAATACCAACCTTGTTTTTATTATGAAGGACTAGCTTCATATTACAGTTCAAGTTGGCAAAATTAGAGGTAACAAAAAGGTTTTCTAACATTATAAGCACTTAGTGGTTTTGTTTGGATGAAGATAATAAGAATGGTCATGCTCCACTAGGGAAGAAGCATATGGCGGCTAAGTAAAATTACTGTGGGAAGAAAAAGGTGAAGGTTGACCAAAATGACCATGAGAGCAATTTTAGCGACATCTGCCCTAACTAAGGTCATCAAAACTCTTATCAAGATCCATGAAGCAAGGATACAGAGGTGCAGCCCAAGTGTTTAACAAAATGAATGTATAAGAGGTCAAACAAAAAAAGAGCTAACAACATGGGAATAGCTGGAAAAAAAAAATAGAAATCAAGAACAAATCATGGTTTTTGATATCATAATAAACAATAATATAAGTGAAAAAAACATAAAAATTGCATTGATTTAGGAATGGGTAAGATACATGTCGATGAACACTGAAGAAGCATAGTATTCTTATAAAGCAACATAAAAAGGAAGAAAAACAAAAGGTAGGGTAGCTATACAAAATTAGGTCACTTATTAAAGGGCCTAGTTGGATATTCTAACATGTGGGCTGATTTTGGCACAAGATTCTATCTATGATGTAAAAGTAAACTCACATCATTTTAACATAAATATTCAAGCAATTTTGGTCATTTGTAACAGTTAAGTCAACATTGTCATCATCAAAGCAACCTATTGATAAAGTTAAAGTGCATGATGGGGCAAGTGTTGGGAAGAGTCCCATATCATGTAAAGAAAAGTAATATATTGAACTTCTTTCTCTTGCAAAAGCTAGCTCTTAAGGAAGTTTTATCCTTACACTTATAACTCATTAAGTTACCCATTTTTATCCAACAACACCTTATCATAAACTCTTCTTAACAACCCCCTATTACACACTATATCCTAAGCCAAAATTCTCAATATGCTATTCATTAGGTCCATGTCACATATCTCATAGATGACTAAACTTTCCTAACCTTACATGTGAAACACCAACCATATGGGAGGCCTCTTATATAAATAACTAATACCAAAGGTGATGAGCAAGGAAGCAAGTAGTTGAAGAAAAAACAGTTTATGTTAACTCTCTCTATAAACTTATGTAATGTGGACTTATATTAATAAACATAAACTAATTCTTCTATAAGAATGTATCGATGTAAACAATTTTGATTTAGTAGAATAATAAAATATTATCATTAATTACAAGTATAGTGCTAACTAGTGTGGGCCATAGTGCACCTTATAGAACTATTATAAGTTGGGATTATTTGGTTAAGTATGTAATAAGTTAAATCAGCTAAGTACTCCATATAGTTCATTATATGTGCATTGAATCTACATGCATTAAAATCAAGCTTGCGGTTGATATTTGAGAGGACTTAGGGCATAATGATCATTTTAACATGAATAATTTTTCTTTATTTTTTACGAAACTCACACACACTAAGGTGATTTCATGAAAATAGAAAACTTATCACAACCTTTTCCTCTCTACAATTGAGTGCAACAAGTCATGGATTTAGTACAAATTTCTTGCTTCTCATATGCTAATGTAGTAAAAGAGCAATAGATTGATAAGATCTTAGTAAAATATCATACAAAATGGAAGCAAAATTAGGTATGCTAATCTCTCTTTAGTTTTTGGCATAAAACTCATTTTCAATCCATGATTGATGTTCAATTTCAGGCTTGAAGTCTCATTTGAGGTTATTTTGTTTCTAATAGTTTATTCCTATTAGATTTATTTTTGTATCTATCTATGCATTGTATGACTATATGCTTTGTGCAACCTATAAAGAACCATGTGTAGATGGAGTACAACTTAAATAAGAAAGAAAAGGAAGAAGAAAGGTAGAAAAAATTGTATGTTCTTAAGCCCTTAAAGGATGTGTTCCCTCGAAGAAGTGTTGTAATCTATTTATTTATAATATGTACCTAGCCTACATTCGACAAAAGCTACCTCATTGTTATTTTACTATTCATTGTCTTCATCTCACCAATGCTCTCTCCCTTTACCTTTTCCTCCCCTCAACTTAGTTTAGTCCTCGAGTCTACCTTATGATATATACTTGTATGTCCTTTTTGTTCGTTTTAACTCTCCAACTATTGTTCACATTTTCTCATATACAAACTAACCACCATCTTTCCCCATACATGTCTAACCATCTAACTCACCACTCCTACCATTTGTTTCAACATCTAGATCTCCTTTAATGTTTTTTTGAACTTAAACACCAACTAACTTTTCATACCCATCATTTTGTTACCTCGTTGGCTTCATAACCCATACATGGTTCCAACAACAACAATAGGTAAAAGATTTTAGTTTAACATTTCATTGTTGAAGGATTAGTCACTCACTCCCTTAATAAGTCACTCAACTTCCTAGGTATGCAGCAATTTGGCTAGAATTATTTACCCACTTTTTGCTAGGTCCTAACCTTTTCTTTGCTTAACTTCCCTAGGCTCCAATGTCACATTCAAGTGTTATTAGACATTTTCCTTCCCCAAAAGCTAACTTTTAAAACAAGTTTTATGCTTACACATGTAAACTCATTAATTTACCTTTCTTTACTTAATGTGGGACTCTTTTCTACATTTCTCTAACATAGATTGAGTCCTAAGCTAGAATCATTAACCTACCTATAGTTGTGTCTAGCTAAAATTATTAACCTGCTTTTTATTGGGTCTTAACCCCATTTTTTACTCAATCCCCCTCAAGGTTTATATATATATATTGAATGGTTTTTTTATTTTTCTTTTTTCTTTTTCCAATTCAAGTGTTTCTTTAGTATACCTTAACAACTCTTTTCATAATCCCTTTTTTAGCTATTCCACAATTTTCCACAAATATCTGCAAAACTTCAATTAAGATGAGCTCCCTTCAATGCTCGAAACCAATGTTTATTGTGGGTCTTTTAGCAAATCTTTAATACAAGATGATTCTATCAAAGTTGGTTCTCAAGGAAGGTATGGTCTTGAAATATATAGGTGATTAGTTCACAATTTAAGACCACTATTTGATGAACATATGTTAAGTTTAAAGTGTATCATTTTCATTTTCCAAATCAAAGTGTTCTTTAGAAAATCTAACTTAAGGTTAAAAGGTATGCACAAAAAGTTCTCTAAGTAATCTTGGTCATTTGTAACAATTAGGGCAACATTGTCACCAATAACACAACCTATTGATTAACTAAAGTATGTAACATAGGGTGTTATGATAGGTCTAGCATAATTATTGATCCACTTTTCACCAAGTTTTGAACCTTTTTTTATTGCCCAATCTCCCCCTAGCTCTAATAACATGTTAATGTGTTATTGGGCTCTTCCTCTTCCAAAAGTGAACTCTTAAGAGGGTTTTACCCTCACACTTATAAACCTAATAATTTACCCCTTTTATCCAATATGAGACTCTTCTCAACATTCTCCCATCACACATGATGATAATATGATGTATGATGGGAGATGTTGAAAAGAGTCATATTGGGTAAAGAAAGATATATTAAAGGATTTATAAGTGTGAGGATAAAACTTCCTTAAAAGCTAGCTTTTGGAAAAAGAAAAGGCCCAATATTTTTCTTTTCTTTAGTCCATGTGGGACTTTTCTCAACAACTATTTCGTTCCTTAACAAAACAACAACAATGATCATTATTTGGAAAATAAGAAAATGATTATTGACCCAAAAAAGGATTATTATGATGCCATTCTTTGGAAAAATTCATCTATTGTTTCGTCAACCTTAAAAGAAGTTGTGAATTACTTGGTAACTGAATCCTTAAACTCACATTCTAGACAATCTTAAAAATTGCTTTAAATTCCATTCAGTATACCTTATACAATAAGGAATATTACCACTTCTTGTCTTAATTTTCTTTTGTTGTAAAAGAATGGGAGGAAAACTATATTTTTTAATTTCCTTTGTTGTTTTGCCAAATATATTGAAAGAAAAAACACATTGTATATTGTTTTGTTTAGATTAATGCTTTATGGTGCTAAACAAACAATGATATTAATGAAAAAACCAAAAAGATAGGAACAAAAATCCTTCACGAGAAATGTTCTAAAATCCCCTTAAACCATAAGGGTTGAGCCCAAACACCTTAACACAAAAAATAGAAATGTTAAAACGTGACCTTAAAACTTCCAAGTAATAAGAATTTGTTGATAATAATCAAATAACTCCCCAAAGATCAAAATTTAACCCCTATTTTTTGAAAGCCCAAAGCTGTGAAAATAAAATTAATAATAACTGAGTTGTTAAGTCTTATTTTTCGTCATCCCTGCCTTCTGTTTCTATATTTTGCAAAAAAATCTGTAAATATTTTAATTTTTTATATTATGGATAACGTGGTATGGTTCACTAGAATTAAATGTTTTTCTTCCGAGCCTCTCTTTTCTTTTTATCTGATCCTCTCTCTTTAATTAGCTCCGAGTCCCCTAATGGTCCGCCAAAACTACCCAAACGGCGACGTCTGCTTCCAATCCAAAACCCCGCAGCACACTCCTTTCTCTAAAACCCTAAAGCAAACGTTCAGAGAGGTTCCAAAGCCCCTGCAATGGCGGAACAACCGAATCCGACCTTCAAACCCGTCAAACCGAAGCTCAGAACGAAACCCAGAACCCCCAAAGAAACTCCAGAGTCCAGGTACTGGTCCTCGTTCAAGAATCATCAGATCCCAAGTCTCATCTCTTCCATCAACTCTCTCACCTTCTCTCCCACAGCCCCACACTCCTTCGCAGCGGCGCACTCGGCCTCACTTACCCTCTTTAGCGCCCAGACCCTGTCTCCTTCCTCCACGATATCTTCCTTCTCCGACGTAGTTTCCTGCTCCTCGTTCCGCTGCGACGGCCTCCTGATCGCCGCCTCTGACCTCTCAGGCCTAATTCAGGTTTTCGATGTCAAAACTCGGACTCCTCTGCGTAAGCTCCGGTCTCACACGCGTCCGGTACGTTTTGTTCAATACCCAGTTAGTGATAAGCTCCATTTGGTCTCTGGTGGCGACGATGCCCTTGTCAAGTACTGGGATGTGGCGACCGAGACCCCAGTTGTTGATTTTCTGGGTCATAAGGATTATGTGCGTAGTGGTGATTTCTCACCGGTTAGTCATGAAATGTGTGTCACTGGGTCGTATGATCATACGGTAAAGCTTTGGGATGTGAGGGTGACCGATTCCAAAAGGGTTATGGAGGTGAACCATGGAAAACCCGTTGAAGACGTGGTTTTTTTGCCATCTGGGGGCCTTGTTGCCACAGCGGGAGGGAATTCAGTTAAGATATGGGATCTGATAGGGGGTGGAAAGTTGGTTTATTCAATGGAGAGTCATACGAAGACAGTTACGTCAATTTGTGTTGGGAGCATTGCTAAGGCGGGTGAAGAAGAGGGGAGGGATAATAGAGTTTTGAGTGTAGGATTGGATGGATATATGAAGGTTTTTGACTATGGCAGGATGAAGGTTACACATTCAATGAGGTTTCCAGCACCGCTTTTGTCAATTGGGTTTTCGCCTGATTGTCGGGTGCGAGTGATTGGGAGTTCTAATGGGCAAATGTATGTTGGGAAGAGGAAAACAAAGGAGGAGATTGTGGAGAGTGGTACTCGAAGCTTTTGGAGTTTAGGGCAAGAGGAGGAAAGAAGAGTTATGAGGCCGTCATATTTCCGGTATTTTCATAGAGGACAGGGGGAGAAGCCGAAGGCAGGGGATTACTTGGTAATGAGGCCAAAGAAGGTGAAGTTGGCAGAGCATGATAAGTTGTTGAAAAAGTTTAGGCATAAGGAGGCTTTGGTGTCAGTGTTGGGCAGTAAGAATCCGGAGAATGTGGTGGCTGTGATGGAGGAATTAGTGGCAAGGAGGAAGTTACTGAAATGTGTTGAGAACTTGGATAATGAGGAGCTTGGATTGTTGTTGTGGTTTTTGCATAAGTACACGACTTTCCCAAGATATTCATCTTTGTTGATGGGGTTCACGAAGAAGGTGCTTGAAATACGGGTTGAAGATATTAGAGGCTCTGAAGCCTTGAAGGATCAAGTTAGGAACCTTAAGCGGTCTGTTGAGGAGGAGATTAGGATACAACAGTCACTGCAAGAGATACAGGGTATCATTTCCCCTTTGTTGAGGATTGCTGGAAGAAGATGATGCCTTTTTGCCTTGATCATTACCTGCTTGCAGCTTTATGTCACAACAATAGAAAGTTCTGCAATTTTGTTTCCTGCGAATTTGGTTGTATTTCAGCTTACGTTCTCTTTATCTTTTGAAGGAATTTTAATTTGTTACTAAGATATATTATATCAAGCTCATTTCCCGTCTTTTTGTTGCGCTTTTCCATGTTCTCAGAATGGAAACGTCGGTTTTATATGCTTCTACATCATATAAACAGAGTTCAGTTCTTCAAATTATACTGTGGTTTTGCCATTGCCCTTCAGTATTTAGGATGGGGGAGAGTTTAAAGTTTGGAGAGACGGAGTAGGCTTTCTTCATAAAAATTTCCGTCATCCAAATAAATACCCTCCGAGGACAGAGTTTGCAAGTTCTGCTCGATTTACATGAATTCGACATGCTCTTTAATGGAAGTCTGGTTGTTTCGACTGGATTCGTGTATGAAATCTCTGGTTTCATTTTTGAATCTCTCGATCACTTCATGCATGAAGCTTTTAAAAGATTGGAAGCATAGATTCGTGAATGCATTAGATTGGACCAAAATTTAACCTGAGACTTAAGGATGGTGCCTCGTTTTTGGAACATTGGTGACAGGAAGGGTTAAAATTGGCTGTTTCCTGGTCAGAACTAGTCATACTCTTTTAGAGCTAACTATTCCCTTCTCTTATATTGGTGGTTGCAGCTTTGGATGTGGGATCTTGGGGGCTTAATAAATTGTTGTTGGTATGAGGCGTCTTCCCTCAGTCTTTACCCAAAACAAGAGAATATGAATTGCAAGAGATTCTCTTTTCTGACCACTATTTCTGCGGTCACCAATTTATGGTGCATACTTCACATCCCAACCCGCTTTAAGGAAGTTCACGTCTTCAGATTTCATAGCCATAGGAGTCTGGCATCTCTCCTTATCTTCCATTTGCTCTGGCTGTTAAGTTCGTACTTCTGGGGCTCTTAGATTTCCAACGGCGAGGCCCCCATTTTATCATCACTGCATATGTATGTCGATTCATCTCAATTAGCTGAAAGGCCTACTTAACTTTTAGCCGAATGTAAGAGCTGCAGCACAAATAGACGCCCCTAGGTTGAATTGTCGTCCCGGGAGCTCTCGGCGACCTTGCGGCAGGCCTTCGAGAAACGTTTGCCTCCATCCACTGCAGTGACTACATCTTTCAGTCCATTGTTGCCATTTTTCCTTTTCATTTTGTTGTTTTCACTTGCCGAAAGGCTCACGTGGAAAGCAATTTCGAACCATCTCTTATCCCCGTGGTCCCTGTCGCTTTGTTTCTCTTAACAATTTGATTTCATCCCTGGATGGAGATGTAAAAGCTTTTGAATACTTGATTCACCACGATTTGATTTCTTACATACTCCTTTACAGCTTACCTAACGGTTACGCCAACATCAGATGTATCAACAATACGATTCAGCTATCAAGGCAAGAAGGTAGAGTACCTTGGCCAGAGAGGACCACAAACAAAGTAAAGTCACCCAGAAACAGATGTTGCAATGAGACGACGATCTTTCTGAATTGTAACTAGGAAACTAAATCATCGAAAACTGAAGAGGATAATTACAAGGAGCGCCAAAAACATTCTCCACAACTTGTTCCTAGAGTGCCCTTTATTTACAAGGTGCAAACCTGGGTTTTTGGTCCCTACCTGGAAGCCCCTGCAAAATGGGATCATAATATGGTTAAAAAAAATAAATATATTATCAGGTGAACGAATATCCAGTTTTAAAATGATACAGAATAAACCTGGTTTTGATACGATAAAAATCTTATATATTCATTATTGCATTAGAAAATCAAGTTTTACAGGAAGAAATATACTGCAAAGACTAGGAACCCAACCTACGAATCGTTGGCTCATGCTGACCAGTAGAAAAGCAAAATATCCATTTCAATTGAATTAAACAAAAAAAAAAAAAAAATAGTTGTCCCATTCAAGCTAAGGTCACAGGTTATAAGCTTCATTGCACAAGTTATTCAAGCAGAGATGCCATCATGATTTAGGACGCCTGCAACATTGTAACATCAGCCAAGTATGTGTAATGAGTCATAAATTGCAAATGGAACAACTACGCAAACCACTTCTCAAAGTCAGAAACAAGTATGCAAACCATTTTTCTTAATTCCCCTGAGCCCCGCCACAACCCCAACACCCGCCTCCACACAGCCCCAGCCAGCGGCCCCCACCAACAACAAAAAAAAAAACCACGATGCACCCAACTAATAAGAAGTGAAAAATCCACATCACCCTTGGCAAAAAACAAATTTATTTTGGACTAGATCTTCTAGATGCATCTAAATTACCTGTCGCTCTTCCAGAGTCTCCTGTCCTTCTCTGGCCTTTGTTCTCCTCTCTTGAAATTTTCAATGATCTCAACTTGGATGAAGACCTAATTGAACGTATCAAAGGAGCATCTTCCTCTTCCTCTTCATCTTGAGCTTCTTCTCGGTCAGATGCACTAATTGAATCCTCTTCTTCGTTTGAACTGTGGCCATCAAAAAGTCTCTTTCCCTCTATGTTGCGCTGCTTACGAGGACGACCTCTGCGTCTCACCACTGTTCCTTCTTTTTCATCTGCAAATAACCAATTTTATTAGCTCATTTAACAGTAAAGAATCTCATATTCAATTTTAGGAGTGTGTAACCGAAACAGATAGATTCAAATGATTTTGCCAATTGAGTTAACACTCCAACAACCAAAAAATTGAAAATGAAGAAGCCTTCCAAGGGTAGGTCAAAGAAGCTAATTTAAGCACATGGGACAAGCCTCAAAAGATTACATGCCACCAAAAACCCCATAAATGGCCAGTCAAGGAAACATTACGTGTCAGGGTGCAAGAGAGAGTTTTAAGCGAGTAGAACCAATATTACACGTAAACAGAAAAATAGCTCCAAAAAGTAGCTTACATTATACCTGAAGCAACGTACAGATATTGGGTAAGCAAAAAAAGTCTCAGTAACAAAGAGGTTTCCCAGTTCAAATCATGAAAGTATATTAGAGTGGCACCTTGAAAACCTTCGTTCTTTGCATACTTGTCACGTATTGTGTCAACAAACATGTGATAGGGGCGCCATCCACTGGGATTTTCATCCATATTTACATTTACTGTACGGCTTTGGACATCCTTTAGGCTGCATAGCAATTAGTGTTAATGGGTGCAAATAGTTTATATCAAAATTAATCTACTAATTCCAATGCTCAAAAGTGCAGGAAAGGGATTTAAAAAGAGGAAAAAAAAAAAACTCTCTTACATATCAAGCACATCAGCTGTTGGTAGCCTGGACACGAAATGGAGCACAGCAACCTCCAGAAATGACAACTGCTTTGGAGCATTTACAAAAGCGTAATCAAGACCATCCTTGACAATTTTTAAGATTTCCGATCTGTGCTTGTTGCGAGCAGTGCCTGTGAACGTTGCAGAAAGCCGCAAACCAAGATCTTTACATTCAAGAAAAGACTTGCTAGTCAGTAGTTCATCCTCACTTCTACCAAGTTCCAACATTTCCCGATGGTAGGCCTGTAGAGACGCAGAACAAGAAACTTCATATATTACGGAAAATAAATACGTGCCTCAGTAGGGACTAAGAGGAACAGCATGACTTCTTCAAGCTAGACAACTCCAAGGGCAGTTATCTGTCAGTCATCTTAAGGCATGAACTTCAGGAGACCAGGCAAAGTTTCCTCATTATTCTCATTTAATCACAGTTTATCATTAAAAACTGAAATTTATTTTCAAAATGAAAGAGAAACGTTAAAGGTAAATGGTAAGAGGTGAGTTCAGGCAGGGGGGGGGGGGGGGGGGGAGAAAAAAAAAAGTTAGGTAAAATTAGAGAAGTCATGTGATACATACAATTTCATCTGTCGTTTCTCTTTGAATATCATTCTTTTGGCATCAACATGCAAAGAAATGCAAGCAAATAGCCAGAAAATAGTCCTTTTCCATTAACCAAGTACTCTAAGACCATCAGTAAATCACCACATGGCAGCATCTTTGAATAAATGAAGTTCCCAACCCTAGAGTTGTGTGACTCACCCTTTTCAAAGCTTCTAGGAAGATATTGGAAAGGTCGTCCTCTTTTCTCTTTAGAACAGTGATCAGATTCGTAACAACCTCTGCCACACTCGTTCCATGCATCACAAAATGAGAAATAATCTCAGGACCAAGATACTCCTGCATTAATAATTGGGAATTTCCAATCAAACAGATAACAATCATACTCATAAATCATATGGTTATATGGATTCTCAACAGCTTTCAGCCAGAGAAACTGACAAATGATTATTCCTAAAACACAAAAACAGAACTATGTTCACCTTAGGAACTACGTCATTAGCTACCAACTTTGCGGCACCAATTATAACTGCATCTCTATTTGTCTCCTCAATATACTCTCTGTTCACATCTTCATCTTCTGTCTCATCTGTTTGAAACACGGATTTAGATTTCTAGAGATTCAAGTCAGGGAATAATTATAGCACAATAAGGGGCAATCATATCTCTAAGTATCAAATTATGAATCCAAACTTAAGTAAGAGAGACTTAACAATCAATAACAAATCCTTAATGTAACCAGTTTAAAACATTTGATTGATCCAATACAAACCAGCAGTTATATGGCAAGATAAACAAATGACTAATCCAATTATGGATATGCTAATTATTTTCAAATATAACCAAAGATATTTATCATTTGGCTTTACTAATTCAGAAAAAATTAACTGACTCTCACCTCAATAGTTTGAGAATTTTATTTGGTTGGATTGTGTGAATAAACAATCCTATCAAAAATATTTAAAACTAGCTAACGGTCAATCAATCCTCATGGGGCAGTGGCTCTGTCAGATGGAGGCAAAAAAGTTACAATTACAGATTTCTATTAAGATAGGAGGCAGAAAAGTTGAATCACCTGAGATATTGAGCTGTTGTTCACAAAGTTTCCAGAACTTCTGGAGAATAGATTTATCTGGACAATACCCTAATTTTTCCAGCTTCGTTCCAGAATAGTTCGTCTTCCTGAAGAAAGTCCATGCTTCAGCAAGTATAGTACAGACCTTGCGCACAATAGATTCATCAGACTAAAATTAAGGAGCAAAAGATCCTGGGTAAAATATTTCAAACGTGTGCTTGTCATTAAAATTTGATAAAATTGAAGCTAAAAATGCTCACCCTGCAAGCTAGCTGATTTCCATGTTTACCCACTTCCTCTAAGGTGTTGAGGAAGTACTCAAGTTGCTCAAATAATGTATTGCGCTTAGATAGTACAGAAGATAAAGATGCTTCTGAGACAGTTTCACTATTTATGACTGAGTGTAGACCCCAGGCCAAATGCATATACATGTTAAGAAGGAGAAAACTGACAACCTGAGGCCACATGACCAGCAAATCAATCAATATCAATGCAACAAAAAAGTAGGAGAAACAAAAATAGATGTATATGCTACATTAGACACACCTCAGTTTCCATATTTCTAAATCTACTGAGAACCATGACCATGTCTTCATATAAGCTCTCAATAGGCACAGACCTAGACAACTGAAGCTCATACAGCCTTTTCAAGTTGACAAGAAGAGAATATTCATCATCACCATCCTGCAGAACTAGAACATGTTAAACTTCTTTGGCTCACAAGCAAAGAAAAAGTAAGGTTATTATTGAAATATACCTCTACTTCTTTGATCGCAACTTTAAGTTTAGCAATAAGTTCATCCTCAAGTTCCTTTAATTTGTTACGAGCAAAGTCCTGCAGCTCCCCTTGGCTCTCAGTGGAACAAAAGTTAAGAGCCTTGACACAAGATCTCAGTGCCTCCTTCTCACCATGCTTGAAAAACGCCTCTTTAATAAGAAGCAGGACATTTTTAAAATTCTGAAAGGTAGAGCAGGTAAGCATTCACTTTGAGTTGAAGAATAAACAATATTAAACAAGCTGCAGAGAAAAGAAAAATTCAGTGACCCCACCTGCTCCTGCCTCTTCAAGGAATAAACCTCAAGGTTAGTATGCAACATAATCTCAACTAGTGATGGCACTTTGGCTTTATCTGCCATGAATTTTCGTAATAACAATGGATAGTTTTTCATCATGGCGACAGTAATTTCACGTCTGTTGTTTTCAAATGTTTCCTGAAATTGGAAAAGAAAAAACTGAGAACTATTCCTAAATATATAAAAAGTGTTTTAACCTACAAATCAACCATATTCTCAATCTCTTGAACCAAATTTCTGAAAGCAAACAAATTTAGTTTACTAAAATAAAAATACAAATAAAAACTGATATTTCACATCAAAACACTCTTGCTTCTACTATAGACCAGTAAACATTTCAGAGCCAACAAAACGAAAAAAAAGGTAAACATTTAAAGGCAACTTAAAGGTGTTTAGGTAAAAGCATGAAGAAAAGGCATTAGCAAGGAATTACACACCTTTTGAGCTTTAGGGTAATATTGCTTGCGATTATCAGTAGCAGGAACAATCCTCTCTCCAACAGCTTTTTGGACAGATGCACAAAGAAGCCGTACTAAGTTTGTTGCATCCTCATCTGTAAGCTCAATTAATGGATTCTCATCCAAGAGCATGGAGATAATACACTTCCAATCCTGCAAGTGGAATATGAATATCATCTGACGTAGCAAATGAGAATTACTCCAGAAGAAGTTTACGTAAGTGGAGTACTTCATTATGATTTTAATCTGAGATGTTAGATCTAGCATCACAACTTTACTTTCTCCCTACAAAATTTCAACCTTCAGGAGTTTACTGAAGCAGCGAGAGGGGCACTACTATAGCAAGTATGGTCAACTTGCAGGAGAACCCAACCACAGTTTATTACACCATCCATAACCCAAAACCCCTAAACACTAATAGTAGAAGTCACCAGGGCCATATTGCCTTCCATCCTGTTGGAGCAATTGGTTGGGATAAGGGTGTACCTTCCCACATATCCTATTCACTTAGTGTTTCCAAATGTTTCTATCAAAAATAGACGAATTTCAACTTGATATAACTCATGCAGGTACAAGTGAGATTTAACCAGTATAATGTTACAGCAGGAAGATAATTTTGAAGGAAAAAGCAAAAGAACATAGAACGAGATATATAAAAGCTACTTCAACTTTTGGCTCAAGTTGTCATCATGCAATGTTATTCACCCTATAACTCATCATGCATGGTTAAACATGAAAAAGAGAAGTCGCTTTATCTTAATTTTAACAATAGAATTATAATCCAACTTTATTATCTTAATGAGTCATTATCAGTTCGATATCAAGATGCAACCACACCAGAATAGAAATATCAATGCTAGCCCAACTGCAAGTCAAGAAGTCAACCAACCCTTCTTCCCCTTGTTCAGGTTGTTAATCATGTCTCTATTAGCTAGTCCTCCCATGCAGTCTACAATTTGGAACTTCCATCACAACATACCTTCATAGCCTTCATGTATTCCCAAACATCATCAATGACGTAGACAATCAAGATTGGATCTGTTGAAAATTCTCTCAATATTTGCAACATTCTGCCAATATGAACCTCTGAAGAACTGTTTTCATCACCTGGAAATAATATTCTAACAATCATCAGTGCTTTAGCAGATCAGAATCACATGTACATGGCACTATAGAGTCAAGGAAGCACAAAACCTTTGGTGCCAGTCTGGGACGTATTGAACTTTTGAGCAATCAGATGATCATAAACTAATGCTCCTATGGCATGCCTGATTTCTGGGGGATCGTCAATCAGAAGATCATACAAAGGACCCAAGTCATCATCTGGTATAAGTTGGTGTCTACAACAGAACACAGACATTTTTCAGAGCAGAATTCTTGCATAAATTTTCACCAAAGAAAATATAGCTCATTTTTAACATTGAATTCTCCAAGGCCTAATCAACAAGCATTTACCTTAGTAGTTGTTTTACAAGTCCTATAGCACAGACAGCCACAGAGACATCAATGTCATCAGCAAGCTCAATCATCCGGTTTGAAAATCTTTCCGTAAATAAACTAAGAGTAGGCACATTATCATCCACCTCATAAAGATTTTGCAATGCAAGGATAGAAGCCTTTCTTACACCAGCATTCTTCAGATCCAATAAGATAAAAGTGGCTAGTTAGACTTTTCCAGCACAAGAAACAATAAAAATCAAACTTGTAATCAATCTAGAACTTTTAACTCACTTTGTCATTCATTGTCCAGCCAAGATACTTTAAATACAAATCCTGCAAGAACAAAGAAGGATATGACAAAATCCACGCACCAAGTGACTGTATACATGATGTTCGAATGTTTGGGTCAATGTCTCTGTATCGATGAACAAATAACCTATCAAAAGTAACACAATACAAATGTTAGAAACTCTTCATAATATTCAAGTAGAACAAAACAGATTTACTGATACCAATCCTTTATATTGCTCACAAAGCAGTATATCTTTCACAGAATATCTCCTACCCAGTAAATATCTTGCGCATCATCTCCTCTAACATTGTGATATTTTCATGAGTCATTGAGAATCTTTTACTTAAGGACTCCACACGAGGGCCCTCTGTTCGTTTCTTCTTTTCTGCATCCAACTGTCTATGTGTAGTTTCACGCTGTGCACTGAGCATTTTGGCAACAGTTATGAAGGATGTGACAAGTTGGAGGCCCATCAATGAAGCAACTTGGCGGTAAACTCTTGGAGGAGTACTGTATAGAAAGGGAACCACAAAAACACTGGAGTAAGCAACTTTGAAAATTTAGACTCAAACTCAAAACCATTCAGCTGTTGAGAACTAACCAAGATAGTGCAATTATATAGTCCATGCACTTGTCAAACAAAACCTGGTCAAATAATGGACCATGTTCACACTCCCGAACCAAAGTGTCCCAAAATGTTTCAAGATTATCTTTGAAGTTTTTAAACTCCTTCCTCTTTGAATTTTGATAATCTTCAACTTCTCCCTAAATTCCAATGAGTCAAGCCAAAACGATGGACAAATGACATTGATGCATAAATATTCAGATCATTTGATTATCACAAAGAAACAGTATGAGCAGTGAGTGAGAGACCGAAAAAAGCAAGCATATAAAACAAGAATAGCAAAAACAACAATAACAATGCAGAAGATTAGGATACTCTTCTGGCAAGACTGACAAGAGCAACCACAACATCATCAACATCAGTCTCATCAAGGAAATCTCCCTTGATATAATACTTAGCTCCACATGCCTATAAAAGCATAAATTTCATCAGTCACAAGGCCAATTTGTTAGAAAACAATCAAGTAGGTTACTCAGTAAAGCTCTGATTAAAAGTTAAAGATACTTGCAACTGAAATAGAAAGTTTTAACACACTTCACTGTATGAAATTTCTCCAAAGACCCTCAAGATTTAGACGCACATATGCATTTGAAAATTATAACAACTAAATTTTCTCCTCTCAATCACAAAATTTCCTATAGAATTGGGTTACCTCAAACAGCATCGTCAAGAGTTCAACCATTGCAAGTTTTCGATCCTTTTCATACCGCTCAATCCAAAGCTTGACCACTTGAGGAATAAGTTTCCCATTACCTTTGATGACCTCTGTTAAAACCAAATGTCAAATTAAGTAAACTGGTAAACATTCATATGCCCGCTCCCAAAGAAGAAGAAATGAACTCAGTAAAATACATAATGAAGAAGAAATGCAATCTGTAAAATACATAATAGAGACAGATTAAGTAGAGCAGTAGCCAAAATTTAGTTTAGAAAGTGTTTGATAGCAACAGATATAAGAGCTGAATCTATAGGAAAGCCATTGAAAGTCGATGCTCGCATAGATAAAATAAAACAAGGTAATCATCCTGATGATAAAAAATATTATGATAAAGAGCAATGAATGCAATTTAATGCATGGGACCAACAAAGATATTCTGCAATTACAGATACCATTCAGATCTCATAATCAACAAAAGTCAGATCTTGTGGGCTACATTATCATTCTAAATCCATATAATCATGCCTTTTTTTTTGGATGCTCATCCACAATTTTAGCATATATTCTAGCATATCAGGGAAAAGTCTCAGGTTGTGAAGCATAAGTGCACCATTTCAAGTCCTGAGAGTGGCCATTTCAAGCAAAACAAATGCACATGGGTCAGACAGTATCAAGAGCTCCACATTTAAGTGGGACTATCGCTAAGCAGAGACCCTACTGGCAAGAAGACAATTATTGCAGAAAATACAATTCCAAATCATTCCTATTCAATGATCTTCCTTGGTCTATCATCTCGCGTCTACCAGAATAACCACCAGCTCAATAACACTATAACTAGCCAAAAACAAAAGACTTGGAACATGAACCACTTTCATTTAAATTAGTCCCAAAACAGTGACACGTGTATTCATAGTAAGTACATATCACAAGACACTAAAAGCTTCCGCTGCAAAGAACCAAAAGAAAAATCATATAACTACAAATGCCAGCATTTTAAGATGACAATTATACAAAACCATCTTAAATCCGAGCCATACATTATTTCCAGCATTATTTTAAAATAAATTGTGCGCATGCATAACTATATTCACAGAACGACAGTTCAATGTAATTTTTACCAATCAAGCTCTGGTCGGTGGCTTCGTGAGCAGAAACTGAAGTTCCTTCATGGGCACGATTTCGCTTAGCCCGAGGACGAGCCTCTTCGAAATCATCTGGCGAACTCTCTCGGTCCACCTGGTCACTTGCTTCGCTGGTGCGGTCACGGTTCTCGGCACCAGCACTTTTTGCCCCAGTAGGTTGGTTCTCGCTATTCTGAGCCTGAGCCCTAGTCCTCTTCTGCTCCACTCAAATAATAAAGACAAAATAAATCAAATCAAATCACAGAGAAATGGGAGCAAATTGCATAATTACAGAGAGAAAGAGAGAGAGGTGAAACTCACGGAGCGGCGCGTGGTAACCTCCATGACTCTTTTTCAAGCTTGAGAGCAGAGGATTAGTCTACAGAAAACCCAAGAGATACGGAGAGGAAGAGTCGGTATTCTCAGATGGGAGTTAGCCCTACCAGCAGAATTGCAGAGAGAGCAGAGGAGTGATCTCCCGCCAAATGAAAATTTTGGGATCCACGATCCCAAGATTCCTTCAGCTATAACTGATAGCGAGGTCTTGCGGCCCCGAATTATTAGTCTTGTGTCCCTGAAGGGAAGGAATGAACAAAAGCATTTCCTTATAACATAACAATCAGATAATAAAAAAAGTATATAAAAAGATAAAGTGATATTTTAATTCTTACATGGACTTGGTTTTTAATTATTTATTATTGTTGGAGATATGTATATATATTTAATATTATATTCTTCTAATATGGCTTGATATTCTTTTCATGTGAGGTAAATTACTTGAAAAATTATCTTTTGAATAATAAGGGGTATATTTCATTTCTTTTTCTTTTTCTTTTTTTATATTTTCTTTTGTTGTCAATCATTGTGCTATAAAAAGACAACCCTTGTATACTTTTTCTTCGAGAAAACAATACACAAAAGTTTCAAAATTCTATGTTTTTATTCATTATCATTTTGTGACAATTATTAATTTTTATATTATTATTAGACTTTTTAGATAATTAGGTTTAATTTTATTATTTCCTTTAAATAAGTATATGATTTGAATAGTTAAAACTTAGTTATTTTAAAGTCCCCAAAGGAAGTGACGGTCGATGAAACTTATGTATCATTTTATTTGAAAGGGAGAATTTAAAGTTTCAATCTTAGACTTTCATTTTTTTCATATCAAATTAATTCTTAATCTAGTTATTTTTGCATTTTGGCTTTTACTTTGACATTAAAAGTACACTCATAATTCCTTGGGTATGACATTTTGACATCTAATAATTATATAATAAACTAATTTTATGTCTAATCGTAGAAATGATAAGGAGATGACTAGGAAAATATGAAAGAATTAACAATATCTCCAACACTTTCTTGTACTCTGTTATTCCAAAATTGAGGCTTCCCTTGGAGATTCAAACAACAGTAATGGAAGGAATTTCTTTTATTTCCTATTATTAATTTTTGTTGTTCTGCCACATTAATGAAGGAGTTAGTTTGTCCTTGTTTTACATTTAAATATCTTCGGAAGGAAGTTGAAAACTGGCCCAAAGATAGATTTTTAATCTTAACTTGCATAACTGAAAACGAGAGTATCAAAACTAATACCTCGGGAAACACTTACAAAATATAAAGATAAAATAACAAGAGGACGAAGAAAATATCCAAAAGGGATAAAGTTTTCATATGATGGATAATCAGATAAATTTTAAAATTATTACCAAACCATACAACTAGTTCTTTCAGTATCCCCATTTGAATCGACATGAAAACACCATACAACTAGAACACGTACGTATTAGCTGCAGGAACGGACGCTTTAGACCCCTGCTACCGCGATCAGCTACCAATTTTTTATTTTTTATTTTTTATTTTTTATTTTTTATTTTTATCTTTTTCTGTGTACTTCTTATGAGAAAGTAAATCTCACACTTTTGAATATCGACCCAGGTTTACTCAGTCATGAAAGTACATACTAGGGTCGTTAAGGGTAGCGAAGGGGCAAGACATGAAGCTCACACGCCTGAGTGGCGGGCACGTCGCTTGCACGTGCGGTGGACGGCGTATTGACCTCAGCAATTTCCGGCAATCACGACTATATTCAGAGGATCAAACGCACCATAGATTATGTGATACTATAACTTGGTTACAAACTTAAAAACTAACAGTGCATAAAGCCACTTATAATCAGACAGCAGGTCCGAAAGAACCTTTTGGGGCAATGGAGATTGCTTCAGGGAACCTAATCAATTCAATGTATAAATACATTGCCATAAACATCCTAAACGAAAAGGTTTATCAGGTCTCAGAGGACGCAGAGAACGAACATTACGAATTGGCCAAGGATTCAATTAGGAGCTGGTAACCTTCTGGGACCGTTGTCTGTCTCTGCACGCACTCAGCCAGTGCTGGAACATCGGAACTGAGGTCTAAGAATCTGGCCAGTAAAAGCAGCAAATGAAAATCGGAAATACGCTTCACGAAAAGAAGATTCCTCGTCCTGTCCAGATGATTCTTCAGCGCCCTCAGGTTCACATTGTTATCCCGATTCTCAATGGGAAACGTTGTTGTAAGTGGACCCTGCATTGAAACATAAGTTAATATCAATGCCACGGTAGTGCCCTCACAGTATAGAAGCAAGTGAAGAACAAATAAAGCAGATGAGTCATGCAGCAACTGAATTTGAGTACGCAGTACATGACCAGAGCAAAAAGCAGTTCTAAGTGCAAAACTTTATGACCAGGGATTGTTTCCATCGACCAAAACTATGTAGTCGGCCGCCAACACCCATAAATACTGAAGTCATAACTTCCAACACCTAAGAATGATTTATCAAAAATGCAGCAATAAAAGTGAACATGCGTAAAACAACCTACAATGGCAAGCTCACATATTCAATTCTACGCATACAAACAACAGCCAACGATGATTATCCAGCACCAACACAACGACGTAACTAAATTTTTGTCACTGAAGAAAGGACAAACCATATAAAGAACTACAAAGGAAACACATGATTTATTTGTTGGCAAAATTAGCAAACATTGTAGGAAAAACAACGTAATAACAGCAGTTAGGCAAAGATGGTCATTTCCAATATGTTCCATAACACGAGAAAAGTATGGAATTTGAGGTACGTGCCCAAGGAGCCAAGACAACGGAACAGTACATGACAAAATGCTCAATGCCACAAGAATTAACAGCATCTCAGTACTTATCACATTGGAGGTTCCAGGACACATCTTGTTGGGATTGAGGATCATAAGCCCACACCGATTTTAAACAATTCTAGTATAGGTATGTTTGAGGGATATCCTAAAAGTTTCCCCAAAATAAGCCAAACAATCTAAAGAAACATAAAACATAATGACTAACATTTTTATCATTCAAACCCTTCCCCACAAACAGTACAACAAGGGCACAAACCAGCTAAAAGAAGCCTTGGCAAGCTCACTGAAGTAACACAAATAAGAAGAAAGGTTGACCTAACTTAAAGGTTAACTAGCAAAAAAAGCTTGGCAAGGGTTTACAACAATAAGAACTTAATGGATGAGATCAAAGATCTCTGCCATGTTGCTACATGGAGAAAAAGTGAACAAAATTGAGCAGCAACAAATAAGAACGGGAGGGCAGAGACTGAGAAGCGAAATACATGAAAAGAGTTTTTATCGTGCTTTCCAAAGATTAAACCCCAACAAGAGGAGTGCTGGAACTGACCTCATTCTTATTTTGGCATGGTAATCGCATACATCCAAAATCCAGACTCTGAATTTAACATTACAGACATGACTGACATAAAAAGGTTTTTTAACTTGCAGTTTCTGAAATCATAATGCTAGTCAAAACCTAATCTAGTGGTAAGTGAGCTACAAGCCTGCTGGTTGGCCATCAGTTGGCAATCGATAACTAAATCCTTCCTGAACAGACATTACGTGCACCAGAATCTCTTACGTTTATAATCATTAAGCTCAAGCTTTAGTTTGTGTTTGAACAGAAAAGAAATTATGTGGTACTGATGGTCCTACTTTCCCCTTTTACTGATGTGGAAAATAAATAGTATAGAATAATGCCAAGTTTTGTCACGCTCTATGTTCATAGCTTGGGGTTTCTGGAATAGAAAGGTTATAGAGTAACTTACTCCCAAAAGTATTGTACCTACTGCTCCTTATTCTCCATATTTCAAACGTATACTAAGCTGAAAATGCATCATCCTTAATAATATAATTGCCTAAGTTAGGACTAGGACCTGATGGAAACCAAGGCAAGCTGCCTCATACGAATCTCAAAATCCTCAAATTTTCCCTATTAATTCCTTTGTCCTTTCCTTCGGGGTTAGTACTAACTCCCATCTAAGGAAAAGGCTCAAGTGTCTCTAGCGAAAAACTAAAGGAAATACTTAAAACTTTACCAAGATAAAATAAACCCCAACAAGTAATCCCTGTCATCAATAATGAGGCTGAGTGTCCCATTAAAGCCTTAAATGACACATTTTGTATAGTTGCTGTGTACAGTAAATAAAGGATTGAATTTAATCTTAGAAAGACGTAAACACACTTTATCAAAACAAAATCACAATCCGATAAAGACAAAGGATCCCCACAAAAGACACGAATTGAACAAAAACTATCATGCAAATCAACACTTGACCAAAATAGTCGATCAAGACGTACCTGGTGATCTGAAATCTTAACCACTACCAAGAAAAAATCATTGTCAACCTCCCTAGTATCCTTCACTCCAACCATTACATCCTTTTTCATCTTTGACAGCTTAGGATCGGCGTCCACGGCGATCTCTGTCTCGAACCACCCTTCCTTGAACAACCTAACGCACATATCGCTCATCTGAAACGCCTCGAAATGAACATCAGTCCCGCCATCTTCATTCACCTCCAACTTCACCAAGGCAGTCACCCACTCCTTCAAGCCGCTTTCGGCCTGAAACTCCGCCGCTTGAAGCACCTCGCGGTTCGACAAAGTGTAGTCCTTCTTGTCCTGACTGATCGTCTGGGTGAATATGAAACCCACACTCCTCATCCCTAACCCCACCGCGATCGCCTCCACGAACTTTTCCTCCTCCGGATCTCTCAGAATCACCAAATTCTCTTCAGTCCCTTGCTGTGGCGGCTCGTAGATGAAGTCCACCTCGACCTTGCCCACCTCCGAGACGGTGCCATACATGAACCCGGCCCGCTTCACTCCGAACGCGAGCGTCTCGTTGACGTAGTGCTGGAATGCATTGGCACAGTCACGGTCGAACGAAACGAGCTCACAATGTGGGTTCTCCTGGCGGGTGACGCGCATCTGCTTGGCGATGAGGTCGTCCATGGTCATCTTGCGGCCGAAGGAACCGGAGGGGTGGAAGGTGGGGCCTGAGACGGTGCGTTCGCCCTCGTAAGCGAGGAATACCATGGAGCCGTGGGAAAGATTGAGCGAGGAGAGAAGCGTGCTAGGGTTCGCCATGTCGTTGAATTTGAGAAGATCGGCCGGGGTCTTAGCCAAGAGGAGGTTTTGATTGGTAGAGAGGGTTTGGCTGTCAATGGGGATTTGGAGCTGCGATTGGATTAGGTTTTTGAGTTGCGAGACGGTGATCTGCGGGCTCTCGAATGAGATTCGCTCCAAGCCGTCGCGGCTTCGGATTCTAAGCATCATCTTGAAGAACTAAAGGGGGCTCTCTAACCGAGAATTCAGAGTTATCAGAATTCGCTTGAATACGCTAGCTGCTTCAGCGGAATTTGATTCTTATAAGCGGAGTAGCAGCAGTAGCGAAGCAACAGAGTTTCTGGACTTGTGTTTTCTTGATGAGGAAGAAGGGGAAAAGCATTACTTGAGGACGTAGAGTTGGGTGGCCAATAATTACATACAAACAGGAGTATGATCCAGGTTTGTGTACCTTTTTTCAGACATCCTGATCCGTCGATGGAACCCAAGAGTGTATGGATCAGATCCCATATGCCAAGATGAAGGGTGATGCCGATGGACCCTTAGCCTGATTTCCGTACCCGGCTGTAAATGGTTCGTGGCGGTTAGTCTCACGTGGACTCGTAAAGTACAATCCTCTGTCAATCCAGTAGGTTCTTTTCCAAACTGAGGTTTGTCTTCCGCGGATCCCATAATGTTAACAAACAGGCCTAGTGTCTTCCTACGCTCTGCCCAACGCAGGCCCATAATGCATCCACAGGTTCATATTCTACTCCGCTCGCTGGACAAGAAAAGAGGCCTGGGCTTCCAGGCCACAAAGAAAATCTTTTTTTTTTTTTTTTTTTTGTCAATCACGATCTTTTGGGCGACTTATAAATATAAGGTTATGAAAATCATAGTAGGAAAAGAGTAATTTCGTGTAATTTGTGTAACCAGTAAATTTTCTTCTAACTAGTCATTTGTGTAATTGTCTATAAATTACAATTAGGTGAGAAATTCTCATCAAGTTGACTGAAACTCAACTTTGGCATGTAGGAGTTTATGAAGTGAATGTTCATCCTTAACTTTGATATTATATTAGAGTGTGAAGATTTATCTCAAAATCTTAAGGTAGTATACAAAGAATTCTCATCACTTATAAGACTACAGACTTATCCTCTCACTTCCAATGTGAGAACACCCACTTTCAATATCAACAATCATTTTTTATCTATTTAAATTTATTACTTCTTTTATTTTATTTTAATTCTAGTGTCCCTGTCAACACAATATCTTATTTGTAAGTGTAATGCCTGAAAAAGGAAATTAAAAAAAAAAAAAAAACCACGGGTTATATCTTTTCTATCAATACGACGGAGCCCCTTCTTTTATAATCAGCTTATACAGTTCACTCTTTGGCGTATGTTAGTTGCATGATCTCATAATTCGACCGACACTAATATGTTATAAGACCCTTCCATTATCATCAGCATGGTGGTTCTGAGATAGAACCTGAGCTTACAAAAGCGTTACAAAGAAACGTGGTAGGCTCATGAACAGAACTTGAGCTTTAGAAAGAAACATAGCAGGCTCGCAGCGATTTATTAAACACAGTAGATTTACGAGCAAATGACCGACTAAACAATTCCGAAAGCCCAAAGCATCTTAAGCATTGACCGCCCAACAACGCTTCCTGATTTCCCCAGCAGTTCCAGAAAGAACCTCAATACCTCCCATCCTCTTCATTGACTGTGCAAATTCTGTGAAGAAATCTGTTTGGCTCACCAACTCCTGGACAATATTTTGGGACTGCTTGCTCGTCAGAAGAGCCGCGTCGGATTGGAAGAGACCCTTATTTTGCAGAAGGATAGAATAGTAGTCGCTGTCGAAGTTTTGAGAGCTGCCAGGGTCCATTTCCACGGTCGTCGTGTTGTCGCTGAGACTCTGGCACTTCGTCTTCAAGACTGCGGCATAGGTTGAGTTCAAAGAAGGGTCTTGATCGCCCTTTCCAGTGAAATTGTAGAGCCTGTTGCTGAACGCATTGCAGTGACCCACTCCAATAGTATGCCCACCTGCATTCAGAAATGTTTATACATTGTTTGTGTCACAACTTCCCCACATGATTATGATAACAACTCATTAAGGCTTAATTTGATAAGTCTAATCCAGAATAACTACTAGAAAGTTCCCCTTGTGAGAAACATTGCTTTGGATCTACCTGATAGTACCACAAGGTCATGCAAAGTAAGGTTTTTCCTGGCAAAATTTGCCCTGAGCTGAGTGAGGTTAAAGATCGGCGGTGGAAGGTTTGTTAAGACCTCTGGGGCGCGAGAAATAACGCCATCTCTTCTACCTGTAAGCACTGTCCACATTGATTTTTGATACTGCAAACATTACAGTAAATGAGTCATAGTGTCGTACGAGCAAAGAAAATCTTTCACCATTCTGCATTATCTAGAATCATTTTGCTCCACTTACTTGGAACGAAACCGAGTCCCTTGCAGCCAAAGCCAGAATGTCAGCACAAGATACAACTCCTTGACATGCCTTCTCAACTTCAGCTTTGATATCGTCAATAACATCGAAGCCTGACAAAGATCTATTTGGACCGGCATCCTTTTCTGCTGTGTTATTTGCAGTGGAGTTCAGTAAAATTGATGCATCGCAACCCTGCGAATTTCCATTAGATTCTGTCAGTTTAAATTAAATTTGTAAAGAAAAATGGCCTGTTTTATTGTATCAAAGCATTTAACTATTCGGAGTACTGTGACAAGTTCAACTGATGAAGCGGTTCAACCCTTGTGACTTCCACAAACTATGCTAGAAGAAGACATTTTACATGAACACCGTGAGAAAGCAAACAAGCATTTTGTGACTGCTTGACTATCTATTTGAAAGGGCAGATCGCTACGGAGTTAGTGCAGGAACATAATAGAACCTTACTACTGGGAAAGAATGTGGAGCACTCTTCGCCATAAGACTAACCTATACTGGACCAAAGTTTTGTTAAGTACGTAAAGCATGCATACAAGCGATATAAGCGACAAGTGTAACTCGTGCTTAGTGCCTTACCCTTACAAAACAATCGTGGAAATGCATTCTCAGCAGCTTTGCCGGCAAGTTGGGATTGCTGGAGACATGTTTCCACGTAACGTTCTGGACAATCTCCTCTGCCCGTGGACAGGTTTCCTTATAGAATTCCTTCTCCAGGCTGCCTCCTTGACAGACCCCAAGAATGCCTAGTATGCAGATCAACAGGAGAATGCGGGTCTCGATCCTCATTTCAGAATCCCTTTGGAGTAACTCTACTCGTCCTTAAGCAAAGGAATTCTGCTTCCCTCCATAATGCCTTGGTCACGGGTCCTTATATGCCCATCTAAGAGAATCTTAACAACAATAGCCAGTTAAGCACGATTAGTATAATCATGTAAACAGAGAGGGCGGCATAGACTTTTGATTAATAAGTCCATCTGCATTTATCAGACCCTTCTAAATTTCGCCAAATAATGAATACGCTATAATAAGTCATTTTTATATATTGTGTTGAGGTCCCAAATAAGAAAAATAAAAACATGAAAGAATAGCATACAAGGAAATGAGTTCATAAACAAAAACCGTGCTAGTTTCGTTGCATCCTCGGATAATCCTAGTTTTTCTTGGTCCACATCATTCTGTTCTCGTAAGTCAGAACATCGGAAGGCAAGAAATACTCTTATCACTTTGGATGAGATGATAATACCAGAATATAGCTGCAGCCTAATGGGAGGTGAGGATAACACCGAGGAAAATAAATTTTTAATTATAACGATACAGCTCATTAGGACAACTTACAACTAAATTATAGTAAAGTTTATAGTACCTTAATGTTTTTGTTTCTGTTATGGAACACCGCTTTCCAAGATCCGAAGCAAGTTCCTACAAACCGCGACCATCGCATACATTTTCCTTTTTTTCTATCACAACGCATTCCACGGTCAGCATAGATTATGCCACAAAAAAAAGAAGAAAAAACTTGTTTATATTAAACCAAGTCAATGGTTTAGTCGGCAACATGGCCCTTCTATCCGCTACTGTATTCGCTTACATGCTTGTGCCAATTACAAGCTCTGATTCCAATACTGTCTGCTTTTATGTTATCATTTTCTACAACTAATAGTGCAGGAGAACTCCTGGGAGGAGCTTAAATCATGCGACTTATACCCTGAAGAGTCCAGGAGGAGAAACTCGAGATCCGTATGACCAGTTTTCGATCTGTTCAGAAGTTTATGAGCACCTAACGGTCGTTCCATCTACTTAATAATGCAGATGAGCTTTTATTTTAATGCTGCCTTCGATGTAATCATATTCTACACGCGCATTGCTTGAAACTCTGTAGCTACATGACAAGAATGATTTAGTAAAAGAAAAAGGATGACAGCCTTGGAACATGGACTGTGGCGAGCACGACGGATCAATACTAAGATTAAGAAAGCTGGGTCCAACTAGGGATTGGAAAACTTGCTTTGTTTGACTCGATTAATGATTGATCAAATTGCTTTCATGTGCCAAAGCCTGAAAAGAAACAAAAGAAGAAACTTGTAATCATATGCCACCATGTGATAATTTGCAGATGGTAAGGCCATGCATGAACACAAATAGGAACACTGGTCTCGGTCGATAAACAACTACCATTTTCTCTTGTTGGTCGCAATCTAATACGGCTTTGCAGCTTCTTTCTTCAGAAGGAAAAATTTGGTTAGCTGAAATATGGAGCTCACAACCACTATGGTGTGGCATCCGATGGATAAGGTGGTTCTCATTGATCATTTCAAAAACTATACATGAGTATACAAAATGAGAATAAGGTGATTGATTATGCTAAATTCTTCCAAGTCCAAAGTCTGATTACAAACGTTTAAAAAAAATTATTGTTCACTTTTATTCCCTCCCTAACCCCCAACTAAATCATAGTTTAACACAATGCCTTGGTTTAGTTGGAACCAAAGCAACCTAAGACCAAACGATTCCTTCGCTACCTTTACGTATAATAATAATTACAAACTAAAACTAAAGCCATAGTTTTTCTATCGTCTCTATGCTTCGACTCAGCCAAGGTCAACCCTAACACAAGTTTCTGTCGAAGGTTGCCGACATCCTTTGTATAACTATTTCGATTATCAACCTTCCAAGCCCATACTTGCAAAACTAATTAAACAATTTTAACTTGATTGAATCAAGACTGTTAGGAGTTGTGCGGCGATGGGTTGGGTCAAGTTATCAAAGTCGTAGTTTTAATTTAGATGCCTAGATAGTTGATATATGTATACGGCACATACCATCATTAGAGTTCTAATTACGATTGTTGTTATGATTAGTGTTAATAGTATACAACATATGACATCATTGAGATTCCAGTTATGGATATTGTTGTTGTTAGTAAAACTTCTAAAGCGCCGGGGGCCAATGGGTCAACAAAAACAAAAACATATACGTTAAATTAAAATATAGTGTACAGAGTTTTGATTTCTGAAGCCAAACTTTTGGAGAGTTTTTTTTTTTTTTTAAAGAAAAATACTTTGGAAATATTCAGCCACCATTAATTCTTATTTAGAAGAAAAATGTTACGACATGGTTCAATACAAAACTTATAATCTTACAAGTAATACACTTGGGCTTTACTCCAAAATGAATCTAGAATTCTAGCCTTTTCTACTACAGCTTGTCACAAGTAACCTTATTTGATATTTGATACTTGAATCTAAGTAAAACTTTCAACGTCAAACACTAATATTCAAATAACAACTAGTTTATTTAAATTGAGTTAATAATAGATAGAGAAAGAGAAGCCTAACCTCAAAGTATGTGTATACACTTAGAGGTAGGGTGGCGATTAGAGTTACATTATGATTTATTTGTAATACAAAGTTAAAATTCTATATTTTTACTCTTATTATTCATTGAAACTACTATCATTTAAGGAGCTTAAAAAAGTCTTGAATTCTAACTAAATCTACTTTAGTTGAATTTGATCAAATAAGAGTCAAGCAAACTCTTAAGTTTACCACAAGAGAAATTTGGTGGAACATCATTTCCCATGAAAAAATTGACTTGTGTAAACTTCAATTTCATATGAATTTTCGTAAAACATAATCTTATACAAAATTCCATGCTCAACTAATATTAACTAAAATCTAAATAACTTATCCTCAGCATAATATTTAGACTTCATAAGATATATCAACATAATTTTAGAATTAGACCACAAAGGCTATAGATGTGATCTTAAAAAGATAGACAAGAAAAGGTGAATGAAACAATTCTTTTCTTTATTTTTTTTGTTTCAAGTTGGAGACCAACGTCTATATTCTTTCAGAAAGAGAGGACTGGCGAAGAGCTATCAGAAGAAGTACAAAGGAAAAGTGAAAGACAATAAATTTTGAAATTTGAATACTAGGCTTTTGGAGGGAGGGGGCAGGTAGCCTCGGTGGGCCCGCTACTTTCCGAGACCAATCCACAACTACTCAATCTCCTCCGCTCCTTCTCGGTTCCCGACCGCATCGAGTCTGCCGATCATCCGTAATGACAAAAATAGCCTTGGGCCCGGAATCCTGTGCAATCTTTAAGCAGATTTGTGTTGGCTCAACAACAAAAAAAAAATGCTCCCTAAAGTTGCCCAAAAGCCCCATCAATCTGGGTTGGTAGAGACGGTGGACCTGAGGTTCAGATTTCATAAATTTTTACTTTTGGGAACTTAAGGGGGGCAGGGTTTAACTTTCACACCCAAAAAGAGACGATCACGTGAAACATGGGAAGAAGTTGATATTGGACGAACCAAGATTTGTTGGAGTTGTCCCACCTCGCGAAGAGCCGAGTTATCGGCCTTATTAGATGGTGCCATCCCTCCTCCTTATGAGTGTTTTTAAGGAGTGAGGCCCACCATCTAAGATGGTATCAAAATCAGGAAAACGTGGAGATACATTCACACTTAGACGGTAATTACGACAGAAATTAACTGATGTGAGACAGTTTTCAACAAAATTAAAGTCATAAACCTAAGTGTCTGACCTTGGAATATGTTTCCAAAAAGTACTTTTTTTACGTTGTCAAATTTTATAATTTAGTTTATGCTTGAGGATCCTAGTATTAGAGATGAAACTGCATGAACGCTTGATTTTGTTTAATAATATTTTCATCTCCCAACGTTATGGGACAAGGACAAGGACAAATATTTAGGGAAGCGAAGGAAGGGTTGAGGGTTGAGAAAAGCAAAAGAGTAGCAGAGTGAAGTCGCCCCTAATCACGCGAACAACAAAAAAAAGGACCCTCGATCATTGGAAATATCAAAGTTGTCCTGCTTTTGACAAGCCCAATCACAATCATCGCTCCTCAACGGTCTTCCACGAATTCGAATCTAATATTTTTCCTTAGGAAGAAGAATGTCCTGGGTTTTCTTGGAAAGTGACCCCGTCAACTTCTTCTCTAATTCTCCAATTGCCATAATTACTTCGAACTGACTTTGTTTTGCTTCTCATCTTGTTTGTTCAACAAGACAGAAAGCAATGGATGGACAAACAGAGGAGACTTTGAGAACTCAAGACATGTACCGAGTTTTGCTCCAACCAATATTTGATGCCCCCATTATCTTTTCAAAAAAGGGTCATAAGAATCAAAAGGAAAACCCATAACTTATGCTTTTAACATATTTCCCAAATTTTAACACTTTGTCTTATAACTAGTTTATAGATTAAAAAACAGGAGTTCAAAATTGATGACGTCGTTGTTGTGCCCTTAGGTTAGGTCCAAGTAGGTGTTGCAGTCCGTATGGAGGTCTGGAAGGGGCAGGCACGTAATTGAGAACAAAGTGAAGGTCAAGGATCTGGGACTTTAGATAAAGTAAAGCACCCGCAGGAGAAAATTTGAAACGGGTGTCCGTTTGAACCTGGAAGAGTGGCCGTCCGTGTAGAAGGGATTCAAAGTTGCAAACTTCGAAAACCCAACTTGAATGCAACGCAAGAAAGGCATTAAACCAGAAGAAATAAAGCCTTCAGAATTTAAAACACTCACTCTGTTCCCTCTTGGGATAATAAACACAAACACGCTTGGAGTTAAAGGAAAACACTTGAGACAGAGAGAGAGAGAGAGAGAGGAGAGAGACATGACGGGGCTCGTGATGGTGACGAAGGGAGCTGGGTGTGGTGGAAGGGGAGGAAGGGCAAAGAGCTCAGAGGAAGAGCAAAACCAACTTTCGGTGGCGGCACTTCTCGTGGCGGCTCTGAGGAAATCCATGGTGGCCTGCCGGGTCGATAGACGAGAAGATGTTTTGTCATCCGTTCATCACATGGAAATCGGGTGGCCCACGAACGTGCAGCACATCACCCATGTCACATTCGACCGGTTCAATGGTTTTCTGGGTCTGCCTGTGGAGTTCGAGGTTGAGATCCCAGGTCGAGTTCCCAGTGCCAGGTATCAACTGCTCTTGCTTTTACATCTTTGGTTTCTATTTGGGTATAAAATGTCTCTTTTCTCTTGCTAGAAGATCTCATAGTGGAGGAAGCAAGTTGTTTTATTTACAAAATTCTGGATCTTGGGGTGGCTTGGAGGGAGAGAGAGAGTGAGAGAGAGAGATTTGCACTGCACCTGTGGTTTAAGTTTCATTAGGGATGTGTGTTAAACCTTCGACTTTCTACCTTAACAAACCTCAGCTTTCAGCAGCATCTAAGCTGAAATATATCATTTTTAGCTTAATGTAGATGGTCTATTTATGGTAATGAAGGTTGAAATAGAACAATATGGTGATTAGAAGCCTTCAACCCCCAGTTATTTGTAAAGTAGAAAAGATATCACTTTCTTGAGCTCTATATCGTTTACTGGTTCGCACTTTCTAGCACGCAAAACTTAGTTTTCCAATCCCCCCGCCCCCTCTTCTCTCCTCTGTTTTTGAGATCAGGAAACTGCTGGAAATTGGGGTCTATATTTATGAAGGAAATTCCAGCAAAATTTGGGAACTCTTTTAAACTGATGAGTTGAGTTCTTCTGAGTATTCCTGGCCCTTCTAGCTTTCTAGATGGTGTAGACGAATTGGGCTGTCTCTGGCATTAGATATAACCACAATAGTAGATGTAATCACAATATTCTTTCACTAACCACAATATTTCTTAACTGATTGTCATTTACAGTTCCAGTTAGTGAGTTGCTATAAAGAATGTTGAAATTTGCTATCCTCTTACTGTTCCATTCTTGACATGCTCAAAACGCTTTTGGATCTTCTGCTTTCATCCCACAATTCTCTGTTAGACCAAATTTGTTGTTTTCCTATCTTTCCTCCTATAAGTTTCTCCTTATGTCGATTAGTTTCTTCCTTTGTGGATTGTTCTAACTTTTATTTCTAAGATTTTGTAGTGCAAGCGTTTTTGGAGTCTCAGCAGAATCAATGCAATGCTCTTACGATTCAGCGGGAAACAGCGTGCCCACCATACTCCTCCTAATGCAGGAGCGTTTATATTCTCAGGGTGGCCTAAAGGTACTCCTACTTAAGTACTAATACTCGTTTACTTGAACATGGTTAATTGTTTGTCCAAATTTGGGTAATAAGTTCAATTTCTTACTGGGTTCTTTGAATGTTTCCGTAGGCAGAAGGAATTTTCAGGATAAACCCAGAGAATGGCCAAGAAGAGCGTGTAAGGGATCAGTTGAATAGGGGCATTGTTCCTGAAAATATTGATGTCCATTGCTTGGCAGGGCTTATCAAAGCATGGTTCCGAGAGCTTCCTTCGGGAGTCCTAGATGGACTTTCTCCTGAACAAGTTCTACAATGCAACACCGAAGAAGAATCTGTTGATCTTGTGAAGCAGCTAAAGCCAACTGAGGCTGCCTTGCTCAACTGGGCTGTTGATCTCATGGCCGATGTTGTCGAAGAAGAGGAATCTAACAAAATGAACGCCAGAAACATTGCCATGGTTTTTGCCCCGAATATGACTCAGGTGCATAACCATTATCTTGTTACATTTTCAAGTAACCCTTCTTGCGTGAGGGGGAAAATGAAAAAGTTTTAGGGACCTTCTCTGCTTTCAATATGCCTTATAGCTGACAACTAATAATTTTTCATAGTCATTATTCTTCTGTTTTTGTTTCAATATTGTGCGTTAATTTGCTATCTTTTCTTTGTTCAGATGTCTGATCCTTTGACGGCTCTAATGCATGCGGTTCAAGTAATGAACTTGCTCAAGACTCTGATAATGAAAACACTAAGAGAACGTGAAGAATCTGAAACTGGAGGATATTCACCCATGTCATCCCGTTCATCAAATCCAGAAACTGACGAGGATAGTGGCAGTCAGCAAGAAATGGATATGAGCTGTGAATTAAGAGGACCCACATCAGATAACGATGGCAATGACCCTCATCACCACAGCAGTGAAGATGAAGATGAGGTTGAGGTGGAGTCATTGAGTGAGATTGAAGACTGCTTTCTGAGGCAATTGGATGAGACCAAAAATGCTTCAAACAGTATATCAGAACAACCAGAAAATGATTTGCGGTTAGAGTATGCAAGCCCCTCAAGTTGCCTGGATTCCAATGCAGAATCTGTTATCAGTGGTGTGTCATTTACGGAAAGCAAAAATGGGAAATCCAGTTTCAGTTCAAGTGATGAAGAAGACATGGGGACCAGTCTGAATGCCGTGGGATCAAAGTTTGATAAAGAGAGCCCATCTGTAGGACGTGCCAGCACCAATGATGTAGAGATGATCGATAAATTGGAGTCCTCCGTTTCACTTGTGCCATTGTTCGCATCTACATAATCTGCTTGACTTCTTCCATTTTGCAGTGCTTGGTAGTATACTCTGTCTGCTCTTGATATGCTCTCAGGAGCTACGATTGCTTGTAAATTAATACGGCAACGGGTGTGGGCTTTTGTTAGACTTTGAGATAGGGAGTGTTTGCTTCTGGGTTTTGAAACAGTCACAGTTCAGCTTGGGGCTGAATTTGTGTTTGCTTGTTGGTGTCTTTTCCGTGGGCATTTTCAGATTGGAATGAATTGTCCTTAGAAATCTCGTCCTGTCTCCATGCTTAGTATTTGAAAAGTCTGTATTGAATTCGTATGAAGCTTGATTTTATTGTGGAAAAACTCTGCTTGTTACAGATTCTCGATTCACCTGCCCTGCTTATTTCAAATTCGAAGGTTCTCATACATCAGTCATTCAACCCAAGAGTGGCGGACAACGAAAGCAATGAATAAGAACAGAGTGGTAGAGAAAAAGTGGGAGAGCTAAAATGAACAAAAAGGTTGTTGTGGTCTACTTTGTCAATAAGATATGATATAAATTGAGAGACAAATAAAAGACAGGATTAGGACCGTTTAGATTGCTTGGATCTTTATCAGGCTGCTAGAGAAATTTATTAATTCCATCTTTGTTGTTAGTTTCCACCAAATAATCCCTGATAACATTTTCAATGATATTGAGTTAGTGGATCTCGATCCCATTATAAACCCCACTTGCAAATATCATGCCTTTCAAACAACCCACATGCTATAGTAGCAACCTAACATTCCTCAAAATCACTGCGCTAATCATAGCAAACCCAATTGCCATCTTCTCACTTCTTGAGGTGCTGAGTCTCCACCAAAGAAGAAGTTGCTTCAGTTGCCCTCCCAATCTTCGTCTTCCCAAGCTACTGGGAAAACAAGGCGTCTCCTTTACTAATTTGGGCTTACTCCACAGAAGTAATTTTAAGGAAGTTAGCAGCAACCCACAACCCTTTATCCTCAGAACTGGATGTAACTTGAGTCACCGTCAACCATCATGCTACGAATAACGCATTGCTAAGAAAATTGCAGCGATTGCTAGTGCTTCTTAATGTCCATGTTATGTACAATTTTCATGGCCTGAATGTAGATCAAAAACCATCAACACCCCTTCCAGTTTCTCTTTCGAAACCCACAAGAAAAGAAAAAGAAGAATACAATCAAATAAAGATATATAAAAGAAAAAGTGAAAAAAGAAAACCAGGAAAGCTAAGACCCAAGAAAAACAACAGTCCGGTTTAGGATGCCAAACATGACTCCCAAAATAGCCTGTTCTTCTCCGCCTCATCCATCAACTGCTTACTTGAATCGACGGAGCCACTAGATTTCTGGCGGCCCGTTACCCTCCAGTTATGGTCCATACCCCATGGTTGGTATCCATGGCCCTCCTCCTCCTCCTCCTCCTCCTCCTCCTCGCCTTCTCCCTCATCCTCCAGTCCATCATCGTCGCCTTCATCATCAACACACGCTCGAATATGACAATCCCCGAGCTCATCGACCATACAAGAGTTGGACGAATCGTAGCTACAAGACTCTGCATCATCATCGGCCATGGCAATGTCGTGGCCAACGTCAGCGATGGTGGGATCAGAATCCTCCTCAGAATCTCCGGTAGCTTCAAAGAGCAAGAAGGGAGAGACGTCCATAACATTCACCACCTCCATCTGGTCTCACAAAGAAGGAAAGCAAAGCACAAAAGATCTTTCCCCGCATAGACGCGGTCACTAAATAGGAAAACTAAACGGAGGATTTCGCGTTCCTTGTTTGACAACTCTGTGATATATTAGTGGGAAAATCGAACTTGCGGTGAAGCGATAAGAAGAAAAAGAAAAGGAAAGTCCGAAAACTTTTGCAGTGGGCAAAGAAAAAATCGTAATATAAAAAGAGGAGGTAAACAGAGATTAAGCATGCGGCGGGTTTCTAGAAGGAGTACAAGTGGGGCTGCCGTAAAAAAAGGCTGGACCCACTTTTCTAGAAGGCGATGACTAAAGACTTCCATGGATGGACAACCTAAATCCTCTAGAAGGAAAAGGCCATTTTTTCAGCCACGTGTCGTGCACCCAAGTTTGTAGATTTTGAGTGGGGATCTCTGTTTCCACTTCGTTAACTTGTTACTTGCTCGAGCTAACTCTGACGTTGGAACGAAGTTGAGTAAGCAAAACCAACAAAGCCCAACTCAAACCGTGGGATCGGTTTTTTTTCTGTTTCCTTTCAAGCTAATTCAGAGGCCTCCTTCTGCGGACGGACCCTTTTGGTTGAACAGACTGCAGACGTTGTCAGTGGGCACGTTCACTTTGATCTCTATCGTTTCTGGAGCTCTTTTCTAGGTGGTAGGTCACTTTATGGCTATTTACTTGTATGATTAGCAAGTTTGCCTCCCTTGTGTCCATGATTATCCAAAAAGAAAAGGAATGCTCTTTAAATAAAGTATATTAAACGTTCCGGGTAATGGCTGCCTAATCCGCATTTCAACAATATGGGCTTGGAAGAGAACATATCGTGGTAGATATCCACATCGCTAAAACGTGGGTAGCTCAAACAGATGAATAATTCAGATGCTTGACCTTTGGGGCAGCACGCACACAGTGATTGTTGGTGGTATCGATCAATTTGCACAATGTGAAGTGTACAAGATGCATACGGAAATCATAAGGTCCCATCAAGGTAGCCATCGGATTCCAGTACCTGAAACGCGTCAGACTGTGGGTGATGGGCCAGCAGACATAAATCGACCAATTCACTTGTCGTGTCCAACCCCATCATCGATACGTAAGGGAGAAAGTTGTTGCAGAGGGCTCATTCCTCCGCTTTGTCCGCACGAGCAACGGTTACTCGTCCCTTTCAAACATGAAGTATCCAACATTCAGTAAACGTAGGACTTATAATTGGTACCAAAACCTATTAACCGCGTGAAATGGACTCATAAACCCTTACAATGCAAACGAAAGGATATTAACGCAAGCAAGTCAATACCACCGTGTGAACGGTCTAGGAAAGGAACCTACACCTACCCCATGTTGAATGGTTGCATCTCGGTCATCATCCTATTATACACGGGAAAAAGCCTACACATGATTAAAACGTAGCAAAAGAAGCTGCCTGCCACACGCTTTACACTTTGCTTTCTTACGTGCAAGCACGAAGTACGCCGTAAGATCTTGCGCGAAGAATCCAAATCCTTTATTGTTGTCTTGGACTATATATTTGGACAACGTGTTACGGCGTCGAAAATAGTAGAGACAAACATTTAAGAATGAGAACGACAACTATGATAGTGAGTAATTGTGGCTGTTCACCCTGTTCCCTTCCCTTCAAAACAATATAAGATAAAAATATAGGGGTTACAATCTTAGATTGGAAAATTACAGATATTAATGACTATAAATTCTAAACACAACCCTGAGATGGGTTAAAATAAGCTAAAATCTTTCCACCAAGTGGGACAAGAGCCAAGGGGTTATAGGTCACATTGCCATTCAACAGGTAATCTAATACGAGTAGTAACAAAATGAGGTAAACAAAAATCCTAACTACACAATCTCGGATGTTACAACTGAATCTTTACTGCTCGATGTTTACCATATTAGCATATCTAAAACTGTTAAATTTCGATATGACAACCAAAACAATTCATTTCAAAACAGCATTTGACGAAGTCAAAATAGACGAAGAAAAGGGAACAACGTACTCGTTGAAAGAAGCCTAGTTCATGCAAGAAACATTGCTCCATAGTTGGGCAAGGAAAACATACCAAAATAAAAGAGCAGCCTTTTTATATAGAGTTATGGAGTTGGGGATAGAATAAAAGCTTTAAGCACCTTCCTAGACCCGACCATCGGTATCAAGCATTGACCAGAGAGATGGAAAGCCATTTGAAACAATTATGCACTCTAATTAACAACCAAAGCCTAGCATAAAACACACATCATTGACATATTTTTCTCACTTTATGCCATTCAAATTTCTCACGGAGCACCAAAAAACAAAAGAAATAAAACAATCGAGTGACACAAAGTGCACATGGTAACAAAGCATTATGACAGTGCCAGACATTATATCAGCATCTGTTGGACAGGTGGACATTGGTCATCCAGTTGCAAAGTTCAGATGGGAGTAACTGATTATAAAGGAAAAAATGCACCTAAAAGTACGTAACCAAAGCTTAAGAAAGCTGAAAGTATAATCTAAATTGTACCACACCCCGAAATGACTATCACATTTGGTACTGCAAAACCTAAAGTTACAAGAACGTATATATAGCCATACATATGGCCTGTATCATGAAAAACTAATCACCACACAACCGGATGATGTCCACCCTGTCCAGACTTCTTCCATAAGCCGTTCACCACAAGCATTGTACATCTAAATCTCAAATCATCCTACATGTATTTTCTCCTGAAAGCTCAGAATTAGAATCGGTCATTGAAATTAAGGGATCCAGACTCGAGGGATTCAAATTCTTTTCCAGCTATAAGATCAAACCCACTAAACTGTTCTTTTTTGTTTTTTTTTTTTCTTTTGTCCAACTGCCTAGTTAACAGACAAGGAATTTAACAAAGGGTGTCAACAAGAAGAACGGTCCAGTAGCAGCGCCTAAGGCACATATTTCTAGTTAACTAGCAATACGACGCCCAAACAGAAACCTTTTCTAAGGAGGTGAACCTACAACAGAAGAAATGACTTGATGACTAAATCAGCAATTACAAGCCACTTCAGTTCTTTTGTGCTTCTCCGGTCAAACTTTTGTGATATAAATTTTAAAGTCACAGAATACATCAGAAAGGAAACTTATGAACTGAAGAAGCTTAAATGAAAAGGCCAAAGGGGGAAAGCCTTACCAAAAAGATAGTGATGTGATTATCCTCTACTTTGGTTGATTATTTTGTAAAATGTTTTGTTTTTCAAGAGAAAGGAGAGCTTAGATACTATTGAGTGAATGCAAAGTGGCCATAATTGAGTGACAAATAAAATCTCCCACTACGGTAGAAAAAGCTTTAAAAAAAATGAAAAGAAAAAGGGGAAAAGCCTTACCAAAAAGATAGTGACGTGATTATCCTCTACTTTGGTAGACTATTTAGTGTCATTTTTTGTTTTTCGCAGAGAAAGGAAAACTTAGGTACTACTGAGTGAATGCAAAGTGCCTGGACAGATTTTGAAAGATAGTACACGAACTCTCAGCAACAGACCTGTTAAATTTTGGTGAGGGAAGCAGACTTGGAACTTGGAAATTGCCAGATTTAGCCTTCATAATCACTATAGGTCTCGTTTGTGACAATTCTCAGGTTCCGAGAGCGTATTCAAGTGTAGTTTTTGCATGCATAGCTCGAGTGTGCCCTAAGCTTTTGGTTCTGTAGTTACAATACTCTCTGGACATAAGTGGCGACAAAGACTCTTTGAATAAGAGAAGCTTCATAACTGAAATTGAAAGATAAGAAACTCACGAGAAAGGACATTGCCCTTGATAATCTGAATGTAGAAGTGGGGTAGACAAGAACTTCAAGAACTCATCATCAACGTAAGGAAGGAGAGGCTTGTCAAGTGATATATCAAATCAGTCTAGATTATGTTAGGATTTCATCGGACATGAGTTTAGTTACAGGATTGTGTGCTAAAATCAAAAGCATCAGAACCGAGGAAATTATGGAAGCTTTTTAGCATATTCACAGTACCTTCACAGCCAATCCCCGTTTAAGTGCCATAGTCCTCTCGTTCTTCCCCCTGTCAATAATCGAAATACCCTCCATCTTACTAGTATATTGGACTGGTTGTAGAGAGGATGCATCAACAGAGACCCAAGATGTAGAATCTGCAACAGACTACAAAAACGGAGATGTTTCTGCTGATTAGTACTAGTTAAAAAAGCAAATTACCACAAAATGTACTACTCTTGCAATGAGGAAAAAAAAAAAAAAGCCTGAAATGACTACCTGGATTGTATAGCATTTTGAAATGAATGGCCAAAAATAGAAGATTAGCTTCTACCATGTTACTAGTGAAAACATTTTTAAAACCACTTCATATAGTCACGAGTAAGACTGCTGCAGAGAATCTAAGCATCTATTTGATAGAGCACCCAGTGGAGAACAGCTTATGGCCAAGTAGTGTACTTCAGTCAGCATCCATAACTATAAACAAACACTCATATCAAAGCAGTAAATACAACGACTTAAATGAAGGATAGACCAAAGAACTTAAGTATAATGCAGCGTGGGAATCTCAGGAAAAGGATAGTTTACATCCACGTCTAGATTGCACTAACGGAAAAAGGAAAAAAGAAATTATAACAAAATCATCATTGTAATTCTTTAACCAAAAAAAGGAGATAATTCTGCAAAATTATCCAGCTAAACAGATGTTCTGTGGGGAAGAATCAATAAATTAATAATTAATGTCTAAATGAGCTTCCATGATACACAAATTACAAATTGTACTGGCACAGAATGCACCACAAATTACAAGTTTCTGGGATATGAGTCCCATTGAGGCAATTACAAGTAGGACGGAGCAGCGGATATAACCACAAATTATCTCTAGTCCATCCCAAATGCTGATACTGCAGTGACACCGATATGACCAGGTTGCGTATGACCACGTATCAGTAGATTTCTGCTTTCTTCCTGATTCATCTTCCTTTTCAATAAGGCTTACTCTCTTTATTATCTCTTTTAAGCTGAACCTTTAATTTCTTGCCACCTAACTGGAATCCATTCATCATGTTAATGGCAGATTGAGCAGCCTCTGGTGACTCGTAGCTAACAAATCCTGCAAACAGTGAATTAGTTTTCTTTAGGTACTAATAGTATCAGAGAGACAAATCTCAATAGAAATCAAGTGAGAATGGTTAGCTAGGTAATTTAATCACCGAAGCATTTGCTGACACCAGTAGCCTTGTCGACAAAAACCTTAGCACTCAAGACCCTACCATATGGCTGAAAAGCATGGGCAAGCTCTTGATCTCCAAATTCTTGAGGTATGTGATAAATAAATAGATTGGCACCAGGGGGACCTAAGTCAGAGTAGAGAGACTACTCAATAACGACATCAGGAACTTAAATCCAGAATAAAACATATATTGACTGAAAAGAAGAAGAAGAAGAAGAAGAAGAAGAAGAAGAAGAAGAAGAAGAAGAAGAAGAAGAAGACGAATTGCTAATAGACAACAACCTTCAACTTGAACCCCAGAACTCCTACTCGTGCCAGAAGAGGTTGCGGGATTACTGTTCACAACAGCAGATGTAACTGATCCTGGTGAACCACTCATTGGCCGGTGGCTCATCATTCCTCCAGGATATGCCATGGGATGCTGCAGGCCTGGTACGCCAGGGTAAGCAGAGCCCACATAACTTGCAGGAGGAATAGCATAATTTCTAGAGGCCATACTGGGGCCAAGGTCTGGTGTGATTCCACGCAATGCATTTGCTTGGTTTACCGTAGGGACCATATTATGAAATCCAGGTTGATTTTGAATTGGCAGGCGGTACTGCATAAGCCCGTAAGTTCCAGGAGCCTAAAGAAAGTAGGAGACAGTCAGTACACTATAAACTCACTAAAATACCAGATTAAATCAATGAGGACTAGAAACACAAAATTGAGGCACTCTCTAGGTAGGCAGGGCAGTGAAATGAGCACGGTTTTAAAGTGCAAGAATGCTTTTACCAAAAAGCAATGCTTACAAGTTCCACATATTGCTTATGAATACATAGATATTAGGAAACTGACCTGATAACCATATCCATTATATGGGGCATAACCCATTGGCAAAGCTCCAAACAATGAAGGATGTTGTGAATCAATACTCGACACATTAGTAGCCTGGGATTGAGCTTTCTGAGCTCTCCTTGCTTGCCTCTCTTTTTCAGTATCTGCCCATTTGACAACTAAGGGAACACTTGATCCCTGATAAAGGAAAAGATGACCATCAGTTCAGCTAAAGGATCGGCTGATTCTGAGTTCTTTATTTTATCAGCAAATGTCATCTTTCACAAAGTAGCTTTAACTCAGCCTGCCCACTACCTTGCAAATACTAATGACAATAGAGAAGATGGTACCATAATGAATTTCCACCTAAATTTGTTATTTGCACAAACCTCCATTTTATGCTTTCCATTTATCGCTTCTAGAGCTGCAATAGCTTGCTCTTTCGTCTCATACTTCAAAAATGCACAGCCTGCCATAGAATACATACATATGTGCATACATACATGAACAAAAGCCAATGAACACACAAAGAAATGGAAAAGCTAAGATTTGAGTGTTTTAAAAGAAGTAATCAATCTAGTGCACGAGAGTATGGAATAAGTACCTTTACTAGTTTGTTGAGAACCCCTTAATATCTGCAAGTCTTTGATAGTTCCATATTTAGAGAAGAGAGCAGAAACGTCAGCTTCAGAGACATTCTTTGGAAGCATGCCAACAAAGAGTTTGTGTTCTGGACGACGGGCAAAGCCAAAAGTTATTCATCTATGGAAATGACATGCAATGCAAAATAAAGGCTTCAAAGAAAGAGAAAAGAAAAGCATTGCATAAGGAAGGAGAACCAGAGCAGCAATAACTAAGAGGCAAAATATGTGATCGAAATAATGAGTGTTACCTAGTCTTTCCAACTCCCCATCGGCATACTTCACTTGCAACGGACTAGATGCCTGCATGGGACAAAGAAGAGGTTATTTGAGATCAAATTGAGAAAAACATGAACGTGCCTCGTACTAACAGTAAAGAGACAGTATAACTAGAACATAAAAAAGTTGGGGGCAATAATTGGGTGCCAAGTACTTGAATATGACTTACTGATATGCCTTTTTTAACATCTTTCAACTAACTTCGTTTAGATAGATGAATGACTACTTGGATCAAACAGTAAATCAGAATGGCTGTACAGGCAAAGGCAAGAGCCCAAATGAGAAGCTTGCCTGGGCAATCACTTGACGGTCCAGCAAGGCCTACATAGGGCTCCGCCACTGACTTTAATACCTAGGTCAAAAAATTCCCAAGCTTGCATAAGCATTCAATTTAGTGACACCGGCCTATATATCAATCTGCTAATCATGATTGTTGGTGCACAAAGATAGTACAAAACGAGCAATTACCAAAAACATGGAAGTAAATTCTCTTATCCAACAACATTAGAAAACTCAGACTGATGCCCATTCCCCTTAACATACATTTAGCCAAACAGTAATTTTGTTGTTCAATGTCTCACAAAAAGAAAATAAAAAAATTCTTGCTAAATTCTATCACAACTTGTTCTGGTAGGCTACAGCTTGTCATTAGTTAGCTCTCACTAATGGACCTAACATAATATTGAGGCACAATGATTGGCCTATTCCCAACCATGCCTCTTAATTTTGATAATCTGCTGCAAGATGTGTCAACTGAAAGTTCTTCTCTGAGTCCATGTAAGTGTTCTCTAATCACAATTATGAGTTTCGCAAAATACATTCCTCAACCCTGACCAAACCTTTTGCTACATGATTGGCAACATGACAGGCTACCAACATTACTGAATGCTGCAAATTTACGTAAAATAACTTTTTTCAGGTGATAACTGGATTACAATTTTCAAATGGTCCAATTCACAAGGAAAGAAAACATAAAGAATGAATAAGCTGAGTACTTGGATCATGATCATTTTAAATTAAGTTTTCAACCCTCCCTAAACTGGCTGATGGTAGTTCTTAGAAGCTATTTTAGATGGTATATTAGGCAGGTAGAGTACTCATCTAGGCGCTTACAAGGCAACTATTTCTAAGCTATGAGTCCCTCTCCAGATTAAATTATTCTGCACAGTTATGCTAGTTAATATAATGAAGCCCCACTTTATTTATGTTGACTTAATTATTTTTCCTTAGATCTTTATCTTTTAAACTAGTACCATACATCAGTAATGTAAGTAGAATCACAAGGACAAACTCTAAATCTGTTGGCATAATTCGAGCTTACTGCCGGGCTCTATTTTACTCTTGCCCCTAGCTTCGTGGGAAACATTACTTAAAACAACTTTAAGTTCTGCAGGAAATGTTTTGATAAATCATTAGAAAATAAATAGATAATACGGTGCTAACTGCCAATTATGTCTCTCCATTTATCTGGAGTCCTCAGTAATCGTGATCAATTGGCTGGTCTGAACTAGTGCAGCATGCTAAAGTTACAATCTTCAGGAATATTGTTTCTTCTTCTTTACACTCGTGAACAACTGGAATCTCAGAAGTGACACAATGCACCGAGTTTCACTAACCACGCGTTTAATTATAAACTTAGAACTCAGAACTCCCCAATAAAGTCAAGAGCTAAGAAGACCAGGAGCATTTATCTTCCGAATAGAAATTAATGCAACCCTCTTGTAACCAGCCATCCTACTGAGAAGCAGCCTTTGGACTCTTGTGATCAAGCTTTACAAACTAATTTCGCAACTTCTCCATTGTTGACACAGCAAATCAATCAGCTGTACAATACCCCCAATTTTTGTCAAACATTGTCACTTCGTAGGGTCAAACGTAAGGCAACAAAAGCATTATAAGAGTATTTGATTTACTAACATTCAGTAATTCGTAAGAATCACCTGGGTGGTTAGAATTGAGTCATAGTACTCTGTGCGCGCATGAATTTCATAGCCACTGTGCACTCATATATAATACATCTACACGTGGAGTTGATTTGAAATGTACCCATTGATTGCTATAAATGGTCGTTGTTAACGCTAGCAAACTGTTTCCAGGGAAAAGGTACCCACACATCAACTAGTTGTTAGAACTATTTCCTCCAACACTTGCCGACACCCAAGGCAAAACTTTTATCAAAGTGCGCGGTGTCATAGACTTAACGAGGGAAATTAAGTTCTCAGAAGAGCAAATAGATTGCTGCTCTTAAAGTGAGAAAACTATAACTCTTTTTACTACTTTAAGGTTGTCTAGATCAATAATTGACACAATAGAGGGAGACATCCAAGTTTCAAGCACAAGAACAGTCAAAACGTTCAAAACTTATCTCTCTAGAAAGTACAAGGACAGAGATCAGAGTCACACTAACCCCAGGCAAAGTCTTCTTGTTGTGACACGCATTAACGGCCTTGTCCGCCTCCTGCCTCGACGGACATATCACGAAGCAACACCCTGCGCGCAAAAATCATACAAAATTAGGGTTCGAAGCACGGGAATCTCACCGAAGATCGAACAAATCAAAGCCAAATCACACATTCCGAACGAAGTAGGAATTCGGAGACACAGAGCGAAGAAGAAAACTCGAAAATGTGGGTGAAAAAGGAAGCAGACCACGTGAGGCGCGTGTGGCCTTGTCCTTGATGATGTTGACCTCGTCGACGAGCGCAAACTCCTTGAACAATGCAAGGAGCTGCGCCTCCGTCATGTGCTTCGGCACTTGACCTACGAACAGCTTCACGCTTTCCTCGCTGCTCGCTCGCGTCTCTCTCTTCCCCTCCGCCATTAATGCCTACACACACTCTCTCTCTCTCTCTCTCTCTCTCTCTCTCTCTTACTTCCTGTGTCTGTCTCTATATTTTCGCTATGCAGCGGTTTTGGTTTTTTCTTTTTCGTTTTTGGTTGTCCGTGGAGTCGTCGCAGGGGAAAATGGGGGTTTCTGGATGGCAAACTTGGATCTTCAATAGATATATTATAATTAAACGTTTGTTTCCAGGGTCGAAGTTCTAGTTTATTACGACGGGGCCACTACAGCTCTCCGGGCCCTCCGGGCTGCTCCCTGAGCTGCACGGAGAGTGCAACTCTCTCTGCTCTGCGCCAGCCCATTGACGGAAATACCCTTTTCTGCAATCAATTCTCTTGCATTAGAAGTGCCGGCCATTTGAGGTGGCTATGTTCGTGTAACTTGTACAGCAATTTTCTTCTGTAATTAAAGGGTTATTAATTCAAAGGCCAACTACTTCGGACCCAATAAGATCTTTGTCTTATTAGAAGTGATTAAGCAAATATGATGGTCTTATTATTAACAAATCCCACTCCATGTTAACTGGAAGAAGCTGCATGTGCTGAACCATGTTTTTTAAGAAGCGTGATCATATTAAATAAGTTTGAGTTTATCGTCATTTCACTCAATCAAACCTTGATTTAACCAATGCACTTTGATAGATACGAGGTCGTTGTCGCTTGATGGGAATCTTCTCTTTTTTTCTTTTTCTTTTTTTTTCCTGGTGCATAGACATGAATGAAGAGAAGAACTTAAACATGTTCGAACATTTTGGGGATGAAACTTTCCTTTCTTGAATACGCGTTTTGTTTCCTGTGGATTCTCAGGTCATCATGCGTCTGTCTGCTTGTGGTTTTGAATAACCATGTGCGTAGAATCATCATTTTTCAACAACCAGTGGAAAATCGGCACTGACTACAGCAATTGTGGGTGGAAAACAACCTACTCCATTTCCATATGTAGCTTGAACATGAAAAGTAGTCCATGCATAGTAATCTCTAATGTGCTATCACGGAGACATGCTAAAAAAAGGGCGTGACGCAAATTTTTATTTAAAAATTCTTCAAATACTCCAATTGTGTTAAACTCATAGAACTTGCTGCGTTCTCCAAATAAAAACAGACCATAGTTTCCACGACGGTTGACCGACTTGTCTCTCTAGTCATTTTCGTCGGAAGAGGTACGGGACCATGGGGGGTAGAATAGGAAACGTGGGAGAAGGGTACAATGGTAGATTATCGTGGAAACCGAGGTACAAAGATAAATACGCCAGACTGTCCCGCCAAGCTCGACTGCTCGGCCTCCCTGTACTCCTCCAACCTTCCCAGTTGCTCCTGGTATACTTTCCCCGGGCTTCGCAAGTGGGGGCTCCTTTTACCCTCCGAAGTTAACGACGTGACATTTTTACCAGGGGTTTTTTGGTCCAGCTGTCGTTTTTATATGGAATTAAAAAACTAACTTTCTTCTTATTTTTTCTCAACCTTAATTTTGTATTCGATAAGTTATTAATTTTTTGACCATGGTTTCCCCTCTACCATTTTGACTGGTTATAACTCAATAAATAATATAATTTTCTCTCCTTATAATTAAAAAGTATAAAATTTAATCCAAAAATAATTCATAAATTAAGTAACATATTTTTTATAGTGAAATATTTTATTTTTTCTTAAAAATTTATGGTTGGTTGTTAAGAGAATTGATGTTTAAACATGGAAAATTAATACAAAGCCAGGATATTGATGATACAAGGCATTAATTATTTCATAATGTTTCACAACAACGAAAGTAAATTCTTGCCTATTAATACAAATTATTATTAATCTCGTCACCAAAAAAGGATACTTCATTGTCATAGTGGACTCCGCAAGCAGCTTTTATGATTGTAGTGTATTTTTCAATGAAAAGAGACGTATGCATGGATGTAAAGACGTAATTTTCCTTTAAAGCAAAGAAAACAAGGAAGCCATTATCCACTTTGGATAATAGTGCTCTTCTACACACAATCATATTCATATCCACTTGACATGCATTAACGCGTGAAAAGTATTGGTCAGCCACCAATAACCAGAAAAGAATTTGGTAGGGCCCCGACCTTTTCCATGCCATGCTGGAATATCTTCGAGGTCAAATTTTGCCGAAAGTGGACTGACGGCGACCGCGGGTTTGCTTTCAAGGCCGAGATCAAGCGGACTTAAGCAGGCCCCGGCTTCATGGCATTGGTTGGTAATTATTGCAGGAGGGCCAACAGAATCCCTGGCCTTCCTGCGCACCGATGAATAAGTAGAAGGAAAAGACAACATATTATATTGGAGAGAATTGGAAGCCCGGATTAGCTGGACCGTTATCTGATTTAAAAAAGAGAAAAAGACCCTCTAAAGTCACGTGAAAGTTCGTTGTACCTAAACCATTTTTTAAGTGGAGCGGTGTAGGGCAAACGCGACACTGAGACTGGCTTGCAATTGCATAAAAGCGTTCCAGCTGATACAAGAAAAAATGGGAAAGACAGGCCATCTTTGCTCTTTTATTAAAACAATCGTAAAAGTGATACAAGAACAAGAACAAGTACAAGTAATTCTGTTCAATTGGATTCAGCAGGACCCCAGAAAAAGATGGAGCGACAGGTAAAGAATATTATTACAGCAAAGTCCACCCAGGGAGAAAAGCCTACTTGATGTTGAGTGGTAATTCTTGAGGATTCAATTGGACCCAGTGGAATCTGGTTGCATTAAAATGGAGTGATTTCTTATTCACCTAAAAATTGAGTATCTGGCGATGAATGTGCGCTGGAACTGACAAAAAAGCCATTCTAGTCCGACATTGATGGCCGTTGTAAACAGAGGATTCCAAGACTACATGGCATTCAGTCCGGCAAGCTTCCGCAGCTTCTCACAAAGTATAAAGGTAATGGTTGTCTGTGGACCCAATCTTGCGAATATAGCAAGGCCCCTGAAAAAATATAAAGTTAGCTCTCTCATATTGTGCAAGAACACAAACGAAAATCTTTAAATTTCTCCCAGCTGATGAGCTTGCGACTGTAAGTTCCTCAGGAAGAGAAAACGTTTGTGTGGTCTAGAAAAAACATTTATCTGAAGCTTCATTACAAGCTTTGCCATGAATATTGCAAAGAAGAAACCATTCACACACATCATATACGGGCCAAACTGTAGCCATAAATGGAATGCTTGAACCAAAACTCACCCCTTGTAAAGTCCCCTAGGCCCTTCAGTGATGACAACCTGAAGCTCACAAATGCATTAGACAAGGAAAGTAAGCTGTGTTTTCTCTAGAGTGGACAAAAATGAAAAACTATACTGCCAGTACCACTTTTCAAAAAGACTAATAGAGCAAGAGCCAACACCATGGCAAACATAACACTAAAGTAAGAAAATGAAAACAGAATTGTTAATACAAGCTAAAAGGCAACAGAAACCAGTGCAGTAGGTGGAGGCAACGCAGCTAAAGCAGTGTAGTAGTCAAGCGCATCAATTGGGAAAGTAGTAGTGAAAAAGAATTTAGTGCCCAATCTTCATCAGAGCCGCAAGAAAAAAGAGGACTAAAATTTGGTTGGCTCAGACAACGTAGCCACAAAAGAATCATGTTTCCTACGATTTGGAAACCTACATACCAAAGGAAGTCATACGATTTGGAAAATCCCTCCCCAGCAATGATAACCATCTTAACAAAAAACTCACTTCAGCTAGAATGGAGCAAACAACTGCCGACATGCTATCATAACCCTACTTCAATAATTTATTTCTAGGCTATTAGGCTTTTACAAAGTCACTTCTAGTTATCACCACACATCCAATATTCCCTCTTAGTAAAATGTCCAGCACAGCCCCCTGTAAGAGAAACCTGACTGAAATTGGATATGCAGTTAGTCAAAGTTACAAAATTGTCAACTACAATAATCAAATGCACACTTACATATGTAAGCAAGGAAGGAAATAGAACTTCTAGAATGTTAAATATAAAATGAGAATGCAAAAAGTACCTGATATGCAAAATGAAATACATTTTTGTAGGCCCTAACTTCTTTAGATTCTCGCTGCAACATCAGACGGGTTTTAATCATGTCCATGGGTGCAGTTACAAGGGTACTAACAGTGCCAGCAACCGTACTTGAGCTTCACAAGGGATATATACAGTCAGATAGAAATGCAATTGAAAAAGAAGAAGAAGCATTATTTGTCATAACCTAAAATCAGGGAGTGAGTTTTACTATACATACGTTTAGGACGGCATTTAATATCCCCAGGCTAGCTTTTGATTAGAAACATGACACATATGATATCATAAACTCCTATTTCTGATGAATGGTTTTCATTTATGCCCCAAAAAGTGGCGCCGGGGGGGGGGGGGGGGGGGGAGAGGAAATCATCTCTCTTGCTCATATTTACCATGTCATTTACTATTTTCATTTCATAACATTATTTAATACTGATGCAAATTGTCTTCGACATCCCATGACATGCCAACTTTTTCATTCAAATGTACAGCTTCAGACCATGTCACATACTCTTAACTTGGGTTGCAGATATTGGCAGGTCTACAGATAAAAAAAAAAAAAGAAACCTAAGAATAGTACTATACATGAGATGCAGAAGAAATCCTTCCTCGAGAGGTGTCTGCTTGATCAAAATCTGCAGATATATGAAGATGGAGAGAACCATTAGTAAACAGAAAATATTACTGACCAATCAAACATATTACTAATTTCAGAAACGGTGAAAATTACTTGTGTCAATACTCAAAGTCAAAAAAATCATGCTTAGAACTAGACCCGCTTGGATTCATCATATGTTGCCAGCTGAGATGCAGTCAAAGCAGCTGCCCTAGCCATAGCAGGGCCAACTCCCTTCCAGAGAGCTCTAATTCCCTCTTCAGAAACAATTCTCTGCAATTCTCCAATAGGTCCTCTTCGCAAGTTAGGATTCATTTGCAACCGAACCTGATGAAAGGAAAACTCATTTTTGAGATCAAATTCAAGAGAAGCTAAGAAGTTCATTTGACATGGTAGCACTACCTTTAGCATCTCAACAGGATTTGTAAGTGCAGTTGCAACGGCACCAGAAAATGCTCCAGATGCAATCTTAACCAAGATATTGGTGGACCCAAAAGCCCAGTTACAAACATAATTTGAGGGTTCATACAAGCCTAAACGAAGACCGCCATAAAGAGCAGACCTTGTCAATGCAGGTGCAAATCCTAGATACATAGACCTGGGCCCTTCATTCTTCAAAACTTGAACAAATAACTTTCCCTGTTACAAATCCACGTATAAAAAATGCAAAGAAAATTAATAAATAAACTAGATGACGATAATGGAAGAACCCAAAGGCTTGGCATAATACCATTCCTTTCAAAGGACCTCTCTGGCCAACAAGTTGCATTTGCAGCCTAACTTTGAGTACATCTGCATTTCAATATGAGGTAAATTAGAAACCTATAGATTGAACAATAATACTGAAATTTCCTTACAAGTTCTTTTTCTGCTTGAGCTTTAATGCCATGGTTTCCTTATAATATATGAAATAAGCAACTCCTGATGAAACTTCAACACCCAAAGAAATCATGATCAAAGCTACCTAGCAATAAATTCCATTGTGGTAGTCGCATCAAGATCCAAACTGTCAAAAAATTCATACTACCTTTGCCATTACACATTTTTCAGAACCTGAGAATGGTTGCCAAGACAATTATGAATATTATCAGAAGAAATTGAAATGCATAACTCTAGCTCATTTCTTTCTTTCATGCAGACAAGATTAACATCGAGCAGACCACCTTCAAATTCTAACTTGATAACTAAGCTGCAAGGCTAGTAATCAATCCACAATATGTTTAAACTTTATGAATTAATTTTGACAACAGCACCCGATAACATAGATGACCCTCGACCTTAATACATGCATAAAGCTCTACAAAAATCCCAAAAGTCAAGAGGTTTACACAAAGAAAACCAAATAGAACCATTACTGAGATACCATAACCTAAGTCATTTTTGTGTAAAGCCAGTTAGATTAACTTTCTGCCATGGACAAAACTCTCCTCTGAATTTGGATCCACTCGGAACTTCCACATCAACCCATAAGTAATTAAGAAAACAAACCACCAACTTTCAAAAAATAACCATTCACTCTTACACTACTTGAAACTGAAATAGTCATTTTAAAATGTCATTGAAGAACTTGGAGGCCACGGTAGTCCTTCACAACTGTTGCACATTTTATTTCATTCTATAATGAGTAAATCTAGTTTATGGTCAACTCCAGGTTGTTGAGCACAACTTTTAACTTATCCCGCTACACCTACCAGCTTCAGCAAATTTTGGAATATCTATTTCAAACATATCACAAAGCTGTGACCGATAAACAAATTTTCAACAAAACCACTAGAAACCCTTTCGTAGGCTTCAATCAAATAGGTACAACTATCTTAAATTCCAAATTAAACATCTAAATCCATTCCCACTCGTAGGACTCATTTTTTGTCGTACAAATCCTAATTTATAAACCATAATGTCAATGCCACCACTCACCGACTTGCAATTAAACTATTTATTTCGAACAAACATTAAGAAATCATACGTGCAACGCACCACCACACCCACAGATATGTGCGAAGATATGCCACTTCTATCAAGTAACCCATACGAAAAAGCATAGGAGGCGCAGGAGAAGAAGAACCTAGAGGATGGGTGACACCGGTGGCAACCGCAACGGCGAGTCCACTGGTGCCAAAGTGGTAGAATACATCGGACGGCGAGACAGCCCAACTTCGCTTTTCACTTCGGTGTTTCGCAGACCCTAATTGTTCCAATTCTAATTCAAAAACAAGTAAGCAAAATCTCAAAACACAAAAAGTCAAACTTGCAAATTAGTATCAGCCAGAAAAACAAAACTTCGTTTCGCAACTCAATTGGTGGCCGAAACAAGTGTGAAGAGAAAAAAGCTTTGTTTTTTAACATTGAAATCTTTAAAGAATATGATGTTTTCCACAATTTCCTCCAGTTTCAGACAACTAAAAAACGACCAACTTGATCGTTGTTAGAGAGATGAAATGGAACCTGAAATGGAGGATTTCCCGGAGCCTTGTTGGTTGTCCATTTTGCTCTTTCGGCCCCCACCCCCGCTTCAGATAAGTGAATTTAAAAGCGATAAACAAAAGCGCATTACTACTAGTTTGACGTATACGCATTTGGAATCGACAGCGTTTAAGTCATATTTGTATCTAGTTTTTCTAAAAACGGAAAATCGATCATTTAATTTACCATTTTTTATAAAACATCCTGCATAATTTTAGTTCACTAATATACCTTCTTTTTATTTTTTATTTTATCATAAAGGTTTACCCCAATAACATTTTTTAAACGAAAATCACGCGACTTGATTACGAGTAAAAATTTGACCGCCATAAATAAACATTTGTAAATTCTAAAATACATTAATTTTTTAGAAGGAAAGATAACTAATCAACGATCAGTAAAATCATCCTTCTCTTTAAGTGGTCATCCATGACAAAAGAAAAGGTACAAACGACCCACCCATGTTGACGAATGAGGGGCGGCTATTCCTTGTTTTTGGCAACGGTTAAAGAAGTGGCCCTCTTTCACAAACCACCTTGCACAAAAAGGAAGTCAACTCAACTATTATTTAAAAAAAATAAGTGAAGTAAAATTGTAACTTATATTGTATTATAATGTGTTAATATTTGATTGACACTTATGTAGTCAAGCAATCATTTCAGATATTTCATTAAAAAATGTTAATTGAATCGTATTGTCATAGAAAATAAAACCATGACAATTTATTTTATGAAATTACATTTATGTCACACAGATTAACCATGTATTTTTTTTTTCTTATTTGATTCCCATTCAAATGAACATGTCAATGGTATCTTGAAAAATAAGTAATATATTTACTCGTAACTTATTTTGTTTGATTTTCTATGTTAAAATAATAATAAAAACATATTCAAACTAATCACAAGGTTATTCTCATGAATTTTTTTGTCATGACTTCCCATTATTTGACTTGTGAAAAAAAAAGTAGAAAGCAAAATTTTGTTATTAATTGAAGTTGGGTGGAGTTGGTCATGTTAGGAATAGTGCCACTTAATGGTTATGGAGAAAGGAGAGGGTTTTGAGGAGAAAGCTTATGATGGTGGATCCTAGGAGGTATTAATGGGTGTTGAGTGGAGTTGGTTGTGTTAGGAAGGATGCCACTTGATGGACGGGGAGACAAATGTGAGTCTTGCAAAGGGGTTTCTTCAAGTGGGTTATGACTCCTTGTTGGTGAGATTTCCATAGGTTCATCGGGGATGAATGTGGTAGGGGTATGGGTATCTGAAGGTATCGAAGCAAAAGGTTAGTTTGATTTATCATTGCAAACAGCAAACAAAAAGCTTGTTTCATGAAAAATCACATACCGTGAGATGAACATACAACCAGAGGGTTGATGGTAGCACCTATACCCTTTGTGGCGTGGGCTGTACCCCACAAAGACATAAAGTAAAAAGTGTGGTTGCAATTTGTCATGAAGAGTATCATGTAGGCATGGGTAACAAGCACAACTGAAACTTCTCAAGAAGGAATAATCAGGCTCTCATTTGTAAAGAAGCTTGAATGAGGTTTTATTTTGAAGCATTGTAGAGGGTAATCTATTAATGATGAAAGTGTCTATGGTTAATAGCTTCAACCTTGAAACGATGTGGCATTTGAGCTTGGGTTAGCATGGTTCTACTCAAATCAACAAGATGTCTATGTTTTCTCTTAATAATGGCATTTTGTTGAGATGTATGGGGGCAACAAAATTGCTGTTGCATGCCATGAGAGTTCAAATAATCAATGAGCTCTTTAAAGATGAACTTTCCCCCATTGTCCAATTGAAGCAATTTAAGTGGAAAACCTAATTGCCGTTCAACCATTCAGTGAAAAGAAATGAACACATGACAAAGATCAGATTTGCGCTTTAAGGAAATATCCACACAAATCTTAAGAAATCATCTACAAATATTGCATAATAAAGGTAGCCTTGATAAGAAGCAATTGATGCTGGGCCCTAAAGATCGCTATGGACCTTTTCAAGTGGGGAAGTCGACCAATTAGAAGAAGAGGCAAAAGGTAATTGATGACTTTTACAAAGTTGACAACTTGAACAAAAATCTAAACTACTTTCTTTGATCATGATTTTTCCTTTGGCTTGTAATTGCTTCAAAACCCCCAAGTGACCATGCCCTAACCATGAATGCTAAATATCTTTACTTGCTGCTTGTTGGTGATGGGAAAACAAAGCTTGAAATTTTTGGGTTGGTAGCATGTAAAGATTACCTTGCCTATATCTTGTTAGTAGGACTTGCTTGGTTTGAGAGTCCTTTATGCAAAAAGAAACATCATTAAACTCGACTGAGCAAGGGAAATTAGATGTAAGCTTTGTAATGGAGAGAAGATTAGTTTTCATAAGAGGAGCAACCAAAACATCATTTAAAGGAATCAATCCATTGAGAAGAGAGGTGCTGCTTATATGAGAGGGAACTCGTTCCCCATTTCCAACATGTATGCAATCATCACCTTTATATTCAAAATATTGTTCAAGATTACCTTTATTGTTGACTATATGAGCTGAAGCTCCCGAATCTGGTATGCAATTAGGGCTACCAAGATCAACAATTTGGAGAGCAGCAAGAGCTTGAGGGACTTCAGTAGACTGAAAGCTGTGATCAAAGTGATTCTAGCATTACAAGGCAAAATGGTCTCTTTTGCCACAAATTTGACAAAAAGTAGAGTTGCAAGTTGTGTTATTTTGCTAATTTTAGGTGCCACTAGAAATTGCATTAGGTGAGGAGTTAGAGTTCTGATGTTGGTGAAGGCCATTGCTACCGCGTCCAGTTTGAGCAAAAGGTGTAAAACCTCTGCCTTGAGAGGAGAAGTGTTGTACAGAGTTACGTCCTCCTCCTTGACCATTGGAATTTCTGCCACCTCCTTTACCTCCACGTTATGTTGTGAAGGCAGTAGCTTCATTGGTAACACTAAAGGTATACCTGGTTAGACGAGTTTCAAATATTTGTAGTTGGGATACCACTTCACTATGAGGGGGAACCAATGGTTTGAACATTGTAGTTCAAAAAGTTTCATAATCATAGCCAAGACCTTGTAGAAGTCGAAAAGTCTTTTGTGAATTAGTTAGAGGACATCCAATGGAACTTAGCTGGTTTGCTAAGGTCCGAAACTCACTTAAATAAATAGAAAGTTGCTTACTGCCCTTCTGGAGGTGATGCAACTGGGAAAGCAAGTCAAACTTTCTAGCCTCCGTCTTTTGAGCAAATTGGTTGCTCAATGCCTCCCATATTAGAGCTGTTGTTTCCAACTCAAAAATGTGGCCTAAAGCTTCTTTAGATAATGTTTCGATAGTCCAAGATTTTACTAGATTATCAATTTGGCACCATGAGTCAAAGGTTATATTTGCCTATTCTTCGTCCTCATTATTAGAGGTAATGAAGCATGTAGGTGGTAGTAGGTGGTGCTGTCTCCCTCGTAATGAAGCCATTGAGCTTTTAGGTTTGAATCAATGAGTGCATCTAGGTCACCCATGGGAGGTAGTTGCTTTTGGTAAGTTTCAAGGAGACAAATTTTGCAACACTCACGTTGCTTAGGAAAGGATACAATAGTTTTTCAGCCATGGAGAAAGGATTGAGGTATGTTGGTGTGGGAAAGATTGACCAGTAAAAGCATGGTGGAAACTTGCTCAGATACCAAATTGAAAAAATAAACAAATGACACCGTTCCTTCAAAGCTTTTATGTATTGGTAAAAGGATGGATTTGCTACATGTATCTTTACACCTATATACTACAATTTTAAAGTAATACATGACACCGAAATTAATGAAGATAAGATGGGTAATGAGTGCTTTTGGAAGTAACATCTTTATAGCATCTTGTGGTACCAATTGCTCACGTTATTACCCTGCAAGTGTGCATCAAAGTCAAGCTTGAGTGTTCCAATGGCAATGGGTGTCTAAAACATCACTAACATATGCTGGAAAAAAAGATTGGTGTCAAGCACCAAGTCGCCAAAGATGGCTACCACAAAGTGGAGTGGTTTTTAGTCAATGGGGACAACCACCAGGCAGCTTTTTCGATCACCAGTTTTGAAAGGAAAAAGAAAATCATGTATTTCTTATATTTAAATTAGTTATTATTATTATTCGTATAAAATAATATTTGCTTTGACATTAATAACAAGAGTTATGTGAGGAGGATGGAATGTAAAGAGTCCCCTCAATCCAATGAAAGAAGTCTCCATTCAAATTCAAAGGATGGCAAGTTTTCCAACAAGCTTCACACGAAGTTCTCTAGAATAAGAATTTACAACAAAAGTTTAGAATAAATGAAGAATTTACCAAATAATCATGGGAACCAAACAATGAAGAAAGTATTTACTATTTCAAACTTTAATTTATAATTAAAAATTCAGCTTCTTTATTCAACTATTTACTATTAACTTTAAATTAAAACATACCTTATTGTACAAATAATCGGAAAAATATAATTTGAGTTGTTTTCTTAATTCTTAAAAGGTGAAGTGCAACGGATAACAAAAGGAAAATAAACAAGTTACGGGTTAGTAGTTAAGGATGGATGTTGTTTCCTTCCAAGTCTATTGTGTTTAATCACTTCAATTGTAATGTCATTTCTTTTAGAGTATTGTGCCTTTGAGTCTTAGCAGAAGAAGTGTGGTGCTTCATTTTGCAGTTGTTAGTGGTATGACATTTGCTTTAAGTATTGTACTGTAGGATATAAACATGGGTAGTCTGGAATTAGCTGAGATCTTTTGTCATATAAAATTATGTTGTGATAGATTTGGAAGGTTGGGATTCCCGCGAAGCAATCCCCTTTTCAATTTAGTGAGAAATTCTCTTAAAATTAGTCAAAAAGCCAAGCTATCTAAAGCCTCTTATCTCCATTATGCTCATCTTGCTAAGCATCCTTTTACTAAATTTGTAGCTTGAATGTAGATTAACCATTAGGACCATTGCAAAGTGGTATCAGACATGGCTTCACACAATTCATCGCAGGTTGTTGAGCTTGATAATAAGTTTAATGCTTTAATTGAGAAAATGCAATAACTTTTCTTTATGTTGAATGCAAAAATTGATAGTGTTTTCTATAAGAATGGATTCAAGCAAAGAAATTGGAGAAAATTCCTTCAATTAGAGTGAAGGAAATCGAACTATTAAGGAGCGTTGCACTTCTAATAGTTTGATTCAAGCTTGAACTGTGAGGTTATAGTTTCTAAAAAATGATGGTATTACTTATCCTTCTTCCTAGGTTGACAGAGCTATGTAGTTTTTCAATTTTCACGAGACTCATGAGTTCGATAGAGTGTGGATAGCTACTAGGCATCTTGATGGAGAAGCATATATGGTTTTTTAGTTGACGAAGAAAGAATATGGTAGAAAATTGATTTGCTAGTGAGCTCTAACTGAAGAATTGGTCAAGCAAATTCGAGCCTACCATTTTCAAGGATAATTTTAAGGAGCTCAAAAAGTTGAAACAAATGGAGTAAATACCTGAATACTAGTCTCAATTTGGTAATTGTTGTTACATTCTAGAAAATTGGAAGTTGATAATCAAATTAGTTGTTTTATTAGTGATTTGAAAGGACACATAAGATTAGATGTAATTTGATGCGGGAGCAACTATGCCACCCAAGCTAATGGCCCAACCCATATGGTGAGCTTGTCAATTACTACTTATTTAGGCCACAACGTAATCCAGAGGATCCAAGAAGGGCAAGGTTGAAAGGCATCTCATGAATATTTCATCCAATCTTTGTAGTTTTTGTCTTTAATGTTAGGGGTTTCCAAAATAGTTGTTAAGTCCTTAATTTCCTAGAGTTTCCTTATTGTCTAAGATTATTTCCTTTTGTTTGATTTTCCTTAATTGTTTGGGTTCTTGATTTATTTGGAGTTTTCATACTTGTTAGATCTCTAATTTGTTTGGGATTCCTTTATTTGTTAGGATCCTAATTTGTTTGATGTGGATCCGGTGGTAGGCCTGAGTAAGCTCGGATTAAAGGTGATATGTAAAAATTAATTTTTTGGTGTTTTGTGAGAAAAAGTGAGTGTTTGGATAGGGAGAATGAGAGAAAAATGAAAATAAGAAGAATAAAAAATCAAAAGATAATCGTCAAGTAACCACTCCCAAAAGGCAATACCATTAGTCAAGGAGGTACTCCACCATCAATTTCTAGCAAAAATTGGATAAAGGAAACCAAAGAACAATTTGGGTTTTCTAATTCTTTGTGGAAAAACAAGTCTATTGATAATTGAAACAATGCTCCCTTTAAATAGGCAACTAAACCTAATCCTAAAAGGATCTTGGCAAATTAGGAATTCTTGCAATTAAGGAAATCTCAAACAAATCAGGATCCTATAAAATCAAGGAATCCTAGACAAATTAAAGATCTAACAAGTATGGAAACCTTTGATAAATTAGGAACTTAGACAATTAAGGAAAACCAAATAAAAGGAAATAATCTTATATAACAAAGAAACCTTAGGAAATTAAAGACTCAACAATTATCTTGGAAACCTCTAACATTAATGACAAAAATTGCAGAGATTGGATGAAATATTCATGAGATGCCCTTCATGGATCCACTAGATTATGTTATGGCCCAAATAAGTAGTAATTGACAAGCTCAACATATGGGCTAGGCCATTAGCTTGGCTAGCATAGTTACTCTCGCATCAATCTCCTCAGGTTGATTAGGATTTGCCCTTAAATCCTCAAGGTCAGTATCTTCCAAATAAGGGGACAAGTCACCGACATTGAATATGGTTGAAACTCCTCTGTAGTCGTTAGGCAAATCGAACTTGTATGCATTATTGCAAACCGTAGAAATCACTTTAAAAGGGCCATCAGCTTTAGGGGCTAACTTGCTATTTTTTTTGGATGGAAATCACTCCTTTCTTAGATGCACCCAAACTAAGTCCATTGGATGAAATTGAGAAGGCTTTTGATGCTTATTAACCTTCCTTTTGTATGCTTCATTACCTTTTCTATTTGAGAACAAATGCTCTCATGAAGCTTCTTCATGGCTTTAGCCTTCTCATTTGCGTCCAAACTAGCTTTGGGTATCAAGAGGTAAGGAGGTTAGCTCAATAGGAGTAATGGGATTAATGCCATAAACTAGCTCAAATGGAAAATGCTTGGTTGTAGAACTGGGAGCTCGATTGTATGCGAACTCATCATAAGCAAGCTTCATGTCCTAATCCTTCAAATTTTGATTTATCATGGTGCGCAAGAGTTCCCAATGTGTGATTGGTCACCTAAGTCTGGCCATCGGTTTGGGGATGATGAAAAGTGTTGAATAAAAGCTTGGTTCCAAGTTTTGCCCACAGAGTTCTCCAAAAATGACTCAGAAACTTGGTATCTTGGTCAGACACAATAGTCCTTGGGATTTTATATGGGAGCAACTATGCCAGCCTAAGCTAACGACTTAGCCCATATGTTGAGTGTCTTAGCAAGAATATATTTAGGCCATAACGTGATCTAATGGGTCTAAAAAGCCCAAACTTGAAGGGCATCCTAGAGATTTTTTAGGAATTTTGATATGTTTAGGACTCTTTAAATATTTTTTTAGGGTTTTTTAATTGTCAAGGTTTCTAATTATCTAGGATTTTGTTACTTGTTGAAATCCCTGATTTGTTAGGATGCTATTCCTAATTTGGTAGGATCCTATCTCTGATTTGTTGGGACCTTAATTTGATTGGATTTTATTTTCCTTGATTTTAGGGATCCTAATTTACCAGGATCCTTCCAGGATTAGGTTTTAAGGATTTTTGATCATTTTAGGATTAGGTTTAACTATCTCTTTAAAAGGAGTGTTATTCCAGCCGTAGGGGGAGCCTTTTGAGAATCTTTTGAGATCGTAAAGAATTTTGTTTTATCCAACTTGCCTTCTAAATTTTGTGCTCTTACTTTCCAGCCTTTTACATTTCAGTCATTTTATTCCTGCATTTAAATTACTGTCTTTACATTTCAGTAGTTTATCTTCTAGTCTTTACTTTTCTAGTACTTTAGATTTTTGAAATTCTAGTTGTTATCCTATTCCAGTCTCTTTATAATCTGTAGCTCACTCCATTGCTCATCATGAAATGCATCAAGTGGTATTCAGAGCTTGGTTTTAGCGAGTTTCATGACGAGTAATGGAGTGTCTAGGCTGTTTATGGTGGCAAGCACTACTGAAGTAAAAGTTTAAGCTCTTGAAATTCAACCTTCATCTTTTCAAATTCATTCTTCTACACCATATGTGTAGCTTGCTATGATGGAAGGGGTGAGGATGAACTTGAAGAACCATCTCCTTGAGACATGGTGATGTTGTAAAACATATTGAAATTGATGAGATAAAGAGATATGTTAGAATAGCTCATTCACCAAAACCTGGCTCCAATACCACTTGATGCATTTTGTGATGGGCAATGGAGTGAGCTATGGATTATACAAAAACTAGAACAGGATAACAATTGGAATTTTGAAAATCTAAAGTACTGGAAAGGTAAATACTAGAAGATAAACTACTGAAATGTAAAGACAATAATTTAAGTGCATGAGTAAAATGACTAGAATATAAAAGGCTGGAAAGTAAAAGTATGAAATTTAAAAGGCAAAGTTGGATAGAACAAAATTCTTTTTGGTCTTAAAAGGTTATGCTTATAACTAAAAGTAACACTCCATTTAAATAGACAGCTAAACTTAATTCTAAAAGGATCTTGGTAAATCATGAATCCTTAAAACCTAATCCTAGAAGGATCTTGGTAAATCAGGATCCTTAAAATCAAGGAAAATAAAATTCAAACAAATCAAGATCTCGACAAATTAGGGATAGGATCCCAACAAATTAGGGATATGATCCTAACAAATTAGGGATAAGATCCTAACAAATTAGGGTTCTCAAAAATAACAAGAATCGAACATGTATTGAAACCCCAAATAATTAGGGTTCTCAACAAATAAGGAAATCTTAGATTATTAAGAATCTTTTGAGATCAAAAAGAATTTTGTTCTATCCAACTTTGCCATTGATGTGGGTGAAAGTCCCACATTGGGCAACTAAGGGGATATTCAAGGGCTTATAAGCATGTGGGTTCCCTCTCCTAGCAAGCCGATTTTTTGGGATGAGTTCTCCCACCTTTGAGACGTATAAAGTGGTAATCAAAACCTAGTTTTGGTGAGTAAACTATTTTAACAGATCTCTTTATCTCAACAATCTCAATCTATTTTATAGCATCATCGAATCTAAAAAAGGAGATGGTTCTTCATGTTCATCCTCATCCATTCCATCATGGCAAGCTGCACATATGGTGCAGAAAAGTGAATTTGAGAAGATGAAAGTTGAATTCCAAGAGCTTAAACTCTTACTTTAGCAGTGCTTACAACCACAAACAACCTAGACATTCCACTTTGCTCCATCACCACCATAAACGATTCATCCGCCATTTCAAACAACTTTACCACAACCCCAAGTATTCATACCGCCCCTACAAATGTCCATTCCTCAACCATCACCCACTTAACCACCAACCCTACCATTTATACCACAAAGGCCAGCACCACATATGCCTTATTACCAACAATATACACCTTACTGACCTCAAATTGCACAACCACCCTATGTATCCCTAGCATATCAACCACCATAACCTCCACCTTTGAGACTTCTTCCACCTCTTTCCAATGATACTAAACTGATGTTGATTTTAGTGATGAAGATACTAGGATAAGAAGAAGAAGGAAGCCAAATGATGATTGTAGCTTACATGTTGAGATCTTAGAATTCAAAGGTACTCTTGACCCCAATGATTTTGTTGATTGGCTATGCTGTATTGAAGGGGTGTTTGAATTCAATGGGTATGATGATTGGAAGAAGTATAAAGTTGATGTTCTTTATCTCAAAGAATATACTTCTTTATGGTGGGAGAATATTTAAAAACAAAGAGATCAAGAGGAGAAGGAGACAGTTCGTTCATGGGAGAAATTGAATAAGCTACTTAAAAGGTGCTTTTTGCCTAATGATTACAAGCAAGACCATGTTGACATATGCAAGAAGAATAGATGTTGAAACTGAGATATTATCAAACAAGGCAATAGAAGAAATTTTGTTAGAAGAAATACTAGGTTTCATCCAAGTGTTGAAGAATTCAAAGGCACTATTTAGCATGAATAGTGGTTTCCTTTGTGGGTTTTGATAATTCTATTTTATATAGAGTTATTGTTATTATTTTAAGTTTTATTTAATATATTTTTTATTAAATTATATTTGTATTTAATTGTATTTATGTATATTTTGTTATTTTATGTAGTAAACCCAAAATAGAAGAAAAATGAAGAAAAGAAGCACAAAACCAAAAGAAAATGAGAAAAGAGAAGGAAAGCTAAAAAGTGGGCCTTGGATCATGCAAAAAGGACCAAAGAGAAGTGGGCAAGAGAAGTGGGCCAAAAGGGTGAAAGTAATTGGGCTTTAGGTGGTGAATTGTTGGGGAAAGAACAAGCGGGCTTTGGTGAGAGAACAGAGCAAGAGAGAGAAAAGAGTGCGCGAGCGGAGAAACAAAGACACCCATCGAGAGAGGCCGGTGGGGAAGCGACATCGGTGCAGGACGGTAGTGTGACTGCTGACTGGAACGTCATCTGCGTCTTTCTCCTCCAGCGACCCATGCAAGAAGGTGGCCCGACCTGTTTTCGGCAATAACAGAAGCATTGTTTGGCCACTATTTTGCATTTTTCGGCGAGTGTTGGACATTTTCGGGTGAGAAGAGACCGGATCTGCCTTCCTTGCGTGATTTTTGGTAGTTATGTGGTGGTTGTGTACGGTTTCCGGTGGCTTTTCGGCGAAGAACAATGAACACCGTTCGAGTCTTCTCTGCTAGATCTACGCGTTTCAGTGGCGATTCTGCTCAATCTTTTTGCATATCTACAACCTAGGCATCTTGATCTATATTTTTGGAAGTTTTTGTGAAGATCGGTGGCGGACAGCGGTGGCACGTGTCACCGGTGTGTGCGAAAGCGCGTGACAGCGCGTGGTAGCTCGTCTTTTTCCCGTTTTTCAAACAGAACCTTTTCCACTCCCTAATGTGCAGATTTGTGCAGCCTTTTTGTGATTTGAAGACATTTTTGGTGACAGTTTAATGTTTTTAATTTACAGAATGTGTTGTTTAATTTCTTGCACTATTTCTGTTTGTGTAAATATGTTGTTTTAGTTTATTGTGTTAGAGCTACGATGGAACTTGATTACAATGATATGAATGGTATAATTATTTATGTTTTGTGAGACATTTTATGAATGTGAAGTAGCATATTATGGAGTTTAATGCTTTTAGATGATTAGCTACCACTTAAATGACTTGATTTGCATGTTAGAAACCAATAGGAGACAACATGCAGTTGCTTCTTGTAATATTCAACCATAGATTAATATGGATAGACATATACCATATGATTTGCGTGGCTTTAAGTGTAAACTAGAATATTCATAAATCTTAATGCACTTAGTTCATTTAATTCATGGGTAGAAATACGGCGAATTAGTGAGTTAAGTAGGTCCGCTATACCTAGACATAGGATAATGAATAAATTAGGAAATTCCGCCATCACATGAGTAGAATTAATCTTGCTAGGATGAATGATCGACATTTGTATATAGTAATTAGGTGAAATCGGACGCTCTAACATGTTTCTTTAATCAAGTTTAGGTTAAATTTAGTTAGTTTATTCAATGTCCTATCATTTCGGTTGGTTAGATAAACTTTAGAAACTATTCACCTTTAGTACTTAATTAGTTTAGTAAGCACCAGTCTCTGTGGGATGATATTCATACTTATCATTATATTACTTGTTCGACATGTACACTTGCATGTAGAATTTCACCGAATAAGTTTGTATTGTCAAATTTTGAAAAGACGATGTGTCAACAACAATCACCAAGATTTTTCAATGCTATTAATGAAGGTGCTGCTAAAACATTCCATAACTTCAACTAATTATTTAGATCATATTGTTGGTTAGGTTGTAAACTTCCATCCAAGCAACACAGTAGTTTACTGCTGATTTGTAACCTAACACACTTGGGTAGGCCACTAGAGTAAGAGCTTGATATGTGTTCAAGAACTTGGATTATGGATCCATGGAGTAATAAAGCCCAAAGCAATAATCAAGATTTAAGATTAAATCTTCTTTAGAAAAGGGAGATTGATGAGGGAGCATGTATATGTGAGAAATATATGCAACCTAGGAATAACAAGGAGAGCATATTAATGATAGAGGCTAAGATAGGATTTCCTACAGGAGTTGGACAACATCATCATTCTTCTACATTAAAGGATAACAAAGAGCACATGTGGAATTTCTAGGCTTTGACAACTAGCACAAATGTGAGAATTCTTTCTAGACGTGTCATAGATGCTCAAATGTAAACTAAACAAGAGTAAGGGTTATGTTGTTATTGCAATGAGAAATGGTTCAAGGAACATTAATGCAAGGTCAAACAACTATTTATGATAGTGGATGAAAGCCAACAAGATATAAAGACTACAATAGAATTTGCAATTATGCACCAACATTCAAAGGATTCAGGATAATCCCTAAGGATAAGTTGGTTGGATATGATTTTGATATTCAATTCAAGTCAGGCATAAAAAATGCTACTACTGATGCACTTTCAAGGAAAAATGAAGATAAGTTAGTTCTTGACAATTAATTATCTAGCAATAATGGGGCAAGCTAGATTGTGGGTTATTGGCTACATCAATTTAAGGAACATCCTAAGGAGGGGGAATGCAGACACTTAGAGGCAACATAATTCTCTGTTATATTAGAAACTGAAATGTTATGTGAAGACTTAAATAGTAGAGGCAAATAAATTATTAGTTTTCCTCATATATTGGAATCAAAGAAAATGTAGTAGACCAACAATAGTAATGGCTACCAAGTCCTAACTTGTAGTTTCCATGATTATCATTGAGTTAGTAGCTATTTATGTTCCAATTCTTGAATGGTTGCACACCATTAAGAAAGAAGTTACTACTTGCTTGAAGTCTCAAGAGATTTTAAACGGAATTAACATAGATGAAGTGGGGAAAGATTGGCAGTACAAAGAAGGAGTTATTTTTTACAAGGCCATAATTTTCTTGGGCAAGAATTTAGCTCTTATACTAGTTATCTTGTAGGAGATTCATAGAGCTATTCATGAAAGATATTATAAAACTTGTAGAGAATAAAAGTTATCTTTTATTGGACAAATATGAAGGAAAGGGTGATAAAATTCATTCCAGAATGTATGGTTTGCCAACAAATTAAATGGCATAACACTAAACCTAATGGATTGCTACAACACTTTCCTATACTAACCTAAGTTTGGGAAGATATCTTAATGGACTTCATTAAAGAATTACTTGTTTCAAAAGGAAAGCATGTAACTTTGGTAGTAGTTAACTGCTTGTCTAAGCTTGCTCATTTTTTACCATTTTCTCATCTATATATAGTAGCTAGTGTGGCCCAAAAGTATAGTATGTGACTGAGATGTCATCTTTACTAGTAGCTTTTGGAAGCAATTGTTTGAATTATGGGGTATAAAATTCAACTTCTCTACTACATATCACCCTTAAACTGATGGCCAATCAGAGGCAATGAATAAAACCTGTGAAGTCTATCTAAGGTGCTTCACTTGGGATCATCTAAAATAGTGGCTAAGGTAGCTTCCTTGGGCTGAGTATTGTTACAATATACCAGCACACATGAAGCTCACAATAAGTCCCCTTATGAAGTAGCCTATAGTAGAAAACCTCCTTCCTTGTTATCTTACATCCATGGTACGTCTACACTAGAGATGGTAGATCAAGAACTTAGAGTGCAAGATGACCTCCTTAAGGATATCAAGGAAAGGCTACTATTGGCTCAAGATAGAATGAAAAAGATCTATGATGCTTGTCACAAGGATGAACAATTTGAGGTTGGGGATTTTGTGTATTTGAAAATCCAGCCTTATTGAGGTAACTCAATAGCAATCTACGAGAGTTTGAAGCTTTCTCCTAGATTTTTTAGACCTTTTGAGGTTCTGCAGAGAGTAGGGGAAGTAGCCTACCATCTAGAACTTCCCAAAGGATCAAGAATCCATAATGTCTTCCATGTTTAGATCCTCAAAAGGGTGCTTGGTAGTAATGTTAATATGGAAGCAAATCTACCTCTTTATTTGACTCGAGGATGTGATTAGTCTGAAACCTCAAGCCATTGTGGACATGCGTATCTGGAAGAGGAAACCAGAATTCCTGGTACACTGGCAAGGTTTAGTCCTGAAGGAGGCCACTTGGCAAGATGTTACAGTATTTGAACAACAATATCCCTCTTTCAACCTTGGGGACAAGGTTGTTGTTAAGGATGAGGGAATGCAACGGATGGCAAAAGGAAAATAAACGAGTTGGCAACTGAATATGAATGCCGTTTCCTTCCAGGTTGTTAGACAAGACCTCTCCTACGTCCCATCGTCCTACAACTACCTAGGGTAGCCTCACAGTTGTATCATAGCCTATTATCACTGTTGTATCTTATTTTATTACTTTTACACTCTACATATACGTGTATTGATGTATAGACGGTGCTTGGGTTAATTCAATACAAATAACCTTTTACTGTTCATCATCGTTTTCTATCTTGGTATCGAGCTCAGCTCCGGCGAAAGCCCCAGATCCTGCTTTCCCCTCCCTGTCCTCTTCTCCTTCCTCTCTCTTTGGGCCTTCCTCGACCAGCCTTTTTTTTTTTCTTTCCTTCCTTGTTTCCCTATTTCCTTCTTTACCCGAGCCCAACCCAACATGTCTACCTCCTCTTCCGGGTCTAACTCCTCCTCCACCCGTATCATAGACCCGCCTCTGCCTGCTACCGCTCTTCCTCCCACCCCAACTCTTCTCCCTTCCCCTTCCCTCCCTGAACGGCTAAATGGCTCCAACTATATCATTTGGAGAACTATGCTCGAACCCTTCTTGGACGCAGCTCACCTTCTCCCAATTGTTGAGGGATCTGAACCTGAACCACCTACCCATCTACTTGCACCCCTCAACCCGGCCCAGCCCTCTCTTTCCTCCTATGGCGGCCCAACCCGGCTCATGCCTATTGGTGCGTCCGCGACCGGACGACGATGGGGTGGATTCTCACCACCGCCACCGCCCTCATCGTTGCCCAGCTCACTACTTTTCGCACCTTTGCCGCCATCTGGAGCCACCTTGCCACTACCTTCGCCCAGCAGTCTACCGCACGCGCTGCTGCCCTCCGCCTCGATCTTCAAAATCTCTGCCGCGGAGATCGCTCAGTCGCGAATTTTCTTCAGCAGGTGATGCAGATCTCTGATCAGCTCGCCTTGATCGGAGAACCGCTTCACGACAGTGAGTATCACACTCACGTTTTCCGCGGGCTAGGGCCGAATTATCATGCCCTAGCTGTCGCGGTCTCTGTCTCCGCCCAGGTAGCGCCGATCTCACGAGAGGATCTCAATGGCCTCCTCTTCTCCCACGAGGCCTCCGTCAACATCAACAACCAAGATCTCACGGCTGTTCCGCCTCCTGCGGCCTTCACAACCCACCCTAGGTCCCCTGCTGACTTCCCCCATCGACCACCCTCTTCGGCGAGTCCCCTTACACGCGCCGCACCATCGTCCTCTCTACCCCCTCTCCTTCCTAACCCCCCACCTTTTTCCTCGGCCGCCGCCCGCCCTTCTGCCAACTCTGCCGCCGTCAGGGCCACCAAGCCCTCAACTGCAGAGAGCGCTTCAACGCCCATTTAACCCCCCCCCCCCCCCCAACAGGCCTTTTCTCCCTCCCAACCCTCGGCTCATTTCGCTACCCCCACCCCCTCCTTTTCTGGCCCTTCACCCCACCTCAGCCCAACCCACCTTTTCCTCATACTCACCCCAGTCCTCCTTGGCCCACTCGCACTTGGCCCATCCCTCTTACTCGGGCTCACCCTTCTCTCTCGAACCCAGCCCATATCCCTCCTTATATCATTCGGCCTCAGCACCAAGCCCAGCCCTTCCTGCCTTTCAGGCCCAGCCTCCTATCCTCTCTTTAGCCCACAACCCCACCTAGGCCTAGGCCCAAGCCCACGTCACCTCTCAGGCCCCATATACTCCCCTTCCCCCTTTCTCCCCTCAAGCCCATCTTACCTCCTTTTCACCACTTAACCCCCCTCCCTCCTCTCTTGCTACCTCCTCTTGGTTCACCGATTCCGATGCTACTCACCACGTCATCGACTCCCTTGATGGCCTCACCTCTGTTGTTCCTTACACTGGCCCTCAGCAGCTGACTGTCGGTGATGGAGTTTCTCTTCCCATCACCCACATCGGTACTTTTCACTCCTCTACTCCTCCTTATATTCGTCTCACTGATATTTTAGTTGTCCTTGGCATTGCCAAAAACTTATTATCTATTTCTCACTTTGCCACTGATAATCATTGTGTTTTTATTTTTTATAATACTCATTTTTTTGCTCGCTCTCTCTCTACTGGTAAGATCCTACTCAGTGGCACTCTTGATCGTGGTCTCTACCGCATCTCGCCTTCTCGTGCCGCTTCGACCCCTTTTGCTCTTTCTGCTGCTTCCACTCACTCTCTCACCTTGTGGCATCATCGCCTTGGCCATGCCTCCTCCGACGCTGTTGTTCGTCTTTTGTCATCTACGAACACTCCTTTTGTTCGCACTCCTCTCCCTTTATGTACTGCGTGTGCTCTTAGTAAGAGTCACCGCCATCCTCATCCCCCCACCCAGTCTCGGGCTTCCCAACCCCTTGAACTGGTACATTTTGATGTTTGGGGTCCTGCTCCTGTAACTTCATTTCACGGTTATAAATATTATGTTTGTTTCATTGATGACTTTTCCCGTTTTACTTGGTTTTACCCGTTCACCACTTGTGCTCAGTTTCCCACCATTTTTCGTACGTTTCACCGTTTTGTCTCTACTCAGTTCTCTTTCCCTCTTCGTGCCATTCAGTGCGATGGTGCTCCCGAGTTTCTTTCCTTTGATCTTCGTTCTTATCTTTCTACTCATGGTATTCACCAACGAGTCTCTTGCCCGTATTCCCCGTTTCAGAACGGGACTGCGGAACGGAAACATCGTCATATTGTTGAGACTGGTCTTGCCTTACTGACTCACGCCTCCGTCCCTCTCCCATTCTGGGAATTTTCCTTTGAGACCGCGGTTGTGTTGATCAACCGCCTTCCCACAGCTGTTCTCCATCATCTTTCCCCTTGGCAGGTCCTTTTCCACCATCCTCCTGACCTCTCCTCCCTTCGGGTCTTTGGTTGTTCCATCTTTCCTTATCTTCGCCCCTATGCCCCTCACAAGCTTGCTTCCCGCTCTCGTTCCTGTATCTTCATGGGTTACCCCCCCGGTTACCGTGGATATCGGTGTTATTGTCCCTCCACTTGTCGCTTCTATATCACTGCCGATGCTCTCTTTGATGAGACCATCTTTCCCTTCTCCCCCCCATCCACCCGACCCCATCTCCTCTTCATCCCCCACTCCCATTTCCCTTCCCCTACCTCCTCCCCCTTCTTCTCCTATTCCTCCTCCACCATCCTCCTCATCTCCTTCCACCTCTTCCCCCCTTCCTCTTCCTCACCTATTCCTGCCACCACTTCCCCTCTCGGCCCCCTTCCCCCACCTCCCTGTCACCTTATGATCACCCGTCTTAAAGACGGCACTGTGACCCGCCGTCTCCTCACTCGCCATCATACCTTTGCCCTCACTGCCACCGCCCATCCCTACCCCGAGCCCACTACCTTCTCCCAGGCTGCTTGGGACCCAGTGTGGCAGGCTGCCATGATAGCTGAGTATTCAGCTCTTCTTCAAAATGGTACATGGGATCTTGTCCCTCTCCCCCCCGGTGCTCGTCCTATTGGTTGTAAGTGGGTCTACATAGTTAAGCTTCGCTCTGACGGTTCTCTTGAGCGCTATAAGGCGCGTCTGGTGGCAAAAGGTTTTCATCAGCAGCCTGGCATTGACTATACGGAGACCTTTAGTCCGGTAGCCAAACCGGTTACCATTCGTACTCTCATTGCGGTGGCTTATTCTCGGGGATGGTCTTTCGACAGCTTGACGTCTCCAATGCCTTTTTGCATGGTTTTCTTTCTGAGGAGGTGTATATGCTCCAGCCCCCTGGCTTCCTTGATGCTTCTCGTCCTCATCATGTGTGCCGCCTTCGGCGCTCTCTCTATGGACTCAAGCAAGCCCCCCGGGACTGGTATAAGCGGTTGAGCACCTTTCTCCTTTCCTTGGGATTCTATGTTCGGTGAAATTCTAAATGCAAGTGAACATGTCGAACAAGTAATATAATGATGAGTACAGATATCGTCCCACGAAGACTGGTGTTTACTAAACTAATTAATTACTAATGGTGAACAACTCCTAGAATTTATCTAGCCAACCGAAATGGTAAATTGTGAATTTAATAACTAAATTTAATCTAAACATGACAAACAAAAGATGTTAGAGCATCCGATTTCACCTAATTACTAGGTACAAATGTCGATCATCCATGCTAGCAAGATTAATTCTACTTATGTGATGGCAGAATTTTCTAATTTATTTACTATCCTATGTCTAGGTATAGTAAACCTATTTAGTTCATTAATTTACTATATCTCTATATGTGAATTGAAACAAACCAAATGCATTAGGTTCTGTGAATATTCCTGGTTTACAATAAATCTTTCGATCATCTTATCACCAAAAGCCACACAAATAACGTGGTATATGTCTATCCATGTTAATCTATGGATGCATATTACAAGAAGCAACTGCATGTTATTTCCTGTCGGTCTCTAACATGTAAATCAAGTCATCTAGGTGGTAGCTAATCACCTAAAAGCATTAAACTCCGTAACATGCAACTTCACATTCATAAAATATCTCACAAAACGTAAATAATCATAACATTCATACATTATAATTAAGTTCAATCATAGCTCTAACACACTAAACTAAAACAATATATTTAAGTAAACTAAATCAATGCAAAAACGTGAACAAAGCATTCTGGAATTTAAAAACATTAAAGCTGTCACCAAATGTCTTCAAATCACAAAATAAATTGCACAAATTTGCACATCACAAGGTGAAGAAGAAGCTGTATGAAGAATGAAAGAAAAAGGAGCTAAAACGCGTCGTCACGCGCTTTCGCACGCGCCTCCACGCGCCGCCGTCCGGCCACCACACACCGCCGCCGTCCGCCGCCGGTCTTCACAGAAACCTACGGAAACGTAGATCAGGATGCCTAGATTGTAGATCTGTAAAAATATTGCGCAAATCTACCATAGAAACGCGTAGATCTGATGGAAAAGCTTAAACAGCGTTCGCCGTTCTTCGCCAGAAATCGCCGTGAATCACCGTGAATCTGGTACAGAAACGACGGAAATCTCTCTAATCTGGCCAAAAAAAGGAAAAGAATGGCCGAGAATAGGTGCCTTCGCCGGAAAAGAACGTCACGGTCGGCTTTCGCCAAACCGCCGGCGTCTACAGAGTCCCGCGCTGTCACGCGTGGCCTCTGCTTTTCCGGCGAGGTCCTAGCCGCCGAAATCTCTCCTCTGTTCTCCGTTCTCTATTCTCTATTTTCCATTTTTTTAAACCCGATTATCCACCGCCTTTTGTTAATCGGCTTCCAAAACCCAATAGGTCACGATTTTCCTTTCTTCCTTTGACTTTCCTTTTTGTCGTTTTCTTTCTTTTTCCATGATAATTCACGTGTTTCCTCTTTTACTTCTTTTTCTGTCTTTTTCTTCTCCTTGCTTCTCACGTGCTTCATAGATAAATGGTAAACATTGATTTTGCATGATTTATTACTTCTTTTTCTTCTATTTTGGGTTTACTGTCTAAAATAGCAAAAACATACATAAATATAATTAAATACAAATATAATTTAATAAAAACTATATTAAACATTACCTAAAATAAACAAAATAACTCTATATAAAATAGAGTTATCAACACCCCTAAACTTAACATTTTGCTCATCCTCGAGCAAAAGCTCTAAACAACACATTATGACAACATAAAACAAAAACAAATTTTACACAAAAAAACATTAAACAAGCTCTAAACAACATATTATGACAACATAAAAAAAAAAATTCTCTCACAAAAAGCACAAGAAATTACACACAAACAGCACTAAACAACATATTTTAACACCACCAATCACTCCATAGTATTTTCCAAAACAACAATGCCACACCCCCAAACTTAAAATTTTGCTCGTCCTCGAGCAAAAGAACAAAACAACACATACAACCAATCCTTCCATGATATTCTTCCATAAGTACTCAACTTAACAATTCAAAGAAAAACGTAATTGTCATCCAAACACTACAATTGGTTTATAAGGTAAAATAGACTCTTAACTATGTCAACCACGTGTGTGTGTGTGTGTGTGAGTCTGTATTTTGTCTCAATTGCATGTACTCCAAATAGATCCACATTAATATACAACATCTCAAAATCTTTAACCAAATCTCATAGGTTTGCTCTTCATTCCTCTCTCCACTAATGTAAGTCAATCATCTAACCAAAAATCAGTAGGACTTTCATAAGCTTGTAATGAAAGGCTGGGCTAAGGGTAGGATGGAAGTCATTTAAGCTCAAATAACCCATGAACACATTACTTTCTAGGGTCTCATCAAAACTCTAGCCCTTCTCTACCTTTTTACTCCATGAAGATGATCTTTCTACCACCACTTAGTCTCATTCTTTCTTGTCCAGCAATGCTTTGACAGTAATAAAGGCCATAATCATGTGTGCAACGATAAAGCAAAAACAAAAGCATTTACACATATAGCCACTTCAACCCTCTCTTATCAATGGTATTCAATAATAATACTCAAAGATCTTCTTTAAAAACTATGTGGCTTGAATCTAACAAAAGATAATGATATTATCTCATCCTAAAGCAAATGCTTTTCTGTCTTTTTTTTTTTTTTTGCATAAACATTTACAAAAACAACAAATTGTGTCACACATAATCATTCCAATCAATTGCTTCCCATACTACATCCTTCTCCTTGACATCTCTCATGCTTAAATCAACTTGTACACACCAGAAGTCAATATGTTCATGGGAATAGGACAATGAGGAAAATTGATCAAAAGGCTAGGGGATATATGTGCAGGTGTCATTTAACAAAATCAGGTTAAGAACAAGGCTCATCGGGGTGATTGGGGATAAGTAAATAAGGTTAGCTTGAAAGGCTCAAACGATCCAAAGATGGCCTAAATCATTTTCTCAGTTAGATGCAACCTAGGATTTCGCCTAAAGAGGAAATTAAGCAAATTCTAAAATTAGGGTGAGATCCAAGAAAATCACACACTTCACATGAATGTTCTCTAGAGATACACACAATTTCAAGAAAATACAGACTTTTAGTGCTCAATAAGTGAATTAACATAATCAGAATCACACTTACATCATACCACAATTGCAAGTTTGAATAAAATCTACATCTCCCTAAGAATCACCAAGAATGCACAATAAAAAATCCAATCATAGAAATCATGGTCCAACACAAGAAAAAGATTTTATAAAAAAAAAAAAAAGACTTTCTAACACAACACAGAAGATTTTAACACTAACACTTCCAACATAACCACAATTACCACAATACACAACCTCCAACACAACCCAACAAAACCGCACACTTCCAACAATAGCAGCAATACCCCCAAACTTAAATGAAGCATTCTCCTCAATGATAAAAGAAAATAAAGCAATAGTAAGGAAGGAACAAGGAAAACTCCCCTGATTGCAGGTTGTCAAAATGGAAAAACAAAAGCTAGATTAAACTATTGGTTATCATTCTCCTCTATTTTATATAGAGTTATCATTCTACATCTCCGCTGCTGACACCTCCCTTTTTCTACTCCACACCTCTCAGTACAACATTATCCTATTGGTTTATGTTGATGATATTTTACTGACCGGGTCTTCCCAGGCCCTTCTTACCTCTCTATTTACTGCCCTTCAGCGGGAGTTTGCTATTAAAGATCTCGGCCCCCTTCATTATTTTCTTGGCATTGAGGCCCTTCACACCTCCCAGGGTTTGCTACTTCATCATGCCAAGTTCACTCATGATATTTTATCTCGTGCCCGGATGGCTGATGCCCGTGCCGTTCCGACGTCGTGCACTCCTACCGACTCTCCCTCTTAGTGGGATGGCGATCCTCTTCCTGATCCTCTCCACTACTGGAGCATTTTGGGTGCTCTTCAGTACCTCACTCTCACTCGGCTGGACATTGCTTACGCCGTTAACTCGGCCTGTCAGTTTCTCCATGCTCCTACCACTACGCACTGGCATCTGGTGAAGCGCATTCTGCGCTATCTCACTGATACTCCCCGCCATGGCATTCACCTCACTCGCAGTTTGTCGACGGCTCTCCATGCCTTCTCTGATGCTAGCTGGGCCGGTGATCGTGACGACCGTCACTCCGTTGGTGGCTTTGGCGTATTCCTTGGCCCCAACCTCATCTCTTGGTGTTCCCATAAGCAGCGCATGGTTGCTCGCTCCAGTACCGAGGCTGAGTATAAATGCTTGGCTAACACCGCTGCTGAAGTTATTTGGATTGAGTATCTCCTTCGGGATCTCCATGTCCTCGCTCCCCATCCTCCTATTCTGTGGTGCGATAACCTCTCCGCCCTCTACTTGGCGGCGAACCCGGTGTTTCATGCTCGCACGAAGCACATTGAGATTGACTATCATTTTATTCAGGAACGCTACCTTCGAGGGCAACTCCTTGTTCACTTCATCTCCTCTGCTGATCAGCCTGCGGATATCTTCACCAAAGGCTTATCCACCTCTCGCTTCCAATTATTGCGGTCCAAGCTGATGGTTCTCTCCGACCCATCAGCTTGCGGGGGGATGTTAGACAAGACCTCTCCTACGTCCCATCGTCCTACAACTACCTAGGGTAGCCTCACAGTTGTATCATAGCCTATTATCACTGTTGTATCTTATTTTATTACATTTACACTCTACATATACATGTATTGATGTATAGACGGTGCTTGGGTTAATTTAATACAAATAACCTTTTACTGTTCATCATCGTTTTCCATCTCAGGTCGATTATGTTTAAGCACTTTAATTGTAATGTCTTTTCTCTTGGAGTATTGTGCGTTTGAGTCTTAGCAAAAGACGTGTTGTGCTTCTTTCTGCCGTCGTTAGTTGTATGACAATTAGGCTTTAAGTACGACAGCACAAGGTATAAATAGGGGCAATCTGGAATAAGGTGGGATCTTTTGTCATCTAAAATTCTGTTGCGAACAATTCCCTCGACCAAGTTAGCTAAAGCCTCCGATCTCCATTCCGCTCATCTTGCTAACTGTCCTTTAACTAATCTGTAGCTCGATTCCAAATTAACCATCCGGACCGCTGCATGAAGTCTCTTGAACGAGGTTGAAGAGGTAAATTACCTCTTTAACGAGACTTACGAAGTGAAATATCTCTCTTAACAAAGCTAAAGAGACATCTAGTTACACAATCGCCATCCTCATGAAGTATTTTTTTGAAAGGTGTTTGGACATTTTCTAATTATATAGATATGTCACATCATGTCATATTACAAAACACTGGTTTTTTCGTCCGTACCGACCGCTTCTCGTAGATGACCCGTTACCCTCTGTCAAAAAGCCTTAATTGGATGGAAAATAATTTTAGATCAAATTAAACAGAGAACTATAGCCGTTAGATTGCATGACTCCCGTGCTGCACCATCATCTTGTCTATTATCTACGGTGCGTTGTCATATATATTAATATCACCAATCAATTCTGTCGCAGGCCCAGGTCTTTCAGTCTCTCTCACTCTTCTTCTTTCTCCTTCTCTGCGCTAGGGTTTTGGCTCTCGCTCTTTCACCTGGGGTTTCTGCTCCGCTATTTGCGCCCGGTGTCTCTATTTTCACTCTCTGCACAATTAGAGCTACACACCAGCCATGCCGCGGTGCGCTCTTATTTGTCCTCTTACCGACCTTTTTGTATCTTTACCTCATTTTTATGACATGTTCATGCAGATGTATTTATGTTTTCGACGGTGTGAATTTGCAGGTACTATTGTGATTATTGTGACACCTACTTGACCCACGATTCTGTAAGTCCCATTTATCCCCTTTATGTTATTTCAAATTGATTGGGGCATTCGATTCTAAGTTGCAGATGGTTAAGCGGATCAATATGTGTTTTATTTTTGTTAATTTATTGTGAAAATTTGGATGACTTCGTGCTAAGATTGAACAAAGGCACATGAATGCTGTTGATTTCTTCGCTGAAGCCCGCTGCAAATGGTGCAAGGGCTAGTTACTTTAGGCGGGGAACGTTTTTTAATGCAATTCAATTTTCTTCTTATTGGGGTCTTTCTTTTGTTTTGATACGTGCGTTTTATGCGCTGATAAAAGAAAAAAAAAGAAAAAAGAAAAAGAAAAAAGAAGAGGATCTGAAGGTTTACTTCTTATTATCTAGTGAACACGATAAGGTCAATGTTGATGTTAGCTGTCTTTGAGGTTTTTATTTTATTTTATTTTGAGTCACAGCTTCTCTTTAAAAGCAGAATGAATGGTTATTCCCGAACTCCTTGTATCAGAGCTGCCTTGTTATCTTAATGATTTAGAGTGATCTTGATTATGATCTTAGGTTGAAGTATCAATGTCACTTTTCTGCATGAAAATAAATGAAGCATTGCTTACTAAGTGCAACTTCTGCTTTTGGTGAATTGTTTGCTGCGGGTTACTGGATTTCGAAATATTATGCTTATACAAGCAAGTGAATGATGGAGAAATCCTGGTTTATCAGTATCTACACCCTTTTTAAGTCTGAAATATTTTATCTGCTATCAAATGTTTATCATGTTTGTTGCTTCTAGAAAATGAGTTGATGGACATTCTTATACCGCTGAAATTCTTGTCTTTGTATTCCAGCCATCTGTTAGAAAGCAGCACAACGCAGGTTACAAGCACAAGCACAATGTACGGACATATTATCAGCAATTTGAGGAGCAACAAACCCAAAGCTTGATAGACCAAAGGATTAAGGAACATCTTGGGCAAGCTGCAGCATTCCAGCAGGTTGGTGCTGCGTACAATCAACATCTCCTGGGTCAGAGGCCTCGCCTTCCTGTTCTGCCCACACCCGTAATGTCTCAGATACCAGGAGGTGCACCATTACTCCCAGGGATTAGGCCCCCTGTTTTACCAAGACCAGTTTCTGGAGCTCCTGGTAATTATATAACTTTTCTGTTGCCTCTGATCTGCCTGCTATAGTTGTATCTGGTTCATGGATTGAAGCTTTTTTTTTTTCAAAGTGTTTTTATCTCTGATGTGCATGCTATAGTTTATTATAGTTCAAGCAGTTCTGATGTAGGAGGCTAGGTCAGTTGCTGTTGCTACTGCTCGCTGATATTGTTGTGGACATTCCATTCATTCTTGTAGTGATCTTTCTGGAGCTGTAGATAGTCAGGAACGTGGAACATTGTGGATAAACTTGATATGTGTCTGGCTTGTTTTAAGAACTACTGGTGTATTTTCAGTCAATTGAGTGGCATACTTTTCCATCCAAAAGTTTTCCCTGTCAGACACGTGGTAGATTTTTTGGTGCTAGTCCTCTTTCATGTTTATGTCTTATACCTGGGTCTTCTTGCCACCTTATTTTATCCAGATGCAAGATGTGCAATGTTTCCTGTGCTTAAAGGATGCTCTATATTCAATATTTCTGTGGAATTGGCAGGTTATGTGTCTTCTCCGAATATGCCACCTATGATGCTTCCACCTGGTGCTCCCATGCCTGGTCAGTTGAATGCCATTCCAAGGCCTCCTGGAAGCGCAGCCACCACAGTTCCTGGAAGCACAGCAGCACCCACTTCCAATGGTGCGCCACCTATGGGCGCCCCACCAATGTACCAGGCCAGTACAGCACCATCAACAAGCGGAGGCTATGACAATCTCAATGCCAATCCCCAATCTGCTGAAGCCAATCATTAGCCTTGAAAAACTGGTTGGTTTTACTTCTCTCTAATATTTAAAGGAACTGAATAGAGTGTATGGGACATCAAGAATTATGACATTTTATTCAAAGGACCTTCAAATTATGTTTCTGCTTGATATCATGATAGTATCTTTTTGATTTATTGGAGGAATGAAAACCTTGTATAGAAACTAGTGACCACAGAGCATTTGATAGCCATACTGAGATTATTACGTGAGACCAGGAAAATAGTGTCAAGTATATTCATGTAGCAGAAGCTGACTGAAAGAAAGACGAGTGAGGAAGAAGCTAAATAGAGGAAATTTGTGCATTGAAATTCTAGGAAGAGGTAGTATGAAGAAGAGAAAGAAGAAGACGGGAGGAATCAAGCCAGCGTTGAATGAAGTTCTCCACATTATTTTTAGTTTATATAGTGAACTTTCAAACTTCTTGCATCTGGTGACGAACTTATTTATCACTAATACAATTAAAGTAAACAGTAGAAGTTCATGTTACTTATTCTTCATCCTTTTTCCTCAATAGAAATCTGCTTAATGCCCTTACCGCAATTACATGATTTTCACATGAGTGATAATGCTCTTTCCACAGGCGGCAAACAAAGCAAGAAATTCTTGTGGTGCAACAAGCGCTCAAGTTGGGATTTGGACTGTCATGGTCTATTAATCCTTTCTGTACAACAAACACTCAGTTGGGATTTGCAGCTCATTGTCTTTTGGTCCTTACCATGTAATGCTCTTGAAGAACTTGTAAGCCGGCGTTAAATGTAGAGTAGTTGTGCAATCTCTGAGATCTCATTTTTCTAAACGTTTTTATATCAGTGGTAGATTACTACTTGTGCCTACGGAAAAGTTCTGGTCCCCCATAATTATTTTCCAGTTTGAGGTGCTCTTGTTCTGTAGCAGAGATTGGGGTTTGAAATATATAGTTGGCATACAACTTACGAACGAGTGCTGGTTAAAGTTAGATGTAGTTGTTTTGGGTCTTCTTAGTGCAACCTTCTCTATCTTCCCTGTTACCAGGCTTTTGGTGAATTTGTCTAGTCTTCTTTGACATTAGGGCGTGGAGATAAATGGGCTACAATAAGACTCTTGGTCGGCCTGTGCCATTTTTCCAGAAGATCCTAGATTACGTGAGCAGACATGATATAGGAGCAAGCTGGGATTTTTCTGTTTCTGTTCTGGTTTTTTTTTTTTTTTTTTGGTTGACTTTGCAAATTCTGATGTATGTATTTTGACTGTTAGTTTTTTTATTAATAAAAGAGCCCTAAGTAGGCCTGATGTGCTAAGCCATACTGCTGCGTCATCTTGTGGAGCCTTTTGTTCACAATTATCGTAGAAAAGGTCTCTCTTTTGGGTTCGGCTGCCACTTTGCCCTGGTTACTTATTTCTTGTGGCTGATTATTACTGTTAGGGTCAAAATCTTTTGATTGGAAAGTTGTCTTCCACATTTCAAGGGTTTGCAAAGCGAAGTCAACTTAGTCAAAACTTGATCATCCTTAGTATAGATGATTACAAAGGGTATGAAAAGGTGTATTTGTTGTACTTCATGCAGAAATTTGATCAGCTCTGACATCAAACCTTTATGCAAAGACATCCTATGATCACAATAGGATGTACAAAAACAAAACTCATTACATTTGACTGCATAAAAAAGTTAAACTTATCTTTCCCTACTCACCTGCCAGAGTACGCCTCTTCAGTACGTATGGGGACCTAGTATGATTGCGCAAAAGATGCAAAAGCCAGTGGCTTCTTGATCACGTCAGGGAAATTTCTTTCGACTTAATTTATGAAGAGCTTATGTCTGTTATTGAACAAGTGGAAGAAACGTTAGATTGTAAGCTTCTCAAAAGATGCACGGCATTTCATGGATCAGACTAGCGTAAAAACCAAAAATGAGAAATTAAAAGAAATAAAAAAAAGGAAGAAGAGTAGAATATATGTTACAAACTGTTTGTTGCCAACACAAACAATGGTCTGGCCAATTGATCTGAGAAGTTAACCATTTTTCACGATCAATTTTATTTTTAAACAAGCTTGACTCTTGTAGAGCCAAGAAACATAAGCTTTAAGTTGATAATTATACTCGCCTTCACCAGATCAGATTCTGAAGTGATTTGGTGATAGCTTTATTCCTTTGTGCTACTCCAAACTGAGTATTAATTGAGTTGCTGCAACTCCATACTCTTGCCTAAGAACTATTGCACTCAAAATGGTACTGGTGATTTATGGAGCCAGTTAAAGGTTACTGGGCTCACATTCCAGCTCGCACTAGCAAATGTTAAAATTGAGACCTCATGCCAATACGTACCTTTTGAATTCCAGCTTCTGGATAACTATCCCGTTCAGCAGAAGCTCTGATTTATAAGCAGCTGCTCCTGCACGTACAGGTGATTACGTAGAATTTTTATAACAACTCTAGAGTGATTGAATTACAGAAAAGAAGATGGAATGTAGATGTATACCTTTCTCAAGGAAAGGCTTACAGATAGCATGATCTTCTTCACAAGAAAGAATCAAAAGATCATGTAAGATCTTTTCATCCTTTGTTGCAGATATCTGACTTGTCTCCACCGGCTGAGAGTTAATCAGAAAATCATAATTCGTTAAGAACGTGCATAATAGATAGAAATTTACTGCATCTGCTAGATGCTGAGAGAAGTACAAAAAATGGATCCTCCATATTGGAAATTCAATCATATCAGGAGAGGTGCTACATCGCCACCAACAATAATGAGTAGCTGCTAGCTGTGGATTTACATGTGGTGGACAGATATACGCACCTGGCCATGAGATGCCTTCACCAAGCTAGTAATCAGTTCTTTACCAGGTTTAATACTAGGGGTGATGAAAACTCTTCGATCCTGCCAGGTAGAAGCAATTGAATATCGGTACCAGATATATAAGCATCGGAAACTCCTCAGACAAGACAATGTTGACTTTGTAATAATCAGTGCGAAAATGATTCTAAATTGAGAGCAAAACAAACATCATTTTGCTCTGGGATATCCTTGAGATCCATTTACTATTGTAGTGGTTTTCCCAGTTCTCGCCATACCAAGGGAGAACAAGAGAAAATGTGTGCAAAAGTTTGTGTGAAAAAGTGGGAGAAGATTTTGGCTATCGGTGGATGTAGGGATTTTGCCCAAACCACCTTATCTCTTGTATACATGTGATTGCTTGGTGTTTGTGTGACTGATTTGCTCTCCAAACTCTAACAGACAACTCTAAACAATCTGGAATCCGGCAAAATTAAGTTAAGATTACGTACTCTTAGAAGCGGATGTTCGCGTGCACAAGCCAATGAAACAGGCATGCTAAACCCAATTTCCTTTTCCTTTTTGGTATCTCTGAGGATGTAATTTTTCTCATCAATGAGACAGCTTGCTTGTCCACAGCTTTCTAGCCATAAATGTGTTACAACTGGTTTACCAAGAGCAATGGCTTCCAACATATTTCTTGTACGTGCAAATTTGTCTGCTATAAAATGTGTTGCATCCCCGCAAGATGAAGCAAGCGAAATGCCCAGTCGTGAAAGAATCTGCCAGTAGAAAAGACAAAGCAGTGAGATGCAGCCCATGACTTTGACATGCAGTGTACTAGTGAATAGAGAAAGCTCGCTAATTGAAAAGTTCCCAACATCTACCTTTTTCTGCTGCTTGATGATATTGTCGTCCAGATGCTGGCTAAATAAAACTCGGACATATGCCATATCTCTTCGTTTTCTCAAGTCCTTCCATGCAAGATTAGGTGTAGCATGAGGGACACCAAGTTTTATAAGTTCTTTCAAAAGTGATGATTTTGGTAGGTTCTTGTAGCATGGTTGCTTGTGGTGTTTGTAATACAAACAGTTGGCTGATGCAGAATCCCTGCCATTTGTAGAGCCAAATGCAATAGTATTTTCTGACCCAGAAGCCTTGATAATCTTTTTTGATGATACATCCCACTTAAGATTCTTTTCTGCACCATCAGCAAATACTCTTGCAGGAATTGATCTTGTATTGATGACAGCTGATTCGCATTTAGGAGTTGCACCTGCTGGGCTTGGTTCATTGACGTTCTTCAACAATATGCTTCTGTCACAGTTGTTTTCTGAAGAATGCCAATGTGGGCGTATATATACTGATAACCCTACATTACCGTTCATGTTGTCATTATCTTCAGACCTTTTCTGACTTTTATTTGAATGAACATCGCTACCTTTCTGGTATACAGTTGCAAATGAGGCACTGATGTTTTTAGGTCCATTTGAATGGCTTTGTACATTACGGCGTGTTCTTTTCCGTCTAGGATGTCTCCATGGATTTGATATCAAGTAACTGTTTGAAATAACGTCTTTAGTGGACCGATCATGTTGACTCAATAGGCCGATTCCAGGATCCTGAGATGAATTGGAACATTTTTCTCTTGCACTCAAAACTTCAACTGGATCAGCAGCAATACGGCTCCTCTTTCTTCTAAAGTGAGTTATACTACCATCATTTGTCCTTTCTCTTCGATTATCTAATTCACCCATAGTCCGTATCAACTTTACCCCCGACATCCAAGGCCTGGTTTGGTGGGCAACAGGAGAAACAGTCATACAATTACCTTTGGACTGTCCTTTGCCAAGTGAGGCTGAAATAGATGAACACATACCGACCTCAAGCTCTCTAAGTTTGGCCCTTCCTGAAGAACCCTCCGCATTTCTTTGGATGGTAGTCTTATCAGATGTTCTGCTTGAACTTCCGTTTGCATCAGCGGGATTTCCAGAATGCAGTTGTTTCTCGGAAGATGAATTCCCCCTTTTTACTTCAGTTATTACCAGCTCAGAATCTAGCTCCTTAGTTTGAGATTGGTTCTGAAATAAACCAGAACTTCCTCTGCTAAATCTTCTGGCCGAACGCTTTCTTCGTGGTAACTTTCTTGGTATGTTTCCTATATCAGAACAAGTATCCGCTTGACACAAGGAATATCTTAAATGAGATTGATTCTCACTTGCACCGGTTAGAGATTGATCAATGGTACTTTCTAGACCTTGATAAGCGTCAATATCACTGCATCCAGCTGGAGGCGCACATGCTAGAGCTTCCATAGCTTCAGCAGCTATTTGAGTGCTAAAACCAATATCAAACATGTTGTGTATATCTGTTCCGACATCAATATGTTCCAACTGCTCTCCTGTTAACCTTACCTCCAACTGGTCATCCATTTCCTTAGTAGCGTTATCTTCAGTTACTTGGAGTGTACTCCTAGACTGCTTTGAGCCATACAAAACAGGTCTTGAGTCTGTTGTAGCTATCGTTTCCTTACGGAGGTCAGGAAATTCATCGTTCCCTGAACGCTCATTTACTGAGCTGACACTTTCTTTATTGGCTAGATCCCTAGCCTCCTGGTATTTAGTCAAGGATTTCTGCCTGCGCTCTCCAAAAGCTACGGATTCCTCCACCCCCTTGCTAAGAAAATCACCCCCTTCAAGCTGACCAGTTTCAGTCCATTCAAAGGTTCCCAAATTTGCAACTGGGGCTTGACGTGTAATTCTCTTTACCAAACAACGAGGTCCCTTTGCACTTGGAATAGGAGGCGATTTTAGCATCACAGTCTTTTGCTTGTCAACACCTGGAGACAAGCCCACTTTGCTAAATGATAAGAAGCGGTCCACAAAGTTGAGCGCATTGTCCTGCGATGATTCCCCAGGTTCCTGAGAGCTGATGTAATTCAATCTTGGAAGGTTTTGATCAGATACTGGTGGATGAAATGGAGTGAGATGGATAGATGACTCTTCGTTCCCTTCGTTACACATTCCACCTTCAGTTAAGTCGCTTAACAGAGTATTATGGTTAAACTTTCCACAACTTATCAATGAATATATAATAGTAGCTCAGAAAGGAAAGGAAAGGAAACTGGAAACTGACGATGGGAATTTTATTTCACACGTTCAATGAACACTAACCTGCACTGCTCTTTTCATGGTTAGGGTTATCAGGATTTGCCTCCACATTCTTCTTCCCGTTAGAAGGTGGACAAGGCTGCCCTTTCTGCAAGTCCAGCAAACTCCCTCTGAATCTTCCAACAGCTTTATCGTTGAAAATAACTTTAACAGCGGCCACCACCTTTTTACTTTCATGCACTTCTTCATCCTCACTGTCAAGCACCACTTCTTCCCCATACTCACATATTGCACTAGCCCTAAGGTCCTCTGCTAGACCACCATCGAAACAAAGATCCTCCACCGATTCGACTGCATCTAAATACGGAGAAATATGAATTTTGTCTACTTTCCGAATCTTTGAAAAGCTATTTCCACCATCATTGTAAATCCATTTACAAATCGTATAAATACCAATACAATGAACAACAACATTTTTTTCCCCCCGAAAAAAAGACATTTAAAAGCCCATCGAATTAAAACATGAGCAAGAAAACGATGATCATGCTTAGTATCTCCATTTCGAAGGCGATGAAACGTATAACTCTTTTCTAAATTAACTTCCAATCTTTTGATCAATGCAAATAGTGAAAAGAGAAAAATGGATTACCAGATAATGGTAACGATGAGGATTGAGAGGGGGAGTCCAGAATCTGAGTATCAGCCATCGGGAATTCGTGAAGTATGCTGTGAGCTTTTGCAATCAACTTTCCTAATCAAATAGAGACTATAAAGGTTGTTTTGGAAAAGCCTAGAATCTAAATAGACATAAATGAATATCAAAGCGTAGTTACAGGGTTGGTTTTATGGGAGGGGAAAGATTTTGGTTTAATCAACTGGAGGGAAATGGAAGGATTGAATCTTGGTATATAAAAATTATCATAAATCCGAGACAAACCCACGTCATTGGGCATTTGGTCTAGTGGTATGATTCTCGCTTAGGGTGCGAGAGGTCCCGAGTTCAATTCTCGGAATTCCCCTTCATTTCTTCACCTTTTTTTCAGCCTAGTGGAGGTCATAAGCAAAAAAATGCGATGGGAGGTTTTTGTAATGTCTTTTTTGTCTTTTTGGCTAAAATTGAAAGATAATATCGTTGGGGCATTCCGAGAATCGAACTCGGGACCTCTCGCACCCAAAGCGAGAATCATACCACTAGACCAAATGCCCACAAACATTTGAGTGACTATTAACTAATTATTGACTCTTTTCTTTGAATTGCGTTAGAGAACCACGAGGTGTTGCGGGCCCGTTGAACCTAAACTCCTGTAGGTCTCGACTAAATTCCCTCGTAAGTCACGATTCCTGGAGGTTTAGGAATTCTTTACTTTCCAATGATATTCTTTACTTTCTTTTCTCATCCGCGTTGTCATGCTATTGAGGAGCAGGTTTCTTCCTTCACCCAAATCTGCAAGGTAGGAGCAAAACCCTTTTGTTAACAAACGTGATAAGCTGAAAATTTGAAACAACTTTCATTGAGAGATAAAAATACTGTTCATGTACATGAGTCTCAGCCGTCTAAGAAGCTAACATTTTGCTCCTATAGAGAGAGGAGGAAAGAATGACATTACTAATGGGCCTCAACGGGCCTACATGTATATGGGCTTATCTATGTAAATGACACAACATCATCTTTCAATACCTTTCTCGTTGTTATTTTACGATCAGAATCAAATTATGCGTAAACAAGTTCTGTTTTCTCATCTAGAGATAGATGGAATGTTAGTGTAATGTCGGTGTAAGGCGTTAGGTTAGTGTAATGTGGCTGAGGGATGTGTAGTGTGGTAGCCACGTTAGTTATTAATTTAACTGTTAGGACTGTTTGTCTTTAGAAGTTGTAGTATTTTAAGTTTGACGTGTGTTCGAATTAGGGACCCTAGCCCTGATATGGAAACCGCATTTTCCAGAAAATGAAAACCTGCAGTGTCACCTTATTCAGAACATGATGACGATTCAGTGGTGATACTGATGTTTTCGGTTGCTTTATGCACTTATTCGTTCTGAAGTAGTTTATGGATGTTGCTGTTTTGTTTTTGTGAGCTTCCGCTTTGAATTGTTTCTATTCTTGTTATTGTTGTGTTTGCCGAGTCCTCTGTGTTGTTGTATGGTCTTGTAAGACTTTGTTGTTGATATTTGAAGTTCATCTTTTGTTGTGAGTTATATTTTCAACAAATGCGAAGCTTGTTTTCTTTTCTTTTCTTCATTGTATGTGCTTGAGTGATAGAAAGGGCTTGTTTTTGGTCTAGTTTCCAACAATGAATATCATTTGCATGAGAATTTTTTTATAAGAAAAAAAAAGGGCTAAGCTTTCTCTTTCCTCGAAAATGCTCTCAAATTTTTACATCTCTTTTTAAACTTTGTTTTTTGTGACAAATCTAAGCTCCATTGTCCTCAATTCTCTAGCTTCTATGGAAGTTTCACTGTGCTTGGCCCTAAATTCTCATTTACTCTTCCCATTTTGAGCATACATCCCTTGAGAGAGACTATTTAACTAGAATCAAATAAAATTGTAAGGCAATGTGGCATATTCTAATTAGGTCTCTATTAAAGGAACAATCTCACCACATCAACCAAGCAAGATTCTTGGATTCTCCAAACAAACCTTAGCCACCAACCACCGAATTCACAAAGATGACGGTAATTCAAATTCAAATCAAGTCAATGATTTCCAAGTTTAAAATTATCCTTATATTTCCAATACATTCAAATGTCTTTATAATTTGTAATAGTCATCTATCATTTATGTTTTTATTTTCTTTCCTAAGTTAGAGATATTAGTCACTCCTATCTATAGGGATTAGTCTTGTACAAATTGATCATCGAATTCCAACTACTATCTCACATATTGTGTTAGCATTCTTGTCTACATATATTACTTCAGTTTAAGAATTTCTCTACAAAATTTAATTATTGTGTAGAACTTATTCTTTTAACTTAATATCATCTGCCTATGCCATACGCCTCTCCATTTATTTCAATTTTGATCCTCCACAAACAATGGCCAACTAACAAAACCACATCTACATTGCTGCACACACTTTGCCCATACTTGCACCTAGAAAGCCCATCGTGCATGTTGTCGGGGTCTACCTCAAGGGCAAGGGCAATAACTACTTAGTCTGGAAGGCATGAATCGAACCATACCTACGTGTTTCCTGTCTCTTGAGTATTCTTAACAGTTCTTATCCCTGCTCGTTCAAATTCATCATAGACACCACCAAAGATGGAATTATTATGCGCTACCCCAATCCTGTCTATTAGGATTGGCTCGTTTAAGACCAAACTACTCGTGGCTGGATTCTTAATACCAACAATGACAACATTATTAGCGGTGTTGCCTAACAACCCACCTCTGTTGCAATTTGGGTTGCGCTTGCGAAAGAATTTCATACCCACAACATTGCTCGCACTTCTGCACTTTGATTCCGACTATAAGCCATTAACAAAGGCCACTGTTCTATCTCTGATTTTATGCAAGAACTCAACTCCATTGTCGACCAACTCTGACTCATTGGCGAAACAATTTTAGACAACAAGTATCTGACCCACGTTTTTCATGGACTCGAAAACCTATTTGCCTACCTCGCCATTGCAATCTCCATCCACACCTGCACCGCCACACTCACCCGTGAAGACTTGAGTGGGTTATTATGAAACCAAGAAGCTTAACTTGAATTGGTTGAACAAACTCTTCCAACTACCGCATTCACCATGGAAGCCAATTCTCAGTCATTTAACAACGCCCTTGTCACTGAATCTACACTAATTAATGCATATGCTCACTTTCAAGGTCACCACGGACACACACCACACCTGATGCAAGTAGCAAACTCCAACCTCCGGTACCTTTTTGGTCATGTCGACAACCCTAAACGTCATTCACAAATCCAGTGCCAAATCTGCTGAAAAATTGGCCACCTTGCCCGCTAGTGCCGATTCAGGTATGCCCCTTCGAATTCCTTTAACAATGACTCACATGCCCAATCCATAGGTTCTAATTTGGGCCCACCACATCCTGAGGAAAACAAAATTCTGCATGGCCCACCAAGCCTAACCAATATGGCCTAAAATGAACAAGAGTGGTTTCCTAACTCTGAGGCTACTACCTATATTACACTGGACCCTTATGATCTTGATAACATACTTAATTATCAAGGGGACCAAGAAGATACAGGTGGAGATGGAGTGGGCCTTCCAATAACTCATACATGTAATATTGAAACGCCCCACAATTTACATTTATCAATATTTTAGTTGTTCCTCATATTATTTTCCGTTTTACAATTTACAAAGGATAATAATTGTACCTTTTTATTTTATCCCAATTTTTATGTGGTATAGAGTTTGAGAATGGGCAAAATTCTACTTCACAGACTCATTGATTGAGGTCTTTATCGACTTAAATTAAAGCCTCCTTAGTACAAACCTATAACCTATCTTGCAATAAGAAATGATGTATCAAATTGGCATTATTGTTTAGGTCATACCCATTTTAAGAATGTAATAAATTTGTTGAGAATAAACAATATTTCCTTTTGTGGCAAAATTCCTTTTTCTTGTGATTCTTGTTGTGTTTCTAAAAGCCTTCATCAAGCCCACACTTTAACAAACAATATGGCTAATGCCCTTCTAGATCTAATTGTTTAGGTGAATATCATGGAGTGATTGGTGGTGGTGTTAGAACATGTTGTTTAGTGCTTTTTATGTGTAATTTTTGTTTTTAGGTTGTCATAATGTGTTGTTTAGAGCTTTTTCTCGAGGACAAGCAAAATGTTAAGTTTAGGGGTGTTGATAACTCTATACTAAAAACTTATTCGATGAAATTCTACATGCAAGTGTACATGTCGAACAAATAATATAATGATGAATAAAGATATCATCCCACGAAGACTGATATTTACTAAACTAACTAATTACTAATGATGAATAATTTCTAAAGTTTATCTAGCAACTCAAAGTGATAAAACATGAATTAACTAACTAAATTTAACCGAAACTTGATTAACAAAATATGCTAGAGCATCCAATTTCACCTAATTATTAGATACAAATGTAGATCATTCATACTAGCAAGATTAATTCTACTCATGTGATGACGGAATTTTCTAATTTATTCACTATCCTATGTCTAGGTATAGTAAACCTACTTAGCTCATTAACTCACTATATTTCTACCCATGAATTAAAGGATGCATTAAGATTTGTGAATATTCCAGTTTACACCTAAAGTCACACAAATCATATGGTATATGTTTATCTATATTAATCTATGGTTGCATATTACAAGAAGCAACTGCATATTATCTCTTGTTGGTCTCTAACATGCAAATCAAGTCATCTAAGTGATAGCTAGTCACTTAAAAGCATTAAACTTAGTAACATGTAACTTCACATTCATAAAATATCTCACAAAACATAAATAATCATAACATTCATACCATTGTAATCAAGTTCATCGTAGCTCTAATACAATGAACTAAAACAACATATTTACACAAACAAAAGCAGTGCAGGAAATTAAACAACATATTTTGTAAATTAAAAACATTAAGTTGTCACTAAAAATGTCTTCAAATCACAAAAAGGCTGCACAAATCTGTACATTAGGAGATGAGGAGGAGCTGGCTAGAAAATGGGAAGAAAACGAGTTGAAATGCACTGTCACGCACCACTGCCGTCCACTGCCGGTTTTTGCAGAAATCACTAGAAAATGCCGAAGAGGACGTCTAGAGTGCCGATCTGCTTGATGGAAAAGGTTCAGACGGCATTCGCCGTTCTTCAGTGGAAAACCATTGGAAACTGCACGCAACTGCCACAGAATTGTTGAAAATCACACCAAGATTGTAGATCCGCTCCTTCCTCACCAGAAAATGCCCAAAACTTGTCGGAGAAATGCAACTTTGATGGTCGAAAAACTCTTGGTATTGTGCTCTCCTTCGCTAGAAAAAAACGTGCGGATGGTCTGCATTCGCATGATCGTCGTACATTCTCAAAGTCCCGCGCTTTTGTGCGTGGACTTTGACTTTTCAACGAGGGAGAAGCTGCACACCATCTCCTTCTTTTGCGGCTCGACCTGTTGTTTTTTTCCGACTGAAGCCTTTTCTCTCTCTTTTTCTCTCGACAAAAGCCCGATAGATGCTCTGTAGTCTTTATTGCCTCTGTTTCGGCCTCTGTCTCTTTAACAACCTAACATTCTCACCCTTTTGGCCCACTTCTCTCCGGTTTCTTTTCCTTTTCACATGATCCAAGGCCCACTAGATGATGGCTGGATAAAAGACCTCTATTCGGCCCTTCTCTCCTTTACAAGCCCACACTTGATAAAAGCCCTTCTTTTTAGCTCTCCTTCTCTTTTCTCATTTTCTTTTGGTTTTGTGCTTTTCTTCATTTTTCTTCTATTTTAGGTTTACTACATAAAATAACAAAATAGACATAAATACAATTAAATAAAAATATAATTTAATCAAAACTATATTAAATATTACTTAAAATAATAATAATAACTCTATATTTATAGAGTTATCACTTATACATTTTGATATTTAGGGACCCGCTTCAATTACTTCCTCTAATGGTAATAGATATTATATTTCCTTTATCGATGATTATTCAAAATTTACATGGTTATATTCCATGAAATCATGTGATAATTTTTTAAATATCTTTATCATCTTCTCCACATTCATTGAAAATCAATTACAAACTACCATTAAAAGCATTCAAAGTGACGATGTAAAAGAATTCTTTTCTCATCAATTTAAACAATTTCTAGTCCATAAAGGAATATTCTATAGAATCTCTACACCATATTCTCCTTACCAAAATGGGTCTGCAAAACGTAAACATCGGCATATTACAAAATCTAGACTTTCAATGCTCCATCATGCTCATATTCCACTCAAATATTGAGACTATGCATTTGAAACCATCATCCATATCATCAATTGCTTGCCAAGCACAATCAAACAAAACAAACCACCATGGGAACAACTTTACAATATTATTCCACCTATCTCACATCTCAAAATCTTTGGATGTCTGGTCTGTTGGAAAATAGGGTTTTATTGTGACTGAAAATATTTTCTTGTAAATATCAATTCTAAAATTATGTTTTTCTAAATGTGCAAAAAGAAAAACTATAGGAAGTAAAAGGTGTACAAATTATAATATCAATTAATGATATTATAAAGTAACCGGGTTCTTACATTTCCTTATAAAATATATTCTTAAGGTTTTTGTGACATATATTCAAATATATGTTGATTTTTTGAATATATTGTTTATTTAAATATTTCTTTAAGAAATATAAAATATATTTGAATATATCTTATTTTAGGAATATGATACTTGTTTTGATGAAATTGCAGGAACATGAGGGACTTTAACTCTATGTTAATATTAGTTCAAAATCTACATATGCAATACATTATCAATGTATTGATAATGGACCATGTATTGATATTGGACCTTGTTGATATTGGACCATGTATACCTGCTGAATATATTATCACTGTACTGGACCCTTGCTGTTGGATTGTGAAAATATAGGTGCAGCCCAAGTTCACGTTAACCCGATCCGGTTCCTTGTTACGATGTCGTCTTGATCATAACTGAGGTTCCTTGTTACGGTGTCGTCTTGATCATAACTAAGGTTTCTTGTTATGGTGTCGTCTTGATCATAACTGAGGTTCTTTGTTACGGTGTCGTCTTAATCAAAATCGAATCTTCCTTGCTATGCTTACTGGCTACGACGTCGTCTCACTTAAGGGCACATAAGAGGCGCTTACTCTTCGATGAGTTATGCCCTAGCCGCTAGCTGCTTCACTTCTCCTCGATGCTACCTTCGCTTCTCTCAAGCACCGAAACCTCAACGGGAGGAATCTAGAGGAGACGGGGCTGTCAGAACGGTCGGATTTCGAATCAGAAGGTTGAAATGAGGCTGATTTGATAGATAGCCTACTATTCCTAATGGGAAGAAGGCTATGGTTCAGGTTTGATTCAAAGAAAAGCCCTAGATCTTCTTCTATTTGAAGGAGATGTGTGCGTGAAGGTTTTCTCTTGATGATTTACATATATTTGAAGCATTCTTTTTGTGAAGAAAATCTACTAAGCTTACTTACCATTTGATTCGAGATTGTTCATCATTCAGTGGTTCATAAGCACTAGGTGATATTGGATTATCTGGTTTGATCTTCGATTAAATCTTCAATCATAGCTTGTATAACATTATTTATGTGCTGATTTCACTCATAAACATTTTCTGCACATAAATTTTGAGGAAAGTCTGAAACCTTAATTTCTTTAAATTGGGGATTTCGTGATAGGAGCTTTGTATCTTGATATATTTGTTTAAATAGCTCATCTGATTAGCAATATCCCATAAACTAACACATTATTTGGGGATTTGCTATTATATATGATCTTTTGATCATTATTTGTATTCGAACTTGATAATTCCTTTAAGAAGGAATTATTTGGATTAGGGAGAACGTATTCTCCTAATCAGGTTGAGTAAAGGTGACTTCAATCGGTTGGATTGAAGGAGAAGAGGGTGGACGTAGGACTCTGAGATAGAGTGCCGAACCACCGTGGTAAATTGGGTGTTGATTCTCTTTCTCTCTGCTTGCTTAAATAATTCTGTTTGATTACTTATTGTCATATAAATTGCAAAATTGTTTGATTGAATTATTTAAGAAAACCAAAAGTATAGTTTTCGGTACAAGAACAATTCAACCCCCCCTTTTTGTTAAGCCATAAAACCCAACATGGTCTATCCTTATCTACATCCATATTCCAAACATAAGTTAGAAAAACGATCTACCCCATGTGTTTTTCTCAGAAATCCCACGGGCTACAAAGGTTACCAATGTCTTTGTCCATCAACAAACAAATTATATATTGTCTCAAATGCATTCTTTAATGAAAGTCAATTTCCATTTCATTAATAATACACTATTCAACATTCATCCCCAATTACCACATCATCTACTCCACCCTCATTTCTCTCTCATCCGATGTTTTGCAATCATTCAAATATACAAGAACATTTAAATAACTCATCTACTACAACATCTACCACAACACTATCTCAAGATTCAAACACGCCATCTCCTATAACTACAACAACATGACCTACTCATTTTATGGTTACACGACTATGAGGAGGTACAATTCCATGTCACACTTTCACACGACAAGAAACATATGCATTAACTACTTATGTACATCCTTACAATGAACCACAAAATTTTACTTAAGCTTTAAAAAATTCCAATTGGCAAAAAGCAATGGTTGACGAATACACATCTTTTTTGAAAAATCAAACATGAGAATTGGTTCCTCCCCCAAATCACATCAAACCTATTGGATGCAAATGGGTTTACGAAGTAAAACTCCACTATGATGGTTCACTTGAACGTTACAAGGCACGTTTAATTGCCAAAGGATTTCACCAACGCCCTGGACTTGACTATACTAACACCTTTAGTCCCGTCGCAAAACCTGTTACAACTCACATTGTCATCTCTCTTGCTTACACGCAAGGTTGGACCATTAAACAACTTGATGTGAAAAATGAGTTCCTTCATGGTAATCTTGATGAAGAAGTATACATGGTCCAACCACCTAGGTTTATTGACTCCTTTAAACCCCACTTTGTTTGTTATTTGAAAAACATTTCTATATGGCCTTAAAAAAGCTCCACGTACGTGGAATCATAGACTTAGTGCCTTTCTCCAAAAGATTGGTTTTACACCCTCCACAGTCGATTCCCCATTGTTTATTCTACATCAACCTACTTACATTGTCTTCATTTTAGTCTATGTTGATGATATCATTTTTATTAGAAGTAAAATGACCAAAATATTTATAATATGTGCATCTATCATGCAAAAAAGTCATGTAATTTTTCTTTTCAAAGAATTTAGTAAAAGGTTTTGCATTTTCTTTTGATCTATAACCTATACCAGCTTTATCATACATGCCTTGTTGTGATTGTAATATCTTTTCAAGCATGGCACTACCATTAGCAAACTTGTTCAGCAAACATGTTGAATCATCCAGTTTGTTTTCAAACTCTTTTCATAAGCATTCAACATTGGACAGCTTTATAGTTAAAGAATCAATTTCATTCTTCATATGCTCATGCTTTTTATCCAAATCAAAACATATAAGCATGTTATCATTCATTTCATATTTGTTTCCATGAGATAAGATTGTTTCTTTAAGCTCTTTGATTTCAAGTTTCATGCTTGAATTTTCATTTACAACTAGCTCATATTGGTTCTTCATTTTCTCATGTTTTTCTACAATCAAACTTGATCTTTTTAGTTGGCATTCAAGTTCATTCTTTTCAGATTGCATGCTGGACAGATTTTCTTTTAATGCTTTATTTTCATATTCTAACTCATGCAATCTATCAACCACTTCATTGAATGTCTTGTTCAACTTATTAAATAAAACACAATCTTGACATTTGTTAGATGTACTTATCTCATAGTCATCATAGCTTTCCATTCCCATGAAGCATTGAAAGTTTCTTTCCTCCTCTTCTTCATAAGAGGATGAGTTGTCTTCATCCCAAATAGGCATTGATTCACTCTTTTTAACATGTCTTTCTACCCTTATGAATCATACATTTACTATCTCTACTACTTCTTCATCTAAAGATGAGTCATCATACAAAGTAGCCGCCAATGTTTTCTTCTTAAACTTTCTATCCTTCTTTGCCTTCAAGGTTGGGCAGTTTGCTTTTATATAACCTGGTTTCTTGCACTTAAAGCAAAGATTATCAGTTGCCCTAGTTGCATTATTACCTTTTGCTTTGTAGAACTTCCTTATTTTTCGAGTAAGTAATGCAATGTCAACATCAAAATCAAAAATATTATTATCATTTACAGCTGTCTTAAAAGCAATATTTTTTTCTACTTTCCCAGATTCCTCTGTCCTTAATTCTCTTATTAATTTGAAGCTCATATGTTAGTAGAGATCTTATCAACTCATCTAACTTCACTTCATTCAGATTATTTGCTTCTTCTATGGCAGTTCTTTTAGCATCCCAACTTTCATCCAAACATGCTAAAATCTTTTTAACTAATTTCTTATTTGGATAGATCTCTCCTAACAAAGTAAGGTTAGTAACAATATAAAAAAATCTAGTATACATATCAGAAATACTTTCACCTGGTTTCATCATAAACAATTTATAGTTATGAATTAACATGTCACTTTTAAAGTCTTTAACTTTTTCATTTCCTTCATGCAAGATCTCTAATTTATCCCAAAGTTCTTTTGTTGTTTGACAAGTAAAGATTTTATTATATTCAAATGCAGTTAAAGAATAATATAACATAGTCATAGCTTTACTATTTTTCTCCATTTCTTTAGAAACATCATTTGACCAAAGTAAAGGTGATTCTTTAGGTATTTGTATTGTTTTGTTTATGATTTTCCAAGATTTGACATCCTATCCCATTATGTACATTTTCATTATGTTTTTTCAATGATTATAGTTTGTACCATCAAATATGGGTGGTTTATTAAAGGTCAATATGGCAACCATTTTAGTTGTTATGCAAACCTTACTAATATCTAACTAAATCTGGTTAGATTAGAAATAACCTAGCTCTGATGCCACTTGTTGGATCTTATAGCAACCTAAGAGGGGGGAAGGGGGGTGAATTAGGTTTATCAAAAATAATGTTGTCTTTTTCTGTTTTGTTATGTGTAGCAATTTGTTGGAATATATTTTGATGATGAAATATAAATAACATTACTTGATATATTGGTTGCTTATTTATTAGTTTAAATAAGAAAAATAATGCTTGAGATTTTGCAGGAAAATAGACTATTTAATGCAACCTACAGAACCCAAAACTAGCGAAGCCCATACTCAGTCAAGCCTGCATTACCTAGACCAAGCGCGAGCCCATTATTGCAATCCAGTCCATAAGAGGCCCGAGACCTAGAAGGCACAACAACTTGTGATCCAACCCAGAGCGTGACCTGTGACTCGTGACCTACTCGCCCACGACCTATACTGACCTGCGTGACCCATGACTAGCTCAACCCACTTAAGCACCCGCATGCCCGAACCCAGCTTAACCTGTGACCCACTCGACGTTGTGACTTCGTCACCAAAATTAACCGCTGGTGACTTCTCCGATCAAGTTGAAAAAGGGTTCGTTGGAAAACTAATGAAGAGAGGAACAATTCTGTGAAGAAAAATCAAAGACCCATTGCTTATAAATGATAAATTTGAAGAAATTGAAGAGTTCTTTGAGTTTTTGAAGACAAATTCATAGGGATTTTGTAAGCAAGAATGTGTTATATCAATTTGTGAAGCACCTACAAAGATTCACTTCAAGATTGAAGAGAATTAAGGAGAATTTGAGGGAAACCCATAACTGACCTAGTAACCCATTTCTTTGGTTTGCAAAGCTTCGATTTCATAACTTAAAATCTGGACCAAACAATGGCATTTTAGAGCTCAATTTTGAATAAGTTTAAGATAGAACGACCAATTCCTTCTCCTAGGTCTCCTAATAGCCCGAAATGGACAAAGAAGAGGGAAAAAAGTAATTCCAATAGGAAAAAGACACGATGGTGCTTAAAGGTGTCAGAACAACTCTTTGGAAATGAGAGTTCAATTTACTTGATGCTATTTAAGTGCATTATCCTCTCCATTACTTGGTTGGCCGAAAATCATAGAGAAAGCAAGCTTATCTCAAGTATCTCATACTCTTCATTCAAGTTCATCCAACTCACGATTTTGTTCTTTATTGGGTGACTATATTTTAAGCTTGTTACTTACTTGTTAGAGAATCAATTTGTGTTTCAATATACTATGTTATTGAGTTGATTTTATGCAAGCGAATAGTGTTAACGTTTGAACAAATTTAGGGTTTTTGTCCAATTCACTTTGTAATAACCTAGTAGCATTTGTTAGAGTCTTTTGAACTGAATCTTATATACCTTGTAAAAGTCTAGTTCCAATATTGTAATATTAGGGTAAAAATTTGTAACCGAGTTTGAGGAATTGGTTATTTCTTGTAAAGGTTTGGATAACCCTTGTAATCAATTAGTTAATTGATTGGAGAGTGACTCTAGCAAGTTGTTAGAGTGGGGTGGAATAGGTGCTGAGGTGGTTTGGGCCGAACCACCTACCAAAAACTATGTGTTCTTGTGTGTTTGTGGTATGTGTGAATGCTTTAGTTGCTACATTGTATTTATTAATTGCTACACATAACAAAACAAAACAAAAAAGACAACACTATTTTTTTGAAACCTAATTCACCCCCTCTTAAGTTGCTATAAGATCCAACACAATTAATAAATACAATGCAACAACTAAAGCATTCACACAAACCACAAACACACAAGGACACACAATTTTTGGTAGGTGGTTCAACTTAAGCCACCTTGGCACTTACTCCACCCCACTCTAACAATCTACTAGAGTCACTTTCCAATCAATTAACCAATTGATTACAAAGGTTATCTAAACCCTTACAAGGGATAACCAATCCTTCAAACTTGATTACAAATTCTCACCCCAATATTATAATATTTGAACTAGGCTTCTACAAAGTATACAAGATTCAGTTCAAAAGCCTCTAACATATGCTACTAAGCTATTACAAGTGAATTGGACAAAAGCCCCAAATTCATTTAAACCTTAGCATTATTCACTTGCAGAAAATCAACTCAATAATAAAGTATATTGAAGCACAAATTGATTCTATAACAAGCAAGTAATAATCTCAAAATACAGTCACCTAATAAAGAACAAAATCGCGAGTTAGATGAACTTGAATGAAGAGTATGAAATGCTTGAGATAAGCTTGCTTTCTTTACGATTTTCAGTCAACCAGTAATGGAGAGGATAATGCACTTAAATAGCATCAAGTAGACTAAACTCTTATTTCCAAAGAGTCTTTCTGACACCTTTGACCACCATCATGTCTTCTTCCTATTGGAGCTACTTCTTTTCCTATTCTTTGTCCAATTTGGGCTATTAGGAGACCTAGGAGAAGGAGTTGGTTGTTTTGTCTTAAACTCATTCAAAATCAAGCTCTCTAATATGCTTCCAATTTCTCTTTTGAGTAGTTAGGACACAAACTCAAAGAACTTCTCAATTTCTGCAAATTTATCATTTATAAGCAATGGGTTTTTGATTTTGCTTCACATAATTGTTCATCTCTTCATTAGTTTTCCAACGAACCCTTTTTCAACTTGATCGGAGAAGTCGTCGGCGGTTAATTTTGGCAACGAAGTCACAGCGCGAGTGGGTCGCAGGTCGAGTTGGGTTCGAGTGCACGGGTGCTTTATGGGTAGAGCTAGTCACGTGTCACGTAGGTCAATGCAGGTCGTGGGCGAGTGGGTCACGGGTCACAGGTCACACTCTGAGTTGGATCATGGGTTGTGATGCCTTCTAGGTCTCGAGCCTCTTATGGACTAGATTGCGATAATGGGCTCATGATTGGTCTAGGTAATGCAAGCTTGACTGAGTCTAGGCTCACATTGCTTTGGGCTTCACTAGTTTTGGGTTCTGTAGGTTGCATTAAACAGTCTATTTTCCTGCAAAATCTCCAACATTATTTTTCTTATTTAAACTAATAAATAAGCAACCAATATGTCAAGTAATGTTATTTATATTTCATCATCAAAATATATTCCAACAAATTGCTACACATAACAAAACAAAAAGAAAGACAAAATCGAAGTTTTGTAAACCAAAGAAATGGGTTATCGGGTTAGATATGGGTTTCCCTCAAATCCTTTTTAATTCTTTTCAATCTTGAAGTGAATCTTTGTGGGTGCTTCATAGATTGATAGAATACCTTTTTGCTTACAAAAGCCTTATGAAATCATCTTCAGAAACTCTCTAATCGGCTTCCAATTTCTCTTTTGAGAAGTTAGGGCACAAACTCGAAGAACTCTTCAATTTCTTCAAATTTATCCTCTATAAGCAGTGGGTCTTCGATTTTTCTTCACAAAATTGCTCCTATCTTCATTAGGTTTCCAACAAACCATTTTTCAACTTGATTGGAGAATTCACTAGTGGTTAATTTTGGTAGCGAAGTTATGACATAGAACAGGTCGCGGGTTGAGCTGGGTCCAGGTGCGTGAGTGCTTAAATAGGTCAAGTTACTCACGGGTCGCATGAGTCACTGTGGGTTGCGAGCAAGCGAGCATGGGTCACACTCTGGGTTGGAGAACACACATGCGGGTCACGCCTCCTAGGCTAGACCTGGGCCTCACACATGCAGGTCGCACCTCCTAGGCTAGACTTGGGTCGCACACATGCAGATTGGGTTATGTGTCTCTAGGTTGGCTTGACTGCATTCGAGCTTTGCTCATTTTTTACCCAATTTTCTACATAATATTTCCATATTATTTTTCTTATAAAAGCCAATAAATAAGCAATCAATAATTATAATATTTCCATATTATAATTCTCTTTTTCTCATCATCAAAATGTTAATATATTCTAATATCATTAAAATATATTCCAACAAGTTTAATTTCAATGTCTATAGGAATAGGCCTCAGGATAAAGTATGGATAGCATACCTCACTAGGTCTTCCTTCATTCCATCAATATAGTAATCAATTTTTGAATTTGTGAAGAAAAGGTTAGAATTGAAGCCTATTTGTTAAACTAGATTCTCTTGCTCACCCTCAAAACACTAACACATCTTATCATTAATACTTTTTAGATACATTTTTTCGGTGTTGCTATAATTGAGTAAAAGTATAATGAATTTTGACTCATATCTTTTTCTATAGTATTTTATGTGAAAAAAATACATAAGATTTATCTTGTTTGAACCATAAAGACTTCAATTTTGAAGCATAAAAATTTTCCTATTAGAAATTATATAAAATAATAATAATAAATTAACACCATGGTTGATCATATTTGAATATGTTTTTTCATATTACATTCTACATGTTGGAAACCCATGCCAATTATGATACTAGTATTTACAACTATAGAATGTTACTACATCGATGAAATGATGTAAAGATTGCCATGTTTTGGTACTCTTAAGATCATTTTGGATAATAATTTGGTGTACTTAAATAATCCAATTCGATAGTTATTTTGAGAAAATATTTTCTAAAATCATTCAAGTAATAAACATTGCAAAATATTGAAAAAGTAAAATATATTTTTGAAATTGAATTTCCATTAATTCTATGTATGTACATAAGTTCAACAACTAGGTAATAACAAAATCTAAAGTTTTGTCTTTTCACAAGTCACTAGCTAATATTTAGTGGTTTGGAAGCTTCCCTTCATTTTGTGTGGCAAGAAGATTTGATCCAACCTAAAAAAGCTTAATCAATGCATCTAATCAAATGGAAACATTGTATTGCACCAATCATCTTACTAGAGGGCTCACGTTTAGTTTTTGGATGTTTTTCATTATCTAGTCTTCATGTTAAACAAATACATGATCTTTTCAAGCCTTATCTTTTTATTCAAATTCATTCATATTCTCATATAGCATCTAGATCTCTAATATGCCTCAGCATCTTCCATTGGAGAGGACTTCTTTTTCTTCTTAAGAATTCCCCAAGCAATCTTCAAAAACCTTTTTACAAATGCAAATTTTTCTTAATTACACAATGCTTTTCCCATAAAGATAAAGACAAGTGTTTGAGTCTTGTTGTCCTTATCTGGTATATGACCAACAATCTTCAAAGCATTGATAGCAGTTTCATACTTCCCTAGTGCAATATGCATATTAGCAATATCATTCTCCACATAGAGCAAAACAGAGCTATAACCCCTAATGTCAAAACCTTTTATGACAACTTATTCTACTCCAATGCTTTCTCATGCTCCTCCAACTTAATATAAATAAACCCTAAATGGATTTGGATGGCAAGTAGTGTCACATTCAAGAAAGGAACACTCTAAAGGGAGAATTTTTTCCTACTTTAGAAAGGCAAGTAGGTGATTTTGAACCGTAAGAGGCTTGGCAATCCCACTTAATGGATTGACATTAGTCTTTTTTATTGAAATCCAAGCCTGTAATAGAAGGCATTTGCCTAAAGCACAAGACTAAAGTCATTGTTATGAAAAGTTCAAGTTTACCTTACCTTAAAAATCTTTAATAAAAATAATAATTACCTAAATTTATAAGACATTAAAATTTCTTTCAATCCAATATGAGATTTTTTTTTTTTTGTCCAACATCCCTATAGGCCAAGTTCAATCTTTTACTAATAAAGGGTTGACCCATCTTTTAAGATTTGGTTGGATTACATCAAGGACAAATTGTCTCTAATAGTATATAAAAGGCCTTGGTCTATCTTATCTCAAAAGGGTGTAGTGAATAGGGTAATTGCCTAAGTTTATAAAGTACATTACAAGTTTCTTCTAATCTAATATGAGATTTATTAGTTTGGCACTTAGCCACTAACATTGTCCAACTCTAACTGGCCTAAGACATTATTATGTCACAAGCCTAGGTTTTAACTTAAAAGATCAATCCAGTGGGAAGATTAGCCAAACCTCCTTATATGGCCAAGATCCCCTACATTCCTTCCAATATGAGAGAAAGTCTAACTAAGACATTCCCCCCCACCTAAATCTAGGTTGCCCTTAACATGATTGGGCCCCCTTTACTACCTTTTTTTAGGCTTAGGGTGCTTGGCCATTAGGTAAAGTCATGGGTTAATTCTAATATTACTTGTCATGGGTTTAATTTATAGAGGATCCACCATTGAAAGATATTCTGAGTTATCAATAATTAATTGAGAAGCTAAATTATTTGAATATGAGGAGACCTAACATCTCATTTTTTGGTACACCTATTGAGTCAATTTATGCATACATCGAAATGATCTTACTGGGTTGTAGCTCTTTGGATAGTTAGATACTTAAGATGTTTAGTTGGTCTTGATCTATTTTTCCTTTTGATGGTGAATGTCTTTTGAGAATTTATTTAGATGCTAGTTATGAAAAATGTCTCATGACTCAACGTTTCACGTCTAGATTCTGTCTCACTCTTGGTAATTTACTAATCTCATGAAAAAGTAAAAAGTAACAAATCATTACCATTTCTTCTATTGAAGCAAAATATTGAGTAATGATGATTATTACATGTGAGATTGTTTGGCTAGTTGGTTTGTTGAAAGACATGAAAGTTAATATGCCTTAACTAGTGCTTCTCCATTATGACAATGAAGTTGTGCAAAAGTTAGCAAAAAATCTAGTAGTTCATTAACATAACAAATACATTGACATTGTTAAAAAGCCCAAATGCCTACTCAAAAGTTGGTTAAGAGTTGGAGGGACACTTCATTTAAGTTTTATCATAATAGATTACATATTCAATGTAAGACTTTTGTATTATACACACACCTTTATATGCTAAGTAACATTAGACTCAAAGTTATATAAGGTGGAGCAGGTTTAATTTGGACTCTTGGTACCATGTTAGAAAGGTCAAATGCTTAACTTAAAAGCTAATTCAAAAATTAGAGGGATATTTTCTTTATTTAATTTTTACTATAAGATATCACATACTTAATATGTGACTTTTATGCTACACATAGTATGCTACATGTAGGAAGATATGACCAACCAACGGATGTTTTCACCAAGACATTGGAGACAAATTAATGTTACCATATACTCTGCAACTATCAACCACAAGCTTGAGCAGAGGAGTTGAGGAAAGTAGCTGGACGTGAAGCTACACGGTGTAAAGCTACTTGCTCTAGATTACACGACCGTGCATGACCGTTACACAGACGTGAGGTGGGGCTCCTGGATAGGTGGGTCGATACAGCCATCAGATTTGATGATCTTTATCGTACTTGTATTTTGTAGTAGGCACTGCTTCATTCTTTTGTAATCAATTGGTGATAGGTTTTCTCGTAACCTTTAGAGTCGATTTTGGTTTCGATTTTCGTTATATAATGGAGACGTTTTTCCAATTAATGCAATCTTTAGCAAAGTTTGCATTAAATCTTAATTATCCGGAAACTTTTTACAAATGATTGTCCCCATCACCATCTCTTCTCTTACGTAACTGCCCGTTTCACCTCCACCAGCACCCGTCTGGTCTTCTTTGTCCGTTTTCACCATTATTGGTCTTGTTTGGTCTGTTCTTGCTCAATCGTTTATCGTTTTCTGTTCTGCCCTCCTCGTCTTCTTCTGTTAATTTTCTTTATTTTATTTTATTTTAATAACGCACACATACAAGGGAGGGGGAGCCAAACGTCACCCCTCGTCTTCTTCTGTTATAGTTGAAACTAAACATCAAAAAAGTAGGCTTCGGGACACCGGCCCCGACAAGAACGACTTCGTATTTCATGCCTTATGGTCCAACCTAAGAACTTGCAAGTTGCAAAGAAATAATTCGGTCACGTATCACTGAGGATGGGCACGCGCTGTCACTTTGTAATGTCCTCCACTTTCTTTGTCCGTATTCGGGGAACTCTGTCCAAAGCTCAAAACAACACTCTTATCCCTTCTCTTGAACACTCACTCTGTTTCTCAAAGCCGTCTTCTGCACGAAAGTATGTTCAGGATTGTACAAAGGTTAGTTTCTCACGGAAGCGCTTGAATGGGTTCTGCTTTTGCTTTTTCCTCCAATCAGATCTTCTTTTTTCTTTTTTCTTTTTCTATTTTTTAGCTACGGATTTGGAGCTTCCTGGGCTATAAAAGTCGGGTTTGATTTCAAATTCTCATTTTGATTTATTTCATTTTTTCTACGTGGGTGGAGGATTAATTCCTCAATTATGGGCTATTTTAAAGGAAAAATTGCTGGAAATATTATCAAGATGGCGGAGATCCATCTTTGTATCTTTTATTTGATGACTTTAATTTCGTTGGATTAGTTGTCCATGCTGAACTGAATGTTTGTAATGTGTTCCTGTTCTTAAAACAGCCAAAGCGTCTCCATCTCAAGATCTTTGCTCGCTCAGAGCTTCTACAGATTGTTGTCAAGCCAGACCGAAAGGTTTGTCGAACTTACCTTTCCTTACTTACTAATTCCATTTTCAATCTGATATATCTTAGCTGGGTATTTTCTTTCATTCTTTTCTTCTTTTCCTAATTTAGAATGGCATTGGTTTGCTTGCCTTTCAGGAGTAATATGTAGGGACTTCCGTGGAGGTCGTAAAACTATATAAACAAATAATACCTAATCCTTTTTATACTGGTTAAATTATATTGTCCTTTTCTTTTCCCAACTACCATCCCAATTGCTGATGTATAACGTACAAACTTTTATGTGTCCTTGAATTGTCTTGCATGATTAATTTAATCTCATTTTCTTCAAAAAGAGAGTTTTATTGATGCAGATCTTTTGTGTCCCTTTTTTTTTTTTTTTTTTCTTCCTTGGGTTTTTATTACCATTATCATAATGACACGTTTTTATAAAAACTGGAATGAATTTGTAATGCAAGGAGGGCTGGATACACATGCTCCTTAGTGTTTCCATTTCCATTCAAAACTTTAGCAGTAACTCAAAATGTGTTACAAGTTCATAGGTTTGAGTTTCAGCGAGTCGTAGTATTGAAGTGCAAATACAATGTGGTGAGAAGGGAAAAAATGTAGCTTGCACTTCTGTACTTCATTTAGATATTTGTTAACTCTGCTCCAAAACTGAGAGTCAGACTTCTCCAAGATATTACCGTAAAAGAAATTTACCTTTTTGTTAAAAAATTTCTAGTACTACTCTCAGTTGTTGATTCTACTTGGAAGTATGTTCTAGTGCCTAATGGTGGGACATTGTAGGAATTTAGAGTCTTCACATGCTTTCTTCAAGGTAATCTCACAGGGACTAGTTTAGCCTTCATTCAATTCGTCATTTGGGACTTCTGCACTTTTCCTTCCATTGGTAACACATTCTGTATACTACAACAATTGTCGGGGATCGGAGAATGCCTATGATGGTCAGAAATTTGTGATCTGTGACCATGAATAAGGTTTCTTATAGGTACCAACTTCACGCAACTAAGGAATCTCAGTTGTTTATCCACTGCCATCTCTACAACCACAAGTATAGGTCATCAAGCAAAATAAAAATGGCTAGTCCACACACACACCACCAACCAACCAAAAAAAAAGTGTTCTTCTTGTTTAATCAATGTCATTTTGATCTTTCTTCCATAGTTATCCTAAACAAACATTCTTACCAAAGGACAAAATTTGTGAATATATATGATGTTATTGAGCCATTGTATACCTCAACATTCTTGTTTATCGAATCAACCCTAGTTGGGATGGGATGGGATTTGATGGTTAACATTATTCCTATGTCACAAACACAGCAAGTTAGAAGGAAAGGTAGCATTAATAACTGGAGCAGCAAGTGGCATAGGCAAGGCAACTGCAATAAAATTTGTCCAAAATGGTGCCAAAGTTGTTATCGCTGATATCCAACACCTACTTGGCCAAGAAACTGCTGAAGAGCTTGGACCTAATGCTACTTTTGTTGCTTGTGATGTAACTAAGGAGTTTGACATATCCAATGCAGTTAATTTTACCCTCTCTAGGCACAAACAACTTGATATTATGTACAACAATGCAGGGGTGCCCTGCAAAACGCCCCCAAGCATCGTTGATCTTGACCTGGCAGATTTTGATAAAGTCATGGACATCAATGTCCGGGGTGTCATGGCCGGGATCAAGCATGCATCCCGTGTGATGATCCCACGTGGAACTGGCTCAATTCTCTGTACGGCTAGTGTCACTGGACTGATGGGGGGGTTATCACAGCATACATATTCTGTGTCCAAGTCTGCAGTTATTGGCATTGTTAGGTCTGTGGCTGCAGAGTTATGCAAGTATGGAATCCGGGTGAATTGCATATCACCGTTTGCAATTCCAACTCCGTTTGTAATGGACGAAATGACTCAGATTTATCCTGGAGTTGATGATCAACGGCTTTGGGAGATTGTTAATCGTGCTGGTGTCTTGAAGGGAGCTAACTGTGAACCCAACGATATAGCTAGTGCTGCACTCTATCTTGTGTCTGATGACGCCAAGTACGTTAGTGGGCATAATTTGGTGGTCGATGGAGGCTTTACATCTTTTAAGAGTTTGGGGTTCTCTGCCCCAGATGAAGTACAGTAAAAGGAAACAGCTTCTGAAATATGTTCTTGCAGCATGGAGGAATGCGGTATGAATGAATTGACGTACATTTTCTTCATCCTTCGACTGAGTCTGTCTTACGACTTTAAGCATTCTACCTCTGGAGTATATTTATCCATGCCTTTCCTTTGAGATAACTTTGAAGAGATGATTGAAAGAACAACTACGAAAGTAAGTTTTTCCACCATGTTGGAGGAAAGGATATGAATGCGTTGACATCTATTTCTGCTATCTAGATAGTGTCTGCTTTACAAGTCCAATCATTCCGGCCAGAGTGTATTTATTCAGCATGACTTTGAAGGGATGATTGGGAGTCGATTCCCTGCAAGCATGAAGAAATGACAATCAAAATTTAGAAATCTACTGGCAATGGATGTAGCGTATGCCGCTTAATCGACCAAGCTTAGCTCCCCAAGCAAGATTCTGCTGTAAGTCGAAATTTCATGTGGGTTCTTTGTAAGTGACTTTACACCACTTCCATGCAGAGATGCATAAAGAGTTACAATTGAAGTTCGACTAAACGAGCTGCTTGATTTAAGAAAGTAATATGTAGTCATCACTGGACATTTTTGTGACAGAAATATGCACTGCAGACAAAACTTTCAAGAATGAATATACTGCACATAAGAAGGCTTATTTGCATAATCATGAGAGGAACTTCAGGGTGCATGGCTAATCTCAAATGAATTACTGCCAGAAGAAGTGAGACAATAATTTTGGATCTCTTAGTTTTTTGGTTGGAACGCTTATGTTAATAGTAAGATTTTATTTCATTTGCAAGATATTTGAAGACAATGTTGATCATTTCTACTTATAAGTCAATGTGTTCTATCTATATATTGTCAGTCAAAGTTTCTAACGGTGATATTATAGCACTTTTGTGTTTGAGATATTTCCATCATAATATTATCTTTTAAGGTATGTAAATGATCTTTTATGTCTATCTTAATAGATTTCAAAACTGAGAATAAAGAATGTCTCTTCCAAGAATTTTGTTTCAAAGTCGTTCAAAAGAAATTTCTTTTGTAGGAAAAGTATTTTAGTTAGAATAGCAAAATATTAATATAAGCTTATGTAAAGATTACATGTAAAAATAACATTTGATATCTCATATTAGTTTTGATTGAACTGATTGTAAGAACTCCATATATGCACATGAAGCTTTAGATTGATTATCTAAACTTAACTATATTTGTAATTAACGTACGCCTATAATTATTATTATTCTTTTTAAGGAGGTGAGATTAGTGTGTCACTAAATTGTAGGAATTTATATTCCCATAAATCTAATGTTATTATTGACACTATAAAGATTTATGAATCTATCACAAATTTTAGCTAATGGTTACAATATCCCAATTTAATTATGAGCCATTGTATAGGCATGTGTTAAGTTTCCCATGAGCTTTGTATTAAGTATCTAAATTATAAAAGGGTTTGTAAAAAACTAGAGAAGTGATTAATCTTTGTTAAGAATAATGGTTATTCCAAATTATTATATCGTGGTCTAGTGTTTTTCTTACAAATTTAGTTGTTGCCTTTTTCTTACTGATTGGTTTGGGAGGAAGTCGAACCTTTTCTAACATGATATAAGTTTAAGTACAAATATAACTCTCTATCTTTGGTGGATTAGGTTCCTATGGTTTTGCCTTATTGCTCATCTCATAGATTAGATCTTTATGATTTTTATAAGAAAACTTGTTTTCTCCTTAAAATTGTCATGTAAGAAAAGAATATGTATGTTGTTTTTAAGGAGAGTTCCCAAATAAGATTTTGACAATTGTTTCATTTTTAGTACATTATTTTGTAGCTAATTTGGTTTATAGGCTTCATGTTGATGGTGATATATTACCTCACAAATTGTTTTGGGCTAGTTGTTGTTTCGTTTTGTTTTTGTTTTTTCTTTTTCTTTTTCTTTTTAAACTTAAACTCTAGTACAATGTACAAAGACTTATTTTTTTTTATTAAAGTAGGTTGTAAGGAGGTAATGTGTATTTCATTTAAAAAGGTTTCTCAAGCAAGATCTAAGTATGATATAATTTACATTGTTCTTTAACACTTCCCTTTACACCAAAGTAGAATTTAAGTTTTGGGTTGTAGGCTTTGTGCACGAGGGTTTCCTTTTGAATGTGCGTTTTGAGACTATTTTAAAAGTTTATTTATTCTCTAAAATAGACTTACAAAGAAAAAAAAATATTTTTCATTTTGAAAAAATTCCTCAAGTTAGATTTAAATAATGTGAGACAATTTCCACTATTCATAACAATTTTCCTAAGGGCAAGTAGTAAGTTGACAATAGTGTTGTTTCACAGAATAATTAGTTTTTTTTTATAGCTGTCCTAAGGCAGGCTGCATGTCCAGCTCCCCTAATGGTTGCAGGTTCAGTCCTACCCAAATCTACCTTGCATTATACTGCTACTACACCATTATCATATCTCCTTCTTAGAACTCCTTTGCGTCGTCGTTGTTCATTCGACTTTCTAGCAATCTATTTATCCCCCTTCCTTTACTTCTTTATATGCCAAGGAAAAACAATCACTGCTTTGTTTTTGACACTTAAGCGACCCGCCTTAACTCCGCTGGAGGAATCCATCAGCCTGTGCAGAGGTGGCTTCACTTTGGCCTCATGGTTCTAGGCACCCCTTTGTGGGGTTTGGTTCCGATACTAAATGTTACAAATCCAACCACTGAACCAAAAGGCTTAAGCTTGTTGGTATTGCAAGTCTAATATCATTTTATGACCGTAACATCAGCGTAGAGCCCATCCAAGGCAACCTCAAAAGTAAGTTATAAGCGGTCCTGTTTCTCAACGACATTTTATTTCAGTTCTCCGTGCATGAGTTTGACTACATCAGAGGCCATCTCTATGTCACGGGCGTAGACAAACCCAAAACTCCGCTCGGGTTTTTCATTACACAGAGTAGGCAAAAGAGAATTGTGATTCCGTTGATCCATTAAGAATACTTCAATGACCATCTAAGCACCAAGGGGCGGGTTGTCACTATCAACCAATCCGCCTTGGCAAGTTTTCGTATTCAGCTGAGCAATAGTATATATAGAGTGATATTATAGGGGTACTAAGTTCTAGCATTAAATGAATTATAGGAAACTAAACAATGTAAAAGCAAGTCATGAGTCCATCGAGTGGGGGGAGAGAGAGGTCTCTGGATTGACAAACTATTGAAGGTGTCTAAGCTGAAGTAGCACAACCTCAAGCACACCATATTAGCTGAGCTTGCATCTTCCCAGATTTATTATTTTGATACAGAAGAAGGAAGTGATGCAAACACTTTAATATTGGAATGGTTTGGTATAGGCATCAAAACTGCTCTAGAACAAGCTTGCGCATGAAATCTTCTGGAGCTGCAAAGCAGTAGGAGCAAAATTGGTGTGAACAAAGAGGGATCCCAGCTGTTAGAGCAGAACTTAACCAAAAGACTTGAATCTTATGAAGGCAAGAAATTTACAAATAAAAGGGAAGACATGGGTACCTAAGCCACCAGTGAACAGTCTAAATTGCCCTAGAGCCTGCCTGATAAACATCTCAACTCCACTCACCACGGCGATCCCAACCTCTTTCGCTTCTTGCAAGAGCCTTGTATTTCTGGGAGTATAAACCGCATCAAAAACCAGGTCATATGCTCTCAAGGCCTCCTGAACAAGCATGATACGAGATCAATATATTGAGCAATAGATATGTTCTACACTACACAATGAAGTAATAGAACCTTTGGAACAGGAGTTTGATCCGAGTTTGGTTCCATTCCTACAGCAGAAGCATTAGCAAGGATCATTCCGTTCTCAGGGCAGAATCTGTCTAAGCATTCATAGGGCACAGCTTCCCCTGAAACTGCATTTGCAAGAGCCTTTGCTCTCTCTATTTCGAAAAAGAAAAGTTGTTAGAGGGAGTCCGATTTTCATGACATGCATAGAGAAGACAATATAGTGTTCTATTTACCATAATTCCTGTTGAATATGACAACACGAGCACCTCTACTTTTGGCTCCAAATGCAAGTGCTCTTCCTGCGCCTCCTGCTCCAACCAGCACAAAAGTTCTTCCGGATATAGGAGAAGCATATGATGCTTCCCCGTGGTCGACTTTTCTACCTGCCCACGTAAATGAGACGTTAGAAAGATTTTTTGCCAAGACTTTCACCTGATGGAACAATCTACCATATTACCTAGACTACCATTATACACGGTCTTCCATCAAGAAAATCATCCTTTTCAGATTGCCTGTAATTCAGTTTAAGAAATCTTCACATTAACAATAGAGAGGAGATAATATAGTCAATGAACCATGCTATTATTTAAATAAACAAGTATGAATTTTTGGGGCACGTATTTTCAGTTCTGTTGTTAGTCTTAGCACTTCCCTGGAGATAGAAAGATAAAAAGAAAACTATATTCTAGCCACAGTTATCATCCAACATCTAGAGTATGATGTATTTGAAAGGTAAGCCAACTAGCAATGATCAAGAAATGAGATTTTGGTTATTATTGTACCTCCTAGTGCATCCTCGATTGCAGTGATAGAAGCTTCACAATCGGTGTTGTAACCAATCAGCTTCCCATCAATGGGCCTCCTTATTATAGTGTTTACAGCTCCTATGGACTGGTTGAGAAAGCAACCACAGCTTAGAGGCTTATATAAACATTACCCTACAATTAAACGCAGCAACTCAAACAGATAGTTAAAAGCGAAATTCTGATTCATCATCGTTGATATCTGATATCTGGACCCCGTGATGGGTTTTGATGTCAAACTGTTGGATTTTAGTTATCGCAATTACTTGCTGAAATTGTATATATCTACTTAAACTTCATTTTGAGGACTTTTGACAAATTCTCGTGCTTACTATATGTTGGCTTGCTGGAATTAAAGAAAGGGTCACACATCACAGGAACATTATTGGTTCATTGATTAAACTAGAACTCCACTTCGTTCTGGTTGGGCATTGAGGCAAAATCAAACTTTTCCAAGGGAAGAACCAAGCAGAAACACGTAGTCCAACCCCTGACATATCATTCACATACCTTAGCCAGTGGATGCACTTCATCACAGCATCCAACTGCTGCTTCCTTGTGTGGGATTCCAACACTAAAGATTTCAACAAGTAAAGAGGAAAAACCAAAGTGAGAGAACAAAGCACAGGGATCCTACTAAAAAAGCCTCCTTGTATGTATGATCCGTATAAAAATGTGCAAAGGGACATTGTAAATAAAGGATACTCACACGCAACTTTGCTACTTGATACCAACTAACTAAAGTGAATACTGAACCTAGTTATGAATGGTGAACAGGAAGTAATGAAAATTTTAGAAACCTAGCAACCTACAAACTAAAATTAGTTAGAACACGTTTGATGTAGAATCGAAGTTGCAAAAGAAATAAACCTGAAAAGACAAGCAAGGGAATGCTTTTTTTCTGTTTCTTTCATAGAAGAATGTGTACAAACCTGAAACCTGCGAAGTCGGTTCCCGTATAGGTTTTAAAGAATTCCTTGATATCATCCACCAGCATGGGAACGTAAATTCCATTATATCCCGTGTGCCTAAAGGCGGGGTTGTGCAGAACAGGGCCCTTGCTATGGCCTACTGGGTTCGAAATGAGACCAAAAACTTTTGTTTCTGCATTAATGTACTCCAGTTGGTAAACATGTTTAAGGCTGACTAAGGTTGGCAAGCCAGGTACTGATTTGCCTTCCAGAGACCCGTAGACTAAAAAACCACCAAATTTAGGACCCAATAGTTGACTTATTAGACCTCTACTCCCCACTGCAACAGCAATTAATGGCACCTGGAGATGGACATAACAGCAGTAGATGTCTTATGCTGTTTAAAGAACAGGAGGAAAATAGAAGTATCAACTCAATAAAGGCAAGAAGAAAGAATAATATCTGATATTAGTGTGCACCCAAAAAGATTTTTAAGACAGGTATTGGAAGATGAATAATCAGTAGTAATTAAAACGAACACATAATCACAAAGGATATAGAGCATTTATATAGTTCCAGATAAACTTTCTCTATTTCCATAGAACAAAAGTTCACTCAAATCATAGGTTGGGATTATAGTTTCTCTCTCTGAAACTCCTTGACTTTTAGCATTCACTTTTGTAGCAATAGATTTAAGCCTTCAAAGCTTCATATTTATTGGCTATCTCACAAAATTTAATGGCCCAAAATGTATATTCCGCGAAAATGACTAATCGACAATTTCTACTAATTTGAACTCCACAATTAACAAAAGGAAGTAGAAAAGGTTATAGGGTCATTTCCAAATCCACTTTTTAAACTAGTGCGTGCAAGATGAACTGGAAGTGCTGCATTATGTTGTGTTTTAAAGAAGATAACTTGTTTTGAGGCATGAATCTAACAAATTCCCACTTCAGTGTCATGTACCCCAAAAAATGCAACACAATATCAATGGTAAAATGCGTGCCCTCTGATGAATGTTGCAAGTCACACTAGGAGAGAAGTACAGAATCCTGTACAAATCTTCCCTTGTTGAAGACACCAATGTATCCAAGAATACCTGGCAATGAGTAAGCATCTGGAAAACGGGTGCTAGATCTGTGATATAATCCACGTTAATTACAAGCTTGATAACATCTGCTCCAGTAGATTGCATATTTGCAATCAGATGACCGAGTTTCTCAGTGGAAGGTTTCCCACCATTCACATAAGTTGATACTATTATTTTGCTTTTGGCACGCTTGTGGACGTACTCAGCCATGCCAATATTCGATACCACCTGAAAAGTGCCATCTCAGTCTGAGAAAAACAAAAGCATAATCTATGACACGTTTGGTCATGTTTGAAACATACAAAATGAATTACTTCAGTTTCAGCTTTGCTTTGTACCAGAAGGTTTTCAGAAGTCATCATGAACGTCGTGGGAAGACTTTAGAATCGGAAGTGAATAAAGAAAGTAAAGATTCACACCAATACGCTGTGGTTGTCATGAGAGTTACATGAGAGCAGCTGGATAATGAAACCCTTAAGGATGTACCTCATAGTCCATTTCAACAAATTCGACATCTAGTTCAAGAGCCAGTCTCAGCACTTGCAAGCAGGTAAATTTGCAGCCTCCTTTGCCTGAGGTTCCTGAGGACTGGAGCCTGAGAAACGGCAATTTTAGCATGCTTCACAGAATGTTTTATCCATCTAATTCTGTTCCTCATTATTATACTAATATGTGAAAATTTTTGGTAAACTTCTTTCTGTATCATGTTAGTCTAAAATTTATTCTGTTCAAAAGGTTTCTGACAAATTTACACCAAATTTTCCGTGCTTAGATGTTACTTAGAAAACCATATCACACTTTGGTCAACATTCCATTACTCATCGCCTGTGGGGAACACTGTTTTGCAGTCAATTGTCAGTTAAGGATACTGTCAGTTGCTCTTTTCTGTCATTTATCATCTCTTTCAAAATTTTATTGAAGAGAAAATTTGTCAGAGGAGTGGCTCCTTCCCGTGACGATGAAGATCCATCTAATGGGTCTCCAGAGCATTTCGACTCTGAAGTAAACAAAATAAAGTCAATGCCTTATTTCCTCTTTGGATTCCCATAGATTTTTCCCAAACAGTTGAAGTTCAAAGAAACTAACTGCTATGATATGATTAAATTAACATAATGGACAAAGAAAAACATGAAAAATAACACATCAGATATTGTGTTCAGATCATTGTTATGATATAGCTCATGGCCTTTGGTTGACTATTGCCTCCTTTACTTATCTATAAGAGGTCAGGAAAGAGGTATAAGCGCGAAAGAGAATTAAGGCTTAGGAGACATTCTACCATCCCACCCACAACTCACTCTGAGATAAAAAGAGAGTTCATTCTGCAAGAAGCTGACCCATTTGGCTTTGGGATTTAATAATCCCGACAGCAAAATTGCTATAAAATCGGGAACTTTGATCAAGGAGCCCATTTCAACATAAAACCACCTTTCGAGTATTAGTGTAGTGCAACCATTAGCGAAATATCGGCAAAAAGCTGCATCGCAGATTGAATGCTAGAAACTCATGGACCAAAAATTGGTCCTCAAAATTGCATTGTTTCCCATCAGGTGGCGTTCCAAAGACCCACTTCCATCGCGTACTTTCAGAGAGAAAAGGGACCCCGCTACCAAGAGGATGAAAACATGACACTTCGAGTACCGACGAAGGCTATGGACCCAAGGCAATTGGTCCCAGACAAGCCTTAACACAACGGACGCGGTTTTCATGGTAGTATCAGTTTAGCAGTGCCAAGTAGCACATGGCTCAGGACCAAGCTATGCTACCGGACCACCCTACTCTCCTCTCAACTCCGACTCGGCGTACTCCTGATAAGAAACCCCACTACCTTTTTCTCTTTCTCCTTCCTCTCTGGGCAGAAATCCTACTGTTGCAATCATATTAACACCCTCTCATATCACGAACTGGTAAACTAATTCACCGCGACTACATGAGAATATAAAGTGACGTCTCTGCTATGCATTTGAGGAATGATACAGATTCGAAAGAAACCTACTTTTTCACATGGATTTGACATAAAAAGAAATGCTAACATTTGGATCATGCACTTTGTGGCAATCAAATAATTTAGGTGGGCAGAGAAGCAGAACCTCCGAAAATCTAAGGTAAGACAACATAGACACCACCGTTAATCAAATATGAAAGTGAATCTGTTGAGAAATGTAATCCGGACCAGAAGGAAAAGGTTATTTGTTAATGCTTAAAAAGAGAACTATCCCTCATAAACTAGTTTTGATTTAGACTCTGAAGTTCCTTGCATGGTATCAAAAATAGGATGAAGTCTGTTTTAATTATCCTTAAGTCCTCTCCATTTAACTTTGTCTTTCTCCAGAAATCGGCATACAAGCACGGTTAAATTAATCTTTTGATAAGGGTCGCTCGCTTCGGTGCAATGCAAATAATGACCCCATCCCAAGTCACTGTCAAGTGACAGAGTTAAGAACCTTTGGTCCATACGAGGTCACTGCAAAGTCAGAGTTAAGGACCACAGGTTCGCACAGAGGTTTACTTCGAAGTTATGGAGTTTCTATAAAAGGAAAATTTTTATCCGTTCAAGTTACTACCAACCTGTCTCTTAATTCCTCTGAAGTATTTTTGTATACACAGAAATAAATTACATAGGTATGTGGTTTTAAGATGTCTTGCACACGTATAGATAAACTTTCCTCAACAAAATTAGGAGCATACTCACTGGAGCCCATGTATTATCTTTTGATCTAAGCTTGGATAGCCAAAATTCACTTAGATTAGCTCTTCTCAATTACAACTTATACTAGATTTTTTCTATCTTATTATTTAGGCGCAGAGAGACTTCTTTGTTAGTTCTAAACGTTACAATAAATGGAAGGAAAAATACAGGATTAGTATGTGCATATTTTAGATCTTAATCTCAAAATTTACTTTCTATGCCTCAAGTAAGTAATAAAAAGAAAGTGGGGATGGAATCATCGTGTTAGGGATTGGTTTTACTATTCTTGAAACTATCCGTTTTGGAGTAACCACATCGTATTGGTCTGCATTTTGGCCACCTTTTAAAGTACTCTGAGAATAACTTGGCCACCTTCAAGGATCACCCTGTTATAGTAAACCAAACAGGCTTTGGTGGTTGAAGAGGGACCAAATTTGACCCAAGGAATGAGGCCTTCTCATGTAGGGAAATGTAACCTATAAATATGTTTCAGTAAAAGTTGGGACGAGGTTGGAGGCGGTCTGTAAGGATTAATGACGCTTTGAGGGAAGAAGAGAAGGAAAAGTAGTACCGGCAAATAAGCAGCAATACTGAGCATCAGTTAAAGTTGAACTGAGGTTTCATGTTACTATTTAAGACTCAGAGACGCAAAACACAATTAGATTCGATGAAGGGTGAAAAACTAGGCCTTAGCCAAGTTATTTCCTCGGCTTTCCCGGCCTTCATGGGAAAGGAAAACGTAACAGTAAAAGGGAAAGTGTTGTCAGCTGGCTTTATTGGTGAAGTAACACGGTTTAGTTGGGTTTTCTTCGCTTCCGTTTTCTTTTCTCAACCCCGCCAGAAAGTTCTGATTGAATTTGACCAAATGGGATTATGGGTTTCCAAGGAAGAAGGGAGCAAAAAGTTCTAAAGACCGAAGACCATCCAAAGTGATTATCTTATGGATACACATGGAGACATAGCACACAACTGCGTTTCCTTATTTTGCATGGTAAAATCAAAACAACACTGGCAGAAGTTTGGGAGAGGAATGAAAGTGAAAGGACAAGAGCATGAACAGGACTTGCAGTATGGACACAAGTATAACTGAGAGGAGTTACCTGAAGCAAACTATAGTAGGCAGAGTTCTTTGTTTAATGAGCTGCTCAACCTCTGAAATATGGGAGAATGACAAGGAATCGACACAAAGCTCCACAAGGTCTGCACCTTCTGCTTTGGCTTTGTCCATGGAAGCGAGCATTTCTTCCATGGTTTCACATTCCAGTGATGTGCACACTAGAAGGTTGTTCTTGAATGCCATGTGAGAAGTCAGGGAGGCGTACACGCAGAAAGAGGAGGTTACAGTTTCAATAGACAACGTTGCGCCTGCCAGTGGATTGATTGCCACCGTTTTCTTATTGTAGAAAGGAAGTGATTGAATTCTACCACAACACAAAGGCCATGTGGTGTTTAACCAAAAAATATTTAGGTGGTGTGATAGTATCTACTTCTACCCTTCAAGGTCAGGGTGAAAGTGATGCTTGCCTTCACAATTTTCCAAGAAGTGACAGTTTTGTAAACTCATTGCATTTATTTTTAGAAAAAAAGACAAAAATAATTGATCAGTACGAATAGAAAAGAGCACGTTCCTTCATGTGTGAGCTTAGGCAGAGATCAAGTCAATAAATAAAATTGTTAAAGATGTGTCTCACGTGTCAATAGTATAAGGATACATCATTAACCTTATAGGTAATGAAGTTTTTCAATGCATTATTTTAGGATTTTAGATGGCCGTCAAACTCTAAGATGGTACCGCAACTAAGAAATGAGCTTCTACTTTATTATCTCTCTCGCAAATCTCAGTCGTGGGATTGTCCATCTACATACAATGTTTGTGTCACCCTATACATGAGAGGAATATTGAAAACATGTATTGTTTTACATTAGTGGTAAGATGATAAACCTTTAATCTTATGAGTATAGCAAACCTCTATTGTGTTGCCCCCATGGGAACTCCGGTTGTGGGATTGTCCATCTTTATGTAAAAGAGTATTAAAAATATATGTTTCACATTAATAATATGAGGATGAACCATTAGCCTTACAAGAAATAAGTCTCCTTAACTATTATCTAAAGGTTTTAAGATGGATCCTTAAATCCTAAGAAAAATACATTTTTTTCTATCAAGTTCTCTCATGGGGCCCTAGAAAGTTCTGGACCCAGAGTCATAATGGGATGCCTACTTCTGACCAAAATGTATGGCTCCACAACGTGTTACATGTATATGTTTCTTTATCAATATCTCTCGGGTTTAATGCTTAGACGATGACACTATGGGACCAGGGAAGTTCTGATTGAGCCAATTACTGGAAGGTTCTTGGCGCTGAATATTGATTGACTTGGTTGAAAGTTAGCTGATGCCCTTCAAGCAAACCTTCCTTGATCTAACTTTGTACCATCTACTCGTCGTTGATAATTGAAGAATCGTTAAGATAAGTGTTAGTAACAAAGTCTTTAGATTCCTACAATTAAATCATTCCGTGCACGTGATTTTGAAAGTCTGAGAGTGATGATATTGGGCTGGCTGATCTGACTAAATTAGCACCATAGGAACCCAATCCAGCAAACAGCCTCCTTTCATCTTTAGCCGGGGCGGCGGAGGCTCTCTCACATTTTCATGGCTGATGTACCAAAACATAAGCGAATCATCCACAGCGCTTGTTGGGCTTAATAAAAGCATTGTTTTCTTGAGGCTTTGGTCCTTGTACAATAGGCGTAAAACGCCTAAAGCTTAAGGCTAAGTCCTATTTCACTTTAATCAGGATTAATATTTGGACTTCTATAAGCCTTAACCTTGCCATCTCTATAAAAGCTTCATTCAGACCCTATTTGTGGCATTTATGTGCCATGTAATTCTTTTCATCTCTGTGGTAACTTAATTCTAGCCTCATAATAGATTACCTCCACTATGATTCAATCTTGAAACATACCATTGTCTTTGATACCAACTATCAAAAAATCAGCCGTCTTACCAGAAATCCTAGAATTCAAGGTTAACTCAATATTTATTTCGCCACAACGAATGCCCGGACCTGATAGTTTTCCTACTTTCTTAGGTGTCGGCAGACCTGATGTGACATAGAGTCTCGCACAGGAGAAGCCACATGCGGATGGGACGACGGAGTAACCCACCACTTGCAACCGGCCATATCTCTGCCATTATTGTGTGGTAAAAGGATGCCCTCCACTCATTCAGCATTATAGCCTTTGCCCAAACTGTGTCCCAGAATTACACAACCAGATTCTTCCGTGGGAAACGTTTTTTTGCCAGTAGTTGTCAAGTAGTTCCACCTACCACATTCAGAACCAATAATTTCTACTAAAGAATCCAAACAAAACATTCCATCAAACAATTCACGGGAGCTTGAATTGCTAACTTGTTCACTGGACATTGTCTAAAGACTGGACCAGATTTCACATTAAAACAAACAACTTCTCCTTTGTTCATAACCAATGATACAAAGATTGTTTTGAAGTTTCGGGACTCGTCCTGCATTTAGTCGGGTTTGTTCTTGATTTGCATACTCGAAGACACCAACAGTATCCACTTCTATCGAATTCGATAATTATAAATCGTTGCCCAAGTATGGGGGATTGTCTATCTCGTATTATTCATGAAATAGTAATCTGAGAGGAAAAATTAAAACTATCACTTAGTTTAATATTTACATTTTACTACTGCTAATAGTAATAAGGTATATGACATCATTCCTTTGTTGTACAAAAGTTACGTTAAAGTAATTGGAAGAGACCCCTTTTTTTTCTTTTTTATTTTGAATCTCTTTTAGGTTTTTGTCTATATTATGGTAAATCTCTGCCTAGTCTTTTGGTAATAAGTGAAAAGCTAATCTGATCCAAAAATCAAAAGAAGTGCACGAATCTCCCTTTTGAACAGGTCTTCAAGTTATCACTAAAAGATGACAGCATATACATTATCACGTGGTCGCTACGCCTGCCTAAGCACATACAGAAAGCCAGATAGCCCATACCTCTGCCCTTGCAAATAAACTTTTCCGAAGATCTACTGCTCATAACTTAAATTTCCAAGAAAGAAACCCATCACTCGGATAAGATCCATGATTCGGGATCCCTGTTCTGCATGCCCAATCAGAGGCGGCTACTGCAATGAGAGATTTTCCATCTATTGGTTTCCTAGAACATGGATCATTACTTAACAGATCCTTATTTTCAATGTTCCTAATGAAAATCTCAAAAAATTGTGAGATCAAAGGAAAAGTGTCTCAAGCAGAAAAAAAGGGGCACAAAAAGTTGTGGGTACAACTTCTCCAAGAAGGATCACATATCTCCTTTGTAACTGTTTTGTGTACATTTTTATGCCAACAGTCTTATAGCAATGATCTTTTTCTTTCTTCAGTGACCCAATGGAAATTAGAAGATCATATAGTTTTAATTCCAATAAACAGACAGACCTCCTAGGAAGAAAGCAGATCTCCAATCACACAAATGCAATTCACATAAGAAAAGAAAAAAGGGGGGGAGCAACGTAAAAGAGAGCAGATTAACCAAGAAGAAAACAAGAAACTGGGGAGGAAGAATAGAACCTGCTCTATTTCACCTTTCAAATACATATAAGTAAAGATCCGTTTGTCACAATGCTCTGAATGATATTCAACTGTGGAGAATCTACCACCCAAGAAAAGGTAAATTATATCTGCAAAAGAGTGCGGTTAGTTAATGTCAGACCTCAACTGGTTGAACAACTAGACCTGCTCTATGCGTTGGACAATTAAGTTCACAGCTGCATTTGCTGAGGAGAATGCCCCATGAAAGCTTTCTTGATAGGAAATAGATTCCAATTCTCTGGCCATCTTCAACAATATTTCACCCAAGTCTGTTCGTTTCTCTAGCAGAGAATCATAGTATGATTTGGCAGCAACCTTGCTGATTTCCACGTTGGTTTCCTCTGGACAGTACTCATCATCCAACCATTTATGCAAGGTAACTCTGAGCCACCCTGATTCCTGAACAAAGGCTGGAAGTGTCAATCATTATGTCTTGAGCCTTAACCGTGAATGTATGTTGAAATTACCAAAGGTCCTTCAAAGGGATCACTCGAACAATCATAACTAATTAGATTTTGATTTTCTTCCCAATTTAAGCATTTCATTGCCTACTAAACATAACGATTTTAGCTCTAGAAATCAAGTCAAAACACTCAAGGTCCAACAGGCCCCTGTAATGCAATATGGTAACACCGGAAACTTACATGCAAGATATATAAAAGTTAATTCTTAGAACTGAAGGGTAAAGAACGACCCAGAACATGGTTAGAGATGCGACCTATGAACAGTGGGTACAGCATTTTTAAGACATGAAGCTACTCTGAAGTCCAATTGAGTGCAGAAGATGCGTTTGTTATAACAGGTCATTAGAATCTGTTTTCAGAAATCCAAAGTTGAGAACATGAAGCTTTTCACACTCAAAATCAGATAAACCTCATTTTAAGTGCAGGTCCAAAATACACCACCTGGTACACAGAGCCAGTAAACAAACAGGCAAATGAACCAGATTTAAGTATCATGTTAGAAATTCCTAAAATAAGCTTACTTCAAAACCTATGCCAAAATCCAAACCTAGTAAATAAGCTTACTCCAAACCTAGGAAACCTGGTGTGCTATTTCCACTAGTGGTTATTTTAAGGATTACGCCTTGATCATCAGTGGTTATTCATAGCTCTAATATTTGCTTGTGATCTTGCTAGAATAGCAATAAACTCAGGTGACTAAGGCCATATTAAACGTGACATGAAGAGGATGCCTTGCTCAGGCAGTCTGATTTCTAGTTAACTAGTTAAAATAAGCTTTTAATGTTAAAAGAGAAAAAAGAGGCCACTCTCGAGATTCGCCCTTCAACTAATGCCAGTCATTCCATATAAGCAAAAGCTTTTTTAAGATAGCCAGCATATCAACACTTCCTATAATGCTCCTGACAGAATAATAATGGGCAAAATTTGTTTATTGGCACAAGATTATTAAGTCAGCCAATCGAATAAACTTACATAGAAATTCAATTATGCAACTGAAAGAGGAAAATGGCGTACAAAGGAATTGGAAAATCTATACCTCCAAGGCCTTGGAGGGTTCCAACCACTGCAGAGGGACTCTTAGGTCTTCGACTAAAGCATCTTGGGCATCTGGGTCTTCTTCTTCTTCCCCTACTCGTGCTGCATTGCTCTGTTCGTTGTGAGGAGAGTGAGAATTTAGAACAGTGAACGAACATTTTAGAGGCTGAATTTGTTGATATGAAACCGGGAAATAGAGCTCGGGAGCGCCATTTGTGTGTGATATGCAAGGATTACGGACTAGAACCGGTGTCGCTACTGGTGTAAAATACAAGGACCCCATCAATTTGGAGTTTTAGGTTTCCTGATTTTCCTTGGGCTTCCAATTATCTGCCACTCTCTCGAGAAAAGTTAGAGAAGGATAACGGAAAGGCAAGTTAACAGCGAAGATTATCAACTGGACAGGCGGATCATTGGACGAAGACGAGAGGCGTGGGCTGAATGGAACAAACGGCGTTGTTATAACTCCACCTATTACGGCGAAGTACTTCCACCACCGGTTTTGATGGCAGTTCTGTCACGATTGCTAATGTAACTTCTACGTCGTCTCTATACATTTCATCGAAACATTTTGTAACTCTGCATTGCTGTGGGCTCTTAACGATGGATTTTCGCGTTAACAACTTTCGAGTACTGCCTCAGTAATTCCTAATAAAAAAACTTGCACTTTTGAAGCCTTTTGTGGGTGACTTTGATCTTATTACATTCATCAAAAATCATATATTCTAAGAAAAATAAAACACATTTTTAACCCCAAGCCTTTGTTTACGAGACACCAATTCCCAAATTTTAAAATTTTAAAATTTTTTAAGCACTTTAATCCCTTTAATCCCTTTTTTCCGTTAATTCTTCAAAGTAAATGCTTAACTAATCCAAAGGTATAACAGATACATACATAAACTCAAGAAAAATAAATAATGAAAAAGATAGAATGTTATCGTTGATAATAATGGCCCTTGTATGTCATTTTCAAGATATGTAATTATGTGTAATCGCTATATTGGAAAACTCAAAATTCAACTCAAACTAGTTCATAAATTAAGAAAATATTTTTTTATGTGGAATTTTTTTTTTCACCACAAGGTAAGTACACCCGGTGGTGAATATTGTTTTCTTTCTCACCAATGCATTGCCAAAGCAGCAATTGGGTTATGCCTAGGAAGATCAACAAAGTACATTAGATCTAATTGATCTGATAAAATGTTTTGTCTAAAGATTGAATGCTTAAAAAGTGATTATAATGAGGATAGAAATGAGAAAGAAGGTGGCGGAAGCCATCTTCTACCTCCTGGTAATCTCATGCTTACATCTTGTTAGTTAAAGTTTCTATGACAGCAATCTCATGCATGCTCTAGAGCACTTTGCCTGTTGAGGCAAGATATGGCTGCATTTGCATAACAAGCATACCTGACTTGACATATATAAAGATGGAGAGGCTCTCTCCTCAAAACTACACATAAATGCAAGTGGATAGTTTGCCCACAAACTGCAAATGCAAGAACATAATTTTGATAGTTTGCCCACAAACAGCAGTGGCACCAAATCTCTCTCTGTCTCTCTCTCTCGCTCTCTTATTTCTTTACCAGAGGAGAGAGCAATTAGTGGAGGGTTGCTGCTTGCGAGGCTGGAGTATCTCAGTTTCTTCCTTTGGACAGACGAACATCCTTCGCGCCATGAGGCAAAATTCACTGCATGTATACAACAAATATCAGAAAATCAATATTACCACCTAGTATGTTATCTGAAATCAAACATGGGTTTGGTTCTTAACTGCCATGGGTTATCTCCAATCGGAATCATTCTTCCTTCCTCATCCATATACTTTACATGCCATTGACTGTTTACATCAACCAAGCTTCCTTTGAAATCAAACATCTGGTCAAGCTCGGAAGTGAGTTCCTCGTACCCATCAAAACGCAGAAGGTGAACTGATCTTCCAAGTGCAGTTCCACACTTGTGCACCTGAAAAAGTACATTTCAGAGATCCTCCGGGTTAGTTTTCTCCAATTAATTGGACCATGACAAGGTGTGTAAAGGAAGCAACTCCGGCTTCTAATGCAACTTCAAAGAATCAAATGTCTGTGAACTATATGCGTATGTGTATGCATGCCTTCAGATAATTACTATCATTATAACCTCCTCCCCCCCTCCCCCACCCCCAAAAAAATAAAAACTTCCTTTGATGTTGCCTCAATTGGTATTAACTACCTTTCATACATTATACAAAACCAATAAAGAAAATGAAGCACCTTTGTGCAACTTCGGTTAGTAACAGAGAAATTCTCAAATTGTTTCTCCAGGAGGTCGCAAGGGATATCCTTAGAGGGTTCTGATACCTGGATAGTATCGGGAATACTCGAGTGAAATGTTGGAGTGGAACAAGGACTACAAAGCTCACAATGAGCAACTTGTGGTGAAGGGAGCTCCGGGTGTTTATTATCTAAATTGACTCCAAAGATCTTCAATTTATCACAGCCGGTAGGTTGGGAAACTGGAACTTCTTTCTCATCCATTGATTCAGAAATCTTGCTTTCCAGGGGTCCTGTAGCAGGGAACCTTGAAGCTAAAATGTTCCTGCCAATTGCAGCATTGTCAGAGACTCCATAAGTGATGCATGAGGGCCAAAGATAAGTGGTACAAGAAGCTGCAGTGTTTCCACTAGAAGGTACAATTCTGCTGCCAAGTAGAGAAGACTGCTCATGATTCCCCGGAAAATTTCTGTAGCAGCCCCAATGACCCTTTGATGAGTATACCAGGTGGGGGGGCTCTTGAGCACTTATTTTCCCGCTTTCTTGACCTTGCAAAGCCTTTTTCTGCCTGTGAGGCGTGTATTTAACTGGACAGTGACATAGGCCCAAGAGACAGACTATGATTAATAATAAAAACAGAATCCAGTCGAGGATCTAGAATAAACTAGTAAAGAGCAACTTATTTAATTCCTAGTTTTGGCAGTTGTATTAAACCGATACATAAGATATCAAGTACCTAAAGATTTTCGTGATAAGTTATTTTATCTAACTTGATCCTAAGAATTAAGGTAAATGAAACTATTAGACATATAAACATATCTATGTCATAACTCTAGCAAATGACACGGTATAGCTGATAACTTAAGTTCTTATGAAATTAAGGTTTTCTTTAAATTAGAAAATAAGATAAAATAAAAACATAGAGAAAAGCAACCTCTCTTTAGTGGTTACGGACATCTTTTCATCAATTGAAAGGTGGTTAATTACCTCCATGGACCAGACACCTCCTTTCTTGGGAGAAGACACTCACCAGAGATGAAAATTTTCAATTGTTCTTGTTTAATTTCACGATGAAACAAGAATTCTGTAACATGGTACGTTAGATGATTACTTCCAACATGGATCTACCATAACTAACAGCTTTCGTCAAATTGTTAACTTACTCCACCGTAAAGGTACTTTTAATATCTAATGCTATCGTGTGTCCGAAGAACCAAATGAGTAATTTTCTTAAAAATAAATTCTGAAAAGCCAAATGGAAGATACAATCAGGAACGAACCATCTCTGAGCAAGCTGGATGATGGATCAAGTGGCTGTGTCCTCTTATGGGGAACGGGCTTGGTGATCGTTGGTTCAATCAGCTCAATCTCCCAAGGTGAAACCCTTTCAGAGTGCAAATATGTATCCGACGGGGAATCCCATTGGACCTGAACGTAGACAAAACTCGATGAAAAGTCTTGTTGGGCAGTAGAATTGCTAAAACTACATAATAGCAGTTAAAAGTACCGAAGCCATCCTGAAAGCCATGAAAATGGCACGTTACCTTAAGACATTTCCATTCTGAGTTACACCACATACTGGGATCAATGTCTTCAATAGCAATTATGACACCTGCAGCCCTAGTAGACACAACAACAACGTTTGGTTAAAGCAGAAGTGATGTTATTTTTCTTTTTTCTTTGATGGTTGGCAATGAAATGCTTTCATTTTATTTTTATTTTTAATATTATAACACACGTACCCAATTCATTTACGCGAAGTGTCAACCTTAAATCTAACAGTTAAAATTTTTACTAGTTCATTACTAAATTAGTTAGCTAAGCGATCATTAAAATGGGCATTTCACTAAAATTCTAAGAATCGCATGTAACAAAATGGGTACTTGCCTTTTTTCTGAACCCTCTTCACCAGAAAACTGCATTCTAAACCTCATTCCAACAGAGCAGACACTTCTGTTCAACTTCCTGTACCGATGAAGAGGTGTGATAAATTCAGAAGGACTTGTCCTGCAGAATACGAACGAAATGGGTCCTTCATTAACGCCGGATAGAATGTGTGCGCCCGATAATACTTTCAGAGATACAGAGCAACAATACTGGACTTCTAACGGCAGCTTACCAAGGATGGTAGTAAACGGTGAACATGCTTCTAGAAATAACGGCGTGGCAAGCCCCGGCAAGTATGCCATGCTGCATGGTGTGACCGGATATGACCGATGTTGGTGAACTATTTAGTCGTTTTGCCCGTCGAACCCCAATACTGAGGTGTCCGTTTTCTCCTCTGCAAAGCAAAAACGATGACAGATTAGAGTGATGACAATAATAATCAACAGCAGATACAGAAATACTAAGAAATACACCCCAAAAAAAGCCAAGAGCATTTGAGAGAGAGAGAGAGAACCTAAGGAAGATACATGCGTCCCCGGGAGAAAGCTTCTTTGTTGCAACAAAGTTACTCCAACCGCTGGTGAGCAAGTGCCGCTTTGGATTACCTACATTTTATACCGTGAAGAAATGCAACTCGGAAAACTAAGCTGTTCTAGGGATGAAAAATACATGAGATATTCTCCACCACTCACAACGAGTTTCTGTCTCTATTTTCTAGCCGGATGCTTAAAACAAAAGCATCCATCTTTTCTTTGTGATTCATCAAAGTCCTGAATCTGGAGCCAGGATTGTTTTAGGAGAAACGAACTTAGTAAACATACCGCGATAAATATGCCGAAGGGGCCATTTACACCCGTGCAAGTCTTCAGCAACCAGGTCCTGGACTGGTGATCCTTGAGACTTTTTCTGCAACAACACCAATAAAAGAATAAAAATGTGTATAGACGCTTTCTAGTATTTGATACTGTTATAAGCTACCTAGACCCGAGAAGCCTAGATCAACTTATCTAAGATGTCTTTCATCTAATTCCACACGTTTCAGCCAAACTATATCCCAGACAAGTTGTCGTCATTCATAAAAAATTTAAAATATATATATATATATAAATATCACACATGCCGTCTGTCACAAAGAAGTTGCAGAAAATTCCTTGCAAGGAGACTAACCAGAGGCGGGAAACAGGCAACCGCATGTCTCTTGCGCACAGTCAATCCACCATGGGTCCTTATGTCAGAGGGAGTAAGCACTTTAACAAACGAGGATACTATAGCCCTAGGGGCCACAGGCACAGCAACTTCATCCCCTAAACTTACTTCATCTGGCTGCAAGGAGCCAAAGAAGAACAATATTATGTGGGAGAAGATGGAAAAGGCTCGAGGAATCGACTCAAGATCAAACTTTTTTAAAGGGCCATTGACACCAGAAGTTTTAAAATGCACAGCTCATCACTTGTTTGCTTACTCTTGCCGCTGGAACCAAAGTAATTTGAGCAAAAACCTCATCTGTATGAACTTCCGCCTGCAAAACCGAATGGATTATCAAGAGGTCCACTTCAAGCATCCTTAAACAATCCTAAAGAAAAAGGCACAGATGACGTACCTTTAGCTGAACATGGACAACTTCGCAAAGGATCTTAGAATCTAAGTCGTAATTCGGCATCTCAGTCGAACAATCGTCCTCGGTATAAGCCTTAACCTATACCACATTTCATTCAAGCAAACATGAACCCAGAAAATAAGGGGGGGGGGGGGAAAGCCAGACAATAACGATGCTAAGTTATAGAATGCCACTTCTTTGAAACATACGGGCACGTAGATTGCACGTGTAATATCAATATGAAACCATTAGCATTTGCGGGGGATTAAAGGTGTGAGCATTTAATGTTGATCAGAACCAAGGTTAAAAGGGCCCATCACACCACTAACAAGGTACGGTTTTAAGGATCTCGTTTAAAAGATGATAATATTAAGAGGTTGATATTGCTTACATTTTTAAATGTGAAGAAGAATTTTTAATTTTATAATTAATAAGATGTTTTTATTTAATATCTTAATGTGAGGAAAAGGAATGATAGCCATATCATCACTAGAATTCAAAATAAGCTCCTGCATTTTCCCAACATATCTTAAAACCCTTGACCTATTGAGAATTTGAGAAAAAAATTCTTAATCCAAAATTTTTCATCAAAAACATATTTTTGTTTAAACTGAAAATTTTTGGAGGAAATATATCTAATTTTCCTAAAACAAATTGAACGGCTATATGTTTAAAAAAGTTAAATTGACAGGAATCTGTTATCCCTATTATTAATCAATACTGTAAAGCTCTTATTATCTAACTCTTCTCCGTCCTCCTCTCAACTCCTCTTCTTATCTTTTTTTTTCCATATTTGCTTAATCCGTAACTTTCTAGACATCTCATGTTCTTTGCCTCAAAAACTATCCATCCCACCCTACCTACCGGGAATAAATTCAGCAGCGCAAGGGAGGTGAAGAGAGTGATTACTCAGAAAAAAAGAAAAGAAGTTGCGTGAGAAGAAGAGGAGAAAGAAGGAAGTGCTGCTGCTACACTTGACGGTTTTATTAGTATGAGTTACAGCCTCTTTTTTTTCTTTTTTTTTTTTTGTGTTTGGGGTAAAGGATGAAATTATTTTTGTCTTTTAGTATTTATACTCCTTCTTTGATCGGAGAAACGTACATAGATATACTTCAAGCTGAAAGTCTTAGATAAACTTATGGTCGGTCTTCTTATGATTGAGGATATAATAGGATGGAAAGAAAAGAGAGGGAGAATGGGACCTGCTCTAGATGCCCTTGAGGAAAGTAGTAAACTTGTTCTCCGACGCTGGGAACGTAAACATGAGGGCCGGCACATGCTGTCCACAGTGCCGAGTACTGCTCTTCTCTCTCTCCTAAGATCATAACACAGTGTAGTTAACATCAGAACCAAATATGGTAAAAGAAAGACAAAAAGCGATAATAAAAAGGAGAGACATAGAGAGGCAAACCCGGGAACCCTTGGTCCATTGATATGTATAAAAAACTAGTATTTGATTTAAGCGAAACAACGACATATACCAACACATTAATTGATTGATTGATTGATTAAGCTGCTTTCTCAGAGCCTTGATGAATTCTAACGAGATTTTCTCTCTCGTTAAAGTGGGGGAAAAAAAAAGAAGAAATGTGTTAAGATCAAGCAAAATAGCATGATCACACGCACGAGTGCAAATATTACACACTTCATGAGAAATTACTATAAACTGGAAATCGTTAGAAAATGCAAATTTTTGTATATTCTTCCTTCCAAATGAAAGGTTATGAAAGAAAAAACAGAAAGCAAAACAAGTTAGAAGAGAAAAAACCACCTAAGGACAGAAACCCAGATGCCTTACCTTGATTAGCGTGAGAAGGGAAGCCGGCGTCCATGTGTCTACGACTGTCACTTGCTGCAAAGATGGGTCTCAGGTTCTTCCCTTGTCTAAGAGGTGCCTCTGGAGGTCTCCCACAGAGAGAGAGAGAGAGAGAGAGGCAGAGAGACAGAGAGAGAGAATGGGGCTACATGGTTAGGATGATTTGCTCATGAGGGGTATATGTAGCGTTGTTGGGTTGGTGTGGTCGTACCCGCTAGCATTCTACTCGCTTCGTCGCCTCCTGCCAGGCATATGACACCGCTCCCATCACCCTCTCTCCATCTGCTGGCGATATTTGCTACTTTGAGTCCGATAAAATCTATGTACATCACTGCCTCCCTGGCCGCATGCACATGCCCTGAATTGTCCACTCCTTCCTTTCTTTCTTATCATGTGGCTTTCTCCGTCACTATCTGTATCTTTCCCTTTTCGTCTGTTTATCGCTTTTGGGATTCACAGATTCTAAATGTCTGGGTCCAGGCCTCACAAGAAGTCCTGGTAAATTATGCTGCAGGGTTTTACATGGGTGTTGTCTTTGCATGAGAAAAACCCCCACTGCATGTAAGTGAAGTGTTTTAAGTGTAAAATCAATGCAGTGATAAATTCAAGCCACGAAAGAATCAAAATAACATTTACAATCCTGAAGCTTTTGAATCAATGTGACGGTAAATTCTAGCAGCAAAAGACTCATCAAGTTTCTTACTCTTGATAACTCGTCCTATTATTGGTTAAAAATGTCTGAATCCAATCGATGTAGACCTTTTGTCTTGTAGTGGGTCAAAGGGAAGAGCTTTCCAATTCAAACTCCTGTATCAGCCATGGTTGGCACAGAGTTCATGCACGTGAGATTTACAATTGGACCACCTCGGATGCTCACTAAATACTAAATTTCCTGCTCAGATTTAAGTATTCCCGATATGAACTAAGCGTCCTTGGTTATCTGCTAACCTTGTGTCATCATACGATGAGACATTAGCTTAATTGTCCCACTAAATAATGATTTGCTCTTACCTCTTTCGCTTTGTTTTTAGTTCTAAATATTTCCGCTCTCAAAACTAACGAAAAAACACTCTTTTATTTAGTACAGATTTTATAATCAGAAAGTGGGTTCCTATTTTCTCCAAAACCCCGTTGATTTAACAAGTGAGAAGGTACACTCTTGGCAATGGGGCGCCGAGTAAATAAGGGGGGGAAAAACAATTAAAACGGCGAAAGCGAGATGTCCGAGCAGCGGTTTGCCCTCACGGCACAGGCATCTCTGTGAATGCGCGGGGTCTTCATTTTCCGTACATGTCTAACGCCGGTGCTGCCTTCGCCGCCCAACGAGTGCCGCAGTTTTGTTCCGCTCGCCAGGCCCGCCAAATAGGACATTGTTCAGAGAACGACACGTTGTCCTGGCCTATTAATGTCCGATGATCCGTATGAATACAATCGATCTGAAATTTTAAACATTTAGTGAGGTCGATTATCCAAACATTTAGTATCTAGGTACTAGCTAAGAATATGGATATTAGCAATGACGATGACCCTTGAGGAGATTTTCCCGATGAATAAAAGGACAACAGCATAATTAGTATGTTCCTTGAACTTCCCTTTCCTTAATTTGGGTAAACACAAGACGATGGATTAGAGGGCTTGTTTTGCTAAGCCTGTCTTGCAAAAAACACTACAATTAGTGTATAACGAGATAAGCCAAGACTGACAGTGACTTAAGGCTAGCTTAGTTTGACTTAAATTCAATTCCCGCACAGGATCAGGGGCAAGCCTAATAAGTTCATAGATCCTGCCGAAAAATTATCCTACCTAGTTCTTATCTTAACATTTAACTTAAGGATTGCTTTAATGATCTAGGCCAACATGATTAGGGGAGGAAGCTAAACTCCTCAATCATCAAGGGGTTAATATTATAAGATTCAAAATCTAATTTAAAAGTTAATTATCAAAAAATTTAAAACTTAATCTAAAAGTTAACTTAAAAGTTGAAAGAAATTTTTTTATTTGAACTTAATCACAAACTTCCTTTTCTCTAGTATGGGAATCATGGCCTCCAATGCTGCCTACATACTGAGAGGTCATCCTAATTGGAGTGATACAACATGGATAATGAGTTTAGAGTAAGACTTAATTTAAGTTCTGATATAATATCTGAAAGTTTAATCCTTTAAAAAAATTAGCTCAAGAGAAGGGAGGTGTTTTTTTTTTCTTTTTACATATAAATCATTCCATGGGCCTACACCTTAACAATGTGGGACAACTTGATAATAATTTAATATGTTCCCACACTGCAATGGTCTAATTTGAATCATATTACAGTGTTAATTTTACTATGTGAATTTTTAACTCATATTTATGAGGGTACTAAGGATAGACAAAACTCCTATGTTAAAATTCTTAAAACCTAATCTAAAAGTTATGTCAAGAATAAGATAAATTATTTTATTTTATTTTAAAACCTAATTACAAACTTCCTCCTTTCATGATGTAAGACTCATGGGATCCAACATTAACCTGTTAATTGAAAAGAATTTATTATTTATTATTTTTACATTTAACATTACCAAATAATCATATATCTTATATTAAGGATTTTGTTCTTAATATTTTTTACACACTAAATATACATTAGGTTCAATGTGTGAACATGGTAAAATTATTGTTTCTTTGCACACCAAACATAATTGAAAGGCTTAAAGTTAAAAGAAAATAGAAAGGAATCAACTTGAACTTTAGTATCATATTAAAATTCTCAAAATCTAACCTAAAAAATAATTTTGGATTGAGTTGTAGACTTTTTAATATAATATTAAAGTCCATGTTCTTCTTTAGTATCTCTTATGTGCATATCCAAGTCTAGAGCCCATGTTTATGTGATACCACTAATTATTGTCATATATTATTAAGGTGTGCATTGTGAATCCATGTTTTGTCTTCCATTCCTTCACTTGTAGATAAAGACAATAATAAGAAGTATTAACCCATGTTTCAAGTGATAGGGTGTGTTAAATCTCACATAAAAATATAAAAGCTTAAAAAATTAATTTATAAAGACACAAATTTATCTAGTCAATTTTTAAAATCTTAAATTAAACACGAACCATTCTTTAATTTTTTAATAGTTACAATTTAAAATAATCTTTGAAAATATTAAAAAACCATACAATATAATAGTCCAATGAGTTTGATCTAAGACTAATAAAAAATTATAAAAAAATATCATTTTTTGTTAGTATCTTATTTAGTATCAAAAAAAAATTTCATGTCGAATTAAGTATATAGCAATGCAATTTCCATATGATTTGCAAAGGGTTGCATAAATTATTTGACTTCGTAATTGTAGGACATACATTTGGTTGGTGGAGAGAGTCCATTAGAGCTCACTTGCAAATCAAATTGGGCTTTGGTTTTAAGTTTCCAGGCCCATTTTATCCAAACATGTAAAAATCGCACTCATCAGCTGCAGTGACCGAACGAACGCAGCCCGATTGGTCAAATCCACGGGGGCGCCAAAAATCACTGACCTAATCCAATTTCGCGTAGCATAGGATAAGGAAAGAACTGAAACGGAAACCAAGCTGAAGCTGGGACAGTGTGCTTCAAATGGCCGTTGCTATTGGAAACTGTTGCTTCTCGGTGCTCACCTCCACCGCTAAATTCCGTTCGTCTCTTACATCACAAAGCAGCCCCGCCACATCGCAGAGATCCATTGGCTCTATCACTGCCAAAGCCATCAATCACAAGCGCAGGGCTTGGAGTCCTGAAAGAGGAACCTCATCCTCATCGTCGTCCGGTAAACCCAACAGGGAGGTAAGCCTAGCTCTCTCTCTCTCTCTCCCTCTCTCTCTAGTGAGTTGCTACGTTTATTTGGCAGTCGTGCTTCAGCTACACTCAGGCCATGTACAAGGACACAATCAGGATTAGTTTTGGTAAACTAATATATTTCTTTTGGTTCTTTTAAGCAACCGTAACGGTTGTTTGGTAGCACGGAAAAAGAAAATTCATAAAAATCAATTTACCATTTGTTCGCGTGAGTTATGTGTAATATTCGTGACAGGTTAACAGATTCTGGCTCAGCCCTTGAATATGTCAGTGTGTCTGGCCTGTGGATAGCGTTGCTCTTGTCACATTGTATGCTTATGTATCTATAATGGGAGTTCATACATATAGTTGGTGTGGCTGCTTATATGCATACTTGAGCGTGTTGACTGAAAGAGGAAAACCTATACAGGATTGCATATTAGAGGCATTCTTGGAACCTAAAGAAAGGCAAGAAGAAAATGAGAATATTGGGACGATAACTGGAGAAATTGTAATTTAATCATGGGTTCAAGTGGCCAGAATCTTAGGTAGGTTGTACCTAATTATGTCCACGTCTATTGCAAGAGAGAGTAAAGAGGAAAGTGGTCCAGAAAATCGGTGAAACTATTTTTGTTAGTGCCTTTCGTTGGTGTGATTATGGTATGGAAATACTAGTTTAAAGTTCTTTGTGTTTACAATTTGTGGTTCACTGTATGCTGAAAGAATCTCTCCCACAGAAGAAGATTCCTGGAGGATCAAATGATGAAAGACCTTTTTCATATGCCGATGGAAATAGTGGAAGAGGGGATGCTAAACGTTCTCAGTCAATATCTTTTAAATCACATGCCACGCAAAGAAAAGGCAAGGAGTTCCTGATTGATAGGAAGGAACAACAGGTACTATCTTCATCATTCCTTAAATAGTGGAATTTGATGTATTTCTTATCTGTAGGTTTCTTACAAAGGCTACTCTAGTGTAAGGTTTTTCAATGATTCACTGCGCGTTATTTATTTATTTTTCCTTCTTCCTCATTTTGCGGTGTAAGAATACTCGTTGTTCTGATATACTTTTCGTTTCGATGAACCTTCCATGTTACCCCCCTTTGTATAACTTTCATGAGATTTTATATCCCAAACTTCTATGATCTTTTTTTTCTTAACGCATTTTCATAACATGCATTTTCTGTATTATACTGTTGCCATACAAAGTGATTGTATTGATTTCAGGTGGAATCAAGGATTCTTCAGGATGCAGCTTTTCTTAATGCAGTTGTAAAGGTAAAAGTTCTAAACGATTATTCTCAATTCATGCTCTCTGCTAATTGAAGGCGGAGCTGGACACATGCCTTTCTTGAACTTTTCCATGCATAGGATTTTCATTATTTGTAATCAGAGTAGCCCGTGGTAGCTTCCTTCCTCACATTTTCTACAATTAGATCAAAGCTTATGTAGATCCTTCAGGCGATTCAGTCATTAGACTATATCTAGCACCATAGTAACTTTATCAGTCCCTTGGCTTATGATAAATTCTCTGCACCTGGAGTGTGAGCTTATGTAGTCTAAAGTACCTAGCAAAAGTGCTAACTGGAGACACAGGATAGCCAGTTACGTTGTCAATACATTGTTTTGGGTTGGTCGAGTCCCTACAATGCACAGAGCCCATTGCACCTTGCTCATTCTGATTGAAAGAGCTATATGATGTTACAAGGGTTAGAAAAAAAGTGTCCGAGCTCTTTTCAGGACAAATCGCTTCTGATTTATAATTTGTTAAGTTACATATAGCTGCTTGATGCTTTCATAGTGGGAAGTGCTAAGAGTTATATCCTGTCAAAGAACCATCGGTGAATTTAGACCTCGCCGTGTAGACAATTTTTTATTTGACATGAAATGCATTATCAATGACAGTTCATTAAGGATGAAATGTAGTATCTGTTAGCACCTGTTTAATATTTATTTGCTATGCATTAGTGAATCATTTCTTTGGTTTTTCTTTAGGTTTACTGCACGCATACTGCCCCAGATTACTCCCTTCCTTGGCAAAAACAAAGACAATACACAAGCACCGGAAGGCAAGTTTAAATCTTTAGCTGCTTTTTCTTCTCAAGGAATATGGAAAGTGCTACGATTAGTTGAAGCCACTGCCTTTGGTCTTGTGGTTTTCCCACTGTGGCTGCAACAAACCACTGTATTCACCAAGTTTTATAAGCTTTCTTATTTTGGCTCTCTCTTTTGTGCAGTGCTTTCATGATTGGGGATGGGAAACTTCTGACAAATGCCCATTGTGTTGAACATGATACACAGGTAGTTTGCTAATACGTCAAAACAATATGATAACCCCGAAATCATTTGTAGGTTAGTCACTATGTCTAAACTTTTCAAAATATGCTTGAGAATAATGAATGCAGCTCCTTGCATGGGGAGCAGCTGTGCCTGCTACTAGAATAAGTAACTAGGATCAAAGTCTAAGTATGCAGCAACTTTCATAGGAAGCTCAAACTTACTTAGTGTCACCTGGGTCCTTTGAGCTTCTCGTTTCAGTGAGTATTTATATTTAGGAACTGGGACAGAGATTCATAAGTTCAGTTGTTGATTATGCCAGTGTTCATCTTCATCAGATATTTACTTATTTACCTTGTAATATTTGGCCTCTGAATTCAATTTATTTATTTATAGTTATTTCAATAATTTCAGGTCAAAGTAAAGAGAAGGGGAGATGACACAAAATATGTGGCCAAGGTATTGCTCCCACAGAAATTATTATTATGCTTTCTGAGTATGCTCCACAGGCATCACAACACTTATGATGATTTTATCTTTTGAGGCTGAGAATCCTACAGGAGTGGTATTTTTATTTATCTTCCTAGTGTCTGAAGGTACAAAACTACAAAACATACTGTAAAGAATCACAATGAATTGGTGTGAAACATAAGTGAGCATGGGTGGATTAGCTGGAAGTTGAATGGATGCCATGGATGTGAGTATAGATGGTATGCCATGGGTTCACTCTGCTATGAGTTTGAAAAATGGTTTTATTTCTTGAAATTCTACGGTGGGGTAAGGCAAAAGAGACTAAGTCAAATGAAATTATTGTGAGTTAGATATATTGCTAGAAGAAGAGGTTAAATTTGACTGAAAAAAGTTAGCAAAGATTTCTCACATGAACATTGTCTTTAACGGCATATGAGGTATTTGTTTACAGCTGATCTACCTTTTGGTCTGTACTTTAGGAAACATTGGATCATTAAACATTTTGATGATTGTGGTTTGATTTTCTTTCTCTTATAAAGACTTTTTAGTCCTTGAGCTCAACTTGAGCTCGTTAACTTTTTAAGTTCACAGTACTGAAGCAAGGTGCTAAATTACTTGGACTGAATGCTCCCTCATGTTTTTCAGATTAAAATGGTACAGTCCTTATGGTATATTTTTAAGATGGTATTATACTACCAAGGTGCATCATTGTATGTGTTTTATTCTAATGAATTTTAGGGGACTTGGTGTGCTTGTACTTCTAGTACTTAAGTATTGCGTAGAGGATTGGAAAACCAAAATGGAAGATAGTTCTTCCTAACTGCTAAAAGTCTTCTGAGTATGTTCTTCCTCAAAGTTCAATCAAGATGGTCCAAAGCCAATTCAGCTTTAGTAAGACGTTGCACTTTATTTTCCTAATTCACAGTGATTGTATTGCAGGTTTTAGCAAGAGGCGTGGATTGTGATATAGCGTTGCTTTCTGTAGAAAGCAAGGAATTTTGGGAGGGAGCAGAATCCCTCAAGTTGGGGCGCTTGCCATGTCTTCAGGTCTAAATTATCCGTTTTGTCAGAGGCATGTTGTTGTTTATACCTTATTTTGTCTATCTCTTCCATTTGTATAATTGGATGCATTTTTCTTTGTCAAAGATTTCAATAGACACTAGTGTCAGGAACGACCTTTAACAAGTATCTACACCTTAAGCAACTAATATTTTTCATGGAAAAAGCTTTCAACAACTTATAAGTCTTGGGTTGAGTTGCTCGCCTCAACTGAATGGAAAAGTTCTTGTTCAGTATAACAATGATGCGTAACCACGCTGTTGCTTTATTGCTCACTAAAGTGTCATGGACGCAATCTTTGGCACTTAATGACCCTGTGAACTCAAAGATCTCGATCTTTTGCATGTTTAAAAGCTGTATCTGTCCACCTAATCCAAACTTGACCTGAAATGTTAGAGTTGAGTATAGTTCCTCTTCCTTGATCTGATTACTACTTATACACGGCTATCTAACTTGCATGTATTATGGATATGTGAGATAGTTTTACAATTATTTGGAGATTCCACTTCAATAGTAAGAGAATCTTCTTTCTGTGTAAATATCAACTTCTGGGAAAATCTACTAAACAGCTTTTTGTGGTGCTTTATCAACGGGTAGGATGCAGTAACTGTTGTTGGATATCCACTCGGAGGGGACACGATATCAGTAACAAAAGGAGTGGTATCACGTATAGAGGTTTGATTCTAGTGACTTTGATATCCTTGGTTTTGTCTATCCTAGATTACAATTAAACAACAAAGCATTATCAATTCCCTTACCAACTCTATATCATCAGGTTACATCTTATGCCCATGGATCGTCTGATTTGTTGGGGATTCAAATTGATGCAGCCATAAATCCCGGTGGGTGAAAAACTCAAGTTTATATTCTAAATTCTTTCAATTTGAATCTTCTCCAATTTATGCATTTTCATTTTTGAAGGAACTTAAGTTCAACCGTTTAAAATACTAAGACTTATCCGTCCTTTCCCCATGTGTTTTTTCCTCTCAGTATCATTTTTCTTTCTAGGAAGTCCAACCATTATTCCATATCTTTGTGATAGCAACTGCTTATACTTGCTAGATTATAGGTAACAGTGGTGGCCCTGCTTTCAATGACGAGGGGGAGTGCATTGGAGTGGCATTTCAGGTAAAATTTTGGGTGCACTTTCAAAGTTAGCATTATTATGCCATATCATTTTCTTAGTTTTCTTGACCAATAATTCTCTGTATCATTTGCTCCTGCCAATGCAAAGATCATTCGCTCTTATTTCCACATGAATATGCTTTTGGTCTATCACATTTTTTATAAGACGCTTCCTTTAGGTTTACAGATCTGAAGAGGCTGAGAATATTGGATATGTGATTCCAACTACTGTTGTGTCTCATTTTCTTGAGGACTATGAAAGGAACGGGAAATACACAGGCAAGAAATTCTTTCTTTCCCTTCATCTATATAAAAGGCACAATTATTGCTTACTTTCTGCAAGACCTATGTACTTAATTGGCATTTTGGATTGTAACATAAAGAATGATGCCGCAGGAAAGGTTGAGTAAGCAGAATCATATGAACTTAAGGATGTGAAAGTTCGTGTTTATCTTTACGTGATTTGCAAAGTGTCTTTCCATTTTTAGTCAAGTTAAGAGTTAAGGCTGCTTGTTATAAAACCTATCACTATAATCTGTATATGTCGTCCTTGAACAAGAATTATGCTTTCATAATCTGTTCTAGCTACTTTATAAAGTTACTTATATTTCATCCATATGGTCTGGGTCTGGTTTGATTTCTTACTTCTTGTTTAAAAGTTGCTTTTTATCCATATGAAATCACATCTGTTTTTGTTTTGTTTCTTTAACATTTCATTAATATCTCAAATCACGTAAGTTCAGAAATGTCAATCGTTTTCCTTGAAAAGAAAATCTAGAAACTACATTTTGTTGTACGTTACCCATGGGAGATCACATTTTGAATTCTTTTTTCAACTTCGAATCAGTAAATTTTGCTTGAGAAAGTCATATATCATGAAAACAAAGGTCAGGAAATATAATAGCAAAATCAATTCAAGCTAGAGACAAACTTATAAGGCAAATACAGTTAAAATTCATAGGGATTAATATAGCGTTTTGAACCACTGATTGACAATTTAACTCAAATAAAACAATGGGGATCTTCAATGCCCTATAATTCTCTCTAGTGTTTTTTGGTTTTCTATTTTCTTTCTTGTTTTGTTTCTTAGGAATTACATCAATGCTTATTGTCACTAGCATTTTCCGGTATAGCTGTTGTTGGTTCTTGATAGGATTTTGCTGTTTTGAGAGATGAAACTTGTTTAGATGTTTTGGAATCTTTGTACTTTATAGTGACGCACACAAACACTTGTTTAAATGTGCTGGATCACTAAGTGACGTTAACAGTTCCTGTTCAAAGGCCACTGTTTTACTCTTATCTCTCTCAAGTTTAGAACTTTGTTTTGACTATTGTAACTCAGACCAATTAATATAGCGTAATCACAAAATATGACATGAAAATGTCCCAATAATATATCAAAATTGACTTTTAGGTTTCCCTTGCCTTGGCTTATTGTTGCAAAAGTTGGAGAATCCAGCCCTACGTGCATGCCTAAGAGTTCAGTCAAATGAGGTATGTCTATTTACCAGTTTAGAAGGCTTTCTGGAATCAGCTGGAATAATATAAACTTCTATAGTTTTTTGTGTATATACTAACGGCTAATTCATAAGCATGGTACCCGTTATTATCCTATTGGCAACTTTGAACTTGGTAGCCCATATCTGCCAGTTAGTTTTGGTTTCTCACATTTCTTCACAATTTCTGAATTCTACAGGGTGTACTGGTACGGAGAGTAGAACCCACTTCCGATGCAAATAAGGTCTTAAAGGAGGTAATTTTTGCTACTTTGCAGCTTGCAGAGCTTGATATGCTGTGTTGTACTTTCCATCCTAAAACAGCCACCAGAAATGGATCCTTGGTATTAGTGCTTTTCAACATATGCAAGGATGATAGATCTTTGATCACATTGGCCTTCTTTTGGTAGATCTTTGATACCATTGATCTTCTCTTATGGATCCTTTTAAGCTGCTTTGAAAGGACTATGTAAAGACAAAATATACAATTTGAGGAATGAATCCAATAGCGGCGCTGTGTTATATTGAAGAAGCTCTTGAGTTGGCTTTAGCGTAAAAGTGTAATCAGAAGTAGCGATTTTGATTGAGTTGACCATCTTGGACTACAACAATGTAAAAATCCTAAAATATCTGTATAGGAACTTTTAAAATCTTTGCCACATTTATCCTTATTTTTACGTGTGGTTGAAATTGAATATTTTTGTAACTTATTAGCTTTGTTAGCCTATCAGAATAACGTTGCCTATGTTTAAAAGAAAAGACCTCTATGTTTTGTGGATTTGAATGCCAATAACATATTAAAAAGTGGCGAACATTATATACGTTCTGAACTTTAAAAGGGTTGACTCTTTTCAGGGGGATGTGATCGTTAGCTTCGATGATGTTCATGTGGGATGTGAAGGAACAGTGCCATTCCGATCAAATGAGCGCATTGCATTTCGCTACCTCATTAGTCAAAAGTAAAGGGCCCTAATCCTCTGCCAATGAGTTATTCAACTCAAACTATTATTGTTCTTTCTTTTGACCTCTTCTTGCCCCCAGACAGCCATGATGATTCTTCCTGCAGTTTCTTTTGGAATTTCAATGCCTTGTTCATGATAAGGGTGTCATCTTGAACAATGATTCTTTTATACAGATTTGCTGGTGATGTAGCAGAGCTTGGTATAATTAGAGCAGGAAAATACATGAAAGTTCAAGTGGTTTTGAATCCTCGAGTGCACTTGGTATGTGATGAAAATGTTGATTCTGTATTTAATGACAGAATGTGTTAATTTCTCTTGTAAGCTTCCTATTCTGTGCTAAATAGTTTGGTTTCTTTTGCCCTCACTTAAAGGTTCCCTATCATATTGATGGAGATCAGCCTTCTTATCTAATAATTGCTGGTTTGGTGTTTACTCCACTCTCGGAACCATTGATTGAGTATGTCTCTCTCCCTTTTCTCTCTTTTTTTTTTTAAGTTCCTGACACTTATTGAGGTATCTTTTCATAATTTCATTTTCCTTTTCCTGTACACTCATGTTTAAATTGAACATTTATTAATCCCAGTGACTAACTAATTTTTTTTATTTTTTTCCTTGGGTTCATTACTTTTTTGACAGTGAGGAGTGTGAAGACGCTATAGGGGTAAGTTGTGAATTATAAAGGACATCTTTAAGCTCAATGGTATTAGAAATTGATATTATTACCAAATTGCATAATTATGGGTTGGTTTTTTTTGTGGTTAGTTAAAACTACTGGCGAAGGCACGCTATTCTTTGGCAAGGTTCAAAGGGGAACAGATTGTGATCTTATCACAGGTTAGCTACCAGCTATATTCTCCACCAATGGGCATGAATTAAGTCATATGTGATGTGATGCTATTTTCTTCTGTGCTTCTGTCGTTAGCCTGAGGAATGGCAGAGGTTCTATATCCTTAAAATTTCTGCATTTCATTAGAATCATATCCCATTGCATTGAACCACTATTCTTCTAGGAAATTGATTTTTTTTTTAACCTCTCAATTGTGCCGTATGGGAATCCACCCGTGCTGGATTGGGAGTAGTTTAAAAAAATGGTAAGAAGCATGTATAGATTTGACTCAAAATCAAGGTGGACAAACAGTGCCCCCCATATCCAATCTGAGTTTAACTCCCACAAACTGTCAACCGTAGCGTACTTGATTTTCAACCTATGTTATGAGATCAGTGGAGATCATATTGTAGACCTGGTGTTTGCAATACACTTATTTTCATCATCTTTTACATTCTTAGGTCTTAGCGAATGAAGTAAACATTGGCTATGAGGATATGAGCAATCAGCAAGTAAGTTACCCATTACCACTTACAGCTTTGACACGCCCTTCCACTTTGGTTAGTATACTCACACAAAAGTAATTACAGGTTTTGAAGTTCAACGGAAATCGAATAAAGACCATCCATCACCTTGCACACCTTATTGATTGTAAGTGGTTACATCCATAGTCTGTCTCCTGCCCTTTCGTTGCTTACTCTCTTGCTTATGGTTGTTTCTGTATTTGGTCAGCATGCAAAGAAAAATATCTAGTTTTCGAATTTGAAGACAATTACATTGCTGTTTTGGAGAGAGAAGCAGCGACTTCTGCTTCATCCTGCATTCTTAAAGATTATGGGATTCCGTCAGAAAGATCGTCTGATCTGTCGGAGCCATATGTAGATTTATGGGGAGATAACCAAGCAATAGATATGGATTTTGGGGAGAGTCCTGTTTCCAATTTGGAGATCGGCATTGACGGACTCCTCTGGTCATAGTTACCATCTGTTGGGGGGCGGTAAATCTCCATATCCCACATAGCAGCCATACTTAGGATCTAGAGCATGCACTCTTTTTTTCCCGCAGTCTTTCTTTTAATTTCTTTTTCCTCTTTTTTTTTTTTTTTTTTTTTAATTTTTTCTTTTTGAGGGTGAGTAGGGGGAGGGTGTTTGGCAGCGGTTGGAGAAACATGTTGATTATAACAGTTATTAATATCTGTTCCCGTGGGTCCTGAAATAAAAAAGCCATCGCAATTGCCGGGAAATACTGATCCAAAATTCAGTTTTCCAAAGCCACAAGTATACCAACACTTGCAAAACTACTGTTTATGCTTTGCTCAAAACTCGGTTACTTTTTGCGCCACTAGCACAGTTTCATATTATAAAAGATGAAAAAACAATTCGTTTCAGTGACTGTCTCTCCAGCATTGGCCTCCACGGCTTTCCATTTGAGATTTGAACAGGGATCTAGTTCTGCGGGTTGTCATGGTACCTCCTCTTGGCACAACCATTTGGCTTGCATGTTCTGATTTAGGAACCCAAGCAGTTCTGTTGAAACTGACGAACTGCCATCCAAGTGCTGCAGAACAGAGACCAGTGACTGTTCTGATTTTGGCATGCATGTTCTGATTTAGGAACCCGAGCAGTTCTGTCTAAACTCAGGAACTACCATCCAAGTGCTACAGGACAGTGGTTAGAAACCGCAGGTTCTCATAAAGGCAAAAATTTCACTTCTAAGAGACAGAACAAATAAGTATATTGGTAGTGTGGGGCAAATCCTGAATCTCAAACATGCCTTTCGTTTAAGGATAAAGAAATACTTCTTATGAAAATCTAATTTTGAAACAAAGGAGTGTTTCACTTGAAATTTTAATTTTGATATTACGTTAGAGACTCTGTTTTCTCCTCTAAAATTAAGGTACAAAATAGATAAATACTTTTATGTATAACGAACATGATGAAATTGTATATGAACAATGTAAAGTGCTAAAAGGTAAACCATGTAAGATCTTGCCAAAGACACTTATTGAGATCATGATTGTATCGACCTAAAGAACTCGGTGAAAATAACAAACAACAGACTTCAAAATTCAATGCTAAGCCTTACATAAGAGACTTAATATCATTAGCTACGTTCTGTGCATCGGCGGTAGCTCCATAAAACCCGCTCCTTGATAGACCAACGCAGTACAAGCCATTCTTGCCCTTCCAGTGGTCAGGGAAACACTGCTTTGGAAGCCCATCGTCGTTCAGAAGATAATCACCCCCCTACACAAACCACACAGATCGGTTTTTCTTTGTTTTAACAACCTTCGACAAGAAGATTCGACAACTACTTTTATTTGTTTCCGACAACAGGTCCTTCATAACATGTTTTTTGTCGAAAAGACAGATTGGACAACCTTTATCTGTAGTCATATGGTAGCTTTTACCTTAAGCCATAAGTTTGTAGACCTCCTGAAGCCAGTACAGAAAACGATTGAGTCAAATGAACGCGACTTGCCATCCTTGAAAAGCAAGTCTTTCCCAATTACGCCTGTTATTTCGGTCGGCAAGACCTGCACATACATCCAGGATCAACCAACAAGGATTCCCCAGAAGTAGAAAAAAAGTTCAAAAAAAGTTATTATATTGTAAATCAAATCCATATGCTTCGGTTGCTATTGGTGCTTTGCGACCACACTTTGGTTTCTTTATTTTGACTTAAGAATAATACGACAAGGTCAGCTCGTATTAATTCCTGGACTATGATGTTCATAGTGGTTGAACCACCGACATGTTTTGCCATCAGACAAAGAACAAAATTACCCAAAAGAGAGGGAAAGAGAGAGAAATGAAAGTAAAATCTTTTTAATTCAACCACCAACTTGGTCCCCAAACTTGACCTTGAAGCTACTGCAGCGAAGCTGTACCTGATCTTCACCGGACTCTCACCGGAATGTACCTCTCTCTCACTTTTACTCTTACCTGAATGTCACCGGACTTGATCTTCTGATAGGAGCCGACGTCGATAACGGGATACTTGCCGTATTTAGCCTTCATATAGAAAGGACCCTCACTAGGCCGGCTTATCCCATACTTGGTCAGGTCCCCATATACCAGCTTGCTAAGCATGACCAACAAGGAGTCCACCATGCCAACCTCAAAATGCTTCAATAGAATCAAGGCTATGTATGTCATCCTCCTTGAGAGAAAATGAACCTGCAGGATCCAAACGCTAGTATTTGAAACATTTGATGGAAAAAAACATAAGTGACCATAAAAAACAATTAGATTTGATTTTCTTACCGGGCTTCGAACAATAATCGAAGTTTTGGCAGCGTGATTTACTAGGTCTAAAGCGATTTCCATGCCAGAATTGCCAGACCCAACAACCAAAACCTTCTTGTTTTTGAACCCCTTCCCAGATTTATACTGAGTAGAATGAAGTACCTCCCCTGAGAATGTGCCCAATCCCTCAATCTCTGGTATGTAAGGATTCGTTGCTTCCCCAGTCGCCACCACTAGAAACCTTCCATAATATTCCTCAACTTCACCGGAACTTGCATTTCTTGCCTTCACATGCCATCTACCTGAAACCTCAGCATACTCTGCGGACTCCACGTTCCTTTGGTACATCGGAACAATCTTGAAATGGGAGACATACTCATCCAAGTATTGTATGAACATAGATTTGGGAACGTATGCAGGATAAGATGCAGGGAATGACATGTGGGGGAGTTCACAGAACTGTTTGCCAAGATGGAGCTGGAGACGGTCGTACGAATATTTCTTCCATAGAGAAGCAAAACAATCTTCTCTCTCAAGTATTATGTACGGGATTGATAGACGGCTTAAGCACGCAGCTGTGGCTAGTCCAGACGGGCCAGCTCCAACAATAATGGCCACTCGTTCCTGCATTCTGTTTCCACAAACTGGCTGCTAGAGCTTGTAGAAGAGAACGAAGCCTTCGAACATGGACAAGATAGAATGAGGAATGCAACTTTAAATGAAGGTCATTTTTCTCTATTTTGGTTCATTGGTTTAGGAGAAAATAATCTAATCCACTGGACAAAGATAACCACACCAGTTCTCGTCAAAGGATCAGGGAGGGATGGCCCAGCATTGAGCAAACTCTAAAGATATTTCAGAATATACATGTGTTAATTATTGTCTTATAGTTAAAACTTCACCTGTTGATAGCTCAGTAACATTTGGGTATTCTAGCACGTGGAAGCTCAAGCTTCAAGACTCTTTTTCTCAATAAATTCCTTAAAATCTCCCTGCCTCCAACTTTGATAAATAAAAAAGTTAAATATTCGAGATATTTATAGAGTACTTCTTATAGTTTAATCCTAAGAGTAACATATCAACCCTTAACAAAAACTTCTCATTTGGGCTTTAAGGACTCATTACCAACAAAAACCAGGCCTATGACCACCTTTTTATCCAACTCAAGGTCTTAGACAAAGTATGCTCTTAAGAATACCATTTATGTGTTAACATAATGACATAACTAGGTTTGTACAAATAGAATAAATCTAATCAAGTCAAGTCAAGTTTTTAAACAAAGTATTCTTTTATAGTACAATTTATGCATTGAAATAACACTATAACTCTACTGAAACATATAAACATTGAACACCAAAAATTTCAAAAGAATGAAAGATAAAACAAATCAATCATGTAAATAGTGCCGTCAGTAATAAAGACCATTAATCATCAAATGTTATTGGATTTTTCTCTGATTTTGCCAATAAAAAATTTGAACATTTTCCAAAAGAAAGAAATCACTTTATTTTAAAGTTTTTCGTATTGATAATATTTCTACTTAAGAAAATTGAACCCATAGTTTATTGAAAAGAAAACTTGCAAAATTTGAGAAAAAAAACAATTAGATTAAAGGAAGAAAATATATTAAACAAATCTTAGTACTTGTCAACAAAAAAAATGATTCCTTGACAAAATTAATGGAGCAAGAAATATATAGAAGTCACTAGAGTAAAACTTAAAGGGAGATGAAAAACTTAAATGACAAGAAGAAACCAACTAAGAGCAAAGAATTGACATTTAATGACGAGAAATAAGTTGATCAACTGATTTTTGTCAACATTTTTGGACCTTTGAGGGAATGATTAAAACTAAAGCTTGTTAGTTAAATATGTGTATATGATATCATGAATTTGCACTTTCTTTTCTCACCCTTTTTTCAACCAAACAAACTTCACTGAAAAAATAGGAAACTAAACAAATTTTATTTCCATCCTTTTTTTAAGAAAATACAAGAGAAAATCAAAGCAATAAATTATCATAATTGCTTGGTGATAGATCTCTTTACTAAAAGATTTCTCGTTAAACAACAAGAACACTCAAACCTTTTTTTTTTTTTTAAAATGAAGCCGAAAAAACCTTGAAATAAAGTCTTCTAATCTCTAAAACACAGAAAATTCCAAAAATCCAAGAGTTTGACTTCCAATATTGGAAGAGAAAAAGATAATCTAACCTCTTTGAAGGGATTCTTTTAATAACCTTTTTAAAGTAGAACATTTACTACGGACAAGCTTCCAGTGCACTTGCACTTAAGATAATAATTCAGAACAAATTTAATGTTTAGAAGGTTTACATTTTTTTGTTATGTTTTCTTGCATTTTGGTGTCACCCACGCCTTAGCTTATTGTTCAATATAGTGCCCACCGTCAATAAGAAGCTAAGACTTTATCTTTTTCAAAACTAATTATATTGTGATAGTTTTTCTCCATGCTTTGATATGCATAACTAAAGTTGTTTTCCTTTTTTGGTAGGCAAAAGTGATGGGAAATTTTAATGTCTTGAACCTATGACTTATTTGATCTCAAGTTACCTTAGTTCCAACTTAGTCAAAATATCTTAACAAGTTTTTTTTTTCTTACATTCAACATATCAAAATGTAACAAACTTTACTTTGTTGAAAGAATTCGTTAGCAATCTTCATTAATGGTTTTGTGCTTAGGCCATAACCCAGTTCTCCCAAAACTTTAAGTAAAATAATGGCCTGCACATAAATTATGCACCAGTACTATTTAGAGTAGAACTTAAGGGACCCCTCTACTTTGGGCAGCTTTTCAGACTACACCAGAACTTTGTCAAATAAGGCTCTAAGAGAAAGAACGGTCCAATGAAGTATGTTTTGTAGCGTATAGGAGCAGTCACTAAAGAATGTGAGGCTTCCTAATCCTTGGCTATGATTTGTAAGAGAATCGAATGGAAAGCCCCTGCGGTTGCTTCTGCGGGCTTCCTAATCCTTGCCAGTTGTGCACTAGCATGCGTACGAGTGAAGGTGAGGTCTTCATAGCTGTTCCGGAGGGATTGAGATGTTGGGTAGACAACAAAGGACGCTTGTCCCATCGACCTCTAGACGGGGACAAAAGATAAAAAAGATGACGAAGCCATCCAACTTTATGTAGCGCTTAAGAGACTAGGACACGGTACATAAGAAAAACCATGTTAACTTTGTTAGGACACAGTACATTCAGAAAACAATGGAAGTTACTCGTGAAAAGATGAACGGTGAAAAACAAAGAATAGGAAAACTTATTTTAGACTATTAAAAAGTTTATTCTTTAATTTAAAAGTTTAAAAATTGATGGAATTTATTATTATATTTATAATTTTTAATATATTTTTTAGTTATGAAACTTATTGACCATATTTTAATACATTTCTTTATCGTAATGGTCAAATTATTAGACCCCTATAGTACTGTATTACATAGACAATATATGAACTCACATTGATAAAAGTTTATAAGAAGATTAAAAAGAATCTTAATTTTGATACTATATTAAAATAGATATAACATAAAGTGAACAAATAGATTTGTCACGGTGGATAGAAAACACCCTTTCATGCTCCGTGTTATTGTCATACCATAATCCAACACTTCATAAGCTATCCATAAGGTATCTTCTACCTATGAGGTCCCATCATCGCTCGAAGACATCTTTCATTTCACTTGCCTCCACATACCCCTTTGTTTCCTGGAGGAGTAGAATAGCCATCCCACCTACTGCCCAAGAAAATCGACAAAGTAAGAAGGGAATCTTGAACTACCGTCAACTTATTTTGAATTCTGTCGTAGACAATGACTGATGTTATCTTCGGAGAAAGTTACCGTTTTCAGCAAGATAGAATTTATAAAGCCAACAAAGAGATTAACGAGGAATGGAAGCATCAACAGTCATCCCTGTCCAATTGAAACCGTGATCTAGCATGTTTACATAACAGAAATGTAAATATTGACGTGCTGCTTTTCGAACAGCTCTTTAATTATAAGAGCAAAATTAAGATGACTACAAGAAGAAAAAATTGCATGATGAATAAATCTGGTTTGTTATTGATCATAAACAAATTATACAAAAGAGTTTGTGAAGAGTTTTGAAACTCCATATGCAAAACCCTACTATTCTAAAGAAAAGAAATGAGAATAATACATATATATACAATTGATTTCTTCATTATTTTGGATTAGCATTTTCTTATTTGTCTTGGAGTAGGACTCAAGCGGCATTGCATGAAGGGAGAGAACATGAAGGGCTCATGCGGTCTTATTAGTCGTCTCCATATCTAAACAAGAAAAAAAATGGTAATGGATGAGATAATGAATCTAGTATGATAGCTTCTTGGTCTACAAGCAAAAGAAAAAGAGACCACATGTGAGTTGTAAAGGAAGGGTAAGAAGTGGAGTTAATATTAGTAAAGGTTAAAGGATGATGAAGAAATAGACATAAACCATAGTGAACAGATATACACAAATATCATAAGCATATTGATGATTTTATATGGTTCTTGATAAATTAATCTTTATGTAAATGGGAATTAATTTATTTTCTTTTTGAAATTTTCATGTACTTAAAATTGCTAGAGAAAGGAGATCTTCTAGTAATTATATCTCTTTAGACATTGTGACAACTAATTAAATAACACATTGCATATAGTCGCAAAAGACTAAACCTTAGCAAATGAGGAAAAAAAATCGAACCAACATACTGAAATGATTTCTATAGTTCTATGGAGAAGCAAAGGTAAAGTTCTACAATAAAAAATAAGATTTTTGATGTGAAACTTAAATTAAAAAAAAAATGAATCTCTAACTTTTGAGTTGGTTTTTGAATTAGACTTTTAGATCTTTATAGTATTAGAATTCAAGTTGATTCCACTATACTCAATTTTACTTTGAATCCAATGATGTGTCAAAAAATGAGTAAAACGAAAATCTCATATTAAAAAATAAAATTCTTAAAATGCATTTAAATAAAAAATAAATATTTTAATCTTTGAGTTAGTTTTTGATTTAAATCTTTAAACCCTACACCAATAGACATAGGGAATTATCATTCAACATTGTGGTAAGAAAATCTTGAACTAGAAGCTTATCAACTCATGCAATAACTAGCAACAATGGCCTGCTATGATGGTGAAGCTGCCAATGATCATCTAGCATGGGCCTGTGTCTATGATCTGATTTGTGGCTTATACGGTGGTTGTTCCGGAAGGAACAACTCCGAATACTTCTTCTTTCTAACAATAGCGGATTGGTTTGTGACTCTTTAAGTGAGCTAACTGCTTACTTGGTTGCTTACAAAATGCTTGCCTCTTTCATTGTTTTTAGTCCCTTAAAAAGAGAGACGATTCCGTGTTTTGGATACAAGCCATACATGGTTGAGTGTCCTTAGACCGTTTACTCAACATCCTTATGTTGCTTACCAATTCGCATCCCTTCCAAGCCCTACTAAGACCCATGCATGCCATATGCCACGTTGTCAGGACTCGAAGAAGTAGCGTAGCATTAGCCCACTTCATCATCATGTTGAGGTCTAGCACAGGGCCATTTGAACCCACTGACTGATGAATCCAGCCATGCCTTTCCTTCGCGCAAACTTGAATGAGTAAGTAAACCTTCCCGTCACGAAGACAGCCCCACGGCTTCACCATAGTTCCTCCTCTAACCAAGAACTTTACATGACATATTTTATGGTCCAAGTAAACTAAAACGACTTGCAAATTTTTGTTATTTGAACTCTTACGGTAATTAATTCTCAAGATTGTAACTTAGCAAAAAAAAAAACAAAAAAAGTATTAACATTTGTAATAAAATGAAATACTGGGAAAGCATACGAGTTTGTAGGAATGATTCTATATTTAATTGTAAAGAATTGTACAATAGTGAGCCTATATTTCTAAGTTTGAATCCTCTTCTACGTAATGAATACAAATAAATACAATGAAAGCAGAAAAATTATACAGAATATACAAAGAATGTTCCAGATTCCTAATTCTAATATTGATTAACAGCATTTCATGTAAGGATCGATTTTAGCTGGAATTTACCACTTGTACGATTACAAATAACTTCCTTATGACAGTTGCTATATCTCAAAGCAAACCCGAAAAGAGCAATTTCTACTAACCAACACTTACATGTGCACCCGTTTTCTTTACTTTTTGCAAACCTTTTTCTTCTTTAGTAGGAGTGGTTATACTTTGACTACTTGTGCTTTTTAATCAACGGGTAATTACTTGAGCCAAAAGTTTTGGTGCTTTTTAATCGAAAAAGTGTGATTGCCATAAGGAAGTGGGGCTTGAAGGTGTTGTTTGTCGAGCGAAATTTCCGGATGTTGGATGAGAAAGCGGAAGAAAGTAAACGAAAAGAAAATCGTAGGCTTTACGCCATTTTCTTTGAATGGGTTCTGCATGTTTACGAATTGGGAATAATGCTTGATGGGCCCAATCTCAATCAGCAACTCTTGGGCTAGATACCTGATTCCTTTAGGCTTTTGGTTTTGTGGGCCCAGAAGTGAAACTCATTTTGCTTTTGGGCCCAGTGGAGGAATTACAAAATTAGGAAATGCCTTAAAACTCTTTTCGCTTTTTGGCTTTGTCAAAAAGTGAAGGTAACAATGTCATGAAAATAATATGACAAAATCTTACAGTACTTGAATATTGCTTAAGAATATTTTTTCTTAGGAAGAAAATCTCTTTTTTGAGTTTGACTTTAACATGATATTTAAAATTCAAGATCAAGTGTAACACTCTTCATTCCTAAATAAAAATCCATGTGCAAAGTGTTTTTATATGCATGGGTTGAAGAAGTGTATTAAGAATGATATGACAAAGTTTTATATTATGTAAACATTACATAATAGACTTTCTATTATGATTGTCAACCATTGTTTTATAACAAATATTGTGTTCTGACATACAAGGGTTTGATTTGTCTAACATATTATTAAGGGGTATCCCTAGCTTAGTGGTGTTCTCTAAGTCAAATTACGACCGACAGTCCTACTGGTTGTGGGTTCAAGATGTATATCAATATTTCTTGAAACTATTCTAAAATCTAAAATGTTCAACACCACACAATATTTTAGTATCAAATTGTCATTTTTTTCTAATGATGTTCAAACTTTCAAACTCTTACTAGAGTCTCAAAAGGTGGCCAATACTTTGGGATATAGATAATAAGAAGTGCTTATGAGGGAGATTTGGTGAAGCAAGTACTTTGAGTTCGAATATCCTTAATTGTATTTTTAATTGACATGACCATATTTTGGGGTAGATTACTATTCTCCAATTTAAGTTATCAAATAAAGTTCGGTAGGATTGTAGATTATAAAAATTAATAAATAAATAAAGAAGAAGGTAGCCATCAAACATTGAGAATGGTAATTGTACTTTCCTACCATATGGGCTATAACAAAAAGGAACCATGAAGCTCTCTTTGTCATTTGTAGACATATTTTAGGCAGTTTATAGGTAATCGGACTTAAAAGTGATATTCTACAAAGAGCAAAGAAGGGTGGATCTTAGAGGACTATTCCCAGTTTCCTTAAATTACTTCTTCGGCTACTTTGATGGGCCATATTTATTTCTTTCTCACTAGAAGCAACAAGTCAGTGGTTCTGGGAAATACATACAAACTGATCATTGTCCACTTGTTATTCGATTAGGAGTGAACAAAAGGAAGGAAAATCCTAAGTGATCATGTTCTATAGTTGAGGGAATCATAAACTTATAATGCAACCAGGACAGTTTTATATTTGCCAGTGCTGAATCAACTTTATCTTATGAATTAAACAGAGTACCATTGCTGAACTGCGGCAGCGATGACCATAAGAAAAAGATAAAAAGACACCGCATCTTCATGTGCTCCAGATGTAAATCACATATCGACCTTGTCCCTTAGCGGAACCTGTAGAGCTGTGTTATCATAAAATGGTCCCAGTGCTCTTTCTCAACAAAGCAGTCGGTCCCCTTTGTCCCCACCAGCACCACCAACACCCTTTTTTAAGCCTTAATCAGAAACCTCCTTACATTCATCTCATACTCTTCTCCTCTCCCTCTTTCTCTCTCTGGGGTTCTCGTTTACAACAGTTCTCACTAACGGCATTCATTCCATCATCATTTATGGGTTCCTTTCAGACAATCTTGGCAATCTTCATGATCTTCATGGCCTACCAGGGTCCGTTATCTTTGGCATACGAACCAAGACAGAAAGTCTCAACTATATCAGCAGCGCCGGCTTTCTCGCCAAGTGTTCCTCTGTCCTCTCCAGTTCTATCCCCTGATATTACTCCCCTGTTTCCTTCTCCTGGTGGGATGGCTATTCCTCCCTCTGACTCATCCCTGCCGACCATTCCTTCAAGCCGGAGTCCACCAAACCCCGAAATTATGTCTGCTCCAGGAAATGATATGGCCTTAGCCCCTTCTGGGTCTTTGCCGGCATCATCCTCAGCTTCTCCAGCTTCATCCGTGCCTGTAATCTCAGTTTTATTGGTGGCAATGGTGGCTGCTTGCATAATGCAGGTCCCTGGCATGTGAGGAGCTGGTGGACGAGTCCAATTATTGTTACTAGTGGTTCCACTTTATGTTTGTAGATTTTTTGTTTTGGTAGTACATGGTATGGTCTAGTGTGATGTTAGGTATATGTAAGTGAAAGCATTTCTGTTGAGTTGTCATAGGGTAATGTCTGCAAAAAAGTAGAAAACAAATACTAGTTGTTTTCAGAGTCCCTTATTCTATTATCTTCTTTTGTCCCACACTACATATTTTCAGTACTGGCTTTTTTTATGTCTTTGGAGTACTCATGCCACTGAACCAGTGTTTGCTTTGCCACTGAACCAGTGTTTGCGCTTTCTTTTTCTTCTTCTTTCTGTTTGTAGTACTCGTGCTGTCACTGAAGCTCAAATGAAAAAAGCAAAACCCGCCGGATAAGGTTTTTCCTCTCATACAATGATATCTTTTTTTATGTTTTTCTGATGAAGTACTCATTGATCTTTATCGGAATGGAAAGTCCCATCTATTACTCATTGATCTTTAATTGAATCGAAAGTCCCATTTATTACTCATTGACCTTTAAAAAAATGGCTTGCAAAAGAAGCATACAGTAAAGGTCCTAAGAAAACTCATTTTCTCATTCAAATGGCTCGCAAGAAAATGACTGTGAATCTCATATTAAAAAAATTAATTTTCTCAAAAAAGAAAACTTGAACCAAAGATAGTGACTCGACTGGGAAGAATATCGGGAGTGATGAAGAAGAATACTTTCGAAAGAGGTGTTTGATTATCTTTCCAAGTCGAGTTCGATGGGGAATCCCCTTAATATAGACATCTCTGTAGAGTTTCTTACAAACTAGACTATTTAATATCGACATCCAAGCACCTCTACAAAGCAACAACACTAACCACCTTCGAAGACCCACCACTAAACAGCTTCCCTAGAAATTCTCCCTTAAATTTGTTAAAATCAAAGCGAATCCGTTTCTTGGGGTCAGAGGAATCTCTAGCAAGACACTTCCTGAGGTTCACATTTTCATCCTTAAGCATATCCACCGCTAAACTAAGCTGTCTTATAACCTCTCTCTTCTCTTCATCTTTCTGCACTAGTTGATCTTTCTGATTGCTGTTCTCTTCTTTCAGCCTCTCGATCTCTTCCCTCAATTGCCTCATTTCCTCATTGCTGGCAATCCTTGGAACTTCATCTTCTTTTACTTCTCGATTATTATGAGTTTCTTCATCTTCCTGATCAGGATCATCAACTTCAGACAACTCGGCCTCTTCAGGATCACACGTCTCCGAGCAGTTTTCGTCCATTTGCTCCATGACATTGGTTAATTTCTCCGGTCCACTTTTGGTTGCAGAAAATGGAGACCCCAAGGTTGTGAGGAGGCGAGTGCCGGAGTCCGACTTCAATTGATCATATCGCTCAGCTAATGAGCGGTGAGCACGATAAAATTCTTCAACCAGGCTGATTAGCTCTGGTCGCTTCTTGTAATACATCTCTGCTCGTTGAGCAAAGGAATCTGCATCTTCTTCAATCAATTTTAGCATGGCCGTTGTATTCGCATCTAGCTCTGCATTTAATGGGTATACACAACAGTATACAAACAAATCAAAAGGTTTGCATAAGGATATGAATGGTTACAAAATTCTGCATAAGTATTTAGTCTTGACAGTGAACATGAAAGTACTTAAAAAGTTACACTTGAGCACGTGGTAAACTTGATTGACCAGTCAACGATACTACCATATGCTAAGATCCATGTGCAACCAAGTTATCTAGACTAGTTAAATAGGATTATTAATTTTGTTTTCCCAAGCTCCATGCACGGTTCTTCATGCCCAAACTCCCATGTTCAGAAGGGAAAGAGAGAAGAAAAAGAAGATAGAAAGGTTAGATCAGTGAGTGGGGGCCTCATAAAGCTTCTTTGCCTTAAACAGGGCCCGAGGATTTTGGGACCAAACCCAAAAAGTGAATGTAAAGGCATTTGACAGGTCTTGGTGGTGTTCAGGTTGATCAACAGTGAGGAGAGCGGACCACTACGGGTGTTCTCACTGTTTGCACTCCATATAATCATCCCATCACTGACTGCATATAACCTGACCAGTGTCGTCTATCACCACAAAAGGTGAGGGGAACCCTTCACGGGTTCTGCTTAAAATCATGTACCAATTGTTTAATCGCTGGAGTTCTGTTATCTGAGTCTACAGAAATACACCTCTTAATTTTCTTGTCAACTCTAAAGCATTTACTTCTTCCTCACAATGACGATTTTGCCTAATTCATGACTCTCATCATCAAAAAGTGTTAGCTTTTTCTTTCATTTCCCTTTTAAGTTTAAGTATTGGACAAACAAACAATCTCTGGATCTAGAAATTTTCTTTGTATTCGTTTGAGAAAGAAAAGAGAAAAGAAATCTACCCACCCTGTCACCAACTAGTCTCCCTGAGACTCGTTGAATTACCTGCAGTTCAAATCTCCACTAAAAATGGCCTTACTTCATGCAAAAGTAAAAGAAAAAAGTTCGAACTTCCAAAGAATACATTAAATACGCATTCTCCAACGGTCAAGAATCAAGAACCAGCGATTAAGTTACAGCAGGATATGCCAAGAAAGCCCAAACAAGGAAATAAAGAAAAGGTGGGTTTAGGTGAGGCACCTGCAAGAGTGGACTGAAGCCATGTTGACCGTCTTGAGCTGCTGTGGCTATCAAACCACCACCAGTGCGATGACTGATTCTTCATCATCGTCCCCACAAGCAGCTCACTCCTTACCTTCAAAAATTCAAGATCCAACTCTTAAATTGCTTTTTGGGTTTTCGGAAGTACCCAGGAACCGATTCAGAAATATCTAAGGCAAAAAAAGATAATTTTTTTTCTTTTGAACCTCATTGTTAGCCCAGTTTGCTTAACGACTCTTTTGTTTGAAAAGGACATTTCACGGAGGATATACTAGCCATTTCCCGTCCTAAAAAGCTTAGAGGGAAAATTCATTTTCAAAAACTCAAAAAGAAAATTTTACAGAAAACCTGCACATAAAAGTTGATGCAACGCGACAAGATATGACATCCACTCCTTACAAAGGGGAAAGGATAAACAGTCGCTAACATCTAGTCCACAGCTAGTCGCATAAAGAGAAGGACTGCCGTGCAGTGGAAAGTCTGTAAAGCATAACAGACATGGGAAATCCCACGAAATTGTAATCTGAAGAAGGGTAACTAAATAGCCATTCTAACTAATCCCATGGGAAAGAAAAATTTAATAGTAACCCAGAACTTAGCAAAAGAAAGAAGAACACGATCTTTGTCAACTGCACAAGAACAAGAACAAGAGCAAGAAAGAGAGAAGAGAGAGAGAGAACCTGTTTGTGCTCTTCTTCTCCACGGAGATACCAAAGCCAGCCCTCGGCACCTCGATCTGTCTGTATGCAGGAGCGTCTGAATGCGAATTTAAGGCAGAGTTGGTCTTGGAGTTTAAATGCACAACCTCGAGTTTCGAGTATCTTGTCTCCTTCCAGACATTAGATTGTTCTATGTACCAGTGAGTTTCCGGCACGTGTAACGGGAGCCAGACAAGTTTCAGTCAACGAGGTCACTTCCTTTACCATATAAACCTTGATTCAAAAATCTGTGATGAATCCACTCGGATTCCCCTAATTAACTCCTTTCAATCTCACCCACTATTTTTGCCGCCCCAAAGCATCAACATCCTGCCATTTAACAGCTTGGATTCCAAGTTTGAACAAGTACAGAATGTTCTTTAGGCACAAAAATTTAAAACTTGTTATCTTCTTATCTATATATATATATAAAGTACTTGCCATCAACCCAATGATCCATTAGAATCAAGATTTTACACATTTTTTGGTATCATAATCTTTTTGTTAAACCTTTTCTTTTTACATTTATTGACAGAGATAAAATGTAAAATTTATATTAGCAATTTATTTCAAAAGAAATGAATCATTAAATTGAAATGGTAATACATTAAGATTTTCATATAATACAAGGTAATTTCTCTCTACAGCCTTATGGATAGTTTTTTTTTTTTTTTTGTGGGGGTTTAAAATTATTAAAGATGATATGTCAAAAACCTCATATTATCAGACTTTATTAATTTTAAACCCCCATAAAAATTCTCTTATTTTTGAATTGATTTTTAAGTAAAAGTTTCTCAGAAAAAAATATAAAAGTAACTAAACTTTGGAAATTATACTTGATTGGATGAGAAGGTTGACTAAACGTGAGTTTTGGATGGTGTAACGCTTGAAGGTCCGGTGTATCATGTGGGGGAGCGTAGTAGGGCCATGGAGAAAAGAGAGCAACGGTCGAAAAAGGTTTGGCTCAGATCCATGGGAAGAAGCAAACTTTCTACTTGGACAAATGGGACAAAAATGGATCCTGGCATGATTGTTTTCTATAAACCCTCGTTCTGATGATAATGGCTTTTGATAAATTTGATGGGTTGGATTAATTTCTTAATTTTGGATAACATTTCACTATGCCACATGCATAATAAAAAAATTAATCTAGAATAATGAATATTGTATGTACTTTCATATAATATTCCTTTTTTCGTTTCTTGGATGGTTTTATTGTACTTTCGTGTAATATTCTTGTTTTTGCTTTTTGACAATTTTATCTCTTTCCTACCAATCTTAGACTATCATTTGTAATTTCTTTTTCTCTTTCACAACTTTTATTTTTTATTTTTTATTTTTTTATTTTTATTTTTTTTAGCTTTGGAGGTGTAATTGATGTATCACGGACATTTTAGTAGAAGAATTGATAAAATAGAATATCCTTAAAATGTATTTGGTGAAATAAAAAATATAGGAGACTCTTTTAATGCATCGGAGCATTGCGAGTGCATACCATCGAACAACTTCTGCAGGAAGTGCCTCCAATGGGCGACAAAGCAGCTAAAAAAGAGGGCCTGATTTCATGTTAAAAGCAAGCAATCGTTTATCACAAAAGGTGACAAACAAAAGCATGTTAATGGACAGACTTTCTTGTAAGAGTACGCTGTGAGCTTCCTGGAAATTGTAGCTCCATGAGTTTCAATCCAAACAGAAGTATACCACTAACTGAAATTCCATCTCGAAATTCCTTCCATCCACTTCGGAGATGACATATTGGGTCCATATTAGCCAACAAGAAGCTTCTTCTTCTTTTCAGTTTTCAGTCACAGTCAACAGACAACATGATCCGCAGGGAGCAAGAAGCACTGCAATATACCGAAGTACTCCCAACCGGCCATTCCAAAAGGTCCTTTCCTTCCTGCAAAAATCTCCCCTTGAATTCCAACTTCCGAAGCGTGTTGCTCGGGATAATGTTCCAATTTCCACCCTTCACAACAAAGGTGCATATTTGATAATACGGATAACCAACAGTACCGAGAAGCTAGACATATTTGATGAGGTTGAAGGTCCCGTAGTTGGTTCGAAGAAGCCATGGTTGGTTTCCTCGGCGGATGCCAGCTGCTGGGACTGCTGGGGCTGTTGGTATAGTGATTCCTTTAACGAACAGGCTTTGTTGAAATTTGGCCCAAAGTAGTTAAACCTCATCTTTGACCCTAGTTTTAGTCACTCATTGGTCGTAAGGCGAAGGACCTGAGAGGATGTGAGGAGGGCAGGTTTTTCTTTCCATTTTCATCGAACAAATGCGCTCTGGTTTTAAATAACGGCACTGCGGCTGCCAAGTGCATGGGAAGGACATTGCTTCTTATCAGCTGCCGTCGTCTAGAGATTACGTACCGGTCGAGTTTATGACAATGACCATTTCCCTTTCCTTTGGCCTTAAGAGATAGACATTTCGTCGCCACCATAGACAGGATCTAACGTTTATCTTGCGTTTAGGGTGTTTATATAGAGACATCATACATCAAATTGTCCACGTTGAAAGTACAATCACACTATAGCATTCCAAGTGGAAGCATGTAAATTGACATCAATTTCAGTATATTTACATTAATGCTCTCGATTTCGTTTTCCCAAATGCCTGAAAGAAAAAAGAAAAAAGAAGAAAAAAAAAGAAAAAAACCTTATACTAGATATCTTCAAAATCTCATATTTACTACATGTTTATCTATCTCTCCTCACTGGACAATTTGTTCTACCGGTGAACCAGGGACATGCGGAACAAACCCCCTCCCGCCAAACATAGGACGCATGACAGCATCATCGAACTTTCGCCAATAGTAATGGACAGTGCTTGTTGGGGTGGTCAAGAGCATTCGTAAACTAGTTCCATTGAGACCGTTGGTCCCCATGTTGGTTCGAGTTTCATGCCCATTGGTGAGAAGAGGAAGACTCAGAGACTTGGGAGAATTTAGTTCAGAATCTATCATGCTTCCTGAGTATTTTTGTTGTGGTAGCAAGAACCTCATAAGAGGCTTAGTCAATAATCCGCCAACCTGAAAGGACCAAAAACCAGTTATGAACTCAAGAATAAAGACATCATGTAAAAGCTTATCCTATAGTAGTTATCCCTTTCATCAGTATCTGAGAAACACTGGTTTTACTATGGTAGGACCAAGCCTTTATTATGTTTGAGATAGAAGCAAGCGCAATCCTATTAAGCAAATGGCCAGCCATCTACTACCCCAGGATGATTTCAAATATGTTCAGCTATGCAATATTTGCAAAAATGCGAGGAAGGATGATGGTAAGAATTCCCCAGTCGTGAAACCAAAGGCCAGTCAACCCATAAGCCTTCCACATAAATTGAAATTGGGGCAAAAAATCACAACCAAAAACGATACCATTCTCTAACAGATGACTAAAGTCATCACCCTCCTGTTTATCCATAGATATTGGATATGTATCAAAATTATAACAACATTACCTACTAGTTGAGAATAGATGACGGATTATGGAAACCACATAATTAAGAATATACGTAAATTGGCAAGAATGGCAAATACTGTGGTAAAGAAGAGCAGTCAAAAGTCTAGAAAACTTCTTAACCTCAGCAGAATGAAATCTCTTACCACGGTAGTGAAGAGAACAACTGTGATGGTGCTAGTGATCATTATTGCATTTCCCAGTTGTTGAGTATGCCCTGACTTGGTAAACTGGACACATCATAATAAAGACATCTTGAAATGTAAAAATAGCCATAATGAATTAATAATGCTGCTTTCTATCACAAGTTTAGTCTATGCATACAAAACAGTCGGAACAATAAGACCGCATATAACAAAATTATGATGATGTCACCTGCAACTGTGAAAAGATTACATAAAGCAAGGAAAATGGACCAAGTAAGGAAAATGCCAGCCTCACCACCACACAATAAATCAACTTTTGCTACAAGACACAAATTGATGCATACCAGTGTGGTCGGACAAAGGTCCCACCCAGCCCCAACATGAATTTGGGTCCCAACTCAAGTGATGTGAGAAAAAACACATCAATGGGAATGAGTAAGACAGTAAACTTGTCCCACATTTACCTGATTATAAGCAAGCGCCACAGATACAGCACCTCGCATGAGTCCAGCCCACCAGATGGTTACCTGTTTGAGTTATGTTCATGAGTAATCCAGAATTCAGGCACATGAAAAACTCAATACAACAATATCATAAGTACCTACCTGCTGGTTAAATCTAATTTTTTCATTCTGAGACTTCTTAGTTAAGTTGGATATAAAAGATAGGGGGAATACAAAAGCTGCCCTTCCAATCAGAACCAAGGCAAGCAATATCGAACTCACCCCAATTGATGTCCCTGGACTGAAAGTAAATAGAGCTCAGATTATAGAAACGACAAACAGTATTTACAAAAAGTTAAATACAAAGATGATTGGGATAAAAATACAAGAAAATTTGAACCACATAATAACAGTTTTTGGAAAAAGTTGGGGACTACTACCTCTTGCGAACAACTTCCCATTTCTCAATGTCCAAGGCATCCATACCAACATATAAGAAGATGAAAATCTCTGAGACAAACGACAATGTAGCAAAAGAATGCCTGCATGGATCAATAATTAGGATAGAAAACCATCTGCTTCATACTGGAAGCAAATTATAATGTGAGGGAGGAAAAAAAAGTGGGCTTCTATGTCTAAGAAAACATTGTACTAAATTAACATACTTGGTTGTGACTCTTGAACTTTCAGTCACATTATGCCATGTGTAGTGTGACATGACAATCCCGCAAAAGAACACTGTAAGAATGCCACTTAAATAGAACAGCTGGAAGTAATGATTTAACATTATTATTAGACAGCAAAGTTCTATAAAATGATATCCAAATACTGAATTTGAAATACAAGTAAACTTTAGTTAGAGCTCAACATGTTTAAAAAGTCTTACTTCGGCCATCATGTATGAAAGGTAAGCCATTAGAATCATAAGAGCAACTTCACGATCAGTAGAGTGCCTGCCAACATTCAAAAATTTCAATTAAAAGTCAATTTGAAGACAGATAAACTGAAATAGAATAGATATATTCCTTTTTATTTTCTTTGTTATCTTTCTATCAAGAGAAAAGTTTATGCAGCTGAAAAGAGTAATGTCTTTGTTTTTCTTAGAAAGAGTGTTAAGAGCACTATTTTGAGCAAGACTGACAAATTATTGAAAGGGTCGAAGAGCTTGCCCATCCGTTTCGCCACCGGAAGCGGGCAACCTCATGCACTGGTCAGTAACAAAATTGAGGTTCTAAAAGTATCACGGCTGAAACTTCATGGGCTTTACCAGATGCTTGATATACCTCTAAAATCTTCAATACAGGCTCCATAATTCAATTATTCACATCCAATTATTGTTGGTTTTTATGTTCCTAATTGATCACAATATTCTGCATTTAGACAACCAATTCCTTATTTAAATAGTTCTCTGTCACCAAAGATTAGCACATTATGACACTCAAGGAAACTCAGAAGGTTAAAGTCCAAAGTTCACCCCACATATTAGAACTGATAAGTAAACCACACCGCACTAACTTAGAAACAAAAAATTGAAAACATTTTTTTCACATCCAAGAATACAACAGAGCTTACACGTGTTTTTTTATACATATAATGAAAAGAGACAGAGAAATAAAAATAAAAATAAAAAATAAAAAGAGACAAAAATCAATGGATCAAAACCTAAATTGAAAGACAATTACTAGCCCTCAGCTACCTGCCAAAGTATAGCTTCTTTATTATGTATGCGCTAAGCAATCCAACCTGCGAGTAGAAGATAGCAGACGTCAATAGATGATATAATTTCCCACGCGAGATTCATGCATGGATCGCATCTATCCACCTCCAAAACTGGAACAACATGACTGCATCCGTATAACATTACTCTTGTCCAAAATAAAACTTCCTTCCACAGAAACTGAGGATAAGTGATTGAATTTCAATAACAATAACAAAATATTCTCCATGTGTGTGTGAGAGGGAGAGAGAGAGAGAGAAACCAGTAATTTAGACTGCCTATGTTCAGGCGTTATCAAGGCTTTCATAGCCTCACCTCATTCCCTAAAGCATACTGATTCCATAAATTATTAAGGATTCTCACAAAGGTGAGATAAAGGGTTTCAGAAACATAAAAGAAAGTCAATCCATGAACCATATTACCACACAGAATGGTGGAACTGTATAATTTTGTTGACCTAATATTGCAGCAAGAAGGCAATAAAAACCAAAGAAGATAACTAAGCACGCACGCACATGCAGAGAAGAGAGAGAGAGAGAGAGAGACTCACTGCTACCCCCAGAACTGTGCTGGTGAAGAACAAATATAAGAAGTTTCCAATGAGTTGCCAGGCAACAGTTGAAGAGAAATGAGAGAGGTCAAATCTCTGGATTGCATTGAAAAGTACCACGGACGTGGCATCATTCACAACTCCTTCCCCAAAGACTAGGCTATACAGTAAAGGGGTCTCTTCCTGATTAAGCACCTGCCATGTTAGAAGGAAACTTAGTGAGGGCCAATTCATTCATTCACCAATTCCCAACTTTATATAACATTTTTGCTACCTGTAATGTGCAAACTGAATCTGTAGCTGAAAAGATAGCTCCAAGCGCTACAATTAATGAATTAACCAATAATTAGGGCCAAGTCAATAGATTAAAGCAGTGATAAATACAGCTTTCTAAGCTTTATGTGAAGATTAAGCTTCATGAGGAATTTTGTTCATAGGCAAACATGGTTATAGCATCAGCAGAGTGATTGTGATATAGACAACCAGTGAGAAAATGTAGAAGACAGCACAAAGATATGCATCCTAAAAGAAGAAAATGGGACCACGAATTTTAAAGAGTCAAAAGCGCTCAAAGGAGTCCATCAAAATACTTGCAAATGGCTAGACTTCTATCCCAACTCATAGAGCAAAGTGGGGTGCAGAGTCTGGGATCCACCTTTAAATTTATTATCTAATATATCGCATATCAATAGAAGATGTGCAAATCCACCAAAGGTTGATATGAACTTTACCAAGATAATCTCCAATCTCCAGGAAACCAATATCCAATTTTTTGAATAGCTGTAGTGAACCTGGACCAAGATTTCTAAAAGTTACAACCATCGTAAAACATAAACATATGCTCAATAGGGTATCAAATGGCCAAATACAAAATTAATAACAATAACCACTGTTTCATCATCTAGATTAAGAATTCCCTTTCTATTTTTAATTTTGGTGGTACCTTTGCTTTCCAAACTAGAAATAGCATGAATATGCAGACATTCCGATGATAAATGTGACCAACTAGAAGCACTTTAGTTATCAACTTGAAAGGGAAAAAAAAATAAAAAAATTTGCTGACACGTCCAAAGCAAGCATGCATATCATGGAGTAGATATCATAGACCTCTACTCAGGATTATAACAACACATTAATTCCAAGAAGGGGTTTCTAAAATAGTAATTATCTCAAGTTTCAGCACTTTCTGTAAACTTGAACTTCATAACAGGATAGAATAACATTATATTAGTTTCTTGTAATAATATCAGGCATCTAGCTGAGAATCTAAACCCATTTACCATCCAACAAAGAATGTTAACCACCTTGTTTAGTCATGACCTGAAGGAATATGCAGTTACAATGGACAGTTGCACCAGCAACAACTCACATTTTGGAATGAGAAAAAGTAGTACTAACATTCAGATGCAAAAGTAATTCTAGTCAATAAGATAATTTTCTATTTGTCAACAGACTGAAGAAAATTCCAGAAATTCTTTTTGTAATTCTTGAAAGTTTTTCTAATGCTTCCATTGTAATATAGCCAGTAATTATTTCCATAGAAATATCTCAGAATACTTTCTTTGCTTTTAACATATAAAAAAGCATTTTATTTTTTAACACCATATTTTCATTTTGTAGTAATTTTTCTTTTGCATACGTCCTTATCTGTTCATTGAGGCGCTTTTATTTTTCACTCTCAGTTTTCAAACCTAATTTCTAGGAAGAGAATTTTCTTTAGAACTGATATACAAGAGGTTGTAGTCAATTAAACTCAAATAGCACAAAATTACAGGTGGATAACCCCTTATGCAAGTATGCAGAAATACTCCCGTAAGTGTGTAACAGGAAAAAGATTGTCTTGATCAGATAGCACAGAACGACGCAACATCTTTTATTCAAGAGAGATTTTATGCTTGACATATCCATCTGATGGAAGTAAGAATGTGAAAATACCAAATGATATAATGGCAGAGGATATTAAACTGCCAATAGCACCAAACAAAATGATTGTCATGAAGTTCCGGAAGAATTGCTTCTTTTTCACCTGAAACCTAAACAGGAAAGGATACGATCAGATACTTGGCAATGAAATTTAATCTCTACCATTACTAAAAGACGTTCTCTAATGAAAGTGTTGATCATACAATACGCTCCATCCATACATTTACATCTCATTCAAGTTATTAAAACCAAAAAAAGAACACATCCATTTCAAATATAAGCAAGGGGCACAGAAATACTCAAGCTAAGCAGGAAAAACGCTAAGCTTTATGCTGTATCTAATTGCTAATGGTAGTAAGCAAGGATGCTCTAAAATGCAAAATTTAAAGGAAACCCTTTGCTACATTGAGTGTTATGAACTGAACAAGCGTCAACAAAAAAGGTAAAGCTTTAGAGAGGGAGAGTAAATCTTACCCAGCATTGAATATGATAGGTGGAAGAAGATATATAAAGAAAAGCTCTTCACTAAATACTAAGACGTGTGAGCTTTTTCCCTTCGTAGTCAACAGAATAACAGTGCCACAAAAAAGACCCTGTAATCAACCCCAAAAATAATTATCTGCAATTTCTATCGTACTATAAAAAACATAAACAATTGTGAATATTGCAGTTATTAACAACTGAAACCTGCAGGCCAACGCCTTATAGAATATAAGGTAGAGAAACTCACAATAGCAAGTGCAGTTATTGACACATTCAACCATCGATTCTTCTCTAGAAGATGTCCGATTACGATACAAGCAGTAAGAAGCAATACGAAAAAAGTTATAGAATCTACTGAAGCTTCATCAGGGCCTGCCAGCCCTGATCTCATCAGAACCGAGCCCAGAGCGAAACCCATGAAGCCACCTCGATCTCAAATTGATGCAAGAGACTCACTGTGTAACAAAAAGATTTAACTCAATGAAAGCACATATCTATGTTTGCACAGTAATAACTTCACATATATCTAAGACTTTGCTACCAAAACTTAGTATTTCAAAGTTTAAAGACAAATGAATAAAATCTAAGATCAAGGAATCAGCATAATGACATCAAATGCAAATATTAAAGGCTGCCAATTGAATTATAATGTCCATCATAATCACTAAAGAAGATGTGAATGAAGAACAACATCAGAAAACAGAGAATGAATGCTTAAAGAAATGACTTCAAAGAATAAAAAAGAAATCAAAAGGTTTTCTCAACATACTAGAAATAGGCTTGTAGTCTAACCCAAAATTTAAGTTATAAGTTAGAAGACATTTTTAATGATTAATCTCTACTTACTTAAGGATTGTATCTTTCAAATATGGGATTTTCGTCTCTAACACTCCCTGCACACATGGAGCGTATCTTAAGCTTTCTTGTACACCAAACATGTTTTGAGGGTTTAGTTAAGGTTTGAACAGAAATTGTAGTGGATCACCCTAAGGTTTAATACCATGTCAAAATAAAAGTCATACAGAGAAAGAGAGTTTAAAGGCTGAAGTATTATTCAAACTAATTCAATCAATTTGTTCCACACCTATTTATGGACGCAGAATCCAATTACAACAGTTAAAAAGCTGCTGAACTAGCTTATTTTTTGCGTGTACCAATTGAAGTATTTTGAAAAATGAATTGAAAAAAATGCTTCTTTTTTTTAAAAAAAAAAATTATATTTGATAGAAAGAAAATTCTTTCCTTTCAAATTCTGAATAATATTCGTCACTTGAAGGGGCGCTTTTGTGCATTTATTTATCGAAAGGAGGAACTCAATAACAAAACTTCCAGATTTTCTGTAACTGATGGGATCAACAAAAGTTAAAGCTGATAGTTTCTCTAACAATCACTAACACCAAAATTCACTCTTAATGTAGTCCGATAATTCAAGTAGGAGGCAACCAGAAATCATAAGCCTCGAATTGTTTCCTTCTATTTTTCCTTTGATCTTCCAGCTACTAGATTCGAACAAAGATTCTTCTCACGAAGAAAAAAATAAAATAAAAATAGAAAACTGGACTGAAAAGAGTCCATCTATGCACTCCATTTACTTTTACGCTAATCACTTCAGTTTCAGGAAATCAAAAGCAGAGATCAACAGAAAGCTTAACACCTAAGAAATCGGTTTGCATTCGTTTTCCTCCGTTTCCTCAGCTACCAAACAAAATCAAAATTTGTAGCCGCTAACCAGTTATGCTCTTCCATTTTCAAATAAACAGAGGATAAAAAGTGAAAAAAATAAGAAGAAGAAGGGAAAACCATCGAGGAAAGCGTAAGACCTAAGCTTTCACTTTCCTTCTCGTCCTTTTCCTTCATTTCCTCACCAACCAAACAAAAACAAAACTAGAAAACCGAGAAAAAAAAAAAAAAGTGTTCACCTTGAACTCCTTTCGCATGCTAACCTCTGCCAAGTAAGATCTTCTTTTAATTTCGAGCAATTAGCATTTATAGAGTGAGAAGACAGAAGACGCAGAGAGAGAGAGAGAGAAAGAGAGAGAGGGAGAGCCGACGAAGCAGGGAATCTGGTAGCAAAGTTCAAAGACCGCGAACGGAAGGTGCATGGGAGAGTTATATCTGCTGTGGAGCAGTAACAGGAGTAAACGCTACATCTTAGCTTTGATCCGCTGATCTCTCCGGACCAATGATCTAGTGACGTAAAAAGACCGAAATTTTTTATTCTGTGGAACCCACGAGGTATAACCTTGTCTTGCACTCTACGGTAATGCCATGGAGCCGGGGAAGGAAATATCCCGGGGAGAACAGCGTGTGAGGACTGCATAAACGCTCAGAATTTTCTTCGGAAAAAATCCAATTGTCAATGTCAATTATTCTTTTTTACTTCTTTCCTGCCGGTTTTTGGAATGATTCCTTCTTTTGTCCTCTGGACAATTCTGATTTGAGTTGCAAGCAAGTCCTTGATGCTAACTTGTACGAAGAATTCTATTTCTTATTTGAAATCGATTCATAAAGAAAACTAATTTTTAAATGATATTTAACAAAGAGAAATTAAATAATGCTGGACGTAATCTTTATATTGTATTTTATACCCTTGTTATCGTCAACATAGATTATGGGTTTTGCTGTAGGAGTAAAAGATCATGTTTCTTAGATTGAAAATATTTTATTTTAAATTTAGATTTTAGCATTATATTAAGAAATTGGCTACGAGTTAAACTCGGACACTTGGCTACGAAAAAATCGTCACTACATGAAATGAAATTTGAACTGCAAAACATTGATGGTGACAACTATAGAAAAAACATAAAAGGGTGAAAGAATCTCAAAGTTGTTGAAACCATAATTCTACGAGAGAAGAAGTACAGTGCAAATACAACAAGCATAGTGAATACATCGGAAGGAAAAACTGGGGATTGTTGTACAGTCTTATGTCCTAATATGCATGTTACAAGTTAGACCACCAACAGCTAGAGGACTATTGTACAGCAACAGTTTGATTTGTGTTTTTGCAGACGTAATACGCATGGTTGAGCAGACCGCATGAGCAGGAGGTGGCGGTGCTATGCAGGACAGAGATAAGCTTTTATAGTTTGCTTTGAGTGGCATGGGCATTTTTGACTTTTCAATGTTACAGTGCTAACATGTAGTTCTTTAATTTCTGTAACTTCTTTAATGCCCCTTCAAATTTGGCAAGGTAAAGGCTGTCACGCCAAGTTTGGACGTGAGAGAAAGAAAAGGGAGATGGGGTAAAGGCTTGGGGAAGATATCAACAAGCTATCAAGAGGAGGAGACGAAAACGGTAGTCTATGGAGATGTGTTTGGTCTTACCATTGAGAGCAAGTTTGGTGGTAAGTTGCAAGGCATAGATATTGTTACAATGAAGCACGATGGGGTATGGTTAAGGAACAACAAGGTCTCAAAGTAGTGAGCAGATCCAGGTTGTGTCTATAGCAACAGAGGCAAGACAACGATACTTAGATTCAGTTAAGGACGTAGAGACTGTAGATTGTCGTTTTGGACTCTAGTAGATCAAATTTGCTCCAATGAAGAAGCAAAAGCAGGAAGTGGACCGAGAGGTTAAAGGGCAGTCAGCATCTATAAAACCGTAAAGGTCAAGATTGGAGTGGGAGTGAAAATGTAGTCCTAGGTTAACAATCTCGTGGACATAATGGAGAACTTACTTTAGGTTGTAATGATCAACAAGAGATGAAGCATGCATAAGTTGACAAAGGCAGCTAACAACAACATATAAATTAGGTCTAGTGAGAGTTAGATATTGGAGAGCCCCCATTAGACTTCGAAAAGGAGACAATTAAGGGAAAGGTGAAGAGTCGTTTTTGACTTGAGGAGGCTTACTAGCAAGGGGGGTGAAGATGGATGTTAGCTCTAGATAGAAGGTCTATAACATATTGGCTTTGGCTTAAGACTAAACTTGTATTCATGTGATGAACTTGAATTCCAAGGAAGAAATACGGATTGCTAAGTTGCTTGAGTGGAAATTCAGAGCTGAGAGCTAAAATAAAGTCTTGCACATCCTTTTTAGAGTTTCCTGTTACAATTAAATCGTCAATGTAGAGTAATAGCCATAATTGAACATAGTCGGATTGATAGATAAACAACAAGGGGTCATTTTGTGAGGTGAGGGAACCATATTCCAAGATGAAGGTAGTAAATTGATCATACCATGCTTGAGGAGTTTGTTTCAGGCTATAGAGGGCACAACTTAGTTTGCAAATATGAGTGGGTTTAGTTAGATCAATATAATTAAGAAGTTGATGCATGAGTACTAGTTGTGAGAGAGACCCATGCAGGAAGGCATTATTGATGTCAAACTAGAGCAAGGGCCATTTTTAATTAAGAGCAAGGGAAAGAACTAATCGTATGGTTGTGTGTCACATGATAAGGGAAAAGGTCTTTAGGAAGTTAACACCAACCTTTTGGTGAAAACCTTTTACAATAAGTTGAGCTTTAAGTTGATCAATAGTGCCATCAAGAGCAAGCTTGGTCTTATAAACCCAATGGCAACCCACTAGGTTTTAGGAAGGATGATAAAGAATGAGTGACCAAGTTTGGTCCCAAGCAAGCTTTTGAATTTTAGCATCCATTGTAGCCTTTCAACCAATGTGAAGGAGTGTTACTTTAATGGTGGTTGGGGGAGAGTGACAAAGAGAGAATATTTGGGATTGGATTTGAATACCCCATATTAGCTTATTATTTTCATAGGATGGGTTTGAATAGCAGTAGAAAGAGGTGCAAAAGAGTTAGCAGCAAAAAGGTTGGGTTAGTAAAATTCATATGTTAGGCCTAGTTCAAAAGGGTGGGTAGAGAAAGAATTGTCTAAATAGGAGGAGGGGTGGTCCTTGAGAAAGGGGTTACATGTTGATGGTTGCATGCATGAGGATGACACATCTAAGGAGTGTGAGAAAGGACACGAAGTAAGGGGGGTCAACATTTGGATGAAAGGAGGGGGCCTCAAAGGGTGTTGGTGAGAAAAGGTCACATATGGTAGAGGGCTCGCATGTTGTGGACACGTTTAAGGAGGGAGAGGTACCATGCGGTGTTGACAAAGGTTCGCACATAGTGGGCATGTCTAAGGCAATGTGTTATGTTGACGATGGGGAGAGGTCTTGGGAGAATGTAGACTATGTATGTTTAGAGGTTGTTGATAAGCTCGTGGGAAAGTGAACCCAAGAGTCAAATAAAGTTGTTTAGTGTAACTAAGGAGAACTAGAAGAGGGCATAAGGGTTGCAAAGGTGCAATGAAGGTGCTCGAGACAAATGGAGAGCCTTGAATAGCATATAGAGGGCCATAATCAACTTGTAGTTTCTTTTGGATAAACGAAAAAAACTCCTCATTAAAGAGGATATGATGTAAGACAAAGGTCTGGCCAATTGGAATATGGAAGCAATGGTAACCTTTGTGTCGAGGACTATAGCCTAAAAAATGACACTCAAGAGAGCATGATGATAGTTTGTTTGATGCCATATGACAAATATGAGAGTAACACACATAACCAAAGGTGCGGAGAATTAAGTATTTAGGCCTTTTCTTATAAGGTTTCTTAAAAAGAGAGATCCCTCCTAAGATGGCAGTATGGAGTTTGTTAATAAGAGAAGCTATTGTGGCAAAAATGTCGAGCCATAGATATTTAGGTAGGCTTGCTTGAATAAGAATGGTCTCACCCATCTTGGTGATATGTTTGTGCTTGCATTTAGCAAGATCATTTTGTTGAGGTATCTATGGACAAAGTAAATGCTATAAAATACCATTATGAGATAAAATAAAATAAAAAAGCTTATCCATTGACTTGTAAATTCACCCCTATTGTTACATTGAAGGGCCTTAATAGAGAAGCCTAATTATTTTTCAGCCATTGAACAAAAAAGCACAAAAGTGTCAAATAAATCAAATTTCTTTCTAAGAGGATACAACCAATTCAAATGACTGAAATTGTTGACAAACAGTACATAAAAAGATAACCTTTCTTTAGATACAATAGGGGCTGATCCCCATAAATTAAAATAAACCTGTTCAAGGGGTGACCAAGCTCTATGGGAAGAGGGCAAAAAAGGAAGCTTAGTGCTTTTCCCGGTTTGACAATGTTAACATATAAATGTGGAGGAACCTTTGACAAAGACCAAGTTTCATTTCTTGAGGGAGGATAGAACATTTTTGTTAAGGTGACAGAGTTGTGACTGCCAAGTACTCCAAGGCATAACCTACTATCGAGAGGAAAAAAAGGCAGAGTCACCATGGGTAGACAACATGTAGAGATTGCCACACCTAACTCCCTGTGCCAAAACCTTCTTGCTATGCAAGTCCTTTATATAGAGGGAAGATGGATTAAACTCAACTGAACATGGAAAATCAGTAATAAGTTGATGAAGATCCTTTTGGATAGTAAGAGCAACAAAAGCATGCTTAAGAGAAATAAAAACATTGAGTATGGTTTCCCCAATATGAGTGATTGGGAGAAGAGAACCATCTTCAACCATAATGCCATTAGAGCCACGGTATATGGCAAAGGTACTTAACTTACTTGGGTTGTCTACCATGTGAAAAGAAGCACTTGAGTCAACTACCCAATCAAAGTTAAAGAAATCGATGTCATGTTGAACTATAAGAGTAACAAGAACATCATGATGTTGATAGCTATGATCAAAGCGCCTGAAACATTGCATACCAGTGGCCACATTTTAAGCATATTTGATAGGTATTAATAGGTCGAGTACCTTGATTTTGTTGGCATGGTGGGTCTGTTTGAGTGGAATGTTGTGGTGGCTATTTAGGCCGAGAGGGCCGATTGTTTTGGGTGACTAAGGCAAAACCAAGACCTTGAGAGGAGAAGTTGGAGCTAGAGCAACCACCATGAGACTAACTACATCCACCCTTACATTAGTTGTGTTGAGCTACAAAGGCTAAAGTGTTATTGGAGGACTGACTATATGAAAGAAGTCAATCTTCAAAAACTGGAAGTTGAGCAAGCACCTCATCAAAAAGGGGTAATAGTGGCCAAGACATAGTCATGTTGAAAGGCTCATAGTCTCTACCGAGACTTTTAAGTAGACTATAGGTTTTACTAGTGTTAGACAATGGTCTTCCAAAAGAAGATAGTTAGTTCAAAAGAGCTCTGAAATCATAAAGGAAGGTTGATAGGGGGCGAGAACCCTTTACTAGATGATTAAGTTGGGAAAGCAAGGCATACTCTCGGGTTTCAAATTTTTTAGCAAATTGGTTAACCAACACAGACTAGATTGCTAAAGAGGTGTCAAGTTAAAAAAATATAGTTGAAAACCTCTTCAGAGAGAGAACCGATGATCTAGGACTAAAGGAGATCATTGGTTTGTTCCCAGGCAACAAAGGTCTTCTTCCTTATCACCAATGGTGACTTTTGGGGAAGGTTTCAGTATTTCACCTATAAAAAATCAAGCAATTTGTGAGACTTGGAAAAAGTCTTAACTTGAGTGACCCACATAAGGTAGTTGAATGTGGTTAGCTTAATATTGAGAAAGGTGGAAACATTGACAATGATGGGGTAAGGATAGGGATGGGAGATTGCAAAGGAGTTGGTGGCCATGGAGAGAGAGAAGGAAAAGACACAATCGGGGGAGTAAGTGTAAGTGGAAAAAAAAGGGAGAAAGATTTTAAGGAGCAAAAGTCACAATTGCCTTGGATGGCTCAATACCATATAGAAAAAGCAAAAAAGGGTGAAAGAATCTTAAGGTTGTTGAAATCATGCTTCTATAAGAAGAAGAAGTACAATGAGAATACAAGTATAGTGAATACAATAAAAGAAAAAACTGGGTATTGTTATACAATCTTATGTCTTAATATATATGTTGCAAGTTAGATCACCAACGGCTAAAGGACTACTGTGCTACAACGATTTGATTTACGTTTTGAATTTAATCTTGTAATGTAAAACGAATGGTTGAGCAGACTACATGAGTTAGGAGGTGGTTGTGCTGTGTAAGAGAGAAAAGCTTTTACAGTTGCTTTGAGCGGGATGGTAGAGACATTTTTGACTTTTCAACGTTACAATTTTGACGTGTAAGTTCTTTAGTTTCTTTAACTTCTTTAACAACTCCACCCTTTACAAAATGGTTTAACTCAAAAAGCAATATGCCACTGTTTAATTTAGGAAGATGACATTTGGGCAAAAACCTATTCTCAATTCACCTCTCATGGGATTATTTGATGTTTGTTGTCCAAACTGTAGTTCATATAGTCAAAATGCAACAAACTTCAATGACTAGCTTTTGTTCATGAAAATTAAAGTATTCAAAACTCTTAAAGCGATTGAGCAAAATCAAGAAAATTTTATATGCTTTGGCAATAAATTTAGTTTTTGTAGTATAATTTACATAATACTTAAAAGTATCTCTTAGTGTGCAAAAACAAATACTTTTTTTTTTTTGCATTTTAGGGGTGCCAATCACCCTAGAAAAAAATAGAAGAAAAATAAGGGTTTCTTCGGCAAGAAAGCCCTAAGTACTGTAAAGCTTAAAATTGTTAATCTTAAGTTGGTTTGTGTATGATTTTTCCTTATAGAACAAAAATGACTATGAGGGTTATGATTTGATTAGAGAAAAGCCTCTTTAATTAATTGAGCTAGAGAAAAGTAAATATAGGTATCAAGTATTTGAAGCCCTTTGATGTATGTTATTGTATGGCTACAACTTGATAATTGTTGTGATTTTAAGCATAACATTTCCATTGCATTGTGTAATAGTGAATGTTTTAACATAATACCTAACATTGATGTTATTGAAGAGACACTACCTCTATATACCAATGATGAATTTCCACCATTTTGAAGTCAAGAATTTTTGAATCTTTTTAGTATATGATATGTTAAAAGTAAGTGTTATCTTATATTAAAAATAAGAAAAATATGCCCTTAGTCTTATAAGTGATAAAATTTCTTTATCTAATGTTTTAAAATTTTGGGATGAACCTTTGCTTTATAAACCCACATACCCCAAAGAGTGTGTAAAATCATTTATCTAATGCTTTACACACTTAGATTGTGTAATCTCTTCCTTCAACCATGGACTCGAATCTATTGCATTGTGTAATAGTGATTTTAAGCATACATGAGAGAGTGTGTTTTAAAGTTTCAAGATAGATTTCCACACTTTCTAATACGGTGATAAAGAAACAGCATAATCCAATCAAATAATTTTTTTTTTTAAAAAACCCAAATTTCGTTTAATAAGATAGATTCTAAGGAGGAGGAAAATAAATCAATTCTCAAGGTGTAAAGCAACCAATCTCATACAAGAAAGCGTTTTCCAGCGTAGAAAATCGGCCACAGTGCACAGAAAGTGGTTCTGCCGAATATTTGAAAAACCAAAAGATTACATGAAACCCTCCCAGAAGCGCCCCCGTGGCAATGGAAAAATCTAACTTATTCATCTCTCAATCCAAACCGGAGTGTGGCACCAACTGGAGGATCCGCCACGATAAGTTCTAGTCCTCCTGTAATCTCTTCCTTCGACGTCGTAGCTGACACACTTAGATTCAGGTCCATGGTTGGCGACAAAAAGCGTCTTCAACTTCTTCTTTTCATCCAAATCCGCCACACCACAAGACCCGTACGGAGCAAGAAACAATGATATATCACCCAAGTCCTCCTCCATCCAAGTCGCCTTCCCAGGTTCAAGATTCAATTTATAAACCTTGTCTATAGCCCCAGAAGTTTCTTTCTTTACTGCAAATATGTCTCCCTCGAATTCCACTAGATGAGGGGTGTAGAACTTTCGGAACTCCTGGCACTGGAAGACGCTCCAATGCCCCTTCTTCACATCAAAAGCACCGACTTTTCCCTTTGAATCAACACAGTACAAAACCCCCTTGCTACAGACTGCCTGAACAACATTCCTCATGAGGGTTTTGAAACTAAATCTATACACACGGGAGATCCAATTCTCTTGTCCCATACGAAAAGTATCGATGCAAAACTTGGCATTAATTGCAGTGTAAGATTTGATTGCATAGACAGTGCAATCGGGGGAAGTAGGAGGAGCAGAGAATGCCGCGGCAGTGATGATACGGTCGCTGTAGGGAAGGTCGATTCTCCGACCGGTTAAGGGATTAAAGAAGAAAATAGAAGAGGTTTCCCTTGACAATATGAGCAACCAACCGAAGCGAGAAGCCAAACACTCTGCCTGGCATTCCAGTTCTTGAAAGCGCACGGTGTCGAAGGTATTTCGTAGAGGGTCAAAGAAAAAATGGTTGGTTTCCCCGGAGAGTTCACCGAGGAAGAACAACAATGGCAGCTTTGTTGGAGACCCAACACTCTTCCTGCCATTGACGACGTTTGATTCTTCATTGAACAGAGGTCCCATTACTGCAGCCAAAAAAACAGAAAGGATGGAGGCACAAAAACAGAGCAGAAAGTACGAGGCTATGTTTGGCTTCCTCTCCGCAGTATGGCCTTTATATAGGGGGGAAAAAAAATCCAATCCGCACAAGGATTTGGGTTTGCAGTCAGTCTCCTAGTGGGATTTGGACTGCGTTTTTCTTGAAAAAAAAAAGAGTCCAAATTTAATGTGGCGAAAAATATTTTAATTATTTGTGCTAGATACGTCGAATACGAGTTTTGGGCTACAATAGAGGATTGAGTTGGGCGGGTCGGGTCGGGCCCCTGTGACCCGGAAAACCGATCCAATTCGGGAGACAAACCAGGCCGCTAGACAAGGGCATCGAATCCAGCAAATGTCGACGGGGGTAGACCCCACCAGGGGACACCACACTGGCTAAACGAAAGCGGAGGCCTCTTTACGACGATGCCGTTTCCTTCCATCTTGTTTGTACATTTTCCAACCAAAATAAAAATGGGGTTGTGCCTTCTTGACTCGAACTCCGGGCTTTCTTGGCCTTAACATGTTTCCGGAACCTGTACCTGTTGAGGTTTGTTTGTCCGCTTGTTTCGATATCTGTAAAGTTCCGCAAGTAGTTGCCAATGCTCGATGATCACTTGAGTGGTTGGCAATGTTTTGGAGAGGGATCTATTAGGAAACAAGAAAAAAGAAAACTGAAAATTTGGTTGTATTCGGTGGTTTAGTTAGGTGCTTTTTGGTGGGTATCATCCAGTTTCTGGATTTATTGGTTGAGATTGACAATTCCAGTTGAGTTTTGGGTTTATTCTGGATCTGGGCTCCGCGCGTCTGGCTTGTTCCTCTGGTTATGCTGCTGTTTTAGATCAATTGTGGTTGGTTCCCCCATTTGGAGGGCAAAGAATTTGTGGTCATGCTTGGTCAGTGTTTCCAAAGTATGGTCTTTTCAGTTTTCCGGGCTTCTTGGTTTTTTTAATTAGCTTTTTCCTGAGGAGAAACTGGGGTATTTCTGTAGGTTAGCACTGTGTATAGGCCATTTTGGGGGGTGATTTTAGTTTATTTTGATATTCAGGGGGAATTCGGGTTTATCTTTTTCTTCAAAGTTAGATCTTTGGGTCTTTCTTTTGCATCTTCAATTACTAGTGTTAACTAACTCATATTATGTGAGGAATGCGGGTTACTTCGGAGAGAGTGGGAATGTTTTGATGGGAGTTTTCTGTTAATTGAGGTGTGGAGTTTAGGAGTAAGGAGGCTTCAGATGTCTCTCAAGAGTATTATTCAGGATATGAGGGGTGAGTTTGGGAGCATTTCTAGAAAAGGTTTTGAGGTGAAGTTTGGATATGGGATGCGATCCAGGTCCCACCGCGTAGTCCAGGATAACTTGGTGGTGGCGATTGATGCTTTTAAGCAGAGCTGTTGGGCTAACTTACCGCCGGAGCTTTTGAGGGATGTGCTAATGAGGATAGAGGCCTCTGAAGATACTTGGCCTCCCCGAAAAAATGTGGTTGCTTGTGCTGGTGTTTGCAGGAGCTGGAGAGAAATCATGAAGGAAATTGTAAGATCCCCAGAAATATCGGGCAAGTTGACATTTCCAATCTCCTTAAAACAGGTATGAATAGCTATCATTTGCTGTTTTCAGATCAACTTTATTTTTTTTCTGTTGAATGTTCTCTATACTTGTTCTCCTATCATGACATAGTTGCATCTGTTTGGTTTGCATCTTTACCATCATTTTCTCCCCATTTCGGGTAAAAGATTCAGCAACCAGAAATGAAAATTGCCCGCAATCATTCCTGGCTATTAACAGTAGCAAGTGCATTTTAACTTGACTAGTTTTCCTTTGCATTTGTTTCATGGTGAATGTGGGAACTGGGTCAGCAACAATGGCACGTAGACTGATTTGTTAGCAAACATGCGGCCACAGAAGTCTTTTGGAATTTAGAGAGTCGGGAGGTTGTAATTTTTTATCTAGCTGACAATGGTACTTGGAACCAAGTATTGCTTAAATGCTTTTGCTTGAGCAATATGCTCCACAGGAAGCATAAACCCATATGTCAATGGTTTTATTTTGGGATATAAGCCCTTGTAGTCCATGACAATCTTTCTTGCGTGCATTGACTAATTTCCTGAGAAAAGAAAAAAGGGAAAATCTGGTGCAGCTATTTTGGTAGATGGAGTGGAGAAAAACCAGACCTAGGTTTTCGCTCTGTTATTTAAGGTATAACTTGGGATACTATGATAATATGGTAATTATGGAACCAGACAAAAAATGGAAAATGGAAAAGGAAAGCATAATGTAGCTGGCGGTTGGATGTTTAAGGTTTGTCTTGCTATAATCCTTCTAAATGGCGGGTAGTTTCTAGAGACTATCCATTTCCTGTATGTCATATTCTAATTTAGCCCTACTGATAGATCAGGAGAAGTTTTAGATGGTGCGCAACCCCCAAGAGATGAGCTTCTGATACTTGGAAATTTTAATTTGATTTTGAGTGGTTCATGATGTGCATTGTCAGAAAGTACTTGAGTCCTTTGGAAAACCCTATTGAGAATTCCTTTCTGATGTGGTTGTATTGTTAATGCATGTGGCTTTGTCATACAGCTAATTTTCGAAATCATTTGTTTGATTTTTTTGGCAGCCTGGGCCAAGGGAGACCCTCTTTCAGTGTTATATCAAACGGAACCGTAGCAACCAAACATATTATCTTTATCTTGGCTTAACTCAAGGTTGACAATCAAACTTATGTTCTTTGCAGTATATTTTTCATTTGATTTCACTTGTATGAGGCTAGTTTTATGGCAGTGAGTTCGTTTTCCTTCTAGAGAAGGAAAGCTTCAGCATTCCTTTGGTTGCCTCTTTGAGACACTAAAAATGGAACTCTTTTGCATTGATATTTATTGGCAGCTTCAACTGATGATGGCAAGTTCCTTCTTGCTGCAAGGAAGTGCAGACGCCCTACTTGCACTGACTATATCATCTCTTTAAATTCTGATGATGTATCAAAAGGGAGTAGCACCTACGTGGGAAAGCTGAGGTATGTTAAGCTGGTATGTGATGTTTGCTGGTTTTTAAGTATCTTTCAACCTAAGTGGAGAATTGAATTTGATGGTAGATCAAACTTTCTGGGAACCAAATTCACAATCTATGATGCGCAAGCCCCACATTCTGGAGCAAAAGTCACCAAATGTCATTCTACCAGGCTAGTTAACTTGAGACAAGTCTCCCCCAGAGTCCCAGCTGGCAACTATCCAATTGCCCATATTTCGTATGAACTGAATGTGTTGGGCTCCAGGTATTGAGATGTTCTAAAGATTTTCTGAATCTTTGAAGAAATATGGAAAACAATGTGGAACTGGGATGACGAAAACAATAGTTCTGAATCATTTTTGTCGTTTTAAGTTACTGTATTATTTTTTTCATGTGAATCTGAGATTTCCATATCATGTAAACCAGGGGCCCTAGGAGAATGCAGTGTGTCATGGACACCATTCCTGCCTCTGCTGTTGAGCCAGGAGGTGTGGCTCCCACTCAGACTGAATTCCCTCTCAGCAGTCTTGATGGTTTTCCATCCCTTTCTTTCTTCAGATCAAAATCAACTTCCAGGGAGAGATTCCATTCTGGACGTTTTTCTGGCCGGAGTGAGGGAATGTTGATGTTAAGGAACAAGGCTCCTAGGTGGCATGAACAACTCCAGTGCTGGTGTCTGAACTTCAACGGACGTGTGACGGTTGCTTCAGTTAAGAATTTTCAGCTGGTTGCTTCTCCCGAGAATGGAGTTGCTGGGCAGGAGCGTGAGAATGTCACTCTCCAGTTTGGAAAAGTGGGAAAGGATGTATTCACCATGGATTACCAGTATCCAATCTCAGCTTTCCAGGCATTTGCCATATGCCTCAGCAGCTTTGACACTAAGATCGCATGTGAATGACAGAAGAGTAGGTTCAGAACTAGTTTCATTACTTGGATTCCCATAGTCAATTGCTATGTGAGTAAAAGCAAGTAAAATACCTATGTTGTTCGAACATACCATTTTTTCCTGACATGCACTTTACATCCTCCGAATGAGCAAAGTAAAGTCCACATGGAAAAAAAGAAAAAGAAAAAGAAAATGAAAAAAATACTCTGCTTAAATATTATGTCTGTATTGTAGCGTCTTGCCACTAATCTCTAAGGCAATGTTGGCAGTAAGTTCTGAATTTTGTATAGTTAGTTGAAATTTAATTTAACTTAACTCTTTTAATATGAATATGGCCAACCAAACCAAACTTATAATCTAGATTTTACGAACCCTCTATTATTTTGATTTGAATCGGTAAAAGTCCTGAGTTTTAACCTGAATGTGTTGGCAGATGCAGTAGAGGATTGGAAGTCGAGGATTGCAGCATGGCCGTCAGGGAACAGAGTCTGCAGCAGCTTTTCCCGAGCTGCCATCTAGGCAGATAGGCTTTGGACTTTTTTTTCTTTTGTACATAAAAATTGTTGGTGTTACTAGCAACATATGCTTATGCCAGTTGCCTTCTTGCTAACTTAGTTTCTCTCTTAGAATCTTAGTGCCTGTCTTAGGATATTTTGAGTGTGAGAAATTGGACACTTCTGTTGAGAGTAGTTTGTGAGTTTCTTTGTGGGGGTGTTTTCGGGCCTTCTCATTTTCTTCTAAATAGATTCTGTTTGTTCCTAACTGCTTCTTTAATTTGGATATGATTTACTATCCTTGTTGAATTTGTTTCTTTACTACTGAGCTGTATCTCATCCCTGTGTGAATTCCTTTCTTTGTAGTAAGCAAATGGAAAGAGATTTCAGTAAGAAATGTTCCAAAATCTGGATAACTGGCTGGTTTAAGGACAATTTGACTATAAAAGAAAGTGGCCTTTTGCATCGTCGTGGAGAGGTTCCACTTACCTATACCAGCAACTGAGCAGTGCTCATGATGCTGCTCCTTTTAATGGTGAAAGCGGAGCAAAAGAAGGAAATGGGCACCAGAACTTAGAACAGATAGGAAAAAAAAAAAAAAAAGTTTCTGAACCATTCCACAGAATTGCTTGAAAACCATTTCCATCTCCCTTCTGTGCCATCCAGTGTCAAACAGGAAATAAGTGGAAAAACCAAAAAGTGAACCAGCAACAAGGAGTTCACAATTATGTCATGGATAAAACAAACAATTATTTAGGAGGCCAATTAAAACAGTAGACCTCTAGAGTACAAGAACTAAATCAGAAAGGTGGAGGTCCTCCAGGAGGGCCATATGGGCCACGGGGTCCGCCAAAGCAATCCTGTAGCAACCAACAGCAGCATAGGCAGTAGAAGCTGCAGTCCCCAAAAGAAGGGAAGCAAAGGGAAAAAACTTAAGTCCAGAATCAGTGCCAGCCAAGATTATAGTATAGAGAATTCAAAGTAATACTTCGGCTTGACAATGTCGCAAATTACTTTCTTGCAAAGAAGTGGATTTTAACTTCATAAAGCAAATTCAGAAGGGACTTGAACTTACCAAGAAGATATCATGTTGCATATACCATCAGCGAATCCACCAAAGAAGCCACCGGGGAAAAAGCCACCACCCCAACCAGGTCCTCCCCAAGGGCCAGGACCCCAGCCAGGTCCTCCGGGGCCAGGACCCCAGCAAGGTCCTCCGAAGCCAGGACCAAACCCAGGTCCCCAGCCCGGTCCGCCGGGACCCCCAGGTCCGCCAGGACCAGGACCCCAGCCCGGTCCACCTGGACCCCCAGGTCCGCCCGGTCCCCCAGGTCCCATCATCTGGATCTCTAAAGCGCTGGCACTAGAGCTGCCCTCTCCACCAAAACCGCCGCCGCCGCCGCCACCACCGAGAGAGATATGCTAGGCAAGAAAATTAACAGTCTGGAGACGCACCAGGCTTTACAGAGAAAAAGACTTCAAAAAAGAAGAAATGTAGCTATAGGATACCTCAACGTAGCTAGATCGGTGACATATATAAAAAAGAAATCTGTGGGAACTAAGTTGCTATCTTAGCCTCGAAGCATTTAGTTACATGACTCCCATCAAAGCTCTCCGACATGTACACCACCTTTCACGAAAGGCAATCGGTCAAACAGACAACCAACCGTTCTTCAAAACTACCATTCTTAGCTATATCGCTGCACCTGTGGCTTGCCCACTATTCAAACGGCCCTTTCGGTCAAACCATCAATTTGTACAAGCGATTATCCTAATCACAACGCAGCAAATAGTTGATCTCAACTGAGCAACTTAAAGAATCACATATTGACTGACAAGTAATAACACAAACTTTTCCAAATGAGCTTTGACTGAAGATCATACCTGATAGGAAAGTTGGGTGGAAATCCATAAATGGACCGCCATAGATAAGCTTTTAACTTAAATCTTCCATGAGGTTGTTGTCTTCCAGTACAAAACTTTAAACTGCGTAATGAAAGACCCTGCCCCTTGTACGACTTGCTAGAGGTACAAACTCTACACACATAAGAAATGGAATAGATACTTGGCTCTTCCAGCAGTCACTCCCAGTGAATTGGGATCTTTTTCCTTCTTTTAGTGTGCGTGTGAATGTTTGATAATTAACGATACATTGGCTCAATAAAAAAGAAACAGATTTTATGCCAAGATAACCGACGGGCACTTGCTGCACATTGACATGACATGCTTGTGGTACTCAGTACCAGATGTAATTGTTGTCAAAAATCCAAGGAGTTGCAAATTACTGAGATACTGAATTAGACGTATATGGGGATAATCTGCAACTATCAAACCATGTGAAAATTGCAGTGTTAAGTCACTAAATTATGTTGTAAATGAAGGAAGAAATATTCTTCACATTAGCTATTTGCCAGGTTTTTCAAGGAACCTTAAGAGAAAATATGTCATGGTGCGCCCAAAAATTGTTGTCAGTAACGTCTTCAAATTTCGACGTCATATGCAGTTCACTGCGCTTGGCATTATACGCCATCCAGTTACTCTTGTTTACAAAACACAGACCCAAAACAAAGAGACCATTTTTCTGAATCTACTTTTTGTCTTCCTTACTCTTTAGAAGCAACCGCAGCCTCAGAGTTGTGAGCCATAGAACCCACTCTACCATAACATCTGAATCCACATCAAATTATTGAAATATTATGGTTCCCCAGAAAATGTTAAAACTAATGAAGAATCGAGGAGTCCTGTAAAACTAGTGCTGTATCCGGAAATAGTTTTCAGAAACTGTCTTCAAACCACAAAGAGAAGATCTTCTCTTTTCATTCCAAGACTCCCCCCAACTCCAAAACAAAGCACTAGGTACGTAGAAGCTAGATCCTCAGATTAGCATTATGGCACATTCTTCAACGCAACAAACAACCCATGTAGAATTTCAACACGGTGCGCAAATTTGTTGTTGCAGCTCAGACCATAATGTTTGTCATCATCGGTAGGAACCCAACAACAATTTCCCCAAAAACAATCAAAAACAAAATCAGGAACTCAATCACATCGATTTCACTTCTGTTTGTCTCCTAAGAAATCAAAGGAAATAGCAAAAGAAAAAGAAAAAATAAGATACTTCTGAGCCTCGGATCCATATTTCCTTCAGAATTCTAAAAACCCAATTTTGTTAATCTCCGCGGAGATAAGATTCCATGAGTAACATCTAAATTAAATAAAAGAGCGCAAAACAAAGAAGCAGGCCATAGTACTTCTACTGTGAAGCTTGACTTATCGGAAGCCACACAGGGTATGATAAACCCTCAGACTCTCGCTAAACCAATTACTCATAGCGAAGCTCCAGGCTAAACCGAAAAGGGTTTTTGCTCCGGAGGAAGCCCCTGAACATGTATATTTATTTTCTCCTGGATTTGCAGATGTACCCCTTAAAGTCTATGTATTTCCTTCAAATGCAGCCTCACTTTGTTTAACTAATTAATTGCCCACTTGTGCAATTTCCTCGCTTCGGGAGTATAATTTTTTTCTTCAAATTTTTTTATTAAAAATTACATATAGTTTTTATGTTAGCTTTAAATTAATTTATAATTATGAAAAATTTTAAAATTTTGATGAATAATCATATTGTTACTCTTAATAAAATAGAAAAAATATCAAAATGATCATATAAAAAACACTCACATATGTAGGCACATAGTGTGTTAAACCTTTAATTTAATGATCAATGACCCATATTAGCTTAAAACAGACCTTCCAACTTAAATTGGTCTTTTTCTTTTTTGATTTTACCTTCATGGTGCTCTAAAAGAAAGCTTAATTTCAATAGGATCGATGGTCAATATCAGAAATTCCCAAATTGAAGGAAACCCTAATTTTGGATTGATATAATTCATGATGATTTACATGTATCAGGTATGATCTATTTATATAGAATTGTGTAGATTCAAAATCTAAACTCAAAACTAAAATCAAAATCAAATTTACAATTGAATTGAACAAAATTGAAGAATTTGATTAAGGATTCTGTTGGAATATATTTTAATGATATTAGAATATATAAACATTTTGATGATAAGAAAAATAGATATTATAATATGATAATATTATAACATTTTGTTGGAATATATTGATATTTAAATAGAATTATAATATGAAAATATTATAATTAATATTTGATTATTTATGAGTTTTATAAGAAAATTAATGCTGAAATTGTATGCAGGAAATTGGGTTAGAATGAGCCAAGTCCAAAGTCTGACCCAGTCCAGAAAAGTCTAACCCAGTCCAGAGAGGTTTGACCCAATCTAGAGAATGTGACTTAGGCCCAGAATGCGACCCAGTGCGCGACCCATAATTCGACCCGCGATGACGCTGTGACTTCGCCGGTAGATTTGGCCGCCCATTTCACCTCCGATCAAGGCGCATGATAGCTCGTTGGAAAGCTAATGAAGAGGAGAAGATTTCTGTAAAGAAAAATCAAAGACCCACTGCTCAGAAAGGATCAATTTGAAGAAATGGTGAAGCTCGTCGAGTTCTTGCCCTAACTGCTCAAAAGTGAAATTGGAAGCAGATTAGAGGGTTTCTGAAGACAATTTCAAAGGGCTTTTGTACGGAAAATGATGCTCTATCAATCTGTGAAGGACCCACAAAGAATTTATTCAAGATTGGAGAAAATTGAAGAAGATTTGAGTAAGACCCGAAACTTGCTCCACAGAACCCGAATTATGGAATTTTAAGTTGAGACCAAAACTGCACCGTTTTGGACGGGATTTTGAAATAAACGAAGGCAGAACCTCTTCTCCCATATTCTGTCTCTCTTAAGCTCGAAAATGGACAGAGAAGAGGGAAATAAGGAGCTCCAATGGGAAGAATATTTGATGGTGCTCAGAAGTGTCAGAACGACTCTTTGAAGTGAGAGGTTAGTTGCTTTGAAGGTATTTAAGCAAGTTTGTCTTCACTATTGCAAGATGTCCGAAAATCATAAGCAAAGAAAGTAAGTTATGAAGCATCTCATACTACTCATCCTAGCTTATCCAAACCTACGATTTTGATCTTTATTGGGTGACTAATTTCTAAGCTCATTACTTGCTTACTAGAGAATCAATTTGTGCTTCATTATACTCTATTATTGAAGTTGATTTTCTGCAAGTAGACTCTGCTAGGGTTTGAACGAATTTGGGACTTTTGTCCATTTACTCTGTATTGAGCCTCTAGCAGTTGTTTGAAGCTTCTGAACTTGTATTGCATATCTTACAGAAGCTTAGTTTGAAATTTGTAATAAGCTTGATAAACTTTAACTTATTGATGTGTGTTGAGACACACATTGTGATTGTGATCCTTGGTGTAAGAATTGTTTGACTCCTTGAGGAGGAGTTGGAAAGTGTAGGAGAAAGTTTCTCCTAGCTTTATAGTAAAGTGGACTTCAACCGGTTGAGTTGAAGGAGAAGAGGGTGGAAGTAGGTGAAAAAGGGCCAAACCACCGTGTAAACTTGTGTCTTGTCTCTCTTGTGTTTAATTATCTTTGAATGCTTTATTTGATTGCAAAAAGTGATTGAACACAAATAGAAGTAATTTTTAAAGAGAAACCTAATTCACCCCCCCTCTTAGGTTGCTATAGGATCCAACAGATTCCAGTAATCAAACGGTGATGGACTTAGTTGTGCGAGTGCTCAATTGCAAATGACCATGACTCGGGTCACAAATCGATCTTTGGTTGGGTCTCAAGTCAACCCTAGGGCTAACGTGCCAGACATAGGTTGTAGGTCACCGTTAAGGTTAACGAGGCAGCCACATCAAGATAAGGTGGCGAACACATGGCACTTAACGTGGCATCTGACAAAATCTTGTCTTTTAACATGCTCCTACAAGTAAAAGGGTTGCATGAACCATCAGCTTGGACCGCAGGAGCTTGAAGCGAGCAAAGGAGAGACATTTGGTAAAAATATCAGTAAGTTGATCAATGGAGGAGATGAAGTGCACAAAGAGTTAATTTAGAGCAATGCATTCACGAACAAAGTGAAAGTCAATCTTAATGTGTTTAATGTGTTTAATGTGAGCATGGAACACCGAATTGACAATTAAGTATAGGGTTGACAAGTTGTCGCACCAGAGCATAGACGATTGAGGTAATAATGCACATAAGTCACAGAGAAGATATTCAAGCCACATGAGCCCATTTGTGGTGTCATCTAAGGATTTGTACTCAGTCTTAGTACTAAAGTGTGCAATTGTGCATTGTTTCCAAGAGCTTCATGAGATCAAATTTCAACCTAAAAAGATACAAAAGCCACCAATCAAGTGCTAGTCATCTTGATCACTAGCCTAACCAACATTAAAAAAGGCATGAAGGGACATGGAGGGGCTACGAGTGAGAAGAAGACCTAGACGAGGAATCGAAGAATGCACTTCATAGCTTGCCAATGTGTAGTAGTGGGATGATGTAATAATTGACAGGCAGTATTCATCGAGTAGGCAATGTTAGGGTGTGTGAGGGTGAGGTATTAAAGAGTACCAACAATGTTGTGGTAGAGCATTAGATCTTCCAAAGGTTCCCCATAATGAATAGAAAGGGGCTCATCAGTGGTACAGGGAATGGAGATACCCTTAGCATCATGCATCTTGGCTCAGTCGAGTATGTCAAGAGTGAACTTAGCTTGATGAAGAAAAAGACCATCGGAGGTGGGTTATACCTCTATGCCAAGGAAGTAATGAATTTGGCCAAGGTTTTTAAGAGTAAATTCCTGCTAAAGAGATTGCAATAAAGTAAAGATGGGAGCTTATAAGGAGCCGGTGAGGATGATGTCATCAACATAAACAAGCAATACAATGCTATACTTCGGGGTGTGCATGGTGAACAAAGAAGTGTCAGCCAGAGAAATTACAAAGCCAATAGAAACCAAAAAGGAGCTTAACCATTGATACTATTGGAAAAAGATTTGTTTTGTTGTGACAAACTTTGGTTGCACATATATATATGTGTGTGTGTATGTGTTTTTTTTTTTTTTTCATATGTTTATGTACAAAATTGAACAACAAAGAAATAAAAGGTGTACAAATTATAATATCAATCAATGATATTATAAAGTAGTTGCATTTCTACATTCCTTTATAATGCAACTACATATATGCTCAAAAGAGATATTTCTATGCAATAAATATTAATGGAATGCTAATTGCATAACAATTAATTTTAAGGAAAAAAGTGATGCTAGAACTTGTATGTTTGCAAGTCACTCGAAGTCCACTTAAAGACTAATCAAAGCTCACTTGAAGTAGGCCAATTAAGGTTTAATTAAGAGATGATCCGAAGCTTACTTTAAGCATGTCAACCATGACTTGTCGTGATATCCTTAGAAGCTCAGCCCGCAAGGCATTTAGAAGCTCAGCTCGTAAGACATTTAGAAGCTCAGCCCACAAGACATTTAGAAGCTCGGCCCAAAAGACATTCAAAGATGTGCTAACTCGAGTTGTTTAAAAGCTTAACGATGTTGTTTCATTTAAGTGACCTAAGAGAACTTAATAAAGTCTTAACTATTTTGACTGAAGCCTTAAATCCCCAAATATTCGAGAAGCTCTGCACGACTCTGTCTCTCTCTCTCTAAGCTACTGATTCTCCAACAGGAAGTTTTGTGAAAGGATTGAAATGTCAGAATGGTCCTATGCAAGCATTAATCGAAGACTCTACTATTGATTGATGGAATACTTTTCTCTTTCTAATGGGAAGAAAGCTATGGTGATGTCAGGTTTGATAAGAAACCTTAAAGAGCTACAATTATTAGAAAATCATATATAAGTCCTTATTGATGATTGATTTAGAGCTTTTGGATGATATACTTGTGAAATCGTGAGAAGTATTGAAGTTTTGCTCATATATTGCCATCATATTCAGATTTGGTGATATAACCCAATTTGGGGTGATACTCGGTGATACTTTTCAAAGATTGTTTCTTTGTGATTACTTATACTTGTATACACTTGTTTATGTGCTAATTAAACTTTACACATTATATGCACATAAATAGTGTTGTAAATCTAAAATCTTAACTTGATGATATTTTGGGGTTTTGTGATTAGGGCTTAGATACTTGTTTAGTTTTTTGAATGAACTCTTTGCTAAGCAATATCCTACACATTTCATATTATTTAGGATTTGCTAATTGTACAAAGGTTGTTTCAACCTTATCTTGTAATCGGTAACCTATATAACTTCTTAAGGAGGAGTTGAAAAGTGTAGAGAACATTTTCTCCTACTTTGTTAGTAAAAAGGACTTCAACTAGTTAAGTTGAAGGAAAAAGATGGTGGAAGTAGATGAAAAGGGCCGAAACACCGTAGAAAAATTGGTGTCTCTGTTTGCTATTTGAGATTGTCTTAATTTGTTGTCTATACTTATCTCTTGTGATGTATTTGATATTGTTATGTGTGTTCTAAATAACCTATTGTAAACATATTGCTAGAAAACCAATTCACCCCTGCCCTTCTTGGTTGGCCATTATAACTAATAGATACCATGCACAAGGTGCTTGTTTGAGGTTATAAAGTGAATGATACATGCAACATACATGATAGGAGAGTGTGGGGTCCACAAACCTTGGGGGTTATACCATGTAAACTACCTATAATAAATGACCATGAAGAAAGGCATTGAAAGCATCGAGTTGCATGATCTGCCATCAATAGGAGTAAGTTAGTGCAAGAATAATGCATATAGTGGCCAACTTGGCCATAAGACTAAAACTTTTGGTGAAGTCAATACCTTTCGTCTGATGAAAATCCTTGGCCACGAGACATGCTTTATAACGCTCTAAAGAACCATCCAACCAAAGTTTGGTTTTGTATATCCATTTACATCTAATGAAATGAACAGTGGGAAAAGAGGGCTCTAATTCCCAAATGCCATTTTGCAAAAGAGCAGTACACTCTGTTGCCATAGCCTCATGCCAATAAGAGTCACAAACTGCTTAGGTATAACATGTGGGTTCAGGAAGGCTAGGGGCACTAATAGTGAAGGCAAAGGTGTGCTATCGAGTGAGGGTACATTGAGCAATGGTGCTAGCTTGAAGGCAAGTATGGGGCCTATGGGAGGAGTTGGGTGGGAATGGAGGAGGGGGAAGAGGGGGTGAAGGAGGGTCCATGAGGGGAAATGCTCTAACGATTGAGAGGTAGGTGGGGAACAAATAGGTATTGGAATTATGGGTTTTGGCTTAAAAGCCAAAGGAAGGTTATGGTAGGGGAAAACTTCTTCATGAAAAATAACATCAATAGTGAGGTAGAGACGTTGGGTGTCAAGACAGAAGCAACGGCATTCGTTGTAACTAAGGGGGTAACCAAGAAAGATACAAGCACATGAGCGAGGAGAAAGTTTATATGGGGCATAAGGGCTAAGATAGGAAAAGATTGTACAACTAAATACCCTAAGGTGAGTAAGGTTAAATGGGGTGTGGAAGAGGATTTGCCAAGGGGAGAGATGTTGAAGGACTGCAGTAGGAAGGCAATAAATGAGAAACACAGTGATTTCGAAGGAAAAATCCTAAAACCAAGGAGGAATGGAAACTTATGTGAGAAGAGTGAAACCAGTCTCGACAATATGACAATGTTTGTGTTCAACAACACCATTCTAAAAAGGAAAGTAAGGGCAAGAAACTCGTTGATGAATACCATATTCCTGAAGGTATGTTCGGAAGGAAGAGAATAAGAATTCTGGAGCACCATCACATTGAATGGCTTAAAGTTTGCATTGGAGTTAAGTTTCAACAAATTTGTGAAATATAGAGAAAATGGAAAAAAAATTGAGAGCAAGTCTAAAAGGTATATAACCATGTAAAGCAAGAAAAGTCATCAACAAAACAAACATAAAATTTATTATGGGAAACATACTTAATAGGAGAAGGACCCCAAACATCAAAATGAACAAGTTGGAGAGGATGAGTAGAGTAAGATAGGGTAGGGAGATGGGGATGACGATGACTCTTATTAAGAGCACATGCCTTATAAGAGGGATATGATGGAAAAGAGTAGAAAATGTTCGTAGACTTCAAAAGCTTTTTTAGTACAAGAGACGAAGGATGACCCAAATGATGATATCATAATAGGATGGGATTAGTGTGAATAGCCATATGTGCACGAGGAGAAATAGTAGTGGACATGACGTAATAGAGGCCATGATTAAGTATTCCATGGAAGATAATTTGACTTGTGAGACAAGGAATAACCTAAAAATGAATGGCTAAAAAAATAAAATAACAATTATTGTCAAATGTAAATTTGGAAACCGATAACAAATTTTTGGTGATTAACAAAACAACCAAGACATTATTGAGTTGAAAGAGAGGTTTTTAGATTACCTATATGAGTAATGGGTAATGAAACACCATCACCAACAATGAGTTGTTAAGGACTAGCATAGGGAGCAACCCTAGAAAGGATAACAGAGGAGTTTGTGACATGATAAGAGGCTCTGAAGTCAGGGTGCCAAGAAGCGGTATCTAAGGCGGAAAGAATAGGGGGTGGGCCATAGTGGGAAATAGGAAGGAGGTGGGTTTAATGAGCTTAGGGTGAATAATAGGTGGGGAGGAAAAGTTTGGGGAATAGGTGAGATAGGCCTAAGTTAAGGAATTATTGGGTGGATTAAAAGATGGGTTAGCTCATTCATGGCAATTGGACATGTGGTGGCCAAGCCAGCAACATAAGTGGCAATAAGGCCCATTTTGGCAACAGCCTCGAGTTCCAACATGAATGGGCTAGTTGGGGGGTGGATTGGGAATAAGCCCGTCTTGAGTGGACTAGGTTGGGTGAGGCGTGAGAGGTGCTGGCTGGAGCGAGCTAAGTCATGCATGTAGGCCCAAATTAGTGCAGGGCAGGCTGGGTTGACCCGAGTAGCCAGATGGGTGACCCATGAAGCTACTCAGATACGTAGCGAATGTTGCATGAGAGATTAGGGTGACACCACGGCGGGTCAACTGACCTTCCTGAGCCAGAATCAGCTCGTGAAGGGCGTCACAGCTCAGAGGAGTTGTTTGGTGTTGGATCAATATTGATGTCACCAGGCTATCATAGTCGTCGCCCAAGTCGCGAAAAACTTGAACCATGTATTCATCATCGGATATGGTTGCACCAATGGTAGCTAATTGATCAAGGACACCAAGTGGGAGCCACAAGTTACTGTCTAAAGTTGCGTCCATAAAAAGGACGAATGGGAGGATGAGAGTATCATGTACGTGCACTTTAGATGCGACCAAGCGCTAGTTGATGACTGGATATCAGTTAATTAGGTCACCACTGTGTTGGTGGAGGTGGCCAAAATCCAACCCAAGGTGGCTTCGTCTCGAACAAGCCACGTCGTGTAGGTGGGGTTCAAATTTTGGGACCCATCGGCAGAAAGGAGTGTTTGGGGTGGTGCAGGCTCTCAACCCTCAATAATCAATAGTAATTGATTAGAAATCAAAAATGGAAGAAGTTAAGTCTTCTAGACAACGAAGTTTGTGCCGTTAAACTTCTCGTTGAAGGTAAAAGATGGCATTGTCAGTTAGGAGGAAGTTGCTAGAATTGTAGGTATATCATGAGTAAGGGTGATTTAGAAGGGATTGGAAGTAGAAGGAGTTGATATGGGATTCTGATGGTGGGGCATTTGCCGGTGGCTGCAAAGATACCATGAAAGAAAGCTTAATTCTGGTAGGATCGATGGTCAGAATCAGAAATTCTTAAGTTGAAGCAAACCCTAATTTTGGATTGATATAATTCATGATGATTTACATGTTTTTGGTATGATTTATTTATATAGAATTGTGTAGATTCAAAATCTTAACTCAAAACTGAAATCAAAATCAAATTTACACTTGAATTGAACAAAATCAAAGAATCCAGTCAAGGATTTCGATAACCAAACAGTGATGGACTTGATTGTTTGGGCACTCAATTGCATATGACCGCGACTTCAGTTGCAAATCAATCCTGGGTCAAGTCTCGAGTCAACCCTAGGGCTGACATGGCAGACACGAGTCGTAGGTCACCATTAAGGCTGACGAGGTAGCCACATCATGATGAGTTAGTGGACACGTGGCACTTGATGTGGCATCTAACAAGTCTTGTCTTTTAACATGCTCAAAACGTTATTTCACATTTTGGTATAATAGAAACACTACAAAAATAATTTAATATTTTCAAGTTCCATAAATAACTTTCTTTGAATGTAAAATCTCAAAAAAAAAAAAAACAAATTTTCTATACATTTAATTGTTTTGGAATAAAATATCAATAATAATTCTCAAAAGTAGATAAAAGTTTGAGAACATCCGCAAGAATCGAGTGGATTCCCATTTTACACAATGAGACTGACGATAAATAGCTCTGGACGAGGTTGGCCACGAGGGCTACCTCAATGTGGTGCTGGAAAGTATCTGTGTTTAACAGTATTGGGTTTCTTTCATCTGGTCGTGAAGCTCAAGAGTTCTGTAGGGGAACTGTAAATTGAAGCTCCGATCCAACAATAACGTACCTAATCAGAGGCCCAAGAATAGCAGCCATTGTTGGTTCCTCGGAAGGAGTGAATGGGCCAACTCTGCGTTCTGTTTTCATGCTGGTTTCTCTTAGGAAACAGAAGAAAGCAGAAAGAAGTCTCGTGGGTTCTGTACATGTTGAACCCAAGTCGTGATGCAGAAACGACTTTCTCCGATGGTGTTCAATTGGGTCCACTTCCATGAAACATGTGGTCGCTAAACAAACGCGTAATGGATTTTTGCGTTTGTTTTTGCTGTACAACGTGTATAAAGCTAGCATCACCGCACTTTTGTCTCCCCTAATTACAACCCAACATTTATAGTCGTAGTAGGTGGCTCACAACAATTTGCTCTCTGCGTTCAGATCACGTGTTTTGTGGAAATTGGAAATTCTTTGCCGCAGACAATGTATCACAGGGCATTTTTCAGAGCACGCCCGCCCACCACCGCCCCTGTACATAGAGGGAGAGAGAGAGAGAAGTAGGCTAGCTCCAGTATGAGTAATGGCATTTCAACAAGTAGGTTTGACTGGAAAGGAGGGTGTCGAATTTGGTAGAAAAGTTTGGAACAGCTTAAGGTAACTACCCCTAAAGCTCCAATTTTTCCCTCACTTACTGTTTATTATCACAGTATTTCTGTTGAGCTGTATTTCAACAGGATTTCAGCCTTCCTCCTTGTCTCCTTATCCAAGTGTGAAAGCAATAGAGATTGTGAAAACACTTGTTCTTTTTCTTTTTCCTTTTTTTCTCCTTTGGAATCCCTGTTAATTAGCACCGAAGTTGAACGAGGCATTAAGTTGTCACTATTGGGAGAAGATGGTTTACTCGAAAGTAAGGTAGAGTTTTGATTCTCTGACTCACATGGTCGCTGCCATGAACTTGATCATAATGGATTCATTGTTGAAGGTTCATTTTCTCTCTTAGAAGTAGCTTATAAGATAGGAAAATTATTGTTGTGTACATGTCTAGTCTCACATTGCTAAGGTGTAAATATGTATTTGAATAAATATGAATATATCCCTCAACTTCTTAAGCTAGCTTTTGGGATGAAATATGAATGTCTTTTTACTTCATAAACTAGCTTTTGATAAAAAAAAAAATGGCTAGGCTAGAATCCACATAGAAAGTGGTACCATGAGATGGTTTGTGTTAGATTATTAAGTGAGGGGATATGTTGTGGTATAAATGTTTAGTTTTACATTGTTAAGATATAAGTATATGTGTTTGGCTAAACATATGTATCCCTCCACTTCATAAGTTAAGTTTTAAGTGAGAATAAACTTTGTAATAAAAACAATTCTTTATATAAGAAGATACAATGAATGAGTTATAAACTTGGCTAACGATGCTATATGTAGGCCAAAAGTTTTACATTGAGTATACAATCTCTTATAAGGAAATTTAAATAAAGAAAATACTATTCAAATTATTAAGTTAGTTTTTGGGTTATATTTTAATATAGTATTAGAGTTTAGGTTAAATTTACTCCCTTCTATGTAATCTTGAGTTCAATGTCACTTGATATGTGTGAGTTTATATATAAAATAAAAGTCTCACATCAAATATGTTATTCTATATGATGAAACTTAAACAAAAGAGATATTCATTAACTTTTGAATTACTTTTTGAATTGGTTGTTTGAGCATTCTAATAGATGCCCATTTATGTTCCACTTAAAAGCTTCAAAAGAAGAATGACTTTATTTGAGGGACAAAAGAAGGGACCGCGATCAATTTACCTGTAATGTCCTTACACAACAAATGAGTGTGTATGTTTATTCTGCAACAGTGCAATACGAAGAACAGTTATAAGTTGGTGGACAAAATTGATAGGAAGTTACTCGATCATCATAATTTCCTTGTGTGAACCCAGACACTTGGACTTCGAACAATCTCATAACTGGAAACGATAATAACTAAGGGGTTCATCATTGGGATGCTGCATCAGCTGCAAGCACTGATGCTGCAAATTCTGTAACTTAAAATATGCAGTTCCTTATGGTAGGCCAGTTTGTGGGAATGGCCTTTGGCCTTTGGCCTAGGACATCAGCGTCAGCGTTTCGTGTATGGTGCGTACATAAGCCAACATCAGGTTCATTGAACCCTGGATAAGTGGTCCTCATAGAAGGGGACCATTGATGGCCAGAGTTAGCTTAATCACTGAATTACAACCATGTGATTCTTCTGGGAGTTTCACGATCAGGACCATAGCGGCCATTTAATGAAGGAAGAAACATGGCAGGACCCTGATAAGAACTTCTCAAAACCGACAGATGGAATTGATAACTCGAAGCTATATCATGTTGTGTCATAGTTTCCTACCCAGCGGTCCTGTACACTAACCATCACAGCAGCTTTTGTTTCCCATTATTTCTTTCGCTTTGTACACCCCCTACAGGGGTAGAAGATTCGAGCCTTGTGTTTCTTCATCTGCTTCTCTCGTTTATGAATGAACATAGACCACAGCTGGAGATTCAGGAACTCCCAATACAAAAGAACTCTCTTGAGAATATGGGACATATGTTAACATACTTATGCCATTAACCCAAATTAGAGTGCATATTTCCATACAAACTTTGAATCTTCACTATTAACAGCGAGCATAATTTATGAACGGAGTCAGATGGGTAGAATCCAGACTTTGTCTTCTAGTGAACCTACAAGCTAAAAGGCTTTCGGAGAGATGGATCATAGAACAGGGCCGCCGCTACTTCTGCTAGTGAAACAGTACTTCTGTTTCTTCATCAATTCCTTGTCTCGTGTAATTACTAAGTATCAAGAAACCCGTGTACATTTTGAGCATAGGCTTGCCCAGAATAAGGCTAATCTGAAGTGGGGCTACTTTTCTCTTCCGTTCATCAAAGGGGAAGTCTTTTCCATTTCTGTAACATAACGGTTACCTGTAACGGTGGTCACGTGCTCGCCATCCCCACCAAAACTTGCTTTGGTACTGAAAGGTCCCCACCTTAATTTTCCTGGAAGGAGGTGAGCCTGTCATTTCTGCAGAGGAAACGCTTGCTATAAGCTATAAGTCGTGACAGACTGAAACATTATGCAATCTAAGAGAAAAACCTGCCGTTCACCTACCAAGTTGGCTGTCCAACTATTCTTAATTTTTTTAATCCGTTGTGTCTCAAATGAGATAATCGATGTTGTGATGAACAGATTATTCTAATGAGAAACTTGAGACTTTCTTTTTCTTTTTCTGAAATGTAACTCGAAATTTTGTCTTTACTAGTCACGGGCACATCCATTAGAAAGGTATCAAACTACACTGAACTCCACAAAATAATGCCAAAGAAGTTATTACATAAGCAATATTTCCAGTTCTTATGAAAAGAAAGAGGGACCCTTTACCGATTAGCCAAGTATTTCAGAGAATATAGAAAGAAGAAAGATACAAGAAAGGTGGCTGCTTAGATTGGCCTGGTTTGTGATAGGATTCAGGGGCCTCTAGGTAAGAGACAATGGGCACTCAAGAAAGGAAGAAAAAGAAAGTCATATTAAAATATGTGAAAGACGGTATAAGATGTGCTTTTACTAACCAACAACTCGTGCTTCCCATGCACAACTTTCCGACGATTCTTATGAACATTTGGACAAAGCTCTTTCACAATGCTGTTCATCATCTCATTTCCTTACAATCATTTCCTTGTATCTTTTTCCTTCTCTTGGTGAGGAGTTGAAACTAATGTTGAAGTTTATTTAATCAATTCTACAGTCAAAGTCGTTGATAGTCATCCACTAGTGCTGTTATTTATGAAAGAGAACAGAAAAATGACCATAATGATTGTTTCTTTATATTAACTTTGTGAATGACTGCATCTACATCTACAGTAGTAAGTAAATATCTGAATTCTTAGGCGTATTTAAGATTTTTAACAATTCTTAACAACTCCAAGTTGAATGATTAAGTATATTTTTTACAAAAACTGTGTGTTGGCCGCCCCACCGGTCCATGCATCATTGTCATTTTTCTGGTGTTGATAATTACATTAAGTAGCGTTGTTGTCAACCCTGGCTGGTCATTCAAACACGGCTTTTGTAAATCCTCTGTTGGATGGACAGAGGTTATGACAATAATAGCTCATCAAGATGTGTAATCATATCCTCAGTTGCAGCTAAAACCAAAATACCACATTTACCAACAAAGTGGGGGTTACCATCTCTGATTCGTGTCAGACGCCGGCTGAGGTTGTACCCTGTTTGGCCCAGGCTACTCTGACTTCGTTTATCACATTCACTGGGAAGATGAGCTCTCTTATCTTCTAGACTTATAACACATTGTAAGCGTGTATTATTGACCCAGAGTGCCACGTTTTATCCGAAGGTGCTTAATATGATCTAAAATTCGGTGAAGTTGCAAGCTTTCGAGAACGTTCAGGAGATTAAAGAAGAGAAATAGGGCAAAATTCACGTTCAGGAGGATGGCGATGAAAGAGGATAAAATCACAGTCAACTTGCAATCGTCTTTGGATGAATACTCAAACGAAACATAGACACGCAAGTACGACAAACATAAAAAAGGTGATGAGGTGCTGCTGTCGGTGATAATCATGCCAGGGCTGTTTCTTTTGCGGTAAAGCTTCCTCCTTTTTTCTATTTTTGCGTCAAACCCACATTGTACAGAGAAAAAAAGCTCACGCTAAGAGAGAGAGAGAGAGAGAGAGAGAGAGGGAGAGAGAGAGAGCCAAAAGTAAAAGGTAATGTCATTCCACTCTGATTGGACAGTGCAGGCCGGCACTAGGGCAGGCAGGCTTCGCCATCCTCTATTCCTCCTAGCCAGACTTTGTTCCATGGGCCCCCCCTTCCTCCCTTCTCTCATTTGCAGGGCTCGTGAGACTTGGTTTAACTACAAATCACTTGATTTGTTGGGTTTTCGTATAAACGGAGAGCTTGTTTTCTCACTTGGTATGAATGGTCAACATTTGGGCTCCGTTAGGTAAGGGAAAGATCTTCACGCTTCTCGAGAGGGCACTAAATGGCTCAAACAAGTGATGGTAGCTTTCATATTGTTATGTATGAAATATTTTTTAAATTATCTAATATAATATTATAATTTAAATTTTAAATGAGATATTTATTAGTGGACTTGGATAGTTTATAAAAGATATTTTCTCACCCTTAAAAGGATAAAAAGATGTGTTGAAATTCAGTGTATATTTTACATTATTAGCTATCTATAAAATTATTTATTTTTGAAAAGTGTGGGCCTTCTAATATTTACTTATCTACAAAGATTTCAAGATGACAGTGGGGTGTTAGAATTCATAAATGAATCTTCGGCAGGGAAGAAGACATTTAGAAAAGAGAATATGTGCAATTAACCTACCATGTGTTCATTTGATTTGAACGCAAAAGAAGCCACAAAAAGCAAGAAAGATAAAGACAATGCAGCCCACCGTTCCAAATACTAAATACAAAGTTCCGGCGGAAATTGGTCGCACTGCAAATGCATGGTAGAATCAAAGAATAGTTGGGCTACAAATCACTTATCCTTTATTCATTATGGCTATTGATCTTGAAAGTTCCTTTACGTGGATGATCATAATCTACAAATATAATTATTGAGGAAGAGTCATCTCTGCATAGTTTTTGTTAACATGCGCCTGAGTGGTGGAGCCATGCATTATGCTAGTCAAAGTGAGCCCCCCACCTCGTCCTCCATCTTTTATCTTCTTGTGGTCAACAAAAGCTTGCCGAGCTCCTGCTCTGCGCTAACAAGAAACATCCGTCGCTTTTCAAATAGCCTTTCATACTTAATATTAATGCCACTCTCTTTGGCGGTATATGCACATTGCCACATGAGAGAGAGAGAGAGAGAGAGAGAGAGAGAGAGAGAGAGAGAGAGAGAGAGAGAGAGAGCTATAGCGAAGGAAAGATAAGATAGAGACTCCCCCACTAATCAAAAGTGATAAAACATTAGCATAATCGAACTAAGCTTTGTGTCACGTGCTGCTAATTTCTATGATTTGTACAACTTGATGTGCAATACTGTCGTGATCTTAATGCTTCATAACTTGCATTTACATCACCCCTTTTGTTTTTATTGGCGAGAAATCAACTACTTTTTATGGCCAGTTTGATGAATACCCGGTTAGAGAAAGATCGGATGCACCAGTGCAGCTGTTTTTTCTTCGATAGGAAGGAAGAAATAAAGGTGTATTAATACCCACTTTACACTCTTCTGGGTCATTAAATTAAGGCGTACCCCAAACCTGCCCTCACGGAAAAGTGATGCATAAATAATAATAGAGTAAATGTCACTTTTAATGGCCGCATATCCGAAAAGGTATACCTGAAAACTCAAGGGTCCACGAGAATAACGAAGGAAAGGGAAGCAACGTTTGGAACAACTCTCCACCCAAAGAAAAAGGGTAGTGAAATTTGCTTCTCTCGCTGCAAACTTTCTAAGTAATGCTTTGGCTTTTACAACAACAAGAGAAAGAGGAAGAAGAAGATGAAGATGAAGATGAAGATGAAGATGAAGCAGAAAGCATATAAGAAATAGCAGGCATTGAAGAAGGTGAAGGATATATGATTATTTATCCCCTAGAGTTGGATTTTCAAAAACATCTTCGAGTCCAAGCCACCCCCACTCGAGGGGGCGAGAGATTCCCGGAGAACCGAGCGTGGGCTTAATAATTAAATCCCCTTCTTTTTTAATCTTAACCCTGATTTCTCCACCTATAGATTAATGGGGTTTACGTGCAGAACAACTCAGCTTACCCAATTTAAAACTCCCGACTCCACATTAAGGAACCCAATTAGAACCTGAATTTCCCATGATAATATAAATCCGACACTTTTTGCTGTTCCCCAAAATAACTATTGATGTTCTTCACAACTAGTTTTTGGTAGAGACAAGTCGGTGATGTCGACCCAAACCAGCGGTCCCAGATGGGTATCTTTGCCAGGAATAAATCTGAGCCGTTGGTTTCCATCTCTCAGCTTTTTAGACACAAAAGGGACAGCTCTATGGAGTCCATGATATCGTGTCCTTTTCACCATTCCCACGGGGCTTCGGTTTTTACCGTCCGAAACTCACTGCGCCCACGGGGTCTACGTGGAAACTCTTCTGCGCTGTCACCTCCCCTCCGTACACTGTATATAAGCTCCTTGATTACGATGTTACGTGCAGCGGTTTTTTGTACTTTAATCTTTCCATTTTTTTACATTATTTTTTTAATCATTAAGCCTTCCGACTTTTCCTCTCTGACTTCTGCTTTTGGCTTTTTTTTTTTCCTTTTTTTTTTTTGAAAATTGAAAAATTGGAAAAAGAAAAAACTCGGAGATGATAGTTATAGATAGATTAGCGCTGTTAGGCGATGCAAAATCGGGGATAAATGCACCAGTCTGAATGATCGATCGAAAATAGTTACCTCTGATTGACGGCCAAGATGTCATTCCTCATTAATTTTTAGCGGCTTCTCTCTGACCAACCCAGTGGTCCCCGCAATATCCTCGGCCTCAGATCCAGCCGTGCAATGCGAATCATGAGATTCCCTCCTCCACCCATTACGCTACACATGACAACACTTTGCTCGCTCCCTCCCCAATCATATCGCGATACGAGTGGTAAGAAAATGAGAAGTTCATAATTCTCGCGGGGGCTCCACGCACGTACACCCGTTTTATGCGGCTCCCATTCGTCGACCCCAAAGGATAAGATGGCATCGGGATGATCCACGTGTCTAGATCATGACGGTCATCAGAGTGACCAGGACTGTGTAACCCTGGTTGGCATTCCCCTTTTTCTTAACCTCACCGGGGGAGAGACAAACAAATCCTTATCCCTCCCTCAACTAATATAATGTCAATGCTCGACGCTCTCGCTCAGATCTAACAGTCTCCCAGAGTCTCCGAAAGTGTTGCTGTTGGTCAGGTGTTGCTTTGCTGGGCTCGGGCCTTCTTAAACGACGTCGGAGAGAAGGGTGATGCAGAGAATGACGGCCAACTCGTTCCCGGAGGAGGTGCTCGAGCACATCTTCTCCTTCATACAGGATGACAAGGACAGGAACGCGATCTCCACCGTCTGCAAGTCGTGGTGCGAGATCGACCGCTGGAGCAGGAGGAAGGTCTTCGTCGGCAACTGCTATGCGATCAGCCCGCGGATGGTGGTCCGGCGGTTCCCGGAGGTCAGGAGCATCGAGCTCAAGGGGAAGCCACACTTCGCCGACTTCAACCTCGTGCCGGAGGGATGGGGAGGCTACGTCAGTCCCTGGATCGTTGCTATGGCCGCGGCCTACCCCTGGCTGGAGGAGATTAGGCTCAAGCGCATGGTGATCACGGATGAGAGCTTGGAGCTCATCTCCAAATCATTCAAAAACTTCAAGGTCCTTGTGCTGTCCTCGTGCGAGGGGTTCAGCACAGAAGGCTTGGCTGCCATTGCGGCCAATTGCAGGTCTGTTTTTTTGTGTGTTTCAGCTTTCTTTGAAATGACAAAACACAACGGATTATTTATGTTGTTTGTTGGTTTGGGGTGAGTTCTACGTTAGGGTGGTTGTTGTGCTGAAAGTGGGAAGTGTGCGTGCAACTTCGGATCTTGGGGGGGTAATGGTGGGTTGGTTTTAAGGGGGAAATGTGTTAAACAAGGCCCCTATCTAAGTCCCATCGTTCTAAAGCTGCAAAATCTGGCCATAGCTTCAACTGGCTATTTAGCTTAAGTGAGTCCTTGTGTTTGACTTGGTGAGTCGAGGTTTTAAGATTTCGTAGCCCTTTAATGGACAATGGTCTGTTATTTTCTAAGTCAAATTTCTTTGCTCAGTCTACATCTTATCTCGAGGCGGCTTGGTGCAGCATTGTTGTGTTTTAATATTCACGTGTTTTCCTCCGAGCTCCGAGTGGTAATGGTGATGGATATATGGGAAGATCTGGCTTCTCTGTTTGATGCGGTTTTTATCTGATTCCTTCCTTTCTTTTTGTTGCGAGTTACTGATTCATTTGTTTGAATTTTAATTTGTTTCTTCACACGACTGATTCTCAAGTAGAAAGGCAAAACTTCATTTTTTGGGCGTTGTGTGGTTTAAGTTATCATCGGGTTTTCGTGCGTATGGGAAAATCAACGATGGCTGGCTACTGTTGTTGGTTGTACTATTTCTTGCTTTCCCATCTAGTAGATCTGGGAAGGGACTTGGATCTCCCATTGGCTAAGATGGGTTGCGGTTGCTTTTTCTTTTAGATTTTGTTTGTTCGTGGACATTTGTGGTGTGGGGTTGTTTTCAAAGGTTTTGTTGTTTTTTGGATTGTGTGCCGTTCTTTTGAATTCCTCAGTTAGCTCTATAATTTTCTTACATTACGAAATTATAGCCGGAAGGATGGACATTATCTTTGGTTTGCCTGTTACTAATTTGAAGATTCTTGTGTTGATTTCTCTTATTTCTGTTGTTGCTTCCCTGGGAAGAACCTGTTTACATTCATCTGTCCCAGAAAATATGATTTAGTGGAAACTTCAAATAGATTAGGAATTAAGGCACATCATTTAGTTTTGTCATCTTTGTCATTGATTTTTGCTGAAAGATCAAACGAGGTTTTCTGTTTTTTGTCATTGTCAATGTTATTTACTGTGTCAAACTGGCTATAATTGAAATATTGTTAAGAGTTTTAAACTGTTGGTTTCGTCCCACTCAATTGCTTGATGTGGTAATATCATAGTTGTACAATGTGAAATGTTTCTTCCTTTGCCCTTGTTGACTAAGTTCTTCTGCTGGTGCACTATAGGAATTTGAGGGAGCTGGACCTGCGGGAGAGTGAAGTGGAAGACCTGAGTGGGCACTGGCTAAGCAATTTTCCTGATAACTACACCTCATTGGTGTCACTTAACATTTCCTGCTTAGGGTCTGAATTAAGTCTCTCTGCCCTGGAGCGCCTGGTGGGCAGGTGCCCCAATCTGAGGACTCTACGGCTGAATAGGGCTGTGCCCCTTGATAGACTTGCAAACCTTCTTCGCCGGGCACCGCAGCTGGTTGAGTTTGGGACAGGGGCCTATGCATCTGAGTTGCGACCTGAGGTCTTCTCAAACCTATCTGGAGCCTTTTCTGGATGCAAGGAACTGAAGAGCCTGTCTGGTTTTTGGGATGTAGCCCCAGGCTTTATTTCTTCTGTTTACCCTATCTGCTCTAGGTTAACATCACTGAACTTGAGTTATGCCAGTATCCAGAGCCCCGATCTTATCAAGCTCGTTAGTCAATGTCAAAATTTGCAGCGCTTATGGGTATGTCTGGTTTTACCTTACATATTACTTTAAGTTTCCTTTTTGGTGTAGTTTAGTCTTTTTTTCTTTTTTGAGTGAGAAGAGCCCGTTCCTGTTTTGCTAATTGAGGACTCGATTACAGGTGCTGGATCACATTGAAGATGCTGGTCTTGATGCCCTTGCAGCATCTTGCAAGGATCTGCAAGAACTAAGAGTTTTTCCATCTGATCCATATGGAGCAGAACCCAATGTATCCTTGACGGAACGGGGCCTTGTCTCAGTTTCTGCTGGCTGCCCCAAGCTTCAGTCAGTTCTGTACTTCTGCCGACAAATGTCTAATGCTGCCTTAAGGACCATTGCAAGGAATCGACCTAACATGACTAGGTTTCGCTTGTGTATTATTGAACCACGAACTCCTGATTACCTTACCCTTCAACCACTGGATGCAGGATTTGGAGCCATTGTTGAGTACTGCAAGGACCTACAACGGCTCTCCCTTTCTGGTCTTCTCACTGATCGTGTATTTGAGTACATTGGAACTTTTGCTAAAAAATTAGAGATGCTTTCTGTAGCTTTTGCTGGAGAAAGCGATCTGGGACTTCATCATGTACTTTCTGGTTGTGAAAACCTTAGGAAGCTTGAGATTAGGGACTGCCCCTTTGGTGACAAGGCTCTTTTGGCTAATGCTGCAAAGCTGGAGACAATGCGATCCCTTTGGATGTCTTCTTGCTCTGTTAGTTTCGGAGCATGTAAGCTGCTGGGTCAGAAGATGCCAAGGCTTAATGTTGAGGTTATTGATGAGAGGGGATCCCCTGATTCGAGACCAGAAAGCTGCCCCGTTGAGAAGCTATATATATATAGGACGGTTGCTGGGGCAAGGTGTGACATGCCTGATTTTGTTTGGACAATGGATGAAGATTCTGAGTTGAGGCTTTCTTGACAGTTCTGCCTATGTGTCATGCTGGTAGATCAAACCCCTTGGATGCAGGAATGGGTACAGGAGGTACATGCACTGTATATGGTACTCATTATTTGAGGATTACTTAACGTAGCTTAATATAATTGCAGCAGCCATAATCAGATTGGGAGCAAGGTTGGGAGGTTATACAGAGGCTGAAGGGCCCGATTGCCACTAATTTTACACTTGGCCGAGTTTGTGGCATCAGCTACTGAATAATGAAGATATTAAAACTCTTGTTGCATGTGTATCTGATAGAATGGTTAGTATTTTGTTCGGCCGTCGGGATGTATACTACTTTCAGACTTGTGCATGCTTATGCATTGATATTCCTTTGTTTTCTTCGGGAAGTAATTTTTCTTGTGGACTAAGTTGTGTCGGTGCTACCCTATCGAAGGAATAAGAATTGTGCACTAATCCACCTTTGTAATTGTACTTTTCATGTTAGATTTGAATCTCATTCTTTCGACCTTTCATAAGTCAGTCCTTTTTCGTCATCTTTTTATTTTTTGTTTCGTACTTGTGATTAACCGAATCAGCAGTTAATATGTATTTTCAGTTTCATGGCTAGATGATAACAATGTCCATAATTGCAAGCACAAGGTGGACCTCCACATGGTTTATAACGCTAGGAATTCGTCTTGCCGAAAGGTCTCTTTGCCCAATGCAATCCCCAATTTCCAAGCATTCAAAATCTCCTTACTGCGAAGACCTCCTTTGAAGTTTCGAAGAAAGGTCTGTCTACTGACACGTTCTTGAGATGCACTGTGATTTGCTGGAGTCTTAGTCCTGCAGTTTCCACTTTTCAAGTAAATAGGCTAACAAATCGAAGCTGAAAATGTGGATAAATAATTTCCTTCTTGCATTAGAGACTATGCAAAGATGTTTTGCCCACCTATGATTTCTTACCCCCTTCATTAAGACCGGCTAGGTTGGTGTATTACTACTGTCCCATGAATGTGAACTCTAGATTTAACATGCCTAAACAGCTTGAATTGGGTATATTTTGAAACTGTTCCGAGGCATGTGAATGCATGTGCTGCTTTGTTTTGATCTCCATTACGGCCATAATTTTCGTCAATCGCAGTTTGACTCCTGGGATTTTTGTTGGTAGCGAGTGCTTTTAAGTCAAGGAGCTTTGGAAAAAATTGGGAAAAGTGGGTGAAAGGTAGAGGGCTGCTCACCAAGTTGTAGCTAATATGATGTACATCGTTTCTTGTAGAATCCAAAACCATGTTCTGCTAAAGCTTCGTAGTGTCTTCTTGGTTCGTGTGATTATAATTCTAATTTCTCTCTGAAAGAACTCGTACCATTCAAGGTCTAAAGCCTCTAAACAATCTCCAAGGCAATTGCACATGCCCCCTTGGAACGGACCGAGATACAAAGCATTTTGGTCCACGGATCACCAACCAGCAGTTCTCCCCATAGATGGACATGGAGTTCCCATGGAGAAGGGACAAGATGATGAAGCTGCAGCTTCTGCATTTCGCTGGCAATTTGCATGAGAATTGGTCCTTCGGTAAACGTTGACAGGCATGGTAACTTTCACTTTTTGTTCAACCTCATTGGAGAGAGGGAGAAGGCCTCGACTGAAGAGCCACGTGAGAGATTCGGTGACATTGGAGGCTGTCCACAACTTTTTGCTTCATTCACGCTCGCTTTTCTACACCCCCCCCCCCCCCCCCCCCACCTCCTGATAAATGACCCAGCAAACGAAGTACTCGATCCTCCTCTCTCTCCAGTTTGAATATTAGATGCCCACAGAGATCAAAAAATATATTACAAAATCCCAAAACGGATTAAAAATAACAAGAACGGGAAGATATCGGGACATGTACTGAGAGAACAACATAATCAGACTCACAAAACAAAAAAGAAAAGGGAAAAGTTGAAACTGGGTGCTGTAATCAAATTGCAGAAAATTTTATTGATTGATGATGGCCACACGTTTTACATTGATGATCACCATCATTCTCATTATCTTGTTCACTGTTACTATGATTTCTTCTGCTGACTTCATCCCTCATATTTATTCTTTCACCCACACTCATTATGATGTCACGCTCCAGATCCATGCTCGTATTATAAAGCTACCATTTTTCTGTTCTCCTGATTAAAGTTACACTGGTTCAGTTAAAGTGGCAATGGTTCAGTCTACAGATGGGCCACCTTTTCGGTACCAAGCCAGTGAAAATAAGAAAATTACAACATGAATCTCAAATCTCAAACGGGATTGAATATGTGCACCATGATTGTGGCTTCCTAACTTCTGGGCTACAATGATTAAGGTCTGAGAATGGCAGAGAAAGTTATGGAGACCGGAATCCCGTTCTATGAAATGTCACTGACAATCCCACCTTGAAAACCAGTTTTTTCCCTAAAAAGTTCCGCGTTTTAGCATAATGACATGGGGTTTGGTGCCATAGCATCCTTATGTCACACTCTATTATGTTCTGTGCTTAGGCATCAGATCCTTGGGTTGGGATTTTTCTAAGAATCCTAAGCCTTTCAACAAAACGATGGAACCTGATTAAAGGGTACTTCTTCTTTAACTAAATTCTTGACAGAATCCACAATGCATGCTGGAAATAAAAGACCGACTAAGATAAACCACTTCTAGCGTTATCGACAACTTAGCTAACTGCGATATGTTGCCTTGAAATCCTTCAGAGATGTGACATAGGATTTATATTCCTTAGACTCCAGTAGCTTTGTTCCGACCCAAATGAGAGTAGCTACTCTTTGCTCAAGCCTAGATATAGCAATTTCGGCAAACCGCAGTTAAAAGAGGAATAATGAGTTACGTTCGTGTTTGAACAGGATAGACTTTAGTTGCCCATGACTCGGGATATCGCTTGTCCCCGTCGGCATGGGTAAAGGGCCAATGGAAGTCATGGTTCTCATCGGAACCTGTACTCCGACTTTGAGCCTCAAAGAATTAGGCTTTTCGTTCGTTCCTGATGTGCAACTAAGCCATGGCCTATCCGAAATTTCTTAACTTTGAACGAGTCCTTGCGGGCCAAACTGGGAAGGATACAATCAAATCAAAGATGTCACCGTGAAATTCCTCGCTTCTGGATGGAGGATATAGTCCTCCCAAGTCAGCATGTCCGGCCAACGAGCTCTTAGTCATGGGTAATTTTCCATGTGACTAAGCGCGTTCTGGCATCTTCCAAGAATGTGAAATGCCGGAAAATTATCCAAGGCTGACTTGACTTGACTATAAAGTGATAAGACTCTTGTTTTAGGTGAGTCTTCACAACGTTGTGGCAGAGAAGGGATTGCAAGAGGTTTGTGTGTGAAGCGCTGGCGATGGGCAAGATTATTTGCTCGGAATTAGATGGCGGTGGTCTGGATATCAATGGATTCGTTCTGGCATTGGTGATAGCCATGACTCTCATGGTCATCTGCAGCTGCAACTCTCGTCCACGGCGGTATGTGGTTGCGCCGGCTCTAGTTACTGTTTATCGTGGTTAGACAACAATGGAGGGCAAACAGCTTTTGCCAAGCGGGTTCAAATCATGATGACTAAGCATTTCCTTGTACTGGCCTTTAGGCCCTCCTCTCTTTTATTGAGTAGCATTAATTTTGTGGTGTTACGGAGAAATTCTATGTTGGGTTTCATACCTTTTCCTTGTAATTTTGTTTAATTTTATCCTTGCAAAGAATAATAAAGGAAGAATACCAAGGAATTAGCATATCAGATATATGAACAGACCTGATTTGTTATGCAAGACAACATGAAGTCATGGAATTTATGATAATTCTTTTGCGGTCAAGGATGAAAGACCCAGCACGACAAGGTTAGAAGCCTGAGCTTTGAGCAGAAGAGATGGAGATGGGCAAACAATTCAATAGACAGCAAATAGGTTAAACGCTTAATTAGATATTCTAGTGAAACGAGACTCAATAATGCAGATTACAGACTTCATTTCTCTTCTCTATGAAATAGAAACTTGTGTTTGTAAGTTACATTAGTGTTACAGCAACTAGATTTATCTATCCCTAACAAGTACAACGAAAGGGAGCGGCAAGGAATGAAGAGAGAGAAAACAAAACAGTAATCATCTACAACATTTGAAGCAGCAAAAACTGAGATCTAGAATCACAACTAACTTCCCCCCTCCCTCGAAGATGCACAGTAACGCGTGAGGATATCTTTTCAACTTAATTTTTGGTTGATTTTTCAATGGTTTCCAAAAGATGCTCAATTCTGTACTTCATCACAGGCTGACCTGCCTGTGTCTTCTTGAACATCTTCTCCCTTGCAGCTCTCCTGCGAGCTTCAGCTTTTTCTCTTTCTTCCTTCTTTGCCTGATTACGGGCTTCTATTTCAATCCTTTCCCTCTCTTTTCTTTCATGCTTCTTCTCATACATTTCTTTCAAACTGGGTACACCGTGATTTTTGCTGTTCTTATCGTCCTTACTGATTATGCTTCCATCTTCAGTTTCATTCTCATCCTGCAGTAAACGTCAGAATGGCATGTGATTTCAACTTCTAAGCTCAACGCAAAACTGCTTACTGGCTATATAAATGCTTTTGAGCTTCGGAGGTGTAGCATTTTTATTGGTTTTTTGGGTTAAATATAGAAGAATAAATTTAAAAAACACCACGGCTTTTTTCCGTTTAAATCAGAATTCTGGAAACGTTGTACAATGAATGGATATTGGGGAACTGAAATGAGGACCCAACATTCTAAATTAAAATCTACATACTACCGGAATGAAATTTAGAACAGTGCTGGTTTTATGGTACATAAAGCAATGGATTGTATGAAAGAAACTGTGATTACTATCACTTGTGAAGGAGGCAGCAGTATTTGACGCTTAATTCAGGTCTCGACTTGTACTATATATGAAACCAACAAAACAATCTTAGATTCAGATGAAGTAGGTATCATATCGAACCTCAATAGGGTGTATAGCTGAGGAAATGTCATGCGGCTGACTTTGTTGCTTCACCAACCTCTTGTACTTCTTCACCTTCTTTGCATTCTTGTAAAACTCCCTTTGCTTCTCTGAAGAAATAAAACAGGAACCTCTCAGTCAAAAGGGTTCAATTTTTACCAAGAAAAAACTAAAAAACTCTGACATCTTTCTCATCTTCTTTCGCTGGAGAATTCTTATACAGCATTTTTTTCAAAACAGTAGAGAAGAAAGCTTGATGATTTTCCTATATCTAAGTTCAGCAGCATCTCTCCACGCAAAAGGAAAATTCCCAAGGAATAAATGGATCATCATTAATGGAAAACAGAACCTACGTCAAACACCACACCTATAAAGTGGTCCATTCATAGTTCATTCGATGGCTCTTGTGAAAACCAAAATGCAGTTCTTACTTAAGAGTGGTTCTCCCATCATTATGCTTGCCTTAACTTTTGAAAACTATTCTTATCACTTTCTCTGAATATTATATTGTTCATAGTCGTCTATTACATAATTCTACCCAGAGAAAACATTACACATTTTTAGGATGGAGATGCCTGTGTTTCTTCGTAGGGAACAACGGAATTCAAGAACATCCAGAGATGCCAACTTTCTAATGTGTGCACTCACTCATGGGTTTGTAAGTCACGGTTTGGTCTGAGAAGGCACGAAGCCGAGATAGGGAACGTCATGTCGATAATGTTTTTAAGCTTCAAATAAAGTTTCTCCCCAGAATCAAATCTAACGTACATTAAATAGCTTAAAACGCCCATAGAGCACACGAGAACCAGACTAGAACAATTCCAAATCAGAGTTTCGAGTTTCAAAAGGTAGTTATACTTTCCTACCTATTATCCCTTGTTTTCAAATTACTGGCATCATATAAAATACCATAGATTTCAGGTTCCTAGTATCTTTCAGAATCTAACCTCTAAAATCCCATTTCATAGGCATGTTTTCTTCCGAAGTTTCTCACCGGACAAGCGGAAATTAGCCCGATAAGCAACGGATTCAAGCCCCAGAACTTAATCCCAATTAAAAAAAAAAAAGAAAAAGAAAAATACAACAATTTGTAGACAAATTAGTAACCCAATGAGCAAAAAGCAAAAATTGTCAAAGTATAAGTACGCCAGAAAAGAAGAAGGAAAAAAAAAAAAACAAACTATAGCTATAGCAAAGAAAAGGAAATTTACGTACTTAACAGAGCTGGGTTGTAGAATTCGCTCTTTGATTTGGCATTGGCGAAGACTTCAAGCGAAAGGCCGCCACCCCCCAACCTCCTCATGTTCTTCTTCATTCTCTTCTTGTTTTTCTTTTTGATTGATTCAGACCCTTCAATTTTCTCTCCCTTTTTCTCGTATTTGGATTTCCCGTCCTTCATTGTGGCAAATCAAGTTTGTAATAAGCGCAGAGAGGGAGGGAGTGTAGAAGAAAGCAGAGAAAGGGACGAGGGGAAAGAGTAACGAATTGGAAACCCTAATTTGCAATTTTCGGAGTTTGGGAGTGATTCAGTACATTCTAGATGGTTGTGAATCCTGTCATTTGGCAGATAAGAAAAAGACACGTTTCAAACACTGCGCATCCTATACAAAAAGAATTTGTATTTTTCGTTATTTTAGTTATTTTGAGAGCTCCACCAATTTTTTCTCCGAAATAACACAAATTTTTTATAGTAGAAATACAAGTTTGCATTAATAAAGGTAGTGTATAAAAATATAAAAATTATGAAAATATGAAAGTTAGAAGTCTCCAAATCTCACTCAATGTGACATTTTTTAGTGAAAATTTTATATTTTAAAACAAAAAAGCTCTTTCTCATACAATTTTTTTTTTAACTTTAGCCAACAAGATTAAAATATTAACTATTTTGTTATGAAATCATTTTCTATTTCGTTTTGTCATATACAATAAATGCAACTTAAAAAAGATATATTAAGAATCTTTGCAATTAAATCTTTTTTTTTCAATTGCTCTAATCATTTATTGCAATTCTTCATTTTATCTTCCAATATAACGTCAAATTCCATTATGAACAAGAAAAATCTTCCAAACCATCCTTGTTCATATACATTAAGAAAAGATGACTCATATTTTCAACCTGAGAGTGACAAAAATCACCGTATAAGTTAACTAAATAAAGCCATTGTACAATTCTTCTGCTGAAAAAAGTCGATCTTAACAAACTAGCCATTTGATGAAATTACATTTGTGGATATTATTAGTCTAAATTAGATTATATCAATCAACTTTTTTATTAATTGGTCGAAGGCCATGATAAATTTCTTTGTAGCAATTAGATGTTTTCTAGTGATTATAGAAGTCAATCTCATAGGCTAATAAAAAAAGAAATACATATTATGGAATCTATGGTGGCTCAATGGCTTAAACTTGAGAGTAGTATCCACTTCACAACATACTTAGGTCAATAAAAAATGTAGTAGAGGGAATTGGAAGTATCCTATAGAATCTACGATGACTTGATGACTTAAACTTGGGAGTAGTACTCATCCTAAAGCATATTTAGTTAAGTCAGAAATGTAGTTAAAGGGATTGGAACTTAAGATATTTGCTTTATAAGATTTTTCACACGAATTCTCCTTATGATTTCAATTACACCTTAGGATCAAGGTTTGAATATTTATAAATGGTATGACTATTGAAACAAATATAAAAAATTGACGACAAATCATCAAGTACAACAATTTTTTTAAACAAGACCGAAGAAATATAAGGCTTTTCCATAACTTATACTTGAAAATTAAAATATTAAAATTTGGTATGTTATTAACATATTGGTATATTATGTTTCTTATGGTTAATGGTACTTTTTTATTTTATAAGTTAATTTTAAAAGAGAAAATAAACCATCTCATACAAAAAGACAAAAAAATTGAAAGTCCCAAATCAAATTCACTTCTCACACATTTGGATAGGCTTTTGTGAGCTAAAGTTAAGAGACTTGTTGGGGCAAAAATAAAACAAAACTATTAAAATCTTAGCTATAGGATAAATTATATAAAGGAGAGAGATTTTTGCATGCTTCAAGATCCAATGATTAACTTAGGTGATCATAGTTATAGACTTTCTTTTCAATAATCAAAAGCTTCTAAGAAAAGGAAACTATTTGTTAGTACATGCTATGTGGGGTTAGAGGCGTAGCAAATAGTTAGTGAACCTATGATTGTTATTGAGTCAATGTAAAAGAATAAGGTACATGTTTTGACCATCAATTATAGTTTTTAGTTTAATGATTGTGTTGAAGGTCCTAAGACTATTAACCTCATTACTAAAAAGGGTGAAACTTTTAAAAATATTCTATTGAAATACAAGATGTGTTGTGGGCCTTTAGTTTGTTTTCCTACCTTTGCCCATTATTGTTATACATGCCTGATAACTCTATTTTTATAGAGTTATTTTACCTATTTTTAGGCAATAAATAACACAATGCTTATGAGAAAATATTTGAATTCCTCTTTATTTATTTGAATTTGTCTTGTTTTTGTAGCATAAGGGGGCATGAAGAAAAAGAATAAGCATGGAGAACCTCATGTTTATTATATGGCAAAATATGGTCAAATATCAAGATCAAGAAAATCAAGATAGGCTTGGACTTTAGATTTTCCATTGTTATTAGGTTTTCTAAATAATTAGAAAACCTAGTCATATTAGGAGTTCAAAGCCTAATTATTATAAGAGTTCAAGACCCAATTGTCTTTGGTCTCCAAAACCCACTTATACTAGAATAAGAGATAGGTCTAAACCTAAACCCTATTTAAGAGAAGAGAAGAGGCAAAAGAGGGGGAGGAGGAAATTGAGCACAACTCAAGAGAGAGACCAAGAATTCAAGGTTTTCTTGAAGAGAAGACAAAAAGGGTGACAAACTTCTTGTTCTTGGATTCAAGATGCCTTCTTTATTTCTTATTATTGTTCTTCCTCATTATTTCTTTATGCTTTAGTTTACTTTTGTTAGAGCTACGATGTAACCTAATTATTATGGTATGAATATTATGATTATTATGTTTTGCAAGATATTTTGTTTATGTGAAGTTACATATTACAGTGTTTAATGTTTTTAAGTGATTAGCTACCACTTGAATGATATGATTTGCATGTTTGAGACCGACAGGAGATGATATGCAGTTGTTTCTTGTAATTTGTAACCATAAATTAAATATGGATAGACATATACCATATTGTTTGTGTAGCTTTTGGTGTAAACTGGGAATGTTCATAGATCCTAATGCATTTGGTTTGTTTCAATTCACATATAGAGATATAGTGAATTAATGAACTAAGTAGGTTTGTTATACCTAGACATAGGATAATAAATAAATTAGGAAATTCCGCCATCACATAGATATTATCTCTCTTGCAAGCATAAATAATCAATATTAATACCTAGTAATTATGGTGAAGTCATATGCTCTAACATATTTCTTTTATTAAGTTTTATTATATTTAGTTAATTAATTTACCATCTATCATTGGATTTGTTAGATAAATTCTAAGAGTTATTCACCGTTAGTAATTAGTTGGTCTAGTAATCACCAATCTCTGTGGGACGATATTTTTCTAATCATTATATTACTTGTTCGACATGTTTACTTGCATATAAATTTCACCGAACAAGTTTTTGGTGCCGTTGCCGGGGATTGGTTGTTTTACTGCTGATTAATATTAATACCGAATAATTTCTAGGTTTAATCTAGCTTTTATCGTCTTTTTTTTTTTAAAAAAAAAACTCATTTTTTTTAATTGTTGAAAAAAAAATCATTTTTTTGTTTTATTTTTATTTTGAAAAAATAAAATAAAATTTTTTTGTTAAGTTGTTATTGCTGAAAGATTAAGTAATGAGGATGGAGAAAAATGATGGTACACATAGACTTTTAAAAGACTATGCTGCACCAACATTTTGGAATGCCACGTCAAGCATTAAGAGGCCTGAAATTCAGGCAAACAACTTTGAGATCAAGCCAACACTCATCCAAATGCTTCAAAACTCCTTGCAATTTAGTGGGCTACCAAATGATGATCCAAATGCTCACATTGAAGCCTTCCTTGAAATCTGTGACCTAATGAAATACAATGGAGTCATAGATGATGCTATCAGGTTAAGACTATTTCCATTTTCTCTTAGGGACAAAGCTAAAAGTTGGCTCTTTTCTCTTCCTATAGGATCAATTACTACATGGAATGATTTGGCTCAGAAATTTCTTCGTAAATTCTTTCTTTTTGCAAAATCTGCAAAAATGCGCAAAGATATTATCACTTTTGCACAAATGGATAATGAATCATTATATGAAGCTTGGGAAAGATTCAAGGAACTTTTGAGGAGATGTCCACATCATGGACTACCCATATGGTTACAGGTACAAACTTTTTATGATGGGTCTAGTACAAATCTCCATTTCATAATTGATGCAACTGCAGGAGGGTCCTTGCACAACAAAACACCAGAAGAGGCATATGAGCTTCTAGAGGAGATGGCATTCAATTGCTATCAATGGTCTACTGAGACGCTACCAATGCAGCAAGCAAGTGAAATCCATGAAGTAGATATCTTCACCGCAATGTGTGCACAATTAGAAGTGCTTAATAAGAAGATTGATAACCTAAGTACTCCAATTGTGAGAATTTAGAGTATAGAATGTGAATTTTGTGGTGGAGGACATGCAAGCATTGAATGTACAGTAGGTAACCCTTATGCTCAATCTAATGAATATGCTAATTTTTTTGGGATTCCGGGTAGGTCACAAAATGATCCTTACTCCAACATGTATAATCCGGGATGGCACAACCATCAAACTTTTTCATGGAGTAACCTAAATGAGATAAGACCATAACCAACATTTAAGCAAATAGAAGAGAAGAAGCCTAAATTAGAGGATACAGTTACCAAACTAGCCATCATCACACAAAACTTTATGGAGAAGACTAAGGCAAGATTTCAGAATCAAGAAGCTTCAATACAAAAATTAAAGTTGCAAATGGGTTAATTGGTCAACATGCTTTTAGAGAGACAATAGGGTCTTTTGCCTAGCAATATAGAGGAAAACCCTAAAGATAATATAGTCACCAACCTAGCCATCACTACACAGAATTTTATGGAGAGTACTGAAGCAAGAATTCTGAACCGAGAGGTGAGCCTTCAAAATCAAGAAGCTTCAATCAGAAAATTAGAGGTGCAGATGAGTCAACTAATCAACATGATCTCAAAGAATCAAGAAGGTCTTTTGCTTAGCAATGTGGAGAAAAACCCTATAGATACCACAGAGGCAATAACCGTAACATGTGGCAAGCAAGTGGGAGAAGTTGATGTTGACAAGGAGAGTCTCAAAGATAATGATAAAGATGTCAGCATACAACTTGAGGAGGCACCTAGGAGCAAGCTTGTTCTAGAAAATCCGATACCCTTTATGCCTCAAACTCCATCTCCCCCAAGATTCCAACAACGTGAAAAAGATAAGTAGTTTTTAGAATTCCTTGATATGTCTTTAAAATTGCACATTAACACTCCTTTTGCAGATGCTCCAGTTCAATTGATCAATTATGCAGAAATTTTGAAAGAGATACTGGAGAACAAAAGGAAGTTGGAAGTATATGAGACAATGAGGTTAGCTGAAGAGTGTTCAACCGTTCTACAACACAAGTTGTCTCCTAAACTATTGCAGTTTCATCCTCCTTGAGCAACAACATCTTGGATAGTTTGTCTAAAAACTATAAAGCAAGCGCTTCTTGGGAAGCAACCGAAGCATTTTCATTTTAGTCTTTTGTTGGAAGTTCGTTACCACATTTTCCTCACAGCTCTACATTGACACAACCTACAATTAGGGGAGTTTTCTCATTCCTATTTCTTCTTTATTATTACTTTCTTTTGTTTTTGCATTGAGAACAATGCTTCATTCAAGTTTAGGGGTAGGGAAAGAACCTTTGTGCTAAATCTGATTGAAAAAAAAAAATTTCTTATGTCATGATTACATCCCTTGTTATGAATTCTTGATGATTCTTTAGAAGATATAGATTTTGTTCAAACTTGCAATTGTGGTATGAGTTAAGTGTGATTCTGATTATGTTGATCCACCTATTGAGCACTAAAAGTCCTTCATTTTTTAAATTGCATGTATTTCTAGAGAATATTCATGTGAAGTATATGATTTTCTTAGATCTCATCCAAATCTTAGAATTTGTTTGATTTTCTCTTGAGGCGAAATTCTAGGCTGCATCTAATTGAGAAAATGATTTAGGCCATTTTTGGATCGTTTGAGCCTTTCAAGCCAACCTTGTTTATTTATCCCCAATCACCCTATTGAGCCTTGTTCTTATCCTGATTTTGTTGAATGACACCTGAATATATATCTCATAGCCTTTTTGATCAATCTATCCCATTGTCCCATGCCTATGAACATATTGACTTCTAGTGTACAGATATTGAGCATAAGAGAAGTCAATGGGAAGGATGTAATATAGGAAAAAGTTAATTGCAACGATTACGTAGCATAATATGTTGCTTTTGCAAATGCAAAAAAAAAGAAAGAAAGAAAGAAAGAAAGAAAGAAAGAAAGAAAGAAAGAAGTACATCATTTGCTTTAGAATGGAATGATCTTATCATTCTTTATCTGATTCAAGCCACTCAATTTTCTAAAAAAGGCTACAAAGCATAGCAATTGAATATTATTAGCAAGATAAGATTATGGTGGCTACATTTCTAGTACTTTTACTTGTTTTATTGACGCAAACTTGATTGTGGCTTTTGTGAGTGTAAACATCCAAGTGAAATCAAACATTTTTGGATGGAAAAGAATGAGAAAAATGGTGATAGAAAGATTGTTTGTGAGGAGCAAAAAGGTAGAAAGTGACAAAAGCTCAAATTAGATCCTAGAAAGTAATGTGTTCATGGGTGAATTAAGCCTAAATGACTTTCATCTTACCCTTAGCCCAGCCTTACATTACAAGCTTATAAAAGTCTTATTGATTCTTGGTTAGATGATTGGCCTACATTAGTGGAAAGAAGAATGAAAAGCAAACCTATGAGGTTTGGTTAAAGATTTTGAGAGATTGCATATTAATGTGGATTTATTTAGAGTGCATATAATTGAAAAGATAAGGACACACACACACACACACACACACACGTGGTCAACATAATTAAGAGTCTATCTTATCTTATGAAACAATTGTGGTGTTTGGATGAAAGCTATATTTTTCTTTGAATTGTTAAGTTGAGCAATTATGGGAGAATATCATGAAGGGATTTTGTCTAAAACATATATTGTTTATTGCTTTTGCTAAAGGACTAGCAAAATGTTAAGTTTGGGGGTTTTGATAACTCTATTTTTATAGAGTTATTTTACCTATTTTTAGGCAATAAATAATTCAATGCTTATGAGAAAATATTTGAATTTCTCTTTATTTACTTGAATTTGTCTTGTTTTTGTAGCATAAGGAGGCATGAAGAAAAAGAATAAGCATGGAGAACCTGATATTTATTATATGACAAAATATGGTCAAATATCAAGATCAAGAAAATCAAGATAGGCTTGGACTTTAGATTTTCCATTGTTATTAGGTTTTCTAAATAATTAGAAAACTTAGTCATATTAGGAGTTCAAAGCCTAATTATTATAAGAGTTCAAGACCCAATTGTCTTTGGTCTCCAAAACCCACTTATACTAGAATAAGAGATAGGTCTAAACCTAAACCCTATTTAAGAGAAGAGAAGAGGCAAAAGAAGGGGAGGAGGAAATTGAGCACAACTCAAGAGAGAGGCCAAGAATTCAAGGTTTTCTTGAAGAGAAGACAAAAAGGGTGACAGACTTCTTGTTTTTGAATTCAAGATGCCTTCTTTATTTCTTATTATGTTCTTCCTCATTATTTCTTTATGCTTTAGTTTACTTTTGTTAGAACTACGATGTAACCTAATTATTATGGTATGAATCTTATGATTATTATGTTTTGCAAGATATTTTGTTTATGTGAAGTTACATATTACAGTGTTTAATGCTTTTAAGTGATTAGCTACCACTTGAATGATATGATTTGCATGTTTGAGACCGACAAGAGATGATATGCAGTTGTTTCTTGTAATTTGTAACCATAAATTAAATATGGATGGACATATACCATATTATTTGTGTAGCTTTTGGTGTAAACTGGGAATGTTCATAGATCCTAATGCATTTGGTTTGTTTCAATTCACATATAGAGATATAGTGAATTAATGAACTAAGTAGGTTTGTTATACCTAGACATAGGATAGTAAATAAATTAGGAAATTCCGCCATCACATAGATATTATCTCTCTTGCAAGCATAAATAATTAATATTAGTACCTAGTAATTATGGTGAAGTCATATGCTCTAACATATTTCTTTTATTAAGTTTTATTATATTTAGTTAATTAATTTACCATCTATCATTGGATTTGTTAGATAAATTCTAAGAGTTATTCACCGTTAGTAATTAGTTGGTCTAATAATCACCAATCTCTGTGGGATGATATCTTTCTCATCATTATATTACTTGTTCGACATGTTCACTTGCATATAAATTTCACCGAACAATGCCCATTTCTTTATTCGTTGAGTTTGTACTTAAGAGAACATCCTTTTGTAAAGCAAACTTATACACATAGAATATACATGAGCATGTGGGCAACTTCCTACATTTCTTAGACTCACTTGTACTTAATGCTTTCTTGTATTTTCTTCTTTACTTTCTTCATTCACCAAGGCTTAAGTTGGAAGCTCTTTTTTTTTTTTTTTTTCTTTTAGGGACCAACTAAATGCAACTCATTTAGATTTGCCTTCAAAGGTATTTTATTTTCCTACATTTAAGGGTTCTTTTGTTAGAAAAATATGCTGTTAGTTAGATGCTTGTATATATGTTATGTTTTAACTCTCTAGCTAGTATGTTTTAACAGTTCACTATTTTGAAAATTTAACTTGATTGATTTCCCACCAACCACAAACACCTTTTGAAAACTTTTCCTATTAGCTTTCTTCGTAATTATGGCACACCCATTAACCATGGCTTCCACTCTTTTTAGAAACTAGACACCAAACCTAACTACAAACTAGTGCCTTATCCATAATGTGATCTTTATTCTCTTTGCCATAGACACACTTGGAGCATATTTAATTGTTGTTTTACTTAAGGATGGTTTGAACTATGAATTATGGAGTAGGCAAATGAAGAATCAACTAATAGCCAAAAACAAATGGGGGCATGTAGATGGATCTTTTCCTTGACCCAAAATTAACCCAAAAAAAGAGTAGGCTTAGGATCAATCTCACTTTATTGTTTAGAGCTTGTCTGAAAAGTCTATGGATAGGCATTTAGTAATGTTTATATCTAAAAGGAACAATTTACAAGTGTTTTAGGAAGCTTTTGAGAAACGTTTTGGAACTCTCACCAGAACTCAACTTTATTACCTTTGACAATGTCAATTTGAGAATAAGACGTCCTCTTCCATAATCACATAATGTTGCTCAAAGATTAGCAATATTTGGGTTGAAATCAAAACCTTGGAACCTCCAATCCATTATGATTATAGAAACTATTCCTACAAAGTGGATGAACAACTTGATAAGCAAATCAAAAAGCACAAAACCATGGATTTCCTATTAGGTTTACCATGAAATTTAAAAAATTTCAAGACAAACATCCTATCAAACAAAAAGCCTTTATCGGGTGTTGATTTGCCTTTAATCTAGTGAAGGAGGATGAACATCATTGTTAAAAAGATCACATTGGGATTGGGGTCTCAATAGAGCAGTCCTTGTGGCAACTTCTCCAACATTGCTTATGCAAAATGCTATGGGCAGAAAAGTCAACAAAAAGAGGAGGGCAATTTGCTCTCATTATCACAAATTTGGACACTCAAAGGGTAAATGCTAGAGGTTGGTGGGGTTTCCCCTTAGATGGGTCTCGAAAGGCAAGGGAAAGTAAGCTATAAGCCAAGCATTCTAGATTGGCTATGGAATCGTGAGCAACAAAATAAGGGTTGTAGGCTTGAAGCAGGAACCCTTTTTTAGGTTAGGTGGTCTTTAAGGCTCAAGCGGTTTTCAGATCTATCAGGCTGACCTCATGGCTTATATCAATAGGCCCAACCTTTTTTCCATGCACAAGTACCCCATGTTTTTTTTTTCTTTGCTTGAATGGCCTAATGCCCATTTCACATGGGCATGTTTATGGATTTTAGTAGTTATCACAAATGGGCCATTAGAATTAGACTAGAAGCACCTCTTTTGCATATGACTACTAGAATCCATAAACATGCTCACATGGGCCCATAAATTCTGATTGCCCCTTCAAGCTAATATGTATATATTAGCTCCAAAACATGTTCATTGCATAGTTGTGATGCCTTCACCTGAATCACTTGGTAACTATGAAGGTACAATACACTCATCAAATTTTAATCATCCGTGAATTATGGATTCAAGTGCAAGTGACCATGTCATGTACGCTTTAAGTTTTTTATATTCCAATTATTTATGCACATATCAATCATTACCTATTGAGTTGCCTAATGGAACATATGTTTATGTCATACATATTGGACATTCATAACTACAAAATTATTGCACCTAAACCATGTATTATCTATACCTTAGTTGAAATTACCTTTGATGTCAACTGCATTGTTGTATTTTGTAATGTCATTTGCATTTTTTAGAAGTATACGATTGTATAGATGATCGGACTAGGTAAAGTAATACAAGGGTTTTATTTTTTGCAACCCACTCTTTCTAAATTATCTCATTGTATTATGTGTATTTTTAGTAATTTTCATTCTCTTTTGTCTTGTATGAATGTGAATGGTTTGTATAATAACAATGTTAACACTAGTTATATCTTATAGCATAAACATTTAGGAAATAGTACTCAAAAATCTTATTTTATTCATGGTAAATGTATATAATGTCTTTTTTTTTTTCATGTTCTATTGTCTATTGGCGAAACATACTCTATCTAATTTTTTGCAATGTCAGACTTTTAGTCAGGTTGCATTTGACTATGTGCATATGAATTTGTGGAGATTGCATAAGGAACCTAATCATGACAAGTTGCATTATTTTTTAATTTTATTGGTGATTTTTCATAGGCAACTTGGACTTGCCTTTTGCATTTTAAAGATCAAGCTTTCTCTACCATTCTATGCTTTCTTTTCATGGTTAAGACATAACACGGTGCCTAAGTCAAATGCATTCGTTCTAACAATGTTACTGAATTTCTTTCCATTGCATATTCTAACTTTCTAACATCTCATAGAATATTCCATGAGATTTTTTATGCATACACCCCTTAATAAAATGGGTTGGTAGAGCACATTGCATATGCCTTAATGTTCTAGGCTCACATCCTTACATGGTTTATGAGGGAGTACATTTTGACAACCATTCATATCATTAATCAATTACCTAGCCCTAGACTTGGAAACTAGCTCTCTTATGAAATTTGCATGGAAAAACACATTTTTTAGATCATCTATAGGTCTTTGGTTGTACATGCTATGCCATTGTCATGCTTCCTAGAGATAAATTTTCTCTTATGGCCATTCCATGTCTCCTTTAATATCCTTAAAAAAAGGTTATAAGGTTTATGATCTAGATAGTGAAATATTTTATCAATCATGATATTTTTTTTTATGAATATGATTTTTGATTTTCTCTAAGTTAATGTATAGTTCCTTCTAGTGATTCACCCTCAAATTAACCATCATTAATGTTAGACATTGCCTAATCATGTGATCCATCATATACCACATTAGAGCCATCTATAAACATACCACATTCTCCATTGGAGCCATCACTGAAAGAACCTTACATGCCACTTTTGGATAGATAGCCTCAAACCATTGATCCTTCATAAACCACATTACCTAACCAAACTCTTAAGGAAACCCTATAACCACCTTTAGAACTATCACCACTAGCTCCTTCATTATTATCATGACCAACACATCTTCTCATTTGGACTGCTAATTACATATGTTTGTCCACCTCCATGGAGATGAATAACTATTATCCCATATTTGACCATATTCTTCTTAACCATTTTTATCCACACCATAGGCATCTCATTGCTTCCATCTCCATTGTTATTGAGCCTAAAACATATCATCAAGCACTTAAGGACAATCATTGGATTGATGTTATGGATCAAGAATTGTTGGCCCTTGAGGCTAATCACACATGAGATGTTGTGATATTTCCACTTGGTTGTAAGGCCATAGGGTGTAAGTGGGTGTACAAAGTGAAGTATCATGCAAATAATACTATTAAGAGGTACAAGGCACGGTTGGTGGCCAAAGTATACATATAACATGAAGGGATAGATTATGGTAAGACTTTTCCCTTGTGGCTAGGTTAGTGACTGTGAGATAGTTTATAACTATTGTAACCATCAAACATTGGTGTCTTCATTAATTAGATGTCTAAAATGCTTTCTTACATGGGGATTTGATAGAGGAGGTTTATATATAGCTGTTTAGTGAAATTTAAATGCAAGTGAATATATCGAACAAGTAATATAATGATGACAAAGATACCGTCCCACAGAGATTAGTTATTACTAGACCAACTAATTACTAACGGTGAATAACTCCTAGAATTTATCTAACAAATCTAAATGATTAATGATATATTAACTAACTAAATTTAAGAAAACTAAATACAATAAATATGTTAGAGCTTCAGATTTCACCATAATTACTAGGTACTAATGTTGATTATTTATGCTTGCAAGAGGGATAATATTTATGTAATGACATAACTTCCCAATTTATTTACTATCCTATGTCTAGTTATAGTAAACCTACTTAGTTTATTAATTCACTATATCTTTATATGTGCATTGAAATAAACCAAATGCATTAGGATCTATGAACATTCCCAGTTTACATCGAAAGCCACACAAATAATATGGTATATGTCTATCCATATTTAATTTATGGTTACAAATTACAAGAAGCAATTGCATATCATCTTCTGTCGGTCTCAAACATGCAAATTAGATCATTTAAATGGTAGTTAATCACTTAAAAGCATTAAATACAGTAATATGCAAGTTCACATGAATAGAATATCTTGCAAAACATAACTATCATAAGATTCATACCATCATAATTAGGTTACATCATAGCTCTAACAAAAGTAAACTAAAGCATAAAGAAATAATAAGGAAGAACAATTATAAGAAACAAAGAAGGCATCTTGAATCCAAGAATAAGAAGTTTTTCACCCTTTTTGTCTTCTCTTTAAGAAAACCTTGAATTCTTGGCCTCTCTCTTGAGTTGTGCTCAATTTCCTTCTCCCCTCTTCTCTTAAATAAGGTTTAGGTTTAAACCTATCTCCTATCCTAGTAGAAGTGAGTTTTGGATATATAAAACAATTGAGTTTTGAACTCCTAATTTAATTAGGCTTTGAACTCCTAATATGATAAGGTTTTCTAATTATTTAGAAAACCCAATAACAATAAAAAATCTAATAACAATCATCTAAAGCCTAAGCTCATCTTGATTTTCTTGATCTTGATATTTTGATCATATTTTGCCATATAATAAGCATTAGGTTCTCCATGCTTGTTCTTTTTCTCCATGCTTCATTATTCTACAAAAACAAGACAAATTTAAGTACATAAAGAGGAATTCAAATATTTTCTCATAAGCATTGCATTATTTATTGCCTAAAATAGGTAAAATAACTCTATAAAAATAAAGTTATCAATAGCTTTTGCTTGGTTTTCATCTCAAGGAGAGAGGTTAGTGTATCATTTGAGAAAATCATTGTATGGATTAAAATATGCATTGAGATAGTGGTGTGCCAAATTCACATAGGTGCTCCTTGTGGTTGGCTTTTGCTAATCTTTGCATGACTATGCATTATTCACCAAACAAGATATCATCATCCTTCTATTTTATGTGGATGAGATTTTGGTAATTGGAGATAATCTTTCTACAATTTTAGAGCTCAAGAGGTATTTGCAATCGGTCTTCCATATAAAGGATCTTGGGCAATGCAAGTACTTCACCAAGATAAAAATAACTCATTCACCAAAGCATATATACCTTAGCCAGTGCAAATACACACTGGAATTGGTCATGGAGGTCAAACTTGTGGAGTCTAGGACTGCCATTGCTCCTTTAGAACAAAATGTGAGGTTAACTACACCAAAGTATGATAAAGGAGATCTTGAGAAATGAGATGACCCACTTCTCAAGGAATGTGCTCCATATTAGATAATTAATGGCAAATTAATATATTTGACTCACATCAGGCCAAACATTAGTTTCATGATCTAGCACTTGAGTTAGTTTATCAATTCTCTCAAATGCTTGTACATGGATGTTGTTATAAGAGTGTTAAAATATATCAAAGGACACTTGGACTTGGCCTTTTTCTTTTGTATTTATAAAGGTTGGAGCTTATTGCTTATTGCAATTCAGATTATGTGACCTATCCTATGTCGCGAAAGTGCATGACTAGTAATTGTTTTAAACTAGGTGACTCCTTTTTGTTATGGTTGGCCAAGAAACAACCAATTGTATCCCAATTGTTAGTCAAGTTAAAGTATAAAGCCATGGGATGCACAATTTGTGAAATTATTTGGCTTGTTGAATTATCCAAGATCTTAGTGTGGTTACTCCTTGCCTTGTTCCACTTTTTGGCAATAGAGAAATGGTGGGGCACATCGTTGCAAACCTTATTTTTCATCAAAGGACAAAACAAATTGCGATAGACTATTACTTTGTGTGAAAAAAAAAATTCTAAGAGGGGTAATCAAGAATTGCTATGTCAACACGTGGGAGTAGGATGCTTATTTATTTACTAAAGCATTGTGTAGCTCACAACATCATCATTATTTTTCAAGTTTGGAGTATTTGATTTGTACAAATATCTAGCTTGAGAGGGATTCTTGAAATACATAGTGTGTTATGGGCTCTTAGTGTGTTTTCCAACCTTGGCCCATCATTGTTATATGGGCACATTTCTTTATTCTTTGAGTTTTACTTAAGAGAACATTCTTTTGTAAAGCAAACTAATACACAAAATATATGAGCTTTCAGTCAGCTTCTCACATTTCTCATACTCACTTGCACTCAATGCTTTCTTATGTTGTCTTCTTTACTTTCTTCAAGAGATTTTGTCCAAGATTAGCCAATAAATTGACATTTTCTTAGAATTCTTTTCATTAAATTCCTTAAAGAAGTAAGAAAGATAGAAAAAATCAAGATTTTAAAAATTTTCCCTTTTATTTTAATCAACTAGTAATATTTATTGTACCAACATTTACTAAATTTTAATGTATATTAGTATTTTTTTATTAATTTAATACAAAGTAAAGTTTTTGTTTTTGAAAATAAATATCATAAAATGTTAGTAGGTGGACTTGGGCCACCTTTTATGTCCAAGCCATTTTGGTTGAGCCCCCTTATAGACATTGGGTTTCAAAATTTTGGTTTATTTGCTTCAATGAGGATTCTTTTATGAACTAAGATGTGATCTAATAGTATAGCCACTCCATGAATTTGAAAATTTATCAATTTTGTTAGACTTTAGAAAGATTTGAATTAGGAGGATTAGCTAAGAACATGTACATAACCATTAGTGCAAAATATAAGATAATATGGTGTAATGTGAAGATTACAATGCTTAAGGAGTTGTTCAATAAAGGTATCTTGGGATCTTGGTGTGTGAATCAAAATGACAGAGTTGTTTTTCCATTGTTTTCATTGGTTGACCTATGCACCTTATTTCACATAGGACGTAACTATTGAATTGCAGAAAAAGTAAATAATAGAATTAAAGTAGTGTTAAGCAAGGATGAAACTAAACTTGATATAATGTATATGTGCAAACATTAATAAAGCAGGTAATAATTCATGCAAGTCCATCAAGAAGAGAGACAATTATATGTGATTCTATTCTTGTCATGGAGTTTCCACGTCCCACAACCTACAAAATGATCTATCTTTCGTGTGATCTTTATCAGTTTATTTGAATACGTAGCGACTTTATTTTGAGTTCCTTTTGAAAATTATTCTTGGATCTTGTCGCCATAGACATCAAAGCTAGAGATACAACTTGATGGCAATGGTTTACTATTCACCTTCCTCTGAAGTTTTGATGACGAGTTCTAAGAGGGTTGGCTGAGAGTGATTCTTACTAAGCAAGAGGCCTATTCATCTATCCTTGTCTACTTCGCCTACAGTACCCAATTCTGCCCAGCGGAGTACATCAAATCTTGCGCTGCACTCGGATTGATTACATGCTACTCAAGGACTCCTTTTTGTGTACTCAGCTCATCTGTCAGAGATGATAAAAGATATTGCAGAGCATAGAACTTAGGCCATTGATTACTTTGATTGTAGACACAAATACGATTTCTATAGATACAAATGAGTAAGATTGTATAAAAGGGAAGTGGACTACATAAGATTTTCTTTCCTTTTTGCATCTTCTTTCCTTCTTCTTCTTTACTATTTTCTCATTTCCTATTTTCTACCGGAACATTCTTCTTTTCTCTAGCCTGCTCTATTTCTTAACTTCTTTTAATTCTTAGCGAGTTCCTCCTTCATCTTGATTTGCTCTCTTTCTCTAGCTCTTTATCAATATTATTCAAAAGCATATCTTAATTGAAAGTTACCTTATGAGTTGAAATGATCACTCTTTTCCAGCACAAGATTCATAGTCTTCAACATTCCCTTGGCACATTGAAAGGTTGTCCAATAAAAATGATGCCAAAATATAATTGATTTAGAGTACAACATACTTTGGGTTTTGGTGTCTTGTTAAAAGGCTTAAAGATTAATTCAAAACTAACTCATAAGTAGGAGGATTTTCTTTAATTTAATCTTCACTTCACTCATCTGTGGTATAGGACTCATAATGTTCAACACTAATTTTCACTAATTTTTAAGTGCTAGTAATTAGTACTTCTATTTATATGCAAACTATAATGTCATTGAAATCTATCTTGTCAAATGCTAGCGAAGAATTGGAACCAATTGAACTAACTAAATTGAAATGCATCCATATGCCAAAGCAGATAAAACATCCTGTTTGTAATTCAATCAATTCCAAAGTTTGAGGGTGAATAATAGCGTTCGAGTCTAGAAAGGTTGTGCTCTCTTTAAAGTGGCACTTTATAAAAAGCACAATTCCTCACCAAAATTTCGAAGACTTTCATAAGAATTTATTTTATTTTTTAGAGAGTGTATTTTTATTCAAAAGTATAAGTAAGCTTTTCTTTATGAATATGATTCCCAAGTACACTTTAGGAAGTGTGAAACTTATGCCACTATTTGACATGTCTCATTATCCCAAATATGATCAAATTTATGTGTAATAAGACGAAGCGATGTCACATAAATCACAAGGATTCAATTTATTGAAATGTTACACTTGATAGCTGAGTGTAGATTTTATAATGGAAAGTTTATTCTTATTTAATAATTAACTTCTCAGTAGATAATTTTTTTTTAGTAAAATGATTTCAAGTAAGAATTAACATATTTTAGTTGGCTTTTGTCCTCTTCCTTAAAAAATTGGAGACCAACAACAAACTTCTCCGAATCAGCCAATGGACAGTAAATAATCATTTCACTCCTAATCACCAAGTGAAAAAAGTAAAAAAGAAATTTAGCATCCAGGCAGTAGATAATCATTCCTATTTTAATTTTTTTGAAAGATTCTTCTTAGAATTTCTATTCACCTATCAAGCATGACTGTGATCGTATTGAATACATTTTCATTTATCCGGACCAAAAAAAAAAAAAGAGAGAAAGAAATAGAGAGGGAAAAAATATTTTACAAAAGAACCTCTAAATACAACCTCGCTCAACATCTCAAACCTGGAAAATTATATCATTGAAGAGGTGATGCAAGTTTATAAATTTTTACCAAGTGAAAACTTGGCAAATTATACAAGTATCTTTGCAAAGTGTTTATGTTCTCAGTATCTAAGTTAGTGCTTTATGTGGACTTCATTTTTTTTCCGATTTATCAGCTGATACATGTCCCCTTGAGAACTGTTACGTTTGTTTTGCAAATAACATAAGTAATGCTACAAGAAAGTTTGTCACTGATGGATTTGTTGCAGCGACTTGTGTTTTGCTCAACGACTTGAATTGTCTCAACAGCTATATTGTGGGCGTTTTCCTTTTTATTTTTGGTTCTCTATTTTAGGAAAGTATAGGAGGCTGGGCCTCCCAACAAAAAGACTAATAAGAAATGCGAATCCTAATGCAACTTCGTACGTAAGTCGGGTTTTGTATTTTGGCTCAAAAAATTGTGGCATAAGCAACTTAAAAATCGTGTATTCTTAAAACTGACAATTAAGCGTTTCTTGCTTTTTGAGCAACTGTATACCACTTCTCAAATGTGCTAGCTTCCACCTTAAAGAAAGACTTGTGGGGCACCTTGCCACGCAAGAAAGACGCTATTTTTAGTGACTACTTTATTGAGATAGAAACTGAGGACATTGCGTATGTGGTGGTTATTTTTGGCCCTTTTTGGTGATAATAGGAAGATGCATATGGAGAACAATCGTCACAAGAAAAAGACTTGTAGGGCATACCGTGTGCTTTCATTTTTTAAGAACTTTTATTGACCTGTAAAACCAAAAGCATCTCTCCCTTCTATTTCCTCCTCAAAGTTGGATTATTCATATGGACAACTTCATAGAGTGGTTTTGCTTTTTCCAGAACGAGATTAGTTGTAAAGGGATTGTCTTTGTCTTTGAAGAGTTGTAATCACTTGTCTTTCCAATTTGAAGGTTATTCCACCTTGTTAAGGTAAGATAAAAGACAAAGAAGGGATCAAGAGTTGATCATCTCACTGACTGAAATGTAACATCTTCACATGGACAACTTACTCATAGGAAAGCCAATAAATACAAGTATCTAAAAATTTGGTTGCCTTTCTCAAAGGACGCAAAAGTTCTTATCACACATTAGATATGGCAATACGTCCTAATGGGACAATAGGGAATTTGAGTTCTTGCTCATCACAATATATCTTTTGGGAAATACCTCTCAAGTATCCGATTCCTAACACCCACTTTACAGGGGATTGTTTCTCATAATAAGGAGTTTGTTTTTCGTAATGAAAGTTAAGACGTTTCTCACAAAATAAGAGAGAGAGAATTATCTAACTTTTTGAAAGGTTGTTTCCCCTTAAAAAGGAGTAACGTTCTTCTTTATGAAAGGTAGCCTTTTCTTACCAAAGAAGGTTGCTCTTTAAGCCATCCACTACTAAAGGGAGATTTATCCGTCACAAGAGAGACAATTTCTTTCAATCGTTCGAGGTGATGGTCGCTTCTCACGTTTTTAGTGAGGTGATTGCCCTAACTCTCACGACAATTTCCCTTAACCGTTCGAGGTGATGTTTGCTTTTCATGTTTTTAATGAGAGTTGGTTATTCGTCTCTTTTTCTATATATATGTAATACAATACAATATTATATGAGTATTTATAATTACTAAAAACATGTCAAATGGGAGTCACAAAATATCAACTGAATGGTCTAAGATAACGCAATATTATAAAAATAAGAGCACAAAATGATACAAGTATCTATTTGTAACTGGAAAAAAGATATAATTATTGAAATTGGAATGTCAATGAAAAGTTAAAATGACGAGAAAATCTACGTGCTAAGCATGATTCTTCTTTTAATGTTTTGAATAAAATTTTCTCTTTCACTTGGCAATTCACACAGGGATAATCGGGTTTAAGGGGGACTTTAACTAGCCATAAAATTCTATTTGAATTGGTTAATTTATTGATTTTTTTCCGTATACAATTTTCCCTTCATTTTTCCGTGGTAATACTTGAATGGGGAATTCTGCCAAAAAAGGAACAAAATAAAATTAAGAAAAAGGAAAGAGCAACTGATTTACACAAGAGAAGATACAGGGCTTCTTTTTTTTTTGGTTGTAGAAATTATTTCATATACTTCTTTTCTTGGAAGACATAAAATGACATGAGCACTTCTGATAAAAGACAAAAGTACAGTTATTTGTATAACAATCCACGAAAAGTCCTTTTGTTCTTTCCCTCTTTTCAGAAATGGACAACGTAATTGTCCACGAGATTTCCCGTCAGTTTTGCTTTGATCATTGGAGACCAAGCAGAAAAGTGGAGAGGGATTCGAGCTTCTCCTTTACATACAGTTTCTTTCGATGGAGGCAAGCAGTGGCTTTATTTCTTCAAAGAATATTTCTTTCACTCCTCTCGGATGTTCGTAGCCTTCTGGCGTGGACAAAGATATTGCCATGTAAAAATAAGAGGATAGTCCACCTTCATAGAGTTAAGAAATCTTAGACAGACACTTTCGTAGATTTACTTCTTCAAAGAATAAACCACCTCATTTGTTGTAGGAGTTCTATTTAGAACACTTATTACCCCCTTAAATCAGTTTATAAAAAAAAAAAAGAGTATTTATTTCATTTCAAAGATTTTTATCAAGGAAGACTTGAGTAGTATGGGATGTTTTTTACATTGTTCTTGATATGTTCATTTGTAACCAACATAGGTTATAAGTTTTGTTAGGGTGTAGTACGTCTCGTTTCATATATGGGGAATACTATCTCTTGAATCTAGACTTTTGTACAATATTAAAAAAAATCATCACCTCTTTAAAACTGATTTATGAAGAGATAGTATATATATATATATATAGATAGGTTTTTGAACATATTCCTCAGGTTGGATTTAGGCAATATAAAATACTCTATATATCATCTTAACAAATTCCAAATTTTAAGACAGAAATGCAAAAAATCTGAAAGGACATCTGTTTATTGCTCATTCTCAAGAACATGCTCGAACATATTATTGTTATGTTGCCAACATATATCACTATTATGGTAAGGAACCCACAAAGAAGATACACCCATAAAAGGAGCTTTCTAAGAAACAACAAGGAGGATTTGCTTTTTCCTTGACTTGGGCTCCCCCTCCTGAGCCAACTTGAATCTTCTTCTAAATATATGCTTCCTCTCATCTGTATCCTCTCACACATTGGTTTCACTCGGCTTAGTAGGTGCATCGCCGGTCCCTCCGTTCCTGGTCGAGTCTTCCATCTGATTTATTGCAGTGTCGAAGGTCAACGTGGTCTCTGTTGCACTCAATTGCACAGTATTTGGTAGATCCTGCAGCTTAAATTCTGGCAATATTTCTTTCTTCTTATCCTTGTAGATAATGTATAATATCATCTGAACGATTCCGAATGTGAAACCGAGTACGTTTGGTGTCTGAATAGGAAAAAAAAAGAAGCAAATAGACTTATAAGCAGGGTAAAATACTATGAATTCCTGCTTTGATGGAATCCGCAGACTTTACCGCAATGAAGAGATCGTTTATCAATAGTCCATAGAAGAACCACATTGTAGCACAGATCGTCAAGAAGAATGATAGTGACAATGGCATGAATTCCACGCTCTTTGTCGTTATAACTAGCTTCTGGAATGAGAAAAAGATAGAAAAAGGAATCCATCAAGAGAACAATAATTAAGTTGAATCTAGTTATGCCTGCATAGAATATAACTTGGAATGGTGCAAGGAAATATAGAAGAAGAACAACTACCATGACACTAAGAGGAGCTGCAAAAACACAAACGGAAAAAATGGCGCAAATCCATCCAACTGCTGTGCGACGAAGAAAGGTATCTGGAATTAGGGATGTGCTAACTATTATCAAACCCAGCAGCCCCACGTTAAAGAAAATAAGAAGCTTTGCCGTATGAATCTGCAGAGTAAGAAGCTTTGCCGTATGAATCTATTTTCAACTTTTAAGTAGTAAGAATACTTGTTATGCAGGAGTTTAGGCCATGCCTAAGCATGAGTAATCAATGGAGAAAGACTATACCCTAGCTCTCCCCGGTGCATATATCAGGAAAATGACGAGGTATACCAATTCAATGGTAATTCCAATGGAGTTGATAGTGATGAGCATGACTGCACTTGTCTTCAGGAGCGCATAGTAGAGCGTTAACATCGCGCTGAATAGTGCTACTGAATAAGGCAGTGATAGGAAGTCTTCTGTTGATTTTTTCTTACATATCCTGTAAAAGGTTGGCCTGGTAAAAGCAAATCATTAGAAAGAACGATAGAGATTCATAGGCTGAAACTCCATAAACATGGAGAGAAAACTCACAATGGAGCTAGATATACAAGGAACGAGACGATATTGCCTGTATACAAGGAAGAGGCAAAAGAAGGAAGTATTAGAGAATGAGAATGTATGAACACAGAAAAGTTTGGTGAAGGGAGAAAAAGTAAGGTACCAAGAAGGCCAAAAACAAAAGACAAGTGATCAGCGTGGATTTCCATTCTTGGCGTAGTGCCCTTGGGTTTGCGAGGGAGAGGAGGCTGCTCAGGGCACTACGAAGAGCTTGTTACAATTCTTCGCATGGGTACTTATATATACATACGATATAGAAATGCTTTAAATGATGGTGGCCCAGAGAGTTGCTTTTGGACATTCGGCTTTGAGCTGTTAAGCAAACTAGATCTAGACTTTGTAGGATGGAACTAGTTGAGCTGGGAAGCTGTATCATGGCCATTTCGGAGCTTTATCTCTTGGTTCTTCGGCATCTCTTTTGAAGTTTCATCACTTGCTAGCCGCTTATGGTAGTCGTTTATCAGATGGGCCTTTCTAGCCGAAGTAACTTACACGATACAAAGTTAGATCACCAAAAGACACGTTTGCTAGCAATTCCTCTAAATTTGTACTTCTGAGTGATTAAAGTTGTACTACTACCGTATGTTTTCCGCAAAAAATTTCCTCCAGAATCTGTCAATCAAGATCAAAAGAAAATGAACATTGGCTAGCTTTTGGTAATACATAATTCCAAATCAAAGTCTGCCCTTTCTCAAACTTGCTTTATATTTGGTAAACTGTGTTCTTCATACAAAAATTCCATGGCTCTTCGTCTACTTGACCATGAAAAATGGAAGACATAACCTGTCTGAAGACATTTTTTTGTGGCAATGCTCTTCCTTTTATCTGGTTTGAGTCTTTGCTATTGGAGTAGAGCTCTAAGCCTCGATGAGTGGTCTATGTGGCTTGGAAAGCGAGCGGCTTGAGCCATTTGGTGACGTGAAGCGATTAAATGACAGTCATGGAGGCCAGCAGAGTTTGTTCATGTTTGCCCAATGCTTTTTTATGGAGGTTGGAATTGGCACGCGAGACGTGAGAGCCCACTAGCCGTTACGTTCAAACGGTTTCAACCAGAACACCGTGTCTGGACTGTCTTGCTTTTGCTCCACGCAGCTTTGTTCTCACACTAATCAATAGCTACTTTAATCCGTTATCAACTTATATAATCTTGTTGAAAGCTGATACGTGTCTCATTGTTATAATTCTAATAAGTGAATATGTTCTCTTTTTGACAAGTCATTTGAAGGAATGAAATAAATTTTTTTAACATGTCATCAGAGAGTCAATATCAACTAAGATACTTAATAAAATTTGGTTCGTATTATAAAGAATATTGACTTATTATGTTCTGTATATGCATAAAATGTTCACATTTCTTAAAAATCAATTTTAAGGGAAACTAAATCTTATCTCCTAGTGTGAAACCATGTATAATGGAAAGCATTGGCAATAGGGAATCTAAGTGGTTCTGCTTTTGTGGCAATCGGGAAAAGCAGTTGACATAGACACGAAAGTCATGTAGGCAACTGTTTTAACACATCATGTGAGATTGAATTTGTAGAGAAGCATTGCCAACATCCTGGCATGCATTTGATAGATCAATATAATTAGCTACTTCAGAAGTGCTCATCTTGACATCCCCAACACTTTCTATCTTTCTGCAGAAACCACTTCTAGTTACAGAATTTCACTATCATTTTTCACATTTCCTTGTCAAGCAGGTTAGATCTATATGAAGTTTGAAAGAAAAAAGAAGGATTTATGATTCATTCAGGCTCATGTTGACTTGCCGTTTCTGTAATCACAGACAATAATGTCGCACCAATACTTATTAGCTATGGGGTTCGGGCCAGCTGTCCAATTGAATAGCATTTATGCAGTTTCTGTCTTACTTTACTTTTTGGCTAGTAACAATATTCTTTTGTTTTTTTGCTTGAAGTCCAATGCACTAATGAACTGCAATGTGACCAAAAGAGAAAACGGAAAGTCCTATTGCGTCTCGGCATTAGAAAGCCCACATATCTTCTGTTTTCGGCTTTTCTGGGAAGTCCACAGTTTGCATGAACTAGCTGTTATCGGGATGTAGTATTCCATCTGTAGGAAACTGACGCTTCCGTCTTCAAAAAGACATTATCTTACAGCTAATTTTTGTTTGTATAGAGAGAAAACTAAATTTTACTGAGTAGATCTGTCTTGGAGGATTCCACCCGGATTGCTAATAAAAAGCATGTTCAAGTCCCAATTCTTGCTTAACAACCCAATTTGCATATTATTTGTTGTCTCACACAAAAGGGGAGCGAGAAAGTGATATTTTTAATTGTTTGCCGTGAGATTGTGGATTTGTTGATCTCCAAAATAAAGGTTTCTCTGTACTGAAATTAGTCAAGATCCCTGTAATAATGAGAAGAGCTTATTAAATATAATTAAAAATGATGGAGCATACTCTAGGCCAAATCTACCATTCTTTTCACTTTTCATTGTGTAATTTTTGCAGGATAAAGAAGAGAGATAGTATGCATACCGGTTTTCTATTGTAATAGAACGAAGTGGAGGGATTGTTTGGGTAAAAATAAGATCCAAAAAATAGCAGGCATGTTTTGTGATTTTTTTTATTTAAAATTGAAAAGTTATTTGGAAGTATTATAAAAATAAAAATACTTTGATAGGATTTACATTCCAAAAATAAAATGTTTGTAAGGTTCGTTAGAAATATTATTTTACTTATTTTAAAGTCCTTTTGAAAATTTCTTATGTTTTAAGTAAAAAATTAAACAGGTTTATTTAGTTGAAACAATAAACATAGATAATGTTCCTACGAGATAGTTTTCTAAAATCTGTTTCTTTTATTTTGAAAATAATTCACATTTAATTTCTATATACATATATACAATATTTTTTCTTTAAGTTTTATCACTCGTCAAATGCTTTATGCAATGATAATTTCCCGTAACAAAAAAAAAAAAGAAAACAAAAGAAATTATGACAAATCAAATCATTAAAGAAACAAAAATAATACGAGTACAAGAAACAAAAATACGAACCTTAGGTAATAACTAATATTAAAGAAAACGAGTAATTTGGTAAGCTAGTTCAATCCTCATCAACAACCCGTCAGGTCCTTCAGCATCACGACGGTTTCACTTAATGGAGCAATAATTATTGTTAGCTGCTCCACATGAGCTTTCTTTCCATGACCTTAACTTTTAACGCTTTTTCTCTTTTTAATAAGTAGCGATAGAAGAAAATCAAAGTTTGGTGAGTTCTATGGTTCAATTTGATTGAGTGAGCGGAAACGTAAAGATGTAATAATGAAAAACAATAAACTAGAGGTTGGTAAGTTATGCAAGTGCAAGGGAAGCAAATATAAAATAAAGTACTAAAGTGAGATAAAAAGCATCAAAGAGAGTAAAATGGATTCCATGAATGTAGGGCCATTAGCCTTGCTACAACTACACAAAGCCGAATATGGCTTTGGTGTCGTGATTGATTGGATTGAATTGAGATTACATTAGGCTTGCAAAAGGCTTGCAAGATACTTTCTCCTAGACAAGCCGTACCATTATATAGGCATTCCACGCTTGTCACTTCTAAGCAATTGTTAGAAAGTTTACATGAAGACTTTACATAAAGGTAAAGCTAATTGCCCAGTCTTCACTCTTCCTCACTTACTTTCTTGTCCACTAACTTGTGAGTAGTTGCAAGGCTGTATGCTTTTTCAAGTTCTGCAACATGACTTTCCGGGCTTAAGACTTGCTGTCTGGGGCTAGGAGACTTTGATGTCTCATGTTAGCCTTCATACTTGTGTGCCAACTCACCATCTTCATGCATAAACCTGGAGAAGGTTGATTTAACTGCAACAATGGTGTAGCAACACAATGTGTTGGCTTGAGGAGGTATCTTAGATATATGCTGAGAGTAGTGAGCTTTGTGTGGCTGCACGAGGATAGCCTGTGCTTGCTGTGGCTGGCATATAGCTTCTAATTGAGGTGGAAAGTATGGTAGACAATGCAACCACACTTAACACGTGAGGTGGAATTCCATTGTAGCTTGTTTAAATCAATGGTTTTAACAAAGATGGCTTGCTGCATGAGGTGTAGTCTAGATGGTGAAAGAAAATTCATGCAAGAGATCTTGCAAAGCAAACACTTTAGTTGCTAATGGAGCAATAATTATTGTTAGTTGCTCTACATGAGCTTTCTTTCCATGACCTTAACTTTTACTGCTTTTTCTCTTTTTAATAAGTTGAGATCTTGCCCCATGAGGTGTGTGTCAATCCCCTCGATACATCATTGTCTAAGGGTTCAGCGTTTAGAAAGATATGTTATGCTGTAGAAAAAGACATCTTTGTCCCCTCCATACATCATTCTATAAGAAAGATGTGTCTCATTTGCCTTATTGTTTTAGGGTTAAGTGTTTACAAAGACGTCTTATATTGTAAAGGGAGACGCTTCAATCTTGTTAGTACATCATTGTCTTGGGGTTTAGTGTTTACAAAGACATCTTTTGTTGCAAAGGAAGACACGTCTCAATCCCCTCTGTACATCATTGTCCTAAGGTTTAACATCTAAGTTATAAGATTTAAGCTTTAGAGTTTAATGTCTTTTTTTAGGATTTCTTTTTTTGTTTTATGGTTCATAGTCTAGGATTTGTGATTGTATTGCTTTTTTAGGATTTCTTTTTTGGTTTTATGGTTTATAGTCTAGGATTTATGACTGCATTGCATAATTTGACTCCAAACAAACATTTTCTTTTTGAAGCAAAATTTCTGATTTAGATTTTTATGTCTTATCATCTGTTTTTTTAAAAAGACTTTTCATATAAATATTCATTTTACAAGTAAAAGGGTGTTATATTTGAATTGTTTTGATATTATATTGAGAAGTTTAATCTTTCTTAAAAATAAACCTACATGTACGGATATTTTAATTTTATTTAATATAGAATATTGGAAGTAAAATTTAAGTAATATAAAACTCATATTATACTACTTTTCAATATAATCCCTGCTTTGGTTCACGTAAACATAGTCTTATGGCTCGATGAGTGATGTCTATGTTGACCTTTGTTAGTTCCATTGATTTTGTACTCTGGTAAATGTTAACTTCACTACCCTCAGTCCACAGACTGTTTTTTAGCGTCCATGACTTGATGAATGATGTCAATGTCTTATCATTCAAGGGGGATGGTAGAGACCTTTTGGTTCGTCTGGCAGCCAGCCAGACCTAAACCTCGACTACGCAAAGCACTCTGAGAATGAATAATTATAGTGTCTTGTTGGTTATCACACGTTTTGCAAAATGATAATCAGACCTTTCAACTCCCTTCTCCTCAAGTTCACCCCATCACCATGACTTGCATAGTAGTGAACCTTGGAAGAAACCTACAACAGAAGCAATACTCTGATTGGGACAGATCCCGCGAGTTATCGCTCCCCTCTGCATTCCTGGGTTGGATCAAGCATTGATTTACACCTTCAATAAATGATCCTAACGCATTATTAATCGAAGACAGTTACATCTAAGACTCTTGGAAATCGCAAACGCAGAGTGAGCGAGATGATTCATAATATTAGATCAGCCACCTCCAAAAGCAAAGCGGCAGGGCTTTCACCACGATGTGGTGGTATTAAACACTAGCAGCGACTTGCCATTAATGCAGCTCTAACTTCCTAACTTTCCCCACCTACTCTGTCCTATATTTTCTTTATAACGGTCCTTTAGCAGCGCTCTTTCACTCTTCTAAAACCCCTCCCCTTTTTCTCTTGGAGAGCCTGTATAGAAGCGTAGCAACATGGATATAGTGAGGACTGACGCGAAGGCGATGGAGAGTCCATTGAGCACAAGGCCCTCTGATGCCTTTCTACGTTTTTTGGGCCTGGCTTTTACGTTTGTTGCTGCCGTTCTCGTGGGTGTTAGCAAGGAGACGAAGATTGTTCCTATCACTATTTCAGAAGGCTTACCCACCTTGCAACTCTCCTTCACTGCGAAGTGGCAATACATGTCTGCTTTTGTGTAAGATTTTCTCAGCCTCGTTTCACTTTTGTGCTTTTTTTTTTTTTTTTTTTAATTCTATCTTTACTTCCATTTGTTGGATAAGGAGGGGTTTGGGGTTAATGATGTATTAAATTCAGGAGGTAGATTCTCGGGGGCCAGTAGCCAACTTCTTGGGGTGTTCTGCTCATTCTGTCAAGATTACGAACTCTAGCTTTCCTCTCAAACATACATAAAATAGTAACTTCAGTAGATGTGCATTTTCTATATCTAATACTGAATGATTTGCTATGATCGCAAAAATCCAGAACCTAAAATCATGAAATATCACTATAGTTAACTTCTTTAGTTTAGAAAGTTCTAGAATCTATCTTTGTTATTGTCATGACATAGTTGGGGGTTTATGTGGTCGTACGGCACGTAGCAGAGTGGCATTGAGCTGTTCCCTCACGTGGATTGACTGATCCGTAGGCAAAGAGCCTCATCAGACTTCTTTTGTGAAAAATAAAAAAAAATAAAAAATCCACTCCCTTTCGTTAAGTTGCTTGAAAATTGGTGCTAGTTTTTTTAGAATATTCAGAGAGAGACAAGCATACGAAACATAGATGGTTAAATGCTTTTGGCAGTAAGTTGACAACAAAGGACGTAACGTTCTCCTTCCCATTGCGTACAGGTACTTCTTAGTGTCAAATGCCATAGCTTGTTCGTATGCAGCAGGATCTTTGGCATACTCTATGGCAGCCGGAAGCTTGAAGCCCAGTGCAGCATTGGTACTAAGCATCCTAGACCTAACAATAATGGCGCTGCTCTTCTCCGCCAACGGGGCAGCGGCTGCTATTGGTGTCATTGGTGCTCACGGGAATTCGCATGTGCAATGGAGAAAAGTGTGTGATATATTTGGTGTCTATTGCCAACACATGACGGCAGCCGTAGTCCTGTCTCTGCTGGGATCTTTCGCCTTTATTTGGCTTGTGGTCCTGGCTGTTTTGGCCTTCTATAAGAAATCAAAATAAAGCCAAGTCTCTTAGGTATTGGTTATCTTGTGATTAGATTGGCAGTAGGACAACTCTGTCTGTAGTAGTAAGTGACTAGTATTAAATGCTTCAGCATGGGCGTTATGGCGTTCAAAAAGAACAAAGAAAAAAAAAAAGGAAAAGACTGATGAGTGCTTTGCCCTGTACTAAATTTGATGCCAAGCAGCTGTTTGTTGTGGCTTATTAATTGTTGCTTCTGTGGGTAGGTCCAATGCACTAATTTCACCTTTCTGAATATCGCAAGGAAGAGGACTAGGTGCTTCAAGACTCCAAATTGTTTTGGATACCACGAAATTAGAGCACGACCAGGAGGTTATCAATGTGGTCATTTGGGCTATCCAAATGACCATACCGATTCTGGACCCCAAAATAAAAACAAAGAGATTCCTTGTGCTTGTTATTTGCTTTTTCATTTCTTGAATTTTTCTGTTTCAGAAATAAGATTTCCAAGAATGCATCCGAGTTCCGAAGTAGAACTTCATTTGGTTTGCGTGCAAGTTGGGTGGATCAATTTAGACCCGAGTTGTAAAGCAACCGTATTAATTCTATCCAACCACTCTTCACCAACAGTTAAAGGACAATGCCATCTATATCATCTAATTTTAGATTAAACTCAGTTTCATACCAACTACGTAACTCTTTTAATGTTATCCTTTTTCTGATTGGGGTTTCTAGCAATGCTTTTGAGCCCAGACTTTGCTTCAATAACTCACTAGCAAATCTTATACAGTATAGGATGGTATCCCGGTTGCTACCGCTAGATGAGAAATTAGAAATTTCATTTGCAAGAATGGCTACGAAGAAGGAACTATCCAGAAAAAAACCCCTCAAAAATGGAACACCAGTCTCAAACGCATTCGTCCAGTGAGCAAACCTAGCCTTTTACGAAGGGAAGCGCTGGCTACCAGGACAAATACAATCTTCGCTTTGTAGCCGTGTGAAAGCACTCCCGGTGTCCATGTCCAAGTCCAATAGTATACCGTGAACGGTCGAGCAAGACAAGTTGCATGAAATGTGCCATTGCAACTTAAGATCAATAGCTGGACGAACCATTCGAGGATGTACAGGCCGGAAGCTATTAATTCTCCATGGTCAAGCCATCGATTCTCCTCCAAGAGGATTCAGTAGCAATAACTTTGACAGGAAGAAGGGAAAAGCTATGGCGTCAGTTCATTTTTTCCACTCTCAGCAATCTGAAGATGGTGATCAACACTGCCTTCAATAGCAAGTCAGAGAAAAGAGCACCTGGGAAGAATTTAATACAACGAATCTAAAACCTACACAGGTCACTTGTCCTGCAAATTCAATATCCAGTTCTTTACACATCATTAATTACATTTTACATTTCATCCCGAAAGGATAAAAAGAATTTCTTCTACTCTTTACCACAGCCAGTACCACCTGATTACAGATGAAAGTCCATATTCTTCTCTGGTAATTGGCAACCTGTAAGCATGGAAGAGGAAACTCTATACTCTCACTACACGGTAGTTCCGATTTGACTACTGCCCTACCAGTGTTTTACTGATGCATTTTAGCAAATCGACCCTTGATTCTTATCCTGCTTTCTGCTCGAGCCTTCCGGGATTCATACCTAATGTGCTTATCATACCTGTTGCCAGAATGTCATTGTAAGTATGTCGGCATGATGAAAAATGTGAAGCATATGCAAATTATGGAAGTGAATCGTAATTCAAATTGATTGGCTTCACATTCTCGACAAGATGAGAACAATTTGCTATAAACATGCCTATTGATGAGTGTGAAGCTTTCTGCACTCATATATAACAATCGTAGATATGACCCAGAGAAGTCCCAATTACTCCAAATCACAACTTTTCAATTGAGAAAATGCCAAGCTATTACAGAGGAACTAAAAAATTCTTAAGCTCTCAAGAAGCACAAAATATAAATTCTAAATAGCAAACTATTCAGGATAGAAGTTAGAAAATAAAAGATATCCTTTGTATGGATTTAAATTGTTCCAACTCACACGCAAGCCTCAGCTTTCATTTTGTCAAAAGCACGACAAACTTCCAATTTGAAATTCCCAAAGTCTCATTTCACGCCAGATCAAAACAAACTCCAAACATTACAAGATTCATTTTTTTTTTTCTTTCTTTTAGAAAAAAGCATACTTAGGGTTCAAAATCGTGGAAGTTTCAGAGATTTTAAATGAAAAATACTTAAGAGCATATTAAGGGTACAGATGATACCTCCTTGTTTTCTTCTTTTCCTTGTACCGTGAGATTGCAGAATCCCTCTCCTGACTGTTTAAGTCATGTGTAGCAGCCCTCGGAAGAGCAGATAAGGCTACATATCTAGTGGGATATGAAAATGCTTCAATAGAATCATTGGCATGACTCACGTTGCCACAGATATCTGATTTTTTGTCAGGAACCATAGGATTTTCCTCAAGGTATCTTCTTTTCAATGAAATAGGGCAACAAAGTTGATTCGTGGCCTTGTCAAGATCAGTACAACACTCAATTTCGTTTCTCTGCATGATAGAAAGAATATTTAACCCTTTTTAAAGAACTATCTAATGACTGAACAAGAAAGCAGAGTTTTTTCATGCTTGAGTTCTTTTAAGAAAATTTAAAAAAATGAAAAGAAAGCAAGATCAAAAGAACTCAAGCGTCTAGAAAATCCATCTAACGATCCAAATTCGAAGGACCCCTAAACATTTAAAGCAATGACAGCAAAATCAAAACAGATCGTGGAACATTGATAACAATGAGTTTCTTTTTTTTTTTTTTTGGTTGAGGTGCATACTCTACTCCTTATAACAATGAGTTTCAGTTTAAAGAAAACTCCTTATACAACTGCTAGGATTAATGCCATTACTTCATTTCATGACTGTACAATAATAGGAAATGAATCTTCATGGCCAAGTATATTTAGTATATCGTTAAGCCACTCACTCATGGCAATAACTTCCAGACTCCAAGCTACCTTATGGGATATGAACTGAAACTATTAACGGTGTAGATTGTCCCACATTGCCAAGAAATGCACATGAGAGCTTGTTTAACTTTTGAGCTAGTTTTTGAATTGAGCTTTTAGCATTTTATTTAAATATCTTAATTTCTTAACAGAAACAAGGTGTAATTGGATACAACTAATTCACAGAAAAATATCTAATTCCTGCTTATTCATAAAACTTGAGGTGAACTGATCAAAGAGGAGAAGAAATCTGAGTGCTATGTAACTGAAGTGTCTAAAGAAAAAAAGGTACTACATCAGACAAACATATGGAATATAATTAAAACCTGAAAAATAACAGTGTACCAAGCATAACTCAATTCACAGGATTCCAAAATAAATGGAGGCAAAACAATGAAAGAAAGAAACTTTACCCCAGAAGCAGGAAATGCAAATGGCTCAGCATCATTTCTAAAACCTGTACTCATATGTTCAGGTTGCACACTTCGTTGAGGCCCCAAGGATTGGAAACTGCTGAGAGGTTCAACATCCACATTGTCAGAATTCAGGCTGGGTTCCAACTTCATCAAATGACGAAGCTGACCAAGTATTTCTTCCTTATACCGCCCACAAGCAGCATTACGATTCTGATTCAACAACAATACCCTGAACCAGGTTAATATTGTAGTGGTAGACAAATTCAAAAACTATCAACAATTCCAGACAATATCAGGTTAATATATATATATATATCAAACACCTCCCTATCCCTTTGGAGCAAGGATCTTATCACCATACTCTACACATGATATAGATAGAAGTGGGGTGGGGGGTAGGGGGAGTTCCAGCCTCTTTACCCTCTGGTAGTGGAGCTCTACCCTTATTACCCTTTATTATGGTGGAGGAGCTGGAAATGCACTCCCATTAAGGAGGTCTTAAGACAACTCAAAAAGCAAGGATTTTGGGGTGTCCATACTCCAAAACAGGTGATCAGTTGGACCCAGTACTGCCTCCAACCCCCCAACACGCTCTCCTCTCACTCAAGAATCCCCACACCCCTGCTAATGGCTATAGAGGTTGGTCACATTACCCTCAAGGGTTGGGCTGATCATCCCAAAAGGAAGATGATTGAACCACATTCAAGACTAGATTAAGGCTGGTCCAACCACCTCTTTACTTTGAAAGGATGGTCATTTCATCCTGTCCACCTTTTAGGGATGGTCAACCACTTTATCCATCCCTTTCTTTTTGTGATGAGATAGCTCAATACAAGCTAATCATTTTGAATGAATGCGCTCTGACTTAAAGTATTACAGAAACTTTGCATCACTAAAAATTACAGAGGATCTCAATATATGTGTAAGACTGATAATGGGCTTTTGATAAAATATAGGAATGGAGAAAACTTTTACAGATTAGAGTTGGAATTGATAGTACTCCAAAGAAATTTGAATTTTTTCCTCATTAAAGTGTCTTCAGGTGTGTGACCAATTATATGGTGATAGTACCCCAATGACCCACAAAATTAATGGGATGGACGATTTTGAGCATGTGAAGCAATTATGACTATATCTTATTCTCCTAGAGATCGCTGAGCATAAAATTAGGAACACGGGATATATTAACTTGACAATCTTATTTTGAACCGACTGTCTGTTCTAATAAGATGAAGCTGAGAAGTGAGGTTAAGACCAGCAAGATGAAATTAATTCTTTAAGAAATAACAGTATTGACTTAGACAAAGTGTTCAGAGTAAGCATTAAGATGATCGACACGCCTGAGCATTACAAGATGCCGATTGGTGTGAACTCCAAGAGAAGAATCTTGGGTTGCTTGTTCCCCCTCGAGGGGTAGAAGGGAGATTTAAGGCGTATGGTTCTCAAGTGCAGAAGTATACCTCAGAATAAAACTTCTTATAGGATTAGGATGCTTATAATGACGTGAAACCACGTGAGCTGAAAGGACTAAAAGGTGATTCTTTTCCGTGTAGGCTAGACTATAGAAAAAAATAAATCTATGAATACATAAAGGTTAGTTTTGGCTTTGGAACAACAGTTTGACATAAGCAACCAAGGGAAAAAGGAGGATTTTCCGGTGGGAGTAAACAAAGGATGACGACATGTTTGGGTACAAACTTGGGAAGAAGTTAACCTGTTTCATTACAGTGGATATGTTTAGGGTTGCCTCGTGCGTTTTCCTCTGCTTTCTTAATATTTACCAAACACACAAACTTAAGAACTAAAAGAGTAGACTGAAAAAAAAAAGGGCAGTTTCAGTTAGGTAATCCACCTTAGGCAGAGGAGGAACTCCCATGGCGTGAAAATCATGGGCCAGGTTAGTTGAACCAATCAAATCATCAAGACTACCAACACAAGGAGCATCCCAAACCAGCAAATCCGAGTACCCATCAGACCCATCTCCACCCTCACCACTGTCTTCGTTCAAAAACAGCACTTTTTGATCGACCTCCTCAAGCCCAACTATAGCCTGCAACTCACTCACAGAGGGAGACCCAGTGAACCCCTCGAGCGGCCTCCGCTCGTGCACCGGAGGGAGCGAAAGCCTATGGCGCTCCCAGTCGCAGTTCTGGCACAGAACAGAGCTCTCAGTGGAGCAGAAAACCGAGGCGGGGGAGGCGTCGCAAGCGTCACAGAGCGGCAAGCGAGTGTGCTTGGAGAACAGCTTGTTGGCCGAGTGGATCTCCCGGTCGCAGAGGAGGCAGAGCTTGGCTGAGTCCGCGCGACAGTACAGAAGAGCTGTGGCTCCTGAACAATAGTCACAGATACGCTTTCGGGGACTCATCTTTCGGTCCTCTTCCACACGCGCTGGTGAAGGACTCATTTCTTTGCCCTCGCCGGTGCAACCTTGGGCTTTGAAGCGCTTTATCGTTGTTACTCCAAATCAAGATGAAGAAAAATCAATCACAGAGTACACCGTTTTCCAAAGGGTTTTAAGTCTGTAGACAACACCCTTGAAGAAGACAAAGATGATGACGAGGAGGATGATGATATGAAGAAGAAGAAAATGGGTGGTTTGAATGGAGATTCGAAACACAGTTAAGTCGGACGCATCACAAATTAGATGGGAGGGAACGAAAGCGAGAGGCAGAGAGAGAACGAGAGAGAGAAACTTGCAGAGCAAGAAGGATCATGAAAGGGTGGTTGATATTTTGCGACATCTTCAATCTCATCCGGCTTTGAACCCTTCGGTTTTTGACCTTTTCGGTTGGTACCTTTTAGTCCCTCAGAAGTCCCAGCTAAGACTTGGAATATGTGCTTTTTTAATTTATTACTTTATTTACTTCTACTTCTACTTCTACTTCTACTTCTGCTTCTACTTCTACTTCTCAGCTACTGTCCAAAGCAGAGGGTGGGCGGCCTCTAGTCAATGGCTCCTTCTTCCAGAAACCTCCAACAAGTCGCATCAGAAGCTGATTTCCTAGCTAGAAGAAATCTGGGAAAGTTCTGGTTTTAATGTTAGAAGTCGGTGGGCGTCTCTCGACATCGACATGGTTTGGAGATATTTTTCTTTTCATATAAATTAATATTTTCTTTTTTTGTTCTAATAAGAGGATACTGAAATCTTTGTTTACAAACAAGGGGTAGAACATGTAATTTAGGTTCCCAATCAAATTTCTTTTTTTCAAGTATCCATGGACCTTGATGGCATGAGCCAATTATGTAAATTGAAAAACTAGCAACCACTTGATTGGCATTCAAATCAATTTCCATTAGTTTATAAGATGTAATTGTATGGATATAAGTATTATATCTATTAATTTAAAAAAATTTAAAAATTGATTATTTAGCATGACATCAATCTGACCTAATATTTATTTATTTCCGCGCGGGCCCGATTGTGCTACGTTACTGGGTAGCAAAGAAAGCCACGTCGGAGTGTATTAGTCAAAGAAGTGATTTCTGTATTTGTCAAGAACACCGGGTCCACCGGATATCACGTGCTGTCTCGCTAAAACTCTTAACTTTTCGGTGGATTGACAAGTCTTCCAACATAAGGGAGAGAAACCTAAATATAGAAGAAAAGATATTGCGGCCTGAAACTATAATAGAATATAGATCCCAAGGCGGCCTAAGCTGTAAGTCGCCAATATCTTATCCTAACATTCAACTCAGTTGAACAGTATGCATCAACCATCAAAATATATTTTGCAAATGAAACATACGATCGGAAGCGTCAAACTCCACGGTCCTTTTTGTCAAAATATCATACCACCATTACCAACGTACCAGATATATGCATATATAAACTTGCAAATTTGCTTTTAGAGTGCGCGAAAGGTGTAAAGAGACAATGCTCGAACATGCTTGCTCAACCTCTTGCTTGACCAGCTCATGCCAATCTTTTGGTTTCACAAGGGAGCTCTAAATCACCCAAAACAAGAAGGAAATTGAGGGAAACTGGTAATGAAAAAATTCCAACAAATGTGATCAGAAATATTATGTTACATGCGCAAGGGCCGTAATGGGGATTGGAGGAGCGGTGGGCAAATCTGAGATACTTTGGGATGGGATTTGGGTTAACATGGGAGAGATTTTAATTAATGGGAAGGACATTTAGATTGATTGAGAGCCACACAGAGAGAGGGCGTAGGTAGACACTACATTTCAAAAGTTGAAGCTATTTTGCATTAGCTTCCTTCCATCCTCCGTTTTGAATGTTCACCAAAATTAAAAAAAAAAAAAAAAAAACTCGTCTTTGAGTTTTGAGGATTATAGATTTAAAAGAATACATATTCCTAATAACAATAAATTGCATCCTGACATTTAATAAACTTTCCACTAATCTACAAGGAACATTAACAAAAGATGATCCAAAATAAAAGATAGGCCCATCCCTTCAAAACTGGTGGTCGGCAAAGCTTCTGGCGGCTGACCTCTGTGGGGGCCATGTTGGCTCGTCGCTTATCCAGTGCCGCCTGGCTGGCAGTCAGCCCCGCCGCAGGGGAGGTGACTTGTCTATTGACATGGGTTCTTGCACCCCCGCAGGGGAGGTAGTGCTGGTTCCCCCCCTGGTCACCACTCCTGGTGACTGGCTTCCACGCTGTTATGAAAAATAACAAATTAGCTACGAGGAAAAAATTCACATGCCTAGAACTTTCTAAATGTAAAGGAATAATTTTCTGGAATTTGATAGTAATCTAAGAACATAAAAATGATATCATTTAAGTACCATAACCACTTATTGAATCCTCAAAATAGAACAAGTTGGGCAATATTTGAATCTTTGGCTCTTGCATGGGTTGTGCTTGACCTCTCATCAGATTCTTAGTGAGTGATTCTAACCAATTTCCATTTTCCTTAGCAGCATCATTCGGTTTGATGACAAGCTCCTATCTAAAATTATAAGCAATTCTTTGCAAATAAGTTCTCCTGGAGGCAACTCCAAATAAGTGAGTTGTCTCTCCACCTGTACAGCTTCAATATTGTTGGCTTGTGCATCTTCAATATTAGGATCACTATCGTTGTCAAGCAAGATAATAATTACTTGACCATCTACATATGGCAACTTAGGATCAACAATTGCTACTTCCTTAGTATTTGTTATTGTTGTGGTCGTTGCTCCTCTGCCATCGTTATTGTTGCATGTGGGCTTTGGTCTTTTGTCTTTCACCTTTATCCTTGGGTCACTTCTAGGTTTAGCTCCTTTTTTGATCTACCCACCCTTTTAACTTGACAAAGGGCATAATTTTGTAATTGCAACCAATGAATATGCAAGCTAGTGATTAAGCTCTAACCATCAATGACTAATGATTCAAACAAAACAATGGTATAACATATAAAAGATATTATGTATTTTTCTCAAGTAAGTTTAGTTTTTGCAAGAAATTTATAATTTTGTTTTTTTAAAAAAATTATGAAGTGAATAAGAATACTAAACTTATACTTATAAGAAGCGGGTCTATCTCCCCAAAAGGCCTTATAAGGAGTAGGGATACCACTACTAATAAAGTTGAGGAACTCGACACCCGAGACAGATATGAGATAGTTTCTAACACCCCCTGCATGTGTAGTCCGCAAGGGACAAACGTAGAAATACACCCACACCTAGATGGTAATTACGACATGGACCAATTGGGCAAGAGAGGGCCATCATTGGGGCCACCCGAGACCAAACCTACTCTGATACCATATAAGAAGTGGATATATTTCCCTAAAAGGCCTTGTAAGGAGTAAGGATACCATTACTAATAAAGTCGAGGAGCTCGGCATTAGAGACCAATGTGAGATAGTCTCCAATAATACTTGGTCTTGCTTGAGCCTTAATAGCTCAATGACATTTGTGGACTCTACCACATGAAAGGCTAGGATTCAAGCTTCTCTCTTTCATAAGAAATCCTTTAAATCCCTACAACCCCATTCCCAATTAAAAATAAAATAAAATAAAATAAAAACTTGTACTTGGTCATGCTATGACTACATAAGAAGACCAATTCAAGAATAGTTTCCTTCATTTCTAGTACATTTACAATAGTCAATAACCTTGAGAACAAGGTTGTCCTTAAAGGGGCAGGATTGTTACTAGTATTCGTATTAGATTTATTAAAAGAGGGCTTTCTATTGTATTAGGTTGGACAAAGTATTGTAAAAAGAATGTAAGAAGTAGTCTTGGGTCAAGTTAGTCTATCTGGACCTAATTGTTTGGTCCTGAAAAATATATGAGAAAAGAAAAGAAGAAGTTTGCTTACCTTAGCATGAACCACTGTGGAGGCATCAAGGCTGTATTCCATCATCATCCACCATCTAATGCTCGTATCAAAACCTTTTCTTTCTCCCTACAAGCCTTATCGTAGTCCCACCACTAATCTCGTTCCTATGTAATGTGATGCCTTTGGCCTCTCATTTCCACGTACTTGTCCCCATTTATTGGTCTAGACAATACCTTAGGGTTCTTCTTCCTCACCTTTGGGAAGACATAAAGATATTTGTGGCTCTCCATCAATTGGGTGCCCACTATTACATGTAATGGAGTGTCACTGTGCACTTAAGTGACGTGTAGGAAGAGTGGACAATGGCAAGTTTCCTTTTTCATGGTACCCCATTTTCTTTGTCCTTTGAAGAACCTAGAAGTTGGAAACATCACTGCAAGTGGATTACTCAAGAGGCCAAGGTTACATGCATGCATTTTTGGGAAGTTGAAGCTAAAGCATTGGAAGTGTGGAAGACTATCAAAGGACCAGTGGAGAAAGCGTGTAGGTTTATCTTTGCTAGTCTATATATTTTGTTATGTAGGTTTATCTTTGCTAGTCTATATATTTTGTTATGTAGGTTTATCTTTGCTAGTCTATATATTTTGTTGTATTTCTTTTGAGGTTGAATCAAGTGTAGGAGTTATCCTTGTATTTTCGTACTCTTGTTTATCTTAATAAAAAATGTCAAATCTTTGGCAAATCCGTGTGTTCTTGTTGGGTATAATCTATTCTTGCTTTTTGCTTGAATAGATTTACAAATTTATTCCTATTTGTTTGTGATTCCAAAAATCTCAAATTTTCCTCTGTTTCTGATTTTTGCAACAAGTGAAAATCAAAAGCATTTGGTTAAGTTTTTTTCTTCAACAGTGGTATCAGAGCCATGTTCAATCTTTGAATTAGGTGTTTTTGCTTCCGCAATGACTTTTGATTCTCCCTTACGAACCCTTCCTTCAAGCTCTATTTCCTCAAATCCTAATCCTAGTACTATTTTCATTCCTAACACCCAAATTCCTTGTCCAATATTTGATGGGGAAAAATATCATATTTGGTCCACCAAAATGACCAATTATTTACAATGTCAAGGTATGTTGGAGCTGGTTGAGAAAGGCACACAGAGGATAGAGGCAAATGGTGAGTGGTACAAGAGGGAGCAGGAAAAGGAGATGCAGACTTTACTTGTCCTTCAATTGGCTATAACAAACAATATCTTCCCAAGGATCTCTTATGCTCAAACCTCCTTTGAGTTATGGAAAATCCTTAAGAATGAATATCTTGGCAATCCGAGGGTAAGACTTATAAAACTTCAATCTCTTAAAATTGATTTGGAATGTATGCATATGGATGATGCTGAATATGTGGTTAATTATTACACTAGGCTCAATGGTGTGATTAGTAAGATGAGGGGTTTAGGTAAGGATATTACTAATAAGAAGGTTGTTGAAAAAATCCCCATTAGTCTCCCTTAAAAGTTTGATTCGGCGGGCATAACCTTATAAGAGACCCAAGACCTCAATACACTATCCTTGACTGAACTTATGGGCTCCATAGAGGCACATGAGAAAAGGCTCAATAGGAGAAAAGGGAAGATGCTTGTAGAAACATCCTTTAAGGCTAGAATATCCTTAAAACCTACAAAAGTTAGTGATGATAGGGAAACTAAGGGTGAGGAAGACAAGATCGAGAGGAAAGGGAAGTTTCCCCCATGTAAGATATGTAAAAAAGCTAACCATTTGGAGAAATATTGTTGGAAGAAAAGGAAGCCTTAATGTAGATTTTGTCATAAGTTTGGCCATTTAAAAAAGAATTTCAAGGCAAAAGAAGGACAACTAGTCAACTTTATTGATGAGGGAGATGTAGAGTCTACTTTATTTTATGTTTGTAATCTGATGATAATTGTAGATAGAAAAATTTGGTATATTGATTTAGGTTGTAGCTCTCATATGTACTTTGATGATATCATTTTTTTTTTTCCTGATTTGAATAAGACCTTTAAGTCTCAAGTTAAACTTGGAAATAAAGATCTTGTTAATGTAGAAGAGAAGGGTACCATTTGTATTAGGACCTATCATGGTGAAAAAAGGATTCATGAAATACTATATGTTCCAAATTTGAGTCTAAACCTCTTTAGTGTAGGTTAAATGATTGAGAAAAATTTTATTCTAGTGTTCAAGAATAGGGTATGTGTTATATATAAGGATAATGAGGAAATAACTATAGTAAAAATGTTGAATTCCAGAAACTTTCCTTTGAGGCTTGAATATGCAAAGAGTCATGCACTTAGTGTGGTTGAGGATAAATCATGGTTGTGGCATATGAGGTATGGACACCTAAACACTAGGTTTCTTAGCAACCTTTTTGACAAGTGTTTGGTTAAAGGTATGCCTAGCATAAAAATACTAGAAAATCTTTGTGAAGGGTGCCAAACCGAAAATTAACATAGGAAACCATTTCGAAGTAATCTCCACTTGAAGACCTTTGTTCCTCTTGAGATTGTGCACTCAGATGTATGTGTGATGGATGAAGCTTTTTTTTTATTGTTCATAGATGATTTCACTTGTATGAGATGAGTATACTTTTTAAAAAGCGAAGCAAAAGTTTTGGAGCATTTCAAAAGTTTTAAAAAGCTGGTTAAGACTAAAGCAAAAAGAAAAATCAAGGTACTTTGCATTAATCAAGGAGGGGAGTACACATTAAGTGAATTCAAAAACTTTTGTGAAGAAGAAGGTGTCCTCCATCAATAGTTAGTCAGCTATACTCCATAGCAGAATGGAGTTTCAGAGAGGAAAAATCACACAATCATGGAAATGGCTAAGGCCATGATGTAAGAGAAGAGAATGCCAAAAAGCTTTTGGGCAAGAGTAATGTACACAACAGTCTATTTGCTAAATCAGAGTCCCACTAGAGCAGTTGAAGATAAGACCCCAATTGAAGCTTGGACAGGAAAAAAGCCCTCTATAAGCCATCTCGAAGTCTTTGGTTCCTTATGCTTTGTTCATGTTCTAGCACAAAAGAGAAGTAAGTTAGACAAAAGGGCATATAAAGGTGTAATGTTGGGTTACAATTTAAGATCAAAAGGCTACATAATCTTTGATTTGGAAGAAAACAAACTTGTAGTAAGCCGAGATGTGGTTTTTGATGAAAAGGTAGCATGAACTAGGAGAATAGTCAAGCTGAAGTTTAGAATGTGCTTGTGCCAAATATTTAGAATGGAGACTCTAGGTATGAAGAAGCAATTAAGGTTGCTAAAGGGAGTACCTCACATTCTCCTCCCATTACTTTTCTGTTCCAGCTTGAGTATCCTAAGGAGATTGAACTAGAAGCTAAAACATTTACTCTAGTAAGGATGAAGCCTCTTGAAGCTATTTATGAATGTTGTAACTATGTTGTTAATGAACCATCAAAATTTAAAGAAGCTGTGAAGCAAGAAGAATGAAGGAATGCCATGGAGGAAGAGATTGAAGTCATTACCAAAAATCAAACTTGGGAACTAAGTGACTTGCCTCAAGGGAAGAAAACAGTAAGTGTGAAGTGGATTTACAAGCTAAAGATGGATGGAGAAGGAAAAGTGCAGCATCACAAATATTTAGAATGGAGACTCTAGGTATGAAGAAGCAATTAAGGTTGCTAAAGGGAGTACCTCACATTCTCCTCCCATTACTTTTCTGTTCCAGCTTGAGTATCCTAAGGAGATTGAACTAGAAGCTAAAACATCTACTCTAGTAAGGATGAAGCCTCTTGAAGCTATTTATGAATGTTGTAACTATGTTGTTAATGAACCATCAAAATTTAAAAAAGCTGTGAAGCAAAAAGAATGAAGGAAGGCCATGGAGGAAGAGATTGAAGTCATTACCAAAAATCAAACTTGAGAACTAAGTGACTTGCCTTAAAAGAAGAAAGCAGTAAGTGTGAAGTGGATTTATAAGCTAAAGATGGATGGAGAAGGAAAAATGCAGCATCACAAAGCTAAATTAGTGGCTAGAGGGTTCACTTAAGTGCTTGGAATGGATTATTCAGAGACTTTTGCACCAGTTGCTAGAGTTGAAACCATTAGACTCATTGTGGCGTTAGCTACACAGAATGGGTGGAAAGTTCATCAGCTTGATGTCAAAGTTGCATTTCTAAATGGAGAAATTGTAGAGGGGGTATATGTTGAGCAATCCAAGGGTTTTGAAAACAAGGAGTTTCCAAAAAAAGTTTTGAGGTTGAGAGAGGCATTATATGGACTCAAACAAGCACCTAGGGCCTAGTACAACAAGATATGTAGTTATTTCCTTGAAAGGCAGTTCAAGAGAAGTCCTAGTGAACCCACTCTTTTCATCAAAACACAAGGTAACCACTTCTTATTGGTTTCTTTATATGTAGATGATCTTATATTTACTGGTAGTATTGAAGAAATAGTACTAGCCTTTAGGAATGATATGATGAGAACTTTTGACATGAATGATTTAGGATTGACGAAGCATTTTCTTAGGTTAGAAGTATGTCAAAGTAGGAGGGGATTTTTCTATCCCACTATCAATGCTTAGAGAAATTACTGAATAAATTTCATATGAGAGCCTATAAGTCAGTTAGCACCCCACTTGCCTCAAATGAGAAATTAATGGTGGATTGGGAGCCTCTTGTACTTAACAGCTACTAGACCAGATATTTCATATTTTGTTGGCCTGCTTTCATGTTTTATGTAACAACCCACATAGGCCCATCTTAGCAAAGCCAAAGGAATACTAAGGTACCTTCAAGGAACACTTGAGTTCAGTTTGTTGTATAAGTCCACAAATAAGTTTCAGTTAATAGGGTATACTAATAGTGATTGGGGAGGTTCTATGGATGACTCCAAGAGCACATCTAGGTACATATTTACTAGTCAATGTGTGTGGCTAAGAAGGATTATGAAGGAAATGGGGTTTGAGCAAAAGAATGCAACTACCATTTATTGCAACAATTAGTTAGCAATAATTATTTAGCAACAAAAGAATGCAACTACCAATGCATCATTCCCATACAAAGCATATCTCCATCAAGTTTCATTATATAAGGGAAGTTGTGAGTAATGGAGAAATAGAGTTACAACATTATAGTAAGGAAGAACAAATTGCTGATATTATGACAAAGAGTTTTGGAAAAGAATTACATGAGAAGTTAATTACAAAGAATTACATGAACAAAATAGGAGACGTTTTCAAGGAAAGCAATTGATATCCCTATTCTCTTAGTTAAAGTAAAGAATGTAGTACATGGGAGAGCTTCTTTATTTAAAAATATAAAATCTTCCCAAGGAAATGTTATTTTGAGTGAAATTTGGAGGCTTTCAATTTCTATATTTTCATAGATATGGTGACTTTTGTAATACTGGAGTATGCCCTTGTGCATCTATATTTTAAAATTTATTAATATAATTTACATTTCCACAAAAAAAAAAAAATGAATTACATGAGAAGTTCAAAAGTCTCCTTGGAGTCACGGTAAACTCCATTAAGGAAGGATGTTACACATAATGGAGTGTCGATGTGGACTTAAGTGACGTGTAGGAAGAGTGGATGGTGGCAAGTTTCCTCTTTCATGTTGCCCCATTTTCTTTGTCCTCTAAAGAACCTAAAAGCTGGAAACATCATTGTAGGTGGATTACTCACGAAGCCAAGGTTACATGCATGCATTTTTGGGAAGTTGAAGTTGAAGCATTGGAAGCGTGGAAGACTATCTAAGGACCAGTGGAGAAAGCGTGTAGGTTTATCTTTGATAGTCTATATATTTTGTTGTATTTCTTTGGAAGTTGAATCAAGTGTAAGAACTATCTTTGTATTTTCATACTCTTGTTTATCTTAATGAAAAATCCCAAATCTTTGACAAATCCGTGTATTCTTGTTAGGTATAATCTATTTTTGCTTGTTGCTTGAATAGATTTGCAAATATGTTCCTATTTGCTTGTAATTCCAAAATTCCCCAAATTTTCCTCTGTTTTTGATTTCTACAACAAGTGAAAATCAAAAGCATTTGGTTAAGTTTTTTTCTTCAACACCCCCATTGCACTCTTCCCAGATCTCCCGAGGCTTCTTTTCGCCGTACAAGTTGTATAAGATTTAGGAGCCGAATGGAGGATGCTGTGAGAAAGGACTAAAAGTAGCGGGATTCTCATATTCAGAATTAAGGCCTTGTGGTGAACTTATAATCTAAGTCGGGGCAGGTTTGACCAATCAGTCCACGCCAGCTCATCATAAACAATAATAATAGTAACAGTTGAAGTTTAACAGACTGGAAAGTATATTGGCCCGCCTATCTAACAATCCTTGCAGCATGCTGCTTTCCCTTTGTATCAGAAGGTCAGGTGGTCCTAGAAATGAAGCATTTTCTTCGTCATTCATGATCTTCTTGCCTTTGATCGGATGCTTTAGTATGGTTTACGAGCCTCTGGCTTACCTTGTCCATTGCAGCACAAATCACGTCATCCGTCGTGTCAAGGAAGAGGATAACAGATGGCAAGAAGAGAACCAAAAAAAGAAAAAGAAAAAAGGTTTGTACGGTTGCCACCGGTATTAATGTTTTTTGTAGCTGTCTTTATACACAAACTTCACCAAGCAAATATGGCAGGCATAGTTGGTATTCCAATTTTTCGCCTTTCGAAAAGGAGGATAAAAAATGGAGAATTCTGGAAAAAATTATGAGAAATAAAGGGAACACTGCAGCAAGCAAAAATGTTACGATAGGCTTCATTATGAATCCAGAGATCTAATCTGCAAGAGAAGCCAGGGTATGCTTACGTTACATTAGTAACGTTAATATTAACGTTTGGCCAATGTTACGTTAGTACCACATGCATGGTAATAGTCTCACCAAGAAGGTCACCAACACTTCGAACGGTTTCAGCAAGTGTTTCGTTATCCTTCAAAACTTGGGCCTGCTGGTTTTCACTATAAATGAAAATTCTCATCTAGAAATTTTGATAAAAATATAGAAGCATAAAATAGACAATAAATTGGATCCCAGGGTATGCATCAGTAGCCATTCAACATTATTTTCAGGTACACAAATTTTTTACTATTTTTGGATACAAAAAAAACAATTTTTTTTTTTAAAAAACAAGAGAGGGAGAGTTTAGTGTTCAAGTAAGAATAAGGTGCTTCTCTATCATTTTGCTCGGTATTAAGCAATGCTATAAACATCTAGTCAATTCCTAAAATTTCAACATAGTACCTTTTATTCATTGTTCCGAACTTTAGTTAAAGAATTAGCGTTAACATAGATTCTGATTACAAGTTCTGTCTTTTTTCAAGTACATGTATACAATACTATTACAAACAAGTCGGGACAAACAGATTTTGTGTCTAGAGCATTATAAGTAACATTTTTCATTTTTTTTTTCTTTGTGAAAACCTCATTTGTGTGTGTAACACAGAAAATATTGGGCGGCATATGCACCCCAGCAGCAAAGCGTATGAATTAATGAAGTCAAACAATAAAAGAAGACGAGCCTGCGGCTACTTGGCAACAAGTCTGTTTCATGGTCGCAACCGGTATTAATGATTCAATACTACTATGGCCCACATCTGTCCCGTCGTTCCAGCCATAGCAACCTTCTATCCTCCAAACTTGAAAGCACAATTTAACCACCAGCAAAAGGTTCCCCCAAATTCCGACTTATTTTTGCTTTCACACAACTCCTTTTTCTTTCCAATGAATCATGGGGAGGAGGAAGAAGAATATACTCTACAAATAGAATTGAAGCGGAAAAGGACCGAAATAACCGATTGATTAACCGACACTCAAATATGGGTGGCTGAGCCCAGTTTTTTCAACTCTTGGAAACAAGACAAAAGTCTAAATTTTTGTCTAGATTATTAATATACTTGTATATTATGCTTCTTACTCGTGGAGATTTTTTTTCCTTTTTTATAAGTCATTTCAGATGCCAATTCTAGGGACCTTGTTGAGCTCAAGTCAAGGTTGACGCAGTACTTCTTATGTTGAAGATAACGGACATCCAAACTCGTTAAGACTGCAGGCTCTTGTCATTATCCAGAAGTAATGAAACTTGTATGGAAGTGAAAGTTAAATGGGGGCAAGATTGTTGAGGAGAAAGACGGTTTTTTTTTTTTTTTTTTTTTTTTTTCACGTTTTGCCACTGCAGCAGATAACATATTTATTTGGACCAGAATATAATCATATTGCGGAACCTCAAGGAAGTTTATCCAAAGCATTTTGGGCAGTTTCTCCAGATGCTAATGAGAATCTAATTCCAGAAAAAAGGAAGGAACAGTAGAAGAGAGGAAATGCTAGGAAGGGAAGGAAAGCACTACATATATACTCAATGTGACTCAACTTACTCTAAATGTTGGCAAATGCTGGGAGGTTGGATCAGTACAGGCAGGTAAGGTGCAAATTGGTCACTTGCTTCTCCTTTCTTCTCAAGATCATTGCACCAGTCTAAAGGTTATACCGATTTCATCTGTTTTCTCTACTTTCATGGTCATTTGAAACTTGATGTTTAAGATTGATGTTGATTGATCAAGAAAAGCCTAAGAAGTCTGGGATTTTGTACGATTCTTTGGGTCAGACAGCTCCTATTTGATATTCTTGTCTTTCCATCTTCGACCAAATTTATATGCTTGTCTCCATTTACCAGTGAGGAATCTGCATATCACATCAGTGCACGGTTTCCTCTCATCTCTGGCGTTGTCGAGAAAGACGATGCCAATATAATAAAATATCAAGAGGGCGGGGGGTTGGCAACCCTTTCTGCGTCTCAGATCCTGTAAAGCTTACCCTGTCTTAATCTCGTGCTCAATACGCAGAAACTCAATACTAACGGAAAGCTCAAGAGCCTTGTTTTCTTTTAAGAGGAGATTCATTCCCAGCAATTCTATTCAATTGGTATGTTCAATTCACCGTAAATTTGTCTGCAAGTACATGCAAGTTCACATTCATTTGTTGTTTGACTGCTTTCTGCATCGGTGAGATTAAACCAAACGACAGGATTGATTGTTCTTTTTCTGACAATATAAGTACACATAACCTCACCCACTTTTCTAAAGGAATATAACCGGCAATGGAAAAGGAATACAATGAAGGTTCTGGCAAGCAACAAAATGATGAGATACATCAGTGAAAGATTTTACTACAGATCTGGTGGGCCTTGAACAAGGTTTTCACCCACTGGAACTTAATATAACCACTTGGCACAATTTAAAGAGGAAAAAGGCAAGGAATGTAGTACCACTCTTTACCCAAAAGTAAAAGAATCAAGGGCAGCACGTACTGGAAAGTTAGGAATTTTCCTTTATGAACTTTTTGATGTAATAGGGATTTCGAAAGTAGGATTCTCACCGTCCCAGAACAAAGCCCCACTATCTTTTCTTCTACTTAGGATCCCACTTCCGTTCTCTTGCGCTGGACATTATTGAATGGCTGAGCATTTTACGCATTTGCTGAGAGGCAGGATCACTTCCGCAAAAACTACGATCAACTACTGTACTTTGGAAGTATTCCGGAACTGATAAAGTCAAATTCCTTTGCCTACAGCTTCAATGCTAGCAAAACTTCTGATTTATGTTGAGTTAAGCATCATGGTGAATGCTATGTACATATCATACAGGGCACCTGCATGACATGAACAGAAGTAGCACCATGCATGTGTTGAGCGCACGCGCACAAGAGAGGAAGAAACAGAGAGAAAGAGAAAAGAAAGATTCTGCAGACAAGTACTGTGTGTTAAAGACCCGAAACTCTCAAGTTTGAAGCTTTGAAGATCACATTCACCAAACCAACTGAATTGTATCGAGAATACAGGGAAACTGAGTGTACTTAAGGCCAGACTTCATTAAGAATAAGAGGCAGATTACACACTATTAGCTAATCAAATGCTACAAAGTACTTCATTCATAAATACTACAGACTATTCAATATGGAGCTCAACTGCACTACTACTTTGAGCCAAATTTATTTTTCCAACTAGTTATTGGAGTAGAAGTCTAAGATAAAGACGCATAAGGTTTCAGCCGTGGAGCCAGGCCACCACTTAGATGGAGGGACATGACTTCGTTGGTGGATCCTATCAGCTCTCCGCCAATGAACACAGCCGGTATAGGTGCATTACAACCCAACCTCACAAGAGCTTTCTCCATTTCCCTGCCTTCAGGGTCTCGGTCGACCTCGTAAACCATGGGGATCACCTTGAGCTCCTCGAATAGGATTTTAACTGCATAACACATGCAACAGGAACTCTTACTGAATATCACTATCCCCTTCTCCGCAGCCAACTTTGTCACCTTGTCCATCTCGACAACCTGGATCAAGAATGTCTTCCGAATATGGAATTCTCTTGTAAAGATGATTAAGTCCAATACACGACAAGAAAAATGCCTAATTTACGGAAGTTCTTGGATTGCCTTGGAACTTTTTTATAACGTTAAGACTATGGATCGAATACAAGCTGTATTCGATCCAGTGGTCGAGTTGGGTTGGCTTTATGAGAAGAAGAAGCGAGTTAAAAAGGAAAAGTGTTTGAAGCTTAAGTTGTTTAAATTTGAGCCCTTATGCTAGACTATTTATAGGGACAGCTTGGGATGGACTGCTTTCGCTGGAAAAGAACATTTCAAAAGCGAATGTGCTTTTATTTAGATGCCCAAACTACTAAAGTGACTCTATTGATAAAGACTACTGTGCTTCTGAGAGGGGAAACAAGTTGGCAGACATTTTCTACAGGGATGCAACTCAGTTTATCAGACTAGCTTTGAAGTATGCAGCCGTGTGATGTGCAGACTTCTAACTCTCCTTTCAAGATAGATGGACGAAAATTACAGAGTCAAACAGAGGGAGACGTGTACAGCTATTGACCATTTCTTCAACTTTCTGCAGATTTTATTGAAACAAGAATACTCGCTATCATTACATGGCAAAAGTTGAAAATTCTGAGGCCAGTCAATTTATACCAGATTCTCACAATCAGATTCTTTACGTTTTGATGCATAAAGAGGGAGACTGAGATGGGCTTTCGGTGGCTGTGATTCTTTTTGTTGCGCCCACCAACTTGCATGATTCCGTTCTAGATGCAAGCAGGTGATGCTCTGTTCATTTTTATATTACTACCGCACCATCTGTAGTGTTCCCATACCTTTGTAACCCATATAAAGATATACTTCACTCCTTTATCACTGTTCTTGATTGGATTTTTCTTTTACAAGAATTTCTCTATTCTTAGGAGAGATTCCAGTGATTTTATTTTTATTTTTATTTTTATTTTTTTATGATTTCGATATCCTTGAGATAGATTCTAGAACTCTTTTCTGAGTTAATATTTCTTAATTCTTAACCCCATCTTCCACTGCATCACATGTGTAGGGAAGCATGTAATGAGTGCCCACGTGTGTGAACTCTTCCCTTTGACCAGAAAATCGTGCCACTCTTGCTCAGCCATGGTTTATGTAACAGTGCAGTTTATACGCCAACTAACAGTACATATATTGTATATTGCTCTAAAATGATTCTTGCAAAAGAGTTAACGATAAGGATAGCCTTGTTCCATCCTTTAGAACCTCTGTTCTTAGAGGAGGGATTTGATTTTTTTTTTTTTTTTCCCTCTCTCTCTCTCTCTTTCTTTCAAGAAACTTCAGTAATTACTGGCATCTTCATTGCAACATCTATACGTACGGTTATGCAGGACTGAGGCTAAGAAGGAATAGTTTTGGTTTTCCGGTTATGAAGGAATGCTTGGGACGGGACAAAAGTAGTAGCATCAACAACCTGTCCCTTGAAGAAAGCAGCCATGCACGTGGAGTTACCTAAGTTTACCAATTTGCTGTGGGTTTAACCGGATCAGCAGAGACCCAAAAAATGTGGTTCTGTGTTTACCAATTTGCTGTGGGCTTCACCTGATCATCAGGGACCCAAAATAAGTGGTGAGAACCAGAAAATTGTGAGCCAACTATTTGATTCTCCCCCGAAAGAGATGCACCTCAGTCTAGTGATTTAGACATGAACTTACTGTATGTTTGTGTATCTACCGTCTGATATTAACCTTGTGAGCAACATCCATGTTGGATGCCTCAAAGAGAAAGCTTGCTTCGAAGACTAATGCTTCTGCCTTTTCATGATGGAAGGATCGCTTTTCATGAACAGTGAAGTTTTCTTGGTCGGAACATGTTTGATTACATATCGAAAGGCAATGCAACGTATTATCTTTATTCTACCGCTGTCTAGCCTGCGTGGGAATGCTAGTGCTGGTTATTCTCCATTGAGGAACAGGTCTATAGTACATTATAAAGCAATGCAATGTAGCATCTTTATTCCTTTCCTGTTTACCCTGTGTAAGTGTTCTACTGCTGAGTATTCTCCATTCAGAATTCTCTGAAATGTTATCCGATCAGAACATTGATCTGAGAATTACCGATGCACATCTTGTGTATGTTTTCAAGGATAGAAATTATACTAGAAACATTAAAGAGTGCACTAGGTCCACAAGTATACGGGTTCTTTTGATCTTTTCATCCATAACTTTGAAACCTTTTGTCAGAGTTTTGAAGATAAAGCTCTGAAGGTTACTCCTATTCCCTGTAATTTGTTCCATAAAGTTAACAGGAAACTTAAAAAGAAACAAAAAGAGGTCTGATCATATTTCACAGCGTTAACTAACATAGTATAAGGCCTCTTCATGGTTGCTAGAACCAGATGGCCTTGGCATCTATCAGCATTTGTTTGAGAGACCCATCAACATGGAGGGATATGATATCTTTGGCTGAGCCGACATACTTTCCTCCTATAAACACAGCTGGGACTGAAGGATTGCGTCCTAGCCCCCGAAGAGCGCTCTCCATTTCCCTCCCGTTGGCCTCTTGGTCAAGTTCATGAATTGCAGGGCTTGCTCCAAGTTCGTAAAAGAGTTGTTTGATGCTGTGGCACATGCAACATGAGCTCTTAGTGAAGATCACAGCAGCCGTCTTTGATGCCAAGTAATTCACCTTATCCATTTGTATAAGCTTCGTTTGTCTTTGCAGAGAACTGGAACAAGAGCGATGTAAAGAGCAGAAAAAGCACTCGCAATGCAGCTATCGCAAACTGATACCCAATTGGAAGGTAAAGGTTTCTGGGAAAAACCAGGGGAAGTGAGCAGAGTAAGTAATGCAGGAAGCTTCTTTGTGTGCTGAGGCTTAGCTATGAATATCGAGATTTGATCATCCCTTATTTATAAAGGCTCTTGAGGCCATTGGTCTGCATTGTTTAATCCGAAACGATAAACCAACTTAGACCTTTTGAATGGATAAAAAGAGAAAGTTCCTTCCGATATTTGTTTGGATAAGGGAAATGCCAACTATGATTTGCTTGATAGTGACCCTTTGTGCTATAAACAAGTCGCAGGTGACGATAATCTAAATCTTCTGGAGTGTCTGCGCTACCAAAAAGTTTTGGAATAAAAGGATCTGCAACTGTTGCAGAAGCCCTTTCGGCCCTGGTTGGTAGCATCATTTATGGAATTAAACTTATTAAACTGAAGTAAGGGTGACAAGAAGAATTCTTTATTGGTAGGAGAAGATGAGTTCGTCCACAGAAAGGGAGTTAAATCATTCATTACGGGTACTTAGGAAGTTTCAAGGTGAATCTCATTTCCTTTATCAGCAACTACTTCAGTGACACGATTTAGTAGCATCGACAACCATAAAACTAGATGCCTCTGCAATTATTGAAATTTTCAAACAATGACACATCAAAGTCATGTTTGAAGGCTGGACAAGTTGACTTATTCTCATGGCATGATCACGTAGATTCTAAGTTTTATGCCCTTGAGTTACTTGTTTCGGTTAAATTATGCTTCGGGAACCTCCACGTTTTGGTTTAATGTTACATTCAGCAATCCTTCACGCTAGAATCATTCAGCTGATGTGGAGAAAGATAAGACTCTATCCAAATCATTGCCACTTTCTGTGCATTGGTCCCCGTACCAAATTCATGGTATTTGAAGATGACTGGATAAGGGGACCAGAAACTTGGCAAGACCACAGCAAGCCCAGTTGAGAATGTAACCGCATTTCTCAGGAGGAGATGCACGCTTGATGATTTACTTTCATGGTCTGGTTTCGTTCCTTAGAGAGACTCAATCAAGGCTGGCTTCTTAGACAGAAAAACCTAGTGTTCCCCGTCATTCTCCAGCCGCTGGCAAATGTCACTGGCAGATGTCAAAGGCCAGAACATTTGCATCTCCAGCAATGGAGAAAACAAAAAGCAGTATGAAAGTCTGACAAATGAATGCACCATCTCCTTTCTTCCACTTGGTCTTTGATATGAGAGAATCCTGGTATTAAAGTTGAGGAGAATCTGCCACGGCCTAACCACATGTTTGTCAACGAATATTTCCGGCCACTACCAAAGTAGCCGTCCATGGGGCATTACGCTTGATCAACAGGCGAATACATCATTCAACTCTTTATCCCCCACCTCACCATCAGTAATAGCTCTCTTTTCTTATTCCCTTATTGTGTATAATTTATTGGAAAGTTAATTCTTATCTAATGTTGACTCAATAATATGTCAACTTCTTTATGTTTACAAAAAAAAAAAAAACTTAAATAAGGTTTAGATAATGTGATATCTATGTTACTATCTTAACACACTCTTTCATCCTAAACATAGGTTAATCCACAAGCCATAAGATAGAGTGATGGGCAGAGATCATAAGAACTTAGTCATTATATGTGGTACTGCAATTGAAACGGGCGCCTTAATACTATGTCACAAAAACCATCCCTATTCGGAAGTCAATTTAAGATTTTTAAACAAAATTTAAGTAATATGGAACTTATCCACTACTTAACACCATCTCATGACTGACATTTGGTGCATCTACATGTGCATCTTTGTATCTGTCACTCCTCTCTGACAAGCACTAGATACCATAGAATCTGCAACATTACAGTAGGCGAAAAGAGAGGAGGCAGAGCAAGGAGGAATGTCAACTAGGGAAAGAATGAGATGCACAAAATTTTGATTTACTTGACTTGATTTTATCTTTGATTTTGATGAATCGTATCATGTCATTTCATTATCATATGTGATATATATCTAAAGGTCGGTTTTACAAGATTTGTTGACGTCATACCCCTTTTCTCTAAAGAAAAGGGTATCTATGACTTCAAAATCGGTGAACATCTGTAATCAAGACATGTAATTATCAAGTCATACCAAATCTTAGAGGTCGGCCTTGAGGGAATATATTTTCCTAAAGGATTTTGCACGAATATTCCATTAGCTTAATTTTAGTTTGATATGAAATCTTTTGCATTTTTTCGAGATACTCTTTGTTTTGTACCACTTAGAGTTTAGCCATAAAATGTATGAATAGAAGAACTTGATATCTTTTTCTTTTTCGTTAACAAAAATTATATGACTTAAACCAATACAAATTCACATCGACAATATTAGCACAACGTATTGTTGTCTTCATCTTTGTTAATTTTATATTTATTTTGTCAATTACTCTTTGCATTACCCCGACACATTTCTGCTTTTTGATTCAGTGTCGTTGTGTAACTCCAATCTAATACCCAAAATAGAACTATTGCTAGAAGCTTACGATTAACTACTTTCTCCTTCCTATATTTTCTAATAATCGAGTTCTATTACTTGTTGTAGGCTTTTTCTCTTAAGTTGGGCCGGTAGGATGGGACTTAACCTCTTTATTGCCTTAAACCTTTCTCTATACGTAAATAAATAAAAATCTAGCGTGTATCCTACGTTTGATAGAAAAATGCTTTATCAGTTTTTTAATGATATACAAAAGTGGTTGTTTATATAAAAGAATCTTTTTTTATTAGGGAAAAGTGAAGATTTTACCTTTCTAGATGTAGATCTTTGATAAGGATGTCTAAGGCTTTGTTTAATCAATTACTTTTGCAAATACTCGAATCCACACAGTAGATAATAATTGGACTAGACCATATCCTAACGCGGATTTATAAGGATTACTATACAAGTGGGTGTTAAACTTTTGATTTATATTACATGATCTGTATATCTAGATTTGATTTGAGATCTTAGTTTACTGTTAAATTGGACAATCACTTTTTTTTTATTAAAAGAACAGTGTTAATTATGTTTTTATTATTATTTATCTTTTTAAATATTTCTATTTTACAAGTTAAGCACTAGATTCTCCATTCTAGTTTTCAATAAAAGGGTAAAAGAAGAATAAGAAGGATTTGCCTTTCTATACTTTTAAAACTTTTTATTAAACTGGAAGAAAAGTATGAGAACACTATTATGACAAATGGAAATTGATAAGTTATATTCTGCCATAAGATTGAACTAAATTGGCTTGCTCAAGAATAAGCTAACTAAATAAAGAACATTCACATGTGTTTCAACGGTCACATATGTATGTGTCTACAAACATACGTATATCCATATTTATGGAATGATAAAATGAAATGATGTAAAAATATGAACAAACTAAACTAAGTTATAGTAGATTAAATTTCTATTTTACTTTTAGTGATATATAAAAATGATGAATGAATTTGAAAGGGTTTAACATATAAATATGTACTTCATTATTTGTAAAATAAAATATAAAATATTATTATGAAGAAATAAAAATTTTAATGTACTTCATCTATATTGTTTGATCGTTTTTCTTCTCATTCTTTTACCATCTTATTCTTTTTCAATACTTCTCAACGAAAAAAGTTTATTACTAACAATTTGATCCCTAGAATTACTATGATCAAGCACTTGGTTCTATGTAGTTTCTATTTCATTATTATTATTACTTGTAGTTTTAATTATCCTAGGACTTCAAATAACATCACATCTGACATGTATGAGCATTCAATAGAAAGCTTACAAGAAAGCGTTTCTACTCTAGAATTTGATATAAGGCTCGATGCCATTACAATGAGTTAGCTTCTAGATATAAGCAAAGAATGAATTATCACAAAAAGAAAAACTTGTTGAGTTACTCTCAAACTTTTGAGATACGCAGAGGCCTTTCTTCTCCTCTTCATTTGTCATATTCTCTTATATTTATTTATTAGATCTTCACTCATGAGTCTTGTAAAACATTAGTACTATCTTCTTTATCTTTAGCTTCTTAGTCTTTAGAAGTACCAAAAAGCTCTTATTTATTTATTTATTTGGTTATTTATTATATATATATATTCTTTCTTTAGGAACAAAAGAGCACATGGTTCCTTCTTAATTACCTCATAGATAAATTATGTACAAAATAATGTTTAGACACTATTTTTTTATGGTAAATGTTGGAGTCCACCATGTTTTACATATTCTTCTATTATTTTGGAGAATTCAACTTTTGGAAAATGAGCTTATTCATGTTGAGTCTCTTTCAATTATTACATTGCTACTATGTCTTCAACTAAACGAGTCCAATTTTTTGACAAATTAAGATTTGCACTCTTATTATCATCTTCTCCTATAGAGCTTTTGCCTTAGAGGGCCACCATGGTGTGTGGGAGTAGTGAATTAATAAGGAGGAGACAAATAATCTCCTTTGATTAGAGACCACGAGAGGCATTTCTTTTGGTCTTTAATTTTTTTTATATATTTTTTTACCTTATTAAATAGAATAACAAGACTATCCAGTTAATAATCAGTACTTTTCATTCTTTTGCCTTGGTTGTCTTTGAATTTTTTTTTGTCACTTTAAATTCCTAAATTTGATAATGGGTGGAAGAATTTTTCTTGAATTCTCTATCCAACAAAAATAGTTATCTCAAACTGAAATATTTTCCTTATTGTAGATTTTCTACTATAAAATATATAACAGTTGTGACTATAGTAGGGAAATCTTTTAATTTTTCTATTAACAAACCTTAGAAAATTAGTTAATTAGTAATTCTTAATTTGATGTCTTCCATCAATCATTCTTCATGGTTGAACATTATCATTGGCAATTCGACTATCAAGGTTGATATTATTTGACTTCATTCCAGAAATTTATTAAACTTAATTTTTCAAATTTGTCTTGAACTTCTTTATAAATCCTGTGAGGTAATAACCGTTTTTTTTTAAAGTCATTTTCTTCTAATTTTTTCTATAAGAAGATTTTGAAGTTTGTCTTAAAAAAAAAATCAAAAATCAAAAACCATGAACAAATGATTAATTTTCCATTGTCCATTCTTTCTTTCTTAGCCATTGTCTTGCATACCATAGTATAATATGCTTTATTGACATGATTTAATTTAGTAGATTGAAAAGCTATTATGTTTGTAAGATAGTTGACATGTTGCCTAAATCATCCTTTTTAATTTGAAACATGAGATTTTTTTACTCCTTTAAGATCCTTACACAAACGTTTTATGAATTTTAGGATTTTAGAAATCTTTGATTTCTTAAAAAAATGGTTTAGAACTTTTAGAACTTGAATTATCAAATTTTCTTGGACTTACCTTCTTTAGACATGAAGCTTGCATATAATCTATGGGAAGCTTGTTTTAACTTCTTCCATAATATTGTACACTTGATAGAAAACTCCATTGATCTAGCCATAGTAGACTTTCCAGACTCTTGGTTGAAATCCCTTGAATACAACTAGTTTGCATATTTGTTTTCTTAACCATTGTCACTAATTTGCCCAAAACAATATTGGTTTCACAACAAATAAAAATGAAGAACTTGTATTAGTACCTTAATTACAAGTACAAAAACTCCAAGGTAGCACCAATTACAATGACGCTAACAAATTTGTACAGGGACAAACTCACAACGGAAGGCATAAAGAAAAAGTTTCCTACTCGATGCCATAACAGTGAGCTAGCTTCTATTCATGTACAGAAGATGAAGTATCTTGAAAAGAGAAAAATGCTCCCAAAAAGTGTCGTAATCAGAATCTGAACACTTTGGGCCTGGGGGGAGTGGCTAAGGGTCTATCAATATCCCAAAAGACTACTAGAAATTTTTAACAAGCTAAATCACAGGAACACACAAAACCCACCTCATAATGGAAATGACACATTTGCATCATGAGGGAAATACCACCCTTGATTCACACAAGTTTTTGGTTTTATAAATCTACCTAAATATATGGTCGTTCTCCCCTTTTTGGAAACGACACAGCCCCCTTCTTGCCCATAGCCCCCTCAACAGTTTATCAAAATAATAAAATAACCAAAATGCCCCTGGGCTTTTCACAACATAAGCCCAATGTACAAAACAAACACCCACACAACATAACAAAAGTCCACACCTAACAGCAAATAAAACGAACAACCAAATGGGGAGGCCTGCGACAAAAAGCCTTGCCGTTCTTCAGATAAATCTGGGCACTTTGTGGAGTTACCCTTTTGAGACATTTTCTTCTTATCTTCATTTATTACATCTTTACTTATGAATTTTTAGGCAAATTTAATTCTTCTTGTCTTTTTTAGTTCTTTATTTTTTATTTTAGGCTTTAGGATTTAAGAACCAAAGTAAAAGTATATAGGTCTCTTTATTTATTTATTTATTTAATAAATATACAAATTCACAAATACATGTAGTGTCAAATTTGAAACCAATACCTCCAATGCAGCCCCTGCTCTTTTCTAAACAATTTTTTTATTTACCGCATAGATTAAATATGTACAAAATAATTTTTGAACACGTACTGTTTTTTATGGTTAGTGCTTGAGTGCACCACAGTTTACAAAAGCACGTAATGATCAAAATGGTATCTTTCCAATACGAAAAACTACAATTGTAAAAAGGGGGAAGTCCAGCCGAGCCCAGCTCCGTCGGTCCAACATAAAACCGAACCCTAACATTTTGCTCCTGAAGCAAAACAAAATTCCCAGAGGGAACCCGATATGCTCGAGTATTCTAGATTTCATGCGTAAGCCCTAACCTCGAAGCTTTTTGCAGCGGTGTTTTCTCTCTGTCTCCCTCCTTTATTGGGCTCGTCTTCGGTCTCTTCCTTTGGTTGGTTGGTAAGAAAGCTTTGGAAAAATTTATGAAGTTTCAAACTTCGGTTTTGCGTGTACTGATCTCGCAAAGTTGTAATCCGATTGCATTTTTGGGACAGTTTGAATTCCAAATTATTAGCATAAGCTCTTCTACCAAAATATTACTGCAAAGGAGGATCTCAAATTCAACTTAATTTTTATTTCCGATAAATTGTCCTGTTGATGTTAATACTCATAGTCTGAAAGTTGGACGTTTGATTATGCTAACTAGAGGCATTGGATTCTCATTTTGAGGAAATTGACCTGCTTATCCTTTCTTATATTTGCTAAAGTAAATGCTGTTTTGGTTGGCCTTCGGGGGATACTTTATTAGTTACTCCTTGCTCTACTAGATCAAGTTGTTAGGTGGTTGTCCCGCATCGACTGGTTGGGTGTAGGCACAACGTTTCATATATTGCTTGGATCACATCACTGATTGCCGATTGATTTTGGGATGGGATTTCACATGATATCAGCATCTTGTGATTGTCCCTATGCTCCCTCCCTCCATCCCTTGGGTCCTGGTCTTGGGCTTTTTGTTCGTCCACGTTATAGTGCTTGTGTCAACTTGTATGGGAGGGGAAGTGTTAAAGATGTGGTTGTCCCACATCAGTTGGTTGAGCATAGGCACCACGCTTCATATGTTGGTCAGTTCACCTCACCAATTGCCAATCGGTTTTGGGATGGATTAACAAGGATCGGAAGTGATTTGTGAACCTTTGGCTGAGATTAATACTATCTTCTTAGATAGTGGGCTGTGCTGGCACTAATTATCTTGAACTTTGGTTTTGGGAAAAAATACAAATGAATAGAATTCTTGCACCCTTTTTTTTTTCCCCTGTGTTACTTCATGTCACTGAATAGTGAGATGCAATAGGTTTGATGCCCGCACTATCAAATTCATCTAATTTGAACTAGTTTTCATTGTGACAGCTAGTTATGGTTATAGCTATGTATGTCACAATTACATGAGGCATAGGTGTTTGATGTGTAAAATTCAGACAATTGTGATTCCAGGAACTCACTAAATATGTCAGACAGCTATTTTATGACCAAGTTTCTGCCATATGCCTAAACAGATGTGAAAATGAAAGCATGGTGACTGGTTTTCACAAGTATATTGTATTAGGTCATGGAAAACTGTATACATCTAGCAAGTTGAAATTGAAGATAGCTCTTAAAATATGCAGTTCGGTGAACAGAGCTTTCCTCAATTTTATTTTGTTAAATCTTATATATTATCTGCTATTCTTTGCAGGTCCATCATTTGTGATTTTAAGATGTATTTTTCTTCTTCTTTCTCACTCTTCCACCACTTCCACTTTTGGATTGTCTTTTCTAGTTCGTGGGATCTAAGGTTTTAGTTGTTTGCATTGGAAGGTTTCCGTTCTGTGCCTGAAATATTTTCTGTTTTGATTTCAGGGCTGTTCAAATGGATGACACTCAAGAAATAGAGGAAAATATATCTGAAGCAACTTCTGATAATGCATTGGAAAAGAAACAGGAAACTCGAGATGAAATGCTTTCTAGGCACAGGTAATATATACATTCAATTTTTTGGCTCATTCCAATCTTTTTTCTTACTATCACATAACATATAAGTTGGTGTTTTAAAGATGGAGACATAGCCATGTTGCAGTGTGGAGAACAAAGACTCAATTATAAGACAACGTTCTGATTCAAATTTTGAAATTTGAATGCCTTTGTGTGTTTGCATCGTTGGATAAATTTAAGGTTTGAAAATATGGATGCCCTTGTAAGCATGCAATTGTGTCTATTGCTTAGTGTGCTAAATGATCTAGCTTTACCAGTGGTGAATTTGAGCAGACCATGCATCTAGTGCCCTTTGCTTTGCAAGGCAGTGATTGAAAATGAAAGCTATTTTTTGGTTTTACTATTTTGGAGTAGGTAGGTCATTCAGGCTTATTATAGCTAAGAATTGCTGGAATTCATGTTTCAGCCCTTTCAGATTCTCGTTTTATTTTACAAGGACTGCTATTTTTGTGCAGGAAAGAGATATCACAGCTGCAGAACAGGGAAATTGAAATGAAGAAGGCTGCAGCAAAGGGTAGCAAAGCTGAACAGAAAGCGAAGAAGAAGCAGGTGGAGGAAGAGATCTCTCAACTTTCTGCTAAGCTTAAAGAAAACCATGCTGAAGAACTCGCTTCATTAGGTTATACCAGCGCTGATGGAGGTGGAAAAAGCAATCTTGACAATTTGGTGAAAGCCATAGCTGGGGTATCGGTTACCAGTCAGCCTGACCAATCAAAGCTCAGTAAGGGTGCAAAAAAGCGAGGGAAAAGAGCTCAGCAAGAAGCAGCAAGAGAGCAAAGAATTCAGGAAGAGCAGAGCAACATTGTTAGTGAACGAGTGATAGAAAATGAGAAGTTGGAAAAGAAGCTTGAACCACTTGGCTTGACTGTCAATGAGATAAAGCCAGATGGGCACTGCCTGTACCGAGCTGTTGAGGACCAGTTAGCTTGTCTATCCGGTGGTTCATCACCTTATTCATATCAAGAGCTTCGAGAAATGGTGGCTTCTTATATGAGGAAGTGTTCATCGGATTTCCTCCCATTTTTCCTGTCAGATAATATGACAGAAGGTGATTCTGATACAACGCCAGCTGAGAGATTTGAGAATTACTGTAAAGACGTGGAGTCAACTGCGGCATGGGGAGGACAACTAGAGCTAGGTGCTTTAACCCACTGCCTTAAAAAACACATCATGATATTTTCGGGGTCCTTCCCTGATGTAGAGATGGGGAAGGAGTACAAATCTGACAACGGGAATGGTTCAAGTATCATGCTATCATACCATAAGCACGCATTTGGTCTTGGTGAGCACTACAATTCGGTGGTCCCTAATTGATCAAATAGTATGCTTCAAATTTACTTAAATATGAGAGGTCCTGGACATCGTAGGAAATATTTGATCATAAAAACCCCTTTCATAGGATTGCTGCTACAAGTGAAACTACAGAAAAATTTAATTAAACTCGTGCAGTTGCATTAAACTCTTACCTGTAAGTCATTAATGTTGCATTTTCTTCAGTAGGTGGAATTAAGAGGAGAGCAAATGGGGGGGGAAAAAAAAAATCCTCTTCTATGCCATTGCAGTGTTACTTCCTATTCTTTTTTATTGCACAAGAAGCTTCGACTGTTTAATTGTGTGGGTGGCTGTTGGGGTGCAATCTATTTGATCATGTGAAATTGCATGAGAATATTTCTTTGCTGTCTTCAGAGATAAGGCTACTTTATTCACGTTTGTTTAGTTTAGTTTAGATCCAAGGAAGGATTGTACGGGAATTATGAAATGGATGCATGTATCAAAAAGAGAAAGTTAGCCTTGTGAATCAATGACATGATCTAAGTTTAAAAGTTTACTCATAGCAAGCCTATAATTTTAAAGGCTTAGTGGTTTATGAATGAAACATCTCGTCCTGAAGCTATTGGTGGAATGAAATTACGGGGTTACCTACAGAACGAAACGAATAAATTTTGGAGCCACCGAAGCCAATTTCCTCTTCCTTTTCTGTTTATGGTTTGGTCTGAATTTTTCGCTTACATGTCTCTCAGTGGACCCGTATATGGTTTCAAGAAGTCATAAGAATCTATGATAATAGCTGCTTCCTCTCCGAGCTCTGTGATAGTCATGAAGTTCTAAAACTAGAAACCGTCCCTGCATTGGCACTGACAGCCATGATTCGCCGCAAGAAGTAGATGAGGATGCTATACAAGGTGTGCAAGGTGACTGGCGTTAGATCTTCCCTAAACAGCATCTCGTGGAAGCCCCATGGCACCTATTCGACGTCTACATCGTATCCTCTCCAGACACGGACTTCGTTAGCAAAAATGTGAACTTCCCTTGGACCTCTTGTATGATCTCACTAGAATATATAATGCATTCGCGTTGAAGTCTCATATAAAATGAGTCAAAAACAAAGTTCAATGCCCAACTCATGGTCACATTAGGGCTTGTCGGCCTTGCACCTCTTTTACGATCTCACTAAAACATATAATGCATATGCGTTGAAGTCTTAAATAAAATGAGGCAAAAACAAAGTTCAATGCCCAACTCAGTCGCTTAGGTATCAGCGGAAAGGATTCCTCACAAGTCCGGGCTGGAAACCAAGTAGGTGGAACAATCAAGTTTTGGAAGGAAGGGTTTTCCCAGAATTAGTCAATGCCATTGTGGTCGTCTTCTGACAGGGTCTGGGATATGTGATTTGGACACTAACGGTTTTTCTTCACAGCCAAGACAGGTTTTTTCCTTATGGAGATGAGGTTCTGGGGATTAGGCCTGATGGGCTCGTTAAATTGTATTGCTTCGTGGTTATAGACGATCTGCCAAGACTGTTTCAGCTGACCTGGATTTTGATCTTGGTAATCGATCGTCGTCTAATTGGTTCGGGAATCAAAATTGGAGCTTTATGAGAGGTGGCATTTGACAAAGGGACATTGGGCTTGCCTAATTCCATGTCCAGTAGACCAGACAAACTCTTGTTGAGGCAAAAGGGTCTTCTTAGAATCTACTAAAAGCCGTGGTATGATATCCGTACTGGTCTGGAAGGTTGTCTTGGTAAGTTTATGGTCCTCGAGAAACCCAAAAGGACCAGTTTAGGCCCTTCTGGGGTTTCAGAATGAACCCTCTGGGCTCAAAATTTCAGTTTCCATTGACAAGCCGCGTGAGTCATCTTTCGTGCTCAGTTGACAATTATTGCAGTCAAAAGCTCTCATCCACAGAAATCAATAGAATAGTCTACAGAATTTCAATGGTTTACTCACTAACGAGCCTTACCGAGCATCGAATTAGAGAGAAAGGAGGTTACTATGGTCTCCCATTTTGACTAGAATAAAATCATAACTATGTTGTTGACCTTGTGTCAAAAGCCATGTCTCCATTGATCGTTGGGGGTTTATTTTATTGGGTCGCGGAAGTAGCCAAAATTGCATAGCTAGACGTCGCTCCTGATTTTTCAATTTGGTTCATGCCTTGGGGTGCAGTTTCTCATATGAGGTTCAAACTCTTAAGATTTGCAACCTAGTTGTGCACCCACCTATAAAGCGGACTAACGCTCTGCCCTGGTAATGTTAGGCTTGCGTTGTTAGTTTTGGTTGTACTTTCTTGTTCTTTAAGGAAAAATCATATTTTTCTTAATTTCACTTATAGATTTTTATAGAATATTTTGAACATGAAAAACTTGCAGGTATTTTAATAGAAATTTTTGAAAACTTTGTTGTTGCCATGGTGCCCTGGAAGAATGTTTAAGGCACTATCCCTGAAAAATAAGAAAAGTAACCATTTGAGCACTTCTATTTTAATGAGAGCGAAATACATGATCATCTCATATGTCCACATTTTTCCATGTGTCATTTGTTTCTAAATAAATATGTTTGAGATTTTATAATTGAAAATGTGATCAGGTAATTTCTTGGTGAATTCCACAAAGTAAATTTGCTTAAATTAAATTCCACCTAAAACACTAGAACGAGTGTGTCATATAGCTAATCCGTTCTCTTTTATTATAACCTTTATATATCAGTTTAGTTTTGTATCCATAGAACTATCTGTCTTATATTTAATGTGACATGCACATTTGTAACCAATGAGTTCTCTGTGAGGGGACAACGTGACCATTCTCATGTTCATTTGATGACGGTGCTTAGATCTCTTAATGAATATATATTCACCTACTGTCTTTGATTGCCTAGGTGCTTGGTTCCTTATCTAGGGAGATAAAGGCTATGGAATTTTAACAGTGATCGGATATTGATTTGTATGACATATAATTAGACATTAGGTACTCTTTAGGTTCTCAAATCTTAACATGTTGTTTGAAGGTAGGGTAGTGTTAATCCTTAGATACAATAATATATCAGGCGACACATCTTTTGAATAAAAACCAAATAAACGTCTCAAAATCATATGGGAATACACGCATTAGATTTAAAGCTGACAGTAAAAAGTTCACTGTCATTTTTACTAAAATTTGGAGTATTTTCCCAAAATTCTGTGTTTTTCATGGCGATTAAAGCTAAATTTTCTACAGGATCCAAGGTATCTTAAAGTCAACTTATTTGATTATGTATAGATTCTTTGTAAGTGAAGCTGTATCCTTACACCGATTAAGTGGAAAAAAAATATTCCTTATTACACCGTGCACAACCAAATGACTGGCAATAGCTTTAAAGCACGTCTTGTGCAGGGCAAACAGAGATGCTTTTCTCACAAACACAAATAAAGTATTGGAGAAGTGCACTCTGTCTGGTCGAGAATGGAAGAACAGAAAAGCTCTTACACATAGATGCTGGCATACTCCTGGAGAATCCTATGATATTGAAGTTCATCTTGTTGAAAAAGTTTTAACTGTCGGAGAGATGAAAGAAGAAAAGAACAGCTTTGTATAAATTGATGCCCACGTGCACGTGCAGACTTCTATGTCCTTGTCTTGCCGTTGTATTCCGATTCTTTGCAGAAGTGTGAAGCATATTTAGGTTTGAGAAGTTCGCTTGAAGCAAATATAAACCATATTGTCAATTTGTTTTGGTGGTAGTAAGAGTTTGGGCATGAATTAGTAGAGATTAGAGGTGAATACCAAGGCAAAAAAGATGGAAAATTGAGGATCTATTTTCTAATTCGGTGTATTCTATTTACAAGTGATGTGTATGTAAAATGAAAGTTATACACCAAAAGATGAGATCCTTAAAATTAAGTTTAAATGAAAGAAAACCTTTTAACCGTAGAACTAAATTTTAAATTAGATATACTAGCCTTTAATATGGTATCAAAGTTTAGGTAAGTTTGCTCCAATCTATGCAATATTAAGCTCAATGATATCAATATATAGAGAGTTTTGCAAGACAAGAGTCTCATTTTTAAATTAATTTATTTATTTATAGATTGGAATGGAATCCTAATCATTTATATTGATAACAAAGGTAGGCTTAAATACCATATCTCATAATAGAAACATAGGGTAGTACATTTAACCTTTAAAACATAAACCCAAACAATAGGTGTAAAATATTGTGAGATAAAAACACAAAGACTCACACATGCACATAGTTTGTGTTGAGAAATAAAACATAATGCCTAACAAAATGTCCAAACATAGAAACATAAAGAAAAGAAATTCAAGGTGGCTTGTAGTGCTCTAGGCTTAATTGATCTTCCTAAGAAATTTTCCTACATTGACTTGGTAGTGCACCAAAAGTTGAGAAGACCTGTATCCCTAATAGTGAGTGCCTAAAATCTATCAAACTATCAACTAGAAAATTACCTTCCTAACAAATATGTGAAATTTGTGTTATCCAAGAAATCAAATTGGCACATTGGTGAATCGCGTAGCTCAATTTTCAAAGAATAAAGAATACTCTTTTAAGGCATTAAATCAAAAATTGGGAGTCAACTTTGATATCTTAAAAAATTATTCAATGTTTTTAGCGACGCTCTAAATCTTCTAATAAGGCAAAGATCTCTTCCATAGCACTATCTCCATTTCTAAAATTTATAGCATATGCTAAATGAACATCCCATTATAGTCACACACAACTCCTTCCCTTGTAGCCACACCATTCACACAAGAACCATCAATATTCAGGTTTAACAAACCTATAAAAGGAAACTGCCAATGTACTATTTGACACTTTGACAATGGAGGATTTTATTAATAGGGACTTGTACGGCTTGTAGCCTAAGACAATTAGTAATGGATAGAAATTTATCTCCTTTATACTTTGTAATCAACATTTGAATGTTAGAATGTATTGTTCCAATATGAAGGGAAATAAAATAATATTGTTTTGAATATAACATATTATTCCTAGCTAACCATATACATCTAGGATAAAGCAATCTACAAGAGCAATTACTAAGCTTGCTTAAGAAGAAATATTAGCAATGTGAAACCAATCCAAAAGAAGATGTGACACAAAGTCTTTTCTTTCTGAAATATTGAGAACAAAGCAAAAATAATGGCCGTAAACCATTAGCCAACTCACCCTAACAAAACAACATATACGCGATTCTTAAGGAGATGTAGATTTTGCTCAAACTTGCAATTGTGGTATGAGTTAAGTATGATTCTGATTATGTTAATTCACCTATTAAGCACTAAAAGTTTTTGTCTTTTTGAAATTGTGTGTATCTCTAGAAAACATTCATGTGAAGTGTGTGATTTTCTTAAATCTCACCTAGATCTTAGAATTTTCTTGATTTCCTCTTGAGGTGAAATCTTAGGCTGCATCTAATTGAGAAAATGATTTAGGTCATCTTTGGATCGATTGAGCCTTTCAAGCCAACCTTATTTACTTACCACCAGTCACCCTGTTGAGCCTTGATTCTTATCCTGATTTTGTTGAATGACACCTACATATATATCTCTTAGCCTTTTGATCAATTTATCTCATTATCCTATGCCCATGAACATATTGACTTCTGGTATACAAGTTTATTTTAGCATAAGAGAAGTTGATGGGAAGGATGTGGCATGGGAAGAAATTGATTGCAATGAGTGTGTGTGGCATAATATGTCATTTATGCAAATGTAAATGGAAAAAAAAAAGAAAAAAAGAAGAAAGAAAGAGCATTTGCTTTAGGATGGAATTATCCCATCATCATGGAGAGGATTGGGGTGGCTATATATAAATTTGCTTTTGCTTTTGTTTTTTTGTTGTACACATGATTATGGTTGTTATTAATGTCTGCCTCCAAGTAAATCAAACATGTTTGGACATGAAAGAATGAGGATATATGGTGGTAAGAAGATTAGCTTTAAGGAGTAGAAAGGTTAGAGTTCTAATGAGATCCTAGAATTAATGTGTTCATAGGCTATTTGAGCCTTAATGACTTATACCTCACCTTACATTACAAGCTCATAAAAGTCATATTGATTCTTGGTTAGATGATTGGCATACATTAGTGGGGAGAGGAATGAAAAGCAAACCTATAAGGTTTGATTAAAGATTTTAAAAGGTTGCATACCAATGTGGATCTATTTAGAGTGCATGTAATTGAGAAAAAATGTGGATTCACACACACATGTGGTTTATATAGTTAAGAATTTATCTTGCCTTATAAACCAATTGTAGTATTTGGATAAAAGTTATGTTTTTCTTTGAATTATTAAGTTGAACAATTATTGGAGAATTTCATGGAAAGATTGGTTGTCAACATATATTGTTTAGTGCTTTTGCTCGAGGATGATCAAAATGTTGAGTTTAGAGGTGTTGATAACTTTATTTCTTATAAAATTATTTTGACCACTTTAGGCAACATATGAAAATGTCTTTCCAATTATATTTGTATTCATTTACAATTATGCATATTTTGTTGATTCACACAGCAAACCCAAGATAGAAAAAGAAAACAAAAGAAAAAGAAAACAACAAATGAAAAGAAGAGAAAGAAAACAAGCAAAAGAATATGTTATCGTATCATGCAAGTAGGGAATTCACATGTGGGGGAAATGGAAAAAGAGAAAAAAAAAATGCAAGTGTAACTCACATGGAGTAGTCGGGCAAGCAAATGAGTTAAAAGAAAAAAAAAAAAAAAGCTTTTGTGATCAGAGAGTGGGCAACAAGCATCATTGAGCAGTAAACAAAAGGAGAGGAGCTATCATCATAAAAGAGAAAAGAGAAGAGAAAGGGAGGAAGGTGAGAACATTAGGCCATGCAAAAGTTGACCCAACATTCTTGTCAATGTCGGGGTTATGGAAGCAGGTGAGACAAGGTCTCACCATCAGGCCAAGCCACGCATGACAACACACGATTGAGGAAAGGGGTGACAATTGTGTGACGGGCAACCTAATGCCCTTCTTTAGTTGTGTATCAATCATATTTGATTCCTTCCTAGCAATTTATCCTCCATTTTTGTAGATCTATAACTTTTTTGGGCGATGAGGGACCCAAACGTTGTTTGTGCTAAAATCTAATGTAGATTTGGCCATTTTGGGAGTCTTTCTAATAGATTTGTGCAATATTTTGGTAGATCTGCATCATAGGCTTGTTTCCGATAGGTTTTGTGTAGAATGGGTAGCACGTGTGGCGGCATACGGTGGCGCGTGAGAGCGTGTGGCGATTCATGATGGTGGTGTGTGGCAATGTGTGTGGCATGATATTTTCCCCTTTTTCTAGATAGCCCCTTTTCCCCCTTGATGTGTAGAGTTGTGCAAAACTTTCTTAAAAGGGAAGACAATTTGTGATAACTTAGTTTTTTTGCAATTTATGATGTTTTGTGTAATTTTTTGTGTTATTTCTATCTATGCATATACTATGTTTTAGTCTATTTTGTTAAAGATACGATTTAACTTAATTACAATGATATGAATTGTATGATTATTATGTTTTGTGAGAAATTTTATGTGTATGAAGTTGCATATTACTAAGTTTAATGCTTTTAAGTGATTAGCTATGTTTTGTGAAATTCTACATACAAGTGTATATGTCGAACAAGTAATATAATGATAAGTAAAGTTATCATCTCACAGAGATTGATGCTTATTGAATTAATTAATTATTAATGGTGAACAACTCCTAGAATTTATCTAGTGAATCAAAATATATAACATGGATTAAAAAACGAAATTTAATCTGAGCTTGATAATTAGAACATGCTAGAGCGTCTAATTTCACCTAATTACTAAGTATGAATGTCAATCATTTATACTTGCAAGATTAATTCTACTCATATGATGACGGAATTTCCTAATTTATTCACTATCCTATGTCCAGGTATAACGAACCTACTTAACTCATTAGCTTACTGTATTTCCACCCATGAATTAAATGAACCGAATGAATTAAAATTTGTGAATATTCTAGTTTATACCTAAAGCCATACAAATCATATGGTATATGTTTATCTATATTAATCTATGGTTGCACATTACAAAAAGCAACTGCATATTATCTTCCGTCGGTCTCTAACATGTAAATCAAGTCATCTAAGTGGTAGTTAGTCATTTAAATACAATGAATATAGTAATATGCAACTTCACATAAACAAAATATCTCATAAAGCCTAATAATCATGTCATCCATACCATTGTAATCAAATTACATTGTAACTTTAATAAGATAAACTAAAACATATTATTTACATAAATAGAAATAGTGCAAGAAATTGAACAAAGCATTCTGAAAATTAAAAACATCAAATTTGTTACCAAAATGTCTTCAATTCAAAGATAGTTTGGACAAATTTGCACATCAGGAAAATGAGGAGGAGTTGGCTGAAAAGAGGATAGGAAAACACGTTGCATGCACGACTATTTGCCACCGTCATTCTTCATAGAAATCACCGGAAAACATTAGAGGTGATGCCTGAAGTGCCGATTTAGAAAAAGATTGCGTTGATTCACCATAGAAACGAGTAGATCTGACAAAATATCCACACAACATTCACCATCTCTCACTAGAAACCATTGCACAAATCGCCTAAAAATGACTACAAAAATGTCAGAAACCACACTACGATGTCCGATTTCCTCTTTCCTTCACCAAAAATGCCTAAAAAATGCCCAAAAAATAGCTATTCTTCGTAAAAAATGATGAACGGCAATGTTTGCCAAAAACACTGGTAGAAGCAGCATCAGGTTTACTATCGCACAACCTTAAGCCTTTTTGCCCAGTGCTTGGCATACACCTCTCAATTGGTGACTCTCTCTACTACTCGGCTACTACCCAAATTTGACCTTTATTCTTTGTTTTCCTGACAAAAAGCCCAATCAATCCTCGCCTTTCTTTTTTTGCTTTTCTCTTTTGTCTTTTCTACACTTAACTAACTTCTCACGTGTTGCAGATGTCCTTTATTTTGGATTTGCTACATGAAATAAAAAAATTTGCGTAAATATAAATAAATACAACTATAATTTAAGAAATAAAAAAATTAAATATTACCTAAAATAATAATAATAACTCTATAAAATATAGAGTTATCAAGCTACCACTTAAATAATATGCTTTGCATGTTTGAGATTGATAGGAGATGATATGCAATTGCTTTATGTAATATGTAACCATAGATTAATATAGATCAACATAAACCATATGGTTTGTATGGCTTTCGATGTAAACTGGGAATATTTATAGATCCTAAGATAGTTTGTTTCAATTCACATATAGAGATATAGTAAATTAATAAGCTAAGTAGATTCGCTATACTTAGACATAGAATAGTGAATAAATAAGGAAATTTTGTCATCATATGGATATTATCAATCTTGCAAGCATAAATAATCCATATAGTACTTAGTAGTCATGGTGAAATTGGATACTCTAACATGTTTCATCTATTGATTTCTTTTAAATTCAATTGCTTAATCTATCCTTTGTCATTACAGTTTGTCAGATAATTTCTAGGGTTATTCACCATTAGTAATTAGTTAGTTTAGTAATCACTAATTTATATGAGATGATACTTTTCTCATCATTATATTACTTGTTTGACATGTGCACTTACATGTAGGATTTTACCGAACAAAAGCAATAGCAAAGTATTGGAAAATAAGGGTTTTGTTTGTGACAAAATGTATTTATGAATATATTTGTTGAAATATGTTTTTCATAAGTACAAAAGAAAATCATAGGAAGTAAAAGGTATACAAATTATAATATCAATTAATGATATTATAAAGTAACCGGGTTCTTACATTTCTTGATATAATGTCACTATATAGTGCTCTTAAGAAATGATTTATTTAATTTCATTATATAATGTCTTGAGAACAAGGCTTACCAAATTGAAATTAAATATGTCATACATTGTGATTAAGAAAAAATGATACTTGCTTTTGCTTTGATGAAGGTTAAAGTATATGGCTCTATTTTTGGAACAAACCTTAGTTCTATCAAGAACTTATATTATATCATTCTTGGATTGATATTGTATTCTCGGCCTGGTTATATTTAGCCTGGTTATATTTGGCCTGGTTGTGTTCTCGGCCTGTCTTTATTCTCGGTCTGGTTATCTTCGGCTTGGCTGTGTTCTTGGCCTGTCTCATGACCCACTTATCTGTTAAGTAGATAAGTGAGCTCGGCTGGTGCTGAAACTCACCATTTCACTTACATGACGTTTCACCTAATGCCCTAAGAGCACATTATCGACGACTGCCGAAATGAAAGAGAGAGAGAGAGATGGAGGAACGGCGCCGTTGGTGACCGAATTCTCAATGGGAGGATTTTTGAAGAGACCGATGTAAGAATGGTCTAATTTGAGTTGGAGAAGGAAGATTTGAAGGTTGATTTACTATTCTAGTTGGTAGATAGCTTCATCATTGGGGTTTGAAAAGTCTGAAACCCTAACTCTAATTTTTCTATTTAAGAAGAGCTATTCTATGGAGAAGGGTTCGACACTTACAACAATCTGAAGTTCTCTTTGAGTGAAGGATCGACTATTGAGCTCATCTTTTGATCATTCAATCTTCTTAACTTTCGGTGAAGTATAAGCCTACAGTGATATTGTGATTAAATACTTATTCGTTCGTTTATATCATCGATTGGATCTTGTATAACTCTGTTTATATGCTGATTTCATTAAAAATACTTATTGCACATAAACATTGAAAGGAATCCGAAACCCTAATTTATTTCAATTTAGGGTTTTCGTGATAGGAGCTTAGAATTATTATAATTACATTCAATCAGCTCCTTTAGGTTACAGAATCCCACAACTTATCATATTATTTAGGATTTGTAATTGATTTATGATCTTTTGATCATATTGTGTAACATTGTACAAGAAATTCCTTGAAGAGGAATTGTTTGAGTTAGGGAGAACATTTTCTCCTAACTTGGTTGAGTAAAGGAGACTTCAATTGATTTGATTAAAGGAGAAGAGGGTGGATGTGAGACTCAAGGTGTGAGTGTCGAACCACCGTGGTAAATTTGGTGTCAATCTCTTTGCTTACTATTGATCTAATCTTCTTATAATATTTGTTGCCTTATATTTTGTCAATTATCTATTCCTAACCTATTAGAATATTTGATACATATAAGTGTGATAATATTCTTGATAACGTGTTGTTTGACTTAGAAGTAAAGCATCATATATTTGAAATCTGTCCAATTTATATTGATATTATTTGTGTGACTTCTCCAGCATATTGATTTGAGCATTTGTTAACATAATAGTTTTTAAATTACTGGTTATAACAATTCAAACCCCCCTTCTTGTTAAGTTATAAAACCCAACATAAAGAAGGAACAAGAAAATGCTCATAATTATAGGCTATGTCAATGTGGAGCTATGGGTGTGTTAGGTGTCATGTGCTACTTCTACTACTCTATATGGAAATATCTATGTGATTATGAAAGGACTAGACCACGAAGACCGTAACTTTCCTGGAAATAATTTAAGATGAGAGTTATAAAGTAATACTTTTTAGCCCACCTTAAACTCTCTCCTTAGTATGTGTTTGCCATTCCATCTTTTTTTTTCTTTTTATATATTATGGCATTTTCATAGGCCTCATTGCACAACTCTAATTCATTCAAATGCAGCAATCTATTTTCACCTGTAGATTGCATGTTAAAGTTCAAAAATTTCTATGCCCAATATGTTTTTTGCTCTAATTCTACTAGTAATGGCAAGCCTTCCTAAACATTAGCTTAAAAGGAAACATCCCAATGGGTGTTTTAAATGTTGTCTTATAGGCCCATAGTGTTGTTAGAAAAAGAAATGTTTCGTTATAACAAATTTTGGTTGCATATAATATATAAATATTTTTCATATGCTCATGTATAAAATTGAACAACAAGTAAAAGGTGTGCAAATTATAATAAAGTAGTTGAGTTCCTACATTTTGATATATTGAAGCCTTATTCATTCCTTAAAAGAGGAATATTTCCTAAGCATAAAATAGTATGATATTCATGAATTGTATGGTATCCATATCAAAAAGAATATGATGCTTGTGACTATTTTATTGCAGGAAATTTATGCTAAGGAGGTTTAATTCACATGATAAAGCTTATGCATATACAAGCTTGAACTAAGAAGATTAGGCCCAAGAAACTTGACAAATTTGGTCCTAGAAGCTTAGGGCTGTATGAGTTCAAAGATGATTCAAGAGGTTTAGTCTGCATGTGACTAAGGTTGAACCAAAAAGTCAAGCCCACGTGGAGAAAGATTGACTTTGAGCCCATGATAAAAGCTTACTTGAAGCCTATGCTACAAGAGTCCATCATAGTGCTTAAATGAAGAATACTGCATTAATCGAAATGGCTTCTTTTGGTTGAAAGTTGAATGCTCTTAATAGGTTTCATGCATATAGAAGCTAGGGCTTCTATTCAAAGACAACGATGTCATCTTCTCTTTATAGTTGAGCGCCTACTTTCCTAACGAGAAAAAAACAACATGCGATTGGGTGTCAGAACGAATGATGATGATGATTAGGATTTTGAATCAAGACCTCGATTGTAGATTGATGGAGCTATCTCAACCTCTTAATGGGAAGAAGCTCCCTGATTATGTCAAGTTTGCCAGAGAACTCAAATCAAGCTTATTTTATTTGAATCTTCTATAAAGGCTTGACTTGATGGTTTAAAAAGTGATCTTCCATGAATTTATTGAGATATTTCGAAAGAAAGAAAGAAGATTGATAAAAGCTTGTGATTCTAAGAAGCTCTTCAGTGATACTCCTCTTTAGATCATTCTTTTCATGATTTCACTTGTATATGATCTTGTTTATGTGTTGATTGGACTCTAAACTTATATTACACATAAACCATATTATAAATCCAAAACCTTAACTCTCTATAATTTGGAGATTCTATATGCTTAGAAAGCTCTCTGATTAGCAATATTGTTCGGTGAATTTTAGGTGCAAGTGAACATGTTGAACAAGTAATATAATGATAAGAATGATATTGTCCCACAAAGATTGGTGATTACTATGCCAACTAATTACTAACAGTGAACAACTCTTAGAATTTATCTAACAAATTCAAATGATTAATAATAGATTAACTAACTAAATTTAAGAAAACTAAATACTAGAAATATGTTAGAGCATATGATTTCACCATAACTACTATGCATTAATATTGATTATTTATGCTTACAAGAGAGATAATATCTATATGATGGCAAAACTTCTTAATTTATTTACTATCCTATGTCTAAGTATATCAAACCTACTTAATTCATTAATTCACTATATCTCTATATGTAAATTGAAACAAACCAAATGCATTAGGATCTATAAACATTCCTAGTTTACACCGAAAGCCACACAAACAATATAGTATATGTCTATCCATATTTAATTTATGATTACATATTACAAGAAGTAACTGCATATCATCTCCTATCAATCTCATACATGCAAATCAGATCATTTAAGTGGTAGCTAATCATTTAAAAGCATTAAACACAGTAATATACAACTTTACATAAACAAAATATCTTGTAAAATATAACAATCATAAGATTCATACCATCATAATTAGGTTATATCATAGCTCTAACAAAAGTAAACTAAAGCATAAAGAAATAATGAAGAAGAACAATAATAGAAAATAAAGAAGGCATCTTGAATTCAACAACAAGAAGTTTGTCACCCTTTTTGTCTTCTCTTCAAGAAAACCTTGAATTCTTGGCCTCTCTCTTGAGTTGTGCTCAATTTCCTCCTCCCTTATTTTTGCCTATTCTTTTCTCTTAAATAGGGTTTAGGTTTAGACCTATCTCCTATCCTAGTAGAAGTGGGTTTTGGATACCTAAGACAATTGGGTATTGAACTCTTATATTAATTGGGCTTTGAACTCCTAATATGATCAGGTATTCTAATTATTTAGAAAACCCAATAACAATAAAGAATCTAATAACAATCATCCAAAGCCTAAACTTATTTTGATTTTCTTGGTATTTTGACCATATTTTTCCATATAATAAATATCAAGTTCTCCATGCTTACCATTTTTCTCCATGCGCCCTTATGCTATAAAAACAAGACAAATTCAAGTAAATAAAGAAGAATTCAAATATTTTCTTATAAGCATTGTATTATTTATTGCCTAAAAATAGGTAAAATAACTCTATAAAAATAGAGTTATCAAAACCCCCAAACCAAAAATTTTGCTAATCCTTAAACAAAAGAAATAAACAACATATCTTTTAGACAAAACCCCTTCATGAAATTCTCTCATAATTGCTTAAACTTAACAATTGAAAGAAAAACATAACTGTCATCCAAATACCACAATCGTTTCATAAGATAAGATAAACTCTCAACTATGTTGACCACATGTGTGTGTGTGTGTGTGTGTGAATCCTTATCTTTTCAACTATATGCATTCCAAATATATCCACATTAATATGCAATCTCTCAAAATCCTTAACCAAACCTCATAGGTTTGCTTTTCATTCCTCTCTCCACTAATGTAAGCCAATCATCTAACCAAGAATCAATAGGACTGTTATAAACTTGTAATTAAGGCTAGGCTAAGGGTAAGATGAAAGTCATTTAGGCTTAATTCACCCATGAACACATTGCTTTCTAGGATCTAATTTGAACTTTTGTCACTTTCTTCCTTCTTGCTCCTCATAAATAATCTTACTATCACCACTTTTCTCATTCTTTTCCATCCAAAAATGCTTGATTTCACTTGGATTTTGACACTTACAAAAGCCACGATCATGCTTACATCAATAAAGTAAGTAAGTACTAGAAATGTAGCCACCACAATCTTATCTTGCCAATAGTATTCAATTGCTATGCTTCATAGCCTATTTCAGAAAATTGAGTGGCTTGAATCAGATAAAGAATGATAAGATCATCTCATTCTAAAACAAATGATGTACTTTATTCATTCATTCTTTCTTTCTTTCTTTATTTCTTTCTTTTTTTTTTTTTTTTTTGCATTTGCAAAAGCAACATATTATGCTACATAATCATTGCAATCAACTTCTTCTTATATTACTTCCTTCCCTTCAACTTCTCTTATGCTCAAATACTTGTACACCAAAGGTCAATGTGTTCATAGGCATGGGACAATAGGATAGATTGATCAAAAAGGCTATGAGATATATATTTAGGTGTCATTCAACAAAATCAGGATAAGAACAAGGCTCAGCAGGGTGACTGGGGATAAATAAACAAGGTTGCCTTGAAAGGCTCAAACGATCTAAAAGCAGCCTAAATCATTTTCTTAGATAGATGCAGCCTAGGATTTCACATCAAGAGGAAATCAAGCAAATTCTAAGATCTGGGTGAGATCCAAGAAAATTAGACACTTCACATGAATGTTCTTTAAAGATACACAATTTCAAAAACTTGTAATTTTTAGTGCTCAATAGGTGAATCCACATAATTAAAATCACACTTAGCTCACACCACAATTGCAGATTTGAAAAAAAATCTATATCTTCCAAAGAATCACTAAGAAAAATTTAAAAATTAGATTTATCACAAAGTTTCTTTCCCTACCCCCAAACTTAAATGAAATATTGCCTCAATGCAAAAAGAAAGGAAAACAATAATAAAGAAGGAATAAAGAAACTCTTTTGATTGTAGGTTATGTTAATGTAGAGTTATATGGAAAATATAGTCACAAACTTCCAGCAAAAGACTAAAATGAAAATGCTTGGGTTGCCTCCCAAGAAGTGCTTGCTTTATAGGTTTTAGCCAAACTATCCTAGATGTTATTGCTCAAGGAGGATGGAATTCTAACAATTTAGGAGACAACTTGTGTTATAGAACAGTTGAACACTCTTCAACTAACCTCATTGGCTTATATACTTCTAGCTTCCTTTTATTTTCCAGTATGTCTTTTAAAAATTCTCCATAACTGGGTATTTGAATTGAAATATTTGTAAAAGGAATGTTAATGTGTAGTTTTGAAGATATATCAAGAAATTCCAAAAATTGCTTATCTTTTTCATGTTGTTGGAATCTTTAGGGAGATGGAGTTGGAAGCATAAAAGGCTTAGGATTATCGAGAAAGAGTTTGCTCCTAGATGTCTCCTTGGGTTGTATGCTGACATTCTTATTCATTTCATTGAAAATGTTCTTGTGAGCATCATCTTCTCCCACTTGGTTGCCACTTGTTAGGGTTACGTCCTCTGTGGTATTTGTAGGGCTTTTCTCTATATTCCTAGGCAAAAGACCTTTTTGTCTCTTTGAGATCATATTGATTAATTGAGCCAACTGCAACTCCAATTTTCTAATTAAAGTTTCTTGGTTTTGAAGGCTCACCTCTTGGTTTAGAATTCTCAACTGCAACTCCAATTTTCTATAAAATTCTGTGTGGTGATGGCCAGGTTGGTGACCATATTATCTCTAAGGTTTTTCTCAATATTGCTAGGCAAAAGACCCTCATGTTTCTTTGAAAGCATGTTGACCAATTAACCCATTTGTAACTCTAATTTTTTTATTGAAGCTTCTTGATTCTAAAATCTTACTTTAGTCTTTTCCATAAAGTTTTGTGTGATAATGGCTAGTTTGGTAACTCTATCCTCCAAATTGTATGAACACATAATTAACTTCACCAAACATCACACATTCACAATAAATATTCATCACATCAAGTTCACACATTCATTTCACAGAAGTATCTCATATCCATGTATCTTAGGTGTAAGAGAGTTTATCCCACATTCTGCACTAAAAGTCATAAATGGAACATACATATGCTATAACTATGTACTCTTTCCCCCTTTTTGACATTATCAAAAAGATCAAACTAAGAGATAGTAGAGGAATATGAGTGAAAATGGAGTACATAAGTAACATGTAGGGATAGAAGGTAGAAGTCTGACCTTATGCCGAATGTGATTGCAATGCTCCCCCTCAAGATAGTAACCGGATATAAAAATATACAAGTAGTGTATAGCAAATAGATATTTCACATAGTTTAAGCAATATCTCCAATCAGACACATACCAAGCTATCTTCGAAGAGTGGAGAATTTATCATTATCCAAGGGTTTGGTAAAAATGTCAACAAGTTGCTAGTCAGTCCAAACAAACTCAATGGAAATATTACATTTTTCAACATGATCTTGAATGAAGTGATGTCTTATTTCTATATGCATTATTTTAGAATGTTGTATTGGATTTTTAGTTAAGTTTATAGCACTAGTATTATCACATTTCAATGGAATCTTAGTGGAGAAGATACCATAATCCTCTAATTGTTGTTTCATCCATAGAATCTGAGCACAACAACTAGCCGTAGCTATGTATTTTGCCTTAGTGGAAGAAAGAGCAACGCTGTTTTGTTTCTTGGAGTGTTAAGAGACTAGCATTTGTCCAAGAAATTGACATGTACCACTTGTACTTTTTCTATCTACTTTACAACCAGCATAATCAGAATCACTAAAAGCGTGTAGATCAAACATAGTGTTTTTAGAATACCAAATTCCTAATGTAACCGTATCCTTTAAGTATCGAAAGATTCTTTTGACAACTTTTAGATGTTGTTCTTTAGGATTAGATTGAAATCTTGCACATAAACAAACACTAAACATGATGTCTGGCCGAGAGGCAATTAGATATAGTAAGGAACCAATCATACCTCTACACATCTTAGAGTCAACACTACTTCCAATATCATCATGTGACAAAGATGTAGATGTGCTCATGGGAGTGTTTATTGGTTTAGAATCATGCATATTATATTTCTTAAGTAGCTCATTTGTATATTTGGTTTGGCTTATGAAAATTCCTTTAGACGTTTGTTTAATTTGTAGGCTAAGAAAATAGTTTAGTTCACCCATCATGCTCATTTCAAATTCATGTTTCATGGAATCAAAAAATTGTTCACACATAACAAAGTTTGTAGAACCAAACACAATATCATCAACATAGATTTGAACAATTAAATATCTTTTCCTTGTGTCTTAACAAACAAGGTATTATCTACTTTGCCTTTTCTAAAGTTTGTACTAACTAGAAAAACACTCAACTTATCATACCAAGCCCGTAGAGCTTGTTTCAAACCATATAAAGCTTTAGAAAGCTTAAATACATGGTCTGGACAGGTGGGATCTTCAAATCCAAGTGATTGTTTAACATAAACTTTTTCTTTTACAACACCATATAGGAAGGCACTTTTTACATCCATTTGAAATAGTGTAAAATTCATGTAGCAAGCAAAGGCAAGCAACATTTAGATTGCTTCTAATCTAGCTGTAGGTGCAAATGTCTCACCATAGTCAATTCCTTCTTCTTGACTATATCCTTGTGCAGCTAGTCTAGCTCTGTTTCTAGTGATTGTCCCATTCTCATCTAATTTGTTTTGAAACACCCATTTTGTCCCTATAACTTAATGGGCTTGTGGTCTTGGAATCAACTTCTAGACTTTGCTTTGTTCAAACTGATTTAGCTCATCTTGCATAGCAAGAAACTAGCTTCATTTTCAAGAGCCTCATCTATTTTCTTTGGCTTTACTTGAGATAAGAAGGCTTAATGTTCACATGTGTTGTGATATCTAGACCTTGTACTAACTCTATTTGTAGAGTTTCCTAGGATATATTGTTGATCTACCTCATTCCTTACTCTAGGAAAAGAGAAATCTCTTGAGTCTAACTCCCCCTCAATAATGGGTGCACTCTTTTCATTCAGTTATTGTTCAATAGAGTTCATATCAGAATCATCTTTAAATTGTACATGAATAGATTCTTCAACAACAATAGTTCTCTTATTGAAAACTCTATATCCTTTGCTAGTTTGAGACTAACCAAGAAATATCGCCTAATCACTTTTAAAGTCAAGCTTTCCAAGTGACTCTTTACCATGGTTCAATGCAAAGCATTTACTTCCAAACACATGAAAGTAAGATATATTTGGTTTCCTACCACAAAGTAACTCAAAAGGAGTCTTTTTCAAGATCGGTCTTAAGAATGCCCTATTTGAAATATAACAAGCTGTGCTTACAGTCTCTCCCTAAAATTTTTTAGGAAGGTTATATTCACACATCGTAGTTCTAACCATCTCTTGAAGTGTCCTATTTTTCCTTTCTACAACACCATTTTGTTGTGGTGTCATAGGTGTTGAAAAATGATAAGAAATGCCATTCTTAGAACAAAATTTCTCAAAAAGATGGTTTTCAAATTCACCACCATGATCTGTCCTAATCTTGGTTATAGTAAGATCTTTTTCATTTTGAATAATTTTAAAGAAATCAACAAATTTCTCAAATGCTTCATCTTTCCTAGCAAGCAGATATACCCAAATATATCTTGTATAGTCATCTACTATGACTAAGGCATAATATTTGCCATTCATGGTAGCCATTCTCAAAAGACCAAACAAGTCCATGTGGATTAATTCTAACGGCCTTGAGGTAAACACCATTAGCTTTGGTTTAAAGCTACTTTGAGTGTGTTTCCCTTTTACACACAAGCATCACACAACTTTTTCTTATCAAAGTTAAGCTTGGGTAAACCTTTAACTAAGCCATTCTTAGATAGTTTCTCTAACAATCCTAAGCTAGCATGGCCAAGTTTCCTATGCCATAACCAAGCATCAACACTGTTATTGACAATCAAACATGTTTGTCTATTTGTTAATTTGCTAAGATCAAGTACATAAATATTATCTTTTCTTTTTCCAATAATTCTTACATTGTTTTCCATATTTTCAACAAAACAAAGTTCTTTTCCAAATTTGATTTTGAAATTATTATCACACAATTGACTTATACTCAATAGATTAAATTTCGATTCATCAACATACAATACATCAGATATGAGAAGAGATTTCGGGTTACCTATACTGCCTATACCTTTAATTTTTCCTTTGGAGTTATCTCCAAAAGATACGGTGCCTCTGATTTTTAACTCAAGTGTTGAGAAAAGCTCCATCATCCCAATCATATGACAGGAATAGCTGCTATCCAAAATCCACAGCTCTTTGTGCTTCTTCTTGTTTATGTTCATGTTCATATCTTGCAGAAACAAAAATTTGTGTTGGAGATCTTGGTACCCTTTTTTTTTAGGTCCATGATTGTTAGTTGCTACTACACTATTAATCTTCTTAGGTATCCACACCTTCTTGATCTTATATGCTCTTGTAAGTCTAATTGGACATGTATCAAACAAATGACCGATATAGTTACAATGAGAACATTTATAATGCAACTGAAATGTACAGTCCTCTTTATCAAAGAATTTTGTAAAAGTTTTTATGTTCTTCAAAGAATTGTATCCTATACCAGCTTTATCATATACACCTCTTTGTGATTTCAACATATTATTTAGCATTCTACTGCCTTTTGTGAACTTGTGTAACACCATGGTAGTATCATCCAATTTCATTTGAATTTCATGTTTCTCGCTTTCTAACTCAAGTATCCTTAGGTTAAATGTAGTTATATCCTGGTTCTCACAAATAATTCTTGAGATATTATCATACTTGTTTTCTAAATTAGAACAAGTATCAATCATAGAACATGTATCAAATCTCATAGAAATATTTTTAGATACATTGGAGCTTTCATGCATACAAGGCATAGAAGATATAATGACATGTTTATCAATTTTAGATTTAGCTTTTGCATATTTATATTTAGCTTTCATCCTCTTGTATTTTTCTTTCATCTTAGTTGCATATTTAACTAAATCAAAGAATGCAGTCTCAATACCACCATTAAGATTTGTTTCGGGTTCAAAATCACTTACCTCAAGTTCTTCTTCTATTGTTGCATTTGTGGTTAAGTAGAGATGAGCAACTTCTTCTTGTTCTTCCTTATCTAATGAAGAGCTTTCATCATCCCAGGCAGCAATCATTGCCTTCTTCTTACCTTTATTGTTCTTCTTCTTGAGCAAAGGGCAATCAGCCTTGATATGTTCAGGTTTTCTACACTCATAGCATAAGTTATCCCTAGAATCATGTGTTTCATTCTTCCTAGGTTGTTCTCTATTTCTTCCTAGATCTTTCTTAAGAAATTTTCTAAATTTTATAGCTATAAGAGCAATCTCATCACTTTTGGACTCTAACTCTTCATTCTTTTCTATATATACTTTTAAGGCAAATAACCTTCCATTTTCTTTCTCTCTTACTCTTCTAATTAATTGCATCTCATGAGTCTTTAGTGATCCTAATAGATCATCTAAGGTACTATTAAGGTTGTGAGCTTCCTCTATGGCCATTTTCTTTGGATCCCAACTCTCGGGTAAGGATACTAGCATCTTCCTAACCATCTCCTCATTTGTATAAGTCTTTCCTAATAACTTAAGTTTAGAAACTATTTTAGTAAATCTACCAAACATATCACTAACAGTTTCAGATTTAAGCATAGTAAACAATTCATAATCATGAGTAAGCATGGTCACTAAAGATGATTTAACCTTTTTTGTACCTTCAAATATAACTTCTAACGTATCCCATATTTCTTTGCCGGTGAGGCAAGATGATACTTTGTTGAATTCATGAGCCTTCAACCCACTATAAATCATGTTCATAGCCTTAGCATTTATTCCCATGATTTTAGCTTCATTTTTACTCCATTCATCAGTTTTGAGTAAAGCAGTACCCTTTCTAATTATTTGCCCTACTTCAAGGTCTTAGTTGAAAATGAAGACTTGCATAAGTTGTTTCCAATATCTATAATTTATTCTATCAAACAAAGGTGGTTTATTATACCCCGTTACAACTACTCCTTTTTCTATAGCCATCTAAGTGGATCTACTCTAGGATGTTAAGCCTTTAAGATAAATAACGTGGCCCTTGATACCAATCGTAAGGTTTTATGGCTAACCAAGAAGGGGGGTTGAATTGGTTTCTTAGGTTTTATCTTTATTTTTCTATTCTTTTATATTTTATGCAAGATTGTTATTCAATACAATTATATCAAAGTACATAATCAAATAGATAGGACAAGATAAGCAAGCTCAAAGATTTACATGGTGGTTCGGCACTTTTCACCTACTTCCACCCTCTTCTCCTTCAACTTAAACCAAGTTGAAGTCTACTTTACTTTAAGCTAGGAGAAATCTTTTCCTACACTTCACAACTCCTTAATAAGGAGTTATTTGATTCTCGGTTACAATGTTTAGGTTGATCCAACCTTAATTCATCAAGCTAATCCTCAAATATATAATGTGACTAAGGAATGATGCTTATCAAAGAGCTAATTGAAGATGTATAAACCCAATTCAAGCTCTAATCATGAAACCCCTAATTTTCACAAAGTTAGGGTTTTGGATTTACAAAGAAGTTTATGTGCATATAATAATTAAAGCTTGATCAAAACATAAACGACTTAATCTAACAGTGAATATTCATAAGAGTATTAGTTTGAATATCACCGAAGATACACAATTGCTTCAAAAATTGATGAAGAATATCGTCGGGTAAGACTTGAGCATAAACTTGATTTCTCAACACAATATTATCAAAACCGCACCGAAGAACTTTCTTCTCCCTCCTTTTATATGAGATATCAAGTAAATAAGCTTTCTAAGGTTTCATTCAAACCTGAGCTGCCCGTTGGAGTTAAATTGTTGAGATTTGACAGATGCTACATCAATCAACAGTGCAGACAGCGATTAAGGCTCTGACATTCCTATCACCTTAGATTTCTTCCTGTTGAAGAACCAATGACAAAGAGAAGCAAAAGAAAGTGGCTTAACAAGGAGGCTAGGGCTTCGGTCGATCAAGTGCTTGATTAAGAGTAGCGTCATTTTAGGCTTAAATGAAACAACCATGTTTCACACCTTCACACTCGGGTAAGACTTATGGGCTAGTGGATCAGCTCGGGCTTAGTCTGTTTAGGCTCAGTCCAACAGAGTTGTTTAAGCTCGGTCTAGTAGAGAATAAGCTCGATCTAGTAGAATTGTTTAAGCTCGATCCAGCAAGAATAAGCTCGGTCTAGTAGAATTGTTTAAGCTTGGTCCAGCATATAGCTCCATTCAATTATGCATTAAGCTTGATCATATAAAACCTTGTATTACGAATTTTTCTTTCATAATATATTTTTTGGCCCTTTATGTACCTACAAGCATATTGAGTAAAGTATCATTTTTTCTTTAATATAATTGCTTATATTTTTATTCATTAAATCACATCAAAATATTTAACTAAACTTTATATGTGATGTTTGATAATGAAATATAGGAAATCGGCTACTTTCTAATATCATTAGTTGATATTATAATTTGCATACCTTTTACTTCCTTTGGTATTCAATGTATGCACATAAAGATATTATCATACATAAAATTATTCACAAATAAAATTTGTCTCAACAAAACACATCAACACATGATTTTCAACAATTATAACTATTAGGTATTAATATTGATTATTTATGCTTGCAAGAGAGATAATATCTATGTGATGGCGGAACTTCTTAATTTATTTACTATCCTATGTCTAGATATATCAAACCTACTTAGTTCATTAATTCATTATATCTCTATATGTGAATTGAAACAAACCAAATGCATTAGGATCTATGAACATTCCTAGTTTATACCGAAAGCCACACAAACAATATGGTATATATCTATCCATATTTAATTTTTGGTTACATATTACAAGAAGCAACTGCATATCATCTCCTGTTAGTCTCATACATGCAAATCAGATCATTTAAGTGGTAGCTAATCACTTAAAAGCATTAAACACAGTACTATGTAACTTCACATAAACAAAATATCTTGCAAAACATAATAATCGTAAGATTCATACCATCATAATTAGGTTATATTGTAGCTCTAACAAAAGTAAACTAAAGCATAAAAAAATAATGAAGAAGAACTATAATAGGAAATAAAGAAGGCATATTGAATCCAAGAACAAAAAATCTGTCACCCTTTTAGTCTTCTCTTCAAGAAAACCTTTAATTCTTGGCCTCTCTCTTGAATTGTGCTCAATTTCCTCCTCCTTTATTTTTGCCTATTCTCTTCTCTTAAATAGGGTTTAGGTTTAGACCTATCTTCTATCCTAGAAGAAGTGAGTTTTGGATACCCAAGACAATTCGGTCTTGAACTCTTATATTAATTGGGTTTTGAACTCCTAATATGATCAGGTATTCTAATTATTTAGAAAACCCAATAACAATGAAGAATCTAATAACAATCATCCAAAGCCCAAGCTCATCTTGATTTTTTTAATATTTTGATCACATTTTGACATATAATAAACATCAAGTTCTCCATGCTTATCATTTTTCTCCATGCCTCCTTATGCTACAAAAACAAGACAAATTCAAGTAAATAAAAAGAAATTCAAATATTTTCTCATAAGCATTGTATTATTTATTGCCTAAAAATAGGTTAAATAACTCTATAAAAATAGAGTTATCAAATATCTTTATTTTATATTACACATCTTTCAGGAATTTCTTTGTAATAAAGATAGAAGAACCTTGATTATAATCACATTGTACTGTAATCTCTTTGAGAAAAGATTGGAAGGGTTAGGAGAACATTTTATCCTAATCAATGAGTAAAGTAGAATCCAACTGATTGAGTTGGAGGAGGAAGAGGGTGGAAGTAGGTGCAAAGGGCCAAACCATTGTGAAAAATTTGGTGTTTATCTTTGTTGTTTATGATTGCTTTAACTTGTCGTTTATACTCATCTTTTATGGATTATTTGATTATGTTATGTGTGTCTTAAATAGATTTTTGTAGTCATATTTTTAGAAAAAAAATTTAACCCCCCACCCCCCCGCCCCCAATCCCCCATCCCTCATTCTTAGTTGGCCATTATACCTAACGAGTGCATCATCAATTTTCATTGACCAATCTTTCCTATGTTGTCCTATAGGCCCACAAGGCATCATTAAGTTTCATTGACCATTCTTTCCTTAAAGCATTTGTGGTTTTTTCCAAATCGTATTGATTTCTCTATTTGATATCTTCACCTAACCTCTAGTCTAAAGGTGGTAAAGGGTTGCAATCTTATTGGTGATCCTATACTTACCCAATTTTGCTTCAAATTTTTTAATGCAAAAATGTATCCCTCTATCACTTATGATTGTCCCAAGAGTGCCAAATTAGGTGAAAAAAAATTTCCTTAAGAATTTAACCACAACCTTAGCATCATTTGTTGTCAAAGCTACAACTTCTACCCACTTAAACACATATTCAATAGCCATCAAAATATACATATTTCTACAAGGTGTAAATCCCACAAACATCAAATAATTCACACACGACAATATTATTTAAAGGCATCTCATGTTTCTTAGAAATATTTCCAGTTCTTTGACATTGATCACATGCATCTATATATGAATATGCATCCATATAAAGTGTGGGTCAAAAAAATCTAGATTGTAAAACCTTAGTTGTAGTTCTGGTGGCACTAAAATGACCACCTACTTTTCTGTCATAACAATGGTGTAGGATATTGGCAATTTCTTCTTCTAGAATACATCTTTTTATAACCTAATTTTCACGTACTTTAAATAAGAAAGGTTCTTCCTAAAAGTAATCTTTAACATCATAAAAGAATTTTTTCTTCTGTTGATAGGACACTTTAGGAGTAAGAACATTACATACAAAATAGTTTACAAAATCAACATACTAGGGAGTTTTCATTTCCAATTTACACTAAAAACTACATAAACAACATGGTATATGTCCACCCATCTTTAATTTATGATTATACATTATAAGAAGTAACTATATATCATTTCTTTTAAATTTTAAATATGCAAATTAGATCATTTAAGTGATAGCTAATCACTTAAAAGCATTGAACATAATAATATACTATTGGAAAAAGAATATGTTCCATGACAATATGTTTTGATGTGACAATTTTTGTTAATAAATGTATATAAATGCTTTTCATATTTTGATGTGCAAAACAAAATTAAAAGAAGTAAAAGGTGTGCAAATTATAATATCAATCAATGATATTACAAAGTAGCCAAGTTCCAATATTTTTCTATATTACTATCTTATCCAAGTTCCGAAAGGATAATTCTTGAGCAAGAAGAAAATATTAACTGTATAACATTTTTATTTAAGAAAAATTGATGTTAGAATGTTCTTGCAAGGAAAAGTGTTTATATAGAGGTAGCCTAATCTGAATTAAGAAGTTGACCCGAGTTAAGAGACTTAAGCTTGCAAGACTCAAGCTTGACCCAAGAAAAGAGACTCAAGCTCATAAGACATAAGCTTGACCTAAGAAAAGAGACTCAAACTCGCAAGACTTAAGCTCAGCCAAAGAAAAGTCTCATGCCCACAAGACTTAAGCCTAACTTGAGAAAAGACCTAGCTACTAACTTGATCAAGATAATGAGCCTTTAAGAAGTTGTCTTCTTTGTAGCCAAACGTCTTGTTTGGTGAAATTCTACATGTAAGTATATATGTTGAATAAGTAATATAATGATAAATATGAGTATCATCCCATAAAGACTGGTGATTACTAAACTAACTAATTACTATTAGGTTTTATGGCTTACCAAGAAGAGGGGTTGAATTGGTTTTAAGTTTAGATCAGAAACTTTTTCCCTTTTCTAAATTGTTTTAAATTGTTCTAAAATGTCAAACAGGGTCTCATAAAACAATAATAAATCAAAGCATAAGAGATATAACGCACAAGTTTACCACGGTAGTTCGACACTCAATCCTTGAGCCTTATAGCCACCCTCTTTTTCTTCAACTTAACAAGTTAAAGTCTACTGTACTTTATGCTAGGAGAAACCTTCTCCTACACTTCATAACTCCTCAATAAGGAGTCAATTCATCCATGGTTACAAAGTTTAGGTTGAACCAACCTTAGTATATCAAGCAAATCCTCAAATGTGAAATGTAAGTGAGGAATAATGCTTCTCAAAGAGCTAATTGAAGATAAACAAATTCAATTCAAGCTCTAATAACGAAACCCCTAATTTTCACAAAGTTAGGGTTTTAGATTTACAAAGAGGTTTATGTGCATATGATAATCAAAGCTTAATCATCACATAAACAACTTAATCTAACAGTGAATATTCATAAGAATATTAGTTTGAAGGAATATCACTGAAGATATAGAATAGCTTCACAATTTAATGAAGAGAATAATTGGATTTAAGATATTTTTGTAGGACTTAAGCATAAACTTGATTCTTCTCAGAGTATGATATATATTTTCAAAAGAACCAACCATAATCTTAAAAGAACGCCTTATTATATAGGATTTAAAGACTTCAAGCTCTCTAGGGTTTCAGTTCAAACCTGAACTTCCTATTAAGATCTTCCCATTAAGATCTGACATAATCTCCATCATGCAATAGTAGAAAAGGTGATTGATACAACAAATGGTTGTTCTAACAGATCGAACACCTCAAGAATATTCCCATTAAAGTGTCAACAAGTCGACAAAGGGCTTAGGGCTTCTCGGCTATTTGCTCAATTAAGAGCTCTTTGCTCTTAACATTAAGTGAAACGATAATGTATCACAATGCCTCAACACTTGGGCTCGAGCAAGACTTCATAATGCTGCTCAGTGGGCCAGTGCAACTTGGTCCAACAAGATAGTGCAGCTCAATCCAATAGGCTAATGCAACTCAGTTTAGCCTTATGTGATCACCTTCTAATATAATCTTTGCTTTTTTTTTCTTTTAATGTGTACCTATAAATACATAAAGGCAAGTATCATTCTTCCTTAAATATATTCAAATATATTTTATTGTTATTATCATTTAAAACATCACCCATATAAGATATTTCTCAAGGTCACTTCATAAAGATGTTTTATATAAAAAGTGTATGAACCCAGCTACTTTATAATATCATTGATTGATATGACAATTTGTACACCTTTTACTTCTTATGATTTTCTTTTTCATATATGAAAAACGTATTTCAAGAAATAATTCACAAATAGATTTTGTCACAACAAAACCCTTATTTTTCAACAATTACTAATGGTGAATAGACCCTAGGGTTTATCTAGCAAATTGAAATGGTAAACATTGATTAAACAACTAAATTTTAATATAAACTTGATAACTGAAACATGCTAAAGCATCTAATTTCACCTAATTATTAGGTACGAACATTAATTATTTATGTTTGTAAGATTGATTCTATTCATGTGATGGTAGAATTTCCTAATTTATTTATTTATTTTTTGGTTTTTAATGTAAGTTGCATTAATAGAATATAATATACAAAAGCACAGGGGCATACCCCAGTATTACAACAATTTTCAAAAATAAGCTAAGAGTAAGAAAAAATAGAGGTTGGAAGCCTTTAGATCTCACTCAAAAAGACATTACCTTGTGAGAGTTTGATATTGTGAAGCAGAGAAGCTCTCCCTCGTACAATTTTCTTTACTTTAGCCAACAAGAGTGGAATGTCAACTAATGTATTTTGAAATCTTCTTCTATTCCTTTCTGCCCATATGCAATAGATACAAGCTAAAAATGATATTTTAAGAAGTTTTGCAGCCAGATCTTTACCTTTAGATGCTTTAATCATCCATTTTAATTCTTCATTCCATCCTCCGATGTGACGTCGAATTCCATTTTGAGCAAGGATATTCTTCCAAATCAACATTGTGCAAGGACATTAAACAAAGAGATGACTTCTGTTTTCTACTTGAGCCTGACAAAAATCACAGTATTGGTTAATTTTAGGAAGCCATTGTACCATTCTCCCTGCTGTAGAAAGTCGATCATGACAAACTAGCCATCCAATAAAGTTATGCTTGCAAATCCCACCAGTCTAAATTAGATCATACCAATCTACTTTCTTATTTACTAGTTGAAGGTCCTAATAAATAGCTTTGCAACAATAGACAGACCTGGTAAGAACTGAGGTAAGCATGGGCCTTAACTTGAGAAGACCTCTCCAACTCCATACCATTGAACCTTTGATTTGAAGCTACATTACTGAAATTCTTTTACATTTAGTGTTGTGTATCCACTTACTCCATAATGAATTATCTAGAAGATTTATAAGAGTCCAAAGCATACGTCCTAAAAAGACTTTATTCCAGAGTTTAAGGTTCAACAATCCCAATCCCCTTTCCTTCTTTGGTGAGCAAACTGTTTGCCAAGCAATTTTGTGGGATCGTTGTGTATCTGTACTTCCTGCCCATAAAAAGTTTCTAATTTTTTTCTCTATTTCATAAATTGTTTGCTTTGGCAGTAAGAAAACTTGCATCCAAAATGTACATGTGGAAATTAAGACTGATTTTGACAACTGCAATCTTCCAGCAAAGCTTAGATGCTTCATTCCCCAACCTTGTATTTTGCTAAATATTTTATTTGTCAAACCTTTGCAATCAGCATGAGTAAGCCTTTTTGTAATCAAGGGAACTCCAAGATATTGAATGGGGAGTGTACCCATGGGGAAAGGTGAGTGATCTAAGATGAAAAGCTGCTCTTGATCTGATAATCCTGAGAAGAACATTTGACATTTATTTGGATTGTAATGAAGACCTGTAAGTTCACCAAACTCCTCCAAAGCTTCTATAAGACAAAGCACTGAATTTATATCTCCATGGGAAAAAAGAAACAAATCATCAGCAAAACATAAATGGGTGATTTTCTTAGTTTTGCATCGCCAACGAAACTTAAAAGCCGATGTTGAGGTTTTTGCAATAATAATTTTGTTTAGTACTTCCATAACCAGAACAAATAGATAAGGGGATAATGGGTCTCCTTATCTTAATCCATTGGTACTTTCAAAGTAACCTGAATGCTTTCCATTGACATTAACTGAAAATCTTGTTATAGAAATGCATTCTCCTATCAGATCAACTACATGTTGAGGAGTATTAATAGCTTTCAGAACTCCTAATATGGCTTCCCACCTAACCATATCATATGCTTTCATGAGATCAATTTTTTATGGCCACACGCTTACCTTTATCATTTTTATGATAATTGTGAAGTAATTCCTGACATAGCATAATATTCTCAAAAATCTAACGTTCTTTAATGAATGCAGTTTGGTTTTGGCTTACTACTGATGGGATAATCACATTCAACTTCCCAACTAACATCTTGGATATAATTTTGTAGAGAACATTGCAACATGCTATTGGTCTATAATCTTTATTGCTACAAGGATTAGGAACCTTTAGGACTAAAGATAACAATGTAGAGTTTATAACCTTTAACAACTTCCTAGATGAGAAGAACTCTAGTATAGCATCTTCTATGTCTCTTCCAATGATAGGAAGAGCTTTCTTATAGAAGAAACTATTATACCCATATGGTCCAGGAGCTTTAAAATCATGAATTCCCCAAAGAGCTTTTATAACATCTGAACGTTCAAATCTTATTGTATTAAAAAGTGAACTTACATCATCACCATGAAATAAAGATGTGTACCTTTCACAGTTGGTGAAGTTACTTCTGGCATTACCAAGAATAGACTTATAATATGCAATAATAGCAGTTCTCAAGTGCTCTTCTTCTGTGATAACTGATCCATCTTCTAGTACTAGTTTGCAGATTCTATTTTGTGCTCTCCTTCTCATCAATGACGCAAAGAAAATTTTGTTATTATTATCCCCTTCTTTTAGCCATAAGTTTCTCGATTTCTGTTTGAGAAGGATTTCTTCATGTTTACTCATTGCAAGTAGCATCTCAAGTTGTGTCTTTTCCTCAGCACGAGTATCAGGACAATAAGGATTAATCTTTAATTTATTCATTATCCTATGTTTAGGTATAATGAACCTACTTAACTCATTAACTTACTGTATTTATACCCATAAATTAAATAAACTAAGTGCATTAAGATATGTGAATATTCTAATTTTCACCTAAAGCCACACATATCATATGGTATATATTTATCTATATTAACCTATGGTTGCACATTACATGAAACAACTACATGTTTTCTCTTATCAGTCTCAAACATGCAAATCAAATCATTTAAGTGGTAGTTAATCACTTAAAAATATTGAGCTTAGTAAAATAAAACTTCATACAAACAAAACATCTCACAAAACATCATAATCATACCATTCATACATCATAATCAAGTTTCATCATAGCTCTAATACAATAAAGTAAAACATCATATTTACAGAAACATAAATAGTGCAAGAAATTGAATAAAAAATTCTTTAAATTAAAAACATGAAAGCTGTCACCAAATTGTCTTCAATTTAGAGAAAGTTTGGACAAATCTACACATCAAAAGGACAAAAAGGAGCTAGTTGAAAAACATGAAGAAAACAAGCCAACATGCATTTTCACACATTGTCACCACACGCCACCATGCGTCGGTGCCATGCCTTGCCGTGTGCTACCACGTGCTGCCACCATTCTTCACAAAACCACCAAAAAAAATCAAAGATGATGCATTGAGTGCCAATTTACAAAGAAATTGAGTTGAATCACCACCAAACAGCATAGATCTAACAAAAATCCCTAGGTGACGTTCACTGTCTCTCATCGAAAATTGCCGCATAAATTGTCCAAAACTGCCATAAAACGATGAAAGATAACACTAGGATAGGAGATTTGCTTCTTCCTTACTAGAAAACACCCAAAAACTACCATAAAATGGACAAATATGGTTGGAGAATAGCTTAGATGGTGTTTATCTTCACCAAAAAAGAACACGATGGTTGGCTTTTGCTCGACCATCTAGCATCCTTAAAGTCCCACACTGTTGCATGTGGCATTTGCTTTCCAACAAGCTCCAACTAGTCACTAAACTGTCCCTTTCTCTCAACAAAGCTCCAACTCTCTCTCGTCCATTCTCTCTATTCCACAATACTTGACCAATAATCCTTCTTCCTTTTTCTCTCTCCGTTTGCCTGATAATAGACCACTTGACTTGACTCCCTTTTTTTTCTTTTTGTTCACTTCTCACATGCTCTTTTTTGCTCATTTTTCTTTCTTTTCTTTCCTTTACATGCATGATAGACAAACACCATCTTTTGCATGGTTTATTGCTTCTTTTTCTTCTTTTTCTTCTATTTGGGGTTTCCTGATGAAATAACAAAACTTGCATAAATATGAACAAAATGTCAATATAACTCAACAAATATTATTTTATATGTTGTCTAAATAGTCATAATAACTCTATACAAAATAGAGTTATCACGTCTATTCTCTCAACAGGAAGAAATTCAAAGAAGAAATTGTTTGTCATAATGGCTAATCTATGTGATTTTTTTATGATTGGGAGTTTGAATTGAAGCCTTTAAAGGAGGATAATGGAACAACTCTACTCTCTCAATAGGAAACAGACTTTGAATCAGTCAGGTTTGGCAAAAACCTCAAATCAACTACTCTTACTTGTATCTCATTTAAAAGCTTCTATTCTATGATTCAAGATAGAACTCTTGCATGATTCTATTAAGAAAACAAAAAAGAAGAATATGAGATTACTTGAAGCTTTGAGATTACTGAGAAGATCTTTAGTGAAATTCTTTATAGATCATATTCTTTGTGATTACACTTTTGTATAATCTTGTTTATGTGTTGATTGAACTCTGATTATTATTTTGCACATAAACCTGATTATAAATCTGAAACCCTAACTCTTTATAATTTGGAGGTTTCATGATTAGAGCTTTGATTAGCAATATCCCTCACAAACTACATATTATTAGGGATTTGCTTTGTAACAAGGTTGGAATAACCTTTGTTTGTAATCTCATAGTGTTGTAATCCTTTGAAGAAGGGATTGTGAAGGTTAGGAGAATATTTTCTCCTAAGTAGTGAGTAAAGTGGACTTCAATCAGTCAGATTGAAGGAAGAAAAGGGTGGATGTAGGTGTAAAGGCCAAACCACCATGGTAAAATTTTTATTTGTGTTTGTTGTTTGTTACTGCTCATTTTCGTGTTTTAGAAAACAAATTAATAGACCTAAAGCTCAATAACCAATTCAACCCCCCATTCTTAGTTAGCCGTTATACCTAACAATTAGCATTGAGAGCTAGGTTCTCTATTTAAAGGCTTAACATCCTAGAATAGATCTTTATAATCATATTAGAAAAAGGTGTAGTTGTTACAGGGTTCAAAAATCCATTGTCGTTTGATGGCATTAACTATAGATTTTGGAAACAATTGATGCAAGTGTTTATTATTGGTCAAGATCCAAAAGCATGGTAGGTCATTAGAAAGGGTACTACAATGCCCAAAACTAATGATTGGAATAAAAATGAAGCTAAGACTATAGGTTTGAATGCTAAAGCTATGAATATGATATATAGTGGCTTAAGAGCTCATGAGTTTAACAAAGTGTCTTCTTGCCTTACTGGGAAAGAAATATGGGACAAGTTAGAAGTTATTTATGAAGGTATTAAGAAAGTCAAGTCTTTTAAAGTTACTATGCTTATATATGATTATGAATTGTTTACCATGAAAGAATCTGAAACTATTAGTGAAATGTTTGGTAGATTTACTGAGATAGTTTTTTAACTTAGATTACTAGGAAAGACATATACAAATGAAGAATGATTAGAAAAATGCTAGTGTCTTTACTTGAAAGTTGGGACCCTAGAAAGATGGTTATAGAATAAGCACATGACTTAGATAAACTGACCTTAGATGACTTGCTAGGATCACCAAAAACTCATGACATGCAATTAATGAGAAAAGAAAGAGAAAGTCACTTGCTTTAAAAGTAAATGCATAAAAGAATGAGGAATTAGATTCTGAAAATGATGAGATTACTATGCTACCTAGGAGATTCAAAAAATTCTTTAAGAAGGAAAAAATCAAGAATGTAGGACAATCTAGGAATAAACAAACATATGATCCTAAGGATAATCTATGTTTTGAATGTAGGAGATAAGGGCATGTTAATGATGATTGTCCTCTACTTAAAAAGAAAAATAACAAAAATAAAAAAAAGGCCATGATTGCTGCTTGTGATTATGAGAGCTCATCATCAAAAGAGGAAGAATAAGAAGAAGTGGCACACCTCTATCTAACTATAGCAACAACCTTTGAAGAAGAGAAATTTGAGATAAGTAATACTAAACTTCTAACTAATGCAAATTGTAATATAGAAACTACATTCTTTGATCTGGTTGAATATGCAAATAAAATAAAAAAAATGAAAGAGAAATATAAATTTGTAAAAGTTGAAATTAGTTGTAATAAAACTGTTTTGACAAAATATGTACCATCTTTAGATAAGGATAACGATATTGTTAAAATTGTTTATACAAAATCTGGTGTAGTGAGTCTAAACATAAGAATATATGGATTAGAAAATGATAAGAAAACAAATTCAACTAAAGTTGGATGATGCTACTTCACTGATAAAGAAATTTACAAAAGGTAATTGCATTTTGGAGAAGGTAATTAACTCTCAACATGGCATATTTAATAAGGTAGGTCTAGGTTATAAATTTGGAACCTCTATTAAGAATTTCACAATATTTTTTGATAAAGTTCAAAATGTACAAAAGATGAAGTAAGCTATAAGTTTTGTTAATACTATGGTCATACTACTCAAACATGTCCTATTAGGCTTAGAAGACCATATAAGATAAAGAAAGTATGGATGCCTAAAACATTTAGTAGTACTTGTACAACTAACTTTCATGGACCCAAAGAAAAATGGGTACCAAACACTTCAACAAGTATTTTTATCTTTGTAGGCTTTAAGTGCAAAAGTGAACAAGGAATACTATAAAAACTGTGGATTACGGACAACGGATGTTTTCGTCATATGATTGGCATGATGGAGCTCTCCTCAACACTTAAACTAAAAACTAAAGGTACAGTCTCTTTTGGAGATAACTCCAAAGGAAGAATCAAAGGTACGAGAACTATAGGTAACCCAAAAACTATGCTTATTTCAGAAGTTTTGTTTATGGATGAATTAAAACTCAACCTACTAAGAATAAGTCAACTCTGTGATAAAGATTTTAAAATAAAGTTGGGAAAGGAACTATGTCTTGTTAAACATATGGAGCATGATATAAAAATTGTTGGAAAAAGAAAAGAAAATATTTATGTGTTGGATCTTAGTGAATTGTTTGCTGAACAAACATGTTTAATTGTAAATAAGAATGATAATGCTTGGTTATGGCATAGAAAACTTGGGCATGCGAGTCTAAGTTTGATTAAAAAACTTTCTAAGAACAATTTGGTCAAAGGTCTTCCTACTCTAAACTTTGATAAAAATAGATTATGTCAAGCATGTGTCAAAGGTAAACATTAACAAGGCAACTTAAAATTGAAGCTTGTTCTAGCTACTATAAGATCGTTAGAATTACTCCACATGGATCTATTCAATCCTTTGAGAACAACCACTTTAAATGACAAATACTATGTATTAGTCATAGTAGATGATTACACTAGATATACATGGATATACCTACTTGCTAGAAAGGATGACGCATTTGAGAAGTTTGCTGATTTTTGTAAAATAATTCAAAATGATAAGGGTCTTTCAATTACAAAAATAAGGACTGATCATAGTGGGGAATTTGAAAATAAACTCTTTGAAAAATTTTGTTTTGAAAATGGAATTTCTCATAACTTTTTAGCATTAAGAACCCCACAACAAAATGGTGTTATGGAAAGAAAGAATACAACACTTTAAGAAATGACTAAAACTATGATGTATGAATATAACCTTCCAAAACATTTTTAGGGAAAAGCAATAAGTACAACTTGTTATATTTCAAACTGAGCATTCTTAAGACCAATCTTGAAAGAGATGTCATTTGAATTACTCTCTGGTAGAAAACTGATTATTTCCTACTTTTGTGTCTTTGGAAGTAAATGTTTTGTTTTTAATCATAAAAAGGAGTCACTTGGAAAATTTGATTCTTAAAGTGATTAAGCTATTTTTCTTGGTTACTTTCATACTAGTAAGGCATATAAAGTATTTAATAAGGGAACTCTAGTAGTAGAAGAGTCAATACACATTAAATTTGAAGATGATTGCACTACTCATCTAGAAAATAGAATTAATCCAAGCTTAAATGAACAAGAAAACAATGAGAATGATGGAGCTAGAGTTGAGGGGGAGTCTAAAATAATAGACTTTTCTTTTCCAAGAGTTAGAGGAAAAGTATATCAACAACATATATTAGGTGATCTCACTAACAAGGTAAGTACATGGTCACGGTATCACAACACTTGTGAACATCAAGCCTTTTTGTCTCAAGTAGAGCTAAAGAAAACCAATGAAGCTTTTGAGGATGAAAGCTGATTTTTGCTATGTAGGAGGAATTAAACCAATTTAAGAAAAGTAAAGTTTGGAACTTAGTTCCAAGACCAACAAACCATCTAGTTATTGGAACAAACTGGGTATTTAGAAATAAATTAGATGAAAAGGGAATCATTACTAGGAATAAAGTTAGATTGGTTGCACAAGGGTATAACCAAGAGAAAAGGATAGACTATGATGAAACTTTTTCACTAGTAGCTAGATTAGAAGTTATTAGGATGTTGTTGGCATGTTGCATGAACTTTACTCTTTTTTAAATGGATGTAAAGAGTGCTTTCTTAAATGATATTGTCAAAGAAGAAGTTTGTATGGAACAACCCCCTGGATTTGAAGATCCAATATATCATGAACTTGTTTTTAAGCTTTCAAAAGCTTTATATGGACTCAAACGAGCCCCATGAGCTTGGTATGACAAGCTGAAAAACTTTTTGCTTAGTGCAAATTTTAGAAAAGGAAAAATTAATAATACTTTATTCATTAAAAAAAATTAAAAAGACATTTTGATTGTCCAAATCTATGTTGATGATATTGTGTTTGGTTCTACTAACCCTACTTTATGCAAAGAATTTGTTAAATCCATGCAAAAAGAATTTGAAATGAACATGATGGGTGAGTTCACATATTTTTTAGGCCTTCAAATAAAACAATCTAGCAAAGGCATTTTTATAAGTCAAACCAAGTATAAGAATGAATTAATTAAGAAATACAAGTTGTATGATTCCAAATCTATCAACACTCCAATGAGTACATCCATTTCATTATCACATGATGAAAAATGGGCTGTGTTGATTCAAAACTGTATAAAGGCATGATTGGCTCATTGCTTTATTGCACTACATCTAGACCTGATATCATGTTTAGTGTGTGTTTGTGTGCTAGATATCAATCTAATCCAAAAGAACCATACTTAATGGCTGTTAAACAAATATTTAAATATTTAAAAGACACAACCACTTTAGGAATATGGTATCCTAGAGATATCACTCTTGATTTGTATGCTTTCAATGACTCAAATTATGCTGGGTATAAGATAGATAGAAAGAGCACAAGTGGTGCTTGCCATTTCTTAAGCAATATGTTGATTTGTTGGTATTCAAAGAAACATAATAGTGTAGCACTTTCCTCCACTAATGTGGAATACATAGTTGTTGCTAGCTATTGTGCTAAGATTTTATGGATGAAACAACAATTGGAAGATTATGGTATTTACTCCACAAAAGTTTCACTAAAATGTGACAATACTAATGCCATAAACTTAAATAAAATTCCTATATAACACTCTAAAACTAAGCATATAGAGATAAGACACCACTTTATTAGAGACCATGTATAGAAAAAGGACATTTCTCTTAAATTTGTTCAAACTAATCAAAAAATTGTTGATGTCTTAACTAAACCATTGGATAAAGAAAAGTTTTATACTCTTTGGCAAGAGCTTGGCATGTGTTTGTTTGAAAATATTTCTTAAACTCTATAATATATCATTGGATTTTACTTTTTGCTCTTGCACACCCTATAAATAAGCTTGTTTTGAAAGGGAGCACCATGAGACTCCATCTGCTTCACCAGGTTAGACACCTTATCACTCATCTTTTCTTCCTTATCTTCATTTTCATTATCTTATGCTCTTTTTGATAATGCCAAAAAAGGGGAAAGAGTGTTGTTACACATGTATATTCCATTTTTGACTATCTAGTGCAGAAAGTGGGATGACTCTCTAACAACCTAAAAATATGTTTCGAAAGGTGTTATTGTTGAATGATGAATGTTGTGATATATATTGTTGAATAGTATATTGCTATTGGTCGTTGAGAAATAGATTGAAAATAGTTGCTACTATTGCAAATGATAATTTTATGCAATATTCCTAAAACAAGATAAATAACTCTGTGTAAAATTATGTTTTGCTAGTTGCCATGAAAGACATTTGATATAACACACTTTGCTCACTTCATTGATGACATGTGCTATTGTATGCTTAAGTGATAAAAAATTTGTCATCATAAAAAAGGGGGAGATTGTTGGGGAAAAAAAAAACATGTTCCATGACAATTTTTGTTGATAAATGTATATAAATGCTTTTCATATTTTGGTGTGCAAAATAAAATTAAAAGAAGTAAAATGTATGCAAATTATAATATCAATTAATGATATTATAAAGTAACCAAGTTCCTACATCTTTATTTATTACTATCTTATCCAAGTCCCAAAAGGATAATTCTTGAGTAAGAAGAAAATATTAATTGTATAACATTATTATTTAAGAAAAATTGATGTCATAATGTTCTTGCGGGGACAAGTGTTTATATAGATGTAGTTTAACCTAAATTAAGAAGCTAACTTAAGTTAAGAGACTTAGGCCCACAAGACTTAAGCTCAACTTGAGAAAAGAGACTTAGGCTTGCAAGACCTATGCTTGACCCGAGCCAAGAGACTCAGGCCCACAAGACTTAAGATTGACCCAAGAAAAGTCTCGAGCCCACAAGACTTAAGCCTGACTTGAGAGAAGACCTAGCTTCTAACTTGACTGAGACAACGAGCCATTGAGAAGCTGTCCTCTCCACAATTGAATGTCACTTCTCTCAACAGGAAGAAATTTAGAGAAGAGATCATTAGTCAAAATGGCTAATCTATGTGATTTTGTGATGACTAAGAGTTTGAATCAAAGCCTTAAAAGGAGGATGATGGAATAACTCTACCCTCTCAACGAGAAAGAGATTTTGAATTAGTCAGGTTTGGCATAAACCTTAAATCAACTACTCTTACTTGAATCTCATATAAAAACTTCTATTCCACAATTCAAGATAGAACTTTGGTATGATTCAATTAAGAAGACAAAAAAGAAGAATATGAGATTACTTGAAGCTTTGAGATTATTGAGAAGATCTTCGGTGAAATTCTTTATAAATCATATACTTTGTGATTACACTTGTGTATAATCTTATTTATATGTTAATTGAACTCTAATTATTATTTTGCACATAAACCCGATTGTCAATTTGAACCCCCAACTCTCTATAATTTGGGGGTTTTGTGATTAGAGCTTTGATTGTGACTTTATATTCTTAGAAAGCTCTTTGATTAGCAATATCCCTCACAAGTTACATATCATTAGGGATTTGCTTTGTAACAAGGTTGGAATAACTTTTGTTTGTAACCTCATAGTGTTGTAATCCTTTGAAGAATGGATTGTGAAGGTTAGGAGAACATTTTCTCCTAATCATTGAATAAAATGGACTTTAATCAATTGGATTGAAAGAAGAAAAGGATGGATGTAGGTGTAAGGGCTGAACCACTGTGGTAAAATTTGTGTTTGTGTTTGATGTTTATTAATGCTAATTGTTGTGTTTTAGAAAATAAATTAATAGACCTAAACTCAATAACCAATTCAACCTCCCCCTTTCTTAGTTAGCCATTATACCTAACACATACAATTCGCATAAATAAAATATCTTGCACAACATGTCAACGATGAAATTCATACTATCATAATTAGGTTATATTATAGATCTAAGAGTAATAAAGCAAGTGTTAATTGAAAAAAAAAACTCAAGTAAAAGTCTATAAAAACCACGAAAAAGACTTTTCTAATAACTTTCTAGTCTAGAGATCCTAATGATTAAAGTTAAGAAAGTACCTTCCATTCTGTTGATAATAAGTTTGACTAACTTAAAAGGCATGAGCGAAATGTCCCTTGCCTAACCAAACAATATAGTAGTGGCTTTTCAAGTACAAAACCTATCATCTAAATTCTACATTTCTATAGCTTAAAGACATATAGTATGTCAAACTAACGTACTAGTGTCATGAACCTTCTCGAAAAGATTAATATCAAACCCACCAAAAAATCTCCCACCTTTGCCTTCAGTGAATAAATACCAAACCTAGAAAAACATAAAAGTCAAATTCTAATATCAACCTATAACTATCACTCTTACAACAAGAATTCTAGCAAAAATTTTAAAAAAATATTCACAAAGATCTACCCACCTTATCACAAACTATTAAGTAAACCATGAAATATATTTCCATTATCTTAATTTCCATGACAATTTTCCCTAAGAACTACTAGGCAATCACCTCAAATCCATACACTCAATCCAATGAAAAAAGATAAAATTTTAGAGACAAGTAAGAGCAAAGCAAGAAAAAATTTGAAGATTTATGAAAAAATAAATTGCCTAATTTATACAATAAATTTTATTATTCAATATTAATACATAGAAAGCAAGAAAAATTCTTTTATAGAAATGCTTCATTTGCTTTCAAATGTAAAAGTCTTCTCAATTCTTCTTTTTCTTCTCTGAGCTTCCTTTCTTCTTGTCATTTTAGGAAATGATGGGGAACTATATCATGGATAAAATTTCCCAACATGTTAGCATTCTTGCCTCGTTGAATAAAATTCTAATAGTTCATTTACTTCTTCATCTTCCTTAACTTGCATAACACTTATATTAACATAGTGAATGTTTGTGGATATTCCACTACTCATTTCCAAGAAAAGTTGTTTCACCTTGTTTGCATGTCCATGCTTATAAAGCCAATTAATGATAATACCATAACAAGCTGCATCAAGCTTACACTTCAAACCAAATCGACCACTCACCATGTCTTTGTGTAATTGAAGTGCAACCATTATGCTGCTCGCACAACACAAACCCCTAATTAAGATAGTATTTGTAAAAGCATTAGGACAACAGCCTAGTTTGTTCATTTTCATGAACAACCAAAATGCCTCATTAACTTTATCCTTCTTATACAAACCATTAATCATAGACATATAAGTTACAATATCTGGACCATAACTGTTCGGTGAAATTCTACATGCAAGTGTACATGTCGAACAAGTAATATAATGATGAGTACAGATATCGTCCCACGAAGACTGGTGATTACTAAACTAATTAATTACTAATGGTGAACAACTCCTAGAATTTATCTAGCCAACCGAAATGGTAAATTGTGAATTTAATAACTAAATTTAATCTAAACTTGATTAACCAAATATGCTAGAGCGTCCAATTTCACCTAATTACTAGATACGAATGTAGATCATTTATGCTAGCAAGATTAATTCTACTTATGTGATGGCGGAATTTCCTAACTTATTCACTATCCTATGTCTAGGCATAGCGAACCTACTTAGCTCATTAATTCACTGTGAGTCTGCATATGAATTAAGTAAACTAAGTGCATTAAGATATGTGAATATTCCAGTTTACACCTAAAACCACACAAATCATATGGTATATGTCTATCTATATTAATCTATGGTTGCATATTACATGAAGCAACTGCATGCTATTTCCTGTCGGTCTCTAACATGCAAATCAAGTCATCTAAGTGATAGCTAATCACCTAAAAGCTTTAAACTCCCTAACATGCAACTTCACATTCATAAAATATCTCACAAAACGTAAATAATCATAACATTCATACATTATAATTAAGTTCCATTGTAGCTCTAACACACTAAACTAAAACAACATATTTAAATAAACTAAATTAGTGCAAAAACATGAACAAAACATTCTAGAATTTAAAAACATTAAAGTTGTCACCAAATGTCTTCAAATCACAAAATAAATTGCACAAATCTGCACATCAGGAGGAGGAGAAGAAGCTGTTTGGAAAACGGGATGAAAAACGAACTGCCACAACACCGTGTAGATTTGACTCAAAGATGTTTAGGGGCTGCTAGAAGTATGCCGGAAATTGGAAAAACGGGACCTGGACAGCGTTCACACGTTCCAAGGTCCCTTTTCAGCCGATTATACCGACAAACTCCAAACAGAAGAGACCGGTTGGCATTCGCACGGCCGACCTCTCTCTTCTCCCTCTTTCTCGCCAAAAAACACACTTAGATGGATTTTCTCTCTCCTGGGTCGGTCGGCTTTCGCACGACCGCCCCTTCTCGCGACCTCCTCTCTCTTTCGGTTTCTCTCCCTCTTTTTTTCCTGGTCTTCTCCCTCTTTCTTGTTCACCGCCTTCTCGCCCAAATAAAAGCCACTTCTTCACTCTTCACGCGTTTCTCATTGGTCCCACGTTTTTCCACTCACGCAGCAAAGAACCCATTAATTTCTCCTCTCTCTTTTACATAATAGCCTGGGTCCCACGTGTTTCCTTCTTTTTCACAATTTACCCATTCACCCGATTCCTTTGTCTCTTTTCCTTCCAATTTTGCTTCATTTCCTTCATTTTCTTTCATTTTGAGTTTACTACATAAAATAACAAAATATGCATAAATATAATTGAATACAAATATAATTAAATAAAAACTATATTAAACATTACCTAAAATACTACTAACAACTCTATAAAATATAGAGTTATCAATAACCCAATTTCTCTATTTTATTGAACAACCTAAGTGCCTCATCAACTTTGTTCTTCTTACACAAACCATTAATCATAGATGTGAAAGTTCTAATATTTGGATTGCAACTCAATTTGTCCATTTTATTGAACAACACAAGTGCATCATCAACTCTATTTACCTTATAGAAACCATCTATCAACACAGTGAACATAACCACATTAGGTCAAACACCTTGATCCACCATCTTATAAAACAAACGTTGTGCCTCCAAGCAACCCTTTTGACATAAACCATGTATTAGAGTGGTATAAACAACCACACCTGGGGATATTCCACCACTTCTCATTTTCAAGAAAAGTTCTTTTACCTTGTTCGCATGTCCATGCTTACAAAGCCAATTAATGATAATACCATAACAAATTGCATTGAGCTTACACTTCAAACCAAATCAACCACTCACCATGTCTTTGTGTAATTGAAGTGCAACCATTTTGTTACCTACATGACACAAGCCCTACAATAATGTACCAAATGTAATAACATTAGGACTACAACCTGATTTTTCCATTTTCATGAACAACCCAAATGTCTTATCAATTTTGTCTTTCATACACAAACCATTAATCATATATGTGAAAGTTACAATATTTGGACGATGACCTAATTTGTCCATTTTATTGAACAACCCAAGTGACTCACCAACTCTGTCCTCCATGCATAAAATATTAATCATACACATGAAAGTTATAGTATCTAGACAACTACCTAATTTGTCCATTTTATTAAACAACCCAAATGCCTCATTAACTCTATTCTTCTTACACAAACAATTAATCATAAATCTATAAGTTATAGTATTTAGACTACAACCTAATTTGTCCATTTTATTGAACTACCCAAGTGCCTCATCAATTATATTCACCTTACAAAAACCATATATCAACACACTAAACATAACCATATTAAGTCAAACACCTTGACCCACCATTTCACAAAACAAACATTGCACCTCCTCCAAGCAACCCTTATGACATAAACCATGTATTAGAGTGTTATGAAGGACCACATTTAGGGATATTCCACTACTCCTTATTTTCAAGAAAAGTTCTTTGACTTCGCATATCCATGCATACAAAGCAAATTAATGATAATACCATAACAAATTACATTAGGCTTACACTTCAAACCAAATTGACCACTCACCATGTCTTCGTGTAATTGAAGTGCAACCATTGTATTGCCCACATGACACAAACCCCTCATCAAGATCCCAACTATAAAAGCACTAGGACAACAACCTAGTTTGTTCATTTTCATGAACAAACCACTAATCAGGGGTGTAAAAGTTACAGTACTTAGACTATAACCCAATTTTAAAAGTGGAGTTTAGGATTTGAAGAACTACATTTTTTGGGTTTTTGGCCATTCTTGTGAAGATTTGGGTTTAGGAGTTTTGGGTTCATGTAGGTCAGTGAATAAAGAGGAAAGTTTACCTCCTAAAGTGGTACTTAAGGAAGATAATGACAAGAGGACATCAAAAACAGCAAGAAGCGGAGAAGACACACATGTAGTTCTGTAGGCCATTTCAAGAAATTAGGACTTTTAGTTCTACACTTTGGCTAGGGCTTTCCTAAAGCTAAAAGATCAGTCCGATCCAAAAAACCATGGGCAAAGGAGATGGCTCATGAACCCCTTGTAGCCCTCGAAAATTTTAATGCATTTACGGGCAAGCCGAACCAATGTGCCAGAAAAGCCTGCAGGGAACAAGAGGGGTTGACAAGCATCAGTGTGCGCAACACACCTTCCTTTCAATATGGGACAACAAAAGTTGATAGAGCCATGGAAAATCCATGTTGAGCTTTTTAGAGTGCCTTTTAACCCCTACTTGTTGTGATGGTCCAAGCTGGCAACACCCTTTTTCTTTCTAAATTTTAGAATCCAACAACACTAATTCATTAAAATCAATAATACTTGATTAAAGATTTATTTTCAAACAGCAAGCAAAGATACATTTCTTTATTTCCCAATCATTAGTTTTTCAACAAAAAAAGCACTTGAACCAATCCTAATAGCTAGTCCATGCAACGATTTTACTCAAATTTTGTTAGAAAATTGGCAATAAACAAAATGGATTATTATTAGAATTTACATATTATTTTCTTATTGCATATTATTTCTTAAATGCATTTTACTTCTTTAGTAAAAATAAAATCTTTATTTCTTTTATATTTCCAAATAATATGAAGTTAATACATTTTTTGGATCTTTTTTTAGCACCATTCTCTCTATTATGCTACTGAGTTTTACATTGTCATTCATGCTAGAAAATTCTCATAATGTTAGCATCATTACATGAAAATCTTTGTATTTAAATTGATCCATGATTTTTTTTTTCTCTTTGGCATACACATATTTAAGGAGAGGTTATACCTTTTAAACCTTATCTTCATTGACCTCCCAAAGTAGCAATCCACTTTGGTATTCCATCAAGCATGCACCTTGTCATGGAGTTAAACAATTCTAAGATTTTGTGTGGCACTTAGCACTTACCTTTCCTTACTCTGGAATGGCTAAGTTAGCTTGACTCTCACTCACTAGATAAAGGAAAATAAGGGTAGGAAGGAGGGACAATAAAAAAAAAAAAGGCTTTATAAAAATAAATGAGTATTGCATACAAAGAAAGCGTAGAAGAACTATGGCTTTTTCTACACACTATGAGTCCACAAGAAGGGACCACAACTATTTACAGTGGTGGAGGGTGTAAATGAATGGATAGATTCATTTAATCCTATGGTTCTAAATTGAGTTCTAGAATTTTCTACTAGAATACCCCCTAACTAACTTTAGAAATTTCCAAATAAGAGTTTTCTAGGTTTTACTAGAACTTTTTTAGGCTTTCTAGGTTTCTCTAAAACTTTCTTAGTTAGGCATAATTTGAAACTTCTCTAGAAGCTTCTAGGTGTGTCTTAGTCTCCCTTACCCATTCTGGCGACACCCTCATTGACTCTTTGTAATGCTTTAGCATTTCTTTGTATTGATATAAATCTTCTTCCCATCTCCCATGTAGCCTCCTACCCTAGCAATTCTTTCCATTTGATCAAATATTGGAGTTATGAGGGAACTCCTCTCTTATGTGTCATTCTCCCAATATCTTTTCAACCTCTCTATCAAAGGACTTTACTATTGCAGAAGGCACTCGTTTTAAGTAATTTCAAGAATGGATCTTCATTATCCTTATGAAAAGGCTTTAATATAATTATATAGAAAATCGGATGGATCTTCAAGTTTGGTGGAATATCAAGCTTGTATGAGACTTTTCCCACCTTGTTAACCACTTTGAAAGGACTTTATTTTCATAGCAACTGCTATTGGGTTTTATGGCTTTAACAAGAAAGGGGTTGAATTGTTTAAGCCAAGAGTTAATCACTATTAATTCTGGTATAAAACTAATCCAAGTATGTAAACAAGTCACACAAATAAAACCAATATTAAGTAAGCAAATCTCAAACGAATGACACGTTAGCTCTAGATGGGACAATAAGTTATCTTCAATTATTTCACAACTATATAGCAAATAAACTATTCAGCTAATATTAAATAAATAACAAAATAATTAGCAGCAAACAGCAAGAGATATTCAAGTCAATAGAGAGCAAGGAAACAAACATCAGATTTACCACGGTGGTTCGGCACTCAATCCTTAAGTCCTACGTCCACCCTCTTCTCCTTCAATCCAACTAATTGAAGTCTCCTTTACTCAAACCAAATTAGGAGAAAACATTCTCCCTAATCCAAACAATTCCTTCTCAAGGAATTCTTAAGCACAATTACAAAATATGATCAAAAGATTATGTACAGATGCAAATCCCCAAATAAGATGATAGTTTGTGGGATATTGCTAATCAGAGGAGCTATTCAAGTATGAATAACAAAGTTCAAAGCTCCTATCACGAAATCCCCAATTTCAGTAAATTAGGGTTTCAGATTTCTCACAATATTTATGTGTAATATATATTCTCAAATGTAATTAGCATATAAATAATGTTACACACGATGCAATCAATTAAATAATCAAAGGATAAGCCGAATAATCAAATATCACCGAACCCTTGTGAGCCACTGAGAAATGAGCAAACTTGAATCAAATAATGAGTGAGCTCAAAAGATTGTTTCATTGTAGAGAGAACACTTCAAATAGTTGTAGATCATCAACAACCTCTTCATGCATGCATTCCCTTTAAATAAAGAACAAATCTAGGGCTTTTTAGATCAAACCTAAGTCGTAGCCTTCTTCCCATTAGAAATAGTGAACCATCCATCAAATCGATCTCAAATCACTTATCAAAACTTCAATCCAACCGTTCTGACATCCAGTCTTCTCCAAGATCCTCCCGTTGAGGATTCGGTGCTAGAGAGAACGAAGGTGTCACCAGAGGCTAGTTTCTCTTCGAAAGGTAGCAACTAGGGCACAGAATGAAAGCCTCACTTAAGTGCACCTTTGATAAGTTGAACGACGCCATAGCATCATGTGATTTAGTGAGAAACGGGCAAGGCTTCTACATCATATGTAGGCCTTGTTACGGATCAGTCTCAAATCCAGCCTAGTCCAATAGCATGTGAGGTCCAATAGCATAATCACGGTCCAGTACTATCAAGAAGGTCTAGCAGTATAAGTATAGTCCAATAATATGAGCATGGTCCAGCAATATGAGCTCAGTCTAGCAACATGAGCATGGTCCAATAATATAAGCACGGTCCAACAATATGAGCTTTTAGCAAGTTCACATTTTGGTGTAACATATATCTTAGCTTGAATTAAAATCAAGCTAGAATCAAAGCTCCTTATGTTCCTACAAGTGCATAAAACCAAGTATCATTTTTCTTAAAAAATATGTTCTAATATATTTTTGACATTATTTACAAATATATTTCTCAAAAGCACTTTGAAAGATGTTTTATGAAGAAATGTAAGAACTCGGTTACTTTATAATATCATTAATTGATATTATAATTTATACACCTTTTACTTCCTATGATTTTCTTTTGCACCTATGAAAAACATATTTCAAGAATTATATTCACAAATATATTTTTGTCACAACAAAACCCTTATTTTCCAACAACTGCCAATGCACAATTTTAAATGCTTTAAACTATTGTAGATGAAGCTTCATCATAACTAAATCTCGAAGTTGTAGAGCATAATTCACCTCTTCTTATTGACTCACTTCATCTTCTCAAAGGCTTTCTCTAGGTAAGATCTTGCTTCATCCACCATTTATCTCCAATCCCTTGCCATGTGATGCATTCCAAGACTTTCCCCTTATAATCAGTCATTAATGTAGGTGGCATTAGTAGTTGTTGTCCTTTGGCCAATCAAAAGGACTTTCATTTGTTGTCTTATTCCTCTAAAGGTTGTAGAAAAATTTAGCAACATCCAAAGAACTTGCCCAATTCCTCTAATTAGCACTCACAAAGTGTTATAGATACCCTTCTAGTAAAGAGTTTACTCATTTAGTTTGGCCATTCGATTGAGGATGCAAGGTTGTAAAACATAAATTTGAATCCAAGAGTTTGAATAGCTCTATCCATAGACTTCTAGTGAATCAAGGATCTCAATCTCTTACAATACTACATAGCAATCCTCAATACTTCACCACATTCTTGAAGAAGAATTTGGCAACTTCCTCTACCATGAAATTTTGTGAAGATGAGATGAAGTGGTATGTTTGAAGAATCAATCAACAGCCATCAAGATTGATCCATACACTTCAGACTTTAGCAAGGCTAAGATGAAGTCCAACAAAACACTCACCCATGGCCACTTAGAGATTGGTAGTGGCTCCAACAATCCTTCAAGTTGTCCTTATTCCACCTTGTTTTCTTAGCATAGCAAGTATGTCTTTACATATAACTTTACCTTATCCTTCATGTTTGGCCAAAATGGGTTGCTTCAAGAAGTACTAATGCTCACGTCTATTCTCAATGACTAGCTCACTTAAAGCCATGACACTCCTTGATAAGGTCTCTTCGAAGATCTCCCACTTTAGAATGTAGAGGCATCTTCCCTTAGCGTCTTCCCTTTTTTTTTTTTTTGTCCCAATTACCATTTTTGGTATTCTTATTATGCTAGTTTATTGATAACTTTATTTTTATAGAATTATTTTAACTAATTTAGGAAATATATGATGAGTATTTATAAAACTATATTTGTATTTATCTATATCTATTCAAATTTTGTTTGTTCATATAGTAATCCCAAATAGAAAAAGAAATTTAAAAAAAAAAAAAAAAAAGGAGTAAACCAGCACATGAGAAACCAAAAAAAAAAAAAAAAAGGAAAAAAAAACACAAAGAGGGAACAGTTGGTCATGTAAGTGGGTGGAAGAAAAAAGAAACAGAAGGAAAAGAAGATTATTGCATGGAAAGGGGGTAAAAACAAGGAAGAAAGAGAAGAAGAAGAAACAGGAGAGAGAGAGAGAGAGAGAGAGGCTGGTTGGAGCATTAGTTGGAACACCGAAGAAGGGAACCTTATCGCCGAAGTCAGAGGCCGCACATGAAAGTGCGCGACTGTAGGAGAACGCAACCGTCGCACTAGAGTCGACCGTCCCGGCATTTGTTTCCGGTGAGAAGCAACTTGAACGTTGTCTACGTTCAACTCTGGTGGTAGATCCGGTCGTCTTGGCTTATTTTTGACGTTTTGTTCTCATTTTTGGTGACCCTCTGTTCGTTCCCGGCAGCAAATCCAACTGTCTGGACCTTATCCAGTGATTGTTTGGCAGATTTGCACGACTTTCCGGTAGATCTACGTGACTTGTTGGTAGATCTACATCTTGAGCTTCTTTCCGGTGAGTTTTTGTGCAGAACAGGCAGCATGTGTGGCAGCGATTGGTGGCATGTGGTGGTGGCACTTGAGAGTGTGTGGCGGTGGCACAAGGTGCCATGTGGCACTATGTTACCCCTTCCAAATTTGAGAACATTGTTTTCACAGCATCCCACGGATGCTTATTTCACTGAGATATGACTAGAAAATACTGGAAAAGTTGACTACGTCGTTAGGTAAAGAGTAAAACAACAGCTTCTATTCATAGATGCTACCGGTTCTCCTGTAAGGTTGAAATTCTTCTTGTCCTGAAAATGAGTGCATCCATTCTAGATGGTATTGAGAATATATAGATCGTTTCAAGCGAATCTGAATCCTGCTTCCATATTTTCTAATGGTCTTCCTAAATTTAACAGCTGCTTCATGCTCGAAAGAACTATAGCTAAGCGACCTCTACTGTTTATATTTATAAGGAAATAAAGGTGAGGCATCCCGATTTCTACTTTCTTTATCAGTTAAGAAGAGAGAGAGAGAGAGTAATGTGAAATGACAGATGACAAACCTAACAACTGTAGAAACCATGACTACGAACCTTAATCCAAGCATCTATCGGTGATGCCAGGAGCCGTCCACGTATTCTTCTCCGTACTCTAGTTCTGCAAATCCATCGTAGAAAGCTGACATGCCCCGAACAATTTTATCATCTCTACCTTTATCCTCTTCCTGTAGATTAATGTAATCTTTGAGTGAAATTTCTGTCTTGGGAGTATCTAGAAAATGAACTGACAATATCTGTTGTTTCGTTCATACATAAAGGTATCCATCCTTTGAAAACGAATGTCATGCTCAAAAATGACCCTACGAAGGTGGCCCTTTGCGTTTTCTTGAGCCAGTTTGGCAAATTGATGCTACACATTCAGATCATGAACTTTTTCTTGGCTGCAGTACGTGGCGTTATGATCTGTTTGAAAACTATGTGAGATATCTCTTTAGATATAGGCATAACTTTGACGTCATTACCAACTATAGAAAAAAGCAGTGGCATCTTTTCCATGATGTGAATAAGTGACGATATGTTCAAAGACGAATGTGATTGAGGATGATTAAAAATACTCCGAACAAGTATAACTTTCATTTTGGACAGAAAAATTCCCTCTAATTCTTGAATAAGGAGCATATTTTGGCGACTTAACATATCATGAATGGGAAAACTACGGAGAATTTTCTTGGTCCATCTACCCAAATCATCAGTTCTACCTTCTAGAAAATCATCGGAAGTTCCGCTAGTTTCGAACGAGTCTTCCTATTCATTTGTTATTAAGCATGTCATTATTCATTTGAACTTCAGTGCTTCGACCTTACGCTTCGTAACGAAATGTCAACATTAAATAAATGATTTTTGAAAGTAAGAGGAATATGGTTTGAGCAATATTGCTCTGATTATTACGAGTGGCTTATGATACGGAACTGGTTGGGATAGCTCCTTTTCGTCTTTTTCTTTTCTTTTTCTTTTTTTTTCTTTTAAAAAGGGGTAAATGACACCTTTTTTATCGTAAACTAACGTCCACATATCACTTATTCGTTAAATCTTATCTCACTATGGCTTAATCCTATCTTAAAGTTTCAAAATCAGTTCATCCTTTTTGTCCAAATCAACTATTAATTAAACAAAGGAATATGTAAAGTATTACATCTTATGTGTTATTTAAAAAAAAAAGGAACGTCTTTATTAAAAAAGAAAATCAATAGTTATCCATTTTATAAACTTCAAACTCAAAGAAACAAGATTTTAGTAAATCAAAAATATTTGACAGAGAATGTCTATAAAGTACAATTATGTCCATTTATATTCTTTAGCCAATTTAAAAACTAATTATAACAAAGTAGACAAAGTTAAAACTAAAGTTTAGAATTGCGTATAAAAAAAATTACGTTTTAGTTCTTAAGTAATTGAGAAACAGATGGTAGCTCTTAAAGAAGAATATATTGGGAGATTTGTAGCAAAAGTAGCTTGGAATAAAATGTGCTACCCTAAATATTCTAGACGATTAGGATTGATAAACATACATAATTAGAATAAGATAACAATTGGTAAACTTCTATAATCTCTTATGAACAATCACATTGAATTTCTATGGGCAAGATGGGTAACCTTTATAAAATATAGGAAAAGAAATGTGTTAAAAGTGTATATGAAAGGATTACTAGCTTAGAGCAAGAGAAGCACCTTATAAGTCAGTAATGAACTTTCACAACTAGTCACCAAATCAAAGTATAGGTTAGCCAAAACCTACTCAGAGTTGAAAGACAATGAAGAAAGAGTTTAAATAAGCAAGACTAATATAGAAATTAATGGTACATAATATAACTTTATTTGTTAAATTACTATGAAAGACAAACTTATTATGGCAAATTAAGTGATTATATGGACAACAATACCTACATCAATAAGAACAAGAATCAAATGAGTATTTATTCTTTACTTTCAAGTTCACTAAATGTATCTAGAGGGCAATATTGGCCATAAATAGACTATCTCAAAAGATTAAACAATGAAGGAAACGAAATGAGTTAGATTATCAAAGCCATAAAAAATTAAAATTTTTATAGCAACAAGCTGGATATATCATCTAAAGCTACAATCTATCATATATAAAATGAAAGGAATAGACAAAAATTTGATGGTTAGAGCCTAAAGAGCCCTACCATTATTGCCAAGATCAAGAACAATCTAAGAGGTAAAATCTCATCAATTAAGAGTATAAGGATATAAATTGAAATAAGTACTTGTAGGAGTTTTAGAATCTTTCAAATGCCATTTTTGAACTTAGGAAATTTATGATTGATTAGACTATTTTATACTATAAATTTTGACACACACACACATATATATATAATACATGACAATTCACCGTGATATAATTCATCCTTTGTAATGAATAATTGCTGTAAATCTAGATCTCCCATTATATGTGTTGAAAGTTTCTAAAATTATACAAAAAGTAGATAATGTGGCATCTCACCATTGGTAGACCCTCTTTCTCTTGCTAATTCAGAGTAGTGATAATATCGGTCGATTCAATGGTCTGTAATCCTTTAGGCATAAATGGCAAGCTTCTGTACACATCGACAATCGGATGCTATTGCACTTTTCCTGGAGAATCACACATGATTATTATATAATTCTACAACAAGCTTTGTCCACAGTTTATGGCACTAATCAGCAACACAGAATATCTTAGCGGAATCTCTTCCCGATTAGTGCAATGTGTGAAAAAGGACAAAGTGGCAGGTATTGAAGGTTCTTTTTTCTCTTCGTACGGTTTGCATGCATTTCCTTGCCATCGTGCCAAATTACTTTTAGTAAGCATCTTTTTCTTTTCAAAACTTGGTTTTTTTTTCTTCCCTTTTCATTTGGCTTTCGGCTTTCTGGAATTGATCTCTAGCGAATCTAGCTGTGGAGAAAAGTTCCCCCAAATTGCATAAACCCTACTACCCCAGCAACTTCCTTACCCACCTGACAGATATTCCAAAATAGATGAAGGGAGGTTTTCTGATGTTAAAATAAGTACAAAGAAAACAAAACCTACCAGATAAAATCGCCTAGCTCATTAAGGCCTCTCGCATGGCAACTTCATCAATTTTTTCAGCGTGGCTCACGCACGACTGACTCCATCTTGTTACAAAGCCTTTCTGGGTGTCGTCTAATACGTTGATTTCAATCACTTTCGATGAGTTTGGGATTGTGCGCGTTTAGTTCCCAGTATTGGCACAGTTGCATGCCAAAGCTCTCATATTCACCTGTCATTCCGTGACATTACCAAATGACGACATTAATCCCAATATACTCAGAATGAGTGTTGGACAGATACACATGCACTGTGCAAGTTGTTATACGATAAGCAAAAAGCCACTCCCGTCACTGTCAACTAATCATAAAGGGAAATCTGAGAATCAGATATCTCTTTGTACAATTTATTCCGGTGCTGCTGTTTTTCTATCTACAAGATTTTGCAATCCTAACCACCACAGACCAGGTCTATAAATAGACATCAACTGGACCTGAAGCTCCTCAAAGCAGAGCCTTTAACTCACTTCGAAATTGCTTCATAAACACTCCCTCATTTCAAACTCTCTTCACCTTTATACCGATGGATACCGTGATGAGGATGGTAGCTGACAAGCCAGTGGTGATCTTCAGCAAGAGCTCTTGTTGCGTTAGCCACGCCGTCAAGTCACTCATAAGCAGCTTTGGGGCGAACCCCACAGCTTATGAGCTCGATCAGATACCAAACGGAAGGCAAATTGAAAGGGCGCTGCAGCAACTAGGCTGTCAACCAAGCGTGCCGGCTGTGTTCATAGGGCAAGAGTTCGTTGGCGGGAACAAGGAAGTCAACAGCCTCCACCTTAGGAATGAGCTAGTCCCATTACTCATAAGAGCCAAAGCTATATGGATCTGGAATGACCGAAAGTAATTAGTGCATGCACTATACTCCTTACTAATGCTAGTCAAGCTCGAATAAGTGATCAGAGTTTTGATAGAAGAGAGTCTGTAGAGCCTCTTGACCTTCTTTCTGTACTCGTTCTCAGCAGATCTACTGTCTCTTTTTGCCAGCTTTTAGTGGGAACTATAGTTTTAACTCATGTATCGTGATATATTAATCTATGTATTATGAAGTTCACTTGTCAGGGTTCCCTTAAGGGGAGATACAAGGTATGTTTTCTTATTTGCTCAACCCGCTGCCTGAGTTAGTTTGTGTTTGTTTACGTACGTGGTTAGATCTTTGGGAGTTTAGTGGCCCAGGTCCTGATCTTTCACTTTCGTGTTTCCTTGCGCTGCAAACAGCTATATCCATAACAATCCCAAAGCAGGCATCTGACCGGTTTAGGTGATATGCCAAATTCATTAAACTCTTTTTTTCGTCCCATTCAAGAAAATAATTACATTAAATTCTTGGGGTATGCGTATTTCAATGTTTCACCCTTTCGATTTGCAGAAGAAACGTCATAAAACATTTCATCTAATTCTCTTATATTGGTAACATAGTCGTATCCGTTAAAGCATATCCATTCTTCAAAAGCATCTGTTCAGTCTTAGTTGCCTGCCTCCCATCACGCAAGAAAAGCAAGAATAGAAAGAATCGTAACGAAGAAACAACAGCTCACGCACAGAGATACCTTCATCCACCAGGGTAATTGTGTGATAAACACAGCCATTCCGTTCGGGTGTTCTGTTATTTCTCATCTAGAAAAGCATTCAGGTGAACAGATGCAAATTGCAGACTTCATGAGAGAGAGCGAGAGAGAGGTGAAACAAAGAGTCCAAGAACTCAAAAGTGCACGAAACTCTAAGCTAACCCGTGTTTGTGATGCCAGAAACCAAGCTCGCATTTTCTGTGTTCTAATATGCACTTTACATACCATACATATTAGAAGGACAACGTCGGTAGGTAGATGGAGAGAATATTGGCACAAAAGTGAAGGGGATAAAAGTTTGCAGTAAAATATAGATAAATTCTTTTGGGAACTAACATATAGATAAATTCTTTTGGGAACCTCATTTAGGCCCTGTTTATTATGAAATAAAATTTTATTTTTTATTTTTTATTTTTTTATTTTTACAGATGTTTGGTCACGTTTGAAAAAATTTTACTTGAAACAAGCGTACTTTAGGCAATCGCAGAATATCTCATGTTTTTTATGAAATAATTTATAATTTATTAAAAAGTAGAAAATGTTCTTTTTTTCATAATTTAACTTTAAATTTCTATACACTCTCTTAAATCATTTATTGAATGTCTCCGGCCTTAAAAATCACTTATTCACTTGTCAGCGCCAAGTCAGATTGGACTTATCTCTATCAATCATCAGTAATTGTTTTTCAAAAATATCGTTAAAGGAAAATGTTATACATCAAAACACATAAAACCGTAAAAATGAATGTGTTATCTTATTACTAATTAAGGAAATAGAAATCTAGCAATCTAATAGCTTCTACCGTTGTATTATCAAATTCTTTTCTATCATCATTCCAGCTTTAATAAAATAGTTGCAAAGCCAAGATGAAAATTTAGTCACGGTCGGTTCTCCCCCTTATATTTAAGCTTTTCGGTCCTCGGAAGTTTATTCTGTTAATTGATTTCTTCCACCTCATTCTTTAAACTTGTTGTGAAACATCAACACTAAAAAGTTGGAGAAAAGATACAACAAATGGAGTTTTCAAATGAAAATATGTTGCAAATTCCAGGATTTGTGAAATATTGTAAAGAGGGGTTAGCTTGAACCCCAAGATAATTTCAATTTGTCTCTAACTCACGTAAAGGGTTCGAGAGAAACGCAAGACAGATAAGAAGGCTTTGTTTTTCACCTATCAATTGTTGGTAAAGAAACTTAAATCCAAGGGTTAAAATTGCCATTCACTTACCATGTTATCTAAAAGGTTTGAAAAAGAAAATTTTAATGATGAGACCCTACTTTACAAGAAAACAGCCACTTAGTCCTCTTCGTTATTTAGAACTTCAATTAGACAGGGAGTCATGGCATCAAAAGGAAATTAAAATATATATATGTTAAGATTGGAGTGCAAATTAGTAGGCCTAAATATATTCTATGTACATTATAGGAATATCCTAGGAATTATTCTTCTTTGCATTTATTAGGATTCTTAGTGGTATTCGGTTAAGACTCCAAGTAGTATCTAACTAGTACTCTCTTTGGTTTTAGTATAAAAGGAGAAGACCATAGGAAAACCCTAAGAACCAAAAGAAAGAGGGTTACAACTCATGAAGGCGGCAGCCTGCACCTTATGAGAACAGCAACCAAAAAGGTTGCCTTGTGTAGTAGCCACTAGCTAAGAGAGAACCAAGTATGTTGTTGTGAGTATTAAAAACAGCTATGTAAGAACTGTGTATGAATCTTGTAATTAGCACCTTTATATTCTCATGAAAAAATCTAATAAGAAGAAAAGGGGCCAATAATTGTGCCGATGATAGGGGACGTAAGACATTATGTTGGTCCAAATTTCCTAAATCTTATGTCTCTTGTATGTTTATGCTTTGATCTATGTATTTATATGTTCATGTGATGGGTTGCTTCCACAACAGTAGCTGTTCAAGAACTTTATGTATAAGTTTTTCAAAAGATTCAACCTTTTGGCATGATCATAGCGATCCTTCTAGTGAGGAACACAACATTCAATTCCCGAAGCTTAAACAATTATTCAAGCCTTTATAACAAAGTATAAAGAAACAAAGTATTAAACAAAATCAAGAAAATGACAAGAAAAATAATTCATCCTTCCACAATGGCAAAGGAAGAGGCAAAACTAAAAGAAAGGCAAATCATCTCTACCTTTTGTTCAATGTCATCATCGTGGAGAACTTAGTCATACGACCTCAAATTTAATGTCATTAATGTGGAGTTTAGCTACACTAACAAATTTTGTAGGAAGAGATTACTTGAAAAAGGAAATAAAGAATCTAATTTCGTGCACACAAAAAAGACCAAGATTTGAACAACCAACTAGAGAACCCATGAGAACCCCGTCGTTGCCTTTATAATTCCAAATCTCCTAAACCCAAACTTCCCGCCAATGCCCCTCTAGCCAAAAAAATCAGCCATCATACGGTGGAGGCTTGGGGTGCTCCTTAAATCATGTTGGCACAAACCCCTTCCTATCCCTCCCCCCCCCCCCCCCCCCTCTCTCTCTCTCTCTCTCTCTCTCTCTCCACCTCTTCCCCACGCCCAAAAACTTGTTCCCCGCACCCTACTCCACCTCCTTTACACTTTCTTCTCCCTAATTTCCTTTTCTTTTGTACCAGAATTTTCTTTTCCCACCCATCCCTAACCCTACTTTCTTCCTTCCTTTTTGCCTTTCTCTTCCTTCCTTTTTGCCTTTCTCTTCCCTTTTTCCGATTTCTTTTTACAATCCTTTTTGTTTTCCTAATCCTTCTCACATCTCACTCTTCATACTACTGTCTCTCTCTCTCACACACACATGTACTAGCATAACTTAATAAAACCTACTAGTGGCCTTACATGTGGGAGACAATGAATCAAGGTTTCATTGCTCTTGCCTTCAAACATCAGTTAGACTCTCTTAAGGTCTTAGCATATGGTACACGTTGTCAGCCGAATTTGTCTAGAACCTATATCTACTCGAAGATAAGCCCTTAGCTCCCTTAGCCTGGGTTTAATGTCGGGTACTGGAAGCAAAAAATTGTGAACCACATCTTCAAAATCTAAGGTGGCAATTGGAATGTCTATGCCCTAATCATACAATGAAAGGAGGGACTATACTGGAACCACTGGATGTCTTGAAATCAAGTATCTTTGATTCCTCTTCTTCTTTAAATAATTCATATAAGGTAGTTTTTGATGAAATTTTTTCCCAAGTTGCTATAAATGATAAAGTAGACAACATAGGACAGAGTCAAAAGCAAGAAATGATACCCAATATAAATAGCTCAAAATCTATTGTATCTACTAGTAGTGTTGGAATGCCTTGGATAGGTAGCCATGCATACAATAAATCAAACTACTAATTTAGATTACCTACCCCTATTGAAAAGGGAAAAATAATTGTTATAAAAACCCCCCAACACAAGCAATTGAAGAGTACAAGTCATTTTGCTAATTGTCTTGTAGGTTATTTTTTAAATGCTAGTACTTCATATTACGCAATGAAAGGAATTATTGAAAAGTTATGGGGTAAGGATAACTTACTAGATGTTACAGCTATTAAGAATGGCTTCTTTTTCTTTTAATTTTCTAATATTCAAAAGCTAGAAGAAGTAATGGAAATTGGAGTATGGGACATAGTTAGTAAGCCTTTGTTTCTTCAAAAATGGCACCCTTGTATCATATTAAAGAAAGCCAAAGTATTTGTTGTTCCCATTTAGGTTAAACTGTTTAATGTTCCTCATGTATTATGGAATAAGATTGGTATGAGCCATGTTAGTAGCATGCTAGATAAACCTCTATATAGATTGCACTATTAAGAAAAATATATAGATTCCCAAAAAGAATGTGTGCCCTTCCAAAGTACCAATATTGTAAGTAAATCAAAAGGTAGATGTTCACATCCCACTTACAACTATAATAAGTCAAGTAAATACTCATGTAGTTAAGGAAAATGGTATTGCTCAAGCTATTGCCATTAAGTCTAATGTTGCTTCTTCTATCTCTCAAGGAAATAACCCTAATCTGAATTTATTCTTATTACCAGTAAATATAAAACTCTTGGAAAGAAGGACAATGATTGCGTAATTATCTCAGAAAAAAATTTGATTAGCTTGCCAATGACAATTAGACCACTTATAATGAGCTTTTGAATCTTTTTGATAACTTTGATGCGATGAAAAATGGGGGGAAAGCCTCTAGATCAATGAATATCTTATCTTGGAATGTGAGGGGTCTCAATAAATGCCCCAAACAAAGAGAAATTGTTAATTTTGTACTATCTAAAGCTCCACATTTTATTATTTTAATAGAGCATAGAGTAAAAGAAGAAAATGCAAATTTCATCATTAATAGTATGTTTGCTAGTTGAAATTACTCTCATAATTATTTGAATTCCAATGTTGGAAGAATTTGGATTTTATGGAAATCATCTAAGTTACAATTTTCAATTCAAGGAATTTCATCCCAAGCTATTCATTACCACATCAATAAGTTAGGTTTTCCATCTTTGTTTTTGTTTACTATCTATGCAACCAACTTGGAATCTAAACGTAGGGAGTTATAGGTAAATATTGAGCTTTTCTTTTCCTAAAATATTAGAAATGTTCCTTGGCTATTAGTGGGTGATTTTAATGAAATTCAGCATGTAAATGAATACATTGGTTTAAATGTTAAATGGATGAGGGTCATGGAGGATCTAAATAATATGATTGGGAAACTAAAATTGGTGGAACCTTTCTTTATTGGTTCTTTTTTCACTTGGCTTAATAAAAGCTCAACCCAAAATCTTGAAGCTAACAAGATTGATAGAGCATTACTAAACGCATAAGGGATTCTTAAATTTGATAAATTTTTTATTAAGTTCTTGCCTTCCTTGGTATTGGATCATTATCATTCATTAATTAAATTAGATACCACTCACAAAAGGAAACAAGCGCCTTTCATATTCTTTAATTTTTGGATGGATAGTCCTAATTTTATAGAAACTATTAACTTTGTTTGGCAACAAGAAGTCAGTGATACCAAAATTTTCAAAGTTGTAAGGAAGCTAAAGGCACTAAAGGTGCAACTTAGAAATCTTAATTCTATTTAATTTAGGGATTTGCATCAGAAGGTAAAGGTTGCTAGAGAACAATTACAATAGGTTCAACTCAATCTAAAACTTGATGCCTTTGATATAGATATGCGCTTTAAGGAAAGATTTAAAATGGAGCAACTAATTGCATTGAATAAACATGAAAAGCCTAAAATAAAATCACTCCCTAGTACAAGAAGATGGATCTACTATTTCTAGTGATGATGCCTTACGTAAAGCTATCATAGCATATTGATAACTCTATTTTTATAGAGTTATTTTGACTATTTTAGGATATAAATAATACAAGTTTTATAAGATAATATTTAAGTTTTGATATATTTATGTAAATTGGTGTTATTTATGCAGCAAACTCCAAAAGAGCAAAAGAAATAAAGGAAGAGAAAGTTACAAAAAGGCACGTGAAGAAGACAAGGAAAGAAAAAGAAGTCAAAAGAATAAAAGATGAGGCAACGTGTAAAGTAGCAAAAGAGGAGGAAAAGGACAAAAAAGGACAAGAAAGGAAATAAAGGAAAAGGGGCAAAAAAGTGAATTACTAAGGGAGAATCTTAGGGCACGCGTCCCAAGATAGCATAAAAAGGCAAAGGAACGTGAATTAAAAGGAAGGAGAAGGCGCCGCACAAGAGAAGAAGAGAGAGAAGAGAGAGAAGAGAGAGAAAAGAAGAAGAAGCCGTGTGTTGCCGCCGAAACCAACCAAGGAAGAGAGAAAAAGTGAGAGAAGAAAGAGAAAACCAAGGAAGAAAAAGAGAAATAGAGGCGCGAAAGCTTCCCTCTACTTCTTATCATTCTTGAATTGTAGGAATTCTGTAAAGAATTCTTAAAGAGAAGACAGTGTGGTGACAACTTTCCTGTTTTTTTTTATTTAAGATGTTTTGCTTAATTTCTACTATTGCTTTGGTTTGTTATTTTATTATGTTCTAAACTTCTTTTGTTAGAGCGAAGATGTAGCCTAACTATGATGATGTGAATTTTATAAGTTTTTATGTTTTGCAAGATATTTTATTTATGTGAGTTATATATTATTATGCTTAATGCTTTTAAGTGATTGGCCACCACTTGAATGATTTGATGTGCATATTTGAGACTGAGAGGTAATAGTATGCAATTGCTTCTTATAATATATAACCATGAATTAAATGTGGATAGACATATACCATGTTATTTGTGTGGCTTTTGGTGATAAGATGATTGAAAGATTTATTGTAAACCAGGAATATTCACAGACCCTAATGCATTTGGTTTGTTTCAATTCACATATAGAGATATAGTGAATTAATGAACTAAATAGGTTTACTATACCTAGACATAGGATAGTAAATAAATTAGGAAGTTCCGCCATCACATGGGTAATATCATTCTTGCAGGCATAAACTATGAAAATTCATATCTAGTAGTTATGGTGAAATCGGAAGCTCTAACATGTTTCTCATCTTGATTTTTCTTACTTGGATTCAATTTTAATTAGTATTGAGTTTTCGTTTTGAAAGTTTTAAATTTTAATTCATCATCAACAATATTTTGATTTGCTAGATAAATTTTAGGATTAATTCATCATTAGTACTTAATTAGTTTAGTATTCACCAATCTTCGTGGGACGATAATTTTCTTATCATTATATTACTTGTTCGACGTGTTCACTTGCATTTAAAATTCACCGAACAAGTTTTTGGCGCCGTTGCCGGGGATTGGTTGTTTTACTACTCATTAATATTAATATCGAATAATTCTAAGTTTAATCTAGTTTTTATTTTCTTTAAAAAAAAAAACGATTTTTTTTTGTTTTGTTAGATTTTATTTTTGCTTTGCTTTATTATTGTTATTTTTACATTAAAAAAATTAATTAAAAAAAAAATCAATCATTTTTTTTTTAGTTGCTACTTTTCAGGATTGTTACAGACGTGCATGACCCGTAGCCAAAGAGAACAACTTGTTAATTTTGACCCAGAAATTGAACGCACAGTCAGAAAGCAACGAAAGGAGCTAAGAGAACAAAGAAGTGAAGCTACAAAAATGGCAGAGAATGATGATCCACGCAAGCTTCTAAAAGAATATGTTGCACCAACAGTTCAAGGTGCCACATCAAGCATCAAAAGGCCTGCAATTCAAGCAAACAACTTTGAAATCAAGCCAGCACTCATTCAGATGCTTCAAAATTCTGTGCAATTTTATGGGCTACCAAATGATGATCCAAATGCTCACATTGATGCTTTTCTTGAAATCTGTGACATGATTAAATACAATGGAGTCACAGATGATGCTGTTAGATTAAGGCTATTCCCATTTTCTTTAAGAGACAAAGCTAAAAGTTGGCTTTCTTCTCTTCCTGCAGGATCAATTACAACATGGGATGATTTGGCTCAGAAATTTCTTAGTAAGTTCTTTCCTCCAGCAAAATCTGCAAAAATGCGTAATGATATTACCGCTTTTATGCAGATGGAGAATGAATCATTATATGAAGCTTGTGAAAGATTCAAGGAGCTTTTAAGAAAATGTCCACAACATGGACTACCCAAATGGTTACAGGTACAAACTTTTTATAATGGGTCTAGTACAAATCTTCGTTTTATGCTTGATGCAGCTGCAGGAGGGGCTTTGAACAATAAGACACCAGAAGAAGCATATGATCTTTTGGAGGAAATGGCAAACAATAGTTATCAATGGCCTACTGAAAGGCTACCAGTAAGAAAAGCTAGTGGAATTCATGAAGTGGATGCTTTCACTGCAATTTATGCACAGTTTGATAAACTCAACAAGAAGATAGATAACTTGAATGCTCCAGTCATGAGGATTCAAAACATAGTATGTGATCATTGTGGTGGAGGACATGCGAGCATAGAGTGTCAGTTAGATAACACCTTTGCTCAGGGTAGTGAAGATGCTAATTATGTTGGAAATTCAAATAGGCCACAAAATAATCCATACTCCAACACCTACAATCCGGGATGGCGTAACCATCCAAATTTTTCATGGAGTAATTCTAATGCAATGAGGCCACCACCAGGGTTCAGGCAACCAGAAGAAAAGAAGCCTAACTTAGAGGAAATGGTTGCCAAGATGTTACAGAACAACGAAACAAGAATGCAAAACCAAGAAGCTTCAATTCAAAATTTAGAGGTGCAAATAGGTCAATTGGCTAATATGATTTCTGGAAGACAACAAGGTTCCTTGCCTAGCAGCACAGAGAAGAATCCTATAGAAGATGCTAAGGCAATAAACCTAAGAAATGGCAAACAAGTGGGAAAAGATGACGTTGAGAAGGAAAATGTCAGGGATAAGGAAGAAAATGTTAGCATGCAGCCTGAGGAGGCAACCAAGAGAACATTATTCCCTGATAATCCCAAGCCTTATGTGCCTCCAGTTCCATTTCCTCAGAGACTCCAGCAACATAAAATAGATAAGCAGTTTTCTAAATTTCTTGATGTATTTAAAAAATTGCATATTAACATTCCTTTTGCAGATGCATTAGCTCAAATGCCTAGTTATGCAAAATTTCTTAAGGAGATATTGAAAAACAAAAGGAAGCTGGAAGAGTATGAAACTGTGAAGCTAACTGAAGAATGCTCAGCCATCTTACAAAACAAACTGCCTCCAAAATTAAAAGATCCAGGGAGTTTTACAATTCCTTGTACTATTGGAGATTCTCACTTTGATAAGGCATTATGTGATTTAGGAGCTAGTATTAATCTAATGCCTTTTTCTGTTTTCAGGAAATTAGGATTGGGTGAAGTGAAGCCAACCACAGTGTCCCTACAATTGGCTGATCGATCAATTAAATATCCAAGAGGTACTATAGAAGATGTATTAGTAAAAGTTGACAAATTCATTTTTCCTGCAGATTTTATAGTACTTGACATGGAGGAAGACTTGGAGGTACCACTTATCTTAGGTCGACCTTTTCTAGCAACAGGAAGAGCTTTGATTGATGTACAACAAGGGAAGTTAATATTAAGAGTTCAAAATGATTCTGTCACTTTTAATGTTTTTACTGCTATGAAACATCCATCTGATGATAGTTCTTGCTTTAGGGTTGAGACAATTAATAAGTTTGTGAATAAGATCTTTCAGGAAAAAGCTTTTAAGGATCCACTTGAAGCATGCTTGGTTCACCCAAAGAATGAGGAAATTGAAAGCGAAGAGATACAGGAGTATGCCAATCTCATGGAAGCAAATCCACCATATTCACAGCAAAAGGCAACAAAGTTTGAGGAGTTGGGACAACACATGACAAAACCTAAGCCATCGATTGAAGAGCCTCCAACTCTTGAACTCAAGCCCTTACCTTCCCATTTGAAATATGTTTATTTAGATGAAGTTTCTACCTTGCCAGTAATCATATCTTCTTCTTTGACAGAATCAATGGAAGAGAAACTACTTCGAGTGTTGAAAGAGCATAAGGGAGCAATTGGATGGAAAATAGCTGATATCAAGGGAATTAGTCGTTCACTCTGCATGCACAAGATTTTAATGGAAGAGCAGTACAAAGCTACTGTTCAACCTCAGAGGCGATTGAATCCAAAGATGCAAGAAGTAGTGAAGGCTGAGGTAATCAAGTTACTTGATGCAGGGATCATTTATCCCATCTCAGACAGTCCCTGGGTAAGTCCTGTGCAAGTTGTGCCAAAGAAAGGAGGTATGACTGTTCAAAGAAATGATAATAATGAACTGATTCCAACTAGGACAGTTACTGGATGGCGTGTGTGTATAGATTATAGAAAACTGAATGATGCCACGAGAAAAGATCATTTCCCTTTACCATTTATTGATCAAATGTTAGAAAGACTTGCAGGACATGAATTTTATTGCTTTCTTGATGGGTATTCAGGGTATAATCAAATTCACATTGCACCAGAAGATCAAGAGAAAACCACTTTCACTTGTCCTTATGGTACCTTTGCTTTTAGAAGAATGCCCTTTGGTCTTTGTAATGCACCAGCAACTTTTCAGAGATGCATGATGGCCATTTTTTCTGATATGGTTGAAAAATTTATTGAAATTTTTATGGATGATTTTTCTGTATTTGGCTCATCATTTGACATTTGTTTAAATAATTTAGCAAAAGTCTTACAAAGGTGTGAGGAGACTAACCTTGTGTTGAATTGGGAGAAGTGTCATTTTATGGTGCAGGAAGGAATAGTGCTTGGGCATAAGATATCCAAAAAAGGACTAGAGGTTGATCGAGCTAAAGTGGAGGTCATTGTAAAATTACCCCCACCAACATCAGTGAAACTTGTTAGAGGATTTTTAGGGCATGCAGGATTCTATAGGCGATTCATAAAAGATTTTTCTAAAATCGCTAGACCTCTTTCAAGTTTGTTGGTTAAAGATGTGAAATATAACTTTTCTGATGAATGCTTGCAGGCTTTTAACACTTTAAAGGAAAAGTTAATATCAGCACCAATCATGGCAGCACCAGAATGGGACTTACCTTTTGAGTTAATGTGTGATGCTAGTGATTTTGCAGTAGGAGCTGTTTTGGGACAACGGAAGAATGGAGTTTTTCAGACCATTTACTATGCCAGTCGAACCTTGTCAGGTGCACAATTGAATTATTCAACAACAGAAAAAGAACTTTTGGCAGTAGTATTTGCTTTTGATAAATTTCGTTCTTATCTAATTGGTTCCAAAGTTATTGTTTATTCTGACCATTCTGCTCTCAAGCATCTACTTGAAAAGAAAGAATCAAAACCTAGGTTAATCAGGTGGATTCTCTTGCTACAAGAGTTTGATTTGGAGATCAAGGATAAGAAAGGGACCGAAAATCTAGTTGCAGATCATTTGTCCAGAATTCCCAATCTAAAGGAAGAAGATCAACCAATTATGGAAGAATTTCCCGACGAAAACATTTTTGCACTCCAATCCATCCAAATTCCCTGGTATGCTGATTTTGTCAATTATTTGGTAAGTAATGTTCTTCCTCCTAAAATGTCATATCAACAAAGAAAAAAATTCTTTTCTGACCTCAAACATTATTTTTGGGAAGAGCCTTTCTTGTTTAAAGTATGTGTAGACCAGGTTATAAGGAGATGTGTTCCTGAGGAAGAGATGGCTAGTATCCTACACCATTGTCATGCTAGAGAGGCTGGTGGTCATTTTGGTGCCACCAGAACTGCAGCTAAGGTTTTACAGTCTGGATTTTATTGGCCTACACTTTTTAGAGATGCATATTCATATGTAGTTGCATGTGATCAATGTCAAAGAACTGGGAATATTTCTAGGAAACATGAGATGCCTCTAAACAATGTTGTTGTGTGTGAGTTATTTGATGTTTGGGGTATTGACTTCATGGGACCCTTTCCACCTTCTTATGGAAATATGTATATTTTGGTGGCTGTTGAGTATGTGTCTAAGTGGGTAGAAGCAGTAGCATTACCAATAAATGATGCTAAGGTTGTAGTTAAATTCTTAAAGAAAAATATTTTTACCCGTTTTGGCACTCCTAGGGCAATCATAAGTGATAGAGGGACCCATTTTTGCAACAAACAATTTGAAGCACTTTTGGGTAAGTATGGGGTTACCCATAAGATTGCTACCCCTTATCACCCTCAGACTAGTGGTCAAGTTGAGATATCAAATAGGGAAATTAAGAGAATTTTGGAAAAAACTGTGAATGCCTCAAGGAAAGATTGGTCAATGAAACTTGATGATGCACTTTGGGCCTATAGAACAGCATTCAAAACACCAATTGGAATGTCTCCTTTTAGGCTAGTGTTTGGGAAGGCTTGTCATCTACCAGTAGAATTAGAGCATAAAGCATATTGGGCTTTGAAATTTTTGAACTTTGATATGCAGTCTGCAGGTGAAACTCGATTGTTGCAGCTGAATGAATTGCAGGAATTACGAGATGAGGCCTACGAAAATGCCAAAATATACAAGGAGCGGACAAAAAGATGGCATGACAAACACATATTAAGAAGAGAGTTTGTGGTTGGCCAAAAAGTATTACTTTATCACTCTCGTCTTAAATTGTTTCCAGGTAAATTGCGGTCTCGATGGTCTGGCCCTTTCATAGTCACTAAGGTATTCCCATATGGAGCTATAGAAGTTGCAAATGACACCCAAGGCACGTTTAAGGTGAATGGTCAGCGTTTGAAGCCCTACTTTGAGGGAGTCAATATGCAGAAGACTACCATTGATCTTCTTCCTCCTTGAGTAGCAACATTGAAGATAGTTTGACTGAAAACTATAAAGCAAGCGCTTCTTGGGAGGCAACCCAAGCATTTTATTGGTTCTTTTGTTGAAAATTTTGTCACCACCATCTCCTCAAAGCTCTCTATGGCTATCACCTACAATCAGGGGAGTTTTCTCATTCCTATTTTACCTTTATTTTCCTTTATTTTTGCTTTATTTTTTTTTACATTGAGGACAATGCTCCATTCAAGTTTGGGGGTGGGAAAATAAATCTTTTCTTGCTAAATCTAATTGACTTTTTTTTTCTCATGTCATGATTAAACCCTTTGTTTTGAATTCTTAGCGATTCTTAGGAAGATGTAGATTCTGTTCAAACCTACAATTGTGATGTGAGTTAAGTGTGATTCTGATTATGTTGATCCATTTATTAAACACTAAAAGTCCTTCATTTTTGAAATTGTGTGTATTTCTAGAGAACATTCATGTGAAGTATGTGATTTTCTTAGATCTCACCCGGATCTTAGAATTTGCTTGATTTCCTCTTGAGGCGAAATCCTAGGCTGCATCTAATTGAGAAAATGATTTAGGCCATTCTTTGGATTGTTTGAGCCTTTCAAGCCAACCCTATTTATTTATCCCCAGTCACCCCGCTGAGCCTTGATTTATATCCATTTTTTTTATTTTGACACCCACATATATATACCTTTGAGCCTTTGATAAATTATCTTTTCGTCCCGCACCCTTGAACATGTTGATTTTTAGGATATAAGTCTATTTGAGTGAAAGAGAAGTCGAGGGGAAGGATGTTATATGGGAAGGATATTAATTGCAATGATTATGTAGCATAATATGTTGCTTTTGTGAATGCAAAAAAAAAAAAAAAAAAAAAAAAAAAGAAAGAAAGAAAGGAAATGCAACATTTGTCTAAGAATGGAATTCTCTTATTGCTTATTGTCAAATTCAAGCCACTCAAGGTTTAGAAATTGGCTTTTGCATAGTAGTTGGATGTCATCAGCAAGATAAGATTATAATAGTTACACTTCTAGTCCTACTACTTGCTTTATTATTGCAAGCATGATTGTGACTTTTGTGAGTGTCGAAATCCAAGTGAAATCAAGTATTTTTGGGAAGAAATAAATGAGAGAAGTGGTGATAGAAAGATCATCTGAAAAAAAAAAAAAAAAAAAAAAAAAAAAAAAAAAAGAGAGAAAGGAAAGAAAGGAAGTGACAAAAGCTCAAATTAGATCCTAGAAAGCAATGTGTTCATGGGTGAATTTAGCCTAAATGACTTTCATCTTACCCCTAGCCCAGCCTTACATTACAAGCTTATAAAAGTCCTATTGATTCTTGGTTAGATGATTGGCCTACATTAGTGGAGAGAGGAATGAAAAGCAAACCTATGAGGTTTGGTTAAAGATTTTGAGAGATTGCATATTAATGTGGATCTATTTAGAGTGCATATAGTTGAAAAGATAAGGACTCACACTCACACATACGAACATGGTCAACATAGTTAAGAGTCTATTTTATCTTATGAACAATTGTTGTGTTTGGATGAAAGCTATATTTTTTCTTTGAATTGTTAAGTTGAGCAATTTTAAGTGAATTTCAAGAAAGGGTTTTGTCTGAAACATTTATTATCTTTTACTTTTGCTCGAGGACTAGCAAAATGTCAAGTTTGGGGGTCTTGATAACTCTATTTTTATAGAGTTATTTTGACTATTTTAGGATATAAATAATACAAGTTTTATAAGATAATATTTAAGTTTTGATATATTTATGTAAATTGGTGTTATTTATGCAGCAAACTCCAAAAGAGCAAAAGAAATAAAGGAAGAGAAAGTTACAAAAAGGCACGTGAAGAAGACAAGGAAAGAAAAAGAAGTCAAAAGAATAAAAGATGAGGCAACGTGTAAAGTAGCAAAAGAGGAGGAAAAGGACAAAAAAGGACAAGAAAGGAAATAAAGGAAAAGGGGCAAAAAAGTGAATTACTAAGGGAGAATCTTAGGGCACGCGTCCCAAGATAGCATAAAAAGGCAAAGGAACGTGAATTAAAAGGAAGGAGAAGGCGCCGCACAAGAGAAGAAGAGAGAGAAGAGAGAGAAGAGAGAGAAAAGAAGAAGAAGCCGTGTGTTGCCGCCGAAACCAACCAAGGAAGAGAGAAAAAGTGAGAGAAGAAAGAGAAAACCAAGGAAGAAAAAGAGAAATAGAGGCGCGAAAGCTTCCCTCTACTTCTTATCATTCTTGAATTGTAGGAATTCTGTAAAGAATTCTTAAAGAGAAGACAGTGTGGTGACAACTTTCCTGTTTTTTTTTATTTAAGATGTTTTGCTTAATTTCTACTATTGCTTTGGTTTGTTATTTTATTATGTTCTAAACTTCTTTTGTTAGAGCGAAGATGTAGCCTAACTATGATGATGTGAATTTTATAAGTTTTTATGTTTTGCAAGATATTTTATTTATGTGAGTTATATATTATTATGCTTAATGCTTTTAAGTGATTGGCCACCACTTGAATGATTTGATGTGCATATTTGAGACTGAGAGGTAATAGTATGCAATTGCTTCTTATAATATATAACCATGAATTAAATGTGGATAGACATATACCATGTTATTTGTGTGGCTTTTGGTGATAAGATGATTGAAAGATTTATTGTAAACCAGGAATATTCACAGACCCTAATGCATTTGGTTTGTTTCAATTCACATATAGAGATATAGTGAATTAATGAACTAAATAGGTTTACTATACCTAGACATAGGATAGTAAATAAATTAGGAAGTTCCGCCATCACATGGGTAATATCATTCTTGCAGGCATAAACTATGAAAATTCATATCTAGTAGTTATGGTGAAATCGGAAGCTCTAACATGTTTCTCATCTTGATTTTTCTTACTTGGATTCAATTTTAATTAGTATTGAGTTTTCGTTTTGAAAGTTTTAAATTTTAATTCATCATCAACAATATTTTGATTTGCTAGATAAATTTTAGGATTAATTCATCATTAGTACTTAATTAGTTTAGTATTCACCAATCTTCGTGGGACGATAATTTTCTTATCATTATATTACTTGTTCGACATGTTCACTTGCATTTAAAATTCACCGAACACATATTATCAAACTATACTTGATAGTTCTCTTCCTAACAAAATTTCCATTGAAAGGTACACTTCCTTATTCCATGAGAATGTGAATGAATTGTTGAATTTACCTGCTTTTGAACAATCAGATGTGGTGAGAATTGTTTGGGAATTTCATGATTTCAAAGTTCTTGGTTCTGATGGTTACAACAATCTATTTTATGAAAATGTTTGGCTTGCTATTGGCCGTGACATAAAAGATACGATGCTAGATGTTTTCTCATCCAAGAAATTACTAAAAGCTATTAATGCTACTTTATTATGCCTAGTTCTAAAAACCTCCAATCCAAGTTGCATGAAGGATTTTTGACTAATTGCTTGCTGTAATATTTTATATAAAGTGATCTTTAAACTACTTGCAAAAAGGATAAGCCCCATTCTCCCTATTATGATTAGCCAAAACCAAACTACTTTTATCAGGGTTCGTCAAATCTCTAAAAATGTTATGTTCTATCAAGAATTGCTTCATAACTATCACAAAAAAGATAAAGGTAAGCATGTTACCATTAAGATTGATCTTATAAAAGCTTATGACATGGTTAAATGGGATGCAGTATTAGGTGTCTTCCAAGCTATTCATACTCCTCAAACTTTACTTAATCTGATTGGCCAATGCATTACTACTACTAGATTCTCTATGAACTTCAACAGTAAGCATGTTGGTTGTTTTGAAGGTACCAATGGTTAAGGCAAGGAGATCCTTTGTCATCTTATTTATTTATCCTTGTCATGGAGATTCTTAATAAGATTATTATTGAGAAAACTTCTACTTCTACTTTCATATATCATTGGTCTTGCAAGAGGGAGAAAATCACTCACCTTTGCTTTGTCGATGACTTATTTTTATTTGTACATAGGGATGTTAATTTAGTATTATTTCTCCCTAATGCTTTGGAAGACTTTGCAACACTCATAGGTTTACATTTTAATCTAGCAAATGTCAGATATTTTCTTCAGGGCTCACCAAACAAAAAAGGATTTTGATACTAGACCACACTCCATTCTCCAAAAGAAATCTCCCTATTAGGTATCTTGGTGTTCCTTTTATTACAAAAAAGCTTACTTACACCGATTGTAGGGTTTTGATAGAGAAAATCATGACAAGAATTGATAGATGGGGAATGAGACATCTAAGCTATGTCGGACGGTTACAATTGGCAAAATCAGTTATTACTTCTATCTGCACCTTTTAATGCAAATGTTCATTATCCCAAAACATACCATTTATGAGATTGAGAAGAAGATCACTTTCTGTGAGTAGGTACTTCAGAAGACCATCAAACTTATAAGGTTGCTTGGCAAGTTGTTTGTTCACTTAAAAATGAAGGAGGACTTGGACTATTAGACCTTAAAGTGTGGAATAAGCTTTTGTTGGGACGATCACTTTGGAATTTCATCAATTGTCCAAGTTCACTCTTATGGAGTAAATAGATTTATAGTATTAAATGCAAAAGAACTTCAATTATGTATCTTGACATCAAAGGAAATATGGCATGGAGTTGAAAATGTCTTCTAAAGCTATGACAAATTCTCACTTTTACGCTTTCCAAACCTTTTTATTGTTGTAAAGAAACATACAAGAAATTGCGTCAAGTGAATACTGAGATTAAATGGTATGATTTGATATAGTCAAGAAGAATCAGCAAACATAACTTCATTGGTTGGCTCATATATAGGGACAACAAAAGTGATTTCTCGATGGCTTCCCTCAATTGATCTATATTGTAATTTATGTGGTTCTCAATATAAAAGTAGGTCACACTTGTTTTTTTAGTGTACTTGAACTAGGTAATTTGGAAAAGTATTATAACACAACAAGACCTTCATAAGAACATCGATAATTAAAATTCTAAACTGCAATTGATGATTAAAGCAACTAAAGGAAAGAATTTGGCAACAAAGTTTCTTAAACTTTGTTTCTTAGCATATATCTATTGTATATGGTCTGAACATAATCGTAAACATTTTCAAAATAAGGTTGTTAAAATACCAATTTTATTGGCTGAAATCAAGGAAGTAGTACATGAAAGAGCATCTTCATTTAGGAACATTAAACTCTTTCAGGCAAATGTTTTGTTGTATCATAGTTGGAGAATTGGAATCTTGGGGTATGCCCCTAAGCTTTTGTATTATCTTATTCTTCAATAAATAAACTCACACATTCATAAAAATAAATAAATAAATAAATAAAAGACCAAGATTTAGAGAAAGTACATTATATTTTGCATTTTTTCTAAAAGGGTTTTCTTGTGCTAATACATTGTATCTTGATAGAGGATGTAGTATTAATATAACAGGATAAATCTCTTTATTAAATAGTGGCTCCGATTATAGTGAAGTAAAAATTAATTTAACAATAAGCTCTTTGTGAGAAGAAGATAAAAGATTAGAGGAAGTTGGGTTTGACGACAAGCATGCATGGCATTGTCCTTACTAAAAAAGGTGGTGTAACGCACCTTACTATCTTTGTTTTATGTTTTCTCGATATGGTATAAGCTCTTACTAAGTGCTCAAATCTATGTAAAATCAAGAACAAAAACCATAACTTGCTGACAAGGTCGAGACAACCCAAAACATGATGTTTCAACTAAAGATGTAAAACGAGGTTCTTCCTTCCTACAAAATAATCACTAATGATTAATTACAGCTATAACCCGAACACATGTACAAGAGACATATGGTGAGAAGCAATACTTGACATCAATCTTTCTAGATCAAATTTGTGAAGTATCACCTGTCAAAAAGCGTAATACTTTTTTGAATAGAAATTCATGCATTCATCAACTTCTTATGATTCCTTGAATTGGTTTTTTTATTGTGTCAAAATCTTTAACAAGATGGCCAAAAATTAAAGGGACTTCATATTGAAAATTTCACGTACTTATCAAACCTTGCAATATGCTTTTTAATCATTGTAAGAATTTTATAAAGAAAAAGGCACTAGGCAAAGGTAACGCATTCACCGAAAAGAGCAAAAGGAAGATTTCTTAAGTTGGCCCCATGCATCCTTAAATCAAAGAAAGAGGTAAAACAAAATTTGGACAAAATATGTGTCATAATCTCTTGGACTTCACTTCCTTCAAACACTGTTCAAAACTTCTTTTTCTTGGTAGAATGATAAATTGAATTAATAAAAATTAAAGTATAAAAGTACAAAAATGTGGAGGTTTAAATCTTCCAATTTTCAATCAAAATGACATTTTTCTGACAAAAAATTTATATTTATAAATAAAAAATTCTCCTTCATACAACTTTTCTTATTTTAACAAATAGAATTGGGATGTCAATTGCTTTTCCTAAAAGCATCTTTGATTACGATTAACCCATATATAATAAATGCAAGCTAAAAAAGATGTTTTAAGAAATTTAGCAATGTTCAAAACTTGTATCAATTGTTTATGAGTATTTTGATGTATAGATATTTTAATGTGTTTTAAGAAAATAAAAAATGAAAATAGATAATAATTCTGAGAAGTGCATACCAAACTCAAGGCGTCACTACTATTATCAAGTAATTAAAGTGAAGATGTCAAATCGAACAAAGATGAATCTTGACGTTTGGATGGAAACAATAAGAAGCAAAAATTGATTATGGTTGATATAGACAAAGAAAAACAAGAAATCACAAATATAGTTTTTACCTTCTCTCCTCTCCAACATTACCTTCATCTTCAACTAATTTAAAAGTCCGACAAAAACCAAACATATAAAAATATTTACGAAGCATCAAGAAGAATTCCTGAAGAAAAATTATGCAAATTTTTTTGTTAAACAATGATCTTATCATTTTCAAAGGAACATTTGAAGAAGAGAATCCAAGCCTTTTGATGAGGAAACTGTACCAATGAGTGGTCTATTAACATAACCGACCAGTCTCTTTTCTTCTTCTTTTTTTCACACCAAGAATGTACATTTGGTCTCAAGTATTGTATCATCAAATACTCCAGTGTATCTTCTCAGCCCCAACAATACCAAGATCCACAATGTGGCTTCATAATATAATTCTTCATTGTTTGTGGTAATAGTCAAAGTTATTAAATTTGGCACATTTGTGTGATATGGGAACAATATATATGGCTTAATTGGATTATATCTCATACCATCACGCGTAGAGAATTTTGGCAAACAAAACAATTAGGAGTTTCTCAGGAAAAAATGATTAAATTTAGAGATCGTTTATGATATATGCAAATAGGAAAGTACCAGAATTCTCTGGACGCAGACTGCCAACAAAGAAGAAAAAAAAAATATATCCAACAGAGTGCCTAGAAAATCCTTCATCCTTAGGGTTTTAGGGTTGACCAACATAAGTCGTTTGATTTAACAGATGGCATCTTAAACATGCACAAAACACGTGCCAGTAGCAAACACTCTGGCCCAGGCTACTGTGGTCTAGGCCACTGAAGCTTCATTCTGACGATTCTGATAAATGATGAAAACTTTTTAAAAAAAAGTTTGCATTGATCGGATTAATTCCATGGCGAGATGTTGTGTCATTTTCTAAAGAACTTTCCAGTATAACCTAACAAGGGAACCATTAATCTGGCTTAGGCATATTTGCTAAACTTATTATATTTACTGACATCATATCAGTGACGTGGTGAACGATGCCCAAAAGCATGAAGGGTCTTGGGAAAAATACTACACAAAGGTTAATAAAACTTTTCAATCGATTCATAAAACTTTGACCCTATAAAAATAAAAAATATGGGACAATGATAAGATAACCCAGAATCTAACATCCTACCTGTTATGATGAGATATGATGAGAAACTTTGGTTGATGTCAAAGTAAATGATAAAGTTTACAGTTCAATTTTTCTGCAGTAGGGCAAATGATAAGTGTATATAGCTATTAATAAAATTCTATAGCGGTACATTTCTCTCAAAATTCCAACCCCTGGATTGTTATTTCTAGCTTTAGACTGTAGCTCGCCATGCCTCCCTGAGTTGTAAGTTTTTGACTGAATTTTAGTAGAAGGTAGGGACGGTTCAGGGGTGTTGAAGTAATGGGAAAAGCCACCGAAAGCATGCAGCGCAACGATATCAGCAATAAAGTGCCATTTGCTCACTGAAATTGAAAATAAGCAAATAATAAAGAGGGTCTCCTTATCCGGAATTCTTTTGGAAGAAATTTCGAGGCTTTTTGTTCTTTCCCTTTTTTTTGTTTACCTTTCTTTTTTAATTACCTTTGCTAACATGCACAATGCATCGGTCAACGAATAGAGTATCTTCCAAAGCGCTAAGGATCCTTATCTCAAAATCCACAGACAATCTTACGCTGCAAAAATAACAAGCTTTTCTTGTAAGGACCACCCTTGCATACCTAAAAGGTCAATCTACACCAGTGATCGGAAATAAAAGGCTTCTCCACAAGCAGAATGGAATAAACTTGCGTTTTTGGCGGAGAATATTTTAGTGCCATGTGAAAGAACGGGGAAAACGATGGCTGGGGAAGGTATCTTCTTCTCCTTCTTCTACGGCCATGTGGATTTTCATTTTATTAGGAGTGGACCTTTAGTAAGCATCTTTAGATTATTATCTCACCTTTTCTCCTATTGGGATTCGAGTTTTTCTTACTTTTTTGGATTGCACTAGATGCCAATCTTGTTATGCGGAAAAAGATGCTGCTCAATTGGATAAACTTAGTTTATTCTTCACCTTCTAGCTAGATGCTCCAAAACAGCAAAAGTATGCGAAGTGGTGAGAAGTGACGGTAATGGTTTCGTTGACACGAGTAAAAGGAAAATCTCTTTCCGTACAATTATTAAATTCTCAAAACAAAAATAGATCAAGGCATGCTCTATTTTGTTTGTTAATAGCATTTGCCCTCTAGAGTTTATATCCCCGCTATTTTCACATTGAATAATTTTTAAATGTCGACAATAAACCTTAAAATAGGCCAAAAATGGTGGTTAGCCACATGAACATGCTGAAGGCAACTTGTTTACTGCCGCAGTGCAAAAGGCCTATGAGGTCTTTATTAGGGAATCCAAGAACACATCTTTAGGGAGGAGTTATTCCCTTTAAGTTATTCTATTTGGAAAGCAATAAATCCTCACCAGGCTAACTTGGTGGTATAAATGAATAACGGTGGAGCTCAAGTTCCTCATCAGCAAACCAGTTTGCAATTCAGTTTACCACCTTCATACCACTTCCACATACCAACTCCTTTGATTGTCATTACCAATGGATATGGTGACGAGGTTGGTTGCTGAAAAGCCCGTTGTTGTCTTCAGCAATGGATCTTGTTCTTGCATGAGCCACTCCATCGAGTCACTTATATGTGCTTTTGGGGCCAACCCTGTAGTATATGAGATCGATGGAATACCAAATGGAGAGCAAATTGAGAAGGCACTGCAGCAGCAGGGTTACCGGCTACCGGCCGTGTTCATCAGGCAAAAGTTTATCGGTGGTGCAAAAGAGGCCATGAGTCTCATCTCAGGAATGAGCTCAGCCCCTTGCTTATAAAGGCTAGAGCGATATGGCTTTGATGTGAAAAGTAACCCATCCCTATTCTTCTTTAGCAGTAGATTTGAAAAGCTAACTGCCGCGGTTTTGATGGTTCTAAGAGTCCTTTTTAACTTCTTGTTTTATAAACCAACTCCTTGTAGCGTTGGTAACCTTGAATTCCTTTTCCTTTTTTTTTTTTTTTTTTGAGTCTCAGACGACTTCTATTTTGTTATAAGTATAATTTATGTCAATCATTTACCGCAACACAGTTATGGGTCCATCAAACGATTGAATGCCTAAGTTCTAACAAAATGATTTTAGTTGGTATTAAACATGTCAACATCGGGGTCCAAGTCAACAGCCACATGCTCCGCAAAAGCCTTCCGCACGCCCAGTCTCGACAAGCCACACACCACGTCCGTGCCTCTAGCCACCAAGATTCCATATAGAAACCTTAGCATTAATATTGATCAAGTATACATATTAATCACAGTGTACAAAAAAGTATAATAAGAAATATAGGGAAAAAAAAAATTACCACGTGACCCAAATCCACACACACAACACAAGCGAAAGTTAGCAAGCCACACGCATAGGTCTACCTCCACAACACGACCTACAAAACACAAGCCTTACCTCCAGCATGTGCAACAACACGCTCAACATGTGTTACCTAACAAAACTCAATCGCAGTGAGTGGGAAGCAGCCCTCTGGTCGTGACTATTGGAACCAACCCAAGAGGCGCTACATCACTTCCTCAGGGGCAAGCACCGCGTCATCACCCTTTATTCTCTCCAACATCCAATGCAGCACCTACGCTTCATGCACTCCTTGCAGGACCTTCACTACATGTAGGACCAAACATTCATGGTTACAGTACCTTCCAGCGCACCAACTCCACGTCATGCCTCAACCTTCACTAAATATCACGTAGCAGTAACAAAATGCCACGCAGCAATGAGAAGGATCCCTCTACTTATTCTATCGAGTCAAACAGCAAGACAAAGCCACAAGGCTACCGGAAGATGACTGGTGCTTGCAGCAAACAAACAGGCGACCATCTCACCATAGGAAGGATTACTTTCGCACTGTCTTATTATCAAGCTCCAAAGGAAGACAGTTAGCTAGGTAAAAGGAAGAAGAATGATGGCACCAACCACCTCAAGAATGGAGGCACCGAACCACGCAACTAAGTCCAAAAGTGAATGTGTTTTTTGTTTTAAGTGTAATTTCATGCCTACATATATGTATGCCTAAGTTGAACTAAGAGTCACCATGAAATTGAGGAACTAAGACTCACCATGAGATTGAGCTTTTGGGTTGTAAATTGTATTGTTATCTTGTGAAATATTTAGCCTACCCATGCATTGTTGTGTTACTACACTTTTCCTCAAATATTTCTCTTGGTACAAGAGTGGATTCTGATATGTTAGTCCTACACTCTTCTCATGGCTCAAAGAATCTTTTTTCCCATTTCCCAACTCAGTTAATTTGAACAACTTTGTTGTCATCAAGCTTATGGAAGAAAACTACAGGCCTTGAATGACCCAAAACAAATCACTCATCCAAACTCAAAAGCTAACCAGGTTTATCATTGAGGAAACAATATGCCCGCTAGCTACATCACTGGTGATCAAGAAGAAAGTACTCCTAATTACAATGCATGGATGCAAAGTGATGTCACAATCAAATCTTGGATAACTAGCAATTTATATGAGGAAGCCCTAGGTCACATTTTTTAGTTAGATACATATGCTGAAATCTAAGAGACCATTGTCAATCACTTTGCTCAAAAGACAAAGCCCAAAGAATTTGATCTTTTGTTGAAAATACAGAATTTTCATAATAAAGGGAAGCAACTTTATGTTTTCTTGTCCAAGTTCAAAGGGTTTTTAGATCAACTCAGCTCCATTGGAAAACCCTTGTTAGAACCCTCCAAGACCTTTTGACCATTTGAAAGTACCAAATTAGAATATGAGCTCTTCAAAACCACTATTTTCTGCCACCAATTTCCTAATTTAGTGAAGTATTTTTCACAGCTTCAATTATATAAAACTCGTCACAACTGCTACTCTCCTGTAGTTCCAATTCCAAATGAAAACACAACACTCACAACACAGAGGAATACCAAAGGAGGTCAAGGCCCCTCTCGTGGTCATGGTTTTTTAGCAACTATAAACTTTACCTCACAAGGAAGAGGATTTAATCTAGCTGCACCAAGCAATAGGACCGCACCAAAAGCTAACCAGATTCATCATTCAGGGATATAGATTTTTTCAATTCTTGGTGCACTACTAAGCCAATAGGAAAATTTCTTAAAAAGATCAATTAGACCTGAAGCACTGCAATCTACCTTGAATTTTTTATTTAGGTTCCTATCTTCAGAAATTATGTTAGACATTATTTTTTATTTCACAACACAGACTATGTGCATGTGCAAGTCTTTGATGTTTTTATTTCAAAATGTTTTGCATCCATTCCTTGGGTTTACGTTTTAAAGGGTAAAGTCCTATGTACTGCCTTATGTATCTATTATAAGCTGTGATGTTTAAACCCACCTACATTATCAATATAAATTATCAAGGTTCCATCCTAGTTTATAAAAAAATAAACCTCTTTAGTGACAACATGTTAGCCTTACGCTTGACTACAAAACTAGTTTTCCACTCCCGTGCCAAGCATTTGGAAGTGAATTACCACTTTGTAAGAGAAAAGGTGGCCCAAGGTACATTGATCACTAACTTTGCTCCTTATTTTGAATAAGTAGCCAAAAAAACAATTTGTGGAATGGTAATTTATATTAATAAAAATCATAATATAAAAACACAAATACATATTCTAGTATTATAAAAATTACATTTATAAAAAGATAGAAGTTGAAAACCTTCAAATCTCATTCAAAATAATCAATATTTTAGTAAGTCTTTGCTTAAAGAAACTTTTTTTAAGTCCCTATGTTCCAAGCTTGGCTTGACCAAGCCAAGTTTGTGGGGGAAACGTGAGTGGAACCCACCCGAGAGGCATTGCATTACTTCCCAAGGGGTAGGGACCACCTCATCACCATTTGCTCTCTCCAACATCCAATGCAGCACCTACGCTCCATGCACCTCATGTAGGACTTTCACTACATGCAAGACCAAGCAGGACATTCATGGTTACAGAAACTTTTAGCACACCAACACCACATCAGGCCTCAGCCTTCACTATATATACATGTAGCAGTGATAATATGCCACGCAGCAATGACAAGGATCCCTCCATGGATTTTGTCAAGTCAAACAAGAAGGAAAAGTCACAAAGGCTACCAGAACATGATTGGTGCTTGTAGCAGGCAAGCAACCGTTCTCACCATCTCACCGTAAGAAGGATTACTTCTGTACTGCCATATTATCAAGCTCCAGAGGAAGAAAATCAGCTGGCTAAAAGGAAAAGAATAATGGCACCTCCCCACACAACCAAGTCCAAAAGTGAATTATGTGTTTTTTGCTTTAAGTGTAATTTCATGCCTATATATATGATGCCTAAGCAAAAATAAAACTCTCCAGGAGAGTGAGCTTTTGTGTTGTAAATTGTGTTGTAAATTGTGTTGTTACCTTATGAAATATTTATTCTGCCCATGTGTTGTTATGTTACTAGCTTCTTCCTCAAATATTTCTCTATTGCCACACCAATCCTAGGCGACACATCGACCTCCCTGTCAACGCCATTGGAAGATATATCTCTCAAGCATGAACTTGCACATTGAGAAGTTAGCTTTGCCATTTACGATTAATCTTCTAGCTATTTCCAACCACCTACTTTCCATATCTAAACGATGGCATTAATATTGATCAAGTGTATAGAAAAATATAAACCTTCTTCCATAGTTTCCAGCCATGGATTTTAAGTGGTGATTTCAATGTTCTAATATGTCAACAAGAGAGAAGAGGTAGCTTAAAAGCTTGGGGTTCTAGGATGAAGGATATTGCACGATGTCTAAGGGATGGAAATTTGGAAGATCTTGCATATCCAATCTTCTTGTTCACATGGACTAATAGAAGAATTGAACATGTTACATGAGTAAACTTAATAGAATCTTGGTTAGTGATAGTTGGAAACTAAGCCTCCCAAAATCTAGAGCTCAATTTTATACCCAAGAACCTCACATGATACTCTAATCACAATCAAGATTATCTTAGAAGCGCCTAAAACTAAGAAGTCCTTGAAGTTCTTTGATACGTGGATAACTCATGAATATTTCTTGCCCTTGTAGATGAGACACGGCATACAAATGAGATAGATGGATGTCCTTTTTACTAGATAGCATGCAATTGAGAGTAGTGAAACCAAAGCTATAGGACCTTAATAGGCACCATTTCTCAAATTTGAATCTATAAATACAAGTCGGAATGCCCTTAGCAACGTACAAAGTATCATAATGAGGGGAGATACAAAGGGGCCTACAATAAGGGAAGAAGCTACATTGGCTAGGACACTTGCCAACCAATTGAGGGTAGAAGAAAGCCTATGGAGACAAAAAGCCAAAGTTCAGTGGTTACAACTAAGTGATGTAAACACAATCTACTTCAAGACCATGCATTCAAGGAAAAATATATCTAAAGTATCCTTAGTTATGCTATAAGATGGAAATGTGGTGGAGCACCAACAATTTATTAAGATGATCTTTGTTAACTATTTCAAGAACATTCTTAACCACCACCCAAGAACATTCTCGCTATAAGATGGAAATGTGGTGGAACACCAAGAATTTATTAAGATGATCTTTGTTGACTATTTCAAGAACATTCTTAGCCACCACCAAACTCCAGTGATTATAAGCAAGTCATACCCCAAGAAAGTTGTAAAAGGAACAACCCAATTTGTTGATAAACTCACTTCCATTCCTACATTGTTGGACATTGTAAATACCACTCTCATTCGAAAATGACAAAGTGCCTAGCCAAAATGGTTATAATGCTAATTCAAAGAAGCTTGGCACATAGTAGAGGACGATGTATCTAAAGCCATCTAGTCATTCTTTACATCAAGACACATGCTCAAGGAAACTAATGAAATATATTTGACATTGATCCCAAAAATCCCAAACCCTACTGAGGTATCTCATTACAGACCAACGTCTATTGTAATTTGATATACAAATTTATGGCTAAGCTACTTTGTAACAGGTTAATAGACATCCTGCATAAGATCATATCAAAGCACCAATTTGCCTTGTTAAAGAAAGGAAGATTGCAAATAATATCCTTCTAACATAAAAGCTTTGACATGGCTATCATTATATGAGAGGAAGTCCAAGGTTGCTCCCAAAGTTGATATTATGAAAGCATATAATTCTCTAAATTAGTTTCTTCATAATGTATTAAAGTGGTGGGTTTCCCTTTAGCTTTTGACAACTAGGTGATGGTATGTTTGAAGAATTCTAGATTCTCTGTCAATATTAATGAATAATTGGTTGGCTAGTTTTCTTACATGTGGAAGGCTCAGACAAGATGATCCATCTCCTCATATCTTTGCGTAATTGTTATGGAAGTATTATTAGGGTGCCTTAAGGAATTCACCAAGGCTGATAATTTCATATATCATTATAGATACTCCAAAGAAGGGATAACATACCTCACTTTTGTTGATGACCTTATGCTATTTAGCAAAAGAAATCAAAATTCCATTCAAGCCTTTATAGTAGATCTTCATAAAGTTTCAAGCAATGTTGTTCGGTGAAATTTAGATGCAAGTGAACATGTCAAACAAGTAATATAATGATAAGAAAGATATCGTCCCACAGAAATTGGTGATTACTAAGTCAACTAATTACTAATGGTGAACAACTCTTAGAATTTATCTAACAAATTCAAATTGATAAAGAATAAACTAACTAACTAAATTTAATAAAACTAAATACAATAAATATGTTAGAGCATATAATTTCACCATAACTACTAGGTATAAATATTAATTATTTATGCTTGCAAGATGGATAATATTTATGTGATGACAGAACTTCCTAATTTATTCATTATCCTATGTCTAGGTATAACAACCTATTTAGTTCATTAACTCACTATATCTCTATATGTGAATTAAAACAAACCAAATACATTAAGATCTATGAACATTCCCAATTTACACCGAAAGCCACACAAACAATATGGTATATGTCTATCCATATTTAATTTATGGTTACACATTACAAGAAGCAATTGCATATCATCTCCCGTTGGTCTCAAACATGCAAATCATATCATTTAAGTGGTAGCTAATCACTTAAAAGCATTAAACACAGTAATATGTAACTTCACATAAATAAAATATCTTGCAAAACATACTAATTATAACATTCATACCATCATAATTAGGTTTACATCATAGCTCTAATAAAAGTAAACTAAAACATAAAGAAATAATAGGGAAAAATAATAATAGGAATTAAATAAGGCATTTTGAATCCAAGAACAAGAAGTTTGTCACCCTTTTTGTCTTCTCTTCAAGAAAACCTTGAGTTGTGCTCAATTTCCCCCTCCCCTTCTTTTGCCTCTTCTCTTCTCTTAAATAGGGTTTAGGTTTAGACCTATCTCTTATCTTAGTAGAAGTGGGTTTTGGAAACCCAAGACAATTGGGTTTTGAACTCTTATATTAATTGGGCTTTGAACTCTTAACATAACTAGGTTTTCTAAATAATTAGAAAACCTAATAACAATGGAAAATCTAAAGTCTAAGCCCATCTTGATTTTCTTGATCTTGATATTTTAACCATATAAAAAACATCAGGTTCTCTATGCTTATCCTTTTTCTCCATGCCTCCTTATGCTACAAAAACAAGGCAAATTTAAGTAAATAAAGAGGAATTCAAATATTTTCTTATAAGCATTGTATTATTTATTGCCTAAAAATAGGTCAAATAACTCTATAAAAATAGAGTTATCAAATGTCAAGACTCAAGAATAATCCAACCAAGAGTAATGCTTTTATCTGCAATGTGGTGCCTAAGGTACAAAATTTTATTTCATCTTTAGGGTATTTGATTGCAACACTACCTCTTAAATACTTAAGGGTACCTCTATCTTCTAAAAAATTGAAGCCTCATGATTATTAGTTTTTGGTGGAAATGATACTAGCTAAAATTTGACATTAGACTAGAAAGTTTCAGTCATATGTAGGTAAAATTCAACTAATAAATTCTATCTCGTTTTCAATGTAAACTTATTAGGGATGTATTTTCATACTTTCAAGCAAAATAATGAAGCAAATGAAATAATGGAGAGATTTCTTTGGTTGGGTCTAATAATGAATATGCATGGATCTAAGGTTGCTTAGAACCAGGTTTACATCAACAAAACTAAAGGTGGATTGGGTATTAGAAAAGTTAAGGATTGAAACATAATAGCTCAAATAAAGTATATATTGAACTTACTGTAGTTAAATTCTATATGGTCAACATGATGAATACTTGCCATGCAGAACATTATTGCAAAATTGGTGGTTTTGAAATTTAAAAGAACCAAGGAACAACAACTAGACTTGGAGGAAAATTGTCAAGGTAAGGCCTATTGTTGCTAGAAGAATGAAATGGGTAAGAGACTGGTATCTCTATGGGATGACTTTGGTTGCTAAAAGGTTCCATAGCCAACAAAATTAGATAGCAAGCTCTTCTCAATTCTAGGATGCTTAGGGATGAAAAATGGATAGTGGAATTTACCTCTGGCCTACACTTATAAGCAATGTCAATATTCTCACCAAGAATGCTAATATGATAAAAGATAAGCTTATGTGGATTGCTTTAACTAATAAAAGGTACTTAATTAACTCTATTTACAAAGTTATTACTCTTGTAGGTCCTAAGGTTCAAGTATGCAATTTCTCACAAGTTTATATTATTATGGCTAGTTATAAAGGACCAACTAACACCAAGGGATAGATGTCAATTTCTAGGAACATCTAAAGATAAAAGCTACTATCTATGTCACATAACAAATGAGTTCAAGGACCACTTCCTTACAAGGTGCTCATATTGTATAGCAATATGGGAACATCTAAAGACTATGCTCAAGTACAACCATCCTATCTTTCAAGCTTCTTCACCACATGAAGGAAAAGAGTTTTAAAGCAAGTATCTTTAAGTCTATTTTTTGCCTCATTCATTTGTACTATTTGGAAGGAAATGAATGAAAAATAAAAATTAGGTACAATGATAGTTCAAAAGTTGCTACTCTTAAAGCTATTAAGAAGCTTATTAGTAATAAATTTGTTAATGGAAGGAAGATATCCAAAACAACTAAAAACTTATATATTCAGTATGGTTGATGTTGTGTATGGTCTTAACCTAGGGTGTATGTCTCTAATCTTATCATAGACATTTACAAGTTACATATAATCCATTTACTTTTAAAAAAAAAAAAAAAAAAGTCATCTAAACCCTCGGCAACCACTTTTTCCTTTCCTTTTCTTTCCCTTTTTTTCTTTTTTTTTTTCTTTTTTTTTTTTGTGGGGGGGCCCGAAGAAAAGGGTGGGGAGGGGGGTGACAATCAGGACATTAACACATAGTGTAAAGATGAAATGGATAAAAATAAAAATAAAAAAGAAGAAAAAAACTGAAATATTAGGATACTCCAGGTACGGTTCGGGGTCCGTTGCAGCAAATGTACGGCATTTGTAGGTTTTTTAGGGATTGTTTAGCACCATAAGAAATCAAGGTTCTTTTTTCATTTTTCTGGAGTTTTCGTTGAATCACTTGGTTGGATTCATCGAAATGATACAGAATGCACGTAACACCAATTTCTTGTTGTCAATCTCCTGGATTGTGTTTCCTTTGGCGGAGCACGAGCCTGAAGCTCATAGTAAAAAGATGCTATTTACACGCTGTCCATTTCCTTAAATCAGCTCAAAACCAGAAAGCATGAGTTTGGCCACCTGAGTCCTTGAGCTATCTCATACTGTTATTTCCTTTCTCAATGGCGTTCTACATCAAAATTGGTGGTGTTGGACGAGAAGAAAATCAGAGTTTGGTGGGTTCTATGGTTCAGTTTGATTGAATGAGCAGAAACATTGAAAATGTAGTCATAAAGAGAAAATAAATTGAAGGTCGGTAAGTTATGTAGGTGTAAGAGGAAACTAATTATAAGCAAAAGACAAAAGATGAGAATATTAAAATAGATATAACAATAGTATAAAGCTAGAGAGTTGACTATAATAAATAAGGTTTAAACACCATACTCACAGGGCCATCGGTCCTGCTAAAGCATTAGCAGAACATTATACCAAGATGAAGATTGAGAGAATAGTAGTATTGGAAAAGGAATGATAAAAACCAAAACACTAAAAGAGGCAACTGAAATTTTCTTTTCTTTCAATTGCTTTTTCACTTGACTTGTCATACAAGAGCTTCTCTTACATATTTATAACAAAAAGGAGAGAAGTCATTTTCTATCAAATAGCATTGTTTTTATGCCAATGCTACTTAGTTTCCTACAACCTTTCTTACATTGTCTTCACGTTTGGTTTGTACTTGATTTTTCATTTTTCTTCCTTGAAACTTTCTCTTAATTTTCTTTGATTGTACTAGATTCTTCTTTTGAAGTGTTGATTAGGCACAACCCTTTTCACAAGGCATTGTCTTCACGTTTGGTTTGTACTTGGTTTTTCATTTTTCTTCCTTGAAACTTTCTCTTAATTTCCTTTGATTGTACTAGATTCTTCTTTTGAAGTGTTGATTAGGCACAACCCTTTTCACAAGTCAAGCACTTCACATTAGCTTCCATGTTGGGCTATGCACCTTCTTGCACTTCACACCAACTTCCAAGTATTTTCCTTGGAGTGTTGATTGGGCATAACCCATCTTCCACGAAAATTCTTACAAGATCAATAACTTTAACACACCCCTCAAACTTGGCATGGTAATGACAAGTTTGTTCAAAATATGAACTTTAACACACCCCTAGCATGGTAAGGCTGAGTTTGCCTGATAGCTTTTTTTTTTTTTTTGTGGAAGTAGTGATTTTAGCTTACTGGAGATTCTTTTTTGGAGATAAACTTGGGAGCAAGTTCCTTGCCCTTTTGGGAGGATTCTGCTAGTTCCTTGCCCTTTCTTTTTGGGAGGATACTGCTTGTTCCTTGTCCCTTTCTTTGGGAGGATACTGCTTGACAAATCTATCCAAGAGTAGAATTTGAGTTAACTTGAGAGCTATTTATATGTTAGCTCCCATTCTCTTCAACACGCCTCTGTTTTTTTTTTTTTTTTTTTTTTTGGGTGCCTTTCTGGAAGGAAGCCGGGAGATGTGAAAGCCGTCATGAGGAAGTCTTGAAACGTTTCTGTGAAACCAAGATCACCACTCTGATTTTGAGAGGCGTGCAATGGAATAAATCTTGTAGAGCCATTCGATTATGCCTGGAAACAACATAGAGAAAATATACCATAGAACAAATGATCCCAAATCAAAGATTAACCTTAAAGGTTAATCCCTGCTCTGATACCAAGAAGAAAAAACAGAGTTTGGCCAAAATGCGGAAGTTGATGTATGATTGATTTGCGTGAGATTACAGAGACTAGAGGCTTGCTTTTCTCATAGGCAAGCCACACCCTTTTATAGGTGATTTCAACCCGCTTATTACTCCCATGCAACTACATGGAAGTTTACATATTGACCTTAAAAGAAAGCAGCAAAAGGCGTATCACGCTCCAGATTTCCCTTAGCTTTCTTGCAGCTTTCTCCCTGCTTAATGCTAGGACTTCCGGGGTACATAACTTGCTGATCGGGGCTTGACATCTGTGCTGCATGGTCTTCAAGTTCATACGAGGAGTCATCCAGCTCACCAGTTCCACGCTTGTAATTGACAAATGCTGATCTAACTGTCCCAATAGTGTAGCAACACGCTGTGTTGTTTGCTGGGCGCTTCCCAGAGTCACGTTGAGACCAGTGAGCTCTGTGTGTCTTCACGGGAACAGCATGTGTCTGTTGCTGCTGAGGCACATCAACGCGTTGAGGAGCAGGGCAGTCACGTGTTCCAGCTACCGTGACTTGTGTCTTCCACGGTTCTGCCATTTCTCTATCTGATGGAGACAGCATAGTTGCTGGCCACAGTCCCGATTACACCAGGTGGAACTCCATGGTACAGCCAATGATCTGCACGTCTAACGTGTCCATGGTCTGCATGAGCCATCTGATTTGCTTGCATGTTTCCCACTTGTTGAACTGCAGTCAGCACTGTTTGAGTGTTGGTGTGCGGTCCCCGCATTCTTCTCGGAGCTTAAAGCGCCTGAGGAGCTTCTTTTTCAGGACTAAAGTCAGTAGATGTGAAACCTCATGCCACCAGTAGCCTTATTTTCATTTCTAATGGGTAAACCCAGCTTTCCATCAATTTCGCGTCCAAATCAAGAAAAGTTTTTACCTCACTGAAAAACCCCTGACCGAATCATCACGCATCCTAGGAACTGTTCAATAATAGCTCCTTAGCATGAAAATTCACTACAATGATGATAGCTGTGTGATGTAAACCCTTTTGGTATGAATGCAAATGGTTAAAATTTAGATCTGGAACTATAAGAAAATTTTGTTACAACAATAAAACGATGGAAGAGAGAAAGAGAACATAGAGTAAACAAATGAGGCTTTTGTTGAATGAAATTTTTTTTTTACATGAATCTTTACACATCTTCCCTATTTATATATACTTGCTAATAAATTCAAAAATCAAATAAAATCGATTTACAAAAATCAAATTTAAAAATCAAACTAAAAAAATAAATGAAACCGATAAGTGAGCTGAATGAGGTGCATATGTCAGTGTACTGTTTATGGTTTACCTTTTAACAACGATGACAAAGTTTGGAGAATGTAAGGCACACCAAACCCCACAAAGGCGAGAAATTAAGAGCGAACCTCGTGGTTGGAGGAGGTAAAAGATCACCTCAAGTACAAAAGATACCTGCACCCACTTGGGGAATTTTTCATGCAGAAATTCATCTTGTCATGAGATTGTGATCAAACTTGATTAGAAAGGTGGAGAATAATTAGATTTGAGAAGCTTAGTAGCAAAGATCAGTTATGTCGCTCTCTGCCATGAGTTGCATATCAGGTTCTATCTTTGAAAAGTTTATGTTGGAGAATATTTTTTTCACTTCCCCATCTCGAATACTGTCATGTTTTCTGAGTTGTTTCATGTTTTGTGCATGGGACGAGCATCCTTTGTGGATGTTTTCCTTCCCCGCATCTAGAAAAGCATAAAAGGCACCTTGCAAGTAGTGGTCAACCTTCTTGCTTGCTCAGTCACCAAGGAAAAAAGGTAGAGAGAGAGAGAGAGAGAGATAAAGGTGAATAATTTGTACAAACAGTGACTTCACAACCTTAATGCGACCCATCCTTGTGATGCTAGGAACCGTCCTCGCATTCTTTATTATATTCTTGTTCGAAACATGCATCCGCCAAATTTCTCCTGCCCCACAACCACTTTTAAAAAATGCACCTCTTATCCTCTCTATTCCATCTCTATCTCTGATTTGATGGTATTTGTGTCAAAAATCTTTATGAAGTGAAAATATATGAAGAACCGTAAGAAGAACAATCTATGCAGAAAAAAGTAGCTAAGCTTAAAGGAGTACAAATAACAGTTGAACGTACAGAACTACCTGATGTACGAAAGTGCAGCGATTAAAAATTCATCTTGAATAGAATCATCAGAAGAATAATTTATGCAGGAAACTGTAGCTAAAAGTTGAAAGAAATACAAAATAACAGTTGGACTCACAGTAGTACATGATATACGAAAATGCAGTGAGCTGCACAACCTGCAGATATTTCTTAGTAAGGTGTATTTTAGAGTCGAGAGGCTTCATACAGCTTTTCATTTCTGCTTTTTTTCTTTTCTTTTTTTTTCGAGTTACAGGTACTTTGCAGTATGCAGTATGTGTTGCTTAAAAATCTAGAAGTATTTGATTTATTTGGTGTTTCAACATAAAATAATGATAGGAGATGCATCATCCCCGCGATTCAAAGTTCATCAATGAAATGTTCTGCCATGATAGACGATATTGAGGAGAGAATACAGTTTTGATCGGTTACTATCTAGAAGCTTTCAAAAGAGTATGTATACTGGGAGCTGACAGCAAGTTGATGATGTGGTACACTGACACAAGTCGATGTAAATCCTAGGAGATATTGTTCTATGTTTGTTGAAGTTCTTTTCCAATGCAGATAGTCAGAAACCATGTGCTCATCGAATTCTAACCAAAATAAGTATTACTTGAAGTCAGATGGCAAAATATTTATATACATCTAGACATCAGATTATTCCGCATTCAACCAGGTAATACACTATGCTGTCAACAAGGAATCTGATCTGGTTCCAACTTCTCTTTAAATTTTGAGTGGTCTGAAAATCAATGCAAGATCGCCACGAGCATAAACTGATTATTTTGGGCAAGAAAGTGGCATCTAAAGTGAGACTTGATACTAAAGGTTCTGGCATCTATAATAGCATGCTCATAATCGGGCTGTGGTTCGTAGGTACACTTTTGATTGGAACCAGTGGAGGATAGCTATACTTCTCTACTGTGGTCCAACCGACTCAGACAGTAATCATGTGTTTCTCAAGGAGAATATTTTAGCTTCATTTCTTTCATATATTCAATGCAATAGAAATAGCTATAGTTGCGCGTACTTGGGAATCATCGTGACTTCTTGTCGATCTATGTATGGATGTATTCTGTTTAAGGGATGAATTACCTTTATCTTTTCAAATGATATTTTCTTCTCTTTAAATTGCCTTTCGGTTTTCTTGCATTGTAATGAATTAATGCGAATCTTGCTGGAGAAGAAGTGCGTCCACTTTGGATAGACCCAACTTCCTTTGTCACCTGGGTAGATGCTTCAGAATAGATGGGCAAAGTTTGTATGTTGTGAAAAGAAACTGAGAGAAAATCAAAGGGGAAGGGAAAGATGAAAGAGAAAAAATCTGCGTTGTTCGATCAAACTTCTTTTTTGGATCTGATGGGCATAAAATGATCGAAAATGTAAATCTTGGATGTACCTTGAAGATAAACTGAGCATTTAGAATGCACTTCTCTACAGTAAACGCATTTTTCACGTTAAAAGACTGGATCTGGTTTCCAACTTGTATGCCATGAACACATAAAGATGAACAACGCTTTAATTTTTCTTCTTCTTTTTTCTTTTTCTTTTTTGTACTACCACCCGAAAGATTGTAACTCTGCGCTTAATTTAGCAGAAGAAAAATGTTGGTTGATGTTCACTTGCATACGGCCAACTTCGTATCCTATTTCCAGAGAACAAAAGAAGTCTTATCAAGGGACCACGAAGTTTAATCTGGGAATCAAATCGCATAATTTCTAGTACATTTTATTCCTTCTTATTTGTCCTAGTTTTAAAAGCAACACTTCCCAATGTACTAAACCTACTAGTATAAATAGACCTTCAGGAAGCCCAAGCTCCTCACAGCAAGCACCAAACTTATCTACAAGATCCTCACTAAAATTCCAACATTCCGTTCGTTTTTTAGGCTATGGAAACAGTGATGAGCTTGGTGGCTGCAAAGCCGGTGGTGATTTTCAGCAAGAGCAGTTGTGCCATGAGCCACACCATTAAGACACTGATACGTAACTATGGGGCAAACTACACCGTGTACGAGCTTGATCAGATGCCAAATGGTCAACAAATTGAAAGGGAACTGCTTCAACTTGGGTGTCAGCCGAGCGTACCAGCTGTTTTCATAGGACAACAGTTTGTTGGTGGCGCTAATAAGATCATGACTCTCCAACTTAGGAATGAACTGGAGCCATTGCTGAAAAGCGCAGGAGCTATATGGATATGAACAAGAAGTAGCTTCTTCACTTCCTCAGGTAACAGGCTCCAATACAAAGTATTTTTACTTTGCCTATAATAGTGTAATGTGAACGGATATGGACCACACAAACTATAGAGTCACCTTCTAACTTGTACTCTCTATATCAAAGCTTTTTCAGTGTTTCTACTGCAAACATATACGCGGTCCCGTGCTTCTTTTCTTTCTCCTATATGTCCACACGCAAGAAACAATCGCAAATGAATTATAAACATTATGTTTCTGATGACAAAGTTATAAGCACGTTGAGAACCTAATACAAGAAAATCAACGCCTGTGAACGTGCATGGTAAATTTGCACCAACCCCGATGAACCTGCATGCAGAGAGAGGGAAAGCACCAAGCAAAGGAAAGGAGTAGGATAGATTTAGTCGGAAATAGGAAAGAGGCCTGCACATACAACTCTCCATGAGACCAGAAGATAAACAAATTTTCATAAAAAACAAGAGACTAATGTAAAATTCTTCCTCGTGCAATGAATTTCTGAGAAAGAATAAATGAGTTGAAGAAAACAGTGTGATTCAGATCATCTCTAATGTTATTTTAAGATTCACGTGAAGGGCTAATGCTGCTTTGCTTGCAGTTTTCCACTTTTAAGTTTCTTGAGCAGGGTATTAGTCCAAAAAGATGACATAATTGATGACAGAAATCGTCCTCATTGGAAGAGGATTTCTATATAAGTGGAAAAATTTGTCTCCTTCACCGACTAAAAGAAAAAACGATGGCTTTTACCTCAATGCGTGTTGACGAAATTCATTATCAGAATAGAAAGCTAATTAACAGGAGGGCGGCTTGACTCCCTTTGAGAGGGATAATCATTTTGTTCCTATAACATGAGAGCCTATACAATTTTTTCTCTTCTTTTGAGTAGGTAAGGATTTGCTGAAAAATAAACCTTCACCAAGACAAATAGGACCATCCTGAAACCCCCCCAAGGAAGGCCTAACAGCTCAAGGAAGAAATGAATTCATAGGTAACACCATTGCTTCCAAAAGCTACCAAGGTTAAGTACATCGGAAACTACATCAGAAAAGCCTCAAGATCTAACCAGAGCTCTATGAACAGAAAAACCCAGGAAAGATCTCGGTCACGTTCCATGATTTTAAGCTGATTTTGGGTAATCAGATTTGAGTCACATCAGTAGTGCTATTAGCAACGCTCTTTCGGGTGGACAAAATGGCATGTAAAAAGAAGTGCGCTAGTGAAGCTAGAATCTGTGTAAAGATAATTGCGTGGAGGGAATCTATCAACGATTTTGACCTTTAAGAGAAATGGTTATTGCACCCCTGCCTTTGTGGAATATTACTGGAACCCATTGGGTTTGCTTCTTCTGTGAGGTTTCCGGCTCTACTCAGCCTCTTGTTCTCCTACACTCATCTAAATTTCCTCCAGGTCCAGTTCGGTTGCTGTGAGGTGGCAGCAGAAGTCCGAGCCATGTTTCTATGAGCAACATATATAGATGTGATATAAGGTGTGGTAAAAGCAATTCTCACGCCAATATGTGATTTTTAAGTAATGTTTTTTTTTTTTATAAACTAGTTTTTAGATTAGGTTAAAAAAAAGTACTTAAACAGCAAAAGTTGAACAAAAATTAGAGTGGATTAATATAGATTCTGACATCATGAAAAAAACAAAATTAAAAAACACAAACACACCCATCAACACAACCATGTTGAACCTAAGCGCTTTGTCACCATTTTAAGAATTACTTAGGTTGCATTGAAGTGTTGAAGATAAAAATCTTGTAATCCAAAAAATGCAACTTAAGTAATATTTTGTCTTCTCTACTATGAAATTAATTTTTAAATTAGACTTTAGATTTTCTTAAATAAAGCACACTGATGAAATTATTACTTGGGTAGTGTTGTATGCAAATTGTAAATAAACCCATTTTCAATATCGGCTCAGAATGCAAGCGACGTTGCAGATAAAGATGGTAGCTGCAATCCAAGCTAGTTGGCACGTTTTGCTTTACTCACGTTTAACTCGGGTCTACTTCATTTGAAAAATTGTTGTCCAGCCACTAGCCCATGGAAATGAGCCAATAGCATTCATGGCTTGTGCATATAATTTCCCCAGACCTGAACCTATTGAACTCTTTGAACAACTTCTGTAATACTCATTCTTCTTACTGTTTTGTCTATAAAGATGTAGTTAGTTGGACGATGGTGGCCACCATCGTCTGCAAGAGCTTTGTCCATCATCCAATCCCTTGAGACAAACGCACCGCTGCAGCTAGATTGTCCACCAAGAATGTTCTCTAGGCAGAAAGTTCGTATGCTTAGGAACGAGCTGGTTTTTAGTGTTTTGTAATACAATGGACCTTTTGCGATCATTTTTTTTCCTAACTTTTAACATGACATAATAATTGACTTTATGCAGTTATGCAACATAAATAGTCCCTACATTTTCTCCTACTTTTTCAGTAAGTAAATTCGATGAATGCTGCCAAGAAGGTGGCAACGCAAGAACATAAGGAACCCATAGCTTAAGCACAGGGGTCCTTTAGTTTTGTTTATCTCCTATCCATGCTTATTTGGTGGGAACACTGCGTTAAAAAAGTAGAACAAGAATGGGGCAGGAGAGTGAGATAGGAACTACAATCCCAAGATAAGTTTTTGTCTGTACAGGCCTTTATAGGCAGCTCTCTGCTTTCTAAATTTCTCCACCACCATCCAAATTGGCTGAAGAAGGCCTTAAAATAGTCTCAGGCCGCCCTTCTCTGTCATCCAACTAACCGAACAAGCTTCTCATGATGCCATAGCAAGGCACCACAGATTTCCATTCTCGTAATCCCCTTTTCTTTTCAGCTCGGGTGCTCTGTACTTAACCGCAAAGTCTGTGTGTTTCTGTCATCTTGTCTTTTGGTACAACAAATGCTTCTTGCTTTCAGATTTTATTAAGACATGGGCCTCTCGAACAAACTTCCGAGAGGAAAAGGATAAGAACATCTGCAAAGTAGATTTGAGGATCTGTAATCACTGAAATGTTATTGATTCATTCACATGTTTAAGAAAGACATGAGGCCAGCCGTAAGAGTCTGAATACCATATCCTTAATAGCATGTTTTCGAACATCATATCAGGTTTTATAAAGTTGTCAATGCAACAAAATATGTTAGTGGTTTAAGTATGCAAAGACTGCTCTTGCAGCTCCAGGGCAGGTGAAGGCAGGCGCATACGGGCAGGCCAGCTGTTCATAGGGGGGGGGCCACCATCACTCTGTCTCAAGAGCCACTTTAGTGGCAGAGGAGGAGATGAAGCAGACAGGGTACCATCCTGGTCGATGAAGGGCCGGCCAGATTGACAATCGTCATGGGGGAGGCCAGAGAGACACAGTTTAAAGGAGAGCAAAGCAGAGCACAAAGAGGTAGAACCAGAGGAGAACGAAAGAGGGAAATGAGGAACAGGGGGAGAAGGGGAGGTGAAGGATCTCAGTCAACAAATAACACATAAGAGGCCATCCTGATTATTCAGAATAAACGAACTAAACATCTCGCCCTTCCTTCTTGTCACAGAATACAAAGAAAAACAGAGAAGAATATTTAGCACTAGGCATTTAAATTTTGGATCCAGAAAGAGAATGAATGCACTATGAAGAATAGAAAAGTGCTTGCATATAACTCAATGTTAGCTATACACGCGTCCAAGACAAAATGACAGGAGAAGTATTCCCTTACAGCCTCACAACTGAAGGTAATCTTTTAAGACAGGATTTCTCTGCTCTAGCTTTGCATTCCTTTTCCAATTCTCCACTGCTTTACAAACTGTAGCATTTGCCTCGCGTATCTCTTCAGAAGAGAACTTATGCTCTATGATTCCCAAAGGTCCAGGCTGCAGTACCTTTACCACTGTTTCCATCTCTTGCTCCACCTGTCTGTGCAATGTTAAAAACATGAGAACCCTTTTCAACTTTTACAGGTTTGTACTAACACTTTCAACAAAAACTTGTTCCATGGAAAAACATCCCTTTAACAAGTAAAGCACCTAGTGCAGAAGCCAACAGATGATAGCAATAGTTTCAAGCAAAGGCATCCCATAGAACCCTAAAACCGAACCCAGCATTTAAAACCCATGATAACTTCATATTTCTAATTGATTGCACAACAAATTCTGGATCCAGTGCTTTCAAATGCCACAAAAAATATAAAAATGAAGATAATGCCGCGTGATAATTCTACCAAACAATTACGCTTTTCACTCTACAACGGAGATCACTTTTTTTCTTGAAAGAAGGGGAAAAACACTTATCTAGATCATAAATGCAAAAACGTCAAGACGGCAGCATCACAATGATGAGGAGAAGTCTAATCAAGAATGCTCCGTGAAGGGACCATAAGACAGTCCCTAAATGTGAGAGTAAGAAATTCTATTTTCCATCCACAGAAAAATAACTAACAATATAGAAGTATTCTGCACCATGATCCCGTTCTACATCCGGAGACCGACTTTCAATTATTTACAGCATATTAAAAAGTTACTGTTAAAATCCGAATGAAATTTGCGCAACTTAAAGAAGTACAATCATGGATGCACTTTTCACTCTTTCTAGCAGGAACGTTGGACATCTGATGAGGTTTAGGGCTAAGAGTCCCTGACCTATCCATTGATAGCCACTGAAAAAAATCAGTGATTTCATTTACGATTGTTCACAAGTACATATTGATCTATAAACTAAAGATGATACTAATTAGGGAATGAAACGCTTCAATTACTCATAATGAAAGCAGCTTTGCCTTTTCCCTGATTTCAGAAGTTGTAGCCAACAACGGGATTGAAGACTTCAATCTAATCGAGTACCAGAAACTGAGAAATTTTGCTTTATTATCCTACATTTTATCGGCAACCAAACAGAGACCGCATCAATACCTGAAGAGCTTGGAAAAGGGCAAGGAGATTCCCAGGCGCGCTAGAGACACCGGCATGTTTCCCACAAAACGCACCGTTCCAATTCGCACAAACGCTCGGAAGACGATGAAGGGGGAAAACCTTCGTGCAGCCTCTTAGCTTGCCCGTTTAGTACTTTTACAGGCAACCGATTACCGATACGACAGCGTCTCAATCTGCCGCTTCGGAGGCCAAAAAGAAAGGGGAAGCAGAAAAACGACTCCACTGGGGATCGAACCCAGAATCTCTGGTTCCGTAGACCAGCGCCTTATCCATTGGGCCATGGAATCCGACTGGTGAAGGAAGAATCATATTTTTTATTGACTATTTTTTTCCAACTATTCCATTTAATTTTACCCAACAAGTTCTGATATTGATTTTCATCCATGGCTTCCCTGTTAATTTGACGTCATGGGCATCTGTTTTTTGGGCTTTCCCATCTAAACGTGGGTTCAACAATGACTTCTCAAAGCCTTGTAATTTAGTGGCTAGCATTATAAATCACAACATGACAGTCATAATCTTGTCGATGGCGTCGTGCATGCCCCACAGTTCCACAGAGAACGTGTGCAAGATGTTGGAGATACGTGATTATATTTCTATATTGATTATTATTCTTACCATTGATGATGTAATTGTTAAGGAATTATTTGTGTAGTTGGTAGGCAATTATTTCTTAGTTGGTAGGCAATTATTTCTATTTATTTATTTGTATTTTCCATCTTTGTATATCCCTAATTTATAAAGGGACATCCTATGTACATCTTTGCTCATTCAATAGAATACCCGAGGGTTCTCACATTCATGCTCTCTTTCCTCTCCCTTTGTGACACAAGAAAATTTGTCCTGCATCCCACCTGGGGATGTTCATTGTTGGGCAACTTTCTCTAGCTGAAGACTGTTATATATTCATATATGATTTCAACACTACATAACAAAAAGCTCAAGATTTTGATAGGTGGAGAGGACATCAAGGGCTGTAAATGAAACTGATACCAAGAAAAATCTTACAGTACAAAAGTTTTCTTCTCTGAAATTCTATTTCGATATTCTAAAAACTCTCCGACATCTGGACATACCTCTTGCATACAAATTTTGATTGAGTTCCTGCCTTCAGAGCCCATGGAGAAGTCAAGGGAGTGATCTCACTGAACACAGTAAACCCAGAATCAATACACGGGAACTATCATCAATACACAATCACACTAGATATATATACTATACACTCATGCATCTATGTTACAAATTTACAGAGTTATGAAACTGAGTGGCGCCTCCGCTTCTGAAATGGAAATCGACTTTCTGAGTTAGCCTTACCTCCTATAGGCTTAATGCCATTAATGCGAAACAGAGAATTCAGCTTGCTCAATTTTTTGGTGAAGGATTTAAATAGCCTATTGGCAGGATGGGTCTTTACAAGCTCCTGTTTCATGGACACATGGTCCTTCTCTAAGTCGGTTAGCCTCATTCTCATTCTTGCAACTTCAAGCTTCAGTTCTCGGTTCTCTCGTCTCACTGATGCGTAGTTATCTCTTGGGGAGATGGCTCCACTTCCCGCCCCACTGCCTGAACGTTGAGGGAATTGACCGTTGATTGTGCCAAAGAAGAACTGATTGTGACCCCCGTTCATGGCATTCCGAAGCCTGATTTGCTCGAAGTATAAGACTTGGACCGCCATCTGCACAGGTAACCTTTCGTTTTGTGCTGCATGACTGCAAGCTTCTTGGGATAATTTCTGACAGTCAATTGTTTTACAAAGTCGGTAGCGTTCAGAGTCCTTGATGTTTGGATGTACCTGTTATTAGAAAGCAAAAGAAATTCTAAATACAAATTTCGTAAGCTTTTTGATTTGTTATGAAGAAGAGAGAGAAAGTAACTCACTTTGAGGAAGATATCCACCGCTCTGTACAGTCCATCACTTACTACTCGAGCATGGTCTGGAAGCAGTTCTGCCAGTGCTATGAACTTTGATGGCATCAAGTTTGAATCCAGTGCAACTTCTGCAAGATAATTGTCCAATAACTTTGACACCTTCAGAATTGAACTCTGTTTAGGAGATCCAGGACTGTCAAAGTCATATGCCATTTCGCTTTCGTCCCTCAGGTGACCATCTTCGTCGTCGTCCTCATCCAGGTTCAGAAAAATGGAGAATATCCTCACCACTGAATCTGTATCATAAAGTGTGCTGTGAGTGTTTCCATGTGAATTTGCGGGAATTAGGATGTCCTCGAGAATTGCCTGGTCCAGTTGCAGACCAATTCGCCTCTCCAGATCCGATCTGCAAGAAGTGGATGCTGATGCTGCTATTGCTGTTTTCAACAAACTTGAAAGAAATGCCATTGGAACTGGACTCTTCCTTGATTGGGTTGGTAGCAAGCTGACTATTGCTTCAACAATGACTCTTTGCTTCTTTTGCAGGTCCAAATCCATGACACTTCCTTTGACCAGGTGGGGATCCTTGGGAACCAGTCCTTGAAGAGAATTATGGGCGTAATTTATCAAAATTCTGCTAATCAAATCCTGTTTCAGACCCTTGGACTTCACTGCAGAGAGAACCCGCTGGAAGAAATCAAGACTAAGCACTGTCAGTGATTTTCCCCACCAATCTGCTGGCGTTTCTGGTTCCATATTTTGGATAGTTTTTGCAGAGAAGTTATGGTCTAGTTTTAGTAAGCCGGAGGTGAGCTGCTCCTTGCATGCATTACTCGCAACTGCATTAATGAGCCTGCTAACCAGGTTGATCTCTTCTGAGATGGGAAACAGGCTCTCACAACGGTGAAGAACAGATATTGAGGTCGATATGTTGGGTAGTACCATCTCCTTCAGATATGTTTCAGTTCGACTTTCCAGATTTTTCTCTGCAAACTCCTCCGTCATTTCCAGAAAAAAAGCTGTGCAACGCAGCATGGCAACATTTGAGAGTGTAATCTCAACGTTTACTCCGTAGCAGAACTTTGCAGCTAATTCAAATGCCTCTGGGCCGCCGGGAACACAAGGCAGGCTTATGCGTGAAACCTTTGAATCTTTTGCTTCCAACAAGAGTTTCCGAATTCTTCCACTCCGAGAAACTAGAGGAAACTGCAAAAATACCATTCCATATGACTAAAGCTTCCAGTAAAGTTCTCTTTTACTTTCTTTTTCTTTGGTCTTAATTTCTTACTTGATTTTTGGAAAGAACTTCTAGTTATCAAAAAAAAAATTATGTCCATTACAGATTCATGACAGATTACTTTCATGAATCTGCAGCTTGAAATTTTCTAAAAATTATTCAATTGCAGGACTTCTTGAGATAATTTAAGGTTTGATATCGTATATTTTGGGAGCTCAGCCAGTGATGAGTTTTGAAATGTGAAAAGAGGTTTCTCTAAGAAACGAATTTCCTTGAACAATTGGGAGCTCCAAAGTGTTAAAAGGGAAAAGACTTGGAACAATACAAATAATTAGCAATTAATCACTTGATACCCAAAAAAAAATGTTAGTAATGCGGTTGCATCCTTACCTTATGCAGTGCGAAGCTCGAGGCTCCTACTTCAACCGTAAGATCGCTAGAAACATCAGATATTGGCCTGAAAGAGAGAACTGGACGATTAAGCAGTGCAGAAAGACAAAAGAACGTCAAGAAAAATAAAAGCTTGCAAGCATACATGTTTCTTAGTGCCAAAAATTTAGAAACTTGCAGAAGCTTGTTTGTTCTTCCATAAGTTTTGCATTCACGGACAATCACAACCGAAACCGACTTGGATGGCCCAGATGGGGAAAAATACGACTCAATTATATGGAGTGAGTGAGACTGGACAAACAGTTTTCTGGGCCAGATTCTCGCTATCTGTGGTTTGGCTAAGCATTTGGCTAATCTACTCACTTTGCAGAGAGATCCGTTGGACGCAAAATGGGTCCCTTTCGATCTGATCGCTATCTATGGCTGTTGAACTCTGCAGATTAAGTTGGAAGGTTTGTCACATTCAATGAACTTCTGCCAGACTTTTTGTACTCAGCGGGGCTTGTGGATGGCGAAAATACAGAAATAATGGCCCGGCATACAGTAATTCAAGTTCGTAATGTTGATAGTGCATTGTCATTTATCAGCTCAGCCTCGTGCAGCTGTCCTATAAGGTTTTCAGTGTCAAGATCAGAGGTTAATCTGTCAATTCATGCTTACTCTTTTTGTGGTGTAGCAAGAGGAGTCGTTTTCCACCACAAAGCCGGAGGGGCTTTGGCTTTAGCTTTGGCTTTGGCTTTGGCTTTGGCTTTGGCTTTGGTTGATGAGAAAAATGAATACTATCTCATCCGATTTAACAAAATGATGATTCAACTTGAATTTCAACATTTGAGCGAGTAAAGAAAACGATAAGTTTCAGAAAATGTCTGACTTAAGCTTCCTTCTAGTCTACAAATCCTTGGACATTGCATTAAATGGTAGGAAAATATTCTATGAAACAAAACCAAACAACAAACATATATGGAACAGAAGAGCTGACTTGATGGAAGCCAAGAAGGAGAAGATTACCATTCCGTGGCATGCCTTATGCTGGAACTGGGACGAAACGACCTCTTCCCTGAAATGCTTGGCTTCAAATCACCAACGGTAACAACACCCATTGCTTCAAAAACCTGGCTATTCCGCCTCAAAATTCACACTAAAGGCTCTCCGCCAGCGGCGTCACTCTTGCATTCCGGGTAGAACGCAGAAACCTGGGCATATGACTTAGTAAGGACCCTCCCTCCCACCTTCTCTCTCTGTAAATAAAGCTGCTCGGAGATGGAAGTCACAGGAAGCCATGCTGGACGAAGGGGAGGTGACGACTTTAAAACACACCTTAATGAGTGTTTATAATGTTCTTAATCTAAAGTCAAGAGAAAATGCAGGTGTGCTTGCACTTTTCGGTGAAAGGTAGGGGGAGAGACCCACTTTTACACGGCTTGGCTTTGAGAAATTGCAGGAATCCTGAAGGGATGCTATGCTTTTGGGGGCTATAATCATGGCTAGTGAAAGCTACCCGCAAAAGATTAGCTTAAATTAAGTCTAGATTATGTGTAAAGCAAAGTAAAGTAGGAAGCCAAGAGGGTGAGTTGGATTACATGTTATAATGAGAAACACTGTACATCCAACTTGAAACCAAACATATGAGTGGAGATGTTGCCGGAGTTACCCCAAGAGACAAACTTTGTCTCAACTCTTTGCGAAAGTAATTCCATGCGTGGTTGTGCCCCACGCACCAAAAACCATACTGATTTCACCGGCAGAGCCTATCAACTTTGGTCACCTGGACATTTCTGTGCCATGGACATCAATCCCGGTGGTCGAGTTTTTGCATAACTGACAACCAGGGAAGCATTTCTGGTCCAGAAAAGGGACTGACAATACAGACGTGTGACCCACGTAGGCAAAGTTGAAAAATACCACCCATGAGCTTCTGTATTCAACCCATTATTATATGCATGTATATGCATATGTATATTTGTATATATTAGAGTTGGTGTATGTGTAGGCTTGCAACAAGGCAGTATGTGCGCTTACTTTGACGACAGTTGGATTAATCATCGCCTAAGATTGCACCGATCGGGTGTAATGATGATCCTATCAATTCCAGCAAAAGCTATGGTTGATCTAGTGATTTAGATCATTTCATTCTAGGCCCTTTCTTCACTTTTCCTCTATAAAATATATGCTTTAAGCACTGCACGCTTGTCAGCCTGAAGAATATTTATATGGCATAGTTTTCTCTACTCATCTTGCTTTTAAATAATAGGCCAAGTCCCTGGAAGGCATTTCCTCTTCCTTTTTCCTCTTCGGTGTTCCATAATTCATGCAAACTTCAAAGTGGATAACTTGCATCGAAATGAGGAGTCATATCCTAGTAATATTTACATCTAATCAGGTGCATTATTTTCGAGCAAAGACAAAAATCTTTTTCCTGCAGTCTGAAAAACGAAGAGAGGAGGTAACAGATTCTGCCTCAAAACAACTTCTTGGAGATAGGCTGGAGCTGAATCACCCTTTTTAATTTCCTTTTGGGAACCCACCGAAAGAAAACAAGACAAGAAGCTTTCAGATCTGAATATCTTGTCTAGCTGTCTGTTGAAAGCTCCAAAAGATACTTTCACTTTCTTTTTTCTTAACACAGTTCATGTTCACTGAGATGTCCCAAAAACCCAGTTGACTATATAACATTAAGCAAACACCCTTTTATTTAATTTTTTTTTCCCTCTAATAAGGCGTTTAAAATTTCTGTTCATCATGAAACTGTTCATCAGAAGGTTTAAAGTATCATCATTTTTTGAGAAGACGACGGCAGCTCGAAGGATTGTTCATACACCTGTACGAGCTCTGTAATTAATCATAGCCTTTTAGGTCAAACTTTCAAGAACTGGTTAGGTGGTGCTTGAACCTTTTTCAAGTGTCCCAACGCTTGGTTCTCTCTGTGTATCCATTATACTATAGCAGAAGAGAAGGGCAGCGGCTATCTTTTTAAACCAAGCGAAGGAATCTGAATCATTAGTGCAGCTGAGCAGAGCTGGTGGCCACGATTATGGAGTGCAGAAAACATGAAAGCCCTCCCTTTTGAATCTTCTGGAACATGATGATATCTCTTAGACTGCACATCGCTTGCACAAGGATGATTGCGTGGATCCTTATGATCATCCGATCATTCAACACACCTGACCATCCTAGAGTTGGATCAAAAGCGTGAGTTGCCTCGTGTGACAGATTAAATGAGAATTCACGCCACGAATCATATAAATGTTATTCGCGTAATTGTACTTGACAAACCGATACACATTGTTAGGATGATAACATTGTCTACAATCTCCCATGAAGTACTTTATATAAATGTAAGTCAATTTTAAAAAGATAATAAATCTTTTAATATGATATTTTATAAAAATAAAAAAATCATAATATGTTAAAATGTTTCACGTTACTTATAACTTAATTATATCAAAAAATTATCTTGATTTAAAAATAAATAAATAAACAAATACATCTGACTGTTGCAAACCTGGGTTACAGATGGACCTCCACATGATCCACCTTTGTGGAAATTCTCGGTACGCCAGAACCCAATTCCCTCCCTTTACAGTCAACAAATGGGCCTGAGGCAGGTTACGGACTTCTAAATGGGTACGGACTACAAGGTTGGCACATAATCAGAGAGCCCCACTCTCATTAATTCTAACAATTTTTGATGGGGAATATCTAGCTCTTAAGCTATGAATGTGACCCAGATGGGTGGAGATGAATGAATGTGTGCTATTTTGTTCAATTGAGTTGCCATTCTGCTAAAGGTGTTTACTTTCAACCAAAGTTTTTCCCATTTCAATGATGGCAATTTCGCAACCCCATCATTTGTGACATCCAGAAAGGAATTTCCAGCAAGTTTTTCCACAAAGATGAAAGGCAAAAACTATACTTTTACCTGCCTTTAAGCAAAGCTTTTTGGATTTTGGTGGTCCCTCCGCTAGGGCCGTGTGATCATGGTCACGTGTGCTGCAGACCACACTTTGAATAATGAGTATGGGTGAACTCAAATCGAATTCTTTTTCTATTTATAATTAGTGGGTGTTTTACTTCTTCTAAGTAAAATAATTACCCTTTTTTTGTTTGTCTTTTCCCATGTTAATGTTATCTGTTGATGATATGATTCATGTGAACGGTAATTTCCAATATGGATTCCATCTTTCTTTGTACCCAAACACAAAAGGAAAGGCTAACAATGCTCACTGATACAAGATCCATCATGTGACCGTATATGAAAGGTTATGGAACTTGAAACATTGTGTATTCAATTTGGTAAAATGATTTTAATGATTTATATATTTATGCTACCCAACACTAATTTCATTACCGAAAACATATAACGATTGAAATTAAAAGCATATTTTCTCCTTGAAGAGATGGCTTTCTGTGTGGCTGTAGTTCTTTTATTGACAGTATTTGACTGTGGATGTGAACAGGCCATCTTGTTTGAAACCTGGGCCATCATTTTTGAAGTTAATCTTTAATTCCTGTTCGTATGTTTTGGACTGAGCTCTGAGAAATTCTGGCTCTTTTCCGCAGTGTCTTTTGAATGCAAACAGCCAAAAGCCAGCTGATAGTGTCCACCTTCACATTCACCAGGAATTCCCTTAATCCGAAGATTAGCTTCAAAAATTGGCACTCGACTTCTACATTCAATTCTCCCTTTTCTCTTTGACAGGCCTCTCGAGTTGCATCTGCTGATTATGGAGGAATCGTAACTTCACGACATTTTCTCGAGATCCTTCGGCCCTGTGGCTTGGCCAAGGATGATTTTGAACCACGACAACTTGCTCTTGTCCATCAATGTATCCAAACCTCGACCGTACGTCATTCAGGAAAGTGAGCGCCTGACAAGTCATTGCTCGACCTCGTAACAACGTTTGACAGCAGACCGATGCGAAGGTAGACACGTTACTCGTGGGCTCTAATGCTTTGTGATAGGCAGTGCCTATTGATGTGACCATATGACCCACGTTTGAGGTGTGTCCGAGGCTTTGCATGGAAAGACTCAGGCATGAATTCCCACCCAACCGCAGCCCTTTCTGAGTAGATAGTGCAGAAAGCTAAAAACAGCTTTAGATTCTTCCTCACTTTCCATAAAAGTGTATAATACTGCAATGTATGGGTATTCATGCCTATGTATATACAGAAGAAATTAGGAGAGATGACAGTCCAACTGTGAGATAAATCCAATTGGTTGATACAATTGATCGTCCTTAACCCAACTAAAGACTTACTGAGGTCTATAATTTGAAATGATACTGACGCCGCTGAGAACATAGTCAGAAGACAATGAAGAATGGCTCCTACGATTTGCATTAGCTTGACCGACGAACCTCACCACCTTGTCGTGTGCTTCTGCCACCACTTGAAGGGGAAGAAATCTGACTCGAGTGTTGCACTTCAGAGAGTGAAACGGACCCAGTTTGAGAAAAAATTAAACCAACTGTACTACTGGTATTGCCGGAAGAAGGCATTCTCGTTGAATAGGATTCCCTTTGGGACCCGGATATCAGTTCAGGCCGAAGCTCAGAAGACGAGGATGATGGTGCCAGAGTAGCTAGGAATGACCCAACTGGGTATGGAGTAACAGCCATGTCAATAAGAGATGATGCTGATGGACTGTATCTCATTGTCCCCATCGGATGATCAAATTTACATGTAGACCCAAATTTGCAATGCCCATTTTGCAAGTAAAAAGCACAAGGCTGCGCCCCCTGTTTTTGGAAAATCAAACAAATGAAAATGATGCTCTAAAAGAAAAACCACATTGATTTGCGTAGCCTCTGCAACTCAGCCATATGAAATATGGTTCAGAACAAGTGATACACAAGCTCTTTCAAATATCAGTATCAACACTGGAAAGGGAAAATAAAAGTGCAGAAATAAATTGCTACAGAACATGGAAGGCACTATCACTTATCTTGCTCACAAAATTTGACAATCTCTCGACAGAAAATTTGAGGTCAAACAGATTATAGGAACGCAGGCACAATGAGGACGTTGTACTTGATAGAGATTAATTCGCATTTCAATAGTTGAGAAGGGGAAGGTAGATACATGGCAACTACGTACACTTATGATGAGATTGATTGACACTTCAAGCAGAAATTTATATATACTACTTCATAAAGCATCAGAAGAACAAAGTGCAAAGCACACAATGATCCACCAGCAAAAAGATAAAGAAGAGAATCTGTTAACCCACCCACACGTACAAAAGTAACCAAAAAGGAAAAGAGAGAGAAGAATTTCACAAGGAAGTGTAGACCAATTATTTGGTGAAATCAAGCCAAATCAATAGAGCAATTGCAGTTACACTATTCAGGTATCCCAGGTACGAATTAAACCAAATGACATATATTGCACAGCAAGGTCACGTGACTATAAGACCTTTTATTCAGGACTTTGATTCATAGCTGTATTGTTGTGAACATAACGATGTCTTCTCTCATATTTGAATTCTCCTACAACACGACCTTTGTCAAACTAAAGCAGGAAACACCTTAAGCATACACAATCTGCTATATTAATGATGTTCCCAAATACAAAGACATTCAAAACCTAGTTCCTTGTATCACAAAATCAGTAACTTTGTAGCAAGGATCCCTATGCAGGATGATTTTCATAGCACACCAAAGTAAATTATGAAACTCCCCGAGAAACTACATAAACAAAATATGATTGCAAAACTAGACACACTAGAAAGGGAAAAAATACAATTACACTTTGAGTTAGTATGGTCGAAACAAAAGAAATGAAGATCCATATAAGTAGGAAAGACCTACTACAGATGATACCAGACATCAACCACAACACCCATTTTCCACAAAAGGATAACACGAATTATATTGAATTATGAAGAAAAAGTGTTTGTTCTAAGACAAGTAAGTACTGTTTCATACCAGACGCAAGGGAAGGCCCATGGGACTAAGGACAGTCCTGGGAACGACTCGATCCCGAGGATGATGATATCGACATGACGATCCAAATTTACAGTCCCCAGTTCTCATATAGTACTGGCATTCAGGCTCACCAGGTCTCTCAGGAAATGTTTGTTCCCTTTGGCTACTACTTGAAGGGTCAGCGGACGAGGGTAAAGAGGGATAAAGTCTCCCAAGTGCAGGTGACGATGAAGACAGGGGTGTTACTCCATAAAGAGAAGTTGCTCCAACAGCAGGCTGAGCACCAGGAGAAAGCACAGGGCTGACAGGTGTCTGCACCAAGTGAGCCAATAACATTAAAAGAAATGTGCATAATCTTGGCATATCTGAATCTCATCTTGTGCAATTTGCGGCATACCGAATAAGGACTCCAACCCGGAAGATGAACAACCCCTGGGGGAAGCAGCATAGGACCATAAGTCCCTTGCATATAAGAACCAGGTAATAGTGGAGGCCTCGGCACCCTCAAGCTGGTGGAAGCACCGCCATACTGTTCGGGAGCAGGAAGTGAAGGAGACGGCACCTGTGGATAAAACTGAGGTGCAGAAGCTGGCAGTGAAGCGCCAACTGTTTGAGGATGATGGAATTTACAAGTTGTACCAAATTTGCACTGCCCCGTTTTCAAATAATAGGAGCATTCTTTCTCACCCTGTTCAAACAAATGCTTGTAATTTAATTGTAGTATACTCAAGATGTCATGACACGTTGATATTAGATTATGTATGAGCATGCACCGCATGCATGGGAATGAAAAGAAGGGAAGTCAAACCGGTCGTAATGGGTATCCATAAATATTTAGTGGAGCTTGGCTCAAGGATCCACCACCGTGTTTTGGATGGTGAAATTTGCAGGACGCACCAAATTTACATGTCCCAGTTTTCAAATAATACTGCACATCAGGAAACAGAAACAGACATAAGAAATATAAAAAGAACAGAATCGTGTCATAATATAAAAGCAAGATAGCAACAATTATTCAGAGATCTCCCACGAATCTGCATTGACAAGTTATCAACCACCAGAAGCCCACTTAAGGGCTTCTGATCAATCAGTAAACTGTATACCTGACATGCAGGCTCCCCCACTCGCTCCGGGTACTCCCCTGTAGCTCTTACGGCTTCTACAACCTAAGAAGCATAAATCCCAAATTTCATTTAGAAACCAAAGATCCCCATCTAATTTGATCATCAGTTAATCCAAAGGAACAAAGACGATAAATCTCTGAATCTGGTTGCGCTCGGGACTGAATAAAACAAAAGACCAACACCACTCGGCCAACCCAATTAAGCAAAAATACACCTGTTCCCAGCCAAAGTGTGAATTCTACTTTCCTTATCCTCAGATTTTTTAGCAAACAAACAAAGAACCAGGTTTCCGACAAAAGCTCGTAAGCAAATTAGTGCACCACCCCGCCAAACCACTCCAATCGTGAATAATTAAGCTAAATTACATAACCCATTGCTTCAACGGCACCCATTTATTCAAATTCCGTGTTCATAAAAACACACAAATCGAAACAACGGGCAAAAAGACGAGAAACAGATCCAAATGCTAATAATTTACAATGAGAAGAGTAGTTTACCGCGGCGCGATCACGAGGGTGGTTGTACCTGCACCTGCTACCGTATCCACAGAACCCATTACGTATGTAGTAGACGCAATTGGGCACGCCAGGTCGCTCCGGGTACGCTTCACTGCTCCTCGTCCCCAATTGCCACACGGACTCTACGATTCACCCCAAGAAAACAAAACCCACATCACCATCACCACAAAAAACCCAAACCAAACCCCCCACATTGCAAAAACCCTAGAAAAAAGCCCCTAAATTCAGATACCAAAAAGAAAGAAGCTAAACGCAAACGAAAATCTAAATCCGAATGCGAAGAACGAAACGAGAAGAGGCACCTTCGAGCCCAGTCTCGCCGCCAGAGGGGGCCCACTCCTGTTGGTTCTGACCCGTTTGGGACCCATTCCTCGCAGGGTTTCGACCGTACAATTCCATGGAGACGGGTTTCCTACCTCTCTTTTATTCTATTTCGGGCTCTGTTACAGGTAACGGAAACTATACAGGAACAAGACGCAGACGTTTCTACAAGGACTCGACACTGCTAATGGAATGTTCTCGAAGGATCGGAGAGGTCGATCCGCCGAGACCCGCCGCGCAAAAGCCGATAGATAAAAAGAGTTCGGGTTTCACTGTAATAATGGAAGCTCTTTCTAAAACTGTACGGCCTGGTTTTTTGCTTTTCAGTTTGTGCATATGTGCGTGCCCGAGCGTGTGTGCGAGGAGTGTGTGTGTCTGTGTTCGCCTCTCTTATATTTTTATTCTCCTCTTTCTATCTATTCCTTTTCGTACCCGCCACAGGGAGCATCCCCTCCTCGGAAAGAGCCACTTCTAACTGCACTTTTTGGTCCCAACTCAGCGTGTGAACGGAGTAACCGACGCTCGGGTCGACCCAAAATGACCCAAACGCCCTTGAGTTCTCACGTGCGAGGTTGGTCTGAGTTGTGTTGGTTGGCGGCAAAGATGTCATTTTCGGTGGTTGAGTGTAGGGCAGGGTGGCTGCTTATGGCCGGCGTGTGTTTGTCCGGTCTGGCTTTCGGTCTTCTGCAAGTGGGAGACCTGGGGTGCCAAAGGGTTCCAAGATATCCCATTCAATTCCCAAATGATGGCTCCAGGACATGGCTTACGATTTCAACGTCTCCGCTGCCATGGTGCCTCCTGCTTTTCACCCTTTGTTTTAGTGTGCTAAACTTTCCGGCATTGGAGAATAAAGAACTCTTTCAATGAAAAAGAAAGGGATTAAAGAGCCAGAAAGTCAAATCTTGTGTCACCACCTTTTCTATCATTGTTGCATGTTGGATAATATCCTATTCCAACCATTATTAAATGTATTTGGTTCGACAGGCCTTCAGTATCTGACAACTGACATCTGGGGTGGGGAGTAGAGCATGAGAAAACTACAAGTTTTAAGACTTGGCAACGCAGAAGAAAGAATATTGGATTATGCAGGAGCTGGAGAGTTTGTATTGGATTTTGGATGTAGAATTCTGTGCTAGATCAGCTCTGCCTGTGTATTCTCTCTCTTTGGCGGTCCTTTTTTTCCTGCGATTGGGGGCTGCTTTGTCTGCTTTTGATGCTTGCAAAGAAAAGGAAATCTCAGTTTTTAACAAATGGGTATTAATGGACGTTGTTCCTAGTGTCATATCTTTTCAGCGTAAAAAGGACTGTATATAAATGACTCGTTGTAGGACTCCATTGCTGCCACAGTTCTGAAAGCAGTCTTCTGTCATAAATATGACCTCTATTCTGCAGAAGCCGAGTTATTTTTCATATTTTGACAGGCTCGTGGAGGAATCAGCAAGGAGCCAGAGAAATTGTAAAATCATGGTACCAAAGACTTTTACACTTATTCTTCCTTTCCTTGTTCTTTTTCATTCTTGGCCAAAGTTATCGAAGGCTTTTGGACGATGGCCTATGGGAAGATGCCAAGTACGTTTTGTCGGACGTCAGCACTGGCCCGGGCTTATGTCAGCCGGCCGCCCTGGGAGAGAGGAAAGGTTTATATGGCGCAGAGCACTTTCAGCCGCTTTTTGTTGGGGGGCCATGGTCCGGCTGCATAGACGGCTGCCATTCCAAATCTTCGAGCACAAAGCAGGGGACTAAGATATGCTCTCATTAAAGCATGCCATTGCTTAAGACCGACATGGCAATGGCGACCCACCAAATTGGCAAGAGTGAGAGGGACTATCACCAGCCTCAATGCACTCCAAATTCAAACTCACAAAAGAAATTACAAGTACAGAACATGTGGGCGCCCAATGATTCTTGTGCTTTTCTCACGAGCACATGGACCAGCAAAAGAAAAATAATTAGCGTGTTTGAAATTATATTCAATTATCGGGTGGTTAAAAACGTGATCAAAATGGTTAAAAAATCAATGCTGATGTAACACTCAAGTGACATGTTGAAATGTTGGTAAAAAAGTAACTGAGACGTTACATGAAAAAATAAATGAGATGTTACGTGACTAAAACAAAGATGTCAAAAAAAAAAAAAAATTATACAAGGGATGCTTAATATTCTATATAATGCAAATGAACATGTAAAAACTACTTTACTTTTTATAAGTTTCTAGCTGTAATATTTTGCGTTTCTTACATATTGTAAAAATGATTTTCAATTCACATTATCATTTAGTATAACAATTTCATTAGTTATTTGTTCCCAACAAATTTAAACTCTAACACAAACTTTACAATTACTTTAGTTGTGTAGTTATCTTTTGTTTTTCTTACATATAGTAAGCACTATGTTTCATTGGTTCTTCACTCAAGATATTTTAAACTCCTATAGAAACTTTACAAGTATTCTAATTGTATGGTTATCTTTTGCTTTCATTATTTTTGTCTATACACTAATCAAAAGTGATAAATATTTTAAAATAAAAATACATAAACTCTAGTATTAAGAACTAAAGATGTGAATTTAAAATTAAAATAATGATCAAATTTGGATAAGATTAATTATTTGTTGTCATTTTGTATGTAATACAAAACTTGTCTTCCAATATCCTTTTTTAGATAATATTGGATTATAGAATTTCATGCTAAATAACTAAATATTTATAATGTAGTTTATAAGTTTGGATAATTTCTTTTAATTATAAACCTATTAAGGGGAGATAGATATGGGCCTTTCATCTAATATTAGGCCCAATTCTCCCTCCATGTGATCAAACTTAATTGAAAAAATGAGCCAGTCCTTCACAAAATTAATTAAACTTAGATAAACTATTTTATTCAATGAGACATTTTGAGAAGAACTTTTCACAAATAGTTAGATAATTACAAAGGATATCACAGAATTATTAATAATGTATTAGAACATCATGAAAAAGCATGATGGTCCAACTTGAGAACATATTTTCTTCAATTATTCATCACATTACAAATTACCTTATTTTAGTATGAGCATTTAATTTAATAGAACTTTTAATCCATAACAAACACGCAGCTTAAAAATATTTCACCTGTGTTTGAAGGTTCAAGAAATCAGTTCCACTATAGCATAAATCGTTCACAAAAATGAAGCAGTATAAATATTTTATTACATAAAAAAAGAATAAGAAATAGAGTCCATTCTCTTCCTAAGATCCAAATGACTCTAAAATTCTTTGGATAAATCCTAAATTTTGGAGAAATCCCATAAAATTATCTCATGAAATTCGATCAGGAAGTATTTTATATACAATAAAAAGAAATTCAACTCCTATCAAGAGATCCAACCCAACCACCCCTAGACAGGCACCAAGGAAAAGTTGGCCGTACATTTATTGTGGGAAAGGCAAACACCTTATCCCACCGACGGGTTTAGCTAAAACCTACGTGGATTCAGGAAATTCCTAAACGGAGGGGACTGTAATAATTCGATAACCAAACAGGGTCCAATATCCAACTTTATCTTTTCGCTTCAGCTGAAGGTCCTGCTCGCTCTCTCCTCCTCACAAAACCACGAGAATGAATAACTTCGCAGCGAGCTCGACGGGTAGGGTTCTAACGACATTTAATCCGTTCCCGGAGCGACGTTTTTTACCGGACCGGTCGCGAAGAGCATGTTTCGTAATTCGACCTTCACAGTTGCACAGAGCCCAAAGAATCATTTGCATGGCGGTGCGTGCAATTTCTTGTTTCAACCCTTTTTTTCCCCAGTTGTAGAGAAGCAAAATGGGTCAAGGAGTTTTGTGGTATTTTTCTTATTAGTGAGTTGTTGTTTGATGAAATGCAGGAGCCGTACATGATAGCGAAGCTGGAATCGTCGGAGAAAATGTGGAAAGACTTGTCGGTAATAGCGTCGTAGCTCTGAATATGTTGTTACACTATGTGCATGTGTTGTCTGAGGCAAATAATACATAATTTATTTGTTTCCATGGCAGTTGTAGTGCATGGAAATGTTGTTAAGTGTATTTCCAAATCCGATGTTTGATTGGAAAGTGAGACTTGATTGATTAGTGTGTTTGAAAGTACGAGGACTTAGATAATATTAGATGTTACGGGGTTGTCGATTCAGCCTCCGAAGTAATTTGCAATTCTTTGGTGTGTAGACTTGTCAAATTTCACTGAAAACGTAGGAAAAGTAGGTGTAAGAAGAGGACAAGTGCGATAATTTTGCTGAGAAAATGGTGGGGTTGTCTAATTGCTCCGGACAAAGAATTACACCCACTATTTCCCTAAGGAGGGAAACGCATTTTACTCATATTCTAAGGTCGATTAAGGTAATGTTACCAACTAATTCTTGGTTTTTTCGATAAAGTGATCCTGTAGTTATTGGTTTTTGCAAGTGAGAGAAATAAGCAGTCTATAAATACACGTGAAGCAGTAGAATTCCCAACGTTGAAAATAACTACAACTATGGAGGAGCAATGAGAGCTCTCGCTCTGAAGATCAGATTAACATATATCATGTTAGAACATAGGGCTTGAAATGGATTTGGACATAGGACTTGAATGGATTTTCAAATACATGTCAAGAATATTTAGTGCAGATGTGATTTTTGGCCGATCCATTGTTGTTGGCATAGTTCCTCTATCCTATCCTTGCATATCCCCTCAGGACTCCTGCATGAGTTGATATCTACGAAGGACATATGAGGGAATCTGAAGATAAGTATGAAATCAGTCAACTAATTCCGCCTGGCAGACTAAACATGTGCTAAATTATCCAAGTCTGTTTTCCATTTTAAAGGAACTCAATTTGACGCTCTTGGTGATTGCATACAAAAATATAGCTATTTTGCTTTATTTGAATATCCGAAGTCATATTTTAGGTCAAGCTGGCTGATCCAGATGTTGTCTCAAATCCGAGTGAATACCAAAAGCTGGCGCAGTCTATGGCTGAACTTGACGAGGTGCTGCATTTTCTTTGTTCTTTCTTGTGCTGGGTTTAATTTGGAACTTTCTGTTGAAGTTTCTTTTTTAACCGAAATAATTCGTTCTTTTTCTGGATTCATAGCTTGTGTCAACCTTTAGGAGATTCAAGGACTGTGAGAAGCAGTTAGAAGAAGCGAAAGGTTTGCTTCCTCTAGTTTACTTTTGCAAAACAGTTACAGAAAATTGGATGTTTGGGTTGACAATCGTATATCTTCCTTCCCACATTCATCATGTCAGCTTTAGCAAAAGAGGATGGGGGTGATGAGGATATGGCGGAGATGATAGCATATGAAGTTACCTCTCTGACCAATCAACTGAGGGAACTCGAGGAGAAACTTAAGGTTTTCCACTTTGTAGCTGTAGTTTGGATTGTCATATACATATTCCTTTTTCCTTTATTATTTACTTAACTATTTTCTTCTTTAAATTTTTGTCTCCTCCCATTTATTTTTGAATTTTTTTGTCTATGTAATATTTAGTTTTACTTTATTTGTTGTTTTACTTATTTGAAATTCAAGTGGCTTTGCCCTAATGGAACTTAATGAACTTGACCTGAGATGAGATCTCCTATTTTTGTCACTTTGGAAAGCATTGTCGATTTTGAGCCCCAGAGGGCAACTATATGCATCTTTTAATCATTTTATTGGGCGAGCATTCTTTCACTTGTCTGGCCTTGGGGTGGCTGTTGTTTTTCCTTGTCTCTATTTTTTTGGTCTACTACCTTTTCTCAAGAATCTGAAAAGGTTGAAAATCAAATTATATTGTTAGGTACTGTTGCTACCCAGTGATCCTCTTGATGCCAGAAATATAATGCTGGAAGGTAAACATTCTCTTCTACCAGTAGTCAAATTTGTAGTACCGGATTGATTTTTGACCCATTAGAATTTATAAAGAGATCATGGACATGGTATAACTAGAACCTTATATATGGAAGACTGGATTGAGTAATCAACTTTAATCAATGGGATTGTTCCTTGTTTTGTTTTGTTCTCTCTCTCTCTCTCTCCCTCTCTCCCTCTCTCTGTCTTCCCTTCTTCTTTGTTTTTTCTATTTTGTTTGTGTTAAGCAGTGTTTCAACTTCTGTGATACAGAGAGAGCCCAGGTTTTTGGCCATTATGCTACTCCTTGGGTCACCCATCGTAGAAGTAGCATTTGACAATAAACATAGTGAAATTAAGAGTTACTAATCTTGATTTTAAAACAAGCCACATCATATGTGATGTAGTCCATCTGACAAGAATTCATCTAATTCGCACCAAATCCCTTGGAGGATGGGAATGCCTGCAAGTCACTCTACTCTCCTTCTAATAATTGTTTGGTTGCTTTATAAGTCTAGTAGGTATTTTAAGTTCTCTGGATGGTACTATGCTCTGAGCAGTATAACGGACCTACTCTCACATTTTGTGATGCATAGAAGTTGCTTCTGTTCTGCACTGCCTTTTGTTTCATTTGGACTCTAAAACTGTTTTACTTCCCTTGCAGTAAGGGCAGGTACTGGTGGTGATGAAGCTGGAATATGGGCTGGTGATCTTGTAGGTACATGCTTCTTGTTTCCTTCCAAATTTGTGGCATAGATTATTTTTAGTTGTATACAACAGCACAACAAAAAAAATATTAGCCATTATCATCTACATAAAAAAAGTTACAGATTTGAAGGTTTCACTGCTGACATTAGGTTAATGGGTTTGTCTTTCAGCATAGATGGATTACACTGGTTTTCTTGTGACAGTTCATGGGATTGTATTTAAGTTAGTGACGTTTCTGTGCACAGCCTCACCCTTCATGTTGGCTTTCTACGTGAATGGCATAGAATGTTCAAAATAGTATCCTAACAATGCTTATTCTACTGAAAATGCTTCTGCATACATTCTAATGGCCTTCATTTTTCCTTTTTCAAGGTCCGTATGTATCAGAAGTACAGTGAGCGAAACTCTTGGAAGTTTGCTGCATTGTCAAGCTCTGATGTATTGCTTATTGACACTCCATTAAAATTATTTCCCTCATTGTTTTGATGTGATTGACAGAATTTTATCTTTAGATTTATTTTCTTTGATCTTAAGGCTGAAAAAGGTGGATTTAAAACGTATGTGATGGAGATCAAGGGGAATTGTGTTTACAGCAAATTAAAATTTGAGTCTGGTGTTCATCGGGTTCAACGTGTTCCTCAGACAGAAGCACAGGGCCGCGTGCATACTTCTACTGCTACAGTAGCCATAATGCCAGAGGTAGAGTGCATTTATAGCATAAATAACAAAAGCCAACTGAAAGGAAATTCATGTCAAAACTTCTTTAATTTTAACTTGAATCTCCTTTGGAACCAGCAAGAGTTAAACAAATCTCATAAGGTTTTTGCTGTCTTGTCTGAGTATCCATTTTTACATGCAGTCGTTTTGTTGAAGGTGATTCTGTAGGCGTGGGCTTATTTCCTAAAATGACCAAAATTCTTTACAACATTGATATCTGGATCCATCTCTGTTGATGGTGTCTTAAGTTTAGTCTAAGGTTGCCAAGGACTCTGGATATGCTTGTTCTCGTTGATGTTAGGTTGTGAATGCAGCTTTCATCATCTTTTATTTTCTGTCGTAATGATTTTATGTACTTAACCACATGTACTGTGCTTATGCTGCATCTGGATATAGGTGGATGAAGTTGAGGTAGTAATTGACCCGAAAGATATTGAACTGACAACGGCAAGGTCTGGGGGTGCAGGAGGTATGATCCTGTAGAATTTGTACATTTTAATTTTTATTGGATGATTTACTTTTCTCTGCTTTATTTGTGATGGATAAAAGGAGAGATATGAATAATCCAATAAAGTGTGCTTATTTATCCTCCTTGAACATCTTGCAGGCCAGAATGTCAACAAGGTGGAGACAGCTGTTGATCTTGTCCACAAACCGACAGGAATCCGCATCTTTTGCACAGAAGAAAGGACTCAACTCCGAAACAAGGATCGTGCATTTCAGTTATTGAGAGCCAAACTGTGAGTATCACTCGCTTATATTTAAGGACACTTTCTCTTATGTTGTATTTTGACTTCAACCCCCCAATTCCCATTAAAGAAAGTTTAATGTTTTGTGAGGTGTGGTTATTTTGTGGGGCAAAAGTTCAACAAAAGCACTCTTTGATTTTAATAATTTTTTTTCACCGTTTTTGATCCTTTAAGCTTCACTATGATCCTTATACACCATCTTTTATGTGTTAGTTATCATATTAATGCTCCACTGTTATATTCAGTCGACAATTTGTAATTTCATATGACTTTAACACTAGAAGTTTTGCCTTTTTCTTTTTCCTCCCTTAAAAGTGTCTCGTGTATTTATGATGACTTTTGAACTCAATACAGGTATGAGATAAAATTAAGAGAGCAACAGGAGAAGCTAAGCAATCAACGGAAATTACAGGTATGTCTGAAGCAAGTATTCTTATTTTCCACCAATCCTAACTTAAACACTCCATGCAGATTGATTTTCCTATATGCTGACCCCTAGAAGAAACATTTTTTGATGACTAGAGATTGCATAGGGTAACTTCTGAAATGTTGTATGTAGGTTCTGGCATCAATTTGTTCAAGTATGAGAATCAGTGAAGCTTTTTTTTTTTTTTTCTTCTTATTATTTGTTTTTCCTGCAAACTTTCGACCTGCCTCATCTGTAACAGTAGCCGTCTAGAATACCTGTGAGTGCACCAAAAACTATAGTGTGTAGTGCAAATAATTTGTTTTTTTTTTTCTTGGGATTGAGAATGACACCTAGAGGAGGCGAGTCTTCATCTGTATGCATCTAGCTGTTTACCGTGAAGGACACTTTGAATTCTTGATCTTTCTGTAAGATCTTTAAGTGATAATGTACTTACAGAAAGATGGTGCGGTAGCAAGAGGATTGACAGTAGTATTGCTGATACCTACCCAGTTTGCCATTCATTGTGTTCTTTTTGACCTTGATGTCTAGTTAATGAACGGTAGAACTTGCTTGCCTTGATTCTTTTGAGGGAATATTTGCATAGTTCTAGATTTTCCGGAAACTTTTTGTTTACATGTCCTCTGATTTGGCTTTAGTCGTTGGGTTAAAGTAGGTCTCATCGTTGTCATCAAAATGCAGGTTGGTACTGGTGCTCGTGCGGAAAAGATTCGGACATACAATTATAAGGTATTTAACTTGCATTTATCATTTGTGTTAGAGCTTCATAACAGGGTCTGTGGTTTCTTAATATTCTGGAGACCATTTTATACTCTGTTCAAGGTTATTACCAATTATGTGATGGTAGAATAAATGGAAAAAGGCAAGAAATGTCCTGAGAGAGAAAATTTACTTTAATCACTGTCTGTTAGTAAGCAAGATGTTACATTGGGAGTCAATCAATACAGTTTAATCATAGGCCAATTGTCCACTAAATTGTTAAGTCTGTCTGGCTGTCTTGAGGAAGGGTACTTTTGTGATTGATATAAGTCAAAAATGTTTGTCTTGCTGCTTGTGAAGTTGGATGTTTTTGAGCGAGTTAATGACAATTCATTGATTTAATTAGGACAACCGAGTTACAGATCACCGGTTAAAGATGAACTTTGAGCTCACGTCTTTCCTTGAAGGTGATATAGAGACTGCAGTTCAGGTATTGTTTTTCTTATTATTTCTCTTGTTCGTAATGGTCTTTTGTTTGTCCTTGATATACTTGGATCATACTACATGTTCGGATTTCTGCGAAGATTTTTAGTTTGAATTTCTAAAACACCGCGTAATAATTTTTTGACGCCGCTGAAATGCCCGATTGGAGCAGGCTTGTGCTGCGCTGGAGCAGAAGGAATTAATGGAGGAACTTGCGGAGTCTGTAGTTGCTCCAACTGGCTGATTTCCAGCGCTTTTTGGCAATGCAACTAGATATGCAGGACACCCTTGATTGAGTTGCTCTTAGCGAGTTGAAGGAAACAATATCTGCCACAAGAAGCTGTAATCTTTATGTAGAACATTCTCATTTAGCGGGCTGATATTTGTCCAAGGCCTTTTTAACGGTATGTACAGATGAAATGGCAAGGTAAAGGATGAGGTTACCATTAAAGATGTAAGACTTTTACACATCTTTGTGTAAAGAGGACCTGCAATATCGGTATTTCATTTCTCAACAGAAAAGGAAGATGAACTTGTTCTGTAGTTTCATGCGTCGTTGAGACTTGACGGCTACTTCATTCTTGTTTAGCTCTCTTTTTAACCCTTGCTTCACCTTTGCCTGAAGCAGAGGACTTCTATAAATCTTATACCCCAGGAGATTGGTCCTAATCCCAACCATAAAATTGGTTTTAAAAGAAAATGAACTTTTTGAAATAATAGTAAAAATTATGAACTAGGTGGAAGTCTTTTTAAGATATTACACGCAAAACTCGTGTAACTTCCTCAGCTGGTGCTTACAAGAAGAGATATTAGATCGTCTAACATTTATTTAAAACTTACCAAAAAATATTTTATTCACGAATAATAAGCTTTTACATACAATATTAATTTATTCGAAAAATAAATAAATAAGTTTGTTATCGTGTTTCTTTTCCCGTGTGGGGCCTTCCACAGAATGGCACTTGCCACGTAGACATTCTACGGATCTCCAGTGACCTACACCGTGAAGTCATCCTTAAAAAGCAGACAACGGGAGAGATGGCACGCGTCAGCAAGGGAACCACTCCAAGCATCAAGCAGAGGTTGATTCCACATGGCGCGTCTGAGTCACCGTTACGAGTTCACATATGGCAAATCCTCCTATATCAACAAGCTCCTGGTTCATGCTACGGCCCTCTCTTTCTCTTTCTTATTCTTTGCTTCTCTCCAATTCTATGCTCGCAACATTACTCCGCTCTCCCTCCCTACCTCGCCGCTTTTTCTCTCATTCCAACAAATTACCGTTGCCCCCTAGAAGACTCCCTTCTGTTTCCGCTTTCTTTCCGTCACTTTCTTACCCCTTCTCTACCGTTTTCCCTCGACCTATTCACTCCCTCAAGGTCCTCGCCATGGCTGATCACCCCTCAGGATCTACATCTCATTCTCACAAGCACACAAATCGCTTGGCTGCTGAGCACAGTCCTTATCTTCTTCAGCATGCTCATAATCCAGTGAGTGTGGTTCTTCTTCATTTTTCCTTAACTGTGACGTTCTCATCAAATGCTAGGAAAAGAACAGGAATCGTGATTAATTTTTCGATTTACTTATTTGGGAGGGGTTAAAAAAAAAAAAAAACAAGGCTTGGTTAAGCTGTTTTTCGATAACTTTGAACGTCAGCCATCGTTTGAGATAAGTTACCCTTTTTTTTTTTTTTTTTCTTCCTCTTTCTCTCTGTCTCTCCCCGTTTCCTTTGTTTGCTCAGCAACCGCAGAGGGATGGTTGGGTTGAATTGTCTTGGATAAGATTAGTATATGAAACTAACAGGAGTATGTTCTGAAGGTTGACTGGTATCCATGGGGTGAGGAAGCCTTCGCGGAAGCGCGTAAGAGAGACGTGCCCATCTTCTTGTCAAGTAAATTTTCTCATCAATTTGTCATATCTATGCGTTATTCTACCAGATGGATTGCACTAATGTTTGATTTCTTTTTATTTAATTGCTCGCTGGTGATGAATACGCTACTTCATTTGAAGTTGGATACAGCACCTGCCATTGGTTAGATTCTTGGTCCATGTTTGGAGATTTATATCCTTTCTTACTTGAAATTAACTAATTTCTCGTTGTGAAATTATCCAAAAGGTGTCATGTTATGGAGGTGGAATCTTTTGAGGATGAAGGGATTGCCAAACTGTTGAATGATTGGTTTGTCAGTATTAAGGTGAGTTCAAATTTATTGTCACATCATCTGTACGTTCCTTACTCCTGGAAAACCCTTTAGGGAAAAGTTTCAAAGTTCCTAAAATTTCAAAGTATTATCATTCTAACATGTCAATTCTTACAGGTGGATCGGGAAGAGCGTCCTGATGTTGACAAGGTAAATGACCCTTTTTTTTTTTTTTTTGTGGGGGGGGGGGGGGGGGGGAGTGGGGGTTGGCATACTCTTGTCAAGATATCTTGATTATTGTCCAGTAGTTACTCTGGTCTCTGCAGCAAGTGCGATTTATCTTTCCTTTTGTGCTAATCTTTTTTGTGTTTTTCTCTGTGTCTTTTATTCCTTCCTCTCCTCTCTCTCTCTCTCTCTTCCCCCCCCCCCCCCCCACCCCAAGAAAAAAAAGAAAAAGAAGCTTGCATTCCCTTTATAAATTTCAGCATGATAGGCATTGGTAATGTGGTAAAGGTTTGGATTTTTAGGGACACTCTTCCTACTAATCATATTCTTGTGGTAAAGCAGCATTTCATTTTGTTAATGTGATGAAATTGGATTCATGGGAAGCGTAACACTGGGTTTGGAATTGCATCCAAATCTTGCCTACTAAAATTGAAATTGAAGAGGTTGAATTCAAATCCTCTATGCAGTTATAATTTTTTCTGATGCTGTCGGAGGTAGTAATTAATGAAATGATCCTTTTGAAATTGCTTACCAATTATATTGATGTTGCTTTGGGCTGAAGAAATTATTTCGTCTTTTCAGGTATACATGACTTATGTGCAGGCATTGTATGGTGGTGGAGGTTGGCCACTTAGTGTCTTTCTTTCCCCTGATTTGAAACCTTTAATGGGCGGAACATATTTTCCGCCAGATGACAAGTATGGGAGACCAGGGTTTAAGACTGTACTTAGGTGAGACAATATCAGTCCCTAGAGAGCTTTTATTTTTGCTATCCCCATCCCAATCACTGTGCTGGTGGCTGATGCATTTTGTTGTGTTCTGTTCTATGACAATTTCTAGAAAGCTTGGCCTGTCGACTCAAAGGGGATTGTATTTGTCTTCATTTGTGCTTCCCTTCATTGTGTTGTTGCGTTTATGTTTTTTCAGAAAGGTGAAGGATGCTTGGGATAGTAAGAGGAGTATTCTTGTTAAGAGTGGGGCCTTTGCTATTGAGCAGCTGTCAGAGGCATTATCTGCAAGTGCAAGCCTCAGTAAAGTGCCAGATGGGCTTTCACAAAATGCACTGCGTCTATGTGCAGAGCAGGTCAGGTTTATCTTTTATGCATGTGCAGAGGAGGTCAGTTTGTGGAATTGTTATGTGTGATGTGTGCTGCACTCAACCACCCAGCTCCTGCTCTTAGAAAAATCATTAACAGTATTTGTTAATGATGAGAGTGACCTGTTCTTTACTATCCCTTCAAATATAAGTACAAATTCCAATGTATGCGCCAAACGAATTTGTGATATTTTTCTTTTCTTTTTTAGGATATATAATGTTTTCATTTGTTGCATCTAATTTTCTTTTCTTTTATTTTTAATACTTTATAGAACGATGTCTCTTTTTCCCATTTTTGCTACAGCTTTCTGCAAGCTATGATTCCAAGTTTGGTGGGTTTGGATCTGCCCCAAAGTTTCCTAGACCGGTTGAAATTCAGCTGATGCTTTACTGGTCCAAAAACTTGGAGGAAACTGGAAAGTTGCATGAAGCAAATGAAGCTTTGAAAAAGGTTTTCTTTAGCTTACAGTGCATGGCAAGAGGAGGCATCCATGATCACGTTGGAGGTGGCTTCCACAGATACAGTGTGGATGAGTGCTGGCATGGTCAGTTTTAGAACTTTCATTTCTACAATTTGGTTCTGATTGATTTGTGAAATCTTTGCATTGTCCCTTCTTTCTTTTTGATACCTAGAAAGTGGCTCATTTTCTCGTTGGAGAATCTGATTTTACCATAAAGCCAAACTGTGGCCTCTCTCTCCTTTTGAATTGTTGGGATGGTGTTGCTGAGAGGAGCATTTTCTTGCAGTTCCCCACTTCGAGAAAATGCTGTATGATCAAGGCCAGCTAGTTAATGTCTATTTAGATGCTTTTTCCATTACCAAAGAAGTCTTCTATTCATCTGTGTCTCGGGATATTCTTGATTATTTGAGAAGAGAAATGATTGGGCAAGAAGGGGAGATCTTTTCCGCAGAGGATGCTGACAGTGCGGAACACGATGGTGCTACAAGAAAGAAGGAAGGAGCATTTTACGTATGGACCAGCAAAGAGGTTTGTTTTTCATCATCGTTCTACTACCATAATGCACAGTTTGACTTCCTAGCGGATGCTGAGAGAGACTGGTCATGTACTTATCTATGCATGGCCCTTTTGTGGATAATATCTTTTCCAACAGACTTTAAAGCCAGTATGATTCTATTGATAACACCTACTAATATGTGGTGTGTTGATATAGATTCTAGCCATCTTTCTCCTAATCTGCTTGAACGTTGAAAATGAAATAGCTACCCTCAAGATAGTAGCATTTGTTCTAGTTTTTGGTGATTGTCTACTCCTCTTCGTAAGTTTCAGTTCACTATAAATGCAAAGTGCTTGAATCTGTGAGCAAAATTATTTGACTTCTAGAATATCTGACCGACAGTGGTACTCTATAAGTTCAGTTCTGTTTGAAACTTTTGTCCAAGTCTGTTCACAAAATGTTTCAATCACGAAAAGGTGGTACGTGTTCTGTGGATCTCAAGTGTTTATTGGATGTGCAATTAGTGGTTATTTCGTTAGTCCTGATCCAATTTTTACCTGGTTTCCTGTTTTAGATTGATGACATACTTGGAGAGCATGCAACTCTTTTCAAGAATCATTACTATGTGAAGCCTTCGGGTAATTGTGACCTTTCTAGGATGAGTGATCCTCACAATGAATTCAAGGGAAAGAATGTGCTGATTGAGCGACAAAGTACAGCTGAAATGGCATCAAAATTTGGCTTGACTGTTGAAAAGTATCTTGATACTTTGGGTGAATGTAGGCGAAAGCTTTTTGAAGTAAGATCAAACCGTCCAAGGCCGCATTTGGATGATAAGGTATCTGTTAAAGCAATGTGAAGAACACGTTGACAACATCTGTCCCCCCTCCCCACCTTTTTGTTTCTTTTCTTTTCTAAATGCTGCATACTTTAACAGCCCAGCTGCTTGCTAGGTAATTGTAGCATGGAATGGACTGGTAATATCATCCTTTGCAAGGGCTTCTAAAATTTTGAAGAATGAAGATGAGGGAACCAAATACTACTTTCCTGTTACTGGCTGTAACGTAAGATTTTACCATCTTTGGCACAGTTGTGTGGAACCTTTCTTATTTAATACTTCGATGGGCCCGTATGTAGTTATTGTGGTATAGATGGATCATGCTCATTATATTGAACAGTTTCCATTTCAGATAAGTTGCTATTAAAGTTTTGGGTGTCTAAATTAAGTATTCTGTCGATGAGTTGTTAATTAGTCTAAATTATGTGGTTTCTGTAACAATAGCGAGAGGCAAATCCAATCACTCATCTGATCATTGGGAATGGATATGAAGACTTCTCCAAGTTTCTATTATCTGCTGAATATCAAAGTCACGGTAGGCCCCTAGTCAGACTCTTAAGTCCTGTAAGAAAATCCAATTCTATGGGCCTCTATGGATCTAATAATTTGTCATCTGGAAATTATATTAAATGATAGATATTGTTTAACATTCAAGCTTTTAAGAAGGCCTGACCTATCCTGAAGAGAACTCAAAGTAAGGCAGAATAAGCACAGATCTTAAATAAGTCCAAAACTCTCTTGGGCCTCTACCACTTGTATGTATTTGTGAGAAACCATTAATCCTCCTTTATGTTCAATAACTGTTAGAGTTTAGATCTCCAGTAGGTGACAAGGTAATAGGTTGTAAATGTATATTCTCCTGCAGTATTCCTATGTTATTATGGCATTGCTAAGTGTTGCACATATTTCATAATTTATTAATTGGCTTACTTATTCTTGTCATTTTCTTTGTACGATGTGCTCTTTACTTTCAGCCTCAGGAGTACATGGAAGTTGGTGAGAAGGCGGCATCTTTTATCAGGAAGCACCTCTACAATGAGCAAAACCGCAGGCTGCAACACAGCTATAGGAATGGCCCATCTAAAGCACCTGGCTTTTTAGATGATTACGCTTTTCTGATTTCGGCCTTGCTGGATATCTTTGAGTTTGGTGGTGGAATTGGGTGGCTACTTTGGGCAACTGAACTGCAAGACATGCAGGCAAGCACCGACGTTCAACTCAGTTCTTTTACAAGTTCTAATAGCTTCCCGTCTTTCCGTTATCCACTTTGTTTTCTTGAACTGAGATGAGGATTTTCTCTGCAGGATGAATTATTTCTTGATAGGGAGGGAGGAGGCTATTTCAATACCCCGGGGGAAGACCCTTCAGTACTCCTCCGTTTAAAGGAAGATCATGATGGGGCAGAGCCCTCTGGAAACTCAGTTTCTGCCATTAATCTTGTAAGATTGGGCTCCCTCGTCGCAGGTAGTCGATCTGATCGATACAAACAGCGTGCAGAGCATCTTCTGGTGAGCTCTTGCTTCACCCATGTCCATCGTCAAATGAAGTTTATGCTTACTGGCTTATTGTTTCTCCTATACAGGCAGTTTTTGAGACGAGACTGAAAGATATGTCAATGGCAGTGCCTTTGATGTGCTGTGCTACCGACATGGTCACTGTTCCCTCCAGGAAGCAAGTTGTCTTGGTTGGCCAGAGGCCTTCCATAGAGTTCGAAAGCATGCTTGTTGCAGCTCACGCATCATATGATCCAAACAAAATAGTGAGTAATAATAATAATAATAATAATAATAATAATAATAATAATAATAATAAAATAAAAATAAAAATAAAAGAACAACGCTATCATCTCAAGCATAAATGTCTCCTCTGATGGTGAAATTACTGACAGGTTATTCATGTGGATCCCTCGAACAAAGAAGAGATGGACTTTTGGGAGGAAAATAATAGCAATGTTGCCCTCATGGCGAAGAACAATTTTGTCGCAGATAAAGTGGTTGCTCTCGTGTGCCAAAACTTTACTTGCGGTGCCCCTATTACAGATCCTGACTCTCTCAGGGATCTGCTTTCTCAGAAAGCTTCCTCTTCTGCGTAATTTGCTAACTAGTAATAACAGTATAGTACTTCCTAGTAAGGTGTTTATGATGGTATCATCACCCTTGTATTTGGTTTAGCCTTGGTTCATACTTTAGGAGCTTTTTATATACGAGAGTCCTTGTCCAGGCCTGTGCATCCTTCAATTGACCATCTCTGGTATTATAGAAACTCTGTTTTCTTGTTTTACATATTAACCCTGTTTGAAGATAAGCTGCTGCCATGACAGCTGCCACATCAGCATCCCCGATAGAGAAGACATCTGAGACCTGCAGCTTTGCTCTGCACCACCACGCCTCTGATTTGCACCATTCTACCTACGGTCCTAGCACCAGACACAGCTGGTGCTAGTCGGGCTACACACTCTACAAGCTACCGCAACTCCTTTGCCCGTTTTACCCTTCTTTTCCTTCTATTAATAGGAACACATTTTGTCTTTTGTAAATTATCACAGGAACAATTTCTCCCGCACAATTCTTGTATCTTTGGTTTGCTTGTTAATGAATTAACGAGATTCACCCAAAACTTCTTGAGTTCTTCATTCGTTTACATGGTACCCGAGCCTGGTAGAGAGAAGCTGCGTTTTTTTTACAAGAAATTCGCACTCCATACCTAGGTCTTTTCCGATCCAAACCCTAAACATGCTTCCGCACCTCACAAATACCTTGTTTTCGGCCTTTTCTGCATTATTTTCCGCCATTTTCGGCCGCAGAATCGTATACTCTGATCTTCCTCCTCATCTCTGGCATTCGCAGAACACCTTTGCGATAAACGTCCGGCATATTGCTTGATACGACGTCGTTTTCACTTTCACAACAAACTCGTAAGCAGAACGACGTCGTTACCACTCTCGCTTGCCCTAACTTCGTCAAAACGACGTCGCTAGGCTCTTTTTGCCCTAAATCTGCCCACACAGAACGACGCCATTCTCAATCCTCTTTACAAGCAGCCCCATACGACGTCGTTGGATTTTTGCCCTAATCTGCCCACGTAGAAACGACGTCGTTGGACCTTTTGCCCTAATCTGCCCACGCAGAAACGATGTCGTCACAGCAGTTCCTTTTTTGCCCTAGCACAAAATGGTACCATCTGACCGTCATCCATGGCCGACGACCACTCCGTCCGCACCGGCAGCCAGTCCAGCGGAGCTCCGCTCTATGTGCCGCCACACCGCAGTTATATGAGGCGAAATGCTCCTCCTCCTGAGCCGCCTCTAAACCACCAAACTCCGCCGCGAGTTGACACTCCGCCGCGCCGGAATTTTGAAGAAACAAACCGGGTCAGAGTCGAACCCGACTTCACCGACCCGCTCTACCTGCCCACCGGAGACACCAATTCTCTCACCCTGGTGACCGTGAAACTCACCGGCAGCTCGAATTATGCTGTTTGGTACGAGACGATGGTGATTTCACTCTCCATCAAGAACAAGCTCGTCTTCGTCGACGGCTCCTACCCGCGACCGGAGGACGGGTCGCCGCTTCTACCGCTCTGGGAACGCTGCAATAAGGTGTGTCGAGGGTGGATTCTCAACTCGATATCAGAGGAGCTCCACGGCGGCCTGATCTATACCCGCTCCACCGCGAAACTTTGGGCTGAACTCCGTGCCCGGTATAATCAGGTCGACCCGAGTCGGATTTACGACCTAATCACCCGTCTCTAGCACATCAGACAAGGGGGAAATACCATTTCGGGGTTCTTCGGCCAGCTCCGTGAGCTTTGGGAGGAATACGACTCACTTATGGAGCTCGAGTCACTGGAAATTCTCGCCTATCCACCGTGCATCCGCCACCAGGAGAAAATGAAGTTTTATCAATTCATGCGCGGCGTCGATGCGGCTTATTCCGCCGTTCGGGACCAGATTTTTATGATAAATCCTCTCCATGATGTTTTTCAGGCATATTCGATCCTCATCAAGGCGGAGTACCGGCGGACGGAGGCGGGGAAGACAGCCGCAGATTATACCTTTGTTGTGGCGAACACTTCGCCCGACGTAACAAGCTCGGTCAACCGCTCAGGACCTATTGCAGCGGAACGAGCTATTGCGGCGACATCAGCGCAGTCAGCGTTGACCGAGCACAACGCGTCGTTCTCGCTCAAAGCCGCACAGAACGACATGTCGTTTAAAGGCTGCGAAAACGACAGGTCGTTTAGGGCAAACGACAGGTCGTTTAGGGCAAACGACAGGTCGTTTAGGGCAGCTGAAAAATGCCAAATTTGTGGCTGGAAAAATCACACCCGGGAAAATTGCTATCACCTTACTGGCCCCTAGTGTGAATATTGCAAAAATTATGTGCATGAGCGCAAAGAGTGCTACAAATTGCACGGATTCCCTCAAGGGCACAAGAACTACAAAGAGGAAGCGAAAGCCAATTTGGTGGCCGACGATTCGGATCAGGTCTTCATCACCAAGACCGACTACCAACGGTTCATGAAATTTGTCAAAAAGGACTCCGAAGATAGCCATGCTTACTTGGCTGAAGGTACGTCCGATTTCCTCACTCTAGTTTGGATTATTGATTCTGATGCCAGTGATCATATTACTGCAAACTTAAATTGCCTGAATTCTATTACATCATGCGCATCTAGATCTAGGAAAGTTAAATTTCCTAATGGTGATAGTGCATTGGTTACTCACACTGGCAACACTCACATCTCCAAGCATCTTAAATTGAATACTGTCTTATACTCTCATGATTTCAAGTTCAATTTGATATCTGTTTCTAAATTCTGTCTCAATAATAATTGTCGAATTATCCTCTACACCGAATTTTGTGTATTTCAGGACCTTTCGACGAGTGATGTCAAGGGCCTGGGTAGGATGAGAAATGGGCTTTATTTCTTTGTTGCCACATCCACTAGGAAAGCCTCTTCCACACTTGGAACTTCAAATCCTCATTTTGTAAATTCTTTATCAAGTTGTAATGCTTTCGATTTCAAACTTTGGCATTGTTGTTTTGGACACATGTTAGATGCAAAATTTAAATTTATCAAAGAACTTCCCTTTCAAAATTATTCTCCTGATAAATTTTGCAACATTTGTCCACTTGCTAAACAAACTCGCAAACCTTTTCCGACGCGCGATCACACAACGCAACGTTTTTTTGACTTGATACACATTGATGTTTGGGGACCATATCGGATTCCCAACCATGATGGATCGAGGTACTTCCTCACCATTGTTGATGATTTTTCACGAGGGACATGGACTTTCCTCATGAAAACAAAAGATGAAACTTTTCCAAAAATAGAAGAGTTCCTCAATCTCGTCCGCAATCAGTTTGACACAAATGTTAAACGCATTCGGACCGACAATGCCCTTGATTTTTTCAATCATAACACCAAACAACTTTTTTCATCTCGGGGAATCACACATGAAAGCTCATGTGTACACACTCCCTAACAAAATGGTGTTATAGAGCGCAAGCATCGTCACATCTTAGATATAGCACGAGCACTAAAATTTCAGGCTCATCTCCCTCTCAAATTTTGGGGAGAATGCATTCTCACAGCCACATATCTCATCAACCGGATGCCATCATCCGTTTTAGATGGGGTTAGACCCTACGAGAAACTATTTGGGAAATCTCCAAAAACTTCTCACCTTAGGGTTTTTGGATGTCTCTACTATGCCACCATTGTGGGGCCCAGAGACAAATTCGCTCCACGAGCGACACCATGCATTTTCATGGGATATGCATCCAGTCAGAAGGGTTATAGACTTTATAACCCTAAAACACACCAGTTCTTTGTTAATAGGGATGTCACATTCCACGAGGACACTTTTCCTTTCTCACACATTAGCCCCGGATCACAGTCCACACCCCTCGTTCCTTTGACAGATCACGTCGTAGAGGATCCTGTATCACATCACTCGGCGCCAATTGGCGACTGCTCCAGCTCATCCCCCACCACAGGTGAGCACATATCCACTCCACCTGAGCCTACACCTCCCTCACACCGTACACCTATACCTCCACCACCATCAGCTGAACCATATGACTTCTTCTCTGATGAGGACGAACCAGAATCCTCAACATCAGTTGAGCCCTCAGAGCCTTCAGCTGTCATAATCCCAAGGCGATCCACTAGAGTCTCCTGACCACCACTTTGGTCCAATGATTATGTCTGCCCTACCATTAATGCTCTTGAAAGCACATCTTCAGAATACCCACTTTCCGCCTTCATTTCATATGATCACCTTTCTCCCATCACCCAAGCCTTTATTGCCTCCATTTCACTTGAAACGGAACTAACCTATCACCATGAGGCGGTTTGCAATCCTAGATGGCAAGATGCCATGACACAAGAGATCACGGCATTGGAGGCAAACAACACTTGGGAAATTGTGGATCTTCCACCCGGGAGGAAAGCCATTGGATGTAAGTGGGTATATAAGATCAAGTACAATGCTGATGGGACGGTGGAGAGATATAAAGCCCATCTTGTGGATAAAGGTTTCAGCCAAAAGGAAGGAGTGGACTATCATGACATTTTTGCACTAGTGGTAAAGCATATTACAGTTCGATGTGCCCTCTCATTGGCGGCTCAGAATGATTGGAATATCTACCAGATGGACGTTAGCAATGCTTTCCTACAAGGGGACTTACATGAAGAAGTATACATGCACCCTCCTCCTGGTAACCCACATGAACATACTGGGAAAGTGTGCAAGCTCAAACGCTCTATTTATGGACTGAAGCAAGCTGCTCGACAGTGGTATGAAAAATTCACCACCGCTCTACTAGCAGCGGGCTATCAAGACTCCATGCACGACACTTCCCTCTTCGTCAAACAACGAGGTAATCTCATTGTCCTCCTCATGATTTATGTTGACGATATCCTCATTACTGGCAGTGACACAGATGGCATCAAGGAATTGAAGGCACATTTACATTCTTCCTTCCACATCAAGGACTTGGGAGATCTCAAGTTTTTTCTTGGGGTTGAGGTCTTGAGAGATGAGAAGGGCCTTCACTTGAGTCAAAGAAAATACATTCTTGAACTGATCGATGAGATGGGGCTCAGTGGTACAAAACCAGAAGACAACCCCATGGACACAAATCTCTCCTTGACCACGGCCAAGCACGATCAAGGAGCACATGTCCCGAGAGATGACGACCCTCTTCTGAATGATTCCCTTAAGTATCAACAACTTATAGGGAAACTGAACTATCTCACGGTCACACGACTAGACATCTCTTATACAGTTCATAATCTAGCTCAGTTCATGCACAAGCCGAAGAAGTCTCATTGGGAAGCAGCTATTCGACTAGTGAGATATCTGAAGAGCTGCCCAGGAACAGGATTATTCATCCCCTCTTCAGGAGGTTATCAGATGCGCGCCTACTGTGATTCCGACTATGCTACATGTAAGGTAGGTCGGAAATCCTTGACAGGTTTTTGCATCATGCTTGGAAATGCCCTCATCTCTTGGAAAAGCAAGAAACAAGGGGTGGTCTCTAGATCATCTACAGAGGCCGAATATCGGGCGATGGCAGTCACATCCTGCGAGATACTATGGTTACTTGGACTTCTTGAAGACATGAGAATCAATGTTCCTCGTCCAGTACAATTATTTTGTGACAACAAAGCAGCCATGGAACTTGCCGCTAACTCGATGGTGCATCAACGCACCAAGCACATAGATGTGGACTGTCATTTTATTCGTGAGAAGATACGTCAGTAAATTATCAAGACCGACCACGTCGGAACTAAGGAACAACCAGCCGACCTTCTGACCAAGGCCCTTGGGGCCAATCAGCATGCTCATCTTCTTTCCAAGCTGGGTGTCGTTAACACATACTGACCATCAGCTTGAGGGGGCCTGTTTGAAGATAAGCTGTTGCCACGACAGCTGCCACATCAGCATCCCCGATAGAGAAGACATCTGAGACCTGCGGCTCTGCTCTGCACCACCACGCCTCTGATTTGCACCGTTCTACCTACGGTCCTAGCACCAGACACAGCTGGTGCTAGTCGGGCTACACACTCTACAAGCTACCGCAGCTCCTTTGCCCGTTTTACCCTTCTTTTCCTTCTATTAATAGGAACACATTTTGTCTTTTGTAAATTATCACGGGAACAATTTCTCCTGCACAATTCTTGTATCTTTGGTTTGCTTGTTAATGAATTAACGAGATTCACCCAAAACTTCTTGAGTTCTTCATTTGTTTACAAACCCCATATACTATGATGTATGTATAAGATTTTATAACTTTTTACTATAGATGATTGCCTGGAACTGATAAAATAAAATTTAAATTTTATGATGCCTTTGAAAACACAAAAGATTTTGGGGCGACTGTATACAAATATGGCAATTTTATTGATAGTTAGGACGAGCTTTTGACGGTACCAACTTCACAAATTTAGCTATTACATTATTTTTCTTATATAAAACTGTTACTTCTCAAATCGAGATAAATTAATGTAAAACTTAATACCACAATGTGGTTGCTGGGATCCAAACAATTCTTCTTCTACATAATTTGCTAGCTAGTAATAACAGTATAGTACTTCCTAGTAATGTGTTTATGATGGTATCATCACCCTTGTATTTGGTTTAGCCTTGGTTCAAACTTTAGGAGCTTTTTATATATGAGAGTCCTTGTCTAGGCCTTTGCATCTTTCAATTGACCATCTTTATTACTGTAGAAACTCTATTTTCTTGTTTTATATAATAACTCCATATACTATGATTTGTGTACTAGATTTTATATCTTTTTATTGTAAATGCTTGTTTGGAACTGATAAGATAAAACTTCAATTTTATGATGACTTTGAAAATACAAAAGATTTTGGGGGCAATTGTATACAAATATGGAAATTTTATTGATAGTTCAGAAAGAGCTTTTAAGGGTACCAACTTCACAAATTTAGCTATTACATTATTTTTCTTATATAAAATTGTTACTTTCAGATCGAGAAATTAATTTGAAACTTAATGCCACAATGTGGCTGCCGAGATCCAAACAATTCTTGTCCTAGACAATAGCTTGGACAGCGATTGAAATGCATGGTTACGGGTGAAAATTATGTCGTGCATTGTTTTCCAGACAACCTTATAAGAATTGAGTACCAAACTATGATCGACAAAAAGCATTGTCTGGGAGTAAAAGCTCAACTAAAACTTAGATGAAGGCTACAAAACCCTCAGAAGATACATGTTCCAATTACCGAAATACCAAGCAGTTCGAGGTTCCTTTAAAGATCTCGAAAGCCCAGTCGTGTTCTGTACATTCCCCTTTGCAGTTTCACTTTTCTCCAATAGTAACTGACTCAAAAGACACATACCCCTTTCTCCACTTTTTTATTTTATTTTTATTTTTACTTTTTTAAAAATGCATACACCAATGTCGAAACGTAAGACCTTTTGGCTTTAGGCAACTTCTAATCCTAGCTTAGTTAGACATGAAGATGTTTATACATTTCTAATAGAAGTAACGTTACTAGAAGGATGTAAATAGGTTGACATGTGAGAGGAAAGACTGAATCTGGACCCGTTTATGAATCCACTGAAACTTCAAGGATGCATTGGAATTTACAGTATAAAGGGATTCTGCTAATGAGAATAGACTTGTAAATATGTCGAAGAAGAGGAAAACATTTGTATTCTAGACACTGCTCATGAATCCACTGCTAACTTCTCGACTCTTCGTGGCTACACAACGTTTTCCAACCTGACCCAATCCAAAAGTGCATACAGACGTGTGCAGATACAACCTAGAATACACAAATACGCACCAAACTTCCACAATGCTATGACAAAGTAAAGTAAGGACAAAGGGAAACCCTTGGCTCAATGTAGAAAGAATACTCACCTACCACAATGAAACTTTACCAACTCTCAGATTTAAATAACACTTGGCTGCTAATGGACGATACCTAGTTTCAATTTTTTGCCTAAAGTACCGGTTCCATGGTTTTTGCAGCTTGTATAACTTATTGCGTGAATGACCCAATCTTTTTCTCTAGAATCTACTCAACATATACTACCACTCCTTGCAGATGAGCCTGTGATTGCATTAGAAAACTTGAAAGTGGCAACATCCCAAGAGATGAGAACACGATATCAACATACTTAGGAATAAAAGCAAAAGCAGCAAATAAATACCATTTGATGTGGGTCCATAGAGTCCCACATTGGGCAACTAAGGGAATATCCTGGGGCTTATTAGGTGTGAGTTCCCTCACCTAACAAGCCGGTTTTTTGGGATGAGTTCTCCCACCTCAGAAACGCATCAATTGGTATCAGAGCCACCCCTTAGGCTCACTATAGTTGGGTGCCCGTACTGGTTGCGGCCAAGGTCTCTTAGGTGCAGGTTAACGATTGAGTTGACACCCTTCAACGAGGTCACTGAAGCTTAAAGGGGAGAGATTGATGTGGGTCCATGGCCTTTACGCCTTAGAGTCCCACATCAGGCAACTAAGGAGATATTCTAGGACTTATAAGGGCATAGGTTCCCTCACCGGGCAAGCTGGTTTTGTGGGATGCGTTCTCCCACCATTGAAATGCATCACCATTGGATGTCTAGTCACATAAGTATGATCTTGTTAACAGAACCCAAAACCATTCAAAGACCCATCTAGTGAAAAATTCATCATAGACCATAAGGTAGCAAGTTTATAGGGAACAAAGGTGCCTTGTGCCCATGTTTTTTGCCCTAAGTACATAGAACCAATGTCATTAAGTGCATGGAGAAATAGACATTCTGATGATACAATTGTCTTGGTGCCAAGCTAAGATGCTTCATAATACTTGGAAAAGATCTTTGAACAAATGCAAAACTGATAAACGTCAAATACTGCTTCATATTTCAGGGTCACTTTTCTTTTCTCCAAGGGTGCTGGGAAAGAGGCAACTTGAATTACATCTGAGTTAGGACTTTACTTACAATTGAAATACTAGGTCATAGCTCAATACTTCCTATTTTTGTCTTGGAGACCACGTCCATGTCAAAATCAAGCAAGATAATACGAATCCAAGGCTCAATAACTTACTTGCCAGAAAATAACTAACAAATTGGAAAAACTATAAAAGCCAACTATGACAAAGATCGAATTGGAATTCAAAATGTTACAAGTTTTCCATTCCACTTACTTTCTCAATCTTTACACCTACATCAAGAAGATCTATCTTACCCTGGTACGCCTTCAACAATAGAGGAACATCATCCTGAAATCTCATCACAAACTTCTCCACAAATTTCCTCTCAGTCAGCAGTAAGAAACTCGCCAATGACTGGTTATTCTTGACCAAACCCTTCGCTTGCAGAATTTGAACAACTGAACACCTAGGGATTATCCTCTTCTCCAAACTTAAACTTATAAGTACAGGATTTATCGCAACACCGCTTGATGGATAACCCATTTTGTTAACAAGGAAATCCATTGTTTTTGTGATCTTCTCTTCTGAAAAAACAACACAACAAGGAAATTTCTTAAACGCCAAGATGGCCATGTCCTTTGACCAACCCCACTTCTTATATAGCTCCAACTTGGTTTCCAGCTTTGGTCCACTTATCTTCAAAAACGCTTGGACTGCCAAGACAAATACCGTTTTAAATGGGCTGAATCCCATTTCCTTAACTTCGTCGACCGCCTCGACAAACCTAGTATGCCTAATGAAAGCTGAGTCAGGAAAATTAGTTACCAACAGAGAGATCGTAGATTGAGGCACTCCAAGTCCTCTCAGAAGTGCAATGTTAGGAACCATGTTATTTGTTACGTCATAATGAAAAGCCCGTGGCGAGCGCTTGACAGTTATTAGGACTTTCTTGTCACTAACAAGTACACTCTGGAGGAAATCATAGCAGGGGATCAGATGGTTCTTTAAGCTTCTTCCCAAAAGAAATGGGCTCGAAGAGAGGGTCTTAGTGAGATCAGAGCTTGAAAGCCCTATGGAACGGAAAAACTCAATCTTGGGCATAAGGGTGCTCTCGGGATCGGACAAAAGAATCAACGGATGTATCCTGACCAGCTTGGAGATCTGGGTATTGGTGAATCCATTCTCTTTGAGAAGATTCAGCACCAAGTCCGGTCTCTCGGGGCTCTGAAATTGTACTTTCTGGGATGCTAAAATAGCAGATTTTTTTGACAACCCACAAGAATTCATGAGGTAAGACACTGCAAAACAATGGTTTTCATCTTCTCGTATTTGAGTAGATTCAGATAAACCTACTGATGTAAACGATTTGAAAATAAAGAAATCCTTTTGCCGCGGAAAACCTAATTGGGTCTTCCAGAATTTAAGGAGCAATAGCTGCCTAGAATAGTGAAAACCAAACATGACCGACTCACCAAATATTTCCTAAGTCGGCTTCAGCTGGACTCCTCTAATCTTGATTAAGCCTTCATAGAATACTCACCTCTGAACTCTTCATCCTCTTCCAATCCGAGGAGCGCCTCCGCAACGAAGAGAAATCCTTCCTTCGTCCCCAGAATTGAGTTGCTCGACCAGGGAACCCGCTACGACAATGCAGAGTATTTTAGGAAACGTCGTGTGCCGTTTAGGAGGAACTCTCCTCCCTTTTGATCTTAAAAGCTGAGAAATTTATTAAATTACCCTTATGTATAAATTTTTTGATAATCTAAAATGATGTCGTATACCAAAATTTTATTAGGTTAATTAGTCACCGTGAAAGGTCGATGTTGTATCTTATATACTTTTCATCATCTAACAATCAATATAAGAGGTGATCGAACTAATGTTAAAGATTAACAATTAAATAAAATTATAGGTTTAATGGGGGATAGTTAGTTAGAAGTGTTAGCTAATCCTCATAAATGGCAAAAAAAAAAAAAATCCTCATAAAATGCAATATTCCCATAATTATTGTCATGAGACCATAAATGCAAAATTCCCAAGTATAGTTTTTTTTTTTTTGGTGAAAAATATGGATTTGTAGCATGACAAATTTTATTAATAATAACAAGACTGAGTATAATAACCATAGCTTAGATAAGTACAAAGGACATGGTGTAAGCCCAACTCTTAGAAAAGGCAAAACGCCATATATATCAAACTACTACATGAAAAGCTTAAAAATGAAAGCATAAAATATATTGGGCAGCACATTCGCTTAATCCTATGGCGGTTTATAATTATTTAATCCTAATTGGTCCTTTCTAAAAACAATGAAGTATGAGTGTGGTAATGAGCTAAAATGGTCAAAGAGTTTCACATTTTAGATTGTATGACTATAATTAGCAAAATAATTGTAACTTCATTTTCCTTTTGATATACATGTTGCACTTTCGTATATGTTGGTATCATGGATAAGTATTGTATAATGACATACTCTAGTTTTCATGGAGTTTTCCATTTTTTAAATAGACATTGGACTAAATAAAAGGAGTTTGATTCAATTATATGGGGCATCTGATTTTTGTTCTTGACATATCTTGATGCCTTCTAGTAAGGTGTAGGCTTCAACCTCTACACTACTACTTGGCACTAACTTAAGTAAAAAAGCCAAAATAATGTTCATGTCATGATTCCTAAGTACTTCCTCTCTAACATTGTTTTCCATGGTACTTGAACCGTTCATATTCAATTTGCATTACCTTGTCGGTGGGGGTTGCCACTTGACCCAAACTCCTCGTTGTAATGGATTAGAAACAATAGGAAGCTTTAAAACACATAACAATATTTGATCAAGAAAATTTACTTGAACCTTTACTTGTGTGAAAGTAGATAGCTAGAACATTCAACGTGTGACATTTTTGTTAATTTTATATCAAAATATACATTCTCCATTATGCTTAGCTGAGTTCTTATCCAACCAAATTTTCTTCACAATAATACCTCCCAAGATGGTAATAATAACTTCTTTAATTGTGACATGAGGCCTCTCAATACCATAAGGAAACAAGATTAGAAATATAGTTAAATTTAATTGGTACCTGAAGTGTGTCACCAAATGTCCTTTAAATTCGTGGTGCCAATGCATTAACATGAATAGATGATCCACAGCCTTCCTTTGGGCCCATTTTCAACAATAACACTTAAAAACCATTTGTATTCCCCTCATTTACATGTTGCATTTCACAAGGATTCTATAATGAATAAACTTCCACATGAACAATCCTTTGTTGAGAGGTACTACCTTGTTCCATAAAAACTTTGCCTAGACTACCTTATCTTTCTTCATTTTGTGGTCGTGATATACCAAGGAGGTCGAAATTCTCCTAAAGCACTTAAATCACAAAAAGCCGATTGGGATCTTGACTCTATACAATCTTGTTTGCCTAATATTGCTGCTCAATAGATAAATGTTTCCTTATAAAAGTTTAATTTTATAGAACTTCCCAAACTATGATATCCTGATGTGGACATACAAGATACCAAAGAGGTTGTCCAAGCCAATTATCATTCCAAAATGAGCATTTGCCCTCCCCAATAATCCATTTTTCATGCTTAATAGCATAAGCCACCCAAGGTAGAAGCAGTTTTCATGTATGCGAAGTGTATTCTTCTTTCCTTTTCCTATTGCTTCCTTGGGATGTCCGCATTTTGATCTTATAACATATGCCTAAAATGATTGCCCTTGAATATATTGCCATGCAAACTTTGTTTGGAAGACTTGCATGGTTTGTTCCATATTACAAAATCCCATCCTCCTTTCTCTAAAGGCGTGCATATATTTTACCATTTAACCTAGTGACTACCATTTCCATCTCCATTACTTCACATGATGTTAGTCATTATCCTACTAATCCTTTGTATGACTATCTTAGGTACTTTAGTAACAGAGAATGTATGAATTGACATAGAAGAAAGAACATTTTTTATCAATGTTAACTTGTCCCCTTGTCCCCTTGAGATAAGAATTTACCTTTCCAATTATGCACTTTATTAGCTATTGCCTCTACCATATTATCGAAATAATGGATTTGACTTCTATCTTTGAATAGTAGAATACCTAAATACTTAATTGGTAAGTTTGCAAAAGAGATGCTTGTTATTTGTTTGATAAGATCTTTCTTAGTTGGACTTAACTTTCTCAACCCTATTACTTATGTCTTCTTCACATTAACTTTTTGCCTCTTATAAGCTTCATATTCCTTTATAAAGGCCATTATGCTCTCAAGAGATTGTTGATTCTCTTTCATCAATATGAGCATGTCATTGATATATAGTAAATGTGATACACTTTCAAAATGATTATCTCTTTTAAATCTCCCAATGCTTGTTGTCATATCCATGAGATAATTAAGCTTTCGACTAAATGCATCCTAGCCTAATATGAAAATGCTTGGAGACAAAGGATCCCTTTGTCTAAGACCTCATGTTGACTTGAAAAACTTATGTTTTTCTCCTTGCACCAAAATTGAGAACCAATAATTAAATATACATCTTAATATCATATCACATCATCTATAAGAAAAGCCAAACCACTCCAATACTTTGATTACAAAATCCCACTCTATGTGATCATCCACCTTTTCCATATTTACCTTGATCATGATATTGGAAATTTCTTTGCACTATAGTTCATTAACCACATCTTGTGCTATTGCCACATTCTCATATATATCTTGTTCTTTTACAAAGCTAGATTGTTCCTTCGATATCACTAGGGGCAAGATCTATACAAGTCTATCATGTAAAATCTTGGCAATGATCTTGTAGGTAAAGTTACAAAGACTAATAGGTTATAGTTCTTTAAAGCTTTGAGGACTTTTCTTCTTAGGAATCAAAACAATCGTTATGGATGTTATACATTTTGGAATTGGATTGTCTCTAAAGAAATCTTGCACCACTGCTATAATATCCTCTTTTATGGTTTTTGCACTTGCTTGATTAAAATATTTGTTGAATCCATTTGGTCCTAGAGCATTATCCAAGTCTAATCCTTTAATGGCCATTAGAATCTCTTGTCATTGTGGTTCCTTACATAACTCACCATTTTGCTCTTTTGTTACCAAGTGGGGAATATAACTTAGTAGGTCACTTTGTATTCTTTCATTCAAAGAAAATCTCAGCGGATGTATTAAAGATGTGTTGTTGTCTTGCGTAAGAACTTTTAAATAATAATCTACCACATGAGTACCCAAAGTGTTTGGGTTTAATGTGTAAGTGTCATATGATAGTCTAAAATTCCACTTCACATGTGAGCTCCTTTCTTTAATGTAAGCATGAAAATATGTTATGTTATGGTCCCTTTCTTTTAGCCACTTGATTCTTGCTTTATCCCTTACAATTTATTCATGGTGAGTGATTAATTCATTTAGTTATTATGGAGCCTTTTTATCCTCTAACCGTCCTAATTGTATTTCTTTATCAAGTTTATTCATCTTATTGTCTAACTCACTAATTTTTTGCTTTTATTGCTATTGTGTTATTCTCTTCCATGTAATGAATTTCTTATTCAAACGTTTTAGGCAGCCATATAACTCGTGCCATGGAGAGTTTGACTGAAAAGCCATTCTGTTTCCATAGTCTCAATGAAAAATTGATCTTGAATCCATTATCTTTGAAATTTGAAGCTACCATAAAACCTTTTGTCCTCACATAATGTTAACAACAATGGACTATGATATGATTGATTTCTTAGGAGATGAATAACATAGATCCATGAGAAATAAGTTAAAGCCTTCAATTTATTAAGCACCCTATCAAATCGTATACATGTTCTCCTTTACTATATCTAATTACAGCACCATGTAAAAGGATTCCCTTCATAACTAACATCCATTAATCTAGCTTTAGAAATAAAATCTTGAAAATCCTTCATTGCCTTTCTTAAGTAAGGTGTACCCTTTTGTTTTTCTACTTGATCCATAATTGTCTCAAAGTCATCTCCCATTATCCACAATTTGTCTCCAATATCCGACTCCACTAATGAGTTCCACAATGCCATTCATGAATTATAATCATAGCTAACATAAATAATAGATAACACAAACTATTGATCTTACATTTGCAAGGTCAAAGTTTCATTTTAGGCATGTACAATTATAACCTCAACTGTAATCTTACCGATCCAAAGAACTCAAATATGTGTATTCTCTAGAGTAAACTCTTTGAAATTAGGGAATTGAAGTCTTTTGCCCATGTTCTATATATGACACCATTTCTTTTTTAGTTCCAATAAAGCTAAAAAATTTATCCTATGCTCTTTGACTACTATTTTTAAGTTGTTCATCTTTTGAAGGGATCTAGTCCCTCTAATGTTCCATATTAGTGTCTTCATATGATAATTGAATAGGAGGAATACATTTAGGGGAAGCTAGAACATATCCCACTGCTTCTGTAGTTGTTATCACTTTATTACTCAGTTGAATCTGCAAAACCTTTAGATTTCCATTTGCCTCTTCTAATTGCGCTATCTTACATTATAGACTTTTTGGTGAGGGAATGCTAAAAATGAATCTAATTAAAGCTTCTTATGATGTTGTGTGATCTATATTCACAATATCTTGAAATTATTCATGTCCTCTAAGAGTAAATATCACTTAAGCGTCCATAATCACCATAACATTTTTCATGGATAAAATAGTAATTTGTTACTTTATCATATTCATTTCTTAGTGAGTTTGAGATGGTGTTTCTATGCCTTTATATAGTTTCTACACATTGTTGCTATTACTGTCATCCTTTGGAAGTTCGATTGTATATTCTTGAGGCTTTTGTAATCTATAGACCAGATCACACGTACTATTGTGAATTTCTACCAATTCAATAACATTGCAACTCACCCCTTTCATTTCTCTTTCCAGACCTTTATGTGTACCCATCAAATAATGAGAGTTTACCTTTTGTTGTCATATAGCAATTGTCATAACTTTATCTCTTTGATATTCTATTTCATCTATTACACCTAGATTATTTGTATCATTTTTTTATTTCTCCAACAATGGTGAATGAGTTGGTAACTTTGATAAGCTTATATGGAACCATTATGTCGTGGACCTTCCCATTAGGTGTTGTAATGTTGTGAAATATTTTGTGTTTCCTTTCCTTCCTTAATGAGTTAGGTATTATCACTTATTGTAGTAGGACTTTTCTTAGCATATTTCATAATAATTTTCTAGTGCCCTACTTTCTTTTGTAGTATTACAACCTTATTCATTTTCGTCCTACTAGTAAAGGCTTCATTAACCTTATCCATTTGGAGGTTAATTTTGATTTTCGTCATTTCTTAAACTAGTTCTTCAAAAGTAACCTCCTTTCCATTGTTGCCTTTTTTTTTGTTTCCTTAACTGATCTTCCCAATAGTGGACCTAGTTTTTGCCCTTTCTACTTCTCTTGTATTCATAATCTTGTCCTTATTTGATTTTTTTGTTCTATAGCTCTTCCTAGACAACTATTTAATCCATGTTTCATCAAGTTACAATATATGCAGGGCCCCATTCTTGACTTATATACTATTTCTTGCCAAAAACTCTCTTCCACTAATTCCCCATTCTCTATCTTAAAAAAAAATGTAGTCTTCTATAGCCATAAGGAATATCCTTTAAGAATTAATCATGAAAATAATATTCTTCCCAACACAATATAATCAAGAGATAATATTCCATGTGTTTACAAAAATAAAATTAAATATTATCATTAATCAAGATCATTATAAAAAACATTAACACTCACATTCTAACACACTTGTAACAAATGAAAAGGTCATAACTTTGAAGTGATGGTCATCACTTTGATTGTAATGATATAGAAGAGATTTTCATTCCTAATTTTTGGCTTTTTAGAGAAATTGAAGCGTCTTAATCTTCCATCTCTTGTTTGTTGGCTACTTGGTCCCTTTCAACATTCCTTATATATTCTAAATTTGATAAAATTGTAGAGGGGGTTAAGGCTATGGGCTTTGATCCTTTAAAGTTAGCATTTGTCCTTGTAATTCACATGCTAATTGGAATGAAGAAAGTAAAATGAGAGTATAAATATGAAGCTTATATTGAGAGGTAAGGTTGGTCCAGGAACTAAATGTAGATAGCATTTAAAAGGTGTCATGACATTATGATGTTGTTAAAAGGTAAAATTACAAGTGTAATGAGTTTTCTTATTAATGTGTTTTTCTATAAACTATATGTTAGGATTGGTGGAATAATTAAATTAGAAGGTATGATTTTAATTACAATAAAGGGTTTCTATGTAATTATGGAACTAAGAAGTATCTTTTTGTTGTAGTGGGTTTTCCTAGCAATATCTAGCTAAGATTTCCATCCTCTAGTTGTAGTAGATTTTCTTAGTAGTATCTAACTAGGATTCCCTTAGTGTTTCTTTATAAATAAGGGAAATCTAGAGAAACCTAGTGAGGCAAGCAGAGAGAGTACACTTGAGGGGTAATTGTTGGAAAGAATCCCTCTCATGGATTCTAATTGATGAGAGAATCCATAAGAGAGCTATTTGATGAGAGAAAACATATGAAAAAAATCTAATGAGAATAAACTATAGAGGGCATAGGACATTATAATATTTCGAACCTCTTAAATATGCTATGTTTGGGGGTATGCATTTCCATGATTATTTATTTGATTTCTATGTGGATTATATGACTTAGTTGAATTCCCCCAACAAGTGGTATCAGAGCCACTTGAATCCTTAGCAAGTGGTGCGGTGAGCATGGAAGATCAAGACCATTGATGATAGATCAAACATGGTGAACGCAATTGAAGAAGCATATAGATGTTTTGAAGTGAGATTTTCTCTTTCCCTAAATCTAATTTGCTTTTAGATGATGTTGATGTAAATCAATTGGAATATATTGTTGGAGTGATGGATTAAGGTTTGCAAAGCACAAATCTATATCTTTCTATCCATATCTAAGCATTTATAAGCCAAATTGGAGATTTTTTGTTGAAGTGTACGAGGTTTTAGAGATAATCAGTATTTATTGAAATTTTCAAATTAAAGATTATGCTAATTAAATTGTTTGTGGTGGTCATATGACTCTTTGACTCAAGTTATGGCATCAGATGGTAGAGAACGAAAAAGATATTGGCATTTGAAGATGGATTGATAATTGAGGGAGACCTTGTGATGCTCTTATTTTGATGTGGTTAATGAAGTAAAATTTTGGGATTTTCAAGTTTATTAATATCCAAATGAGGTGAGGGAGGCTTCGATAGTTGATTTCGTAGAAGTACTAACAATTTTGGATAGGAGATGGACTCTTCGACTAGTGGATTCCTAAAAGAGATCTCAATTATTGTGAAAGGCCTAGAATTTTTACTACTATTGATGACCTCATAATTGAAAAGGTGCTTGGATGGAAGAAGCCAATGATGATGTGCAAATGTCTTGAGAGAAACACATCCCAGGATAGCTGTAACCTAGAGGTGTGGTTTAAGAAGAGGCAAGGATGACACAATTGATGAAGGCTTATTTTAAATAGAGTTAATCTAGTCTTCTTTATCAAAAAGACTATGGTTGCAGAAGTTGATGATGGCTTGTTTTGAAGAGAGTTTATTCAATCTTTCTTTATCAAAAAAATTGTGGTTGCAAAAGTTGAAGAGAATTTCTCAAATCTTTCACTTTCAAAAGATTGTGGTTAAAGAGAGTTTTCTCAATTTTTCTCTATCCAAAGATTGTAGCTATGGAAGTTGAAGAGAGTTTCTCTAGTTTTTCTCTTTCCAAAGACTATAGTTATCTAGTTGATATATTTGAAGAAATTTTTTATACTTTCCTATAATATAGGGATGTTGCAGTAAATTGTTCCAAGCGAAAGATTGTCAAGATTGTTGGAAAAATTAGGTTAAAGTGTATGATTGTAATTACAATTAAGGGTCTCTATATAACTATGGAATAAGAAAATTTCTTCTTGTTGTAGTAGGTTTTCCTAATAGTATCCAGCTATGATTCACATCCTCTAGTTGTACTAGGTTTTCTTAATAGTATCTAACTAGGATTCCTTTAAGGTTTCTTTATAAATAAGGGAAGTATAAAGAAACCTAGTAGGTGAGCAGAGAGAGTGCCTTTAGGGGGCTAATTGTTGGAGAAAAACCCTTTCAAGAATTCTAATTAATGAGAGAATTCATGAGATACCCATTAGATGAGAAGGAAAGTATGAGAATCTAATGAGAAAAGGCTACAAGGGATGTAAGACATTATAATATTTTGAATCTCTTAAATCTATTGTGTTTAAGTGTGTGCATTTCCATGATTATGTATTTGATCTCTATGTGAATGATGTGACTTGATTGAATTCCCCTAATACTATATACTTAAAATTAATCCAAATAGCAACAAACAAAGAAAATATAACACATTCGCATAAAAACATTTAATTTCTGGAAGGTAGTTGGGCCCAAGCCACCTTAGCACCTATTGCACCACACTCTAGTAATTTATTATAGTCTTTTCTGTTGTGTTTTATGGCTTAATAAGAAGGGGGTTAAATTGTTTGAGCCAAGAATTAATTCCTATTCTTTTCGGTACAAAATTAAACCAATTATGTAAACAAGTTATACAAATAAAACTAGTATCAAGTAAGTAAATTTCAACCAAATGACACTTTACTTCTAGATGGGACAACAAGTTATCTACAATAATTTCACAACTATATAGCAAATAAACTAGTCGGTTAGTATCAAATAAGTGATAGAATAATTAGCAGTAAACATCAAGAGATATTCAAGTCAATAGAGAGCAAAGAAACAAACACCAAATTTACCACGGTGGTTCAACATTCAATCCTTGAATCCTACGTCCACCCCCTTTTCCTTCAATTCAACCAATTGAAGTCTCCTTTACTCAAACCAAATTAGGAGAAAATGTTCTCCCTAATCCAAGCAATTCCCTCTCAAGGAATTCTTTAGCAAGGTTACAAGATATGATCAAAAAATCACAATTCAATTACGAATCCCAAATAATATGAAGGTTTATAGGATTTTGTAAACTAAGGAGCTATTTCGATAAGAATATAATAACTCAAAGCTCTTATCTCGAAAACCTATAAATTATAACAAATTAAGGTTTTGGATTCCTTCCAATGTTTATGTGCAATAAATATTTTGAATAAAATTAGCACATAAACAAAGTCATACAAGATAAAATTGATGATAAATCCGAATAAGAAACTATTTAATCACAATATCACCGTGGTCTTGTATTTCACCGAAAGTGAATGAGGTTGAAAGATTAAATAGATGAGCTTAATAATCGATTCTTCAGTCAAATAAAACTTCAGATATTCATCAATGTCCAACCCTTCTCCATAAATTAGCTCTTCTTAAATAGAAAAAGTAGAGATAGGGTTTCAAACGTTCAAACCTCTGAAATGTAGCTTTCTTCCCGTTAGCATAGCAAATCAACCTTCAAATAAGCTTCACATCTTCCTTCTAAATCATAAATCCGACTGTTCTAACACTGGTCTTCTCAAGAATCCTCCCATTGAGGACTTGGTCGCCAGGAACATTGTTTCTCCATCTCTCTCTCTTTTTTTCAGTAGGCTTTCATTCATCTTAGGGCATCGCATGCGAGCAGCTTAAGTGAGACACTGCCTAAATGAACTGATGAGTTTCATTTTGATACAAGCCGGGCTTATTTAACTGATGGGTAGTGATCTCATAAGCGGGCTGTGAAGCAGGCCGAGAGTAAGAGCAGGAAGAGAGTAAGAGCAGGCCGAGAGCATATAATATAAGTTCTTGGTAGAACCAAAGTTTGCTCCAAGAATAGTCTTGATTCAGTAAAGTAATTTTTTGCTAGAGTCAAATACTTCATACTTTCATCCAAGCAAGAACAAGTATCATTTTTTCTCAAACATAATATATGACACATTTAACATCATTTAAGTAAGCCTTTTTCTTAAGACATTATATAATGATATTAAATAAATCATTTCCTAAGAGCATTATATAGTAACATTATATCAAGAAATGTAGAAATCCGGTTACTTTATAATATCATTGATTGATATTATAATTTGTACACTTTTTACTTCCTATGATTTTCTTTTGCAATTATGAAAAACATACTTCAAGAAAAATATTCATAAATACATTTTGTCACAACAAAACCCTTATTTTCCAACATTTTCAATCAATTATCCAATTGATTACAAGGGTAACTAATCCTTTAAATCCAATTACAAATTCCCTCCCCAAGAGTATAAATATTAGCCCAAGCGTCAAATAATGATATTAAATAAAGTTCAAAAGCTTAAATATGTGCTAGGAAAATTGTAACAAAATGTTATAAACAAAAACCCCAATTTTGTTTTCTAAGCTCTAGGACAATTTTTTGAACAATATAGATCAATAACAAGTTATTGAGCAAAATACAAGTACCAAACAATCAAAAATTTTGCACAAGGAGAACAATGAACAAACTTTCTATGATCTTTAAATGCATAAGTATATCTTGAGCAAGAGTGAAGATTTTTAATGGAAATATTTTCAATAAGGGCTCCAATGTGAAGAAATCTAAAATTTTGAACTTTCTAACATGCCCTAGTGTAATAGTTGCTTTCCCCCAAGCTAATGAGACACTAATCTCAATGAATTTTTTTAGACTGCTTATTTTCCTTTTTGAGAAAGGCTTGTTGCTGGAAAATTTTGAACAAAAATTTCCTTCATTTATGTAAACAACATTGCTTGGCAAAGGACACATGAGGAAAGCTTTCTTTCTTTTGGGTTCATGTACTTTTGACTTTTTAACCTTTTTTTCAAAGGTCCAAGTTTGAAATTTTAAGTCAAAAAATTTACAAGTTCTACCCTTTCTTAGCAAATGGAACTTTTCTCTTTTGCAAGCAAGAAAACTACAATAAAAATATCCAATGTCCATAAAAAAATATCCAAGTATATATATTTTATATGGTCCATTAAATTCTATATTCCAACAAAAGGAATGTGAGTAAAGTATGACATACAATTTCAAATGTCTAGAGAAAGCAATGTCATTAATTGTTCTTTTATTTTTTTCCTTTTTAATATTACAATGCACGCATCTAACTTATGAACACATGATGTCAAACTCTACATCTCATAGTTGGAGTCTCTATTAACTCACCACTGAATTAGCTAACTAAGTGACTTTCTAAATGTATCATTAAAGCATTATCATCATTAGGAAATTTAAAAAACTTAGGGTTAGATGTATATAGAATAGGTAATTCCAAGTATAGATAATGTGCAATTATGTGATCACTATTACCATTATCAGTAATCCAACACCTATGTAGAAATTCATGAATACCTACTATGTGTGCCAAGGCCTCTTTAACAAAGTTTGCCTTGAGGAAGTTCATTAAGCACTAATAGTTGATCTTTATAATGAAAATGTGATCAAAACTTGACATAGCTAAGTTGCATTCAGCTCCCTCTTGTAATTCTTGTGCCTAATCATGAATCTATTGAGGTTATAGCAATTTTTGCACTAATGGACATGAATTTTGTATTAGTCGCATTAAGGGCTTGTAAGTTTGAAGCAATTCTCCTTTCTATACCGTTTTTGTCCACAATGATTACACTTTCTACCCTTAATGTGCATTCTTGGATAACAAGTCATTTTGGCTTGCCTTCATGGAAAATGATAGCTCATTTTTAGTGCCACTGCTAGCTACTGTTTAGTCTAGGTGGCCTTAATAGATTTTCATAGTATTTTATGACTTATTGTGTCACCCATGATTTTTGCTGTAAAAGAACAATTCTCCATCTTAAGATCACAAATGACTGAAAAGCTGGAAAAAAAACTTCATTGATTATTTAGAAAAATTGAAGAGTCATGGCATTTACAAAAGAGAAGTTGCCAACGTAAGGGAGAAGAGAAACTTGTGCATCGTGAAAAGAAAAAAGATAGGTTACATCAAATTACAAAACTAACCCCACTTACTTCTAACAAGTGGGCCAGTCCTTTTTAGAGCAATCCAATACAAATAAATGGACCATCATTTCAACACTCTATTGTCTTCCTTGTTAGTCGTTGGTGATGTTTTAATTTGTAGATGATAGCAAATGCCTTTTTAATAGTTAATAAAGGCTACATCTTTAAGATTTGCTCCTTTATAGTTATGTAACAATCGTCTAACTCACAAAAAAACTAAAAGAACTTCATCCATTCCTCATGAACTTTTCAAAGTGTTGAAATATGTGTCATGTTGGGGCCTTCCTTTGTAGCTTTGTTTAGTTGTCTTTATAACGACCTATTGGACAAGCTGACGGGCCCATTAGTGTTTCTTAGTTTTGGTATTTAATTGTAAAGATACGTTTTTGATACAAAAATATACAAATAGAAAAGCATTCATGGTAGTCCCTTGTCTATTTTCTATAGTGCTTTTTTCTAATTTCTTATATTTCTTCAATATGGCATCTAAGAGGTTGAGATGTTAGCTTTCTTCATCATCTTCTTGGGACCAATTGAATCCAGTTCATCCATCTTTGCTATCTAAGGTATTTTGTTCTCTTACTCTTCTCAGGATTTTTTTTCAATATTTCATTTAGCTTGTTAGTAAGTAGGCCACGTTGCATTTGAATTTTCCTGTATTTCTCCTTGGAGAACGTGTTGGATTGACATTTCACCAACCTCTACTACTTTTTAAACCATTTTAACCTTTACATTCTAAGCTTATTACAGTCATGTTCTCACCCCCCTCCTCCACATTGAGCACCACCTTCTCCTCCACCCTAAAATCCAAACCAAACAATAGCCCACACCAACCTATACTATGACCCTTATTATCTTTCAATAATGGATATCTTTGTAGCATCTCTCATTACTAAAGTACTTAAGGACAAAACTAACTATGAACTTTGGAGTAATCAAATGGAGAACAAACTCATGGTCAAAAGCAAATAGGGCCTCATTGATGGTACCTTCACTCAGCCAAAAACAAACATAGAGAAGTAGCGTGCTTGGGATCTATGCCGTTTTGTAGTTCAAAGTTGGTTTGTGAAATCTGTATCATAGGATTTGGTGTTGTATGTTGCTTGAAAGAAGAATCTGAAAGTGGTTTAGGAGACCTTCAAGACTCGGTTTGGGACTCTTACTTACACCCAACAGTACCACCTTTGCTAATGTCAGTTTGAGAACAAGATGCTTGTTCCCATTGTCACTGAGTATTATGTAAAACTCAGTAATCTTTGGTTGGAAATTGACACTATAAAGGCTCTAATCTGGTGTCATTGTGGGAACTATTCTTGTAGGGTGAATGAGAGAGCTAATGCATGAATAGAGCAACATAGAACCATGGACTTCTTTATGGGTTTACTGGATAGATTTTGAAATTACAGAACAAATGTTCTATCAAAAGACCCACTCCCCTTGGTTGATGTTGCTTTTAACTTGGCCAAGGAAGATGAACACCAAGGTAGGAAGGAGGAACTCATCACTAGTGATTATACTGAGAACGTTCTTGTGTTCTTACTGGAGGTGCAATCAACTCAATCTGGAACCAAAGGGAAAATGGATGGAAAAAGGAGAATTGTCTACTCCCATTGCCATAAATCGGGCCATACTAGGGAAAAAAGCTACCAAATAGTTGGTTATCCCAATAACTGGACCCTTAAAGGCAAAGGAAAAGCAACTTTTAATGGACAAGTCCTTCAAATTAGTGATGGGTCTTTGAGCATTTCTACAAATGCAAATCTAGCTTGTTGCAAGAAGATATATTTTGTTGTGACAAATTTTATTGCTAAATGTGTATAAATTTTTTTCATATATTTATGTGTAAAATAGAACTAAAGGAAGTAAAAAGGTGTGCAAATTATAATATCAATCAATGATATTATAAAGTAGTTGATTTCCTACATCCTTATTTATTACAATATTATTCAAGCCTTAAAAGAATACTTTCTAAGTAAAGAGTTGCATGGTATTCGTATTAAAGAGAATTTGATGCTGGTCTTTATGTTATTGTAGGAAAAATCCAACTTATTGTGATTTGCAAGCTAAGTTTGAATCTATGACATGTGGCCTGAGCTTATATGATAGGCTTATAAGAATGCAACTTGATCTAAGCCCGTAAGAAGCAAGTTGATTCGAGCCCATAAGAAGTAGGCTAATCTAAGCCCGCAACACGTGAGCCCAACACGACACTTAAGTGAGGGTTGCAAGCTTACCAAAATGCACCATTCGACTAAGAAGTCGAGTGCCTTAAATTGAGCTCTACTTCGACTAAAAGCCCTAGCTTCTTATTTGAAAGAGACAGCTACTCTCCGCAGTTGAATGTCTATTCTCAACAGGAAGAATTATAGAGAAGCAATTGTTATGTCAAAATGGCTAATCGGGTGACTATGTGATGATTAAGGGTTTGAATCAAAGCCCTAAATGATGGAACAACTCTATTATTCCAATAGGAAGAAGGCTCCAACTTTGTCAAGTTTGGCAAAAACTTCAAATAAGCTATTCTTGTTTGAATTTGATATAAAAGCTTCCATTCTACGGTTTAAGTGATAGTTTTGCATGAGTCTATTGAGAAATCAAAAGGAGAAATTGAGACTACTTAAAGTGTTGCTATTATGTGAACATCTTCGATGATATTCTTTAAAGATCATATTTTTGTGATTATATACTCTTGTTTATATGCTGATTGAACTCTAATTATTATTTGCACATAAATATTCATTGTAAATTTGAAACCCTAATTTGTTGTAATTTGGGGGTTTCGTGAGTATAGCTTGGATTAATACTTTACATCTTTAGTAAGCTCACTTATTAGCAATATCCCTAACAAACTATACATTATTGGATTAGTACTCTAACCTTTGATTGTAACCCTAAAGTTTGGTGATTCCTTTGAGGAGGAATTGGAAGGATTAGGAGAAAGTTTTCTCCTAATTAGTGAGTAAATTGGACTTCAACTAGTTAAGTTGAAGGAAGAAGATGGTGGACATGGGTGTGAGGGTCGAACCCACTGGTAAACCTTATGTTTGTACTTGTTATGTATTGTTGCTTAAGTTTGTGGTTTATATTGATAATTATTATTATGTTTAAGAAACTGGATTAATAGACATTATTAGCTAAACAACCAATTCAAAACCCCTTCTTTGTTGGCTATTATACTTAATACAGTTGGTTCGGGTGTGAGTAGGGTACTTGGCTCTAATGCAGGCCATGTCATTTTTTCCCGATTTGGGTGCAGGCCCCTTTAACGCACCAAATGTTCCTGGTTTTTCTCAACTATAGGCCCACATGGTGCATATAATGCGCCCACCTTTTTCTTGACTGCAGGCCCCCTTGGCGCACAAAATGCACTTATTTTTTCCTTGGGTGTGGGCCCTTATGGCGCACATAATGTTCCTTCTCCTTGTGGCTTGGCTACGGGCCCACTTGGCACCTACAATGTGACTTCTCCTTCTAGTTTGGTGTGGGCCCCTTTGGTGACTAGAATGTGTCTCCTTTCTTTAACATTAGTGGGCAGCCAATATTGGGCCCATTTTATGGATCCCAACCACCCATGTCCCAAGTTTTTTATCTTAATGCAGATGGGTTTGTCCCTATTATAGCACTAATTCCTCAAGGATCAAGTGCCATGACCCAGATGTTTCATGGATCTTCAATTAATTTGAATAAACTTCAGCATAACTTGGCCTCATAATCAATGGGTAATTATGAAGCTATGATGCTCTCACCTGACTTCAATTATCTATGGATTATAGATTCAGGTGCAAGTGACCATGTCACGTGCAATTTAAATTCTTATATTCTTATTATTCATGCACACCCTAATTTTTTCCCATTAAGTTGCTTGATAATACTTGTGTTCATGCAACCCACATTGGACATGCACAACTCATAAAATTGATACATCTAAACTGTGTCCTTTACATACCACACTTAAAATTGAATTTGCTATCACTTAAGAAAATCATCATTGACCATAATTTTATTGTCATATTGTTGGATGATTTTTGTATATTTCAGGACTATACAACTTGACAGGTGATAAGATTGGTTAAAGCGGTGCAAGGGCTTAATTTTTTGCAACCTTCCCTTTCTTAATTACCTCATTGTATTACACGTGTCTTGTATAATGTCCATTCTCATTTGTCTTATGTGAATGTGAATAATTTGTATAATGACAATGTTAATTTTAGTTATATTTTATGGCATATACATTTTGGGCATAGCTCTTAAAAATGTTATTTTCCATATGGAAAATGTGTTGAATATCTTGAAATTTTCTCATGCTCCATTTGTCCTTTTGCAAACTAAACTCGTCATGTTTTTCCTCAATGTGAAAATTTTAGTCATGTTGTTTTTATCTTGAGCATATGGACCTATATGGACCTTATAAGGAACCCAATCATGACTAATAATGTTACTTTGTGACAATTGTTGATTATTTTTCACATGCAACTTGGACTTTCTTTTTGTGTTTCAAAGATCAAGTTTTTCCCACCATCTAAGCTTTCATTTCTACGATTCAAACTCAACATGGTGTCCTAGTCAAGTGCATTTGCTTTGACAATGGCACAAATTTTTTTTTTCTGCTATGTGTTCTTCTTTTTTGGCCTCTCGGGGGATACACTATGAGAGTTCTTATGTTTACACTTCTTAACAGAATGGGGTAGTGGAATGCAAGCATTGCCATTTATTGGACGTTGCACAAGCCTTGATGTTCTAGGCTCATATCCATGCACGTTTTTGGGGGGATTGCATTATGACAACCACTCATATTATTAACTAATTACCAAGTTCTATGCTTGGTAATCGATCTCCTTTTGAGATATTGCATGGCAAACAACTTTCACTAAATCATCTTCATGTTTTGGGTGTAGATGTTACGCAATAAATTTAAGACCTAGGGATAAATTCTCTCTTAAAGACATACCATGTGTGTTCCTTAGTTACCTATCATTATAAAAAGGTTACAAGGTTTATGGTCCCAAAAGCAAGAAATTATTTGTGACTCAAGATGTGGTCTTTTATAAATATGATTTTCCATTTGCTACAAGTCAATCATTAAAGTCCTCACATGATCCACCCTTAGATCAAGCTGCACCAGTCCTAGATGTCACTAAGTCATGCAGTTTGTTATTTGTACCACCAAAGCCATCCTTAGACGTGCCACAAGTGGGACCTGTGGAACCATGTCCAAAACCTAAAACTCCACCCATGGGTCAACAATCTTAGCATGTTGATCCCATTCAGACCATGACACCAAATCAACTTTCTAGGGAACCTCTGGAGCCTTCTCTAGAGGAACCACCACCAACACCTTGGTGGTCATCACGTCCTACACGGCCTCCCATAGGGATTGTTAACTATGTATGCACGACACCTCCATAGGGTTGAACAACCTTTACCTTATATCCAACCACATCTCTCTTTATCATCTTTACTCACATTATAAAATTTTCATTACTTCCATTTCTGCCACCATTAAACTAGACATATGATCATGCTCTTAAGGATAATCATAAGATTGATGCTATGGATAGAGAATTGTCAGTCCTTGAGGCTAATCGTATATAGGATGTTGTGACACTTTCATATGGTCGTAAAGCTATTGGATGTAAGTGAGTTTTTAAGGTAAAGTACCAAGTAGATGGTATGGTAGAGAGATACAAGGCTCATTTAGTGGCAAAGGGGTACACTCAAGGAAAAGGGATAAACTATAATGAAATCTTCTCTCCAGTGGTTAAGTTAGTGACAATAAGATCAGTCATGAGCATTGCATCTATTATAAATTAGTGCCTTCACCAATTAGATATGTAGAATGCCTTTTTACATGGGGATTTGCTCGAGGAAGTTTACATGAGACTTCCACCCAGATTTCCTCCCTAAGGGGAGTGATCAATATGTCGCTTAAGGAAATTATTGTATGGATTGAAACATGCGTTAAGACTGTGGTATGCCAAGTTCATAGATGCATTTCTAGTATAAGGTTTCTATTAATCCTTACATAACTGTGCACTTTTCATCGAATGGACCGGGAATTCTTTTATCATCTTGTTATTTTATGTTGATGATATCTTGGTAACCATAAATAATCTTATGGTGATTTCAAAGCTAAAGAAATATTTACATTCAATATTCCTTATGAAAGACCTTAGGGAGTTAAATACTTCTTTGGGATAGAGATAGCTTGCTTGCCGAAGGGTATATATCTCAGTCATTGCAAATATGCATTATAGCTAGTCTCAAAGGTTGGGCTTGGTAGGTCAAAACCTGCCATCATCCCTTTGGAGCAGAATGTAAAATTGGCCATGTCAAAATATGATGAGGGAGATCCTAAAAGAAAAGATGATCCACTTCTTAGTAATCATATTCCTTATTAGAGAATGATTGAGAGACTTTCATATTTAACCTACATTGGGCCTAAAATCTCTTTTACAGTTCAACACCTCAATTAGTTCACTCATGCACTGAAATGTTCACATATGGATGAAGCCACAAGATTGTTGAAATATATCAAAGGAACTCTTAGCCTTGACTTGTTCCTATCATCCACATCAAAGTCAAAGCTCACTGCCTATTACAATTCAAATTATGCAACTTGTCCCATGTCAAGAAAATGTGTAAAATTAAGAGATTCCCTTATGTCATAGCTGGCAAAGAAGTAACCAATTGTATAACATTCTTCGATTGAATTAGAATATAGTGTTATGGGGTACATTATCTACGAAGCCATTTGGCTCTTAGGTTTATTTCTTGACCTTGGTGTGACCATTCCATCTCCAGTTCCACTTTCTTTCTTTTCTTTTTATTATTATTTTTTTTTATAGTGAAGTAGCTTGACACATTGTAGCAAATTCCATCTTCCATTAGAGAACCAAGCATATTGAGGTGAACTGTCACTTTGTGTATGAGAAAACTTAAAGGGGGATTATAAAGACTTGTTATATTAGCATACGAGAGCAACCAACTGATTTATTTACTAAAACATTATGTAGCCCACAACATCTCCACCTATTATCCAAGCTTGGTGTATTTGACTTATACAAATCTCTAACTTGAGGGGGAATGTTGAAATATGTGTCATGTTAGGGCCTTCCTTTGTAGCTTTGATTAGTTGTCTTTATAATGGCTTGTTAGACAAGCTGATGGGCCCATTAGTGTTTCTCAATTTTGGTATTTAACTATAAAGATAAATTTTTAATACATAGAAATATGCAAATAAAAAAGCCTTCACAGCAATCCCTTGTCTCTTTGTTATAGTGCTTTTTTATGATTTCTTATATTTCTTCAATACAAAGCTTAATTTTAACCATCCTTGGAGAATCTAACTCCACAATATTGGATAACAAAATCTCACATTAGGGAAAAAAGGTGCTTATAATGTATCTTATAAGCTTGGACACTCCATCTTCTTAATGATGCCTTTTAAAGAGAGATAGATCTAAGACTTAAAAATGGTATCAAAGCAACTCTTTCCTCCATGTGTTCTAACCTAAATCCCACAAATGGGCTAATTGTTTGCCAACATTGAGCTTGAATTGCAGGAGAATATTGGACAACAAAGTCTCACATTGGAAATAAAGGTGCTTGTGATATATTTTATAAGCTTGGACAATCCCTCTCTTCAATGAGACTTTTTGAAGAGAGGTAGACTTAGGCCTTCAAGAATGGGGAGCCTAGCTACTTGATTGTGTTTGATGTAAAGATCTTCCTTTTCCTTGCATATTATTTCTTTAGTCCTTCCTTTCTCATTCAACAAAGAACAAAGAATAGATATTTTTGGATTTAGAAGGTGAAGAATTTTACAACCTTGGTAGGTGCACTTGAATCTAAACAAAATCTAGAATAGCACATGTCTTTTATTGTTCGAACTGCATCCGAAGTGAGTCCAAATTCACATAAGAGTTAAGCACCCATTTGTAGTCTTCTGAAGGGCCTTTGAGGTTAAGCAAAGTGTATAAAATGTGAAGACTTGAGTGGATGTTTTGTTCAAAGATCTGGTGTGGTATTTTGTCTGCAACAAAGTGGCAAACTTTTTCTGTATCATTTCTTTGACTTGAGTGGATGTTTTGTTTAGAGATTTGATGAGGCACTTTGTTTGCAACAAAGTGGTAAACTTTTTCTATATCATTTCTTTGCTTTGAAAAATGGGTTTACTTGATTTGTATTGTAATGGAGTGCAATTATTGCCCTAACATTCTCAAAGTATGGAACTTAAATTTTGTTATTCAAGGGCTTGATTAGGAATACAGTTTCTTCATTTACTTAAATATCAAGAAGACGTTCCTCGACATTTGAGCATCTTCTGAGGGGAAGTGGTTCTTATAGAATTTGACTTGAAATTGATGAAATATCTAGAATAAAATTTTCGTCGCGTGAAGTTCTATAGTTACATCTTTTGTAATTTCTTGACTTGACTTGCTCAATCGATATTTTATACAATCCCATCACATTAGTCCACCCTTAAAGGCAGTGAAGTTGATAGTAACATAGCAATTTACTTTGCCTGAATTTGTTGGATACTTGGAAAAAAACTATCGAACCTTAACTCTGAGGTAATACGTCTAGAATCAATTATCAATTCAACGTGACAATCAAACTGAGATACTATATATTTAGTGACAAACCAAAACATCTTATAAGATAAACATAGGTGCCCCATAAGGGTAAGGATTAAGTTTTATGATTTCTCTTGACACATTTCTAATCCCCATATTGTTACGATAACTGTTGTCTCAGACCCCAAACAAAAAGAGAGCATGTCGAATTGAAACTGGGAAGTGTCAATTGGGCTCCGGCCTGCGAGAACCAGCCCCCGTCGAGGGAAAGCTCAGAATCCGCTTTTCTCTGCTCTAGTGAGCCAGCGAGCAGAAAGTTTACGGAGATAATCTCCTCGCCGGAGTTACTTACTCCACCTCAATGGTCCGATGGCGACTGTTAAGAACCCACAAGCAAACTGGGTAACAAGCCTATGCGACCAAGGTCAGCTCGTTGATGTTTATTAATACGCGATTGTTGGGCTTTACTGTCCGATGTGGGAGACCTTCTGCTGCGTACTCGTGGACGGTTGTATACAGTCACGTCATCGCCACCTTCTAAGACAATCATCGATTTGCTCAACTCTTTCGCGGTCTATCGGTGTGGATATCGTTGTGCATGTAGACAGTGAAGCGGTAGCTCCGGGGCTAGGGTTTTAGCTTCCAATGGTGGAGAGAAGGAAGCCTTTGGTGCTCTCTTCCACCAAAGTTGTTATTAATTCCGTGCTGAGTTCGTCGCGACTTGGTGAAGGAGACCGAATCCGAGTCGTCGCCGGGAAAGAGCCACTCGACGATGACGTATCTCCGGACTTCCAGCTGCAGGCCGGAATTCTCCGGTTCCCGAGGGACAGTGACGTTATTTCGGACCCCAAGTTAGGTTCTCTCGATGACGCCGCTTTGGTCGGGCTCTCCACCTCCGCTCTCAAACAGCTGTCCATAACTTCGGGGTCACTGGTAAACAAAGTCTCTTTCCTGAGCCTTGTATGGTTTTGAGGGAATGAAAGAATCGAAATGTTCAATTTCTTGACATGCCGGAGAAAACTAAAATTGTGGCTCCACTGAGCTTAATTGAAGTTTTTGGTTCACTGTGACTGCATCTTTTCGCGACAAAAAGAACTGAAATTTTTGTTTTAAAACTTTTCCTTTATGTCTAATAATGAGTCTCTGATATGAATTACGAAAATTTTAGCCGATTCACATTCTAAGCTCAATGGAGCCTCCAACAAGCATCTGGTATTATTTGCACATTGGAAATGTAATACCAATTGACTCTTTTGAGCTATCAAGCTCGATTATATGATTTGAGATTTCTAGTGCTGAAAAATATTTATCGTGCTTTTCTGGTTTGGAAGTTCTTTTTTATGGGAAGGTGATTTCACTATTACTAGCTTAATTCTTAATGCTGGCTTTGAATACTCAAGGTGCTTATCGAGAACATTGAGACAAATAAGCGAAGAGTTGCCCAGGCTCTTGTTTTAGACCCTCCCGGCACGCACGAAGTCTCACCTGCCCTTAGATCATCGACTTACTATACAATGCTTACGTTTCCTTCGGTCACTTTTTATCAAAATGGCTGTATGCGGCCACTTGGGGAAGTTGCCTATCTATCTCCGCTGTTGGCATTTAACCTGGAATTGCACGTTTCATGCTTGAAATCTCTCGTCTCTCGAGGTCAAGAGACTTTGGCATCTTATTTTCAAGCTAAAGTGGGTGATGAGACGTGTGGGGAAGTAATTGAGGGTTCTGTGATTAGTGTAAGATTGGAACCATTCCCTTGTTTGCCAAGATATGCTTCACACTTGAGGGCTTCTTTTGTGAAGATACCAGAATGTGGTACCCTTGAATCTCTCAAAGGAAGTTTTTCTGTTGAAGTTGAAGATCGCCAAAACATGATTGATTTGGCGTTGCAGAATTATTTTGAGGTAGATAGATATCTTGCAAGAGGTGATATTTTCAGTGTTTGCATAAACTGGAATTGCAATTCGATTACTTGCATTCCTTGCAACCAAAACTCTCAAAGTAGTTGTGATAACATTATCTACTTCAAGGTAAGTTTCCCTGTATTTATGCCTGGTCAAACTTGTGCTTAAAGATGTCACGGTACCTTAGGTTCTTATGGTGATGTAATTTTTGTCTCCAGGTTGCATCAATAGAACCATCGGATGAGCAAGTACTTCGAGTCAATAGTAGCCAAACTGCCCTTGTGCTAGGGGGGACTTTTCCTTCTGCTGTTCCCCCAGATTTGTTGGTTGCGGGAACAAAAGACTTTGAACCTCTGCACAGGGACACCGTGAAAATTTTGGCCTCCATTCTTACACCGCCTCTTTGTCCTTCAGCTCTTTCTTCTAAATTCAGAGTTTCTGTTCTCTTATATGGATCGGCAGGTGTGTCTTATGGTTCCTATTCTGTTGTTCTACTTTGCACTGCAAAGATGATCTTTGAGTTGACTTGCATTTTAGCTTTATTTATTTCATTTGAAGTGAGAAAAAAAAAAAAAAATCTTTCTAATGAAGTCAATAATAGGCCAAAGAATACAGTGGCCAGAATATAACAGCCCAGAGCTATCATTTGTAACCAAAATAATGGCATTGTTCTACTTATGTGCTTACATGTGCTTGTGGTTCTAATCCCACACCTGTTGCAGGATGTGGGAAGAGGACTGTGGTGAAATATGTTGCTCGTCGATTGGGCCTCCATGTAGTGGAATATAGCTGTCATAATCTAATTGCGTCCTCTGAGAGAAAGACATCTGTTGCTCTAGCTCAAGCTTTCAACACCGCTCAAAGGTAAAATAGCTGAGCACAATATCTATGCAAGTTTTGCCGAATTTGTATTGTATCCCACTGTTACCAGCATTGCAACCGTATTCCCTTGCATAGCTTAAAAGTAGATGCATGTGATTAAAGTAATCCAATGTTATTTGACATCTTCTTTCTTTTATTCCAATCAACATTCCTGTATTGAGATGGCCAACATGAAATCAGTAAATTCTTGTTCTAAATGCTGAGCAATCAGGAAGCAGTCCGTTGACTTGGGAACCCATCTTTTTACTTTATACACTGTATGGCCCAAGATGATTTCATCGAGTAATGGGTATCTACTAAATCTAGCCACGAGGGTATTGTCACTGCTTGGTTCTTCCCTTTTTTTTTTCTCTTTTTTTTTTTTTTCCTTTTTTCTCCCCTGATATTGTTGTTCTATGACCCAAAACAAAAGGAAAAGATAAAAGCAGCAAACGAATATTGATGTTCCCACATCTTGTTCCTCACCTATTGGCTATGTGAACAGATACTTGCCTACTATTCTTCTTCTCCGGCATTTTGAAGTTTTTCGAAATTTGGGCTCTCGGGAAGGTTCACCAAATGATCAAGCAGGCATGGCTTCAGAAGTTGCATCAGTTATTCGAAACTTCACTGAGCCAGTCAATGAAGATGAAGATACCGAATCTAGTGGAGACCCCAGTGATAATTTTGTAAGATGCAACTATGTGTTATGCCATGTTCTTTTCTTATTGGACCTTTAACTTACTCTCCCATAATCTGATGTTCTGATATCTTAGGTATGGTTGGCTGCTTAGTGATTGAAGCTTTCTTTTCTATCTTTTTCTTTCTTCCATTAGATGCTCCTTCTCGTAAAATAGATGGGGTGTTGTACTTTTTGCACTTCCTAATATATATGAGAGTTCAAGAATAGAATTAAGCTATCTATCTATTTGATTTTCCAAACTGCCCTTAAACTTGAACCGGCCTTTCTTCTTCCACCCAAGGATGTAACATTTATTTGTGTTATTAAAATCTTTGCCATGTGCAAATCCCCTCAGTTGCATAATGGGGAGAGATCCTTTTCTGCTTGAATTGGAGGAAGACCAGGAATAGGAGGGTCAGAGAATGGTCTTTCTGTGTGGTGGGGAAGAATGTGGATTGAGCGCAGAATGTGGGGGGGGGGGGGGGGGGGGGGGGTGTTGGTGCCGGGGGGGTTGGGGCTTGGGGGCTGAGGTTGAGGAAGAGAGTCGCAGTACTCACCTTGACTTCAGATTGATATAGACCTATTTTAGGATATTTCTTAGGGAAAAACCTATGCCCTTATAGATGCCACTGCTGAGTGGTTTGTGAGATCCATAGATGCCTATGTACTGAAGGTAGTTTGACAGCTTGACAGTCTTAATTGATTTCTTTCCTCTTGTATGCTAGCATTGGGGATGGAAGGAAACAATCATGATGGATTATTCTCGTTAATTATTTGCCACTTATGCTCAAGAACAAGATTACTCTCCATTATGGATTGTCAAGGATGTTTACTCACATACTGTGCTGATGCAGCATGTCAAGGATGGTGGGAAGATAAGCAGGCATCAGGTTCTACTAGTTGCAGCTGCTGACAGTTCTGAAGGTCTACCACCTGCTATAAGACGTTGCTTCAGCCACGAAATAAGTATGGGTCCTTTGACTGAGGAACAAAGGGTTGAAATGTTGTCTCAGTCACTGCAAACCATTTCTGAGCTCATGTCTAATGTAAGTGACTACTGTTTCTCTTATATGTTTCATGGTTAATAGCTTTTTTGACTAATGATGCATTTAATGCCCCAGCCAGAGTTGTTGAAAGATAATTTTTGGCTTTCTCCTTGTATGTGGCAAATGCGTGTCCTGACTGCAGCTAGCATTTAGGTGGAGTGACACCACTAGTTGTAAGCTGTATCTCACAGTCTGCGTTCTTCATTCTGTGTCTTTGGGTATAATCACGTGGTGTAATGGGATGGAAAATTTATCTAATCGATGCAGTTTTAGAAGATATATATGGAAACTTTTGTCCTTTCATGCATCCATGGCAGTTGATATTTCATTCTGTTGCCATTAAGGGCCATGCAAACTCCTAATTCCTCTCTATTTAATAATATCTTACATGGCGATCATGGCTTATTTTCTTGTGATAATGACTATTAACTTTGATGTATCAGAACATTGTTATTGCAGGCTGGTTCAGAGGAGTTTGTAAAGGAAATTGCTGGGCAGACATCTGGTTTTATGCCTAGGGATATACGTGCTTTGATTGCTGATGCTGGTGCAAACTTAATTCCCAAGGGAAATGTTTCACTCCAAAATATTCAGCTCAAGGACATAGAAAGCAACTCATTTGAGGTTGCTCCACGGGTTCTGGGTAAGGAAAACTTGACTAAAGCGTTGGAACAATCAAAGAAAAGGAATGCATCAACATTGGGCACTCCTAAGGTAAATTAGCCATCTAAGTTAATCTTATATGCTGATCTTGTTTCAGTATTCATAGCCAGCAATTTGTTTGTAGGTATGTTTCATTATTCCTTTTCTTATTAAGGTCTATTGTGTGAGAAGTATAATTATTATGGAAATTTACTTCTGATTGTAGATTTATATTCACATTCAAAATTATTTTGGCGATAGGTTCCGAATGTGAAATGGGAAGATGTTGGTGGGCTTGAGGATGTGAAGAAATCAATATTGGATACGGTTCAGGTGAGTTCTTTTAGATTTTTTGAGCATCGTTGCTTATTGTCAACGATGAAACTGCTGTGTTTTATTGGGTTTCAAGCATCTTACATTTGTTCTTGCGATTGGAAACCCCAACTCCCCCCCAACCCCAACAAAAAAAAAAAGAAAAAAGAAAAAAAGAGAAAAAAAAGTAGGAGTTTATTCTTTGGTTTGCCTACTAGTGATTTATAAATCCAAAGCCCCTTTTTCTTGCTGTGTGTTGCATGAATTTTCGGTCTGGAACATTATATGCCCATAATTAGTCTCTGGGAGATTTTCCCGATCCAGAGGGCAGAACTCCCAGAATTCGACACTCCCTGACTACCACTTTTATGTTGGCTCTTTTACCCCTCGTTGCTCTGAAAAGGTGTATATCTATGGGCCTGAAATTGCCAGGGTCAGTGTAGTGATGTGGACTTGTCAAACTTAGTGTTTCTTCAAAAGCATTATGAAAATAGGAGAGCTCATCACTAGAATGGGCTTGCCCCCTACATTAGGTCACTCGTTGTTTTTTCTTAATTAAGTAAGAAGTGCCCTTCATCAAGTGCCGGTCTTTGGTTAAAGACAAAAGGTAGGGATTTTCGAGGAGGCAAGGCTACCTTCATTGTGCATCCTACCTCCCACATAGGAGAGTTGCGAAGATTGAGGCCATGGTTCAAGAACCATTCGTTGCACGTGTGACATTGCTCATATACAAAAAGATTGAGTATGCAAGATGCTAAGAAACTAAGTTGGTTTCAAAAGTCATATTATATACATGTCTCAGTATTAATCTATGCTAGACATACTCGAAAGTTGTCTTTAGATTTGTGGTAGTTTTCATCAGAGAAATGACTAGATAATATCTTCTTGAGCATATATTCTCTTGATGTCAATGCACAACAGGTGTAAGTAAAAAAAAATGCTAATTCAGTGCATTGAAAGTGATTTGGGCCCTTGTGTGGTTTGTTGAGCATTAGAACACATTATTTACTTGACATGACGCAAAAGAAAAACAGGTTAAATTTAAAAATTCTAGTTGAATGCTATTTATTGACAATATTTTGTGCCCTGGTGCAGTTCCTAATTGGTTTCTGCATATATTTTCTCTATATCATCACATATAATCCAGAATTGTCTGTGTCATTAAATATAAGATGGAATTTTGGAAGTAGGCTAGAAAGGCCACTTCTAAACTTGTAGTCTGTCAGTTATTATTGTCATTCCTATCTGTCATATGCAGTTACCTCTTCTTCATAAGGATTTGTTTTCATCTGGGTTGCGAAAGCGCTCTGGTGTTCTTCTATATGGTCCTCCTGGAACAGGGAAGGTATTTACTTTCGTGTTGCATTTTTAACTGTAATTTCTTAGTTTACTCTCTTTCTTCTTATCAAAACCTGCTTCATGACTTTTTTTTGTTATCTCTGTTTCAAACCTCAGACTTTATTGGCAAAAGCTGTTGCAACTGAGTGTTCCCTGAATTTTCTTAGTGTAAAAGGGCCTGAGCTGATTAACATGTACATAGGAGAATCTGAGAAAAATGTTCGAGACATTTTCCAGAAGGTAAAATATCCATTCGTTTTTATCAATATTTCTGTTGTTTATTTATTTTTATTTTTTTCATGTAGCTGAGGTTTGGAAAGATTTTCTTCAGCTGACAAGTTATGATACCGGAAATTGCTTGTAGGCCAGATCAGCACGCCCATGTGTTATCTTTTTTGATGAACTTGATTCTCTTGCTCCAGCTCGGGGGGCCTCTGGTGACTCTGGTGGCGTTATGGACAGAGTGGTTTCACAGGTGAAGATATTTTTTTGTATGAAATCAGACAGGTTTTTTCTCTTATTCCTTAATGTTTACTTAACATTAGAAACTTTCTTTTGTCACTAGATGCTTGCAGAGATTGATGGCCTCAATGATTCAACACAGGTACTCTTATTGTGCAACACTTACATACAAATGTACACTGATTTTGTTTCTTTGTTTTACTTTAGTCCTAAAACAACCGCACATATTTTTAAATCTTTCTGGCTTTTAGGACCTATTTATAATAGGAGCAAGCAACAGACCAGATCTAATTGATCCAGCACTTCTACGGCCTGGCAGATTTGATAAGTTGTTATACGTTGGAGTTAATTCAGATCCATCTTATAGGGAGAGGTTAGTTTCTTGTCATTAATTAAGTGGTGATTCCAACAAGTCTTATTTAATTAAGTGGTGCCTCTTCCGGATATAGTAAAGGCAAGAGGGTCAACTTTTGGGACAAGACCCACCAGATGCATAACTTATCAATGAGAACAAACGATTTTTCAGATTGTTAACGTGATCGGCTGTTCAATGGATCCTGATTTTCATTTTATCCAGGGTCCTCAAAGCACTTACACGGAAGTTTAAATTGCATCAAGATGTATCGCTTTACTCAATAGCAAAGAAATGCCTCCCAAACTTTACTGGAGCAGACATGTATGCTTTATGTGCAGATGCTTGGTTTCATGCTGCAAAACGCAAGGTGAGTCTAGGGAGCATATTATATGCGAATTTATTTAATTGGTCAAGAATCAGCAATAAACAATCGATTCTTAGTTTGAGCAATTATGTCTTATTTGGATAAGTAGGCTTATTAGAAATGTGACGGGCTTTTTAAACCTCTCATATAATGTGGTCTTTTATCTTTCGCCTGGATTGGTTGGTGCAGACATTTGAAGAACTTCACACTTGATTGGTGCTGTAATGAAACTGATATTTTCTCCATGATTTAAGAGGTGCTTAGACTGGTTTATTTTCTTGTAGGTTTTGGGTTTAGATTCAGATTCTTCATGTGCTGATGGTCAAGCAGACACTGTTGTCGTTGAATATGCTGATTTTATGAAGGTATGACACACTTGTCTTGAAATAGTGATTCCTGAGGGAAATCATACATATTTTTCCTGCTTTGAGTTTTTAGTAGAATAAAAGAATGGCACTTAGGTTGTAGAGATTTAGCTCATGACAGTATGTTGATTGATCAAGATGTTGGAACTATTCTGATATCAGTCCTTGATGATGCATAATCTCGAGCAGTTTTCTGGAGTTTGCTTTAGAAAACATTTGGAATGGCTTTTTGCCCTTTTTTTCATAAGTCTTGTTTAGCCTTCTTGGATGATAAATGGCCCCATTAATAGGATCTTCTTTGTATCTGAGATACCAGAAAACTGACATGTCTTCTATCAAGTATTTCCTGTCATGCTTCTCTCACTAGTTTTCTAGAGGGAGAAGCTCTCCTCTCTCCTCCGAGTAAGAGTTTCCTTTTCCCCAAAGTGGATCCAAGCAGTCCCCTTTCTCTTTTATTGTTCCAAAGCAATACCCATGAAGAAACCTCCTTTTGTACATCCTTCCTTGGTCTTTGCACCAATGACCCAACTAAATACCTCCAAAAATTCCCCCTAACAACCTTTGTTCCCTCTTTGGATGTGGCTGGCGATCAAGGCTCATGGTATTATTTTTGGAGTCTTATTTTACTAGTTGTAATTGATCCTTTGTAAAGCAATCTTTTGCTTGGCCAAAAAAATAAATAAAGAAAGAAAGTACTGCCAGTTGAATCTCTTTTCGTTCTGCTTATTTGGTAGTTTCATTATCTTGGACTGATCCACAGATTACTAGACATTAGAGCCGCTGCCTTTGCGATTAAGAGACACGTTTCAAGATTTTAAATAAGTCAATAATTATGTCTATGTCACTGTTTTACTCTACAACATCATTAGGTTTTGTTGCTTTATGGATAATCTAAACTAAAAACATAAGTTGTAGAACCAATTACCGGAATTGACTCTATCTGAATGCCTTTGTCCTAACTAATCAGGTCCTGGAAGAGCTATCTCCATCCCTCTCGATGGCTGAGCTTAAGAGATATGAAGTGCTCCGAGATCAATTTGAAGGATCCTGGAAATAAGTTTGTGGGAAAGCAATTTATGATGTCTGTATTGCATATACCCTAATGGTTCAGGCGCTCTGACTATCAAATCCTCTTCATTTGTTTATTTATCTGCAAGATTCTGAGCTCTTGTTTATGCTTAAATCAGGCGTTACTTGCCCTAACGGTTGGCAGGCAACAGTAACATCCCTTGCCCTTAAGAAACAAAAGGATTGCGAATTTATATCTAATGGATTAGATGTTGTGTTGTGGACGATTAGCTAGTAATATTTGGAATACCAGTTTAATAGGCTTCTATTGCTTTGCTATAGCAATCTGATCATGCCGCAAGAAATTAACCCCGAGGCTTCGGGGATGGGGTTAATGGTCATGTTTTGTGTAGTATTTAGAAAAGATGTTCGCAGCTTAAGATAAAGTTTTGAAATTTGATCTCAATTATCAGACTAGAGGGGACAACTCCGAACATATTCTCTTTTTTTAGCTTGGAGTATGTTCCACCAACTAGGCATGCAGGACCAGTTCTGTAATGGGCTCCACTCGGTACGTTTTCCTTGCTCAAGATCGACGTCAGTGGATAATTGTGCTGAATCTGGAGGATAAGAAGTCTATGGGACTGATGCCGGTTGGTGGGTAGTTTTATCTGGACGTTTGAGCCGTGACTTTCACGGTCTACACTCAATATTTAGATTTGGAGGATAAATGTTATCGTACAGTAGAACAGTTCGATAGACTATTTCTCATGTGCTTGCTCTCCTATTAATTCAAACTTCATCATTTTTTAGTATCATGGCGTAAGACGATTCAAAACGATCAAGTTCTCTTTTCTCAACGCAGTTTTTCATCAAATTTCACTGGTTATCTGAAGCCATGACAGGAAATTTCATTCTGAGGAACAAATGATGAAAGGATTGAAATGCCTGGTTTCGAGCACATAGGTTTCTTCAGTTGTTTTGCCCTCGGGTATCATGGATTTTCTGCCTTTTTTATCCTCCACTCCGGCCTTGTTGAGATTGACAGCGAAATTTCAGATTGAGTTGACAGAGGTCCTTCTCAACGTGATTGACTACTTCTTCTTGCTGTTTTTTATTTATGTATGTAGTCCTTTTGAGTCAGAGTGGATAGAGATTCTCTCTTTTGGCAGAATGAGCTTGGTTAGCTCTCTAATTCCCAACGTCCCCCATGTGTCCCTTGTACCTCGGTTGCTTCCGTGGTGTGTTAATGCTTATTCTAATAACCACTCCTTTGCGTCTCTTTCCCACCCTTCGAGATCAAAAGTGAACTCCATCGATTAGTACTACACACGACTTTGCCGTCTGCTCCCTTCAAACCTGATGAGCTTGCTTTTCCAACAGTTTTGTTTTATTTCAATGACCTCTCGGAGTCCCAATGCTGCATGTCGATCCCCCCACCTCCAATTATTTCTCCAGCTGTGGGTTTGGATAAAATTGACTACTCTCGACGATTGATGCATGGACTTTTCAACCTCCGAAAAATAATGCCAGAGTGGGACGTCAGAGTAATGTATGTAAAGTGTTGTTTCTTTCATCGTCCTTTTTGGTCGCAAGCTCTGCAGTTTCGCCGGCCTCGTCATTGAACCCAGGGAATGGCCCCCGTCATAACCTGATAGCATTTGGTCCTTTCCCTTAATCATGAATCATTTGCCCCCTAACCCAACAAAAAGAAAAACACAGAATGACCTTCCCATTTCATTAGAGACGTAATTATGGTAAATGAAGTAAATCCTTCAACTTTTACCAAGTGACTTGAATAATGGAATTCTAAACCACCACCATTCACGCAGAAAAAAGAAGATAGAATTTGACATCTCTATGCATATCAACTATAGTATATGCCCAAAAGGTTATATGCCTAATATATTTAAATACGCTATTGCATTAGAATTAACACTTCCTGAATTAGGAGAATAAGATTGAGTAGTCACTGCATAAATATGGTTCATACATGCAAGAACACTTCTATAGACTAGCTTTTTATTTTAAGTTCTTTTTAGAGAGGGGTTTCCAGTTATATTCTTCTTCTACCTAAGTCACTTTCCCTTTGGCAATTGGAATAAAGTGCAGCCACTGGCAATCCAAGATTGTAAAGCTCCACAAAGTCCCTGGTATTGAAATTTTGGTGCCACCAAGGTGCATAGATTGTCTGCCTACCTAATTGATGAAACAACACAAAAGCAAACTGGTGGATCCCCATTGCTGGTCTTGGGCTTCATAGAATGGAAGTTCTTACCCTACAATCATTTTCGCTAGGCCATGCATAAGAGTTTTTGAAGTGTACTAAAGAGAACCTTAAAGAATATATGTTATCATCTAACTCTCTTCAATTATTCATTCTTTCCACAAAGTGGAGGTGTGTAGGAGAGCCATAAATGTCTTGAAAGGCAAGGTTCCAAACTAATATAACGAATTCTAGCTTCATTAGCTTGTTGGCTCAATATTTGTTTCAATAAAGTGTTACTAATACTAATAAAGTAGCTTTAAATCTCTACATGGACAAGTCACATTTATTACGGACAATACAAATTATAAAACTAGGTAAAGAGTTCGAATGTTAGTATGAAAATATCTCTTTAAATTGTGTGGGAGCACAGGGAAACCAAAAAAAAGAAAAAAGAAAAAAGGGAAGGAGGGCCTTAGAGGGGAGGCAAAACTAGTTAAAAGTTGAGTGTTATTCAATCCTAATTCCGTGTTCCCTAGCCAAGAGATAACTAGTAAATAAATGACTTAGAAGAGATGACCTTTTCGCACTAGGTATTGATGGTATTCCTTTACCAATATACAAAATTTTAATTCAAATAAGTGCACTTTAAAAAGTTTCTTAGGAAAAAGTAATGGGAAATACATTGCTAAAATGAATTGTTTCCCTAAAATGAATCAAATTATTAATGTTATTAAAAGAGCTAACCATTATATCTTCAAAACCCATGCACGTGCTGAAAATGACTATGCTTTGCAGCCACTAGTGGAGGCATCTTAACTATTTAATCAAGAGTATTTGGAGAAAGCCAATTGAGAATAATCACACTTATAGTTAATTAAGAATAATCATGCTCGCTCATGGAGGCCTATAAGCCCTAAATTAATGATTATCAAGTGTGCTTTGTCTAGCCAATTGGCTCATCATGATTCGCACTAAACATGCTCATCATACCTCCTTTTAGGGAATTAGAGTCACCAATTATTTTACTATATCTTGAAAACCATTTTTGCATAACCAAATATTTCAAAATAAAAGGTGAAAAATATTTGAAAAGAAAAAGGTGGACATATATGTGGGGATTAGAGAAGATGGGAAGGATAATGCATTTTGATATCCTTGATATGGAAAAAAAAATAAAAAAGAAGAAGAAAGGCATCAATCACAATTTCCTATCTAGGCTTCTTATCATAGTATGTGTAAGGTCATATCGCCCACTTAAGAAACCCTTGCAACTTGAAAAGATACTTTATGCGGCTAGAACATCCACCAATAGAACATAGGACAAAATTAACAATGTTTTTGCCCTTTGGGATACTACATGGTGGCCAAAGATTCTAAATTATTTATATTTGTGAGTGCATGCAAGTATTTATCTATAGAAAGAGAGAGAAAGAAGGTAGCTCTCTTCTCCATTCGAACAAAGCATTTCTAGCATGTGCAAATCAACTAGGCAAAGTATAAACTCTTAGTATACAACTCTAAAACATGGAAGGGTTTCCCATTAATGTAAGTACTCCCTTCGGTTGGGATCACTTGGAGTAGGTGCATTAGGGTCCACCATAACCTACAAGGTAAGAGATCATATGTTTGATTTCAAGAATTTGAAGAGATATCTAGTGAATTATAGGCAACTAAAGACTTAGGACAAATGAGGGATCTTGAATTTTCGTTTTTTCTTTTTCCCTCCAATCCAAACACACCATATTTCACAAAAAACCTAGAAAACTAGAAAATCGATTCCTAAATATTAATCCCAAATAGGATCTCGCTTGTTCCAAAACTAAATCTACATAAAGTGGTACTAGAAACCTAGGTTGTTTAAGGGAGCTCTTTTAGTAATGTCTAATTGTTGTAGCTCTTCTTCCCCAATTCCACTATGGGAAGTTGCTAATGCAACCTATTTTGGACCAACCCCAATTGACTCCACACTAGCCCAAGCCTAAAAGTTCGTTAATAATCCACATAGGGAGTTGAGTCTAGTAACTTTTATTAGTACCAACTTCCTATGTGTTCCTCCCTTGGATAACTAGAAGGAATTAGTACCTTTGATCTTCTTGGGAATTTATCTATCAATTAATATGTAACTACTCTTTAAGGAACCCATGCCAGCATTTATGATGTCATTTATGATCTTTGACTAGCTTTTAGGAAATAAACATATCTCTCCTATAAATAGGTATGTTCTTTTATAACAAAGACAATTTATAAGTTTATGAGATTAAGAGTTAAGCTTTGGCTTTTCTTTCAAAGTTTTAGATCTCTTTGGCTTGTTCCAAGAGTTTTAAACAATCTTACTCGGTATCTCTTTGAAATTACTTCTAATAGAGTAATGAGTGTTTGTCTTCAAAATCTAAGGTAATGATTATTTTTTATCCTTAGTTTTCAAATATAATTTTATCTTTTGTTTTGTCCTTTCCATATGGTATCAATAGTGAATAAAATGCTAGCACTTGAGTTAGGAGAGGTAAAATAACAATTGTAAAATGTTCTGCAAACCCTAAAAGCCCAAACTCTATGTTTTAAGGCAATAAGTAATAGGATAATACTTCCCAAGGCTAGATAATGATCATGGCCTATGAATGGAGTTGACCTTAATGAATTCATTGATTGGTTATGTCATATTAAAGGGATATTTAAGTTTAAGGGGTATGATAATCAAAATAAGTATAAAGTTATTGTTCTTCAACTCAATGAATATGCTTCTTTATGATGGGAGAATGTTAAAAAAACAAAGAGATTGGGAAGTTAAGGAGAGGGCTTGTTCATGGGAAAATTGAAGAAACTGCTAAAAAAATGATTTTTACCCAACAATTACAAACAAACCTCTACCTTAACATGCAACATCTCAAGCAATATCTCAAGCAAGAAAATAGGAGTGTGTAGGAGTACCATGGTAGAATTGCAATCCTATTGTTCTTTTGATAATGCTTGCAAGCTAGCCATCAAAGTGGAGAGCCAAAGGAGGACTGTGAAGGGCACTAGATCTAGACCTTTCAACAAGGAGGGCAAGGGTTCAAGGTCTTACATCAAAGGGACTACTTTCTATAAGGATTTCTCATCCTATAACAAACATGGGACCACCAATAATGAGAAAGGCAAGGAAAAAGTTAAGGAAATTTCAAAGGCAAAACCAAATTTTGTCAAATAAGATCCTAACGAAAGAAAGTGCTTTAAGATCCAAGGACATAGTCACTTATAGTTGTTTTAGCAACTATACATAACCCACTTGCCATTTTAGTGTGTTTTAAACTCTTTTATTTTTGGCAATCAGTAAAATGGATTGAGACCTTATTTGCAAGCGATAAGCTAAATTGAAATGGGTTAAAAAGGCATGGGACAAAAAGTCATAAAAAGTACTTTCTCAATCAAATGATGCATAAACATATGTGAACAACATGTCGTCTTGCCGAGTACACATAACCCCCTTGTCATTTAAGCATGTGTTAAACTCTTGTCATTTTAACAAAAGGAAAACTAAATTATGTAGTTTTCTAATTGCGACTTTATTTGTAACGGATAAAATAAATTGAAAGGGGTTAAAGACTTTGTTTTCAAGGAGCTTAAAAGAGTACACCTTTGGAGACCCAAGAAACATGTTGTCATGTTTCATGTGACGAGACTACATGTCCTCGTAAAGGGTTCCTAATGCAAATCCATTTAGAAATGAGTTTGTGTATTTTCAAAGTGGAATGACGCAAAAAAACTGGTCAACGACATTTCCTTTTAGTGGGTATACTAACTCGCTTGTTTGGTGTGGTGAAATGTTTGGATTGAATGGGATGGCTTTGGATTTCAAGAGTTCCATGCTAAGCTTGTTGCAACACTATTAAGCTAGTGGAGCTTGCAGGGAAGGGAAAGACATACAGAGCTTATGCATCTCTAGCTCAAAGTTGATATTTTTCATTTCTCTTCAAGTTGTTACAAGTGTCTCTTTTAAAAAGTATGTTGGTTGAGCTTAAGCTAGTTGATTTACTCAACTAGCTTTACAAAAGCTTGTAGTCTTCACACATATCATGTTTTTTAATAAAATGCATGTCGACTTTGATGAAAATAGTGCAACATCCAAACAATTTCATGTGTATTCTATTTCTTGAAACATGAAAGACCATCACAATCAATCTAAATAATTAGGCATTCAGTAAGGTAAATGGAGATCGGAAGAGAATGTTGGGATATCTAGAATGTTTTTGATGATTAAGAGATTGTACTTAATCCATAAATATCTTACTTAGTTCGAAGTCCTTATATTATGATTAGCAAGAAATGGTAGAACTACAAGTAGGGAGAGGTTCCATATTCTCTCTTAAATATATATGATTTTTGCTATTGCAGATGGGACCCGTGGGCAAGAGAATAAGAAACTTTCTGCTTAAAGAACATCATGCGTCCACAAGTGATAAAACAAAAACTAAGGAAATTCTTCAGTGGGTCCAACATGTGAGTCCATGTCATTGACAATGGAGTTGCAACATGGATCCAGAAGCCTTTTCTTTTGAGCTCTCAAAGACTTGCGAAGACTTGTGCTTACAAAAAGGGGTTCCAACTCTATGACAAAAAGATGGCCTACTATTAGAAACTAAAGGGCCCATCTAAAACATAGAACTGTGTAATAGTGGGTTACCAGCGGAAGCTTATAAGGCCAGGCTCTCCTGTCGCCTTACCCAATGTGGGACTGGATATTTTAACACTTCAACACCTACAACTACAAAGAGGGATCTCGCGTGGCCCATGCGAAAAAGTAATCCAGACTTGCAAAGGAAACCCAGGCACGGTGCCATCCCATAGCGCTGAGTTGTCAAAACAAAAGGGGAGAAAAACGACGCCGTACCATGAAGCGTCAAGAGAAAATGTCGTGCGATCTGATCTTCCTCGAGAGGAGAGTTAGCGGCTTTGAAGAATCAGCCTTGTTCTGAGCATATCCATCATCTCTGGTTATGCAATGGCCGAAAATAGAAAATTTTTCAGCAACTTTTCTTGCTCGACCTGCTCTTTAACTTGATGTTATTCTCAATCTGCATATTATTCTTATTCTAATATTTTTCTTTGGAGTTCCTGTTAGGTAGGAATTTCAATAGAATCTCATAGAATAACTCACTATAGAAAGAAAATTATTAAATTAATAAGGAACCTAATTGACCCCTATCTTAGGTTGCCCTTGGGACCCTATTGAGAACAAAGTGGAAAAAGTAGTACATTATTAGGGCACTCTTCATATTTACCAGAATAATTTATAGATATTAAAAAGTGATAAAATTAGTCATTAAGGCTTCTAAATTGAAAATAATGATAATTCTTTCATTCATTTGTTATAGTATACTATGACACATATATAATTAAAAAAAAAACAAAATTTAAGTGTTAGAGGAGAAAAATAAGGATAAGGTAATAAATATCATTCATACAAAGAACACCAAATATAATATAATTTGAAAGCATTTCTGATTCACAAAAAAAAAAATCAAATTCTAATTATCTTTTTAACTTTTGCATTTCATTTTATTAAGGTCCCCAATGACCAACCACTATACTCTGTACAAGGAGGAGATAGCCATGAGGGATCTTGTCTCCACCGTTGCTTCCCCCTTGTGTTGATTTCTGTAGTTGCTTGGCCAATGAGCTCATTGTTAGAAACAAAAAAACAAAGAAACAGATCTTTCAATAAAAATACCATGAAGAAAGCAAGTGAGCTCATAGATGAAGCTCCTATGAACTAAGACAACTCATATATAAAGGGAGACACTAGCTTCTTCTTCCTATTAATGACCAAGAGATACACCTACCATGTTGCGATCCCAAACATCAACATATTTTGATAATATGCTTGATATTATTTGTAAATAATCTTGCATTTATTGTTATTCCTTATTTAGTATAGTTTTGAGTCCTATAAGTTAGACACAAATGTACAAACAACTTACAGCTGAAATATACACAATTCCTCTATACTCTGGCCTTCTATCAATTCTTACATAGTACTCAACCCTTTCCTTCTTTGAGACATATTGCTTCCATAAAAAAAAAAATTTCTCCAGGCCTTCATTCATGAGTTTGTGAAGGAATTCAGCTTTTCCCATTTATCTTTCAAAATTCTACCACACGTACAGTTTTTGGGTTTTCAATTAGCCCTTGAACTTTTATACGATTCCCTTTAATACCCATCAAATTTCCAATTTTTTCAATCTCACCCCCCAATTCCCAAATCTCACAATTTCCTCAGTTTCCCGCAAACCCTAAACCCAATCTCAGCCCTAAACCAAAATTTTGCCCCAATTTATAAAATTTTTCCCAAATCAAGCAACCCCTAAACCTAAATTGACCCAATTTCTCAATTCCCAAATCATAAACCCTAACCTACCATCCTCCTCATTGGACCCTTCTCCCACTTCCACTGATTCCTTACTCATAACCTCACCACCTTCTTTACCTTCTAATCTTGTTGAACATGTCCTTGACACAACAGCCCCTCAACCCGCAAATACCACCTCAGACACCACCTTGCATCATTCTAGTCATATTTCCCATCCTCCCATCTAAAGCTTTGACTATACTCGCCCCACCATGCCCTCCACTTCATGCACTTCCCTTTATCCCATCTCCAATTACATTTTCCTTGATCATTGTCATCCTCACTATCAACACCTCATCGCCTCTATTTCTGCCATCCAAAAACCCGTCACCTTTCAAGAAGCTATTCTTAATTCTCATTGGGTCACTACCATGAAACATGAACTTAATGCCCTTGCAGCCAATCACACTTAGGATGTTGTTCCCTTGCTTCTTGGTCGTCATCCCATTGGTTGTAAATGGGTTTGCAAGGTGAAGTATAATGCCAATGGCTCCATCAAACGGTACAAGGCTTGCCTGGTTACTAAAGGCTTCAATTAGTGTGAGGAAATTGATTATTAGGACACATTTTCTCCCACTGCTAAACATGTCACCATTTGTCTCATCATCACCATTATTGTCATTCATGCTTGGCCCCTCTATCATATGGATGTTCAAAACGCCTTTTTACATGGCGATCTTTCTGATGAGGTATATATGGAGCTTCCTCCTGGATTTCGCACTTAGGGGGAGCACATGGTATGTCAACTGCGAAAATCCTTATATGATTTGAAGCAAGCCTCTTGTCAATGGAATGCCAAATTTAACGATTCCTTGATTCAGCATGGTTTTCATCAATCTCATCATGATTACTCATTGTTCACCTACTTCTTTTGTGGCATTGCTTATTTTATGTCGATGATATACTGATCACAGGAAATAGCCAAGCTGGAATCATGGATCTGAAGCAATTTCTTAATGCCACATTCTTCATGAAAGATCTTGGTCCATCAAAGTTCTTCCTTGGTCTTGAAATTGCTCGATCTCTAGAAGGCATTTCCTTGAGTCAAGACAAGTATACATTGGAGTTAATATATGAAGCATAACTTGCTAGTTCTAAACCTTCGATTATTTCCATGGAACAAAACAAGTTATTCACCAACATAGAGTATGATGCCAGTTCACTAGAAAAGGTTGATGACGTTCCTTTTAAAGATCCCTTTGTCTACCAGAGATTAGTGGGTCAACTTATATACATGACTCTTACCAAGCCAAACATCACCTTTCCAGTTTAATTATTGAGTTAGTTCATACATGATCCCAAATGTTCTCATATGGAGGTAGCACTCAAAGTGATAAAATATCTCAAAGGTTGTCCAACCCTAGGTTTGATGTTTCCATCCTCCTCAAAATTTAGGTTAAAGGCTTTCTATGACTTAGATATAGCACATGTCCCATGACACAACGATCCACCACCGATTTTTGCATCTTACTAGGAGATTCACTGATATCTTGGAGAACAAAGAAACAACCCATTGTCTCACTATCCTTAGTTGAAGCAGAATATCGAGCTATGTAGGTAACTACCTGCGAGATAGTATGGATCAGGGGGCTTCTCAAAGATTTTGATTTCCACATGCGACACCCAGGTCTACTTTATTGTGATAATGAAGCTGCAGAGAATATTGCAGCAAATCCAATGTACCAAACATATTGAGGTTGAATGTCACTATGTAAGAGAGAAGCTACAACAAGGCATCATCAAAACGCATCACATTTCAACCAAAGATCAGCCGGCAGACTTATTGACAAAGGCGTTGAGCAGCAAGCAACATTAGCATCTCCTTTCCAAGCTTGGAATATTTGACTTGTTTAAATCTCCAGCTTGAAGGGGACTGTTAATGACCGAGAGATACACCTACCATGTTGCCATCCCAAACATCAGCATATTCTAATAATATGCATGATATTATTTGTAAATAATCTTGTATTTATTGTTATTCCTTATTTAGTATAGTTTTGAGTCTTATAAGTTAGACACAAATGTATAAACAACTTACAACTGAAATATACACAATTCCTCCATACTTTGGCCTTTTATCAATTCTTACACTTCCCACAAACTCTTAATGATCAATTTCTGAGTTTGAGTTCTATGTTAGCTTGCTACAGTAATACTCTCCCAAAGAAATGCTCGCCACAACCTACTCTATCATTTCTACCTATGCCTCCAATATGCTGTTTCGGTCCATGGCCAACGATGTTGTCCTACCCAAGCTTTGTTCCTACATCTACTCCAATTTGTAGTGCCTCTTCAACCCTCTCTTCCCCATACTTATCCTCATTATCAACGAGTTCAATGACATGGCCTACAATGAAGTCTATGACGCCGTCGATGTCTACCTCCGCACCAAGATCAACCCCATTATGGACCCAGTCCTTGTCAGTAAAACCCCATGCCAGAAGCAGTTATGCATGGACGTCACGAAGATTTTCTTTTTTAGGAAATAATTACACACACAAAGGCACCTATAGGAGCTTATTTATAAACTTAATAACCAACTCATTCGGCACAAAGTTTGAAAATCATATGCTTGTATGTTTTGATTAAGAAAAATTTTATTTGAATATATGTTAAATAGAATATTATATTTATTTGAACATATATTAAATAGAATATTATACTTGCATATATGATAGAATATATGAGGTTATGAGTGCACATATTAAAACTCAAAGGAAGTAAAAGGTGTGCAAATTATAATATCAATTGATGATATTATAAAGTAGCCATGTTCCTACATTTTATTATCAAATATCAAATATGAAGCCAATTTGATTTAATCTTTGAATATTTTGTTTCATAGATTAATTTACATTCTTGGTTATGTTAAAGGAACTTTGATACTTGGAATTGGTGTATTTAAGGTGTAATGGACCGACCATATATTTATATATGGATACATGAAGCTTATCTATATGTTCAGCCTGTATGATTTGTTCAGCCCGTGAAAAGGTTCAGCCCGTATGATTTGTTCAGCCTGTGAAAAGGTTCAGCCTGTATGATTTGTTCAGCCCATGAAGAGGTTCGGCCTGTATGATTTGTTCAGCCTGTGAAAAGGTTCGGCCCGTATGATTTGTTTAGCCCGTGAAGCTTGAAACGGCAGCATTCTTAGCGAGTCACTTATCCAAAACAACAGCGTGTGAAGCAAATAAGAGCATAAGCTCTTATGATCGAAAGCCTGAAGCCCTAGCCGCATTCTTCGACCTAGAGCTATACTTCTCCTCTCGATCTCTCTCCTGCGACAATGGCTCCAACGGGAAGAATGGTGAGGTGACTGAGTGTCAGAACGGTTATCTTGCTGAAAAATCATCATCTGCATCAGTACAACGTCGTATCCATCAAATCTCAACGGAAGGATTTCAAAAAGGTTTGAACCGAAACCCTAATCTGTTCAAGGTTCAAGTACCTGCTATAAAAGGGAGATTCGGATGAAATATTTGAGCTTGCTGAGATATATTTTTGCTGACTTGATCAAAAGAGATAAAAAGCCCTCATCGATTTGCTCTTATTACCGTGTTCGGTAACATTTGAAGGAAAAGGAAATCTTCGGTGATATTTTCTAAACTTGTTATCTTGTGAATATCATTTGATAGATTGATCTTTGTATGTGCTAGATTAATCGTAACATTATTTGCACATAAAGATTATTGTAAATCTGAAACCCTAAATTTGTGAAATTGGGGCTTTCGAGATTAGAGCTTGAATTGACTTTGTATACATTCAATTAGCTCTCTGATAAGCTTAAATCCTCACTCATATCATATATTTGAGGAATGAGCTTGATGTATTAAGGTTTTTGTAAACGTAACCTTGTAACCGTGAGCTATATAACTCCTTTTGAGGAGTTGTGAGGTGAAGGAGAGGTGCTCTTCTTGTTTGAAGTAAATCATATTTCAACTCGGTTTGAGTTGAAGGAGAAAAGGGTGGAAGTAGGTGAAAAGTGCCGAACTACCGTGAAATTCTTGTGTGTGAATTTTTTGATCTAATTCTTTTATTTGTTACTCCATTACTATTGTGATATCTTGTCTAGTTGTGTTCACCGTATAGAAACAAAATTTAGGAAGAATTGAAAAATTAAATAAACTTCTAGATATCCAATTCAACCCCCCCTTCTTGCATAGCCATAAACCTAACAATCTCAACATTCCTCCTTGATGCATTTGTTTTTTTGTTATTCCAAGCATGCTTCAAATGACTCGAACTTAACTCTTGGTAGTGATTTTGTAAAGATATCAGTAACTTGATCTTGAGTCTTACAAGATGTTATCTTGATCTCCTTCTGAGTAGTAGCTTCTCAAAGAAAATGATACTCTATTGCAATATGCTTTGTTCTACTATGAAGAATTGGATTTTTTGTTAGGGCAATTGCTAATTTGTCGTTACAAAAAATTTCTATAGGCTCTTCTTGATTTTCTCCCATGTCAACAAGAATTCTTCATAGCCATATAGCTTGTGTTCCAATTTTGTGGCTGAAACGTACTTTGCTTCTACTATAGATAATGCAAATCTCATTTCTTTGACATCCAAGAAAAAAATCTAAAACCTAGTGTGAAAGCACATGTGCTCTTCATATCATCAACTGAGCCACCCATATCACTATCTATAGATCCAACAAGTTTTTGTTCTACAATTGGCTTGTACTAAATACCATAATTTCTTGTACCTTGTAAATATTTGAGAATTCTTTTTTTACAACTCCATAATGAAGTTGACTTGGTTTTTGCATGAATCTTGAAGGTAAGCTTGTAGCATACATGATATCAAGTCTTGTCATAGTCAAATAAAGTATGCTGCCAATAAGACTTTTATAGATTGAACCATTTGTCTTGTTTGAGCCATCTTCTTTCTTAAATTTTTTCATTATGCATGAAAGGTGTGCTTACTGATTTGTATCTTTTCATCTTGAATTTTCTTAATAAATTCTTAGTATATTTTCTTTAAGAGATAAATATTCCTTCTTCTTCTTGACTTGATTCAATACCAAGAAAGTAATGCATCAAACCCAAGTCATTTATTTCAAAAGTTTTTATCATGTCATTTTGAAATCTTGTATCATTCTTTCATTATTACCTGTGTAAATGATATCCTCAACATATAGAGAGACAATAAGCCTTTCAAAATTACCTTGGATTTTGATATATAGATTAGGCTCACTTTAGCTCCTCTTGAAACCTTGATCAATGAAATATCCATCGATCTTGCCATACCATGCTTATAAAGCGTATTTAAGCCTATACAAAGCTTTCTTGAGTTTATAGACTTTATCTTCAGCTCATTGTATCTCAAATCCTTGTGGTTGATCCAAAATTTCATTCAGGAATGCTGACTTTACATTAAGCTAATTTCTTCCAAAATTTCATTGAGGAATGTTGACTTCACATTAAGCTAATAAATTTTCCATTTTCTATGAGCTACTACTACAATAAGAGCTTTGATTGTTTCTAATCTTGCAACCAGAGTCTTTACATAATCTACTCCAGGAATTTATGAATATCCTTTAGCAACTAATCTTGCTTTGTATTTTTGTATTAAACCATCGGGATTTAACATTGTTCTATAAACCCACTTAACACCAATAATTTTTTTTTTTTTAAGTATGTTTACTAGTTCCTAAGTCTTAATCTTTTCAATCATTTTAATCTCCTCCTCCATTGATTTTTTCCATACATCATGGTTTACTGCTTCTTCCAAATTTTTTGCTTCTAAAGAAATAAAATTGCAAGTTTCACATACTTCTCTTAAAGACCTGACTCTTCTTAAAGAAGTTTCTAGAGAAGATTCTTGTAGAGTTGGAGAAGATAAACTTGATTCTTATGTTGCTGGTGTTTGAAAACCTTCACTTCGTTATTGTACCTCCTTTATAGGTTTTTGAGTTTTTGGAATATAAGATGGTATTATAACATTTTTCTTTTCTATTTTTTCTTCTTCCCAGTTCCAACTTACATTTTCATCAAATTCAATATCTCTGCTAATAATTAATTTCTTTATTCTTAGGCTATAAATTCAATATCCTTTTGATTGATCACTATAACCTAAGAATATGCCTTTTTCAGTTTTGCCATCTAGTTTACTTCTTTTTTCTTCTAATGTATGAAAATATCATCCTCATAAAGAATCAAGAAAAATTTAGTATGCTCCCTCTAATCTTTGTAAATCAACATATATAATGTGATTCGTTATAATTACAACAAAACTGTATGAATTCATAAAACTGCAAAACTTTAGGTGTCAATGCTAGATAGCTTATTCAAATTCATAAACATATTTAATAAATCTATATACAATCAAATTTGCATCATATGCCTCAAAACACTCAGGTTGCACCAGATAAATTTCCTTATCTAGAGTTTTATTCAAAAAAGTGATCTTGATAACCAACTATTGTGGCTTTATATTAAAATCAATGACTAATATAATAGTTACTATCAAATAATCACATCAACTACCAACCTTTCAAACTTTCTTATGAAAACTATCTCGGTTTTATACATTCATTAACAACTAACAATTTTACAACCCTAAGGCAATTTAGTAAGCTCCAAATCATATTATATCTTATCAACAATGTCATGTCTTTAAATGTATATAAGACAAATACAACAAAGGCTAAAAACATCTATATGAGAAATTGGATTTACTATAACACCAATGCTATAATCAAGTACTCCTAAATAGATCAAATAATTTAAATGAAGCTTATTACCTCTTTATAGTTGATTCCCTGAGTGAAACCCTTTTAATTAGATCTAGAACCTACAAAACCTTAGCCAAGGTTATTTCATCAATTGGTTCATTTATTCTTACAAGTTTAAGTTATGGTTCCTTTGGCTCTAACTCAATATATATAGGTGATAGAAATGACATAGTCACATTGGCTTTACTACTATTTTAAATGGTTTGAGAACAATTACATTTCTTTGTCACATTATGTTCTAGATATTTTATTGTCTACACTTTCACAATTCTAGCACCTCTTAAGGGGTTACAAACTAACACCCTTTTCTAATGATCTATACCAAACACAAGACATTGAGCATATCTACTATCTACTTTACTTGAATATGGACCATTCAACTTCACGTCTAAAGCACATATTGGCTATATTATGATGCTCACAGTTCCTAAACACAGAAAATTTATCAACTATCCCGAAATTCTCTATTGCAATTAAATGAGCCTCTAAAATATTCAACATTGCCATTCTACCATAATATTCTCCATTAATCAAATTCAACCAAAAAGACTTATCCTAATTCAGCCTCCCTTTGCATGTGAATCCCAGATAATAAAAATACCATAAGTCACAAGACTATCCAACCACCAAGAATTAAATAGGGCTTCCAATAGATTGGATTCACAAACTAATACCAAAACTTTCATTCTAGGGGTTGCAATGGGATAAATGAGATTTACACTTATTGCAATTATCATTCTAATGACCATTTATCTTATAGAAAATAAAAATTACATTTATCACTATTGGAGTTAAGTCTAGCAATAGACCATCCTATCAAGTACGGTCATCACTAACTCCATAATCACCATACCTTTAAGTGAAGATCTCTACATAAATCATTATTACAAAATCTGATGGCGTATAATACCTTAGTGTCATTGTATCCAATAATTCCTCAATAGTGCACTTAGCAAGTGAATCACATATAAGGTGATCCTAAGTTAACCTTTAATGGACAATAAACTAATGCGACTACATTTCAATAATATGCTTCATGAAGCAACTCAATATTCTTACTGTTATAACTAAAAGGATTTACCAACTTATCCTTGATTAAGGTAAAATTATTATCTAGCTCTTCCATACAATACATTTATAGTTGACAAAAAAGGTGACCAAGAAATGAATACTAACCATTAGCATAGTATGGGCAAACTAAAAAGAGCTTACAAGCATTATCATACAAACACATGTGGGCAAAAAGTATGACATGTTATCATAATATTCTTAACACAATAGTAATAATAAGTAATACATAATAAAAATACAACATAAGTAGATTAGTAGAGAGTTTCACAAGCATTATCAAATAAATACATGTGGGTAGTAAACATGACATGCCAACTAGAAACTCTCCACTCAGCAGCCAACATAAGAAAGAACCAATCCTTATAATCCATCACCTATAGGTTTATGGACCACTAAGGCTAGCCCAAACCCATGCATTCTAGCTATGCAACATCCAAATCCTAATATGCAGTCACCTCTTGTGAGAGTATAACAACATACTAAGATTGGACTCATCCACAATACAAGAATGAAGTCCTATAATCCAATAAAATTGTGCCACTGTGGCGGTCGCGATCCAACTAAATCACGAGACAATCCCCCTAAATGCACAAGAACACAACCTATGACCCAATCAAGCCACATAATTGTGGTGATCATAACCTAATCAAACCACAAGATTGGCTTATGTTGCAGGATACAATGCATGCTACTCATAATCCAAATGTGAAACTCAATTTCAAAAGATTGAGGCATTAGTCTCTGAGTCGCACCTAAGCAACACTATAAGTGTCGCACAAATTGTATGCTATCAAAATATGGCCTAATATAAGTCCATACAAATACATATCATTTATTAGGTCATGTAATGGGTATCAAACAAACAAGCATGATAACATAGCATACAATTATTGCACATATAAGTTTATTAAACAATAAATCAAAAAATTTCATTCAAAATTGTCAACCAAATGGGACAATTATTTAGAAAAAATTGCATCAAAATTTTCTAAATAAAATTAGAAAATTTTTTACCTCAAAAAACACATCTCATGCACTGCCACACATCACCAAAAGTGGCTACCAGCCAATTCAAGTGGTTCATCCCATATTAGCCGATTCTTGCCATATTGGATGGTTTGAATAGATATGGCCGATTTAACATCCAGCCAGCCGATTCTCCAACCGATCAAGATGCCATTAAGATCATATGTGAATGATCTACCTCTGATGCCATAGACAATGGCAAACGAAGCTCATTAGTGGCCTAACATGGTTCAAATCAATTCAGGTCAAGTACAACCCATTCACAAAACTGCCATTTTTGGTGAATTTTTACATCGACAAAACCACCACAATGCAAGGTTCCGAATCTAGCCTTAACCTATGACAATAGTCACTAGTTAAGCTCAAATCTAAGTTTGAAATTTTGAACTTATAGGAACCATAAAATTGAAAAATTCAACCTTTGGGAACCATAAAATTGAAAAATCCAACCTTTTTAGCTCAAAATCTCATTTTTGGTTTGATTTTGGCCTTCAAATCGATGCTATGACCACTTTGACACCAATTGTTAGCAAATATAGCCTTATACAAGGCTCTTTTTTATGATTCAAGCACCAATCATAGAGAGAAAAATGGGTTTCTAGAGAAAACTCAAAACATGTCAAAAAGATACCAAACTTTTTTATTTCTTGAGCTGTAAGTTGTCACTAAGCTTTCCACTTTATTCTCTCTTGATACTAGCTTGATGAGGCAGCCAAGCTACGAATGGAGGAAGAACGGCAACGAATGGTGATTGCATAGTGAGCTCTCTCAACCTACGTGAACAATAACCAAGATGTGTGTGTTTCATGTGTTTTGTAAATGTGTGTGGTTGTGTTCTAACGGGAGAAAAAGAAGGAAAGGGTGATGTGGCAAAAATGCCTTGAAGGGCATTTTCTTATAGCCAAATGTAACATAAAATAATTATCACCACTATCTTTAAATTTCTTCCTAGAGCAAGATTTCATGTATATAAATGGAAAGCTAGAAGGAGGACTTAGTCAATCAATAAAAATGTCCACATGAATAGGCTCATTCACCAAAGTCTATAAGATAGACAAAGATCCACATCAGTCAGTATCATATATACAATTACATGTGTATAAAATGTTACAATTACAACAAACCAATAGAATCACATTGACCCCCACAGTAGAAAATATTAGTTTATGCTTATTGATAGAAGCCTACATTACATGGACTTATACAATGAACAAACAGCATACAATACTTACGCTTCTTTGTAATCTTCTCTTCCATTCATATTAAGATTCACCTTTTTCAATGTTTGAATGGATATCCACTCATTCGTTGAAAAGATAAATGAAAGATCAAGATGTAAAAGAGATATCTTTTTTTTTTCTGGGTCAATCATTTACAAAGACAAAAAAGAAAAGGAAAAGAATTAAAAACCTTATATGTTCTTGTCATCCAATTTTAATATCAAAACTTGTTGTTTTAGGCTTCCAATAAATTATAAGATATACAATGCAATGAATTTATAATTTCTTACATTTCATCCAAATGAGACAATTAATATCGATATAGGCAAACCCCGATGATTTTGACTGAAAAATAATTAAAATTTGAGAATTTGTAGTTGGAAACTCGGCTTTAAATATATGAGCCTGCGTGCGGCACCCATGACTCACCAACCACTCGTTTGGCGCCACGTAGAAAACCGCTGACTCAACGAGGACGTGAAGAAAAGGCAAAGCAGCTTCCCTTCCCATCTTCAACACGCCTAAGAAACGAAGGCAACCACTTTCTTTCTCTATCGCATAAATTCACGGATCCAAGCCAAATCCGTGATCGTGTCAATTCGGTTCTTCACTCGCCGATCTCTAACCTTAATTCAGAAGGTCTGTGTGTATCGATATATGTTTTGGAGGAATAATGATTTTCACCGATCTCGAACGTGAAATTCGACTTTTACGTTTCTCGAAAGATCGGTTCTTGAATAAGGGTTGTCCTCTGTAATTTACTTTTTTTGAACGTTGCAGAAGATCCAGGGGGTTTAATCAGTGAGAATCGACCATGTTTACGCGGCTCTTTGGGAAACCTAAACAGGAAACGAATGCTCTAACCACGTTGGACAAATTAAATGAGGTACGATTACGGTCACCGATTTATGTTGTTATTTGTTTTCATACTGTATTGGTAATTTGGTTATACATATTGATCTCTGCCTTTTGCGCTTCGGACTTCGAATTGTAGATATTGTTATAAGATAGATATTTATCGAAGAGAATAGTCTATCTACAGATAAACATATACGTATTTTATTAACATTTTTTGGTTTTACGGCCATAGAACTATTATGGATCTTGTAAGATAGAGATATGATTACTCGAATTATAAAAATAGTAGTGCTATGAATTCTAAAGGAGCAAAGACGATGAGGAAGTTGATTACATGTATTTCACTAATAGATACCTCAGTAGCAATCGTAAGATTGACTGATAAGCCATTGGAGATATTATCTTTTGTAAAATACAGAGTCTTTGTTCAACTGTTCAATTTTCTTGGGTACTCTGGCAAAGTTTTAGTTTTAGCTGCCGAATCAAGCCTGTGATTGAGCAAGCAGTATCAATTTTCATGAGACACTCTCACTATCTTTTGAAATTGATTACCAATTTTGATGGAATTTTTTAGCGCTTGTACGGAATCTGCACAATTTAGTTCTTTGGAGGAGTCATTTCTTGTATGTGGCAAATCCACAAGTTCCAGGGTAGCTGTTGTAGTGAAGGCGCTATTAAATAAAATTGTTGCAGAGATGGTTATTCATGGAAAAAGCAGAACCCATTTGATGGTGCATTGTTATATCATTTCTTCGACAGTTTGCTATTGGCACTTTTCAATGTTGTCTTTTTCATTATTGTACTGAATCTATTATTCTGTCATTTATTTTTAATGTTGTCTTTTTCATTGTTGTACTGAATCTATTATTTTGTCATTTATTTTTAATGACTATGATCACTAATTTGATTGAACTCTTCATTCCCTAAATTTTATTAGACACTTGAAATGTTGGAGAAAAAGGAGAAAGTACTTGTCAAAAAGGCTGCTGCAGAGGTTGAAAAGGCGAAAGAGTTCACCAGAGCAAAGAACAAAAGGGGTATGGTCAGATAGCATATTCATGTTTAATCTGGAGAAGTCTTTCTTCTCTATTCAACTTTTTTTTCTTGAATTAGTCTATGAGGGATCCAGTTAAAGTTTGTGGCAATGGAATTTGCAGTTGTATGTTTCTTTAGTGTAATTATTAAATAATCAACTTTCTCAATCATGCATAGAATTGCTGCTGCATTAATACCTTGCCATATTGGGTAGGTACACTAAAGCTACCTGTTTGAGTTGAGACATTCTTGTTGCTTTTTTAATGTAAATCTGTGGAAATTTGATTCAGAATAAAAAATTCGTAAAGATCAAGTTTCCTTAGCTTGAAATCCGGTTGTTGAGGAACTTCACATTGAGGGCCTTGAATTTCTTATTGTTCATTTCTGCTGTTTTCAATCACTGTTTTGCTGAGGATGTTCATTGGCATGGTCGTTTGACATTAGGCATTGCCCAAAGAGGAAAGATTTTGGTAACCTGTGATCTCCTCCCCCCCCCCCCCCCCCCTTCTCTCTCTCTCTCTCTCTCTCATGGAGCATAAATACTATTACGGGCGACTGTTTTATTTAAGTTTTACATTGTTATAGTTTTGTCTGATTTTGGGAGCTTTATAATAAAGTCTTTTGATATCATCCAATTCAGATACTATGAGCACAAGCAATGGTTGTACTTTACTATCTTGGATTTTGAATGAGATGTTTCCCTGCATTATTTCTGTAGTAAAATAGTAGTATTCTAACTTGTCCCATGGTCTTGTAGCGGCTATACAATGTTTGAAGAGGAAAAGGTTATACGAACAGCAAATAGAGCAGCTTGGAAATTTCCAGTTGCGAATCCATGATCAGGTGTTGTTGTCAGTTCATATATACTGGTCTTTAACAGTTTTCTCTTTTTTTGAAAGAAAAAAAATGAGGGATAGAGGAAGGGAGCATGTGTTCTATTTGAGTTTTCTCTGTTTATTGATTTTAAATTGTCGGTGTGTCAATATTGCAGATGATATTGTTAGAAGGTGCAAAAGCAACGACTGAGACAGTGGATGCATTGAGAACTGGTGCTTCTGCAATGAAGGCAATGCAGAAAGCAACGTATGTAGTCCTTCTTGCTATCTGTTTCTTCATCCAATTTTGTGTAGGTTCCACAACCCTGGCACCGCTTGGTTTGTGGCTCGATATGCAATTTTCATTTTATCAAAAGAAGCTGTCTTAAGAGATTTCATCTCAAACGTCAATAGAACCATGCTTTGCTTTAGATGCTTCAACAAAGATTTTCTTAAAATTATTTCTACTGGAATTCTTTCTAGTTAGTCTATGGAGTTCTCTTGATTAGGAGATGCAACCCCATCATAAGAAGTTATATCTTCCTAATATATCAAGAATACAGTGTCCAACCTAATTCATCTAAATATATAGCTTTGTGTATGCTTTCAAAATTTGGTGTGATAATTAATGCAGTTCTGTGGCTGGCATAACGTGAAAATCGTCTTTCATTTGACAGGAATATTGATGATGTCGACAAGACCATGGATGAGATTAATGAGCAGACTGAAAATATGAAGCAGATCCAGGAAGCATTGTCTGCTCCAATTGGTGCAGCAGCCGATTTTGATGAGGTTATTGTTCTTTAGATGCCTTTTCAATTTGTCTTAGGTCCTCTCTAGTTCCCATAAAACAAAAAGAAGACATCTTCTTTTTGGGGTACCCATATATTGTGCTATTTGATTCTTTGCTCGATTCTCAAATGTTTTGTAATTGCAGGATGAGTTGGAAGCTGAACTTGAAGAGCTGGAGGGTGCTGAGCTGGAAGAGCAGCTTCTTCAGCCTGCAACAACTGCTCCTGCAGCTCCAGTGCAAGTCCCAGCAGGACCACAACGAACCCGGCCTGCTCCAAAGCGTACAGCTGAGGAAGATGAGCTGGCTGCTCTACAGGCTGAGATGGCGCTTTAAGCAGGTCCCTTTTCATCTGTTTTGCTATGATTTATCGGTTTCATTCATTCATCTTTTGATTTTCTTGTGAGAGGATTTATCATCTGCAGTTAATTCGCTGTGCATGTAAATCTACAATTGATTGATTTTCATGAGGGTCTGAGTGGTCTTTTTGAACAATCGAAACAATTAAGTTTTGTGAAGGTCAAATATTTTGCTCTATTGGCTGCTGATGGTGATTTTGTTGGCCAGAATTTTGCAGGTGTTGTTTGGGTATATAATTATGGGAGGCTGTGTAAAGAATTGGCCCGATCGAGATTTCTGCCCCTTCTTCTGCGTTCTGTTGGACCGTTGTTGAACAAACAATGTATGTAATGGTGGCATTAAATTGAAGCCATTATTCAAACTTGAAATATTCTCTTTCAAGCTTCTAAACAACTTACTTTTTCTTTTTAATATTATGTGAGTCATTGTGTGATAGATTATTGATTCTCCCATGTAATATATCTAAGCGAACCTTAAACCGTCTTGGAACCCAGTAAAGCAAAATGAAGATAGTACCTCATTGTTGCCGTCTGCGATAGACTTGCCTGAATTATTGCTAGGTATAATTAAATTCCGTGGTTTTTGAAATTAAAGGCAAATGTATCGAGGTTAGCCATTTAGAAGGTCCAGCAGAAGTCATTATTAGTAATGTGATTTGGAACTACTACATTCTGCCCATAGTTTAAGCGAAGTGGAGGATCGAAAGCGTATGAATGCAAGTCTATCGATCCATCGCAGGAGTTCACTTGTGGAGATGGCACCGGGTATGGCAAAGGTGTTGACGAACGCGATACTGAAGGGTGGAATTTGATGAATGTATAAACAACTATGAAATTCAACCAGTACTGATGATAATTTTTCCTGGTCAGAAAAGAGGTCTGCACGAGAATTCTTGATTGGGATTATTGTTGGGAGATAATAGACCCTTGATATCCAACTTTTAAGCCATCAACGTGAATCATGATTCTGGATTTACGTAATTTGGTTTTAAAAAGCAATTTTCGTTATCTTAGGTCATTTTCCCTGCTAATGATATCCATAAGGAGTCAATATTAATAAAATTAATCTTTTTCAATTTTTGAGGGGAGAGGGCAAGGAAATGGCCCCATCGACAACTTCGAAGAAAACGAATTAACAAGTAGCCAATTTTGGTGGCCTTAGAAAACGCCTAAATGGTAATGCGAGCAACACCGAACTGGCGGACGTTACGTTTAGCATTGTTGGTAATGCCGTCATATCAAAGTTGGCAGCCACGTTGATGGGGCCAGGCATTGTTATCAACCACAACGGAGAGAATGAAAGTGAAAATTAAATTCAAAATGCGAAAAGGATGCCAGAGAACTCGTCAGCAGATTGCCATGGATGGAAGGTGGGAGGGTTTTGACTTCCATTTTGTGTGCACTAAACAAAGAGGGAGATATATGCTTCTAAGTTTGGGGCCACGCACACACGTAGCCATAAAAGCATTCAATACAATCTGCCGATCAGAAAATGATGGGGAAAAAGAATCTTCACATTGTCATGAATTGGTTCACATAAATGGGGATGCAAACAAGAAACACAACATTTCAAGCATGAGACCGACATCTCTCAGTGTCTTTCTCTTCAAGAGGTCATTGAATCAGTGAATCATGTAGGTCAGTGCCAGAGCGACCACCATCAGTAGGTAGGCAACTCCCTGGTCAATTGCTACCCCTGCAAAAGAAAACATCAACAACCAACCGTAAGCCCAAACAGAAAGGATGAAGAATTCAATGAGTAAAAGGAAGATTCCCCAGAAACATACATCTCTTGGGTTTTTGTGCGTGATTGACAGAAAGAAACGAAACGTACCATCGCTTGCAGGACTAGGTGCAGGCGCAGGGCTCTGGGCATCAATGGAAGGAATAATCAATGCCAAGATAAGCGCAGAAACAGCCATGACTAGGAAACGAACTCTCAACACCTCCATTGTAGTCGAACCTGAACCCTCCCTTTTTTCTTCTTTTCTAATATGGAAATTCTTCTGCGAGAGCTGGCTCTGCCGCAAAGGGAGTTGAGTTAAGCTTGGGATTATAAAGGGAAGTACAAAGCAAGGCCACTCTGGCATCTAACCGCCTTTTAGATAACGCGGATTTTACACTCACATTTGGGCCGTTGATCACGCCACGTGTACGGAGAAACGGTGGTTCACCTTGTGCTCGAAGCATAGTCGAGCTGTGTACAGAGCAGACCACATGCAGAGACGATTTGTGTTGCCGAATATTCTCAATTATTTTGAATTTTAAATCCTAGAATTTCCGAAAATCAAAATATCAAAGATGATTGGGGCCGTTGCCTTGACCGGTGACGGTTGGCCTGGTCTCGCAGTTGGGAAATCAGCAGACGATGTGGACTTGATCTCAGACTTATTTCATGCACAAGGAACATGAAAAACTTTTTTTTTTTTTTCTTAAAATCAAACTTATAAAAGAAAAAGAGTATATTTTTCATTTTTAAAGATTTTTTGGAGCAAAATTTGGACAGTTTAAAACAAATCACCATCTTTAGCTTTTACCTTTTACAATCAACATTGTCTACTCGTTTCATTACGAATATAATGTATTACCTCAACACCCACTTTGAACTACTAAGTTTAACTAGTATCATGTTAAAAGAGATCAATTCCTCTTTAAAATTAGTTTATAAGAAAACTTTATATCTCAACAATGTGGAACAACCAACACCTTTTTTCACATAATCCCATCAGGGTATACTCATTATAAGCTTCAAGAGTAGAGAGGAGGCTGCCATCGCAATCAAGACATCCCCCATTGAATCAAACACTATCTTTCCATCGAACGTCGACCCCATTTTCTGTTCTGATATACCGCCTCAGAAACCTTTGTACAGTAGATTCTTTTAGGGAAAGATAAACCCATCCTTAGGAGTTCATTTGGATTCAGGAATCTAATCAATGGCCGAGCTGAGCGGAACTGCTGATAACTCGAGATAGTCAAAATCATCAGTTACTCCAACCTGCAAATTACGTTTAAAAGCAACACAGCAGAGCGAACAAAGAAAGCCATCAAACGAAGTTACAAGGCTCAAGCACATGCTCATTATAGTCCCTAAAATTTTTGGGTATATTCTTGTTCAGTCCAATGAGTGAGGATTGGCCAGAAAAAGGAGAAAGATTTATGTTTACACACATAGCATGCATAAAGCTTCAGCGCTTTGCTTTTGGCTTGACACGCAGGAAGCATCGATGAATTCAGAGACTAACAGTTTCAGTTAGCTTGAAAATTTTTTGTTTCCGAGAGAAGAAAGTTCCAAGATGAATTATTGAATTTGCATTCCGAAACATGTGGAGTATTTGGTCAGAATCTAACTATAAATTTATTGCACAAATTAACAAGGTTCGAGTAAATAGGGCCCATATACGAGAAGCACCAGCATATAAAACCAAGGGGCAATGATGAGACTTACTGGTTTACAACATTTTCAGACCTATAGATATTGCATAGTAGAGAGACAGTTAAAATACCTCCCGGTACATGTTTTCAAGCTGCTCTCTGGCCTCTGGAAAGTTGTTTGAACACCACTGCCGCAATGTGAAGATGTTATCTGAGGTGTTTTAGCCAACAGCAAACAAAGAGAAGGAAGGTCTTTACTAGAGTTCACCAATACCAAACACTTTCAATAAGGATAAAAAGAAAAAGAAAAGGAAGGAACACATGGTGAAAACCTGTCCATCTGTTAGCTGCTGCATGGGCAACTTCAATCGCTTCCTCTGCATTATTTTTCCAAAATGATCAGTACGCATAACATCAGACACCAAGCAAGTGACGTTAATTCTTAGATCTGGTAAAGGTGAAAATATACTATAGTTTAAGCATCAAATGAGAACAGATAAGCATTTCTTAACTCATTGCTTCAAACGCAGCCGGATCATTATCTGCATATCGTCCCACCTCATCCTGAAATGTACATGAATTGCAATCACAGACTTGGGAGGAAGAAAGGGGGGAGGGGAGGCGGGGAGGCAGGGAGATGGGGGGCTGGGTTTGGGGGTGGGCACCGTGGTTGTGGAAGGACAGAAAAATCTGTGTTTTTCAATGCATCGCAGAGGAGCAGGATAATAACCTTCATTATATTATGCTTTTGCTCAATGGCTTTTAGCTCAGTTAAGGCCTCCTCCCGTTCAACCTGGTAAAAGCTTTCGAGTCAGATTCACAAGGACGCGACACTTGATTGTTAACCTCAGTAAGAGATGTGATGAAATAGACTTACAGATTCCTCTCGTCCCTTCTTCAATGCATCAGATTGTTCAACTAGCTCTGCAAGTCTCTTCCTACCGCTCTGGATGTCAGATTCAAGTTTCCGACACACATTCCTCAGCTGAAAAACAATATTGGCGTAGTTAGGTTATATATGAAGTCATCCAAATATTTCACTGAACTCCTTTCCTTCCCTCTGCGCTGTGGTTAACAGATAGCTGACATGCCAAACCAGCAAATGTTAATTACACGTGATGGTTCTCGTTTTGGTCTCACAATACAGTTTTTTCAGCTTTTCTCTAACATCATCTCCATCCTTTGCCTCTCCATAAACTGTGCTCCTTTTTCGGCTACTGAGACTGCCTGACCTAAATCCAATATCTCCGGCGTATTAAACGCTGGACAACAAAGAGAAGCTCCACTTCAGTAGCTACAGTCCAATTGACCTCAATACAGTCTTTCTTACAGTGACAACTAAGTTTTGTTGCAGTTGTTACAGAAGTTTTTCCAAGCACTGGCCTCTCAGGTTGCTTAAAAGACTGCCATTTTTACAGCCCTTTTCTTGGTCTGTGTACTAAGACGTCATTGGGCTGAGCCAAAAATAAGGACCTTTTGAGTCTCTCCTACTATTTTTTGGGGTACTAGTTTGATTCGATGGGATAAGTGTGGGAGTTCCTCCTTGTGAAACTATTCTTTTTATGTTCTTTTATGTTTAATGAAGTATTGCATAAAAAGAAGGGGAAGGAAGGAGGGGGAGGGGGGGTTGGGCGGGGTGGGTGCGCGCGCGCGGATGGTGTGGGAATGTAAAACATTAAAAGTCACCTGATTTCCAGCGCAGCTAGGAAGACTCCAAAAGTACACCTGGGATGTCAAGAAAGTAAGTGCTATAAAATGCTGAGGTAACTCAGTATGTGTGACATAATAATATATCTTTGATTGTTCAACAGAACAACTTCGCCTGCAAACTTCAAAGTCTGCAAAATATCTATTGCAATTGCCACAACGCTAAATAGAGACATAAAAGTGCAGTTCAAAAACCATTCAAGAATGCTTACTTACAGAAGTTCCTATTTTGTCTTTTAAAACGAGGTCATCATCTACTAAACTTTGAACCACATCTTTCACAGACTGAGAAATCACACCTTTCCTGGGGCCTAACTTTTCAAGCTCCTTTAGCTGAAATCATCAATGAAATCATAAGAATGTGGCAAATTTACTGCAAATTTACTGCAAGAATGTTGGGCAATAAATCAATCTGAACATAAAGCCTGTGAGAACACAGTGAGGGACTGAAGAAGGAAGCTTAAAAGATGGTTGAATGATTCAAAAGAAATTTAGAAATCAGCCCAATAAATACAAGTTTTTCCATCCTTTGGTGGTCGTCTTTGCCATATATTTTGAAAAACTATTGGCAAGCCTAACAAAGTTCAAAAGAAAGGAAACATCGTCTTTGATTACAGCCATCCAAAGAGCGGTGCTCTTCTTCCTGCACATGGTATGATCCTACAGAACAACATAAAGCGCAAGTACGAAATCCTTCCAACCTTAACAATAAAGCATACTCACAAGGAAGAAGTCCTGAGACTCATAAAAGATTTGAAGCATCCTCTCGCGCTTCTCTTCCAATGAAAGACCTCGTTTCTTAGACTGTGCCACAAATCAAGAAGTTTCAGTCAAATATACCATTCGGATAGCAGAATAAGAAAGCTATAGTGAAATTTGCCAGCCGCGGGGGAAGGAATGGTAGAACCAACGCAAACACAAATAAAACATATTAGTCCTGAAATGCCAATCATTTCCAGAAACATTGGTGGGGGTGTGATTTGGGGGTGGGGATGGCAGTCTCACATGTTGTCAGCCTGACCTCCGCAACCCCCAATCCAAACACTCCTTCAACCACCACCACCCCAACACCTTAAAAAAATAAAAATAAAAAAAATAAGTCAACTTTTCCCCATTCCTATAAGCTGATAATAAGCATCGCAATATAGCCTCGGCACATCTATGAAATAACTAAAGAGGTAAAAGATGAGAGGAAATAAAATAAAAAACTGCTATATCCAAGTAGATTCCCCTACTCATATGTTTACCTGCTAAAAATTGGTCGATTATACGTCAAATCTAATTTAGCTATACTCTCCAAAAAACAAAGCATTATTACTGAAGGGAATAATATTTGTATCAGATTCATACAAGTAACAGCAGAGTTTTCTGGTAATTTTTCAGTAACCAAAAGGAAGAATGCTAGGGTTCATGGTGAACAAAACACGCCAGAATCTAATTGCACCAATTAATTATCTATAAAATGCAGTCTAAATGTTAATCAAGACCTCAAAAACAAAAGTATACACTAAAAAATTCCGACAAAATCAAAAAGGAAAGAAGACATTAATCCAATTGTTGCTTACGAAAACGACAGAGATAAGACAGTCCTATGAAATATATGGAACCGGAGAGCAAAACTAGGAGATTTTGTGACTGATCAGCTTACCATTTGAACCGAACCGTTTTCTGGCGAAGACGATGACGCCTGGCAGAAGCTTAGAGAGAAAAGAGTACGAAAGAAGGCTCCAGGGGGGTTTGAAATGTGAAAGCCAAACGTTTTGATTAGGCGCGAAAGATTTTTGGCCTATGAAGCCAAACGTCGTCGTGTAGGGGCTCTAGCCACGTTGGGCTACATATTAGATTGGTAATCAGAATTTGCTGCCAAATCCAATTCCCTGACAAGCAACAAGTATCTTTTAAATTTTGATTGAAAGAATTATTCTTTTTTCACTTTTATGAAATGCAATTCCTGAAAGTTGAACTCGAAAAATTATATCAATGAATTTTAAAATTATTTTGTCAACGCTAATAATGAGCAACCTTCAATCATAAATCCTAATGACATGATGGATGAGTCTTAAGTTTAAACAATTGGATGTATGTAATAAAAATTATAGTTAAAAAAATATTGACTATAATTCACAAATTAGTTTTAAACTTTTTATATAAGTGATGATAGTTTATTACATATTCCATCATAATTTATGTATGTACAAACTATAATTTAATTGATTTTTTTAATGACCAATTTTAAGGAATAAATAAATATTTTCAATAGTATCATAACTGAGGTTTAAATGCACAATCGTGCTACTCATAGTCATTATTTGTAAATTAGATTCATATAATTTTTTTATATTTAAGGTAAAAAATGTACTAAAAATGTTTATCTCTTAAATAGAAATTGAACTCATAATTACCCATCAACAAGATAGTTTTGTACTTATACACAAGAGACCAACCCGCTTGGTTGGTAAGAGGGCCCACTCACATTAGAGGTAATGTAAATTTAAGCGAAAAAAAGTATTACAATTTAAATTATTACTTATATTAAGAAAGAAAATGAGAGATTGAGCCCACACAATGAAGTTTGACTAGTTATTCAATTGGATTATCCTATTGGGTTATAATTTATCTTATAACAAGTGATATCAAAGTTAATTTATAACTAATTAATATCTTAAGCAAATTTCGATAAGAAAACAAAAGATCTTTGGCATATAAGGAAGCTTATTATTTCTTTTATTATGTTAATCTTTTTTTGTTAGAATGCCCATGGCATTATAAATTTGAATATTGAAGAGGAGATGTAATGAATTATAATTTTTCTTTCTCTTGTCATGGAATTTAAAATGTGTAGTCGGTGTTGCTAATTCTTGTCAAACACTTGTGTGTAAGCTATTCATATCGAGCGTGGTTCTAGAAAAAAGTGGCAATTCAAAGATAATCTACTCAAGACCCACGTATAGATTAAACAACTACTGATTCGATTATTTGATACAAAAACTATGGATAAGCTTGTACAAGACATGAATGAAGTAAACGAAGAGGGCTGCCTTGAGCTGACTTCAACGAGAGCGGTCCAACCGACGGCTGAACCCTATCAAGTGTGCAGAAGCTTGACTGCTCTCGAAAAAGGGGCGGCTTCTTGGGAGTTTCGTATCAGCAAAGACAAAGTCTTGCTTGTTCGATTTAGCTTGTATTAGTATGAGGCAAACGGCGTCAGCTTGTCTGGAGCGGCAATACAATAATCGTGCGGCAATAATTACAATGCATGTCACGGTCGAGTCTGCATCAAGCAATATGCTTATTGGTCGGAGTAGTGATGAAGACACAATGCATTGTCCGAGACCCATTAAATATTTTTTCTGCAAGCAGTTTTCTGTCCCGTTTTATTGAAATGGAGTCAAAATAATGGTTGTTCAATGTTTCTAATATCTTGGTGTGTTAGAAATGAAGTGAACTATTCTAATTTAAGTGAAATATTTTATCACTCATGAACTTGTTTTTTAATAACTTTTCTACATTTGGAATAATTAAATATGTTAAAAATATTAGTTATCTCCCAATAGTTGTTCAAATTAAGGGTTCGAGCAAAGCTAGCCGAATTAATAGAGAGAGTCAGACCACGTGGCAGCGCTGTCTGAAGAGACGCCGACGTTGAGTTATGCCGATGGCTCAATTCAAAAGCGTATGAATTTGAACTACAGTAAAGAACAGAAAATAAGGAAAAGGTTTAAAAGAAAAGTTCAACGAAGCAGAAGGGAGAGTAAATAAAAGCTTTGCCAGGTTGACAATGGCGGCCCTTGACTGGAGGGGGGCCAACGAAAATCCATCATTTATTGGTGTCTACACCTTCTGGTCCCCCACCCCAGAATCAAAAGCACTAAGTTGGTCACCGTTTTTCAAGTACAAGTCTAAAGCAAAAGGCTTACACTCGACGCAAAAGACTAATAGCCTTTCTTTGCCTTTTTATATTATAATGCCTGCCATTGCTTCCACGCACTCAAAATTCCAGATTAGGATCTTCGCCCACAGAACATATTGACTCTTACATGTGAAATGTCGTTCAAACTGTCTCTTCCACGAGCAACTTTTGAAAATGCTTAGTCAAAAACCCTGACCTGTGAGAAAGCATCCCGACTACTTTTCAAGGGACGAGGGTGGGAAGATGTATTTCAAAATTTTAAGATGTTAAATAAAAAAATTTCATCATTTATAAGTTTAAAAATTCATCTTCATACTTTATATAGGACAATATCTAGATTTAATATAAGAAAAACAATTGTCATTTTCTACATAAACTTGAGATGATAAATGTACTATTGTTACGTCTTTTATTAATTGAGTTACATTTTTTTAAAATCATTTTATAAAAAAGAAAAATTTATTTTTATTTAAAATTTACTGAAAATGGATAATATAAAATATACACCAAATTTTCTTATTTTTTCTTGTTTCAAACATGAGAAAACATCTTTTATATAACTCAATTTCTTGAAAATTGTTTTCTATGTCAGAATATTTTCGTATATAACAAACTCAAGACATTATATACTGATAATTTGAGTCAAAAACCGGATTTCGGCATGTGCAAAATAACCTTTTGGATGGAGTGGTTTCCAGGAAAACTGCGCCCTTGGGATGATTAAGCTGGATATACTAAATGAGTGGGGTGCCGGCCGGCGGATAAAAAGGTTTAGACGATGATTACTGTGAACAAAGTATTCGCACGAGGAAGCTTTAAGATCAAAATATGGTTGGTCCATCACCTTGAAGAAGGTACGGGCATGACATTCATGAGTCAGGTGCAACTAAAAAAGAGGTGCATCAGTTGATGCTGACCATAGAAGCAATCCAAGGTTTCTGCTACGAACGAACATATACTTCTACATTGATTATATATGTTGACATGATATAGATGTTAGTAGTCATTGGAAGTAACTCTACATATCCTATATATACACCATTATGGAGATGGTATCTGATGACTCCCCATCTAACCTTGAGCTCTTAAAATGCTAGAGAGAGAGAGAGAGAGAGAGAGAGATGTCAGATGGGGGCATGTTCTACGCCTTTGAATAGGCTAGGCAATGCAACTTTCGTGACCACTGACCAGTCAGAAGCGAACAAGGGTTTGCTGACCACAGCTTTCACATTCGTGAATTTACCCAAGGCAAATAAAACAGTACACCCACATGGCTAACCTCTTCATTAATTTAGGATTTCGCTTACATTGAATATTTCAACATGAAACCACCCTACAAATGAGTCTAAAAGCTACTTCCTATCTTATTTTTCACTGGTTTTTCATCGTCAGTTTGTTGCACTTGGCTGCAGGTTAACTTTCAGAACTGATTATCCAGCGAAGTAACCTTCAGGGGAGTTGCCCAAAAATGGGGCAAGGTCTCTTGTACCTTCCTGGAATTCAAAACCATTAAGGAGTTCATCACCATGCGACTCAAAGCCGAAATCCAGAAGAAGTCCCTCCTCCTTGAAACCTTCATTGCCAGACCACGGGCTGGAACTGTTCCCCAAACCAAAAGTTGATGAAGTTGAAGGACCAGAAACGTCTTGGGATGATGTTATACTATAATTCCCACTTCTGCGATAATCTGAAACTTGCATAGCTTTCGAAGTAGGGGATTGAATTGGGATCGAAATTGGACCATCTGATTCACTATTTTGTGCAGTAATCGCGTTGACCATCAACGGATATGACAACGTACTGGAACTCGTATCAAAACAAGCTGAATTCCCACAATCATAGGGTTCGAGTTTAGGAATTGAAGCTGAGATCTCTCCCAAGTTGAGATGAGTAATACTTTTAGGAGTCTCGTTTCTGTTGTTGGAGGTGGCAGCCATGGGGCAAGCATTTCCTGCCAACATCTTTTTCTTCAATCTGGTGTTCCAGTAGTTCTTAATATCATTGTCTGTTCTACCGGGCAGTTGGGAAGCTATAACAGACCACCTGATTCCGAAAAACATAATATTCATAAAATAATACAATAATATTATTAAAATAACACTGAAATATGTAGGAAGTTTCCTTAAAGAAACAGAAACACCAGGAGCACGAAGAAGTATGTTGAAATGAATTAACTTGCCTGCTTCCAATGCTTCCGTAGAGAGTCCAGATAATCATGTCTTCCTCTTGAGTGAAACCTCCACGCTTGATGTCTGGCCTCAGATAATTTAGCCATCGCAGCCGACAACTCTTGCCGCAACGTTTGAGTCCTAAAGCGAATAGAAAGCACCGTTAAGGATAAGCTGGTTATGAGAAAACATCCAAACAGAAACAAATGCCAGTTTTCCTCAGAGAAGAAAAGAGCAAGAGAAATTGATGGGTTCAGAGTATGAATAAGCAAGAAGAAGATCATTTTCAGCGAGAAAAGACAAGGAAGGAGGCGGGGACACGAAGGAGAGAGACCTGCTTTGTGAGGCAAAGAAATCCAATTGCCTCCGGTGCCATTTTTCTCGAGGTAGTTCTTCAGAGCAGCATCTTCTTCAGGGGACCATGGCCCTTTTTTCACGCTAGCTTTGTCACAACACGGAGCTCTTCCCATGATTAATTCACCGACTGAAACTCAACAGCAGCAGAAAAAAAGGGCTCAGAGGGAGAGAGAGAGAGAGAGAGAGAGAGAGAGAGAGAGGGAGATTATGGCATAAATGAGGAGACAACGAGGTTTTGGAGACGGATAAGAAGTTCAGAAAGCTTGACTTAGTCTGACTCTGTGTTAACTTTTTTCATCTAAATTTCAAACCAGATTTGTTGGCTTTTATGTTGGGTTAGGGCAGGGCCCAGTCAATGTAGGCGCTGTTCAAGACAGCACGCAAATCTCATGCCTTCGCTGTCACGTAGGAGCATGCTACCGATTCAACAAATGTAACTCTACCTTCACCCACATTTGGGGTGTGAATAAATTCAATAGAAGTTAATGTCAAGATAATATATAAAACTCGTGATAAAAATGTGCAGCACATATATATGTATATTGATAATCCAAAATATTTACCAAATTTTATTCCATTCTTTAAATTGGAGAGTAATAACTTGTTCCAAAGTATGCTCATGTTAATAAAAAATATAATAGAGGATACAACATATTTCATATGATAATTATATCTTACATCTTAAATTTATGGTAAAAAATTTAAGTTTATTATTTGTTGTCTCATTAATAATTCTAACTAGCAACTCAATGGCATTGGGGGTTTTACCACATGGAAGGCCAAAATTTGTGTCTCTCCTTCTCTTAATAAATCTCCTAAATTCCCTCAACTACATTTTCCATAAAAGAAAAAGTGGATTATATCATCAAACTAGTGATTTACAGAAATTGATTATTAGTTTTAGCCTTTTTATTTTCTAAAGTTAAGTTGGTCCATTAAACGGACACAAACAATTACTTGTCATGCTTAGAACAGACACAAACCTTGTTAGTAAAAAATTACTTTTGTAGCTTAGGGAACACATAGGTCCACAAAACCCGTAGAAATTAATCCTAAAAAAATGAGACCAAAGTATACAAATAAAGTAGAGAATAAAGAAACCCATTAATTTTAGGTGGCCATTTAGTCAACTTTCAGCTTATATTTGCTTGTTAATTAAACCAACAGAACAAATGCCACTTGGTTCTATTTCAATAATGAAAAGTCATCGTTATTGGGCGAGCTCGTCGTTTTGGACGAACTTTACTTCCGACAGCTTTCGATTGAAGCTTTTGGAACTCGCAGCAGGGCTTTCGATTGGTCATGCATGTGGGTTTTGTCGTAGCTCGAGTTAATTTCAGCCTTCCACCTTTAAGAAGAATAATTCGTTGTCGTTTAGTCTTATTTCTTGGTCGATTTCCTTGAACCCGTGATGTACTTCCCTGCCGCTTACTCGTAAGCTTGTGCATCTGTTGCCTATTCAAATCTATACTCATCTTTTTATAATTAGAAGAGAGAGAATATACAAATGTATAAAAAAAAAATATCAAATCAAAATATTAATAATTTTTTAAATATAACTTTGTTTCCTCTACTTAAGAACAAACTTTCTGGATTAGGTTGTAAGTTCTCTTATAAATAGTATTGGATAGTAACTTTTTTTAACACGTTCCATTACCTCAAAAAGACTAACTTTATAAGTGATGGATGATATAAAATCACATGAACCCATTCTGCGAATTATTAAGTGTTGCACTCGAAGCACTTGTAGAAATAAAAAAGATATCATGCAAAAAAAGTTAACGACTGTTTTAACACCCATCGTGGAATTTTAACGGGTTCAATTACTTTTTGGTCGGCAAGGAGTGCTCCATGTTATATAGTCCCAGTGACATAAACTGACCACTCGGTTGTTCTTTGTGGCTGCTTTACGCAGATACTGGGAACTGCATGTGGTGGTCTCAATGACTTTTTCTTCTTCTCCTGGCAAGCAAGAATCGTGGTAATGAAATGGCATGAGAAACCAGGGGCGGACGCAGCAATTCAGTGAGAAGCGTGCAAGTTACTGCAGCAGGAGTACATGACTGGGCGCGTTTCGGTTCTGCTTTCCCTTTGGCGAGTAGCACTACTTTGTTACACGGTAGAAGTGGTCCTCCTTACTCAATTCCGTAACTCGTCCTTTTTCATGACACCAAAACTTCCTTCTTTGCGAAAGTCAGTATAAAAGCAAATTGGGGCATATGTCCTGAGCTAAGCATTTCGTACAAAGATATGAAGTTTTGCAGTGTTCTTGTTTTTTTAAAAAAAAAAAAAAAAAAAAAAAAACTGAGATTAAGAGGTCTTTTACGGTATCTGTTCACCGCGAATCTTGGTACTTGTCGATCAGTTTGCAGTGTTTGGGTTTCCGGAATAAGTATTGGGAAAAAAACTACGTCGTTTTTGCCCTCTATATCACGTTTGAAACTGTTTTATGGGCATGCAGATATTCTCATAATTTCTCTATAAATTAACACCGTTTTGGGCCTTGGTGGTTTTGTCTTTTTCCCTTATGAGAGAACGTCGGCTCATCTCTGTAAAGAAATTAGTTTCACAAAAGGCCTGCAGCCTAAGACCAGAAACCAGATGAGAAAGCCCAGTTTTCACTACACTGATTTCTACACTCTATATGTTGTGGACCCCAACAACGACTTGGGCTTTTAGTTTTCGACCCATCAATGGGCCCAAACTAACTCTGTTAATCGTCAACCCGTCAAAGGCCCAAGAATCGGACTCCACAAAAGCAAACAGACAAAGAGGTTTATTTTGTTCTCTAAACCAAACCAACTTGTAAAACTTTTTATATGTGAAAATTTTTAATATTTTTCTCATAGTTATTGTAGGGTCAGATTATAGTTTTATAGTCATATCACAAGAAAGATATTGCAACTGAACCACGAACCATGATAGAATTTTATTTACTTAAATTAGTGGCTATAATCCATGTTAAGAAAAACTTATTTGGAGATATACAATTCTTTGATATATTAAATAGTCTAAAGACTTAACCTAAAAGCTAATTTAAATAGCATAAGAGCATTTTCTTTATTTAGATCACTATAAGAGATTGCATACTTAATGTGCAACTTTTATCTCGACGACAAACTTATACCACACTTAAGCTTTAATATTATGTTGGAAAGGTTAAATGTTCAGGTCTAAAAGTTAATTCAAGAGTTAGAATGATATTTTCTTTATTTAAGCTTCATAATAACAAATTAGATATTTAATACAAAACTTTCATAGTACACAAGTATAAAAGTGTTAGAGCAAACAAATTCCATTTACTTTCAACCGACGGCCGATTTGAAACACCACATAGAAAGTGGTGTAAAAAGTGGCACCAACAATATCTGTAGACGGATTAGTTTTGCATCCATTGTATTTTATAATAGAAGTATGGAGATCAGTGACCACTTTTAGCTTTTCATTCTTTTAATCACCATTTTCCGTGATGAAGATAAAGTTCATACATATCATGATGTACTATTCTGCTTTTGAATTGTAAACCACTTAATAATTATAAATTATGCAGTCGATTCTATCACCATCAAGTTGCAAAAGAACCTCGTAGACGTCAATCTATGTGGAGTTAAATAAATATTTTGGCCCAAGGAATTGAGGTAATCTGTTTGATTGCGACCCAGCCCTGATCCTTTTGGACAATAGCATAAAAAAAAGTCCGGGCAAAGCCAAAAGCTTCGCTTAGGAAACTACTGGCGCCATGATAGCAACTTCAAGCAGAACCATTTCTTGGGTTGACGGAAACCTCAATGTGCCGGGAAATCGCCCTGCATATCACCCATATTTTCTGGTAAAATTCGTGGGTTGTCTTTGACTGCATCTGTTATTCAACTGTTTTCTCTGTTATGAGTCAAGACAGGGGCTGTTTTTTTCTTTGTTTCTGTGGTAATTGCAAAGATAACAAAACAGTGACATTCTCTGACTTTGTTCCCGTGGCTGCGCCTATCACGGAAGAAAACGCCTCGTCCCCTTCGTAATCAAAGTCAGGGTTGACGGTGCATCCCCGGAGGACTCTGCGTGACATCGAAGACTGACCTTGAATTCCACTTTCGGCTCTTCCGGAATACGTGTTGGAGCAGCTACCGAAAAGTAAACCCATGTTCGGTTTTGATAATCTTATTCCTGAAGAAAATTTTAACTTGGGGGAAGGAATTTCTTGGTCAAAATAATGACTTTAGTATGGTGAAAATTTTAGATTGGTAAAAACCGCCGTGTGTCTCATGTTTATTTTAACATGTATTTGCTAGAATGTTTTTTTAAAGCCCACTTTTATAAAATTGGGATAATATTCACATTAGATTGTAAATAATCTATGACATTTTGACACTCTTTCTCTCAACTCCTGAAGGTGAAGTTATGAAATTCATTAGTGATATAATAGAGAGGACCTTGCATTTGAATTATAAGCCAATGTAATATTTTTTACCTATATTAGGGGCATTGATCTGATATTAAAAAGCTTTTTTTACCCCCTAAAGATCAGCTTATATGGTGGAGATAATATATTTATATACAAAAAAATTCATACTAGGTTCTAAAACAATGTGAATATTCCAACTTGGTCTTCCATATCCGAACTCTTCCAATTAATCCCAAGGGAGGAACAACTTTTTCTAACAAAAAATACTTATTAATTTGATTATTCTTATCCTTAATATTCCTTCTAAATAATTATTACATTGTTGATATTTTCTTTCTTATCTTATTATTTGTTTGAGCAGTTTTCATGAGTAATTTTTACATAAAAGTTTTAGAAGGTTTAAATATTTAATTTAAAAGTTAACTTAAAATTGAAAGATTTTTTTGTCATTTAAATTTCATCTCAATGATTTTTTCTTTCAGTATAAAATTTTCATCATACATTCACTCTTCACATACTAAGCATCACTAGACTCAAGATTGCACATAGTAGAATAAATTTAACTAAACTCTAATATCATGTAAGAAGGTTCAAAAATCTAATTCAAAAATTAATTTAAAATTATGATACTATTATTTTATTTAATTTTTTTCAATAATTTTTTTTTTGTAAATAATAATCTTTTCTTTCTATATGAGACTTTTATTTTACACTCAATCGACAATGCTTCCTATAATCATCTTCTCCCACAGGCGAAAGTTGAACACCATATCACCAATAGCTAATTTCTTCACGGTAGGGGAGGAAATGGCGAAATGACGTTGTTTGATCAGTGACACTTACGTTCAACCCAATCGTCGTTGTTCCTCGTTTGACAATTACTCGACTGAGGCTTCTGATCGCAACAATTACTTTATGTATTTGATCAAAGGGTAGGAACCAGTGATGCTGCGAAAAAGAAATCAAAAACCATGACGGATCCTTAACGATTTCAGTTTGTACCTTTAATGTCTAAAAGTAGACCCTTGTACATATATGAAAATTAGAACAATGTCTTGTAAAAGTTCTGGTAATTATCAATTATTTGAATGAAAGCTTGAGGATGCATTCATAATCTGCTTTCATTTTTTTACATAAACTTCCGAGGTTGAAAACATTGTTTTCTATGAGTCATCGAGAAATTTTATGGGGGGCCACTGGCTTAAATGTTGAATTTCAAAGACGAAAGCCTTTGGTGATTTACGTCTGAATGCATAAACACGTGTTCAACATGCCAGACGATGATTCTGGTCGGCATTTGACGCAACGTATTGATTTTCCCTTTTTCTTGGAATAGCGACGTCTTTTGGCCTCATCCACGCCTTGCTTCGTTAAACCGACTGTCGGCAAGCATGACTTGCGCCTTAAGTCGAAGCTACTTTGCATATATGGAGAAAAAACAACCATGGCCCGCGGCTTTTGGCCCATCTAAACAAGGTTTTCAAAGTATTTTATTGCCTTAGAAGATCATTTCTAAGTAAGAATTGGAAAAACTCATATTCAACCGTGATATTTCATTATCCATAAATTAGGTTTTTGTACCATTACTTTACTTTACTTTACTTTACTTTACAAATTAAATCTTCATGATTTGATAATCAACCAACTTTAAAGGAGAAAACTAAAAATTTATACACTTTATCTTACGTGATTATTCAAGAGTAGCAAGTCTTTTCTTAAATGTTAGTATTGTCCCACATGATAGCATGAAGATGAGTTTTTAATTTTATAAGTTGTGAGGTTTACCCATCCATTGTCAATTAATTTTAGGATAAGCCCATATACCTTGATATGATATTGAAATCAATGATAAGTCTCTTTTTTATAATCTTTCTGAACTCTATAGGAGTATTAAATGTAAGTGTTATATCATATTTACCTTATAAGTTGTTGGATTTTTTCACCCATTACCAATTAGCTCCAGAATGAGCCCTTGTACCTTGACAAAGATCGTGTCCTTTCTTTATCTTACAGCAAGGTAAACTCAATAAAGATTTGTTACTTTTGGAGGGCCTTCTACAGGTCTCTGGTTACTTCTAAAGAGGGGAGAGGATCTACTTTGCAGAATGAAGTGGAATTTGAAATTCCCTTATCCTGATAACTTTCATTATCACTCGATTCTCAGGCATAATGGTGCAGGCACCTGGTAAGTTTGTGTTCAATGCAGCATGTTGCTTAACTACCTTTTCAGAAAGAAGGAAAACTGTGGTTAAAAGAAACGGAAAGGTCAAAAGAACCCAACTTTGGTCTTCCAAGACGGAAAATTTCATATACCATCATTACTACGTTCCCGAATAGTTTGCAGTAGGTCTTTACGGAATTGCAGAAGGTAAAACCACAAAGATTGCTCTGCCGACCTCTAGAAGAGTCTCTAGAAATTTGGAATCACATTCAACACCTAGATTCAAGAATAAGCCACATACACATGTCATGCCATGTGAGAGAACGATTTCTTAGAAAGAAGTAATTTATTAGAATGTACCACATCACTTGAAACACGCGCATGAAATTTTTTTATATATGAAAATATTACATTTTTTTCTCATAATTCAAGTGAACAAATATTACACATTGTATTCATAATTTAGGAATAAGACCTCTTTCGTCATATCATTTACAAGGTTTAAATTTTATTCATAAATCCAACTCAACAATTAGCACAAAGATTTAAGAATTGTTTTTATTATTATTTAAACTTCATTTTTAAAATCTTATTTTCTCATATAATATTTTCATCTTGCACAAACTTTTCTATGCACCAAATGTTATTGAGATCAAGGTGAGACAGTAGAATAAAAACAACCCAACTTTAATACATGTCAAAAGACTGTACGTAAAAACTAATTCAAAATTTGAAAATCCTCCTTTATATTATAATTTTACTTCATTAATTTCATTATTTAATGTAGAACTTTTGTTTAGCACATAGTGATTATCAAATAAAATGCTAAAGAGTTGCATAAAATCTTAAACCAAATTATTCCTATACGGATTTGAAGAGAACATCTTTTCAGAAGCTAAATAGCTTTGGGAACAACCTTGTAATCCCCCAAAAATGGAAACAGATGCTGTCTGCCGGACCCCTGAAGAGTCCTTGAACACTAAGAATCAAAATAATAATAGGTTATCCCCCAAAAATGGAAACAGATGCTGTCTGCCGGAACACTGAAGAGTCCTTGAACACTAAGAATCAAAATAATAATAGGGTGTCGTCGTGTCTATTGATTAGCAGTTCCCAACAGCCTTCCCCAAAAAATGGTTAATGTTAAACCTTCACCTCAGTTAAAGAATCCCGTCATCAGAATCCATATTGGCCAAAGCAAGATTATGACAGACTGAAAAACCATCGATACTACGATCGAACGGTGGAAACCTGAGGGGTACACATCAATGGAAAGAAGCCCCACCAAATTTCAACACAGATCGAAAGAGGTGGAGAGAGTCATGATGTTGCGTGTTTGAAGGGTCAAATCGGTGCAAGCAAAGCTGAGCCACACAAACTACCATTTTTTCTTTGTCAGTAAATTTTCCTCTTTCCCCCTGCCCTGCTTTCTTCTCTGCCCTGCTTTCATTATTTCTCCGTGTCAGAGACATACTTCTTTCCGCGGTCCTTAATTCCAAGTCTGTCCCACAAACATGTGGAATAGCCTTCATTTTTCAGGCCCCTTCGAAGAAGTGCATGACTTTACTCTTCAACCTACCATCCTGTGTCCCATAAACAAGACACGATGGTTGACCATGTACAGGTGTTACTTTCTACTTCAGAGTCGGGAGAAATCGAAGTGAGATATAATAATATATATCAACACACCGGATGGTAGCTTTCTCATTAGGGGCAGAAAACGTTTTTCCCGAATGAACAAAGACTTATCAAAAATGAAAAAAACAGATGAAACCCAGAAATGCCAGAGCCAAAAACTAGAGACAGAACTCCAGGAAGAGATGGTGATGAAATATACAATACATTAATAATTGCATGGGGATAAGGAGCAATACATGCTAAGAAATATTTACAAGGATCAAGATCAGTAGTAAGATGGGTGACTCTAATGATAAACACAGGAGTAATAATCCACAAAAACAAAAAGGGGATGATCCTCTGCAACCTGTACAAAAAGTGCCATTTTTTTTCAAGCTTGCTTGCTTAATAATCTAAGGTCTCCTTCCGAAGTTCTCAGAAAATTCCCCCCAAAAAAAGAGATTCTACTCTTCACCCATACCACCTGATAATATTTAATATCTACACAGAATCTGCATGTTGTAGCTTTCCAAAATCAAGTTCTAGAGCCATCCTCCCACTTTGCTTCAGACACTATTCACAGTGAGAGAGAAGGAACCAAAATAAAGTCACCACGATGAACCCAAAATAGAATCGAAGATCTTTAGCAAAAGAAATCGGAGAAGATAATCTTAACAGCCACGTGTCATCCATTGCGCTCACTTCACGAGCTCCGACACCCACCCAACATCCGGACCTCCGCTTGACGGCCCCTGGTCCAACCGCTCCAAAGAGTTCTCTTTGCTTAGCTTCTCAAACATCTTTGCCCTTAGATCCCTACCGGACTCCACCCTTTCCATTGCCGGCTCCTCCTCGCAGCTCTGCTCCCAGAAATCAAGGTACCCGATACCAGGACGGGTCGGACCATTACGGGTCGGGGTTGTGGGCATGCTGCAGAAACCAGGTCGGAGCAAGGAGCCCCTAGGAGACCCGAACACGGGAGATCCAACAGGAACGTTCCAGGAGGATGGCAAAGACTTGACCTTTCCAAGCTGTAAGTTCCTAAGCGAGGCAACCATTTCATTGATCGTGCCCGTGCCCAGTGACCGACTCAGCGACTGGGTCATGGGTGACATCGGTGGAGACTCCGTCGGAGGGGTCGCCGGTGGCGAGACAGAAGACGGAGAGGACAGAAACGGCAGTGCTTTGGGGCATGATGCCTCAAAAGCCTGCCTCAGGGGTGAACCGTCGTACGAGTCGGCCGAGTTGCCGACACTTCTCGGGCTCTGCTGTGGCAAAACTCGAAGCTGTTCAGGCGTGTGAGCGAAGAAACACACCCTTCGGCGACAGCTCGTCCCGTCCTTGCATGGCTGCGTGCGATAACGAGCGGGATGCAGCCAGCACTCAAACACACCGTGCGCAAACTCGCACGCGTCCCCTTTCTTACAGTTACCTTTTCGGAAATCAGGGCAAGCGGTCCCCGAATAGTGGTACTTCCTCGGGTCCCTCCGGCGCGCCTTCTCGCCCGGGTGGGCATACGGACACTCAGTCCAGTCATGAGACCTTCCACGTGCGCACCGCCTCACTTTGAACTCGAACATCCGGAAATGGTCGCACGAGTAGGCGTCAACGGGGGCATCCGACCCCGAGATTTCAGAGTCCGAGTCCAACTCGGGGGTTCCGTTGGACGGCAAGTAACGCTGGAGAGCGGACAGTGCTTCCTGAAGATAGTAAGGAGAGTATTCCCCACCGCTGTTGCCGCTGCCGTTGCCGTTGCCGTTGCCATTGCCATCACAGTTCACGGAGAGGGGGGTTAAGGCGTAAGGGGAGAACATATCAGTGGTTGGATCGTCCTGTAGCGTCCACGGAGGGACATGTATCGTCGGATTAGGATGATGTTGCTCTCCGAGCATCATTTTTGCAGAGAAGGCTTTGTGATGCTTTGTTTACTGAATCACCGGCATGGTGGGCTCGTTTATAAACTGCTGTGGAGTGATTCCTGAACCGTGGTTGGCCTGACGTTAACTGTGGTTGGGTTAATAAACCGGGAGCGTAAATTTCCACTGCGGTTAAAATACTAAGAAATGCCCGCGTTACGTGCCACTCGCCAAGACAACGGTTTTATCCATTCCCATGTGGCAACTCTCATAATTCGGTGTCCAATTTGTATCCTACGTGTCCTTCTCTCATTTGGTTTTTGTAACGCGGGTGATGACCGAGCTGCGCTGTTATCCCTGCCTGGTCTTTTAATTCACGCCTCGCCCCTGGTCTTTGGAAAGCGGTGGAGCGCGTGAGATTCGCCAATGGGAATTCTTAATGATAATATCAAAGCACATTTGTCTTTTGAGAAAAGCAAAAACCAAATTCATCTGGAAAACTGTATTATTCAGCAAATCTAATATTTGAAGTTTTTTAAAAATATCCATACAAATTAAAAATTATATTTTATTAATACCTTAATTCAATGTTTAAATTATATATTTAAATATTTATTTTATGAATAATTTAAAACACAAAAACATTTATTAAAATTTGTAAAATCACTTGTACGCATGTGCTGAGTGACTAGAACTGATTTAAGATAAGAGAAAATGTATGGTTTATATTGTTAATATTTTAATTTGACATATTCATTTATTTTTATGATCAAGTTTAAGAATAAAAACTTAATTATAGCCTTCGAGTACTAAATTCAATAATAATATCACAAGCAGAACAGTGAGGGAGAAAACAAGGACAAACGACATTTTCCGGCAAATTTGAATATGGTAAACACTTTTTACCAAGAACCCGATCTTGCCTAAGATTATCGGCATCAGTGGGACATCCAATCACTTGCATGACTTCTAATCCTCGTTTACAATCCAACACTTTTCTTTCTTGTCATTAGTCACTCACCCAACCACCTTATCATTCATACTTACTACTGTCCTGTTTTTATTGAACGACAAAAGAACCATCCCACTGACTCAATCCTCGAAGACCATCTTCCTTATTATAGGCCAGAAAATCTGAAATCTAAGCCGCAAGCAGTGCGAGAAAAAGGGGAAATAATGCTTGGGCAATTATTTTATGTCAACTTGCTGGAAAAAATCTACTTTTATTCTAGAGTTCATGCTTCCAGCTTGTTGGCTTTGTTTGTCAATACAGTGAAGCATCTTAGCTTTTACTAATCATCTTAATTAAACTGTTATTGCATGAGTCTTATAGAAAAGAGAAAATTCTTTTACTTTTAATATGAATTTAAGTATGTTATTTTTTTTATTTATAGATAAATATATTTGAGAAAAACATTTTAGTCTTATATTATTTATAAAAAAAATTATATCTAGACTATAGGTTAATCCTTTCCTGTAAGGGGTAGCCATTTTTGTTTGGAAAATGGTGAGACTACTGGGTCTCTGCCACAAATGGGTTTTTCCAAGTTCGTAGCTGGGAAGAGTTACTTGTTTTGTACTGACAAGTAAAAATTGGATTGTAGGAAGGGAGGGGATCAAGAGTAGATCCAATCAATCACATCAGGTTGATGGTACTGAAGTGGTGCTCCCATTCTTCAAGCCGTGTTGGCCTGGTTGTTTGCATTATTTCTAGTACATTCGAGGGCATCCATTATCGAACCTCTTACTGTTCTTTCCTGTATTTGGTGCGTGCTTTGGGTTGCCTGTAACACCATATACGAAAAGGCGTTTATCGGAGTGATTACACCATAGATGGTTGCCACTAAAGGTCTTATCAACGAAACAGACAGCACGCATTTGCCGATCTTTCGAGTACACTGTTTCTTCGAATCTGACGGCAATCGTTCGTTGAATCAATCGTGTAAACATTTCATTCATTTAAATTTGTTTAGAAGAAATTATATATTTAATATAAAATTTTAATTATCTTTACATATCAAATGACATTAAATTTAATACTTTTATCTATAAATTTAACTTAAGAGTTGGATCAATATTTTTTTTAATTTTAATTTATTACAAGAGATCTCATATTTGATGAGAAATTTTTCATCTTGTTCGTATTATTAGTGTTGTTCTCAAATCCGCTAGCACCCCGCTTTATGAAACTCTGGGCAGAAAACTCCAACGATCCCACACTGGAATCTCGGGACTGGAGATTCCACGGACGGGGAAAGAAGTTCAGTCCCTCTCGGTTCTTTGGAGGATATATATAATTAAAGAAAACCTTTGGCCTTTAATAGCCTCTTAGAGGCGTAGTTCACAAACAAGATAGAGATTAGAAGGTGGAAAACCATGATTAAACATGCGTTAAAACTCAAGGAATCTTTGATGTCCTATATACAAAGAAAGAGATAAAGACGTGGCAAATCACTTGTCTGCAATTTGGTTGCCAAAGGCAGATTCATTTGTTTTGCGTTAAGCACAACACATGCATTGGACTGGTTTTGTTGTTACTTGTGGTGCTGATGATAGATGACCGACTGACAGTCATGGACTCCACAACTGACACCATTATCTGAAAATTCTATCTTACTCATTACTTTTAGAGCTGTCTCTGCACTCCTGAAAAAGTGGAAAACTTGCGCCAGAGATTGGGCAAGAGAATTACAAGGGGATGTTAGAATATATAGGAACAACAAAATATGTAAAGTTAAATTATTAATATATTTAACTTTTAATTTAAAAAATTTCCGTACCTTTTTAAACATATAAGAACATGCATTAAGATTAATATGTATCTTACACCTATATAATTAATATAGTAATTATCTTCCTATTTATTTGTATATGCATTATTAGGGGAAATGGGATTAGCTCTACGAGTCACGAGGAAGGGATGAAATGAAGAGCATGACTTACTTTGTCTGAAGAGAGTAAGTAACGTGGAGGATGATCCAGTGGGTGTGCAGAGGTAGCCATGTGCAGAGGGGGACTGTCATCGAGGAAAGGCATCGAAAGCTCCGCACAACTTTAGCAGTAAACCATAAAACAAAAGGTAGCCACTATGTCTCCTTTACTGTTCCTCATTCGCTGTACACTTGGCGACTCTGGACGGAGTGTACTACCTTTATGACGCCATTAATTTTTTTCTCCTCAACTAACAGAAACCCTAGAGGCCCTAGAATGATGGCACGTAAGTCCTTTGCGTATCTCCTCCGTGAAACTCACTCCGTCGTACCTATCTTCCTCTAAAACATGCCCTCACATGGCTTGAGGATTCTATCCAGAATCTTTCCCACTAAGTTTACGCCAATGCCCCTCATTTTTAAAACTACTTTTAGGAAAAATAAAATAATAAAGACTTCATTTAATATGAAATTGAACTTATGATATAAGTGTAATTACCATTTTTTCTTACGGTTAAAATCTCACCAAATTTTGTTTCATGACTTCAACTAAAAAATAGACTAAAATTAAGGGGGGGAGTAACGTTTTCAAACACTTAAAAACAAGATTTCGATGTTCTGGACAGAAAAATTTTACCGGTCGTCGACCTAGGCAGTCCAATCTCAACATTTGACTAAAAATGTCAAAATAATAAAAAAAAAGAATCTCATTTGTCTGGATCATGTTGGTGCTTTCTTTTGGGTGTCAGTACCTATGTCCTATGGTAGGTACAAATAGAGATAAAGATCCCCGATTCTAGTAAAGGGGAAGGAAAATTTAGGTGGTAGACGATTAGATGTTCAAGTGATGGACCTGCGACCTTAAATGCAAATTCAGTATCCAGTGGACCACGCAGCATGTTATCTGTCTATCGTGTCAGAGCATTCGTACAACTTCGAAAATTCTCTTATCACCTCAAGATCTTTTGCAGTTGTGTTATATCATGCCTCATAAATAAATAAAATCATCAGCTAAATCAAACTGTAACATTATTTGTTGGGGATTACTAACAAAGCACATAAGTCTTTCACTTCAAATTAGAAAAATAAAAAAAATCTTAATTTAAAGTAAATAAGGAAATAAATTATATAAGTATATTATTATTTTTTTCCTCCCAAGGGAAATAAGAAAATTAATTATATATCAATTTATTATTGTCCTTCTCTATCTCTTATAACAGAAAAGTTTAAAATTCTCTATAAATCCTCTAGTATTATTTATTGGTGATTAATAAAAAATAAAATTTATTTATTATAAAATTTGTCCTTTTGTAAATCGGACAGGTACAGAGCACCGAATTTGACGTTATTAGCCAACATTACCCCCATAAACAACTCATAGGAAATGAAATCATCCCACTTTCGGAAAGCTAAACATCATATCAACTACATGGTTTTCAATCATTTGGTTGTGATCAAATTGTTCCAAATGGTAATAATCGTCCAATATTAAACATTCCTAAATGGGAATATAAATTAGCCAAGTGGGATCGTTTTTTCGTGGGAATACTTATCAGAATGGAATCCATCAATTGATACACTGATTATCAACCTTTTCTCTAGTAAAAGTTTTAAAATTCAAGTTTACAAATTATTATGGCCAAAATAAAAATTAATTTTTTAGTACCGCTGTAAATTTTAAAAGAAAAAATATAAGGGTAGTTTAGGGACATGGATGCATAAAATTTTATATTTCCCTTCTATTCCCGATTGTTTATTCTCCTTAATTAATAAGTACAAGTTAGGCAGTATTATTTTTATGTTGGGGTTGCTTTATTTTTTGTACGGTTCCCGATGCTTGCGATGATTGAGTGCCCGGAGTCATCATAATTCATAATTTGACATACCTTTTTGTGGATGGGATTTAATCAAGTAAAAATTTATTTAACTTCTGAAAAAATACTTATAATTTAATCTATTCCTGGTGAAACTGCCGCTGAAGACGGTGTCCTTTAATAACCATTGTCGGTAGCGGAAAGGTCACGTGCAGGGTGGATGAAGAAGGGCTAGGACGGTGCCACGGCAGGGAGGTTAAAGGGACACATGGCTGTTACATGGGACTGCTCCACCACCTTTGCGTCCCGACAAAACAGAACCTGCACGCCATACGACAAATATCCTGCTCCACACTCAATCCAACCACTGTAGGTCTATTCCACGGGTCGCGTTCGACCCCCGTAACCGTACACGTGTCCTCGTCATTTTCTCGTGCAAGGCGACGCCAGTGGCCCCACATCTCTGCCATACCCTTGGAGACTCGACACGTGGAGAGATCTGCGTGAGTGTTGCCTCGAGATTCGCGTGAACTTGACGCTTCTTTATCTTTCCACTGGTATTATCTTTTCCTTTCTTTTATATTGTTGACCATCTTGACATTATCCCTCGGAGGAAGTGAAGGGATTGAATTTGTACTGTGAATGCTCAATAGTTTGATTAGATCATGGATCTTTTGTAGCGGTTTGTTCGAAATAATTAATGTTCTGCCGACCTGTGAGGATATTTGTTGATCTCTCTACCCGGGCAAAAATCATGGTATGATTCTCCCTTTAATGAAGAAATTAGGAGTTATATTTTAAATGTTTAATTAGATAGCTAATAAAAATGCCAAAAAGATTTTTTTTTTCTCAACTATGACATAACTAGGAGTTAATAATTTCATCTTAATATATTTTATATAATTAAAATATTAAAATATTTAATGAAGAAATTAGATTCTATTTGACAACATTAATCTAAAGTTATGATTATGTTCATTGGTAAGGAATTTCAATAAGGTTCTCGATTCAGAGGGACTTGATTTGATTGGAATTTTGAGATCGTACAATCAAAAATCAAGAAGAGATGCCCTTGACCAACGCTGTATGATTAAGGTCAAGCCCTAAAGTCGAAAGATTGTTTGGCTTATTCTTTCTGTCAAAATGAAGTTCATCACGCGAATCGATGACTTTGTTATTGAAATCTGTCAGTGTCCCCCTCCCAGACAAAAACCCTAGGCCTTTTTTCTTTGGGTGTCATTTCAACTGAGTTATTTAGCCATATTCGCATGGCCCCTCTGCACCTCTGCACGCTTTACCTCTTAATCACCATTGACAGGATCATATACTTCGTATTAACACATCAGAATCTCACTATTTTTGTTTCCTTTTGCAAGGGCCGCTATGATTCTGTCTGATGGTTAATCAAACATACAGGACTTGCGAAGAACACCTTCCGGAATGGTCTGCGGCTATTCAAATCAGATAGCAGCCTTCTGTGGGGGCTACCCCATCCTCTCAACTTTTACAAGCTTAATTCTGATGTGATTAACAAGCATAATTAGCGACCTGATTATAGAAACCTAGTTATATTAAGAGGAACAGAGCGCGATTTCAAGTACGTAAAAGTTTCAGAGAGTTGTAAAACCTTAAATTCTGGCAAGAGAACATGAATCGTCATCGATGTATTCTGTGTTCTCTTGTATTAGCAACGGGGTGTTTATTGTCATCTGGAAGGTCGATGACGTCGTTTTCTCCGACTGAGCATCAAGCTTTTATCGATGGCGTGAAGGTCCTGTGTCTCGATCAAGGTCAGAACAAAGTTGTACACCCACATCGCAAATGAAAAGCTTCCTAATATATGTAATCGCTCTCGATTACTTTGACTCTTGAGGAGATAATCTTGATCAGGAATTTTCTTCTACCCTGCCGAAGAGGTGAATGGACAAAGGGAAAGCAAGGATCAAGACTAAAAACTAATCTCTCAATGGTTATGGCAGTCTAGATGCTCTGTTTCTCATGTTCACGTACCTTACATGCAGGGAAAGCAATAGAGTATCGAGGATTAGGTATTTTAGGTGGGGAAAACACTTTTTTGACTTGGATTGTGGCTCACGGGTTGATATTTAGTGACGTATATGATGCTTGTTCACAATATAATACTTCAAAAAGTTAAGTTCAGCATCAAAAAGGTGTCAAGTATGGCTATATTTTTATTAAGTGATATTGCTTTTTAAAATGTTTTTAACAATTTTTAATCATGACTTTGACTGATTTAAACAATAAATTTTACTCTAAATGTGGTTAATATTTTCTCTAATCATAAAAAGTAATATCATTAATAAAATAAGGATATCGTGCAGCTTTATAGCGCTTTAACATGATGAAAATCTTGAACAAAATCTAAGTCCAGCAAGACTTTGCTCAAGTTCCATCTTATTTACGTTAATATAAAATCATTATGTAACGTGTTGAATGAGTCTAAATTAGTGATAAGAAGAAAATTATTAATGCTGTTTATCGGGTATAATTGAGTGATCAAGTTTTCAAAATGTTTTCAAGGAAAGAACTGTAAAACTCCAAATTACAATCGAAGTAAATTATTACTCCAAAGCCGAAACAATTATTTCAAATCACATGAAAGATTTTCGGTGTTGCGGTGAATATGTGTGCGTATTTTATCAGGAAACTATATGGGTCGTGAGTGATAAAATGGAGAAGTCTTGAGAGACCAAAGCCCTGTCCGAGGCCCCCCTGGTCAATTCCGAAAGCACTGCAAGAAAATTCAAACGCCACAGCAGGATTTGAGGAGATGGGAATTAAAAAAGAACGAGAAACGATGAAAAGTAAACGAGTTCACTGTCTAAAACAGCCCCCCATCTGTAAATTTCTGAAGAGACTAAGTGGAGGGCATTGTCATGATTCATGGAGGACTTTTCTAATCGTCTGGCCTAAGGTGGAGGGATAAAGTGACAGAAAACGAAGGCAAGAATAGAAAATAACACAACCGCTGAAAGTCATAGCTACCCATTTGTATATTCTAATCATCGCCACAAATGCAGCACAAATTCCTGAAATCTTTCCTCCCTATCGTCCAGAAAAACTCTACAGGTTACCCTTCTGTCAACCCCCGGGTGATGTTATGATCGCAACCATGGGGCTGTCAACACCACCGGGATTTAGAAGATCTTGCAACTGTTGTGGCGAAAGTGAAAGAACCCAACAGATAATGGGGACAAGCAAATAGACAAAGACAGTTGAAAGTGAAAGATGGGTAGGAAAACATACAAACAGGCTTTGTTTATACGATATCCGTGGTGCTTCAACGTTTAGCGTGATGAATCTTAAAGCAGTGGGGCACGCGGCCAGGATACAACGGACGGAACATGATTTCATATATAGGAAAGCTTTAAGGACGGTGATATTAGAAAACAGTATTGTTCAGAGCTTCTGTCTTCGACATGATCCACGGAATCTAAACTAAACAATTCAAAGCTCAAAGTGGGCAATTATTTATAGAAATTTTTACCAATTTCAGGCGCCTACCTGTACTTCGAGACTATAAAGGGATAAAGGCAAGAACTTCTATAATATCTCTCACACCTAACAGCACTCTGGATTGTCTCAATCTGCTTGAATTTTTAACTTGATTTTTGAATGACTTGTGTGGACGGGAGTTCGAGTCAGCTCTCTTTTGTTGGGGAAATAGAATATAATACTTCGAAGTAGATGATTCTTCAGTCACAAAGGCCACTTGCTTTCCTTAGTTTCGTAGTAGAAGCATCACCAATTTGAATGGAAATATAGCCAGAAGAAGGCTCTAGCGAAATTATAGGAACGTTGTTAGAATCCTGATCGTTCCTTAAAATCAGGCGCTGAAAGAGAGAGATAAGAAACATATATATATATATATATATACTATAAACAATATAAAACTTACATATATATTTTTAATACAATTCTTACTTAAGTTTGTAAGAGACAAATTATGAAGATTAAGGGTTTTTGTTTTCAAACTTCTAATCATGTGAAGAAGAGGAAGCTCAAAGAAGTTTTTCGAATTTGTGGCAGATCGCAGCCTCTTCAGCCACTTCTCTTGGTCACCGTCCATAGATGTTCGGTACACACTGATTTGATTTTCATGCTCCGTGCGGATAACGCCAGGAAAACATTTTCTTTCATGGAGTGGAATCAATGGTCAATTTCTTTTCAATTACTCGAGCATTCTTTTCAGACAAACAGAACCAGAAACATGTATAGAACATGGCGAAGTTCGCGTGATGATTATAAACTTCCTCTTGAAGTAAACTTTTCCATAGAAAAACAAGAAATGTCAAGATGATGTTTTCATATCTAGAGATTCCATAATAGTTGTCTGAAAAACCCATCGAATGACATCGGTCATGACGGTGGAATAGCACATAGAAAATAAAATGAATACGGCCTCTCGATCAAGTAGCGTAAAATCAGAGCAACCTTTTAAGTATAAACCTTATCATTTATGAATTTAGGTGGGTTTTCACAAGAATTATTAGTTAAGACAGAAAGGATCGGTATTGGAAAACTCGATTTTTGGGCCAAAATTGCAAACACGGCAATATACAAAAGTTTGCTCTATTCACAAATTTTCAGTAATTACAAAGTTGAATTTGATCGGCAAGAATCGAAATCCTGATTTAATTAAAATAGATTTATAAGAAAACAAAAAGATTACCGATGTCGATTTTCGTAGCCCGCGATGCTACCCAGATGTCGTGGTCGGGTTGACGTGGCAACAGACATTGATCAATTGCTAATACAACATTGACAGAAGACTTTGCGTGCGTAAATAGAATTTTTTCATGTTATTGATGAATTACATATTAAAATTCAATATATATTTCATACTAGTAGATATTGGCCCAAGCGACAAACTACCATCGACCTGACCTACGAGATAGCTAATGTAGCCGGACAACATCAACAGTGCATGCCAATTTCCATGCCAAGATCAATGGAGCTGGACAACAAGCGGGGAGGACGATCAGAAAACGTGAAACGCATGGATGTCTTTCTACCCACGTGCTTCTGCTTGTTGTTATCCACATTGCCATGACGTCAAACGGCCGACACGGCATGCTTGCCGTTGGGAAGAAAATGAAGGACCTTATCCAAATGGTCTCCTTTCATGAATGGATGTTATGTGGACCAATTCAGATGAAAAATCACGGACACTTCACTGAGCTCTGATGGCCTCTGGCTTCCCATACTGGAATTTCAAAATTAGGTCCTGCAACATAAATACATATATTTATGTATATGTATATGTATATGTAGGTTAGATATCATTATAAATGTAAGTATTAATAATAAAATACGCTCAATTTTATTACTTCTTTTTTTCTTCTTTTCTGTGAGCTTTTTTTTTTTTAAATAAAAAATTTAACCTTGCAAGTTGGGTTGGTGATGACTCGGCAGAGTTGATTTACTAGTGACTCGGTGGAGGCAGCAGAAGTTGGTAGAAAACAACCAAGTTTTTCGGACAGGCAGAGTGTTTTAGCCCAATTCGAGCCGAGTCAGCGCGATCCAAGCCCAGTGAGTTGAGATCAAGTAACCGAGAGACAGTGGCGTATGGATGTGGACGCATAACGTTTCCGAGTGCATGAGGCATGCGGAGGCAGAAGAACACGTCGAATACTTTGCAGTGACTCCACAAATGTACCGATTTAGAAACAACTTCGCAATATCGAAAATAGTGTGGGTTCTTCCTTACTCAAATCTTGATCTCTCCATGTTTGGGGGGTGCAGTATGTTAAGAACGCTATTTATCTCAACTTAGTAAATCTTGTACTGACAAGACATGGCCTTCTAACAAGATAATGTGATAGACTACAACTACCGGCGAGGTACTGCATGACAAAACGATAAAGATGGATAGTAACGCGGGAATGATGGGTCTAGAGATCAACGAAATCATTGCAATGAAAGAGAAATATCCATCCTTTATAGCTGAATTTTTCCCCCAGGGCACTGTCGGTGCTGAGCATTCAGAGTCTTCTGCAGAAGCCTCCTGTTGGAGGTTTCTCTCGACGTAGGACTCAGAAATAGGAATTGACAAGAGCAAACGAATGCGATATAACACTGTTTGCCTCTGCTGATTTATAGCTTGATAGCTGCTTCCAAGTATATTCTTTTCTGGGTTGTGTAATATCCGTAGTTACTTCTAAGGTGTCCATATAATATCTAGCATTAACATAAAGTTAAGTTAATTAATCAAAGGTTGTTTGTTTCCTAATGAGATTCAACGTCATTCTCTTCCTCAGCAATCAAAACCCCTTTCATTCTCACCAATCAAAAGCCCTGAAGCAGCCTCAAATTCGTAATCCATGGGGGTTTGGGTGCTGAAGTGAGCTAGTGCACTCTAGGCCGTCTTACTCCACTCGAAATCTTTCAAGTCCATGAAAACTAATTCACAATTTGAGCTATTGCTAACGAAAAAGGAGAAATCTGTCATGATATTAAAGTTTTGGGAGATTGAAAGGAGGAGGCCTCAATCAAACATTAGTTCTCACGTTGATGGATCGAAAGAATTATGGTTTAGTTTCTTGTGATGAAGAGATAAAAAGGAAAGTGGGATTGAGTCTCAATTTTTCCTATGTTTCTCTTTCTCCCTGCAGGAGCCTACATCTCTCAAATGAATCTACATGGTCTATTGTTATAAACTCATATATCAAAATCTTATAACAACAAAAAAGTGATGAATTTTTGCATTTAAATAAGATCCTATTTGCTCCTTAATAATGTGAGAGAACAATTTTACATCACTTAACACACCCTTTTTATCATTCAAGTTGTAGACTTGAGTACCGTATAAGAGTGAGTTTCAAATTTGGACACGATTTATGGAGTGCTAAAAAAGAACACAAACTCTAATATTATGTTAGAAACCTTCATATCAAAGCCATAAAGGAATGAGAAGTAATGTCTTTTAAGTTTAAATAAGATATTTAATAGATTTTTTAACAATTTAGAAAAATTCCTAACCACTAAATATCTTTTCATCTAGATGCCATTTTTCTTTGGCCATCACTTGCAATCTCTTCGGCAGCCACACCCCATTGATGTACCCAACCATCTTTCTTTCTTCAACATCACCGTCCTATGCTTGTCACCTATAATCCCCTTATTCTTTACCTCCCCACATTTCTCTAGATGTCAAAAAACAAATTCATGAATTTCAAACTCACAAAATCTCTTAGGATTTTACTGCACAAATAAAGAGAATATCAATTAAGAAGAACACATGAGAATTATGAAGTTTGGGATAATTTCTATGTCTTGAGTCTAAGAAACAATTCTTTATTATGATGAGGAGGATTATAATATACATCAGAAAACCTCTGTTTTCTTTCTTCTCTCACACTAATCTCATACATCCTCATAACTAGGTTTTCTTATATACTAGCATCAAAGAAACTCTAACTAGATTGGATTAAGAAAACTATAAACTATCCATAACATGAACATGATAGTTTACATATTTGTTCTTACTAATTTATTCTAAACCTAACATTAGATTGCCCCCATCATCCTACATGTAGCCCCAAAAGGCTTCTATCACACTTACTATTCCTCCCTCTTCCTTTGCCCTCCACTATGTAGCAGCGCCCCCCACCTCGTAAGTCGTCCCTCACCTTCCCTTAGACAAGAAAAAGCTCCTTCCCTACAACCTTTACTTTTTGTTGATAGATTTTCGTAGCGTAGTATAATATATGTCAACCAAAAGAATTGCCCTTTAAGCCTATTTTATGTAGAAATAAAAGCAACTTAACAGGGTAAGATCATAACGAAATGGTAAGGGGAAATATTAGCCAGACACTTTTCTGAGTTGGGCAATATTTTATGCCTAGGACGGTTGTCTTTCGGTAAAAAAACTTCGAGAGCGACATACGAAGATTCCTATGCATTTCTTTTCTTCGTTTGGTGCGAGTGGTAGTTGCAAAGCAGAGAAAAAGACTGAAAATTACATTGCTATCTACTTTATACGCGGCTTAATCTTTACCAGCTAGTGCGGTAAGGATGAATCAGTCATGAAAAGCACGTAAATTTATCTTGTTATTTTTTTCTTCGAAGTTCTTGCAAGCATCCAAGCTGATGACATCGCAGCAAGATTAGCATAATATCAACAAAATGATCAACAATGACAACAGAGTAATGGACATTCGTCCTGACATCGGCAGACAGACATTTTTTCCCCTGATCAGTGACCGCTGCCAAGCTCGCAACCGCATCATAAGATATGCTCACAACATTTTGTTTTAGTGGCCTTGATGGCTGGTCCATCTGATTTCAGCTGCAGTCATAACCAAAACGAAATGGAAGAATGGAGCGTTAAGAAGTACGTCTCCAAATGTATATTTTTCTTAAAATAATTCGTACTTTTTGCAGTCTCCGTATTGTTTTTAACTTTTTAGCTAAAAAACACAAATAAATTTCACTTGTTTGAATAAGTTTGTCTTTGTTGATATTAGAAATTGTTAAAGTTCTTTTCCATTGACCAATTGTGAAGAGAATGAGACACTCAGATGTTGTATATGAGAGAATTATCATTTTTAAACAAGTCTTATGTTGAAAAACCATAAGACTCAATTATAAGTAATAAAAAATGAAAGAGCACAGGAACCTAATGTTGGAGATTTATGTAGATCACATAACACATACACACATAACAAACTCAAAAACACCAAGCGGTTTCCTATAAATCAAGTCATAAATATCCTAAACCTCATATTTATTGACAACTTAAAAGAAATCCTAATTAACTAGATTAGTATTTTTACCCTTAATCCTAATTCTCGCTCCCGAACGAACACCTAAACCACACGTGAAGAAGCGTCAAAGAGTTTCCTCCCTCTCGATCGTTGAAAAGAAAGCACCTCTCCTTTTGTGTTTCTTCTTGTCTGGCACCATTGGCCCTTTACTTGTGCGCTGTTGGCTAGCTAAGGTGATTGTTAGGCTCTAACCTTCTTGTTCTAGGGTTTTCCTTTTACTGTCATTCGAAAGATGCTGAGCGTGAAGTGCGTGGTAGCTGTAAGTTTAAGCAGTATCGATTTTGATTGATTTAGAACGAGTGATTGCAGGTATCTGTCATGACCGAGAGAAATGGCAGGAAAGACAGATAAAAATCACGGGATAGACGTCAGTTTAGGGTTCCAAGTGTTGGGGTCGGAGATAAGGATTGGGAACCGATGCGACCCACGAGTAGGCAAGAAAATCAAACAAAGATAAGGTTGTTAAGCAACTTGCTCATGGATATTATAATGTCTGACATAACGTGAGGATTAAACAAATCGATACGAACCATAATGTCTCTGAGTGTTTGAAACTTCTAAAGTTGCCTTGCCTTTTAAGATTCGACCGATTCTACCTGAAGGAACTCTTTTGTCTAACCAATGGCTTGAAAAACATATCTTCACTTTTTGCTGCAGATATGTTTGGTTATAGACCAGAATTGATTTTTACATAAGCTTTTTAGGCTTAGGTTCGGCCACAATAATAATTGTGTTCTGGTTTATCGTTGAACTGCTGGGAAGCATCGAAAAATCTCATTCCAAGTGAGCCGGCCTATTCTACGGTTCCTTGCTTTTATCTTTTTGTCAGACTGCCGGCCATGGGACCACGCAGCACTTCATCGCGAGCGGGTCCATGGTAGATGAATTCAAACTGCGTTAAGTAACACATAAGACTTGGGAAGGAAAGTGATGGGGGAAAGATATTTCCTTTGTTTGGTTTTGTAGAAAGTTGGGAAAGAGTGAAAGGAATGTAAAAATAATAGTTGTCTTATATCTGTAATTTGATATTCTTTTTACATGGTTATGTATCTTCCTCTCTTAATAGTCAATTTAAGAAAAGACAATTTAGTCTCAAAGTTCATTTGAAGTATGGTATCTTATTATAGATTGGATCTTTGTAATTTTATCTTGTCACTCCATACTTATAGATAGAGTATTTGTGTTCTCTCCATGTTTAGTAAAAAGCATATATTTAACTACTAAAAGCCCTACATTATCCATATCTTGACATGATATTCTTTTTATATATTCAAATATCTCATTCTCCTAATGATTGGTTTTAAAGGAAAAAGTTGAACTATTTTAATAAAGGAAATAGTTACTTTGGGTGAGAATCTTTTTCAGATCTTCCATCCCTTTGTAAAATGTTATTCCTTAGGTATGTACAGATAAACTAATAAAGTTGATCCCGTATGAATTCTTTTCTTTGGGCATACTCCAAACCAGGCATGTTCTCAAATGATGGCTTCCACCTTCCCTATTCCTTTCCTTTTGATTCTTAACTTTCTCCTTCGAGACATGGGTAAGACTCAGCAAATTCTGCATAAAAGCCTCGCACAAAACAAATCCGAGAAGAAACTTTTTACATAAAAACTGGCTTTCCTTTAAAGCTTTGGGCTGCCTAATGTGTTCCTGGATGAAAACACAAACGCCAGTTCAAACTCGATCCAGACACATTGTTCTTAGGCAAACCCAAGCATAAGCCCAAGGCAGGGAAATTGTGGCCTGGAAAGCCTTATGCTTTATTTGCTATGAGCTTCTCTACAGAACTAATTATCTGCTTGATAAAATTAAGAAAGTTTAAGAAATACGTAAATTTAAGTGCTTGGTCGTATCCAGAGTCCCTTATTTTTGGATACATTTATTATCTTTTTCTCATACATGGTATTGGTAGGGAGGTTGTGGCCTTAACTTTTGATAATTGTCTCAATCTCCTTTGCATCCAGGAGCATAAACAACATTTACAAATGTCATAAACTATAGAAAAAAGGGACTCGGTTTATTGTTGTAAGATCGTATAAAGTGCAGTATACGGTTTCATATCTTTTTGAATCACCAATTTCCTTTGTTTGTCATAATCGAACAAAGCCTAACTTTCATGTCTAAGAGTTCAAAAAATTAAGTCCGTATTTTTCTCAAATAAAGAAAACCTATTTTTTCGTATTTCTTTTCCCCTTCCACTTCATTCTTTACATTTCATTTGCAATTAGCAAGACTGAAATTACTGTATTTGCTCATAGATGAAAACAAATATGAAAGTTGAATTGAATAAGGTAGTCGAATTGCAATGAAAAATCTTCAATATAGCCAATATTACTAAATCAATTTTTTTTTTTTAGGGGATGGGGGAGGTTTAGGAGTCCTAATACCCCTAAAATACTTGATAATTGCAAAAACATTGGTGGACTAACCCGTCCTATTGTTTTCAGCATAACAAAACATTCATTTAAAATAGAAAGTAATAAAAGAAAACTTTTAACTTACTAAAAACGGTGTAGAGAGTGTTTGATTGCCTAAATATAGTTAAAAAAAATTATGTAAAATAAAATATATGCCACTTCTTACACAATAATTTTAAAGAGGAATTGAACTTTCTAATACAATTATCTATAAAAGTAATTTTTTTCCACTTATATAAAAAGATCTTGTTTAATGGCCACGGCCACTTCTGAGTTAACTACTAGGCGTTAGTGGTTTGAGCTTATTCCAAATGCTTTGACTAAGAAACTTGAATGTCCTATGTTTTTAACGAATTTACAAGTCAGCAATCTAACAAACAACATAAAAGGTTATCAAGGAAAGTTCAAGATCTGCAGGGAATATTTTGGACTTCACAATTGTCAAAATGATGTATTTACTTATATTAGGCCTTCTATGACCTTGGCCCATATAGTAGAAGCCCATGCTTGTTGTAGCCTTAGCTTAATTTTTCTTTCTTTGTAAGAGCTGTTGCCGTAGTCTTTCTCCCTCATTTTTCATGTACATAAATTACCAATTAATACAGGTTGTTTTCATTGTTTTCAACTTTACTCAGTTTATCATGGTATCTGAAGGTGGCAGTGGTCTTGTTTCCTTATGTTCTTTTGCACTCTTTCATCCTTCTTTTGTTTTGTTTTTGTTCAGATATGAGCTAGGTGGCAGCCACCTCCACGTGGTTGTCACATCACCAACATTGCAGAGACAGAGAGAAGCAGGTGTCTGACTCTTCTACATGCTGCCAGCATTGTCCTCACACTGCAGAACATAGTCTGTACCTAGGACTCCTCATGGACCAGCGAACAATCATATTAGGTTTAGGTTTCATTGTCTATAAAAGCAACCTATTTGTATACATTTGAAATCATTATGGGAATTACTTCTCTCATTTGTTTGTAATCGAGTTTTCTCTTGAATAGAAGAAAGAGTTTTTCCCTTTTATTTATGAGTTTATCCAGTTCAGTTTACATGGTATTATGGAGCCCAGGTTTCGATCCTTGAGTTCTTTCTTATTTCCTTTCAATCTTAAAGAAATTGCTCCCACTCAACCTATACTAGTCTTTTCTGCCATTTTCCAAGCTATTTAAGCCTCTAATGCCAGAACAGAGGAAGTTTTCCTCTTTCTCTACATTTTCCGGCTCACCGACAAACTCAGCAAGGAAAATGACCTAAACGACATCATCCTCTCATTTATCCCAAACGTCGTCGCTTGCCACCCAACGCAGTGACGCCCTTTATTGATACGACGATGTTTTGCTCCACAACGCAAGCGATGTTCTATACCTAAACGATGCCATTTTCGCTCTTTAAATGCGAACAACGTCGTTTCCTCCTTCAATCTGCCAAATGACCGCACTTCGCCCTCCAACGCAAATGCTATCATTTTTGGTCCACCTCAATTTCACACTAAACAATACCCTTTTTGCCACACCACCGTAGACAGCATACCTGACTTGATGGCTGATCTCACCGCTAGGAACTTCATCGATAAGATGTTGTATGTGCCACCCCATTGTGGAGGACGAAGCGGGCTCACTCCCGGAAACACTTCCCGAGAAAACCCCTTTCGTACGCCGTCTCCACCGCCACAAAATACGTTTGATTCTCAGTCTCAAGTCAGAACTGAACCCAAACCATCGAACCCCCTCTATCTTCACATTGGAGACACCCAATTCAGTCACTCTAGTGATGGTGAAGCTTGTTGGACGCTCAAATTACGCCGTCTAGAGTGAAACCATGAAAATCGCCCTCTCGATCAAGAATAAGTTGGTTTTTGTCGACAGGTCCTACGCAAAACCAACACATGATTCCCCAACCTGACTTCTCTGGGACTGCTGTAATGACCTCTGCTGTGGCTAGATTTTCAACTCCATCTTGGTGGAATTGCACAACGGTCTCATCTACACCCGAGAAGCGGCCAAAATGTGATCCGAGCTCCACACCTGCTACTTTCAGGTCGACTCATCTAGGGTTTATGACCTAATTTGGGAACTTTGGGGAATTCAGGAAGGGGCCAAAGTTGTTTCCACTTATTTTGGCCAGCTCTGGCACCTCTGAGATGAGTATGCTTCGATTATAGAGCTAATTATGCTGGAAATGGTCACATTTCGGCCATGGAAGCTCCACGAAGACCGGCTGAACTCTTATCAGTTTTTAAATGGCCTAGATGACGACTATTTGGTAATCAAAGAGTAGATTATGCTCCTGCAGCCTCATTTGGACGTTATTCAGACCTATTGGATCATCAGTAACGCTGAATATTGTTAGAATGCTGCGGGGAAAATGACTGGTAGTTTTAGCTTTGTTGCGGCGAAACAGTTAGGCGACGCAATAGGTCCCCCTATGAGTCAACACTCTTTTATGGAGAATTGACCTATGGGGACGGGGTTTAGCGTACGACAGTTTGAGGCACCCGATGCACCATTCTCACTTAAACCTGGACCAAATGACATGTCATTTTTGGCTCACCAAAAGATAGGTTGTTCAAAACCACTCCAAACGACATGTCGTTTTCGTTCAAAGCTGAGTGAAACGACAAGTTGTTTTGGGGCGGGCAGTAAGAATAAAAATGTGATTTTTGTGGAAAAAAAGGCCATCGAAAGAAGGAATGCTACTATTTGACGGGTCCTCAATGTGAATATTGCAAAAATTATGGTCATGAACGCAAGGAAGGCTACAAACTCAATGGATTTCCATCCAGACACAAGCATTACAAGGGAGAAGCTCAAGCCAATCTAGTGGCCAATGATTCTGATCATGTCTTCATCACCAAGACTGATTATTAGCGCTTCATTCGGTTCCTGCACGATGATTCAGATACTTAAGCTTATCTAGTAGGTACGAACGCATTCCTTTCAAAATATTGGATTATTGACTTTGGTGTTGGTGATCATATTACTGCTAATATTCAATGCTTAGACTTCATTGTTCCATGTGCATCTAGATCTAGGAAAGTTAAATTTCCTAATGGTGATAGTGCCCTGATTACCCATACTGGACACACCCACATATCTATACAATTGAAATTGAACAATGTTCTATACTCACTAGATTTTAAATTCAATCTTTTGTCTACCTCCAAAGTTTGCCATGAAAATAATTGTTGCATCATACTATATGCCGATTTTTGTGTATTTCAAGACTTTTTGATGAGTGAAGTCAAAGGACTCAATAGAATGCGTAATGGGCTTTATTTCTTTGTAGCATGTCCTGATAAAAATGATGTTGCATTACATTCTGGGCCTCGCCCATCTTTTGTAAAGACATTGTTAGCGTGTGATTTTTCAAACTCCTAACTCTAGCATTGTAGGCTTAGGCATATGTCCCAAGCAAAATTTCAATTTTTAAATGAATTTAAATCTTGCAAAAATATTTTGTCTGATCCTTGAATGATTTGCCCTCTTGCAAAACAAACTAGAAATCCTTTTCCCATGGGCGACCACACAATGCAATGGATCTTTGATATGATCCACGTTGATGTTTAGGGACCTTATCGTATCCCCAATAATGACAGATCACGATATTTCCTCACACTCGTTGATGACTTCTCATGAGGAACATGGACGTTCCTCATGAAAGTCAAGAGTGAAACCATTTTCCAGTTGGAGGAATTTCTAACTATGGTAAAAAATCAATTCAGTCTAGAAGTTAGATGCATTAGATTTGACAATGCCTCTGATTTTTTCAACTTTCACACAAAACAACTTTTCTCATTGTTCAGTGAAATTCTACATGCAAGTGTACATGCTGAACAAGTAATATAATAATAAGTATAAGCATCGTCCCACAGAGATTGATGTTTACCGAACTAACTAATTACTAATGGTGAATAGACTCTAAAGTTTATCTAGCAACTCAAAGTGATAAAACATGAATTAACTAACTAAATTTAACCTAAACTTGATTAACGAGATATGCTAGAGCATCCGATTTCATCTAATTATTAGATACAAATGTTGATCATCCATGTTAATAAGATTAATTCTACTTATGTGATGGTGGAGTCTCCTAATTTGTTCACTATCCCATGTCTAGGTATAGCGAACCTACTTAGCTCACTAACTCACTGTATTTCTACCCATGAATTAAATGAACTAAGTGCATTAAGATTTATGAATATTCCAGTTTACACCTAAAGCCACACAAATTATACAGTATATGTCTATCTAAATTAATCTATGATTACATATTACATGAAGCAACTGCATGTTATCTCCTGTCGGTCTCTAACATGCAAATAAGATTATTTAAGTAGTAGCTAATTACCTAAAAGCATTAAACTCCATAATATGCAACTTCACATTCATAAAATGTCTTATGAAACATAAATAATCATAACATTCCTACTTCATAATCAAGTTACATTGTAGCTCTAACACAATGAACTAAAACAACATATTTACATAAACTAAATTAGTGCAAAAACGTGAACAAAACATTCTGTAAATTAAAAACATTAAAGTTGTCACCAAATGTCTTCAAATCACAAAATAGGTTGCACAAATCTACACATCAGAGGGAGAAGAAGAAGTTGTCTTGAAAACGGGAAGAAAATGAGCTGCCACATGCCTTCACGCGCTTTCGCACGCGACTCCACGCGCTGGTGACATGCGTTGCTGTCTGCCGCCACGTGCTGCCGCCTTCCGCCGCCGGTTTTCACAAAAACTTAGAACTGCCATTACATAGAACTGGTATCCTCACTTCCAATACACTTCCAATACACTCCCAATACACTTCCAACACAACCAGAACTACTATAATACACAACCTTCAACACAACCCAACAAAACAATACACTTCCAACAATAACAGTAGCACCCCCAAACTTAAATTAAGCATTCTCCTCAATGATAAAAAAAAAAATAAAGCAATAGTAAGGAAGGAACAAGGAAAACTCCCCTGATTGTAGGTTGTCAAAATGAAGCTGTGATGAGCATATTGTGACAGCCTTCTAACCAAACTGCTAACAAAATACTTGGGTTGCCTCCTAAGAAGCGCTTGCTTTATAGTTTTTAGCCAAACTATCCTCCACATTACTACTCAAGGAGGATGGAACTCCAATAGTTTCGGAGACATCTTGTGTTGTTTGATGGTTGAGCATTCTGCAATCAACACTACTATCTCATATACTTCAAGTTTCCTTTTGTTCTCCAGTATCTTTTTCAACAATTCTGCATAACTAGACATTTGAATTGGAGCCTCTGCAAAAGGAATGTTAATGTGCAATTTTAAAGATATATCTAGGAATTCCAAAAATTGCTTATCTTTTTCGCGTTGTTGGAATCTCTGGGGAGATGGGGCTAGAGGCATAAAGGGCATAGGATTTTCTGGAACAAGCTTGCTCCTAGGTGCCTCCTCAAGTTGTATGTTGACATATTTATCATTATCTTTGAGACTCTCCTTGTCAACATCAACTTCTCCTACTTGCATGCTACATGTTAGGGTTATTACCTCTACGGTATCTATAGGGCTTTTCTCCACATCACAAGGCAAATGATCCTCCTGACTCTTTGAGATCATGCTGATAAGCTAACTCATCTGCACCTCTAATCTTCGGATTGAAGCTTATTGTCTCTGAAAACTCGCTTCTTGATTATGAAATCTTGCTTCAATCCTCTCTGTGAAGTTCTATGTGGTGATGGCCAGCTCACTGATCATGTCCTTGAAGTTAGGTTTCACTTCTTATGTTTGCCAAAATGTTGGTTGCGGTCTCATCTCACTTGGGTTACTCTATGAAAAAGTTTGATGGTTGTGCCATCCTGGATTGTACGTATTAGAGTAATAATCATTTTGTGACCTGCTAGGAATCCCAACAAAATTAGCATAATCATTATAATGAGCATAAGGGTTACCTACTTGACATTCCATGCTCTTATGTGCTCCACCACAAAATTCACATTCTCTATTCTTTAGGAACATTTCCAATTCTGCACGTAAGTTGGCGAGGTTATCTACTTTATGTGCTGGCTCGATCTCAAAGTATTTTGCCTGACTTGCAGGGCTCTAAAAGCTTGATGTGGCATTCCAAAATGTTGGTGCAGCATAGTTTCTCAAGAGTCTACGTGAACCATCATTGTTCTCCATTTGTCTTTTCTGCAAGAAAACAACAATAAAGTAAAACAAAAGCAATAAAAGCTAGATTAAACTTAGAAACTAATCGGTATTGATATTAATCAGTAGTAAAACAATCAATCCCCAACAACAGTGCTAAAAACTTGTTCAGTGAAATTCTACATGCAAGTGTACATGTCGAACAAGTAATATAATGATAAGTATGAGTATTGTCCCACAGAGATTGATGTTTACCGAAATAACTAATTACTAATGGTAAATAGACTCTAAAATTTATCTAGCAACTCAAAGTGATAAAACATGAATTAACTAACTAAATTTACACTAAACTTGATTAACGAGATATGTTAGAGCATCCGATTTCACCTAATTACAAGATACAAATGTCGATCATCCATGTTAGTAAGATTAATTCTACTTATGTGATAGTGGAATCTCTTAATTTGTTCACTATCCTATGTCTAGGTATAGCGACCCTACTTAGCTCACTAACTCACTGTATTTCTACCCATGAATTAAATGAAATAAGTGCATTAAAATTTATGAATATTCTAGTTTACACCTAAAGCCACACAAATTATATGGTATATGTCTATTCATATTAATCTATGGTTACATATTACATGAAACAACTGTATGTTATCTCTTGTCGGTCTCTAACATGGAAATCAGATTATTTAAGTGATAGATAATTACCTAAAAGCATTAAACTCCATAATATGCAACTTCACATTCATAAAATGTCTTATAAAACATAAATAATCATAACATTCCTACTTCATAATCAAGTTACATCATAGCTCTAACACAATGAACTAAAACAACATATTTACACAAACTAAATCAGTGCAAAAATGTGAACAAAAGATTCTGTAAATTAAAAACATTATAGTTGTCACCAAATGTCTTCAAATCACAAAATAGGTTGCACAAATCTACACATCAAAGGGAGGAGAAGAAGCTGTCTGGAAAATGGGAAGAAAACGAGCTGCCATGCACCTTCATATGCTTTCGCACGCTCTTCCATGCGCAGGTGACATGCGTTGTCGTCCACTGCCACGCGCGGCCACCTTCCGCCTCCGGTCTTCACAAAAACTTCCAAAAAGGTAGATCATGATGCCTAGGTTGCAGATCTACAAAAAGATTAAGCAGAATCGCCACAGAAATGCTTAGATCTGACGGAAAGGACAAAGTTGGCGTTCACACTTCTTCACCAGAAACCGCCACGAAATCGCACGCAACTACCACAAAACTGCCGGAAATCACTCTAGGAATGCAAATATGCTTTCAGATTGTCAGAAATCACTCAAATCTGGCCGAAAAAAGGAAAAGGATGGCTGAAATTAGGTTCCTTCGCCAGAAAAGAACGTCACGGTCGGCTTTTGCCCGACCGCCAACGTCTACAGAGTCCCGCACTATCACCTGTGGCCTTTGCTTTTTTGGCGAGGTCCTAGTCGCCAGAATCTCTCCTCTGTTCTCTATTTTCTCGCACTAAGCCCAACTGTTCTCCTCTATTTCTTTTCAGCTCCAAGTCTCCGTCACGACAATCTTTTCTCTTTTTTCTTTTTCGCACAATCAAAGGCCCACCTTTCTCCTTTACAAGCCCGCACAAGCTTGATAAAAGGCCCTCTTTTTAGCTCTCCTACTCTTTTCTCTTTTTCTTTTGGCTTTGTGCTTCTTTTCTTCATTTTTCTTCTATTTTGGGTTTACTACATAAAATAACAAAATATACATAAATACACTTAAATACAAATATAATTTAATAAAAACTATATTAAATATAACCTAAAATAATAATAATAACTCTATATAAAATAGAGTTATCACTCATCATGAGGCATTATCCATGAGAGTTCCTGCGTTCATACCCCCCAACAAAATGATGTTGTTGAACGCAAACATCATCATCTTCTCGATGTTGCACGAGTTCTAAAATTTTAGAGCTCCATGCTCGGTAAATTCTGGGGGGAATGCATCCTCACTATTACCTACCTTATCAATAGGATGTCATCTTCTGTTTTGCAAGGAGTTACTCATTTTGAAAAATTGTTTGGAAAATCACAAAAACTTTCACATCTTAGAGTTTTTGGTTGCATGTGTTATGCCACTACGTGGGGCCCTAGGATAAGTTTGCCCTACAAGCCATTCCTAGTATCTTCATGGGATATGCTCATGGTTAAAAAGGCTATCGGCTTTACAATGCTGAAAGCCGAAAATTTTTTATGAGTCGAGATGTCAAGTTTTATGAGGACATTTTTCCTTTTTCCCAGATAGGGCCCAAATCGCAATCTACCATGCTGGGTCCTTTGGTTGAGCACAATCTTTGAGGTTTCTGAACCACCACGTCCAGAACCCTCTATTGAGCCACCACATTCCACAGATGACTCCTTACCTTCCTTTTCAGCTCTACCACCTACTCGCACACCCATTCCCTTACCACCATCTGCCGACTCCTATGATGTCTTCTCTGATGATGACCTTCCATCCCCGATGAATGACCTACCTTCCATTTCAGCTCCACCAGCTCCTAGATGGTCCATTAGGGAAACTCGACCACCACTCTAGTCGACTAATTATGTTTGCCCTACCATTCACCTTACCGAGAGTGAATCCTCCACATACCCATTCTTTGCCTATCTGTCCTTTGATCATCTTTCCCCTTCTTCCCATGTGGGAGGGTCTCTATCACCATGAGGCAATTAGCAATCCTAGATGGCAAGATGTCATGGAGCAAGAAATTAAAGCATTAGAAGCAAATGACACTTAGGACATTGTAGAGTTACCACTTGGGAGAAAGCCTATTGGGTGTAAGTAGGTTTACAAGATCAAGTATCAAGCTGATGGGACAGTGGAGCGGTACAAGGCCTGTCTCGTGGCTAAAGGATACAGTCAGAAAGAAGGTGTAGATTATCATGAGATCTTTACTTTTGTTGTCAAGCATATCACCATCAGATGTGCTCTTTCCCTCACAACCTAAAATCATTGGGAGATCCATTAGATGGATGTCACCAATGCATTCCTGCAGGGTGATCTCCATGGAGACGTATACATGCGGCTTCCACCTAGGGACCCAAATGAGCACAGTGGAAAAATTTTCAAGTTTATATGGCCTAAAACAAGCTGCTCGGCAATGGTATGCCAAGTTCATTGACACTCTTTTGGTAGTTGGATATCAGGATTCCATGCATGACACATCCCTTTTCGTATGACGTAGAGGTAATTTTATAGTACTTCTTCTCATTTATGTGGATGACATCTTCATTACTGGTAGCGATCTTGACAAGATTCATGAGCTTAAAGAGCATCTTCATTCAGCTTTTCATATCAAGGACTTGGGAGATCTTAAGTATTACCTTGGGATTGAGGTCCTAAAAGATCATTAAGGTCTTCAGTTGAGTCAGTGCAAGTATATCCTAGAGTTGATTGATGAGCTTGGGCTTGGAGGGGCTAAACCGGTTGACAATCCTATGGACACCAATCTTTCATTGACAAGCCCATAGTATGATCAAGGTGTGTTGATCCCTTGTGATGATGATCCCCTCCTAGAAGACCCTTTGAAATATCAACAACTCATAGGCAAGTTGAATTATCTCAATGTCACAAGACCAAATATCTCATATGCATACATAACTTAGCTCAATTCATGCATTCTCCGAAGAAATCTCATTGGGAAGTTGCTATTTGAGTAATTAGATACTTGAAGAGTTGCCCTAGCACATGACTATTCATCCCCACCACAGGGGGATATCATATGTGAGCTTACTGCAATTCGGATTATGCCACGTGTAAAGTTGGTAGAAAATCAATTACTAACTTTTGTGTCATGCTTGGGGACGCATTGATTTCTTGGAAGAGCAAGAAACAAGTAGTCATCTCTTTATCTTCTATTGAGGCAAAGTATTGAGCCATAACATTCACCTTTTGCGAGATTATTTGGTTATCAGGGCTTCTTGGAGATATAGGAATTGAAATTTTCCGTCCTGTCACCTTGTATTGTGATAACAAGGCTTCCATGGAACTAGTAGCCAACCTTATGGTTCACTAGAGAACCAAACACATAGATGTGGATTGTTATTTTATTCAAGAAAAGATTCAGCGAGGACTTATCAAGACCAATCATGTGGGAACCAAGGATTAGCTAGCCGACATCTTGACCAAGGCCTTTGGGGCAAACCAGCTTCTCCATCTTCTTCGCAAGCTAAATGTCATCAACACATATCAACCTTTAGCTTAAGAGGGCCTGTTTGAATATGAGCTAGGTGGTTGCCACGTCGCCAACACTGCAGAGACGAAGAGAAGCACGCGTCTGCCTCCTTGACCTGCTACATGCATCGTCCTCACACTGTAGAATGCAGTCTACACCTAGGACTCCTTATGGACCAGCGGACAATCATTTTAGGTTTAGGTTTCATTGTCTATAAAAGCAACCTATTTGTATACATTTGAAATCATCATGGGAATTACTTCTCCCATTTATTTGTAATTGAGTTTTCTCTTGAATAGAAGAAAGAGTTTTTCTCCTTTGTTTATGAGCTTATCTAATTCAGTTTACAATTTTTGCCACCCCTCGTGGGTGTTTTATCGAACACCTTGTTCCCATCCAATTTTGATGACTCCAATGCTAGTTTTTCTTCCTATTATGAGTAAATCCAAAGCATATATCGCCTCTAGTGGGGTAGACAACATGGTTAATACCGTTTTCTTAAGTGTTGACATTCCTTTAGCTGTTTGGGTCACCATTCGTGTGGTCATTTCAATCATCCACCAAATGATTCTTCCTTGGTTGAATGTAGCCATCCGCTTTATTTGCACATGAATGAGCAGATTGGTGTCATGATTATGTCTAAGAAATTGGTTGGAGCTAATAATTTTGCTAGTTAGAATCGCTGACATGGAGCTTGCCCTTTATGGGAAGAACAAATTCAGGATTATAGACATTTCCATCCCTTAACCCAATTTTGATTCTCCCATCTTTCCATACTTGCAGAGGTGCAATGGTGTGGTTTTATCATGGCTTCTCACTTCACTATGGTTGGACATCTACCGAATGTTCATATATTCTAAGGATGCACAACAAGTTTGGGCTCATCTTCAGGAAAAGTTCTAACTAATCAAAATCAAAGAAATTGCTAGGGTGAATTGCGATTTAGCTCATGTTATCTAAAATGATGACTTGGTGGATTGATACGTCTTCTGCCTGAAACAACTTTGTAATGAGTTGGATTCATTTATAGCTACATGTTATTTGACCCAATTTTTAGAGGTCGGTAAGTTGTTGAATTTCTCAGTACCTTGGATGACTTCTATTCTATTGTCCAATTGTAGATACAAAACACACGACTACTACCTTAGGCTATAGTGATGATTCAAGATGAAGGAGCCACCCGTTGTTCCATCGAAAGCCATGGCCGTGCTGATTCCCTTGCTTTTGTACTTTAATGTGGTCTTTCTATCGGGGCATCATCGTCTTCCCCTATTTCAAGTTGTGTAGAGCTTGGACAATCAATTATTCCACACGGGTCAACTAGTCTTTTCGTCTTCCATCTGATTTGGGCCTTCCAACAACATGATTGACTTCTTGTTTTGACGCACATGATGGGTCTCTTCTTGTGTAAGCCACTTGGGTTTACAACCCATCAAATGGACCTTTTTTAGGCCATCCCATAGTTATTCTTTTACAAGTTCACTTGGTTTAGCACATGGGTAAACTCAATCCAACCTTTTCCTTTTAGCTCCAATAGTCATATGGCTTCACATACATGGCAGCTGGCTTTGAGATTTGCACCCATTATGGAAAAAAGCGCAATCTTGTCAATGAGTGTATGATGTTTGCTAAATGCACTCATTATGGCATCCTAGGCCACACTAAGGGCAAATGTTACAAATCCCATGGATGCCTTACGAGAAGAGGCTAAGGATGATATGACGACAATTTGTTTATCATTCTATCATTAAGGCCATTTCCAACATAGATCTAGTACTCTCTTAGGTGGATCATGATGAGATTATTGCTATTCTCAACAAAAACAAATAGAACAAGCAAACCACTACCCATATGTCACATAGTGCTACTCATGTTGTAGGTATCATTCTTAAATGACTCTTGTTTTAATATTAGCTTGTAAACTTAGAAGCTAGTAATTACATCATAAGGAACTTTAATTGCTTGATATCACCTTGGTCAAGCACCTATGAACTTAGAACTTTTTGATTGCCTAGTGGCAAATGTATCCCCATCAAGCACATGGGCACTATAGTCCTCCACAATAAATATTTTTAATATAATGTCTTATATGCTCATGTCTTTATTGCTAATTTTTAATATAATGTGAAAATATAAGCCTACCGTGTGTTGGTGTATCACTTGAAGGCAAAGTATCATTATAATTGTACGCTAAACAAGATATATCCTGTCCTTTTCTGGATAATGGATGAAGAATAGATATGTTGCCGAGAAATATGAATGAAGTGGTTGAACGCATGTGGTTGGAGACCAGGTGTGAAATAGCTGCACACTGCTCAAAGGACATTTCTTAGAGCTCTCCGATCATGCTTCACTAACCCACCATAGAAGGGAAGCAGAAAAACACTAGTGCTGCTCAGCATAGCAGATCTCGGGCTACAGGTTGAGTGGGTTTGGGGAAGCGCGAGGCACGGGTCATGATTGGATGTCAGGCAAATGTGCATTGCCTACGGACCAGTCACATGCGGCGGGTTTCACCTATTGTAAAGGACATAGATGGTTGGATGGTTGGTTTTACATCATTTGATCCAATGGTGTTTTACATCATTTGCCGGTCGGTTTCAGGCGTTGTTTCCAACGGTTGTAGAGGAGTCAGATGGTTGCGGATATGCAGCGGCTGGTGGGTTAAAGGGATGCAGGTCAGTGGCACCATTGGATCAGTTGGCGTTGGGGGATTGGATGGATACGTCAGTCTGCGGGAGGGGTAAGAAAGAAAGTTACTTCGGCGGATTCCGGCGGTGGTTGAGTTTTCCTTTCCGTGAAGTTTTTGTTCCAGGGTTGGCAGTCAACGACAGTTTTCTTCAACAGACAAGTAGTTGTGTCCTCATTTGGTTGCTGATCTTGCTTCGTTGTGCCTCACAGCGTGGCCGTTGATGCTAAACACCACAAAAAATGGAAAAAGATAATTACATAATAATGGTACAACAAGAGGACTTTCGTTGGCTTACTAATCCTATCCTTAAATAGAACTATTTGTTTACAAAAATTAGCCTCAAATTATTGGCTTTTGGGGTTGTGGATAACTAATTCTATCTAGTTGTGAGACGGATGAATACAAACTCTATCTATTAGGGGAAAAAAATCCGGGACGGATATCGAGAACATAGCGTAAATAGACACATGCACGCTCTTTTGAGCGTTTCTTTTGGCCTTAATGGATGAGTTTAGTTGAAAACTAGATTTTCATGCAAGGCTTCCAAGATGTGCTTATAGCAGATGAGGACTCTTTTCCTGTAACTATAAGTATCCGCTTTGAAATGTCTTGGTCACGGCATGCCCTAGGGGTGCTACCCTCTTCTTCCATTTGATTGCTTTGAGTTTCTTTGCGGGAAGTTTGCACCCAGAAATGACTATCCTCGTTGAGAAGCCGGAGCTCGGTATGACATTGCCTGTGTTCTTTGTTGTCTAACTTTTGTTTCAATTCAGTCGCATGGGTTTTGACGTTGTAGGTTTGTTTTGTAAGGGTCACGAGTGGAAGAGAGGAAGTTTTCGTCTGAAACCGATGAGATCGTGCAGCCCAAAGTTGTGTCGAACAAAGAAGATACGCAGAATGTGTTTCTTGCACCAGATATCAATGCATTCGGAAACTCGTTCAGGTTACCTTTTACCCACTTGGTTCAGGTTGCTTCTTAGGCTCAGGTCAATGTGATTAAAGTTCACATTGAGAGATGAAAATTCTTGACAGGGACTACAATGCTGAAACCGCAAGACGAAAGACTGTGGAGGAGTTCTACCGGCTGCAGCACATTAACCAAACATATGACTTTGTAAGCAAACTTTCAAACTATAATGATACACACATATGTGAAAATTTGTTTTTGCTTTTAAAAAAGAAAAAAAAAAATTAACACTTGCTATTTACATAATGGGCAAGATTATAATGGGTGTGGATTTAGGTCATATTAAAAACTTCAAACTCAAATGCAGGTGAAGAAAATGAGAGAAGAGTACGGAAAGCTGGACAGAGTGGAAATGGGGATATGGGAATGTTGTGAGCTCCTCAATGAGGTCGTGGACGATAGCGATCCCGACTTGGATGAGCCCCAGATCCTGCACTTGTTGCAATCAGCTGAGGCAATCAGGAAAGATTATCCCGATGAAGATTGGTTGCACCTGACTGCTTTAATCCATGGTATAATACCTATCACGATTCCCGCAATAGAAGCTTACGTACAGCAATCCATCGCTACAAAAAGAAAGTAAATTAGCTGATTAAATAACCTGTATTGTTTCAGACCTGGGAAAAGTGCTTCTCCTTCCTCAGTTCGGAGGGCTTCCTCAATGGGCTGTTGTGGGTAAGAACAGTGTTGCAGCTGTAAAAATGTGAAAATTTCTCTTTCTAGTTCGCAGTAAAAAGGCTATCTTTTCAATCGCAGGGGATACTTTTCCTCTTGGATGTGCTTTTGAGGAATCTATTGTTCACCACAAGGTCATTTTTCTCTACAATCCACTTAACTTGTTCTACCTGAAGAAGTTTCCTCGATAAAAAACTCAAGAGAAAATTTTCTTTTCCCCCAGTACTTCAAGGAAAATCCAGACTACAACAATCCTGCTTACAACACCAAGAATGGAATATACTCTGAAGGATGTGGACTGGACAATGTGATGATATCATGGGGCCATGATGACTACATGTACTTGGTATATCTTCAGCATCCCTTGATGAGTAATGCTGTGTAATTCCAAAACTGCAAGCTGATTTTCAAATATGCAGGTGGCTAAAAACAACGGGACTACTCTACCTTCGGCTGGCTTGTTCATCATCCGATTCCACTCATTTTATCGTAAGAATTTCCAGCAATGTTTGTCTCCTCTTTAAGTATAATGATCAACCCAGCCAACATATTGATATGAATTTGCCGTACCTTCCAGCTTTACACACTGCCGGAGCATATAAGCACTTACTGAACGAGGAGGATGCCAAGAATTTGAAGTGGGTGCAAATATTCAAGTAAGATTTATCTCTTCTAAACCCTAAACAAAAATTAAAATTAGGAAGACTGAGAATCTTACGTTCTTTAGGATAAAATAATTTTTAATACAATGAAAAAAATAATAATTTACTCTTTATTTCCAAACCTTTATATATAAAAAGTTAGATAATTTTTTTTCACCTGATAGCTCTTTCTTTTTGGTTACAATAATAACTCACTAAATGATACACACATATAAGTTCTTGTAAACCGTTCTTCATAATTTTAACTTCACACTAACATTCTTATGAAACTGACCGAATTGTATAATTATGATAGCAAATATGACCTCTACAGTAAGAGCAAAGAGCAAATTGACATTGAAAAAGTGAAGCCATACTATATGTCCCTTATTGAGAAGGTGAGACCTCCGTTCTCTGATGCATTACTCCGTTAATTTTGAAGTCAATATGCTTTTCTGAACCGGAAGAATTTGGTTGCAGTATTTTCCCGCAAAGCTCAAGTGGTGATGGTATCGGGATTTAATGATTATGTACATAAATAAAGGATACGGAAGTATGATGTTCTCTTTGCAGTTTCTACTAAGTATTGGTTTAGAATGTTTCATATATATAAAGAAAAGACAAAAGAAATGTATTCTATTGGTGTTCTCTATGAGTGATTGCAGTGTGTTTGCTGTTTATAACCTCATAGTTCATTGTGCGTATGGAGTTTCTCTTTGTTATAAAAGAAAATATAATTATTTTTAAATAGATTTGCACCAAATTCACTGTTTAAGAAAAAGGTATGATTGCTTTTGCCTATCTCTTAAAATTCCTAAAACAGGAGATGATAGAAAAATTGTTTTCTTAATAGAGGATGCATCTATTCCTCTGTATTTCTTGATTGAGCACGTTTTATTATAACAAAAATAACAAATAAAATTTAATGCTATTTTGATTATCTCGACTTACAAAAGAATGATACAATTATCACTAAAACTTGTATAAGTTAATAATCAAGATATCCAAATAAGATAAGTTATCCTCAATATTATAACAACTAGATAAGATATTGATTCTGCATGCTGTTCTTATCCTCAATAGTAAAATTCTCTCACAATAGAAATAAGTTAAAAATACATTTTGAATATAGAATAATGGTAAAACTATTCTTTGATATAGATTTTAGTAGATTTATTTTCTTAATATGTATTATATTTTTAACTGAACTTGAGTATGCTTTAAAGTAAATCTTTAGCTTTCAATTTAAGTCATTAATTAAAGCCAGTAAAGTTTTGGATCATTAAGAAAGAAAAAAAGACAAAAAAAAAAAAAAAAAAAAACCTAGGATTCCGCTGGACCTCTTGCACTTTATCGAAAATATCTGTCGCCCAACAGAGCGAAAATGTCGGCGAAGGTGCAGATTATTCTACCGCCGGCTTTAATTTATTAGTCTAAATCCTTAGCTGGCGTCCATCCCCAAACCAGATAGCAGATCACCAGCAATTGGTAATTGACAACTTGGACCGGGGGGGGGAGCTTATCGAGTTGATGACGTGGTGTAACAGAAGACGTCCATTTCGGATACCAACTGCACGAAGAAGTCAACGGATTACCAAGGCATGACTAGATGCTGCGTCAGTGGGTCCGGCGTTTGCTGGATGACTTAAATTAGGGGGTGATATCTACGCAGAGCTGAGTCATAGTGGTTAAATTTAATCGTCGGGAACTGCAAGTGGGCGTTAGTTTAAACTGCCAAATTAAAGCACGCGCCTCATCTTCCCATGAATAGTGTTTTGTACCACCCCTTAATAGCAAATACACAAAATTATTTTAAATGATTTTATCACCAAGGTTCAGTCACCAATCGACGTCACTCCTTAAAAATAAGCGTCACTTATAAGGAAAATATCATATCATATCAAAATTAATTAGTTATCTTCTCAAATCAAACATTAAAAAAGACAAAAAAAAAAAAAATGTTGGTTTCCATGAGAGGTTTGAAGTGTTAACAGGTTAGGCAATGTGATTAAGAGAATTTAAAGAATATGATATACAACTTACTAAAAATAATTATTTAGGTTCTAACAAGTAGTATGAGAATAAATTATGAATTCAACTTGTATAACTAATAGATTCTTGAGGAGATTATTGAGTTTGAGAAGAATGTTAAAGTATAAAAAAAAAAATTAAAGAAAATAATATATATTCGATTAAGAATAATTATTTTTAATGCTACATAATAATGCCTAAAGAATTTAATCAGTTATTAAATCAAGATATAAGGTTTCTAATTAATTTTACTTAAAATATAAAACACTGTTTTATGGAACTATTTTTAGCAGCTTTGACGGTGGATGAGTGGTGATATTGAGGCGGTGGTGGAGTCTATCTCCAACGTCCGTTGCGATGGTTGTGAATTCTTTTGCGCGTTTCGAAGCGGTGCTTATCTTTTAACTTCTTCAACTTCCTCGTGTCTGTCGCTTTCCGACGAGACCTGGGGCATATATTATTGTTGGATAAAATAGTAGGAACTTTTAGATTTTCATATCAGGACTTCAGTTAAGGACTCCAAGGATTGCTATTTATCAGACAAGGACTTTTTTATTCGACTATAAGTACCGCCATTGCCAACGTGTGTAGCCAGCCACAGGGGAGTTCATAAGCGTTTGTACGTTTCGTTTTTATTTTCTTGGAGGAAGGATATAATGACGATCCTGATTGAGCAGCCAGATCTGGGTATCATTCTTTTCCTTTTCTTTTTCGATTTCTCTTCCTTTGTTTGATTATCATGGTATCTGTTCTGTATTCTGATCTTCTGGTCGTTGCGGATTTTATCAGACTCACAAGTGGAGGACCAGAAGCTTTCTTCTGAAACCAATCAGTTGGTGTTAGACGGTGGATTTGTGATGCCTAAAACTGTGTCACATAATGGAACGGAAGCAGCAGAGCTTGTCTCTGACAATGGATTCCTGGCACCAGAGATAAATTCATTCGGCCGCTTATTCAGGTTCGACGAAGAAACAAGAAAAGGATTGGCATATCATGTTGAACTGTGACCTTTCTGATAGTGAGTTGATTTTCATTGAATGAAATCTGACATGGAATGATGGTAATGCTTTGACAGAGACTATGATGCAGAAAGCGAAAGGCAGAAGACTGTCCAGGAGTTCTACCGGTTGCAACACATTAACCAAACTTATGACTTTGTGAGCAAACTTCCAAGAAACTGTGTTTGTTTACCCAGAAAATTTACATGGGGAGGAAACCATAGCCCGCATAGATTTAGTTTTTGCTGACGTATCTTTTGGATACGTTTACAGGTGAAAAGAATGCGAGAGGAGTATGGGAAACTGAATAGAGTGGAGATGAGTATATGGGAATGTTGTGAACTCCTTAATGAGGTCGTGGATGAGAGTGATCCTGACTTGGATGAACCCCAGATTATGCATTTGCTGCAGTCTGCAGAAGCAATCAGAAAAGATTACCCCGATGAGGATTGGTTGCACTTGACTGCTCTTATTCATGGTATATGCCTTTGTCCTATTCTAAATGTTATGGTTCATAAACCATTCGCCAGATTCTAACATCAAGAACCAGAAAGAGAGAAGAAAGTCATGAACTAATGACTTGTTCTTCATGGTTTCAGATCTTGGAAAGGTTCTTCTTCTTCCTAGCTTTGGAGGGCTTCCTCAATGGGCTGTTGTTGGTAACTGGACGCCAACCTTTTCTTCATTTTGTTTTCTGTTCTTGAGTAGTGCAAAATTGAGCGATTGTTTCCAATGTTGCAGGAGATACATTTCCTCTTGGTTGTGCTTTTGATGAATCAAACGTTCACCCCAAGGTCCTTTTTGAGAACTTAATCTATCCCAACACGAATTAGACGAGAAAGTTTATTCAATTATCTAACTAAAATGTCTTTCAATTACAGTATTTCAAGGAAAACCCTGATTACGACAACCCTGCTTACAGCACCAAGCACGGAACCTATTCTGAAGGATGTGGACTGGACAATGTGATGATATCATGGGGGCATGATGACTACATGTACTTGGTATATACGTCTTCAACCCTTTTCATCTGTGACATGTTTGCAGAGCTCCACTTTGAGTTCATTCACACTTATTTCCAAACTGCAGGTGGCGACGGAAAACGGGACGACTCTACCTCCAGCTGCATTGTTCATCATCCGCTACCACTCATTTTATCGTAAGCATCGCTCATGAGAATTCAAAAGCTCATTCGTTTAATCAGTTCAACTAATCTTTCTCTTTTCGTGGATATTTTATCTTGTAGCTTTGCATACTGCGGGAGCATATAAACACCTGATGAGTGAGGAGGATGCCAAGAATTTACGGTGGCTTAAGATTTTCAAGTACGGTTTTTGTTTATGTCATTCTGATCCAGATCTTTTTTCAGCTTATTGCATCAAGAAAACTGATTATGCCGTGCTTTGTATCATATGCAGTAAGTATGATCTTTACAGTAAGAGCAAAGATCTGATTGATGTTGAACAAGTCAAGCCATATTATCTATCCCTCATTCAAAAGGTGAGATTTCTATTCTCTGACATCTAAGATGGGTGTTTAGAATCCTTTCAGATTCATCTTCTAAGCTGGAAAATGTTGTTGCAGTACTTCCCACCAAAGCTCAGATGGTGAAAGCCTGGTTTTGATAAGGAAAGGCTACCTGGTGTACAAGCGGAATGGAAATGTGTTGTCTTCCTTCATGTTGAAGTTGTAGAGCGTGCTTTCTGGGAATTGCATTCCTTTTGCCACCAATTTCTTTGGGCAGATGAATAAAATATTGTTTAATGCGTTTTCTGCATATCTTGCTCTTTCCAAAAGGTGGATTCATTGAAAACTTCAAAGATCAAATGTGGCGAAGAGGGATGTTAAACCTTGCTTTAAGACAAATGTGATAATCTGGCCCGCACTAGGACTATAGAAAAAGATTAACTCCTCCTTTAAGTTTGTTCATCAAGAAAATAAGATACTTAAACATATAAAAGAAGATACAAAATCAAAATATCTTGACTTGTAAGTGATGAATGAAGATTTGAAATTATGAGGATTTAGTTTCTGAGAAGGTGGTTGGTCTTGAACCTGTATATCTTTTTCTTAGTGAACATATAAATGAAATACTAAGTTAAGATAAGGATGATGGAATGACAACTATTTTACCCAATATAGATAAGGATGATGGAGTAAAGACTTCAAAAGTCTTCCTGTTAATCCCAGCCGTTGAACATTTGGATCAGAGTAAATGAAACTTAACGCAACCAGAGGCCAGTAAACCTTATGAATGATTACATTATGTAATTATGTGAGCTGCGAAAGTTTAACGGCGCCTGAAGTCAACTTCTGATCTCCCTGACCAAATGAATGGGCTGCTTGACGAGCGTCGCCATTGACGTGTAAGATATATATTATTGTCAAGTGGTTAGACTCCGTGTCGTTCCAAAAGTTCAGGCATGCAAAATCGCCTGCTACCACAGGAAAGATACATTTAACGTTATCGATCTCGGCATCTTTAGTTGTTTCTTGTGTCTTAAAGCTATTGTTAGCGACAAGGCAGTAGAATAAAAATAAGATTTAGAAAAATATGTGCCCCAGTTCCCAGGTTGTTTACTTTAAAGATCAGTCAGCAAAGCATATGCTTCAAAACCTATTTAAAGGACAATATTTTTTAATTTTGTACTTGTAAATAATCTAAAATATTTTAAAAAAAATGCAAGTGGAGCTTCTTGGATGATAAACAACAATATTTTAGGCCTCTATTTAACAACTTAATGTTGACGCACGCGAGTTTCAGCTTGCCAAAATTTAGTTCCCATTCAAATAAAGATTAATGGAGACCCAAAGAACAAAATCGATGTAATGTAAAAGATTAATAGAGATCCAAGCCCTTTCAGTGTAAACCTAGGACAGGACAAGCGAAAACTAAGGCAGTAACATATTTCGACAATACGCCTATGGGAGGACAATCAACACCCAAGCATTCCTAAACAAAGAAGGGGGGGTGTGAAAACTGAGAATTTGGTTTACTGGGTTGTTTCTAGTGTCGAGGACAAAAGTCTAGTGCTGAAATAATGTAATTATTGAATCAATTTTGGACCCAATTACACATAGGTTGGGCTAAGAAGCACTTCACGCTTTAGATGTAATAAGAATTTTTAGGATTTTTTTTATATTGTTTAAATTTTATCTAAGAATTTTAAAATAAATATCTATCAGTTCCTTACAAATTAATTTTAAGAAAGAAATAAACTTTTTAATATCATATCAAAACCCATATTCAAGAGGTAATACCTTTTGTATATAAAATTTATAGCCCATGTTAGCTAAAGAATGAAGGAAAGTGTATTAAAAATAGTATGAGTTGTCTTTCATTACCTAAATCTTATTTGAGAATCTTCTTTAAAATAAAATACATGTATGTCTCTTTATAAATCAATTTTAAGAAAAAAAATCAACATTCTAATAAGAACTCATAAAGCAAGCATGCCCCAAACAAACTAAACCAACATCTTACAACATTAGGTTGATTCATGTCACTTTGACCTATAATAAGTTTATCTGTCCTGAAACCCAACTTCTTGTCTCATTGACCAAGGGACTTAGCTTCACTGAGGATAAGCATTGCTTGACAAGCATTGCGGTTGGTAACAACTAAATAATTCTGAGGGTGGCCGGACAGATCAATGACTTCATTCCTAAGACTAGCTGGTCAATCCCCCGTCTATTTTAATGTTCTTGGTCCAGGGATTAGCTCCTGTCTCATTGCTACAGCTGTGATGGCTCCTTAGCCCAAGGATAACTTTATTATTCCAAAGGTGCAACTTTGATTGTTTGATAGTCATGCAGCTAGTATTCAAGGGAATAAACAAATCCTGAAAATGCCACCATCATATTACGGGTTATTTTTAAGTATATTAGTGTATAATTTACATGGTTTTAATTAGTGTTTCTGACGTGGAGAATTGGGATAAGCACCAAATACGTCGGTTCAGGGCTTTGAAAGATAGTTTAGATTACTCAAGGATCCTTGACTTTTCTTGAGGAATTAATCAAATTTTATTTGAAGAAACTAAAAAAAAAAAAAGAGTTAATCGAAGTCTTTAAATAAGGGTTCATTACTTTTGTTTTGGGATAAACTCATCTAGGTTCACATTTTTCAATTGTTTTTGTTAGAATATATTGTAATGAAATTAGAATATATTAACATTTTGATGATGAGAAAAATAGAATTATAATATGAGAATATTATAATCATTGTTTGATTGTTTATTGGTTTAAATAAGAAAATTAATATTAGAACTTTATGCAGGAAAAATTGCAAAACCTTCAGCCCGTGCAATTTAGTTCACGCAACCCAAATAGAAGTTCAGGCCGTTACTATTCACTGAAACAGTTACTAAAGCTCAAGCCGTTACTATTCACTGAAATAGAAGTTCAGGGCACCTAAAGCTCAAGCAGGTCCAATCGGAGGAAGCCCGAATTAATGCAGTCCAGCTCGCATGATAGCCTCCAACGAGAAGAAAACTGTTCACCAATAGTACTGTTCATGCATAATTCAAAATAGCTTCCAATGGTAAGAACACTGTTCACTCAAATAGTACTGTTTATGTCAAATAGTACTATTCACCAACGGAAAGAAAAAAAAAAGGGAAGAAGAAAAGAAGGTGGGAAATCAACGGTATTGTTGAATCAACGGCTCTTTTGAGTGATCTCTTGATGCTATATAAGAGATAGAAGGTTGATTGTTTGAGATAACCAAAAATAAGAGAAGCTAAGTGTTCTTGAAGTGAAATCTCATCAATCTTCTCTCAAGCTCATCAAGTTCATCAAGTTGAAGAAACCATTTGGTGATTCTATTCTAAGCTCATTACTGCTTTGATATTCTTGCTAGGAAATCAGTTTGATTTTCAATTGATATCATATTTGAGCTAATTTGGTTCGGATAAATAGTGCTACAATTTGATAAATTGGGGCTTCTGTCCATACTACTTTAGATCAAATATCTGCACTTATCTGAAACTTAGGAAATCAGTTTGCTTTCAATTCATATCTTAATTGAGCTGATTTCATAGGAGTAAACAGTGCTAGGATGTATTTGAATTTGGGGCTTTTGTCCATATCACTTTGTATTGTCACTAGCACTTGTTTGAAGCTTCTGAACTTGAATTCATATCTTACAGAAGTTGAATTCAGAAATTGTACTTAATTGTTACTCTTTGTTTAAATTCTTGGGGAGAGAATTTGTAACTGGGATTAAATGATTGGTTATCCTTTGTAATTGGGATTGAGGGATTGGTTCTCTCTTGTAACTGGGACTGGTTCTCCCTTGTAACTGGGTTTGAGGGATTGGTTATCCCTTGTAATTAATTGTGTAATTGATTGAAGAGTGACTCTAGCAGGTTGTTGCTAGAGTGGGGTGGAGTAGGTGCCGAGGTGGCTTGGGCCGAACCACCTTCCAAAAATCTGTGTCTTTGTCTTGTGTGATAACTTTACTTACTGCATTTATTGTTTAACATAAGAAAAACGAAAAAGACTAAAAGATTTTTTATAAACCTAATTCACCCCCATCTTAGGTTGCTATAGGATCCAACAGTTTTCTTTAGGCAAAGTCGAAGATTTGTGTGTGAATCAAAGTCTCAAAAAGAAAGTCTATAGTCATAACATAACAGTTTAAAGTCTATAATTCTGTTCACATTTTAAGATACCATTTTTTTTGTCAGAATTTGCATCTATTGTATTCATGTATACAAGGCATATCCAATTGGATCTTCTGAGGTAGGTAGAATGTTACTTTCCAAACCTCTAATCTCCTGAAGATAAGAGCTGCATGACGAGCACTACGATTGACAGGAATTATATTGTATCCAGGACGGTAGAATAAATCAATCAGTTGGTTTCCAAGTCTACCTGATTAAACCCTCCTTTTTCTACTTTAACTTTGGCACCTTATTCCCGAGGTAACTTCAGTCTTTAAACAATGGCATCTTCATTTGTCTGATATTCTTGCCATGACCATCGAATGGGATAACCCAACAAGGGAATAAAGAAAAGAAACTCTTGAAAATGCAATTCGTGGAATATCTTGAGGTTCCATTTAGGATGTTAATTTTGAGTTGTTTTCTTAATTGCAACAAGAGTATCCTTAGCACAGTTTGGGATACTTAACTTGTTTAAAAAGTTTTCTTGACACTAAGAAGAATGGGTTGATTCTTCAAAGTTTGTGGCTTTTCCTTCAAAATGCGTCCAAAGCTTAGGTCTTTCGTAGTCACTCACAATGAACATATAGAATCTTTTAACTCTTGCTTTTGGTGAACTTACAAATCATCAGTAGGTTCTCCTCCCCCCCCCCCACCTCTTTCTACTTTAACTTTGGCACCTTATTCCCAAGGCAACTTCAATCTTTCAACAATGGCATCTTCCTCGGTTTGATATTCTTGCCATGGCAAATCTTAATACTAAAAATTTATGATGTTTTCACAAAGAAATAGTATACAAGTTTAAGCTTGCTAAAAAGGTGTAGTGTTTTCATATTATCTAAATTTTGTTACGAGAATTCATTATAAAAAATAAAGACCATATGATTTTTTACTCAACTTTTAATTATGATTTTACTTTTTAATATGATATCAAAATTTAAGTTTAGGTACAATATTTTGCTCTCTCTCTCTCTCTCTTCAAAGAGAGGGTGGGAATAATTTAAAAAATTTATTTGGGGAGCAGGGTGTGTGGAACCCTCACCACTTAGATGGTAATTTCTCTAGGTGTTATTGAGCTACAAGCAATCAAACACAATATTCCTTTGATTGTGTATAATTTTTTTTATAGGTAACATATTATCATGCTCAAAGTAAGAGAACATGTTTAAGATGGTGTGCATAAATATCATATTGTCTAAATTTTATTCGAGGGTTCTCTTCATAAGCAATAAATATTTTCTTATTCTTTAGTTGACTTTTAACATGACTAAATTTTAGGTTATTCTATTTTCCTTTTAAGGTTTTCAAGTTTTCTTAAAGGATATCCCTTAGATTAAAAAATTCTACAAACCAAAGATTCATTGTAGAATGATACCTAGATGAGGAGTGAAAATTTAAGTGACATATAAATCATATTTAGATGGATGTGAAATTCTTGTAATCTCACTTAGGTAAGTTCAAACAGACAATGAATAAAATCTTGGGTTTCAATTCATTTCAGCTGTTGTCATAAAAGGTATTAGATAAAGTTTCCTACGTGAAATTGGCTTCTTTAAGCATAGATTAAACAGGAGTTACATAAGTTGTTGAACTTAACTTCAACTCAACGACAATCAATTAAAACTCAAGCGACTTATGCTTTAACACTTAAATTAAAAAAATTAATACAAAACTTAACAACGTATTCTTTTCAATTAATATTATTCAATATGCAGTCCTTATATATATTTTTTGTAATCTAAATGAATAGAGCTAAGAAATTTTGTTTGTTGCTTTCAACTTGATTTTGATATATTCTAATTTTTTAGAACAAAATCAGTTCTATTCTATTCTGTTACTGCATTCGTTAAAACCGAGTGCAACGGAAACGAAAATAAAATGAGCGAAGGCAGTTTCCGTATGTTGGGCCTCCAAAACGGCTAATGGGTCGAGCTCAAAAGTAACGAAGCCGACAAGCATAACACGTGCCGTGCGCACGTGCCGTTTCCTTTCCATCTGTTCTCCTTCCCTGGGCAGCTGAACTGTCTTTCTGTTATCCTTCTCACACTGAATTTCTGAAATTTCCTCAACACCCCCCTTCAGTTTCGCGTGTTTGCCAATTCCCCTAGTATTGCATAGAAAAGGACCTCGAAAGTTGAAGTCGATTCGACTCAATCAGCCTCTGCAGAAGCAAATTTGGCAAAACCAATCCTTTGTTCTTAGAGTTGGGTTTTCATCTTCACGTCAATGCAAAAGATTTAGGGTTTGTTCTGTTTATTGGTTTCTGTGATGACTCTCACCTCCTCCAATGGCTTGCAATCGCTCACTTTGCGCGCTTTATTTCTCTCCTCTTAGCCTACTTATCCTCTTGTCTGTAAATCCTAGCCTCTGCGCCGATTTTGGCGATGAGTTCTCTATCGCGCAGTACGATTTCGACGCGTTTCATGGAGATTATACGCCGCCGGCACCTCCTCCGCCGTCTCCACCGCCGCACCCACCGTCGCTCACCTGCGAGGACGATCTTGACGGTACCGGATCCCTCGATTCCATATGTGTGCTCAATTCTAGCTTAGAGTTCACAGATGATGTGTATGTAGAAGGAAATGGAAGCTTATATATAGGCCCTGGGGTGAGTCTGAGCTGCCCACTGTTTGGTTGCTCTATTACTGTGAACATGAGTGAGGGATTCGGTTTAGGTAATGGTTCGGTTATCATCGCGGGTTCCGTGAGAATCAATGCGTGGAATGCGAGTTTATTTCAGGGGTCGATGATCAACGTGACCGCATTGGCCGGTGCACCCCCGGCGCAGACCAGCGGCACTCCAGATGGGGTGCAGGGTGCCGGTGGAGGGCACGGCGGAAGGGGTGCGAGCTGCATGTCAGATAACACGAAGCTTCCCGACGATGTTTGGGGCGGGGACGCGTACTCGTGGTCATCTCTAGACCAACCGGCGAGTTATGGAAGCAAGGGCGGGACGACTGTTAAAGAAGAGAACTATGGTGGGGAAGGAGGTGGGAGGATTTGGATTGAGGTTAATACTACAGTTGAGATTAGTGGGGATCTTTTGGCCGACGGAGGTGATGGTGGTGTCAAGGGTGGCGGAGGGTCTGGGGGCAGCATTTTTGTTGGAGCTCAAAGAATGTAATTATCTCTTCTAATATCTAACTTTTAATTTGAACTATCCTCTACTACTGCTTATGCGAAATGCATGTGTAGTCGGTCGTGAATTTGTTATGATATTAACTTGTCTATTAAGGTTTGTTGTTGTCGTGCACTTTTCATTTTCTCCCTGTATAGTTTCTATTTGTTGTTTTTTTCATGCATCATTCCCAAATCTAACCGTGCATAATCTGCTTATTGAGTATCCCAAGGTGAAGAAAAGCTCAGCTCTAGTAGGACTTGATTGAGGAACAACGGTTTTATATTTGCATCTTACTTGTTACTCCAGATTATTTGAAACTGTAACATTTATGATACATAGTTTAGAGTTTTAACCTATGTCATGGATTTGTGATGCTCTCCAAGTTGAGTCCTCCACATTCTTGTCCTTGGCAAAGGACAGTTAACTGTATATAGATATTTTTCTGTGGCATTATTATCCATAAGGGGATTAAAAAGCATTCTCAACTAATACCATCCCTCTGTGAAGAGCAGGACTGGAAGTGGCAGGATAAGCGCCATTGGGGGTAATGGATTTGCTGGAGGTGGGGGTGGAAGGGTTTCCATCCATGTTTTCAGCAGGCATGATGATGCACAAATCTTTGTTCATGGTGAGAATCAGATTATTATTTTTAAAAAAGTTTTAAACTCCAATGGAATTACTTAAAATTTATATTGCAAAAGATCATCTAGTTTTCTAAAACAACTATACCATTTACTGGTTTTTCGCTCATATATGGTAATGAAATCTCTCTTAATCTCCAGCAATGTGACAGAGGGGGAGCACCCAGGGGGGGGTTGGGGGGGTGGGCGCGGAGTGGAGGGGCATTGGTTGGGGGTGGGTTTGGGGGGTTGAATACATTGTGGTTTAACTTTTTCATGAATAGAAGGTATTTTTGTCCATAAAATTGGTGATTCGTCTAACATCAACTTCTGGCACATGATAAACTTTGTAGCTTTACCTGCATCTACTCAACTATTGGCATAGATACTATGGAGTAAAGTACCAATAGTCAACAGAGAGTGCACAAATTAAGTCTGCTATTCAAATGAAAAGTGATAAAAAAAAATTCGTTTGTGTATGTTAATTTTAGAACAACATTATCAGTAATTGCACCTAAGCAATTTGAAAATGAGCTTTTTCTCTAGGAGGCACCTTTAAATTTCACCTTATTCAGAAGAGTGAAGAGAATATCAAATGCAATTCTTTTTTTCTTTTTTTTTTTAAGATTCAAATTTTACATCTTTCTAGGAAATTTTATGAGTAAATTTTTCAAGCCTGTCTAAGAGAATGCTACTTTATGGATGATAGATATGCATGTCCGTTAATTTGACACCTTTTGTTGCTAATACTAGTAGTGTTTCATTAATTGATCAGTTTGAGTGTTTGAGCCCACAGACATGAAAGGAAAATGGTTTTAACTCTGGAAATATTGGATCAGTAGTAAATTATGAACTCTTACTTTACAATATATCTATTTCCCTTTTTTTTTTCCTGTTTATCTGGAATTTGATTAAATCCGCATTGTGGCCCAGTTCTGTGCTCTTAGTTTTGAAGATTGGTCCTTGCTGCCTTTTTCTCTGGATACTGAAAGAGGAACTGCGCCATTTGGATGGGATAATTTCTCATTTGCAAGAATTCTAACCTGATTTATGCCATGTCATGCTTTGCCATTTTGTTTTCAGGAGGAAGGAGTTTAGGCTGCTCTGAAAACTCAGGTGCTGCAGGGACATATTATGATGCTGTACCTCGGATTCTTGTTGTCAGCAATCAGAATAGGTCCACAACAACAGACACGCTTCTGTTAGAGTTTCCTAAGCAGCCACTTTGGACAAATGTTTATATTGAAAATCATGCTAAGGCTTTGGTTCCTTTGTTCTGGAGTCGCGTTCAGGTCAGTAAAGAAACTTCCTATGAAGATGATATTGATTTTATTTCTTTTCAGCTTGGACAAGGACGTGTCTTTTCAAAGAACTCTAATTGTGTTTACATAAAAAAAAAAAAAAAAAAGAAGTTCAAGCCATATAAATCAGTGGCTTGATTTGAGAGTATTGGATGATAAACTTAACATGGTAACTTGAGGTGGCTGTCGCAATCTAACCATTGTCCTGAGACATAACTCTTTGAAGTGTTAAGGATGGCTTTTCTCTTTTCTTTCTTTTTATTTTATCTTTTTGTCCTCTCTGTTTGTTGTTGTTTTGGGGCCCCCTGCCAGCCCCCACATTATGGTGGGTGGGTTGTTGAGGGGGGGTTGTTGGTGGGCGGGTGGTGGTGTTCATTCATTTTCTATTCCATGTACACAAAGCACTTGGATACACATGAATACCTGTGCTTCGCAAACTGTGTAACTGCATATTAGTCTCATTCCTTTTCTAGTATGGGTTATCACACTATTATTTTGCTTCTTGTCAAAGCAAAATGCTTATCCAGTGGTTGTTTTCATATCATAAACTTGTATTATAACATTATAGATACAAGATAAGATAGTATAGATTGTTAGGGATCCAAAGGCCAGAAAGCTTCAATCTGCTAATAATACCTGCAAATGTGATACACTGCTCACAAGTTGGTTATTAATTTATGTGATATGCATATACAAACTCTGAAGCCAGTTGTTTGAGAAAATTCCTGGTAGAGAGGTGTATAGTGTGTGAAATAGGCAGGGAAGAGTTTAGGTTGAACTGGTACATGGTAGAGCTTTTGGGATAGTGTAAATGAGGCAATGGCGGGAGAGTATTTCTAAGCAAACTATCGGTCATTTTTAGTTTATTCACTTTCTTGAGGTAAGTAATCATGGTCTATGTGCTTATTTCTATAATAATAATACATTTTGCAGGTTCGAGGGCAAATTCATTTGACATGTGGTGCGGTGTTGACATTTGGGTTAGCACATGTTGCTACATCAGAGTTTGAGCTAATGGCAGAAGAGCTTTTGATGAGTGACTCCATTGTGAAGGCAAGTGACAAACATATTTCCTTTTCTAGCCATACTGCTTCCCTTGTGTATTTTCCCTCACAGATGACCGTTCTATAATAATTTTCATACTCTTTCTGTGGCAGTAAACTTTAAATGCCTACTCAATGGTATAACCCTCATTAAGTTATATTTATATTCTCAACCAAGTCGTAGTAATATTGCTGCTGTTGCCATATGGAATAGCTTCAATCTCTTTGTTTCTCATTCTTCTTCTTTTATATGTTTATAATGATTATGAGCTAGATATGCTGAATTTTTCATTACTTCCATTTATATTTAGATATATGGGGCCCTTCGTATGTCTGTGAAGATGCTTTTGATGTGGAATTCCAAAATGCTTGTAGATGGTGGTATTGATTCACTTGTGGCCACGTCCTTGCTTGAGGCCAGCAACTTAGTTGTTCTCAAGGTACTGGATCTTCAACAAATTTCCGTCTAGTACAGAACCTTGCTTCATGTTGCTTCCATGTAAGATATCATTGTTTCCTATTTGGTTGTCAGGGATCCTCTATGATACATTCTAATGCAAATTTGGGAGTTCATGGACAAGGTTATTTGAATCTATCTGGACCAGGAAATCTGATTGAAGCACAACGTCTGATTCTATCATTATTTTATAGTGTCAAAGTAAGTATAAGTTTCCTTTCGCAGCTGTTCTTTGAAATGTACTACAGGTTTATGAGAAAATATTAGTTAATTTCTTTAATTGGTTTAATTTTAGGAGGTATTTACCAGAAAAGCTTATGATATATCTGGACATTTTAGCTTCTTTGAGACCCCTTTTGGCATGAATTTCCCATTTCTTCTCTCTTTCAGAAAGTGATGCATACGTACATACTTTAATTTTTGTACTTGTTTTTCAGTTAATTCTTTTTCCAGTATTTCTTATGCTGTTTCCCTTTGTAATTTTCTGAAATCTGTCTCCAAATATAGAAATTAAATTCACCATCCCTTTTCTCATGTGGTCAAATCCTCTCTTTATAACATGAAGGTTGGACCAGGTTCTGTTCTGCGAGGTCCCTTGGAGAATGGTAGTTCTAATGATATGTAAGTGATATTACACGAAACACTCAATGCTGGCATTACTTGTTTAGTTTAACGCTCATTCTTTTGAATTGTTAGGGCACCACATCTCTACTGTGAGCTCCCAGATTGCCCTGCGGAATTACTTCATCCACCTGAGGATTGTAATGTGAACTCGACGTTGCCCTTCACTCTTCAGGTTTTCCATTAGCGAGATTGAGCACTAAGTACTTATCTTGGTCAAATTAGTGAATGGCTCATGCTCTTTATATGATAGTGAGGACATTGTGTTTCTGACAATTGATTGCCTTGCTACTGCAGATCTGTAGAGTTGAAGACATCATTATTGAAGGCTTTGTAACAGGATCTGTTGTTCATTTTCACTGGGTTAGAACTGTGGTTGTTCAATCTTCTGGAGCAATTAGTGCATCTGGCCTGGGTATGATTTTTGCATCTTTTGTTAGAATTTTACCCAATCAATCACCAGCAAGTTTATGTGGATTTTCTTTGAATGAGGGGAAAAAGTGAGGAATTTTATTTATGACTTTTAACTCTTCTATATCCAGTCATTGCGTTTCTTCTGGTGAAGTTGGAAGTAACTGTTTCTGCTTCAGCTTTTGCCACTCGAATTTTCAATAATGAAAAATAAAATATCTTTCCTTGGAAACATGTTTTTAGCAATCAATCTTATCAGATCATCTGAAAAATTAAAATTCATAGTCAACTGAGCTATTTATTTTAAGTTAGATTGTGTTCTATGGATTCTTTTACTTCCTTTGTGCAGGCTGCACTGGTGGGGTGGGTAAAGGAAGAATTTTGGAAAATGGTCTGGGTGGCGGTGGTGGACATGGTGGCAAAGGTGGGAATGGATATTATAATGGCAGTTATATTCAGGGTGGTGATGCATATGGAGATGCTGATTTACCTTGTGAGCTTGGTAGTGGTAGTGGAAATGATAGCTCTGGTGGTGCAACTGCTGGTGGTGGCATTATTGGTAAGTTTTCCAATCAATTCAGTCTGCGATTCTCTTCCTGTTTATGCTACGCACTCTAGATGAAACTGAAGCAGTGTAGTAGTTGGTAACATTTTAAAGGTCTGAAGCTGAGGCCTACTTATAAACCCTACTATATTTTGTTCTTCATCTTGCTGCCTCAGAGGCTTGAGTGCCAAGAAAAATCTTTCTTATAAGGGTCACTTCTGAGGTGTAGTTTTAATGTTTCAAAGCTCACATTATGTATGAAACTAGCTTGAGGCACACACACATCAACCCTATGTTAATTCTCTATTAACCAGAGAAAAAAAAATAATGGAAGAGAACCTGTAGGTACTACCATACATATTGCAAAAAAGTGCTGACACTTTGACTTGAATGATGAATAGGAAAGATATTGGAAGGTAAAACTATTTAGGTCCAACTTTCCAATTGTGGGATTGGTGTAAAAGACTATTTTTGTCAGCTGAGATTAAGATGGACAGCATAATAGTTTCCCGAATTTGCAACACTTCATACAGTGAAGCAGACTAAGAAGGTAGCATAAAGGAAGAAAATATAAGTTTATTTTTTCTGAAATTTTTTCTGTAATCTATGTCCTTGTCTTTGTAATCAAGCTAGTTGAAGGTAGATTACTACATCTTTAAATATGCCTTTTTTTAGCATGTACTCTTTGATGCTTTTTAGTCCAGTGATTTCTTTCAAAAGGAAGAGAAAGGGATTACATGTCAGGAACATATATGGTGCTGGATTTTTCTTTTTCTTTTTCTTTTTGGTGGTGGTATGAATACTGATATAGATTAATATTGGTATCATTGTGTTTTTACTACCTTTTAGATGCAATAATCTGTTTTGGTCCTCAGCATTGATTTTCATGCTCAAACTAGATCTTGGTTTTTATAATGTTTTCCCTGGATACAAAATCATAGTTTTATCTGTTTTTCTTTTTTGTTTCCCCTTTTATGTTAACAGTCATGGGTTCCATAGAGCACTCATTCTCAAGTTTGTATCTCGATGGTTCACTTAGAGCTGATGGAGAAAGCTTTGGAGAAGATATTGGAAAGCAAGATGGTCTGATCAGTGCAAACAATGGATCAGGGGGTGGATCAGGTGGAACTATTATCTTGTTTGTTCATTCACTGGCACTTGGTGATTCTTCTGTGATCTCAACTGCTGGAGGGCGTGGCAGCCCCAATGGTGGTGGTGGCGGTGGTGGAAGAATTCACTTTCATTGGTCAGACATACCTATTGGGGATGCATATCTACCCATAGCAAGTGTGAAAGGAACCATTTACACTGGGTTTGTATCTAATCTTTTTTGTAATATATGGCTGATCTGATGAATAAACAGGTTGGCTAATTAGTTTTCCTCATGGCCTAAAAAGTCTTTTACACAGTATCATTCACTTTTATTATAGTTGCATTGCATGTGCTTGGAAAAGTCTTTACCGCATTCAGTAATTAGTTTACAATTCTGAAGAGAAGATCAATCAATTATTGGCTTTCTATGACTAAATCCTCGTGCTCTTTTGACCTTGGTGATCTGGTTCTCTCTTCGCTGTTACCACCATTTTGGTCTTTGTGAAATCAGGCAGGATCTAAGTTTTCTTTTTTGTTCTTTTCCTCATCCTTTCTCCCGAATTGCAGGGGAGGAATTGGTAGAGGGCACGGCTTTTCTGGGGAAAATGGGACTGTTACTGGGAAGGTCTGCCCAAAAGGTCTATATGGTATCTTTTGTGAGGTAGATTTTCCATCGGCATATCATAAACTTTTGGTGTTCTATTTAGGCCTAAATGGTTTTCAGTGGTTATAAGTCTGACATGGACTTCCAAATAGAAAGTACTATCAAATTTGTTTAGTGTGGTGGCTAATCTTGAAAAGCTAAGTTGACTCAAGTTTGGTTGATTGCTTTTAATTATTTGAGAATAAGCATTTGAAATTATAGTTAGATCTACAGATATCATTCTGTTCATGAGAGAGTTCTCTTAATATATTGTGTATTCTCTCCTCAATGATAGTTTATTACGTTTTTCCTTTCTTTTGAGTTTATACCTGTTTTTGTTTACTATACAAGCAATTTTTCCTGTAGGAATGCCCTGTTGGCACCTTTAAGAACGTCACTGGGTCTAATAGAGCCCTTTGCCGTCATTGTCCAAGGAATGAGCTTCCACATCGTGCCATATATACTGTTGTTCGAGGTATCTCTAAATTTTTTATCCTGCTTGCTTCTTTAGGCAGAAGAATGACATTATATCTGCTGCAACCTTTTTTGAGCGGTAACATCACAATATAGCTTCTGGCAATTTGGAATTGTCATTTAGTTGTAAATTGTTTTATTTTTTATTTTTTATACTTATTCTTTTATTTTGATTCTACCTTTTATGGTAAGAGATTTATCATGTGGTGTAGAATCAAGGTCTCTCTGTGTTTGTGACTCAGTGCTTAAGTCTCAATCATATCGTTTCAACAGGTGGTGTTACTGAGACTCCTTGCCCGTACAAGTGTGTCTCTGACCGATTTCACTTGCCACATTGTTATACAGCACTAGAGGAATTGGTATACACATTTGGTGGACCATGGTTATTTGGTCTTATTCTCTTGGGTATCCTTGTCCTACTGGCTCTAGTGCTTAGTGTTGCACGGATGAAATACGTTGGTGGAGATGAAATACCAGCCCTTGTTCCTGCTCAACCTGTTTCTCGAATAGATCACTCCTTCCCATTCCTAGAGTCATTGAACGAGGTCTGCCTTCCAATATCTTCCTATAGGGTCATGTTTTCTTGTTTGATGTGCTCATCAAATATACACCAACTTATGGAGCCTGTTGCAGTTAGTCACGCATTGCCCTAAAGGTGAATTTGTTTTTCAGGTTTTGGAAACAAATAGAACAGAGGAATCCCAGAGTCATGTGCACAGGATGTACTTCATGGGGCCAAACACTTTCAAGGAACCTTGGCATCTACCTCACTCCCCTCCTGAACAAGTGAAAGAGATTGTGTAAGTTCTCATTCTCTCTCTGGTCAACAATTAATTGTTGGTTACATTACCATTGAACCAATGGCTCTCTTTGTGATAATTAAACCATGGCAGGAAGATTGGAGTTCCTTTTCTTTTTCTTTTCTTTCTTTTTTCTTTCTCTAGTTCGTAGATTTGTATTTTTCAGTCAATTAATAATAATAATGTCATTTAACTATTTAATTTTCATGGCAGTTATGAGGATGCCTACAACAGATTTGCGGATGAGATTAATGGTTTAGCTGCATATCAGTGGTGGGAAGGATCAGTTTACAGCATTCTCTCTCTTTTTGCCTATCCACTTGCATGGTCATGGCTACAGCGGTGCCGTAAAAAGAAATTACAGCAACTTCGTGAGTTTGTTCGATCAGAATATGATCATGCATGCCTACGTTCTTGCCGTTCACGTGCTCTCTATGAGGGACTTAAGGTTAATTTTTGGAGAAAATCTATTCCAATCCTTTTCCTTGCATTTTTATAAGTGTGGCTTTGTTAGGATTTGTTCTGTTAAAACCTTACACTGGGATAACCTATGAAATATGTTCTGTTGTTTTGACTTGCATAATTACCGGCATTCAAGTTTGCTTGCCTAAAAATTAACAGTCTCTTCTTGGTATAGGGATTTTATTAAGAAACCATCTCTAGGATATACGTTCTTGAATACTCTCACCTTCCAAGACCAAAACTTCTGGGAGTAATGAAGCAGCGGAAAAACTCCTGTTTTGCTCACTGAACAGTGATTTCTATAAGGGCATCATCTGGTGAAACACGTGATAAATTCTAATAAAGCTCAACAATCCAATAACTGCTTAATATGTCTTACTGGTTAGGATTTAAATTCTTTCTGTACTGATGAATTCTTGCTAGGAATCATCTAGTTGTCTAACAGAATGCTTGCTTTAATGGCTTAACAGTTCTCATGTTAATGCTTACTGTCTGTATTTCAGGTAGCTGCAACTTCTGATCTGATGCTTGCTTATGTGGACTTTTTCCTTGGTGGGGATGAAAAGAGAGCTGATCTTCCCCCTCGTCTTCCTCAGAGATTTCCAATGTCACTAGTATTTGGCGGAGATGGAAGTTACATGGCTCCTTTTTCTTTGCATAGTGATAATATTCTTACCAGCCTTATGAGTCAGGTTTGTTATCCATATAGTTTGCGTAGTTTTAGCACCCACACAGTATGAATTGTTTCAGTTCATGGAATGAAGGTCTGTTGACTTTTACATTTGATCACCTTTCAGTCTGTTCCACCTACCATCTGGTATCGGCTTGTGGCGGGTCTAAATGCACAACTGCGCTTGATTCGACGTGGACACCTAAAACTATCTTTTGGGCATGTTATAAGCTGGCTTGAAACCCATGCAAACCCTACTTTAAGAACATATGGTGTGCATGTTGATCTTGCATGGTTTCAGCCAACAGCTTCCGGATATTGCCACTTTGGACTTCTGGTATCTGCCACTGAAAATGAAAGTGCCCAGCCATCGATTGGAAGTCAAGATATGTCGTTGCTATCTTTGCAACAGTCAAGGTAACTGTATGATTCTCATTTACTTTGTTTTTGCTGGTTATATTTATTGATATCTTTTCCTAGCAATTTCCAATCTGTACAGAATTCGTGGGGTGGATCTACCTGAGAATTTGAGAGTTGATGAGCATTCAGTGACGTACAAGAGGAATTTTGGGGGAATCTTACATGCTAAGAGCTTACAGATGTTTAAACAGAAGAAGGCTATGTGTTATCCCTTTGTTTTGCTAGTTTATAATACCAAACCTGTTGGTCATCAGGTAGTTAAAATGCTTGTATAGCAACTTCTTTGTTATAAAATCTGGTTCTTTCTTTTGGATACAATTTTAACTCGCTCTCTCTCTTGATGCCTCACTTTTGCAGGATCTTGTTGGTTTGGTCATCTCGATACTCCTTCTAGGAGATTTTAGTTTAGTCCTTCTTACTTTGCTACAGATGTATTCTATTTCACTGCTGGACTTCCTTTTAGTGTTGCTTGTGCTTCCTCTTGGCCTTATACTTCCCTTCCCAGCTGGAATCAGTGCTTTGTTTAGTCATGGACCAAGGCGGGCAGCAGGTCTTGCTCGTGTATATGCTCTGTGGAATATGACATCCTTGATCAATGTTGTAAGTTGTTGTCAACCACGCCTTCAGTATTCAAGAAAGAACTTGAAAGTAATAAACACAGAAAGACTGTTCCAGAAATGTGAATGGAATGGGAATAGTTCCTCTTGTTGATTCAATATTCATAACATGTTAGTCTCTTGATTTTAGCAGTCCTGGTTATTTTAGAATAATGGTTTAAGCTTAACAGGACTACTTGTCTTGATCATGCTATTGAAGTGTTTGTTTTTGTCTGACAAAATGGGGAGTTATTCCAACATTGCACTTAGGCACGATGTGCAAAAAACGAATTGGATGACCAAAATTTTGCATTTGCTGAGGCGGTTGTAAACGGGCGCTATTGATGCTGAAACTGATTCTGCATCTTCTTCTTCTATGTGTACCAAATGCTGCCTAGGATGCTTCTGATTGCATTTTAACTTTTTTTAGTATGTTACGAGAAAGAGAGAAATAATGTTTTGTTTATGATTCTAATGCTCTTGAGCACATTTTGTCTTGTACAGGTAGTTGCGTTCTTGTGTGGTTTACTTCATTATACTACCCATTCAAGTAAAAAGCATCTAAGCTTTCAGTCCTTTAATTTTAGCGTGTAAGTAACTCGCACTAGTAGCAGATTGATGATTTGATTATATAGGCTCAGTTATAGCCTATGTAGCTACTAAACTAATCAAAATCTGATACTTTTGTGGGGATCTGTATGTGGGTTGTTGGGATAATGCAGGGATGAAAGTGAATGGTGGATGCTTCCTGCTGGATTGGTGCTGTGTAAAATTATTCAAGCACGACTTATCGACTGCCATGTGGCCAACCAGGAAATTCAAGACTTTTCATTGTATAGCAGTGACCCCGACGAGTTCTGGCAGTCCTGATGCATTCATTGTACAGCCGAAGTTAGATATTTATGCCGTCTTTTTGTGGCCCTAATCATTTTTTCTCACAAAAATCTGAGATTTCAGGTAACTTGGTGCATAGGACATAATTTTGAGATGACTGCTGAGTGTTTGCATACGAGAGAGGGAGAGGGAGAGGGAGAGACAGAGACAGAGGGAGACAGACAGACAAAGACATCAAATATTGTAGCTTGTGTTAACGTGTTGTAGAGGTTTTCTTCAATATATTGAAAATAGGATGTGCATGTGTCTTACTCATTACAACACATTTACTTTTTTCGCAATGTAAAGTGAAATTGGTTCTGCATAGTGCTTTATGGTATTATTTGATGATATTTGCTACTATCTCTTGATAGATATTTGTATCTTTCCTTTGATCAATGCACAAATGAGAGAATTTGTCTGGGGCCTTTCTGATCTTAATCTTCACGCCCATGAGAGAATTTGATCGGGTTTTGCTTGTCATGGAGTTAAAAGTAGGGACAAAGGATAGAAGGGTAATTTTGTATGTAAAGGCCCCAAACAAATATGAAGTTTTGAAAAACCTTGTGTTGAATTATTTATGAATTGTCAAACTCAGTAAAAAGAGAAAAAACATCAAATGAGAAAAATATGGCAGCCGATTCTTAGATGTATAGAGTATAAATAGCTCCAATTCTTGTATAAAGGATGATATATCTCAAATTGAATAAGATCTTTGTAAGTCTCTTAGTAGTTAGTATGAAAGTTTCGTGGGTCGTGCGGTTTGCCATGTTTCCCCTAATAGCAGGTCACTCTCGTGAAAATCACCCACATGCTCGGCTTTCCCAAGACAAAACTTCGAAAAGAAAGAAAGGAAGAAAGAAAGAACCCACAAATAAGGCACACTTTTACTGAACGAAATTTCTTGTAAATTTAATGCGATATTCTGGGCCATCGAAGACCCTTGGTTTTTCCCCCAGGGGGAAGCTTGTATCGAAAAGGACGTATCGAGTAGAAGTGGTCATGGTTGCCGGTTCCTTCGTCCTTTCTAACCAATCAATTATTCGGAAGTCTCCAATCACAAACACTGCCCAATTGCGGGATATGATTCTCCACAGATATTATGACGTTTCTTCAGATTTTCAGATTAATCAAACCAAGTCCACATATATCATGTCTTCTTACTGAAAATTCAAAAAGTTGGCTGATTTAGGCAAACATATGATTATTTTTAATATATATGTGGGAAACTATATATATATATATATATATATATATATTAACAAATAAATCTAAGAGAAGAAGTTTTACATCAACGAAAAAATTCAAAATTAAATACCCAATAAAACCAGAAGATTATGTGCCCCATGTGAAATAAATGGTTGGATCTTTTTATCTGTTGCCTCCATAATAAACTTAGGTACAGAGCCGACATGAATATTCTGTTCCCCATGTGATCAATTGCTTTCTCTTGAATCAAGGAGAATGATTATTTTACAAATGCTATTCTTTTCTTGACTGCAATTACGTGCACGATAATGAATAAAATAACATCATGGTTGATGGCATGTGTCTCCTAATGCGTGTCAAAATTCGGCAAATTCCGCCTGAAAATGTCAGAAATTAGAATTAAAATATTATTTAACGTCAACATCAATAGAGTTATTTTATATGGCAATTTGGCTAACAAGTTAGGAGTTTCTAACGACTCAAGGAATAGTGGATTGTCAATTCATAGCCAGCGTTTGATTGGAAGGAAGAACTCAATTTGAGGAGCTTGAAAAAGAAAAAGAATCCAATTCCGGCATTACGTGCGTTGGCCTTTTACTTTCTTTTTTCAGGTGAAGCAGGTGAAACCAAGACGATTTGGACTCTTCTCACACGTGGAACAAAAATATTGAACAAATTCTGGAAGCTCACACGGCTGTAATTACTGAATCCCAACGAAAGGGAAGAACCCCAAGTTAATTCCGTATCTAGCCTGGAAGTTCTCTCTGTTCATGCGTAATTTCCTATGATAAATTGTCTTTTTTGGCAAAATCATTTGTCTAGAAAACCAATAAAAAAAAAAAGGTCTGGAGCATGACAGGCTTCCGCCCTTATATCAGTTACAGAAAACAACGTCAGACTCACCTACCTACCGGTGTTCTGCCATTCTTGCAACTACCGGTTTTCTCTCTGGCTATCTCTCCTTCCTTGGGGAAAGGGTGATGGGGCAGCAGCAGGCCATGGAATCTCCACTTCTTGGCAATCATGGGTTGGCAAATAATAAAAGGAAGACTTGGAGCAAAGCTCTGCGCTTCCTTCTTGCGTTTACAGTCATTACAAGTCAGTTTCTTGTCTCTCCCTTATGCTGGCTTTTGATCTCGTTTTCTTAGTTTTGGGTTTTGTCAGATACTCTCTGTCTCGGAGAGCTAGAGTGGGTAAATAAATATCCAGGGGAAATACATGGCTTCTTTATCCTTTTTAAGCTTTTCAGATTTCATGATTTTCGTTCTTCGGGTCTTGGGAATTAATTACCAAACATAAACACCAACGCCCTTTTCACAGCCGCATGTTTTACTTCCATTAGAGCTTTTGTTCGAGGCCCTCAACCATTGGGTGCACTTTTGATCTTGGAATTATGGTTTATTTTGAACCTACCATAATCAGTGGACCCCAAACTCGCGGCTGAATGCAGCTCAAGAGTCCCACGAATTTTCCAAAATTTTCTTCGCGCTGCAGCTTGAGCCCAAGTCTGGAGTTCATATTATAATGGACAACATAGTAAGATAACAGATGGATCATGAAAAGTTTCTGTACCGCTGTGTGGTTCACATTAATGCAATACACTTTTTATTATGGTGGCTTTCTCATGGGCTTATCCTCTCTGCTGTTCTATTTTGGAATTTACCAGTTTTTGGTTATAAGACTGTTCTAGATCTTTTGACAGTAGCCATACTGTTTGTGTTTCAGTTGTAGGCCTTATACTCAATGGCGACTCAAGTTCTTGGATACTAAGAGGAAGCAAGAATGATGAGAGAATTGGTACCGGTGATGCTGACATTGTTGAGTCGGAAAAGGGTGTCGTTGCCGCTGATGATGGTCGATGCTCTGAAATTGGCGCATCCATGCTTAGGCAGGGTGGGCATGCCGTTGACGCTGCAGTGGCAACCGCTTTGTGCCTTGGTGTTGTTAATTCCATGGCTAGTGGGATAGGAGGTGGAGCTTTCATGGTTGTCCGGTCGTCCTCAACCTCGCAAACGCAAGCTTTTGACATGAGGGAAACTGCTCCCTTAGCTGCTTCACAGGTTCACAATTCTTTCTTTCAGCTTTTCAGCCAAAGTTTTGAACTCCAGGATCAAAGTGAATCCAATTTGTAAAAATTTTTAGTGTAGGAAAGCTTTTCTCGTTTTAAAGGAAGTTTTTAAAGCAAAATTCAGCAAAATTTATAAACAACCTTTACATTATTAACACATCTCCGCGGCCCAAACATGGAAGGGGAAATTTTTGGACCCAACTCATGATGAAGTGCTATACATGAACCTGGATGGTAATACTGTGTTAGAAACCTCATTTCCTCTCTAAAATCAGCTTGTAGAGAGGAAGTATAAAATTTTATGTTGAAAAAAAAAAATCTTCAAACAAGATTTAAGCAATGTAAGACAAAGACAACCTTGTGGCTTCTTAACAAGCTGTATTGACATGTGAGAGTCTCTGTCCAACATTGACGGAATATGCACAAGCTTTGGACTGTCACTAAAATCCAAGATGACTTTAGGTTTGAAGATTTTTCTCCACGGCAGTTCAATGACGAATTTTCATCTCCTAATTAAATTGTACAAAGCAGGACATGTATCAGAACAATCCCATATCCAAACTTTACGGTGCACTTGCAATGGGAGTTCCTGGAGAGATAGCTGGTCTTCATGAAGCTTGGTTGCAACACGGGCGTCTGGCCTGGAGGACTTTGTTCCAGCCTGCCATAAGGCTTGCTAAAGACGGATATGTGATTGCTCCTTATCTCGGAAAGTATTTGATTAGGTTTTCGAAGCTGATCTTGAACGACCCAGGTTTAAGTCAAGTCTTTGCACCGAAGGGGAAGTTGTTGCAGACGGGTGATACATGCTACAATGTGGAACTTGGCCGCACCTTAGAGGCTGTGGCAGAGCAGGGGCCAAAAACTTTCTACAATGGAACTGTTGGTGAGAAGTTAGTGAAGGATGTGAGAGAGGCAGGTGGAATTCTGACAATGGAGGATTTGAGGAGTTATAAGGTTGATGTAACAGATGCAATGACTGCGAATGTTATGGGCTACACGATCCTTGGAATGCCACCTCCTTCAAGTGGAACTCTAGGCCTTTCTTTTGTGAGTGAGCTACTTTTCTTCATGTTTTTATCTCTGTTGTTCCTCTTAACCATTCCTCGGAATGAAGATCAATGGCTTATGGACTGCAGTATTCATTTGCAGAGGATTTCTTTTTTCGATTATTTGCCAACCTATTGAATCATCTTTATCTTCAAAAACCCCCAGTTTCAAATCTCAGCCTTCAATAAGGAGTTCTAGGATACTAGGTCATTGGTTGTTTGAAATGTTCAAGAAGCTACCTTTAGCAGATGAATGCTGTGTTTCCTATATCTACTAACTTCAAACAATGGCACCAACAGATTCTAAACATTTTGGAGAGCTATGGAAGTTCCAATGCGCCAAAGGGAAATCTTGGTCTACATCGCTTGATCGAAGCACTGAAACACATGTTTGCAGTCCGAATGAACCTGGGTGACCCTGATTTTGTTGATGTAAGCGAATTTGTATCTGAAATGCTCTCCCCGTCTTTTGCAAAGCAAATTCAGAGAAAGATACTTGACAACACCACTTTTCCTCCGGAGTACTATATGAACAGGTTTGGTTCATTTTTACCTTATGAGTGTAAATTTGAGCTTCCCCATCTGGTTGATAATACAGTTTAGCGATAACTTCCAGGTGGAGTCAGCTGAGAGATCATGGAACCAGTCATTTCTGCATTGTAGATGCAGATAGAAATGCAGTATCAATGACCACTACGGTGAATTATCCTTTTGGATCTATGGTCCTCTCTCCTTCCACTGGGATTGTGCTGAATAATGAGATGAGTGACTTCTCCACGCCAACAGAGATCACCCCGGAGAAACTCCCTCCTGCTCCGGCGAATTTTATCCAACCAAATAAAAGACCACTGTCTTCCATGACTCCTATCATTGTTATGAAGGTAAAGAAACTAAAACAGCTAAAATTGTTTCCCTTGAAGCTTCACTAGAACTGATTGCAGCTCGATCATCAATTGTAAATATTTGTACGCACCTGGCTTTATATCTTACCTGGCAGGATAATCAACTGGTAGGGGTCATCGGCGGTAGTGGTGGCATGGATATAATTCCGGCGGTACTCCAGGTCTTTGTGAACCATTTTCTCTTGGGATTGGAACCTTTAGCTGCTGTTCAAAATCCAAGAGTCTACCACAAGGTTCTTGTCTCACTTAAATGCATAAACACAATATGCTCAAATAATTCCACATAGGTGATCTGACAAAATCTCAACCCTTTGCAGCTAATACCAAATGTGGTTTGTTATGAAAACTGGACTGTCATTGATGGCGATCATATCGAGCTTTCAGATGAGAAAAAGCTATTCTTGGAAGAGCGGGGTCATCGGCTGCAGGCCAGGGCGGGAGGAGCAATCATCCAGCTTGTTGTTCAAAGCCTCCAGAACCCGATGAACATGGGTAGAAAATGGGGTAAAGATTTTAATGCCAATGTATTCCATGGTACACTTACTGCTGTTAGTGACCCCAGAAAGAACGGGAGGCCGGCAGCCATTTAGTCGCTTCGGTTGAAGTATTCTCATGAGACTAAATTTTGTAATTTAAGAGACTACATTTTCTCTGTAATTATCAATAACAATTCCTGCCAACATCATTCTCAATCTTAAACCACCTGAAAAAAACTGAAACGATCAGAAAAATGGCCTATAGTGTTCTTTTTTCAGTTTGCGTGTGGCGCTTTTATTCAAGCCTCGAGCTCTCCATATTAAGATCACGGGGTGTAAGGGAACATAAAAGCATGACCAGTTCATGATTTTATCTGTTGCTCAGTCCTCCAGTTTACGGAGGGTTCTCAAGACATAAAAATGTCCAAAGGCACCTCAAATTGATTTATTAATAAGCGTGTTATAATACAACTGAGTACAACCAAACACTAACATGAAAACTGTAGTTTTTTTTTTCCCCTTCTCGGAAATTATGAAGTGTCTTAAAGAAATCTCAAGCCTAAGTCATTTTCACTATGCTTTGTCCATCAGCTGTATCGGTGCCAGAATGTTAGGCTTGCTTGTCTCAACAATACACCCATTCATGACCATTTCCTCTAGCATAAAATGTGCTTTCTCTAGATGGAACATGATGTCTAGCTCACACTGCAAATTAAGGACGAAATAGAAGAACCAAATCAACTTCTTTATAGCAAAAGAAGGAAAACAGAATTGCCAGAAGGAACTGAATTCAGACAAACTTACCACATTGCCAAAATGACGGTCCATCGTTTCCACCAAGAGATGTATGAATTCCAAAATTGCAAGTTCATTCTACAATAGAAAACGAGGAAGGTGAACTAATACTGAGAAAAACATGGTATAAGACATCTATGAAAACCTCTGAAATGAGAACACTTTCCAATGATGCAACTGAGTTTAAAGTCAATTTCTTTACATATGAGATAATGCCTTTCAAATAGACTCATCGTAGAATTCAGTCATGCATTTCACCCAAGACCTACATGTAGGTTTGGACTCTCCTTCCATGTGGGTTGAAAATGATCCATCTAGTCAAAGCGTGACTTTTATCATTTCATGGATACTACACTTTGAAGGTCAATGGAACACAGGATTTAGCAAGTCCTGTGCAAATGTTTATTCCATTGGTGCAAATTTGCAGGCAATGATAAGCATCCTGTGTGGAACCCGTATTCTCCTATTAGCATAATTCACATTGTTTTCTTTTTATTTAGTCCATGAAGTTTCAAAAGGCAAGCATGATTCAGCCTATGAATTAAACGGAGGAACTTACCTCATCATTGTCAACTCCAACCAGGAAAAAAAGTGATGCATAGCGCCTGTATACAATTTTGTAGTTTCTATGTTCAACAAAAGAACACTGTAACATCAAACAAAAAGCATCAGCAACAGAAATATGAACAACCATCGGGGCACAATATAGATGAAAGTTACTTCATTATATTAACAAAGTTCAAACTCTTTAATTATTAAGAGCAAGCAGTATCTTAGCATTTTGCGGATCCAGATCCTTGGTAGAAACTGGAGAAGACCTAACAAAATGCATAAGTAACCAAAAGAAAAGCACAGCCAGAGGAAAACAGAAAACGATAAAGCACTTGATGAGGCAAGAACTCAACTCCTCTACACGATGATTTTATTCACCAACTCCTATGCATAATATTTCCAGGAAAGTTATGAATCCAGACAGAGCACACTACACAATAATGCTAAATCGACAATGTCTAATAAGACCCACCATACTACACTCCAAGAACCAAAATCCAAAAATTTTTCCAACATCATGTTTCAAGCACTTGCATTGCAGTTCTTTGGATGAGATTCTGCTTCGGGTAAACTATAGATGATCGATAACGTGATAAATGGGGGGAAAATCATTACAGGTAGACGTTACACGTGAAGGAATTCTAGTGAGAAGGTAGACTATCTACTTCGACATTGCACTGTAGTGAGAAAACGACGATCATCACCAGGTGGCTTGTAGAACCGATACAGAAGGTCTGTAAGCTGGAAAGGGAGAATCATCATCATGGAACGTTAGATTTGGGGCACAGTTCCTCTTTGTGTTACGCGGAAAATATACAATGATACTTTCGAAAAGGTTGATCTCAACGGGAATTGCTCAAAACCAATTTCTTATTTTCATTATTATTTAACGTGCAGAACGATTTGGGCGGTAAGCATAACTTATAGGATTGTTGCTCTTCTGAGTCTTCACTGTTATTTGTTGAGAGGATGTACTATGATCACTCTGTCCATTGATTGTTTTGTTCTTTTAAAACAATTTTACCACTGTATCAAGAAAATCCTAAATTCAAGACCATAAGGACATGAAACAAAATCACTGCCAAGATTTGGCAACTGAACTCTATAACAGGCAAAATAAGCAGATCCTTCATCCACCCTTTGAACACTCTCACCGTTCTCTCAAATTGCGTGCTCGAAGTCAGTTCTTAATCGATACGTTGACATACCAACCATGTCGCCCAAGCACAAGGTTGAATTCCCAACATCGACTGAAATTAAAGAGCTTTACCCAAAAGGTTAAGCATTAAGTGGGATCTGGGATTTATTTGAATTGAGACTAATCGAATAAATCTAATTTCTAGAACAGAATGAGCATAAACTTAAGAAAAACAAAAAATCGACGCAAAAATTAAGAGAGAGAGAGAGAGAGACCTGTTGTTCGTTTCGAGCGAGGCATTTGCGAACGATTTCACCCTCAAGAGCGCGACGCTCTTCGAGGGTGAGGTACTCGTAGTATTGGGCAAGACGGGTCTGGCCCTGCTTGTTCACCATTAGTATGAATCTGATCATCTTCTACAAACTGAGAGAGACGGAGACAGAGAGAGAAGAGCTCTAATAGAAAGAAAACAAGGACAAAGGGTGTCTTCGGCTGCACCTCTTTTAAGAAAAGTCGGTTTACGGAACTGCCCCTTCAGAAGCCGCCACGTCAGATAAGACGAATTACGTGTTCTCCCAGGTGGCACGTGCGAAATTTCTGAAAAGTTTTCAAGGTTTGCGTTCATTCACATTTTTTTATTTTAAATATTTATCATATAAATTAAGATAATAAATAATAAACCTAGAATATATATTAGTAAAATTTCGTTTTCAAATTAATAAAGAAAATAATGAAAAGAATTATTTATTGGGTACATAATTTTTAGTCAAAACTTCTAAGTTTTCCAGCCTAACCTGCTTCACTTGAAAGATTATCGGGTTTATGTCACAATTGCTAGATGTGGAATTTAAATTATGAATACGAACAAAAAAAAGAAAAGTAATAATTAGTTACCATGTAAAGACCAAAAAGATACTTTATTAGGTGGAGTTTATTTGTAATTGCTTACAAATACGAAATTTTATATAAGCCTAAAAGCGTTTTGTATCACGTAAATCCTCAATACCTGAATATGTTTCTTATATGATTCACATAATACCCAGCAATCTCAGAAGCTCCATCAGGACATGCTGTCCAAGCTGGGAATATTTGGAGGACTGTAACACAAGTCATCAGCATATGAAGCTTCTTAAATCAGTGATCGTATTATGAGCAAAACAAAACTTGGCTGAAGTGCACTAACTTTTCCATCTCATGGAAATACAAGGATAATAATTTATTCCACAAAATACCACTAATAGCATAAGAGTGCGCACTAATCTTTAACTGGAGGCTGTCAGCAATGGCGATAGCCACACACTGGATTACAAATGTAGAATCAACCCACAGGGTTTATTTCTTTGTACACTGGACTGTCCTCCAAATCTTTCTCCTCATCCAACACTTGGGTTTCTGGTTCTTCCTCTTTCCTGTCTTCAATAACATCTTTAGCACTCAAGAAACTAGGTTGGTTTGTCGAGGACAGAAGCCTAGCCCACATTCTATCAGTTATCACAACATTGTTCTGCCTCTCTATGATCCGCTGCAGACCAAATATTCAACAACCGCCGCGTTAGGTGAAAAGAAAAGAAAAATCTTACCAAGATGCAAAATAACATCGCAGTGCTCTATTTTAAACCAAAAATAATCACCGGACCATACCAAAAACTAGCAATCAAATTAATTAGTTATTTTATGTTACATTGAATGTACAGCGTGCTTTATACATTTTCTAGGAGAAAAACATGATTATCATACGAAAGAGGTGCTAAAGTAATAAGCATAAAGAAGAAGTTATCAAATTGGGAAGCGTCATCAGAGTTCAGGCAAAGGGCACACTCACATCGAAGGGTATATAAGAATGTCTTCCATTGACAGGCCCAACCGTAAAGCCGGTATAACCTGCCATTGCTCCATGAACAGCACTTTGAGCAAGAAGTGTGCAGTATACATTGTCGGATGCATTGCTTGGAATAGCTCGAATCATATAAGTAGGATCTGCCAAAAAACCAACAATTGATTATATTAGAACAGGATATTACTAATTATATATAGGTTTCTGATCCATATCATCGTAAGCAACACAACACAAAATCCAACCGTTACACTAACCTATATATTTGAGGTTTGTTACCATCTTATTTTGTTTGGAAAAGTGATCCTGCAAAAACAGTAATTACATTAATTGCGATGAAGATAAAACAGAAAAATTCTGAAATAACAAAGCCATGCATGGCATTAGGCTACATCATTAACAATACCATACACACCTTAATTTTTTGCGATATCCAGAGCCCAACATCTTGGAGAAGCTTGTTTCCTGAAGCATCCTCCTTACCCAGAGAATGAATGCTCTCAGAAAGCAGATCCTGTCCTGCACCTTCAGCTATGACAAGAACCATGTGCCCATTTTCTTTGAGTCGTTTGTCTATGTATTCAAAAAGCCCACCAGGCCCCTCAAGATAAAAGGGTGACTCGGGAATCAAACAACAGTCCACATCTCGGCTAGCAAGAGTAGCATACATCGCAATAAACCCTGCACCAAAGCAATGAATGTTAGCAGAATCCCATACAGGAAACTCATGGGTTAATTCTGTCAAGAAGAGAAGCACACTTCAAGTCCAACAGGAACAGCATGAAATGATTTGAGCAATAATAGAAAAAGGCTAAGAATTGACTCATGGGAAAGAACAGCCTGAAAGCCTCAATCACTTTTTATTTTATGCTCAAAAGTATTTGAGAACCTTGTAATTTTCCATCTTATGAAGGGATAGTTAATAAATGAAACAAACCCATACACTAACAAAAACCAAATTAATAATTCAATCTCAGAAACATAACCAATTGCTTAATGATACTAGATATTGGTGGAAATGAAGACTAGTCTAACCACATACATGAATAGACGAGTACAACATATATACAAACAAGAAACTTACCACTGTAACGACCCATCAACTTCACAACCCCGATACCATTCTCAACGCTTTCAGCTTCAACATGTGCTGCGTTAATTGCACGCTGAGCCTCCTCAACAGCAGTGTCAAAGCCAAAGGACTTGTCAATAACCTATCACCAGCAAGAAATAGCACGCAATCAAAACAAGAGATCCTGCATATTTGTTCAAGTAACCAAGCATTATATTTGTCAGTAATAGTCAAAGAGGTAGGGAAAACCCAAGAGACATACTGGAATATCATTATCAATGGTTTTGGGGATCCCAGCAACAGCAACTTTGAGACCACGCCTTCTAATTTCCTGTGTGAGTTAAGAATAATTTGTATAAGGTAATTGCAATCAGTTCTATATATATTTCAACAGATAAGAGGCATTTTGACCATTTTCTTCAGGTGATTGAAGGGAAAAGGGGCCACGGGCAGGGATTGGACTTAAAAGGTAAGATTTAAAACAATGAGGCAGTTAGCCCAAATTTAATAATGCCTTTTCTATAAATATTAAGTACCTCGAAGATGACAGAAGCCCCTCTTTGTGTTCCATCTCCTCCAATAATGTAAACCTGAGATCAGGATAATCATAAACTGATGCTCATGAAGTTTTGAGAATGGTCTTGGTCAGGATAAATGCACATAGTAACATCTCGAGTAACTGCCCAACTGGATTAAAAACCTTGTAAATACCTGGTTTATCCCTCGATCTTGAATGCTGTCAACAATCTTTGTGGTATCATGGCCACCTCTTGATGTCCCAATGACAGTTCCACCACGCTTATGGATATCATTCACAACCTTAGGTGTTAAAGTAACTGTATTTCTAGCATAGAAACCCCTGTAACCTCCCTAAAGATTCCATCAGAACATCATTAATTATTGATTCCAAGAAATTATAAAGGACAAATGAATTGACAAATGATCCAAATGCTTCAATATTCATGCTCTCAACAATGGCAAAATGAAAGGAACGGGAATGAGTAAAGAACTAGTAATTGACATGATCTCCAAATGTGAGGGAAGGCTTTGAAGTCCAATCGGCAGCATCGAGAAGCCCACGGCATTTTTGTTCTTTCAACATTGTTATGTTTTTTGTTATCTACATATCTTGTTTGAGAAGAATTAGCAAGTTAGCATAGACGGCAAACATGCCATTACTAACCCAGTGAGTATTCAAAGCATGACTCATGTACAGTTTCTCTCATGATTGCACCATGATTAATTTTATCATGATAACATGTAGAATAACAAGTTATCAGTTCCATTAGGTGAGACAATGCAAATAATGCTTGCATTAGCAGTTCCTTCACCACTAACTATGTCTAAATCCTTTTACAAAGGAAAAGAAATGCCCCACGTACTTGGGAAAACAGCAAAGAGGTAAATGTCCAGCAGGAAAGGTGCATCATACACAATTATTAATCAAGAAAGAATGCATGTTAGGTATCTTCGCTTATTATTCTTGTTAATGCAGGAGCAAGGTCATTGACCCATCCTGTATGATGTTCCCGTTCTCAATAACCAAATGCTTTCCCTTACCTCTCTTTCCCTCGCTCTCATCAAATAGAACAAAAGGTGCAAAATAATTTTTGTCCTTGGAGGTGGGGAAAGGAAAGGATTTCAAAGAGAAATAAGGATGATATTGGAGCAGAGGTTGTGGTAATCACTTACTTCAATTCCCAGAACTTTCTTCACGCCATACATATGGTGCAAGCCACATACAATCTCCCTGATCACAGTGTTGAGGCCAGGACAGAGACCCCCACATGTCACAATACAAGCCCGAACATCATCTGACTCAAAATACACCTGAAGAACATATAACATTTATAAGTTACAAGCATTTGTTTTGCCATTACTTCAATCGACACTACAAGCACACAAAGCACCTACCCTTTGACGGGGTCCAGCACGTCGAAAATGTATACCCCTTGGACTATCTTTGTGAACTACGATCTACAAAAGCAAGAAACAAGAAAAGGACAAAAGTTAAAATTGGACTTCCAGTTCGTTAAAAAAACTTTGCGCCCCACAACGATTGCCTCCCCATGCATTCAGATCAGGGGAAGCTCCACCCAGGCCTTGGAGATGCAGGCACCAACTTATAAGAAAAGTTAACCATTAGGAATTTTCCTTTACTACCATCTACCCGTACCACTAAAGTAGTAGCGTAAGTATCCATTTAGGCATGCCCCCTTTCACGTCAGTTTCTCTTATTCAGAAATTGTGAAGTCAAGATGACAATCAATCGCATCATCTCTCCCCTCTCCAGACAACCATAAGCTTATATCAGAATTTTTTTTTTTTTTTAATTCCAGTTTTCTGTGACTACCAAGATAAGTTTCAAGAAAGCGCTGACCTTTTGAGCAACAGTGTCGTCCACATTGACAAAATACTGCCTGAAAACACAGAAATATCTCAATGAATCATCAACTCTCACCAACATTACCAAAAGACAACACAGCGACGTGAATTAACAAAATGACATTAATAGAACGAAGCGCGTAAGAGAAGGCCAACTCACTTAACAACCGAATATGCAGGATTGTCTTGCAACGGATTCGGATACGTCTGTAAGAAAAACCAAAAAACTAAATAAGATAATACATTGTAGCATCAGACAACAATTTCCTAGGATTGAAAATAACAAAAAGGTCTCAGCTTGACGTTCAAGAACAAAACCAAATAAAGTTTAACGAACGAAGAAGCCGATTAAAACCTTAATTCAAACCACTTTTCGTACGTGAGAATACAGAAAGGTTCATTCTACAATTTGGCAGAGCTGAGATGGGTTCCGGATTCCTGGAACACCAAGGCTGCTAAAAACTTTCTTTTTCCTCCTTAATGGCTTTCTCAGCCGCAAAACGCAAAATCAGCAAATAAATTACAACTAACTAAAGCAGATATAAGTGAAAAGTAACGGAACCATGAATAGTCTAGTCTAATCAGGGGAACGACGACGTACGGGCAGATCGGGAATATAATCAGACAAATGCGGAACGTCTTCGAGAACATAACCGGCCGAACCGGTCACGATCTTCCGGTTATAACCGTTGGAGGCTTCCATCACGAGCCGCGAACAGCTGTTTCTCGGACCCGACCCGAACGTCACTAAGCGGTTTCTGGAGGTCGAAGAACTTTTGAAAGAATCAAGAGAGCGAAGGTTTATCAAACAACGATTTGAGGAAGCAGGATGAGAGTCCATTCGCCGGGAACAATGTTGAGTGTGATCGAAGAAGAATCGGAGGCCATATTTGAAGGCTTCCGAGTTTGACCAAACTGGTCAAAAGAGAGAATCTGGACACGCTCGACGCTAAGTTTATGCGGTGGAAAATAAAAACCAGCGGCTGACGGCTTTTTGCGTATTCAAGTGCTGTGGTTTTGGGAAACAAACAACCCTTAAGAAAACTAGGGTAACTTCCGCTTTGAAGAACCTTGGAGAAGAAGGCAGAACGTTTCTAGAATTCGTGGGCTACAAGTCCGTTTTTCGTTTTCATTGTTTTCCAAAATAGAACCTTTGGAATTAAATAACACAAGTTCAATTTCAGAAATATATATACATATATACATATATATATATATATATATATATGTAATATTTGTGTCTGTGAATATTGCAAAAAATGCTTTGCGTAATTCCAACATTGATTGTGGTAATGAATTCGCGTGTCCCAGGCCACTACAATTGCGAGAATAGTAATTCTCCGAAAATCTGGTAATGATGAAGTCAAAAATTGACCACCAATATTTTAAATTATATCGATTAGTTAATTGGCGTACACGTGTAAAAGTGCTTTCCCAGGACGCACCACAAATTCAAAGGCTCATGCCAATTCCGTGACGTAAGTGTAGAAAAAGAAAGACGCCACGTTTCGTGGAAGGTGACGAGCTGGGCAAGTCGGACTTTTGGATTCTGTGGCCTCTAGAGTTCTTCTAGAGGTTACTATGCTTTCTGCCTCTTTTGTTTTTTCCACTTTAAGAGAAGCTTTCCCCGAAATTGCTCCCCAATAAATTCCAAACATAAATAAAACACATATTCTGTATTTCTAAGTCTATATTTCTCAAAAGTTACCTTAAATATTAAAATTTTCTAAATTATTTTTAGTATAAAATAACTCTATTTTTGTCTACTTTCTCTTAGCTCAATAATAAAGTTAAAAGACTCTTAACCCGCCGAGTTAACAAGTCAAGGGTTTAACACTTTTCTTTTATTTGAGTGGGTGAGTTTCAAAAACAAAAACTTATTTATTCATGGGTTAGAAACAATGTAAATATGTTATTTTTTGTCAATATAAGTCTCTCTTTCTAAATAATCATTGTCAAAGAAAAGTATACATTCTTTACATAATATCATAACTTAAATTTTAAGTGCAACATCTTATTATTTATAAACTAAATATTTATGCTCTCTCTATTCTCAAAGGATGAAAGTATATTAAAAAAAGTATAGATATATATCTCAAATTGACACTATTTTTATCTAATATTTTGTTTATAAGTATTGATATTTCATTTCTAAAAGAAAGATAATAAACATTTTATAATAAAGATAAAACAAACATCATGAATGATGCAAGAAATGAACCATAAATTAGAATTGAAAAAATCATTAAAAAGAAGACTTAACGGTAAGAAACTTGATTTGCTATTTCTCCTTTTTATAATTTCTTTCTGCCAGAAATCTTAAAATATGTCAATTTTTGTTTTCGTTTTCATTACTAGAATGTTTTTGTAGGCCTTAGTTGTACCCAATTCTCATTCTTGTTTGGCAACTCTGAAGTCAAACGATTTGAATTTGAGTTTGAGTTTCTTTCCGTCAACTCCTTATTTCATTGCATGACTACATCTAGAAGCACTGGATTTTGCTGTTAATAAACCAGCGTGCCACGCCCATAGGCTTTGTCTCGAACAGAATCTTGTCTGCGGAATCTAAATCCTGTCGGACTCATTGTAATACAGATACGATAGTCGCCCATCAAATTTTGAGGCGAGCTGATGTGCTGTGAATCCGCTGTAACGATCTTCATACGCTGCTGCGCAGATTTCAATGGCCTTCTTTGACATGTGATCTTGTTGGTAAAATGGCTGTCCGAGAAGCTCAGCAATTGGCATCCACTGAAGAACACAGCACAAGCATATATGATCAGGAAAGAACCGGCAGCGACAAAGAAGATAACATGATGAATATGATTAAAGCTTGATCACCTTGGCGTCTTCGATTTCCTTCTCATCGATTGTGATGTCAAATGTTAAGGGCTTGAGCATGCACACGAAGAGCAAATCCGAGTTCTCAAAGGCCACAAGGTGGACATGTCTTTTAGGTTTCATCAAACGCAGAAAATTCGTGAGAGAGTCAGTATTCCTTAAAAGGAAGATATTGTAAGAAAGTAAACAAGAGGATAACTAAGATCAAATTCCCAGTGAAAGCATTACCTGAAAGCAACCATTTCCAAGAAGATTGTATCAATCTGAGAATTTAAAGGGTAACTTATCAATACTAACGAACATGTGGAGTGTTAAATCCTACACTTCATGGCTAAAGTCTTTATTAACTCATTACTGATCTAATTGAATGATAATATTCAAAAACTAATCATGTTCATACCCCAGTTTCTTCTTTCACTTCTCTGATAGCTCCGGTGAATATGTCTTCAGACTGAGATGAACCAAAAGAAGCATTGACTGTTATTTGCCCTTCGATGAAATCCCTCGACATTAGAGAAGAGCAGCCCAGAATTTGAAAACACAGTAATCAAAAAGGAGAAAATACTTCACCTTGTTGATATACCCAGTTGGCAACTTCCACACGCCCGAGCAAACACATGCGCACTTTTCTTTCACGAGAAGGACCTAAATGTAATTCGGCGACATTAAAAAAGAAGGAAAAAAAAAAAAAAGACCTAAAATTTGGTTTGAGTTTTAGAACAAATCTATGAGTAATCCCCTTAAAGCTAGTAATCATGTGAGAGGAAAACAATTAATTATCTGAGTTAGTAATGGATCAAATTTGTGTAGAAGATTTAAGGTTGAAAAAAATCGGATTTACAAGAATTTTGGAAAAAAAAGATGGATTACACTTTCTCATTATTTGGACTATGATATAGTCTGGTAAAATTTCTTCAACTCTCTTTTTTTGAAATAACTGTAAGACATTAAAAAAGAAGACAAAAAGAAAATAAGAATTGTCAAAAACGAAAAGAGAGATTCAATATATTGCTAAGAAAGAAAACATAATTACATATTTTAATTTAGAAAATAAAATTCATGTTAAAACATGATAGATCCTTAAAAAAAAAATCATTTAGTCTATTTTTCAAGCAAAGGATGTTTTGGTGGGCTAGTGTATAATATATATTTGAAAAAATATCCTTTAATCTCATAATCAATATCGTGAAGAACTTTTGTATTATAATACTAATTATGAAGTGCTACAACTATTAATTATAGGATCTGAAGCAAAGATGATTAATTCTAAGAATTATTAAATACAACAGCATTAATTTATCCCCCTCTTTCCACTCCCACCCCCAATTTGAAAACTAAACAAAACTAAATTCAAGAACCTGTCTTTGGTCATTTATCACAAATCCTGCAACGCCTATTTGATGTGAAGGGCTAGCAGGGAGCATGCAGGGCCCTTTCGGAATCCAATGTGTCAGCATAACATAACCCGATTCAGCATGATGGTAACCAAATCCCGCCTGAAAAACAAAACAGAGAAGTTATGCACCAGAACGAGCTTGCGACTTATGGTATAAGCCAACCCATGTTATCTACTGATGGGTAGCCAGAAAAGATACTTTTTGCTTGATTACAAGTGAAAGCTACCTGAATTGCAAGTGGAACGAGGTCAGCTTGCTCTTGTAGGAGTTGGAGCCATACCCCCTTTTTCCCCTGCAATGCACATAATATGTTGGTATCATTTGCCACATGCACAGGAATAGAAACTTCAGCAACTATAGTGTTAAAAATAGAGTGTGTTCAGCAATACTTTAATCTTATATAGACATTATAAGCCAGTTTTAAGTAGAAAACAGATACTTTAATGTGATATCATAATTTAAATTTAAGTGTAGCACTTTTCACCTATAGACGAAAGATCCCAATGAAATTCTCAAGTTCGAAAAAGAATATGTTGAAAATAGTGTAGGGGTCTGTGTTGAAACTTTACTAAAGGTTCATACTAAAATTTCAGAGTGACATGGCTAATCTCCAAAGAACAAACTTTGGAAACTTAGAAGCTTGTGTTGGGATGGAATTATATAACTAGTGGCTGTTGGAATCTGTCTGCGTTGCTTTCAAGTGTGTATCAGTAAAAGCTAAAAAATATGGACACATAGGAAATTTTGCTACATATTCATAATACTTGTCATTTCAAAAAGAAAAGAAAGCTAAAAGGTATCTCCACCTTCAACTTCCAGTGTGACAAAGAAGCTCGAAGGGCGGATGCAAAAGCACTTGCCCTGGAAGGTAAGCTCTCTGGATTGATAATGACCCCATTATACTCATCTTCCCAAGCATCAAGTAATTCCACTGCTGTGGTTGGCGATGATATGTTGGGAGACAAAACATGAAAGCCTTTTTTCTTGCCGCCATGAACCTCCACAGGAAAGAACTTCACTTGAGCACTTGAGGCGGTGAAGAATGAAGCCTTGTGCAAGAAACCTGGACAGAAGAATGAAGAAATTACTGACAGTGATCTAGTGTTTCAATCCTGGAAGCAAAACAGATCTCAGGTGGGGCAGGTAATACAGACTCTTGGGTAACCGCTGGGAGCTACAGTGTTTCATCCGGGAACTTTCCGGCTGCTGTATGAAGCGCTGAAAGTGAAAACCTGATTGTTGACAGGAATCCACCATTGCTGCCATTATCACGAGGCCTGCAAAGAACTATGACAGACCTTACTCCCCATCCAGACGTGTCTATATATAGCCTTGCGAGTAGATGCACTAGCTTCAGCGAAGAAAATGGAAAGAAGAATACTGAAGGGAATATTATCGTGCCGGCAAGTAGGAAGGAAGAAATAATAACGTTATCCAAACAAGACATTTAACTAGTTTAATCAGTTTATCCCTGTTCATCTCTTCGGAAGAAGAGGAAGGAGAAGTTGAAAAGAAAAATAATATGCAAAAGCTTTGCTTCTGTTATTCTTGTGTAATGAAAAAATTATAGGAGAGTTTTAGGTTAAAACCTACATGGATATTGGGCTTTTTAATATTCTGTATGTGAGGAAGTACAAAAAATAAGTAAATATTATTTTGTTTATAACTTTTCACAAGTTGCATCCAATGCTAAAATATTCTTATTCCCTGCATGCTTCGAATATTCCCTCATCTTCGTTTTGCTCATCGTTCTACCTTTGCCATGACGCTTATGGTGGTAAAAATAATAGTTCTGTCCTATTATTCATTTTTAAACATTATATTTTGCTTATACATTTAAGTGTTCTCTTTTAAATATCAATTTTATCATTTTGTTACTTATAAATTAATTTTTTGTAATTTTTTGTGAGGTGTCTTATATCACTAACATGTTAATGTAATATTTTAATTACATTTCTAGATATGCATTTATTTTTTAAACTAATTTCAAAGGAGTAAATTATGTTAAAAGTTCATTCATACTCAAAAATCAACTTAAAGTAAAATAATCTTTCTTTCATATATAAAAAAAAAATTCAAATAAAATTTAAACAAGACAAGACTTTCATATTATTGCTTTTAACATGTCCTTTTGTAGTCAACATGAATTTCAGGCTTCATGTTTAATTTTGGTGTACAAAGGTGTCATTTTATAGATGTAAACTTTAATAGTATATTAAAAATTTTAATTGTATTCAAAAGTCAATTTAAGAAATAAAAGTTGTTTTTTCTTCATATATAGAGATTTCCAAACTAGTTGAATAATGTAAGATTTTTGATACACCGTTCCTAACAAATTGGACCCCTAGCAATAGGTGGAGAACATCCCCGGCCGCAGCTCACCATATGCTTTCCGCAGACAAATAAGTCCCCGGGTCTCATTTTCCACTTCCCGTTTGTCCTCTCGGGAATCAGAATGTGCTTCGTTCGATCGAAGTTGAGAAGATTGGGAGGAATTTGGTAGTTTGTAATATTCCAGAAACAACAAGAGAAGTGCAGGTCAATATCCTTGCAGAACCAGTTGAACAAGTGTCAATCTTTCATATGGATCATCATCAACAGAATAAGCTGCTGGTGGAAAGTAGACACAGAAAGTCGTGGGTGCTAACTATCTTTGAATGGCTGAAATGGCATTAAGCTAAGCAAAATGGCACAAGATGCCCTGCATGGGATTCCAAGCTAGAGATTCCCACGAAGCACAATAACCTTTTTCAATAGAGATATAATAGAAAAATATCCTTTTGCTAAGATCACGTGATGAACATAAAAAAATCCGTTATGATTCGAGTCAAAAGACACTTTATAACTATAGTCTAAAAACCATTGATTTTGTAGTTTAAAGTTTAAAACCATAATTTTGCTAAATTAAATAATCCAAAACAAAGCTTTAATTACAAAACAATGTATAGAAACAACCACACTTGTTCTAGTTCAATTTATGAGTTAGAAAGTTTTAGTTTCTCTATAAGATTAATCACTCGTAGGAAAAAATATCATTATCTATAAGAAGAATACAAGATTAAAATTATTATATGGTTAATGCCTAGTTCATGAGTAATAACTACAACCTATGGGATGTCACACTTGGACCTAAAATATCTAATTTTTTCTTTTAAAACTAATTATTAAGAGATAATTATACTTTTAAGTATAAAGAGAATAACAAATTAAAATGTAACAACATGAAACGATTATTATGTTCAATGAAAGTTATAATAAATTAAAAAGAGAAAATAATTAAAATCATCATGAACTATAAAAGGTTTAATGAACATTTAGAGCTCTTATAATTTTATTTTTCAAAAAGATGTTATGCTTAAGGAAACTAAGAAAGGCAAAATCAAGTCAAAATTTTGTTAAATTTAATCAATTGGAGAGTATAAGATAATAATAGTTATGGTACTCTTAATAAATACTATTAGAATTTTATGTACTTTGAATATAAGTCCTCAAATATTTCAAAGATGGAGATGACATATTGTCTTCTACATAGTTTAGAAAATCCCAAGGAATAGCATCAAATTATTTGTAAAAAGTATAAATGTTGATAATTATCACTTGACACAAATATTAAAGCAACATCTGGAAGCATAACCACACCGGCCACAAAGTTTAGTAGGGTCAACCTTCTCATTGCCAACATTAAAAGCAATGACTAAAATTAACTCAACACCTCCAGCATGCACAGGATAACTGGATGACCCTTCATTTCTTATTGCATCTATTTGTATCCCACCTCATAGATTTGTATTTATACCACTATAATTCTCAAGTGAAAAGACAATAAGAAACAATAAAAGTGCATTACTCTTTCTTTCCCAACATCTCTCTCTACCTTTTCTCATCTTTCTTTACGGTATAACAATCAGACAAGTCATACTTAACCAACTCTACTATATCACCAAAAATTCAACTCAATTTTGCAATGGCCAAAACAGTTGCCTACTTATTTCCTTCATTTGTCAACATTGTGAACTTTGTGATGGAGTAGCTTATAGATAACAATTATTTTCCTTGGATCACCCAAGTCAAAGTTGCCTTCATCTAGAAAGTGCATAGGTTTCTATAGGTGAAACAAAGGCTCTTTCTTCAACCATTTAGAACCACGAAGGAGTCAAAGCACAAAACCTAGACTATGATTCATGGGTTCAAACTGATAATCTTGTCAAGTCATGGATTATTAGTACCCTTTTTAAAGAGATCTTGGGATATATCTTAGAGCTCAAAATCTCCGATTAGATTTGGGAGGCTTTTGTAGATAGATTTACTTAAAGACTAATACAAAGGAGTTTGAACTTTTTTCCCAACTAAGTCATTTGTCAAAGGATGAGAAGTTTTTACTAGTTTTCATGGTTGAATTCCAAAACATTTTGATCTTGTAGAGTTCTATTAGGCATCCATTAACTAAATTTGCATAAATCTCATATTGTTAGAGTGTCTTGGACAAGTGTATGAACCATTTTGCACCACTATGTTTTGGCCTCCCACACCATTATTTGCAAATGTTTTTTTCTCAAATACAATCATTTGAAGCTTAACTAGTTCTCATTTGTTGCTTGGAGTGGAGGACATTCTAGATTTAGAAACTAAGGATCTAGGTCCAACTTCAACTCTTAAGTACATAGATTTCATCCTCCAACCTAAAACAATCATTCAACCCTATAATGGCACCTTAACTCCTCATCTCCAAATGGACTTACCTTAAGCAATAACTTAGTCTCTAGTCACCATGCTTCTCCTTTATGCCAAATCTATGAAAAATGAGGGCATTCAACCCTCAATGTTATAAATGACTTGATCACAACTTCCACGCTAATAATGCACCGTGAGCTTTTGCAACCCTTCAAATTTTTTATAACAATGAGATGGTTGGATTGCCAACTTAGGCGTTGGAGCCTATATTGTGAATTCCAAAGATAAAATTTCACACTTTGTTCGTTTTACTAGTTCCAATGGTGTTATTATTGGCAACAATGATGAAATTTTTATAACTCATGTTGGAACAAAATTTCTTAATAATGGGGCAACCCCTATAGCTAGTGTTTTGGTTGCTCCTAATATCACAAAAATCTTTTGTCTACTTCTTGACTCACAACTAAGAATCTTATTTATGCTAAATTTGACAATTTATGTTATGTTAGAAAAGACTAACAAACATAGAAAATCCTCTTACGAAGACATAAGTGGGGCTCACTATATATGCTTCCATGTTATCGAACTATGGCCTTATTTTCTATTTGATAGCAAGCAACAAATGGAAGCACATGGCACCATAGATTTAGACATGCACACCTAAGAATTTTGAATACCTTCATTTGGTAGAACCTTCTTCCAATAAATGGCAACACCTCTTTTGGTTGCAACAATTATTGAGCATGTAAGAGTCATTGGCTCCTTTTTACTAAAACTCAAGGTCAATGTAATCAACCATTAGAAAAGATTCATAGTGACTTATGGGGTCTCTCATCTATTTAGTTAGTCCAAGGATTTTGATATTATGTAACTTTTATGATGATAATATAATATTCACATAGTTCTATCCTATAAACTAAAAGTATGATTTTTGCCACACCTTTATGGCTCTCAAGACAATGGTGGAAAAACACTTTGAACTCCTAATTAAAATTCTACAAACTGATTGTGGCAAAAATATTTCATCATAGAATTATCCAATTTTTTATGAAAGGAGGGAATTTTTCATCAATTCTAGTGTCCTAATGTACTACAATAAAATGGTGTTGTAGAATAGAAATATTGATACATTATTAAGTTAGGTTGCACCACGTTATGTGATGCACATGTTCCAAAGCATCTATGTGTTGAAGCCTTTAGACTTGCAACTTTCATCATTAACAGGTTACCATCTCCATCACTTGAAAATTTATTTTCCTATGAGCAACTTTATAACAAACATCCCTATTATAGTTTTCTTTAAACTTTCAATAGTCTATGCTTTCCTTGCCCATAAGACACACTGAAGGACAAGCTCTCCTCCCAATCCTTTCTCTATGTATTTGTTGGTTACAATGATCATCACAAGGGCTATTAGTCTTTCCACATCCCTATCAAGTGAATATTTATTTCATAGGATATAACGTTTTTTGAAACTCAATTCCTATTTGTTAAACCTTCTCAATCTAGTGTTCCTTAAATTGAACCATAAGTATTCTTTTTTCCCACTCTTCTTACACCAAATGTAGTTATACTACCAACTACCTTAGGCATAGTTGATCCACCACCATCACATGGCAACCTCATCGCTACCTCAGAACCTAAACCAATGCTTAAGCCATCATTACCAATGAAACACTACAAGACATCCAACCAAGTACACAAACCTACATAACACCACCAAACTAATTTAACACTCACATTCCACCTATTCCACAAAGTCCATTGAATTTTTCACCACCATTGGATCCAATCACATTTTTCCATGTTGCGCCTTTTTTTCCATAACACTACTTGAAAACTCTCAAACCTCACCACCCTCATTGGAACAATCCATAACCTTTGTCTCTACACCATCCATTCAACCTTCAGTCATAATATCACATTGATCACACCCCCATGCCAACCCATAGTGTGGACAACATACAAAAGCCAATCCCAAGTATTGATGTGCAAGTAACTACGTCAGCTCAAGCTATTGGCCCAACTCATATGTTGAGTGTGTTAGCAAATAAATGTTTAGGCTACAATGTGATCTAATGGGTCTAGGAAGGGTAATGTTGAAAAGCATATTAGGAAGTCTTTAAAATCTCTAAGATGTCTTTGGATTTCGTAATTAATGTTAAGATTTTTTTTTAATAGTCATTAAGTCCTTAATTTTCTAGAGTTTCTTTATTGTCCAAAATTATTTCCTTTTGTCTAGTTTTCCTTAAGTGTCTAGATCCCTGATTTGTTTGGAACTTCCATAATTTTCAAATATCTTATTTGTCTAGAACTTCCTTAATAGTCAAATCCTTGATTTTTTTTAGACTTCTTTAATTGTTGGGATCTCTAATTAGTCTAAGACTTCCTTAACTTTGGGATTGTTGTTTTGTTTGGATCCTTAGGGTTAGGTTTAGATCCCTATTTTGTGGTGTTTGCATCTTTTACTTGTAATTTTTAAATATATTGTTAGTGTTTTTAATTTTTTCTCATAGGTTCAATTAAAATGAGAAACTTTATACGTTTTTTCCCATCACCATCCTCCTATCTGTTAGTGGACTCTTAACCAAACCCCTTGATTGGCTTTGTTTTCTCTTACTACAATCCAAACTTGGCCTTCTCATGCCAAGTTTGTGGAAGGTCAATTTTGCGAGGCAGTGTTGAGAATCATACATGTTGAAACGACAGAGGGAAGCAGAAACCGACAATCTAGAAGCTTAATTCAATTAACCTTCTCACATTGCCAATTGAAACTAACTCAGCACCTCCCACATGCACAAGATAGCTAGACCATAACTCTTCATTTCTTGTTGTATCAATTTGTATCCTACTTCATATATTTTGTATGTATACCACTATAATTCTCAATTGAAAAGAGAATAAGAAATAAAAGAAGTGCACGACTCTTTCTTCCCCAACTTCTCTCTCTACCTTTTCTCATATTTTTCTATAAAATATATGAAACTATATTTTCTCCAAAGAAAATAGCATAGAAATAAAAAAGGACTAAAAACATCTTTTCATCGTGAAAATAAAAATGTAACAGTCAAAGCATCTTCATTTGCTTGGTCAGGATCGGACAATCAAAACCAGAAAGACAATCTCATCAACGGATGAGGTTCAATCACCCGCCAACAGTGCCGTTCCCCCAATCCGACGGATGGGTCTTCCCACGTGCTTCTAGAGACTCCACACGTGTCTCTTCCTCGTTCTCCAATCCCATCCATTTCCCCAGCGAGTAGTCTCCCGCAAGCTCGGCCCGAGTCCCCCCAAGACACGAGTTCGAACAGTCGAGGTTTTTCCGTGCGATCAGCTATCACCAACGGCCATGTACCGAGTTGCAGCCTCGCGTCTCAGGGATCTCAAGGTCAGTCCAGCTTCTCTTCTCAGTATGGAGTCAGAAAGCACCCGGAATCCCAAATGTTTGGATGTGATCTCGCTGTCGTATTCACGTTCTCGATCTCGTCCAAACTGGATTATCCTCTGCTCGATGCTGCTAGTCTTACTCCCCGAATTCATTGATTGCTTAACGAATTAGTGGTCAGATCCGATAAATAGCTATCCAACCGTTTGACAGTCGAGAAAGCAATTAAGAACCAGCTGAATTCTCGGACGTTCACTAAGATTAGCACAGTTCAAGCACTTCTTGTAACGCTTTGCTGAAATTCGTTTGGTTTGAGAAAGTAATATAAGCGGGAAGAAATAGAAAATTTAGATTATGTTTTCGGTTGCAAATGAAATGATGCACTTTGTAATTTGGGTTTTTTTCTTTTTTGCTTCCTATGGTTTTTCGTTTTGGTTGTTTGCAAGAAAACTTTCTTTCTTTCTTTCTTTCTTTCTTTCCTTCTTTTTTTTTTTTTACGTCAGAGTCAAATTTAGGAAGTACTACGAGAAACAATAATCTCACCTTGGTTTTCTGATGGCATTTGCACTCCTTTATTATCAAATTTGAGGAGAAAGCCAATCCTTTGGTTTTTGTTTGTTGTATATTTGTCATCTAATGAGTGGAGATGGATCATGCTCTGCTACTTAACCATGATTAGGTTCGAACGTGCAATGGGGCATTCGCCAGATTTTCAAGTTCGGGTGCTGTTGCAACGAAGCCGCCTTCCTCTGGCGGGGGTCTCTTTGGGTGGCTGACTGGCGGAGGATCCAAGTCTTTACCTCCTCTGGACTTTCCACTTGCAGGTGTCACGCTCCCGCCTTCATTGCCTGATTACGTTGAACCAAGTAAAACCAAGATTTCTACTCTCCCAAATGGTGTCAAGATAGCCTCTGAAGCCTCAATGGTAAGATGGTGTTGGTGTGTATCTTTGGAGTCGTTCTTTTCAATTGTCTAATGATTTATCCTAATGGCTGTCGGTCTGCTGGTTGACCAGAACCCTGCAGCCTCAATAGGTTTATATATCGATTGTGGTTCAATCTATGAGACACCGACATCTATTGGAGCCACAGACCTGCTGCGGCGTATGGCATTTAAAAGCACAAGAAACCGGAGCCACTTGCGTGTAGTACGAGAGGTGGAAGCAATTGGTGGCAATGTAGAAGCCTCCTCTTCCAAGGAGCAGATGAGTTACACCTTTAATGCTTTGAAGACTTACGTTCCTGAAATGGCAGAGCTGCTTATTGATACTGTGAGGAATTCTGTCTTCCTGGATTGGGAGGTCAATGAAGAGGTAGTGTTATCTTTCATCAGACTCAGCAGCTACTTGCAATTTTTGTATTGTATCAATTTTTTTTTTCTTTGCTTTACTGAAATTACAAACTGAATTCTGCAGCTTCAGAAGTTGAAAGCTGATATTGGTGGAACTTATAACAACCCTTACAATTTGCTCTTGGATGCAATTCATTCCGCTGGTTATTCTGGTGCTCTTGCTAATCCAGTTTCAGCCTCAGAATCCGCAATAAATAGATTGAACAGTGCAATTCTGGAGGAATTTGTTACTGTAAGTCTATGATAAGTTTCTATGTGATATCTTTGTTGGTACATCTTGTTTCCTTTTAAGATATTTGTCTTTTAGTAACCTGGATGACATGTATTAAACTGAGACTTGTCTTAACGATTTCAGGACAATTATTCTGCTCCACGGATGGTACTTGTAGGTTCTGGCGTTGAACATGATGCACTGTTATCTGTTGCAGAACCACTTTTATCTGACCTGCCTAGCGTCTCTCGTCCTGAGGAGCCAAAATCTGTTTACACTGGAGGTGATTATCGTCACCAAGGTGAACTGGGGGTGTGTATCTTAAATATTCCTTTTTTCTTCTGTCTTTCATATCTATCTAGGGTTTTCTTAACACTGAGGTTCCCTTGTGTGACCAGAGAACCCATTTTGCTCTTGCATTTGAACTTCCTGGTGGCTGGCATGACGAAAAGGAAGCAGTAATTTTGACTGTGCTTGAGGTCTGAATATTGAGTTGTTCTAGTAACTTCATTCACTTGTAAACTGAATTTCATAAGGAATTTGTTATCTACTTGGTTCCTCAATTTCTGTTTCCATTATTATTTTGCTCATTCTGTTCACAATGGGATGCAACATTGATAAACGTAACTTCTCCATAGCTGCTACTGAGAGGTGGTGGATCCTTCTCGGCTGGTGGACCCGGAAAAGGGATGTATTCACGCCTGTGTAAGTTCTCAAATTTCTTGTGTAACCAATCTAGAAATTGGCAGTTCATTGAAAGCTTCTGGCTTGAAATTTGTTGTTTGTAGATTCTAACCATATGGGTAGTTGGTTTTCTCTACTTTCCATTTCAAAATAACCATTTTTTGCATCTAGATCCTTGATGCGTTTGGCTTTTCTTTCTGCTTCTTTTCTGGCGCATTAATTTTATCTAACTATATTTGCTGATACTATGAGCAGATCTTCGTGTGCTGAATGAGTACCCACAATTTCAGTCAATTTCTGCATTCAGCAGCATCTACAAAAATACTGGTGTATTCGGCATCCAAGCAACCACTGTAAACCATCCCTTACAAACTTTTATCATTTCAGCAAATTCCTACAAGTGACTTGTTTCTTTTACATCAATTATCAAATAGCAGATCGCCAGGGGGGGGGGGGGGGGGGGGGGGGGGGGGGGTTGAGGAAATCTTTTTAGAGTCTCCAGCAAATGGAATCAGAAAAATCTCATTGTAAAATCCTGTAATTAGATGCTACAACAAAAATAAATAATCAAGGGTTATATTAACTCATATGTGGTGTTAGGACCAAATGGTGATTAGAAAGAAATGGAAGTTAACACAGTGAAGAGAAAAAAGTGGATTTACGTTTTGGCCAAAAGATCAGCAGATGTAGAAGTAGTTCAAGCTTTTAGATCCAAGAAGAGAAAATGCTTGCCAGCAGCCGAAGTGCGAATCTGACAGCCAACAAGCATAGTAGAAAAAACTGTGGGTTTTTATGATTCCATAGAGCGCAGTGTTTAATCTTAAGTGGGAGCACTAAGATTCCTTCTATGGGGGAAGATTTTGCACTCACTTTCTCACTATTTTAAAGTGTATGAATGAAGCGGATTTACTTGTCTACAATGTTGAAGGACATGAACATTACATACTCTTTTCCATGCTATTTTCTCTTTAACGCTTCTATTGGAGTTGACCAAGTTGTTGTAATAAGAAAAACTCATTTCCACCCTGAAGTGCTCATGTTTCTGAATACAGGGTTCTGATTTTGTGTCAAAAGCCATCGATATAGTGGTAAATGAGCTTATTGCAGTTGCAACACCTGGAGAAGGTTTCCGACTTGACTTTGTGTCTGTAACTGTTGCTCTTTCATTGCCATATCTTATCTTGGATCTTGTTTCTTACATGTTCTTCGCTTATTTGTTTGCAGTTGACCAGGTACAGCTAGATCGTGCCAAACAGTCAACAAAATCTGCCATCCTAATCAATCTTGAATCCAGAGTACGCAACCATATTATTGCATTCCTCCTCTTCTAAACTTAAATTTGACTATACTGCCAGCTGCGTGTCCCACATGTATTTTATTGAATTATTTGTTCATTATATGATCTTAGATGCTTACATTTGAGGCATATTTGTAGGCACTTGTGGCTGAAGATATTGGTAGACAAATTCTGATATCTGGTGAGAGGTATGGCATGAGTCTTGTCTGACCAAGGACTTGTAGGCACAACCTTTGTTTAGTTTTATGCAAACAATGTCTTCATGGTTTTGGCATGCAGTGCACAAGGATATCCCTTTTATTATACATTTTCTGCATGCTTTTTAGGTGCATTGATCGTGTTTATGTGTGGAAACAGAAATTTAGTTGATCAATGTGAGCAAGTCTTACTGTGTTTTTACTCTAAAAATAGAAATTGAAATGTTCTAGTGGTTTTGGTTACGTCAGTGAACGTTTGTTAATTCTTGTTTTCTAACATAGAAATGAGAAGTAGGCACATAGGTGTAGAAATATAATGTAGACAAATTGTGCCTTTTCGTTAGCTACTTTGCATATCACTCCATTGATCATGTAGCATTTCGTGAAAAGCACAAATACCTTCATAATCCAAGGAATTATTCCAGCCCTAAATGTTACTTTTGAGCCCCTGAAATGGAATGTAAGACGGCTTGTCAGGATCATGATGATGGCCCCTTTATACAGGATCTAGATTATGACACACTTTAGTTCACTGGATTTGGAAAGTTCGTTCTGGGACAGCGATACTACGTATTCTCATCTCATACTTTGAAATTTGACCAGATTTTTCTTTGTCCTAACTTAAAATGATGTGGTCTGACAATATACATAGACTTCTTTACTTTAGTTATTTAGTGTAAGATGAAAGAGAGCCAATTCGGGAGGGCTTCGGCATTTTAGAGATGAGAAGTTCAGCATTTTAAAAAATGAGAAGCCACCTTTTGGCTGCTTCTTAAAAGCTGCCTAAATAGCAAAAGCAGATTCACAAATTTGATGAAAAGCTCAGGTACGGGTAGCTTCTGCATTTTAAAAGCTGAAGCGCCCCTTGAAAGGTCTCACCAAACACAGCCTGATTATGTTCTGCTTCTTGTTCATTGGTTCTTGAAGACAATTCATGTATATTCACACTCTTCAGCAATTCTATTTGGTTTCACTGAAGGCATGATTGGAATTAGTTCCGGGGACCCCTCATGGTTTTGCTTGACAAAATCCGTACGAGTTTCGGGGCGTTGGTGTGAATTTTCTCTGGTTTCTGATTCCTAATAGTTGACGCTTGTGTTTTCCACTTTTTCCCGTGTCTACACCTATTTACTTGGTACAATCATTGCCAAAAATGTTTTTTCTCAACATGCCTGTGATTATAAAAATCTGTTTTAGGTTGCCAAATCCGAGTCATACGCATAGGTAGGCGTTTACATCATTTGTGATACTTTCGTAACTGAAGATAAGTCCTGCTCTTTTTGATGATGTGAAGAACCAAGTGATTCTGTTTAGTGCGTGCCAATAAGTAATTTCTTAGTCGTGTTAACACCCTGATCCTACTTACATGTTAACATTTCCTTTTTCATGTTTTCGTTTCTAATTTCCTCGCTAAATACGTTTGTCATTCTTAGGAAACCTGTGGATCATTACTTGAAAGCTGTTGATGAAGTTACTGTTAAGGATATTGCTTCAGTTGCCGAAAAGCTTCTTGCTTCACCTCTCACAATGGCATCATATGGAGATGGTATTCTTCTTTCTGTATCTTTCTAATTAGTGTTCTCTGGTGAACTTTCTTTTTATTTTCTTACATTTTTGCAGTTACCGTTGTTCCGAGCTATGATTCAGTGAGCAGCAAATTCCGTACAAAATGAAGATGCTTTTCCTGAATGCACGAACAAAAATGACAAAAGATCTGCTTTCATGAATAAGACTGGGCAAGCAATTGAGTTGCTTTGCTTGCACCAAAATGTTCGACATGTGTGCATATATCTTCAACTTCTCAATACGGCCAATGCAGTTGAGAATAAGAAATTTTTGACATTCTGATTTCTACTGTATAATAGCGGCTATGCTGCTGTGTAACTGTTGAGGGACTGAAAGTGCCCTCCTCGTTTACAGAGTGTGTAATCTGGTTAGTCACTCGCATTCTTTAGCAAATCAAACACATGCTTATTTAATAATTTGAAGTTGATGCTTTATTTGAAGAGATGTTGGAGTTTCTTGGCTTGAATGCCCAGTACTTCTGTTGTCTTTTTGTGGGTAATTAAATAAGAAAATCTAAGGTGAAGGAACGTCATAAAGCAGAGTGGACAAAGAAAAGCCGAATATTGCCTCGCTGGTCTGGTTGGAGAGGAGACTCTAGACGATTGGAGGACAGATTTGACAGCCTCTGTTGTTGAGATGATTTATTTGTACGAGAGAGCAATTTGTGGGGCTTAGCGATGTCACCAGAAACAGGTATAGGAAGAAGGGGGGATTTCTTGTGGGAAATAAATACGTGGAAGAAACTTACTGGTAAGGAGGGAGTAATTTATTTGCATATAGAAAATCTTAGAGCTGTCTGAGTCACTTAATCCATAAACTATAATATCATATGAGAACGTTTAATTTCATTTTAGAAGTGGGTAGCGAGGGGATCAAATAATTAAATGTAAGCAATGTGAGAAATTCTGTCTAAAATATATTCATGCTACAGTAGTCTGAATCAATTAAATTATAAACTATATCCCATCGTAAATATATCCATGCTATAGCAAGTTGTATCATCCCCATATGGGGAGGATATGGGGAGGGAAGAACAGAAGCAGATAAGGATCAAGGTGAAAAGGGACACAGGACTTCAATTGAAGACCATGGAGTTAATCAACAGGAGGGTTTCTAATCCCACAAGTGAAAAAGTATGCTGGAAAACTGCCAAACTCTTGTTTTGTTTGTTCATTGAAACCTGGGTCCCATTTAACAATGGACGATTATTATTTGCACTTGGTCCTAAATAGTAAAAGATGTGTAAGAAAAAGGTAAGGTGAAGAATGTGAGGCTGCAAGTTTTTTGTTTTTTTCCTTCCCCCTTCCTTCTACACACCAAATTTTGAGGCATTTAACCATGGAATCACCTTTTTAGATATCAAATTAACCTAACTTTGTTACTTTGAACCACTAAGTGATTTACCCGTACCCAGATTCAGCGACTCTAGATTCTATCTAACCATTAGAATTGAGAAGAAAATCTGTGGCAAGGTCAAAACGGAAATGGAGTGCAATAGAAGCTAGGGCCAACATTAGATAAACCTACCATCAAAATTTCTCCCCCATCGCTTTGGGTCACACCCAACTCCTACACACTTTTACTCTGTCTCTCTCTGGTTAGGCGAACATATTCTGCTTCCATATTCTTCCCAAACGTTTTAAGTTGGTCACCGGTTGCTTCTGTTGTATCATTCTTGCACAGCTTCTACGATTCTGTGTTTAAATTCCAGTTTCACTTTCCATTCTCAGTTAATTAAAGTTTGCCCAACTATTGACTACCTTACGGACGACAAGTTATTTGATTTCTACCAACAACCTTACTGCTTGTCGGGATACCTGTTGGTGAAATTATGAACACAAACAAATGATGCTGAATTTGTTACCTAATGATCTTACTTTTTAGCTGACATTTGATATGGTTTGGTTTTTCAACCATATTGGTGTTAGCAACATTGGTTTCTGATGCTGTTGATGGCTAAAATTTAACAGCTGCAGCTACCGGCATTAACATGGTGTTAATGGTTCTTATTTGGGAAAATCAACCTGAACGTTTCCTTGAAGACATGGGATTGTCAGAAAACGCCTGTTCTTAGCCATATCCGTGTGCAGTTTCTGTTTTTTTTCAACGTGATTCTATTAGTTATCCATCTTACCTTTTGCATTTTAGTAAACGCATGTTCTTAGTCATATCCGTGCGCATTTTCTGTTTTTCTGAACATGAATCTGCTGGTTATCCATCTTACTTATGCATTTCTATTGTTTGAAAAACCCATTTCTTCCTTAAAATCTGTTCGTAAAGAAAAGGTATGTATTTCATTTGGGAAAAAGGATTACCAAACAAGATTTGAGCAACGTGAAACACCCTACATCGCTTTGAACACTTTCTTTTTAGTCAACATGAATCACGGGTTTCACTCCAAGGGTAACGTATTCTCTTTTGGACACAAGGAATCACGTCATAAATTGATATGTTGTTATATCAAGAAAACTTATTTCCTTCTAAAAGTTGGCTTATAACAAAAGAGTATGTATTTTATTTTAAAACAACTATATATAAAATTTAAACAACATAGGATTGTTAACAAATATGAAGACAATTTAAAGAGGAAAAAGAGTTGAGATGGAGGGAACACAAAATAGTGAAGAGGGTTCTGGTAAAAGGTAACGTGGAGGGAACATCGGTCTCTAAAACATCCTAGTTTTCAGGGAACATCGTTGTACTATAATGGATATGACCTTCGAAGTACCAAAATACATGCAGCAGTCTGCAACTAGGCGTTAAGAGCCTCTAAGCCTTACTGGAATTTAAAAAACACCAAGTATTATTCTCCTCCTATGAGATACCCCCATAAATAATACATGAAACGAATTTTTCTGGAGAAAAGGAAGGAAAACAATATGCACCTTAAAAAGTTAGTGGTATATTTACATTCGTATTACTGAATTTGACTTTGGGAGCACATTTAATTTCCTCAACAAAAAAGGAAAGGACAAGTATTCATGAAATTATTATAAATATATATACCAGGATATTTGGGCCACCTGCTGAGAATCAAGTGCATAGAAAGAATGTTTAAGATGTGCGGATTCATATGTTCGTGGAGTCAAAGGTCAACTCTAAGGATAATCTGAGAAATCTGATTCTTCATTCCTTCTGTTTGTGAATTTTCAACCCTTTGCAATCAATCAATATATGCGTATGCATATATATAAATAAAAAGAGGGGTGAGACAGAGAACAGAGAAGCACTCATGGGCATTTATATGTTCTGCAGACATCATTCCTTGACCCTTCATCATTCTGCACTTGACTGCTCAAAAGATGAAATAAACGTGAATGCTAACCATCATCTGATGAAGGTACTTTAATGGAGGAAGATTTCGAAGCAGGCCCCACATAATGGTGGGTCTAAGGATTTCATGTGCAAAACATGGACTGTGTGAGTGGATAGCATTTGAGACTTCCCGAGAATATAGAAAGAGCAGAAGGCCAAAAAAGCGAAGCAAAAACATAGGGTGGAAAAAAAAAATAGTACACAGAATTATAGTCGTTTCCTCATTGGTATTCTCCGATGTGGTAAAATGTTTGGTGCTTCAGCCTGAAGCTTCGTAGATTTTTTTATATGATTTTGTATAACTCTAATTACAAGGGGTGGTGGTGGTCCATCAAGTATACTGCTCATTTGCCTTGTTTCTCAAGCAACCTGCTAATAACTTCTCTCTCTCTCTCTCCCTCTCTCTCCCTCTCTCTCTCTCTCTCTGCAACATTCATGGCAAAAGCATAATCATCAGCACTCCAGCGCAAAACCCATGTGAGCTCCTATCAGCTCTAGCTATTTCTATCTTTTCCCTGTCTCTACAAATACTGACCTTTATCATACTCTTAAACAATAATCTGGTCTGCAAAATCTTGACTATAATTTCCCTGGTTTCGTCTTCGTTACTCAAAGTTTACTGTCTGTAATATGGATAAGTATTTTTATCGATATCAACCTTTTACCATGAAAATGGTGATCGATGGCTGTGTTATATAAATATATATATATATATATATAGATATATATACAGGTTATTGAATAATATTATTTGAAGAGGCAAAACTAGAATACAGATTTGGTTGTGCTCTTGCTTTTGAATGCGTGCCTTAGTAACAGCTGTGAAGGCCGTTTCTTGCCTTTTGCTTTTGTAGTCAAGGCTCAAACAAAGGTGAGGGAGAACCCTTGAGCTTTAGAAAAAAACCATCCGAGTTTTCTTTCTATCCTGTTCTCTCTCTCTCTCTCTCTCTCTCTTCTTTCTCTTTCTCTCTCTCAATCTCTCTCAAACCGCCTACATGCGCTGCTTCAATTGGCAAAGGCTTAAAGGTGGCATGTAGGTTTTGAAGGCACCTTTTCCTTTTATTTTTTATTTTAAAAATTTTCTCCTGCCACTCTATCTCATACTGGCTTCAGTTAAAGTAGCAAGAGAGGGAATTCCGGTGTTCTCCATGGTTAAAGCAGGTTTATAGCTGAATCCTACTGTGACAGTTTCCTCTTTTCCTCTTCTTCTTCCTCCTCCCCCTCCTTTTCTTCTTGTTCTTATTCCTTTTCCTCCTCTCCTCTCGTCTCTTCTCCTCCTCCTCCTCCTCCTCCTCCTCCTCCTTCCCCCTCACCAGTTCTTATTCTTCCTATTCTCGGCATATGTCTCTTCTGGGTTTCTCTGGGTTTCTTAATTTGAATCGAGTTTTTTGCTTGGTATATTCACATGCTTAAGAACGAGTATTCGATCTTTTTTCATTTATTATTTTATATCCATCGCTTTTTTGTTCGTTTCATATCTTGTTTTCTAATGGAACCAGAATTAGCTTGAGGCTGTTCTTGGTTGATATGTGTAAATACCTTGGGAAACCACCGCCAAAGTTCATACTTCATATTTTGATTCAAGTCACAGTGTTAAATACCCATCAATCAATCCGTTTCGCTTTCGCTTTCGCTTTCTCTTTAAATTTGGCGAATAGATCTCAACCAAGTTTATGATTTCTCTTGTATAGAGAGCAAAGCTGGGATATGAGCAGTGGTCTGCCATACACAGATAAAGAATTCCAAGAAGATTTCAGCTTGAGAGAAAGAAGATAGCATCTTCGTACGTCGAAAGAACAATGAATAAGAGTACTGTGGGCTCCATCAGCAGCTCTGATCTCATCGATGCGAAGCTCGAAGAGCATCAGATGTGTGGATCCAAGCAGTGCCCTGGTTGCGGACACAAGCTCGAAGGCAAGCCGGTACGGATCATCTCACAAAATTCTTGGCTTCCATATAAAGATTTGACATATGAAGAATCACCCAAGGAAAGAATTGTCCTTCTTGTTTTATTGCCGACTAGTTTTAGTTGATAGTTACTTCTTTTCTTATAACTCCAAATGTAATAAAGTGGCCCTTCTTTTCCTTTTTCCTCTCCTTCTTTTCCTCCCTCTTTTGCTTTCATGTTTACTTGAGTTTGAATGGAGTTTGCAGGACTGGTTAGGTCTACCTGCAGGAGTGAAATTTGATCCTACAGACCAAGAATTGATAGAACACCTTGAAGCAAAGGTGGAGGCCAAAGACATGAAATCTCACCCTTTGATAGATGAGTTTATCCCGACTATTGAAGGAGAAGATGGGATTTGTTATACCCATCCTGAGAAACTTCCAGGTTAGAGATTTAAAATATTATTTCTCTCTCTCTCTCTCTCTCTCTCTCTCTCTCTCTCTTTGTGTGTGTGTTTTATACTATTTTCCCGGTTTTGTTTGAAAATTATCTCATCTTCCATGCACAGAGTTTTTGGATACCCTTTTAGTGATGACTTGCAAGAATCCCCTTGTCTTCCTGTTTGTTATACCTAAGTCAACCTAACTTTGATTTCTGTAATGCTTCGTTTTCTTGCAGGAGTGACAAGAGATGGCTTGAGCAGGCATTTCTTCCACAGACCTTCGAAAGCATACACCACTGGAACAAGAAAGAGGAGAAAAATTCAAACCGAATGCGACATGCAAGGTGGAGAAACACGGTGGCACAAGACCGGCAAGACCAGGCCGGTAATGGTGAACGGCAAGCAGAAAGGGTGCAAGAAAATACTTGTACTTTACACAAACTTCGGCAAGAATCGAAAGCCCGAAAAGACCAACTGGGTCATGCATCAGTACCACCTCGGTCAGCACGAAGAAGAGAAAGAAGGGGAGCTTGTGGTTTCTAAGATATTTTATCAGACTCAGCCGAGGCAATGTAACTGGTCTGACAGGGGTGCAACCACCGGCGAAGGAAGCAGCGAGCCTAACAGCAGGAGAGATAGTGGTAGCGGGAGTTGTTCTTCCCGGGAAATAATCCCCCAGAGAGACGAAGTGTCTCCGGCCGGGGTTGCTCCGGTATCTGGTTACGGTGCTGTGGAAATTCAACAGTTCAAATCTGACCATTTCAGCTTTACGCCGTTCAGAAAAAGCTTTGACGAGGTACGCATTTGTACATTCATTCGTTGTTTTTCTTATACATGAAACTGCCATGCTTCTTCTCAATCCATCGAATGCTAATCAAGAACCACGGAAAAATAGAAAGAAAATCATCATCCATCGCTGGTGAAGTTTTTGTAGCTTGAAATTTTATGCACTTTTTTTCAGCTAAATATAACTAGATTTTGACATGGAACTGGCCATAAACTTCGCAAACAATACAAGTAAAGGGAATAACTCAAAAAGCTTTAGGGTTGCTTCTTTTCATAGCCATTGCTTGCATATGCAGCATGAAAACTCTATAGAACTCTATTGATTAGAATTGTCAGCCAACTAAAGCTTGTTTCTCGACGACAAATGGCTGCATTAGCTTGAAATTAATGTCCAAGCTGACATGTCAAACAAATAGAAGAGAGAAAAGGAAGCTAAAGCGAAATGAAGGGAGACTGAAAATGGACTGGCTATCGGTGTCCTTTGCAGGTGGGAGTAGGGGAGGCTTCGACAGCAAGGGAAGCTCCACCGTCCGGCACGTGCGAAGAGATGCGGGATCATCAGAGGCCACATCCGATGGCCCATGAACATCATCAGCAACAGCAGCAACATCACCACGTACAGCATCAGATGGCGACCACTGCCTTCCACATCAGTAGACCTTCACATCCCATTTCCACCATCATCTCTCCGCCTCCTCTCCACCACTCCTCCCTTATTCTCGATCAAGACTCCTTCCACGTATCCAGACTAATGCTCCAAAATGAAAACTTCCAGGTAATCAATGAACCATCTTCCTTCTGCTTCCATTTTCCCCTCCCTCCGAGACCCATAGAATGAAAGAAAGATATTCCTTCTGCTATATGATTTTCAGTGGTTATGTTTGTCTGGAAAATCTGTTGAAATGGAAGAAATGAAAAGGAGAAAGGCAGGTGGTTAAAGAAAAGGGGCAACTTAATTAATATTCTGTGTTTTTACCCCGAATCCACCGAGTCTGAGTCTCACGCTAACAAGCATGAAACTGTCTTTTCACTTTGGAACCCTTGTTGAAGACATGATCATTTAAGATGGGATTTTTTGTTCTTGTTTAACATTTGTATACAGCAACAGCAACAGCAGCAGCAGCAGCAGCATCATAAACTGGGAGCGAGGTCTGCATCTGGCTTGGAGGAACTCATAATGGGTTGCACTTCGACCAATGTCAAAGAAGTAAGTAGCAACTTTTTGACCCAGAAATCAATGAGCCCTGATTTGTCATAATTCCAACTAAGGAGAGAAGAAACAAAAGGTAAACAGGGATTAAAAGGTACCAAAAGAAAGATAAATTAATTCTTTGTTATTAAATAATTTAAATTAAAGAGAGAAGCCCGAAAACCTTTTTATTTTTTTTCCTTTTTCACTTTTTCTTTTTTTATTTTTTTCCATCTTATGGTTGTTTTACAACGATATATATTCTATATTCTCTTCCCCCTTCAACAAAAGATAGGATGCATATCAAGAGTCTATAGACAACCCTTTTACTTAGATGGAAAGAGAAATCTCTCTTGAAGAATTTCAAAGGAAAACTTAAAGCACAAACCAGAAGTTGCTTTTCTGCTTGTTCACACTTTTTTCTTTTTATTCTTTTGTGGTAGTAATATGGTAAGCAGTTTTTCCATTTCTGTGTTTGATTTTCCTTTTAACCAGATCGATACAAAATTGGAAGCCTAAAGTTATAGTAACTCAAAAATCTGAAAACAAAAGCTTGTACCTTGCAAGAAAAAGGAGTTTTCTCCTTAATCATCTCTGAAAATTTTAAACTAGAAACTTTTCCCAGGGCATTATCTTTTTAACAACTAATTGCCTGATAATTTGAGCAAATGAATGTGTAGAAAAGCATTTTTCAATTAACTTAAAGCGATTAACAACAAAAAAGTATTAAAAGGAGCATAATTAGGTAAGCATTTGTCTTTTCGTTCTCTCTCTTGATATCTTTTGAAAGAAGCGAATGATAGTGACTTATATCTTTTCTCATGTGTGGCCTTACAAGAAAGACACAGCAGCAGACATCTTGATTGAGTAAAAAGGACTAAAGAGGCAGCTTCTTTTTCTGTAGTTTCTCAACCAGAACTTTTTACCAGCCCCTCACCCTAACACCTTCACATGCTTGTATTTTGTTGCAGGAATCATCCATCGCAAATCCTCAAGAGGCAGAATGGTTGAAGTACTCCTTCTGGCCTGACCCTGACAACCCGGATCATCATGGGTAGGATAAAAAGATTATAGAGAATAAACAACACTCATACAGACAACATAATTATCGTCATCATTAGTATGAAACCTTCCTGAAGTTCTTTTCTACACCAGGCCACGAAACAATCCATAGTTCGGTCGTTTTCTTTCCTTTTAGTCGGGGCCTGGTTAAGCTCTGGTGGTTCTGAACAGAACTAGCCGGGGAACTGTCCGTGTTGGAAAGAAGAAGAGAAAGAAACAAAAGGAAAAAGAAAGAAAAGCAAAGAAAAAGAAAAGAAACAAAGAAAGGCTGCATTCTCTTCTGACAAATAGAAGGAGAACCAAAGACCCAAAAGAAATCTCTTCGGCATGAAAATCATCACCATTATGATTACGATATCATCTTTATGGCTCTTCTTATTATTTTATTATTTTAAGAGTTTGTATAATTTCTCTTTCTTGTTCTTTACAGAGAAATACCAAAGAGCTTGTGCAAATTGCAACAAATACTTTGTCCATGTGCTGTCATTAGTCACTTTCTTAGTAAAATAAAATAGTGTTCATATGATTTTCCCTTTATTGGAATGAAGTTGGTTTAGGATTTTTTATCACATTGGCGCTTCACTTTTCCCCTTCTTTTCGTATCGGAAGTTTAATTTGACATAATGGATTCTCCTCGTTATCACTAAATTATATGTACGTGGAATGCATGGATTTCCAAAGCCTGTAGCCTGTGCAAATTTCCAGGCATTAGCTGGTCTGATGAAAGGTCATATCAACTGGGAGGCCATGGCTCATCTGCATCCCACCTCTAGTTTTTGAATTAGAATATCATCGACAAAGATGAGTATGGTTAATCTCCTAAGAAAGAAGAGCTAATTAGTCTTGCAGTGGATAAAATTACCTACCTGTTCGGGGTCATCTCTACTCTGCAATATCTCTTTCTATGATGGATAACTTATACATTGTTCAGATTAGATGCATACTACGATAAAACCAAGACCAACCATCCCTGTTTAATGAGGTACGCTCAAAACATTGTCTAAAAACCTTCGTAGGCCCCTTTTTTCTGGTATCAACCTTTCGTTAATAGAAAGGATGGTTAGAGGAAATTTCAATGGGTCTTGTTTCCCCGCATGTACACTTTTGTTTGATAAGTGCACCAAATCACTAGCACTCTATTAAAAGTGACAAGTTGCAGCAGCGCTACATGAATCGAGTGAAGTTCCTTTAGTTTATGCTCGACGAGAACTTTGGAGTGCCTGTCATTCTATTAAAAGGCGTATAATGGGTTCTTTGGTTCTACCATCAGAAAGGAGGGAAGGGAGTTAAAATTTCTTATTGGAAATCGGGAATCTTTACATAGTAGCAACAGATTTCACATTTTAAGTCAGTCTCTCTTTGTTTCTTTTTTTATTATTATTTCGATGACTTCTTTATTGCTTTATTCTATTCTAGATTCGAGGCTTTTCTGCAGTATTATAGGGTAGAGATGTGCTTATCCTGGGCGAGAGAGAGAGAGAGAGAGAGAGAGAGAGAGAGTAACGTGCAATCTGTCTTTTCCTTCATGGGACGTGCATGAGAAAAGCTAAAATCAACATGGAGGCGAGGCAGCTTCATCGTAGTTTCTGAAGGGAATAAAGATTGAGAGGACAAGAATAAACTTTACGGTTTGAAATGACAACCATCTCCTGCCTCGCTAGAAACTAATTCGTCGAGTCGCCAATGACAAACAGTAACTTCCATGAACTTCACATCTTCATGAAAAAAGTAATTTGTTGAGAATGTAATTGCAGTTGAAAAATATATCTCAATTCCACACACATCATATGATTCTTTGCCTTGAGTAACAAACATCGGCAGAAAATGAAAAGAAGTGGATTTGGTTCATTTTACAAGGCATTGGAGAACCCAAACACTGTGGTTCTTCATATGCTCGAGGTCTGTATTCGGCTAAAATAAACAAAAAGAGGAAGATCCTGCAAGGGATTGTGGAGGAGGATAATAGGAGTGGGAAGGGGGAAGTGTCCCTTTCCACATGCAATAGAAAAATAAGGGGAATGACATGTCTAGCTCAACCTAAAAGGTGATATTCATTTCTTTCACTTTATGGAAGATTTCGGATGCTTTTAAAGGAGGAAGGGCGCCATTAGTCAGTCTATCGACAATGCAAGGGCTTTCTCCTGGTGTACAGGTTTGGTCCCATAAAGAACTTGCAGGAAGAATTGTTGTAGTGCAAGCAGGAATATCACAACATGGCCATAACCACCTTTTTCAGATTCTTCCACAACGTCTCAGCCGCTTTTAAAATTCAAGCCACCCATCTTTCACTGCTTCTCACACACAATGTGCGAGGAACCTTCACCAGATGCTGGAGTGCACCTTCATGACCCTGTTTTGGTACTCTGTCTATCTTTGCTTCTCGGAGATGACCAGAGATCAGGGCGTCTTAATCGCGTGCAGTGGTTGCGTGTAGCGTAGGACCTGACGGGGTAACGTTTTACATTACTTAAAATCAGCCGAAAAAAGATCTCTCTTTCTTAATGTCTCGCCTTATTTATAACTTTAGTATAGAATTATCTATGTATAAAATTAAAAGAAAATAGCCCTGCGTTGTGTATGTATATACGTTCTTTGTGTTACTGGGTGGCCCATTAGTCTGTATATATAAATTAGATGGCAGCAGCTGCAGTAGCAGTATCAGGGGCAGCATATCCTCCAATGAGTTGGTTGGTGAAGTTAGGATGGGTTGGTGAGCATATTCCGCAGGAGAGCAGAAACATCAGCATTCAGCAACTTGTGACAAATCAACGCTGGAATTCTCCAATCAACCATTGCAGAAAAGATAGGTTTATACGAAACCGAAACGAGACATGCTTACATCTTTCGACTCAATTCTTTAGATAAGATCACAAGGGAATTTTGTTTCATAAAGCCACTGCAAATGTCGGTAGGAATTGGGGATTGGTTCCTTTGACCAGAAAGATGTCGCTTTACTAGCCCCATTGGATAAATCTGCCCACTCATCGGGCAAAAGCTGCCCCATTTACCATGGTTAAAACATATGCCATTTACATGTTAACAAAATTCTAAGGTCTTAAGGTTGGACAAAAGATGTAGATGTGAAAGGAATCCCTACCCAAGAATATAATTGAAGACAAACCTTAATCACCTGTCATTAAATTCAGTGAAATGTGGATTATTTTTCTACAAAAAAGCACACAAAGCTTCTTTTTTCTTGGCTTGTTTTTGTAAATTTTCCCACTAGTATTGAAGAAGAAGAAGGCTATCGGCAACTTTCAACCTCCATGTGTTTTTTTACCTAGCCCGGCATGGCCAAATAAACACAAATTGGCCCTCCTTTTTCTTTCTTTGGTCATATGATGTTGCGGGCCATAGCTATAACCCAGCGAGAGATTACATGGTCTCCAAGCCCTGTGAACCCAAATTGCAAAATTGACCCAAAACAGTTGGGGCATCATGCTCTTTGAATAAGTCGAGAGCAGACATTCATAGGACGAAATTTTGGTCAAGCTCTTCACGTAAGCTGTTGGTGAATTGTACCAAGAGCCAACCAATAGGTCCCAAGCCCTTAAGAAAATAGGAAGGATAGCGACCGAAAAGGCAACACCCAATTCTACCAATAATGTCCAGGGGACTTGATGTTTCTGCCGTCGACGACGCGGATCTGAAGAGGCACCAAGCTTTTGCATCAGGAAGGGACTGAGCCTAGATCATAGTCAGGATGGTGCTGGTAATATGAGCACGAATAAAGGTTACAAAGAACCTGCATACCTCGAGAATATGCTCAAAGGATGATCGGAACCTATCAATTAAATTACCAACTTAAGAACTTTTCTCAGGAAAAAGAAATCAAAACTTTATTTCATGACCGTGTTTCAGAAAGGAACTGTTCTCTTACTTGTGGTGCAAGTGAAAGACGATAATCTACTTTGCCCAGCGCCGACTCCTGCAAGTGCCATCAACGTGCCTTGTATTGTGCAGCCTGTGATACAAGGAAGTAGAGGAAGAGAGAACCTGGTTAAATGTTGCGGGGTCATTCAGATGCCTACATGAACTGTGAGGCAAAGCTACTACTGATTCCTCACTACAGCAGCATTTCATCAAATCCTTGGGGGTTTTAATTGGTACAAACCATGGACGTATACATGGAAAATGATTAAGGGAAACGACAATCACTGCGACAACAGTTATGTACATGTGGAACTTCAAGCCATTCCTCACCCCCCAATACGGTGTCATACGTGGGCTTGAAGGACTCCGCTTTTTCTTTTTCTTCTTTTCTTCTCTCTTTCTCTCTCTCTCTCTCTCGCTTAAACACAAAGCTACCGCGGAGATGGCAAATCAATAACATTGCAAACTTGATTCCATAATGCTCTTCGACACAGGTGACCAACTCCTTACATATTTGTGATATGTGCGAGGCCTAGCAAGCACGTGCCTCTGGCACTGGAAGCCGCCTAGGTTCTGGCACACAGCCACCAGATGCTTTCAAGGACGCAAAAAGACAAGATAGCCTCGCAATCATCGGCCACGCCGTCACCACTTTGGGGACGATGTCCAGCCGTTTACCAGCATCACTATCATAATTGCCATGATAACCTTCAAGATCAGCTTTCGTTATCAGAACTGCATCCCCTGAAGGAGAGCACGACCTTGTAGATGGTTCGCGCTTGCTATACTCTTGAACTGCCTGCTTACAATAATCATTTTCATTTCAACAAGAAGCAAAAGAATAAGCCAAGCAGTAATACTAGTTAATGGACAAAGATATCCTAGCAAAAGGTGGTCTACTATTATGCAAGAGATGTTACTCAGCTATCTTAGTTTGTACATAGTGCGCGTATATATGCAAAGACTGGCCAAGATGAACAGAGCTTACACTCACAGTGAATTAAAGAACAACTGAGGGGATGCGAACACTCGTGGTCAGTGGCAGACCCAGGAAACCTTTTCAGAGGACCTAAGACTGACGAACAAGTTTGCCAATGTTGGTCATTGACAGACATCTCATACAAAAGTAATACTAGTTTTAGTTCATTACATGTCAAGTCACCTTAATAACAAATGCTAGTAATTGACAAAGAAAATTTAAGAACTGACGAACGTTATTCGTTTGAAAGATAGGGTGCTAATCTTGGAAGGTCATATCTAAATCATTAAGAGTTACGGAGAGACCATGTATGACATTCGACAGTGTGCTAAATATCACTTTTACAAAAGTCTAGAGGTGGTCAGATGAAGATATGGGAGGAAAGATATATGTTACTGAATATTGAGTGAGACTCCAAAAACAAAGGGAAAGAGAAAGTTACTAAGTTAACTACAAAAAAATTATCATATTACCCCACTACTAACCTTCCACTGAGAGGGGGCTAGCAGCACCCTAGGCCTTCTGGACCGCACATATTCCAAAGCATCACAAGGTGTCATGTGCTTATACCTCACCTGCAAATATAAGTCGATCTATCACGTTGAAATGGTGCAAAAGGTATGACTACTGATAGATATTCATCTTCCAAACATGCAAATTTCTGAACCCAGATTAACATTCATGCTATATCATAGAACATTACCAAATAGCAGAGAACAATGGTTGTGCTCCTGCCTCGCCCAGCTTTACAGTGAACATACGTAGTTCTACCACAGGATGAATTATCTGAATCCAAAAGGCAAGGAAATTCAAAAGCATTCAGCAACACAAACCAAAGCCGAGAAATCACAAGAGTGCTGAATTCGCTTACGGTGAATGAAGTCCACAGCTCGGTTAATATCCACAAATGAAGGAGCAAAGAGGTAATCTCTTGTCGGAATAACTAGGTGGTCAATCTCATAGGCCTGAAAAAAATAAACCAGTTAAAAATAATAGTTGAATCTGCAGCAGGGACATAGAAATTCTAATTTAAGATAATTGACAACTCTCTACTTCAAATAACAACCATGATTTTGTCAACCATAAATATACTAACTTTCGGAGTCGTTTATGGAACCAAAAGAGGAAAGAAATTAGATTAAAAGTTCTATGTCACGGACTAAATAGACACCCACACTAGGCACATTTCCTGTTATTGATGTAAATATTTCAATCTGTTTCCAACTACTCTTATGACATTTGCGATTTACTTCATAAACTCCACTTGCAAAATCTCACAAGTGAATGTAGCAATCTATCTAAATAGGACCAACCAACAACCAAATCAAGCAAATAGTGTACAGGAATCACACACATGATACAAGGACGATGGAACCAGAGTTTCATAAGGTTCATTCAGAGTTATAACACCACCAACGCCAAGCTGCTTCAACCGTGGAACATCTTTGGGGAAAGGAACAGCACCCAGCAGCAGAAACTGAAAAACAACGATGACATCAGTGAACAAACAACCAGTCAGAAACACATTTTCTACTCAATGTAACAACTTCAAACGCCAAAAATTGTGCAAAAACCGCTATCATCTAAGGCCAGATAGCAAACAGTTAGGCTGCTGAGTCAATTCAAGATATAAAAAGTTACTTCTTCTCAAAGACAAAATGATGTCAGAGGTCCCAAAGCAAGCTTTCCCAATTTATCTTTACCACCATCTCGCAGCAACCATCCTTTGGTTGTTTTGAGAACCAACTAAGACAGAACGTATTACCAAAAACATTGGTGTGGGATACGTTTTCAAACCTAAACTTGTGAACTCGGAATATGCTTAACCATAAAATTTCGTCTTGGGCTCACTAAGTACGCAGGTTTTGTTTCATCAGGCTCCAAATGATCAAACACTTGATTCCAAGACCTTGTCCCTCCCTATTAAGAAATAAAATCATTTTCCTCTAATCGACAGGATTTCCACTTCAATCCTTCTTTCATTTCTGAGAAGGCAGTCTAAGGTAATTGGAATACAACGCCTGAACACTAAATATTAGATCATGTTTTGCTTTTCTTTCCATCCAAATGAAAAGATACGAAGGTCAAATAACCCCACCGGAGAAGAGAATAAGGGCTCTAATTTCTTCTCCTGCAGCTAGGTTGTCTCATCATGAACAAAAACTAATGAAAAGCAAAAATCGATTTATTCATTCAACAGTCAAAGAAATAAAAGAGAGTGGAGAAATTAACATTCAAAACCCTCATTTCTTCGCTTGCCCTGCGCTTTTCTCAGAGAACAAACTCAAACCAGATCGAACCGAAAACTTCAAAAGAAGGAAAAAAAAAAAAAGAAAAGAATGAAAGAACAAAGAGTTTGAAAACCTGATCAACTTCGTCCCACCATCTGAACTCGGACTCAATCTTGTTGCGAAGCACATTATACAAAAGTGTCGGGTAGAACAGGATCCGAGCACCAGCTCCAACTAGCGCTCTCTTGGCGTCAACCTTCACAATCTGCCTCTCCAAAACGACGTCATCCCGACCATACTCCCCGTCATCCAATTCCTCGATCTTCATCCCAATTCCGACCACCAACCAAAATCCTACTTCGCGCTGATTGTGCCCAAATCTTACAACGATTACAACTTAAATCACAAACAAGAGAATAAAGAAGAAGGCTATAGAATGCTCCCGCGGGGCCGAATCGGATTTAGCCTCCAAAAAGGGGCTCCAACTTGGAAATATGAGAAACTTGGGGACTGGAAACTAAACATAAAGTTGAGGAAGGGCCTCTTTTTACGAGATGCGAGGGAATCGGATATAGCAGAGCGAATATATTTATTTGGTCAAAGCTTGGACAAATCAAGGGATGAGTGCTGACGTGTCCACTTCCAGAACAGTTTTCGTTGCATTTTGTTTCACACCACTTTTCTATTTTTAGACTAATTTTTGGATTTTTATTTTAATAACCATGAGATAACGTGAACCACCGTTTCAGAAATTTTTGGTGACAACCATCGGAAATAATTCACATTAATAATTTTTATTTTTCATTTTTAAGATTAACATCTTAATATGATATTAAGTTATTCATCTATAAGTTTTGTTTTAAAAAATCTCACTTTCTCTTTCATAATTAGTCTATAAAATAAATATTTTTTTATAATACATCAGCATGTTAATAATATGATACATATATTTAGATTTTAACATTTTTTATTGTCTAAATCCAAATAAATATATTTTATGAGAAATCAATTCACAAGTAACAAAATGATTTTATTAGAAATTTAAGTTTTAATATTATATTAAATAGTCTATTTCCTTTTTTAAGACGAACTTATAATAGAAAGCTTATAAAAAACATGTATCAGTATATTAACAATATAAGATAAATATTTATATTTCAACATTCTAATTATTTTTTAAAGATGATAATTAGTGCAATTAACTATGTTTTGAGTTTTTTAATAAAATTAACTTTTTCATTTTATTTTAATGTCAAACGCTGAGTGAATATAACTATAACAATATAAAAATGACAATAAGTGTACAAATTCCATTGTTGTTAATTATTTGTCTTCTCTTTCCATATTTTCTTCATGAGCTTTTTCTTTTAAAGATGGTGTGGTTGGGGGAGTGTGCACTATTTCCCCACTTTTTCATTGCTTTTATTTTAAATACCATATAGTTGCTGGCGATGCTACTTTGATGTGCCCACCTTTGGATCCAATCGATACATGAATATTTTAAGTGTAATTGCTACCTTCCCTTCCCCCATCTTAGCACGGGTTGAGCTGCCAGTGTTGTGATTGGACTGGCTGGTGATCAATTTGCTTTTATTAGGAGGGTGAACTAAGCCATCAAGCTCTCTCTTTTCCCCCCCAAATTTACTGGAAATCAAACCCATTACCTTAAAAAGTACCCATTTCTTTCATCACACAGAAGCAAAGTGACTAAATGGACCCCAAGATTAACACCAATAATATTTTCAAAAGGGTTAAGTAAACTAACTTAAGCACAGTAACAACTTTTGGTGGCTTAAAGAACTAGTAAAAATTGTCTTATGCTGAGGATCTTATTTAATTCTGAAAATGATATGTTCCAAACTTGATCGTTAGTCTATCAAATCCTTTAGGTGGTACTAAAATATTGTATTTTTTTTAGTATTAAAACAATTAGAGACACAAGTTGTTTAAGATAACGAAATAAGTTTGACATTAGCTGTCGTTTCAAAGAGGGGGAAAGAAAAAAAGCACTTCTTGTCTAGTTGGTGTGACATGGGTTGTCCTTTTATTCTTATTTTGTCAAAGCAGTAAAATGATTCCCAATGGTTTTGTACATAAAACGGCAGAATCAAGTAAAATGTGAAAAGAATAGGAATATGAATTGTGAGGGTGTCTTTCCATTTATTGGGTAAGACAAGAGCATCATCTAGAATTGTCTTTCTCCTTCAAAACGGTCCTTCACGGGTTCTAACTTGAGGTCCAGTCCAACCACCAAATAAATATGGGTTGAATTTTCTGACCCACCAAACAGGGCTCTGTAAAGTTCGACTCCCCCGTACATTACCAGTCCTCGTCTTCTTCTTTTGTCTCGTGAGATGCACAGAAGTACTGTAATGGGCTGTGCTTTCATCGTGATGGGCATTGTCTTAGTATATTATATTGTTTATATGTGAAAATGTTGTTATTCTTATGTTAAATAATTTTCGCCAGATTGGAGGATTTGGGAGAACTTATTCATATATTGAAAGTCCCGGATCATTAAGATTACTATAAACTTTAGAGACCACATGGAGAGCAGAGGAGGGAGACACCACAAAAGGGTTCTACCTACCAGCATGAATGATTAAATCTCTTAGAATCGTACCAAATGTTGGGGAACAAGCTCCATTTTCACTTCCACTAATGTCAATCCTGTGTAACATGGGTAACATGGGAGTGATGACCAGTGCTTATGGTTTCTTCTAGACTCACGAGCAAGGAAAAGGGCCATGGATGGATGGGGGTTTGAATAGACCAATGAAAGTTAATGAAACTGTAGTTGCGCATGGGTTTAGTCCGCCATTGATTTGTGCACATGCAATGTGAAAGCACTCGGTTGGTTCCGTAGAACAGAAATCTCAAACAGCCTTCTCCTGGAAAAGAAAAGGAGTTTTTCCACGTTAAGGCTATCTCTGACGTTGCAGACTTCTGTCCAAAGGCAGTACTCTCTGCTAAGCAATCAATGTCCAGCTTCTGATTAAATCCCAATAAAACAGTTTTTCTCGTTTCAAAAGCTTTCCTTTTAAAATTATATTAAAATTCAAATAATATTGAATAATATTTAAATATAAAAATTATCATTTAATATAAAAATTAATGTTTAAGTTAAATTTAAAATTGTTAATATAATATTAGGACTTAGATTAATCTATTTATAATAGATCTGCTGATCTATTATTTATTATATTTTAAATAATTGAATTATGAAAATTATTTTTTAAATTAATTTCTGAGTTAAATTTGAAGTTTGTAATATTTTACTTAAAAAATTATATATCAATAATTAATAATATAAAAATTTACATCAGAAGTCATCCATTTCATCAATTCTAAATGTAGTTCAGCAAGTGACAAGAAAGTTACTGCTATTTCCATTATGACAGCTGAGCCACCCCTGACGGAAACATTAAGAGGGCATTGAACAGATTGGGTATCAGAAAATTATCCACCTCATGGAGTGAAGAACTCATGGGATCTAACAAGTTATAGAAAGCAGCTTTTCCTTGTAAAGAGAAAGAGCAAGAAAAAGGTCAAAAGGTGTGGCAGAGAAGTTGACAACACATATGCTGATACCCACGACCACCAAACGCCTTCTTCTGGGGCATGAAAGGTGGTTCCTACAACTTACAGCCCATGTTCCAAGTAACAGAGAAGTTGACTTCACCTAACCCTGTATGCAAAACGAGCATGCGTGAGAGCATTAAGACCTTTTGGCAATTATTCACAACAGGAGTGCAAATCAATACAATAATATCACACCCTAAACATGAATCCTGTTGCTTTTCCTATTGCATTCTGCTTTTTGCACTCATGACTACAGATAAGCATTCAAGCCTGTTTCTTGTTTCTTCCGGTTCATCCCAGGGGCATCTTCCTGTAAAGACATTTGACTGTATTTAGCAGTATCGGGTTGCTTTTATTGTCAACCACTAGATTTACTTAACTTTTAAGCAAAAAAATAAGTTTCTGTTGTTTTAAAGTCATATTATGACCCATAGTTCAACTTTCATCTCACAGTAGTTATAAAATTGTTACTACCTATAATCCTTCTCAATTATGAAAACAAATAATCAATTCGGTGATATTCTCCAAAAGGGCATTAACTGTACTTCCAAGCTAGCCCAACATTGATTGCTTTACATGTGAACTGATCATTAAATTGCTACCTACTTAGATATTCAGAAGATTTCCTTGTTTCTCTAGGGTTAAGCACAATCGGATCAAGAAAAGTGCAGTATTTTAGTTTTGTTTGGCGAAGATCAAGAAAACTGCTTTCCATGGTGTCCACATTATCTCCGTCTATCCTTTCATTTCCATTTGTAGTTAAGTTGAGGTATGAATGAGCTTGGAAGCTAGCTGCAGTCCAATAGGAAGATCAAAGCTGCATGTACTTGCTTTATCTTTTATTTTCACATGCAACTTTCCTTAATGATGAGGAAGCCTTTACCAGTGCTCCAATTAATTTGTGTGGGAAAGCATGGATCTTCCGAAAAGTTGCAGGGTAGAAACTCAACCACTTCAGCACCTTAGCATCAACCCTAAGGTGATGAGAAGTGATATCTTTTTGTATTTAAAAAGAATTTTCAATTTAATAATGTGAAACAATAGTTTTTATGGTTTAATATCTCTCTCGTTACATGAATTCCAAACTTAAGCAAAACTACACATAATATCCATAAGTGCATGTTAGAACAATCACACATGTTACCAGATTAAGTATATGTCACAAACTTACATACAATTCATGAAGATGATAAAAAAGAACTAGAGTTATAATATTATATTATAAATGCATATTCATTTCAAAACTTTAAGGTAAAGAGAGATAATATATTTTTCTATCTAAATAGAATTCTCATAAACTCTTTAATAATATAAGACAACAACTCCTCTTCAATTAACGAGAAAGCTAAAAACCTCATTTTAAATTGGTTTTTAAGAGCCAAAAACATTCCTTACAAGGGATAGTAGATAAGTGAGATGCATAAATTCAAATAAATATCGCTTTTACTATCTACTCGATCTTGTAAGCAGTTGGAGAAAACCATCTCAAATCTCAAAGGTTACTTTTGAAAAATCCATGTTAGGCCAAATTATTCAGCAGTTAATGCAGGTAAGGAATGCTACATTAGGAAGTAGTCAACACAAGGCTAATTTTAGGTCATCTATAAAGAAAAATAAAAAGCTATGCAAAACATTCCTTATAAGGGATGTCAGATATGTGAGATGCATCATCATTTCTAATAAATATTGCTTGTCCATCTACTAGGTCTTGTAAGCAATTGGTAAAAACCATCTCAAATCTCAAAGGGTAATTTTGAAAAATCCATCTTAAGCCAGAATTAATCAGCAGTTATACTCAAAGAAAGCAGTCAACACAAGGCTAATTTTGGGTGGAAAGAAAAATAAAAAGCTATGCAAGACGTTCCTTATAAGGGATATCAAATACGGAGATGCATCATTTCTAATAAATATCTCTTTTGCTATTTACTTGGTCTTGCAAGCAGTTGGTGAAAATCATCTCGAATCTTAAAGGATACTTTGAAAAATTCATCTTGAGCCAGAATTAATCAACAGTTAAAACAGCTAAGGAATGTTACAAGCAGGAAACGTTCAATAAAGGACTTATTCTGGGTCCTGCCTTTTCATTCATGGAAAAATAAAAAGCTATGCTATATATAGGCTGTTTTATCCACCTGGACGCCAAAAAATAGGAAATCATTGGAGCACAAAACGTAGCCCGACCCACTTGCGTTTGTATGAGATTAGGAATAATGCAATCTTGGGTTCTTTTCAAATGATTCAATACTGGGTGGGCACAGTTGGACCATTGACAGATTCATTTTTATGGAGGCACCCACGCTTATCTGTCATTATCTGGCACCCATTTGAGGTCAATCCCTGTTTCTTCTCTTGCTCCATCCATCACACACTCAGAATTTACCAAAGCCGAATAGTGATTTATGTCATACAAGATGGTCTCCATAAGTGAGATTTATTAAAAATAGTATAAATAGATATTTTACATTGTCAATATATTAAATGTAACAATGAATCATTTTTATATCTTTGGTTAAATCTTTGGTATTCAAGGATCTCAAACAAGCACATAAATTGCTTCTTACTTTATCAAACCAAAACCAAAAAGACAGTTCAATAGTTTTAAATGAACTATAAGTTCTGTCATCTCTGCCACCATCATCACCTAAATGAACTCGAATGCTTTATGTTTTATCAAACATGGCTAGAGAGAGAGAGAGAGAGGGAGAGAGAGAGAGAGAGGGAGAGCGAGAGCTGAATCTCGAAGTGAGTGTGTTGTTTTAAAAGAAACTAATCTGGTGTGGTAATTAATGCTGAACGCACACAACTGTTCCTGCCGTTTCACCATGAATGTTGTGTGACAAAGCAAAAATGCAATCTGAAGTGAATAAATTCTACTGAAAGCAATTATACACCCTTCAGAAAAGAATCAAACAATCGCTAAAGGTTTGAGCTTTCACAATCAACTCAGCAATCACTCACGAGTCATCGTGGGAACAGGAAAAGCAATTATGAGAAAATGGAGCCTCCAGGGTCAGGGGGTAAACAGAGAAAGAAAGATAAAAAAGGGCCCCGTTTCTCGCTCGGCCAATTAAATCCTATGATTTCTCTCCACAATGCTGATCCTTTTTCGGACACCTTACAAGACAACTCCCAAAGCAGGCATTTCAGCATCCCTCCCTATTGAAAATGGAAAGCCACTGGGTTCTGGTTCTTCTTCTCCTCCACGTAATTCCAACAGATGTGGTGGGTGCCGGTGCTGGTATCGGCGTGGGTATCGGTGTGGGTATCGGCAATGCAGGTGGTGGGGGTATTTGGATTGGTGGGGGAAACAACGCACCACCGCCATCTGGTCCTGCGTCTTCAACGCCAAAGCTCGCGGTAGCTTACACTGCTCTCCAGGCATGGAAATCTGCAATCGAAGATGATCCATTGGGGATTTTGCGCTCTTGGGTCGGCTCGGATGTCTGTGCTTACCAAGGGGTCTTCTGTGCGGACTCTAAAGACGGGATTGTTGCGTCCATTGGCCCTGTTGTTGCAGGCATAGATCTCAACCATGGAAATCTCAAAGGCATTCTTGTCAATGAACTCTCTCTCCTCACTGATATGTCTCTACTTCACCTCAACAGCAACAGATTTTCAGGCTCTGTCCCTGAAACCTTTAGGGATCTATCATCACTCCAAGAGTTAGACCTTAGTAACAACCTCTTGTCCGGTCCATTCCCTACGGTCACTCTAGACATCCCAAACCTCGTTTACTTGGACATCAGGTTCAACAAATTCGCAGGTCCCATTCCTGCAGATCTCTTTAGCAGGAACCTCGATGCAATCTTTCTCAACAACAACAACTTTGAAGGTCCACTTCCCTTTACCTTGGGTAGCTCACAGGCGTCTGTGATTAATTTGGCTAACAACAAGTTTAGCGGAAATCTCCCAGCGAGTTTCGGTTACACGGGTTCTAGGGTGAAGGAGATATTGTTTCTCAATAACCAATTAACAGGTTGCATTCCCGAAGGAGTTGGGCTTTTCACAGAGATAGAAGTTCTGGATGTTAGCGCTAATTCATTCATGGGACAGTTGCCAAACTCCATATCCTGTCTGCAAGGCCTCGAGGTTCTCAATTTGGCACACAACAAGTTATCGGGGCATCTTCCAGACGTGGTTTGTTCTTTGAAGAGCCTTGCGAATCTGACTGTTGCTTACAATTTCTTTTCTGGGTTCAACCAGGAATGCGCCAACTTGTTCGTCAGGAACGTGGGGTTTGATTTCGTAGAGAATTGCATTCCAGGGTGGAACATGCAGAGACCCCGTCCAGAATGCTCTGCGATTCCAGGGATCAGCCCGAGTTGTATGAGAACCCCTGTTGCGCAGCCTTTTCTTTGTGATGCGTTGCGCAAACACACAGTTACCAGTCCGGGCTCCACATCTCCATGAGAGATGGAAGAGGAAGAACTAGTTGGGGAGGGAGGGGATGGAGGGTATAGTTACCATAGAGGCTACTGCTGTGAAGCAGGTTGGTGATGGCTGTTTTTGATTATTTAATGCAAGCAATCAATGCCTAATTTATTTCTTTATCATAGTTTATTTCTTTATCAAATCATTACAACCAACTCACCATCATATCTGTCTTAAGCGACTTAGACAAAGGTCAGAAATCCCAGAAAAAAGGATTTGTGATCCAGGTTGGAATACTCAAATAGTTTAACTTGAGGGTAACATGGAATCAGTACCTGCTCTCACATGTGACACCCGTTTCTCATATATACATAGTCTTACGAATCTAAGTATGAAAAAATAATTGTTATGAATAAAAAAATTTAACTTTTTCATTCAAAAAGAGAAGATTGATGGACTGTGACTAATAATTGAGTGGTAGAGTTAATTAAAAAAAGAAAGAAAAAGAAAGAGGAGAAGATTAACAACTTTTTAACATAAAGAGAAGATAGGGTTTAAGCAAAACGGACAAGCATCGTTTTCAACTGTTACAGTTTGGGAAACATGTGCCCATGTGCACGTCTGTATCCCCTCGTTATTCAACAACGCAGGTACACCTGCAAAGCAGAAAGCACAACTTCCCCATGGAAGTCTTGAAATAAACTTCGGCCACAAATTCTCGCCACCACAAACACAACATTGTTCAATAGAGTGGCCGGCCCATGTTTGTATCTTTATTAGGAGATATAATACATGGGATTTGGAAGTTTGAAGGACCGTCTAGCAACCGCAAAGCCCAGCAAGTCGCTCCACTGATCCCCAGAGCTTCCGTGGATCCTGTAACCTTCATCTTGCAAGTCCGACCTCTTTTCAGATTTATACACGATTGCAGTTGTGCCCTGATCTGAAGCCCCCCTGTTTCATGCACCAAAACATCAATCATCACCGAATATGTCATCAATGGCTACTAGAAATAGTACTAGAAATAGCAGTGGATATCGAAGAATATATAAAATATCCATCCACACCAATATCATGTTAAAAATACACCAATCAAGATATTGTTAATGTAATTTGGCTTGGTACCTTAAGATAAGCCTTTCCCAGTTAGTGAACCCAGCATCCTGCAGATTCTTCTCTGTGACATTTCTCTGATATTCACTCCGTCCCGTCAACAGAAATATCGTAAACCCCAGCTGTTGGAGCTCTTTGTAAAGACTTAGACTTGCTGGTAGAGCTGGTGCTTCAGCCAAATCCACCCAAACGTCAAAAGATGTCTCATTATAGGTCTCTGATCTATGAGGAAAACAAGACAGGTAAGTAATATGTTCCGAAAATCAACAACATGGGTATACACAGATCAATCAATGGCTAAAAGCTGGGATGCATTATCAATATTGTATACCAGTAAAGGCTCCACCACATGATTTTCCAGTTTTCTGGAAATATGGTCTGTATTTTAAACCCATCAAAGTCTCACATCCTTTTTTTTTTCTTCCATAGGAACTAAACTAGTCCTTATTCCTATGGTTAACTCAAAGGAACTGTCAAAAACTACTGAATTCTGAAGGCTTTAATAAACAAAAATGACACAGTCAACAACTAACAATCTCGGATCAAAGAGAAGCACGGATTCAAAAAGAGCATATTCAAGAGCAATCCACCCAAGAATTTTAGTCAGCAATAAAACTAACTAAATAAGTGGACGAAAGTGATTCCATGCTTTGATTCTTGACCATAATGGAATGAAATCAAGCTTCTAAACAACGTAATTAAAATATCCCTTTTAGTTCGGAGTTTGCCCGATTCATCTCCAAACTAAAAGAAAAACACAACCTTGAGCCTCTGTCAGACTCAAGCCTCTCCCACTCAGTCAAAAATAAATAATAAATAAAAATCAAGAGATGGTTATTTTAACTGTAACTTTTAAATATTAGGAAAGAAAAAATTTTAAAAATAGATTTTATGGAGTCCTAAGATTCCAATCTATTATTTACCATTTAATAACTGTCGTTACTGCCAAAAGATACAGCGTGTGCAACATCTTTTCCATCTGCTAAGACAAAAACAAAAAACAAAAAACAAAAAAGATTTTCCAGAATCATATCGTATCGTGCAGTTCATGTGTCGTGTTTCGATTGGTTCTTCCAAAATAACCTAACATCACGTGCCAAAAGGGTCAAATAAAGAATGCAAACATAAACAAAACGAATCACGAAACCGTTGAACAAATCTGCGGCTAGAAACAAGTCGGGGCCTACCCGTAACCGTTGGCCGCGTAGTATGGGAGATTCGAGAGCAGAGTCTCGTCGACATCGAACACCCACGCGTCCCTTCCGTCTCCGGCGAGCTCCACTGTCTTCGCGAAGGCGAGCGCGTCCTCGCCGACTACCTCAGAGTCGGAGAGGTACCGCTCGCCGGTCATGTAGTCCTGCACGAAGAGCTCGCATCTAGCCGGAACGGTGGACCAGGAGCCGGCGTCATTGGTCTCGACAGAGAACCTCCAGCTCTCGCAGTAGATATCGTAGTCTACTCGAATCTTGCGGTTTCCGAAAAGAGTGGTCTCCGAAAAGAGTTGGATGATTGAATGGGAAGCAGCAGTGGAGACTACTTGGCAGAGGAGAAAGAGGATGGTTGGGACGAGGGATTGGCCGGAGGCCATTTTTGGTCAACCAAGGAAGCTCTGTTGGGCTGGTTTTCTGGTTTTCCCCTTCAGATGAGAAACTAACGGGAGACAGAGAGAGAATGACGACGCCTAGTTATGGGCTATAAAATTGGACCTCTCAACACCTAAGCTCCATTTTCGTAACTTCACACAAACGTCTGCCGCTTTTCTACTATTCTTTCGGTATGTGCGAATGAAATCACAGCGTCCGCCTTGTTGACCACAAGGTAACGTGGTCTACGCCTCCAGCGTGCCGACCACTTGTTTGTATTTAATTCTAAAATATAGTGTTATCTTGATTTAGTTCTTTTTAACAATTAGTTCTAACTAGTAATGTCATGTTTTGATAATTTACATTTCTAACATCTTGCAGTATCAAGAGATGTCAAACAACACATGTTTTTAATGAATTAAATACTTGTGGACCAATGATCATATTACAGTTCAAAAAATTCAAGCAAACAAAGAAGATTATGAAAATCTTTACTTACAAAGAAGAAATAAATATGAACAAACATTGCCCTTTTCTGTCTGTACAGTATCAATCAGTAAGTTGAAGACTTGTAGAAGAACAAATTACAGTCTAAGAGAAATCTTTCTACTTATAATGTCTAGGAAAAACCCCAAACTGACGGCAACAGAAACCGGCAAGGCGTTGTGACTCATAAACCCAAAAGCAAGGATGATTAACCGCAGGAAAGCCTCGCAAATCACAGAGGTGAAACAAAAAGGAGTATAGGAAATGTGGGTGAAAAAGAATTAGGGTGAAAGAATTGCTGCAAAAATATAATTTTTTTTTTTCTTTTGGCTCAAACCAAGGAACTGGTCGTCACAGCGTTTGAGGTGATCTTGAAAATGATAATGGGTTTTAGAGAGCTTTTAGAAAATGGAATCTTGTTCAACATGGCAGAGTTCCTTTCTGAGTTTATGGGAGAAGAGTTGGCAAGCGTCCATGCTAAGATCAATGGCGGCTGAAAGAGCTACGAACAAGGCAGCATCGGCCATGCAAGTGACATGCTGCACTCCTACTTGCACAACAGGTTTGCTGACCTTACCTTCACCTTCCACCGTCGAACGCATCACGAAACCTTTCACCGGCGACCTCGAACTCAACGCAGAATCTCTATTTATTCCGCTGTCGATGCAAAATTCGCCACCCTTTTTGCTGCTCATCGTAGCTTCAGCAATGGGGATACTGCAGTTAGGGCCGTTGTCAGTGACAAGCTCAAACTTGTAACCCAAGCCATCGATGGGGCCTCGCTCGCGCCATGCCTCGAGGCGGCCCCAGGGCTTCCAGCTGCTGATGGAGAACCCATGAGGTCGGAGAATGAGCCAAGCGCCAGGGTTCGACCGGGATACACGGTCAGTGCCTGGTGAAGGGACGAACGGAGTGATGATGGAAGCGGCGGCCACCGGCGAGCCGGAGAGGTCGTAGATCATGATCATCCACCCTTTTCGCTCCCTGCCAAAACGGTCCCGGTCTCCTGAGAAGGTTCTCCTCCATCCCCTGTTACCGCTATTGAAATCCGATGGGAGAGACCTGGATTTTCACGAGATCGAGAGGTAAATGTCAAGCTCAAAGGTAGTTAAATAACGACGCAGTCGAATTGGAGTCAAACAGGAATATGAACAACAACCAGATGATCTATGCACATGGGAGGAAATCCAATGTAGTTGTATTTGACCAAATCGGGTTGGCATCTGAGTAATATTTTAATCTTTTCTCAAAACAACAAATGATCATTTCACATGACGGGAAGATTTTCTCAGGTGAAATCCTGGAAAACAACACCAGGCATAACTTTCTGACAACAATTTTGACATTAAAGTTCTTAGCTTATATGGAATTGAAATGTCAATTCCATGCTGATCTGCGTTCGTTATGTTGATTTGATTTACCATGAAAGAAACCCCCAATAATAAATTTCTTTTAAAAAAAGGCAAAAAACAAAAAAAAAAGTCGACCAGATAAGGTGTAACCCAGCTAGGCATGTGCTTATAACCACCCATACATATTGCCAGCTCACATGCGTAGACCATAGATTATTCAGGAACCCCATTAATCCTATGATTATAAAGAAGGTAACACAAATAATAGAAATTAAGCAAAATTAATTTACCGGAGAAATTCACAATGCTCACCTGGATCTCGAGTTCCGGTCCGCACTGAAGGTGCAGCTAAAAACCGGCTGCCTTATGTTCCCTTGGTGCTGGAAAACCACCGGGCTACACTCTGGTTCGCCGCCGAACTGGAACACGAAGCGGGGGTCTGGTTCTGACCGGACCACTAGATGAAACCGGGCCGAGGGCTTGCCCGGCTTGTTCCCCAGCTTCGTCCACCCAGTCTGAAACACGCTGGGCCGGGCCTCAGCGCCCTCCAGGTTGATGCTTACCTGGACCCGGCCGAGCAACTTCCCGCCACTGACGCCACAAGTGCGACCCATGCGGCCGGTGTAGACCGAGATGCGGAGCGTCACAGGCTTCCCGGAGAGGCGGCGTAGGGTGGCGGGGTCAAGGTGGAAGCCTGGAGCGGAGGTGGAGGAGTCCGGAGCAGAGTCCCCGGGAGTGGGGCAAAGAGGGAGAAGCGCAGTCTGGGAGGGGAAGTTCTTGATCCGAAGCTTGCAGAAGCAAGGAGTGGTGGAAGGGTGCACCCCAGGACCCGCCGGTTTTGTTGCCTGAGGAAGCCTCAGAGCCAACGATTCCACAATCAAACGAACAAATGGACAAGGATCCATGGCCACCGTACAATCTCTTCTTCGACTCCACCCTTGTTGCTTGCTGCCTTGTTCTACTCTGAATCTGAGCGAGAAGTAAGTCAAATGGAAAGGTAAGGAAAGAGCATTGGGATCATCTGTCTTTAAGGGCTGGAATGATGTCGGGGTCTCCCGTTTTAGCGTCCTCGCTTGCTGTCTGTCGCTAGGTGTGTCAGTTTAGCTTAGCGGGAGATTTGTCGCGACATAGAATTATGAAGGGACCGATACGGCTCTTTTGGCGGGACCCAGGAACCCCCCCCCCCCCCCCATATTCTTTAAATTTATTAATTGGGGTATCACAGGATTATGGGATAACGCATTTCCTGAAGGTGATGCCCTTTGCGGGTAGAAAAAGAAAAGTGCAGATGACAGATAGGCGAGAAATTTGTGGGAACTGTGGGCCCGGGTGGGGCCACATCACAGCTGTGTTTTGGCTGTCACCACGTTGCAGCTGTAGCTGATTGGGCGAGACTGTGGAACATCGTCAGGTCATGAAACTGCCAACGTGGCCTGTTCTAGGTCCGGATCGCCGCTATGGACGGCTGTCCTTGACGGCGCCAGTGGTTTGTTTGACAATCGGGAGGAGTAGTTTATTTGATATTCATTCTCCTTGTCGTTTTGCCACTTTTTATTTTTCGATAAAAATGGGGAAAAAAAATCAGAGATTCCCAGGAAAATGGGCACCAACCAGACATCATTTGCTCTGCTGTCATCTGAATCTCTTTTTCCTTATCTTTTAGCCTTCATTCAACCTGCCAACTAGCTTCCCACAGTCAGCTCTTGAATTTGAAGATAAAAGAATCAATTCTATGATTACATTTTCCCATTCTTCTACTTTATTAAAATACATTAACACAATCAATAACTTTGATTTTTACATTTCCTTTATTATACCGTACTGTCTTTATATTTTAATAGTTAATTTTATATAAATAAACATTAAGAACAAAAAAGTAAACGGGCAGGTAAACAAATTCTCTTTGACTTTAGATAGCTAGTTTGAACTTCCGCTGTGAATCTCGACTTATGCTGATGCCAAGATGATTGTCAAGATGCACGTCAAATTCTAGTTCCACTTTTTCAAAGCGGGTTTCGGCTTATCGTTTTCAGTTCCGGTGAACTTTCCGTTGAGAAGGACCCAACTAATTCATTACGAGTAGGGTCCCCCGGTAACCTGTAAACGGAACGTGGGGAGCAAGCGTGTAGGCGTTCCATCGCTGTTGTTTACGAGTCTCATTTCAGAACATGATGCTTGTTGCAGTGCTAAGCAACCCCAACATCACTCACCGCCATTGGTGCTCATTATGCTACCTTTTCTAGTGTTGGTGAGGATGAGCTATCCAAGACACTTTATCCCTTGTAATAGTTCGTGTGATTCTTTTATTTATTTATTGTTCTTAAAAGACTGTTTTCTTTTGAAAATGAAGATATAGGATCTATAACAATATTCAGATAGTTTATAATATATGACATTTTAGCATGTTCATTCATTTTGAAAGGAGGATATCATAAAGATTATGAGTGAAAGAGATTGATTAATATTAGAGATTTACTTCATAGTTTGAAACTAACTTTTAAGGCAATGACATTTATTTTATTTTGAAGACTATTTCTAGATAACATTTTAAGTAATATAAAATCTTTCTCATCTCATTCTTATTTTCAAATATATTGGTAATAAGGGTTATAAGTTTTGTTACAAAGATAGCACATTTTTTAATGCACATGGATATTTTCTTATAAATCTGAGTTCTGATATTATATTAAGAACATTTATTTTCATTTCAAAGGGACTTTAATAATTAAAAAATAATGCTCTGTTTTTTTTTGGGTAAGAAAAATAACTTAAACTAGCTTATAAAAACCATTTTCAACTTAATGCACATTAAAACCAGAACAGAAATCCGGGACTTCACGTCCCTTGATTAATAAGTGTGTACCCGCAGATGATTGCCCAATCACGAAAACGATCTTTGTCTCCTCCAGCTTCACTTCCTCAGAACACATTCTCTGTATGGTGGATCCGGGGCACCAAACCTGGTCATGTAACATCAATGTCTGTTAACGTTACCAACACAAAAGGACAGCACACCCCAGTTGTATGTTCAATAACAACAAAAGCCGGGCGGACCCGCAGAGATGGAGGGTTGATTTTGTAGCATGTTCCCGGGATCCTCCTTGGCTCTTTCTGAGCGACGAGAATATGACATCGGCATCGCGTTGGCTAACAAAGAGGCCTATTCGTTGGACTCCTGCGACGGACGGCCCCGCCATGTAGACCCGCCGGCGTTCACTACGAGGCACCGGTTCTGTGTTTGTTTTTTGGGTCTTTATTACCCGTCTAATAATTGCAGGTTAGTGGCGCTGATTTTGCTGCGCGGGAACCACAGAGCCATGGAGAGCCATGCAGGGCCCCCGGAGACACGCCATAGAATGATCGATTAGGTGCGAGGGGGGGCAACTAATGATTAGCTAGTATGCTGTAAAAAAAGGAGAAGACTTGTGATAAAGAAAAGCTTTGCTCCAACCTCCATGCTAGTGGAGAACAGCGATTTGCCTCATTGGGTTCGTCCCTAAAACAAAGATTTCGTTCTAAGATTCAATTTGGCTTGCAAAATTATCGACAAAAAAATTGTACTATCTTAATTGAAAATAAGGCTGAAATGACGGGGGACGCAGACATTGCTTGACAGATGGGACTTCAGAACTTTCCAGATGGCCTTTAGTGTTTTGCAGTTAGCGATGTGACAGCTGTGGTCTAGTCTTTCACCATCACGGTAAATGTTGCTCGTAAGGCGATGGGGGAAGATGGTGAGATCCAGAGCCCATTTCAGGCCTTTCTCTTGGGTCGTTAACCACCGCGCTTTCACCATTTCTTCTTCTTCCTTCTTGATGTGGCCCAATCGAACCATCCATGGGCCTTAAACCCGTCGTCGCACGTGGAGCACGAAGACGACCCGGAAACGTTAGGAAACTTCTGGTTAGTTGAGTCTCCTCTCCCTCTTTCTTATTCTCGAAGAATTTGTCCGAAACAAACAATTCAAAAGCGAGATCTCACAGTTGAATTGGCTTCAAGAACGACGCCAAGAAAATACTGAATCAGCGTTCTCCATCTCCAATGTCTTCGCCTGCGGAGTAATACACTTTTCTCCTTCTCTCTTCCTTTCTGAAATTCCAAATTTGTTTTCTCTTATTTGCGGTTGGATGTGCTTAATTTTTTTTTATTCTTTAGTAGGGCGGTTAATTGGAGGTCTTTTTCGGTCGTATGATATAGTAAATCTGGCATGTTGCGTTTGAAAATTTTGGTTTCTTTGTCGTAGTGTGCTTTGTTTCAAGTTGAGCTCCTCTTTGTTCTTGTTTGTGCCCGTAGATGGACTGTTCAATTCATTTTTGTTTCATTTGGTGTTGTCTTCTCTAAACTCCCTCGGAACACAGCTGTTTGAAATATAGTGATAACATTTTACGGAACATTTGTATTTGCACTTGGCTGCTATTGGCTGAAAGTCACTGAGATAGGCAAGAAGAATGGGGAAACCCCTGAGTTAATTGATTATATCATGTGCATGCAGTTAAAATTCTCTGTTTCTGCTTGTTGTTGCAAGTATTTCTACTTGTCCGTTTGCTGGCCCTTGCATTTCGTGGATGTTTTCAACTATCTCTTTATCTTGGTACAAACTTCAATATTCCCCTCATTTTTTGATCTTGATCACACCAAATCGATGAATCATGACCTTCAATAGCAATTATTTAATTGAAAAGAAGTTACAGGTTAATTGTTTTTGCCAAATTCTTTATTTGTTGATTAGCATACTTAAAATGCTGAAATTTCATGACCAAGGATCGGATGCATGTAGTAGTGAGGCGAGGATTTGGGGAATAGATTAATCGTGGTTATTCACACTATTATGAAAGTTATCACCATGGTAATAAGAAAAGAATGTTCTGTTGCTTTTCAGCCGTACACTTGAGCTTAGTGCTTGATAGCGGCAAAGTACTTCTAGTAGTAATAATAGCCATGCCAGTGCTAGTACTTTAGGCTTATCTTCCTTGCTATTTGCTATCCTCCTGGCTAATGTGATGTTGAGTAGTTATCGAATTTGTATCTTCATTATTTGAAGATCTTACAGATGGTCCTTTACTGATTCTTTTAGCCATTGTATCCTCCTCCTCTCTTCGATTTCAGATTCTATAAATCTCTTCCACCAATAACGAAGGCTTATGGCACCCTGTGTCTGTTGATGACCACGATCTACCAAATTGGACTCTATGATCCGATAGATATTGCATTGTCATATAAACTAGTATTCTCTCGTTTCCAGGTATGACTTTCATGTTCGTAGATTGTGTACTTTACAGTTAATTGGTAAAACGTATTTTTATTCTTTAACTCTCTGTTTTTAATCCTTTGAAAGAAGTTCTGCTTTGTTATATTTCTTTCATAAAATGCTAGCCACAGCTGATAGGTATCTCCTTGATGTATATAATCAATAATTTACTGAGGTTATAACTACTGCATATTCTATAAAAGGTTCTGAGTCATGCACTAGGCTTGTGGATCTGAGGCTTATAAATAGTGTCTCCATAACAGACCACTTTGACAATTCCACAGATTAAATCAGTTCCACATTAACTTTTCTTGTTTCAATTGATTCAAAATGACTTTGATCCTTTCCAGGCATTTGCTGGATGCATGACTTTTAAGAAATATCACACAGCCTATGGTTTGTATTGGTAGCTTCCTCATCTAAGAAAAATGCCCGATGTAAAAGCGACACTGAGACCTAAGATATCCTCTTTTTGTTTTCTCTAATGACCCTTAAACATCTCTCTCATTTCCCTCCCAACACACACCACATTTTCAAAAGGCCATAACATGCATGCAAGTGCACATGTCAGTGACGATCGGATGGGATCTTGCTTAATGATTCTTTTTCCTTTTCTTTATCAATTTCTTATTCTTGACTTACTGATGAGTGGAACTCTTAGTAACTTTACATTCATTTGTAGGTGTGGAGGCTGATTACAACCTTCTTTTTCCTTGGAAACTTTTCTATCAATTTTGGAATCCGCCTTTTAATGATGTAAGTACTAGTTAGTTAGACTTTTGTTTAAGCTGTGCCAATTTTCACTACGCATTCTCCATTTTTGCTCTGTAAGAATTAGGTGATCGATTGAGACCTGTGATGGGGGAACTGTTCTTTTCTAGTGCTTACAGTTTTATTTGATTTGAACTTTACAGAGCTAGATATGGAGTTCAGCTTGAGAAGGGACCATTTGACAGGCGTACAGCAGATTTCTTGTGGATGATGATATTTGGAGCATTTTCACTCTTGGTATGTGCGATTATCTTTGGCAGAACTCAGCTTTGTTTTGTGGTAGGACCGTAATTAGGCTGGCTCTAAGTTAGGTGACATGAAGAGTTGTGAAAGGAAAAGGGTCAAAAACTTAAAAGAATGGTAAAATAAATAAATAAATAAATAAAGGAAAAGAAAAGAAGAGAAAAGTTCAACTGTGCTATTGCTTTGCACCAAACCACCCTCAACCTCTTTCCAAATTGATCTCTCCCCTCTGATTCCAATCTGCATTTCAGCCTTGATGATATGCGTCTATGTGATCACGTCTCCATGTAGTATTATTCCACATTCCAAACAACTTCTGTTGTTATTAAGTGCATACGCTAACTGAATTTTCACCCATTTACCTGCTTTAAGGCATTGGCAGCCATCCCCATATTCCAGGTTCCTTTTCTGGGAATATCACTTGTGTTCATGCTTGTCTACGTCTGGAGTAGAGAATTTCCAAATGCTCAAATCAGCATCTATGGCCTTGTGACACTTAAGGTAGGCCGACTCATGTTGATTCACAAACTTTTAGTCCTACTGTTTGATTAAGTGGCTGAAAATATAATTGTTGTGCAGGCATTTTACCTTCCATGGGCGATGCTTGCATTGGATGTTATTTTCGGCTCAGGAATTATGCCAGATCTCCTGGGAATTATTGCAGGGCATCTGTATTACTTCTTGACCGTATTGCATCCACTTGCCGGTGGGAAAAACATTCTAAAGACTCCAGCTTGGGTGTATCCTCTTACGATTTTCATTTGCTTTTGGTCGATAGCACACATCTGTATTACTTTTTTACAGTCTGGTTTTGAAAATGCAATTGACTTTTTTAAAATGGTATTAAAATAAGCGGTACGTCATTTGCATAAAGCTACAGCTTATAGGATGTTAGCTATTAGGAGACACGTTAAGAACTGTGTGCGATGTCTTTATATTGTTTAATTTTTTTTCTTTAAAATGAGTCGAATTTAAAGAGAATAGACTTTTTAACAGTCTTAGTGATATTGTATATTTTTTGCTAGTTTTCCTTAACAGTCACCTGCACAGACAAAGGATTGTTGCAAGATGGCGGATCGGAGCTCAGCCAGTTACCCGTTCCCAGCCAGAAAGAACAACTGGGGGGACTTTCAGTGGGAGATCTTATCGATTAAGCGATTAGTTCGCCCCCTTCACCAAGGGACCGAGACATTTCCTATCACTTGACATTATTTTCCTTTTCTTGAATGACAAACTAACAAAGGTTTCAACAAAAGGCTCCTGACAATTGCAGTTTGAGCAAATGCTCTTCATTGGATCCCCGTACCACAGGAGATTTGTTTTGTAGAACAAAAAGGAAATATGCAAGTGTTGTAGCTCTTGATCACATTTAGATCTATGCAATTTTTGTTTCAGTTTCCTTCCCACTGTTAATGCATCATAATCAGGGAAATTCAGTCCCAAATCGTCCCATTTTGGGACGATTAATGCATCAAACGAAACCAAATTTGATTTTCCTAATAGAAACTGTTGATCCTTTCAAAACAAGAACTGAATAAGATAATGATTAAAGAAAGAACCTTTTTAAACTTTTGACCGTTGACTTGGCTAAAATAGCAAAATGGTTGAATGGAAAGGCCACGTTAATGGTAGAGCAATTATGGTAATCGGGGAGGAAGACCGGGGGCAAAAGTAGAGGTGACTCCGTAAAATTTCCTAAAGTAAAGGTGGTGTGGGGGACGTGGGCAGCACGAACGGAGAAGGAGGTCCCAACGGACGGTGGAGAGAGGCCCCATCTCAATCCTCTCCCTATTCTCACTCCCTCGCAATCACCTCCCCACGTCTTTCTCTTTCCTTCCATTTATTTCTCTTCCCCAACAAACACAAACCGTTCTACGACGACGAACAACAACAGAGAAGGCAAAGGAAGCTCTGCGCCATAACAAGCAAAGGAGGAACAAGAGTGTGAGAGACAGAAGCAAGAGGAAAATGTCGTGGCAAACGTACGTGGATGAGCATTTGATGTGCGATATCGATGGGCAAGGCCAGCAGCTGGCGGCCTCTGCGATCGTCGGCCACGATGGCTCTGTGTGGGCCCAGAGCTCTTCCTTCCCTCAGGTCCTCTTTTGTTTTTAATCGGATTTGGTCGAATCCGGTGGATGTAATTGTTGATTCACTCATTGATCGTTAGTGCAATGTGGATCGCATTGTTGTCCGTTCTCCGATCTGCGATCCCTCCAACCGTGTGCATGCATTGCGTTGCGTCCTTGTTAGTTGACATTAGGAATCATGTTTGGTGATGCAAATACAATGAACAGAACAGCGTTTTGCATTTGCTTTTTCGGGTGACATATTTTGGTGGGTATAACCAGAACTAGATGGATAGCTCCTTTGGATCGGCTTGTTGTGTTGATGTGGCTTTGCATTAGATATCAATAATGCGATCGGTATATGAAGAATGAACATGCTTATCATTGCCATGCGCCGATGCTCTTCTTTTCCCGTGTATTGATTAACCCTGTTTTGTGTCTCTCTTTGTTGCTTATATGCAGTTTAAGCCGCAAGAGATCACTGATATCATGAAGGACTTCGAGGAGCCAGGTCATCTTGCCCCAACTGGCTTACACCTTGGAGGCACAAAATACATGGTCATCCAGGGAGAGGCTGGAGCTGTCATCCGTGGAAAGAAGGTGAGATTTATGCAATTAATCTCTTCCTGGAATAAATTTTTTGGACATATTAGTAATTCGTCTAGACACGATATCAGCCTTGAACTTGAACTTGTCATAGTTGAATGACAAAGGACAATGACATAGCAAGTAAAGCAAATTGTTTACAGGGCCTCTTTACTTTTGGTTCTTCATCTTTGTAGTTTGATCTGAAAAACTCTGTTAAGGAATGATGATGAACACACAGCAATTAGAATTTTATACTTGAAGTTTCTTTTTGCTTTGTTTTTTCTTTTTATCATTTCAATCTATATCTATTTGTTTCTTTTTATTACTTATGAATTCTGATTGCAGGGATCTGGAGGTATTACCATAAAGAAGACTGGTCAAGCTCTAGTTTTTGGCATCTATGAAGAGCCTGTGACACCAGGACAGTGCAACATGGTTGTTGAGAGGCTGGGGGACTACCTTATTGACCAGGGCCTGTAGGCGAAGGTCTATCATCACCATTTGAGTTATATATTTTGGGGTACAATCATTATATTTTTTGTTTCTTTATTCGCTTTTGATTTCGGTTCCCAGTGTGCATCGATCTTCATCAGGAAGCCTTGAAATGGCTGTGAAGTTGTTGCAGACAATAACCATGTGAGAACTAAATCTGTTGTCTTTTTTATGTGGTTGTTTGAATTGCGTTTCCTTCATATTCTGTCGATTCTTGTGTAATACTACTTGCTTTTTCGTTCTCTCTCTCTCTCTTCATCGTTCTTGCAAAAGCGAGGTAAAACACAATACAACTTGGATGTTACGTTTTAATTTTCGAGATAATAACAACTCAGCAAGAATGTTAGAAATCCTGTCTTTTTCTCTTAGAAATCAATTTTTAAGTAATAAATAAATTCTCTCAGGATCATAAATGGTTCTTCGTTTTTATCTATGATCTTATCAAACAGAATAAGCATATCCGATCTCAAAGTACTTGGCAGCGTTTCCTGCTTTCCACGTCCACATCGCTCAAGTTGTGTCACATTGCGTGCACGAAAAAAACTCTCAGAATCAAAGTATTTTTTCACATTTCTGAATCGCTTTGTTGATCTATTCGACGTTTCTTTTTCCCCCTCCGTTTGGGGTGCAATTATTCTTGTGATATAAAGAGGATGGGGAAACCCCACAAGCAGGCCTGTTGACCCACTTGCATTCGGCAATGGCATCCAGTGGTTGTGTCGGGTCGAAGATGACTTTCTACAAAGACCCAAACGGAGGCATTGCACATAAAATGGAGAATATCCGGTCAAAAGCATCCGACTCCCACTTTTGTATCCAACCTTTATTTTTTCTTGTCCATTTCTTTTTTCAGGTAGAGGCTTCACTTTCTCAATTTGTGCTTTTTGTTAGGATAGATAGTCATTAACGATCACTAATTAAACTTTCAAAGTTAAATTACACACTTTGGGCGCGTAAAACGAGACAAAAAACAGAGGCGGAATCTAGGACATGGTACCGAACAGGGGTAAAACAGTCAATTAAGGGGGAATAAATTATTTCAGAAATATATTTCCGTAGTTTTGACGCGACTGCTTCTAGCAGAGACCACAGAGAGGATAATAGCGAGAAACCCACTGAACAACATCTGAGAAAGACCTAGCAAATCTCTGACCGCCGAAGAAGAAGAAGATGTCGTGGCAGGCGTACGTAGATGATCATCTTATGTGCGATATTGAGGGCAATCGCCTGTCCGCCGCGGCCATCATCGGCCAAGACGGCAGCGTTTGGGCCCAGAGCTCCAATTTTCCTCAGGTTCTTTTTAACTCTTACTTTTCTGGGTCGGTTCTGTGGATCTTTTTCTAGAAAGTGAATTATTTGATGCGCACTTGAGGCGCAATTTCTTCGATCTGGTTGTTTGATGCCTTGTTTCGTGTGATCGGGATCTTTGATCTGATGAAAATTTGGGGGGGAGGGGGGATAGAAGATTGCTTTTTTATTTGTTTGAGTTGGTTTCCTCTCTGAATTAATGGTCTTTGGAAGTGAATTTCTTTTGGTTATGGTTTTTGATCAATCTGCTATCGGTACGTGGGGGATCTTCTGAGTATATGCTTGCGGGAGTTCATTAACACAAAACTCCCGTTGACTGTTTTAGTAGTCAAGCTCTACCTTGTGGCAATGAAGAGGCTTTTGTCAGCTTTTTGGCAAACAGGGAGGGCATTTATCGTTTTTCGGTTATAGTGCTTAATGTATTTATTGCTCTCGATGGGTTTTAGTAAATTAGTTGGGAAATTGTGCGTTTGGTTTCAGAAAATTGCTTGAACCGGCGAGTTTTTATATAATTTGAATGCGTGAGAGAACAGAAGAGAAGTGAATGTTCTTGAATGCATGAGAAAGGGAGGAGTTTTTATCTAGCATTTTCTATGGTTTTGTCAAATCTCATTATTTAACAAGTGCAAAAGTCGGACCTGGAAAAAAAAGTTGTTTATTTGAGGAACACGCCATATTACTAGTGCCGTTTTTTGATCATGTGCTACAACTCCAAATGTCTGCATGCGTAAACAGAGTTTCATCCTCGAATGCCTTGTATATTTGTGCTTTTTCTCTGATTTAACCTCGAAGTTTGCTCCTTTTTCTATGTTGATTTAGCTCAAGCCTGAAGAAATAATAGGCATTATAAAAGACCTTGATGAGCCCGGATCACTTGCTCCAACTGGGTTGTACCTTGGTGGCACAAAGTATATGGTGATCCAAGGTGAGCCCGGAGCTGTTATTCGAGGGAAGAAGGTAATGAACTTATATCCAATTTTTCTTTGATTAGTTCTTTGACGCACCTACAAACAAATGTATTCATTTCAGAAAGTAGGGCTAAGTTGGTTATGCGGGGTAGCAAACACGTTCTTTGTTCTAGTGTCAACTTGAAGTACGGAAAAAATTTCTTCTCTTGCATTCCCTGGTGTTGTTGGTCAAAGCCCAAAGTTTAGATCGCTAGCATGTCCACGGAGCTTCGTCAGGGTGTATTTTGTTACTCGTAAAACAATTATTTGTGCCTGATACATGGCGAGAGAATGTCTGATAGAGTTGTTATTGAACTATTTAGCCGTTACTGTTACTGTTTTCTCATTTCTTCCAATTCTTTTATCCATCTTAAGTATAAAATTCTAAGCCTTCTCCCTACAATGTCAGGGCCCTGGTGGTGTTACCGTCAAAAAGACTGGTCAGGCCTTAATCATTGGTATCTATGATGAACCAATGACTCCTGGTCAGTGCAACATGATTGTTGAAAGGCTTGGTGATTATCTCGTCGATCAGGGTCTCTGATTGCCTTGGTATTTCTCCTCTGCACAAATCTTCTTCACGATTATACTGACAAGCTTGCACTAACTGAGCTGCCGTTTGAATGGTTGTTTGCAGTGAAGTAATACTACAAACTATCATAAGTTATGGGGACTTCGCGTGGAAAGAAAAGTTTGTTGCTTGAGTAGTGATGACTAAGGTCTTTGTCTTTGTCTTGGTGCTCTTTTGATGGAAAGTGTTATGATGATTTTCTACTGAGTTAATTCTCTGGATTGCTGTGGATTTCATTTGATGGATGTGGTATATTGATTGGTATAAATCTACAGTACTTTTTAAAATTTTTTATCTTGGTCTTGTATCTATCACAGCCTCTTTCTGGATGTTTCTAGGTATTCACTTTTTTGTATGATTTTCTTCTTGCCAAATCCCATAACGGGGTAACTTCAAATCACAAGATGAACCTTGTACGTAGAGTTCTTAAAACTTTTCTTATTTTTTGGCTAAATGTTACAAACTTTGTTGAAATGCCCTCGAACAACTGGTGCTACAAATAGAAGGGTGATATTCTTGGTTATGAAAATTTAAGCTAATAGTGGGACAATATAGTACAAATGACTCTTACGAAGTTCTTAAAATGTCGAGTCCTAGATTGGTTTGTATGTGGTGAGGGGGATATATGGATGATTCCCTGAAACTCTTATTAGAACTTTCTCTGGTATTTTTAGTTCATAACACGTTAACTGGAAGTGGTTAGAGCATGGGGTATTTGAATTGATGTACATGGAATTCGGTAGTTTTTACATCTTTAATAGGAAAGTCTTGTATTTAATTGTAACTTCAAAAAAAATGCTTTGAGGAATAAAATAGACTTGTCAAAAAGGAGCGCTTCATTACAAAGAAGGATTCATTTCTTTTACCTATCGAAAATGTACCAATCCATGTGTGATTCTGACTGTTTTTTATCCACTTTTTTTAAAAGCAAGTTATATTTAGATTGGTTGAAATGGACCGTGATTATGATTTATTCTCGCAAAAACGGGATCATTAACTTTGTAAACAAAGTTGATAATTCAGGAATTATTCGAAAAAATCAGAACCTGTACCGTAGATGGCCATTGTCAAATAAGTGGGGAAATGTTGTAGATACAACGAGTGGCCATTGACTTCTTTTTAATTACAAGAAAAAACGGATCAACTTATTAAGGAGGGAAAAGAAAAAAGGGAAAATGACCGGTGCTGTTACAGTATGTAGACGTCATAACAATTCTCGGCTCCTGCTTATTAAATGACAAGTCAGCATGCCAAGTCAGCACCAAGTGGTGCTAGCTCAGCCTCCTTTAACCACGTGACACCACACGTGGTGCTTATCAGCCATGTCAGCCTTGCGCATTATGCCCACGATGTGCCGTCTCCCTCTTCGAAAATACTGGTAGTCGTTACATGCACCTAGTAAAAAAATTGTCATCGAAAATATTGCCTCTCACGTAGATTCGAGCATCTTCTCCAAGTAATCCAAATATATCAAGAATCTGAAGTCACCAACTATCAAAGTTGAGATCTCTTCCACAATCTCCAATTCCTTCCAAGTCTTAAATGATTCTCAATCTTCATCCCAGATCATGTAATTACAAGCAATTGATTTAGGGTTTTTATTTCGTCTATTGTACAAATTAACCACGTCTATAAATTTGGCATTCAATTGTATAACTGATCATCAAATTGAGTTTTTCCGAATTATATCTAGTTTTAGGGTTTATCATTGTTCTTGGTTGTTCTTGAGAAATTACTCCAATTTCTCAAGAATAACTCATTTCAACGTGGTACCCAAAGTCGTAGGCCACAACCGCAGCTCGATCCTCACTCAATTTTGCCCTTAATGGCTTAATTGCTACCCAATTTGGTCCCATCTAAACTTCCACTCCTGTCAATTTTGGAAACATTTCAATTCTAGCCACCATTGTCCGTCTTAATGGCCCTAATTATTTGGTTTGGAAGGCCTAAATCTTGTTGTACATTTGAGCAATCAAGCTCATCTCGATCATTGATAGGTCGATGCCATGTCCAATGGAATTCACCACTATTATTGAATCCAGTGGCACCATTGTTCGAGTACCCAACCCTGACTACCTTGAATGGCTGAAGTGGGACCAAAACGCTTTTGGCCTCCTTCTAAATACTTGCTTTGATGCCATTGTCAATCAGTTGACGAAGTAAGAGACCTTCGCTAATGTTTAGCGAACACTAGATGTTGAATTCAACTCCCAGAGTTTTGCTTGTGCTTCTAGTCTCCACCTCTACCTTCAGGTGGCATCTAAAGGACATCACACAATGTCTAAATTCCTCCATTAAATCAACTCTCTGATGGAGGAACTCACCGGTGTGGGTAAGGTTATCTATGACAATGAATATCTCACCCACCTTTTTTGCAGCATGAATGCACCATACACCCTTCTAGCAATGACCATTTTTGTCTACACTCGTACCCAGGGTCTAACTTGCGAGGACCTTTATGGCCTCTTTCTCAACCAAGAGGCACAACTGGAAATGGCAGAGCAATCCTGAGCTTTGACAATGGTGTTCTCCAACCACCATAACCTTACTTCACACAGCCATATGGGGCCTCCAACTTATTCCCCAACACCTTGCCAAAACCTTACTACCAACAATCATACATTTTCACCTTATACCAGTGGTCAGTTTATCTCCAATGGCGACAAGTGGCATAGGGCTCCTCACTACCAAATTTGCCGACGTACTAGGCACTGGACACAACATGTTAGGCTTGTTACAACCAACACAACTCTTCTACGGGTCGCACCCCACAAGCTTGTCATCTAGCTTGCTCTGAATCTACGAGCTCCTACCCAATTGCCTTTACTTCGACCCAATCCTTGACAAATTGGTCCCCAATTTTAAGGCCACCAATCATGTTGCTGCTGAGCCCATGGGCCTAGACCCACTACTACCCTATCAAGGGCATCCAAGTGATTGTTGGCGATGGTGTGGGCCTCTTTATCACCGACACATGTAATTTACCTAACCCATTTAATATTAAAATTCATAATGTTTTGGTAGTGCCTCAAATTTCAAAAAATCTTTTATCTATCTCACAATTTACTAGGGATAATAATTATGCCTTCATTTTCTACCTTAATTTTAGTGTTGTCCAACATTTACCTTCGAGTTAGACTTTGCTTAAAGACTCGTTGGATCGTGAGTTATTTTGCCTTCATCCAAATAAATTGGAGCACAAGCCCATTACACTTAATGTATCTTTAAATATGTTTGAAAAATGGTATTAACACCTAGGGCATGCAAGTTATCCTATTGTACTTAAAGTGCTTAAAATAAATAAAATAAAAATTGAAGGCAATTTTCATTCTATTAGCAATGTTTGCCATATTAGTAAAAGTGTGCAACATGCTTATCCTCCAACAAAACATACATCCAAGGCTCCATTAGCCCTAATCCACTTTGATGTATGGGTACCTACCCTAATATTATCTCATTTTGGCAACAAATATTACATTGCCTTTATTGATGATTTTTCGAGATTCACCTAGATTTATGCATTTTAATCTTGCACTCAATTTCTCCTTATTTTTGAGTAATTTTGAATTTTGATTGAAAATCAATGTCAATCCAAAATTAAAAATATACAATGTAATGGTGCCTCTAAATTCACATCTTCTGCCTTCACTACTTTACTTTCTCAATTGGCATACATCAGCACATCTCTAGCACTACTCTGTTGAACGCAAACATTGTCATATAGTTGAAACTGGGCTCTCTATTCTTTATTAGGCCCAAATCCCCTTTTGCTATTAGGACTTTGCCTTTGAAATTGTTGTTCATATAATCAATAAGCTTTATAGTCCAATTATTGATAATAAATACTCTTAGGCATTATTCTATGGACAATAACCCTTTATGTCTTATCTTCATGTGTTTGGTTGTTTAGTCTACCCAAACTTACATCCATATGTCAAACACAAATTAGAACCACATTCTGAACATTGTATTTTCTTGGGATATCTCTCTAGATACAAAGACTATAAATGCCTATGTCCCATTACTAACCCTTTTTTTTTTTTTTTTTTTTATCATTGTTGATGCCTCTTTTAATGAGAATTCCTTTCCTTTTAGCCAAACATCCAAGCAACCTTTTCCTTCAAGTACATCTTACATATCACTTCACTTTTCTCTTCTTTCGTTGTCTAGGCCTATGGTTCCTTCTTCTGCAAAACCACCAACTACGATGGCCTCCTCTATATCTAAGCCTTCCTAGCCTATTAACCCATGTACATCTCATGACGTTAGGGACATACCCTCATTTTCTAATACCACCTTAACTCACCCTATGACCACACGTCTTAAAGGTGGTGCCATTCCAAGGCAAACCCTTACTAGGTAACAAACCTATGCCCTGACTGCCACATCTCACCCATATAAAGAACCTACTTGCTTCAGTAAAGCTTTTGCCTCTCTTGAATGTCACAAAGCCATGGCAGAGGAATATACTGCCTTAATTAAGAATTAAACGTGGGAACTAGTTCCCCCTTCTCCTGACATTCAACTTATAGGTCCCAAATGAATGTACAAAGTTAAACTTCGCTCTTATGAGAGTTTAGAACAGTATAAAGCTCGTTGCTAAAGGTTTTTATCAATGACCAAGTCTTGATTATATCAAAGTAATAAGTCATGTTGCCAAACTTGTTACAATTTAGACACTACTCTTTATTAGGTATAGTAAAAGTTAGAAAATTCACCAACTAGATGTCAAGAATGCATTTCTTCATGGTCATTTTGATAAAGTAGTTTTTATGCAACAACCTCAAGGTTTCATTGATCCCTAACACCCATATCATATTTGTTGTCTTCGATATTCTCTCTACGAGCTCAAACAAGCCCCTCGAGCATGGAATCAACAACTATCTAAATTCTTCCATAACATTGGTTTTTCCATCTCAACCACATATTCCTTTCTCTTCTATCTAATGCTATCACATATAGTGTTTTCTTCTTATTCATGTGGATGATATCATCTTTACTTGTAGCCTTAATACACTACTCACTCATATTCTTCAGCAATTACAACATGAATTTGACATTAATGACCTTGGAGATTTTCACTATTTTCTCAGGATTGAAGCTTTGCCAACCTCCATTGGCCTCTTATTACATCAAGCCAAATTTGCACATAAAATTATCCAACAAGCACAAATGATTGATGCATGTGGTGTTTCCACCTCATGCACTACTGGTTATCCCCTATCCATTTGTGATGGTGAAACACTCTTTGATCCCATTCATTATCGCAGTATTGTTGGTGTTCTCCAATATCTTACTCTCACCCATCCAAATATTGCTTATGTTATGAATACTGAATGCCAATACATGCATGTCCCCACCACAACTCACTGGACTTTTGTCAAATGTCTTTTAAGATTTCTTACATATCCTCTTCGTTATGGCATTCAGCTCACCAAGTCCTCCACTCTTCAATTTCATGCCTACTCCAATGTTAGTTGGGCAGGTGACTATGATGATTATTGTTCAATTGGCGGTTTATGTATCTTCTTTGGGTCCAACCTCATCTCTTAGCATTCCCCTAAATAGAAAACCGTAGCTTACTCAAGCACAAAAGTCGAATTTAAATCCTTGGCAAACACCACTACAAAACTTATTTGGATTGAAGCCCTTCTTCGTGATTTGAAACATCCTTTATTTGCACCTCCTATTTTGTGGTGTGACAACCTCTCTACACTTTACCTCTCCACCAATCCAGTCTTCCATGCCCACACCAAATATGTTGAAATTGACTCACTTCATTTGTGAACGAGTCTAGAATTGCCAACTTTATATTCATTTTATCTCTTCCATTGATCAAATGGTTGATGTCTTCACAAAGGGTCTTTCTTCATCTCGGATCTCCATCCTTTCAACACAAGCTTATAGTTTGCAACAACCTATTAGCTTGGAAGGGGGGTATTAAATGACAAGTCAACATGCCATGTTAGCACCAAGTGGCACCAGCTCAACCTCCTCTAACCATGTGGCACCACACGTGGTGCTTAGCAGCCATGTCAGCCTTGTGCATCATGTCCTCAATGTATTGTCTCCCTCTCTGAAAATACTAGGAGTCTCTACACACACCTAATCAAAAACCGTCATTGAATTGAGTTTTCCCAATTATATCTGATTCTAGGATTTATCATTGTTCTTGAGAAATTACTCCAATTTCTTAAGAAAACCTAATTTCAACACTGGTATAACAATGTAATATCATCGGTAAAAACCATTATCGACCTTCATAGAGTTTCTAATCTTGGAACGTAGTATGGATCACTAATTGCTTTATCATATGACTAGTTTCATTTTTGGTGCGTGGCTAAAAATTAGGGTAATGATTATTTTGCATGTGAAAAATGAATTAAAAATATTCGAATACAATGACAAAATGATAATTTTGTGTTAAACTTTCTTTAAATATCTACAAGGATAAAACAATAAACAAACCTAATGTGTTTGGTGTGACATTTTAATAAACTGCTGCAATTATCAAGAATAAATATCGTCAAAATAGAGAAGAAGAATTCTTTAATATCTCTGGAGAATATACAATTTAGAGATAAATAAATATATATATATTGATACAGGATAATGCCACGTAGGTGCCACATAAGCCAAGTAGTTTCACGGTTAGAGATGGTTAGAACTAATCCATTCTTATCCACTTTTAGTTAGACTTAACAACAGTTTAACAAAATCGGATAGATGGCATAATAACGTGAGAAGCCTTAGGCTAGCAGCTATAAATAAGGGTGAGCAGTAAAATCGAGGAGATGAAATGATGTGTACTTGTAACCCAAGGATTCTTCCCGATTGAATAAAAGTTCAGTTGTACTTTACCTTCAATTCCTGCTTTCTCACTCTTTATTGTCAAGATTGGGAACAGTCGAAGAAAGGCAAAACAACGTTTACAAGAGGATTTTCCTCTTCTCGGTCCTGTAACAAGAGCCGCAGCGCAGAGGTGTATCATATATATATATATATATATTTATTTATAACAATGATTAAAATTCATTTCATTTGTGCTTGTTGCACGATTCCCATGTGTATGGATCTCTAACATTGCATTCCATATCCGTGCTAAGCGTTGAATCCGTGTCAAACCAAGGAAAATGAAGTTGAAAAGGCCTATAATTTCTCCAATTTCGGCGAGACTATCTCACGCAGCAAAAGTAGTAATTGCACCTCGACTCTTACATGAAAATGCAACAGTCAAAAGCTATACCATACTGAAATATAACATGCGTGCAAAGGCATATATATCCCACAAATGAATTTTGGGAAACGCTTTTCAAGCGCGCCCAATCGTTCTTTCACCTGAAAAAGCACCATTTCATTTCCGTGGCAAAATCTCTGCAGTCAGAAAGATCAACTACAAACCCATGCGGAATGAAAGGAGAGTGAGAACACAACAAGAAACCCATGTAGAAACTCCATTCTGTGTAGACGAGGAAGAAGTTGAAGAAATTGCTGTTGTATTACTCGTCACAGTCTTGTTGCTCCTGCACAAATTGCCAAAAGGGATGTCAGATATGAAGTTTGAAGCGTGAAACCGATACAAAAAATCATTTTAGAACAAACAAGGTTGTGTCAAAATATTGCACTTACCCAGCTACCATATACAAGCAATTATCATAGCCTGCACAGAAAGAACCAATACTTGTTCAGAGTTGTACAGAAAGATATTGCAATCTTATTCTCTAAAGAACTTCATAAATAGAACACATATATAGCAGTCTAGACCATAAAAAGGACGAAGAGCAAGAATGCTGCTTAACAAAAAGACCATTAATCCTAATAAACTTACTTGGGTCCTTATCAACTTTGACCCCCGTGCCACCAAAACTGCAAGCAACATCAGTAGCTCCATTTTGCTGATAATAACTATTGAATGCATAGGACGCATGGGAGACTGTAGTATCTGGTTCATAACATGGCTGGCTAGGCTGAATTGCAGTGCAGTCCACGTTCCCAGGACCACAGGCCCAGTCCAAGGCATTCTGCAAATCCTTTTCAGAAGATTTATTCGAAGCTATGCACCATGTTCTTCCCCTCGAACTGGTTACATTTGCCTCTGTAGTCAGTACTGAAGCACCTTTTCCAGTGAAGTCCAAGCTGTAGACACTTGTCTGATCAGGATAAAATAACCCCCAGTTCCTCTCAGAAGCCAGGCCCGGTTTCCTATTCTCGTTGAATAAAGAGAAGATGTATACATCAAGCTCCTGTCCAGGTTTTGCAGGAGTGCCAGTGTTGTTGATAACATGCTGAATCAGATTAGTGTTATAGGTTTGAGCATCATCAGGAGTTGCAGCTGACTCCTTGGGTGATCCTTTGGAAGGCCAGCCAGTTTCAGTGACCATGATTTTAATTGTTCTGAAGTTTAAGGCCATCAGAGCAAAATACAGGGCATCAATCTGAGCATCAAACAGGTTTGTGTACACCAAACCAGTGTTTGGATCAATAACTTCTGAGGATGATTCAAACAGAGCATAGTCCAGAGACACATTGTTCGGGGAGTCTCTGAAAGCATAGTACGGATAAATATCAATCATGAAAGGTGACTGGTTCTCAGCCAAAAATTCCAGCATGGGCTTCAGGAAAAACGCATGGCTACTATTAAACGCTCCAGCAGAGGGCGGGAAGGATCGGGATAAAACCCCGAGGGAAAGGGTACTTGAAATTTTGATCCTCTTGTGCAAACCAACTTTTCTTAGGGCTGTGAGAACATTTTTCATGGCAGGCACTACTAAGGCAGAAACATTACTGGGGCTTTCAGTGACTTCAGCACCAACGGTGATGTATGTGATCTTTGTGGCAGGGTAGTAAGGAAGGATGTTGTTCTTCAGCCAGGAGTCTGCATTGGATTGGAACTGGGACAATGGCAATAAGTCTAGATTTGGAATTCCAATCATAAGCTGAACTCCAGTGTTTGCGAAGGCCTTCAAAACCTGAATATTGGAGTCATAAATCCTAACATATTTGATGTTATGAAGTTGAATCAACTGGGCCACTTTGTCAGGGGTGGGAAGGTCATCAGCATTTCGTCCATAGCAAACTCCTATTGTACTTCCCCTGCAGAGATCTGTAATGACAACTGATAAGTTTTATACAACCAGACAAACTGCTGAGGAATTTCAATCAAGAGAAAAACCATAAGGAAGATCATGGTTAACGAGGTGATCGTTAGTGTACAAGAACTGGTCTCCCCCCAAGTACAGACATGAAAGAAAGGGATGATGCATGGTAATGGAAACTAGAGGTTTAGAGTTCTAAATTTGAACTTAAACCCAACTTCGGTTTAATTTAAAAGTTAAACTATCTCGAGGAACTTTTGAGAGTTGAAACAAAGCTCAAAAATTCAAGTGTTTGGTTGTGGCCTGGTACTAAAGCAAATAAAGATACTCCTGTTTATAGAATACTGTTATTGTCATATTGTTCAAGGACCAATGACCAAGGTTCTCGAAACCCAATAAAGGAAATCTAGCTGTAATCCACTTCACAGAAATGAAAATGCAAATACCAGTTTGCCAAGCAACAAGGAATGACTCAAGAGAAGTTATGTCTCAAAAAGAAATGGCATATATAAACACCGAGAGGTTATGAGGCTAATAGGCTAGAATAATAGATAGTTCACTAAAGAGTGAAAAGTACTCAGAAATATTCAAGATAATGACATTCATATGTCGGCTGAAGTAAGCCTTTTTTCAACACCAATGTCGCTACAGTAACTAAAATACTATCCTGAGATGAAAAAGCACCGACATTTCCCTCAACACTATTCAAAATGCAGAGTTGAGTTCATAAGAAAGATCCAGTTATTGTTGAAAATCGGAGATTAAGCCCGTCAGGAAGAATCGAGATCGAGTTATCCCCATAAACAGAGAGAAAATCCCCCAGAAACGTTTCCCAGAAAACGAAAGGAGAACACACCAAAACCCAGGAATAATATCTGAAAGAGAAAGACGCAGGAAGAATCCGGAATTATCAAGCACGGACCTAAAAGCATGAGAAACAGCGATACGGCAAATATAAGCCTGAATCCCCTCGCCATATCTGTTGAAGCGAACAATGCCTCCTTTTCTTCTTCTTGCTCTTCCGCTTAAAGCGATTTGCAACGTTCTTCTCCTTTCTCCAGTTCAAGGGCGTAACGGCTCTCTGTTTTACTTTATAGAAAAGCTAGCCTGCTCACTCGGAGCTCGAGAGTGAGAGTTCCTATACGCTCTGCTTTAAGGTCCACTGGCTCGACTGTGCTGTACGGGAAAACCTTGGCGTTTGTGTTGGGGGACATTGGAAGTATGTCAGCATTATGACCGGACCTCAGATTGGGTCGTGAAATAGAGTTTAGTGGAACGCCTCGATTCCGCAGCTTCTTAGGATGTCTGCGACCACTGTCCTTGAAAAGTCCCCTTGGATTCTTTCTCCTCACGCCTTCTCTGTTTCTGTCTCTCAGCATCAGCTCCATGTGGATTGATTTGAAGCTACATCCTACGTTTTCAGGGACTGGGTGGGGGGCTATTACTGAGGTTAAAATAAACAGAACATATTCACATAAAATAGTAAATCAACACACATAACTTTTAATATGTTTGAGTGAAATAATTTTGTTTAAAAACTAATTATTTAATTTAAAAGTTTGGTTAAAATATAGTAATATTTATTATCTTATAAGTAAAAATTTTTGACAACATGAGATTTTCAACAATACTAAAGAGAATTTTAAACTATAATATCATATTAAGATGTTTATTATTTAATTTAAAAATAATAAAATAATTATAATCTTATAAGTATGACTCTTAATATATTTTTTAATGTTAATATTCGTATGACCCAATTAAAAGCAGATACTGCATGAAAGATTCAAGTTTAACATTTAATTATAAAATTTAGATGTATGCATAAAAATAAATAAATAAATAAATAAATAAAAATATAGTCCTTGCCCACAACTTAGCAATATTAAAAAAAAAAAAATTAAAAGCCCAATCAGAGCATTCATATTTAAAATCTGGACTATCATAAAATAAAATTAAAAAAAAAAACATAAAAGGTATAAAAATAAGATAAACTATAAATAGAGTTTTAAAGAATATTTGGGGAGAGGGTCCATGTAAGTTTTCCATTTGGGCCGTAGCTTGAAGAGCCCAGAAGGGTCCAAGAAGTGGATCCGACGGAAAGTCAGAAATAATAAAGTGATGAAAGATTAATGATTGTTTATTTAGGCGGTCTTCTTCGTTTGAATTTACATTCTGCTTTAGACAAGTCGCGACGATTCAGTATACGCCTTCCCTATCACAGTAGTGCTCTCATACTACTAAATTCGGGAGTAGGTGATTCGACAAGAACCCTAGAAATTCTTGGAACCAATCGGGATATTGTACTCAGCAAGAGATGAAGACCAAGACGCCGTTGAAGCCACTCAAGCTCTCTGTGCCCGCTCAAGAAATCCCAATCACATCCTTTCTGTGAGTTTCTCTGCCCCATTTTCTTTCTCTTTCTGCTTTCCACTGGTGGGCTGACCTTTTCTTTTTCTTTTTCTTTTTTATTCGATTTTGTTGAATTGATCTTTGGATTGTCTTTGTTGTTGTGGTACTTCGCTTGGTTTCGTTCTTTGACCGTCCGATGCTTAGGCTCTGTTGGGTCACCGAGAAAATATGGAAAAGGAATAGAAACTGAAATCTTGTATCTTTGGCTTTTCCATTTTGATAGTCAGCTTCTGGAAACATTGTCGGTCAAAGTGTAAATTTCACTTAGTTTTCGAGTCTAGCATATGTTGTACACTTTTTGGGATCAAATAAAGTGATCACCCCAATCGACAAGGATTCTTGAATTATTGTACTTGGTTACATTGCTTTGTTTTTTTCAAGTTCTGGAATTTTAGATAACAAAATCATCAACTGTTTTTCAGTTTTTCTTCCTAGTGCAACTGAAAAGCAAATTATTAATTCTTTAATCTTTCATTGTTTTCGTGCATTTATTAATTCCCCAGGACTGCAAGTGGCACATTTCATGACGGCGATCTGCTCTTGAACCAGAAAGGGTTGCGGCTCATCTCCGAAGAAAAGGAATCTCGTGTAAGTTTATCTTGATTCAGATCCTACTTTGCGGGTTTATATTACTACCCACCATTTCAGATTGTGTCTGACTGGCTCAAAATGCTATTTATCAGTTGTCAGCTAATTCGTTTGTTGTTTCGTTAGGGTATGTATTAAATCAGCTGTGCTTGTTTTCTTATTAATTACCATACGATTTATTTGCAATTCAACGTCGATGAACAAAACCGATGGAATTTGGGGGAGTCCTACAGTGCTAACGAGTCCAATGAGGTCAAAATGAAAGTAGGTCACTTCTGCTTAAGCTTTTCGCTGAGCTAACTAGTTGCACTTTTATACCTTGGTGAGTTGTTTTCTCGTAGAAGACATCTACCACATTCCTCATCATGTTGAAGTTTGCCGTACTTCGGCTGATTTTCGACAATGAAAGTACCATGAGAAGAGATGCTTTCGGTCCAATCTTAAGTTTACTATCCGTTGATATTATTTTGGTAGTTTTCTTGCTCCTATTAACCGGATCCAATTTTTCTGTTTTCATCATTCTCGAGGATGGCATGCTAGCCTTTTTCAGGGACAAACTTAAAAGCTCTGGTCTCTGAATGCTCAATATTTGATATCAACCCCAGTCACTAATATAAAATCCAAGGGAACGTATCCAAGTCCCATGCCTCTGATGATAGATTTTATCTTAAATAACTTGGCTTCTTCCCCATTTGTACTTACTGCATTGGCTTTTCACCTTCATGTTTTGTGCCGTGCTCCCCCTATTTTTCATACATCTCCTCATCATATATACATTACTGTGGGTGGACAGCCTTCTGATGGTAAGGAGCAAGATTTTGAGTTCTCTTTGGAAGATCTTGAGACTATCAAAGTCATTGGAAAGGGAAGTGGTGGTGTAGTACAACTTGTTCGCCATAAATGGATTGGAAATTTTTTTGCCTTGAAGGTATGCCAGCAAAACCCACTTTAGCGATTGTTTATCAATGTTTAGACCTGCCATATGTTTTCATATCAATCAGTAATTCATCTAATTATTGTCTTTACTTTTGGGTTTGATATAGTTTTATGTTGCCTAAAGTAATGAAAAAGATGTTTGAACTTGGAACCTCATTATATATAAGGACTATATGAATTTTTTCTAGTTTTAACACATGTAAGTGAAGGGATATTTACATTCTTGAAGAAGCCAGGTGTGAAGATAGGAACTAATTTCTTTCCTATCATTTGGGTATACAAAAGGGTTGACTGTACTATGGACGCAGGTGCTGGAACCAAAGCATAGACCAACCTGCGTTTTGAGATGCAGAGGGAGTGGATATTCTGACTGTTTTGAAAATTACACTTTTAAAGTTATGGGAGGCCACCAAAATTTAACTAGTGGAGATATGTTTAACACCAACATAGTAGTCACTTGTTATATAAGCGCTTTAGACCAGTAGAATATGTTGAACAAACAATCTGTTAGCCTGCTTCTCAGTCGTTCATGGTGCATACTTAACTTCTTATTAAGCCTAATAATCTGCTCTACCTTCCTCTCGGTTTATCTATAGATTGGATAAGGGATGCTAATGTCTATGCGTGCTGTTTGTTTTTGACATCTACTTTCCAGGCATTAGCAATTGCAACTTCTATGCTTAGTTCACTGTTGCTTATACCAAGCGGATCTCAAATGCTAAAACAATGGCTCTTCTTTATAGAATTCATATCTCTGTTGACTTGAAAGTTGTGTCACAGGTTATCCAGATGAACATACAAGAAGAAATCCGTAAGCAGATTGTGCAGGAGCTGAAAATAAACCAAGCAGCTCAATGTTCAAATGTTGTAGTTTGCTACCATTCCTTTTACCACAATGGAGCTATTTCTCTTGTGCTAGAATACATGGATCGCGGATCTCTGGCAGATGTGATTAGACAAGTTAAAACTATACTTGAACCATATCTAGCTGTGGTCTGTAAACAGGTATGTGAACTAGTTTATACTGAATTTAAAGTTTAGGCTAGGATTGACAACTCTACCAAACTTGAGATCTTGCATATGGCTGAAGATCTACATTTTTAATGCAGGTTCTACTGGGTCTCGTGTATTTGCACAATGAAAGACATGTAATACATAGGGACATTAAACCATCAAATTTGCTGGTAAACCACAAAGGGGAGGTGAAGATTACTGATTTTGGTGTGAGTGCAGTGCTAGCAAGCTCTATGGGTCAAAGAGATACGTTTGTGGGTACTTATAATTACATGTCGGTAGGTGAAGTTTCTTGCCTCCTATATCATGCTAAACCCCTGAATCAGTTGTCAAATTTTCTCTGTGCTTGAAACACATTGTTTAGCTATTTATAACCCTTATGAAACATAGGTAGTTGTTATGTCTCATCTAAAGTAATATGCCTTTTTTTTCTCTCTCTTAGCCAGAGAGAATCAGTGGGAGTACTTATGATTACAGCAGTGACATTTGGAGTTTGGGAATGGTAGTCCTCGAGTGTGCGATAGGACGGTTTCCTTACATGCAATCTGAAGATCAGCAAAGCTGGCCAAGCTTTTATGAGCTTTTGGAGGCAATTGTGGAAAGCCCACCTCCTTCTGCTCCTGCAGATCAGTTCTCCCCAGAATTCTGTTCGTTTGTCTCAGCGTGGTAATAAATTCTATTGTTCAATTGGCATTCTTTGCTGCTATGCTAGTGTCTTGCAGTTGACTTTATCTTAGCCTTCAAGTCTATATGTTTTCCCTTTTCTATGTTACCTAAGCTTTTGAACTTTTTATTACCTTCCATTTAAATTGTTAACCGTTCTGGGGCTTATTTGATCTAAACCAGTCCATAATCTTGTGGCTCAAGCTGTCCCCAGCATAATTGCATTTCTTAAGCCTGAGTTTTTTACAATGTATGGCTCGAGTTGATGTTTGGTGTTTGAGTAATCTAATTCTAACAGTTCATTGTGTGGATGACATAAATATTAGAGGCCTTGCTTTTTAACATCTATTTCTAGCTTTCTCTGTGAAGCTTAGGCTGTCTCAAGTAATTGATTTGCTTTCCTTGAGAAGCATGAGAGAGAGAGGATTTATGCTTGAACGTGAATGAAGACATGTAAATGATTTCATTCCAACCTGACAAAGTCCTCCTCTCTTAAGACGGTCTAGAAAGTGAACAAGCCACTATTTAGTGTAACCCCATTCATGACACGTGAGGTCAGATACCCGTTATCAACTCTAGAACTTCCTAAAGACAGCAGCTAAGACCTGCTTCTAGTGGGTATAATCTCAAAAGATCTGTTTAAGTTGTAACAAAACAATTGTCCACCAGCCTCCAAGATTGATGTAGTAACTTCTCATAGAATTTTATCTAGTTATCTTGATATTGTTTCCACCATCTGTGTTCTTGAATCTCAAGTTCTCAGCATAATGGTCCTAGAAATACGATCAGTTGTTTACCTAAATAACACGAAAATTTTGCTACATGTGTGGTAGACATATCTATGTCCTGAGATTGAAGAATCTAGAGTTGCATTGTGTTCAAAACAATATAGTTTTTTGATGGGACTGCGCATTCAGAAATATTCCAATTCTTTCATCTATTGTTTTCAATCGAGAAATTTCCTATGCTGACTGCGTTTATGATTTTGCGTGCAGCATACAAAAAGATCCCCGAGATAGATCATCATCTTTAGATCTCTTGGTAAGTAGATGTATAATGTTTTAAATTCATAAATTCTTTTTGTATGATTCAGAATCTTGATTGTTAATTCTCATTTTGCTTCCAGAGTCACCCCTTTATCAAAAAGTTCGAAGACAAAGACATCGATCTCGGGATTCTTGTAGGTAGCCTGGAACCTCCTGTAAATTTCCCTCAATAAATTCGCTGTAATATCGAGTTCTGAGTGTTAAATTGTATTTACTCGTTTTGTATCAGCCATCCGTCCTTGTCAAACATTTTATGGATTTCGTGTAGCAAATGAGCATATGATCTATAAATTTGTTTTCACATGTTAAGGTTTGATTGAATGTTCATTCTGATGACTTACGCACAAAACCTTATTTAGTCTTTCGTCTTAGGATTTTATAAAGGGAAGTTCAACGATGATGCAGTCTTTGCCACCAGATCAGATTGTCGTGTTTCTTTGTTGCTGTTTTCCTGGCAACCTGCGCATAGACCACCAAAGACTGTTCGTGGTTTATCAGTCTATTAATTGGAAGATTTATTAATCCTTTCTAATGGTTTTCGTTCTTTAATTAATGTTATAATTCACTAAATAATTGTACCATCTTTTACCGTTAATTTTGATTCCCTGCAAGTTGGTTGCATGAACTCGTATTTCCAAGTCGGACGCATAGGATAAAGCGGTGAGTACACGAACCATCGTCTTTATAATTTTCTATATCCTAAGTATTTTCTTTGACTTGGTGATTACAACTGCTTAACCAATTTAATTAATTGGTTAATTAGTTATAGCGGCTTAAGATCATAGTTAAATTAAGTAATGAATTCGTTATAATAGCTTTAATTAATAAAGTTGTATTTAAAGAGGGGGTATTCTTTATCTTGTAAGAAGATTTTGAATCCTAAAATTATAATTTGAATTATTTACAAATTATTCATAGGAAGTGAAAAAAGTGGCTGCAGAGAGTTTCAATCTTATTATTGTTTAGAAGATGGATAGAAAATTATCGATGTTTTAGGAGAAGAAAAAAGTTTAAACGAGTTAATAGTTTTTTAATTCATCATCAATCTTCCTCAACACCCGTGTCCCGGGATTTGGTGAACGTGGAAAAAGTTGTTTGAAACGTGACAGACAAAACGAATAGAAGCCGACTTGCCAAAATAAGGTGATATGACATCTTTGTATTTATTTATTTATTTATTTATTAGTTTTGGAGCTTTTACCAATTGGAGAGGACTCATGACCTACCAGAAAAACAAGCAGCTCAGCCGGAGAGTGGGAGGCCTATTCTGTGGGTGTCAAAACCAGCTACATGTCGCACGATGGGTGTGGATAAGATTTGAAGCACAAGAATTTCAAAGGAGCCCCACTGCAAAAGCATGTGGTGGCAGTTTCATTGCCCATCAAAATTTGCCACCTTATTCTGATTTCTATCATGTCCTTTGTCACCCTCCTTTATCCCCCTTCCCCTTTCACACCAACTTACCTTCCAATCTTTGTTTCAACTATTAATATGCTGAAATCGACCATTTCACCCATAAAAGGTAAAATAATGTGAATGATAATTAGATTTTTTAAGACTTAAAAAAAGTCTGAGAGTTGATTTGAGTAAACTGTCTTTTGTAGGTATAAGAGAAATTTATTCCAAACCACCATATCTTTTACGATTTTTTTACTACTATAAACAAATCTTAAGATTAGATTTATCAACCAAAGCACTTCTGTTCTTGTGGGTGGGGAGACTATAATTTAGAAAAGTGAGTCTTAACAGGTAAGAATTTTGAATCTTGTCCCTTGGAAACACGAAATATCAGCTTGGTTTCTTACACAGCAAGTTTTTAGCTCCTGTTAAATGGATTTAAGACCATCCTCACTTATCTTTTGAGGTAATGGCCATTTGGCTGTAAAGCTGTTTAGATGATTATCAGGGTATGGAGATGATTCCATGACCATAATGATAACGCCTACAAACACTAGGACCCCATCAGAAATTTTTTGTCAAAATGATAAAGCACAAAGCGGCTGTTCTATAGGGTGACGAGATTGAATCTGTGGGTATGGTGACATTTTGACAAATACAATGCGTCCTGAAGCATCGATGTTAGGGGTTGTGTAAACAACCAAAAGCCCATTTCAAAAGAAGCGAAATGGAGACAAAATGACATCCTGGATTGTGCTTTGCCAGGATTAAGTGAAACAGGATGTGGTGGAAAAATATACCCACATCCACCAATTTGTAAGATGTACAGAGCTTCCCCACCTCGGCGAGAAGTTGTACAATTCTCGGGCTATGTTGTTTTTCTCTTTTCAGATGGATGGTGCCTTGAAACTTTGAAATATGGACATATGTCATGGCTTTTGGAGGCAAAGTATCGTTGATATTGACTTGAGTAACTGCACCAACAAAGAAGAGAGACAGTGACTCGGATATGGATGTCTTCAAGAGACCTTATCCTCTTTCCTAGTAGTAAGGGAAAGGCGATAAATTTAGACCCTATGGAGGCGATAATGACAAATTTTAGGATAAAGCGTCGTGAAAAAGAAAACATTATCAAAGAAATAAACTATTCATCGTTGTCTATTCTTCCATAAAGAAACCTACAGCCTCCGAGGTTTTATAAGGGTTAAAGTCCCATAGCTTCTCTATATTGTTCTCATGCTTAACAGCGTGCTGCCTTATAAAAAACTGTGGGCTATCTTTTAGACTTTCTTCTTCTTCTTCTGCTGCTGCTGCTGCTGCTGCTGCTGCTCCTCCTACTCCTCCCCCTCCTCCCCCTCCTCCTCCTCCTCCCTTCTTAGAGAAATGAAAATGGGCGAACAAGTGAACTCAGTGTCCCAAGAGCGAAATATAAAGGGAACCGGTGCGAATGAAGCTTGGCCGGAAAGTCGAGTGGTCATGAAAGTTGGTGATGATGCTTCAGACTCGACATCCATCAGGTCCTCAGTAAGTTCGATGAACTCGGCCGCATCGTCGTGTTCATCGGAACTGATAGAGGATGCAACCTCTTCAGTATCGTGTTCATCATCGTCATCTTCCTCGCCAAACGGGCCTTTATATGAATTATCTGGGCTCTTGGTCCATCTTCCAATCAAGTAAGCGAATCTATGTAACTTTCTGTCAATGATCCACCTTGACATGTTCTCTCTGCTTTCATCGATTACATATCTTCTAAAGCCTTGAATTTGGGGGATTGAATAGCGTTTTTGCGGATGCAGGAGGGGTCTTTCGAAATACTACGAAGGGAAGTCCCAGTCTTTCATATCCCTAGCGAGTGTAAAGAGCTTGGAAGATCTGCTTAAGAAGACACCGCACAGAAAGAATCTGAAGCCATGCAAGAGCTACGCAGGGGGTTTAGATGGTCATAAATCAAGCACTCTTCCAAAAGCTAACATTTCAAAGAAGGCTTCAAGAGGATCTTTTCTGTCTTCAGTGAGTAAGAGGGTCAGTTCATTAGCAGGTTCCAGGCCTCCATTCCGGATACAGATGAACTGAAGAAGAGCATTTTAGTTCTTTGGTGAAGTAAATATCATACCAAAGTTATGGTGCTTCGTATGTTGAGTCTTGGCAGCTGATCCTCGTTTTGTTTACTTAGTAGATACATGGGTTTGTGGCTGCAAAACTCATTCCCGGAAGAAATTTGAAACATGGAACATAAGTTATAAACAAATCGTTATCACATGTAAAACCTCTGGCTGCCACCCACAAGGGTCTTTTATCATGTCTTCAAAGTTGTTTTCTTCAAAACATTCTTTTATTTGCCGCAAATCTTCAAAAGCAAAAGGCAGCAAAAGAAGTTATGAACACTGGTAATACCCTAAGCACCCATGAGAGTGGTCGAAGACAATTGAGAACAGGAATGACAAGGTGTTTTGCAGCTCAAAGAGTAACTAGATTTATGAGTGGCCGGAATTTGAATGATATTTTGAAGGTGTAAACATGTTTTCTCAACCCAATAATCCTGTGAGAATGTTGATTCAGTCTCAATTTCTTATTGTCTCTAGTTATCTGGAAGAGTAAATTTAATACTCGAATCAATTTAGTCAAGCCAAAAAAATTTAACCTCTTTTTTGACACAAATTATAGAGTCCATGAAGATCAAAACTGCTAAAGACCTGATTATGAGGGTGCGAAATTGAGATCTCCAAGTGCAAGCTTTACTAAATTATACGCGCAATTTCTCTCTGAAAGGGATTCAATTAGAGTGTTATGAATTATGCCATGGTAAAGGCTCTTGCCGTTTGAACGGCCCGTTCGTGGGCTTTGCAATTTTAATCATGCTTGTGTTACGTCCTGACTCGCAGTGTAAACCGCCTCTCCATTCACGTGACTATATTTGGCCGAACGGAGAATCAAGTTTTTTCGGAACAAGATATAAAACCAACACATCGCGTGGCCGAAATTTTGTCCCCAAAATTTCTAAATTAGATGTGTTTTGGACCCATTGAATAAGGGTATACACGTTTAATATCATATCTTGTAAACAGGCTCGATTCCGAGGAGATGAAAGCATTTCCTCATCACAGTTGCAGTTGCTTCACATAGCAAGAGTCTGCTTGTTTCCTCAGCCGACCCAACAACCTAATCAAAGTTTGGGAGAATGGTAGTTAGATAAGAAAGCATCCATCTCACCTTTTTTATTGACACTTTGCATCTTTTTGGATCACATCTCACTAGAGACGGGAGATTCCTCATGTCATCTCCGCTAACAGAAAATTTGGTGAGCGAAATAATTGAGATAAGATTCAACGTTCGTGAACAATACCTGGCAATTGGAATAGAATTTCGTGAAGTACTCAGACAAATTGTAGAGGTATTCACACAACACATTTGGCAATAGATTGATGCAGGCCTCTTCAACAACCTGAAAATTGAAATGGCAGATGCCCAATCAGGTCCAGCCATCATGTCACTATTAAAGCGTACTCATCCCGAGGTTGAGAAGTAAGAGGGATTAAGTGACATCTTACCTCAGAGAACTGCAGCAGATGAAGTCCCAGTGCACGTTCATCCGCATGAGCCAAGACTATCTCCCCAGCCTATAACATACAAATAGAAACTAAGAAAACCAAAAACAACACTAGACTTCAACAAGTTGACTGGTTGAGTCACATGACCCGGTCATACTTAGCTGCCAGGACATTTTTGCAAAAAACGAGTCATTGAAATCCACATACCGCATACGGGGGGATAAGACAAATCTACAACTTCACATCTCCTAGAATTCACATATTAAAGCCCAGACAAATCTTGAATCTGAAGTGATGTAGATTAACTCTGGACTAATATGAAGTTGTTGTATAAGATTTATTTATTTATTTTTATGAAAAAGACTTGGCCCGTGCAATTATATTGATAAGTGACGGTAACAATTATGTTCAGAACAAAAGGCAACAATTCCAATATGGGGAAAAAAGAAGAAGAAGAAGCATATAATTAGGCATTTATATGAGATCTGAGTTCTCTTTTATAAATCGTGTACTAGTATAAAACCCCCATTTTAGTAAACAGAAATTAAACTACTATGAAAATACGAAATACATTTCAGAAAAAGTTGGGAAGAGAGGAAGGGAATCACCAAAAGGGAAAAAACAGGAAGAAAGCGGCATTTCCATACAATGTGAGTGGAAGTTCCAGATGAATCATTCAGGCATACTAGGGTTACCATAACAACTTAGCTAAACTCGAGTCAAATGCACCTGTAATATATAAAAATTTTAGGTACATAATGCCGGGAGTAGAAATAATACTTACGTTCTTCAAACCCTCAATGTCTTTACCAGATTTTCTAATGATTGAACAAATGCGAGCATGGGCATACAGCAAATATACAGCAGTATTTCCCTGTGCAAGACAATTTTAAAGGACTTAGAAACAAAAATAAGTACTAGCAGAGCTAACGCAACAGGAGTTCCAATTGCAACAACTAATGCACACATAGGGTAGAGAGAGATGATGAATAGATGACGAAACCCTGTAATAATGTATGCAGTAACGAGCTTCATGGGGAATTCGAAAGGTAATTCATAAATCAAGAGAAAGCAGTAACAGAGGAACATAAGAGTAGGCATGGGATAAAGTATTCAATAAAACTAATATATTAATAGCTCTGTAGCTGAGCCTCAAATAATCTCCACACACAAAACCAGTGGATGGTACTGCACCTTATCATTTAGCATCTGATCAAAATTAAATGTGTAATTGGTCAATCTGTTGTTCTTCAAATCAGCATACCTACCAAAATGATTACAAATTTCATCAGAATACAATTTCAAACTTTATCAGAATATTTACATGCAATATTTGTTCCACTTAATAGAAATGCAAAGCATTAGAAACATGAAATTCTGAAGCACAGTGGAGTAACATGAAATTGCAGTATAACTTAGCAAATTTTTCAGGAAGAGCAAAAAGTAATATTCCTAGGACTCTCTCTTCAATAACAACATAAGTGTCCTGATGGAATTCACTTAATGTTTAGCTTTTAAATCTCTCAGTTACAAATATAAAATCAAATTTCAAGTATTATATGTCAAAATTGAACTATTGTTAGATGATTAAAAACCACAAATGAAATACAAAACGTCAGAAATTATTTGTAGGATATAATTGAATGCCATAGACCAATTAAAACCAATATAACACTTTGAAAATGAAAAGACTACCAAATCAAACTATAAGATGGCAAGATACCTTATCTTCATAAGACAGCTATACATCATAATGTTTTATGGTGAGGATATTTACAGGTCAGACAAAGTCTGCAAGAACTTATAGAGTTCTATTGGTTGTGTTAATGTGGGAATATAAGAGTATGGAAAGCTTACTTAACAGCACCATAGCCCACTGCCTCTGCAGTGCGTTCAAGCTCCTCTTTGGTCCATTCTACATCCTTACCTAGCCAAGATAGAATAAATATTTACACATTTCATTAGCTTAGAAGTTCAGAAGCAAGGACTTTTTGTAAGTGGACAACATCAAAGATCATACGGTTTACAACCGTAAAAAAGAAGAGGTTTTGGAGATGATTGCAAAAACACGAGATATAAGAGAAAAACTACATTTGTGACAAATAAAAGAAAAAATGAGTCATTCACCACCATACCACGCTCAATAAGTGCTGTTTTACTGCGACTCTTGGCTTCATCAAGTAAATCAACCAACCGAACTACTTCAGTGTTGCGGGTTCGGAAGCGCTTTCCATCCTCTCCAAGAACAAGACCAAAACCAACATGGCTAGCTTTAGGGTATTTGTTATCATCAGCTGGCAGCCAGCCCACTCGTTTGACAGCCTAAAATATAAAGACGAAAGTAACTCTGATTTTATGCTTCAGATCACAAATTCAAAATAGCAGTACCTCATGAGTTATAAGACGGTTAATCCAATCACTGTCAACTACTAATTATGAAATTAATGCCAAATATGTAACATCAGAGACAAAGCAAAGCAACACGTGTAGATCACCACAAAAATGGTTTACAAGATAGGGCTCTGGATACATACCTTAAACACCATATCAAAGTGTTGCTGCTGCCCAACATCAGTAACATATATAATCCACTGAGCTTCCTCTATGTTAAGACGATACCTATACATTGCAATTAGCACTGTCAGTACAAGTGAGCCTTATAATCACTCCACTATCCTTCAGTCATAAACTTTTAGACAACTACATAACTATCTATAACAATAACCTTGTAAAAAATATAAGTTTGTATTTATATCATAAGATGGACAACAATAACCTACAGAAAGTCATCCAAATTTTACGCCTTAAAAGTATTAAGCAAGTTAATTATGGTAATTCGAATATCATTGTCATTTTGAGAGCACTAACATTTATAACACTTCACCAATTTATGTCAATCAGATTGTACAGGGTACATGGGAAGAAGCTATGCTTATATGAAACAGAAGAAAAAAAATTATGAAACCAAAAACAAAGGAACCCTCAACTTCAAAGTTCATTAAAACTAAGACATCAATGGTAAACAGAACTAACCAAAGAGCTGCTAGATCAGTTGAAGCATAGTTGAAACCACCATCACTCTTCACAACAATAAGTGGTATATTAAACCCTTGAAGAAAGATGACACGAGCACCTTGACTGTCCTCGATCAGATTTTTATCAGTCAATTCCTTCAAAACGTTTGGTATATACGGATTATAGAAACTTTCCCCCTGTCAGCAAGAAATTCCATATGTAAATTAAAAACTTTTACCCACTTTTTCAAACTCAACTAAAATAAGAGCTGAAACAAAAATAGTAGACACTGAAAATCTTAGTCCATATGAAAGGAATGATCCATCAGCATTTCATGCAACATCAACGAAAACCTGTTTTCTAATTTATTTATTTTTTATTTAATTAACACTACTACAAACTAGTGATGCATCATTCGTTTACTTCATTGTTTATGGAATATTGAACACCGTAAAGGCAAATAAGGAACAGAAGGTTAGTTAAACCTCACATTGCAGCAGACAATGTAACTTTTTCTCCAATATTCACTATTGCTTTATTCCCCCATCCCTTACAACTGAAAAGAAAAAGAAAAAAATATGCAACCAAACAAATATCTTGTGTAGCTTATGTTAACTTGCATCACTTCAATCCCATATGGTTTTGTTACATCTAAACCTTGTATAAACTTAAATGGGTTGCATTTTACTTATGCTACTTCAATATTTTGTCCAAAAGATAGAGACTTTAATCTAGACTAAATGCTCTAAAGAAACATTGACCAAACACAAGACAGATGTTCCCCTACTTGAAAGAAAAAATGCAAAACTTGATCAAATGGAATGTTGCTCACATCTTGATATAAAATCTACCCGTGGTTAGCAGGCTTTTAAGAAGCCATTCAATGCAACCGTAAGACCAGCGCCAACTCCATCCCAGCCTTTTATCAGCCAAGTCGAATGAATATATAAACAATTGTTCCGCTAGATATGCACAGTGAATGAAGTGACTCAAAGTAAATAGCTCTCTAGTGGCACCATGTTATGAAAAGTTTTTCAATACCTTTTCCTCTATTTTAACTCCAAGGCGTTCATACACACTATTAAACTCATTCCGACTGATCATGCAAATCTGTGTCCAAGCCCTGTGGTACTTCTCCTCCCCAGCCTGTCAAAAGTTCAGCCATGACAAACCTATAAGGTGAGATTCGACAGACATAAAGTGAACCCTAAATATTTAGATACTTTAGCAGCTTCCCAAAACACTACATTATCTGAGAGAACAACCTCAGTCCTTAAGCTAGAAAAGTAAATAAATCACCTGGAGGCGAACCACTGCCTTTTGTGCTCTCTCTTTAAAATCAGGATCACTATCAAATCTCTGCTTTGATGCCTTATAGAATGCCTACAAAAGTTCCATTTGAGTTAGAATAATAATTCATCATTTAATTTCTCATCTCTGAGAACATATGACAAAATAACTAATATTGTTGCACACCTCTACTCCAATTTTCATTTCTTAAAAATAGACAAGAGCCCTTCAATGTGATGAGGTATATTATCTCACAAACAATTCAGTCTAACCTCACAATCTTCCTGACATACCCTTTCAGTAAAAAGAACAAATGTTATGCTCTGATATTTCAAATATAATTTAATCCAAAGATTAACGAGTTTACTAACAAAGGAGAGCAAGTGAATGAATAGTGTATCTTAGCCCTTATAGCATGATGTTAATCCAGTTAAAAAGACAGTATGAATAACCAACTAATTGCTATTACTGGGTTGGTCCAAGTTGTGACTTAAAAGGCAGAAGTACAACATCAGCCTTGTGAAGGAATAAACAAGATCCAAAATCAACCCAAGTTGTTCTGAATTTTCCACTTACCTGCAGATCTCCAACTGCAGTTTCATTAGCATTTTCCCAGTTCGGAATCTTCTCAAAGAGGAATTCAATCAACATACCAAACTGCAAAACACACAGGACCAACTTGAGCTACATTGGTGATAGGACTGGGGCAGTGTACATTAAAGGGAGCATTTTCTCTACATTATAGAATAACTTCTAATTCAAGCAATTATGAAACAACAAAGGCCATTTAACTAAGGATGATACCATCACTTCAACTCTAGACAACACAAAACTAGCATAATGAGAGTCATCTAATTTCTAAGGTATGCAAAATCAGACTATGGATCTCAACCTTCTGAGTTATCTCTAAGTTCTATGTCACTATAAGATTACCCAAGTGGCAATTGGGAAACAGAGCAGGTAATGCTACCTTTTTCCAATTATCAAAACCTACCGGAGCTAAGAACATGCTGGATGATGGAAAGACTAGAAAGAGAGATTATATTTATATTTTCTGTCGTCCATAGAGAAATCATGTAGCTCTTATGGTACATAAAATACAAGCTACTGGATTTGACTGGAAATGAAAACAAAACCAAAGACATAGCTTAAGCCCTTATAAAACACAAATAGCTTCTACATAATAAATACACATTGTCACAAACAGGATTTACCTGAGTCCCCCAGTCACCAACATGGTTCCGTCGAAGAACTTTAACATGTGAAAACTCAAGCATACGGGCTAGAGTGTCCCCAATAATGGTAGATCTTAAATGGCCTACATGCATCTCTTTTGCTATATTAGGTGAAGAAAAATCAACAACAGCTGTTTTGATTTGAAGCTGGGGTGCCCACGTATCGATACCATCGATAAGCATTTTTTGAAGACTCTGCAGCAGCAATATTTGGAGTTAACCAACCATAAAATTTTATACACCAATTAAATATCCTTCTCTTTTTTTTTTTCTTTTTCTTTTCTTTACTTTTCCTTTTCTGATTAGCTATCTAGTACTGGGCATAAAAGATGGGATCGTTTACTCAAGCAAAACAAATTGAAAAGGATAAACACTAAAAAGCAAAGATATGTTCCAACTGCAAAGAAAATAAAAGGTTATAGGCAAGCACACGCCTTAGCTATCCATTGCCTTGATAATGTGACATTCACAAATCCAGGCCCAGCTACAGAGCAAGATTCTATCATTTCTGATTGAGGGAGATTTTTCATGATGGCCTACAAATACAGAAAAAGAAAAAGGATAATCATCAGATACTATCAATTCAGAGTTTAGTACAGATATCACGACCATCCATGATGAATTAAGTTCTAATAATCACGAAGAACAGAGAAAGCAAAAGGAACATCAATTTCAATACCTGTCCAACTGATGGGGGGCCCTTAAACTGAGTTTCCTTTCCTTTCATTTTAGACCAAAGGCCCATTGCATTATTACTGACAACATACAAAATCCTAGTTTAGCAAGAAAAAGAACTCTCCATGAAACATAAAACTACCTATATTTCTAGAGATACTATAGAAAAGACAACAGTTCTAGGCAAATAACATAACTACAATACACAAATATTTTCATCAGAGAAGTGAGCATAATACCATTGGTAATCCCCAAATTTTGCAGTGCAAGCAGCAACCAAAGGCTCTACATCCGGCACATTAGGCACCGTTGTCTTAAGTGACGCCTCGAAAAGTTTCGCTAACTGTCGCTTCAAGTTTCCCACATTTTGGTCATCCTGTGGCACAATCCAAAATTACTTCTCAAGAACAACTCGATTGCACCGCCCAATCAAATTAGCAAAGCAGTTGGCACCGTGATAGTACATTCCTTCGCCAACAGCCCCACGTGACCAACAAAACAAAGTATCTGAAGCAAGTGACCATGTGTTAAATCACTTACGTTTGCCATTGTTGAGATCGCTTGTATCTTTGTTGCCCAAACGAGCCTTCTAGATGTCGCCCTCAACGAGTCTGTCTAGTTCCGCATTGAACACATTAAATTACTAAAATTCCTTGGCCAACTTAGTTCAATTTAAAAAATAAAGAAGAAATGACTACAAGAAATGGCAAATGGAAGAGCAAAATACAATCCTTTAATCCTTCAATTTTACACTCCGAAACACACACTATACAATCACACATTGCGACAGCATATCATGAATAATATAATAAGCCAGGATTCTCTATCAGTTGAGGCCTGGGAAACTGAAGAGGAATAATCAGACAATCAGAAAACACTTGGAGGTCGAAGTCTATGCTTGGCTAGAAGCACAAGCAAGGAAATCGATGGCGACTTCACATGAGAGAGAGAGAGAGAGAGAGAGAGAGAGCATGCAAACGTACCGACGGCGGGGAGATACAGAGAGGGCTGAGCGTGAGAAAGGCGATGGACGGAGAGAAATGGGGAGGGAGAAACCGGCGCTAGTTGTAGGGCTAAGGACGCTATCATTACTTTCTTGTTTATTATATATTCCGTCTGAGCTTTTAACTAAAGCCAACCCCCGACCAACGTTTCTCTTCTGTTCAATGGACCGTGGTGCTCTCTGCTTAGGGTTTAGGCAACCCCCTCTCGCTTTTCCACAATTTTTCTTTGTTGGCCAATGCCCTTCTGACATGTCAGCAAACGGATTACTTGGCCAATAGAACTTCTTACGACACGCTAATGGGTCTGTAGCCAAAGTTTCGTCAAGCCCAAATTAGAGCGCTAACGTGGAGGCCCATAACAGCACTTGTATTTGCGAGTCTGTAGACCTCAATCTCATCATAAGGTTCTCGTTTCCTCAATCGAACGGCTGAAAACAGCAATCTCTTTGTAACGACTTTTAATAGAATTTCCCATGCTTCGTACCTGAGTAAAACCGGACGATGGACTAAAAAAAGGTATCTTTGGTATCGTCGTTCTTATCCGATCCGCATCGTCCAATCATGCGACTACAGACTCACAGGATCGCAGAAAACGAGATGGTCGCCTCCTACAAATAGACCCGCCGGGGTGATAACTTCATTTATCGGGCACCACCCTAGATAGAGGGAGTGAGAGAGAGAGAGAGAGAGAGAGAATGAAGAAGGCAGGGAAGGGTTTCAAGCCCAACGCCAAAGCGGAGGGGAGGAAGGACAGGAAATCGGCGACCGGCATGAGCGGATCTCCGAAGAAAGGGGGTCACGGGGGCAAGTTCACATGGGTTGGCGATGGCTACACTCAGGAGGAGATCGGGTTCATAGAGAAGCCTGTGGATGCCAAGGACCCAATGTTCGAAGATCCAGAAGAAATCAAGACCGAGTGATCGTATCGTGATCCTGTACCCGTCAGTTAAACTATGAGATGTATATATTCCTTATGATCGGTGATCCGTAGCTTCTTGTTCTAATAAATTTATGAGAGTCCTGTACAGTTCTTATAGTTACGGATTTCTACTATCTTTTAGTTGCTTGATCTGATCTGCTGTTTTATTTCTAAGTGCGATGAAGACTATCTTTCGTTACTCCTCCTCCAGTAACCATTAGCTACGTTGATCTTCTTTCTCCCTACGTTGATCTACACTATTGTCCCTTGAGAAAAGTTCAACTCAACGGTAATCCGGCATCTTTTTTTTTTTTTTTTTTCTCTTCCATCAAAGAAAAATTACATTTAAATATAAATCCTTAATATATCTTAAAGAATTCATTCTTGCTCAAAATTTTATTTCAAAACATGTTTTTTATTTATAAATAAGGTCTTAAATAAAGTGATCAAGTTAGTCCTTGAGGTGATCAACCATCTCTTTGAAAAGTAGTTGGCTGGTTATCCATTTTCTTGAAATATTGTCCTTTTTTAAGGTGTGACGTCCACATCTGGATGATCTATCGTGGATTTGAAGAACAGGGGAATGGGTTGATCTATTGTACGTATATATTCGGATATCTCTCCTTAAAAATAAAATATTTATTAATCCTATTTTCTTATTACCTCTTGAATGTTCATCTAACCATAATTTAACTTTAGTTTTTATTGGCTTAATTTAAACCAAATCCCCACTCATGTCCACTAAAAGTAAAATCTATTACAGATTGTAATTCATTCAAACTGTTTTTCACATACAGTAATGCTCAAAACACCTTACGCATCCCTACTAACTTAAATTAACTACTTGCCTAACGTGTTTCCTTGCAACTACCGGACTATTAATCACGTTTTCCCCGGCTATAAAATGGATTTCTAATAGCAACTGACATTCAAATAACTTGTCTAAGGTAGCAACACAAATGAAGCAATTGATATTATTATAACCAATCTCAAATTACAAAGTTTAAGGTTCTAAAACTACCCGTCAAATCATCATTAACACTATTTTTATTCTTACCCTCTCAGAAGAGGAGGATCCCTTAAAAGATTAGCCTAATGCGGCAAGTATCCATTATTATTTAGTCAAAGGTGAAAGAATGGTTTTTTTTTTTTTTTTTTGCATTTGAGATACTATAAGATCAAAAGAAAATGATAATAGTATTATAAAATTTGTCATATTCAATTAGAATATATGTTCTTATTATTAGCAATGCTATGCTTACTATTATAAAGCTGAGAGAGATCAAAAATGATTTAGGATTTTGTCAAACCTATAGAGAAGTTATTGTCACATATTAAGCTCCTTCTCCAAAAGGCCAACTTTAACGAGAGAGATACCAACCTGCTTATGTAGCTAAAAAATGCTAATTACTTTCCCAATGCATAACATAGAGTGTTAGACATGCCGCATAGCTAAATTGTAACACCATCTTACACTTAGAATTTATAGTGTCCTTTTTGTGGCCCAAGTGCCCTTAGAGAGCCATGATAAAATAAGACCATACTGGAATTCACTATTTGGTTATAAATTAAGTTAACTCTAATACTACTTGTTGTGAGTTGGGTTATTTTACTAAAAAGTTAACTTAAGAGATAAAAATAACAACTAACTTATATGATCAAAAACATGCCACACAATTTGGTTGTGACACTCTAATAAATAAACATATTAAAACAATGACGATATTTATGATTCATATTACTTAAATATGATTTAAAAATTATATTTGGTGACAACGATAATTTTATTATTGAATATATTTTTAGATAAAAATAAGATTTATAATATAATATTAAGAATTAAGTTTAAATATGACATTCTTTTCATTGCATATTGTTAAAAATTTGCTTTGAAGCATTGGGAAAAGACATTTTTCATTAATTTTTGGTAGGAATGGATTTTATAACAATAACTAAATTATATTGTGTTAAAGAAAATGTTTGTAAGCATTCGAATGGGTCTTAATAAATTGGTTGGAAGAAGAGAAAAGAGTACGATCAATAAGCTATTAATCTAACCAAGCCAAGTACTTTCCGTTAACTTGGAAAGCTATCCCAGGAAGCCACGTGAGCAAACCCAACCTTTAAATTAATCACCGAAACGTGGAGATGCCTCAAATACGTTTCGGAATCCATCGGCACGACGCAAAGCGAAGCTAAAGACGCCATCTCCCCCTTCCCGGAGACAATGGCTGCTCAGAACGCAACTCCAGAGAAACGATAGCGGAGAACACGAGATGGGCAACAAGATAGCGCGCACAACACAAGTGTCGGCCTCCGAGTACTATCTCCACGACCTGCCGTCGTCGTACAACCTCGTCCTCAAGGAGGTTCTCGGACGAGGCCGGTTCTTGAAGTCGATTCTGTGCAAGCATGACGAGGGCCTGGTCCTCGTCAAGGTCTACTTCAAGCGTGGCGACTCCATCGATCTCAGAGAGTACGAGCGCCGCCTCTTTCAGATCAAAGAGATCTTCCGCCCCCTGGACCACCCCCACGTTTGGCCCTTCCAGGTCCAAATCTTGTTCAATTCATTATCCTTATGATTTTAATGATGTTTTTTCCGGCGAGAAAGTGTGAGAAAAAAGTTATGGAACTTCAGTTTCAATTTCTGATACACCCATGTGGCTGATTTTAATTCAGCTGAAGTCGTTACTTCCCGTGTTGAAGTTCTAAGTTTCTGTTTGCTTTCCAAGAAAATTGCCGTGGAAGTTCCGTTTTGAACTCTAATACGCATATGTGGGTTATCATAGTCACGCTGAATAGAGTACATAAATGTTTGGTTACCGGAAAAATGGGGGAAGGGAGGAGATTGAAGACTGTTATTATTTTGCTTTTTGTTGGACTGCGTTTGATGAAAAGAGAGGTCTGGGAATTACTTAAGTGAAATTAAGCAATAGTGGTTGTAATTTCAAGGAAGTTTATTTTTCGGAGGTTGTATTGTGAGGACCCATATAAAGAGTTTACTTTCTTCGGTTTGTGTCGTCTTTTGAGAATACTAATGCGGTTGTGTTCTCTTGCAGTTCTGGCAAGAAACAGATAAAGCAGCTTATCTTTTGAGGCAATACTTCTTTAACAATCTTCACGACAGGTTGAGTACTCGGCCTTTCCTCAGTCTCATTGAGAAGAAGTGGTTGGCTTTTCAGGTTTCTCTTCACTCAATCTAAAACCCTGACTTGCAAGTGTTTAATGGGTATGGTTCTTCTCAGCATTTTTGTTCTCTGATGGATGTGCAGTTACTTATTGCTGTGAAGCAGAGCCATGAGAAAGGAGTTTGCCACGGTTGGTCCTAATAGTTCAAGGAATCCAGTCATGCCATGATTTTTTTTTTTTTTTTAATGATTATTTGTTGGTCTAATTTCTATTAACTCTTCAAAATTCTCAGGTGATATTAAGTGCGAGAATGTGCTGGTTACGTCTTGGAATTGGCTTTACCTTACTGACTTTGCATCCTTCAAGCCCACTTACATTCCCTATGATGACCCTTCGGATTTCTCATTTTTCTTTGATACTGGAGGAAGAAGACTCTGTTATCTCGCACCTGAGGTTGGTTCCTAGCATGTCTTTTTTACACTTATTTCTTGTTACTTTGTTTATTGCATCGAAATGCTATTGGATGATTCTTGACTCAGGTACTGATTCATCTTTAACACCAACTGATGTATAAAGATATTACTATCCTTATTTCATTTCTTAAAACAACTACAATTATGTAAAGAATACAGTTACAGAAACTTATAAGGCACTATTTTTATGCAATAAAAACTAAGACTGTTATCTAACTCAATAGGTCTCTTTTGTTTTGTATTGGATTGGGAGTTTAATTGCAAGATCAGGTTCAAAGCATAGTTTCAGCATTTTGAAGATGGATTACATCTTGATTTCATTGAAATGGGACTGATAACAAAATTTGTCAGGACACAAGCAATTTTGTTAAATTTAGCCTAACGATGAAATCAGCTAGTGCAAATGACTAACCATTTTTCTTAAATTTCTTCTCTTTATTGGAGGCATGTGGATGCTTCAACCCTTGATGTATGAATTAATGATTAACAGGGACATCGAAATGGACATCTTTTTTTTCTTTTCTTTTTCATAATTGTTGAGGAAAACCTTGCTGTGGTTTACCAAGTCTTTTAACTGGGGATTGTTGAATTACGTCTCTTCGTATTTTCCCTTGGTTTTTTGCTTGCCTATGATTTTTCATTTCTCCCAATTGTTGCCTTTTTTCTTGTTTTATTTCTCAAGGAGATACTTTCCTTTATTTGCATTCTCTTTTTGTTCTTTATCTGTCATATGGCACTTAGAACCTACAGGCTTGCATTGTAAATTGCTTCACAAGAATTTAGGTGCATAAGGTTCATGTGATTGTCATAGTATCTATCTTGCTTGAAGTATGCTAGCTAATTCAATTCCTTGGCTAAATTTTTAGCCGCATAAGTAAATGTGATGGTGGGCCTTATAACAGTTCTCCTGACTATGGTGGTGCAAAACTTTCTTGGCTTTTTGTAAAAACCTACTTGTGTTAGGAAAATTAATCTTTCTTTGGTGGTTCCTATATCTTTAAGATCCTATAAAAGAAGTCTGCCAATGATGCTTTTAAATGCTATCAGTGATTAGTGTATGCATTTGTCTTGGCAGTGTACTACATCAACTGTGAATAACATTACCATATAATTGATTGCTCTCACTGTTGGTCAATTTTCAGAGATTTTATGAGCATGGAGGTGAGATGCAGGTTGCACAAGATGCACCTCTGAGGCCATCTATGGATATCTTTGCCGTGGGGTGAGCATTCTTTGCCTTCTGTATGTGCACTTGGAAGTACTCTTTCTAAAGTTTCATTCTTGACAGCAGAAACATTAATTTCTAGACTTGTCAATGTTATTGAGAAAATCGTGCATGATTGAGAATTAGTTACTGAGGCATTGTTCACAGGATGATTGTGCCCGAGTGAATTAGTTGTTCGATAAGATGATCTGTCTATAAGCATGCAAATTAAAATGACAAAAGTGATTTGAAGCTACTATAACAATAAATTAACTATGAGCAACTATTTTCATGTGTTTGGTAATGAAAGGCAACAATAATCTTTTTAGAGTACCAACTAGATTACCTGAACGATTTTTTTTTTTTTTTTTGATTTCCAGTTAAGATAAACTAGAACACAATTTTTCTTTTCATTTTTTCTTGGTAGGGGTAGCAATTGTTTCTCAGTGAGTTGATTTCTTCAACATCTTGATGTTGGGGGAGTCAATTGGCTGTTCCCACATGCTAATGAATGGAAATTGGCAGCTCTTTGAGCTGCATAAATGTTAAAATTGATATATCTGGTTTTTGTGTTCCCTTGTCTCTTAGAATTAAATATAAAAACAGGTATTATATAAACCTTCCAGTTTCTTTCTGTCTTTCTTTTTGTCTTCAGAGCTGCGCTCACCATATTGCTATTTTAGGTGTGTAATTGCAGAGCTATTCCTTGAGGGTCAGCCACTATTTGAACTCTCCCAGCTTCTTGCTTACCGCAGAGGGCAATATGATCCTAGCCAACTTCTTGAGAAGGTAGTCCCTTTCCCTCTCTCCTTATATAGTCCATACTCCTTGGTTTGGAGCTGTATTTTTGGGATTCCATATTACCATGTTGTCCCTCTAGCCTTAGCCTTAATTTTTAGTCTTGCTTTCATTCTGAATTTGCTTTAGCTCTGGTCCGTGTAGCTCCAAAATGCTTACTATGAGTATTGTTGTAGCTATGTTTCTATTACTTCATCTCAACTTGCGTTCCAGCTCTCTGACAAGCCATTTGTTGCTCACTGGTTTCAGATCCCTGATTCTGGAATCCGCAAGATGATACTACATATGATTCAGTTGGAACCAGAATCAAGGCTTTCTGCTGAAAGTTACCTGCAGGAATATGCAGCCGTTGTATTTCCAAGCTATTTCTCACCATTTCTGCATAGTTTCTACTGCTACTGGAATTCTCTTCATTCTGATATGAGGGTAATTGACTTTCTTGTTATATGTTGTCAGACCAATTTCCAGATTTCAACCACTTGGACTTATTACAACTCACATGAAGTACATTGCTGCTTTTTAATTAATATATGCAGGTTGCATTGTGCCAAAGATTTTTCCAAGAGATACTTAAGCAAATGATGAGCAATAGGCCATGTGAGGAGACAGGTACTGGACTCACTATATCTTCTAACGGTACTGGTGGTGAACTGTCGCAAAAGATGGTTGCAAAACAAAATATTAGCTGTACAAATGACTCATTCAGAAAGCGAGAGCACACTGAAAAAGGTTTGGTTCGTGGTCAGTTTGAACTTCTTGGTGATCTGAATTTGCTGCTTAAGGATGTTAAACCTAATAATCATTACCCCCGTTCCAAGCCAATGCTTGAAGATGCATCTGATTCTGCATTTTCCCAAAATATTAAAGGCTATGGGCTGCACTCTTCCGGTGACCTAGTTCAAACTATCTCCAACGCATTTAGAAGGAATGATCATCCCTTTCTGAAAAAGATTACGATGAATGATATGAATACGTTGATGTCTGAATATGACAGTCAATCAGATACCTTTGGCATGCCCTTTTTACCATTACCTGAAGAGAGTATGAGATGTGAAGGTATGGTTCTGATTGCCTCTCTTCTTTGCTCTTGTATACGAAATGTCAAGCTGCCTCATTTGAGGAGGGCAGCCATACTTTTGCTTAAGTCTTCTGCACTATATATTGATGATGAAGATCGGTTGCAGCGAGTGCTTCCATATGTTATTGCAATGCTTTCTGATCCAGCGGCAATTGTGCGTTGTGCTGCGTTGGAGACTTTGTGTGACATTTTGCCTTTAGTTCGAGATTTTCCTCCCAGTGATGCTAAAATATTTCCAGAGTATATTCTTCCTATGTTGTCCATGCTTCCTGATGATCCAGAAGAAAGTGTGAGGATCTGTTATGCCAGCAATATAGCTAAGCTGGCACTAACTGCATATGGATTCTTAATTCATTCGATAAGCATGAGTGAGGCAGGTGTCCTTGAAGAATTGACTTTAGCACAGAAGTCACTGGCATCATCTAATGATAGATCTGAACGGCTCCAGAGGATAAATACTGATGCACAACTAGCACAGCTGAGGAAGTCCATTGCAGAGGTTGTTCAAGAACTTGTTATGGGTCCGAAGCAGACACCAAACATCAGGAGAGCACTCCTTCAGGATATTGGCAATCTATGCTGCTTCTTTGGCCAGAGACAGAGTAATGACTTTCTGTTGCCCATACTGCCTGCTTTTCTGAACGATCGAGATGAGCAGCTTAGGGCAGTGTTCTATGGGCAAATAGTTTATGTATGCTTTTTTGTGGGCCAAAGAAGTGTAGAGGAATATCTCTTGCCTTACATTGAGCAGGCTTTGACCGATTTAACAGAGGGTGTAATTGTCAATGCTTTTGATTGCTTGGCTGTTCTATGTAAAAGGGGTTTCTTACGGAAGAGGATACTTCTTGAGATGATAGAACGAGCATTCCCCTTGTTATGTTACCCCAGTCAGTGGGTCCGAAGGTCAGCTGTTGCTTTCATTGCTGCTAGCAGTGAGAGCTTAGGTGCGGTAGATTCCTACGTTTTCCTTGCACCATTTATACGGCCTTTCCTTCGTAGACAACCAGCATCTTTAGCTTCTGAGAAGGCTCTTCTTTCATGTTTAAACCCCCCAGCCACAAGGGCGGTATGTTATCAAGTCTTAGAAAATGCCAGGAGTTCAGATATGTTGGAGAGACAGAGAAAGATATGGTACAATTCAGCACCACATTCTAAACAATGGGAAAACATGGATTTACTCAATAGAGGGTCCATGAAGAATTGGCCGGATAACCAACAAAGTTCTCAGGCTGAAACACCCATTGACAAAGCATTGCAACAGCCGGAGTTAAGTGAATCTGATGATGGTGAGGTTAAATTGAGAGATATGGGAAATTTTATGTCCAATACTGCTAGCACAGTTGATATTCGTGATACTCTATGCTCAGAAAAGCTAAAATTCTCTGGCTTTATGTCGCCACAGGTTAGTGGTGTGAGTAGTTTTATGTGTGATAAATCATCAGAAGGCATACCATTGTACTCCTTTAGCATGGACAGGCGAGCAGTTGGAATTACTCCTGCTGCATCTGATTCCCCATCACAAGTAAATTCCACTGGAATTGGTTCATCATCCATGCCTTGGATGGATCCTGTAAGCAAGTCATTTAGCTTAGCTAGTTCAGTTCCAGCACCCAAGCTTGTGTCAGGCTCATACAGCATCACCACTGGTTCTAAACAATTTCATAGAGTAGTACATGAACCAGATGGCAATGAAAATGATCAAATGTTCTTTGTCAATAATAAATTTCAAGAGACTGGATCATCTGGCATAATGAAAGGCAGTTCTATTACTGTGGAAGATGCCTCCACTTCAACTGATCTCACAGGATTGCCTTCTTTTGCACGGACATCTTCAATTTCTGATTCAGTTTGGAGGCCACGGGGGGTTTTAGTTGCACACCTTCAGGAGCATCGCTCAGCAGTTAATGACATAGCCATAACAAGCGATCACAGCTTTTTTGTGAGTGCATCCGATGATTCCACTGTCAAGGTTTGGGATTCCAGAAAGTTGGAAAAGGACATCTCATTTAGATCAAGGCTAACTTATCACTTGGAGGGAAGTCGGGCACTGTGTGCTGTAATGCTTCGGGGTTCTGCTCAAGTTATTGTTGGAGCATGTGATGGCATGATACATATGTTTTCCGTAGATTACATTTCTAGAGGTCTTGGCAGTGTTGTCGAGAAGTATTCAGGTATTGCGGATATAAAAAAGAAGGATATCAAAGAAGGTGCCATACTGAGCCTCTTGAACTACTCTGCTGATAGTTCTTTCGGTCAGATGGTAATGTTTAGCACACAAAATTGTGGGATCCATCTGTGGGATACTAGAAAAAACTCCAGCTCATGGACGCTAAAAGCAACTCCTGAGGAGGGGTATGTATCTTCTTTAGTAACAGGTCCTTGTGGGAACTGGTTTGTGTCAGGATCTTCAAGAGGTGTGCTTACCCTTTGGGATCTGAGATTCCTCATACCTGTGAATTCATGGAAATACTCTCTTCCATGCCCAATAGAGAAGATGTGTCCTTTTATTCCTCCTTCAGATGCCTCTCTGCCTACAACTACACGACCCCTTATTTACGTTGCTGCTGGTTGCAATGAAGTTTCTCTTTGGAATGCTGAAAATGGAAGCTGCCACCAGGTACTTGGAAATTTTTTCTAACCATGCTTGCTGAAAAAAGAAAAAAAGTGTAGTCAAGGAATTATATGATATTCCCCTGCTGGGAACAGCCTTGTACTCACAGAACAACACCCTCCTTCCTTCACCAAGGCCTGAAACAAGGGTGGTTGACAGGGAATGACTTACTCTTCCCTGCTTCCAAACAGAAAAGTAGTTTCAAGTAAAGAATAAAAAGATCTCTTGACAGTGACAGCATGATGTTTGGTAGAAAGCAAAGTTTCAAGTGTAGACGCTTGTAGTTCATGAGAAATGGGTTGATGGCATGCTGTTTTCTCTTTAGGATGCAATCTGTACACGACTGAAATTGTGAATTATCAGAACATGCACCGTCTTTTCTTCGGCTGTTTTGAGTTGTAGGCTAAAGTTGTTTCCAACATAATCTACTTTTGCAACTCCTGCAGTCCTGGACCAGACTTTCTTTACTCATTAGATTTACTGCCTACACCGTTATGAAGTAGCCAACAAAAAAACTAAAAAGGGAAAAGTCTTAGTGAGTTTAAGAGAATATGCATAGTACATGCCACTTCGTTTTCTTAATTGTTACGTAAAGTTCCAATCCAGAAGTATGATCGAATGATGCACTTCAGAACCACTACTTTTATTGTTGGTTTATCACTTTGCATTGTTAAATTTAGTCATCATGTTATTTAATTTTTATTTTAGGTATTGCGAGTGGCAAACTATGATAGTGATGCTGAAATGCATGATGGGCCGTGGGCATTGGCAAGACCATCGAGTAAGTCAAACTCTAAACCAGATCTGAGACGGACTGTCAATCCAAGGTACAGAGTTGATGAACTAAATGAACCTCCTTCCCGCCTTCCTGGTATCCGTTCACTGCTTCCCTTACCTGGAGGAGATTTATTAACTGGTGGTACTGACCTGAAGATACGACGATGGGATCATTACAGGTTTTGAACTCAATTTCAATCATATATGCTTGTTTTCATGAGTGTTCTATGATTTAATTGGCTTTAGCTCTTAAAAATGTTGCAGTCCCGATCGAAGTTATTCTATCTGCGGGCCAAACTTGAATGGAATTGGGAATGATGATTTCTACGAAGCAAGATCTAGTTTTGGTGTGCAAGTTGTCCAGGTATGTATTAGGCTTTTGCAAACTTCCGCTAAACATTTATTTAGATAAATTGGGTAGATTAGACTTTCCTTTACAGGTTTTGACCAAGGATTGTGTGTTGCTTTTGTTTCTTCTTTTTATTTAGAAGCAGTCAGACTTTTTATTTGCATCTACTATCTTCCCCACCTTCTTCATGTGCTTATTTTATGGTTTTCCAGTGAATCATGTTCGGTTTTTTAGGATTTGAACTATCAGTATTAAGTGCAGCTAGTGAAAGTATTTCGTCCATTTCCTTTACTTGTTTATCAAGAAATAGAGAATTTTACTTGTTTAACTAGCCGTAACTTGTGTAATTTGAGCATGGGATGCTAAACTTGGGCTTGCATTCTGGTTCACAGGAGACAAGAAAGCGACCTCTAACTACTAAATTGACTGCAAAGGCAGTTCTTGCAGCTGCTGCAACTGATTCTGCTGGTTGCCACCGCGACTCAATTCTGTCTTTGGCTTCTATAAAGCTGAGCCAAAGACTCTTAATATCAAGCAGTAGAGATGGGGCTATCAAGGTTTGGAAGTAAATGATTTAAGTGTACCCAGTGACTGTTGTACATATTAAGAATCAATCGGTCAATATTGTACATTATGTTCCGAGTTTGAAAGTTTAATTCCCATGCATATATATTGAAAGTTAGCCATTTGATTTATACGCCCCGTAAATATGTAGGATTCTTTCAGAAGTTTACGTTGCTGTTTTGATATTTTTAAGTTTTATGCTCCATGTAAAAACAGTGTCCATGTAAGCATTAGTAAGAATTCATCCTGATTAAATTTTACCCTCTGCTTTTACATGGAAATATTCAACTGAAGCAATACATCTTGTTCTGTTGATTTGTCAGGTTGTAATATAATTATGTGTTTTGGTACGTAAGTCTGTAAAAGAAGCTACTGTATATTCAACTGCAGCAATACTTCCTGTTCTTTTGACTTGTTCCTGTGTAATAAAATTAGGTGTTTTGTTCTGCGTCTTTATAAAAGAAAGACCAAGTTTTGGGAATTATTTTGTGCCCAAAGTTAAGCTTTCCCCACTTTAGGAGATGCATTCTTATGGAAGTGTGACGTGAGATGGGTACCTTATGATTTTTAAGAGATTCGTAGCTTTTTCCTTGGGGCATGTCAATGTGGAACAGTTATTGTGTCTATAGGTAGTCACCATAAAGTTTGTACCACAAAATTGGTAGTAATTTCCGAGTGTTTCAACTGAAGGTGGATAGATATAAAGTGAAGCAGGTGAAATTCATGTAATGTGGTGTGTTCTTAGGTTTCATTTTTTTGCGAACCGTATAATGGGTGCGCGTAAAATGAGGGGAGTGCAGTCAATGATTGGTTCATACGATTAGAAATGATTGCAATATGCTATGGTGGTCGTACAGTAAGTGTGAGTAGTTTGGTTGGGTCATCCAAGATAGTTTGGTTGTGTGCAACATCAGACTGAGGAAAACTAACAAAGTTAGGAATGCATCCAAAGAACTACATTGGCAAGAGAAAGGCTAATGAGAATGACAGCCAAAAGTTGTGAGAAATGGCATGATATTCTGTTGTAAAAGGATTGGCCGTATGGTGGAATGACACATTTTGATTCACGTAACTGACAAGTGGCTAGGAGATTGTGATATGATAGTTGATTTCTTAATGTCTGATTTTTTATATTTCTTCATCTCTGAATTAATACAGATCTAAGTTTCGATGGTTCCAACTATTGATCAAGCTTCTATATCCACAATAGTGAAGACAGGTGCAGATGTTTGGCTCTAATTTAACTGAGCATATTAGAGCACTACTGATCTGGATTATCTTGTGAAATTTACTAAAGATGATTTGCTTATATGATTATATTAATGACGTGAATAAATATGATTATGATATGATTACCTAGAGCCAAAAACTGATTATAATATGATATATGTTGATGGAACTACAAGGGCAGGACGAAGGCGATAGAAAATAGGATTGAAGCAGTAGGAAAGTACCTTGTAGTATATGATCCTATGTGAAGTCTTTGAGAAATTGAATGGAGATTGTGATTTGGACTAAACAACTTTTGCAATAAAATCATACCATGTGGTGAATTAGCAAGCAAGTTCCTTTCGAAGACTCTAACAGGAGGTTAGGTGAAGAGGAATTTGCTTTAGTGGCATATAGTCTGTAGTAAGGTTTCAAAGGGAAGCAATACAACGATATTAATAATACACCCAGGATATATACCTCTGGGGAATACGTACGTGCATGTTCATGTTAGTTCACCATTGAGAACTAGTGAAGCGTGTCTGATGGCTCGAGAGACTCGCCAAACTTCATGTTGTACTAAATGCCATGCCTCTGCAGTATTCAGAGAATCTGCCTTCTCAATGGCATCATCTATCCCAGGGAAGGGTTTAGATTCATAGTCGTTGTAGTTTGAGGGCCCATAAATCTGGAAAAAAGAGAATAATAAACTGGTCTGGGTCTGTAGTTACAAGAATGGAATATCTTTCATCCAGTGGGGTTGATTGAATTTTCGTATCTGGAAAAGTTGCTTTTTCTTGAGCCATTGAAAATTGAAGCAAGGTCATTTGTTGGTGAAGAGAAACATACCAAATGCTTATACCACGACTTTTGAGAGAGTCCATCTCGATCTGTGAATGCACGCTCTGCCATCATTAGCCTGTCATTAAGCTCTCTCACCTTCATATGATCTTTATTCCAGATTGATGCCCAACCTTTTCTATCTTCGATTGCCTACAGATTCATACTTCATGTTTTTGATAAATGTAAACCATGATTTCTCATGATGAAGCATATAGAAACCCAAGGGTGGCTGCTTTTCGGAGCTCCTCTATAGACTTGACTAAAGGATTTAGGCTTATGTCCTTATCGGCGATCATGATGTTTAAGTCCTTCGTGTATGTCTGTGTTCAGGATTCAATTCACTGGGTTTGTATTTGCAGCTAAACCTCAATGATAATCATTTCTGTTTCAAAGGACTGCATCTTAATGATTTTTGTAATATACCATATTCACGTACCTGCAGCTCCTGTGCGTAGGAGAGATAGTTGTAAGGCAAGAACTCCTCATCTGCTAACCAAAGAGCCACTAAACCCCAAACACTTGCCACTGTTTTTCAATGTAAATGGTATAGTATTAAAATTTTTGGACAGCTCAATTAAGATCTATTATTAAGTATTTCTCGATGAAGTGCAAAATGAAGATTTTAGAGCTACCATATGCCCTTTTTTGGGGGGTTGAAATGCTGCATTTACATCTTAAGTAGTCAAATATCAACTTGAAAACCTGAGTGTCGTCGTACTATGTCACCGACATCATTGAGTGCTTTTTTCCTTTCCTCTCTTTTCACTCTTTTGGCTTATTATGGAGTTTTCCACAATCAACATGCACTGGTGGAAAAATGATTGGGATACTATATTTTGGTTGGGAAGTAATCAAAAGTGTGTTCGATTATGCTTCGAAAAAGCTTTATGGCTTACCTGCAACATGTCTATGAAACATTGGATCACCAAATCTTTCCATCCAGACAAAGTCATCATACATTGAGTGGTATACAGGGTACCCTGTATTTGACAACAATTATTCAATGGTAAGTCATAAAATTTCCTTAAAGCACACTGCCATGTTTATACCTGCACATAAATTCTTTTTTTTTTTTTTTTTGTTTGAAGTATAAAATGTTTGACATTCTGTAGCTTATTAAAGGAATGGTGTTTAGTTCCTAACTACTCATAACTCTCTTTATGCTTCCTAGTTATATGATAAAACTACTGATGTGTAAAATTGAAGGTTAAGTTTGTCTTGTAGTTTATTGTTATTTCCTTTTAGGGAGGATCAAAATTTCATCAGGTGATGAGCCATATGTTTTATTTCAAAAAGATATCCTTTTACCACGGTGCACATGAATAATGGTCTGTGTCAAGAACACTTGACCTTCGCTTTCCTTTAGGGAAAAAGAGTTTACTACAGTGAAGTAAATTATATTTTTACGAACACAAGAAATTTAAAAAATCTCCGTGAAGTTGCCATATTCTTGGTTAGACAGATAAATCTTGAGAGCACTTTTGAGTGGTTTTGGTTATTGATGTTGAATGTTCTAATTGAAGTGCTTTTATACTACCTTTGATATTAACAATGTGGATATTTTCCTGGTCTTTTTTTCCCCTGTGATATATACATGACTGTGATACTATTGTTGGATCATCATACAACACTTAATTTTGAAACTAATGCTTTACCTAGTCCTTTTTGCCGTGAAAATAGACATTTCCACAAAAACTTTCTGAATGATAAAGTTCTTTATAGATACAGAGACGTATATAGCAGTTGCCTTTTTTAGCGAAGCAGTGGCAAATACAGTATGCATCTGTATCTGTGTTTGCGTGCATTATCTTACCAACTAGAGGATGATATGAGAAGAATAAAATACGAGCTTGTTACCTCCTCCAAAAAACATTCCTGCTGCCGGAATTCCTACATGCTGCACAAAAGCTGCAAAATCTGATCCTCCTTCTCCTAGCCTCCCAATCTTTGTATAAAAAAGAAGTTAATCAGCATTGGTGATTTAATATAAGAATTTGAAGGTTCACTTGGTGAAAGCCAGCTCATATTCCTTACTAATCTGTTTTTGGTACCATTATGCTAGACCTCAAATTAATCGTCACCAAATTTTGGCTAGAAGCAAAGTCAGTGCACTATCTACACTCAGGGTTCTTGCATGCGGTTTCCTTCCTTATTGAAAAATCGATTTCGATCATATATTCAAGTTGGCGTTATATGGGTCTTGCATTTTGCTTACCAGGGGAGAATTGCTGGAACCAACCCATGAATCGTAAACAGTTTGCATTTTGCTTACCGGGTCTTGAACCTTCAAAGTCAATAAGTTGAAATGAGTGAGACCACAACAGCAATAATTAAAAGATACTTTTCCCTGAAACAGGATAAAAATGGTTAAAGTCCAGATTAAGCTATATATTGTTTTTGTTTTACTTTCTTTTAATTGTTTCCTAAGCTGCTAGTGCTATTTGTATGTTCTATAGTGGTGATATAAAATAAATAAATAAAAAATCAACTACTGGTGTAGCTTAAGCAATTGCTGTTTTCACTGTTTGGGCTATTTTAGATGCTACTATTGCTTGTGATTGCTGTTGCTAGTTTTCTTAGATCACTACTTATGAGATACCTCTTGAGTTGGTCGTTTGAGCAGTTCATCAAGCTGGGGAGTTGCAGAGGCTTGGAAGCCTGGTCCAGATACCCCACAGTCAACATTCAGATATGCAACAGCCTGTGTGTGTGTGTGTGTGTGTGTGTGTGTGTGTGTGTGTGTGTGTGTGTGTGTGTGTGTGTGTGTGTGTGTGTGTGTGTGTGGGTGTGTGTGGGTGTGTGCGTGTGGGCGTGTGTGTGTGTGAGAGAGAGAGAGATAGACCAGGCCATATTCCTCTGCGTCCCAATTGCACAACACAATTGTTCTTCGAGGTTTCCACCCTTTTTCTTGTAGCTTCCCCAGTCTCTCTGCAATCTTCAGTCAGTATCAAAATCAGGTGGTTGCCGCTGTGGTGAATATTCCTTAACGAGAATGTTCTTGACAAAAGCAATTAGTGGCAGCATTTTTACCTGTAACAATGCTGCAGTTCCACTGTTGGGATCAACGGCCCCAAAAGTCCATGCATCCCGATGATTACCCAGAATGACATATCTGCAAAAGTTGTTACATTTGTGACTTGATCATCCCAAGATGAGTGGTTTTATCAGTTAATTATTGCTTATTTGGTTAGCTTTTGGATCATATAATGAACTCTCTGTTTTAGTTCATTGCTTAGTTTACAGCCACTTCATCAAAATAACCACTTTTGATGAAAAGATTGTGGATATACCGATCAGGTTCTTCTGCTCCTTCAATCATACCAATCACATTCTGAATTGTCGCTATGATTTGCTTTCCCTGAAAAGATATCCGAATTGACACTCGGCAGCTATTAATAGCTCGACTCAGGTGTGTTTTGTATGATTTATTCATTTTTAGGACCAGACTAGAGCTTTCTGCAATGTGCACAAGAATACTAAGTGGTTAATTACTTCAGATACTGAACCTTAGTTTTGAGCTTACAGTGTAAGTGAGATTGACAATTCCTGGCCCAGGTCCGACCCTGTAGGTAGGTGCATCTTCGCTTCCCTGCCAATCCTCATTGGCGACATGTCCACCAATCGATCTCAAGATTGTTTCACCATCTGCGCCGGATATTGGTAATGAAGGTATGAGTGGAATATCCCCTTCTTTCTCTACTTCCTCTTCTGATAACCTTTCACAGTCACCGGTGCTCGCCCATCCGGGTGTCGTGGGGTCTCCAAGCCCATTATAAACTGTTCCCACCTGTACCCCACTGGGTGGCATCCACTTGTCATCCGGAAACCACCGTGTACCGCCTCCCCCACCGCCGTAGTCCTTCCTATCTGTATACACCAACGCCCCTATAGCACCGGCGGCATACGCATTCTTCACTATGTCCCCTCTGTATATTTGTCCGTACCTTGCCAATACAACTGTACCGGACACATTTACACCCATTTCCTTTAGTGTCCTGTAGTCTTCAATGCGTCCGTAGTTCACATAAGTCACAGGCGCTGAGACAGTGCCTGACTTTGCATATGCATGGAACGTGGGCTGAACTTGGTCAGCTACGTCGGCATAAGGGTCACCGTCATAAATTTCTTGACTAAGGCTGAACGAAGTAGGCGGGTCCGGCGGCGGACGTGTTAGCGTCAGGGAACACTGCAGTGGGTAGGTTAGAGACACCTCATAGGATGCTATGTGTGATTGGATGTTGTTAGAACGGAAGACGGATAAAACATAGGTGGCAGCCTCGGCGTTGGCCTCAGAGCCGGCGACGTGCGGCCGTCGAGTGAGGGTGTGGAGGTGATGTGATATCGAGGCGTTATCTGATAGAGAAGTGGACGTAAAGAGAGAGTGGAAGGAAGATTTGGGAGTTGGAGAAAGGAGGAGGAAGGTGAAGGAGGTGGCTAAGCCAAGGAAGATGGGGGTGGCTGTTTTGAACATCGACTTCGTTGTTCTTGAGGTCCGAATTAGCTAGCTTTCAGTGAGGGAAGCTGAAACACCGTCGGAAGCGAGAGAGATTTGGGTTCGGATAGGAAATTTTCCGACGATGATAGAGAGATAAAATCCTAAAGATATTGCAGCTTTTGTTGTCAATTGTCTTCCCGATTGATGTGTGATTAAGACAAATTCCAACCCCTGATTCTTTAAAAATATTTGCTAAGAAATTAAGCTACAGTCGATCATAGCTGAAGATTATGTTAAAGTTTAATATTGTTTTGGTGTGGAAATTGTAATTTGATGCTCTATCTGTGTGCGAATCTTTGACGCCACTAGAAGACATGGCATGATCCTGCTCCCCAGCTATCATAGGAGAAAAAAGTTATGAAATCAGGCATTTTTTTTGCAAGTCCTTTCTAAGCTATCTTCCTGAGTTATACCTGCAACGATTCTAAATTGAACCCTGTTAATGATTGCTTCTACGTATGCATGTTACTCCATCAATTTGTTTTCTGTGTTTCTATTTCTCCCGGTTTTGAGTGATGGAATCAAAGATAGAGTAAGGGTAAAATAAAACCTTTATAAATTAAAAGTATGAGAATTTCAAAGACCTTATATGTGTTATGTTATTTGATAAACAGTCGATCAAAAAGATAGGTACTTTAGGGAGAAACTTTTCTAATGGCTCCTTGGTGTATGAAAGTCACAAAATACCAAGAGACTTGCTTCTCGACAAACACAAAAATTGGTATATCAACACCTGTCTCTCTCTCTCTCTCTCTCTCTCTCTCTCTCTCTCTCTCTCTGTGTCGGAAGCGGTCACGGAACCACATCGAAGTCACTATCTGAACTTGGCAATCATCGAAGTCACTGCTGCTTTTACACGCAGCACCATTTTGCTGCTGTTTGCACTTTTAAGAAAATATTCTTTCTCGGACTTTGTAGACAATAATGTTGCTTTAACCTACTCCTACAATTCTAGAGAACATTATTTTATTTTTATTAGAAAGGTTCATTCCCGCTACTAACAAAATATTCTTACCTATAAGAAGTAATTTACACATTTATTCATAGTTTTTAACGTACTATTTCGAAAATTACGAAACCAAATTTACTGCAAATAAGGTATTGTATTGAAACTTACATTTCAATGCTTTGTTAAAAAGACTTATTACTTCCTTTCCAGTTGATCGTTTCACATATATTGATGATCACTGAGCGCATGAAGCCTAAAGATATCAAAAACAGTAGTACATTGATTCCACATTTTGTAGAGTCGAATGGAATCCAACAAAGTATCAGATCAATCTGTATCAAAGAAGAACAGGCACTGAAAGTAAAATAGCTGCTCGTGACTCCAAATTATGGGTCGGTTCATCTACTGAGATTTGATTCAGCAGAGGCTTCCTGCATTTCTTTGGTTATTCACGGGTCCGTTGAAAAGAAGGATTTGATGTTTTCTTCCAACGTTATGTTCCCAATGCTTTCACGGAAGACTACAGCTGTTATCCCCTCGGTCATAAGATGGACATGCCAGAGTTTTTTTTTTTTTTTAATCAGACTTATAAAACCCTAAGTGATTATGAAATACTGCTTCACGAACATAGTTATTGTTATTCAAAAATTACATCGATCTTTAATGTTCTGTTATATATGGACTGTTATTGTTTGTATTTGCAGTTTATCTCCTAACAAATAATGGATGAGAGACAATCCTGAAATGGGTGCAATGCATCAGGTTGAAGTGCAAAGGTAGATGAGCATTTTTTTAATGTCTGCTGCTCAGAAGCGGAAAGCCACTCCTCAATCACCTAACATAATCACGCCGGCCATGACCACAATCATCAACTCGGTTGCCTGCCAGCATCTAGAACCTTCAAGACATCTTCCTAGATTCTGAAGTATAATGGATATCTACTCAGTTTAAGTTTATCCCATCCATTTATTTTTTCTCTCTCCCTCGTTCAATGGCAAGTTGGCAGCACTACTGATTTCTGTAACCTGTAATTCATGGACTGGTAAATCTCAGTTAGTGTTGGCCTGATTGTCTTGTTTTCTTGTGCTCCAATGGGGTCTGAAAGATCCCACCTGACATCTTAGTCAGAAACCCAAACTACCCAACTATGGTCAGATTTTGGGTCATAATTTAATCTTCTTCGAAATAATTTGACGGCCATGATTCAAGATTAGGTAATTTAGAGTGTAAAAAGTTGATCATAGAATATGAAGACCTCGTCACGAATATATTCATCTTCACACACAAACAGGAGGAGAAACACTCACGGGCATCACCAAACAAAAACAACAACAGAAAGTTGCAAAAGCTTTTGAAAGTAATATGTTTTTATAAGCTAAAAAGTGCAGTCCATTTTGTGGATTAGATTGTCTCTCTCGTTCTCTCTCTCTCTCCATGGATGGTAGAAGACGCACCCGTGACCTCTCACTTTCTGTCAATGATTCTCTGTTCCAGCGTCGCTTTTCACCTAAAACTGGTACTAACTTACGAGTTTATGTTCTTATATAAACGGTGGCGAAGCCGCCTCCGATGGCACTTTTATCTGAACAACAACATTCTCTTGTACCATTCTCTCATTTTCATTCCCCTTCTCTGTGAAGATGCCGAAACTAAGGTACATTTTCTACTTTATTTTCCTTCTTCTGTTGTTCAACTTGAGCCAAACACGCTGCCACACCAAAGGAATTCGGCCTAGGAAGTCGACAGGGAAGCAGTTAACGACCAACATGACCCGAACTCAGTACTCAGAGCAGCAATTTATGAAGTGGGTCAGGTTTGTTGGAAGACTCAAACACTCGGTTTTCAGGACTGCGAAGAATAAGCTCTTCCCTTCTTACACTCTCGTCGTAGCTAAAAACCCGGCGGCCGGAGATTTCACGTCAATTCACGCCGCCATTGATTCTCTCCCATTCATTAACCTTGTGAGAGTGGTCATCAAAGTCCATGCAGGTGTTTACACGTGAGTCCTGCGGCTTAATGATCTGTATTTCTTCTTGAATTCTTTTCTTAGCTTTTCCTTTTGCCGTGGGCTCTGCCAGAATGGTAAAATTCTTCTGGTTTTTCAGTTTTGACATAAAAAAGAAAAGTTATTCTCAGTTATATTTGTCGTGGGGTCATTTCCTTTATGATAAAAAAATTGCTCTTTCAGCAGAGGGTGCTTTAATCAAACAAGATTTTGCAGTTGATGAATTGTCTTTTGTTCCATCTTTTGTGTAAAGGGATTTTCTTTAGGTTTGTGAAATCTGATAACTCTGGAACAGTGAATTTTTTCTCATTGGAAACATGGGAATTTTCAGGGAGAAAGTGAGTATACCGCCATTAAAATCGTTCATAACCATTGAAGGGGCAGGCGCAGATAAAACGATTGTTCAATGGGGAGACACTGCCACCACACCAGGGCCAAAGGGGCAGCCCATGGGAACCTGGGCTTCTGCAACTTTTGCCGTGAATTCACCTTATTTCATTGCCAAGAACATCACTTTTAAGGTCATAAATCCTCCTCTCACTCTCTCTAATCTCTCTCTCTGATTTTAATAGAGAATGTGATACAGAACACTACCCCAGTTCCGCCACCGGGAGCAGTCGGAAAGCAGGCGGTGGCGTTCAGAATATCAGCAGATACAGCAACATTTCTGGGGTGTAGATTCTTGGGCGGACAGGATACGCTCTACGACCATGTGGGCAGGCACTATTACAAAGAATGTTACATTGAAGGTTCGGTGGACTTCATCTTCGGCAATGCCCTCTCTCTTTTCGAGGTGGGTAGACGCCTAAACGACTGAGACAGACCAGGAGTTCATTTGTGATGAGTCGTTGACTTTTGGATTGCATTTTAGATTTTCTTATATGATATTACATTCTGATAAATACCATTCTCCATTAATGTTTAAACGTAAAATTATTTTCCTTTATTCATGTGTTAAATTTTAGATTAGGCATTAAATTTTGGATTATTGAGATCGATGTGGTGGGTTTTGCAGGGATGTCACGTGCATGCGATAGCACAATCGATGGGGGCCCTTACAGCACAAGGAAGGAGCAGTCTTCTAGAGGACACGGGGTTTTCCTTTGTGAACTGTAAGGTCACGGGCTCTGGAGCCCTCTTCCTTGGACGGGCATGGGGTCCTTTCTCTCGGGTGGTCTTTGCTTACACATACATGGACAACATTATCATTCCCAAAGGCTGGTATAACTGGGGTGACCCGAATCGTGAAATGTATCTCTCTTTCTCTCTCTCTCTCTCTCTTCTAAACATCTTCGCTTGTTCAATTGCCGATCAGTTTTATCGAAAGTTCATTTCTACCAAGTAGATAGAAACTTTGCCACAATGTTCTTTACACCATTTCTGTAAAAAGGAATGGCCTATTGGTCTAGTATGCCAAAAGTACTCAGAGATCCTTGTTTAAAGAGAATGGTCTGCAGCTCTGAACCTAGTTAGTGAAAGCAAATGCTCCACTACTTTTACAGTTTTTGGAACATCCCAGTCCTCCATTGAACTGTTAGGTACGACCCATTTGCCTTTTTCTCAAGAAAGTGCATAGATTTCATATCAGCTAGCATTCTTATATGCATTTCCCGCCGACCCATTTTGCCCAAGTGGACCTTTGGGCGGTGCCCTCTGGCTTCCTATGATCTCTTCCGTCTGGGTGTAGGCATTTGTCATCTTACCCTTTTCTGCAAGAGGCCTAGTGTTCGTTTTCTCTCCCTTTATCTCCTTTCTAATCAAATGGCTGAGATGCCCATGAAAGGTTACTAGATTTAGCCATTCAAGCTGCACTCAGGAAGGATATATCTGGCATGAGATCACGCAAGTGGGCGGTTCCAGCTTAAGAAACTATCCACGAACGTGTTTGTGTCCTTTTCCCCCCTTTGCTTCTGCAGAATCTACGTGTGATGCACCACTCTGTATAAAAAACTCTTATCCGTCTGAAAAAACTAGCCATTGTAGCAGGGGTGCGTGGTGTCTAGAGAAGCCACCTAATCCTAGCTTGATTGGCTTTGGCAGCTTCATTTTGGCCACAGTAGCACGCGTTTGAGGCTCTGTTTTTATGTTTGTGGCTTTTTGGGTGGCTGCAGGACGGTGTTTTATGGGCAGTACAAGTGCACAGGACCAGGAGCAAACTTTGCAGGGAGGGTATCATGGTCGAGGGAACTTACTGATGAAGAAGCCAAGCCTTTTGTTTCCCTCAGCTTCATTGATGGGTCTGAATGGATCAACCTGTAACTATTTCGTATCCACATTCTTTTTCACAATTGATCTTTGTAAAAGTTATCTTGGGTGTGATTTTTTTCCCAATATATATCAAGTGGAAGCACACTCAACATATAAGTTCGATATATGGGTTTTAAAAATAAGAGTTTCATCTTAATATTCTCCATGTTTGAAAGAATAACTTACTTTCTAATAAATTGATTTTAAAACATAAATGAGTTTTCTTAGATAATCAAACAGTCTCCTCCGCTTTTCCTTTTTTTTTTTCAAAAAATCAAAAATTTCAACCGCTAGAAATGGAAACTCCTTCATTTTGCAACAAACAAAGAAGAAGAAAAAGGAAATAAGAAGAAAAGAGAAGAAGAGAAAAATCCTTTCATTTTTTTTTTCTAAGCCTATCCGTGCAGCTTTTTAAGCCAGCCCTTGGTAATTTATCACATTTAGACGGGATGTAGAGGTACATTTACTGCACTGGCTAACGTGAGGATGATCATAAGGGGAATAGCACAGGCTAAGCACCATTAGTTCTTTGTTACTGAGGACCTAACATAGTAGCATGAGAAGCAATTTTCAGTTTAGGTACCTCACCCATGAGAGAAGAAATATCTTATATGTTTATAGATTCTATGGTTGAGGATGAAAACATTACATTGGAAATAAATAATTAGTGTAGTATTTAAATGTAAAAAATATATTCTTAACTTGTGAATTAATTTTTATAGTAGACCCTAGGCTTTCTAAAATAGTATTAGAGTTGAAGTTGATTTACTTGTAACCTTTATTCAACTTTTATTCTTATATTACTCTCCACTTTTATATGATATGGAACATCTATTTCACTTGATTTAAAATTATATCTAAAGTATCTTCAATGAGAAGTGTTAAAGATAAAAGTCTAACATCTTTTAATGATAAAAAACTTGTTTCACCTTTTAGTATAAACCTATAAAAGAGGTGAATATGTCATCATATAAAAAGTAAAACAAATGAATATATTAATAATACGAGACACACTAAATTCTGATAATCATAATATAAATTTACAGATTTTGTGGGTAATATTTTATAAAAAAAAGCCCATGTATATAATATTTTGGTGATAATAAATTTGTTTTGTTAATACTTATTTCCTGATAGTGCTTGAGGGGGTAGAATCTCTTTGTGTCAAAAAGATTCCTTTGAACATGTCAATATATCGATGGGGCCTCTGGAGGGTCTATTGTTGTAGCTGCTAGTTCAGCAGCATTGACAGAATTCTTTGTTATGTGGGTGTAAGCTCTGTAAGCTCTGTAAGCTCTGTAAGCTCTGTGCAGTCAGAACTACAATGGATGTTTTGGAACGTAAGGAAAAAAGTTCTGCCATTAAATTGTCTGCATCTTGAGTAGCTGGGCCTAGACTGAGCCTTGTACCCCATAAAACACTACATAACCCAACAGTAAAGCTAATGGATCTGCCAATTTTTTAGCAGAAGGAAAGTGCACGTTAGGCCTGTCTGGTGTCTTCCACAACAGAACTATTCTGCAGATACTGATGAATATCTGAATTTCCATGAATAAATAATGTACAGTTAATTGGTAATATCGACGCAATTAAGTATTGCAGAATGCTTAGTTTAGTCCGAAGGATGAGAGCCCAAGAACTCAGATTGCACAAATTTCGAAAGCTTCTTTCCGACAAGCATCACAAAATATTTAGAGAACTGTGCTCATCTTGACCCCATTTGAATGTTGCAGGCGATGATGGCAGCTGATGCAAACACTTTCAAAGGTTTTTTTGTTTTTTTTTTTCTCTGCTTAGATTAAGCATCGTTTACCGGTTGTCAAATCAGAAGGTAATCATCGGTTACTGGTTATCTTGGAAAGTGAGTAATCATGACAGCTTATTGAACAGATGACACGAATACTGCATTCAACAGCAAATTTGCTAGGAAACTGCATAAACAGTATTCAGACTGATATTTGATTCAAAAAACTTTGCATTTTCCATTTCAGAATCTTTTAGTCCAACTGAACTTGGAATCAGGGATGAGTTGTCAGAATTCACACAAACACAAGTTTTTTTTCTCTCTTTTTCCGAGCACACAACACAAACACAAACAGTACCGACGTAGAAAAGTCTAAAGAACACATGGAAAACAGTTGGGGCGTCGGTCCAATCATTGATATTTGAAATTCAACCATGGTTGTTGTTCTCTTCCCTTCTGTTCCATCGGGCTTCCAAGTTGCAGAGTGGCCCCATGGAGAAAAAGTAGTGGTTCGAGTACATTCGTCTCGGACTAATTTCACAAAGGTGAAAAATCCGTGCAGAGAGTACTTTATGGAAAATGGGGCAGGACTCCACACAATAAAGCTCAGCCTAGTAAGTGGTAAAACATCGAAACATATAGAAGAACTCAGTTGAGAAACTGGAATTGCAATTCATTAGATTTACTATGGAAGCATGATTCCATCACTAAGCACCAACATCTGAATCCGACATAATGGACATTTAATCAGATCATATTTATAAATCTACACACTAGTTCTTCTCTTCTATCAAACTTTTTCCTCCCCTCGGGCTCTTCTTGTATTCAACGTCTTCGATGCAAGTCATATCTGTCTGGTTCTCTGTCAAACTCTGTTGCATACCTTTCAAGCTTGCCCATTACAGCATTCTTGAAGCTAATGGCTTCCTGCGCCTGTGAACACGATCTTTGCATCCGGACACCGCTCAGACTGCTCCTTGACTCCATCATTTCGTTAAGTGAAAGCCTTTTCCTTGGCCCCCGTTCTGGTCTCTGCTTAGGAGCACTATGGGACCTCAACTTAGCCCGGAAAGATTGAGTATTAGCCATGTAGTTCGGAAAATTGCCGTATCCCCGGAAGGAGTTATCGGCGCAGACACTCTTGGCGGGTGTGACGGGTGAATTACAGTTCACGAAGCGTGGGGTGCTTTGCGCAGTGGAGAACCTACATTCCTCCCCCGTTAAGCCCCAGTCATGCTCTTGGAAGTTCCGGCAATCGGGAATAGATAAGCGGGCCGGAGGTCGACTCGCGTGGAGCGGAGAAGAGAGTGTTTGACAAGGTGGGTCATCGCCAAAATCTGAAACTGAAGTGTTTGTGCGGCGAGATCTTGACTTCGGCCTGCCGGTGTCGACCTCCACAATTTTTGGGCTCTCATCAATGGAGTTAATGGCGCTGTCCAACGACGCCGATAGCCTCCTGCTGTGGATTGGAGCTGTATGCTCACTTCCAGAGTCATCAAGTCTTTCCTGCCAATACAAGATTCTAACTTATGAGATATAAATGCTATGCAAAGAAGCTGTCCTATTTGCCTCCTTTTCCTCATAAGATTTCCAAATTTTCGGGTTTTTAAGAAAATACCACGGATTTTCGAGCTCGGATTTCAAATCTGTTGATGCGCCCGCGAGCTTTCTGCGACCGAAACGTAGCTTGAGCTCTAATAAGCGCCTGCATACTGTGAAGAGTTGCAGTGGCCTGCCTCCGCACTAAATAACCTCTAACAAGCGCCTGTAACTTCACCAGACCTTTAAGAGCTCTCAGAGCTTTTCTGGCCTGCTCAGAATCCCAGAGTCCAAAAAAAGATTTCAATTAACAGGCTTCCAGACAGATTGTAAATGCAGAAAACTGAGCATTCAGGACCTTCCAGTTCAAAACAAAGCAAATGTAAACGAATTGTAAAGCAAAGACTTGTTTTTTAGCCGTGGACTAAGATCTATAGCTCGGACCTGAGTTGCGCAAACTGTAGTTTAAATTCATGCCTAAGTTAAAACCATCTGTTCTTCCTTCTGTTTCTGTGAATTTATTTCGCCGGAGTTGCGACTCAGTTGAACAAATTTATAAAGCTGGACAACTTACCAAGTATCCCCGAAAGACTGTCTGAATCTTCACGGCAGCCCACCTCTCATGTCCACCACCGAACATTGTGCCTCTTCCATGGCTGGTAAGCCTGACAACCGCCACCGCCGCCTGCGCAGCAGCCACTGCGGCGTCAGCCGCCGCCGCTGTCGCTGCTGCTACTGCAATTGCCTGCTTGTTCTGCTCCTTCTCTGATTCAGTGTAGTATGATTTTAACCAAGCAGCCTCTGCCGGCGAAATGTTGGGTGGTATAGTCTCTGGATTATGACATAACCCCTTAGAGTCTCTGCCGGAGTTACCCAAACTACACCGTTTCTTGTCTTTCCGGTCACTGGAATTCGAATTCTCTTTGTCTTTCTTTATACCGAACAATCCCTTAAGCCACCTTGTTGCCCTACCCATTTCTATGAATGGAAGAGTAAGAGGACCAGGGAAACGTTACAGAGAGAAAGAATGGCTTAAAAGAGTGAAATAGACAAAAGCCCTGCGAAAAAGTTCTTAAGAGAAAAAAGCTATGGCAGGCTTACGGCTCAAAATCCTAGGCTTTTTCCATGTTGCAAAAAGTGGTGAAAAGAAGGGGTAAAAGAAGTTGCTTAAGAAACCGTCAGTCCATGAAAAAAAGGAAAAGAAATTTCAACCCAGACCAATAAAAGCTCGATGGAATTTGATTTCCTCGTCGTCTTTGGGAAGAAGAATAGAAAAAGAGGAGAGAAACTCTGTTCAACCCTCGTGAAAATCTGCATTACATGACAAAACCTTGTCGCTGCAGCCTGCCGGGGGTTTAATATATATATATATATATAAAGAAATGAATACGAAGAACCTAAGATGAAGTTAACAGTAAAGTAATCTCAAAGGGAGAAACCCACCACCCTCCTTGTTGGAATCAAAATGAAAAGAAAAAGAAAATGCAAGAAAGCAAAGCAGGATAAAAGTGAATCGGAAACACTCCCATGAAACTCCTCCAATCAGAAGCTCAGAAAAGCACAAAGGATGACCATGAGGGAAACCTCTCTCTCTCTCTCTCTCCCCCCCCTGCTTCTTCCCTAATTACTTTCTGGAGCGATGTGTCCTTGAGAGGAAAGATACCTCAGTGTCCACGGCCTCTGACATCTCGTGAAGCCTTGCATAATTTTATATCTAACAGAATATGGATGCTTCTCTTTTAGAACCGACTTTTTATCTTTTTCCTTTTACTTGGATACTTTTGTCACTGTTTCCCCCTCTCCATTTCTCTTTCCTCACAGCAAGTAAATGGAACGCCTTGATATATCATTCTCCGTTGCAGTAATATCCCCCTCTGTAGCTCTCAAAACAGGCTGTGGCTGGAGTTTTTTGACATGCATAGAGAAACAAATCATGCATGCCTCTGCATTTTGCCTCTGCATTTGCACGTTTCTCTGTTCCACCATTAAAGCAGAGCCAATGGGAGAGAGCTTTTTCCAAAAAAATTGTTATCCTCTGCACCTCCAGCCCCCTTCTTTTTCACCCTTTTTCGGGTTCTCTTCCGTTTGGTGGCAGCAACTACCAGTAATTTTCAGAATTCTTTTTAACTGTTCCTGCTTTGTATTATCTGTGCACTAATTCAGCTCTCCTGTCAATTTCCTCCATTACCTTTGCTCTGCAAACTCTGAATGAAGCTTAAAGATGATAATAAAGGTTTCATGCCGTGGACGTACTTCAAGCAGTGATCTGTCTTTTCCTTGTCGTATTGTATATGGATATCATATTTTTAGTTAGAAAACCTTTTTTGGTTAAATACAAAAACCACACTTCATTTGTTGTTACCTACCATGAGCTATAGATTCTTCCTCCTTTGTTCTTTATTCGCCCACCCGACTTTGAACAGTCGCTTTGAAGCATAAAAGTTGTCTGCAAAATAAAGATGACTGCAAAGAAAAATCACTGAAAGCAATCCAAAAAAACTCATTTTGCTTTTAACATAAGAGTTCTACTCGACTTAATCTGCTCCTTCCTTCTTTTTCTTCCCCATCCCTGCAATTCCACTCTAGCTTGACAAGAAAATGAGACCACATTGTAAATGCTTCTAGTATCAATATGCTTATTTAAGTCCAACATTTTGATTTGACATATCTTTTGCTTCAGAGGCAAGGCAACATAAAGTAAAGTGCATGATTCAGAGTAAGAGAACTTGCCCCTGGGACGTGGGTGACTCTTAGCAGACAGAAAGAGAACAAGGTGCGTGGGGTTTAGGGTTTGCACGAGGATGAAAGTGAAGGGGAGGGGTAAATCTGTACCGCTGGATTTGATTCTCGATGGAGTTTCCTTACTTGGGTGAACTGCGCGAATCTGGACCTTTCAAATGCGAGATCCCGAGTTCAGGTCACGAATTGGGGAATATTTACGGAAATACTACTCAAAGGTAGGTTTGACGAATTGTGAGGCTCGCGTCATTTCTGGTACGAATCTGTGGACCCCTATTTATCTCTGGGTCGTTAAAATGGCAGGCGGGGAGATTGCCCTGCTTTTCCTTTGTTATTACGGAAATGGCTGAAAGTGACGTACTGAAGTTTTACAGCAGTGCTCTCCCTTGTTACTTTTCATTTCCCTTTCCTTCTTTTTTTTTTTTTTAATAAATCTTGGTGCCCAAGTGAATACTCATACCTTATTTTATTTTATTTTACATTACTTGTAGGTATATTATTAATTTTAATGGGTATATCAGCACTGTAAAACATATTGTATATTAAAGTTAACGTTTAAGAATTTTGATAATCCGTATATTGGCTTTCATAATTTTTTTTTAACATGTGTGGTATCTAAAAACTAATAAAGTAACGTTAAATTTGGTCATGGTTAATGTTTTGCAATGTTTGTATCTCATAAGTGTGATTGGAATGTATATCTCTTTTGCTGAAATTAAACAAAAAGATAAAGGTATAATGTTACTGTCTAGTGGTGGTTAATTTATTATGAATCATTGTCTAAGTTAACATAATATTGCATTACATCAATTTTTATTTGTTCAACACATGTTAATTTAGAAAAAAGAAAAAAAGAAAAAAAAAACACTAATGTGAGAGAGTAGACAGAATCCAAAATTATTATATTATTTGAAACTGTTTATCTTTTTTATAAAACATAGAGTAAATGGCCAAGTGAATCATGTGATAGGATTGCGACAAAGTACATTCTCTCTTTCTTTTTTTAAAACCTTCATACCAAGTGAATAATCTGTCCTCCCCTTCACAACTCCCTCCTCCTACTTTTTTTTTTTATTTGAAAAAAATGTTTGAACTCTTATTTTGATATTTATCTTACAGTATAAACCAAGACTCAAAACCTATGTAAAAAGACTACATATGGTAGGGCATTGAACCTAATCCCTCAATACATAATCACGAACTTTAGGTAATAAGATAATATGAAATAAAATCTTCAAAGTACCTAAGAATATTATACAATAAATAATAAAATAACAACTTATGACTCTTGAAATTGATGTAGTCAAGGAGGCCTATAATGTTCCAAGCCTAATTGATATTCCTAAGCTATTTTCCTACAATATGTTGGTAGAGATCCCAATGTGGACAAGACTTGTATTCCTATAAACGAATGACTAAAGTTGGGCAAACCATCTGCAAGAAAATTTGCTTCTCAAAAGATATGAGCAATCTTGACATTTGATGCTAAATAAACTAAGCATTGACGTAATTCATATTCTAAACCCCATGGAACTGAATTGACACATGTAATGTATTGAACTATGAATTGAGAATCTGTTTCTATCTCATGATCAGTGACATTAAAATTTAAAATTTTATAATTAAATTTTGTAGAAATTAAAAAAAATATTGATATTACCCCAAATCAAGTTTCCATAATTCTTTAACATTTAAATACGGAAAAAAGAACATTAAATTAGGTTGTTAATGCTTTATTATGTTTGCATCTCATAGGTGCGGTTCCAATCTATACATCCTTTTTTGAAATTAAACAAAAAGGTATGCAATGATGTTATCGTTTGATGAGGGGTGATATATTCTGACTCATTATTTAATTCAACACGACATTACCATATATGAATTTTTATGGTTTTAACAAACGATAATCTAGATAAAAAGAGAAGAGAAAAAAAGCACTATATGAAGGAGTCAATTGAATGGAATTATGATATTATGTGAAACAATATCTCCGTTTCATAAAACATTAACACAAAGGCTCTCTAAATTTCCACTAAAATATAAACGAAAAACCACTGGATTTTCAAAAACAATTTGGAAAAACATCACATTTGTAAGATGCGTGGTTGTCTCAAAGAGATGTCCAATACTTCTTTTAAGTCACATGGTGGAGACAAGAGACAAGAGACAAGAGACGAGAGAAAAGGTGATGGGATTGCCGACAAAGCACTCTTAACTGAGGTTGTCCTTACATTTCTCAAAGAGGCCTTCCTTCCATCACATCTCTATCCCGTTTGATCACTAATTGGACAGATTTAGAGGCAGTCTCTGTATGTGAGGTAGACTTCTCTTAATAGCACCACCTAAAGTAGCTGCCTCTCTGAATAAAGCCAATCCAAAGACTGAAAAGTCATCATCTCTGCTTTAATGATTTGGTACTAGCATTCATACTTCCATCATCAAGGAAAAGAATTATAGCCCAATAATCCACAATGAACACATACATGCATATGGGTGCCATTACGGGCTTCTATGAACCCATGCATATGAGTGCCATTTCGGTAATGAGTGGACTTGGGGTGCAGAGGTTCAACAGTATGATATCTTTTGGGCCAGAAATAGACAGACTTCCGCAGGTCTAGTCGCTGGCGGATTGAGATGTCTGCAGCGGTTGCTTTGTTGTCCTTCTCTGGTCCAATCCTAGACAAGCTTGAATTGTCCATATAGTTTTAGGCCATGACACCGGTTCCTCATCACGCCAGAATCCAAAATTGGACGCAAAACTCTGAAGAAGTATTGATTGAGGAAGCTGGATTAAGACGTTGAATTAGCTCCTTTGTGTTTTAGGGAAGTGAATACCACAAATTAAAGGTGAGTCTACCTTGGGTTGAGTGGACAAGCGGCCTTTTTTCTAATCTCTAATGTTGGATGAGTCCTTTTTCATCGGCAAGTATACTCAAAATGTCTCACATTATTTGTATAAATCTTCTATATATGAAAACCTATTCTTCTCCGTACAAGTCAAATTTTAAGAAGAAGTAAATTGTTAACATAGTATTACAGTTTAAAGTTCAACTGCAAGACATATTCTATAATATCACTCGTGAAATCTATGACTTTGCTTTATAGTAGGTGCAAACAAGGTTATTGAAATGTTTAATATTGTCTGTAAGTTGTTGGAAAATTTTCATATAGGAAAAATGTCTTCCCCATGCAGAAACCAATTTTAAGAAGAAAATCCACTTTCTAGTAAGCATTTTTGTCAATCATCTTAATATGGAACTTGGACAATACCCATTGGAAGTCTTATTGAGCATAAAGCCGGTTTGCAATCACTAGGTCGAGTTTCTTGTGGTACTTACAGCAATAAACGATGAATATAGGTTCAAACGGTTGAATATTGAATCTGTATTTGGAGCAATCACCAGGTCGAGTTTCTTGTGGTTCGTACAGCAATAAACGATGAATATAGGTTCAAACGGTTGAATATTGAATCTGTATTTGGACCCTTTTTTTCCTTCTGCATAAGGACATGGCTGGGTAAACGTTGGGCTTTACCTCTGGTGGATGAAGACATCCGTTAATGAAACACGACAAGGCTTTGAAGCATAGCCCCGAGTCATGAATACTTCAAACGTAGTCAATATCGGATCTGTTTTCAACTCCTTACTACACTCTCTTTCCGTGATAAAGTTGTCGCCTGAGTTCAGTCAACTGCATAAATATCAGCCCTAAAGTTCCTGCAGGATGGATAGAGGTATACCATGTCGGCTGTAGCATCAAATGTATCCCACAAACATTATTGCAAAGTGAATTAAGAAGGCTTATCCACAGAACACAAGACATGTCTGCATGTTCTTTTTTTTCCAGGTAGCATTCGTATGAGTTGGTCATCCACATCTAGAGTGGACCTTGGTGTCTGCCTTGGTTGGGGTGGGAAATCATGGGTAAGCAAGTGAGACATAACATGTTAGAAATGCAGACAATGCCACACAAAAGCCATGTGGGACGAGATGAGCACCTCCTGAGGAGGTCAGATGAAGCCAAATGTGAAAATGAGTAGCGAGAAGGACTTGAAGAAATCATGGAAGCAACCCATGAACGCAGAAGTTCAAGGAGGCATATTAAAAGTCTGCAGAATATGTTGTTTGTTGCTTATATGGTAGACAATGCCACCCGTGCTCAAACATAGCCTACGGGGTCTATCTCATGACAAAGGCGATAGGGTTCTTTTCATACTAACAGACAGTCATGATGAAGTGGTTTGGATCGTGATCGCGCTGTTGGGGGTTATGAAAGAATGACAAGAACTATTGGATAGTGAAAAGAAGGTTTAGATAAGGGGACAAAGGAAGAAAGTCAAAGGTGGAAGGAATGGCTTTGGTTGTTGGAAAGGGCAGCCATGTGAGAAGCATGATGGTCCAGAATGATGCTGTCTGGGTTTCTTTCTATTAGCTTCGAGCCTACTGTTTTAGCTTCAAACAAATGGCTACCATGATCTCAGCTCTTTTGTGAGGGAGATAATTTTGACATTGGGGATAAAGTGTTAAACACGGTCTAAAGAGTGTCTCATATTGTCAAAATCCTAGTTAAAAATGACCTTTAAAATGAAAAACACTCTCATTTTGTAAGCCATATACTCTCATCTTGGCTATGGAGGTAATGCACCTTTTTATCTTGGTACCAAAACTCAAGTCCAAGAGGCAAACACCTCCTGTATATAAAAATATGCATATTATCTGTGTAACATAGCTTGCAACATGTTAGTTGTAAGAGGATCTGTCAGAAACAATATAAATAATATTTCATATTACCTAAAACCTGATTAAAAATCAATTTTAAAGTGTATCATGCTTGAATTTAACTTGGGTTTGCAGTAGTGGAGGAGCTAAATTGGAAAAAGGGAGAATTCTAGTTATAAGATATCTAATGAAACCATCGGTGGAATTAAGATTTCAGTCAAAGAAAAGGCCATTAAGTATCTAGAGTTTATTTTTGGTTACTATATTAATGATCCAATCCATAAGGATCATAGTAGGGAATTGTTTAATCATCTTTATCTAAAGAAGAGGTGATACATAATCAACTTGAACATAAGATGGCTGTTCAAAATTTTAGTGAAAGAGTAGATTTGTTATTTCATGTTTGCTAATTGAAGTGGAGGGTTTCTTCAAACAAAAGGATCTAGGTAAACTATTAAGTCAAATGATATCGAGAAAGAAATTGGGATTATGGATTCTCCCTTTTCGCCAAGCAAAAAGACTCACCAAAGTAAGGAGTTTGATAGCGAGCGCAGCCCTGGGGCGGGAGAGAGGGGGAGAGGGGGGTGGGTGGGAGTGTTTTCTCCCATTAATGGATCATGGGTTGGTAAGGGGATTTTTCACTGCTGTCGACACTTTCAGTTTTTTTTTTTTTTTTGGCTCGAAAATGGGCCAGTTTTACAGAATCAGACCTAGGGAGTTAGGGAAGGCAATTAAAAAAAAAGAAGACAAAATAGGAAAAGAAAGAAAGGAGAGGCAAACTAAAAAGCTAGAGTACGGTAGGGGCAGAGGGAGTTTCCTGTGGAGTGGTGAAACGTAAAGAGACAAGAAAGAACAGCAATGGCAAAAGCACTAACATTGTGGGGATGGTAAGAAAAGATATATTTTATATCCCAGAAGAGTTGGTGCTAGGCTAGCCGAAAATCAAAGTTTATTAGAAGTTTGGTCTAAAATTTCGAAAACGACTCTGAATGTTCACACAATTTTGGGTCTTTTTCATTTATTTATTTTTTTAATTTTATTTTATTCCCGTTACTCCATAATTTCCACAAGCACAAATCCCACTTTTTATAGGCTAAAAAATTATTTCACAAAACAAACCATCTTTTTCAAGTTTATTAGTTTTGTGATGGAAAATATACAGTTTTGTGACCTCTCAAACTATCTCCCCATGGGGTAACATTTTATTAGCCCAACCACTTACTTGTCGAGGAGAAACTAATTTAATTTGGAGTTGCTAATGTTTATACCAATTAATCATAGAAATTTTTTTTTATTCATTCTGATTAAGCTTCCTTCCTAATTTGGAAATTCTTCTCAAGTACAAGGAAATGATTGGGTTCCAAAGCCAAATGGCATTTTCTTTTGAACTAATTTTATTTTTTTCTTTATCATTCACATTTAGGAAAGACAAAAATCTCAAAGTAGTAAACATTCTCTACAATTTCTTGTAGATTCGAACCCACAGCTAATGATATTGCTAAAATAGGTATCTTTTGTTTCCTACTCACACAATCCCACATCCTTGCTTTCCTATCAATCTCTAATTCTAATCTTTCCCCCCAATTTGATACTACGGTGCTGATATAAATAGCTATTTTAGGTATTTAAATATTTCCTTATCGTTTTGGCCCATTTATAGTTATTACTTCTGTAAACATAGTAGCTAAATAATCTCAATGTGCTACATAAGGAAGATATTATATATAATTGTTTGGCTTTCCACAATAATTTTGTTTCTAGCTATATCAAGGCATACATGGATCTATAAATAGGAGATGTTGTGTAAGGTTAATAAGATTGTTGAAATTGGTGTGAAGTTTTTCTATATTGCTAAGATGTGAACTTGTGAAGGGATTTATATGTAAGAAATGTCCTCCTTCCTTTAAGTTAGCTTTTGTAGAAGGATCAAGCTTTCCAATATAGTATTGGAGTCTAATCTATCCTTAACACCTTTATAGATATTAGTCAAAAATCCACATAGTGAAAGTGGCATTGTTGTACAGTTTGGATTGGACCATTGTGATGAGAACATATGTCAACATTAGTGTGAAATGTGTCAAATAATATCCAAAAGTGTTGGATTAAGAAGATAACATACATTTTTTGGGATAATGAAGAGGATTTGCTTTCTTATAGTTTTACATCTTAGATCCGACTTGCTCGAGATGAATTGAAAAAAAGAAAAAGAAAAAGAATTTATTGGTTTTTATCTCGCATTTTTTTATGAAGAGAATGAATCCTTTAAAACTATGCCCTCCTTGCAAGCTAATTTTAATCTTTTAAATATGTTTTCTTAAGATTAAGGTAGCCCAATGAGGTAATTGAATTGCATGATAACTGTTTCCAATGACTTGTGAACAGTAAAAGTGGAGTCATATGTGCTGCCTAAAAGCTTGTATCGTACTTGTTTATCATCCAAGATAATGGGTAGGTGATTCTGCCTAAGATACTTTGAGCTGGCCCATACAACTCCTGATGCTAGATGATCTGTCTCATGATCTGAAAGCAGGGGACATCCATGAAATGGTCTGTCTCATGATATGAAAGCAGGAGACATCCATGAAAAATGTTAGTGCTCCAATAGGGCATGGCTCTGCATCATGCTACATGTTGTCGAGAATTCTGATATTACTTTTGTACATTGCAGGACTCGGCGGCAGGGCCATGCGCCTTGGGAATGACGATCACAAGCTTCCCTGCGAGGAGGCAATTCAACATGTCGGATTGGGCCACACTATTCTTCTTCAATGCGGGGGCCCAAGTCTTTGTTTGGACTGCAATCCGTTTTTGTCTGTATATTATAGGAAAAGCTTCATTTCCTCTTGTAAAATCTCAATACATGGGCATTGAGCTATTTTGGGAGACAGATCTACCTTATCTCCAATGTAACATTCCTTCCACGAAATTTTACATGTCTCAGCCTTTCTTAAACTGAAGGGAGGATCAAACAAGAACATGAACGTAGCATTATGCTGCATTTTGCAAGGAACTTCCTTTCCTTCTTGTCCTTTTTAAGGGAAAATTTTCAACTTCTTCACCTGTGTTGACATTAACTAAGTCACGTTCAGCCTTGTTGGAATGTGTGATCTCAAATCTTGTGTGAAGTAAGTGTGAGTTGTAGATAGTGTTGGGAAGTTTGAAAGCACCATTATTAGGACTTGAACCCTACACAAGCTCACAATTAAAGAATACAAGAATTCCAAGTAAAAAAAGTCCTTATATTATTCAATTCAATTCCTATAACATATAATAATCAAAAGCTTCATAACAAGCTCAATCCAATTCAAATTCCAATTCCAACAAAGTAACAATAACAAATTAACTAACAATACGAAACTACAAAACTACCGATAAACTATTCTTATGAAAGCTATAAGATAGCTAAGGTTAGGACTATAGAAAACTATTAATGATAAAATAAATTTTTTTCTTCATGAATGTCTTTTTCTGAAGGCTAAGAAAGCCTTATATAAGTATGTTGTCCTTGTTACCCTAGGTTTTGGAGTCCTAGTTATATTAGGTCTTGGAGTCCTAATTGTCCTAAAGTGGGTCTTCTTCTTGAATTATTAATAGGCTAGGTCCAATCCTAACAATAGCTAATTTAAGAATTAGAAGATCCTTTAGTTAGAAGTTAAAAGGCCCAAATTGAAAGGTAATTTAAAGCTTCAATGGTCATTTTTTTTGTTTAAACTTTATATTAGGGATTTCATCTTTCAATGTCAAACTCCCATACTCCTTCCTACATTGAGTGTTATTAGACTCAAAGTTGCATAGGGTAAAACATATTTGACTTAAGCTTTAATATCAACTTAGAAGGTCTAAAGATCTAACCCAAAAGGTAATTTAAGATTTGGAGGACTATATTTTCATTTAAACTTTATACCAAAGACCTTATCTTCTAATATAAGACTCTTGTTTTATACATACATTTAATTTAAACTTTATTTTAAAGATATTATTTTTTGGTGTAAGATTTTTGTCCTTCACATATTCTCCATATAGGGATAGAAGTGAGTAATGAAGTATCTTACTTTTTTGTTTGGGCTTCTTTGTTCATGTTCAAATTATAACAAGTCTAAAAGAGCAAACAACAACAAATTCTAGGAGAATACTCCCAACATTATATACCTTTTTAACGTACACAAAGGAAACCAGAGGTCAATTAAAGTGAGATGCTCATATAGGAATCCACATTTCTTCTCTTTACAGTAAGTCTTTGCCTTTTTCTCTGTTAAGAGTACCAGAATAGTCTAAAGAAATTGCTTTTGTTCCTAACCTAAGCACTAGGAACTATTCTGCCTAACCAAGTACCATGCTCTTGCATAGTTTGCATGTGAATGCACAGTGCATAGCTCCCATAGTCCATCATAGGCAAATTATCGCTCAATATCAATTATCACTAATATCCTTAAGCCATGCGCTAGGAGGGTTTCGCTCGTGGCAATGCCACCTCCGTCCCTTACACATCTGGTCCACGTCGATCATTACATCCATAACTGAGTCAAGCCAAGGGAAGTTTTGCACTTGGCATACCAACTTGACACAAGTAAGTAATCTCATTCTATATTACTTAAATATTTTTTTTAAAAATAAAATATATGTTCTACCTTCATAAGTTAGTTTTAAGGGGAAAATAAACTTTCTAACATAACTTTTAGAAATAAACTCAAAACCTAATTTAAAGGTTAGCTCATAAATTAATGAGATATTATTTATATTTAAATATTACCAATGAATTGTATTTTTCCAATGTAAAACTTTTGTCTTAAATACTTTTTTATATACTGAACATTACTTGACTCAAGATTGAAAAAAATGAAATAGATATTCGTTGCATACCATTTGAAGGCTTAAAGTTAAATGAGAGTTAAAGGAGTTTAACTTGGGTTTTGGGCTCTAATATTATATTAAAAAGACTCAAAGCTCAATTCAAGAGCTTATTCATAAGCTAAGAAAGTATTTTTTTTAATATTTAAACACTATCCAAGAATCATATTAATTTAATATAAGACTTTTGTTTCCAATAATGGTATCAAAATTCAAGTTATTTGGAGATATTAGAGTTCAAGTTCAAGTATCCTACTCTTTTGCATGTAAATAAAGATTTCACTCATGACATGCGTTCCCAGGCTGCCGGGGCATCAAGTGGTCAACCGCACACCATCACCAGCCATCATCGAAGCGGTTGACGTCTTCTCTTTTTACTCTTCATTCGTGATGCTTTGAACTTGTCAAGCTGTGGCCATTGCACTGGTATTATTATAACAGAAGGCTAAAACCTCCTCCTACTGTTCGTCATACGAGGAAACTCTTCAAAGGATGACCAAGCGGTAATCGACTTTTAATACGCAACAGATACATAAAAGAAATGATCATGAAAATCAGCAACAATGAGTATTTGAAATACAAATATATCGAGTATACGACTGATGTGGGAGCTATATGCAGTCGCCTCCACCTGGAGTCGACCGTTGGTTGTCCCTGTCGAAACGAAAATAGCAGCATAATTTTGCTTGTCACCGTTAATATTCTCATCAACCATGCAACCTGTCTTTTTTTTTTTTTTTTTTGAAATTTTTTCTATAATATTACAACATACAAACTAACTCACACATAGGATATCGAACCCAAACCTTACGGTTAAAGTTCTTATTAACTTACTAATAAGTTAGTTGACTAAGTAACATATTACCCATCTTTGTTGAATCTCATCTTATATCGGGAAAAGAATTGGTTCAAAGAGGAGGATGGAATTGAAGTTCTTATTTTACACGAAAGTCCCTGCTTTGTGGATTTGCATATTGTTAGAACCGTCGCCCACGTCAGCACACACATTAGCCGTTGTGTCAGCGTCCACGTCAGTGACATGTCCGCCCTAGGGCCACGACAACCGTTTGCGCATAGCTCTTGCACACGATCGAGCGCAGCCGCCTCGCCCGCCGCTCATCACCGGAAAACTTTCCTTTTCCAGATCTTGTAATTTTGTAAAGATCTTCGATTCGATTTTTATTGTAAATGCTTTTTCGTTTATAATCTGTATCTAATTGTGTATTTAAACGGTTCAATTTTAATAAAATATCATCGGAAAATTTATCCAATTCTAGGGTTTTGATTTATCTTCTGAATCGGTGTTTCTCCGGTCGATCCTGCCGGAATTCTTCAATTTCTATCACATATCCAGGTTGTTGAATAAAGCAATGCTGAGGTTGACCTGATCATGGTGATTCAAACCGCGCCGGGCCGTTTACAAAAGCAAAGTCAATGAACATATACTCTTGAACAGCAGCAGAATGAACATTAATAAACTAGGAAATGAGCATTCTACTACCCTTAAGGCTTCTGACCTTGGCGTTGACAAGTGAAAAGAGTAAAGAAGAAATGAGAAGTCAGACTTTAAAAAGGGCTATGAAATTTTAGAACTCGTATCGTTTTTATTTTATTCTCAGTTTCGAAAGTCAAAAGCCAATTTATTATTTCTTTTCAACCCTTTACTTTATGCAAAGTTTCAACCTAACAAGTTCTTTCTGCTAGAGAAATGTGATGCAACATCACAATGCACGTTTGGAGGAATCTTTCTCTTCTTGCTCTTCTTTTTTGGTTTGAAAGCATTCAATTGGAGGACTTCGATGACCGGAATCAGGTAACGTAGGTGTGTCTTTAAAATGCAGCGATGGACAACAGACGAGCAGATTTGGGAAGTAGCATTATATACTCCAATTGTCAAGTTCATCTTTTAATCAAATCCCATGTGGTTACTAATAATAGTCCTTATGTCTTCTCTTGAGGTGGTAAAATGATGAAACATAAGCAAAAGAGAGACAGAAAAAAAAAATATAATTGTATTGAATTGTGTTTCTAACATTTATAGGAGATGCTCTTGATATAAGTTTTGTATTCAATAATCTCAAGTTGAATAAGACATTATTCTTAATAATTTTAGTTTAAAAATTTTCAAAATAAGATATTATGCAAGTTTGTCAGTAGGCATGTAACTTAGTTAACAACTCATACGGTCTACAACCAAGAATATTTCAAGTTTGACCCCAACTTTTCCACACCGGATTATTTAAGGAAAAGAAAAGAAAGAACAGAAATATTATGCAAGTGACAGAAAAGGTGAAAAGAAAGGGCACGATCATTTGTTTCAGGTTTCTGGTTCAACTTTGGCATGAGGACCGAAGTTGAAGAATGGTCGACCACTTTTGCTTGGTGCGAAACAAACAACTTGCGAGACAGATGAACAATGCTGACAGACAGAGAGAGTGTAGAAACAACGATGTCCCACTTAATGTCATGAAAGGACCGATGCCCCCCCACCTCGTGCATTTCCTGCATAGATAATTCATGCTGCAGAATAACAGACCAGACCCTCCTTTGCCTTCCATAGCTGCTGTGAGGGTCTCTTCTAAGAACGGCCCTCTTTTCTTTTTTAACCCATTATAGCCACTGTTTGTTTTCGAGTTCCTTTATCCAAATCATGGGGTAGGAGCTGAACCACGTGATTAAATGACTATGGAGGAAAAAAAAAATCAACGGAAAATAAATTCTAGGGTCAATACAATGATACCAGATACTGCAAATGGCCTATTACTTGGTCTATCTGGGCAAAAAGACAACTACCTGTTTCAGATGATTTTTGTTCTTTTTTTCTCCAGATTAGCCATGACAGAACTAGAGTCGAATAGTTTGTAAGAAAGATATTGTACAAATTTCAACAGAAGATATCATCAAATTTTAACCATTATTTTAAAATTAGATAGTTAAGATGTTATCGTATATATGCATGTTTGTATTTATCACTTTAAAAATAAAAGTATAGGATAAATCGTAATGATTACATTACACATACAATTTTTAATTAGTGATAAATCTTATATAATAAGATCTCAACTGTTTAGCTTAAAATAGCAGCTACTATTAGAAGAAACCTAATAGTTAGAAATATTTTGGGAATTCTGTTAATGAAATTACGATAGCCCTCTGATCGATAGTAATAGCTTATAATAAATAAATGTTGAACAAAGAGTTGACTAGTCTTAACCTATATATTCTATATTCTTAAACAACTAGTTAAAAACTATACATCTTTTCTAGGGAATTGGAATATGTTACATGTGCATAACTTCTGGAGTTAGACATGAAATACAAGACAAACCAAAAAGTCAACAAAAAAATAATTACAATGGAATTAATATTGCAAGTCAAACAAGCAGAAAAATCACTTGTCAACGAAATGATACTAATAAATTGAATCCATCTTCAACGGAAATTTTAAATTGAAGAATAGAAGTCTAACACATTAAATTGAAGAAAATCATTTTTGGTCATTTTGTCCAAGCTGGATTGTAGAAGAACAGCAAGACATTAAAAAAAACAAAAATAATACGTTGGTTTCGGTGACAGTACCATATCTACTCCTATAATTTGCCTACAATTAATTTAAAAATATGCTCATTAACGAAAAAAGTCATCCTCCAATTCTGAATTTTTATTCTGTAATCCAAATTTTGACTTTCTTTTTAAACGTTTGTGCATAAGAAGGGGTTAGCTTTAACACCGTGGGATGTGACGATGTGCTTTTCCTTATTTAATATGTGGTTGTTATTTTCTGTTGAATTAGTCGTTTGATTTAGTAGCTCTTATCGTCATTAAACTTTTAATATTAATTTTCTCTTTCTTTTGAAATGTTTGTCTTCTTTGTACCCAATGTTTCTACAAAAGAATAGAAAACACATCCAATTACCATGAGCATTAGCAAAATCCTAATGATATTTGAGCCATATTTTCCATCTCCAAGATGAGTTGTAATCCCAAGAGGCACCCATCTATCTTGCACAGCCAGGGAATTATCTGTCTTCCTATAAGTCCTCGGCCACCACCTTCGCTGACGACCAAAACTTGGGTACTTTCGTTCACCATATGTTAGAAAATGTAAAGGGAATAATGCAAGTCAGTAGGCAACTCAACAGGATAAGCTCAATGCATAGGTAGCATTATTGTGATGGGGGAATTCAATTAAGTTGCATCATCCACATAGAGATTAAACACAAATATAAAAGCGTATACACCTAAACACAACAGATTTAAGAAGTTGTGAATATTATAATGTTCTACATCTCTTGTAATTTCTTTTCATTAAATTTTCTCATACTTTCTCTTTCTTCAAATTGATATCTCATAGATTATCTCATCAACTAGAATTCATGAGAGAGATTTTCTCTACCAATTAGCTCCCAAGGAGACTCTCTATGCTTCTCCCCTAAGTTTCTCTATATCCACTACAAAGAAGATATTTCCTAACTTCACAATTATATAGAGACTATTAATTGTAATTACAATTATACTCTTAAGCCTAATTATTCCACCAATCTTAATAAATTGTTCGTGCCAATATTAAGAAAAAGAAACTTACATAACCACATTTTCCATCAACTTTCAAAGGGAAGACCAAACAAATGGAGGTACACACTATTATATTTCTTAGTCTTCGCATTCCTTATATCATCACCATAACGTTGCAGCTTCTCTTATACGTAATGCTATTAATTACTTAATTACTCCAAGATACGATAATTTTAACTTCATTGTCACTGCTGCCCAAGCCAGGAGGAAAAATATTACATGGGTATGTATTCCAAAAATTCCGAGAAAAGATCTATTTTAGGGTATGTCTTTAAGCCTTTATTTTTTTGTTTCTAAATGAATAAACTTACATATTAATCAACTTTTAAAAAAAAAATTATAGAGAGTGCCTCTCATACAAGTTAGATCCACACTGATAACATTTTTTTATCTTAGTTATTCTCTTCGTATTATGCTTTTTTTTTTTTTTTTTTACAAATTTAACTACTTTAATTGTTATCTTGTGAGTTTTAAAAGCCTTCACATTGGTTGCACACACATTAGCAATGAGAGATTTTTAAATTCATAAGTTATGCATGTACTTCACCATTCAAGCGTATACATGTGTTTAATTAAGTTGAACATGAAAGCATATCCAGTGTTGATTTATTTAACCAAGAACATTATTATGATTGTTAATACAAGTGTTTTATCTTCATCTAACTATTTGTTCAATTGGCTTCATCTTCTTTTACCTTGTTACTCAATACTCATTGCATCTCTTAATCTCGTGATAGTATTAGTATTATTGTTAATGATAGTATTATTGTTAAGAATTTAGAATATTAAACAGCGAAAACAATTATTTCATTATCTAGTTAAAAGGATTCCATTTATCATTTGTTGCTTAAGACGTGTCTTTGACATGAAAGAAGAATTCCACTACTCTCCTAATAGAAGGAAAACAAATTGTTAAGACACGTGTTTTTTCATACCTAACACCAGCATGATACATGTCCTAAATACACAAGAAATATAGTTAATTTGACATATTAATAAATCAGACGCAATGCCCACAAATCTCAATTGAGTCAAACAATTTTAAATCCTTTTTAATCGCAATCTCACAATTACAAGAGTTGGTTCTGTGGTTCCTCATTAAAAACTCAAACATTAGTCTATCCATGGTAGTCGTTACCGACAATGGCAGATTTGACTTTGAAAACCTGAAACTGGCAATAATTAGTAAATGTATGAAACGGAAAATGCAGAGGTCAACGACCACCGCAGCTTACCATGACGGTCCCGGCGCTGAGCTGGTCCATGGAAGGGAGATTTTTTAGTCGCGACGAAGAATGAGAGCCTCCCAAAAAGATAAGGACGAAGAAAGTTACAAGACGGCCGTCCCCCACCGGAGGTGGTGGACGATGCGAGCCAAAAGATTACGGACTTTTACGTCGGTTGACACGATGGCCTGACGTGACTGCACCTCAAAGCTGCCATGTGTCTGCCCATGATTCAAATTTGTCCGATACTTCTAAAAGGCGTTGTCTACCCAAATGAAAACGATCAATCGTGTCTGAATTTTTGAGACACTGTCTCCCTTTGCCTTAAACTGTCCATTCCTACTGTAGTTTTCTTCTTAAATTATTCTTTACGGGTCTTTCTTCTTACGTTTTCCATTCCAGGCTTCCATTGATGAACTTGGGGAGCTCTGTTGATATTTACTGTTAAGTTGAGCAGGATGTGGAACAGCGCGTGATGGATTCAACAATAGAAAAAAATTGACTCTAAAATTCAATTTAATAGCACGAAAACAAGTTTTCTCCTTTGTTCCTTTTACTTGGGTCCCATCTCTTAATCACGACCAAAAAGGGGGGGAAAAAAAAACAAGGTTGTGGATCATAATAATTCACATGGAGGAATGGTGTCCATGGCTGATGGACACAATTTTAAAAAAGAAGAAGAAAAAAAAAAAAAAAGGACAAATCCTAAGTTGATTCTCTGGTTTCGCCAGAGGAAGTGACGACGATGGAAACCAGATGCACTTGATCTTCCTCAACGTTGCCATCGCCGGTTGTCTCCTCGTTTTCACCCTCGGCACACGTAAGCATCTGGGCTCTACGAGCTTGGAGGTCCCAGTCGGTGGTGCCGATCACGTACAGCATCAGTCCAGCGCAGCATACCTGGGCCGAAAGCAACCCCACCCAAAGCCCACAAAAGCCGACGCCTAGCCAGAAAGCGAGCCCAACGGCCACGGGCATGCCCACCAGATAAAATGCGCCGAGGTTGACGTTAGCAGCCGTAGTGGGACGGGCACTGCCTCGGAGGACACCGCACCCAACCGTCTGCGGGCAGTTTCCGAGCTCGCAAAGACCCAGGATCGGCAGAGCGGCCGCCGTTAACCGTAGGATCTCGGAGTCGTTGGTGAACATCCGGGCCCACTTATTCCTCATCCCCGTTGCGAAGGTCATCGCTGATAGGCCCATTATGGCCGCCAGGAAAACCGCGACCACAGCCGATAGTTTCGCCTTGTACGGACGGTTCGCACCGAGCTCGTTTCCGACCCGAGTCGACACAGCGAAGCTAAGCGAGGACGGGAAGACGTAAATCAACGCCGTTGTCTGGATCAGGACGCCCATTGACGCGACGGTGGCCTTGGGGTTCACCAGAAGCCCACACAAGACGATCATGATCTCGTACCACCACCATTCCAGGCAGACCGAGACGCAGCTTGGTGCGGCGAGTCGAAGCAGCGGCTTCCAGTTGGTTAAGCACTCTCGGTTTGGTGCTGTCCAGGTCGGTTCGTGCAGCCCGGTTGCCGATACGTATAACACAACGGCCATGAGTGCGAAGAGGTTAGAGGAGGCGGAGGCTGCCGCAACACCGGCGACGCCGAGCCGGAAGTGGTTAACGAGCAAAAAGTTCATCGGCAAGAGGAAAAAAGTGCCCGCCAGGGACGCCAGCGTGAGCGGATGAGTGATTCCCTGAGCGCGAAGGTAAATGCGGATTGGGTGGAGAAAAGAGTTCGTGAAAAGGTCAGGCAGTGAGAACATTAGGTACGTGTGAGCCATGTGAGTGATGTTGGGGTCCTGGTGTAGAAAAAGTAGGATTTTGGACATGTTCAACCAGAGAAGCGAAATGGGTATCGACGAGACCAGGAGAAAAATCACTGTGCGGTGAAGGGCTACGGAGAGAAGCTTAGGACGATTTGCTCCGAAGGCTTGAGAGCACAAAGGTTCCATGCCCAGAGCTAGCCCCGAAAGCACGGAGTAGCCGGTAATATTGGCGAAAGCGATGGCAAGCGAGCCAGCGGCGAGTTGGATGTCGCCGAGGTGGCCGAGGAAGAGCATGGAGAGGATGGAACGAGAGTACATAATGAGGGCAGTGAGGACTATGGGGAAGGCGAGTTTAATGAGTGATTTGGTTTCGGAAACAATATCAGAGAGGGTTGGCAGAACAAGCTGCGTTTGCTTTTTCCCAAGAGACTCATCTTTCGCAAGACTGACCAGAAAAAAGAGGTTGGGAAATGGATGTTGTTCTGCCTTGTCGTTTGTTGCAGCCATGGTGATAGTGGTCTCAGAGTCGCAAAATGATGACGAAGATCAAGAATGATGACTTTAGTAGGGTGAAGGTTGAGATGATGGAGGGAGGGAGAAATCTTCGGTCGCCGAAGCCTTTTCCGGAGATACTCCCGGGGAGGGCAGTCTATCTCTTTCCTCACACTATGAATGGATGCTATAAATTTCTCTACTCAGGGATAGATAAGAGTTGATGCTTAGAGGGGCTTTATTAATAAGCGTCGCCGAAGGCTTTGAATCTTTTTTATTTTTTATTTTTTATTTTTATAATAAAAATAAAAAAATAAAAAATAAAAATCATTTTTAAATACAAAAATAATAAATGCCTTAAAGAAAGTGAATATTTGGAATATTTGTATTATTTGGAATATTTGGCACTATTATTATTTCTTTACCTTCTGAGATTCATCAGTGCCAGATATTCTTAAGGACCGAGTTCCCATAAATAAAAATGGACTGTCTCTGAGCAGTTGCCATAATTGCTGGCTTCCTTCGAGGGTCGGTAAATGGACTCAGGCACCTATGGCCCTGACCTGAATTAGTGGGAAAAGACTATGCTATCCCGGCAGTAAATCGTTTTGCTGGGTGACTGCAGTTCGGAGTTCTCGAGTACTACGGTCATTGTGGTCGCCATCGACGACCAGCAATAAATCCTGCCGTGATGGTGCAATAATATGGGTTGTGGTCTTTCCCAATTCTTTCACTTTCTTTTCCGCTTAAATCCCAGCAGCGGGGTGCACAAAACGATGGGCTCGACCTTTTCAGGGGCAAACATGAAGTGAAGATTCTTGACAAATATATCTCTAACTTTAGAGACTTTGAGGGTGGTTTTCAGAGCTACGGTGGAGAGTGACGGGAATCTTGAGCGAATTTCCAGATCGATCCGAAATCATCATCCATCCCCCTAACTCAAAGATGTGAGATTCATCTACAGGACCATAAACTTTTTTTAAATATCTAGTGCAGTATTAAAGTAGTTTTCAAGACAAGAGGAGAAGAATATGAGAACAAAAAACTCTAGTATCAAGGTGGATTAAACGATTAGAAATCGAAGTTCAAAACGTGAATCCTGAATCATTTACTCAATTGGGCTTATCCTAAGCTTCTGTTTTTGTCTTCAACGATATACGAAATGACATGACAGAAGAGTTCTGGTTCACAGATGCAACAGGAGACTGTGGACCTGGGGGTGTTCCGGCCATGAATTCCGAGTGCGAAACCACCAAACGCTCCGGTGTCTTAACGTCAGCAAAAGAAACTGTAAACCAAAGTGGGATGTTAAAGCCAAAAGAGCTGTCGCAGGGTTCTGCTGCCCCAGCGTTTTCTCACGTCATTCCTCGTCACTAAATTGAATGAACCTTCTCTTTCTGCGAGTTAAATTCCGGGCTCTTCCACAGTAACTACATGTGAATTGATCGCCAACTGGGCTCTGGTTTTCACATGTTGGGCAAAAGGTTGGATGGTCAAAATGCGTGCGTGATCAACGGGGGGGGGGGGGGGGGGGGGACTGGGGAGGACGGCACGAGTCAGTATGGCTGGCATTTCCACGAACAGATGGTGGGAGGGGAACATACCCTCAGATGCATTTACTACTCTCGTTCTTCTCTCTCCCTTCCTCCCTCTCCCTCTCCCTCTCCCTCTCCCTCTCTAGGTGTAATTGACTGTCGTTGTCGTTTCCCAGCTTTCTGTCAGAGGAACTGTAGTGGTGCGTGCTGCGTCGCTCAGAGCGCCAGACAACCACCTTGTAGTGAATAAGACCCACACACTTCCAACTCCCCCTCTCTGACAATCACTCACTCCCGTTGCACCACTTCTTGTTTCCATTCCGGGTATACGTTTCTGCGTTCACCGTTCGCCGGGTCCCTGTCAGATTTTTAGGCTAGAAAATAACCGATGCTGGACTTTCACTTCCTGATTACGACATCCCACTCTGTTTCTTCCTCTTGTTTTCTCTTTTTAAGAAGATAGTGGACCGACCTCCTTCCCACCATTAACAAACTCACCCTCATCTCCTTCCTCATTATCTTCGACAGGACCCCTAAAATTATTGCGTTCTATTTTGTTAAAAATCCCATTTAAGTTTTATGGCCTACATATTATTTTGTGTTTTCAATTTTATGGTATGAACATTATTGTGTGTTTCAGTTTTATATATATATATATATATATATATATTTTAAAGGTTATAAAGGACAAGAGGGCATCAAACTCAGAATTATAAGTCAAGGGAAAACTTTATGACTCGTTTCATCAATCCATTCAATATCTTCCTTTAGAAATATTGTGTGGACAAGATTCATTTCTCATGATTATAGTAGACTTTTTCTATTTTGTTGTTTAATTTCTTGTATTTCTTTATATATGTCCGTTTTTTCATCAAGCAAAAATAATACCACCACTACATACTCTTTCCATTTTCCTCTCTGTTTTTTTCCTCCTCTTCTTCTTCCTTGTTGGTTCCTCTATATTTTGACCGATTTCGTCATGTAATTCCATGGTTCTAAACCAAGAAAAATCAATGTGCCGTTGCCCAAAAAAGAAGACTTAAAAATCAGTTTTCACAACACCAAAACTTTAATTCAATTGTACAGGAAAGATGACAAGATAACCTTTTTCCTGTGACGATCATAATAAGGGTGAAAAGTTGCATCGAAACTGCCCTTGAAGTCTTAAGAGTCTTTTTCCCTTTATGTTATGTGGTGTACAGCCACAACAGAAGGTAGATTTTTCATTTATCTTTCTCTTTGCTTCACCTTTTAAGGGAAAGAAAAGATGAACGTTTTATCTCCAAACACTTAAGTTTACGACGAACTATTAATAGAAATTCACTAGTTATGAAGAACTTGTTATTTAAATCTTTTGCGTATTGGTCAAAATTAATGAACTTACGGAATATATAAAACAAGTTGAGGATTGAATTGGTTGATAATAAATAAGTGAGACTCAAAATAAAACTTTGTTTTTATTTTAATGATATTTAGTTCAAATTGATTCTTCCCATATCGTAATAGGAATTTCAATAATCCACTGCTTTAAATACCAACTAGCCTCCATCAAATTTTGTACCATTAAGCATAGGGATGCCTTTTCTAGGTAAATGTTATAAATGTGGTAACCTACAACATAAATCTTATAGTAAAAATAAGTGTAATAGATAAAAAGATTTAAATAACTTTAATGTAACTATCAATCTCTCTCTCTTTCTTTCATTAATAGATCCATTTACATTCCATAAATTTTGTACCACTCAGCATCTCTACAAGTTCCTAGACTGTTTGTTGCCATCTGGCTATCAGCTTGATTTCAAAGTAGCCTTTTATATTTATGTGTATCATATCTTAAATGTTAGTAAATGTATCAATATGCCTAATAAGAGGAATTAGGTAATGTATGAAACTTATTATAACCTTATCAAATCCAACGTAGTCCCTCGTCTTCTTTTTGTTGCATTATTTTGTCGAAGTTTGCTTGATGTAGCCTTAATAACATAAAAGTATTCTTTATAGACAAGTAGTCCTTGAAGTCTCAAAAAATACCTTCATCACCTCAATCTCATTGAAGGCCATGTGTGTATATAGTAAATGCTTTTTTTCATGTTTATTCTTTTTCATATATTTTTCAATTTTTCAAAACTTTGGGCTTGTTCCCAGCAACTCTTTAACCTTATATCTCTTGATTGAGGAGGATTTCTTCGTCATTCTATGTTCCAAGCTAAATTTGTAATATTGTGACAATTTGATCTCCAATGCGTGAAAAGGTCTACATTTAATCGCTCGTAGCATCCTATTTAGATTTGTATGATCTAGATGTATGTTCCAACAATAAGCTTGATTGGTTGAAGAAATTTCAAGCCATTCTTTAATATCAATTTACCAATTCATTTTTATATTTTGGTATAGCAAATAAATAAAATTTAGAACTATAATATTACGACAATTGATAATATGAGATGAAATAAAAAAATTACTTTTTAACAGTAAAATTTATCATCAAAAGTAATTTTAATTTTTTTTCCCAAATAGCAAACATAAATTTGTTTCTTAGAATACATAGTACACGAAGGGTATTTCTTTAGCGCAACAACTCAAAAATTGTTAGCTTACAATTTACGTTCATCATAACAACTACAACTTTTATATATTTGCCTTCATGTTGGCAGATCTCATTATACTTAACCTTTTGGTTTCCTAAACCTCCAACAAATTATTGGTGGTTCTAGAATATACTCATTAGAATCTAATGAAATGGAACACCAAACATAATTTGTGTTAACTATACCTAGTTATTTTTCTTTGTGTTGAAATTTTGGATTAAGATGCATTCACATAAATGTCAAATTTTCTTCTTAGGCTTATTTGAAAGGGAGAAAACTCTAATACTTGATCATGTTTCTATCCAAGAAAGCCAACTTCCTATCAAATACTTGAGAGTTCCATTGATTTTCAAAAGACTCTTTAATCTAGATTGTTTAATTCTAATAAATAAAATATTAAAAAGAATTGAAGGACGAGAATTTAAGCATATCAACTATTGGGGGAGCCTACAACTAATAAAAAGTGTTCTATTCTCTTTGCAAATGTATTGGTTTCAAATTTTTCTACTATGCAAATAGACACTATATGAAATTGAAAAAAATAAACTCTTCCTATGGATAGATAACTTTATTGGGTAATGTGTAGCAAAAGTGGTGTGAATTTTTTTTTCTATTTTAAAATTTCTAGAGAATTGAGATTGATAGACATTCATACTTAGAATAAGATAGTAGTTAGGAAACTCTTATAATTTCTTGTGCACAATAACTCATACATCTTATAGGTTGGTGGATGATATTAGAAAATTCTAAAGGAAGAAAATTTTTAGAAGTAGAGATGAAAGAATAATTAACTTGGAGTTAAAGAAATATTTTACAAATAAGTAATAAATTTTCACAATTAGTGACTAGATCATATTATAATATTGACAAAAGATATACAACATTAAGAGAGATTAGAAAAGAAATTAAATGGACAAGATTAATATAAAAAGGGGGAGTACCAAAACATAATTTTATGTATTAGATTATTTTGAAAGACAAACTAACTATAACATATTGAGTGGCAATATGGAACAACTCAATGGTCCTATAGTGCAACCTTTGCTAAGAACAAGAAGAATTACAAGAATAGTTATGTTTTTAATTGCAAGAATAGTTAGGTTCACAAAATTATATTAGGAGGGCTCTAATAGATATGAATGGATTATTTTTAAGAATTGAACAATATAGAGCAAAAGTATTGGATAATCAAGATTATTAAATATAAAGTTTTGCAATAACTTTGCTTAGTGTATCATTTAATGCTACATTATATCATGGAAGAAAAAGAATAAAAGAAGATTCAATGGTAAAAATCTAGAGAGTTTGACTATTATTGCTAAAATCAAGAAAGATGTGAGAGGTAAGATTTTATTAATTAGGAGAATAAAGCCTATTAATTGTAATAAATTTTTACAAGAGTTTTAACATTTGTGAAATGCAATTTTTAAGCCTAAATAAGGATGTTGTAACTGCACAATTTGTATTTTCTTTAGTGATATATAATACTTGACCTTTCACTTAAAAAAAAACTTTTAGATTAATGCCCTATTAGCAAGGATTGATTGAGCTTCTTGAAACCTAAGAGACCGGATGAGGTGGGCTTCTTTGGCTTTCGCTTTAATATTTTGCTTGTTTTATGTGTCTAATTATTATATTTGATATTCTTCTTCTTTCTAGTACATTTGATATCAAATTTTTGCTTAAAAGCTCAAGTCATATAAATGGTACATTTAGTTTTAATAACCCTTAACTCTTTGGAACTCACTTATAAAAGTCTAAATGAATTGATTAACTAAGAGAGTGATTGGAGTATAATTTATTTAAGATCAGTTATCAATTTTAATTTTAATATCATTAACTCATATAAATAAGTAATCATATTTGAACCTCTTTTCAAGTAGGAATTTGTTTATAGCTACTGAGGTTCTTCTTTATGTCTTTTATTTTAGAACACTATTTAGCTATTAGACAACTTTATTATAGATCTAAATAGATTGATTAATTGAGAGAGCAATTGGAGAATAATTTATCTAAGATCAATTATCAATTTCAATATCATTAACTCATATAAATAAGTAATCATATTTGAACATCTTTTCAAGTATGAATTTGTCTATAGCTATTTAGGTTCTTCATTTTGTCTTTTATTTTAGAGCACTATTTAGCTTTTAGACAACTTTATAGTAAATAAAATCACTTGTCAATCTCCTTTTACTCAACAATACAATAACAAGAAATTTATAAGGAAGATATCATTATAACCAACCAATAGCATATGATTACTTATGTTTCAACACAACTTAGTGGAATCCATCTTACAGGGTGATTTTTCTTACCAAAAAATATTTATGATAATATGCATTTTCTGCATTACACAAATTTTATGCAGTTGAGCCACAACCTTGACAACATGAGGCTTTAGTTTATCTCATGAAGAAACAATATCCTAATATCAAAAATCTAATAATAGACCAAGATTTTATTAATAGTAACAACACCCAAGATTGGTTTTTATGTTCCTATCCTATCATCCAGTTTCATAGTACCATCACTAAATTATTGACCAACTTTAGAAAGAAAACATAGTGTCTACTATTTGGATCACGATTAAAGTACAATAGTCATGTGCAAGGCCTTGTATCTCACGTAGTGGGTCTTAACTTTTTCTAAAGAGTTGATGGCTACTTGTACCTATAAACTTCACTCCAAATTAGACTTTGATCCAGTGCCTTTTCTTTCCCTAGTTGATCCTTGTCGACGTTATAAACATTTGATTTTTACTCAAACGTACAAGTTGTCTCCCTCCATGCTTTTCGTGCAAGTGAGTATTATCATAGCTTGGCTACACTTTTTAGTGGCAATGAGTCAGTGATCTCTGTGATCACTTGTGCAAGTAATATGCTTATGCCACTCTTCGTTATGATGTTTCCTCATACTTAATCTCACCACTTGGGTCTACGTTGCCATTATATTCTATCTAAAGATGAAGGTTTGCACTTGGAAATGACATTGGTCTTCCCCAAAAAGGTGGTTATTATGCTTTGTTTCTGCCAAAATGAGGTCCATCCTCAGGGAATAATGTAGCCATGAGGCTCTAGTGGCATGGTCTATACACCTCAGATGCACTTCGACAACTTCTAGTGGCGGATACTGTTTACATTTAACCTGACTGAAGGTTTGTGTTCCTTGGTGCAATCAAGCATGTGTATGATGCTTTTATGAGGCCTGTTAATAGGGGTTTAGATTTTTAAAATACAATGAAGCTTTTCATGAAATCTGAGCTTTTTGGTGGGGGAGGGGGGGTTGCCGGATCTCACCTTTACTGTGAAAGAAAGGTGGTGAAATTGATGCAGAGAGAAGACGGTAAGACATGCAGAGCATTTGCACGGGAGAATATCTTCGCTTTTATTGGGTTGTTGGTGACGGGTCCACCTTTAGACAGAATAGTGGGGTATCTTTCCTGGGCGATGCAAAGGTAGTGTGATGGTAGCCATCCGATCACGGAAGCACATGATGATCAGCTAAAAATCTGCTCGCATGAGTTGGTAACGCCCTTTGGGTATTAGACCTCGGCCTAGACCTCTAGGACTCTCGATTTGTTCGTACGTTCTTGTTTGCTGATTCCCTAGCTGATCAGAAAAGTATGGCTCTGAGTTATATGTCTTCTTCATATTTTATCTCTTCTCTCTCTGAGACTTCATTTTCAAGAAGTGGAAGCTCTTAAACCTTTCATGGGGCCAAGATATCCATGAATTTGCACTCATCTTTTGCTGATCTTCTTTCTTTTCATTTGCTTTTAGCCTTCCAGTTGAATTGGAATTCAACTAAGTGCAGCATTAGAAACCAATTGCCGGTGTTGATCCACTATGCTTGTCCTTTCTTCGCCTCTAAAAAAGTACAGAAACTTGTCATTTTTGTGAATAAATAATAACTTGCAGCAATAAATTCTTCTTTACCAGCTGTTGGATGGGGTCCAACATGCATTATTCTCAGTAGATAATATAGACAATTCCTCAGAGTGTTTTACTATTGACTTTTCTTAGGTAGTTTCATAGTGCAGAAGCCGAATGTCATATTTCTGGTACTAGTTAGGTTTCAGACTCCAGCTATCTCCTAACAACTATCACATTGCATCCAATGATGCTGTTCGTTGTGCGTTTTGATTTGTTTATTTTCTTGCTTAGAACGCTGAAAAGAAACCAATGGTTAAAGAATTTCAAATATCATTGTGAGACGCGTGGCAGCACCCCAGATGCAGCAAGGAGGAACTCAAATTACGAGAAGCTTTTCATGGTATTCCTTTTTACATATAATATAATATATATATATATATATATATATATATATAGATGTGTACATACGAGATTGGAACTTGCCTTTTGCAGAAAGCTCTTTATAATCACACACACGGAGTAGCAGCAAAAAGGCAGAAGAACAGGCACACACCACAGAAAAGTGATATTCTTGTTTTGTTTTGTTTTATTGTTTATCAGATGCGTCTTACTTTTTCTCCTCAAAGAGGCATCCCTTCCACCAAGCAAAGGTTGCTTGGATTTGAATATGCTTTCTTATTTCTACACCATGGGGTAAAACTTTTTGCTCACATGGCACAATTGATGGATCCAAGCTATCCCTTGTTGCCATTGTTGACCATCTTTGATGTTAAAGAGATATATTTCATCTGAAAATTTAATTGAGAGTAAGATTAAAATGGTTCTAAATAAAAAATTTAGACAATATGCATGTGATATTTTAAGTAACATAATTTTTGTTTCATCACATCTTTCTTAACAATTTAAGGTGACAGGATAAAAAAGAGAAGGTTGAAGCTTTCGGACAGCTCTAAGCTTGCTGTATGCCAACATTTAGAGTTCAAAGTCTTTCTAAAAGGAGACAGTGAAGCGGTGGTTTGTCAAATATGACCCAAAAAGAAGCAAAAAGAGAAAAATAAGCACGTGATAGTAGAAGAGGGTGTTGCAGAAAGGTGTTTGGAAAGCCAGCTACTTGCCTCAGAGTTTCCAACTCATCTCCACCTCTGAGTTTCCAACTCAACAAAGCCAAAAGGAAGAAGAGGAGAAAAGCGAAAAGATGAAAAGAACAAAGCCCATTTCCATCTGCAGATAGGAACTGCATATTATAATTTTCCCCTTGTTTGGCTCTTTCTTTCTTATGTGTGGGACTCGAGTTCTACATTCTTTGCCATGGTTTCCTTTCTTGGAACTTTCATGAGCTTGCGAATGTCCAGTACTTTCCTTAACTGTCAAATGCAAGCAGAAAGACAGAAGCAGGGATCCACACGCATGCCATGTCCCACGTTGGGCGCATTTCATGCACATGGTTCTGAGACATTCTTGTCCAAACGCACGACATTTCTGACCCATTTCATTCTCACTCATTCCAAAAAGCGCACTGCATCTGAGCTGCTCCCATGGTCTAGCTTAGATCTTTACCAGATTCTCCATTTTCCCACCTTTCCGCTTCTGCCCATACGTTTCAGGCCGATCGACCCTGCTAAATCTCCCTCCTGAGCCTGAGGAATAATAACCATGCCCGAAAGGCGGGTTGGACTTCTGGGTGGGTTTCCTTCGCGGAGATTTAGATCTTGTATTAAAGCAAAACGCTTCCAAAAGTAAACATAATTTATAAGTTAGGTTTCAGGTTCCTTAACTCATTGGTGGGAGGTGAAAGACTTGGGAAGAAGCTTTTCCAAGCCCATCTGATTCTTCAGATTGCTGTGTCGACCCTACGTGCCCACTATGGCCCTTAAAACGTGGTGATGGATTGCTCGTACAAAATTAATTATAAACCAGTCGTACGTTATCACAAAACTTGGTCAATCATAAAGAAAGGAAGTCAATAACATCCATTATCACCATTGTAAGAAAGAAGGATTCTCCAACGCTGACCATCGGAAACTAAAATCGCGGAATTGATTTCGAGACCATGTAGCATAGATCGTAAAACAAGCTTCGGAATGATGAGACTCAGATTTGGTTGGATTCGGGGGGTCAAATTATTACGCGAACGATTGGAAAGGAATTAGTGCAGGAAGAATGCAATCTTGGCTGATACAAAGAGACCTAATGTCGGCATATAGAAATCCAAGGTGTCCCCCCTGCAACATCATTTTGGTTGAATTTCAAGGATGTCATGATTTAGATCCCTGCCACCTCCAACAAAACAAAGGGAATCAAGTCAAAAGGCATGCTGTGACTGATCCTCTTTCAATTCTCGTAGATGCTTTGCTTAATCATGTCCAAGAAGATCTTCTCCACAGCAGCTGGATTGTCTGCCTGTTCTGTTAGTTATTTCGGCACCGCTTGAAAACTTTCCTCTCCTTCGAGAAGACCGTACAGCATAGGAATAGACCAAAATGATTGGATTTTTTTCAACAGGAAATAGCTCATTTAGTGCCATAGAAGGTGGTCTTTAAGTGTTGAAATCCGGATTTATATCTCATATTATTGTTAGTACCCTATTACGCTCTTTATAACTAGATTTGTTCCATTCTCTTACAACCTAGTTTCAATGGAGAAAATATATATATATATATTTTAAACATGGTATTAAAGTTTATATTGAAAAGTTTTAAAATCTGTATATGTTTTATATTACCAATATAATAACTTGTTACACTCATTGTATGTAAAGACATTTCTATCTATCTCTTACTTGTTGGTCTTAAGAAAGAATATGAGCATTCTAATAATAAAGTGAAGATTTTGTAAGCTACATGGACAAGAAAGAACCATTACTGCTTCATTCCTCAGCTATTACGTCTCTTACAGAAACATGCAAAGGTGAAGATCTTCCTGTTTCTTATAGGCTACCAAACAAAAAATGTAACTGTAAAGCTATTTTCGCCTTTTATTATCTTGTTTGATGAGAGAAAATAATTCTTCCAACCAATAAAATGAAGTTTGGGAGATTCCTTGAATTTGATAGATGATGGAAAAATCATTACTTTTTATTCATTCTTCCACCATCAAAACTTTAAGTAAAGATGTAATCTCTTATCAACTGGTTTCAAAAGAGAAAGTTAGGCCTTCTAACAATAAAGTGAAGTTCAAGAAATTTCCTAAACTTGATAGTAAACTAATGAACCATTACTTTTTTCACTACTCCACCATCACATCTTTGTACGTATTCAAGAAACTTCCAAACTTGATAGAAAACGAAAGAAGCATTACTTTTGCTTACTTCACCATGACATCTTTGCCGAAAATACGTCCAAAGTTTTGAAGAAAATGACTCGGCAAAATGGTAGGGCTTAGTCACAACGATGAAGGGCTCGTCATAAAGTTGAAAGGGAATTTCAATTAGAGCCTTTCACAGAACTTATGGTCCTACGTATTGGCACAAACTTAACGTCTCCTCAATGGCATGTTCTTCGATTTATGTCCTTGTCCTCCCTACCAACTGGGCAAGGGAGACAAAACACCAATCCATTATGGTGCTTGGACGTTATGGGTTCGAGATAAACTTTCATCTATGTAAAAAAGATTGTCTGATCTCAACCTTGTCCCTGATGTTCCAAGAAATATTCGTGATTCCTATCATCATATGATCTCTGTCTTATCAGTGCAAAACACTGATCGGAAATTGAAAAATATTTATCGATGGTGGTGGTGTGAGAAAATCATTACGAAGATCCTAAAAGTGATACCAATATAAAACTTCCTAGCCTTGTGGTTTAGGAATGTTGTAAAAATTGTCAAAAAAAGGCAATCCTTATGTGGGGTCTGGCCTGTGACATATTTAAGAATTTTCTTATGAGGAATCTCATGATGTTAGAACTATGTTTAGCATTCAGAAGCACAATTATACCTCATCGACCCGCATCTCTCTCTCTCTCTCTCTCTCTCTACGTCAGTCCCTTGGAGGACTTGTTGGGCACGAGCTTGTCCCCAGGATATAGCCACTAAATCCACAGTTCCTACGACGGGGAAGTCCACATTTTGCCAAAAAAATGAAAACATATTTGTTAGAAAGTCTTTTTTTTTTTTAATTTTTTTTAATATAGGTTTAAAAGAAGAAAAACATATCTTCATATATGAAGAATTTTGCAGCAAATTAATACTTCTCCTGCAAGCACTATAAGGTAAAATTACAGATTTCATAAATGGTATTAGGTTAGAAATGTTATATCTAAATTATAGACTATGCTTAAAAGAAGGAAAGTCCGGGCCTCTTCCATGGCATGAAAGGTCCGGCCATGTGAAGTTTGAACTGGTTGGCCCGTATGCGAATCTGGGATTCTTTCATCGGACGTGAGCCTTAGATGTTCTAAATGTGTCCCACATCGACGCACTTGGACTGGGTTCCTTCATATGATTCCTTTCCCTTGCAGGGCTTGTGGAAGCCGACAAGAATTTCTTGTGTGACGGGTCTAAGCCCGTAGCCCAAAAAATCCCTCGGCCCTCAATTCATCAACAGGTTGGCCTTTTTTATTCGGATTTCTTCACCAGGGACGAAGCAATAGGCATTCGGGAATATGGAACCTGAACCGAAGCGGAGAAAACTCTACCGACCACCGCCCCGCCGGTAATGCTTGTCGCCTTCAATATGTCTCGTCTATGATCCATTTTTCTTTGTATTCGAGTTTAGGTTTCATCAAGAGCTCAAGTCATTGATTTGTTGTAGTATTTCTTCGACTGAGTAGCGGTTAGATAAGGAACTAGGAGTTGTGCGGATGAATTCGGAGCATGGAGTTTGGTTTTCTAATGACAGAATCCGGTATTGGAAAGTATGAAGTGAAATAGGATGTTTCATAGTTCAAAGTATGAAGTAATTTGAGTCTTGGGGGATGGTACTGTCATTTTTTCACCTGGGAGGTAGGGGTTTATCTAAGATAAGTGATTGTTGATGACCTGAATATGCAACTGCTCTATTGATATACTCATAAATTTGTGGTGGTCAATGCTAAGTGATTCTCAGTGATGTTGAAGGGTGGAGTAGGTATTGTTGTACTTGGCTGTTGTTTCAGTGCCTTTGGGAAAATGATTAAGAGAGTTTTTAGTTTGACCCCTTTTTACTCATGTCCAAGGAAAGAGGTTTATTATTTTGCGCCAAGAACATTTAGTTGTGGTGTTGTATAAAACTCATACAATATTCAAACAGTAAAAGTTGTTAAGTTTCCCAAATATGATTCAAGTGATAAGGGACAACTCACGTTATTCTTAATAATACTGCCTTTGTGTGTGCAGGATGGTCCCTTCAGTTGTTGCTGAGAAAGAAAGTGTAAAAACATCTGTAGAGACTTTCAAGGTAACCATTACCTCCTTGGCATTGTTTGCATAGAATCTTATTTCTTGAACCATGTAATTTGTAGTGTATCACTGTATTTTGTAGGTTTCGGTGGCTCAAACTATTGGAGTCAATTTGACGATTCAACAGGCCAAAAACATTGCAGTTACACAAGCACAACAAGATGGGTGCACTGGAAATTTTAAAATATTTGATTCGCCACATGGGAATTTTCTTGTGCCTGTAATTCCAACTCCTGCTGATCTAGCTGGATAATTTCATGTTCCTTACTGATGGCAAATTTGTTGGAGATGCTGTATGTATAAAGTTGGGCCTTTTCAATGTTAATTGTGAAGTAAAATTAGTAGCAATGGTGAAATGGTCATTTAGTCATTCACAGGGACAGTCTTTTTGATAAATTTAGTAGACGTAGATAGAGATCACACAAGTAAATATCAAAGAGAAAAGCTGTAACTCTTAAAATTGTGGCTTTTAGTAATTTGTTCTTATTATTCTATGAACGTAGAAAGCTTATCCCAAATCACATAAATTTTCAGTTTCTTTTGTGATTGCTTATTTGTATGTGATTTTTACCGATCATTTATCTCTATGCAGAATGTCTGCCATGATTCTCGATCAATTTAAGGCTGTTGTTTTTACGTATTCAAGGCTTTTACAACATAATCACAGCAAAAACCATAGAGTACACCTATATTTTTTAGCGTCCCCTGCACCGTAAATGTTTCCTAGTTGGACTTTTGTCCAGCAGATTTTTGTTCTTGTGCTGCAAACATTCAGACGAGAAATCAGCACATTAGAAGCTTTCAATCGAAACACCCAAGTTTGGTATCTGCATTAACTAACGTTTGACTATGCATCATCTGCCATTGTCAGCAAATAATATCCCTGTTTTCCTTGGTACTGACTGATATTCCATAGTAGCATATACAACTTTTGCTAAGGCTCAAATGTGCTTCAGCTCACACAAGCTCTCTCCTGCTGCATCAAGTTAAAGACAGTGCTGAGTGATATCACTTATGAAACTATATGATATTACTTGCAATATGCTGTGGGAGAATTATCAGTCTTCTCTAATCAAACTCAAAAATTCTGACACATATCCAACCTTTATCCGATCGGCGTGTTCTTTCCAATTTCATTCTAATCGATTGGCAAACCTGGAATATGATTCCGTTTAGTAATGATGTTATTCAGTGAGAATCGAATTATATGCAGTTGATAAAACAAAAGATGATTGCGTTGCTAAATTCCATCTTTCGGCAAAGCCACGACCTCCTGTCGAAGGAATGTGATGGATTTTTCACTTCCCACGCTGTTATCTCCCATAGCATGTGATTGCATGCCCCCTCTATCAACTAGAGTGCACCAAGAACCTGCCTCTGGTACTGGACAAACCCAGCTTTCCACACAGTGCACGTGAGTCCCAAGCTATTAGAAAGCCTTTGGATATATATTGACGCCTGCGGTGAGTGTCATTCCTAATCGTATCTGCACTAATGTTTAAGAAAGGTAAAGATTCCCTGAAGAGGAAGACGTCTCCATCCAACTCCCAAATGGAGACTGATTTAGTAGGAACACGTTGTTTCAGGACCACTTCTTCGATTCCTTCTTTTCTGGAGCTGATTTGACACCTCCAAAGAACGACAAGAGCTAGATGGGTGTGGAGCCAGGGTTCAATTGGATGGACAGAAACAATCTTGTTGCTTGCTCCCTGCTATACCCAATCACGCATATAATCATCTTGCATAGATTTTTTTTCCTTGGTATTTTGACTTCTGAGCAGAAGAAACATTTGTTAGTTAGAAATAGTTTTTTCATTCTTGGGGAAAAAAAAAAAATCTATTCTTTCTTAATGACTAGACCACGATATTAATTATGTGAAAATTTATTATCTTCAATGCACCCTTTTTCCAAGTATGAAAAAATCATGAAGATTTAGACTTCAAATAGTAACATGAAAGATGATATTAAGTAAATGGCATAAAGTTATGTCCCTCATTTTTTCATTAAGACCCCAAACTCTATCTTCCATTCTTTTGTTGATAATTAAAAATATGCATGAAAAGTGTTTTCCTACACTTGAAGTGATGGGTATGTTAAATCCCTAATAAGAATATAACATTATGAAAAGATAATTTATAAAAACATGAGCTTCTTTATTTGGTGTCTTATAATTTTAAATTGAATATAAGTTAATTTTCATAATTTTTAATTGACGAGACATTTTGACACTTTTCTTCCTCAAATCCTCCTAAAAATAAGTTTCAATTCATTATCTCTCATGAGACAAAATTATTTCCTATGACTTCATTTTGTGTGTAAGAAAAAAATTTCACATTAGAAGCATAATTCCTTAAAATGAAACTTAAATAAAGAAAGTAATTTTTTTAAACTTTTAAGCTAACTTTTAGGTTAAACTTTAGGTTTTCTAACTTAATATTGAAGCATAGGTTGAATTTGCTTCACTCCGTATAATCTTGAGCCCAATGTCATTTAGCGTGTAGTGGCATGTTTATAAAGTGAAGTCTCGTAGTGAAAGTGTAATCCCTTATGATGAAATTTAAATAAAAAAAATATTCCTTTAACTTTTGAGTTAGCTTTTAGGTTAGACTTTAAAAATTCTAACTCACTTATAAGAGATCAAAGAATGTGAAAATCTAGATAAAAAAATATAAAGTTATGAGATATTTCTTGTCAAGAACGGCATCATAAAATCCCTTATCTATAAAAATGAAACTATAAGTCTAACATTTAGTACGAACTAACTTTCTTACATTTTCGTATGATGGGTTTTACCTAAAGATTAAGATTGTTGTTACAACTACAGTTAACCAACTCAAAACCCACATTATGATAATGATGCTGACTAGTGGCTGAGTCGGATTTCTCGATTGCGTCTGAGCTGTGGTCAGACTTGGAAAAAGTCGTGGCAAGTTTGAATATTTTCAATGCATACTTTTACAAAACCAGATGCTATGGATGTAGCCTTCAGAACACAAACAAACAATCCATGGTATTTATTAAAAAACAGTAGAATCATATAAACAATGCTTACAGTATACACAACCATTCGGTTAGTCGTTTACCAAGGAAGCACGGGTTTAATAAAGAATATCAATTGCCAGACACGCAGGAGGTTGAACATTCTCTTTTGAGGGTGGCCTGGAAATCCACGGCACGTTTGCACGGCAAGGATCCACCAAGAAGCCGCTTGCATTCCCATGTTTAATACGTGGGTAACACAGACTCGCATGGAACTCCATCCATACACATGATGCTATAAAGAGGGAGTTTATCATGCTTAATTCCTCTAAATTTTACTCTCTCTTTTTTTTTTTGTAAGATTATTTATATGCATCTGTGCGTGCTTGTGTGCATGTATGTATGTAATATACAGGATCTAATTTATTTTTTAATTTTATAATTAAAATCATCAATATGAAACCGAAGTAACTAGTTAGTGGAAAAAAGTTATATTAAATGTTGTCACCATTTATATAATAATGATTTCAATGAATTAATTAGTGGAATTTTTTTTCCTTTTATTTCTAATGAATTAGAAAAATACTTATTTTTATTTGGGTTATTCAAACTTATACCACTGGGATATAGAAACCAATAAACCAATATTGTTGAGAACTGATTTTTCTTTTTCTTTTTCTTTTTTTAAATAAAGAATAGGGACTCATACTTCGGGTTGATTTTTATAAAATTAAGGATTTTTTTTTAAATCATGATATCAAAGTTAAGTTTAGGAGGAGGCACTTGTTGTGAACAAAGTCTATTGCTCAAATTGAGTTCAAAAAATATATATCCTCAATGCAAAGTGCTTATATTGATTGTATATGTTGGATGAAAGTTTCACATTAAATATGTAATTTTTTGCAATGAAGTTTAAATTAACAAAGGGTCTATTCAACTATTAAGCTAGTGTTTAGGTTGGATATTTGAGCATTTTAATATAGTGTTAGAGTCAAGTTAAATTTATTTTACCCCATGTGACTTTGAGTTTTATCTCACTTTGTGCATGAAAACCCTTAAGGTAAAGCTTAAACTAAATAAGTATTTCTCAAACTTTTACTTTTGGATTGGGTCTTTAAGTTTTTTAACATATTGTAAGAAGTTATGTTTAAGAACAATGTGCAAAAAGTTCTATATTTTTAAATCACGCTCAAGGATAGTCCACTTAATGAAAAAAAGAAGAAGAAAAACTTGCATGTAATTAAATCAATCCCGGATAATAATGAACTCTTCAACACATAAAATGACATCTCTTGACAAATGAATTCTCCCTAATGACAGCACGAGGTAAGAGAACAGTTGACTATATCCGAAACACCTTATCACATAACATAAAATTCTGTCCCAAAAGCTCGGGAAGAATTAAAGCAAAAAGAGAAGGAAAAGTAATTTTCTTTTTGTGAGATTATATAAAATTGCATGAGATATAAAAAACTGATAAACAGAGAATTAAAGTTATAATTATCTGTGATTTGTTTGGGAAATGTTTCATAATTTCCCTGAATTTATGGAGCTTTCCGAAATATATGGATCTGGTAATTATTTTCTTTGTGCAGTTGTCGGAATTAACTAATCTCTTAGTCGAGATGTCCAACCACTTCCAGTCGATCAATCTGCGACCAATCCGTATTCTATAATCTCTCCGATCACACGTGCAAGTGGTTCGCCACCGTACACGTTGCCCCTCCCGGATCTGAAACGTACGAACGCCGAGCAGCGCAGTTGGCGCGTAGTGTGTCATTGTTGTAATTATGGTCCACAACCGTACCCCTTTTCGTAGGCCTTCGATCCCTTTCCATATAAACAGAAACCCAAACACCCAACACCCAACTCAAAAGAGATTCATTTGACGCTGCTTTTCAATATCTAAGCCCCCTGGAAAAATCAAAGGAGACAACCAGTAAGCGGCTTATCTTCCGAGAAACCAAGCTATTTTCCGGGATAATCGCTCCGGCTTGTCCATTTCCGCCTCTGATCTAGGGCTTTCGAGTCTCTCACCATCTGTTTTCCTTCACTTCGCGGACCGATTCGAAGTGCATGCAGTGGAATACGATGATTTGATTAGCTTATTTTTCTAACGGTGGTGTAAATTCGAATTTCTAGCAAAACCAATCCGTAATTTGATTTTTACGGGCTGACAAGAGAGATGGGGAAGGTGGCGGTAGCGGCAGCGGTGGTGTGCGCGGCAGCGGCTTGTGCGGCGGCAGCGCTGGTCGTGCGGCACCGGATGCGGAGCTCGGGTAAGTGGGCCCGTGCCCTTGCGATCCTCAACGACTTTGAGGATAAGTGTGGGACCCCTCTGGGGAAGCTCAGACAGGTGGCGGATGCCATGACGGTTGAGATGCATGCCGGTCTCGCATCCGAGGGTGGGAGCAAGCTCAAGATGATCATCAGCTACGTCGATAACCTTCCCACTGGGTAACAAAAGCACATACAAAGAACTCTCTTTCTTTTGTTACTTTTGGGGTTTGATTTGATTCGATTTCGTTGAATGAACCAGGCTTCTGGCTTGACACCAACTGTCATTTTGGTCAGATTTCAAAGGATGCGTTAAAGATATTTCATTTTTAATTGGATTTTATCGGTGGTTATTTATATCAAGTATGATTTTGATGACTTCCCGTACCCAGAGAAACCTTGAAGTAAAAATTTGTTTCTGAAAAACTTTTTACTAAATATTTTGGTTTTGACTTCTAGGCTAATTTTGACAGAATCCACCGTATTTGTTGTCGCGCATTTTAAGACTTTTTAGCTCGCGACATGATGGCCCACTGTAATTTAACCATACGCGCCTGCATAGGCGGGTCAGCTGAAGCTCTCTGTTCTGAAAGGTTGATATCGGATGTTGCGTAGAGCATATGGTTGGGATAAAAGTTCATTTAGGATTTTCTTTTTGACTAGCCTAACCTTTTTCTCTTGCTTGGTTGTCTCTTTATCGTTCAAGCCACTTCATTTGATTGTTTTGTGGGAGTTGTCGGTCGGTTTTAGTTAATCGGTGGGTATTAGTTGATCTTTGCAATTGCCCTTTCTGGCAACTTGTCAAGCTGTCGCCTGCCTTCTTTTTGTCCTTTTTGTCCTTTTTGGAATTTACGCCTATCTCATATCTTGTAGCTTATCGTCTTTGGTCTTTATTTCTGTGGTTCGTCTCTGCTGTTGAATGTGGAGATATTCATCCTTTGTTGGATGTCTATCTATGACCGATTATTTTCCTTCACAGAGTTGCTCTTTGGGGAGAACACATAAGCAAATTGCTTTTCTCATTAGTTTAGTGGATATTATCAGGGGTTTTTCTTTCTTATTCGCTTCGTTGGTGTGTGTTCTTTGTGAAATATGCTTATTTTACTGTCAGAAAGTGATGAGGTTTAGGTGATAGGGCGGTTTTACTTTGTGCATCCCAACTTTCTCGTTGGTTTGCATTCATTGTTAACTCTAGATACCATGAAGGACAATTCATTTTTTGTTTTTGAACTTTCATGAAGTAAGAAAGTGGTTTGCACTGAGTGAAATTGTCCCTACTTTATAAAAATTGATCAATCATTGGCCATAAAATGGACACAGTCCAAGAAGAACAGCCCAAACCTGAAAAAGAAAGAGATACTTAGTGACTATCCACTACATTTATGGGACAAGTGCTGTGAAAGAATGAAATATTCTCTTCAAAGAGCCAAGTTTCTCAGATAAAATCATCAGTCATAGATAGAAATATACTAAGGGAGTGATTGCCTGTTGAAATCTCATGTTACCAGCTACAAGAAAGAAAACCTATGAGTTCACAAGAAGAGTTATGTGCGTCTAAAAAGACTAGAGATTGTAAGCTAGATAGCATAAGATAAAAGCACAAAATGAAAAGGAGCAAAAAGGGAAAGAAGGTGATCATTGGACAGGGAACGGAAACAAGAAATAGCAAGGAACAACTAATTATTACTAAGTTGCGCAAAGTAATTAAATGAGCATATATGAAGAACAAAGAGGAAAACTGAATAAGGATAGGCCAGATAGAAAGAAAATCTTAGCCACGTAATATTCTAAGACACTTAGGATAAAGTTTTCTGAATATGATGTTTGGTAGATCATATGCTAAAAGCAAATAGAAATAATGTTTTGCTGAGTGGAACCCAATTTCTTATTTTATGAAGGTAAAATAAACAAAGATTTTTTCTTGTATGCTATAGAGTCAAATAACAAATTTCAAGTTATGATTGGCTAACTAACTTTTGGCTTAAATCAATCTTTATCACCGTATTGATTGAAAAGTGATGCTTTTTGGATTGATTAAGTACCAAAAGGAGAACCGTGAAGCATCTCTTTTCACGTTTCTTGCTGCTGATTACATTTTGGCTAATTAATCACAGTTGCGTAAAGTACCAGTTTGCTAATTTTATTTCTCCTTTATTCAATATAGATTAAGGGATTCACTATAAAGTATTATATTTACAATTAAGAATCAGGCTTATTGTGAATAGAAAGAAACGATAGAAGAAAAAAGGACTTTTCAGAAGTAAAAGATGCTAATTGCTTTCTAAATAATGGAAAAGAAATAAGCCTTATGTGAAATAGTGTCCTATGATGGGAGGCAATATTAGCGTCTAGATCAGTGTACTATTGAATTGCAATTTTAGCTCAGCATGCCCATTTCTCTCCTTGGTCCTAATTTTGATAGGGATGAGGAAGGTCTCTTTTATGCATTGGACCTTGGAGGCACAAATTTCCGTGTCCTGCGAGTGCAGTTGGGTGGGGCAGAAAATCGTGTTGTCAATCAAGAGTTTGAAGAAGTTTCAATTCCTCCACATTTGATGACTGGCTCTACAGAAGTTAGTATTTCTTATCTATCAACGGTTCACATGCTTTAATTGGTTCTAACTCTAAAACATTCGAGATGATGTGACTCCAGGTGTTATTTGATTATATAGCCACAGCTCTTGCAAAATTTGTCGCTACAGAAGGTGAAAGATTCTGTCCTGCACCTGGTAGACAAAGGGAGCTGGGTTTTACCTTCTCATTCCCGGTGAGGCAATTATCAATCTCATCGGGGACTTTAATAAAGTGGACAAAAGGTTTCAATATTGAAGACACGGTAAATCATTTTCTCGACCTCTTCTGGAAATATTCTTTGTGGATTTTGCCTTTTTGTCTGTAGTTATTAAGTAAGCAGGTATAAAAGCTTTGCAAATATTCTCTATGTGTTATGTATCTCTAATGACTGTTGTTGCCATTGATTTTTTTGATTATGGTGTCTTCCCTACTTCTCCTAATCATCTTCTTCTCTTGTTTTTAGCTTTGTTCTTTTTTTTATCTTTTCCAATGCGTTACAGTTGTGATAATACTACTGGGCAGGCTTATTTGGATAGAGGCAGGTATGTAGGCCCTAGTGCTTGGTCTGCTTTGAAAAAGTGATTTGCACTCTAATTCATGATCTAGAATCGGGATATAATGGCAAATGGAAAAGCACTCCAGAACATATTATTTCGAGAAGAGAAGCCTATGACTGTAATTTGACTCAACTGCAATATAAAAGAAGTTGACATAATCACTTATGCTTGATCCCATCAAAAATTTTTGCTTCTTGAACCCAACTTTTTTCCTAGAATTTCCAATGCACTCTCTTTCACTCATTCACTCAGTAACTCAGTAACACATACGTACACAAACACTCCTTATTGTTTAGTGCGTTTTTGCCAAGTGGTAGATATTTCAGGCAAATGATTGTATTTGATTTATAGTTTTTGCAGGTGTGGCATCCCTTTAGTAGTTGGTCGAGAAGGCTTAACATTAAATGGAGAGCATAGCCTGTTCTAGTTACTTATCTTAAATGAATTTGTGACATGCAGGCCTTAGTGCTTGGTCTGCTTTGAAAAAGTGATTTGCGCTTTAATTCATGATCTAGAATCAGGATATGATGGCAAATGGAAAAGCACTCCAGAACATATTATTTCGAGAAGAGAAGCCTATGACTGTAATTTGACTCAACTGCAATATAGAAGAAGTTGACATAATTACTTATCCTTGATCCCATCAAAAAATTTTGCTTCTTGAACCAACTTTATTCCTAGAATCTCCAGTGCACTTTCTGTCTCTTTCATTCATTCACTCGGTAACTCAGTAACACATCCGTACACAAACACTCCTTATTGTTTAGTGCGTTTTTGCCAAGTGGTAGATATTTCAGGCAAATGATTGTATTTGATTTATAGTTTTAGCACGGGTGGCATCCCTTTTAGTTGATCGAGAAGGCTTTAACATTAAATGGAGCGTATAGCCTGTACTAGTTACTTAAATGAGTTTGTGACATCTCGCTTCTGATGTTTAATGAATCCTCTCTTAAGTTGTTATTGGCTGGAATTGTTGCAGGTTGGACAAGATGTGGTTGGAGAGTTGACCAAAGCCATGGAAAAAGTTGGGCTTGATATGCGAGTGTCTGCTTTGGTAAGACCTGTTTCTTTATGGCTAAAGTCCAGTGGCTTCTGTTAGCTACTGGGAGGATGGATAGCTCTTTGTAATATAAAATTGACCTGTGGGTTTCTTGGTGTTTCATCCCGTTGTCTGTTCTGTTTTACTTATTTTCATTTCTCGTTATGGGCAATGCCAACTTGCTGTGATGATGCAGGTCAATGATACAATTGGAACATTAGCAGGAGGAAGATACCACAACCATGATGTTGTTGCTGCTGTCATTTTGGGCACTGGAACAAATGCAGCATATGTAGAGCGAGCACAAGCTATTCCCAAGTGGCAAGGTCTTCTGCCTACATCAGGGGAGATGGTTAGTACAAGAGTATTTGTTCTGAACTATTCCGAAATTGTGACCTGCACATATTTCTATCTATCTTCTTTCTACTGCTTTCTCTATGGATATGTTCAAGAGTATGTTCTTAATGTTGATTGTTAACTGGGAGGCAATTAACCAACGATAAATTACCGTACTTGTAGGTCATAAATATGGAGTGGGGTAACTTCCGGTCATCACATCTCCCAGTCACAGAATATGATCAAGCACTGGATTTTGAGAGTTTGAACCCCGGCGAACAGGTTAAAACCCCTGTACTTTTACTTGCACCTTAAGTGCATCACTGCTTTCAAGTATCTAAGTTTGTATCTCTTAAGCCTTTCTGATTGTTGCTGCAGATTTTTGAGAAGATGATTTCTGGAATGTATTTGGGGGACATCGTACGCAGAATTTTATGCAGGATGGCTGAAGAAGCTGCTTTTTTCGGTGATACTGTTCCACCGAAACTGAAAACTCCTTTCATACTGAGGTAAACCAAAATCTTTTGTAGGCAAACCATTTTAACCTTGTCTCCGGTGCCAGTGGTGACTCCATTTTTACTTACCCATGGTCAAGGAAGTGGATATTTTGTTATATTCCGAGTTTATGGTGCACAAACGAAGATTGACCTGTTTAACTATGAATAGGTATTATGATCTAAGCGTGGGTTGCAAAGTTTTATAGCTCATTGATTGTAACAACTCTTCCACACTAAAGTACTCGAGCTATCCATTATAATTCAAGTAATGACCAGGTTGGTGATGGAGCTTTTTAGTTCCTACTTATCCTTAAATCAAATGCTCAAACATGTAAACCTAGTTCATTTCCCAAAGGATTGATTCGGGTTGGACATAACAATATATCACCGAATATCTAGTTGATTTGGTTGCAAATGTTGGTTGCAAAGTTTTATAACTCATTGTTTGGAACAACTCTTCCACACTAAAGCGCTTGAGCTATCCATTATAATTCAAAATGACCAGGTTGGTGATGGAGTTTTTTAGTTCCTACTTATCCTTAAATCAAATGCACAAACATGTAAACCTAGTTCATTTCCCAAAGCATTGATTCAGGTTAGACATAACTAGCACAAACATGTAAACCTAGTTCATTTCCCAAAGCATTGATTCAGGTTAGACATAACTACATATCACCAAATATCTAGTTGGTTTGGTTGCAAATGTTGGATGAACTTCTGGCTGGACCTCCTACTTGAGCCAACCTAATCCAACCTAGTAGCAAGTCTACAAACCTGCGCATATTTTATCCCTTATTAAATAGGTTCGTTCCTGCTAGGCTTGACAGGGGCAACAAAGACTCTTCCGGCTGATTTTGTATCCATGGGCACTGTAACTCCTGGATGATTTCCGATGTACCTAAATTGTGAAGGGTCAAAACTAATCTGTACCAATGGCCAGGTGTCATTTTAATCAACATAGTAAGGAGCAACAAGAACAATTAATTTGTTTGTTCGATATAAGTAGTTTGATAATCCTTTTTCAATCAGTCAATTCCATTTTAATTCTAATGACGTGGTACAACTGTAAGCAATTGTTCATTCTGGAATTTATGCTAATTGCCCCCCTTTTTTATTATTATTTTTAAATATTTTGTTTGAATGGCAATACACTTTCACAGTAAAATTTAGGGAACATCTCATCTGTCTAAAAAACTGTTCTTTGGGACTATTTAAAGAACAGCTTTTTCAGAGTACTGGAATCTCTGCGGATGAGATCAGGGGTAGAGGGTTAAAGTTCAATGAAACAAACATTGCAAGAGAGTTGGCTACTAGTTGAAGTTATGGTGGTGAAGAAGCACATTCGCTGCTGAATCACTTGTTTGACTTTGGTTTGAGCATTCTTTTTGTGTCTTCTATGTGGTGGCTATAAAAGTTACTCTACAATTTTGAAACTTTTTTGCCTCAAGAAGATTCTTTTGCATTTGCATTGCATGGAAGCATTGCCCCTAAATTTTCTGATGGGCTTGAGCATTTAGAGTTTTTATGTTGTTGATGTGAAACATGCAGAACCCCAGACATGTCCGCAATGCATCATGATACATCTTCAGATCTAAGAGTGGTTGGTAACAAATTGAAGGATATCTTAGAGGTAAGATAGCTGCCCAAACAGTTGGATAAAGTTGTAGTTATCCTGCCATGTATGTACTCAATATTTATTTTCTTTTGATGGGGGTTGGGTAGGAGGATACATGGTAATTCAAACTTGTCAAATACTGTCTCTAGGGATTTACTTTTATGTTTAATGTATAGGCGGCTGTTTTAATTTAAAGCAGATCTTAGCCTCATTAAGGTTACAACAACCATAATCTTTATTTTTTTTCTTGGATAGATATCTAACACCTCCCTGAAAATGAGAAAAGTCGTTGTGGAGGTCTGCGACGTTGTTGCCACACGTGGAGCCCGTCTATCTGCTGCTGGGATCTTTGGCATCCTGAAAAAATTGGGAAGAGACACGACGAGGGATGGGGAGAGACAGAAATCGGTTATATCACTTGATGGGGGTTTGTATGAGCACTACACTAAGTTTAGCACCTGTATGGAGAGTACACTGAAGGAGTTATTGGGAGAGGAAGTCGCTGAGACCGTTGTCGTTGAGCATTCTAACGATGGCTCTGGCATTGGAGCTGCCCTCCTTGCTGCTTCCCATTCCCAGTACCTCGGCGTGGATGACTTGTGAAAGGTCAAAACCAACAAGGTAGATGGAAGAAGGATGAATGTCTTCTCCCCCCCACCCCCCATTTTCTCCCTTTTTATTTTGGGTATATTTTCATTTCCCCTTTTTAGAATTCCGGATAATTTAGAGCTTGTCTGAGCTCTTAGTTGGAGAGACGATGCAAGCCAAGTCTTAATTTATGGTCTTGCAAAGCATACAATAGATGGTGAATCAGACATGGAAAGACCAGTCGAGTATGGTTGAAGCTCTCATGCTGCAGCCTCTTAGTTGTCGCCCTGTCCTTCCGATGTTGGGACACTTTGTTGGTACCAGCATATTTTGACTTCATATGGTCCTGAATCAGGGAATAAGAATAAAATGAGGATGTAAACTTTTTCTTTGAGGAGTTGCCATGATGGAACATTCTCTCCTGTTTCTCTTTCAAATAAAACAGGATTTTTGTGTATCAGCAATGTGGGATATTTTGTTATGGGCATCCATGGATAGAAGAAAAAATTCTGAAGATCACCTTCAAATTATCTCTTGTGATTTGCCTTAACAAAATTTTCGTTGAAAGTAGGTAGGTACTGTTTATATCTTTATATCTTTCTGTTTCGAGTTTTTATTGGAGAATTCGAAGTGACCTGGCAATCTGGATTATCTCTTTACTCATTTTTCATTATTATATTCGAAGCCGTGAAATCTGCACTATTACCACATGATCCTGGACTAAAGAACGAGGACTCAAAGCTCAAGCGAAAGAGCCAGGAGCAACGTAGACGGGAGGACATGCGGTGAATAAACAATGCAAGAAGTAGTTATGCGAGATCATGAATTCGAGCAAAGAGATGCAATGGCTGTTAGGTTGTTTAGGTCGCAGATGTGGAGATGATCTTCCAGGTAAAAACTTCGAAAAGACAGATGGTTTTTATTCGAATGAAACTGAAGCGTCTGGAACGATTGAATCGAGATTGATTTAGGATGGAAGATAAAAGAGATTGTTTCTACTCTTCCAAAAACACCCGAGGAAACTGCTGTAAGTGTCCCGAATTTCACTGGAGGTCAAACAACAGCTGGCTCTATTCATTGTCAGATCAAATGGAAGACACAGGAAATCGGGAAAAAGAAAAAGAGAACACTTGCAAGAATGCTTCAAGTTTGGTCCTCTATGCAAATCCGTCTTGGAATAATCTCGTGCCTGTAATTTCTACTCCTGCTGGGCGAGCTGAATAGTATCATCTTCCTTACAGGTAACAATGTTTTGTTGTAGATGCTTTGTTCATGCGCCTAGTATGCTTGCATCCAACAGTTTTGGTATCTCAGTTGCAAAATCTATATTTAAACTCTCAACTAAAACCCCCAAGTTTGGCATCTACATGTACTTACATTGACCATGCAATCATCCACTATTATCAACGAATAATAATCTTTCACTTTCTTAATGTTAGAAAGTTCATTTCCTCCTTAAAAATGAGCCTGTAAGGAAAAAAGATATAATTTAATTTTTTAAAATCACTTTTAAATAGAATTCAAATAATGTATCATATTTTCACATAATTCGTAAAGGCTTTTCTTAGGCAACTTGTGCTTCATGCTTTATTATGAGAATAATACAACCTTGTTCATAAATGGGTTGCTACTCATTAAATTTGGAACATAATATCATATTAGAAGATGCTTATTTTTTAAAACTAACTTGTAAAAGAGAAATATATTTATTTTTTCTTTTTAATAAGTAAATGGGGTGAGAGATTTTGGTGTCTTAGACCTAGCTACCTTGGTTCTAACTGAGCCAAGATTTCTTGGCAGCCATTTTCTCTTTTTTTATACAAGTAATGTAAGACATTTTTCACCCCTTTACACCTAAGTATTAAATACAACCAGCTTAAGCTCACATAAACTATTTATTACCCTCTCTAGACCTAATCATATTCCACCTTTATGGGATCACTGTCAGTTTCATTAGTTCATTTGCAATCGTGGAATATGATTCGGTTGATAATGAAGTTTTATTTTCATCTAAGAATCGAATTACGTACACTTGACAAAACAAAAGGTGTTTCTTGCTAAATTCCATCTTTTGGGAAAGCCACAACCACCTGTCAACTATAGTGCACTAAGGAGGGTACTGAAGAAGAAAATGCAATGCATTCAACTTCCATTGAAGATTAGCTTTCTTAGGAATATGTAGTTCAAGGAACCCTTCTTCGATTCCTCCTTTCAAAAACCGCGACAACCGGATACTTGTGGAGACAGTGACAAAGTGGAAGGACGGAAGCAGTCTTGTTATGTGGCTAGACGCCATTGTGCACCCAATCGTCTCTCTTTTAAGGCCAAGGGCATCTTGCAAAAACAACTGTGCTTAGATTCTTTTTAGGTATTTCGTTTCAAACCAGAAGAAACGGTCCATCTAATTGATGGGTTATGCATAGAAAAAGTTTCATAAATGTTAGAAAGATTTCTATCTCTTAAGCAAATTGAACTATCCATGTGGCTAAGAGCCCTCACAGCCCAATGACGTAATTATTAGGGGTGCGCTTTGATCGTTACGAGAAGAGGCTATTCTTACTTATAAAGAGAATAATTATTAATAATGAGGTAATCATTATTATTAACTAGTTTACAGTATCAAAAAATCATGAAGACCCAATTAATGAATAATGGCTATAAGCGATGGATGAACTGTAGAACCATAATAGAAAAGGTAGGTTTTATCTCTTAAAACTGGTTCTTATAAAAAGATGATATGTTTACATATAAGAGATTTTAAATAAAATTATTGATCATGTCTGATAACCAAAATTTTCAATTTAGGTTTTTATGTGACAAAAGAACAATTTACCGATACATAATCAACAACTTAGTTGTTACTAAATAAGAATAGGGTGTTTGAAGAAAAATTTACAGCAAAAAGTTGCGAGGTTGAAGAACAAAGGAGAAAACTTGAAAATAAGTTCTAAGCTTTTCTGATATTTGAAGGAAGGGAACTTTCTATTTATATTATAAATCTTAGTGTTCAATATGGACACCTAGCAAGCAAAAGGCAAGAATAATTCTTCTGTTCAATTTGGACAATAGAAAACAATCTTCTTCTTTATGCTTCTTGTTCTTTAACACGTAGAAATCTTCTATTTTCTTGATCCTTCTTTGTCTTCCTTTGTTACACGTAGAAGTCTTCACATGTTGTTTTGACAACTTCTACGTTTTAATTATGTATAGAAGAATTGTGACAACTATCATTTTACATGATAAGTGTTTGGACCCAATTACTCTAAGAGGACATTATCATTGAAATGTAATGTCCTTTAGACTCAATATATCCCCCCAAGTTTTTGAGGTGGATGAGCAACATCTTTAAAGACCTCAAATTTTTTTTATATACTATATACAAATGATATTCTTGTGTTTTTAAAAAAATAAAACTCTAGAACACAAAAATCATCTTAAAATTATTTGTGAAAAGTTTCAAAGAAATGAGATTTTTCTTTCTCCTAAGAAAATAGAGGTTGAATTTTTTTTTTATTGAATTCTTAGGATTAGTTTTAAATCAATCAGGTTTAAAACTTGAATAACATATTATTTCTAGGACAAAATGTTTTCAACAGATGACAAATGTAAGAAAAAACTAAGAAGTTTTCTAGGAATTCTTAATTATGGAATATATTACATAATGATTTACCTTAAAAAGAGATCCCTTTATTTGAAAAACTTAAGAAAGATAAATCATTTTTCTAGTCTAACAAAGACATAATTAATAAGACAAAGTAAAAAAGAATTAGATAATATACCAAAAGTTTATTTTCTTTGACTAGGACATAAACTATTATTAAGTTAAATGCTTCAAATTTTTGTAGGGAATGTGTTTTAAAAGCTATTCCTAAAGGTTTGGCATGAATCTATGTAAGTTTTAAAGGAATTAGGTCTAAAAAGAAAATCCTTTTCCTAAAAAGATTCAAAAAGAAGAGTTGATTTAAGGATATAATTCTAAAAAATTCAAATTGAGTGAATAGAATTACATAATTTTTGCAAAAGAACCTTTGGCTATAGAATTAGCTATAAAATTTTTCATATATATGTTTCTCTTGAATTATTTATTATCATAACAAATAATAAAGCTAGTAAAGAGTATTTAATCAATAAGAAAAAATATTGTGGAAGGCAAGAGATTGAAATGGTACAATTTTATTGTGAATATTCAATTGAACTTTAATTACTCAATTAACTATACTTGCAAGAAACCTAACTCATAGTCAAACTTATTAAAATATTTTGACCCTTAATTTGATTAATTAAGACATCTTTTAGAGGAATAAAATGGCCATCAAATTTTAATTGCTTATTAAGCCTTTTATACTTTATGACCATATTTGACTTTTATTTTTAATTTCATATGATTTCTACCAAAAAAGTCAGACTAAAATGAAGATTATTTGTCTCTTCTATTAGCCTTTTATCCAATTCATCTATATTTTGTTTGATATAGATCATTGGTTTGACTCTAATTATGAGACTAGGGTCTTTCAATTGTAAACAATATTGAGGGTTTCTTGACCATAATTTAAAAAGGTATTCACTAAAGTTTTCTTTAAGAATTTTGTAAATTCAATAAGAAGAGTCTAGTGTATTTATGCTATATATGCGATCATCATGCTTTGTTGGTGTGAAATCAAGTGGACACTTATATCTAAGCTATTTTAACATAAGTATATTGACTTTTTATTTTTTGAGGGTTAGTAATATGTGTTTGGTGTAATTTTATAGGATAACAGTTATCATGAAAATTATATCTTAAAAGGAAATTACATGCATGTTTAAAAAAAAAAGTATTATAGGAATGAGAAGTTTCATATTACTCATCCATACAATAATGGTTTTTGTGTTGTATTCTATTATCAATTCTTGTTACTATAATGAGATGCTTCATAAATACCCTTTTTTTAGGCAAAGAATTCCATTTGCAACTACAAATTATAGCTTCAATGTCTTTCAAGTCATTTTTAGCTATTTGGTTTAAATACAAAAAATTAAAATTTCCTAGAATATACTTATATATTTTGTTTTTCTTACCTTGGTAAGGTGAGAATTATTTCTTCATCTTCATTTTGGAAATGATAGATTTGACAAATTTTTACTTCTTTCTTCTCTTTTAGGTAGGTTGTACCTTGCATTATGGGGATTTGAATATTTTTTACTCTAATAACTTCTTGTTTAGGGTTACTACTTTCACCCTTTTCTTTATTCTTAATAAGTTCTTTTGGAATATAAAAAAATTCTAGCAAAAGTTTTCCAAATATCTTCTTGATAAAGGAAAGTCAATTTACCTTTTTTAGATTTATGTTTGTAAAATACAAGATTCTAATTGAAGCTTGCATAACAACCTAACTAGGTTCTAGACACCATGGTTCAGTGATGTTAATTATTAGCCATTTTTTGGCACTTTTAAATATTTCTAGTCAATTAGTCTTGGACTAACTTCTATGTCAAAAGGTCTTGACTCAAAATTTTTTACACGATTCTTGTCTAGATATTTTGTAGAAGTTTGAGGTAATTTTGTTAATTCATGAGTAGTTTCAATGAATTGAAAGGTTACAAGAACCTGGTTTCATGTTGATGCCTTTCATTTTGATAATTTTCTAAATTAGGATCATTAATTGAAATGAAGTAGTTTGGCTTAATGTTAAGCCAAACTACACCATTGACAAGATTACATTGAATTTCACCTACAATAGCTTCAATTGGGTCATTAAATCTTTTATAAAAAATGACTACTAGGCTGAGTGTATCTATCTCTTGTCTAAATAAAGCCATAATTTATGTTTCAATTAGGCCTACATGAATATATGTAATTTCTAAATATTTCTTTTTCCATCTTATTATTTTCTTTTTATCAAACAAATTAAGGTACATTTTGCCTTCACTTGATAGTTTTGCTATGATATTTCTACTAAATTGTTTAAAAACTCTTGTAAAGAAGATTTTAAATTTAACATTTTATATGTTTCTTCTTTTTAAAGTTTCTTGTGCTTTTCTTATTTCCTCCAATTGTTCTTTAGTAAAGCTTACTTCTTTTCTTATAATTTATTTTAGTTTGAGACTTTCTATTTCTTATTTAGGATCCTTTGGTTGATTATCCTAAGACTATTGTTTTGTCATTATGAAGAAACATTCTTCTCATCACTTGAAACCTCATATAGGTTTTTTTTTCCTAATAAGAGAATTCTTTCCTAAAGATAATTTCACTCTTGTTCTTCAAGAAGTTTGATCATTTTCCTACCATTTTTTTTTTCTTTTGTAGGATATTATGGTGTATGGCCTTTTTCATCACAAATAAAACATTTGTACGTAAACCATGTCTTTTAAATATCTAAATATTCTCTTAACAACAGTTAAGTGTTGTTCTTTTGGGTCAAATTGAAATCTAGTACACAAACATACATTAAACATGATATCAAGTCAAGATGCAGTCAAGTACATCAATGAACCAATCATTCCTCGATAGAGTTTTGGATCAACACTAACCCTATGTTCATCATGTGATAAAGATATATATGTGCTCATAAGAATGTTTATTGGTTTGGAATCATGCATTGTGTATTTCTTGAATAATTCATTTGCATACTTAGTTTGACTTATAAAGATTCCTTTACTAGTTTGCTTAATTTGAAAATAGTTCACCTATCATACTTATCTCAAATTCATGTTGCATAGAATTGGCAAATTCTTTACACATAGAATGGTTTTTAGAACTAAACACAATATTATCAACATGAATTTGAATAATCAAGATGTCTTCTCCTTTGGTTTTAATAAATAGTGTATTATCTACATTTCCTTTCCTAAAATCTGCACTAAGTAGAAAAGTACTCAGCTTATCATACCAAGCTCGTGGGGCTTGTTTAAGTCCATATAAAGCTTTTGAAAGCTTGAAGACTTGATTAGGGCATGTAGGATCTTTAAATTTGGGTGGTTGTTCTGCATACAATTATTCTTTAACAACACCATTCAAAAAAACACTCTTCACATCTATTTGATAAATAGTAAAATTCATACAACAAGCAAAGGCCAATAACATTCACATTGCTTTTAATCTAGCTACTGGTGCAAATGTTTCGTCATAGTCAATTCCCTCTTTTTAACTATACCCTTGTGCTACTAGTCTAGCTTTATTTCTAGTGATAATTCCATTTTCATCTAACTTGTTTCGAAACCCATTTTGTGGCAATTGCTGAATGATTTTCTAGTCTAGGAACCAAGTTCCAAACTTTGCTTCTTTCAAATTGGTTCAATTCTTCCTGTATAGCAAGAAACCAGTTTTCATCTCCAAGTGCTTCATCTACCTTCTTTGGCTCTACTTGAAACAAGAAAGCTTGATGTTCACAAGTGTTGTGATACCTTGAATGGATACTTATTCTATGAGTGATATCTCCTAAAATATGTTGTTGATCTACCTCTCCTTTAACTCTAAGAAATGAGAAGTCTCTTGACTCCCCCTAAACTCTAGCTACATTTTTCTCCTTAAATCCTTGTTCATTCAAACTTGGATTAGCTTCATTTTCTATGCAATCATTTTCAAACTTAACATGAATGGATTCCTTTACCACTAGAGTTCTCTTATTGAAAACTCTATATGCTTTTTTGGTATGAGAGTAGCTGAGAAATATGGCCTCATCACTCTTAAAGTCTAGCTTATCAAATGACTCTTTACCATTGTTCAAGACAAAGCATTTACTACCAAAGACATGAAAATATGATATATTTTGTTTCCTACAAAAGCATAATTCAAATGGGGTCTTTTTCAAGATTGGTCTTAAAAATGCTTGGTTTGAGATGTAACAAGCTGTACTGACAACTTCTCCCCAAAAGTGTTTAGGAAGATTGTACTCACACATCATAGTTCTAGCCATCATTTAGGAACAACTTCTCCCCACACATCATAGTTCTAGCCATCATTTAGGAACAACTTCTCCCCACACATCATTTAGGAACATTCTTATTTACAATTAAGCATGTTTGTCCAGTGGTCAAATCACTAAGATTAAGCACATAGATATTATCTTTTCTTTTTCCAACAATTGTTACACCATGTTTCACATAAATCACTAAGCCTAATAGGACATGTAACAATAAAATGACCAACATATTTACAATATGAGCATTCATTATGTAGCGGAATTGTGTGGCTTTTCTTTTCAAAAAAATTTATGAAAGACTTTGAATTTTTACTTGAATTATATCCTACTCCAACTTTATCATATATACCTCTTTGTGATTGCAACATTTTATCTAACATGATGCTACCTTTTGTGAGTTTATTTGACATCAAGGTAGTGTTATCTAACTTCAACTGAATTTCTTGTTTTTCTTTTTCTAATTCACAACTTTTCATGTTAAGATTTATTATTTCAAAATTAAAACAAATAGGTTTAGCAATGTCAACATATCTGTAGCCTAAATCAGAACATGAATATGCATCATGTTTCATGCAAATATCCTCTGATGCACTATGATTTCATATACATAAGATGATGTCATGATAGCTTTATCATGCACTATTTTAGCCTTTACCAATTTATATTTTTCTTTTAATTTTTTGTATTTATCTTTCATTCTATTTGCATATTCAACTAAATCAAAGAAGGCAGTTTTTATATCACAGTTTGCATCATCTTGAAGTTCAGTGTCACTTACCTCAAGTTCTTCTTCTATAGTTGCTGTTGTAGTCAAGCATAAATGTGCAACTTCCTCTTGTTCTTCCTCATATGATGAAAAACTTTCATCATCCCAGGCAGCAATCATTGGTTTCTTCTTATTTTTAATATTTTCCTTTTTGAGCATAGGGTAGTCAACCTTAACATGTCTAGGTTTTCTACACTCATAGCATAGATTCTCCCCAGGGTCATGTGTTTCTTTCCTCCTAGATTAGCCTACATTCTTGCTTAAACCTTTTCAAAGAAATTTGCTAAATCTTTTAGCTATCAAGGCAATTTCATCATTTTCAGACTCTAATTCATCAACCTTTTCTACTTTTAATTTTAGAACAAGTGACTTCCTATTTTCTTTTTCTCTTTCTCTTTCTCTTCTCATTAATTTCATTTTATGGGTTTTTAGTCATTCTAACAGATCATCTAAAGTTAATTTTTCTAAGTCATGTGGTTCCTCTATGGCCATCTTTTTAGGATCCCAACTTTTAGGTAAGGATACTAACATTTTTCTAACCATTTTTCGTTTGTGTGTGCCTTTCCTAACAATTTAAGTTTAAAGACTATCTTAATAAATCTACCAAACGTTTCACTAACAATTTCAAAATCATGCATAGCAAACAATTCATAATCATGTGTAAGCATAGTAACTTTAGAAGATTTAACCTTTCTAATACCTTTATGTATAACCTCCAACTTATCCCATATTTCTTTACTGGTGATGCAAGAAAACACTTTATTAAACTCATGAGCTTTTAAACCATTATATATCATGTTCATAGCCTTAGCATTCAGTCCCATGACTTTAGCTTCATTTTTACTCCACTCATTAGTTTCGGGTGACATAGTACCCTTCCTGATAGCTTGCCAAGCTTCTGGATCTTGACCAATAATAAATACTTGTATTAGTTGCTTCCAATGTTTATAGTTTATTTCATCAAACAGAGGTGGTTTGTTGAACCTTGTGATAGCTACACCTTTTTCTACAACCATTATAAGTATCTACTTTAGGATGTTAAGCCTTTAAATCAGAGAATCTATCTCATAATGCCAAGTGTTAGGTATAATGGCCAACCAAGAGGGGAGGGGGGGGGGGTTGAATTGGTTTTCTAGCAATATGTCTACAATAAGCTATTTAAAACTCACATAACATAATCAAATAAGTCATGAAAGATAAGTATAAACAACAAGTTTAACAGAATCACAAACAATAAAGAGAGACAATAATTTTTCCACGGTGGTTCGGCTTTTTTCACCTACTTCCACCTTCTTTTTCCTTCAACTCAATTAGTTGAAGTCCTTTTTACTCACAAAGTAGGAGAAAATGTTCTCCAAACTTTTCAACTCTTTCTTAAGTAGTTATACAGGTAACTGATTACAAGAGAAGGTTGAATTAACTGTTTTACAATCAAAAAATCCCCAAATAATATGAAACATGAGGGATATTGCTTATCAAAGAGCTTTTCCAAAGGATTGAACAAGTATCTAAGCTCTAATCATGAAACCCCCAAGTATCATCAAGTTAGGGTTTTGGATTTGCAACAATATTTATGTGCATATAATGTATAGAGTTTAATTAGCACATAAACAAGTGTATACATGTATAAATGATTACAAAGAAATGATCTTGGAAGAGTATCACTGAGTATCACCACAAATTTGAGAATATCATAGAAGCTAATATGATAGCAATATATGAGCAAAACTCCGATACTTATCACGATTTCACAAGTATATCATCCAAAAATCTCTTTATCAATTGTCAAGAAAGGCTTTTATATGATATTCGAATAACAAAAGTTCTGTAAGGTTTCTTGTCAAACCTAACATCACTATGGCTTTCTTCCCATTAGAAAGAGAAAAGAATTCCATCAATCAACAGTGGAGTCTTTGATTAATGCTTGCAGAGGACTGTTTTGACACTTCCATCCTTTAACAAATCTTCCTGTTGGAGGATCGATAGCTCAGAGAGAGAGAGATAGAGTCATTTGAAGTTGTTTGAAGATTTAGGGGTTAGGGCTTCAGTCAAATCAATCGAGATCCTTTTAAGCTCACTTAGGTCACTTAATTGAAATGGCGTTGTTAAGCTCTTAAACAACACATGCTAAGCTTTTTAAAGCACAACAGGCTAAGCCTTTTACATAACACGAGCTGAGCTTCTTAAAGCATAATGGGTTGAGCCTTTTAAATAGTGTAGACTAAGCTTCTTAAAGCACAATGGGCTGAGCCTCTTAAACAGTGTAGGCTACGCTTCTTAGAACACAATGGGCTAAGCTTCTCAAAGTAGCACGAGCTGAAATAAATCTTAGTTGGCCTGCTTCAAGTGAGTTTTGGATTAGCTTTTAATTAAACCTCAATCGGCCTACCTCAAGTGAACTTTAATTAGTCCTTAAGTGGACTCTAAGTGACTTGCAAGTATATAAATTTCAGCATCACTTTTTCTTTAAAATAATTGTTATGAAATTGATATTCTATCAATTTTTATTGCTTAAAATTATTTCTTTTGAGCATATATGCAGTTGCATTATATAGGAATGTAGGAACCCAACTACTTTATAATATCGTTAATTGATATTATAATTTGCACACTTTTTACTTTCTTGTTGTTCAATTTTGCACATAAAAATATGAAAAACATTTATATATATTATATGCAACCAAAACTTGTTACAATAAAACGCATATTTTTCCAACACTAATGATGTTTGGCATGATTGTAAAGCTATAATAGTTCGTTGTTAGAACCAATGCTAGTTTCTATTTTTCAGTTCACGTATGTATATTGTCTACTATGGCAATGGGACCTTCTATTAAAATTGTTGACCTTCTATTAAAATTGTTGAACAGTTGAGCAAAGTGTTGGTAACTAATTGAAGTCATGGTGGTTTACAAGTGCATTCATTGTTATATATCAATTTTTTGATTTTGTTTTGAGCTTTGTATGTTTCCCTATTTTTTCTAAATTTTTTATGCGATGGCTATTAAAATCGTGTCTTTTCATTTTCATTTTATGAAAGTTGTTGAAAGTAATTATTGCTTTATGAACAGTAAGGATTCATACATGCGTAAGCCCATTAAGGCCCACATGTAGATAACATTATTTTCTCTTACCTCTGCTATATTAGCCGACTATTATGTGCTTTGCAACATTAAGAATGTTGTTTTTATTTCACATTCGTGTACATGAAACTTGATCTTCTTAATGAAAGATGTTTTAAGATTTTCAGCCAAACCTTTGTTCTTAACATGGTATCAAAAGTAAGGATTTTTTACATTCTTGTGATTATCTAGGTTTCTGCATCTTTTTAGCATTGCCTTCACTTGTTTTTCTAGTCTATCCTTCTCTTGGACATTTCTTTGAACACTTAGTGATCGTTCCTTCTTCACCTTCTTTATCTTTTTGTTAGACCTTTTCTCGAACACTTACTGTTCGTTCTTTCTCCAACCCATATCTATGGCCAACAATTGGAGTCCAATTCATGGTCATCATGAATGCTGCCACCAGCATCATTCCTATTCCACCACCACTCTCGTGGTCACTTCGGCCACCCAAACCCACCTAGCATACTCAATTCTTTGGTTTTACTTGAGCATGCTCTATTTCTCCATCCTAATGAATAAACCAATGCACTTATTATTTCTGAGAAGCTCATTGGTGTGTAAAATTTCAATAGCTGGCATTGTGACATGGAAATGGCTCTAAATGGGAAGTACAAACATGGCATTGTCGACCTATTTGTTGACCAACTAGAATTGGACTCTCCCTTCTTTCCCTTCTAGAAACGTTGCAACAATGTGGTACTATCTTGGGTTCTCATTAATTTGGCTCCTAAGATCTATTGTACCTTCATATATGCGATAAATGCTCGGACCGTTCAACTCCATCTCTATGACAAATTTTAAAGGGTTGGCATCAAGGAACTCTCCACTGTGTAGAGAGACTTGGCTAATGCCTTTCAAAATGGGGAGCTTGTAGACCACTTTGTTTACTAATTAGAGTGATTCTGGAGTCTATATGACTCTTATGTGGCCATCTTGTTCCTAGAACTTGGTGGAATACCTACTTTTTGGCACTTCGTGGATAGCATGAAGCTTACCTAATTTCTAAATGACCTTGATGACCATTTTTAGTTGCTTGATCTCATATCCAACATACCTAATAAGTTCTTCCCTTATCTGAAGCCATTGCACTGATTTGCAATGAGGAAGGACATTATCGGCATGCTGGATTCAACAGCCATTCAAAATTCGTTGCGTTCTTTGTCAAAACCTAACTTTCATAGCTTTTGCTTGGAGGTGGGTCACACGGGATCAGGTTAAGTGGGTTGAGCCTACTTAGAGCAAGCTTTATTGGGTTAGTGTTGCCTAGCATCAGAGGCCCTTTTGGGCGGGCCCGAAATGGAGCTTGCTTTCTTCGAAATGAGCCGCGTGCCTTTGGTCTCCCACAACAACTCCATGACTCACGGGCTTATCAACCTTTTGTAGTGTTCACATTGTGCCAGCCCCAAATTTCTTCTCCCTGCCAACTTATCCCTCTTAGGCCTACATAGGCTCAGCAAACCAACAAGCTTTGCTAGATGGCTTTAAGCATTGTGGCAAGAAGGGCCACCACATTGATGACTATTACCAACTTTATAAGTGTGGTCATTATGGCCTCACGAATCATCCTAAGTCAAGATGTTTTAAACTCCATGGTGGTCCTACACTGAAGAGAGGGAAAGAGAAATCTATCAAGCGTCAGTTTGCTCACCATGCCATTATCGATGATGAATTTGATGAAGCAATTGTCCTCACTAAGGAGGACCATAACAAAATTATGGTTTCTCAAGAAACAGAAACAACCCACTGCCCACTCCTCTACTGTGAACTCTTTGCACACCACCGCTTAAGTAGCAGGTATTTGTCCTAGGCAATCATGCTTTTCTCATTGGCTTATAGACTCAAGAGCTAGTGACCATATTAGGGTAATTTAAAATGTTTAATTTCTCCTTGGCCATGCATTCATGAATCTAGGACTACGAAATTACCCAATGGCAAACATATTCTTGTCACCCACATTGGTTTTGTTATTTTACATGATAAGTATTTTCTCTATGATGTGCTCTATCCTCCTACATTTATAGTCAATTTATTATTTACCACTACATATACTCATGACAATAATTATGCCATCACATTGCTTTCAAAATTTTGTTTGTTTTAGGATTTGTAGATTGGGATAATGACAAGGATTGGTAAAGTCAAACATGGTCTTTATTTCCTCATGTCTAATTTTGATGATGATGCATATTTTTCTACAATGTCTCATCATGTAATAGATTCTTTTGTACCTAAAAAGATAAACAATGTTTGTGTTACTTTTTTTTTGTCTACTAGTAATATTTTACATCAATGACTTGGACATCCATCTTTTAAAGAAATACATTATATGTGTGATATTTTTAAATATTCTTTACATGATATTAAAGCATGTTCCATTTGTCCATTTGCTAAGCATTCTCGGTCCCCATTCCCAAATAGGACCACGACTACCACCACTTCATTTGAATTGACCCACATAGTTATTTGGGGGCCTTACAAAACCACTTTCCACACTAGTGCATGTTTTTGCCTTACTATAGTCGATTACTATACTCGTGCTACTTGTACCTTCCTCATGAAACACAAGATCAACACCATTTCTCATATTGAATCCTTCTTCTCTATGGTATCCACCCAATTTGGGCTCTTAATTAAGCATATCTACTCTAATAATGCACAAGATTTTTTCAGCACTTCTTGTACATCTTTCTTTAATTCTCAAGGTGTTCTTTATGAGAGTTCTTACCCTTACACTCCTCAACAAAATAAGGTAGTTGGAAGGAAACATAGACATGTTTAATGTTGCTCGAGCACTCCATTTTTAAGCTCATTATCTCATTCATTTTTGGAGTGAGTGCCTCCTTACAACAACATACTTGATTAATCGTACTCCTAGTTCAATACTTAAAGGTTAAACACCCTATGAACAACTTTTCAGGAAACCACCTCTACTTGATTCTCTTCGTGTCTTTGGGTGTTTATGTTATGCAACTCATTTAACCTAAAATGATAAGTTTGGCCTTAGATTAATTCCTTTTATATTCATGGGATACCTTTTGGCCAAAAGGGATACTACCTTCTTGATATTGAAAGTGGTAAATTTTTTATAAGTCGTGACATTGTCTTTCATGAGTTTATATTTCCATTTAGATACACATCTAGGGATCCATGCCCCATTCCTGTGCTTTCACCATCCTTTAACACTCCTTTGTAAGACCTTAATTTGCTTGCCATTATCCCTTACACTAGACTATTTCAAGAATCTCCTCCTTTATGTAACGAACTTGGAGACAAATCCATTCGGCACTTAATTTTCAACAATGAATTGAGTCAGCCTTTAACCATGATCACTCTAAAGAGAGAACTTCTAGGGAAAAAACAAGGGAAATTGAGAAATAATGGGAGAGTCTGAATGATTTGAGTGAGGAGAAAAGGATCGGAAGGTTTCCTTTATATAGGTGTTAGCTTTCTCGTAGGGATTTAATGTAATATCAGTTACACATTTAAAACACTATGATAAATGTGTAAACATTACGTAGGATTTAAATTAAGTTCATCGAATTAGGATATTTATATTTTAAAACCTTTGAAATACTCATAAAGAGTTAATGTTACAATCATAAATAATGAATCATAATGGTAATCTTATTAAATATCATAATCGTTACACTTTCAAATAGATAAATAATGTTTCCTTTATAAAAGAGGTCATTACATTCTCATGAATTCAAATACAGCAGAATACAAAAGGAAAAGCTATAATGGGCACCACCCAAGTGGACGACCCAATAACAAGGAAACTAGGTGGGTTGGACTTGTACTTGCTAGCTCAGTCCATTGGTTTGTATTGCCAGTCCAGTACACAGAAGTCTAACTCGCACTCACTCAACCAGCCCATCAACTCATACTACTAGTCTAGAACATTCTTCCCCACCTAATTTAACGATGCCCTTGTCGCCTCTAAGTAATGATCAACAATACCTTAGAACTGCTAAAGGTCATCCTCGAACTCCTATGTTGCTTCACTCTCAAGCAATCCTTTCCACTTGAATAAGAACTGTCGCCGTGGATGAATTATGTTCTTTCAAAAGATACGATCAACCAAGATTGCCTCTATGTCCTTCTCAAAGGGCATCATCATCATTAAAGGAGCCCTCTTTGGCTTGCTCCGTTTTGCGTCCACCTTATCCCCATGTAAGGGCTTCAACATGCTAACATGGAAGATTGGATGGATCTTGAGGTAGGGTGGGAGATCTAGTCAGTAGGCCACCTTCCTAACTTTTCCCATGATCTTAAACGACCCCTTATACTTGCGAACTAGTCTCTTATGAAAGGAAGGACAATAATCTTTATACTAGTGGGGAAGGAATTTCACCAATACCTTGTCCCCAATATTGTAATCGGTTGGTCTTCTTAATTCATTTGATGGCTTTGTTTAAATAGAATTTCACTACATTTGTATTCTTTTTCCAAGACTTAGCCATCTCATTAGCACCAAGACACTGACCTGAGGGTTTGGACTCCAAAGTTGGAGGGGTCAACAGTTTTTGCCCTATCACCAACTCAAACGACCTTTTCTTTGTTGACTCACTCATTTGCAAATTGTAGAAGAATTGGGCTACGTCCATCACTTCACCCAATCTTTTTGACTCTTACTCATAAAATGCCTTAAGCACAACTCTACAAAGTTGTTCACCCTTTTCATCTACCCATTCGTTTAAGGGAAGAAACTTGTAAAGAATCATAATTCTAAGCCCAACAACCCTAATAGCTCTTTCCATAGTCAACCCATGAAGCGTGGATCTTTGTCATTAATTATGCTCCATGGTAGTCCTTAGTACTTCACCACATGTTTGAAAAAGAGCTAGACTGTGACTTTTTTTAGACATTGCACCTGGGCCAATATGAAGGTAATATACTCGAAAAGCTAATCTACCATTATAAGGATCAATCCGCACCCATCAACCTTTGGTAGTTCAATGATAAAGTCGATGTAGACACTCTCCCATGGACGACTTGAGATTGGTAAAGGCTTCAATAATCCGCCAAGATCTCTTCATTATGTTTTATCAAACAAGACAACTTTTCATAAACAATTCTATCTCATCTCGCATACCAAGCCAAAAGTACAAGTATTCCACAAGAGCCTTCATCCTCTATTGTCTGGGATGCTCTGCCCACTTGCTATCATGACACTTATTGATAAGCTTGCGTCAAAGGTTCTCCCACTTAGGCATGTACAAACACCTTCTCTTTATATAAAGCAATCAATCTTCCATCCAAAACTACTTCATTTTGCCCTCTTTCACAAGTTGCTCCAATTGTTTAGCCATATAATCATAAGACATTCCTTCTCATATGAGTTGTAGTGTGTCTCCCACAACTACACTCATGATGGCCAACTTGGCTTTTCAATGGGCATTAGTGACCATGTTGATTCTCCCTAACTTGTACTTCATAGTATAATCAAACTCAGTAAGGAAGTCATGCCCTTAGCTTGTTTTGGTGACAACTTCTTCTAAGTTTGAAAGTAACTTGTGGCTACATTGTCTATTTGAATTAGGATCCGTGAGCCAAGTAAGTAGTGACACCAAGTCCATAAACAATGAACTATGGTCGTTATCTCCTTCTCTTAGACCGTATACTTGCATTTTGCCTCATTTAACTTTTGAATTTTGAAGTCAATGGGATGCCCATCCTATATGAGTACACCCCCATAGCAAAGTAAGAAGCATTTGAATGTACATCAAATGGTTTAGAAAAGTTTGGTGACGCCAACACCAATTCCTTTGTCATAGTAGCCTTCAATTCTTCAAAGGCTTTTTGGCATTCCTCCATCCAATCCTAAGCCTTGGACTTTTTCAACAACTTTGTCATGGGTGTGGCTCTTGCCAAGAACCCTATAATGAAGCATTTGTAATAGTTAATTAAGCCAAGGAAAGATCTCAACTCTATTACCTTTGAGGGAGCTTCCCACCTTTGAATCACCTTCACCTTGGCCTTGTCCATCCACAAAGCTCTTTTCGTGATGACATGCCTGAGGAAGTCTACTTTTTCCCATGCAAAGGAACATTTTTCCTTCTTTTAATACAACTTGTTTTCATGCAACACCTTTAACAATATCTTAAAGTGCTCGACATGATCTTTTAAAGAATTGTTGTACATAATTATATTGCCTAGGTAGACTACCATGAACTTGTCCAAGTAGGGATGGAGTAAGTTGTTCATCAATGTAAAAAACATTGTTAGAGCATTGGTTAAGTTTAAGGGCATAACCAACCATTCATAGGAGTCATTCTTATCACACATGCTGTCTTCAGCTCATCACCAACAGTTATTCAAATTTGGTGGTATCCACCTTTGTGAAATAACGGGCATTGCCCAACTTGTTAAACAAATATGCTATTAAAGGAATAAGGTATTTTTTTTTTACGATTACCTTGTTCAGCACTCAATAGTCAATGCATAACCATATTGATCCATCCTTCTTTGCTTAGAAAAGCATTGGAGCACCGTACAGGGCCTTCAAAAGCTGGATGTACCCCGCATCAAGTAGCATCTTCAATTGTTTCTTAAGTTTCTCCAACTTAGGTGGGGACATTCTATAAGGGTTCTTCGTTGGAGGCTTTGTCCTTGGCTCCAACTCAATGACATGATCAACTTCCCTCCTAAGAGCTAGTTACTTCGGCATCTCCAGAGGTATCACATCCTCATTCTTTTCAAAGAGATCATGAGCAACTTAAGGAAGATTGTCTTTCTTCACAATCTCCTCCTTCTCCTTCAACATGGCAAGATAAGTCTCCTTACCATTACAGACACCTTTCTTCAATTACATCATAGAGAGACTTCTTTATGTCAGACCCATGGCCTTGGTGGGAACCATACACAACATATCACGTGCAAATATGCATAATCAATTATATGTGGGGTAAGGGAAAGCGTTAGCTTCATGGAGCAAATTTAACCCGAGGACTAGCTTGTAGTCATCCATAGCAACCATCATAAAGTCCACCTTTCCCCTCTATTTGCCCACATGCAAATCTATTCCTTGAGTAATCCCCAACACTAGCCATAGGGTATTGTTTACTGTCTTTAAGGACCCAATATCCGTCTTAACTAGGAAACCCAACTTCTTAGCTTTGCCAAATGTAATGAAGTTATGAGTTGAAGCCGAATCCACCATTGCTTTGGTGTTCTTGTTGTTAATTGCACACTCCATGTACATCAAAGATCTTGTAGTAGATCTTAAGGCCTTCCTTTTCCATCGAGTTGAACATTTGAAGGGCTGCCATGTACCCTTCCTCTATTGGGGTTTCCTTTTGGACTGTATCTTGCTCCATAGCATTTAACAATCTCTTTTTTAAACAATCTCTCATATAATGCGGGCCTTTACAAATGAAAAAAGAAAAAGAGATTACCTTTCTTTTTGACACCATCATGACTAAAAGACGGCCTATTATCTCCATTCTGGTTAAATGAGGCTCCATTCTGATTAAATGAGGGTCGACTCCCTCATTCTCTTCCTAAATTGTCACTCCGAATAGGTGATCTAGATGAAACATCTATTCATCTCTGATCCAACAAGGATTCCACAATTAAGATAGCTTGACTCAGCTTGGTCACATTTCGCTTCTCAATCTCCTCCTTTGCCCACTTATGAAGGCCACTCACAAAGAATAACAAAAGTCTTCTTCAGCACATCCTTGAGGTATAAAGTTGCCTCAATGAAAGCTTGCACATAGGCTCACAGAGTTATGGTATGCCTCAAATCCCTTAATGTTTCATGAGCCCTCTGATCTACATTCTTAGGAAGGAATTGCTTCTTTAGCGCATTCTTGAACACCTTATAGGTGTTAATCAAGTCCTCTTCATTTTCTACCTCTTGGCATTTCCTATGCCACCACATGTTAACATTATCAGTGAGATAATATAAGGCAATTTGTACCTTTGCATGATCACCAATAATATGAGCCATCTCAAAATATTACTTCATATGCCACAAGAAGTCTTCCACTTCTATTGCATCTTGTTTCCCAACATAGCTCTTCAGTTTGGGGATATCTCCATGAGGGACAACACCAAAAGAAAACTTTGCTTGGAGTTGTTCTAGGACTCCTTTTAGCTCTTTGAATTGCTCAGCAACTCCTTTCAACTTAACCACCTACTCTTCAATGTGATCTTGGTAATTTTCCAACATATTAAGCCTTTCCTTTATGGAAACCATCATTTTAGTTGATGTCCTCTACCTTTTCACGTGGGGCTAGTGTTAGGACTCTTCAGCACCTTCGAATGCCTTTTTAAAAACTCAGCTTGCCTTAAGAATTAGGCTTTGATACCACTTATAATGGACTTGGAGACAGATCTATTTGGCACTCAAGTCTCAACGATGAACTGAGTCAACCTTTAACCAAGATCATTCTAAAAAAAGAACTTCTAGAGAGAAAATAAAGGAAATTAAGAAATGATGGGAGAGTTTAAATGATTTGAGTGAGGAGAAAGGAACCATAAGGTTTCTTTTATATAGGTGTTAGCCTTCTCATACAAATTTAATGTAATATTAGTTACACATTTAGAACACTGCAATAAATGTGTAAACGTTACATAAAATTAAAATTAAGTTCATCGAATCAAAACCCTTATATTTCCAAACCATTGAAATACTTATAAAGAGCTAACATTACAATCATAACAACAATCTTATTGAATATCAGAGTCATTACACTTTCAAATAGATAAATAATGTTTCCCCTATTAAAGAGGTTGGTTACATTCTCATGAATTTAGATGCAATGGAATACAAAAGGAAAGATACAATGGATACCACCTAAATGGGCAACTTAACAATAAGAAAACTAAATAGGTTGGACTTGTACTTGCTAGCTCGGTCCATTGGCCCATACTGTTGAGTTTTATGGCTTACCAAGAAGGGGGGGTTGAATTGGTTTTAAGTCTAGATCAAAATCTTTGTCCCCTTTTTGATATGCTTTAAATTGTTCTAAGTTATTGTCAAACAAGGTCTTATTAAATAGTGACGAATCAGAGCATAAGAGATATGATACACAAGTTTACACGGTGGTTCGGCACTCAACCCTTGAGCCCTATGTCCACCCTCCTCCTTCAACACAATCAGTTGAAGTCCACTTTACTACAAAGTTAAGAGAAAACGTTCCCCTACACTTTCCAACTCCTTTTCAAGGAGTTATACAACCCTTTCTTCAAGGATTACAATATAATATGTGCCTCAACACACATTAACAAGTTAAGGTTTATCAAACTTTTTACAAACTTAGGCAATTCCCTTAAGATATGATATGTATATGAGAGATTGCTAAGTTAAAGGCTTTCTAAAGACAATCAAATAGCTAATCAAGCCCTAATCACGAAACCCCCAAATGATAATAGAGTTAGGGTTTCGGATTTACAAACAAGTATATGTGCACAATAATATTCAGAATGTAATCAGCACATATACAATTAGAAATCTCAAGCAATCTGTTAAAGTAATGGAATGAAAGAACTTCACCAAGATTTCTTTTTAGCTCAAGCTTCATATTGATCTTTTTCTTCTCAAAGCAGATTTTCGTTTCTCAAGATATCAGCAACTTCAACAACAACTCTATTTTTTTTTCCTTGCAAGATGAATATATAGAACGCACCTTTTAATCTCTAAATATATCCGTTCTGACTTGCTCAGAATTTCTTCCCGTTATGGAAAGATTAAGCCTGATTTTCGAGCCGTTGGAGAGGCAGAGTCTTCTAAGTAATTAGCTTCTCTGTTCTGGTTAAAACATGCTCTCAAAACGCATCGTTTAGTTGCTTCTTTAAATCAGATTTCGTGAAGCTTATTCGGGTCATGGGTCGGGTTCTCCGATCTCATCAAGATTCTTCCTTAATTCTTCTTCAATCTTGAAGCAGTCTTTTGTGGGTGCTTCACAGATTAATGGAGCATCTTCTGCACTACAGAATCCCCATGATTTTAGTTTCATATCCTCTTTAACTTGCTTCCAATTCTTCTTTTGAGCAGTTAGGTCAAGAACATGAAGAACACCCTTAATCTCTTCAATTTGATCTTCTATGAGTAATGGGTCTTCAATTTTCTTTCACAGAATTTTTCCTCTCTTTATTAGCTTTCCAACGAACCCTTTTGCAGCTTGATCGAATAAGTTTCCGACGACCAATTTTACCGGCAAAGTGGCGGCGTCAAGCTGGGTCGCGGGTCGAGCTGTGTTTGGGCATGCGGGTGCTTAATCAGGTTCGTGGGTCACCCAAGCCTTCCAGATCATGCGCGGGTCATTTAATTAACTCATGGGTCAGGAGAAGCTTCCGGGTCACTCAGATGCAGGTAGGCTTCAACGAGTCATGCGTACAGGGCTTGGTCCGTGCTTACGCGGGTCACGCTTCATGTGGGCTGGACTGCTTATTGGATCCATGTCACATTAGCCTTGTTCCATTCACATTGGGTTATGCTGTAAATAGACCGATCCATTAAACTTGATTAAAGCTAATTCTTTTTGGTCTTTACTTGGAACATTTTCCTACAAGAAAATTCACAAGTTAATTTTCTTGTAAAACAAATAATGACATCAAATATTAAATCATTTATTCTTCCTAATAATACTTTCACAAATATATTAAATAATATGATTATTTATAACACATAAGTCATGAAAGATAATTAACACTAAATTGTCCTTTCATGAAATATTTCCTTTTTCCTTTTCATCATCAAAACAATAGTACAATAGCAATATTTCTAACACATACTACTAGTCTAATACATAAAAGTTTGGCTCATACTCACTCAGCCAACCCGTTGGCCTGTACTACCAATCCAAATCATCAGGCACCTTTGCCACCTCTACAATGATCAACTAGAGTCACTAAACCTCCAATTTGGACCAAAGATGAAATTGGCAACACTGCTACTGCTACCTCCACATCTTACCCTATATGTAAAGCTATCTTACACCATAAACTTTCTAATACTCATGATCATTTCATTTATTCCATCTTTGCTATTGTTGAACCTACCATGTATAGTGAGGTTGTCTTAGACTTTAGATGGATAGATGGATAGATGGATAGTTGCAATGACTGAGGAGATTAGAGTATTAGAATTAAACAACACATGGGAACTAGTTTCTTTGTCTGCAGGTTGTTAAGCTATAGGTAGCAAATGGGTATATAAGGTGAAATATAAGGCTAATGGCACCATTGATCATTTCAAGGCCCACCTAATAGTTGCTAAAGGATACAATCAACATTATAAAGTTGATTATGAAGACATTTTTGCCCCTGTTAGAAAACTTGTCACAATTCGAATCCTTATAGCTTAGCAGCCATCCATGTTTGGGATTTACATCATATGGATGTTCACAATGCCTTTTGACAAGGTGATTTAGATTTGGATATATATATGTCTTCCAAAAAGATTTTAGTGCAAGGGGGATTGAAAGTTGTAAACTCAAGAAATCCTTATATGGCCTTAAACAAGCTTCTAGACAATGGTACCAGAAATTCACAGAAGCCTTCCTTCAAACTAGGTTCCATCATTCACAGTGTGACTACTCCATTTTCTTGAAGGCAACAAGTAAGGGATTTTTCATTGTTTTTATCTATATAGATGATATGATCATAACTAGAGGTGATGAGTTGGAGATTAGCAACCTTAAGACTTATATATATATGTTTTACCTTTCACATGAAAGATTTAAGGCTAGTGAAATACTTCTTAAGAGTTAAAATGACATGATCCCAAACTGGCATCATTTTGAATCAATGTAAGTATGCCTTTGAGTTGATCTTAGAATATGACATGTCTAGTTGCAAGCTTGATAGTCGCATGGAGCATAATGTAAGTACACCAGCATTAAATATGATAAGTCCTCCACAAGGAAGGGGATCCTCCCCACAAGGACGCCACCAGATATTAGAGGTTAGTTGGTAGATTAATATACATCACTGTGACTAGACTTGACATTTATTTTGTTATTAGATTGCTTAGTCAATTTATGCATGCCCTGAAAGAATCTCATCTTGACACAACCTTTAAAGTTATCAAGCACATTAAAAATTCTCCAGGTCAAGGATTATTGATGAGATCATACAACTATTTGGAGTTACGTGCATATTGTGATGCTACATATGGTTTGTGCCCTATGGGAGGATACTTTAATACGAGTTTTTATATCATGCTTAAAGAGTCCTTAATCTCTTGGAAGAGCAAGAAATAGTCTACCATCTCTCGTTCTTCAACTGAGTTGGAGTATCGAGCTATGACATCCACTACATATGACATAATATGGCTTTTGGATCTTTTTAAGTACTTACAGGTACCATTATTGCATCCAATTAACCTTTATTGTGATAATAAAGTAGTAATGAAAGTCGTTGCAAATCCTATGTTGCATGAAAAGACCAAACACATAGAAATTGATCATCATTTCATCAAAGAGAAGATTGTTGCATGAGTGATTTAGATAGTTCACATCTCCACTTGAGATCAGCTATGATTTGTTAACAAAAGCTTTGGGCATACAACAACAATACTTTCTTTTAAGCAAGTTAGGTGTCTATGATTTGTATCAACCACTAGCTTGAGGGGGGATATTGAAAGTAATTGTTACTTTATGAATAGTAAGGATCCATACCTATGTAAGCCCATTGAGGTCCACGTGTAAATAACATTCTTTTCTCTTACCTTTGCTATATTGGCCGACTGTTATGTGCTCTGCAGAGTTATTAATGTTGTGTTTATTTCAGTCATGTACATGAAACTTGATCTTCTTAATGGGAGTCGTTTTAAGATTTTCAACCAAACCTTTGCTCTTAATAGAAGCATTGCCCACAAATTCTCCGATGGGCTGGAGCTCTAGTGTTATTACATTTTTGACATAAAATACGCAGATGTGAAATCATGTCTGCAATGCATCATACACGTCTTCAGATCTAAGAGTGGTTGACAGCAAATTGAAGGAGATCTTAGAGGTAAGACAACTGCCCTACTACGCACTCTTAAATTTTAACTTTAGATTTCTTTTTATTGAGAGGGAGGGGAGGAGGGAAATTAAAAGCAAGAAAGGATTCAAAGTAATTCAAATTTCTGTGTAATACTTTCTCCATGGAGTTACTTTTATGTTCCAAAAGAGTAAAAAAGAAAATATTTTTGCACCCAAATCAGTATTCTTAAGGTCATAGACATAATTTCATGCATTACCTTTTATGTATATTCTTCCTCGATAGATATCTAATACCACCCTCGAAATGAGGAAAGCCATTGTGGAGCTTTGCGACATTGTTGCCAAACGTGGAGCACGTCTATTGGCTGCCGGGATTTTAGGCATCCTCAAAAATGTTGGAAGAGACAAGGTAAGGGATGGGAGAAGCATAAGCTGAAGGTCGCACTAGATGGTGGGTTGTATGAGGGCTACACTAAATTCAGAACCTGTATGGAAAGTACAGTGAAGGAGTTACTGGGAGAGCAAGTCTCTGAGACCATTGTCATGAAGCACATTGAAGATGGCTCTGGCAAAGGAGCTGCCCTTCTTGCCGCCTCCAATTCCCTATACCGTGGCGTAGATGAATCAAAAGAAAAGGCCAAAGTAAATAAATGGGAGGAAAAAGAATGTTGCTTCCTTTTGTCGTTCTGAGTGTATTTTCCTTTTCCCTTTTTGCAATTCCAGATGATTTGGAGTTTGTCTTAGCCCTCAATTCGACGGTCTGTGGCAGCAAAGCCTTAGTTTATGGTCTTGGAGAGAATATAATTGTTAAGAGTGCAGTTTGACGCAGAGACTTGGAGATTCTGTTGGATGATTATCCTCATTCCAGCAACACTTATTTGGATGTTGAGATAAGGCACTTACTCTCATTCTAGCACACTTATCTAGATGTTGAGACGGCGCACTTATACCGAATGTTGAAATACTTTATCATTGGATCCCAGATTGTTCAATTTATCTCTTGTTGAGATTGTATATGTGCAACGATTCGATTTTGATTTTTTGTAACAAGCTTTTATGCTGCAACCACTGATTCTGCTGCTTTACGGATGTTGAGACATCTTGTTTGTCTAGAGTTAGGGAATAAAAGCAGAATGTAAACTATTCTTTCAGGGGTTACCATGATGTTCAAATTGAAGATCCATCTTCTATGCTCTGCAGGAGTATAGAGAACAATCTTCCCTTTTGAGATGGGTTGTCACCCCCTAGAAATAATGTTGACCACCTTTGTAGCTTTCTATTCAAATTGTTTTTTCTTGCTTTCTTGTCTTAGTCTTTTTTAAATAATATTTCGGATTGGACTTGCATATGTGATATAATAAGATGACTCTTGAGATAAGTAAAGAATTCTCATTGGGTTGATCTGAAAAATTAATCTTTGTTATTCAAAACTTGAATGAACACATAACAAATAATCTAAGAAGACTTAATTAAGAGTAGTTAGAAGCTTATTCTTGCTTGAAGAGTTGTTAGAAGACTCATTCCCTCTTTAAGACCCACTTGTAAAGGGAAGATAATTTGTTAGTATATAAAAGATTTTATAGCAAGTTTTAAGTAATATGAAACATTCAAATATCTCTCCTTACAACTATCATGGATAAAGTTATTGTTGATTACATGAGTATTATCATAGTAAAAACCTTACAATGAAACTATGGACATAAATGAGATCTTATCACATGAATTACTATTTAATATTGTATTAGAAATTTTATATCATTCTTAGAATAAATTTGTAAGAAATAAGGTAGTTTGTTACATACTAAAAATTCTAAAGTAGGTTGCAAATAATATGGAATGTCTTAATAAGAACATTAATCTCATATCTCATAAGACTAAAGCTCAAGAAATTTTTGAGTTTTTTTTAAGATATAAATAAAATGAATTAAAAGTAATTGAGAAAAAATGAGGAAAAGAAAAAGTAATTAGCCACGCAATACAAATATCACACAACTTTAATCCTAAATATTTGTAAGAGGTATTAACTTTAATGCACATGAAAACTATTTTCACAAGGGATTTTATTGATAAGGTGAAGACGACTAGAACTTCCCCTAGAAGGATTTACAAATAGTACTATGATGTAGTTCAGAGGTAGAAGCTAGAGATAATTGTCATCTAACATAGTCAAACGACAAGCTATCCTCTAAGCTAGTCAGTTAGACAATGGACACCAAATTTGCAGCTTCATTTTCCAAATCCTTCTCAAGGTTCGAGTTCTTGAGGAGAGGAGAAGCATGGTAAACATTTGCATGTTTCTTCTCTCCAAAAACAAGTGGTTGGTTGCCGAGGAGCAAAACGTTCAAAACCTCTTTCATGGATGGCCGGGAAGAAGGCAGAGTGCCTGTACAAACGATTCCGAGTTTGAAAACACGGCACATTTCATCCAAGTTGTCGAGCTCCATCACGTCCTCGTCCAAGGCATCAATTACAGGGTTCCCTTCTTGAATGTATCGCCATGCCCATTCGGCAAGGGATGTGTGTTCATCCCCATCAGTGGCTTTTCTTCCAGTTGCAAGTTCGAGAAGAATAACCCCAAAGCTGTAAACATCAATCTTCTCGTTGATTCGTGTTGTGTGAACATACTCTGCAATTCAAGTTAAAAATAGAAGCTAAGTTCATGGAGGAAACTGATATGGTGTTAAAGAATGATGCTAGGAATCTGGTGTCACCCACCTGGAGCCATGTAGCCGAAAGATCCGGCGACTGCTGACATAGTAGCAGAATCTCCTTGCTTCATCAACATCTTGGCCAGACCAAAATCTCCGATTTTTGCATTGAAGTTGGAGTCTAAAAGGATGTTGCTTGATTTCACATCTCGGTGAACAATGGGCAGTGAGCAGTCATGGTGCATATAGGAAAGCCCCTGGGCAGCCCCGATTGCAATCTGCATCCTTTTGCGCCAATCCAAGGCAACTGGATGGATTGAAGCTGAGCTTGTTGGTGCTCGGCTTTTCTTGTGGAGCCATAGATCCAGGCTACGGTTTTCCAAATACTCGTAAACAAGAAGTTTTGAATGACTACTAGAGATGCAACACAACAACTTCACTATGTTGGAATGTCGAATTGAACCCAATATTTCAACTTCTGCAAGAAAATGTTTTTCTAGCTTTTGTTCTAACCTTTTGTTACTCCAAATCCTTTTAACAGTAACAACATCACGTGTAGGATTAACAGAAACACGATATACCTTCCCCGATCCACCATAACCGATCACTTGGCTCTCTTTCAGTCCTGACAAGATGTCTGATTTTGTGAAATTCAGCTTCTGGAATGAGGTGAGCTCCCATGTCAAATCCGATCGAAGATTTCTCTTCCCATAAATTTTGATCACGAAAAATGATGCCAATAAACTCAATAGAACTGCCATGACCAAACCAATAATCCAAGCAAGTAATTTAGTTGAAGTTTTGCTTGAACTTTGGAGTTTGAAATCGCAGCTGTCGATATTTAAGTAAGGACTGTCAGTGCAAAGACCAGGGTTGTTCAAGAAGCTGCTGGCATATGCTTCATTTTCAAATTCACTTGGGACTTTTCCGGTCAATTGATTGGAAGACAGGTTGAGTGAAGTGAGCTTGAGGAAGACGAGTCTCTCTGGAACTGAGCCTGACAGGTGATTTTCCGACAAGTCCAAATCAGTTAGACCTGGTAGAAAACCAAATTCCCCTGGAATCTGTCCAGAGATTTCATTTCGGCTAAGGTTTAGAATATTCAACGATTTCCAAGATATAATATCTGAGGGAAGGGATCCAGAAAGTCTGTTTCGATCAAGTAAAAGATTTGTTAAATGAGAAAGAGATGTTAATTCTCGAGGAATTGGACCAGTGAAGAGGTTGTTACTAGCTTCTAGCACTTGAAGATTCTTCCACGAAGACATTCCGACGGGAATTTCACCTGTAAACTTGTTGTCACTCAGCTCCAACCGCTCAAGCTTAGGTGAAAGTGTCTCTGGAAGCTCGCCTGTGAAAGAATTATTGTTTATAATCAAGATCGACAAATTGAATGATATCCATAGGCCACTAGGAATGTTCCCTGAAAACCCATTGTTTTCAACATTGACGATCTTCAGATGACTACAAGTTCCCAGTGATTTGGGCAATTCTCCACTGAGCTTGTTGCTGAAAGCTACCACTCCCACCAACCTTCCATTATCACAGAGGTGTTTAGGCAGCTCACCGGTGAGGCTGTTAGCGGCAACCTGAAACTCCTCCAACATAGAAAACCGTCCGAAGTTCTGAGGCAGGGTACCTGATAAGTTGTTGTTGAACAATTTAAGATTGATTAGCCTTGGAAGATCGCCTATGCGTTCTGGGATATTTCCAGAGAGTTGATTGAAAGACAAACTCAGACCCGACAAGTTGCTGAGTCTTCCAAAATCGTCGGGTATGGGCCCGGTCAATTTATTCTCGGAGAGATCAATAACATCTATGTTTAAAGCCTTGACCACCCGAGGAATCTCTCCAGACAGTTTGTTTTTGTAAAGGTAAACGATTCTCAAGTTCCTTGGGAAGAACAAACTGCTGGGGATTTTCTCGGTCAGATCATTTCTCGACAAATCCAACTGTTCCAGTGCTGCCATTTCTCCAATTGTCTCTGGGATTTCTCCAGCCAAATCTGAGCCTGCCACCCATAGAAATTTCAGCTTCTTCAACCTCGTGAAGCTCGAAGGCAGCGTTTTCTGCGTCCCAGGATTATAGGCCAACTCTAGGACTTCAAGATTGAGCAAGTTGCCAATTTCTGATGGGAAAGGACCCGTAAACAGACACATGAAAAGCCGAAGTACCCTCAGCTCTGTTAACCGACCGATGGATGCAGGGATGTGGCCGTCGAAATTGTTGGCTCCAAGGTTGAGCTCACGAAGCTGAGTCATGAGGTGAATGTCATCGGGAAGTGTGCCAGCGAAGTAGTTCTGCGAGATATTAAGGTATTGGAGCCTGGAACAGTTGTAGAGAGCGGTTGGAAACTCAGAGGAGACCATGAGGTTGTAAGAAAGATCAATGGCTGTGAGGTTCTTGAGGTCACAGATGTTGGGTGGGACTGTTCCGTTGATGTTCATGAATGGGAGCGATAACTTGGTGATGGAGCCATCGGTGCAGGTGATTTCTGGCCAATAACAGTGGGAGAGGGACTTTGATGGAGTCCAGTGGCTGAGAGGAGGTGGGTTTTTCCAGTGTTGCTTAAGGCTTAGCAACACTGCTTGCTCTTCAGCATTGACCTGAGAGTTTATCTGGCCGAGGAGGAAGAAGATAGTGAAACAAGGTAACGGAAAAACCGGGAATGAAGTTGTTTTCTTCATTTCGAGGTTGAGACCGTTGGTTCTGGTTTGAACTTCGGTCTCAACGATGGAGGACTACGCGGGGGAACTATATAAAAAGAGGTGACCTACCTAACTAAAGTAATGCTACGGCCAAGCTCAAACTTAATTAACTTGACTGACCGATGCTTTTAATTCATTGAAATTTCAGAGAAATAGACATTGATCGTCTTCCTTTTGTGGAAAATGATGTGGGTGTGGGGAACGTCCAAGCAACTCAAATGAAACCGACACACCGAACTCTTTCCTAGTAAATTTCCACCATGACAGTTTTTTTTTTTAATTTCGTGTGTTTTTCGCCGAAATTTCTTCCCCAAGACTAGGAAATCAGATTCCGACAGACGCAAGTCCAAGCAGGACTAATGCTCATACTAGCGGTCTCGCGAAGGAATAGTGCCCTCAGATGACCTTCATCCAGGCAAGCGTGTTTTCTCAGTCCATCTAACCACTGTCCAACCGGAATTATTGTTAGAGAGAAAGTTAAGGCTAATGGGAACAAACTATTCCACCCGATTGACTTCTAGTTTCCCCCTCGCACAGGCAAAGTATTAGCCATCTGTTCTGTATCAGTAGCACTAGCTGATCAGATTTTGAAGCATATCCGGGGTAATCCGCTCCTAGCCCGAGATGAAGTCCTGAAATGGTTCTGAGAATGAGGCACTTCATCGTGGGACCTACTTTCACTTCAAACTAAATTCTAAGGAGAATCAGTAACATTAAAACCAAAATTCAATATTGGCTAAGCGGTTCTTCAGATTGTAAACGAAGTGTGGGATTTTTTTTTAACAGGTGCGGGTGATCTTTGGCCAGGAACAGGGCAAGAGACTGGGTTTTTCCGGAGTTGCTAAAGGTTTAAATAGGACCCTTCGCTCTTGATCTTTAATTTTAGAGTTCATAAGGCCAAAGAGGAAGAAGGGGAGTCCGGCAGCCCTACTTTGAGCGTCTGCGATTGATTTCCACTTCTTCCTGTGGGTTATTTGCAGAAAAATCTCAAGAGGTTCCTTCCTGCAAATTTTCTCTGCAAGGAAGGACCATTGACCTAAATTTTTAAGTCTTGCAGAGGAATTAGAAAGAAGAAAAATGGCAAGCCATGGCCCTCCAAGAAACTTTGTTAAAGAAAATGGCCTGGTCCTTTCCAAAAGATTTGAGGAAAAAATGCTGGACTTAGAACAGCAAAAGTAAGTCATGATCCTGGAGCCAATATGATGTGAACAAGTGTAAAGTTTTCTAGAAAGATTCTCTAATGTTAAAAGAACGAACATTTTCCAAAACTTTGCCTAGGTTTTTCCAATTGGAATTATTGTATGAGGGAGAAACTTCCAGTGATGTGAACTTGATGCGCGACAAAAGCTGGAAACAATTCTGAGGCCGGAGACCACCACTGACGTTCTGTTGGGGAGGACTTTTGACTCAAAAACTTTCCTTAATTAATCAATTGGAGATTGATTTCAGTAGTTCTTTTTTTAAAACTCTGATCTTAACAATGCGATATGAAAAGGCTGAAATTGTATTAAAACGTGGAAACCAATGGTCCCTTGGCAATTTTTTCCTGGCAAGGTTGGACCATTGACCTCAAATTTGGAGTCTTGATGTGCTTATCAATAGGAAGAAGTTACCAGATTGACGAGAAGAATAGTAACCAATGACTTTCAAAAGTATTTTGGAAGAGAAAAAGACTATAGTCCTCTCATAAGTATTTTTCAAAAATGTGGGTCACGATCCTTGGAACTAATACAAGGTTGTTAAAACAGTTTCATCCTCTAATGTTTCAACAACACAGGTAGTTGGGTTGTTTTTATTTAGTTTGATGTAATCTATCTTTTTAGTCTTATGGTATAGGAACAATTTTTGTTCTTCTTTATTCTTACGACTAAGAATTCACAAGAAATTCATTAGCATTTAAAAGGATTTTTTTCTAGAAAGAACTTTGGCTTGTCCAAGAGCTTTACTCTTTAGTAAACATATATACAAAGATTTATTTATTTGGACAAACGCATACCCGTGGCACTATTTGCTTCTAAGAAATAGTCCAATAAATTTAAACAAATCACTATTCCCTGTTTATATGTTAACACTAGGGATAAAACAATTTCTAAAAACATAACAAAACAACCCAAAAAGAGAGAAATTATTTGGAAAGAAAGTTAAGTATGGATTGGAGAAATTTTTGTACTTAATTTTCATATGAAAAAAAAAACTCTTAGGTTATCTTCTTTTTTTTTTCTCTTTTTTTTTTTTGGTTGAGTCTTAGTCCATTAACCTTTTATATGTTGATTTCTTTCCCCCCACTTACCTCTCTCACCACTATCTCTAATGATAATGAAGTTTAATTCCAAATCATTTGTTTTCTTTTGTTTAACAACTGAGTTGTTGATGATTTAGTCAGCAAAATTCCTTGGAAGAATAGAGTGAAGCCACAATAATGAAAGACTTTGAAGACCTTTAAATGCCATACCTTTTGCTTTACATTTTTTTGGTTAAAAAAATGAAATTCCCTATTATATTTGCTGCTAGAGTTATATGGCGTTTACAAACTATTTTCTGATATACTTGTTCAAACAAATTTTTGAAGTTTAAAACAACGTACTTGTACAAAAAGATTTTTGTTGTTTATATTCTCGAAAAAATTGTTGTTGATCTAAAAGTTATTTTTGAAAATCAAATGACAGATATAAGTGTCATATATATGCCATTTTGAAATTAAAAAATTGAATTTAATGTTAAATATATGTCTACAGGCTACTATATAGCAACTAGCTTTCTGTGATAACCTGACGTAATGCGCACATAATGACTGCTGGGTTTTTTTAGCAAATCGTACAATGTAGTCAAATCTACATAATAACCACTATGAGGGTCATATTTGGGTAGACCAACTAAAAAACTATAGATTTATGTGGAGATTATTGGATCTATTTAGTGGCCTACTCCCTTTAGAAACGAAAGATTACAACAGCCACTTATGGATCTCAACACTCAAAGGTCCAACACTTTTTTTAAATATATTTTTCAATATAAGATATTTATTAATTGTACCCTTACAATATTTTCTTTGAAATATAACTTTTATTGAGAAAAATTTATAATTTTACCTGTTTAAAAATAATTTTCCAGCATAACATCATACCTGCCAAATGATAAGATTAAATTCAAACTAATTTTTTGAATAAGCGTGAGGTTTGGAAGCCCGTTTGAAAACCACTCTGAACGAAAAATTTTCTTTGACTAGGGTTCAATTCTTTTCAAATGCTTGCATTTGGTACGAATTTTGGCAAAATTCCATCCAAAAGCAACTTTTCTATGGAACTTAGAACTCAAATGAGTCTTCCTTATGTCCAATTGAGCTTCATTCAAATGCAATCCTTCGTATTCAATTTTGAGTCTTGTTTCTTCCGAGTTGCATCATGCAGTCTCGAGATGCTTATCTCACATTTTAGGCAACTCTTCTTGTTGGTGGTGTAATTGAAATAACGTTTTAGGATGTAATTTTTCCATTTTCCTTATTTTCAATGCTTTCTATTTGATGGTTAACACCAGTGAAAGATGTACTCGTGGCCAACCCTTGTATATAATGAAAAAATAAAGGTATATTTCTTTTTCTAGGTTTTTCTCTACTACTTTCCCTATGCATTGCTTTAGTATCCCTTTCACTAAATCCATATTACAACATCTGTGCTTGTTGGAGTGTAGTGATTCTTGTTCTACTTGCCTTCTTATTTCACCCCTATGTGAGAAGTCATGGGTCAAACTTTGCAAAGCCTCTTTCATATTTGAAATTGATTTACATTGACTTTAGGCACCTACACCTTGAATAGTTCTTGAACTTTCATTAGATTAATATAGTACTCTTCTCTATATATGTGAACTCATTCCCTTTTTCTTCAGTACCAATTTCAAAAGAGGAAGTGAGTTTTATCAAAGCAGTATTAAAGTTCAAATTTGGATGTAACACCTTAATACTACTAGTGTTAGTGGTGCACCCACAAGGCATCATAGTATTCATGAACCCTCCTCAAGTTGTGTAGTGCAAGAAACTCATAAAGAAGTCAGGCCTCTGTTTGGTGCAACCAAAACAGAGTAAGCACTATACACATTATTCCCACATGAGGAGTCAGGAAATACTCACCCACCATAGGCCCAATGTGTGCGAGACTTTGATATGAATATTCTTTACTATGACCCAACATACTTGGAATATAAAGGATTGAGAAGGTCCGCAGACAAAAGATCCATCAACTATGCAAAAGACAAAGTAGCAAGTAAATCTGACTCTATAGGACAAAATAAGAAGCTAAGTCAACTAAGGATTGGAGAAGATGCAAACGGGTTCCTCTGCCTTGTGGAGGAAGAAATGTACCTTACTGCTAACGAAGATGAGTATGGAGGAAGCTACTATGAAGGACATAACCTTGGAGCACAAGTTTAGAAATCCAACCGTACTAGGTAGTTTGTAAGCTATGTTTTGTACTATCGTAGGCAATGATAGGAGTAAGGATGTCTCTTGTGCCCCTCTTTAAATACAAGGGGCACTCCTTTTGTAAATCATCCAACCCACCAGTGAAGTAATATACTCACTTTAAAGTTACCTACTACATCCACACATCGCAACCACCATCTAACTTATCAACTTTCTCTTGGTATCAAAGCAAGACGATCACCACGTCATTTTACTACTCCTTACCATGGCTGCCAACTCCACGTACCCTTTCCCAAATACTGTTAATGTCAGCAACTTTCTGACTATAAAGTTACAAGAAGGCAACTATCTACCTTGGATGACATAAATTAAATCCCCATCCAAACTCATAAACTAGAGGGATTTCTTACTGGTGCTGTCAAGAAGCCAAAAGCTATAATTGGCAATGGTGACCTAGCTACTTCAAACCTTAACCATAAAGCATGGATGCAAAGAGATGCTCTAGTAAAATCCTGGATCATTAGTACCTTATCAAAAAGGCTCTAGGACACATATTCGAGCTAGAGACCTTGGCACAAGTATGGGAAGCCCTCGCCAGCCATTTTGCTCAGAAAACGGAGGCATGTGAATTTGACTTATTGTCCCAAATTCACCACCTTCACAAAGATGGCAAACCCTATAAGTGTTCCTAACTGAGTTTAAGGGCTTGCTAAATCAACTCAGCTCAATTGAAAAACCACTATCAAACTCCACAAAGACCTTTTGCTTACTAGAGAGCCTTTGATAGAACTATGAGTCCTTCTGCACAACGATGTTCAAACCTCCAATACCATAATTCAATGAAGTTGTCTCTCAACTTCAAGCCTTTGAGGCCAGACTCAACAAGTATTCCCTACCTCCAACAACCCCTCAAAACAAGAACATTACCTTCCTAACTCAAAGAAATGGCCGCAACAAAAGAGTTGGGATGAAAGGATGAGGAACATCGTCCTTTTCTTCCCAAGGCAAAGGTTTCAACCCATCAGCACAAGGAAATAGAAATGGTAAAACACCCCTTCTCACACCAAACCTTCAGAAGAAAAACTCAGGTAATTCCAACAATTATATTCCACAAAATATTATATCTTGCCAAATCTATGGAAAGAAAGGCCACTCAGCCCTAGACTATTGGAAAAGGTTTAACCATACATACCAAACTGAAGAAATACCTAAGTCACTAGTAGCCTTACAACTGACACACTCTACATCTAAAGAATGGATTGCAGTTACAAGGGCTACTACTCACATGACAAATTCCACAAGTAAACTTAAAACCTTCATCAAATCATAGTAGGAAATGGAAATCATCTGTATATCACACACACTGGCACCATTGAACTTAATAATGGAAAAATTCTACTTAAGATAGTGCTTGTAGTGCTTGGCATAAAACGCAATTTATTATCGATATCACAACTAATTGATGACCTTCCATGTTATGTCATATTTAACAAGCACTCTTTTGTTGTAAAGGATCTGACAACTCAAGAAACCCTACTCAAGGGACATAGAAAAGGGGATCTATATGTACTACCACTCCAAGTTCATCAAGGTTACTTCTCAACTTATTAGCAAACAACCGATGGTAGTACATGGCACCAACGACTTGGACACTCCAACCTTCAACTCTTAAATAGCTACAAAGTGGGAATCAAGTTAAAATAATAGGCAACTTACCTAGTACGTGCCCTATCTGTCTCTTTTGCAAGAGTCATTGGTTACCTTTTTAGAAATCCTCACTACAATTTATTATACCTCTTGAGAAAGTGCACAGTGATGTATGAGGACCATCCCCAGTACAATCTTGTTAAAAGTATCAATATTATGTTACTTTTATTGATGATTTTTCTCATTTCACCTGGATTTATCCCATGAAATGAAAATCAGATATGTTCAACATCTTTATTGAATTTGTTACCATGGTTGAATGTCAATTTGAAACTAAAGTCAAAAGTTTGCAATCAAACAATGGAGGAGAATATATTGGAAAAGAAATGGATAACTTCATAAAAGGAAAGGACATAATCCACCAATTTTCTTGCCCATACAACATTGATCCAGTCCAATAACAAGAAACATGAGACACGTGCCAAGAAACTTTCCTAAGCTATGAAAGCCAACATCAAAATACGGAACAAATCGGATTTAATACAATAGCAAATCCAAAAATTCAAGAAGTTGGGTACATTCTTAAGTGAGGAAAGCCAAGGTACAACAGACCATGCCTTAATTGAAAATCAAAGGACACAAGGAAAATTCAAAGAAATCCCATAAAACTCTCCACACCGTACTCAAATCACACAACAACCTCCCTTGGCAATCGGCAAAAATCAAGGTTTGCCATAAATAGAATTTCAAAACATGGGAAATCCACATGAAGAGAATAATTTCCATGTGACGTCAGCCCTTTCACCTAATCAAAATATAAAAGAACGCTCACCCAAACCTTTAGATCACCTTTCACCTTCCTCTAAGCCCGAAACTGCATCACAAAGCCCCTCACAACCATTTACACCATAACCAACCCAAGTGCACTCCATGACCACTCAAAGCATGGCTGCCATAAGAAGACCAAACCCACGATATGCTTTGACAACCAACCACCTCATACCACCAATCCCTACCACTATCCAAAGAGCCCTTGAACATAACGGTTGGAGAAAAGCTATGAGAAAAGAAATAAATGCATTGTTAAAAAAAAAAAGTGGACTCTAGTCCCATGATACCCACCATGAATGTGGTAGGTTGCAAATGGGTTTTGAAACCCAAACTAGGCCCTGATGGTTCACTAGACTGATTGACAACACGACTCATAGCAAAAGGATTTTACCAAGAACCAAGAATTGACTACCTAGAAATATACAATCCAATGGTGAGGCTTACAACAGTAAGAATCATTATTAACTTGGCCACCATTCAAGGCTGGGAGTTGTGACAGTATGACGTGGACAACGGCTTCCTTCATGGTGAGCTCTTTGAAACCATTTTCATGGAACAACCATCGGGGTTCACTGATGTGAGACATCCAAACTATGTGTGCTCACTAAAAAAGGCCTTATATGGATTAAAATAAGTCCCACAAGCTTGGTTTAATCAACTATCAAAATTTATGTTATAGAACGGCTTTGCTTGTTCATGTTTTGACCCATCTCTCTTTGTCTATAACCATCATGGCATGGTGATGTGGCTCTTAGCCTATGTAGATGACTTGATTTTAACTAGAAACAACTCTACTTTTATTAGTATCTTTGTTGGTAAGCTTGCTTCTAAATTCCCAGTCAAAGACTTGGGGCAACTACATTTCTTTTTAGGTGTCAGGTCACACATAATGAAACTGGTATCATGCTCTTTTAAAAACAATATTTAATGGATATTTTGCACCGAGCAGAAATGCAACACTGCAGCTTGTTGCCCACTCCTATGGCTGCAAAACCCACTCAAGTAGAAAATGGACAAGCACCATTTGCACAACCATCACTTTTTAGAAGCCTAATCGGGGCATTGCAATATCTATTGCTAACCCGACTAGACCTAGCATTTGCAGTAAAAAAGCTAAGCCAAAAAATGTCTCAACCAACTGTGCAAGACTTCTTTGAACTTAAGAGAGTCCTTAGATACCTGCATGGGGTGATAGGTGTGGGCCTACACATTAAAAAAGACAGCCCCATAAAGCTCACAGGATACACGAATGCAAATTAGGCAAGCTATCCAAACACCAAACAATCAACAACTGGGTATTTGCTTTTTTATTGGCACTAACCTAGTTTCTTGGTCATCTAAAAGACAAAGATTTGTATCACGTTCCTCTTCTGAATTCAAATATAGAGCACTTGCTGCATGAACAGCAGAAGCAACTTGGATCCTACATCTCCTAAGGCATCTTGGTGTAGCTCACCTTTTCCCGATAATGATTTTCTATGATAATTTAAATGCACTGTATTTAACTACAGAACCAATTTTCCACCATCGTTCTAAACATTTGGAAGTGCACTATCATTTTGTGCAAGAAAAGGTTGCACAGGGAACAATCATCACTGAATATATATCCACGGAACAACAAATAGTTGATATTCTAACAAAGCCACTTCCAACGGCCTTGTTCTTGCACCTATGCAACAAACTTGGCTTAGGACAACCAAGTTTGAAATGGCATGTTAGTGGTGCACCCACAAGGCATCACAGTATCCCTGGACCCTCCTTAAGCAATGCAATGCAGGAAACTTATAAACAAGTCGAGCCTCTATTTGGTGCAACCAAAATAGAGCAAGCACTATACATGTTCCCACATGAGGAGTCAAGAAATACTCACCCACCACAAGCCTAATGTGTGCAAGACTTTGATATGAATATTCCTTACTATGACCTAATAGACTTGAAATCTAAAGGATTGAGAAGGCCCACAAATAGAAGATCCATCAACTAAGCAAAATACAAAATAGCAAGTGAATTTGACTTTATAGGACAAAATAAAAAGCTAAGTCAACTAAGGATTGGAGAAGATGCAAGCGGGTTCCTCTGCCTTGTGGAGGAAGAAACGTACCTTATTACTAACGAAGACAAGTATAGAGGAAGTTACTAGGAAGGAAACAACCTTGGAGCACAAGTTTAGAAATCTAGCTGTATTGGGTAGTTTGTAAGCTATGTTTTGTACTATTGTAGGCAATGATAGGAGTAAGGATGTATCCTATGACCCTCTTTAAATACAAGGGGCACTCCTTTTGTAAATCATCCAACCCACTAATGAAGTAATATACTCACTTAAAGTTACCTACTACATCCACATGTTGCAACCACCATCTAACTTATCAACTTTCTTTACTAGGTGGGTTTTTATGATTATTTTATTTTTATTTTCAATGCTTGGGTGTGGAAGTACATTTTGAAAAAAAAATGTGTCTCTCTTATCACTAATATCTCGGCATGGTATATTTTATATATTTGTACTTCTCTTTTAATGACCGATATCAAAAAAAGAAGTAGACCTTCTAACATCCATACAAAATGATTTTGCATTAGCTCAAAATCCATCTTTTTCTTGTAAAAATGCTACAACTTGGACCCTGACCCCCTCCGCATTAGTTAAGATCCCATTGATAAAATATATGTGGTATTTGAAATTAGCCATAGAAGACAAGATCATTATTAAGGCACAACAATCCTTTATTTTACTGAAATTGTGGCCTTAATATGCACGAAAATATTTGAGTAATTTTACTGATAGGGTGAAAATTATTATAACAAGCCCCTAGAGTAAATAAAGTAGAAAAATATAGAAACTAGAGTTAATTATAGTAAAAATGAGTTGGTAATCTAAAATTACATACAATAAGCTATACTATAAGAAAGTCAAACAATGGATACCAAATTTGCATCATCTCCTAATGCCTTCTCACGCTTTGAGCTCTTAAGGAGAGGAGAACATCAAACTCACTTATAGTGCACCAAAAGCTTGTGGTTGGTTGTATCGGAGCAAAATCTTCAAAACCTTTTTCATGGATGGCTGGTTAGAAGGGAATGCACTTGCACAAATGACTCTAAGTTGTCAACCATGTCACAACCACCAATGCCACATCAACTTCACTTACCCATGTTAAGAACAATAGCCATGTCAAACTCACCAACCCCAAAGATCGTCTCACCAAACCAGAAAATCAATCATTCACTCATGCTCATCAAGTCTCGAAAAACAAGCACACAAAGAAAGAAGGAATTCAAAATTCAAACTAATCATCTCTTACCATTAACCAAAATGGAATATCTTTCAAGACAATGTATGGAAGAAATTCAAAAACCTACCTCTATCCAATCCTTTATGAAATCAAATTATAAATTATACCAAACCTATTTCCATTTCTTATTAGCCTTAGTAACACTATAAATTAAGGCCAACTGTACAAACCAAATATATCAGAAATTACTTACAATGCGTTACATTAATTATTTCCATTCTATTAGTATTTTATCTTTAACTTGGTATCAGTTTTAGCCACTAGCAAAAGCCACCATTGTTTTTTTTTTTTTTTTCTAATCTAGATCAATGGTGTCCTCTAGTTCTTTTCTTACTACCAATACCTTCATTGCCGCTACCATTCCCACACTAGGGAATGCCTCCATCCTAGCTATTGGAGTTTGCTTGGAGGCCACAACTTCCTTGTTTGGAAGGCGAGAATATGTCATTATCACTAACAAGAATTGTTCCATTTTTTGGGGTACAAATCTTGCCTACACTAGCTAGCACATTCGAGATCAAACCACACTGGGTTGGATCTAAACACCTATTTTGATGTCATGGTCCAATCAATCTTTCAACATGACCATGTTATTGATGCATGGAAAGCACTTGTAACAGAGTTTAACAAATTTGACTCTAGACCATTCAAAAAGGACATTGCTCAGTAGGTGAATTTTTGCAAGACATTAATGCCCTTATTGATCAACTAGGTAACGTTGGCAAATCAATCTTCAACAATGAGTTTCTAACTCATTTGTTTTGAGGTCTTGGAGTTGCCTACGCACCCCTAGCAACAACCATTGCTACCCACAACTGCATGACTTCTCTCTCTAGAGAAGACCTTCGTGGATTACTACTTACCCACAAGGCTATTATGGAGCTCGCTAAACAAAACACTTTGACGATGACATTATCCTCTGACAATGACTCTAGTCAGAATTGCACTTAACCCACGACCACCAGCAGCCAATCTTAGCCCCAACAGTATACACATGCATGCATCACCCAAGCCGCCATCCCGCCCAACTATTGACTCATCATTAGTAGTGGAAATTAACATTACACCATCATCCACCAACTCTACAACCGACTTAGGCATCAAGCCAACCAATGTCAATCCTAACCGCCACTACCTTAGTACCCTTTCGTTGTTACCTAAGCAAATCAGGTGATATGACTTCAACATGCCGCCTCCTATATGGTCTAATCACATCAGCCATCTTAGACTAGGTCATGCCAATTACAAGAATGTAATACATTTGCTTCGATCAATGAAAATAAAATTTTTGGGACCTCCACCCACTTCGTGCAAAGCTTGCTAAATTAGCAAAAGCATACACAAGGCTTATCCTTCAATCCATACAATCTCTTGGGCCCTTATTGATTTAGTCCATTTTAACATTTAAGACCTATCCCAATTACTTCTTCTACAAGCAACAAGTATTATATTTGCTTTGTAGATAATTTCTCAAAATTCTCTTGGCTTTATTCCTTCCAATCTCATGATCAATTTATTACAATATTTCAAACTTTTCACCAATTTGTAGAGAATTAAATTCAAACCAAAATCAAATGTATACAATGCAAATAGAGCTACTAAATTTACTTCATCTCCATTTTGCACCTTACTTCAAAACTTAGGCCTTTTTCATCATATATCCAGCCCTTATGCTTCTTTTCGAGATGGCTCTATTGAACACAAACATCAACATATCATTGAAATTGGGCTTTTAATGTTAAATCAAGCTCAAATCTCCTTAAATTTATTGGGATTATGCCTTTGAGGCAATGATTCATATTATTAACTACTTACCTAGCACTGTTATTCATAATAAATCTTCATGGGAAAAATTATTTGGCATCCCTCCTATCTCTCACCTACAAGTTTTTGAATGCCTTGTTTATCTCTATCTTTGCCCTTATACGAAGCATAAATTACTCCATCGATCCATGAATTGTGTATTCTTGGGTTACCCAATTGGATATAAAGGGTAACCTAAGACAGAGGCTACCTCTTTCTTAACACCAAAGAAATATACATAGTCGCCAATGCAACCTTTGATGAGGATTTTTTTCCCTTTACCACTATCAAAGCCTCATCCACCTCAAACTCTAACACTTCTCAATTTGTATTACCTCTTTATGAGATCCTCTCTCTTCAAGATTAACAAAATCATGGTCCAAGTCACCCGTACCCCTCCATTCTCTTTACGATACTTGAGGTATCTGTTGGACCCACTGTTACAATGGACTCCATGTAAACCTTTACTCGTCCACCATCAAATCCCACTCTGGGTCCTTCTCATCCTATGATGACCCATTAAAGGGAGGCATTATTTCATAGTGTCAACTTATGCGTAATCACACTTGTGCTTTAACTATTACTACATATCCTTATCGTGAACCCTCAAATTTCATTGAGATTTCCAAAGATCCTGATTGGTGCAAAGCGATTGTGGATGAATATACCACCCTACTTAAAAATCACACATAGGATCTCATTCCACCTAAGACACATCAACCCTAGCAAGTGCAAATGGGTCTTCAAAGTCAAACTTAACTCTGATAGGTCTCTTGAATGCTATAAAGCTTGGCTTGTAGCAAAAGGTTTCCACAAACACCCTGGTGTTGATTACAACGAGACTTTATGTACTATTGCAAAGCTAGTTACCATTCGTACAATTCTCACAATTGCATATACCCAACACTGGACAATTAAACAATTAGATGTTAAAAATTTCTTTTTGAATGGCAATCTTGATAAGGAAGTCTATATGACTTAACCACAAGGATTCATTGATCCTCAACGTCCACATCACCTTTGTCGTCTTCATCATTCTTTTTATAGACTTAAACAAGCTCCTCGAGCTTGGAATCAATGTCTTCACCAATTTTTAAGCAAAATTGGATTTCATTCCTCTAAAGCTGATTCGTCTTTATTTATTTTACAAAGGTCAACGTACCTTGTTTATATTCTTATTTATGTTGATGATATCATCTTTACTAGTAGTCCTAATGCTTCACTTGCCTCTATTCTCTATGAACTCCAAAACAAGTTTAACATCAAAGATCTTGGCAATCTTCATTATTTCTTAGGCATTAAGGCTAATTACTTGACCCATGGCATGCATCTTCATCAAGCCAAATTTGCACACAAAATAATTAAATGTGCAAATATGGGCAATGCCCGAGGTGTCACCACCCTTTGCACAACAAGTCATCCTCCTTCCATTAATGATGGTGAACCTCTTACTAACCTTACCCATTAACGTAGCATTATGGGGTCTCTTTAATAACTAACCCTTACACAGCTTGATGTCACCTACGCTATCAATACAACATGCCAATGTATGTATGCATACTCTTACTACTACTCACTGTACTTTTGTTAAACATTTCTTATGCTTCCTTACAAAGACTCCTCGCTTTGATCTTCACTTTACCAAAGGTTCCTCTAACATGATGCATGCCTACTCTGATGTTGGTTGGGTAAGTGATCAAGATGATCATCGTTCAACTAGTGGTTATTGCATCTCCCTCGACTCCAACACCATTTCCCGGAGCTCTCGCAAGTAAAAGATGGTTGCCTACTCGAGCACTAAAGTTAAATTCAAAAGTTTAATGGATACATCCACTAGACTCATTTGGATTGAAGCCCTACTATGTGACCTACACTTCCCTCTTCAATGCCCTCCAACCTTGTGGTGTGACAATCTCTTTGCATTATACCTCCCTGCCAATCTAGTTTTTCATATGCAAACAAAGTATGTTGAAATTAACTTCCACTTCATTCATGAGCACATCACCAACAAACGCCTTTTTTCCACTTCATCTTAACTATGAATCAAACTATACAAAGCAAGTTTATCAAAAATTACTTACAATAAATTGCATTATTTATTTCCATTCTATTAGTATTTTATCTCTAATTGTTTGAAAACGCAGCACATTTTATCCAAGGAATGGAGCTCCTTGACCTCCTTATCCAAGGTGTCACCTCTTAGATTGCCTTCTTGAATATGTTTCCATTCCCATTCAACAAGGGATGTGTGCTCATCTCCATCAATGGCTTTTCATCTAGTTGTTAGCTTAAAAAAGATAAAGCCAAAGCTATAAACTTCAATCTTCTCATTGTTTTGGCTTGTCCAATGGACTATGCAATTGAAATTAACAAGAAAAGAAAACTAATTTTCCTACTAACAAAAAAGGGAGAAATTGATATCATGATAAAAAAAATGCCTTGGAAATTCCAAGAGACATACCCAAAGCCATGTAGTCGAAAAAGCTAGCCATAACTCACATATCGAGAGATTCTCCTTGGTTCATCAACATTTTGGCTAGACCAATATCACTAATTTTACCATTGAACTCCAAATATAAAAGGGTGTTGCTTGACTTCACATCTTGTTGAACAATGAGTAGTAAGTAGTTTGGATGCATGTAGGAAAGCCCCTAGGCTTCCGATCGTTCCAAGATGAAGTGACATATTGAACCTAAAAGCACCAATGCCCTACTTTTCTCATGTTGCCACCGATCAAGGCCACAATCTTCCATATACTCATTAAAAAAATCCTTTAAATGATTGTTAGAGATGCAACGTAACAACTTCACTATGTTCGAATGTCTAATTGTACTTAATACTTTAGCTTATGTAAGAAACTATTTCTCTAGCTTTTGTTCTAGCCTTTTATTGCTCTAATTCCTTTCAACAATGGCAACATCATGTGAAGGCCTAATAGCAACATGGAATACCTTTGATAATCCACTATCACCAATCACATTGTTATCTATCAATCTTGACAAAATGTTAGATACTATGAAATTCAACTTCTAGAATGAGGTGAGCTCCCATGCCAAAGCAAATACATGCTTTCCTTGCAAATTCCAATCCCTAGAGAGGAAGTTAACAAACCCAATAAAGTTGATATCACCAAACCTATAACCGAAACAAGTACTTTGGTTGAAGTTTTACATGAACTTTTGAGTTTGGAATTGTAGTTGTCAATGCTTAGTAATAAACTATCAATAGAAAGACTAGGATTGTTCAAGAAGCTGCTAGCATAGGCTTCATTTTTTAGTCCACTTAGGATCCTTCCTATCAAATGATTGGAAGATAGATTGAGTGAAATGAGCTTTAGGAGGGCAAGTTGCGACTAAATCCACATAGTTGGTATTTTAACAAATCCAAATCAATAAGGCCTAGTGAAAGGCCAAAACCCTTTAGCATCTATCTACATAGTTCATTTCAGCTAAGGTTTAGAATATTCAATGATTTACATGATATTGTATTCAAGGGAAGGGATCAAAGAGTCTATTCTAACCAAGTGAAAGAGTAGTTAAACAAGGAAGGGATCTTAATTCTCAAGGTATTGGGCCAGTAAAAAGGTTATTACTAACTTCTAATACTTATTGATTCTTGCAAAAAGGCATTACCGTTGGAATTTTATCACCGAACTTGTTGTAATTAAGCTCCAATCATACAAGATTAGGAGATAATCTCTCAGGAAGCTTACCTATAAGAGAATTGTTGTTCATAATCAAGATCCTAAATTCATTGATCTCTATGTTAAAGAAACAAGTGTGAGTGTGCTTTTTTGGTAGAATTAGAAAACAAAAATGCTAAAATAAGAATACAATAAGAACAAAAGAACTGTAGAACATTGTGAGTGTATTCGATGATTTTGGACTATACAATGGCTCTTAATTTATAAGATTATTAAGGCTAGAAATAGAATGAAAATTGATTTTACATTAAGTTTTATTGATATGCTATTCATGAGAAGTTCCAATTGGGAAAGGATTTCTTATTTCTTCCAAAACTTGTCTTGAAGTATTTTCCGTTCTTGTTAATGGTAAGAAAACCTTCATTTTAATTTTGAATTTCTTCCTTCTTTGAGTGAGTGATTGCCGAAACTTGATGGGAAAATGCTGGTGAGTGATCTTTTGGGTTGGTGGAAGATTTTTTGGTGCCATAGGGTTTGCTGAAGGAGGAGGATGACTGCACTTTGGTATAGCTAACGTGGCTGTTATTTTTTACATAGTTAAGTGGTGTTGATGTGGTAATGATGTATACAATAGGCTTGGACTAACTTCTCTTAACTAATGGGCTTTGTGCTTCTAACATGCTCTAATTGGATCTTAATATCCCCCTAACAAGCTAAAGGATCAAAACAAATTGTGAACTTGTCTTAAATTAACTTGAAATGGGAGCATGATAGGCTTTTCGTGAGAATATTTGCACTTTGATCTTCAAAAGGGATGAAGTGAACCAAGCGTTGTTTGTTGGTGATACATTCTCTAATAAAGTCTTTTGGTGAGAATATTTGCACTTTGATCTTCAAAAGAGATGAAGTGAACCAAGAGTTGTTTGTTGGTGATACATTCTCTAATAAAGTGGAAATCAATTTCCATGTGTTTTGTGTGCATATGAAAGATTGGGTTGGTGGAGAGATAGAATGTTGACAGGTTATCACATCACAAGGTTAAAGGGCAACATAGTGAAAAATGCAAGTTACAAAGGAAGGCTTCTATCCAAATTAGTTTAGCAAACGTATCTGCTATGCTTTTGAATTTAGCTTTAGTACTAGAACAAGCCATTGTCTTTTGTTTACATAAACCCTAAGAGATAAGGTTTGATTTGAGGAAGAAGTAGTAATTGCCAATAAAGCAACAATCATCATGATCACCCACTTAATTGGCATCTGAGTGGGCATGTAAAGCATTGTAGGAACCTTATGTAAAGTGGAGACCAAAGAGTGATGTTTCTACAAGTGTAAAATTCATTGTTAAATGTCCAATGAATATTAGTGGGAGTGTACATATATTAACACATGGTATTAATAACATAGGCAATATCTAGCCTTGTAAGCATCAAGTATCGGAAAGACCCAATTATGCTATGGTAATGTGTAAGGTCAGAAAAAGGATCACTATCACTTATGGATGGAGGGTGACTTGTGTTACATGGAGTCAAGATGCTTCGAGCATCACCTATATTGGCACAATTGATTATTTTGTGAGCAAATTTGGTCTGATGAAGATACTGCATATCTTTTATTACTCCCGAATAAGATTTTCGCTCCACGCTTTCCCTATATATTGTTTTAGCATTGCATTTACGAATCCATCTCCAATGTTTTGTGCTTGTTAGGGCATAGTGTCACGGGCCTAGTGTAATTAGGAGGCTTACAAGTATAGTGAAGATATCTTGGGCTTACAAGGATGCTTAGTTACTTTGTCTAATAATCACCTAATAGTGTAATCTTTGGGAATAAAGCTCCAAACTCATAACAAAATAGTATCAAAGCAAACTTACTTCAATTTCGGTAGCCGAACAGGCATCCCTAGGCCTGGCTGGGTTGGGGAGGAGGCCCTTGAACCGGGGGCTCAGAAGGCCCCAACAACAAGGCAAGGCAATCTTGAAAGGGGAGATATGGCCACGTCAAAGATAATGGCACGAACCTAAAAGAATTGGTAGATCCATCCCAATTATCAAGAACAAGATGGTGACATTTGTTCCACATTAGATAGGAATTAGAAGATCTTAAGACTTATCAGAGAACTTGATTACTTCACCTAATAGGCTAGTCTTTTAAAAATGGAACACCAAACCCTCAACAATAGAATCTGGATGAAAGACCCTTGTGTTCAAATTACCTTCTTATTGTACTTGTTCACAAAAAGGTTATGGGTTGCCAAGCATGCTTTTACTGACTCTAGGCTCCTGCACCTACGCCTTCAAGAAATTGTGAGTTTCCATTAACGATTCTGCATCCAACAGACAGCTAGTCTGGCAAAATAGAACTAGAACCACAAATAAAAAGCCCAAAAGCCGAACAGTCTTTTCTGCCTTCTAATTTCAACCCGATCCTGAGAACTTTGGAATAATATGGTGGCTATCATTAGTGGCGGAGAACAACTTGTCATCATAGAAGCAAATGAATGGCTCCTTGAGAACCATGTTATCAACGGCCACACATATATTGAGCATCCTCAGATTATTTTAGCCAAATGACGTTGCCTGCTAAGGAAGAGGGTGCTGGCACGAAAGATATACGCAGATAATGCCATCTCTTCATTCCTATGAATTCCTTCATTTCACAAGATGCAACGGCAGCACACCGCCGCTACCGTGAAATCAAAAATATCACGCCCAATCACAAAGAACAAACAGAAGGATATAGTGTAAGTCTTAACCCAACCATATGGGATAATGAAAAAGATTACTTATGTTAATTGCTTCTCAATGTTGGCGATTAAATGTTGCGAGAATACATGGATCATGCAATAAACACATGCAAAACGAAAGTTTTACATGAGGTCAATCCCCCACATTCAGAAATGACAATTTCAGGCTTTCAAAAAAATTCTCCAGCAACTCTCTCCCCAAATGACACAGTTCACAAGATTTTTCAAAACCGTATACGTACAACCAAATTGGCTGTAGTCCTAATTGACAAAGCTACCACTTTACCCTTACCCTTAACTTTGACTCGACACCTAACATTAATAATAAGGAGATATAATACTAGTTGTCCCCATAAACATCAAACATTGCTTGCTGGTATCAGATGAAGGTACCATCCAAGATCAAGAGAAACACTATGAATCAAGAGTAACTCCAGCACCCCCAGTGCAAAATGCACTCAACATAGTAGAGCAAAGACTGGCATTCACTCTGCAATGACTATGAATCATATCTACAAGCAGCCATGCACGCGGTGGAAGTATAATATGTCTTCTCTATACATGGTTCTAGATTTACAAAAAAAGACTCTGGATCTGCTTTTCCAATACATGCCACATTGTCACATTCAGTCTATCCATCACAATTGGTTTGCGCTTCCCATTTGTACCTCCTAGCACAAGGCTCCTTCAACTTAGGAATGAACTCATAAACTTACTAACTTTCCGTCGCATATGACTTTAGAGACTATATACCGCTAGTTTCTGACCCTTTTGTGTCAGACTAGAAGTCAGAAAGAGACAGAATCGGTTTATGGAAGTTCTACTATGCCAGCTGAGAACATTCGTTTCCCTCAAAAAAGAATGCTGGTGCAAAAGATTCGAAGTGAATCGTTATCTGAAAACTCATATCCCCCTGAAAATCGACTTACAAGAAGAGAAATATGCCTTACATTTAAAAAATCAACTTATAGAAGAGAAATACGTCTTTCATTTTAAAAGGATGCCAAATTAGATTTACGCAAAGAAAGACACGCTGTCGATTTAAAAAAACACTTCTTGTAGAGATCCTTCAATACAAGTAAAGGAGTATCGCACTTAATTTAGTCTTTAACAACATGCTAAAAACCTTATTTCTTCTTCAGACTATCTTCTATAAAGGTTATGCTAGAAAACATATTACTCCTGATAATCAATTGTAAGGGCATGTCTTCCACTCCATTCAAAGAGAATACCACGACTCCAAACTTCTTCATTTCACAATATGTAACAGTAGCACGAAAGCAACGCCACGAAAATCCAAAATATAGGGCACAGCAAATGCAGGGAGATAGAAACCTTCCGTATGGGAAAGTGTAATGTATCACTATATTTATTGCTTCCATTAACGTCTAAAAGTATGTACCGGTCTAAGAGGAAGGAGCAGCCAGCGGAGCAGATTCAGGCGAAACATTATTGAGCCGCTCCAGAGCCAAAATAAGCGCTTGGGTCCCCAGGTTGCCTTCTCCATGGGCCTTGAGCGATAGATAGAGCTGCTGAGCCAGAGCAAGCCCTGGCAGAGCCAGACCCATTCTCTCACACTCCTTCAAGCATATTCCCAAGTCCTTGACAAAGTGATTGACATAGAACCCTGGCTCGAAATTCCTCTTCAAGATCCTATTCCCGTAAAAGTCCAGCAACTTGGACCCCGCCGCACCCGTCGAGATAGCGTCCAGGAAGAGACTCACCTCTAGCCCAGCCTTGTGCGCGTACACCATCCCCTCCACCAAACCCACCATCGTCGAAGAGATCACCACCTGGTTCGCTAGCTTTGCGAATTGCCCTTTTCCGGCGGCACCCATGTAATTAACCTTACCCAGAAGGACAAACAACGGGTTCAGCCGCTTCACTACTGTCTCGTCCCCGCCGGCGAAGATTGCGAGGGTTCCGTTCTTGGCTCCGCGGTCGCCACCGGAGACCGGGGCGTCGATCGCTGTACAGTTCCCGGCGGAGGCTGCGGCGGCTATCTCTGCAGCGAGAGAGGGCTCCGAGGTGGTCATATCTACGAGGATGCCGCCAGTTCGGAGGCCGGAGAGGGCGCCGGTGGAGGGGTCAAGGAGAACAGAGCGGACGTCGGAGGGGTAACCGACGATGGAGAAAACAACATCCGATTGGGACGCAACGGCGAAGGGGGATTGGGCCAAGCGGGCGCCCATGTCGACGAGGGGCTGAGCCTTGGAGAGAGTGCGGTTGAAGACGGTGAGGGTGTAGCCGGCGTCGATGAGGTGGGAACACATGGAGCGGCCCATGACCCCCGTGCCAATCCATCCCACACGGGTGGTGGACGGGTTGATGGGCTCGGTGGCCATGAAGCGGCGGAGAAGGGTGAAGGGGCGTGGGGAGAGAGTGGTAGCCTGAAAGTAGTGGGAGAGAGGGCGGAGCAGAAGACGCAGGGGCATTCCTTTTTACACTGTTATCTCTATCATCCATTAGACGTAATTTTTGTCCGATTTTGAGGTTCTTTTTGGACTGCGGGACGTGCCTTCAAGCTCTAAGAGCCTATTTCCGTAAGATTTTCTTAGAAAGAAATCATATTCAAAATATTAATGCATATCACAAAAAAAAAATGATAACCTTTTACGTGAAATAAAGTTATAGACTCGTATGAATACTATTTTTAAGAAAACTTGTTTATAAATTATGAATCAAAAAAAGAACTTACTTATTTTAATAATAGTTTTTTTTATCATACTAAAAAAATTCTTAAATATTTTTTCATATAAAAAAATAATGCAAAATAGGTGCACTGGCTTTTGACCTTGGGATAGGACATGGGAGTTTCAGTTTGTTGCTTGTTACTAAAAACACCTGCAGGTTTCAACCACCTCAGAGCCTCATTTGTTTAGAAGTAGGCAAAATATGAGTGAAGTAGTTGGCTGAAGATGTTTCAATGCGTTTAATTGAACCTCTTGGCTGATTTTCCCATTGTAACTCCACTCTCCTCTCAGCCCCTGCCTAAAACATGCATTCCACAATTTGATGTTTCGATCTTCACTGGCCCAAGGTAAGAAATCGGTTTAATACCAAAAGTTTGTGAACAAGTTTTGGAATGGAATTAGAATTTACATCCACCATCCCACCCGCCATAGAGCAGCAGGAGATGAAGTGGAAAGGGCAGTCGGCCGGAAGATACAAGCACAGAAACCATTCAAAGAAACTCCTTGAATCCGAAATGGTGATAATACTGATTCCCATAAAATTTTCTAAGTTATCCAAAGAAGGGCTGAAATCCGCACCTTACAAAATGTAGATGACATACCACATACATCTCCAACCAACAAGCATGGGTCGGGCCGGATCTTTGCTTACTGTATGGGGACTTCGATCCTACGGCAAGACTATACTGAGTTGACCTCATTGGTCTTCCCATAAGCTCTACTACTGATTTTAGCTGACTCATATTGCAAATCAATCTTATAAGCCAATCAGGTTAATCGAAGTTTTTGTTAAAACATGATAATGAGTTTCATATTATTAAGGATTATACAAGGATTTATGTTTATATAATTATTAATTAACTTTTGAATTGAATAATAAATATTTTAATATAATATCAGAGTTAAAATTTTCTTAAGATATTTATACGTTAATTTAAGTTTATGCATTACTTATGATATTATGATGATCTGATAATTTAACTATCATAATAAAACAAACATTACCATGTTATTAATAAGTTTCATATTATTAAGAAAAACGTGGAAGATTCTTAACGGCCTTTTCTCCTTCTTTATTTTTTTTTCTTTTGTTTCATCACTATTCTTTTGAGTTGTGTAAACAAAACCAAAAGTTGAAAATATATCAAATGAGTCTTCCTTATGTCCAATTGAGCTTCATTCAAATGCAATCCTTCGTATTCAATTTTGAGTCTTGTTTCTTCTGAGTTGCATCATGTAGTCTCGCAATGCTTATCTCACATTTTAGGCAACTCTTGTTGTTGGTGGTGTAATTGAAATAACGTTTTAGGATGTAATTTTTCCATTTTCCTTATTTTCAATGCTTTCTATTTGATGGTTAACACCAATGAAAGATGTACTCGTGGCCAACCCTTGTATATAATGAAAAAATAAAGGTATATTTCTTTTTCTAGATTTTTCTCTACTACTTTCCCTATGTATTGCTTTAGTATCCCTTTCACTAAACCCATATTACAACATTTGTGCTTGTTGGAGTGTAGTGATTCTTGTTCTACTTGCCTTCTTATTTCGCCCCTTTATGAGAGGTCGTGGGTCAAACTTTGCAAACCCTTTTTCAACTTCGAAATTGATTTACACTGACTTTAGGCACCTACACCTGGAATAGTTCTTGAACTTTCATTGGATTAACATAGTACTCTTCTCTATATATATGAACTCATTCCCTTTTTCTTCAATACCAATTTCAAAAGAGGAAGTGAGTTTTATCAATGTAGTATTAAAGTTCATATTTGGATGTAACACCTTAATACTACTAGGTGGGTTCTTGCGATTATTTTATTTTTATTTTCAATGCTTGGGTGTGGAAGTACATTTTGAAAAAAAAAATGTCTCTCTTACCACTAATATCTCAGCATGGTATATTTTATATATTTGTACTTCTCTTTTAATGACCAATATCAAAAAAAGAAGTAGACCTTCTAACATCCATACAAAACGATTTTGCATTGGCCCGAAATCCATCTTTTTCTTGTAAAAATGCTACAACTTGGACACTGCCCCCTCCGCATTAGTTGAGATCCCATTGATAAAAGATATGCGGTATTAGAAATTAGCCATAGAAGATAAGATCATTATTTATTTTACTGAAATTGTGGCCTTATGCGTGAAAATATTCGAGTAATTTTATTGATAGGGTGAAAATTATTATAACAATCCCTTAGAGTAAATAGAGTAGAAAAAGATAGAAACTAGAGATAATTATAGTAAAAATGAGTTGGTAATCTAAAATTACCATACAATAAGCTATACTATAAGAAAGTCAAACAATGGATGCCAAATTTACATCATCTCTTAATGCCTTCTCACGCTTTAAGCTCTTAAGGAGAGGAGAACATTGCATCACTTATTTCCATTCTATTAGTATCTTATCTTTAACTTGGTATCAGTTTTAGCCATTAACAAAAGCCACCATTTTTTTTTAATCCAAATTAATGGTGTCCTTTAGTTCTTCTCTTGCTACCAATACTTTCACTGCTATTACCATTCCCACACTAAGGAATGCCTCCATCTTAGTTATTGGAGTATGCTTTGAGGCCACAACTTCCTTGTTTGGAAGGCGAGAATAGTCCCTTACCTTCGGGCAAGCAAACTACTCTTTATCTTAGATGGCTCATATCCTTGTCCCAAGAATATGTCATTATCACTTACAAGAATGGTTCCATTTGCCAAGTCACAAATCTTGCTTACATTGACTGGCACATTCGAGATTAAACCACACTAGGTTGGATCCAAACACTTATTTTGATGTCGTGGTCCAATCGATCTCTCAACATGACCATGTTGTTGGTGCATGGAAAGCACTTGCAACATAGTTTAAGGTATAAAACTCTACCTGTTCTTCCTCTTTGCAAATTTGACTCCAGACCATCCAAAAAGGACATTGCTCGGTAAGTGAATTTTTGCAAGACATTAATGCTCTTATTAATCAACTATGTAACATTAGCAAATCAGTCTTCAACAATGAGTTTCTAACTCATTTGTTTCAAGGTCTTGGAGCTGCCTACGCACCCCTACCAACAACCATTGCTAGCCACAACCACACGACTTCTCTCTCTAGAGAAGACCTTCGTGGGTTACTACTTACCTATAAGGCTATTATGGAGCTCGCCAAAGAAAACACTTTATGTTAAGACCTTGCCTTGAGGATCGATTCACCGGATTGATTGGTGGCTAAATATCCTCCAACCCACGGTTGGAAACGGTGTTTCTTCCTTATGTTGGATGACAAAGGGAAAGTAGATTGAACATTTTCCTTAGAGGGGAAAACAACCTCTTGCATTAACTAACTTGCATGCCTTTCCTAAGTTGCCCCGCCTTTTATTTATAAGCCACCCCTAGTACAAACTACGAAGAGCTGGACACCTTACCATTACCCCCAATTATACACATAAAACACTAGAGGTATGTTTGTCCTTACAGTCATTAATTCTAGTAACACTTTGCACGTAACTGTGACCCTAAGGCAGCAGGCCATGCTTCTTAATTGCGGAGATTGCTTCACAAAACTGTCCAAACAAAAGCCGTTCTTCCCACCCTTCTTAATGGAAATAGGGCTGATGCAAAGATGGTCTAGATAGCCTCTCATTTCAATTGTCGTGGGGCCTTTTTGCCTTCTTGGACGCCACTCAGCATCCACCAATTCTTCCTCGTAACATATCTTCCCTTTCATTCAGAACCTTGTCCTCAAGGTTGAACTGTGGGTACTGTTGGAGGAACGATGCTTCATCAACCTAAGTTGCATTAGAAGGGTCTAACCCTTCCCATTGAACAAGGAATTGTGGAATGCGCTTATGAGTGCAACACTGGAGAACAGTGAGAGGGGGTGCTTGCAATTCTTAAATTTCTTCATCCAATTTAGGAAGGGAATCGAGGACTTAAGCAGTGGGAGAGATAAACTTTTTTAATTAGGACACATGCACCACATGATGGATTTTGCTGTCTGGGGGGAGCTGCAGTTTGTAAGCGACTTCCCTAACCCATTTAATGATCTCATAGGGGCCTGAATAACGTGGGGACAGTTTCCTACTACAGCTAAGCTTTAAGGAAGTTTGCCAATATGGTTGCACACAGAGATATGTTACACCCAGTCCCCGACTTGATATGTTACCTCAGTATGTCTTCAATCATGAAAAAGCTTCATGCGCTCTTGGGAGTCCTGAAGCCTTTGCTTGAGTTCTTTCATAATGGTATCTTGACTCTAGAGTTCTAGCCCCACTAGCTCAAGCTGCAATGTTCCAGGGACGTAGGCCATGAGGTGCAATGGAGGTCTCCCATAAACAATATCAAATGGAGATTTGTGAGTGGCTAAATGCTCCCTAGTGTTATAACAGAACTCAGCCCAGGGAATCTAACATTGCCATTCATGGGGGTTATGGCTAGTGAAGCAGCGCAAGTACATCTCCAAATAGTGGTTCATCACTTTAGTTTGGCCATCCATTTGGGGATGATATGCCGAAGAGAAATTGAAGGAAATACCTTGCAACTTAAATAATTCCTCCCAAAACCAACTTGTGAATATCACATCCCGATCATAGACAATGGACTTGGGCAACCTAAATTGATTAAAGATATTAGTGAAAAATACTTGGTCAATAGATTGTGTTGTGTAGGGATGACTTACCGAAAGAAATTTGGCAAACTTGGAAAGTCGATCCACAATTACCAAGATAGTGTTCTTCTCATGGGAGGGGGGAAGACCCTCCACAAAATCCATACTGATGTCCTCCCAAACGTGTTAGGGAATAAGTAAAGGGTTGAGTAGGCTAGCAAGGAGGCGGGCTTCTCCTTTTTGTTTTTGGCACACCTCACAAGTCTGAAAACAAGTCAGCACATTATCTTGCATCTTCTTCCAGTAAAAGATAGATCTTAAACATTGCAAAGTCTTATGTGTGCCATCATGACCACTCTCATGCAACTCTTTAAGAATTATCAGGACCAATAAGGATTCCCGTAAAAGGAATATTCTATTTTTAAATAGAATAATGCCGTCTTTTACCTCCCAAGGCCCTAGCAACTCTCCTTGTTGGGCTTTGCGGCCAATTTCAATGAGCTTCGGATGAGTGGCATGTTCATCCTTGATGGGTTGTAGCCAATTAGGCACTGGTGAGGTGATTGGCCGGAAGTGCATTAGTCCACCTTCATACTTCCCTTTCTTTTCCTCGGGTTCTTGATGCTTGACGTCTTTTCTGCTTTGAGTCATCTTTTGGGATAACGCATCCACAATGCGGTTGCGATGCCTAGGTTGATACTCGATGTCAAAATCAAACCCCATAAGTTTTTAAAGCCACCGTTGTTGAGTGGGGGTTGTGATCTTTTGCTCCCACAAAAACCTTAAACTTCTTTAATCATTTTAGACCATAAATTTTCTGCCAATGAGGTAGTGGCACCAATTCTTTACAGCTAAAACCAATGCTAATAGTTCCTTTTCATAGGTGGATAGGGAACTATTTTTGTCGTGGAGGGCCTTGCTAAAGAAAGCTAGAGGGCATTTATTTTGAGTGAGAACAACACCAACGCTTGATTCAGAGGCGTCACACTCTACAATGAAGACTTGAGAAAAATTTGGTAAGGAGAGAACTAGAGCTTGTGTCATCACCTCTTTTAGTTTAAGAAATGCTTCTTTTGCCTCTTCATTCCAACAATAAGCACCTTTTCTAAGAAGATTTGTGAGTGGGGTTGCAACTTGGCCATACCCTTGGATGAAGCGACGGTAGTATCCAGTCAGCCTGAGGAAACCTCATAGGGTTGTGATTGAATATGGTTTCAGCCATTCTAACATAGCCCTAATCTTTTTTGTGTCTACCATCAACCCCTGTCTTCCGACTACATGACCTAGGAACTTAACTTGGGGTTGCCCAAACTCACATTTCCTTTGTTTTACCAATAAATGATGCTACTGTAAAAGGGATAAAGCTTTCTGCAAGTGGATGCCATGCTCCTTCTCTATTTGGCTGTATATCAGAATGTCGTTGAAAAAGACGATGATGAATTTGCAAATGAATGGGCGAAACACATCGTTCATCAAATTCTGGAATGTTGTTGGCACATTGCAAATCCCAAAGGGCATTACCAAGAATTCTTACAACCTAAAGGGCATTTTGAATGTTGTCTTTTCTATGTCCTTAATTCTCATACGCACTTTGGTGGTAGCTGGCCTTTATGTCTAGCTAGGTAAATATTCTGGTGCCCTGCAACTCATCGATTAGTTCATCAACGATAGGTAAAGGGTAGCTGTTTTTTACTGTGATCTTGTTCAAAGCCCAATAGTCCACACAAAGCCGCCAACTACTATATAATTTCTTCACTAAGATGACTGGACAGGAGTACGGGCTTATGCTCGGTCACATTATCCAATTCTGCACCTTTTTTGCCACCTACCGTTCAATTTCACTTTTTTGGAAATAAGGGTACCTATAGGCCGGAGAGGAAATTGGGTGGCTTCCTTACTTAAGGTGAATAGCATGGTCACAAGTCCTTGAGGGAGGCAAGAACCTGGGTTCATTAAAGACGTTTTTAAAGGTTTCCAAAATCGCCTTTAACTCCAAGAATTACTATTCTTTGACTAGGTCCTCCCTTATCTTGATTGACAGTGGAGCTAAGTGTGGAAAGGCCTTCGTGAGTTGAAAGTTCTTCACTTATCATCGTGGGGCCTAATGTGAGTTGTTCTGGGATTGCTTCTAGACTTGTGACTAAAGAACTGTCCCCTTATTGGAGCTGGAGGTTCATGAGGATCCCTTTCATTTTCTCATCCTGTCCTCTTTTCTTCAAACCATGGAGTAGTTCTTCCTTTGAGCAAGTCATCCCCCGAAGTTCCACCATTTTTTTTTTCTCATTTGAATACCATGTGAATTTTCTTAAAGTCCCATTGGATGGGCCCCAATTCTCCTAACCAATTAATGCCCAGAACAACATCAGCTCCCTATATAGATAATAGAAAAAAGTCTATCTTTTGAGGGATACCTTGTAAGGTGATGCTGACGCCAGTGCAGCAGCCTTCGCTTGTAATGGTTTCATCGTTAGCCACCATGACCTTGAAACTTCCCTTGATGTTCAATACCAATCCCTTCTTACGAGTAATTTCTTTGCTAAGGAAGTTATGAGAACTTCCTAAATCAATTAAAACTGTGACTTCCAAATCATAATCTATTAGTCTACCTGTTACCTTCATTGTGCATTGAGCCTTGGTACTGTAGATCGCATAATGCAAAATTTCTGGAATGGATTGGTCTGGGTCATCCGCGTCATTTTCTTGGAAGGAACCTTTAGCTTTTTCCTCCTCTTGCAACCCCATGAGCAAGAATAGCCGCTTACAACGGTGTCCTGGAGTAAAAAGTTCATCACAATTGAAACATAGGCCTTTGGCCCTATGTTTCGCTAATTCTTTGGTTGATAGCTTTTTTATCGGTATTGCTCTTTTCTCTGTTTCTGGCTTTTGCCATTGTCGTTGAGCCCCGCCACTTCCAACCCTTATATCTAGGGACTTGGATTCAAATAATCTGGCTAGCCCTACTGCGGCGGCTAAGTTGCAAGGTTCATGGGCTAGAGCCTCTATCCGAATGGGGTCCTTGAGGCTAGTGACAAAGCACCCTACCATCTGGTCAGCAGTTAAGGGTCTTGCCTTGATGAGGAGTTTCACAAACTCAGCTTGGAACTCTTCCATGGATCTTGTTTGTTTTAATTTGGTTAAGTCACCAAAGAAGTGTTGAAATCAAAAAGGTTCATACCTTTTATGCAAAGCATCTTTGAGTTGTTCCTATGTGAGATCTCTAGTTGGGTTGTTATCTCCCAGGTCCTTGCACCATAGGTGAGCGTCCCTTTCCAAATTCCATGCAATGATCCGAACTTTCTCCTCCTCCAAAATTTGATTAAAGTCAAAGTACTGGTCTACTCTGTCGGCCCATCCAGTCGGATATTCCCCTTCAGCGTATTTTAGGAACTCCATCTTAAAACTCTGCCGGTTGCCATGGGCTCTACCATTTGGTATTTCTTCTTTCACGTTCTTATTGCGTGAGCCAAAACCTTCACCTTTCTCGGTTTTGGTTTTAATGACAAGACCTTCCATACGCACATGGATGTCTTGCATTTGCTTTTTAAGTGGCCCAATCAGCTTGGCCACTTGTTTGGCTAAATCAGCCTTCAGTTCAGATGCCATTTTTGCCCAGTTGTGGTCAGCCATCTCCAATGTTGGCTCCGGTACCACTTTGTTAGGACCTTGCCTTGAGGATCGATTCACCGGATTGATTGGTGACTAAATATCCTCCAACCACGGTTGGAAATGGTGTTTCTTCCCTATGTTGGATGACAAAAAGGAAAGTAGATTGAACGTTTTCCTTAGAAGGGAAAACAACCTCTTACATTAACTAACTTGCATGCCTCTCCTAGGTTGCCCCGCCTTCTATTTATAAGCCACCCCTGGTACAAACTACGAGGAGCTGGACACCTTACCATTACCCCCAATTATACACACAAAAACATTAAAGGTATGTTTGTCCTTATAGTCATTAATTCTAGTAACACTTTGCACGTAATTGTGACCCTAAGGCAGTAGGTCATGCTTATTAATTGTCGAGATTGCTTCACGAAACCATTCAAACAAAAGCCATTCTTCCCATCCTTCTTAATGGCAGTAGAACTGATGCAATGATGGTCTAGATAGCCCCTCATTTAAATTTCCATGGGGCCCTTCTGCCTTCATGGATGCCACTCAGTGTCTTCCAATTCTTCCCCGTAACACTTTGACAGTGGCATTCTCCTCCAACAATGACTCTAGTCAGAATTGCGTCGAACCCACGACCACTAGCAACTGATCTCAGCCTCATCGATATACACATGCATGCATCGCCTAAGCCTTCATCCCACCCGGTAGTTAACTTATCATTGGTAGAGGAAATCAACATTGCACCATCATCTGCCAACTCTACAACCAACTCGAGCATCGAGCCAACCAATGATGATCCTGACCGCCACTATCTTAGTACCCTTTCATTGTTGCCTAAGTGAACCAGGTGCTAAGACTTCAACATGCCGCTTCCCACACGATCCAATCACATCAGCCATCTTAGACTAGGTCATGCCAACTATAAGAATGTAATACATTTGCTTTGATCAATGAAAATAAAATTTTTGGGACCTCCACCCACTTCGTGCAAAGTTTTCCAAATTAGCAAAAGCATACACAAGGCCTATCCTTCAATCCATACAGTCTCTCGGGCCCCTCTTGATTTAGTCCACTTTAACATTTAGGGCCCATCCTAATTACTTCCTCCACATGCAACAAGTATTATATTTGCTTTGTAGACAATTTCTCAAAATTCTCTTGGCTTTATTCATTCCAATCTTGTGATCAATTTAATACAATATTTCAAAATTTTCACTGATTTGTAAAGAATCAACTCCAAACCAAAATCAAATGTATATAATGCAAACAGAGCTGCTAAATTTATTTCATCTCCATTCTGCACCTTACTTCAAAACTTGGGCATTTTTCATCATATCTCTAGCCCTTATGCTTCTTTCCAGGATGGCTTTGTTGAACACAAACATCAACATATCATTGAAATTGGGCTTTCAATGTTAAATTAAGCCCAAATCCCCTTAATTTATTGGGATTATGCCTCAGAGGCAGCAGTTCATATTATTAATCACTTACCTAGCATTATTATTCATAATAAATCTTCATGGGAAAAATTATTTGGCATCCCTCCTTCCATCTCTCACCTATGAGTTTTTGGATGCCTTGTTTATCCTTACCTTTGCCCTTATATGAAGCATAAATTACTCCATCGATCTATGAATTGTGTATTCTTAGGTTACCAAACTGGATACAAAGGGTAAACTAAGACAAAGGCTACCTCTGTCTTAATACTAAAAAAGTATACATAGTTGTCAATGCGACCTTTGATGAGGATGTTTTTCCCTTCACCACTATCAAACCCTTATCCACCTCGAACTCTAACACTTTTCAATTTCTATTACCTCTTTATGAGATCCTTTCTCTTTAAGGTCAACAAAATCATGGTCCTCATGATGGTCCAAGTCCACCTATTGCCCTTCCATTCCCTCTACGATACTTAAGGTATCTATTGGACCTACTCCTTTAATGGACTCCCTATAAACCTTTACTCGTTCACCATTAAATCCCACTCTAGGTCCTTCTTATCCTATGGTGACCCATTAAAAGGCAACACTATTACACGATATCAGCTTATGCGTAATCACACCTATGCTTTAACTGTTGCTACATATCCTTATCATGAACCCTCAAATTTCATTGAGACTTCCAAAGATCCCAATTGGTGCAAAGCAATGGTGGATGAATATACCACCCTACTTAAAAATCACACATGGGATCTCATTCCACCTAAGACACATGTCAACCTTATCAAGTGCAAATGGGTCTTCAAAAGTCAAACTTAACTCTTATAGGTCTCTTGAATGCTACAAAGCTTGGCTTATAGCAAAAGGCTACCACAAACATCCTGGTGTTGATTACGACAAGACTTTATGTCTTATTGCAAAGCTAGTGACCATTCATACAGTTCTCACAATTGCTTATACCCAACATTGGACAATTAAACAATTAGATGTTAAAAATTTCTTTTTGAATGACAATCTTTATAAAGAAGTCTATATGACTCAACCACAAGGATTCATTGATCCTTAATGTCCACATCACCTTTATCATTTTAACGTTCTCTTTGTGGACTTAAACAAGCTCCTTAAGCTTAGAATCAATGTCTCAACCAATTTTTAGGCAAAATTGGATTTCATTCGTCTAAAGTTGATTTGTCTCTATTTATTTTACAAAGGTCAACATACCTTGTTTATATTCTTGTTTACGTTGATGATATCATCTTTACTAGTAGTCCTAATGCTCCACTTGCCTCCATTCTCTGTCAACTCCAAAACAAGTTTAACATCAAAGATCTTGGCAATTTTCATTATTTCTTAGGCATTGAGGCTAATTACTAACCTAAGGCATGCATTTTCATCAAGCCAAATTTGCACACAAAATAATTAAATGTGCAAATATGGGCAATGCCTAAGGTGTCACCACCCCTTGCACAATAGGTCATCCTCCTTCCATTAGTAATGGTGAAACTTTTATTGACCTTACCCACTACCATAGCATTATAGGGTCTCTTTAATAACTAACCCTTACACAACTTGACATCACCTATGTTGTCAAGACAATGTGCCAATGTATGCCTACTCCTACTACTACTTACTAGACTTTTGTTAAACACTTCTTATGCTTCCTTACAAAGACTCCTCACTTTGGTCTTCACTTTATCAAAGGTTCCTCTAACCTAATGCATGCCTACTCCGATGCTAGTTGGGCAAGTGGTCAAGATGATCATCATTCAACTAGTGGTTATTGCATCTCCCTTAACTCTAACATCATTCCTTGAAGCTTTCGTAAGCAAACGACGATTACCTACTTGTGCACTAAAGCCGAATTCAAAAGTTTAGTGGATACATCCACTGAACTCATTTGGATTGAAGCCCTACTATGTGACTTGCATTTCCCCCTTCAATGCTCTCTAACCTTATGGTACGACAATCTCTCTACACTATACCTCCATACCAATCTAGTTTTTTATATGCAAATAAAGCATGTTGAAATTAACTTCCACTCCATTTGTGAGTGCATCACCAACAAACACCTTTTTGTCCACTTCATCGCAATTGTGAATCAAATCACTGATATTCTCACCAAGGGTCTCTACTCCTCCCAATTCAAGTTATTACAAGATAAGCTTATTGTTTGTTTCGATCCTTCAGCTTGCAAAGGGATATTAAGGCAATTTAACTCAGTCAACCATGTCACTTCAACTTCACTTACCCACATCAAGAACAATGGCCACATCAAACTTACTAACCCCAAAGATCGTCTCACCAAACCAGAAAATCAATCACTCACTCATGCTCATTAAGTCTTGGAAATCAAGCTCACAAAAAAAGAAGGAATTTAAAATTCAAACCAATCATTTCTTACCATCAACCTAAATGGAATATCTCTCAAGACTAGATATGGAAGAAATTCAAAAACCTACCTCAATCCAATCCCTCATGAAATCAAATTATAAATTTTACCAAACTTATTTCCATTTCTTATTAGCCTTAGTAATACTATAAATTGAGGCTCACTATACTAACCAAATTTATCAAAAATTACTTACAATACATTGCATTACTTATTTCCATTCTATTAGTATTTTATCTTTAATTGTTTGAAAACTCAACACATTTTATCCAAGGAATGGAGCTCCTTGAGCTCCTCATCCAAGGTGTCACCTCCTGGATTGCCTTCTTGAATATGTTTCCATTCCCATTTAACAAAGGATGTGTGCTTATCTCCATCAGTGGCTTTTCATCGAGTTGTTAGCTTAAAAATGATAAAGCCAAAGCTATAAACTTCAATCTTCTCATTGTTTTGGCTTGTCTAATGGACTATGCAATTGAAATTAACAAGAAAAGAAAACTAATTTTCCTACTAACAGAAAAGGGAGAAAGTGATATCATGACAAAAATAGGCCTTGGAAATTCCAAGAGACACACCCAAAGCCATGTAGTCGAAAGAGCTAGCCATAACTCACATATTGGGAGATTCTCTTTGGTTCATCAACATTTTGGCTAGACCAATATCACCAATTTTCACATTGAACTCCAAATATAAAAGGATGTTGCTTGACTTCACATCTTGTTGAACAATGAGCGGTAAGTAGATTGGATGCATGTAAGAGAGCCCCTAGGCAGCCTCAATTGCAATCTACATCCCTTTTCCGGCCATTCCAAGATGAAGTGACATATTGAATCTAAGAGCATCAATGCCCTAGTTTTCTCATGTTGCCATCGATCAAGGCTACAGTCTTCCATATACTCATAAAAAAATGCTTTAAATGATTGTTAAAGATGCAACACAACAACTTCACTACGTTGGAATGTCTAATTGTACTTAATATTTTAGCTTATGTAAGAAACTATTTCCCTAGCTTTTGTTCTAGCCTTTTATTGCTCTAAATCCTTTCAACAATGGCAACATCATGTGAAGGCCTAATAGCAACATGGAATACCTTTGCTAATCCATTATCACCAATCACATTGTTATCTGTCAATCTTGACAAAATGTTAGATACTATGAAATTCAGCTTCTAGAATGAGGAAAGCTCCCATGCCAAAGCAAATACATGCTTTCCTTGCAAATTCCAATCCCTAGAGAGGAAGCTAACAAACCCAATAAAGTTGCTATCACCAAACCTATAACTGAAACAAGTACTTTGGTTGAAGTTTTGCATGAACTTCTTAGTTTGGAATTGTAGTTGTCAATTCTTAGTAATAGACTATCAATAGAAAGACCAGGATTGTTCAAGAAGTTGCTAGCATAGGCTTTATTTTTTAGTCCACTTAGGATCCTCCCTATCAAATGATTGGAAGATAGATTGAGTGAAATGAGCTTTAGGAGGGCAAGTTGCAACTGAATCCACCTAATAGTTGGTTTTGTAACAAATCCAAATTAGTAAGGCCTAGTGAAAGGCCAAAACCCTCTGGAATCGATCTACATGGTTCATTTCGGCTAAGGTTTAGAATATTCAATGATTTACATGATAGTATTCAAGGGAAGGGATTAGAGAGTCTACTCTAACCAAGTGAAAGAGTAGGTAAACAAGGAAAGGATCTTAATTCTCAAGGAATTGGGCAAGGTTATTACTAACTTCTAATACTTGTTGATTCTTGCAAAAAGGCATTACCATTGGAATTTTATCGGCGAACTTGTTGTAATTAAGCTCCAATCATACAAGATTAGGAGATAATCTCTCAAGAAGCTTGCCTATGAAAGAATTGTTGTTCATAATTAAGATCCTAAATTCATTGATCTCCACATTAAAGAAACAAGTGTGAGTGTGCTTTGTTGGTAGAATTAGAAAACAAAAATGCTAAAATAAGAATACAATAAGAACAAAAGAATTGGAGAACATTGTGAGTGTATTTGATGATTTTGGACTATAGAATGGCTCTTAATTTATAGGATTATTAAGGTTAGAAATAGAAAGAAAATTGATTTACATTTAGTCTGATTGATATGCTATTCATGAGAAGTTCCAATTGGGAAAGGATTTCTTATTTCTTCCAAAACTTGTCTTGAAGTATTTTCCGTTCTTGTTAATGGTAAGAAAACCTTCATTTTAATTTTGAATTTCTTCCTTCTTTGAGTGAGTGATTGCCGAAACTTGATGGGAAAATGCTGGTGAGTGATCTTTTGGGTTGGTGGAAGATTTTTTGGTGCCATAGGGTTTGCTGAAGGAGGAGGATGACTGCACTTTGGTATAGCTAACGTGGCTGTTATTTTTTACATAGTTAAGTGGTGTTGATGTGGTAATGATGTATACAATAGGCTTGGACTAACTTCTCTTGACTAATGGGCTTTGTGCTTCTAATAGGCTCTAATTGGATCTTAATATCCCCCTAACAAGCTAAAGGATCAAAAAAAATTGTGAACTTGTCTTAAAGTAACTTGAAATGGGAGCATGCTAGGCTTTTGGTGAGAATATTTGCACTTTGATCTTCAAAAGAGATGAAATGAACCAAGAGTTAATTGTTGGTGATACATTCTCTAATAAAGTGGAAATCAATTTCCATGTCTTTTGTGTGCATATGAAAGACCGGGTTGGTGGAGAGATAGAATGTTGACAGGTTATCACATCACAAGGTTAAAGGGCAATGTAGTGAAAAATGCAAGTTATGAAGGAAGGCTTCTATCCAAATTAGTTTAGCAAACGTACCTGCTATACTTTTGAATTTAGCTTTACTAGAACAAGCCATTGTCTTATGTTTACATGAACCCTAAGAGATAATGTTTGATTTGAGGAAGAAGAAGTAATTGCCAATAAAGCAACAACAATCATGATCACCCACCTAACTAGCATATGAGTGGGCATGTAAAGCATTGTAGGAACCTTATGTAAAGTGGAGACCAAAGAGTGGTGTTTTTACAAGGAAGTGTAAAATCCATTGTTAAATGTCCAATGAATATTAGTGGGAGTGTACATATATTAACACATGGTATTGATAACATAGGCAAATATCTAGCCTTGTAAGCATCAAGTATTATGCTGCGGTAATGTGTAAGGTCGGGAAAGGATCACCATCACTTATGGATGGAGGGTGACTTATGTTACATGGAGTCAAGATTCTTCGAGCATCACCTATATTGGCACAATTAATTATTTTGTGAGCAAATTTGGTCTGATGAAGATACCGCATATCTTTTATCACTCTCGAATAAGATTTTTGCTCCACACTTTCCCTATATATTGTTGTAGCATTGCATTTACCGAATCCATCTCCAATGTTTTGTGCTTGTTAGGGCATAGTGTCACGGGTCTAGTGGAATTAGGAGGCTTACAAGGATGCTTAGTTACTTTGTCTAATAATCACCTAATAGTGTAATCTTTGGGAATAGAGCTCCAAACTCATAACAAAATAGTATCAAAGCAAACTTACTTCAATTTCGGTAGCCGAACAGGCATCCCTAGGCCTGGCTGGGTTGGGGAGGAGGCCCTTGAACCGGGGGCTCAGAAGGCCCCAGCAACAAGGCAAGGCAAGGCAATCTCGAAAGGGGAGATATGGCCACGTCAAAGATAATGGCACGAACCTAAAAGAATTGGGAGATCCATCTCAATTATCATGAACAAGACGGTGACATTTGTTCTACATTAGATAGGAATTAGAAGATCTTAAGACTTATCAAAGAACTTCATTACTTCACCTAATAGGCTAGGCTAGTCTTTTGAAAATGGAACACCAAGCCCTCAACAATAGAATCTGGATGAAAGACCCTTGCGTTCAAATTAGCTTCCTATTGTACTTGTTCACAAAAAGGTTATGGGTTGCCAAGCATGCTTACTGACTCTAGGCTCCTGCACCTACGCCTTCAAGAAATTGTGAGCTTCCATTAACGATTCTGCATCCAACAGACAGCTAGTCCTAAACCACAATTAAAAAGCCCAAAAGCCGAACAGTCTTTTCTGCCTTCTAATTTCAACCCGATCCTGAGAACTTTGGAATAATATAGTGGCTATCATTAGTGGCGGAGAACAACTTGTGATCATGGAAGCAAATGAATGGCTCCTTGAGAACCATGATATCAACGGCCACACATATATTGAGCATCCTCAGATTATTTTAGCCAAATGTCGTTGCCTGCTAAGGAAGAGGGTGTTGGCACGAAAGATATACGCAGATAATGCCATCTCTTCATTCCTATGAATTTCTTCATTTCACAATATGCAACGGCAGCGCACCGCCGCTACCGTGAAATCAAAAATATCACGCCCAATCACAAAGAACAAACAGAAGGATATAGTGTAAGTCTTAAGCCAACCATATGGGATAATGACAAAGCTACCACTTTGCCCTTACCCTTACCTTTGACTCGACACCTAACATTAATTATAAGGAGATATACTACTAGTTGTCCCCATAAACATCAAACATTGCTTGCTGGTATCAGATGAAGGAACCATCAAGATCAAGAGAAACACTATGAATCAAGAGTAACTCCAGCACCCCCAGAGCAAAATGCACTCAACATAGTAGAGCAAAGACTGGCATGCACTCTGCAATGACTATGAATCATATCTCCAAGCAGCTATGCACGCGGTGGAAGTACAATATGTCTTCTCCATATATGGTTCTAGATTTATAAAAAAGACTCTGGATCTGCTTTTCCAGTACATGCCACATTGTCACATTCAGTCTATCCATCACAATTGGTTTGCGCTTCCCATTTGTACCTCCTAGCACAAGGCTCCTTCAACTTAAAAATGAACTCATAAACTTACTAACTTTCAGTCGCATATGACTTTAGAGACTATATACTGATAGTTTCTGACCCTTTTGTGTCAGACTAGAAGTCAGAAAGAGACAGAATCGGTTTATGGAAGTTCTACTATGCCAGCTGAAAACATTCGTTTCCCTCAAGAAAAGAATGCTGGTGCAAAAGATTCGAAGTGAATCGTTATCTGAAAACTCATATCCCCCTGAAAATCGACTTACAAGAAGAGAAATATGCCTTACATTTTAAAAATCAACTTATAGGAGAGAAATACGTCTTTCATTTTAACAGGATGCGAAATTGGATTTACGCAAAGTAAGACACGCTATCGATTTAAAAAAACACTTCTTGTAGAGATCCTTCGATACAAATATAGGAGTATCGCACTTAATTTAGTCTTTAACAACATGCTAAAAACCTATTTCTTCTTCAGACTATCTTCTATAAAGGTTATGCTAGAAAACATATTACTCCTGACAATCAATTGTAAGGGCATGTCTTCCACTCCATTCAAAGAGAATACCACGACTCCAAACTTCTTCATTTCACAATATGTGACAGTAGCACGAAAGCAACGCCACGAAAATCCAAAATATAGCGCACAGCAAATGCAGAGAGATAGAAACCTTCCGTATGGGAAAGTGTAATGTATCACTATATTTATTGCTTCCATTAACGTCAAAAAGTATGTACCAGTCTAAGAGGAAGGAGCAGCCAGCGGAGTAGATTCAGGAGAAACATTATTGAGCCGCTCCAGAGCCAAAATAAGCGCTTGGGTCCCCAGGTTGCCTTCTCCATGAGCCTTGAGCGATAGATAGAGCTGCTGAGCCAGAGCAAGCCCTGGCAGAGCCAGACCCATTCTCTCACACTCCTTCAAGCATATTCCCAAGTCCTTGACAAAGTGATTGACATAGAACCCTGGCTCGAAATCCCTCTTCAAGATCCTATTCCCGTACAAGTCCAGCGACTTGGACCCCGCCGCACCCGTCGAGATAGCGTCCAGGAAGAGACTCACCTCTAGCCCAGCCTTGTGCGCGTACACCATCCCCTCCACCAAACCCACCATCGTCGAAGAGATCACCACCTGGTTCGCTAGCTTTGCGAATTGCCCTTTTCCGGGGGCACCCATGTAATTAACCTTACCCAGAAGGGCAAACAACGGATTCAGCCGCTTGACTACTGTCTCGTCCCCGCCGGCGAAGATTGCGAGGGTTCCGTTCTTGGCTCCGCGGTCGCCACCGGAGACCGGGGCGTCGATCGCTGTACAGTTCCCGGCGGAGGCTGCGGCGGCTATCTCTCCAGCGAGAGAGGGCTCCGAGGTGGTCATATCTACGAGGATGCCGCCAGTTCGGAGGCCGGAGAGGGCGCCGGTGGAGGGGTCAAGGAGAACAGAGCGGACGTCGGAGGGGTAACCGACGATGGAGAACACAACATCCGATTGGGACGCAACGGCTAAGGGGGATTGGGCCAAGCGGGCGCCCATGTCGACGAGGGGCTGAGCTTTGGAGAGAGTGCGGTTGAAGATGGTGAGGGCGTAGCCGGCGTTGATGAGGTGGGAACACATGGAGCGGCCCATGACCCCCGTGCCAATCCATCCCACCCGTGTGGTGGACGGGTTGATGGGCTCGGTGGCCATGAAGCGGCGGAGAAGGGTGAAGGGGCGTGGGGAGAGAGTGGTAGTGTGAAAGTAGTGGGAGAGAGGGCGGAGCAGAAGACGCAGGGGCATTCTTTTGTACACTGTTATCTCTATTATCCATTAGATGTAATTTTTGCCCCATTTTGAGGTTCTTTTTGGACTGCGGGACGTGCCTTCAAGCTCTAAGAGCCTATTTCCGTAAGATTTTCTTAGAAAGAAATCATATTCAAAATATTAATGCATATCACAAAAAAAAAATGATAACCTTTTACGTGAAATAAAGTTATAGACTCGTATGAATACTATTTTTAAGAAAACTTGTTTATAAATTATGAATCAAAAAAAGAACTTACTTATTTTAATAATAGTTTTTTTTATCATACTAAAAAAATTCTTAAATATTTTTTCATATAAAAACATTATGCAAAATAGGTGCACTGGCTTTTGACCTTGGGATAGGACATGGGAGTTTCAGTTTGTTGCTTGTTACTAAAAACACCTGCAGGTTTCAACCACCTCAGAGCCTCATTTGTTTAGAAGAAGGCAAAATATGAGTGAAGTAGTTGGCTGAAGATGTTTCAATGCGTTTATTGTACCTCTTAGCTGATTTTCCCATTGTAACTCCACTCTCCTCTCAGCCCCTGCCTAAAACATACATTCCACAATTTGATGTTTCGATCTTCACTGGCCCAAGGCAAGCCATCGGTTTAATACCAAAAGTTTGTGAACAAGTTTTGGAATGGAATTAGAATTTACATCCACCATCCCACCCGCCATAGAGCAGCAGGAGATGAAGTGGAAAGGGCAGTCGGCCGGAAGATACAAGCACAGAAACCATTCAAAGAAACTCCTTGAATCCGAAATGGTGATAATACTGATTCCCATAAAATTTTCAAAGTTATCCAAAGTAGGGCTGAAATCCGCACCTTACAAAATGTAGATGACATGCCACATACATCTCCAACCAACAATGGAGCTGCTTCACAAATCAGAATTCTACTCAGGAAACTTGCAGATTACAAGAGTACCAAACTACACATTCTAACTGGCCTTGCTCTCTGGCTTCTGAGGACAATAAAATTTTGCCTACTGGCTACAGAAAAACACTGTTGTGAAAAGCATGGCATAGCTCAAGTACCCTTCTCAAGCGAGATATATATTTGAAGTTGTAAGCACGAAAACAGCATCATCAATTAGGAAAAAGCGCAAGAAGATATTGCAATTCTGTGAAGCTCAAGGATACGCCTACAAAGAAGAATATATAACCACCTTACAGGCGTGCAAATGCTTACGCATGCAAGTCCCACAACACAAGTTTAGATTGGTTCAGAAAGCACGCAACAAAGAGAACACAATTATGCATTTCTATGGAGGTTATTTCAAAATAGAGGCAAAAAGCACAGAGAACAAAATGGCATATTGCTGAATTTACACCAAAGAAACGTAGTGTATTAAAGTGATGCAGTGCCTTTACAGCCCACAGGTATGCAACTTGCTGCTTGAACTTTGAGAGGCCTTAGTGAAGTCAATTGAAAGAAAGGGGGTTTACTAAAGGGAACGTTCCCCAATAGATGAAAGTGAAAATATATGCCTGTTTGAGATTCCGGGTATCACTACATGACTTAAACCTATAAAAAATATCAGACCGATGTGCCTCAAGCTATCATAAGGCATGCCATTACAAGTAACCGCTCTATGTCAACATTCTCAAGAGTACAACAGTAGTTATCCGTCATTTATAGATGTTGATTAGAACATACTCGTCATCCTCGCTTGATGGTATCAAGCAATAAGCCTTAACGTGACAAAAAAAAGACACTGGATCTATGTAAAACAAGAAGTATAAAAAGGTCAAGCACTACAACATGCTGGATACAAAGATAAATCCTACTGCAGTACAAGGACATCTAGAAGTCATATAAGAAAATCCTGACATTAGCTAATAGCAAAAACTATAATTTACCGCAGATTTAGGTAAAACTAGAAAATCATTTCAGTGGTAACCTTTACTCTGCAATTGGTAGGGAAATTTGAAAAAAAAACACACGACCTCAATATAATCTTGAAAAAATTCATATATCTAAGCTCTCAAGAAACAAGATGTAAGCCACAATTCAAACATTACAACAGCTATCATTCCACAAAATTCAAGCACAATAAGGAAAGCCTTTATGATATGCCCAATCCCAACCTTCAGTAATTTCCATACAGAGCTTAATCGAGTGTCATTTGTCAAAAAAGAAGAAAAAAATGCTTCAAATCGGAAAAAGTTACAATAAGCTTCCAGAAAATAATCGATATACAACCAAGAAGAACAAAGTTTCAAGCTTTCACAACAAGGAAAACATTTCGCCTCACATCTTAATGAGAACTGTAAACACACATGCTCAATTAGAAGGGCTTGAGTTGGGAACGAGTACAGAGTTTAAAATACAGACTACGGAAACAAAATAAAACTGTTTTACCCCAGAGACGCGGAAGAAGAACATTTAAATGATGGAACAAGAAAAAGCCACAGTGAAAAAGCAAACGGCCATTCAGAATTAGATTACTCACAGAAAGATGTACTGTCACAAATGCTACCGTCCTAAAATGAAAATGGCCACAAAGATGCCCGCAAAGCCCTATTTTTATACACTACAATAAAATTTCAAATCTCAATTCAAGAATACCAACTCCCAACAATAAATCAAAAACATCAATGAATAGTTACCAAAACACGATGGAATTTTACCTCCCATCAACATCCAAAAATACAATGTTGGAAAGAAGCATTATTATACAGCCCTGCTACAACTATCTTACCGGAAGAAGAACGCTTGTTATATAAATTTCAAGTTCGATATAAAACCTCACATAAACCCTTAACCTCCCTGTTTATAAACCATACCTCTCAAATAAAACCCCCCCTTTTTCACTTGTACTCAAAGTTCGGTACTGGAGGCGCATCGAAGCTCTCCAGGATCTTCGTCTCGCTTCCGCTACTCGTTCCCGCCGATGAGTCGTTCTTCTTCGCTCCACCAAACCACCCGCCAAACCAACCCGAAGACGACTCAGAAGAAGGAGATCCGGATGCTGAGGCAGGCTCCGGCAAGGTCTGGGCCTGACCCATGAGACCCGGGATAGGAGGCATGTTAGGTGCGGGTTCGTCGATGATCATGGGCATCTGTTGCTGCGCGCTCAACATGCGGTTGAACATGATCCCGGCACCTTCGATGAGAGCCAAGAGAACGCCACCGAAGGCCGCCGAGCGAGCCGATGCCCGAAGCCCCTGACGCATAGAGAGAAAGCCGCCAGTGGCGGCGCCCGCCGCGATGGAGTTCCAAGGATCCTCCTTCTGGCGAACGTATACCATGGAGCAGTCGAAGGCAGAGAACAGACCGCCCCAGACGGCGAAGCTACCGCCGAGACCCGGGGCATTGAGGCGCACGCCCTGCGTGCCGCCTAAGAGGCGAGCCCCACCAGGGGAGTTGTAGACGCCCTTGAGGAAGTGGTAGGCCGAGCCTCCCACAGCTCCCATGGCGAAGGCGCCACCGACGTCATCGAGGATTCGATCAGGGCAGGGTTCTCTAGAGGTCTCTGGCGTACCCATGTCTGTATCACTCTTTAGGGTTTGTTCTTGAGACTCTCCCTTTTAATGCTTTAGACGTGTAAAAACATGAGATGCTTCGAACCTTTGGACGGCGTTGAATTAATTCTTAATAATTAATAGTTATTACGTTTGTCTTCGGGAAGGGGTTTAGGGCTTCATTAGCCGACAAGCGTTGTGTTCCCCCTTAACGTCGAGTCGTTTTAGGATTTCATTTTTCTTAACATCTTAACAAGCATAATCTTATTTTAATAGAATAAGCAAGTTAGTCGGAAATGTTGTTTCTCTAATTTTATTAAGAACTCATTTTCCTCATAAAACCAACTTATAGAAATAAAACCAACTCTTCTCATCTTGAAGAGTAATGTAATATACAAGAAGGAAGTTACACTTGAATTATAGATTATAATGAGATTTTATTTATTTCAATCATGACATATAATACTATGCTATAAAATAATTTATTTTTTAAAATTGATTAGTAAAAAGTATTTTTTTTTACCAAAGTCATTTATCATTTTTTATTATCATTATTAGAAGGTATGTACTCAATTAACACATATAAGTATTAAGTTTTAAATTTTACAATTAAATTTTTTATTAATTCATTACTAAACCAATTGACTAAGTTACAAGTTTTTCAATTTATGAAATATTCCATATTAGTTTTCAAGCAATATAGAAAACTTCAATAATTTTTAATGTGTCGTTACTTTATTACTTCCAACAGATTTTCAAAAAAAATGAAGAAATCGTATTAAACATCTTAAGCAGATTGAAAGAAAGAAAAAAAAAATCTCTTTTCCTCCTTAAGCATGTGGTTTAGATGGTATTTCAGGGAAAAACAAAAGGATCCACTTTGGCAGCAGTTGAACGACGTCGTGCGGCTTGTCCCCCGTCATCAAAAGCCTCTAGTTTCTTGCCCTTCGGAGATAGATGCCCTCGTTTCAAACCTGGGAGGTGGCAACAAAGCAAATCCATGGGATGCGGATAAGGTAGCAACTGTCGCTTCCAGAACTGAGGACTCTCTTCTTCTCTACTTTTTGAAGTGGTTTCTCTTTGTCCTGGTTTTTCTTATTCTTTCTCCCACTTCCCGAATTAAGTTCTCATTTGTAGTTGTAGTTTCTTAGATGCTTACAATGTATACAAATTTTGCGAAGAGCCAGGCATTTCCCTCGACTATAAAGATTTACTCACGACCCAGATGCTTCCAATCGTTCCACACATCAAAGCCCCAATCTTTTCCTACTTGTTCTTATCCAAAACCTCTATTAAACCCCCACAGGATCAAAACTCATGGAGATTCCCGGTTCATGAAACGCATGGATTTTTCAACTTGTTCTCGTTATAGCAACCTGGAAATGAGAAATAAAGCGAAATCCATTTCTGGTTTTCGGCTTGGAAGCGCCTTCCAGTATTTCCGTTCGGTAAAAGCTCGAAGTTTTTCAAGTTCGTATACACAGAAAGATGGTGGAAAGAATGGTGGGCCGAAAGCTAGAAAAACTTTTCCTTGGTTAGCATCAAATAGAACTAAGGAAGGAAAATGGTCGGAGAATGTAACTTCTGCAAAGACGGGTCGTTCTTCTTGGGAGGAATCGGCACAGAAATTGAACAAGGTGAGTAGTCGGTCTTCTTGGGAGGAATCTGCAAAAAGGTTTGAGGAAGCAACAACAATGAAAGGCATCCGTTCTTCCTCGAATGTGTCATCAGAAATTTTTTTGGGGAAAAGTGGTAGGTTGAGAGAAGGGACTAAAGGAGGCAGGAAAAGAATGGTAGATGAGGCCGAGGATTGGCAAAGTAGCTATGGAAGTTCTGAAGAAGATAAAGAAGAAGAAGAAGAAGAAAGAGAAGTAGAGGCTAGCAATGATCCGAAATGGAACAAAATTAAGCAAAGGTTCAGAGGAATGGTAGATGTTAGGGATGGATACGAGAAACCTGAGTTACGGAGGTGGAATAAACAGGAAAACTGGGGGAGAAAGACATGGAAAGAGGCTACTGAATCAACTGTGCCTAAAATGGTTGGCGAAGGTGTTTATGGTTTTGGTCCTGTTTTAGCTGCTTTGTCAGCTCAGAGAAGGGAATTTTATGCATTGTACCTTCAAGAAGGTTTGGATTTAAGCAATAACAACCGGAAGAAGAAGGACAAAAAGGGGTTTGAGAAAGTCTTAAAGATGGCTGAAAAAATTGGATTGAGCACAAAGGAAGTATCAAAGCATGATCTCAATATGGTGGTCGATAACCGGCCCCATCAAGGACTTGTGCTAGATGCTTCTCCACTGGAGATGGTAAAAGTAAATGAGTTAGACCCTATTTCTATGGAGGAGGATAAAGGATCTCTTTGGGTAGCTCTGGATGAGGTTACAGATCCTCAGAATTTGGGGGCAATCGTCAGGTCGGCTTATTTCTTTGGAGCCTCAGGGGTGGTGTTATGTGCCAAGAATTCAGCTCCATTGAGTGGTGTTGTGAGCAAAGCAAGTGCAGGCGCACTTGAATTAATGGAGCTTAGGTATTGCAAGAATATGATGCAGTTCCTAGTAAGCTCGGCTGAAAATGGTTGGCGAGTTCTTGGAGGTTCAGTTTCCCCAAAGGCTGTTCCCCTGGATGAAGTTTTGCCTGGTGCACCCACAATTCTAGTTTTGGGCAGTGAGGGTACTGGATTGAGGCCTCTGGTGGAGAGATCATGTACTCATTTGCTTAGGATCCCTGGAAATATTCCTCTGGACTTATCCACAGGTGTTGTGGATGATATGGAAACTGCAGAAACGAACTCTGGGTGCTCCGGTGAAGAGTTCAGGTCCTTCATGGCTGTGGAGAGCTTAAATGTCAGCGTTGCAGCAGGTGTGCTTCTTCATCACTTGATTGGAACCAATTACAAAAATGAGCGTCATGTTGGAGATAAGCCGACTGATGCTCTTGAATGAGCTCCCATGGCTGAAAACATTGAATTTGTTGCCTCAAGTTGATTATAGTTTTCAAGTATATTCTTTTTTGGCTAAAGCATTGTGGGGTTTTATGAAAAATCGGTTCTAGGTCCAAATTTTTGTATGCCTATTCACTGTGTTACTGGAAACATGTGTGAAGAGTTGAAACTTTGGCTACACAAGCAAAGGAAACGCAGTTAGATGAGGTCCTTATGTTTTAGAAAAAGCTCATTTTCCTCTTTAAAAACGCTTGGTACGACGAGAATATGTCTTTTGTTTTTTGAGAGGATGTTTAGACAAAACATATAGGATATACATTGTTTTCTGTACATCCCCTTCACTTCAAATATAGAAAAATACTTTTCGTAGAAATTTTTATCCACAAACAGTGTGGTACTACATTTAATTTGTGATTTTGATATCATGCTAAAATATTCATTTTATTTCTTGAAACTAGTTTGTAAAGAAGAACTCATATCTTTCATTTTAAAGAGAATACGGGAATAAAATTTAAATAGTGTGAGAAACAAACTATGTTTAATACTTTGGCCTTAACATCAAATACTTTTCCTTGATTTTCATGTTGTCAATTCGATTACAATTTTTCTTTAAACTTCTTTCAAATAAATTACCCTCCGCAATTGTTTTCAAATTGTCGTATTGTTGGCAAAGCAATAATTTAGTAAGATTTTAGAACAAGTGTTGCTTTTCGTTGTTTCACCCCACCATTGAAACTGGTTTTATTTGCCCTCGAGCTTCTGCCTATTATTTGTCAATATTTACTTATGATGTGGAATATATATATGGTTCCAAAACTAGGCAGCTTCCTCCTTTGTTCGCACTTGACGTTCAGATATCTTTCACCATGGTGTTCTTCAGTTTTGTATTATTGCATACCGCACATTCTTTCGTTTTGGGTTGAGGTTTCAAATTTATCGACTCATGAATTTGATCCTTATAGAAAGTATTCTCTCATACTTGAGTCAAAAAGTCATTGAAATTCTTAATAATATTCTTGTAATATATATTTTTAAATAACAAGAGTCATCATGAATTCTAAAATAAATTTTTACTCAATAACAAAAATTTAAGATTTAAATAACAGGAGGGTTAAGATATAGGACCAAAGGCATACATGTTCAAGGCCTTGGTCCAATAAATAATGACAATATACAACTTAGTAATACCATCTTCTTATCATGTACAATATAGCAAATTCAATCCTAATTCTTTTATTTTATGATTAAATTTCCCTGGTTAAACTAATTGACTCTAGTCAATACATTCGTAGTTCGGTTGTTTTGAAATGCATGTGGTTCCCGACCGCAGGATCTGCCCATGTGTTTGGTGATCCGGACAGAAAAATAAAACCTTCGGAGTATTGAAAGCACCAAACTTATTCCTCGGGTAGCATATGTAATTTCATGAAGACGAAGGGACAATCTAGTTGTAAAACGGCAATTGGTTTGGTTTGATACCTTGTGGCATGCTAAGTAGTCTTTTCTTTTTCCTTTGATGACTAGAATAGTAATCAGCCTGATGGAATACCCAATAGGTAAGAAAGCAAGTTGCAGAGAGATATTTCAATTTCTCTTGCCATAACTGGGCATATCCCCCAATCCAAAAGCAAAATGAATGCAACCGTCCCCACTTTCCTTGTCTTCTCAGGATATCCGCTTGCATCGTTTTCCTCTTCCTGCCATCTCGAATGCGACGCCATTTCAGTTGTTTTATCTGTTACAGGTGGACTCCATCTTTTCGAATTTGTAGTGAGGTCGCTCTAATGGATGAAATCCATGTTAGGTGAATTGGAAAAAGGTTCAATTTGACGATGTCCACATGATCCCTTCCTTGATCCTCTTCCCTAAATTTAAGGAAGGGAAGACTTACTATCTCTTTCTGCCACCGTTCCAGCAGATAAAAACAGTAAATATTCAATAATTTTGTTTGGTTTTAGTTTCTTGAATCCCATTTAATCAAACCTACCATTCCAATAACTCCCACCCAAAAGCGGTTTTATCCCACAGGTTGCAAATTTCAAACCGGCAATCATAACTCCCGGAGTCGCAAAAGCTTGCAATCATTCGTCCGTCAGAAAATATGTAGATCTAAGTCAACAAGACTGGTAGGTGGCTGTATTTATCCAGATCACAATGACAGAAATGTTCCAAATTGCAGCGATGGGCCACATGGTACGGCGTAAACGTCTCTTCCTAACATGTTTTTCCGAAGCAGAACTGGCAGAGCCATGTGAGGGAGGTTGTAAATATGTCTTTTGTGATCACTTCCAACTTCGGTGTCCTAACATGGCATCGCATCCTTATGAGATAGCATCTTAAGCCAACCTTGTACATTGCCAGCCCACTACTTGCTCTTTCCTCTGCTACGTTTGATTATTCCACTTCTTTTCTATATACACGAAGAGGATATACGCAAAGTTGTTGACTTTCCTAATCTTAGAATTATATATATCACTTGTTACTTTTTTTTTCCTTTTTTTTCTTTTTTCCCTCCCCTCCAAAGCATGTGTCTAACTGAGTATCTTTTAGTGTTAATAATAGTAATTATCTCACATAATTAATATCTTAGTTTTATATATTGTTTATGTGTTTAGATATTCTTTTTCTTCTAATAACAATTTTAAAAAAATAAGTTAGATTATTTCTAACGTGATAGTAGAATTTAGATTTAAATATGTTAACTAATCACGTATTAGATTTCCATGATTCATCAAACCGAGTTCTTATAATTTTTTATGTTTGATGTGTGGAGGTGTGTTTAAAAGTAATGGTTATCCTAAGTTGTAAATATCTTGACCGAGTATATTCCTTACATGTTCGTATATGTCACAATCTCTTGATGATTAGATTTATTGTTGGAAGTTAAACACCATTTTCCAATCATAATAGTGCAGTCTAGGGTATCACTCAAGCTAAATGATTTTGAATCCACTCCTTCTTAGTTTTGTCAAGTGGATTCTCATAGACGTTTGCTTCTCATCCTGTGTGTAATCCGTGTTCATATAAAAGATTGTAGGTCAACCAACTTGTGGAAATTGCTTAAACCACACGAACACCAAATAAAATAGGTTTAATTCTGAATATACACCTCGGATCAACGTGGTTGTTCCTTTGAAAAGGGCTTAATAGTTTGCTGTTGCTCTCAAAGTCTAACAATGGTTTCTTCCAAGACGGGGATACTTAATTTTCAATTGAAACATCTATTATACGATTGTTTTAGCGTACACGATTCTGGTATTTTCGTGGCGAGAATTATGGTGTTGGCCAGCTATTTCCCTGTCAAATATTTGCTAATGCCACCTCTCGTGTCTTATGAATGGATGAAATTACATGATTGGGCAAACTCACTGACACTTTATGGCATAAAAAAACACACTGGTAAACAAAAACAGAAAGCACCAAAAAAGAAAGATTACGCCTAATGCAGCTTTGGAGCAGTCCTTTTGGGGTTCAGGTCATGACTTCGTGCAAACAACTTGTATCTCTTTCTCTCTTTCCCACTTTCCAGTTTGGATGGGAAGAAGAGAATGAATCTCTGTTTAATGTTCTTTATTGGCTTCGTTTAAAGCAAACCCAAGTCTAAAATTGTGTATTCAAAATGCTTTAACTAAATACTTATATAAAGAATATATGTTTTATATTATCAATATTTTAATCTGATATCATTTTTTCTGTTAATGTACTTAATTCTTTCAATAATTAATTTTAAGGACAGAAGTGTGTCTTTTTTGTCAGGCTTGGTAAATGGTATCAAGTGACTAACAGGCTTATGAATGTTGCTGTTGTAAAGTAAAAAAAATGTTATATGTCTCACTAATAGTAATTATGTTTAAGAGTTATAAGATTTTGAACGTAACAGTAAATTTTTTTATATTTAGTATCTCGCCTCATTATTTGCAGATAGGATTTTTATAATTTTTTTTATGTTCAGGATAAAAGAATGTACTGAAAACGGCTTGTGTCCCATGTTATTAGTATTGTAAATGAGAAAGAGTATTTTTTTTTACCACATTTTAACCTTTTATGTTCATTTATCTTAGCGACGTAAAAAGTAAAGAGGGATTAAAAGTTTTTCCAAAAGGAAAGCTTGCGTAAAGCCAAGTCCCATGAACTTTGCCTTGGAAAACGATTTCCAGAGCAAGTCTGGCTGGAAAGCTGCACAGACTTTTGCCAAAATTGTAAAAGGCCTGGCGCCAAACAACAAAACCGAAGGCAGGACGTGGAATTAGCGAAAAAACCAACGTTGACATTTAACTAAACCAAATGCAAAAGCTGCGCGTGCAGACTAGGCTGGATATTAGGCCACGGCAGCCGAAGAAGATTCGGATCCGAAAGCAGCATCTTCTTCTTTAGTACCTTCACTAATCCACACGTGCCACCTTACACGCTCTTACTCCTTCACCACTGCACTGCCCTCTGTCGCCTATAAATAACCACCCATCCAACGGTCTCTCCCTCTTCGTTCTTTCAACTCTCTCTCTCTCTCCCCAAGAAAATTAAAAACAAAAATACAATAGAAAAAAACAGATAATTTTCTCTCCAACCGGGCGAGAGAGCCTTGTCTTCGAAATATAAAATTACGCGGTCTCTCAAGCCGTCTCTTCTCTCTCCCTCTCTCTCTCCAACCCCCCACCAAAAGTCTTTGTTCCTGTTCGTGGTGGTGTTTTTCCTCGTCCATGGTGATCTGAAGGAGAGAGGGGACGCGGAGCGGCACTCAGTTTAGCTAAAAAACTCCTAGGGCTTTCCAATTCTTTGACGTCATCGTTTTTCGCTTGCTGGAAAGTAGGGGCTCGGAGTGGTGGAAGAGTATTTGCTTTGAGCGACAATGCCTGCATTGGACGCTCTCGATTCGTTCCTGTTCTCTCTAAGCAGAGCGCTCTGTAGTCCTTTGGCCGTCTTCGTTCAGATCCAGGTTTGTTCTCCTCTCCGCCTTGTGGTTGCAGATCCAAAAGTGTTTGGCTGCGGAGAAAGTTGGGGAAATAAGAAATGTGATGGGAACTTCTAATTGCGTTGTTTGGCTCAGTTCTTCATGTTTTTCTCTCTTCGTTTTCTCAATAATTTTTGTGTAATATTCAAAACTTGGTTCCCTGTTTCTTGCGTTTTCTTGGCAGCCAAAGCGAAGGATTAGTTAGTTTCTTAATTGCTTGAGCTGCGGTTTTTCTGACACTGAAGTTATCCTGGTTTGTTTATACTGTGGTATCAACAACTTCGAGTTTCTTGTTGTGAGAAGATCGCACGTTTTCATACTGGTTTCACATCTAGATACCTCTTTTTATAGCGAATGGACGTAAGTGAGTTCGTTTCTGAATTGCAAAACGGCGGTTAATTGTTTGATATTTTGCACAGCTGTGGGTATCCGTGTTAATTTGGTTTTACTACGATGAAAATATGACTCCAATCTAATTTAGACCACTACGTGAGATGAAAATGGAAGTTCTTCACTAGATTCTTTTTTTCTTTTTTGGGAGAATTATCACGGCTCAACATTCATAGATAAAGGTATCTTCTGGCTGTGGTGATTTCTTGTAGCATCAGGATACTATAATAATACTTCCCAATAGCTGAGGTGACTACTCATTTTAAACCAAAAAACTGCCAGTCCTTGTAAAGAGGAAATTTATTTAGTTGATGAGAAGTTACAGCTGTTCTCTTAAATGGGCTAGAAAATGTTTTCATAAAACTGGCCTGGATTCATTCAGTTGAAAAAAGAATAATAATTTAAATGGTCGATGGACTTAGAGTAAGAGACTGAAAGGCTTGGTGAAATTAAATGCTGCAAAGTTTGTTGTCTTGTATAATTGCCAGTCTTTTTATTTATTTAGTTAAATTTTTTGATAGCCAAAAGGGGGTGGGAGATTTTGGTGTCTTGAACCTGGGACCTCTTTGGTCGCAGGCTGCCACTCTTAATCAGCTTTGTCTGGTTCAATTTGTTGCTCATTTATTTATTTTTCTGGTTTGTATTGTCTCCAATAATATCCGGCTTATTTAAGATCTGGTGTCCATTGTGGTAAAGTTCATTTCCCATCCTCTTGATGCTTTTGGATATTTATATGCCGAGTTTGTAGCATTCAATTTGATTTTTCTTTTGCTGTAGGGATGTTTAATCTGTTTAACTCTTGCTCTTGGATGGGCCTGTGCAGCTTATGTCAGGTATTTCAATCAATGGATTAATTTTGGTTACAAATTAAAAGTTATGCCCTATACCAAGAATTCTTGTCATTTTGTTATAAAAACTAGGAGTTACCATTTCACTATTTTCCATCATCTTTTTCTCCCGCAGGAATAAACAGATCAATCAGATGAAGGACAGTATGCGAAGTGGCAATAGCTTTGCTTTTCTTAGTTGTGATATTAATGATCTTGAGCATTCTAATCAGGTCAATTTACCTGGAGTTTCGGTTGTCATGCCTTTAAAGGGTTTTGGAGAACACAATCTACATAATTGGAGAAGTCAGGTGAGGCTTTTATCATAAGCATTTGTATGCGCTTTTCAATTAAACAAGAAAAGCTTTCTTTTTCCAAAAATAAAAAGGAAAAATGAATGTTTATATGTTCGTAATGTCACTGCATGTAGCTAAGCAATTTTTTTTTTTTTTTCCAGTTTATTGTAAGTGTTTCAATTTCTTTTTGGAGCTAATACTTAGGCATGTTAAACATGTTTTCAGATTTTCCTTTCTTGTTTATATTTACTGTTAGAGTCCTTGTACCTATCTTAGAGCGATACTGAAGTTTTCCCCTTTGGTTGCACGTTTTTGTTCTGATATGAAGTTTTCATCATGGTAATGTCTCATGCGTGGATGCAGGTCACTTCTCTCTATGGAGGTCCATTAGAATTTCTTTTTGTGGTGGAAAGTCCTGAAGATCCTGCTTACCATGCTGTATCTTTGTTAATATCAGATTTTAAGGTATACATGATTTCGTGAATTTTGTATGGTTGTCTCTTTATGTTAATTTGAGAAGAAACTCCCAGAATTTGTTATGATCGGATGGATGGTTTATGTTCCTAAATGTAGAATACACTAATGTCTAAGGCAAAACCCTGCCTTCTAGTGTCTTTCATGAATTTATGGGTGTCTGGAACTTTTCCGAATTTCTTTACCATGGTTACCCTCTCACTAGTGTGCTTGTTTGATATGAACAGGATGAAATTGATGCTAAGATCGTTGTAGCTGGTTTGTCTACAACTTGTAGTCAAAAAATTCATAATCAATTGGTATGCAAAAAGCTTACAAGTCGGTAAAAGGTATTTGCCAATGCAACTATGACTCTTAATAAATTCATAATTAATGTGGCACTCTCGTGCAGGTTGGAGTGGAGAAGATGCATAAGGACAGCAAATATGTATTATTCTTGGATGACGATGTTAGGCTTCATCCTGGTTCAATTGGAGCCCTTACTGCAGAGATGGAAAAGAATCCTGATGTATGATATCAGAAATTAACTCCCAAACGCTGGCTATACTAATTCTAGGCACTTGATCTTTTTACTTCCTATGTAATAATTTTTTTGTGTAGTTTTGTTATGCACATGCTGCATTGGCCTAAACTGCGTTTCCTTTTGTACTTGACTTTATTTTTGTTTCCTTTTCAGATATTTATTCAAACTGGATATCCTCTTGATTTACCTTCAGGAAGTTTAGGGAGTTACTGCATCTATGAATATCATATGGTATGATCCCAAGCTCCTTAATACTTAATGTATGTGAAAGCACATGTCTTTTTCAGTATTATAGATTTTGGTAGGTGTCGTTTGTTTCCACCCTGGAAGTACATGTGACCAGAAAATGGTAGTTGTAAATGCTGCAGCCTGGGTTTGCTTGAAATTGTAGATACGGTTCATACAGAAAATAAAATTTTCTGTTAGGGAGCATTACGTTGCTATGTTGTAAAGCATAGAATTCCAATTTTATTAATATTTGTAAGATGCCCTCTCATTGTTCAGATCTCCTCGTGTCCACTCTGTGGGTGCACTAACGGGTACAAGAGTAGGGTGGTCATATGTTTAGTACTTAGGCCTATCCTCTAGACGGTATTTGGGCCCATATTTGAGGGCACATTTGAAGCAAATGTTGGAAGATTTTCTGGAAGTTTGAGTAACAGGTCAAGAAAAAGGCTTGTAAGGGTATATGTTATTCTGATTGATTGTCCTCAACGCCAAAGAAATCTGTTCTAGAAACCATCCCAAAATTCACATGTTTTTCGTTTGAATAACCAATAATGTCATCAAGAATACTTATGGACATAGCAAAGCGCTAACAAGTCAAGATATGCAGTTTATGAGGGACCTACCCAATTTTTAATAAAGTTGCAGCGAGAACAGAGTTCTATAAGCGATCGTTTTGGTCTCAGGGGGGTTTCTTGAGTTTTTCTGATCCAAAGTACTTGGATTGAACTTTGTCTGTTTTAATTTGAGTGGCTTGTGAATGGCTGTCTAGTAGTGGACTTATGTAGATATTGACATCTAGTTCTTAGCTTTCTTTATAGGTACTCAAAAATTGTATCCTTCAGTTCATGTATAGATGAGAATTTATTTTCCTTCTCAATTTCACAGCCTTGTTCAATGGGATTTGCTACTGGTGGAAAAACATTCTTTCTCTGGGGTGGATGCATGATGGTAACTATCTTCTCCCCTTTCCATTGATTCTGTGTTCACATAATTTAGATGCTGTTCTAATTGTTTTAGGTTGTCTGCAGATGCATGCTGATGATTTTAGACTGGATCGCTATGGTGTAGTCTCAGGACTTCGAGATGGTGGATACTCCGATGATATGACTCTTGCCGCTATAGCTGGTAATGAACTCTTCAGTAATTGATCTTCCTCGCAAGCTGTTTTAGAAGACTTAGAAGCATTGACTTATGAAAAGTTGTTAACCTTACTTATTAACTAAATGCTTGTGAACCTTTCTTTCTACCAACTTGGCATGTGTCAGATATCTGAACTGGAACTTCCCTTGGGTTGGTAGTCCATTTAGTTAAACCTATGCTTTTAATCCACAATTTGATGCTATCTTGAACTTCCTAGTGGCACCATCAGTTTGTTCCTAAGATTTGCTTAAAATTTCTTGTCATTGTAATTATATTGTCAATTGAATGTTAATTTGTTATTTTGTGCGGGAACTCTCAATGTTGGAAGACTGGTTGATATGCTATGACTGGTATGTTGCTCTATATCTGGTTCATGCTGTATACTCTTGGTTTTTGAAGTACTAAAATGTTGATCCTGGTGACGTCTGAGGAGGGTCTGGGACTATGGCTCGCAGCGATTGCAATTGCAATGCTTCATTTCTAGTCAACATGATACAAAGTGGCTGTTTATTTAATTGTTTATTATTTTTCCTTCTTAGGGGCCCATAACAGGCTCATATGGTCGCCTCCGGTTGCGGTGTTTCCTCATCCCCTTGGAAGCGATCTTACTTTCCCAAGGTTTTTAATTTTCCCTTGCTTAAACTCAAGTCTATTACACTTCTTTCCAGATTTTAATGCTTGACTTCTTGTCTAGGTATTGGAATTACTTGAGGAAGCAAACATTTGTTTTGGAGTCCTACATATCGAAGGTTAATTGGATAATGAATCGTGCATTGTTTACTTCCCACTGCTACCTGTCATGGGGATTTGTAGCACCCTACATCATGTCTATGATTCATATCACTGCAGCACTTAGAATTTACATTAAAGGGTACTCACTGGAGGAAACTACATTGACTTCTGGTGGTGAGCACACTATTCCTTTTTAGGTAGGTTATTAGTGTTGATTAGGTCAAATCGCTGTATTGTGCAGGATGAATCTTTTTTTCTTTTTTTTCTTTCTTTAAAGTGTTCCATCTTTAATTTATGCAATTATTTAATAATAGGGATTTTCAATCTTAATGATAAGAAATAAAAAAATAAAAAATTGTACGGTTACTGGAAGCAGGATTGCTAGTTCCCTGCTTTGCGAAAAACCCAGAACTTAGAAAACGAGGAAGAAAGAAGCTGGCTGTTTGAGTTGCTTAATACATTGTTACATTGGGGTGAGATGCTGCACCCTGAGATTTTATTTTTAATTGCTTTATCAAGGTCGTGTCCATTTTGACATAATATTTTTACATTGTTAAATCCTTTAAGCGATTTCTGTGTTAGCAATGAGAAATTTTAAGCCAGGAGTGCACTACTAACTTGAGAGTTCTATGAAACAATATCTCATATCTAATGGCGTAATAATTGATTGTTCAGGGTTATTACTGGTTGCCTCCCTCGCTACATGCACTGCTATAGAACTACTTTCAATGTGGAACTTGACAAGAGTAGAAGTTCAACTATGCAACATGTTATCTCCTGAGGCACCACAACTCTCACTTGGTTCTTACAACTGGAGCCTTGTGAGTACTTTTAAGTTTCTTCGAGTGAAATGTCTTGGTTAACTTGATATTATATTTTGTCTTGGAAGTTCCAAGGGTGTCTGCATATCTGTGACTGTCATCCAGCGTTCAAAAGTATTTCCAATTAACTTCCTGCATTTACATAGAGAAGTTTATCGATACTCTTTATATAGGTAAAACACTCCTGCATAGGACTGAAACAATGACTTCGGGCTCAACTCTTTACTTATAAGGAGAAATGCCATTTGGTCTAAGAACTATTTGCAACCATTTTATTAATACCGTTTCATTGTTTTTCTTCCAGTTAACGCTTTATGTATAAATGTGTAGAGTCACTCTTTAACTTAAGACGGGGTAGGCAAATTATTGGATTCAGAATCTTAAGAGACTTGATTAGGTATTCAGTAAAGACAATTGTTGTGTTCCCTTTTAGATTAAAGTGTAGGTAATTTTAGTGAGATGTCAAACGACAAGGTTTTCTTAGAAGCAATTGTGACAAGCTGTATTCAACAACAATAATTGCACCCTTTTATACGAGATATTGCTCCAACTTCAAGACCAAAGAGATAAACACTCTAAATTGCTTGTGTTGGGACATCAAGCTGATGGCTGATTATTAGTTACTAATTAGTTGGACTGATTTTCACTTGAGCAGGTATTCATTGCGATGGTAGTGGATAACTTTTTGTACCCTGTATCGGCAATGCGTTCTCATTGTTCTCAATCGATCAACTGGTCTGGCATCCGATACCATTTGAAGAATGGAAAGATAAGCCAGGTAAGCTAGCTAAGATCTTCTGCTATTTCAGAAACACATATCTCCAATCAAGAATTATTGTATGGCTTACATTTGAACCATAATTTCCACATGATATAAATCAATGCTAAACATTTTCCTGACATACACGACATTAGTTTCACGGGATACGGACAAATGGTTTTTGGTACAGGCTTAGGGATAAAATATTTCCCTTTTGAGGAGTTTCGATCAATTCCTTACTCTTTTGGCTGTGTGCCCATCCATAATATTCTGTTGTTTAGAGAAATTATATTTTTTCATTTTTATTTTATTTTCTAAAATGTGACATCAAGAAGATTTTCTAAGTTTGGAGAGAAAAGCTCAAGAGGTTTTGATAATTTCATTCTGTCACAACAGAGAGCTTTCGTTCTTGTAATGATCTTTCCATTATTTCTAACCAATGCTGATTTTATGTGCTCTACAGATTGAAAGAAGCAAGGACAAGGGTCCAATTTTTACGGACTTGGGAGGGAAGAATTTGTATGGGAGAAAAGGCGCTCCTCCGAAGGTCTCATTCCTCAGCTCATTGGCCAGATCTATGGCACAGTGGCACCAGCCAAAAAAATATGATGTCTAGAAACTGTTTCTGGGAAAATAAAATAAGAAGACAGAAAGGACAACAAAAAAAGAAGTATTGGATCACTTTGCTCACCATTTGAGATGTCATGAGCATCAAGGGCTTCGGACAAGATTGTTATGGAGTATTTGGTCCTCTTAGATTGCGTGTCTAGTCCGCTACAGATTGATCAGCTTAGGAATTTTTTGCTTCCATTTGTTAAATCCATTCAATCAATTTGATTATTTGTCGTCACCCACCTTGTTTGGGCTGACTTAGTGATTTACTCTTATTTTGTTCGCAAGGTTATGAGGCCTTGCACGGTTAAAATTCGTAGTGCTAGACTGTAGATTTATGATTCCCATCTTTCTGAATGCTGACTATTTATTTTGTCTGACTATTGTTATGTTCAGATTCAGGCATTGGTTTAATTTTTTCCTTCTCTCCCTCCTCTCCCGCCCCCTTCTTTCTGTTATGCAACAATAACTACATTTCTTTTCCAGCGAAAATTATAGCATTATTAGAAAATGCCAATGCCATCGTATAAGACGTTTGATTTGTTTCTCCCAAAGTTAGAGCAATAATCAGGACGTACTTGCTTCACTTTTTTTTTTCCCCTCCCAAACAGTGGCAGAGATTAACCTCTGCTCTAAGTCCTGTTGCTGGCAATTAATGAACAAACTTTTCTCTAGTAAAGCTTACAAACCCATGACTGCGACTGCTCCAGGTCACCCACGTAGAACCTAGTCAACAAAGGCAGGAACGTCCACAAAAAAACTGTTTAAAAACAAGACTCTTAAAGTACATTTCTCGTTGGTCTCTCAAAGCAGCGGCAGTAACTATTACTTCTCCAGATCGCCAATATGAAACTCATCAACCATGTCAAATACAAGACTTGCGTGCTGTGGCCTGAGAAATGGAAGATTAACAAGATATTAGAAACTTTAGTACCATTAATTGATCATACACTTGTAAATATCGAGAATATGTATCAAACTTGCATGGAAATCTCAAGGAATAGAACTACAACATCTATAGAACTTTGATATGCGTACACTGATGGATTGTGAATAATGAAAGAGATGAGAAGGGAAAAACAAACGCTGATTACTGCTCTCAAACAATTGGTGAGGCGTAAAGATTGTGTAGCAAACGGATGCTTACCCATAAAATCCTGCGGTTGCATCAGCACCGGCATGAGTTAAGATGGCATCACCACCCGGATGGACGTCTACGTATGGAGTAACATCATAAACCTACAATCAACGAAAGAAAAATGGCAAAAATAAGAAAGCTGCTCTAGATTTCCAAGTGTTAAATGAAGCCCCAAATCTGAGTATCGGGTAAGACCTTGTCCTTGATGATGATCCAGCAATCAGTTCTCTTGTTATGCAATGATATTTCAGCCTTAGTGTAGAATTTGAATTCCTAAAAGACATAAAAGTAAAGTTGGAGTCATGAAACTATCTGAAAGTAACAGAGCACATTGCAAATATTTCCCTTTTCAATTATTGAGTCCAATTGTTCAAATCAATTTAATTTCTTCCACTTTCTGATTGAAATCCTTAACAGAAACTAGTCATATGAAATGCAAGATAACAGGCACTAGCTTGTCTGTATCACTCTGTTATCATATAGTATGCAATCAATTTATAAGACATCTTTTAAAGATTTTAACAGAAAGTACTCTATTAGGATAATTGGGTATCATAAGGATTGCAATAAAAAATGGAGTCTCAGATGAAGTCTGTAGAATACCGTAAACCATGATGTATTTAAACAATAAGATGTCATAGGCATCTTGATTCCATACATTTTTACCAACAATGGAAAACGTCATCAGTTTAATACAAAGTATATCAAACGAGGTTAAATAATGTATTGCATTAAGCTCAAGCTTATGGGGTTCACGTATCTTCATTAAATATGGATCTCTTCATCAAGAAATCAAGTATCCCACTTCTGCTGCTATGACCATGTAACAGCCTCTATCAGAACATCCGCACTGTCCCCTCCCTCTGTTCCCCCTCCCCATCTCTAATCACAAGATTCTAGTCAACAGACTACATTGATACAAAGAAGTTTCTTTGAAGGAAAAATCTGTATGCATATCTGGATTTACTCGCTTCCTTTACATCAATCCTAATCTGCTTCTAATCTCAAACTCAAGGATATTATAAGTGAGCAGATTCATCTGCACCTAAGGTGCACATTTCCCTCATTTTTGCCCTAATCTCGTACTCTACTATTACAACTAAATCATTGAAGGGAATGGCAGTAATTAACGAATGCTTTAATAGTATAGAAGACAGATCATAGATGTGCTATGTGCATAATCAAAGACAGAGCTTCTCACAAATTTGAAGTAGAGATCAAGATTTAACAGCATGATGCTCTCTCTTTATTCAAATCTACGTCCACTGTTTGAAATATAATTTCTCTTTTGATTAATTTTTTCATTAAATATTCATAGCTTCAAACTCTAATAGCACTTGTAGGTTCCTTTTTTTGAACCTGACTTCCCAGAATGAAGCCTAAAACAATGCACCACATTAACTTCTCACATTTCAAAAACCAAACACCACACGAGATAAAACCAAATTCATTCAGTTATCTAGAAACAAACAGAACATCAAATCGTCTCCAAAAAGTCAAAATCTAAAGGTGCCAAAGAAACAAAAAAGTAAGTCTGAAGGAATTGAGTCTGAGGAGGAAACAATCTCAAGAGACATTAGGAGTTTATGGAGTTAATTTACCAAATGTTTACCTTCTTATTCTTCACATTTGACTCGACCTTTTTCGATTGACCTGCCGTAAAAGTTTTCCCCCCAATCAAACGCAATGTGCATATAAATGACAACTATCAGAAATAGTTGCATTTTGGGTCAAATAAGCGGTAAAGAAAATGAAAGTGAAAAGGTGAAGAAAAACAAAGAAGTTTACCAGATTTACGGCCTCGCGGGATCAAAATTAGTGCTCCCAAAAGGACACCCAGAATCAGTGCCAGTACAGCTATCATCATATTCCAAATTCCGGTTCCTTGTAAAGCTTAGCTTCCATCAGATTTGAACAAATCAGATAAACTAAAATAAGCTTCAACAAGTCTCTAAATGAAACCAAAAGAAAATCTAACACAAAAGAAAAAGAAAAAACTTTGAATCAATGGCTTTTCTTTCGCATCTGTCCCCAGAATCAATACTTCTAATTCAAACAACGCACTCACGTTATTTATCGACAGCTGTTTTACTATTTTCAAGCAAAGGTACCAATCCAAGTCGAGCTTTTCGCTCAAAACCCGATATTGCCAGCTAAACACAGATTCTCTAAGCACCCAGTCCCACCCAAAAATGGCAGCTGACAAAAAGATACGGGAAGAAAAGGTTAATAGTGAGTGGGTTTTCGGGTTAATTATAAACAGACAAAGAAACAGAATTTCGGCGAAGTAAATTTAGAATCGGATATACTGGTACGGTTCTGCATTGCAATTACCGGAGCTAGATAGCTGGCATGAAGGGAGGCAAACGGAGGAGCCCGGTGAAGCAATGGACTTGGGCACCTGGGCGCTGACGGAGGCCGAAACGAGTAATTGTGATCTGTTCCTGGGTACCGCAAGTTAGCCAAACGGATCTATGATTAATACTTATTGCGACGAGATATGTTCCAATTTCAACGTAGAATCTCGCTGCAATAGAGAATTTGGAAAGGAAATCACCAACTCCGATGCATAAAATAGGACGATAAAGTGAATTCAGTGACCATGAACCCCATTTTATTAAAATCGTTGGTAATGAACTGGCCTTTGTAGCCCGTATAGCTTATTTAGTAACGCCAAGGCATTGAAAAGACTATCTAACCAACGATGCTTTTGTTGTCAAAAATTCCTATGCATTCCCAAGCATGAAGTTGATCTTTGTGCATGCCTTTTAATCCAAAATATGAAGACAATAGTTAAATCAAAGAAATTTGGTGGGCTAATTCTTGGAACAAAACCCTAGTACATGTTGTCAATCACTTGTTATTTTATTAGTAAGTTAGTATGAATTGGGACCAAGAGTTTTCAAGTTCCACATCCAAATGAATGAGTTAAGTGGGTGCATATAAAAAAGAAAAAAATTATTTTTCTTATTCTAAGTGTTAAGCTAACAAAGTGTTTTATATTACTAATATTTTAATTTGTATATTATCTATATGGTCATGTCTTTCTCTTTTTTAATGTTTAGCTTTAAGGAAGAAGTTATGTCCCTCTTAATGTTCAAGTATAACACTTTATTATAAATTGGATTCTGTAATTTCATCTTATTGATCTATCGCATTACTTGTTGACCAACCCATGTTCTTAGTCTAATATTTTTTTAGTACTACTGATCCATAGTTTCATGTATTATTTGTTTTAACAACCAATTTTTTAAAAGAGACATTAAATCCTTTCTAAGACTAAGCAAAAAACCAAGAGACATATTTTTGGTTGTGATTAAAACTCCCTTAGTTTCTGATACCAGGAAAGTTGGACTATGAATCCTCCACTTACGGAGCGATGTTCACGAGAAGGAAGCTAGAGTTTGGGTTCACACTGTTGTACGGCCTTCCTGATGATCAACCATGGAAGACAGACTGTCATGCATGCTTTCCTTTTTCCTCCACCGAAAGTCACACCACCTTCTGCCAGAATTATTCGTTAGGAATAGGATAAAGCTACAATCAAAGAATCAATCACTTCACAACTTTCCTCTCCAAGTATTCTTCTTTTTATCTCTTTTCCTGCCTCTTGACAAACAGTTCCCCTGAAACAAAAGTAATCAACAGCAGCAGCATCAAAGATGGGTTGTTTCAGTTTCCGCGGCTCCAAAGCCCCGTCTTCCATGAAAACTTCCTTCCCGGAAGCTCCTCAACAAGGCCCAGAACCCAAAAACATCAAAGAGGAAGTTCTTTTGCGGATCCCAGGATGCCAAGTTCATCTAATGGACGACGGAGAAGCTGTAGAGCTCGCAAATGGCGAGTTCAGGCTCGTTCAACTCTCCGACGACAATGTTTCTCTTGCCACCATTATAAAAGTTGGGGAGGATATACAGTGGCCTCTGACAAAAGACGAGCCGGTGGTGAAAGTTGACACTCTCCAGTATCTATTCTCGTTGCCGATGAAAGACGGTGATCCTCTCAGCTACGGGGTCACTTTCCCAGAGCAGTCCGGAGGTAGCAGCTTGGGTATGTTGGACTCTTTCTTAAAGGAGCACTCCTGCTTTTCGTGTCCGGCGACCATTAGAAACAAGAAAGTGGACTGGAAAGAGTTTGCTCCGAGGATGGAAGACTATAACAATGTGTTGGCCAGGGCCATTGCAGGAGGTACTGGTCAGATTGTGAAAGGGATCTTCATCTGTAGCAATGCTTACACGAACCAGGTCCGTATATATTCTAAATTTCCAAACATTAATATAGAAGTTGATTTGCGTGATGAATATTATTCATAAATTCAAGTTCATAAGCTCTGAGAAGTTTTTTCTCTATTAATTTTCTATAGTTCTATGAACAAGTAGGGTGTTAAAACATTCTCAATGTTTATAACTCACTGCGCAATCTTTTTATAAAAGATTTACTCGTCTTACAAACTTTAAGAAGAGAATGAACTTTTTAATGTGGTATTGAAATATATAGTTTAAGTACAAGCATTTGATGATGTTGCTCTAAACTCCACCTTAGAGTGGTTATGACAAAGATATTGGTATGTTTAACATTATCTAACCTATGATGAAATCTTTTATATATGAAAAATGTGTCCTCTTTCTTATAAACAACTTTTAAAAGGAAAATGATTTTTACAGTACAAAATACTGAAAAACCTTATGATAAGTGATAAAAAAAGTAAATAAAAAACTTTAAGCAATAAACCGAAATTCTTGCTTTCAATTTTTCTTCAGATATTTACTACAAAGTGCCAAAAAATTGCAGGTCCAAAAAGGAGGAGAAATGATTGTGACCAGTGCTGCAGAGGGAAAAAATGGTGTCCCGGCAAGAGAAAGTAACAGCGATAGAAGCACTGGTCCTAAGAAGAAGAGCGGAATCAACAAAAGCTTAAAACGGTATCCCAAATTATATGAACAGCTTTATCCCAATATCAAGCAAACATGAAGCTATCTTTCCATTAAAAATGTTGTTTTTGCTTTCTGTTGCTTATGCTTTAGTGTGAGACAACTATCAAAGATGACGGAAAAAATAAGCAAAACCATGCTGGATGGAATTGGCATTGCCACAGGAACAGTGATGAGACCCATTGTTAAATCCCAAGCTGGGAAGGCATTCCTTGCCATGGTTCCAGGAGAGGTCCTCTTGGCTTCACTTGATGCTGTCAGTAAGTTCAAATCCTTCTGCTTTACCAGCGAAAGTTGAAATTCTTATGTTTTATTGTGGAATTTCATATGTTAAACCTCACTGGGATTTGTCTTGCCAACTACAGATAAGGTTTTTGATGCAGCCGAAGCTGCTGAGAAACAAGTTTTTTCTGCCACCTCCAGTAGTGCAACTAGAATGGTCACAAATAGGTACTTACCTATATTTTTTTATTAAACAGTATATGAACGTTGATTCTACACCATCACATAAACACTTAATATACACAAATAAAGAGACTATACTATTAAAAATAATAGTTGTCTTGCATTATAATATTTTCGTTTGATATTCTTATTATGTCTTTAGACATTCATTTCCCTTAATAATTAGTTTTAGAGAAAGAGATTAAATAATTTTTAACACAATATAAGATTTTAAATTCAAAAGCAACACCAAAGTACAAATTAGATTTCCTTGATCTCATCCCATCAGTTCCTAATTTGTGCATTGAGTCTTTGTGATTTTTCCATGCTTGGGTTGATATTGTGTATTGAAAACTGAGATTATACCACATCACTAATATATTAATATGACATTCCATTTAAATATTTCATTTTTCTCTCTTAGCAAACAACTGTAAAGGAGAAAGTTAAATTATTTTTAATAATATTTTGATTTGACATTCTCTTTCAATGTATTCACATGTTTTCCTTTCTTAATCATTGATTTTAAAAGAAGAAATTTGATTACAACAAAGCAACATCTTTCAATGAAGCTTTATAGTTATTCCTAGTATTCCTCATAAAAACTGATTTCTTCATCAATTGTATCTTTTGCTCTCACTACTTGGCTGCCATTTTATACATGATTCATCATTTTGAGCTGCACATCCGGAATTTCACCTGCTGAATAAAAAAGAAGAGATATTTTGTGAACTGTGGATCATTCTTGTCTTGAACTTGTTTCCCCTTTCTTCTGATAATCTTTCATATTTCACTTCAAACTGTAACTTTTGTGTCATCTTCTTGGGCATCAGATTTGGGGAAAGTGCAGGGGAGGCCACCGGGGATGCGCTTGCAACCGCCGGCCACTGGGCCGGCACTGCTTGGAATGTTTTGAAGATTCGCAAGGCCATCAATCCAGCATCCTCTGTCTCCACGGGAGTCCTGAAGAATGCCGCAAAGGACAAGAACAGAAAATAGCGATGGTCAGTAACAGCGTAGGAAGCAACGCCTGATTCGCTGAAGTGGCTGTTAACTATGTTAGTCACCAACGATCACTTTCCCTGCTCAACCCAGCAGGACATGCCTTTTCTTTTTATCTTTTTCATGGGGGTGTTTTATGTGCATTCATGCCTCCTGCTCTTGACTTGTTTTATTATTAAGCTATAATTGGGGTTCTTCAAGGATCTATAACCTAATCCCAGCAATTAGAGTAAAGTTTATTCTGATTAAGAAATGCATAGAAATAAGAAAAAGACTAAGAATAATGATTAAAGCCATAGTTAGACTTTTTCGAAGACTTGACATGATATCACAATAGTTAGTTAAAGTTTCCTTTAATCAAACTATCAAAATAAGTGGAAAATGATTATGAAACTTAGATAAAAGTTGTTTTTATTGAATAAGCAAACCAATTTTACAATCGATTGGAAGAAATGATTTCCAAGATGAAAATACAAGTGTGTTTCCTACTGTTTTTACATAACAAAACTGTACAACAAAAAAAAAAAAATTTAAATAAGTTTCCTGCTTGGTTGGTCCTCCTCCAATGTTGCAGAGCTCAGATTTCACTAAGAGGGGTGCCTGGCGTGCTGGAGAGGCGAAAGCTAAAGGCTGGCTTGCCATGCAGAGCAAGCCAGCGTGCATGGTGGAGGGGTTTGGTTCCCACTTTTGGACCCCTTTGACCCTCCTACGTGGCTGCCACGTTGCTGCCACCTCATCTCCGAACACAAACAAATATATAAAAGTAAGAAAGAGACTAGATTGAAACAACCTAACGAGAACAAATGAATAAAATAAATATCATGTCCAGCATAACCCAAAAATAATAGGGAGAAGGCCCACATAAAGATCCAATGGTTGAACTAGAAAGTTGAATCGATCTTCTTTGTTATCAGCAGTTCATCTCCTGCTCTTGATGGTGGTGCTTGAATTAATGCTGTAAATCAAAATCAGCATACGCAAACTGAAAAAAAAAAAAAAAATCTCAGTTCTTATGCAACTTAAAAGGAACAAGAAAACGTTTGTTAAGTGGTTTGAAAAATGTTTTTATGCTTGATTTTAAAAGATACTTAGGAATGATATAAAATTGAAAAGTGTTTCTAGTATTATATGTATTTCAACGTATGTAACGATAATTTAAAATTGATTATTAAGATTTTCATGAATTTTTATCCCGACAAATAGAAGCGATGAGGAGAAGGCAATGACAACCTGACGTGGCAGTCCACATAGAATATTCGTGAAATTGGCACAACGGCATGTCGTATTGGCATAGAATTTAAGGCTCTGCAACACCTTGGAAAGGGCAGAAGAGCTGTAGAGGTGAAGAGAAAAAAGAATGAAATCCGTTGGCTCAATCCAAGGCCTTTTTGATTTTTCTTTAAAAGATGTGACGAAGTGTGGCTCACAACAATTTATATACTATCAGGTTAAACAAGACATATACATATGCACAAACAGGATTAGTTTTTGAAAGGTGGTTCAATCTAAGCTATCTTCGCATATATGTCCACTCCATTCCAACAACTTGCTATGGTCATTTTTTCAATCAATTTTTAATTGATTAGAAGGAATAATCAATTCTTTAAATTTGATTATAAATATCTCTCTTCAAGAAAACAAATTTCAAACCAAACTTTTAATAATACTACAAAAGATGTTTAAAAGCTTCTAATTAGTACTAGGAAGTTAATATAATATGATATAGACAAAATTAATTTCCAAACTCTAGAACAATTACTTACTTTTCATTACTCAAACTACATTATCTTATCACTTATGACCAAAAGTATATGATTTTGATAAATGACACAAAGTTCAAACATCTTGATAACTATTATGTTATCTCATCACCCATGACCAAAAGCGTATGGTCTTGATAAATGGCACAAAGTTCAAACACCTTGATAGCAGTTCCTCTTTACTTGCAAACCTCCTCTTGCATATTAATAATCGCTAAGCTATCATGGGGTCAAAGGTTTACTTGGTAAATGTATCTGTTTTTTTGAAACTTATTGTAGATGAGTAAGAAGTACTAGCTTGAGAGTAATCCATCAATTCATAGTTTTAGTACCAAAATACGTTAGAATTTGGGGGTACCTCAATTGTAAATCAGAAACAGACAAATATTTCTGTGGAAGCTAATTCTTACTATCAACAACACTCCAACTCAAATGAGCTTTACAGCTAGCCATCTGATTTTAGTCTCTGAGGTTGATCTTTATCGTAAATGAAGTAGATAACTTGTCTACTAACAACTGCAACACAACACAATACAACCTCTTTAGCAATGATGGCAAAACACCAACATGTATGGCCAACATTGAAGTTTGCTTTTCTCATTGTCGAAGCTAATCAACAGGGGGAAAAATTAAAAAAGACTACAAGGGTTGCTCATTAGCAATCAGATCTTTAGCTAGAGAACAACCATTTCAAAGGAAGTTACCCTCTCCGAGCTCTATGTGCTTCAAAACTTTCATGTGTATACAAGTGCCAAAATTTTCCAGTAGTTTGTTACCTCCAAAATGAATACCCATACATGTGGAGGATTACAAACCAGTAATTTACTTGCAGAAAGAAAAAATAAACAAACAAAATAAGATCCTGCAGAGTTAAGCTGTTTGATTTTTGCAGGTCCAGAAAAATTCTTTAGCTAGTCCAATATCATACCAAATTCTTACACGGATTATAAATGTTAATTGTCATCCTTCAAGCAAAAGTTACAGTTTTCTCAATATGGGTAGTGCCAAAGATATTCCTCTGTCGAAGAAACCTAGGACATGTGCGCCAAATTGTACTTCAATAGTGCTCAAAAGAAACTAGAAAACAAACAAGTAAAACTGCTGTTGAGGCTCAAGGTTTGTTGTGATCCAGAGAACGAATTTTACATAAATCCTGATTCAATGTCTTCAGAATTTCCAGAGAAATTAGAACTCATTTGAAGAGTCTAATCCTCAAGGTATGATGTTTCAAAAAGATAAAGCTGTGGGAAGCCATTATTTGAACAATGGCGCAAATCCGTTCAAGGAAATATGTGTGCAAGGCAGTTTATCAATCTACTAAATCAGTTCATTGAATGAAGAAAGCCATCTGATACAATTTGTGTACTACTTTGGATTAAAAATGGAGAAAATCTGACAGCAATTGGATAACTTATCATATACTCACTGCATGTCAGGATCAAAAGCAAAGATTCCCTTTACATTTGACTAAAAGTGAAAAGATTACTTGAGCAAAGGCTACCCCAACTGAAAAGCGCTGGGGAAATTTGAAGAAGTATCTACTTCTTCCATACAAATATGAGTCACTTGGTATTATTCCAAAGTAATGGCAGGAATGAAAAACCTCCAATCCCTTAAAAAAGTTTACCCGATTTGGTTGTGGAACCATTTCTTGGAGAAGTCACATGAAGGAAGCAAATGGAAGTATCTCCATTCAGGATATTGGTTATCTCTAAGGGTCATTCATCCTCTTATTCATTCAATTTCAGGCATTAGCCTTCCAATTACTTTGCCTTTGGAACTTCTACTGTTGTATTCTGTAGTTTTAGCATCACAGTTTTCCAAGTATGTTACACTGCAGTGCAGTTATGTGTATCACGATTGAACCACGGAGAAAACCTTCTATTGAAGTCTATATTTCCAAGTATAGACCACTTAAGACCACAGGATTACTGATCCAATCGCACCAAACAAGATTTCAAATTAAGACCGTGTTTGTGGTTTACTAAATGCTAACAAAACTTCTCATTAGTGCGAAAGAAAATAATCAATCTCCAGGCACTGCACAAACCATTATGTGATCATCAGATCCTAACACCTACAAAGAAAATTCAGGCCCTCCAAGAAACATGATATTCGAAGATATAATCAACACAACGCACCACATTGATGTAAGATTTCAATCATAGGTCAGGGCGTTAGTGATAGGCCAGCTTACATTTCTATTCTAGAACAAACCTCTAAAGTACACTATGTGAAACTAAAAAAATTGAAAATAACGCACAACAAATTAACTACTTGAAAACACAGAGGAAGCACCCAAAACCTTAAGCTTTGCTTATAGGTCGACCCAATCCAACTAAGCCTTTCTCGCGCCAATAGATGTTGGTCCATCCACATGTTTCCTAGCAGGTTAAAATACTACAAAATTTCACCTACATCTCATACGATCAAGCATGCGACTTCAAATGCACAGACACCTATGATCCCAGTGCTCACCCGAAAATTCCAGAAATTCTGATTCCAATTAGCCATATTCTAGATTTTGTAATTCCTCTTCAAATGTCATTAACATTATGTGCTAGAAGATCAAATTGTGAGCCTGAATTACTGAAATCATAACTTGGGTAGTGTTACCCCCAGGTGCCACGTAGGTGCTAAAGAAGTGCTGCCTGAGGATTAGCCGAACCAAGGGGTGGGTGTTGCACGGGAAAGGGGAATTAAGGCCTCTTAAAAGTATATGCAGACTTCAGAACACGCGTCAAGAGCAGAGCACGCGTCGGCCTGCATCCAAATTCGTTGGCTGCCTAGAAGATTTGTCTCATTCCGTATGTAACAAGCGACGATCGACTATCTCAGGAAGCAACGTAGACTGCTTAATGAGCAGAGTAGGCAATTATGGTTTTTTTGTATTGTGGGTAAGGGGAAATGGGTTTAAATAGATGGAAGCATAGTTGAAAAGGATAGGCAATACACTTGTAATGATCCCCAGTTTTGGTAGTATTCTATCAATGCAAATAGTCAGTTTCCCCATTCTCAGTTGTTAACCGCTATTGAAAGTCATAGGCCACCTGCGAAGAAACAAACACCAAGGTCCATGGAGTGATTTCACGGTCCAAGGTCTAGTTACACGTTCAGAATCCCGACGTTGTAACATTTTGGTATCCCGGAGCTAGGTTCCTGAGATGGCCAAGTCTTCTTGGTTCGATAGAATTGAGGCCAAAATAGCCCAAATGGATGCTGATAACAATCAAAGGTTTATGGAAATTCTAGAAAGCATTCAGCACCTATCGGCTTCCACCAACAATTGGAATCGCAATAGCAATTCGATTCCTAATCGAGGGGAAGGAAGCTCCCATAGGGCTGGAAGCAACGGACCTCGAGGAGGACCGGATGCTAGAGGACTTTCACGAGGAGTCTGATTTAACTTTCCTCATTTTAACAGAAGCGAGGATCGAGTGGACTGGGCCAGTCAAGCAGAGCAATTCTTTGAGTTCCATGATACGCCCAAGTATGAGAAGGTTTGTGTAGCAGCTTGGTACATGGAAGGCGATGCCCGAATTTAGTACAGAATCTTCAAATAAGAGTTCGATGACCAGGAAATTTCTTGGTCACTTCTGGTGAAAGAGTTGGGAGAACATTTTGGTACAACATAGTATCAGAGTGCGTTTGGCGACTTAATCCACTTAATGTAAACAGGTTCGGTGGATGAGTATTATCTCCATTTTTCTAAGTTGCTACTGCATACAACAAAGTTAGCACTAGATCACCAGATTGCTTGTTTTTCCATGGGATTGAAGGATGCAATATGAGTTGATGTGCTTGTATGCTAACCATTAATGTTGTTGTCAACCTTGGGGCCTTTATGAATCTCTTCATCAAGGGAGTCACCTAGTGGTTCTGGCAAAATGTCCATATGAGGGGTCCAGTGGACCAAGCAAAGCAATCGTTCCAGTAAGAAAGCTATCTCCAGCAAATTTGGTGGATTGCAAGGCCAAGGGCCTCTGTTTCCACTACAATGAGTGGTTTGGTCAAGGCCATCAGTGCAAGCGGTTGTTTATTATTGATGGAACATGGCCGACAGAAGATGTAGTGAAGGATGAGATGGTGGAAGAAGTTATGAAGGAAGAGGAGCCTGAGATTTTGCTAAACACAATGTCAGGACCTAATGCTCCTCAGACCATGTGAATGCTAGGGCAAATGGGTTAGAAAAATATGCGGGTTCAGGTTCTACTAGACTCTGGAAGCTCACATAACTTTGTGAACGAAAATCTTGCAACAAAAATAGGGTTGAAGATAAATAGGCAAGGAAACTTCAACGTTAGAGTAGTTAACAGAGATCGATTAGTTAGTTCAGGTTAGTGTGTGGGTCTCTCCATAGCTTTGCAAGGAGTGGTTTTTGTGATAGATTTCTTCCTTCTTCCTCTTAAGGGAGTGGATGTTGTGTTATGTGTAGGCCTATGGGATTTTGACAAGCTAACAATAGAATTTACCACTCAAGGAAAAAGAATAGTCTTGAAGGGAGGGAATATTTTGGCTCACCGTCTAATAAATGGAGAGAAAATGGGGAAGGAGCTCGTAAAAGAGAAGGAGGGCATGTTGTTGTGTATCTCAAATGTCGAGGAAGCAACTATGGGAGATACAAAATCCAAGGATGGGGAGGTGCAAATAGAAGAAAAGGAAATAAAAGAGTTGCTAAGCGAGTTTCAAGATGTTTTCAGGGAGCCCACAAAGTTACCCCTTCACTGCACACATGACCATGCGATAATGCTAAAGGACCCGGGGCATCCTGTCTCGGTTCACCCTTATCGTTATCCATTTTCTCAAAAGGCTAAGATAGAGAAGGTAGTTAACGAACTACTAGAATCGGGGATCATAAGGAATAATATAAGTCCTTTGTCCTCGCCTTTGTTGCTTGTTAAGAAAAGATATGGGTCCTGGCAGTTATGTGTGGACTATAGAGAGCTAAATAAGAGGACTATGGAAGATAAATTCCCTATGCCAATGGTGAATGAGCTCTTAGATGGGCTGCACGGAGCTAAGGTCTTCTCGAAATTGGATCTAAGGGAGGGATACTACTAGATCAAGATTAAGTTGGAAGATATCCCCAAGACAGCATTTCGAACACACAACGGGCACTACGAATTTATGGTGATGCCATTTGGCTTATCAAATGCTCCATCAACATTTCAGTCTCTCATGAACTCAATCTTCCGGCCATTCTTTAGGAGGTTTGTTCTAGTTTTTTTTTACGATATCCTTATATATAGCCCCTCTGTAGAAGAGCCTGAGGTTCATCTAAGGTCAATTTTTTCTACCCTTCGTCAACACAAGCTTTATGTTAAAGAAAGCAAGTGTGAATTTTTAAAGGGGTAAATTAAGTTCCTAGGTCACGTAGTAAACGGCCAAGGAGTTTCTGTGGACAAGGACAAAATCTAGGCTATCACAGCATGGGAAAAGCCTACAATGATCAAGAAACTTAGGGGCTTTCTTGGGCTTTCGGGATATTACCAAAAATTCATTAAAGATTACGGAAAGATTGAAAGTCCATTCACCAACATATTGAGAAAGGATGGATTTCACTGGACATAAGAAGTAGAGGAAGCTTTTCGTCTTTTAAAAGAAGCCTTGACTAAAGCTCCTGTTCTGGTCCTCCTAACTTCCAACAACCTTTCAAAATAATGTGTGATGCATCCAGAGTCAAAGTAGGGGCAGTCTTAGCCCAAGATGGTAAACCCATTTCTTTCTTCAGCAAAGCTCTCCATGGTAAGAATCTTTCTCTTTCAACATATGAAAAAGAAATCTTGTTGTTGTTTTGGCAGTTAACCATTGAAGGCATTACCTGTTGGGACACCGGTTTATTGTCAAATCTGACCAACGAAGCTTGAAGTATATGTGGGATCAGAAGCTCATAACCTTTTCCTAGCAGCAGTGGATAGCCAAACTTATGGGGTTTGACTTCACCGTGGAGTATGTCCCTAGAAAGGAAAATGTAGTTGCCGATGCATTGTCCCGTTATGCAGAAAAGGGGGAACAAAAAGGTGAGTCAGCTAACCCAGATAAAAAGAAAACCATTAGTGAACAAGAAGGGAGTGGGCCCAAGGATCCGCAAATCCTGAGTGAAAGGGGCATCAAAATAAAACAAAGGCAAGAATGGGAAAACCAACATGAGGGGCAGTTACAAGCATTCACAAGCCCTGTCCCATGCTAGCTTGACTCTATTTGAGAAGAAATTCAAAGTAACTCAAAGTCGAAGGAATTATTAGAACAAATCATCTCAGGCGAGGCAATAAGCCTTTGGGAAGTGAAAGAAGGTATAATTTTTTTTAAAGGCAAAATTTTCTTGCCTCATGGTTTTGCTTTGGTTCCAGTTATAATATTAGAAATCCATGGGGGACACCATGAAGGGGTTTTGAAGACCATCCAAAGAATCAAATTCGTCTTTTATTGGAAGAAACTTAGAGAGGACGTTGTGGAATGGGTCAAGCAGTGCAACACTTGTGAGTAGCAAAAGTAGGAGAATGCAGCCCCTCCGAGACTCCTTCCTCTAAACATTCCACAACAATTTTGGGAAGAAGCTGCCATGGACTTCATTGAAGGCTTGCCATGGTCTCAAGGGAAGAATGCTATTTTAGCGGTGGTCGATAAACTCTCCAAATTTTCCCATTTTGTGGCCATCACCCACCCTTACACAGCTGAGGCCATGGCCCATATATTTTTTGAAAATATTCTCAAGATTTATGGGATGCCTAAGGTGATCATATGCAACAGTGACCCACTGTTCAATAGCTTATTTTGGAAGGAGCTATTTTGCCTCCAAAGGACAAGGTTTAATTTTTCTTTGGCCTATCATCCATAGAGTGACGACCAAACAGAAGTGGTAAATTAGACAGTAGAAATGTATCTACGTTGTTTCGTGGGTGCTGAACCAAGAAGCTGGGCAAAGTGGCTAGCATGGGCCGAGCATAGTTATAATACTAGCATTCACTTAGCCACCAGAATGTCACCTTATAAAGCCGTCTTTGGCCATAAGCCTCCAACCTTACTGGATTATGTTCTGGGAACATCCCGAGTGGAGGCTATGGACAAGGTACTCCAAGGCCGTGACCAGATTCTCAAGGAGTTACGCAAACAAATTTAGCGGGCTTAAGCTAAGATGAAGAAATTTTATGATTTAAAGCATCGAGAGGTCCAATTCTAAGTGGGAGATCAAGTCTTCTTAAAACTCTGCCGCTATAGGCAAACTTCTATCACTATTTAGAGATTTGCAAAGCTGGCGCCTAGATTTTTTGGCCTTTATTGCATCATTTGGAAGATTGGTCAAGTCACATATGAATTGGAGTTGTTGTCTGGTTCAAAAAACCATTCAATATTTCATGTTTCGGTGTTGAAAAAATTTGTAGGACCTGGAGTTGCAGTGCAATTTGAACTTTCGAATTTTGCATATGAAGAAGATAACCGTCTTCCTATTCCACATGCGATTTTGGATCAGCGAACTCAGAACAAAAATATAGAGGTCCTTGTGCACTGGTGAGGTTTATCGCTTGTAGATGGCACGTGAGTAGAGGCCGAAGCACTCGATGCACAATTTCTACTCTTCGACCTTGGGGACCAGGTCATTGCTAACCGAAGGGGGAATGTAACCCCTAGGTGCCACGTAGGTGTTAAAGAAGTGCTGCCTGAGGATTAGCCGAACCAAGGGGTGGGTGTTGCACGGGAAAGGGGAATTAAGGCCTCTGAAAAGTATATGTAGACTTCATAACACGTGTCACTGCAAGAGTAGAGCTCGCATAGGCTTGCATGCAAATTCGTTGGCCGCCTAAAAGATTTGTCTCATTCCGTATGTAATAAGCGACAGCTGGCTATCTCATGAAGCAAAGTAGACTACTTAATGAGCAGAGTAGGCAATTATGGTTTTTTTGTATCGTGGGTAGGGGAAAACGGGTTTAAATAGATGGAAGCATAGTTGAAAAGGGATAGGCAATACACTTGTAATGATCCTTAGTTTTGGTAGTATTCTATCGATGCAAATACTCAGTTTCCCCATTCTCAGATGTTAACCGCTATTGGAAGTCATAGGCCATTCACAGAGAAACAAACACCAAGGTCTGTGGAGTGATTTCACGGTCCAAGGTCTAGTTACACGTTTGGAATCTCGACATCGTAACAAGTGGACATGAAAAACAAGAACAAGAAAAAAAGGTAATCATATTGACTGAGCTAAAGAAATCGAGAAATGCGGCATTTACTTCATTGTCCCTCGCTAGTGCATTTATTTGCATTCCCATTGCCTCATCACTTAAATCTATGTTTAACATGCAACCAAAAGAGGGAGGCATGCACATGTATAAACTTGGCATGGACGGTGATGATGACAAAAGAGGGAGGGATTGAGCGAATAAATGAAGGGAAAATTGTGGGTTGTGCTGAAGGTGAGGACTTTACTGATAGTTTGGCCTTTGCTTTGTCCTTCTTGGAGGGTGGCATCTATGATGGCTTATAGCCCAATAGTTGTTTTGAGTTTTGACACCCCATATCGTAATCCCTTTTTATTACTTAACAAAAAAAGAAAATATGACATGTGATTAAAGCAAATATGATTCATCTTAAAAGATCAAAGAACGATTTAAGCTAAAAATGTAAACAACTTGTATAGAGAAATATGCATTATGTGAGAGTTCAACCTAACCTTTACAAAAAGAACCCGATGGCTCTTAAAGAATCACAAATGAAGAATTAAAATTATATCCCTATATACATACTATATGGACAATAAAGAAAGGGGCAACACTATAATTTCTAACATCCCCCTCAAGCTGGTGGTCAATATAAATCATAGACACCCAGCTTACTTAGAAAGAAATGGTGTTGTTGTATTCCCAGCACCTTGGTCAATAAATCAACATGCTATTCTTAGGTGGAAATGTGTGTAGTTCAAATGATATCTGAGTTAATATCTTCTCACGGATGAAATGATGATCAATTTCAATATGCTTGGTCTTTTCATGTAGCACAAGGTTAGCGGCAATCTTCATTGTAGATTCATTATCACAAAACAAGTTTACAGGTCTAATCAATGATACTTGTAAATCTTTGAAGAGCTTAAGAAGCCAAATGATCTCACATGTCGTTGATGCCATGACTCGATATTCTGACTCTGTGGATGAACAAGATATTGTGGACTATTTCTTACTCTTCCATGAGATAAGAGAATCCCTAAGCATGCTACAAAAACCAGTTTTTAAATGACATCCCATGGGGCATGATCCATAAGTGGCATCACAATATGCTTGAAGCTCCAAACTATTTTTGGATTTCATCAATAAGCCTTGTCCTAGTGAATGTTTGACATAGCGAAGTACTCTAAGAGTTGCCTTATGATGAGACTCCTTAGGGGCATGCATAAACTAGTTTAGTAGTCACACTACAAAGCAAATGTTAGGTCGAGTTATTGTAAGATAGATTAGTCTTCCTATAAGCCATTGATAACTTGTGATGCGCTTTAAAAGGGTATCCCCTTCCTTTTCCAAGATCTCATCATAATTGAAACTAGTATATTTGACATTATGCTCCATAGGATTATCTACTGGCTTGCATCCAGAAAGTTCATACTCATTTATCAATTCAAAGGCATATTTTTGTTGGTTCATCACTATTCCAATAGGGGAGCGTGCCATCTCAACTCCCAAGAATTACTTCATTAACCCGAGATCCTTCGTTCGGAATTGTGAACAAAGATATTCCTTTGATAGCTTAATCCCATCCTTATCACCTTTTGTAATTATTATGTCATCGACATAAAGAAAGACAATTAAGAGGCCCTTACTTGTTTGCTTGAGGAAGAGTGAATAGTCATGTGGAGAATGACAAAAACCAACTCTGAGTAGTGCATCAGTGAACTTCTGGTACCACTATCGAGATGCTTATTTAAGCTTGTACAATGACTTTTTTAGCTTGCATACCTTAAATCCCCCTTGCCATGGAACCCTTTTGGGAGATGATGTATATCTTTGTATCCAAGTTTCCTTGCAGGAATGCGTTATGGATGTCCATATGATGCATGTCCTAATGATGAATGGTAGCCAAAGTTGTAAGAATCTACACAGTTACCAATTTTTCAATTGGCACAAAGGTGTCCTTATAATCAGCCCATTCTCTTTGGCTATACCCCTTTGCAACTAAGTAGGCCTTATACCGATCAATGCTCCCATTTGTATGTACTTAATCTTGTACACGCATTTGTTTCCAATCGCCTTCCGATCTGCTAGCAAAGAAATCAATTCTCATGTATTGTTTGATTCTAATGCCCTAATCTCCTCAGTCATGGCATTCTGGCATTTCAAATCTAAGATTGCCTCATGGTATGAAGTCGGTTCAATGTTAGTAGTGGCGGTCATTGGACAATCTATGGTGTGACATGACAAATGAAATGGGGTGTACAGTGGATGTAAGAATGGAAGGATCTGTATGGGAGCATATATAGTCATGTGTCTAAGAAGGTAGTTTGGGTATTCTATCTAACTATTGTTTTTGAGGAGTTGACTAATCATGTGCATGAATTGCAGGTATGGATGCAAACTTTGGAATTGGTCCAATGTAGGGAAAAATGGCGAGTGAATCAAGACCCTGCAATTTAGTAATAGTAGTAGGCGAATGCACAATAGTAGTGGCAGTGTCAAGACATGTGAGATGAGAATGATCAAAAGGAAACACATATTCATAGAAGATGATGCCACGACTTACAAAGAACTTGCCATTGTTTAGGTCAAGCATCCGATACCCCTTTTGAGCAAAAGGATATCCCATGAACATAGATGGTATAGACCTACGTCCAAACTTGTCCTTCTAGGTCAAGTTTGTTGCATAGTATAGGCAACCAAAGACATGAAAGTGTTTCAATGAAGGTAACCTTCCAAAAAGGCACTCATGAGGTGTTTGACCCTGTAGAACATCAATAGGGGTTTGATTAATCAAGTGTGTAGTTGTAAGGAAACACTTACTCCAAAAATGTATAGGACAATGAGATTGAAAATGTAATGCTCTAGCAACATTGAACAAATATCGGTGTTTGTGTTCTACCACCCCATTTTGTTGGGGTGTATAAGGGCAAGACCTCTCATGTATAATTGCATAAAGTTAAAGAAGGTAGTGCATGGAGAGCTAAAGAAATCTTGTGCATTGGTTGTGTGAATGCACTTAATAAAAGTCTCTGTTAGAATATATTTTAATATATTTTAATATATTAGAAGATATTAACATTTTGATGATGAGAAAAAAGGTTTTTTAATTATTGTTTGCTTATTTATGGGTTTTTATTAGAAAAATAATGTTGGAGCATTTTGCAGGAAAATGGATTGATTAATGTAGCCCATAAGCTCGAACTAGTAAAGCCTAGTGTGCATAACCCAAGAGGTCTGGACACGACCTAGCCTACGTGACACTTGTTTGACCTATTTGATGACACCATCACCTTAAAGCTCAAATTGGACGTCAGAAACAACTCAAAAAATGGGGAAAAGGATGCAATTGAAAGCCATCAGAAAGGAGAACAATTTTGTGAAGAAATATCAAAGACCCACTGCTTAGAAATGATTAATTTGAAGAAATTAAGGTGTTCTTCGAGTTTGTGACCTAAATGATTAAAAGAGAAATTAGAAGCAGATTAAAGAGTTTTTAAAGCCAAAATCATGGGGCTTTTGAAGAGAAGAAGTTGATATATCAATCTGTGAAGCACCCATAACAATTTGCTTCAAGATTGAATAGATTTTATGAAGATTTGAGTAAGACCCGAGTTTGATATGCTTTTGGTCTACAAAGCTCCAATTTAATCACTTAAGTTATGGAAGAAATAGTGGTTTTTTCTAGCATGATTTTTTAATGATTTTAGAAACAGAACGCATCTCTACATTCCTCATATCTTAATAACTCGAAATGAAGAAAAAGAAGATGAAAATTAAGGCTCCAACAAGAAAAAGAGGTGACTTGCTTTAGAGGTGTTAAAAAGGCTCTTTAAAGTGAAATGTGAGTTAGTTTGAATCTACTTAAGTGCATCTTACTTATTGATTATTGGTTGGTTCGAAAATCATAGAGAAAGCAAACTTCTTTTAGAAACTCATACTCTTCACTCAAGCTTCTTCAAGCTTACGAAATTGGTTCTTCATTTAGGTGATTCTAATCTAAGCTCATTAATGCTTTCATAAACTTGTTAGGAAATCATATTGCTCTTTGATTCATATCTTATTTGAGTTGATTTCATACGAGTGAATAGTGATAGGGTTCATGTGAATTTGAGGCTTTTGTTTATATCATTATATATTAAGTTTCTAGCGCTTGTTTGAAACTTCTAAACTTGAATTGCATATCTTACAGAAGCTAAGTTTAAAATTTGTACTTAATTGTTACTCATTGTTTAAATTCTTGGGGAGAGAATTTGTAATTGGGATTAAAAGAGTGGTTCTCTCTTGTAATCGTGTTTAAAGGATTGGTTCTCCCTTGTAAGGTATTGAATATCCATTATAATCAATTTGTTAATTGATTGGAGAATGACTCTGGCAGGTTGTTGCTAGAGTGAGGTGGAGTAGGTGCCGAGGTGGCTTGGGCCAAAACACCTACCAAAAATCTATGTCTTTGTCCTGTATGATAACTTACTTGCTGCCTTGATTTCTTCACATAGGAAAAACAAAAAAGACAAAAGGATTTTTGATAAACCTAATTCACCCCCCCTTCTTAGGTTGCTCTAGGATCCAACAGTCCTAAATTGGGTCTTTACCATAATGAAGAATGACTAGATCAAGTCAAGTGTTTCTATCTTATGTCGCATAAGATAAGTCCAAGTGGCATGTGTATAATCATCCACAATAGTGAGGCAATAATGAGCCCTTTAATGGGAATGAACCTTGTATGATCCCCATATGTCTACATGAATGAGCTTAAATGAATGATGTGCAACATAAGTACAAGTAGGAAACCTAGAACGTGCATGCTTAGCCAATGGACAAATAGGACAAGATTGTATATCGTTCATTGATGAAGTGGATATATCAAAAGCATGACACATTGTATTAGAAGATAAGTGTCTTAATTGTTGATGCAAAATATTACAAATAGTAGATATGGAAGAAGTTTGACATGTAGTTTGCAACTTCTCAGAGTCAAAAGAATCTACTATAACATTGTTTAGATTTAATATACATGCATCATCAAATTGAGGTACCAAATAATGAAGTCCGTGACTCACTCTACCAATTCTCATCATTGTCCTAGTTTGTAAGTCCTGAAAGAAGTAGAATTAAGGAAGCAATGCAATGGCACATTTATTATCTTGGGTATATTTAGTGGTAGATAATAAATTAGCAGTGAAGGCAAGAGCAAATAGCACATCATATAGAAAGTATCTATTTTGAATGATGACAGTTCCAACATGTGTAATAGGTATTCGCTTGCTATTTGGCAATCAAACAGTCCTAGATTCATGGATGCATAAACGAGAAGATAATAGGCAACTAAAATTGCCCGTGATATGGTCACTAGCTCTTGAGTTTACAAGTCAATGGGTATAATCATGATGTTTAGGAGATATACATGCCACGTGGGCCTTGCTATGAGACATATGAACGGTGGATTGGTGCTGCTTTTGCTTGTTGAGAATGGTCTTGATCAAATCCTGATCTTTCTTAGACAACACAGTTTCATCATCACTAGAGGCATCATCAAGAGTAGTGTGATGTGCAGATCAATGCTTTCCAATCTTCACATTTCCTTTTACTTCCGACTTGCCATGGAGCTTGAAACACTTATCCTTTAGATGTCCCATATAACCACAGTGTATGCATTTGGTAAGCAAGTAGCAATCATCCATGTGATGCCCTTTCTTTCCACAATGAGCACAATTAACATTGAGGGCTTCCATATTAATGGAACCCATATGAGCACGAGGAGCATTTGTAAAAACATTACCCCTATGGTGATGTGTGGAAGAGGCCCTTATATGAGGACCTCCAAGTTGTTTTTGTAAGTCAACATGGAGTTTGGATCCAAGCTAGAAAGCCAAAGAATTTATCTGGCTAGTAGCTCGAGTAGAACCATGAATAGATTCATCATCTCTTATCATCCCAATGGCCTTAGATAATGATGGAGGGGGACGAATGTGTTGGATCTGAGAGTAGGCAGGACCATGTATATGATCTAACCTATTGAGAAACTTAATAATTTTTAAGTTCTCATGAAAATGCCAAAAGATTGGGTCCTGAATAAGTGAGGGGTAGTAGATCTCAATGTAGGTGTCATATTGGCTCCATAGCTACTCCAATCGAAATACATATCAATCCATAATTTCACCATTTTGTGTTGCATTGGCCAAATTTCCAGATACCCAAGAGATTTCTTTAGTCCCCACTTATTGAAAATTTTCCTTCAGATGTGTCCAAACCCATTATGCATCATTCTCATAAGTGAATGTCTTGTAAATTTTAGGAGAAAGTGTTGTTAACAACCAGCTAAGAGCTACACCATTACATCTATCCCATGCTTGAAACAAAGGAGAATCTTTGGTAGGTTGAATCACTTTAGGATTAAGAATCCCAAACTTATTCTTCCCATTCAGAGATACCCTTATATCACAACTCCAACTTGTATACTTCTCCACCCTAACCAATTTTTCAAAAACCAACGAAACTCCAATATGGTCATATGGGTGTAGAAAAAATGGATGGCTTGGTTGTAGAAGCTCATTAGAGGGGTCAACATGATTGCTTGAATGACCACGCAAATGGTAGTATGAACGAGAACGCCGGCGGGTGCGTCAGTGATGGTCATATTGATTGAGACTACAATTGGGCCCCATTTCAGCAGCTTTGGTTAGCTTATGGATAGATTCACAAAGTTGATGAACTAATTTATGGTTCTCACGAGTGAATCATAAGATTTAACAAATGCGTCGATGAGTACGGTTGGTGGGTGGATTTGGCAAATGGGTTGGTGGAAATAGTGAGTGGGTTATGATTTTGACGACTTAGGTTGTATTTTCGGTGTTTGGTTATAGGCATCGACTAATGGGTTGTAGTATTTGAACACTTGAGTAGTAGGTGTTTGATATCTTAATGGAGGTTGGGAGGTAAATGATGATTTTCTGGGTTTAAAAGGTGCAGAAGCTTGAATAGGATTCATGAAACCTTTGCTTGCGATACCATCTTAAGAGATTGAAGAACAATTTGAGTTGAAAATATAAATAGCTTGTATAGAGAAATATGCATTTTGTGAGAGTTCAACCTAACCTTTACAAGAGGAACCCAATGGCTCTTAAAGAATCATAAATAAAGAATTACAATTATATCCCTATATTTGTATTTTATGGACAATAAAGAAAGGGGCAACACTATAATTTCTAATAGATTCAACCCACCTACATGTGTTATGATCACTTTCAAATTTGTGCAACTACAATCTAAATATCTCATCTCAATCAAGAGTTTCACGATAGACAATAGTTCCGTATTTCTTATTAGGATAAGAGCTATCTGACAAAATTATTAGGTTCAACCCTATACCATTGAAGAATAGAACGCCTAAATCACTAAGCATGAGTTGACTGTAATCGGTACTATCAAAGACCCAGTATGTCAGGACTAGGCATATAAAGGGGACACGTGGCTTATAAGGAGCAAAATAGAAAAGTTACAAAGGGCAAAATGGGAATGGAACAAGCTAGAAAGAAAGGAAAAAAGGGAGGAAGGGCAGCAGAGGCCATTATTGAACAAAAACTGTCTTCTTGTGTTTTCTAGTGTAGCTTAGTTGCAATTTGCCTTGGTAGCTAAATAGTGGTAACTTAGTTGTAGTTCCATTGTAGCATTGCAGTAGCCTTTAGTTGTGAACTTGTAAGCTTTCTTGTAAGCTTTTGGTTGGAAGTTATATTGTAAATAGGGAATATAATCTAACTTTTAGAGGAAACCCTATCGAAGTTCCTTAAATCTATGCATTGTATGTTGAAGGATTGTGTCTATTCTTAATAATGGTATCTAGAGCTCAATCCAAACCTATGCGCAAACCATGGTTAACCATGACCTTCACTTGCAACACTTAGAGGACCACTTTGAACAAGTGCTCACAATGTTGCAGCAGCTTACTCTTGGCACCAACCTTAACTTTCTTGCCATCGATGCACCCTAGAGGCAAGCCACCACCTTAGCAAGTCCTTTAAGCTCAACCACCTGCTTTTTAATGTGAGCTTGGTAATTTTCTAAAATACTGAGCCTTTACTTTATGGAAACCATCATTTCAGCTTGTGTCCTCTTTCTTTTCACCTAGGATTAATGTTGGGACTCTCCCACACCTTCAAACACCATTTCAAGAACTCAGCATGCTTCAAGAGTAGGCTTTGATACCACTTGTAATAGACTTGGAGATAAATCCATTCATCACTTAGGTCTCAACGATGAATTGAGTCAACCTTTAACCAAGATCACTCTAAAGAGAGAATTTCTAGAGAGAAAATAAAGGAAATTGAGAAACAATGGGAGAGTTTGAATGATTTGAGTGAGGAGAAAGGGACCAGGAGGTTCCCTTTATATAGGTGTTAGTCTTATTGTAGGGATTTAATGTAATATTAGTTACACATTTAGAGTACTATAATAAAGGTGTAAATGTTATGTAGGATTCAAATTAGGTTCATACACTTATAATTCCAAACTATTGAAATACTCATAAAGAGTTAATGTTACAATAATAAATAATGAATCGTTACAATAATAAATAATGAATCATAACAATAATCTTATTTAATATCAGAGTCATTACATTTTCAAATAGATAAATAACGTTTCCCTTACTAAAGAGGTCGGTTACATTCTTATGAATTCAAATGCAACGAAACATAAAAGGAAAGATATAATAGGTACTATATAAGTGGATGACCCAACAACAAGGAAACTAAACGGGTTAGACTCATACTTGCCAACTCAGTCCATTAGCCTGTATTGCCAATCTAGAGCATAGAAGTTCATCTTGTACTCACTTGACTAACCCATCGGCCCATACTACTAGTATGGAACATCTATGCCTCTTAATACTCAAGTTAGTATGGACACAAATGAGAAAGCCAAAGGAATGAAAAAGCTTCATGAGAATGCTTAAGCTCAAATAGAAAGAGCTAATGAGTCCTATAGGAGGAAAGCCAATAAGCATCAAAAGCCCTCTCAATTTCAACTAGGAGACTTAGTTTGGGTGCATCCGCAAAAGGATCGATTTCTAGGGTTAGCCTCTAGAGTCGATGGGCCTTTTGAAATGATTTCTAAGGTTGGGGATAATGCATACAAGATCAATTTGCCAAGTAACTATAAAGGAGTTTCAACCGCATTGAATGTAGACGACCTATCCCTTTATTTGGAAGATGTTAACCTTGAGGATTTGAGAGCAAATCTTAATAAACCTGGGGAGATTAATGCGAGAGCAACTACGTTAGCTCAAGCTATTGGACCAACACATATGTTAAGCTTGGCAATCAATACTTATTTAGGCCACAACATCATCTAGTGGGTCCAAGAAAGGCAAGGTTGAAGAACATTTCATGAATATTCTTTATAATCTCTAAGATGGCTTAGATTTTCGTAATTAATGTTGGGGGTTTCTTGAATAATCATCAAGTCCTTAATTTCCTAGGGTTTCTTTATTGTATGAGATTATTTTCTTTTGTTTGGTTTTTTTTTTTTAACTATTTGGATCCCTGATTTATCTAAAATTTTCACACTTGTCAAATCTCTAATTTGTCTAAGATTCCTTTATTTGTCAGGATCCTAATTTTTCTTAAATTTCCTTAATTTTTGGGATCTTTGATTTGTTAGGGTTCTTAGGGTTATGTTTAGTTCCCTAAATAAATAGAACATCATTTCAATTGTGAGCATATTGTTTTTTTACAAAGAATTAGAAAACCCTCAGTTGTTTTCAAGATTTGCTTCCTTTATCCAATTTTTGCCCAAAATTGGTAGTGGAGCACCTCCTTAACTAGTGGCATCGCCTTTATATATTGGAGTGTATTTTGGTAACTTTTTATTTTCATTCTTTTTTATTTTCTTATCCAAACATAGCCCTTTTCACAAAAAAAAAAAAAAAAAAAAAAATCCCAAAACCCACAAAAAAACAACTCTTTCATAACCCCATACAAAGCTCACTCAATCCCACCACTGGATCCGCACCAACAAAAACAAAGCATGTTTAAATTGACTTTCATTTCATATGTGAACGTATTAAAAAGAAAAAAGAAAAAAAGGCTTTCCATCCACTTCATTTCATCCATTAATCAAATGATAGATATCCTTATCAAAGGTCTTTCATCCCCAAGATTTAAGACATTACAAAACAAGCTAATAGTTTACAGTGACACATCAACTTGTGAGAGGATGTTAAAGTCAAAGAATTCAAATCCTTACCATCTCAGCACCTATGCCACATTGCCTACATGTGTCAAGGCTAGTCATTAGAAATTGAACATGTTAGCCCTAGCGCACACGTCACTCTAATGGAAAAAAATGATGCGCACATGTAAAACCCACCCATTGTCCTTGACCTTATGCCCACATCTCTACACGAAGTCATGCTGGAATTCCTCCACCAACAACAAGTAAATGAGTCAACAATGAAAGCTATTGATTCTAGAAAACATCTTCACAAATATTACAATAAAATCATGAAATACAATCAACTCATTACTTACTAATTTTTGTTTGGATTAATAATTTCAAAAGCTTTCATTTTCTTTAAAAATTCATGAAGATAATTCATGGAAAATCATTATCAATTCTAATTGCCATGAATTTGTTGTTGAATCAAGAAATTATTCTCCTAAGTGTTCTTCATCCATTTTTAGGGTTCTTGTTGGATTAAGGAATTGAGTCATGAAAACATCTTATTTCATGAAATTTCTATTCTTAACATCTCCATTGCCCAAATTGACTACATATGTCAAAAGTACACTTCCTTGCACCATTCCCCCTCCTACACATGCTCCATTAGCACAAGATCTATTTATTTTTAACTTGATAGAGTAAAAAGAAAGGCATTTCCAATGAACCATTCTACCTCTTGTAATGATTGATACCAAAACAAGGAGATGTAGTACATGTAAATGTGTAAAATCTACTATAGTTGGAAATCTAATACCTTTATAGTAAGCCATTAGTTGTTAAACTTTAGAGATCACTCCTATCAACACTAGTAGATAGAATCCTTGCTCTCAATATAGGACATTGTTTCTAGCCAACCAAAAACACCACAAAATAATCCACCAAGGCTACCACTATTCCTACTTGTAAAAATATAGTGGCATAGTGAATAACTAAAAATAATGATTGCAATTTAAGAGTTTCATCACAAAATCTTTCGTTTCTGGCCTATTGCTGGCATGTAGATATTTTAAACATTCGGTTCTTACGAGCAATTTGGGATGACAAAGTTAACAATTCTATGTTGTTAAAGAAAAATGTACATGATTACTCTATTCAATACAATGTAACAACTCTATTATGAATTCATCAAATCACACCATCACCATGTATGGATCAAACATACAATAACACAAAAGCACACACCTGAATATAGATTTTTTTTTTTTTAAATTGAACCAATTTAATATCTTACATTCTCTATAGTTTCTTCTTAGGAATTTTGTTTTACTTTTCTTCTCATCAAACAATTCTCTCATGGAATTCTCTCATCATTTAAAATCTCACTTATCATAAACCCTTAGAACTCTACAACCAAATCCTCAAAGGGGCTCGTAATAGGTGGGGATAGAATCCACTAAGTTTTTCACCATTTTTCACTTCCTTATGGAAGCGGGAGAAACGCAGGATAGTACTGTATATCTGAAATAAGGCAAACAACTTGAAAAACAAGGATATAGCATGCCATTTTCTTTTCTTTCTTTTCAGTTCCTCACCTTCCTGTGAAAAATATTGAATAATTTGCTATTTCTTAGTTTGTCCTTGACCAAGCCAACTAAAATGGAGGATTGATCCACTTTTTGCCTAATCGAGCCGACTCTGGTGGTTACAGAGCAGCAGGATTTCGCAAGTCAGCAGTGTACACAGGTTAACAGTTCTTTCACAGGGACCTGCTCATGTCTAGAACGAGAGCAATTTTACTAGATCACTCCTGGCTTTGTATCTCATCACTTCAAAGGGTGCGAGTGAATTGGATTTATGGGAAATTAAGGGGGAGAAGTAATATTCATCCGGTTATTCATGGCCTTTGCTGGCGCCTTCTCTTTGATTTCAGGTCAACAACAATGATAGAGATGTTGTCAGAACTGTTTCTTGCATATGCGATCTCAGTGAGATTATCAGCAACAGCTTGTGCTGGAGAAATCTCATCCTCCATTAAGGACCTACGCCGCCTTCTTAGAAGGCGGCAAGCCATCTCCCCGACCTCTTCATTAGTCATGACATCCCAAAGTCCATCACTTGCCAAAATCAAACACTCATCCTCGTCTGTCCTGGTCATGAAAGTAATCTCTGGCACTGGAATTATCCATGGCCTCAAGTATCGATCGCCTGAAACATGCCCGTCAAATCATTTAAGTACCACATGAAAACTCATAAGATTGACTTTTGGAGAATCTCAGAACTTCCAATGTTAGCAAGCATATTCTCAATGTCAGATTAGGCAAGAAAGAAGAAGCAGAATCGCGCACATAATAAGTCCGCACAGCAAGCTAAGTTTATCTTATGGCCCACATATGTTGAAATCATGTGGTATCTTTTTCTTTTCTGTTGCCTAAAACATAATGTCTAAATAATGAATAGCCCGACATAACTAATAAACATTGATAAAACTTCAGAAAGCACTGAGTTTTTCCAAATAGTTCCATTTTTATCATGTTCTCAAAGGTAACCATGCAAAGCCTAGGGCCGGTGAATAATTATGCTCTAGCAAGTTCCTTTTTTCCCCTCAGGTAAGTGAGTTGACCCAAGGGGAGCAGGGTATTCCAATGGGATCACCACTTCATGAGGCGTAATCCCAACCAGGAGTAGGATTGTGGGTACTAATCTCTTCTCTAAGTACACTGCAGCACGACAGAACAGAGCCTAGATGGCATTTGCATAATGATACTGGTGAGTGCATTTAGAGGACTTGATGAATGATCCAATTTGACACAAAGGCTGGAATATTGCTGGACAAGAGGCTCAAGTATAAAGAGAGAGAAAAGAAAGAAAACCTATAGCTCTGGACATGGCGAGGACTCCATACACCCTAGCACCATTCCAGTTTATGACTTTCCCTCCCTCTCCTTCTATTCTCATGAGCTCGTCTTGTCTATCAGGCTGCAAAAGTAACAAGAACAACAAATGTCCTCAATCGTGTTACATAAAAGACATCAATATAATAAGGACAAACCATTTGTGAGTAATTAGCTTTCACTTTTCCCATTCTTGTACCCCTCTCCGTAGTTTATTGTCATACTGGAACCCAGTATCCCGGGAAGTGCTTCTGTTTATTATGTTTATATAGGGACATATGATTTCCAGTCACATTTAGCTGTCTGTTTTGCACAAAAGTCTAAACCCAATGCCTGAAAAGTGGCACTAAGCCTGTGAGTCGAATCCAACTTTTAATACAAGGTACTTCACAAGGAGCAAGGAGATAAAAAAAGGTTGTATAGGTCCGAACTTAACCTTCTGATCAACAGTCAACGGGATTGTTTGAGTCGCTCGACAGAGAATTGCCCTCGAGTCACCACAGTTAGATGTGATTATCTGGCAACCGGATAGAACAATCACAACTGCAGTGGATCCAACCATTTCTGGTGCAGCCGCCTCTGTCAGGGCCTCCTTGTCAGTCCTCTCAAACCCACTACAGAAAGCTGACTCCCACCTCCTCTGCCATTCATAGCCGTCCACTGTTTCCCGATCCCACTCCTCTGCTATCATTTCATGCATTCGTTCTGCACAAAATTTAGCCACCTGGAAATAACCACCAATGTTTATAGGCTGCTCATAGATTGACAAATGTTCAAACTCTGAACAGGAATATTAGGTAGAAGGAATGCTGCTGAAGATGAACTAATTACAAGTTGTTTCTCACTAACCTTTACCCATTACCTCCCATATTAACTGAGATGAAAAGATGTTTGAAGAAATACATCTTTTAAGCTCACTTCAGACTATCACGTGGCTAAAGTAATGACTACAAAAAATTAGTCACTTTAAGGAAAAAGATATTTAATCTTCGCAAATAAGACAGAGACCCAGTTTTAATTCAATTGCTTTCTTGTTTTGGTGTAGAGAGATAAATATTAGAAAACAAATACACAGTAACGTACAGCAGTACAGGTGACTCCAGGGACCCAACTATCGAGATGCGCTCATTTGTCAAAAAGTAGATGCAGATCAAATAATTGAAAACACATAAAAGCCAGGCACTCCACATGGCCTTCATGAGGACACGTGAAAGAAATGGCACCACTATGATGCATATATAAAAAATTAAATTACTGATCTCGACATAATTAATTTATACATTCAGTGACAGTAATATCCTTTTTTATCCCTAATTCTCAGTGGGTCCTATTCCCTCTGCTCATCACTGTAACATTCGTACAACCAACAAGGAGATGTCTGTCAGGAGAAGAGTTTGGTGGGTTGCGTGACGGTAGCCCTTCTTTGCACCGAATTTCTCATGCGAAGCATAGCGTGGTCACCCAGATGCGGGATTGGAAGATTTTAAAATCTTTAATGACACGTACACACTCGAAAAGGAAAGCTGTCACAAGTTCTGTGCTTTGGACCACTGACAGTACAACACGTCCCCAACCCTTAGTCAGAGCCTGCTTTTCTTGATAAACATTCATACCATCACAGGCGCCTATTTTCTTTTTGCCGTTTAAACATTTTTAAATTTTATTGCACTTTCTCGGCAGGGAATGCTGTTCTCACTGCCTATCTCCGGCATAGGTATTCAATTAATAGCTTTTAAATTAAAATTAAATGCGAAAACTTTTCCACAAATTTAAGTTTTGTTTCAATCTCCGAAAGAATGTAAGGTACCTGAGAGCCACCGTGACCGTCAAAGACGCCGAAGAAATGGACCGGTGATGTCTCACCGGAGGTTCTGGAGTCCGGAGCCGTACAACCACCCACATGATGGCACCTGCGGGTCATGAACCCCGGTACAACGGCCACAGCATCCTCCATCTCTCTCCGTCTCCCTATTACGGAAGTGAATCCCCAGCTCACTCGCTTGTTGTTCCTCCCGACGCACTGCTGCCTCACTAGGGCCGTCATGGTCACCTTCACCGAGGAGGCATCCCCGGACGGAGCGGATTCCACCAGCATCGCCACGGCCCCCTCAGGCACCATCATCGGAATGTCACCGGAGCTGCTGCTCGAAACGGAGATGTCGCCCGAGCTACTGGTGCTCCTGGAATCTTCCGTGGTGAGCATGGAGGAGAGGTCTGAGCCCGTGGATGCAAGGTCCAGCTCCGGGAGTGAGTCGACTGGCTCGAGTTGGTCGTCCTCCGAGGCTTCCATACAGCGGTACTACCTCGCATTTACCAAAAGGAAGGGAGAGGATCGGATAAAAGAAGGGGAAAGGATTGTGACACGTGTGAGAAGATATCAGTTCCGGTCACACACGCATCCGTAGTGAACGAGGAAACGAAGCAATTGCTCCACCAAAATCAAAACGGAGGAAATGAGGCATTGATTGTAACTCAGACTGGCTCGCCAATCGCTGTATGGCCACCTGTCCTGTTCGGTCATGTACTGCCACGCCGGTCTTACTGCCCAGGCCTATTATTGGGCAGCGCGAATCCTCTGTTGAGCCTTTCAGTCTACACCAGTATCAACATCGTTGCGTGTCAGCTTTCTTCTGGATTTGAAATCACCGAAACCTAGTCTTCTGCTAAAGAACCACGACTCACCACGCGGCAGCTGCTTATTCGAAGGACTTAACAACAAGTCGATACAACAACGTAGTAGATTCAAACAGCTTTTGACAAAAGAATTTATCGTATGCATAAGAAAGACATAAGTGGGGTTACGCCATCTCTATAATAAGGTTACGTGGCTCCTCGGAAATTTGAGGGACCACCATTAGGTACAGTTTTGACATAGAAAAAAAGGGTGTTAATTAATAAGTTTTCCTCGGAAAAATCTTGTCATGGCAGGAGGCTTCATGAGGACGGGTGTCTATAGCTAAGGCGGCAAACGGAGATTGGCGGATCTTAAATTCTAAAGCGAAAAAGGCAGCCAAAAGAGAAAAGAGTGAAACACGGCGAAAGGCATTCGACTTATCATGCACGGAGAAAGCAACATCTGATGGACAGGGCATACGTTGGATTAAGATTTGCAGGTTACTATGCGATCAACACGTCGCTAGAGGCCTTATTCTAAGGGATGGACCCGTTTCTCCTATGACAAGTGGATCCTCCAGCATTACAAAATCATTAGATAACAGAGAAATATGTTATATTCCGTGTAGCTTGTAGCAGTGCCGAACGGCCCTGCGTCCATGGTTTTTCAAATCAGTTTTCCTGCGTCTGTTTTTATTTTTTTAGCTTTCGCTGGTGTTTTATTTTCCAAGATGGTAGCGGACTTGTTTCTTGTTTTTTGTGGTTCTTTTGTTTGAGTCCTTGCGTGTGTCAGGCTCATTTTATCTTGTTGTGTTTGCTGCCCCTCAATTTATCAAACGTATTACCAGCCATCGGATTACTTACCTACTGGTAAGAAGAACATTTGTCACAAAGTAAGGGTGAAGAAAGATATAAAATGGGGAGAATTTCTATGTATTGCTTTCCTAAGAGAGAATGTATAATGCTAATCCTTTTATAACACAAGGATTGACTGTAAACAAAATTACAAAGGTAATAAGAGAGAATATTCACTTGCTATATACATAGATATTTCTCTAAGTAAACTACATTACATGGTAAGCTTATCAAGTCAAATAAGGAAGTAATGACAATAATATACAATTGTATCTCCAAAGCTCCCCTTCAAGCTAATAGTTTAGGTAGTTTGTAAACATCAAACACGTCAAGTTTGTCCAATAAATACACATGTTGTCTTTGGCAAAGAGCTTTGATAAAGATGTTTGTAGGTTGTTCTATAGTCCGTATTTCTTTTATCTTAATCATTCCTTCTTGAATCTTATTTTTTGTAAAATAGCAATTGACTTTGATATGTTTCATTCTTTCATGGACCATGGAATTAGCAATGAGTTTTAGAGTAGCATTATTATCACATAACAAAAGTGTGGGACCCTTTGACTTGAACACCAAGATCTCGCAATAGTCCTCTTAATGAAACAACTTCACAAGTAATGTTGCAGATAGTAGTAGGATGATCAATTGTTTCTTAGTTTTCCATGATAGTAGAGAGTTACCTAGATTTACGCAATAGCTAATGGTCAATCTCCAACTCATAGGGCATGTAGCGTAGTCCGTGTTGCAGTATTCTATCATTTCCATGTTACAATCTCTAGATAAGAGAATTCTTAATCCTAAACATCCTTTCAAATATTTTACAACTTTCAAAGCTACATTCATTTGAGATGGTAAGTGTATCAAGTTAGATAAGGAGTAATGACAACAATATACAATTGTATCTCCACCACTCCCTCTCAAGCTAATAGTTTGGGTAGTTTGGGTAGTTTGTAAACATCAAACACCTCAAGCTTGTTCAATAGATACACATGTTGTCTTTGGCAAAGAGCTTTGGTAAAGATGTCTACATGTTGCTCTATAGTCCGTATTTCTTTTGTCTTGATCACTCCTTCTTGAATCTTATTTCTTGTAAAATAGCAATTGACTTTGACATGTTTCATTCTTTCATGGACCATAGAATTAATGGTGAGTTTCAGAGCAGCATCATTATCACATAACAAAAGTGTGGGACCCCTTGACTCGAACATCTAGGTCTTGCAGTAGTCCTCTTGATGAAACAATTCACAAGTAATGTTGCAAATAGCAGCAAGACGATAAATTGTTTCTTGGTTTTCCAAGATAGTAGAGAGTTGCCTAGCTTTACACAAAAACTAATTGTCAATCGCCTACTCATAAGGCATGTAGTGTAGTCTGTGTTGCAGTATTCTATCATTTCCATGTTACAATCTCTAGATAAGAGAATTCTCAATCCTGAACATCCTTTCAAGTATTTTACGACTTTTAAAGCTGTATTCATTTGAGATTGCTTTAGTTCATGCCTAACTTGACTAAGAATTTGAACAACATAGCAAATGTTAGGTCTTGTCATGGTAAGGTAGATGAATTTCCTAACTAATCTTAGATAACTCAAAGGATCCTTGAGTGGAAGGTCCTCTTCTAAAGGTGATACTCCCACATCATACTTAGGCATCATAAGGCTGAGGTTCTGCTCAAAAGGAAAAACTAGTTGGTTTTCATCTTGAGAGCCTAGCTTTAGAAATAATCTCCAAGATAAATTTACACTGACTAAGGTAGATCTCCTTTTTTGAACAAGCAATCTCAATACCTAAATAGTATTTGGGAGGTCCCAAATCTTTAATGCAAAATGTGGAGTGTAGATATTGCTTAAAACATTTCATGGTTCAAATATGATTTCCCATGATCAAAATATCATATACATATATCAACAAGTAAATGAAAGAAGTACCTTTTCACCAAGTAAATAAGGAATAATTATGGTGGGATTGTTGAAAATTTACTAAAGTGAGTGCCGAAGTAAATTTGGCATACCATTGATGAAAATCCCACCATACTCAAAAGATGACATACTTGAGACTCCCCATGTCTTCATAATCTTGGAGGAAGGTCCATTTAAATCTCCTCATTCAAATCACCATGAAGAAAAGCATTATGAACGTCCATCTAATGAAAAGACCAATCTTGGAAGGCAACAATAGCAAGGAATGAATGAACAGTGCCCTTTTTAGCTAATGAGGAGAAGATGTCTTGGAAATCAAAACCTTCCTTTTGTGTGTAACCTTTTGCCACCAACCAAAATTTGTAATACTTAAATGAACCATTCATCTTGTGTTTGGTCTTATAAACCCATTTGTAGTTAATGGATTGTCAATGGATGAGGAATGACACCCCAAGTGTGGTTGTTAATAAGAGCATGAAGTTCATCCTCCATAACATGTTGCCATTTAGGATTGCAAGCAGCCTTATGGTAAAAAGATGGCTCCATCACATCAGAAATTTGGCTGATGCAACATAGTGGTCATGAGAAAGTCAATAAAAGCTGACATAGAAGTGGATGGGATAATGAGTGCCAAGAAAGTCCACAGTGGAACAAATGTAATCCTTTGTCCATGCCAAGGGTCGAGTGGCCAAGCTAGAATGGCAAGGGGCCACAGCATGGGGTACAGAAGGTGGTCCTACAAGAAGGGGCTTGAAGGGAGGAGTCATAGTAAAGGGCACATAAGGGACAATGGCAAGAGACTCATTAGCAATAGGCACGAGAGGGGGAGAGATGATCTTTAAGGATGGTGGGGATGCTGAATGGATGTGGTCTAAGACTTGACATAAGTTGCTAAAGGAGTAGAACCATTAGGAAGTGGTGGAAGGGGTGGAGTAGTAGGAAGCCCAACAAATGCCATGGGTGAAGAGTGCAGAACATCCTCATCAAGAAAAAAAAAAAAAACTGTGAGTATTGACAAGCAGCTCAACAGAGCCATTAGCAGATAATTGGAATTGAGAAGGAAAAAACAATCTCATGCAAAACAACATCATAACTAATAAAGAACTAGTTAGTAGCTGGGTTGTAGACATGATACCCTTGCTATAAAGGAAGGTAACCCATGAACACATTAGGTGGTGTAGGAACCCAATTTTCTTGAAGGCCTATAGTGGTGGTGAAGCAAAGATAGCCAAAAACTTGAAGGTGACCACTGTTAGGGCCTTTGTCAAAAAGTAGCTCAAAAGTTATCTTTCCATCAAGAACTCAAGTCAACATGCAATTAATTAGATAAGCTACAATGACCATATAGTTGCCCCAAAAAGTTTCAGGAATGTTCACTCAGTACATGAAAGACCTAGATGTTGGGTTTTATGGCTTAACAAGAAGGGGGATTGAATTGTTATAATCAGCAATTTAAAAACTATTATGTTAAGAAATGCTCAACTCAATATGCTGGACAAGTCACACAAATAATATCAACATAAATTGGACAAATTTCAAACATATGATGCTTTGCTTCCAAGTCAAACAGCATGTTATCAAGAATATTATCACACTTATATGTATCAAATATTCTAATAGGTTAGGAATAAATAATTTACAAAATATCAGGCAGCAAATATTATAAAAAGGTTAGATCAATAGTAAGCAAAGAGATTGACATCAAATTTACCACGGTGGTTCGGCACTCACACCTTGAGTCCTACGTCCACCATCTTTTCCTTCAATCAAACTGATTGAAGTCTCCTTTACTCAACCAAGTTAGGAGAAAACATTCTCCCTAACTCAAACAATTCATCTTTAAGGAATTTCTTGTACAATGTTACACAATATGATCAAAAGATCATAAATCAATTACAAATCCCAAATAATATGACAAGTTGTGGGATTTTGTAACCTACAGGAGCTGATTTGATGTAATTATAATAATTCTAAGCTCCTATCACGAAAACCCTAAATTGAAATAAATTAGGGTTTCAGATTCCTTTCAATGTTTATGTGCAATAAGTATTTTTAATGAAATCAGCACATAAACAGAGTTATACAAGATCCAATCAATGATATAAATGAATGAATAAGTATTTAATCACAATATCACCGTAGGCTTGTACTTCACCGAAAGTTACGAAGATTGAATGATCAAAAGATGAGCTCAATAATCGATTCTTCACTCAAAGAGAACTTTAGATTGTTGTAAGTGTCAAACCCTTCTCCATAGAATAGCTCTTCTTAAATAGAAAAATTAGAGCTAGGGTTTCAGACTTTTCAAACCTCAATGATGAAGCTATCTTCCCGTTGGAACAGTAAATTAGCCTTCAAATCTTCCTTCTCCAGCTTAAATTAGACCGTTCTGACATCGGTCTCTTCAGAAATCCTCCCGTTGAGGATTCGGTCACCAGCAACGCCGTTCCTCCATCACTCTCTCTCTCTCTCTCTTTCATTTCAGCAATCGTCGATAATGTGCTCTTAGGGCATCAAGTGAATAAGTGAGACTGTATGTAAGTGAAACGGTAAGTTTCATCACCAACCGAGCTCACTTATCTACTGGACAAATAAGTGGGTCATGGGCCGAGAACACAGCCATGCTGAGAATAGAGATAGGCCGAGAACATAACCAGGCCGAATATAACCAGGCCGAGAATAGAGACAGGCTGAGAACATAACCAGGCCGAATATAACCAAGCCAAATATAACCAGACTGAGAATACAATATCAATCCAAGAATGATATAATATAAGTTCTTGATAGAACTAAGGTTTGTTCCAAAAATATAGCCATATACTTTAACCTTCATCAAAGCAAAAGCAAGTATCATTTTTTCTTAATCACAATGTATACATATTTAATTTCAATTTGGTAAGCCTTGTTCTCAAGACATTATATAATGAAATTAAATAAATCATTTCTTAATGTCACTATATAGTGACGTTATATCAAGAAATGTAGGAACCCCGTTACTTTATAATATCATTAACTGATATTATAATTTGTACACCTTTTATTTCCTATGATTTTCTTTTGCACTTATGAAAAACATATTTCAACAAATATATTCATAAATACATTTTGTCACAAACAAAACCCTTATTTTCCAACACTAGCAACTTTTAGAAGCTAGTGATGTTTGCACTCAAGGACCCTATTTTGTTAGGGCATACAAGTGCATGAGTTTTCATGAAGAATATCGTGAGAGGAGTAAAAGGAAGAGCATTCATGATTAGAAAAATCACTAGCATTATTGATGCCAATGTGTTGAATAGAGGTGCAAAATTTTATTTGAATAAGAGTAAAGAATCAAATAAGATGTGATTAGACTTGTGACTTGGAGCACATAAGGAAAACCTATGTGCCCTAAGAGAAATCATCAACAAAGGTAAGAAAAAATCAAGAGCCATCACAATGAGGGGTGTGATAGGGGCTACAAATGTAAATTTGGAGAAAGAAAAAAAGGGAGGTGGCACTTGAAAAGTTTGAGGGAAAAGAGGCCTGCAATTGTTTTGCTAGTGGGCCAATAGGGCAATATGGATGTGGGAAAAAGGCACTATTAAAAAGATAAGTACTATTAATATTGGTATTACAAAAGGTACCCTTATTTAGGAAAGTACATTTGGAAAAAATCAAAATTTGCAGGAATTGGAATCCAAAAAAAGAGGCATGAACAGACATTAGCCAAGCCCATCAATTTACTAGTCAAATAGCTTGAAAAAAACACAAATTAGAATATAGAAAACACGGTCAATCATTGTTTTCATAGACCTTGAAAACTAATATAAGGTTAAATTGAAAATCAAGAACAAAAAGGGACATTCTTGAGCATAAGATAGGGGCTAAGAATGACATCACCAATGTCAATGACGAAAGTAACATTCCCATTGAGAAGGCATATTGATGTGGATGGATGGGAAGTATAAATGTGGGGGAAAATTTTTTTTTTGTCACAAATAATACGATCATTAAAACCTAAATCAATAATCCATGCATTTAAGGAAATTAAGCTCATAGTACAAAAAAAAAGGTACCTCCGAAGCTAGCAATTCATCATGTGTGCCCATCTAATGGAAAGTTTTCATGATCTATTAAAGTTAAGCCTCAAAGAAAGGCCAAGTATTCTTGTTGGTGGTTGTCACTACATTGGAAGTGGAATCTTTCTCCTTGTTGTCTTTATCCATAGGTCTACCATGTAATTTCCAATCATTTGGGCAGGGGCTTGGCTCAGTGGTTAAAGACACTGAGTCAAACCCTGACCGGCGAGTCCACCCGGTCGTGGGTTCGAACTCCGTCCCTCCCCCTCCCCCGGGTGCGTGCGTTTATAAATAAAAAATTTTTAAACAAAAAAAAAGTAATTTCCAATCATTTTCTTTACTATGTTTGGTCTGTTTGCAATAATTACAAAAAAGATTATTAGGGTAATTGATAACTCTATTTTTATAGAGTTATTTTGACTATTTTAGGATATAAATAATACAAGTTTTGCAAGACAACATTTAAGTTTTCATCTATTTATCTAAATTTGTGTTATTTATGTAGAAAACCCCAAAAGAGCATGAGAAGCAAAGGAAAAGAAAGCTACAAGCAAGGCATGTGAGGAATAAAAGAAAAAGAAAAAGAGAAGAAAAGAAAGAAACATGAAGAAACAAAACAAGGCAACGTGCATAATAGAAGAAAAAGACAAAAAGGGCAAAAACGTAAAAGTGGAGCAAAAAGTGAATTATGAAGAGTGCAAGTAGGGCACGCTGCATGAAGAGAGAGTGAAAAAGGTGAAAACATGAATTAAGAGAGGAGGCACTGCACAAGAGAAAGAAAAGAGAGGAAAGAGAAAAAAAAAAGAAAAAAAAAAAAAGAAAATGTGTGTTACTGCCAGAACCAAGGAAGAGAGAGAAAAATCAAGAAAAAAAGAAAGAAAGAAAGAGAAAACCAAGGAAGAAAGAGAGAGATAAAGGCGTGAAAGCTTACTTTTACTTCATACCATTCCTGATTTTGATTTGATTTGTAGGAATTCTGCAAAGAATTCTAAAGGAGAAGACAATGTAGTGATAACTTTCCTGTTTTTTATTTGAGATATTTTGCTTAATTTCTATCATTGCTTTGGTTTATTATTTCATTATGTTCTAAATTCTTTTTGTTAGAACGACAATATAGCCTAACTATATGTAAATTTTATAAGTTTCTATGCTTTACAAGATATTTTATTTTTGTGAGTTATATATTATTATGTTTAATGCTTTTAAGTGATTGGTCACCATTTGAATGATTTGATATGCATGCTTAAGACTGAGAGGTAATAATATGCAGTTGTTTCTTATAATATATAACCATGAATTAAATATAGATAGACATATACCATGTTGTTTGTGTGCCTTTTGGTGATAAGATAATCGAAAGATTTATTGTAAACCAAGAATGTTCATAGATCCTAATGCATTTGGTTTGTTTCAATTCATATATAGAGATATAATGAATTAATGAACTAAATAGGTTTACTATACCTAGACATAGGATAGTAAATAAATTAAGAAGTTTTGTCACATAAGTATTATCATTCTTGCAAGCATAAATTATGAAAATTTATATCTAGTAGTTATGGTGAAATTGGATGCTCTAACATGTTTCTCATATTGATTTTTCTTACTTAGATTCAATTTAATAAGAAGATAGATAAACTCAACAAGAAAATAGATAACTGAAATGCTTTAGTCATGAGGATTCAAAACATAATATGTGATCATTGTGGTGGAGGACATGCGAGCATAGAGTATCAAGTAGGTAACACCTTTGCTCACAGTAGTGAGGATGCTAATTTTGTTGGAAATTCAAGTAGGTCACAAAATAATCCATATTCCAACACTCACAATCCGGGATGGCATAACCACCCAAATTTTTCATGGAGTAATTCTAATGTAATAAGGCCACCACCAAGATTCAAGCAACCATAAGAAAAGAAGCATAATTTACAGGAAATGGTTGCCAAGATGTTACACAACAATGAAACAAGATTGCAAAACCAAAAAGCTTCAATTAGAAATTTAGAGGTGCAAATAGGTTAGTTGGCTAATATGATCTTAGGAAGACAACAAGGTTCTTTGCCTAGTAGTACATAGAAGAATCCTATAGAAGATGCAAAGGCAATAACCTTGAGAAATAGCAAACAAGTGGGAAAAGATGATGTTGAAAAGGGAAGTGTCAGGGATAAGGAAGAGGATGTTAACACGCAGCCTAAGGAGGCAACCAAGAGAACACTATTCCCTGATAATCCCAAGCTTTATGTGCCTTCAGTTCCATTTCCTTAGAGACTCTAGCAATATAAGATAGATAAGTAGTTTTCTAAATTTCTTGATGTATTCAAAAAATTACATATTAACATTCTTTTTATAGATGCATTGTCTCAAAATGCCCAATTATGCAAAATTTCTTAAGGAGATATTGAAAAACAAAAGGAATCTGGAAGAGTATGAAACTGTGAAGCTAACTGAAGAATGCTTAGCCATACAAAACAAATTGCCTCTAAAATTAAAAGATTTAGGGAGTTTTACAATTCCTTTTACTATTGGAGATTCTCACTTTGATAAGGCATTATGTGATTTAGTAGCCAGTATTAATCTAATGCCTTTTTCTATTTTCAAGAAATTAGGATTGGGTGAAGTGAAGCCAACCACAGTGTCCCTACAATTGGCTAATTGATCAATTAAATATCCAAGAGGTACTATAGAAGATGTATTGGTAAAAGTTGATAAATTCATTTTTTCCTGCAGAGTTTATAGTACTTAACATGGAGGAAGACCTAGAGATACCACTTATCTTAAAGTCGACCTTTTTTAGTAACAGGAAGAGCTCTAATTGATGTACAACAAGGGAAGTTAATCTTAAGATTTTAAAATGATTCTGTCACTTTTAATGTTTTTACTGCAATGAAACATCCTTCTGATGATAATTCTTGCTTTAGGGTTGAGACAATTGAATAAGATCTTTCAAGAAAAAGTTTGTGAATAAGATATTTTAAGAAAAAGTTTTCAAGGATCCATTTGAAGCTTGCTTGGTCCACCCAAAGAATGAGGAACTTGAAAGTGAGGAGAAACAAGGGTATGCCAATCTCATTGAGGCAAATCCACCATATTCACAACAAAAGGCACCAAAGTTTAAGGAGTTAGGACAACACATGACAAAGCCTAAGCCATCAAATAAAGAGCCTCTAATTCTTGAACTCAAGCCTTTACCTCCTCATTTGAAATATGTTTATATAGATAAAATTTCTACTTTACTAGTAATTATATCTTCCTCTTTGATGAAATAAATGGAAGAGAAATTACTTCAGGTGTTGAAAGAGCATAAAGGAATAATTGGATGGAAAATAACTGATATCAAAGGAATTAGTCCTTCACTCTACATGCATAAGATTTTGAAGGAGGAGCAATACAAAGCTACTATTCAACCTCAGAGGCACTTAAATCCAAAGATTCAAGAAGTGAAAGCTGAGGTAATCAAATTGCTTGATGTAGGGACCATTTATCCCATCTCAGACAACCCCTAGGTAAGTCCTATGCAAGTTATGCCAAAGAAGGGAGGTATGACTGTTCAAACAAATGATAATAATGAATTGATTCCAATTAGGATAGTTACTAGATGGTGTGTGTGTATAGATTACAGAAAACTGAATGATGCCACGAGAAAAGATTACTTCCCTTTACCATTTATTGATCAAATGTTAGAAAGACTTGCAAGACATGAATTTTATTGCTTCCTTGATGAAAATTCAGGGTATAATCAAATTCACATTGCACTAGAAGATCAAGAGAAAACCACTTTCACTTGTCCTTATGGTACCTTTGCTTTTAGAAGAATGCCCTTTGGTCTTTGTAATGCACCAGTAACGTTTCAGACATGCATGATGGCCATTTTTTCTAATATGGTTGAAAAATTTATTGAGATTTTCATGGATGATTTTTTTTTTTTTTTTTGTATTTGGCTCATCATTCGACATTTGTCTAAATAATTTAGCGAGGTTCTTACAAAGGTGTGAGGAGACTAACCTTGTTTTGAATTGGGAAAAGTGTCATTTTATGGTGTAGGAAGGAATAGTGCTCAGGATAAGATATCCAAAAAAGGATTAAAGGTTGATCGAGCTAAAGTGGAGGTCATTGCAAAATTACCCCCACCTACATTAGTGAAACTTGTTTGAGGATTTTTAGGGCATGTAGGATTCTATAGGCAGTTCATAAAAGATTTTCTAAAATTGCTAGACCCCTTTCAAGTTTGTTGGTTAAAGATGTGAAATTTAACTTTTATGATAAATGCTTGCAAGCCTTTAACACTTTACAGGAAAAGTTAACATTAGCATCAATCATGGTAGCACCAGAATGGGACTTACCTTTTGAGCTCATGTGTGATGCAAGTGATTCTACAATAAGAGTTGTTTTGGGACAAAGGAAGAATGAAATTTTTTAGACCATTTACTATGCCAATTGAACCTTGTTAGGTGCACAATTGAATTATTCAATAATAGAAAAAGAACTTTTGGCAGTAATATTTGCTTTTGATAAATTTTGTTCTTATCTCATTGGCTCCAAATTTATTGTTTATTCTGACCACTCTGCTCTTAAGCGTTTACTTGAAAAGAAAGAATCAAAACCTAGGTTGATTAGGTGGATTCTATTGCTGCAAGAGTTTAATTTGGAGATCAAGGATAAGAGGGGACTGAAAAACTAGTTGCAGATCATTTGTCCAAAATTTCCAATATGAAGGAAGAAGATCAACCAATTATAGAAGAGTTTCTTGATGAAAATATTTTGTGCTCCAATCCATCAAAATTCCCTAGTATGCTAATTTTGTCAATTATTTGGTAAGTAATGTTCTTCTTCCTGAAATGTCATATCAACAAAGAAATTTTTTTTTTTATGACATTAAACCTTATTTTTGGGAAGAGCCTTTCTTGTTTAAAGTATGTGTAGATTAGGTTATAAGGAGATGTGTTCTAGAATAAGAGATGACCAACATCCTACCCCATTGTCATGCTAGAGAGGCAGGTGGTCATTTTGGTGCCACCAGAACTATAGCTAAGGTTTTATAGTCTGAATTTTATTGGCCCATACTTTTTAGAGAAGCATATTAATATGTAGTTGCATGTTATCAATGTCAAAGAATTGGAAATATTTCTAGGAAACATGAGATGCCTTTGAACAATGTTGTTATGTGAGTTATTTGATGCTTGGGGTATTGATTTCATGGGACCTTTTACACCTTCTTATGGAAATATGTATATTTTGGTGATTGTTGAGTATGTGTCTAAGTAGGTAGAAGCGGTAGTGTTGCCAACAAATGATACTAAGGTTGTGGTTAAAATCTTAAAGAAAAATATTTTTACACGATTTGGCACTCCTAGGGCAATCATAAGTGATAAAGGGACCTATTTTTGCAATAAATAATTTGAAGCACTTTTGGGTAAGTATGGGGTTACCCATAAGATTGCTACCCCTTATCACCCTTAGACTAGTGGTCAAGTTGAGATATCAAATAGGAAAATTAAGAGAATTTTGGAAAAAACTGTGAATGCTTCAAGGAAAGATTGGTCAATAAAACTTGATGATGCACTTTGGGCCTATAGAACAACATTCAAAACTCTAATTGGAATGTCTCATTTTAGGCTAGTGTTTGGGAAGGCTTGTCATCTACCAGTAGAATTGAAACATAAAGCATATTGGGCATTCAAAATTTTAAACTTTGGCATGCAGTCTGTAGGTGAAACTCGATTGTTACAGCTGAATGAATTTGAGGAATTATGAGATGAGGCTTATGAAAATGTCAAAATATACAAGAAGCAAACAAAAATATGGCATGACAGACACATATTAAGAAGAGAGTTTAAGGTTGGCTAAAAAGTATTACTTTACAACTCTTGTCTTAAATTGTTTCCAGGTAAATTACGGTCTCAATGGTTTGGTCCTTTCATAGTTACCAAGGTATTCCCATATGTAGCAATAAAAGTTGCGAATGACACCCAAGGCACACTTAAGGTGAATGGTCAGCGTTTGAAGCCCTACTTTGAGGGAGTCAACATGTAGAAGACTACCTTTGATCTTTTTCCTCCTTGAGTAGCAACATTGAAGATAGTTTGGCTGACAATTATAAAGCAAGCACTTCTTAGGAGGCAACCTAAGCATTTTGTTGGTTCTTTTGCTAGAAGGTTTCTCACGACCACCTCCTCAGAGCTCTATGTGGATATGACCTACAATCAAGGGAGTTTTCTTATTACTATTGTACCTTTATTTTACCTTTATTTTTCCTTTATTTTTGCGTTCTTTCTTTTTGCATTGAGGACAATGCTTCATTCAAGTTCGAGGGTGGGAAAATAAATTTTTGTGCTAAATCTAATTGAAATTTTTTTCTCATATCATGATTAAATCCTTTGTTGTGAATTCTTAGTGATTCTTAGGAAGATGTAGATTTTGTTCAAACTTGTAATTATAATATGAGTTAAGTGTGATTATGATTATGTTGATCCATTTATTAAGCACTAAAAGTCCTTCATTCATGCTCTAAAAAACATTCATGTGAAGTATGCAATTATCTTAGATCTCCCTCGGATCTTAGAATTTGTTTGATTTTCTCTTGAGGCGAAATCCTAGGTTGCATCTAACTGAGAAAATGATTTAAGCCATCTTTGGATAGTTTGAGCCTTTTAAGCCAACCTTATTTATTTATCACCAATCACCCTGCTGAGCCTTAATTCATATCTTTTTTTTATTTTTTTATTTAACACTCACATATATATGCCCTTGAGCGTTTGACAAATTATCTTTTCATCCTACACCCTTGAACATGTTGATTTTTAGGATATAAGTCTATTTGAGTTGAATAAAAGTTGAAAGGAAGATGGAGCATGGGAAGAAATTGATTGTAATGATTGTATAGGGCATAGTATCTCATGTCTACAGTGAAAAAAAAAACAAAAAACAATACAAAACAAAACAAAAGAAAGAAAGAAGAAGAAAGAAAAAAGGAAATGTAACATTTGCCTAAGAATGAAATTCTCTTATCATTCATTGTCAAATTCAAGCCACTCAAGGTTCAACAATTGGCTTAAGCATAATAGTTGGATATCATCAGCAAGATAAGATTGTAATGGTTACATTTCTAGTCCTACTACTTGCTTTATTGTTGCAAGCATGATTGTGGCTGTTGTAAGTGTCAAAATCAAGTGAAATATAGCATTTTTGGAAGGAAAAGAATGAGAGAAAGATCATTTGTAAGGATAAAAAAAAAAAAAAGGTAGAAAGTGACACAAGCTCAAATTAGATCCTAGAAAACAATGTGTTCATGAGTGAATTAAGCCTAATTGACTTTCATCTTACCCTTAGCCCAACCTTATGCTACAAGCTTATAAAAGTCTTATTGATTCTTGGTTAGATGATTGGCCTACATTAGTGGAAAGAGGAATGAAAAAGCAAACCTATGAGGTTTGGTTAAAGATTTTGAAAGATTGTATATTAATGTAGCTCTATTTGGAGTGCATATAGTTGAAAAGATTACGACTCACACACACACACATGGTTAACATAGTTAAAAGTCTATCTTATCTTATGAAACAATTGTGATGTTTGGATGAAAGCTATATATATATATATTTTTTGAATTGTTAAGTTGAGCAATTCTAGGTGAATTTCATGAAGGGTTTTATCCAAAACATATATTATCTCTTACTTTTACTCGAGGACTAGCAAAATGTCAAGTTTAAGGGACTTGATTACTCTATTTTTATAGATTTATTTTGACTATTTTAGGATATAAATAATAAAAATTTTGCAAGATAACATTTAAGTTTAATATATTTATTTAAATTTGTGTCATTTACACAGCAAACCCTAAAAGAGCATGAGCAGCAAAGGAAAAGAAAGCTATGAGCAAGGCACGTGAGGAATAAGAGAAAAAGAAAAAAAGAAAAGAAAAGAAAGAAACATGAAGAAACAAAACAAGGCAATGTGCATATAGAAGAAAAAGACAAAAAGGGTAAAAACGTAAAAGTTGAGCAAAAAGTGAATTATGAAGAGTGCAAGTAGGGCACGCGGCATGAAGAGAGAGAGAGAAAAAGGTGAAAATGTGAATTAAGAGAGGAGGCACCACACAAGAGAAAGAAAAGAGAGGAAGGAGAAAAAAGAAGAAGGAGAAATTGTGTTGCCGCCAAAACCAAGGAAGAGAGAGAAAAATCAAGAAAAAAAAAAGAGAAAACCAAGTTTCACCAATCTTTGTGGGACAATACTTTTTTATCATTATATTACTTGTTCAACATATTCACTTGCATCTAAATGTCATCAAACAATAAGTCCAAGAAGAATTCTAGCCATTGGATATATGAGAACACTATTTATTAAATTATTTAAGAGCTAAGGTATACGTGGGTTGATGTAAGCATTAATACCAATATGGGTGTGATCATGCAAGAGCTAACAAATGAAGGCACACCAATGATGAAGTACAAACCATTGGATGTAGGGGTTTGTCCACAACCATATGATCCATATATAAAAAGGGAAGCTTCTCCTTTTAAGAACCCTAGAGAGTTGGCATGTGCCACCTAGCTACCATCAATGCCACATATGGTGATGGCTTTCTGAGTAGGAGTGTATGAGCTATGAGGATGACTATATCCTTGACACAAAGTTTTACAAAGTAATGTGGTGGTTTTCCTCCTGCATAGCAAGGAAGAGGAGGTAGTAGAGAAATGACAACAGTTTCATGGCCAAAATTTGCAATTGGAAAGAGGAAAAGGAGTCATTTAGAATCAAGAGAAAGGTGGTAAGCCGTTGCTCATCCTTGAGACATTGGTATTGTTGGAGGGTGGTGTCAAGACCCTTAAGTGGTTTCACTATTTGGTTGATTTCATGGCAAATAGCCACGAATCAATTGTAGATCACAACAACAACAAGATTTCCTTACTTTAATTCAGCAACACATTGTTCAATCTAGAAAATATGCACCCAATCAAAGTGGTCGCAGAGGTATCAAAGATTGTCCTAAAGCACTTTAGCATCTTCGGTGGGTGGTAGAGTGGCAGCAACTTTTGGGGTAAGCATATTCTCAATCCAAATGTAAAGCAATTGAAAGCACTTGTGCCATTGTTGCGCCAAGTGCTTGGTGGTCAAAGTTAGGATGGTGTCATCAAGGAAGTTGTCCTTGTCCTTCATGACAAAGGTGTGGCATAATTCATAGGACCAAATGGAAAAGGTTTCGACACTGATGAGAGGTTAGACAAAGAGGCATAACTCGAGTCCATTAGAGGTGGTTGTGTATAGAGGATCATCAAGTTTAGGGCGGCTAGTGGCAAAGTATGGCAAAAAAATTAAAGGTAAATTTAGGTAGGGATTCGATCTCATACACGAATGAGGAAATGAGTAGGATTTGATCCTAAACCCAAAATAATTGAGGAACCTAATGAAGTTGGGCCACCCACCAATTGCCAACCCAAGCCTATGCCAAGGGAACCATCCAAGAGAGTACTAGCAAGGAGTGGTTGGCTAAGGCCTAATGACAATGGAGGCAACATTAATGGGTTGAGAGGGGATGGATACAGGCTAGGAGCATGTAGATAAAGGTGGGGGGCCGATGATATGGTGGAAAAGGTTACCAAGGGAAAGACAAAGGGTACCCTATGAGGCCCAAGGTGGGCAAGGCTAGGTTAGTAGAGCCTAATGTGGGAGAAGGTTGGGGAGGGAAATTAAAGGCACCCGAAGACTTAAACCCAAATAAAGAAGCTTAGATGGGGACCTTGCTAGGTTGGACAGTAATAAAGCCCATGCTAGAAACAACCTGTAAAGTGGGAGCAGGAAGGGAACTCAGGGCATCAATGATGTCCTCAATAGACAAGGCATTAGGATAAGGAAAAGGTGTTGACATGCCACAAAAAAATTATAGGTGAGGGGAAAAGGGTTACCTACATAAGAAAGAACAAAAAAGTGGATGAAGGTTAATGAGAAAGAGGGAAAAAAAAGGTTTTGTAAAAGCTTGAGGATAGGAAAAAACTTAGGCTTATGATACCATGTTGCAAAGTAAGGGTGAAGAAAAACAAAAAGTAAGGAGAATTTGATGTAGAATGTGAGAGTCACGTAGACACATGGCTAAGCTGGCAAAAGAAGATATTCATAAGGGCAGGCGTTGCAGTCATGAAAGGAAAGAAAGGAAAGGAAGGAAGGTTGGTGATCAATTGCAATGTAACAAGAAGGGCAACAATTCATATTCAAATTCAAGTGCAACAAGCATAGGATATTTTCCAGAGCCAGCTTCCTTAATTTACGACCATTATTCAAGGGTGGTTGGGATTTCTTTATTTACAAGTATTTTGAATAATTTTGGAATTTAACAGTTTCCTAGTTTTATGGGATTTAATTATGTAATGGAAGAACTTTCCTTTAGAAGATGGGAGAATACATGTAGAAATAGAGATGAGGATAATCAAAGAAAAAAAAGAGGAGATTGTATTTTCTTTCCAATTTTGTAAGTTTCCTCGTGATTTAATGGAAATATTCTCCTAAAGTTCTTGTTTTGTTTTTGCATAGCGACCATAGGTCACCCATGTAAAGGCAAAAGCCGATAAACTTAGTACAACTTTCCCTTAGTCAAACCAATTCTGTTTCACAGGCACATAATATAGTGGCATCAAAGCCAATTATTGAACCACCCATTACAAATGCACAATTTGAAAAGATCGAAGCCAATATGGCTTAAGAGGCTGCGAAGGACAACAAACACTTCGATGAGATCATGGAAATGTTGCGAAGATTAATGGAGATGAGGAGTCATCACACCAAACTAGAGGCAATGATAGTTGTAATGGTGGGCCAAATATAGATGGTGGAAATTGTTCCAAAGGGATGCGGTTTGATTTCCCTCATTACAATAGTGGTGATGAACCGTCTAATTGGATATGCAAACCATAACAGTATTTTGAATTCTATAAGGTGTGAGAAAAGGAAAAGGTGAAGCTTTTTATATGGAACCTTAAAGGTAATGCACTAGTTTGGTATAGAGAACAAAAAGTTGAGCACGAAGGCCAAGATCTCTCATAGGAAACATGTACCGAAGAGATCGGGGAGCGCTTCAGCCTCATAGGGTTTCAGAATCACTTTGGAGAACTAATCCAATTGAAGCATAATGGTTCATTTAAAGACTACTATGCAAAGTTTTCAAAGTTGGTGCTGAAAGCTAGCAAGTTAACGCTAGAACAACAAATTGTGTGCTTCACCAATGGGTTAAAGGAAGCAATTTTAGTGGATGTGCAAGTAGGTAGACCTTTAACTTTATCCTTAACAGTTGGATTGGCTCATTTGTATGATGCTAGGCACCACTTCAATGAGCTTGAACCAGATGTTCGGAAGTCAAATTCATCACAAAGCTTGGGGGTAGGACCACGACCACCAATGAGGCGTATGACTTCAACAAAATTGACGGATAGGAAGGCACGAGGACTTTATTTTCATTGCAATGAAAAATTTACTCCAAGTCATCAATGCAAAAGATTGTTTGTGATAAACAAATTGTGGGATGATGAAGAGTGGAAACATGAACAATTTTCCAAAAGAAACCTTGCAGCTAAGGTCTCATCCAACGAGGGTGGCATGATGCGGAATGTGGGAGCCATGTAGACACGTGGCCAAGCTGGCAAAAGAAGATATTCATAGAGGCGGGTGTTGTAGTCATGATAGGAAAGAAAGGAAAGGAGAAAAGGTTGGTGATCAATTGCAACGTAACAAGAAGGGCAATAATTCGGATTCAAATTCAAGTGCAACAAGCATAGGATATTTTCCATAGCCATTTTCCTTAATTTATGACCATTATTCAAGGGTGGTTAGGATTTCTTTATTTACAAGTATTTTGAATAATTTTGGGATATAATAGTTTCCTAGTTTTATGGGATTTAATTATGTAATGGGGGAATGCGAGTAGAAATAAAGACGAGGACAATTAAAAAAGGGAGAGAAGAGATTGTATTTGCTTTCTAGTTTTATAAGCTTCCTTGCAATTCAATGGAAATATTCTCCTAAAGTTCTTGTTTTGTTTTTGTGTAGTGACCATAGGTCACCTACATAAAGGCAAAAGCTAATGAACTTGGGATGACTTTCCAGTAGTCAAACTTGTTACGCATTTTATTTCACATGCACGCAATAGAATTTCTATGTATTGCTTTCTTAAAAGAGAATGTACAATGCTAGTCTTTTTATAGAGCAAAGATTGACTATAAAGGAAATTACAACAATAATAAGAGAGAATATTCACTTGTTATACACACATATATTTCCTTAAGTAGACTACATTACATGGTAAGTGTATCAAGCTAGATAAGGATGTAATGACAACAATATATAGTTGTATCTTTAACAACATTTATAGAAAAATTCAGCTATGTGGTCAGAAATCAATGAAGTTCACATACTTGTAGCCAGACATGTTGAAGATTGTTATTTCATGTTTTGTCAATTTTATGATAGTAGGATGTTATTACAAAGAGATTTATTCACCTTTTGTATTCGGACAATGTTGTTTTTCTGCATCCTATAATTTTTTTGTTCATTTATATGGTCAAAGCATATGTATTTCATAGTTACAATCGGCATTTAAGGTGAAGATATTCTCATTTATGTGATTTATGATGCTTTATTGCCTGTAGTTTGTTAGATTTTGGTAGAAAGATGACCATTCTATTTCAAGTCACTTTAGATTCGAGTCACCGAAGTGAAATGTTATGATCTTTCTCTTATTAGACTGATTTGAGAACTAAATTCCTGGTCCATAGATTCGTGGTGAGCCGATCAATGTTAGTGTTCCTAGAAAATGCCATGGGATAGCTAAAAAAGGAAAAACCATCGGTGGAGGAAACATATTGTGTTTAACCTATTTTAGCCACTATGTACCTGACTAGTTTATTATTCATCCCTAAAACTAGTCTAAATTTAACCCAATCGCAAACTCAAGTATGAAGGGCATGAGTTCCACGCCTTTTGCTTTGCGTGCAAGTGAGACGCACCCTGTTTATTTACGCTAACAATTTTTTTGATGTTTTAGGAGATTTCATGATAGCCAAATGTGCTCTCTTCTCTTTTCTTGCAACCTTGCAATTGTAAAAATGGAGTAGTATGTTTAATTCTTGTTATAGTTCTCTGTCTAACTTATACCAGGGTCTTTTGGCATTGCACAATGTAAGTATCTATTTTTTGTTTTTAAAAAAAGAACTCCAAGTTTGGGGTTTGAAAAGTACATTTTCTAAGGAAAGCAACCTTTTTCATTAATTTAAAAGCTACCTCTTATTCATAGACTAGGTGACTATTATAAGAGTCTTTTGAACCTATTTTTATAGAACAAACAACAAAAAGCATGGAAGCCATGCTTTCTCTTTACCCTATTTCCTGGTCATATACATGATCTTTCTCCATACCTCATTACATAGCATAAGGCTTATAGTTAGTAGAAGAGTCAACAAAATAGAAAGTCTTTTTCAAGTTACACACATAAAAATGTCCCCCCATACGACAACCTTAACCCCATGGTTGGCTATGGGAATTTGCTGCTTTATGAGCCATCATTAGGGGTCTCTCTAGTAGCTACATACCAAAAGGGTAGTCCACACTCATACCCCATGGATTCCAAACCTATCCTTTAGTAGCTTGCTAAGTCTTTCGCTTCACTCTTCTTAATCTTCTACCACCAAATGAATTAGAAAGTGTAAATTCAATGGACTTCTATGAATCAAACTTTAGTGTGAGAGATGGGATATTCCCAATTGGCCTTCCCACTCTGATATGCCTTTGCTTAATAAAGCTTTTTTTCATTGTTGCTCACATGCTTACCCTTAGTTGAGATCATTTTTTTATAATTTTATTGTGAGGCACTCAATGATATTTTCGTAAGTCCTTTCTCCACCCATTTCTTTTTCAATGGACCCTATTCAGACATGAGTTTGGTTAGCTTATGTGACTACCACGTAGGACAACACCAACCACCTTCTACATGTTGAGGAATCAACTCTAGCAATAGCAGCCACTAACAACAGTTAGCATAAAGACTATTGTGGCCTTCCAGCTTAGCCTTGGCTAAGCATAATAAAATTAACTAACTATTTGTTAGGATTACCAAACTCTGTTAGACTGTTGAGCTATAACTTACTTCAGTTAAACTATTGTAAACTCTATATAAACTGCCCCCGATGCAGTAATCTGTAAGCCTTTCATTTGAATAGAAACAAAGCTTTGAAAGCTCTTCTTTCTCTTCTACTTAAGCTAGTTTTTCTTCTAGTATCAAGAGCTAGTGCCTTTCGCTATGCTCCTCAAACTTCTATCATGGCAAATCAACATGCTTGCCTGCTTACCAATGTGTTAACCTTGCCAATTTTGTCTCCCTAAAACTCATTGCCATGAACTTCATTCCATGGTACACTTAAATGAATTGTCTTCTGTGCATTTATCACCTCACTAGTTTTGCCACAAGTGAGAATCAACCTCCATCTTGTGTTATCATCACTGATTCTAAAGAAACTCCTAATCCAGCCTTTGACCAGTGGGAGCAAAGCAACAATTTAGTTCATGCTTGGATTCTAAGCACTCTCTTTGAAGAAATTGTTGGCCTCATTTTAGAGCTGCGGATGTGTGGTCGACTCTATGCGATCACTTTGTTTAACAAACCATAGCTAAAGAGTATGAAATCCAAACCAAGATTCAAAATTTGAGCAAGGATGGCAAGGATTTGTTTGTATACATTGCCGAATTCTATGCAATCAACTGAGTGCTATGGGGAAGCCACTCACTGATTCTGATAAAACCTATCGTCTCTTACAAGGACTTAGCAGGGAGTATGAATCTTTTCTCATTGCTATGTTTTGTCCTCCCATTCCACCTTACAGTGATGTAATTGCCCAACTCCATGCATATGATGCTCGACATGTGTGTTTTAACCAACTACACACCATTCATTTGCATTTTTCTCTCAAAGAACTTTTCGCTTTAGTGGTTAATCCTCCAACAGAGCCCGCGGGAACTCTCAAACCCCTTCTCATTCCTTCACCTCACAAGGTCATGGGTTTGCTCCTTCCATACAACATGGCAAGACTCCTCGCCGTTCCACATCTCAATCAGACTAAGGATCAAATGCTTTAATATGTCAAATTTGTTCAAAAAAGGGCCACTCCACTATTGATTGTTTTAAGCGCTTTGATCATGCCTACCAATCCAGCGACATTCCTCAAGCCTTGGTTGCACTTCACCTCAATGATGACTCTTTTGCTCAAGAATAGTGGATTCTTGACTCAGGTGCTAAGGTCCACATTGCTACCAATATAGGTGAGCTTCGTTTCTCTTCTCCTTACCATGGCTCGAACAAAATTCAAGTTAGTAATGGTGATATGCTCAACATCACTCACACTAGTTCTGGTTCTCTATCCAATACCTTCATACCTTTATGTAATGTTCTAGTAGCTCCTCAAGTTTAGAGAAATATGCTCTTTGTGTCCAAGCTCAAAGTAGACTTTCCCTATTATTTTATTTTTACTAAGGATTGCTTTTACATCAAGGATCTCTAGAGTCATAAAACCTTGGCGAAAGGCCTTGGGCATAAAGGCCTTTACACACTAGCTACCAAGATTGACAACAATTCTCAAGTTTTCTTCTCCAACATACAATGCTCAGCCTTTTTTGGAATTTGGCATTAACGTCTTGGTCACCCGAGAGCCAAAGTTCTTGCCTATCTTCACCATAATAAGAAAATTTTTGTCAATTCTACTCATTTAGCCTTCTATAATGCATGTCCTCTCAATAAAAGTTGTAAGTTTCCATTTACTAAGTCTCATTCTCGATCTAGTAGCCCCTTGGACAAATTCACAGTGACCTCTAGGGACCAACACCAATGTCTTCTGTACAAGGCTTTCAATACTATATCCTATTTGTGGATGATTTTACCATATATTCTTAGATTTGTCCTTTTAAGAAAAAGAATGATGTTTTCTCTATTTTTGTCAAATTTCACACTTTTGTTGAGAAACAGTTCTCTACTTGTATCAAGATATTTCACATTGATGGCAGTGGAGAATTTGTCAGTAATGCTATGACTTCCTATCTAGCCACTCATGGTATTTAGCATAAACTTTCTTGCCCTCATACCCTAAAGCAAAATGGCATAGCTGAGCGAAAACATCGACATCTTATGGAACTAGGATTAGCCATGTTTTGTGCTGCTCATCTTCTGAAAAGATTTTAGTTTGAGGCCTTCTTCACTACTTGTTTACTTATTAATTGTTTGCCATCACCATCTCTTGGTCAGAACTTACCTTTCTCTCTTCTGTTTACCAAAGAACTAGATTACTCTCAACTTAGAGTCTTTGGTTGTTCATGTTTTCCCTACCTCTGAGATTATACCCCACATAAATTGGCTAATCGATCTCTGTAGTGTATTTTCTTAGGATACAATGAGCTACATAAATGTTACAGATGCCTATACTATCCTACTGGTTAAGTTTATATATCTCGGCATGTTTTATTTGATGAAACAAGCTTCCAATGTGCCCCTATCTCACACACATCCTCTCCTACACCTATTGTCATTCTTGGCTATTACATTGATCCTATAGATTGCACCTCTCATGGCTCAAGCTCTACTGCAGTCAGGTTAGACTCTTCTTCAGTTCCTAGTGACTTTACTTTAATTCCTAGCATTCCTTGTTCTCCCAGAAACCAATTTGCAGAAGTTTCTACTCTTCCCAATGCTGCTGTTATTCCTTTTGAAGCTGTTGAAACCTCTAAAGTTGTTGTTGTTCCTTCTAAAGCTGCTGAAACTTCTTAAATTACTGCCCTACAAACACTACAATCACTTATGTAGCTGCGGTTTCACCTTCCCACTTATCCACCACTCATTCACCAACTCAACCCCTATCTCCACAGCTTTGTTAAATACAACCTCCTCCTACACAACTTCATGCCTATTTTATAACTCCTCCCCACCGCCTCCACCTTGCCGCCTCTCCCCTCATTCCTAGCATTGCCTCACAAACTACATATCCTCTTACCAATTCTGCACTCTCTCCACACCCAAACTTATAACCTACAGATTCCCTTACCGATACCACCCTCACACATTCTGCACATATCTCTCCATCCCACACTAGCTCTACCCTAGATACTTCTTCTCCCAACCCCACCTTCACAATAGTTACACGAGCTTTGTTCGGTGAAATTTAAATGCAAGTGAACATGTCGAACAAGTAATATAATGATAAGAAAGATATCGTCCCACAAAGATTGATGATTACTAGACTAACTAATTACTAATAGTGAATAACTCCTAGAATTTATCTAACAAATCCAAATTGATAGAGAATAAACTAACCAACTAAATTTAAGAAAACTAAATACATGAAATGTGTCAGAGCATATGATTTCACCATAACTACTAGGTATAAATATTGATTATTTATGCTTGCAATAGGGATAATATTTATGTGATGGCGGAATCTCTTAATTTATTTATTATCCTATGTTTAGGTATAATGAACCTATTTAGTTCATTAATTTACTATATCTCTATATGTGAATTGAAACAAACCAAATGCATTAGGATCTATAAACATTCTCAGTTTACACCGAAAGCCACACAAACAATATGGTATATGTCTATCCATATTTAATTTATGGTTACACGTTACAAGAAGCAACTGCATATTATATTATCTCCTGTCGGTCTCAAACATGTAAATCAGATCATTTAAGTGGTAGCTAATTACTTAAAAGCATTAAACACAATAATATGCAACTTCACATAAACCAAATATCTTGCAAAACATAATAATCATAAGATTCATACCATCATAATTAGGTTACATCGTAGCTCTAACAAAAGTAAATTAAAGCATAAAGAAATAATGAGGAAGAACAATAATAGGAATTAAATAAGGCATCTTGAATCAAAGAATAAGAAGTCTGTCACCCTTTTTGTCTTCTCTTCAAGAAAACCTTGAATTCTTTGGCCTCTCTCTCGAGTTGTGCTCAATTTCCTCCTCCTCCTCTCTTTCGCTTATTCTTTTCTCTTAAATAGAGTTTTGGGTTTAGACCTTATCCTAGTAGAAGTCGGTTTTGGGCCTAAAACAATTGGCTTTTAAACTCCTAAATTAATTAGGATTTGAATTCCTAACATGACTAGGTTTTCTATTTATTTAGAAAACCCAACAATAGTAGAAAATCTAATAACAATCATTTAAAGCCCAAGCCCATCTTGACTCTCTTGATCTTGATATTATGATTTTGCTACATAATAAGTATTAGGTTATCCTTATTCATCCTTTTTCTCCATACCTCCTCATGTTACAAAAACAAGGCAAATTCAAGTAAATAAAGAGGAATTCAAATATTTTCTCATAAGCATTGTATTATTTATTGCCTAAAAATAGGTAAAATAACTCTATAAAAATAGAGTTATCAAAACCCCCAAACTTAACATTTTGCTAGTCCTCGAGCAAAAGCAATAAATAACATAAGTTTTAGACAAAACCCTTTCATGAAATTCTCACATAGTTGCTCAACTTAACAATTCAAAGAAAAATATAACTTTCATCCAAACACCATAATTGTTTGATAAGATAAGATAGACTCTTAACTATGTTGACCATGTGTATATGTGTGAGTCCTCATCTTTTCAACTATATGCACTCCAAATAGATCCACATTAATGTGCAATCTCTCAAAATCTTTAACCAAACCTTATAGGTTTGCTTTTCATTCCTCTCTCCACTAATGTAAGCTAATCATCTAACTAAGAATCAATAAGACTTTTATAAGCTTGTAATGTAAGGCTAGGCTAGGGGTAAGATGAAAGTCATTTAGGCTTAATTTACCCATGAACACATTACTTTCTAGGATCTAATTTGAGCTTTTGCCACTTTCTACCTTCTTGCTCCTCATAAACAATCTTTCTATCACCACTTCTCTCATTCTTTTAAATCCAAAAATGCTTGATTTCACTTAGATTTTTACACTCACAAAAGCCACAATCATGCTTGCATCAATAAAGCAAGTAAAAGTACTAGAAATGCAGTTACCATAATCTTTTCTTGCCAATAGTATTCAATTGCTATGCTTTGTAGCCTTGTTTAGAAAATTGAGTGGCCTAAATCAGATAAAGAATGATAAGATCATCCCATTCTAAAGCAAATGATGTACTTTCTTCTTTTTCCTTCCTTTTTTTTTTTCCCAGAAATGAAATTCTATGCCCCACACAATTATTGCAATCAATTTCTTCCCATGCTTTATCTTCCTCTAAACCTTTATTCATCTCAAACAAACTTCCATCCTACAAGTCAACATGTTCATGGGTGTGGGACGATAAGATAAGTTGTTCAAGGCTTATGGCTATATATATGTGGGTGTCATAAAAAAAAAAAAGGATAAGAATCAAGGCTCAACAAGGTGACTGGTGATAAATAAATAGGATTGGCTTGAAAGGCTCAAATGATCCAAAGAATGGCCTAAATCATTTTCTCAATTAGATGTAGCCTAGGATTTTGCCTTAAGAGAAAATCAAACAAATTCTAAAATTTGGGTGAGATCTAAGAAAATCACATACTTCACATGAATGTTCTATAGAAATATACACAAATTCAAAAATGAAGGACTTTTAGTGCTCAATAGGTGGATCAACACAATCAGAATCACACTTAACTCACACCACAATTGTAGGTTTGAACAAAATATACACCTCCCTAAGAATTGCTAAGAAAAATTTAAAAATCAGATTTAGTACAAAGTTTCTTTCCCTACCCCCAAACTTGAATGAAACATTGTTCTCAATGCAAAAAGAAAAGAAAACAATAATAAAGAAGGAACAAGGAAACTCCCCTAATTGTAGATTATATCAATGTAGAGCTATGAGGAAAATGTAGTGACAAACTTCCAGCAAAAGACTAATGAAAAGATGAACGAAAATGCTGGGGTTGCCTCCCAAGAAGCGCTTACTTTATAGTTTTTAGCCAAACTATCTTGGATGATTGTTGCTCAAGGTGGATGAAACTGTAATAGTTTAGGAGACATCTTATGTTGTAAAACAGTAGAGCTCTCTTCAATTAACCTCACTGTCTTATATATTTCCAACTTTCTTTTGTTCTCCAGTATCTCTTTCAAAAATATTTCATAACTGAACATTTGAGTTGGAGCATCTGCAAAAGGAATGTTAATGTGCAATTTTGAAGATACATGAAAGAATTCTAAAAACTGCTTATCTTTTGCATGTTGCTGGAATCTCTGGGGAGATGGAGCTGGAGGTATATAGGGCTTAGGATTGTTTGGAAATAGTTGTTAGGTTTTATGGCTTAACAAGAAGGGGGTTGAATTGTTATTCTAAAAATTTGATGCTTTTGTATGATATAAAAAATTAAGTCAATTAATTTAACAGTTTATGAATTAATAAGCAATCAAACAAACAGAATTATTCAAACAAGTAAAGAGCAAGAGAATCAACACCCAATTTACCACGGTGGTTCAGCACTCAATCCTTGAGTCCTATGTCCACCCTCTTCTCCTTCAATCCAACAGATTGAATGCACCTTTACTCAACCAGATTAGGAGAACACGTTCTCCCTAATCCAAATAATTCCTTCTCAAAGGAATTATCAAGTCCGAATACAAATTATGATCAAAAGATCATGTACAATAGCAAATCCCTAAATAATATGTTAGTTTATGGGATATTGCTGATTAAAGGAGCTATTTAAGTATATATAACAAGATACAAAGCTCCTATCACGAAATCCCCAATTTGAGTAAATTAGGGTTTTGGATTTTCCTTAAGATTTATGTGCAATAAATGTTTTTAAATGAAATCAGCACAAAAATAATGTTATACAAGCTATGATCGAATATATAATTGAAGATCAAACCAAATAATCGAATATCACCGAACCCTTGTGAGTCACCGAGAGATGAGCGAACTTGAACCAAATAGTAAGTGAGCTTAAGAGATTTTCTTCACAAGGAGAACACTTCAAATAGACGTTAAAAAATCAAGAAGAAATCTTCACGCACACATCTCCTTTAAATAGGAAGTATATCTAGGGCTTTTTTTAGATCAAACCTGAACCATAGCTTTCTTCCCGTTAGGAATAGTGACCCATCCATCAAATCGAACTCATATCATTCCTTAGAGCCTCAATCTGACTGTTCTGACAGCTAGTCTTCTCCAAAATCCTCCCGTTGAGGTTTCGGCGCTTGAGAGAAGCAGAGATGACATCGGAGATGAGCAACAGTGGCTAGGGCAAGAATGATCGAAAGACCTCTTATGTGCATCTTTCTATTAAGTGAGATGACGTCGTGGTAGGTGCATCTCTAATGAATGAAACGCCACCGTAGCGAGCACGAGATGACTTACTTCAGCAGAATCGGGCCGACGCAAGCTCGGGCCACATCACAGAGCCTCAGTCCAACAGCAAAGGATCCAGTCCAGTAACAAAAGATCCAACAGATAAACACGGTCCAATATCAACATAGTCCAAAGTTCAATTATGTAAACACGGTCCAAAGATATGATCTTTTACAAAGTTCATATTTTGGTGTAATACATATCTTAGCTTTGAACTAATATCAAGGTAGAATCAATCCCCCTCATATTCCTACAAATACATAAAACTAGGTATCATATTTCTAAATAAAATATATTAAAATATATTTCACAAGATCTTTAAAAATATGTTTTATGAAGGAATGTAGGAACTCGGTTACTTTATAATATCATTAATTGATATTATAATTTGTACATCTTTTACTTCCTATAATTTTCTTTTTGCACATATAAAAACATATTTCAAGAATTGATATTTACCAAAATATTTTTTGTCACAACAAAACCCTATTTTCCAACAATCTCCCCTTTTTTGATGATGACAAAATATTTTAATAGTATGGCACATGTCACCAAATATCAATCATGTTTTTCATGGGAACATATTAATCGTCATACAATTAAATTTGCAATATTTTTTGCTCACTACTTGTATGATTAGTGTTCGGTGAAATTCTACATGCAAGTGTACATGTCGAACAAGTAATATAATGATAAGTATGAGTATCGTCCCATGAAGACTGGTGTTTACTAAACTAATTAAGTACTAACGGTGAATAGACTCTAGAGTTTATCTGGCAAATCAAGATGATGAAACATGAACTAAAGAACTAAATTTAATCTAAACTTGATTAACGAAATATGTTAGAGTGTCCGATTTCACCTAATTACTAGATACAAATGTCGATCATCCATGCTAGCAGGATTAATTCTACTCATGTGATGGCGGAATCTCCTAACTTATTCACTATCCTATGTCTAGGTATAGCAAACCTACTTAACTCATTAACTCACTGTGAGTCTGCATATGAATTAAATAAGCTAAATGCATTAAGATTTGTGAATATTCTAGTTTACACCTAAAGCCACACAAATCATATGGTATATGTCTATCCATATTAATTTATGGTTGCATATTACAAGAAACAACTACATGTCATCTCTTGTCGGTCTCAAACATGTAAATCATATCATTTAAGTGGTAACTAATCACCTAAAAGCATTAAACTCCGTAATATGCAACTTCACATTTATAAAATATCTCACAAAACATAAATAATCATAACATTCCTACTTCATAATCAAGTTCCATCGTAGCTCTAACAAACTAAACTAAAACAACATATTTACATAAACTAGAATGGTGCAGAAATTAAACAACACATTTTGTAAGTTAAAAACATTAATCTGTCACCAAAAATGTCTTCAAATCACAAAATAAGTTGCACTAATCTACACATCAGGGGGAAAAGGAGGTTCTGTTTGAAAAACAGGGTGAAATATAAGTTGCCACGCACCACCGCCACGCGCCGGCCAATCGCCGGTCACGCGCCGCCGTGCGCCACCGCCATTCTTCACGGAAACCTCCAGAAATTGCCGGTCACAATCCTTGGACTACCGATCTGCTAAAAAATTGCCCAAATATGCACCAAAATGGCGTAGATCTAATGGAGAAGGCTCGGATGGCATTTGCTGTTCTTCACCAGAAACTGCCAAAAACTGCCGCAAGATTGCTCCAGAATTGTTGGAAATCACACCAGTTTAGTAGATCCGTTCCTTCCTCACCCGAAAATGGCCAGAAAAAGGGTTCTTGAGCACCCAAAATGTGTCACACGAAAAGGGTGCCTTCGCCGAAAAATGACACGATGGTCGGCTTTCGCCCGACCATTCGGCATCTTCAGAGTCTCGCGTTGTCGCACGTGGCCTCTGCTTTTCCGGCGAGGTTCTAATTGCTGGAATCTCTCCTCTCTCTCTCTGCGGTCTATTTTCTATTCGGTTTCTCTCCTGTCCGGCTTTCCCCTTCGTCCGTCCTGCAGTCCCGATAAAAGCTACTTGACAAAAAAGCCTTTTCTCTTTCCTCACATGTCCAGCTATCCTCTTTTCTCTTTCTTCTTTGACTTTTCTTTGTCCATTTTCTTTCTTGTTCCATATAATTCACGTTCACCTTCATCAATTTTTCTACATAGGTCCCACGTGTTTCCTCTCTTTTCCTTCTTTTCCTTTGTCAAGGATCTCACGTGCTTCATAGATAAATGGTGTGATTAATGGTGAACATTTTTCATGATTTATTGCTTCTTTTTCTTCTTTTTCTTCTCTTTTGGGTTTGCTGCATAAAATAACAAAATATGCATAAATATAATTAAATACAAATATAATTTAATAAAAACTATATTAAACATTACCTAAAATACTATTAATAACTTTATAAAATATAGAGTTATCAATAAGAATCCGCAACCAAGTCCTATACATGTGTCTAACAGATTTTGAAATTGATCATAGTACATGGGATATATGATTAGAATCCGCAAGCAAGTCCTATACATGTGTCTAACATATTCGAAATTGATTATAGAACATGTGCTTTTCGAAATTGATCATAGAACATGTGCTTTTTGAAATTGATCATAGAACATGTGCTTTCTTAAGCAGGGGTGTTAGAGAGATATGTACCCCACATTCTACACTGATATTGTCAAAAATGAGACTTCACATGTGCACTATTCTCTCCCCCTTTTTGTCATAAGCAAAAAGAATAAGCATGCAAGTAATCAGGACAAACGACATAAATTGAGCAGATAGTAAACCGGTAAGGATAGGAGTAGAATACTAACCAGATGCTGTTGGAGTGGAAGTAGAGGCGCTCCCCCTCAAACCGAGCAGTTTAGGTAACAATAAAAGAACAAAGAGATAGCAGTAATAGAGAATTCAAAGATTTTCAGGGACTAACATTCCAAGCTCTCTTCTAAGAGCATAAAATCTATCCTTTGATAAAGGTTTGGTTAAGATATTAGCAATTTGCTTATCAGTGTTCACAAATTCAAGTACAACATCTCCTTTTTGAACATGATCCCGAATGAAATGATGTCTAATTTCTATGTGCTTTCTTTTAAAGTGCTGGATAGGATTTTTAGTGAGATTGATTGCACTGGTGTTGTCACATTTTAGTGGAACTTTATGTGATAAGATGCCATAATCCTCTAATTGTTGTTTCATCCATAAAATTTTAGCACAACTACTGGCAGCAGCTATATATTCGGCTTCAGTGGAAGAGAGAGCTACACAGTTTTGTTTCTTGGAGTGCCAAGAAATAAGCATGTTTCCGAGATAGTGACATCTACCACTCGTACTCTTCCTATCTAATTTGCATCCAGCATAATCAGAATCACTAAAGACATGTAAATTCAGAGTTGCATCTCTAGGATACCAAATTCATAAAGAAACCGTGTCTTTAAGGTATCTAAAGATTCTTTTAACAGCAACTAAGAGCTGTTCTTTGGGATTGGATTGATACCTAGCACACAAACACACACTGAACATGATATCCGGTCTAGATGCAGTCAAATATAGCAAAGAACCAATCATTCCATGATATGATTTAGTGTCTACACTAATTCCATCTTCATCATTAGATAATGATAAAGAAGTGCTCATTGGTGTATTCATTGGTTTAGAGTCGTGCATCTTATATTTCTTGAGCAATTCATTTGTGTATTTTGTTTGACTTATAAAAGTTCCTTTGTTTGTTTGTTTGATTTGCAATCCAAGAAAATATGTTAACTCACCCATCATGCTCATTTCAAATTCACTTTGCATGCATGCAGCAAATTCTTCACATAGTGTAGAATTTGTAGAACCAAACACAATATCATCAACATATATTTGAACAATCAAAATTTCTTTTTCTTTGTTCTTTATAAATAATGTGTTGTCCACTTTTCCTTTTCTGAAGTCATGATTAATCAAAAAGGAACTTAGTTTATCATACCAAACCCGTGGAGCTTGTTTCAAACCATATAAAGCTTTTGACAGTTTAAAGACATGATTTGAATAAATTGGATCTTCAAATCTGGGTGGTTGTTTAACATATACCTCTTCCTTTATAATACCATTCAAAAATGCACTCTTGACATCCATTTGAAATAAGGTAAAGTTCATACAGCAAGCAAATGCAAGTAAGATTCGAATTGCTTCCAACCTAGCTACTGGTGCAAATGTTTCATCATAGTCAATCCCTTCTTGACTATATCCTTGTGCCACTAATCTAGCCTTATTTCTAGTAATAGTTCCATTTTCATCTAGTTTATTCCTGAATACCCATTTTGTACCTATAACTGGATGATCCTTTGGTCTAGGAACTAGATTCCAAACCTTGCTTCTTTCAAACTAGTTTAATTCTTCTTGCATAGTAAGAAACCAGTTTTCATCTTCAAGAGCCTCATCTACTTTCTTTGGCTCTACTTGAGATAGGAAGGCTTGATGTTCACATGTGTTGTGAACCCGAGACCTTGTGCTTACTCTAACATTTAGATTTCTTATGATGTGATCGTGGTCTACTTCATTTCTTACTTTAGGAAATGAAGGTTCCCTAGTTTCGGACTCCCCCTCAACTTCAACCCTATTTGGAAGACTTTTAGTTCCATCTTTCTCTTCGGTTTCTAGAATATCCTGACAGTCATCCTCAAACTTAACATGAATTGACTCTTTTACAACTAAAGTTCGTTTGTTGAATACTCTATATGCTTTACTTGTATGAGAATATCCAAGAAATATTCCTTCATCACTCTTGGAATCAAATTTCCCAAGTGATTCTTTTTCATGATTCAAAACAAAACATTTGCTGCCAAAAACATGAAAATATGAAATGTTTGGTTTTCTTTCAAAGAATAATTCAAAAGGTGTCTTTTCAAAATAGGTCTTATTAAAGCACGATTTGAAATATAACAAGCTGTGTTTATAGCTTCTCCCCAAAAATGTTTAAGAAGATTATACTCACACATCATGGTTCTAGTCATTTCTTGAAGAGTTCTATTTTTCCTTTCAACAACACCATTTTGTTGTGGTGTTCTAGGAGTTGAAAAGTTGTGTGAAATACCATTTTCTAAATAGAATTTTTCAAAAAGTTGGTTTTCAAATTCACCACCATGATCAGTTCTTATTTTTATGATTGAAAAACCTTTTTCATTTTGAATCATTTTACAAAACTCAACAAACTTTTCAAATGCCTCATCTTTCCTAGCAAGCATGTATGTCCATGTGAATCTAGAATAATCATCTATAATGACCAGGACATAATATTTACCATTTAGTGTTGCTGTTCTCATGGGGCCGAAAAGATCCATGTGTAGTATTTCTAATGGTTTAGATGTACTCACCACAAGCTTTGACTTGAAGCTACTTTGTTTATGTTTACCTTTAATGCATGCTTCACATATTCTATCATTGTTAAATTCTAAATATGGAAGACTTTTTACTAGATTATACTTATACAGTTTTTCTATCAATCCTAGACCCACATGTCCTAGCCTTCTATGCCACAACCAAGCATCAACATTTCTATTTACAACCAAGCATGTTTGTTCAACATTTAACTTACTTAAATCAAGCACATAGATATTGTCTTTTCTATTTCCAACAATCTTCATTTTATGTTCAGCATGCTCAACAAGACAATTTTCTTTTCCAAATTTTATTTTGAATCCTTTATCACATAACTAACTTATGCTAAGTAGATTAAATTTTAGTTCATCTACAAGCAAAACTTCATATGTATGTAGGGTATTAGGATTACCTATTGTTCCCATTCCTTTTATTCTTCCTTTAGAGTTATCTCCAAAAGACACTGTACCTCCATTTTTTAACTCAAGTGTTGAGAAGAGCTCCTTCATCCCCACTCATGTGTTAAGAACATCCACTATCCAGAATCCACATGTTCTTGAGCTTTTTGTTCCTCATTTGTGCACTCATAACCTGCAGAAACAAATTTGATCGTTGAAGTGCTTGGTACCCTTTTTAATTTGGGTCTATAAGTGTTAGTTTGACTTAGAGTTCTGTCATTCTTAGGCAACCAAAGTTTCTTTACTTTGTAAGCCTTTCTAAGTCTTACGGGACATTTATCAAAATTATGACCAAAATAATTACAAAACGAGCATTTATTTTCATGCAGCGGAATTAAACATTCTTTTTCTTTAAAGAAATGAGTAAATGATTTTGATTTGTCATTCAATTTATATCCTAGTCCCGCCTTATCATATATACCTCTTTGAGAGTTTAGAATCCTATCTAACATGCCACTACCCTTTGTAAATTTCTCTAACAGCAGATTACTTGCATCAAGTTTTGACTTTAAGTCATAATTTTCTTTTTCTAGCTCAAGGACTTTATTCTTAAGATTTTCAGCACATACTTGTGAGTTATTTTCAACATGTATTTCAATATTAGAACATGTACTGATATCACAGTAAGTTTCTGTTCCTATTGTCATGTTTTCAGATTTCCTTTGTTTCTCATACATATCATTCATACAAGCATCATATTTCATATATGCATTAGCAGATATACTAATGTTGTCATCCATGGAAATTGAAGCATCTTTCTTTTCAGTTTCATCTCTATATGCAGCAGTTCCTATACTTTGTTTATTATGTACATCAATTAAACCAGTTTTATGTATAGAAGTCAACATTTTCTATTTTTCAGATTTATTTTTTGCTTTTAGATTTTTGTATTTATCTTTTAATTTATTTGCATATTCAACTAAATCAGAAAATGCAGTTTCTAACCCAGAGTTTATTTGAAGAAACAGTTCAGAATCATTTACCTCACTATTTTCTTCCTCAAGAGTTGTTGTTGCGGTTAGGCATAGATGTGCAACTTCTTCTTGAGTTTCTTCATTAGATGAGGAGTTCTCATCATCCTAGGCACCAATCATGGTTTTTTTTTTGTTTTTGCTATTTCTCTTCTTGATCATCGGACAATCAATCTGGATGTGTCCTGGTTTTCTGCATTCATAACACACATTCTCCCTAGGTTCATTTGTTTCTTTTCTCCTAGTTTGCCCTATGTTTTTACTTAGTCCTCTTCTCAGGAATTTTCTAAATCTCCTAGCTATAAGAGCTACTTCATGATTTTCTGACTCTTCCTCTTCAACCTTTTCAACTTCCACTTTAAGTGCAAGTGATCTTCTATTTTCCTTTTCTTTCTCTCTTCTCATAAGCTGCATTTCATGAGTTTTAAGAGAACCCAACAAATCATCTAAAGTCAGCACATCTAGGTCATGAGCTTCTTCTATGGCCATCTTTTTAGGATCCCAACTCTCGGGTAGGGATACTAACATTTTTCTTACCATTTCCTCATTTGTATAGGTTTTTCCTAGCAATTTAAGCTCAGAAATAATTTTAGTGAATCTACCCAATATATCACTAATAGTTTTAGAATCTTTCATAACAAATAATTCATAGTCATGTGTAAGCATATTGACTTTAGAAGACTTTACCTTTTTAGTTCCTTCATAGATAACTTCTAATTTATTCCAAATTTCTTTATCGGTGGTGCAAGAGGACACTTTGTTAAACTCATGTGCTCTAAGACCACTATAGATCATATTCATGGACTTAGCATTTAACCCCATTAGTTTAGCTTCATTTTTTGACCACTCATCAGTTTCGGGTAATGTAATACCCTTCTTGATTACTTGCCAAGCTTCTGGATCTTGGCCTATTATGAAGACTTGTATTAATTGTTTCCAATGCCTAAAATTAATGCCATCAAACAAGGGAGGTTTATTAAACCCCGTAACAGCTAAACCTTTGTCAGAAGCCATAATATGGATCTACTTTAGGATGTTAATCCTTTTAATCAGAGAACCTGGCTCTGATACCAATTGTTAGGTTTTATGGCTTAACAAGAAGGGGGGTTGAATTGTTATTCTAACAATCTGATGCTTTTGTATGATATAAAAAATTAAGTCAATTAATTTAATAGTTTATGAATTAATAAGTAATCAAACAAACAAAATTATTCAAACAAGTAAAGAGCAAGAGAATCAACACCCAGTTTACCACGGTGGTTCGGCACTCAATCCTTGAGTCCTATGTCCACCCTCTTCTCCTTCAATCCAACATATTGAAGTCACCTTTACTCAACCAAATTAGGAGAACACATTCTCCCTAATCCAAATAATTCCTTCTCAAAGGAATTATCAAGTCCGAATACAAATTATGATCAAAAGATCATGTACAATAGCAAATCCCTAAATAATATGTTAGTTTATGGGATATTGCTTATTAGAGGAGCTATTTAAGTATATATAACAAGATACAGAGTTCCTATCACGAAATCCCCAATTTGAGTAAATTAGGGTTTCAGATTTTCCTCAAGATTTATGTGCAGTAAATGTTTTTAAATGAAATCAACATATAAATAATGTTATACAAGCTATGATCGAATATATAATCAAAGATCAAACCAAATAATCGAATATCACCAAACCCTTATGAGTCACTGAGAGATGAGCGAACTTGAATCAAATAGTAAATGAGCTTAAGAGATTTTCTTCACAAGGAGAACACTTCGAATAGATGTTAAAAAATCAAGAAGAAATCTTCATGCACACATCTCCTTTAAATAGGAAGTAGATCTAGGGCTTTTTTTAGATCAAACCTGAACCATAGCTTTCTTCTTGTTAGGAATAGTGACCCATGTTGGGTTTTATGGCTTAACAAGAAGGGGGGGTTGAATTGTTTTTGTACTGAACAATATACTTTTGGTTTTCTTAAATAATTCAATCAAACAATTTTGCAATTTATATGACAATAATTAATCAAACAGAATTATTTAAGCAACCAGAGAGAAAGAGAATCAACACCCAATTTACCATGATGGTTCAGCACTCTATCTCAGAGTCCTACGTCCACCCTCTTCTCCTTCAATCCAACCGATTGAAGTGACCTTTACTCAACCTGATTAGGAGAATACGTTCTCCCTAATCCAAATAATTCATTCTCAAAGGAATTATCAAGTCCGAATACAAATAATGATCAAAAGATCATATACAATAGCAAATCCCCAAATAATGTGTTAGTTTATGGAATATTGCTAATTAGAGGAGCTATTCAAACAAATATATCAAGATACAAAGCTCTTATCACGAAATCCCCAAATTGAAGAAATTAGGGTTTCGGACTTTCTTCAAAATTTATGTGCAGAAAATGTTTATGAGTGAAATCAACACATAAATAATGTTATACATGCTATGATTGAAGATTTAATCGAAGATCAAACCAGATAATCCAATATCACCGAGTGCTTATGAACCACTGAATGATAAACAATCTTGAATCAAATAGTAAGTAAGCTTAGTAGATTTTCTTCACAAAGAGAACGCTTCAAATATATGTAAATCGTCAAGAGAAAACCTTCACGCACACATCTCCTTTAAATAGAAGCAGATCTAGGGCTTTTCTTTGAATCAAACCTGAACCATAGCCTTCTTCCCGTTAGGAATAGTATGCTATCTATCAAATCAGCCTCATTTCAACCTTCTGATTCGAAATCCGACCGTTCTGACAGCCCGTCTCCTCCAGATTCCTCCCGTTGAGGTTTTGGCACTTGAGAGAAGCGAAGGCAGCATCGGGGAGAAGTGAAGCAACTAGCGGCTAGGGCATAACTCATTGAAGAGTAAGCGCCTCTTATGTGCCCTTAAGTGAGACAACGTCGTAGCCAGCAAGTGTAGCAAGGAAGCTTTGATTTTGATCAAGACGACACCGTAACAAGGAATCGGATCGGGCTGACGTGAACTTGGGCCGCACCTATATTTTCACAATCCAACAGCAAGGGTCCAGTACAGTGATAATATATTCAGCAGGTATACACGGTCCAATATCAACAAGGTCCAATATCAATACTCGATCCAATATCAATACATTGATAATGTATTGCATATGTAGATTTTGAACTAATATTAACATAGAGTTAAAGTCCCTCATGTTCCTGCAATTTCATCAAAACAAGTATCATATTCCTAAAATAAAATATATTCAAATATATTTTATATTTCTTAAAGAAATATTTAAATAAACAATATATTCAAATAATCAACATATATTTGAATATATGTCACAAAAAAAACTTTAAGAATATATTTTATAAGGAAATGTAGGAACCCAATTACTTTATAATATCATTAATTGATATTATAATTTGTACACCTTTTACTTCCTATAGTTTTTCTTTTTGCACATTTAGAAAAACATAATTTTAGAATTGATATTTACAAGAAAATATTTTCAGTCACAATAAAACCCTATTTTCCAACAACCCATCCATCAAATCGAACTCATATCATTCCTTAAAGCCTCAATCTGACCGTTCTGACAGCCAGTCTTCTCCAAAATCTTCCCGTTGAGGTTTCGGCGCTTGAGAGAAGCAGAGATGACATCATAGACGAGCAACAGCGGCTAGGGCAAGAATGATCGAAAGACCTCTTATGTGCATCTTTCTATTAAGTGAGACGACGTCATGGCAGGTGCATCTCTAATGAATGAAACGCCACTGTAGAGAGCGCGAGATGACTTACTTCAACAGAATTGGGCCGACACAAGCTCAGGCCGCATCACAGAGCCTCAATCCAACAGCAAAGGATCCAGTCCAGTAACAAAAGATCCAACAGATAAACACAGTCCAATATCAACAGAGTCCAAAGTTCAATTATGTAAACACGGTCCAAAGATATGATCTTTTACAAAGTTCATATTTTGGTGTAATACATATCTTAGCTTTGAACTAATATCAAGGTAGAATCAATCCCCCTCATATTCCTACAAATGCATAAAACCAAGTATCATATTTCTAAATAAAATATATTAAAATATATTAAAATATATTTCACAAGAACTTTAAGAATATGTTTTATGAAGGAATGTAGGAACCCGGTTACTTTATAATATCATTAATTGATATTATAATTTGTACACCTTTTACTTTCTATAATTTTCTTTTTGCACATATAAAAACATATTTCAAGAATTGATATTTACCAAAATATTTTTAGTCACAACAAAACCCTATTTTCCAACAATAGTTTGACCTTGGGTGCCTCTACGGGTTGTATGCTGACATCATTACTTGTATCATTAACAATCTTCTCCTCAACATCATCTTCTCCCACATGATTACCATTTGTTAGGGTTATTGCTTTTATGGTATTTATAGGGTTTTTCTCTATATTGCTAGGCAAAGGACCCTCTTGTCTCTTTGAGATCACATTGATTAACTGACCCAACTGCAACTCTAATTTTCTGATTAAAGCTTCTTGGTTTTGAAGGCTCACCTCTTGGTTTAGAATTCTCACTTCAGTACTCTCCATAAAATTCTGTGTGGTGATGGCCAAGTTGATGACTATATTATCTCTAGGGCTTTTCTCCATATTGCTAGGCAAAAGACCTTCATGTCTCTTTGAAAGCATGTTGACCAACTGACCCATTTGCAACTCTAATTTTTTGATTGAAGCTTCTTGATTCTGAAATCTTGCTTCAGTCCTCTCCATAAAGTTTTGTGTGATAATGGCCAGTTTGGTAACTGTATCCTCTAAATTAGGCTTCTCCTCTTTTGTTTGCTTAAATGTTGGTTGTGGTCTTATCTCATTTGGGTTACTCCATGAAAATTTTTTATGGTTGTGCCATCCCGGATTATACATGTTGAAGTAAGGATCATTTTTTGACATGCTTGGAATCCTAAAAAAAATTAGCATGTTCATTACATTGAGCATAAAGGTTACCTACTTGACATTCTATGCTCACATTTCCTCCACCACAAAATTCACGTTCTCTACTCTGAATTCTCACAACTGGAGTACTTAGGTTATCAATCTTCTTATTGAGCACTTCCAATTATATGCACATTGCAGTGAAGATATCTACTTCATGGACTCCACTTGCTTGCTGAATTGGTAGCCTCTCAGTAGACCATTGATAGCTATTGAATGCCATCTCCTCTAGAAGCTCATATGCCTCTTTTGGTGTTTTGTTGTATGAGGACCCTCTTGCAGTTGCATCAATTATGAAACGGAGATTTGTACTAGACCCATCACAAAAAGTTTGTACTTGAAACCATATAGGTAGTCCATGATGTGGACATCTCTTCAAAAGTTTCTTGAATCTTTCCTAAGCTTTATATAGTGATTCATTATCCATCTGTGCAAAAGTAACAATATCTTTGCGCATTTTTGCAGATTTTGCAAAAGGAAATAACTTACGAAGAAATTTTTGAGCCAAATCATTCCATGTAGTAATTGATCCTGCAGGAAGAGAAGAGAGCCAACTTTTAGCTTTGTCCCTAAGAGAAAATGGAAATAGTCTTAACTTGATAGCATCATCTGCGACTCCATTATATTTAATTAGGTCACAAATTTCAAGGCTTTAATGTGAGCATTTGGATCATTGTTCAATAACCCACTAAATTGCACGGAGTTTTGATGCATTTGGATGAGTGTTGGCTTGATCTTAAAGTTATTTGCCTTAATTTTAGGCCTTTTAATGCCTAATGTGGCATTCCAAAATGTTGGTGCAGCATAGTCTTTCAAAAGTCTATGTGTACCATCATTTTTTTCCATCCTTGTTGCTTAATCTTTTAGCAATAGCAACTTAACAAGGAATTTTTTTTTCTTTTTTTTTTAAGGAAAAAATAATAATAATAATAATAATAACAATAATAATAATAATAAAAATAATAAAAATAACAATAATAACAATAATAATAATAATAACAATAATAATAATAATAATAATAACAATAATAATAACAATAATAATAACAATAATAATAACAATAATAATAATAATAATAATAATAATAATAATAACTCTTTAAAAAAATGATTTTTTTTTTTTAAAAAAAAAAGAAAATAAAGGCTAGATTAAACCTAGAAATTATTTGGTATTAATATTAATTAGCAATAAACAACCAATCCCCGACAATGGCATCAAAAACTTGTTCGGTGAAATTTAAATGCAAGTGAACATGTCGAACAAGTAATATAATGATAAGAAAGATACCATCCCACAAAGATTGATAATTACTAGACTAACTAATTACTAATGGTGAATAACTCCTAGAATTTATCTAACAAATTCAAATTGATAGAGAATAAACTAACCAACTAAATTTAAGAAAACTAAATACACGAAATGTGTTAGAGCATATGATTTCATCATAACTACTAGGTATAAATATTGATTATTTATGCTTGCAAGAGGAATAATATTTATGTGATGGCAGAATCTTCTAATTTATTTATTATCCTATGTTTAGGTATAATGAATCTATTTAGTTCATTAATTCACTATATCTCTATACGTGAATTGAAACAAACCAAATGCATTAGGATCTATGAACATTCCCAGTTTACACCAAAAGCCACAAAAACAATATGGTATATGTCTATCCATATTTAATTTATGGTTACACATTATAAGAAGCAACTGCATATTATCTCCTATCGGTCTCAAACATGCAAATCAGATCATTTAAGTGGTAGCTAATCACTTAAAAGCATTAAACACAATAATATGCAACTTCACATAAGCAAAATATATTGCAAAACATAACAATCATAAGATTCATACCATCATAATTAGGTTACATCATAGCTCTCAAGAAGTAAACTAAAGCATAAAGAAATAATGAGGAAGAACAATAATAGGAATTAAAGAAGGCATCTTGAATTGAAGAACAAGAAGTATGTCACCCTTTTTGTCTTCTCTTCAAGAAAACTTTGAATTCTTGGCCTCTCTCTTGAGTTGTGCTCAATTTCCTCCTCCTCCTCTCTTTCACTTCTTCTTTTCTCTTAAATAGAGTTTTGGGTTTAGACCTTATCCTAGTAGAAGTTGGTTTTGGATATCTAAAACAATTGGCTTTTGAACTCTTAAATTAATTGGGATTTAAATTCCTAACATGACTAGGTTTTCTATTTATTTAGAAAACCCAACAATAATAGAAAATCTAATAACAATCATCTAAAGCCCAAGCCCATCTTGACTCTTTTGATCTTGATATTATGATTTTGCCGCATAATAAGTATCAAGTTCTCCCTATTCATCCTTTTTCTCCATGCCTCCTCATGCTACAAAAACAATGCAAATTCAAGTAAATAAAGAGGAATTCAAATATTTTCTCATAAACATTGTATTATTTATTGCTTTAAAATAGGTAAAATAACTCTATAAAAATAGAGTTATCAAGCTTAAAAAAGGATTTTCAAGCCTAATCCTAGTGCTTTCACCACAGTCATGACTATTCCTTAAGTTTCTACATTTGTTCATGCAGCACTTAATCATCCTGGGTGGTATGCAACAATGTCTAAGGAAATGGATGCCTTGCATAAAACCAAGACTTGGACCTTGGTATCTAGACAACTTGGAATACACATAGTTAGTTATAAATAGGTTTTTAAACCTAAACTAGCAGCAAATGGCTCTCTTTCTCATCTTAAGGCCAAGTTAGTGGCCAAGGGGTTTCATCAAGTAGAAGGGCTAGATTATTTTAAGACCTCATCTCCTGTTGTTTGTCATACCACAATTAGACTAGTTCTCTCTTAAGCAATAACACTTAATTGGCCAATGCATTAATGTGATGACTCCAATGCTTTCCTGCATGGATTTTTGGATACACCCATATACATGGAGCAGCCTATAAGTTTTATCGATGCTTCCAGCCAATCTGCTATTTGCTCTCTTCATTATGCTCTCTATGGCTTAAAACAAGCCCCTTGAGCATGGTTTGACCATTTTAACTCCTGCTTGTTGGAATATGGGTTCTTTTGCTCCTCTTATGATTCCTCTCTCTTCATCTACACTTATGGGAACATTGTACTTTAGCTTATCCTATATGTGGATGTCTTGCTTATAATAGGGAATTCCACATATGCTATCTCCTATCTTGTTAATCATCTTTGCACTCACTTCCCTCTCAAATCTCTTGGCGAGGCACATTATTTCTTAGGCATTGAAATTATATCTGTTCCAAATGGCTTTGTTCTTACCCAGAAACAATTCATCCTGGATATCTTGAAACGTGCAGCAATGTTATATAGTAAACCTATAGCCACACCTCTTGCCACTAAACCTCCATCCTTAAAGAACCCCTTTCAACCTTGTGCTACCCTAGGCCTTTTTCGGAGTATCTTAAGAGCTTTACAGTATCTCACAATCACTAGACCTAAAATTGCCTTTTTTGTTAATCATCTCTATCAATCAATGCATGCCTCAACGACCCTAGATCATCACAACTTAAAACGGTTGCTAAGATATCTTCGTGGTTCCTACATTGTGGGTTTACACTTCAACTTTAAAAGTACTCTAAATCTCTGTGGTTACAGTGACTCAGATTGGGCAAGTTGCAAAACCACTCGACGTTCTACATTTGGTTTATGCTTCTTCTTAGTCATCAACTTGATCTCTTGAAGCTCCAAATGCTAGTCTACTATGGCCAGATCCTCAATAGAAGCTAAGTACAAAGCTTTAGCTTCTACCACTACTGAATCAACATGGTTGTGTTCACTGCTCCGTGATCTTGGAATTTTTCAATCACACCCCATAGTTATTTACTGTGACAACATGAAAGCATTGAAATTAACTACTAAACCTACTCTTCATGGAAGAACAAAACATGTGGAAGGTTATTTCCACTTTGTCAAAGAGAAGGTTGTGCTCAATCTTGTTACTACCAAGTTCATATAAAAAAAATAGCAGATAGCCGATATTTTAACCAAGTCTCTTTGCAAACCGACCTTTCTCTTCCTGAGAAACAAACTTAGTCTAATATCCCGACCAATTTTACAGGAGCATGTTAAGAAATCAGATTCATTTGAGCATGTTGAGCAATCAAGTTCAATTGCATTAAGTAATAGTTGTAGAAGTTCTGGCTCCATAGAGCATGTTGAGGAATCAACTCTAGCAATAGCAGCCACTAACAACAATCAGTATAAAGACTAGCATGGCCCTCCAACTCAGCCTCCAGCTAAGCATAATAGAATTAACTGACTAGCTATTAGGATTACCAAACTTTGTTAGACTGTTGAACTATAACTTACTTTAGTTAAACTCTTGTAAACTCTATATAAATTGCCCTCGATGCAGTAATCTATAAGCCTTTCATTTGAATAGAAGCAGAGCTTCGAGGTCTCTTCTTTCTCTTCTACTTAAGCTAGTTTTTCATCTCTACACAACCTAGAGAAGTCTGCAACTCGCCCCTACTCCTCTATTGCAATTGCTAGAACCTCCTGCACACATGACAGGGACATGGGTGGTGTGTTATATTGGATTTAAGTTATATGTATAGACTTTTATTGTATTTTTTCTTCATCTTGGGATTATTTTCTCCCAAAAAAATTTCTATAAATGGTTTGCTTGTTAATTAATGTACAAGCTTTATGAATCGGAGTTCTTCTCACACATTTTGACATACCCACTAAAAGCCTCCACAATTTTCTACACAGTACCTAGTAAAGTGCCACGCTCCCCAAAGGTGTTGCTTCCACATTCTTGCTCTAAAGCAGTGGTTAATCTAGAAGAACCCAAAACAACTAACTTTACTAGTGTGACATATGTAGCTTTACCATCAACGTCCGGCTGGGCTACAAAAGTGGGATTAATCCTTATGCCATTCATTTTTTCTTGGCCATTAAGTCTCCTTACAAAGGGACCCTTTGCTTTCGGAAACATCAAAAGCATGTTTTGAGGCTTCCAGTTCATGAAGAATTATTCATGATTGTTACCCTACACACTATTAGACTTCAATAGCATAAATAGATCACTACTTGATGCAAATGGTCATATATCACCTTTAGTGTTGTTCCCTTCAGTAAAATCATTGGCATCAAAAGAATGGAAATATTTTAGAGCCAAATCTTGATTATAATATGACACTTTAACTTCCAAAGGAATCCCCCAAGTTCTAAGTGGGATTAGGTCCTTGGAAATGCAAACAATAACACCAATTTGCTTAATTCTCTAAAAGGCTTTTAAAAGCAAATGAAAAAATCCCTCCCTCTTTTGGCCAAATACTTCTCTCTTGATTCTATCATTCTATCCCTCTTCCCTTTTTTTTTTCTTTTTTTTGCCTCTACATGGTCAACTTCCTTAACCCTAAAAGTCCATAACTTTATCATCATCCGCAAGACCACAAACTCCAACAAGACTATGCTATTAACCATAAAAAAACTTTAGGAAAAATCCAAGCAACCAAGGGAAACCATAAGTCTCAAACTTTACACCTTAAACAACAAACTTTGCATCCATTCCATCCCATGAAAATACATTCTCTTCAAAATTATCAAACACCATTAAACATCAAAATCCTCATGGGATTAGTTTTACTTCAAAGGACAATAGTAATTTTCTTGCAATGATTACTTGTTAGCTTATGCCTTGTTATGTGCTTGCCCTAAAGATCTTTTGCACTAGTTTAACCGGTGTTCTAGTTGAAGCCATAACACCATTGATCTCCATCTCCTTTTTTGTTCATAGCTCCTCCTATCTTATCTTGTACAGCTCACTAAGCATAGCTTTGCAAGACTCACACAAAGCCTCCAAACTTTTTGCTACTTCAACCCACTTAAGTGTTGGATCATGGCCCTTCTAGTAGCTTCAATACCATTTATTACATATATGATTTAGGGAGCACATAATAGATTGGACACTAGGTTTATTAGCATTCATTTGGATAGATTTATAAAGGATTAATAAAGGATTATGCGTCATTAAAGGAACAAAAAGTCCTTTTGTATATTAAAAGGTAGATGACTTAGACACGTCACCATAATAAGACTTACATGTCAATGCTTATATGGCCAGCCACCATATATGGTTGAGTGTATGTTGAATGCCATTTTACCTTTCATTGTATGCATTTTGTTAAATAACTATAAAGGAGTTAGTTAGTGTTGTTGACAAGTTGTTAGCATGTATAAATACAAGGGAAAAAGGCTATAAGAGGGAAGTTAGTTTAGTTGACAGATTGTACCAAATCGAGAGGTCTTGGGTTCCCTCTAAGAAATCCTACTAGTAGTGTTCTTCTTCTCATTCTTCAAATTGGTCAAAAGGCTAAACTCCCTAAACTAGATTCCTTTGATTTCCATGTTGTTCATATTTGCCTATTTACTAGGTCTCATGCCAAATCTCAGTTTAATCTTCTAGACTGCTGCAAAATGGTATTAGATATGAATGGAGTTAACAAAGAAAAGGATCCTATAAAGGATCAAGGTTTAAAGGAGCTCTCAGAGATGATGCAACAATTTTTTTGTTGTTCTTAACACCGAGATAGATGGAGTTGTAGGAAACTAATGAAAACTCATCGACACAAATTGGGGGAAACAAGAGTAGGCAAGAAAGGAGATTTCAATCGAGTCAAATTCAAACAAGAATAATGCATTTAGAATTGGCAAAGTATGAAGGAAGGGAAAATCCTACATGGCAGATTGATTAGGCTTTTCAATTCTTTGATTTCCATGACAGACTGGAGGAAGATAGGGTTAGGATAGCCTCTTGGCACTTGGATGGGGAGGCTCAAGTGGCGTACCAACTAATGAAGAAGGAATATAGCAATAAGAAGATTTCTTGGAAAGCTCTTACTAATGAACTAATGAAGCAATTCAGGCCAACCATATTCCACAATCATTTTGGTGAACTTACAAAGTTAAAGCAAACAAGATCAGTCCATGATTATTAGTTACAATTCATAAACTACTTTTATGTTCTGGTCATTTGAATGTTGATTAAAGTATTAGTTGTTTTATCAATGGATTAAAGGAGAGGATTAAGTTAGATGTGCCACCCACCTTATCTGTTGCAATTGGATTTGCTTGGCTTTTTTAGGCTAAGGAATTAGCTACACTAAATTTTTTAGTAGTCATGTTAAAAGACAAAATTCGTGAGGAGGGAGTGATAGTAAATTAGGGGGAAATAGAACTCAATTGCCTATCAATAGGTTAACTTAGCCAAAGATTATAGACAAGAAGGCTCAAGGATTGTGTTTTAATTGTGATGAAAGGTTCACCCTGAGCCATTAGGTGTAAGAAATTGTTCTTATTGGAAGGATTAGATCTTGGAGAGATAAGATACAAAGTAGAAGAGGAGGTCAAGGAGGAATAAGGTGAATTGAACATGTTGTCATTGGTAGCATTGTGTGGTGTAAAATGTCCTAGAACAATGAGAATCCAAAGGGATATGAGAAAGAATAAGGTGAGAGTGGTAATGCTCATTGGTTCATGTGGCATTCATAACTTTTTGAGTGCACAATTAGTTAGAAAAATGAATTTGGAGCTAGATGTGAGTAAAAGTTTAAGGTGGAAGTGACTAATAAAAAGATGATACATGGGGAAGGTCTTTGTTAAAATGTGGAGCTAGTTTTATAAGGGAACATAATGTGGGCAAATTTTTTTATACTACCAAAAACCTAATCTAAGAGTAATTTTGGGCAATCCATTGGTTGCAATCACCTAGAGAGGTTTAGTGGGAGTTTTTTGAGATGAAGATAACCTTTATGTATAATGGGAAGTTGGTGGAGCTTAAAGGAAATAAGGAATTGAAGAACAAGTTGGTTGATAGTTCTAAATTGAATAAATTATTAAAAAACATAAGGAAGGATTAATATTATATTTAAAATCTATAGAGAAGAAAAACAATAAGAGTCTATCATAGTAGTGGCCAAAACAATTTGGGTTTTTGTTTCAAAAGTATGAAGTTTTGTTTAAAAAACTACATAGGTTACCTCTTTATAGGTTCCATAAGCTTCAAATTATACTTAGAAATGAAAATAAGGTAGTTGCTAGCAAACCATATCATTGTCCCTACTACAGAGGAGAGAAATTGAAAATTTGGTCTAAGAAATGTTAGAAGAAAGGGTGATTAGAGAGAGCAATAATCCTTTTTTCATCTCTTATCATTTTAGTTAGAAAGAAAGATGGCACTTAAAGGATGTGTGTATACTATTGTGCTTTAAGTAAAGAAACCATTAAGGATGGTTTCCTGATGGTTTCCCAATACCAACTATAGAAAAGCTCTTAGATGAACTTCATGGAGCCAAATTATTCACTGAACTAGATTTAAGATCTAGTTATCACCAAATCGGAATGCAAGAAAAGGATATTAGAAAAATAACTTTTCAAACTCCCATAGGACATAATGAATTTCTAGTCATGCATTTTGGCCTTTGCAATGCCCTTTCAACATTTCAAAGTTTAATGAATTGTTTAAGGAGTATTTGGGTAATTTGTGTTAGACTAAACACATGGAGCATGTGCGGCTTTATGACCTTTTTTTCTTTTTCTTTTTTAGGACTTTGAGAAACTCATAATGAATAAGCTTTATGTCAAAGAGGAAAAATGTGATTTTGGTGTTATAAAAATGTAATACTTAGGCATGTTATTTCTAAAAATGGAGTAAACATGAAATATGATAAGATTAAGGCAATGCTAGAATGGCTAGTACCCACCATAGTGAAAGCATTAAGAGGTTTTTTTAGGCTTGATTGTGTGCTATATGAAATTTGTCAAGCATTATGTTTAATATCAACTCCACTTACTAAGTTGCTAAAGAAAGAAGCTTTCCATTAAAATCCAAACGCTAAGACAGCTTTTAGATACTTGAAGAAGGCCATGAGTAAAGCCTTAATTCTATGTTTGTCTAATTTTTCCATTCTTTTTATAGTGGAATGTGATGCCTATGTAATGGGAGTAAGGACAGTATTATCTCAAGAGCAAAGGCCTATTGTTTATTTTAGCCAAGCCCTTAAGGTTAGGAATTTACTTCTATCCACATATGAAAAAGAGTTCTTAGCTTTCAATTAGCAATAAAACAACAGAGGTAGTATTTGTTAGGAAAGAAGTTCACAGTTTTGACTAATCAAAGGAGCCTTCAAAGCTTATGGAACCAAAAAATAATTACTCCTACTTCACAATGATGTTTGATTAATTTTTTTTTGCTATGATTTCAAAGTTCATTATAAACCAAGAAAAGATAATAATGTTGTTGATGCTTTATCCCAAAAAAGGGAGGTAGTGCAAGACAATTCAAAACAGACTGACAAAGCAAGATCTAAGTTAAGGGAACATGCATTATGGTAGTCAAGTCAAAAAGAGTCATAGTCATATGAACAAGAAAGGAAAGGCAAGATAATTATGAGTTGGAATGACAATCATGTTGACAGCAAGATTGTTTCAATGTTAAGCAATGGCAAAAGAAATTAGTACTAGGAAATGGGAAAAGGACGCAATCATTCAAGGTGAGGTTATAATGAAATGAATGCTATATCTTTGCTAGTACTAAAGTGAATCAATTCTATCTAAGAAGAAGTCTACACAGATAAAGAAAGTCAAGAGATTTTGAATAAATTGAGCACTAGGGAAGTTAGGAATTAGTGGCAATATTGAAACAATGTTTTTTTATATCATAACAAATCTTTTTAGAATAAAATTCAACCTTAATACCAATGATTCTTCAAGAAATTCATGAAGTTACTCATAAGGAGCGCTTCAAGACATTGCAGAGAGTAAAGGTAGCTTTCTTTTGGTATAATATGAAGAAAATGGTGTTACAATTTGTGAAATTGTTTGTCAAAAGGTGACATGGAAAAATATGAAATTGAGTAGATTAATTCAACCTCTTACTACTCTAAATCAAGTTTGGGAGGATTTGGCTATGAATTTCATAGAAACTTTGCCTAATTCTAGTTAGCACTTGCACATTCATATATATTAGTAAGTGTAGCTCATGTTTTCTTTGAAAATATTTTCAAACTTGATAACACCCCAAGAAGTATTGTGTGTGATCGGGATGTAGTGTTTACAAGTAATTTTTGGAGACAACTATTTGAAATACATGGAACTAAGTTTAATTTTTCTACTACCTATCATCCATAAATGGATGGGCAGTCTAAGGTGGTCAACAAAACTCATCAAGTATACTTAAAATGTTTCACATGAGATCACCCTAGAGAATGGGCTAAATGGTTGTCTTGGGTAGAATTTTGTTGCAATAACATTATGCATGGTGACACTTAAAAATCCTCTTATGAGGTGGTTTATAGGAAGACCACCTCCAACCCTTGTATCTTATATTCCTAGCTCATTTGGTGTAGCTACTAGGGATTGAGAACTACATGATTATGATACTAATTTAAGAAATATTAAGGAGAGGTTGTAGGGAGCTCAAAACAAAATGAAAAAAATTAATATAGGTAGAAGGAAATAGTAATTTGAAATAGGGGATTTTGTTTATCTCAAGCTCCAACCTTATAAAAGGAATTCAATAGTGGTCCATAAGAACTATAAGTTTTCCCCTAGATATTTTGGTCCTTTTGAAGTATTACAAAGGATTGGTGAAGTGGCCTATTAGTTCAAATTGCTAGAGTATCTCGAATTCACAATGTGTTTCATGTTCTGATGCTTAAGAAATTTGTTGGGAAGCATATTCCAACGCAATCTAAGTTGCCAGCCTATTTAGTTATTGACGATGTCATTAGCCCTCAACCTCAGGCCATTTTGGAGCAAAGGATTAGAAAGAAACATTGTTGAATTCTTAGTTCATTAGCAATGCAACTTGGATTGATACAAGTCTTTTTTAGGAGCATTATCCTTCTTTCAACCTTGAGGACTAGGTTGCAACCAAGGAAGAAGGGATGCAGTAGCTAAATAGATGACTTAGACACGTCACCATAATAAGAGTTACATGTCAATGCTTATAGGGCTAGCCAGCATATGTGGCAAGGTGTATGATGAATGTCGTCTTACCTTTCATTGTATGTGTTTTGTTAAGAGATTGTAATTGATAGAAACGTCTCGAGTTCTGTCTAAAAAATCCTGCTAGTCTTGTATTTTTTTTCATTGTTCAAAATTGATTGAAACACTAAACTCCTTAAATGAGATTCCTTTGATTTCCTTATTGTTCGTGTTCGCCCGTTTACTAAATTTTATGCCAAATCTCAATTTAATATTTTGGACCGCTGCATATAACACTGTAATTTTTAGGAAAACAGGACCTACAGTTCAAGGATTATAGAGTTGTCTCTTATTTTTACACAATCTGTGTTTAGACATGACATACTCCTAAAAGTCTTTCAGCCTTTGGCCAAAGGTCTTCGTCTCCTAACTACACAGTCTACACTTCCTCTGACACACAGTGATACCTCAAAGGCTTGCTCCTTTGCACATGGCAATTAGGCTATTCTTTCACGGCATCACCAACCTTCTTATCTCCCTTCTCTATAAATACACTCACTTGTAAACATAGTTTCTTAATGTGGGAACAATTCTCCCATTGTAATCCATTTTGTATCAAAGGGTTTTCCTTGCTTATCAATGAAACAAGCTTTTACCCAGAAAGTGTCTCTTTTTTATCAACATTTTGACATGGCATCAAGAGCTCAAGCTTAAAACCCTGTGTTTTTTCTTTGTTTTCTTTTTATCCTAAAGAAACGCTTCCACTCAAACTATACCAGTCTTTTTTCCAGTCTTTTCCTTCTATTTCAAGGCCTTTTCAACAACAATGATGTTGAAACGACACCATTTTTCTCTTGTCTAAAGCTTAAAATGACTACATTTTGCCACAACCACCACAATGGCAGAATCTGGTAAGGTTCCACTCTATGTTCCACCATTCCGAAATGGGGGCAAAAGCTCTTGCACATCATACCAAACACCTCTGTAGACTCCTCCACCCACTCCACTACCTTAGAATCCTAATTCAAACGTTGGAGGACAAGCGCAAACCATTGATTGCTGCGATCCTCTCTATTTGGCACCTAGAGACACTAATTCAACAGCACTTGTTGGGGTAAAGCTACAGGACACCTCCAATTATGTCGTCTGGTGCTAAATAAGATGATTTCCCTTTTAATAAAAAACAAGCTCAAATTTGTTGACAGGTCTTACACATTAAAACTCGGTTCACCAACCCAAAAGCGTTAGGAGCATTTCAACAACCTCTACCAAGGCTGGATTTTGAACTCCATTACTAACCACCTTCATGATGGGCTGATCTACACCCAAATTGCAGCTAAAATGTGGTATGAATTGCGTGGTCGGTACCACTAAGTGGATTCATCAAGGGTTTATGATTTGACCACCGAATTATTCTTAATTCATCAAGGGGGTGAGTCGATTTCTTTGTATTTTGGCATATTGAAACATCTTTGGAATGAGTACACCTCCTTAATCGAGCTTAAGAGGCCTCAGATGGTCACTTTCCAACCATGGAAGGAGCACGATGAGGAGATGTGCTTCTATTAATTTCTCCAAGGACTTAACAACTATTATTCAACTCTTTGGGGGTAAATTTTGATGATGCATCCTCTCCTAGACCTTCTGAAGACCTATTCCATGGTCTGTGACACAAAATACCATCGGAGCATGATGGGGAAGACAACTAGAGAATTTTCTTTTATTACAGCAAAAAATTGGGTCAACGCAACAAAACCTAGTAGGTGGGTCAAGAGCTGTTGTCATGGGTGCACCTATGAGGTTAGCTTCAAGCACTGAACAACTAACAGCAAACGACATGTCATTTATGCTAAAGGTGGCACAAAATGATCGATCGTTTAAAGGTGAGCAAAATGACAAATGTGCCTCTTGTGGAAAAAAAGGGTCATAAAAAAGAAAAATGTTATCGAATGATGGGCTCACAATGTGACTATTGCAAAGGGTATGGCCACAAAAAGAAGGAATGCTACAAACTACATGGTTTTCCACCGGGGCACAGAAACTAAAAAGAGGAAAGCAAGGCCAATTTGGTAACCAAAGATGTTGATCACATTTCCATCATTAAAATAGATTATCATCAATTCATGTAGTTCTTGAACAGCAATCAAGATAGCGAAGCTTACTTGGTAGGTACATCTAACTTCCTAAACAAATGTTGGATAATTGATTTTGGTGCTAGCGACCATATTACTGCAAATTTGTCATGCTTGAATTCAATTGTGTTGGAAAATAGGGTTTTGTTGTGATTGAAAATATTTTCTTGTAAATATCAATTCTTAAAATATGTTTTTCTAAATGTGCAAAAAGAAAAACTATGGGAAGTAAAAGGTGTACAAATTATAATATCAATTAATGATATTATAAAGTAACAGGGTTCCAACATTTCCTCATAAAATATATTCTTAAAGTTCTTGTGACATATATTCAAATATATGTTGATTATTTGAATATTTCTTTAAGAAATATAAAATATATTTGAATATACTTTATTTTAGGAATATGATACTTGGGTTGATGAAATTGCAGGAACATGAGGGACATTAACTCTATGTTAATATTAGTTCAAAATCAATATATGCAATACATCAAAATATGAACTTTGTAAAAGATCATATTTTTTTGGACCTTGTTGATATTGGACCATGTATACCTGCTGAATATGTTATCACTGGATTGGACCCTTGTTGCTGGACTGAGACAATATGGGTGCGGCCCAAGTTCACGTCAACCCGATCCAGTTCCTTGTTATGATGTCGTCTTGATCATAACTGAGGCTTCCTTGTTACGGTGTCGTCTTGATCATAACTGAGGCTTCCTTGTTACGGTTTCATCTTGATCAAAATTGAAGCTTCCTTGTTACGTTTTCTGGCTACGACGTCGTCTCACTTAAGGGCACATAAAAGGCACTTATTCTTCGACGAGTTATGCCCTAGCTGCTAGCCACTTCACTTCTCCCCGATGCAGCCTTCACTTCTCTCAAACATCGAAACCTCAACGGGAGGAATCTGGAGGAGACGGGCTATCAGAACGGTCGGATTTTGAATCAGAAGGCTGATATGAGGCTGATATGATAGATAGCCTATTATTCCTAAAGGGAAAAAGGCTATGGTTCAGGTTTGATTCAAAGAAAAGCCATAGATTTGCTTCTATTTAAAGGAGATGTGTGCGTGAAGATTTTCTCTTAATGATTGACATCTATTTGAAGCGTTCTCTTTGTGAAGAAAATCTATTAAGCTTACTTACCATCTGATTCGAGATTGTTCATCATTTGATGGTTCATAAGCATTCGGCGATATTCGATTATCTGGTTTGATCTTCGATTATATCTTCAATCATAGCTTGTATAACATTAGTTATGTGCTGATTTCACTTATAAACATTTTCTGCACATAAATTTTGAGGAAAATCCGAAACCCTAATTTCTTCAAATTGGGGATTTCATGATAAGAGCTTTGTATCTTAATATATTTGTTTGAATAGCTCCTCTAATTAGCAATATCCCATAAACTAACACATTATTTGGGGATTTGCTATTGTATATGATCTTTTGATCATTATTTGTATTCGGACTTGATAATTCCTTTGAGAATGAATTATTTGGATTAGGGAGAACGTATTCTCCTAATCAAGTTGAGTAAAGGTAACTTCAATCAGTTGGATTGAAGGAGAAGAGGGTAGACGTAGGACTCTAAGATAGAGTGCTGAACCACCGTGGTAAATTGGGTGTTGATTCTCTTACTCTCTACTTGCTTAAATAATTCTATTTGATTACATATTATCATATAAATTACTGAATTGTTTGATTAGACTATTTAAGAAAAACAAAAGCATAGTTTTCGGTACAAGAACAATTCAACCCCCTTCTTGTTAAGCCATAAAACCCAACAAATTGTTCCATGTGCTTCTAGATCTAGGAAAGTTAAATTTTCAAACGGTGATGGCACATTGGTAACACATATTAGCAATACATGCATATCGAAAATCTTGAAATTGAGCAGAGTGCTATAGTCACCAAATTTCAAGTTTAATCTCATATCTGCCTTAAAATTCTGCTATGAGAAAAAATGTCACATCATATTTTATATTGAATTTGTGTGTTTAAGGACCTTTGGATGAGTGAAGTCAAATGCCTCGGTAAGGTTAAAAATGCATGTACTATTTTGTTGCATGTCCCAATAAGAAAGATGTCACACAACTTCCAGGGCATGTCCAATCTTTTTGTAAACACAATGTCAACATGTAATGTTTTAAATTCCAAACACTAGCATTATAAATTTGGACATATGTCAAATGGGAAATTTCAATATATTAATGACTTTAAATTTGTAAAATTCTCTTAACAAGAGCCTTGCGTGATTTGTCCTTTTATGAAACAAACTCACAATCCCTTTCCTGTGCGCAATCATACAGCACGATGAATTTTTGACCTAGTTCATATAGATGTCTGGGGACCTTATATGATCCTTAATCATGATGGGTCATGATACTTTCTCACCTTGGTTGATAATTTTTCACGTGGAACTTGGACGTTCCTAATGAAAGTCAAGAGTGAAACCTATTCATGGTTAGAAGAATTCCTTACCTTGGTTAAAAATCAGTTTGACACAAAGGTCAAATGCGTTAAAATTGACAATGCACTTGATTTTTTCAACCAACATACAAAAAACTTATTCACTTCTCATGGCATTAGACATGAAAGTTCATCTGTGCACACACTACAACAAAATGGTGTAGTTTAGTGCAAACATCACCACATTTTGGATGTTGCATGAACTCTAAAATTTCAAAGCTCAATGCCTGACAAATTATAGGGGGAATATATACTTATAGCTACCTATCTCATCAATAGGATTCCATCCACGATTTTGCAAGGAATCACACTTTTGAAACTTTTTAAAAAGTCACCTAAATTCTCACACCTTCATGTTTTTGGGTGTTTGTGACATGCTACCACCATAGGATTAAAGGATAAGTTTGCCCCACAAGCAATCCCTAGCATCTTTATGGGATATGCTCAAGGTCAAAAGGGTTATAGGCTTTATGACCCTGAAAAGGATAAATTTTTTATGAGTAAAGATGTGAAATTTAATAAGGACATTTTTCCTTTCTCACAAGTAAGGGCCAAGTCACATCCTATTATGTAGGTGCCTTTGACAAAACTTGCTCCAGAGACTCCAGAAATGCATGACATTGAGGTACCTTATGAATTTACACACTCATCACCCACTTCGATTGATTCAAACAGCCACCAACTAAAGATATTCCCCTTACAAGAATCAACTCATACACCTATACCACCACCACCTTCAGCTAAACCTTTTGATATCTTTTCTGATGATGACATTGATGACATCATAGCCATATTAGATAACCCATCTAAATTGCAACCATAAATGACCCTTCGGCATTCTATTAGAAACACCATACCACCTTTATGGTCAAAAGATTACATCTGTCCTACCATTAATGTAGTAGAGACAGAATCCTCAGCTTACCCTTTTTCGACCTACATCTCATATGACCACCTATCATCAGATATTCAACATTTCATTGCATCTATTTTTGTTAATGTTAAGCCAACCCATCAACATGAGGCAATTGGCAATCCTAGATGGCAAGAGGCCATGGAACAAAAGATCAAGGCATTGGAGGCAAACCACACATGGGAGATAGTGGACTTGCCTTAGGGAAGAAAACCCATTGGTTGTAATGGGTGTACAAAATCAAGTATAAAGTTGATGGATCAATAGAAAGGTACAAGGCAATATTGGTAGCAAAAGGATACAGTCAGAAAGAATGAATGGATTATCATGAAATCTTCGCTCTAGTTGTAAAGCATATCATAATTGGGTGTGCTCTTTCCTTGGTAGCTCAACACCTATGAGACATCCACCAAATGGACATCAACAATGCTTTTATGCAAGGAGATCTTGATGAAGAGGTCTATATGAGGCTTCCACCAGGTGATCTAGCAAAAAATAGTGGGAAAGTTTGCAAATGGAAGAAGTCCATTTATAGGCTCAAGTAAGCGGCCAGATAGTGGTATGAAAAGTTCATAGAAGCATTGCTTGCAGCTGGTTATCAGGACTCCATGCATGACACCTCACGGTTTGTCAAACAAAGAGGTAATCTTATTGTCATCCTCATAATTTATGTTAATGATATACTTGTCATTGATAGTGACACTGAGGGCATATAAGAACTAAAAGCATACCTTCATTCCGTCTTTCATATCAAGGACTTAGGAGATCTCAAGTTTTTTCTTGGGATTGAGGTCCTTAAAGATGACAAAGGCATCCACTTAAGTCAATGCTAGTACATTCTGGAACTGATAGATGAGATGAGACTGGGGAGCACCAAGTCGGTTGACAACCCCATGGACACCAACTTATCATTAACCACTTTTAAACATGATCAAGGAGCACAAGTACCTGAGATGATAATCCATTTCTAAATGATTCGCTTAAGTACTAGCAACTTATAGGGAAGCTAAACTACCTCAACATCACAAAACTTGACATCTCTTATATGGTGTACAACTTGGCTTAGTTTATGCATTCACCCAAGAAATCTCATTGGGAAGCAGCTATTAGATTGGTAAGATACCTAAAGAGCTACCCTAGTACTAGCTTGTTCATCCCTTCTCCTGGAGGATACAAGATGATAGCATATTATGATTTAGACTATGCTACCTGTAAAGTTAATAGAAAATCAGTCACAAGTTTTTGTGTTATGCTTGGAGATGCACTTATCGCATGGAAAAGCAAGAAACAAGCAATGGTGTCTCTCTCTTCCACAGAAGCAAAATATCGAACCATGACTTTTACATCTTGTGAAGTCTTTTGGTTGCTAGGTCTTCTGGGAAATATGGGGGTTGAAGTCCCTCACCTAGCAGCTTTGTACTGTGACAATAAGGTTGCTTTGGAACTCGCAGCAAATCCTATGGTACATCAACGTACCAAACATATATATGTGGACTACCATTTCATCCGGGAAAAGATTCAACAAGGACTTATCAAGACTAATTATGTAGGGACCAAAGATCAACCAATAGGCATTCTAACAAAGGCCTTCACAGCAAATCAGCACAGTCATCTCCTCGGCAAGCTAAATGTCATCAACTCATATTGACCTTTAGCTTAGGGGGGGATGTTCAAACATGACATGCTCCTAAAAGTCTTTCCTCCTTTGGCCAAAGGTCTTTATCTCTTGACTACATGGTCTGCACTTCCTCTAACACATGATGCTACCTCAAAGTCTTGCTCCTCTGACACACAGTGTTGCCTTAAAGTCTTGCTCCTTTGCACACGAAAATTTGGCTCTTCTTTCACGACATCACCAAACCTTCTTATCTCCCTTCTCTATAAATACACTCACTTGTAAACATAGTTTCTTAACATGGGAACAATTATCCCATTGTAATCCATTTTGTATCAAAGGGTTTTTCTTGTTTATCAATAAAACAAGCTTTTACCCACAAAATATCTATTTCTTATCAACATTTTGTCAATTTGCTCTTATAATTGCTCCATGCCCTTGCTTTCCTAGCAACACACAAGTAGGCCCCTCTAATTCGACTATTGACTAGACTACTCCCTATACAAGATAGTAGAGTAGGACAGGGTGTTGCCCACTGAAGTTATGCTTACAAAGGCCATATCGGCCATACCCCACATGCTAACACACCATGCTAAGACTTATCCCCAAAGGCACCTCTCCACTCCTCCCCCTTACTGCCTCTATCCTACGTCAAGGACATCACCCAAAAAGGTCCATTGTCACCCTTATCTTTCTTGGCATAATAGCTTTTGCCCCTTTCCTCTAGCTTTGTGTATGGAAGCTCGAATTCCCCCCATATCATTCTTAATCATGCTTTTGAAAGCAGGATCGAAACACTGACTCAGCGTCCTTCTACCTCAGACGTAACATGCCCCATCTTGAATTCCTTGTGGATGAAATTATACTCCGAGATTCTGATTACTTTGCTACAAATCTCATCGTTCTTACGCATTTAAAGGATACGAGCTATTACATTGGAAGTCGATGGGGTCAAACCGCTAAAGTGCAAAATTTGTGATATAACCGGCTATGGGACATGTTGTGAAAGCCCACCGTACATTTTGAAAGTGCACTTGATATTAGACTGATATGTTTTCAAGTAAAATAAGAGGGTTAAAACTAAATTATTTTGTTACCAAAATTAGATTAAATATCTCATGTGACAACTTAAAAGCGATCACCAAAGTTTTTATCTAACGTTAAAGTTAGAATAAAGGATGTTGATTCCTTATCTAAATAAAACCATAATTTATATTGAAATGAAATATTAAGAAGTGTGTAAAAAGCATCATATATTATCTGAATTATACTAGAAAATGATATTTAAAATAATATATTTCCCTTCGTAAAAGTTGATTTTAAGAAAATAATGACTTTTTTTATATAGTATCAAAGCTAAATTTTAGAAACAATACCTTTTATATATAAAATAAAGTGTATCTCCATAACAAACTTCATAACTTATTTTGGTTATAAGAAGATATAAGAATCGTGTAAAAAATATACCACATTAACTAAATCTTATTTAAAAATTATTCTAAAATGAAATATATTTCACCTCTATTTAAGGAGAAAATGAGGTTTCTTGACTTTAAGTTTCTATAAACGTACTTAATTTTTGTATACCTCTTTTACCAAATTCATTACACTTTTTAAAGATACATATTAATTACTTGATAGGACAAATCATTGCATTATGATATGCAAATTTTTATAAGATTTCTCTTAATTCATTATTCTTAAAACCACCTTTTATTATTAGAAATCATGAGAATTCTATCGTCACTGAATATCTCTTTAACAAAACGTTTTTGTTACTATAATTAGATATAATTGTTAGCCTAAATGGGCTATATTAAGTCGGTCCATGAGTTCTAGAATATGGACTGGTTGGTGTGGGCCGTGGCTAATTAAATAGGGTCATAATGAGTGGGCCTATTTGGTGGCACATAAGGCTAGGGCTAGGTCTTATCCTCTAGCTCATAGTATTTAAGCACACTATTCAGAGCATTAGGGTTAATCGAGAGGCTTCATTCTTACAAGCCGCAACCCTTTAGGTTCTCTCATCGAGCCAGTGCTTTTAGAATGAGAATAGAAGATATTCACCTACCTAGAGATTTAGCATTTGTGAATCTTCATAAGAGATAAAAGTACGGTATGTTTTTTATGTATGATTCAATTAAGTTTATTTGGTGTTTTGGATCTAACTACGCAGATCCTAGGTTTCGATCTTATTAGAGATCAATTAGATTTCTTACATATGGTATCGGAGCAATCGTAGATTAGGTTTAAAACCCAAATTTTTGTTTTTTTTGGGTTGATTTTCATGGTTTTTAAAAGGTTTTTTTACTTCTATTGGGGTTTTCTACAGAAACTTGTTTTTTGAATTAAAAAAAAAATCCCAAATCATTCAATCGGACCGAATTTGAGCGAATTTATGATCCGATTGAGTTTGTTTCAACGTTTTCAATTGTAATCAATCATAAGGAACAAATATAGACTGATCTGGATCAAGATTAATGGATCTAAACGATCCAATTTGTAATTTTTCTGATTTTGCAAAACCTAGTTTTTCGTTCATCAATTTCGTTTGATTTTTGGACTTCATCAACCTAAATAAACCCTCTATGGTGGTCGTTTGGTGTTTCTGTGCCAATTATTGCGGCCAAGTTGTGCAAAATTGCACGATTTTACGAGTTGTGAACGGAATCCATCTGCGGCTCCATCGTTGCTCATTCGGGTCATTTATGACCCGAATTGCATTGCTGACCCGATTCACGGGTCAGCCTGGTCCATTCACGAGCATAGGCCAATCGATTTGACCCATTCGAGCCGGGCTCACTTGGGCCTTGTCCATTTCGTTTCGGCTTGGGACATTTGGTCGGGCCTAGCCCATTAGTTGAGGCCCACTTAGGGGCTAGTCCGTTTATGTGAGGCCCACTTCTGTTCCGGCCCATTCCAACACGAGCCAATAGGGTCAAGCCCATTCAAGATGGCCCAATCCAGTTGGACCAATTGGATTAGGCCCATTAAGGTCAACTGGGTTTGGCCATCTCTTCATGGGCCAAGAGTGACCGGCCCATTCGGGTTTGGTCGGTCCCGCTCACATGGGCTAACAGATTCAGCCCATTTATGTCATCGGCCCGACCCATTCAAGTCCAATCCGGTCAACTCGATTGGGTCCATCGGGCCCGGTCTGGTCAACGGTCAACGAGGGTCAACAGTCAAAAGTCAACAAATTAACCAAAAACCTTCTAATGGCGGGTGTAGGTGCATGCAAGGTCCAAATGCGACTTGGTTTGCACCAAAATGTAAGTTTTTGAATTTAGAACATTCTGGTATATGATATGATATGTTTAAGCTTAATAAAAGTTTTTTTTTTAGACTTAAAGTTTATAAAGCATGTTAATTTAAATATTGATTTAAGTTTAACATGCTTTGTGGTTTGATGTATGAATAAGACTTAACTAAAAAAAAAAAAAAAAAGTGTAGTAAATATGCATTATTGTTTTAGCATGTTTAGTACTTTAAGGTGTATGCTAAATACGGTGTGTTTATATGTAGCATGCATTTAGTTAATTCTTTAATATTGTTGTTATAAAGAATGTGCATGATTATTTTAGCATAGTCTAAATAATTGATGAGCATGCTTAATGGGATAATACATTTATAAATTTATAGCATGCATTTAGTCACTCATTGAAGTTGTTTGATATGTAATTTGGAAATAAAATGCCTACAGTTTATTAAGTACAAATTACATACTAAGAATCGTGAGTTATATAAAGCATATCCCGCAGTATGAGATTAATGCAATTAGGTTGTGACTACCAAAGTGGCACATTTTAATTGTGTTCCAAAAGTTTTTCTCATATAATTGAGGGATGTCTCTAGTTTTAGTATGTAGTCATACTCTCAAAGGAGGTGATTATATGTTAGAACTTAGAGGGATGCGTAGTAAGAAATGCGTGAGTTTAGACTGATTGAATTGATCTATACACCCAAAGGTGATAGATTATGAAAATTGGAATATTCTCATAGCCACTACTATGTAGAGATTTTCATTTACGTGTCATGTATTCAGCCCAAAGGTGTTTATGTGACAGTATATGTAAACCCTCTTATGATATGTTCATATGGTTTTTGTTCATATCATACTCACATAATTGACCTTGTGTCATTTTTAATTTAGTCACTTTGTTTGTCCACGGAAACCTAAATTAGGGTTCATATGTAGTCTTTATTTTGAAGTGAAAGGAAGACATGAAGTTTTAATATGTATGGCCTATGTAAGATTTTGCCTATATGGATAAATCAATAGATCATATTGAATAAAGTAATAATAATAAATGTTGATATAGGCTACATGTTAAAGGATTAAATGCACTTGTATACCGTCCATAAGGGGGTCAACTTAAAATTACCATTAGGTGATTTATTATATTGCTAAGGAATTCATGAATTAAGTGGCATTAAGGTACTTTGCCTCATTAAATACTCCCATTAATATTTGGTTTGATAATTATAGAGGTATGGAAAACCATATTTGGGGTTGATTCACTATCAAATCAAGTTCTAATACCCGTAAAAAGAAAGATTAAGATTTAATACTCATAAAGATACTCACTACACCACCAATCATTTTGAGTAATTTAGCATAGTGTTAGGGGTTTTGAGTGAAATCCTTTAGTAGGATTGTGATCGTTACTTCTTATATACAAAGAACAGTCACATAAGGAAAGACTACAATTATATAAAGCTTGATCATTAAAGTATGAGGCCAAAAGTGATAGTTTTGGCTTTTGTTTATGAATCTAATTTATCTTAAGCCCTATCCAGCTCTTAGAGGCTTGTTATTCGTGTAACTAATCATGGTTTCACCATTCAAGAAGTTATGAACAGAAAGAAGCCAAATAAAGATGAACTAACACTTATAAAAGTTATGGGAGATAATATTTTAATTCTAAATTTTGGTTTTTTCAAATGATATTGAAAACATTTTCTATAAACACCTTTTGAGAGAATTGTTTTCAATCTTTAGTTTTTGACAAGTGTGGTAACTCTTTTAAAATAAAGTTTTTTAATACTTAATTGTTAATTTAAATAAAGTTAGTTACTGCATTTTGTCTTATAAATTAAATATAGTATTTATCTCCCAATGATATCTCTCTCTTTCAGTAATTGAGAAAGATATTCTTAATGATCTAATTTTACACTTTGTGACATAAAAGTTGTAGTCACATCTCTAGTAAAGAGTAGAAAGATTGCTAAAGTTTGACTTTCAATCTATTCTTGAAGGTAATCTAGAGACACGTGTAAACTATGATAGAAGCAAACTGACCAAGATACAGAATTGATTTGCAGTCTAGTGTTTTGACCTATTGGAGGTCATATATAATTGATATTAAAGACCCCTATATAGAAACACTATAAAGTATATTCTATTTCTACATATTTATAAATTGTTTTTGTTTTTCAATAGTTATAAAGAGGTTAAATCTTTTACAGAAATTCAAAATCCTTGGAATGGTGGTTAAGAAATATTTTGAGAAAGAGTATTAACATTCTCATATTTTATTGGGAGATTAGTAGTATGGTAGACATGGGATGCTAATTAGTTTAAAAGCATGTTTACTGAAAGAATTCTAAGAGAATTAATCAATTTGGATTCTTGGGAATCCAGAATAGAGTGGTGTAGCCAAAATGTGTAATTATATTCTTATGAATATGTCAAGGACTATAATTTGTAAGACTAATTTATTTAGTTTCTTGTGAGAGAAGCTTGGAAAAGATCATTTGATATTTGAGTCTAGTTATTGCACAAACTCCTTTTGAGTTATGTATCAGAAGTGTACCAAATCTTAAACATCATAAAGTGTAAGATGTTTTACAGAAATAAAGTTGTTCAACTTAAACCTCTATAAGTAGGAATGGAGAACTAAAGTTACTTTGAGATCATTTGACAGGATATTTGTTTCCTCAATAAAGAGCTCTAAAAGTATAGAGTTATAGACAATAAAGTTACACATTTTCTGGAGCTAAAATATGATAAAGTAAGGTGTATGTAAAGCTTATGATACTAAAGTGGAGACCTACTAAGGTAATTCAACTAGTTATTGATAAAGTTCTAAATAAGGTCCAACAAGTCCAACATTTGTTTATGGTATTTTCATTTAAGGGTCACTAAGTAAAGAAGACTTATTGCTCATTTATATTATTGGGTTTTTTAGATGACTTTGACATTGATATCGAGGTGGACCTCCTTACTCATAAGGACACTAAATGTTGAGAGCTTGTTGCATTTTTATTGGTAGCAAATGTATACGACAAGTCTAAAGAAGTTCTATAAGAAAGATTAAGTGGTTTAAAACCACACTAGTGGGTAAAGAATTATACCATACAGACATGAAGACCATTTATGGATAAGAGGTCTAGGTGTGATTCAATTTTAAGTATATATAACGAATTTATATGTAAACATAAAAAGTTTGTTACAATCTAAAGTATGTTTTTCACTAGTAGTACTTGAAATTTAAAAGTTTATGCCTTTATGTGGTACTACACTGAATATAATAGACTATACATGAACATATACTTAGTTTAGTGGGAGTATACCAATACGGATGATGTCATGCTTGCAAGCAATGATCAAAGGTTATTTCATTGTATAATATAGTTATTTGGTGATCCATAAGAAATAGTGTTAATGATTATTGAGTCTATCTTAAAAGACATATGTTAATAATGTCTTATAAAGATTGCATATCTAGAAATCTACTTATCCTTGAAGGTAATTAATTAAACCTGTGATAATGCCTTGAAAGTAAAGTATAGATAGAGGCAAGAAGCAGGTATCATATTCTAATGCATGAGGAAGCGCCTTGTATACTTAAGTTTGCACTAGACCTTACCTTGTTGTTACTAAAAGATTGTCAAGTGCTTAAAGATGACTTTTGTTATTTGACCTATAGAAGTATAGATAAACTGCAGCTAGTGGGATATATAGATTGCTATCTTGTAAGTTGTAAGAATAGTATTTAAAATCTACATCAAGATACCTTTATAGTAGATTGGACGGTGTCATGAAATGTGCAAAACAGAAATCAATGACTTCTTTAATTAAGTAGACAAAATTTTGTAGCATGCTATAGGGCAACTACTTACGTGATTTGTCTAAAGAACCTCATTGAGGGGTTGATAGAGTTTAATTTCTTTGTTAGACCTATCAAGTTAAATTGTGATAATAAAGTCGCTTGTTGTTAATCAATAATGATAAAGGTATCACATGGTCTAAACACACATAAATCAAACATTAAGTTGTAGAGGACAAACTTAAGAAAGGTGACATCACAATTTAAAATCTCATTACAGATGCTATGTTTGTAACCACACATACTAAAGCGTGTTTTTAACGGCATGTCATCATTATGAGCTTAAGAGCATCATAGGATGTTATTGTTTAGTGGGAGCACTGTAATATAAAGTTTGTATATGAATTGATTTACCATGGGGTAAATTGTTAACATACAGATTACCTGTCATGAACTTATGCCGGCTGTATTTAGCACATGGGTGCTTTATATGTTGACAGATGACAGTTCAATATATACATAATGTATATATATTAAAGTCTTAAGAAAGGTGTAAACCTTAAGTAATGGCTAGGGCATTCTGTCACGTGCCTGTTTTGGGTTTTGTATTATCTTGTAGTTGGTAGTTTTGTGGGACCCCTGTGTAGACTTTGGTGGAAGTGGGATCGGGCTTTTATGGCAAGAGATGTGGTTGGTGGGCATTTAATGTAATGGGGGCAAAATTGTAATGAGGTTGGCTATATAAAAGATAGTAATGGTGAATGAAAGAGAAGACTAGTTTTATGCAAAGCTTTGGCTTGTATCTCGGTGTTGTGTCCCCTTGATGATGCAAAGGTGTTGTGTCCCGTATGATGCAGTTGTGCAGTGTCCAATATGATGTTGATGTGCCGTTTCCATTATGATGCGGGTGTGCTGTGTCCACTCTGATGCAGGGAAGATGACTCCTACAAATCCAAATCAACTCCGCTCAAACCAAGTTCCGATTGGGATCCCGGAAGATTGCGACACATTCAATAGCTAGCCATAAAGCATGTCTTGTTACACATAAAGTTAAACTCGAGTTATTAAGTACAAGATATGAAAAGGTTCATTGGAACCATAAAGTATATTTTCTAATGGCGTTTTGTTATCGAAGGAGAGAGAATTAGACTGACAACAATGATAACACATAAAGATATTGCTAGAGTGTTATATAGTTGCCACACTACCATATTCATTCATATCAATGAGATTAAAAGCTCTTGTGGTCATGATTAGTGTTGTATTACTTAATAGATATAGTTTTTATTATGATTCAAAGCTTGAGATTTCATGTGATGGGAATATAATTAAGAATTTTCTCTAGATCAATATAAAGGCATGCATAATTTCAAATTAATATAACCCAAGTGGGAGAATGTTAGCCTAATTTTTAATTAGGCTTACTTTAAATGGGTTATATTAAGTTGGTCCATGAGTTCTAGAATATGGACTGGTTGGTGTAGGCCGTGGCTAATCAAATAGGGTCGTGATGAGTGGGCCTATTTGGTGGCACATAAGGCTAAAGCTGGATCTTATCCTCTAGCTCATAGTATTTAAGCATACTATTCAGAGCATTAGGGTTAATTGAGAGGCTTCATTCTTACAAGCCGCAACCCTTTAGGTTCTCTCATCGAGCCAGTGCTTTCAGAATGAGAATAGAGGATATTCACCTCCCTAGAGATTCCACATTTGTGAATCTTCATAAAAGATAAAAGTACGGTATTTTTTTATTTCTGATTCAATTAAGTTTATTTGGTGTTTTGGATCTAACTACCTAGATCCTGGGTTTCGATCTTATTAGAGATCGATTAGATTTCTTACAATAATTAGATCTCTGTTATCAACAATCAACTTAGGTGTACAGCCCAGCCCCGTGAGCAAGATCAAGATACTTAAGTTGCAGCCTAAATGGCCTTGACTAAACTACAACAACAACTTTTAGATCCAGGCTTACCTTAGCCCAAACGGACCCAAGTGTGCTGTTGGTCTAAGGACTTCCACAATGGTACATCTGTGTCACAAACTTCTACAGCAACCCGCATGTACGCTTGCGTGTTGCAAAATAAATTGATACCTCGTGACTTTCAATGCCAATAAAATAAATATGATTTTATTCTTAAAACCTTTAATTTAAAATAATTAAATTATACCAAAAAATCATATTCTTTTGTAAACGATGTACAAAAAAAATATAATAAAATGATCGTATGTAAATATATATGTGCTTAAAAATCAAATCCTAAAATCAATCACCGCCTACACAAAAAGTCAAATGATTTTTTTTTTCTTGGAGGATTTGTGAAATTGACATTTGATTGAAAACCTTTAATTATAACAGAGAAACAAGTCTTCTGACCTCACCTTTTTGACAAATTTAGGAATAATTTCATTATTTTCTATAGGGGTTGACCAAGCGATAAGATTAAATGCCACTCGGAATCATCAAATTATTTGTAAAGTGATTAATTAATTTTTTTCTGCCTTTAACCATCAATTATCCTATCCTACATAGAGGTGTTACGAATAGTAGTGTCAAACCAAATCGAGCAAAGAGCTCACTTTTCAAAGAAGTTATAAGGTATTTTGCTTGTTTTTGATATTGAATTAGAAAAAAGGGAATGGGGGCGGGATTAGAACTTCACAAATTTTTTCTTTCATTTGATTGAGTTCTCCAAATAACTGATTATAATCTTAGATTTCTATGTAAATTATGTGAATTTTGCAAGCAAACTTCAGTTAGCAATGGCCTATAGTTTATTTACTATTGGGCTTGATATGGTGCCAATTGATCCACAAGCTTGCAAGCACTTCTATTAAGAAAATTTAAGAAACATTATATAAATTTCACTAATAGTAATTGCCTTTGATGTAATAATAACATATAAAAGTTCAGACAAATGGTACTAAAATAGGTCATAGGTTCCATCTTTACTACTAACAGTTTTCAAGTGGTTAACAAGCTTGTAAAATTACTGTTGAGAGAATTTAAGAAATAAAATATAAATATCACATTTGGTCCTAAAATATAGTTCATGCTTCATATATTCAAGAGTATTATTTGGCTAGAAGGTAGTCCTCGTCCAATCCGACATTATGTCCCCTGTTTTGCCTCATATAAGTTTTCCCTATTGGACAGGCTGCTGCAACTTGATGCGCAAAGATTTAGACCATACGAAAAGTGTCGGAAAACGCCAAACTAGTCGGCCATCTCTATGAGAGTGTCAAAGTGGATAACTGACCAACTTGCCTATAATTTGGCGTTTACACGTGAAAGTCGATGATCAACTTCTATGAGTTTTACTAGTTGTTTCGTGTTCTGTTTTATTTGACTAGAAGAAAGCATGGAAACCGAAGTTTACTGATTCAACCAGCTAGCAACTTACAGCTACCGTGTCTTCTTTGCCAGAAAAATGGGAAAACGCGTGCTTCCTGCAGCCTTCTCAAAGCAACATAAAAAACAGTTTGACAGAATGTGTGTCATGTTACATAAGAAATTATTAGATTTCTTCTTTTTTTTCCTTATTTCAAATAGATATTATTTCTTATGAACCAGTTTTAAGAAAGAAATACAGTTTTTAATACAATATCAAAATTGAGACTTAAGCGCTTTTAGACAAAAACCATGTAGGTAAGTACTCTCCCATGTTTAGGATAATATGGTATATTGTGTCCCATATTTTTAAAATTTTTATTTTAGTATCATCTTTATAATAAAATATTTATTATTTTCTTAGTAACAGATTTAAAAAGGCAATAAATATTTTAACATGACAACAAAGTCTAGATCAAATACAAATTCTTCACCCTAAAACAAAAATTCTCGTATGAAATACTTTTACATGTTAGGGTACACGTGTTGAAAAATGTATATATGTCCCACATTATTTAAATTTTGTATCAAGGTTCCTTAAAATAAAATGCATATATCCATTTTTTATAAACTAGATAAAAAGGTTTTAAAAAAAAAAAGTACTTCTAACCCTAAACCCCTATTATTTGTTATTTGATTTTCTTTTTAATTGTACAATGAATTTTGTTAAACATCCTATTATTATATATTATAGGATTGCTATTTTTATTTTATTAATAAAAATTAAATTAAAATTGAAAATTATCTATAGAAAAAAATTAGATAACATGAAATTTTAAATTTAGGTATAGTTTTCTTTTTATTTCTTGATAAAAATCATTAGAAGAAATATTGTCTTAGTAATGACGTGCTAAAATAGTACATACATTGCACCTTCGCCTTTGTTTCTTCTTTAAGTTGAAACATACGTGGCTTATTTAGAATCCAATTTTAAAACCTTGAAGCGTGACTATTTTCTATTGTTCATGACAGAAGCTGATGTTATAAACTTGGGCGTAATTCTCACGGAAAAAGACGGCCCCGTCCATATATGACCCCTGAAAGTCAGTCCCTACATGTGGCACATCGGATCTTTCGGATCTTTGGGCTTTGCTTATAAAAATATATACCTTTCTTCCTTTTGTTTAACTTGTGGGTACGACCGCAAGGAAAGTCTCTCTAGTTAAATCCTAGCAAGACTATACCAGTTTTCTACATACCATCAACTTCCTTCCCTGTTGCTTTCTTTCATCCATGTCTGAAATATCTTCTGAATCCAGAACGAACTCAAACTATCCCATAGATATGCTTTTTGACCTCGACCAAGCCCTCACTCTGCCTGAGGATTCAGGCCTTGTGGTTGTGGACCCGAAGTCTATCTTGGCAAACATGCCAACGGTTACTACGACCGGTCGTGTTTGTTCCGTTTGCATCGAAAGCTTCCGATCAGGAGAGGGCGGTAAACAAGTCCCCTGCGGCCATGTCTACCACTCAACGTGTATCGCCTCGTGGCTCTCTCACAATGACTCTTGCCCTCTCTGCCGGTGCAAAATCTCCGGCGAGTAGCGAACGGAAGCAGAGAATGAGCTCCATTTCGCACTAGTTTTGTTTTAAGGTATTCTCTTTCAAGATTGCCTTATTTTTCTTGCTCTTCTTTTCTGACGAAGCTTTTTTTTTTTTTTTCCCCTTCTTTCCTCTTTTGGCTGTTGTATTGTAAATATCATCTATAGTCCCGATAAAGTTTTGGCTCCAAAATTTACTTTCCAGAGTTGATCTTCCACACCTTGATCAGTAGTACAGTCTTGCATTTTTTCATAACCTTTTATGTGATTCATAACCTGACAAGATCATACATAGTGGTGATTAAAATCCATTTCAGTACATAGAAGTTAAGCCGACAAAGTATCCAACACAAGTGAATCTATAAAAGTACTGCTTGTATCGGAGGACTAAATGCAGAAAAACGCTATGAAAATATGCATAGCCCACAACTCTAACCCCATTCCACCAGCCCACCGTTATCTCCGGAGAAGGAAACCTCGCGTCAGGCGGTTACCCTCAATCAGTGATCAAAGGACATAAAAGCAACTTTGAAGATTCTATAAAATCAAACAAAAGCACTGTACGTCTCCGACGTAGGACTGACCACGATTGTCGTTACTAAACTACCCTATTATTTTTATAATCATCGTCAACGTCTTCTTTACTATTTTTCTCGTTTTAGCTGCTAGATTGTTCATTATTTCTTGCAGCCTCATGTACAGTCTTATCAAATCAGTAACTGCCTCGCTTAGCAGCCCCCACAAGAGGTTGCCTATACAGAAATTTTCTCGAGGAGACGAAGCTAATGTAAAGAAAATGCAAGCAAAAGTAAAAGTTGACAGAACATCCACGTTACATGCAATGGCGGGATCTTCTTTAAAATAACAAAGAAGAAATTAAACTTTTAATATGATATCAAAATAAGATCTCGATGTGAGTTATGATTAAAATACAGTATCTCTTACATAATAGTATTTATAAATTAGTAACTTTGCTTGAGTATACTATTATGAGATATTTTTTAAAATGAAAGACATCCACATCTCCTTACAAGCAAATTATAAGAAATAAACAATTTTTTCTAACAAAAACATTTTTGGGGGCTTATTTAACCGAAAACAAAGAGGGGGGAGGAGGGGTATAGGACTTAGGTAGCTTGCGGGCCATGGCCTCGTGCTCCTGCCTTTCCAACAGCCAACATTTATTGATTAATTGAAATAACACCATAATTTTATATTGTATACTTTTTTATCAATAATTTAGAACATAAATGAATTGCCATTCCCATTCCCATTCACTTGCAAGCAATGAAGCTAAATCCCATGAATTTAGGCTGGAATCAGCTTTTGATCAAAGCATAGTATCTTAGAATAATAGATTTGTTATATTCTATTTTCAGCACTATGAGGAGGGTCTGCTTATTTATGTCACCATCTATCCCCTATTATAACAAAAGTGACATAAAATACTATGTTATCTCCGCCCACCGCACTTGGTCAACTTGAGTTTTGGGTATTTTACAAGTCTTTCACGCAATTAATGTACATTTCCATATTCTAAGAAGTCGATAATGGGGACCAAGTCATTGTGCTTGGAGTGATGATGTTTATAAAAGAACAACGAAACGGGAAGAATTGTTAGCGTACAAGTTGATATCTATTTGACCATAAAAAAGTTCAGGAGCTATTTGGTTGAACCCCTTAAGAGAAGCGGCTGGGCCTTTGTTTCCACACCGATGGGTCAAGTTTGGTGGCCTAGGCCAGGAACGTATAAAGCACACCCAAAAAAGCAAAGGATGAAGCTAATTCCTTCTTAAGATTACATTCCTTCATCGGACTATCTATTGTGAAAAAACAATGATTATTCTATATTCTAAACATTTGAACTTGATATATTCTTTAAATGTTTCTATTTCTTCTCTTTTAGTGACAAATTTTAAGAAAGTTATGTCATTCCTTAGATAGTATCAAGAGTTTAGTTTCAAATACAATATCATAATATTTGTAGGCTGAGCCTTGTGAGTTTACTATACTACTCATAACTATTATTTGTAGATTGGATTTTTGTGAATAACTCATGGTTGTGTAAAAAAGCATATTAAAAATAGTTGTTACCTTATATTATTAATATTTGGCTTTTATATCATCGTATATGTTCAAAGTCCTTTTTTTTTTTACTTATTGTGAAGGAGGAATGAACCCAGATACGGTTTTCTGAAGGAAAATTTCTGCACTTTGGTGCAGAAGCGTGTGTGTGGTGGAGGTCTGAGCTAAATCAGGCCGTATCTTCTTGATAGAGTAGCATCGACTTTAAGGTTACGATAACTAAATCAAACAACTACGAACGAGCCCACTAAAGCACGATCTTTTGCTCATTGATCTATGTTTCTTCTTATCTGAGCATCACCTTAACTACTAAGAGACTGCATCAAGCATACCCACTTGAGAACAACTCTGTCAGCTCAAGAATTTTGAAATTCCGCTTTCACTTGATTTAGAATTGGAATGATGGAATTATAAAAAAATTACAAGAAGTAGGACGTGACAATCAGATTAACAGTACAGAAAGAAAAGGTCAACGAGATCAGATGGAAGGGAACTTAAATCGTAGGAAAGTTATCGTAGGACAAAAAACAAAAGAAAAATAAAAAGTAAACAAAGAAGCAGAAAAAGGAAGGAATCAATTACTGATAAAATTGTTACACGAAAATCAGATAATGTTCTATTAAATGCAACCGAAGCATAAGCAATCAAAAAATGAATACATGGATTGAGTGTGCATAGGTTTGAAATGCATAAATTCTATTAGCTGTTGCCAAAGAATAAAAGAGTTCTTACACAATTTCTATACAAAGTAAATAGACTTAGAATGTAAAGTGAGTTTAAACCCATAACACTAATGAAATAAACCCAAAAAATACAGACAAAATAACAACATCAATTTTGACAATTACCAAATTTCGTAATCAATATCTAAACGTTCATCCCTCTTGGAATGAATTGCTGAATTTATCACCAACATGCATGCATAAATTGAAACCAACTATCTTTTTTTTTGGGTTTTTTTCTTGGATGTGGGTTTTTTCTTTTTGTGTTTGTCACTTTTCTGCTTGGAGTAGAATTGAATTTTTTTAAATTTTTCTTAGATTTGATATCATTGTCATACTGGAAAAACATAGTCAGTATTTTAACGATTTCTTATATAACATTTTGTGTTCTTTTTATTATTATTATTTATAAATGATTTCTTCCCGACAGCGTGAATTTCAGAGGCGATCGGTTCCACTTGTCTGGTCCACCAGTGGCGGACAAAAGTGAAAGGAACATATCCACGTGGCGTAAGCATCTCGCAATTGCATGCCATCCCTTCGATTGACGTGTCCATCATTTATTATATTCGTACGCGGCGGCGCCTTGAATTTCTGCTTGTGTCTGTCACCATGGAGTCATGTCCCATTGTTCTAAAAATTTACACAACGTCCCACTAACTCTCTGTTTTCTCTCTATTCCCCACTACTTATCCGTTCTCTTCAACTGTAGCCCTCATATATACACATATATATACATAACTTATGATGTCATATATATGTATGCAAATATTTTTCTAGACATTCTCTTTTCTCAAATGTGAAAAAAAATAATTATAAGAATTTAACTTACTAATGAAAACTTACTAAGATTGGAAATGTAATATCATGTTACCACTTATTTTTTAAAAAAAAAATCAATTTTTAAGAAAAAAAAAAAAAACAATTCAAGGATACTGTAGCATAACGAGATAAAGATGAGAGAACCTTACAGATGGCATTGAGTGGTCGTGGGAAAAAGTTGTGGTCAGAGCTGCATCAGCTGTCAACATAATGGGGCAGGACGGAGTACCTCATGCAGAGAATTCAGAACCTACGGCGCCACGTAGAAATCAAGGTGGAACAGCTCTTTTTGCATCAACTTTTAGGTGGAACAGCTGAAAGAGACCACGTTTATAGAAAGACTGACTGTTAAAGTTTAGGGTTTTGTTGTCGTTGGACCCTCGTGATCTCCAGTAAGAGGTTAAATAAAAGGTTGGTCGTTACGGAGCATCTTGAAGAAAGGGATCCTTATTTCTTGTTATTTCTACAACAGAATCACTAAAATTTTAAAATTTGGGTTTCAGACAACCATATGCTTGTTATTTGTTATTTTAAGATTGATTCTTTCTAATTTTGGGCTGAAGAGTTAGATTTTAAATAAAAGAAAATACAAGTGATATAAGAACAATCTGGTAAATTTGTTACGTGAAAATTTGAACTTTTTTGTAAATTTATTTTTAAAAAAATTTTCTAAAATGTTAATGGCTCTTTCTAATTTTTTAATAGTATAATTATTTAATTAGTTTTTGTGAGGTAAAACCTCTCTCTTCATCGAGACTTATTTTTGAGTCAAGTCCTCTTAAGGAAATTCTTATTCATCCTCTCATCATAGGGAGGAGCTCCCGTCCAAATTTTGGTTAAATATGATACAGTAGTCAATAGACCAGCGTAGAAGACTGGTTATCTGCTCTGAAGCCCGGGCCCTCGACAAGTAAAGAGCAAGAGTCAGTGGGGGTGGGCAGGGGTTGAAGTAGAAGAAGCCTGCATGAGATGTGCATAATTAGAGAAACCAGAAATAAAGCAGTGCAAAACATAAACAAAAGATGAAAACTTGAACCAAAAACGATTGGCAACCAACAAAGCTGATAGGTGGCTTCGACGCTTTTCTTGCTCAGCAATCGTTCTCAGTCGAAATTTCTGTCCCTGATCATCAAGAACCCAAATCCCAGGTCCCTTCATCTCCCGGAGAAATGGAAAATCACAACAAAAACGTCGTGGAAACCACGAAAACCACAGCCCTCAACTGTATCGATCTTTCCAATCCTGACATTCTTCAATCTGTTTCATTGCTCAAACAGGTCCAATTCAATTCCATCCAAGTATAACGTTACTCATCGATTTCTTTCCATTTTTAACTGCTAACTTGTTGTTTCTATTTTTGTTTGTTTGAAATCTTTTGGTTCAGGCGTGCTTGGATTCTGGATTTTTTTACGTTGTAAACCATGGGATAAGCGAGGAGTTCATGGACGAGGTTTTCGCACAAAGCAGAAAGTTGTTCCGCCTGCCGTTAAGCGAAAAAATGAGGCTTCTGAGGAACGAGAAACACAGGGGCTTCACCCCTGTTCTTGATGAACACCTGGACCCTGAAAACCAAGTTCACGGTTTGCTTTTGCTACCTGCTTTCGCTTATAGAATGAAATAATTTACCTTTTTAAGTGGGTTTGTTCTTATTCCTGTGATAAATGCAGGAGATTACAAAGAGGGATATTATATCGGAGTGGAAGTAGCTGGAGATGACCCGGAAGCGGAAAAGCCATTTTATGGCCCAAATGTTTGGCCTGCCCCAGGTAACGACTGAAATTTAATCAAAATAACCCTTTTTTTTTTTTAACTTTATCGCCTATGTTTGGAAAATATATTGTCATTTACTGGCCTCTCTCTTTCTTGGGACTTTTGGGCAATGAAAGCAGGTTACTTTCTTCTTTTTGGTTTCTGGTTCTGAATCTGTGATTGGATGGTGAACTTTACACTGCCAACACCAGTTACTCATCTCTGTCTTTCTCGTGGTATTTTAGGCAAAAAAAACAGGTTATTTTTTTATTGTTTATGTTTGGTTCTGAGGTATGTGATTGTATTCTTATGAACTTGTTGCTGCATTTAGGAGTATTGCCCGGATGGAGGGAGACGATGGAGAAGTTTCATCGACAGGCCTTGTAAGTTTTTACAAACACTTAGTTTGAATGATGAAACTACTAGCAAATACCTTTTATACAGATGAATATGCACTTAGGACGAGTAATCGATTCTTCAAAGCTACTTACCCTTTCTTTTTCCCTTTTTTTTTTTTTTTCTTTTCCGGAAGTTCTGTTTCCTATTAATCCGACTAGAACCATCTGTCATGCAAGTCCGTGCATCAACCTTTCAATGATAGAACAGAAGATAATAGTATACGCTATTAGCTATGTATTTCTTTGTTTTCTTTTTGATCTGTTCCTCGTGTTCATTCAGAGAGGTTGCAAGAGCCATTGCAAGAATAATAGCTCTTGCACTTAATCTGGAGGTTGATTTCTTTGAGAAGCCAGAAATCCTAGGCAACCCTCTTACAACCTTGCGCTTACTGCACTATGAAGGTTGAATTAAGACCGAAGTTCTTGTAACATTTTGAACTTGGCCTTGTTTTATGGTTGTTAAATACATAGGGTTTTTTTTCAGGCGTTTCTGATCCCTCGAAGGGCATATATGGAGCTGGTGCTCATTCTGACTATGGTCTTATTACCCTCTTGGCAACAGATGATGTGGAAGGGCTTCAAGTAAGAAGAATGCTATAGGATTGAAGTTTTTCTGATTGACTGAACTTTAAATTATATCTGGTAATCAGATCAGCTGTTGCAATCTTGTTATTCCGTTGCCAGATATGCAAGGATAGGGATGCTAAACCTCAGATATGGGAAGACGTACCACCATTAAAAGGGTAATTGTTGCATTTTGGGTCTTGAGGTTCTGTAGCCTTAAAAATAGATTGAATCTCTTTGGTGGATTTGTGCCAAAGTTGCAGAGTTTTCTCTGATGCATTATCCAGCATCATCCTTTTATTATTTCCATATGAGTTGATACCTTTATTTCTGAAACTTGTACAAGTATGGTTCTTCGTACAGTTATGGTTCTTCTTTCCAGGGCCTTCTCTTCCATTCCTTCACATGTATTCATATTTGCTACAACTACCAACTAGGTTTTCTCTTCAATGAACTTATAAACCTGTTTTTCTTGCCCTTTTCTTTAGCCCTTCTTTTGAAAAAACTTCATTTCTCTCTTTATGGGGAAAGTTAAGGTATAAATAGTACAAGCTCAACCTTTTCTGGTGTTGAAGAATATTAGAAGCCTTTTTGGGTCTCAAAACATGTAATATGCATTGTTTCTCTCTTGCACAAATGAGACTGTGTTGCAGTCTATGTCATACAAAATTTCTTGTATATTCATTATTTCTTTTATCACTACAATCTTTCTATCCACCTTTATTGTTAGTCAGATAAATCAACTATATATTATCAAGTAAAGACACAGATACTCCCACTTCAGAGTCAGATAATACTTCTCTTCAATGATGTTTTGGTGTATGAACGATTAGAAGCCATTATGCAATCATTTTTGCTGTCCAGTTGTCTATCTGCAACCTCTGTTAATATATGGTATAGGTATTTTGATATGCAACATATGAAGGAATCAACATTTGCTTACAAAATTTAGTAGCTAAATCATTCTGTTTAGTTTGGCATGGTAACATTCTTTAGATGTGATTTTGTTTTGACAGAGCATTCATAGTGAATCTTGGTGACATGCTGGAGCGTTGGAGCAATTGCATTTTCAAGTAATGTACACCTCTCAGCAGTGGCTATTGTCCAATCTGCACTTTCATCCCATATAATGTATTTAGTGCAAATCTAGTGTTTGTTTTGAACCATTGTCAACATTGCATTAGTGCCGTTCAAACTGAAGAGTTCAAATTGTGGAACAGTTTTTTCTGTACCATTAACACTTTGTATCCAGCCAAAAGCTTAGAAAAACTATTCTGTTACTTACAAGAAAGTGCTACAGTAGGGAACTTTATACCGGTGCTAGTGGTGACAATTAGACTGCTTTATTTTTCATAATTTGCTGTTTACTGTTACTTTTATCCTGGTCCACTGGTAAATTTATATTCGTAGGGTACACATTTTCACCAATACAGTATTTTCAAAATCAGTCATGAACATTATGCAGCAATTGGTAATTTGTTTGTTTTACATGTAAACAAGTAAAAACAATTTTGTTACTGTTGTATGCGTGTCCTAACGGCTTTTGCTAAAAACTATCTTTTGGTTACTCCCTTTATACAACTTTCTTTCTTACCCTCACGTGATTGACATATTGCTTCACAAACGAACTCAGGTCCACATTGCACAGGGTTTTGACGAATGGTCAAGAGCGATATTCTGTAAGCCCCTGATTTTATTTTCTTTCCCCTTTCTTTTTTTCTTTTAGCAAAAATTGATGTCAGCTTTTCAGCAGCTCTTAGATTATTACCCTCATAATGCCGTAACAGGTTCTGCATTGTCTTGTTACAAATTTATTTACTCTATCTGCTTTCCTTTCCTTTCCTTTTCTTTCCTTTTCTAAGACTGAATTTTATTTGCACAGTCAGAGATGCCCAATGATTGTTTCAGCTTTGAAATTTTAGCTAGTCGGTTCTCCTTTTCTCAATATTTTTCCCCGTTACTACTGAATTAATTGTTGCAGTCTTAGTGGTGCCATCGAGATGGTAAACTACTCAGTTGCCTACAGTTTTGAGATTAATTATTCTCTTAGACACTTGGTATTTCACTTGGCCATTATTTGTAGTCCACCAAATCCGTTGCTCCATAGGTTAGAGCGTAAGAGGACAAAAGAAAGTTTTGCGTTCTTTCTGTTTTGCTAAGCATTTCAAAAGTCTGATGGCTGAGATAGAAGTGGTGTAATTGATGAATAGTTAACTGGGGAGAGGCTCTTGACTTGTTGAGAGTATTGTTTCAATTCATTTCCCGGCATCTTTGCATGAGATAACTTTTTCTTTTTCCTGAGGATATGCATTATCTGTTAGTTTCGTGTACATTCTGCTGAAACTGATCAGGTTTATGTATATCTCATTTTCTTTTCCCTTTGGCAGTTTGCATATTTTGTGGAACCCAGCCATGAGTGTCTTGTTGAGTGCTTGCCAACCTGCAAGTCAGAAAATAACCCCCCCAAGTTAGTGTCCACAAACTTTTCTTTTACAATTTTTATAAGTGCAACTTAACATTTATGCGAATCACATGTGTATAAATTAAATATAAAGCTCAGATAGTTACTGTTTTGATCCAGTAATCGGAGAAGGAAAAGAAAATTAAATGAAAAATGAGCCTAAAATCTGTATTCAATACACGCACAAAAACAAGCCATTGGAGAAATATGGTAAATCAACTGGGGTTCTTACCACCATAGACTGCATCTGTGGTTTTTTTTTTTTCCTTTTTTTTTCTTTTTTTTTTTCCAAAAAACGAAGGATGGGGAAAAAAAAGGTTTCTTAGTGGGGCAGATTGATGTGCTATACTTCTATATTTGAAAATGAATATTTGTTGAAGAGTTTTTTTTTTTTTTTTCTCTCAGTTCTTTTCATAAATGTAGAAAGATATGTAAGTTAACTTTTTCTTACAGTGAACTATCCTCCATTTAGCTTTGCTTATAAGTAGTAATAGCTCAGCTGTTGATCGAGTGATAAAAGTAGTTAAATGAACTTCTTGTCCTTTTTTCATATCTTATAATTTCATGTTTCTATTTTTTGATTCTTAAATTCTACTGATAGATTAGTCGTGTTCTTGTTTTAGTTCCTTGCTTATTGGTTATGAAAGTTTACGCATCTAGACAATGGATATACTTCTTCACCATATCTGTGATATTACATATCTAGATCACCCTGAATATGTCTGCTTAATTAGCTGGTAGTTACAGAAGTAAAATCATGTGCAAGAACTTAAGAAACAGTATAAAGTACATTTTAAGCCCTTAATCCTCATCTATTTCTTTCATTCACTCTCTGTTTTGCCAGGTTTCCGCCTATCTTATGTGCAACTTACCTGAGCCAACGCTATAATGATACACATGCTGATCTGAGTAGATACAAAAACCCTCAATCTTAAATTTCGCCACAGAGTTTGTATTGGGACGCCTGCTAACCAAGCTAAAAATACCACAACCAGACTAGTGGAGGTCCTTTTTGTACAAATCCATTGTTGCACGTTTAAGGGTTTTGCATAATTCCTTTATATCCCATTGACTTTGTTATACATACTTTATCTCTAAGCAAGGAGATTTCATGAGACTGCTTGGTTCTACAAATGCACTATGGGTTGGCTTCGCCCCCAGTTAGGAAGAATCAGGATGGACTTTTGGCCATAATTGGTGATAAGTTTTCACAATGGTGCTCTTATTATGACATGTTCCACAACATGCCAACTTTGATTCAGTCCATACACAGATGGTTCTGGACCTCTTAACTGCGATGACGTAACCAGTATATTTCCACCTTTTTCGGTTTATCCTTCTTTAGGCCTTAAGTGAGAAGTCATTGCAGGGAGATATATCGGATAAAAGATGTGAGGGATGCGTTATACTCCATCCGATAACGCATAAAAGCAAAGACTTTCTTAACTGTGTAAAAGTATGGCCATTGTCTGCTTCGGTGGGAAATAAGGGAAGCAGGGAAATGGAAATGTTTCGGAATTAAAACAGGGTACATTGTAAGCAGCAGAATTGGCACTATATTTAACAGAAACTCTTTTACGAGGAGCTGGATGTGTTATGTGATTTGATTTGGTTCAAGATGACGAAGAAAACTTAAAAGAATCAGAGTCTAAAATGATCTCATCCTAACCAAAAAGTACCAATTTGTCCATGGCTTTTTCTTCTCTTACAGTTCTTTGGGTATAGGCAAGAGGAGTGTTCCTAAGCAAATCCCGAAAAAATACTAGGTCATTAAGAAAGAATTCCAAATGGTCATATCGAAGTTAATTTCCACAAAAGTTTCCTGCACAGGAATCCTGACCTGTAGTTTATGTGGTGAAGAATCGATTAAGCATGAGAAAAATCCTAAATTGAAAAAAGAATCAATTTTCCCTCGAATAAACAATCACCATTTTATCTTTATATGGAAAATTATCAAATTTTGAACCAATAGATGAGTTAATGGCTGTGAAATTTAAATGTGGCTCTTGAGAAAATGTATGACGTAAGGGAATAGTAGGAGCAGCAAGGGAAGAAACACTTGTGACAGATGAAATAGGTAGCCTTAAGGTGTCCTGAAGGTACTCTGTTTTCCAAACCAGCACTCATAACGCTTTGGGGGCAGGACTTTTTCAACTTTCTACAAGAGAGAAGGGGGGAAAAAAAAAAAAAGAACTTTCCAACAGAAAATGGTTACACCAAACACTTATCTCCAGTTTTCAAGGATTTAAGCTTCTTCTGTTTTTTCCCTCAATTTGAGTAAAAAGCTTTGCACCGTCTTCTCTCTCTGATATCTCCGAACAAATTCTAAAATCGAAAGCTTCAAGAAACAAGTAGATCTGAATAAGAGAACTGTTCTTTAGACAAGTGACATGGGAGAATGATACAATTTTATTGAATTCAGCGTGCACGTAAGATAGAAAAACTTGATAATTTAGAAGTGCCATATTACACACCAGTAGTCGCAAGCCATTTTTGCTTAAACCTATAAGGCACACACCATATGCAGCTTACTATAACGTTATTAACGGGGATTTATTCATTGATTCTTCAGCGGTAATGGCGGTAAACTGGAGTGTACATGCAACTTTCAGCATATTTCACAAGATCTTCAGGGCGAGGAAGACGGGTGGCCAAGCCTGCAGATCATGATAAGAAGAAATGATAATGTAAATTGCATATGGGGAGAACTGGTACAAGATGCTGATAACAGAAAGCTACTCACCAAGTTCGTACGCCTTAGCAGCTACACTGGCAGCAATATTTGCTGAAATCTTCCTGATGCTGGAGAATGGTGGGTATATCAGACCCTTGTCGAAGTTCTCCTGTGTTACTTGCCCGGCCAAGGATTCCGCTGTGAACGACAAACATGTCAGTCAGTCCTTTTCCAGCTTAAAAAGATTTGAGATTCTCTATGTTTTCAGCTGTTAGGGAGACCAATTCATCATCTAGAGATATGTATCATTTCCTTGGAAGCAGCCTTTGTATAAGGCCTCTGTCCTATACATACTTGAAATTCGTTCGATATACAACAGCTCTGGTTCATTCTTCCTCTCTCTCTCTCCCACTTCCGCTATTATCAGTGATTAAGCTTAAAATGACAGTCAACTACAAGATCGATGAGAATACTATGCTGTGGGACTTAATCCTCGTAACAAAGGATGGTGGGGTGAGACTAGCCAAGCTAGGAGGGAGATAATCGTATCTCTATAGGGGTTATCTTGTCTGCCCTCTGTTAGCAGGTCAGCTACAGCATATTAAAGTTGGCAAAGAAAAATTCAGAATATTATGCTTTGTATAATATGCTTTCATTGGATTATACACATCCCTAAGCTCTTGCCTACTTACAGGCTGCAAGAAGCATATCGTCATGCACACGGATTGCTCCTGAGATAACGAGACCCAGACCCAATCCTGGGAAAATGTAGGCATTGTTGGCCTGAAATGACAGGGGAAGGCAAACCTCAGTCCTTGATATCAGACCAATTTACTGTAAGAAAGTACTTAAGTAGAGGATGCTTAGTACAAATACTTGGAAAAAAGAAAAATTATTACCTGGCCAGGAACAAAGATTTTGCCATTATATTCGAAAGGATCAAATGGACTGCCGCTGGCAAAAATTGCACGGCCCTTCAAGTGTGACACAAAAGCAATAAACACAAAAATAAGAGCTAATGGCAGTTGCATAAAGTAGGATAAAGAGACATCCTTTCTGCAGCATAAGTCGTGAATGAACTTAAGACGAAGGTCATGATTTAGTTTTACCTTGCTCCATGTGTAAGCTTCCTCAGCTGTGCACTCAGACTGTGAAGTTGGATTCGAGAGAGCCATAATGACAGGTTTCTGCAAGTGATTTATTGCAAGAAGCTTAGCTATTTCTGGTCAAGTTTGTTATCAGAAATATAAAAAGAAAGTTGTCTCAGAGAGATTATTTACATCATTATAAGAGGACACGGCTTCAATCACTTCCTTCGTAAATGTTCTTCCAACTCCAGATGATCCAATCAGAACGGTTGGCTTAATTGCCTGAGGAAGTAAAAATATGATGAGGACCAAGAACATGACAAAGATTTCTCATCATAGCTCAAATACTGACGTGCTTTCACACCTTGACAGCATCTAAAAGATCCTTAACAGGTTCGTGCTCATGAGCCCAAGGCTTCTTGAAGTGTTGAAGTGAATCCTTCCGAGAACTAACAATCAATCCCTACAAGAATATTGGAATGCTCTTTACTGATAGTGACAGGAAATTCCCAAACTATCAAAAACGGCCATTATCTGCGAGGCAAGGAACATTCATAAAGCTTGTTATCACCTTTGAGTCCACAAGCCAAATTTTCTTGCGGGTCTCCTCTAGAGGAAGCTTTGTCTACAACAAACAAATGAAAAACTTAAAAGTAAATAAGTAATCATCAACCATCATGTTTAAGCACTACTCCAAATCATGTATAACAATAACAACTAGGAAAGATGGCGTGCATGTATGAGAGCAAATTAGTACCCGTTTTGCCACCTCAAGAGCTATAAGCTCGGCTATGCCAGTCCCTGCCTGCAATCACAGAACAACAAGAGTTGGACATACAACTTTGCTAGCTTGCTGAGGACTGAGGTAGTAGAAAGTAACATTAATTAATGGCAAGAAGGAAAAATGCATGCTTTACCAAACGAATACACGAATTTATGCTATGGTTTTCAAGATTCTTTTAAGCTCCAGTCTACTATGTTTTCATTCTCCCTGCTCCAACAGAACAGCAACAAAAACCAGTGCAAAGTAGAGATGAAAATGATATGAATAACAGTCTTACTTCTCCAGCACCAAGGAAGAGGAATTTTTGGTCAGCCAGAGAACCACCAACCAACTTCAGGGCTGCAACAACACCAGCAAGAACAACAGATGCAGTCCCCTGAAACAAAAGACAGTAGAAGCTAGTATGTACAATGTAAAAATCACTTTTAAGTACAAGCCCCAAAATAAATTTTGCTTCATACCTGGATATCATCATTGAAAACAAGATGAGTTGTGCCATATTTTCCCAGTAGCTCGAATGCATTGTGATTGGCAAAATCTTCAAACTAAAGAAACCATTGAAATGAACCAGAGAACCTCATAAATGCATGAAATCTTCAAACCACGTCAACATCTTCAATCAAAGACATAACCTAACTCATGCACAACCTGTATCAGTACTTTTTCTCCATAGTTCTGCTTGACGGCAGTCATGAACTCATGTAGAAGTTCAGAATATTCCTGACAAGAATCATACGATGTTAAGGAGAATTACATGCAAATAAATCTTCTCATGGAGCTAAACTTGAAGAAGGCGAAAAGTTGTTTTACCTGGCCAGTTGCTCTCCTCTGTCTAAGTCCAATGTAGAATTCATCTTTCAGCAACTGCTCATTGTTTGTCCCCACATCAATTGTTATTGGCAAACACTATGAAGGGAACATCCATGATTAGGAAGGATTGTAAACAATTTTTTTTTTTTTCATTTTTTAAAACAAAAAATATAGTCACTTCAGCTTGCAACGTAAGTACATCACATTACTTGTGGATATTTAGTTCTCTATGCTTTACAATTTAGTTTAACTTGTGCAATAATTAGCAACTAAAGAAAACATAAAGCAAGAAAAACAAGATTTGTTTGGAACAAAGCTTACTGCAGAAGGCCGAACTCCTCCAAGTGCAGTGTACAAAGACAATTTCCCCACAGGAATCCCCATCCCCTGAAACATCCAACATTGTCAGTGAAGGCTACTTCCTCTACAGCCCAATAATTACTAAATCATAGACTTACTTAAAACGTAAGTAATTCCAGCAAAAAAGAGAAAAATGAAAAAGCACCACATAATTACCTGACAACCAAGATCCCCAAGTCCCAAAATCCGCTCACCATCAGTGACAACAATAACTTGGATACTCCTCTCAGGCCAGTTTTTCAACACTTCAAGAATCTTACCCCTGCAAAATCCGAATTGTCATATTATGTCAAAAGTGTTAGCTCTATCTTGGAGCTAATCATAGAAGAAACGAAAAGTCATACTTCTGTTTCAAACTTATGTATAGACCCTGGGGGCGCTTGAAGATGCTCCCATACTTCTGGCAAGCCTCACCAACAGTTGGAGTGTAGACAATTGGCAGCAATTCCTCAACATTATCGATGAGAAGTTTGTAGAACAGCCTTTCATTCCTCTCCTGTATACAGGCAGGGATAAAGCTGTATTATCATTTCTTAAGTCAACTCAATAAAAGGCATTTTCCCATCTGCCAAGGAGTAATCAAGCTCATTGTCTTTCTACAGAGTTCTGAGACAGTTGGTGGTCATAAACAAAATAATAAGCTACAATCAGTATCAAGTGTAATGGCTACCTGAAGTTCCATCATTGCTTGATATTTCTGCAGTGGGACTTCATACTGTCGGATGTTGTGCATCAGTTTCTTCACCTGAGATCAATACAATTGATAAGTATCAGCAAACCTTCAAGCAACGCTAAAATGGAGAAGATAGAAGGGTCAAAAACTGATGCTACCTGAAGCTGTTGAGACGCTACTGCTGGAGGAAGAAGACCGCGCAAGTAGTGGGCATCCCTCTCTTTTTCAGTGAATGCAAGCCCTTTGTTGTATTGGGGATCCCTAAGCAATGAGTACCCACTGCATAGCAACCATGGAAACGATTTAGTCTAGTTGTTTCTTGCAATGAAAGAGTACAGTTCAGAGTCATGATCTCATGTATACATGCATGTATGTTTCACTTGAGAGTACCCACTGCATAGCAACTATGGAAACGATTAAGCCAAGTTGTTTCTTGCAATGAAAGAGTACAATTCAGAGTAATGATCTCATGTATATATGCATGTATGTATGTTTCCCTTGAGATCGAAGTCCAAGTAACTGGGGCCTTAGGTTCCGAACTTGATCTTCAAAATGCAACATGACATGTCAGAAAATTAAAGGAATTCAGATGAGGAGAAGAAGATAACTTTCAAGGTGAAAAACAATCCATATGAGCAAGCAGAATTTTCTCTCCTATTCATGCCTGCCTGTAATGCAGTGTTACCAAGAGTCAAAGTAAAAGATGAAAAACGAAAAAATGTAATTACAGAAAAGAATCATTTCGGAAAGTATTTCAGGAACTTCCAGATACTGAGAATTTGGCAAAAGGCGAAGTTCAGGATCTTTTTTGGATTTAAGCGGATTCGAGACAAAACATCAGAAATCCACTTCAGTCCATCCAGACAAACTAAAAAGAAATACGAAGCAAAGGTCAAACTATCAATCAAAAACTGAAATGAGACGTGAAAATGTTTAGATTCACAGAAAGTAAGACCTGGCGACAGAGTAAGTCCATGGGGTGACAAGCTGCTCCTCAGTGGCGCGATCCTCTCCGTAGACGTCCTCGACGCCACCACCAACGGTGGATTTCGGGTCCATGTCCAGCACCGATGCGCCGTCCCTCATCTCCTTCAACGTGCTTTCCATCCTGACCCCTTCTTTATCAATTCTCAACACTCTTCTCTGCAACAAGCACAAGCAGCTCTACGTATAATAACACAGACACAGTAATACTTCCAATTCTATTTTCCTCCTCCGCTCTTAAATAAACAAAGACAATTGGAAAGAAGGTTCCTATTTCTCTTCTGAATGGATTAAACAAGTCAAATCAAAAAAGGACAAGGTGGGCCGCTGTCACTAGGAAAAAGAGACCACCGCTTGTCACCTTGTGATGATTCTCCTTCACCCGCAGATTTTACTGTTCTACACTCGGGATATTCAGATGATTATTCTTTTTACTCTCCTTTCTTTGCCGTTTTCCCAGATATTTATGAGCAGATCTTGTCACGATCATAGCAGAGACTTATGGTTGTGGATCAGAATGATTACCCACAAAGTAGCTTTCTTTAAGGAGATGAGTGCGCCAGGAAACCAGATACAAAGTTTTAACAGAATTTTTTTAGTCTTTGGAAGAGCGAGAGTGAAGAAACGAGTGGCACTTGCACGTTTCTCGCGCTATGGCGAAGCTTGTTTGCACTCAATTATAGGAGAGAGTAGTGATCTAAAGCGAAAGCATATAGGGACTTTGCTTTCCAGACTATCCTGTCTGGCCATCGGATAGATAAGGAAGAGAATTGGACTCTCCTGATATCACGGTAAGACTTTGTGGGTGCATGCAAGCGACTTCAGAGTTCCTAGAGCCTGTTGGACCTGAGGGAATATAATAACAATAAGGGGAGGTCATTCACCATGGATGAAAGAGTGACAAGCCCTACACGTCGCTGCATCCTGCACCAACCATGTCATCTTCAAACTCGTTCAGTAATTTCAGTTTAGGAATCCATTTTCGAAGATCAGACGGTTCAGAAACAAAGTTTTATTGCCATCTCTCCGCTGACCCTATATGTGTTCGTATTCGTTCTGCAAGATCAATTGTTCAGAAAACTAGGTTTTGTTGGTCTCTATCCATTGACCCGGCGGCCAAAGTAATCTTAAGATAGAAAATCTTAAGTGACATGATTTTGTTGTTCTTTATCTTGAATCATAGATTATTATTATATTCAGTATTAATATAAAGCATGGAACTATAGTTATCTTTATCTTGTCACAAGCAGGCACTAATACATTATATATCATCATCCTAGATTTAAGATTGTATCCAAGACTTCCTATATGATTTGTGGAGCTTAATACCAAATTCCTTGAATGTCAAACACAGCTTACACCATTGTTAAAAATCAAACAAAAGATATAAGTTGTTGTATGAGCTTGACAATAACTAGAAATGTCAATAATACATGACAAGAGTTATGTTGGACTTGATTATAAACAGTGAATTTTGATATAGATGATTATGTGTACCTTACAATTCTTCAAAACTTGAATGAAAGTTGCCCAACAGCTTGCTGCCATTTGCAACAAAACTGCAGAATGGTAAGAACTTTACAAGACATCAGCAGGAAAACCCGTACATATAGAAGGAAAGAAAGCTAAAAAGAAAACGAAAGAAACCATGCTTTTCAAAAGAATACTTTCCTTTGATACAGTAAGACCTAACTTATAAGCCATGAATATGTTCAATCTTGTACTTAAAGCAGAGTGTTTGTAAAGCTTATTTCTAATAACAAGGTATCTTTATTTTTGACGATGACTAGCTATAAGACACTTTTAAATTTTGCTTCCTAATAGTGATTATGTCTCTTAATTTTTTACCTAGTTGATAAAATTGGGATAATTTATTCATCTAGTACCATAGATAGGTTATGATTTATCATCTACACAGACACCTGTATGGAAGTCTTTCTAAAAAAACTTTCCCCCTTAATCCATTCATCCAATTTTAGACTCTGTATGTTATTTGTTTAACAATATTTTGTTATATTATTAGTAATTGAAATAGATATATTAGAATCATTTATACATTCAATTTCAAACAAAGAACTTATAATAAGATTATATAATTTCAATTTATTCCCTTCCTACTGTATTGTTCTTATATTTTTCACAAAGCAAAATGATCGTCTTCACTAATTAAACATACCTTACACTAAATTCACCAGTTTTTTTTTCATTTTCATGTTCTGATATAGTTAGTGTTCAATTTATTCAAAGTGTTGATCGGAGAGTCTGCAATTTGAGGGAGGGTGCAGAAGGATCACGGAGCAAGAAGAAGGTTAGTCATTTTGTCATTATATATTATCTTACATAATTTGAATTTATTCAAATAATATATCTTTTGGGACACGTTGTGTCAATATAAATATTTCCACGCTCATTTAAAGCATAAATTTATCTAAAACTCCCAGCACGACTTTTGTTACCATCGAAACGCAAGTTTGGTATATGAATAGAAAACGATAAGCTTCATGTGACGTCCTTTGAATGTGTCCGTTGTTTGTTGAAACAGACAAGGGACAACCTGTCGAAGATGCGGTCCAAGTGCTGGTCAACACGTCGCTTCCACGCTGGCCCTCCTTAGGAGACGGCCCTTTCTTTTCTTTTTTCTATTTTCCTTCCTTAGTCCCTGTCGGTGTTCCGTGCAGGTGTTCTTTTATCGTAAAACAAATATTTTCTCAATTCCTGGTGAATTTCCTCAAGCTGTTCTTCAAATTTCGTTTGAGTGTTTTTTGTTTTTCTTTTTTTTTCTTTCTTTTCTTTTTTTTTCTTTTAAGTCAATGGAACATTTGGGTGCTAGGAATGTCTAAGAATAACTTCAACCCAATTCTTAACCAACATTGGCAAACTTTGTAAAAAGATGCATAATTATGAAATGATATGTACATCTATTAGAATGACAAAACACATTAGGTGCCACATCATAAGCCACATCATCATGATGTAGGTGTACATATTAGCCCTAGGGCCACATCAAAAGGCACCCAACTCATACCTACAACCATGACTCGACCTGCAATTGCGAGCATCCACGATTGTCACCACCACTTTGCCAGATTTCCATTCCAATTTCATTGCTGCCAATTTGTAAATTGATTATATCGATTGTTTCTTTTTTTATTTGTAATTTGATGTATATAACAATTGGGATTAGTTGAATCAAATGATTGGGAAATTTTGAACACAGAATTAGGGTTTCATTATTCTTCCTCCTCTCAGAGTTTCTCTTTTCAGTTGATCCTACCTAAAATTGATTTCTTTCATGATATCATCGAAGCCGATGGCCAACACCCTTCCATCAGAAATCCCCATGTCAAACCTGTCCAATTTTGTTGCCTCAAACCTTCCTCTTTACATGATTTTGACATCCTCTCCCATGTTGACAATGCCTACCCCAACCTCTACTAAGTCATTCAATGGCTTAAACTTCGTTGTCTAGAAAACCTACCTTCTACCATTTCTTGTTTCAAATCAACTCCTGTCAATTCTCAAATGCCATGAACTCACTCCTCCCCAAACCCCCATTGCTCCTAACAACATTGAAAGCCTTATTTAGTGTACACTTCATGGCTTATTTGCAATCAAGCTACACTAGGTTGGATCCTAGCAACCTCTACCAACATGGTGGTTACACAGCTGATGGATCTCCATTTGTCGGCCGCCACATGGTCGCATCTCAAGCACACCTACACAATATAGTCCACCACTAGGTCTTCCTCTCTTTGCCTCCAGCTCCAAATAGTCACCCATGGCTCCCATTCGGTGACAGAATTTCTCCACAATGTCAAGGCCATCCTTGACCAACTCACCGCCATCGAAGAAACAATTTCTGATGATAAGTACCTTAACCATGTCTTTTGCAGCCTTGAAGAAAAGTATGATGACCTCGCAACCATAGTCTCAATGTAGAATCAAACCCCTCCTCTAAGTCATGAAACCATCCACAACCTGATTCTTACTTATGAGGGTTGTGCCAATTACCAAAATGCAACGCCTTTCTTGTCGATGGTGTTTGCTACATATCTGGGTCAATTCATAGGTTACACAAACCCACACTTAGGTCATTCCCACCCGACCTACAATGGCCCAAGCCCAGGTGCACACTCCAGCCCACACCTCTTGCCCTTCTCACAATCCAGCCCACCCACAATGGCCTTTTACCCAATCTACCTACAAACATATGGCCCAATTGTAATGGATATCGAGGTCATTGTTGCAATGGGTCCTATTGTCACATCTATCACAAGTCAAGTCATTATATGGCAAACTACTAGGAGTAGTTTAACCCAGCCTTCAACCCACCCACATGATAACTAATATAATGTTTTTGATGATTTAAGCAGCAACTATACCGGTATGTTATTTAGAGTACCTTAAGTCAAACACTAATTATGGTCTTTCTTATGGGCAGGCCATATTAACATGAAGCAAAGAGATTAAAGGCCTGAATGTCCAGACCCCACAAAACCCAGCCTAGGACAAGCCCAAACGTTGATCCGTGAAAGAACTTGCTTGAACTAGCCCAGGTGTCTATGATGCAAACTGGATCCGATTAAGCATTATCAGACCCGATACCTACTTATCCCGTGCGTCTTGTGCCTCTAAGGAACGGTGTCGTGTCACTAAAAGGGCAAACAGAAAAGGAATGAGAGCTGAATAGAATCAAAGAACTCGCCTTCTTCTCTCAAAATCGAATCCCTAAAATCCTTCATGATCGGTGCCTTGATTCTCGATGAAATCTTTGATATGATTTGTGCATAAACGGTAACAAGAGTAATTACAGAATGCTACCATTGGAGAGCTGAAGATCTATAAGAAGAGGAGCGAATTCTTGAAGAAAAATACATTTTGTTCGAACAAAAACGTTGAAGCTATTGTGCGAATCATTCAAGAGGTCTGGGTCTATAAGAGATTCCCTTCTTATACAAGCAGTAGTGCTCTTTAGAAACTATTATATCTCTGCTTGTATAAACCCTAAAAAAATTGGGTTTTTAATTGTTTGTTTCAATATTGTGCTCTGCTGTGTATTCTCTGATTATTGAAACAAACAGTCGTGATTATTGCTGAAATCTTAAATTATTTGAAAACATATTGTAATCATAGGATTACCTCATATTTGTAACCGTGAATATCAAAGGCACCCTTTAGTGATTTACTAAAGAAGGTGGAGTAAGGCTTGTAGAAAAGCATGATTCACTTTAAAACTCATGTAGTTTGATTTATTTTCCTGTTAATGCCTCTTTATTGATTTTATCAAACAGAACAGCAAGAAAAATCATAGACACCTAATTCAACCCCCTCTTTCTTAGGTGACTTAGGACCTTACACCACCAACCCTCCCAATTCGGTCTACTCCTCTCCTTAGGCCCCACAAACCTTCTATTCACCCCCAGCCCACTACACCCAACTTCCTTCATCCATCTCTCACTACAGCCCACCTAATCCTCCACCCTCTGCTCTGGATGTTGCCTATTGGCATCTTGACTCCGAGGCCTCCCATCACATCACGAATTTCTCTAATGTTGTGTTTGGGGTCACTTCGTATGCTGACCATCAACAACTCATTATGGGTGATAATGTGTCCTAACCCATCACTCACACAAGTAACCTTCAAACATCTTCCTTTCATTTAAATAATGTTTTAGTTATCCCATCTATTACCAAAATATTTTATCAGTTTACAAATTTATGTCAAACAATCATTGTTATTTTTTATTTTTCGTTACTCATTTTTAATTCATCTAATCTTACAAGAAAAATTATCCTCCACAGAACACTTGATTATAAACTCTACCATGTTAAATCATCTAACATGTCTTTTCATACATATTTGGCTATCTACTTCAATCCTCTTCTTTTATGATATCACCATCTAGGTCATCTATCATCCTTTGTCCTTGTTCAACTTTTAAAGTCCACCCACATCCTATACATCTCCCTCTCATATCCCTCTTGTAAGGTGTGTGCTCTTAATAAGAGATAAGGCCATCCTTACCCCCCATTTCGTTTAGGTCTAGCCAAACGCTCCAACTAATTTATTTTGATGTATAAGGGTCTTATATTGTTCAATTAATAAATAAAAACAAGTTTTATGTTTGCTTTATTGATAATTTTTCTCATTTTGCATGGCTTTATACTTTTTAAACCCGCTTGTAATTTTTAATAATTTTTACGACCTTCAAAAATTTGGTGAGAATTAACTTCAACATAAGTTGCAAGCTATTTAACGTGACAACACTCTATAATTTCTATCAATAGCCTTTTGTATCTATTTTTAGTCTACTGGTATTCATCAACGCATTTCCTACCATTATTCCTTCTTTCAGAATAAAGTTGTTGAACACAAATACCGTCATATTGTTAAAACTAGTTTCACCCTTCTCAGTTAGACTACTATCCACCCTGATTTTGGGACTTTGTCTTTGAAGATTGTGATTTTCCTTATCAACTACTTTCTCACTTTCATGCTCCAAAATATCTCTCCTTGGCAAGTCCTCTTCTGCAAACTCCCAGATATCACCCAACTTTGTGTATTTGGATGTGCTATTTACCCACACCTTCACCCTTATGTCCCTTCATAAGCTTGCTCCTTGCTTTTGTGCCTACATCTTTCTTAGCCATTCCCAAGTTATTGTGATTATTGTTACTATTACCCTAACACACAGTGCATCTACCTCATTGTTGATACCATGTTCCATGAAAAGGTCTTCCCTTACCATACTCTTCATTCCATACCCGGTTCAAACTAGCCTTCTCCACCTCCTAACCAACCTCTCTCCTTGGTCCTCATTCTTTCTCCTATCCTTCCCTTTCCCTCGCCTATTCCCCCATTAACACCTAATCTGTCACCATTGGACTCTAAACCTTCTCCCTCACCTCATTATCACTCACCTTTAAGATGGTACCATTGCTTAATGCCATCTCACTTGAGACCACACTTTTGCCCTCATTGCCTTTACACAATCCTACCCTAAATCCACTTGTTACTCTTAAGCTATTCAAGATGCTCATTGGTGTAAGGCCATGGCCACTGAGTATATTGATGAGTATCCTTCGTAATGCGATGTGGTCCTTGGTCCCCCTCTTGCCTAGTGTCACACCCATCAATTGTACGTGGATCTAAAAGGTTAAACTAAAGTCCAATGTCTTCTTGGAATGTTACAAGGCCTAACTAAGGGCAAAGGGTTTTCACTAGAAAAAAAGGCATCAACTTCACAAAGACGTTTAGTCATGTTGTGAAGCCATTCACTATTCACATAGTCTTAACTCTTGCCTACTCACATGGCTAGTTAATTCATCAACTAGATGTGCCCAATGCCTTTTTACACAGTTATCTCTCCAAGGTCATCTACATTGAGCAACCATAAGGTTTTGTCAACCCTGAGCGCCCCACCCATGTGTGTCATTTGCACCATTCATTATACGGTCTAAAACAAGCACCCTATGTGTGATATGAGTGGTTAAGCTCCTTTGTTATCTCCCTAGGCTTTGTCATCTTCTTGGCTAACACATCACTGTCTACTTTCCACCTCTTGGTACAACTTTGTCTTACTTGTTTATACGGATGATATTATCTTGACTGGCTCTTGGCATGCTCTATTATCTATTTTACTCCAAACTCTTCACTACAAGTTTTCTCTCAAGGATCTTGGCCCTATCCACTACTTCCTTGGTGTTGAAGTTCAACCTACTTTTACAAGTCTTCTACTTCATCAAGCCAAGTTCAAACTGGACACCCTTGCTTGAGCCAAGATGTGTGGTGCAAAAGCCATCTCTATTCCCTACTTCACAGATGAGCCTTTCTTCGTTCACTTTGGGGAACCCTTGCCTAATCCCATGCTTTATCACAGCATTGTCGGTGCAATCCAATATCTCACTTTCACGTGCCCTAAAATAGCATACTCAATCAACATGGCCTACTAATTTTTGCACTAACCACTACTCACTAGCAAGCTTTGAAGCATATCCTTCACTACTTGATTGCCACTCCCCAACTCAATCTTCTCTCACATATGGTCTTTCCATGTCCCTTTATGCCTTTTTTGATGCTGATTAATGACCATGATGATTAACGATCTATTGGTGGCTTCTGCATCTTTCTCAATTAGAATCTCATCTCTTGGAGCTTTTGGAAATAGCTCACCATCACTTGCTTTAGCACTAAGGCCAAGTACAAATCTTTAGTTGAGATTACAGCTGAACTTATGTGGATCCAATATCTCCTATATGACTTGCATGCCATACCGCCTTAGCCACCAACCGTCTGGTGTGACAACATGTTTGCTCTATACTTAACTACCAACCTTATCTTTCTTGGTTACACCAAACACATTGAGATTGACTTCCACTTCTTTCAGGAATGCCTTGCTTATGGCTTGTTGTTCTCTAGTTTATCTCCTCTATTGACCAACCTACGAATATCTTCATTAAGGTCTTTCCTCCACCCTATTCAAGCTCTTTTGCTCCATGTCAACAATTCATTCTAGCCTTTCAACTTATAAGGGGATGTTAGAACGACAAAACATGTCATGCACCAAGTCACAAGCCAAGTCATCCTAACATAGGTGCCACATCAGCCATAAGGCCACGTCAATAGGCACCTAACCCAGACCCACAACCGCGACCTAACCCACAATTGTGTGCAATCACAATCATGAGCATCTGCAATTGTTGCCACCACTTTGCTAGATTCCCATTCCAGCTTCATTGCTACCAATTTGTAAATTGATTGTATGGATTGTTTTTATTTTTTATTTGTAATTTAATGTATATAACAATTGGGATTAGTTGAATCAAATGATTGAGAAATTTTGAACAAACGGAATTAGGGTTTCATTGTTCTTCCTCCTCTTTGTTGGAATTTCTCTTTCTAGTCAATCCTACCCAAAATTGATTTCAATATTAATATCAATAACAGAGTTCCTCGACGAATTGATAAAAGGAATAGACAATAATCAAACGATTCGTATATTACACAATAAGATTCATAATAGACCTCTTTTTGACACTTTTAAACAGATACGTGATAATAATGAAGTGATTCATACATTATTAAATGATAAGATTAGTGTCCTTATTGCAAAGGGTAATAATAGAACTCAACAAAATGATACATATATCATGATAAGAAATACAAATAAGATTCGTATTCTGAACACCAACAACAGTATCAAAGCTCCCCTGTTGTACAAATTGCAACTCCCCGAACGCATCACGGCAAGGTAGATACCAAGCTCCCCTGTAAGGTTTTGTTGCTGCTAATGATACTTCTCGTCCAAATAATAATTGGAATATTTTATGGCAAAACAAGAAGCAGGCTAAAGCCCCGATCCTACTCGCGACCTGATACACTCACCCTTCTCCAAAGCTGCAAATTGTAAGTTACGAACCGAATCTTCTGAAACACCTTTCTGCAAAGTCACTTTTCCGTATAACACTGCATTTTCTTTTTTCTTCTTTTTTTAAATAAACACACATCTTCCCCGCCAATCTAAGACCAAAAGGTTCTAGGCAACACATGTTCTTAATTAAGCAAAACACTTGTCAACTATACAGCATTTTCTTTAATTAAGTCCTTCCTTTCCAACTCATTTAATATAAAAAAGATTCATATTTTTCTTTTTAAAAGAGGAACAAAAATCCTTGATATGTGGAAGATTCCACAGTAAATTATAATCGAGCATTACTGGACATTTTAACGTCTAATTTTCCCTTAGTTTAGTTTATGGTATTCCCACCTTGACTTTGTAATAATCTCTAGTGGATTAACACTTCATTTTGTGGTCTTAATTACCTCGACTGTTAAGAAATACACCAAATCAACACTTAAATGCACTAGATAGTCTCGGATTACCTCGTATACAAACAGCGAAAATAACCCAAAAATCATTGCACAAATGTTTGCGGTCACTTGGTGTTTAGGGCACCGTAGACGGCAATAAGCGAGAGTCGATTGGCAGAGAGAGGGGAAGAGAGGACCGGTGGACTATGTAAAGTGAGATTTTGGATGCGTCCGTGAGTGTGTTTGCTGCCAGGCCCTCCAAATTGTAAGCATTTTTACTTCCATCATCATGGCCATGATTGGGACATTAACACTTAAATCATAATATGAGACAAACCCAACAATGATCTTCAATTTAATTCTATGTACGGGTTATCCTTGTAACCCCGCCCTATCCTAGTTGTAGAGGGTTTGACTCGAGAAGGTCATAGAACTTTCAATAGATCTACAACCTTCTTATATTTGACTGTACATTTGCCATCCCGGTTATAAGGGTTGGACGTATGGCACGTTTTCCTAAATATACATCCTGTTTTCAATGAACAATTAGAAGGCTGTAGCTAATTCAAATATTAGTGACGCTGTACAATCACTTCCTTGACATATTCATTCTAAGCACAGAAAAATTATAGAAATTCCATTTATAAGTAGTTAAGCAATGTGGTGAAATCACGTGAACTAATATTCATAACGAGTTATTATACTTCAACTTGAATTCTAATATTATATTAAAAACGACTCTAATATTGATTCAGATATTCTTTTATGTTAGGAAAGAGTAATATCTGAACATAAAACAAAAATAGGAAATTAAGATATTGACAATATGGGATAACCACTATCTTTAAAAATTGGCATTGATATAAAGAATTAATGTATTGAGGAAAAGGAAGAAACTCCATCTGCTCAGGGCAGAAATCTGGATCTACATGGTGAGACTTCCATTGAATATAATGTCAAAGAGGGTTACAAATGAATGATAAGAACATGTATCAGCGATATATCAACACTTGCACGCAAAGTAAAGACAATGGAGACATGCGGCCTACCATGTACCTTCACCTGAGTGCAGGCCCCTAATTTCAACGGGCAGCAGTTTCTCCAGGATCAACTAGATCCTCAACACTTTGTATAACAGGCATAATAGCTGAAGATCTCACCTTCTCTTAATACTCTCATATTAGTTGCATCACTCTCAAGCCATCCCATGTTTGTCCAGGATTTGAAGATGCACTCTTCTCAACATAATACACGTTACACTAGCTTTCCACTTATTGCAACTAAACATTCACGGCAAGGTAGGGTTCGCAAGTCCCATGGATTCTGCAACCTCTCTAGCAGTGAAATTGTCTGCTTGTGCCTAAACATTGCAAAGAATACATATATACATGGTTAAGACACAACTTTCTTTCAGGTTATAAGAACCAGGTAAGGCATAAGGAGGGGATGGGCAGATCTTAGCTTTGATTTTCATAAAGCTCTCAATTGATTCAACAATTGGATCACTGGAGGTATGGTATTATTGGTATAGGTTTAATTCTTTTAACCATAGGTATTCTTTCGGGAGCAGTATAGGCAAATGTGGGGCTCATATTGGAATTGGGATCCGAATTCGCCATTAATTCTATCCTTATAGAAAAAATCAATACATGGCTGAAAGTATACTTATTGAAAAAGTGACCGGATATCCATACCTGAAGACGATGCAACAGATACATCAAGAAGAGATGTACAAATACCTGAAAATGATTCTCATAGTTATTGAACAATTCAAATCCCTTCCATTTAATTAACATGGCAAGAACTGTTCTTACAAGATAAAAGAGCAGGATGACTCGAGCTGTTGGATACCGCCAAAGAAATCTCGTGGCCCTCACAGCCCCCGAATCCAATAGTTTTGCTGCCCTTTGCAACTGTTCAAGGTAAATTGAACAGAAAATCAACTTAAGGAACTGGGGGGGGGCGGGTGGTGGTGAAGGACAGCACGGTCAGTGCATGGGGTGTAAGAATGGTGTGAGATGCAAGAGCAGGAATACCTGTACGGTTGCCCCAACCATATGGCGATGATACAAGGGGAGAGGCCTGCAGTCATTGTTTCATTTGAAAAAACTTTTCAGTTTGATTAACAAAAAGTGCAAATTGAGGAAAAATTGCAGCACGCACATTTATATAGAGACAATAATGTAAGTACCAGGAGAACAATCAAGACAACGCAAGAAAATTGAAGGAAAAAGTCATTCACCAAAGGTTAGGTGCAGCATAATAAAAGGGGGACCAAAACATTATGAAAGCAGTGCTCTTTAGCTGGTCATTCAAGCCTCATAAAATTAAGAAAAAGCATGTTTGAATTACAAGAATTCAAGCTTTGTATTGCAGTCCCATACGCATGTATGCTATTGAAAGATCTTCATTTTGCTTTGCTCAGTCATTGGAATCACAATAGATTCAATAAATAATTGATATGAAAGCACTACAACTTTCAAACTAAAAAGCGAAACCAAGTATGCTTCTGTCAGATACTTGCCAAGCCAATTACTTATCACCATCTAAGACCACCTTACACCCTTAAAATGCTTCCAAGCTGAATCCTTAGGAAAGAAATCACAAGTTTGTCCTTATCAAACTTAAATTCATTGACATTTCGGCTAATTTTCATCTCTTTATATTTTTGTCTATGACAATCGATAGCTAAAACACTTCCAAGCTTCTCGTATAACTTCTAGACGACAAGACATGAATGACAATCAGAGATAACATTTTCAGAAGCTAATCTGATAACTTTAAAAACTGAAGAAGACGACATATCTAAGTGTTGGGCTTATAACAAGACAACTCATAACCAAAAGCATACATAAATGCCACATGCAATTGCAAAAGACACTAAACGTACTCAAGTGCTTTCATTTCGGTGTCTTCTTCCCAAGTTGCTGATGCCCGACGATAAACTCTACTTCTTTCAGCCTCTACCTGTTCAATATAACAGATCAAAGTTTGAAGCAAACAAAAAATAATCAAAACATCAGCATACAAAATTGAACTCCAGAATGACTACAAATCAGGAAGCAAAGCAGCAACTATCAGACCTGCACTTCTTGGATACGCTTTATTTCCTTTTCTAATTGAAACTCCGCTGCAGCTTTTTCGCTAGCCATGGCCTCTAACTGAGTTTGCTTGTAGTACTGAATAATAGATGTGATTTAGTGATACAAGAGCACGAAATTTATTGTATCATATAATAACCGAGGTGCCATTCACTTTTGAGTTCAATTTACCAGAAGATCAGTTAGCTCACGGTAGCGTTTCTCTAGCTCCATGTGCTCCTGTTCAGTACCCATCAATAAGTGACTCCTAAGATACACTATATTTACAGTACTTATCATACCATGAATAATCCCAAACAAAAGATTAGAAAAGTAATACAAGGACATAATTGCTTACCTGAACTAATGTACTAAAAGTCACAAAATAAGCATGATGACATAAATAAAAGTTCTCATGTGCCCACTGTAATATCAATAATTTTGAAACCAAATTGGTATAAATACAACTCAATGTCACACTTGAAAGAAAACATATCCTTTTTTAAGAAAGACTTACCTATTTGATGCTAAAAATTTCGTCTACATTGTGAGAACTCTTGAGAGAGAAAGTCCCGTTTCAATTTTTCTTTCAGTTGCACATGATCATTCAATTATACTAGCTTTTTTGTAGGCTTTAAAATGTAAACTGAATTTTCTTTTGTTATTCATGTCTAATACCAGTCATCAAACGTCGCCTGTAATATACAGTTAGCAACAGAGACAATTTAGGTGTCTTGTCTTCAGCTCATTTGTGTCAAAAGGGATCATAAAACTGCTGAACGATATAGTGTCTTAGCATCGTGGAGATGGTTTGAACTAAGAAATACATGTTAAGGAACAATACAAGTTACAAATACATCAAGCACCTAGTCATCTCATATGATTTTACCATACAAAGAAAGAACAGAAAATTGCAGCAAGGATTTGGCCAAGGAGTGAGAAAAGACTGATCTGGCTTATGAAATAACACTCAATATGGTTACAACTAAAGCAAGAATGGTGATGAAGGATACATTTAGACACATATATTCCCAAAATTTAGATCTATTAAACAAACAACATCAGGAAATTTGGCAAGCATGGAGGCATATTGATCCCAAAATAGATCCATAATTTTTCTGAGTCACTTAATTTGATTTGACACACATGAGAAACCATGGTTGGTTGCTTCTTAACCATACAAATTACCTAGCGAAAGAATAGATCAAACAACCAAAGAAAGAAAAAGGAAAAATGATAGATCAAGCAAAGAGGTCACCTGACGTGAATAATGCTCAGCATCTCTTTTCATTGCTGCCATTTCTACTCTCATCTTCTGCACTTCAGCCTGAAACCAAATACCCAAAAAATTCATAGCAAACAAACCCTTGACCTAACCAGCAAAAATCATATTGCCAAATTATGGGTTTATGAATGAATATCATGAGGCAACTACACAGCAGGCAATAAATCAGTGAGACTAAGGCTCTTCTTTCTTTATTGAAACAACCAATAGAAAGTTCCCTAACCCCACAAATCCATCACTAGAAGGTTTGAGGAGTGAATTGAATCCTAGCCTCCTTCCTTAATGAAAAGAGATGTGCCACAAAGCAAAAATTCGAATGGAATTACTAATTTTTTAGGCAAATAGCAAAAGCCACTTACCTCCAAAGAGGAAAGCTTGCTCTCAGCATCTCTCTGTCCTTGCCGTGCACGCTCGACTTCTTCCTGCCAAGCCTGCATCTTAATACAGAAACACGTGTAAATGAACAAATACTATAGCAAAAATGAACACATATTAACTACCATAAAGCCACCACTACTGCTAAGAACTAAATTATAATGTAACTCAATTTAAATAGAAGGATAGTTTTCTGATTAAACAGCAGGACTGGATATGTTTTCTTACGCAAAGCAGGTACATATTCACAACTTAAAAGGCATCAATAACTAAAAACATGCGAAACAAAAATGAAAAGGTAGCAAAGCAGGAAGTATCTCCCAAAAGAATATTCTTAAATGCTTGCTCCTAATATCTAAAAAGCCCACAGTTAACGTACACAGGCATCCGCTGCACTCACGCACATAATACACTCTTCATGATAACATTTGTTCTCTCAATGAGGAATAATCTTATCAGATCATACCAATAATTAATAGAAACAATTGGTTCCCCAAAACTATGCAAGATACTTTGTCAATTAAAAATCAAGCTGAAGGAGATACGCCAGTCTATACTGTGTGTCTGAAAATTTTGAACCCATGGGTTTTCCATAGTCTGAAAATCCATACCTGAATCACTTGGTTAGCCTCTTCTGGTGACTTCTTTTGTCCACGGCGGGCACGAGCTTCCATATCTTGCAGCTCTTGATTCAAAGATGCACATTCTACCTAATGGTATATGAAGCTAAGAAGTTAAATTTGCATACGACAATAAAGAGCGAACCTTCATTATTTGTTTTGTGGGGCGGCAAGGGAAGGGGGAACAGTTCTCTACCTCAAGCAACGCAACCTTCTGCTCAAGTTCTGTTGCCTTGGCTGTCCTCTCATCTGCTACTCTCTAGATAGGGAAGTAATTATGGTAACTAATTCAATATGTAGCCATTATGATTAAATGCTAGGTATATTCTTCTAGGTTCATAAAAGGAAGAAAATTCACCAGTAATGTCAAATGTATTATTGTGAACTCAAAGCTCAAGACCGTTAGTGAGGATCACTGCTTATTTAAGCTTTAGAATTATTATGTATTATAGCATGTACCATCTTTAGCGGTCAGCCACAAGCATGACGAGTGCTTACATTACCTGGATCCTTGCAAGGGCTGTGGATGCCTCAACTGCTCTATGTTCCAATTCTACTTCTCTTTCCATAGCAGCCTGTTTCACAAGATACAAATTTCTCACATTGCAAGGAAACAACACAAAAATAACTAAATTAATTTCTCATAGGAGCAAACCATTTTGGTTGCATTGTGCGCAGCATGCTCTTCTTCTGCTCTCCGTTCTGCAGATGCCAGCTCCTCCCGCAAAGCCTGAAAAGAATTTTCTTCTCAAGAATTTAGGAAAATATTTAATCATATTCAGATATCAAGTTCTACTGATAAAAAAAAGTAGGTGATTATATCCAAGGATACAAAAAGTAAGATCTCTTACATTCAAGAAGGAATCAACCAACTCACCTGCATCATCCTTGTTTCTGTTAGTTCCCTATTTCTCATGATGGCCTCCATATTTGCCTGTTGAAGGTAATCTGAGAGTTAGGACAGCCTCATACAATGATATATTCAACCAAGGAATGCATTGATTGCCTATAGAGTATAGAAAATCTATGATCGAAATATAAGACATAGATCATAGAGTTAAATGATGAATATAGGAGGAACTCAAGAAGATGCAACAAAAAATTATTACTCTCCAAATGGAAATCTTAGCTAAGGACCCATTTGGAACCCCAACTTGACCTGGCGCAGCAGCTAATAGATGTTTCCTACGGATGAATGGTGGGAAAGGTTTGGAAGAAATAAATGAATAAATAATTTTCTTCTTTTCAAAAAATATAGGAACAAGTAGATGTAATACAATAAGCTTACAAGGACTTTGGTGCAATCTAGGGTTGAAGGGTTGGAATGCTTTTAAGTGTCTGTATTTTTCACTCATTAAAATTTTTGCTAACACAAGTTGTCTGGCTTGGATCCATGGGAATAGTTAGGGGGGAAATAATGTGAGAATGGTATCACCTATGACACGCTCAGACATGGAGCAAATGGAAAACATAAGCCGGAGAAGTAATTATACGATAAGCTTATAATGACACCATAAACATGAAACTGATATACATATTGCCCATTTGAAAAATAATCATGATTCCTGTGACAGAATATAAAGCCAAAATGTAACATATGGCCAGACATATGTAACTGCAATCTCTGTCAATAGCTTCAACATCCATGCATGTTCATATGCTTCCTTTCAATATTTAAAAATGTCTTCTCCCTCATCCATAGTCCCAGACTTAATAAATCATCTAATGCACGCAATTTGAACAATAGCTGGAATAATAAACAAGCAATCTACTGTGGTTGATGTTAAAGAATCTTCTTCTGCCTGATAATTTAAAGAAAAGATGTCTGTCTGAATAAAGACAGAATACTAAGAAACACCATATTTATAAGCAGAGCACCATATTTTCATATATGATCATGCCAATTCTTGAGTGACGCCAGTCTGTTGCATCATAAGATGAACTGAAGCCTATACTCGACATGAATAAAGAAAATGTAGAAAATAATGATCATGCATATGGTGGAAGGTGAACCTGCAACGAAGCTAGATTTCCTTCAGACAGAGCAGCCTGTTTCTTAAGTGCATCCACAGACTTGACAAGTGCCTCAATTTCAGAGTTCTTTGCTGCCAAGGCATCAACCATATTGGACTCTACTCTTGCCACGTCAGTTTTAGATGCAGACAGATCTAGCTGCAGCTGCCTTATGCGGGCCTCATATGATTTACTCAGCTCTCTCTATAAAGATACAATTCTATCTAGTGAGCAGCATTCCTTTAGAAGCATAATACCAAGATCTTAAAAGAAAGTTCCAGAAACTTAATTTCTAAAATGGATAGGGACAGTTCTTACCTCTGAAATGAGTAGTTCCTCTAGCTGTGCATTCTCAGACTTATATTCCTGAAGACGGGATGAGAGTCCAGCACAGACCTGAACACTTACAAGAAAAAGATTAAAGTAGCATGTAAAAAGCAGACCTGTCCAGAAAGTACCTTTCACAGAGGATATAACATATACAGCAATCTTATCCTACCTACAACAACATTTTCTGAAAGGTCTGTTTAAAAAATTGATAGAGCAGTCTGCATTCGACTAGACAAACGAAAAGAGAGAACAACCATGTATAAGCAAAATGTACATATATATATCCATTCGTTTTTGTTTTTTTTTTTTTGGCATCATTAAAGTGCCGGTTACAGGTGGACCTTGAATTGACGGCTGCAATCAAACAAATGGCTGTGGTTTGATTTGAACCTAACCACTAAACAGGCCTAAAGCAACAATCATGCATTGCATGACGTATATTTTTACTAGTAGACAACTTATTTCCAATATTCATCTCTTTTACTGGTACACAACCTGCAGTCCAAACAAAATATACATTCTGCAACATGCTATTAGCTACTATAGGTAACCAAAGATTTACGCTCCATCAATTCCATAGACAGTTGGATCTGAAGAAAACTAACCACAAATAGATCCCCATGTCGATTATTACAACTGTGGTTCTTATCTAAAGAACGGGGGAAAAGAAAGCACAAAGGAACATTTTGAGCTTACCCGAGCTAGTCTTGCCTCTTTAGACTGACCAGTTGAAACTGTAGTTTTAAGTAGTCCCTGGGCCTGCACACGAACTAAAGGGACTAGTCAACAAAAATCAGAACGCCAGGCACGTGAGACAACTTAAAAGCTAGAACGAAAGAAGTCCAGTAGATATTTTCCCTAAAGTAATTACTTTACCTCCTCAAGCTGGTCCTGTTCTTTCATCGGAGAACCATCAATTTTATCCTCCAGTTGTCTTTTCTTCTCAGATTTATCTTCTGGTTGCCTGTTCGTCTCAGATTTATCTTCTGGTTGCCTGTTCTTCTCAGATTTATCTTCTGGTTGCCTGTTCTTCTCAGATTTATCTTCGGGTTGCCTGTTCTTCTCAGATTTATCTTCTGGTTGCCTATTCTTCTCTGCTTTATCCTCCACCTGCCTTCTCTTCTCAGATTTATCCCCTGGATCCCTGTTCCTCTCAGCTTTATCCTCTTGTTCAACCTTAATATCCGCATCTCTCAGTTGAGTTTCGCTGTTAATGGGCAAATCAGTAGATAGAGATTGAGACTCCTGTTGGCCAATCTTTGTAGTATCTTCTTCATCAACAATCTCAACTGTCTTGGCAGGTAAAGACAAAGGAGTATGCTCTTTATCAACATCTAATGCAGTCTCATTGACAGTCACGCCATTTGAAGAGGATGTAGCAACTTCAACATTGGTAACGGTTGAGGGGTCCTTCCTATGATCGGCACCATGTTCAACAATGTCATTTGCTAGCCTCTCCGTTAAAAGAATACCTACCATGGGAGAATCTTTTTCATTATTGAGTGGCTGGCCATTGTCTGTTTGGGCCATAGACATACCAGAAGGCAACCCAGCATTTTCAACTAACTGAGCAACCCTATTACTTTCAGAAGTCACATCTACTTGCGGCATCAATGTACTACTTTGCTCATTTGAACGATCAGATTCATTCCTCAGTACTCTCTTTTGACCCTGCGAAAATCAACATGTTAAGGAGGAGTCCTATGAAAAGATATAGAAAATAATTACCTATGGCTACAGATTTGCTGGCAAATACCTTTATCTTTGACTTCCTCTTGGGTTGAGATCCTTGCCCATTAACAGCTTAATCATCAGGAAAGGAAAACAAAAACAGCAAAAAGAATCAGACTTTTCATTCAAGAAGTCACAAACACTTCCAACTAGAAAGAAAAAAAATATATATATATATATATCAGAATAGGACCTTAACTTTTAGGACAGCCATTTAGGCTTAATTAGTCACCATGGAATCAAAAAGTTTGTGTCCAACTTCCCCCAGAATCATTGGACTGTCAATTGTTCATTTGAAAAATTCCAGAAACATTAATGCCAACCGGCACTGCAATTCATGTGGAAGCAAGCGATTTTTGAACCTCACACTTCAGCAAGGAAGTACCAATTTTAACCTCTCAAACTTCCTACTTTTATTTTAAAGATCCACTATTTGGGAACCCACACCAATCCCAACCCCCAGGAAACCAAAAGAGACTAACAAGGAAAGAGTTAATAGGTAGTTTAGTACCTATACATCATATATCTTTGACATTAAGATTAACATAGTATATGTGAAGATATTAAGACCTATACCTGTAGGTTGAGGATCAGATTGCTCATCAGCCAAGTCATTGACAACCAGCTTTGCCCTTCGATCTACTACTTCAAACAAATCTGACCAAAACAATCAAAGATCTTCAGATTCTTAAACAATGGGTCACGCAGTGTAACATGCATGGGTTTGTACTATGTCTGTGACTTAAATACTCCAACAGGTACTTCTACAAATCAAGTTCACTTTAAAAAATAATTTCAAGTAGATCTTCTATATATAGACAAAATGTAATGGAAAGAGAAAATCTTAGCAATAGTAGCAAAATCGCGACTGATATATATTTGAACTAAATTCTTCCAAAAGGCGATGAACAGCTCAAGAATAAATAGACCCCTGCTGTTTTGTGGCATGAAATCATCTTGCAGAAATTTATGGTCTTCCAACTTCAATATTTAACATATTTATTATGTTAAATACGTGTAACTATCAGAAAGAAGCAGTTCATGATATGACACATATTAATTGACGCCTACACAGTCCATGGCTACTGAAAGAAAGACGAAATGATCTCCTCAAGCGACAATTTATCCAGGTGGCTAGAACAGTACTTAGCGTAATTTGGCTGATCCATAACCTTACCCTTGAAATGACATATCCTATTCATATTAACAAATCCATAGGACTGATTCAAACCTATGACAGCCAAAAACGATAGGTTTTCCAAATGCAGCAGCGCATGTTTGCCACTTAAATTAAATCATAGAAAGCCAATAAGTTCTATTGAAACAACAATCAAGCTTAGCAAACTCCATTTGAGTCCTCCACATTCCAATGCGTATTAAAAATTCCAATCCACAGGCAAAAAGTTTGAGAACAAAATTAATCAAGTCTAAGCATTGGATCAGACATTAAACACAAATGAAAACGAAAATCGAAGAAGAAAGAACGATGCACACCTTCAGCGGCTTTGAGCCACGAAGCCATTGAATGAATGTAACTCGGATCTGGAACAACTAGGTGGGATTGTTGCTATCCCGATAGCTTCTGATAGGAAATTAAAGAAATCAAACCGTTTCCGACAGTCTTACGCTGCGCTTGACGCATTGAATGCACATATGTTGGCTGTATGCGTTCAGGAGTAAAATCGAAGAAAGTCTCAATTGATCCTCTGCTGCTGAAGTTATTGTATTGCTAATCTATGGCCAATACTATGTCCCCTCGTGGAGAACCAGTAGGTAGAAGATCGTACGAAGAATATCAATGGGCTCTATGTTGGGCTTAGACCCAACCCTTAACCGGCCAGGTCCCATTTTCAAAAATTGTCCTAAGGTGCAGCGTTAGGCCCAACTATTATTGTTTCTCTCGCCCAAACAACGAGACTTTCTTTGACACCCTTTTCTCTTCGTCTTAATAAATATTTTTCTTTTTTTAATATTTCAAAACAGTTACATAATCTTTTTTAAGCACACACATTACTAAATATTGAACTTGGATCAAGAGATCTCAAGTAGTATATGGTCTTAACTGAGTAAAAAAATTAATAATTTATTAAGTCATACTAGTTTCAAATAATAGAAAGAAATCATATATAATTTATTTTTTATTTTAAATATGACTTGGAACTAAGTGAAATTTTAAAGAAAATTTTAAAAATTTATTTCCATCAAGTCTCACAAGCAATTGCATTAACTATAATTGAAAGGTCTATTTAACATAATTTCTTGCTTCTCCTAATTTTTCAATACTTAAATGAGAAAATAGTAAACGTAATTTTCTTGCACTGTTGATGTCTTTTTGATGTTTGAGTAATTCAAAGTTGACCACCTCAATTACTTTTAGTTTTTAGATCATGATGGAGAGCATTTTCGTTAATTCTTAGTTGCAGGCGTGTAGGTTTTTTTTTTCTTTCCATTTTTTCACTAATAACCTCTACTAACGATTTTTACCTACTGTAACGCATATAATATTATTACAATAAAAAATATATACATTAGTCATTAGATATTTATACCGTATCTTTGCAGGAGGGTAACATTTACTAACTCTAAAGTTGGCGAAATCAATTTCTCTGGGGATCATCTCTTTCATAAATTTGATAGACTTTTAATTCTATCTTTTCTCCTATGATATCTTAAAAGTTTGAACTCTTATCAATATTTAACTCATTTGGTTCATGCTTGAAGGATTTTGTACTTCTCTTTGCAGATCATAACGTTTAGAATCTAAAGTCGCCAGGTTTATATATGTATCAAGAACAAGGATGGCTTGGTGATCTACACTAGAGGAGTTTGGTTTTGAAAGATCTCATCTCTGATTTATTTTTTGCAGTTTTTTCACTTGTAAGCTTTATCATTTCTCTAAACAAAAAGACATAATATTAAAATAGTGTGGTATAAGTCTTACATAATGTATATTTAATTGGGTCACAAAAAAGTCATATTCTTAAAATAGCTTTTAAATAATACTAAACTTTTTAATAGGATAACAAAGTTTAAGTTTAAGTATGACATTATTTTGATTGTAGAAAAATGTTTTCATATGAAGTATTTTGCAAAACTTAATGTGAGAGGGTGTGTCAAAAATAATGTAACGTAAGTCTCACATTATGTATATATTAACTAATTTTTTTTTGTAAGAAAACATTATTATTTACTATTGAGTTGACTTTAGATAATATTAAACTTTCTAATACTAACATCAAAAAAGTCTTCCATGGTTTATTATTTGAGAGTTAAACATACTATAAAGTCATATTTATCAAAATCCTAAGTAATATTTTTTCACATATAAATTAAGTTCTCAATAGATTCCTTAATAATAAGGTGAGACAATAGTTCTACATCATTTAACATACTTCCATATCATTAAGCATGGACTTCAAACTTAGACGTAAATTATAAGGGGGGTTAAGGAAAAAAAATGAACTCTAGTACCATATTACTATAAATAGATATATCACAACTTTAAGGCCGGGAGAGAGAGAGGTCTTTTCACAATTAAATTAATCCTTAGACAACATTTCCATAAAACGGCCGGAGCTTTTGAAAACAAAGAAGGATCCACATGCGATTCCGAGTCATCATGTTCTCATATATTGGTTTCACGTCGTCTGTCTTTCCAAGTGGGGTGTAGCTAGTGGCCAAGACGAGATGTTTACCAAAAAGACAAGTGTCTGCCATGAAAGGATGGATGTGTTTTACAATATTATGGAGCCTTGGAGGTAAGTCCCACGACCCTTTTTCTCACCCCTAACAAGGCACCAATTCTACACATTGTTCCTGATTTACGGTTTCCGACTGACCTCTTCTTTGGTCTTGGCTCCACGCCCACCAGCTTTTCGGCAGTCGGTGGACAGTCTGACCCATGCCCTAACCAGGGTTAAAAGAGCTAGCCCACGACCACACCCTCCACCCACTTCGTGAGTCGTTTGCAAAACCTTTTCCTCAATTTTCCATGGATTCTCTTCCTTGAAGTTACTCGTTGTGTGGACTTTAACTTCTCCCGAGGTGAGATTTAAGTAAAAGGTAATTACTTTTTGCACGCTGAAAAGAATTGTTTTTTTTTTTTTCACATTTATGCTATTTTAATTTAACTTACACTTAATGTATTTAATTGTCTCTCTTTTAATATTTGGATGTGAGTTGATACGTTTGCTCCTTTCTAATTCGGTATAGAGTTTATATTCAAGTGAGACATCTCATTATACAATGGATTTAATAATTTCACATCATTTTTCAATTGAATACTTGAAACTTTCCTACACATAAGATAACATAAGAGATTGTGTTGTGTTAAAAATAGTATTTGCTTCATATTTTTAATATTTTAATATAACTTTTGTCTTGCACTCTTTTCTTATTAAAATGCTAAGCCTATGATTTCATCTTACCATTCTGTCATTCAATAATTGAGTCATTATACTTTTTTATACTAAAGATAAAAACATAATAAAATGATAATTATTATATATTATTAATATCTTAATATGGTATATTATTTATATATTTAATATTCACTTCTCTTTTAACCATAGAGGCATTGGAATCTCTGCTCCAAGTTTTTCCCTGTGGACTTTTACGACTCCCAATGTGGCAATTTAAGATAAGAGCAAAAGGCAAAAGCACTCGCTTTCCGCACCATCACCTCTTAATACGGGGAGGCTTTTACTACGTCAATTCCTGGCAATGAATGCTGGTTTAAAGTTCTTTCTGCAACATTGAGTCGGAAAGCCTTCATGGCTTCAAGAACCTCTTTCTGTTCATAACATCCATCCAGAAGTATATACATTCATTGATCTCCACCCCCACGGCTTCTGAGGTCGGGCAGACTTGTCCATGCATTAAAATGGGTTCCAGATTGGCCCCATCACCACATGCTCCAGCTAAGCTTTCAAAGTCCCACGGTAAAACTTTTTACAGCTTCCTCGAAGTTGCTTCTCGTGGACTTCATAGCGAAAGCAAAAGTAAAATCGCACTAAAATGCTGTTATCCAAGCTTTTTGCAACATTGACTTTCAAATGTTTAAAGTATTTAATCTATTTTGGGAGGAAGAAGGGCAAGAAGAGGAAATGTCATATGTGTTGAAGATACTATTGTTTGAAGTAAACTATCCTTCTATTTTATGTTTGATATTCCTAACCCAACACGCGCAGTTTAGTGGTACTTGGAGAATACTAACCGAGCCATAGAAGGATTAGACACCCTCTCTAAATAAATTTCTTAAAATCTTTCCTGTTTGATAAAAAATAAAAATAAAAAATAAATAAAAAAGCCCGAGGGAGAAAACTGTTATATCAATGTCAAATCAAATCAGTCGATGCGTTATAATCATGCATATGGCATCAACTTCGAGCAGGGTCTAAAATGATTTAGAAATCATAATAAAGTAATAGCCACAAAAAGAAAGGTCGATTCAAATCCCTCGTAGATAAGCATCAATCAGGCTTTATTACCTCGAGGAAGAAAAGAGATCCCTCTTTAGTGCTTGAGAAGGACTCTCCTTCAATCATGCAGCGCCACAATTATAAACCCTTAAGCCTACTTTTCCCAAGAGTCGTTTTCTTCACTTTGAAAATCTTGCAAGTATCCGAAGGCTGAAATATGAAGTTTTGAGTTCCACAATGATTAACCCCATGTCCAAATTCAATAATTTCATACTAAAGAACACAATAAATTATCATTTTAGCAATGTAAAACACATATTAAATTTCAATATATAATATAGAAAACACTTTTTATGGAAATTTGTCCAAATTCACAAGTGAAATGGATGTTGTACTTAGATCCTAAACTCTAATATTGTATTAAAAGCCTCATTTTATTTTTAAAACCAATTTATAAAATAGATGAATGTTTTTACATATTAGGAACACAACTAATAAATATCTTTTTTGTTTTTGGTCATACACCTAAATTCACTAACTTTGAATATCGAATTTGGGAACAAAATTTTTTACCAACTTTCAACATAAAATGAACACTTATTTGACCAACTAACAAATATCTTGATAACATAAGAAATATATCTAACTTCAGCAATATCCATTATTAATAAAATAAAATAAAAGATCCTTTTTAGTTACCCAATTTCTGTTGTTGACAGCATGGAGTCGCTCCGAGAAAATATTTTAATCATTTTATGCACCCATGGGAGTTCATAGCATATCTTACAACGAGGCTAAAGCATAATATCCGGTACATGTTCAAGCTGATTAAAAAAGGTAATTATTCAACATAAACAATACCGTGGTACGATAAAATTTGTATTTTATTGTATTTTATTGTCTTTTTTTCTTTTTCTTTTTTTTAAATCTTCGCCGTGTGACAAATCTCAGACCCTTCTGATTCGAATCTTCCATTTCTACTCGTTAAGCTGGAAGCCATCGCCGTTGCTGGTCAGCTGTCACTGTTGGCTATTTATTTGGAGATGAGTACGTAATATTGAAAATCAAGTCACTGAGAGAGCAGAAGCGTCGGTCACCGAGTCTAGACAGCGGAGAAAACATTAACAAAAAAAAAACAAAAAAACGTACCATCAAGTCGACGATGCCACGGAGACAGCAACAGAACAACTAGGCCGCCGTCAGAACAGCGTTAGGGACAAACCCAGTTGGCCTGTATTGCCTGATCGATCTCAGAAGTATAGCAGCAAGCATGTGATAATTTTGGTCACTTCTGCAATTTCCCCGTTTCAACACGTCAGAATTACTTCGTCGTTTTCTATTCATCTCCTCTTTCCTCTTTCCTCTTTCAGCCATGGAGGATTTTCTTTGTTGGAACCTTCATTATGCTTGCAAAACTTTATCATCTTCCTTGGTTATCAATTTTAAGACAAAAACAAGTTCTTATAACCGTCTTTTCCTATGAGTTTCGGGAGGTAAAATCCTTTTTTTTTTCTTTATTTTAAACATACACATTCATACATTTATCACCTGTCTAAAATAAAGAAGTTTCAATCATCGGTTACTCCCATCAGAAACAAACGTTTAAAAAGAAAATTATAACTTCATTTTTATATGAAAAATAATATTCTTATTTACAAAATTCATGAAATTCACACCTTTATCTCAAATAAGTTTGAAATGTACTAGTTGCAATCTGCTAAGTTGGCCTTAAATACGATTAGGTAACACTCTTCAAAGGTTGAAGGCAACTTTTTTGTCCTTATCAGCTTCCAAACGGGATGATCATCTTGAGACAAGCAATCAAATCGGCGTGTGTCTTTTTAGACACCAAGAAGACAGAAGTAACAGCTGGCTATGATAAACTAAAGCTGACAAGTTTTGTTTAATGGCTGGTTTTGTGAGTAATGATTGGAAATTGATGTAGATGATTGTTTGGAAGCCAGTCGAATAAGGACCAAGATTCTTGTACAGACTATAAACAACGTAGTATCTCCCTAAACAATCCAAGAACAAGAGTAATGAAAACATCGTCGCACAATTTGTATGGTAGATTTCAGGGCAGCGTCACTGGCGCTTGAAGAAACCAGAGCAGGTGAAATCACCATCATGGTTTGGAAAGAGTACTACTTCGGGGACAAAAAGCCTTATAAAGCTATAACTCCAAAGCTGCCACTCAACAACCTTGAAAAGCAATACATTAAAACTGGACACTGCCCATTGACAAAACATAACGCTCTTTATTGAAATCTTCTTAAACATGCAAAATTGAAGTAGGTAAGAACTTTATAAAAAGAAGAGAAATTCACTGGAAAGAGAAAGGGATGTGAGGGGAAAGAAATTCACGGAATCTTTTTTTCTTTTTATTTTTCTTTTTATTCTTTATCATCAACAAGGACAACATAGTAGATCCGATGAGAGGGTTAGAAACAAAAGCGAAACTGAAACTGTGAAACAAAATCAAAAAGCTTGTCGAAAGAGTAGCCTACTTCAGTGTTAAGGAACCAATAAAATGCTATATCACATAAGATTATGAACAAGTCATATAAGTTTCAGCTTGATATAGCAAAATTTTGCCGCGGTTTTCTTCAGGTGGAGTTGCAACTGTTTTCTCACATATGCATCGGCCGTCGGATAATATGGAACTCCGGCGAGAATCAAACCACGGCAATCTGTTAAAGAATAGATATTTCATCGACCCCACATGTAAGGGTAGGGTGATTCAAGTGCAGCTGTTCTTTTCTGCAACTGGAGGTCCTTGTAGAATTTATTTATGAACTCTTCAGCTGCCTTATCAACCTGGCTATCTCCGTCGTCCTTCAGCGGAAACGGCGAGTCTGTAACTCGAAGCTGCCTCACCATGGGGCTCTTTCCGAACCCAGGTAATGTCACCAAGGGCGAGGCCTCGACCATGTCGTTGTTCAACATCTCGAGCACCTTCTGAACGGCATTGACGGTGGTGACGTCGTCGTAGCGGTAGGACTTGGTGACGTTGTTATGGTGGTGCTTGCGCTTGTTGAACTGGAAGGGGTTGTGATAGGCAGGGCTATTGCTGCAGCTGAATTCATATTCCCGGGGAGATATGAAGGAAAGGGCATCGTTGGAACGGCAGCTCATGGCTGAGAAGTGGTTGTTGAGTGTGAGATTGTTGGCCATGGCTTTCCCGGCGAGCTTGCCTCGTTTGAGCATCAAATGGAGATCAACCATTATTTTGCTCTTGCATATCCCTTTTCTCACCATGAAAAACACCACGCGTATTATGTGCCAGAGCCTTTTTACCACCACCGGTGTACTGGATTCCATTTCCATTTTGTCGTTCGAGAGAGAGAGAGAGGGAGAGGGAGAGAGGTAGAAGAAGAGAACAATGTTTTTCTTGTTTGCCATGGCCGAGGACGGAGCCCTTGTATTTAAAGGGCAGGAATAATTAAGTTAATAATTAACAGTAACCAAAGTTTGCGAAGAAAAGTAATAACACACCACTCTCCACACAACGCGTGGCGCAATTTTAGACAAACACTTTTTTCAAATTTCCCATCAAAAAAGCTGAACAAGCAAAATAATGCAGCCGGAGAGTGCACTCCACGCACTGAAAAATGACAACCCTTGTTACCCATCTATGCCTTCCTCTGCTTGTTCTTTGGGCTGCGTAGGTCGAAATTACCAGAAGCCCCTTTCATGGGAACCAAATTACTTAAGTAAGTCCTCGGCCTCAATGATTAAAGATATTTAGCGCAGTCCAAATGTCGGAAATGGCCTCGTGTCACGGCCACCAGTCAACGTGAGAGACAACGGTTAGTTGACTGCACCGTTTTACCGCCTCGTGTGGTCCAGCATCGGAAGAGTAAACCGATGAAGAGGGATCAGTTCTCTGTCTCCAAACAGAAGTAACGTTTCCTCATTCCTCATGAAGAAAGCTTCGTTAAGCAAAGAATATTCCGACAACTAGTTAAGGTTTTCTTACACAAGCACAAACCTTGCACACAAAGAAATCTAACCACACGTTTTCGTTTCTTTTTGTTTAGTGTTAAAAAACTCATTTTATCTCATTAAACTAATGATTAGATGAAATGACATAATAATGAGAATGTATTATTAGAATGTTTAAAAATTAGTTCAAAAATTAAAAGAGTATTTTTATTATTGAAATTTTGCTACAAGAAATTTCACGTTAGACTTTTATCTTGTACATATGTATGTGTATACATAAATGTTTCTCCTTTTTAAATTAATTCTTAAGAAATAATGACATTTAATGTACAAAGAAGAAAATATGACTTAAATTATTAACAATACAACATGACCTTTATTTTTAGCATATATCACTGTTTGATAATTACAGGAATCAAATCATTGAATAATAGATTGCCGAACTTAAATTTGAATGCTAACATCATGTTAAGAATGGTTACAAAATATTTTCTTATGAAAACCAATCATTAAGGGATGAAAATAATAATAAAATATATGATAATCGTTATTTTTACGATATTTATTATGTATAATCCTGAATCCATTTTGTAATCTTCAGTTCATGATTTCAAAATTCAAGTGTTTTAATCAAATTTAGATTCATTTTTCCCCAACCAACCCAACTAGAATTATTAATTGATGTACTTTATCTGATTAAACTAAAAAGAAAATGGCCCTCAAAATCGGCGTACTTTTTCGTTGATATAATAGTTCTTTAATCCCGCGTCGATGACCTGCTTCCTTGACCCAGTCGACGCTGGAGCGGGGTGTAATAACTGCGCTCTTCGCCGGCTAGGAACTGAGAGCACTAGACTCGGTCATGCTATGCACGGCGTCTAAGGCGCGTGTGCTATCACTCGAATTTGCGACAGCTTTCAGCGAAAGAGATTGGCTGCCCCAGCCAGCCTGACAAGGTTGGCGAGAATGAATGGCAGCACCTACTCAGAAACGTGTCACATTTTAAGTGGCAAATGGATCTGTGGCCGTACACGATCTATATTCTTCCGTGTGTACCAGGGGCTCGCCGTTCGGTTCCGATAAGTACAAAAGCTCCCAACGTTTATGATTTCATTCAATCGTTCAATCATACGTTTATGATTTTCCTTTTTTCTTTTTTTTTTGGAGTCTTTAAAATTTATTTTTTCAAAAAAAAAAACTATTAATATCTTTATAAAACATCTTATTGGTTTTCTTGAAGTTTAAAATTTTTTTATTTGTACTTGTCATTCAATAAATTTTTATATCAACTAAAAAGTAAAGTTCGAGTCTTGTCATTCCATCTATCAATAAATCTTATTAATTTGCTTGTCATTAATGTTTTATATTAAAAATACTTAAATGTTTAGAGAGCAAAAAATGTCAGGTACTTAATATATAACATATGACATTTTATCTAAAAATAAAATTTAAATATCTAGTGAAGGTTACACTAATTCATAATCTTATCAGTTAATTGTGCGTTAATTGTGCGTCACTTCTAAAAGGAATGTGTTTGCTGCATGCTACATACAGGAAAAGGAATTAGAGGAAACATATACATCAAAGTAATGGCGAAAATGATAGGGTTGCTCGAGAAAGTAGGAAAAAGGAAGCGGAAAAAAAAAAGGGAGGAAAATCAAAATGGTGCGTGTTCAGTTGGTTCTAGAAGTTGCATTCTAAAAGAGCAAAATGTAGAGGTGGATGATCTACCGTTTCCTAAGCACTTGCTTTTCCTTCCATTCATCTTCCTTACTTGGTTGTCCTTCTCCTTCTTCTGCCTCGTGGTCCTGAAAGCTACTTTCTTGTGGGGCCATCTCCCCTTAGCTTCTCCAACATTTAACCATGTGGGGATCCAATGTCGTGGGGTCTAATGCCAACCCTCCATGAAGCCTCCAAGTTGGAGGGCTCTATTGGACTCAGCTTTCGGAAGTGATTTGATTATACATGTTAAAAGAAGTCATATCTATCCTATATTTTTAATATTTTAATCTAAAATAATTCTTATAGGTGGGTTTTTTTTCGTTGTTAACAATCTATTTTTTAAAAGAGAAAGTAAACTTTTTAATAAAATATTAAAAATAAGGTTTTAAGTGTAATACCAAGTCACTCATGGATCAAGTTTCTATAAGAACTGTTCTTGTACTATTAATGTTTTATTTTAAAATACACTTTATATGCTAGATATTTCTTCTAACAAAACAAATAAGTCAATTCTTGATGGCGGAAAGCAATGGGATTTCACATTGTACGGGGTAATGGGTTTGGCAGTATTCATTTGTTAGTGGGAACAGCCATGAGTGATGGACTCATTATTGAAAGGTTTTTTCATTGTCTGTACAGGAGTAATTAAGAATATGGCAAGCCGAATACCCTCCTGTTTGGTTTTAAGTTGACATTTGCTTCCACCAGAAAAGAAAAAGGACACGATTTAATGCAATTCTTGTCCTTAATGTCGATGAGCTTGGTTGGTATTGGTCTACGGGGTTCTAAGTGGGGATCCCTTGGTGGGATTCCTTTTTCTTTGCTGGTTTTCTATTCCACCTTGGTTTCTTGTGAAGAAAAAGAGAGATGGAGAAGGGTTTTGATTAGAATACAAAAAACGTGAACGTATGGTAAAACAATGATATCCATGTGCTGTTCTTTCTTTGCTCTCCGTTTGTGTTTTCTTCTTCTGAATAAGCATAAGAAAGGCGACGCTATTTACATCAACATCTGCTTTGTTCTCAGGAATAGAACCTGATAGGCATTAAGCTGTTGCTGTGTTGATAAGTACTGGGCTAGATGAAGCAAGCTGTTGTCGCTCAGATGTACTATTTTTCTCTTTGTTTCTCAAGGCTCCTTTTCTCCATTTCTTAACGAAGAAGAAGTACGCGTAAAAATGGCAAAAGAAAACATCTAAAATATTAAGATAAAATTTGACCTTAACCCTTTTAATAATTAAAGCATACTCCACTGCAGAAGAAAAGCAAGCGCACATCCATGGAGGACTGCAGGTTTACTTCTTTTAATAAAGACTTTGGTGCTCAGCTTTTGGTCCTTTCTTTAAGAACAAGGGAGAACAAAGCTAGAGTTTTAATTCACAAGGAAGGCTTTGGGATCGACTTAACTCTACCACTTTTCAGGCCTGGGGATACCAGACTATGCATCAAAATAAAAGCAAAAGCAATTTTAAAATATCTATGCTAAAAAAAATTTGCTTATAAAGAAAGTTACAATTTTTTAACATATAAAAGATCTCAAAATAAGATTTAAGCCATATAATATATGCATCGATTTTAATAAACCTGTTGCCTTGAATGTAAAGATGCCCACCATTTAGGTGGATAATTGAGCAACCAGGCAGGTGACCTTTAAAACTAGATTGTAAAGAAAAAGATAATTTTCCTATATGGAAAAAATGTTTGAACCAAATTTAAACAGTGTAGGTTATGCTCCGCTTTGTACAACTAGTCTTCAAAGTTCAAAAATAACACCTGCAGATCTCAAGTTCGGGAAAACGGTGGAACAATAAAACCCGCGTTTAACTGCATGAGGTGTTCATCAGGGCATCCCCGCAGCATCGTTGTCAATGAGCGGTTCCACTGATGCCGCAGCATTAATGGAGTCTGCAGAAAACCCAGATAGTTATAACTAAGCAGCTTCTGGATTTGGAAAACTCGAGGGACCAAACGGCTACAAGAATAAGATAAGAACAAGTTGAGAGAGAGAAGTAAGATTAGGGCGGACGAAGAATCTTCAATCAACTGGAGCCCTACAAGGAACCACTACTTTCCATCCTCCCACCTACCCTAATGGTTTTTCCTCGACTTCTTGGTAAAGAGCTTCATTATTTAGATATTTGCGTCCTAAATTATTGGTGGCCCGACCAAAGACAGGTAATTAGAGCTGTAATTGTCGTGTCGCAGTGTTTGTTCTTGCAAGTCTTAGTACACTTCGCACGCACCATATCACCTAGCTTTCACGGCTTCCATGGTTGCCATGTGGCTCCTTTTGGAGGCTCTGAACTGGGTCCATCTTGTCGTTCTTATCTCTAGAAGAGTTCTATTGAAAAACGCAGTAAGTGTTGCTTGCAAGGAAGGAGGGCAATGAACAGTGCCCATAAATGTGAGATGCTTCAACTTCCATGTTTCTGAAAATACACGCTATATTTCAGCTTTTTTGCATGTTGCCGGTGCATGGCTTTCAGGCTACAGTCTTAAAATGGACTGCAGTCTCTAATTTTATTAAATTGTGGTCAAGATCGTTAGGAGTGTCTTTTCTATAGGAAACTTGTCGATCTCAATGGATTTTATAATTTTTTCAAGTTAAAATGAAGAATACGTTTAGAAAGTTCAACTTGTCTTAAAACTGATCATTAAGAAAAAGGAATGCTCCTCCATATAAAAAAATATTATACAAAATATTAGAAATATAAAATATATATCCATACATTTTGTTAACATGTTATTTTATTTTGAGCAGAAAAGAATGACAGGGACTCATTTCACAACTTATTAATATTTAACTAAAAATGTGGATTTTGATATCATATTAATTTTTTTTTTAAAATCAATTAGTAAAAGAAAAAGATACTACCATATATACCAAGTTGACAAAATATTCTTATTTTTAATTTTAAATAGTTGAATTTTGGTCACTAGAATATCTAAAAAATGTGAACAATGCTTCGTACGAGGTTGAGACCTATGGAAATCATGTTAAAATCGTCCTGCAATTAAATCGTTTCAATTCTAAAATCTCTGAATTTTAGATCAATTAAATCAGTTAGACCTAATCCTTTATTTTATATGAATGTCAGGCTCTCATCTCTCTCTTTAATAGAAAACATAAATAACAAGTAAAATACTACATACACTTGGATAAAAATAAAACTAAACATCGAAAAAGAAACAATAAGAAAAGAGAACCACATAAATTTGCAGGGAACCATGATCCTCTCTATATAATATTAAATACTACATGGTTCTTATTCTACATGTTCTTACTATTTATTTGACACGAAAGTAGATGAAGATATCACATCTCCATTAAGTTTAAACTCAAATTTTGAATCTAATAAATTAAGGATTGAAGTCCTGAAAACCAAATTTATATAAGAATTTAAGCTGATTTTCGTAAAAACAATCATATACTTTTCATGAAATGATCATGCTATTACGACGATTCCATGTCCGACATAAAAAGCGAGAAGTTTATTCTTGAACAATAAAGTATTGAGCAGCGTCACGTGCTCCCCGCGACCGGCGGAGCCACCCAAGCGAGTGACCGATCTCTAAGGCGGTATAGCCGGACACGGTAACCTCTCCAAATTCCCATATCACCCCTTCTTCGTCAAATATTTACGTGGCGCCGGGGACCTTTGAGATGACAGATCAGTAGATCGTCGGTCAACCAGGGGCATTTTGGAGACAGGGTTTCTAAGATAGCCGTTGATTTCTTGTTCTCATCCATTTCTTAGTTTCAACGTTCAAGGAAGATACTTTTCAAACGATGAGAATAAAAGAACTGAAAAGGAAGCAAGAAGAAGCAGATATCATACTGTTGAGGGGTAGTTTGTCATCCAGCGAGTCGGCTCTCGGTTTTCTTGCCTTTTTCATTGACGGGTAGAAGGTAATTATTCGTTTTCTTTCCCGTTCTGTGATTCTACTTTTGAATGATCGAGTATGGTTTGTTTATGATCAATATTCACGACCCGGAGGAAGTTATTACTCGTATTCTCGGTGCGATTGTTGTATTGTTATTGTTTTCTGAGTAGGGGCTATGAACTCTTGAGTTTTCGTTTGGCTGAATTGAAATTTGTAGTCTTGGAAATGAAAAGAAACACAGGAAGAGTTCTTCTTTTCTTTTGTTGTTGTGAATGTGAGGTAGAGAAGGAAGAAGAAAAAAGATTGGTATTTGATAGCAATGGGTGGTTAAAATAATTGATATGCATCTGATGTTGAATAGATTCAGGCAAGGAAGCTTCGTGTTCTAGTGATAATAACTTCCAGTTTCTTGATGCACATTTATTTTTCCAATAATTAAATTCAAGAACCTGTTTCATTGTTTGTATGTATACCTATGGGCTACTGGTAGCGAAAACTCTTTCTGACATTTTCTTTGGTTAGTTCACTCTGGAAGATGAATCTTTGCTTATTTTCTTATTCTTTCTTTGGTCAGTTCACACTGGAACAAGTAGAAATATGGTTCGGGCAAAGCAGGCTTTACAGTCGGCATTGCTTTTGGGTGTTTGCTTCTGGTTGTTATGCCAAATCAGGCATTCAAGCAGTGATGGGAAGGACTATGGTGCAAGGAAACAAAGCAATCTCAATGAACAACATGTTGCTATCGCGCTGGGGCGTAAGGGAGATGTAGGGTGGTCGAATCTCGTTACAGATGATAAAGGGAAAGAGGACGAAGGAGATGGAGACGATGAATTAGATGCACATGTTGATGAAGAAGCCTTTCGAAAGGAAAATGAGGAAGGTAGATCAGATGTTGAAGTAAGCAAAACAGGGGAATCAATGGTTGACAAGAACCCAAAAACGCAAGTTAAGGAACCAGAAAAGAACCAGGAAACGGGTGATGAAGGAGACGAAGACAGGGAGATTACAGAAAGAGAACAGAAGAATGCAGTGCAGCCTACTGGAGTGGAGAATAATGCTTCTACTGTTGATGGGAATGAAATGTTGGATGCGTTCCATAGCTTCCATGATGTGAATGGGATTCCACCAGATGGCAATGAACTTGCAGAGCCCATTTTGACTGAATCAATGGATGATCATCCAAACATTCTACATCAAGAAACCGATACAAATTCAAACAATCATAGTAGATTCAGTGAAAGCTCCATAATTAGAGAAGCTGTATCCCAGGTAGACATGCTGCCTGCTTATGGGAAAATCAAAGACAAAAGCAGCTTAGAGCCAGAGAATCATGCAACAGATGATATTGAAATCAACTCTCATTCTTTTTCTTGACTAGACATTAAAGTGGATCTCCAAGCAGCAAAGATCTATCTCTTAATTCTCCCATAACTTATGTGCAGATCAGTCTCAGTTGGGTTCTGATTTTGGAGCCATACCTCCCGAATTGGGACTTCTGACTACGATTTAAGCTTTGGCTCTCCATTAGTCACATTTAAGCACTCCTAGCCTCCGTGCTATTTCACAGGTGAGAGTTTAGTTCCAGTAAGGGAACAAAACAATTTTTAGTTTTTTCCATGTTGAATTTATAGGAGCTCTGCAATACAAGCAACTTTTTTAATCAAATTCTTCATTTGTCTCGTACATCGTCTCTCAAGAATTTGTTTTACAGCCGCTATCACTGGGTTGTGGGAATGAAGGATGAGGAAGGTTGGGAGAAGTTGTCCTGAAACTTTTGAACAAAAATGGTGGGTTTCAACTTTCACATAGTTCTTTTTCTTCTTTTTTTTTTCATTAAAACCGTTTCATATTAGACAAAATATGAGACATTTTAACACCTGCTGTAACCGTAAGGTCTAATATCAAAGGGAGGTCTAACATCTAATCTTTAAACAATAGTAAAGTTTCATTCACATGAATCATCATAGAGTCTAATACCATGTCAAAAAACTCATTTTCTTAAAGTCAACTCATAAAATATAAAACAATTTGTTCATAAATGATTCTTCAAGGTGCAAATAATATATAACATTTCAAGATCGTGGATGGTGTTTTGACTCTAAACTCGAGGAGAATACCTAATGCAGTCAACAAACCATTCTTTTGGATTGTCCCAATGAAATTCAGGCCAGAAAACGCACTCATTTTTGCTGCACTTCACAGCAAGAATACACCTCGCAAACACATCCAGAAGATGTGGAATTTATTCGTCTTTTATAATTACAACTGTCAAGGGGAATGGCTAAAGAAAAAGCCTGTTAGGACTTGTTGTATCAGCACAAATCACAAACAAGCAATAAACTGAAGAGCCAACTCCTGTAAACGATAAACTAGAGTCCCTCAATCTGTCTCAATGCAGAGGATTTGTATACTCATACAGAGTGAATCTGTTTCAGCAATGTGGCCGAATGCCACGATCAACAGAATGAAAAAATACTTCAACATTACACAGTAGTGACAATGGATTGGTTAGTCAACTAAAAGTATGAACAACTAAAAAAGACTAGTGATACAACACTTTTTCTTTGGGATTACCAGTATCCACACAAGTATGACAGCTTTTAATACCTTCGCAAGGTCATCCTCTGTCAGTATGTGAATCACCTAAGCACTGAGGCTACTCCACATGATCTGCCAACTAGAATAGGGGCGAGCACAAACAATGATGCCTCAAGTATTAAGCCATTTTATTCATCATTCCATCGAAAGCACAAGCAGGTCAAACTCCCTTGGGCCAAATGATCTGAGCCGAGTAATTTACATCTTTCTCCAATCGTTTCGGTGAAAAGCAAGTAGATCTACAATTCCTCTTCTAGTTCATCCGGCACATGCAACTTCTCGATGGCAGACTGTTATAAGCTCAGAAGATAAGAAAGTATGATCATAGAAAAGATTCCTTGCTCTCTAGGAAGAAACAACTTACCAAAAAAGAAAAAAAAGAAAATTCCAACCTACTTGAGCAGTTGGACTAAAATAAATTCTTTAGATTACAGGTAAAAAATACTAATCATATACATACGCAGAAAATAGCAAAAAGATCCATATCTAATTTGAGAAAATGAAAGGAAAAGCTATTTGCAGTAATGAGCTGAGGGGGTTGAGATTCACAAGAATTGAGAAGGTTTGCATTAAATTGGGTGGATGGAAAAGAAAGATTATGAAATTGCCAGATCAAGGGGACATTTATGGCCTTTACTTGATAGAGCTCCTCCCCACTTATCTTGACCAGGAAGAGGATGCGACCCTTAAGGAAGCCCTGACTGCACTTCTCTATTTTGCAGGATAGATGACACATTAAACCCTTTTCCAACTAAAAATAGAAGACTCCCCAACTCTACAAGTCCCATACTCACTTTGGGTCAAACCCAAATTTCTTTCCTCACAGAAAATAGACACTGCTAGGCTATGAAGCCACTGATTCACAAATTTTAACCTTGATCAATTTATTGGAAAATATCATTTTCAAAGAGCTCACAATTTCTTGTTAAGAGTCCTAGTCGAGTAAGCATGCTCATTTAAAACTCCCACAATCCTGAAAAGGTGAATTTTCTTATCTGGATATCTACAGGATTCAGTAAACTGAAAGTTCGTTCAATAGTAATACCCATATCCATCCATATAAGGTCCCCGGTTCAAATCACTCTAATCCCCCTTTACCATATAAATAAATAAATAAATAAAAAAGATAACAATGAAATTAGTCAATCACCTTGATGACAGCAACATCTGCTGCGGGTGGTTTCAAATCCAAAGCAAGACCAAAATGAAGCATGGCCTTTTCAGGCATATTACGCCGTTTATAAATATTACCCATCAAAGCAAATACACTGCTTTCACGAGGGATACACTCTTTAAGCTCCTCCAGGACATCAAGGGCTTCATCAAATTTTTCCAAGCTCACTAGTATGTTAGCCTTCTGGTACATGGGAAGAGGATTCTTCTTATCAGCTAAAATAGCCTTCTCCATGGCCACCAAAGCTTCTTCATTTTTCTGTTGGATATGAGAAATACTAGTAAGAGAGTGAAAAAGATGGTATTGCCTCCTCAGACAACAAAATAGTGGTTTTACAATAATGGTTGATATAGCAACAGGTCAAACCTTTAAGGCATGCAAAGCTGTACCAAGATAACACATTATAACAGAAGAACATGGATTGATTCGAAAAGCCATCCGGAAGTGATGCTCAGAAAACTCATACTTTTCCTGGCGAAGATATATCATACCAAGCCCATACCAGGCATTGTAATGTCTTGCATCAACCTGAAGTGCACACTGGTAGCTCTTAATTCCATTCTCAAAATCCTCCAAAGCTACGTATCTGCAGGCAAGGATGCAGTTGAAAGATCATAAATGCTTTGTGGAAATAATAAAAAGTAACTGCATTCCATTAGATGTTAATTTTATTCGTTAAATTGGGGAAGGAAAAGAGATTGTCATACTCATGACCACAAAGTGTGTGTGCATAAGCAAATCTTGGATTAAGCTGAACAGCTCGCTGGAAATTTCTCAGTGCTGTTTCATGGTCTTTCTGCAAGCTATAGCAATTTCCCATAGCACACCTGCATGTCCATTCAAGAGGAAAACATATAATAAAGTTGACAATAACAACTAACAATTACCAATGCAACCATTAAAAAAAATCTCAAGGCTTCACAGCCCCTGTTATAGTTAAAGTAGGTGATTATTGTTGAAACGAAACATTAACTGAATAGAAAAGAGAAGCCATCCGTTACGACCATTTAACTAGAGGACAGAAATAAACACAGGCCATTATGGCAGCAATGAAAGATAGATGCCAAAAAGACCTTCCCTTGCTTCCACTAAACATGCAGGTAGCAATAATTTATACTTCTCTAAATATAAGCCCCCCATATCTCAATATGTCAGACATTAATATAGTACAACTATGTTACTTTTGCATTTAAGCACCCTAAGCTCTGCTAGTAAAAAACTTAGTGGCCTACAAGGGTAAGGTAAAATCCGAAAATCTATGTTACTAAGATAAGAGTATAGAAGACTAATGCATATTACAGCCAAAACCTTAACTAAAAAAAAAAAATTAAAAGCAACGAAAAAGAAATTCAACAGCTTGAACAGCCCAAACAGCTCTGAGGATGAGAAACACAGGAGCAATAGAAGGTAACACGCAGATTTCTAATGCTAAGCAGTTCTACAAGAAAACTAGGATTAGAATGTACTCTGTTATCTTGAGGGAAGGTTGGTAACGCTACCAAGATTGAGGAGCTAAACGGTCAGTTGATACAAGTTCTTGAGCCAAATAACTCAACTTCATATCTTCCTTCAGATGCTGCAATGGAAATAGAATAAATGTCAAAGAAGCAACGAAGTGGGATAAAAACTGTTACTGAAAGCATCCAATATCATAAACACAAGAAAATAGAATAAGAGATTGCCTGAGATTGGAGTTCTCAAGACATAAGAAGTAGAATAACAATTCATGTAAGCCCCCATTGAGGCCAGCTAACTTCAATGAGATTACCCATCTAAGAAAGTATATTTTCACATGGCATTCTCCAGGATATGGGATAACCACCAATAGAAGAACAATCTTTTTGAGTACAATACAGTGGGAACTCACATAAAGAACTGTGGAATACATATCCATCCCTTCTAAGCAGTAAGGGGATGCCTGGCGGGCAACACTGAAGGCCCAATCAGCTTCTAAGTAATCAACCAGTTCAAAATATGCCTTTCCAACCTGCATTTGAAACATGAAAAAGTTAACTTGCCAAAAGATCATACATTCTAAAGTGCTAGTAAAGGACACGTTTACAGATCACTGGGAAGCAATAGTCTAGTTCATTGATAGAAAAAACTTGCACTTGTATATGAAGTCACAACTCGCAACTTATGCAAGTACATGTCAGCACAGTAGAAAAAGGTATAGAATTGACGAAAGGGTTAGGTTAAGAATTTATAAAAAGAAAAATCGAACTACCTGGGAAAGCACCCATGCTGTGTTATAATGCTTCTGCGGAAGCTTAAGATAGACATCCAATGCATCCTATACAGCCCACAGAACCAATCAGACAATTAAGCATGGAAAAGAAAATACAATATTATGTTCTTTTCCCCATTTGGAGATTTCTGATATACTTCCACAATTATTGGATAACATGTCTTCTCCTCTGCCCTATTCAAGTAGAAGTTATCTTCTGCTTACTCAAGAATAAACATGTAATACCTGGCACCTGTACATACAGGAAAGTCTGTAGCCTTCCCCGAGTGTTCTAAAAAGGCTGATTATTTCTGAAGCACCATTAATGACTCTTGAGCCACTCATGGTACCTGCAGTAGTTGGGATGGTTGCTCCTTCTTGCTCAAGAGATCTAGTATCACCAGAGGGAGATGAACTTGAAGTTGTCAATGTCGTATTTGAATGAGAATCATCAGAAGTCTCATTGCGCATTCCTATATGAGACAAAATTTCAAAGCTTATAGATGTCAGTTTAAAACCCAGCAGCAGAAATATCACAAAATAAAAGAATTTGACTTCAGGTACGACCAAGTTCACATCAGCATGTTGTAAGTCATCATCTATAATTGATAGAAAGAAGACCTGTCTCCAGAATGCAGTTACCTCAATTTATGCATGGCTTAGGTAATGGTAATAGCTTTTGTTTATAATGATTTTACCTTTAACCAAGTGGTCATGAATAAATATGTGAAGCAAGAGCAGTGAAAGATTTCCATGTTTGATATTTTCAATCCACTCTTGCTAGTATAATTTCACAGAATTAGCAAAAACAAAGAGACTCATTACCTCCATCAATATTTTCATTGGTCCATGACTGACTCTTACGAACTGTCACAGCACGAAATGCCATAGAGCTCAGCTTGGAACCTCCAAGATATTTTGAAGAGTTGCTAGTCCCATTACTAACAGCCAACGTGGCACTCACATTTGTGCTGGCCCCTGCATCTCCAGAGAGCCTGGTACTCCGTCGAGGGCCAGAATCAGAAAATAACCTCCCAGAAATCTGAAAACAATGGAAACATAATAATTGTAAGGGGAAGCTTTCCAAAACATGCATCAAAAAGATCTATAATGACATAAAACACTCCTCCCGAAAACAAAGGCTTTATGGACATTCCAAGCAAGCAATAGAAGAAATTACTGCAAGGAATGTGTGTAGTTAACGAGGCAAGCTCCAAAAACTTACTTAACAAAGTAACAATGCCACCGTCAACACAAACAGATCCACTAGATTAATAAGACGAGCAAAAAGAACTCATAAGATAAATAGACAAGTTAAACCTACAGATTCCAGCATTGATAGCTCAACCTATGAAATGAACTGGAGATTACATCCATGAACAAGAAAAAGAAAACATCTAACTACGTGTAGAATCTTGTACAAAGGAAATAGCAAGGAAAAGAAGTATCAACTAAGTATCCTTTAAAATTTTTGAAAAAGAATAAAAAAATTAAAAGAAAGAGAGAACCAGAAAAGAAAATGATCTTAAAAGGCAAACCAATTGACTGGTGCCATGTGCAAAAGCTCATACCTGATACAGAAAATATTTCACAAATTAGACAAAACTGATACCTAAAACAAACTCAAACTTAGATTTTCTAGACAATGTGTGCATAAAGCTCCCCTTATCAAAAGACATGTCTTCCAGAGTTGCAAATAGTTCACGTAGGTTTCCTAGTTGCACATGAAATATATGCACTCTGAAAACAGACAATAATTTGTCAAAAAAAAAAAAAAAAAAGAAAGCGCTCCGCAGATGGACACCTGATAATTTACCTTGTGGGACTTATAATAAGGAGCCACCACACAATGGTATTACAGATATCTTGTCACCAAGAGGTGTGATCCATCAAACTAGTGCTACTTGTACTAATGCTTTTGTCTTATATGATACGGAGTGACATGAAAAAAAGGGATGAATATGAAAATCTATAACCTTCCGTAATTTTCCTTCATCCACAAACTTTCTTCGAGGAGCTTGAATAGTAGAGCTCACAGTTGACCTTGGAGAGCTATCAGCACTGAGAATGCTTGGGTTTGGGCCATTTGGCTGGGCGTTTCTGCACAATGGTGGTGGAGCAAGACCTGACAACTATGAAACATAGGGGATCTAAGATCTTTACGGCAAAAAGGAAGATGGAAACAGGCAAAGATGGAGATAATGCAATTAAATTGCAAAAGAAACAAAACTTACTTAGTAAATCATGTCCATGATCTAAAGGTGCAAAAATCCACTACCATGGGTTTTATAAGCGGAGTCAAAAAAAGATTATAAAGGTTCAACATCTCATACACAAGTTAAGTGCAACCTTCATGAAAATGAATGCAACTAGATAATAGGATCACAGAAAGCAAGAAAACTACATATAGACAAAGATAATCTTGGTATACATTGCACCAACATATCAATGTTAAATCATCTAAGAAACTCGAATCATGCTATCATAAACAGAAATCAATGGTCAATGTGGGCATTCGCGCATATCAGAATGTTGAACATGGATATTATGAGAGTGGTTAATTTATGGTACAATCAAGCCACATCTTAGGTGTGTAATCTGGAAGGAAATGAACAGTTGGGACTCCTGAAAGCTTGAGACAAATCCAGTTTCAACTAAATCTTTGTACTCAAAAACTCTTTTTAGAACTGGATGACCACTTTTGGCAGTGTCCATTCATCTTCTTTTTTTGAATTTCTAGATCTTTTAAATTCTAGATTGCAACCTTTTAGGAGATTCTCTTTTTCACTTACTATGCACCTGAGCATTTTTCCTCTCTCTAGTAAATCAATCATTAATAAATGAAAAACAAAAGGGATACTTCCCCTGGCAACTTGGAAGCTAGTTACTGATTCCTCTATAAACGAAGCAAGACAGGATTTAAACATAGAAGCAACTAATCATTAATATGCCAGAAGAAAAAAAAAGTATTCAAAACCTTTCTCACATATATTGCATTCTGAGGTATAATCTAATCTATTATACCTGTGAAACCATTGGTGAAGGAGTATTATAGAATGATATGTTAGCTGAACCACCATTTGAAGGCAGAACAGCAGCTGCGCCATGATAATTGCCAGGAATATCTCTTAGGTTATTGCTTTGCATGTGTTTCAATTGCCTTGGACTAACATCATCCGGGCCTGGACTAAAGTTCCTAGCAGAAACTGAGGTACGATCATCATTTGACATGTTCAAGCTTTGGGAAGCTGATCCATGGGGTAAGTACTGCTTTTGTATGCAAAGAGCAGCTGCTTCACCAAAAAAGGCAGTTGCTTCTTCAGCAGCATCTAACGTGAACACAAAAGACAGGCCTCGATTTAACTTAGAATCAAAAGTACAAGTTCAAGCCGTAAATAAGAAAACTCAAAACTACTAGAGTCAAATATAAAGAATAAAGTCTATGTTAAGGTCAAAAGGCACTCACATCATCACTAAAATTAGATTGTCTTTTCTTAAATGTTAAAATAATTTTTACAAATCATTGCAATTCCAACCATGACATACTGGAAGTATAATAACTCACTTCCTAAAGGAGGGTCACTTCAAAGAGAAATTTTATTAGAGATTCTCCATCGAGCATCATAAGCAAAATATAGAGAGAAGATCTTTAAACTATAGGTAATTGATCGTGTAACCAGAATTCACAGCCATTATGACAGAGACGGGATTATTTCTATCCCTTAACTATCAAAATGAACTGACAAAACATATTAAAACAATAGGCTTAGCTTAAGCAAACTCAAATTAATTATGAGATCACAAATCCACAAGACTTACTCCTATTTACAAGACCTAGGAGGAAAAAAAAAATTGCAGAGACATTATTTAACAATGAGGATTGAATTGAATTTTAAATTGATTCATTAGGAAGTCAAAATTGAATTCAACATATAAACCATGTCAGGTCATAATCAGCTAAAATTCTAAACATAACATTCTAAGCCCTTGTATTTAACTGATCAAGTGCTGATGACAGTATCACAGCAGTTCAAGAACTTGGATTGAGTGAATATTCTTTGTACAAACCTAACGCACACAGCTCCTCAAATGCTGCCCACATCAATGGATCAACTGATAATGCCTGCTTAAAGTGATGGACAGCACTTTTCCTTCTATCAGTGTGCCTAAAACAGCATAAATTTCAATAAATAAGAAGCAGATATTCATGTTGCAAAAGTACGTAAGGTCAAGAATTTGCAATATGTACATCTATAACAACTAACCAATTTATTGAGCATGAGAACGAAAGATATATAGTAATGAAATTCAATTAACTGAGCTTTTAATGACATCATCTATATTGTCATGACATAATTCATTCCAGAAATTTGGATAGTCTAGAGCTGCAAGTAAGTAGAAAGGGAGCATCTGCTAATAATAATCAGCAAAGAAACATGAAACAACACATAGAATGGGAGCATCTGATTCTTGGGGAAGGAAGAAGGAACATGTAATTAAATATGCTTCTTTCACCCAATTATTCCGTCAAGTGAAGTGCTAATAAATCTCAACATTCCAAAATTAAGAAAAAAGTTGAACAGAGCTTCATAAACAATCCACTGCATACAACTATACAGGAGAAGCCAATTTTAAGGGTGTCTCTTTCGCTTTTTAGTTTTGGACTTCTAAGTAGTAAAAAATGGGTTGAATTGCATTGTTAGTATCTCAATTGTACTGTTCATGTTCTTCAACCCACAGGTAATACATTCCCGTAAGTTAAGAAAATTGTTTATGCAAGAACATAAGAATAACCTACTTAACCAAAAACCAGGAAAATGGAATCATAACCTGTAGATAAGCCCTAGAAGGTAATGGCCTGCTGCACCATTTGGAATCTGCATAAAAGAAGATAAACAATTATAAGCAATCATCATCATCCTAAAAAGCAACTGAACAAGCAGACACTTCCCCCACCCCAACAAAAGAAAAAAAGTAATGTCAAGAATTATTTCTTTTAATGAACAAAGTCAAGGAACAGTTATTCTCCAATACCTCTGGCCCAGGCTCATTGGCCGGACATAACGCAGTTTCAGCTTCTTTAAGAAGATTCATCTGAAAGCACGATAGTGCAAACAAGTAGCGGGATTGAGCCATTTGCATTCCTTCATGCAACAATGAATGGAAAAATAGAGATTAATGGATGAGAAACTTTTCGAAAATAAACAGAAATAAAGAAACGTAGAAAAACCCCGACAACAAAACTGGTTCAATAAATGGCAGACACATCAAGATAACCTACCCTTCAAAATATGGCACGCAGCATACGATTGATTGTTATGCAAGTAACAGCCAGCCAATAATTGCATATTCGTCTGCATTTAAGAAAAAGAAAGCATCAGTTGTAAGTAAAATTAAGAGAAAACGTCCAACAAAATGCGGAAACTTGATGTGCCCGGTATGAACAGTAATAAATAATCAAATCAAAACCCAAAAACTACTTTGCCTTGTTATCTTCGGACATCAAAGATTTCCCAGTCAACCAAGCCCATTAAAGAGGTTTTGAAACTTCGCCACCGACTTCACATTTTTTCTTCTTTGAGCAATAAACAAGTAATTTCATCACTGACTCTACCCCTCCCGCCCCGGGGCCAAAAATGAAAATAAAAATCTCACAAATTTTTGAGATTTATCAACTACAGAAAGAAGAAACTAGATTAAATTAAGGTTTTGACAACACCAAGTATCGCTCTTGACAAAATGCGCTAATGTCAGCTTGGTTTACCGAGACGCAATATTACGATTTCAAAGAAGTAAGTTTTCTCTCTCTGTTGTTAGCACCGTTTCTCGGAAAACGAAGCAAGGAGGCAAGAGCAAGATGAAAATACCAAAAGAAAAAAGAAAATATTAAAAAAAAAAAAAAAGATGAACCTCAGATGGGAACTCGGCGCAGAGGCGCTCGCAGATGAAAATGGCGTTTCGGTACATGAAATGGCGAAGGCTGTTCTGCACGCAGTCCGTGAGTATTGTTTCCATGGCTGCTTCGATCATCGGCAAGAGGAAGAGGGAAAGAAAGTGTATGGTTTTGGGGGCTTCTTTTAGGTTCAAATCAGGGCCGCACGTGTAACATCCGATTTCAAAAACCAAAACGAAGCACGTGAGAGCGGTAGGCGAACTGAAATTTTTGGAACGACGCAACGTCATCGTTTTAGCTAAGTCACAATGGAAGTGACTGTGTGGTCGACAGTTGAGGTTGTTAGAACGAGAAATGTCGATGTAGATTCTGACTATTGCTGCCGCGCGCTTTAAAATTCTCTACGGGATGCAATTGTCAAATTCGGTTTTTAGGTATTAAGATGACTACGAATCGCCGCAACAACTAGAAATCTTCAAAATGCCTTTTTTTTGGGGCTACCGAGGCGATTTTATTTTACTTTTACCTTGTGTAGTTTTATAGTTTTAGGAGAAAAAGAAAAAAGATCATGCATACAAGCACATGTTAGCAAATTTATGTGTATTTGTGATTTCAAAACAAACTGTAAATAATATAAAACATTTAAAAATTTCACTTTAAAATCAGTATGAAATGAAATTACAGATTTCTTAAGTGATATTATAAGAGAGCTCATATATTTGAACGGTAAGTTACAATTAGATCTTATTTATGAAAACAAATGTCATTTTAAAAATTTACCGACCATAGGGGAGTAAGGAAACAAAGAACTACAATGAATTTTATTAAGTAAATCGCTGTAAAAAGATGAGACAGTCCCCAGTTTCTAATACAACATTCATGGACTTGACTATGTACTAGTTGCCAGACTATAGCCAGGAACCTTAGCAAGGTTTCTCTCCTTCATAACCTTTCTTACCCTCTCAACCTCCTTCCACAACCCTCTGCTGGCATAGATGTTTGACAAAACCACATAAACCCCTTCATTCCACGGCTCCAGTTCTTGCAAGTGCTTAGCCACCCACTCCCCCATCTTCACATTCCCGTACTTCTCACAGGCGCCCATCAGACACCCCCATACGACTGAGTTTGCCTTCATCGGCATCCCCTCTATCATCTCTCGGGCATCTTCAAACAACCCTGCGCGCCCAAGCAAATCCACCATGCACCCATAATGTTGTAAGCGGGGTGTTATTCCATAGACGTTCTTCATCATATGGAAGTAATGTTTTCCCTCCTGCACGGTCCCGCCGTGGACGCAGGCGCTAAGCACCCCAACAAAAGTCACATAGTTTGGCCTCACTCCCGTCTGTCTCATGCACAGGAAGCATTCTAGAGCTTCGTCCACATGGCCGTGCATCGCATAACCCACAATCATGGATGTCCAAGACGACACATTTCTTTGCTCCATCCTTGAAAATACTTTGTATGCTAGGTCCATCCGACCGCATTTTCCATACATGTCTATGAGCGAATTCAACATCAGAATGTCCGGCTTTTCAATGGGTTTCGCTTGGAAAGCACATTTGTGCAATTGAAGAGCCAAATCCAAATTCCCAAGACTTCCACAAGCCGATATTACACTAACCAGAGTCACATCATCCGGGAGGAACCCACATCTCCTTAGCCCCATGAACATTTCTATCGCCTCTTTGGCACGCCCACCTTGAGAAAGACCTCCTATAATTGCATTCCAAGAACCCAACTTTCGCTCATTGTTTTGCTCAAACACCTTATGCGCATTTTTGAATTCTCCCGCTTTTGAGTACATGCTAATGAACCCACTCTCACAGTACTCATTGGACTCCAACCCCAGCCTTATGGCTACCGAATGAAGCTGCCGACCAATCTCAATGGCAAAAAGTTGACACACAGCTTTCAAGATGATGGGAAGTGTATAAGAATCCGGGAGGACTCCTGCTTGTGACATCGCAATGTAGACATAAAGCGCTTTGCTTGGAGCTTCCTGCCTGGTGTATGATCGTATGATATTGTTCCAATGAAATGGTGCAGGGTATAATTCTAGGAGTTGGCTCCGGAGCATGTGTGCAAAAATTTGATTTAATTCTAACAAACTACTGCAATTTGACAATTGGGTGGCAAGAATCTTCGCTGGATCTTCGGTTGATTCATAGGCTCCCGGGTTTTTTGGAGATTTAGCACCGAATTGGTGGCCTTCAAAAGCAAAGCTACCAATTGTACAGAGACTTTGATTGAAATGGGAAAACCCAATGAGACATTTGTGCCGCTGTGATTTAGAAAGCCTAAGCAGTAGCTTAACAGAGTTCATACGTTGTGAGAACTGGTAGAAGGGTCAATGGCTCGTTGAACCACCGGAAGCTCAAGCTTTAAGCTTTATGACGTAGTGAAGCCACCCTGACGTCACGGGCTTATATTATATAAAAATAAAAAAGATTTTAGTGCTTACAAGAAGTTTAAATACTTCATCTAATAAGTTAATTTTATGAGTCAGAACCACGCTCCAGACATTAAAGTCTATCTAATATAAATAAGTTTTGCCTATGTGATTTAAGAAATTTAAGGTTGTTATTAACATGTTTCCTTATATTCAATAGTGGTTTGTTGAATAATACATCTCTTTTTGTATGTGAGTTTTGTCTTTTGAATTTAAATTATAATATTATGTTAAAAAATTTATTCTCTATATATAATCAATTTGTTAAAAGTTAGCATATATTTGTTCTAAATAAGTTTCTCAAACATAAGGACTCCCAACATGTTTTTTAACAGTTTTTTGTATAAATTAATTTACTCTTTTCGTTGTGTTTATTCATTGTTCAAATACGTATGCTATGTTTTTTTGAAATAAACAAGAGTTATCACCGTTATTGTTTTTAAGGTCAATGTATAAATTCAATAACGGCTTACAACAAAAAGATCAAAGGAAGACCATGAATTTTATTCTACTTATCAAGTATGGATATATTATAGCCAAACATATATGAGAGAAAACATAGAAAAAATTTTGGGTAAACTTTCTCAAACTAATAGACTTTACCTTACAAGCTACATGTTTGCTAGAATTAGGTGTTCGATAATGGATTATAGTATTAGGGAAAAAATAATTTGTAAACTTAATTAACTAATTGATTGATATTAAAAATTGTAGATTTTGATAAAAATACTGAATAATTTTTAAAAATATACCTCAACCAAGTTTCAAACAAATGGTTGTAACTGTTTTAAAAGCCTTTAAACTATCGGGTAAGAAAAGTTACTACCTATATATACAAATGAATATAATGTTAATATACATACCATCCCAAGATAACTATTACTTTTAAGAAACTCATTAATTCTGAACATTAAAAATAATCGATTTATTATTACTGAAATGATGTAATAAAATCACATAAATCAATCCATTAGTGATAAGCAATGATTTTAGATTATAACATTTAATATTTTTTTTAAATCAAGCGTCAAAAGACAAAAATATTCAGCATTAAACAAGCCGAGTGATTAAGAAGCCGGGGCTCTCCACAAACCGGAACGTAATCCACAGTTAATTCTAAGAGGGCGTGCTCTTGACACTTTCCTACAGAATACAAGAGAAAACTCGGAACAACGCAACCTCTCTCGCCTTTTCCGCTTTCTTCAACCTCCGGCCCTCTTTCCATGGACGACGAGACTCAGGCCTCCGATGCTCCGACGCTTCTGGAAGATCCCTACTCCACTGTCCTCGACCTCACGAGCTACCAACTCCACGATCTCGATTCGGTCGAGTTGCCCCCGACTCTCACCGAGTTGGACCTGACGGCGAACCGCCTCACGGCCTTAGACCCTCGGATTGGACACCTCTCCAACCTGAAAAAGTTTTCTCTCCGCCAAAACCTTGTCGACGACAACGCCGTCGAGCCGATCTCTCACTGGGATGCCTTGTCAGGCCTGGAGGTTTCAACTTCTTTCCTCTCGCTGATATTTTTTTCTTTTAATTACTGGATGATTGTTAGGTTCTTGTTTCGGTGATACTCTTGGCGGCTTGTTTGGTTGTCGAGGAAATGTTGGAAAATATCATGGCTTTTGACTATTCCAGTTTCGGTACTTCATTAGGTTGTAGTTGCTTGGCCTTTGTATGAGTGTGTTGTGTCGTTCACTCGGTTCACTGTTTGGACGACGGAAAGATTTTGAAATCGGAAATAAGGTATAATCTTTAAGCTCACACTTCTCAAAGCAACGAAAAAGCTGGACGGTCTATGTGTTTGTTTGTATATGTCTGTTGTATGTGATTCGCTTGGTGCTTTGTTTGGATGCTCAGAACCTGGTTGAATGGAGAATGAGTCGAATGAGTCGAATTTGACGCCTAGAATCTTTATTTATTTATTTAGCTAGAGGAAGAATTGAATGGTTTATGTATGTGTGCAGTATGCCAAGATGATTCGTCATCGTGTTTAGACTGAAATAAATAATGCTTCTTCTACTTTATTTTGAACCTTATACTGTGTTGGCTACTGCTTGAGTATAACGGAAGTCAAAATCATTTTGCAGGAGCTGGTGCTTAGGGATAATAAGCTTACAAAGATTCCTGACGTTAGCATATTTAAGAGGCTTTTGGTTTTCGATGTTTCTTTCAATGAGATCACTTCATTACACGGGTTGTCCAAGGTTTCCGACATGCTTAAGGAACTCTATGTATCCAAAAATGAGGTTACTAAAATGGAGGAGATTGACCACTTTCACAATCTGCAAATTCTTGAACTTGGCTCCAACAGATTGCGGGTTAGCTCTCTACTTCATTAAAGAATCTTTCTGCTGTGAAACAATATAAAAGTCGATGCATACATGCAATTGGTGGATGTAACCTTAGCATTACTCAATTGGGCGCCTTTTGGTCAGTTTTTCTATGTGCAAGTGGTGAGTTTATGAGTTTAAGATGGAAGAATAGTAAGTGTTATCATGCGTCTTTATTAGGGTATCAGCTAAATCCTTCGTATCTTCTTACTTCAGGTAATGGAGAATATGCAGAACATGACACATTTACAGGAGTTATGGCTGGGGCGAAATCGTATCAAAGCAGTAAACCTGTGTGGGCTGAGATGCATCACGAAGATTAGCCTGCAAAGCAATCGTTTAACTTCTATGATAGGATTTGAGGTATGCCAATCTGCCGTTGCAAAAGAGTACATCTTTTGGCGGTGATGCAAACTCTCGATGCACTTTGTTATGTAAAACATCACACCTCAACCAGTTCCTTTCTTTGATTATCTCTGTCAGGATTGTGTTGCTCTGGAAGAACTATATTTGAGCCACAACGGTATTTCTAAGATGGAGGGCCTGTCGTCTCTTGTCAACCTCCGAGTTTTGGACGTGTCATCTAACAAGCTAACAACAGTGAGTGACATTCAAAACCTTACACGGTATGTCTAGTATTTGATCCCATTCCTCAAAGTGATATTGTGCTTGTCTTCTATGGTTGATTTTACTTCCTGAACGATATATACAGGTTGGAAGATCTATGGCTTAATGACAACCAAATAGAATCACTTGAAGAACTTGCTGAGGCTGTTGCTGGTTCAAGAGAGAAGCTCACCACCATCTATTTGGGAAATAATCCATGTGTATGGCTATTCACAACTTGGAGAACCTTAATCCTTTAAAAGCTTCACTACTGCATTCTCCTACTTTGCTTGGCCATCTTCCTGATTGTTAGTTTATATTGATTCTCATGGTTTTTTTTTTTTTTTTTCATGTAGTATTGCTGGCTGTTCTAACTATTCATATGTACACTAGCAAAGCCCCTTGTCCCGAATCTTTTTATCATTGAGCTCTACATGGGTTCATAAATTTTTACTTTAAGCAATTACCACTGGGAGTCAACCCGACCCACCAGCCTTCCCAACCTTCCTCCCTCCCTGGAACAGTAAAATCAATACAATCGATTTTGGTATGCTAATTATTCTTACTGCACATGACTTATTACAACTTTTGTTATAGATTCACATCTCATAATTCTCCTTGTAAGAACAGTCGGTTGAAGTAATCCTCTTTTTTTTTTTCTTTTTTTCTGTTACGTCCTTTGCTTAGAAGCTTACTTTGCTTTCATTTTGGTCAATAGGGTCTTGTAGGTTATGTACTCATCACCTGGATGATTTGCTCTTTATTGCCCAATGTTCATTTTCCTAATAGGTCGTCTCCTTGACAAGTCTCTTAGAAGTTGTCTCATGAGGGGATGTTATTGAGGCAATAGAGGAAGTTACAAACGAGACTGTTTATGAATGCCAGAGATGGTATTTGAGCTTTCAGTAGGGGTCATTCTTACCTATCTGGGTGTTATAAAGCTGCTGATGACTTGCTGAAAAGCCTGTTTCTCTGAAGCACAGTGGTGCTTATATGGTGGGTACTGTTATGTCAGAATTACGAGAGGTACTCACCAAATAAGGAAATTCCGAGAGCTACCGTTTGGATTTTGTGCAAGGAAGTTTGTTCATTAAGGATAGGAGTATTATTTTATACCAAACGAACTTTAAGAAGGTACAATAGAAAGCATCCATAGAAGGTTATCATATTTTCTTTTGTGTATCCAATTAACTAACAGAGACTAACATTCTTGTTTGGCGTTTGCAAAAAAGAAAAATAAAGTTATTCTTAGAAGGAATTGACTTGTATTCTGCTTTGGGTGACACTTCTTTCTATGCGGTTTAGGATGCTTGAACTACATCATCCTTTCAACTTTGGGATTTGATATTTTTATTGCGATTTCTATCTGATCCTGATACTTTATTCCAGGCAAAATCTTCAAGCTATTCTGCTACGCTCAGACAAATCTTCCCAAACATCCAACAGATTGATTCTGATATGTTTGCTTAAAAGGTTCTTGTGGCTAAAGCTTTTGTCAGGACTTTTGAAGTCCAAAGATACCAGCCAGAATTTATAACGCTACATGAGTATTGCTTCATTCTCCACAAATTGAGTATTGCTGCATTAAAATTAATCAGCTGAGTGTTCACTGATCTGGCTTGCAGGCAAACTGTGATCTTGGAGGAACACCCTTTATACGAGAAACGTGGGATATTGAAGACTCATACTTGCTCATTGGTTATTGAGCATTTAAGATAGTATTAGTAAAGTTTCTTGGAACGAACTCCTTATTTGTTTCCTTTTCTCTGGCTTCTCTAGGAGCAAATTTTTGTCTTTGTAGGGAAGTGGTATTTAAACTATTTTGTTTTATTATAGATAAGGATGTGTGATGAGATGCCCTGAACACATGGAGGTATAACTAGTGTCAAAAACTTCGTTTCGGTGTTCTACAAAGAATTATCTTATTCTCTTTCAGAATGATTAATATAGTGTTGACAGCATGTTTGCTTTACCCTTGCATTGGCTCGAAATTCTACACTGACCTTCACTAACATCTAACCGTGTATTGGGGGATGATTGGGTGCAACTCGTAGCCGAATTTGTCGCTTAGAGTTTGGCATTGGTTTAGTGACAGCGACAGAGCTGTGGGCCTTTTTCAGTGATCTAGATTGAGCTTCACGTGCGGGTTTCTTCTGTGATGTATCGACTTGAGAATTTCAGAAGTATCCATAGTCGATGGGAGAGGCCAAGCTCCAGATTGAAATCCTTCTGGCGTCGACTCACAAGGGTGGAGCCCCATTCGCCCAGAACCAGACTTTACCATGGCAGCCCATAACCTTACTGGTTTAAGTATTCTCTTTAAAGACTGGTTTAAGGAAAAGAATTAAATCGTTTCTAATATGATATCCTACGCTTAAGTTATAAATTTTATTAGCAATTGGATTTAAGTGATATCATTTCTCTCTCTGTCACTTATGGGCTGACGGGTTAGCTGAACAAGTACAAGTTGGACTTTTATGTGCTGGATTGGAAGTACGGGTCAATGGATTGAGCTATGTGAGTATAAGTTTACCTTGTTTAGTTTCCTTTGTTGTTTGTTGGGTCATTTACTTGGTGGTGCTCATCATTGTTTCCTTTTATGTTTATTGTATTTTGAATTTATTAGGATGTGACTGACCTCTTTAATAAAGGTAACATTACTTGCCTATTACAATTGTAATGATTCCGATATTAAATGAGATTACTGATATAATTCAATATTTATGGTTACAACATTAGTTTTAATTCGAATTGCTTCGGTTTGGAATTATAAGTGTCCATGAACCAAGTTTAAATTTTAAGTAATATTTACACATTATCGATATTACATTAACTCCTTTAGAGAAGGCAACACCTATATAAAGGGATCCTTTTAGATCCCTTTTCCTCACACAAATCTCCCAAACTCTTCTCGTACTCTCTACTCCCATTGTCCCTCAAACCTCCCTTACTTTTTTAAAAACATCCCTTCTCAGTGATTTTGGTTAAATTCTGACTCAATTTCTAACCTAAAAATTAAGTGCCAAATGGATTTTCTCTAAACCTCTTACAAGTGGTATTAGAGACTAAGTCTTTGAAGGTAGTCTAAGTTGTTTAAAAGATGGCTAACAATGCTCTAGAAGCTGCGGCAAAATCATAGGCACATAAACATGCAAAAAGGAAAAGGCCACAAACCTTGACAACAATGGCTGACAAGAAGCTAGTTGAGTTGGAGTGCTTCACAACTCTTATTGAGAAATGAGTGGTTGATCTAGAGGGAGTTGTGATGAAACTCTAAGAAGAGATTAGCACTTTGAAGAAAGAGAAAGTTTTGTTGTCCTTCGTGCTGCTGTTCCTAAACCAATGATGTATAATGGGAAATGAGATGCAACTGAATTGGAGGATTTCATGTGGCATATGGAACGCTATTTTGTTGTGGCTCAAATTAGTGATGATCATTCTAAGGTACAAATTGTCTCCTATAATCCTACTAAAAATGCTAATGTGTGGTGGCATAGGAGATGCAATGAGATAGAAAATGGATAGGACAAGATTGAAACCTATGAAGCGTTCAAGGCGGAATTGAAGTAGCAATTCCTTCCTAAAAATGTGGATTAAAGGGCTCATGAGATGCTAAGGGACTTGAGATATACGACAACCCTAAGGGCATATGTGCAAGCATTTATGGATGCAACACTATACCTACAGATGTGCCTAAGGAGACCCTCAAGTTTTTCTTTACAAGTGGCCTTAAAAAATGGACAAAAGATGAAATGGAGAAGCATGAAGTCATAAAGCTAAGTCATGTTATCTTAATTGTGGAATCTCTTATAGATCGTAGGTAGCTTGAGATATCATTTAAACTACCTACCCGAATTGATAATTCAAGAAAAGGGGTGAGTCAACCACCATTCAACTACAATGGAGGTAATAGACCCTTAAACTAGGATGGTGACAAGAAGAAAAGCAATCCCTCTTACTTTATCTATAAAGGCCAGTTAAAATAAGAGTTTCTACAATATATTGTAGAAATTCTTATAAAAATAAAATATGAAGAACAATATGAAAAGAGTAATTTATATTTCTTGGATAAATCTTGAGTACACTCTAACTACTTTTTTATAATGGTTGGAAAAACAAAAGTAAATCATCTCTTAATGATGAGGATCAATACAAAATTGATTATGAAAACCAAAGACATGAAGAACCCTAAGACCTTTTAGATTTTGAGTGGAAAATTTCATCAATAGAGTAGATGATTCTTTTTATTTTTCATTGAAATAAAGAGATTGTTTTCTTTTGATTGAAATGCCTTTTATTTCACCTTCCATCATTTTGTATAACTATTAAACAAAGTTGACGAAGATTTGTTCTTTTGCGGGCGTGAGGAAGAAGATGACATGCGTGAGGTACACGCGTGCATCTTTATGCTTTCTGTGAGCTACCTTGGTAGAATGGCACATGTGGTACATGTGCCTGCTTTATCTTTAATAACCATTGCTTTTGCTTCAGATATGGTTGACGTATTGAATTTCAATTTTTGTTGATTTTTGGTTTTTGATTCAAATGTGGGTGGCAAGATTTTTGGTTTAGTTGGCGGTTCTATTTTTGTTTGTATTTCTAACATCCCCGCAAGTTGACGTGTCAGTCCGCATCGTGGGCTTGTTTTGAAGTAGTTGAAAATGGGTTGATGATAGGCCTTTTGTAAATATCTCAGTTGTTTGATCCACAGAAGAAATAAAATGCACAGAAAGTTTCTTTGTTTTGATTCTCTCGCGAATAAAATAAAAATCAACCTCAACATGTTTAGTTCTTGCATGGAAAACACGATTAGTAGTTAGATAAAATGCTGATAAATTATCACACCATAGTGTGGGAGGACTAGATTGGTTGACATGAAAATCTTGTAATAGAGCTTTTATCGAAATAAGTTCTGCAGCAGTATCAACAAGACATTTTAGCTCAGCTTCTGTACTAGAGCAAGCAACAGTCTTTTGTTTTCTAAAACTCCAAAAATTAAATTTGTTCTAAGAAAAATACAAAATCCTCCAATTAATTTGCGATCATCATGATTACCAGCCCATCCAACATCAGAATATGCATGGAGATTATAATTTGATGGTTTTGTTATTTGAATACCATATCTAGGGGTATCAACCAGAAATCATAGAATACGTTTGACAAATGCCCAATAAGTAAGAGTAGGGCCATGCATGTATTGACATGCAGTGTTAACATCATAGGAAATATTTGGATGTGTAATTGTTAAATATTGAAGAGATCCAACAATACTACGGCAGTGTGTGCAATCTAAGTATGGTTCACCATCATTTATAAATGGTGGATGATTTGTCCTACATGGTGTAGACACCCCGTGGGCTTCATTCATTTTGGCTCGAAAAAGTATTTCATGAGCAAATTTTGGTTGATGAAGAAAAAGACTATTTGTAGAATATTTAGCCTTAATTCCCAAAAAATAATGTAAGTTACCTAAGTCCTTAATATCAAATTCAGTCCTGAGTTGTTCAAGGATTTTTGACAACGGTGCTGTAGAACTTCCTGTAAAAATAATATCATCAACATACACAAGGAGAAATGCACTGTATGTTTTTGTATGTAATATGAATAATGAAGAGTTTGCTTGGAAATTTTTGAACCCAATATGTTGAAGAAATTGAGTAAGACGATGATTTCAAGCTTGTGGAGCTTGTTTTAATCCATACAAGGACCGTTTTAGTCGACAAACAAATTTTGGTTTAGTAGAGTCAATGAACCCTTGTGGTTGAGTCATATATACTTTTTCATCTAGTATTCCATATAAGAAGGCATTTTTGACATCAAGTTTTTTGATAGTCCATCCTCTAGTATATGCCAGAGCAATTATAATTCTTACTATAACTAGCGGAGCAACAGGACTAAATGTATCATGAAAATCAATATCAGGTCGTTGATGAAATCCTTTAGTAACCAGTTTTGCTTTATATCATTCTAGGGTGTCATCAGATTTTTGCTTAACTTTATATACCCATTTATATCCTATATGAACAATATTTTAGGAAAAAGGGACAAGATCCCAAGTGTGATTTTTTAACAATGCATTATATTCTTCAACCATAGCAGCATGCCAATTATGATCTTTTGATGCTTTTATATAGTTTTTAGGTTCAATAAAATGATGTACAGAGGTTGTTAGAGCATATGTATGATCATGCAATAAAGTGTGTTTGGATATTTTACCTCATTTTAATCGTGTAACCATGGAGTGGTTCTTAGTGGAGGATTGCGGGAGCATGTCATGATTTGCACTTGTTGTGTTGTTCTTTGTAGTATTTTTTGAAGTAATTTCAATAGAAAGAGGCAGCATTATTGGATTGGTAACAACATTTGGTGTATTTACGTGTTGAAAAGGAAATATATTTTCATCAAATGTGGCATTTGCAACAATATAAATTGTTTTTGTTTGTAAACAAAGACAACGATGGCCTTTATATCCTATAAGATAGCCCAAGAAAACACAAGGTTTTGAGCGTATAGTAAGTTTATGTTGAGCATAAGGTCTTAAATAAGGAAATACCAAACACCTTAGAATCTATAAATGGGATATACTAGGTTATTGATGAGACAATTTTTCCCATGGGGTTTTATTGGCTAACACTGAGCTTGGTAGGCGATTAATAATATGTGTTGCACATTCAAAGATAAAATCCCAATATTAAAGTGGTATATGGGCATGATTCATCATTGATAATCTAGATTCAATGATATAGCAATGTTTTCTTTCAGCAGTCCCATTTTGAAATGGTGCATATGGACTTGATATGTGTTGATAAATACCTTTATTGGATAAAAAAGTTTAAAGTCTTTAGAAGTAAATTCAACAGCTCCATCACATTGAATGGTTTTTATGGTAGTTTGAAGTTGATTTTAAATGAATGTTTGAAAATTCTTAAAGACTTGAACAAATTCATCTCTAGTTTTCATGGAATAGAGTCATATAAATTTGGAATAGTCATTAATAAAACAAATATAATATTTATTCCCTTGTGATGATGTAATTGGTATTAGGCCCTATATATCAAAATGGACTAAGTCCAAAAGAGCGTTGGAAATATTATGTGTAGATAAATGCGATTATCATCAACTTTTACTGATTCTACAAGCTGTACAAGAAGATGAAAGATGTCTAGTAAACTGAATATTCAAAAGTTTCAGTAATCTTATTACATTTGCATAATTAAGATGGCCTAATCTATAATGTTAGGCCATTAGATTTATTGTAGAAATATGAAAAGACTTTGGTGATTGCTAAAGAGCACTCAAGTTGATGCGATAAAGTCCATTTTCAGTTGGTCCTTAGAATAGGAATTGTCCCGTTTTCAAACTCTGTACACGAAAAAAATTAGGAAAAAAATGAGAAAACGCAATTGTTATCTTTGGTAAACTTTGAAACAGATAACAAATGTTTTGTTATATTAGGCACAATAAGTACATCAGAAACATTGATATGAGTAGGGGTTAATAAATTACCTTTGTGGGTTATTAGAAGTGCCATTCCATCCCTTATAGTAACAGCTTGATTCCCATCATAATTTAACAGTTGAGTAATATCATAAGCATCTAGCGAGATATGATGTGTAGAACCAAAATCAGGGAACCAATCAATTTCAATAGAGGCTTGATGTGGTTGTTGTTGAGCCTTCTTAACAATATTAGCTTGAATATTTTAGGAGCCTTGAAAGTTATTTAGGCCCAGAATTGGAAGGAACATACCTATAATGACATTAACGCATAAGATGTCCTGGTTTGTGATAGATTTGACAAAGAACATTATGTGAGGTTTGTTGCTATAATGAGGAATAGAGATATGTCCTGGATTGGAGATATTAGTGGATCGCCCTCCTGGATTGGCAGAAGATTGGGAAAAATGTTGAATAGGACATATCTCTATTCCTCGTGGCAAAAGCAAGACTAGTGGCAAAAGCAGCTGCTTTTGGTAAGAGGTGCATAGGGGATGCCAAGACCTTGAAAAACATCAGTTAAGTATTCATTTTTTGAAATATATTTCACCTACAAATGAAAGTTGATCAACAATACCATTAACTTCTTAAAGAAACTCAATTACCATTCAATGCCCTTTGGTTGCTGTTTGAAGATGTAGGTGAAGAGTAGAAACTCGTGCAAAACTGTGAGCCATGAATTCAGATGATAAAGGATGCCATATCTTTGTGGAGGTTTTGCACTGCCTAGCAATGGTCACAATAGTGTCACTACAAGGGCAAAAAATCCAACCACGAGTAGTATGATCCTTGATTATCCAATCTTGATAAGCTGGATTGGAGTCACGAGTGGTATTGCCTTGTTCATTAGTTTTGGTAAGAAACTCTTCAGGACAAGGAAAAGAGCCATCAACAACACCAAGTAATCCATTTGCTTGAAGGAAAGACTCAATTTGAGCATTCCAAACAAGAAAATTAGGACCTTTGAGTTGCACACCAATGTCAGGAAGAGGACCTGGATTGGACAGTGGAAGAGCATGAGTAGCAGCATGAACGTAATTTGACATTGAAAGCCATCTAAAAAAAAAAGGATCGAAAAAGAAAAGAAAAAAAAAAGCTTTCACCAAAAGGCTAAATTGATACCAAATTAAAATAAGAGTTTCTACAATATATTGTAAAAAATTTTATAAAAATAAAAAATATGAAGAACCATATGAAAAAAGTAATTTATATTTCTTGGATAAATCTTGAGTACACTCCAACTACCTTTTTATAATGGTTGAAAAACAAATGTAAATCATCTCTTAATGATGATGATCAATACAAAATTAATTATGAAAACTGAAGACATGAAGAACCCTAAGACCTTTTAGATTTTGAGCGAAAAATTTCACCAATAAAGTTGATGATTCTTTTTATTTTTTATTGAAATAAAGAGATTATTTTCTTTTGATTTAAACGCTTCTTATTTCACCTTCAATCATTTTGTATAACTGTCAGACGAAGGAGATGAAGATTTGTTCTCTCGCGAGCGTAAGGAAGAAGATGACGCGTGTGAGGTACACGCTCTTGTCTTTATACTGTCTGTGATTTGCCTTGGTAGAATGGCGCGTGAGGTACATGCGCCAACTTTATCTTCAATAATCATTGCTTCTGCTTCAGATATGGCTGACGTATTGAATTTCAATTTTTGTTGATTTTTGATTTTTAATTCAAATGTGGTTGGCGAGATTTTCAGTTTAGTTGGTGATTCCGTTTCTATTTGTATTTCTAACAAGGGCCATATTATACAAGAGATTGCCCAAAGAATAGGTCACTCAATGCTATGGAATAAAGGACAACATAAAAAGAGACTCCAGTGGAGGATGGTTACATGGCAACCTTTCAGATGTTTAATTATATGGAAGGTAATGCCCCTAGATCAATTGTGAAACCTTAAATGTATGTGGAATGTGCAATCAATGATAAAAAATAAAAAAAATAAAAAAAACCAAGGCCATGGTGGACTTAGCTGCAACTATCAATAAAAAAAGATATCTAATTGTTAAAGATAATGAATAACACTCCATGGCCAATGTCGGGATTGTTCAAGTAGTGGATTTGCATGTAAACAAATGGAAGGAAAAAATAGATCTTATAGTAATGTCAATGGATGATTACAAGTTAGTCATTGGGTTAGATTTTTTACATAAAGCTAATGCTTTTCATTATCCTACGCTTAGTTGCCTATGTATATTCATTAGAGATATATCATTTATGGTCCTTACAAAGGCCATGGGTCTTGCAGAAAGGAGTCTGTTTGTTATGTAACTAAAGAAAGGGATACAAAAAGGTAAGAAAACTTATCTAGTTGTATTAAAGGAGAATGAGGAGATAGGAGAGGAGGACAATCTTTCTCAAGTAGTTTGTGATGTCTTTAAGGAGAACAAGGAGGTGATGCCCCTAGAGGTGTAAATGCAACTATCTCTTAAGAGGGAAGTTAGCCATGCAATAGAGTTGGAATTAGGAACAAAGCCTTCAGTGAAGGTCCTTCATAGAATGTCTTCAGCTGAGTTAAAGGAACTTAGAAAATATTTGAAGACTTTATTAGATGTAGGGTACATTCGGCCTTCAAAGGCCCCACATGGACCTCCAATACTCTTCCAAGCAAAAAAGGTGGATTGATGTGGCTTTGCATACAAGGTGTTGAATAAGATAACCATTAAGAACAAATATTATATTCCTTTAATAGTGGATTTGTTTGATAAGTTAGGCAATGCCTGTTATTTTACAAAGGTTGATCTAAGATTAGGATATCATTAAGCTCAGATTGTTGCTAGAAACAAGCCAAAAATAACATATATGACACGATATGGCTTCTACGAACGGTTGGTCATGCCTTTTAGCTTAACCAACGCTCAAACTACATTTTGTACTTTGATAAATAACTTGCTCCACCCCTACCTAGACAAGTTCATGGTGGTATACATAGATGATATCGTGGTATATAACAACTTGTTGGAGGAGTATGTCGAGCACATGAAAATTGTTCAAGGTGTTACAAGAGAACAAACTTTAGTTGAAAAAAGAAATTGATTTTCTTTGATATGTTATCAAGTAAGAGACCTTACGAATGGATAAAGCCAAGGTGAAGGCAATCCAAAAATGGGAACCTCTTTCAAAGGTAACAGAACTGAGATCCTTTCTTAACCTTGTAAATTATTATAGCTGCCTTATTACTAACAACTTAGCAAGGGCCACACCTTTAACTGAGTTATTGAAAAGTCCAAGATGTGGGAATAGATTTGAAGGTTGTAGTGATGAAGGAATCACTGTTGGCATTACTTAACTTCTCTAAATTATTTGAGGTGCACTTAGATGCTTTTCACTTTGCTATAGGGGGTGTATTGATTTAGGATGGGCATCCCATTGCTTTCAAGAGCCAAAAATTGAATGAAATAGAACACAAATACATAGTGCAAGATAAGGAAATGATAGCCATAGTTCACTACTTGAGGACTTGGTGCCATTATTTGCTTGGCTCACGGTTCTTAATCCAAACAGATAACATAACCATAAGCTACCTTCAAACTCAGAAGAAATTGTCACCAAAACAAGTTAAGTGGTAGGATTTCCTAGTTGAGTTTGGTTACACAATGGAGTACAAGCTTGAAAGGACAAATGTGGAGGCCAACGCTCTTAGCAGAAAGTTGAATTAGTCGCTATGAGTTTGGCGATTGGAGAAACACTACAATTAGTGCAAGAAGGGATGTCACATTATCCTTTGGCCAAACAACTAATGCAACTAGTTAGAGATAAGACCAAACAGTTTTCGTTAGAGAATAAGCTACTCTACATCAAGAAAGATAGTTGTATATGCCTAAGTGGGAAAACCTCCAATATAAGCTCATCAAGGAGTACCATGATAAGTAGGCTAGTCATACTAGATAGCGTAGAATGCAAGCACTCCTAAAAGCTTTGTATTTCTAGCTTGATATGAGAGATGAAATAAATTTGTTTGTTAAAACTTCCCTTGTATGTCAACAAGACAAGCCTAAATGAAGACCTTCTAGTGGTTTATTAAAGCCATTGTCTATTCCAAGTTATTCATGGGAGAGTGTTTCTATGTGTTTTATTACCAAGCTACCAAAGCTAGATGGTTATGGATCAATTCTAGTGGAAGGGATAAGCCCTCAAAGTATGCAACTTTCACACCAGTCTCTATAAGGTATCCAATGGAAATCAATGCTCGACTCTTGTTTAAACACATGGTGAAGTATTGGGGACTACAATGGAGTATTATTAGTGACAGAGATCCATGCTTCACAGGCTGGTTATGGAGGGAGCTATTTGAGTTGTTGGGTTTAAAGTTATGATTCTCTATAAGCTTTCATTCTAAGATAGATGGGTAGACAAAAAGGGTGAATAGCATTGTGGAGTTGTACTTAAGACACTTTGTAAGTGAGAACGAAAAATATTGGGTGAAATTGATAGATGTGGCTCAATTCTCTTACAATCTTTAGAAAAGTGAGTCAATAAATAAAAGCCCATTTGAGTTGGTGACATGGCAACAATTGTTGACTCCTCTAACCTTGGAGTATTCAAGTTTATGCCTTGGTGCTTTTAAGTTGGTTAAGTCATGGTAAAAGAATGTTGATGTGGTGAGGTCATACCTGAACACAAGGCTATAAACGAATGAAGAGAAAGGCTAACAAGAAAAGAAGGCCAATGGAGTATAATATTGGAGACTAGGTGTTGGTAAATTTCTTACCCCATCAATATAAAGCCTATCAACCCTTCCATAAGGGGTTGGTTTGCAAATACAAAGGGTCATTTGAGATAGTGGGGAAAGTTGGGAAGGTGACTTACTATTTAGAACTCCTATGTAACCTTAAGATCCATTCAGTATTTCATGTGAGCCTGTTCAAGCCCTTCTATAGGGATATGAAAGATGATAGATAAAGTAGGTCATTGAGGGCCTCTCCAACAATGATGGCCTCCTTTAAGAAGGAGGTAAAGGCAATCTTGGTTGATTTCATCTACCAAAAGAAAAGAGTTCATACATGGTGATAGTTTTTGATAAAGTGGAAAGGATTGCCAAAAAGTAAAGTAATGTGGGAGTTCGAAGAGGATCTTTGGCAATTCAAAGATCTTATTGACTGTTACTTGGAGGCGACGAGGGCATCACCAAATTATGTGGGGGAGAATGTTTTGGACTAACAATAGAGGCTGTCAAGTTGGCTGAATGAGTACAAGTCAGACTTATATGAGTTAGATTGATAGTCTATGTTGATAGATTGAGTTATGCGAGACGAATCTAGTTCACCTAGTTTCCTTTGTTGTTAGGTCGTCCACTTGGGTGGTGCCCATCATTGTTTCCTTTTGTGTTCCTTGTATTTTGAATTTATTAAAATGTAATTGACCTCTTTAATAAAGGGAACGTTACTTGCCTACTACAATTGTAACAATTATGATATTGAATGAGATTATTGTTATGATTCAATATTTATGGTTATAATGTTAGTCTTAATTTGAATTGTTTTGATTTGGAATTATAAGTGTCCAATTTAATGAACCAAGTTCAAATTCTAAATAATGTTTACATATTTATTGTTTTACTCTAAATATGTAACAAATATTACATTAACTCCTCGAGAGAATTCAACACCTATATAAAGTGACCCTCTCGAATCCCTTTTTCTCACACAATTCTTCCAAACTTTTTCTATACTATCTACTCCCATTGTCCTTCAAACCTCCCCTACTTCTTCAAAAACATCCCCTTACTGTGATTTTGGTTAAAGGTTGACTCAAATTCTAGGCCAAGAGGTGTTGAACGGATTTTCTGTAAGTCTGTTACATTAGTCCTCATAATTATTTCGTAGACTTTGCATGAATGAGCACATTAAAAGTACTAATTAATTTATATAACCAATATCTTAACTTAATATTTAAGATAAATAAATAAATTAGATTCCTTGTGGAGAAAAATATGACAATGATATTGGTAAATTTCAGCAACATTCCATTTATCTCGATGCTAAACAATGCAAACGAGAAATATATGCTTATTTGCATCTAATAAGGGAAAATAATACATTAGTGAACACAAATACATATTCTCATATGATCCCTTATCCAATTAGGTAATACGAAAAACAAGCCATACCATGAGTCAGAGAAAGGTTAATCGCTTACTAAGCTAATGGTAAGCTAAGGTAGCAAAAATTGAGACTTCTTGAATCTAAATTCAAGATGGCATACGTAAGTAAGGGAGAAAGGTGGAAAAAATAAAACAAAAAGCTTCTTAACGTCCTTTCTCAAACCTAATGCGAGTCTTACTAAAACCTCCTCCTTCATTGTAGTCTTGCATTGAAGACCCAATGCTTGCTTTCATCATCCCTCTTATATCAACTTTCTCGAGGGCTTTCCTCACCTTTGTCAAGAACTAATCTAGTCCAAATGTATCTGCCTCTTTAGCCATTTTCTCAAACTCCGATGGTCCATCTTTTAAACCTACTTTTTCATTGGCTCCTATAAAGCCTTTGTCGATTTGAAGCGATTAGTCTTTAAGATATTCTCCAAATGCTCATCTGCACCTCCATAAATCTCAGTATCGACATATTTTTTTTTTGGCTTGTAAAGGGTCGAAAGTGTTGGTTATGTAATAAACAAACCCTTCTCATACACATTGTATTGGTCATTAGGAGCAAATCTAGAGTCCATCGCTTTATCATGGTTGAATAGTCTATAGTCATACATAACCTCTCCTCCTCTTCTTGCCTTAGTAGAAGCCATTCCAAGAGCAACCTTCCATTGATATCATAATCTCTATTTCTTGTGATCTTGCTCTTATTTCCCACTGAAGCATCCTTGGCCTCTAACCTCTTCTCCCTCTCCCTCTCCCTCTCTTAGTGTCATTCCTTCTAAATTTTCTCACGTTGCAGCCATTCTTCCCTTTCCTCCTTAATCTCCTTTGGGAAATCCTTCTTTTTTTTCCCTTGGGAGCTCATAATCAACCCTCATATCAGTGTCATCTATGGCTTTCTTCTTAGAAGGGATTGGAATAGCAGTTGGGGGTGCCTAATTCTCTAAGCATGAGCTTTCTTAGCAAGTGTTCTTAGTTCCTACTCTTTCCTTTCCTTCTCCTTCATCATCATCTCTTTTTGAACCTTTGATCTCATGGCAATAGCTTCTAGAGCCTTTTGCTTTGCAACATACGAAGCTTTTGAAAGCTTGCAAAATTGTCATTGATCTGAACATCTTGAAGGCCTTTACCATTAGCTACAAGATGCTTATCAAGGGGGATTGTATAACCTTTAGGGTTCTTCCAATTTGAAATATAAGGTGGTATCTTCCAATCTTGTTGATCCTTCATGGTCATAGGCCGAGGAAGAGAATGCATCACTAGAAGAGAAGGGGACTTAGAAGCCTTTAGGACACACTTATGCTTGAATTTAAGTGGTTCAAGTGGATCCACATGCATCTACACCATACTAATTATCCTTTCCTTCACACTTAAGTTAAATGTTGCCGATTGTTGTGATGGCTTATATTTTATAAACTCTATTTCGGTGGACTATTTTGGAACATTTTTTTGGCTTTGCTGCACTTAATCTCACATTCACAATCTTTTCAAGGGAAAATTTCGTCTTTTCTGTTGTCTCCTTGATCTCTTTCTCAATCTTTTCATTAGCTTATGTCTTTCAACTATCATTCTTCAGAAACTTTGGTACAAGATCTTTACAGTGTGAGTAAACTATCATTTTTGCATTCTTGTTATGCTTTAAAATCGCATCATAAGCAACATTGCCATGAGCATCAATAGTCACAAGAAGAATCTTTGATCCAGGCTTTGATGACTTGTCTCTACCTATATCAAAAAGGTATTGAGCAATGTGAATATCTGGAAATGCACCCCTATCCCCAAAATCCTTTACGTTTTGAGGAACAAAACTTGCACACCCTAGGTAAGGAGGCACGATATTGTGCTTGAATACAAAGGATTTTTCCGCCTCAAAGGAACTGAATCTTTACTTGAACCACGAATCATTGGAATGGTCATAATATGTAGTTGTGGTTGATTTCGTTGGCAGAAAAAGCTCCTTTAGTGCCACCATGATAACAAGCGATTTATAGCAAAAACCCCAATAAAGCTTAGAAGCTTTGGGCCTGTAAATAAACCCAGAGAAATGGAGAAGCAATTGGTGAATATGGAAGCATATAAACAGATTCACTAAGAAAAAAATCCATCCCATTGTTTAGGAAAACATTCAACACAAAACTCAAAAGAGACTCACAAACTGACAAGTTCTTCTCCTATTGGGCATGACCAAGCTAAATCTTCTCATTTTTCTAAAACCTTTTATTCAAATTAGATTATAGAGAATAATGTAGTGTAATGAGCCCAACCATTAAGTCAAAAGATCATGATTTGTTGGTTTGGTGAACTCAATCACTCTTGTATATTATCACCAACTTAAGCTCCAATAAGCCCGTGATATGTGGAAACTAGAAATTTATTTCTTTTCTTTTCTAACCTATTATACATTTGGTGTTTGCAAACCACTAAAGAGACCCTAAATACTAGTGAGACCTTGCAAGATTTTTTTCTTTTCTTCTTACACTCACCCCAAATACTAGGGAGGGGCCTAGATTGGTATCTTTTAATAATTATTTTTAAAAAGGCAATAAGTTATTTGATCCTATATTTAGATGGCATATGTTATTATTATTTATAAATTGATTCATGATGATACCACTTTTATTTGAGTTGAGGAGGCTTATTAAAAATAATAATTGTTATATATTCTTGATATCTTAATTGAATGTCATTTTTATATATAATGCCATTTATTCTCTCTTACTAAATAGTTTTGAGAAAAAAATAGATATTTGTAATATGTTAACATAATCTAAGTTTTAAATACAACATCTTTTTATTAATGGATTTTTATCTTGAGATAAGGAAGTGTGTTAAAATAATATACATACATACATACATACATACATACATATATATATATATATTATAAAAAGTATTATATCATTATTAATATCTTAGTCTACATATTAAATTTTAGGGATAAAGTGAACATTTTTAATTAAAATAGTACATAAATCTTAGTCTACATATTAAACTTTAGGGATAAAGTGAACATTTTCAATTAGAAGAGTACATAAATCTTCGTCACTAACCCTCCAAAAAAGAATATATATATATACAAGTATATCCTTGTATATTTGAGTCCCGATTATGGTCAACCCCATCAGTGTTCCGCGAAACTTTATTCCGTCCGAAGACCTCAAAATTCCATCCAATTGAAATCACTCGGCCCCGCAAACCCCATAGCCTTTTGACAAAATGGCCATCCACGTACGACAAAGCCGATGGTCTTCTGCCACGAGCAGATAAAGAGGATGCTTCTGTCTTTAGTGGATGTTTGAGACCCATTGTTGTCATTCAGAATAGTAGGGGCAGTTTCGTAGTTCTGGGTTCCTCGCTACCGTTCCAAAGTCCTCTCCAGCGACGACCTATGAGGCCCCTCCCTCAAACTCATCACACCCTCCCTCCCCCTTCTCTCCAGCACTGACGCGAACCTTGATTTACCTGTCAATGGGGGCCTCGGAGACCTCCAATGGAACAACCCTGAGATACGCTTTTGGAAATGTCCTGTGCTTGTTCATCCTCCTTCTGATTGGTGTTCTGGCCTTCTCGATCCGCCTCTTCTCTGTAAGCTCTCCAATCCTTAAACCCCAGCGCTTTCCTTCTAGATCGGATCTTATCTTGTTTATTCAAATTTGAAATATTTCCATTCGGCCGTGGGAAAATGGAGGAAATGGAAGTAAAACAGAGTGTGTTGTAGTCACGTAAACTTTTTGAGTAAATTTCATTTGTTTCTTATGGTATAGAGAATGCTTTAGGTCATTGATTGATTTATTGTGTGTAATTTACCTACACAAAGTGCTTTCAGCATGATCAATTTGTTGGATGCTATTAACGTCGTAATGAAGTCCCACTATTGGAGATTTAGGACATTGAATTTGCTTTTGCTCGTATAGTAACGTTTTCCCAGCGACCAAAGACGGAATGTGGCTGTCCTCCTAGATTTTTCTTTCTAGATTTTTCTCTAGGTCCCTGTGGCTAGCGCTTGCTGTAACTCTTTTTCTGTGGAATAACTTGCAGGTTATAAAGTACGAAAGCGTCATTCACGAGTTCGATCCTTATTTCAATTATAGAGTCACTCAGGTTTGTTTTCCAGGAAGTGTAACCTTACTTTTTACTTACTAATTTATCATTTTGCACGTTGATGTTGATTTGGTTAGCGGAATGTTTTCGGTTTTCTGCTTGATTACTTGAAACTCTTCGTACTATTTTGTTAAACTTCAATTTCAAAGTATGCAGTGTCCGTATCCGCACATTTCATTATTTTGTCATCATATGACTCTGTTTAGAAGATGACAGCCTTGTTTTCTGTTTTCAGTACCTCACGAAGAACGGAATATATGATTTTTGGAACTGGTTTGATGATCGGACATGGTAATTTCTTCTAGATATAGTATATATATTTCTTCATCATAAAAGAAAAACAAAACAGAAAAGAGAAATGAACTCACATGAAAATTCTTGTAATGTCTTTCCTTTTCCGTGATGTTGAGATCTTACATAGCTGTTCTAAAACGACTTCGTTTCTTTCTTTTTCTCAAGGTATCCTCTTGGTCGAGTTATTGGCGGAACTGTTTACCCTGGATTGACATTAACCGCAGGCACCATCTGGTGGTAGGTTCTTTGGAGTTCATGGGAAGTTAGTGGAGTTGATTTTGTCAGTCTTATTTTCTTCTTAGTTTGGTGTTTGTCTTTATACGGTTTCCCTCTATGAAAAGTATTGAACTTATTGCTTTATATGAGTCCTGTGTCACTAATATATATGAGAAATTATTCTGTGAATGCAGGATTTTGAATTCCTTAAACATTCCTCTCTCTGTGGAAACTGTTTGTGTATTTACTGCACCTATATTCTCTGCTTTTGCCTCATGGGCTACTTACCTTCTGACAAAGGTGTGTGTTCTGATTGAAAGGCATGCTCTTACAATTTAGATTTTACCCTCAGCTTTGATAATGATCTTAAACTACCTACCTTTACAGGAAGTAAAGGGTACTGGTGCTGGACTGACAGCAGCGGTTCTTTTGGCCATGGTAAATTATGCAACGGGTATTCGTAACTATGGAAGTTTTTCTTATTGTTGAATTTTGTGAGACTAATGACTACAGCATAATAAAGTCATTTTCTTCTGACTTTTCTTAAGTAGTTTTGATCTATGATTGCTCCATCTTGTTTCTTTTCCCACGTATCTTTCTTTCAGTTAAAATTTGCTCTTTTCTATTAGATATTCCATCTCATTCTGAAAGAAGAAAACCCCGGATTTTTTTCTTTTTTGTTTCACTAAATGAAACAACTAGGAAAAAATGTGCAATGGTGTATGGCCTTGGTGTTGGCTCAACTAGGAACGAGGTGGAGTGACTTGTGATTGGGTTGCGTTTTGGTTCAAAGCTTAACATATGCTGATGTGTAAGACTAAGGGGGTAATTTCCGTTTGATTAATGCGTAAGCTCAAGTGACTGAATATTAGGCTTCTTAGGTATGTCAGTGACCTTTTTGGGGGAGGAGGTATTCTGATTGTATTGAAATATTTCCTTTTGGCTATGGTCTGGAAATTTTATGAATTGTTTCTCTCTATGGTTAGAACATTGGTCTTGTAAATACAAGTTTCTCTTAAATCTGCAGAACCACTGTATATAATTAGTATTTGTTCTTTGCAAACAAAATAATATAAATGCATAATATTTGCTGTACTTTTGTATTTTCTTCTCAGGTTCCTTCATATATATCCCGATCTGTGGCTGGCAGCTATGACAATGAAGCTGTAGCCATATTTGCTCTGATCTTCACCTTTTTCCTTTATATAAAGGTTAGTTTCTGCCAAATTTAGTAAAAATTTTAGATTTTGTGGTGTTGTTAATTCTAAAAAGAAGGTTTGCAAATAAGGTTTCTATTTTAAAAAATATCAATATTTAGTTTCCAATATACCATTCTGATATATTGCGCCACCTCCCCCTCTCCCCACCCCCCCCTCCCCACCAAAAAAAAAAAGGAGAAAGAAAGAAAGAAAGAAAGAAATTTTGTTTAAAAATTGGTTCGGTTAATATTTTATCCATTATGTATTATTGGAGTCTCCACATCAATTGTTATCATATCTATTTGATTGTTGCTAACGACAAATATGTTCTTCCAGACACTGAATACAGGATCCCTCTTCTATGCCACTTTGAATGCGATCGCATACTTTTACATGGTAAGCTTTTCATCTTACTGCTGTTCAAGTCCTTCTCTTGTTCTCAATATTTATGTTAAATGTTATCTCTTTCAGGTCTGCTCTTGGGGAGGGTACACCTTTATTATTAACCTTATTCCAATGCACGTTCTTATGTGCATTGTAACGGGTCGCTTTTCTTCTCGACTGTACATCGCATATGCTCCTCTTGTAAGTATCTGTTGCATTCACTGTGCTAGTCATGTACACGAGAAAAACAAGAAGTACAACAACAAAAAAAGGAACAAGAAAGGGAGAGAGAGAGAGAGAGAGAAAAATAATATGCATTATATATAAAGATTGTAGAGTATGTGCTAAAATAGGTTGGGGCACAGCTTTTGATTTATTTCTGTTTAGACACAATATTGTCATTGTTATAAATCAGTTTTTCATTTCCCAGTGGTTTCCTTGACTGGCAATTCAGGTTATATCACTGGGAAAACTTTCTTCAATTCATAAAGGAATTCTCTTGGTTCTTGTCCAATTTATGGTTTTTCCAATACAGGTTGTCTTGGGAACATTGTTAGCCGCACTAGTTCCTGTTGTTGGATTCAATGCAGTTATGACATCGGAACATTTTGCATCATTTTTGGTGAGACATCTTTTAAAATGGCTTTCTCTGGTATTTCTTTTTAAATTATTCTGGTGTTAAAATTCGCTTAAGCAATTTTTTCCATTTCTGAGTTCCTTATGTGCTTATAGTAGATTTTTGTTGAATTTTTTTTTATTTTTTATCTTTTTCCTCCTAGATTTGAATTATGCACTGTCGAGACTTCATGTATGTGATACTGCTTCTGAGAGTTGGAAGTTACGAAAAATAATTTATGATGGTATTTTTGGAGGCCAACAGCATCTTCAAATGGAGATTGTCTTGCAAAAGGGGTTTCATGGGGACTAAGAAGAGGGGGCTTATTTGAATGATATTTCTTACAGATAAGACTGAGGATAAATTGCTAAATGACATGGATTCAGCTTTCCACTTGAATAATATTTCTTAGAGATAATACTGAAGACAAATTGCTAAATGACATGGATGCAGCTTTCCACCAAGTCTTTTGGACTTTGTTCAGCTTATCAAAAGATTGTTCTCCATTTTTTTATCTTGTTTATTTTATGTTGTGTTGCTTTTATTCTTTTGGTCTTGATTTCTCATTGCTAATTTTCACCTGCAGGTTTTCATTATTATCCATGTTGTGGCTCTTGTGTATTATATCAAAGGGATTCTGTCTCCAAATATGTTCAAAGTTGCTGTTACCTTTGTTGTATCTGTTGGACTGTAAGCCTCCGAAATTCAATTCCTTTAATGTGCTTATAATATTGTAGAGAACAAATTTAATTTCTGCTTCTTTTACATTATTTATTGTGCAGGGTCGTGTGTTGTGCTGTACTAGCAGTACTTGTTGCGTTGGTAGCTTCAAGTCCCACCAAGGGTTGGAGTGGACGAAGTTTGAGTCTGCTTGATCCGTAAGTACCTAGTTCACCCTCAACATTTCATACTTTTTAGTTACTTGACTCTTTTGTAATGGAGGTGATTAGGATGGCAACAGAAGTTATAATTGAACTTGGAAGTGCAATCTAGTACCCAATTGACTGTCCTCTTGGGTTGCTACATGTTGTCTTCATAATTAGGCTTTTTCAGCCCCCAAGTTACAATTTCATAGAACCTGAACCCCCACCTAAAAAGTGGAAACGTCCATCTTTATCTTTGAGATGTGAAAGAACTGTTCGATTTACCCATAACTCTTTTGCTTCTCTCCTATTGATGCAGATCAATGCTTGTTATGGTTTTGAGATTAGAAGTTACGAATCAAACTTGTTTATTTATTTTTTCCCTGTATTTTGACAGAACATATGCAAGCAAGTACATACCGATTATTGCTAGTGTTAGTGAGCATCAACCTCCTACTTGGCCTTCTTATTTTATGGACATCAATGTCTTGGCATTCTTAGTTCCTGCTGGCATTATTGTAAGTATTTAGTTTGCAATAAAAAGTTTGCTTTGTTTTTGTTATATAAATATTTCTTTAACCTTGTCTATCTACTTTGGTAGGCATGCTTCTCCCCGCTGTCTGATGCAAGCTCCTTTGTGATCCTTTATATTGTAACATCAGTTTACTTCTCTGGAGTCATGGTAAGATAGTGTCGGGATAGCCAATGTCTTTTGTCTTCCTTTTATCCTTGCTGTTCTGCCTGTCAATCGTTTTTTCTGCCAATATTACAGGTGCGCCTTATGCTTGTACTTGCTCCGGCAGCGTGCATCCTGTCTGGTATTGCACTTTCAGGAGCTTTTGATGTATTCACACGGTCAATCAAATTTCAGTTACCCGGAGCAGGAAATTCCCAATCTGATGTAAGCATGTTTCTTTACATTGTACTGTCTATTTGCATTATCCTTTCCCCACTTAAATGAGTTTAGTCAAGCTAAAATTCATTTTCTGTTTTGACAGGCGGGGGATACTAGTTCTGATGGTGTTGTCGCACAAAATGATGCAGTAAAGACTGACAAAAGTGATGAGGCAGTAAAGGAACGACCTTCAAAAAAGAATCGAAAGAAGGAAAAGGAGCATGTGGAAAAGCCTGCCACTAAGACCCAAACGAAGAAGAGGCTACTGGTTTTGCCTTTGGAAGCTTCTGCTGTTTCTATTCTCTTGCTTATTTTGCTGGGGGCTTTCTATGTGGTATTGGAACCATTTTCTTTCTCCATCACCTGGAATCTTTTTGCAAAGAACCTAGATCACTCCTTATACTACTTTTTAGTTGAATTAAAATATACTTGTAGATTTTGGATTAAACTCCTAACTTGCAATTGTATGTCAACCCATTTTTCCTACTTTTTGTGCGTTACTGCTCATCTACTCATACAAGAGAGAAATATTGAGTTCTCCTTGAGTGCTGTGTTAATGTGAATACAGCATTCATCTGCAAGGTTCATATTTATATCGATGTCACTGTAGATGAAATTTAGAGTTAATAGACAAATACATTTCCGTGTATTATACTGATCAAAGTATAACTTAAGGTATCCAGTTTGTTTTATTTGCACTTCTGTAGGGGATGCCTGGCTCTTTCTGGTTTAGTATGGTCTTTTTCTTAATAATAGAAGGTCGCTCATTTTGAATAACCTTTCATTTTGTAGGTTCACTGTGTCTGGGCAGCTGCAGAAGCTTATTCTGCTCCATCTATTGTTCTGACAACTCATTCAAATGATGGGCTTCATGTTTTTGATGATTTTCGAGAAGCTTACGCATGGTTGAGCCACAACACTGAGGTGGATGATAAAGTGAGTTTGCATCATCTGTTTTCATTTCGTTTTCTGTGGTTTGCATCATCCATGTATGGCTGATCTCTGTTGCCTTAAATCTGGTCTATTATCTGTTTAGTTTATTTCTAATATTATGATTTGGAGGTGGAGTTGTCTCATGATCTTCCTTATAATTTTAGCCTTCATGTACTGTCCATACAGCTTAAATGGATAGGCTTTGATAGATATAATTGGCTCACTGAGCAATGGGTGGCATAGTAATTAGCCAGCTTACATGGGTTTAGAACATTATTTTCTCTTTTCAATATACTGTAATCTAAACTGTACGCATATGTGTGGAAGTGAAACTGCTTGGAGCCAACTATGTTCTCATAGTTTGATTGATGCAAGAATGAACTGATGATTTACTCTTTTATCACTTTATCTCTTGATCTATTCCAAGCTACATCACTAGTAATCCACATATTCAGCATGTTGGGCTTCTCTTCAGTAGCAGTGTGTTGCTACTAACTGCTTCTGTTGGTAATGAGTTGCTTGTCACCTTAGTTATTGGCTTTTATACGTGAATGCTTGTTGGACCATGACCTTTCCACCAGCTAGATTTAGTGGATATAACAGCATCTTGTGTCTGGGAACAAATTTTCACTGCAAGTGTACTGTTGTCTGAGCAAATGCTGACAGTTGCACTCCTGACATTAATTCTTGCTGAACTCTCTCAGGTTGCATCTTGGTGGGACTATGGGTACCAAACTACTGCTATGGCTAATCGTACTGTCATTGTTGACAATAATACATGGAACAACACGCATATTGCAACTGTTGGCACTGCCATGTCTTCGCCTGAAAAGGCAGCTTGGGAAATTTTTAACTCTTTGGATGTAAAATATGTTCTTGTTGTATTTGGAGGTAATTTCTGCTTAGTAAACCTCTACCCTTGGGACCCAATAAAAAATAAAAAATAAAAAATAAAAAAGGAAAAAACTAAAAAGAAAGGAACTTTATTCTGATATGCGTCTCAACTTTTTAGGTCTCGTTGGCTACCCTAGTGACGATATAAATAAGTTCCTGTGGATGGTCCGCATAGGAGGTGGTGTATTTCCTCATATCAAGGAACCTGATTACCTTGTAAGTGATTATTGCTGCCTTCCACACTAAAGAAAAATTATACATGGGTTATAGTTTTGGTTGAGGAACTGTAGGATATTATGATTCATTTGAGTTAGCAAAATGTTCAACTATGTTCCTTTTCCTGTTTATAGAGAGATGGTCAGTATCGGATTGATTCTCAGGCCACTCCTACCATGCTAAACTGCCTCATGTACAAACTGTCCTATTACAGGTCTGATTTTGCTGTAAAGTTGGTGGTTTCTATGTGGAGGGTACATTTGTTTGGCTGTTTAATTTTTTTATTAATCCTTCTTGTTACGGTAGGTTTGTGGAGACAGATGGTAAAGGTTTTGATAGAGTCAGGAGGACAGAAATTGGAAAGAAGCATTTCAAACTTACTCATTTTGAAGAGGTCAGCTGATCTGAACTTACAAGTCTTTCGGAAAGTGTGGGATGTAATTTGTACTGCATGTCATGATTATAATGCATATTATTAAAATTTGTGAAGGCATGTTTTTACTAGTTACTGTTCCATTTCCTTGCTGAATGTGGTGGACGATGAAATAAAGCAGTTTAATCCATGCAAAATGTCATCTAGTTCCGTTTATTCAGAAAAGAAATGACTTTTCTGATTGGGTTCCCATGGTTTTAACATCAATTAGGTGTTCACAACTCATCATTGGATGGTTCGCATATACAAACTGAAATCTCCAAAGAACAGGATCAAAGGCAAGACAAAGAAATCTAAGTCGGTATGTATTATTCCTCTTTATTCAGTTCTGTCCTGAGATTTGGCCCTTTGTTATCAGCATAACCGGTTTTTATCATTTTTGGTCTTTGACAGAAAACAACCTCCAAGAGCACGAAAAGAAGTGGAACAAAAAAGAATCCTTGGCACTGAACATCATATTTTATTTTCTGATAGGCAATTTCGCGATTTAGATACTGTAGTTGATACATAAAAGTGCGCCTGTTGACCATTGGGGAGGATTGCGAGGGCATAGCTAGTCCCTTTTCTTGCAGAAATGCAAATGATTGGTCGTCCTTTGGTGGAAGACTTGGTACTTTTAGTCTTTTAACCCTTTGGTTCAGCTGGTGGGAGAGAACAATTTTGAAGTAGTTCTTCAGGCTACGTGGACTGTACATCTTTTATGGTTCACTAAGACCACAGTTTGTGCCATGTGATCTTCATTTCTTTATTGTTTCTTTCCTCTTTTACGGTAAATGCCCTCTGGCATTCCCCACATGGATTATTATCTCTTTTTTTTTTTTTTTTTTTTTTTCCCCCACAACCACTCTGAAAGGATTCTCTATATGGGGCCTTCCACGCCGGGGACAGGCAAGACCACACATCCTTCCTTAGCGATGTGGGATTGCAAATGGTGAAGTCAATTCCATCAACATCAGATATCTCTTTTGCCATCCGAAGATTACAACAGAACTGTTCTATAACATGCAATTCTCATTATTAACCAAAACTCTGAAAAAATAACATAAGATTACACAAATATCTCATAGCATAGCCATCTGATTTTGCAAATAACATTAGATTTTATAACGCTCAAACACAAAAGAACAAAACCTATTCCTATAACCAAACCTTTGTGTATTTTGCACAACGTCACTCTGAAGGTGATATATCAGTAGCCCGTCCACTGTTCCCATGGATCTTTCTTAAAGAAGAAGCGACGACTCTCAACAAATCTGTGTTGTCAATTAATTACTATACATTGTGTTTTATTTTCTTTCCAACACCGCTAGAAGCTCCCAGAGGAAGTATGTTACTTTCGGAACTCAGCATTGCTATAATTTCTTGGGCAGGTTGTAAGTCTTCTTAAGAAACTTTGCGGCAGCCTCACCATTCCTGTGACACAAAACTCGCAAAATCGTGTTCGGTTCAGTTGGATCCCATTGACCTGAAGTTGGAGGCAGTGGAAGCTTGGATTTAGCGGCAGAGCCGTAGGCCTCAAGAACTAAACGTCTGAATTGCTCAATTAGGCTCTCTGTAGGAGTACTAAGTAGGGGGAGGATCCGTTTAACTGTTGTTGAAAACTTATCTATTAAATCAGCTGGAAGTCCATCACCATTCGACCAAAATAGATCTGTAAGAAGCTTGAAATCCTCCTTTATTATCTCAGAATCTTGTTGAGTGAAACCACGAGAAGGGCCTCCGGCGAGCAAAACCAACAGGAATCCATCGAAAGAAGCTTTCATTACATCGGTGATAACGCGTGTCCTCACCCTGTCATGCACCGTTGAAGAAATAATTTCCAGGTATTGTTCAAGCTCCTGAAGGAAGGGCTCTATCCTGGAAGATGGAACTTCCCCAACGTACAAGGCATCCCAAAGAACATGAGTTAGCTCATGAAAGATTATCTTGTATGCAATTGCCTCACAGAGTTGTTGGATTCCTTCCGCACAAGCAGTTGCTGAAAGATCAAACCTTTTACCCGTCCCATTTGCAATGTTGTCCCCATGAGAAGAGCATTCAGCATTTTCAAGATGAGCCACTGTTCTCTTCTCCAAAACTCCCAACTCTGTTCGAATCTGCTTCAAAGTATTTAAGCGGACACAAAGCTGGGGTATCCCAAAGGAGTCATTCCCATTTGAAGTTGCAACCTGAGATTTTCTCTTCTGTGTTATTTGTGATTTTTCCTTCTTTTTGAACACACCATGGAACTTTGATCCAGTTGAACATCTTGTCAAAGCAGGCAAAACGGGAACATAAGTGCTCCGGGTCCCTACAGATCAAAGAAAATAATGAAGGGTCATCGAAGAATGCAATAACTTAGGAATCGACACATCAATCTTTCAAAGAGTATGGAATAATACCACAGCCGGACTTGGCCTTCATTACATAGTGTTGGAGACATCTGTCAAAACCAGTCATCAATTCAGGAAGCAAGACTGGGTGATTAGGAATTGGTAACATAAAGAACGCTTCCAAAGTTTCATCTATGATTCGGAGAACTTCAACAGCAGATGGAGCAAAACGCTCCTTGTTGGCCCGTGGATTCCATACCTACAGAAAAGAGATCATCACAACTTGGTCATGCAGAACTAGTAAGAGGGAAGTTTCACCCTGATCCTTAAGGACAAGCTTGGAAGCCAATTGCTATCAGATACTACATATGAAGGAAGCTGGACAAGGTATAGCAGGCCTGGAAAAATTTCTGTAACTTGAAAGGTCATCAACAAAAGTGATGACTAAAAATGTATGTCTGAAGTTCAACAAATCAACAAATAACTTAAGCCTTAACTCATAGCCTTCGAAAAATATACTAAACAGACAAGCCTCTCTAAAAAACAAGCAAAATACTTTCGGACTCCTAAAATGCACTAAAGTCCAAGTCATGAGAATTGAGTTAAAGCACCAACTAATATCCCCGCCCAAACAAACTGACAATGAGAATAACTTTTCCTAGGGTCATCCTGATGATGGTCAAGACAATTTTTGTGCACTAAAGAGGAATATCATCACCCTCAGCCCCTAGCCCCACCAGAAAAAGTCAGCTTTCTCTGGCCTGGCAAGATCTAAACATGAGAGTTCCCCCAACTAAACCACATATCTAAACACGCGAGTCAGCACATACAAGCACTTTTGAACTGGTTGCATGGTATGTACTTACTGTATACCAAAGGTCATTGATAGGGTATCAAAAAGATTTTCTCATCAACAAGCAGCACATACGGATATGTCTGATCCGACTCTCAAGTTTGTGACTTGCTTTCTCATCATGCACTTCTCCACTATTGACCTCTGCATGTGGTCCAGAAGAGAATCAATGCATGCATAATGATGGTGCCATTGCAATGTGACAGGGATATGACCGTGTTTCTGTGTGTGGATGGTCATGTCCTTCTCAATCTCACACTGATAAATAAAACAGAAAAAAGGAAAACCATATCGTATTAATCCATGTCAAATTTGCAGCTCCAGGGCATGCCAAAAATTGAGACTGCAAATCAACTTTGACCAAATTTGAAGAAAATCATCCTATCCCATTAACACATAACTAGAACATCCAAAAAGAAAAAAAAAAAGGGGGGGGAAAACCATTCAGCACACACCTCTTGTTGCAGATTCCGGTCAGTCCATTCCTTCAGTCTGTCCACTCTTGTCTTTATCCATGACCTAACCAGATCAGCAATTACAGCTTCAGCCTCATATGGAGGCATCTGCTGTATAATAGACTTCCCACCGTCCTCACTGTCCACTGCATCTTCAACTGCAATCTGCACAAGATCTTTCTCCAATTTGTCAGCAGATCTCAGCACTCGTACTGTATCAGGTGTTAACTCAGTGATACTGGTAAGAAATTGCTTCAGCTCATTCCCATAGCAAGAATGAAGGGTAGCTACAGCAACACCAGCTGCAAGAGGGTGCCATCTCTTCATTATTGGACTAAATATCTCTTTCTCACTAAGAGCCAGTTCACTGGTCTCTTGTGCAAGGACAGAGAGGGCAGGAAGAGAACTGTTCTGCTTCTTAGACGAATGCTTGCTTGAGTTCACCTTCTCCATTTTCTGCCTTGAGACAAAATCAATAACTTCAGTCATATTTTTCACGGAACAAGTAATGAGTGAGGTTGCTAAAAAATAGATCTATTAATCCATAGATCTATTCAAAGATAAAAAGAGGGAAAATCATTTCTATTTTGTAAGCCCAAAAGTTGGCTGTTGAAAAAAGAAAAATACACTTGGGTAATACATTGGATAAAAGTTCATTATCTGGGCCGACACCATCCACTTGGGATACAGGTAAATATACTCATAATTATATGGTTTGTAGCCCCATTGGACTCTAAACTATCTTGAAAATGTCAATTGAATATGATTGGCAAGTAAAGAGAATAAAAGGAATGGCATATCCAATATATGAGAGAGAATGCTACCATGAGAGTACAGGAGAGTGTGGAAATTTGTAAAATTTTTATGATACAAAATGAATCTGGTTGGATAGAAATGTCATGAAAAGGTCGGAAGTAGTCACAAGTTCCTCTCAAATATTGCAACAAAATTGTAATAGGGATTCAAGTTCTACATTAGAAAGGTGAGGCCTCTATTAAAGAAATTTTCTGCAGTCATACCTGTAGGGGATTCACCAACTCAACAGTTTTAGGATGGTTCACCATCAAAAGCCTACCATATACGTATCCATTGATCCATATTTTGTATTGTATGCACATCCATATTTAAGGATATCAAGCTGAAAAGAAGAAACTTGCCTGAGCAAAGGCAGTTCGTAGTGATGATCTAATATAAGCTTCAACCCTTTCACAGGCCACGTTAGCTTCTTTCCTCTTCTTACGATACTCATGCGAGATATCTTCCACCAGTATCTTTGCTGATAATACCCCTAGCGAGACAACACTTTGCATTGATTCAACATTACCACCGTGGAAAGCAGCACGGTAAGCAATAAGCTTTTTCTCTGCCCAGCCCAACACCAAACTCAAAGTAGAGCTCAAAACCTTCGAGTCAACTGGATCTGTCATTGCATTGGCATCTTTTTCAACTTCAATCATCAGATTATTGGATGCAAATAGAAGGTCACTCTCAACTTGGCCAGTAACAACATAACGTTGGAATAAAACCCATGAGAAACAAAGATTATGCAGCTTCTGGTCCAATCCGAGGATTACCCAGGTCTTCTTTATGAGCTCCAAAACCTCATCAACCTCTTCAATGATGGTTGTTTCTTCACTAATATCAAAACACGCATCCAAGAGCACTTGGTAGAGCCTGAGGTTCAATGGATACCCATCTGCCCAGTGGCATGTATCTGAAGCAGTTCCTTCAAGTGATCTCCCAGCAAGCGACATAACAACATTCCGCAAAGCTTGCATGGATTCACTGTGTTTTCCAGTTTCCAGGGGCTTCTCAAGCGCCCCACGAATAATTTGCCGGAGCCGTTGTGCTGCAGTATCCGTCCTTTCCAGTGGCAGGTGAGGATGCAGGAGAAGTCCTGCTTCCAGAACCTTTAGATTCCTCCTTTGCCAGGCTTCAAATTCTTGCGGATTGGGAAAATCTGAAGATTTGAACTGCTGTAATAGCTCAAGTGGCAAAACCATTGATTCTATTCGTCTTCCAAGCTGATTCAAGATTCAGGAATCGAGGTTAGCAAGAACACGGACATTAGAAATCGATTATAATCACAAGTTTCGCTACGACGGCCTTATCCAAATTGACTAACAATAAGAACTTTTAGCGCCATTAAACAGCAAACATACTCCCAAAAAATCAATATAAAAACAAACAAAAGACAATGAGTATAATAAGCACAAAATTACAAGACGATAATGGATACAAAAAGTGCGAGAGCTTAATTCTCAACGTTGATTTAACAAGCAAAAGGTTTAGTCGGAATCATATTTTTGCTTTCAGTAATCAAGTAAGAGAGAAATCCGAAACAAATAAGTTCACCACCCCAAAACATAGTTTTCACTTGCGTTTTCGCTGTTAAATACAGAATTTGGGGATAAAAGAAGAACAAGTTCAAAATTTTCCGTTTTTCCTTTCAGTTCCCCCAGCTTTCTCAACTTCCAAACAGAATCCAAATCTGAAAACGAATAAATTAACCAAAGAAAAAGAGAACTGACACTATATCCCAACCCAGTTTGTGAATTTCTCAAACAGAAAGGTCAAAGCTAGTTTCTTTCTTTGTTGTCTCACCTGCCCAGCAGCGACCCTCAACAGGGCTCTCCTAATTCTCGAATCTGTTTGCTCCGAAACCCTCATCTGGAGCCTCATCAGCTCCCCAGTTGTCACTGCCTTCTTCGCCCGCCCCTGACTCACGGAGTCATTACCACCATTCCTCTTCGACGACGCCGATTTTAACCCCAGCGCCTTCTTCACACGGCTCGCTGCCGACGAGGTAAGCGATCTCTGAAGCGACGCCGACGAAGTAAGCGACGGAGTCCGGTCCGCCTTATCCGACTGCGAGATGTAGGTCAACGGCCTCGTCCCGGTGCTTCGGCACGCGGCGACGAGGATCTCGTAGGCTGTCTCTCGCAGCTCCGACTCTGAGAGGTTCAAACCCAGTTCGCCGAACGGGGAGGGAAGGTCTTCGACCGGGTAAACGGGCTGAGGCTGGTACTGCATGGGTGCCTGGAACTCCTCGTGTCTTTTGGAGCCGCCAAGTAAGAGTCTCTTGGAGGAACCCAAGATTCTGTCTCTCAAAACACTCGCCATTCTCGGTGTGATAGGCGTTTCGGTTTTGTAGCCGCGTGCGTTTACGGGTCGCTTTTTCTGGTTTCTGCTTGAGAGTGAGAGCCCAAAAAGAATGAGAAGTGGGGCTGGGGCTCTGTTATCGTTGCTTGACTTTAAAGAAAACCATGATGGTGTGACAGAGGAAGGAGAGCTTGACAGTGAATTTTACAGAAAAGGAAGAGAAAGGTGACAGTTTTATCTGTTTTTTTTCCCTTTGCGCAACAAGCAGAGAAGGAATCTGCAAGTACTTTTGTCTCTGTGTGAATGATGAGTGAGAGAGAGAGAGAGAGGGGGGTGCCGAAGGGAAGGACTGAGAAATTGGGAATTGGGAATTGGGATGGAAGGAAAAGTTGGGTGGAGGGTGAGGAAGAGGTGCCGTGGGGTTTGGGAAAGAAAGAAGCCGCGGGAGTTGAAAAGGCGAACAAGTAGAGGAATCGGATATTTGATTTGAGTTCATGCATGGTCTGGGTGAGTGTTAGGAGTATACAACAATCATTAACTTTTGTAGGGCATTTCATCTTTCTTCCTCTTTGTTTTGCTTTTTCTATAATCACTTTATTTTTTATTTTTTTATTTGGGTGATGCTTCCGTGTTGTGATTGATGGATCCATCTCTTTCAATACAACCCAATAGTTTCATCATTTAGGTATCCAATAATAAGCACCTCCAGACTGTCTTGTTGATTAGATTGTCATAAAAGTGGGGTTCATGATTTAGTTAATAAATAAGATTATATGTAACTCATAATTTAGATCAATATGTCTTTTGTAACTCATGATTCATGTATGCTTTTCGTAATAAAAAACTCATAAAATCGAGGATTTCATCAACATTAATTTTGAACGGTGATGCAATGTCATATACATAAATTATAATTTTAACAGGAAAAGAACTTCATATGAAGGCCTTCACTACCAAAATCCACCCAAATCCTGATGACTTGAACGCTAATGCAATGTCATATATATAAATAAATCATAATTTTAACAGGGAAAGAACTTCATATGAAGGCCTTCACCACCAAAATCCACCCAAATCCTGCTGTCATCAGCACCCCAATTCACTGCACAACCCACAACAATCCCCTACGTCTTATGATGATGATGATGACGATGATATATATATAAAGCATACAAAACCTATCAAAGTCTTTACACTATATCTAAAGATATTGGTGGATTTGATTTCCGGCGAGGCGCTTGTATGCTCAAACGACGACCCATCACGACCAAAATGCAGCATCTCTATCGTGAGTAAACAAAATATCAAATGCCTAACAGACGCCACAGCGATGACGTCCTTTGGACGACCCTGACTAATGCAAAACTCACCTAATATGTTCGGTTCATGACATTTGGAGTTCATAAAGCCAAATTCAGTAGAATCCAAGAGGGTTAGGGCCTCTGACCCCATCAGTTTGAACAAACAAAGATTTTCTTGACGATGGTTGTTAGATTTGTCTGTTTTGGGGTTTCCCTGGAACCTTCGGCTCACTCTATTTCAGTTCCAGTACAAGTTCCAACCCAACTGCATATTCAATTCCAGTCCCGGAGGGAAGTGGTTGGCGCACAATGCGAAGCGGGTGTGATATTCTAGTTTTTTGCCTGCTCCTTTTTGAAACACATCTTACCATTTCTTCCTAATTTTCCTATACTCAATAAAATAAATATGTTAAAAATATTAATTTTTCTCACTTTGATTAATATCTTACAATTTTGAGGATGCGAGTAGTCTTCACAACAATCCAAACCCCTATTCAAGAGCACCCACAAAACAAAAGAGTCATTTTTCTAATGATGCATTTGTTTACTCAATCCCTACGTCAATATGAAAAGTTTCCTACCAAAGGTGGCAATGATTTTCTCTTTCAACAATTAACGTTAGTATTGCCGACCTCAGTTTGGTTTGATGTCCCATCCAAATATTCAAATCCGGCACACAACCTTGTTACCTAACATTCAATCCTTTGTTCTTTTCTCCCTTATTTTATTCAACTACCGCTAGCAGATTCATTAGATGTGCAACTTGTTCCAACGTTGTCTTTAGATTTTCTGTGTCTTGAAAGACTTGGGGGGAAAGGTGTTGGTTATGACCAATTGCATCTGGATCAGGCACTTGGATTGCTACTCTTCTGCAAAAAGATAACCATTCGGTGGGAAAAAGAGTAAGTAAAAAGGCTGTTAAGGATCCTTCTGGAGGAATTCACTGGAATTGATAATCAACCCTTTTACTTCATTGAGATTATCATTATCCAAATGGTCATGATCAAAGCCTAATTATACATAATTAGTACCGGATACTCCTACCAAAGGGGCCGTGCTAGTAGGTTTTCTGATATATCAAGCAAGAGTTTGTTCATTAGATAACTAAATGGCTAAATAGTAGCATAAATTTTATATTGTTCAAATTTTGTTCAAAAATCATTTTTATGAAGCAAAAAGAATCATCTATTATTAAGTTAACTTTTTGATAATAATAAAATTTTTAACATAATATCATAGTGCATGTTTTATGTGTTTAACTTTATCATGATATAACTCTTCATAATTTCTAGTACATTACTTTATCTCATCATTTGTAAACTAGCTTACACATATAGTGTGCTAAATAGTACCAAAACTCTTACATTTCTTAAATCTTGTTTATAATCCTTTTTTATAAGGAAGAAGGCTTACCGTTTCTTAAATTATTTGTAGAGAGGATTAAATTTTCTACCAACAATATAGTACAGTTATTATTCTCTCATTAGATATCCATTTATAATCAAGTAGTCTTTTGCTCAACAGTAAATCAATTCTCTCTTTATCTCACATTAAAAACCTACTAAAACTTCATTATATTTATTTATTCAAGAAAAGGGATGAACAAGTATAACGGTTATTATAAGGACTCTACTTCATTTTTTCCATGATTTTGTCGCCATTTGGTGACAATTCCTTAACCCTTTCTAAGCATCAAAACACAAAATTTCACTCCAGGCTAAACCACACACAACAAATGGCCTGCACATTTCATGGGGTAATCTTACATTTGGCGCTGCATATTAGACTCCGAAGCTAGTATTCTGTCTTTGGGTATGTTTTATAAAGGTGTAGTCAACTTTGCGCTTGTTAGATGACCTTAACTCATTAATAACACCCTTTATAGAATTATGGTGCTGGTACATAGACATCTGGCTCCAAGATGACCTATAACAATGCTGGACTTGCTCAAATTATCAAATAAAGAAGTTGAATCTGGGCAACAGCGAAGATCTTTGGTAAGTTTAGAGTAAAAATTAGCAGCAAGGGCGAAATCGTACTTACGTTTGTAGGTGACAAAATTATAACTTTTCAAAATATTGTAACACTAACATGAGAGAGAAATAAAATATGAAAAAAGAGACGAAAAGAAGTTTGTGCATAAAAAAGGAAAAAACAAAATAGAGAAATTGTTAGGGAAAAATTTCATAACAATTTTACATGGGATTTATGAATTTAGTTAAGGAAAAATTTCAGACATTTCCTATCTCCCAAAAAAAAAAAATTTACTTGGGATTGTGAATTATCAAATAAATAAAATAAAAATAAGGCTGCAAGAGGAATAATCACTCTTCTCAATTAAGGTCCTTCCTTTGGTATAAAACCTAAGTATGTGACAATAAGCTAGAGATGTGACGTTGAACTACACAGAATCTACTACAATGAAAGCTATGGTTAAGGATCATGATGGGGAAAACATATAAAGTGTCCCATTTTGATTGAACTTGTTAGCTATACCTACACCTACACACACGGTCACATCATTCACCTCCTCATGAGTACCCTAGTTCTATAAAGGTATCGATATCCTTGTATTCTTCCATGTATAAACACAACTTGTACATTACTTGAAATAATAATATATACAAAAAAATATACTTCAGCTGCATTATCTTCTTCATGTTTCTTCTGATATCCTTCCGACTGATGTGTTTTTGGCCGGTCATAATTTAACTTGGTATCGAGCCAGTCTAGCGTGAGCTAACCCTTCTCCGATTGCTTCCCGTGGACCCTCCTCTTTTTTACTCTTCATCTCGACCCAAGCCCACCTCCCTCTTCTACTCGGCCCGATGTCTACCTCCTCCCATACCGGCCTAAATAGCTTCAAGCCCTTTGACCCGACCCATACCTCCTCAAACCCTACCGTCCTCTTGTTGTTGTCGCTGTCGGAATGCCTGAACGGTAGCAATTATATTATTTGGTAGACGATGATCGAACCCTACCTTGATGCCGCCCAGCTCCTCCCTATTGTTGACGGTTCTGAACTTGAACCCCCTATACATCTCTTCCTTCCCGCTTCCATTTTCGCCTCCACCTCTTAGCCCTTTCTACCCACTCGCGTCCCCAATCCCGCCCATACCCAGTGGCACATGTGTGATCAGACCACCATGGGATGGCTCCTCACAACCTCCACCCTTCCCATAGTGGCCCAGTTAACCACCCTTCACTCCTCGGCAGCCATCTAGAGATATTTAGCTACCACCTTTGCTGCCCAATCCACCATCCGTGCCGCCCCCTTACGCATGGAGCTTCAATCTATACGTCGAGAGGGCCGCACCATTGCCGAATACCTTGAACAAGCCACCCACATCGCCGACCAACTCGCCCTCATTGGCAAACCCCTCTATGATTTTGACTACAATACCCATGTTTTTTAGGGGTTAGGTTTTGAATTTCAGCCCCTCGTAGTCGTTATTTTTGTTTCTTCTTGGATTGCGCCGTTGTCGTGTGAAGACCTCCACAGACACATGTTCTCCCACAAGTTAATGGTCAATGTTGCCACTCAAGATGTTGCCGCTGCCTCTCCACCTGCGGCATTTGCAATTCACAATATGCCCTATTCTATTTTAGCGAATCAGGCCTCTTCCCTACTGGCGTGGCCTCCATGCGCCCCTCCAGCATACTCCTCACCCTTGGTGCTATCGAACCCTTCTCTTCTGCCAGCAAACCCCTCATCAGCGTCACCATATACGGCGGCCGGTGGCCGAGGAGGACGCTGGCGCATCCGCTATTGCTAGATTTATTGCTGGCGTGGCCATTATGCCACCGCTTGCTAGGACACATACAGCCCAACCCCTCCCACCCCGCTGGCCCCATCCACTCCTTTTAATTCGCAGGCCCACACTCAACCCCCCCTCCCCCCCTCTTCAAACCTATCTCGCCCAAGCCCACCCACTAGCCTCCTTTAACCCAACCCATTATCCCTCCCCTCTTTTGGTGCACTTCTCTTCAGCCTTCTCCCTCTCCCTTTACACCCTCATATTCCCCCACTTCGGGCCTAACCCAGTTATCTCCTTTAGCCTTCAATCCTTCCTCCCTTTTAAGTCCACCTCCTCAGGCCCATCTTCCCTCCACCCCTCCCCCCTCCCCTCTCTGCCCTTATTGCCTTTTCTTGGTTTGCTGATTCTAGGGCCACTCATCATGTTACTAACAACCCCGCCTCTCTCACCATTGTCACTCCATACACTGGTTCTTAGCAGCTGACCGTGGGCGATGGTGTTTCTCTCCCCATCACCCATATAGGTACTTTTCAGTCCTCTTTTTCGTCATATTTTCGCTTGTCTGATGTCCTTGTTGTTCCTGGTATTACTAAAAATCTTCTTTTTGTTTTGCATTTTACTCATGATAACCATTGTCTCTTCCATTTTCATGATACTCACTTTATTGCTCACTCCTTATGCACTGGTCAGATCCTCCTCCACAGTCCTCTTGATCACAGCTTGTACCGCCTCTCCTTGTCTGGCCCCATTCCTTCTCCGTTTGCATTGTCTGTTTCGTCTTTTAACTCTCTTACATTGTGGCATCATTGCTTGGGACATGCCTCATTTGATGTAGTTGTTTGTCTTTTGTCTTCTACGAACACCCTCGTTTCTCAGTCCTTTCTTCCCCTATGTACTGCATGTGCTCTTAATAAGAGCCATCACCACCCCCACCCCCCTTACCTAGTCTTGAGCCTCTTCTCCCTTTGAACTAGTTCATTTTGATGTATAGGGTCCCACTCCTGTAACTTCTTCTAATGGTTATAAATATTATGTTTGCTTCGTGGATGATTATTCTCGTTTTACTTGACTCTACCCCTTCTCCTCTTGCTCACAATTCTTTTCTATTTTCACTGCCTTTCACTCCTATATCACCACCCAGTTGCAACTTCCTTTCCGCGCTATTCAGTGTGATGGTGCTCTTGAGTTCCTTTCCTCTGCTGTTCGTACCTTTCATACCACTTATGGTATCCATCAGTTATCGCTTGTCCCTACTCTCCGTTCTAGAATGGTACTGCTGAACAAAAACATCGTCATGTTATTGAGACAAGCATCACCTTCCTCACCCATTCCTTTGTCCCCCTTCACTTCTGGGACTTCATCTTTAAGACTTCCATTTTCTTGATTAATCATCTTCCTACCCCTGTCCTTGATCATCTTTCTCCTTGACAAACTATTTTTCACTCCCCTCTTGATATCTCCCTTCTTCGTGTATTTGGTTGTGCCGTTTTTCCTTATTTGCACCATTTTGCCCCTCATAAACTTTCTTCTCGTTCTCGTCCTTGTATTTTTCTTGGCTATCCTCCCGGTTATCATGGTTATCATTGCTACTGTCCCGAAACCCGGTGTCGCTTCTACATCACTGTAGATGCTTTCTTTGATGAGTCCACCTTCCCTTTTGCTCACCTTTCCCCTCCCTCTTCTTCCCCTTCTCCTTCCCCCCTATTTCTCTTCCCCTTTTCTCCTCTGATCCATCCATTGTGGCTCAGTTCCTTCCTTCCTCCTCTTCCTCTAATCCCTCCCCTTCCTCTCCTTCTTCCCCTCATTCTTCTCCCCTACCTACCCTACCCTTTTCCTCTCCTCATACTAGTCCCACCCCTCCTACCCTTTGCCATCCTATGATTACCCACCTGAAAAGATGGCACAATTACCCATCGCACCCTTACCTGTAATCACACCTTTGCTCTCATTACCCAGACTCACCCCTACCCTGAACCCACCTCTTTTACTTAGGCTTCTCAAGATCCCCACTGGCGTTCTGCCATGGCTACTAAGTACACCGCCCTTATTCAAAACCATACCTGGGATCTTGTTCCTTTACCCTCTTATGCCCGTCCTATTGGCTGTAAGTGTGTCTACAAGGTTAAACTTCGTTTTGATGGTTCCCTTGAACGGTACAAAGCCCGACTTCATGCCTTCTCTGATGCTAGTTAGGCTGGTAATCGTGATGATCGACGCTCTGTTGGTGGCTTTTGTGTCTTTCTTAGCTCTAATCTTATTTCCTGGTGCTCGCGCAAACAGCGGACTGTTGCTTGCTCCAGCACCAAAGCTAAGTACAAATGCCTTGTTGACACTGCTTCTGAAGTCATTTGGATTGAGTATCTTCTTCGTGATCTTCGGGCTCTCCCCTCTCATCTTCCTACTCGTTAGTGTGACAATCTCTCTACTCTCTATCTTGTAGCTAATCTTGTAATTCATGCTCACACCAAACACATTGAGATTGACTATCACTTTATTCTGGAGTGCTTTATCCGTGGTTAGCTCTACATTCAGTTCATCTCATCTGTTGATCAACCTGCAGACATCTTCACCAAAGGCCTTTCTACTGCGCGCTTCCGTTCTTTGCAATCCAAGCTAACTGTTCATTCTGACCAATCAGCTTGCGGGGGAATGTCAGCTATACCTACACCTACACACATGGTCACATCACTCACCTCCTCATGAGTATCCTAGTTCTATAGGGGTACCGATATCCTTGTATTCTTCCGTGTATAAACACACAGCTTGTACATTACTTGAAATAATAATATATACAAAAAATATACTTCAACTGCATTATCTTTTTCTTGTTTCTTCCGATATCCTTCCGGCTAATGTGTTTCCAACTGGTCACAGTTCAACTGAACTTATAAAAAAATACCAAAACACTTATAATATAGTTTAAAATACAAGTAGAAGATATAAACATCATAATCAATATAAAAGAATTTTTTACGTGGAAAACTTATTCAATATAAAGGATAAAAATCATGAAATCGATCAAGGAGTCTACTCAAATCTCTACTATATAAATCTTTAGGTTTATAACCCAATCAAGTCCTTAACAATCTCAACTTGAAAAAGATTTACTAATAAAACAAACAAGTTGTAGACATTAACTTAATCAAGAATTGTTGGTCCAATCTAACCCATATTTGAAATTTGTTGTTGGGTCTTCTTAAGGAAATGTTGCCTTAATTTTTTTTATTTTTTTTTAAAAATGGGTTTTTTCTAATGGGTGACTGTCAAAAAAGAAAAAGATAGAGAAAAGAAAGAAAAGAGCAAGATTTTTGCAAGAATTAAAAGCCTTACGTAATAGTTGATCAAATAGTTGATTAAGGTCAATTAATGTCTAATTAAGCTAATTTTTTGTCAATAGGTTCAAAATTGGGTGTTCTTCATTGTGAATGGTTGAATTTTCATTTGAAACTTTTTAAATCAAGAGATCTTGGTCGAGAATCTAGGTGATTTTTCTCCAACTTCTCTCCAACAATAAGTCCCAAATATTGACCAATATTTGATTGAACTTGTGAAAAAATAATAAAACACCAATAATATAATTTGAATTATAAGTAAAAGATGCAAAGGCCATAATCAAGATAAGATAATTATTTACGTGAAAAACTCCCCCAATGTAAAGAATAAAAACCACAAAACTAAGACATCAACTTAACCAATAAAAGTTAGAAAAAAAAGTTGGAAAGAAAATCACTTAAATTTTTTACCTAAAATTGACTTATTTAAAGAGCTCTAAATGATAATTCAACTATTCACAATGAAAAACACCCAATTCTAAACCTACCAACAAAAAATCAATTTAATTAGACCACAAACCGACAATCATCAAGTATTTGATTAATCTTGTACATGGTTCATAATTCCTACTAAAATTCTACTCTTTTATTCGTTTTTCTCTTTTGTTTCTTTTTTATGGCAACCCACAAATAAAAACCTCTTCTTTTTTTTTCCTTTTTTTTTCAAACCTTAGAGCAATATCACTTTAAGAGAATCTAATAATAAATTCCGAACATAGGCTAGACTAGCCCAACAGATCACACCCATGCAGTCTCAATTACCATTTGGAGTGCCGTGCGAGATCAGGTGTAAAAGGGTCTGTGATTCAAAGGAAGAATGAAAGCGAAGCACAAGCTTCGACACGCCGTAGACCTTTTGTATTCTCGTGGGTCCGCGACCTCGGAGGCGTACACTCGTCTTGTGCTCGATTGCGTCCGAGCCAACGACACGGAACAAGCGAAGCGACTGCAACACCACATGGAGCTTCACTTCTTTCAACCCGACGACACTTTCGTTCAGAATCGTCTTCTTCATCTATATGCTAAATCAGGGAAACTTTTGGATGCTCGAAAACTGTTCGAAAATATGCCTAAAAGGGATGTTTTCTCTTGGAACGCTATGCTATCTGCGTATGCGAAGACGGGGTCGGTGGAGGATTTACGAGCGACTTTTGGTTTGATGCCTTTCCGTGATTCGGTTTCTTATAACACGATGATTGCAGGTTTTGCTGGAAATGAGTGTTCCAGCGAGGCCTTGGAAGTGTTTGTGAGAATGCGGGAAGAAGGCTTTGAGCCTACGGAGTATACCCATGTGAGTGCATTACATGCATGCTCGCAGATATTGGACTTGAGGCGTGGGAAACAGATTCATGGGAGGATTGTTGTAGGCAATTTGTGTGGTAATGTCTTTATTCGGAATGCTTTGACAGATATGTATGCCAAATGCGGTGATATTGATCGTGCAACATGGTTGTTTGATCGAATGGTTGACAAGAATGTGGTTTCCTGGAATTCGATTATCTCTGGGTATCTGAAAAATAGACATCCTGAAAAGTGCATTGAGTTTTTCCGTGAAATGAGGTCATCAGGTTTCAAGCCTGATCAAGTTACAGTTTCAAATGTCCTAAGTGCTTATATTCAATGTGGATACATCGATGAAGCTAGTAAGATATTTAGTGAGATTAAGGAGAAGGATAAGATCTGTTGGACCACAATGATAGTTGGTTATGCACAAAACGAGAGAGAAGAGGATGCTTTGATGTTGTTTAGGGCAATGCTACTAGCAAATGTTAGACCTGATAGTTTTACTATATCAAGTGTGGTTAGTTGCTGTGCCAAATTAGCTTCTTTGTACAGTGGCCAGGCTGTTCATGGAAAGGCAGTTCATATGGGAGTCGATGATGGTTTGCTTGTGTCTAGTGCCCTTGTCGACATGTATTGCAAGTGCGGAGTCACTGCAGATGCTTGGATGGTGTTTCAAACAATGCCAACTTCAAATGTGGTTTCTTGGAATGCAATGATCGGAGGTTATGCACATAATGGACAGGATAAAGAGGCCTTGGCCCTTTATGAGAAAATGCTGCAAGAAAACTTGAGACCTGATCATGTCACTTTTATAGGTGTTTTATCTGCCTGTGTCCATGCTAATTTGATGGAACAAGGACATGAATATTTTGATTCAATCAGCAAGCAGCATGGTATGATACCCACTTTGGATCATTATGCATGCATGATCAATCTCCTTGGTCGTTCAGGTTACATGGATAAAGCAGTAGATCTCATTGAACATATGCCCCATGAGCCAAATTCCTTAATCTGGTCTACTCTTCTATCTGCTAGTGCAATCAAGGGTGACATCAAACATGCAGAGATTGCGGCTACGCATCTCTTTGTATTGGATCCACTCAATGCCGGGCCTTACATCATGCTTTCCAACATGTATGCCACTTGTGGAAGATGGAAAGATGTGGCATCCGTGAGATCTCTCATGAAGAGCAAGAATGTCAAAAAGTTTGCTGCTTACAGTTGGATTGAAATTGACAACAAAGCTCACAAATTTGTTTCAGGAGATCGAACTCATGTGGAAACAGAAAACATTTATAAAGAGCTAGACAGACTGATTAAGAAGCTCCGTGAAGCTGGCTTTGCCCCTAGTACGCACTTGGTCCTACATGATGTAGGGGAAAAGGAAAAGTACGAATCTATCTGTTACCATAGTGAGAAATTAGCTCTTGCATTTGGGCTAATTCGAAAACCTCATGGAGGGACACCCTTAAGGATTATAAAGAATATTCGTGTTTGTGGAGATTGCCATATGTTTATGAAGTTTGTATCCAAAATACTTGGACGATCAATTATCTTGAGAGACTCAAACAGATATCATCATTTCACTGAAGGGAATTGCTCTTGCAATGACTACTGGTAATCAAAGTCCCTCGCTGATTGGAAAATTCGCCAGGGAAAATTTGTTGAACTTGGAACGAAACAATGCTGCAAGGATGAACATAAAACAGGAGCAAGGCACTTCCAAGGAAGTTCTGAAAAGCGGTGGCAGGGAGAGGAACCGTAGTGATTTAGAAAGCCCTGCTGCAAGTAAAACTCCATTATTTTGGACTTGAAAATAAACAGGCGCTTTAAAAATAGGTATGCAGGAGAAAAATATCAGAAAAGAGCAACTGTTTCAACGATAACGTAAAGGGGGATAACACTTGAAACTGGTGAGAGCTAGCAACACCTGAAACTTACTGGCAGCTCCAAGAGGAGGAACATCCGGAGTTGAATAAGGCAAAAGACGTGAACTATTTTCGTTGAATGTGTTGGTTGTAATTGTTGTGTAACTTGGAAGGGCGGGATCAGTGACGAAATCCAAAAGTCTAACAAGATCTTCTGTTGCCATTTGGAAATCAATTATTCTGGGACTTTTCTTTTTTACTTTACCCTGGTTGGCATTTGCAAAGCAGCAAATAAATGGAAAAACTGAAGAAGGCGACTGAGGAAAAACAGGGGTGCATTTTTAGATGTTATATGTAGTTGATTGTAGCATCGAGATGTACATGGCACAATAAGATCAACTGTGTTCTGTCCAAAGGACAGAATACCTCCCCAGATTAACCGTTGATTTGTAAGCTTGCAACTGGTATAATAAAATATATACACGGCATCATCGATGCTGGGGGAAAGTGACAGGACATAAGGTTATTGAATCTGTAAAAGGCTTGTGTTTCTTTCATGTTATAATGTCTGTGGCTTGGAAGTGTTTTAAGAATGTTTTCCTTTCTTCTTGGGTTTGCATATCTCAAGTAGCATGGTTTTGCTTTCTTTTTGTAAGTGTTATATCTTCGATTTAAGAGGCATATGATGGGTGTGAAGTTGTATTTACCCGGCCTGCTACAATCTTAGATTTTCCACACAACTTAGGATTTTCCAGATTAATTAAGATTGTGATTTTAGATTGACATATAAAGTTACTATCTTACTCTAATCCTTAATTTCAGCTTCATCGCTATCAACCGCCACTTGCAACGAGATGATTACAATCTAATGTGCGTATAAAGAAGGAAACTTAAACCTCTCTGGGAATAAAGAGAATTTCACTTCCATTTACTTAGATTCCAGTAGCATTACAGTGGGGAAGACCCCATTTTAACAGAAATAAGGATACAGTGTAATCAACGCAAATTCACCACACACTTTCTGAACAAACCACAACATTTATTTTATTACATATTCATTATTTCCGGTGAGCAAACCATCTCAGAGCTAGATGAAGTTAGAAAACGGTAAAGGTGAAAATGGAGAAGATAATGAATAGTAAAGCTTCTCTGTATATTGTAAAATAAAACCCCCCTTAACGTTTATACAAGAGACCCATCGTATATATAAAGAATGAACAAATATAACAAATATAATAATACAATCTGTAACTCTAGGAGGCTAGACTCTGTGACTCTAGTCTAGTCACTGTAGTTGGAGGCTACGGTGACGGGTCTGACGTGAGGTGTTGTCTAACATCCCCCCGCAAGCTGATGGATCCGATAGGACCGTCAGCTTGGACAGCAACAACCGAAAGCGAGATGTGGATAAGCCTTTGGTGAAGATATCCGCAGGCTGATCAGCTGAGGAGATGAAACGAACAAGTAGCTGGCCACGAAGATAGCGTTCCCGAATGAAGTGGTAGTCAATCTCAATATGTTTAGTTCGCGCATGAAAAACCGGGTTCGCCGCTAGGTAGAGAGCGGATAGGCTGTCGCACCATAGGGTGGGGGGGAAAGGAGGAAGAGCACGCAGATCCCGAAAAAGGTACTCAATCCAAATAACCTCAGCAGCAGTGTCAGCGAGGCACTTGTACTCGGCCTCAGTACTGGAACGGGCAACAGTACGTTGTTTGCGAGAGCACCAAGAGATGAGATTGGGGCCAAGGAACACACCAAAGCCACCAACCGAACGACGGTCATCACGATCACCCACCCAACTAGCATCAGAAAAGGCATGGAGAGCAATGGAATAGCTGCGAGTCAGATGAATACCATAGCGAGGAGTGTCAGTGAGATAGCGCAGGATGCGCTTAACTAAGTGCCAGTGACTAGTAGTGGGAGCATGAAGAAACTGACAAGCCGAGTTAACTGAGTAGGCAATATCCGGCCGAGTGAGAGTGAGATACTGAAGGGCCCCAACGATGCTGCGGTAGTGAAGGGGATCGGGTAGAGGATCGCCATCCCACTGGGAGGGAGTGTCAGCAGGAGTGCATGGAGTCAGAACAGCACGAGCATCAGACATCCGAGCACGAGATAAAATATCATGAGTGAACTTGGCCTGATGAAGAAGTAAGCCATGAGGAGTGTAAAGAGCCTCAACGCCAAGAAAGTAATGAAGGGGGCCAAGATCCTTGATGGCAAATTCCCGTTGAAGTGCTAAAAGGAAAGAGGATAGAGGGGCCTGAGAGGACCCTGTCAGTAAGATGTCATCAACATAAACCAACAAAAACATACTGTACTGAGGAGTGTGCAGCAGGAAGAGAGATGTGTCTGCCGTAGAAATGGAGAAGCCAATAGAGAGAAGGAAAGTGCTCAGCCGCTGATACCAGGCGCGAGGAGCCTGCTTGAGGCCATAAAGGGAGCGGCGAAGACGACAAACATGCTGAGGATGAGAGGCATCTAAGAAGCCAGGAGGCTGGAGCATATACACCTCCTCAGAGAGAGAACCATGCAAGAAGGCATTGGAGACATCAAGCTGACGGAGAGCCCACCCGCGAGAGTAGGCAATGGAAATGAGAGTGCGAATAGTGACCGGTTTGGCCACCGGACTAAAAGTCTCCGTGTAATCAATGCCAGGCTGCTGATGAAAACCGTTCGCCACAAGGCGAGCTTTATAGCGCTCGAGAGAACCATCCGAGCGAAGCTTGACCTTATAGACCCACTTACAACCAATGGGGCGAGCACCAGGAGGAAGTGGAACCAAGTCCCATGTACCATTCTGGAGAAGTGCCGTATACTCAGCGTGCATGGCGGCCTGCCACTGAGGGTCCCTGACTGCCTGAGAGAAGGTGGTGGGTTCAGGGTAGGGGTGAGCAGTGGCAGTAAGAGCAAAGGTGTGGTTACGAGCCAGGATACGGTACCGTCCTTAAGGCGGGTGATCATGGTGTGACAAGGAGGGCGAGAGGGGGGGGGATCGGGGGTGGGGAAGGGGAAGAGGAGGTAGGGGAGGAAGTGAGGGGAGGAGAGGGGGAAGGTGTGGGAGAGGAGGGATGGGAGGGGGAGAAGGGGGTAGGGGAAGGGCAATAGGAGTCGGAGCTGGAGAAGGAGGGGGGGAGGGAGCGGGTGTGGAGAAGGGAAAGGTGGTCTCATCAAAGAGAGCATCAACAGTGATATAGAAACGGCGAGTAGAAGGGCAATAGCAACGGTAGCCACGATAACTAGGGGGATAACCCATGAAAACACACGGACGAGAGCGAGGGGTGAGCTTGTGGGGAGCATAGGGTCGGAGATAGGGAAAGGTGGCATAGCCAAAAACACGAAGAAGGGAAAGATCAGGGGGAACATGAAAGAGGACTTGCCAAGGAGAAATGTGATCAAGAACGACTGTGGGGAGACGATTAATCAGGACAACTGTGGTTTCAAAAGCAAATTCCCAAAAAGAGAGAGGAACGGAAGCATGGGTAAGGAAAGCAAGACCAGTCTCAACGATATGGCGATGTTTCCGTTCCGCGGTCCCGTTCTGGAACGGAGAGTACGGGCAGGAAACACGCTGGTGAATACCGTGAGTGGAAAGATAGAAACGAAGATCGGAGGAAAGAAACTCAGGAGCACCATCGCACTGAATGGCGCAGAGTGGGTGAGAAAACTAGGTGGAGACAAATGAATGAAAAGATCGAAAGATGGAAAGAAACTGAGAACGAGTGGTGAAGGGGTAGAACCAAGTAAAGCGAGAGTGATCATCAATAAAGCAAATGTAATATTTATAACCATGAAAAGAAGTTACAGGAGCAGGACCCCATACATCAAAATGAACCAGTTCAAGGGGGTGGGAAACCCGAGACTGGGTAGGGGGTGGGGATGGCGGTGACTTTTACTAAGAGCACACGCAGTACATAAAGGGAAAGGGGTGCGAATAAAGGGAGTGTTGGTAGAAGTCAAAAGACGGACGACCGAGTCAGAGGAAGCATGTCCCAAACGGTGATGCCACAGGGTAAGCGAGGCAGAAGTAGTGGCGGAAAGTGCTGAAGGAGACAAAATGGGGACAGGAGGTGAGAGGCGGTATAAGCCGCGATCAAGACGTCCGCTAAGGAGGATCTGACCAGTAGACAAGGACCGAGCACAAAAATGAGTGTGATAAAAGATGAAGACACAATGATTCTCAAGGGCAAAATGAGAGACAGATAATAAGTTTCTAGCAATGCTAGGAACAACCAAAATATTAGTAAGTCGAAGATAATGATGAATGGGAGAGAAAAAGGTACCAATGTGAGTAATGGGGAGAGAAACCCCATCACCAACAGTCAACTACTGGGGGCCTGTATAAGGAACAGCGGAAGAGGAGGCCGCATGGGCCGAAGGGGGGGAATTGAGGGAAGGAGGAGAGGAAAGATGGGCTGGAGGAGGCAGGGGGGGTAAATTATAAGGGGCCTGATGAGGAGAAGGGGCTAAAAAAGGATAAGGGGCCGGATAAGAGGGGAGGGCCCGGTTGGGCTGGGCCATGGAAAGGGGAGTGGACTGAGCGGGCTGGGCGGTGTATGAGGAGGGGGCCGAGGGGTGAGGGGGGTGAGGAGCAGCGAAGTGGGCTGAGGGGAGGGAGTGTGAGGAGGGCTGCGGGGGAGAGGGGGGAGTGAAGTGAGCGTTATAACGCTCACGGCACGTAAAGGCATAGTGGCCCTAACGGCGGCAGATTTGGCAGAAAGGCGGGCGCTGCCGCCGGAGACTGGAACAGGAGAAGGGTTTGGGAGAAGGGGAGGCAGGGAACCCGATGAAGGGGCGTGTGGAGGTCCACTCGCCGCCGAAAGGGCCCGATGAACGAAGGCAGTAGGGGCCCCGTGATGTGCTGTGAACGCGGCAGGAGGCGGAGCACCGGGGAGATCCCGGTTGTTGATGTCGACAGAAGCCTCGTGAGAAAGAAGAAGACCGTTTAGATCTTCCCGAGAGAGCGGCGCCACCCGAGAGCTGACGGAGACCGCGACGGCTAGGGCACGATAATCCGGCCCTAAGCCGCGAAAAACGTGAATGTGATACTCACTATCATGCAGAGGTTCTCCAATCAGGGCCAACTAGTCTGAAATCTGCGTGACCTCTTGAAGAAAATTCGCCACAGATCGGTCGCCGCGGTGGAGATTCTGTAGATCTAAGCGCAAGGCGGCGGCGCGTGCAGTGGACTGCTGGGCGAACGTGGTGGCAAGATGGTTCCAAATGGCGGCCGACGTCCGGAACGTGGTAAGTTGCGCGACGATGGGGGCGGTGGAGGTGGTGAGGATCCACCCCATCGCCGTGCGGTCGCGGATGCGCCAGTGGGCATGGGCCGGGTTGGGTACTCGGGTTGGGCCAACTGCAGAGGTGGAGTAGGCCTGGGCCGGGTTGGTGGGGGAGAGAAGGTGGGTGGGTGGTTCGGGTTCGGTACCTTCGACAATGGGGAGGAGCTAGGCAGCGTCAAGAAAAGGCTCCAACATAGTGCGCCAGATGATATAGTTTGAGCCATTAAGGTGTTCAGGAAGAGAGGGAGAGGAGAGAAGGGTTGGAGGTGAGGGAGCAGTCGCAGGGGGAGCGACCGGGTCGGTGATCCGGTGGAAGGATGAGTCGAATCCAATGGAGGACGAGGTAGACATGGGGGTGGGTTTGAAACAGGGAGAGGCTAAAAAAAAAAGGTGAGAAAGGCAGAGAGTAGGCCCAAGAGACAGGAGAGGAGAAAGAAAAAAAAAAAAAAAAAGGCTGCAGGAACAAAGGCTTTCGCCGGCCTGAAGCTTGATACTAAGTTAGAAAACGATAAAGGTGAAAATGGATAAGATAATGAACAGTAAAGCTTCTCTGTATATTGTAAAATAAAACACCCCTTAACGTTTATACAAGAGATCCATCGTATATATAAAGAATGAACAAATATAACAAATATAACAAATATAATAATACAATCTGTAACTCTAGAGGCTAGACTCTGTGACTCTAGTCTAGTCACTGTAGCTGGAGGCTACAGTGACGGGTCTGACGTGAGGTGTTGTCTAACAGATGACAATCGAAAAGCTTTCTGAATTAGCCAGAGATCTCAACGGCCTTAAGCTTAAGCTCAGGCTTCTTCTCCTCCTCTTTTGGGATAACCACAGTAAGTACCCCATTCTCCATGGTAGCTTTCACCTGATCCATCTTTGCATTTTCAGGCAACCTGAACCGCCGCAGGAACTTCCCACTGCTCCTCTCAATCCGATGCCATTTATCATTTTTCTCCTCTTGTTCTCTGCTTCTCTCCCCACTGATCTGCAGCACTCTGCCCTCCTCCACCTCGACCTTCACCTCTTCCTTTTTCAGCCCGGGAAGATCAGCCTTGAATATATGAGCCTCCGGGGTCTCCTTCCAATCAATACGAGTGTTCACGAGCGCAGAGGTCTCGCTGGCTGAAGCGGGAACATTGGCGACGGTGCTGGGAAAGGGGAATCCTTGGAAAGGGTCCCAGATATCCAAAGAAAAGGGATCGAAGATGTTGGTTCTTGGGGCACCGAAAAGGCTTGGAATGAGCGACATGGTTGATGTATTCTTCCTTGCTTTGGAGGAAAGAGCGTATGCTTGAGACTAGACAGAAAGCTTAGAACAATTCTTGAGCCGAACACGACGAAGAACTCCATGCTTTATATAGTTCAGAAGGCGACCATAAGGGATTCTGGTTCTTTCTGGTATTCGGCCCTTCTGAACAGGGACGGAAGAGTATGGAAACTTCCATTAGTACTTTCAAGTACGAGCATGGATCTTCTAATTGGACGTAGAAACTTCTACAACCTCCCAGAACTTTAGGTGGGTTCTGCTCTGAATGCTAGCCCAAATTTTGGTGGGCTGAATTTGTCAAAGCTTTCAAGCACCCAAAAAATGCAGCTTTTACACATGAAGACAAACTATTTATTATTCATATTATACTACCAGATAAATTCAAGGCATGCCTTCCAAAATACATAGAGAAGTGCTAATGTAGGTAAGAGTTTCAGTAAAATATTTTTTTATTTTTTATTTTACGTTAAAAATAGTGTAATAAAGTCTCCTATTACCTAAAATATTATTTAAAAATCATTCATGTATATAAGAAAAAAAATTCTATAATTGAATGTTTTTCTTAAAGATACTATTCTTCATAATGCCTTCCTTTACAGTATAGAAAAAGATTGAGAATAAGAATGCAATGAGTTTCTACAAATCAGTATTTTCAGTGGGTTAAAGGACTAGATTGGGAGGTGATATTTAAGCTAGTGTTAATGCTTTTGGGTTAGAAAAGAACTAATGTTTGTTGTTAATGTTGCATTCTATATTCAAACCTTTGCCCGGTCTCGGCGCCAGTGGTTTGGGCTTGAACTCTAAATTTGCAGCTTTTTCTCCAGGACGATCCATAGGCCTAGGCGGCCATCCTTCAAGAATAGGGATGGCTCGGGACTAGTCTCTGTCGAAGACAACCCATGCGCATATTGTTTACCTCATCTAGGGTCCCAAAAGTTGAATGTGTGATTAAAGTTAGTGGTGTCACTTCCTTTCATCTACTGTCATGCAGCTTTCAGTTTCTGCAAAATAGGGGTCTGAACAGCCACTTCGCAACAACAGTTTAGCTTTATCGCTTGGCACCAACAGTTTGGCTTTATCGCTAGGCACCAACAGTTTGGCTTTATCACTAGGCACCAACAATGACTCAGAAAGACCAAGACCTTTGTGATGAATGAGGAACAGTTTATCTTTATCACTAAGGAGCCATCGACTTAGAAAGGTCAAGACTTTAGTAATGAAATGAACGTTTTGGGTTCGCATTCTTTTTTTTTACTATGTTTGTCATGTATTATTAATATCTTAATATAATATTCTCTTTGGATGTGAGAGTTTTTATATTTTGAATAATTACTTTTAGAAAAAAAATTATTTCAATGATATTATAATTTAAGTTTAAGTATAACATCTTATCGTTTGTATTTATCATTCGTAAACTTCAATTTTTTAATTTTTTTATACTTAGGTGATGAAATATATTTAAAAAATTAATTTTATATTATTAATATCTTAATACAACAATTTTTTTTTTTTTGTATACAAGAATATCTTCCGTCATCAACAATTGAAGAGATAAAATCAATATTTCTTATTTATCATCTGTTTGGTAGCTTATTTAAAATTTTCTAGAGGATTCGAGACAACCAAGTCCTTTTTTTTTTTTTTTTAATTACTTCAAAGACCAATAGTGCTTTGTTGGGCCAGTTACAACCCCCACAATTGTGGCACTGCATCTTCTTCTTTAGATATGCTTGTCGGAAGGCAGTACACGGTCAAAAAGCAAAAGATGAGGTTAGCCAAAAAGCCATGCACCACGTGGGCTCTCAGAGGGAAGAGAACATGAAAAACGTCATTTGCATGCCGACGGTGTTCCTTTTGAGTCGGTCGCCGGCGGTGTCACTCGGTAATCGCTCCAGTTTTTCTCAGAATGGGACGTGATTGTAATAGGCCCTTCTTGTTTCTATCCTGCCTCCGACAATCAGTCGTGCAGAGAAAGGGACTGCGATGAACCGCAGGCGAGATCTTTCAGGAAGCACGACATTGCCAAATAACGAAGCAGTTTGCTAGATCTTGTCATTTTGTTTGACGGACAACGTCGTCGAATTGATGGTTTTGGAGGTTGATTTCCAAACACGTGACTCTACCTGGCCTTTTCTTTGTCTTCAGCATAAAATTTTGAGCATATGGAATCACAAAAAATTGCTTCACAAGGGTTAAAAAAATTTTAAGCAGCGTGAAGATTGATATCACAAATTTTGAAACAAAAAGGCGTCTCAATTGAAATGTGAATTTTTGATATTATATTATAGTTTTTTTAAATTAGCTTGAAAAAAAAAACCTTGAAATATATTGATAATATCTCTATCGTGTAGGACAGATATCTATTGCTTTCTACTTGATTTCCCATAATTTCGGTGCACTTTACGGGTGCAATTCTCCACCATTATTCGAGACGTCTCCCTCATAGACTAATGAACAAGGATATTATCACCTGGGGGACATCTTCCTCATCCTCATTTTCTTTGTGAATTTCATCTTCGCACCAGACAAGAGGTGCTGGAAAAGCTGCACACGTGCGACTTCCATTGAAAGCTTGGAAGATATGCTGATAAACCTGTGGACGCCGCAAATCCTGAGGTCCCTACGTTCTGCTCCCCCGAGCAACGCCACATCACCCACCCACTTGTTACAGCAACTTTTTCAGTCTCTGCGGTCGCAATTTGACTATCTTCCCACACGCAAAATACACGTTCATGTTGATATGAAGATGATGATGATGATGATGATGATGATGATAATGATTATAATAGGGTGCCTATACATCTTTTCTTGTTTATGTTCATCCGATCATGATGAATGCATCTCATACCTTATAAATGTGTTCGGATATGAGAAGAGATGAGAGGAGGAGAGGCAGCCACGACGCATGTGGCTACCACATTGGATCACCCGACAGCAGCTACTCACATAGCTGCTGCGCAGTCCACCATAGAGAATGTGGCTCACAGCAGCTCGGATGGGACGACGACGTGAAGCTCACCCTCACCGGCATTTTCCATTTTCATTATAAAGAGATGTATAGCTTATAGTTTGCTCTTAATATGGGATCTTTCTCCCATTTGTAACCTAGATTGTATAAGGGTTTCCTTGTTTTATCAATGAAAATGCAAGCTTTTTCGCAAATATATTCATATTTTCATATGGCATCAAGAGCTCAAGTTCTCAAATTTGTGTTTTTCCCAAATCGAGCTTAAAACTTGTTTGGTTTCTTCGATCCAAACTCACTTCCACTTACACTCCACAAATAAGAGCTTTTTGCCTATTTTCTAGTCAAAACTAATTGCAAAAGGCTCTCCAAAGACCCTTTTTATCCAACTAGATAGCATCCCAGTGCCGCTTTGCTCTTTTTCCAGTGACCTAACAAAAATGACGTAGTTTTGGCCTATCTCACCTTCCTCCTATGACGAAGCCAAAACAACAACATTTTTCCTCTGTCAACTTTAAGTGCAACGACATTGTTCATCACTTGGAATTATCAACTTTTGAAACGATGTTGCTTTGAACAGTGAAAATGGCATCATTGTGTGAACCTTGTAACGATGCCATTTCTTTGTCTAGTCCAACCTTCAATGACGTTGTTTGAAGCATCTCCATTATGACCATGGTGATGGTGGAATCTGGAGATGTTTCCACCCTACGTTTTGCCACACCAAAGAGGGGGTGATGGTTCTCACACACCTTTGAGGACCCCTTTGCCAACTCTGCCACCCTAGAATCCTAATTCAGACATCAAAGGATGAGCACAAACCCTAGATTGTAATGATCCTCTCTATTTTCCAACCGGAGACACCACTTCGACAACATTTGTTAGGGTAAAGCTCTAGGGAACCTCCAATTACATTGTCTGATGTGAAACAATGATGATTGCCTTTTCAATTAAGAACAAATTCGCATTTGTTGATGGATCATATGCAAAACCTGAACCCAGTTTGCTGACCCGAAAGCTCTGGGAGCATTGTAATGATGTGTGCCAAGGTTGGATTCTAAACTCAATCTCCAACCACCTCCATGACAAGTTGATTTACACTCGAAATGTGGTCGAAATGTGGTCGAAATTGTGCACCTAGTATCATCAAGTCAACCCATCTAGGGTTTATGACCTAATCAACAAATTGTTCCCAATTTGTCAAGGGGGCGAGCCAATTTTATTGTATTTTGGAAATTGAAGTAGCTCTAGGACAAATATGCCTCCCTAATCGAACTTTCAAGGCTAGAGATATTGACTTTCCAGCCATGGAGGGAGCACAATGAGGAGATGCACTTCTATAATTTCTTCAAGGACTCGATGACTGTTATTCGACTCTTTGGGAGCAAATTCTTTTGATACAACCTCTTCCAAACCTTTCAAGACCTATTATGTGGTCTGTACGGCAAAATACCTCCGAAGTGTAATGGGAAAGATGACTGGAGAATTTGCCTTTGTTAGGGCAAAAAACTAGGTCAATGTAATACACTTTGGAGTTAGGTTAGCAGCTATTATGACAAATGCACCTATAGGGTCGACTTTAGGCATTGAATGGCTTATAGTAAATGACATGTTGTTTATGCAAAATCAATGCAAAATGATTGGTTGTTTATGGCTAAGCAAAATGACAAATGTGCCCTTTGTGAAAAAAAGAAGGTCATAGAAAAGGAGAAATGCTATTAAGTGATAGGCCTACAATGCGACTATTGCAAAGGGTATGGGCATGAAAAGAAAGAGTGCTACAAGCTTTATGGTTTTCCACTAGGGCTTGGGAATTACAAAGAGGAAACCAAAGCCAACTTGGTAATCGAAGATCTTGATCACATCTTCATTACTAAGATAGATTATTTGTGGTTCATGCAATTCCTAAATGGTAATCAAATGCACAAGCCTATTTGAAAGGTACATCCAATTTTCTAAACAAATGTTGGATAATTGATTCTAGTGTTAGTGACCATATTATTACAAATTTGTCATGCTTGAATTCAATTGTTCCATGTGCTTCTAAATTTAGTAAAGTTAAATCTCTAAATGTTGATAATGCATTGGTAACACATATTGCTAATACATGCAAATCCAAAACTTTGAAATTAAGTATAGTGCTATACTCACCAAATTTCAAGTTTAATCTCATATTTGCCTCAAAATTTTGCCATGAAAATAAATGTCACATCATTTTTTATGCTTAATTTTTTGTATTTCAGGACCTTTGGATAAGTGAAGTCAAAGGGCTTGATAGAGTTAAGAATAAGCTTTACTATTTTGTTACATGTCTCGATAGGAAAGATGTTATACAACTTTCAAGGATGTCCCGTATTTTGTAAACACAATGTTTGCATGTAATGTTTTTAAATTCCGAACTTTGGCATTGTAGACTTAAACATATGTTTGATGAGAAATTTTAATATATTAGTGATTTTAAATATGCAAAATTCTCTCAACATGAGTCTTTCATGATTTGTTCACTTGTGAAACAAACTCGCAACCTTTTTCTCGTATGCGATCATACAACACAACGAATCTTTGACTTAATCCATGTAGATGTCTGGAGACCTTATCGAATCCCTAATCATGATAGATCATAGTATTTTCTCACCTTGGTTGATGACTTTTCACACGAAACTTGGATGTTCTTAATGAAAGTCAAAAGTGAGACCTACTCACGATTAGAAGAATTTCTTAACCTAGTAAAAAACTAGTTTAGCACAGAAGTCAAGTGCAACAAAACTGACAATGCACTTGATTTTTTCAACTAGTACACAAAACAATTGCTCACTTTTCATGGCATTTGGCATGAAAGTTTATGTATACACATACCACAACAAAATAGTATAGTTGAGTGCAAACATTGTCACATCTAGATATTGTGCGGGCTCTAAAATTTTAGAGCTTAATGCCCAAAAATTTTGGGAAAAATACATATTGATGGCCACTTAACTTATTAATAAGATGTCATACACAATTTTGCATGGGATCACAACATTTGAAGAATTTTGGAAAACCATCTAAATTCTCACATCTTCAGGTTTTTAGGTGTTTGTGTCATGCCACCATTGTGGGACCAAAGGATAAATTTTCCCCATGAGTGATTCCTAGCATCTTTATGGGATATGCTCAAAGTTAGAAGGGTTATAGGCTTTATGACCCTGAAAAGGATAAATTTTTTGTGAGTAGAGATGTAAAATTTTATGAAATTTTTTTTTCCTTTCTCACAAGTAGGGCCCAAGCCACACTCTACTATATAGGTCCCTTTGACTAAACTTGATCCAAAGGCTCTAGAAATGCATGACATTTAAGTGCCTTCTAACCCTACACACTCATCACCCATTGCAACTAATTCCGATGACCACCAACCAAAAATAATTTCCTCACAAGAATTAGATCACACACCTATACTACCACCACCATCAATTAAACCCCATGATATTTTTTTTTTTCTGATGATGACATTGATGACATCATACCCACATCAAATGACCTTCCAGAATTGCAACCACAAATGGCCTTTAGTGTTCTGCTAGAAACACCAAAACACCTCTATGGTCAAAACATTACATTTGCCCTACCATTAATATTGTAGAAACCGAATCCTCCATCTACCCTCTTTTGACCTACATCTCATATAATCATCTACCATATGATAGTAAGCATTTCATTGCATCTATTTCTACTGATGTTGAGCCAACCTATCACCATAAGACAATTGACAATCTTAGATGGCAAAAGGCCATGGAACAACATATTAAGGCATTTGAGGCAAACAATACATTGGAGATAGTAGATTTGCCTCAAGGAAGAAAGCCTATTGGTTACAAGTGGGTATATAAAATCATGTATAAAGCTAATAAATTAATGAAAAGATATAAGGCTAGATTGGTAGCAAAAAGGTACAATAAAAAAAGAGAGTGGATTATCATGATATATTTGCTCCTTTAGTCAAGCATATCACAATTAGATGTGCTTTCTCCCTAGCAACTCAGCATTAGTGGAGTATTCATCAAATGGATGCTAACAACGCATTTATGTAATGAGATCTTAATAAAAAGGTCTACATGAAGCTCCCACCAAGGGATCTAGTAGAGCACAATAGAAAGGTTTACAAGCTGAAGAAGTCCATTTATGGTTAAAACAAGCAACTAGACAATGGTATGCTAAGTTCTTAGAGGCGTTACTTGCAGCAAGATATTAGGACTCCATGCATGACACCTTATTTTTTGTCGAACAAAAAGTTAATCTTGTGGTCATTCTTATGATTTACATTGACGATTACTTATTACTAGCAGTGATGTCGAGGGTATACAAGAATTGAAGACACACCTTCATCCATCCTTTTACATCAAGCACTTTAGAGATCTCAAGTTTTTTCTTAGGATTGAGGTCCTATGAGATAATAAGGGTATTCACTTAAGTTAACGTAAATACATTTTGGAATTGATAGATGAAATGGGACTTAGGGGAACCAAGTCGGTTAACAACCTTATGGACACCAACTTGTCGCTAACCACATTCAAGCATAATCATGGAGCACTAGTACCCTGAGATGATGATCCCCTTCTTAGTGACCCACAGAAGTATTTGTAGCTTATAGGAAAATTGAACTACCTCAATGTCACAACACTTGACATCTCTTATATTGTGCATGATTTAGCTCAGTTCATGCACTGCTTTAAGAAATCTCATCGGGAGACAGCTACCATATTGGTAAAATACCTAAAAAAATTGCCCTGGGACTAGATTATTCATTCTTACTTTAGGAGGTTACAAGATGAAGGTGTATTGGGATTCAGACTACGTCACTTGTAAGGTTGGCAAAAAATTAGTAACTGGCTTTTGTGTTATGTTTGGGGATGCACTTATCTCATGAAAAAGCAAGAAACAAGTGGTGGTGTCTCTCTCTTCCATAGAAGCGGAGTATTAGGCCATGGCTTTTACATCCTATGAAGTCATTTGGTTATTAGGCCTTCTGGGAGATATAGGGGTTGATGTCCCTCGCCCCGTGACTTTGCATTGTGACAACAAGGCCGTCATGGAACTTGCAACAAATCTCATAGTGTATCAGTGCACTAAACACATAGAAATTGACTGTCACTTCATCAGGAAAAATATCCAATGTGGTCTCATCAGAACAAGACACTTTGAAACGAGAGATCAACCAACAAATGTTTTGACTAAAGCCTTAGGGGCAAATCAGCACACTCATCTCCTTAGAAAATTGAATGCCATTAACTCCTATTGACCATTAACTTGAGGGGAGATGTTTGGATATGAAAAGAGATGAGAGGAGAAAAGGTAGTCATGACACATGTGGCTGCCACGTTGGATCACCCGATAGCAGCTACTCACATAGTTGTTGTGTAGTCCCTTCACCCGCAGAGAATGTAGCTCATGGCAACTTGGATGGGATGGTGCCACGTGAAGCTCACCCTCATTGGCGTTTTCCATTTTCATTATAAAGAGACGTATAGCTTACAGTTTTTTCTTAATATGGGATCTCTCTCCCTTTTGTAACCTAGATTGTATAAGGGTTTCCTTGTTTTATTAATGGAAAGGAAAGCTTTTTCCCAAATACATCCGTATTTTGACAAAATGCATCTTATATTTCCTTATAAATTAGTTTTAAAGAAGAAAGTGAGTCTTTTTACATAGTATTTGAGATCAATAAAAAAAACATCATTTCTTTCATAAATTATACTTTTCCGCAATCGTAGAAAGGAGTTTATTAAAATCCAGGATGTGTCTTACATTTCTAAAATATTAAGTTGTTATATTTCTTATACATAAAAGTGTTTTTCTCTCTTGTAAGTGGTTTTAATAAAGAATATAGATAAATTGATGCGTTTGGTTCTTCGATGCAAGTATGTGAAACTTCTTCTCGGGAGAAAATCTCGTCTGGTATGAGCTGTATGGGATATCTTTTCATGGGGCTGAGCTCCATCGATGGTCCCCAAGCTTCGAAAAATCCTCATATATAGAAAGAAACTATGTATCAGCTTTCATGTGATATGACACTCAAACAACTTGCTCTTGTCCTCTCCAACAAAGTTATAGAATATGGCAGGGTATGGCCATAAATTGGTTGTAAGGTTGCGCAAAAGTTTCCAAGACTTTCAAGTTTTCATTTCCACATTCATTTCCTTTGTTTTTTTATTTTTATTTTTATTTTTAAGATTCTAAAATTTAGATTTGTAGCCCAATAGAACCACCAGCGTAAGATCTTTGGGTCTTACGTTCAACATCCCTCTTCCCCACACCCTCCAACCTCTTTATTTAACCAAAAAAAAAAAGAGAAGGTTTTACTCGTTTTAATGGCTGCTTTTCATCGTCCTTTGAAGGGTCTAACAGAACGGGTTAAGAAGTAACCAGAATCTACATATCATAGAAGAAGCCAAAAAATGAGGTCTACTCTAGTCCTCTCTGTTGGAGTTTGTGATGAAAACGAAGGATACTAGATTGGTTGAAACTTTTGTTTTGATCGAATAAAAAATTGAAGTTTGTTTCTTACATATAATCTCAAATATGTAGAAGTTCAAGTTCTCTAAATATCTACATGACGAGTATATACAAGTATTTGAATATTGTCTTTTGTCATTCAAATTATGTTACCTAACTATACTCTTCCCACACTTCCCAAACTCATTATAATACACATGCATACACATATTTTCCGTCAAGTTATGACATTTTGTTTTTGGAAAAGAGAAAATAAGAACATTTGATATATCTAAGTTTAGTATAGTTTTAACTTTCTTATGTTAGAATATTCATTCATATCTAAAAGTTGATCTGAGAGTTGTGATATTTTTATATACAAAATATTTTTTTATGTAAGAATTAAGTAATGTAAAACTTTAGTCATACATTTTTCATATGCTTTCTTGTATCCCATGTGGGTTGTGGTTTTTGTTCTGAGGGCTTTCATACTCTCTTAAACTACTTGGTGCTACGGGGTTTCGTTAATGGGGGATGCTACCTCTTGAATATTGCTACCTCTTAAATATGGGCTTACAATATTAAAAAGCTCATTTTTATTCAAAAATTGAATTGAGAATTGATGAATTTTTTTTGTGCGAAAAGAAAAACCAAGTAGAACTTAAATAATGTATGACTTTAACCATATCATTCTTAACATCTTCTAAACAAAGTTTCTAGTTCCTCCCATTAAGGTATGCTTTGTTTCAATGCATTATCTTCCCCAACCTAATTTCCCCCAAGATAGCTGCAACAACTTCGAAAAACCTGACCAGAATTTCAACTCTGCTTTTCCTTAAAAAGATACCATAGAAGTCCTTAATTGTTGATCTACCACCATCTCAAAGTGCATCCTGAAATGATATGAGCTATTACCCAACAAAACTAAAAGTTAAGACACAGTGAAAAGTTTCTTCTGCTTCCTTTCTCGGTGAAAATGATAGGAGACGGCCAAACTTCTTTGCTTTACAGACAAAGTGCACTTTGTCTAGTGCTACGTCCGAGCTGCAAAAAGGGTAACCGAAGGGCCTCCGTCGTTGTTGTACACGCTTAATCATCGCAGTTCAAACGGAATCATAGTGACCGCTGGTCCAGCAGTGCCTTGTTTCTTTGGCAGAAGACTCATTTCCATAAGTTCTGGCAAACAAATGACTGTGGTCCGACGGAACTAGCAGAGCTCATCCGGTGTAGGGTCTTCTTTAGGAATTGGATATCTTCATTAACAGCCACTTACTTCACTATGAATCCTGCTTTACAGAGCATGATGAGGTTAATTTTTTAATTTTCCTTTTTATAAGTTGATTTAAAAACGAAAAAAGTTTTCTTACATACAATCAAAATTTAAAATTTGAGTGCATCACCTCTTCACTCATGGATAAAAATTTTGGCAAAGATTTTCTTTTTCATACTTGTTATTCCAAACTAATCGGTCCTAGGTTGTAGTTTTAGTAGAGATCGAGAATTTCTTTGTAGAGGTGAATGTGTAAGAGATCTTGTTTCATGGATAACTCTTCCCTTGATTATGAGTCAATGGGTATCATGGTTACATTTTGAGGGTCTATAATGAGCTTGGACCAACTAATAATAACACCAAGTTTAGTAAGCTTTTTAAGCAACATTTAAAAACAAAAAAAAAAAACAAAAAAGTCAAAGACCTGCCGTCGTCCGTTGTCGGTATTTTAAGAATCGTTTTTGACGGCCGCAAATCTTGAGAAAGTTAAATTTCATTAGTGTATGCATCTCTGTAAGCATGAAATAAAAGCAGGATTCAATGACCTTTTTCCGCCTGCCTTGGGGCCAGCGTTCCAGCGCGTAGGACAGTGAGAAAACTTTGACGGATTGACCAGAAATCCACGTGCAGTGCCAATTGGCGATGCCGACAGTCACTATTAATTAGTCAGTGTTCTCCACCACCGGCCACTCACAGCTTTACTGGCCTCGGCTGCAGTGACTGTCAACCCCTTACGGCTCCCCCGCCGCCGGCGGCCTCTCTTTGCATGTGCATGCATGTTCTTTGGTTAGGTTGCCATGCATGTATGCTTATGTGCCATGGTATTTTTGATGGATATGATTATGTTTTGAAACGTGGGGATGGAAATTTCCTGTGGGTCTTTCATTGATTGCTTTCTTTGTAGGGTGACGCCTATGCCTGTTTGTGGCGACACCTTTCTTTGTTCTTTTTACTTTTCTGATGGGAGGACGAATATGGCTAAATGAAATGGATGTTCATATTTTTAATTCATAAAGCCGACTATGGCCAATCTTTTTACAGGGTTGCAAAAGGCAATTTTTCTTCAAAGTGTGTTGAAGGAAGTTTCTCGAATGCAATCTATTGATTTGAATGTATCATGTGATTAGACATTGAATGATTTTTAAATGTGATAGGAAAGGAGTTAAATATAGTTCATTTTTTATTGATTTCATTAAAAAATCATTATACAGTTTTGAAGATATGTGAAAATCTAATCTTCAAACTAACCTTGAAAGAACTTTGTTTATACATGTTACAAGTAATATATAACTTAGATTTTTGATATTTTAGAATGATATCATTTTCTACATATAAAAGTATCCTCTCTTTTTTAATGATCAATTTTGACTAGAAAGATTTAACACTTCTAACATAGGATATGAATTCAATTAAGTTCGTATTATCACTTGTGGATCATTTCGTTGTAATTTTTACCTTGGATTTAGGAGGCATGTTAGAAATAATTTCTTATATTGTCAACATTTTAGTTTGGTATTTTGTTTGTATGTGTTGTGTATTTTTCACTCAATAGCTAATTTTAAAAGAGGAAGTGTGTCTTTCTAACAATATAAATAATTTTTTCTTTCTCTTCATAAAGTAAAAAATGAAAGTTTTAATTTCAACTTTAAATCTATTTTTCATATCTTTTTTTTAATAGGTAATTGGAGTAAGAGTCTTATGAGTATATTGAGAGTCCTTAGTAGGCTTGGGTTTATGGAAGCCCAAATTGAGAATAATATTTAAATAAAATATAATTAAATTAGATTCAATGTTGAATCTTTTGGTAAATAATTAAGACACATTACACAATAGTATCAAAATTAGTTTTATGTTCCAAGTTTAAAACATGAAAAGGATGACCTATAGAAAGAGCTACTTAAGAAAGGATTACCTAGGTTAGGCCAAAATGTAGTTACTTAGGGTGTGCACCACTACAGGGTGGAACCAAGGATGTTGGGTGTGAAGTGTGATGGTTTGTTATCAAGGGCCCATAACATGCTTAGACTCATGGATTCTTTTTTTTATATCTTTTAAGCCTCTAAAAAAAAATTATTTTTTTGTTTCAAAATAATGTACCATTGAATTCTTTTTCCCATTGTTTTGTTCTTCCATTTCGTATTCTCTTGTTTTAATAAGGCTTTAATATTCCAGGAATATCACTTCCTTCTCTTCATGGTTTATTTGACATCTAGCTACAACGATGTTATTTGGTAACAGTATTAAGAGCTGGAAGTTAATACCTTGTTGACTTTTTTTTTTTTTTTTGGTTAGAAATTAAGAACCACTTGGAAGTACTTTAAATCTTCATAAAACCAGACTTGGCTAACTAAATGATGAACTCCAACTGTTTCAAGCCATATTAACATCTCAGTTCTGTATATGTCGTTGCTAAATTTGCAGCAGGAAATGAAGCTGTCTTTAAATAAAGGTGGGGTCCTGATCGAACAAAAGAATAAACAATTCCCGGCCGTAAAGACGAAAAATTGGAGATCAGGGAGCATTATTTTGTACCCAATTCAAAGGAAATCGCTTAAAAAAAGAAAAAAATTTGTGAATTAAGCACCTACACATACATTCATCATCATTTATAGAAAGACAAAGAGCCTCATCTTTTTCGTAGAATATGGCAAACAAATTTTAAGCCGGACAACTGATGTCTGAACCTGATGGAGTAGTTCTCTTGTTATGATGAGTCTCTTTGATTGAAAAAAGGCGAGGAGAATTCTTTACTTCGTGTGAAACACGTTTGGTTGCTCTCTGCAAAGAAGAAGAAGAAGAAGAAGAAGACAACGTCGCGTTGATACACTGAACTTTGTTGAAAGTAATCGCAGATACTCTCTCGAACGTGTCAGAAACAACAGAATCCAAAGACCACCTTCTTCTCACTTATGAGCTTCAATCATTCAGGGAACTTTTTATGCATCGATTGCCACGTTTCTCTCTCTCTCTCTCTCTCTCTCTCTCTGCTCGCTCTGAGAAGGCCTCAGACGTGGCAAATTACGCCGTACAGAAGACGTACTTTCTGGTTAATGGGTATCAAGGTTTCAGAACGTTCAGCTCAAACTGCTAGTTTTGTTGTGATTTTACAGCGTCAACGAGCTTGTCACATGAACAAGACCTATCAGGCAATGTATCATGTGAAGGGTGGGAAAAAGTTGGTGCTTAATGCCAAAGTGAGACAGCGAAAGCAAAGATGCCTCCAGCTATGCTTGATATTATCTGCTACTTCTTATTAAACGTCAAAAAAGAGAGTTCTTAATGCCAAAAGGACACTGCATTGTCGTCTTCTCCAAGTCGGCAATCAACGCACTAATGCCACTTTCAAAGGGTAGGTGAGAGAGGGAGGACTTCTAGCGGAAAGACAAGGGATTTCGATCATACAAATAGACTTAACTTCTCTTTTTTATGAAGGTTGGTATTTTGATTTGAAATTTAAGTTCATCACAAGTAATATCAAAGTTGACAAATGATTGTGAAATAGGTAAGAGCCAACCACATCAAAAGCAATGTGGAATTTCATATGAAAGAATATCACGTCTCAGGGGTGAGACATGAAAGATTTCCTTATAAATGGAGAAAGCAAGTTGAGAATCTAAATCATATAAATAGATTTGACTACTTCTCTCATTAAAATTAATTTTTTGGAATGAAACCTAAACTCATTACACTGAAGCTACTAAGCTTCGCATCTTATCTTATATCAAAATAAAAAAATTCAAGTATTACATATCTTTGTTTGAAGACAAAGATCTTTAAGAGTTACAACTACATTAAAAAAAAAAAAAATCCCTAGTGAGGCTTCTCTCTATTCCTTTATATCCTAAAGCAATGGGGTTGCTGGACTTGTTGGTGACTTAGCATTCTTGTCAAACTCAATGATCTTTCTAAAAACTTATTCAAAGTGGAATCTTAACCTATGATCTCTTTTGATATCACTTGTTAAATTTTTTAGATATTATCATTATACTAAAAATAATTATTATTAAGAAAATAAAATATTTTATTTATTTATACTTTAGCGACCTCCCATCAAAGCCCAATCACATATCTTTGTGGAAAATGTTTCCCACATTTTCAAAATCTTATCCTATGGGATTAGTAATGAAAGACTGAAATGGAGTTTGATTCAACGACAAAATGAAGTTTGATGGTGCCATATGTCCCAAGTAAAAAGATGGATCAGAAAAGGAGGCCAAAACAACTTTTCAGCGTGCTGACAACCCATTTAATTGTAATCTCAACGTGGGCAAGATTTATCCACACGGACTGATCACTTGGCAGGGGCTATGGGTGGCAAAATGATTGGCTCAATAGTTCCCATATGAAAGGAAGTCGGCCAACTGGTCACGGCTTAAAACAAGATTTCATCATTAGAAACTAATGACTCACTCCAGGAACATGATTGAACGTTTCGCTGTATTCGTCCATCTCGAGGTAGGCCAAAGAGTGTCGCCAATGGACACTAAGATAAGAGTCAGACACCATGAGCCACTCTGGTCGGTATCTTACGTTTCACTGTAAATTTAACCTTGATGAAATTCTATGACGCAGACATTTTCTATTCATTCTTTTTTCTTTTTTAATAGGGTTTGTGGAAAGCAGATAGGAACAGGCATTTCTATTCAAAAAGCCCAGCTTCATAACTTCACCTCTGTCCCAGTCGTCACCTTTCATGACCCCCATTTGGTGACTATTCCTTTATCAAGACGTGTTGTATTCTGAACCCATTATTTTTAGATGCACCCTCGTTATGATTATACTAAAATCGAATGTGGGTTCAGTCCCACAGTCCAGCAATGACTTGTTCACTATTCGATTTTCTTTTTCTTTTTAAATGATTTGTAAATGAGATATATGTTTCTTTTTAATTTTAAAAAATTATTAAAAATATCTGAAAAATATGAAATAATTTACACCATTCGTATTATGTTTTTTAATAGATAATGTAAACTGTGTATTTCATGTTGAATGTAATTCATTTTCTCCACAAACTATTTTAAGTTTCAAGCTTATGTACAAGCCATCCCAAATATAAATTATAGTATCATATTAAGAATATATTATATTTTTTAAAAACTGGTTAAGAAGGAGAGATGCGCCACTTTCACATTAAACTCGTTTATGGCTAAGAAAAAAAAGAAGCTTCAGGTTTTCATATAGATGAACTTATGAGTTTTGTGAATAGTGTTACATAAAGGCACGCTACACTTGAATCATAAATAAAATTCTTAATTATGTATTTTCATAATATAATAATAATTTATTCCCCACCAAAATCTTCCTGCAATCTACCAATTAAAAGAAAGAGGTACAAAATTCTATGGTGTCTCCAGCGCCAAGTGGTGCTGCCACCTGCCGGAGATGCTTATGGGCTACGGCAGTGCTCAATAATGCATATACCTTGTCGCTAACAGTCAATTGTCATGTCACGGGAAGACTAGACCGGTCTTTTCCGCTAGACTCCGTCGATTCTTATTTTCATGTTTTTATTTCGATTTAGTACGATAATACGGATTCACAAATCGTCATCCTCATCGTTATCACAAACTGTACGTGTTGCCTGGAAAAGCTTACAGGAGGCCACATATGTCTTGTCTTGTAGTTCTAGAGGCAGAGAAAAACGACGGAGGAATTTGACAGGAGTTTTTGTCGAGCATTTAGATGTCCTCAAATTGTTACTCTAAACTAACGGTATTTAATACCTTTTTAACGCCAATAATTACTTAACCTACTCGTCTCCTCGGTGTTCGCGGAGAGTTGATGACTCTGAGGAGGACGATGGCATTTGGTGGCTATCGCCGGCGCAGCAGTTATATTGATGAGAGAGAGAGAGAGAGAGAGAGAGAGAGAGAGAGAGATCTGCCGTCTGCCGTCAATGCATGTGTGAAATCACATACTTGAATGGATTTTCTTGATCGCCTCTTTCTGCGGTCTCTCTTGCCCAGAGTTTCTGTATTTGTGTTCTACAGATGCTCCGGCTTCCTGTGGTGTCAGGGACCTTTCAGTTCATGTATGGAACCGCGGAATAAACCCGAGGTCAATACCAGTACTGCAGACTTTAATGAGGGAAGAAACTCGGAGCCCTTCGCGACATGGGAACAAGCCATGAACATCGACAGGGACCACCTTGAAACTGCTGCATGGGAGGACTCTGGTTCTGTTATGGGTACTAAATTAACTGAAGCACTTTAAGAGGGCCGTTGAGAAGCCCTAATTTTTGTGTCGCATTAATGTGATAATTGCAAGCTTGACTTCTGCGACGCCTTAAATCCCGTACTTGTAAATGACAATGCCTCGGAATCTGACGGTCCAAAAGCTTTTGTTGCCTTGTAGGCTGGTGGGTCTGTTTAGACGAACAATCAGCTGCTACTTCTGCTTGTGACAGGATTATTCAGACCCTTTTGGATGTAAAGAGGAACTTTAAAGCGGTCGTACCGGAAGAACATTTCCTGTTGAATAATAAGAAAAGAACGACGAAGAGAATTTGTTTGACAAGAGTTAAGATTATAGTTAAGTATAAAATAATAATTTGGTTAATTTGCTTATAAATATAAAGTTTCGAATTTTATATAAGTGTCACATTAATTAAAGAGAAAGATCTATTCAAATAGGAAACGTTTTTTTTTGTGACTCTTGGGATTGCAAAAATCTTTGAAAACCTTCGAGGTTCTTTGATATTTGTCGCATGTATATGTTTTGTTACTTGTTCTCTTAACAATGGTGGCGGTGAAATGGACTTAAAAGGCCCCATTCCCATTCAATTAAAACAAGGAACTCGGCATTGATTCCTGTTTCGTCGTCTTCTTCCTTGTAAGAGGGACCAGAATACCATCCCTTTGAGTCACGCATTACGAGACCTTTGCCAAGGGAATGGCGACATCGGGAGATCGCCAAGCTCCACACAACCATTTGGCCCTTTGAAGGACAAGTTGACAAAGCCTCGACGCCTTAACGTCCGCAAATCATGATAAACTTGAATGAAAAAAGAAAAAAAGAGAAAAGAAGTCTTTGGTGATTGACAAAACTACTTTTTATTAAATGTGTGTATACCTTTTTTGATAATTTTATTTAGAATGGAAGAAATAAAGAATTCTTGAGATTACTAAAAACTTATATTTCAACGAGTTTAGAAACTTAAAAAAAAAAAGAAAAAAGTATATTTAATTTGAGATGATGTTGTGAACGTTCTTATCGCAGGGAGGTCTTAACTGGTATAGTTACACATATAAAGTTTACTTACCAAACTAAAAAGAGATACAAAGTCAAAGCATTTTCAGAATTTCTAAGTAGAAATTGAAGTACTTAGACTTCCCAAGATGAGTAGTCCACAGCTAACCATCTATTAATTAATTCTGCTCGACATCTTACTAAAGCAAGCAACTGGATGAATCTACCGGAACACAGGCAATAGTTGAGAACCATGTGCCTTTGAATCTCATTAATTGCTCATCTGTGGAGAGAAACCTCGGTAAACCAGGATTTGCAGCGACTGCACTTTAAAAAAGAAAAAGAAGCCTCCCTCTAAGATCTCGTACGGCGATAACATATTGAATTCCCCAAGGAAGAATAATTTGATGAAGGATTCAACTCAAGCCAGCCACGACGATTGGAAGGCAATATTCTACAGGCTTTACCTCTAAGCTACGATGGCAGGGTATTGCCAGAACTTGGACTAAAACCCATCTCAGAAACTTAAACGGAAGTGACGGAAGATATCGCCGCGTAGATGAGGTTCACAGTGCCACATTTCTGAGAAGCACAAGTAGACGAATCACGACTGTGCCAGATGCTTTCAGTTGTGATCTCCAATCAATTCCTTCATAACAAAGGGTCAACGTTGGAATTGAAGTGCACGTGTGGCTGATTACAAGAAAAACCAGTTCTTACATGAAGCAATTCACAGTCATACTAGAATATGAATGTCTCATTTCTCCAAGCAGTTTCTTAAATTGCATCCTTATATGTTCATGAATAGAAAATTCAATGATAACAATCCCCTGAGAAGAGATCACAAAGCAACCCCCCCACTTCCTCCTCCTTTCCTCTGCAGAATCTATGACATCGACTCCATCCAGCTATCTTCTAGCTGTATGCACCAGCAAAATTAAGGTTTAAAGAGCCACCATCTTAATCTATACAGCAGTATCCTAGAATGGTAATCATGGTTCCAGCTGACTATCTCCATTTGGAATGCCAACAGAGACCTGATAAAGAGGAAAGCACAACATTAATACTGGCTGCTAAAAGAGAAACGACCATGACCCGGAGAATTTTTTCTAGGCCTACCCTATTTTTACACTAAGTGTACTAGAATTTAGCCATTTTAACGGAGGGAAGAGAATTTTTTTTCTTTTATTTTCATAGGTTAGTTTATGGTAAAGGAATCTTGTAGGGAGACTTACGTGATCCCGCTTTCCAACCACATAAATTATTGCTTCTAGTGCTTGGAAGAGAGTGTTACTTAGCAGGGAAACAGGGTCCTTCAAGTGCATGAAATTTTTCTCACGTCCTACGGCCACGGAATTGGCTTGACTTTGTTGGAATTAGTGAAATAATTAGGCGAAAGGACATAATTATAATATTATTATAAATAGTGGTATTTATATAATATAAAAATTATGATTTTTCTTTATAGATATATGAAATATAGAGAAATCTAATGACAAAGCCTTTAGGAGTCTCTTTTGAGGGATTGGCCACTTTTTGAGCCTTTTCAAAGGTTTGTGATGAGCATTATGGATTCTAAATGATTAGAGAATTCAATAAAATGATTGTGCATTTAGTGAGAGGAAATATAAAAACAAAATAAAATAAAAAAGTTATAAGAATAGATTCTGGAGAATGTAGGATTAGTCCAAATCTTTTTTAAATTTGTTGTGTTTGAGTTTGGGTTTGTGTTATTGTATGTTTGATATGCTAAATCCCCAGCAAACTTGCACTTTCCTAAGTAGTTATAATAATAATCGTTATTATTAACAGTATTAGTATATGTAGTGAGGAAGAATTAAAGGATTTGTTTGTAACGAAGCCCACCAAACCCTAGGATCCTTCTCAATAATTCAGAGGTAAGATGAGAGGAAATGACCGAAAGATTTGGATCGTTCGGGCCTTCTGAGTTTGTGAGCTGGACGTGGTGTGACTTAGATGTCTGTGCAAAATGCTAAGAAATTCTGGTGGGGTTTACGGCCATGGCAGCAGTGAGAGCAACTGAAAACGACGCATTTACTTTCTTTTTGTACCGTCTTTGCTACCAAGCCGATGCTTTTTCACAATCCGTTTGCTGCCATTGCATATCGGTTCAAAGATCAAGAACCTTTGATCAGGACGTAGCGAAAATGTCCGTTCTGTATTGCTCAAAGAAAATCTTCGAAGAGAAAGAAACATGTAACTTGTTACACGAAAAACGACCGTCCTCCAATCCTGGATTGTTCACTTTTACCGTGACAGTAATTGACGGACTATCCTGTCAGACTTCGTGGCATTATAGAATGAACCGGAGTGGGGCTTCTGGAGGGAAAGTCGTCACCGGAGGTCGGCCTCAAAATGTCTACTTTCTTCTTGAAAAGATTGAGAGGGTCGGTTTTCTTATTCTTATAATAGTCTACTAATTGCCCCATCTAGAGCTTCGAGTTAAGTTTCTGCTTCAGAGCTCGTAACTTGCACAATTTTCCAATCAGAGACTGAATCACAAGAATTTTCTAAAACGATTCTGTGAAATCGTTGCTATTTTAGTGCATCCCTCTTGTTCGTGGGTAATAAATGCCATGTGATCTTTGAACAAGCCAAGCCTGTAAATCCGCAACACTAGAAACTGTTTTTGTGGAGGTTATGTGAGATGAAATCGCAGAAAGTATCCCCCTTGACCATGCGAAGAGACGCGGAAATTAATTAATTAATTAATTAATTAATACAGGAAAGCAAGCAGCATGCCCCACTTAGGACTACCAAAGTAATTCCAGGATTTAACAAAGTTTTAGCAGAATGTCTTAAAAGTTGAAATCCCATTTACCCAATTCAACATCCACTCGCCGCCGAGAGAAAGATATTCCGTGGTGCCTTTGGTTTTTGACTATATCATCAACGAAGAATAAAGAGAAACGTAGGGGGGAGAAAGGCTTGATGTATTCTCTGTGGCTTTTCCTTTTTCTTTACCAACCTTTGGAATGGTTGAGAAGGAACAGAAGCTCTGAACTTCCTTACTTTAATGGGGAGAGAGAGAGAGAGAGAGAGGGAAGAGGGTGCTTTTAAGAGTGTGGACCATGGAAGAGGGAAACATTACAGGGACTCACTATCTGAGGCAAATAAAGCTGTAAAAACAGTGGTAACAACTTGGGGAGCAAGAAACGTAGCCAGTATTTAGCCCCTACACAAAGCAAAATTGGATAAAGGGCTTTCATATATGATAATGATACACAAAGACAAAAAGAAAAAGAAGAAAAACCCAAAAGATTTTATGCTAAAGAGAGAAAAAGAGGTAAAAGTGCAAACAAAATAGGTTGGTTCATTAATATTGCCATAATAAAGGCTCAAAGCTACTGGGAATCACATCCTCTGCCTCTGTCATTGACATTAGATCCCTAAAATAAGCACAGTCTTCAATGCCGCTGTGATGCCATGGCGGAGGATAGACCCACCCATCGACTGAGTCCATTAATACGAAATCGCTACTCAACTGGGCTGATTCGAAGTTCGTTCCCAGACTCGGCAGCTCCACAATCTCGCAGAGCTCCTCCGGGGTTGACACGTCACAGCACGACGAAGAAGACGACGAGAAAGACGGCGTTTTGGGAACCTCGAACTCCATTGAAGCGGCTTTGGCAGCAGCCGCTTGGACGTCCGGGGGGGAGTTCGAAGTGGGTCGAGGAAGCGACCCTGCGAGCTCCGGGAAGTTGAGGATTGCTGCACTGCCCTTAATGCTCAGTGCCGCCACGTCGTGGGCCCGGGCCGCCATCTCCGGCGTCGAGAAGGTGCCGAGCCAGATCCGATTCTTCTTCCGGGGCTCGCGGATTTCGGATACCCACTTACCCCAGCTCCGCATTCGAACCCCCCGGTAAAGAGGGTGCTTGCTCTCATCCGCGTCCCGCTTCAGCCGTTTCTGTTTCCGTTCGGGTTCGCCGGACTGTTTCGACGACTGGTCCGGAACCGAGCTTGGTTGTAACCCAGACGAGAATGGTGAAGAAGGAGACGGTGAGGAGGAGTTGGTCGTCGTTGACTCGGACTCCGAGTTGCTGTGTTCAGCCATGGCTCGTGAATGACACGGTTAAAAACCCTTTTAACAAAGAGCAAAGATCTCTTCCTACATAAACAGAAGCTTGAGAAGGCAAGCTTTGAAGTCGTCAGTTAGGACAAAAGAGAATGACAGAGCTCCGGAGAGACTGTTATAGGAGTTGTGAGGAGAGAGTGAAATGAGAGCAGTGTGGGCGATGAGTTAGGGAAGAGGTGGGTTTTATTATGGCGAAAGAGAAGGATCAAGGTGATGCAAGTAGAACGTGCGGCTTTATTTCTAAGTGACCCCCTCAGAGTCCCACACGGGACTGGCTTATCTTGCCTTCTGGGCCCCTTCACTCGTCATCATCATCGTCATCATATCTTTATGCATGTACATGCGATGCATACATACATACATGCATGATAATGCATAATGAAGAAGGGGAAAAAGAAAGAAAGTGACATTAAAAAATAAAAATTAAAAGGGTTGGGGGTGGGGGTGGGGGTGGGGGTGGGGGTGGGGGTGGGGGTGGGGGGTTAAAGAAAACGGTGACTCTAGGGGCATCTAAGCGTACAAGCGTCGGCCAAGCGTGTCGCAGCAGTGGCTATAAAGGTCACAACAGGCTGGCAGAGCCGACTCCGGGGTCTACAAAGGGATTTCCCACGCAACAATGGGCTATTCTCCCTCCGTTTTCACCCATCTTTTCTGCACCTATACGTGACGGTAATAATGTTGTTTTAGTTCCTTACCAACCTCTACAAAACCACCTTCCTTCTTTTGACACATGTATCTTATGTCAAATATGGAATTAAGAGTCAAGTAATTATCATTATCAAAACAACCTTTTTTTTCTCAATTATATAAAATTTAGATAATATATGCTTTTGTAACACCTTCTTTTTACAAACCCCCCATGTAGCCTACATGGGCTAGAAGCTTTAAACTAAGGTTATTTAGGCCACTTTAAACTATAGGTTCTTACCTTGTAATATTTCTTTTTAAAAAATTCTAATGTTGATATTACAATATCAAATTTAAATATATTTAAAATTCAATTTGACCATTTTTTTCTTATAAAAAATATTTAGATAATATAAAATTATTATACCATTCTAAAAATCAACCCAAGGCAATTGATCCGTGACCACCAGAAACAAGCCTGGGTTACTCCTACTCTGGTGGCAACACGTGCTTCTCAACTGCAATTGACCTTCCTTTATGAATTACAGCTACTTGACGAGAATGCAACCAATGGGTTTAGGGGGTGCTCGCTGATGATGTAGCATTCCTTGTACCACTGCATTATTGATCATTTCTTAATGACTTGCAACTACTTAGCAACGATTCGAAATTAACACGATTCTCTTACTAGTTATTCAAGAATAATTGGGAAATTTGAGAATTTTATGTTATTCAAGATAAATTTCTTTTATTTATTTATTTATTTATATATATATATATATTTTTATATTTACAAAAACAATAACTTACTCTCTATACGTAAAAAATCATAATAAAATAGTTCCATTTCACTCGCTTTTTCTCTTTAGTTACTCTATGTTAAATGCCATGCAGCCTCCAAGTCGGACATGCCACGCCATCACTAGGTCAACTACCACATCAGCCCTAAACCAACAAAACCCTACTTGCATCGAAGGGATCTGAAATTAGTTTTGATATCATTTGTTATATATCTCATCCATCTTATAAGAAAATTTAAATTTGAATATTAGTCTCATACATTTCACTTGAATATGAATCTTTATAAGACTAACCATACTTCAAACCCCCATAAATTCATAACACTAAAGAAGGAAAGTAGACCAAGCTTCATTTCCCTCTTCCATCTCTCACCAAACGTCTTTCCATTTTCGGCCGAATCATCAACTCCAGTCACCATATTCGCCCACCGAAGATTCTCAACCAAACCCCCATCATCGGACAAAAATCAAAATCCGATCGGCGACATCAATGCACGAATTATTTGATTCCTTTTATGTATATTAGGTCTATTTAAAGATGTGTATGTATAGTTATAGTTACCAAGTTGATATTAACCTTTTGATTTCTCACAAATACTGTTCCGGCTTCGTTTTGTGTTATCCTACGAGTTTCGATTTGACTGATCGAATTTCCAGTTCTAATTCTGTAACAAGTTCATCCAGTGACACAAAACACACATAGAACTTTACAATTTTATTCTTATCCTTAATTTTGACTGTATAATTGCGATGTATTGATAATTTAAGATAATTGAGTAACATCGAGTGCTACAGCTCTCTTCATGGAAATTTGTATGCTTGTGGTGCGGATCTAAACTTCAGATCACTTGGCATAATCTAATTGACAGCACAGTATAATCACATCAAAGCATAGTAGAGTGGACAGATGCTGAAAAATTCCAATATTATTAGGACAAATCAAACGCCATTCATACTTATAGTTGCCTTTATATATATATATTACGTACAATCTGGTCTCAATGCTTTTGCAAAGGTCCCTTCACTTTTAATCCGAAGTCGAAGGGCAACTAGTAATACATAGTTTCAGTGAAGTCTCAATATGTTCCTCCATATCTGAAGAAGTCTCAATAATCGGCTTCTGCGAGCCCTTCCAAACAAGTTCTCATCTGTTTATTAGACTTAATATTTGGTGGTCCCTGATAGCTTAACATTAATCCAACAGCCCTTGCCACGTGAAATTAGACTAATGCAAAACGGTTTTGTCATCCTTGAATGAGGTTTTGGAGGTGATTAAACTACACTTATTTGAAAAAGATCTTGGGATTGGTTTGATTACTTAGTAATTTAGGGGTGATTTAACTATTTATTTAAGAAGTTCTTCTGAAATAGTTAAACTATTCCCCAATTATAATCCTTTTAGAGACCTTTTTTTTTTTTTTTTTCTCTCCCCTTTATCGATGGCCAGATCATACCTGATTAAGAAATGGTTAGATCACCTCTCTAAAAGATCTACAAAATGAACTAAATCATTCCAAAATCTTTAAAAGGAATAGTCAAATTTGCTTGACATATAAAGGAATTCAAGTATGTTTCAAAACAATGGTTAAACTCCCAGTATAGGGACAAAATTCATAGACTAATTTAGAAACTTATTTTCTTCATTTATTAAAATCCACCCTTATTTGTACTATCACTGGTTAGAGAAGTTGAAATGAAAAGCAACTTTTTAAGAAAACCACAATATAACCCCGTTGAAACTTAAGATATATTCTCAATATCTTCAAATACAGGATGGGGGCTAAAATTTGATGAAATGAGACACCAAGTCATTGTTGATTGTGATTGAAAATTACACATTTGGGTAGTTGAGGAAAAAAGGACGCAAGCTTCTGATTCATTGAATGCAAGGAGTCCCCTATGCTTTCAATTTCTTTATTTTTCTTTTTTGGGCAGACGAATATTTAAATTGTTGGTTATTATATCTCCTTCACATGCAGTTCATGTGCCACCCATACCCAGAAGCTGTTAGGCTCTCTCATAGATTTAGTAAGCCATTGCTACAATCGAATATATCATCCTATTCGAAAACATAACTAAAAAAGTATATCTTCCCTGAGCACTTCCATCAATATGGCATGGCTGAAAATTATAGGGTCTACTCTCAATTATATTCATACAAGTACACCTGTTCCAAAAAAGAAAAAAAATCCTGATTAATACGCGGACCAATCTTAAATGGTGTAGATTCCAAACCAATGATCCCTGTCGTCATGAATAGAAGGGGCCTCATGTTGTGAGCCCAGAGCATTGATGTATCTTTTATTTGTTATCTTTTGATGTTTCCGCTTTGTGTTGTATTCCTGAAATTGCCAAAGTTAAAGTTAACCAAATTTGTGGCGATTGTTTGTGACCCAATACTCTTTTTGTATAAGTGGCATGATCCATTTGATCTTAAGGAAAAAAGTGAATGTCTTTAAGATTTACTACTTAAACACCTAAAATATAAAACCTATGACTAAGAAATTACAAACATTATTAATTTATTACTGAATTAGCAAATGACTGAAAACCATTCTTTACTTATGACTTTCGGATTTTTTTTAAAAAAAAAACTTAACATATGGAACAAGTTAAAAAGAATTAGAATATCAATCATAAGTATAGGCGTTTGAAATTAATCGATAAATTTGCCTGATCATTGGGCAAGAATCCTATATCGAATTCTTTTATGTTTTGCTTAGAAACGGGGCTTGCTCGGGGCCTACCAAGTCCTCTCTCTTAATGGGCTTTAAGTAGAACCCAGATGGGCCCTCACGTACATTATCGGTTCACAGACCTTGTCGCCGCTTACTGTTTACGTGGAAAGAGAGAGGCCATTTGGAGGTGGGTAGGTTGGGGGACGGCGGGCCCAGATTTCTGCCGAGCCCAAGTGATTGCGACAAGTCACAAGTCCTGATGAAATTGTACATGTTTGGATCCCACGGCCCGTCGGGAAGGGCTCCACATCTTTGCTAATGCGTAATTCATAAATGGGCCTACAAGGCCCTAAAGTGGGTCCTCCCTTTTAAGGAAGTGAATGAATTAGTGAACTACTATCATTTTTCGAAATAAAATTTAAAATGTCAATCAACCAGAAAGAAATAAAATATAAAATATAAAATTCTCACAAAAAAGGGTTATTTTCAATTGATGTTCTCTCGTTGAAAAATCTTGAAACTTCTCAGTCAAATTCATAATAAACGAAATATTTCACTAGGCTCAATAAATTGCAAATATAGTTCAGGTCCTGCATAATGTTTGGAAATCAAGATAAGAGAAAGAAAAAGTTCATGAACTCGGATATGGTGGAAGTAATCATGGGTTGATCCCTTCAATACATCTGCTCATTCTCTATAGAGTTCTCTCACCTCTCCATACATCCCTTCAATGAGAACAGATAACACAAGTAACTAGCAAGGTTTGGGTGAAATTTGTTGCTTCTGATTTGTTATGTAAACATGATAAACACCCCACAACTAAACCGAAGAATTAAATCTTTAGAATCCATGGATTACTCCCCAGGTTGCTCCTTTTCTCCTACCTTCGTCTTCCCAAGCTCCACAAGCAGCGTCAACAGAGCCCCACACATTTCACAAGCATCAGGCTCACTGGGATTCTTCTTCCTTGAGTACACCATCCAGGCATGGTCAAGCTTTTGTTCTGGTCTGACAACAACCGAGCCTGGAACTTCAGCATCACGGCAAGTCACAAGGCCGTCGCTCTTCTCGCCATATCTGAGCTGCAGGTGGAGTGCGCACACAGCCATGGCAGCAGATAAAGGAATCACTACAGGCACCTGACGCCCGTAACTATCAAGTTCCTCGTTCCCCATGTTTGGAAAGGGGAGCCAGGGAAGTTCTGCATGGGCTATGTGGGTCATTGTTGCAAGCACACTGGGAGCTATACTAGCTTCTGAGTGGAAGGAGACCACTGGGATGCCTTCCGGAAGCTTGTGCTTCATGATGAAATCTTTCCGTTTCTCATACGTGAGATCCTCCAATGCCCGTATGTCACCCTAAGATATAGGTTTGGGATATCCATAATGAGAATATCAGGAAAAAAAAACAGCACAAATCCTAACAACTCTGATATTGTATCACATAATCTATAGTTTATCCAACTAACTCCCATGCCTAATCACTAAACTGGCCAGGACAACAGGAGAACACTAAATAAGACTTCAGTGGAAAGAACACTGGAAAATTTTAAGAGGAAAGGATGCAGGCAGGATATCTATTAGATTTAACATAAAAGAGTATAAGAACCTAAGATAATAAGTAATTAGCATCTAAAAGTCCCCACATTGAAATTTTATGTTCTTTAAAATTCAGTTTTGACTGCCTAAGTCTGAGATGCTCTCAAGTGTTAACTCGAATTTTTCTGTCATTTATTACTTAGCTCTAAGGATTACAGTTGTAGGCATGAATTTCCTTTTTCTGTTTTATATTTTTTTTTTCTTTTGTTTTGGAAAACAGAAATGCATACCTTAATTAGTTTGCATATCAAGAACTCCATGATCCTACGGGTTTCTTTGTCGGCAATCTGGCCTTCACGAAGAATATCAGAAGCTAGGGGGGTGCCACCATAGGGGCTCTGTACCAGTGCCAAACCAGCAACTTTGTCTTTCAAATCAGACCAGTAAATTGATAGTGCAGCTGCAGCATCAACCCCACCCTTGCTATGCCCTAGCAGCATTACACGCTTGCCAGATCCCCAGTAAAGCTCCTCAATGTATTGCTTCAGTTCCCATGCATTGTGCTCCACTGAGGCCTGCATAAAAAAAATATTTCAACAAACAAGTCATGCTAGCATACTTCTATGACATGTATGGAAATAAAATAAATAAATTATGGGAAGGGAACCAAAATCAATTATGTTTGAAGAAGTCACATGAACATGCAAGCAACTAGTCCTCAAAATAAGAACGACAACAACAAATGAATCAAAAGAAGTTAGCAGATGAGAATTTCATGCACCGAGACAGTATTAGACTTGCAGGAAGTTGGTGGTTGATTGATTACCTCACTATGAATTTTTGCTATGTGACAAGCTAGACCCATCTTTGAAAAGAATCTTTTAGAGCTCACAAAATACAGGGGACCGTGATTACTAAAGAGACCTGTCAGATCAAATTTCCCAATTAAAGGGCAAAACCATACCAAACCAAATTAATAATAATCAAACTCTGGATGAAGGGCTCTTCTCATACCTGGAATTAGTAGATAAACAAATGAATTCGGAAGTTTATGTTCTCCATTTCTGCAGATGGAAAACAATAGAGCATATAAAAGAAGCATATGAACCTGTATATAAGAATACTCTGAAATTTGTAAACAGCAAGAAGAAGAAAAAAGATCCACAAGTACTCAAGTTTACAATCGTAGATGATAGAATTGTTAAGTAACAACTATTTGTTCTCCATGCAATTAAATAGAAGAAGAAAAAAAGGCCTTCGATTACTATTCAAAACAAAAATGATTGACATGTTATGTTTAGAGAATGACAGAGATAGTGCTCGGAAAATCATCTGCTCAAAGAGCGCGATTATCATTAACGTAACTTGGAGAAACGTTAGCAACTTCAAGTGGTACCTTATCGCTGTAAGCAATTCCAAGAATCTGGGTGTCCCATCTTTCACAGGAGCCATTCCTGGAGTTTGTTGCAACCATCCAATGTCATCAGAAGAGCCAAGCAATGTTCTAGACACTCGAGATGCAATGCTGAAGATAACAAAACGAGTATCAATGTTATATGAGAAGCTGACCAAAACTAAATCAGTGCAGAAGTGCGGAATTGATAACTCCAAACAAAATGTCAACTGAAACAAAAACTGAAAGAGGTCATCAATGGAATCTTCCGTGGCATATGAATCCACCAACGTGGTAAAATGTATCGTTTTACCTCTGAACTTCCACTTGAATGCATCTAATGTATAAAATTGACTGTTCCCAGAAGTACAACGCCAACCTCAAGGCAAATTGTAAACTAAATAAGGGGAGCATCAACCTACATCCAGAGAAAGCAACTGAAGGATGAGGATAACTAAAGATTTGAAATCAAATATTAAAGAGCTGTACTGCCATTATATTAATACTGGCATATCTTAAACATCAGCGGGTCCCATATATAACATTACTCATAAATACAACTAGTTCATACCACCTAACGAGCATTAGTTTATTTATGAAGAAATGAAACAAGGAGCTGAAAGAGATTGCATCCACAAAGAATATTGACCATCTGGTACATATAAGAATACCCTAGTGGTTGACTTTGGAATTTCAGATTAGATAAAACGGGTTTGACTGTCACTTAAATATGCATGCTTGAGTTACCATAGCATCACATACAATCTTAATGGAAAGAGAGTTCTCACCCTTGAAAAAAGATAGGGACACCCCTACAACTGTGACTGTTTTCGACAACTTCAGATCTTGTATTTACAATAAATTCTTCCCTAAGTTCTGAGGTTCTCCCTTCCAGGACTGTAGGGCTAGTAATGGAGATACAAGGATTAGAAGGTGGTGAACAACCTTCACAAACAGATTTACAAATGTCGTGGTAGAAAGATCTTCGGTGCTGTTCAGAAGAAACAAACCCCAATTTTTGTATGCAACAATTGAGATCTCTAAGTACGAGATCCTCTGCAATAACAGCAGCCAAAACGCAATCATTAAACCGCAAAAACATGGATAGTCATGGAACTTCACTACAAAAGATCCTGCTTTTTGAAGGCAGTAATTTCTTGATGACAAACATCAAACATCAGGTGCATATCAAACGAACAAGAAACTCACCAACAAATTGAACAAATCGATGACTCATATAACTAGCCAGAGTCAAGAGATGGGTGACAATTTCATCCATTAACGAGTAAAATTCGAGAGCATCCACAAAACTAGTATTTCTCAAAGCTTCACCAATTGCCTGATACAACAATCTTAATTAGTCTAGAGAACAAGATCTCACATCAACCAAAATTACTACAAAATAGAAGTAAAAAATGAAAGTTTTGAAGATCCATTTCACAGTATTCCCTTGTTCACCTTCTAAACAGCTACCTAATTGGTAGACACAAACTTTAGATCTTGAAGATTTTAGAACTATTTTTTCCTTTTGCCAAAGACAGACGATAGTCGTTCTTGATAAGCTACAAACAATAGATGAATCCCTTACGTCAATGCCATGCCTACTCTTGAGCAGTATTGGAACTAGCTAGACCAGTCCATTTACAAAAGTTGTGAATCTTGAGACATCTTACAATTGTCCTAAATACATGGACTAACTTTTCATTGGTTTTCATCAAAAAAAGGTTTAGTAAAAGAAAGAAAATACAGACACGCAAATGCTTGGCAATAAGCAGAAATCTCTCTTACCCAATGCTTTCTTTGGTGACCATGTACTTCTAGGAGGTAACAGTTACTTGAAGAACATGAGACCTGATGTGATAAGAAGAAATATAAAAATCACAAACATCACCTAAGGAAACATCAAGTTTCGCCGAGTTATATATGGAGTTATCCCCAAGACATGGGATTCAGAACTCACCGAGGAAGGGATTTGAGATATTTCTGTTTCAATATGTACATCTCCCATGAATTATTTGAGACCTGAAACCATGTGACGACATTATTACAACTTTGAGGAAAATGAACTCCAGTCCAAGATGAAGCATAAAAAGGGATTAACATAACACTGGGAAAACTTTATAAATCAGACCTTAGATACAGGCAAAAGAAAACCTAAATAACAGAAACTTTTTGAGGAAAAGAGACCATCTTCAAGTGGAAGAGTATATCATTTGCTCAAAACTGCAAAATAAAAGGATTTTTGTTTTGGTTGGCTGGAGATCCTTAAGGGTATGAATAATATCCATCCAAACATCAGAAAAGAAGAAACTAGTGCAGAGCTATATCTCAATAGTCCAAGAAGGCGTTGGCTCAGGCAGTCAAGTGATGCACGGGGTTAGGTAGGTCTTAGAAGAAATCCTAACCGCACAAAATAAGAACAAAGTGTTACAATGCATCTTTAGGAGTAAATTAATATTGCTTTGTAAATTTTCAAATGGATAGATTCAAAAATGACAACCCAGAAGAATAGGAGAAATGAAATGACCTCTTTTTAAATTCAAAATCCGACTTCAGACCTTGGCACGAGGTGATAGGATTAGAACTTTCGGATTCTTTCAGATCTCATTAAGTATTCAGCTTAAAAAATAACAAAACTCATTTGTTTCTCAAGATTACGAGCAGTACAAGACAGAAAATACAAATCGAGTTCAAGCACAGCAACTTCCAGTTTCTACATTCACGTAGAAAGACAAGCAACGAAAACGAACTTATTTAGCTTTGGCAACGTATAACCAGAAGAGACTCAATATACAATTGGGAAAACACACAACACAAAAACGCGGAACCCATTACTTCGTCAGGCTGTCTAAGAGCTAAAAATACCGATCTCCCAGCGAGTGACTTACACAGTCAAAGTTCAATATTCGAAGCCGAAAGATGAAAAAGACAGACGACTCTGCAAAACCCAGAAAAGGTATTCTTCAAAATCAAAACGAATTCAAATTTATAGAGGGAGGAATGAAAAAGAACCGCACATACGCCATTCCCAAGAAAGTTTGAAAACTAGAGAAAAAACAAAGAGTGAGTAACTTGAAAGCAAAAGAAATTACAAAAAGGATATAAAGATCGGAACCCACCGAATGAAAAAGTCGTGAGAGGGAATGGCGCAATAGACGAGCATTATCCAGTTGCTTTTTTATCGAAACGGCCATGGCCCACTTGAGTTCGCTTTCAACAGCAGGATATGGAAGTTTCCTTTCCTTCTCTTGTGGTCCGTACTAATGGAGGCTATTAGCAAAATAGATCATTTGAGATGTTTCTAAAAACCCTTAGAAAGTTTGACTGACACTAACTGTGACGACCAGATTTCCAGCCCCGGAAGCTGTGGTACGTGATCGGCAGCCTCGGGAACAAATCAGGGCTCTGGGAGTGTACGTGTTGGGTTGCGGGTGAGTGTAGGAACAGCAAGCGGGGAGAAGCTGGGTCCCGCCATTGAGGAGGCAAATGATAACTACTCAGAGAGTTAGCTTGGCCTGGAAGGGAAGAGACACGTGGCTTACTGGGTACCATTAGGTATTGGGTGCGGTGGACAAATGGCCAAAACTCGGATAACCACGAGCCAATGCGTGTTATCCAGATACCCATGATGCTTCCTTCCGTCTATTGACATCTTTACTCAAAAATTCTTATTATATGTTATGGTGTCTTTTTTTTTTTTATCAATAATTATTTTTAAGAAATAATTTTAACATTTTAAACATACTATCAAAATATGAATTTAAGTGCAACTACTCATCATTTATTGGACTGAATTTTAATAATTTCTCTTTATAGAGAATGTAGGAGTTTATTAAATTTTTTTTTTCTTTTCACATTATTAACATCTTAACTTGAACTAGAGTTAATGGTTTAGTTGCAAAGCTATTAACTTATAATTTCAAGGTTCTTAATTCAAATCCTTTTACCTTTATGACCTATAAAAATAAAAAGAAGAATATTAAAAAAATTTGTTAAGTTGTGGGCAAAAAAAAAAAGACAATAAATCCTACATTGTTAAGGAATATATCAAAAATATTGTTTATATAATAATAAATTCTACAAACTCTTAAGTTGAATTTTTATATAGATATTGAGCATATTAATATTTTAATATAATATTAAAGCTCAAATTCTTCCTTTAGTATCCTTATGGATTCGATGTTTGGCACCACAAATAATTGTATTTGTTTATCATGGTGAAAGAAAATGTTATGGTATGAACTATCTCACATTTGTCAAGGCACGCTTTTATAAAGTTGTTTAAATTAAATAAGTCTTTTTTAACCTTTAAACTAGTTTTTGGCTTAAATTTTAAACTTTTTAATATCTCATAATATCTCTTAACATGGATAAGTTTCTCCTTTAGCATTCCTATAAGTCCACCTTTCTAACACCATGACCAATATTTATTTATCATGGTAAGAGGGTGTGTTAACAATGTAGATTGTCTAACGCATTATTAATTTGTTTGCTTAATCTTTTTTGTACATGTAAATAGAAGCCTAACAATTAGTTGTGATGAATAACTGAGTCATTTTAATATAATATTATAGTTTAGTTTTAAGTACAGCACTTTATAACCATTTCTCATCAATGTAGTTCATGTAATTTCTCCATGCAACAAGCAATGAAATGTACTAAAAATAATAATTATTCTACTTTATTGCCGTCTTCGTTAGTTTTGAAGGAGAATGCTCCTTCCTAACACGTTTATTTCATTCAAAAATAATGGTCATAAGATAGAGGGCCGGAAAATGAATCAAACACACTGAAGAATAGGAAAGTTCAGCTGGTGAAAACCATTTGTGCGTCCCCCTCTGCAATAATTAGCATCAAGCTCTTCGTGGAACAATATACTTGATTTGCAGAGACTCCCTCATTAGAAAACCTAGTGCATCAAATATTGAGCTGCTGAAAAATCACTTAGAAATTAAATTCAAGATGAGATGAGGTTTCCTATGATTGAAATTTCAGGATCCACTTTCACTTGCTGTAAAACAGGTTGTACTAAATGTGTGAACATGAATATTTGGTACAGAAAACACCCAGTTTGTCCAGCAAAAGGTGAGGCATGAAAGTAGTTGTACACCAGGCTAGAGACCGTCTTTAAGCCACAATTTTAGTGATTTAAGTAGAATTCAAGGTCAGATTCTGGTCTGTTTATCCACATAAAATTCCAGACATAACAACAGATACACATATTCAGTTGATTAAAGATTCATAAAGATTAAAAAGAGAAGGCAATTGCAGGGTAAGAGAGTATCTGCAACCCCTAAAAGGAAAGAGAGCAGATTTCAAAAAGTATTCTGGGTCTTGTTACTTTACAGCAGAAGAAATGCTACGAGATACATACAAAAGCATCACTCTGAGGATCCATTTACAAGCTCTCCAACAGAAATTTTTTCCCAAGATAGCAAGCAACAACCTTCTTTCCGTTTCATGGGCTAGATTCTCTGGACATCCTCAATGCTTCCCTCCACGCGTGAAGTCTTAGCAGAAAAGCAAAAACTTTATCAAAGTTTTATCTGGAAAACTCTGTTGTACCAAATTGAATGAAGGCTCATGTGAAAGAGATCATACTTCAAGGGCTTAGCATGCCAAAGAAAATGCTTCTGAACCTTTCTCACCCCCATTTGCAACTCAAGATACTTCTCTTTTGGTGTTGAAACCAGTATGTCCTTCAAGTTGGAAATGTCTTTCTCCCCAACGATTAATGAGAATGCGCTCCAATCAAAAACCTCAAAAAATGGTGGTACGAAGTTGTCAGATATAATAACAGGTACGCACTCATAAAAGATTGCTTCAACGACTCGTGGGCTGTTCACCTCATAACCCTTGGGGCAGATACAATATTTGCTGCTCTTCATGTGCTGGATGTAATTCATTTTGCTAGCAACACCAGGAGCCATTGGACCTAAGATCTTCATATCAGGGTCTTTATCCTTCCAGTACTTCAGCAAGATCGGACGTAAGTATCCATGCATATTTCCAGCATAGAAGGCAAGAATGTGTCTCTGAGACGGAGGTTTTCCTCCAAGATCTCTAAGTGGATTTCTGGCAGACCGAACATATGTTTCTGGAAGAGACACATCTCGCCCAATTTTGAAGCCCACAGTCACATCAGCATTGCAGAGGACTTTTATGCAACGATCCATATGGTGCCTCGTTTCATATGGAGCCTACAAAATTTATATGGATGAATCATATTAAATATGCATGTACAAACACACAACACCACTGGATATAGTCATCATCAATTCAACATGCACAATGCTTCCATACCCTGCTTTTTCCCATATGTTGCTTTTGTCATTTTGACCATGGTGCAGAGGACCGTTATTCCCAGATTAATGACAAAGGCAACCTAAACAGCGTTATGGGATATTGACATAATCAAATGCCACTGGATATAGTTTTCATCAATCAGTCGCTATCAAGTTGTCAAACTTCTACCTAACTCTAAATTACTATCTATTATCTTACCATCATAGTGGAAATAAGAGGTATGAAGATGCATTGCAAACATACCCAGTCGTGACAGGCAACAAGAAAATGATCAGCTCCACCCGTTCTGTTCCAGTAAGGATATTTTGCTGCAATTTTCTTGGAGTAATCCTTCAAATATTGGCGAAGGTTAGTCCGATTATGAGAGTTACGTACATAAAGGGTGTACTCTAGCATCCGTGAACTAAACGGCATATAAAACAGGTGAGCTTTTCGGGGATCCTTCACAACAAAATGCTTATTCCCCTCCATCAATTTCATGAACCATCCCTCTGAAGCATATAGTCCCTTGAGTATTGGTTGATGAAAGATTGGTTTGCTTCCATCCTTGTACACATACACTTTGAGTGTGTGTTCCATGAGTTCATAACTCCTGAAGAAGCAATCAAATGGAAGTTTGAAAATGAAATTAATTTTTGCAAAGATCTTCACCAACAGGCCTAAGTTGTATTCAAAAGGCTCACATTATTAGAAGTTGTCAAAAATAGGTTTGGAGATCCATATGTATCCACACATTATCTTCTAGACCCTTTATTTCTCTCCAGTAAGTCACTTCTCTCCATAAACGATACATGATGGATAGTACAGATGTGTTCCTTAGTTATTTTGCCATTTCTCTTCCTACATCGTATCCATGGCCTACGATAGTGTTTATTACACATCGTGGATGAAAGTATAGCAGGTATGGCCATACTGACGATGGCAAAACTTTTCAGAGTCCACAACCCATTCTTGACAGTGGAAAATTAACTTTTAATTTTGAAACATATATCAGTCCTGTACAGGTAAAACAGGCTTACTTTTTAAACATGGAAACATTTCGAAAAAGAGGAGCATAAAGTTCTGGATCATTTACTACAGCAGGCGCATGCTCAATCTGTGATTTTGCAGCTACAATTTTCCGGTCATGAACAGAAGACCATCGTGGTCTCTACAAAAACAATTAGAAGAAATCAAAGCTTCCTGCATAAAACTCGAGAATTGAGATAAATCACAGTTAAAAACCAAAACTTATTTTACCATTGAACGGGGAGAAGCATGGTGCCGCGCTAGTAAGCGGTTCATCTCATATATTGATGTTATTGACTTTGGTGGAACCTGGCACCTCATCTTCTTCTTCCCAGTACCACTCATCGTTACAGTCTCATTTATTAAAGTCGCATCGCCAGGTTGTAGGGCAACAGAACCAACAGAAGAGCTTGCATTAGAAATAACCTTTTCGAGATATGTGATGGTAATTGATGAAGCTGTTCTCGGTGGGGCAAATAGAGGGAATTGAATATTTGTATCAACACCATCCGGATTTTCTGACTTCAGACTTACTTTGCTTTTGGGGTTCTTCTTCATAAAAACTCCATTATTTGGTTTCACAATCTGCTCTAGAAAGATGCCACGGCTACCTTCGCTGGCCTCATCCGGAGCAAAATGATTTTCCTGATTTCTAACAACTTCCAAGGCCAAAGTATCACTCTCATTCTTTGATCGAGGAAAACCACTATTTAGATTTCCATCAACAGAAAGTTCAAAATCACTGTCCAGGCTTTTCTCATCAGTTGCAAAATCATTTTCTACATCATGATCCTTTCCTTTCAACTCACCACCATCCCCCACCACTCCTCCGGCACTCTCATTTTTCACCACCACAACAAACATGGAATCATTTCTCAACTCCGGCGCATTAACTATTAAAGGGTTACGAACCATCACGGACTTGGCAGCAGTGTGTACAGCCAGGAAGCTTCTTTCAGCCCGTTCTGGAACCTCATCATCCGGCAAGAAGGACCGAAGAGCATTCTCATATGGCACCAGTAGGGACTGAAGCAATAGGTAAGTGACAACCACCACTAACACCTTGATAACCCATCTCCGCTTTTCCATCTGACGTACCTTACCAATTCAGGTGGTGCAAGCAGAGCCCAAACAAATGCAGAGAATTTCCCAATCGTTGCTCACCAAACTTATTTCAATACTCAGTTTCTCTGTTCCGATACTGCTCAAGTTCACAGAGAATTGACATGCAGCAACAAAGCACAACAACCAATCCTAAAATTCAGAGAAGTACCAAAGGATTAGTCTCTCTTAAATGGATCAAGGAGATAAAGAAGTTCAGAAAACTCTGGGTGTGGGACAAAGCCTACAGTAGTGAAAGCAAGAAGTGGGTACAATTTCCAGAGGCAAATGAAGAAGAGGAAAATCACCAAGCGGGTTTGTTTGCGTCCAAGAAAACGATAGTCAACGAAGCGGAGATTGAACTCACCTGCAATGTACGAGAGAGTTTCTTCGAAGTTTTAATTTTCCTCGGTTCTCTCAGAGGCCAAACGCAGAATTGTTAGCTAGCTTTACCTTCAGAACTCAACTAGTTAAAGCTTTTAGTTATAGTCTGGAAAGAAAGGAATCATAAATGCTCCAAGCGTTAAAAGTACTCTTGCGGAACCACCATTGTCGTCATCACATTTTCCTTTTCTTTTCCTTTTTCCTGAGATGGTGGGCAAGGGCTAAAACTAAGACGGTTTCCTTCCTGCTCATTTCTCATTTATCCATTGCCAAATCCATTTTTTCTCTGCATTTAAAAATCTTTATTGTTTATACGTTTAGATACTATATTTCAAATCTTTAATCTTTTTTCTTAAGCTTCAACTCGTTACAATTTAATTAGAAATTACATTAAAGAAGGTTTATGAAATATATCCTGTTGAAGGTGGGTATTGTTACACATTGGAAGTGAGAGGATGAGCTTGTAGTCTTATAAGTGATGAAAATTCTCTATCTAATGCTTTAAGGTTTTGGGATGAACCCTCATACTCTAATATAGTATCAAAGTTAAGGATGGGCCTTCGTTTCATAAACCCTCCCTCATGCCCCAAAATTGAGTTTCAGTCCATTTGCAATACTTATTTCTGTATGCAAGTGAAGGGGAGTGTTGAAGCTTCCTACCTTGTTTTGATTTGATTATATCTCTCAATGTTAATTTAGATATATAACATTTGATTGTTATTAGCAAAGCATGTTAAATTAATAATTTCAATCAACAAACTCATCAAAGAATTGATGAGCTACATGCATGGCGAACTAAACCAAAATGGTGCTCATTTTGATTGACAGTGACATAGACGATGGAGAGGAAAAAGAAGATGCTCAAGTAACAAACATCGTTCATACAAGAACACTAGATCTTAACGTGGATCAGAAAACGTTCTCCACCTTCATAGGATAACGAAATCTCTATTTAGTTTAATATTTTTGTTACCTTATGTACATTTTCCAATCTATACTTGCTCCATTTTGATTAAAAAGGACATAGATTTTGCAGAGAAAAAAGAGGTTCCAACAAAAAATTACTATTCTCACAAGAATAGAATACCAAACTTAACATAGTTTGGAAAACATCCCCTATGTCCAAGCAAGAAGCAATCTTTCAGTTCACTTTGATAGTTTTCACGCTAAAAGCCTTTCTGCTTTCTCTTTTTCTTTCATTTTCTTTCTCAATTACTTTCTGTACAAGAACACAGCAGTCACAAAAATCAAAGAGCCAGAACCAAATTCAAATTAGAGGAACCGTAATCTAGGAAGCTTACAATTTTCCTCCTCAAAGGACAAAACTACGATTTTTTTCCATCCACCACTAATTTTTCCTTCAACCTAACAATAGATGCGGCTGTATAAGCATATTTGGATTAATATTTCCAAGTTTCAGCATTTTTCCGTCATATAACTTATGAACAGTCATGAGTCTTGCCCACTTCAGGCTTTTCCTTCACCAGGAGTTCGAAGCTCGTCACCATTTTCACTTGGATTTCATCTGATAAACTCTGTTATACCAGATCGAGTGAAGGACCAAGTGAAATAAGTCATATTTCGCGGGTATTTACTGCCAAAGGAAATGCATTTGCACCATCTTCACTCTCAACTGCATGGCAAGGTACTTCTCTTCTGGTATTGAGAGCAGAATGTTCCTCCAATTTGGGATATCTTTCTCTTGAATGAACACTGCAAATTCTTCCCAGTTCAACACCTCGAAGAAAGGAGGCATGTAATTGTCTGATATAATGACCGAAACACATTCATAGAAAATGCCTTCAACTACTCTAGGCGCATGAACCTCATAGCCCCGGGGACAGGTGCAGTACTTGCTGCGCTTCATGTGCTCCCTGTAGATTCTTTTGCCTTCAATATCACAGGGCATCGGACCAAAGATTTTCATGTCAGGTTCTTTGTCTTCCCAGAACTGCAGCAGGACCGTTCGGACATAACCATGCAGGCTTACTGCAAAGAAGGCAAGGATTTGTCTTTGTGAAGGACGTTTACCTCCAAGATCATTTAGTGGGTTCTCCATGGAACGAATGTATGTAACTGGTAGAGCAGTGTCCTTTCTATTTTGAAGCCTTTGGCAAAATTGGCATTGCAAAGAGATCTGATGCAATTCTTCATATACTGGCTTGTGACTTGAGAGGCCTGAAATTTCATGTTAATTCATCAACAACAGAGAATATGAGGATTTGGCAAGGAATATCTCTGATAAATGCTATCCCTCTCTCTATCTAAGAACCATATCAATCTCACTATGGCCAACGACTATCAAAACTTGACCTGAAACCGAAGGTAACTTTGCAGCCTCCATTTTGTTAAAAATTTTAAGGAAACCTTAGAAGGAGATGTTTCTACTAATCTCAACATCTCAAGTAAGGTGAAATCTCTAAACTAGGTGGGAAGGTTCATGGCTTCTGAAGTACCTTTCACTTGTATTGGGCATTAGAAGAATTGATAGCCTTGACTATGCCAAACTACAAGGTTCAGAAAATGAACAAGCCATAAGTCCCGAGCTACTTCTGATGACAATAAGACTACATCCAATTCTATCCTACTGGTGAAGCTTTAATAATCATGAAGCTGTGAAATATACAAATGATGCATGGAAAGCATACCCAGTCATGACAAGCAACAAGAAATGATCTGCCCCAACAGTCCTGTTCCAGAAACGATACTTTCCAGCAATTAATTCTACATAACTCTTCAGATATTTCTCTAGATGATTCTTATTCTGAACCTTTTGCCGAGAAAGTTCAGCCCTTAGCATTGTAGCAAGTAAAACAAGTAAGCGTGTCTGGGGTCCTTCACAACAAACTTTTTGCTTGCTTCCGTCAGTTTCATAAACCATCCTTTCGAGGCATAAATTCCTCTCATTCGTGGCTGATGAAATATGGGCTTTTCTCCTTCCTTACAGATATAAACTTTCAGAATACGTTCCATCAATTCATGACTCCTGCAACTGGTATATATAGAATCCTTGGCTTAGTTAATGACTTAGAAAGACATAGCAGAGGTGTATACTTCAGCTAATGACATACTAAAGATCAAATACATTAAAGAGAATTGAGAACAGCATAAACAACATTAATCATCATACTTAGAATAACAATAGAAGGAAAACTAAAATCATCAAGTACAAGCAGCACCATGCTAGTGGCTGTGGGTTGAACAAGTCAGTCAAAATACCAAAAGCTAAAGATTCTGTTTATCATGATTCAATTAAGTCCATGGAGTAATGGTGTTTTGTAGGATCATTTGTACCAAATAATTGGGATAAACCAATATGGACATAGGAAGAAAGAATCTGCTCTACCAATTTTCTTCTTCACAAGTTTGCCCTAGACCATACAGCAATAATGGTGTTTTTTCATTACTTAACACTGCAATTGTTGGTCTTAAAAGCCACTAAAAATGTTGCTGGCATGAATTAAGGAAAAATGCAAATAGCCACAATGGTAATGATCATTGCAACTGTAGAAAAATTATTACCCTTGTCTAATTATTCTTTACATGGATTCCCATATCACTAAATTTGAACAGATTAGGCATGGGAATTATCGTATAAAAAAGGCTCATAAAAGAGAATAGTGGTTACAGAACATAAATATACACAGAATAGTACACACCTTATAAACATGGATACATTTCGAAAAACAGAACCACGAAGCCCAGGCATCTTCCCGATCAGTGGAGCATTCTGAATCTCAACTCTTGCAGATAAGAGCTCGTGATCACGTACAGATGACCATTTTGATCTCTATTGCCAATAGAGAATTCAAGTAAAAGAATCTTGATATCTTTGGGGATCCTCAATTGATCAAATATAAAACTAAATGTACTGCATACCATGGAACGAGAAGACACAGGACTGTTGATCAATATAGAGTTCATCTGCGGTATGGACTCCCACCTCTTCAATATGGAATTAAAACTACTTGGCATGGAACGATTATAGTTCAAAGTGACAGAAACAGCTCGCACTGGCCTAATCTTCTTGCCCTCGAGTTGCATTTCCGTAGTTTGTTTCACATTGCCAATTGAAGATATATTGTCTCAAAGAATAACCCGGAAGTCCTCGAATCTGCGTCGAAGTTTCCCCTGCCATTTGCGGAAGTTCTTTGTGATGCAACAGGTAAGACGCCAGGTTGATTCTGAACTTCACCCGGCGTTAAATTTATGCTTGCTTTGGGGCCATCTTTCTCAAGTTTGAACTCCCTGGGAAAGTTCGTGTCACCATCTGAAGCTGGATCATTTGAATTTGTTAGCTTCTTCTGTTTCATTCCCACGCACAGCACCTTTGTCAGAATAAGCATCAGAATCATTACCCACCACGGGATTGTCACCAAAATGATTTCCTGGAGGTAAATCGTTCAAAAGCATGGCACTGGAAACTACCGTAACATTGTTAGCAGGAGAGAGGCACAATGTTTTGACGTAGGGAAGTGCAATGCCCAGAGAAACAATCAAAACAGCTGCTACCAACACATGCCAATGATCACCAGCATTCTCCTGATTCCTACGTGACATAAACTCTGAGCTAGGACACCGATACCCATATCCTAACAATGGCCGCAGGCCGATCAATTACTTTTAGCACTCAAGATGGCTGAAGTTGACAGAATCTGACCTCAAGTAATAAGTCTTAGTCTGGAAAAGAAGCAACGAGTGGATGAGGAGAATTACAGAAAGAAAAACAGACACCATTGGGAACCAATATTTTGCTTCAATTTGACTGGGGAAACCATATTCCAAAATGAAATAGTTGTACACTCTTTAGCAAAACCAGAAGAAACCCAAAATTTTGCTGCACACTCAAAACGAGCTCTTATGCCTTAACAAACCCATAGCGGTTCCAACAATCTAACACCCAGTGCAAAATCAAACACAAACACAAAGATTGCGAAAGAAGATAAATACATTCTTCTTCGGAAACTGTTTGTCATGAAGCTCAAGCTCAAACACTCCTATGAAGATAGTAGGATCAAAATGAGAGAGAACCAAGAAGCTGTCGAATAAAACTTCCCAGGATCAAAAGCAGTAACGAACTAGAAAACGAAGGAATAACAACCCGAGCATAGAGTTGTCGTTGAGGCTCTACCAGAAACGCATTTCTAAAGCTTTTACAGAACCGTGGGCTACTGGGTGGCTGAACTCGAAGTTGCTGTCAAAAATAGAAAGAAAGAGATACAGTGCTTTTAACCTACTCTTCCACAGTGAAGCCACTGGAATCTTCATACGACGTCGTTTAGTAATGAAAATCCGCCTCACGACATCGTTTTCTACCTCATCTGCATCCAAACTCCCAGGGTCTCTCGCGAAGTGTTTCTCTTGCACTCCCTTGCTGCTTCTTAAATCCCATTTCTCGCCATTAATCCAGATCAAACCAATGGCGCTAAAATTGCCGATTCCATTCCCAGTTTCCGCGCCACCACCGAGTCCGTCGCGGCACCGCCCGCCGTCGGAGGTCCGGTTCTCCCGCTGGAACAACGCGAACGCCGAGAAATTCGAAGCTCGCCGGCGGGCCCAGAAGGAAATCGAGGACGACATCCGTCGCGTGCGCCGCTTCGACTCCGCCACCCGAATCGCTAACATTCAAGAAACTGCCACCGCTGCCCCCCAAACTGAAACGGAAACGTTCAAGTCCATTGGCACACCCTCCTCTCCTTCCTCCCCTTCAATTCCAGGCAAAAAGTCCAAGTATTCCAGAAACCCTAATCCTAATGACGATTCCCACCCCGCCTTTAGAGTAGCCCCGAAAGCAGTCAAGCTCACAAGGGCGCTCCAACCGGTGGCTAGGGACGCCAATATTTCCGTTGGCGACGATGGGATTTCATACGTCATAGACGGGGCTCCATTCGAGTTCAAGTACAGCTACACCGAGACCCCGAAGGTGAAGCCGCTGAAGCTGCGCGAACAACCGTTCGTGCCGTTTGGGCCTGCCACAATGCCAAGGCCGTGGACCGGGCGGGCCCCACTGCCGCCGAGCAAGAAGCCGCTCAGGGAGTTCGACTCCTTCCGGCTGCCACCACCGAACAAGAAGGGTGTCAAGCCGGTCCAGTCGCCCGGCCCGTACCTGGCCGGGTCGGGCCCGAGGTACGCCGCATCGCGGGAGGAGATACTGGGCGAGGCGTTGACGCAGGAGGAGATTAGGAACTTAGTCAATGGGTGCCTGAAGACCAATCGGCAGTTGAACATCGGTAATACTAATATCTGTTGGTTTTGATCTTTTAGAGCTACGTTGTTGCTTGTTCTTCCTTCCATGGAGATTGGAGAAAGTTTGAAGAAATTAATCTGAGTTGTTTTGAGGCACTGAGGTTTATGATTTAGGTTTCGAACTACACTCACCGTGCTCTTTTCGCGACCTTTTAATTCTGTTTATCAGGGAGAGATGGTTTGACACACAACATGTTGGACAACATACACGCTCACTGGAAGCGGCGGAGAGTATGCAAGATAAAATGCAAGGGTGTGTGCACGGTGGACATGGATAATGTGCGCCAGCAACTGGAGGTCGGTTTTCTTGCTGCTACTCCAAGCATTTTGTTTCGTTAAACTTGCCTGTGCTGGTTTTTTGTTTCTATGATAGAATGTAGGAATGATTAGTTCTTGCATCCCCCAAAAATGTCTACCGGAGGCTGGAATCAGTTACATTGTTTACCTGAGTGATGTGTTAACCCAAAAATGTCTACTGTAGGCTGGAATCAGTTACATTGTTTACCTGAGTGATGTTTTATGCAATGTTTGGGCTATTTGACATTACCTTCTGTTCTGTGTATCGAGTTGTGTTTCTTAACGTATATGATGTGACAGGAACGAACTGGGGGGAAGATTATCTATAGTCAAGGTGGCGTAGTATTCCTCTTTCGAGGAAGAAACTATAACTATAGAACACGTCCCCGATTTCCTCTCATGCTGTGGAAACCTGTCTCCCCTGTATATCCAAGGCTGATTCCCCGGGTACCTGAGGGTCTAACACTGGAAGAAGTCATTGAAATGCGCAATAAGGGACACAAACTTATACCGATATGCAAGCTAGGTATACTACTTTGATTGCAATTCTCGTACAGATTTTCAATTTATTTCCAGTACTCCCTTCGTTGAAAATCACAATTTTCCATGGTTCCTATATTTCGCAGGGAAAAATGGCGTGTACTGTAATCTAGTAAAGAATGTAAGAGAGGCATTTGAGGAGTGTGAGCTGGTTCGAATAAGTTGTCAAGGGATGAATGGGAGTGACTACCGAAAAATAGGTGCTAAACTTAAGGTATGGTAAACTTTGGTTGGTCATATGAATTCTCCGTTAAAAGCTTCAAAAGACACTGAAAACAGTTACCCCAATTCTGTAATTGCAGGATCTTGTCCCATGTGTGCTTATCTCATTTGCGTATGAGCACATACTTATATGGAGAGGACGGAATTGGAAGTCTTCCCACCCAAAACTAGATAGTGATCATGGGGAAGACAAGAAATCCAGTGTTGATGATGCGACTTCCCTTTCGCTGCCCTTGGAAGGACAAGAATTATCGGTATCATGTACCCCAATGATCTCAGATAAGGCTGTAAGTCTTGAAACACATGGTACTGGCATGCCATTTTTGGGTTCTGCGGATGTGGGTGTTGAGGCAAGTGAGGATAGATGCTCACTAGAAAATGTTGAGCCCTCTCTAGATGCTGATGCGGTTTCAGATGCGGGCAAGACATGTGGAAGTGAAACCATAGTAGCTGTCACAGGCTGTTCTGATGATGGAGCAGAACCTGGTAAGAACCCCAGTGAAAGCACAACCAGGTTGAGTTCTACCAGTTTTGTTGATAGATTAGAACCTTTGCGCAAAAACTGCAGAAGCGATACCATGTTGGATTATTCCGGGTGTGCACATGAAGGGCTTCACACGAAAAAAGCGGGATCGGATATCGATGCAGGAATTGTTGGTAGCCCTGGAAATAAGGTGGAAGTTCTTACAGGGGATTCTGCTACTCAGGACAAGCTGCTAGATGTTTCGGAAGTGGTTCAAGACCTGAATGAGTCTGCTAGGCCAAATACACCTTGCACAGAGGGAGTGCTTCTACTCAGGAATCAAGCTGTTGACAATGGGAGTGCAATTATTCTAGATGATGACTGTTTGGATGCCGACATTGTTTATCAAAGGACTGTAGTCCTTGCCAAGTCCGCCCCACATGGTCCTGTTTTTACACATCGACCTAGAAAGGTGGCAGTTAAAAAGCCCGAGGAACCAGAGACCGACGAGTTGCGAGTGATGGATGACACTAGGTTGCCCTCAGAAAAAAGTGAGAAAAGGAGTACTAAAATTGAAAGGCGGAAAGATTTTGGTGAACTTCCCCAAAATGTAGTGCCGCAAGGAAGCTTGAGAGTGGATGAACTTGCTAAACTATTGGCATAATGCAGATCAACAAGTTCCGAGATGTAATTAGTGTCTCCATACATAAGACTTTGTTCCTCAATGGAAATGAAAAAGGAGAAGAAAAAAAAAAAAGATAAAGATTTTGTTGATGAGGTACGGTATACTATCTTATTTTGCATCGCTTCTCCTGATCTCAATTTTTGCATTTCCCACATATCGAACATCGAACATACTATGTGGCTAGTCCGAGGCTTGAAGCTGTGCTTATAAGCAGCAGCTAAGCACAACCATCACAAGTACCACTTAAAAAACTGTACAAAAATCATTCATGAAGCAATTTTTAATAACTTAATCTTGAGATCTTTCAGTTGGAGACTCTTAAACTTGCAAATCAGATTTGCCATTGGATTCATCAGCTTCCCCCGTTTCTCGTACTATGTTCTTCCATAACCAGTGATTTTGCCATAGAAGGTACACCTCCTCGATTGGAACTTGCTTGGTTTCTGGCAATAGTAAGAAGATGAAAACACTCATGATGATAATAAGTCCTCCAAACAGCAAGAAAATTCCATATTTCAGGTGACACAGTGACACGAGGAAACACTGCGCTATCAATGCGGTGAAGAGGAGGTTGACGCAGACCACAACGCTCTGACCGGCTGATCTTGTCTCTAATGGGAAGATCTCGCTCGGGACTAGCCACCCCAGGGGCCCCCAAGATCTTCCATAAGCTAACACAAACAAGCAGATCACAATAACAAGGAAGATGCCTAATCCTCTTGAGAGGGTTTCTCCTTGCCCGAACTTTAAGGCCAGAGTTATGGTCACGGCCACCTGCAAATCAAAAGAAATTGTTTGTTATTTATTTAGTGTTGTTGATAGTGATTCTACAAAACACAAAGGTGGATAAAAGTCTTCTGTTTGTTTGAAAGTAGGTTGTAAGAAGAGAGGTTAAAGGTGCAATTACCATGTAACAGATCATTTCGGTACCAGCTTCCAAAAAGAAAGCTCTTCTGCCAAACTTATCCACCAATCCCATTGATATGAGCGCACCAACAACAAGCGCTCCACTGGTGAAAATGGATGAATATAGGGAGGCGGAGGCGCCGAAACCCAAGCTCTGGAATATGACCGGAGCATAAAAGAGAATGGAGTTCATGCCGGTCAGCTGTTGGAAAGCTGGGATCCCCAGAGCCCCTATGATCAACTGGGGACGATTCTTCCGTTTCAACAGATTCCTGAATGGGTGTTTTACGGCTCTTGCTGCATTGCTTGCATCAACGAGATCGGCAAACTCAGCTTCAACTCTTGAGGTACCCCGGACCTTCTCCAATACCATTCTCGCTTCTTCTAGTCTGCCTTGTTCTACGAGGCTGTTGGGGGTCTCGGGAAGGAAAATACCCCCTATGAACATCAGAGTTGCTGGAACTGTAGCCAAACCAAGGGATAATCTCCACCCCCATGGATGGAGCTTTTCAGTACCATAGTTTATTAAGTTCGCTACTAGAATCCCTAAGCAGGTTGTCAATTGAAACAGTTGGTTCACTGCTCCTCGGATCTTCGCCGGAGCCATCTCTGAAAGATATAAGGGAACTGCCTGTAACATCATAACAGCAAGGCAGTAAAAGAGAATAGGGAGTTAGCCGCCATTTTTCTTTGAAAACTTTCGGATATGGCCCAATGCCTAATGTTCTCTTCTCTTAATATTTCTTTTATATGAAACAAAAAACTTTTCCTTTCAAACAAATATTAAGCCTCTTTATTAATTAAATCCACAAACTTAAAATTCCTTTTTATATTAATGGGTAAAAGAAGGTATTCATGGAGAAAAAAAGATCCAATCCTTATTAATCAAACATTTTCTATCTTCTATTGTTAAGGGACAAGACTCACTTGGTTTCCAAATCCGATGCCAATACCCAGGAGGATGCGGCCAATGATCAACATTGCAATATTCACTGCGCCTGCGTTGAGAACTGCTCCAAGAAAGAAGCTGGTAGCTCCGACGATGATGCTGCCTCTCCGGCCCTTTTGTCTCGTTACGTACGATGCTGCAAACGTGGAGACGAGGCCGGCGAAGTACAGAGAAGATGTAAACAGCGTCAGTATCTGGCTGTCATACTTACAGTAGTCGGTTTCGTGTAGATGATCTTGCTTCCTTCTGTACACTTTCGGGAAGAATTTCTTTAGGAAATCATCCATGGAAGTCACTCCACCTGAAATTAGCATTAAAACCTCAAACTCTTCTTGTCATTTTCAAATGCTTCTCTTTGTTTGCAGAAAAGATTGTTAAAAAAAAAAAAAAAAAAATCCTCCCCTTTTTCCACCTAGGAACAAAGATTTTCATTTCTTTACTCTCTCTCTCTCTCTCGCTCTTTCGCTCTATCACTCCAGGCTATTATTGTTAGGTTTGATTAGAAAGCGGGCACAAAAGGTGAGGGTCGTGTGGTAGGTGAGGCTGTCCATCATGGAAATGGGAAACCCTGTTTGGAGGCATTGCAAATATCATGAATATGCTAATCAAAACCTACTTTCTGGGTGAAATGGATTCCATCAAATCAAGCGGTAGTTTCTGTATGATCATGCCAACCCAAAAGGTTCCTAAATTTACTCTTATCTTTTCCATTTTTTTTTCTCTATTACCGCTTGATAAGTCTTCCCCTTTCCCCCAAATCTCCAATCTCTCTCTGTTGACTGCAATGATATTGATTACTCTTGCTGTTCATCGCTATTATAACCTTTCCTTTCTTGGTACGAAGGTGTGGTTATTGTAACAGCCGCATGACGACAATATTATCAACAGCAGCAACAACAACAACAACGCCGGTGGCGATAATAAAGATGATGGTAAAGTTGAAGAAGAAAAAAGTTAAGAAAAAGGGAATTCAAGCATACATCTGAAACATTTAGAACATCAACCATATCAGCCACATGCCGATGTACATGAATGGGAAGTATTAACAGTTACCGGAAATTGTTCGATACTAACCTGAAACACCAAGATCATACCCGAAGAGAGATCCTCCAAGAGCAGCAACAATGCAAGCGAAGATAAAATACCAAGTAATCCTGTACTCGTACAGATGGGCCCGCTTGTTGGCAGTGTCTACAAATCCCCCACCGGCCATTGCTCAAAGACTGATCTCTCTCTCTCACTCTTCTCTCCCTCTTCCTCTGTGTAATCTGTTGTAGGATCAGAACGTTGAATACAATTGGCTATATATTCTTGTGCCCCAATCAGTGGGGAAAGGAGCTGTCAGAAAAGGGATTATAGAATTGAGAGTCAACCCAAGGATGCAAGAACGGAAAGACGCAAATTTCAATGCCTAGCAGTATTCTAAGTTTGAACAGCCTATACAGTTGAAATACGTGCATATAAAACGAACAAGTAGAAACAAGAAGACAATAACATGTTTGAAGTATTGACTAGTCTCGAAGACTTTAGCACAATCTTCCAAAAATGCATCCATGGATTCTTGGTGGTTCATTACCTGGGGATTTTCTCTTGCGCTAATTACAGGACTTGTTATGAATGGCAAAGTGGGGGTACTACGTTGGAGCTATTTATACCGTCAAGGGAGATAAAACCAGCTCAGAGGATGCATATATTTAGCCACATGTTTGCTGTTCCCTCCCTGTTCCAGTTTCTTTTGGCTCTAATTAGAGGACCACCTACCATTAATTCATGTTGGATTCCATCTTTTACAAATTTATAATTTTTCCTTAGGTGGGCCACGGAGCCAACTGTCTTACGTTCGTTTGTGGATAAATACAGAAGACAATGCAAAAGAGCGAAGGGTCTAACAGCCGATCAAGATATGGACCATCCGTTATCTGCGGGTGGATAAACGTGAGAAGACGAGGAGATTGACTGGATTTCCAGTCTACCATTAGTAGGGAAAGACTTTCCTATGTGGAAAACTTATCCACCCTGAACATTATGGCTGGCAAGTTGTCATGGGTTTCTTCAATCCCCTCGTGAAACACTCCACCTTTCTAAATTTATCATAACAGCACCCAAAACAAAAGATTGTTATGCCGTAAACAAGGATCCCGGAGCTCTGACCGAGTCCTTCTCCGCTGCCATCCACATCTATTCCGGCCCTTGCACGAGCAGCCAGCGGAACACTATCCATGTGGCCTGCCAGGCTGTGGAATGACATAAATGGTCCCCCCACCTTTTTTTTTTTGTCTTGAATTTCGTTGGTTAAAAAAAAAAAAAAAAAACACTTCAATCATTTAACAAAGATGTCAAACATATTTTATCCAAACAAAAAATAATGAGGATCCCGTTTATTTATTAGTGGCAGTTACTAGTGATAAGATGAATGACAAAACAGATCTCCTATTTAAGTGTTTTACGGGAGTATTATACTTCAACTTGAGTTTTTAAAATAAAATTGTAACAGTTTTTCACCAAAAAACCTCGTAACTTGGTGTTGCCAAACAGCCAAGCACATGCTCTTTGCTATAGAAGTGGAGAGTCGGGCCACAAAGGTCGGCGTACTCCTCGTCGTAGTCCTTCCAAGATAATGATGTCGTTTTGTGGGGTTAAACGAAAGAGCAAAAGCCAATCACTTTGCTTCTATTAGAGAAAGAAAGAAGGAGAAGAAAAAAGAAATAATGACTCGTTTAAGACGTTACTCCAAGGCTTTGAAAGGGACATGCATTTGCAATAATTCACTTTGACTCATCTGATTAGATAAACTTAAATAGAGTTTTCAATGATTTTATAGATTATCTTTTTAGGCTTGAAGTGCTGTCCAGTAGGTTTTAGGAGTAAGTCTTCAAGTCCTCAATTATTCTCATTTCATCAAGTAAAAAATGTAAAAATGCATTTTTTTTTTAATATCTTAGTCTCAAATATTGTTAGACTGCTCCTTAAATAAAATCCATGTATGAGCGGGGGAACGTTGGTTGACCATTTGATTTGCTGGTTTTGTTGGATGCCTTTTGTATTTTGTAGTGATTTGTTTGGATTATTTGTTAAGAACATGTGAAAACGTTACAATTCATATAAGGGTTCAGCATGGCAGTCAAGATTTGGCTTTTAGGAAGGTCAACCAGATCCAACGGCTACAATCACTTTATTGTAATCTAACGGTTACATTCAAAAGAAGCTTTTACATAGTGTCTTACCAAAAATGAAGGTAAGATTCCCTAATTGCTCTGTCGTTTACAAGCTTGAATACTGTAACCTACATTTCTCTCTTTCTAATTTTATCATATGGATTTTCTTGAGTGTTAATATTTCCGAATCAAATTCTTAAATCTTAATATAATAAATATCCAAACCATTAATGTAGAAACAATTTTTAAGAAATTTAATTCTATTCAAAAGTTAACTTAAAAGTATTGAATTTTTCTTCTTTATAAAGAAGATTCTCAATCAAGATTTACATAATATGAAAGCTATATTACAATTCAAATATCTCATTGTCTTAGTGATGAGATGGAACGATAATGCAAAAATTATGAAAATTCAATATATGATAAAGTCTTGTACTTAAACTTGAATTATGATCTCATATTAAAAAATTTAATCTTATCCAAAAGCCTATTCAAAGTTTATAAGCTTTTTTCATTCTCAAAAGAGGATCACGTGCAAGATTTAGCAAAATAGGAACTTATATCGTTATTTAACAATAATAATTCAAAATTGAAGAAATATGTTGGATAAATGTCTTCCTAATAATATGGCACAGTAGGCAAAGATGCAAGAGATCTGATTTGGGAATTACTGTCGTCCAAAGTACCTGAACGACGAATTTCACGCCTATCTGAGAAGGATTCAACGCCTGAATGGATAAGAGTAGAAGAAAAGTCCATGCAAATCTTGTAGTCTGGTAGCAATCTCAGAAACACGGATTGCGAACAACTAGCAGGGCCTAACCCGCTGAAGGTCGGGTTGCACTAGGACAAGTCGCGCCACAATGGGAAACGGACCTAACACTTCAAAGGCAAGATAGAGCATAGAGGAGGAGGTCCCTTGATTTTGTGGTAGCCTAGTCACTGTAAGAGGAAAGTGTGAACTGCTTCAGCCTAGGTCAGAAAGTTCAACAAGAAGCAGGACAGCGTCGGCGAGCTTTGCACGTGGTAGCTTCTACAGAAAGGCAAGGCAAGATGGACAATCATGGCGGTAGTCGCACTTCTTTCGAAGGGCAAAGGTTATGTAACGTCGTACTAGAGTGGGTTAGTAGGTTAAGATCATGGCTTGGTAGTTCATTTGGGACTTGAAAGTAATGAATTAATTTGTGGGTAGTGCTATTGTGGACATGTACTGCAAGATTCGGAATGATCTTAGTGATGCGTATTGAAGTGAACTAAAAAGCTAACTGAAGGCAGTCGAGCTTTGGTGAAGGAAAGAGTAATACGAAGTGATTACAAATATTTCCCATTATGGGAAATGTTGCACAGCAAAAGCAGGAAAAGACAAAAGGTGAAAATAACGTGAATATACATCTAAAGTGTGTAAGCTAATATAAAAGAAATTAAGTAAAAGCAATTGGCAATACCTCTGAATAATCTGACGAGCAGGTCCCGCATTAATTCAGTCTTTTAAATTAGAGATTTGCATAAATTTAAAATTTAAAATTTAGACAATAAATATTAATGTAGTGGATGGCGTAAGGGCTTCATGAGAGGCTGATCTGAATACTGTACATATGGAGGCAAAATTAATCTCTTTTCTACTGTTTGGCGCGCAAAATAACAATCAAGTGCTATGTCTTTGGTCTAATCTACTAAAAATAGGATTGGTTGTTATGTATATTATTATCTCATTGTTAGAATACAAGGTTACTAATAATAGAATATTCACAATTTGTATGCTCATGGTTCGATACTCAGATTTAGTAGAAAGTTTAGAAACAACAAACTGCTTCTCGATCTTTCTAGATATTAACAAATAGCCAAACTTTATATAATATCCCCACAATAGAGGGGCACTTTCTCCAATATGAATCACAATAATTTATATATTCTAATATTATTAAAATATATTCCAACAGACATACTTGATTATCAGAAGTAATATATTAGTTATTTTGTTGAACTTCTTAGACAATTTGTTTATTTACAAATTAACTCACACATGGAGACAACTTTGAGTGTTTAGATGTGTTAAGAACTATTTAGGTTTAGGCCTCTTATTTCCTTTTTCATTTAATATTAAATGAGAATTATAATATGAAAATATTATAACCATTTTGTTGGAATATATTAATGATGAGAAAAATGGAATTATAATATGAAAATATTATAATTATTATTTGATTATTTATAGAATTTTATAAGCAAAATAATATGGATTATTTTGCAGGAATTGGGTTGAAAATGTGAAGCCTGCGTGAACGAAGTCCAGTCCGCGAGATAGACTTGGACCTAGGCGCGAGCCCGTGTGATCCAGCCCGTAGAGGCGCGATCCAGCTCGCAGAGGCGTGACCCAGCCTACAGAGACGCAACCCAGCCTGCAGAGACGCAACCCAGCCCACGAGAAAGACCCATGACCTGCGTGCCCGCGATCCGGTCCAGCTTGCAACCCGTGTGCCCATGCCTGCACTTGTGACTAGTGACCCGCGCACGACCAACTTAAGTGCCTGCGACCTAGAACCTGACCCGCAAGGACGCCGTGACTTCACTGGTAAAATTGGCCGCCCATTTCACCTCCGATCAAGGCACAAAATAGCTCTTTGGAAAGCTAATGAAGAGAAAAAAATTTATGTGAAGAAAAAAATCTAAGACCCAATGCTCAGAAAGGATTAATTTGAAGAAATTGTGGAGTTCTTTGAGTTCTAGCCCTAATTGCTCAAAAGTGAAATTGGAAGTAGATTAGAGGGTTTCTGAAGATGATTTTAAAGGTTTTTTGTAAGGAAGAAGATGCTCTATCAATCTATGAAGGACCTATGAAGAATTAATTCAAGATTAAAGAGAATTGAGCAAGATTTGAGGGAGAACCCAGTAACCCATTTTTAAGGTCGACGAAGCTCTGATTATGTAACTTAAGTTACTGATCAAACGAAGTCATTTTAAAGCCCGATTTTGAACGTCTTTAAGCTAGAACAAAGAAAAAAGCTCAGTCTCAACTCTCTGCCTTTCTAACAGCTCGAAATCCAGTCACTATCAACTCAGAACGGGAAGAAAATTAGAAGTCAGAACGGCTAGTTTATGGAGTTGAGGTGCATTTTTCATGTTTATTTGGCTCAAAAAAGAAGAACAAATTAGTGTTAGACCTACTCAGATTTGTAGAAACGAAAATCTACTTGAGAAGTTAAATATACAACTTGTGAAGCTTGAGTTGAAGAGAAATCTCAGAGAAGTTCTTTCACTTCATTACTCTTTAAGTTTACTTGAGATTTCTACTTATATATGTGCTAATTAGATTTTGAATTTTTTTTACATATATACTTGTTTGTAAATCCAAAACCATAATTTTGCTATTATTTGGGGGTTTCGTGATTAGGGCTTGATTATTTAAATTGTTATCATTAGAAAGCTCTTAGCTTAGCAATCTCCCATATACATTTCATATGTTAAGGGAATTGCTTAAGTTTGTAATAAGTTTGAGAAACTTTGACTTATTGATGTGTGTTCAGACACACATTATATTGTGATCCTTGGTGTAAGGATTGTTTGACTCCTTTAGGAGGAGTTGAAAGTGTAGGAGAAAGTTTCTCTTAGATTTGTAGTAAAATGGACTTCAACCGGTTGTATTGAAGGAGAAGAGGGTGGAAGTAAGTGAAAAAGGGTCGAACCATCATGTAAATTTGTGTCTCATCTCTTTTGTGTTTAATTATCTTTGATTGCAAAAAGTTATTGAACACTTATTAGAAGTGAATTTTTAAAGAGAAACCTAATTCACTCCTTTTCTTAGGTTGCTATAGGATCTAACAATGTCAATCATTGATAAGAAGTGCAATTATCCTTATGGTGGCTTATGCTATTTATTCTTAATAATAGTGTCGAACTCCACAAGTGTCAAACTCCTATTTCTAATCCTTGATAAGTATGTACTTATGTTGGTTAAAATAAATCTCCTTTCAAGGTATGTTATCTTAATGCTCACAAAAAACTTGGATAGATCTTAATCTTTCATGTGAAAATTGGAATATAGGTAAATGTTCATATAAGACATAAGTGTGTTATTACTATCTATAATGAAGATATCATCTACATATTTAATAAAACAATAGCCTTGTAAATAAAGTATAATTATGTTTAGATGAAGTGAATCTTACAACAAGTCAACTTGCTAATAGTTGAATGGAGCTACTAGCAACATCAAACAAAAAGGTCTCATGTTTAGCACTTCCCATATTTTTCACCTCTTTTTACTTAACCAAATAAATAAATAAATAAATTCCACACCAAAAATGACTTTGGTAAATTTTTTATTTTGCTAACAAAAAGCATGTGTCAACCCATAAAGCAACTTCCACAATTGGCAAACTACCCCTTTTGCCTGATTTGGTCTCCTAACTCGATGATTTTTTCCTTTTTACTTCCTTTTGGAGCATGAAAACTATTGAGAAATATTAGATTTGCATAGAATCAAACCATGGAGAAAAGAGAAAAACAGAATATAGTTTTTGGATCCTAAAAGGATTTAGGATCTTTTGAAACTTATTAAAGTGAATAATACACATTTATTCAAACTCATTATATGAGTATAGGAAAAAAGCAAATGAATAAGGAAGAAAACAACTAAATATCTATACAAGGCCAACATGCCAAAAGGCCAATAATAAGTAATTTCCCACACTCCCCTTCAAGTTTGAAATTGTACAAGTCAAATACTTCAAATTTGGACAAGAGATGTGAATGTTGTCTACTCCCTAGGGCCTTTGTCAACAAATCCATGGGCTACTCTGTGGTCCATTTAGATTTAGTAGAAATGAGCTTGCTCAACAATTTCTTTCATACAAAGTTGTAGTTAGTTTTTATGTGATTGATGTGCTTGTGAAAAATTGGATTAGTTGCTATATGTTGATTTGCTTCACTATCATAGTATAACGGTATTGGTAATCGAAATAAATACCAAGGTCTGTAGATAATCCAAGAAGCTATATAATTTCACAAACAATGATGATCATAGCTTGGTACTCTACCTCTACTAAAGATTTTGACATTGTAGGCTACTTTTTAGTCTTTTAGGAAGTTAAAGTCTCCAAGCTTGATGCACTATCTAGTTATAAATCTCTTCATCATGGGGCATGTATCATAGTTTGAATCACAGAAGGCCACCAAATCCATACCAGAAGATGATGGGAGGATTAAACCAAACCAAGACAACTATTAAGGTATCCCAAAATTCTCAATGTTACATCCATGTGAGAATGCTTCTAAGCATGTATAAATTGGCTAAGTTGCTATACCATGTAATTAATATCTGGTTGTATCATGGTCAAATAGATTAGCATACTAACTATGCACTAGTAAGGCACAAGGTTTAATAGGAGGATTATATTTCTTATACTAGTTAGTTTCTCATTTGGTTCCATGGGAGTGGGAGCTTACTTAGCCCTAAAAAGTCTAACCTTTAATATAAGCTCTAATGCATGCTTATGCTAGTTGAGGTAAATCCCATTGAGGTGGAAGTGAACAATCTCAAAAATATTCAAATTGATCTAAATTGATCTAAATCTATCATCTAAAAGTAAGGATTTACATACTTCTTCAAATTAGAGATGATAGAAGATTGATTATTCGTAATGAAGATTTCATCCACATATATCAACAAAATCACAAATATACTTTCTTGCCTCATAGCGAAAAGAACAAAATCATAAAAAGAATGTGCAAATCCTATAGCCAACAATGTCTTAGTAAATTTAGCACTTCCATGTTGCAAAGCTCGCTTTAGTTCATATAAAGACTTGTGCAATTGACACATGAATCTCTTCCCTTGATGATGAAAACCTGGAGGAACCTTCATATATACCTTTTCTCTTAAATCATCATGCAAGAAAGCATTTTGTACATTCACAACATCTTAAACAATCTTGATCTTTTTGTTGATAGACCATACATAGACAACAAAGCTACAAAACAAAACTCAAAGTCTCAAGCAAATCATCACCTTGGATTGTAGATATGTTAGTTTTATATGTTATGATTCAAAATTTACATGGATTTGACATGGAAGCTTATTTGATTCCAAGATTTGAATTTCACAATGTCAGGCATTGTTTGTGGATTGACATTGGTTTTAATGGATCAGTGGAGGTGTTCATATCATTATTAATCCTTAAGGTTATATGTTTTTGTCAAGAGGATTTGCAATGCCCTAAGATTAAGAAACACTTTCTTACGAAAGTAGGAATACTAAGCTCAATTATGATGTTCTAACATAGTGAAGTTATTGGTCAAAAACAATAAGCTTAACCATCAGATAAAAGTTAAAGGTTCCAAAGAATGTGAGAAGAAATGAAAAAGGAAAATTGTGTTGAGGAAGATTGTGCAAGTGGGCCGAACTGTATTGATTAATACTCCTCTAAAATCACACATTGGGTGTGAAATCTAGGACTATAGGTTTCAAGCAACACTTAGTCCCAACTAAGCTAGGCGCTTATTAACATCCTCTAATAGTTGGATTGCATCTCTAATGGTCATTTAAAACTTCTGATTTACGAAAATCCAAAATATCATAGCTTGGGTGTTTGGCTTTATATGAAAAATAGGGCATCAAGGGTCTTAGATTGACCCAAAAGGTTGAAGATTGCAATTGAAGCAGCCTAGGTTCTATCCCATATGCACCATGATTGCTTACTACCTATCATCATTGAGATGTGAAGCCAAGCATCACCATTTTAGATTCTAAGTTTAGTGCCAAAATTGTTGGATATGGATTAACCCAATAAGGGAGTGGGGGTTGGATTAGGTTTAATATTTTCTTTTTAATTTCTTATGAATTAATATAACATCAAAGAATAAAAAACACAAGAATTGTTCAGGTGGTTTGGCTAAATACTTAAACCTACCTCCACCCACTTTTACCAATAGTAAGAGAGTCTTATTACAAAAATATAAGAATTTTCTCTTAATTTTAGTACATCCAAATCCTTTGTTCACAGAACACAAGGATCAACAGTTCATTTCTCAATACAATCAGCTCCAACACGGCTTAACACACTTCATAATCCAACCAATACAAAACTTTGCACAGCAAAAGCTTCATTCATCAAACCACATACGGTCTATTAATGAATAACAACTATTTAACTTTAATTCTAAAAAAAAAAATCAAAATTCATCATTGCATAGAAGATCTAGCAACTTGAAGCAATTATTACAACGTCACAATCAAAGTGAAACTATCAACTTCCTGCACAATGAGTACTTCTTGAGAATCAAGGATATGATGTAATCAGATTACATATGAAACTCAAGCAGATACCTATGTTTAGACAAAAAAGATTTAGCATGTAACACGGTAGTCTATTATTCACTCTTATATACTCAGTAACACTTAGCTATTGGTAACAATGACAATTTCTTTCATAGAAGAACAATATTACCAAAACAAACATATATAATTCAAATCAAAATAGAGTTACCAAGAGTTTGAGGCACAATAAGATTAGAAGGCTTTTCTCTATTTGAAAAACAAGTTAGGCTTGCTGTAATATGCTTTCTCAAGAGTGATGTATATCATTAGAAACCTTAGCACATTTACTTATAGATGATAAGAGCAAGAGTGGCCATTAGGGCTTTTTCTCTTTTGTTTCCTTATAAGATATGTAGCATTATAGAATACAGATCATTAATTCCAAAAATGATCATCATATAATAGCATCTGTAACCTCACTCAATGATTTAAGTTGCTAAGTCAAAAGCTTTCAAATAAGTATATCAAGCCTTCCATTTTCGCAATGCATGATGCCTTAATTGTTTACATTTTACATAGATAGCACCATTATTAAGAACACATAACACTTTACTTGTATAACATTGATTCTTCCAAATAGGATCTACAAACATGATTTAAAATAGAAGTAGTGGACTTATTATCGAATCCAGTTGAACCCATTTGAAAAAGCTCAAATATTTTCCTTAAAACCCCTCTTCATAATTCCTCATTAAGGGCATGTAGAGAGGTTCTTTCTTTCTCGGGTGATAGAGAAGAGAAACACACTTTCTCTTACTTTTTCAGTCGATTTATAATCTCAGTGTCTTTTAAGTTCAAAATAGTGCGGCTTACTTTATAATCAAAATGGTGCGTTTTTACTTACTCTTGATTATTTCTCATATACTCTATTTTTACCCATTCTAGAATCATGACAAATGTTTTATATAAGTTGTTCTCATATAATTTTAGTACCATAGCTATTCATGAAGCACATATATATATGAAGTAGCAATCACATATAATTATGCAAATACCCAAAGTTTGTCACAAGATTTTTCTTGAAATCCATTTTGGTATATGGGAAGTATGTAAATAAAAAAATAACTCTTAGTTTGGTTATTTGCCCTACATATATTCCACAATTGTTATTGGCACAATAATAAGTAAAAGACATAATATTTTTTCAAATATTTGTTAACATCAAAATATATCCAACAAAAATAATCAAGAAACATGGAGAACTTGAAGTAATGTTAAAAAAGCTAGCTATTACACCTTCCTACGTACGAAACATAACAAGACAAGATGCACAACCATCCTCTGCAGAAGACACCAGTTACATATAATGGTTTAGCACCTCACCACATGTGAAGCCACATGGCAACATAAGTTAAAGCTCCATAAAAGACAACAATTATCAATGATAGTTTAGCAATTTATAGCTATTATATTGTTTGTTTAATATGTAATGTGATAGTAGTTAATAGCTGCTTAGTATGGAATGTTTATCAAGGAATTTATATTTAAATAAAGCCTACGACCCAACAGGGAGTATGTGTGTTTTATGAAGTTACATTAGTTTCTTTAAAAAGGCGTGTGTATCTCTCCCCTTAAATGACACCTATTTATTACTTTTTGTCTATTTTCTTGAGGCTTCATACAAATGCTTTTGTCTCTTCTTTTCACATTTCACAATAGATATCAGACATAACGAAACTCCCTTCAACTTTGACTTGGTTGTACAAACTAAAAGGCCAAGAATGAGATCAAGTAGCTGCGCACATTTCAATATGGTATCATAGATGACTGATCTAGGCATAGTAGTTCTGCCCAAGGTGTAGACACTAAAAAAAGGCTTGATTAAAATATGGATCTACTCCAATAGATACTTGTAGCTATGAACAACCAACTAGGGACTCTGGAAGATCATTCAAAAAGGGGAGAATCATCAAATCCTTCCTCAAATGTTAGTGGAGGTTGATCAAACTTTGCTAGAATGAGCAAACCTAGAGTAGTAAAATTGGACTTCCCCAAATATGAAGGCAGCAATGACCCTGTAAGGTGGACTTGCCAAACCAACCAATTATTCAAGTAACACTAAACAACCAAAGAAGAAAAAGTCCCCTTAGCCTCATGGAATTTAGATGACGACTCTCACACCTAGTTTCAAGTTTAAAATAAGAGCATGAAAGTTAACCTATTACGTGGGCTTTGTTGATGCATGAATTGGTCGAACACTATAGTCCTACAAAATATTAGGATTTCTTCAGAGATCTTAAAAAGTTACAAAAGCAAGGGAGTGTTGAAAACCAGCAAGCACAAATTGCGCGACTTCACCTTCATGCTGTCAAGTTGTCTATGCAATAGTAGATTGATTGCTTATTACTGGCCCAAACAAAGACCTTCGAGTAGACGTCCAAGCATGCAAAACCAGTTCTCTATTTGCTGCCATTGGCCTTGCAAGGTTTTCATGAGGCCACGAGTGCATAGGAAAGAATGGCGACCCAACCAACCAACCAAATCCAACATGCCTGGGAGAAAACTCTCGCTTGCAAAAATTTCAGAACATGGAACAAAGGGATTGCATTTTAACTGTGACGAAAAGTTTATTACTGGACACAGTTTCTAGCCGCTATTTTTATTGGAAGTGATCACCTCAAAGAATTAGAGAATGATCAATTTTGTATGGAGGAAAATTTGGAAAACAATGATACTACACCAAAGATTTCTTGAGGGCAATATATATAGCTCGTATGCACCCCAAACAATGAAAGTGATGGGCACGATTTGAGGTTCAAACCAAAATTTCTGCTTCTTGATAGACTAAAGAAGCACCCACAATTTTATGCATGAAAGCTGCAAAGCGGCTGGCACTGAAACCAAACGAAAAAAAGGACCGTTTGGATAGGTGATAGCAAATGGAAATCACTTAAGGTGTGCTGGAAATTTGTAATGTCGTCGAAATCTCATTGTAGGGAATCGTTTTTAACGTCAATTTGTTTCTTTTGGGGATGGAAGAAACGGAAGGTATCTTGGGAGCACACTGGCTACACACATTGGGTCTCATTTTGTGGGATTTTTCCACTCTCCGTGGTGTTTAAAACTGGAGGCCGAAATGTAGAGCTTCACGGAACTGGATGACTCCAAGGATACTACTGGGAGAAGAACAAATGGGCAGAGAAGCAATAAATATGAGAAAGGAAAGAGAAGAAAAAAAAAATGTAAGAAAAAAAAAAAAGAATCGGTGGAAGAGGAAGAAGAAAAAAAAGGAAAAAAGAAAGAGGAATCCAAAGAAAGAACAAAATTTTTATCCATGGGCAAGGCAGGTGTTCGGAAGATGCGACGTTGGCAAAGAAGGAAAGACTATTACACAATGCCCAGAATTCATCCTTGCAGACAATGATGTCACCAACAGGGAAGAAATGTCATGAGCACACAACTTACGCATGAAACCATGGCAAGACAAGATGCACAACCATCCTCTTCAGAAGACAACAGTTACATATGACGGTTTAACGCTTCACCGCATGTGAAGCACACAGCAACAAAAGCTAAAATCTCCCCAGAAGACAATAATTATCAATGAGGGTTTAGTAGATTATAGCTATTATCTAATCTATGTAATATGTGATGTGATATCTTTTTTTTTTTTTTTTTGAATAATCATGGCATACACGGGTGAGCATGTAACTACAAAGAATCTGTATGCAGTACTATGTAATGTGATATCAATTAATAGCCGTTTAGTATGAATCAATTACCAAGGAACTTAAATCTAAATAAAGTCTCCAACCCAGTAGGGAGAATGTGTGCTTTATGAAGTTGTACCAGTAAGGTGACTAAGGCAGATAAGACTGTGCATGGGAAGGAAGACTGGCAACTGGAAGAAGAGCCGCTCTTGATGATAGGAAAACATCCCTTGCGGAATGGGCATGGCAACACATTAGCGAAGACAAAACTATAGAGGATGCCTTGAATGTGGAGGTAATGGAACCGTCTTGTGGGCCAGAGTAAGGGATCGTGCCATGGGGTGAGTGTTCGGCTAATCGTTGAGAAATAAAGTGAGAATCCCTTCTTCTTCATATATTGGTAACTGAGAATTAAAAAAGATGATGGTCTCTCTTGAGGGAGACTGGACCTCCAACACAAACTAACTTTGTGATAATTGAAATGTTTCATTATTAAAGCCCCGGCTTTATTTTATAGAGTTGACCCCCGTTTAGCTATAGACCATTTACCCAATCGGATACCAAAGCTTTACAAAACCAAACAAAACCTAAACCTAACATATAAGATTTTTGATCACCTGTTAGTTCAATAGTAAATTAACAAAGTCTGGATCTCTTGGTCCCAAGAGTTGGGTACGTGTGTTAAAAAAAGTTATAATAATAATAATAATACAAGACGTAACCCTAAAAATGCTCTATCTACTATTACTTCCTTTTGCTCCAACATAAGATATTTTACTCACCTAGAAAACAGGGCTTCACATCGTGTTTCAATGGTCGCTAACTTAGCAGTTCCTACGCAAGCTGGTTGGTATCAAGAGCAATTTCAAAAGTGGTGGACTTCTCCTCAAAAGAGGCACGGTCTTCCTTCCCATGCACAATCTTATTTGCCTTAGTCACCTTACTGCGTTGCATGGGTATGTGGTCACAATAAGTACCGTTTCGTGGCCAAACGTGCGATGCTTTTTGGTGTGGTATGTAATCCCACATCGGTCCTAGATGGCCGAGTTAACAGCCTTATTAATGTCCTGAGGGTACCCACCTTACAACACACGTTTTGAGGAGTGGTTCTTGAGCTTTGACATGGTATCAGAGCCGATGGTTTATGTTTGGTAATAAATCCATGAGTCCTCTTTACGAACTGTTGTGATTCGTCCCATGTGGAGAGGGGGCATATTGTGGAATGTAATCCCACATTGGTCCTAGATGGCCGAGTTAACAACTTTATTAATGTCCTGAGGGTACTCACCTTAGAATCTAAGTTTTTAGAAGTGGTTCTCAAGCTTTGACACTTTCAAACCAGAATCATTTCTACAAATAAATCATCTCCTGCCCAATTATCCATGAATTTAGTTATCAAGGTATTCAATTCAACACCTCCTTGTAGCAAGTTGTTTCTTGCAAATTCTATTACTTTTTTAACAAGAATTTTAACATCAAAGTTATCAGAAACACACACCGACATTTTAAGATCAAATCTTTGTGTGAATTCCTTTATCATTGAAAATTAGTTGAGCTAATGTAGTCTTTCCTAACCCTCCATACCAACAATTAGAAGGATTGAAACTTTTCCTTCAATTTTGGTCTCCAAACTTTTGATAATTGCTTGGCATTTACAAAGTCTCTAAGGTAAACAATCTTTCCTTTATGCAACAACAATTACAGTTGACCAACACCAATTTTGGTCTCCAAACTTTTCCTAACCCTCCATAAAGGAAAGAATGTTTACCTTAGAGACTTTGTAAATGCCAAGCAATTATCAAAAGTTTGGAGACCAAAATTGAAGGAAAAGTTTCAATCCTTCCAATTGTTGGTATGAAGGGTTAGGAAAGACTACATTAGCTCAACTAATTTTCAATGATAAGGAATTCACACAAAGATTTGATCTTAAAATGTGGGTGTGTGTTTTTGATAACTTTAATGTTAAAATCCTTGTTAAAAAAGTATTAGAATTTGCAAGAAACAACCTACTACAAGTAGATGTTGAATTGAATACCTTGATAACCAAATTCATGGATAGCTGGGTAGGAGGTGATTTACTTGTAGAAATGATTCTAGTTTAAAAGTGTCAAAGCTTGAGAACCACTTTTAAAAATGCATGTTCTAAGGTGAGTACCCCTAGGACATTAATAAGGCTGTTAACTCGGCCATCCAGACTGATGTGGAATTACATTCCATAACATGCCCCTTCTCCATGTAGGACGAATCACAATAGTCCACAAAGAGGACTTGATAATGAAGAACAAGTTGTAGACATCAATTTAACAAGAAAAGTTAGAGAAAAATCACCTAGATTTTCAACCAAGATTTACTAATGTAAAGAGCTCCAAATGATTATCCAACCGTTCACAATAAAGAACAACAAATTCCAAATCTATTGACAAAAAAATCAGTGCAATTAGACCATGGATCAACTTTAATCAAGTGTTTGATCAATTGTTGCATAGGGATTTTAATTCCTATAGAAAATCCTACTCTTTTCTCTCTCTCTCTCTCTCTTTTCTTTTTTAATGTCACACCTAGAAAAACTTACTCTTTTTCTTTTTTAAACATTAGGGCAACATTACCTTAAGAGGACCCAACATAAGTCCCAAATATAGGTTGGACCAGCTGAACAATTCTCCCCCTCCAATCCAAATGAGGGAGATTTCCATACATCAATTTCTCAAGTGAAATCCAAGCTAGCTACATGCTGACAAAACTCAAAATTTTCCTACCAAAGTACATTTTTTATCATGTTAGAACCGTTATCCTTAATATATACAATATGTTTTGATCTTTGATGAAAATAAGAATTCTTAGTAAGACGTATAGCACATTGGTTATCACATAATAACACATACTTTTCTTATGCAAAACCAAGTTCTTCTGTGAATTCTTTTATCTAAAGCAACTCTTTACATGATTCCTTTGTTGCAATAAATTTTGCATTCATTGTAGATAAAGCAATACATTTCTATAATCTTGATTGTAATGCCATAGCTCCCCCTAAAAAATTAATCAAATAGTTTGAAGTAGATCTTCTATTACCAATATTTTTTACCATGTTAGAAATTGCATATCCAACAAGAATATGCTTTTCACTCATTAATGAAAGTTTCAAACTAGAAGTGTCTCAGAGATGCCTTAGGATCCACTTTACTACATTCCAATGTTCTTTTCTAGGATTTGAAATGAACCTACTGACCACTCCAATTGCATGAGCTATATATGACCTTCTACAAATCATTGTATACATTAAACAACCAACAACAAAAGCATGAAAAACTTTTTCCATATCTTTTATCTTTTTCTCATTTGCAGGATATTATTTTTTACTGAACTTAAAGTGTGTAGCAAGAGGCATGCTTACCACTTTAGCTTTATCCATATAAAAGCTTTGAAGCACTCTTTTGATATATTCGTCTTGATACAACTATAATCTTTTAGCTTTTCTGTCACGATTAACTCTCATACCAAAAATTTGCTTCATTAGGCCTAAGTCTTTAATTAAGAATGACTTCCTTAACTTATGCTTCAACTTTTCAATTCTTGCATCATTCTTACTAACTACAAACATGTCATTTACATAAAGTAGTAGAATGATAAAATCATCTTCTAAGTGTTGGAAAATAGGGTTTTGTTGTGACTGAAAATATTTTCTTGTAAATATCAATTCTAAAATTATGTTTTTCTAAATGTGCAAAAAGAAAAACTATAGGAAGTAAAAGGTGTACAAATTATAATATCAATTAATAATATTATAAAGTAACCGGGTTCCTACATTTCCTTATAAAATATATTCTTAAGGTTTTTGTGACATATATTCAAATATATGTTGATTATTTGAATATATTGTTTATTTAAATATTTCTTTAAGAAATATAAAATATATTTGAATATATCTTATTTTAGGAATATGATACTTGTTTTGATGAAATTGCAGGAACATGAGGGACTTTAACTCTATGTTAATATTAGTTCAAAATCTACATATGCAATACATTATCAATGTATTGATAAAGGACCGTGTATTGATATTGGACCTTGTTGATATTGGACCATGTATACTTGCTGAATATATTATCACTATACTGGACCCTTGCTGTTGGACTGTGAAAATATAGGTGCGGCCCAAGTTCACGTCAGCCCGATCCAGTTCCTTGTTACGGTGTTGTCCTGATCATAACTGAGGTTCTTTGTTACGGTGTCGTCTTGATCAAAATCGAAGCTTCCTTGCTACGCTTACTGGCTATGACGTCGTCTCACTTAAGGGCACATAAGAGGCGCTTACTCTTCGATGAGTTATGCCCTAACCGCTAGCTGCTTCACTTCTCCCTGATGCTGCCTTCGCTTCTCTTAAGCGCCGAAACCTCAACGGGAGGAATCTGGAGGAGACGGGCTGTCAGAACGGTTAGATTTCGAATCAGAAGGTTGAAATGAGGTTGATTTGATAGATAGCCTACTATTCTTAACGGGAAGAAGGCTATGGTTTAGGTTTGATTCAAAGAAAAGCCCTAGATCTGCTTCTATTTAAAGGAGATGTGTGTGTGAAGGTTTTCTTTTGATGATTTACATCTATTTGAAGCGTTCTCTTTGTGAAGAAAATCTACTAAGCTTACTTACCATTTGATTCGAGATTGTTCATCATTCGGTGGTTCATAAGCACTCGGTGATATTGGATTATCTGGTTTGATCTTCGATTAAATCTTCAATCATAGCTTGTATAACATTATTTATGTGCTGATTTCACTCATAAACATTTTCTGCACATAAATTTTGAGGAAAGTCCGAAACCCTAATTTCTTCAAATTGGGGATTTCGTGATAGGAGCTTTGTATCTTGATATATTTGTTTAAATAGTTCCTTTGATTAGCAATATCCCATAAACTAACACATTATTTGGGGATTTGCTATTATATTTGATCTTTTGATCATTATTTGTATTCGGACTTGATAATTCCTTTGAGAAGGAATTATTTGGATTAGGGAGAATGTATTTTCCTAATCAAGTTGAGTAAAGGTGACTTCAATCGGTTGGATTGAAGGAGAAGAGGGTGGACGTAGGACTCTGAGATAGAGTGCCGAACCACCGTGGTAAATTGGGTGTTGATTCTCTTTCTCTCTGCATGCTGAAATAATTCTGTTTGATTACTTATTGTCATATAAATTGCAAAATTTTTTGATTGAATTATTTAAGAAAACCAAAAGTATAGTTTTCGGTACAAGAACAATTCAACCCCCCCTTCTTTTTAAGCCATAAAACCCAACACTAAGAACTTTGGCATAAAAACGCAATAATAAAAAAATTTCTTCTTATAGGCTTGTTCTCCCATAAAAGACTCAAAATTTTCAATACCAATGTTTTGGTGTCTATTTTAAGTCATATAAATTTTTCTTTAGCTTACAAATAGTTCTCTTTATTTTTTTTTTCTTTTAAAACCCTTTGGCTACTTTATATGAATTTCTTCACTTAGGTCACCATGAAGGAAAGCAATCTTTATATTCATTTACTTAATTTCAAGTTCAAGATTAGTAATTAATCCTAAAACCACTTGGATTGAAGACATTTTTACAACAAGTGAGAAGATCTCATCATAATCAATTTTCTTTTTTCTGACTAAAACTCTTAATAACTAGTTTAGCTTCGTATTAGGGTGGTGAAGAATTTTTATCATGCTTCAATCTATAAATCTAATGATTCTTCAAAGCATTATTACCTTTAGGAAATGTCACCAACTCAAATGTTTGATTATGATGCAAAGATTTCAACTCATTAATAACTCTATTTTTTATAAGGTTATTTTGTTTACTTTAGGAAATATATAATATAATATTTGTGCAATTATATTTTTATTCATCTATATTGATTCAAATTTTGTTAGTCCATACAACAAACCCAAAATAGAAGAAAAAAAAAGGAAAAAGAAGCAGCAAATCAAGCATGAGAAAGAAATAGAGGACAACTAGTCATGTGGGGGCTACTCACGTGAGAAAATAAAGCAAAAGAAGAAAAAAAGAGGTGAACATGTATTGTCTATCATGGGGAAGCAAACAAAACAAGAGGGAAGAGAGAGAAGAAAAAAATAGAAGAACGAGAAAATTGATCAGTGTGCCGGTTTGGACGTAGATAATGAGGGACTTACCAAAAGCTTGGCCATGCGTAATAGTGCAGGTCTCTGAAAGCACCAATGGTCGTGCAAAAGCCGACCATCACGTTCTTTCCTGGCAAAGAACCAAAAACTGATATGAGCATTTTATGCCATCTAGTTGCATTTTTTGGTGAGTTCTTGAGTAATTTTGGTGATGAGGGAATAGCTCTAGTAGCTTTATGCGCTTTTCGGCGTCTTTGTGGCAATTTTAGGTGGCTTTGTGGCAATTTTAGGTGGCTTTGTGGCAGGTTCCAATGAAGAATGGTGAACGCCATTAGAGGAGCTATTTTTGGTAGATCTGCACATTTTTGGGTAGATCTACATGATTTCTAGATAGATCATCACCGTAGGTGCCTACTCTAGCAATTTCCAAGCATTTTGTGACAACACGTGGCGGCATATAGTGGTGCATGGCAGCAACACATGAAAGCATGTGGCAGCACGTGTGGCATGATTTTTCCTCCTCTTCTAGACAACCTTTTTCCCCCTTATGATGTGTAGAAATTGTGCTAAACTTACTTAAAAAGGAAGACAATTTGGTAACAGCTTTGTTGTTTTTCAATTTAAGATGTTTTGTGTAATGTTTTACACTATTCTTGTTTGTGTATATACTATGATGTGTGTGAAGTTGCATATTACTATGTTTAATGCCTTTAAGTGATTAGCTACCACTTAGATAATTTGATTTGCATGTGAGACCGATGGGAGATGATATGCACTTGTTTCATGTAATATGCAACCATAGATTAATATGAATAGACATACACCATATGGTTTGTGTGGCTTTCGATGTAAACTAGAAATATTTATAGATCCTAAGACACTTAGTTTGTTTCAATTCACATATGGAGATATAGTGAGTTAATGAGCTTGACATGTTTGTTATACCTAGATATAGGATAATGAATAAATTAGGAAATTTTACCATCACATGGATATTATCAATCTTGCAAGCATAAAATATCCACATTAGTACCTAGTAGTTATGGTGAAATCGGACATTCTAACATGTTTCTTGTATTGAGTTTTTTTAAATTTAGTTATTTAATTTTTGTTCTATCATTTTGAGTTGTTAGATAAATTTTAGGAGTTATTCACCATTATTAATTAATTGATCTAGTAATCACCAATCTCTATGAGACAATACTCAATTTTATCATTATATTACTTGTTCAACATGTCCACTTGTATGTAAGATTTTATCGAACACTCATCTTGGATTGCATCAATCCATTTTTTCTTATTGACATCTTTTGCTACTTCTTCAAAAGTCTTAGGCTCACATGCATTAGTTAACAATACATACAGGGTAGAGTATCTAAGGGATAGATGACGATTTCTAGTATACCCCCTTAATGGTAGAGTTGTAGATAGATCATGCTAAACATCAACAACATTATTTGTATCACTATTATTTACACCCTGTTGGTCATTTTAAATTTAATCTTGAATATCACTTTCAATGTGTTATGGCAATTGTCTTTGTAGATCATTTGAAGAAATTAGAATAATATCAATACAAATCTTAGAGCATTGGGACATATTCTTCTCTTTCTGGCCAATATCTGTTATATTTTGATTCTAAAAAAATACATCATGACTCTCACAATTTTCTTCACAATTAGATCATAAAACTTGTAGCCAAATTCATTAGAACCATAACTAAGAAATATACATTCTTGTGTCTTGACATTTAACTTGGACCTCTCATATTTTGAAATGTGAACAAATGTTTTGCAACCAAATATTCTTAAATAGTTGTAAGAAACATTATTATCAAACCAAACTTTATCTAACACCACCATTTAAAGCAATAGTTGGAGATAAATTGATAACACAAGCTTATGTAAGTAATGCATTTGAAATCATACATTTGACTTTCTCAACTAATATCATGTTTATCCTTTCTACTATACCATTTAACTGAGGTATTTTTGGAAATATCTTTTGATATTGAATACCATATTGTTTGCAATACTAATCAAATGGTTCGATTTACTCACCATTATTGTCTAATAGAATGTATTTCAACTTTTTTCCAATTTGCCTTTACTAAAACTTGAAATTGCTTAAATGCATCTAGCATTTAATCTTTTGACATCAAAATATAAACCTAAGATTTTCTTAAGTAGTCATCAATGAAGGTTACAAAGCAAGATACTCCACCAAGTGTCCTTGGGTAATTGGGTCATAAACATTTGAGTGTACTAATTCCAAGAAATTTGATTTTCCTAAAGGATAATGCCTATAGAATGAAACTTTTTTCTATTTTCTAGCTAAACAATGTGCACATTTCTCAAGTTTTATGCTCTTAACTCTAGATAGCAAGTTTTTCTTTGCCAATACATTTATGCCTTTCTCACTCATGTGACTTAACTATTTATGTCATAAAGTACTTGCATTCTCATCTTCCAATATATTACAAATGTTTTTAGAAATCTTGGTTTGAAATAAATACAAAGAAGACTCTTTCTTTCCTTTAGCTAGAACTAATGAACCCTTAGTAAGTTTCCATTGTTCATTATTAAAGATATTGTAAAAATCTTTATCATTAAGCTTTTTGGTAGAAATCAAATTCAAGCAAATTTCTAGTACATGTCTAACATTTTTTAGATCAAACTTGGATCTTTTACATCTCTTATACCATTATCAATTATCTAACTTGTCTCATTGCATGCAAAATACATTATTATCATAGCACACAATAACAAGTTCATTGGTGGCCGTTGCAACTTGATTATCATAATTGTTATCCTTCCTTTTATCGCTTTCATTAACTTTTCTTATCTCATCTCTACCTTTACCATTTTTCTTTTCATTTTTTAGTTAGAAGCAATTTTTCTTAATATAATTGTTCGGTGAAATTTTACATGCAAGTGTACATGTCGAACAAGTAATATAATGATAAGTATGAGTATTGTCCCACGAAGACTAGTGTTTACTAAACTAACTAATTACTAATGGTGAACAATTTCTAAAGTTTATCTAGCAACTCAAAGTGATAAAACATGAATTAACTAACTAAATTTAACATAAACTTGATTAACAAAATATGCTAGAGCATCCGATTTCATCTAATTACTAGATACAAATATCGATTATCCATGTTAGCAAGATTAATTCTATTCATGTGATGGCAGAATTTCCTAATTTATTCACTATCCTATGTCTAGGTATAGCAAATCTACTTAGCTTATTAACTCATTGTATTTCTACCTATGAATTAAATGAACTAAGTGCATTACGATTTGTGAATATTCTAGTTTACACCTAAAGCCATACAAATCATATCGTATATGTCTATCCATATTGATCTATAGTTGCATATTCCAAGAAGCAACTGCACGTTATCTCATATCGGTCTTTAACATGCAAATTAGATCATTTAAGTGGTAGCTAATCACCTAAAAGCATTAAATTCTGTAACATGCAACTTCACATTCATAAAATATCTCACAAAACATAAATAATCATAACATTCATATGTCATAATCAAGTTCTATCGTAGCTCTAACAAACTAAACTAAAACAATATATTTACATAACAGAAATAGTGCAAGAAATTAAACAACACATTCTGTAAATTAAAAACATTAAGCTGTCACCAAAAATGTCTTCAAATCACAAAAAGGTTGCACAAATCTGCACATCAGGGGGAAGAGGAGGTTCTGTCTGAAAAAGGGGCTGAAACGAGGAACACACGCATTGCCACGCGCTTTCACACGCATCGTCACGCACCGGTGACATGTGCCGCCGCCGTCCGCCGCCGATCTTCACAGAAACTTCCAAAAATATAGATCAGGACACCTAGGTTGCAGATCTGCAAAAAGATTGAGCAGATCACCACAGAAACGCGTGGATCTGACGGAAAGGACAAAGTCGGCGTTTGCACTTCTTTGCAAGAAACCACCATGAAATCGCACATAATTGCCACATAACTACCGAAAATCGCTCTAGGAATTTAGATCTACTTTTAGATTGCCAAAAAAGGCTCTAAAACGGCCAGAAACTACACTTTAAACACCGAAAATATGTGTCGCCGGAGAAAATGAAGGGCGAACAGTCAGCTTTTGCCCGACTGTCATGCACCTATCTGAGACCCGCGCAGTCTCTGACTCTCCGGAGACCACTCTCTCTGGTTGTCGGAAGGAAAACCATCAACTCATGCTCTTTCTTAGTCCTTTTTCTATTTCTTCTCCTCTCTCCGACAATTTTCGACAAAAGGCCTTCCCTTTTTTTTTTTTGCAAGATCAAAGGCCCACATAAAAGACCCGATAGAAGCCCTCTATTTAGCTCCTTTCCTTTACAAGCCCGCAAGCTTGATCTTTTTAGCTCTCTTTCTCTTTTCTCATTTTCTTTTGGTTTTGTGCTTCTTTTTTTTCATTTTTCTTCTATTTCAGGTTTTCTGTATAAAATAACAAAGTATATATAAATACAATTAAATAAAAATATAATTTAATAAAAACTATATTAAATATTACTTAAAATACTAATAATAACTCTATAAAATATAGAGTTATCAATACCTTCAAACTTAAATTTTTGCTTGTCCTCGAGCAAAAACTCTAAACAACACATTATGACAACATAAAAAAAAAATTACACAAAAAGCACTAAACAATAGATTCTAACAACACCACCAATCACTCCATGATATTTTCCCAAATATACACCCCCAAATTTAAAATTTTACTCGTCCTCAAGCAAAAGAACGAAACAACACCTACAACCGATCATTCTATGATATTCTCCCATAATTGCTTAACTTAACAATTCAAAGAAAAATATAACTTTCATCCAAACATTGCAATTGGTTTATAAGGTAAGATAGACTCTTAACTATGTCAACCATGAGTGTGTGTGTGTGTAAATCCGCATTTTTTCTCAATTGCATGCACTCCAAATAGATCCACATTAATATGCAACCTCTCAAAATCTTTAACCAAACCTCATAAGTTTGCTTTTCATTCTTCTCTCCACTAATGTAAGCCAATCATCTAACCAAGAATCAATAGGACTTTCATAAGCTTGTAATGTAAGGCTGGGCTAAGGATAAAATGGAAGTCATTTAGGCTCAGATAACCCATGAACACATTTCATCAAAACTCTAACCCTTTTCTACCTTTTTACTCCATGCAGAAAATCTTTCTACCACCACTTATTCTTATTCTTTCCTGTCCAACAATGCTTTGACACTAACAGAAAGCCACAATCATGTGTGCACCAACAAAGCAAAAACAAAAACACTTACATGTATAGCCACCTCAATCCTCTCTTATCAATAATATTCAATTATAATGCTCAAAGATCTCTTTTAGAGAACTATGTGACCTGAATCTAACAAAAGATAACGAGATTATTCAATCCTAAAGCAAATGCTTCCTTTTTTTTTTTTTTTTTCATTTGCATTGGTATTTACAACAGTGGCATACTATGCTACACATAATCATTTCAATCAACTTCTTCCCATACTACATCCTTCTCCTCAACTTCTTTTATGATCAAATCAACTTATACACACAAGAAGTCAATATGTTCATGGGAATAGGACAATAAGACAAATTGATCCAAAGGCTAAGAGATATATGTGCAAGTTTCATTTAACAAAATCAGGATAAGAACAAGGCTCAGCAGGGTAACTAGGGATAAGTAAACAAGGTTAGCTTGAAAGGCTCAATCGATCCAAAGATGGCCTAAATCATTTTCTCAGCTAGATACAGCCTAGGATTTCGCCTCAAGAGGAAATTAAGCAAATTCTAAGATTTGGGTGAGATACAAAAAAATCACACACTTCACATGAATGTTCTCTAAAGATACATACAATTTCAAGAAAATGCAAACTTTTAGTGCTCAATAAGTGAATCAACATAATTAGAATCACACTTACATCATACCATAATTGCAAGTTTGAACAAAATCTACATCCCCCTAAGAATCGCTAAGAATTCACAATAAAGAATCCAATCATGTTGATCATGGTCCATCACAAAAAGAAAATTAGACAAAAAGAAAAGATTTCTAACACAACAACTTTTAACAAAAAATAGAAAATTTCAACCCAACCAACAATATACGTCCAACAATATCACAACACTTCCAACATACTTCCAACATAACATAAAACACTTCCAATACACTCCCAATATACTTCCATATAACCACAACTACCACAACACAACCTCCAACAAAACAACACATTTCCAACAACAACAACAACACCCCCAAACTTAAATGAAGCATTCTCCTCAATGATAAAAGAAAATAAAGCAATAGTAAGGAAGGAACAAAGTAAACTCTCATGATTGCAGGCTGCCAACATGGAGTTGTGACGAACATTTGGTGACAGTTTTCCAGAAAAAGATCAACAAAATGCTTAGGTTGCCTCCCACTAAGCACTTGCTTTATAGTTTTCAGCCAAACTATCCTCCACGTTGTTGCTTAAAGAGGATGGAACCAACAATTTAGGAGATAGCTTGTGTTGCATGATGGTTAAGCATTCTACAATCAACACCACTGTCTCGTATACTTCCAACTTCCTTTTGTTCTCCAATATCTCTTTCAACAATTCTGCATAACTGGACATTTGAACTGGAGCATCTGCAAAAGGAATGTTAATGTACAATTTTAAAGATATATCAAGGAACTCCAAAAACTGCTTATCCTTTTCGTGTTGCTAGAATCTCAGGGGAGATGGAGCTGGAGGCATAAAGGGCATAGGATTTTCTAGAACAAGCTTGCTCCTAGGTGCCTCCTTAAATTGCATGCTAACATCCTTATCCATATCTTCGAAAATCTCATTGTCAACATCATTATCTCCCACTTGCTTGCCACATGTTAAGGTTATTACCTCTGTAGTATCTATAGGGCTTTTCTCCACATCACAAGGCAAATGACCCTCCTGATTCTCTGAGATCATGCTAATCAGCTGACTCATCTGTACCTCTAATCTTCAAATTGAAGCTTATTGTCTCTGAAAGCTTGCTTCTTGATTATGAAATCTTGCTTTAGTCCTCTTTGTAAAGTTCTGTATGGTGATGGCTAGCTCACTGATCATGTCTTCGAAATTAGGTTTCACCTCTTCTATTTGCCTAAATGTTGGTTGCAGTCTTATCTCATTTGGGTTACTCCATGAAAAAGTTTGATGGTTGTGCCATCCCAGATTGTACATGTTGGAGTAATAAGTATTTTGTGACCTGCTAAGAATCCTAACAAAATTAGCATAATCATTATAATTAACATAAGGGTTACCTACTTGACATTCCGTGCTCGCATGTGCTCCACCACAAAATTCACATTCTCTATTATGATGCCTGACAATTGGAGTATTTAGGTTGTTTATCTTCTCATTGAGCACTTCCAATTGTGGACACATTGTGGTAAAGATATCTACTTCATGGACTCCACTTGCTTGATACATTGGTAGTCTCTCAGTAGACCATTGATAGTTATCAAATGCCATTTCCTCTAGGAAGTTAAATGCCTCCTTTGGTGTTCTTCTATGTAAGTCCCCACCTGCAGCTGTATCAATTACAAAACAAAGATTTGTACTACACCCATCATAGAAAGTTTGTACCTGTAACCATATAGGTAGTCCATGATTTGGACATATCCTCAGAAGTTCCTTGAATCTTTCTTAAGCTTTATACAATGTTTCATTATTTATCTACTCAAAAGTGAAAATGTCGTTATACATTTTTGTAGATCTTGCGAAAGGAAAGAACTTATCAAGAAATTTCTAAGCCAAATCATTCTATGTAATAATCAATCCTACAAAAAGTGAAGAGAAGCAATTTTTAGTTGTATCTCTAAGAGAATATGGAAATAGTCTTAACCTGATAACATCCTCTATAACTCCATGATCTCCAATCATGTCACAGAATTCAAGGAATGCTTCAATCTGAGCATTTGGATCCTCGTTTGGTAGCCCACTATATTGCACGAAGTTTTGAAGCATCTTGATGAGCAAGGGCTTGACCTCAAAGTAGTTTGCCTAACTTGCAGGCCTCTGGAAGCTTGATGTGGCATTCCAAAATGATGGTGCATAATTTTCAAGAGTTTACGTGTACCATCATTTGCCTCCATCTTTGTCTTTTCTCTACAACAAAATACAAGGTTAAAAGTAGAAATAAAATAAAAGCAACAAAAGCTAGATTAAACTTAGAAGCTATTCGATATTAATATTAATCAGAAGTAAAACAAACAATCCCCAGCAACAGCGCCAAAAACTTGTTCCGTGAAATTCTACACGGAAGTGTACATGTCGAATAAGTAATATAATGATAAGTATGAGTATCGTCCCACGAAGACTGGTATTTACTAAACTAACTAATTACTAATGGTGAACAATTTCTAAAGTTTATCTAGGAACTCAAAGTGATAAAACATGAATTAACTAACTAAATTTAACTTAAACTTGATTAACGAAATATTCTAGAGTGTCCAATTTCACCTAATTACTAGATACAAATATCGATCATCCATGTTAGCAAGATTAATTCTATTCATGTGATGGCAGAATTTCCTAATTTATTCATTATCCTATGTCTAGGTATAGCAAACCTACTTAGCTTATTAACTCATTGTATTTCTAACTATGAATTAAATGAACTAAGTGCATTACGATTTGTGAATATTCTAGTTTACTACATGTTATCTCTTGTCGGTCTTTAACATGCAAATTAGATCATTTAAGTGGTAGCTAATCACCTAAAAGCATTAAACTCTATAACATGCATCTTCACATTCATAAAATATCTCACAAAACATAAATAATCATAACATTCATATGTCATAATCAAGTTCTATCGTAGCTCTAACAAACTAAACTAAAACAACATATTTACATAACAGAAATAGTGCAAGAAATTAAACAACACATTTTGTAAATTAAAAACATTAAGCTATTACCAAAAATGTCTTCAAATCACAAAAAGGTTGCACAAATCTGCACATTAGGGGGAAGAGGAGGTTCTGTCTAAAAAATGGGGCAAAATGAGGAACACACGCGCTTTCGCACGCGCCGTCACGCGCTTTCGCACGCGCCGTCACGCGCTTTCGCACGCGCTGTCACGCGTTGGTGACATGCGCCACCATCCACCACCACGTACCACCACCGTCTGCCACCACGTACCGCTGCTGTCCGCCGCCAGTCTTCATAGAAACTTCCAGAAATATAAATCAAGACGCCTAGGTTGCAGATCTGCAAAAAGATTGAGCAGAATCACCACAAAAACACTTAGATCTAACGGAAAGGACAAAGTCGACGTTCACACTTCTTCGTGGGAAACCACCACGAAATTGCACATAACTGCCACAAAATTGGCGAAAATCACTCTAAGAATTCAAATATGTTTCAGATCGCCGAAAAATGCTCTAAAATGGCCAGAAACTACATTTTAAATGCTAGAAATGTGTGTCGCCAAAGAAAACTAAGGGCGAACGGTCAGCTTTTGCCTGACTATCACGCACCTCTTTGAGACCCGCGTTGTCATGCACGGTCTCTGACTCTCCGATGACCACTCTCTTCAGTTGTTGGAAGGAAAACCATCAACTCATGCTTTTTCCCGGTCCTTTTTCTATTTCTTCTCCTCTCTTCAACAATTTTCGACAAAAGGCCTTCCCTTTTTTTTTTTCACATGATCAAAGGCCCACATAGAAGACCCGATAGAAGCCCTCTATTCGGCCCCTCTCCTTTACAAGCCCGCAAGCTTGATCTTTTTAACTCTCTTTCTCTTTTCTCATTTTCTTTTGGTTTTGTGCTTCTTTTCTTCATTTTTCTTCTATTTTGAGTTTGTTGCATAAAATAACAAAGTATATATAAATACAATTAAATAAAAATATAATTTAATAAAAACTATATTAAATATTACTTAAAATACTAATAATAACTCTATAAAATATAGAGTTATCAATAACCCATCTTGCCACAATGATGACATTCTACATTTTTATGCAATGATCTCGACTTGTTTCGACTTTGTTATTACCTCTCAAAACTCTACTTTGACTTCTCCCCCTATTTTCAACAACCAAAGCTTCAAAATAAGACAAAAAACCTTGACTCTTGCTTCTCATCTCTTCATTCAAACTGCTACTCTTGGCAAAATTCATGGTGACAATACCATTGAGAAGAAAGTTACTTGTTAACATAGGAAATGTCTCCTAAGATACTGATAAAGTACCAAGTAACTAAAGTCCTTGTACTTCATTTTCAAATTTCATATTCATGGTTAAAAGTTGATCTAACACTTTCTGACACTTATTCAAGTGATTATATATGGATTGTCCATCTTTGTATTTCAAGCAGATAAGTTGTTTTATCAAATACATCATATTATTTATAGTCTTTCATGCATATAATGATTCAAGCTTGTTCCATAGGGTATGAGCATATATTTCTTTATTGATGTGATTCAAAACATTTTTATTTACAAATTGTTGAATGAACTCGCATACAAATTTATACTTAAGAGTCTAATCGACTTCACTTGTGTTGTCTGGTCTTGTTTCACTAAACACTAGTAATGTCAATGCTTCACATAAATCAAATCTTTTATCTTATCCTTCCAAACATAATAATTTCTTCCATTCAAACTAACCATCCTATTAGTGCTCAGTTCCATCGTTCAATGAAATCCAAAAAATAAGACAACCACAACCTAGGTGCTCTAATACCACTATAATGGGAAAAATGTATAAAGTTCCCCACTTTTATTGAACCTATAAAGAGATACTAAAACATAAAAAATATAGTTTGAATCACAAGTAAAAGATGCAAACACCACAATCTACACAATCAACACGAGAGAATTTTTTACATGGAAAACTTCTCAAATGTGAAGGATAAAAACCATGAGATCGATTATGGAGTCCACTTAAATCTCCATTACATAAATCTTTAGGTTTGCAACCTAATTACTAATCTAATAATAATGGAATCAACAATTGATAGTGAAGAACAAGTTGTAGACATTAACTTAACAAAGAAAAGTCAAAGAATAATCACCTAAATTTTTGAATAAGATTTGTTGATGTAAAGAGCTCCAAATGATAATCCAACCATTCACAATGAAGAACACTCAATTCCAAACTTGCTAATAAAATATCAACTCAACCAGACCACAAGTTGACCTTAATCAATTGTTTGATCAACTATTATGCAAGGCTTCTAACTCCTATGAAAATCCTACTCTTTTCTCATGCTCTCTCTCTCTCTCTCTCTCTCTTTTGATGGCCACACCCAGAAAAGCTCTCTTTTTCTTTTCAAACATTAGGACAACTTTAGGACCTAACATAAGTCCCAAATATAAGCTGGACCGGCCCAACTTAGTTAACAAAAGGTTTATAGTTGCTTTCTTTTGCTTTATGTCACTTGCATGCATATCAAAGGCTTTTATCATTCATGGTGCGCAGGCGTTATGTAGCTTGTTTCAAACTTTGTTGTTTTGAGGGAAGAAAGCGTTTATCATGGGTTTTAATCTTTATTAATGTATTAACTAGATTTTCCCATCTTGGGGATGACGCTTTTCAAATCTTTGTGCTGGGATTAATCACTACTTCTCATGCATGATATCAATTCCAATTGTGTCTTGTGGTACGTTAAAATTTTTTCAATTTGGTTGCATTGAGGTGCCTTTTTTTATTTCTCTTCAATTGTTTCACCTGTTATTTTGTGCAAAGCATAAATGTCATTTTGCATGAAAAATATTTTTATTCTTTTAATATTATCTCCATTTCTTTCTTGTTTACAAATCTCTTACATATGCATGCAAGATTAGTATTCACTAAATACAAATCCATCATGGTTTATGATTCAAATTTAATTCTCTTCAATTGAAAATTGTCATAGCATTTACTACAAGTTGACCATTGTTATTGTTGGAAGTGCACTGTCATTGTTGGGTTAGTGTTAAAGGTTATGTTTTGTGGTAGTTGTTGTTGTGTTGGTTGACTACTAGTAGGGTGTTGGAAGTGTTTTTTGTTGTGTTATAAGTATGTTGGAAATGTTGGGTTATGTCGAAATTTTCTGTTTTGTATTAAAAGTTGTTGTGTTGGAATTTTTTTTTGTGATTTTTTTTTTGTGTTGGATCATGATTGCCATGATTGGATCCCTCATTATGAGTTATTGGTGATTCTTAAGGAGATGTAGATTTTTTTCAAACATGTAATTGTGTTGTAAGTTAAGTGTGATTATAATTATATTGATTCATCTATTGAGCACTAAAAGTATGCATTTTTTTGAAATTGTGTGTATCTCTAGAGAACATTCATGTGAAGTGTGTGACTTTCTTGGATCTCACTTGGATCTTAGAATTTGTTTAATTTCCTCTTAAGGTGAAATCATATGTTGTATTTAACTAGGAAAATGATTTAGGTCATCTTTGGATCAATTAAGCCTTTCAAGCCAACCTTATTAGTATTATTTCTAGTTGTCTCATTGAGCCTTGATTCTTATCCTAATTTTGTTGAATGACACCTGCATATATATCTCTTAGCCTTTTGATCAATTTATCCTATTGTCCTATGCCTATGAACATATTGACTTTTGGTGTACAAGTTTATTTAAGCATAAGAGAAGTTGAGAGGAATGATGTAGCATGGGAATAAATTGATTGCAATGAGTGTGTATGGCATGGTATGTTGTTTACACAAATGTAAATGCAAAAAAGAAAAAAGAAACATTTGCTTTAAGATGGAATTATCCCATCATCTTTTGTTAGATGCAAGTCACAAAGTCCTCAGAAATAAACCTTTAAGCATTGTAATTGAATATCATTAGTATGAGAGGATTGAGGTGGCTATACTTAAGTAATTTTGTTTTGCTTTATTGTTGCACACATCATTGTGGCTTTTGTTAGTGTCAAAGCATTTTTGGATAGGAAAAAATGAGAATAACAAGTGGCAAAAAGATTATCTTCAAGGAGTAAAAAGGTATAAAGAAGCTAGAGTTCTAATGAGATCCTAGAAAGTAATGTGTTCATGGGTGATTTGAGTCTAAATGACTTTTATCTTACCATTAACCTAGTCTTACATTACATGCTCATAAAAGTCCTATTGATTCTTGGTTAGATAAGTAGCTTACATTAGTGGAGAGATGAATGAAAAGTAAACCTATAAGGTTTGGTTAAAGATTTTGAGAGGTTGCATATCAATGTGGATCTATTTGGAGTACATATAATTAAGAAAAAATGTAGATTCACATACACACGTGGTTGACATGGTTAAGAATTTATCTAACCTTATAAACCAATTGCATTTTTTGGATGAAAGTTATATTTTTTTTTGAATTGTTAAGTTAAGTAATTATGCGAGAATATCATGGAGGGATTGGTTGTTAGTATATGTTATTTAGTGCTTTTGCTTGAGGACAAACAAAATGTTAAGTTTACAGGTGTTAATAACTCTATTTCTTATAGAGTTATTTTGACCACTTTTAAAAATATATGATAAGTATTTTTGCAATTATATTTGTATTCATTTATATTTATGTATAATTTGTTGTTTCACACTACAAACCCAAGATAGAAAAAAAAAACAAAAGAAAAGAAACAATAAACCAAAAGAAGAGAAAGAAAACAAGCAAAATAAGATGTTTTCCTATCATGCAAGTGGGGAACTCACGTGTGGAGGAAATGGAAAAAGAGAAAAACAATGTGCAAGTGCAACTCACATAGAGCAGTCAATCAAGCAAACAAGTTAAAAGAATAAAAAAAACTTTTATGATTGGAGGGTGGGCAACAAGCATCATTGAGCAACAAAAAAAATGAAAGGAGCCATTATCATAAAAGAGGAAGAGGGAGAGAAAAAGAGGAGAGACAATTGTCAACTGGTTGGAATGCAGACGGTGGGGAACTCATCGAAAGTATGACTGCGCATGACAGCGCAGGTCTCAGAGAACGTCTAATGGTCATGGAACATCCAACCATCGCATTCTTTTCCAGTGATGAATCTGACCCATTTGCATTTGCAACCATATTTTGGGTGTTCTCTAACTAGGAGGAAGTGGATTTGCCATCCTAGTGCGATTAATGGCATCTCTGAGGCAATTGTGTGCGATTTTGCGGTGGTTTCCGATGAAAGAGGGTGAACGCCATTTGGGCTTGATTTCGGCATATCTATGCATTTTTGCAACAAATCTGTGTGATCTTTTTGTAAATCGGCACTCTAAGCATCTTTCCTGACAATTTTTGGCATTCTCTATGTAGAATGGCGGCAGTGCATGAGAATGTGTGGCGGCGTGTGAGCTGTGATTTTTTCTCCTCTTTCTGGACAGCCTATTCTCTTCTCCTTGATGTGTAGAGTTGTGCAAAGTTTTTATGAATTGAAGACATTTTGGCGACAACTTTTATGTTTTTAATTTAAAAAATATTTTGGTCAATTTTTTGCATTGCTTTTGTTTGTATAGACTTTATGTTTTAGTTTACTTTTGTTAGAACTACAATGTAATTTAATTATAATGGTATGATTTGTATGATTGTGATGTGTTTATGTGAAGTTGCATATTATTATGTTTAATGCATTCAAGTGGTTAACTACCACTTGGATAATTTGACTTGTATGTTTAAGATCAACAAGAGATGACATACAATTATTTCCTATAATATGCAACCATAGATTAATATGGATAGACACATACCATATAGTTTGTGTAACTTTTAGTATAAATTAGGAATATTCATAGATCCTAAGGCACTTAGTTTGTTTCAATTCACATATAGAGATATAATGAATTAATAAGCTAAGTAGGTTCGCGATACTTAAACATAGGATAATGAATAAATTAGAAAATTTCACCATCACAGGAGTATTATTAATCTTGTAAGTATAAATAATCGATATTAGTACCTAGTAGTTGTGGTGAAATCGGATACTCTAACATGTTCTATCTATTGAGTTATCTTAGATTTAGTTAATTAGTCTTTTCTATATTATTTTGATTGCTAGATAAATTTTAGAGGTTATTTACCATTAGTAATTAGTTAGTTTCGTAATCACCACTCTTTGTGGGACATCTTTCTCATCATTGTATTACTTGTTTGACATGTCTACTTGCATATAGGATTTTCCCCAACAATGGTTCCAAAAACTTGTTTAGATACAAAATTAGCTCTTCAAATAGCATTTACCACAAGTGCACCTTTAATTTCTTCTTTAACTCAAAATCAATTTTTGACTTGAAAACTAACTTCCCATTAATTTGAATAAGAATTAAAGTAATAATGTTTATTTTTGGTTCTAAATTTTTAATATACCTAAACCTTTTGCTTGAAATTAATATGATATCTTCACTTGAAAATGGAATCCCAATATTTTGATGGAGAATTTATTGTGTGTAAAACATTAAGTTGTGTTTTCAAATCCTAAATCTTTTAAGTCCCACATGGGAAAAGTAAAAACTTAAAATATAACTTATACAAAATATATAACTTCACTTAAAATCTTAAGTTTCTAAATTGAATATGGGTCATTCTTTATAACTTCTATGAATATGTTTTTTCCTAAGCAACTCATGTGGATATTAATGGGCAAAATTTCTACAAAAAGACACACTAGCATATTATCTTTTAGCTTATCTAAATTTATAAGGGTACTAAGGAAGAACCTTTCTAATACCATATTATCTTTTTTCAAGAATTACACATATCTAACTTAAATTTCTAAGAGGACCATTTAATGCTGGCAAAAGTTCATTTGCAAAAATGAAGGGGTACATATATTTGGGTTATAGTAAAATTGGGTGTGCAATAGTTTGCAATTATGAGATAAGGGTAGTGAATATTGTAGAAGTGGGAAAAGCCATTGGTTTAAAGATGTATACCAAATGGGTCAGATACTAAGTAAAAGAGTAAAAGAAAATGAAGCTAGTTAAAGGAAGAACAATTTTTTTTATTTTAATTTTTGTATAAAAATATCTTTTACTGTTTTTTTTTTCACAAACCTCTTATTTATGCACACACGATTAGTTTTTTATGAATATAAATCCATGTCATTTATGATTTAAATTTAATTCTCATTATTAGCTCTTCAAATGAAAATTATCATAGCATTTACTATAAGTTGACCGTTAATGTCTTTTTAAATTCAAAATCAATTTTTGACTTGGAAACTAACGTCCCATTAACTTAAAATAAGAATTAATTTTTGTTTTTAGTTCTAAGGTTTTAGTATACCTAAACCAAATGCATGAAACTAATTTGATTTATTGCCTTGAGAATAAACTCCCATTAGTTTGATGGATAGTTAATGGGGACTTCCCTTGGGCCTCCTTCCCTCTCCGTTATTTGAAAATCTTTTTAAGTCCCCAATGGGAAACATAGAAACTTAAAGTGTAACTTGTAAGGAAATACATACCTCCTCTTGACACCTTATAATTTTAAGTTGATTGAGTCATTCTTTATAACATCTAAGAGCCTAGGTTCTTTGACATTCACACTACTCTGTTAATTTCTGCATGAATGTAACTTATCTAAATTCATTGGGGTTCTAAGAAAGAACCCGAGTTCTAATATCATATTATATTTTATCAAGAATTATTCATATCCGTACTATACCTAATTATATTTTATGAGATGAGGGATAGTGGATATTGTAGAAGAAGGAAAGGCCATTGGGTTCGTATAGAAGAATGCCGCCATAAACTTAGTGCTGAGAAGCTTTTGGACTGATATTTATGATCTCGGTTTCAGTTTTTGAATTGCTCCCAGCTAAAACCCTCTTTATATTGTATTTGCGAGCCGCCCCGGAAACTCAAATTGCGCTACCCGATTGCCTTAGGCTCCATGAATTCAATGGAGCTCGCTTAAACAGTGGACCTCTGAGAACTTTGTGTTCAAATAATTCGACTCTTGCAAGTCTCGTCCAGGAGATAAAAGTCCGTAGAGATTGTTTCGTTTTAGACCCTTTTTGTCTGGTTTGAATTTATTCATTTTTTCTTAAACGATCAGGCAATAGTTTATCACTTTTTTCTGACTATAACAAATTTCGGTCTACATTGTCCGCCGGCAGCCGTGCTTGTTGGCACGTCACAGTCACAGTCGCGGTCGTGGCTGATTCTGAGATCTTGTTTGCATCTTACTACCATAAAATTTAATTTTAACTCCTACTGACATTATTAAAATCCTTATACAACTATATTTATAGGCACTGGATGTCTTTTTTTAATCTGATCTTGAAAAAATATGAAATATTTATTACCCAATCTAGGAGAATTGAGTTCATATCATGCCATCCTTAGATTACAAAAATTGTTTGGAGTTCTATGTGGTAAAAAGACAATCTCTCATAAGAACATCACCAGTAATTTGGTGAAGGGTGATTATCCACTAAAAGATAGTTATTCCATTTACATTATGAAAGAGAAGCCATTTTAGATTTTATTTTATTTTATTTTAATATTTTATTTAAGTGAAATAATTTATATTTTGCATAACTTTATTAAAACAATTTGATAAAACATATCTTAGGACCATAAAATTTATGGTAATTTTAAGGTCAAGCCGATACAAATATAACTCCTCGTATACATTTCCCATTATTCTAAATTTGTACCCGTTAATCCTAAGGCTTAAGTAATGCATGAGAAGCATGATCCTTCACCATAATTACGCTACTTGAATTTAGAGTAAATGTTAGAAGTTAGATGTCATAAGGAACCACGTAAGTACTTATTTTCAAACACATCAACATTAGTCTATACTTTATTTCATTTTCATGATGAGGAAATTGTCAAGATCAAGGTCCCATTATTTTTATATGTTTTTGTAAACGTTCTTGATGGGAGCAACATGTTTTACTTCAAATCTTAGACCAAACCTAATTTATTGGGTCCCATCATCCATATGTTGAATTAAAATTGACTGATCCTAATTGGTCAAGCAAATAAATTAATATTATTCATGCAAGATTAACTCAATCTCTTCGTAATTTGCTTCTAATTTATATCATGTACATGTTTTTATCATACTTCTTCACATCTTTTATTACAAGCTTACGAGAGAGCTTGGTATTGATAGTATATCAGAGTTGTTAAGTGTGTCATACTAACAAATCTAAGTTTATCGGTTTAGTTGTTGGATTCATTATAATTAGTATCAAATATAAATTTCACATAAGATAAAAAAAGTGGCAAAATTTTTATGGACTTACAAGGACTTAGAACTTACAAAACTTGAGTAATTAAGCTTATGACAATAATAAATTTAGGCCTTTTGACTTAGTGGTTTATTTCGTTATATCTTTTCACTTACACTCTTATCCAAATTGATGAAGTGAATATATTTGATGTAAACACACATTAACAAATTAGTTACTTTTTGTCCTCGAGTAATAATAGGAGTTATGTTTTAAGTATCGTTAGGTAAAAAGGTCAAGTAAAATTTAAATTTGAAATTTAGTTAATGAATGTATCTTTAGTAATTGGTTTATAGATAAAAAGTGATATTTGTACCCAAAAAAAGCTGTCTTATGTTAAATAAAGCACTTGGAGTAAAATTCAGATAGAAAAGTAGGAAAAGAATATAAGGAAAATGGTGAAGACTACACGATTATCACATGGTCAAAGAAGAAAAAGAAAAGGAAATAGATAGTCTTCAACAATTTCTTCCTATCCCCACTGCGTTGTACCAAAATCCACCCTATTTTCATCTCTCTCTCTCTCTCTCTCTCTCTCTCTCTCTCGCTATCATATTCTTTACTGTGTTTCGGGCAGGACATGGCTTGTGTTTTGATCTAATCTCTCATCTGATGTAGGTATCTCTCTATCTCTTCTGTTTGGACTTTTTATTCATAGTTTGGCAGATCACGGAAACTTGTTGTTTGTTTTGCTCGAAATCATGGAAATAGATGAACTTCGGTTGTTAAAACTCGTGCGGATTGGTGAAGGTTTCTTTTTTTGAGTATCGGACTTTGATTTTCCTTGGATCCATTCTAATTTAGTAGCTACTGCGGCATGCTGTGTTTTCTGTATAGGGGCTCAAACTCTCTAGTTGTTCCTTTCGTCCTTGTTTAGGAGTTTTAATCTTGTGGGTTTCTTCAATTCTATCCGTTTATGGGTTTTTCATGCATGATTTGGTTGAGGGAGATCTCGGTACCGTGATCGGTTGCTGGGAAAAAAAATGGAGGAAATTTGAAGAAAGCGAGTAAGTGAACATTTCTGCTCAACTAAACCAGATATGGTTGTTTTAGGTGCGTTTGTGAAGTTTTTCGTTTTCTGGGGTCATAGGCAATGGAAAAATACGAGGTTTGAAATGTTGTCTTCTTAGATTGTTGTAACTTACTGAGTTAGGAACCCTGTGAGTGTGGGAACGGGATCTAATTAAGTACGGATATGATTGAGACTGGTTGTCTATAAAGTTGATTACTTTAGCATTCTGAAACTGCCGTGTACATTGGGTAAGTTTTGTTTCTCCCATATTTTACTCGTTTATCTTAGTTTTATCTCAATTCATATAAAAGGTTCTTGGAAAGGGTTTGTTGTTATTTTTCATTGAATGATGTACCTGGAGTAACTTCTGTACGTTATCGTATTTCACTGTGCTGCCAACAACCATTCATTGGAACATAGTCTGAATAGTTGTCTAGGACCTCTTTAGTGGTTGTGCTTCTGGTGTGATTCAGATGAAAATATTCTCCGGAATTACCTGAATCTGAGTTGATTGATTCTGAACTAGTGTTATTTGCTTGAGCCCCTGAAGTTTTCATTTCTTATTTTTCTCAAGGCCATGCCTAACCAAAGTATTTTGTGTCATCTTAATCCTTGCCATGAATGGTTGTGGTTTTGCTACTAAAATTCTTTTTCTTATTTGGTGCCTGTGATAAAGTCAAATTTTTTGTAGGATGTATCTTTGAGACGGTTACTTCTTGTGTCAGGTTGAAATTTTCTTGACAATGAGAACGGGAGAAGATTATGCCTGAACCCATTTGATATATTTTTGTTTCACATAATAAAATGGAAGATGAGAATGGGCTTGAGCTTAGTTTGGGTTTATCCTGTGGTGGATTACCTGTCAAGTTGAAGGGTAAAAATGGCAGCTCCTCGGATAACAGGGCAGAAGAGGATGATAAAGGGACCAAAATAGTAGATGATTTTAAGAGCTTTCTCAATCCTGGCACGCAGAAGCAAGATTCAAGCTCTGGATCTCAAAGAAATGATTCCGTTAAGACTCAGGAAAACTTTTTTAATGACCTCTCTAAGAGCAATACTGAGTTCGATGCTTCTATGAACTTGAATGGGAGAGGAGTCTGGATTGCAAACAGTAACAACTCTGCTGACATAGAGGAGGAAAAATGGCGAGAGGTGGGTAAGCGTAAGATGTTGTTTGATGAGATGAACCATTCAAAGAAGCAAGAGAGAGAAGCCAATGTTGATTTACATGACAAGACAAGAACATCACACATTTCCATGACAACAGAAGATGGCTCAACTGCTGAAAATGAAGATGTTGCCGAATCTGAAGTCGAGGGTTCATCCTCAAAGCATGTTTCACAGCATGATGATGGGCCTAAAAGATTCTTTGGAGTTGTCGGTTCTTCTGAGGTCTCAAAGGACAGTCATGGATTAGCTGATTCCAATGTTGTGGACTTAAATGGGCAAAAGAGGTTTAACAGTACATCTGAAAATGAATTTAAGCTTGGTAACATGGCCTATAGTGTTCCTTTTGCAATTCAATCAGTAAACATGATGACTGTGCCATACTCCTCTTTACATGTGAAGGAGTCGAACTCTGTTGGTGTACCCAGCAGCTCAGGCCAACTGCCCCCTGCAATGATGCAGGTGATACCACCTGCTGGTAGTGATCGGTCAGGCGCACAAACTGGGAATCCTGGAAATTTGCCTCTAATGTTTGGCTATTCCCCAGTTCAGCTTCCGACGTTGGATAAGGATAATTCCTGGGGTTTGGTTTCTCAAACTCAACAGTTCCACCCTTCCTATGCTGGTAGAGGTCTACCAAACTCAGGTGATATATCTCAAGGGCTTTCTTCACTTTTTTTTATATGCCTTTTGAGGGAAAAGAGTTGGAATGTACGTTGATGGAAGAAGCGTTTGGCTGTTCCCAAACGATGCCTTTCATTCTCTTCAAGTGGTGGACCTTAATATTTCCTTAGGGTCTTGGTTAAAACCTTATTCTTGACTCCCATAATTTTTGTTGATGCTTTCACCTGGACTTGGATGCTTGATTGATTTCTAAGCCATAGGAGTTAGAGAACTGGGATTACTCTGCCTGAATGCTATACACATATAGAGTTTACTGTGTCATCCCAAGATACTATAGCAAAATACACTCACAGTTTGTAGTGTTTTTTTTTAAACACTCACGCACATGGGGTGTGGGGGGAATTGAACCCTGACTGGTTGGACTTGTCGGTCAAGGGCTAGCTTACCACTAAGCCAAGGGGATTTCCCCTTTGTATCACGGTTTGTTGTTATAACAAAGGAATAATATCTTTCAACTAGTTATTAGTTCCTAAACTTAAACTACAACCTACTTCAATGGCCTTGTTCCTCTGACCATCCCTTGTTACTGTTATTAGAATTTCCAAAATTTCCACTGATAATTGATGAGTAATATGAATATTTTTGGCTTTATAATACTGCAATTTACTGTGTTTATGTCGATGATCATGATGGAGATTAATTCTTGCCCATTTGTTTTCATGTACTTGTAATCACAAATAATTGCACCTAATTCAGCGGAGGCCGCACAATATAATGGGAGGTCATTAGAACAGGTCAAAGGTGATGGCAAACAGAATGGCCCTGGAGAAGGCTCATCTTCTCAGACAGAAGAAGATGCGAAAGGGAGTAGTACAAACCTAAGGGCAAAAGATGCATCTGACCGTCTACCAGCAGATGCTTTATCTCTCAACTTTTCAGCTATTAAACCGGGCATTGCAGCAGACGTGAAATTTGGTGGTTGTGGTTCTTATCCAAACCTGCCATGGGTTTCTACTACAGGCACAAATGGTAGGACGATTTCTGGTGTTACTTACAGATACAGCACAAACGAAATCAGGATTGTGTGTGCTTGCCATGGTTCTCACATGTCCCCTGAAGAATTTGTTCGGCATGCTGGTGAAGAGCATGTGAATCCAGAAAATGTCACTACTCTGACTACAGTTCCCAATAGCAATCCTTCTGCCTCAGCGCAGAGTTGATTCGGTACCATTATCTCTAATTAGACTATTAATTCTTGACTTTGATGAGGAGAAAAAACCTGACTGCGTCTGTCTACTCCTGTGAAATTGCTCCTTTTTCTCATCTTAGTTGCTCAGCCCTTTGTCCTCCTTTTATCAGTTGGAATAGATTCTGCAATCAAATATGAACTTGTTTGTAATAATCTCCCCATGATTTCTAAGTTGAGCGATCGAAGTTTATGAGTAAAATGTCATTTCCTTTGTACAACTGATGCAAGTTTCAGTCCTCTGTAGGGTTACCGCATTTCTTATTATTAGAAAGAGCTTAACTTCTTTCCCTGAAAGGAGTTGCTAGGAGATGAGAGTATATGAATATATAAAGAAGAGTTCAAGTCAAATTTTTTGCAATATAAGATAATATTTAGCACATTCGCTCATTTAAACATGATTTACTTAACAAATGTTGGGATGAAATAAAGAGACAAAAATTATGGGAGTTTAGTTTGTAAATAAGTATTGTAGTTAACTTATGTTTTGATATCATGTTATAAGAGCAATGAGACATAAGTTAGGAGAATTATGTCTAAAATAAAATATTACATTTAAACCCATGTTTCGAAATCATATTAAAAAATGATATGTTTTTTAATTTTAAACTATTTTAAACTATTTTTTAAAAGAAGGAAATGTATAAATATATAATAAGATTATCATGTTAAGATATTAATAATGTTGGATAACCATACTTTAACAAATGTCTCTGAATGTCAAAGTTCAATTCTAAAGGTGATTTCTCAAAGGATTCTATTGGTTCTAGGCATAACTGAGGATGATATCTGTAGGTTTAGATGCTTATACTCTAGATAATTTTGTCATAATCAATATGTCAATGTGATTTCTTATTGTGGTTCTAAGATCACCAGGAAATTAATGACCATTAAGCAAACAACACCCTTTCCTGCCTTGATGCCAGCAGGGATTTGACATTTCAAAATCACCTGCGAAGCTTAATGTAATATAATGAAACGTCATTGATGAAACAGAAGTGTCTCCGAAACTTCCTCCGTTGATTTTGACTTCTAAAGGTTAGATGCTTGTATACCTAATGGCACTTTTTTAAGTTCAGGTAGCTTGCACGTGAAACTCGGTTCTTTAACTTGTTATATTTGGTGCTTTCAGACTTCAACTCTTGAGGATGTGATGATTTTGTTTTTAAGTTCCACGCTTTCGTAGGCCAGAGGCATAGCAGAAAATGGAGCTATCAGCAATCTCTAGACCAAACAGTGGTTCTTTTTCTTCTCTGCTTTAAACATTTCTTTCGTGTCATATTATATGGCCAGAATTGTATGAATTTGCAAGTCTTTTTTTTTATTGACAAAGGATTGGTCACTTTGTCTTCTTTAAAACTGACTTGCAAGTATAGGAAGGGATATTGATATAAAATCTAAGTGGTATATGATTTACATCATTTTCAATGCACATCTTAATCTTAAAATTGTGGAATACTATGGATCTTTTGTTTACAAACAAAAAGATATCGTATTTGAACTAAAACTCATATATTTTATAAGAATCTATAGATTTTTTATTGACAAAGATTGGACTATTCTTTTCATTCTTAAAAGTAATTTGTGAAGAGAAATATCATCTTCTTACATATAAAAGTTGCAACAATAATATTATGATTTCATCTTCTATAAAAGTGTCTCTTTTATGGAAAGAGTCTCTTGTTTTCTATTTGCTCCTTTTATCATACATCCTTGAAGACACTGCTACGGAAGCTTGGAGACAGATTTTGCCTCTGGAAGACGTATTTTGTCATGCTCTCTAAGTCATGGCATGCTGCTGCCATGAAACGCTTGCCAATAAGGATGAGCTTCTTTCTGCGTCAGTATATGCAGAAAACTATAGTTTCTTCAATCTATAATGCTTAGATCAGTTGCATCCGTCTATGCCTTGGGGGGAGAAAGAGTTGCACCCATTTGTTTTTGGGAGAGGTTATGGGATTAGTTGACAAGTAAGGCCTCCCTCGTTACCTGCAAGTTGCAAGAAAACAAAATCCTATACTTGCTCCGGATTCCTTCTCTACGTAGACATGAAGATAAGGACGAACATCTATTATATTGTAATCAACAGCTTTTATGGCAAACTTGAGGAGGTTGTCTCCTAGCTTGAAGTATATGATGGAAGTATTTCTAATTTCCGTTCACACCAACCATTGAAATAAAAGAAAAGGTGCCCTTAAAAGGTTTTTATTCCCCCGGAAATGGCTTGCTTACCCACTTCATATTTTATTTGTTATAAAGTTTCATTATGTTTCCTTAAAACGGTTGTGAAGAGCAAATGAAATTGTGATATTTAAGGACGAGATTTGGTTTATATATTGATAATGTGAAATAATTAAAATTTTAATACATATTTACTCGCTTTAAGGGTAAAAAAATCATAAGAATTCAATATGCGACACTATATATGAACATAGATTTTGATGATATATGTTAAAAATATTCACTTACATATTAAACTAAGATATTATAAATGTTTAACAATAATTACATAAAAAAAATTTGAGAATATAAAAAACGATTGTACGTTATATAAATCAGAATCAAGACAAGTTTAGCTTGTTTTGGTTGCAGGTCTTTTCCATACGTTTTCTGATATCATTCTTCCTTTGTCCTAAATCATATGACTGTTTCTTGAAGTGGTTGAAACCCAGACAATATTTTTCGAATTCCTCAAGTATGTACAATCTGTCATCCTTAAAATACTATAACATGCGCAACCTCGAAGCAACACTGCCAGGATTTTTGTTTATTCAGCCCAGCTTGGTCTTCCGTGATGTGCATGAATAACCCTATGCCCCGTTTTTTATGTGACAATTGTTGCCCAAGACAGCAACTTCCTTTTTAGGTAGGCAACGTGCCCCTTATCCGCACTGAATAATTGAAAAGGTCTGGCTTTTAGATCCTTGATTTTCTGTTCATTGACAGGGATATGTTGGTGATGGTGTATGTTTGATATTTCTTAAATTTCATTCCTAAAACTCTTATATATGAAAAAATGACATGCCCATTTTTAGAAATGGACTGGGGTTTCTTGTAATATCAAAAATGCTCAACTAGGAGATGTCTCAGTGGGATTTGCTGACAGGATCAGAAATGCGCATAACTGAGGAAGGCGTGGAATTTATATGCCTGAACTACCCACACGAGTTGTTTATCACACGTGCAGGAAACTTGCGTGAGTTGTTGAAACTAGAATAGACTTGCTTGATGGGTTACTTCCTTTTTTATTGTTTGACATTTTTTTTTTTTTTTTGTGTGCAGGTAAAAGAAGCCAGGGCTTTGCCGATTACAGTGATTAACATTAAAGAACAGCGATATTTCTTGTAGTTTGATAGTTACTATGATAATTTTCACGAAATTAGCCCCTTACTCTGTTGTCAAAATTGCAAGAAGCTATGGAATTCTGGGTCTTTACAAGCTGCCATCTGTTCCTTGGAACAGTAGTCACTGTTGGAGACTGGATTTGCAGAACTTTCAGAGGATTTGGAAGGGTGCTTTCAAGTATATGTGTAGAGTAAACAGTGTAGAGCTTGAAAGTGACCCTTTGAGATGCCTCTGCTTGCCTTGTCTCTTCCATACATCATTTCTGTGTTGGCCGAACTCTGAGCGTTTGTATGGAGTCGTTGAACGTCGTGAGTTAAACAAGTCTAAATTTTTTTTCTAAGTTTTCTAGCCCTTCAGCCGACTTGCATCATGCCTGGATCATGGCCTACCCTGTTTATTTGAATAAATAACAATATCTGTGACAAAGTCCGTGGAAATTTGGTTTCTCTCTCTAAAATCTTATAGAAAGTTGAAAATAGTGGTTATTTCTATATCATCAATATCTTTGTGTAACATCTTTCTGATATGTTCTAGTGTTTTTATTTTTTAATGAATGGTTTTAAAGAAAATATTGAGTATATAGTATAAAACATGTTATTGCTTATGGGTTCTTCTTAATAATCGGCACTTGAAATTGATACTAATCTTTGTTACTAGAAAAGGAAGAAGCTAAACAATGAAATCCGAAATCATAATAAATTTTCACTCTACAACACATCTTATAAGATACATAAGCTAAATTAGCAGTTTGCCTCCAGCCATCAAGATCAATTCTGAGTCGAGTCCCATGCCGATAGGGTGAAAAGCTAAGTACGTCACCGCTTATGGTTCTTCTCTCCCATCAACAGTTGACACGGATTTCACTCAAGATAAACTTTCTAGCTCGAATGATGTCAGATGGCTTTTCCTATGGCTGCATTACTACGTTTTTCCAGCTCCAGTGATGTCAGATGATTTAGTTTTTGGTTGTATTATTTTCCCAGCAAAACACATACCAAGTCAGAGACAAAGGGTTTGTTTAAAACTGTAAGCTTCTGCACAATGTCATCACTACTGAATTTCAAACTTTGAATAGTCTTTTCTGAGATATAAAAAATAGTTGATTGAATCAGGACACAGAAGAACAGCCTATGAAGAAACCAAGAAAGCTGGCAAACCAGAAGGATAACTTTAGGGGGAAAGTAATACTTAAAAGGTCCAACAATACCAACCCATCTCAAACTACCCCTTTGTAAACCAGAAGTTCACAAAAAAAAGTCTGCGGTTTCCAGAAGAATGCGAGCTGGAGAGGTCTAGGATTCTAGGATTCTAGGATTCTAGGAAAGTTTTGGTCTCTCAATAAACCCATGAATCGATTGAGATTTCTTGGTTTTGTTCTTTATTTGCTGTTCTTCCATGTCAAAGCACAATCTTCCCCAGGTCCAACTGAGGGGAATAGGAATGGCAATAATTTTCAACCAGGGCTCGGTACTGTCATAGCAGTCCTCACGATCATGTTTTCCGTGACATTGATCCTACTTTGCTACGCAAAATTCTGTCATAGAACAGCGGCCATTCAAGGGAATCCTCCAAACTTTGGATTCATTAGATCAAGCTCTCGGTTTTCTGGGATAGATAAGACGGTGATCGAATCGCTTCCTTTCTTTAGATTCTCTTCCCTGAAGGGGTCGAGGGAAGGGCTTGAATGTGCAGTCTGTCTTTCCAAATTCGAAGATATTGAAATTCTCCGGTTGTTGCCCAAGTGCAAACATGCCTTTCACATTGCCTGTATCGATAGTTGGCTTGAAAAGCACTCGAGCTGTCCTCTTTGCCGGCACCGGGTAAGCGCCGATGATCCGACAATCTTTACATATACAAACAGTATGCGAATAATGAACCAGTCAGAGGTGGGGGAGGAGGGCGACGTCGGGCTTTTTGTCGAGAGAGAAGAAGATCCTTGGGGGTCTTCAAGATTCAGCATCGAAGGCAGCTACCGGAAAGCCGAGAAGGGTAACAAGGAACAGACATCGCTAATCCAAGAACAAGCTCCTGATAGCGATGAGGGTCACCAGGGTTTGCATAAACACAAACACAAGATCATTGTATCTGACTTCGTTTTCAAGAACCGGTGGAGCGGTGTGAGTTCTTCAGACCTGATGTTCTTGAACTCAGAGATGCTTACAGCCACTTCAAGTAATAGATTCTCTGCTCTGGATTCGAAGAACGAGCCGCAGCCGCCCTCATCCGCGAGACCCATAGAAAACGACCAGATCACGAAGATCAGGGAGGAGATGGTGATGAAGAGATCGTTTGAGAGTAAGGTCAGTACACTAAATAAAAGTCCAGTTTCATTTCCAGAACTCCCTTCTACTTCAGCTTCCGCATTAAATCTAAGTCAGACATCATCAAGTCTTTTGAGTCCTGGGGATAGAAGATCAATGTCAGAAATAACTGCTGTATCAAGATATGGAGATTCGGGTATGCAAAACAGAATCAGAGAGTCTTTTTTGGGTGGAAACAATGTGAAAGAGGAAAGAATATGGCGGGCTTGGTTGCCGATCGCCAAAAGAACAGTTCAATGGTATGCCAACAGAGAACGAAGGTCCCAACAGCCTCAGAATCAAGAAAAGGAATTAGATGTATAGATCAGATCCAAGCTTCTCCATCTCCAAGTTTGTGTTTTTGATTTCTTTCCATCTCTGTTTCATATTTTCAAGTTGCCGAATTTCGCTGACTTTCGCGGAGATAGAAGTCAGCTAGAACTCATTGATACGCTATCCTGTAGATCTTTTAAGGTAGTTTTCTTTGAAAACTAAACATTATGTAAGTTTAACAGAAACAGATGCACCTTTCGTTTTCATGTCTCTATTTTCTACGCTTTCACATCGTTCCTTCAATCCTCTGAGAGGGAGGATATATTATACCATCTTCTTGAATCATCAGCCATGGCTTCTGTTGAGAAATGGATGGTTATTATTATAATCAAAGAAACTTGAGAAAGAAGAAAGAGCTTGCCGTCTTGCTTCCATGGGTCAATCATGTTCATCTTTTACACAACGCTGTTCTTATTAACTCTGAGAGTGCACTAGTGTTTTGAGATGGAACCCCATGTTCAATATGGTATCGGAGCCAGCCCATGTGACTGGAAGCCAGTCACACATCACGTGGGCTTAGGCCATGGCAGTGAAAGGTGGGGTCACATCACCACACGGACACGTGGGCTGGCTCCGATACCATATTGAACATGGGGTTCCATCTCAAAACACTAGTGCACTCTCAGAGTTAATAGTTCTTACCAGAACACGCAACGAATCAGATCCTAATAAACTATTTGAATTTTTGATAAAAAAAAAAAAATCAATCCAAGAGAATTATCAAATAAAATATAGAGAATGCAAAACTTATTCAATTGTTATTAGTAACAAATCTCTTACCCTGAATATAAGCAAATATTCTTTACGAAAATATTTATCTACCAATAAAAAGAAATCATACTTTAACCTGAAATTTGATATTATATTGAATAATTCACTCTTATCTAGAAGTTAATATTAAGTCTCACATGGAAAAAGAAAAAGAAAAAGAAACTTAAAGAGTAAATTATAAAAATTAAATTAAATTAAATTCTCCATTTAATGTTTTAAGTTAGATATGAGTCATTTTTTTTTTAAATCTAATATAATGTTAAAAACCAAGTTTTTCCTTAACAATCAATATGACTAAGCTTAAAAGCTAAACAAAAAGTGATTTATGGACAAAGATCTTCGTGGAAAATGTTACCTTATGCTTGGAACAAGAGGGTGTGTTAAGTCTCACATGAGAAAAATAAAAACTTAAAGAATAATTTAGAAAATAATAGATTCATTCACTTATTGTCTGAAAGTTATTATGGTTTTAAGTTGAATATATGTAATTTTTTTATAAAACCTTGTAGTTAACTCAAACGTATGAAGTTCTTTTTTTCTTCCTCCTAATGATGATTCTCAAGCAAAATTTAGATAATGAATCACTTAGCCCACATCATTTTAAAAATTTCTCTTAGCACCAAAGATTTTTTGTTTAGTTGTTAGACTTCCAATCTTGAGTTGCTAATGCGTTTGTATATTTTCAACTTAGGCATTGACGTACTAGCTGAAAGGTTTTTCTTTGTCTTGAGTGAAGAAAGGAATCGCTAATGTTAAAATAACACATATGGGCTTATCTTCACTTACCTCATAGTATTTGTTTATCCTCACTCGACCTAATCGGTATTGTCCTAATCTAATTGGGGAAAAAGAGAAAAGAAGGACAATAGATGTGATGATATAATTGGTTTTCTACTTTTCTGAAAACCCATATGATTTCATTCATTTTGACTTCAAAATTCAAGTTCTCAATTTAATAGATTTGATATCTAAAAATTTAAATTAATTTTAAATTTAGGGTCTTTGTCTATCATTTCATCCGATAGGTACATAATTGTATAAAACTGTAGTTATGTCATAAAGATAACGTAATGGATGTGTGACCACTTTTTTTCTCTTACGCTGTTATTTTTTAAGCAATATCATTGTACTTAATTAATCATGTCTATTATCCATTTTATTTAAAGATTAAAAAAGTTTAAGTCAAAAACATAAACAAAAGCACAAGGAATTTGAATATAATTTTCATTTTCGTTTATCACTAGCTAATAAGCCACGCATCCATGTTGTTGGCTTTGAAACCACTACTTAGTCTTTCATTATGTTTTGATCGAAAAGACTTTTAAGCCCGAATTAATTGGCATATTTTGATCTATCAGTCGTGTGAAGCTCAATTATGGTTTCTTTAATTTTCTTACCAAAACCCGAAATCTCTCTCATCACTATCTTGAAAATTACTGATGTAATAATTTGTTGAGTGGGTGTACACAGCCATCAGCTTGACAATGTTTCTACGGGTAGGACGGCAATTAAATTTTGTAGTAGGTTAAAAAGTTGATCGCGATATGAAGTTTGAAGCTTTATGTAATGGGGTAGTTGCTGGATCTTAGTAAGTGTATAAGAAATCTTGCGGAACCTAAATTGCCAAATCACTTCATCTATGCATCAAGTAAAGAAAATTGCTACAAGATTTGGATGGAAAGCCTAGAGCCAAATGTACCTTAACATGCAATTGTAAGCAATGTTAAGGTTGTGCCACGAAAATAAAATATCCTCTTTGACAACTTGCATTACATACTATAATCGCAAGTGTAGAAAGATGGCAATTTGTTTATATATACAATTTAAGCAATATGAAATACGCCATTTTCAACACACCCCTTGGTTCCAGGCACGAAGACATCATGGGGATTCAAGTCCACAAGATTTTTAAACCATAACCTTAATGCTAGGTTAAAAAAGCCTATTTCTTTTTTAAAACTAATTTATAAGAAAACAGCGATTTTTTCATATATCAAAAATACCAAAAAAAAATTTAGATAGTATGAGACATACTACTTTCAACAAGAAAAATTTAGGTCATAAACATAAAACATAAGCAAAAGATTTGATGCTGCTTCACCGAAGTTGGTACCTTCTCGTTTCTATTCTTGGTCATGGCCAATTCACTTTGTTTTCTTGGTGAGGGAAGGAAAGAAACTGTGTAACTGCATAATAATGGAGGTGGTGCTCACCTTTTTCATACGCAACGAATTCAAAGTCCCTCATTTGACACACAAGTTTTGTTCACCAAACTGGCTGAAACCCACAATCAAAGGATGCATTTCAAAGCTGCACAAAGCAAAACCAGATTTTGTATGCACAAACACATCGCATGTCTCAACAACAATTAGTGTACAACAATGATCAAACAAGAAGGCAAAATAGTAGTCCATTTGGCGAATTAAGTCACCCATCAAAACCATTACAGAAGTTCTGAAAGCTAGAATTTCATTATGTTACGGAAAGAAAACCGGATTCATTTACACATATAAGCATTTACATTGAGGCACGTTTCCCAAAAAATAAAAAAATAAATAATCTATTGACTGACCTCTTCTTGGAACTAGTTAAATGGACAATTAGGTGGCAGAGAAATCACCCTAAAGAAATATTCTTCCGTTCCTATCACGTAACCATATTAGCAAAAAGGAAAATCTACTATGGGTTATGACCAAGTCCATGCCTGAAACTTGATCCTCTTTCTCCATTGACTCAACATTTCAGAGTTCTCAGTGTTCAAATAAGCAGCTGGTCAATCTCATCAAAGACAGTAGAACTCCAACGTTGAAGAAGTGGAAACCCCAAAATGATCAATCTTTTACCAGTCATCAAGCCATTCAGGAATGTTGACTTCTACATCCTGAGATGCGGAAAATAGAGGAGTGCAGTCCTCTGAGTGACTTTCCAAATGTTGTGCTATTCGGCTGGTGATCTCGTGAGGAACAGGGAAGCTGCAAGCCGCAATTCCTTTCCAGTCAACTCCATCAAACCATGGATGACATTTGATGGAATCCGGACCCTGGCTGCCAAGTCTTGCATTTTCATCAACCTCAAGTAACTGAAAAAATTATTTTCCAGAATAAACCAAGTGAAAAATCCTCATATATCAGCACCAGGAACAGTTAAAAGTGGGAAAGAAAAAATGAAATCACTAAGTAGTCCCAGTGAAACCTTTGTGAGAAGATCAATAGCTTCAGGGCTGAGAGTCTCTGGAAGATTTAGCTGTCCTTTAGCAACCTTAGCAAATGTATCAAGCTCACTCTCTCTCCATGAACCAAATGGCATCTCGCCATTTAGCAAGAAATATACCAAGACTCCTAATGCCCACCTGAACATTTATATGATACAGGGGCAATGCAGACAATTCAAAGAATACTGTAAGAGAGAATTCAAGAAAAACAATCACATAGTACGAATACAAGTAAGAATTACAATCCTAAATCTATAAAGACCTATATAGCATGCTATGATCCACAACCATCTTACTCTACATCATATAAGAATGAAGAATCTTCTCTCTTTTTCAGTCCTCACCAAGGGGTGAGGTGGGGAAGAGTGAGAAAGAGAGAACAGTAGAAAAGGATGTAATGGTCGCTCTCTTGAACTTTTCCGTTAGATGGTAATCATTTGTTGAGTTCCTGCCTCCATCCTGGGACTCCTTTCTGATGATTCACGACATTATTAAATGTAAAACCATAAATTCTTTTAACTGCTTGAGGAGCTGTAGCGACACTGAAGCATGCCGCTAAAGTTAAAAGTTAAATATTGTTCTTTAGGAATGTTTTTTCAGGTATCAATACAATATCATGTTAGAAAACTCATAGGTTTGCTAATCCATTTGCAAACAACTGCTGTTCTTTTAACTTTTCAAATAGCAGACCTAACTTTTCTCAGCAAATCCTATTGTCTCTTATAATGGCAGCCAATATCCGCAGATTTTCTATTTTGAATACTTCTACAATAATCTTCTTCAGCAATAATCACTGAGGTTGCGTTCATGATCATGCAGCCAGTTCAATTATGTATATAACTTAACATAGAAAGTAAATAATTAACTATCCATATGTTTCCCAAAGACTACAAAGCCAAATGATATCCACTCATTGGAATGAAAACGAAAGCACACTAAAGCTCAATTTTACCAGTCTGCTGAGAAGCCATGGCCTTTTCCCTGAACTATCTCTGGAGCTAAAGAATCTGCCATCCCACAAATTGTAAATGTCCTGTCACCATCTAGCCTCTTCGAAAATCTGAAGTCCACCAGCTAGCATACAGCAAAACGTAGTCAAATCATAATGCATGTCTCTATCTTCCACCCTTCTTTATAGGAGATAGAAAAGGGAATACTACATCCATGTGCAGTTACATTATTTAAATCTAGATAAGAAGACAATAAATAATAAAAGACAGTACGGTACGAACCTGTAAATATCCTTTTTGGTCCAACATTAGAACATCAGGAGACACACCTCTGTAGAGAACACCATTCTGAAACTCGAATAAGAAAACAGGGAAAAGGAAATCTAATCAATGCACAAAAAAGAAGAGATGGGCAACACGACAGAACAGCATATACACATTAGACCTTATGTAGAGTTTCCAAGGCAGCAACAACAGAAGCAGCACAGAACTGTGCAGATGGTTCCTTCAGTGGGGTGTGAAGTATGGACGCCAAAGGGCAAGCAAGGACTGTATTTAGCAGTATGCCAGCAAAAGTTTGATCAGCACAAGTGCACAGAACCTGTGGAACCCAAGCTGAAGGACTCAAACTCTTCATCAGATTTTTCTCTTTTAGAACTTGTGCTTCCTTCCCTTGACCTTTGACCTTCTGCTTGGAAAACCTTTTCAAACTAAGCAGCTTTTCTGATACCCAGTCATTGTTGTACAGAAGTATTTCATCAGTCCATATCACCATTCATCAAGTATATCTATCTTACCATAATTAAGAAGATTGCATTTTTATTCTGGCGTGATGAGGAAATCATTTCATGTTATCGCATGGGGAGGGATTTTTTTTTTTTTACTTTAATTTTTATATAGGTCATCAGTGCTCTGGGATTCAAGCCGAGGACCTTGAGGTCAGAAGCCAATAACTTTGTGTGGGAGGGAGTTGACTCATAAATATAAGTTATTTCAGTTTTATGCATATTTTTGCCACCAGATGGGCTATATCTGTGCGAAAGTGACTTCACTAATAAATAACGTGAAACAATGTGTCTCAAAGCATATAACAATACTGACCTGAGTCATCTAAACGTACAAGCCCAATCTCACTACAATCAGTGGAGTATAAGCTCATTTTCCATTCCTACACAAAATTACACTAGATGTTATCAGAAGAAGAAACCTTCTCCATATAAATTCTTTGCAACATAGCTACAAGCTGCACAGCATTCCTCACCAAATCGGAGAGCTGAACTTCAGCAAAAGCCGTAACATCAATACTTTTGGCGGATTCCTTAGGAAAATCAGAAGAATAATCCCTTGACCTATCAGAGACAAGAAGCACGTGATACCAATCAATTTAAAGGGAAGGAAGTTTCTTTGTTTATCCAAAAATAACTTCGATGTGAGGATACAAATGGAAGAACAGATGTGATTTTCATGATCACAACATACTTGCGATCATCCTGAGTAAGCTTTGTCAAAGGGCCAACAACTGAATCAAATTTTTCCTTCATTAAAACAGCACATACAACATCGCCCATAGCAACTGCTCTCAAGGAACCTATATCTTCACCAATCAGTGCCCATTCACCAAAATAGCTCCCCTCTGTTTTCTCCAAAGAAAGCTCCAGGCTGCTCTCAGAATTATTATTCTCTTTTTGATTGTCAGACTTGAGGCTGGAGACATATGGATTTCTCAATAAATCTGTATCAAAAGTAATTCTCACGCGTCCCTTCTGTATAATGTACAACCCAAAGATGCTGTGATTCTGCAAAGGTACAAAAAGAATATGAGAAGAAAGACACAGAAGAAACAGAATTTATTCATTAAGAGAGAAACTTTACTTCGTCAACTATTGTCTGTGCATCGGAGAAGGAAACTTCAGAAAGGCAATCTGCAATGTGACTCAACTGTAATATTGTCAACCTCGAAAGAAGATCTACTGACCGAAGCAACTTCAAGGATGACAAATTAGAAAACTCTGACATCAAAATTCCTCGAAAATCTTCTCTCTTCAATGCCCAGAGAGTTCCACTTGTCACAGCCCGGACAGAGGCCTGGAGTGGTTTGTTATACCTAGATTGCCACAGATACCAAGAAAAGCTGTAGAAATTAACAAAATACCACTACAGTAGATAGTGATAAATAGAGCAAGAAAGGCCATGAAGTGGATTTGACAAGTTTGAGAGAGAGGCCCTTGGTCTACCATGGAATGTAAAAGATTAAAAGGAAAAAGAAAAGCCATGAACCACTAGATTTGGAACTATCATAAGCAGTTTTTTAGTTCCATAATGTGTTACAGCCTGGAATTATGTATTTGCACACCAATTGAGATTTTATTACAACTAACAAATGAGAAACTTCAACTTCCAAATAATGGAAACTGCATGAACAAATCTTATCTTTAATTTATCAGTGGAAATATAACAGTGTTAGAGAGAAAGACTCACATTAAAGCAAGCTCCCCAAAGGATGATAACTTTTCTGCTGTGTATCGCTGCAGAACCCTAGAGACCTCACCAGATTTTTCTTCCTGCCATGAACTTGTCCATTCAACAACAGGGAATCTAACTGACAATAAGCAAAAATGTACGAGAGAGAGGGGGGGTTGTTGCAAAAGAAAAAAGTCATCTATCTAAAACTATACTTCAATATATCCCAATTGTCAACAAGTGTTTGGCCCAATTGAGAGCAGGCGTTGCCTAGGACCAAGAGGTCCTAGGTCTGACACCGAATGCATGTGTGGGTATATGTGTTTATAAAAATAATAAATGAATAAAAGTAACTTTACTTCCCAAGATAAATCATGCTAGGTGATTTCAATGCAATTGACATGATCCATTCAAGGGGTTCAAAAAATTTAAGACAGTCTAATCAAACAAGCTAAAATGAGAACCTGAGTTGCCAAGACCTCAAATTCTCCACAGCCAACGACATAAAAGCAGTCTCCGTCACCACCCTGCAAAATGTTATTATCATAGCACTTCAGCATTAGATCAAAATTCAACCCGCAATGGTGCTTAGAATGCACTCTCATTCTTGCAAGAAAAAACCACAAGCAACTAAAACCAGGGTTTGTTGCTGTGAACGAAATTCTCACATATACGTGCACTCAATGCACAAGGACTTTGGATTTCATACAGGCTATCAAATTTGAAGATCAATTTCCTTAAGCAGGGTTGTCCTAGTAGATTTTTTTTATGCATGTAAAAATGTTTATCAAATTAAGAATATTCAAAATGCAGTTTTCAAATGTTTCAAGGCTTCTTTGCTTCTCCATGTTTATAGATTCACATACTTGACAAATAAAATTAATATTACTGCTTTCATGCTGCCAATTGAATCCATCGGCACTTTCCATTGATGAGAATCTTTGATCCATTTCCACTTTTAATGTTTTAAAAACAAGATCAAGATTTGTGTACAAAGCGCATGAGAACTCAGAACAAATTTGCGAAGTACCAGAAAACTGACCTGTTTAACTACAACCTCCCCTGGCTGGACCTCAACTCTCTGCATGCAATCCAGCAAAACATGACACTGGCTATCAGTAAGTTTTCTGAAGAGAAAATGATCATGCAGTACCCGTTCAATGTGTGCCTGTAGCATGGAAGCATCAAGTACTTGAGCATCCACAGTGGTTCACAGTAAGAACTTCACAAGTAATATCTATATTTTAGTTCATACAAATTTGAAGCTAAATATAAACAATGGTGAAGGTTTACTTCTTCTTCCCAAGTCTTCCGGTGGGCAGGAGATGGAGGAACCCAGGCTTGCCCATTCTCTAGGGAGCTTTCAATGGCACGAAGACGGGCCCGTGATAAATCATGCCTCACACGATGGTTCTTAGAATTCCAGCTAAAGGTGGAAGGAGACTCTGAACCTGTCACCTCTATAACATGAGGAACTATGGGTCGTGAAACAGTAAGAGGACTTGCTGATTGACCAGTCCCAATCTGAGAAGAAAAGACTTACTCACTTGGTGACCCACAAGAAAAACTACAGAAAGAAAGCATAAATAAAATGTTGCAGACAAGCCCTCTTACATCGGTTAGCCCATTAATATGCACAACGATCACAGTAATATCATCTGTACGAGTTTCATACTGCAGCCAAAGCCTATAAGATTCTGCAACAATTGCTGCACAAGCATCACGGGGATCTTTAAATTTTGCAACCTGGAAGCATAGCGGCTGTGTGAGGTCTTTTAAAACCAATTGAGAGAAGACAGCTTTAGGCATGATATTTAGAAATGAAACTTTCACAACGTTTAATGTTAGTACCACATTGAGATTCGAAAAGGGAAAAAAGAACTTTTCAATTAATAGTCAGCGAAAGCACTAAATAAAGAGTGATTGTATCAAGCACAAGCTGTACAATTCGTTAGCATCCTCGATATGTGAAATGAGATAGCTGGAACATCCCGACAAAAACATTTCGGGAAGTTCAGTAATTATAGATATATAAGCAAAGTTACATTTAACCCACTTCCATGTATGACACACAAGTCTTAGGTCCCTTCTTGCCAAAATGAAGTATTGACTGCCAATTCTTCTCTAACATTTATTGGGTTTTTTTAACTGCCAAGCACATGGCTGAATTTTTTCAACCATATTTATAAAACTTCTTGATTCAGAAACATCTCTAGCCGTAAAATTAACATCCGGAAGAGGTTATTTATAGCCCATTTTTGCAACCTATATCTCCATCCAAAGATTAAACAGACTTATTCTATGGGTAGAGTTTCATTACATCCTAATCGCAACGTCGACTACACAGTAACAAGACGCATCAAGAAGCACCCGCCAATATTTCCTGTGATAAAAACAAGAACGCCCAAAAAAGAAAAAAGAACTTGATCTTCGCTTATAATCACACAGTTAAACACGAACATGTACTTCTCATGTCATACATATATGTATTGCTTCATAAAAAGAAGGGGGAACCTTACCATGTCAACGACGGTTTGGCTAGAAAGAAACTCGAACACCCCATCGCTAGCGAGCACGAAGAAAGGATGACTTGGCGTGAGTTCCAAAGCAACAATTTCAGGGGTTGCAACCACCCCAATAGTTTCAGCAATCGAATCACCAATACTGCGCGTAAAAGCCGTGCCGGGATACATCCCATTGGGGACCCACAACCTCGGCGGATCGCCATCGTCGGCTTCTTCAGTGCCCCAACACTGCACATCCGGGTTCTTCAACCCCTCAATCTGATCCAACGTAAGTACCCTGGCGCCACAAAGCTTTACCCTCTCGAGCTCATCCGTCCGAAACGGCGTCTGATCAATGGAAAGGTCGACTGCCACGACGTCCTTCCCTCTCCTCTCCGCTATAACCGCTCTCGAATCTCCGGAATTCGCGACGTATATCGTCCTACCGCGAACTAACACAGTGATTGCAGTGGTTCCACTCATACTGTCATCCAGAGTATCAGCGTGTAGCTGCGCATTCGTCGTTGAAAACGCACCGTGGCACGCCTCAACAGGATCAACATGAAGTTTACTGTTCCTAAGCAGGTTTTCACACACCTTCCACTTTACGAACTGCGAACACTGAGCTCCGAATTCGCCATGACCGTCGAATACCCCGAAGAAATGGTCATCTGGGTCGGCACCAAATGGGGTGTGAATGCAGAAGCTGTCCTGGTTAGCCTTATCAAGAGCATCAGGGTAATACCCCCTTTGAGACAGAAATGAATACCGCAGTTCGAACTTTCCTGAGGGAACTTTCACGGTTTTCGACCCGTCTGGAGGAAGAAACTGAGATGAAACCCGTGACAGCCGGGTGATGCCAAACTCTGAGTCCCTGTTGAGGCTCAAGGGGTTCGGCTGTTCTCTGATTTCGCCTTCTTGGCCGCCTGAAGAGGCAGGAGAGAAGACGGCGATTTCATTCGTGCTGGCATTTTGGGTCTCTTTGATTCTCGGAGTCGTAACATCACCTACACAAACCCTCGAATAGACGCAACCCATTACTGAGAACGAAGAATTGAGCCCGACCCGGATGCCAGAATCGACAGAAGATTCATCAGGTTCGCGCTCATGGGGCTTTTCTGGTCTCTTCCGTAGTACCAGCAACCCAATTCAAGCAAGAAAATCACCGGGAAAACAGCTTCCAGTAAGCCTCCGATTCCAAAATCTGTAGAAGATGTAACAGAATCTATCAGATTTCACACACAACTTTATCTTCTAAACTAGTCAAGAGTTGCAGCCCAGAGGATGAAACGAGAACAGATAAGGAAAGCCCGAGACTTCGATCTCCAAATATGAAATCCCGTGAATAGAAACACCAGGTACTCTTGATCTACTGTACTAGGAAACCGTTACGGAAAAAAATTAAAAAATGAACAGAACTAAAAAGAACAAGGAAACTCAGAAAATTGAATAAGAAATATATCCTACAAATTAGCAGCGAGAGTTTCGCGGAATTCGGAGAGTTCCGCTGAATCGTTGAGGAGTCAAACCAAAATATTCAAAACGAACAGAGACTCGCAGAGACCAAAGAAGGAGGTCTTGAGCGTGTGTGAGATAGTGTGTGGGAAGATGTGGCTTCACTCGAACCGCAGCAGGTGTCTGGCGCCGAGCGTGGAAGTCACTCGCGATCGCTGAGTGTGGTGATGAGCTGAGTGCTCGTCAGTGACTGCATGTGCGGGAAGGTTGGACTTGACCCCTCTCAACTCTCCAGTCTTTTGCTTTTCTCCATGTGATGGCTGCCCACGCGCACCGTATCTCGGCTTGAATATTAGGATAATTCCTATCCCCACCATAGTATATTTTTACCTAAATTTTAATTTATTCAAAGCCTTTCCAATTTAGTTAATTAATTTTTTAAAGTGTTATATACTTTCATTCTTAATACTTTTATTTGATTTAACTCCCTTATTTAAAATTGATCATTAAGGTAATAAAACAGTTGAACATATAAATGAATCATTAAATAAGATTAATGGACTCTTGAAGTACTATTAATATTAATTGCGTTGAGGAATAAAACTCAAATCATTTCAATTGTTTTATAGATTCTTTTGAAAAGTCCCTTTTACTGTAATGATTTTATAAATTTTATTTAATAATTTTCTTAACACTTTTGCGTAATGTCTAAAAAAATATAATACAAGCCAACAAACTTTGTCCTTAATGGAATATATATATAAATTGGGTGTGGGATAATTTGAAAAGGAATTTTAATTGAAAATAAACATTGCCAGTGTAAAGCAGTTCTGAGTCTATTTCCGTGTATAACGAGTACGTGGTCCCATCACAAGATCATCAGAAGGAACGTATTGGGAGAATGTCAATCCTTTAGTATTGCCCACGGCCTCGCGTTCTTCTAAACCCTAAACCACACCCCACCACCACCCTACCCCCGACACCGTATATCCTAAACAGCAGTCATGCACGACTCTGCAAAAAGAGCAGTGTTTGCCTCCAGGAAGGTGAGATTATTGTCACAAATTAGTTCAGATTTTTCATTTTAATACGATGTCTTTTTAAGTATTAGAATTTATTTAGAAGAAGATTTCAAGAATATATGTTGTTTTAAGTATTAGAATTGTTATGGACCTAATTACTGAGCCAAAAGGAAAACTCCTTATTAGGGAGGTGGGCTAATAACTCTTAATACCGTAACATATCCCAAATGTAACGAACTCAATATTGAGTCAAAAGGTCTAAGTCTATTGGTATAGCATGTTCAATTACCTTTAAGACCGTAACATAAAACCATTTACATGAAAGAATTTAAGACTTAAGTATTGAAAATAACAAATAATATTCCAAATTTTCAAGAAGTATTTGCTTCAATTAAGATGATATATTTGTGAGGAGATCGAGAGATTATAATAATACTAAAAGTCAAATTGCTATTAATGAGGTGTAAACCATATATTGGAAATTAAAAGGTGGTCGTTTCATGCCTTTTATTATTATACATTCCATGGTGTAACTTCCCGTTCGTTACCCACCACAAGATGCTGCGACTGCACTTGAGTTGGAGAGATTGAGACCGCCATCCACCTCCACTCATCATCATCACATAACCTTTTCTAAGTGGTCCCTGTCCCTGTCCCTGTCCCTGCCTCCACTCATTATCACAAGCATCTTCTTCGATCTGTAACTCCAATCCACTTTTGATGACGACCCCTTAGTTCTCTACCGAACTGGGGTCGCACAAGATTTGGGATCGAAGTTGAAACAACCCATCCGGTTCTTCACTTTAGAATTCACTTTATTCAACAATTGGGAATTGTTTTGGAAAGACTTAATGACACAGAAAGGTAACCGTGCAGATTTAATTTTTGTTAATCAAGAAGTATAAAAATTGTTGAAATTTTATGTGTTTGTTAAAGAGGTCTTTCATATCGGTTGTGTAAGCATAAACTCCACACTTTATATTTTGTTAAGTTTCCCACCCATTATTAACTAGTTTTAGAATGGACCTTTATATGGTATTGGAATCAAGTGCATTTCTCATGATGTGTCCTATCCCATATTTAGCCTTGGTTGTAGCCCTAGTTGTATATGAGAGGTAATGTCAAAGATATGTATTCCACTCCGACCATATAAGTGTAGGCCTTATATTTTATATTTGATGAGATTTTTACATTTATTGTCGATTGATTTCAAGATAAGCCCTAACAATAATTTATATTACTAATATATTAAAATGTTATACTTCTTATATATAGTGATATTTTTTCATGGTATCAATTAGTTTTAAGAAAAAAAGTGAATCTCTAACATAAATTAAGAAAATTAAAAACTTAAATGATAGATAACTAATGGAATTATTTTATACTGTACATCGTTTTTAATATAACTCCCCACCTTAAATGAGAAGATAATACATGAATATTATCTTTTTGTTTATGAACGAAGTGATGTGGCATCTGAACTTAAACTATCATATAGTAAAAAGAAAATGACATAAAAACATTTAAAACAAAAAACTAATACGTATTAATGCACCAAACATCCACTATCGATCACTTTATAAACACCTTTGAACGAATACCTACTTCCAGAGGGACAAGGCTTAAGGTGGAGTTCCGTGCTTATCTTCTTGGCTAAAAGGCGAAAAGTTAGGCTAGAAAAGCAAAGGGGCGAAGGATGAATTGCAGCGGCCCCAACAGGCGCGCGGAATTCCTCTGGATGACTACCAACCAGATGGCTCTCCGCCACCAACTCCACTACGAAGCAGTCACATCACATCACAAGCTTGCATTCACATTCCCACTTCCCTTTATGGCATCGCCATTCAATCACTCTTAACGTATTTTTAATCTTTTACATGTGAACTTTTTTGGTTGGCGTTGGACCATGGAAGAGGCTGAGACCTTCCCATGCAGGTAATCATTTCGTGGGGGAGACTGAAAAGGAATGATTGGATTCTGGACACAACCTCAACTGCGGAGTTTCTGAGCCAGGGGGGCATGGATTTTGGAAGGCAGGTGGGTTGGTACCTCTCCGAAGCTGACTTTTTAGCTTTAATTGAAATTCTTGTAGAGAGAGTTCTTAAAAGGATAAACAAGTGTAGTATCAAAAGTATTTGTTTTTGTAAATTGGGTATGCTTTGATTTTTTTTATTTAATTGTAAATTGTAGAGAGCGTTTTTATTTGTTGAGAATATAACTACCTTTTTATATAAAGATAGTTATATTCTTTACAAGCCGTTTTTTTTATGAGAAAACAATGATTTAATCTTTATTAAACAAATCTACAAATTCTAATATAATATTAAAAAAATTATGTTCAGATGCAATCCTCATTTGTTCATTAAAAAAAAAATCTCCATCACATACTCGTACGTGAGCTTAAAAGTCGTGTTAAAAACTATGTGTTATACTTTGTTTAAATGAAAATACAACACTCATCTTCGTCAACTGCTTTTAAGGATAATATATATATATATATACATATATTATTAATCATTAATCAGATTTACGAGTTCTAAGGCTTTTATGTGTATTTGAATTAAATATTTATTTCCTGAGTCGCTTTGGATTGTTTCTATTGTTAGATGGGAGATACTTTCCATATGATGTAGTCATTAGTTGCCAGAATTAGGTTATTTTGAGAAATTAGATTTTTGTATAATAGGAAGATATTTCCTCTTTATTTCTGATGTATATTTTTCTTTTATTGTTTAGTCCTTGTATTACAAATAAGATATATTCCCAATTTTTTAGCTTTTCTATCCCTTTTACTTTGTGTCACGGTATCATAGACTCTTTTCCTGACCTAGCTTCTACCCCTTTTTTTTACAGCCTCCTAGAGTTCTTTTTTTTCTTTTTTCTTTTTTTTTTTCTCAGCCTTATTGTTGTAGGATTACCTCTCACCTGCAAAACAAAGTCAGGGCTCCAGCGTAGGAATCAACAACTACAGAAACGAAACTAAATAACAAGTTTTCTTGTCTCTTTTATCGTTACTATGCCAAAGAATCAAGGATCCAAGTCCAGTAAAAGCCCAATCTCGTTCAAAATCAATACTAGGACGGGCATAACACATTTTTCGTACAAACAATTATTTGCTTCGCCATCTTAGGAACTCTCTAATTCTCTGAAAAATATTGCATCGAGTTCAAAATTTTCAAGTCGTTGAAGTAACATGAATATGGCAAAGAAGTAGTAAATCATCTAAAAAGTGGTTCTCACCGATTGATTTCATACCAAAACATAACAAGGAAAAACAATTTCAGCTTTCAAGTTTGTTGAGCTCACAAAATTGTTCAATCCTTTAGTCACTTTGATTCTAGTTGAATATACTGCTATTATACTTGGTAGAAAACCATTTTGTTCATCATTACATATCTTCATTACTATGATTTTTTACAAGTGAAAAATCCTAGGGTTTGAGATTAATTTAGGGCTTTTGTCTAAATCTCATAGAGAACAATCTTTAGCACTTATTGGTGTAATTCAAAGTTAGAAATATTCATTATCTTGTATCTTTAGTTGGATTGTAATTTTTTGGATAGAGAAATTACAACTAGATTTAGGAGATTGATTATCCTTTATAATCAATTGTAACTTGATTGAAAGAGTAATTTTAGTAGGTTATTAGCATGAGGTGGACATAAGTGCCAAGGTGGCTTAGGTTGGACCACCTTCCTAAAATTGTGTGCTTGTTGTTTGTTGTTTGATTTAGTTTTGCTAGTATATTTGTTTGTAAAGCAATGATATGTTCATTTACAAAAGAAAAGTATAATATAAATTTAGAAACCTAATTCACCCAAGTTGCTTTAAATCCCAACTGGAACAAATCCTTACCCATTCCTATACCCAAGTTATTATCCCTACATAGCCACCACCATTGATCGTCTTGACTTGGGAGATCCCCTATAAACCTTGGGGTCCAATGGCCTTGAATTGTGCCTCATCGCACAACCCTTTATCAGACTTGACACCTACACTATCTATGCTCAAGAGTTTTGTTGCACCCTTCTCATGAAGGACAAAGACATATTCATCAATGTTATTATCCCTATCCCAACTAATGAATGGCTTTTACAACAGTGGAAGAAATGCAGCCAACTTATGTGAATTTAGATAGGAAATTACTTAACTAAGGAGATAGTGATCAAACTCCCACCCATTGAAGAGGAAAAAGAAAGCAATGTTGGAGAATATTAAGAAAACATATAGAAGCCAAGCTCTTCTATTAAAATATAGCTGCCTCACCAAATATGTTGCCATATTAAGGATAATTAGGCTTAATATTATTGTACTTATTATACACAATTTCCATCCTTTCCTAGACTTGGTTTGATTCCTTAAATATATGTTAAGCATTTGTAAATTAACTCATAGCAATACAAAGAACCATTCAACTCATTTGACCTATACTTTCTCCTTTTCTTACATACCTAAGCCATTCCTTCTGAAACCATAATCTCATTTTGGCTCCCTTGGTCCTAAGCCATTTGTGTTGAGTTTGGAGCCCTTTTAGCTATTTTTTTATATTTATTTATTCAAAATTCTTCCATCCCTATTTTTGTTCATCCTACTCTAAACCCCTTTTGAATCCTTTGCCTTTTTTTTTTTTTTTCTCCCATATTACATCCTTATCCTTGCCCCTTTCCTATTCACAAAATTGCCATTATAATTTAATTCCTTCCTAAATTATCTTTGCAACCCTAGCCAACATTATGTCTTTACCCTTTGCCCTTTTCCTATTCACAAAATTTCCCTTATAATTTAATTCCTTCCTAAATTACCCCTGTAACCCTAGTCAATGTCTTTAAAAACCTTAGTTGCAGTCTCTACCATCAGCAATGGCTGCTACAAATTGCTCTTTTTCCCCTTAAGACCCTTTGATTGTCCCTCATGTTGTTCCCACCTCTCATTTCCATGACCTTTATCACCTTACAGCCACCAATCTCTAACTCACCTATGTCATTTCTTAAAAACTCACCAATGAGTCCAACTAGCATGTATAGAGTGAGCAAATCTAGATCGTTTTTCTGGCTCGCAACAAAATAGGCTTCCTTATTAATAAAGTGTCATGCAGGCATGAAGACTTGGCTGACCCACTTTGTCCACCCATTACTGGAGCACATGGTGTTGATTGCTCACATTGTTGCTAAAATCTGGCAATTGCTCCATGGAATGCAAAAGTATTCCCTGAAACAAGCAATTGAAGACCTCTATTTCTCTCCTAGCACCTTTGCCGAAGAGCTTACTACCTTTCTCCTTTGATTGAAAAAGCTTTAGGGTGATCTTGATGCCCAGTAACCCTTACTATAGTGCTATTGCGATGACTGTTCTTGTTGACTTCACCAAGAGTTTCTCAAGGACTAGGAGGAGGATCATGCATTAAAATTTGTTTTAGCCCTACCAAAGGAGTTCCAAACCCTTTAGTCAGCCATCCTTTTGCAAGACACTTTTCCCAACTTGGAAAAGATCTACTCTCTCACTAAGCAAGAGCTCCTTCAATGTGCCTCTCCTGATGGCTAAAGCTTTCTCACTAGCGATAGCCATGCTTTCCAAGCTTATTGCTCAAATTGTGGTATGGGTGGGTTGGGCTAGCCACATGACCCATAGAATAGGTCCCTTTCCTCAATTGGGTTAGGTAGGCCTAACCCATATTAAGCTTAACAAGTCTTTCACGTTGCTAGGTTCACTTGTAGCTAATGCAAGTGGCCTGGGCAACTCCGAAAGGCCTGTTACCTTTTAGTGGGCTACCCATTTGGGTACAGGCCTAAACAATGTGGGAATTCTCACAAGAAGCCCATTGGCAGTAGACTTTAGCCCACAACATTGCCACTCCTAATTATCATGCCCTTTTTTATTTTTAGGCCCTCGAAGTCCCTTAGCTATGGTTCACAACACCCACTAGTTATAGACTTCTTTAAAGGCTTTACACTTCATGGCTATCAGGCTTATCCTCCTCATCCCAATCTAGGCATCTTAGGCCATCACCCTCCTAGCTCTAGAAATGTCTCTAGAGGGTCCAATGGTCTCAACCTCACCACTAACTAGCAACAATTAGGCTTTTGAGCCATTCTTAGGTATGACTTTTACCTTGCAACTATTTTATCCTTATGGATCATTAACTCAAGGGCTAGTGATCACGTCACTTGTAATTTATCACTTATTCACTCATTTTTCTCCATATGTTGCACCAATTAATATCATTTTACCGAATAACTCACTTAGTCTTGTCATATACACTAGCCATTGCAAACCTTATCCTAACCTACACCTTACCAATATTTTATATGTGCCACATTTTAAACATAACTTATTATTCTTTCAGAAATTAAGTCATGACAACAATTGTGTAATTATTTTTTCTGATGCTTTTTGTGTATTTCAAGACCGTATGACTAGAGATCTGATCAAGCTCAGCAAGTCTAATTGAGAACTCTACTTTCTTTGTTTTACTTTCCTTAAAAATTTTAATTCTATTTTTTAATTATTTAAATCCCTAAAGCCCACTATTTGTACACCTAAGTAGTGTCCTAATTGTAATTCAATTTTCATCAATAATATTAGTTACGATATTTTGCATTAATGTTTGGTCATTCTTATTTTAAAAAATTCACTTCCTCCATTCAATTTGTTTCTTACCCCTATTCTTTTTCCTACCTTATTTGCCCTTTAGCAAAGCAAAGTCGGCAACCTTTTCCCACTAGTTACACAATTACTCACTCAATTTTTGAGCTAGTTCACATGGATGTTTATAGCCCCCATCAAACCCCACCTATGATGGTGCTCGGTACTTTCTTACCACTGTGGATGATTTTTCTTGTGTTACTTAGACTTTTCTTCTTCAATTTAAAAGCCAAGTTTTTTTTTTTCTTTCCAAAATCTAGTATATTCTCTCTTTGGTCCACACCCAATTCAACTCTATTATTTGATTCATTCACTCTAACCATGACTATGAATTTTCCTCCATTGAATGTCGCTCCTTTGTTTCCATGAAGGGCATTTCCCATAAGTCTTATTGTGTTCGCACTCACCAACAAAATGGAGCTGTCGAACATAAACATAGACACTTATTAGATGTGACTTGTGCTTTGACGTTTCAGGTGCACATCCCTTCCTTTTTTTTTTTTGGGGGGGGGATTTCCTTTTAATAGCTAGCTATCTCATTAACCGACTTCCCTCATCGTCCCTTCAAAGCCTTAACCCTTTTGAAAAATTATTTGGTAAACCTTTTATTCTTGACCATCTTCATGTTTTTAGTTATCGTTCTTATGCCATCACCTTAAGGCCTTGTGATAAGTTCAGCCCTCAAGTGATTCCATGTATTTTCATAGGTTATCCTCCTTCTTAGAAGGTTTATTATGTATACGACCCTCAGTGCCAAAAAATTTTGTCAACAAAGATGTCATTTTCCAAGAAACTACTTTCCCTTTTTCTTTTTCTTCTCTTTCTTATAAGGTTTAATGGCTAAACAAGAAGAGGAGGTTAAATTGGTTATTTAGGTTTCTTTTCCTATTTGTGGGTTCAATCACTTTTCATACACTTAAGCTAAGCATTTAAGGATATCAAAATCAAACAACCAAGTAAATGAACACAAAGAGGAACGCACACAAGTTTACAGGTGGTTTGGCCCTTATCACCTACTTCCACCCTCTTCTCCTTCAACATAGCCGATTGAAGTTCACTTTACTTCAAAGTTAGGAGAAAACCCTCTCCTACACTTTCCAACTCCTTCTCAAGGAGTTAAATGGTCCACGGTTACAATGATAAGGTTGAAACAACCTTAGTACATTAACAAGTCCTCAAATATGTAAGATTTGTGAGGAGTATTACTTATCAAAAAGCTAATTAAAGATATACAAACTCAATTCAAGCTCTAATCATGAAATTCCCAATTATCACAAAGTTAGGGTTTTGGATTTACAAAGGAGTTTATGTCCAAATAATAATCAAAGTTTCATTAGCACATAAACAATTTAATCTAACAATGAATATTCATAAGAATATTAATGTATAAGAATATCACCCAAGATTCAAACTTCCTTTACAAATCGATGAAGAATGCTGTGAGCATATGATCTTTCACAAGCTTCAATACTTTCTCAATTCTTAACAAGATCTCGTCAAAAAGCTTTAAAGAACTATCACAAACATCTCTTTATAGAAGATACGAAGCATACTAGCTTTCTAGGGTTTCTATTCAAACCTGAGATGCCCATTGCAATTTTTTCGTTGAGACTTGACAAAAGCTCCATCAAACAATAGTGCAAATGGCGATTAATGATCTTCATAGCCATTTTGACAACACCATCACTTCAGATTTCTTCCCGTTGGAGAATCAATGATAGAGAAAGGCGAGAGAGCGGCTCAGTGATCGGGTTAGGGCTATTCTCATCACGATAGCTTAAGAGAGGTTCTTTTAAGTGAAATGGCATCACCTGCTTCGGATTAAGACATTAGGTGGGCTGAGTCTTGTAGGTTGATTCCTATGGGCTTGATCCAATTTATAAAGATCCTCACTTGAACTTGAACCAGCTAAGTAAATAGCCTTGCTCGAGTATGCTTCAAGCTAAGTAAAACCAAGTATTATGATTATGATTTTGGCCTTCATAGTATGATTCTTGATTCACATGTACCTACAAGAACATAGACCCAAGTATCATTTTTCTTCAAATAATCAAATATTCCTTTAGCTCTTTTTCATACAAAATATTTATCAAAAGATTATATAAAGTTAATTTGAAAAGGAATGTAGGAACCCAACTAATTTATAATATCATTTATTAATATTATAATTTGCATACCTTTTACTTCCTTGATGTTCAATATTGCACATAATCATATGAAAAATATTTATACAAATATTATATGCATCCAACAATTTGTCATAATAAAACACACCTTTTTCCAATATTTCCTCTTTGGATAGTTAGACCATCATGTTGCCTCTAGTTGTGCCAAATCTTGAGACAAACACTTCATTGTCATCACCAGTTGATCTTTCTAATCTTCCTTCTTTAGATTTGATTGTGACCACTCCACTACCTACCTCCGACCTTCCCTTGGACCTCCTTATGCATGTCCTAGCTCTTTCCATTACTAACCTTCCATTCTTTACTAATACTCCTCCTACCATTTCTACTACACCTATTAATCTTACCCTTCATTGCCTTAGTTATACCACCTGACCTCCTATATGGACTTTCGATTATATTTGCCCTACTTTCTCTACCTCTTCCAACATTTATTTTTACCTTATTTCTAACTATGTCTCCCTCCACAACTATCATCCACCATATCAACACTTCATTGCCTCCATTTCTACCATTCCCAAACCAACCACCTACTATAAGGTCACCTAAGACCCTCATTGGATTGCAGCCATGGATGCTAAACTCACTTTCATTGAGGCCAATCATACTGATATGGTTCCTATACCCTTTGGTCATCATCCTATCAGGTGTAAGTGGATCTATAAGGTAAAGTATTATGCTAACAAGTCCATTGAACATTGTAAGGTATAGTTGGTTGCCAAGGGCTACAATCAACGTTAGGGCATTAACTAATAAGACACATTATCTCACATAGCAAAGCATGTTACTGTCCACCTGATCATCACTATTGCCACTGTCCATCATTGGCCTTTACATAAGATGGATATTTAGAATGGTGACATTTCAGAAGGAGATGTATATAGAGCTTCTCCTTGAATTTCACAATCAAGGGGAGTATTTTGTTTGTCGATTGTGAAAATGCCTCTATGGGTTGAAGTAGGCTTCTCGACAATTAAATGCCAATATTGGAACACTTATTACACATGGCTTCAGTCAGTTTTACCATGATTACTTTTTGTTTACTAAGAAGAAAGGTAGTTTTTTTATGGCCTTATTTATTATGTTGATGAAAATCGAATTATAGGTAGCAATCAAGACATTATTTTAGACCACAAGAAATATTTGCATGCCATTTTCTTCATGAAGGATCTTGGTTTGTCTAGGTGTTTCTTAGGTCTTGAAATTGGTCAATCTTCAAAAGGGATTTCATTAAGCCAATGAAAATACACATTTGGGCTAATATCTAAAGTAGGCTTAGCTAATTCCAAGCCATTAATAATTACTATGGAGTAGAAAAAGAAGTTCACAAGCATTGAATATGATGTTGGATCCAATGAAAAATTGGATGATCCCCATCTTGAAGACCTATTAGTTTATCAAAAATTAGTTGGATGACTAATTTATCTAACACTCACCAAGCTTGACATCATGTTTCTAGGTCAACTTCTTAGTCAATTCATGCATAATCTAAAACACTCTCTCATGGAGGCAGCTCTAAAGGTGATTAGATATCTAAAGAGTTGGCTAAGGCTAGGTCTCATGTTCCCATCATCTTCAGCATTTGAGCTATAGGCGTATTGTGATTTTGACTACAACACATGTCCCATGACAAGGAGATCTACCATTGGGTTTTATATCATTTGGGTAATTCCTTGATATCATGGCACTCCAAGAAACAACCTATTGTCTCATTATCATTGGCAAAAGTAGAGTACCAAGCCATGCAAATCACTACTTGTGAAATAGTTTGGATCATTGGGCTACTTAAGGACTTTGGCTTCCACATGAAATGCCTAGCATTACTACATTATGACAATGAAGTCATGGAAAAGATTGCAACAAACCCTACGTTTCATGAGTGCACAAAGCACATCAAGGTCAAATGTCATTATGTTAGAGAAAAGCTTCAATAAGAAATCATGACAACGCAACATGTACCCATCAACGAATATCTTGCTAATTTACTTACTAAAGCACTTAATAGTAAGCAACATTGGTATCTTCTTTCCAAGCTTAGAGTATTTGACTTGTTCAAATCTTTAGCTTGAGGGAGAATGTTAACATATAATAGCCTCACAAAATATGTTGCCATATTGAGGCATGTAGTTATGCTCAATATTATTGTATTTATTGTACATAATTTCCTTCCTTTCCTAGACTAGGTTTTATTCCCCATATATATGTCAAACATTTATGAATTAACATATAGCAATACAAAGAATCATTCATCTCACTTAATTTATACTTTATTCTTTTCTTACATCTTCTCACTCCACCAAGCTTTAACTAAATTAAAGTAAAGTAACCTTACATCACCATCTACTTCAATCGACTTTCAACTTTGTGAAATGAGCTTGAGATGGCCAAAGAAAAGTTGAAGGACCCAAGTTTACCTTACAGCAATATTGGGCCATAAAGCTATGGGAAAGACTAACTTGTCTCCTTTTAATTTTAAATGGGAATTTTTTACCTTTTTAATCACTAATTCTTGCCATGGATTTGATGCATTCTATTCATTGAATCTACCACCTTGTTGTCAAGGAGGAGAGTGTTCGGTGAATTTTAGATGCAAGTGAACATGTTAAACAAGTAATATAATAATGAGAAAGATATCGTCCCATAGATATTGGTGATTACTAGACCAACTAATTACTAACGGTGAATAACTCCTAGAATTTATCTAACAAATCCAAATGATTAATGATAGATTAACTAACTAAATTTAAGAAAAATAAATACAAGAAATATGTTAGAGTGTCCAATTTCACTGCTTGCAAGAGGGATAATATCTATGTGATGGCGGAATCTCCTAATTTATTCACTATCCTATGTCTAAGTATAGCAAACCTACTTAGTTCATTAATTCATTATATCTTTATATGTGAATTGAAATAAACCAAATGCATTAGGATTTATGAACATTCCCAGTTTACACTGAAAGCTACACAAACAATATAGTATATGTCTATTTATATTTAATTTATAAATACATATTACAAGAATCAATTGCATATTATCTCCTGTCGGTCTTAAACATGTAAATCATATCATTTAAGTGGTAGCTAATCACTTAAAAGCATTAAAAACAGTAACATGTAACTTCACATAAACAAAATATCTTACAAAACATAACAATCATAAGATTAATACCATCATAAATAGGTTACATCGTAGCTCTAACAAAAGTAAACTAAAGCATAAAGAAATAATGAGAAAGAACAATAATAGGAAATAAAAAAGGCATCTTGAATTCAAGAACAAGAAGTATGTCACCCTTTTTGTCTTTTCTTCAAGAAAACCTTGAATTCCTAGCCTTTCTCTTGAGTTGTGCTCAATTTCCTCCTCTGTCGGTCTTCTTCTCTTCTCTTAAATAGAGTTTTGGGTTTAGACCTTATCTCAATAGAACTTGGTTTTGGATACCTAAAACAATTGGGTTTTGAACTCCTAAATTAATTAGGATTTGAATTCCTAACATAATTGGGTTTTCTAACAACAACAATAAAAAATCTAATAATAATCATCCAAAGCCCAAGCCCATCTTAATTCTCTTGATCTTAATATTATGATTTTGCCACACAATATGCATCAGGTTCTCCCTATTCATCATTTTTCTCCATGCCTCATTGTGTTACATAAACAAGACAAATTTAGGTAAATAAAGAGGAGTTCAAATGTTTTCTCATAATTATTAAAGTTATTTATTGCCTAAAATAGGTAAAATAACTCTATAAAAATAGAGTTATTAGAAAGCCAACATTAGCCTCATTGGAATAAATTCATGTGGGCAACATGGTGCTATTCATGGCTTAAGCAACTTCTACATAGAAGGATTTTGCAGCACAAGCAAGCAATAATGGGTGGGTTGCAACAATGGCTTCTTTAGGGCTAATGGGAATAGGAGAAATGATAGGTTTTGCACCTAGAAAGGATGGCTATGACCTTCTTGTTTAAATCATCATGTCAACCCTTATATTTATATCATCAAATGACCAAAATCTTGCCAAATCAACAAGTTAATGAAATGGTCAAAATTCCTCCAAGGGCAACTCCAAATGGAGAATTTTCTTATTATTGTAAAAGTTTGTACCACACTAAAGAAACTAGTTGGAAATTATATAGAAATTTGTAGAAAAAGGACAGAAAAAAGAAGAAGAAGATATTTATGCTCACCAAGTGATAGCCAAACATAATGTGAACATCAACCCATCAATTATCATTAGTTCTAGCAAATCATGTAAACTTCAAATTAGAATCCTAAACAAATGAGTGAGCTTTGTTGGTATATCTTTTTGTTTGATGAGTGCTATTTCCATTTTTACATGGATAGTTAATTCAAAAGCTAGTGACCATATAATATGTGATGAAGATGTTTTCTCTAACATTTATCATTAATCTCATCTATCCATGCCAAAAAGTCTTTCTAATGGAAATGTTACATGTGTCACCAAAGTTGGCAATGTCATTCTTAGCTCATCTATCACTATAAACAATGTCTTCTTTGTTCCAAAATTTCAATTTAATCTTATATATGTCTTATAAGTCTGTGAAGACAATTATTGTTGTATCATCTTAGATTATGACATTTGTTTCTTTTAAGTCCTTTTTGATTGGCAAACTAATCTTAGGTTGTGTTCATTAGGAACTTTATTTTTGGGCTTCATTTCCTAAAAATACTTATTTACCATCATGTAATTCCTTTAACAAAGACACTTTTTGTAATGCAAAAGGTCATAGTGTTTCTTTTCTATATCCTAAATGTCTTATATGTCTTCTAGTTAAACATGCACATTCCTTCTCCATTTAGTATATCAAGTGTCATTGCCTTATTCTCTATCCTTCACATTGACATTTAAGACCCTTATCACACACCATATCATGATAGGCCATGAGTTATTTTTTATCCTTGTCAATGATTATTTATATGACACTTGGGCTATTTTATACAATCGAAATCCTAGGTGCTTTCTCATCTTACATGATATTTCACTATAATAAAATGTCAATTTCATACCTTTGTTCTGCATATTCAAATTGATTTTCTCAATCAAGAATGTTTTTTCTTTTCTTTTGTTCATCATATTGCATTTTCCATGAAAGCTTTTGCATTTATACTTCACAATCAAGTATAGTTGTCAAGTGTAAACATTGTCATCTCTTAGAGGTTGCTTGAGCTCTCAAGTATCAAGCTTTCATTCTTGAAACCTTTTGGGATGATTGTATAGTCAAGTGCAAAACACTATCATCTCTCACTACAATACACTAAATTCACCATTGCAATTATTATTGCTTATTTATGGCAATCCTAACCTGATTATTTTCTATTTATATGCAATCAAGATACATTGTCAATTTATTTGCTAATATATATTGATAATATCTTTCTTATGAGAAATGAGAAGTCTACAATTAAAGATCTCAAGAAACATGTGCATTTTACTTTTTGTATTAAGGATATGGAACCATAAAAATATTTCCTAGGTATTGAGATTTCACACTTAAAGAAGTAAATTTGTCTCAATCAACACAAATATGTTCTAGAGATCATATCCGAAGCTGGTCTATCTAAATGGTCCCATTTAAGTAGAACCTAAACTTAACAACATCTAAATACGATGTGGGTGTACTACTAGTGGATGAAGAATCTTTGCTTAAAGACTCATTAAGCTACTAAAGATTTATTAGAAAGCTTATTTACCTCATGATGACTAGACTTGATATGTGCTATTATGTTCACATCCTTAGCCAATTCATGCCTATCCTAGAATAACCTCACATGAATACAACATTGAAAGTTATGAAGTATTTAAAAGGATGTTCAAGATTGGAAATACTTTGATCTTAAAGCCATGATATGGAAATGATGGTTGACTATGACACTAATTGCACCACATGTCCTATGAGTAGAAGATCCATTACTGATTTTTGTGTTAAGTTGTTGGATTCTTTGTTATTATGGAAGATGAATAAATTGTCAATTATCCCATTATCATTTGTTGAATTTGAATATCAAGCAAAGACTAGGACAACTTATAAATTTAGATGTGAGTTCTATTTCAAGATTTCATAATATGCTAAGAGAACCAATTATTATGTTTTGTGATAATAATGTTGCTTTTAAACTTGTTTTATGATAATAAAGTTGCTTTTAAACTTGTAATAAACCCAATAGTCCATAAAAGAATAAAGTACATAGTAGATTGTCATTTCGTGAGAGAAGAGATTTAGGAGGGTGTGATTAAGATAAGAGAAATAAGAACTATAAAGCAACCTATAGACATCTTCACTAAAGCTCTCTTTTAAAAATATCACATATATCTACTAAGCAAGCTTAATGTCTTTAACATCTATAAGTTGCTATCTTCAAGGGGAGTATTGAAGATGTTAAAATAAGAATCAACCAATAAAGGAAAAATAGTAATTTGTTTAGTTGGCTACAAAATGTCAAAAGACACATGGTTATGAAATGTCAAAAGACATTACGCTTACAAAATGTTAAAAGACATAACAATTTTAAAAAGGAATTTAGATAATCTTTTTCCACTATAAATAGGCTAACCAATTGCACTTCAATTCATGAAATTCACAAGCTTTCTCTCCTAGCTCTTTATATTTTTCTTCAAGTTGTTATTTTTCATGATATACCCATAAATGCTCAAAAATTTTGTTACCTTAATTTTAAACATTCAGCTTTTATGACGTGAATGGGTTAATTTCTAGATGACTAACAAATCAAAATACATTACCAATTTAAAAATTAAATGTTGTAATTTGTTTAAATTTTGGTCATCTATTAACAATTAATGTGATAATTTCTTAAAAGATTATGTTATTGTTTGCTTACATAATAAACATTTTCTTATGCTTAAATTATTACATCCTATTATGGCAACATGAAGAAGGAAGACTATAACTATGGCCTATCACATTAATGTTGTCTTGTGCATGACTAATATTTTACCTATCCAACATTGCTTTGTGTTTCCAAAAAAGAAACTAGCCCTTACTAAAGATTTTAAAACCTAATTGGCTAGAAAATAAATTGGTTATTTTGTCAAATATTTTAAGGCTACTATAAAATTGAACAATTAAATGCTTTATATCATAACATTGTTATTTATCTTTATTATGCATTCCTATTTATTTCTCACATAAATACGCCATGTGAAATGATTGTGGTGTCACTTAGAAAAATATCTAAGTGAGCCATGATGGAGAGTTCAAAATATGTAAACATCTAAGGCATGCAACTAAAACAACATGAGCATACTCTTAGGTAGTACTTGTAATATAAAATAATACTCATAAACTTATGTATGATAATGATTTATGTTTTGCTAAATATACATGTATGCCATTTATATAATGAATGATCAAAGACTACTTTATGTTAGGTATAATGGTCAACCTAGAGGGGGCGGGGGGGAGGTGGGGGGGGTTGAATTGATTATTTAAGAATAAGTCTATCAATTCGATTTTATACACCCACAATATAGTCAAACTTTGCACAAAGAATGAATATAAGCAATAAGATAAAGTTATCACAAATAGCAAGTATAGACACAGATTTTCCACGATGGTTTGGCCCTTTAGACCTACTTCCACCTTCTTTTTCCTCTAACTCAACCAGTTGAAATCCACTTTACTCACTGATTAGGAGAAAACATTCTCCTAATCCTTTCAATTCCTCCTCAAAGAAATTACACAAGTCACGGGTTACAATCAAAGGTTGACTCAAGCTTGTTACAAGAGCAAACCCCCAAATGATGAATAGTTTATGAGGGATTTTGCTAATTAGAAAGCTTATCTAAAATATGAATACAAATCCAAGCTCTAATCACAAAACCCCCAAATCTCAACAAATTAGGGTTTCGGATTTACACCACAATTTATGTGCAAATAATAATCAGAGTTCAATTAGCACATAAATGAGTGTATATACAAGTATAAAATCACAAGTATATGATTTTCAAGGAGTATCACCAAAGCTTCTTTATAGGATCACAATGTTGAGCTCAATCTAAATTTCTAAGTATGATTTCTTAATATTCTCATCAAAAGTCTCTTTGAACCGTAGAATAGAACCCTTATATATGAGATTCGAAAGCAATAGAAGTTGATTTGAGGTTTGTATCAAACTTGACATATTAGAGGTTTCTTCCTATTGAAAGAGTAAAGCAAGTACCTTATTTTAGGTTTCAAATCAAACTCTTAATCATTTCAAACACCTTCTCTAACAAGATTGTCCATCTTTCTGCAAATCTTCTCGTTGGAAGAGCGAACGTGTGATTGTGAAGAGAGAAAGGAACGTCACTATCTTAAATAAAGGCTAGGGCTTCTGAATGATTGAAACGCTTAAGTGTATTCGACACTAACCTAAACAACATCGTTTCATCATATGTGGTAAGTGCTTTGTCAAGCTGGTGTGAGACAGGCTTGGGTTAGACTTATGATCTAGGGGCCTAACTTCTTGGGTCAAGCTTTAAACATCATGAGCCTAAGCTTCTTTGGTCAAGCTTTAAACATCATGAGCCTGAGCTTTTCGGATCAAGCTTATCAAGAGGCAAATTATACACTTAGGATAAGGAAAATATGCATTATAACCCAAATGCCGATGAGAAAGAAAAGTTCTATTATTATTATTAATCTAGGCATTACAAAAAGCCCTTGTAAGGAAGGGATTACAAGAAGACAAATCAAAATTAAGTGAAGGAGGCCCAAAAGTAAAGTCTTTAATGCATACTACCTAAGCCCATTAGTATGCCAATCAAATGAGCCTAAAAGAAACAAATTGAAAAGTCTAATATGGCATGACAATCATTATCAAGATAAACCTTGGAAATAGAAATAAGGTTAAATTGGAATGCAGGAATAAACAACACATTATTTAATGTAATGTGAGAATTTAACATGACGATGACAATTTTGGTAATAGACGTGACTTGACCATTTGGAAGACGAACTAACATAGATGGATAAGTTGACATGTTAATGTGAGAAAAAAATTGTCACTTATAATATGGTTACTAGTCCTTAAATTAATAACCTAAGCATTACTAATAATGGAATTGAAGCACTATGAAGAACCTGCCAAAATGATTGTCTTATCAAGCATGCCAATACAAGTAATGGCTTGCATGATGCATTGAAATTGTTGCTCATTGATAAGTTGAGATACTTGTTCATCATGCTTCACATAAACTTAATTAGAAGAAAATTCTTTATTTTTACCTTTAGCATTATTGGATTGCTAATGCAACTTCCAACGAATGTCCTTCATGAGAAAAGGACATTTACAATGGTTGCAAAAAATGCCTTTGGGATTATTGTTGCAAGAAGAACCCTTATTGAACTGGGCCTATTGTGCGAATGTGCTAGAGCTATTGGATAGGCTAAAGGCTAGGGCACTCATGGCTTGGTAAGTGTTAGTTAGCCTAGGCGCGGGTGAGGCTACAATTTGACCATATGATCTAGGGTTTTGATGCATAATGTCACATGGAAAAGTAAGGAGCAACACAGGTGAGATAGCCATAATGTGCAGGAAGCTAGGGACCGACCCGAATGTGTCACCTGCAATACAAGCACCTACTATGCTAAAGTGGCGTAAGCCATTAGGAGAATAGTTTCTCTAATGCATATGTATTTTCATGATGCCAGTAAGTGGTTTTGTCTTGCACAACCAAATTGTAGAGATGACCAAGCATGGGGGGAAAGTCTAAAGTAAGCATCTATGAGTAGAAAAGAAGAATGCCTTCATTGAGAATCAACAGTAAATGTGTACATCAAGTTCGATCTTTGATGGTGCAATATTGTTTAAGGGTGGCCTCTGGCCCTTCAAGCTTTTCCTTTAGGAGGTCAAGTTCATTCCACAAAGCAAAGAGATGATAGAAACATGTGACAACCACAAGGTTACCCTACTTCAATTCACTCAGAGCCTAATGGAGAGAGAACAATGTTACACAATCTAATTTACCAAACATCTTGGTAATGTTCAACCATAACAAATAAGCATCTTCGGTTAATGTCAAAGTAGTGGCAACCTCTAGCTTGATGCAGTTTCCAAGCCAAGAATCTACTAGTTCGTTACATTCATTCCATTGACAAGCCAAAAAGGGATTAGTTGGAATCAAAATGAAGTCATCTAGAAACCCATCTTCGTCTTTGGTGACCAATGCACACTCGAATTCACGTGCCTAGATGAAGTAGTTGTTAGCGCCAATGAGCAGTTAAGTGACGAGATGGAGTTCAAGATCATCAAAGGCACTGGTATATAGCAGATCACCAAGTTTTAGGCAGTTGATCGATGCTGCAAAGGGGAATTGACTTAGGGTGAAAACTAGGTAGGGATTAGGACTTGAACCTAATAAATCTGAGTTAGGTGCTTGACCCATAAGATCCTCACCTAAGCCAGATGTCGGGTTAGGTTTGAAAACCACTTGGGTGGAGCCCAAGGAAGAAGGGCCTACAAAGTCCAACATAAGTTGGACAAGGCTGGGTTGGCCTAATGTAGCAAAACTTGAACCAAGGGCCCCTAAAAAAGGTTGGGTTTGTCCAAGAAGCCAAAAAAAGGTTGGGCTTAGAAAGAGCCAAAAGGGTTTAAGCCCACCCTTAAAGGGAGTGAGCCAAGTTGCTTTAGGGTGGAGGGATCCAAGCGATGCTGCTGTAAAACAATAGCCTTGAGGCTCAACTCAGGCACCGTAGGGGGTGGAGCAACTTTAAAGGCAAATGCATCCTCAATGATGGGAATGTCCAAATCAAAAGGCTTAGAGGTTGACATAGTAAAAAGGGAAGGGAAACTAGTGTAGTAAGAAAAAAAATTGATTTCTAAATAGGCCACTGTTGGGTTGTAGGGCTTAATAGAAGGGAGATAACCATGCAACTAAAAGGTAAAAGCCAAAAAAAAAAAAAAAAAAGACAATCAAAAGGAGGAGCAGAAGCTAGACCATGAAAATCATAATAGCTTGATACCATAACAAGAAATATAAAGGAAAGAAACTCTATAATGGGATTGCTTGAATAGAAACCATTAGAAGTCCTACTTATAATGCAAGGAGCAGATTGAGAAAGGAAAAATAATTACAACATAATGAAAGAATATTTTTCCTATACAAATTGATTTGTTCTCAAACTTGGTATTGTGATCATCTTAATATGGAAGAAGTACTAGGGCAACTATATCTTTAATAGGTTGTAAACCTAAAGATTTATATAGTGAAGATTTAAATGAACTTCATGATCAGCCTTGTGGTTTTTATCCTTCATATTGGAAAATTTTTTCACATAAAAAATTCTCTTGTGTTGATTGTATATTGCTTGTGTTTTAGTATTTCCTTATTGGTTCCATTAAAATTGAAAAGTTTAGACATTTTTTTCCCAACATTTAGAATATATTTTACATTTTTTAGAATAGTTTGAAAATCCCATAAATCTAATACGGTGGGTTATCTAATTTATTTGTCCAACAATGTGCGTTCAATTGTTGTCCAATTACAGTCATGACAACATGGCCGTCGTTTTCCATCGTATCGTGGCCTTGCTCACGGATTTAATTGGAACAAAAGATGGGGGCCTTAGATAGATGCAGGCCACATGTTGCATACATATATCACCAAAGTCACTTTCATTCATCACGGAGGCGAGGATAGTCTATTCCCCACACCATGCCACGCCAAGCCATGCCATGCAGAACGATTAGGCATCTAATTACTTTAAATTGCACGTTTTCGGATATAATATGTCCATAAGTATTAAAAAATTAATAAAAAAGAAGCAGCCGATACATTCCTTAATCAGAAATCCAATGAATATTCGAAAAAGAAAGTTTGAAACAATTTTTTGAGAATAAATTTTATCATTTATTAAGCATATGAACAATGAAATAGAAATCCTATATGATTTTCAAATTTTATTTGATAATAAGATAAAGCAATTTAATGTAATTGTCAAGGAATAAGGTAAATAGAATTTTCAGGAATATATGAATAGAAAGTTTGAATGAAACAATTTTTTTTTTAATGAATTCGTATTTTTGGAAAGCGTGATTTCAAATCAATTGTATTAGTATTATAAAACAATTTGATCTTCCTTAACCAAATACTTCTACGAAAGAAATCAAACGGAAGAACCAAAGGTTTTATTAATGATTAAAGGAGTGATGCAAATCCTATTGCAGTGACTTTTGGGGATCATCAGGAATAATGGTGGCTGTGGCTGTTGCTGTTGCTGTTGCCGAACATCGTTGATGTTTGGGCTTCTGTTGCAATTTACGAAAAATAAGGTTGGCTCATTTTCAAAGCTGTTTCAGGCTAACATATGAATACAAAGAAACCACAAAAGAAGTGTTATATCAGCCCAAGCAACCAGGACAATATTATAAGCCTAGTAGGGTTGTACTGTAGACTTCGGCCTGATACATGTGGACCTAATATTTTTTATTTTTTATTTTTAAATTCATGCATTCCTGGATCTCAAAGAGTGTCTGCTTTCAATAAATCTTGTTGATAAGTGGACCTAATGATTGTTAGGAAATGGTAGAAAAGAAAGAGGGAAAAAAAAAAGATAGGTTGAGAATTTGAAAAAATTCTTGTATTAAATTGTAATATTCTACCTTGATTTAACACATAATAAGTCAATTTATAATACAAGCACGTGTACATATAATGGAAAGAATTATACAAAAGAATCATGTTTTATTTGGTACAATAATTAATTTCCAAAAATATAACGATTCTACGTCATATTCAGAAAGGGCAATATTCCAATGATCATTTATTTCCAACACAAATTATCATGTCCTAAATTACCCAAAAAAAAAAAAAAAAACTTTGAAGTGTTCATTTAAACCATTCCGATTCCAATTGAAGGAATAAATTTTTATTTAATTTTTGTGTCCGATTGTACATTTACCTTTAATTACTGTGATATCCTTTTGTGAAATCCTATTATGCACTCACTTTTTTACCAAATTTCTATTAATGCTCTTACTCTTTGACAAAATTTGTAGTCACACCCTTTGCACCAAGTTACCATTAAACCCTTAATGCCTATTTCGAAAATTTACAGTCATGTCGCTTCCAAACTACTAGTATACAACTCTTTTCGAAAGTCACGGCTATATCCTTTTTCCCAATTCAATAATTATCCTTGCACTTTGACTGAATTCACCATTATATCCTAACGGAGGTTACTGTTATGTCCTTCTACCAAATTACTAACATGCCCTCACTCTTTTTTTTTGGGGGGTCCCAATTATTAATGTATACACTTAAAATTTTACAATTAATCATTATATCCTAAACCAAATTACTAATATACCCTCATCCATTTAATGAATTTACCGTTACCCTCATATCCTATAGTCCTTTTTTTTTTTTTTAATAATCAAATTACTATTGTGGCTTTATTCATATTTTACCTAGAGCACTTGACAAGAATTGGTGTTCAAATCTCAAAAGTAATTTTATTTATTAAGTTAATAAGAAATAATAAATGTATGTAATAATGGGTTGGAAAGTCTCGTGAACCACGTCCATCTGTACGGCAAATGGAATCAAAATAGACCTCCCGATCCACTTCACTCCACTCGTAACACAAAAGACAAAAAGAATATCAAAGAACCTTTGGAAATTAGGACGCCACCCTGCCTTTTCTCTTTATTCTCATTCCTTCCCCATTCCAAACAGAAAAAGAAAAAGAAAAAGAAAATACAGTAGAAGTAAGAGAAGCTTATCTCTCGCACACACAGACCCGCACACTTCTCCCCCGATAGAGAGCCACACAGAAGAGCAAAGTCTTCCTTGGCGAGAGAAATTTACGCGCAGAGATGGTGAGGATTATCCCCATGGCGTCCACGATTCGCCCCTCCCTCTCCTCCCTCAAACTGCCCCTCCTGCGCTTCGCTTTCCCTCCGCACACCCCCTCTCGCCGCCTCTCCTTCTTGCATCTCGGCAGCGGTAAAACCTCTATGTGCTCATTTTGTTTTCTGACCCCTGCACGTATCTGTGATTTGGTATTGCATTCCTTTGAACTACTTGCTAGGGGATTGGCGTTTGCTTTCTCGTGCGTGTTTATCGCTCTGCGGAATTTTTTAGATACCGAGGTTGTTAGTTTACATTCTATTTAATTTGATTGGTACTACATTTAACAAACGAAATTGTTTTCTTCTGCATCCAAAAGTGTGAATTTTGTGTAGTTATAAGGAAGTAGATGTATATTCCGCATACGTGTTTGTATCATTGTCATTGTGTCGTTTCTTTTGATTTTGCCTATATATTGCATTTGATGAGCTATCTCCTATACAGTAGATTTATTGATTTATTTATTTGGCTTGCTCCTGATTGAATGAAAAAAACCATGGACCTCATGTGTTAACACTAGTATATTGATGGTATTGAACAATTTCTGGAATTTAGACAAAATTGATGATTTTGAGTTGTTAACCAGCTGTTCCACAGTCACAGTTTTTTGGTCTGAAAGCTTCCAAGATGTTGAGAGGAGAGGGGAATGGCATGGTGATGGCTGCAGCAGGAAATGCTGCCCAAGCAAGCACAGCAGCTACCCAAGAAAATGTCCTAGAGTGGGTTAAGAAAGACAAGCGAAGGATGCTTCATGTTGTTTATCGTGTCGGAGACTTGGATCGGACCATAAAGTATGTCTTTTCAGTATGATGTGGAACGTCTGCTACTTCTTCCTTATGATCAATTCTTATAAACAATTAGTCTTAAAGGAAACTTGGGATCAAGTACATTATCTGGCTATTGCAGATTCTATACAGAATGCCTGGGGATGAAACTGCTGCGAAAACGTGACATTCCAGAGGAGAGATACACAAATGCCTTTCTTGGATATGGACCTGAAGATTCACACTTTGTTATCGAACTCACTTACAGTAGGCCACATAACTATTACTCAGTTTTGTTTTCCTAAGTAGAGAATAAAACTTCTTATGAACCCTTTATGAGTTCCTAAATAGTAATATCAGCTCTGTACCTTGACCCTTTTTTGATTCAATTGCATAGCTTGCTGTACTGTCGGTGCTTCTTGTAGATATTCATTTTTGGTTTGATAATGCCCCCAGATTATGGAGTCGACAAGTATGATATTGGAACTGGGTTTGGCCACTTTGGTATTGCTGTTGAAGATGTAAGTTCTGGTTCTTAATATATTTTCATATCTTGTCATGATAGATAGTCTTTCAGTTATTCTCCTTACCTCTTCACATGGCTCACTTATGCAAGAATGTCCTATGGATATTTGTTCCTTTGTAGACATTTATATGGGTTATGTCTTTGTGGTTTATCATTAGGTTGCAAAGACGGTGGAACTCATAAAAGCTAAGGGTGGTAAAGTAACCAGAGAACCTGGTCCTGTCAAAGGTGGTAGTACGGTGATTGCATTTGTTGAGGACTTTGATGGCTACAAGTTTGAACTTTTGGAGAGAGGACCTACTCCCGAGCCCTTGTGTCAAGTAATGCTTCGCGTAGGTGACCTTGATCGTTCCATAACTTTTTATGAGAAGGTGAGAGTTTTTCTCCGCAAGATTGGGCAATGGCAGTCTTAATTGCTAAGATATGCTATTTGCTCTGGATTTCTCTGTTAAGTCATGTACACTGTTCCCATGCTATATCTCTTTTTGTCATGTAGGCCTTTGGAATGGAACTTCTTCGCAAACGTGATAATCCAGAGTACAAGGTATTTTGAATCTCTAGCTAGATTATGAATTGACCTATATTGATTTTTAAGATCTACTTTATTAACATATACAACTATGAAAAATCTGGAAATAGGCTAGATTGGCAGGGGAGTGTTTTAATGCCTCCAAGCTGGTGGCCCTTTGAGTCAAAAGAAGAAAACAAGCCTGAGTGAAGAAGAGCAACCATTCTTACCAATAATGTCAAAAAGGAACATCTGAAAGACTGATATCTTTTCTAATAGTGACATTAGGAGATATACCCTAGAAAATAAAGGATCCCCTTTTGGGAATTTTACTTTCCGAATAAAACTGTCTGGCAGGGACAAATAAAATCTTTTTTGTTGCTGTGTCAACAAAGGTATGGGACTCAACCCAGCAGGACGTGTATATTGTGGTGTAAACCTTCGTTGTGAGAACTTGTAGTTAGAAGATTACCCGTTAGGGAAATATATATGATCATTGTTGCTTAGTGAAGTTATACATTTAAATAGCTTTTTCTGGGGGGATAAGCATCTAGGGCAATACTTAGTAGCACTGATTTCTTAACATTGGCTACTGAAGGAGATCCATTTTATGGTCTATTTAGGTAAGGGAACAATCTTTAGACTGTAAATTGTGCTACTTATACTTGTTTACTGAGCTGTGTTTAGATCCCAGTCCCAGGCATTTATGGGCTTTTCTATAGGCACATTCTCATGCCAATTGTTGCCCCTTTGATTAAAATCTCTATACCTAAGAGTTGCGAAGCCTTTTTGGTTGTTACTTTTTGTAGATTTCTATGTTACTGACATAATTTTGTGGTTTTTCTACATAGTATACAATAGCAATGATGGGTTATGGCCCTGAAGACAAGAATGCCGTTCTTGAGTTGACATACAACTATGGGGTCACGGAATATGAGAAAGGAAATGCTTATGGTCAGGTACGAATTACAACTAGCAGCCCCCTCCTGCCTTTTTCTCTGTTGTCTCCCTCAACTGCCCCACGAAAGAAGCAAGAGGAAAGAAACGTTTTTGCTTCCTTTCAAATGTTTTGAAGAAAAATATTTTGATGTTGGCAAGGTTGTTATGATTGGTACTACTTCCAATAAGATTGTGTCAGTAGTATGACAGAATGTTTGGCTCATTGGATCTAGGGGATTGACTTCATACATTGTTACAGCTTGCAATAGGCACGGATGATGTTTATAAAACTGCAGAAGCCATTAAACTTGCTGGAGGAAAGATTACCCGGGAACCTGGACCACTACCGGGTATCAACACTAAGATCACTGCATGCTTGGACCCTGATGGTTGGAAGACGGTATGCTTTTAAAGATTTCATGGTTTCATCCTTGTATCCAACGAACTTTTATTTTTAATAGCACTTTGCATTTAAAACATGAAAGGATTTTTGCTGTGGTCACAGTGACTCTCACCTCTGCTGGACTGTCAAGAATGGTTTATAGCAAAATATTTAATTACTGGTTATAGGCACCTGAAAGTCCATAACTAAATTTACTTGGATGCATGTATGAAAGGCTTTGGCTAAGTTCACGGACACTCATAGCTTTGCAACTTGATAGTTTTTGCCGGTATTTGTCTCATTACTTGGAGTTTGCATATTTTAGATGTGCCCAGTTTTGATTTTTGTTTTCCCTTTGTTATTTCCCGTTCTTTTTCTTTTGACATCTATTTTGGAGCCTTCTTTATATGTGTCTTTTAACATTCAATGCTAAAACCACAAGCAGAGAATGTCTACATCTAGCCTTTGTTATTCAAGTATGTGAGCAATGATCAGACACACAAATATACAAACATACGGACATACCAAAGTGCAAAGTTAAATTTTGGATTGTATAACCTTTCACTTCGTTTGATTTGGTTGGTCCATTGATTTATCTGGTAGAGTGCTCCTGTTTTTTCTTCTTACCTGATGATCATACTTTTATTATTCATTTAGCTTGATACTTCTCTCTTTCCATTTTGCAGGTTTTTGTAGATAATGTCGATTTCCTGAAGGAGTTGGAGTGAGTTTTAGAAAAATATCGTACAAAGCTTGTGACACTGGAAGCTCAATCTTGGGCTGAAACGATTCATTGAAGGCATGAGAGAATGTGTCGAATCCCCATTTTGTAGATAAGATCATAATAATGTCCAGTATGATTATTAGCTTCACTGCTTGTAGCTTGAGACTTAAAATCCTGTTTAATTATTTCCTCCATAGTTGTCAAATGATTTTACAAAAAAAAAAATCTCTGTGGAGTACTTTAGTTTGAGTCTGTATTCTAGCAATATTGTTCTTCTTACAGGAAATTTGGTGGAAGTTCTCACCACTTTGTTTAACGTATGACTCTTTTTTACCTGTCTTTCTGAAATGGAAGTTAATATTGTGTTACCCCTACTCAGAAATTGCATGTTATTGCCTTCAGGGAATGGCATGCTTCACGCCTTTCAAGCCCTTCATTACGTCTGTCTCTTCGAGCGAACAGGAGGGCGGAATGATCTGAAGGCGTCTGATCCCGCGAGCTATCAAGGCTGATTGGTTATAAAATTAAAAACAAGATTTTGACAAAGACTATATATGTTATGAACCCTTACACAACACCCTACAAAATAGGGCCAAAGTCACACAAAATGACTTTTTTGTAAAGTCAAACAATAAAATAAATCAAGATTATCTTTAAGATTTAAAAAACATTGAAATTTTCTTCAAACATTTTAGAGCAAAAAAGGAAGCTCGAAGTACATACCATGCCCGTGTTACTTAGTCTATTGTTGGTCGAATTGGTTGGGCATGAGATTTAAGTGGTTCATAAAAAAAATTCTGATGTTTAAGAAACAGTAGTTATTCTAAAATAATTTTGTTTATTTCCTTTTTGAATCAAATACAAACTTTGAGTTTTTTGTTGATTTATAAAATTATCCTTAATTTTATATTCTCATGAAGTCTTATATTTACCGGTTATTAGAAAAAGAAAAAAAAATTGATTCTCGTCTGTAAAAATTATTTAATATTTATCTGTAACGTTGACTATACTCGTTATTTAAAAAGAAAAAGAAAAAAAAAAGGGGAAAAAAAAAGAAGAAGAAGAAGAAAAGGGAAGGGTACGGAGCTTAAACCCTACGGTACCGCGCTTAGTGAAAAAGGGAGTACACCCCTTCATTTTTCTCTCATTTCTTGCTTTCCATTAGTTTCTGAGAATTGACAGGAGCTGTGGAGCTACGAAGGATTCTCGAGGAGGAAAAAGAGAAGAAGAATATGAAGGAGAAGGAGGAGGAGAAGTGCCCAGAGAAAACAGCAGCAGAAGGAGTGACGCAGCAGAGGAAGAAAAAACGCAAAGAGTTTTCCCCTTTCGGTAACTACAGAAGCTACTACGGCTACCGGGTAAGTTTCTTCCTCGTACTCCTTTTTATCCATCAGAGAGTAAAACAATCAATATGCTTCCTCAGAAGGCATAGTTTAAGAAAAAAGAGAGCATTTGCATAACATGGGCTTCAGGTTTTTTCTTTTTCTTTTTATTAGTTCAATTATCCTCGCCAACCAAACCTGGGCTGCTATTTGTTTTCGGTTTTCTAGCTCTCAGAGTCTCATTTCTGTTTGTTTTCGGTATCAAACCCTGGCAATGAAATGCAGGGGATAACTGTTGAATTTTATGGAAAAAGGCTGATATCCAACTTAAAACCCTAAGGCATTAATTGAAGGAAACCATCTCTTTATAAATTATTTTTTTAACTTTTTATGTTTTCCACGTGGGATTTAACAATAAACGTCATCCCTTTGATGTAGATTTGAGCTTATGACTTGGTTTTGGGGTACTCTGTTAGTGGCTAGTTTGAAATACTTGGGAGAATTAGTCTATGAAGGCTTCGGCAATCTGGTTTTAGCTAAGCTTATGTTCTTGGGAATGATTTTGTAAAAAGCATTTCAAAAGCTTTATATTTTGTTTTATTTGATGTTACAGATAGGTCAGGAGTCGGAGGAAGATCCTCGGTTAAAGGCCCTGAAGAAGGAATGGTTTGAAGCCAGGGATTGCCTTGATATTGGCTGCAATTGTGGGATAATCACCATCCAAATTGGTAACAAGTTTTCATTTCAAATTGGTTAAAGTTTACCATGCATCTTTTGCAACTGTCAGGCCTTTGTTGGTTGCAACTGGAATGAAAATTTGATAATATTCTAGTTTTAAACGGGCTTCTAAGGAGGTTTCAAGGTAGAGAAATATGTAATATGCTGATTAAAAAGTAGGAGTTAGGAGCTTCAGTTTTAGTGATGTGGAACTGGAGAATGGGGACCAGGCGGGGTGATCACCCTAGTAGAGTTCTTTACATCCTGAAAAGGAACCACTCGCCATTAGCATTGGATAAATGTGAGGTTGAATGCAGACATATAGCCTAGGTTGCTGATCTAATCCTAGTGCTGTTTCTTGTTATTTTAATTTTTTGAAAGGCCTAATGTTTTCTTAGCTTATTTTTTTATTGTGCTTCCGATCTTGGTGAATTTGGGAGACTAACTTGGCAGTCAAATTTTACGTTGGAAATACTGTCACTTGTGTGATAAAAGAGATATTAAGAAACAGATCAAAGTATGAATTAAGTCCTCCCAGAAAAATACTATAGAACTTGATTGAGGAGGACTGATTACATTGATAAGATCATATTGTGACTTTGAGGAAGAACGTGTTACTATCTTATATTGTGACTTTGAGGAAGGACTGATTACCGTTGACAAGACTAGTGAAATATTCGGTTGTCTGTTACTGTTTTGGAATAAAGTTGACAGTGCATCTGAGGCATATGGTTGCATATTTTGTACGTTATTACTGGGGCTGATATTAATTCTCCTTTTTTTTATACAGCTAAAAAGTTCCATTGCCGGAGCATTCTTGGGATTGATATTGATTCTAGTAAGATTCTTTTTATATTAATACCTTTTTCTGAATAATTTTGTGAAAAAGTTTAAATAATTCCTTGTTCTATTCTGTTGCTTCATACTTTCGCCTGTTAGTAAAGATTACAAAATTGTTCTAGATTCCTGCAGTAATGCTTTTTGCTATCCTGCTCTGAAGTGTCAACAACCGCAGCTGGCTGAACACTAATAATTGTTTTATGGGATATATCACATTGAAAGACGTTTGGGCTGTTTACTTGCAGTAAGCTCTCCATATTTTGGTTTTGGGCTTGTTCTGACCTTAGAGCCTTCGTAGATAAAGGTAATCTGTCATGCCTGTTTAGAATATCTTAGGCTAAAGATATTCACAAGGCTGAAGAATATCTTAGAGAATCTGTTTGTATGTCAGACACTGATAGGCACCAAGATCCAGCTTCAACATTCTGTTCTTGTAAAACTTGGGCCATATCATATCCGCACATTCTTGAACTTTAGATTGGCAACAGAGGTTGTTCTTGTAGATTATGGTTTTACAAGATGTGACAAACTGTGTACTCCAGTTTTAAGTTCTCCAATATAAAATTAACAGGCAGCTGGGATTGTACTTAAATCTGATATTTTTTGTCTGCCAGATCGAGTACAGGACTCCTACTGGCATCTCAAAAAATTTGTGAGAATGGAACGTGCTCAGAAAACACATGCAAAGCCTTCGAAGTTGCAGGTTGCAGAGATTGAGAATGATCCAGAGCAGAGTGTTAATGCATCATCCAATAAAGATACAAAACAAATTTTAAGGGATCCTTCTACAGAGGTAGATCTGTGTAATGTTGTTTCTTTCCGACAAGAAAATTTTGTTCGGAGTCGACACACTCAGGAGAAGCAATATGATACAATTCTTTGGTAAGTGTTTTGTTTTTTTGTTTTTTGTTTTTTGTTTTTTGTTTTTTGTTTTTTTGTTTTTTTGTTTTTTTGTTTTTTGTTTTTTTGTTTTTTTTTGTTTTTTTTTTTTGTTCTTTGTTTTTGGCTTAGTGATATCTAACTTTCATCATGGAGAAATAACAAAGAATAATACAGAAACAGGGTAAATTGAACTTCTCTCCCTCAAATTGCCTAGCTAGTCAGCTTGTCTCCAAACTTCAAAACATTGTAATGGATTCCCCCAATCTCAAGTTTTGTTGCAATATGTCTCGTCCATCCAATTCCATCATTAACTTGCACATTTTGTGCATGCATTTAAAAGCCACGGAATTGCATAATTTATCCAAACTTTTCTTTCTTGAATAAATTAAGGGAATTGGTATTTCAGAGGATCATTGCTTCTGTAAAATATTCTTATGCTCACCTGGAATACAAGCTGGTCAGTACTCAGAATTGAGTCAGTTGAAGCTACCTAGATTGAGGTTTTCTGGGACAAGTGTGAGACTCAGTTGTGAAAACATGAGAGACTGGACTAGTTGCTTTTTTTGGAGGTGAACTTATCAGTGGTGAGGTTGTTGGTTGTGTATGAGGTCACATTCAAGGGCAATTACATCATTTTGTACCCCTCAAATGCATTGAAATGGAAGTCAATTCCTTTTATGATTATTCTTTGAGGGGACAAAATGTAATTTAGCCTTAAAGAAATTTCGTGCAAGAATCAACTAGCTTTGAAATCAATCATTTTAGTGATATTTTTTCAGCACCACGTTTTCTCTGTCTGCCTCTCTCCAGTCATTAGCTGTTTCAAAACCATAGGTTCGTAAAAAATGAGGCAAAAATCATCAAATGCTAATAACTACTTTTGTTAATTGTTCAATGTATCTTAGTTGGGAAAATGAGGATGATTATCATCTGGTGCACCTTGTAAACGCTACTTTTGGCATGTATTTATAGATTGTATTTTGTCAAACATTAACGTGTTGCTTGTCATTTGTCTTCTGATTGCAGTTTGAGTGTGACAAAATGGGTTCATCTTAATTGGGGCGATGATGGATTAATTACATTATTTTCAAGGATTTGGCGATTGCTTTGTCCGGTAATCTTTGTTTAGAATATCTTATAATGCACCTTGTAGTTTCTTCAAACTACTGATGGGTTCATGGCTGGAGATAGTTGTAGTTTTATGGTACTGCCTCATTGTTATATTGAATGGTTTCTGTGAAGAATTTATTCTGAACTTATTCTCTCCTTAACCAGGGTGGCATTCTTGTGTTGGAACCGCAACCTTGGAAGTCATATCTGAGAAATCGCAATGTGTCTGAGGTAATATCTTTTGCACATCCATATGATAGTCAATATCTATGTACAGAACTAAGTAACTGGTAATTGTTTAAAAAAATTAATGATAAAAGGACACTGGAAACACTTCTGCTGCTTGCAGCAGTTGAACATGGTAATTTTGATAGGTGGTAAGGAGGCTGTATATCACGGGATTCCACATGTTTCTCATAAGGTTCTTTGCTACTAGGCTATAGGGTTAGCTCTTCAGGTTTACAAAATCCCATCTCTCTGGGATTTTCTGTGATTGCTGAAAGTGATTATAGTTTTGCAATTTCGAGCCATTTTCTCAAGGGAGCAGAATTTAAGCCTTCTTATCCACGGTGCAGGAGAGGGCCCTTGCTTCTTTCAGATTCATTTTTCGTTGTTCTTTCTATTAAAATTTAATTACTTGATTAGATCTGCCAAGTATTTAAGGCATTGTTTTCTATTCACTGTGCAGACAACAGCAGCCAATTATAAGGAAATTCTTTTCCAACCAGAATGCTTTCGGGAAATACTTCTAGACAAGGTATTGATATATGTACTTTTCTTCTAACATTTGTTGCTGAAGTTGAAACCCAGATAAATTGAAAGAATGATATCGTTAAGAGGGCATTTATATTATTTGCTAATGTCCTTACATATCTGATGTTCGAATTTTTTTTTTTTTTCCTCCCTGCTTTTTGACTAGTAATCCATCTGATACTCAAATTGTAGATTGGGTTTAAGAAGGTAGAAGACGTAACTTCCAGCTTATCAGGCAGCAAAGCTGGATTCAACAGACCCATTTTGGTGTTCCACAAGTGACTCATCTTCTAAAACAGCATGTTGGGTTGGATTCTCCGGGCATATGTAATCATTTGTTAATCTTTATGAAGGTAGGATAGATTGCCTTTTAGAATGGTTATCAAATTCTTAAAAGAAACTAAGCCACAAAATTGATGCTTCTATGCCACAGTGATGCATTCTCATGTGGGTGGACTCGAGAATGGAACGGGAGTAGCATCTTGAGTGCCTCTGGACTCCCAAAAGCAATGACCGGAAGGGACGCTAATTGTATCATAAATGATATTAACATTTTTACTTGTGGCAGTAAATAGATAGAACATGTGTTTCTCCTATCCTTAAATTCCCACACGACAGTCTACGTTAAGCAATATATAGAGCCAACTATTTTCAAAGATTAGAGTTGTTTGTTTTGTGCTATCCTGTCTTTCTTTGGCCGTGTGTTTTCATTGCAATTATTACCGACACTGATGTGTATGGTCCCTGTCCGATGGAATTGGATATCTGAATAAGGGTTAGACGATGTGCTAATTTGGACGTGTTTGCCTCTACCAAGCTAAACCTTCCATTAAATTAGATTTGCCTTGGGTATGGAGTCAAAATTAGAGTAAATTTTTTACAAATTATGATTTCTGTTTTGTTGTTTAATAGATATGCCGTTGGGGAAGCCTTACAAGCATTGTGTTATGAATAACGTGAATTATATAATTGGTGTTTGTAAATTCATGACATGGGCCTAGTAGAACTGTTTTCTCTCAACCGGAATGAACACTTATGGTCAACTGATTGGAGCATTGCTTATGGTCCTGTTAAAGCTACAGAGATCTTGTCAGGTTTTACGGGCAGTGCCTACACAGGTTGATTGTGGGTGATTAAAAACATCAAAAGCGTCCGACATGAGAACGATCCTGCCTTGGATAAAGACGGGATCACGCTCAGGCATGAACCTGAACCTGAACCTGAACCTGCCCGGATATCGAGGAGAATATTCCTAGTGTCCAGCACGTAACCAGGGATGGATAGGAAAACATTCACCCTATTTAAAGATTTTCAAGCGCTCGTCATATGCGTATCATAATTCCTTTCCGGCTCTACGAACGTTACTCCGTCTTGGCCTTATCTTTGTAACGGGACTATTTATAAGGCAACAACGGCATTTAACCAAAAAGCTTTGTGTTTTAGACGATTCCATCACGGCTTTGTACTCGAAGCCTCAAAACCATTCGGAGGAATCAGATCGCGTCAAGCGATGGCTTTCAGGGCGCTTGGGAGATCCAGAGTCGACGAAGATCCTGATGAGAAGTTCTCCGATGCCAAGTTCTCGCGTTGTCATGGATGGGAGGATCAACAATGCGTAGAAGAATTCGTGTGTCAAGAAGGAACTAGAAGGAAGCTAGAGATGTTGGCTGCGATGGTAGGAGTTCAGAGTGCGGAACCTGGGGTGGTGCTGGCTGAAGTCGTGGGGGTTCTCAAGGATCTACAGAGAATGAACTCGTAACAACTGCTCCAATGATGATCTCTTTCCACCTCTTCTTCCCTCCAAAACTTCGATATATCTCGTCGGGCGTCGCTTGTCTATACACACTAATTTCTTTCCCTCTCGAAATCTCTTTTATCCCTTGGTTCTAAGCTTGTCTTTCCTTCTGTCAGGGAAAAAGAACAAAGAAAAAAGAAAAATGAAAAGGAAGAAAATGTCATACTGCTTATGACATTCTTTATATTTGGACAACTTACCCCTATTTACAAGTTATTTTTAAAGAAGAAAAAAGCCTATTTACTTGATCCAAATAAATAACATCCTATTATGATTTGTGATTAAAGTGCTACACTTCCCGCTATGCTATGAATATTTTACATGGCTTCCAAACCTGCAGTGAACAAATTATCCTGCTTATTATAAGTAATTCCACCCCGCATATCGCCAGCGTGAATTTATGATTTGTCTTTAGGAACACGATTTGCCATGGCATGCACCGTGCACTGCAAATCTAGTGATATTAGAAAGAGCTGGGGGATAATGTAGGAAATAGAATGACAACACTTGCCCGTTATTGCTGAACACTCATCAATTTGATTTCACACCTAAGACTCCTAGCTATTTTAATTTTACCAGGTAAAACCAGAACCATAAGCTAAGCATTCCACTGTTTGTTATTGCTCGCCTCTTGTTTCGGAGAGAACACAGCATCGACAAAAGGCATCTCCAGAGGATCACGTTGTTTTTGCTCCTAACATCTATTCTTGCATAGGTCCTTTTTTGGTAGTCGTAAGTTATTTACGAAAAATAAAGCACCGCCAACTAAAGTTCGGGTAATGCTTGACCGTACTCAAGTAAATTACGAAAAATAAAGCTTGAGATTTTAGTTGAATGGAAAAGATATACGATTCGGATAAATGAGGTAACAGGCCGAGTAACTTCTGACGTTGGCTAGGAAGAACCAAATGATTGAATGTATACGATCCAAGAAACTTGCCATACCACCACGGCACTCCTTAAATCACCAGAAAAAGCCGACCTTCTCAGGATCAGGTATTTAGAATGTACCAAATCCAACACTGGATTACAACTGTAGTCGCTGGAATATCTATACAGCTCTAACTTTTCAAATGAAAATTTCCCCATCTGGCTTCACCTCTTTCAGGCTGCAAGCAAGTCAGCCAGCCAGTCTGCCACAATCCCAGAAATTTACAGCAACCTGAATAAACTATATAGAAAAGATAGCAACTAAAACGCTAAATAAAAAGGTGGACGCACATTCGAAGATGGCAGGCAAGTCTTGATTTTGAACTTCTTAAATGGTCTCAGAACTTCTTCCAGCGATATGAATGGCTTTATTGAACTCATCTTCATTGCCTTCGCAAATCAACCATTTCCCATCTACTATACTTTCCTTTCTTTTTCGCCGGACAGCTACCATTAACTGGAGCTGTGAAGTAGATTTGTTGCTGAAAACAATCCTGCATATTTCTACCCAAATGCCCAGTGGCAACACAGGGCACCTTGAAAGGTTGATAAAATTTGTAACTATAACGTTGATGCAACCAAATAGTGTTCTTAAATGATTTGACCAGTCCAATATCAATGCCACAAAAGCAGTCTGGATTCCACTCTCATATGAAGTTTAAGATAACTACCTTGCAGCAGAAGGAACTCAACAATTCCCATGCAAACGAGCTTCCAGACTAACACACCTGGCAGTAAGCATCGAAAAACCTCTTAAGATGGTACTACCGCCAAAGCAAAACAGGGCGACAGGATTCTTAATCACTGATTACAACATAGTAGATTCTATCAGCATCCCAAACGTCCAGCAAAAGGGGCCAATAGAGTTCACCAAACAGTTGATGATTGTGGTGCATTGACTGCCACTTCCAGTAAGACAAAAGAATAATCTACCACCCTTTCAAAGGGAGGCCAGTTCTTCCCCCTGAGATTTTTTCTTTTTAAATGCTCTCTCCAAATTTCTAGAACGAGCATACAAGAAATTGTAAAATGTCAACCGTTCTTTTATGCCTTCTTCCCCAGTAAGCACTTAGGCAGCCTCTTTCCTAACAAGTAGTAGCATGCAGTGTGTTGTTTATGGCCTTCATATACCTTCTACAACAGGCAATTCCCTGCCATATTCCATCCTTCAAACAATGTTGTAGCGGAAGAAAAATCCTGCAAATTACAAAGTATGAGGTGATAACTGAGCATGTTATTTAAAATTTAGTCTTAAAACATGAAAATCAATATGTAAAAATCCTTCACACTAAGAAAAGCGAGAAACCAGTTGTCCTCTTTGAATAATAGACACAGAACATATCTAAGCATGAGTTATGTTGTCCTACCCAGAATTACTAGTATTTAAGGATATCTTGAAGGTATAATAGGTTGAAGGAGTGGAGAAAATAGAAACTGGACATAAAAAACAATAGCAAGGCTTTCTTTAACCGAGAAAGTAAAGACAATAAGAGTTCAACATTCTGCATGATCTTAAAATATTAACTTAGATGAAGAAACCAATAAAATGTAGAAGAAGATCAAGCAGCAGAAGGTCAGATACTAACTTATAAACATCACAAAGACCTATCTTAAACAATGCAGATCAGCACATAAAGGCTTGGAGGAGTAGCAATAGTCCAAAAAACTACCTTCAATATATTTTAAATATCAAAATTCTAGAGCTCACCAAGCCGTATATTTTCCCTCAAAATCAAGATGGACACTTTCATTGACCTGATCACTTTGAGAAATTACACTGCTATAACGTATAAATCATTAACCTAGTCAAAAGAGAAAAACAAAACTAGCAAAAACCTCTCAAGTCTGAGCCAAGTTATGCAAGGATGGTTCATAAAGAAAACACAAGATATGGGCATCAGTACGATTAAGATCAAGAAGGATTAGTTCTTCCTCCAGAAGAATACCCAGGGATCTGATCCAAAAGATATAAACATTAATGTTACACCAGCAGCTCACAACCAAGGATCGGGTAATTAAACAAATTGTCAACAGCCAGTACATGGCAGAAAAGATACTTATTATCTATCAATAGAAATGGGAATTAAAAATCCTTACACACATCATTCACATTACATAGGAGTGTAAGTACAAGTTTCCCATGAGCCACTTGAGACATCTATGTACAGCACGGGACCTGGCTTTTGTAGTCTGTGTTTCAACCAATGTGATTGTAGTCACCTTAAGAAAAAGTAATGCAAGCTGGCGTCAAAAGAGTAACTAATCAGCATATCAGATCGATGGAACATATTTTAGCCCCCATAGGTGATGCATCACGGGAATATTCTTGATACATAGCAGGAAACGTAAAGCCAAATCCCCACACATGAAGCTTCAAAGACACTGGAATCTTCTTGAGCAGATCCACAGCTAAAAACGCAATGCACAATAGTCAAAATACAATTACTCCGTACAGTGATAAGCAATCAGAAAGAATCCAAACCAAGCAGTGGCATATAAATTACCACATATCACTTTGCAGAAGCAATGCACCAAAATCACTTCGCAGAAGAGATGCGAGGCAGTGATGAAATCCAGCTACCAGAAGGACCCATTTTGTTGCCATGTCCATTACCAGGATTCATAGATTCAGAGGGCAAAACAGCCTTAGAAGCATTTCTTTTGGAGGGAACCGCAGTGGCATATGATGTAGAGGCCATGTGTGCTTCACTTAGCATCTAAAAATGAAAATATCCAGAGTGATACCACTGAATGAGTCTCCAAAAATGAACAATATATGAGATTAAAACACAGAACACATCAACTGCCGTTACACAGTTATACCCATCATCTCAGCCCAGTGCGTGCGTGCAAAACCCCAAACCACCCCCCCCCCCCCCCCCTTCCTGAGGTGCCCCAAACAAAGAGACAAAAAAGTAAGAACTCAGAATAAAACAACTTACATTCTTCGCAATAGCATTATCAGAAGTTAAATTCTTGGTATTTGATGACTTAAAATGCATCCGAACAGCAGGACCAGTACCATTTCCTGACCTGATGCGCTCTGTCACTTCAGCTTTATTGGAGGCTCTGACACCTGCCAATTAGATAATGAAAATTCAGGATGTCATCTCTTTAATGCAGCTAAAATTGATATCAAGATCTGAAGAGAGGAGGTGGGGGGGGGGGGGGGGGGGGGGGGCGTGGGTGGGGTTGTGGGTGCAGGCGCGCAGCAGACACTTGGTTTCATATGCCAGTGCGAGCTCTTGATTACCACAGATTTCGTGCACCCAATCAAAACAATTACATTTGTCTATCTGTTAAACTTCATATAATTCTTCTCTCCAGCAAGCAATGGCATGAAATTGGAATACATTTGTGAGATGTGCGAATGCATCAGCAAGAACTGACCTTGATGATTGTCCAAATCTGTTGGGATTGCATGGCTGCTGCTCCCTCCAGGAACTGGCTGCAACATGCAAAAATTAAACATTGTTAGAAACACAGCTATACCACTGTTTATAGAAAACAGACCAAGCTGCAAATATACATACAGATGACCAGGACTGGGTTCTACTCTTTTGCGACTGCTGGTACTTTATGATCGTCCAATCAAACACATAATCGAATTCATAACCTAGCAATTGCCAAAAAGAATAAAAGTTACTTTGCAGTAGAGATTGCCATAGCATGGAAAATAATTTGGATTTTGGTGACCATCATTTATTCCTTCATGGTTACTTGTATGTATCCAGAAATGATATCATGCTTATATTAACATAAGTACTTTTTATTTGGTAAGTTGCGAGGATGTGGAAAGCAGGAGTATTGACCGAGAAGAAAAGCAGTATAATACTGCATTTTCCATCTCTCGTGCACTGAACTCTAGGTCCAACTGGAAGAAATAATGGACAGCATACTATTTATCAGATCAGTTAAACAAACACTTGAAGATGCAGCACAAGCATTAGCATTGCTTCCTTACTGGAATTACGAACTCCATAACAAGAAGAAAACTAACCAAAAAGAGAGAAAATCAGATAACTAGACTTTTTTGATAAGTACCTTCACGAGCAAACAGGTCACGGAATAGACGCTTTAAGAATCCATAATCAGGCCGTTGATCAAATGTCAAGGAGTGACAGTAATGGAAGTATGATGCAAATTCCACCGGGTGAGATTTGCAGAGGACCTTCGACAAATAATAGTCACATCAGATACACAAATAATACTCATCATACATATCAATGGTCAACAGACACACCTCAATAGGAGTTGATAGCTTCTTCTCACATATTTTGTCATACTTTTGCTTCTTTGTAGCAGCCTTCAAACCCTGCCATGGAAGGCTGTACACAGGAGATGAATCACTGGATTAATGATGTACCGAATCACAAGAAAGAAGAAATTGAATCCCAATCCCCCAGAATTACTACGGATAGATATGATTCAAGATTTTTTATATTTTTCAAAATTTAATTTGTAAAGAGAAAAGAAGTGAAAAGAGATGCTGTACCTTCCTCTCAAAAAATATAAAAGCACATATCCAAGTGATTCCAAATCATCCCGACGGCTTTGCTCTAAAAAGAAATTATTGAATGAGGTGGAGAATGATTTACATCATGAAAAAAATGGGAAAAAGAAACCATAAAAAAGAACCACAAATGAGAAAGAAAAAAGGAAGTCATAACATTGCCTAGCTTACCAATTCCAAGATGAGTATTGCAACTTGCATAGCGTGCAGTCCCTGTCAAGTTTTTATTCTCCCTACATAAGACACAACTTAGCTCAGAAACTAAGGATCTGTGTTCAACATTTATTATTGATAAGTTGTCCTGAACCAAAATAACAAAAGAGTACCTGTAAGGGATATGACGATTGGTTGTTGCATCCCGATATCTTTTTGCAAGCCCAAAATCAATTATGTAAACCTGATAAGCATAATGAAAATAGACAGTTATTAGCCAATGCAATCACAGGGGAAGAAGGAATAAAAACACAATCCTAGGTAAACAAAAAGAGAAAGCAAAAGCAATCACCTGGTTTGCTTTCCGACCAAGACCCATGAGGAAGTTATCAGGTTTTATGTCTCTATGCAAAAATCCTTTGGAGTGCACGTACTCTATTCTTGAAATCTGAAACACGAAGCAACAATTTATCTGTCTACATGAATTAACGAAATAATGCTCCAGAAAAATCATATGGCGTATAAAATGATGTTAAGAGTCTTCAAATTAGACATCCATAGAGTGAGCTTGTGGTAATGCGTACAACTCGCTCTATATCATTTCTCCAAACTATTTTGAGTTTAGGAGTACCAGTAACTCCAAATGAGAAAAATCATGGCACACCAGTTCCAACACATTTCTCTGAAAAACAAACTGCCGAAATTTGTTGGACGGTGACTTTAGTTGCAATATTGCGCCACATTTTCTGTGTCAGTGAGTGAGTGGAGAGCTCCACAAGCAGATAGGTGGTGTCCACCAGAAGCTAAATCAATAGCGGGATAGGATGGAAAATTAAACTTACCATCTGGTCAGCCAACATCAAGACCGTCTTCAACGAGAATTTCCTCCCACAATACACCAACAGGTCCTCGAGGCTTGGTCCCAACAAATCAAGCACAAGCACATTGTCCTCCCCGTCTATGCCTGACCATCGTATGTTTGGAACACCACCTGCACATACGTACATGCAAGCGCATAGATGCACAATTAACAAAATTTATTCCCATAACACAGAGTGATTTCACAATAAAAGTATCTATAACTGTAAGAAGACACATACTTCCTCCTTGAAGAATATTGTATAACTTGGCCTCGTAAAGCAACTGCGGATGCTTTGTTTTACTATTCTCCTGCAACACAAAGAAAAAACTCAAATTAATAAAACCAAATGAACTAAAAAAAAGGGGGGGGTTGACAAGTGATTCTTGGCAAAGAAGTAGTTATAGCTACTAAAGTACCACTGCATATTTCTAACACCAGAAAAATCCTAAATGAGCAAACAATTTTTTATTGTCATTCTCATTATCGTTAATCATAGACCTAGGCTAAAATTGCGCCCCACTCAGAGATGACAATTCATGCATGCCATCAGACACACCGCAAACTCAAAATTCATACACAAAAACGTGTGTAAGTAAAACACAAACATGTCCATAAGATCAGATCGTGATCCACACATTTCCGAGACACCGTCGTTACAGAGACGCAAATACACCGACAAAACAAACTAAAAACCATTATGGAAAAATGAATTGAAACTTACGATCTTAACAGCGACGATCTCAAACGTAGCAATATGCGTGGCTGTGAAAAACAATCAGAAATTCAGAGAGACCTATCAGAATTTCAGGAAACTAAAACACCCCCAAGAATCGACCACCAAAGCGTGCACAAACTCACCGAGGAAGATTTCGCCGAAGGATCCGCTTCCGATCTTGCGGCCGAGCTTGTACTTGCCGCCGACGATCCGTTCCATGCCGGAGACTCAACGATTCGGATCTCTCTCTCTCTCTCTCTCTCTCTCTCTCTCTCTCTCTCTCTCTCTCTCTCTCTCTCTCTCTCTCTCAGCATGCAAGACTAGGTAGAAGCTTCTAATTAGGGACGAACAAGACGAAGAAGAGGAACCGGAGGATCAGAAAATGGACGATAAGTAGAGACTCGGCTTTATAGCTGAGAGGACTGACGCCACACAGACAGAGCGAGGCAGCGTGATTTTGTTGCTCGGTGCAGGTACTGTGCGTATCGGGTCGATAAAGGGAGAGAGTTTAGGGGCAGCTTTGGCATGTTGGATTAGGTGGATTCTGGTTTCCATGTTGGCGACTCGATTTTATGGAAAGGGCACACTATTTTATTTTATTTTACTACAAATACATATAAAGGATTGAGCTTTTGTGGCCTTTTCGGAGGCGTTTACCGTCATTTCGCAAGACACCCTTCTGGTGTTACAATTTTGTGGCGCGGCAATCGGAAAGGTTGGTGACATAATTACAACTCTGGGCAGCCGCGCAAACGATTTATCCTCTGGGCTTATCCCTTATTCCCCCCTTAAAGGCGAATTACTACAACTTGCAGTATTTTCCCCGCATGCGCTTTCGGCTTGCGTTTATAAATCATGCCCACTTCCATCTCGCCACGTCATAGCCTCAACCTGCCACCAAAAGGCTCTATTTTACTGTGCTACCCCTGATTTGCTGAAGGGACGAGAGTGGGGTTTGTTTGGTTGCGAGAGAAGCGTGGCGGACGGGGAATTGGTAAGCCAACTCCTGGACAATTTGGCCGTCGTCCGTGAACCACATTGCATATGGATGGGGTAGTGACTCGATGAAGACGATGGGGGGATGCATATTATCTCATGCAATTTCATCGGAAGTGATACTAGGGACCGTGCAAAAGTAATCAGTTGTCATGTTCAGAAGAAAACATGATGGTGATGTTAATTATCAAAGGACGTGATTAGATTGATAAGTGTTTAATTCAATGACAAACAGTCCAAACATTTTGGTTACGCATTCACATTAGCGTTTGAGCGACTGCGAGAGTTATTAAGAAAAAGAAAAACACAAAAAGAAGTGGTTGGCAAAAAAGATAAGGTTTATAGTATTATTTTAGCTTTGGGAAATGAATATAAAATCTTAACAATTATAAAAGTCAAACTTGACTGACAGTTTCACCAATTATGAGTTTGAATTTCCGTCCCATCGGGTGCATGAGTATAAAAAAAAAAAAAAAAAATTCCTAACAATTATCAATAAAATTAAAATCTGTCCCAAAAATCATTTTAATAATTAATCGGGATCGACCGAAGTAGAATATTGAAAAGGGAACTCCATTTCGATGCTCCGGTGATTGAGCAATTTTCATCTAAAATATCAGCATATTCATTTGTTAATCACTATTTCGCCTTCTGATAAATCTCGGGGAGTTGTAGGAAGAGGAGGAAAGAGAAGGAAAAGGAGCGGATTCACAGCGCCGCGGCGACCTAGGGCAAGGGGATAACCGGCGGTCCATGATCGGGGACGTAGAGAAGATGGTGGCAGTGGGCCTCGTCTGGGGCGCCACCAACGCCATCATGCGCCGCGGCGCGCTGCTGTGGGACGAGGCTCTGAAGTCCACTTCGAGACCATCCCAGGAACCGAGCCACCGATCCAAGCCATACCACAAAGTCACCGCTTTGCTCAAGAATTGGCTCACTCTCCTCTCGATCTGGCAGTACACAATCCCCTTCTTGATAAATCTCTCGGCCTCCGCTACTTTCTTCGCTATTCTAAGCCACACCCCCATCTCTCTCACGGTGCCGGTCACCAATGCGACGACGTTTGCTGCCACGGCCGTGTTCGGAATGCTGTTGGGGGAGAAGACCCGCCTGGGCCACGCTCTGCTCGGAACGGGCCTGATCGTCGTCGGCGTCTGGCTTTGTATTTCGTAATGACTTTTTATGATCCATATTATTTTAGCTCTTAAATTCCTGCGGGTTTCGCTTTTTTGGGCATTTCACTACTTGTACTTGAGATTTATGCCGAATCGCTTTGCCACTTTGTCCTCATTTTCTGACTCTTTCCGTTGCTTGGGCTTAGCAAAACAGTTCGTGCATACCAGTTTCATTTACTTCAAACTTGTCCTGGAATTTGGAGAAAGTGAAGAATAATTTATTGATATATAAAAGATTTGGTTACAAGTATAAGAATAACTGAAAAGCAATCAAGGGAATCGTTTTAGTTCAAACTCAACGAACAAAGAGTAAAATGGATACAAAAGGGAATTATTACAGGGGACAAGCATTTGAAGTCCATAGAAACGAACACAGGAACGTCAAAGAGCATGTCTTGGTAGCTGGTCCCGAGATGCTAGAATTGTGGTTTAAAGCATTCGGGAGGCATCTGTCCATTGAACCTTCTATAATCTTTGCAGTAATCGTAGATCATGAAGTTATCTCGGACCCACTTCATCTGACCCGCCCGAGCAAAATCCAATCGTTCGTACACAGCGGAAGTCCACCAGTTAGCCGGATCGGTTTGGGAAGCACATTGAGAGATGCTTATATTTCCTTTCCAATAGCAAGCCCTAGGCCTGAAACGACTGAATCTTGCTATGAAAGGTGAAGAGTTCCAGTCGATCTTCTCCAGGCCCCCTCGTGTTGCCCAGTTATCGGCATTCCATAGGCTGGAGTAAACCTTCATCCCTTGCTGGTTGGGGTATGGAATCCCCTCGTTCTCGTAGTTTCTGAAAACGCGGATTGCCACATTGTCGACGTACCACCTGAAATTGCAGCGGTGATAAAGTCATTTCCCTTTCAAAATCATGTTATATCTTCTTCGTCTTGTGTAACAGAAAAGCATGACTTATTTTGAAGAACAGAAGGCAGCAGCCTGGTCCTGGTAAGTTTACTTACACAACTTCATAGGGGTTCCAGTGAATGGTGTAGTTGTGGAAATCAGAAGTTGGGTCAAACCAAGGGTAGAATTGCTGCTCCTTGCTTCCATTTCCTTGTGTGTAGATGTTGGTGTGGATAATGTAAGGTTGTCCCGAAACATTTCCTAGGAACTCAAAGTCTATTTCGTCATGCTTGCTCCCACTGGAGGATACCTGTAGAAATATGAGCATGGTGACTTATTTCTTAACAGCTTCAACCACGGAAGTATTTTCAGCTAACAAATTTTTTTTGTTTTATGATCTCCTCCTGAGGTTAATTCAGTGAACTTACATAGTAGGCTGTGACGGTTCCTGCAGAGTTCCCTGGAACCAACTTAATGAGCATTTCAATGCTTCCAAATAAGAATGCTTTCTTTGATTGAACACGACTACCTGAATAAGGCCAAATCAATAAGGTATGGTTAAACAGCAGAAAATCACCATTATATATGAGCTTTCATGTGTTTCATTATCATTATCTTTAAAACACATATATGCTCTCTGCAAAATCTGTTCTTTCTAAACAGGACCATTAAGCAGCTAAAGATCAGCTATGAATGTCAAAGTCCTAATTACCTGCGGTTTTATCCAACACAAGTTGAAGATCATCGCCATTTCCAAGGACTGTTGACAGAACATTAGCGCCGGAAGTGAAATACGTACTCTTGGAAAACTTGGCGTGGACAAAGCCTTGATCAAGTGCAACTGCAGAGATGAATACAGCCGTTAACAGAACCTGTAACCTCCCCATTCCGATTCCAGCAAATAGTATCCTCTGTTTAGTTTCAAACACTGGTGTTGGAAGGGGATGCTTTCTCTCTGGTTTGCCACCGCTTTTTATAGCTTAGAAACAGGCGCGTTTCCTTGATCATCTGTAGAAGGGAGAGGCATGTACAATGTCCAGCTAAGTCGAGGAAGACTTTTGAAAGGTTGCTTTCACGTAGCCCATTCATGACGTGAAAGACAAAACTTTATTGAATTTTCTGCCTACTCCTACGATTGAATGCTGGCCTATGAAGGCATTTTTCCAAAAGAATCAAGGATAAATCTTAGTCCACACCTCCAACCAACTATCCTGTACTAGGTGAAGACTATTTTGGGATGACAGTCGCATATTTGAAAACAATAGAGAATCAGTGTGGGTTTCTTTGGTGCGTAGTCTTATAATTATAAAAATGGTGTTTTATTTTGAAGGTGGGGGAAATGTCAGAATGGTTGAAGCAGAAAGGGAGGTTCACCCGTTTCTTATCTGGGACACGTTTTGAGTCGAACCTTAATCGTGCGTGCCATGAAGAATGGGTGGCCAATGATGAGACCCCGAGTTTCCTGAAGTTGGCCTGCAAGCTGTAAATAATATCCGCCACCGGCTTTGGTGTCCATGGGAACAGAAGTGTAATTCTTTTAAGACCATTAACAAAACACAACTCAGGGGCAGATAGATTTTCCAAGTGTGCTCATTCAACAGTTTCATATGTTTTAGAACATGTTAAGAAATTCTTTGTTGAGTTAATTTTGATTTTCCAAGTGTACTCATTCTCATGCTGGTTTAATAAAGGAGTGGGCAACTCAGAGGCTTTCCGGCAGCCTAATGCAGAACCTGCGTTAGAACTCGAGGGGAGCAGGATGGTGCATGATATATAAAGAATGCAAGACCTCTTGTTGAGCATTTTGCGTCCATCAAAATCTGCCAGCCTTGTGTGTCCAGCTTTGAACAGAGAAAATGGAAGAGGAAGAAAAAACATTAGTTTTTGCCATTTAGGCGTAATCTTCTACTGCAAGAGACAAAAAATTGTTTTCCTTCTTCCCTTTCCCTCTCTTCCCTGTTCCTCTTTTCTCCGCCCACTCCTTCCGCGCAAAATCATCTCTGCTCCAATATCCCTCATCATCTGCGATTAGGTCCCAAGTGACAAATCTAAGTTCTACTGGTTCATTCTCCTAATTTTCCTTCCTCTTCATGGTGGTTACCCCTGCATCATACTTAGGAACGCTAACGTCCCCCACCTACCAATTATTGGGCAGTTCCCTTAACGAAAATCAGAGTTTGGGATCTTTTTTCATTCCCTTTGGTCCAATCAAGTTCTCTATCTGCCACTGCAGGTGTTCCTTAAAAGCAACCCTCCTTTTGGACTCTTTCAGAAACTGCTAGACTGCCCATGGGCTTAGAAACTATCAGAGTACATGCGATTTTTGGTCCAATTTTTAGTCTTTTTTATGATCTCATTATACAATATATTGGGATATCTTTTATTTCTCTTGGTGTCCATCAAGATCATATTTACTGAAAAATGGCAGAAACCTCAAAGAGTAACTGGGGGAAACCATTATTAGATCGATTACAAAGGAACAAGAGCAAAATCAAAACCAATGACACTCAGAATCATCAAAGAGGAACACAAATTTGTAAGAATCAGCAATCTAGCTCGCTAGTTATTCCCAGGTCAGTAGCTTTCATTCAGATAACATTCAGGAGGTATCTGCCCATTGAACCTTTGGGTATCTTTGCAGTAGTCATAGACCATGTAGTTATCTCTGACCCACTTCATCTGACCCATCTGAGAACTATTCAACTGGTTGTACATCGGGGAAGTCCACCAGTTGGCAGCGGACTTGGTACCACATTGATCGATGCTTGCCGTTCCTTCCCAATAGCAACCCCTTGGCCTGAACTCCCGGAACCTGGCTATGAAGGGTGCGTAGTTCCAGTTGATCTTAATACGTCCGCCTTCAGTCGCCCAGCTATCGCCGTCCCAAATGCTGGCGTAGGTCCTCATCCCTTGCTCGCTGGGGTAAGGAATCCCATTGTTTTGGTAGTTTCGAAAAACTCGAATTGGGATACTATCGATGTACCACCTGAAAAGGACAGTAACGAATACAAGGTTCCGAGTTTAGTCAAGTCTCCAATGTCTTGATTTCTTTCTTTTTAAATGTGTAGGTGCTTATAGAAAGATGCTTGTATGGTGGGTGGACATACACAATTTCCATGGGGTTCCAGAATATGGTGTAGTTGTGGTAATCAGCAGTGGGGTCAAACCAGACATAGAATTGCTGCTCCCTGCTATCATTTCCCAGTGTGTAGAATGTTTGTGTGGACGATATAAGGCTGTCCTGAGATATTTCCTAGGAATTCGAAGTCTATCTCGTCGTGTTTGCTCCCTTCCGAGGATAGCTACAAAATTTCGGCTCCGGAAAATTAGTACGTGTCATTCTACGAGAACTTCCAATGACCTATATTTTTCCAGTTAGTAAAGCTTACATAGTAGGCTGTCACTGTTCCGGCAGAGTTCCCGGGGACCAACTTAATGAGCATTTCAAAGCCGCCAAATAAGAATGTTCGTTTCGATGCCGCTCCAGAACCTGCAACCAAAGGCATCACAGGGACATGGTTCATTACATCGATGAACGGGATGGTCTCGGATATCTCCTTCTGTTCATGGCTACGAATCCACTAATCTGATGTTTATGAACAGGAAAATTTAACTAAATAGACTAAAGCAGCTTATGAATTACAACGTTCAGACACAAAGTTTGATAGTTTGAAGATTGTTTTAAGTCATTGTTTCGTAATATTCGGGAATACAACGAATTGCTTGTTAAGGGCCATTTACATTTCAAAATGTGGTTGCCAAAATTGAGCTGCAGTTCCATGTAAAACTCAACGAGGTTATAATGAAAAGAAAACAAAAACGAGCCGTAGTTCCATATTTTTTAATATGCACTCAAACTCACACATTTGGATCTTGGACCTGATACCTCTTGATCCTGCACTATATCTATATTGTCAGAAGATTTGAAGTTTGGTAATGGGGGCACGTTAGATGGGGAAACAACAAGCGTGCCTTGGAGGTGTTTGACAAGAGGTCTGAAAGAAATGATTCCCACTCCTACTCAAGGCACTGCCGTGCACTCCATCTAAGCATAGAGCAGGCATGATTACTTTTGGTCTGTTCACCTTAGTGCATTAATGTGCCCTTGATACTTTTGTCTTATTGTCATTAAGTTTGCGTGTAAGAGAGTGTGTTGCTTTTGGTATTTAGGCAGCAGGTCCTGCTTTGTTAAACATAACTCTCAATCCTAGCTTTCATTTTATCTATCATTGTAAGTCTGAAATTATCAACAAGCCAAGAGCTACTCTTTCAGACCACTCAGTGATTCACTGACTTTCTTTTCCTCATACTCTTCTCTACACTTGTCAAACACTTAAACTTTAACAGTGGCATCACAGCCAAGGTTCAGGCCCGATCCTGTTACCTATTCCTTGAGCCATGGAGTCACCAAACTCTGGTTCCTCATCCTCTTCTTCAACTTCCAGCACCGTTTCCGCTCCATTCTTCCCAAACTCTCAACTTCCACTCACAATATTCCATGGCAAAAACTACTTGTACTGGTCTATAAGAATGACCACGTACTTCAAATGCCAAGGTGTGTGGGATCTAGTAGATAAGGGTTCTCCAAAACTCACAGAAGAAGAAGTCCAAGCTCTTACACCAGTAGAGCGAGAGAAACACAGGAGGCACCAACATAAAGAGCTAAAGGCATTGGTGGTGATGCAGATGGCTGTGACTGAGGAAGCCTTTGAGCGGATAGCTTATGCAACCACAACTCATGAGGCATGGACTCTGCTGAAAAATGAGTTCCTCGGCATACCCAAGGTAAGACAAGTTAGAGCTCAAGCTTTGAAAAGAGACTTTGAATTGCTGAAAATGGAAGAAGATGAATCTGTTATGGAGCATTACAGTAGAATAAATTCTGTTGTTAGCCAAATCAGATCTCTAGGAGAAGAGTTAACCAATATGAGAATTGTGGAAAAGATACTTGTAAGCCTAACCCCTAGGTTTGATTCCACAGTTACTACCTTAGAAGAGACAAAAGATTTCACAACCATGCCGGTTAGTGAACTCATGGGGTCCCTTGAGCCCTTTGAAAAAAGGACCACCAGAATCAAAGAAAAAAGTCCCATAGAATCAGCCTTTAAAGCCAAAATGTCCTTAGAGTCTAGAACCTCGGAAGAAAAGAAAGGAGGAGAAGATGGAAAAGGGAAATTTTCTCCCTGCAAGGTGTGTAAGAAAACAAATCATCTTGAAAAAAACTGTTGGATGAAAGGGAAACCTAAGTGTAATTTTTGCTCTAAGTTTGGACATCTAGAGAAGGATTGCCGGTCAAAAGAACCCCAACAAGCCAACCTTATTGAAGCTACTCCTATTGAACCCGAAACCACTCTCTTCCTTGCCAAATGCCCTACCATTCCGAACTCCTTAAAAAGCCAACCTGAAACATCTTTGTTTTATGCTAACTGCTCTGCTATTACAAATAATGCTAATATATGGTATTTGGATAGTGGTTGCAGCAATCATATGACTTATGATGAACACATTTTCACCCATCTTAACAAATCATTCACCACTAGAGTTAAACTTGGTAACTCTACGTTTATTGAAGTAAAAGGAAAGGGGGAGATTGTTGTGCACACAGGGAAAGGTGTTAAGACAATGAAGGAAGTTTTGTGGGTGCCAGAACTAAGTCACAACTTAGTGTCGGGCAAATGGATGAAAATGGGTATGTTTTGGTCTTAAAAAACAAGAAGTGTTCCATCTATGAGTCTTCTTATTTCACAACACCATTGGTAGTAATTGATATGGAAACTTCACGTAATTATCCTATCAAGTTTGAATACTCACTGCCTACTGCATTAAGCACTAGATTGGAAGATTCATGGCTGTGGCACAAAAGGTTTGGACATCTCAACTTCAATGTCTTAAAAAAATTGCATACCGAGAAGATGGTTGTAGGACTGCCACAGATGGAGGAGGCTGGGATTGTTTGTGGGGCATGTCAGATAGGGAAGAGCTATAGACAACCATTCAATACTGCCAGTAGCAGTAACAAAAAAGGGCAGTGTCTAGATCTGGTGCATACTGATATTTGTGGTCCAATGAGAACCACTACAACCCAAGGCAACAGGTACTTCATCTTATTTATTGATGATTGTACTCGAATGGCTTGGGTGTTTTTCTTGAAAGAAAAATCTCAAGCCCTGGATTTCTTTAAGATATATAAGAACCAGGCAGAAAAGGAGAGCAGCAGACACATTAAGAAGCTCAGGTCTGATCAAGGGGGAGAATATCTCTCTCATGAATTTGAAGCTTTCTGTGATGAAGAAGGGATAGAGAGGCAACTCACCACAGCATACAGCCCTCAGCAAAACAGGGTAACAGAAAGGAAGAATCAGACTGTCATGGAGAGAGCTCGCTGCATGATGCAAGAGAAGGGTGTTCCTCATCTGTTCTGGGCAGAAGCAGTACATACTACTGTATACTTGCTCAACAGAAGCCCTACAAATGCTCTACAACAAGTGACTCCGTATGAAGCATGGTATGGCACTAAACCATCTATTCAACATCTAAGGATTTTTGGTTCTTTGTGCTATGTTCATACTCCTACACAGATCAGACACAAACTAGAAGGGAAGGCCGAAAAAGGAGTCATGTTGGGGTATAGTCTTACTTCCAAAGGCTACAGAATATATATCTTGAATCAAGAGAAGTTATCCATCACAAGAGATGTTGTGTTTGAAGAATCTGCCTCCTAGAACTGGGAGAAGAAGAAGGAAGTTTATCAAATTCCTCTAATCTGCCCAGAAGCACAGCAAGATGAAGGAGAAGCAAATAATGATCAATCCACTCCAGAAATGAGGACTGAACCTGGACAGCATGATGCAGAACACCAACCTATAGTCACGCAAGGAGGGAGAGGTCCTTTTGAAGGTACCCCTGTGAAAATGCGCCTTCTTGAAGACATTTATGAGTGCTGTAACCTAGCTACACTTGAGCCACTCACCTTCCAGGAGGCAGCCACCGATGAGGGTTGGAAAGCAGCAATGGAAGAGGAGATTAATACCATTGTCTAGAATTAGACTTAGGAGTTGGCTGATCTTCCCAAAGGCAAGAAGTCCATAGGTGTAAAATGGATTTACAAAACCAAATTGAATCCAGATGGATCTGTGCAGAGGCTTAAAGCCAGACTTGTGGTGAAAGGTTATGCACAGGTAGCAGGAGAAGACTATGGAGAAACTTTTGCACCTGTAGCCCGGCTGGAAACCATCCGATTGATCATATCCATAGCTACTCAGAACCAGTGGAAGCTGCATCAACTAGATGTCAAAGCAGCATTCCTAAATGGAGAACTAATTGAGGAAGTCTTCATCAATCAACCACAAGGTTTTGAGGTCAAGGGGCAGGAAGGAAAAGTTTTGAGGCTCAAGAAAGCCTTATACGGCCTTAAGCAAGCTCCTAGAGCTTGGTTCAGTCGAATCAGCTCACATTTCATCAAGTGCGATTTTTCCAGAAGTCCAAGCGAGCCAACCTTGTTCCTTAAGCATCAAGGTAATGCAATATTGATAGTTTCTATCTATGTTCATGACCTTGTATACACAGGCAGCTCAGAAAGCATGTTAGCAGAGTTCAAAGCAGAGATGATGGCCAACTTTCAAATGAATGATCTTGGACTAATGAGGTACTTCCTTGGTTTAGAAATCTTTCAACAAGAGGAAGGAATCTTTATGTGCCAAACCAAGTTTATAAAGGAATTGCTTATAAAATTCAACTTGATTGATTCCAATCCGGTTCCAACTCCACTTGTTCAAGGTGAAAAAACTCCTTATGAAGATGAATCGGGTGAGTCCAATCCAACTATGTATCGAAGTTTAATTGGCAGTCTCTTGTATCTGACTGCAACCAAGCCAGACATTTGTCACTATTGTCCAAGTTCATGCAAAGGCCTTTTAATTCACACTTCAAAAAGGCCAAAAGGGTGCTGCGATATTTGTAGGGAACACTGAATCATGGGTTGTTTTTTGAAGCAAAAAAGAAGATAAAACTGGTGGGATACTCGGACAGTGATTAGGCAGGAAGCTCCAAAGACTCTAAAAGTACTTTCGGGTATGCATTCTCACTTGGCACGGCAGTGTTCAGCTGGAGCTCCAAGAAGCAGAGCTAAGTTGCATTATCCACGGCTGAGGCAGAATATGTTGCTGTCTTAGCCGCTGGAAGTCAGAGCATATGGATTAGAAGGCTGCTATCTGAGGTAGGATATGAGCAATATAACTCCACCAAAATCTACTATGACAGCTAGTCAGCCATTGCCATGGCTACTAATCCAAGTCACCACTCAAGAACCAAGCACATTGCCATTAAAGTCCACTATGTGCGTGAAATTGTGGAAGCTGGAAATATTGAACTAGTGCACTGCCGGAGTGAAGAACAGTTGGCAGATATCCTAACTAAGGGTTTGGATGTTGTTCAGCATGAAAAACTTATGAAAAGGCTTGGTGTCTCCGTGCTCCCCATTAAGGGGGAGTGTCAGAAGATTTGAAGTTTGGTAATGGGGGCACGTTAGATGGGGAAACAACAAGCGTGCCTTGGAGGTGTTTGACAGGAGGTCTGAAAGAAATGATTCCCACTCCTACTCAAGGCACTGCCGTGCACTCCATCTAAGCATAGAGCAGGCATGATTACTTTTGGTCTGTTCACCTTAGTGCATTAATGTGCCCTTGATACTTTTGTCTTATTGTCATTAAGTTTGCGTGTAAGAGAGTGTGTTGCTTTTGGTATTTAGGCAGCAGGTCCTGCTTTGTTAAACATAACTCTCGATCCTAGCTTTCATTTTATCTATCCTTGTAAGTTTGAAATTATCAACAAGCCAAGAGCTACTCTTTCAGACCACTCGGTGATTCACTGACTTTCTTTTCCTCATACTCTTCTCTACACTTGTCAAACACTTAAACTTTAACATATATAAGTTGAAGTTAAGGGAAAAATATTGAAAAAGTGTAAATAAGCATCATCGGTTATTAATATTTTAGTTTACAGTTCTTCTTATATGTCTCTTAATAACTAGTTTTAAAAGAGAAGGTAAATATTTCTAATATTGACAAACAAAAGCTGTACAAATAAGTTGTGATGAAAGAAATGGAAGGACGGCTATTAACTCTCACCAGAGGTTTGATCCAACACCAGCTGAAGGTCATCGCTGTCAACAATAGACGCCTGGCCATTTCCCCAGTCGACGTACATGCTTTCGGCTATGCTGGCGTCGACTACAATTCTATTAGACACAATCGCAGAGATGAAGAATGCCATTAGAAAAGCTTGTAATCTCGCCATCTCAATCCCAGAAAGTGATTCACTTCTGTCTTTAAACTTCGACACCTCTATATAGACTCCTGCCACCAAATATCCCTCACCAGGTGAACTTGCCTTTGGCTATCCAATATGTTTTTTAAGCTTGTCCTAGTTCGTCACTTCCTTGAATTGCCATCTAAGGGTGATGTCTAGTTTCAATGATTCGTAGTTACGGCCTTTCCATGGTTGAAATTAGAGGTTCAGGATTTGGTTATAGCTCAAAAAGATACTATTAAAATATGGTTAGGCGGCTGGTTTCGGCGAGTTTTGGAGGAGTTCATAATGTATTGAAAATATGGAAATGCGATAAAAGTGATTGACTATTTCTGCCAGCTGTGGACGATCGTCATCAACAGAAGAAGCCTAGCCTCTATTTAAACGTGTACGTCTTTGCATTACTTGTTTTCACATGTGATCTCCCAAAACACCCATTAGCAGCTTCTAGCAATTCACGATCTTGGTAGGTAAGCTTTTTATTAAAATAATAATTATTTTAAGCTGTCTTACCTAACCTTTACAAACATTTTTAAAAAAAATTCTATACCTTATAAAAGGCTTATACTAGTAGGGGTCATGTCATTGACGCTACAAGCATCCTTATAAACTGATTGGCTATATTTGATTGTACTTCGTTCTTTTTATTATGAAAACTGTTAAAAGTTTGACTCTATATGTTAAAAGTAAGAAGAAATTTTTGAAATGGTAGAACTAGTCCATTTCAATTGCCTCACTTACCTATATTTTTTCATACCTCGCTGATTGTTTATATTCAAAAAGTATGACAAAATTGTATAAAGATTTATTGAAACCTTGGCTTCGTATCTAAAATATACAAGGTGTTAAAGTTAGAAAACAATTTTTATTAATTCATCGTTGTTACTTTTGTTGTTATTTTTCTTCTTAATTGGTGTCATTTTTATTGTTTTATTTAAAAAAGTTCTTTTATTTAAGCTTAAAGACAAATTGTCACATATTTAAAGTAGGACTTTTATCTTATCTATATATATCCTACCACGCTGGTATTCTCTTTGTTTTCAATCTCAAAAGCCATTTTCGAAGGTTTATCTCTTCTCTTTCCCTTACCCCGCAGTCTTTTAGGACATATCTCCCCCCTTTGCACTATCCCGACCTTTCCTCCTTTATTGGAACACTACCCATTTACACGAAAAACTCAATTGTCTCCTCCTTTTGGTGCCACTGTCATCAATCTTGGCTGCAAATCCTCTTCTCTCATCCTAGCATATTTCAAGTGGATAGGAAGCCTCATTTTTTCTATCGTTTCCTTCCTTCCATCTGCCACTATTTCTCTCCCATTGTACTGTAACTCCTCTTTGTCTTTTTACAAAAAAAGCATAAATCTAGCAAACATAAGTATTCTTTTTCATTCTAATTCTACAAAATCGAATGATAACATAAGAGTAGAGATCTACTAACAGTTGAAGAACATCATCGAATGAAGCTCGGAAACTTGAAAAGGAGTTGAGATAATAGGAAGCCGCCGTAGCCATATAAAAATTATGGATACACAGAAATGCAGAACAAAGTAGCTTTGAAAGATCAGAGTTCTACTTGATTTGCACCCACGTTCCCTCGCTCGGTATCCCACGATAAACCACGAAGAGCAGGTAGAACCCCGGAGGAGCAATCGCACTCGTGGGCGGCGCTAAGACCTCAATTTTCAGATCACCATGCAGTAAAGTCCGTTGCAGGTCAAGCTTACCCAGAACAAGCAGCCTTTGATTCATGGAGTACCCGTGCGTTGTGAAAGGTGGAGCATACATGGTCACCTGGACGTCTCCTATATCCACGGACATCTCATTTAGCTCAAACGTCACCGTGAATTTCTGGCCGTACATCAGAGTGGCCTCCGACGACTCCATCATGATCACTGGCCTCTTTGTGGCCAGCATAGGATCCAAATAAGGCGGTGAAAACTTCTCTATCCTCATCTCAGTAGGGTACTTGGCCGTGAAGTTATACCCTGCATTAGGATTGCTACCTCCGACCAAAACCTTGCCGTCGGGAAGTACTGTCGAGGAAGAGTGGTACATTCTTGGAATCGTTGTGGGTTGAAGCTCCTTAAACCTTTGGTTTATCGGCTTTTCGGGACTGTAAAGGACTGGAGTGAGATTGGGTAAGTCGGCGGATACCCAAGCTGCTGTACCTTGCTTGGCACCGTTAAGAATCAGAAGGTCCCCATTAGGAAGAATCTGCAAATCACCCATGACCCGTGGCGAAGGCATGAGTTCTTTCGTCCACTTCGCGAGAGGGTTGGTGATTTGAAGCCTGTTGCAGTCTTGTAGCGCGGGAATGAAGATTCCCTTTTGGGCTAAAACATAGGCTCCTGGCTTCGCCCCACCGCAAACAATGACCTCGGCCGGGACGATCTTGGTGCCGGCGACATCGAGATATATGGGGAGGAGAGCGGACATTCCCGAAGCCGGGTAGTTCCTTGAGCCACCATCCAAAACAGGGTACTCGCGGATGATCTTGTTCGACTTAGGGTCGAGAAGCACGGACCGGTTGTTGGCGAAGATGAAGACGTTGCCGTCGGGGGAGAGGTGGACGAAAGGGTAAAGATTGTTCTCGTCCAAATCGGTGGTTTGGTAGAGAAATGGAAAATTGATAGGTGCGGGATTGGAATCTCCTTCTCGCGGAACGAATTCGTAGCTGAATGACCTTCGTCCACCCACCAAAATGAAGCGACCATCGGGAAGGGTTGCTTGAGTTGCATACCTTCAAGTGCGGAGGCACTAAAATGTCAAAATACAGGTTCTAGCTAATAAGCAAAACCATGCAAGAAACTTCAATCAAGTGGTATTTCAGCCTGTTATGTCTTATTTTCTCTTTTCAAATAAATGGAAATGATCTACTTTTGGCAATTTGCAATTATTTTATGTCAAACTCGTCTTATTACTTTTCCTTTAGCATTTGAAATTACACATATTATATCAATGAGGCATGGCGATTAGTCATATAAGAAAGCTCATTCACTTTTTAAAACTGAAACCGACTTCCTAGAAGAAATAATTTTTTTTTTTGTTTCTTTTGTATATAAAGGATATTGAGAAGAGATGTTTTTTTTTTTAATAAGTGAAGAGATGTCACATTTGAACTTTGTTTCTAAAATCATTTTTTTAAAACTGGTTCATAATGTGGAGTATAATTTTTTCACACATAGAGAATATGTAACTTTTTCATATCTAAAGCCCATTTGTAAAAAGAGATAACTTTTTTCTTCGTATACATAACATATGAAAGTAATATTAAACTTTCATTTGCTTGCACGTGAGGCACCATGGAGATTTTTTTTTTTTTTAATCCTGAATAAAAGGATGTCTTGAACGTAAACTCTAATATTGTTCTTTAATATTAGTTCATAAAGCTGAGAGTAATTTTTTTTCCCTTTTTTTTTGGTGCATAGAGAGTACGGATATAAGATTTAAATCTTACAAGATAGACCGTGTTTTGAACAACTTGAACCTTTGTGATTAACTAATATATCGGCTGATCTAATCTATCTCCTTTGTCTTTATTTTAGTCACGGGGGTCAAGTTTTGATGGCACAAAATACATACATACCATCTTGCGTCTGCCAATGGAGCGAAGTATTCTCTCCAGTTACAGTTCACGCATGTGCCCATGTATCTTACAGTTCTTGACCCGTTTAACCAACCACCAGTGCTGACTAAGGTTCCATCGACCGCAAGTCCTCCTGACGAGCACCATGGATCGAACGTAACCTGCCATGAATTCAATCAACCCAGAAAACAGAAAATGGAAACATCAAGAAACAAGTGATTGAATCGGAAATGAACCGTAAGTGGTCTTATTATCGCTGTGGCAACATCATATTCCACTGCGTGAGACCAACAATCCTGTCTCGGAGAGCCTTGATCAGTACGATAGGCAACGCATACTCCGTTGGGCAATTTGATAGTTGACATGTGGAAGGCAAGGGCATCGTACATAATAACCTTGTTGTTGGGAAGTAAATTGGTGTGCATGGCATTGGCGCCGGAGTCCTTGGAAGCCAGCTCCCATGACCCTCCATAGTCTGTCTCGAATGGAAGATAGTCCTTTGGAACTGGTCCTCCTCCGATCGTGATGCCTGGAAGTTTCAACTTCCCATCCTTGAAATTGCCTTGGCTTTTCCCAAGCAAAGGATTTGGCAAGAGGAATTGCGAATGCACTGTAGCAAGCAGGAGGAGGAAAAAGAAGCAGTTTCCGCACAGGCCCGACATTGAAGATCAAATGTCTTCACTGGCTACCTCTCCGTGCTTAAAAGCACATAGCCCAAAGACTGTTCTGTGATTTGTTCTCCATGTGGTTCCCTTCTTTCCCTCTCCATCTTACTTCGGAAGTCAAAGCTGCAATGAGTTTGTTAACAATTGCCAAGAATAGTTTTTGGTTCATCCTCGATTTCAGGAAGCCATCGCAATGTTTTACTAATTAACGTAGGCTGCCTGTTTAACGGTTGACCAAAACTTCAATGTCTGGAGTTTCATTTTACATGCGCAACAAAGCCTTCAGTTCCCGAAAAGCAAAGGACTCCGGCTATCACCCTCTTAATTTAAACAAATTTGTTTCCTCCCCATCATTTCAATGGCACAAACAAGTGATGGCGATGAAGCCATTTTCCTTTCCAGGCGACAAACATTACTAAAAGTCGCTCATAAGTTTCAGTCCGATCAGACATACCGTATTCTTGTTGCTTGTTTCTGTTTTTCCGGTGCTCCAATTACCAAGCTGGAGTCTCGTTCGTCAATGAACTCAAGTACAAATTTTTTGCAATCTTAGGACTCCTGTGAGAGAAGTTTGTATATTCATCATGCATTATTTCCAACAGAATGTGTATAATTGTTTAATAAATAAAGAAATTCTATCAAAAAATTGATTCAAAAGACGGGTCTTTCTTTATTTAAAAAGAATGCTCAAGTAAACTTTATGTAATGTAGAAGTTTTGTTATACCAGTTTTAAAACATACTCCCATCCCTGGAAACAAAAAGGTGTTGCACTTGAACCTAAATTTTAACATCTTTTTAAAATATTTACTTCTTCCTTTAAAATTGGCTTAAAAATCCAGGATGAGTTCTTGAACAAACTGGTTAAGCTATCAAATCCTGGATGAGTTCTTTATAAGAAAATGCTATCTTAATAACTCCGAAAATGCTTCTCCAGTAATATTTTCTTGTTCGAGAGTGATCCCAAGATGACATATCTTAGACCTTCCCCTAAAGAAGGGTGGTTTCGCTCTCCAGTGACATGAAACTGGAGTAATTAATCGTCCATAATCCTAAAAGAGTTATAAAGCTTTGTCCCGAAATAAGCTGATGATACTCTCAATTACATCTCTTAGGAAGAGAAAGAATAAATTGTCTTGATCCCTGATAGGAAAAGTCGCTTCCACTCAAATCGACATACAACCTCATACATCATTATCCTACTACTGATAATAGGAATTGATGAAAAGGAGTGGGAAATACTGTCAGCGCTTATGGACATAAGCCTTGTAATCTAATGCATAAAAAATAAAAATAAAGATTCTTGACATAATACCATAGAAGGTTGAGGATGCAGCAGTCATGTACGAAAGATGATATATTATTTCCATAATATGAAGAAACATGTTAAAAGACAAGAGAGTATTGGATAAATCGTTTTGACTCGAAATAGGCATCTTTTCAAGAGAGAAAAGCTCGTTCGATCCAAAAATGTCATTAGCTTCACGAACAAAATCTTCAATAAATAGCAAGAATTGGATTCATGTGATACATATTGGTTTAAGTTAAAAGAAATCCACGTATGGTGCGAATGGAAAATGGAACTTTTGGTGTATATTTTGTTGTCTTGACTACTTAAACCCGAAGTGAAGAAGTCCCTCAAATGTAAGTAGCTTCTATTCCTCACAGACCGATTTGTAAGAAAAAAAGAATTTTTTTAACAAACTCTTAATCTAAAGACTGTGTGGAGAATGTCACCGGCTGCTGCAAAACTGAGTACCTTCATCCAACGTCAAGAAGATGATCTCTCTTGCCCATTGGAGCCCTCGGATGCAGAATTTTTGGAGCACGTGTATCTTAAGTTCACTCTCTAGGAATATGGAAGAAGTTCATCTAATATTTGGATATTTGTTAGAGGCCACAAGTCCCACATTGGAGAGGAGGAAGCCTATGATTAAGTTTAAATAAAGAAAAATTTCTCCAACTCTTAAACTAGTTTTTAGATTAGCTTTTAGATCTTTTAATATTGTATTAGAACTTAGGTTAGGTCCTACTCCTACCCATCTCCTGCATGGCATTATTGGTATAAGGATGACCTCTTGGTGTGCATGAAGGTTTTGGAGGCCACACGTCTCATACTAGAGAGGAGGAAGTATGTAGTAAAGTTTAAATGATGGAAGTTTTATCCAACCCTAAAAGTAACTTTTGGGTGGGGGTTTAAACCTTTAAACAATATTCTTCACATTTGAATGTCACTATAGTAATTAAAGAGTTTGATTATCATTTTATAGAACAAGATTTGTTATAATCTAAAGGTGATTGAACCTATTATGCCAATAAGTTTAGGTCTTTTGGCTTAATGGTTTAGTTTATTAAATTTGACATTGAAGTTAAACCCTAGGTCTTGAGCTTGAACCTTAGCAGATGCACTTAGCTTTGTGTAGCTTGTTGTGAACATGGGCACTTGGCTGTGAGAAGCTTGCTGGTGTCTTGCCCAATGAAATTGTAGAATGTAATTGATATAACTCTTAAAGACGTCAAATCCAAAACATTCATAAATATGATAGAATATTATAGTCTAAAGGTAAATAAATCTATCATTTCAATAAATCTATGCTTTTTGACTCAAGGGTTAGATTTGTTACATGGTTATCAAGGATCATCCTTTTCCTTTGTCCGGATGATCCTGACAAAAAGATCCATAAACAACATGTTTTAAGATTTTGGAATTCGAATTCCAAAGAATGCCAAGCCCTCCTTATAAAAGTGAAGATCCCCCTTTTTCTTCCTAAGTGCTGCGCGGTTGTCTTGGGAAAGTTTTAAGGCTGCGACAATGTGATCACTTGGAGCTCTTACCAACGCAAATGAAAAGCTGAGGTCCTTAATGCCCCTTTTGGTGGCCCCGAAACATAACTTTGATATAAGCACTGAAGATTCTTCCTGTCGGAGAGACAAAACCCTTCTCTATCAGCCATTAAAAGACCTCATCTCTTAACCTGAATACAGTTCTTTTGGAAGTAGACTTGATCGTTTTTGCCTTAACCCTTCTCTACAAGAGTCTAACCACTGATTGGCAGAGTGAAGCTTGGGAAAATTTTTCTTTAATCTTCTCTCTTTTAGTTTCCCCTTTCGCATTTTGTATAAGCACGCACTATTCGTAAATGGAAGAGTTAACACCATATTCAAAAGATATGAAACTGTAATATGATAAAGTTATAATTTTTGCCCCAAACCTAAAACTTTCTTCTTGTTACTCTTTCTAAGTGGCAGTATACTTCCTCAACCTCCCTTCCCTTTTCTCCTTGTCTTTGTTTATTTTGTCATTCACTTTGTTTTTCTACATTTGCCAGAACTTTGTTTCCCCTCCTCCCCCCCCCCCCCCCCCCCCCCCCCCACACACACACAAATAAGAGATGATGTGCATCATATATAGTTATACATAAAATTTCCAATCAAATTTGTCTCTAGTTAGCATCTTAGCACTTTCTTTTTTGGATGAACTTTGAGATGACAACGAGCGGACATATACAAAGGCAACCGATTTCTAACAAAAAGACAACAAGCATAGCTGATAAGCCAGCTATTGTTCAAAAGAAGCAAAACAGCATGTCAAAGGCAAGGATCCTAGGAAAACAGCGCTAACAAGAAGAGCCACAAGAATAGGACAAAACACCGTTGACGTACTACAGATTTGTTGGAAGACAGAAGGTGGAATACCAGAAAAAGAGTAACCCTAAATCTGATGTGCAAACAGACGTCTTGAAACATGTCAGTGTGTTTTTCATACAAAATAATCTGGGATTCCTCCATCCCTAGATGAAATAGACACCAACAAGCGACTTAAGATTTTTAAATCATTTATCCTTTAACCACGTACCAGCATCCTAGAAAGGATCCTCCAAACAAGGTGAAGGCAAGACAGAAGTGAAAATATTTTATCACAGAATTAGGTAGAGAAGAGAATATGGGTCAGATTGTCAATTTGGAAGACAAGCGGTCAAAAGAGAGTTAAATCTAGGGAGATCATGCCAAAAAACTAAACAATCTTGTACCAAAAGAATCTGAATATATGATCAAAAACTTCCTCCATCACTAAAATATGTGGTCATGAACGCGACTTCTCAAATTGAAGACTAAAAAGATTGCATTTTTAAGAAGTAGGGCCCAATTCAACTTGATCAAATAGATTAATTATGAAAAAAAATGTTGAAATTTACTTGAATATGGCAACTTGATCCAAGTTTCAATATCTTTACTTTCCAGGCACAAGCTCATTATTACTTTTATACAAGAAAACTTTAGAAGGTGCACAGTTTTCTTAGCTACTGCTTAAGGAAGTCGAACCACGATCATCCTCGACTTGATAGAAAACAATGGAATCCCTATATATCTAATCGAAAGAAACCACAAATTAGAACCTAAGATGCTGCTAGGGTGCTCTTTAGAACTTTGTTCACTCAGCGGGATTAGGGGAAGAAAGTCTTGAAATTAACAAAAAAACAATCTCATAGATTTAGGCATGTCTTTGAAAAAAAAAAGATTATTTACGAAATAGAGTGAGGGGTCATCTTGTTCTTGTATTTTCATTGTTAGAAGTTAAAGTTACCCTTAGGAATAACACATCCAGAAGAGTGAAAACCATAACCAGAAAGTAATTTCAAAGCTCACCATTTATGTTGATGAGAGACCATGGGTTGGTAACACATTTGATAACGAAGGAGACCACGATATTGGCGAAGCCCAAAACCTTCAAAACAGTGTTAATAAATCTCTCTGAACCATAATGTAGGCTTCCATCAAGTCGGCTTTCAAAGCCTACTTGGAAGATCCCTTGTTACGGTTGTATTTCCTAGGATATGAAATTGTTTTTGCCTGTATGCCTACCTTTGACTAAACTTTTTACTATCTCCTACCAGAAAAGGTAGAACATTTTCATTGAAGTAACTACGATCTTGACTGTGAACTTGTCTATGGTTCGGCTTGGGAACTTTCGGAACTAAGGAGACAGCCCAAAAGAAAAAAGATTCTACATATTTTAAGACCAAGCTGACAACAAAGTTCTCAGCTTTTCTTAAGGAAAATGATAAAGAAGCCACTTGGGCTAAAAGTTTCATTAAATTTGGCATGTGTGAAGTTCTTTTAATTTTCCCAAGTAACATCTCTTAAAAGGCTCATCTTCTACTAATTGATAAAAGCTTTTTGCGACAGGATTAAAGAAGAAGATCCAGATCAGCAATAGAATTTACCTGTTCCAGGAGAAACTTAAATAATATTGCCCATTTTCTGATTTAATGGATGAAAAAGATTTTACTTCTATTAAGAATTATATTAAAAGTGTTTTACTGAATCTTATTTGAAAAATACATTTATAGTAAAATAAAAATCATCTCTTTATTAAGAGAGATGTTTTTTTAGCTTAATATTAGAATCCAAATTCAATAGATGGGATCGTGTATGGAAGGGAATGTATCAACCATATAACAAAGCTCATAGCCTACATTAACTGCGATGGGTGCATTATGAAAAATGTGAGAAGTGTTTTCTCTGTAAGATAACCTATAATAAAAAATGAACTTCTTAACAAGTTAGAAGAATACTGTTAAATCCTAGACTCCTACTTTGAAAAGCTTTCTTCCCTAAACAAGAACAACTACCACTTCCTCCCTCCAAAGACTAGGGTGAAGAATTGGAACACAGAAGTGCAAGCAACAGGTATGTGGCTGTGGTTGTGGATGAGGATGAGGATATCTGTACTGTTGAAATGCGTGATTACATCATTGATTAAGAACTCAACCTTTTAAAAAGATTTATTTATTTTTAATTAGAAGGAACATAATCCTAATCCCTTCTCAACTAAGAAAATTCCCTGAACAGTCAATGGCTTTTTGACTGATGGAGACTCGCTCCGTGTGTCGAGCAAGTGGCCAAATCACTTTGTGTTGTCAAGGCAGATCATGAAGGCGGCAGATTTGGCCTCTTCCTTGTTGCACCAGAAAGAAACAACCTCGTCGGGATCCGTCCTCAAATGGTATACAGCTCCAGGAGTCAATGACAGAAAATATGTAGTAATTTTTCGCTTTGCTTTAATCCGAAGGATAACCCAGTAAGCTATTCTTTGTCTCCTCTTAAGCTTTTCATTGATTGACATTACACAGCTGTTTTAACACCATTTCCATCACTCGGTCGAGCCTTTCATAGCTGTAACACGCCATTCTAAAGTAGTCAACTTTATTCATATTTTCATCCAGTTAACTAAAGTAGGCCAACCCATCAAGGTCACCTACCACACCAACTCATCTCATGGTAACGACAAAATTGATTTTGAAACTGGGCCCGGTAAATTGAGATCATATCAAATTTTTCCTCATTAACTTTCAGGCCAATCTTTCTTTCTTTCTTTTTTTTTTTTCCCAAATTTTGCATGTTCGCTGCTAATTCATACTCTAAGCTAATTCATCTGTTCGCCTCCCTTCCTTTCTTTTGGAGCCGCTTACTCGAAACAGAAGAGAAAAACTCCAAGCTGATTTGGGTAGTCATGGTTTCTTCAGCATTTGTGTAAGCAACTGGTTAACGAATGGCGCTAAGGAGGTTGTGTTGGTGCGCATAACGTGAAAAATAACATTCCAGTGGAGGCAAAACATCATGATTCCTCTAGTTTGGTGCGCGTATCTGGGTGAATGTTCGTTGGAAACGCCCTTTTGGAGCACATTTTTGATATGAAACTAAGCTCGCACAACTGATTAACCTGCCTCTCCCGTATCTATTCATGGGCGTGAAGATGGCAGCATCATTACCACTCATATCGGCAAAGCAATCCTTGAAACTCCACTTTTGACCAAATAACGCCAGTATGAATCTTGGCATGATTCAACTCATCGAAACCATAATTATCTTTTCTACTGCAGACCTTAAGGTAATGAATAAGTTAAGTGTATATTTAGAGGAAAGTCCTCAAGAGTCGGCTGCAAGTTTAGTGCGAAAACTGACGTTTACAGAAGATGATGGTAGGCTATGATGTGCGGGCTTCAGCGCCAGGAAACTCCATCGGAAAGAATATTAGTCTGTATTTGATCCTCCAAGAATCGGTTATGCCAAATCAAGACTATTTTAAATGGAATTTTCTTCCAAGGCATTGGAGCATTAACGATAGTACTCCATGTATAGGCTATGATGCACATTGCACCTAATCTGATTTGAAAAATTTTCCAAAGTTAGGGTTTGTAGAACTAGTTCCTATGTGAGCAGTTGTTCAAGTGAGAAAGGGAAAAAAAAAAAGGAAAAAAGTCTTAACACTTACAAATTTCATGGCTACGAGTAGTTAACATACTCGAATGAAATCAAACATATGAGCTTCTACATTTAGGTTGCTATGATCTCACTGAAAAAGGACTAGAGCTGACGGTTTGATTTTTTTTTTTCTTTTTCCTTTTAACCCAGATAGAGTGAACTAGAAAGGGAGGGTACTTTTGAGGGAGAGTAAAAATTAAATGGGAATAAACTCACATTTGAGCTGAAAATTGTTATGTGTGCATGTCTAAGTGGAAAAAAAATCATACGAATATGACTAGATTATAACACAATAAAATTAAGTCCACCAGTTTAAATTTAGATTTTATTACGAATGGTATCATCAAAGAGTGAAGGTGTCCAACTCATGTTTGAGTAACATTTAGTATTTTCTAAAGGCAATTGATTGCATGCTTATGACAAGATACACAGTGGCTTATTCTATATGTAGATGGTGAATCTACAAAATCCATTCATATATGACAAATTCTGAGATGTCCAAAAGCTGTCCCCTTGCTTTTTACCATACATGATAAACTTTCATCTCCACTAAACTTAGGCCTATCATCCACTAAAACTAGGCTTATCAATTTCCTTGACCTTGTTATTGTTGAGTAATGTTGTTTGATCTTCTTTAATAAAGTTAGTACTATTGAGCAATAGGAATAAGGAAGGAGACCATACCCTGGTACGTTGAATCAGATAATAGTTAAGCTGAAGGAAAGTCGTACAACCATCAGTGCTGCCTTCTAGAACGTAATGAAAAGAAATGGAGAAAATTAAGGACTCTCTCATTTTCTTGACAGTTCACGAACAAGATGAAAATTTCCATTGTCTTGTACAGAAGGTCAATCTACCTTTCATTACACAAGAGGTCTTACCAAATGATACTTCCAACAAGTTCATTGCCTTGCCCAAGTTTGTTCTCCGTTTTGCAGTTTGGTTGCTTGAGAAAAAGTTGATCGGGAGGGAGATAATCGATGGCCAATCAAAGTGACAGTCTGAGCTCCAAATCTAGTTCTTGATTGTCATTTGATTCAGAGTTCTGACTGCTTGAACCCATGGAGCTACTCCTACGTTTCTTGCTGTTTTTATCCTCTGAATCCTGGAGGATGAATCAAAACGGAAATGAGGAGGTTTCAGTACATGATTGATCAAAACCATAAATTTGTTTCAAAAATCTGTCTATATCACTGTGTTTGAAGAAAATGCATTACAACCTCTATGTGTAGATTTAGAAGGTGTCTAGTCATGCTTGGCTGCGCAAAATGTTGATTCTCTAAGGTGGGACTGCTGGGATCCCATCTGATGGATTGGAGCACGACATAACCCAGAATTAACTTCCAAGCAAAGGAACAGAATCCAGTTAATCATGTGCTACTCTAGCTTAGTGATTACTAAAGTTCATTTGGAGGAGTACCTTGCTGTTGCAGTAGATTGGGAATCACCATATCTGATATTTGTTGTTTCATACTCTCCTAGTCCCATCTGTACTAACAGCCAATTTTAGCACACTTAGAAACCCCAAAATATTTTCGACATGCGACAGAATGAATCCATCAAAAGCAACTTCCTATATGATTTAGTTCTTGGTCATGGCGACCAATATGATTATGTTAGAAACATGTTTGACTCAATCTCTCCTTATTACATACTTCTATGAATGATGGTGTTGATGATGATGATGAAGAAGATGATAATGTAGGACAATCTGGTTAGATCTTTTCGTAGAGAATATTTAGGGTTATTGCCAATCATTGAGTCAAGAAACTTGCAGGAAACGGAAAATTTCCGTATGCAAAAGGGGTTTATGTCATGTTCAGAAAGAAGATTTGATGAGATTTTTCAACACAATCTCAATCAAAAGCAAGATGTGATGTTGAATGACAGGCATCACTTCGTAAACATCAATGCAGAACCCATGAAAATTCATGCGCACTTTCCACAGATTCATTCTGGAAGAACGGTTACTAGGCGGTGAAAGATGAGTTGTGTCTAATTTATGCACACGACGACCCATCAAGAAGTTAAAATAAAAATAGAAAATTGTAGTTGTCTGCGTTAAACCTCATCAGTAGGGATGATTAAAAGCGGAAGTCCACATACCATGATGCTGGGGTGGTAACCATAAGAAGCTGAGGATGTTGAGGAGGAGGACGAATAAGAAAAAGATGATGATGTTATAGGTGAATAAGCTGTTTGCACTCTCATATCCTCCTGCATGGGCATTAACATAAAAACTCCATTAAAGTTCTGCAAACACAATAAATTTCCCACAAAAATCATATGATTCAAAGCAATGAGACAGCTAAGGGAAAAAGAAAAGAATTACAGTGTTAAAATTAGTGGGATATGGCCCATGAACGGAGGGATGGTATGTACAACCCATTTGACCATGTAATCTGATCTTCTCTAATTGAGCGACTCCAAGACCTCTCTGTGGCTGCTTGGGCTTGTCTGGGTTGTTTTTCTTGCTCTTCCTTGAAGATGACCCCCCTCCCCTTTCATTTCCCAAGTTTGGCTCTCCAAAATAGTTGCTGCCCATCTCTTTTCCTGTGATACGAGGGAGAGAGAGAGAGAGAGAGAGAGAGAGAAGCGAGAAAGGGAAGGAAGAAAGAGAGAGACTGAGAGAGAATCACTTTTGCAAATCCCAAACTTCTTCCGACTGAAACTTCCTGCCCAGAAGCTTTTGAGAAATCAGAGATCTCCGGTACTCTTTTAAAGCTATTTGCACCCTACTAATTATTGCATCGCTGGATCAGATTGTGTATAGATTTTAATGTTATATATACTAGATTTTATGCTCCTTTTCTCTCCCTTCTCCTTTGCCTCATTTTGGGAACTTCTATAAATTGATTATAATAATATTTACAATAATGATCCTTTTTAATTACTTTTTTTCCTTTAGATATGGACTTTGAAGACTTCCACTTGAAAGCGATTGTCTCTTATTTTTTTAAAGAGCTAAAACAACTCGAAGTGTATAACAACTATTCCGTGGAAAACAACACCTATTATTCAACGTGCCTCTGAGGCGCGTCCCTGGCACCATTTCTTAGTCTTTTTTTACTCTCTCTTCACGGTGGTTTCTTTTCAAGGTCTCATTGCATTGAGGCAGTGCCTGCAGACGAAGCTCCGGTCAAATCTGAAGAGTACACCTCACACTCTCCGGGGAAGGTGAGGCTGGTTTCATCCCTGCAAACTTTTTCTTTTTCTTTTTATTTTTATTTTTATTTTTCGTCATTTTTGACTCTCCTCTCCTAGGATTCATAGTTAAGGTGCTTGTTAATGTTTCATATGGGGTATCATATTTTTATTTGATTAACTAGATTATCGTCCATCATGCTTGTTTGAACTCTGAGATTGGGTCAGATTGTTTTCACTTTGCATGTGATCTTCCAGTCTCACGAGCAACTCGACTCAGCTTAATAAACCCCACGAACCCCCCAGCTGTAATCTGTCAGCAACTTTTCCTAAAGAAAGGATAGAAAACAGGACCAATAGGCTGATTATCAAGCATCGTAGAGAGCAAGGGACACCATATTTGAACTTTGGATTTCAGAAAACTTTTCGGATGAGAAGAGGAACTCCAGTAGCATGCCAAAAGTTGCACCAATTTTAAGGAAGTCAAAGCTACTGCTCAAAGAGTTCGAAGGTGGAGTTTCTTTTTCTCTTTAGATTCTGAAAATATAGCTGAAAAAACGGTAAGATATGTTGAATTTGACCAAAGGGGTTGGTGTGAATTGAGGTAGATATCATGTTTGGAAATCGCTTAGAACCAAATCCAGTTGAGCTGTTTCATGCAAGATTTGTGGGGCATATTGTATGAGTAGTTATGTGGTGGAAAGCGAGAATCCTCCAATTGTTTAGCAGACATGTGACCTCCTGCAATTACCAAAAACCCTCATCAGAGTAATTTGTTGGGCAATCGGAAACAAGACATTAAAAGAGTGCTTCTAGCTTCTTTTGCACATTTTTGTGACCATGAATTCCAAATTTTTAGTGTTTTTAGATTTACTAGACCAAATTATTTTTTTCTTTATTTCATTGTTGTTACAGTAAATACAAACGAGACAAAGTTACATCTTCTTACATCTGTGGTCAAATCTGATTTCTCTCTTCTTTTTAGATATCTAGGTCCTATTAACCCTTTCTTCAATGAACTCCACTGTCTTCCAATCTTCTTTTTACCTTTTTATTTTTATTTTTTATGTTCTTTCACAAACAAACGATTCTCAATCCCAAAGAGAGAAGTGACAAACCTACTAGTTTAGGTTTTGACGAAATCAATAGCAACAATCTAGGAGCTTTGCCGACCCAATCTAGAATGACTATTGGTGTTTTTTAGCACATTTAACGTATGAGATCGAAACATTCTTGTGAAGAAGAAAACACAAAATTGAATTTTGTGCAAACCCTAGTACTCTTCTTTTTGTAGTATTTGGAGGCAAAGACTAGAAATGGCAATACTCCCAAACACTAAAAAAAAAAAGAAAAAAAAGCCTATATATTGCCTATTTCTGTACATGACGGAAATCAACTTCTAATTTAAAGAAGAAAAGTAGTTCCTCTCGAAAACCATAAAGAAGGCCTAAAATCTCTTTGTAATTTGGCTGGAAGAAAACCCATGCATCAAAAGAATAGAAAAACTAACCTTAATTGTAAACTTTCAGTTGCTTAGTCTCATAATCAATGAGAGTTTCAGCAAGAAAAAGTTATCAATGTTTCCACTCTAGCAGACAAATATATTGCCAATCCCTCTTTGTTTTTTCAAGGTTTAGTCGGTGCTCTCAACACATAATAAAGTGCTTTGGGATCCCTCGCTGTGAAACATCCAAAACAAGTCAAAAAAATTGGTGTAGATTGATTTCTTGCGTTGGATAAGGGAAAGAATTGACATTTTGTGTTTTTTACACTAACTAGGGTTGTTGGGTCTATGCCATAGGTTCATATGCCATAAATATAAATATATGTTCCTATCAAAATGTACCTTAACATGGAGTTGCTTATAGGAGATGATCAACGTCCCATTGTACTATCACTTCGTTGGGCGGTTTGATCATGGAAAATTATTAATTTGGCCAACCCCCAGCAACTACTGAACATATGTAAAGCACAAATATTATAATATCTCGTATAGAAACACAAACACAGAAAGAAAATTGTTTCGAGTTTTACAACATCACAAGCCAAAGTCAATGAAGTGTGGGTGGTTTTTTCTCATCAGTCAATGAAGGCTCCAGTGCTTGGGTCTTTTCATTAAATAACTTAAGTGCGTTCCTCACTCCCTTTCAATATGTGGTGGTTCAAAACAGAATGACATAAAATATTATAGCTAAGCGTCCTAAAATATTCATAAAAACACGTTGTGTCCTTGACATAACAACACGTTGCCTCCTGATGGAAAGATCATCTTTCTTATTGCTGTGGTCTACATGAAGCGAGGTCCACAAAAAGCTATTCAATTACCGGCGCTTGATGCAACGTGAAAATGCACTCTACTTAGCAATCAAGCAATCGTTTTCGTCAACACAAGAAGCTTATGAACGGTTCAAACTCAAACTGGATCTGAAAAAAAAAATCGTTTCCTTTATTAGATGAGCTGCCGACGTATGAATGTTCTTGCTTCATGATAAAGGGACAACAATTAAGAAAGAGATAGAAAAAGAAAGAAAGAAAAGCTAAGCCTAATGGATGCTGCAGCTACATTTTCCTTCAACAACTGCTGAAGCTAATTGTATAAGTGTACATGGGTTTAGAGTGATTAAAGCAGTTTTCCAAGAAAAGATTGATAAAAACAGCGGTAGCTACTTTGCTTTGAGACCCTATGGAAAAGGAGCAAACAACTTTTTAGCGGGGGAAGAGAAGGATAATTATAATAATAAAGGAGGGAGAAACCAAGGGATTACGTTGATTTGGTGTGATTTGATAAGTGATGGAGTTGGTAATAATATAATAAGAAGAAAACAAAGACAAAAGGAAGTGGAGAGAGATGTAAAGAATATATACGATATCCACTGTAGATTTGGGGGCACATGCCAACTTACAGGGTGCATTACTCCACACGATTTGCGAAGCAAAATAATCCCTTGGAATACGCTGTCTATATGATTATGAGGAGCCAGAGCAAAGAAACCCCACTCCAAATCCAATCCAAATCAACCTCAATCTCTCATCGTATGAGATTCCCAAAATTAACTATTCTTGTACAGCACACGGGAACTTGTACCAAACCAGTCATGGTTAACATTAATAAGGAGTTTAGTGCCTCAACACTTTTTGGAGTTGCAAATAATGTGATGGTTATTGATAAAACAATCCTCCAAGATTCTTGAGAAAGATTTAACCCCAACATTGATGCACCTGCTCCAATGAGATTCCCATCTTTAAATTCATTAACCTTTTACTAATCCTTTGTTTTTGAACCACATTCAGTGCAAAACCCCTCCTCTCCTTTTTCCCTCTTATTTTTTTAAAGAAAAAAAGGGAAGACTCTAACCCATGTTTAAGAAAGCTTAACTGTTTATGCAGCAAATATAGACTGGTGAGGTGTGTAGGGATTAGTTACATTGATTATGATTATTAGCGACTTCGGTAAATCATGTAGGAAACTTGTGATGCAAGATCAGTTATCGTAATTTGAGCTCCATGTTTCTAGAACAAGGGCTTAACTTCTGCTAATTTTGATTATGACGATGATTGAATGAAGGGAAGCTGTAAACCTTTCATCATTATTAAGGAAAACTATTAGAATAAGTTCAACTTTGTCTTTTAAAAGTAATTATTAAGTGAGTTAGACGTTTAAATAATATATCCCTCCGTTAGAAGCACGCGAAAATCACGAAGTGGTTTTCCTTGATGTGAATTGCAAAGCTAAGTTTGATACAGCTGATGGGCAACAGCTCGTGGTGGTTGGATCATGTGGCTATCCACAAAATGCTGTAGGCGGTGACTAAGATCACATTGTTGAGTTTAACTGCATGATTGGGTTAAAGAACCAAATGGATTCCTAGATCTCTCTGGTCAGCGTTGTTCAGGGAAAAAATAATAGCCATGATTCCATGTTAAGCTTGGAAGCGAGATTTGCTTGCATTTTATAAGTGGCGTGAGCCTTTGTGGATATGCGTATTTAGAATTATGCGTTGTTACAACTGGAATGGGACCTTGGAAAGTACAAATGGAGCTCCTGACCCACGTGTGGAGATGCCACAGAATTCAACACTAGGCCTATTTTAGATATGGAATTCTCATAAGAAACACAAATATGGTCCCACGTATGACTTGGAAATGTGGCACTATTAATGCTATGGTGCTCACTGTCTCCTGCCCCTCTGAGAAAACCACTCAGAAAACCAACATCCCTAGTGGTCCTATGATCTATCTTGGATATGATTTTTGATACTGTTGATTCAGAAATCCAGCATGATTAACTTAATCCCCAATTTTAAATTCTAATGATACGGTTTGCGGTATCGTTCTTTATACTGCTGTCTGCTCATCAGATGAAGAGCTGTTCTTGGCACGCATTATCCACCCACCAAAGCAGAAGGGCACAGAAATAAGCCCAGATTTGCGTTGGAAAAGCTTTGAGTCATACACACTCAAGAAGGGTCCATGGAAATGAGTTAACACATGAAGGATACATTTGATTCTTCCCTCTGAACTCTGGTTGCTTAACTAATTCAGAGAACTCGGTGAAGTTCAGCCTTTGGTTTGATGGAGTAAATTTATATTGAAAATGGTGTATATTATATATTATTTAAAATATTGCTTGGATATCTTTTTAAAGTGAAAGGTATGTCCATGTTTTTATAAATTAATATTTTAAGAATGAAAATAAGTTTCATAACATCATAACATGGAACTTAGGTTTAAGTGTAATTCCATTTGTTTGTAGACAAAGATTCTTGTAAATTTTTTTTTTTTTTCATATTTGTTTGTAGACAAAATGTTGAAAACAGTATATATTCAATATTACTTGAATACTCTTTTGATATACTCTTTAAAATGAAAGACATATGGTGAATTTTAAGAAGCAACAGAGTAAGCAGTTGTCATTTGGTTAATCTTCAACCAGACCCATCCTGCCAAAAGTTGCAAGAAGCTTGAAGATGCAAGGACGAGCGTCAGCCTCCATGTGGTATGGTTTCTGAAAGTTTGTTTAAGGCATTGGAATAAAGGTTACCTTTATTGACAAAGTTGGAAAATCATTTTGTTAGTTTAGTATAGTCCAAGTAGTACTGATGATGTCATATTCCTCCATGATGAAATAACTATTCCTGGTTCCACACATGCTTACGTTAACCTTTGGGTTCATGAATCTTTGGGATTTGCTTTTCCAATCCAACAGAATGATGCTTATTTTTTCTTAAAAACTTTGCCTACGTGCATGCACGCATGTGGTCGTACTGTAATTCTTTATATGTTCACACTTTAGGTTGTTTGCCATTATAGTTGTATTAGGTTTTTGGAGTAGCGGGCTATTCTTTTCCTATAAACAAGATAAAACTTTATTCTGGACTGTTGGCAGATCAACATTTTGGTGTTTGAAAAATGGGAGAAGAGGACCACAGCATAGAATATTGGTTTCAAATCTTTTTCCTCCAATTTTTGCCGGGAAAATGGTGAACAGAAAACTGGAAGAAACAGCGGTTGAGAGATGAAGAAAAATCTTGTACTTTTGAAGAAAATTAACTGGAGCCCATAGAAGAAACCCAATCCAATTTCCATATTAAGGAGCCCAATCTCTCTCTTTCAATGGCGTGGCAGACGAGAAACTGTCTTGAGCTTTAAGGTTCTTTTCTTATGCTCATGCAAATTGAAAACGATGATTTCCAGAACAGAAAGTAAGCCCAAAACACAAATGTAAGCGCACTCAAAGTGGCTCAATTGGCTTGACTCTAACCTCGAACCAACTTGGAGCTGAAGAACCTGGTCGTGGGATTGCCTGTCCATGAGCAAGAAAACACTGCCATAAGATAAGGATTTAAAGCCCACCTTCATTTTCTTCCATTCAGTTGTGATGAATTGGCTCTACCACAGCCACTGGTAAGCTCGGAGACTCGTAGTGTACTGGGTTACTTTATCATTGTTTTACTCGTTCTTAAGTACTACTCTTGAGTTCTAGGCTCTTGAAGCTGTGAAGGTACTACTTTTGCTCGTTTGGGCAAAATCGGTTTATGGTTTTCACGCAGCTTTTGTGAATTTGGATCGCTTTTGAGTGTTGGATAAACGGTTTGCGGTTTCTGCTGCTAGTTTCCATACCTCTGCATTATCCTTTCTTCTTGTGGTTATAATATCACATGTTCTTAGAAAATTTGTGAATTCTTGTGACGTTACTTGGACCATTCTTCATCCAATAGTGACTGGAATGTTGGAGAAAGCTCTGAGGTTGGGGTTGTTTAGCTGTCAATGGTTTGCCGACAGTAGTGTACATTTTCAAAATATATATATATTACAATGCCAAACTCACGCATATGAGGGTTTGTTTTCCAAATCTCACAATTAGTAATTCGTACTAACTTATTACTAAATTAGCTACCTAAGTGACAACAATAGTATATTGGTGGGCAATTGTATAAATTGAGCCCTTAGAACCAAGAAGGGATATAATTTTTATCCTCTTCTTGATTATGCCTTGAAATGGAGCATTTTTGTTATGGAATACTAAGATATGAAATATTTCCTAGTAAGATATTAGGCTAATTTTATGTATTGCAATTAGTGTATATATTTTCATGTATAATTGTTGGTATAGTTTCCATGTAAAGCTTCATTGTAGGTCTATATAAAGACCTCACACTGTACATTCTAGCCACGGCAGTATCGATAGAGAGATTAGTTTTCACACTATTCTCATTTTGTTACATGGTATCCAAGACCTGCACCGTCCAAATTACTTCTGCCCTTCTTTTCAATTCCATTTGTCCAAATGCCTAGGGTCCTCTCTACTACCTTTTTTTCTTTTTCCCCATCTACCCTTATCCTTTTTAATTCTCCCATTTTTGTCTCATTTTTTTATCCCTTTCTCAACCTTAGCCACCACCCTAATTTTTTCCTTTCCCGCAATAACCTCAACCCAATTTTCTTAGTTCCCGTAATACCCCTGAACCTTCTATTATTTCCAATTTTACCCTTCCAATCCCTAGCCGCCACATCATACTTTCCAACCACAGTCCATTGCTGCACTAATGGCCACCAATCACATGGAAAAACCCAAAATTCCTCCTCATTCTACCGCTAAAAATGTTGTTATCCTCATCACAACCTCCATTCATGACCCATACTACCTTTCGATTGCAAATCTGTAGGTTGGCTACGTTGTACCCTGCCGTCTCATTGAGATATCCAACTACACCCTTTGGGTATATCAAGTGCTCACCATCTACCTCATTGGATTTCTAACTAGTGAGCTCACTCGTTCAACTATTGATGCCGATTAGATGGCACAGTAGGATCAAGCGCATGCTGCTGTAATAAGCTAGCTCATTAACTCTATCAAGCACTCTTTAAAAGGACTCATCTCCTACACAAAATATGTGTTGAAGATTTAAAAGCTTCTTTGAGACTCATTTAACAAGATCTTTGACACACAATGCTACAGGCTTCACTAGGCCATCTCTAATCTCCACCTCGCTAGCGGTTGCACTAACTCTAAATTGATCGACTTCTTCATATGATTGAAAGATCTATGGAGTGATCTCAAAACTTAAGAAATTCCTCATGGATCTCCCTGAAGAATTTCAAAATCTGTGTACCTAGATTCTCTCGTGAGATTCTCTACCTTTAGTGGAGTGCACATACTTTCCCTTCAAGAAGGCAATTCACTAGTGCAATGGGGCCTCCATCGGCAATGTTGTTGGTTTTCATGGCTTACATTTCTCTTCCAATGATGATGCTTTTGGTTGGCCTGACTAGTCACTTAGGTGGAGTGGATTGAGCTCCCCGCACACTCTAAATGCATGCCCTTCCCGCAAGCCCAACCTGCCTCATGTTGTTAGGGCTGCTTGGCCCAATCCTACCCCTTTTTTTGGGCCCCTAACTGATCAATAGGTGTGCTCCCACTACAAGAAGCCCGACCATATTCATAAGCCTTGCTTCTTGTTGGATGGGTACCCTTCTAGTTAGAAGCCCAAACAATGCAGTGGGTTTTCTCGCGAACACTCTACTGGGCATGGACTTGCCGCTTACCACACGATTGTTGACATTTCGGCCTTCTCTCCCCACCTTGGTTTTAGGCCCCCATCCCTAGATTAGTTTTTGCTATAGGCTCATATGGTGGGCCTCCTTATTCCTTTGGGCTTTCTCTGCCCCTTTATCCTTGCTCAGGATTATTAGGTCGAACCTTTCCTACTTTTGGTAGCATCTTTGGCGGCTCTTCTAGACTCACCCTAACTCCTGACCAACGTGCCTAACTAGTCACCATGATTAATCAAATGGGCCCAACTAACTCCAATGTTGACTTCATAAGTATTTCTCCTCTCTTGACTTCACTCTATTTGAATTGGATTATTGATTCCAAGGCTAGACCTCATTGTATGTCATTTATGATTTTTAAATTCATACTATCCATGTGCTTCCCCCATATATATCCATTTGCTTGACCAAACTCGTAGCCTAGTTACTCATCTTGGCCATTATTGGCCTAATCCCTAATTACATTTATGCCATAGTTTATATTGTTGGATCCTATAGCAACCTAAGATAATGGTGAATTAGATTTATCAATAATTCTTTTGTGTTTTTTATTTTAACTAAGTGAAGTAATTAATAATTATATGGAAGCAAGTAAAGCACTCACACAACACAAAGACAATGATTTTTGGTAAGTGATTCAGCCCAAGCCACCTTGACACCTACTCCACCCCACTTTAGCAACCTACTAAAGTCACTCTTTCAATCAACTCAACAATTGAATACAAGGGATATACAACCCCTTACAAGGGATAACAAATCCCTTAATCATGGTTACAAGTTCTCTCCCAAATGTTACAAATTTGGAACTAGGCTTCTACAAAATATACAATATTAATTTAAAAGCCTCTAACAAATGCGACGAAGCTATTACATAATGGTTTAGACAAAAGTCCTAAATTTTGTTCATGCCCTAGTAATTTTCACTTGCAGAAAATCAACTCAATAACAATTTATACTGAAGCACAAAGTGATTTTCTAACAAGTAAATAAGAGTAAAAGTGAACTCAAAATATAATCACCTAATGAAGATTCAAATTGTGAGCTAGATGATCTTGAGTAAAGAATGAGAGTTTCTTAAATGAAGCTAAGTTTTATGTGATTTTCATCCACCAAATACTAGTAAGCATTCTACTCTTAAATAGCTTCAAATGGACTAAACTTTCACTTCCAAAGAGCTATTGTAACATCTCTGGAGCATATCACATCTTCCCATTAGAGCTCTCTCTTTCCTCATTCTCTGCTTGATTTTGTACTCATATGAGAAAAGGAAGATGGGACTTGCATTTTGTCTCAATCCTATTCAAAATTGTGCTCCAAAATGCTATTGTTTTGTCCAAATTTTAAGTTAATCATTTGGAGCTTTGTGGAGGCAAAACAGGTCATGGGTCGGGTTTCTTGGTTTCACTTGAATCTTCCTTAATCCTTTTCAATCTTGAAGTAAATCTTCATGGGTACTTCATTGATCAAATAATCAACTTTTTGATTGACAAACCCCCATGACTTTGGCTTTAGAAATACTCTAATATATTTCTAATTGCTCTTTCAACCAATTAGGTCATGGGTTGCGAAGAACACCTTAATCTCTTCAATTTGATCATCTTTAAGCAATGGGTTACTAATTTTTCTTCACAGATTTCTTCTTATCTCTGATAGCTTTTAAATAAGTCAATTTTTTCTATCATCAAAGTAGTCACCGGCAGCCAATTTTGAGTAGCGAGTTGTAATGCAATTGGGTGTCAAACAAGTTGCATTAGCTTCATGAGTTGTGCACTAAGCAGTTAGGTTGTGCTAGTTCATAGGTAGTTGGGTCGTAAGTCATAATGCATTCTGGGTAGCAATCTAGGTTGCGTGGGTCGCATCCAATAGTAGTTGGTTCGGGTTTGGTCTCGCGAACAAGCTCACAGGGTCTCACCCTACATTGTGGATTAGGCTCACATACTAGACTTCCGGTTCACGGGCTCATAGGTCTAGATCATGCAATAGATTGGGTCACCCATCATTCATTTTGGGTTTTCTGATTTTTCCTACACAATATTCACATATTAATATAATTCTCTTTTTCTCATCATTAAAATGTTAATATATTCTAATATCATTAAAATATATTTTGACATTCTCCCCCTTTTTTATGAACATAAAATAAAACATTTTGATGCAATGCAAGTAGGTTTCAGCCCTATAATTTTCAAATTTATGAAATAGGCATGAATACTTTCAAAACACTACCTTCAAGCATATATTGATGCATAAAATATGTCAAGGCTAAAGCAAATCAATATAACAAATAAGAAATATATTCTCTTATAACAAGTCATATATTTCTTCCCCTATAACAAGTCCAAAATACATCAAATATATATGATCAACATAGCATCATAGCATATTTCTCCCCCTTTTTGTTTTATCAACACCAAAATCAATAAACTATGGACCACAAAAATACAACATGGTGTTATTTCAACATTTCAAAAAGGCTCATAGCTCCCCCTCAAAGGTAGTTTCCTTGCAAATTAGTCCAACCAGCCATAAAACAAATGAGGTAGGATCATATACATGAAATAGAAACAATGGTCATCATAATAAATGAATTAAAAAACATTTAAACATGGAGAGAGTTGTTGTTTCTTTTTTGCAATTAAAGGAATTGCCTTGTTTGCATGATAATATCTACCTTATATAACCATAAAGGCAACACACTATCTCAACACATATCATGTTCTCTTTCATATTCATCTTGCATGAACCAGCAATACATATGTATAGATTTGCAACAAAATATATGATAACAGAGGTGTACATAGCAACAAAATCATATTTCAACAACATCATATTAGCATAAATCACAACAAAATTGAGTTCCAGAAAAACAAAATTTAGATTTCAGCAACAAATAGCAATAGGTACAAATCTTACAGTGCATATGTTAGGGCAATAGAAACAATAAAGATGGAAAGATCATACCAAATATGATACTCCCTCTAAGAAGCAGCATGTACCATTGTTGGAGTTTGAAGTTTGCAGCAGAATACCGAGATAAACTCCCCCTCAAACTAAAAATGGCCCCTTCTTGTTACAAGAAAGGAACTGTTGATTAACAATGAAGGCTTCTCCAATCATAAGATTGATGAAAAGCACATATATGTTAATACATTCATGTAGTGATGCAGATTTTGTAAAAACTAAACCTATAAATCATTTACATTACACATTCATAATTCTCTTTGAAGATAACAAAACCTTTCTTTATCAAGAGGTTTGGTAAAGATGTTAGGAATTTGGTGAAAAGCATTAACATATTTTATAGTGACAATCCCCTTAAAGGCATGATCCTTTATGAAATGGTGTCTAAGATCTTTTTTTAGTTTAATAGCACTTGTGTTATCACATTTTAAGGGAATAAAACTTTGAAAGGAATTAAAATTGGCAAGTTGATTTTTTATCCAAAGAACTTGTGCACAACAACTACCCATGGCAATATATTGAGTTTCAATTATAGAAATAGCAACACTTTGTTGCTTCTTGGAAAAACATGAAACTAACATATTCTATAATGATTCGATTCCACTTGCTGGCTTAAGTTCTCCTTGCACCATGCCCAACAACAACACCCAAAAACTAAAATGTTTAAGGCTCCTCCTTAACTGATGCCAACTAGTATCAAATATGAATAAGCAAGTAATACACAATATGTTGGTATATTTAAGCAAACCAAAATAATATTGTAAATGTATATTCTAGCAATCATATCCTCACATTATTATCCAATTATGTTTTCATATGCATTCATTTAGTCAACAATCATCATAAGAGATAGATTCAAGAAGATTTAAAATGCATTTTCATGGTGGAGAACTTCATTTCCTTTACTACACTTAGATAGGTCAAACATAATATTCAAGTGCTATAATTTCTCCCTTATATAGTCACAATGAGTGTAGCACATAATTTCAATACATATACATCATACTGAATGTTTTTTGTATTCACTCTTTAATCACTAGCAAACTAAAACTTTACATATCTTTATATTTTACTGCATAAAGGTTTTTACATTTTCATTATTTGCAATAGCAAACAAAACTCATGTATATTCAACCTTCATCCCAATGTCTCATTCAACAATGTATTCATATATACCCCATCATTCAACAAAGTTGAAACCTTTTAAAAACATCTAGCAAAGAACATACTTACATAATCATGTTGTACGGTTTTTGTATTCCTTCTATTTGCAATAGCAAATACATTTTAGCATTAAGCATAATGTCATAAACATCCTAAAATCATTTTCAAGATGTAAATATCCTTCTTTCTCTTTTGAAAGTATTATCAATATAAGAGTAAGATAGAAAAATATACTGAATACATGGAACGTTCAATGAGCCTTTGCTTCCTTTACTTTCCTTCAATTTCATTGTAACTTGAATGCATAATATATAAAAAGCAGCAAAGTACTCAAGTTTGATGCAATTAAGTTATCATTTATATGACATTTGAATATATGTTTCATAGTAAACTTCTCATTTCATAGTGTTGTATTGTAAGATTGTATATGCAATGAATGGGTAGTAATTTACCACAATAATTTGTTTCAACAATGTATCACATTAAATAATAGTTCTGTAAATATTCCAAACATGCATCTATGTATTTGTAAGATAGGTCATTTTTCACAACAATTGGTATTGGAGCCAGATTTCAAGCTTAGGAGCATCACACATGTCAAATTAAGCTAGATTAGCACTAAACAAGAGATATGTTTTATTCTCCTTAGTAGTTTCTCATACAAAAATCTAGCCTTTGGAAAAAAGGAAAAAAAAAAAAACATATTTTTGCTTGCATATGGCCAAAGAAAAGTGTTTTAGAGAAAAGAATGCCATATATGAAATTCTTATATTATGATATATTTTTGTTGTGTTTAGGGTGATAATTCACCACCGTTAGTCTAAACTAATGCCAAGTTGGGTGGACTCATGTTAATGAAGCAAAGCTACATCAAACTAAAGGATAACCTAGAAAAATAGGGCTCTAAATCAACTTAACAACAACAAATGAACATTCATTAAAAATGGTAAAAAAAAAGTACCCAAAAGTGTTACTCCACCAGATCGCCAATTCAAGTTGTGAAACTCATATCGAGACCCATTTTTAAATGCTAGATCAAGTGCAAATGGATTCAAGTGGAGTCAAAGTAAAGCCATGTTGGACAGAACCCAATGCATGGCTAGGTCAAATGCAATTAAATGCAAATAGGTTGGATGGCTCTAGTAAAGATTGGATTAAGTTAGGCTCAAGCCTAATACCTACAAGAAATAGGTTGAGTTTGCTACATACAGGTCAGATCAGACCTAAACTGAGTTGATCTTGCGGGGCACGTGACATGCACATGCTATACTGATAGTTAAGAAGAATCTTCAAGACATGCTTTGATTTGCTACACTTGGCTCAAAAAGAATGCTTGTTGGTTAATCTATTGTAGTTTTTGATCTTGATCGAGGAAGAACCATAAGGGAAAGAAACGGAGATTGATTGCAAATTACCGATTAGGTAGAAAGGACTTAAATAACAGTAAAAATTCTACTATTAGTAGTAAATCAAAAAACGTAAAGAAGAAGATGGTATAGCAACAAAATAGAGTTCAATATGTATTGAAAAAATGTCAAGATTAGTAGTGAACAATGGTACAGTTGTAAATGAATCACGAAATGGGTTGAACCTATAGATGCCATTGGCATAGGAATGACACACACTCACAATGCAAAGGCACACGCACCCACATTCAGATAAAGCGTTTTGACATGTCTTCTATACATATTGGTGAAGCAATTCCCAAGTATTGTTGGCCAATCTCGTAGGGCATTTTGAGTAGTATTTAAGGTGTTTTTGTATTGTAATTCCAAGGTTTAGGGAGGTCTAAAATAAATGAATATTTTTGTTAGTTTTTTAACCTAATTTCTTACATATGGTAAATTTCAGATTTGTTTGACATTGAAAGGATAATATAATAGTCATTAAGGATGATGAAGATGAAATACGAGCAATATAATTTTTGGTGCCTTTGTCTTCATTTATTTAATAGTAGGTATGTTGTTGGTCAAATTGCCACAAAAATGAATTATAGATGTTTTTGCTAGGCTTTATTAAACTTCTTTCTATCAAATTATTCTATTTTTTATCTACTTTGCTAAATATTTAGGATTTTACTAGTTATGCATTTGGCCAATGTATAAGGTTTCTGTGGAAGGTAAATGGCTTAGGAGATTTATGACTACACTCTTTTTTGGGTTTGCAAAGCAAACTAAAAGGGAGGTAAATTAGATCTTTTTTTCTTTTCCTTCAAGAGATGTGAACCAAGTTGTTTTTCTATACTTTGTATGCTATCAAATTAAACCAAACAAGAAGTAAAATCAAACAAAGTAAATAGCATACACCTACACAAAGATAAATCAATTTTCAAGGGTAGTTTGATCCAAGCTACTTAGGCACCTACCTCCACCTCACCTTGTCCTAGCAACCCACTAAAGTCACTTTTTAGTCAATATTTAATTGATTATAAAGGATAACCAATCCTATATACTCCATTATAAATTCCCTCCCTAAAAATAAAAATTTTAGAACCAAACTTCTAAAAATGATATATACTAATGTTTAAAAGCTTTCATTGGTGCCATTAAACAATAACAAAATGTTATGGACAAAAGCCCAAAATTATTTTTCAAAACCTAGCATAGTTTACCTATACAAAATAAATCAATAACAACATGTCGAGTAAAATAAAATCATCGATAGTTGTATAAGACAAGCTTGCAAAATGAAAATAGTAGTAAAATATTTGATATTATCTTAGGAGTACAGAAAATTTTCAAGCAAGATTGAATCTGAGATATTTTGGAAGTAATTAGATGGATCTATAGCTTACTCTTTGCTCTTCCTTTATACATGAAGATTTACTCCTCTAACAAGAAAGAAATTTGAAACATCTATGCTTCTTGACTCATTCTTCCATGCCCTTGCGTAAAATCTATTCTCCTCTGAAATGATGAGACAACCTTTCGTGTTGGTGAAGAATAAGATTGATTTATTTTATGTTTTAAGCAGAGTCCCTAGCTAGAAAAAACGATGTTGTATTGAATTTGATTTTAAATTTCCCTTAGCTAAACAGCATCATGTTGCTTTATCACTTTCTTTTCTATGTAAATTCTACTTGAAAACTTTAAGCATTTGACACCTTCAAGAGGCCTTTTCTCTCTTTCCTTTTTTATCATTTTGTTTATTTTGTTAGGCTTTTATGAGAAAACCACTTAGGTTGCTCCAAAAACTACATTAGATGCCTTGAAACCCTCAAATGCTTCCAAGGTTACACGTTGAGAACTTTGACCCTTTTTTGTGTTCCATGGCCATATGTTTTCCTCAAGCCTTGCCCCATATTGATAAAGATGAAATGTTACTACTCCATGAGGATCTACTAAAAGGAGAAAATACTAACTCTAAGCATTTATATATATTCGTGCGTGTGTGTGTGTGTGTGTATCACCAAAATTATTTTTCAAGCATTTTTGAATGATGATGCAAGATTTGTTCTTCATTCAGTACCTTCATTGTCATCTTTTTCACAGTGGTAAAGGGAGATAGTTTTATCTATTATACAATTATGTAGGATCTCTTGGTTATGCATTTAAACAAGACATCAAAGGGAAGTAGATATTTCATGAGCTTACAATGCTCCTAAATAAGTATTTGAGAAAGAGAGTTTTCTTTATCTAGTTCTTCCAGTATGTTGTCAATTGACAAGAGCAAAAGGGGGAGACAATTATGTGATACCAGGAGCAAAAGGTAAAAAAAATGGAAAGCCCCAAGTGATGAACCCACATGCTAAGATTTTGAGATAGTAAGGCATTTTAGGAATTATTGTAAGCTCAAAAGTAAAGTTATTCTTCAAAGAATATTTAGTTCTTTCCAATAGGTAACATTGCATATGTGGGGGAGGTAAAAATGGTTTTCACTATTTGGATTTCATATGTTTGGACCGACTAAATGATACTAGTACAAATTTTGTCTTGATTTTGGATGAGTTAAACTTCAAGGGATTCCACACCATAAAGCCAATTGTTTCTTTGATAATAAAAGATGATGAGGATGAAATTGTTTATGACATTGACACTTGGAGATATAATGTTCATTAGGAGGGAACTAAATAGATTCATAGTTGAGGTAGAGTTGATAGATGAGTAAAGATTATTGTGTTAGTTGGTGTACCTAAGATCACTCAATTAGTTAATATTACTTCTCTAAGTACTATATCAATGATAGTAAAAGCAATAGGACCTATTTTATCTTTAATCACTCTATAATTGAAATAACCACAAAAGAATAGTTAAACTTATAAGATATTCCCCAGTGTGAGCTAATGTTAAAGGAGAACCTATGATGGTGTGATTACTTCTTGTGAATAGTTATAATCGATTGTCAAATAATACACCATATGATGTGGATAGTTTTAGGGTTATAGGGTAATATGATATATTCTTCTTGGTAATTATGAGGATTTTGATATTGTTGATATTGAGTTTAATGTCAACTTATTTTGCACTACATAAGCTTATGAGATTTGAAGTTAAAGAAAAATATAATGTGCAAGTAAAAGAAAGTTCATACGAATTTCTATTAGTTCTTAGGTGGTAATACTTGAAATTCTACATATTCATTAGTATGTGTGGATTTGTAGGATCTCAAGCAACAAAATTGATGTTTACTTTAGAGTGACTTCCTAAGATATGTCGTTCACTTCTCAAGGATGTTAGTAGCAAAATTGGTTGTTTAACCTTGCAAGGGCTTTTGGAGAAGTTATAAAGAGAGTTTATGGCAGAGCTTGACATGGAAGACCTAAGAAAAATATGATATATTCTTAATATGAGATACTTAAGATGAAGTGTTGTAAGATTTCTTCAACTGAATTGAGTTAAAGAAAAAGATTCAGAGAGATCCATCTATTAAAGTCCATATGTTTTTCATGTATGTTCTTAGTTAACATTTCAAGCTATTAGAAGATATACGTGATTAGAGACTGTTGAAGTTGTACCAAAGGTAGATAACTTGAGGATTAACCTATATGGCTAGATAATGCACATAGAGTAGATAAGATTAGTAAATATGAATGTCTATGGTGAGACTCCTTAGAGTGAGATATGAACTTGAGAATCTAATGAACTATCCAAAGATGATGTTCCTTTAGCTGAGTATCCTTTTATCATACCAAATATAGAGGAAGAGCTCAAGAAACAATGGGAGAAATGTTTTCTAACATAACTAGTGTGCTAATTAGGATGGTAGGTTGATGTTGATAGTTTACTCAACTATTAGAAGACTCAAAGATCAAGTATGCAACAAATTAATCTATTGTGTAGGCTTGTTGTACTATTTTATTTCAAAATGAGTAAATTGTTAGGAATTTGAGTAAAACTTATTATGCCTAGATATATTCCAAGTGTGTTATAGGAATATTATAGAGGTTATTTTCCTATCTATTAGTAAGGTATTCTTAGTAGTATTTGGTTAAAAGTCTTAGCAATATTTGGCTAGGATTCCCTTTGGTATTAGTTTAAAAAACAAAGACCAAAGGAAAACCTAATGGGCTTATAAGAGGCTAAAAAGAGGGTTGCACCTTTTAAGGGTGGCAACCACACCTCATAAGGATGGCAACTAAAAGGTTCTACTTTGTGTTGTAATTATTAGCTAAGAGATAATCCAATATGTAAGTAATGAAGACACAACCTAATGAGAGAGCTATTGTGAGTGCTAAGAATAGCTATGTGAGGGCTATGAGTCAGTCTTGTAATCAATAATTTTGTATTCTCTTGAAAAAACTTAGTAAGAGAAATGGTTGATATATACACTGGTGATCATGGATGAAAGGCACTGTATTAGTCTAAACCACTTCAAATCTTATATCTATTGTGTGTGTGTGGATTGGTTTATGTATTTATATGTTCATGTAATGGGTTATTTTCCACAACAAGGCATGTGTAGTATGGAAACATTAATGGAACACTCTACCTTAGTAATCACCACCATTATTAGTAGAGTTCTTGTTTACTAATACTATGCAATAACAATTTTTCATATTAGAATTTCATTGCCTTGATTGTAAATGTTTATGAGTCATCTAATTGTAAATGGTAAACACAAGACTAAATAGCATAATAAATTTAATGGGAAGCTTTATACCAAAGTTCATGCACTTGATTGTAGATGCTTCTACTTTCCAAAATTAGACTAGCCAAGAAATTGGGAGTTAATTGGTAGCAAAATAAATTAGCCACAAGTATTTTTGCTTTTGGTTTTCATACTAAAAAGCCTTTCCCATGCACTAGGTAGTCTTAGTACATGCATCCTGAGGGGTCACTTAACTTATTGAACCTATGTTTAGTCTATAGGTTGGCACCCCACTTATGTGGATGGATTATTTTTATAATCCTTGCCATAAAGTGTGATAGTTGGCCTTGCACTTACACCAGTGTTTAAGATGGATTGATCCTTTTTTGAAAATAATCTTTTCCTAAAAGTTTTGATCTTTCCATAGGTCTTTTGGCATATACCACTAGCCCTTAAGGGAAAATTTAAATACCATGTCCTTTGGATTTAAGTCCAAAGACCATCTTTGGTAGTAAAAATTCTATTAAACCCTTCATTTATGAAAAAATGGAAAGTTCCCTAGTTTTGGGTTTAGCAATTTGGGTTTTTTCTTTGGAAAGGCTTGAGCTACCTCTTGCTTTTTCTTTTTAGTCTAATGGGCTAAATCCACCTTTTTGCCTTTGCTAAAAGCAATTGGCTTTTCTTTAGCTTGATATGCATTGGTTATAGCAAATATCAAATCTTGGAAACTAACCTCAAGGTTAGATTAGGCTATAGCCTTTGCCAATTTTTTTATTTTCTCCCCCTCATGAAGCATCTTGTGGAAGCATCTTGTGGGCTTTAGGAAATGCCTATGTTTGGGCTGGTTTAGCATGTTAGGAGGCCAAAACTAATGGTTTGGAACTAGAGGCAATTCTAGCTATAGGTATGGCCACTTAAGTTATGGATACTCCTCCTAGAGTAGTTGTCATATGGGTTGTGGGTACTGCTTGAGGAGTAATCACTTCCTTAAATATCTTTTTAGACATTTCTCTAGCCTTGGATTTAATGTCATAGACCCAAGGTGTAGGATGCTTAAGAGGTATTTTGGGCTCTCTTTAAGGCTTTCGGTAAGTGGTTAACTTTTAATGGATTTGATTTATGTCCTTTTATTATCATTAGACCAGAATTAAGCCTACCTCTTGAGGCCCAAATACCTTGTGATTTTTTAAGTGTTTTCCCACACTCTTTAATGGATTTGTTGTCTAATATGATACTTCCTATACTTCCTTGCAAGAATTCTCATATTAGAAAATCAGGTAGTGAGTTGTCATCACCATTCATGTGTTCACATTAAAATCAAAGACATATAAAATGGCTTATCATAAGCAAATATTTGCTTAAATATGGGGTTCATCAAATTGTTCTTAAGAATATTCTTCGTAGCACTACAATCAATTCTTAAAAAGAATCTTTGTTTCAAAAGGTCATCCTAAAACTTAAATATGCATAGCAAAATGGTTAAGATCTCTTTATTTATAGTGGAATAATTCTTCTAAGTAGGATTCTAGTGTTTCAAGACAAATGGAATCAGTCATTCCTTCTCACCTTTTATTTGTTTTAGGATACCACTACATCCTAACTCAAACGCATTAGTTTCTACTATCTTTGGAGCTAATGGATCTAGAAGGTATAGGAGAGGGAGCTCTTTACCCTTTTCTCAACCTTTTTGACTATGGTCAGTTTCTACTACTTTACGTAAAAAATCTTGCATCGTTTGCTACTTAATAGAATCTTATAAAAATTATCTTAATTTTTAAAGGTTTGTTTTAAGGAAGAAATAAGTTTTACAATATGGTATTAACACATATAATTAAGTGAATAAAAAAATATATTATGACCCATTGTTCAAGGGTAGAAACTCCCTTATAATATCACTTATAAAAGCATACCATTTCACCTCAATTACTGCGAGAAAGTGTGCCAAATGTTTCATATTGTTTACACTTGCGTTTTATATCTTAGTAGCAACTTAAAAATGCAAAAAAAGGAAATGAACTTTTAAGTCATTTTTATGCCGCATTTGCACTAACTTCCTTTTTTCACATAGTATTAACGACGTCACATATATCCTTTTAGGACATTATACGACACTAAACTCTGGATTTTCCGCACCTTGCTACAGTACCACTAATGTTCTGAGCTGAAGTTTCGGGTACTATCCTGATCAAAATAGCACTCATCTTCAAGATGCTGTGCTGATTTTGATATAAACGTGAAGTTATGATCACTAAACTTGAAACGCAAAGACTTATTACTGCCAGAAAAGATGCAGGACATCATGCTCGAGTCTAAAGCATGCCCATTTTCTGTTTGTATTGGCTAACCAAGCCCACAACGCAACTCTGATAGGACCTGAAATTGAGGCCTTTATTGAAACATGTATTGGTTGTCAGATAAAAGAAGACAAAAGTGCGATCTGTTGGGAGGAAAATCTTAATTCGTGAGCCTTTGGTATGGGGGATGTGATCGGCTGTAAGTACACACAAAATAAACATAAAAAATATCAAGAATTTTATATAGTTTAGACAAATAAATCTTACACTCACGGAGTAACAATTTACTTACTATCTAGGAGCTTTCATTTTCTTGTAAAGCGCGCCCGCCCCCCCCCCCCCCCCCCCCAAAAAAAATATATATATATATATATAAAATAAAAAATAAAAATCCGAAAGCCTCATTTATGTGAATCATGAGAGACTAAATTGAAAAAAAAAAAAAATCCTCATTTTGTTTACCTACTGTGAAAAGTCACCATTCTACTCCTAGTTTAGATCCCACAACTGACAACTATCAACTATAGACAATTAATTTTACAAAGCTCAGGCACAGAACAATTTAATGGAGAGAAGTTTCGGAATCTCCTCTCACAGAAGTAATCTTGAGAGACTTAAACTACAAACGGAAAGAAAAAGAAAACAAGCTTGAAGATTTTCTCTTCAATGTGAAGTGATAAAATCAATCCAACAGAAGACTTATTCCTTCTGTTTTAGAAGTATATTGTTTCACTATCAGTTAACCCTGCATGATTTGATGCGACGCTAGATGTCCTTTATTCAATTACCTTTGGGCACAAATCGCCAGAGGTCTACAGCAATGTCCACTTCCTTTTTCTTGTGAAATTTGTATAGTTGCGGCACATCAAATCGAAGCTGACAAGAATAAAAAGTGATGTGAGAAGTCGTGTCCATAACACTACATAGCCATCAAGACAGACGTGGAATAGCATAATATACAGGAATAAGCAGGCAACAAGGAATGTCAAAACAGAATAAGGTCTGAAATAATTGCCAACATCTCGAAGGAAACTACACCAGGCAATTTACTGAAAAAGGCCATCATCTTCACCTACCTCGCATAAAACCTCAGCACTGCTTGTATTGAAGTCTCTTAAGGCTGCCCTTTTGATATGCTGCAATGATGAAAGAAGAATAATGGCACGAGATGAAGCAAGATCCACAGTCCACAATCAATTCATGCCTAGATGCATTGCTTGACATGCTGAATCTTATTTTTGCAGTTTGAGGCCCAATTTTGATTCCCTAAAAGAGCTATGTGCGGATTGCAAACTGTATATCAGTTAGAAGTAAAAATATAAGTTTCAAGAAAGAAAATGCAGCAATTGTTCTCCATAGTAAACCATCCCCGCCCATATAGTGGCCTAATATAAAGTTTACACACGCTAGACTCTAAAATAGCCTCACCTCCCTCAAGTATCTGTTACTGGAAATGATTACAAAGTAGTAAACAAGTGGTTAGTTACGTTACTACCTTAAACCAAATAATTAGTGTGATATAGAGGCTGATAGTAAAGCACAACAAATTATGTCATCTCGGAAGTGCCGATAAGTATTATGACAGAGTTAAAATGTCAAAGTACTCACATCTCTTGTTGAGGTCTTATGCAGGGAATAAACTGCTTGAGAAGCAATCTGCCAGAAGAAGCAATATACGGAATGTATTTTTTTCAGAAATAGTAATGTCCTCAGATGCATCTAAACCATCAATGGTAAGAAATTATTCCCATTATTTACCTTTAAAGCCACAGAGAGGAAATCCATGTCAGCGCCCTTTTTCCGGGTTCCAAATGGAGGATTCATTACAACAGTATCAACGATTTGACCTAATTAGGTGATCAAGAAAATAAAAGAAATAAATAAAGAAAATTAGTCAAAAAGTGAGCATCAAACTATTTTCTACCTTATAATTCTACACATATATCTTACAAGGAAAATGCACAGAAGTTGTCCACAGCCACACTGCGGATAGTCCAAAAATTAAACTAGTGTTCATTACTACTTTGTTAACTTTTAAATTACACATAACGCATCATCCCAAAACCAAAACCAACACCCAAGTTTCCCCAGAAACCCCTCCTTTTCAGGCAAAAACAAAAATATGAAGACAGAAAAGGAGGGATAGAGAGAAATATGCCAAAACTAGCTGTCCTGGACATCAAATGAGAAACAACACCCAAATTCTGAGAACCTATTGATACAAGATTATCAGCCAAGTTATTGGAATTGAAGTCCCAGCCATCTATGCTTCTGATTAGCATAAAAACCGTTCTTCATATATCTCATCCCTTAATTTATTCCTAAATTAAAAATCAATGCAAGGTGCTCTGTTAAACTTGTATGCTATGCCCCAAACCAGTTCAGCAATATTACTCAAGGTAGATGATTAAAACAAAAGTGACAAGACAAGTTCCTTCCTCTTGAAATTCACGAATTTCACACAGAAGATAAAGAAACCCCAATCGGAGTTACAGCACTGTAACATGAAGGCAGTCGGTGATCAAAAACCATTTTCTTTTCAAACCTACAAAACTTGGACGTATGTAGACTAGTTGTTTCTAAAAATAGTAAATGCTAACTTAATTTGCATCAAAAAGAGAAAAGGCCATATTATAAATATTGCATATTGCAAAGTAACAGTAATATGTTTGGATTCCTAGACTTTTATGGAAATCATAAATGTCAACCATCTCATTTAGCCCTGATTTTCTGACAAAAGAATCAATTAGGGGATTCTGCTTCAACAAGATCGACACAGAGAATAGGGGGTTAGTTTTGCAAGTTGTTACCTCTCCAACCTAAGTTCTTGATGTCAGACTGAATAAAGTTTAAGTCCAGCTGCAGATTCAAGAGATTAAGAAAGCAACAACGCCTTAGTTGAATCACAATTGGTGCAGAAACAAAAAGAAAACAATCTAATCATTGAATATAAATCAACGATGGCATATATAAAGATACGGAGAGAAGACAAATGACTTGAATCATTCTCATCCACAGTATAGACATTTGGAAGGAAGAAAAGGCAAAATAAATAAATAATCATGGCAAAAGAATCAAGCTGAACCTCTTTCAGCCAGGCATCTCCTATTCTATTAACTATAAACATAACAAGAGAACACAACTATGAATGGAAAAGGCTATCAAAATCAACAAAACAACCATACCTCAAGATCCTCTGCATTTAGTGATGCTATTTCCAGAGATTGTGGATCAATGTCGATGCCAATAACATGTCTATTCAAAATAAACAAAGTTAACAGCAGTCCAAATTTATACAAATTGGAAAACTATCATCTGGAAATCAAAAGAAGTTTCTTGAATTTCCGTGATGTCAAATTTTTTCCTATGATTTTGAATTGATTCAGGTTAAGGGGATTAAGAGAACAGGCAGGAGGTGGGTCGATAGACCACAAGGCCCAAGATATTAGAGAGTAAAGCCAATTCAGAACAGTTGATATCTAAGGTTTCGTTCGTGAATGTATTCATCATTAAACCTCTGCTAAGGCTTAGCAACCAAAATGAGCATGAGAGAGCAGAAAACAAAAAGAAGGGAAATGAAGCTACTCACTCCGCACCCAAAAGAGCTGCCGCAGCACCTAATGTACCACAGCCACAACCTAGATCAACCACGACCTTGTTGCTGACATCCCCAAATGAATTTTCTGCCTGAAATGCTTCCATCGTGTACCAATCAAAATAAAAGAAATAAACGATACAAAATTAAATTATAATACAAATCAGAATGTTAAGATCTACAACAGCCATTGGGAAGAGCAGCGTTTGGCATTACACGACAATAACCAACCATGCAATAACTATATTCCCCATCAAACTTTCAACCTCAAAGAAGCGACCTTTAAACGGCTTTCTGAACTGAGAAAAGCAAAAAGAAATTCAAGCTATTATCAAAAACCAATACTTAGAGCAACAACTATTTTTTTATTTCATCATTTAGAAACTTCTACCATGGAATGTCAAATAGCTTTATTTTACAAACAAATAATCGTTATCGACAAAGACCCAGACCAGCCAGCGACCAAACTGAATGATAGAAAGGAAGTCTAGAAGCAAAAAGAAAGAGAAATAGAGAGGAATAACGGCTAACAGGCTAACAGGCTAACAGGCTAACAGGCTAAATGCCATTTTCTATGAGAATCATTAAAGAAAGAAGAAAAAAATTAAACAGGGAAGAGAGGGAAAGAAAGAGAGTTACAGTGTAAAGCATCCGAGACGCAATGTGGGGTCCAGTTGGATATTGCTCCAGCTCCACCTGAAGCGGCGAAATCCACCGAGAGTCATCAGGTAGTGATCAAGAAACCGCTAAATATGCCGAACAGTACTTGGTCATTCACAGAGAGAGAGAGAGAGAGAGAGAGAGAGAGAGAGTGACCTTCGGATTGGAGAACTGTTGAAGATCACCAAGAAGGCCTTCTAGTTGCTTCAGCTTCATCTCCCGTCCGCAGAAGAATCCTCCAACGAAGCACGCACGAACAAAAGCACAAAGAGAGAGTTGCGGAATGTGGTGTTGAATCGTTTTCTGGGCCAACAAAAGGAAAAAAAAAAAAAAAGCCCTAATTAATTAATTTTTCCTTCTCAAACGGACGCTAATTAATGAATTTTTCTAAGAGAGGAATAGACCAGAACGTCCTTTCACAGCATTAGACAAAGAAAAGACTAGTTAGTTTATGAAACTTGTTTTATGTAATTTCCCCATAAGTATTTGGCTCGGTTAAAATCAAAAGGTTCTAAATTTAACATTTAGGTATATGAATTTAAATGCGTGTGTTAAAGATAAAATAAAAATGCATGTCCTTTTTATTTCTTCTTCCACGCTTCATTACCTAGCGTCTTGACACACTAATAGATAAGAAGTTCCATTTCTTTCTCCAGTTCTTGACTGTGTTTGTACATGCTTCGAATGGAGCTTCATGCAATCAATCATCCCTGTTTTCAGCCTTTCTTTTTGGGCCACATGATGAACCCACCCCATGTTAATTGTGGAATCAAGATAAACCATTACTTTTTGTACAATCGTCTTTTGCCATAGAATCACATTATTGCACGTCATACATATATCAGGTATCCCATGCATCAGTGAAAATAGGACATTCCAAATCATATAAATATTTTATCTAACATCAGTTTTGTGTAGGTTAAACAACTTTAATTATCCATTCGAGTAACAATTTTTAGCTAGAATATAGGGCTAGCGTTTATCTGAATCTTGATCAGAAAACACGTAAAGAACACTTCTGATGGGATGCCATAAAAATTATCAACTACCGGAATGACAAGCGCCCCAGAGGAGCTTTACATTATCATGCTTACAATACTAACAACTACTTTACAAACTAATACCCCACTGGAAGCACAACTGAAGAACATCCATAAGCAAGTCCGTCCATAACTGCTTTCGTGTTTAAATCTTCATTACAAAACTGTTGTGTTTGGTTCTCTGGATATTTTTGACAAGAACACTTGCAACACTCAAGTACAGTTTCAACACTTTCCTAAGCTCACTATGATGGGAAAAAGTACTTATACAACATAGCGATAAGTGACATATCGGCCTGCAGTCTCACTTGGCCGGATTATCTTCACGACCTGCCCACGCTTCAACCCATAATATCTCGCAATTGGATCGGTTATTTGAATACGAGGTAGCTGAACTCATTTTATACACAAAGCAAACGGTCAAATGCCAGAAGCGGAAGGGAATTGCAATATGCAAAAATAAGATATGCATTAAGAAAACTAACATCCCAAATATGAGATACAGTTAAAAAGATGATATAATGGTAATAACTAAGACTGGTATCCCACTTGAAAAAATTTCTAAACAAAGTAATTGACGATGACTTATGCCTTCATTAGAACAAAACATTAAAATCATTAGAAAGTCTCATGTGTTCTAATCAATTTCATCTAAAAAAAATAAGTAGAACCTCTAGCCACAACGTACACTTCAATTATTGAACTTCTAGACAAATACTTCATAGGTAAAAAAAACAACTTTTGCTATTTATCCCCTAATAACTTCTACCACTTTTCTCTTACAATAACAATGATTTACTACAATATCGTCAAGATAAGTTATGTCCAGAAGATGATTATCAAGGTTGGCCACACCATGAGAATTTCCTTGGTGATGACAAATTTGAACACATATTCTCAATTGACACCACGAAGTGAACCTAACAAAGAAATTCCTAGCTGAAATTCTCACAATTCACCAATCTTTTTTCTTTTTTCAATTTTGGTTTGCATGCATTAAGAGATTTGAGCTAAACTTTTCAGCAACGGAAGCCGTGTGTAACCTTTAAGCAAAGGCCATTGCATATGTATCATAAGTGAGCTCAAATTTCACCTGTTCCATGGTCCATGGTCCATCATAACTACAAAATTTATAATAAAGTTTGACTAGTTGTGTCCACTTCTTAGACTGGGTTTTGAGAAACCCATAGCTCTGAGGCATTAAGATTGATTATGTCCAGTGGCACCTTGCATAACGGACACCGAAAACAACCAGCTAACACCTAACATGCCTGTAGAATCAGACATGCATTTTAATTCACCAACTAAATCACTAGGAAAAAATTTTCCCAGTTATGCGCATTAGCTCTATTATGACCCTAGGCTTCTAAAGCTTTACCAACTTCAAACTAATATGGTTGGACACAACCATTCCTAGCACAAAACTGGCGCTCAATGACAGAATTTGTGTAGCAATAGTCATGTCAAACAAACAAGACTTTCATAGTGTGTACACTGGTCGTGTTTCATGGCACTTGGTGAGTAAGTCGTGGCCTGTTTAACATGGTGCAAGCCTTTGGTCTAAGCAACTAATTTTTAGATCCTAACAAATCTTACTACCATCATTTTACAAATTCTAACTATTCATAAATGAAATTTTAATACCACTGACCTGTGTTTCTTTAACGGTGTACCTCTCCAGCAAAGTTTTCTTCTCCTCATTTGTGAGCACCTGATGCTCAGGAACAAGAACATGCTCTTTAATGTTTACCAATAACTCTGCCTCCTGTATAAGTGGAGTTATTAGTGAAAAGGCAAAAATTACATATTTAGATAAAGTATAGTTGAATATGTGCCACTGATATCAATCAAATAAAATGCCACTAAGTAACACCAAACAGATGCAAAAGTTCATGTGTTATAAAAGTGCACCAGTATGATTTCACTTCCACTTTAAGAATGGAAGCAACTCTCCAGAATGATGATCGTTCAAAACAAAAGCAGTACAACAACAAAGAAGTATTTCTTTCAGAATATCTTTCAAATAAATTTCTTCAACCAACGAGTTGCAACAGTGAGAGACTGGTTGAATACACATCCGAGTGCAACTTCTACAGGAAATTATTATATCCACTAATAAACCAAGCTCTCCAATCTGACCATTATTAAGTTTAGATCAACCAAACCAGTAGGATTTCCATATCCACTTAATAGATAAACCACCAGAGCCTCAAAGACCCTGGTAGATGTCCAAATTGAGCAAGCAACTGCAGTGCCCTGACGTCTAATATCCAAGATTTCAGGATAGAAAACAACAAATAACCATGATGCTGGAGCTACTACAACAGCCAGAATTTCTTATAACATCATCAAAGCAATCACCTGGAAAACCTCCAATTGAAATTTTGTAGAAATCTCATTTATGGAGCTCCGAGCAAAGGGAGTTAAATTTTGTTGAACAACCAAGATTGCTCTGAAAACATTCTCCGACTTCATGCGTTGGGAGTAAGTCTTCATTGTCTTAACACCAACCTTTGGTTCCTCAGGGAAAAAAACATATATCTGACATTCAAGAAACAACAGATAAGAAGATAACCAATGGAATGGAGAGAAGAATAAATGGGCAACATCACACATACAGCCTGTGCATATACATGTAAAAAAACTAGGCACATAGTATAAGTCTGTCAAATAGATCGAGCTCTAGTTCCCCAATCTCAGAAGAATTGAGGTAACGGTTACATCAATGACAACAAAATGCAAACGCCCTAATGATGAAAGAGGAAAAACAAGTATGAGGAAATTTTTCACAAGTATAAGTCAACCCAGTACTGGAAAGCAAGAAAAACTAACACATCTCAAGCCAATAACTTTATATTACAGAGCCATTCTCCTTACAGTTCTATATCTTGGCATAAATGATAATGGACCTAAATATCAACCATTTGCACCAAACTGCTTAACAAAAGGAATCATAAATATATAAAATCAATAAAGAAAAATTTAGTTGCACTATATCACGTCACCTACACCATGAAAAATTTAATTACACCATATGGCATGGGAAGCGGAGAAACCACCTCAGCTTCCAGGTCATCCAGAGGTTTTTTATTTGGTTACATCATAAAATAAAATGACATGCCTCACCGTAGTTTCTTGCAATTTCACTTCAATCCATTTGCGTAAAATCCCTCCATGATCAGTTATCAAGTCCACAACGAACTCATTTACCCAATAATCAAAAGATGAAAAGAAGCAGAGCCTCTCAGTACCATTTACTTCAAGCACAACAATATAGTGCTATATAAATATATGAAGACAGACACATGGACTGAAACAAATACCTGATCAGAGCTATCGTTTCGCTTGGTTTTATTGATAACAAGGTCTTCCCGCTTCATGTTCTCACCGTACTTATGCCTGAACTGCTCTTTGCTCATTTCAATCTCAAAATCCCCAACAAAATAACCCCGGTCTTTCAGCATTTGCATCACCGTTCTTCGAATCCTATAAAGCCTAGTGATTTCCTCCTCCGATAGCGTCATGCTTCGCCGATAAAATATTCCAAGAGAGCTGGTTACTTACCTAACCTAAACAAAATCCTCTTATCAGTATCGTCGCTAATTAAACTACCAATTCAGCCTTCGTGAGCAATTTCAGAATCAATGTAGGAACCTAAGTATCACGCATACGAATCAAGTTTTCTATAGCTAACGAACAATTCCTCCATCTGGGAACAAAGAAACTTGACGATCCCCAAGGGTGAGACAGAGAGAGAGGAAAAAGATACCCGAAGTATAGAAGAAACTTTGAACCTCTTCCCTCGCGCGGGGAGTCTGATTAGGATTAAGAAAGTGGGGCTACGGCGGCTAGGGCTTGTTTGGAGTGACAGAATATTAGGGCAAAAAACGATTTTCAGTCATTCTTTGTTGGGTCAAAAAAGGCACCACTGTTATGGATTAAGTGTAATTAAAGATAAACATATGTCAATTATTTGGATAATCAGTGCTATGTGATCATTAGTGTTATAAGTCTCCAAGCACAAATTAGCTTATTTTTTGCCGTTTGGTATATTTTATGGATAATTCTGCTTATTTTTTGGTTTAGTAAATAAAATGAGTTAATGAGTGTCTAATTCAATTTGAACAGTGATTATTGAAGACTATTAAAATTTTAGATTCAACACTCACCCCTACCTCCTTTACTTAGCTTCAAAGAAGAAGAAGAAGAAGAAGAAGAAGGGAAACAAAAAAAACAAAAAAAAAAAAAGTAGAATGAAGTGATATAATCACAAAGTGAAGAAAAAAATAGCACCATAGACCTAGATTACTTGTTTTAAGATAAGAAAAGGGTAGTAAAAATTAATAATTATTCTACATTGTTAGTATTTTGACTCAGTATATTTCTTATATTCATGTTTCTTCTTTTTAAAACTTGATTTTAAAAATTTATGACAAACTACTTGAAAAACAAAATAAGGCTAAGGCACGTAGGAGAAGGGCTTTGTTATTTAGCTAATAGTATTTAGAGAAAATACAAGCACATACAAACTCTAAATACAACTTACATATATATAGTCAACTAACCCCTCTATCAAAGAGTTTTCACATTACATTTTCAACATGGCGGTTGGTCGGCCTCATCATCACTATCCTCGTTCCTAAGTAACATTGACTTCCTCATGTGAATACTTCCATGGTCGGTACCTCCTTTCCTTATCTTGTTCCTTGGATGAAGAGGCAGTGGTGCACTTGTGGTATTGGTTGGATAGAAGATTCTCCTGGAAAATAGGCTCTAAATGTGGACTAGTTGCTTCTCTGGGATACCATGTTGTATGCTTTCCTTATATGGGTAGTTGTAGTCATATTGGGTTGCATAGGTAGGCTCATATGACATTCCAATTGGTCCATACTTCTGCAAAGAAGGAGCTGGGTTTGGTAGAGAGTTCAACAGCATCGTTAAAGCCCTATGGCCTTTTTCTTCAGCCTCTCTCTGACTTCTTTCAGGTTGCTCTATCATTGCTCCAGCTACTCCAACACTCCCCCACAAAATAGGTGGGATTACACCTATTTTGTTTCTGAGTTCTTCAAATCTATCTCTGGGTAACGGTTTAGTCAGAATGTCGACCAGCTGCTCGCTTGAAGGAACAAAGGTGATGACTATTGTTCCTTGCGCCACCTTTTCTTTTATGAAATGGATATCAATCTCTATATGCTTAGTTTGGTTGTGTTGGACTATATTTCCTATCATTTGCAAGGCAAGAAGATTACCATAAAACATGTTAACCGGTGAGAAGTGACTTACACCTAGTTCACGGAGTAAGCTCAATAGCCAAACAACTTCTACAGTTCCTTCAGCTAGGGCTCTGTATTCGGCTTCAGCAGACGATCGAGAGACAAAATCTTGTTTTTTGGATGACCATGAGATGAGATTAGCTCCCATAAACGTGAAGAAGCCTGTTGTTGGCTTTCTTGTGCGGTGACAACCTCCATAGTCAGTATCCGTGAACCCATAGATAGTAGTAAGACTCTGTCGGTGAAACTGCAAACCGTGTGTTGCAGTACCTTGAAGATAGCGCAGAATGCGCTTGAGTTGATAAAAGTCCTTTACTCATGGAGCACTCATCTGTTGGCACAATTTGTGCACAACTTGATTGATGTCAAGCCATGTTTGAGAGAGGTAGTGCAAGGATCCGAGTATACTACAGAATATTGTGGGCTGAGGAAGGAAATTCTCTTCGTTTGACACAGTTTCTGCCTTCACTGCCATGGGAGTTGAGATAGGCCGGCTGTAGACCATTTCAGCACGTCGAAGTACATCTAACGTGTATTGATATTGACTCATAAAAACACCTGCCTCATTGTAACTAAATTACAGGCCAAGAATATAGTGCAAACGTCCTAAGTCTTTAACTTGAAAATCTCCACTGAGTTCTTGCACAAAATCATTAATTATTCTTAGTGAGTTTCCAGTAACTATAATGTCGTCAACATATATCAAGACCCACAACTTATCAAAACCATTCTTATAGATGAATAGTGAAGGATCATACATGCAGCAATGAAAGCATCGTGATATGAGGAAATTAAAGAGACACTCAAACCAGGCACAAAGGGATTGTTTGAGTCCGTATAAAGATCTATGCAGATAACAAACATGCTCAGGATATTTTTTATTCACAAACCCATCAGGCTGCTGCATATAAACTAGTTTCGAAAGAAATCCATGCAGAAAAGTGTTCTCAATGTCAACCTGCCTAATATACCATCCTCTGATAATGGCCAATGAAATGACTAACATGATCGTTGTTGGCCTAACTACTGGACTGTAAGTTTCCAAGTAGTCCACTCCTGCTTCTTGATGATAGCCCTTTGCTACCAATCTGGCTTTCAGTCAGTCAAGTGTTCCCTGTGGAGTGAGTTTTGTCTTAAAAACCCATTTGATGCCTATCACATTCATGGTGGGAAGTCTTGGTACAAGTGACCAGGTCCCAGTTCGTTGAAGTGCATCCATTTTGTGTTCCATAGCAGTCCTCTATCTTGGGTGAGCAAGAGCATTACCTACATTTGTTGGAGTTGGTGGAATTGTGTTTTGAATATGGAAGGCATATCAAAGGTTAGGATATCGGACACCAACTTGGCTTCTTATAGTCATTCGATGTTGTCTAGCTGGAGTTTCAGTTATATGAAATTCTAGGTCAGTTTGGAGAGAAAGAGGAGGAGATGTTTCGGACTCTCTGTCAGGGCTTAAAGCTGTAACAAGCAAAGGTGAGGATGAGTTCGGAAGTGGAAGGTTGGTGTTTACTTGTTCTGGATGTTCTTCATTTAAAGACCCGTGAATAGCTTGTGAATTTAATGAAGGTGCTGGATTTTCTTCGGTTCATACATTTTCTTCATGAGGAGCTTCCTGATTTTCTGGTGTCCTTTTATACCGAGAGCTAGGTGTTGATGCTTCCTTATTTCTTGCTCCTTCAAAGGATGTCTCTCCTTGTACAATAGGAATGGTTGTATCTTGATTGAGATCCGTGGGATGTCCGAAGAGGATTGGAGGTTGAATTTCTTGCAACGTGTTCATTGGTATTGTATTGTCCATCGTTTATTCATCAATGCTGGTTCATACCTTATCATTTCTTGCAAAAGGGTACATATTTTCATTAAATATTACGTGCCTTGAAATGAATAATTTACCTGATGGGATGTGAAGGCACCGATATCCCTTGTGCCGTGTACTATATCCTACAAAGACACATGCAAAAGATTTGGAAGATAACTTATCAGTTAAGGTAGAACGTAAGCAAGGGAAACATTGGCTGCCAAATACTCTAAGTGTGCCATATTCTGGGAATCGGTGATAAAGTTTCTCAAAGGGTGATTTCCCGTGTAACACTGGAGGTGGAAGTCTATTAATGAGATAAATAGCTGTAGAAAATGCTTCTACCTAATATTTCTGTGGAACCGAAGCCTCCTTCATCATTGACTTTCCGAGTTCGACTATGTGTCTATGCTTCCATTCGGCAACACCATTTTGCTGTGGTGTATAAGGATATGACATTTGGTGCAAAATTCCATGAAACCGAAGATAATCTTCTAAGTCTTTACCTGTATACTCACCTCCATTATCTGATTGTAGAACTTTGATCTTGGCCTCAAACTGTTGTTCAATCATTGATTTATAATCAACAAAGGTTTGGAAAAAGTCTAATTTCCTTTTAAGAGGATACATCTAAGTGAACCTCAAATACTCATCAACAAAAATAACATAATATAGAAAGTTCTAACATGACCTTTCTTGAGCGGGTCCCCATAGATCGTTGTGTATCTTTTCAAAAGGTACACATGATCTATTATTAGAGTTTCCAAAAGGTAGTGTATGACTTTTAGTTTCCAAACATACAATACATAATTTGGGTATTTCTCCCTTCAAATATATTAGTTTTTGTTTTTGTAGTTCCTTCAAAATACAAAAATTAGAATGACCTAATCTTTTGTGCCATGTGTTGCCGTCTGTTGTTTATTGATGGAGAGAAAGGTAGGCTTGTATCTTTTCATTTGGCAGCACATAGAGATCCCCTCTTCTAGATCCCTTTAGCAGCATCTCCTGAGTGTTCAGATCCTTAACAATAAAGGAATTTTTATCAAATGTCACAAGGCAAGGATTATCATCAACAAGTTTTGACACTGATAATAAATGTTGTCTAATTGCAGGCGCTACTAGAATGGAATTTAATTTAATTTGTCCTTGGTTAAGACTTGAAGTTCCTATATGTGTGATAGGAATTCGTTCTCCATTTCCAACAGATATTGTGTCAATACCCAGATATTTAGTAAATGACGATAGACTACCTGTAGAGTTAACTACGTGTGAAGAGACTCCTGAGTCTGCCACCCAATCATCATTCTTTGGTTCATTGACATGTAGGGCTGCTAATGCCTTTAGTATGTTATCAACTTGAAAGGAATGATCAAAGTGCCTCTAGCATTCCAAACTAGTGTGTCCTTTCTTTCCACATATTTGACAAGTGATTGGATGCTGTGAAAAATTGTTAGTTATTTCATTTGAAGAGAAAGTATTGGTGTTACCGATATTTGGCTTGTTGAACGTTCCACGATTCTTGTGTGCTGTAGGGGTAAAGCCACGGCCTTGTGATGAAAAACGTTGCTGAGTTCCTCGACCCCTAGAGAATCCTCGACCTCCTCTTCTATTATTCCTTTGTACTGAGAATGCAGTATTCTCATTTTGGGAACTTGTTGAACTTCTTGTATAACTAGTGAGATGTGACTCATATGCTTGCAATTGTGAAATTACAATATTGAACTCAGGTATAGGAGGTCAGAACGTGGCAGTTTTGAATGATTCATAGCTTTCATCCAAACTTTCAAGTAGACGAAATGTTTTTGCAGAGTTAGAAACAGGCTTACCAATTGAACTTAATTGATTAAGTAAACCTTTGAATTCAATAAGAAAACTTGGCAGAGTTTTACCTTCCTTTCTGATATTGTTAAGTTGAGAAAGAAGGTCAAACTCACGAGTCTTCGTTTTCTGGGCGAAATGATTGGAGAGCTCATTCCATACTTGAGCTGAAGTCTTTAGCTTAAAGATATGCCCTAATGCTTCTTCTGAGAGTGTGCTTATGATCCATGATTTGACCAACACATCACTTTGGGACCATGAGTCATAATCAGGATTTGGTGTTTCACTGTCAGTAAGTGTAGGTGTTGGCTTAGGTATCTCATTAGTGACAAAACCAATGAGTTTTTAAGTTTACATGAGGGATTCGATTTGAGTCATCCAAGAGGGATAATTTCCCTCAGCGAGCTTGATTGTTACAAAGTTGCTCACATTGATGGAGTTGGAAAATGGATATGTATTTGCTCGTCGTGCCATAATGTTGGCTCTAATACCAACTTGAAAAACAGAATAAGGCTAAGGCACATAGGAGAAGGCCTTTGTTATTTAGTTAATAGTATTTAGAGAAAATACAAGCACACACAAACTCTAAATACAACTGACATATATATAGTCAGCTAACCCTTCTATCAAAGAGTTTTCACATTACATTTTCAACATGGCCAGTTGGTCGGCCTCATCATCACTATCTTCGTTCCTAAGTAACATTGACTTCCTCATATGAATACTTCCATGGTCAGTGCCTCATTTCCTTATCTTGTTCCTCGGATGAAGAGGCGGTGGTGCACTTACTCGTGGTATTGCTTGGATAGAAGATTCTCCTGGAAAATAGGCTCTGAATGCTGACTAGTTGCTTCTCTGGATACCACGCTGTATGCTTTCCTTAGGTGGGTAGTTGTAGTCATATTGGGCTGCATAGGTAGGCTCATATGACATTCCAATTGGTCCATACTTCTGCAAAGAAGGAGCTGGGTTTGGTAAAGAGTTCAATAGCATCGTTAAGGCCCTATGGCCCTTTTCTTCAGCCTCTCTCTGACTTCTTTCAGCTTGCTCTATCATTGCTCCAGCTACTCCAACAAAACTATCACATCTCATGTTTAAGTATAACATTTTATCATAAACTAATTTCATTTGATATCATCATATTTTTTATTACTCACAAAATAAATCCTCATAATTTAAAAAAGAAAATTCTCACATCATTAATATCAAGTGTTTCTTTTTTCTTTTTTTTTTGGCATAGGGGTGAAGTAGAAAGTCCAACATTTGCAATGTTACTTCATGGATCACATAACTCCACAAAAGCAACAAAAGAGTCACATATACTTGGTGGTGTACAGCAGCCTTATTTGAAGGAGATTTGTCCCATTGCGTTGCATGTGGGTTATCCTCTCATCACAACAATCGTGTACCATCTCCATCTTCAAAGGTCGAGAAGAAGACAAAGATCACATAGTAACTTCGGACATTTTGGTTACTTTCCCAAAGCCATGCCATCCACTCATCTCCCTTATCTTTAAACTCACTGTCTTTCAATAATTCACCGTGCCCTCTGGTTTCCCAACGATATTTATTCCACCAACCAACCAAACTTTCATCCACTTGTTTGTTAGAGGTTTGAGATACACCCTCCCTACAAATCATGCCTCATGTTCCCAAATTATTTGTTAAAATTAATTTTATGCTTTTTACCTTATCGATTGTAATTATTATTCATGAATTGAGTCATCAAAATTTATGCTTATAATACTTTCTTTACATATTTAGGTATTTTTTTCTTTTCTTAATGATTTATTTTTAAATAAAGTAAACCATTTCCACTATTGTATCAAAACTATTCAAGCAATTCTGATAATTTTATTCAATCACTCAAGCATCAATCATAAACTGAATCATCACGATTTTGTTAGGCATGAAGACCAAAAGACACTGTAATAATTATAACCACCCACCATTATTAATATTTTAAATTAATATATATATTTCATATTCGGCTACCACCCTCTTCCTCAATAATGAGTTTTAGACAAAAGGTTTTTTAAATTCAGGTAATCTCCCTCTCTCTTAGCAATCAGTTAAGAGAGAGAGAGAGAGAGAGAGAGAGAGAGAGAGAGAGAGAGAGATAGAAGAGAAGAGATGCTACAGCAAACAAACCATTTACATAATACTGTAACCTTAACAACCAGCAATCAGAATCGGATTACATCACAGCATGGGGGAGGGGAGCCTAAGAGACCTGGAAATGTCTAGGATGGTGTCTTACCCTTACCTACTACATGGTTTTCTCATTACATCAAAATCTCCAACATTTAGAAACATACATAGAAAGATAACTTTGGCCTGACTTTGTGACCGCTCATGGCCTTCAGCATTTAGATAGAGACCACGTCCATTTGCATATAGCTAATTTGCATCTGGCTAATAACACTACCATAATCATCCACAGCAGTAGTCTCACTAGTTACGATTTTTGCACTTCTCCATTGCTCTTGGGGCTGCAAAAACCAGATAGAAAACGGACATTAGTGGAGTCTGCTTCAACCATTTATTGGTATCCGAGTCCAGAACAACAGATATTAGCAGAAACTATGTAATTTGCAAGCAGATACCTAGCCCAACAGCCTCTGAGCTCTTCATGATCCTCAGCCTCTTACAAGACTCGGTGAACATCCTGCAAAAACCGATTACATTATTGATGGGCACCCTTAAACTGTCATATCTTTGTTATTGATTTGTGGGGTAAGGAAATCTTCAACAGTTTCCCCAAGTCATCTCAAATATTAGTGGGGTCATATGTAGTGGTAGATAATGTGAGAAGGGAATATCCTGATCTCCAATCACTTTAATCCTCTGAAGCTAAGGATTCAAGAAAAAAGTAACACTATACCTGGAAAGATCTAGATTAAATAGCCAATTATATGGTCTGTAGGAAGAAAACTCTATTTACTTTCTGTCATTCCTTTATCTCCAAATACTATTTTGGAAAAGTATGAAGATAAGATTAAAGATTTTGAGCCCTATTGAGTATATCAGATATGGGCATTATCCTTAGAGAGTGAGCAGAATTCCTCAAAAGTTTTCTGACTCAAATAGCAATACTTACTCCCAAGGAACATCACCGACTAGCATCCAATCACCATCCTTGTCCTCATAAGTGAGTACATATTCAGAACCATGGAGAAGATCCATTAAACGGCTCTCGCTTAATCCATCTCTGCTTGGAACTCCATGAGTGCCACACTGCCCTGAAACAGCCAGACATAGAAAAACTTTAACTCACTTCAAAAAGAGAACACATGTGCATATGCATGTCATCACCCAGATTTGGTGTTATACAACCACCTGTATGATCAGATGCTTGAATGTTTATGCATAACATCATTAGATCTATGAGAGAATCCCCCAATGACCACCTAATGTAATGGCCAGAAACTGAAGAGAGCTCCCCAAATGATATCATCAATAAATTTCCATAGATCATCACAACATCTCACAAAATTGATTTGGTCTATCATGTTCCTGATATGATACTTCTGAATTGGCTGAAAAAGATCACCCCACCAGCACATAGTTCACTTATACAATATAGAATCTTTAAACCGCATAGATAATCACTTAAAAGAATCTTCAGAAAGAGAAATTACCAATTGTAAAGCAGCTGAACATCTTTTCCAATGCTGAAGAGAGCTCCATATAGCTTCCATAGATCTTGAGATCAACCTTCCTCAAGTATGGTGCACCATCCATGAGGACCTTTACATAAAGACATCCAGATCCCGACTTGCCCTCTGTATCATCGTCACTCTTGGGAGGATGAGAAGCCATTGAATTCTTCCGGAAAGATCGAATTGGTGGCCATCCCACAACCTGCGCCCTGTCACATGCAAAATTCATTCCACAAAATATAAGTATTCAATCTGAAATTCTTCTAACTATCCTTTATTGACTCCTTAGATAGGAGAATTTCTTCTGTGAAGGGCTGGAGTCTAGAAACCAAAGCTAGTAGTTGATTGTAGACAGATCCCCCCCAATCCAAAAGTCGGATTTGAGAGGAAGTGTGAAACATGAGTACCGAGGGCGGATTCTGGAGAACAGACTTATGCAGCAAGCAAATATATCCAAGAAAATGAAAAACAAACAGCTTGGAGAACTTCAATTCGACAACATGTACCACATAAAAGCATGAACCAACAGAACCGTCTACTACAGAAAGAGAGCTCTAAAGACCTATCCTCGCAGAATTTTCCTAGTCTGAGTTTCGTTACCAACAGAAGCTGGCTCAAATCTTGAAACATAAGAAAACAAAAATCTCCATCCATTTTGGTCAACATAAAATAATTAACCTCATGGAGCTTGCTTGTTTCTTTTACTTCTTTCTTTCTTTTCAAAACTGACTGAAAGAAGAATATAAATATGAAAAATACCAAATGATTTTTTTAGAAAAAAGATATATGAACAAAATACTAATAAGACATCAAGAGAACCAGCAAGTAAAATATATAAATATTCCAACGAGAAAAGACGACTTGAAGAGGATCAAAAATGAAAAATTCATCTGCCATAGCAACCTTTTCCACTTATGATCTACTCCACAACAGAGAAAAAAAAAAAAAAAAAAAAAAGGAAAGAGAGAGGAGAGAGAGAGGGAGGGAGAGGAATCCAAGAGAAAGACAATTACTTTGCTGCAGGAGCAGAGTGCTGGTGCTTCTTCTCCTGCAACGGCTTAGGCGACTGAGGACCAACAACATTGCCATCTTTCAGAACCGGACCACCCAAACTCTTATGTTGATTGTTACCCTCTGACCCACCTCCAAGACCACCCTTCCCCGCACTATTATTACCTCGGGGAGAGAACAAGTTCCCACCTTTAGTCAACTCAGCCTCAGATCCACCATTCCCAGAGAAAACCCACTTCCCGGAGCCACAGTCGATGGTGTCAGAGAAGCCCCTCTTGGCCCCTGACACCCCGAACAAGCTCTTTATCACCCCGGGTGGATAGCCGTTATCTCTCTCCGGCGACTCGGAGCCTGGCAGCCCAAGTCTCAGCTCAGTGGCTTTAAGGTTCAGGCCCCCACCGTTCTTCTCAGAGCCTTCCATTGAAGAAGCCTTTGATAAGCCTATGTAATCATGCTCCAAAGGTACAGACATCAAAGCCTCACCAGCCAAAACTTACAAACAGCAACAAGACCCACGAAAGCGCAAAATGTCTCAAAGAAGAAGAAGAAGAAGAAGAAGAAGAAGGAGCTGTTTAGAGCAAAGACGGGAGCGATCAAGTAGATGAAAACAGAGTAGCTTCCTCGGGGTTTTCCCACTCACTGTCGCCCGGTGCACTGTGGAACTTTAACTGAGAAATGGAGAGAGTGTGTATAATATTTGAGAACAATGAGAGAAGAAAGGGATTGTATAAAGAGAAGAAAACGGAACTGTATTGCTTTCCTTTTTCTTTTTGTAGTTTATTAAATGTGTTTGCTTCTTTTTAGGATTGTTTTCTGATTTTAAAATTTTCTTATGAACCTTTTTGTGGGCAACCACTCCGACAAGTCACAGAAAGTTTCCCCGCCTAACTTTCCAGTTATACCCTTTCCTTAAACCCATATCCAAATTTACTGTTCTTTCATGTTCTGAAATTTTCTTTACTGTACATTGTGCTAAAGTGCGCCGGGAAACGCTAACGTATTCCAAGAATGGCACAGAATCGCAGAAAGGGATGGGACGGGCCTTGCGGGCGTGGGATAGCCAGAGTCGCTCGGACTTTCAAGCGGGTGACGGGCAGAGGATCGCTGCGACAACAAGAAGGCGGAGATCTTTTGGCGGATATGGTGTTTGGACACCCGGAAAAGCTCGCCTAGAAAGTGAGAGAATATGGAGAAAGCTGACACGGCGAGAAGACAACGGCGTGTTCGCCTCGGATCGTAAGCCGAGGAAAAAAACCGACAAGATAAGAAGAGAGCTGACACAGAAAAATGGCAGTTCGAGGAACTGAAAAGAGAGCTTTCTGAGGGGGAAACAGAACCAACCGTTGTGTGTTTGTGCATGTCATCTCTCCCTGATAATAGCCGTGCGGTTTGTTTGAATTTTCCCGGAAAATTTTATATTCTTTGATTGGTAAATTTCCTGGCCAGGAAGATTTCCAGGATTACACGTTGTTTGTCCTTCCCCATCTTTTCATCCTTTTATGCACCCATGCAGCATTAGACTTCAAATTCTCCCGCATTCAAAGTTCATCCCAAATCCTGCAAGCAAATTTCTGTTATATCTATACTTGGATTTGAAAGTGTTAAGCCCATTCCATGTGGAGCACAGCAGGATCTGAGTCATGAATCTTATATATATATATATTAAAAAATTTCATTATCTTCTTAAAAATGACTTCTAATATGAACAACAACAGTATTTTCTTCTACTTAAACACACATTCATGGAAAGCAACACTTAATTTCTTTTACTTATGTGGTGTCCACATAAGATGTAATTCTTTCATATAATTTGATTTATGAAAAATACTAAAAGATTAAGTAAATCTAAAACATTCTGTTTACTGTTTAGAGGCATCTATTTATTATTAAAAAGAAAGTACGTATTATCAGGCCAAAAAAGAAAAAGAAGCACGAAATAAAGTTTGCACGGTTCCAAAGAAGTCCACGCAAACTGGATGGGTTGGTGGGGGACAAAACGGCGTTATGTTGTGGAGTGGACGGCATTACCGACAACCGGAAACCTAAACCAAAGAGCTTGACAACATTAAATATATACTGCTTCCAGGATTCTTTATCCTCTTCCATGATGTTTTGCACAAAAAAGTCAAGGCCCACAAGAAATCAATGGTGGTTTCTTGCTGTACTTCTTTAGGCTTCCACCGTCCGATCAAGGTTTCCGGCTTTGATCAACACGCAAGGCATTGCCCAAAAAGCTAGATTATAGGGTAGGTATTATGTTAATTTATGATTTGTGTCGGGCCTATGATCTCTAAAAACGCTATCAGGTGGACTTTAGAGCCTGATTTCAAGACATGGGTCGTTTAATAGAGAGAGGAATTGGCATTTATGTCCAAACCCCTCTGAAAATGGTCTACGCAGACCCTTCTTGAGCATCACAAAAATGGTTAAAATATTTGGCTGGATTTGGAACTTTCTGGTTGTCAGTACCCTAGATTCAGCGGTTTTAACTTCAACCAAAATAAAATTTGTGTAAAAATTGTCTCTATCTTTGAAGGAGATTTGGAGTGATGTTTGAGCACCCACTTTGAAGATAACAAAGCACATCTTGTCGTTTGCTCCAAAAGCTGATAAGCCTTTCATCACTTCTCTTTATCCCTAAGAATATGGTATCCTCCTTAAGTGGAAAAGATTAAGTTCCTAATACTGTTGAGGTGAAATATCAAGCTGTTTAGCTCTTTTGGTTGCTGTTGCACTCTGGAGGTTTTTTGTCTAATGATTCGTAATCATGGTGAAAGCAAACTTTATTGATCTCGAAGCCAGACATGATTAACCAATGGAAAAACATGAAACCATATTTGGTTTTTGACAAAATGGTTTGTGCTTAAGGTTACTGTTTATAAGGGAACGGATGTGGTTTCACATCATTTATAATTTTGATCTACTATTTTTTTGTGTCAAAATTTATTTTTCGCTAAATGACTAATTTCAAGAAAGAAATGAATCTTATAACTTAAGTTCAACTATGATACTCATTTGTTTGCGATATCGAATTTCCTTGTGAATCTTATATGTTTAGGGTAAAGGGTTGTATAAGAAATAAGTATATATTTATGTACAATAGTGTTGCTCTCTCTTAATTAATGATTTTAAAATAACGAAATCTTCTAATATAATACAATGACTAAAATCTAAGTTCAAGAGTAGTTTTTTTTTTTTTTTTCCTTTGTTCGTAAAATCATGAGAGTGAAGGACTATTGAAAACAAATATAAGTCCTTAATTCTTTACCCTTTGACTTGATATTTTTCGTTATATCTAAAGACATATTTTTGTCTTAATGATCAATGTTGAAAACAACTAAGCCTTGAAACTCTGAACTTAAACAAAAAAGGGAGAAGAATGGGTGCAAGTTTGTAAATTCTGGATGAAGCTGACCAGCATGAGCAGCTCTTATCAATTACTTCCATAATGAGAGTGGCTCATCAAAATGATGAGGAAGGAGAAAGAGAATCTTGAAGGAGGACCCACTAAAGAAATTGAGGCCCTAGTGCCTATATTCTTGCCTCGTGTTGGTGGCCCCCAAAAGGCAGTACTAGTGCTGGTGTTATCGAGCAGTGCTTAAAAAGAAAAAAGAAAAAAAGAAAAAAAAGGGTTTGATAGCCACCCCCACTTCCTTCTTCCTCAATTGGGTTTTTGCTAATGCTTGGTTCTCATGCTTTTGGTGTTTGGCATGCCCAACTATCCCAATCCTATGTTGGGTGGTGGTTCTTGTCGGTCCTTCCTGCCTTGCACTTTTATTACAGTCGTCCCACGTGGTTAACAGGATAATGGGATAAGCTTTGCTTTTAAACCCCACTAATCTCAGTATTCTCATCCTTTTTCTCCCTTCTCTAGCCAGCCAGGTTAGTGGACTGGAACTGCAAGTCATATTCATGGGAATTCTTGGTTGATAGTGCCATGGTTTTTTGTATTATTAGGAAGTTTGTTTATTCCGGATGAAAAGTTTGACTCAAAAATAGAATATATATATATATATTTTAATGAAGAAAATTTTGAAGTAAAATTTAAATAACATGAGACTTGTTTACATTGTCCTTTATACGACTCCCATGAATATGATTTGCTTCAATATTATATTAAAAAATTGGACAAAATTTATGTAATATAAAATTTTTGTTATATCATTCTTAATAAATATAAACCCATAAAAGTCTTAAGTAACAGAAAGCCTCTCCTCATGCATTCTGTGAGTCCTTGGTTGGCGGATTAAGTTTTGCTGAGTTAAGGGCGACGAGAAAGGCAGATCTTTTAAACCCCAATATAAGGATTCCACCCCGACACTTCAGCAGGGCATCAAATTTGAAGGTAGTGGGCTTTAGCTACTGGTCATAATCATGCGGACTTTCTAGTTGATATTGACATGGTTGAGTTACAAATGTCATGCAGGTTTTTCACATTTGAGTAGCAAAAAATTCTCCTTTTTGTCTTTTAATTCCAACCTTTTTCCCTAAGACTTAAAAGTAGGGCATCGACTTCTTGGGTAGCTGACCTAAAATGCTTATCATAATTATGAGAATTTGGTTTGGTAGTACTTTACAACATGTCTTTTAAAAATGAACGTAATACAGGCACATCGTTTTCAAAATACCTTTTTGTTTGACATAAAGACACCTAAACATAGATTTTGATAGTAATATAAAATTTAAAATAAAATAAAAAAACCCATTAAAATTGACTTATAGAGAAGCATATTACTTAACAAACTGAGTTTGACTTTGGTCTCTGTTCATACACTTGTTTCCCAATTGATCATGTTCCATGCATCACGACCAATGTCAAACAAATTTGGCTGATTCCAATACAACGTTGGAGTGCTAGGGTTGAACACCAGGGATTCTAAAACCATCTCAAAAGAACTCTTTCCTTCATCCCAAACGCCATGCACCTTTCTAGATACATGAAAATGAATGAAAGAAAGAAAGGAAACAAATTAAAGGAAAAAAGGCCACATCCAACTAAACTAACCGCAGGAAAAAAACATGATAACTCCGAGAGACCACACACAAAACATCCCAGGTGTTGCAGAAACGGAATAGGGCCGTCAACAGGTGTCCGAGTTCCAACATGTGAAATGGTTGTCATAATCGGAGCAAAGACTTTCAGGTAAAGGGAAGGAGACAGCATGAATCTTCACAACAGTGCTTCCCTGGCCCCATGCAGGATTTGATTAAACATCAGGAGGAATCATAGCTTTTTCTATTCACAGAGGAACCATCATGGCCCTGTATGAATAATACCACATCTGCACATCAGAGACACTTGATCGGGAGGCCATGGCCCCCACCACTATTTTAAAATTCTTGGCCATACACCACCTTGTAGGATTATGGTTGTCTTGCTTCTCCGACTATGCTGCCACTGAAAATCAAGGGAATTCTGTCACAAACTCAACCACAAAGATCTGTCTATGCCTGCTCTTCTTGTAAGCCTAGATATTAGTTTATTTATTTCACATAATAGTGTAGAGAATGCTGATATTGTCCAAATTTTATTTTAAAAATAAAATACATGTCATCTTCTTCAAGCTGGTTTTAAAAAAGAAATTTATTTTCTTAACAATCTATTACGTTTGCATTATTCAAAATAGTGTAAAATCATTTGTATTCTTAGTGATTATATTAAGAACGGTATAAAAAGTATTTACATTGTCTAAATTTTGTTTGAAAAAATCTTTAAAATGAAACAAATGTTTTTATTGTACAACTTAGTTTTAAGGAAGGAATAAGTAGTTTTAACGGTTTATTATATTTATATTTGCTGCATGATCCACATATGCTAAGGTGTAGCCAAACAGTCTCACTTCTCTTATAATTTTTTCTCTTTAAGCTTTGCGATAACCAACCAAATAATACAATACGCATTAGATTTCTCAAAGTTTCATACTTAGAAATTGGTTTTAAAATATTTTTAAAATAAAATATATACATCCTCCTTAGAAGCTAGCTTTAGGGAGGAAATTAACTTTCATTATAGCATGATACAATGCCATCAAATAGTCTTCCTTTTCTTATAACTTTCTTCTAATAACTTAATTGGATGATATAATATGTATTGGGTTTCTTAAAATTTCTTACTTGCAAATAATTTAAAAAAGCAAAGTAATAATTGATAAAAATACTATTTTACTCAGTTTGACTTTATAACTAACGCATAAACCTCCACAAATCCTGACCCAAGAAATTCTAGTGCTCTGACTTCTGATGTGAGTATCTTATTCCTTGTTCCTGCAAAGAAAGTTCAATACATCTCCCCTAGTTCTCCAAGAGTCTTAAAATGAATAATGCCTAGGGTCTGTAGTCAATCACAAGTCAAAATCTTAGTTGAGTAATATCTTGAATCAAAGTACTGCATAGCCATTCCCGGGTAATGGTTGGAAATGGAAGAGAAGGGGACTCCATTTATCTACACGTCAAAGCAATTCCAGGCAAAAGCAAATCCACTTGCAAGTGGGTCTCGCATACAGGATTTGGCTGAGTACAAATGAATATGTCATGTAAAATACGTCATTTACATTTTAGAGTCCATCATTGTTCTCTGACTAGTTACTAATGAACTGCCAAGCTATTTCTCTAGTTAGGACCAAAGATCATGAAAAAGAACTTCATTTCAAGGAAAATTAGTTCATGCACAGCCAACCAAAAGGGAATGATATTGATTGTGTATGGGATCTAGCCTAGCTTCTGATATTGAAATTGTAGTTATTTAATTATCATTATGATTTTTAGAAACCGGTCACCTTATTTCCTTCAAATCATCATTAGGATATGTATGCTCTCACATATAGAGAGATATTTTCATGCATAAAAAAAAAAAAAAAGTTAAGATATTCACCATTTAAACAATCATTATTTGTTACCGTATACTTTCATTCTAAGCTTAGGGAAATTATGAAAATTTAATCACAAGTCTTTTTTATTTTTTATTTAATATTACAATACACACGTCCAATTCATGTATGCAAGATGTTAAATCTCAAATCTCACAACTATAGTCCTTTCTAATTTACTATTAAACTAATTAGCTAAGCAACCATAAGTTATTGTTATAAATGATAAAATATCACACTTGAGATTAAACTTTAATATTATATTCCAAAAATGTATATTGTCTTTTTTAAAGCTAATTTTTAAAATAAAGAGATGCATTCGCATATAAAGATGACATTGTTTTAAAGTATTAGTAATGCAAGACATTTATTAAAATAACATAACAATTCAAAAATCCTTTTAGTAAATTGATATATCTAATATGATATAGTCGAGAGAACTTTGCTTTCTATTTGATAGAAAATCACTAAATAATTAAATTTATTATTTCTTAATAGTACAAACTTTCAGATAAGTGATGATTCAGAAGTTGTGTCATCAGTAAAGTGCACAACGCTGTCCGACCGACAAACCTAAAGAACCTCTATGATCGATTCCTTTCTCACTTACGAATGTGCATGTGTTTGGCAAGTAGCAAAGTCAACAGACAGCTTAAATGAACTGCAGAACGGAAGATCAGGACTGAAATCTTCAGGGGAAGTGGTCCATTCCCAGTTGTGGGTTTCAAGAGAGTCCTTCAAATGAGATCCGTTGGCAGTAATTTTCACAAGCTATAACCCAAAGGACTCAAAAGCTTTGAAGGACAAGTATATTTCTTTTTCTCTGGACATGAGGACAAGGATTCAAGCTTGTTCCGTCGAAGTTAAAGGAGACCTAACGTAAACCAGCAGATTCGTTGTACAGCAAGGTGCATTCACAGATGGGTCCATGAATTATTGGTACTGATGGGGCCTGAACCTGGTACTTACTGCTAATCAGTACCCTACTTGATGGAACTTTGAAGGGACTGTCATGCCACAGACCCTCTGGTATGCTTTATGCATTGTATAGAAGCATAATAGAGCTTTTCTGTTAAGAGAGAAAGGGGGTTAAGATAAATATGATGCTTTGGCGTGCAAGTTTCACTAAAGCTTGAATTCATCTCCTGACAAGACACTTTTTGTTTGGGGTGAATTGTAAATCCAGTTCTGATACTAATTATTGAGATGAAAACTAAGTTTTGATATCTTTTACTACGAGATTATTGTGGATAATACAGTAAATATGTACAAAACAAATACAAAAGATATTAAGATTTAATGTAGTTTAAGATAAATGAATTTGTACATTAATAAAGTAAAAGTTTATTCTCATTTTAGGACTTTCATGCATCAATAAGCTGTCAAGAAATTTTTCATCTCAAACACCCTCTCTTTGATTATTGTGATAACTTATTAAATGAAATGGTGCATATAACTCGGAAGAAATTCTAACCCATAAAATTATCATTTCTCTTATTAGAAAATGATCGTTTGTACCCTGACCTCTACTCTCGTGAACATGAAGTTTCAGCATTTTCATGACCACTTGGATGAAAGTTCAACAGGATAGTACAAACACCGGATTAAGGTTAATCACATGCTTAGTTTTATTGTGTTGATTGACTTATTGACAAGAAAGAAAATTCCACGAACTAATTTCAACATCTTAATGAAGAGGGGAAAAACACAGAATCAAGGACAATGATGATAACTCGATTACATTGAGTAGATGATAACATAGTAAAACGCATCTATTGTAGAAGTCCAACTACGGTATAACACACGGAAGTGGAACTGTTAGATCATGCAATGCCATGCGTGAGTGGGTTGGAAGAGGATATTAAATATCCCCAAAATTAGTTCCAGAGAACCAAAAGAAAAAAGAAGGGCTATATGAAGATGCGGCCAATAAATTGCATCCATAAATGCAGACGATGAAAGCCATTCGTAGTGGTTCCTGGTGTTTGCCATATTCTTTACTAACACAATGGAAAAGCAGAAGTCTTTGACAATATAATCTCCCATGGACATGTTGGTAGTTGAAACTTCTGAGTGGTAAAGGCAATGAAGCTGCTCAGTTCGGAAACTGGTAAACTCTTTAATATTAGGAGATAGTAATTCCATCATGTCCCAACCCTTGAGGACAAAGGTTGTTCAAAGGAGTGGGGATTATTAGGATCCCAGGACATGGGCATGGACACATGGCTTATGAAAGGGCAAAAACGAAACGGAAGGGTTCTGGCAGATCAACAAAAAAGGAAGAAGGGCAAGGTAAGAGGATCATCTTCAACTTGTAGAATGTCTTTAGCTTATTGATGTTGGTAATGTAGTGAAGTTGCAGACGCGTGTTGTAATCCAGAAAAGGTTCAAAATATAGGGGAAGTGCTGGCCAAATTTCCTATACTCTGAGCTGTTCTTAGTGTTAGCGTTCTTGTTCCTAACACCCTTCGACTGGATCTGCAAGGGTATGTTTGTTTGCTCGATGGAGTTGAGTAGGCCGTTGCCCAACCTTTCTTGATCAGTATGCTTCTAGGTGCCAACTATGCATTGGATAATGGAGGACTCCGGCAGCAAGTCGTTGTTGCTGACATCATCCTTTGCCATTAGTGGTTGCTCTAAAGTTTCAACCTTGTCTTTTCCTTTTCCCTTCTTTTCTTCGTGGTGTTGGGCTTGAATTCCAGTGAATAACTTCTGAAGTTAATCGAAGATATCTCGTTGAAGTTCATCAAATTTGTCATTAATTTTGGCAAATTAGTCATTTATCTCCTTGCTCGGAGTGTTATGTGCCTCCATCTCTAAAAAACGAACCTCCAATTCTTGAACTGATTCTTCCATAACTTGTTGATGGGTTTGTACCCTCCCACAAGTTAAGATTTTGCCTCTTTGATACCAATTATCACGCTCCAAGGATTAGGGACGTGCTCTTAGAACCAAAGTAAACACCGAAGGTAAAAACAACTTGAAATAGAATTCTTCCCAATGATATAAAATCAATGGAAAAGATTATAAGACCAAAATCTTAAGTTTTCTTTTCAATAAAGATTAATATCAAGGTTTCAATCACAGAACAATTTACTCTTCTTACTTCTTATTAAATAGACCTAACTTCTAGTCCAGTACAAGTGAGTTTTGAATTCCCAAAACAATTGAGTTTCAAACTCCAACTAGGTTTTGAGTTTCTAATATTACTAGATTTTCACTATTCCAAATGGCAATAAGACCTTTCAGGAATATTGAATCAATTATTTAGTCTGTCATCTATGAGAGTATGCTAACCCGAAGACCTTCAGCAATAATGGCGAATATAATTTCTGACCGTTTCCAGGGTTATTTCTAGGAGTCACGGTTTTACCATGAAGGCCCCTTTGAACAAGCTTTCGGTACTTCTTTTGATGAAAATCTGTTTCTTCTGTGAAGCCATAAGTTTTTAATGGAAAGAGATCGAAAATTGATTGACATTATCGACTGCAGAATCTTCAAATGACTCCTGCAGAATAATTGCACGTCATGCTGATGCTGGCTTTAGCTTACCTTAAGATCTCAAGGCACATGGTGAGAGTACCATGTCAGGTTTACAGCACAAATTCAAGGCGCAGTATCTCCATTGAATGGTTTAATTTAGACCAATTCTGAAGCATTTCTGCAGAACAAGTTATGAGGAAGTAGGACGTGGACAACTCTTTTCCACAAAAGGAAAAGCTCCTCCATGATACAGCTGAATTTGGCAATCGATGGTGGAGGTTTTAGTTGGATTTTCAGGCGCAAGAAATGACATATGGACGAGACATTGAAAGCTTGACATTTATGAAACACTCAATCTTCTCATGATTCAATGCATTAAAAGTGTGGACTTATTCGAAGACTCTAAGCAGATAATCCCTTCAAGGACACAGCTTTTGCAAGTGCTTGGCATTGAAAAACTTGGTGCGATTTGACTTTTTTCACACTACCTATTTTCCTTAACTGATTGTCAACAAGACTGCCCGAGAAAACCAATTGCAGTGAGGAGATCTGCTATGGCAATAGAGATAAGATCTTAGAAAGCTGGAGTTGAAAATAATACCTCCAATCATGCATCAAAAACTATGTGATTAGAGTCAATGGAAAGTGCAATTCTACAAACGATTCATGAAGTCTGAAAAACTCTGAGAAGATACAAGAACATGCAGCTCTTCGTCCACTCAGTTTTTCAGTATTCCTCTGATGTAGAGCCTACCAAAATTACCTCACTTAAAAATTATTATCAATTGGTTTTGTTTTCTACTTTTGAAGAATATGCCGTCTAGAAAGTGCTATTTGTATAAATATCTTATTTTTCATAATTATAGTTTCAAATACCCTTCTGTTTCAATCTCTTAGTTAAACAATGAAAACGAGAAGTTATTCAACCATTTTGACAAAAAAAGAAAAAAAAAAAAAAAAAAAAAAAAAAAAAAAAAAGAGAGAAAACCGTTCTCCGGAGAATAAGAATTATCCTTGACCGTGCAAAAAAAAACTAGCGATTCAGTCATCAGCATCCTTACCGTTTCCCTTATTTTGTTCTACGTATAATCACTTTCTGCAAAGGATTCCAAATGCATATTTCACCTGAATAATTGTTCAAGGGTAACTCATTTTGCAAGCCCGAACTGCCAATACAACTATCCTGAGCAGTTTAAATTCTAAATCGTCTAAAACAGTAAAGAGAAGCTCTTCTCCATCACAAACTTGACTGCATCTTATTTCAATAATTTCCTTTGTGCCGTAGATTACAATCTCCGTAACCATTATGATGTTATACAATTTGTAACATTTCTGTCCCTATCCAATGTGGTGGGTTAGTTCGACCAAAAGGAGAACTTCTGCCCAAAAGACGACCACAGGTAGACATAATGGCTTGAACAGGCCATTACAAGTAGATGTAATGGTGAAACAGCTTACTTCTAAAGGCTTTCTTTGATTCAGCACAACACAGAAAAAGTTGACTTTTTCGCAAGGCAAAAAAGTCCTTTGGAAAAGGGAAGTTGATCTATTCCACGGCAGCTTTCAGTAGCTCCTCCCACGAGGCTAATTTTTCCCTGGGTTTGTTTTTAAGACTCCCAAGCCTCCTTTCCGTGGAATCTATCTTTTCCCAAGTACTAAATGGAACAACTTTGACATTTCGCTTATCTAACAACTGGAGAAGACCCTCTCTGCCTGGTTTGGGCAAGCCAGATTTTGATGCCATAACTCCTCGAACAAGGTCTTCAGATATGCTCAAAACCTGCCACATCAATCAGCGAAATTAGTAGATCTCTACGGGAGAAACAATTGGCCCGATTAGATTCTCCTAAAATGTAGTATTTTTAGTCTGCAGCTCGAAAGATCACTTACAGTTTCCTCAGCACAATAGAGATTTGTAGCAATGATCCCCGTTGGTCCTCTTTTTAACCAACCACACACATACAAACCCTCCTCAGGCAGGGTAGGATCTCCAGAGGTAACATTTAAAACTCGACCTCTAATGTTGGGAACCACGCCTGGACATGAAGCCATCTTACAAGTGAGCAATCGGAGTTAACATGTAAAACACTGACATAGAATTCACTCCTGAAGAAGTGCCGGAGAGGCCCTCAAGGCAACTTACACAAATTTAGTCTCATTGTGACCTTATTTATGTAATGTTTTCCTAAATCTTCATAAGATACGATATTTCAAGCAAGCAAAGAAGAACTCCTCCAAAACAACACTTACCAAGTGATGGGTTTAGATTGAGCTTATATTCATCCAATATACCAAGTCTTAAGATCTTTACACTAAGATAATTCTATACAAGTAACCAATTTGAGTTTTCTATTAAGGATATTAGGGAGAGAAAATTGAAAGCCACTTTAGAGGACTCTTCACACGATATAAAAGTACAAACATATAATTCCCAACCCAACTACAGATAGCAAGCAATGAGAAAAGGAAAGAATGAAAAATCCTACCGAGTGCATTCATTTTGGGCTTTACCTTTCTCATGATCAAAGGGTAAACCATCAACGGGTACTGACTTGTAACCAATACTCTTCAGCACCAAACTACAAACATAGGGAGTATGTTGTGGTTTAGTCAGCAACTGATTTCTGTGACCTGGACTAAAATGAAAGTAGATACAATTCAATCTTTTCATTCTTTTAGTGTGGTTCCACTCATAATTTCACCAAGAACAATGGGACTTATTCTTCCTCTAGTAATCAAGATGATTTGCAATTTTTACCATTATGTGTCAAAGTAAAATTTGGATTTCTTATTCTATTTACAATGAAACATTGTATAAATTTACCACTCATTGCATATCAATATTTAACATATTTTGTTGGAATTGGTGATCTAATATTCACAATTAACACTTACAGTAGCTTTTTATTTATGAGAACTCTATAAATGGTTAAAGCTTCCAGAAGAAAGTACCTGCATTCGAGGTCTTCAAATTCTCCAATACCAACTGCAATACGTTTTCCACCACCAACACCTACAAAGGATATGAATAAGGCAATGGAGTCACAGTCACTTGGACAAAGTGGAATTATAGTCTTTCTTGTAGCTATTAAATGGACCCTATGTTCCATGAAATCTTAAGAAGCCCATTCCAAAAAATGGACTGTAACCAGCTGGTAATGGTGAGACTACGGAGTGGTCAGTGCTTTTTATGACAAAATAATTGCGTTTTCAATGCATTGTAGGACACAAGAATGTTTACTACCTTTAAGAATTGTCTTCTCTAAGTGCACTCCAGAAACATGGCCTATTCTTTCATCTGATTCTAGAAACCTGTCTGGTTTCCGGAAGAAGACAAAATGGAGTTCACGTTGACCTGATGTTGGATGGGAAGGAGCAGTGGCTGCCTTGGAGAGCAACTCATAAACCCGCCTCCGAATCCGATTATTCTTTAGCTCTTCCTTTGCCAAATGACAGCATGAACAGTACAGATGAGATCAAAAGAGAGGACAAAATACTGAAAGTATTTAGGGACATTACCATATTTGCAATTGTAGCAAGGGCCTTACATAACAAACACCAGATTCATACTATTAATATTATTATGCCGGTCGTTATTATTTATTCTTTTTGTAACATCCACCCCCAGAACAGTGTCTTGAGAAGAAACAGAAATAACCAAGTAGCATTATACCTCATCTTCCGGCATCTTTAAAAGATCAGCTTCCTGTATATGAATATGAAGATCTTTTATACCTGCAACAAGATGGCAATTATTCATTCACTTTACATTTGGAAGGAGGTTTCACAGAAACAATTAAACTTTTTGCGTAATCATTATAAGACAATACAAGGATCACACACTAAAAACTTATATACTGCATGGACAGTTAACCAACATGATACACAGTAAGACTACAATGACAAGAAAAACACATTCTCAAGGAGATTACTGATGCAGACTATATTCAGATGATTATAAACATGAGGTAATTGGAAAAACTGAAATAAACAATGAAGGAAAAGCAAGGTTATATAGAGAAAGGTCAAGACAATTGATAATACAACAAAGGGTGGAATTAACTTAAACTCACCAGGTCACTGACCCTATTAATGACAATACAAAATTACTAGCACAAATTAGAATTAAGAAGCTCCATGACTAGAGAACCTCAAAGATAGAATCAAACAGCTCATAAGTACTCCGCATTATTTCTTTTTTCTCATTATTATTGTTATTATGTTCACCCAAATGAATTCCACGTCCAAAATTCTCTCTCACCATTAGACCCAAAAAAAATAAATGCGAGATAGCAAAGAGCAATGAATTTTTAATTATCACTCTACAAGCGGATTTAAGAATCACCAAGAACTTCACGTAGCTCCTTAGCAGTACAAGCTGCTTGTACTGGTCCCCGTCGTCCAACCAAATACACTTTCCTGCAAAATATTTCTAATATAGTTAACATCAAATGTAACATACAATTGTAAATTTATCCAGCTTCTATGAAATGTCAAGACAAGAACCTGATAGAGCTTTCCTCTAGAGTAGCCAAAGCATGGTTTGCAATATCAGTTGTTGCCAATTCTGATACTGGTCGTAAAAGGATACGTGCTGTATCAAGTGCCACGTTACCCTGAAAGGAGAGAGAGGTATTTTCACCAACAAATCCTTTATTTATGACCTACTATACTCTATCAGTATCTCTTGGGGACAAACTAAAGTCGTAGGCTTCTATAAAATCAATGACAGAGGACACTTTCTACTTAACTGATTTTACAATTTACTCATTCATTTCTCTACTGAACTAAAGGGAATCCTAACCCATAATTTTGGAATCAGTCAATGTAATCATAATTAGCCAGTTCAATCTGTCCAGGGCAATGTTTTTCAATTCAACTATTGATCAACAGGACATTTAATACCACTTAACCATGCTCTCACTAATTCCCACTTGTCCCTGATGCTCCTTTGACTAGGAAATTTTATATCTCAGTTCTTGCGAATTATATATCCTAAACATGGTTGCTTATTTATGCTATAGCAAGTAACATTTGAACGTTGATCTGAGAGTAAGTAGCTTCCTTACGGTCCATAAAAGAGGAAATTACCTGACCAAGAATGACAGCTGTATCTACATTCTTCAAGTCAGGATCTAGGTTTCTGTAATCTGGGTGCCCATTATACCACCACACAAATTCTCTAGCTGAGTGTATGCCAATCAGATCCTAGAAAAATGGTGATACAGAAAGAAAAATTATAAACTTCCATTCTTTGACATTTAATTAAAACACATGAACATACATAAGATATTATCAGACAGCAAGTCAATTAAAAACTGACAAACTAAAGAAACAACACCAAAACGATAGTTCTTATTTAACATACTTCTCCCGGTATACCAAGAACTCTGTCACTTTCAGCACCGTAGGCAAGCACAACCTGCTCAAACATATAGAACTTTGATAAAAAGATGAGATATTAAAGATTTAATTTATATGAAATAGTTATTTTCCAACACAATAAGCAATCTAATGCAAGCATCTCACCACATGATATAACTCACGAAGCTCAGCGAGGGAAATAGAAGATCCAAGTGTCACATTTCCAAAAAAGGAGCAGCGTTCATTTTGCGCAACCCGGGAGAACTGGTTCATGACAATCTGTTGCAAATTTTCTGGTAAACTACGCTCAGTTAAGCCAAGCATTTAAACATATACAAGATGAACAAACGAAAAAAAAAACCCTTAAAAAATTCCCGTCGGATTTATGCGTATGCAAGGAAGATCAAATTGTGACCACATGATCACAATGACAATTCGAGTAATGTGCCATCAAATCGTAGAAAAAGACACATGCACACTCCTACAATCCACATGACAGTAGTCCAGGTACAACTATTAAAAATTCGTCAAGTAGTTTAACCTTTGTTTCGGGATGATCAGGCGCTACGCCGGAGCGTACCAGTCCAAATGGCGTCAGCAATCTATCAATGATATCAACTTGCGCTCCTTGATGCGCCTTCAACATCTAAAAACACGCAATTATTCAAACACAATCACTTCATTTTCAATCAATGCAATCAAACAGATAGAAAACCATAAAACCATCATTAATTGTTAAGTTGCTAAGCAAACTAAACCCGACGGAAGCTCCTAACAAAATAACAGTCCCCGTCTGTGTGTGTGTGTGTGTGTGTGTGTGTGTGTGTGTGTGTGTGTGTGTGTGTGTGTGTGTGTGTGTGAGAGAGAGAGAGAGAGAGAGAGAGAGAGAGAGTTTCACCTTTTCAGCCGTGTAGAATCCAGCGGGTCCGCTCCCTACGACACAGACACGCAAAGGAGGAGAAGAAATGGCTGAAAAGCTTCTTGAAAGATAAGTACTTGCTCGCAAAATCGCCATTTTTGTTAACGAAATGAACTTCATGGAGATACACAGCGCTAGGGTTTAAATTACAAATGGTATCTTTTTCCATTTTAAGGAGTCCAAGAAACAACATGGGCTTCAGGCTTGTACAACTTTTGGACCGATATCAGGCCCATGTTTAATGATAATGGGCCTCGACATCTTGGACCCAGCCTGCAGTCCTTATAACGAATTAAAAGGGAAACAGAAACGAAATCATTTCAATTCATCTAACAAAGTTATACGTAAACCTTCTGATTTGTTTTATGACAAAGAAAATTGTTGTTCATGGAAGGTATGTGCTACCTTCTAAAAGGCTGTCTTATGCTTCATTCCAAACGTTGAAGAGAGAATGTGGTTCCAGTGTTTGCTCAATACATGTCCAGGAAAATATGTGAATCACTAAATGGGCTTATATTATGAAATTCATGGTTAGTTTGGATCTTAGGATTAACTTCACAATAACTTTAGTCATTAATGAAATGCACAAGAACTAAGGACCACCCAAAGGCATGAATACAACTTTCATCATGGGGGGTAATATATCTCGCATATTACTTTGAATTGCTAGTTTCTTGCATGGGGTGCTCTTTGGAACCTAAAACCTAATAACAAGTTAGAAAATTCAGTTTTTTCATGTATTTATCTTTTTTTTTTTTTTGCATGTGTGCACTCAAATTGAACTTGTGACGAAAGTGGTCCCAAATCCTACTAATTTACTACTAAACTAGTAAGTGATTAACCTATTTGAATTTAACTTGTAAAAAGAATAAATATTTTTCATTTTAAAAAAGATTTTCGCACAAAATTTTGGACATAAAATAACACATCCTACTTTTAACAGCAAATATAATCAAGCATTGCATCCAACCAACAAGGAGGCAAAACATAGATGAAGGGTTCGGTGGCGACATCGGTCAAAATTGTCTTGAAGTGCAAAATAGTATTATAAACTCTTGTCTCACGTTCACCAAACCCATGTCGTGCGGAGTTAGATGGCTAAAAGATTTGGGGTATCAAGTTTTGCTTAAGGTTAAAGCAAATGATATGTTCCTTAATTTGATAAGTAGTGGGAGTCTTTGGTAGAGAAAGAGAAAACGCTAGCCTTTGAGGCCGTCATTAGGCAAGAAGCACCGGTCGCATTGAAGACGTGATCATTGTCCTTTGCAGACAGATTCAACATGAACTAAGAACACGAAGACCTTTATCCTTTGAAATGAGTACCAAAGATGGCAGTTAACCATGATTACCAGAGTAGAAAAATCAAGGAAAAAAGATAACAAAGCCGACAATTGTTCTCAATAAAAATAAAATAAAATAAAATAAAAGTTGACGAATTTGGACTGCCGGGTTTTGAAAGTTTGAAAGATGTCTCAACCACCAAACTCAGGTCAAGTACAGTTCCGAATTGCAGCAATCAATGTCTCAACTGCCAAGCCAAATGGTCAACTGGGTATTCCATTTCGCAGCCCTTGGCGACAATCATATAAGAGATACCAAAATCTCCACCTTCCCTTCTCTTGAAAGTCACGCCAAACATATCACCTAGTTGGATTATCAAAGAGTTATTTACTTCTAATCAATTATTAACAACTTGTATGATTTTGCCTTGGGATGTTAGCAGTGACGGGACGACTTTGGAATAGAGGCATCAACGCAAACAATTTGGATTATCCTCCTCTTTTTGGAGCCTGCGTCACGCCTAGACCTACTAGGGTATGGAAGTGAAAGAGGATTTTGTAAGAAAACAGTGGATGGCGGCGTTTTCATGGAAAAATACCAAATTTCTACGTAACGACAACATGTAGTAGGGAAGCAAGGATAAACATGCCATGCAATTTTCACTTTTGAGATGGAATCACCATACTCGATAAGGACATTAGCAAGAAACTAAAAAACCAGTTAGCTTATCCCGTAAGTTACTCGTCATCTGGTGTAAATATGAATAATAAAATCATTATTTAAGTCCATCATAAGAAAACACAATACATGTGTATCTCATATTACTATTATATTATATGTTTGTATTTCTTATAAGTGAAAATTTTCTTCCCTCTTACAAGTTGGTTTTAGTGGAGGAAATTAACTTTTTAATATTGTATTAGAACCTAAATTTCAAATAAGACATTTATTCGATAATTAAGATAATGATGCATTAAAATTAAATATATATATATTGTATTACTAATACATTGGCATTTTTTCTTAGCATATGAAAGTGTTTCTTATTTTTATAGTGTTAAATTTAATAGAGAATAGTCAATATCCAACTTAAAATCATAAGACATTAAGTAATAAAACCTATTATCTTATAAATATGATTCTTAATATATTCTTTAGCAATATAAGATTTATTGCTGACATCTTGACATATTTTCTTATCATAATGTTCAAATTATCTAATTATTATGATGTCGCATTACGTGAATATATGTATATGGACTCAAATCAATAATAATTCATAAAAGTGTTATGAGAATATTTAGCAATGTGGGATAACTCACATTATTTATTTAACATATAGGTTAATATTTTAGAAAAAGATAAACCTTCTTATATAAGTCATGTTATTAATATCTTTGTTAAAAAATTATGCATAAACGGAGGCCCTACCGATCGGAAATCAGATGATGGACCGGGTTGAAGAAATTGGAATTTGAAATTAATTTTAGGGAACGAAGGATGAGATGTCATGGTTGACGTAAAGGTGACGTGGAAACAATGAATGTAGCAGATAAAAATAAAAGGAAAACAGAAAAGGGCGGGAAATAATGAGCTGGTGGGCCCGAGGTTGACAATAACAATAAAACAAAGAAAAGAAGTTGTTAAAGGTCGGCGTCCAGCGATGGTGTTTGCTTTGCACAAGGGGGTACAAAAGGAGGTTAGTGGGTCCCACCCCACTCGCGGGCAGCACCGTCCAAAAAAACTTTAGGTCGCTTTCAAACGAGAAAGAGGGAGAAAGAGGGAGAGAGAGAGAGAGAGAGAGAGAGAGAGAGAGAGAGAGAGAGAGCTGGGTGAGTGTGGAACTCCTGAAGACGATCACGGGCAAACCCGGGCCCACGAAAGCGACCCGGCCCCACCGACGGCCACTCTGACTACTTTTTTCCATATGCTTGGTCTAACCCCCCCCCTCTTTAACAACCCTTTTGAGCGGGTCAATTAGACGTGGTTCAATCATGATTCTCCCTTTGAACCCCCCTACAATACAAGGAACATAAACATGTTGAGCCACACGAATGTGTGTTTGCTTTCATGATGTTATCACTGATGTAAGATTTATGAACCCCTTCACTCTTTTTAAGGATAAGAACCTTGCTTTTACTATTAGGTTGTTCCAAATTTTCATTCTTCTTTAAATTTCTTCAAATCCCAATTCAAGAAAAGAAAAAAAAAAAAAGATCCAAACTTAAATCAATTTGGTGTTAAATAGAATCATGTGATATTATTTAAATGACAAACCTTGATTCATATTCAAACTATATAATGTTTAGGTGAGATTCAGATTGGACAAAGTATTACAATAAATTTATGTTTCACCCAATTTGGTTGGTGGTGGGGGATAAAGGTTTTAACGTTTGGCAAACCCTAGGGATTCATTTTCTATTAGTAGGGTAGTGGAGGAAACACATTGGTACCTTCTACCTCTTTTTTTACATTAAAATATGCAAGTACTTGATTTTTTAAAAAATAAATAAAAAGTTAAGCATAATTAAATTATTAATGCCTTGTTCTAATAAAACTAAAGTTGAAAAGAGGATTTATTTTGAATTGGCAAAATGGTTATCACATTCTCACTTCACAAGCTTCTGTCTTGAGAACTTGAATTGACAGGCGGACGTGACTCCCAAATCCCCTTGCCAAACCTTTGGTTTTGAAAGCATTATCTCCTTTGGATTGAAAACCCAGAAGCTTGCGTGTCCAACAATTGTTCCATATAGCACCAAAAAGCCCGTATGTTTCTCATTCGATTTGTCGTTTTTTTATCAATTTTTTTTTTCTTTCTTTCTTTTACCCCCCCACCCCTCCCCCAAAAGGGCATTTCAATCTGCCCTCTATGTGTCGTGTCTTGTCTTTAATTCAACACCACAACTTTCACTCTAACTTGTCGTCGATAAAAATAAGTTATCCGAGGTGGGACTGAAGAAAAGTGAGTCCCTGGGCAATGAATGATAGCCATGATGAACGCATAATATTTTACTGGCTCAAAATGTTGAAGACAATCATGGGTCCTCCGAAATGAAATCGATTCATTTGGAATATTAAGGTGATAAACTCGGGCTAATTCAAATCTTACTCGACGTTGTATACGAATTTCTTGGGGGGCTTACTTTACACGTGTGGCACCACGTGGGCTGCCAACCCATATCCATCTTTTCTTCGTCTTCTAGTTATTTGGATAGAACCTTGGCCTGAAAGTTCCGTCTATAGATGTCAGACACATGATTTAGCATACACGTTCTATCTCCCCTTGGATTCAGGTGCTGGATTAGACAGGCACTCTGCAAAATGGGTGAAGCTCGAGTTGGTGGCCATGGCGGACTCAGCCATCTTTTTCGGGGGTTGTATGAATTAGAATCCTCTTTCTTTACTGCCAAAAGAGCTTCTCAAAGTACCCGTTAACACTGTTGGCATGGTAGGTTTGTTTTTGGTTTTCGTGTATGGAGTGTTTGTATATTGTATGTTCCGCAATACTTATAATCTCATGCAAAATCCTTCATACATGAAAATTTCTTTTTATATATATATATATATTTAATAACTCGTGCATCTTCAAGCATTGAACCAAATAAGATTTACTCATCATTGAATTAGGCATTTGTTAATAAAAAATTTAACACTTGCTTACTATTGAATTTCATAACAACATCATATACTTTACAAGTCTATTTTTTGAAAAATAAAAGTAGCTTCAGACATTAGGTTTATTGCACTGATCTTGACCATTGGGTTGCCTGAGATCACGCACTCAACAAAACCTTCGGAGCAGACAGATTACCCCCAAGTGGGAGCTTGGAATTTTCGTTTTGTATTCATTACTCTTCGCAAATGAGACAAAAGCCGAGATGTGAAATTAGCCCTGAAGATTGATTGAAAGCGATGGAGCGACAAAACATAAATCTTTCAATTGAACAATAATCGTAACATTTCAAAAGACTAGAAAATCTCTCCATAGGAGAATTTGAATTCTCTTAAACGGATGAGGAAGCAATAACAATCCTTGCAAGCACTGGTGTTGGGAAATCTATACCCGCTCTCGCACCGTGGTGTCGGGGACAGCTGAAGTGACACTTAGCCACAAATTAAAAGGTTAGTTTAGAAGAATTTAATTTTAAATTCTCTGTCATTTGACTTCTACCCTTTAGGCACATCACTTTTGACACATGGAAGCTATCAAATGTGAGCCTTGAAATCATCACCCTACAATTATTTAATTAATGCATAAATTACAATATACTTGTACAAGTGGGAGAAAAAACTGGAAAGTGGGAATTGTTTTTTTGCCCTGGTATATAAGAAGACAAAAAAATAAGAGTAATTTCAGAAAAAAGTATGATGTGAGGGGTGTTGGGATCTGTATTAAAGCTTTATTTGTGTATGAGAGAGAGGGAAATCCGATTATTTATTTCAATGAGAGAATGATTGAAGGAGTTTTCTATGATCTACTGAGATATGGTCCTTTGCTTGTCCACCAAGATTATTCCTTTTCACTAGACTCAATGATTTCGTTAGACTATTTATCCACTTTAATCCTAATTTAATTCCTAATATTTCTTCTCATTAGAATAATTTAAGACAAAGATGTCCTTACCAAACGCCACATAGCTAAGACAAGAATAAAGTTTCTAGAGCTGCATTATACAAATTCAATGGATGTAAGATTATAATAAGAGATGCCATTAGAAAGCAAAAGTGAAAATAAACAATAAATAAAAATCTGAAACCTAACACCTGTAATTTTGCTGAATTTAGTGGAATAAGATCCAAGAGAACAAGAAGAATGGAAAACTGTAGGAATGATTGGATCATAGAATAAAACAAAACCATATCGATAAAGATTGATTGGATGCTTAGAAATGCGTGCACACAAAGCCAAGTTATCCTAGGCGTCGTGATCATACTCTACCAAGGCATCATCTTTACGCGATCAACAACAACAACAACAACAAAATTAAAAAAAATCATGCATCAGGAGCAAATTGTTTTTGATAGACCCGAATGTGCAGCACTCATGAAGGTATGATCCTAACCTCTCTGCAGAGTTTCACGTGGTGTTTTTTTTCCTTAATTATTTTGTATAACTACTATATCACGCATGCATCTAATGTTGAATTTCTGACTTAATGGTCAGTAGCTCATACTAACTTATCATTAAGGCAATAAGCCTTGCAACACAAGTCTTGCCCTTGCTAGCTTCGCATGAGATCTTGGTATTGGAAAAATGCGTGCTTTCTTCATGTTTTAGAAGCAATTGCAACATTTTCTCTCATTTAATAAAAAAATGGCAACTTAATCACTGCTTGTGAATTGTTGAAGTAGAAGAAGCGGAGGTAGATTTGTTGAACATACTTTATATCGTTTAAATTTTATTATGGTATTTATAAACGAATTTTAAGAAGAAAAAAAAATTTTCAAAGATGATTTTTTCCACTTGCTTTCTTTAGCCCTTGACCTTTTATTTTATCTATTGACAACAAGTCTAAGATTTCTATCAATGCTTACCACTCAAACACTACACATTTGTTTTCCAATTTGGGATTTTTGCGACGGTGGGAATTGAACCATTTTTTTTTACAATTACATGATAGTGCTGTCGGGGTGTAACATCACATTGAACACATGCGATCAACTTAACCAAGAGAATGACATTTCGCAAATAGTTTAACGTTTCTTGTCTGGTTTCCCTGCAATAACTCCTCCCCCCCCCCAAAGTCAAATTTTAAGGGACAGATTTTATCCATTTGAAATCTACGTTAACATTGTAATACTTTATTTTATCTTAAGCGACATGTTTTTTTTTCTTTTCACCTAATACGATGTAGCCTATGATCCCTGACATAGACGGCAATGATCTCGTCTTTGTGCCGACCTATAACCCTGTGGTTCTCAACTAATAAAGAGAAAGGTGGGGCAGGGAAGTGCGATTCATATATAATAACAAAACAAGAAGAAAGTGAAGGCTCGTGATTATGATTAACTCCATAATTTTACATGTGATTTTTTTTTTCTCCTTTCTCTGTTGTGTTCTTTACCATCTAAACTACTATAAAGCTATATCATCGAAAAGGCTGCATGTGATGAGGAATCCAATGATCCAACATGAACAAGGAGAGATAGCTAGGTCCAAAGAAACGACATGGTGAGTTTCAAAAATGTCGGTTTCATACGAAATAATGGTTATGATATTCAAAACATCTGATCGTGTATGCTGATGATCCGCATGTAGGCATCATCTTTTAGTTATCTTGCTATAACAAAAGACAAAATCAAATGACTCAATGTTGATCATTCTGGTCCGTGAGCCTTACGAGAATATTGTAAAGAATTGCATAAAATCTTGTGAAGAAACTGATATTTTAGTACTTGGTAGCTGTTTATAGGTTTCCAATAGATCAGATAAAATCGGAAATGCCCCTTCTTTCATACTAAATTCTCATATCGAATTCAAAATTTCACACGATGAAGGCATAGTTTTCCTTTTTTTTTTTTTTTCTTCTTTCAAATACAAAACCCATTCATTCATGATGGCGAACTCTTATACATTTTCAAATCTAAAGGTGTAGATAGTAGTTTAACATAGCGAAATTTGCTCGCACCTTAAGGGGCAATGGCTCATTGCTCTTTTGAATCCAACGGCTGCGGTCCATGCACTTATTACATGACCCCATTTCTCGAGAAGTGTAACTATTAGCACACTTAAAAAGGACACAGAGAACTAGCAGAGAGAGAAGAATATAAAGGAAGGAAGGTGAAGACAAGAGGGAGGGGTTTGTTCCTTGTTTGTTTTATGGGAGGACACGGAGCAAAGACAAAGAGAAAACCATTAAAAACGGAGGATAAAAGGCGGTGTGCTGGAAAAGACATGGCGCCTCCGACAAAGATTTTGGCAGTACGGAGACGACATGCCATTCTCCTCCCCCCTTAATATCCCCCAAAACATATGGTTATGCTCCTCTGTAACTGGTCAGGCTAGCTCGAGATTTAAGGGTTTGTTTGTTTGTTTCTCACATGAAAATGCGGTTTAAGGGAATATATGTCGTGGAATAAAATAGTAACTTATCCCGGGAGAATAATTTTATTATTATTTTATGTTTCTGTGTTCGCTGCTACAATCCCTGGTGTTCATGGAGATTGTTGGCAACTCAGCTGCTTCCGACCTTCAATGAGCACGCCTGGCATGAAGAAACTGATACCCCTATTGGGGTTTTCTGTAGGTAAGCCGCAGTTTTGCGTTTAGGTTTACTCTTCTTTTCAGTCATAACTACAACAAAAGAAAGATTAGGAGTGCATCTTATTAAAGAAAAAAAAATAAGATTAGGAGGTAAGCCGCACTCCTAATCTTTCTTTTGTTGTAGTTTTGCGTTTAGGTTTACTCTTCTTTTCAGTCATAACTACAACAAAAGAAAGATTAGGAGTGCATCTTATTAAAGAAAAAAAATAGAATAAAACATTTAAAACAAGTTGATATTTCAACACTTATTTTGTGATTACCATAGTGTAAAGTTGTAAAAGGATTTAACGTGAAAATATAGATTCTTTGTATCCTAATCATGAGTTATAGTTAGACAAGAGTATAATTTAGTGGGTAGTAAGCTTGATTTCTTGGGCCTAAATTCAACATTGAATATATGTATATGTGTATGTGTTTAATTAAAAGAAAAAAAAATATAGAAAAATAATCATGAGTTATAATCTAATCTTATTTAATTAAATTATAAATTCTAATATCATGCAGAAGAAATCACTTCATTTCTATCTTGCCTTTGCCCGGTAAAAACTCCATAGACATAGACATAGACAAAAAGTAGCTAGCATAAAGCCAACAACATTTTAGACATCCAACGAGACTTTTGATGGGGCGCCCTACCCAGAGACGAAGGGTGCCCGCAAATCATGACCAAAATGGTATAATATAAGTCTTGGAAACCGTAATCATTCTCTTGGAGACCCTGCGGTTAGGGATCTCCAAACCCTAGATTTTGACCCCTTGAAAAGTGTGGCATGTCGGTCCTCCTCCATCCATAATCCCACCGGTCATCATCCTCAGATTTACTGCATTATATGTCATCTTACTTAACCTTTACCAAGAAACCAACAGGGCACATACGGCCGTTCCACATGCCCCCATCCACATCTTGTCCAAGCAGAAGCCACCATGGCTGATAATGCCAATGTTGAAATTTTTATCATCTCCTGTCTTCGTCAGCAGCACGGGGGGAGGGAGGAGGATGATCTGAGGGGAGTTGGACAGTATTGAGTTCTTCTTCAACACTCACCTTGATAAAGTGAAAACAAAAGCTGCCATCAAATGCTTAGTTTAGTCAGTAGAACAGAATGTCATTGGTGGGCAGGTAGTCCGCCTGGTTTTGTTAGAATAACTACTGCTGCAGGTATGAACACATACTGCTGTCAAATCATTAAAGATGAAAAATAGAATGAGATGCTGTTCGGACCAAGAAAATATCTGAAGAGGGCCATAGTACATCTACGTATAAAGCTTCATGGTTGAAAAATTAAACATCTTTTATAAGGGGTTTTTATAAATGAAGGAGCCCTGAAAGAATAACAATTCTCTTGTTTTTACTCCTAATTTTAACTCTGTGGCTAACTTTTAACTAGAAAATGATAGGAATGCGTGATTCTGAAGTGTGAACAAGGAAGGAAATCATGCAAGGGTTTGGCCTTATCCCTTTTGTAAAGTAATGGAGTGGTGTTTACGTTTTAAATTCAAATTGTATAGAAAAGATTAAAGAAAGGGTTTGCTATGATAGCCATAAACCTTGCTGTGGCCACAGTAGATGGCTATGAAGATAACATCCAGCCGAGAACGTAATTGAGAGTATGCGTATGACTCAGCATCCAAAGACATACACAATTGAGGATATTAACGTAGTTCTGAAACTGAATCTATTTTTGTGTGTTTTTCACCATGTTGCATCGATTAGGACGGAGTAATAGACATCCCCTGTAAGTTAGCCACATGGCTTGGTGGAAAGGAAACTTGGTTGCGCCACAGTCACTTTAGAGAGATCCACATTTTTTGTTTTCTTAATTAATGGGAATTGCTACCGCCTTTTCTGTCCCACTTTGAGATAAAGCAAAAGCAGAGAAAAAGCAAGAAGGAAGAGAAAAACATAAAAGAAAGGAAGAAAGGAAGAAAGAAAAAGGCAAAGCAAATAAAGAAAGAAGGAAAAGAGAGGAAACAAAGACAAAGGTTCTCAAGACTCCATGATTATTCAAATTCTCTCAACACACAGGACTTTGGCTTCCCGTACTTAATCCCGAGTAAGCGGACCTCTCAAAGTTTCTTCAGAGACTTGCTTCAGAGCTTGTATAAGTAGTAGAAAAGGGAAAGAGGAAAAAGAGAAGGAGAGATTTCTTGGGAGGGATGAATAGAGGCGTTTTGCAGAGCTCACCGGTGCAACAAATGACGGCCGGAAACCCTATCTGGTGGAATATCAACGGCATGCGTCCACCAACACAGCAATCTTCTCCTTTCTTGCCTACTCATACAAATTGTTTTCCTCAATATGCACCCACTTCCTCCTCCTCTTCTTCACTTCCCATTCCTTCTTGGCATGATAGCCAGGAGCTTCCGGAGTCCTGGAGCCAGCTACTCTTGTAATCTCTCAGCTCTATCATACATCCTTGGCTGCGTGATTATCTGATTTACAGCTTTCTCTTTATACAGTATACGCTTGGCTTATCTCAAAGTTTGGATAATACATGTGTTTTCTTCTTCTTCTTCTCCTCCTCTCTTTGAAACACTATATGTGCTATTGATGACGGGATACTGCTAATCTAATCGGATCATGATGTGACTTTTCCTTCAGGGGTGGATTGGTGGGCGAAGAAGATAAAGTTTGTATGAGCCACTTTCAACCCAAGAGGTTGGAGAATTGGGAGGAGCAATTATTGAGTCAAGCTCCAAATGCTTCTGTTGTTAATGTCAAGCAAGAACACTCCGGAAGCAGCTATGTATACGGTCATGGAGCTGAGGATTTCCAACCAGCAAGGCCTACTTGGTCTCAAGTAGTGTCTGCATCGTCTCCAAAGTCTTGTGTGACGAGTTTCAGCAGTAATATGCTGGATTTCTCCAGCAACAAGGCAGATGGGAGGCACCCACCACCCGATCGATCATCGGAGGTAAACGCTATAGAGATTTAGATCAGATACGATATTGTTTGCATCAGGATTCAAGAGTCCTTTTTCAGATTTGTATTTTCGTAAATGGAGATTGTCGAATTCATAACTAGTTAGCTTTAAGTGTTCTTTCCCTTCTTTCCTCCTCCTCTTCTTCTTCTTCTTCTTCTTCTTCTTCTTTTCCTTTGGGCTTAGAGCTTCTCTACCCACTTTTTCTATCTCTACCTGGTAAATTCTTTAACTTTTTTTTTTCCTTTTTTGTGTTTCGTTTCCTACCATAATCCACCAACTGATGCTTCTAGGTAAATTATATTTTGTTAGTTCAAGCCAATCAGATTGCTTACCTTCTTTATCTTTTGAAGTGTAACAGCACCGCAACAGGTGGGGCACTTAAGAAAGCTAGGGTTCAAAGTTCGCCAACCCAGACCACCTTCAAGGTAAGGCCTACAACCCACAAGATCTACCCCCCTCATCTTCTCCTCTCTCTCTCTCTCTCTCTCTCTCACACACACACACACACACACACACACACACACCCCACAAGTCCATACCACGTCCGCACCCAATTATACCACTCGAAACAAACACACACAAACTATGGGTGCTAACTGTTGTCTTTCTTGATTGTCATCTTTCCATATTCTGATGATTCTTTTTCTATTGGTTTCTTCTAGTTATCCATCGAAGATGTGAACATCATTCACTTAAAGCAAACATGAAATTTTAACTATACTTCAATCATGTCCTTATCGGGCTTCTTTTCTGTCACTTATCTTTAAAAACCAGGTGAGGAAGGAGAAATTAGGTGACAGAATTACAGCTCTACACCAGCTGGTATCTCCATTTGGGAAGGTAAGCAGTAAACTGGCTAGATAATTAAGATGCCTCTAAGAATAGATTTGGCAAACAGAAAACGTAATAGAACAATTCATGAACTTAATGAGGAAACCATATAAAGAAGCCCTTTCCATACTTGAAAGCTTCCTTTCTTCTTTATCTTTTTTCTCAAATTAAATGGACTAGGGTTTTCCCTTTAAGCATTAAAGAAGACACAAAAATCTGACTTTGGACGGTTCTGATGTGTGGTACTCTTTTGCCTTTTGCAGACTGACACAGCCTCTGTCTTGTTAGAAGCTATTGGGTACATCAGATTCCTTCAGAGTCAAATTGAGGTGATGTCTCTTCTCCGTCCTTTGTTTTTGCGAACAACCATGAGACCAGTGATGGCACACCGTAAAAGTTCCATTTCTCTTTGTTTCTTTCAAATATTCTTTAGTTATCGAAGTTCTAAATATACTCTTTCTTTTCCCCATGTTGGCTGCAGGCCCTCAGCTTACCTTACTTGGGCAGTGGCTCAGGAAACATGAGGCAGCAACAGTCAGTAAGAAACTATTCCATTTCTCACCTCCCAAAACAAAGCACTCTCTCTGATTTGTACATGAGCTTTTTTATGCAATAATGTGACATTAATTGATAAATGATTGCCATTTTCTTCTGCTATCCCTTGTTAGGTTCAAGGAGAAAGGAATTGTATATTTCCTGAAGACCCAGGTCAGGTATGCTTTATTGGATCCATTGCCTCCTTAAAGGGGTGTAAAGACTTGCATTTGGAAAAGCTACTGCTTTACCGTGTTTTTTAAACCAGTAAACCCTGTGCTTAAAAAAATAATACCATCAGCTTTACAGAGTTAAATCCATATTAAATCCGAACAAACAAAAAATATTGACTAGAGACTAACTTAGTTACATTTGAAACTTTTAAAGATTCAGAAATTTATTATATTGTTAAGAATTTTTTAAATGGCTTTTGTATTTGTTCTAGCTGCTGAATGACAACTGTACCAAGAGGAAAGGAGGTCCTGAGCAGGTAATACTTGACTACAAAGTATAAATCTTTCTGTTTAAACATTTTCTCCGTTCTTCTTCTTCTTCTTCTTCTTCTTCTTCTCCTTCTTCTTTTATTTAAAAAATGGCGATGAATTTGCCTCCTTTTTTGGTTGAAATTATTAGGATTCTCATGAAGAACCAAAGAAAGATCTGCGAAGTAGAGGGCTTTGTCTGGTTCCAGTGTCATGTACACTGCAAGTTGGGAGCGACAATGGAGCTGACTATTGGGCTCCTGCTCTCGGCGGTGGCTTCCGGTAGATGGGTGTTTACCGTTGGTAGCTTCTGCAGCACACTAGGAGCTTCACAGAAACGATATAACATCATGAGCAGTCACTCTGCTAAATCTAAGGCTGATTGCTCATGATGCTATACAACCTTGAAACCTTCGAACATGTGCGCTGTACATGTGGCTAGGATTTGCAATTCCTCAAGACTCGTAATTTATGTCATTAAGCTTTATCTATCTTCATCCTAAAGCTGCTGCTACAATGCTTTTCTTGTATATGCAGTGTTAGTATGATTGGCCATTTTAAATGTTTCTTTGAGAGCAGCATCCATCGGATCCCTTCGGGCGTTGAAATTATTCTCTCTTCTTTGATGTCTTCTCATCAATTTAACGAATGATTAGTATGCGGAGCAAATCATGCTAAGTACTGGAAAACCATACTCCCCAGTTACAATTTCGCAGCATAACGGACTCGTCTTTTCTACTGACAATCAATGGATCAAACTCAGAATTGTTCTTTAAACAATGTGGGAATGACGATTTATTAATAAGTAAAGAGGAGACAAGACTTAGCCTTTGCATGTATAAATCAAATGAATTATTGTTACAAGCTTACAAATCGTTTATCACATTAGCAAGGATTTCTATTACTATATATTTAGGTCCACGAAATCCAATAATTCACTAATTACTTAATAATCGGTCCGTTTGTATGTCATTTTAGGGCGCATGTTCAAAATCTTTTAGGAAATCAAAACCAACGATCTGCAACAACATTTAAAGAAACAATGTTCTGACACACCGATGCTCCAAAATAGATATAAATAAGCGTACGTAGAGTGTGTATGTGCGTAAAGAGCACGTAGAAGTCTGTGGTTTAACCATAAAATCTACGCATACAAGCAACTTGTAATTAAAACTTTCATAAAATCTTTCCTAACATAACCCAATTTGAACTTTTGTCTCAAAAGTCATATCAAAATCTTGATATCCTACTCTTCTAACAATGCATTACTAGAAATGATACTCAAATTGATAAAATAAAATAAAAACTTACGGTTGAAGTCTCATCAAACTAAAACAAGCGGGAAATTAAAATATAAAAATGCACAAAACATGTAATCTTTTTTCTTTTTTTTTGTTGGTGTTAGAAGGCCTAAAGACTCAATTTAAAAATTACTTCAAGAATTGGAAGGATATTTTTTCATTAAAGCTTTATCACAAGAGATAACATATTTGATATGAAACTTTTGTTTTACAGACATGCTTCCGCATGTTGAGCAATATTTAGCTTAAGGTTGCATAGAATGGAACAAATTTAATTTTACTTCACCCTATTAAAAGACCCAAAAGTCTAATACAAAAACTAACTTAATAGTTGGAGGAGTATTTTCTTCATTTAAGCTTTATTATAAGAAATTATATATTCAATAGGAGACTTTTGTTGTATACACGGTTGGATTAAAAAAGGTGAGTTAGTTGGATTTTTAACCTAAGACCTCTTTCTCTTCAATCTTAGGTAACATGAGCTTTAACTGAGTCACATGCTCCTTGTTGACAATATCAATATTATTAAGGATGAGATATAGAATACAAAATGATTTCTTTAGTATTCTATAACCAATTTTTGCTCTTTGTTGTAATGGCATTGAGTTGGGTCTTGCTTCTACCTAATTTACATGGTTGTAGCCATCCGTTGGACGTTACGTTAACCCCGTATTGTGTTATTGCTTCTATCATGGTACCACCTTTTAGCATCTTTATGGATCTTTGATAACATCCACTTTGAATCTAGATTAGAATTCCAGCTGATGACATGATTCTAAAGTTATAACTTTCATGCAGCATATAGTAGTTGCCGAAGTTGTGATACCTAAAACTCGTGCAATTGAAGTATACGATTTTGTTCCTGTTCGCATTAACAGTGTACGAAAGTTGAATAGACAGTTAGCATTTCAGTTCGTACTGACCTGATAAGGATCCTTGACCAATAACAGTGCATATTTCCATTGTGGTCGTCATAAACATTACATTAGGGTAGTTAAGTCAATTCCACATATAAAATCGTACTGATTCAAGCATTTTAAGTGGGGTAATGTTACATGCAAGTCATATGGTCTATTTTCTACCAATTTTAGTGCTAATCGAGTTGATGATCCGAAGTGATAAAAGCACTGATTTAGAGAGCTAATGATCAAAATTGATCTAAATGAAATAAATTCAACAGGCTGTTGTAGTTTATGATTCATTTTTCACAATTAGTGTATTAGTTACCTCTTTTGCTGTCAAGATTGAATCATATTTCCATAGTCTCATCAAGTTGTATAGAAATTATGGTGAAGTGTGTAAGTTGTAAAATTTTTAAAGCAAGTAAAGTGCGTATTGTTAGGATTGATGGAACAATTGGGTTAAAGGGTATGATTGTCATTACAATCAGGGGTTTTTATGTAATTGTGGAACTAGGAAATATCTTCTAGATGTAGTGGATTTCCTAGTAGTATCAGGTTAGGATTCTTATCCTTTTGTGGAAGTAGATTTTTCTAGTAATATTCAACTATGATTCCTTTAAAGTTTCTCTATAAATAGGAGAAGTATAGAGAAACCTAGTGGGCGTGTTGAAAGAGTCCCCATGAGGGGCTAATTGTTGGAGAGGGCCCCTCTCATGGATTCAAGTTGATAAGAGAATCCATGAGATATCTATTTGAAGAGAGGGAATGTATGAGAAAATCTAATGAGAAGAGACTACAGGGGACGAAAGACATTGTGATGTTCTGAACCTCTTAAATCTATTATATTTGGGTGTGTGCATTCTTATATTTGTGTGTTCGATCTATATGTGGATGATGCGACTTGGTTGAATTCCCCCAACACATATGAACGTGAGAAGGCTTCTATATGCGATGCTACATGCACGATAAGAGTTTGTGATCATATTTGGTAAAGCACATGTTGACAATTGTGACAAACAGGTTAAGAGGTTGAAGTAACGTTGAACATATATGATTTGATAGGATGATAATTGAAAATTTTCTGATAAGATAACGATAGAAATCACCAAAGAAAGGAAAGAAATCCAAGTTTGAGCTAGATTGAGGCATCGTCAAAAGTCACTAACAAAAGAAAAGACATTAGTATAAAGCTAGATTGATCTACTCTAATAGTTTGTTAAGATTTAAAGTACAAATTATAATAAAAGGAAATATAAGAAAAAATACAAATATATTTAACTGGTTCAACCTTAAAGTTTTGTATCTAGTATACAAGTTCAGATGTTATATGATTTTTTTTTTTATGATTATTACATATAACACTTACAAAAACCCTTATTTATCATAACTCTTAGAGAAATCTCTATTTTTGATAAAGTTTAGGTGTGATAATATGTTGATAGTATCGAAGGGTATCGTTAGTTATCAATTTTTCATATACAACTATCATATAGACTCAATTAGTTATTGTACTTTCATGAGTTATCTTTTAGTGATTGATCCATATGTTTATTTACTTAGAAAAAAGAAATCAATGATTTTTTTATAAAGTAAAAAATAATTCACAATTTCTCTCCGTATAATTTTAGTTTATATCATAGTCTGATAGATTGCAAGTATAACTGTCCTTTTGTGTTATTTGGTTCACCCAATTGGTATAAAAAAAATTTGAAACGATTGATGACTAAATTTATCATTTCTATTCTATTAATGTAAAGGTGTAACTTATCACAATAAATTAATAGTAGTCTTGAATAAATTAATAGTAGTCTTGAACTTGAACAAGATCATCTAAATTAAATGCCAAATTTTTCTTAGGAAGTCGAATATAGAATTCTCTAAATACTAATCAAACTCAAAATCTATCTTTAAAATGAACTACACTGAAATTAGGCAAAATGGACTTCATAAAGTTTGAGCTGTTATTTAAAAAATGTATCCTTGTGACGTTGGAAGTTTATAATGAAGTTATCCTAGGAATTTTGAAGAACCAAATTTGACTTAATGGTTGGCTTAGATTAAGAAAAAATGGATTAAATCCTAATCATCTTGTTCCTTCTTACCACGCCCTCCTAAAGTTTTTGATGGGTCCCTATGTTAAGAACAGGAGGTTCACTAATCACAATAGCCAACTCCATTATAAACTTCTTCAAGAATTAACATCAGAGATCATCACGCCTCACCCTTTTATCTTGTCATTATCCTCCTAACACATTCAGATCAAGCTCCTTCTCCATAACAAAAGAAGAGAGTAGCAAGTGGCTGATACTTTGAATGGGGATTTGAAGAATCATTTCAAGGTACAGAAATCAAATCAAACATATATGTATACATGATGGCAGGACATCATTCTCCTTTGTATGTTCGAAATGTGTTGTGTCACAGAGGGACCTTTCCCACGTGGTTGGGGCTCATCCTGTCTGCATGGATTTAATCTGCGGTCGCTTAGTTCTCATTCAAGTCTTCTTTAGAATGACGGTTGCTTGGCGTGCGTTGCCAGCTTCGGTTGTCAAATCAATCTTCTCGACAAATAAACAAAAGATCAAATCAATCTAAAACACCCCCAAACTCTAACTTATATTCGTTTCACTTGAAATATTAGACAACTCTCGCAGTGTTTTCTACCCATTTCCCAAGTCCTAGATTGTCCGTCTTTCAAAAGCATCAACTTTTTGTATATCTAAGCTTAGAATCTACAAGCTCCAATGACAAAGAAAGCAATTAAGTATACAGTTTATTACTCATCGTATTCTTGATCTTTATCTACCTGCATATATAAAATGATTTCCCCGGTTTGCTTTTCTTGAACATGAAGTAGGCTGTGGGCATGGAGTCGCCAACAAGATTGTAGACTTTGTTGGGCCTAAGGTGGTCATAGCACGGTGACCCAGTAGGAATTGAACCTACGAATTCACCAATTATGAGTTGGGCGCTTTAACCATTCAGCCATGGATGCTTAGCGGGGATCCTCGTACATGGTTAATAACCAAATTCCAATTGAAATGAAATCTTTAGGATAAATCAATGCAATTTAGGAGGATTCAATGAAAGGACATCCATTCAAATCCTGGATTTTCGAATTTAGAGAGATATTGAGAGAGATCAAGAATTCTCACTATTTCTTAGATTCATGGACCCAATTCAATTCAGTGGGATCTTTTATTCACATTTTTTTTCCATCAAGAACGTTTTATAAAACTCTTGAACTCCCGAATTTGGAGTATCTTACTTTCACGAAATTCACAAGGTTCAACAAGCAATCGATATTTCATGATCAAGGGTGTAGTATTATTTGTAGTAGCAGTCCTTATATATCGTATTAACAATCAAAAGATGGTCAAAAGAAAAAATCTTTATTTGACAAGACTTCTTCCTATAACTATGAATTTCATTGGACCCAGAAATGATACATCGGAAGAATCTCTAATCAGGACGAAAGCAACAGTGGAAAAAGCCAGGATGTCTTGGTCACAACATTCTACCCTAGGAAAGTTAAATAAGTACTCTGTTGGAATGTTGAAGATGTCCTATAAGCTGATGTTGGGAAAAAAAATAATAAGTAGCAATTAAAAAACTCATACATAATTATAAAAATATGAGAATTATTACGTCTTCTGCTTACTATGTCCACAAAATAGTCGTCTATTTAGATTTTAATTTGAGTGTTTATGGTTTCTCTCTCTAGGCTTTTTGGTGGTCTAATCACTTATTTCATAGCTTTTTCGCATCAATCAAGCCTAAGTCTCCTATGACCAAAATTAACTACTGACGAAATTCTAATTGCTCAAAAAGAAAATTATAACCCTATAAGCAAAATTATCATTTTATCTCTATCACTAAGTTGGACGACACTCACAAAAAATTACCCACAAAGCTAAGAACCGTTCCCACTTGCAGTAAATATAGGAACTCAAGTTGTACAATGTTACTAATTTTTTCTAGGAGAATCATGGCATGCATAAATAGTGCGTGCTCTTATATGATTGTACATGTTTGTTAGGAATCTTGAAATTACATCATTATCTATGTATAAATTGAACACACAATACACCAAATGCACATGCCAATATTGAATAGATTTACAAAAGTTCAGGCCACTATAATGTTTTACATCCTTTATATACACTTTATAAATTTTCATTTACTTTCCTTCTTACCAAATAGGCATCATGTCACGATAACTCTTTCATTATCTATAACCAAAAGCCACTCATCATAAGCCTATGATACTCTGCACATACTATGCTTGCAAGTGGGAGTGCCTTTTCCTCTTAGTGGATTTGCCTTACCCATTTACAACCCATGAGCAGTTTTGATTCTCATCTGACATCTGTGCCACCACTCATCACGATTTTTTACCATGGACCAAACTCAAATGCATTGACCTATTATCTTCAACCATCATCTTCGTCAATTTACCTTTGGTGGTTGGGTTTTTGCCGTCATCCAAGAGTTTGCAAACCCAATCAGATTTTTCTCAGTCAACCTTCTCCACCATTTGCTTGGATTCAACTTAGATTAGAATTAGAATCCTCCACACATCCAACAACCTTTCCTTTGCTGCCACATGTGGTAAATTTGAGCATATTGTCATATTTCTTCTTGGCTGTCCATTGCAGTCCAACTTCATCCTTAGATACCTCCGCCATTTTCTGCCATTTGACCCCATAATTTGAGCCAAATAATTTACATGGCCACCATAGACAATTTAAATCGTCCAATTTTCAATCCTACAATATTGAAAAGTCCCAATCATCTCTAAACACATTGTTCTTTACAACAAAACTTTTGATTTAGCTCACAAATGCTTATATCTAGATAGATAGAGAAACATAGATCTGTACTTAGTAAATTTTAATTCACTACTCTAACAACATATTTTGAGTGATTTGCAAAATTATTATCCAAAATCAAACTAAATCTAGAGAAAAAATAAAATCATCCAAAAACATTAATATGTTTCTTCATTTGTGTTCTTATGAATCAACAACTTTGATTCATCATTATTTAGGTCCAATCTACTTATTTTGGTACCAATTATTCAAGATTGTGAGATTGCATCATCACTCATGTATGGATCAAACACCCAACAATAATAATGTATATAGCCAAATATAATGAGTTTAAGGAGATTCAAACCAATATAATATCTTATGTCCTTCATAGACACTTGTAGAGTTTCTCTTATTTTCACTTTTACCAAATGAGCATCATTTCATAAGAACTCTCTTATCATCTAAAATTTATGAGACACTCATTAGAAGTTTGTGGAGCTATACAATCAGCCCCTAAGGGGCTTTCTTAAACAACCAATCTATTATGTTTCTTTATACTTCTTTTATTTATAAAAGAAAATCTTAATTTCTACAATTATATAGATGTTTCTACTTACATTAAGATATTACAACTGTGTCCTTTAACGTAATTTTTTCATTAATCCTAATAATGTTTGTCTAAATATTATTTCATTCTCTATAGTCAAGCTTTTGGGACAAGCATATGGTTCATTAGGTATTTGAGTTTTGCTGATGATGTTATAGACTATGTTCAATGACTTGTTTGAGCTGCATACTTTGTGTTTTGTAGTGTAGGAGTTGGTTTTTCTTACCTCTTGAACGCATTGTATAAAGGTTAATAGTTTGCCAAATACATACAATTTTAGGTAATAGTGATTCAATTGTATAGTGACAAATATATATTATACAAAGGTCAATTTGATCTTGACTTGCTAACTCAAACTATTAGTTGAAGTTAAGATTAGGTCTAAAAATAAAAATATAATTTTGCATATAAGAATCAATATAAGGACAAAATGAGAATACTAAGAGTTTGAAACTATGAAAATCTTATGTGTGATTTTTCATTTGATGAACCATAATAAGTTAAAAGGAGTCATTAGAGATAAGAACATCCCATGTGATTCTTTGACATATCAAATTCTCAGATAAACATATTTATTAATTTTATCTAAACCATGTAAATTTTCAATATTCATCTATGTATATCATGTTATCCTCCTAATTCTCCCAACATAAACAATTAAAATTTAAGTACCATAATTTTCTCGGACAAGTGCTAAACGGACATTTCCTTCACATCTTTTTTGGAGAAAAAATTATATGATGTTAGCTTTTTGTTCTTTCCAAAAGAGTCTCAAGAGGCAATCTAAAAGTTGGGGAAGGGGGTGAATTAGATTTATGAAGAATCTGATCAATTTTGTAAATGAGTGAAGTGAATTGGATTTAATTATTTTTTACGCAACTATTTTTTTTTTCAAAACTATGTGCACTAAGTTGCACCAACTTGAAACTTACAAACTTAGAAACACCAAATAGAGCAGCAAATACGCACATGTAGCAAACAAAGTAAAGTTCAACACAACTAAGAATAGAAGACAATAAACAAAGAAAAAATTTAAGTTATTTAATTGGCAAAAATAATAGAGAATTAAATCACCATAGATTTAAGTACAAATTAACAAACTGGTGGAATAAAAATCAAAGTTAAACTAAAAGTTCCGAATCATATAAAAAAGCAAGATAAAATAGATAAGATTATCAACTAACTAAACAAACAACCCACACAACATGAACATAATAATTGTATATTACAAAGTGAAGAACAGAATTTAAAAACGTTTATAAGCCCTCTAAAATAGCATAGAACTGCTTGAATAAGGCTTAGAGAGGACGTGTGAGAGAAACCCTCAAAAGGACAACTGATTTAGAGATACAAAGAATGGAATCTTTGATATAAAAAAAACTCAGATCTACGGGTTAGAAAAGAACTGAAACCTTTGCTCATTTGTTCACTTCTTTCTCTCATCTTTTCCGAAAGCTTTTCTTCTCCTTTTAAAACACCACAACAAATGAAAGATCCACCGAAAACCTACTGCTTTCCAATCGTTACACATCACGATGATGGACATGTGCATGCGTTGAGGACTGGGCTTCTCAGTGCGTTACAGACCGGGCTTCCATGCTGACAGAACGGGGCTGAGCTTGTATCACACAGGCTGGACTTGTTGCATGCAGTTTGCAGGCCCTAGTCATGCTGATTGGACTTCATGCCTCATGGACGTTGTGGATTTCTTAATCTTGTGCTTCATAATAAGATTTGGACTGCATGTTAGTATGCCTTTACAAGCTTCCCCACTTTACGGTACATATACTGCCAAATAGACACCAAGAAGCTCATAAAATGGTGCACAAGAGATACTACTACATCATCAAAAACCCAAGTCTCTGAGTATCCCAACACTTTCAACTCTAGATGGTGAATCTTTCTCTACACTCGTTTTTCTTTTGGCAGCACATGGAGCTTAGGCCACCTAACGGTCTCTTGCATGCTGAACCTAAAACTATCCCTACCACCAACCTAAGTGATAAGGACGATGACCAGATTACAAAGGATGAATAGCGATGATCTTGCCCACGTCATAAAAGGAAGCCCGCAAGCAACATGCAAGAGGTTTGATACTTTATTTGTTTATTTTACGTGAAAGGTTAATTATTATATATTATTAAAGGAAGTATAAAATTATTTAGTTATAACATCATTATTTGGGTTGAAAACTTATATTTGGTAAACTCTAAAGTTCTTACAAAAATTTATTATAATTTATAAACTTTACTCACTTAATTAATAAAATTTTACCTCTCATGTATTTCTTAATTTTTGTAATAATAGTCGAGTTGTTTAAATTTTTATTATTGAATATTCTTTTATTCCATTTATTCAAAATATGATAAAATGTAGTTTTGAAGGATATACTAAGTAAGGTTGTTACAAGACTTTTACATTAAATAACCTTAATCATCTAACATATTGCTTAAGATTATTGATTGAAAGCTATTTCTACCGCAAGTGGACGCATGAATCTAGTGCAAGTGAATGCATGAGCTTGATAAATAATTGGAGGGACAATAACATAATCTCTATTGCCTATAATAAAAATCTTGTCTCATGTATAATATTATAATATTAAGTAATTGGATCTACAAAAGTGTAAGACTCGAGCACATTGAATTGTAGAAAACTTTGACTAGAGACATAGCCCAACCCTTGTTCTCCGCCTATCTTTGTGGATCTCTAATTTTCTTCAGTAACGTGGTCGACTTCCTTCGATGTGAAACCATCACTTTCCTTTTGACAAAAAGACCGACTCTCCTGCATGCACCTTCTCCAGGGAACTTTACTTGCCCCGTCGATAAATTCCTCGGCGCTGGAACGTTGAAATTTCGAGAAACGTGGGTACTCAGAGTTTTGCTTTCTCACGCATCTTTTCTTCACTTTGCCTGTTGACATTTCCCTCCTTTTTACACCACCAAATCTAAATTATGAAGGTTTTTTATTCAAAATGTGATATTTAAATCGATACATGGCATTAGAATAAGTTGAAAATAATAGGTAAATTCTCCAGAAAGATATATTTAATAAGGATCCTAAAAGATATTCAAGAATCAGAAAACGAAAAATAGAAAATGTTTAAAGGCAGATGCAACTGTTATGGCATTATTTTGAAAAGATCCTTTTGTTTGTCCTCCATCTCTTTATCCATGAAGAAGAATCAGCGTTACCTTCCATGAAGTGACGCGCACTAGGTATGGATCACATGTCTCGTCATCCAATCAAGGTACACAACAAGTTTCTTCCAATAAGATGCCATATTTTGGCTACAAAGTCTAGAATCGACTTCTCCTACGTCTAATATCCAACTGGATGCAAGGCCGCATGGTTATAAAACTGATCTTATTTCAGTGGTCTTGACTTCAAATCTCTCTCTCTCTCTCTCTCTCTCTCCTCCTCCCTTTCTTTCTCTCTGTATTTATCAAAGTTTTTGGGTCTTTGGGGCTTTAGGTAGAGAAAAGATGGTGAGCCATTCAAGGATGGGGTTGCTTAGTTTTCTTGTATTGGTTGTGGGGATTGGCAGCAGAGCTTATGCAGCCATTCCACATGAGACGACCAGAAAGATAGATAAGATGAATGCAAGGGGTCCATACTTGGGTATCGTGGTGCCTAACGCCTTTGAGATGGACCCTCTTCTCCAGTCTCCAAGCTTTGTGACTGATGACAAGTTTCCCCACCTGGACTTTGCAGGTAACTTCAGTTAGTTTCTTCTACTTCCTGATTCAGCTTCTTCTTTGCCTTGTGAGTTCATTTAAGGTGTTCTTTTCAGGTAAATAATTGCCTGCTTGTCATTTGCTCACAGGAAAAAGGTTTCGATTTGGGGAGGTCGGAGGTGAAAAGGTGATAATTGTTATGACAGGATTAAGCATGGTGCGTATGTATGAGCTCGAGATTATCATATTTGTTTCATTTTTTCTCAACATACTTAATTTTCAGCAAAAGGGATGCTGAGACCATTGACTGACATTTCTTGCTTGAATAGCTTAATGCAGGTACAACCACAGAGCTATTGCTAACACTATTTAAAGTGAAAGGTGTTGTGCACTATGGAATTGCTGGAAATGCCAATCCTGATCTCCAAATTGGAGATGTCACTGTTCCCCGATACTGGGCCCATACAGGTCTTTGGAATTGGCAGGTACCAAAATTTATGATTACTAGTAGGTCCGTATGACCTCTCAACAACCCTCTTCTTTTTCCTCCATGTTGCTAGCAAGTTTCACAAAGCATATACATTTGGGCAATGAGTTAGTTCTTCAACTATTTCCATGGGCAAAGGAATGTATTCTATTTCATCTGAAGCAGATTAACTTTGTAAGTTAAACTCTTACGAAAGTGGTCAAAGGAAAAGACGTTTTTATAATATTTTAAATACTCATACTCTTCTAAAGTAAGAACATGTTGCAGTCAAAACTCGAGACAAGTTGCAGCTTAAAAAGTATAGCAGTTACCGAATCTCAAAGGGGGTGGTCCTGGAACGTGGTCTAGGAATCTTCATTTGAAACTTCATTACCACATAACTGTGAAGAGAATCAAAGTTGCCATTGCTAGTCTAGCACGCCTTGCTAGGCAACATGTTCTACATTTTTCTGATTGTGATTTTTCTTGAAACGTAAGCAGAGATATGGAGATGGGCCGAACGATGAGTTAGCCTTGGAATCCAGTGGAGCCTACACGAGAAAAATTGGGTACCTGAAATTCTCTAATTACAACAATATTAGTGGAATTGGGAGACCAGTGGGGAATTTTCTGAACAATGTATGGTATCAACCAGAGCAGATTTTCCCTGTTGATGAAACTCCTGAAGTTGGGCAGCAGGCCTTCTGGGTCCCTGTCAACGAGCATTATTTCGCGGTGGCAAAGAAACTCGAGGTTAACTCAACACTTCATGGTCACTTTTTGCCTTATTAGTTTTGTAATTGCATGTTTCTCATAAAAAGGCAATGTAAGATTATTGTCTATAAACCATTAAACAGAAAAAAAAAATATTTTTATGACTCTTAAAATTATAAAATTTCTGAAATAATGAGAGAATCACTTATCTATAATTATTGTTATTATTATTATTATTATTATTATTATTATTATTATTGAATGCTTGTTGCATATGCTTGTTGCAACATTCAAGTGAATTGATTCAAATTTGCCTTTATCAGGACTTGAAGATAAGTGAAAGTTGTGTGAACACAACTTGTCTACCTAGACCACCTAAAGTTGTGAGGGTCGAAAGGGGGGTTAGTGCTAATGTCTTTGTGGACAACGCAGCCTACAGATCATTCTTGAGAACAAAGTTTAATGCTACTCCAATTGACATGGAAAGTGCTGCGATTGCTTTGGTCTGTTTTCAACACGAGATGCCTTTCATTGCCATCAGATCTCTCTCTGATTTGGCCGGCGGCGGCTCTGCTTTGGGGAATGAAGCTGATATCTTCTCCTCACTGGCAGCGCAAACTGCAGTTGATGCTGTTGTCAGATTCATCTCCCTATTGTTTTCATGATCATCAATTCCTTCCTAAACTCGAGAAGCTCTTTTCTCGTCCAAAATCTAGTTGTTCCAACGCTAATAAATTACCACTCAAAAAATGTATTGAAATTTGTATAAACGCTACATTTCATCTAATCATTTGTGTGATTTCGACTTACCTGAACTTTTGAAAATCTATGAAGTAACTTCCATTTAATTGTCCTGTTGGTTAGTTTTCCTTATTTGTCGGTAGAAAGCTTATTTTCTTTTCTAAAACTGCTTTGTAAAAGATCAATATTTGCAACATATTGATCATACAATATCCATGGCGAGTCCCCACATAGAGCTAAACAATAGGGAGACATTCGGACATATGACTAAATCAGCATGTGATAATGAAAACTTCCGACAGTGATATTCTGATCCATTTGCAAAGTTTTCAAGCTAAACAAAAACATGCTGTCACATCGGGCGTTGCTTGGAACCCATGGAGTGATATGTTATTGCCCCATCGTTTCTCCCAAGCACAAAGCTGCCATTTTGCCATCCCAATAGGCCATAGTTTTCCTTGAAATCCATCAGACACAGCAGCTGGCAGCAGGAAGAACACCGCGTGTCATGGATTCATTTGACAGAAAAGTTAAGAAAACCATAGTTTATGGCAAAGACTCCGCTCGAAAGCAGTTGAAATGTTCGAACATCGGTAGAGCCGGCCGAGGCGGCAGAGGGTCCCATCTTTCAACACGCACGAAGAAGCTCGCGGCGGTCCTTTCATCTTCCTTTCTGAAAGATAGGATCGGATCTTGCCTGCCGTCCAAGCTGCAAAATACATGGTTTCATCAGATAAAAATTGCACTAGGCTTAGTTTTGACGAAGATGATAAGACACCATCTTTGAACGTTTAACTTTTATATTATATTAAAGAAAAAAAGAGTTTATAAATATAAGAAGCAAACTGTTTTATAATTATATATCGATTTTGACCAACAAATGGAAACATTGTGCTAAATCAAGGACCATATACTTAAAACTATTCTGTTAACAATGTATATGAGTTGGCAAGCACATTGATGAGTTGCAGGCTCAAAAATTCGATAGGTTAATTTTGAGGTCACTCGAGAGATTGCCCAACGGCCGTCCATGGAGTGAAAGGACAGGTATTTCCGTTGGTTCCACAACACAACCCCCGACCAGACCCAATGCCCAACTCCCTCCATTTCTATCACAAGACCAAAAGCAAGAACCCCCTGTCGGAGTTTACGGCTCCCCCCTTCCACCATGACCTCCGCATCCCAAATCCTCCACCACACAACCGTCTTCATCTCCAAAACCATCTCCCAGTCTGACCGCCGCCACCTCTTCCTATCGACGCTCCGCCGCAGTGTCCAACCATCCGACCAAGCCAGCATGAAGACACTTAACCTCGCTGTTGAGTCTCTCGAAAATGCTATCTCCTCCACCAGCTCCCCCACTCGATCCTCCTCCCTTCGTCTCGCCGAACGGCTCGTCCTCTCTCAACCTGAAAACCCCTTCTCATCATTCCTCCTTTCCCTCATTTACAGCCTCCTCGACGAACCCGTCGATGCCGCTCTTTGTGTCCTGCATGTATTCCGTTCCGACCCATCATTGGCTCGCTCGGAAATAGCGTCCGATCTCTTCGACGAGCTGTTTCTAGTACATCTTCTTCCAGTTCTCCATTGGCTCAACGAGCAAAGAACAACCATTTTGTCGTCTTCAACCTCCAATTTAGATCAGAGCTATGAGTTCTCGGTTTCAGATGAGTCTGTGGTGCTTCCTTGCACGAAATTGCTGTCTAGGATGAGCGAGGGTCAAGCTTCGGAGCTGAAGGAGTTGGAGAGCAACTATGAGCAGGCCCTTGATGAGAATTGCCGGATCCTCGCGAAGTACTTTCAAGAAAGTTTAAAAGTTACAGATGGGAATACATTGATCAACTTGCCGCCATTGACATTCAAGAACTATGAGAGAGTTGATAAAATCAAGTACAGTGAAGACGAGAAGGCAAAAACAAAGGAGCCTGGACCGGAAAATGAACGGTATAACGTATGTATATTGACAAAATTCTCTCTTAAATTACAAACATTCTTAAGAAGCATAAAGTTCTAATCATTTTTGGTGAAGGTGAAGTTTAGACTCGGTCAAGCTAGTACCTTTCTTTATCGTTTTGACCAGTGCACCGAGTCAAGCCAAAAACTGAAAATAATGATTCAAGCTGTAATAATTGATGAAACACTGGTCCTCTGGACTCAGGACACCAGCTTGATGAGCAGCCAAAATGTCTGCACGCAGGTATTTGAGCATTGTAACGTACATTTGTGGGCATAAACTGCTCCAAATCGCTTTCCAATGGACTTCCTTGTTCTAGTGAAATACAATTCGTATTGTCTAGCCTTAACAGTGATTGTCTTAGGAAAAGAAATTGCCTTTAACTTGTCAATATTTTATGGTAATAATGGTCCCCTTGCGCCGTCCTGAGGCCAACTTGCGGAAAAGTAACATGAAATTTGGCCTGTGGGGGAAGTTTTTTATCTTGATTATATCATTGCTTGCTGTTAGCTGTGGCTGCAAAGATGATTGCTTCTTTTTTTCTTTTTCTTTTTTCTTTTTTCTTTTTTCCCCCCAACTGAGAGTGCATGTATCTTTGATTTGAGGGTTCAGAAAAAGGTATGCTTGAAATCCAATTTTAGTACTTTTAGTCTCCCCTGGTTGGCTATGACTTTGACTCCTGATCCTGCAGCCGATATGGGCAGAAAGAGAAAATTCCATTGAATTCTACAGCAGCAGTGGAAGCAGCAAACCCAAATCTCCACCGCTTTATCCTCTCAGAGTCTCTGCTGAGATTTTCACGAACCAGGGCTCCTCTAGGAGATTGGAAGTTCCGCCCAGTCCGACCTTGGATTTTGAACTTGAGTCTTTGTCGGACGAGAATTCAGCTTATTCTTCTTCTTCCTCGGAATCTGAAGTCGAAATCGAGGTGAATGATACAAACAAGATGGCATCTCCGCTATGATCTGATTTACCTATATTCTTTCTCTTCGATATAAATGTTATAGCTGTATCATGTAGGAAGAGGCCAAAAAATTGGCTTTGTTCGAGGCAAGCCAGAACAGCACCCAAAAACAAAAGAAGCCAATTTCTGCAGAATCTAGCAGGTAGGAGATAAATGATATCAACCAGACTTTGTTACCTTGCTGACTGCATTTCCTTACGCTTGGGTATCCTGTTTCAGCAGTGTTCAAGATAGTGTAATGGCAGATTTTGATAACCTTCCCAATATCGGAAAGCATACACCTCCCAAGGACTTTGTCTGTCCCATCACCAGCAATATATTTGACGATCCAGTGACCCTCGAAACAGGACAGACATATGAGCGTAAAGCGATTCAAGAATGGCTTGATAGAGGGAATTCCACATGCCCAATCACACGCCAGAAGCTGCATAGTAACCAGTTGCCTAAAACAAACTATGTGCTCAAAAGGCTGATTGCAAGCTGGCAAGAACGGAACTCCATTACAGTTCCAAACCAGTTGAGCAATCCACCCCCGGACGCCGAGTCAATTATCAAACCGGTCATGCCTTCAGCTTCTCCTATTAGTGTCATAAGCCAAGCCATCATTGATGGAACAATCAGTGAGTTGCGCATTGCAATTACCAATCTTTGTATGTCCGAAGTCCTGGAGGAATCTGAAAGTGCTGTCCTCCAAATTGAGCGGTTCTGGCAGGACATGAGCGTGGATATTGATATCCGAACCATGCTTTCAAGACCTCCAGTTATTAACGGGTTTGTGGAGATCCTTTTCAGTTCTGTCGATCCCCTGGTGTTGAAAGCCACAATTTTTCTCTTGTCTGAGATGGGCTCCAAAGATAATGACGTGATTCAGACACTTACCCGAGTTGACACTGATGTTAAATGTATCGTGGCTCTTTTCAAGAAGGGATTGATGGAAGCTGTAGTGTTGATATATCTGTTAAAGCCGTCCGCAGATAGCCTAGAAGAGGTGGACTTGGTGGATTCCCTCCTGAAAGTCGTTAAGAAGAAAGAGGAGGATTTGACTAAAATGTGTTTGAAGCCGAAGACAGCTGCAGTGATTTTATTGGGACAGATTCTTAGAAGCAGTAAGGAAATTTCGGGATCATCAATAACCCACGAACTGATTTCCGAGAAAGTAATAGAAAGAATTGTTGGGTGTTTGGAAGCTGAGTCGACAGAAGAGAAAATTGCTGCAGTTGGGATCTTATTGAGATGCATGAAGGAAGATGGGAAGTGCAGGAACACCATTGCTGACAAAGCTGAGTTGGGTCCCGTTCTGGAGAGCTTCATGGGCGCTAGTGATGCAGAGCGCTTTGAGATAGTTCACTTCCTCTCTGAGTTAATCAAGTTAAACAGGCGAGTTTCTATCTGTTAAATTCTTAATCTTTCAGGTTTTTTTTCTGCTAAACCGAGGCCTCTGCCATTATGAGTAATCTTTTTACTTTTGGTTTTCTCAGGAGAACCTTAAATGAGAATGTTCTCCATATCATAAAAGATGAAGGTGCCTTTAATACAATGCATGCCCTCCTAGTTTATTTACAGACTGCTCTCCCAGAGCAACGTCCTGCTGTAGCTGGTCTCCTCCTCCAACTTGATCTGCTGGTTTGGATTTCTCATCTCTCTCTTTGTTGGAAACTACAGAATGATCTGAACCGTGATATATTTGATGAACTTTTACGGTTGTTAATGGCATAAGAATGTCGAAATGATAATCATGCAATAGTTGTTGAAATTGTTTAGTTCTTGTCCGTGTTATTAAAGTTACTACCATCTTGATTTCAGGAGGAACCAAGAAAAATGAGTATATATCGTGAAGAGGCAATAGATACTCTCATTTCATGCCTCAGAAATTCTGAATATCCAACTGCCCAAACCGCAGCAGCAGAGACAATTGTATCATTACAGGGGCGGTTCTCTGCCTCGGGAAAGCCTCTTACGCGGGCCTTTCTTCTTAAACGTGCTGGACTTGAGAGAAGTTATCAAATTCTTATGCGAATGGAGCAGCTTACAAGTACATCTGGAGATTCTGAAGAAACTGAGGTGAGCTTCTTTAAAGCCTTTGCATCTCTCTTCTTTGTTATCGTTATTGTTGTCACTTTTCATTCTTTGTTTGTGCTTTCTCTACCTTGTGCTAGTAACAAAATTATAGATCTTTTACGTGATTCAACTTTTGCTAATTTTCTCTTGTAAAAAATTGGCGGCCACAGGTGGAAGAGAAGGCAGCAGATAATTGGGAAAGAAAAATTGCATCTGTTCTGGCAAGCCATGAGTTTGGCCTCCTGTTTGAGGCTTTGGCAGAAGGCTTAAAGAGCAGATTTGCAGAGTTATGCTCAGCATGCTTTGTTTCAGCAGTATGGCTCATACACATGCTCAAAGTTCTTCCTGACACGGGGATATCTGGAGCTGCCCGAACCTGCTTGCTCAAGCGCTTCATATCGATATTCAAATCTGCGAAGGACGTTGAAGACAAAGGCCTCTCATTACTTGTGCTAAACACATTCATCCATGACCCTGGTAGGTTGCTACATCTAAACTAAGATTAAGCTTTAGAAGTTATTTCAAGACTCATCACATCCATTTCGATATCCTAAAGACATTCTAAGCACATACCTGCTACACGTATACCTATTGAGGTTGAGATATGATGCCATATGGACAACTGAAGTAAATACCATTCTATTTCTGGTTTCATTTGAATATTAAACCAAGATAGAATTTGATACTTTAGAAAAAAGGTATTTGACATAATCTTAGTCACATTAGAGCCAAAAATATATATATATATATTTTTCTGGTTAATAACAAACAACGATCTGTAGCAAATACTATGACAAAAAATTGACCTGGGTTATATACAACGTAAAACATTACCAATGAATTCATGTCCCTTCTTTCCTTCCCCGTTCCCCCAATAAAGCCCTTTCGCTGCGAGAATTTTCAAACATTAATTAGGTATATAATGCTGTTGTTGTGATCTCCTTAATACATGAAGACTGCATTTTTTTTGGTCTAACTACGATGAACGGTGTACACATCCTTGAAATCTAAATTCCAGAGGGGCTGCATGACCTAACTCCCAACATGAAGGAAATCTTGAAAGGTCTGAGAGAGCTTAAAAAATCATCGACTTTGGCGTTTGAGATGCTGAAAATTTGCTCCAAAGGAAGTGACGCCAGTTCTGTAAGTTTGTCCGGCTTTCTTCATTTGTTATTCCAGCAACAAGAATTTCCTTAACAAGGTGACTGTTCTTGTTTCTCAGCAGGACTTCTGGAGTCATAAAGAATTAATTCAGGTAGACTGCAGCAAGAATGGAGAGGTTCTCTCAATAGCCTGCTTCAAAGGCAAGATATTTTCTGGCCATTCAGATGGAACTATAAAGGTAATTTTCTCTAACAAGTTTTACCTGGACATTTCTGTTGATTTTGGATGTAGAAATGCATATACATATCTGTTTGTACTGTGCAACTTATACGAAAGAAATAGATTATTATCACATGGTATATTGAGCACAATTATTCTGCAAATGCACATAACCGATACCAAATGGGTTACTGTATTATGCATAAGTGATATAATTACAGAAGCATGGGAATTCTTGAATCCTACGTGATACTTTTAGATGCAATTGTCCTGCATTTAGAGTGAAAATTGTGAAAGATTAGGCCATTGGTGCACCGTGGTGTGAGTCTACCTGTTGTAAATTTTGAATCTTTTCTCAGAAAAACAAGAGCCATTATTAATAGTTCCAGAGCTTCTTTGGGCCTGGTCTATCATTAGCTTGGCTATGATGCCTCTTTCATATCTAATTAAGGGCTTCTTAACTGAAGGTTTGGACTGGTAGAGGTAGCATTCTTCATCTGATCCATGAAGTTCGAGAACACACCAAAGCAGTAACTAGTTTGGCAATTTTGCGATCAGGGGAGAGACTATACAGCAGTTCTCTAGATAAAACAACAAGGGTATGCATCTGAAATTCTTCTGAATCTTGAATATTCAACTTCAACCTGAAGGTTTTATTATTTGATTTGAGCAGGTTTGGTCCGTTAACAATGAAGTAATTGATTGTGTACAAGTTCATGACATGAAGGATCAGGTTCATAAGCAAGCTGTTTCGAATAGCATTGCATGCTACATTCCTCAGGGATCTGGTGTCAAGGTATTACATAAAACATCTATCTTATTTGTTGCTAGGAATTCTGGTAACCATTTTATAGAACTCCTCAAAAGAAAAAAAAGTTTCTCTTACTCCTCCAACCTTGGTGATGCCGAAACGGTCAACGTTTGTGATTTCTGTATACTATTGCCTACATCGTGCAAATGTTGGGCATTTACTTAAATTTAACTGGGGCTTTCATTAAAGTTGGAAGGAGTAGCTGATTTCAGTTACTGTTATTTTCTCAGGTTTACTCATGGAATGGAGGAACCGAATCGTTAAATTCAAGCAAATATGTGAAGTGCTTGGCCCTTGTGCGTAGTAAATTATACTGTGGATGCCAGGACAATAGCATTCAGGTACAAGCTTTTCTTCCATGTGATACTATCTGCATCAAAATAATTGTTTCTTTCCTAATTTTGAGAGCTCTAATGAATGAATTTTAACGGTCTACAGGAAATTGATTTGGCAACGGGAACGGTCAGTACCATTCAAAGTGGTTCTAGAAAGCTGTTAGGAAAAGCAAATCCTATCAATGCGCTGCAAGTTCACAGCGGACTGATATATTCAGCTAGTTCTCCCTTAGATGGATCACCTGTAAAGGTATGTTGTGGAAGACAGCACCAAAGGCTAGCTTTCACACATTTTCCTCCTTAAATCACCCTATGTGTGTTCATGTGAGATATCAAAGAGAAAACTTAAAGTGAAACAAAAAGTACTTCAATTTAGAAGATGATTTTCCCTAGATTAATCTGTGGTCTGTATTTGTAAAAAGCTCATTTTAGGAGTTTGACGAGGGTAATATGGTTAGCTTTTTACCTTTTCCTGGTGATTGGAATGCTTCAGCTATAGCAAGAAGCATTCCAAGCTGCACTAGAAATATTGCTTCTAGTTAAATCTCCATTCAAAGCAATGGCACATTGTGCTACCATTTAGAATTCCATATCAGCAGTGGCGTTTAATTCCAAGAACAAATTCTTTTCGAAATTGGCTTTGTGGTAATTAACAATGGTTTGATTTTGTATTGTACAGATCTGGAGTACCTCAGATTATAGTATGGTGGGATCACTGCCAACGATGCTGGATGTGCGAGCTATTGCCATAAGTTCAGAGCTAATTTATCTAGGAAGCAAGGGAGGAACTTTGGAAATTTGGGATAAAGAGAAGAAGAATAGGGTGGAAATAGTGCAAACCTGCACAAATGGCAAGGTCAATTGCATGGTTTTTGATGGCGATGAAGAAGTTTTGGTGATTGGAACATCCGATGGCCATATTCAGGTAACAAATCCTGTTTGGAAATTATTTTTGTATCAAAGCTTAAGTTCAAGAAGTAGCACCTACCATACACAAAGCCCGAACCCATAGTAGTTTGCAAGAGATTATTTCTCTTGGACACGAAACCCACAACCCAACTTGGTCGTGAAGGGACATGTTAAGACCGCTATAGATTGGCCTATGTTACATGCCTAATTAAGAATGCTTTTTACATAGAGAATGATTCCTCTATTTTTAAGCAAACTTTGTGTAGAAATCGGAGTTTCTAACATAAGCCCTTGAATCTAGACAAGTAGGATAAACTTTCTTGTATGTTTGAACTTGCTGACATTCTCTTCCCATTACTGCTCTTTTATGTTGTAGATCAGTAAGAGATAACAACAAAATCTATATTAATAGAAGTAACTTCTGTGTCTGTTTGCAGGCCTGGGGACTGAAATACAAATAAGAGGATGCTGTGAACCTGGGAGCAGTTTTGACTGAAAGCTAAAGCATTTACAGCCAATATTCTTTGCAACTGTGCTTTGTCCTCTTTCTTTGAAATTTATTGTTGCCAATGTATATAGCTGGAACTGCACATTAGATCCTTGAGAGGCTAATCATTACTTGTACAATGTATTTGTAGTACTGTATAGGGATGACCTTTAACCATTTAGATGGTACTTTGGTACAATAAGACGTAAAAAGAGTGGCTTTAAGCATTAGCATTCATACACTCATCAAAAGTGGTAAGTCCTAGCATAAGGCTTATGATATCATCTTGTACGTTAAATGACCCCATGATCTCTCCAATGTTTGTATTAGGTTTTGATAGTAATGCTTCTATCAAAACCTTAGAATAATTCCAGATTAAAAGGAAATTGACTATTGCAAAGGGGAAAGAAGTTTTGCTTCGGTCATACAAAAGGCAGACAGAAACATAAAATTTTTTGTTCATTAAACTTTCTTGTATAGTAAATTTAAATGTAAGCATTTTTCAAATCCTAACTTAAGCTTTGATAATGTCATTGGTGTTGGAAAATAAGGGTTTTGTGTGTGACAAAATATATTTATGCAGATATTTGATAAAATATGTTTTTCATAAGTGCAAAATAAAATTATAGGAAGTAAAAGGTGTACAAATTATAATATCAATTAATGATATTATAAAGTAACCGAGTTCCTACATTCCTTAATATAATGTTACTATATAGTGACATTAAGAAAGTATTTATCTAAGTTGCATTAGTTAAAATGTCTTGAGTACAATGTTTATTAAATAGAAATTAAATATGACATACATTGTGGTTAAGAAAAAATGATGCTTGCTTATGTTTTGATGAAGGTTGAAATATATGGCCTTGCTTGTTGGAATAAATCTTTCTATCAAGGACATGTATTATATCATTCTCGGATTGATATAATGTTCTAGGGCTGGATATTGTGTTCTTGGCCTGGTTAATGTTCTCGGGCTGGATATTGTGTTCCTGGCCTGGTTAATGTTCTCGGGCTGGATATTGAGTTCTCAATTCTGTTATACTCGGGCCTCTTATGCTCTCGGTCCATATCAGATCACGTTATCAGGCTTGCTCTCGGTCCATGATAGATCACGTTATCAGGCTCGCTCTCGCTTAAGAGGGTGTGGATGCTGGTGGTGAAACTCACCATTTCATGTTGATTCTGGTAATGAAACTCACCGTTTCATTAACATATTACCCTCACTTATCTACCTGATGCCCTAAGGAAAGAATTGTCGAAGAGCTACCAATATGAGAGAGTGAGAGAAAGAGGAGAACGGTGCCGCTGGTGGCCGAATCCTCAACGGGAGGATTTCTGATGAGACCGATGTTAGAACGGTTTGATTTGAGCTGGAGAAGAAAGATTTGAAGGTCAATCTATTGTTCTAACGGGAAGATAGCTCATGATTGAGGTTTGATGTGCTCGAAATCCTAGCCCTAATTTTTCTATTTAAGAGAAGTTGTTCTACGGAGAAGGGTTGGAAAACTGACAAGATTCTAAAGCTTTTACTAAGAAAAGATTCTATTATTGAGCTCATCCTTTGATCTTCTAATCTTCGTGACGATTGGTGATATTCAAGGCTACGGTGATACTGTGATTAAATCCTTATCTGTTTGTTCATATCATCGATTCAACCTTGTATAACTCTGTTTATGTGCTAATTTCATTAAAAATAATTATTGCACATAAACATTAAGAGAAACCCGAAACCCTAATTTATTTCAATTTAAGGTTTTCGTGATAGGAGTTGAGAACTTTTATATCTACATCATATTAGCTCCTACTTATTACAGAATCCCACTATTTGTCATATTATTTGGGATTTGTAATTGATTAATGATCTTTTGATCATATTGTATAATCTTGTACAAGAAATTCCTTAAAGAGGAATTGTTTGAGTTAGGGAGAACGTTTTCTCCTAACTTGGTTGAGTAAAGGAGACTTCAATCGGTTTGATTGAAGGAGAAGAGGGTGGACGTAGGACTCAAGGTGTGAGTGCCGAACCACCGTGGTAAATCTGATGTGAATATCTTTGCTTATTATTGCCTTAATCTTGTTATAACACTTGCTGCCTTATTACTAGTCTTTGAATTTATAGGAATATTTGAAGTGCTTAATTGTGATACTATTTTCGTTGACTTGGAAGAAGAGCATCATAGGTTTTGAATTCTGATTGTGTCATACTGTAATTATTTGTATGTTTTTATTAATATAACAAACTGTTTCAAGTTGTTTTTATAAATTTTCAATATAAGAATTCAACCCCCCCTTCTTGTTAAGCCATAAAAAACCAACAATTGGTATCGGAGCCAGGTTCTCTGATTAAAAGGATTAACATCCTAGAGTATATCCATACTATGGCTTCTGACAAAGGTTTAGCTGTTACGGGGTTTAATAAACCTCCCTTGTTTGATGGTATTAATTTTAGGCATTGGAAACAATTAATGTAAGTCTTTATAATAGGCCAAGATCCAGAAGCTTGGCAAGTAATCAAGAAGGGTATTACACTACTCGAAACTGATGAGTGGTCAAAAAATGAAGCTAAACTAATGGGGTTAAATGCTAAGTCCATGAACATGATCTATAGTGGTCTTAGAGCACATGAGTTTAACAAAGTGTCCTCTTGTACCACTGGTAAAGAGATTTGGAGTAAATTGGAAGTCATCTATGAAGGAACTAAAAAGGTAAAGTCTTCTAAAGTCAATATGTTTACACATGACTATGAATTATTTGTCATGAAGGATTCTGAAACTATTAGTGATATGTTTGGTAGATTTACTGAAATTATTTTTAAGCTTAAATTGTTAGAAAAAACCTATACAAATGAGGAAATGGTAAGAAAGATGTTAGTATCCCTACCTGAGAGTTGGGATCCTAAAAAGATGGCCATAGAAGAAGCTCATGACCTTGATGTGCTGACTTTAGATGACTTGCTAGGTTCTCTTAAGACTCATGAAATGCAGCTTATGAGAAGAGAAAAAGAAAAGGAAAACAAAAGATCACTTGTACTCAAAGTAGAAGTTGAAAAGGTTGAAGAGGAAGAGTCAGAAAATGATGAAGTAGCTTTTATAGCTAGAAGATTTAGAAAATTCCTAAGAAGAGGATTAAACAAAAACATAGGGCAAACTAGGAGAAAAGAATCAAATGAACCTAAGGAGAATGTGTGTTATGAATACAGAAAACCAGGACACATCAAGATTGACTGTCCGATTATCAAGAAAAGAAACAGCAAGAACAAAAAGAAAGCCATGATTGCTGCTTGGGATGATGATGAGAACTCCTCATCTGATGAGGAAGCTCAAGAAGAAGTTGCACATCTATGTCTGACCGCAACAACAACTCTTGAGGAAGAAAACATCGAGGTAAGTGATTCTGAACTGTTTCTTTAAATAAATTCTGGGTTAGAAACCGCATTTTCTGATTTAGTTGAATATGCAAATAAATTGAAAAATAAATACAAAAAGCTAAAAGCAAAAAATAAATCCAAAAAACAGAAAATGTTGACTTCTGTACATAAAATTGGTTTAACTAATGTACATAATAAACAAAGTATGGCAACTGCTGCATGTAAAGATAAAACTTAAAAGAAAGATGCTTCAATTTTCATGGATGAAGACATTAATATTTCTGCTAATGCATATATGAAATATGATGCTTGCATGAATGATATGTATGAGAAACAAAGAAAATCTGAAAACATGCAAATAGGAACAGAAACTTTTTGTGAGGTCAATGTATGCTCTGATACTGAAATACATGTGGAAAATAACTCACAAGTATGTGCTGAAAATATTAAGAATAAAGTCCGTGAACTAGAAAAGGAAAATTGTGACTTGAAATCAAAACTTGATGCAACTAATTTGTTGCTAAAGAAATTTATAAAGGGCAGTGGCATGTTAGATAGAATTCTAAATTCTCAAAGAGGTATATATGATAAGGCGGGACTAGGATATAAATTGAATGACAAATCAAAATCATTCACTCATTTCTTTAAAGAAAAGAATGTTCAATACCGCTGCATGAAAATAAATGTTCTTTTTGCTATTATTTTGGCCATAATTTTGATAAATGTCCCATAAGACTTAGAAAGGCTTACAAAGTAAAGAAACTTTGGTTGCCTAAGAATGACATAACTCTAAGTCAAACTAACACTCATGGACCCAAAGTAAAAAAGGTACCAAGTACTTCAACGATCAAATTTGTTTCTGTAGGTTATGAGTACACAACTGAGGAACAAAAAGCTTAAGAATATGTGGATTCTGGACAGCGGATGTTCTCGACATATGACTGGGATGAAGGAGCTCTTCTCAACACTTGAGTTGAAAAATGGAGGTACGGTGTCTTTTGGAGATAACTCCAAAGGAAGAATAAGAGGAATGGGAACAATAGGTAATCCTAATACCCTACTTATATATGAAGTTCTGCTTATAGATGAACTAAAATTTAATCTACTTAGCATAAGTCAGTTATGTGATAAAGGATTCAAAATAAAATTTGGAAAAGAAAATTGTCTTGTTGAGCATGCTGAACATAAAATGAAGATTGTTGGAAATAGAAAAGACAATATCTATGTGCTTGATTTAAGTAAATTGAATGTTGAACAAACATGCTTGATTGTGAACAAAAATGTGGATGCTTGGGTATGGCATAGAAAGCTAGGACATGCGGGTCTAGGATTGATAGAAAAACTGTCTAAGTATAATCTAGTGAAAGGTCTTCCATCTCTAGAATTCAACAATGATAGATTATGTGAAGCATGCATTAAGGGCAAATATACACAAAGTAGCTTCAAGTCGAAACTTGTGATAAGCACATCTAGACCATTGGAAATACTGCACATGGACCTTTTTGATCCTATGAGAACAGCAACATTAAATGGTAAATATTATGCCTTAGTCATTGTAGATGATTACTCTATATTCACATGGACATACATGCTTGCTAGAAAAGATGAGGCATTTGAAAAGTTTGCTGAATTTTGTAAAATGATTCAAAATGAAAAAGGTTTTTCAATCATAAAAATAAGAACTGATCACGGTGGAGAATTTGAAAACCAACTTTTGAAAAATTCTATTTAGAAAATGGTATTTCACACAACTTTTTAGCTCCTAGAACACCACAACAAAATGGTGTGTTTAAAAGGAAAAATAGAACTCTTCAAGGAATGGCTAGAACCATGATGTGTGAATATAATCTTCTTAAACACTTTTGGGGAGAAGCTGTAAACACAGCTTGTTATATTTTAAATCGTGCTTTAATAATACCTATTTTGAAAAAGACACCTTTTGAATTATTCTTTGAAAGAAAACCAAACATTTCATATTTCCATGTTTTTGGTAGCAAATGCTTTATTTTAAATCATGGAAAAGAATCACTTGGAAAATTTGATTCCAAAAGTGATGAAGGAATATTTCTAAGATATTCTCATATAAGTAAAGCATATAGAATATTCAACAAACGAACTTTAGTTGTAGAAGAGTCAATTCATGTTAAGTTTGAGGATGAATGTCAAGGTATTCTAGAAACTGAAGAGAATAGTGGAACTAAAAGCGTTCCAAATAGGGCTGAAGTTGAGGGGGAGTCTGAAACTAGGGAACCTTCCTTTCCTAGAGTAAGAAATGAAGTAGATCATGATCACATCATCGGAAATCCAAATGTTAGAGTAAGCACAAGGTCTCGGGTTCACAACACATGTGAACATCAAGCCTTCCTATCTCAAGTAGAGCCAAAGAAAGTAAATGAGGCTCTTGAAGATGAAAACTGGTTTCTTGCTATGTAAGAAGAATTAAATTAGTTTGAAAGAAGTAAGGTCTGGAATCTAGTTCCTAGACCAAAGATCATTCGGTTATAGGCACAAAATGGGTATTTCGGAACAAACTAGATGAGAATGGTACCATTACTAGGAATAAGGCTAGATTAGTGGCACAAGGTTATAGTCAAGAAGAAGGAATTGACTATGATGAAACCTTTGCACCAATGGCTAGGTTAGAAGCTATTCGAATCTTACTTGCCTTTGCTTGTTGTATGAACTTTACCTTATTTCAAATGGATGTCAAGAGTGCATTTTTGAATGGTATAATAAAGGAAGAAGTATATGTTGAACAACCACCCGGATTTGAAGATCCGATTTATTCAAATCATGTCTTTAAACTGTCAAAGGCTTTATATGGTTTGAAACAAGCTCCACGGGCTTGGTATGATAAATTGAGTTCCTTCTTGATAAATCATGATTTCAGAAAAGGAAAAATGGACAACACATTATTTATAAAGAACAAAGAAAAAGAAATTTTAATTGTTCAAATATATGTTGATGATATTGTGTTTGGTTCTACAAATTCTACACTATGTGAAGAATTTGTTGCATGCATGCAAAGTGAATTTGAAATGAGTATGATGGGTGAGTTAACATACTTTCTTGGATTGCAAATCTAACAAACAAACAAAGGAACTTTTATAAGTCAAACGAAATACACAAATGAATTGCGCAAGAAATACAAGATGCATGACTCCAAACCAATGAACACACCAATGAGCACCTCCTTATCATTATCTAATGATGAAGATGGAATTAGTATAGACATTAAATCATATCATGGCATGATTGGTTCTTTGCTATACTTGACTGCATCTAGACCGGATATCATGTTTAGTGTATGTTTATGTGCTAGGTATCAATCCAATCCCAAAGAATAGCATCTAGTTGCTGTTAAAAGAATATTTAGATACCTTAGAGACACGATTTCCCTAGGAATTTGGTATCCTAAAGATACCACTTTGAATTTGCATGCCTTCAGTGATTCCGATTATGCTGGCTGCAAATTAGATAGGAAGAGCACGAGTGGTGGATGATAACTCTATTTTTATAGAGTTATTTTACCTAATTTAAATAATAAATTCTCTAATGTTTGTGAGAAAATATTTGAATTCCTCTTTATTTACTTAAATTTGTCTTGTTTATGTAGCATAAGGAGGCATGAAGAAAAAGGACAAGCATGGAGAACCTGGTACTTATTATATGGCAGAAGATGGTCAAATTATCAAGGTGAAGGAAATCAAGATGGGCTTGGGCTTGGGCTTTGGATAATTGTTATTAGATTTTTATTGTTATTGGTTTTTTAAATAATTAGAAAACCTAGTCCTATTAGGAGTCCAAAGCCTAATTAATATAGAAGTCTAAAACCCAATTGTATTGGGAATCCAAAACCCAATGCTATTAGGATAAGGAGAAAGTTCTAGATCCCAGACCCTATATAAAGGAGGAGCCCTGCATAGAAGGAGGAGGAGAAGCGAGAGAGAAAAGAAGTTGCCGCTGAAACCAAGGAGGAAATTGAGCACAACTCAAGAGAGAGGCCAAGAATTCAAGATTCAACTCAAGAGAGAGGCCAAGAATTCAAGATTTCTTGAAGAGAAGACAAAAAGGGTGACAGACTTCTTGTTCTTGGATTCAAGATGCCTTATTTGTTTCTTATTATTGTTCTTCCTCATTATTTCATTATGTTCTAAACTTCTTTTGTTAGAGCGAAGATGTAGCCTAACTATGATGATGTGAATCCTATAAGTTTTATGTTTTGCAAGATAGTTTATTTATGTGAGTTATATATTATTATGCTTAATGCTTTTAAGTGATTGGCCACCACTTGAATGATTTGATGTGTATGTTAGAGACTGAAAGGTAATAATATGCAATTGCTTCTTATAATATATAACCATGAATTAAATATGGATAGACATATACCATGTTATTTGTGTGGCTTTTGGTGATAAGATGATCGAAAGATTTATTGTAAACCAGGAATATTCACAGATCCTAATGCATTTGGTTTGTTTCAATTCACATATAGAGATATAGTGAATTAATGAACTAAATAGGTTTACTATACCTAGACATAGGATAGTAAATAAATTAGGAAATTCCGCCATCACATAGATAATATCATTCTTGCAGGCATAAACTATGGAAATTCATATCTAGTAGTTATGGTGAAATCGGAAGCTCTAACATGTGTCTCATCTTGATTTTTCCTACTTGGATTCAATTTTAATTAGTCTTGAGTTTTCGTTTTAGAAATTTTAAATTTTAATTCATCTTCAACAATATTTTGATTTGCTAGATAAATTTTAGGATTAATTCATCATTAGTACTTAATTAGTTTAGTATTCACCAATCTTCGTGGGACGATATCTTTCTTATCATTATATTACTTGTTCGACATGTTCACTTGCATCTAAATTTCACCGAACAAGTTTTTGGCGCCGTTGCCGTGGATTGGTTGTTTTACTACTCATTAATATTAATACCGAATAATTCTAAGTTTAATCTAGTTTTTATTTTCTTTAAAAAAAAAGGATTTTTTTGTTTTGTTAGATTTTATTTTTGCTTTGCTTTATTATTGTTATTTTTACATTAAAAAAATTAATTAAAAAAAATCAATCATTTTTTTTAGTTGCTACTTTTCAGGATTGTTACAGACGTGCATGACCCGTAGCCAAAGAGAACAACTTGTTAATCTTGACCCAGAAATTGAACGCACAGTCAGAAAGCAACGAAAAGAGCTAAGAGAACAAAGAAGTGAAGCTACAAAAATGGCAGAGAATGATGATCCACGCAAGCTTCTAAAAGAATATGTTGCACCAACAGTTCAGGGTGCCACATCAAGCATCAAAAGGCCTGCAATTCAAGCAAACAACTTTGAAATCAAGCCAGCACTCATTCAGATGCTTCAAAATTCTGTGCAATTTTATGGGCTACCAAATGATGATCCAAATGCTCACATTGATGCTTTTCTTGAAATCTGTGACATGATTAAATACAATGGAGTCACAGATGATGCTGTTAGATTAAGGCTATTCCCATTTTCTTTAAGAGACAAAGCTAAAAGTTGGCTTTCTTCTATTCCTGCAGGATCAATTACAACATGGGATGATTTGGCTCAGAAATTTCTTAGTAAGTTCTTTCCTCCAGCAAAATCTGCAAAAATGCGTAACGATATTACCGCTTTTATGCAGATGGAGAATGAATCATTATATGAAGCTTGGGAAAGATTCAAGGAGCTTTTAAGAAAATGTCCACAACATGGACTACCCAAATGGTTACAGGTACAAACTTTTTATAATGGGTCTAGTACAAATCTTTGTTTTATGCTTGATGCAGCTGCAGGAGGGGCTTTGAACAATAAGACACCAGAAGAAGCATATGATCTTTTGGAGGAAATGGCAAACAATAGTTATCAATGGCCTACTGAAAGGCTACCAGTAAGGAAAGCTAGTGGAATTCATGAAGTGGATGCTTTCACTGCAATTTATGCACAGTTTGATAAACTCAACAAGAAGATAGATAACTTGAATGCTCCAGTCATGAGGATTCAAAACATAGTATGTGATCATTGTGGTGGAGGACATGCGAGCATAGAGTGTCAGTTAGATAACACCTTTGCTCAGGGTAGTGAAGATGCTAATTATGTTGGAAATTCAAATAGGCCACAAAATAATCCATACTCCAACACTTACAATCCGGGATGGCGTAACCACCCAAATTTTTCATGGAGTAATTCTAATGCAATGAGGCCACCACCAGGATTCAGGCAACCAGAAGAAAAGAAGCCTAATTTAGAGGAAATGGTTGCCAAGATGTTACAGAACAATGAAACAAGATTGCAAAACCAAGAAGCTTCAATTCGAAATTTAAAGGTGCAAATAGGTCAGTTGGCTAATATGATTTCTGGAAGACAACAAGGTTCCTTGCCTAGCAGCACAGAGAAGAATCCTATAGAAGATGCTAAGGCAATAAACCTAAGAAATGGCAAACAAGTGGGAAAAGATGACGTTGAGAAGGAAAATGTCAGGGATAAGGAAGAAAATGTTAGCATGCAGCCTGAGGAGGCAACCCAGAGAACATTATTCCCTGATAATCCCAAGCCTTATGTGCCTCCAGTTCCATTTCCTCAGAGACTCCAGCAACATAAAATAGATAAGCAGTTTTCTAAATTTCTTGATGTATTTAAAAAATTGCATATTAACATTCCTTTTGCAGATGCATTAGCTCAAATGCCCAGTTATGCAAAATTTCTTAAGGAGATATTGAAAAACAAAAGGAAGCTGGAAGAGTATGAAACCGTGAAGCTAACTGAAGAATGCTCAGCCATCTTACAAAACAAACTGCCTCCAAAATTAAAAGATCCAGGGAGTTTTACAATTCCTTGTACTATTGGAGATTCTCACTTTGATAAGGCATTATGTGATTTAGGAGCCAGTATTAATCTAATGCCTTTTTCTGTTTTCAGGAAATTAGGAATGGGTGAAGTGAAGCCAACCACGGTGTCCCTACAATTGGCTGATCGATCAATCAAATATCCAAGGGGCATTATTGAAGATGTATTGGTGAAAGTTGACAAATTTATCTTTCCTGCAGATTTTATAGTACTTGACATGGAGGAAGACCTTGAGGTACCACTTATCTTAGGTCGACCTTTTCTAGCAACAGGAAGAGCTCTAATTGATGTACAACAAGGGAAGTTGATCTTAAGAGTTCAAAATGATTCTGTCACTTTTAATGTTTTTACTGCTATGAAATATCCTTATGATGATAGTTCTTGCTTTAGGGTTGAGACAATTGATAAGTTTGTGAATAAGATCTTTCAAGAAAAAGCTTTCAAGGATCCATTTGAAGCATGATTGGTTCACCCAAAGAATAAGGAAATTGAAAGTGAAGAGATACAGGAGTATGCCAATCTCATGGAAGCAAATCCACCATATTCACAGCAAAAGGCAACAAAGTTTGAGGAGTTGGGACAACACATGACAAAACCTAAGCCATCGATTGAAGAGCCTCCAACTCTTGAACTCAAGCCCTTACCTTCCCATTTGAAATATGTTTATTTAGATGAAGTTTCTACCTTGCCAGTAATCATATCTTCTTCTTTGACAGAATCAATGGAAGAGAAACTACTTCGAGTGTTGAAAGAGCATAAGGGAGCAATTGGATGGAAAATAGCTGATATCAAGGGAATTAGTCCTTCACTCTGCATGCACAAGATTTTGATGGAAGAACAGTACAAAGCTACTGTTCAACCTCAGAGGCGATTGAATCCAAGATGCAAGAAGTAGTGAAGGCTGAGGTAATCAAGTTACTTGATGCAGGGATCATTTATCCCATCTCAGACAGTCCCTGGGTAAGTCCTATGCAAGTTGTGCCAAAGAAAGGAGGTATGACTGTTCAAAGAAATGATAATAATGAACTGATTCCAACTAGGACAGTTACTGGATGGCGTGTGTGTATAGATTATAGAAAACTAAATGATGCCACAAGAAAAGATTATTTCCCTTTACCATTTATTGATCAAATGTTAGAAAGACTTGCAGGACATGAATTTTATTGCTTTCTTGATGGGTATTCAGGGTATAATCAAATTCACATTGCACCAGAAGATCAAGAGAAAACCACTTTCACTTGTCCTTATGGTACCTTTGCTTTTAGAAGAATGCCCTTTGGTCTTTGTAATGCACCAGCAACTTTTCAGAGATGCATGATGGCCATTTTTTCTGATATGGTTGAAAAATTTATTGAAATTTTTATGGATGATTTTTCTGTATTTGGCTCATCATTTGACATTTGTTTAAATAATTTAACAAAAGTCTTACAAAGGTGTGAGGAGACTAACCTTGTGTTGAATTGGGAGAAGTGTCATTTTATGGTGCAGGAAGGAATAGTGCTTGGGCATAAGATATCCAAAAAAGGACTAGAGGTTGATCGAGCTAAAGTGGAGGTCATTGCAAAATTGCCCCCACCAACATCAGTGAAACTTGTTAGAGGATTTTTAGGGCATGCAAGAATCTATAGGCGATTCATAAAAGATTTTTCTAAAATTGCTAGACCTCTTTCAAGTTTGTTGGTTAAAGATGTGAAATATAACTTTTCTGATGAATGCTTGCAGGCTTTTAACACTTTAAAGGAAAAGTTAATATCAGCACCAATCATGGCAGCACCAGAATGGGACTTACCTTTTGAGCTAATGTGTGATGCTAGTGATTTTGCAGTAGGAGCTGTTTTGGGACAACGGAAGAATGGAGTTTTTCATACCATTTACTATGCCAGTCAAACATTGTCAGGTGCACAATTGAATTATTCAACAACAGAAAAAGAACTTTTGGCAGTAGTATTTGCTTTTGATAAATTTCGTTCTTATCTAATTGGGTCCAAAGTTATTGTTTATTCTGACAATTCTGCTCTCAAGCATCTACTTGAAAAGAAAGAATCAAAACCTAGGTTAATCAGGTGGATTCTCTTGCTACAAGAGTTTGATTTGGAGATCAATGATAAGAAAGGGACCGAAAATCTAGTTGCAGATCATTTGTCCAGAATTCCCAATCTAAAGGAAGAAGATCAACCAATTATGGAAGAATTTCCCGACGAAAACATTTTTGCGCTCCAATCCATCCAAATTCCCTGGTATGCTGATTTTGTCAATTATTTGGTAAGTAATGTTCTTCCTCCTGAAATGTCATATCAACAAAGAAAAAAATTCTTTTATGACCTCAAACATTATTTTTGGGAAGAGCCTTTCTTGTTTAAAGTATGTGTAGACCAGGTTATAAGGAGATGTGTTCCTGAGGAAGAGATGGCTAGTATCCTACACCATTGTCATGCTAGAGAGGCTGGTGGTCATTTTGGTGCCACCAGAACTGCAGCTAAGGTTTTACAGTCTGGATTTTATTGGCCTACACTTTTTAGAGATGCATATTCATATGTAGTTGCATGTGATCAATGTCAAAGAACTGGGAATATTTCTAGGAAACATGAGATGCCTCTAAACAATGTTGTTGTGTGTGAGTTATTTGATGTTTGGGGTATTGACTTTATGGGACCCTTTCCACCTTCTTATGGAAATATGTATATTTTGGTGGCTGTTGAGTATGTGTCTAAGTGGGTAGAAGTAGTAGCATTGCCAATAAATGATGCTAAGGTTGTAGTTAAATTCTTAAAGAAAAATATTTTTACCCATTTTGGCACTCCTAGGGCAATCATAAGTGATAGAGGGACCCATTTTTGCAATAAACAATTTGAAGCACTTTTGGGTAAGTATGGGGTTACCCATAAGATTGCTACCCCTTATCACCCTCAGACTAGTGGTCAAGTTGAGATATCAAATAGGGAAATTAAGAGAATTTTGGAAAAAACTGTGAATGCCTCAAGGAAAGATTGGTCAATGAAACTTGATGATGCACTTTGGGCCTATAGAACAGCTTTCAAAACACCAATTGGAATGTCTCCTTTTAGGCTAGTGTTTGGGAAGGCTTGTCATCTACCAGTAGAATTTGAGCATAAAGCATATTGGGCTTTGAAATTTTTGAACTTTGATATGCAGTCTGCAGGTGAAACTCGATTATTGCAGCTGAATGAATTGCAGGAATTGCGAGATGAGGCCTATGAAAATGCCAAAATATACAAGGAGCGGACAAAAAGATGGCATGACAAACACATATTAAGAAGAGAGTTTGTGGTTGGCCAGAAAGTATTACTTTATAACTCTCGTCTTAAATTGTTTCCAGGTAAATTGCGGTCCCGATGGTCTGGCCCTTTCATAGTCACTAAGGTATTCCCATATGGAGCAATAGAAGTTGCAAATGACACCCAAGGCACATTTAAGGTGAATGGTCAGCGTCTGAAGCCTTACTTCGAGGGAGTTAACATGCAGAAGACTACCCTTGATCTTCTTCCTCCTTGAATAATAACTTTGAAGATAGTTTGGCTGAAAACTATAAAACAAGCGCTTCTTGGGAGGCAACCCAAGCATTGTGTTCGTTCCTTTGTTGGAAGTTTTGTCACCACCATCTCCTCAAAGCTCTATGTGGATATGACCTACAATCAGGGGAGTATTCTCATTCCTTTTACTTTTATTTTTGCTTTCTTTTCTTTTTGCATTGAGGACAATGCTTCATTCAAGTTTGGGGGTAGGGAAAGAACCTTTGTCCTAAATCTGAAAAAAAAAAAAAAAAAAAAAAAAAAAAAAAAAAATTCTTATGTCATGATTACATCCCTTATTGTGAATTCTTGGCGATTCTTTGGAAGACATAGATTTTGTTCAAACCTACAATTGTGATGTGAGTTAAGTGTGATTCTGATTATGTTGATCCATTTATTAAACACTAAAAGTCCTTCATTTTTGAAATTGTGTGTATTTCTAGAGAACATTCATGTGAAGTATGTGATTTTCTTAGATCTCACCTGGATCTTAGAATTTGCTTGATTTCCTCTTGAGGCGAAATCCTAGGCTGCATCTAATTGAGAAAATGATTTAGGCCATTCTTTGGATCGTTTGAGCCTTTCAAGCCAACCCTATTTATTTATCCCCAGTCACCCCGCTGAGCCTCTATTTATATCCATTTTTTTTATTTTGACACCCACATATATATACCTTTGAGCCTTTGATAAATTATCTTTTCGTCCCGCACCCTTGAACATGTTGATTTTTAGGATATAAGTCTATTTGAGTGAAAGAGAAGTCGAGGGGAAGGATGTTATATGGGAAGGATATTGATTGCAATGATTATGTAGCATAATATGTTGCTTTTGTGAATGCCAAAAAAAAAAAAAAGGAAAGAAAGAAAGAAAGGAAATGCAACATTTGTCTAAGAATGGAATTCTCTTATTGCTTATTGTCAAATTCAAGCCACCCAAGGTTTAGAAATTGGCTTTTGCATAGTAGTTGGATGTCATCAGCAAGATAAGATTATAATAGTTACATTTCTAGTCCTACTACTTGCTTTATTATTGCAAGCATGATTGTGACTTTTGTGAGTGTTGAAATCCAAGTGAAATCAAGTATTTTTGGGAAGAAAGGAATGAGAGAAATGGTGATAGAAAGATCATTTGCAAAAAAAAAAAAAAAAAAGCAAAGAAAGGAAGTGACAAAAGCTCAAATTAGATCCTAGAAAGCAATGTGTTCATGGGTGAATTTAGCCTAAATGACTTTCATCTTACCCCTAGCCCAGCCTTACGTTACAAGCTTATAAAAGTCCTATTGATTCTTGGTTAGATGATTGGCCTACATTAGTGGATAGAGGAATGAAAAGCAAACCTATGAGGTTTGGTTAAAGATTTTGAGAGATTGCATATTAATGTGGATCTATTTGGAGTGCATATAGTTGAAAAGATAAGGACTCACACATACACACGTGGTTAACATAGTTAAGAGTCTATCTTATCTTATAAAACAATTGTGGTGTTTGGATGAAAGCTATATTTTTCTTTGAATTGTTAAGTTGAGCAATTATGGAGAATTTCTTAAAGCGGTTTTGTCTAAAGCATATGCTAATTATTACTTTTGCTCGAGGACTAGCAAAATGTTAAGTTTGGGGGTGTTGATAACTCTATTTTTATAGAGTTATTTTACCTAATTTAAATAATAAATTCTCTAATGTTTGTGAGAAAATATTTGAATTCCTCTTTATTTACTTAAATTTGTCTTGTTTATGTAGCATATGGAGGCATGAAGAAAAAGGACAAGCATGGAGAACCTGGTACTTATTATATGGCAGAAGATGGTCAAATTATCAAGGTGAAGGAAAACAAGATGGGCTTGGGCTTGGGCTTTGGATAATTGTTATTAGATTTTTATTGTTATTGGTTTTTTAAATAATTAGAAAACCTAGTCCTATTAGGAGTCCAAAGCCTAATTAATATAGAAGTCTAAAACCCAATTGTATTGGGAATCCAAAACCCAATGCTATTAGGATAAGGAGAAAGTTCTAGATCCCAGACCCTATATAAAGGAGGAGCCCTGCATAGAAGGAGGAGGAGAAGCGAGAGAGAAAAGAAGTTGCCGCTGAAACCAAGGAGGAAATTGAGCACAACTCAAGAGAGAGGCCAAGAATTCAAGATTCAACTCAAGAGAGAGGCCAAGAATTCAAGATTTCTTGAAGAGAAGACAAAAAGGGTGACAGACTTCTTGTTCTTGGATTCAAGATGCCTTATTTGTTTCTTATTATTGTTCTTCCTCATTATTTCATTATGTTCTAAACTTCTTTTGTTAGAGCGAAGATGTAGCCTAACTATGATGATGTGAATCCTATAAGTTTTATGTTTTGCAAGATAGTTTATTTATGTGAGTTATATATTATTATGCTTAATGCTTTTAAGTGATTGGCCACCACTTGAATGATTTGATGTGTATGTTAGAGACTGAAAGGTAATAATATGCAATTGCTTCTTATAATATATAACCATGAATTAAATATGGATAGACATATACCATGTTATTTGTGTGGCTTTTGGTGATAAGATGATCGAAAGATTTATTGTAAACCAGGAATATTCACAGATCCTAATGCATTTGGTTTGTTTCAATTCACATATAGAGATATAGTGAATTAATGAACTAAATAGGTTTACTATACCTAGACATAGGATAGTAAATAAATTAGGAAATTCCGCCATCACATAGATAATATCATTCTTGCAGGCATAAACTATGGAAATTCATATCTAGTAGTTATGGTGAAATCGGAAGCTCTAACATGTGTCTCATCTTGATTTTTCCTACTTGGATTCAATTTTAATTAGTCTTGAGTTTTCGTTTTAGAAATTTTAAATTTTAATTCATCTTCAACAATATTTTGATTTGCTAGATAAATTTTAGGATTAATTCATCATTAGTACTTAATTAGTTTAGTATTCACCAATCTTCGTGGGACGATATCTTTCTTATCATTATATTACTTGTTCGACATGTTCACTTGCATCTAAATTTCACCGAACAGTGGATGTCACTATCTCGGAAATATGCTCATTTCTTGGTACTCCAAGAAACAAAACTGTGTAGCTCTCTCTTCCACTGAAGCTGAATATATAGCTACTGCCTATAGTTGTGCTCAAATCTTATGGATGAAACAACAATTAGAGGATTATGGCATCTTATCACATAAGGTTCCAGTAAAATGTGATAACACCAGTGCAATTAATCTTACTAAGAATCCTATTTAGCACTCTAAAACAAAACACATAGAAATTCGACATCATTTCATTCGGGATCATGTTCAAAAAGGAGATGTTGTACTTGAATTTGTGAGCATTGATCAGCAAATTGCTAATATATTAACCAAACCTTTATCTAAGGAACAGTTTTATGCTCTTCGAAGAGAACTTGGAATGTTAGTGCCCGAAAACATTTAAATTCTTTATTATTGTTATTTCTATGCTATTTTACTGTCTCACAAAAGGCTCGGTTTGAGGGGGAGCGGCTCTAATTCCACTCTAACGGCATCCGGTTAGTATCCAAACCTTATCCTTGCCGGTTCACTTATTGCTCATTTTTTGTAGTTTGTTTTGATAAATTGCATGTTCATCTTTTTGCTTATGCCAAAAAGGGGGAGAGAATAGTGTGCACATGTGAAGCCTCATTTCTAACTATATTAGTGCAGAATGTGGGATACATATCTCTCTAACATCCCTGCTTGGAAACTCCCATGTTTTATACATGTTTTATGATCGAATGTTTGGAATCTATTAGACACATGCATAGGACTTGCTTGCGGATTCTGATCATATGAGTAGTGAGCAGTAAATAATTGTGTGATGTTCAATATGTTGCAACTCCAAGCTATGTTCTCATGAAAAACATGATTGATATTATGTGACATGTGCCATACTATTGAAATATTTTGTCATCATCAAAAAGGGGGAGATTGTTGGAAAATAAGGGTTTTGTGTGTGACAAAATATATTTATGCAGATATTTGATAAAATATGTTTTTCATAAGTGCAAAAGAAAATTATAGGAAGTAAAAGGTGTACAAATTATAATATCAATTAATGATATTATAAAGTAACCGGGTTCCTACATTCCTTAATATAATGTTACTATATAGTGACATTAAAAAAGTATTTATCTAAGTTGCATTAGTTAAAATGTCTTGAGTACAATGTTTATTAAATTGAAATTAAATATGACATACATTGTGGTTAAGAAAAAATGATGCTTGCTTATGTTTTGATGAAGGTGGAAATATATGACCTTGCTTGTTGGAATAAATCTTTCTATCAAGGACATGTATTATATCATTCTCGGATTGATATAATGTTCTAGGGCTAGATATTGTGTTCTTGGCCTGGTTAATGTTCTAGGGCTGGATATTGTGTTCCTGGCCTGGTTAATGTTCTCGGGCTGGCTATTGTGTTCCTGGCCTGGTTAATGTTCTCGGGCTGGATATTAAGTTCTCAGTTCTGTTATACTCGGGCCTCTTATGCTCTCGGTCCATATCAGATCGTGTTATCAGGCTGCTTTCGGTCCATGACAAATCGCGTTATCAGGCTCGCTCTCGCTTAAGAGGGTGTGGATGCTGGTGGTGAAACTCATCGTTTCATGCTGATGCTGGTAATGAAACTCACCGTTTCATTAACATATTACCCTCACTTATCTACCTGATGCCCTAAGGAGAGAATTATCGAAGAGCTGCCGATATGAAAGAGTGAGAGAAAGAAGAGAACGGCGCCGCTGGTGACCGAATCCTCAACAGGAGGATTTCTGATGAGACCGATGTCAAAACGGTCTGATTTGAGCTAGAGAAGAAAGATTTGAAGGTCAATCTACTGTTCCAATGGGAAGATAGCTCATGATTGAGGTTTGATGTGCTTGAAACCCTAGCCCTAATTTTTCTATTTAAGAGAAGTTGTTCTACGAATAAGGGTTGGAAAACTGACGAGATTCTGAAGCTTTTACTGAGAAAAGATTCTATTATTAAGCTCATCCTTTGATCTTGCAATCTTCGTGACGATTGGTGATATTCAAGGCTACGGTGATACTGTGATTAAATCCTTATCTGTTTGTTCATATCATCAATTCAACCTTGTATAACTCTGTTTATGCTGATTTCATTAAAAATAATTATTGCACATAAACATTAAGAGAAACCCGAAACCCTAATTTATTTCAATTTAGGGTTTTCGTGATAGGAGTTGAGAACTTTTATATCTACATCATATTAGCTCCTACTTATTACAGAATCCCATTATTTGTCATATTATTTGGGATTTGTAATTGATTGATGATCTTTTGATCATATTGTATACTCTTGTACAAGAAATTCCTTGAAGAGGAATTGTTTGAGTTAGGGAGAACGTTTTCTCCTAACTTGGTTGAGTAAAGGAGACTTCAATTGGTTTGATTGAAAGAGAAGAGGGTGGACGTAGAACTCAAGGTTTGAGTGCCGAACCACCGTGGTAAATTTGGTGTGAATATCTTTGCTTATTATTGCCTCAATCTTGTTATAACACTTGTTGCCTTATTACTAGTCTTTGAATTTATAGGAATATTTGAAGTGCTTAATTATGATACTATTTTCTTTGACTTGGAAGAAGAGCATCATAGGTTTTGAATTCTGATTGTGTCATACTGTAATTGTTTGTATGTTTTTATTAATATAACAAACTGTTTCAAGTTGTTTTTATAAATTGCTAATATAACAATTCAACCCCCTTTCTTGTTAAGCCATAAAAACCAACAATTAGAAGATTCGAAAGATAAAAAGTTTCATCCAAAGTGGATTAAGATCTTTTAGAGATTTATAACATCATTAAAATCACATAAAACAAGCTAAATGTTAAAAGAAGAAAACAATTATTAACAATTTCATCAATTGTATTAGGATGTGTAGTAATTCTGTCAACTACTTGAATGAGTACTGATCATATAAGGGTAATCAATGACTCCAAAAATGATCTCATTTTGATTATAGTTAAATCACTCTAAATGTACTTATCAAATTTTAGAATAATCAATCATCCTTAGCTTATTTCAAAGTAAACAATCAATGTCATCAATTAATTATCTAAAAAAAAAATTAATTAATTCAACTCCACCAAATATTTTGAGGGTAATTAATCTCTTAAAACAATCAATAAAATGACTACTTACTTTTAAAAAATAGTTGATGATAATATCTAATAATTCCAAAATAACTTTTTGTCATACTAATGCTTTAAAAAGTCTTCAAGTAATCAACCACCCATAAATATAATAAAAAGATTTGACTGCTGAAAATATTTTTTAAGATTAGTCAATAAGTAATATTATTGAAAAATCAAAATTTTGAATTAAGCAATATTATACGGTGCACTTTTAGAGTTCGGAGCTTTCATGACTCTTTCTAAGAAAGTTTATGATAGTCTTTTTAAGTTTCACGAAAATGTTTTTATTGCTTTTCTAATTATCTTATTTTTAATCTATTTAATGCCTCTTCTTGAAAAAGTTTATGGGAGTCTTTTTCAAATTTCACTAAAATATTTTTATTTTAAATCACTTAGGGTACAAATATGGTTTTTCCTTTTTTTAATTATCTCACCGTGATAAAATCATGCCAAAGTTTTTTATTGGAACAAAAATATTGAGAATGGCATAAATAATATGTTATATTATATATGTTTAAAATGTGCATCTTACATTTGTAGTATGAGGATGGTCCATTGGCCTTATAAGTAATAAGGTTCCCTACCTATAGCCTTAAGGTTTTGGGATGAATCTTAACACTCTAATATAATATGAGAATTAAGGATGAACTTTTGCTTTATAATCATCATGCATACCCTAATTGTGAGATTGTTTGTCCATATGAATAGTGTGAAAATGAGTCATTGACCTCATAAATGATGAGGTTTCTTTATATATAACTTCAAAGTTCTGGGATATACCCTTACACTTTTAATAATATATGATTGGTACATTTTGTTTTTTATATGTTAAGGTTTTCTTTAATGATTGATCTTCAAAAAAATAATGGACTTTTTTTTTTCAACAAACAAAATTGAGAAAACACTCTAATTATAAAAATAGGTTATTCATAGGGAATTGAAAAAATAAAGATTGGCCTAAGATTGTTGTCAATAGATCAAATTCAGATGTTAATACTGAAGTGTTATGCCATGTTTAACGATTATATTCTTGTTTTCTATTGTACCTTTTGCACTTAAATCCAATCTAATGAAAAAGGGAATTGTATCATATTCTTAGCAAATGGTATTAAAGAATTCATTTTGTATGATTACCATTCTTTATTTAACGTACAGATATTAGAAAATACTTTTTAGAGGAATATTCAGCCATTTATCACCTATAAATCTAATCATAATAATCAATAACTAAACTATCAATAGTTGGCAACTCAATCCATCTTGAGCAGCAAACATTGAGAGTCTTCACAAGTATCAGAATATGTATAGAGTTTCGAAGAAGAAAAACACATAAAGAAGGAATGGTACTTCAGAAAAGTAATTTAATTTTTAAAATTGATTTGCAATTTTTTTTAAATCCCCTGATATTGTTAATAGTTGCTTATTTGAGGAATCAGGAGAAAGGAATTTGAGGTAGAGTAATCTCTAACATTACTGATCCTTTTATCATAATCATACCTTATGATAAAAGAAAGAATAAAAATGAAATAGATGCATATAACCAAGCACATATGAAAAGCTCCAATTGCACAAACTCGATGTATTAGAGTATGAGGGTCCATTCCAAAACTTTAAGGCATTAGGTGGAGAATTCTCATCACTTATAAGACCACAAGTCCATCCTCTTACTTCCAATGTGGGACAACACCCACCTTCAACACTCCCCCTCACTTGCATGTTGACATAAGTATTGCAAATGGACTAAAGCCTAATTTTGAGGCATGGGGGTTTATCAAGCGGATGCCCATCTTTGGCTTTGATCCCATATTAGAGTGTGAGGGTCCATCCCAAAACCTTAAGGCATTAGGTGGAGAATTCTCATCACTTATAAGACCATAGGTCTATCCTCTTACTTCCAATATGGGACAACACCCACCTTCAACACGATGAATATAAAAAATTGCACCATTTGGCTCCACAACTATTGTAATGGACTTATGGGTCACTGGAAGGTCATAGGTTGATAACCAGATTAACCTGCCTAAAAGTAGAAAAACAAAAGCATTTTCATGATGCCATACTTGAAACAAACAAAGGCATATTAACATAGTTCAAGATAGTTCTTCTTGTCCTTCCCTTCCTGAAGAGTAGAGGGGAAAAGGGAACATGAGGGAGAGAGATTGGGGAGCACCAGTTGCTGGTCAAAAGCCTTGGGCAAGAAGATCAGTTGATATAAAAACTTTCGTCAAGTTATTTTTGAATTCTTAGACTATTTTGTCTCTGTCTTCAGGAGTGACAGCACCTTAAATGGTAATAATCAAGGTTAACAAGTGCCTTATGCACTATTTCTCATTCACACAAAAATTATTGTCTACCCCACTTTCTTTCCTAAATAGAGTATCTTGTCTCTGATCACAAGAGTCTTGCATGTTTTCATCAGGGCAACAAACTATACACTACTTTACAGTCTCTAAAGGCAGTTCTTCTTTCTTGACAAAAAGTTTGTTGTGACCTTTCACTATTCTTGACACAAAATTTTGACATTTTCATTGAACGTAGGAGAGAACAAGAGAACTTGAAAACAAATCATCTGCTAATCAAGAATTTCTGACCAGCCAGACATTCAAAAAACTGAAACTAGCATGAAGCTAGGATACCCAGCGTAATTCTTATTACAAGGTTAATTAATCAGCACAACTTACAGGAACAGAAATAGAAACCTCATGGATGATGAAACATCTTACAGGATTCTGTGCCAACTAGCAGAGTCTACATCAACAAAACAAGCAATGAGTTTCATTTTTTTATTTTTTATTTTTTTTTAAAAAAAAAAGGATATCTAAGGGTTAAACCCCCTTTCCTCGTGGGTCTCTTCTCCTTTTTTTTTTCTTTTTTTCTTTTCTTCTTAACAAAACCCACCCCTAAAAAGACCAACTGCAAAACTTGTCCCCTCTCCTAAGGAGTATGAGAATATTTAACTGAACAAATGGGAGAAATTTCTATAAATGCAATTGAACTCAACAAAACCAACCAACAAACAAGCCAGCTTTAACAGCTAAGAGCACTTTGATGATTTCTGAGAGACCAACATAATTTTCCGAGGAACCATAAACACTTTCGAGTAATAAAACAGACTTAACTACTAGTCTTGTTTGAATTTTCCCATAGGTTTTCTACTTCCAACTGTTGTTATTCCATCTTCAGTAGGCAACCAACATTTCATCACTAGGCATTGAACAACATAATTTAGGAGAAGCAAATAATTTGTGTCACTATGATATTTGAAGTTCATAATTTAATCCATCCGTACAATTCAGAAGAAGCAATAATTTCAAGTAAATGAAATTATAGATGACACCAAAAAAACTGAAGTAACAAAGTTTAGATGAACTAACAACAATCCTTTAGTTTCACTAAATATAAATATAATCTATAAGATCAAATGCACCTTAGCCAACTAGATGTGGCACCTACTTAGACTTAAACCTTTCAAAAACCTCATAATGAGACACTTACTATGAAACCATCTATTTCATTCATGCCCAATAGAACTATTGTTGTATCCTCTATTCGGTGTCCCTCCCTATTATTCTTGAATGGCCCCCAAGTCCTGACTCATGCAAGTGTCCGATTATTTATTCACCACAATCTTCCCTTCATAACATGAGACCCTATTAGTCAAGTTATAATTATAGTTGAGCTGATGGGTCAATGGGTCAAGGGGTAATGCCTTCAATAATAATTGCACATGTGGGTTTCCTCTCATCACTCAACAATACCTCATGAATCCAACTCGGTTCTATAATCGATAACAAGTGTAATATCAAAATGCATCTATAACAACAATTCAGAAAATGTTGCTTAGCTTTTATGGTATGGTAAAAGCCCCTCTCTTGTTAAGCAGGCCTGATGCTGGGCTGTCTTTCGTTGGGCTGCTTTATTCCTGATGAGATGTTGATTTCTGGAGCTGCCACTTTGTCCTTGCCATTACAGCCTCTTGATTTGAATATCTGGAGTCCACATGTTCTCTTCTTTGGACGTGTCTCTACATCGTCAAATGTTCGGCTACTCTTTTGAAGGCTTTTTACTTTGTGCCGAAGTGGCCTTCTTGCGCTTGCTGTCGCGTCATTTGTGCTTGACTTCTTGACTTTCTGGAAGTTGCAGAAAGATAACGATATTGCACCCGCTTGTCTCTTGTTTTCGTTGTCACAATGATTCTGCTCCCTCAAAAAGATCCACGGTCACCGAACACCAATATTCTTGTAAATATGAATTGAAGATTATTTGGTAATCACAAGATATGAAAAACCATCAAAAATATTATTAATCCCAATAATTTCTTTTTCTTTTTTATGGAGATAAAAGAACATTAAAATATAAACTTTGGTATGCTTCTAGCAAGATTGCCAACAAATAAGAAGATTCTAGATAAATATGTCTAGATACCTCTCTTCTTTTTCCAAAATTATCTTCCTTTGATCATACTTAAATGACTCTAAATGTATTTATCTAATTTTATAATAATTAATCACCCTCAATTTATTTCAAAATAACCTGCCAACATCATCAATTGATTAACTTGATTTCTTAAAAAAGTATTTCAGCTCCACCAAATGTTTTAAAGACAACTAATCTCTTTAAAAAAGTAATTAAATGACAACTTACTTTTAAAAAATAGTTATTGATAATGACTAGTCACTCCAAAATAACTTTTAATAAGAGTACGGCTTCAAAAAAGTTTTCAAATAATCAACCACCCATAAATATAATAGGTAAAAGCATTTGACTCACTAAAATACTTTTTAAGATTAGTCAATAAGAATAAGTAACCACTCTAAATGATTCAAGTGGTTGGTCACACTTTGCTGTTCCCATTTCTTAGTTATGGCTCACAAATTTTGACTATTTAGCACGTCTTTCATCATCAATTCCTTGTCTTTGTGATTGAACGATGATATTAATTCCTTGACTTCATGGATAACTTGCTCAACTCTTTTTTTTTATTTAACTTTTTTAATATTACAATGTGTGTAGGGTGTTGAAACCAAATTTTAATAATAGAATCTCTATTAACTCACTGCTAAGTTAACTAATTAAACAACTTGCCTAACTCTTTGAATCTATGACTTTTCAAGATTTAAAAATACCTAAGAGGTAACTTTTAAAATATAAATTCATTCATTCATTCATTAAAGGTCCAAGATCTCGTTGTGCAGAACTGTAATTAAAATAAGGGAACAACGACAAAACAATGAGCAAATAACAAGCTTTTCTCGAGGAAGGAGACGATGGAATTTCTTCCCTCAGGAAGAGAACAGAACAGAACAGAACAGAACAGAACAATTATTGAGGCCTAGAAAGGTAGCTTTAGACCCAGCGTCGTTGTAGGTAAACACCCAACGCTCATATGGATTTGTTCAACGTTTTATTTGTTTTGTGCCTGGAATTCACATCTCCCAACCAGCCAGCTGGAAGCCTTTGTCTCCTATTGCTAGACAGACCCGCCAGAAAAGCTAACCTTCCCTTGTACGAGTCATCCATGGAAACGGAGAAACATATGATACTCTCCTTGTTAATCTCTTAGCAGAGTTGGAACCATGTGATGCCCCGCCGTCGTACACTTGGAATTGAATAAACATTAACGATGGGGTAACAAAGTCAACTCCCGCGAGCATTACCAAGTTTGTTTAATAAGTTTGTAAAAGACTTTGCGTGTCCTGTATGGTTAAGAGAATCATCGTGATGATTAAAGATAAATAATCAATATATAAAAACCAGTACTCTTTAATACATGAAACCCTCCAAATAAAATGATAGATTGCTGGTTTTTATAAGCATGAGGATTAGTTTATTATGAACTGTGTAAAATTTTTATATTCTTAGTATTTGTTGTACGTGTAATTGTTATATATAATCTTCCTAATTTTCCGGCATTTTGTGTACGAGGAAAAGAGGAAAATTTGGCCCCATTAATAGCATCAAGACTGTTATCATCCAGGGCAGGTTTCATCTTTTGCTTCTCTTTATACTTTTTCTTTTATATATATAGAAAAAGGGATAAGACCTTTAATCATTGATATGTACAAGATAAGCAAAAGTTCAAAAGTTGAACATATGAAAATTGATCTAAAAGGTTGAGGACGCAGGCGAAAACCTGCTTCACTGGTCACCGAGATCATACCGGAGGAGAACTATCGAGCTCTACCTGCCGGTCGGAGGCTCTCAGAACTCATATAATTAACCACCATGTCTTCTCAGACCTTTCCCATTAACTATGACGTTTACGGACCCTAGAAGAATTATTAACAAAGGTTACTATGCACCAAAGACTTGACATTCCCGCAAACCATTTTGTTAGTCCTTGAGTTTGCCTCGGTGACTTCCCCTGAAATTCCGGATGTGTCTTATCTCTGCCTAATAATATAAGATTTACATCAACATGTCTTATTATTTTGTAGCGTGAAGAAATTATAAGGATTTAGTCTATGAGTGATAGAAGTATTTGACTCGGTGAAGTTTTGATATCATATTAAGAAAATTCATTCTCTCTTTAAAGATTAATCATTAAAATAAGAAGATGTCCTCAGGAGGATATCAAATCAAAATATTAACTTTAAAAATATGGACTCATATCCTTTTCAACTTAATTTGGAGAAGACACAATTCATCAACTTGACAAACCAGATTCAAACAACTAGGATATTGGAAACTATTTTAACCAAAAGAAAAAAGAAAAGAGAAAAAGAGAAAAGAAAAATTAAAGAACTCTTACATCCTTCAATCCCTAAGGACTGTAGGGTATCGTAGCAATTATCATCAGTAACGATGACATCGACATTCTCTATTCTATCTGATAAGAAGAGAGTTTATTTCCAGTCGATAGTGACATTACAAACTCTCTCCGAGACAGATTCCACTAAAATTCAGCGATCGAGCAGGACCACCAACATTTTTATAAGCACTACTAGGAGCATTGTCGTAAGGGACGCACTACTACCGCCAAAGAACATAAAGCTTCTTGTTCAAATAACGCAACTATATGAACAATGCCCTCATCTCTAAATTGAAGGGCCCGCAAAGTTTAGGCACTCGTTTCATATCTTAGCTTTGACCAGTTGTTTAAAACAAGTGGTAACATTACAAAGAAATCTCCTCCACGCAATCTGCATTTGTCAGGTTCGTTCATTTCGACCCATGAAACCTGGAAAGCTCTAGCTACTGAGGTGAACATGGAGAAAGCTTTTAATAAAATGGAATGATACTTTTTCAGAAATGTTCTGACAAGTTTCATTTCTACTTCCTCTTTATCTAGATGCATTAATTGTACCCATTTTGGATACTTTAGAATACAACATCGCCTTGGGCATAGACACTTGTAGGAAAGCTAGTTAAACTTGGTTTTTCAATCTCAAGGGGTACAGTAATGCTTATTACCCATCAGATACTATAAAACATCTCGCTACACTCATGAGTAGACTATTACTCTTCGTAAGGCATCCTAGGGAAGGAGGACCCATGGAATATTAGGACAGCCTTCATGATATCAAAGTTAGTGGACATGGTCCCAGCAATTTCTTACATGCTAATTGCGGATGATCATTTTACCTGCTATACATAAATTTAAGCTATTCATAACATGAAGCATCTGTCGGAATGAAGACCCCTTACAACCTTGCGCCGCTTTTGGACCCAGCTTTGTATCCTACCTACTCCACTCTATCTCAGTAAAAAAACATAAGTAACCAATGAATAAACAAACTACCAGCCTTATCTTTTTCATTCTTTAAGACAAATGCAGGTCCATTTTCATTTTTCCGTCCTGTTCAAGATCCCGAGGGATACTAGTGGAACTGAGTATTAAGATGAAAACTTTTTATACTAATGCCAGATCCTATGGTAGTGGAATCGTACAATTAAAATAAGGAAGAACACCTAAACAAGGACAAAGTCGCAAATTGCCGGAAGCCTCGCTTTGAAATAATGCAGGAACCACCGGGGCCCAAAAAAGATTAAAAAATATATATATATGCAGGTAACAGGTGTTGAAAGGGTATCGTCACTGAGGAATTCTGAAACGTCCCTCTTTCTCTCTCATTTGAATCATACAGAAAGGTGAGGGTGAAGAGAGCTTTCTCTTTGGGATGGAGCAGATAGTTGCAGAGGAGAGCATGCAAACCTATTCAAACCAAAGGGTAACTGGGCAATTGTCGAGGCCCGGGAAGGGTGGCTTAAGAACCATGCCCTTCATCATCGGTAACAACACAGCACACACACAGAGATCAGTGATATATACATAGTCTAGTTACGACTTCTATCAGAACTTTTCTGACCATGGTATTTTTCTTTTCTTTCTGTATTTGGGAAACAAAAGTTAATGAATCATTTGAGAAGGTAGCAAGCTACGGACTAATGCCGAACATGATCTTCTATCTGATGAATGGATATCATATGGAGGTCGCAAGTGGAGCAAGCATATTGTTTATATGGTCAGCTGTATCTAATGCCTTGGCGATTGTGGGTGCCTTTCTTGCCGATTCTTACTTGGGCCGGTTTGCTGTCATCACCTTGGGATCTTTCTCTAGCCTTCTCGTTAAGTATACTTTGCCTTTTCTTTCTATTTTCCACAGCTCTAGCAGTAGATAGCACAACCATTCCTAGTGTTGCAATAAGCCAAAGCTTATTTGACTTAGCCACTTGATTTATATGTTTGATTATTGGTTGTTGTTCATGAGAAAACTACTTGCTTTCTATGTTTTATTCTTCAAGTTGACTTAAGAGACAAGATAAAAGCTTTCAAGCTATACTGAATAGATCTTTTGGGATTAATTTTCTCTTCTTCTTCTTCTTTTTTTTTTTTTTCTTAAAAGGTTTATTTTTCTAAAAATACTCAAAATTAGGAAATTTGTTTTATACATAAATTATTTTCAAACAAAATTTAGAAAATAAAAAATTCTTATTATAGGGTTCTTAACACTCACCGTTGCAACCAATATAAACGTGACTTTCATGCATAATAGGTGTTATTTTTTGAACTTGAATTAAAATATCATGTTAAAATGTCCATTGTTACATAAAAAATAAAAATAAATAAATAAAATTCTATACATAATGTAAGATATTCCATCCACATATAAAGAGAACGTAAAAAAAATTCGCGGCATCGTTGTTTTAACATCTCTATCGGTTTTTCTCCCCATCATTGTCCCTTCGGCTTTGAGGAGTTCCAGATAATTCAATATGGTGTCCATCATGTACATAGGAAAAGTGGTTCTTTCCAGGCGACTGCTGCACGTCTTGTCACTGTTGCATGTGGTTATGACAGCTTAAAAATAGAAGTAAACTTTGTGAAATATGATAACAACGATTCAACATTTAAAGATGGAATTAATTTCCATGAAAAGCGTTTTGTCAAAGCGTTGAAGCCAACAGACAGACCTTTAATCTGCAAGAGTTAGATCCAATGGTCGTACAATTGTCATGTGTTAGATCCAGTGCCTTAATTTTCTTTTGTTTGATAACTTGATGTCTCAGGGAATGATACTGCTATGGCTGACGGCTGCGATCCCACAGTTGAAGCCTCCTCCGTGTGCCCCATCGAGTAGCACCTGCGACGCGGCGGCTCCTGCCCAGCTCTTCGTCTTGCTCTGCTCTTTCGGGCTCATGTCCATCGGAGCTGGATGCGTCAGGCCATGTTCAATGGCGTTTGGTGCAGACCAACTGGAAAATAAAGACAACCCCAGTAGCAAGAAAACTATGCAGAGCTTCTTCCACTGGTACTATGTATCTGTAGGAATTTCGACGGTTCTGGCATTGACTGCTATAGTCTATATCCAAGACCAGTGGGGATGGAAAGTGGGGTTTGGAGTACCGACCATTCTAATGGTGTTTTCAGCCCTGATATTCTTGTTGGGCTTTCCCTTCTACGTTAAATTGAAGAGCGACAGAAGCGTGTTTAGTGCTTTTATTCTAGTGTTCATAGCTGCCTTTAGGAAAAGAAATCTTCAACTGTCTGCCAGAAATCTAGAGTACTATCGGGGAAAGGACTCAAACTTCACGGCTCCAACTGCAAGTCTAAGGTACCATTTCAGTGATCAATTCACCATTCTTGGCCTCGCAAACACTAGAAATGAGTACTGAGGCCCGAGACATTGATTTTGTTTGCAAATGTTTATTAAATTTGGAAACCTTTTTCCTAAACTGACCCGACTCAAAGTAGTATCAGTGCTTTTATTGTTGTTTCGTCCAAGAAAAACCAAAGTTTCCAAACAGCATGTCCCCCACAACCCAAAACAAAAAAACAAAAAAACAAAAAAAAAAGGTTGCTCACTGCGACTGCTAGGCCTACCTGAGAATTTACTGGACCATATAATGTTTTTCACCATGTTTTTGTCCTCCAAGCAGGTGTCTCAACAGAGCTTGCACTGTTGGTGATCCACAAAAAGAGTTGAACCCAGATGGAACAGCTTCAAATCCATGGAAACTCTGCACAGTTGAACAAGTGGAATCACTCAAAGCTCTGCTAAGAGTCATCCCCATGTGGTCCACGGGCATCATGATACTACTTGCTATGAACCAGTTCTCATTTTCCGTGATTCAGGCCAGCATGATGGACCGACATCTCACTTCCAAGTTCCAGATTCCAGCAGGATCATTTATTGTGTTCTCAACTCTCACGTTAACTGTCTGGATTGCCATATATGATCGTGCCATTGTTCCGTTGCTATCAAAGTTTACTGGAAGACCCGGCGGGCTTGGGATCAAGACACGCATGGGAATTGGGTTATTGCTGTCCGTTTTGGCCATGGCCATATCTGCATTTGTAGAGAAGATAAGAAGAAAAACTGCCATTGATCAAGGGCTAGCTGATAAGCCAGGGACTGTGATGGACATGTCTGCAATGTGGCTAATTCCACAATACTGCATATTTGGGTTTGCTGAAGCTTTCAATGCAATTGCACAACTTGAATTCTTCTACTCCCAGCTTCCGAAGAGCATTTCTAGCGTTGCTTTGGCTCTTTTCACTTTCGGATTGGCTGTGGCTAACCTCTTGGGTAGTTTGCTGGTCAAGATTATTGATGGGGTTACAAAGAAAGGTGGGAAGACTAGCTGGTTATTGAGTAATCTGAATAGGGGTCATTTGGATTACTACTACTGGTTCCTTACCGTAATGTGCGCGGTTAACTTTCTGTACTTTCTTGTTTGTTGTTGGCTTTACAAGCCAAGCGAGGATGGGACGGCTAAAATGAACGACAAAACAAGAGAACAAGAAGATAGAAAGGATATTGGCGTCTTTGGATGAATATTTGTTTGTCTACATGTGTTTTGAATAAGAGTTAAGCTGAGCTCATCTCAAATTATATTATATGTCCAGATTTGAGTTTTTCATTTTTCAAATAAGATTTGAGTTTCTTCCAGATGCATGTAGTTAAACCATCTCTCTTATTTATTGTATAAAACAAATATCTTATAAAAATATTTCGTACTTTCCTTTTATTGAAAAATAAGCATGAGTTTTTTTTTATATATAAAAAATAAGTATGCGTTAATAAGATTAACATAAATAAATATATATAATATATTACAAGAATTACAAGAATTACAAAAATTATGAAAAATAAAAATAAAAAATTCAAATCTCATTAAAAATAATATTTTTATGAAAAATATATTATATTTTAAAATAAAGAAGTTCTCCCTCCTTTTTTTAATACTTATATCTTAATATTATATTTTTCTTAACTCAAATTTAATAAGATGTTATATCCAAAATGGATGAAAGTCTAGTACCATTTATATGTTCACTTGTGTCTCTTCGACAATCCCACAATCAACAATAATACCAACAACCAAAGAGTAACGTACTTTCTCTTTCTCTTTCTCTTGCTTTTTCTTTTTTTGTTTTTTGTTTTTTGTTTTGTTTTTTGTTTTTTTTTTCTTTTAAGGTTTACCAACAGACACAGAATATCCAGCTTTCCCTTTTATTTGTTTATTTTTTTAATTATTGTCTTTCTTGGCGGCCCGTGGATACCGTGCCTTCGTGTCCGAAAGGTCTAACCTTTCGCTGTCGATTATCCCTATGTGAAACACATCGGAGAGCGACCCATACCGCCTGCCAGATTCCGTAGTAAGCAATCCAAAATGAATCACAACAGCCGGAAAAGGGGCCAGCAATCTATATTAAAGGGATTCTATCCTCCCATGCTTCAGACAAAGCTGCCGCCTAGCTCTCTTTTCTGATAGAACTGCCCGAGACCAGTTCATCCCGGGGAAAGGAAAGGATGGAGATTCCATCACAGCCAGCGAAAACCACCCAAAAAGTTACAATCAAGAAGGGTGGCTTCAGAACCATGCCTCTTATCATAGGTGAATTTTTATTACATGCACCATGTGAACTTTGGGGGGGGAGGGGGGGGGGGAAATAAAAGGTACTTCTTTGATTGCACTTGCATGGGGATGATGTCATAGTTCTAACAAAACTTAATCTGAGCAGCTAACGAGACCTTTGAAAAGATTGCAAGCTTCGGGCTTTCTATGAATATGATCTTTTACTTGGTGGGATATTATCATTTGGATGCTACCACCGGAGCTACCGTCTTGTTTGTGTGGAATGCCATTTCATATTTCACGCCTGTCATCGGGGCTTTCCTTTCTGATTCTTTCTTGGGTCGGTTTCGGACGATCGCATATGGGACGCTTTTTAGCCTTCTTGTAAGTAAATTGAAGTTTTTCCATTTGCTCTGCATCTGCAAATGAATAAAGAGTTAGCTGTGAGATTTAAAGGATTTTTGTTATGAAAAGGATCAAACATCTCGTCACAGCCCTCTTCCCAATTTGTCTGTCTTCAATCTAATAAAATCTGTTCATGAATGAGCAGATGACCTTCGAAATCATTGTTTCTACAATTGTCTGAATCTGAAACTTTGTTCATCACCTCCTTTACTCCCTCTTCCCCTTGACCTTTAGCCAGAAACACCTTCATGATTTCTTGATTAAGAATAATCAATTTAGTATTTTCCCTCTGAAAACTAGTCCACAGTATTAGAACCCTTAAAGAAAAACTTTCATTTCAACAGAATCTTTAGTGGAAATGCCATCGTGAAAAGCACGGTCAGTTGTAACACATAAAAGCAGGCAAGAGATGATCTTTTCTTACTTCTGGACCTCGAAGTTTTCTAACTTTGATTCTCAATATAAACTGTTTTAACTTTCTGAAAAAAAAAATATCGTTAACTCTGAGGTTGAGCAGGAAGAGCTAATAATCCCTCCAAAGCGTATGGGATCTGCAGAAATGTTTAGCGTTTTACTTTTGAAAATGAATCATCGGAATTAATCGAAGAGGTTGCACTTCATTTTATTGTCGCAGGGGTTGTTTTTGTTATGGTTGACAGCAGTTATTTCAAAACTAAGGCCTCCCTCGTGCAATCTAAGGGAAGGAAACTGCGAGCCCGCGACGGCAAAACAGCTCGCACTACTCTTTCTCTCATTTGCTATCATGTCCATCGGGGCCGGTGGCATTAGGCCATGCTCCATAGCCTTTGGAGCTGATCAAATTACCGAGAAAGATGACCTCAAAAGAGAGAAGATCTTACGGCACTTCTTTCATTGGTATTACCTTTCAATTGGGGTCTCATTACTGCTTGCCTCGACAGTTCTAATTTATATTCAAGATAAAAAAGGTTGGGTTGTGGGTTTCGGAGTTCCTCTAGGGTTCATGTTCTTCTCCACTGTTACCTTTTATCTGGGTGAATGTCTTTATATGAAAGTGAAGCCAAACAAGAGCTTGTTTAATGGATTTGCCAAAGTAATTGCGGCAGCTTGGAAAAACAGACACTTAGACTTCCCCGTAAAGATTTCTGACGGACGGTACTATCACCGCGGCTCAAACCTTGTCGCGCCAACGCAGAAACTACGGTATGCTGTTCCAATAATATAGGAACTTATATGTTTAAGGGACATGTATCTTGTTCTAAACACAATATTAGGTAAAAATTTGTTAGAAAGATCACTTATTCCAAAAAAAAAAAAAGAAAAAAAGAAAATGAGTTGTAAAATACTTTTGTATATAAGGAGAACCACATATTAGTATATTAGACATATCCGTAGAAAAATATTGCTTACAAAAATCTAATTTACAAATAAAGTATTATCTTATTTGACATCTAAGTTTTGATATCATATTAAAATGTTTATTTGTTCTCTTATCATAGTTTATAAAAAAATAAAATACATTATGTATGAGAATTGTAACCTGATAGTGGGCTAGGCTATATTTCCACAATATTTAAGTATTTCAACATGTTTTTCCATTCCAAATTTGAGGGAAGTATATTTTCAGTGAAATATTTATTCACAAATAAAAGAATGCTATACTTAAATCTTGTTCTAGTTTTATGCTGAAGATTTATCTTTTTCTTTAAAGCTAGCTTGTGAGTAGATGATATATATCTATTTTTAGGATAGGAGTTTAGTAATATGAAATGGACTAACTTTTTCCTTCTTTGTTGTTTTTTTTTTTTCATGTAATAACCGTTCTTCGTGTTTCCTTAGGTTTCTAAACAAGGCTTGCATTCTCGAAAACCCTGGCAAGGATTTGGATTCAGATGGCATGGCTTTGGACCAATGGAGTCTATGCACAACGACGCAAGTGGAGGATCTAAAAGCCATACTCAAAGTCCTCCCCATTTGGTCGACGGGCATAATGCTCGCTGTAACCATTAGCCAGTACACATTTTCCGCGCTCCAAGCAAGCAGCATGAACAGACACCTTACCAAGAACTTCTCAATCCCACCCGCCTCCTTCGGCGTGTTTTCAATCCTGAGTATGGGAGCAACGGTGATCATCTACAATCTAGTCGTAGTGACCTTCCTATCAAAGTACACCAAACTGCGTCATGGACTCTGCCCGAAAGTGCGGATGGGACTCGGTGTAATAATCACATGCTTAGCCACTGCAATCTCAGCACTAGTCGAGACGAAACGCCGAGAAACAGTAATCCGGGAAGGCGTATATGGCGTTGACCTTGCGGTGGTGAACATGTCTGCAATGTGGCTGGTGCCACAGCACTGCCTGCACGGAATGGCCGAGGCCTTCAACATCATCGGCCAAATAGAGTTTTACTACTCTCAGTTCCCGGAAAGCATGTCTAGCATTGCCATGGCTCTTGTGTCTCTCGGGTTTGGTGTGGGGAGCTTGCTTGCAGCTCTTATCATCGTTATTGTGAAAGATGTAACCACGAGAGGGGGAAAAGAGAGCTGGGTATCGAAGAACATTAACAAGGGTCACTATGATTACTACTATTGGCTGCTTACGGCTCTAAGCATGTGTAATATCTGCTACTACATTCTCTGTAGTTGGGCATACGACCGTCAGGATAAGGAAGATGGAGATGCTAAAGAAGAAGACATGCCCAAGTCGTAGAATTATTTCCATAAACAATATGTTTTACTCCATTGCCCCTGGAGGTTGAAGGAGAGCATAAAGATGTATAACAGCTTCAGATTACTATTACAAAAGCTTCATAAAATGCTGCTCTTTTCGTTATCTATATTCGTTAGTATTTGAGAATGAGGACAACTCAAACTTATCTAGTGCAAATTAAGCTAGAGTGAGAAACCATTTCCTTGAAGCCTTAGTTTGTGATCCAAACACATAATTCCACAATTCCATGTTGCAAAATAAGTTAAGTGAGGTCAATGAGTAAATGATATTTAAAGGTTTAAAAGTTTAACTTAAAAGTTAGTTAAAAAATTAGATAAACATTTTCTTTATTTAAGTTTCATTATATGATACCATACTTTCAGTATAAAACTTTCATCCTATACATACACACATTCTCGCATGCCAAGGGACATTTGGCTCAAGGTTGTACAAAATTAAGTATATTCAACTTAAATTCTAATACTATAGTAGAAGTCTCAAAAGCTAACTTAAGAATTTAAAATATATATGCTTATTTTAGTTCTACCACTAGAAATTACACTTTTGTTGTGAGACTTTAGTCCTACCCACAAACTCAATATTGATTGGTTCAACTTGATTAGTAAAAAGAATTAGATGACATGTCCATCACCAGCAAAGTCATTCCAAATCCTAAATTCACTCATATTGATGGCTTCATGCGTTCTTGACTAATAGGCCACACGTAAGAACATTAGTTCTACAGTTAAAATTACACCAAAGAATAGTTTAGGTAGTTGTCACTTTTATAAAAATATTTATTGGTTGTACAAATTAGTAGAATCGATCATTGGAATTAGTAAAATATATATCTTTTATTTATTTTTTCATCTATTTGCTCTAAAGTCTCTCCATCACTTGCATGAGAGATTTTTTTTAATACTACAACTTCAATTTTTTTTACAAAAGAAAAGAAAAGAAAGACTATATACGTGCGAAAAGATAGACTATTGATAAATTTAACAACTCTTACATTTAACCTTTTTTTACATGAATGAAGAATATTTATAATGATGGGTAGAAAAATGTCTGATCTTATTATCTCAAGATTATAACAACTAATTTAATCATTCTCTAAAACTTAATGAATTTTTTTACAAATATAAGAACCGTCGGGACATCACATTATTACATTTTCCAATTTTTAAGTATAATTTCAAGTGGAATCTTCAATTAGTTAAAAATCTAACGCAACTAAATTTGAAAATTTCAACCTTTTTTCGCCTAAAATAAATAACGAAATATAAAATCTTATTCTTACATTAAATCTGAAGTTCGTGGCCCTGTTCTATTGGGTAACCCCTAACGTAACAAAGCAACCAATCCTCACCGAAACCTCCCCTCGCGGACTCCAAACTTTCATCAAATGCAGCTGATAACCGGAACCGACCAATCTCTATATATTCAGTCACTCTCACGCTCTTTAATGCAGCTCTAGTACCTGCATGCCGTACGATTGTAAGCTCTCGTAGTTTTCGATGCCACCGGATCAACAACAATGGCCCGAATCGGTGTCGGCGGCGTGATACCGGACGGTGCTCTCCTACTTCGACGACGAGGAGAAGCTCCAATCTGTGTACGTGCACTCCTTCGCCGCCGGTAAAAGGGTCAGCCTCTTTGGTGTCCGCGGTGCCTTCACCCCTACTTGAAGGTAAGGCTGGGCACTTCAATGTTTGGGGTATTGAAAATAATTTTCTGGCAAATGGTCCAAATAAATTAGTTCCAGTTTCCTGTCATTGCCGGCGCTTTCTTCGGCTTTTTTTTTTTTGTGTCAGAAATACTTAACCGGAATTTCCGAGTTTGTGTCTTTATATTACACGCTATTTCACTGTTTGTCCTCGTGAGTGACAGCTCAAAAGCCGGGTCCTAATCCTGATTAAAAATGCGGATCGGACTTACTTATTTTAAGTAGGGGGGGTTGAAAGATGGAGATACTGAGTTTCATCTTATGGTCGTTGATGCCTGAATCTCGCACCTTTGACTCTTATCATTTGATTGCTGTTCTTGGACCAGGGTTCGTTGAGAAAGCAGAGGAGCTAAGGTCCAGAGGAGTCGATGATACGCTCTTGATTAGTGGTGTTGTTCGTATAACCCAATCTATTCTTTTTTCTTTATTTCCCATGGTCCATTACTACGATGGGCTTGCTTCATGAAGCATTTGTTTCATATTTATGATGCATTTGTTTCATATATATGTATATGTTTGTGTCATAATGTCAAGTCCTCTCTCAAAAAGATGGTCACTTCCATATTTAAAAATGATCCTGAGTTTGAAATCCATATCATTTTCAATATATCCTGAGTTGATATAAGGATATATTAAAGCTCGAATCGACTCATACAGGATCGGATTCGTGATAAAAAGGATGTTGCATTTGAATCTAGTTTTCACACCATATTAAAAGATTCAGCATCCCCTTAAAGTCTGTCCGTAGGGAAGAGAGAGGTACTCCCAAATAATATAAGATTCAAATAATTCGATATCTGTCATATGGCAAATTGATTAAGGGTTTCTTTATGAGCTTCACCTGGTCCATTTGCTGGTTATGCCATGCGCAATTATGATCCGATTCTTGCATTTTCTTGAACAGCTGGACATACGTGCTTGTTTGATACCATTGATGCGCAAGCATCTCTTGTACTTTGTCTTGATTTTATTTCTTTATGTCAAACTATGTTGTATAAGACTTAAGTTCAAGCTCATCTCAAACCATATTGTATGTGCGGATTTGAGTTGTCCATTTTTCAAATAAGCCTGAGTTTCTTCAAGATTTACATGGTTAAAACTATTTTCTCTTCATAGAAAATTATGTATGGTGTAGTTTCATTCACTGTTTCTCACAAGTAATAGGAAGGAATAGGTTGCCAAAATGTTGAGGACTCTTCGTATACTTGAAAACTTTCACTGTTACTTATAGCTTAAACTTATAACCATTTTTATATTTGGAGGTGTCTCATTCTTTTAAATATTAGTTTTAAGTAAGAATTGAGCTTTCTAATGCGATACCAAAAAGGAGCTGGAGTCTAAATACAACACCCGCAGCTCTTGCATAGCTCTCTTCTCTGATAGAACTGTCCAAAACCAGTTCATTGCAGGAAAAAGAAAGGATGGAGATTTCGTCACAGCAACCGAAAACCACCCACAAGGTTTCCATCAAGAAGGGTGGCTTCAGAACCTTGCCTTTTATCATAGGTGAAATTTCTTTACTTGCATTGTGTGAACTTAGAAAAAAAGTGTACTCCTTTGATTGAACTTTTATGGGAAGATGTCATAGTGCTTACAAAAGTTAATTTGACCAGCTAACGAGAGCCTTGAAAAGATTGCAAGCTTCGGGCTTTCCACGAATATGATCTTTTACTTGATGAACGATTATCATTTGGATTCTACCACCGGAGCTGAGGTGTTGTTTGTGTGGCTAGCCATTTCATATTTCACCCCTGTCGCTGGGGCTTTCCTTTCTGATTCCTACTTGGGTCGGTTTAGGACGATCACATGTGGGACGCTTGTTAGCCTTCTTGTAAGTAAATTGTCTCCATTGATCTCTGTCTGCAAATGAATAAAGAATTTGCTGTGAAAAAGGATCGAACATCTGCTCACAGCACTCTAGACAACTCTGTAGCCAATTTGTCCTCTGAAATCAAATATTTTCATGAAAGGAAGGGTAGCCTTCTCAATTATTGTTTCTGTAAGTCTGTACCTGAAACTTTGCTCATCACCTTCTTTACCTCCCCTTTAGCCAGCCCTAAAGTGGGAGTTAGCTTCCAACACTTGGAGCGCTGCTACTAGTGTCAGAACAGAAACACCTTTATGTTTCTTGACTAAAGGAATCAATTTAGTATTTCCCCTCTGAAAACTAATCCATAGTCTTATGATCCTAAGAAGAAAAATTTTCATGTCGACAGAATCTTTAGTGGACGGAAAGAAACCTACCGTGGTGAAAGCAGTGTCAATTTTAACCATAAAAGCAAGCAAGAGACAACCATTTCTTACTTCTGAAACTCGAAGTTTTCTCCCTTTGACTGCCTGTATAAAGTGTTTTTAAATTTCAAGACAAAAACTCATCTTTTAACTCGTCGGTTGAACGGGAAGAACTAACAATCTCTCCAATCGAATGGGATCTGCAGAAATGATTAGCATTTTACTTTCTGAAATGAATTAGTGGGAGTTTTAATCGAAGAGGCTGCACTTCGTTTTGTTCTTGCAGGGGTTTACTTTGTTATGGTTGACGGCAGCTGTTCCCAAAGCGAGGCCTCCCTCGTGCAATCCAAAAGAAGGAAACTGCCGGCCAGCAGAGGCAAAACAGCTTGCACTTCTCTTTCTCTCATTTGCTCTCATGTCCATGGGGGCCGGTGGCATTAGGCCATGCTCCATGGCCTTTGGAGCTGATCAACTTATCGAGAAAGACAACCGCAAAAGAGAGAGAATCTTACAGAACTTCTTTCATTGGTATTACCTTTCAATTGGGATCTCAGTACTGCTTGCCTTGACAGTGATGGTTTATATTCAAAATGAAGCAGGTTGGATTGTGGGCTTTGGAGTTCCCCTAGGGTTGATGGTCTTGTCTGCCGTTACCTTTTTTCTGGGTGACTGTCTTTATATCAAAGTGAAGCCAAACAAGAGCTTGTTTAATGGATTCGCCAGAGTAATAGCGGCAGCTTGGAAAAACAGACACTTAGACTTGCCGGTAAAGATTTCTGACGGACGGTACTATCACCACGGCTCAAACCTTATAGCGCCAACGCAGAAACTACGGTATGTTGATCCAATGGAAGGAATTTATACGTTTAGATACATGTATTTTGTTTTAAACAGTATATTAGGACAAAAATTGATAAAAGAACCATTTTTTTTAATTAATTTGTGAAAAAAGAGATACTTCTATATAATAAAGAACACATTATGTTAATATGGTAGTAATATAGCACACACCATATTTCAACAATTTAAGTATTTCAATATGTCCTGTCTCCAAATTTGAGGGGAAAGTATTATACTTGAATCTGCTCCTAATCCCATGTTGTAAAACAAACTTCACTTTTTTGCAATTTTATTGTGCACTGAGATTTACCGTTCATGGTGGTGGTTTGTTAGGTTTCTAAACAAGGCTTGCATCATCGGAAACCCCGTGAACTATTTAGATTCAGATGGTATGGCTTTGGACCAGTGGAGTCTATGCACAACGACACAAGTAGAAGATCTAAAAGCCGTAATCAAAGTCCTCCCCATTTGCTCGACGGGCATAATGCTCGCTGTGACAATTAGCCAAGACACGATTTCCGTGCTCCAAGCAAGCAGCATGAACAGACACCTTACCAAGAACTTCCGAGTCCCAGCGGCCTCCTTCAGCGTGTTTTCAATCCTGAGTATGGCAGCAACGGTGATCACCTACAACCTGGTCGTGGTTCCCTTCCTATCAAACTACACCAAACTGAGCCATGGACTCAGCCCGAAAGTGCGGATGGGACTTGGTATAGCTATCACAGGCTTAGCCACTGCAGTGTCAGCACTAGTCGAGAGGAAACGCCGAGAAACAGTAATCCGGGGAGGCGTATACGGCGATGCCCTTGCGGTGTTGAACATGTCCGCAATGTGGCTGGTGCCACAGAACTGCCTCCATGGAATGGCCGAGGCCTTCAACATCATCGGCCAAATAGAGTTTTACTACTCTCAGTTCCCGGAGAGCATGTCCAGCATCGCCATGGCTCTTGTGTCTCTTGGGCTTTGTGCGGGGTACTTGCTTGCAGCTCTCCTCCTCGTTGTTGTGAAAGATGTGACCTCGAGAGGTGGAAAAGAGAGCTGGGTATCGAAGAACATTAACAAGGGTCACTATGATTATTACTATTGGCTGCTTACGGCTTTGAGCTTGTGTAATATCTGCTACTACATTCTCTGTAGTTGGGCATACGACCGTAAGGATAAGGAGGATGAAGATGCCAAAGAAGAAGACATGCCTAAGTCCTAGAACTATTACCATAACCAATATGTTTACTCCATTGCCGGTGGAGGTTGGAGACATATAACAGCTTTAGAGTACTAATACAAAAGCTTCATAAATGCTGCTCTTTTCGTTATCTATATTCGTTAGTATTTGAGAAACAAGACAATACAATCTAATCTAGTGCAAATTAAGCTAGAGTCACTCAGAGTGACGACTTCATGCTTTCTTGACTAATAGGCCATACATTAGAACATTAGTTTTAAAATTAAGATTACGTCAAAGAATAGTTTCTGTAGTTTTCCCTTTTATAAAAATATTTATTGGTTTTTTACAGATTAATAGAATAGATCATTGAACTTTTTTATTTATGATTTTTTAAAAATTTATTTGCTCTAAAGCCTCTCCATCATTTGCATAAGAGATTTTTTTAATACCAAAACTTCAATTTAATATGAATGAAAATACTTATAATGATAGGTAATTATAAGACTTATCTTATAAGCTCAAAAGCATAACAACTAATTTAATTATTTTTTAAAACCTAAAATGAATGCTTCCACAAATGTAGGAATCATAGGAAGGTTTGACCATTAAAATTAGTTGATAATAGTCCAAGTGTTAAGTTTGACACATTATTCTTAACTATGATTTTTGTGAAGAATAGTAATTTCTTTAAAATCTCTTTTTTTCTATTATTTTTTATGATTATACTTCTACTTATTACTCTTACCTTTTCTTATCATGTTCTTAATTAATTTCTTCTAGTTTTTCTTAGGTTGGCTAGATTCAAAAGGGGAGAACTTTAAAATTATATCGTACATTATTCTTGAGACGTGGCGTTTTTGAATTGGCTAGCCCCTAACATAACAAAAGAACGAATCCTCACCGGAGCCCTGCCCTCGCGGACTCCAAACTTCCATCAAATGCGGGTTATAAACCAAACCAACCCATCGCCATATATATACAGTTACTCACCCACTCTCTAATCCTACACCAGCCACAGCCGACTGTAAGATCGCTACAACTCGCAGTTTTCATCGGCATTGAATCGACAACAATGGCTCCGATCGCTGTAGGTGACGTGATCCCGGACGGTACGCTCTCCTACTTCGACGAGGAGGACAAGCTCCAATCTGTATCCGTGCACTCCCTCGCCGCCGGTAAAAAGGTCATCCTCTTCGGCGTCCCCGGTGCCTTCACCCCTACCTGTAGGTAACGCTTCCCGCACTTCAATATTTGGGGTATTGAAAATAAAGTTCAATTTCTTGTCATTTAGGGCGCTTTCTTCGTCTTCTTTTTCGTCTCAGAAAATACCTGACCGGAATTTCCGATTTTGTCTCTTTGTATTACATATGTTATTTCCTTGTTTGACCTCGTAAGTGTTAGATGAAAAGGTGGGTTTAATTCTGATGAAACATGCGCTTAGGATTTATTTATTTAAAATAAGGCTCGAGAGATGAGATACTGAATTTCGTGGGCAGTCGTTGATGCCTGAAACTCGGACCTTGGATTCTTATCATCTGATTCCTGTTCTGTGCGTGTATGAACCAGCTTGAAGCATGTACCAGGGTTCATTGAGAAAGCAGAGGAGCTAAAGTCGAAAGGAGTCGATGAGATCCTCTTGATTAGCGGTATTGTTCATATAAACCAGTCTATTTTTTTTCTTATTTTTCCAAGTTCTATCCTTACGATGGATTTTGTTCCATGTATATTGATGGTTTGTTTCATATATATATGTATATGTGTGTGATAACGACTAGGCCGCTCTCAAAACCATGAAGATGGACACTTACATACACAAAAATGATGCTGAATTGATAGAAGCAACGTGAAATTCATATGATTTTTATTACATCCTCTCGTGATAGTGTGTTAAGCTCGCACGAGATCCGATTCACGAGACCCAAGTGTGTGAGACTCATACAGGAAGTGACTTCACAATAGAAAGGATGTTTCCAGTTGAATCTCGTTTTCACACCTTATCAAAAGGTTCTGTTTTCTTTAAAACCATTTTCAATTCATCCTCTTGTCGTAGTGTTAAGTTCACACAAGATCCGATTCATGAGCTGTGTGAGGGAGGCATTCCAAAATAATGTAAGATTCAAAACGTCCAATAGTAGGTATATCTTCTCATGTCAACAACATACTTTAATCAGGAAAATGTTTATCGTGTGTTAAAGAATTCCATCCCAGCTCTATGGCGGATTGGTTGTGGGTTTGTTTACGAGCTTGACCTGTCCGTTTGCTGGTTAGCACCCTCAGCAATTATAATGCAATCCTTGCATTTTCTTGATACCATTGAGGCGCAAGCATCTCTTGCACTTCGTCTGGATTTTGGTTCTTTATGTCAAAACAGTTGTCGTGTCAATAGTTATGCTGTGCATTGATTGGATCCGTCTCATAACATTGATCTTGGGATGATCGCCTCTGCTTGTCTCATCTGACCTCGTAACAACTGTTCAAAAATTGATGTTGAATTGCCAAAAGCCTTTTACGGTCCTCTTGTCGCTTCAGTATAAGACGTCTGCCGAAACTACTTTTGTAAATGGAGTGAAGCATCCATTTTTATGATCTCAACTTTGTCGGAAAAAAGCTAAATTTTCTTACTGTTGCATGGCTTGATGTTCAAGGTCATTTTGTTGTGTCTGGTGTGCAGTTAACGACTCCTTTGTGATGAAGGCATGGGCCAAAACTTACCCTGAGAACAAGCATGTGAAGTTCCTTGCTGATGGGGCTGCAAAATACGCCCATGCTCTTGGTCTTGAGCTTGACCTGGGAGAGAAGGGACTGGGGACCCGTTCCAGGAGGTTTGCTCTCTTGGTCGACGACCTCAAAGTGAAGGTTGCCAATGTTGAATCTGGAGGTGAATTCACCGTCTCCAGTGCTGAAGACATTCTCAAGGCACTGTAAATGCTGGGTCACTCTCGGCTAGGCCGTCTCTAGTCGTTAAAAATCAGACTCTGGTTATGCATGTAAAAATAATGGTGCTTTGTGCTACCACTGCCTTGTTTTGGATTGGTTGTCGCCTGAGTAATGTATGTGGAACTACAGATGTCCCTTTTACATGCTCTTTTGGTTGGGCAAATTGTGGAACCATGAGGATATTTGTGTTAATACAAGTAGCAGCATCAATATGTCTTGTCGTGAGTTCCTTTATCCAACAAAAATACCAGATCTGGAAGTCCCTTGCAGCTCCGGTGTAAGGCGGCAAGCGACAATGGGCCAGTACGAGTACCCGTTCCAAGGGCAAGAAGGACGGACAGCAGGGTATGGAACACATGGGCTGGGCTGGTGTATTAGATCTAGATTTTTTATTGAGGACAATGAATGGCGCGACCTCGACTGTTGCAGACATGTCAGGTCACGAGTAGAGCGCCCCATTAATTAAACTGAGAGAGGATTTACTGTCAGAGCCTAAGCTCTAGGGTGGTATGGAGGACCAAAAGAGATCCGAAATCTCTTGGGATGGGACTAAAAATGTTATTTTGTAACCAGCTCCAATAATCATATCTGCACTTCCAATACAATGGAGTCTGAACAGATAGATTTAAGTTAATATTTAGGCCTTTTGGTTTAAAAGTAGTGTTTTGGCACCCATTTCCACGGAATAAAAAACTCATTAACGACAAACCAGATAAAATGACCTTTGCCACCCGAGCTTCTTGAAAGGCAATATATTAATAATCATTAGAATATTTCATGTTATATAACTACTATGAAGTTTGTATATATATAAGTTAACTTTTTTAAAAATTAATTTATTAACATAATGTCAAAATATTTAATTTAAATAAATAAGATTTTAATATAACTTATAGCTCAAACGTACAATCAAGCAAATTTATATACAAATAAATTATCTTTTGAAATTGAGAAAAGGATAATTTATATTGTCAAGAAACTTGATCAAGAAACTTGTGAAACAAAATGTATCCATGTTAAAAGAAAAATAAATAAATAAGAGTTTGTGAGCTAATTCACTTTTCTTGATTTAAAAAACCATAGTCAAATCTCTAGAAACTCACTGCTAGCCGTTACATTCTCATGTCACTTCAGAAATTAAAGGACCCAGTAAGGTTTTGAAACTATGCCGGCCAGCTTTTTCCACTTTTCCAGCTAATTTTTAGCTTTTTAAGCCTTTGCATTCCATCGATAAACCCAAGAACTTTGTCATCTTCAGTTATGTTTCCATTTGTCAGCCGATGGTGCAGTTTCACACACTAATCCACGATAAAATCGATCCATTAGTCGGCCGGTTCATGCTATTTGAACGGTTTTGTACTTCTTTCTCAACCAAGTGTTAGTCTGTGAATCAGACTTGGTTTATCTGCGGAGAATTCAACAAATGCCTCGATTATGATTAAAGGGTCGGACATTGGCGGAGACTTAAATATGGCCTTCCAACTTCGTCGTTTTCCTGCTATTCCTTTCTTCTATGTCATCGTGTTACACTTCCCCTGTTTTCTTTTTTTTTTGTCATCTTTCGGCTGCTTATTAAAAACCAACTCCACATGATTTGACCCATTTCAATAACTTAATCCAACGATGAATTCATATTGATCAGTTTCAAAAATAAAATAAACTCTTTTTTTTTTTTTTTTTTTTGCCATTGCAGAGGACCCTCCTAAACGTGACAAGTTGAATTTTTGGGAAGCTAAATGCGAAGTTATAATCTGGGATCTGAGAGATTTTCTAAGCATGCAAGTTGCACTTTACAGCCCATGCCTAATTTCTGCTTGATTTGCTATGGAACTGTCAAAGATTCGTGTGTTCAACCGATGAAAACGAACCCTACAGGCACACAAGTGCTTGGGAACTTGTCGATGATCTCCAAATGCTGCGGGACCTCTACTGCCTGTTTAATGAACTTGAGCTGCAAACTAGACTTAATGAGATGTCTCGATCCATCGATGTGATCTTGGGTTGATAAAACAGCTCCTTCTTGCCCTTTTTAGGAGATTTTTTAAAGGCTTTTGTGTCTTATGAATATGATTTTGTTAAGATATAGCTAATGATTTTATATCATTAAGAAATATATTATAATCTCTATTTATATAATAATAAATTTAATCAATTATTAAGTTAACTTTTTTATCAGATAATAATTTCCTAACATGATATTAGAATTATAATTCTCTCAATTATATTATAATTATAGTTCAATAAACTCTTAAATTAAATAATAAGTCACTTAAAAATTTTATTTATTTACCACATATGTTTAATTTATTTATTTATTATTATTTCTACGTGGGAGAGGTTCAATCTCTGGCAAGAGTTAGAGATGTGTGCCAAATGGGAAGCAAGGCAGCAGTGTGGGGCTTTTTGGTTTTTTTGTTAATATATAATCTGTGCTGCATGTGAATGAATAGCGACAACGGTAAAGCAGATCTTGTTCCCCTTACCATCCAACGGTGGCCTTTGAGGTTTTCAAATTTTGAAACCATTAAAGAACAGCCTCCTCCTACCACAAAACCCACCTCGAAACTTCTAAAAGTTTGACAGTAACCTTCAATTTGGACGAATTAAAATATGGTTTGTTTTAAGTTGATAAGATGGTGTCCTATTATCTGTTTGTTTCTGGTTCTGGTTCTGGTTCTGCTTCCAGTGCTTGACATCCCAGCATTTTAGGTTCTCTCGCATGCTACTCCAAGAGGTCAAAAAGCAGGACAAATACCCATATGCTATAGGCCTATAACAAAGAAAATCACACCCTCTACATTATATGTTTAGTGCTCGAAACTATCAAAAACGTTGACAAAATGACAAACTATCAATTAAGTTTGTCCATAATTGAGACGAGACATAAAGGGAAAATTTATTGGGCTTACGAGATCATCTCAACTCTATAGATTTAGGTTAAAGTACTATTCACATAATATATACAAATCATCTTTTTAATATGTCCTTTTTTTTTTTTTTTAGTATAATAGCATTTTTAAAAATAATTGTTAAGAAAAGAAAAACATCTTACATGTAACTAAGATACTAATTAATAACATAAAATCATATTAGAAATTATATCGTTAATGAAAAAGATACAAAATCCAGGTCTTGAGAAAAGGTTAATAGCTGTTAGTAAATTTTGTGAGTGCAGGGCTGGAAAGCAGCAAGAAGAAGGCTAAAAGAGCAAATAGGTGGCCGTTTGAGAGGGGGTCCCATATCTTCTGCATTTCAAAAAATCTCTGCGTTGGATTTGAAATTTATTGAGAGGGATGAAAAGGTACAGGCAGACCTTTGACTACGAACGATACCGACTCTGTTTCTCTCTCTCTCTCTTACAATTATTTACATATTTGTTAGCTCCTTTATATCTTGTCACTCTTCAGCTTATGAAGCTACTGTTCTCTTCCTCCTTCCTCCTTCCTCCTTCCTCCTTGCTCTCTCGTATTGCTGAACCTTTTTCTCCTTTGAAGCTTCTTCTTTTTGCTTTTAGCTTTTCAGAAATTAGCATACATAGCCGTGTAGTACGAGTTGTGGGTTTGAGAGGATGAGTGCTTCAAAGTTCATTAAATGTGTTACCGTCGGGGATGGAGCAGTTGGGAAGACCTGTATGCTCATTTGTTACACCAGCAACAAGTTCCCCACTGTAAGGCTCTCATGAACCATCTGACAAGATTCCTTTTTTTTTTTTTTTCCCCCTAATTTCTGGAGATTTCTTGAGATCTCTGTTGGGGGTGGGTCTTTCCTTCCTAAAACGCTCTTCAACATGTACCTTAAACTAGATAACAAAACAAAACATAAGATAAAACATTACCCTGTTCTCTTTATGTATTTGTCCGGTTAAAAGTTTGAGTTTGAAATCGGTTGTGCATTCTGGGAGCAAGTGGAGACCCGTCTTCCTCTGTTAATTTTTCTGGTACTTTTGGGCAGGATTATATACCCACAGTGTTTGACAATTTCAGCGCCAATGTGGCTGTAGATGGGAGTATTGTCAACTTGGGACTCTGGGACACTGCAGGTATTAGGTTTCTCCATATGCAAGATTCTTCTGTGCTTTGCTTTTCTTTTCAGTAAACATTATATCGGGGCCAGGATTTATTGTTCTACCGTGGTCGATTGAGTTTGGTTTGTGACTTATCTTTGATGCTTTTCCTCCTCTGGTTTGAAGGTCAGGAAGATTATAGCAGGTTAAGGCCACTGAGTTACAGAGGTGCAGATATATTTGTCTTAGCTTTCTCATTAATCAGTAGGGCGAGCTATGAAAACGTTCTTAAGAAGGTACTGATTTTGATGCGCGTAACCTTTTCTCATGTTGTCCTGGTTTACTTTTTCTCTTTTTCAGTACTTTTCTTTGTTGGTATTTCAGATCGTGTTTGAAAAAGTTGAGTCATTTTGTTTTTAAAAGTAAATCCCATCATGTTCTTTTCTATATTTTTTCCTATTTCTCCCTTCACTGACATAGATACTCGTTCTCTTTGAGTTCAATCTTCAGGGCCTAGCACTTGGTCGTATCCGGTTATTGTCAATGGCGCTATGGTGCTTGTGTTTCTTAATGTGCTAAGGATTTAGATTGTCAATGTCTATTGTGCTTGTGTTTCTTAATGTGCTAAAGATCTCGTTTACCAGTGACTGAAGTCATTTATTGGTGTTTTTTCTCGCAGTGGATGCCTGAACTTCGTCGTTTTGCACCCAATGTTCCAATTGTTCTTGTTGGAACAAAGTTAGGTAGGCAACAACTTTGTAACTATTTGTATTTCTGTTTACTTTAGTGGCATTGTAAAGATGTGTTTGGGATAAGATTAGGCTATTTATGTCTATCTCAGATCTTCGTGAGGATAGTAGGTATTTAGCTGAGCACGTGGGATCCAATGTCATAACATCTGCTCAGGTAAGCATTGTTTCTCTTTTTCAATAATTTTAGATTCTTAAATGTTTGAACTATCTCTCGTGAGATCAGCTCATTCAGCATATACTAAACAGGGAGAGGAACTGAGGAAACAGATTGGTGCTGCTGCTTATTTAGAATGCAGTTCTAAGACTCAACAGGTAGATTGTTCAATCCATTTCTGGTGCAATACTCTTGTAGAATACTTTGATCAGCATCACCAATAGACAATGACTTTCGTCTGCTTCTTTAGAATGTCAAAGCAGTATTTGACACTGCGATCAAGGTTGTTCTTCAACCTCCAAGAAGGAAGGAGGTGGCAAGGAAGAAAAGGCGCAGAAGGTCTGGCTGTGCGATTGCGTAAGTACAGTTTTTCTGCCTTCGGCGATTTTTGTTGCTTAAGAGTAATTTTTCTGACTAAAACTAGAGGAGAGTGGTCTTAGGTTGGTATCTGCTGATAGGCTACTTCTTTTGTTTAGTAGGAACAGCACTCAATATTTTTACCCGATCAGTATCTTAGTCGGTGACTAGAAACTGGTGCCTTTTGCAACGAGTAACGATGTGAAAATGTCAGCTACTTGTTTGTCTATCAACGAGTGGTGCTGACGGTCACCACACATCGAAATTAAAGGACCCTGTGACTTGTTTGTCTATCAACATCTTTCATGCGGATGGGCATGCAAATGAAGGCCTAGGAGAATAAGTGAGCTCTAATTCCTAGAGTAGAGAATTTGTATCTATTTTCCTTCATCAAACCAGTAGCGCACCAGGAAGATACTATATGGCACTATCTAAGCACCTGGCTAAGAAACATTGTCATGGAAAAATCAGTTCATTATTCCTTATTACGGGTAGGACTTTGGGACAGTAGTTTTTGGGTCAAACTAGGAAAACTCTTTTCATCCTTAATCATTTAAGAGAATACGGAGAATCTTAGGCTGCAACTTCATCTGTCTTCATTACGATGGTTGGAGCTTATCTCTGTTTTGACCGTTTAGCTGTCACTGGTCAAATTAAACTAATGATGAGGGTTACTTTTAAGGAGCAAGATCATGTGATGTGTTTGGAGACTCTCCATAATTAGGATTATATTGCCGATAAAGGTCCTTACTGTGGGTTTACAGATGCAAATTCTTCATCTCATTCATAAGTAGGGTGTGCTGATTCTGTTCTTTATATGTCATTACTTTTCAGGGCTGTAAAAATTTGTATATTACTTTAAGGAACTTCTAAATAAAGGGAAAATATTTCTTCAACTGCAGGACTATTGTCTGTGGAGGCTGTGCTGCTTAAGGATACCTGAAGGTGGTGCAGTGGAAAGTAAACATTGGCTTGTTGTTTTGATAATGTTTTTGTGCTGGTTCGTGACAGCCTTGCCTTGTAGATGTTTAAGTTAGATAATATGTGTACTCTAGTTACTGTAACATAGTCTGCGCTAAGAAATGCTTGATTTCATCACAGATTGGAGGGAATTGTTCATTCTCTCATGTAATGTTATGGGATTAACTTACGCTTAGTCTGAAATAAACTTTGTTCGTTTCAGCAAGTTTGCACAACAGAAATGGTCATGGTTCTAAAAAGTCTCTTGAGTTTTTCTTTCTTGGAATCTTGAAAAGTAAAAAAGAAAAAAAAAAAAGTTTTTCTTTCTTGGTTTTGAAGTTTAAAATGGCTCACAATTTATGAATCTTGCATTAGACTGATAGAGGAGTTCAAACCCTGTTTTAAAACCAATCGTTAAGAAAAATCTCTTAAGCAGTTTTGTGAATCTATCTCAATTCTAGGGATGGTGAATGTCCTATTTGAAATTTGACTTCTTTTTGTCATCTCAAACACAATCTATCATTATAACACCAATGTGAATATAATAAGAAATAGGCGGTGAACACAAGGCAAGGTTGCCTTTTGATACAAGAATGTTTTGCTGGGAAGTTGTACCTGATACCGTCGTGAAAGTTCAGAGCCAAAGACAGTCCACCCCACGATCAGGGTTCAGATCAAGGCACGAACCTCATCCTCGGAATGAGGAGTTGGTGTGAATTTTTCCACAAAGTAAGATGACCTTTCAACTAAGACAAAGGCTTCTTCCTTGAATCACGCATCAAAAGCAGTTCAATCCACAGAATTTGACTATCCCACATGATCCCACTATAAAAAGTTCATCTATTGCAAAGAAATTAGGCTTGCTTTGTTAGGAAAATAAACGAATATTACACCAAACAAACATGACAAACATAAAAGAACAATAAAATTTTATGTGGGTTAGATAAACAATTCTCCTACTTTTTATAGTTAATAATTGTAATAGCTTATCAAATGAAACGGTCATTTAATATTTTTAAAATATAATATTCATAGAAGATATGAGAAAAAACAGTAATTGATATCACTTTCTTTAGGTTTCTTCTACATTAATGAGTTAACCATTTCTCTACAAGTTTGTCCGGATATTAGTAGCAAAGACACGAAAACTGAAGCAAGGACAAAGACCATTCAATGAGAAGTGAGAGATTTTGATGAATCATAATAGCAAATAAACTTTTTTGGTTGTCTACGGGATGGGGCCCGAGATCAATGCAGCGGTCCTCCCACAGGTTTCTGCCTTAACGCTGTTGACCAAGTCCAGAGAAATTTAGATTTCTTTCCGCTCTTTCCATGTATTAATGACTCATAGTTAACCATGTACCCGTGGCTTCATTGCAGTAGGACCCGGGGCTTCCTGTGCCATGTAAGTTTCTCAAACGCCTGATTATGTAAATATGACGTTTTTAAGTACTTAGGTTTCCACTAAACAACAACTGCAAACATACTAAAACTATGGGCATTCAACATCATTATTGTCTTAGCAAGTTAGCAATATTTGACTTATACACAGTGCCAACTTGAGGGAATATATTGTCCAGAAAATGGTGTTACTTAGATGCATATTGTCATTATCTATTAGGCTAAAACTTTGTACATATATGACTTTGGCCCAATAGCTCAACACTCTTGTATTAGGTTTTACTTTCTTATTCTATTCATTTTTATCTATCTTGAACTCTCATAACAATGTTGAATATTTGTTCTTGAACAAAGTGGATTTACTCCATAATTCATGATAATAGATTTCAAAATGAATTTCAATAATTTTTTCACACGAGATAACATTTTTGTCCTTTAATAATTAGTTCTAATGCCATCAAATGGTTCTAGTATAATATCTCATCACCGGTGAACTAAACTTTAGATTGAATTTTAATAATTTATTCATGCTTCGAACAGAATGACCTACGAAAAATAATAATTATCTCATGTTATCAATATTTGAGACTAATATCATTGGAACTATAGGATTGCTTTTCCTAATGTTTACCCCCTCATGAAAATTCACTAAGTTTGCTACAATTAAGCATAACCAGCATCGCATTTCGGCGAAAATTCAGCATGAAGATGAAGTGTGAGCCTTATATTGGTCAACAGAAAAAATCCTTAATCTACAAATTTCTTTGCCACAAGATATTGTGAAGTGTGGTCGGGAATCACTAGAAATGTTTAAAATCAGTTATAAATAATTATGTTAATATTATCAATGACGTGAAAGTAACATTGCGTTAAAATAGTTGTTCATCTTGAACTTGAAATAATATTTAAAAGTGGAAAAATTCCACAAATTAGATTGATGAATTACAATGTTTAAATCCTTGATCGCCCTTTGCTTGCCTCCATGTTTCGTCTCTAAAACAAGACTCTGCAATATCTGATGGGAAAAAATACAGTAATGGAAAATATATGAACCGGAATTCTTATATAAATAGGGGAGTCCTGGAGTCCTTCCACCCGGACCACTAACCTCGACGAAACTGCCTTAGATCTCCGACCATCAGTTATGGAGCCCCGTTCAACGAAGAGCTGGAGCATCCATACCCGACCCGAGGTCGTCGCCAAGTACGAAATCCTTGAGCGCGTGGGCGCAGGCGCGTACTCCGACGTCTACAGGGCCCGACGGCGCTCCGACGATGTGATCGTTGCGCTCAAGGAGGTTCACGACTACCAGTCAGCGTTCCGAGAGATCGAGACCCTCCAACTCTTGCGCAACTCGGCTAACGTCGTCGTTTTGCATGAGTACTTCTGGCACGAAGACGGGGACGACGACGCGGTGCTGGTGCTGGAGTACCTCAGGACGGACTTGGCCTCGGTGATCAAGGAGGCCAAAAGGGACGGCCGTCCGATTGGGGTCGGCGAGGTCAAGAGGTGGATGGTCCAGATTCTGTGCGGGGTCGATGCATGTCACAGGAATATGATCGTGCATCGAGACCTGAAGCCCAGTAATCTGTTGGTTTCCGATGATGGGGTGCTCAAGGTCGCGGATTTTGGACAGGTAACGTGATCGAGTTAGTAAAGTTTTTTATTTTTATTTTTGCTTGGGGGGTTTGTTCGCCTGGTGGTTAATCCATATTGTCAATCCTTATCCTCATTTCAAGTTGTCTGTGTCTCGATGTAGTTTGGTTGGTGGGAAAGAAGGAGAAAAGAAAAGATGCGAACAAAAGAGAATGACAAAGAAAATTTTGTTCTTTTTGGTTCATGGGTTTGGGTTTATCAGAATTTTGGCCTGTGTCAAGCACGAAATTTTACTGCAGTGACTAATTTGGCGTATCTGATCCTTTGTATTTCATGTGTTTAATTTACTATGAAACACAACAAAGCTCTCCATTATTGCTTCATTGAATTTCCAGAGCGAACTTGGTCTATTATGGCTAGTAAGAGTAGGTCTATACAACAAGTAGGGGAAAAGGATAGCCGTTAATGTAGTAATCATTGATCGTTGGTAATGACAATGCATCACCCTTATTTTTGTGGATTAAACCCGAACTGTGTTCCTGCGTTTGGCGCAGAAAATAACTATGAAGACCGAGTAGATATGAGGTGGATATTTATGCTTCTTTACTTGGCGATTTCTCGGTGATTGGCTGAATTTGTTTTGAGTATGCTAGTTATCCATCAGCTGCTTATCTGATGTCAATTTGAGCATTCAAATATTTTTAGTTGTAAGAGAACACATTCATTTTCACAATTGGATGTAATTATTGCTTCCTGCAAGTATATAAGTCTCTTCTGTTGTTCCCTTTCTTCAAGGTTTGTAATGTCTTTAATTGAATGAAATGTTCTTGATTGACTCTGATATTAGGCGAGGATACTTCTGGAGTCTGGATATGCTGCTTATTATGATACAGAACAATATGAACTAAACACTGAAAATCAGGCAAGTACCTTTCAGCAGCCTGAAGTGTCTCCTGAAACACTCAATTCTGGCCAAGAAGTGAATGAAATTCAAGAGCAGGGCAGCATAAGTAAAGAAGACTTCTTTAGACAATTAGATGAGGTGAAGGCTAAGAACACCATTGACGAAACTGATAAGGAAACAACTGTTTATGATGGAGATACTTCTTGTCTTGCAACATGCTCGACAAGCGACATAGAAGACGACCCTTTCAAGGGAGCTTACCCTTATGATGCCGAAGAGGGTGGAGATGATAGACAAGGTTCTCTCACATCCTGTGTTGGAACTCGTTGGTTCAGGGCCCCTGAGCTACTCTATGGGTCCACAGACTATGGATTGGAGATTGATCTCTGGTCAATGGGCTGCATTTTTGCTGAGCTTTTCACTCTGGAGCCCCTTTTCCCTGGAACTGCTGATATTGATCAACTCGGCAGGATTTTCAGTGTTTTGGGAAACTTAACTGAGGAAGTTTGGCCCGGTTGTGCTAAACTTCCTGATTATAGAACAATTTCGTTTAGCAAAGTGGAAAATCCTACGGGTCTGGAAGCCTGCCTGCCAAACTGCTCCCCCGAGGAAATCTCCCTGGTCAAAAAGCTTATCTGTTATGACCCAGCTGCTCGGGCTACAGCAATGGAACTGCTCCAAGACAGGTATTTCAATGAAGAACCTCTTCCGGTTCCCATATCTGCATTACGGGTTCCGGCGACCAGAATTGGGCAAGACGAGGATTCTCAGAGAGGATGGCACGACTACGATGAAATGGGAACAGATTCTGATTTCGAGGAGTTTGGCCCTGTCAAAGTTACTGGCACTAGTACTGGTTTTTCCATACAGTTCCCTTGAGCTCAACTGGTACTCAGATGATCTGATTTATTAAATTATGTGGAGCTATTTTGGTTGATAAGATACTTGAAAATCATAGAGAACGTTGTCGTGAAAGGTTATTAGACTGTCTTGAACCGAATGATTCGTGCTTCAAAGTCATACTCATTTCTTTTTGGTGTGTTAAAAATAATGATTCTTTCGTACAGTTAGTATCTTAATCTAGCATCCTCTTTATATGTGTTGGTATCTCATACTCTTACCAATTGCTGTTGAAGAAGAAAATAAGATACTCCTTTAATTTATCTCCTTTGGCAACTTAAATCTCTATTAATTTATCTCATCAAAGTTCATCCCTTTTAAAAAAATAATAACTACTCTTTATTACCATTATATTGAGATGGTATCTTCTTATCTCAAGTGTTTTGTCTTTTAACGATAAGTTTTTAAGAAATTGCGAAGAAATACAAAGCATTAAACATTTATGGAATCTTTCAAATCCCAGTCTTATCCAAAAAATCAATTCAACAGTAAAATACGTATATATTTTTGTTTTAATAAATGAAATGTGTCAACAAAATTTTCCTAATGTAAATATTATATCACATGGCCCTTCAAGAGTTTCATCTGGGCAGTGGAGAACGGGGAGTAGTCCCGAGTCATCAGCCGCACTGGTGAGGTGAGGCCAGCGTCGAAACCCACCAATGCGGAGAGAGGAGACAAGAAAGAGCAAAGCAAAGGCAAAGAGTTTGCAAGTGGCGTACCAAACTGGGACCCTCTTCATGCTCCGGGGAACTGGTGCAACTACATCTCTTGTTTATATCATCAATAGGTTAAAAGTGTTAATTATAGAGTCAAAATAATAATCTAATATATAAAGGTAAAATGAAACCTTTATCTGTTGAAATATTTCTTGAGTTCTATAACTATAAAACGTATAACCCCGCGTCCTTAGTCATTTGTGTGAGCAATCCGAAGACAGAGAGAGCCATCAGGAAGAAAATTCCTACCAAATGTTCAAAAATCTCAAATAATAACAAGTACTACTACTCCCCAGAAACAAGGAGATCGTGTGATCTAAATCACGTAAAATGTTCTGTGGTCATTTGTAGTTGCATGTGTTATTATTAGGTTCACATTAATCTCCCAACACGAGAGACTTACGTAAAGTTCCCCCAGTCATTGATATGACAAAAGTTTCAATGGCATTTCGTGTCTAACAGGGCAAATACCGGATGGATACCTTTTTTCTTAGCACAAATTTCACATAGAGAGCATGATGGCCACCAAAATCTGGCGGCAACATATTTAGATGCTAAACTTACTTCTGCATCTCTACAACTACACACTATTTCATGGCGGACCCTTCTGCAATGCCAGCAGCCTGCTAAGGGTAGCTTGTCACTAGGTATTGCTGCAACTCTGGCTGAAATCGAAACTGCAACTTCACTACCATGTATAAGGTTCAGGCAGTGAATGATTCTATCCGAAAAGAACATCTAGTCTTGTGGAAGAAGTGCTATCTCAATTTCCTGAAGCGATTTTCCTTTGGTTTCCACCACATTTCTTTTCACAAATACCACGGCCATCACACAAAAGGTAGCAAATATTGAGTATAATAGCCGAGGCCCCAGTTGCTCCAGCAAACGCAAGAACAGCAATCCCACAAAGAAATTGATCACCTGAAGAATACCAGTCAAGAACCATGAAACAGAGATCAAGACTTCCATTCCTGACTGCCATTTTGTAAGAAACCAATTTACTAGATAGTCATTAGATGTAACCACCACAAGCATTAGCATTGTTGACTAGTATCCATTTTACCCCCTAAATCTCACTAACTTCCCTTCTCTCAAATCATGTGCAGACAAGCATTTCAAATCTAGGAAGTCCGAAGTCCGCACCAGGAAGGTGCTATTTTGCCACTGGATCTAGAAACTATCGAGAGTACATATAAAAGCAAATAAAGAACGAAGCAGAAGATAATTTACCCAATGAACTGACATACAGACTGCCATAGCTTTTGCCCTAATTGCGCCAGGGAAAATTTCAGGCAGAAGGAGACCCGGAACTGGACCAGCTCCCAAAGCAAATGTGAAGACAAAGCTGCACAAAGAAATTCAAAATTTGAAACCTCTTAAATGACTCATATACACAATCCTTAGATAGCTCCCAGACAAGAAGAGATAGCTAGAAACTAATATTAATTTTTTCATTTGTTGACACTTCATTTCCAAAGAAATACAACTCATTTATCAGAAAGGCTGGTTATGTAGCCAGGCGAGTCCATAAAACTTTGAGTTCCAAGTACATCCCCACAACAAAGGTTCCCAACCGTAGCCTCCATGATTTTCTTCGAAGACTTTCCACGATGCACCTCAACTATTCGCTAGAGACAAATTTGGACAACGAAACGAGAAAGATCATGATGTCACAGCAACTTTTTTTCTTTTTGACTTAACATGTGACAGCCTTAGAAATCTCCTTCCATGACTAGCAGGGCAAAGGCAACAATTGCCAGGCGCAGAAGTTGCCAACCACAAGAATATCAGCCACATTCCACTTTCAACATATTTAAAAAGAATGCATCTACGACAAACTCAACTTCATGTTGTAAGCAATAAAAGAATACTTACAGAAGCATGCCAACAACAGAGAGATACAAAGCTCCAGAGTTCGGTATGTAAGAGCTCGCTGCAGTGACTTGAACGGACATAGATATTGCCTGCGTAGATATGATGCAAAATGTAAAAGATTGACACCAAGACTATTAACTTCATAGATCATTTTGAAACAAAAACAAGAAAGAAAATTCAAATGTGCTGGCTGTGCTAACAAAAGGGTTGTTTATTCCTAGAGTAAAAGAGCACAATACACAATAAAAGAATGTGTATCAAAACAGCCACAATTTTGGATTCTCACATTATTCAAAATAACATCACCCTTCTTTCTCCTTAAACAAGAATACCACTATCAAGGAGCTCCTTAGAACCATAATTATCAAGATGCATTCTTAAGCGACATTTCCTATCTAAGTTTGATGGCAACCTCTAGTTTATGTGTCTTAGTGTATAGTTTACCCTTTCCTTCTCCAGCTTCCAAGTACATGATTCACAGATTCAACATTATAGTCATGCTGCTAAATTTTAAATATACAGGGAAATAGATTTGCTAGCATAATTTACCATGCCAATAAAGCTCCACAAAAGGAGGACCTTTCTTCCAACTTTATCCATCAAAACCATCGCAATAAGAGATCCTGGACAACATGAAAGTTGTGCTTTCACAAGTCTGAATTCGTAAATCTAGAAACATAGGAGGTTAAGCATGGACTCAAGCTATACCTGTTAAATTTGCAATTCCTATGAAGACATTGGCCAGGTTTGACGGCACTCCAGCACTTTTGAAGACAGTTGAAGAGAAATAAAATACAGCATTTATACCAGATAGCTGTTGTAAAGCAAATAGGGTTGACCCAATAAAAACAACTGCAAAAGGAATGCGTGAATAACAAAGCACCTCCGGAAATGCAAAATTAATGTAATGCGGAGAAGACAAGCAATGACAACAAGCTGCTGTGGCCACTGGAGATTGAAGATACTCACAAATTCAAGGATTATACTAGAAAGGATTGTATCTACCTCTAAAATGCCGTCCATAAAGCAACTCTGAAAGCCCTGCAATATCGGTGTCATCTCCCCTATTTGACTTGGATAATTCTGCCATTGCGAATTTGACATGTGATCCTCCAAGGAGCCTCTCGAATTCAGCTTCAGCATCCTCTGTTCTTCCTTTCTACATCACATTAATGAGGAACTGCAACAGTTATTCTTCGGCATAACTACTTACAAGTTTATTCCAGTAATTAGAAATACTTGTCCAGATTTGCATACAGGAAAGGAGCTCTACAGGAAGAACTCACCCAACTCTTGACAATCCCCATCTCAAACGCACAATCAACACCTCCCCCCCCCCCCCCCCCCCCCCCCCCCCCCCCCCCCACCCAATGCAGATTAGAGCTCTATATCAATAAGCATTCCAACTCTTCATGCAACATATGTCTACTATGATTTCAATAGGAACTTAATGATTTCATTCATTAGAGCGCACATAAAGCTAATTACAGCAGACATTTAAAAATAATAACAAATTAACATCAATAATCTCAAAACACAGGAGAAAAAATGAAAACGAACCTTATATAGCCAATGGGGACTTTCTGCACAAAACATCATGGCGAAAAGAAGTATTGCAGATGGAATTGTAGATAACCAGAAACAGATACGCCACCTGAACACATATAAACAAGAAGTACATAAAACTGTCAAACATGAAACACAGATGCTGAGGAATCTAATATGGCATATTTTACCAGCCAGCAACTTCTTTAACTGGGATTCCAATGAACAGAGCAGCCATAAGTCCAAGACAAGTTGCAATCTGAATAAAGCTTCCGTAGGTACCCCTCACAAAGGCTGGAGAAACCTGCTTGCACAGATGGGACAAGATTAGAGAAGAAAGAAGACATCCATACATCAAAACCAAAGGGAAAAAAAAAAACACAGAAGAACAAAAAAAGGAGTATAGAATCAATAAGACAAAAAAGTAGCAAACCTCAGTTACATAGAGAGAAGCAACCGGGGGCCCCAGGCCCATTCCCATTCCAACAAATAACCGCCCCAAAAGCATACCCACAAAATTTTTTGTTATTGCACTGAAATTGAACATTATTACTTATTAGGGGCAGCTTATGAGTACAAAAACAATTATAAGTACAAAAACATATGCAATATAAAAGAAGCTGCTGGGAGAGAATCTAAAATGCATTGATAATTATTCTCTGAATGAGTAAAAGCACGGACTCAAAAGATATTTATGCACCAAACTTTAAGTTTGCAACAAATGAAGAGAGAAATTAAATCTTATAGTCACAGATAGAACGACCAACATGATTTTATTTTCTAAGTTCATCTGCATTTAAGTGACAAAAAAACATACATATTTAGCTATACTGCTGGGTGTTTCAAACCCCTCTAGCTATAGAAAAAAATAAAATTGTACATTAATAAGCCAGGAAAAACAAGGAAGTTGAGATGACTATAATTAACCAAATGAATAAGTATGCATTACATAAGAGAAAAAAACCAAGATTGCAACAAAAAGCTCCCTCCAATGCTAGAATAAAAACTCCTGCTATCAATCTCTATGAGGAATCAGCATACCTCATGGAAGCACCAATGATCATAGGTAAAGCACACAACTGAAAAGCTCTACGTCGCCCGATCCCATCTGCAATCCAACCACTAAATAGGGATCCAACGAAGGCACCACCCAGACATGTACTCACAACCAGACCTTCAGAATGGATGAAAAGACATATTAAATTAGAGCTAGAAGCAGTAGTAAGACGTTAGATTAAAGCACAGGTCAAAAATAAATACAATATCACCTTCTGCCAAGGTATTCCCACTGAAACCGAGATCTTCAGAAATGCTTTCAAGCGGTTCATTAACTACACTGTATATCAAACGTAAGTAAAGATGCAAAAGTGAACAATTTTGTTTACATGCTTCATACTCAAAAATACACAGACAAAGAAATAAGAAATGACTGTGAGTTCAAGAGAGAACACCCACCCCATGTGATAGCCAAATAGAAAGGAAGTCACAGTTGCGACTAATACATGTGGCAAGGAAAGTCTCCATGAAGGGTTTGAAGTTTCTAGAGACATGCTGTTCTGCAGAAGAGCTACAAGACATAAAGAATTGATCCCAATTATCATTATGTTTGATAATGTTCACACAAACTTGAAGTGTCCCACTGAACTAGACATAGAAATGCTCAAAGAGCTCCTAGTTTCCAAATATACGAATATCATCAGATCAACTAACTCCTCTTATATCTTTTCAAACTACATTTTCATCTTAAAAAGAAAAGTGAAAGAGGCTGACGTGAAACTCATCTGATGCCATCCAAAAGGAAAATCAGCATTTAACCCTCTAGGGTATAACTTCCTCTAAGCATGGTAAGTAAATACAATGACAAAAATTCCATTTTGTTGGAAAGAAGCAATTCTTCGTAGCACAACATCCAAGCTGAATTCATTGGTAAACAGTCAATGAACTCCACAACCAAATTTGACCTTATCAATGGTGGTATATTGTACAATCAGAATTCAAATAATTCTTTGCTAAATAAAGCATAAAACAATCAATGGAGTGAATTACCTGAGTTTTCTTCCATATCAGCCATATTAGCATTGTCTCTTGACGGTAAGCGTTTGTACATTGAAGAACGCCCCAACATGCCAGACTTCAACCTGCCGTTTCCTTGGATTTCCTGAATTACATAATGTCAGAGCAACATTGTTATGGCACTTGCACAAAAATCAATCATGATAATTTCTAATTCAATGAAACACAAGGCTAGTTAAAACAAAACTATCACAAGGTAACAATTTTCCACATCTCTACCTATCCTTACTCCCTCCCAATGCCCAAAAAATATAGTTTCATGGACAATAAGGTGTCCATATCCCAAGCTTCTGAATCCTGACAAAATTCTAAGCTAACCAAGCCAATCTGGCATAAGCAGTTTTAGATTTCCTATCGACAATGGTTTACAAGTCTAAATACGGCCATTCAAAATTCCATTGAACCCAACCTGACCCATCCATCTATGTATACCCTTGATCTTAACTCTAGCAATTTCCTCCTCAAGTTTGGTGTTAAGAGGCCCATTATTCAAGAAAAAGTCACTCAAGAGTTGAGAAAACTCCATTTAATTTAAACAACTCCATAGTAGCAATCTGGGATACCGGCACATCGTAACACACCCCCTCACCAAATATTGGACCATCAATGGCGCCATATGGTGGATTAGGATTTAGCCACATCCATAAGAGTGCCAAGGGAAAAACATGGGATCTCATACCAAAGTAAAAGCCCATTATGCAACCCAAAAAATAACTTAAGAGTTGGTGGAACTCCCTTTAATTTAACCAACTTCACAAATCCATGCTTTAAAAATGTGGGTCAAATCCACACACCATAACACTTGGTATTCAAGTCTTCTCACCAATGAGATTAAGAATATGCATAAATGCCAAACCCTTCAAAGAAAAAAAAAAAAAAACTCTTGCCATCAGGCAGCCATCTTCTCGGCTGCCTTCTGCCATGACATTGTCAAGGTTAGCTCAACTCGGAGGGACCAGGTTAGAGGTTTGCACTGGAAGTCAGAATCAGCATTTGGGGTCAGTGCCAAACAAAGAAAAGAAATTAAGAAGCATCTCAAAAATCATCGAATAAGCTTGTAGGCTGAATCATCAAAATAACTTCAGCTGATGCTCTAAACCCAACATTTAGCCCATAGAAAATACATTTGAAGGGGCATCGCGTCATCATTTTGGTAAAAGAATTTGTATCTCACTGGTTTTCCATAACTGGTTATAGTCAGCCTTGTAATCATAAATTTGGTATAGATTAGGATTAGAATCCTCGAGATTCCCAAAGAAACTCTAGTTATTACAATCTTAACTGCCGTTATAAAATGTAGAGATTATCAGTAACATCAACACTCACCACCTTGAGAAGACATCGAGTTTTCTTAACTCGTCGCCACATTTACTCATGACCTCAAAGGTGGCAAAGTTTTTAATCTATTTCGTTTCAACAAACACTCCTCGGTGAGGTCATTCTTAGAACATAGAGCATATTGATCCGATATCAGAAATTACTAAAAACAATTGAGCATGACTTAAGGTATCAATAGGTAAACCAAACTATATCCGGGAAGAGAGCAACAAGTAAAAATACCCCGCCGTGAACGTTATTGACTCACTAACGTTACAAAGAACAGTCTGGCGCTTCAATTCTCACCTCGAAAATCTAGGAGATTTAGACAGTTATGAAAATATGATAAACGATCCACGCGCAGGAAAACATATCCACTTAACATCGCAACATCCAGGTACAAGAAAAATCAAAAGCTAAGAATTCGAACATACTTCTTTCCTCATTTTTTCTCAGCAAACGAACAGATCGGAAGCTGAATATGTAAAAAGAATAGATAAAACAACTCCAGAAAACATAAGAGATCATAACAATTATTCTCGTTACCAAAATTAAACAGTCTGATCAATATAATTCTTAAGCAACAACTAAAGATAAAAACCAGACTAAAAATCGAAGAAAATCAACCCTAAAAGAAAGCAAACTTCAATACTTGCCAATCATCTACTACAACGAATCGGAAAAAATGAGCAGCCTCGATGCTTACGCGTCAGAGCCTAGCGAACTTGGTGTATTTCTCTCCCACTCCTCGACTATAACAAACTCGGAGAAGTGAAAACCAAGAAAACTATAGAAGCGACTCGGAGCAGCAAGGTCCTGTGCTCGCAAGCGTTCGCCACGTGTTCGGGTCGTTTCTTAGGTAGCGGCAGAGGATTCTCGCTTCACAAAGAATGTAAACAAAGCGCGAAGCCGTACGCGCGTAGATACTGCCGTCACCGGTGTTCGTCTGCCGCTGGCTCGGCTTCCCCGCTACGGAACTGTTCGCACAGCGACGTGTGTCAGCCTCTAAAAGGCTTCGCTTCGTAATTCCAGCGGTTGCACCGGGACTTTGCTCCAGCAGAATATTCGTCTGTGGTCTGACTTGTCCCGAATTTATGTCTGGGATACAGACAGGTGTCCACAAAAAAATAGTTTTGTTTAATAATAAATCAGGATCCGAGGTTTTTAATTTTTGATTAGTAGAGAAACGTACGACGTCCAATCCCCGTGTGAATCGTGTGGCGAAAACACTGTTCATGTCAGCAGCGTCAACGTAATGGGCCCCATTGGATTACTTCTCGATCTCCCTGCATTTATGGTCCGATTAAAAAAAAAAAAAAAGATCAATTTATCAATTTTATCTTAAGGTCAGATTAAATAATGAGATCCATCAATTTCATGAACCCCCTTATTAATCGTAAAACGTTGATTTCTCTACAAAGACCTACTACGATATTTATTAAATTGTAAAGGACCAAAAAGGTCAAGAGACAATGACTTAAAATGAATTTTTCACACAATATGTTATCAAATTTGAATTATAAATATAATCCCTCCAAAAATTTACATTTAAAATTATTTTTTCTATTGATTAGACTAATGGAGGCAATCAAGAGATTTGTTGTTCGATGTCATTTCTTATATTTGATCCTAATAGTTCCAAACAAATATCATTTTCATGACATAAAGGAAGCCAATCATATTTATCATCTATTTAGGAAAAAAAGATAAATGACTAGTTCATGCTTTAAAGGCTATTCATATGATATTTCTACTTACACTTTATGTTGTTGTCCTAATTACGAACATCTTGAAAAAAGGAAAAAAAATCATTCACATTCTTTTTATCAATAGTAAATTATTATATCTTGTTACTTTTGAATAAAATGAAAGAGAGGGTCTTAACTTAACATCAACTCAAATGTCATTTTTAAAGGTATGAAATCCTAAGTACTTCCATATAGCATAGTCTATAAATATGCATTAAAAAAGCTGAATTGTAGATATCTTGATGATGAATTTTTTTAAAAAATTACTCATCTACTTTAAATTGATTATTAAAAAAAATACACTTTTACATATAAAAATTATTTTAATAAATTTATATCATAGGATACAAATTTATAAATTATAAGGTTTAGGGTTTCAAAACCTAAAATTTATGAATGATATAGTCTCTCAAATCTACTCAAATATAGGAGACGATCTTTTCTTCCCATTTTCAACTTTCAGCTTTCTAACAATGGACCTCACCAACTCTAATTAAAAGGACCATTATTCAATCCGTCAACTAGAGAATTGGTAAAATTTCTTTTTGAGTAATTTAATGAACTATTGCAAAGTTTGAAGGAAAAGCTTTTTTTATTGATGCAAGCAAAACCAAAGTTGTACAAAAACATATGTTTTATTAATGCAAGTAAAGCAAGAGGATACAATATCAGAGAAAATTGTACTCTTGGTATGACTCTAGTAAGCTATTTAACAACGAAAGCAAGACCAAAACAAGGCAACCATAGTACTTGTCTATTACAAGTATTTACAAAAAAAATGAAAGAATACATTGTTGCATAGGAAAAAATATCAGTTGAGACCATATATGACATATTACATTATGTGTGATGGTATCCCAATAACCAATCCCCTAAAAGAATTTTTTTTTTTTTTAAAACGGTGGTGGGCAATAGAAGTCAAGAATACCAAGCTTGTGTAATAGGTAAAAATATTAGTGAGTTCCCAAGGCTTTGGTTAATACATTTGCAAGCTGATTCGTGGTGCCAACATGATAATCAAGAGACTTGTAGAGCTTGCAAACATGATTTCTCTCTTTATTTAGAAACTTGGGTGAAAAGTCACGTTTAAACTTCTTTGTCAAGGTCACCTTGCAAAAGTGTTATTAACATTCATATGGTGAATTTTCCAATGCCTCTAAGTAACTAATGAAAGGGCGCTTTGCACGATAATGTGCTTGATAATAAGAGCAAATGTCTCATGAAAATCAATGCCTAATTGGGCTTTATATAACTTAATAGTCTCATCTATATAATACTTGATTCAATAGACCTACTTTCAACCAACGAGTTTCCTATCTTTGGGTAATTCAACAATCTCCTAAGTGCCATTCGCCTCCAATGCTTGTAACTTCTCATCCATGGCATCTTTCCAAAGAGGATCTTTAATTGGTTGATGATGATAAATAGGTTCAGTGTTAATTCAAATAAATGTAATGAATTATTAGGTATGGGCAAACAAGTGCACATAAGAAGAGGTAGGCAGAAATGGGATATAGAGATCGGTTGCTCTCCACAATGGCAGGGGTTAAGGAAATGTAATCTTTAGTTTAAGTAAGGGGATAAGTGGTACAAATGGATTGGCAAGGAGGAGGTACACAAGTTTCATAAAAAACAGAAGTGTTGGTTTTTGGTTCATTGCCTTCAAAGAAATTATATAGGTCAATAGATGATGGTGGAGGAATAGGAGAGGGGACCTTCAAAGGAATAAGAGAATCCAAATATGGAGGAGATTAAGTAGGTAAAGGCACTTTGGGTGTAACAAATGGCCCAATGGTTGGCATAAATGGTACAGTAAGGGGAATGAGTAGCATAGTTGATGGTGTGGGTGAGTCAACTAGACAAATTTCGGTGGAGGACCTTCATTAGAGTGTGTCATCAAAGGAATCTATAATGAAGAATGAAAGCTTTATCTAAGAAAAAAGAAAGACATCTTCATGAAGATGTATAATTTGACTTATAGAAGAATGGTGACTCTTGACATTGTATTGACGACAATCTTTTTGTCGATGCGAATATCCCATAAAAATGCTCAAGATTACTTAAGGTTAATTTGTTACAATGCCCAACAGTGGTGGCATAACAATGACATCAAAAGATTCTTAGGTGAGAGATAGGTGATGGTTTACTAAAGAGTTTTCAAAAAGGGTGTTGCCATTTAGGATGGAAGATGACATTCTATTGATAAAGTAAGTGGTAGTGGGTACACACACACTTTAAAATTTGGTGGGCACCTACGATGAAATTTGAGTACTCATGTAACATCTAGTATGTGGCAATTTTTATGCTTAACTACAATAACTTTTATGTAAAATTCCTGTAGAAGAAAACAAATTATGAGAAGCATGATTGAAAAAATCCAATGTATTGTCAATCCCAATACATGTATTGTCACATTAATTTATTTTTTTTGTCATGTTAAAAAAAAAATTTATAAATCGAGAATGGTTGCACTCTTGACTTTCATGAGAAATGTTCATGTTTCTCGAGAAAAGTAATCAACAATGATAAGAAAATAATGGGCTTCATCATGAATGAGAATGCAATATGGTTCCTAATCATCAACATCTATTAAATATAAAATCCATTATTAGTATCATGCACAAGAAAAATATTATGAGTTTGTTTTGTAAGAGTGAAAATATTACAATGCATAGTTTGATGAAAAATTGAAGATTGAAATTCATTTAAAAGTTTGAATTTTATGTTAGACATGTGCCCAAGTCTAAGATAAGTTCAACATTTGAAAAAGTATATATCAATGAAAAGTCTACAAAATCTGGGCAATGTTAGGACGATTGTTCAACTAACTTGGCCTTTGGATGTATGGCAAAATAATAAAACTCATTTCTCATCCTACTAAGTCCTTTGATTTCATTTGTTAAAGATTCTAAAAAACATAGAATTTATGGTAAAACAACACTAGACAATTATTTTCAAGACAAAATTTAGAAATCAAAGGCAAATTAAATTGGAAAGTGAGGGAGTAAAGCATTACATGCAATTTCAAGTGTTTAGAGAGAGTTATGTCAGTAGTGTGTGCAATTGAAACATTATTGCCATTTGGAAATTTTACAGACCTAGGATTAGATGGACACGAAATAGGTAGTTGCAAGTATGGATAATGAGTAGTTATATGATCACTAACACCACTAGCAGTGATCTAACATTGATTAAGAAAATCAAGTATACCTACCATGTGTGCCTAGGCCTCTTTATGGAAATTTACCTTAAGAAAATCCATGAAGCATTGACAATCAATCTTGGTGATGTAACGTGATTAAAGCTTGGCGTAGCTAAATTTGCATTGGAGCCACTTTTATAATTTATGTCTGGTTGGAAAGCCATTGAGCTTGTTGCAATCCTTGCACTCATGTTCATAGATCTTGCAATAATCACATTGTGAACCGTGAATTTTGTAACAATTTTCCTTAGTGTGCCTTTTCTTTCCATAATAATTACAATTTTGCCCTTTTTGCTCAATCCCAAACAAGACGTCATTTTGTCTTACTTTCATTGAATATGACACGTCATTTTTGTTGTTGTTACCAACAATTGATGTGTTCAATGTCGCCTTAATAGTTTGGTTAAAGCCTTCATAACTTGTTGCACTACAAATCTATGTTGCCATAAAAACTCCAGAATCCATTGTCTTCACTGTGAGCCCCTGACTGTATCCTACTTTTCCAATCATTAAAAAGGCCTTTTTTATGGATGGTAAAGGTTGCATCAAGAGAATTCTTCCTCATTATCCTAAAATATTCATCTAAGCCAAGCAAAAATTGAAAGAATTGCATTTAAGCTTCGTGAGCCTTCCATTGTTTAGTGCAAGCCAGGTTAAAGAATTCAACTTCATGAGCACTGAATATTCATCCCATAATTTTTTCAAATGATTGAAGTAAATCAAGACCTTATCTCCACCTTAACGAACTTGACCCAGTTCATGCAAAATATCATACAACTAGCTAGTGTTGACTTGGTTATAGTGCTTGTATAGTTCTTCCCATAGTTCTATAGTGTCAGTGGTGTAAATTAAGCTTTTATGCAATTGCTTAGAGAGAGAGAGTTCAATATCCATGTTAGAGACGCAACATTGCATATTTTCTATAATGGAAATAGAGGTGAGTCATAGCATGGTGCAATGTATCTATTGTCCATAAAGACTAGTTTGTTGCATATGAGCCAATTGGCTCTCATCGTCCTCCTCCATGTGACAAAATTAATCAAGCCAATGAGCTTAAGGAAAGGAGGGATGTTATACTTGTGTTGCTATTGAGCATGCACAACGGGTTAGAATAATATGTGATAATAGGGATGGGTTAAGTTAGAGGTGTTTTGGGTGGTGTTTCAACTCAATGTATTTAGGAAGTCAAGGTGTTTTAACGGGTTGTAGACCTTTCATGGGGTTGGGAGGGGACATAAGGAGTTTTAATTTTTGTAGAAATATGTGTTTCGTACATGGTATCATCAAGCTAGTGAACCTGAAGGAAAGGAGAGATGTCATGCTTGTGTTGCTATTGGACATGTGCAAGGGGTTAAAAAAATATGTGATAATAAGGATGGGTTAAGTTAGGGGTGTTTTTAGTAGTGTTTTAACTTAGTCTATTTGGGAAATAAAGGTGTTTTGGTAGGTTATAAACCTTCCATTGGGGGACATAAGGAGTTTTTGTAGAGATAGGTGCTTCATATATAGTATAGTCATGCTAGTGAGCTTGAAGGAAAAGAGGAATGTCATGCTTGTGTTGCTATTGGGCAGGTGTTAAGGGGTTGAAAGAATATGTGATAGTAAGGATGGGTTGAGTTGGAGGTGTTTTCTTCTATTTAGGAAGTTAAGGTGTTTTGGTAAGTTGTAAACCTTCCATAGGGGGTACATAAGGAGTTTTTATAGAGATAAGTGTTTCGTACATGGTGGTGATATGCTTTGTTTTTGGTGATAATAGAAAAAAGCACGAGTATTTGGTTTGGTGGTTGTTTGAGAGGTGTGAACTATTTGAAATTAGGAAAACAAGTGCAAAAAGGTGCCAAGGATTCAAAATGGTTACCTTTAAGAGACTTGAGCTAAGCATGTTGTTGGAGAAGTGTAAGTAGCAAGCAGAATGTGGATACTAATTAGAGTAGTTGCAAAACTAAGGCTATTTGTTGCACTATAGTTTATAGAAATATGAGATTTAATCCAACAAGATCAAAAGCTATGATACATAAAGAATTCGATGAACTCTTGGAAAGTTTGGAGGAAAAACTTGTTTTATTGATACAAGCAAAATCAAAATTGGTTACAAGAGAGTATAATATGAGAAAGAATTGCACTCTTGGTATGTGGCTATAGTTAAAATATCCCTAGTAAGCTATTTAACAATAAGTACAAGGCATTGATACAAGGTAACCCTAATATCAACCCCTTACAAGTATTTACAAAAAAGAAAAGAATACAACATTGCATACAAAAGACAATCGATTGAGACCATATATAGATGTATTGCCTTATGCATTAGTGACATCCCAATACCTTTAATTTAAATAACTTTACAAACTCATGCCTTAATAATGTTAGACAAAATCCACATATTGTAATACATACTTTTATTATAATGGATAATTATCAAGCCATTAATAGTGCCAAGGGAGAAATTTAGTCTTATCTATAAGGGTGTTAAGGGGGAAATTGGTGCTTTAATATCATCTTAAGATATTAAGGGGTTAGTTATCTAACTCAAAAGTTGATTCAAGAGTTAGTGAAACCTTATTCAATTTAAATAATTTTACATATTGTTGGAATATATTTTAATGATATTAGAATATATAAACATTTTGATGATGAGAAAAATGAGAATTATAATATGAAAATATTATAACCATTTTGTTGGAATATATTGATAATTAAATGGAATTATAATATGGAAATATTATAATTAATATTTGATTATTTATGGGTTTTATAAGAAAAATGATGCTGAAATTATATGCAGGAAATTGGGTTAGAATGAGCCTAGTCCAAAGTTTGACCCAGTCCAAAGAGGTTTGACCCAGTCCAGAGAATGTGACTCAGGCCCAAAACGCGACCCAGTGCGCGACCTAGTCTAGAATGCGCGACCCGCGACCCAGAATTCGACCCGCGATGACGCTGTGACTTCGCCTTTAGATTTGGCCACCCATTTCACCTCCGATCAAGGCGCATGATAGCTCGTTGGAAAGTTAATGAGAGGAGAAGATTTCTGTAAAGAAAAATCAAAGACCCACTGCTCAGAAAGGATCAATTTGAAGAAATGGTGAAGCTCGTCGTGTTCTTGCCCTAACTACTCAAAAGTGAAATTGGAAGCAGATTAGAGGGTTTCTGAAGACGATTTCAAAAGGCTTTTGTAAGGAAAAGGATGCTCTATCAATCTGTGAAGGACCCACAAAGAATTGATTCAAGATTGGAGAGAATTGAAGAAGATTTGAGTGAGACCCGAAACTTGCTCCACAGAACCCGAATTATAAAGTTTTAAGTTGAGACCAAAACTGCACCGTTTTGGACGGGATTTTGAAATAATTAAAGGCAGAACCTCTTCCACGACATTCTGTCTCTCTTTAGCTCGAAAATGGACAGAGGAGAGGGAAATAAGGAGCTCCAATGGGAAGAAGATTTGATGGTGCTCAGAAGTGTCAGAACGACTCTTTGAAGTGAGAGGCTAGTTGCTTTGAAGGTATTTAAGCAAGTTTGTCTTCACCATGAGTAGAAGTCTGAAAATTATAAGCAACGAAAGCAAGTTGTGAAGCATCTCATACTACTCATCCTAGCTCATCCAAACCTACGATTTTGATCTTCATTGGGTGACTAATTTCTAAGCTCATTACTTGCTTACTAGAGAATCAATTTGTGCTTCATTATACTCTATTATTGAAGTTGATTTTCTGCAAGTAGACTCTGCTAGGGTTTGAACGAATTTGAGGCTTTTGTCCATTTACTCTGTATTGAGCCTCTAGCAGTTGTTTGAAGCTTCTGAACTTGTATTGCATATCTTACAGAAGCTTAGTTCAAAATTTGTAATAAGCTTGATAAAGTTTGACTTGTTGATGTGTGTTGAGACACACATTGTAATTGTGATCCTTGGTGTAAGGATTGTTTGACTCCTTGAGGAGGAGTTGGAAAGTGTAGGAGAAGGTTTTTCTTAGCTTTGTAGTAAAGTGGACTTCAAACGGTTGTGTTGAAGGAGAAGAGGGTGGAAGTAGGTGAAAAATGGCTGAACCACCGTGTAAACTTGTGTCTTGTTTCTTTTGTGTTTAATTATCTTTGAATGCTTTATTTGATTGCAAAAAGTGATTAAACATAAATTAGAAGTGAATTTTTAAAGAGAAACCTAATTCACCCCCCTCTTAGGTTGCTATAGGATCCAACAAGTGGTATCAAAAGCCTCATTATATCTAATCTGACCACCGTTAGTTAGATATTAGTGAACTTTACATAGCAACTAGAATGGCTACCATATTGACCTTCAATAGACCACCCATATTTGATGGTACAAACTATAACCATTGGAAAAATATAATGAAAATGTTTATAATGGGACAAGATGTAGAATCCTCGAAAATCATTAACAAAGAAATAGAAATACCTACACAATCACCTTTACTTTGGTCAAATGATATTTCTAAAGAAATGGAGAAAAATGGTAAAGCTATGACTTTGTTGTATTATTCTTTAATTGCATCTGAATATAACAAAATCTCTACTTGTCAAACAGCAAAAGAACTTTGGGATAAATTAGAGGTCTTGCATGAAGGAACCGAAAAAGTTAAAGACTCTAAAATTGACATGTTGATCCATAACTATGAATTGTTTGTGATGAAACCAGGTGAAAGCATCTCTGAAATGTATAATAGATTTAATGATATTGTTACTAAACTTACATTGCTAGGAGAGACTTATCCAAACAAGAAATTAGTCAAAAAGATTTTAGCATGTTTAGATAGAACTTGGGAAGCTAAAAGAACTGCCATCGAAGAAGGAAATAATTTGAATACAATGAAGCTAGATGAATTGATAGGATCTCTATTAACATATGAGCTTCAAATCAATAGAAGAATCAATGATATAGAAGAGTCAAAGAAAGTAGATAAAAATATTGCTTTTAAGACTGCTGTAAATGATAATGATAATTCTGATTCTGATGAGGATGTTGCATTACTTGCTCGAAAAATAAGGAAGTTCTACAAAGCAAAAGGTAAGAATGCAACTAGGGCTACTAATGATCTTTGCTTTGAGTGCAAGAAACCAGGTCATATGAAAGCAAACTGCCCAACCTTGAAGGCAAAGAAGGATAGAAAGTCTAAGAAGAAAGCAATGGTGGCTACTTGGGATGATGACTCATCTTCGGATGAAGAAGTAGTGGAGACAGCAGATGTATGCTTCATGGGGATAGAAAGGCATGCTGAAAAGGGTGAATCAATGCCTATTTGGGATGAAGACAGCTCATCTTCTGATGAAGAAGAAGATGAAAGGAACTTTCAATGTTTCATGGTAATGGAGAGCTATGATAACTATGAGGTAAGTACATCTAACAAGTGTGAAGATTGTACTTTATTTAATGAGCTGAATGATACATTCAATGAAGTGGTTGATAGATTGCATGAGTTAGAATCTGAAAATAAATTACTAAAAGAAAAACTGTCCAACATGCAATCTGAAAAGAATGTGCTTGAATGCCAATTAAAGAAATCAAGTTTGAATGTAGAAGAACATGAGAAAATGAAGAACCAATATGAGCTAGCTATAAATGAAAACTCAAGCATGAAACTTGATATTAAAAAGCTAAAAGAAACAATTTTTTCTCATGGAAACAAATCTGAAATGAATGATAATATGTGTATGTGTTCTGATTTGAATGAAAAGCATGAGCATATGAAGAATGAAATTGATTCTTTAACTATAAAGCTGTCAAACACTGAATGCTTAAAGAAAGAGCTTGAAAACAAACTAAATAGCTCAACATGCTTGCTGAACAAGTTTGCTAATGGTAGTGCTATGCTTGAAAAGATATTACAATCACAACAAGGCATGTATGACAAGGTTGGTATAGGCTATAGATCAAATGTAGATGCAAGACCTTTTACTAAATTCTTTGAAAAGAAAAACAACATGACTTCTTTGTATGATAAATGCACATATTGTAAATATGTTGGTCATTCCATTGATAAATGCCCATTGAAATCTGGTAGAAGCTTTAAGATTAAAAGAATATGGGTGCCAAAAGGCACATTGATCCCTAACACTCATGGACCCAAAGAAAAATGGGTACCAACAAAATCAAAGATTATTTTCTGTTCTGCAGGGCTTGAAATCAGTGGAGGAGATAGATTACAGCAAGGAAACATGGATTGTGGACAGCGGATGCTCCAAACACATGACTGGAAATCCCAAGCTGTTTTCAACCATTGCCCCAAGACATGAAGGAACGGTATCATTTGGAGATGATTTCTCTTGCATCATAAAAGGTATAGGAACAATAGGTAATTCATCCTCATCTTTTGTGATTGATGATGTTTTGTATGTAGAAGGATTGAAACATAATCTCATAAGTGTTAGTCAACTATGTGATAAGGATCATAAGGTAAAGTTTAAATCAAATTTCTACAAAATATCTAGTAGAAATAAAAAGACCGCTATTTTTGGAAAAAGACTAGGAAATATATATGTTTTAGATCTAACACATTTCAAAAACAAAGAAATATGCTTAGCAGTAGATCTGGACAATAGTAGCTAGTTGTGGCATAAGAGATTGGCTCACATTAATGTGAAACAACTTGTAAAATTGTATAGAAAAGATTTAGTAAGAGGGCTACCAGAACTGAAATGTGACAAGAATATGGTGTGTGATGCATGCATTAAAGGAAAACATGCAAAGACTAGTTTTAATTCAAAAGATATAGTTACAACCACAAAACCAATTGAATTAATACATATGGATCTCTTTGGACCCATGCGGACAGCAAGCCTTGGAGGTAAGTATTATGTGTTTGTAATTGTTGATGATTACTCTAGATTTACTTGGACATTTGGCATTGCACATAAAAGTGAAACCTTTCATATGTTTGAAAAGTTTTGTAAAAAGGTGCAAAATGAGAAAGATTCTAAAATCAAATGCATTCGTACGGATAATGGGACAGAATTTAAGAATCATGAGTTTGAAGATTTTTGCACTAAAAATGGAATTGAACATAATTTTTCTGCACCAAGAACACCACAACAAAATGGTGTAGTGGAAAGAAAGAATAGAACACTACAAGAACTAGGTAGAACTATGTTGTGTGAAAATAGTTTGCCTATGTATTTGTGGGGTGAAGCTGCAAATACTGCATGTTATGTTTCAAATAGGGTTCTGATCAGACCTATATTAGAGAAAACCCCATATGAATTGTTTTATGGAAAAAAGCCAAATGTAGCATATTTTCACATATTTGGTTGTAAGTGTTTTGTGCATAATAATGGAAAGGAAAATTTGGGTAAATTCGATTCCAAAAGTGATGAAGGAATCTTTCTAGGATACTCTAGTTGTAGCAAAGCATTTAGAGTTCTAAATAGAAGAACATTAGTGGTAGAGAAATCAATCCATGTAATATTTGATGAAACTATTAACTCCCAAGCAAGGGAAAGGTTGATTATATGTGCAAATGAAAATCCAATGCTTGCACCACTTCTGGACAACAATGCTTCTAGTACAAATAAAGATTAAGAATCTGTACCATTGCTGGAAGCTCCAGACAGCAACTCTCCTAATGCTAGCATTATACAAGATGAAAGGGAAGAGTGGCAAGAACATGTGCAAAGAGACCCCACTTATCCAAGGGTACGAAATGAGGTAACTCCTATTAATATTATTGGAAATTCCTTGTGTTGGGTTTATGGCTATCCAAGAAGGGGGGGGTTGAATTGGATATTTTGAAGTTTAATGAATTTTTATTTAATGAATGCAACTCAGCAAATTATCACAATAGTAATGAAATATCTAATAGAAGAATTAAATCAGAGAAATTCACACACAAATATTTCAAGGTGGTTTGGCCCTTTTCACCTACTTCCACCCTCTTCTCCTCCAACTCAAACCGAGTTGAAATCTGCTTTACTTCGAGCAAGGAGAGCACCTCCCCTTCACCTCATAACTCCTCAGAAGGAGTTATATAGTTCACAGTTACAAGGTTAGGTTTACAAAAACCTTAATACATCAAGCTTACTCCTCAAATATATGATATGAGTGAGGATTCAAGCTTATCAAAGAGCTAGTAGAGTGTATACAAGATCAATTTTAGCTCTAATCTCAAAAACCCCAATTTCACAAATCTAGGGTTTTTGGATTTACAAAAATCTTTATGTGTAAATACTTTTATAATCAATCTAGCACATATAAAGATTAATCTGACAAATGATATTCAAGAAATAACAAGTTTGAAGAATATCACCGAAGATTTTCGTTTCCTTCAAATGATACCGAACACAGCTATCTGCATAGATCGATGAGGGTTTTTGTTTCTCTTAATCAAATCAGCAAGAATATTTTTCAGCAAGCTCCAATGTTTCATCCGAATCACTCTTTTATAGCAGATACTTGAACCTTGAGTAGATTAGGGTTTCGGTTCAAACCTTTTTAAAAATCCTTCCGTTGGGATTTGATGGATTCGACATTGTACTGAAACAGGTGACGATTTTCCAGCGAAATAGCCGTTCTGACATCAGGTTGCCTCACCATTCTTCCCGTTGGAGCCGTCGTCGCAGGAGAGAGAGATCGAGAGGAGAAGAGTAATCAGAGTGCGGCTAGGGCTTCATCTCTCGGTCATAAGAGTTGATGCTCTTATTTGATTCCATACGCTGCCGTTTAGAATAAGTGATTTTATTCTCAGGACGCTGCCATTTCATGCTTCATAAACATGGACTGAGGCTTTCATTTACGAGCTGAAGCACTTATTCATGGGCTGGATCTTTCATTCATGGGCTGGAGCTTTCATTCACGGGCTGGAGCTTTTATTCACAGGCTGGAGCTTTCATTCACGGGCTGGATAAATAAGCTTCATGTGTCCATATGTAAATATATGGTCGGTCCATTACACCTATACATACACCGCTTCCAAGCATCAAAATTCCTTTAACATGACCAAGAATGTAGATTAATCTATGGAATAAAATATTCAAAGATTACTCTAACTTAGCTTCATATTTGATGTTGAGTAATAAAATGTAGGAACCCGGTTACTTTATAATATCATTAATTAATATTATAATTTGCACACCTTTTACTTCCTTTGGGTTTTGATATGTGCACACAAGATCTCGTATTTTCTAACATATATACATGTTCAGATAAATATAAAATTCTATTTGACATATATTCTCATAAAATTTTTCTCAATCAAAACATACAAGCACATGATGTTCAACACCTTGGATAAGGTCAGTACTCGTTCCTCAACCTATAATATTTGTGCATTTGCTGCATTCCTATCACAAGAAGAACCTAGGAACATTAAAGAAGCACTACTTGATAGTAATTGGATCATTGCCATGCAAGAAGAGTTAAATCAATTTCAAAGAAGTAAAGTTTGAAAATTAACTCTTAGACCAGAAAATAAAACCATCATTGGAACAAAATGGGTATATAGGAATAAAATGGATGAACATGGAACAATAGTTAGAAATAAGGCTAGACTTGTTGCACAAGGATATAACCAAGAAGAAGGCATAGACTATGATGAGACTTATGCACCAGTAGCTAGATTGGAATCCATTCGCATGCTTTTAGCTTATGCATCTTATAAGAATTTCAAATTGTTTCAAATGGATGTCAAAAGTGCATTTTTGAATGGCTACATAAATGAGGAAGTATATGTTGAACAACCTCCTGGTTTTGAAGATCCTTTGTTTCCAAATCATGTTTTTAAACTCACTAAGGCATTGTATGGTTTGAAACAAGCTCCAAGAGCTTGGTATGATCGTTTGAGTACATACTTGGTGGAAAACAACTTCAAAAAGGGTGCTGTAAACACTACTCTATTCATCAAGTCACATGATTATGATATTCTCTTAGTTCAAATATATATAGATGACATCATTTTTGGTTCATCCAATTCATCTTTATGCACTGAATTTGCTGAACTTATGAAGAAAGAATTTGAAATGAGCATGATGGGAGAACTTAGTTATTTTCTAGGATTGCAAATCAAGCAAACAACACATGGTATTTTTATCTCTCAAAGTAAATTTACATATGAACTTCTTAAAAAGTTCAACTTTGATCAAGTCAAAGAGATAGACACTCCTATGGGTACTTCTACCTATATACATGCTGATTCGGAAGGTACTTCCATTGATCAAAAGACTTATAGAAGCATGATAGGATCATTGTTATACCTCACTGCTTCCCGACCTGATATTCTTTTTAGTGTGTGTATTTGTGCACGGTATCAAGCTGATCCTAAAGAGAGTCATCTTGCTGCTGTAAAGAGAATCTTTCGATATCTCAAGCACACACCTAAGCTTGGTATATGGTATCCTAGAGAGTCATCATTTTATTTCCATGCTTATAGTGATGCAGATTATGCTGGTTGCAAAACTGATCGTAAGAGTACTAGTGAAACATGTCAATTTCTAGGAAATATGTTAGTTTCATGGTTCTCTAAGAAGCAACAAAGTGTTGCTATCTCTACTACCGAAGCTGAATATATTGCTTTGGGTAGTTGTTGTGCACAAGTTCTTTGGATGAAAAATCAACTTGTTGATTTTAATTCATTTCAAAGTTCTATACCTTTGAAGTGTGATAACACAAGTGCTATTAACCTCACAAAAAATCTTGTTCAGCACTCTCGTACTAAACACATAGAGATTAAACATCACTTCATAAGAGATCATGCCCTTAAGGGAAATGTCACCATAGAATATGTTAGCACTCTTCATCAACTTGCTGACATTTTTACTAAACCTCTTGACAAAGAAAGGTTTTGTTATCTAAGAAGAGAGTTAGGAATGTGTAATGTAGATGATTTATAAGTCCAGTTTTTACAAAATCTGCATCACTACATTAATGTATTGGCATACATGTGCTCTTCATCAACCTCATGATTGAAGTAGCCTTCATTGGCAATCAACATTCCCTTTCTTGTAACAAGAAGGGGCCCTTCCTAGTTTGAAGGGGAGTTTACTTGGTATTCCGCTGCATAACTCCAAACTCCACTGCAAAACTCCAAACTCTGCTACAAACTCCACTATACAAAAATGGTAGGCGCTACTACTCAGGGGGAGCTCTTGATTCATCAAATCTGGTATGATTTTTCCAATTTTTGGTTGCCTAAGCATACAACACATGCTCTGTAAGATCTATCTCTACTCTATTATGTTGCTGGAATTTACATTATGGACATGGTGCTTCTGTGAATATGAATATGCATCTATGTATGCTGCTGTGTCTTCCTCATATTCATCATATATCTTGCTGTAAATTTCTGCATAATGTTGAGAATGTGAAAGGGAACATGGTATGTATTGAGCACGTATGCTCTCATTATATTTCTATGGGGGAGATATTATCATGCAGAAAATTTATCTCACCATAACCTTTTGTTATGTGGCTGGTTGGCTTACTTTGCAAGGAAGCTATCCTTGAGGGGGAGCTATGAGCTCTTAGAGATAACCACATACCATAATTTTTATAATTTTGGTGTAGATAAATGTTTGCTTATTTTGGTTATAGTCCATGGTTTAATGCTTTTGGTGTTGATAAAACAAAAAGGGGGAGAAATATATGTTATGATGCTACGTTGATCATATACAATATATATTTGATATACCTTGAACTTGTTATAAGGGGAGAATTTGTTATAACATGTGAAATATTAGTCATATGCACCTTGGGAGAAATATATATTGATTATATTGGTCATATGCACTTTGAACTTGTTATAAGGGAAGAAATATATAACTTGTTCTAGGGAATATATTTCTTATGGATTATATTGATGTGTTTTGAATTTGGATTAATTTATGCATCAATATATATGCTTAAAGTTGTCCAACAAATGATCATATTTATTTTGGAAACTTGAAAAGTGAAGAGTTGTTGCTCTACTTTGGAAACTCATATTGTATCAAAATGTTTTATTTTATCATCATCAAAAATAGGGAGAATGTTGGAATATATTTTAATGATATTAGAATATATAAACATTTTGATGATGAAAAAAAATGAGAATTATAATATGAAAATATTATAACCATTTTGTTGGAATATATTGATAATTAAATGGAATTATAATATGGAAATATTATAATTAATATTTGATTATTTATGGGTTTTATAAGAAAAATGATGCTGAAATTATATGCAGGAAATTGGGTTAGAATGAGCCCAGTCCAAAGTCTGACCTAGTCCAGAAAAGTTTGACGCAGTCCAGAGAGGTTTGACCCAGTCCAGAGAATGTGACTCAGGCCCATAACGCGACCCAGTCCAGAATGCGTGACCCGCGACCCAGAATTCGACCCGTGATGACATTGTGACTTCGCCGGTAGATTTGGCTGCCCATTTCACCTCCGATCAAGGCGCATGATAGCTCGTTGGAAAGCTAATGAAGGAGAAGATTTCTGTAAAGAAAAATCAAAGACCCACTGCTAAAAAAGGATCAATTTGAAGAAATGGTGAAGCTTATCGTGTTCTTGCCCTAACTACTCAAAAGTGAAATTAGAAGTAGAGTAGAGGGTTTCTGAAGACGATTTCAAAGGGCTTTTGTAAGGAAAAGGATGCTCTATCAATTTGTGAAGGACCCACAAAGAATTGATTCAAGATTGGAGAGAATTGAAGAAGATTTGAGTGAGACCCGAAACTTGCTCCACAGAACCCGAATTATAAAGTTTTAAGTTGAGACCAAAACTGCACCATTTTGGACGGGATTTTGAAATAAACGAAGGCAGAACCTCTTCCACGACATTTTGTCTCTCTTTAGCTCGAAAATGGACAGAGGAGAGGGAAATAAGGAGCTCCAACGGGAAGAAGATTTAATAGTACTCAGAAGTGTCAGAACGACTCTTTGAAGTGAGAGGTTAGTTGCTTTGAAGGTATTTAAGCAAGTTTGTCTTCACCATGAGTAGAAGTCTGAAAATTATAAGCAAAGAAAGCAAGTTGTGAAGCATCTCATACTACTCATCCTAGCTCATCCAAACCTACGATTTTGATCTTCATTGGGTGACTAATTTCTAAGCTCATTACTTGTTTACTAGAGAATCAATTTGTGCTTTATTATACTCTATTATTGAAGTTGATTTTCTGCAAGTAGACTCTGCTAGGGTTTGAACGAATTTGGGGCTTTTGTCCATTTACTCTGTATTGAGCCTCTAGCAGTTGTTTGAAGCTTCTGAACTTGTATTGCATATCTTACAAAAGCTTAGTTCGAAATTTGTAATAAACTTGATAAACTTTGACTTGTTGATGTGTGTTGAGACACACATTGTAATTGTGATCCTTGGTGTAAGGATTGTTTGACTCCTTGAGGAGGAGTTGGAAAGTGTAGGAGAAGGTTTCTCCTAGCTTTGTAGTAAAGTGGACTTCAAACGGTTGTGTTGAAGGAGAAGAGGGTGGAAGTAGGTGAAAAAGGGCCGAACCACCGTGTAAACTTGTGTCTTGTTTCTCTTGTGTTTAATTATCTTTGAATGCTCTATTTGGTTGCAAAAAGTGATTAAACCTAAATTAGAAGTGAATTTTTAAAGAAAAACCTAATTCACCCCCCCTCTTAGGTTGCTATAGGATCCAACACATATTCATGTCTTAACAATGTGTGACAAACTTTTCATTTATAGGATTTGGCTCTGGAAGATTGATAGGAGCAACCTCTTATCTTGGCGGCAACATCTTGTCTTGAAAACCAAGAGCCCCTCCACCTATGTTGGGTGCCTTAACTACACACCTATGAAACTTGTGAATCTCACTACTCATTTCTTTTTTGGCAATGTTTAGACCTTTTAATCTTAATATCCTATCTTAATATAGTATTAATACTAGGTTTCTCCTTTCAAATCAAGCTTCGTTGTGGATCAAATTGCCAAGTTTGCTTCTAACCTTTTATAATCCTACATTTTTGGGAAGGTATTGGCAATTACATAGGCAGATTTTTAAGGGTGGATAAAGCCACTTTGAAGCTGAAAAACTCCATGTATGCAAGACTTTGTGTTGAGATGGACTTATCCAAATCATTGCCTAAATGAACTTATCTTAGTGTAATGGAGGTAAGCTATGCATGGCAAAAGAAGATATATGATTTTTCTAGTGGCTTTTGTTCCTTTTGTCATTTACAAGGACATAATGCATTTGTTTGTAGAAAAAAGATGCTTAGGGTTAAGAAGCTTAAGGCACAACAATCCAGGGTCAAGAAAGGAAAATAGGTTGTCAAGGTGAGTGGTGACACCAAGGTATAGTGGAAAAAAAAAAAAAAACACCCATAGCTAGTGCTAAGACAATGTTAAGTGAAGAGGCCAAACTAAACAACAAAGCTTATATGATCCTAAAGCTGCCTACAAATGTTTTCTATATAGATGAAGATAAAGATGCAGTGATTTATGATGCGTCTCTAGTAGAGGTATGTAAGGCAAAGAAATAAGATGAAGACAAGATGGAAGTATTACCGGACAAGAAGGCTTAAGGGGTCAGAAACATTATCTCATAGAATGCTATCTTATTAACATGGCGTGAAGAATGGCATGTTTAGGAAGAATAATGAGTTGTACACTAGGTGGAGGAAGAAAGGATTAAAGAGGTTTCGAGAACACCAGGAGACACAGAAAAAGAACGTGAACCTAACAAAGCACTGAGAAGATAATATGAGTGTGTGGTTTGAAAAACAAGTTGATTCACTCTTGTTGTGCCTCCCATGGCGAATAAGGAACATTGCACAGTGAACATGTCAACTTCTCTTAGTTCCAGCTTGGTGTCTAGGCTCTCCCATAATACGAGTTTGTACACCCCCCAAAGTTCCAAATTACTTTGCTTGTGTGGATGTCACCTTCTATTAATTTAAGTGAAAGTCCTACATCGAGTCATGTGCGATTTCACAGGGAACATCGATCAGGTGCTATGGATGAAAATGATAGGGGGGATAACAAGCAGGTCCAGGAGGAAGCGGAAGAAAGAGAACAAGTAGCTAGTTCTACATATCTAGAAGAAAGGTTGGATATTGAATATTACAACGAGGAGCTAGACCCAACAGTTTGTGACAAGTTAGCATGGTAGTGGTCGAAACAACAAATGAGGAGGAAAGCTTAAATTGAACATGTTTGAGAAATATTTATATGTAGGCTTTTGAGTTGAGCCGTTGATATATTGTCTTTGTCTTCTCCGCGTAACAGGGATCTGGATAGATTAGGTTTATGCCATGCCTTTTGAATGGTTTTTAATAAATTGTGTGGGCCCTGTCCTGTTATTAAAAAAATGAAAACGTTTACCAAACGTCAGCTTCTTTTCCGTGAACCCTTGAATTATCATAACCGTTAGATCACTGTTTATTGACGTGGCATGAATCCCCTTACAGGTGGACGAGAATGGGAGGCTCCAACTTTGAGTGAGCCACTTTCTGAAAATGCGGGAAATGAGATAATGGAATGTGGGTGAGCAAAACGACGGCGGATCAGTCTCGCCTATCAAAATGGACCGCGTGGACTATTTTGGGACTGTAAAATGGGGAAAAACTTGCCCTTTCCCGTAATTTGGCCCACAAAAATCCCGTTCCCAAACTCCTCTAGGGTTTAGATACATCTTCATCGTCATTGAAATCTTAGCGGTCAGACGCGCTCCCCGTCGCTCAAAATGTCCGGTAGAGAAAAGGACCAAGCGACAACGCACCACCAGCCTTTCATCAGCAGCCTCGTCATCCGGCCGTCCGTCAGCGGCGACGGTGCCGGCGCCGACGGTAGTGGCGGAGGACGCGCTAGTGACTATGAGCCCGGCGAGGTTCGCCGAGAGCCTCCTCCGTACTCTCGATCCGATAGATTCTCCGATGAGCCTGGTATGTCTCTCTCTCTGGTAGTTATTTCTGTTTATTGTTTGACCGTGTTCTTTGCGATGTTCAAAATGATCGTTTGGTCGCTAGAGTTAGTTCCTTTTATAATGGATCTGGTAATTCATAAAAGTATAGGTGACTGGTTTGAATAGCGATGAAATTTATGCGTTTCCAAACTGAAGATCGATATAGTAGGATTACCTTGGGGGAGTTTTTGATTGGTTATATGCGTCCTCGTACTTTTCAGTTGGTTTAATAATTATGATCGAATATATCCACATCTTGTGCTTCTGTTTGCTTATTTTTGGATTTTGTTTTTTGTTTTTTGTTTTTAAAGTTCGCTTCCCTCAGTTTAATTGGTCCTTATATATTCTGTAATTTGACGTGACCGAGAGAGTTGCTTATTGAGCACTAATTTTTTGAGCTGTTGATTTGTGCATGAGGAACTTACTGTTGATCCTAGAAGAATTTGAATTGGTTTATATGATTAAATGATACTGGGAGAGACGTTCTTATTCCATGTTTAACTTCGTTTTGATGGTTGAACTTCTGTTTAGTACGTGGAACTCAAGATTTTGTATGTTAAAAGTTATTGGAGCATCGCATGGAATTTGTATTATTCTGTTGTGGTACACTTCAAGGAGTAAACCATTACTGTAAGTTGGAATGTTGAGATGAGCAGTTGCTATAATCACAAATGGTAGCGAAAGTTTGAGAACGCTGCTTTTGTGGCTCTTTTTTAATTTCTGCGATGCCTTTATGGATGAAGGAATTTTTAGCTTTAAATATTAATCCCAATTCAGCTCCTTTGGACTGTTAGCCTGTTGAAAAAAGGGGCATAGTTTAGGGTCTGAATCATGCTGAAAAGAAGTTTTGAATTCACTTTCCTCTTAAATTTACAGCTTATGCAAACCTAATGGACTTCTTTTATTTTTGTTGGTTAGACTCGAGAGTGTTGATTTTTTTGTTAACAAACGCTAACAAAATAGTAAGTTTTCCAACAATTAACTGTTGAAGATAGGCTGGAAGTAGGAAATGTTGGTCATGTTGTTGAGGTACCTAGTGGGGTGATGAATATGGTTTTAGGAAGATTGAGGATCTGTTAGTAGAATTTACAGCTATTTACGCTTGAGAGTATTATTGATCTCCATATTCAATGGCCTTCTTTTATCTTGCATGTTTTGATTACAGATTACTAGGAAGATTAAGGATCTCCAGATTGTAATTTCTTCTAGTGATTCCCTTTCTTATGTTTGCATCTAATTAAGTATATCATAGAGGTCCGATATGTTATATATTTTGTTCTACTTATACACATGCACATGTGTATTTCAAAGAAGTTTTAATATTCTGGCTACTAGGCTCTTTCGTTCAAATCATATTGCCTTATGAGTTTGTGTAGTCATCCATCAAATGGTTTTTTGAAGACCTACTGATCACTCCTTATGCTGCATGTCAAGTGTGTGGATCTACTACCATTTATGGAGTATTGAACTGCAAATAAATTCTGTTATTATGTGTTACAGCTCTGAATGTTGCCTACAAGCAACTGGGCCTTGAGGAAGGCAGGTTGGTGTGAGTGCAGTCTCGGATGAGGGTCTGGGGCAAACGTGTTTGTGTATTAGAACTAAGTATGTTAAATGGTTTTTGCTGTTGGGGATATTGTCCATTGCGTTTGAAATTTGGGGGTGCAGCATTGCCAGAAATAAGGGCTCAGGTCTCTTGTGTCGCAAAACATTGTCATGGGTGTTTCTGGGAATAAAGCCAGATGGGTTGGGTGAAAAGAAGTAATGTGTAATGGGGACTGAGTAATTTTTGTGATGAATCTACAAGGTTCAAGACAGTTGTATGACTTGATAAAGCATCAGAAAACCACACCATGATTGAGCATATTTGTGATGGTAGGTCTACTTTGTGATTGATCAAAAGATGAATAGAAGAAAGTGAAATAAGAGGGTTTTCCTACTGCAAGAACTTCTGCATGATAAATGGTACTGAACTTACCTCTACAAGAACTGACGCTTTTTGGAAGCTGATGTATAGTGGTGAACATTCTATTATTTTTTATTTGCCTTGGTTTCATTAGTATGTGGAGATTATACTTCTGTACTACCTGTTTGCCAATAGATTTGAGTGGTTGTTTTCCGGAATATGGATTTGGATTATTCATTTGAGGAATGAAGTTTTAGTTGGGGTTTTCATTTATTTCCTTCTTCCCTTTGCTTGGTGAGATGAGATAGGGCTGAATGAGAATTTTTAGTTTGTAACTAGTAGAACATTGTTCTTCTCAGAATTGTTACAGTGGATTGTAGATGTGTGGAAGTTTGGGAACTCCCATTATTATGTTGTCTCTAGTCTCTGCTGAACTTCTGTAGGTTTTTGTTATAATCACGTTTCTGAAGAGCGGCACATTGGTACAGAAAATGACTTCTGGTCTTTGAACTCTTGGATTCTTGTTTGCATTTATGGTCCCTTTCCTTAGAAAAGTTGCATGAGGTATAGTCAACAGCTGACAGAAACTTAGAATCTTCAGTCTTCTGCGGTTTGGCATGCCTTTGAGGCTTCAGCACAATTTCTCATTCTGAGCAACTGTTAACTCTGGGTGGTGGAAAATTTTGAAGTTGATGTTGCTTTAAATCAGATTGGGGCATTAACAAGAAGTATTGATGGTTATTAAAAAGAAGACGAGCAAGTTGGTGTTGGGTGTCATTTGGATGCTTCCTCCTTCGTGGGTGTTCTTTTGGGGGTTGTTTTCTAATGGATTTCACTCAATATTCTGCTGCTTTTTGATGGCATGTTTCAACTGTGAGGTTTTGGAACAAGGTGTACCAGAGGTATTGCATTATGGGCTGGATTAGTATTCATTAGGCATATATCCATATTTGCCATCTGCAGGCTGTAGATATGGATGAAGTTCACTTCCAATTGCCACTGCCTTGCTGCATTAACTTATGGTTGCACCAGGTCCATGGTTTTTGCAGCTTAGGTGAATATATGTTTTAAGTATGTTATGGTACGTGGGTTAATGGTGTGGCTCTTCAATATGGTAATACTGGAATTTTTTTTCCTTTCGAAGACTATCTGCAATTTCCATATATGGTGAGTACAAATAACCGTTGTTTGATGTGTTCATTGCTTTAGATGCACTCACTGGTGATATGAACCACTTGGTTAGGGAGCAACATGAGAGTTTTATCATGTGAATTTCTTCTCTTTTCACACAAATTTTCTGTTTTCTGCTATCTATATCAAGGAGATGGCCCCAAGTGATGGTAATTGTCCTTGCAAATTATGTTGGAAGAGGTCATTAGCTGTTTTATGTTTATAGATATCCAGCTATGATAGGTATTTTGGTCATTCACTTTTTCCCCCTTTTGTATAAGCGTGGATTATCTCCTGACTTTACTTTGTTTACTTTTTTCAGGATATAGAATTCGTGCAGGTTCTGGAACTCCTGTACGGCACAGGGATGCAGATCATCGTTACAGTCCAGATTTTAATCATACAGGTGGTAGGTCACGTGGCCGAGACTTTGGTGGGGCAAGGGATGCTGGCAGATTTCGAGACTCTTCACCCCCTTATGGGCGGGGAAGGGGTGGTGGCAGGCCATTTGGTAGAGCTTTTGATGGCCCTGGTTTTGGTCCTGGGCCATTTAGAAGTGAAGGCACGAGTAGAAATAATCCAAATGTGCGTCCAAGAGATGGCGATTGGATTTGCCCAGAACCTTCGTAAGATGATGCGTTGCATTTTATATTGCAATTTTCCATTTTTCTTGATCGTTCTGTGTATGTGGTTGTGCGCAGTTTTGTTCTTTACAATATGAATTGCTTCTATTGTACTGTTCAACAAGTGTTAAGTATTGCGGAGATTTTTTTTTTTTTAATTTTAGAAGGGGAACCAAATTGATACAGCTAAAGATTCTTTTTCCTTTATGTCCTAGAGCTTTTTTTCTTGGCTAGTTCCCAGTACGTATTAGGTGCAAATGTTTGGTATTCTCATGCTTTAGAGCTAAATATTTTCCGTTATGCCCAAGAGCTTTTTCTGCGGCTGCTGTATTGCTAGTTTACCAGTACCTATTAGGTGCTACACTTTGTATTCTAATATTTAGGAGCTTTCCTTTGCACCTGTTGCTTTAAGAATCGAAGTGTAACCCTTGTCTGAATCTTACTTTTGGTTGTGTCTCAGGTGTAGAAACCTGAATTTTGCAAGGCGGGAGTACTGTAACAACTGCAACATGTTTCGCCATGCACCAGTTGGAAGTCCTCGGAGAGGGTATCCTGGTCCACCTCCTCCACATGCTCCCCCAAGGCGTTTCCCTGGCCCTCCATTGGAACGCTCTCCTGGCAGGACCATGAACGGCTATAGGTCACCTCCTCGTGGTTGGGCTCGAGATGGCCCTAGGGAGTTTGGGGCAGGTGGTATACCACCTCCAAGGCATGATGGCCGGTTTTCTGATCACCACATACAGAGAGAACGGTTGGACTATCCCGAAGATGATTACAGAGGAAGAGGCAAGTTTGATAGGCCAATGCCAATGGACTGGGGTCATAGGGACCACGGAAGAGATGCCTTCTTCACAGGAAGGAGAGGATTTGAGAGGAGGCCACCATCTCCTCTGCTGCTGCCACCGCCACCACCACCACCCTCATTTCCTCACCGTGACCGGTGGACTCGTGATATTAGAGAGAGGAGCCGCTCCCCACTAAGAAGTGGCCCACCGCCCAAAAACTATCGCCGGGATATGTATGTAGGAAGGGGACGAGATGAACGGCGTGCTGTGGGGCGAGACAGAATCGGAAATGGATATTAGCAGGGAGCCAGGGGTCAGAGTTTGCAGGTGTAATTTTGGTTTAGTAGTCAGTCTCATGTTTTTGTCTAGAGAGGGAAGATATTATGACGGAGGACTGAACTCGCGGTGCTTTTTTTGTGGCCTTACATATTGTATGACTTAAAATAGGGTAAATACTAGTTTTTGCACCAGTCAAAGTTTTTGACGGGAAAAGGGTGTTGGAAATTTTTTTCCCTATGTTGTTTTTCTTTTGTTGTGGGTAGATAATTGCTTGAACTGAAACGACCCACGGTGGACTTGAACTGCTGCCGTCTTCCTGGACCATTCTGCACTCGCCCAAAGTCGTTGCGATCAACGTATGAATTCATATTTTTCCAGAAGCCTGCCACCTGCCGCAAGCGCAAGAGGCAAAGACAGTTTTGATGGGGCCTTTACTTGTCTCTGCCTATCGTGAAGAGTAAGGTAAGGAGTGGGGGCTAATTATATTAGGCATGGAGTAAAAATTAAAGATAAGGATAAAGTTATATTTTTTTTAGTTAAGTTTTTTATTTTTAAAGTTATTTATAAATATGAGGGTCGAAGAAAGAGGAAGAGCCGACGGGGGAATTCTTTTGTACCTTTGACATGGATGAAATCTTTAAATGACAATAAATTGTTATTTTTTATAAATTGTAAATATTGATATAATCTTAAATTATGTAAAATCTTCTACATTTTTGTGTTGGTTGTATGCATATATTATATTGTTTACATATTACTCTGAACAAATTACTTTCAATTTTTTGCAGAAATTATGTTCATTATGTTATGGAATCTGGGTATGATGAGCGAAACACGTTCCTTTTCGAGTCTATAAAGGAGGTTGATAAATTCACTTGTTAAATAAATTTACGCAACTTACTTGAAAATGAAAACGCTCTTCTGTAAAATAAAATGTTCCCCATGTTCCGTAAAGTTGTTGCTCCCACTCAATCTTTTCCATCTTTTTGCGAGATTATGGGTTTAGAATTTCTTTAAATCTCCGTTATCATTTCCAAATAATATATTTCGAGAACATATGATACAAAATACGAAAACAATAGTAGTAATAAATAGTGATAAAATTAATTAATAATAATAACCTTCAAAACTTTAACACGCGTATGGACAGCATACAAGAAATCAGTAAATTCCAAACAACCTGCTTAACACAGTAAATTCAATTTTCAAAATTAATTTTTTAAAGTTAACAACGAATTATTCATAAGTGTAAATTCAATCTCGGCCGTCCGTTTGCTGCGTCGTCCCACATGGAGAATCTGCTATCTCTCCCTCGGAATCCTTTGCCTCCAAGTGAGCGACTCCTGGGTGGCTCTTTAGCGCCAATTTTATTTTCTTTTCACTTTTACCGGAGCGTAAACCACATCGAATTCCCACGTTTTCCACCCATCTTACGTTTTCTCTCGTCGCCAATCATATTCGCCCACGTCTCTACATGTCAACTCAAAGCGCCATACTCGCAACGTGGCAAGGTTCCAGCAGTGGTCAAGAGTAGCGGATAAATTTTCCATTTATTGAATTCCGCTCAAACTTACTTTTGTAGAAATTGTTATTCTCCTTGATCTCCTTGATCCCCTTGATCCTACGGTCAACCAGTGACTACTCACACTCCTATGAATTCGTAGCGTCCGATCAATAATTCCAATTTCCACCGTCGGATTAAACGACAGTGCTGATCCTGCCGTCCAATATTCACAAAATTGAATTTCAAAAGCTTGGGAGAGAGGGAGAGAGGAGACGAACGACAAAAGGTCCCTTCGCACCTCTCTTCTTCTTCCTCCTCTTCGCCCCCCCTCCCTCCCTCATTGCTTTCTGTCAAGGTGTCATACTCTGTCTCTATCCTCGAAAATCTTTGAAATTTTGTAGTTTTTTGAATTCCTCTCTTTGTGTGCGAATCGAAACCCTCTCAATTTCGGTCAGTATTCACTGAACTTCGGGTTAAATTTTGAGCTGCGAAATTTTTTGTTTTTCTATATTTGAATTTGTATTGGTGGTTTGCGATTCAGTTTTGGATCTGAAACCACGTGAATTTGTGGGATTTCTGTGATTATTTGGGAGTAATCAAGGGATTGAGTTATTGAAAAAAGAAGGAAATTTGAATTTGATGGAGGAGGGTGAAGGAAGCGATTTCCCTCCGAAGAAATCTCAATCGGACGGCGTGGCGGCCTCGGCGTCGACAGAGGCTCCGGCGACGAAGAAGCTCGCCAGGCAGCTGGATTTCACGGGCGGTGCGGGCTCTGGTAGTGTGGTCCTGCCGGAGCACCCGCAGCCACAATTGAAGTTGGAGTCACATCCACAGCCGCCTCCGCAGCCACAGCCACCGCCACAGCCGCAACTACAAACGCTTATGGTAGCAGCCTCGGTGACGGTGGCGCCGGCGCAGACGCAGCCGCATGCGATGGCGATGTCGGTGCCACCGCCGCATACGGCTCATCCGCCAGTGAGGGTTGTGTAAGTTTGTTGAATTCCGGCTTTTGAGTAATAAAATTTTGATAGTTTTTGGGAAATTGGTTTGTTGAGAATAATCCTAAATTATTTTGAAAGATTTCCTCTTTTCGAGGAGTTCTTACATTTCTTCAAGAAGGCATAGTTATTTGATTTGGAAGTTTCGGCTGATGTGCAGGGAAGCTTGTGTCGTTGCGTTTCCTGGTTTACTGAGAAAATTCCTGATTTGTTTGAAATATTTGCTTTTGGCGTTTGAAGTTGCTTTGTTTTTTGAAATTTGAAGGGCCATGATTGGCATCTTAGCTAATGAAATTACGGTGGTTCCTCTTTATGCTCTTTTATTCCAATTTGGTTACTTGATTCTGGCCTTTGTTGATCGTTTAGTCATTTATTTGCTATACTTATAGAGCTTTGGGAAGATTAATTTCTTTCATTAACATAATCTTTAGTACTTTTAATCACCAAAAAGTCTGCAATTTGTTTATCACCCATGTTCATATTGTTCAAAAAGGTATAGGGGGATTCGTTTTTCTACTCATTTGTCAGTAGAGTTCAAGAATATACTTTAATATTATCTCTTTGTTAATTCTCCTTGTTATAGATATGTTCTGTAATGGCGTATCAGTTTACCTATGCTGCATCTATGAAATTGTAACTCTATTAGCTTTTCTTTGTCTACTTTTTTTCTGTACTTGTGCTTTGGTAAAAGTTACTTAAGCTAATCAGTCCGTGTTCCCAAAAGGACAGGATGCTGAATACCCGAATGAAAGTGGGATTGCCGTTGCTTTGCATTGAGATCATTTAAGAGTAATTTGGTTTAGGTTAACTAATATGGTTGAGTTCTTACCTTAAGTTTTATCTATATAGAAAAGACACATTTGTTCTGAAATTATAAGTTTGTGGAAGCAGTTTTAGATGCATGAATACTTTACCATTGTGGTATATGATAGAAGCGTGATATCTTTCTGTTAATTTTGGTGTTTCCATACTGTTTCTTTCTGCAGAAAACCGGATTCACCAAAGTCAAGGCCAAGATCCAATTCTGAAGTCAAAGATGCTACTCCAAAGAAGCAAAAACAATGCAACTGTAAACACTCGCGATGCTTGAAGTTGTAAGCACAGGGCCATTTTATGTTCTACTCTTTAATTCCTATGCTTGTGTACAGATATCTTTATATTATTCATGTATACAGGTGCACATATAGGCATGCATGTATAAATACTTTTCTATATTTGAATTACTGTGCTGATGTATATATTCACACAGTTATATAAGTACATGTTTTTATCGATTCATTTACAGAACTACACAATAATACCGTTTGATAAGGTGTTGTGGTCTGCCTGACATCTTTTACCATTTTATTCTGGGTTCCATGACAAGAGCTGGTGACATTTTACGTTCAGAATCTTTATGAACCAAAAAGGAAGATGATAATGCAACTCTTAACCCATTCTTTCTTCTTTTAGCTAAGGATATGTTTTCAGATGCAATTTTTGAAGTCCATCAAGGAGATAAATCTGAACTGTAGCTGGTGGTATTTGGGCGCTCTTTGAGTAGTACATATGCTTTGCTATTGACATTTGGAATTTTCCATTGTGCACAGATTGTTGAATCAGCCAAATAGATTATGGTGAAAATTGGTTGGGTTTGGGGAGGCTGAAGGCTGGTGATAACACGATTATAACAGCAATGAATGACAATGCGTAGTATCTTCTTCTCACACTTTCAACGAAAAGTGCTTTTGTGAATGAGGATTAAAAATTGTATATAACAAACATGTGCCTTCATGTGTGTTTGATTAACTTAACACATTGTATGAGGACATCTGTAAGTCCATAACCTATGCTTACTGAAGCATAAAAATACACGAGCCTGATCCTTTGTTTCTAGTGGCATACACCAAACTCTCTGTGACTCTTAACATTTTGTTCCTGTTAATGTTTCTTAATTATCTTGTGGTCACTTCTTTTTCATATAAATTTTAGGCAACTTACTATTTCTTGTGAGATTTCTTTTACTAATGTGAAGCTTGTTTTCTCAATGTTACCATAAACAGGTATTGTGAATGTTTTGCATCTGGAATATATTGTGATGGATGCAACTGTGTTAATTGTTACAACAATGTTGAAAATGAAGCTGCTAGGCGAGAAGCTGTTGAAGCTACTTTAGAGCGTAATCCCAATGCATTCAGGCCAAAAATTGCCAGCAGCCCACATGCCTTGCGCGACAGTCGGGTATGTTACTCTGACAATGCTGTGTTCAATTTAGTTTATCAGGTATTGGGGTAACCTTTTTGTTTTCGGTTGAGACATGACATGTAAGAAATCTAAATTTTTAGTCATCTTGTAATTAGTGGAGCCGTCAATGTTTCTAGGGGGTTGCCTTATTGCATCTTTCTCATTGCAAATGATTCACTAAAACTCGTGACAGTAGCAATTTACTATATTGTTTGTAGTTTCATACGTACACAAGATAATCAGTAAAAAAATGATAGATTATCATATAATATCAATTAAACAATTAAAATTTTCATTTCATATAAACTTAAGTTTTTGGGATAAGTGATGATCTGACATGGTAACAGGACAGAAATCTTAAGTTTTCTATTTTAAATTTAAGTTATATGTTTTTTATGTTAAGTTTCATTTGTTAAGGTATAACTTGAGTGCACACCTGAGGGAGGGAATTAGAATATTATTAAAGAATTAACATCTAAATTTTCTATAGTTTAGGCTTTGGCATAACTACTGATTTAAAAAGGAATTGATGGTGTTTGATTGGACTTCACCATTATATGCATCTTTTAGTCCTTTTTTTTTTAATAAAAAAAATTATTATAGCCCGTTAGAATATTTTGTGAAATTTTATTTGATCATTCTGACTTAGAAAGAAAAATTTACATTTTCTTAACTAGTCAATTGAAATGAGTACCTTGTCTATTCAATAATTAAAATGTGTGCTTTTAATACACTTCTAAACATTATTCCTTGACAAACATTTGATCTTGTCTTGAATTATATGCAGGAGGAGGCTGGGGAAGTTCTAATATTGGGAAAGCACAACAAGGGATGCCATTGCAAAAAATCAGGTTGCCTCAAAAAGTACTGTGAGTGCTTCCAAGCCAACATTCTATGCTCTGAAAATTGTAAATGCATAGACTGCAAGAACTTTGAGGGTAGTGAAGAAAGACAGGCTTTATTCCATGGAGATCAAGGGAACAGCATGGCATATATTCAACAGGCAGCAAATGCTGCCATAACCGGAGCTATTGGATCCTCTGGGTATGCATCCCCTCCAATATCGAAGAAAAGAAGAGGTCAAGACCTCTTCTTTGCTTCAGCAGCGAAGGATCCATCCGTTCACCGGCTTGGGCAGTTTCAACAGGTAAAGTTGATCTTGGCATATTGAAAAGTGTATGTTTAGTGTTTGATATCTAAAAATGGAGTGAATGACTATTGTGAGCTGAATTCTGGCTCCAAGTTAAATCACTTGATCATGTCTGTTTTTTTAATGATTTTAGTATTTTTTTTTTTTTTTTTAAAGAAAAGAAGCTAAATGAGGTTCTTAATAATTGTCTCTGCATTGGTAGGGAATCACCACTGACCCTTTAATCTTGTGATTCTTGTGAGAATGATTATTTACTACCTCTGAATTTGTTTTGTTTTGACATTTGGGTACTACCTTGAGAGTTCATGATAGTATCTTTAAGTTTATTTTTCCATGTTTATCAGGCAAATCATCTCAAAGCTTCTGCACCCTCCTCTTCCTTGCCATCCGTTCCAGGTTCTCGTATTGGTGGTACTGCAGCATTAGGCGCTTCAAAATTTACATACAGGTAAAAATGGTCGTATTCAGGGAGATTGTCATTAACCTTTTTGGTACAATACTAACTTAAATATGCTTGTTGAAGGTCTCTTTTAGCAGACATTATCCAACCACAGGATGTTAGGGAACTTTGCTCAGTTTTGGTGGTACTAGCAGGGGAAGCTGCCAGAACAATTGCAGGTATATCCTGATTCATGCATAAGAAGCTTGTATTACCACCTGGGTACAGCAGTATCTAATTTACCAATACTGGGGATTTTAGGTGCATTTATAGGTGTTGTAGGATTATTTATAGAAGAGTTTAGTGTTGATTCTATATTGTATGATGAAGTATGATGAACTTGATTTATGTGTCCAGAGCAAAGAAATGCAACAGAAAAGCATTTGGAAGATCAGACAGAAACTTCCCATGCTTCATCTACTCTAGAAAGGTTTCAAAGCCAGAAGGAACCTGATGTTGAGAAAGCTGCGACTGATGATTGTTCAAGTGCAACCCAGGCCGACAAAGCTGGTGCGGAAGATTCCAGTTCAGATGGTGCTGATGTGCCAAAAGGAAGGCCAATGTCTCCCGGAACTTTAGCATTGATGTGTGATGAAGTAGATGCGGTGTTCATGGCATCTGCTTCGTCTGATGGGTTGATGGGCCATGGCAACACATCTTCTCAGTTGCATGATGGACAGGGCATGACAGAGGTCTTTAGAGAGCAGGAGAGGATTGTTCTGACAAAACTTCGAGATTGTCTTAATAGGATCATTACTTCTGGAGAAATAAGAGGCAAGTTAATCTTCCTTTAAGTTTTTACTATTAGCTGTTGCAAGAAAAATAGCAACAACAATTTTTTGAAGCAAATGAATTATTGTTTTGGACCAAAAAAAAAGAAAAAGAAAATTCAAGAAAGAACCCACAAATGTAGGATAACATTCCCCCTGTTATCAATTTTTAAAAATAAATTATGGGTGATGGAACAAATATTTCAGTGAGTTTCTTTCACTTTCTTAGGTTGGTTGTTCCTTATGGTGTATGCAAAATTTAAAGATGGCTTCGCTGCAATCAAGAGTTCTGCAAGACTACCATCAGCCAGCTATAAATTATGCATACCACTTGGTTCTTTGATGTTTCTGCTTTGTCTAACCTGTTCTATTATAACAAATCTGAACTTTCTTGGTATAAATGGGGTGCCATACCTGTATGGTATAATTCACAGATATATGAAAACAATTAACAACAGTTAATTGCAGGCTCTAGTGTTGAGAATTGATGACATCTGCATGACATATTACAGAGACAAACTGTTCATCACAAGCCAGAAGTGAATTCGGGCCTCAAAAGGACTTACTAAGCAACGGCGCTGCCAATTCCAACGTCAAAACTGAAGCTGGGCTTCAACAGGGATCAGTTAAAAATGGTGTTGCACAAACTGCTATTCCAGCTACGGCCAAGGCATCTGCCCAGATGATCACTCCAGCAGTTACTACCTCTTGTAATGACCTCCCAAAAATTCCACTACTCCCTGAAAATGGCGATAGTAAACAGATGACTGAGAGAGAGACGTAAAAAGATTACAACATAGAAGTTGGCCAAGGTATTCCTCTTTCCAAAATACTACACAATTCATGGATTTTCTTCAATGGAGAGTCACAGCAAGGTATTGGGCCTCATTGCTAGAGCTGACAGGGATCTAATCTAATGTTTCTTTTTCTTCTCTTTCATTGTTATTTTTCTACGCCATTAATATATTTCTAAATTAATTTCCAGCGTCAATCATAGTTTGAGCACAAAGTGGTGTAATATGCGGCGCCTTGTAATTGCTTATGATATCATTTAGATTATTAAATATCAGGGACAGTATAGCTTGTATTGTTAGGCATTTAGGAAGATTTTTAACTCTTCACATCTTTAGAGAAACAAAGAGTAGGTTGATAATTATTGTGAAATACGCTTCTTAGAAGTTCTTGAAGAGCAATTTGCTCAATGTTTTTTTGGTTTATCTTGGTAATTTTAAATATGCATACCAGTGGCTTCACACAATAATATATCATTCTTCCATGCGCTTGGGAAATGATGTGCTTTTTTATTTTATTTTATTTATACGGCTATGCAATTATTGATCCTCAAAAACTAGTTTTGTTCCTTAATTAAAATTGCGATTCAATCTCAAAATAGTATGACTTTATGTATTTCATTCTGCATTAATGACAGTTCATGTATTGCAGGTTATAGACCATATCTATGGAAAGGAACCTAAAAGTTGCATGGTACTTCCTTATCCAATACTAGAAAAAGTGGATAGACACGTGGTTAATGAGTGAAAAAAGCAGTCGAATATACTACCGTAGGTGAGTGTTACATGATGATATCTGATCACAGTAAATGAGTATAGATTGACAACAGGTGAGAATAGAGTAAAATAAAATGATTTGAGACTCATTATTATAGGGCACCTGGTAGTTTCGACAGGCTAGTCTCGTTGGCGTGCTCCACCCCTAAAACGCAATGTTTACATCCAAGGGTAGAGATGTTGTGCAAGTAGCCAATCCTTCGGCTAGGGTGAAGCCACAAGATCCCTATCAAAGCCTTCCTTCTTGATGACGTGCTGTTGAAGTCTTTCAAAATTATGTATCAATTGTTGGGGGCACAGGCCAACTTGCTGTACTGAGAACCCAAATTTATTGCTGTTCAAATTGCATGAATCGATGATTACGGGTCAGCTGGAAAACAATTGCCCAGCTCCGATCCCTTGGACTAGTTGCATCCAACGAATCAAAAAATTGGCGCCATTTGCACACCTGAGCAGAAGGGGAAATACATATGTATTTTTAAAATTTATTTATTTAGGTATGGACCCAAACTCATGTGCTTAAGTATTAAGACCTAGAACTAAGAGGCCTTAAGTCTTGTTGGTTTACTACCACTCATGCACACAAGTATTAAATCTAAAACTAAGAAACCTTAGGCCTTAATAGCTTATCATTGAATTAACAAGTCATTGAACTTTAGGTTATCCATTTCTCTCTGATTTGAGATGCGGTGGAAAATGAGTTATAGGTGTCAGTAAAGCTAAAGACAACTTAGAAGTGTAGGACTCGGGAGTTTCTGGTAAGAATGATAGAGAAACCACATTCAGATTGTCATCGAAAAAGTGCAGCAAGGAGATGTAAATCGAAATAGGAAAAGTTGTGTAAGCACGCGTTGGAACTTGGCTGAAAAGACGTACGAGAATTCAGCATTCCTCTTCGTCGCTTCAAATTAATATAGAAATAAGGCAAATTATTCTGTACTTCATTTTCCTTCATAAGAAAGGCACGACTGTGTTTCTATTGTAAATGGAAAGACCCCAAGGAATCCTTCTAGTTCCAAGAAACACACGGGTAAATAACTCGCCCTCGCCCAGATAAATTTGCAAGTCAAAAGATAATATAAAAAGGCAACAAGAAGAAAATGTAATCTTATTATTTATGTATTATCTGAAAACGTCAAATACATCACTTCTTATTAACCAACCGGACAAACAAACAACTTTATTTTCGCCATGCTCCTTGTGCTTTTGGTCGGAGTAAATATGAAATTACTGCTTACAAGCGTGACTTTGATACTGGAGACGGTGAAGCAGGTGCGCTCTACAAAAGAAACCAAGAATGTCATTTACTTTTTTGTGAAGAAACTAATTCATTGCCAAAAGTTATACACTAGAAAAATACGAAACAAAGTACAAGAAACTGATCCATAAGGTGTCCAACTTAATGCCAGTCAATTAATCTTCCTACCAACTGAAAGCAGCATGTTTCCTAATGTTAAATTGGTGGATGCAAGAGGAGACGTCAGAATAAACAACGACAATAGGGAGTCTTACCAATGGGATGCCTCTTGTCACTCGTTCTTCCAAATACCTTGAGGGTTTATAAAAATTGCCATATAGTTCTGACCATTTCTTGAGACTTGAATAAATATGTTTAGGCCCAATCGCATCTGCCCAGAAAACAAGACCGCCACTGCAAAAGAGAAGTTATTGCTGAGAGATTACAAAGTACTACTCTCGGGCAAAACACGCGTAGGAGTCACAAGACACCATATTCAGGATTCTATCTACCATACCAAACAAGGGAATTTACACAGACTTGAGCCCATTTCAGAAAATAACTGTGAAAACAGTAAGTCCTCATTCACAGTAATGCAATCCTGATGTTTGCAGAATAACCATCGACAGGACAAAATAATCCCTTTACTTAATAAACCAAATATTTTAATTTGTAGATTACTATAGAGGAGAACTGGATTCACCGAGAGATATATTATGCATTCAAGATATGGCAACTTATTGGCATACAATAGGTCAACAGGCTGGGTGCGGTCAACACGCATTCAAAGATGTTATGTGTACAGAACACAGAACCCTTAACTGGCAAGAGATGAACTCAAAATGAGAAGACTGGATACATACAAATCTGGAAGAACATAAAAAATATGTGCATACAATCAACTGAATAACATTTGCACTGGATCAAAATATTTCAGGATGGATCTAAAAAGTGTTTGAAATAGGAAATGATACCTTGAAAGTGCAACTTAAGAAGATACTGCTCATAAAGCCACTCACCGGTAAGATGGAAAACTCATTCCAAGAACAGATGCAATGTCAAGGTCTGATGCTTGAGCAACTACTCCTTCATCTAGGACACGGCATGCCTCATTAACCACCGGAAAGAGTATCATCTCCACTATTTCTTGGTCAGTAACAGATATAGCCTGCGAGTATCAACATAATCCAGCATAAATATTAGTTGAGATTGAAGACTGAGTTTGCATCACAAGATTAATGGTAGGCTAACAATGATTTGAAGTAGTACAATGTACTGGAATCAGCACTTTTAATGTATTTATGCAGGGCAAATATACCTTCCCACTAGGCATAATACTAGTAAGTCGTCTAGACTCCTCAACAATTGGTAACACAGAGGGGTCGGGTTTGGGCTTGCTCCCCTTTTCATAAATGTACCATCCTTTTCCGTTGCTTTTACCTAAACAATAGTAGCCCAAGTCATAAAGAAGAAGAAAAAGATTTGCAACTTCAAGAAAATATGCAAGATTCGTATGGTTGGTATAGATGTCTTGATTTACCATTTCTTCCACTTTTCAACAATAGCTCAATCAATGGTGACTCAAATGTGCGGTCAGGAAATGAATTAGAAAATTGTTTCCCAACTGCAAAGTATACTCCATATCCTGCTACATCTTGAAGCCTGCAAGTCAAGGAGACAATGTAATCAACATCGTGGCCTGAAATGATAGTTCAGGTTACTGTTCTGAGGCCTTCTATGTGGTCAGAATGTAAAGAGCTTCGAGGCAGGAAGCTTAAATCGCCTAATGCTTTTTCCTCCGTAGTTTCTTCTCCAGCCAAATTAAAACTTGAATTTTCCTCATTATTTTTATTTTTTCTTCCATTAAGGTCACCCCGATGGGGTTGGGAAGCGCCTTGGCATATGCTGTGGCCAAAAACATGTTCATAACATGCACACACGTATAGTGAAATAAATAAAAGTGTAGATGTTAGGGGAAGAAGATTACTGGAAGGGACCCATGGGGAAGCCAAAACCGCTGATTGCCTTGTCAATTCTGAACAAATCCACACCTAAATTTACCAGAACATGTGCACCTTGTGAATATGGGAAAAATGTCCGATTGACTGCAAAACCAGTGCAATTGCCCACTACCACAGGAACTTTCTTAATAATTTTCCCGACTGTCATGAGATCAAGAATTACTTGAGCAGATGTCCTCTCTGTCCTTACAATCTCCAGCAGAGGCATCACATGAGCAGGACTGTTGATCAAAGATCCATGTTAACCAAGGCATATGTGAGAGGCATCATGATCAATAGAAATGTTTAAATTAAAGAAGAGTGATACAAAAGTACAAAATTTCATGGTATAATGATGAGAGACCTGACAGATTGCCACCAGACAATAATGGTATTCACAAACTTAACAGCAAGAAGCTGAAGCAGCCAACTCACAAAAAATAAAGAAATTCCAACATACGACAATCATAAATGATACATATGCTTGATTCATGGAAAGCAAAAAAGAAAAAGACAGGCCTCAACTCGTACTACACAAAAAATATGATGAGAAACATAAAATAGCTCACAATTAATGGGTTCCCTATGAGATAATTGGGAATGGAGCAGGTCCTTTTCATATGAACGTGAAGGGCTTAGGAGTACTTTAGGGGAGCAAATCTACTAGAAACTAGAGTATCCTGGTTTTTGTTTTATGAGGACTTTTCCTTCATGCAGATAAGTGAGTTTCTGCTTCAGATCATATTCCTGTGATACAAGACCCTCATAGTTCAATATTTGAGTGTCCCTCTGCTGGCTGAGCAGCTAAGGATCCAGAGTTAGCAGCTATTTATACGTTCCTAAATGCATGATGAGTGGGCACATTTTGATATCTACTGCAAAATGTCTAAAGGCAGTATCTGGTTGGTTGAGTGTGATACACCAGATACCATTCTAAACCAAAATCAGACAACTAATTAGAAGGTGTAAAGCATAAATATCAACCTTTATATGCAAACATATGATAGAGACCATGCATTAGCAAAGAGATGAAATAACCTGAAAAAATGTGCCCCCACAATGCGATCTTGAGAGCTGGTCTTTTCTCCAACTAAATTGAGATCAATGGTTGATGTGTTTGTTGCCAAAATGCAGTGGGCAGTGCAGGCCTTCTCAATTTCACTAAATATTTTTTGTTTTAAAGGAACATTTTCAATGGCAGCCTGCAAAAAAGGATTAAATGAACGATGTTAAACAGCAGCACTAAGGATTGACCATTTATAAGATGTTTCACTATCAGACAAAAACAAGATAATGAGCAGATGGGGGAGACCGCATTGCATAAACATTAACAAAACAAACACATCTTTGCCAAGTGTAGACTGAATTAATATGTTGTGTTCTACAAACAAAAACTATTGCTTCAAGGATTTTGTAGATTTGAAAACTTCCAAGTTTCACTATCAGATTCAGTTTTGAGCCCACCTCAATGACCATATCCAACTCTTTAAAGTCTGAGTAGTCCAATACACCTTTAAGCATTGATAACGTTTTTTCTGCCTTGTTCCGTGTCAGCTTTCCCCTTTTTACTAAGTTTTGCACATTTCCTGTCAGGAAAATGAGAGTAGTAAGTTCCCTATGACATGAAAACCTAAATAGTCAGACCAGAAAAGAACACAAAAGAAAAGGAACAAAAAGAAAAAAGAAAAAAGAAAAAAGAAAAAAGAAGGTAAATGCAGCATTCGACAGACTCCTTAACAGATTTCTCCATCTACACATTGGCAGATTCCTTTACCCTTAATTCTAAAAGAATGTGGATCAAAACGGGTCATTAATCTTAGTTTGGTGTCATTTTCCATTGTTGACTTATAGATGTGGATAAAATCTAAATAATCAGGAATTCATCTGTGAAAATCTAATCCCAAAGAGGCAGCTTAAATTTAGAGGCACAATGTTTAGGACAATAAGTGACCACTTTTCATCAATTACACCATGTAACATTTGGTTAAGATGCTGCAAATATTGTTCATCCCAAGCAAAAGCAAATTAGAATAGAAGCAACATTTCAAATCCGAGTGACTGCTGTGAATAAAGTAAACACCTTCTATTGTTCTTATTCCCTTCAGAAGATATTCAGCATTTATTTCCTTGAGCACAACATATATGTTGCTCAAAATAAGAGCAGTAGCTATCCCAGAACCCATTAGACCTCCCCCAATAACAGCAACTTTCTTTATATGCCTTGGTTTAAGTCCAATATCAGTGACGTTAGGCACCTGTATATACATTTGCAAAAGAGAAAGATTAAGAAAATGAGTTCAATTTCATTAATACAAATCTGGGTAACTTGATAATCAGCCAATTAGGCTCAAATTAACCATAAATGTCCAGAAACTAACAAATAAAAAGCAAGAATATTCATTCTTCAGTGAATCGACTATGATCACACAGCTGATTATTAACAACTCAAACATCCAGCATTAATCTGATCATTATTAAAACGAATTAGATGCAGAAGAAAACAAAAAAAAAAAAACAATCCTACTTCTTAAACTGAGAAAGAAAAAAGGGGATTTATGTTCTTCAAAATCTCGGAACATGAATCTTCTTCTCGAACTAAGAATCTTATAGGGATGGCATAAGCAATATAACAACTCATGATATTGAAAAGACATCATATCCCCCAATTAGCTATATAATACTTTCAATTAACAGAAAAAGAGTTCAAACCTGTAATTAGCATGTATTGGAAAACTTAGCTAGTATAGATTGATGCTCGGAAGAGAGATCCAGACAAACTAAACAAAATAACTAAGTCCAGTAGAAATCATGAAAATCACAAAACTATAATATAACAAGTATTGCAACAAATTATGCCTTAATTTTCTTTAAGTTCGGAGTGTTATACCGTAATCATGGAAACCAAGATTAAATAAAACTTTGTTGGCAGACCCAGATAAAAAATTTGGCTTGGTTCAGTAACCATGCAAAACAATTGCCACTAAAAAACTAAGAGCCACCAACCCCAGATTCTGTAGGCCCTGGGTTTCAACAACTTAGCCCAAATTCCAAGAGAATTGCCTTTTTGCAATGTAAATTGAATTAATCTTGCATTGCATTTTGACAGAAGACAAGATACCAGCCCTTAGCGAACAAACTACAAATATCTGCTAAACTTCTAAACTGAAAAAATAAGAAAGAGCCAGAGGAGGGTACAATCATCGTCTTTAGTACCTTGGATGTCGCACGTTGGGCAAAAAAGATATGAACAAGTCCTTTTGCAGTGTCTGATAGGATTAACTCCTTAAATAACTTTGCCTCCTGCGATAATAATTTCAGTTGTTAGCACATGCATGAACTGTTGAGAAGCAGGCTGTTCATAAACATCAACTTATGATTTCTGGGGCACCAAGCATGCCTACTCTGGCAAACGAAAACAAATATATCACTGCTCGAGGAAAGGAAACCGTAAATATCAAGTACTATAAAAGAGAACAACTTTTTACTCCATACGAACAAGATTTACGCATGATAACACTACCTCCCATTACCAATTTTACCTTTAGAATTCCACTATATCCTCCATGGACAATGCCCTCCTCAATTGCATCAAGGCAGGCCTGGTACTGAGGCAGATGTGGGGCAGTTTTCTTAGCTTGTCGGCTCGCAATTTTTAAAACATTACGTGCTTCAGATAGGGAACCAATTTTATCTGTCCTGCGAAGGGAACGCATCCATGGCTTCCGCCTATCTGCAATGTCTAAAGCCCACTGCCGAGATACTTTCAGCAACTCTTCAGAAGCCACAATAGCATCAATAAGACCTAGCTTTTTCCCTTCCTCTGACATGATTGGTTTGGATGACTGCAAATTGTATTTGAATGGATTAGTAGAAAGGAATTCAACCACTTACACAAGAGACAAAGAAGTTGACAAACAAAATTATTCAGACAAAAGAGCACAACGGAAGTTCAACTCTTAGCACAGCATATTTGCAGTAAGGAACTTTAATGGATCCCTAGTTACTTATTTTTCTTGCTGGAAGTTCAAAGCATGCAATAAAGTTTCACGGCTGATGATTCAAAAAGAATTTGTTACTCCTAGAGAAAGGACATAGATGTTAAAATGCACTGGAAAGCGACAAATCAACCAATGCAAGATAAAGGAATGCTCAATGAAAAACCTTTTAAATTCCACCCCATTCAACTTTCTCTAAATCCAATACAACAGTTTATCAAGCCAGTGATTTTATATTTTTAAGTGAATTTTAATGACACTGTAATCACACAAATTCCACAGTTTTTCCCTCCCACCCACCCCAACTTTTCACTTCTAGACCAGGTTGATTTCCTCGAGTATCTACTCCTTCCTTGCCTCAAAAAGAAAATAAACGAATCTAGCTTCTCAATGACTGCTATCTTACACCGGAGAAATAGGATTCTTGGGTCTTGTTTAAATATGAATTTGTCCTTCTAATTAATAACCTAGCTCTTGGATTGGATTTTAAGCTTTTTAACATAGCTGCCCATCACAAAAACCAGAGCACGTGTAACAGTAACTAGAATAACTGAGAAGTGTAGAAATTCCGCTACAACCTCCAGCCAACAGGTTGTGGAAAAAAAAAATCTGGGTGGGGGGTATTTACCAGCATCATCTCAACAGCCTTTGACAGTCCCACAAGCCTTGGAAGACATTGTGTGCCTTACAAAATGACCAATTAATCCAAGGTCATACAGATGAAAAATTAAACATTTAAAACAAACTGAGTGTGTGTGAGAACAGGTGTACCTCCAAACCCAGGAATTACTCCAAGTGACAACTCAGGCAAGCCAAGTTGAGTTCTTGGTGCAGCAATACGTGCATGGCATCCCTGTAAGAGGCTAACCAGAATGAGGCAACCATGAAAAAACTACCAAATTCAATAACAAAGATAAAAAGAAAAAAGAGAGGCAAAGAAAGAACATTGTTCCTTCTTAAACAATGAACACAAACCATTGCCAACTCCAAGCCACCTCCAAGAGCCAGTCCTTCCACAGCAGCAACTATAGGCTTTTTGCAATCTGCGGTTATGAAGGGCAAGAGTAATAAGGCAAGTGTTAATTGGAAAAAAAAAAAAAAGAAAAAAGGAAAAAAAAGGAGCTCAGGTAATAGACTATAAAAACCACCAAAAAGACTTTCCTGATAACTTTCTGGTCTAGAGATCCGGATGATTAAAAGTTGGGAAAGTACCTTCCATTCTGTTGACAATAAGTTCGACTGACACGAAAGGCACGAGCGAAACGTCCCCTGCCAGACCAAACAATACAAGTACAAAACCTATCATTTAAATTCTACATTTCTATAGCTCAAAGATAGATAGTATGTCAAACTAACGTACCAGTCTCGTGAACCTTCTCGAAAACATTGATATCAAACCCACCAGAAAATCTTCCACCTTTGCCTTCAATGAACAAATACCACGCCCAGAAGAGTAAGAGGCCAATATCGACCTATCACTATCACTCTCACAACAGGAATTACAACGGAAAATTTAAAAAATATCCACAAAGATCCACCCAACTTATCACAAACTTTTAAGAAATCCATGAAATAGATTTCCATTAGATCAATTTCCAAGACAATTTTCCCTAAGAACTACTAGGCAATCACCAGCTAACGGATCCATTCACTCAATCCAATGAAAGAAGATAAAACTTCACAGAGACAAGCTAGCGCAAAGCACCTCGCCAAAACAGCTATTTACCTGTCACGACAATAGCTTTCACATCATTTCTCCTCGCCGCCTCGTCAAATTTCTGCTCCAACCCCGTAATAACTGCACCAACCAACACAAGATTCAGGTAAAGCCAAACTATACAATCGGAAACTAACATCAAAGCGGGTGCGCAGCTCACTTGGAATAGCCATCGCGTTAACCGGTGGATTGGAAATGGTGATTACTCCGACGCCGTCGTTCCCGACCTCCAAGGTAACACTTACCTTCGCCATAGCTTCCAAGAATCAGAGAGAACCTAGGTTTCGAAGAAGCTGAAGACCAAGATCCCCCAATGACGAAGACAATCCTTCGGATAGGAATCGGGGAGATTTATAAAAAGCGCGCCCGCGCCCAGCGGGACTTGTCACTAGTGCTTTGGTCCACGCTGTTAGTGAACTTTTTACCTCGTGTTTCTCACAGTAGATAAGCTTTGGCGAAGACTGAAAGATGATTGGATGTTCCAAGCCTTTGAAGTCAACGGAATGAGACCGTTCCTGTCCTTCACTAATCAGGTTTCCGAGGCACTGTCAACTGTCAAAGCTCCCCTGGGAGAGCACCTGCGTAATCTCTCCCCTGGGAGAGCACCAGCGTAATCTTTACTGAGAAGGGAAACGACGAGGAACCTTTGTTAACGTTTTCCTCACCAAAAAAAAAACCATTGCTGGGAACCGCTCCATGGACGAAATTACCCAACGCTTTCCTATCACCGACACCAATCTTTATCTTAATTTATCTAAAGGATTATGTGTTTTTTCTTCACACAAAATTTAAGCACTGTAACTCAAATAGACACAGATGTGCTCCGATGTCAATTTCAGCTACAAGCAGGGAATTATAAAATAAGAAAAAAAATGAGAAAACTCTCAAATTTGATTATTTATGAAAAATCGAATTTCCTAATTTATACAATAAATTTTATTATTCAATATTAATACATAGGAAGCAAGAAAAATTCCTGTATAGATATGTTTCATTTGCTTTGACATGAAGAAGTCTTCTCGATTCTTCTTTTTCTTCTTTGAGCTTCCTCTCTTCTTGTCATTTTAGAAAATGACGTGGACAAAATTTCACAACATGTTAGCATTCTCGCGTCTTTGAATAAAATTCTAACAGCTCATTTGCTTCTTCCTTCTTCCTAACTTGCACAACACATCTACCAACACAATGAACATTTGTGGATATTTTGCTACTTCCTATTTCTAAGAAAAGTTATTTTGCTCTGTTTGCATATCCATGCTTACAAAGCAAATCAATGATAATACATAACAAAGTACATCAAGCATACACTTCAAACCAAATCGGCCACTCACCATGTCTTTGTGTAATTGAAGTGCAACCATTATGTTGCCCACACAACACAAACCCTTCACTAAAATACCAAATCTATAACATTAGGACTACAATCTAATTTTTCCATTTTTATGAACAACCCGAGTGCCTTATCAACTTTGTCCTCCATACACAAACCATTAATCATAGATGTTTAAGTTATAGTATTTGGACTACAACCCAATTTGTCCATTTTATTGAACAACCCGAGTGCTTTATCAATTTTATTCCCTTTACACAAACCATTTATTAACATAGTGAATGTCACCTCATTAGGTTGAACACCTTGATCCATTATCTCATAAAACAAATGTTGCACCTCCTCCAAGAAACCACTATGACATAAACCATGCATTAAAGTGTATAAACAACCACATTTGAGGATATTCCACTACTTTTCGTTTCCAAGAAAAGTTCTTTTGCCTTGTTCACATATCCATGCTTATAAGGCCAATAAATGATAATACCATAACAACCTACATTAGACTTATATGTTAAACCAAATAGATCATTCACCATGTCTTCTTATAATTGAAGTGCAATCATTGTGTTGCCTACACAACACAAACCTTTCACTAAGATACCAATGTATAAACATTAGGACTATAATCCAAATTTTCCATTTTCATGAACAACTCAGTCACCTCATCAACTCAATCCTCCTTACACAAACCTTTAATCATAGGTGCGAAAGTTACAATATTTGAACTATAACCCAATTTGAAGAAGTGGGTTTTTTGGTTTTTAGACATTCTTGTGAAGATTTGGGTTTAAGAGTTGTGGTGTGAGGACTTAAGAGAGTCAAGACAAGTTTAGGCTTTAGGTATTTAATATTAATTTTTATATTATTGTTGAGTTTATTAGATAATTAGTTTTTTTTATTATATATTTTTCTTTAAATAAGATTTAGGTTTTGAAATAGTCAAAACCTAATTATGTTAGGAGTCTTAACCCACTAGGAGCTAGGTTTATTTAATAGGAAGTAGGACAAGGAATTAGAGTCGTTTTGTGATTGAAACATGAATATTAGTCTCCATTGAAGAGAGAACTTAAGGTTTCAATCTTATAAATTTTTTTATTGATTTTCTATCATTATAAGGTATTCCGTTTGGAATTGACTCTAAATCTATAGTTGTTTTTGCCTATAATGTTTATTTGGGTTCTAAGAACATACTTCTAATTCTAGGGGTGTGACAATTGGTATCAAAGAGATGAAAGCCTAGCTTGTGGGGGGTACAAACCCATCAACAAGCTATGGTAGAATCACTTCAAGGTTTAGAGGTTTGCTTTCCAAAGTTGGAGGAGGTGCTAAACACAAGGAGGAAGGAGATAGGTGAAAAATTAGATAAAATTAGCAACAAAGTTGAAGAAATTAACGACAAAGTTGACGGACTTTGTGAAAAATTTGATCAAATTTAATAGAATTTTTTTTATCAACTTCAGAAGCTATTCACAATAGTGCAAGGCTAACACCATGGAGAAGAGAAGGAAAAAGGTAAGAAGAAGGTTGAAACTTTGAAGCAAATATTGTAAAAAGAAGATGACAGTGTGGGGGTCTTACCAAAAGACAATTTTGTGGTGGGAGAAAATATCATAGTGAAAAGCAATATCATGGAGGAAGATGTCATTTGGCAAATAACATCATAGTAGAAGATGGGAAAATAGTGAATTTGATAGAATTAACAAATAAATTACTTATTCTATTGTTGGAGAACTCAAAACAAGTCAAAGAGGTTGAAGCACCAATCTTTTTATAGGTTGCATTCAAGGAAACATCACTACAAGAAGAAAGAATGGCTGATTTGATCTCTATTTGGCTTTTTGATTTCTCCTATGAGATCAAATAGTTGGATTTTGGCAAGAAGGAACGAAACAAGTTTCTAGATGCTTTTGTCTTCTCTTGTATTGTGGAGCAGCTTTTACTTTTTTCTACTATATGAGTCGCCTTGTTGAGTTTCATTCGTCGAGGACAACCACAAGAAAATTCCTAGGCTTTAATTCTTTATCAATCCTTGAAGACAAGGATTTGGAGAGGGGATGGATTGTTAGGACCTAAGAGAGTCAAGATAGGTTTAGGCTTTGGGTATTTAATATTAAATTTTATTTTATTATTAATTTTATTAGATAATTAGGTTTTGTTTTATATTTTTCTTTAAATAAGATCTAGGGTTTGAAAAAGTTAAAACCCAATTATGTTAGGAGTTCTAAACCTAATAATATTAGACTAGAGACTATGTTTATTTAATATGAAGTATGGACAAGGAATTAGAGAGAATTGTATTATGATTGAAACTTAAGTATCAATCTCCACTGAAGAGGGAACTTAAGATTTCAGTCTTATAAACTTTTCTATTGATTTTTTTTTTTTTTTTTATCATTGTAAGGGATTCTGTTTGGAATTGACTTTGAATCTATAGGTGTTTTTGCATGTGGTGTTCACTTTGGTTCTAAAACACACCCTTAGTCCTAAGGGCATGACAATTAGATTACCTCTAGAGTTGGGTAACATGGAAATGATGATGTTATTGCATAGCGTAATAGCTTCAGCTCGACTAGTCTCAAGCTTGTTGGCTGAATCAAAAAGCTGGTGTTTAGTTTCATAAGGTGGGTTATATGTTCCCATTATTTGATGTTAATCATGTCTTGATGCTACAATTTTGGTAGATAGATAGCTTCATTTAGATTGTTACTAGGTTGTGTTCTTCCACAAAGTGTAAGAATAAGAAATTTAGGACACACTACCTACTTGTATGAGTGACTAAAAGAAATGCATTAGTGGTACTTCCAAATGCAGATGAAGTTCTATGTCATTGGATCTACTTGCATTTAGAAGTTCTCCAATTCTTGAAAAATTTAGAGGAACTTGAGTTTGATCTTCCAGTCTATATGGTGGGATAGATAACAATTGTATTGGCTAGATATAGACATTTTATAGATACCTAGGCTTGGGATATGAAACTATGGCAATTTTCTATAACATGGTAGAATATATTTGTATGTTTCATATGTTCTTGACTAATTAATGGAGTCTATTAAATTGGAAAAATGATTAAAAAATCCAGATTATTAGTAAGGCTCAATGGCATTTTCACAACCAAGTATTATGGATGTTTTACTCCCTTCTTAGATCCATATGATTATACTAAAAGCATAGTTGAAAAATTCAAGACGAGCATTGTGTAAAAGGAATGGGTGTATAGAAGAAAGGATTTACCATTATTGTTCTTGTTAATGAATATAAGGAGATCCTTAATATATTCTCTTCATTAGTTGTAATATTTTGTGTAACATTCCCATGTGTCATCCTTGCATTTATGTGTATACCTTATATAAAGTAGGTCATATGCCTATAAGAATAAGTTTAGTATTGTACAAATGCATTGCAGTAATCATAATAGTGGATTCCCACACTTGGTTGTATTTAGTCTATTACATGGTACCACAACCAAGTCAATCTTGAGACAACACTTCCACCTTTTTTTTTTTTTTTTTTTTTCCTTTTCTTCCTTGCCACATAGATGACTATCAATTAGAAATTTCCTTTGCATTTTTTTTTCCCAAAATTGCCATTCTAACCCTAGCCTTAAACATAAACCAATTTTTTTTACCCTTTTTTGCCCCTATTTTTCTATTTTTAATTATGAGATTGCCCTCACAATTGCTAGTAATTATGAGATTGCCCTTGCAGCTAATGCCCCCATCGTAATTATGAAATTGCCCCCAAAACCCCTAGCCATTTTCCCCAATTTCCTAAATCACCTTCTCTGACCAATCCATGGCCAGTTTTAACTCTTCTTCTGGTGCTACTCATCTTCTAGTGCTTATGTTCCTCTTGTGTCAATTTATGACCCTTGTCAACTCACGGTGGTTTATTTGCAAATCGATAAATAATCTTGTGTTGTTTGGTTAGGGAAGCCAACTATTACATTTGGTTATATTAGATTCGGATGGTGTTTTTGGCTTGTAACAAACTCAATTTTTTGACTGATGATCTCCCACGGCCATATGGAAATGGCAACGACACCTAATGCTAAGATCACTACCATGCCACTATCAAAGCATGGCTTATTAACTTAATGGAACCCTCACTTGAAAGTTTGGTCTCCAACATTGTAGATGTCATCAAAATTTAGGACACTTTTTAGGAAACCTTTGACAAGTCACTGAAACCCAATCCTATGGCCTAAAATAAGCCATCTTAGATATGAAACTACCGATAGTTTGCACCAATTTTGAGCTAACAAATTTCTTTGTCTACTTGAAAGAATTGATGAGAAACTTGAAATTTAAGAATCCTTGTGCATTGCACCTGTGTGGATTGTTCCTACAAGGTCAACCATTGTCTTTATGCAAAGAAGTAAGAAGATAGATCCATGACATTTCTCATGGAGTTGTCGAAAGAGTTTTAAAATTTTTGTACAATGGTTTGTATTGCAAGAAGCTTCCTAACCTCGAGAAAACTTTTCCCTTTCAAGTGATATTGATGGCAATGCTGCTACCTTTATTAGTGTGTAATTTGTCATTTGTAGTCTCACATAGGTTGGCTGAATTTTGCATACCTATTTGGCCGCCCCTATACTCATAGGCTCCTTTCACAAGCCATGCCCACTTTTACACCCACAATGGCCTAAATTGAATAGTAGCTTCTCTGGACCCACTACAAGAAACCAAGCCACATATGCAAGCCCTGTTTATTGTTAGTTGGGTATCCTTTTGGATGGAAGCCCAAACAAAAAGGTGGAAATAAAAGGAGACCCACTGGAACCACTACTCATAACACTGCCATAGAATCAACGAGCCATCTTAATCCTATTGGGGCTTATGGTGGGCTTCCACCTATCTTGTATGGGCCTCTTAGGCCTACCTTCCACTACTTTATGAAGCTTTTATGGTGTTTCAAATGAGCTTTTCTTGAACTTAAATTAGCAAAACAAGCTTCTAGCACTCCTTAATTAGATGAATCCTTTTGATTTTTTTTGCAAACTTCATAGGTAATTGTTTTTGCTCCACTTCTATTTCTTTCATTTGGATTATAGATTTAGGAACTAATGACCATATAACATGCAATTTAAATATTTTGGATTTTCATTTCCCTTATGCATTGCCCATATTTGTGTGTCTACCTAACCAAACCCATATGGGCTATTATTAGCCCAAACCACATTTAATCCTTAAACATGTCCTTTTTGGCCCCATCTTCAGCATAATCTTTCATCTATTTGCAAACTAATCCATGATACTAATTGTATGGCTTTTTTGTTCTGATAAATTTTATGCCTTGTAGCACTATATGACTGAGACACTTATTGGGCTTGGTAGGGTTAAGATGAGCCTCTATTTTTTATGCTTTGTTTTTCCAAAAAAATTTGTTTCATATTTTCTATTTTTTGTTTTCTGTTTCCAATCATCATTGTACTTTGAAGCAATTTCCTACTTGCAATTTTATTTTCGATAATAATGATTTTTCCTTTGGCACAAATGATTGGTTCATTCCTATTTAAAATCTTATGTTGTGAACGAAAAGCCAATTCATTGTTTAGACTTTTTTCTTGCCCAATTTGTCTACTTGTGAACCAAACACGAGGGTCATTCCTTATAAAGTCATATTTCCTTTTTGGAAATTTTTAACTTAGTTTACATGGATATTTAGGGACCTCATAAGCATCATATGCATGATGGTGTATGATATTTTCTCACCATTGTGGATGATTTTTCATGCACCACTTGGATTTTCTTCTTTAATACAAAAGTTTAGTTTTTTTCCCCCTTTAAAATCTAGTCATTTCTTTCTATGGTCCAAACTCAATTGAGACTCCTTGCCAAGTATATCTACTTTAACAACAACACCAAATTTTTGGTCCTTCAAGTGCACCTTTTCCTCTCCAATAAGGATATCATTCATGAGAGCTCTTTCGTTCATACCCTATAACAAAATGGTTGAACACAAACATGGTCACCTATTGGATGTGACACATGCTCTCTTATTTCAGTCCCATGTTCCCCCCTGTTTCTAGGGTGACTGTCTTTTAATTACAACTTATCATATCAATCGGCTTCCTTCCTCCTCCTTAGGGTGGCGTTTCTCTCAACAAGCATATTTTTGGCACACCATCACTCCTAGATCATCTACATATTTTTGGTTGTCAATGTTTTGCCACTATCCTTGGCATTCGTGACAAATTTAGCCCCCATGCCACTTATTGTATTTTCATGGGTTACCATTCTTAGTAGAAAGGTTACTGTCTTTTTTACCCCGTCATGTCATCTTTTGTGAGGATATTTTTTTTCCTTTACTTTGGCTCCCTACAGTTATGCCAAAACATTAGCTCCAATCATATTGCTAGGAGACTTATACACCTTTTCTTGCCTCCCTATTAATGTACCTAATGATGAACCCATTACCTTTGAGCCCTTTGTTTTCCATAATCTTCATTCCACACTATTAACTAACCTTGAACCATTTCCTCTGTCCCCTCTCTAGCCCCACCTGATCTCGTCACCCAGTGTGCTTACATAGTCCAGCCTGAGCCCACACCCTTTTCTCAATCAAACCTTTTTGCTTGTCATTTTGGTTGTGCCACTAAACCTCCCACCTAGATAGTTGATTACCTTTGTTTGACCTTACCTTTAGCTTTTTACATATCCTCTTATCCCATTTCTCAATATCTTTCCCTTGACCAATGCTACTCTTATCACCAACACTTCATTGCATTTATGTTTATTGTTTATGAACCTTACACCTTTCAAGAAGTCCTTACTACCCTTCACAAAGTTCATGCCATGAATCATGAACTTGTTGTCCTTAAAGTCTATCACACTTGGGATGTGGTCACTTTACCTCCTGGTTGCCATTCTATTGGTTGTAAGTGGGTTTTCAAGATTAAGTATCATGCCGATAGATTTGTTTAATGGTACATGGCCTATTTGGTGGCCAATGGATATAGTTAGTAGGAAAGGATTGATTACCAAGATACTTTTTCTCTCACTACCAAGCATGTCATTGTTTGATTATTAATCACCATTGCTGCCGTTTATCATTAGCATTTTTTTTTTCATATAGATGTTCAAAATGCCTTTCTCCATGGTGATTTATCAAAAGAAGTCTAGATGAAGCTTCCTCCTATATTTCATAATTAAAGAAAAGGTCAAGTGTGCCGAATGTGAAAATCATTATATGGCCTAAAACAAATGTCTTGACAGTGGAATCCTAAGTTTACTATTACTTTCATTGCACATGATTTTTAGAAATCTTGGCATTACTATTCACTTTCCACCAAGTTTGAAGGAAATTCATTTGTTGCCTTATTTATCTATGTTGATGACATACTGATAATAAATAACAACTAGGTAGCAATCTCAGATTTCAAGGATTATCTTCACTCTACTTTCTTTATGAAGGTACTTGGCTAATTAAAGATTTTTCTCAAAATTGAGATTGCTTAGTCTTTAGAAGGTATTTCTCTATGTCAGTGCAAGTACACATTGGAACTAATATCTAAGGCTAGACAAACTGGTTCCAAACCCTTAGTCATTCTTATGAAACAGAATAAGAAATTCACAAACATAAAGTATGGTGTTAGTTTTAAGGAAAAGGTCATCGATCCACTTATTAAAGATCATTTAGTTTATTAGAGGTTGGTTGGTAGACTTATATATTTGACTCTAACTTGGCTTGACATATTTTCTCAGTCTAGTTATTCAGCTAGTTCATGCATGACCCGAAACAATCCGACATAAAGGAGTAAAGGTAATTAAATACCTTAAAGGTTGTCTTAGTCTTGGTCTTATGTTTCCATTGTCCTCAAAGTTTGAGTTGCAAGCATTCTATAATTCTGATTACAACACATACCCTATGACAAGGCGCTATACTATTTACTTCTACATCATGTTTGAAGATTCATTAATATCTTGGCGCTCCAAAAAATAATCAACCATCTTTCTTTCATCAATTGAAGCAAAGTATTGAGCCATACATGTTACTACCTATGAAATAGCGTGGCTTAAAGGCAGTCAAGGATTTTGGTTTTTACATGTGGCAACCAGCTTTACTCTTTTGTAACAATGAGGCAATAGAGAAGATAATAGCTAATCCAATTTTCCATAAACATACTAAACACATTAAGGTGGATTATCATTATGTGTTGGAATATATTTTAATGATATTAGAATATATTAACATTTTGATGATAAGAAAAAGAGAATTATAATATGAAAATATTGTAATCATTGGTTGCTTATTTATTAGTTTAATAAGAAAAATAATGCTAGAAATATTCTGCAAGAAAATGGCTTTAGAATAGTCCAAATACGAAACACAGTTGAAATCTGTGAAGCTTGTTCACTCAAGCCCAATCTGCAAGTCAGTGCATGCAACCTAACCCACACGGATCCAAACCCAGCATAACCCAGTTTGTAAGCCTAGTCTAGAACCCACGAACCTGTTCGTGTGACCTAGCCCATATGCAGTCAAGCCCATGCAAATTCAAACCTACGTGCGTGACCCAGATCCAAGGCTTAACCTACAGCCTACATGTGTGACCTAGCAACGCACCCGATCTATTCTTGCGACCCACGCAACCCATAAGCACTTGCTTGCCTGTGACCCATAAACACCTAAAATGACTGCAACTCGCCAATAAAATTGATTGCTGGAAAATGCTCCGCTCAAGCTGAAAAAGGTCTCATTGGAAAGATAACAGAGAGGGGAACATTTTTGTGAAGAAAAATCAAAGACCCACTACTTAGAGAAGATTAATTTGAAGAAATTAAGGAGTTCATTACAGTTTGTGATCTAATTGCTTAAAAGAGAAATTAGAAGCATATTAAAGAGTTTATGAAGCCGAAATCATGGGGCTTTTGAAGAGAAGAAGTTGATCTATCAATTTGCGAAGCACTTACAATGATTTGCTTCAAGATTAAAGAGAGTTTATGAAGATTTGAGTGAGACCCGAGTTCGACCCTTTTTTGGTCTGTGAGGCTCCGATTTAATCATTTAAGTTATGTATGAAATGATGGTGTTTTGGAGTACAATTTCGAGTGGTTTTAGAGACCAAACACAGCTCTACCTTCTTCCTCTCTTAACAGCTCGAAATGACGAAAGAGAAGATGAAAATTAGGGCTCCAACGGGAAGAAAAGGTGACTTGCTTCAAAGGTGTTAGAACAGCTCTTTGAAGTGAAATGTTAGTTTTTTTTTTTTTAATCTATTTACGTGTATATTACTCACTGATTATGGTTTGTCCAAAAATCATAGAGAAAGCAAGCTTTTTTCTGAAACTCATACTCCTCACTCAAGCTTCTTCAAGCTTAAAAAAATGGTTTTACATTTCGGTGATTCTACTATGAGCTTATTAATGCTTTCATTCACTTGTTGGGAAATCATATTGTTCTTTGATTCATATCTTATTTGAGATGATTTCATAAGAGTGAATAATGTTAGGGTTCATGTGAATTTGGAGTTTTTGTCTATATTATTCTGTATTAAGTCTTTAGCACTTGTTTGAAGCTTTTAAACTTGAATTTATATCTTATAGAAGCTGAATTCGAAATTTGTACTTAATTGTTACTCATTGTTGAAATTCTTGGGGAGAGAATTTGTAACTGGGATTGGGAGAGTGGTTCTCCCCTGTAATTAATTTGTTAATTGATTGGAGAGTGACTCTAGCATATTATTGCTAGAGTGTGGTGGAGTAGATGCCGAGGTGGCTTGGGCCAAACCACTTACAAAAATCTGTGTCTTTATTTTGTGTGATAATCTTGCTTGCTACCTTAATTGTCTTACATAAAAAAAACGAAAAAGACAAGAATTTTTTATAAACCTAATTCACCCCCCCTTTATGTTGCTATAGGATCCAACATTATGTGAGAGAGAAACTTCAACACGAAGTTAGTACAACATGTTACATTTTTACCAAAGAGCAACTAACAAATTATTGACAAAAGCATTATGCAGTTGGCAACATTGTCATCTCCTTTCCAAGCTTGAAATGTTTGACTTGTTCAAACCTCTAACTTAAGGGGAAGTGTTAATGAATATAAGAAAATCCTCAACATATTGCCTTCATTAGTTGTAATATTTCGTGTAACATTCCATATAATATTCCCATGTAATATCCTCACATCTATGTGTATACCTTATATAGAGTTAGGACCTATGCCTATAAGAATAGGTTTAGTATTGTACATATGCGTTATAGTAATCATAATAGTGGATTCTCACACTTGTTGGTATTTAGTTTATTACCGTTCCAACAAGATGAGACCATTGGATGGAGAAAAGCAAACTAGCTATTTGGGATGATAGAACTCTCAAAGCACACATAATGAGGAATTAGCACTATACTCTTGACTTAATGTATCGACACCAATCTATAGAATCCTCATATTTTATATCACCTGCAACTAAAGGTTTTTGGCAAATCATTTAAAGGGGAAAAGGATTAGTCTCCGGTGCAGGGAAAGGTCGTGGGTTTTAGTCATATTTAATGCATCTGTAACTTGCATTCACGGAAAAAAAAAAAAGGGCATCTGTCTTTGACAAATCTGCTTATTTGACCAACCACGTGGATGGTTGAGCTTAATGGTGCTAGATATGCATGGATAAAGATATGTGAGTCAGTTAACGTTCGAAAAATTGAGACCACCGATTAAAATTCCATAAGTTATTTAAGTCTGATTATTTCCTTAACATATAGCCTTGGTATTGTCTTTGTAAAAGATTTAAATTATTTCTGGATAAATTTAGTGGCATTAAGAATAATTGGCTCCCTGCTTCTTAGCGTAGTTAGGTGGACAGTGTTCTGAGTGAACTGGTGCTTAACTGGACAACTGGAGAGGCGTTGTGGATCTGCCAGTACACCATTCTCTTAAAATTTTTGAGAATCCTAATAAAACTTACTATTTCTGTGATAAGCGGTAATATAAAACTTGAGGAGTCTCGCTTCCCACCAGGTGTATTTTCTTTGACAATACGGTGCTCTTGAGATAGGGATGCAGCAGGGGGGTATTCAAGTCTAATCTTCATCTAATTTGGTTTTAAGTTTGACTTGAATCTTTGTTGTATTTGTTTTTATTTGCTGCCAACGTATTTTCTTCTCACGAGCACGTGTGAAAAGTCAACTGCTCAAAAGATGATTATCTCTTGTGAGGATGCACTTAGTACATACTTAATTTGGACTATTATTTGAAGTTGCGACTACAGATAGAAAAATAAAACCATTCTTGTTAATACGTAGGACAGGCGATAGTACAACACTGAAGTGTCTCGCGTGCTCTTTTTTCCTGAGCTGCAAGAACACCCCGCGACATAGAGAAAGAAACAAATAACAATTGCTGACAGTTCTCTCATATCATTCATGATTCAACCCGGAACTCTGGCTTGTGAAACAATTATGTTAGCTCCAAATGATCCATTTTGGTCGCAAGTGTGTCTGCAGAGCAGGCAAGAATGTTTACAGCATCACATTTTCTCATGGTATTGGTAAATCATTGCCTTTATGACTCTCTGGGCTCTTAGTTCTAACGAGGTGGCACTTTTGTTTGACAGCAATCTTATATTGTTGTGACTTTGCAAGCCTGTATCATTTATAAAGAATATAAGCCTCAGCTGATGATGTTACATTAGTCCTTAGATTGTTCTCATTCGCCGTCATCTATTTTACATCATATTGAATCTCCCTGTTTAGGAGCCTGGACGAGTTTTGTTACCATAATAAAGCATGCATTGTTCTCTTTTTACAATTTTCACAAATTATGCATTTTTGTTTATAAAAACCCATCTAAACAATTAGGAGTGTGGTAGTGGTTGAACGAGGCTTCCTGTATACCAGAGAGTGGATTTTCATTAAAATGGCTGACGATTGTTCAATTAAATTACGTGATCTTTGTTGGTTGTCAGAAGAACAAGGCAGGACTCTGTTTACTATAATCACACATGAGCATGTTTCGTGATCATCTATGCAGTGAAAATTAGAATTAAAGATTTTATCTATTAATATTTTTCGTAAATTATTTATAACTGAGTTTTTGAAAAATCAAAATGTATCATTATATTATTCTAGAGTCATCAAGATGACTAAATAAGAAAATTGTGAGAAAGAAAGCTTCTTGATATCTAAAAATTCTTAAATAATAATAAATTGTTGTTCTGTGAATATAAAAAAATTGAAATCACATAAATTTTTATTATACTCTCTCTCTATATGTATATTTATATTGTAGTTTTTAGCCGTCTAATATCATAGGTAGCATTGACCCTTTTCAAAAGTAAACGACTTGCAGTAGTATTCGACGGGGTTTTGAGAATCCAGCCAGGTAGACATCCTATCATATGACATGGAAGATATAATAAGGATGGCAAACATCAAGAGAAAAGGACAAATGTGTCAATACACTTTTACTCTTCGACTTCCTGTGGAAACTGCTTTCTGGCCACATGAGGGCCTTTTCGTAATTACGAGTTATTTCTACCACTAAGTGATTATATTGATGCCATATCACTCTTATGGCGAGCTCTTCCAACGGCCACAAATGGCCTCCTTAACCTTCAGCACTCTGCACAACCTCTTCTCTGGGACGGTCGGTTAGTACCCTTCGACTCTTGAAGGTTTTTAAGTTCCATTGATTTTAATGATTTCCACTTTCTCATGTTCCAAACACATACCTAAAGGAATTTTTTTTTTTTTTTTTTTTCTTCCCCCCTCTCGCAGTTAGAGCAACGGTTAGTCATGTTAAAACAAGGCTGTCTACTATGGACGAACCTCCGGCAAAAACCATGAATTCAGGAACTACAAGAGAAAGCGGTGCTGGGTTTCCTTCTGCAAGGGCTTCAGATGAAAGAATAGTAACAAAAACTGGGAAAGACCTTGGTGGTTCATTGGTGGAGAAGCCCGAGTTAACAAGAGATAGAAATGTAAGAAAAAACGTGGGGTTTAGAGAACGAAGGAGAATGGGTTCTTCGAATTCTTCTTTGTGGTTCAAAAATGAGAATAATATGGTGGAGACTTCGAGTGTGGGTAGATTAGTGGTTAACGAGAAGATGGAGAAGAAACCCAAGAAGGGGGATGACAAGGAGGTGGGAAAGGAGAATAAGGGGAAGGGATTCAAGAAAAGTGAATCTCCAGAATTTAAGGTGAAACTTGAATTGGATATGTGCTCGAGAAGGGGGGATGTGTTGAGTGCAATTCAATTGTATGATAAGGCACTAAAGGAAGGAATTAAGTTGGGCCAGTATCATTATACTGTACTTTTATATCTTTGTTCTTCTGCAGCTGTGGGTGTTATTCGCCCAGCTAAAAGTGGGAGTGGTGGTAAGAGTTTGAACACACTGGGCTTATCTAATGGAGTTTATAGCTTGAATTCCATGGGGTTCAATGCGTTGCCAGAAAAAGGTGATAGGAATTTGGATGATGCGGGATTGAACATTACAGTTTTACACAATGAGCAACAAGTTGATTTTGTTAGAAATCGTGGAACTACAAATAGGAATGGTTTGAATTATAGTAGTGGGTTTGACAACTTAAGTAGTTCTTCTGATAAAAAGGAGAACTCCAGTGATTATTCGAGTATGTCTACTGAGTTGGATGCTGAAATTTTAGATGGAAATGTTAGGAGGGTTGATAATAAGTTTTCAAACACCAAAGATGGGAATGGTAACCAAGAAGATCCTGAAATTCAGGTAGGTAAAGATATCAAGACACATGCACTTCAAAGGGGATTTGAGATCTACAAAAAGATGTGCATGGATAATGTCCCAATGAATGAAGCAACATTGACATCTGTGGGTAGAATGGCAATGTCGATGGGTGATGGTGACCTGGCTTTTGATATGGTGAAGCAAATGAAGCCATCCGGAATAAATCCAAGATTGCGTTCTTACAGTCCTGCTTTATTCAGCTTTTGCAACAGTGGAGATATTGACAAAGCATTTGCTGTTGAGAAACACATGTTGGAAAATGGTATCTGTCCAGAGGAGCCTGAACTGGAGGCACTCCTCAGAGTTAGCGTCGAAACTGGTAAAGGTAACAAGGTGTACTACTTGTTGCACAAGCTCAGAGCAAGCGTTCGAAAGGTCTCACCCACTACCGCGGATCTGATTGTTAAATGGTTTAGTAGCAAGGCAGCTTCAAGAGTGGGGAAAACAAAATGGGATAAAAGTTTGATAAAAGAAGCAATTGAAAATGGAGGTGGAGGCTGGCATGGACAGGGCTGGTTAGGGAAAGGACGATGGAGCATTTCATACACGACTGTTGGAGCTGATGGCATGTGTAAATGCTGTGGGGGGAGGTTGGCAATAATTGACCTTGACCCTAACGAAACAGAGGATTTTGCTGAGTCAGTTGCATCTATTGCTACAAAGAAAGAGAAGAATTCAAGCTTTCAGAAATTTCAAGTACGAAATTCCCTTAATAATTCTTATTCCTAGTCTTATATGTGTTTTTTAAAGGGAAAAATGAGTGAATCTGTTTTAGCAGAAATGGCTTGACTATTATGGACCTTTTGAAGCAGTTGTAGATGCTGCTAATATTGGTCTTTTCAGCCAGAAGAGATTTTTACCATCCAGGGTAAGGTATTTCATGGCTTCAGTGAATATGATGCTAAAATGTTTTTGTTTCCTTTTATCACATTTAGTGGTTTTGTTTATTTATTGGTTGGTCTTCTTTCTGCTCCGGACCTGCCTGGGGAATTGCTGTTGGGGATTTTTCTCAGGTCAGTGCCGTCGTTAATGGGATACGGCAAAAGCTGCCTTCAAAGAAATGGCCTCTCATTGTTTTGCATAACAAACGTATAACTGGAAGCCAGATGGATAAACCGGAAAAAAGAGCCTTGATTGAAAAGTGGAAATATGCTGATGCACTATATGCAACGCCTACAGGATCAAATGATGACTGGTGAGAAATGTATACTCATGGAAGTCAGTTACCCCATGCAGAGATATGTCATTCATGGAATTTATTTGCTTAAATTAATGTGTATCATGTGAAGAAGTATTGTTAATATCCTTTTCATCAGGTACTGGTTATATGCAGCAATAAAGTTTAAGTGCTTACTTGTGACCAATGATGAGATGCGAGACCATATATTTCAACTTCTAGGAAATGACTTCTTCCCAAAATGGAAAGAGAGGCACCAAGTGAGTGAAGCTCTTGCATGTCAATTATTTGAAGTAATCTTTTCTTCTGTTTTGGTTGCAGATAAATAATAATTGAAGTTATTTTTTCTCTTGTACATAACTAGGTCCAAAAACTGTTTTCTAATTGGTGAAAACAATAGTGCTTGGTGTCTTGGATGATTTTCATTACACAGCTAATGAAGCATCAACCTTTTTTTTTTGTGTATATAAGGTGCGTTTCAGATTTTCTGATGGTGGTCCAATCTTTTACATGCCTCCTCCTTGCTCTGTTGTGATTCAGGTCAGAACCAATTGGATGCTTTACTGGATGTTTGAAAGTAGCGAAAAGAAATAGATGAAGTTCATTCTGATTTGTGTATTTATGCATACTCCAGTAATAAATTGTTGAAGACGCTAATAAATCTGTAATCTAAATGCTCTTGGTGCAACACGATAACAGGAATCTGATGAAGGCCATTGGCATATTCCAGTGGCATCAGAAAATGAATATGAAGCAGAAAGAATCTGGATATGTGTTACACGTGCTAGATCACATGTGCCAAAGCAAGATTCAGCTACTAGTTCTGAAGGTAATTCATTGCTTTAAATAAAACTAACCATTCTCTCTGGTAACATGAAAGCCATCATGCCTATTATCCTTTCAATAACTATCCTAAGAATATGTTTAATTGACCCCATCAAAATGCAAGCAATCTATGTCTCTTTTACATAGCATTTGAAATGTGCACTTGTTGATATTCACAAGAACTGTAGTGAACATAATTTACTCTCAAGGGATTATTATACTGAATAGGATTTAAGTACATCTTTATTGATTATTACTTGTTAAGAATATTTCTGAAGATAATTCACTATTTATTTTTTTCTTTTTTTCTTTTTAACTATGTTTAATGTGAAAATAAGCGAAATGTCATTCAAGATACTAAGACCTAAAGAGTGTGTTGCTGGGCAGTGTCTTGAAAACTCTAATTTTGATGTAAACAAAATTGTGATTCTACCTATTTTGAGAATGATAAATTCTTTTCAGTTGTGGGGTTTCAAAGTTTTGCTCTGGGTTTCGGCTGGTCTCCTTGTTGACAACTTCCACACCATCCACGGTTCTTGCAAGAAACTAAAATACAGAGAAGCTTCTCTGCTTATCTACTAGGTTTATTATTGCTCACAACATTGTTTTGGTCTAGAGATGGAAATATATCTTGATTGTTATTCCTACAAATAATTTTTTCATATCTATTGGTGTAATCGAAGATGTACTCTGTTATCTATTAGTTGATTGTGTGTTCCTTTTCCATGAAGCCGAACCATCTTCACCACTGACAGACTGTTCTCTTGTAATAAACAGAATCACCATCCCTTCAGTCTAACGAGGGAAATGCAAGTTCAGCTTGTCAAACTGAAGTAACTATAAAGCCAGAACCAAATCATGCAAATCAAGAAGATTCTAAAATTGCATCCCAAGAAATCTACAAAAGTCTCAGAGATATTCTCTCAGTATCTTTGCATGGAGATGATAAGCACAGTATACTCTCGCAGATTGAGGCTGCAGAGATATTCGGTAACTGCATCATTGATTTTCAAATATAATGGATGTTTTAGCGGACCTCAAAATGATGCTGAGGAAAAACGTATTCGAATCAAAGAGCTCCTTGATCAGATATGTGACCCCTGCACCTGGCTGTCTTGTGTGAGCTACTGAAGTCTCTGTCGAAGTCCAAAAGTAATGAAAAACTTTCAGCTCCATTGATGTGAAAAGGAGCCTACGTCAAGGTTTATGCCGTGCAGAGGTTAACCTTTTTGGGGTAATTACTTTAGTGACCTCCCGTTTCCTCTTTCTGGTGTTTCTCTCAGGTTGGTAGGGAGTGGAGAGAATTCATGTTGGGTGTAATCTTCTAACCCTTTTGAATATAATCATTTTTTCATTTTCTTCCATAGAAAAGATATCCTGAGCACTTCTGCTGGCATGTTTGAGCAGTAAGCAGTCATTTCGACTTTGAGCCACATACCCCAGAATGTTTAGATATCAGGATTTCATAGATCTAAAGATCTCATTTTACTCAGTCACCGACCATAATTAATACGAGGGAATCCAATAGTGATAGCAGCCATGTGCGGTGATTCAGAAACCATGATACATGAATTGTACCCTTATACTAAATATTCATCACTTTATTGCTAATAATTTTTATGCATATTATAATGATACTGCCAAAAATCAAAAGAAGAAGACTAAGAAGATCGCAGGACTTCACAATATTTGGACCAAAACGCTCCCCTTGCCTGGATGAATGATCTTTAATATTTGAGTTCCCCATGAAATCCACGTACCCCTTAAAAAATTAATAAAAATTATACTAATGAGTTCATTATAAAAGAAAAAGAAGAAGAAGAAGAAGAAGGGAAAGACGATTACTAGTAGAGCATGGAGACTTAAAAAAATTGTTCCAGAAAGCTAACATGTACTGTTAACCGAAAATGTTTTTGTCTAGTGAGCAAATTTTTATGATTGTAAGGATGTGGTTCCTATTACTTAGTCTGGATACTTAAAACAAAGAAAATAGGTTTTTAAAAATTGACAAATAGTATTTTTTTAAAAGTGGTTTGGTATTCTATTCAATGTTTTGTCAGTTGTAGTGTGGCCAGTGCTGATCATGGTGTCAGTCGCTTTTGGAAGGGAACAAACTAAAGATCACGGGTTTGAACTGTTTTCGTCATCTTCCTCAACCCGGTACATTCTCCAGAGAATGATTGGTGGTTCTCTTTAGTGGGTTTTTTGGATGTTCTTCAGTTCCAAAGTTACAACTTCACGAGTCTCCAGTCACCGACCCCTCTTTGTCCCTAACTTTTTGTGCAAAATGTCATACCCACTTATCCCATAGATGCTCAAAACAGAGGAATATAAGGAGAGCTTTGTATGCGTTATCCTTGCCGTCCCTCATCCCCTCTCCAATCTCTTTTCTTCAGCTGCATTAGTCTGGAAGCAGACAGTATGCAGTACTCCTTGTCTTCTTCATCGTTTCAAAGCCTGGAACCGGCGTCTGAGGATATTACGCGCTTTGACAAATCTCTGCAGGTGTACTCTCCCCTCCATGGCGGCATTCTGTTTCTTTTTGCTACTTGTTCTGTGGCTTTGGTTACTTACATCGACGATGCATTTTGTGCCTGCATGCAGGAGCTCAGGGAGTTACGTACTCAGCTCCATCATGCTGCAGATTACTCGGAACAGACTTTCTTGAAAGCCAAAGAGAAGAAGATGTGAGCATTTTTCACTTGATATCAAAATTTAGTTTGATCATGACACCTCGTGTTCGTAAACCTTTTTTTTTTTTTTTTTAAATGTCATTCTATTACTCCGTCACTTTATAAATTGATTCTTTGTAATTTCTTCATGTTTGGGATAAAAAGGCTTATTGAAAGGGTGAAGTCATACATTTATATGTACTAGCTAGTCTTGTTGAATGGAAGGACAGTTGGAATTGTGGGCTCACTGCTTGAAGAAATAGACAAAAGCAACCGAGAACAGGAAGAAAAAGGAAAACGGGCTTTGACAGCACTCCTGGAATCTCTCCCTGCACCAGTCCTCCCCACTGAAGAAATTGACACAAGTCTGACACTTAATGGACGTGATAAGTCCAGGAAGGTATTATATGCACCCAAAGCCTGCTACGGTCTGATGTATCGGCCCAAGACAACTAAACAGGATGGACTTCAGATGAGTAACAATTCTGCATTCAAGCCATACTATCCAGGTGAGTCATCAAGTCCTGTAGGAAGGATGAATGCTCCACCGCCCACACATCCCAGAAATATGATAAGAAGAGGTGGCACCGTCCTTGACCTATCCAGTGACATAACGTCAAAGATTGTCGGCAATCTTGGAGAGGAAGATATTATCTATTGAACCGTCCTTGACTTATGTAATATGAACACTATGTTTTGTTATGAAGGCTACTCACTATATAAGTGATGTACTAAGCTTAGAAACAGTGTGGTTGTATTCTAAGCCATTTTGCTATATAATATTTAAGCCTTCTCGTGCACTTGAATATTACTTCTCTATACCGTACCTGAATTTATCAAATTCAAGTTGGTATCAGAGCCAACATGGCCCGCAGAAACAACACCTATCCATTCCCAAACACCATCAACGTGAGCAACTTTGTTACAATCAAGCTCACAGAAGGAAATTACCTGTCTTGGATGACACAAATCAAGTCACTCCTTCAAACACAAAGGCTCACAGGCTTTATTACAGGTGAAATACCAAAGCCTAGTCAGACCATCGGGGAAACCGAAAATCCAAATCCTGATTTTGAGTCATGGTCACAAAGTGATGCATTAGTCAAATCATGGATTATTAGCACTCTTTCAGAAGAAGCTCTAGGTCATATTTTTGAACTAGAGACATCGGCACAAGTTTGGGATGAGCTGGCAAATCACTTTGCTCAGAAGACAGAAAGCCGTGAGTTTGACCTACTTTCTCAACTCAACAATATCAGGAAGGAAGGTAAAACTTTATCAATTTTCTTGACGGAATTCAAAGGTATTTTAAATCAATTGAGCTCTATTGGGAAACCTGTCCCAGACTCTGCAAAAACATTTAGACTTCTTGAAAGCCTTGATGTATCTTATGAATCCTTTAAGACTGCAATGTTCAGGCCTCCTATTCCAGATTTCAGCACTGTGATCTCACAACTTCAAGCTTATGAGTCACGAATCATCAGGTATCCTAAAACAAATGTAGCTTCATCTAATGCCCCTGTAGAAAATGCTGCATATTCAGCTCAACGTTTCACATGTGGAGGAAGAGGAAATAGAGGCAGAAACTTTCAACCAAGATTTTCATCACAAGGACGTGGTTTTACGCCTACAGCTTACAACAACAACAGAGGCTCATTTAATCAGAACAAATTTGCAAGTAACAACTCAAATGATCTTTCAGGTGACAATAACTCCTTTCCTCAACATCCTATCACTTGTCAAATTTGTGCAAAGAAGGGTCACACAGGTCTTGAATGTTGGCGGCGATTTGATCACTCCTTTCAAGCTGATAACATACCAAAGGCCCTGGCAACGCTACATGTTACTGAACCTAAGAATGATGAGTGGATAGCAGATTCTGGAGCATCCTCTCACATCGTTGATTCTACAGGTACCCTAACATCATTTTTAAAATATTCAGGTTCTGACTCAATATTTGTTGGGAATGGGGAACGAATCCCAATTACACATATAGGTTCTGGAAATCTCAACCAAGGGAGAATAAAATTAAATTCAGTCTTGGTTGCTCCCGCTATTAGACAGAACTTATTATCTATCTCTAAGCTTACAGATGATAATTCTTGCTTGGTGATCTTTGACAAAAATTCATTTACTGTTAAGGATCTGACCACACAACAGAACCTGCTAAAGGGATCTAGAAGAGGAGATCTCTATGTATTGCCAAGTGATCGAACACAAGCTTATCTCACACTTCATCAACAGGCAGCGGATGGCAATACATGGCATAAGCGACTCGGACACTCAAATTTACATATTTTAAGAGATTTACATAAACAAAAAACTCATTGATTTGAGAGGAGATATTCCTAAAGTTTGTACTTTATGTCTAGAAACAAAAAGTCATCGGCTTCCTTTCAATATTTCTGTACACAAATCACGTATACCATTTGAACGTATTCACAGTGATTTGTGGGGACCATCTCCAGAAAGGTCTTGCCAAAACTACATATATTATGCAATATTTGTGGATGAATGTACTCGATATACTTGGTTCTATCCATTGAAAAGAAAATCAGATTTCTTTCAATCATTTGTTGAATTTAAGTCCATGATAGAGCGACAGTTTGATGGAAAAATCAGAACTCTACATTCTGATAATGGAGGAGAATACACAAGTAAGGAATTGGAGGAGGAACTACGCTTTCATGGAATCCTACATCAGATGTCCTGTCCTTACACACCAGAACAGAATGGAATCGCCGAACGAAAACACAGGCATATAGTTGAGCTTGGAAGATCATTACTGAAAGAAGCTTCAGTTCCACGTAAGTACTGGGTTGAAGCTTTTACGACATCTGTGTATTTAATCAATAGGTTGCCATCTTCTGTGCTAAACAACAAATCGCCTTTTGAGATACTTTATAGGCGAATTCCAGATTATGGTACTTTTCGAATATTTGGATCACAATGCTTCCCATGTCTCAGATCAACACTTACCGATAAATTATCATCCAAATCAGTACCATGTGTCTTCTTAGGATACAGTACTCGTCACAAGGGATACCGATGCCTACATATACAAACAGGTAAATTATTTATTTCCCGACATGTTGTGTTCAATGAGCAGGTATACCCGTTCAAGAATCTTACACAAGGGAATTCGCAGACTGATGAAATTGATTCTGTGTGTAATTCAAATATCGGAAGTACAAGGGCATTTCAGGAACAAAATCAACTCATCACCTCACAAGGACAACATCGAGACATGACAAACAATCATGTTACTTACCCGGTACACTCTTACCATGACCTTGCAGGAATTCAAGCCGAAGGAATTGTTACACCTAATATTCAGTACAATGAGGGGATTGACATACTCACCTCACGGTACAATAACCAAGCACAAAATCCGGCAGGATTTCGTGAAGAAAATCCGGGAAGGGAAGAAAATCCTGCATCAGCATTTAATGAAGAAGAACAAAACTCTTTATTAAATATCGGTCCTACCGAAGAAAGCTCTCACATGGTGTCTAACCCAAACCAGTCATCTTCTTCTTTGTATCCCTCTTTGGCTTCATCCTCTTTCCTTTCTGAGCCCGACAAGAATATCAACTCCTTTGAGCAAACTACTTTGCCAACTTCCATTCAAGAACCTACCAGTCAAAGACCAACGGAAACTCCTCCCCGAACTCATTCAACGACGACTAGAAGCCAAGCTGGAATCAGACGTCCAAACACCCGTTATGCTCTGCATGCAACAACCAACATACCACCTACACCAAACTGCATAGCTAATGCTATCTCTCATGCTGGATGGAGAAACGCCATGCTGAACGAGATGAAGGCACTTCAGAAGGCAGAAACTTGGACCCTTATTCCTCGCACACCCTCTATGAACGTGATTGGAAGCAAATGGGTGTTCAAAACAAAGCTCACACCACAAGGATCTCTTGACCGATTGAAGGCACGTCTAGTGGCAAAGGGTTACCACCAAGAAGCCGGAATTGACTATCTTGAAACGTATAGTCCAGTGGTACGTCCAACTACTATCCGTTTAGTGATTTCACTTGCTGTAATTCATGGCTGGAATATCAAACAACTAGACATAGAAAATGCATTTCTGCACGGGTATTTATCTGAGCCCGTATACATGCTTCAACCTGAAGGATTTGTCAATCCAAGATTCCCTGACCATGTTTGTCAACTTCATAGATCTCTATATGGTTTAAAACAGTCCCCAAGGGCTTGGTTTGAACGATTTTCTAGTTTTCTGCTGGAACGTTGTTTCCGTTGCTGTGTTTTTGACCCTTCCTTGTTTCTATATCATAAGGGTTCAGATGTGCTTTGGGTATTACTATATGTAGATGACATTATAGTTACTGGGAACTCAACTCGTTTAATCAATAACTTTGTTGATGAGCTTGGTGGAGGATTCCCTGTCAAGGATCTTGGGAAGTTGCACTATATTCTCGGACTGCAGGTGACGTACAACGAAGCAGGACTTTTTCTTTCTCAGCATCAATATACTCTGGATGTTTTGCGGAAAGCTGAAATGATATACAGCAGACCCATCTCAACTCCCATGACAGTAAAAGATGAGTCTGTTCCTAACGGAGAAAGTTTTCTTCCGCAACCAGGTATCTACAGAAGTATACTAGGGTCCCTGCACTATCTATCACAAACACGGCCTGATATTAGTCAGTCAGTTCATCGTCTCTGTCAGCACATGAGCACTCCACGAATAAAAGATCTTTTTCAGCTTAAACGTATCTTACGTTACCTTCAAGGGACAGCGAACTATGGACTTCAATTTCATAAACAAAGCCCAACAACCATCTACGGTTTCACAGATTCTGATTATGGAGGTTGCCATCAAACCAGAAAATCAACTACTGGATTCTTTATGTTCATGGGAGCAAATCTTATCTCTTGGTCTTCACGAAAACAAGACTTTGTCTCACGCTCTTCTGCTGAAGCAGAATATAGAGCAATGGCCGAAGGTACCGCAGAAGCTGTGTGGTTAATGAACTTATTGAAAGAGCTTGGGGTAAGTCAGTATCATCCTGTTCATTTATTTTGTGATAACCTTTCTGCACTGCATATGTCTGTGAATCCAGTTCAGCACCGACGAACGAAGCACATGGAAATTGATATGCACTTCGTTAAAGAAAAGGTTGCACAAGGAACCATTGTGACAACCTATGTGCCAACCAGTGAGCAGTTGGCCGACATCCTGACCAAGCCACTGCCCAGAGATCGCTTTGAAGACCTGAGAAACAAGATTGGTGTAACCGCACCAATCTTGCGGGGGAGAGTTGGAATTGTGGGCTCACTGCTTGAAGAAATAGACAAAAGCAACCGAGAACAGGAAGAAAAAGGAAAACGGGCTTTGACAGCACTCCTGGAATCTCTCCCTGCACCAGTCCTCCCCACTGAAGAAATTGACACAAGTCTGACACTTAATGGACGTGATAAGTCCAGGAAGGTATTATATGCACCCAAAGCCTGCTACGGTCTGATGTATCGGCCCAAGACAACTAAACAGGATGGACTTCAGATGAGTAACAATTCTGCATTCAAGCCATACTATCCAGGTGAGTCATCAAGTCCTGTAGGAAGGATGAATGCTCCACCGCCCACACATCCCAGAAATATGATAAGAAGAGGTGGCACCGTCCTTGACCTATCCAGTGACATAACGTCAAAGATTGTCGGCAATCTTGGAGAGGAAGATATTATCTATTGAACCGTCCTTGACTTATGTAATATGAACACTATGTTTTGTTATGAAGGCTACTCACTATATAAGTGATGTACTAAGCTTAGAAACAGTGTGGTTGTATTCTAAGCCATTTTGCTATATAATATTTAAGCCTTCTCGTGCACTTGAATATTACTTCTCTATACCGTACCTGAATTTATCAAATTCAAGTAGGACTAGCTCATCAACAACGTTTTGATCATGCCACATCAGCATCTGGGTCCACGTTTTTGTGGGCCCATATGATGCGGTGATATCAGGACTGTACAGCCTACTAACAAGGGAAAGTAAAGCAGATGTGGCTTTTGCCGGTTTGAGTGTTAGCATCATTTGAAAAGGGATGGTTGTTTATGCATGTCTCTTGCGTTTTGTCTCATTTCGTCTGCATATTTTGTAGTGTGATGGAGAATACAAAAGAGTACGTATGCAAGGCGATGGTGACTGTTGTTGATCACCTTGGGGCTGTCTCTGAAAACCTCAACTGCTACATCTCTCGGACTCACGTTTTTTCGGAAGCTGAGCTTCGACTCAATAGCCTAAAACAGGTAACCAATATGTTCTTCTGCTGATTCTCACAATGCATGCATATCAAACCACCAGATATGTCGTTGGAACTTGGAAGATTATCGTTGGGAGAGTAACCAGATCTTACAACAAATAAGAACATGAAGGATTTTATGTAGTTTAGACAAAACAGTCTACATTTCTGATCTGTAATTTGTTTCCTATTTGGAGCTTTTATACATCTATGAGCCTTCAAAGAATTTTCCATCTCTAGTCATTTTCTTTTTTTGATCATTCTTCCTGCTTAGACGAAGTTTATAATATCTTATAGACAATTTAAAGGAAAATCCTTTATTGATAAAATATCATCTTGCCTTTACATATAAAATTACTGTTTTAATTTCACCACTAATTTTGACTCAATAATTAATAATCATAAACTAATGACAAGTTCTAATCACTAAGCATGTTTGGTGGTTTTGCAGAGACTTCTCGCATGTGAACAGTATGCTCACAAGCTTGCTCTGACAAAGCTAAGGTGGAGCGAGAATTCGAAAAGATATCATCGACGTTATTTATCAATGCGTAAGCATCTAATATGATATCACCCTCATGCTCTTCTCCATATAACTTCGAATTTATTTCACTCGCTTATCCGTTGCTTCCTTCTCTTTGTTTCTTTGTTGCTCAACATTTTATCAGCAACCGCAAACGTTGAGAAAGCATTTGAAGGTTCAAGGTAACCCTTGTTTTTTTTTTTTTTTTTTTAATTTCCCTTCCCCCCCTCTGATGCCATCATATCACATGGTTGGGAAGCTTCAAACCCAAGAAGCCATTTCCATAACTCTTTGGTGGAACTGGCTTCAAAATCAGGAGGATTCGAATAGTGGCACAGCTATGTGTAATTCAGCTCCTATGACAATGACAATCTATGATAGAACATGACTTTCCATCTGTAAAGCATCTGCATAATCTCCTTCGGATTGAGCATTTTGATGAATCTGAGATATATGCAGGGGTGCTGATGATCAAACCAGAGCCAAAGTCATGGATCAACATGAGCTTGTTAGGGAGGAGGATGTTCCACTTTTCTTGTACACGTTTCCTCAGAAGCCATCTCTGCAGAAAGGGAATAGCAACTCAGCATTAGGTAAATCATCACTTTTTCTTCTTCACGAGAGAAAAAGAATTCCTCTAACTTTTGTTCTTTCACATGGCTTGTCTAGTGTTGCCTGTTCGTGATGCTTTCTCAGTATCATCGAAGCGTCCAAATCCTGCATTTCATTTCCAGGTTGGTGAAGTTGTACATAATATGCCTCTTATACCAATCCACAGCCCGGACATTTGATTCTGTATTTCATCTTCTGCATTCCTTTGTTGCAGGGTACTAAAGAAATTGGGCGCCATAGAAGATTAGCACAGGGGAGTGATATCTTAGCTCTCATTCGGCGAGCTAAACGAAAAACATGAATGAGTTTCTAGGTGTTTGAAGTTTTGTGTATCTGGAGTTCACCAGAGAGTTGATAAAATGAAAACATGAATACCTTTATTTGAAACGAACTTTCATTCTGTTATTGCTGCTCCCTATGCCCAGTGTGTATTCTTCTGTCAGAAAAATTTTACTCTTCCTAATTGAACATGCGGAGTCTGTAGATGTAGTCAGAATTTGAGCATGCAATCTAGAATACAGGGAACTAATTTCATTTGCAAACAGTGTGTTTCATTTTCAACATCAAACTCGTTAAAACTCAGCTGCAGTATCATGATGAAAGCTGAAACCATCAGCGATAAATTTCTTGTTCTGTTTCCTGAACTAAAAGTTTGCATGTTTGCAAAATGCTCTCATAGATCTGAATTAGTAGCAAATATATATTTTTTTATTCTTTTTCTTTCTGGCTTGGGATAGAGGGCGAACTATTAGTCGTGGAGACAAAATTAGAAGTAAAAACAACATAATTTTATCGTGTAACATTTTATCCAAGTCACCTACAAGTATTGGTATTAGAAAACCTACATGTATTGTATTATTTGGTGATTCCCCTCAAAGAAAAAGAAGTTGGGGGGGTATGAAAACTCTGAAATAAAGTCTTCAGCATTTTTGAGTGTTAATCATGTATGTGATTATCGTGAGAGGTTTATAGCTTGATTTGCACCTCAACAATTGGTATCCCTCACTACATAGAGAGAAAACATGAAAGCTAAAGGGACATCAAAAAGGGAAGAACAGATAAATAAAGTACAGTGGCTACATGTCAAGAAAGGAAGAAAAATTCCAAACGCATCAAACCCACTAACCGCAAGCAGACTTCCCTTTCCACCGAAGGAAGGAAGCTCAATACAAGAGTTATCAAATCAACAGAATCCTAAATGGGTCTGAATATTTACATTTGACTAGATTTTTGGCCGGCCTTCTCACCATTTCTCTCTATGTTTCTCCTTGCTAGTGTTACCACTAATGGCGTGCCGTTGGACTTCTTAAACCACTCAGGTTCTCAAGCTTCTCTAAATACGACATCTTCTTCGTGGTCACAATGTTTACTAGTTTGTCCTTGAACGTATCGTTTTCTTCTCTGATGTGGTACATCTCTCCTGACGAGTTGTTCTTCATGTCGGCGGCTCCCTGATCGAAATTCCAACCCATAAAATCCGAGAGAGTCTTCGAGTTTGGTGTCTCTGCAAAGGTCCACCGGTCCATATCTGCACCATACGATGGTGAGGAAGCCGTTGGATGGTTCCAGTTGATTTCTGGCATTGGTGGGGTTTCCGCTAGTGAATCGGCGTACAGGACATCCTCAATTCTAGACATGACATTGAAGGCCAAGCTTTCTATTATCCTGGAATAGCTCTCCAGAATAGCCTGTCCTACATCCTGGAAAAGGAAACGAGAAACATCTAAAAGCTGGAGAAAGGAGAAATGAAATTGACGAGCTTTGCAATGTTTTCTTACCTTGTTGTATTGGATCTTGGATATGTCAAGTGCAGATTGTGGAATTCCTGGGAACCTCTGCTTTAGTAGGAGCAAGATGGTTTCTGCTCTTTCTTCAAAGAGTTCTCTCTTCTCCAAGCTCACACTTGAACCCCACGAAGATTTTCCATCCTTGTTGTGCATCTTCCTCTTCCAGATCACAATCGAAGCCTCGATCCTGTTCTTAATGTCAAGAACTTTATGTTCAGTGGACAAGTCCATGGTAGAGAGGAATTGATCCGGATCAAAGTAATCGAATGTAATGCTCTTATAGGCTGAATCGCCAAGGCTTGCTCTTCCATTCTGTTGATCATGACATAGAAAATCAACCAAAGCGAAAAAGATCGTTGTAAAGCTAATCGATGAGGGATCTTTCCACTTATTACCTTTGGAAGAGATTCAATGTAGCTTTCAGGAATCTCCATTTCCGATAGAACTTGAGCATTTATTGCCATGGCTGCTTTCAGTACTTGGTTGACGGACTCTTTCTGAAAGAGCAGCCATTTCCGAGAGACATCCGATAGCCCGGTGGGTGCAACTTTAACTGTCGGTAACCACCATTTGTCGCCATTTCTCTGGGCCTTACCTTTCTCAGATTCATCGGCATCTTTGGACACATACCAGAACTCATTTTGGTTTCCAAAGTTATCCAGGTAGCCCTGTTCATCACAGTTCCATATATCAAAAGCTGTAATCTAGGCCTTATGGAAGAATGATCTACAAATGAGGAGCGTATCTTACAATGAGCATAGCATCAAGCTTGCGGAGAGCGGGAATGTTCATGAGCAGATCACTTCTTTGCCTAGTTACCATTATCTATCAAATAACAAAGGAAAATGCGTGAGAGAAAATCAACATAATCAATATCATACAAGTTTTTTGGGTTCATTTCATATCCATGCTTATTTCTTCCTTTTTATGTTTTTTTTTTTAATAGTTTATATTTAAATTGTCGAGTCTACAAGCTGAAGATGTTTTAACAATGGGTGCATGTGAGGGATCGAGAGAGAGAGAGAGAGAGAGAGAGAGAGAGAAAGAGATTGCTTACCTCCATATCTGTGCCATCTGCGGATTTCTGTTGTGAGGGGACAAATTCAACAATGTGATCAGTTACAGATAAAAGCCATTCGATTTCTTTCCTCCACCGTGCTTTCCTATCCGGAGACATGGGCTCCAGCTTCGATTGCTCTCCAAAAACAGATGCTGCATTATAGTGAAACAACATATCTCAACAATGGCGTTGGAATTTCATACACCATGTTCCACTTATATATTTTTCCTATTCCTTGAAAACAAAACATTTCGCAATTCGTGAAACAAATGCAAGATCAGAAAAGAACCCACCAGCAAGGTTCGTGATGGCATTTGACAACGCCACAGCCGAAGGAACACCCTTTCCGCCACCCGACATATCTTCACCAAGAAGTAGCTTAGCAAACCTCTCCTTCATCAACTCCATATCTGAATAAAACCACACAGAATTATCGCAAGAGACATGAGTACCAGCTTCGTGGTGAACAAAAATATACTCTTTCGCTTCTGCTTTCTAGGTTTATCAGATTGACATAATAAGAAATCGTACCTGAGGTTGGCTTGACTCTTGGACTTCCAGCCCGTGCTCCACCTCCATCTAAGCGTGAAACCGCACCAGTCTCGCGATTCATCGGCGACCCTATATGCTGGCGGTCCCGAGGACTTCCTACAAACCTCGTTTCATAACTTTTCGAGAGCAGCTTCTCGTCTATACTCCTCCCATCGTGCCCATTCTCAAAGATAATACTCTGAATCTGTCGGCCTGGAATCTCAAACATCCTCTTGAGATTGAAAGAAGTGGACTTCTGTATGCTGTTTTGGCGTCCAAGGGCTCGGACCATAGCTTAACAAGCAAAAAAACCAGGGAAGCAACAAGCCAAAAGGGTAATAACAGTTGTACAACCTCACTTTGGTTGCAAAACAGTTAATGTCGTTCTACACAAGAAGAAGAATAGAAGAATCTGTTCTCCCAAACGAGTGGCTCGCGATGGGAATGAAATGGTTTTCCAAATTTGCCAAGTTGATTAGAAGTCAGAGAGGTGCCAGTGGTACATGGCCAGCTTTGATGCTTTTGAAAGTTGAGAACGTGGGGTGCATGTTGGAGGAAGGAAAAGAAGGGTCGATTTAATGGAAAAAGTACTAAACAAAATAAATAAAAACGCGGAAAGACACACAAACTTGACTATTTCTGCTGCTCCTATTTTTATCTCCCCCCAAAAAGAAAAACAAAATACCATGAATATCTAAACCTCAAGTGTTTCTTTTGAATTTTTATACTTATGTCACTTTTCTTCTCGAAACCAAATAAGATCGGTCTAGAAGGTTGCGGTGGTTTCTAGAATATATATATTTTTTTATTTGGCCTGTATAGCATGAACTTCAAAAGTTAAAAGGTCAAACAATTTTATATTTTGAAATTTCCCTTTAAAAATTTTACATTCATCATAGGATAGCTACAGGAGTGAGTTGACACATGCCATTGGACAAACTTTGTTGTTTTGTGTATTGCTTGGTTTTAGGGCATCAAACACAAGTTAACAAATTGTGCCCTTGCAAGCTATTGAATTTTAGTATTTATAATATTTTGATTTGGAGGTTATTTGAAGAATAAGGAGATGTTACAGTAAATAAACACAAAAGAACATAAAGATTTACATAAATTTAGACAAATAATCAGCATTTCCATGAAATAATAATTTACTTCTAGAATTTTTGAGATTTTATAAGTCTCTTATACGATTTAAGTACACTACAGCTTGATGTTATTAGTCTCTTTTTTAGCTTTTTCAAAGCTTCATTTTATAAACTACACGAGGAAACCTGGTGAACAAAATAGTTTTATTCTCTACATTCAAAATTATAAATTTACTTGTGCTCCTAATTTTGACTCCACAATTAACAAAGAGAATATGGTTTACATAGTGGCACCTTAAAAGATTAATCTAAACTTTTTAACTCCTTTCATTCATTAGCATGTCTTTGAGTTGGTGTTAACTGCATATGTGTACTCACAGTGCGTCCCATAAGTTTTCAAGAGATTTTTTTGCCAACCATAATAGGATATTTGACATGCCGTTGAAGTTGTACAACTGTGACTTCTTGTGAAGGTATGAGTGCCATCCCAGACTGGATGGCCAGATTGAGGCTCGGCTTCTGGTTGTTCCGTAATACTTCATGGTGGTGGTGGAGCACTAATCATCGTAGTGAAAACCGTGGTATTTCGTGGAAGTGATGGAGCACTTCTTAGGCTTCAATAAGCACAACTTCATTTTTTATTTTCTTTTTCATTCTTTTTGGAGGGGAGAACCATTGACTTACTATTTAATTAAATAGAAAGTAAATGTTTAGACCAAGACTTTTCACCAAAAAGCCGTCTTTCCTCGGTTCCTTTGTGAGTGACGTGGGGAATAGAGTTGAAAAAAAAAAACTAATTCTGATTATTAAAATAAGTCAACTTGTTAGGAAAAAATATAAGCCAATTGGATCAGTTTTGTAGATAAAAGGTCCCTCTCATTGCTAGCTGCTTAATTTTGTTCCTTGGACCATGTCCAATAACATTCTTTAAGCTGTGGATCCACGAGGAAGTGTGTAGCGGTCCAGATTTTCCACAAAGCTTCGAGCAAACGACCGAGTGACAGGACGGCGAGAATTCAAGCAAAAATTAGAATTGAATTGCTTTTGAGATTTAGTTTTCCTACCAATGATTGCTGGAAAGATAGGAATTGAAATGAAGAGCTCGTTCGAGGGAACTCAAATACCTCCAATTTCTGTTAAGAATTGTTAAATGATCAAAAGTATCCTAGCAAAATCAGTTTCCCCCCCTTTTATACCTGCTACAATTCCCTTACAATTTTAACTAATAAGTGAGCCCCAACAGGAGTAAAATGCAAGATAGAAAAGGTAAAATGCGGGACATAGAAGGGATAAAATACTACACAACAAGTCTTCATGCATCAACCACGTGTGTAGCAAAAGGTCTGCATACTAGCCACGTATTTCTGAGCTGGAGGATGTTGTGGTAGTTCTAGAGGGTTGTTGCATCCCTCCCCCCTTAATATCAACGTTGTCCCCAAGGTTGAAGGAACGAGACCATTCTTCAAACAATTCTGCATCATACCAAGTGGTCTCTGTGCTAGCAAAACTTACCAATGCATAAGAAACTCAGTCTCTTTCTTTCAGGATATCTTGAGGCTAAGGGCTCAAGTTGTTTGTATGGTCTAAATAAGAGGGTAGCTTTGGTTGAATCTGCACACGATCTCCCATGACCCTTTTCAACATTGAAACACGAAAAACATCATGAATTCTAGACCCTATTGACAATTTCAACTTATTCACTACCTTTCCAACTCTTGCCACTACCTCATAAGGCTTGTAATAACAAGCAAACAACTTGTAAGTCCTCCTCATGGCTATTGAATTTCCTTTACATGGATGCAATTCTAGATACACAAAATCTCCAACTACAAATTGTTCCTCCTTCCGTCCCATGTTATAATATTTCTTCATTTCTTTAAGCCATTATTAACCGATCCTTAAGATTCCTCAAAACAAATCTCTGGATTGAAGCTCTCTATCAATAGCTTCTACAACCAAGGATCCTAGTAGGTATGAAAGTAAAGTAGGAGGTGATCAACCATACACCACTTTATTGGGGGATTTGCCGGTAGCTCCATGAACACTTGTGTTGTGGTAAACTTTTGCCCGTGGGAGCCACTTAACCCATTCTCTAGGCTGGTCATGTGTAGAACACCTTAAGTAAACCTCTAATGTCTTGTAAACAACCTCTAATTGGTCATTTGTTTGTGGATGGTAGCAGTGGAGAAATTAAACTTAGTTTTTGACAACTCAAAATAGTTGTCTCTAGAAGGCATTTTTGAATACAACATCACAAGCACACACAACGCTGCAAGGCATGTCATATAATTTGAAAACATTCTTAAAAAAAATTTATGCCACAAAAATAGTTGTCTACGGATGTGTTAGAGCTATAAACTATACCAATTTTGAAAGTCTACCCACTAACACCATAGTTACTTGTTTTCCTTTTGAGGATGGCAATCCCTTAATAAAATCCATTTCTATATCTTCTCATATTTGTTTTTGAAACAAGTAAGAGCTATAGCTATCCATTCGGTTTTGTGTTTTCCCATTTAACCCTTTGGCATACTTTACATTCTCACACAAACTACATAACTATATGTTTCATTTTTGTCCAATAAAACACTAATTTTACTCTTTATAGTGTCTTGGAGTAGTCTTCATGAGTGGCTCCATGCAACTCTTTCAAAATTATTGGAATGAGTGCAAAATTGCTACTTAAGAATATCTTGTGTTTATAAAATATCATTCCATTCTTATACTTTTACTCTTCCCCCAATTTTCTTGTACTAAACTTGCAAATAATGGCTTGTATCTTAGTGTTATTTGCCATCTCCTCACGAATAGTGTTCACCCATTTAAGGATTGGCATAGATATAGCCTTCAAGGTTGGTAAGTTTTTAACTTCCACCTTACTACTTTGGATGTTCTCGTGATTCACCTCATTTTGCACTATCACACTGGTTTCTTGAACCATAGCAATATATGAGTGCATTTCATGATCAATTTTTTGCTCTAATTCCTCTTTTCTGGACAATGTATCAGCTATTAAGTTCCCTTTGCTTGGCTTATAGTGTATGTCAAACTTATAGCCTACTAGCTTTACCAACTAGCACTACTAAGTTAGAGTGGTAATCTTCTGATTCCACAAATGTTGTAAACCTTTTTGATCAATTTTAACAATGAACCTCTTCTCCAATAAGTACTAGTGCCACTTACTTACTAGTAAGACTAATGCTAACATTTCTTTTTCATAGGTAGACAGTTGTAAGTTCTTCCCCTTTAAGACTTGGCTGAAATAAGCAATAGGTTGCTACTTTTGAGTTAGAATAGCTATGTTGAAGGCTTTAGTTGCAGAAGAAAAGGTTGACTAGCAATAATTGGTATCAAAGCAGGTCAATCAATAACTGGAGATGAGGGTATACTAGGTGGAGTCATCCATTTCCTAGCCTTCAATAGATGTGAAGGAGATTTGTGCAAATTTAGCAAGATAATTTTTACATTTGCACTCAAAATGACATGAACCTATCAATATGTCACCCTTTTCCAAGAGACTTGGGCCTAGTTTGCAACTAAGGATGCTTCTCCAAACTATAATTTAGATGCTAAGGGCACCTAATTCTTAAGTTGGGCTCTCCTCGATTCAAAAAGGTATCGGGTTAAAATTCCTAAACCAAAACACAGCAGTTGATGGCAACATTAAAGTGTTCAAAGACATTGGCTTGGGCATCAAGAATAGTTATTTTCTATTTAGTAGCTTACGTACCTTAGAAACAACTCAGCTGAAGGTAGGGTCTAGCAATTGGTAGAGCACTACACCTTATGTGGTGTTTGATGTGCCCCTGGTGACCCTTGAAAATCTAGAAGACTGAGTGCCTTCCATGCTCAGTCATACTCATAGCCACATCAAGTCTCCAAGGTGAATAGTCTCTGGCCAATGGAACAATGTAGGCAAAGGAAAGTTCACAAAATGGATCTATAACCTCAAGAAAAAGGATTGGCTCTAAGGGCTAGGCACGGGGTCCCAGTCCTAAACCCATCAACTGGTGGTGGACTACTTGAGTTGTTCCTACAATGAGAGTGGGTCGTCATGTGTTGCCTAGGGAACGAATTAGGAAGGACCGCTTTAGCAATCTTCCCTATGCATTGAACAATCAACAATACTAGTACAAACAAAGGGATTTTGACAATTTAATTAAAATAGAGCATTGTGATGGTCCTTACAGATGCTCAGTAATGTGATTTCTACTCAAGGCTCTGAATTTCAAAATGAAGAAATTGAACCAAGCATAGGTAAACAATAGGGGTAACTATAACTTTCTTAAAGTAGCTAAATGCCTCATCATCTAATTAATGATGCACATGAATGGATTAATGAGATTGGTAGAAAAAATGTTGTAAAGTAAAATAATATGAAAGTTTTTGTTTACCAAGAAAAGATGTTACATGAACTTAAGTTCTAATATCATAATAAAAAAATTTATCTGTGTATATGAATTGTACTTGAAAATGCTAACAATTAATGGACCTAGTCTTCTCATTCCACCATGGTAGAAACTAGCATAGGAAGTCCAGGACAATTTGAAAAACATATTTTTGGAGAAAATCATTCCACTTCTTTAGGTTTTCTCTTTTATTTTTACTTAATATTGAAATTTTAATTATTTAACCTTTTTTGGATTTTTATTTAATGTATTACATATACTTTTCAATTATATTTTCCAATAAGATGCCATGCATAAAAAAATATTAAAAAAATATTCAAAGTTTATATCAATAGCTAGCTTATAAATTGGAAAAAAAAATTATATTTAACATTATCTAATAATCATTTATTTGTCATGTAGGACCTTCTTTCTCAATCTTCTTTCTACACATTAAGCATATTTTGGACTCAATGTTGAATGAAGTGAAATAAATGCTTAACAAACACAAAGCAAATTTGATGGGCCCAAAATTGAATGAGAATTGAAGAAGATCAATTTAGCTCTAATACCATATTAAACTATGTTCAAAATTTAACCTAAAAGCTAGTTCATAAATTGAAAAGATAATTTTTATGTTTAAACATTATTCAAGGATTTTTTTTCCAATACTAGACCTTCATACTCAATAAAAATAAAACTAAATCCTCATTGGAGTTATTCTATCTTTTTGAATTTCTTTTTATTAAGCTATGAAAAATTATCTTGTATGAAAATTCTCTTTGTTAATGTTCTTGAATGAAGAAGTGCTTTCAAGCAAATCGATTAGGAGAGTCTTGGTCATAGGAAGGCACAAGAGCAATAAACATGCACTCGGCTTGCCCATGCCAGGCCGAGATGATAAGCAAGAGTGCCTAGCAACCAAGTCGAAGTCCCCTAACATGCCCACATAAGGCACACAACCTTGCACAAGTATGCTACCTAGGGAGGCCAATAAGGCATGCATAACGTGTCTCGCATGCCATGCTAATACACACCCTCGAAGTGTTGCATGAAAAGGTTGTACTCTATAATTGCAACAACTTAGGTGGCCATGGATACAACACCCTACCATATGGGTGACTAGGGAGCATAGACACATGCCTTTTCCACAAAGCTCCTACTCCCAATCCACTAGCACCACACTTCATAGTCAAAGAAAGAGAGAAATATGAAAATCTCAACACTAGTGCTTCGGTCATGGCTCTTTTTAATTTTGTATAAGTCTTTTTTGCTTTTTCATCCCACATAAAGCTATTATTCTTAAGTAGGCAGGTCAAAGGTGCAACTTTTCTACCATAATGTTTTATGAATTTGCAGTAATACCCTATTAGCTTTAAGAAACCCTTTAAAGCTCTAATTGTTCTAGGAGTAGGCCACTTTAGCATAGTTGATACCTTCTCAACTTCCATTGTTACTCCTTAACTTGAAATAATATGACCCAAATATTCCACTACCAACACTCGAAAGGCACATTTTGCCTTCCTAGCAAATAGTTGGTTAATTCTTAACTTTTCAAACACCAACCTCACATGCTTCCAATGTTCTTCCTATGATTTTTTTGTATATCAAAATGTTATAAATTAAAAAATAAAAAAAAAATAAAAAAGAAGCACAAACCCGCCCAAATACTGCTTAAACACGTATGACCAAAAATTCATAATATCCTTGAGGTTTTTGAAATGTTATTTTCTCTATAGTCTTTAGGCCTCATTCGAATTTGGTGATAACCATATCTCAAATTAGTCTTAGTAAAAATTTTTGCTTTATGCAATTTATCAAGTAATTCATCCATTGTTGGTATAGGAAACCCATCCTTTATTCAAAAAACGATAGTCAATACACATCCTTCTTAGGCAGTCAGTATTGTTGGGCAAAACATAGAGAGAGGGTCGCATGGTTGGAGAACCATGTGAGACAACTTGAGACTCTAAAAGCACTAGATGGTTGTGCAAACGCCAATCGTCCTCATGTTCTTTTCCAATGAAGGCAAACACCGTCTAACCATATTTCTGGCCATTTAAGTCCATTTTTTGATGAAGAGATAGATCTACCCTCCTAGTGTGATTTTTGGCGTTTCTACAACTGTTTTTGGGTGATTCGTGTGGTGGTTTCCAGCAAGAGAAAGTGAACACTATTTGGATATTTTGTCAAATCTGCGCATTTTTGTGGCAAATCAACATGAGCTTTTTGCAGATCGTCACTCCAGGCATCCTCCTCAATGTTTTTTGGTGGTTTCTGTGTAGAACGGAGGCAATGCGTGGTGGCACATTTTCTCCCCCTCTTTCCAAACAACTTCTTTCTCCCCTCTGATGTGTAGAAATTATGCAAAACTTACTTGAAAGGGAAGACAATTTGGTGATAGCTTAGTTGTTTTTCAATTTGAGATGTTTTGTGTAATTCTCCACATTACTTTTGGTTGTACATATAATATTTTTTAGTTTACTTTTGTTAGAACTATGATATAACTTGATTACAATGGTATGAATTTTATGATTATGATGTTTTGTAAGATATTTTGTGTGTGTGAAGTTGTATATTATTGTGTTCAATGCATTTAAGTGATTAGCTACCACTTAGATAACTTAATTTGCATGTTAAAGACTAATAGGAAATGACATGCAGTTGTCTCCTATAATGTGCAACCATAGATTAATATGGATAGACATATACCATATGATTTGTGTGGCTTTAGTTATAAATTGAAATATTCATAAATCTTAATGCACTTAGTTCATTTCAATTCACATATAAAAATATAATGAGTTAATGGGCTAAGTAGGTTTGCTATACATAGATATAGAATAGTGAATAAATTAAGAAATTCTGTCATCACATGAGTAAAATCAATCTTACAAACACAAATGATCAATATTAGTACCTAGTAGTTAGGTGAAATCGAATACTCTAACATGTTTCATTTATCTAGTTCTTTTAAATTTAGTTGTTTAATTTATTCTCTATTAATTCGGTTTGCTAGATAAATTCTAGAAGTTGTTCAACATTAGTAATTAGTTGACCTAATAAATCACCAGTACTATGGGATGATATCTTATTTCATCATTATATTACTTGTTCGACATGTATGCTTGCATTTAGGATTTCACTAAATTGAAAACAAGCATAGAAACATACATTGAACAAACTATCAAGTTTATAAGCTATCAAATATAATAAAGAACCTATCGTGCTTCTATATAATTTGGAGTCTATTTCTTTGCTTTTATCTTCACACTCAAGTATAAGAGATATGCTCATGGGTGTAGAAATAGATTTAACATTCTTAAAATTGAAACTCTGCAAAATATCCTTAGTAAATTTTAATTGGCAAGTGAATGTTCCACAATTAGTTTGTTTGATTTGCAATCCAAGAAAGAAACTTAACTCACCCATCATAATCATTTCAAATTCTTTTTCATTTCATTTGCAAACTTTTTGCACAACTCATCTTTTGTTGATCCAAATATTATATCATCCACATATACGTAGCAATCAATATGTCATTCTCTTTGTTTATAATAAAAAGAGTATGATCTACTTTTCCTTTTATAAAACCATTTTGCAAAAGAAAACTACTCAGTTTTTCATTCAAAGCCCGTGGAGGCTGTTTTAAGCCATAGAGTGCTCTATTTAATTTTAAAACATGATCAAGAAACAAAGGATCCTCAAAACCTAGAGGTTGTTTAACATACATATCCTCTTTAATTATCCCATTTAAGAATGAACTTTTTACATCCATTTGATACAATTAAAAGTCTCATAACAAGCAAAGGCAAGCAACATCCTAATAGCTTCCATCTACAAGAGGAAAGGTTTCATCATAATTTATGCCCTCATTTTGACTATATCCTTGAGCTACCAACCTAGCTCTATTTTTAGTAACTATTCTATGCTCATCCATTTTATTTCTATATACTCACTTATTTCCTATTATTGTATGGCCTTTTGGTTTAGACACTAATGTCCATTCCTCACATTTAGCGAATTGATTTAATTCTTCCTACATCACCATTATCCAATCTTCATCCTTTAATGCCTCATTAATCTTCTTAGGTTCAATTTGTTACAAAAGGGCATGTATTTCTAACTTTGGATCTAGTAAACACTCCTTCTTCAACATTTGCCATAATTTAGGACTAATCCATCTCATTTCTAACTCTAGGAAAGCTAGGTTTTGTCTCTTCATTTTGCACTGTCTATTCATTTTCTTTCCCATAACTATTTTTCACATGGTTAGTAAACTTCAAAGTAGATAGTTCTTTTTCATTGTCTCCTAATTTTCTAGATTTTTTTTTTCATAAACAATTACATGTATAGATTCCTCTGCCATCAAAGTTTGCTTATTATAAACCTTATAATCTTTACTAGATTGAGAATATCCTAAGAAAATGACTTCATCACTTCAAGAACCAAATTTTCCCATAGAATCCTTTCCATTGTCAAAAAACAAAACATTTGCATCTAAAAGAATGAAAATATGAAACGTTGGGTTTCTTTTCAAAAAATAATTCAAAAGGAGTTAGTTTCAAAATTGGTTTAATAAAAACTCTATTTGAAACATAACATGCAGTGTGGACAGCTTCCTCCCAAAAATATTTAGGTAAATTTTTATCACACAACATAGTTCTAGCCATTTCTTGAATCATTCTATTTTTCCTTTTCACCACTCCATTTTGTTATGATGTTCTAGGAGATGAAAAATTATGGCTAATACCATATTATGTACAATAATTTTTAAAACATCTATTTTTAGATTCCCTACCATAATCAGTTCTAATTTTGCAAATGATGAGCCCTTTTGCATTTTGAATATTCTTACAAAAATACACAAACTTATTGTAGGTTTCATCCTTGCTAGACAATAAGTATATCTTGGTGTATCTTGAATAGTCATCTACAATAATTAATGCATAGCTATTGTTTCCTAAGCTTGGTGCCCTAACTAGACCAAAAAGGTCTATATGTATAAGCTATAATGGACGTGTAATGGTTACATTCTCTAATGTAGAGCTATATTTATGTTGTTTTCCTTTTACACATGCTTCACAAACTTTATTTTCATTAAATTTTATTTTTAATAGTCCTAACACAAGTTCTTTTCTTGAATTTTTTTTTTTTTTTTATGGTTTTGATATCTACATGTCCTAATCTTTTATGTCATAGCCAATAGTAATCAAATTTATTCACAACAAGACATGTCTCATTTTCAAATATTTCATGTAAATTTATAACATAGACATTTCATGCCCTTTTTTCCACTAATTTGACATTATTTATTTTATTTTTGATGATGCAGCAAGATGATCTGAATCTAACACTAAATCCTTTATCACATAATTGACTAATGCCTAGTAGTTTGTATTTCAACCCACACACAAACAACGTCAATAAATATGAAAAGAATTAGGATTACTTATAATACAGCAAACCTCAATTTTTCCTATGAAATTATCTCCAAAATATACTTTTCCTCATGTTATTTGTTTAGAACTAAAAAGTATTCCTTCTCTCTAATCATGTGACATGAACAACCACTGTTCAAATACCACCAAAAGGGTTACTACATCTTATACTTTTTAGCTATAACCTACATATACAAATGTAACAGCTGGAGTTCTAAGTACCTATCTTATTTTGAGTCCTTCATGGTTAGTATTACATACAGATATAGGAATCCATTTTCATTTAATTTTATAAGGCCTATTTAGTCTAATGGGACGGTTTGTAGCAATATGACCAGTATATTTATAGAACTTGCAAACATAGTTATTTACAACATATGCATTGTGTTTTTGAAAACAAATTGTGAAGACCTTTGCTTTTAAATCTTGTTTGTAACCTAATCTAGCTTTTTCATATATCCCTTGTTGTGATGTTAAAATGTTTTCTACTATTTTATTTCCATAAGAAAAGGATTTCAATGTATCTTCTAGCTTCACAACCTTTATTTTGAGCATAGAATTTTCATTTTCAACATTAGTGCAGAATGCAAAATCTGTTTTTATTTTATTGTTCTCTTCCTTGAGCATTTTATGTTTTGAGTCAAGCTTAGCACATTTATTTTTAATTTCCTTTCATAGATAAGCATATCAGAAAATATAAAAATTAAAATTCCTATCGGATATATCATTAGAACATAAAGATTTTACTTCTTCCTTTTTGTTTGCCATCAAGTGTAGATTTGCCACTTTAGTTTCTTCCTTTTCTTCTGATGACGATGACGAAGATGACGAAGATGACTCATTGTCCCATGCTGCCATCATCACCTTTTTCTTGTATTTTGTATTGTTTTTCCTTTGTTCTTCAATTTGGGACAATTAGCTTTAATTTGCCTAGGTTTAATACACTCAAAACATACTTTGTCTCTAAGATATAATATTTCCTTCTTCTTCCTTTTTTCTCTCTTATAGAACTTTCTAAACTTTCTTGCCAGCATAGCTAATTAATCTACTTTAGATTTTGATGTTAAGCTACCTTTTATAATTACTTTAAACACTACATTTCTATATGCCTTAGCTTCCTCTTCCCCTCTCCTTTTCAAATTTAACTCATATGCCTTAAAAGACTCTAAAATTTCATCAAGAGAAAGCTTATCTAAATCATGAGCTTCCTCAATAGCCTTTTTTTTAGCATCCCATGTTTCAAACAAATATCCTAATACATTTTCAACTAGCTCACTATTCTCATAAGCTTTATCAAGCAATTTCAATTCATTCACAATATCACTAAACCTGTAAAAAATCTCATTGATAGTTTCAGAGGGTTTCATATAGAATAGTTCATATTCTTGTACTGGTAATGAAATTCTAAAAGCTTTAACTTTACTTGTACCTTTAAAAACAACTTTTGATTTCTTCCAAATTTCATTTTTATTTTCACAAGAAGAAATTCTATTATATTCAATAACACATACACCACTATCAAGCATGCACATTGCACAACTATTGTGACCCATAATTTTCTTTTCATCTTCAGTCCACTTAGTTTCATCTTTGTTTACTTTCATTCCATTTTGTGTAATAAACCATGTATCCATATCTTGATCCATCATAACAATTGTCACCATTGACTTCCAATGACAATAGTTTCACCCATCAAAGATGGGTGGCTTGTTGTAACCTATGATGGCTTTTCTAACATCCATGTTTATGATCTGCCCTAAGGATGTTAATCGTTATTATCAAAAGCCCCAAACTTTGATACCAATTGTTGGATATGGATTAACCCCATAAAAAAGGGTTGGATTGGGTTATTCTTTTGTGTTTTTGATATCATTTTTCAATTAGTCAAAAGTAAACAAATTAAAAGTACACCAAGAAATGTTCAAGTGGTTTGGCCTCTTTCGGACCTAGTTCCACCTTTTTTTACCAATAGTAAGAGAGCCTTTTTACTACCTTATGAGAGTTATACTCTATAATTTAGTACACCTTGATCTTTTGTTCACTAAACATAAAGATCCATAGTTCATTTCATAAACAAAAAGCCTAACACGACTTTTAACAACAATACAATCCAATACAAACCATGCACAGGCTTAACACAAAAACATAACAACAACCTCAAGACACATAGCTTGACAATTAAAAATTACAATAATAGCACTAAACCACACGGCTTAATGTGTTCACTAAACACAAAGATCCACATTTCATTTCATAAACAAAAAGACTAACATGGCTTTAAACAACAATACAATCCAAATTTGGACTACACATAGCCTTGACACAAAAATAGAACAACAACCCCAAGAGACATAGCTTGATAATTAATAGATACAACAAAAGCAATAAGCCACACGGCTTAATTCACAAAATCACACGATGATATGTTACTTTTCCTTTGCAGAAAATAGTCTTTATTCAAATCAAACAAGATCAAGTCAATATCTATGTGCCCTTTGTATCCAGTCTCAAGTTTAGTCCTTTAGAAATAATTAAGTAGACAACTTTGACTCATTATAGAGATAAGATGATACAACAATAAGATTAGTATATTCAACTTAAGATAGTAACAAACTGAACAAGACACACAACAAGACATATTAAAAGCTAGCTATCAATCTTTTATACAATCAAATGATTTCACAAATAATTAATTAGGAACACTTTTGAAACAAACCCTATAATCAGCCTTGACCTATGTGACAACAAGATATGAATGAATAAGTAATTTCAAAACAAAGGAGATTACCAAGTAGTTATATCGTAATAAGATGAGGGAAGTTGTATTGCAATAAGATAAGGGCTATTTCACAAAAAAAAAATGACAAGGATATGATCTATGTTTTTCCTCAAAACCATGTGTACCAAACTAAACCCAAGCCTTTGGTATATATATGCTCATAATGTTGGAAAATAAGGGTTTTGTTTGTGACAAAATGTATTTATGAATATATTTTTTAAAATATGTTTTTCATAAATGCAAAAGAAAATTATAGGAAGTAAAAGGTGTACAAATTATAATATCAATTAATAATATTATAAAGTAACCGGGTTCCTACATTTCTTAATATAATGTCACTATATAGTGACATTAAGAAAGGATTTATTTAATTTCATTATATAATGTCTTGAGAACAAGGCTTACCAAATTGAAATTAAATATGTCATACATTGTGATTAAGAAAAAATGATGATTGCATGTGCTTTGATGAAGGTTGAAGTATATGGCTCTATTTTTGGAACAAACCTTAGTTCTATTAAGAACTTATATTATATCATTCTTGGATTGATATTATGTTTTCGACCTGGTTATATTCGGCCTGGTGATATTCGGCCTGGTGATATTCGGCCTAGTTATATTCAGCCTGGTTATATTCGGCTTGGTTATATTCGACCTGGTGATATTCGGCCTAGTTATATTCGGCCTGGTTACACTCAGCCTGGCTATGTTCTCGGTCTATGACCCGCTTATTTGTCAAGTAGATAGGCGAGCCCGACTGGTGATGAAACTCACTGTTTCATTAACATTCGTTCTCACTTATTCACCTGATGCCCTAAAGAGCATATTATCGATGACTGCTGAAATGAGAGAGTGAGAGAGAGATGGAGGAACGGCACTACTGGTGACTGAATCCTCAACGGGAGGATTTCTTATGAGAACAATGTCAGAACGGACTGATCTGAGTTGGAGAAGGAAGATTTGAAGGCTGATTTACTGTTCCAACGGGAAGATAGCTTCATCATTGAGGTTTGAAAAGTCTGAAACCCTAGCTTTAATTTTTCTATTTGAGAAGAGCTATTCTATGGAGAAGGGTTCAACACTTACAACAATATGAAGTTCTCTTTGAGTGGAGATTCTATTATTGAGCTCATCTTTTGATCATTCAATCTTCATGACTTTCGGTGAAGTTCAAGCCTACGGTGATATTATGATTAAATACTTATTCGTTTGTTTATATCATTGATTGGATCTTGTATAACTCTGTTTATGTGCTAATTTCATTAAAAATACTTATTGCACATAAACATTAAAAGGAATCCAAAACCCTAATTTATTTCAATTTAGGGTTTTTGTGATAGGAGCTTAGAATTACTATAATTATATCAAATCAGCTCCTATAGGTTACAGAATCGCGCAACTTGTCATATTATTTAGGATTTGTAATTGATTTATGATCTTTTGATCATATTGTATAACATTGTACAAGAAATTCCTTGAAGAGGAATTGTTTGAGTTAGGGAGAATGTTTTCTCCTAACTTGGTTGAGTAAAGGAGGCTTTAATCGGTTTGATTGAAGGAGAAGAGGGTGGACGTAGGACTCAAGGTGTGAGTGCCGAACCACCGTGGTAAATTTGGTGTCAATCTCTTTGCTTACTATTGATCTAACCTTCTTATAATATTTGATGCCTCATAATTTGTCAATTATTTGTTCCTAACCGATTAGAATATTTTAAACATATAAGTGTGATAATATTCTTGATAACGTGTTGTTTGACTTGGAAGTAGAGCAGTATATGTTTGAAATATGTCCAATTTATATTGATATTATTTATGTGATTTGTCCAAAATATTGAATTGAGCATTTGTTATCATAATATTTTTTTAATTGTTGGGTATAACAATTCAACCCCCCTTCTTGTTAAGCCATAAAACCCAACACATAAGTCAATGAAATTTTAGGAAATAGAAATCTTACCATTGAGCCATCAAAACCCATTGATTTTCTCTCAAGGAACTTGCCATTTTAGTTAGATTTAATTAAGACAGAAGATTTAGGATTTTTAGAATAGAAAAGTAAAGACAATGTGTGGCGCATAAGGGTTTGGAGCTTAACCCAAGTGCCCTTTTGTATTTTGCCCTTCTTGGCTTTACCCAAGTGAAACACATTGTTTCACTAAAAATGCTTTTATTTTCCTTTCTTTTTTTTTTCTTTTATATTCTAGAATAAGAATGGAGTTGTCCTTCTATAGCTTACTTCATTTAATCCCTTCATGCTATGCAATGGTCTTTGACAAAACATATATGTTAGACAATCAATGATTCACCATAAATATATACACATACAAAAGGAGTAAAATAACTCACAAATTAATTTAAAATCTGAAACCCATAAAAAATACTAGATATTAGCACATAAATTTGAACTCTTTTCAAAATGAATATTTATGGTAATAATATTTGATAGAGGGCTTTAGAGAAATATTCCATGAAAACATTTTGGTGTGAAATGATTTTTAGTATGTGGGAACTTTTTCTTAAAAATAATAATCATTTTGATTATGTATTCTACATATGTTCAACAATTTATGTTGGCACAAGATTTGTTTAATAACATATATAAATATAATTTTTCAAATATTGTCAATTTCAAAATATATTCAACACATCCCATACAAAAGTTTTGAGCTTTATAGATCTTTCTTCTTCTTTAATTAAGAGTGCTTGACTTCTACTATTTTCTCTTTGCTTTTTTCTTTCATTTTGGTGCTAGACCTAAAACAACCATGCTTTCTTTTTCTTTTTCCTATAAACCCTTTCTTGAGCATAACTAACAAACCAGCCTATCCTTTTCAATCACCATCAATGTAGCCAATTTTGTCAACCCTAAGCTTATTGAAACCAACTACTTGTTGTGGGTAACTCAAATGAAATCCCTAGTCAAAAGTCAAAAATTGTTTGGTTTCCCTATTGGAGAAATTGTCTGACCAAAGACAAAAGTGCTTGTTGATGGAGTTAAAGAACAAAACCTAACCTATAAGACTTGGGTCCAAAGTAACAATCTTGTGAAATCATGGCTAATTGGAATCTATCTTAAAAAGTCCTTGGTCATGTGTTTGAAATGGAGACAACTACAAGAGTTTGGGAAGTTCTTTCTACCCATTTTGCTTAAAAGTTTGATGCTAGAAAATTTAATCTATTGTGCCAACTTAACCATCTAAATAAGGATGGTAAGCCAATTACAATCTATTTTAATAATTTTCACTATACACATAACTAGTAAAGCTTGATAAGGAAACCTTTATCCACTCAACCAAGACCTCTAGGCTCCTTGAAGGTCTTAATAAGGACTATAAAGCCTTTAGATTAGCAATGTTTCACCAGCCCATGCCTTTTCGTGCTACTGTTAAATACCAGCTTCAAGCCTTCAAAGCAAGGTGCAATCATTAATGCTCTAGCACTAACTAACAATTCTATTGTTATGGCTCAATGCAACTAAGGTGGAGGTGATCATTCTCAAGGCTATGGAAGGCATACTAGTCTCAACTTCTCTTCCAAAGGCCATGGGTTCACACTTGCCACGTAGACTGCCCAAACTGCTTCCATTGGGACTCATCCCCTAGCCCAAGAGAGGGATGGCCAACAAAGTCATAGTCCTCAATCAAACCAACAATCACCTACCTTTTGACCTCCACTAGTGTCCCAATTTATGGTAAATGCAATCATGCAACCTTGCAATGCTTTAAGCATTTCACCATTCCTTCCAACAGTAAGAAAACCACATTGCCCTTACTGCTCTCCATGTTGATGTTACTCTCAATGATGGTTGGGTGGCAAATTCAAATGCCTCTTCTCTCGTTGTAAGCAATGTTGGTAAGTTAGACATTTCTTTTCCTTATATTGGCACATACAAAATTATATTGGTAATGGCCATTATATTCCATCACACATGTTAATGAACCACCCTAAATGATGGAGAAATCCATATAAATTTAGTCCTAATGGCCCTTGATATAAAAAAGGATCTTCTCTTAGTTCCCCAACTCTTGGGTGGTTTCCCTTGTGTTGTTGAATTTAATCGTCACTCTTTTTGTATTAAGGAATTGTGAAACCAGCACATTCTAGTCAGGGGTGTTAAATGGGATTACCTATATCTACTACCAACCTCTAAAAATACACCCATTTTTTCTTCTTGGCAACAAAGAGTAGCATTGACAATGTGGTACTCTTAACGTGGTCATCTTTATCTAGAAATAATTAATCAATTAGAAAAGCAGTTGCTAAGGTGTAGCTACCTTTTTCATTATCTTCTTATTAGGCCTTTACACCTTAGCATAGGTTCACTTCAATTTACAAGGTCTAGCCTCAATTTCGTCTAATCAGAACTATGCCTATTATTTTATATTTATTGATGACTTCAGTTGGTTTTCTTGGTTTTATCCTTAATAACACAAGTCTAATATTTATAACACTTTTATTTTGTTTTGCTTTATGCTTTAAGAACAATTGGGTCTTCCTATTAAAGCTCTCGAATGAGACAATGGTGGGAAGTTCACTAGTTGGCCCAAAATGTTATCATTCAACAACTTTTCTACCTAGTAAGCTAGAGCAAAATGGGCTTGTTAAATGCAAACATAGGCATGTTACTGACATTGGGAGAACACTCCTTCTTCATGCTAGCTTTGCTTAACCACTTAGGTTATAGGCTTTCTTAGCTTTGATATTTGTTATCAATCACCTCTCAATGGCCACCTTGAATTACAACATTCCTTACGAATGCTCTATCAACAAAAACCCAACTATTTTATCCCATGGACTTTTGGTAGTCCTTGTTACCTATGTCTTAAGCACACTACACAAGCTAAACTCTCCCTTTAGTCCATGGAATGTATATTTGTTAGTTATAACCCATGCCGCAAGGGTTACTGTTGTTACCATGTGTCCACTAAAAAGGTGTTTGTTGTTTGCCATGTCCTCTTTAAAGAAACTCAATTTTCTTTTCTTCAATAGCACACCTCTAAAAGCCCACCTTCTTTTAGATTACCTCAGCCCATTAGGCCATTCTTTTCCTTGCCCTAACCCCCTCTAGGCTCGATACTAAGTCCAACTCAAGGCAATCCCTCCTTTTCCCTAATGAACCATGTTAACCTTTGTCCTTCCCATGCTATGTTAAACCCCACCCCAACCCATGCCAACTAAGGCCCTACTTCCTCTTAATTGGTTGATACTCATGCTATCTTTGACATTGCCTTCTCTCCTCTAGCTAGTTCTCACCAGACCTACATGATTTTGGCCTATTCTTTATCTCTTATCTCTATTTCCACTAAATCCATTTGCTTTTCCCCAATTTGTACCTCCTCTCCTCTTCTTGTCCCTCATTTTCCTTAATCTATGCTTGATTTTTCTCTAGGTTCTCCTTACCCACCCTCAACCTTCCCTACCACCCAAATTACCTTAATTGCCCCTATTTCCACCTCTTTTCAAACCCTACCCATGACTACTCATAGTTAATCTAGTATTGTTAAACTAAACCCCAATTATCTTCTTTTTATTTCCCTCTTTGTTCCAACTCCCCCTTCTTTTATCAAACTTGCTCTATAGCATCCTAGGTAGAAGTCAACAATGGATGAGGAAATGCACCTTATTTTGGAATAATACTTGGACTTTAGTTCTATCCCATCCTTTTCAAAATTTGGTTGGTTATTGCTTAGTATTTGCACTAAGTTAGCTCTTGATGGATTTGTTAACCACTTTAAAGCTCAACTCATTACTAAATGCTTCCATCATGAAACCAAAGTTAACTTTTTGTAAACCTTTAGTCTAGTTGTGCAACATAGCACAATCCATCTTGTGCTTTCACTTGCTTTAATTTGAAATTGGCCACTTCTTCAATATGATATTAATGATGTCTTTCTTCACAAACCCCTTACTCAACCCACCCATATGGATCAACCTCCTGTTTATCTAGACCTTTCTTGCCCACACTATGTTTGTTAGCTTTGATGGGCTCTCTATGACTTTCCTCAAGCCTGGTGTGATTACTTAGAGGCTTCATATTTGATTATAGGTTTGTTACCTATATCAATGATCCTTCTCTATTTATTTATCACTTGCTTGGTGTTCAAATTTGGGTTCTACTTTATGTTAAAACTTAATTGTTATTGGTAGTTCTCCTCCCTATATTCATAAGTTTGTCTATGCTCTTTGTTCTGAGTTTCCTTTCAAAACCCTAAGTTCTTTTTATTTTTTTGCTAGTCAATGAAGTTCATCACACTCATGCTAAAGTTCACCCTAGTCAACACCAGTATGCCATTGATTCTTAACCTATGCTTTTATGATGTCTTGAAATTCTATTGCTACTCTATTGGCTACTAAAGCTCCTTAAGACAAAAATGGTATTTATGCCTTTTCCAAGCCCTCCAACCTTCAAAGTCTCATGGGTGGTCTTCAATATTTTACCTTTACTTGTCTTGATCTCACTTATTTTGTTAATTATTTTTACCAATCCATGCAAGCTCCTTCCCTTGCTAATTTCTATAATCTCAAACACGTGCTTTAGTATGTTCATGGCACCGTTGATTTTGGGCCCCATCTCCATTCTCGAAGTGCTTCCAACTTGTACGGATTCACCAATGTTGATTAGGGAGGTTAGCTCAGACTTATTGCCTCATTTCAAGCTATTGTTTCTTTTTGGGTGCTAGTCTCATTTCATGGAACTCCCACCGCCAAAGTACTATTTTTCAATCTTCTACCAAGGATGAGTACTAGTGCCTTGCCTTTGCTATGATAGATGTTATATGATTTGCTATGTTCTTCGAGACATGATATGTCTCAACCCTATCCCATCATTCTTCATTTCTTCACTATGACAACCTCTCTACCTCGCACCATACTACTAAACCTATTTTTCATGACAAATCTAAATATATTGCCATAAGTTTTCATTTTATTCTTAAGAAAGTGGCAGGTACAATCAATGTTGCCATTGTTTTGACATTCCATTACCTCATGAATATTCTCACCAAACCCCTTGCTCATTTTCCCTTTCATTCCTTCCATTCCAAACTTAGAGGGGCATAAGACTTTGGTGTGCCTCCTCATGCCCCTCCAAGTTTTTGAGGAATATTAGCACTGGCACCTCACTTATTAGCAAGGATCACCATAACCTAGACAAGAACTTTGTTGAAAAGTGATAACTATATTTTTATGGAGTTCTTTTGCCTATTTTAGGCAATAAATAATGTAATATTTGTGATAAAATATTTGAATTTCTCTTTATTTACTTGAATTTGCCTCGTGTAAGTATCATAAATATGTATGGAAAAAAAAATGGGCATGGAGAACTTGATGCTTATTGCATGGCAAAATATGGTTAGAATGTTAAAACCAAAATATTCAAGGTGGGCTTGGGTTTTGGATGATAATTTTTAGGTTTTCTATTGTTGTTGAGTTTTCTAAATAATTAGGCTTTGTTTTACTATTTCCTCTATATAAGTCTTTTGGTTTGAACCAGTCAAAACTTAGTTACGTTAGGAGTTCAAAATCCAATCATATTGTGTAGGAAATAGGTCTAAACCCTACGTCCTATTTAAAAGAAAGGATGAGAAAGAAAAATGGGAAGAAAATTTAATGCACAACCAAAGAGAGAGGTTAGGAATTCAAAGATTTCTTGAATAAAATACAAAAATGGTACAAACTTCTTGTTTTTTAATTCAAGATACTTTGTTTAATTCCTTTTTTTTTCTTCTATTATGTTTTCATTTCCTTTTCCTTAGAGCTTAATGTAACTTAACTATAATGATGTGAATTTCTTGGTTTTCTATGTTTTCTAAGAAATTATACTTACGTCAATTATATATTATTGTATTTAATGCTTTTAAGTGACTAGTCATCACTTGAATAATTTGATATGTATGTTTGAGATTGAGAAGTGATAATATGCAAATGTTTCTTATAATATATAACCATGAATTAAATGTGGATAGAAATAGACCATGTTATTTGTAAGGCTTTTGGTGATAAAATGATGAGAGGATTCATTGTAAACCGAAAATGTTCATAGATTTTAATATACTTTTGTTTATTTAAATTTACAATAGATTGATAAACTGAGTAGGTTTACTATACCTAAACCTAAGATAATAAATAAATTAGGAAATTCTACCATCACATAAATATTCTTGTTTTTACAAGCATAAACCCTTAAAATTTATAACTAATAATTATAGTGAAATCAGATTGATTGTTTTTCCTGCAATCATTCTTATTCCCATCACATTGATTTTTTTCCTTATTTGAATTCAATTGCTTTTAGTTTTGAAATTTTGCATTGAAAATTATAAAATTTAATTCATTCTCAACTTTTTTTTTGATTTATTAGATAAATTTTAGGATAGTTCACCGTTAGTATTTATTTAGTTTGGTAATCATTAATTTTTTTTAAGGCAATACCTTTTTCATCATTATATTATTTGTTTGATATGTTCACTTGTATTTAAATTTTTACAAACAAAATGTCAAAAGCCCTTCATTGCAATACACGTATCTCCCGCCTTCCTACAGCACCTGTCTTCCACTTTGCATTTAACTCTCATTCCTTAACAATCCAAAGCATACGTTGCATTAACTCCTATCTCCTTAACATCCTAGAACATGTGAGCTGATAAAGCTTCTGTCTCCCACTCAGCATTAATCTCATCCTCACAACAATCCAAGGGCACCATTGATCGTCGAAAGGTCTCCAAGCGTGCTTCCAGCAGTTCAGACGACGAATCAGGTGACGGTGCAGCGGCCTCAAAACACACAGTTGCCAACCTTAACGGAGACTGTTCAAGTTCCCGATTCTCTCTGCCAACCGCACCACGATAGAATTTATTGCCCTGTAATCTTTTCCTTTTTATATGTATAAAAGAATATACATCTCACGCACAATTTGTTAAGCTTTGTAAATCTTTCTTCTTCCTTAATCAAGAGTGCTCGGCTTCAACTCTTTTCTCTCCACTTTCTTCTTTCATTTGTCGGCACAACGGGATGGGCAAGTTCATGACTACTCTGATTACTTCGACAAACGACTGCCTTTAAGATTGTTGAGTCAAGCAACTTGAACTCTGACGTTTCTTCTTCTATTTTATTTGAGATCTTTCTATTGTTTGCTCAGCTGGACACCACATCGTCTTTTTAGTTTCGTTGACAGAAACCACTCGGTTTAATGAACCATTAATTTGTTTTCATTATGATTTGATAGTCCAATAAAATGTCCAGAATTGAACAAAGTTACTAATAATTAGACAAAACCTGTATTTATAGATTTATACAATAGTTTACATTACATCAAACCTCGAGTTTTATTTTTGTTTACATCACAATTCAAAAACATTAACAATGAAACGAGCATAACTTCCATAAACTATACTCTCTACATCACTTTGCATATCCGGAACCTCAGGCGCATCTATTGAAACACAATAAATAAAGGCTGCACACTTTGCTACAAACACACTTATGGTACTAAAGCTGAAATACGAGTAAACTCACTACCTGCAATTCTTCATTAGATAAGATGATGGGCTCGAAATGCTTCTAGGACTAGCGTTCTCAAGAAGTTTCTTTTTCTTTGTGTCCTTTCTAGGTGTCCCACATCTATTGAAATCATGATTGCACTGCTCCCCCTGTAGAATATAAGAAACAACAAATTTTAATGATCTAGAAGCGGTAGATTCATGGAGAAAACAAGACCTACTCCCCTAACAGAGACAAGGAAAAAGAGCAGTTTATGAAGTGTAAGTTAGTAATATAGCGGTAACTCTAATGCTGTAGATCAACTGGAAGAGATATGCACAAGGAGTATATACCCGAAGAAAGAACCCTGGAGTTCCGTCTCTTTATTGACATTTCAATGTTAGAAATTTCTATAAAAGACACAAAACAAGGTCTAAGAATCTACAACAGACGCTGTCCCTTACCAAGACACCTGGAGGCATATTCTCCTGCTCGTTATGGTCCTCGCCTGATAAATTTTGGTCCTTGGAGAATACTGTCTTTGAGGACATTTCGGGATCATTACTAGTCAAAACATCCCACGCATTAGCAAACGCTGAATTGCTATCCTCACTCAGCTGTCTCATCAACCCACAAGCATCATAGCTTTTCATCCCAGGGCTCAAAAAGTACGCCAAATCCTGTAGAGGTTAACTTAATGCATGAACACGTGACAGTGATTAAGAAAGATTTGGCATAACGCAAACAAGTATGAAAAAAGAAGAAGAAGAAGAAAAAGAATATGAAGAAGAAGGATGCAAAAGAACATATGAACAAGCAGTCCGCTATATGATCCATCATCTTGCAGTGAACGTTTGCTCTATGCAACAGGTGGCCAAAGTTCTCAATGATGAGATCTATAATTCCCGATATTTTAGTACTGTCCCCTTTCCAATTTTGGCAGCATGCTGTTGCCAAAACCAACAAGTCAGATCAGTGTATATTCAGTGGTTTGACTGTACCTTCACATATGGATTTACTTTGTCCTTTTTCCACAAGAGCAAAACGGTCGTTCTTGATTCAAAGCATTTCCAGATTACATTCTTCGCAAATACACCTAAGTGTTTTACAAATGACATTCCAGATTCAAAGCATTCCCATCGATTATCCCAGTCAAGTCAGAACATAATCATGTTTTGATTTTTCACACTTATTCTCTCCTGTTCCTTAATTATAGCACAAGAGTTGGGACATTTAAGGTTATCAGCGGTGATTTATTGTGTTTTAAAAACTCAGAAAACAAAAAGGGAGAGACAGAAGAGAGTGTGTGAACAATATTAGCAACCGTTGAGCTTTGAACTACCTCAAATGTCATGTCCATATCAAATCTTGGTCCAGGGAGAGCAGTATTTATGAACAAAGGTGACTTCCAAGCTGATGGAGATTCAATTCTCCTCTTCCTACCTGGAGTAGTCTCGTCAAACCTGGAACTTGAGTGATACAAAAGAGAAGAAGAAAAATCTTAATATTCCAGACTTTTTAAAAAGAAAAGTATTGGCCAAATGAGACATACTGATTAAAAAAAGAAAAAGAAAAGTAAGCAAATCCTTAGATTTCGGGTTTAATGTTGTTTCAATGCCAGACAAATGATTTTTTTTTCTTAAAAAAGAAGTGATATATTTATTTGTATAGATGTCTCTATGAATGCACATTTGTTTGTATGTATGATCATACATATGTGTACTAGGAAAAAAGCATGAGTTGCACTACCCATGTTCATCTATATATCATTGAAATGAGAAGAGGCATTCCTATGTGAATCTATAAGTATAGTAACTTACATACTAAAGCTTTGAATATCAGCATCATTCCCAGCATTTCCACCTGTGGCTTCTAGAGTCTCTAGTAATGATGTGCCCTCTGTACATGTAGCTGGAACTATATCCTTCTCAACTTTTGGAGATGATGACTCTAAAGTGCCACCCCGGTGTAATGTAGTGTCCAACCTTATAAGGTATTGGCCTTTGGGACTTAAAACTGCCATACTCAAGGCTCTAGTTGTTTGATGTCCAACTCTATCAGGAGAAAAGATCAGCTGATCATCTATGTTACGTTCAACAAGAACTCCTGTAGGCTGTAGTAGCATTAAAATGATATGCATAAGCCAGGAAGTTAGTAAATAATGTGCAAAAGGGTGAACAACTTAGAGAAGTTGCAGCTAGTCCTGCAGAGTTTTCAATGATAACCATCTAATGATTAAAACACAATGATTCTAGTTCTACAACAATTGAACTTTTAGTTTACATCGCTTATTTCCAACCCAAGATTGATACAATCAACTGATGAGGATAAAAGACTTTCTCCCAGTTAAAAGTAGTACAAGGGAAGGCATAAACTCGATAAAATCATTTTCTCAAAATCATGCTTCCCAGCTACATGAGTATCTACATCCCAATATTCTAGGCATACAAGAAACTTAATATTCCATACTATCGGAGAAGAAAACTTCAATTATCACGTTGAGCAGGCGATAAGAGGAATTGGATTAAGTGGACAGACTGCATACACCAAAACTTTCATAGTAAGGTTAACGAGAAACCTCAAGCAATGAGTGAAAATAATTGTACAACAACTCACAATCAGGAAGGTAGTGTCAGCGTCTAACTTAGACTTGGGACGCAAGATACCCTCCTTAGCCGTCTCTGGAGAATTAGTGACTCCGACCTCTTCCTTTGACATTCCACCGTTGAAATTGACAGTCCTATCTTTCTTCACTTCAAGAAGATCAGAGTCCATGTCAGCTTTACCATGAACGGAATCTTCAGAGTTCACTTTCTGGTCAAGTTGGGAATCAAATAGCTCCCCAGTAGAAGAGGTGGCCATCGTGGCAGCCCCATTGTCATCTAAAACTGATTCCAGAGAGGAAAAGCTACTGATCAAGTTAAATGCGCTTGTATTTGTGTCCTCCTCGAGTTCTTTGCCTCCCTTTGACTCGTCAACTAGTGGTGACAAGGGTTCATGATATTTCATGATTATAGGCGTACGTCTGAAGCTCTTGGCAGCCTTGTTTGAGAGAGCATTTTGAGTACTCTTATGAATTGGTGAATTCCTTATGCTACTTGGTGAGGACAAGTTCATTGGATGCATCAGCAGTTGGCGAATCCCAAAGGGACTAAAAGCATCCTGCATGTCGTCACCAGAGGCTATAAGATCAAAGTTTAGAGAAGGAATTTCTAAGCTTGGAAAACGGGAAGGTTCATCAAACAGAGCTCCTGAATCCTGTTTTCCTGTATTCATAGTACCATTGACATCCATTGAGGAGAGAGTTTGAGTAGAATCCGAGTTCACTAAATCCCCAGGAGCCAGCTTCGAAGCAGGCTTCGCCTCATCTGAGTTTGAAAGATTCCTTGCATTCTCATCTGTGGACGGGAAAGTCCCATTAACATCTGAGCTTACCACGCTAAATATATTTACAGGAACTAGTTTTGGAGCATTCTTTTCTTGGTCTAGTTTCATGAGCTGGTCTTTTTCATCTGGATCAATATCAGGAGAGTTGACGTAGATAAAATCATTACTTGAACTTGTAATGACCTGCAATTCTGAAGTTCCTCCTGGGACATCCTTTAGAGGGGCACATGGCTCTACAGGGGAAGTTATCATAGAGGCAGATCTGAAAGTTGTTGAAATTGTGCTGCCATCGAAATTTTTTGATTGCTCTGTCACGTTCCCATAGAAAATATTTCCAGGATTCCCCATCTCTGAAAATGTAATCTCAAGCAAATCACTGTCAGCTATCGATAGCTGATCCGTTTTTTCAGAACCAATAGGCATGCTTTCCATCGCAGTAGAAGCACTGCATCTCACGGAGCCCTGTGTTCCAATAATGCCTTCGCTATGGCTTTCATTTACACATTTAGAGGGTTGTGATGTTCCAAACAATGCTGATGATTCATGTGATTCATCTAAAAAGATGTTGGAAAATTCATGGGAACTAATAAATTGGTAATTGCTACTTCCATGAGTTTCATCCTCGAGTGAAAAATATTGCTCCATGTTGTGCTCCTTTCCACGATCAGATTCCTTAGGCCTAACGTTCCACATTGCATTTGCTGTTCCAGAATCAAATTGGGAGAAATTGACCTCTGTAGATCCTTGACTATATTCTGAAGTTTCATCTTCCTCAACTCTATCCACTTGGCTCTGTTCGATCCCTGCAGGCAATGGCAGGGGGTTTCCCAGGAGAGGCAGAGCTTGAAACCTTTCGAGTAATCCTGATGCCACATAAGACGGCAACCTCTTCTTCACAGAGCTGTTCCAGTGATTTTTGATGGCATTGTCTGTCCTGATGCAGACAAGGTACAGAGTAATGTTTCAGAACCCCCTTTATTTTGGTCAGAGAAAATACTTGAACTCATCTTAACAAATGGGCAACAAAAATTCATAGTTGACATGAAAAATTCTCAAACTGTAGATTCGTTTATTCTGTAATAAGATAATGATAGGCAAAAGAGTCGGCTACCTTCCAGGCAAAAATTTCTGTAGCTCAGCCCACTTGTTCCCATAGATTTCATGAGCACGAACCAAAGCCAGCTCCTCTTCCATTGTCCATGGTTCCTTGTTTATGGCAGGATTAAGATGGTTATGCCACCTGAAGACCAAGAAAACCATCTGAAAAACTATGCTACAATGCAATATCAAAAACCCTTACACTATGATCTTCCAGACAAAGTAGATATCTGTATTGGAGATGAAAGCCGACATTGGAAAGATACCACCATCTTTGACTGTTACTTGAATATCCCCCCTTAACTCATAAGCTAGCTTTTGATTTGAACTATCAGCCTATTTCTAATAATTGCATCATAACAGATAGAAGACACCCAAAAGTAAAGTGGTAACTCCCTCTGCTTTAACGACGCTATGCTTATTTAAGGAATTCAGCTGCTGTGTTTTCAGAACTGGGTGTGAATGATCTTGGATGAATCAATTCTAACACTGGTAATCATCACTTCCAGCATATTCAACAAATCACATGAAAAGAAGTATCTCTTGTACAACCCCATGATAAGATTCTAATCTTTTCTTGCAAACAAACTGAAAGTGTGGGGCTTGGTCAGCCCACAAAAATTATTTCGGAAGCCCATACCTTTCTCTACATTGCTTTCCTATTCGTCCAGGCAATGCTTCTGCGATGGTTGTCCACTTCTTCGCCCCATATAGATTCACTAACTCGATTATTCTCTCATCCTCCTGTTCATAATTTCACAAGAAAAGTCAGTGGAAAGTGAATTTTGAAGGCGGAATTATAGGCAGCAACAGTTCCTCAAACAACATACCTCTTTACTCCATGGACCTTTAACGAGTTCAGGATTTAAAACCTTCTGCCATCTGTGCAGGCACTGCACGTCCGTTCGATCTTTGAAACATGCCGCTGCACATGAAAAGAAAGGACTATTAATGTTTGGACGCCGTCGTTAACTAACTAGTAGTCACGTGCGGCATACGTAAAAGAGCCCAACCGTGCCTGGACCAATTTAACCAGTAAGTGACCCATTGTCGACCCAATGTCGGCCTCTGTTCTAAAGCCATTACTTACTACCAACTCATCCGCCGCTGGGTCCCTCAGCTCAATCCACCCACAATTTTGTGTTTTTTAATTGTATTTTTGAATATGTGAAGAATATAATCTTTATTTTTATACTAATTTCTTAAAGTACTGATATTAAAAAAAAAATTAAACCAAGAAATTAATAATATTAAACTATTATTATTTTTAATACTCTGCTCGCCATAAAATTAGAGAACCCAACAAGAACGTGATTTATAATGGCTAAGGTAGTAATACTATATCAAGATGTTAAATAACTACCATTTTCAACATTTTTCAGACTTTTATTTTAATTGGGTGAACAATGGGAGAGAGAAAAATGAGGACAAGGGCTTAGAAATGGTTTCAAACTTGTGACGAAAGAGCAAAGTGTTGGAAGTAAAGCGAGACATGAGAACAAGAAACATGTTAAAAGGATGGGTCAAAGCATGTTGTCCCTCATAAGACCAAAACCTCAGTTTCACTAAATACCTATTTTTTTCCAGCTTTTTCCTTTGTAATGTTGAACAGCCCTGCGCAATATCTCGTCCTGGATAAAATACAGAAGCCCTTGTTAAGGGTTGGTCATCAACGACGGCATACATATCAATTAAATCACATTTCGAAAGTACCTCTTCCGCAGTCCATTTTCCCGTCGTCGATCGCCGTTTCGGACCAGTAGTCCTCCTAAAGCACACGAATTCAGAACCAGTTGGTAATTGATAATCGAATTCGACGAATTCAGGAACAGAAATGAGAAAACCGGAAACGTAATTACCCATGCAAAGGCCTCATTTTCCGAGAACCATCACTTTCGCCTACCGGAGCCGAACAGTTTTTTGGAATTCGTTGAGAGATAAGTGAACCAGAGTGCGATTTGCAGATCCTATTGACGGAGTATGTTGTACTTGCTGGGCTGGAACAGAGAAGAGAAGGACCTGCAAACGCACGAGAGAGAGAAAGAGAGGGGAAAGAGAGACCAAATGGGAGTGAAACGGTCGAGAAGAATTTGAAAAAATGAGGGGGTGGATAGTAAAGAAAGGCAGGACCCTGGTTTAAATGAGGACCATCGACGGTGGACAATCAAGGCCGATGGGTGGAGTCAAAGATATCGGCCGTTGCTTTTGTGAGTCCCACTTTGGCTGCTCCCACAATTTAAATCCCAACGGCTCTCGTACGGGCTTTAGCCCGTGGACGTGTCCTCTATTTTCTTTCCTTCATTTATTTATTTATTCTTTTGGTTTCTAATTTGAAGCCTGTAGAATATACTTTTCTTCGTTTCGTTCCCTAAACATCCGTTTGGGATATAATGCTAAATTTCCTGGAAACAAATATTGCCCCTTGACTCGTTTAAAAACTAAAATATGAATAAGTGAATTCAATTTATATTCAAATGGAGGTAAGTGAACTTTTATTCTAGGCTAGAGGAAAACTAGTTGTACTTTCATTTTAGTATTAATTGAAAGGGACAAATATTTTATAGGAATGAAGAAATTTATACAACTTGCAAGTATAAACACCATATGAATCTCTTGTGATTGTAAAATTTGCTAGCATGGTAATAAGTTAACAGGAACTACTAATCATTAGATTAGGAGTTTGATGCCATATGCATGCGTTGGTGTGTGAGTTAAAATAATAATAATAATAATAATCTATGATGAATATGATATTTGTTTTTGTGTGCGTATTGCTTGTTTATGGATTTTAAATGGTATTAAATTCTTTTTTTTTTCTATTGTTTGTGTATTGCTTGTTTTTGGATTTTAAATAGTATTAAATTCAAATTTTTTTTCCTATTGTTTGTGTATTGCTTGCTTCTGGATTTTAAATGGTATTAAATTCATTTTTTTTTTCTTTCTATTGTTTGTGTATTGCTTGCTTTTGGATTTTAAATAGTATTAAATTCACTTTTTAAGTTATGATATTAACTTACTATTGTCCTTTAAGTAGACAATTAAGTTGAATGGGAAAAAAAAAACACACACACACACAATTTGACTAGTCTTTTTCGAGGCAAGAAGTCTCATATTTTTATTTTTTATTTTTTTAACAAAAAAGAAAAAAGCTCCCATCAACCTCGATCATATAATTATGATTCTCATATGAATTAAATAGTGTTACTTGCTTTCTTATGTAAGTAGATGAGAAAGGATAAAATAATACCTGAATTTTATAATAGAATATTGAGATATGATAAGTTAATAACGAGTGATAGGAAAGTCATCGTTTATGTGCAAAAATTATATTTTATTAAACATCCTTTACTTTATAGTCCATAATTTAATTATGTGTCCTTATAGTTTAAGTAATATATCTTCTATCTTAATAAGGGGGAGGTTTTATAATCAACATTGAGGAATGATATTTGTAATAGACATGTGTCACACATAGGTCCCATATATTTCTTTAGACATCCTAGTTAATAGCATGAACAAATTCCAAATGCTAAAGATTGCAGTATTTATAAAATTAAATTTAGGAAATCTTAGTTAATAGACATGAATACATAGATTACAAATGCTTAAGGTCACAAACATGAAGTTTCATTTAAAATCAAGGTAAAATCTTAAAATTTTAGAGAAAGTCTTCGCTAATAAAGAAATGTCGACAGTAAAAAATTTAATTTTTTATCAAGTTTGTGATTAGTTTCAAAGGTACGGTCATTGTCTTAATGATTTTATTTTGTAAAGTAGCGGTTGCGTTTGAAAGACAGGCATAAAATGGCCGGCCGGAGTTGTGTGGAATTGTAGAGGGCATTGGGCCCATGGGAAGGACAAATAGATAAGGCCAAGCCTGCAGATTAAAGAGTTTTACGAGAGCGAAGGACGTGGGCATGAGATAAAAAGGACGGCCTATCTTTAAGCCTGTCAACCTCCTTCGTTGTCCACCGCGCATGGCGTTACATGTTTCACCTTTTGACTGTTTAAAAGCGTTAAGAAGTAGTTAATAAATTTTATATTATTAAAAATATATAAAATTTAATTTAAATAATAATAAATATTTATTAATTCCTGAGTTAATTTTTAACATCTTATGAAATTAAAATTCTTAAATTATCTTTATGGCTTTTTATTGATTTGAGTTAAAAAAATTATTCACATAATGTTGGTTTGATAATTTAACCATCATAGTGATGGGACATATTTGACTAAATAATATATCAAAAATTATGTCTATATATAATAAGTTCTACTAAGTATTAAGTTAATTTTTTAAATCGTATTAATTTTTACTTTTATTTCTCATTACTTAAACATTATTTTAATATTTTAAATAAAAAAATTCTCTTTTTACGGGCTAATTTGAAAAAAAAAAATAAAGGAAAAACCTCCAATATTTTTCATCTCCTCATAATAAGAATGAAGTAGCAAGCCGCGAGCAGATCAAAATTTTCCAAGTTGATGAAAAGAAGGACCAAGTCCATGCGTGTTAAAGACGAGATGAAAAGCGGGTGTTGAGGTTTTCAGAGGCATTTATGGCAATCACTTCGAGCATCCATAAATGGCGATGCTGCAAGCATCCTGTGACTATCTTTCGAAAAGCCATTGGGCGGGCGCTTTGCCATTCTCAATTGCTTTGCGCTGAAGCACTGACACTGTAAACCTGCTGAAATCTAAATTCATATTAATTGTTGGGAGCAGAAAAAACACTAAGACAAAACTAAAAGCTACCTCCCTCCCTCCCTCCCTCCCATAGTTTTTCTTCTTGCTAAGTCCACGAAGGCCATTTATTAGGTCGTGACTTTCTCTCCTTCCAAACAGCAATTCGACCGGGAACCATCTGCACCGAAAGTGACACGCAAAAATAACTCATAAGACACGCTTTGCCTAGTTCTTAATGGAGATATGGACTCAAAAACGGAGCGATGACTCAGGTGGCTGCATGCACCACCTATCCCGAATAACGTTGAAGACCATTTTCTATTTTCCATGAATTATTGAAGCCGATTAATTAAATTCTTTATTTGTATGTGAAAGATTGGTGAAGTCTCTATTCTTTGGTGAATTGCAAAGAGCTGTATTCTTTTTCATATATTATAAATTGTAAAGAAAAAACATATTACTTCCTCTCTAACAGTATAATTTTCAACGTGTGCTTAATAATCCTGCAATTTTTTGTTTCATTTATAAGTGAATTCCGTAACAAGAACGCATTGACCTCTCAAAATCTTGATGCTACTAATTTTTTTCTTGCAAATCCATAACAACAAGGCATTGACCCTAGAGAGTCCTGTGTTTCATAAAGCTTTAAGAATAGGCATAAGAAACCTTGATATAGTGTAAATCTAAGTTCATTTCTATAGTAATGTTTCAAATAATTATAAATCAAAAGCAAATCAATATTTGAGATTCAGCTTTAAATTTAAAAAAAGGCCTTAGCTTCCGGTAATAACTTCTTTTTATTAGCTTACCAGACAATCAGAAAATATACGTCACGTCAGACAAGGGACACCCGCAATAAATAGTACATGAATAAATAAATAAATAAATATCGAAGAGGGTAAGTTAAAAAAAAAAGAGCTGCCTCGACTGAGGGGTAGTTTGTCTCACGTTCACAGCACCAGTCGCCATTCCGTGGTCTTTACTTCCCATTTCATGCTTCTGAACAGCTTTGTCTCTTTGGCACCCTGAAATACGCGTACGGATGCAACCACAATGTTCCCATTAACCATACCAGAATCTCTCGGCGATCTCCTTGTCCCAGGAAGAGAAATAAACGAAGCAAGGGAAACCAGGGCCTTAGCGTTCTCCTTGGTTTGAGACATCAGAGTTGGTATAATCGTGCAAAGTCAATGCACCGACTGATCTGTACCTGCTCTGTGAAATCTAAGTCTATCCATTCCCCCTGCCCGTGAACTTTGACTAAAAAAGTTAGTGGTTTTTGACCAGCTTTGCTTTTGTGACTGTTTTTGATGCATTTCTCATCTGGGTTCTGCGTTTGCTCTTTGTTCGTCTTTCTGTTGTTGTGGTTTTGTTAGGTGCTGAAGAGGGAGAGTTTGGCTGGTGAATGCAGAGGAATAACAGACTCAGAAGTCATGAAATTATGCGTTTGATCTTTTGGTAACTAGTTGCGACACCGAATTTGTTCTGCTATATGTGCTTGTTTTCAGCCATTTTCTTATCTATCTTGTTTCCTTCTTTTGTAATACATTTGTTTTCTGGATAGATGCTCGAGCATAAGAATCGGTTGATCCATGCTGGGAAAGAACAACCTTGGAAGTCGGGTAAGTATGCTTGAAGTTTTAATGGTTTGACGGAAGTTCTGCTTTCAATTTGTTAAATCCTCGTAAATCTTCCGATATCTTCCAATTGTAATTTGGAATTTATGTGTCGATTCTCCTGGGGAGATTATGAGCATGCTTTTCAATTCTCAGTTCTTTTTTTTTTTTCTTTTTTTTTTCCTTTTTTCCTCTTTTGTATGTTTAAGAGGTTTTAACCTCTCCCCCCGTCATCCCTCACTTTCATGGTTGAGGATCTGGTACAAGGATCAATAGTGAAAAGAGATGGATACTATGGCCATAACAACTAGTTTATGTTTGAATATTTCCGTAGAATGATCCAATCCTTGTTTATTGGTGTTGCTTTTGTTTATTTTATTGGCGGCAACTTACTATTTGTTCCCCTGTGTTCTTTCACCAGGGCCGAACAGATGTATTTTTGTCTTCTGGAGACGACACTGGGAACGATTGGTTAGAGCACTGCAACTCATGTAAGCATTCTGCTACTATTTTACTAGGACTGGTGGGTTCGGTTCTTAAAATATTAACTGCGTCTGACCCTGTCAATATGATTTTCTGTTGGCAGAATATGCCTCAGGACAGTCTGAAATCAGCAGTGTATAGATCATTTGTCACATGCGACGATCCAAAAGGAGTTGTGGATTCTAAGAGTACGAGAAAATTAAGAAGTCATCAGAAAATGGACCATAGGATGGAAAGCCAAAGAACACCGAAGGACTCGAATAAATCAATGTCGTATAAGTCAGAAAGAAAGGAGATGCTCCCGAAAGGGTTCAAAGAAGAAGTTGGGAGTCCATCTTCCTTCCAACTCATGGAGGTTTCACGAGGAGTTCAGAACCTGAACCGGATGATTGACTCATGGAGTAAAGGAGTGAGATCTGATGGGCAGTCAAAATATATGGCAGAGGATATATTGAAAGGAGCTCTTGATCTGCAGGAGTCTCTGATCATGCTAGGGAAGTTGCAGGAAGCGTCGGAGTACATGACTCAGTCTCCGAAGAAGCAGGCTAAAGGGTCAGAAAGGAGAAGAATTGATGAACCGAGGATTGAGAGAACACAGTCAAGCGAATATTGGGATCGAAATTCCTCAATGAGATCTCGAAAGCCATCCATTTCTGTAAATGGCTCTTCGAGAGATCCCATTGAGGAGCTTAGGAACGTGATCAGAGATAGCTTTTCCAGGCAGAATCTATTGCCAATCCCAACAACTGAACAAATGGGTTGTCTTCATCCAACAGATTTAGATTCGAATTCAGAAATCACTTCCACAAGCTCGAACCAGTCTTCGATGGTTCATGCATATGAGTTCGGTTCTACTGAGCCTGCTCTTCCCTCAACAGCTCCACAGAAGGCAAAAGGTCCAAATTTGATTGCGAAGCTTATGGGTCTGGAAGATCTTCCTTCAAAGCAACAGCGGACACCTCTACAGAAATATTTAGAAAGTGAGAGAATTTTGAATCAACGAAGGCATGTCTTTGATATTGACATGCCAAGGGGAAGAAAACCAGAGTCTGTGATAGTCAATGCCGACCCAGAGCAAAGGACCCTGAAGAAAATACTCCAAACCGTGCAATTCAAGGGACTTCTGAAAAGCAACTCTGTCAAAAAGCTTCCGCCTGAGTGCTCTCATTTCAATGCTTTCCATCCCAAACAAAGATCCATTGATGAGATACCAACCATTGTTCTTATCAAACCCTCGCATGTCCCATCCCTGATGGAGGAACTCCACATACCAGTGCTTCAGGAAGAGAAAGTTTCCAACACAAAAAAGATGCCCGGGAAACTGGAAAAGAAAGAGAAGCTTCCTTCCAAAGATCACAAAGAACGGGCTTTGAGTTCGAAGAAAACACGTAGAAAAATGGAGGCAATAGAGACTCCAAGCAAAACGCTTAGCTTAGAAGAAGGGTCTAAGCATAAAGAAGTAGTTAGAAAAACAGAAGACAAAAAAGTCAAGTCGAAAGAAAAGGCTTCCAGGAAGCCGAAAGCTAGCAAATGTGAAGATCAGAAACTGCAGAAAAAAGAGGCCATTGACAAGAAAGCTCACAAGATTAAGAAAGTTGCTTCTACCAGCAGGAAACCATTAGAGGCAGAGAATGTGAAAGCTGAAATTCTCTCAAAATCTGAAGATCAGGCGACAGCGACTTCCACAAAGGCAAGAAAGCATGGAAGTGGATCAAACATGAGAGACAACCAGAATACTAGGCGGTCAAGTACTATCCGAAACTCCATCCGAAAACTCACATCAAAACCTACAAATTCAAATCCTGCTGATAAGAAAAAGAGCCAGGCGAAGAAGAGGAATCCATTCAGGGATCCTATAGAAGCTAAATCCGCAGTGAGTCTTCTTTAACACGTTTCCATCATTCAATGCTAATGACATTATGAAACTTCGTTTGTGCTGCAAAATGTAAACTTTCGTTAGTCAATGAAAGAACTTTTGTTTTGTGATAAGTAAGGAATACTTCTTTTCCACAGGTCGAGAATCTTGGATCCAAAGAAGTTGACCGGAGCATCAATCCTGGACATGACAATTGCTCTCCATTGTTAAGAACCGATGCTTCTCTTGTGGAACAACATCCCTCGGAGGGCGACAAAGATGAGTTTGAGACTCATATTGAAGGTAAAAATGCCATAGGTTGGTTATGCTATGTTCAGTATGATATTTAACCATGGTGAATTGGTGACGACCTTTAAATTAAGTCCGTTTGTCTAGGAAATAAAAATCCTTACATAGTTCATGCGTATTATGCCATTTTGCATGTTTATGTGATGAAGATCCGATTCTCAAGTCCTGGGTCAGGTTCTTGGTATTGATGGAAATACAAGTAGCCAAGACTTTGGAGTGCCTGCTAATCTTTCCAAGCTTGTATCCTTTAAATCTGCTACCACCTTGATACTTAGTGACTCTTTGCTTTTCAATTGTAGAGCCTTGCAGTTGCACCCAGAGTTCTCTTTCTGATGTCACACAACTGAACCCGAAATATGAGCTAGATTATGAAGCTGTAGAGGAAGCTTATAATCACATCTTCCATGGAAGAACAGATATCAAAGGCATCCAAAGTGGAACTAAACTTCAATCCTTGCTCCTGAGTAGTCCATCATTCCTTACTCGTGCTGAGGAGCTTTTTGATCTCAACGTGTGGAGTCCTGTTCTTATACAAACTTTGACCATCAGCGATTTGATATCACCCGATGTGAAACTCTCTTTAGAATGTGCAAATGAACTCACTGAACGCAAAAGCCTTCGAGATTCACAGAAGGCCCATCCTCTGTTACTAACATGTTTGGGCAACTTGAAAGTCCGTATCTCAATCAATAACTTGGTGGAGGAAGTTTGTCAGGGTGTTGAAAATCTAAGAAGCTACAGCAAGCCTGCTGGTGAGAGCCCCCCTTTTGACAGTGTTTATCCAATGCTGGAGAGAGATATACACTGCAATGGAGTGGAAAATGCACTCTGGGATTTTGGTTGGAGGTCTGGATTTTCAGCGGATGATGCTGAACAAATAGTGGATGATATAGAGATGCTGGTTTTTGATGCACTGATCCAGGAGGTCTTTACATAATTTGTGAGGTCAGTATGGCAATTCTGCTTTTGTTTTCTGTGTATATTATGGTGCAATACTTAACGCAGGATAGGAGAGTTGAAGCTGGTAGCTAGTATCCCAAGGTTGTGATCAGTTTTGCCAATATCTAGTTCTTAAGCAGCCAAATCAATATATTCTAACTGTGAAAATGCAAATTCGACAGCTTATACCGATTCAGAGCCAGCAATTTATAGCCGAAAATGTTGAGAAAAAAGAAGTTGAGAATGTTTTTGTCATTTTTGAATAGTTGTACTTGAGCCGATTTCTTGAATTCTGCAGAGCAATTTCTTCATCCTGCTGTTGCCATGTACAAATGTGTTTGGATTCATCTTTTCTTCATGTTCGAGGCGTATCTTCCTGGTATAAAGTGAAGTAAACTGTAGAATAATCAGCATAAAGAATCCCTTCTCTATCTTATAACTATTTTCCAAACTTTGCGTCCCCAGAACTCCGAAAAGAACTTCTGGATGTTAGCAAAATTGCTTGTTGATAACCACTTACTGTGAAATCCTTAATAAATAAATAAATCATTCGATTCTTCATAAAGAGATAACCTTTTGATATTGAAAACATTCCTTTGTAAGGAAAATCATTACGTTTGAAGAACGATCTGATCTCTTAATCAACCATTGAGCTCCACTTGTCAGCTAAGATAATGTTCCAGAAGGACACGGAAGCCGTCTGTCTGCTTCCGCGTGACTCGGTGCAATGACCTCTCGTTAATGGCATCCATTCAACGTTCAATAAGAGGACGTAGACTTTTGGGTTTGGAAACTGGCAAGAGTACCAGAAGAAGCCGGCCATCTAAATGCAATAGATTCCTTCACCACATGTCCTGACGAGTCTATCGTTCATGTGAACTTTGACTACCCAAAAGGGTTGGTTACCCCAAGCAGAAAGTGCAAAGCAATTATAATAAATCTCTTTTTTCTTCTTTCAATTAATTTACAAAAAGGAGATAACTTGTCAATCCATAAAAAGATTTCACAACAGATTACGATGCCTTACATCTCAACCTTGGAAATATCATGATAGAAAGTAACAGTTAAACTCAATTTCTAATAAAGCTACGAAGCGTGGGCATGGTTGGAGAACAGCTGCTGCATTCATGGAGAACACGGTGAGAGTTTCAAGTACTATTCTACCGTCTATACAAATAGCATAATACAAAAGCTGATTATGCAGCAGAAGAACCCAGTACCCCAATATGATTTGGGGCCCCATGGATTCTCTCTCTCTCTCTCTCTCTCTCTCTCTATCTCTCTCCCCACTCTCGCTTTGTACATCTCTCTCAGAATTCAAGAAGAGACTCCCTTGAAGATAAGGAAATTGAGGGTCTCTACTGCAAAGTAGATGAAAGTCCCTGGTGTATGAGTGAAGAAACACCCAAAACTTGGACCAACCACACATTGCCATCCACTTCCATACATCTTATCAAACTCCTGAAAACACAGAATCCATCAAGAACATCACTTTAATGTTAACAAAGACCTTGTTTAATCTGAATAAACGAGGAATCGGTACCTTCTTGATGTGGGCAGCTATGGATATGCAATCAGCAACGTCAAAGAGATCAAGGGCCTGAGATGCACAAGCCAGGGCATGCATCTTCATCTTCACGGGCATGTCTGTTTCCTTGACAGTAGCCTTCCCTTCCAACATCGCTTCACTCTCTTTTCAGAATACCAGACTACCCAAATATTCAAGAATCTATGGTTGTGAATCTGAAGCAGACCGAACGAGAAGCTTCCCTATCTCCTCTTCAGTCGTGGTCCAAAAGGGTAGCTGATTTATAAGCGAAAGAGAACTTTGAGGGTGGCACGTAGCCCGACCTTTTCAGTCACTTTTTTTGTCTGCATCCACCTCTCTTCTGCCCATCATAGATTACCTCCTGTGCTGGAAAGGGGGAGAGCGTACAAAACAAATTAGTACGTGCTGATGGTTATCCAGAGTAAATAGTCCATTGAACTAAAGAAATCTTGAGATTCAGTAATTTTAATGCCTAAGGAATCAAATCAAAGCCTCAAGCAACTAGCCTGGATGTGATAATTTAAACTCTGTGCAATAGGATCTCTAGTATATTTCAACAAAAGACAGCACTGTAAAAAGCTTCAAGCTCAATATCAAATGAACATAATGTGGAGTATACCTAATACGTAAAAGCTTTTACCAAAATAAGATTCGGGGAATCAATAAGGTCAGGTTAATTTTCTTAGTAAGTATTTCTCGTGGAAAATAGAACCGCTGAATTGATTAGTCTCCCTTTATCCTTTTCAACGCTAGCGATGGCAAAATCAGACTTGGCCAATGGCAAGTAGTGTTTAAAAATTGTGAACAGCTGAGGCTTTGTTTGGCCAAACAAAGTGGTAGCTATTTCTGGCCTCAAAAACAAGATACGTGGCACATGCAGACTGGGCGGTTACCGGCGGAAAATTTGAGACCGCCGTCTCGGGGACTTTGAATTGGTGTCTCGTCTTCGATTCCGACCGCCGTGTTTCCCATCATTGATCCATGTATTCGCAATTGGGCCGCATTAGTACCCCTTCCGAGTCCAGAAGTCGCTTAGGCGTCTTATTAGGCACAACGCTGAGGACGCAGAAGCGGCTTCTCAGAACTTCACTGTGTTTCAAAAGACAGTTATGCCATTCCTAAAAATTATCCATAAAGAAACCAAGAAGTAAGGCTACCGCGCACACCTTTATTTTCTAAAATATTTTATAATCTATATCAGAGAAGAACAAAGATTAGTATTGAATTTAATGAAGATAAATTTGATTAATAAATCTGTCAAATCGAGAAGATTGCACTAGATTGCCAAAAACAAACGAATACCTTCAGATAATTTGGAAAAGCCACTTCAATTGGAAAAGCTACCGTGTTGTGCTCGGCGCCTGATTCTCTCTCGAATTCCAATGTTTTTATTGGCTTGCTTAAAAGCACACTCTTTCCAAATAATAAAGAATTAGCAACTGCATAATCATAACACAGTGAAATATCAAACACAGACTACTACTTTTTATCTACAAAATCTGATTGATGTCCAACGAAGTAAAGAAAATTTCCCCCACCAGAAGGAAACTAAAGCCAGTTTAACCGTGGGGAAAAAGAAATCCAAAGGATAAACAAACCTATCAGCCTGAATTACCAGCCGAACTATACTCCCTGAATTACCAACCAATCTATATTTCCAAAGCCAACACTAATTTCTATATTCCACAAGGCAACAATTGTTACATAGGTTGTCGAAATCTGACTCTTAATGGACCGACCGGACGTTGTAATCCTGACTTTTCAGCAGATGGATTCTGCAATTACTCCAACGGCGTTTTACCAAGGTAACAAACAAACAACTCCACTACTTCTAAATCTTCAAGCTCAGCTTCTGTCGGGTCTAATTCTATCAACTGGCACGGCACGTGGATCCAGTGTTGACAAGATCTGCGGCATCGACATGCCACCAGACACAACAATTTCTGCAATAAAAGAACAAAAGAAAAAATCAATCACAAGGCAAAGGGAAGGAACAAAATTTTATTTTTAAACTCATTACAGACCCCTATCTATCATTAAGGGTAAACCCTTCTCCATACAGCGAAGGTATATCTTCAAATCCTTTCATGTTCAACGCTACAGTAGTAGGAATGAAGTATCTGTTGAATTAAGAGAAAGTTCTGGACTGGATCTAATTACAACACAAGCCAGAATGCGATACGTGACCTAATGGTAATCATTTCCCCCCAGTGTCAACATTTAAAACGTAAAAGAACATCTAAAGAAATGAGTTCCTCACCGATTCCTTCTCGGACAGATAAATTTGGTCTAATGACATCCTTGGTATTCACCAAAAATATATCACCGATGTAAAGATGGTTTGTTGGAACATAGACACAGCATAGCTCCTCCTCTCCGGAATAGTTCTGCAACAATTTATTTTGGAAAAAAGAAATGTTCATAGCAGTTCAAAAGTGGACGGTGAATGTAGAACTAAAAACAACAACTGAAAATTCACGACTGAAATTTTTGTCTGAGTGAATTCTTTTCATTTAATCCAGAGAACTATTTCTTAAACCAGAGCAAGTGAAACATTTAAGGGAACAGTTGGGGGAACAAGAGACGTGTGGCAAACAGACACTCTCATGTGCCTCTATCAAAGGAGAAACAAGTCAACCATTAGTCTGCAGAAAATAGGCAATTGCCCTAAACTTGAAGGCTAAAAGAATCAAGCCTGGAGATTTAGAACAGCAGGGAAATCGTGGTTTGCTAGATTAAAGCATGGCAAGAAACAAGAACCATAAAATTTGGTATCGTTTTTGCAGCACAAATAAACAGCTCTACCACAAAATTCACACTGAGGTGAATAACCAGACTAAAAAACCTCTATCCAAATAAATACACCTCAAATTAATTTTCTGTTAAGTACACTTCTGCAAGTTACCCAGGGCCTTGCACCCTAAGCACAATCGCCAGAGTCAGTGTGAATGTATGCCCCACACTCATGTGTATGTTGTGCCCAATGTGAGGTGATAAAAGTTTCAACTACACTAATGGGAGATGTCTAGTGTAGCATTGATCAACTCACAACATAGATTACTTTCAGACCTGGAGAATGACGGATGAAGTGATGAACCCAAAAGCATATTCTCCAATACGCGGATGCCTTATTATGGCTACTTCCTTAAAGGCCTGTGTGTTTTGATCTGTAATAATGAACACATTAGTATCTAATCATCTAACTGAAAGTTATTACATTAACAACGGGCAAGAAAATGAGTGCAAACCAGACCTGGTGAGATAGCAGAACTAATTTGCTTGGAGGCATTGTAGATATGACGAACAAATGGCATCCGTTTGATAAACCACTCACCAAGTGCAAGGACAGATGCACCCAACCATGAAGACATGAACACCCCCACCAAGAAGATGAATGTTATGGAAGTGACAAATCCAAGACCTATCAAAGAAGTATAAGCAAGTGAAAACTCCAATGAGATACAAGAGCTCAATTCACTTTGATGAACACAGAAATTGTATTTTCAGATCCTTGAGAAAACTGCTCAAAGTGGGAAGCTAGACAGCCACCTCATGAAATATGGGAACAACTTTGAAAACCCTGAAAAGGTACATGTTCTATTTAGTTAAGCTCTCAAACCCCTTATATGAACACAGTAAAAGATATGATTAGGCAGAGCAAGATTATTTACAGCCAAGTAGAGAAACACTTTCTCTTTCCTCTCTTTTTCTATTACCCTGCAGAACCATAATAAACTTAGTGATAATGATCCCACAGGAAGGAAACTGTGTAATAAATGTTGATGAATGGCCCTTAAATGAACTTCCATGTATGCTCAATTGACCGAAGCACCTAGGAGCAATTAGCAACCCAAGTAACAAGAATCTCACAATATCACAAAAGGAATTATGAGTTCTCAGAGTAATCTGCACTCCGTATAAGCCAAACAACACAGGCTGCCTCATAAAACCAATACGAAAAAGTTTGACTAATACACCTCAAACGCATTTAGCAACATGCAAGAGATCGAAAAAAACAAGAAAGATTTCTCATCAGCATCATGCTTACCAAAGATGTCAATTCCAAGTTGAGCATAGATAGGGGAGAAGAAGCCATCCACAAAGTGAATAAACCACCATGTTATATAGAAAGTAATTGCTATTGGAAAGAGAATGACACTGCAAAATAGCCAACAGTTAGTGCCTAATAGCAGATAAGTACAATAAGCACGTATCTTAAAAGTAACCACAGCCATAGCGTGCATCTCTAATTGAGTATTAGACACCAGATAATTAGAGAGTTTTTACAAACTGAAGAACACCACACAACTTAGTTTCCCAAGTACAGTTCCGTCCTCTAAATCTAGTATCAGAAACTGAACCTACAATGATTTTAGGTTCACCTTGTAGGAAGGTGATCATATACAACAAAGGAATAACATTTCCTCTGTCTATACCAGAAATCCAAGGACTCTGTCTGAAGGATATCTCTACAAAGTATTAGCTTTCAGAAAATTAAACAATTAACTTCGGATATTCATAGCATCCAATATCCCAAAGTTCAAGACGCCTCAAACTTTTAACAAAACTTCCAAAACCAAGAATTCCTCAAAATTTGTCAATCTATTAATCCAGCCAAACATGTTGGAAAAAGGATTTATTGGCTGGAATTCATTTAGCCCCTCCATGGAGTTAAATGTGAAAAAGGTAATAATTCCACTAATAATGCCAAGGAGTTCTGGTCCAAAATGCTCTCAACAAGAAAGATATCCAATTAGCTGATCCGCATGACATCTACCATTTTCATATATTCCATACATCAAGGATCCTCCAACATAAAGATTCCCAGAGAACCCTTCAGAGGGAAATGTAGCAAGGCTACAGACCAAATTCAGTGATTGCTAAATAGATGATAAGTGCACGGAACAAGTGTAAAATTAAAGCCACCCAACTGTACAGTAAAAGAACAAAAATAACCCAAGTTCCAAACCGAGAAAATATGTGATAAGGAGAAAACGTGGCAAGTTATTTTTCCCTTGGCTCCAGTCAATCTCCTTCAGCTTGAATCTCAAGCAACCATTGATTCAGCCGACCCAACAAGAAATCTGAACTAATCCCCAGAATCCAGAATCTAATACATTTCATGTTCAGCAAAGTGACAATTAAAATCCCATGTAAAATAATTTCAACCCAATACTATGATAATGCAAAAGATACTGCAGAGGTCATGAACAATTAATCCACTGCAGTTGATTTTTGAATCTAATTAATACATTCCTACACTTGTAACATAACACCTTCACGAACCAACAGGAAGAGGCCAATTTATGATGCTGTTGTGTTGAATATTTGTGCCATAGGAACCTAAGAGTGCATCCTAAGCATGTACAATGAAGATGTTGTATACGTTTTGAACTGAAATTAGGAGAGAAAGAAGAAAGCTTTGCGCACCATCCAGTCATGAACTTTTTCGAAGCCCAGCTCCTAACAACTTTGTAAAAGGTCTACAAGGTAAATATGACATAGAGAAATTGTCAGAAAAATACTAGTGCCATTATGGAAACGAAAAATGCAGGCATTCATAGACCAAAAAGATGTTGGAGTAATTACTACAATCTTAATTAGTAGATTAGTGGAACCCATCTGTGGATACAAAATGAGCCTTCCTATTCTTAGACAAGATGTTATAAATTAAACACAAGAACAAAAGTTGCAGGGTAAAAGATGGATCTTGAAACGAGAACAAGCATATACAGTGCCACATCAATAACAGTGGGATCAAACTTCCGCCCTGTCCTATTGAGAGGAGAAGGTTGTTGGTAATCTAAATGGATAAAACAAGATTGACAGAGAAATTAGCAATAGTAACAGAATGATTAGAAATTTCGGAATATGTTGTCTCGGTAAAACCAATTTCAGCCTGAGAAAGCGTATTCAAACATAAGCACATGGTGGTGATGCAATTTGCATAGCAATAGAAGGCAAAAGCCAACATGAGATCCTATGTCGCCAGAAATTTGATTAAGGTTTCCAAAAAAGTGGCTAATTAAATTTCGTAGCTTACGCAAGGCGGTTTTTGCATATTTCTAATCCCAAACAAAGCACAATTAAGTAGTTCGATGTGCACTGGGTTTCCACATATACCCCGATTCAACCAGTTGTCAGTTGCTAAAGAATCTCGCCCCATCTAGAGATGTAGCCGGATTCACTACAAAGGTTAGATATGATTTCCGTTTGACCGGTAGCCATTTGACACAGGCAAAAAGCATCAGACGATTTGAGCAACTCGGGTTTAAGCTTGGCTCCTATTCTCCATGACTTGACATTTAGAGCATAAATATGTAGCAAAATCAGCGATAAAACAAGCGCCAATCGAACACAATCTTCGAATCACAGCGAAAACTGGAGTAAAACAGGTCGATGAAAAAAGGAAAGTTCACAACTGAAAGCAATTCAAACAAGCGTAAACTGAACAAGAACACAAAATCTTCGGTCACTTCAGAGGGGAAGCGAACGCAGCAGAAGCGCAACCAAATATCAAAAAACCGAGAGCAACGGGAAAAAAAAAAGAGGGAGAGAGAAATATCACCTCTCTTCCGGCATGGTGCGAAGACGAGGCCGACGAGGACGGCTTGGAGGACGGCTTGGAGGACGACTCATCGTCGGCGGAGTCAGCCACCGGGATGAGAAGCTCACGATCTCTCTCTCTGCTAGCCATGACGATCGCCGATTTTTCATCGCCCATCACAACTCCCACGGAAAGCGATGCCGCGTGAAGAATTCAAACGACGCGACTGCCGTCTTCACCCACGGTACCCCTCTCCAGTCAGCGAGAGAGGGAGAAAAAGAGGCTCGGGACAAGCGAGAGGGGGTCTCAGAAGGAAGAAGTCTCCTAATCTTCCTGCATTTGCCCTTTGTTTTGTGATTTTGTTTCCAGAGCTCAAAAGCTCAGTGGGGGCCGCGCGTGATTAATAAATGAGAAAGGAAAAAGACAGGGAAGACAAAGAAAACAATGTCGATTTGGGTAACCACGGGGGTGCATGTGATGACTTCGAGAAAATGTGTCTTCTTAATGTTATCTAATTGCATTACGCTTTCGTATTTGCAGCGTGCTGTCAGGGGTGGTTGATGAGCTGTCACCAATGATGGGCCTCCGCTCTACACCAAGATTCTCAAATATAAGTGTCCAACTTCCCTTGCCGGGTTGTTCTTATTAAGTATACTTGTTCTTTAATTCCAAAACCATATCTTATAATAAATCACCGTATTTCTCCGGTCTGTCATTACGTTGATGCATTTTTTAATACCATTATTTCCAGCGTTATTTTGAGATCGTTGAAATCAATGCATATATGTGTATTATATTACTAAACAAGCAAGTTTATTTTTTTTACATGGTATTAAAATTAAAGTTTAATAATTAAGATGAGAGGGCTTTTCCAACAATGATAAGGTATCAATTTGATTATTTTTACAAATATTGACAGTGCCATGTAGAGTTTCAAATGATAATACTCTTTAGAATTTATAAAAAACATTAACTTAGCATATAAAAATAATATCAAATAATTAATTCAGCGACGAACTGAAATGTGGAATTTTCCGTCCTGATATATATATATATATATCATAGAGCGTAACGGGGATTTTGCTGGTTTTATTGGGCCTGGGCTTTGCTATTTCGGGCCGGGGGCCCTTCAAAAGCACACCTTTTCGTGCAGCCCAAAGGCTCGCTCGTATTCTACCAAAACCGGAACAAAACCCTAGCACCAACACAAACCCTAGAACCTTTCTAGACACTTCTCTATAAGTAGTAGCTCTTCCTGCGGCTAAATTTCTTATCATGAGGCCTGCGCGTCTCTCAGGGAGTATCGTTTGTGTTGGCGTCTCTTCTTTGCTTAACTCGTTTGAGATCGTAGATTTGAACCGTTTGTCTGGGCTTTTCTTTTCTTCTTCGTTTGAAGTTTCTTTTGTTCAAATTTTGTGTTTGGGACAAGGGACGGTGATGATTCTTTGTGATTAGGTCTCGTTCGTCGTAATTGGCTCACTGGGCCTTGCCGACCATCCTGATATATCACCACCCATATTCTGAGCCCCTTGGCAAAAAGGTTCTTCTTTTTCCTTGATTATTGGTGTCTGCAAATTTTGTAACCTCTTCGGTTTTCTGGGTATGATTGCTTGCCAAATTGAGTCGGCCGATGATGTAATACGTATTCTAAGACAAGCATATGTCTGAATCACTACATGTTGATCAATCTAATCTTCTCTCTGAGGCCCTTTGTTCAGTTCTCTGTTTGCTGTGAAAATGGATGAATAAGTTTTGGGTCTGGTTGAGTTTTTTTATCTTCTAATGCTTCAAGTTTTCCTTCTTCATATGCAATCAAGTTTACTTGTTTTAAAATCCATCTGCTGCCGATGATGAAACAAACGGTTTTTGCGCAATGTATGACATTTCGTGATTACATTGATCTCTACTGCCTTCCTTCTGAGGCGCTCATGGTGTTTTTGTTTCTATTAAATGTTTGCATCTTTTTCTATTTATGATTGAGCAACAGAATTTTAGTTACTGTTAAGCCTAGGGGTCGTGTGATGAACAGCAGCATAGTTCAGATGATACTCTGTGATTATCACATTGCACGTCTTTCGCTCCTATCTGACGGCCCATAATGATAACCTTTTATCATATTCAATGTTTGAAGAACCCTTCGTTTTAGTGGTTTTCCTTTTCAGTTGGAGTGTTTGGGATGTGCTTGGGTTGGCCAATGATTATGAACTACTTTATTTTGACAAGCATATGTCTGAATAACTTGCTGTTGACAAACTAATCTATGAGGCCAAGTCCTTCTGGGATCCCCTGCCTCTTCCTTCCACAGTTCTTTCTTTCTTCTTCCTTATTAAAGTGTCATGTCTTTTGATTGTAATGTAGTTTACTCAACCCCAGGGCGACAGTCCGAAATCTTAAAAACAGTCTTAATATGAAAAACTCATTGAGAACATGTTTAGAAGATGAAGTTGAAGGGACTGTGACGATTTGTGTGAATGGTCTCGTTCGTCGTAATGGCATCTTTTGCCTTGCCGACCATCCTGATATATCACCACCCATATTCTGAGTCCCCATTTCAATTAAAAAGTAACACATCTAAATGAATCTGACATATCTTAAAAAATGTTTCCTGGTCTTGTTTGGGATTGTTAATAGAGAATCGTTGCTGTGTCACTGCGATTGGGGTACTCAACCTTTTAAGTATTTCTTTTCAACCATTGAATCTCCTAAATCTTATCTATCTTGTTGAAGGTGGCGGGTTTTCTTCCTAAGTTACTGTTGTTGCAGGTGTTTTCTGAAGCATTAGTGAATTTTCTGTGTATATATAGGTTTCGATCAACGCTTGATTGAGTTCACCATGGTTGTTCAAATTGATGTACTTGCTGCACCAAAATTCAGAGTACGATTTGCACGAGTCAATATTTTTGTAAGAATGCAACTGTCAATGATCTTCTTTTTCCTGCAAAAATAGGTTGGTAGGGAATCATTTTGTGTGGTAGTTAATTATCTATGTCATATCTATCTCAGCTACTAATAGCAGAGTAGCTTAGCTGGTTGCGTGTTAGTAGCAGGTAAAAATAGATGGGCGGGCAGTAGCCTTAGCAGTCACAACTCACCTCTGCATGCTCTGTTCTCATCATATCCCTTTGTATTGGTGCATGGGACCGCAATTGTTATATAGGGGCAAAGTCTATTTTTGTAAGTATAGAATTTTGTGAATGAAAGTGGAGACCACTTTTCTCTAACGAAGCAATTGTGTGAGTGACTAACTAGGAGAGGTAAAAAGAAGAGTTTTATGATCTGTTTCTTCAGGGGCCAGTCGTGACCTCAATTATTGATCCACTCTGTGGTGTTGAAGCAAAATATGCACTGTAATAATATAATAAGATGCTTACTACTCCAAAAAGGATTTAGAGAATTCAATTGTGGAGTTCGGAAGTTTCTTTGCCTAAGAATTCCCGTTTTATGACGAGAACGGCTTGCAGAACTATGATTACAGTGGTGTTCTGTATAATAATCATAAGTGTCTTACCGGTGAGAGACATCAACTAAATTCTTCTTTTTCTGTAACGAAGGCCTGAAGGCTTCACTGGATATAATATTTTAGGAACAAAATCTTCAACTGAACAATTCAATTTAGTCTGTACACCCAAAGTTTGGAAAAAAATTTAGATTTATTAATAGCTATCGGAGTTCTTTTGTTGGGAGATTAACACAACTCTTTTAGTACATATACGGACAATGAATATAAGAATATTAAGTATTTTATATAATTTGAAATAATCAAATCCATACACTAAAGGTAGATAGTAATTTATTATTATTTTAGGTTTCTATATGTATGAGAGTTGACAAACAACCTTTTTCATGTCTCTTTTTTATCATTGTGACAAGTCATCAAAGGAGATATATATATTTTTAAAATGACTATAAGAACATTAAAAAATTTATATAATTTGAAATAATCTAATCCACACACACAAAAGGTATATAGTAATTTATTACTATTTTAGGGTTTCTATACGTATAGGAGTTGACAGACAATTTTTTTTGTTTCATGTATCTCTTTATTATCATTGTGGCAAATCATCAAATGAGATACATATGTATATAATTTAAAAATTATAATTAAAAAAAAAACTGTAATCATAACCTTCACTTAAATTTTAACTCAGCAACTACCTGCCTTTTATTACTTAAATTTTTATATATACCTTTGGCTGTGATAGAAGACCCCTAAAAGCTTCTAATTAAACAAGTGAAAATTAGAGAGAGGGATGGTGGGGTGTGCAGTGACTGACGAAGTTTTGCTCCCTGCTTCCTTGGTTAAAGAACTTATTTCAGATGTATTCTTGGGAATTGTCAAGAGATAAAATCGATAAATTATTCGCATAGTTCTACCTTCCCAAGAAATACAATAAAAAAAGCCCCAGAAGATTACAACCCACCAACTTAGAGTTGTCACAGCAGATGGGCATAAATAGATTAGTCACAATGACTCCGCAGTAAGTTCACAATGTTTCACAATGATTGCTTCACAATGACTCTACAGCAAGTTGGATGGGCATACATGGATTAGTCACATCAGACAAGAGGAAAACACCGCTGGTTTTAGTATTTACTGAAACTTAGGTAATCATTCTTACTGAGGAGACAACCTTTTTTGGTTTTAACATTGAAGGGGATCATCAGCTTCTGTCATAATAGTAGTTTTGTCCATTCTACTATGCGCCTCCAAACTTCTACAGCTTCTTGAGGAATTCAAAGACTCGAGACTATTGTCGTCATTATTTCTGTTAAATGGTCCCCTAGTGTCATTATCTGACGTTTAGATGGTCCGGAACCAGCCCTTCCTCTAACCAGCATCCCCGTGTGATTTACAAGCAGAAAGCAAATGGTAGTTCTTTATTCATGAGAAGCCAGGCCTAATTGCTTGAGATGGTGGTGCATATCTGGAGGGTGATCGTCCAGCTTTGGCCGTTCGGGCTGCATCCACCGGCCGTCCTTGCTCCTCACCATGCCCTTGTTCTCTTCTTGCCTCCAGTAAGGCGGCACCAAGTAATGGTCTTTCAGGAAATCAGATGCCTTGTTCACCAGTGCAGGATCCCTTCCACTTGACAGCACGAATCTATGGCCCTTCCCATGGTATCTGCATCATGTAACCAAATGAAAAAACTCAATAACTTCACCATCAGATCTCTACATCCCAGTAATTGGCTACAAACTCTCCAAGACCGAAGTCCTGAGTTCAACATCTCGTACTCAAGACAGATGGCAGGACTCTAACACAGAAGAATTGAAGGAATGAACAGGTGAAATCATCGGCTTATAGGGTTTCAAATTTGATCTCTCATTCAAGATATGCAGATGAGAAAGCTTGAGCAAAAAACTTTAAGAATCGGATCTTTAAGGAGTACTTTCAACAGAACGAGATTTCCTCATCCATAATTCTTTGTAGTCCACTGGCATCAAATTGCTGTAAAGAATATCTCACTCTAGTTTTATATTAAAGGATCTGTTATTCGTGATAAGAGTCTAATATTATTGTGCAACAACCATGACATTAATATATGCTAAGGATAGAAACTAATGCAATTAATTTAATCCTGTCAAGCTGCCAGATATCTTTGGGGTTCTTATTTTATTGACTTCCAGCCTAGCCGCAGTTTTAACGAATATGAAAAGAGATCTCCATAATTTAATAGCACATCTCCGTCTAGATGCCACGGATGCAGTGGTGTGCCCTCCTAGATTTGACTGCAGGCTTCTTGTCACTTTTTTCACAGCCTGCCTTGCCTTTATATTCTGTTTCTAGTGTTTATTTTCTTTTAGTTCTTGGTAGGGAGCTTTTGGTTTTAGAATGGCGTGGATGAACATCCGCCATCATAGTCCATTATATCAGAAGTAAGTCCATGATGGTAATGGATAACTGCCGCGCAGCCCACTCTGCTAAAAAGTATCTCTATTTATCGTAAAGTAGGGAAACGGTTAATTCACCCATTAACCTAGTTTAAGCGCATGTCTTTTATCATTATTATGCCAGTAGTCCCGTGGTTAGCTAAAAGTCCTTTGTTTATTTATTTTTTTAATGCACACACTTAGAGGGAGAGGAAGAGGGGGTTTCTAACACCAAGTCAGGCTCCTTGACTTTTTGCCATTAAGCCAACGGGACACCCCAAAAAAATATCTTTGCATAACCAAACTATTAACCCTAACCTAGTAATGTTAGTGAAATTAGAATGGTAATTAAAATCCCAAAAATAACAGTACTATAGTTATGTTCTTGCGTAAACTAAAAGAAGGGGGAAAAAAATTACTTACCCATCAAGCAAATGCAGGTGAGCCTCCAAATTATGTGCGCAAACCGGATCGCCGGTCGGCTTCAGAAACGGCGAGTTCTTGTGGTCCAACACTAGTTCAACCCCGACGTGCGAGTAACTCCACGGCAACCCCTCTGCCAATTTCATCAGCATCGGCGGCACTTGCTCGTTGAAGAGCAGCCCCGGCGACTTCGGCACCATATCGTGAACATTCACCACCCTTAACACCTTCAGCCCTAATGTTTCGAGCCTCTCTTTGAACCTTATGTTCCCTACTCTCGGACCTGCAAATGAGAACACGCACACCGGCACAGACCTGCCGTCGTTCAACACATTCAGGCCTGTCTCGACGAGATCGTACGCGCTTAGAATGGCCAGCGCCGCCCCGAGACTGTGCCCGGTGATGGTAATGCTAAGCTCTTCGTTTGCGTACCTGTCGAGCAACCTTTTTACCTCGCTTAATATCTGTTCTCTCGCCGAGTACTTGCAGTATCGGCAGGCCTCGTCCTTGTCTGTGTAGAGGTCTATAAACCCAGATTCGGCTTTTACAGTTTGATCCGGACATGGGATGTTGTTAGAAGAAATCGGCTTGAGGAAATCCATCAAGTCTGCTATCCACTCCAGCCGTGTCACGGTGCCTCTCCATGCAATGGTTATATCACGGCGGCCGAGACGCTTGGATGTTTCATCGTCGGACACAGCGACGTACCCGATCCAGTTAGCGTTCTTGCTCCACACTTTTGGCCACCGGGACTTCTTGAAGAAGTTCGGAAGATTGATGTTCGAGGTTGCGAAGAGGTAGCGAGAGACATCGTAGCCCAGGTGCGACATTCCCAGGAAGTCGAAGAAGTCACGGCGCAGGAACCTACAGCTCCCGCAGTACTTCGAGAAGGGGTCGAAATCGAACGCGTCGTAGCATGCCTGTGCCATGTCGCCGTACCGGATCAGCTCTGATCGAAGAAGTGGGTCCATGGGATCGAGCAGGCCAACCCAGTCGTCTTGGCCGTGGATTTCACGCCAGACATCGGCTAGTTGGCGCTCGGGTTGGGAAGTAGCCATACCAGCTCCTTCCTCTCCTTCTACTTCCTGTGTACCTTCTTTGTCGAGCCCTGAGATTATGGTTTGTAGACTGTCGTTCGTTCTTGATATCACCCTGCATACTGTTGCTACCTTCGTGGCAAATTTTGGAGCTTTAAGATGGGATTTTTCGGCAAAACTCAGCACTGCAGAGTGGGTTATGGAATGAAGCGAACTGTGGCTTGGTATGGTGAAGGGACGGACAGTTCTAGGAAGAGAAATGGCCGCCATTGAAAAGGTCGGGTGAAGTTGTGAAGGAAGGAAGGGGCATGGAGTAATTTTGCAGGCAGATTTAATAGAGAAAGTGTCTGCAGAGCTGGTCCTGGGCACATTTACGTATAAACATGATTATTTTAATGCCGCGTGAATCATATGGGGTGGGCCAGTATTAAGCGAACTATATGATTTCAAGAAAGTTCTAGGGGATGGGAAAGTCGGATTTTTTATGGTCAACAACTAGCTGTCACATGGATGGTCAAGAATCAGACAGAGAATTGCTTTTCTAAAAGTGTCAAGATCTAGGCGTAGAATTATATCGTGATATGTTAAGGTGCTATCTTTTAATGATCTATATATGAAAAACGTATTTGCTCATATGGTTATTAGATAATATGGTCTCCAATTAGAGATAATACTATTTATATAACCTTAAAAAGTTAGACTTGGACTTTTTATGTAACATTAAAACCAATCATTCTTTTATATATTCTAACCAAATCTCAAAAATAGGCTAATCGTTCATTGGCAAAAAACTAAATTGGAATCATAGAAAAACATTACATAGTAGAGTCATACATTAAAGGGAAAAATACTTAGAATGTGTCTTATAAATTTAGACCCTTCATCTTCTTAATAAAACTTTTTAAAAAGCTATGAGCCACTTTAACATTGAGAATAAATGAAAAAAAAAACTCTTTATCTCATGCATTATCAAAATAATTTTATTACATTGAAATTTTGAAATAAATATAAATTTGTAACATGATATTGTAGTCTAAGTTTTTGTTAACAGCTTTATGAGATGTCCAAAGGGTAAAATTGATATTTATGTAACACCATGATGAAATTACATATTGAACAACATGAAATTGATGTTATATCACTAAAAAGTATATTATAAATTTTATTTAGATATAAAAAGATATCATTTCTTAAACTTTTAACATTTTACAAATTACATACATGTATAATGATATATTTTTTATTTATTATAAACAGATAATGTGAGTGTGTTAGATGAGAATTTCACATTAAAAAAAAGATCTTTAATATAAAATTTAAATAAAAGAAAGACTTTTTATCTCTTAAGAAAAATTTTAAATTATATTTTAAAGTATTATAACAAATAGCATAGTGATCTCGTAACAGATAGGAATATGTTGGAAGGTCACTTTCTTTTCTGTTACTCGCAGCGTTGTTCTTATCGAATATGCACAAATGTTGCTTGCTGTCTTGATCCCTGCCCTTTGGTTGTTGAAAGTGGCTTTCTTTCTTTGTGATCGTATTCCTTTCTACAAGTCCTTATCTCGAAAGATGAGGCTGACTTCTTGTCCCGCACACTATGGCAGATGAAATAATCTTATTTTAATCCAACCCTTGACTTAATATAACAAGATAAAATGAAATTACATATATCTAGTCCATTAATAACAGTATCTTCATAATATAAAACTATTGATATATTAAACTATTTTTAGAGGGTTTGATTAACCCTCTAATCAAGATATATTTGTTGGTTTTTATGTCTTAACAAGAAGGGGGGTTCAATTGTTATACCCAGCTATTTAAAAAACACAGTATTATATTAACAATAATACAATTCAATTTGTTGGACAAAACACACAAATGATCTCAATATAAAGTAAACAAATTTCAAACATATAATGTTTTTCTTCCAAGTCAAACAACACTTTATCAAGAATATTATCACACTTATATGTTTCAAATATTCTTATAGGTTAGGAACAAATAATATGGCAGCAAATATTATAAGAAGGTTAGAGCAATAGTAAGCAAAGATATTGACACCAAATTTACCACGGTGGTTCGGCACTCATACCTTGAGTCCTACGTCCACCCTCTTCTCTTTCAATCAAACCGATTGAAGTTTCCTTACTCAACCAAGTTAGGAGAAAATGTTCTCCCTAACTCAAACAATTCCTCTTCAAGGAATTTCTTGTACAAGGTTATACAATATGATCAAAAGATAATAAATCAATTACAAATCCCAAATAACATGACAAATTGTGGGATTTTGTAACCTATAGGAGCTGATATGATGTAGTTATAAAAATTCTAAGCTCCTATCACGGAAACCCTAAATTGAAATAAATTAGGGTTTCAGATTCCTTTCAATGTTTGTGTGCAATAATTATTTTTTAATGAAATCAGCACATAAACAGAGTTATACAAGGTCCAATCGATGATATAAACAAACAAATAGATATTTAATCACAATATCACCGTAGGCTTGAACTTCACCGAAAGTCACGAAGATTGAATGATCAAAGAATGAGCTCAATAATAGAATCTTTACTCAAGGAGAACTTTAGAATATTGTAGGTTGTCAAACCCTTCTCTGTAGAATAGCTCCTCTTATATAGAAAATTAGGGCTAGGGTTTCGGACACTTCAAACCTTAATAATGAAGCTTTTCTTCCCGTTGGAGCAGTAGATCGGCCTTCAAATCTTCCTTCTCCAGCTCAGATCAGACCGTTCTGACATCGGTCTCATTAGAAATCCTCCCGTTGAGGATTCGGTCACCAGCAGCGCCGTTCCTCCATCTTTCTCACTCTCTCATTTCGGCAGTTGTCAATAATACACTCTTTAGGGCATCAGGTGAATAAGTGAGAGAGAGCGTTAATGAAACGGTGAGTTTCATCACCAACCGAGCTTGCTTATCCACTTGACAGATAAACGGGTCATGGACCGAGAACACTGCTAGGCCAAGTATAACCGGGCTGAGAGCAAATCGAGAATATAATATCTAGGCTAAGAACATGATATCCAGGCTGAGAACATAACTAGGCTGAGAGCATAATATCCAGGCCGAGAATATGATATCAATTCAAGAATGATATAATATAAGTTCTTGATAGAACTAAGGTTTGTTCCAAAAATAGAGCCATATACTTCAACCTTCATCAAAGCACAAGCAAGCATCATTTTTTCTTAATCACAATATATGACATATTTAATTTCAATTTGGTAAGCCTTGTTCTCAAGACATTAAATAGTGAAATTAAATAAATCCTTTCTTAATGTCACTATTATGTTAAGAAATGTAGGAAATCGGTTACTTTATAATATCATTAATTGATATTATAATTTGTACACCTTTTACTTCCTATAATTTTCTTTTGCACTTATGAAAAACATATTTTAACAAATATATTCATAAATACATTTTGTCACAAACAAAACCCTTATTTTCCAACAATATTTTTATAGATAATTTAACAATCCGTTTGAAAGAGTACAAGACATTCTAATATTCTAATATTTAACGAAGATTACGTAAAGACTTTATACTTAATCATTACTTTACATTAAATGGTTAAAACCTTATTCCATCGTTAAATTTTCCCCATAAGATTCACTCACCGTCAGGCTTGCAATATTGTCGTCCCTTGGATCCTAACGCAGTCCAATCCTTCATCTATATAATTAGAGTGCGGACACAAAATGGCTTTACCTGATCAGCAACAGCCATTAAGGAATATAAATATTTTTTTTTCCTGATGCTTTGTTTAATGTTTGCTTTACTAGGTTTCCTTATTTTAATTGTCCTGCACGTTAATGGATCGAGATTCAATCCTATTCAACGTGTAATCTTCTTGACCATATCTAATGAATGATTGAGATGGAAACCACATGATTCGTACCTAAAATAAAATAAATTTAAATAAATAACCAAAAAAATCAAAGGAAATCTTGGTTTTTATGATGATTCCACTTATTAAACATACGCGGAAGGCAACAATCCAAAAAATAAAAAATAAAAAATCAAAGGAAATAATTTTTTAGAAAGATCTTATTACCACCATACGTATATTTATATATCATACTATTAGAAGGCTTAAATGTTTAATAAAAAAGCTAACTCAAAAGAATTTAGTATAAAACTCTTGTCTTGCATATTTTCTCACACACCTAATAACATTAGGCTTAAGGTTCCACAAGATGAAGCATAATCAATTTAAGCTCTAATAAAATGTTGAAAAACTTAAATGCATAACTCAAAATTTATCTTAAGCCAATTTGATGGTATGAACCCTTGAAAATTGGCTCATTCATAGCCATTTTCTAGATGAATTTTCTTAGTTTGAGTTTACTTGGACCCTCCCACATCAAGATCTTAGATTGTTAATAAATTCTAAGTTTCATTTTTAGCAATTATTGGAATACTATCCATTGTGTGATTGCTCAAATTTCCTTTAGAAAAACAAAGGAAAATATGTGTGTTAAAGGATAAATCAGCCGACGTGTCAGGAACCACGTCAGCAAGTTGTGCCACGTCAGTGTCTATGTCAACAAACATGACACGTCAGCCCTAACCCAATTGGTGTCGCAAGACCCAATTGACCCGCTTCACAACTTTATAGAAACCCGTGATTGCATCCTTCATAGTCACTCGATCTTCTCATTGTCGCCGCTACTGGATTTCTTACCAAATTGGATGATTTGATTATGTATTATTTTCATTTGTAAATCTTGCATACCTCCATAAGTTCAATTGTAGAAACACTTGTAATTCTCAAGAAAAATCAATCAAATTATGATTCACAAAATCTAGGGTTTCATTCTTCTTGTTCTTCATTTGTTATTTGTCTTTCTCATTGGATCTTAATTCTGATGACCAAATTCTACATGCTTTCTTTTCTTCATGGTATCAAGAGCCTTCGGCTCATGCCCTTATCCCCAAATTTTGATCTAGAATGTCCTCTTATTCTGCTACCTCTGATCCCCAAAACCCCATTTTAACTAATCCGACCATGCCGACGGTGCCTAATTCCTTTTATGCACCTATCACTCCTTCCCCATCCTTCCAACAACACTTTAACAACACAAATTTTGTCATCTGGTGCCCTAGACTTTTACCCTTTCTCATCTCCCATTAGCTCTTTTCCATCCTTAAAGGCATCGAACCTGCCCACCCATCACCATTCATGAACCCATTGGCACCAAGACCCCAAATATGGCTTACAGAGCTTGGTTAGTTTGTGACTAGACTGCGTTGAGTTAGATTCTATCCACATCCACCAATATAGTGGTCACCTAACTCTCAGACCTCCACTCCTTTGCTGCGGTGTGGGATTTTCTCAAGAAATCCGACACGCAATCCTCTGCGTGGGCTTCCTCCCTTCGTCTCCAACTTCACACCATTACCAAAGGTTCCCACTCCATCATTAAATTCCTTCACGAGGTTAAGGGACTGCTAGACCAACTCACCACTGTTGGCATTCAAATCGATGACAATGAGTATGTAAGGTAGCTATTTGTGGTCTTGAGGAGGAGTACAACACCTTCACAATATCAGTGTCAGTCTAGAATTAGACTGCCTCGCTTAACCGTGAGGCTTTGCACAGTCAGATTCTATCCTAGGAAGGCCATCTAAGTTGTCACATGATCACCGCCATCACATTAAAGGCCTTTGCAATGTACCCAGGCTCCTTTCAAGGTCACCCACCCTTTAACCCACTTCTCTTTTAACCCGGCCCACATTTAGAGCACACCCATCGACCTAGCATCACGCCTCTTAGCCCGCCTGTGATGGGCTTCTCCTTACACCTCCTACCTAGTCTTGGCCCAACAAAAGCCAAACTCAGGGCCAGTGTCGTAATAAGCCCTTTTGCCATATTTCTCATCAAGCGAGCCATCACATCACGAACTATTGCAAATGGTTCAACTTGAATTTCAACCCGCCCATTCAAACTCCAGCCCAAGCCCATACTTTTCCACATGCTCATCTTAGTTATCCTACACCCTACCCCACTCAATCCCTTCCTCCATTATAGGCCCACTATAATTATCATGTACCTTATCCCACTTAATCCCCTCCCCCATGACATGCCTAATATAGTTACCATGCACCCTACCCCATCAAATCTTACCCCTCAACTCATTTTTCCTCTCTTCCTCCTCCCATCTCTTATTAGGCCCCTCCACTCCTCCATATGCCTTTAACACTACCTATTGGTTCATGATTATGATGCCTCCTATCATGTTATTGATTCTCCAGTTGCACTATCCCATGTGACCCCATATGTCAAGCATCAATAGCTCATTGTGGGTGATGATGTCTTTTTTCTCATCATTCACATAAGTACTCTTTGCACTCCTATCTTTCAATTGTCCAATGTTCTTGTCGTCCTTTCTATTACTAAAAATCTCTAAACTCACATATGATAACAATTTTTATTTCCTGTTTTCATCCACTCATTTTTAGGTTGTGTCCTCTCACATGAGACAAGTCATCTTGCTTGGACCTCTTGATCATGGTCTCTACCATGTGGCTCTTACTAGAGTTTCCTCCTCTTAGTGTGCTTTTGTCACCTCTAGCTCCAGTCCTTTTATTTTGTGGCACCAACGTCTCAGTCATCCATCATTTGCAATTCTCATTCCTTTTCTAAAGTCCTTTACACTAAAACACTCCCCACCCTCTTTTCCTTTATGTACGGCATACGCCTTTAGTAAGAGCCATCACCACTCTCATCCCCTTACTGAGTTTGGGTCTTTTGTGAAACATATTTTTATTCTTAAATTACCACCCTATTCATGCACAATCATTCACAAATATAGCACTACAAAATCAAACAAGAAAGAAGCAAGAGTGACTAACCTCAAGTTCCATTAAAGGAGGAGATTTATTCATAAATATAGAGATTTCTCTCACACAACAACCAACATACATACAAACAGACTAAGTTCTTCACAATGATGGCTAACTCTCTTAACATTACAAACCCTAATACATCTCTAAAGTGCAAAAGACTAACTTAACATGGGCTTGAGCTAACCATAAATAAAAGATAACCTTTCAATGGGCTTAGTATTGATGTTGGATCTTTCAATATGTTCCTCTTTAATTAGTTTATTTTGATGTATGGGGCCTTGCTTTTATTGAATCTTCTAGTGGTAATAAATTCTATGTATGTTTCATTGATGACTTTCCCCATTTTTCTTGGCTCTACACCTTTCATACTCACTCTTAATTTCTCACTATTTTTATGAATTTTCACAAGTTTGTCGAGAATCAATTTCACTACAAACTTCAAGCGATTAAGTGTGATTGTGCCTCAAAGTTTCTCTTTTCTACCTTCCAAACCTACCTTTAACAACATGGCATTCACCAGAGTCTCTCCTGTCTATTCTCTCTTCCAGAATGGTGTTGCTGAACACAAGTATCGTCACATTGTTGAAACTAGTCTCACCTTTCTCACTCAAGCCATTCTCTTGACACACTTTTGGGATTTTGCTTTTGAGACAACTATGTTCATGATTAACCACCTTCTGACCATGTTACTTGGCCATTACTCACCCTAGTAAGTGCTTTTTCATTGCCTTTCGGATCTCTCTCATCTTCAAATTTTCAGTCTTGTTGTCTTTCCTTACCTTCGACCATATACTCCCCATAAGCTTGCCCCTCGTTCTTAAACCTACATCTTTCTTGGGTATCCTTTAGGCTATCAAGGGTACCAATGCTATTGTCCCTAAACTTGATGCATCTTCATTATTGCTGATGTTATTTTCCATGAGGATGTCTTCCCCTTCCATCAACCACCCCCTTCTCCTTCCTCTCCCCTACCTCCCACCATTGTCCCCATTCTCATCTTGTACCCTCTCCCAAATTACCATGTCCTCATGTCTCTCTTGACCCTCTTGATAACACCCCTTCTCTACTTCCTCCCTTTTTCTCCCCACCTCCTTCCCCTACCCTTGATATCCCCCATCCTGCCCTTCGCCCTGTCACCCACCTTCAGGACAACACCATTACTCGTTGTACCCTTACTTGCCACTAGACTTTTGCCCTCACCACAGTAACCCATCCCTAACCCAAACTTGCTTTTCTCAAGCCGTTCATGATCCCCAATGGCGTAAGGCCATGGTAGCTAAGTACATGGCTCTAATCTGCAATCACATTTGGGCTTTGGTTCCCCCATCTCCTGGCATTTGGTCCATTGGTTACAAGTATATCTTCAAGGTTAAGCTTCGTTCAAATGGGTCACTTGAGCACTATAAAGCATGCCTTATCACCAAAGGCTTTCATTAGTATAAAAGCATCGACTTCACTGAGACTCGTAGTCCAGTTTCCAAACAGGTTATCGTGTACACTTTTTTATTTATTGCCTACTCCCGTGGTTGGTCCATTCGTCAATTGGACGTCTCTAATGCCTTTTTTTATGGGCCTCTCACTAAAGTGGTGTACATGGAGCAACCTTAGGGCTTTGTCGATCCTTCTCGGCTGTTGCATGTGTGTTGTCTCTACTGCTCTCTTTATAGCCTAAAGCATGCCCCCTAGAGCATGGTACTAGAGGTTGAGCTCCTTTCTCACCTCCATTGGCTTTATCATCTCAGTGGTTGACACCTCATTATTTGCCCTTCACGCCCTTCAGTACAATATCATTTTATTCGTCTATGTTGATAACATTATTCTAACTAGGTCACCCCAGACCCCCTTTGTTACTTTTTTATAGATCTTCTAACAAGAGTTTGCCCTTAAGGATCTTGGCCCCATTCACTACTTTTTTGGCATTAAGATGCAACTCACTTCTAAAGGTCTTCTTCTTCATTAGGACAAGTTCAGCCAGGACATTCTCACCTGTGCCAAGATGATTGATGCCAAGGCTATCTCCACTCCCTGCACCACAAATGAACCTCTTTCTCTATGGCATGGCAAGCCCCTCACAGAGTCTACTCTTTATTGAAGCATTGTTGGTGCCTTGCAATATTTAACTCGTCTTGACATGGCCTATTTCTTTAACACCACATGCCAATTCCTTCACCATCCCACCATTGATCATTGGCAAGTTGTCAAATGCATCTTGTGTTACTTAGTTGACACTCCTTGACTTGGCCTTCATCTCACTCGTAGTCCTTCCACCTCTCTTCATGCCTTCTCTAATGTTGGTTGGGTTGGTGATCGTGACGATTGATGCTCGGTTGGTGGCTTTTGTATCTTTTTGGGCAAAAATCTTATTTCTTGGAGTTTCCATAAGCAACACACTATCACCCACTCCAACATAGAGGTTGAGTACAAGTCTTTTGCCAACACCACTATTGAACTCATATGGATTGAGTATTTCTAGGATCTCCAGGCCTTGCCTCATCATTCGCCGACTTTGTGGTGTGACAACTTATTTGCTCTTTACTTGCCAATCAATCTTGTCTTCCATGCTCATACCAAATACATTGGGATTGACTCACTTTTTCTGGGAACGTCTAGCTCATGGTTAACTTTACTTGCAATTTATTTCTTCAATGGGCCAACCCACAAATATCTTCACCAAAGGCCTCTCCTCAACTCACTTTTGCCTTCTTCACTCCAAGTTGATGGTGCACTCTGCCCCTTTAGCTTGTGAAGGGATGTTAAAGGATAAATTAACAAATACATGAACAACCATGTCAACTAGCCATGCCACGTCAACATCTACATTAACACACATGACACATCAGCCTTAACGTGATTGTTGCCACACAACCCAATAGAAACCTGCGATTGCATCCTTTGCGATCGCCCTATCTTCTTGCTGTCACCACCATTGGATTTCTTACCAAATTGGATGATTCACTTGTGTATTATTTCTGTTTGTATAAATCTTGTATACAAATAGAGTAACACAATCAAGTAGTAGGTTCAATTATAGTATATCAAACAATAATCAATCAATTCCCAAATATTCTTAATAAATAGTGAACTCCAATAACAATTCTATACTAAAAAATAATCAATAAACGTGTTGCAATATAGAATATCTCGAGTTAAATATGATGGAGAGAAGTATAATCACTTAAGTACTTTCTTGAATGAAGAAGACTTTGAAATCTAAAATTTTCCAAATTTTGTTTCATCTTGAGGTGATTTTGAAATTAATTGGAGCAAATCCTTTATAGGCAAACAAGTAAGCTTCTCTCAAATTTTGACCTCAAAAGGGCAACTAGTTTTTGCTTGATTTTCCAAATTAAGAATCTAGGGCTTTCTTTGTTTTAGAATAGAAGGTTTGACTGAGAGATGAGGTTTGATATAAAATGTTCTTTCCTTCTCTCTTCGTGTCTTGTGTATCATTTTTTTTGGAAACGACGTCGTCTGCTAAAAGACTTGGGGTCGATTGAATTTCTTTACCGTTTAGGTTAGTGTTTTATTTGCTTGTTGACGGTGGGAGTAAAGGCGAGTTTTTGTGATATTTCCAGATTGTCATAAAGGTTGCTACCTGAGTAAAGTCATAGGCTATTTTTTACAACAATTAACTCTATTAAATTTTGAATGTTTGTATCCGGTACATATGAAATTCAAATTACATTGTTTCACATAAAATATTCCTTTATAATATAGTATAGTAGATGACAATCAAATCAAGTATATTAAAATAGGAAATATTTATTTATTTCAACAAGAGGGTTTGAAACTCGTATACGGCGCACCGATCTTCTTTAATGACAACCGAGATAAAAGCTGCCCCAGAAGATGAATCCTCCTACATCTAGAAACGTCGTTGGATTCCACGAAGTTTATTAAAAATACTATTTTAATGCAAAAAGTTATCATGATTTATTATATTAAATTTTGAACTAAATTTAAATTTATATCATAATATTGTAATCTAAATTTTTTCTTCACATGATATTCTAAATGTGTCCAATTCAAAAGTATATATTTATGAAAGAGTCGCTTTCTTTCTCGAGGAGCGAGATTGACTTTTTGTCCTGCACACTGTAGCAGATGGATTGGTTTAGGACTGTTAACACATCACCTTATTCCACGCTGATGACGATAATGTTTGCGGTTGCCACGTTAATCAGCGGAAAAAAATTGAAAACAGCAAATATCAAGATGCGCTAGGTCTCTAAATAGGCTTCCAAGTAGACCATCGACAATGCTAAGGTTGGCTGCTGTCGAACAGCGCACACACGGATGATGGGTACATTAGAAATCATTAATTGTTTTCTTCTATAAGGTGTTACTAGACTATATAAGTACAATGTCATATTAAGTTATTAATGAAATAAAATGATTATTATTTCTAATACATCCCTTTAACTTTAATATAAAATGATAGAATGAAATTACAAGTATCTAATCTATAAATAATAGTGTCTTATAGTTAATATCAAGATCTCCAAAGTTTCAATTTGAAAGTTAGAGGTTCATTTTTTTATTTAATATTTAGTTCATAGATCTTATACTTTAATATAAGACTCTTTGTATACACTTGTTTGGTCTCTAGGCAACCTAAGAAGAGGAGAGAAGAAGGGAAAAGGGAAGGAGGGAGGGAGGGAGGGAAAGGGGGGGAAGTGTGGTGTGGTTGTGGGGATGATGAATTAGGTTTTATTCGACTAATTGCTATTTTAAGTACTTCTTAACTGCAAATGGCAACTGAGGCCTTAACCGCATCTTAAACAGAGATCAATTGTAGCAAATAATAAACACACAACACACCAATCACAAACCATGATTTAAGTGATTAAACCTATCTTGCTTAACCCACCTCCTTTGTCAATTCGCTAAAAGGACCGTTGCTTATTCCGAAAACAAGCAAATCCGCAATCTCACAGATTGCCGAGTATATCACAATCCCACGAGTTGCAAAATTCACATGCCCCATGGGCGCCGCCAAATCAAAATAACAGGTCAAGTATCACAAATCCCCTAAGCATAAACAATCTAAGTGCATAGGAATGCTCTCTACCAGAAACCACTAAATCTTGAGTACAAATTTCAAATTTAGGGTTTCTTAATAACCTATCTAACTTGTAATTTAGGGTTTCGAAGGTTACTTAGTGCGCTTTTTCATGAAAACCTTTCTCATCTTCTTCTCTCACTTAAATAGGTCTTCTCCTTTAATGAACATTGCATAACATCTCCCTAGACTCACTTTCGTAGCTCTTCATCAGAACGGTTAGATTTTGAAATCAGCATAAGGAGAAAGAAAGTGAAGGAGAGAGGTGAGTGTCGACTGCTAGGTCTAGGTCACGTTCTTATCCTTTTCTTTTCATATTCTCTTCAGCCCTAGAATGGAATGGTGTCGTGTGGAGCTTTCATTAAACTATCATCGGGTCGGACTTCCATATGCAGACTTCCTAGATTGTGCAGATAGTTTGCGAGTTGCATGCTATGAAAGTGGACTAAGCTTCCTGGACTATGTGGGCCTAAGTTGAGTGCGTCAACTGGGCCTCCCTTTTGATTGGACACAGTGCATCCTATGGCCCTTCTCACATGAGCTGCATTGGAATAAGAGCCCAACAAAGTACTTGCTTTATAAACACAATTATTCTATTACTATTAATTTGATCACCATCAAAAATATTATCATACACCTTAACAACATTGATCATTATTTGCCTCAAGGATGAAATAGAATCAATCTAAGCTCTAATACCTTATTAAAAGGTTCAAATGTTTAATATAAAAGTTAACTCAATAATTAGATAATTATTCTTTTATTTAAGTTTGACATTAAGGATCTTAGATTATCATTTGGATCAAAATACTTGAAAAATGTATCATACCAAAATATTAATAACGTATAACTATTATTATATTTAACATCATTAATAAAGTTTTAATTATTTAATCCGTAGAAAAAGATGGTCTTGATTTATAATCAACATAGAAAGAAACCAATCATCTTTCCTCGAGTGAACCTATGCTCCACATGCAATTGAAAGAAATCTGTATTTCTTTTCTGAAAGTTGGATTTGAATATTGGTTTATGGTGGCATCATATCAAGGGCTAACCTTCATGAATTATTTTTTAGGTAGATAATCTCATCTACTTGTTGCGATGTTTGTTTACTTTTTAATTCAAATAAAGAAAACAAAAAAAAAAAGGACTTCAATTATGGTCTTGGGATTGCAATATTTCAAGGTCAAGTGAGCAAAAAAGTAAGAAATGCAGGTGTCTTGCAAAGTAATTTTGAAGGATAGATTTAACTAACATTTGGCATGAGCTTCAATTATAGATTACTTACACAAATTATCTACTCTTTAATTAATTTTTTTGACAAGATTAAATTTTTTAACATGATATTAAAACTTAGGTTTAAATACTATATATTTTTATTTATGAATAAATATTTTCATAAAAACTATTTTTTTTTTATGTTCAAGATAATAAAACGTGTTAAAAAAATATAAAAGACTACTAAAGCAACTAAAATCTTGTTTGAAAAACCTTTTTATAATAAAAAATACTTTTACGTTCTTAAGTTGATTTTTCAATAAAATTTTTACTTTGTTAACAATATTTAAAGAGAAAAAAAATTATCAACCAAGAAACAAGAACTGATTTTATCACAAACAACCTAATTAATTCTTTTTTGAGAAAGTGTTAAATAGCTAGACATGATATATTTTCATAGATGATTTTACAAGTTAGAAGGAGTATAAGACATTTCAATTTTATCGCAATTATTATTTCATCAATAATGTTACATAACAACTTTATATTTTAGTCATAATTTACAGTAAAATGTTATTCACATGAATCAGGGTCTCAAACAACATTAAAAACATTATTCTACAATAAAATATTATTCACATGAATCATGGTCTCAAATAACGTTAAAAACATAATTTCCTCGATAAATTTGCCCAACAATTTTCAATCACCGTTCCTCGGCTCGCAATCTAATTCTTTATTTGTATAATTAGAGAAAAGACACAATAATAATGGGTGGTAGGTTGGATGAATTGTATGAAAGAAATTTGAAAAGCGACCTCCATGATTTACTTAGATTTAATAGCATGTAGTCTTCTTAATCATATCTAATGAATGATTAAGATTGAAACCACATGATTCGTACATTAAATAAAAATAAATAAATAACCAAAACAAATCAAAGGGACGTGAATTTACGAGGATTCCACTTCTTAAACATACGCCAAAGGTACCCAATCCAAAAAAAGAAAAAAAGGTTTTCTAGAAAGATCTTATCACCAGCTTACAGATATTTGTATATCATGATATTAGATTGTTTTTTGTGATGAGATCTTAGGTTGTTAACGGATTCTAAGTTTAATTATCTAGCTAATATCTTAATACTATTCATTGCGTGATTGCTCAAGTTTCCTTTAGAAAAACAAGGGGAAACAGTGGAATGCTTAATAAAATGGGCGTGAGATGTATAGTCAAAATACAAAGTCAATGGGCTTTAATTGATTCAAAATATTAAATTAAACCACTCAGTACGAGCAAATATGCGATTAGTAAAAAATGCATTGTATACCGGATTTTTGTACGTCGTAAATTGATTAGGCAATGATTTTGCTGATTCTAGATAATTATATCAAGAAAATGATCTTTAATGGGTGTTTAGAGTCAATGCTTGAAATACGTGAAGTGTGAGCAAGGCTAGAAAGCAAAATATAAAACATTCAATTTTAAATTTGCTTAATGTGTCTAATCAAAACACCAATTTTCTTAAAAGGTTAAATTGATACGAAAATATGAGTTTCATTACTGGGTTAATAGTCAAATAAATCGTACAACAACTGTAAGTACTCTTAATCAAGGTCTTACCAAACCATATTCTCTCTTACAACTTTGTTTTGTATATTATAGTATACCTCTATGTAGCTGCTAAATAAAAGTAAAAAGTACTATTTTGGGGCGTATTTGGTATCATCAAGCTCATTTTTATAAGAGTGGAGAGAATCTAAATTAAGCATACAGTTTTACCTATGGATTTCAAAATTCAACGATCAAGATACAAGGGTAACTTCCTAATGTAGAAACAAAAAGATAATTTTGTGAATCAAAGCTTCTCTTTTACTGCTATAAATACAGTCTTGAAAAATTCATTTTGGTGAGCAAGTTTTAAAGAGTGATTAGAGTAAAGGAACGATAAAAAAAAAATTAAAAATTGTTCATTAAGTAAAAATTTTAAAATAGTCATAGATTATTACTATTAGACATTAAAAAAAGTCAAAATAATGTAAAATTAAAAAAGTGCAACTTAATGTTATGGCCTTGGATTGTGACGGATTTGGGCTTATGAGACTCAAAGTTGGCAAATGATATTTAAATACTCTTCTAGAAAAATTTGTCTATATTTTTACTCGTTCATTATTGAGGTTATTGCAAATTTATTTTTGGAATTACTCTATACCAAATAAGCTTGCTATTGTGTTATCTTTTAAAATCAGTAGTCTTAAATTGAAACCCTAGAACTTATTCACTATTATCATTTGGGTCTTTAATCTATCTATTCCCCTTGTGCTCAAATTAATTATTGTTTAGGGGGTTTGTAAAAACTGTACTTGAAACTCTAATTTGTGACCTTTGGGTGTGGACTGTCTGCGTAACCCATGGGGTTATGGATGTAACTTTGCAATAGGAGGGATTACTGATGTTTTTCTTGTTTTAGTAATATACAAAATCTTTTTTGATAGTTTGCTAAAGAATAGGTGGGAAGCCTAATTGCTTAAATATTCTGTCTTTGATTGTATGTAGTTTGGTTGATAAAAAATTTTAATTCTAACTTGAAAGCTAGTTATAAAGTATTTAGTTTTTGCATCCATTATAAAAACAAAATAGTTATATGCCTCATGTTCTTGAGACAAATGTTCTTAGCCTACTGATTTAATTCCTAGATTATTGATGTTTTGCATAGTCATATGAAACAAGGAGTTAATCTAGTTTTATACATGAGTGTAGTTCCATGTAAAAACTATTTGGTGTCTCTTTGAATTGTAATTTAACTCAAGTGCAGTAAAAGGATATTAGTATTTACATTCTATCCAATCTATATATCTACACTAAACCAATAACAAATAATAGAAACACTTATATTATAGAACTATTGATAAAGCCTTATACATGTTTGGATAAATTGTGCTCCCCCACTTCCCTTCAAGTTGTTAGGGACCTTACATTTGGGACATCCAAAGTACAAATTACCACTCTTTGACATGGAGATACAACTTGCAGACCCTTTGTATCTCCATCCAAATGAGCAAATAGGAATGCTAATAGTGACGGAAAAATTACTTGTGACTAAAAAAATTTACAAGTTAGAATAGAGATATGAAGATAACTGTGTAAGAATAAGTTTGGGATTGTGGAGGAATTTGTTCCTTAACGAACCCAAAACTCCCCTTTTGTTCAACATTAACATCACTAAAATGGAGTTGTCCCTCCTTAGTTACTTACTTCTCCATCAATGGAGATCCACCAAATTTTTACCTATTTTGTAGATGCTTGATGCATATGGACCCATTTGTAGGAGAAATTTCAACAAGTAGGGAGCAAGAAAATTGCAAGCATAAAATGAGATTTGGCCCTCACCACACAACTTGGAAAAACCATTAACAAGTTTGCATTTTGCCATGAATGTTTGTGGAATCAACTAGATTCCTTTGTAACAATCTATTACTTGGACCTACTTAGCTTGCCATTGTTCTAGTGCTACAAAGAAGGTGTCAAGATTGTCAAATTTCTTTAAGGACTTAGACAAAATCTATAGTATTGCCCATTCCCAAATCCAAGCCACTCGAACTCTTCCTTCACTTTTGGAGGTGATTTTGATGATTCAAGATGAAGAATCATCTTGCTAGACTTCTGGGAACAATAACTTAAATGACGCACTTGCCTTTGCCTTGCAATCTAACCTCTCAATGGGGATGATGAATAGTGCGAGTCATGGCTCAAATGGGCAATTTATTTCAAATGGGTAGGTTTTTTTCTCCTAGGTATGTGGGTTATCCCTCACTTGAACAACCTATCATTCCCTCAAGTCCATGCTACAGAAATCTTACTATCCAACTCCTAGCCACTTATGTCCTTTGATGACAAGGCACTCCAAATAGATGGATTACACATTGTGGAAAAAAAGGCCATTGGATTTAAGAAAGATTTATTGTCACCAAATTGGCCATTGTGGAATTTTAGGTCATACAAAGAAAAAATGCTACAAACTCTATGGTCAACCTAAACAAAAGGGAAAGGAAAAAACGATAAGAGGCCATTGACAAATCAAACTACCACTAAGGATGCATATAGTTTAGGACCGATGCTCATGAAAGAGGGATATCATCAATTTATGACTATCTTGAATAAGAACAAAGAGTTTACTACACATATGGTGGACAATATTACTCATGTGGCAAGTATATTTCCTAGATGTAGATATTATTTATATTGACTTGCAGACCTAGGAGCTAGTTTTCATATCATAAGTGATTTTAATTGTCTAATACTATCTTAGCCTTACATCCATGAATGGCAAAAGGATACTTGTCACTCACATAGACTCTATAATCATTCAAAAAAAGTATTATCTATAACATCTTATATGCACCTATTTTCACTACAAATCTATTGCCTATCAACAAATATACTCAGGATAATAATTGTGCAATTATATTACTTTTCAAGTTTTGTCTTTTTTAAGACTTATGGACTAAGACAGTGACAAGGATTAGTAAAGTGAAGTATGGTTTTTATTATTTAATGTTTGGTTTTGTAATTGATAATTTGCATCTAAAAAGATGAGGAATTCTTGTCACAAATCTTATGTATCCACTAATTGTACCACTTTGCATAAGAGATTGGGGTGTCCTTTTTTTTAATGTTATGTGACTTATACTTGGTATTGAAAAGTCCTTTTTGAATGATATTAGAGCATGCAATATTTTTCCACAGCCAAACATTTATAATCACCATTTCCTTCTAGCACCTTGGACACTCAAACCTTTTTTGAGTTGATTTATATAAATATTTAAAAGCCCTATAAAACCTCTTCCCATTAGGTGCTATATATTGTCTCACAATGGTGGATGACTTTACATGTGACACATGAATTTTTCTCATTAAAAAAAAAAAAATTCAAAGCTCTAGATCATATAAAATCTTTTTTTTGTTATGGTTATCACTTAATTTGAACTCTTTGTTAAGTGCATTAGAACTAATAACACTTAGGACTTCCTTAACTCTACTTGTGCTTCCTTTTTTGACACTCCATAACATTATACACAAAAGTTAATGCCCTTGCACCCCCCAATAGATGGGGTGGTTAAGCAAAAATGTTGCCACTTGTTTAACATTGCAAAGGTATTAAAATTTTAGGTACATTATTGTTGGAATATATTTTAATGAAATTAGAATATATTAACATTTTGATGATGAGAAAAATAGTAATTATAATATGGAAATATTATAATAACTATTACTTGTTTATTGGCTTAAATAATAACAATAATGTTGGACCCTTGTGTATGTGTAGGAAACCCCAACCTGTGAGCCCAGTTTACAAACCAAAGACCCAAATCGCGATCCAATCTACACAACCCAGTTAGAAGCCCGCGACCTGCGGCTCGGATTAAGTGGCTCACAATCCAGAAGCGCGACTTTTGCGTGACCCATGAGCAAATGCGACCTAACCTAGACCAATGTGAGCCCAGATGCAGTCAAGCCCATACGGATTTAGACCCAGTATGTGTGCAACCTGAATTAAGTGACCCTATGACTTAGAAACAATGTTCGACATCGCCGCCACTTAAAGGTCAAACAAGTCATTGATTACTACTCCATTCAAGTTGAAAAATGATTCATTTAAAAGCTATTGAGGGGGGGAACATTTCTATGAATAAAAATCAAAGATCCACTACTCAGAAAGGATTAATTTGAAGAAATTATAGTGTTCTTTGAGTTCATGACCTAATTGCTTCAAAGAGGAATTGGAAGCAGATTAAAGAGTTTCTGAAGATGAAATCATGGGGATTTTATGAGTAAGAAGTTGTTATATCAATTTATAAAGTACCTATGAAGATTTACTTTAAGATTGAAGGGGATTGAGGAGGATTCAAGAGAGATCTAGAAACTCAACCCAGTAACCCATTTTTTGATCCATGAAGCTTCGAATTAGTAACTTAAAATCTAGACGAACCAGTGACGTTTTAGAGCATGATTTTGAATGGAATTAAAATAGAACAACCAGCCTTACCTTTCTTCTCTCTTAATAGCTCAAAATGGACAGAGAAGAGGAAAGAGGCATCCTAATGAGAAGAAGAAGTGATGCGGTTTAGAGATGTCAAAATGGCTCTTTGGAAGTAAGAGGTCAGTTACTTTAATGCTATTTAAGAGCTACATACACATTGTTATTTGGTTGGCCAAAAATTAGAAAGAGAGCAAGCATCTTACAAGCATCTTATACTCTTCACTCAAGCTCATTCAAGTGCACGAAATTGGTTCTACATTTTGGTAATTCTACTCTAAGCTCATAATTGCTTTGATACACTTGTTAGGAAATCAAATTGTTCTTTGATTCATATCTTATTTAAGTTGATTTCATACAAGTGAATAGTACTAGGATTCATGTGAATTTGGGGCTTTTTTTCATATCATTCAGTATTAAGTCTCTAGCACTTGTTTGAAGCTTCTGAACTTAAATTCATATCTTACATAAGCTGAATTAAAAAATTGTATTTAATTGTTATTTATTGTTGAAATTCTTAGGGAGAGAATTTGTAACTAGGATTGGGGGAATGGTTCTCCTTTGTAATCAATTTGTTAATTGATTGGAGAGTGACTCTAGCAGGTTGTTGCTAGAGTGGGGTAGAGTAGGTGTTGAGGTAGCTTAGCCTGAACCACCTACCAAAAATTTATGTCTTTGTCTTATGTAATAACTTTACTTGTTACCTTGATTGCTTCACATAGGAAAAACAAAAAAGACAAAAGAATTTTTGATAAACCTAATTCACCCTTTTCTTAGGTTGCTATAGGATCCAACAATTATCCTATTTGTTTTTGGAGCAAACATCCTTTCATAGCTATTTATTTGATAAATTGACCGTACACCCATTCCTGTCCATTGTAAAGCTCTTTTTGAAAAAATATTTGGCAAACCATCATCCTTTGGTCACCTTTAAGGTTTAAATGCTTAGTTATGCTATGAACTTAACTCAAAAATATAAATTTATGCATCAATCTATTGTTTCCATTTTTATGAATGTCCCTTTGCTTAGAAGGGTCATTACCTACTTAATATTAAAAGCCAAAAAATTTGTGTTAGCCTTTTTTTTTTTCTCTTTTTTGGAAAAAAAAAATAAGGACTTAGCCTTGACTACTTTTATGAATAAGTCAAGATGGGATTAAAAACCAAACCCAAATTGAAAATAAAAAGGAGGGAGCATTGAACTCTTTATAAGTCATAATGTTGCTTTCTATGGACCTATGTGTCCCTTTGATTTTACTTTTACATCATCATATGTTACTATTGTGCATCCATCATCTTTTAACATTAATGTGCAAAGTCATAATTCACTCTCCATTGTCCTTTAGACTAGTTCAACTCCTAGGTCTAATCCAACTATTGTTCCAACTATTGCAGTTCCCATCATAGAACAATCATCACCATTCACTCGAAGGACAAGTGGGATCCTTAAACCTTTTATCAAAAGGAAGTTTTAAATTCCAAGTAAAGGGATGTCATAACTAAGGAGATTAGTGCATTAGAATGAAACAAGATATGAGAACTGATTTCTTTACCTACAAGTCAAAAAGCCATTGATAGCATGTGGATTTACAAGATCAAATACAATATTAATGACAATAATGATTGATACAAAGCCAATCTAGTGGCAAAGGGATATAATTAGCAAGAAAGTGTTAACTACAATGATACTTTTGCACTTGTGGGGAAGATGGTTATGGTTTGGATATTCACTACCTTGGTTGTTATTTATAATTGGGACATGCATTAGAGGAATGTGCACAATGTTTTATTACAAGATGATCTTGATACAAAAGTTTACATGAGATCTTTTAAAGACTTCAACATAAGGGGGGAAACTATAAGCTAAAGAAATCCTTATATGAGCTTAAGTAATTATCTAGATAATTAAACTAGAAATTTATTAAAGCTTTTCTCGATGCTAGCTTCCATCATTCATAACATGACAAATCTTAAGAAGTTTCTATGTTCTAAGTTCCACATGAAGATCTTGGACTTGTGAAGTACTTCTTGGGAGTTGAAGTGACATAGTCCAAATTTGGAATTATTATGAATTGAAGAAAGTATGCCCTAGAATTAATATTAGACTATAGGCTTTCTAAATGGAAGCCCACTCAAAACCATATGGAACAAAACCTTAAGTTCACTAACATAGATTACGATGAGTTCCTGTGGAAAGAAAGGGATCCTTCCCTAAAGGACATCACAGGATACCAACAATTAGTTGGAAGGTTGATTTACCTCATTATGACCAAACCTAACATTAGCTTTGCAATGCACATGTTAAGCTAGTTTATGCATGCTTCTAAGGAGTCACATCTTGAAGCAACCCTTAGAGTCATCAAGTACATTAAAATGTCAATTGGTAAAAAGTTTACTAATGAAAATTACTTGAATTGCAAGCTTACTATTATGCCACTTATGGCTCATGGTTTATGGAAATATGCTAAGCAATTAGTTTTTGCATTAAACTTGAAGATTCTTTTATCTCTTAAAAAAGCAAGAAAGAGTTTATTATCTCACAATCTTCTACAAAATTATAGTGTTCTACTATCAACCATATGTGAAATTATTTGGCTACTTAGGCTCTATAAGGATCTACAGGTATTCTTGATAAAATATATATCACTTTATTATCATTATGAGTATGAGTATGAATATGAGTATGCTATTAAGAAAGCTACTAATTCAGTAATATAAAAGAAGACTAAGTATATTAAGATTGACCATCACTTTATTTGAGAGAAGATTACTACACATCATTCACACTACCCATATTTCTACAAGAGATTAGCTTGCAGATTTATTAACAAAGCTATTAGGAATACAACAATATCATTTTCTTTTGAGTACATTTTTGTATTCATGCACATGAAGTTATATGAGATTTGTATACAATTGTTGCAAGATTTCAACAATCATCTCATTTTGTTATGATTTTGTTAAGTTACAAAATGCATAACTGGCCTTTCTAGCGTGAAGTCCTCTTACAGTTTATTTCACAATTTCTTCTTACTATAACCTACGTTGATGGGTAATGAAGAAACTAAGAAAGCATGATAAAAATGTGTAGAGTTAAGAAATAATGGCTTTGATTGAGTTGAAAAGAAGCCCTTAGGTTACAAAATAGTGTGATAATTCTATTATTCCTACTTTTAAACCTTATACCCTTATTTAAACACCCTTAGTTGCCAATAGGTACACTATCCATAATACCACACTACTACAAAACTAGAATTCATAGAGAAGGGTATGCCCATATTGCCACTCTCTTGTTTTGGTCCAATTTGTTAGACCTTAAGATTGCTTGGTGTAACCAATTTTGTTGTTAAGGAACCCTCCACAGCCAATGCTGCCTTTCCAAACAAGGACCCACCAACTCTCGTGGTGCTTATGTGGTGTTAGCCCGTAACATCTTTCCCAACTACAAAAAGACCTTGCCCACAAGGTGAGAGTAGTGTGTCAACATATTCTTGGTGAGCTCCTAGGTTGCATCAACCAAAGAAATGCCTACCCAATGAACTAGAAATTCGAGCCACCCTTCGTGTGTGCGTGAGAATCTAGGACAACTTGAGGTATGTGTTCCACAAGATTACCTCCAACTTATTCTATAAGAATAAGGGAGTTAAGCTTGGGAGGGGTCTCCAATAAATCTCTTAAGAATCATGATGTCAGACTTTGGATAAGTTTTGGCCTCAATGGGAAGATTGAGCTTACATGCCACAAGGCCCACACATTTTAGAATTTCAAATGGCTTAAAGAACTGTGGTGAAATTTGTTATTCCTTCCCCTCACTAGAGATACTTGCCTTGATGGTTGGAGGCAGAGGTACAATTGTTCTCCCACAGCAAATTCCATGTCCCGATGCTTTTTGTCATATACATGTTTTATGTGTTCCTTGGCTTTGAGGTGGTGTAGGCATAAGTCTTTCAAAATGACATCTTTATTTCGTAGTTTGTGGTCCACTACCTCATTTCTTGTTATGCCTAGCAAATAAGATAAAATGGTTGGAGGGGGTTTACTATAAACTACCTCATAAGGGGAGATCCCAGTCATGGAGTGCACATTGGTATTATAGTTGAATTATGCCCATGATAACCATTTTGACCAAGCCTTAGTTTCCAAGCCTATGAAGCAACATAAGTACATCTCGATGGTGTGGTTAACCACTTTTGTCTAGCCATTAGTTTAAGAGTGATAGGTGTTACAAAAATAAAATTGTGTGCCATGGAGTCAGAATAGCTCTTTCCAAAAGTTTCTTTTGAATAGGAGGTCTTTGTCGTAGGTGATGCTCTTTAGAAGCCTTCACAATTTTAAGATGTTGTAAAAAAAAACTTGCATGATGGTGGAAGTTATGTAGGGATTTTTTAAGGCTATAGAATGATTGAATTTTGTTAGTTGATCCACCATGACCATTATCCAAGTCTTTCCTTTAGATTAGGGTAAGCCATCTATGAAGTCAAGTGATATATCCTCCCAAATGTCCTTTGGAGTGGGTAAGGGTGGGAGTAACCCCAAAGGTTTAACACTTTCTATCTTGTGCTATTGGAAAATGGTGCAAGAGTGCATGGCTTCCACCACTAACTTGTGCATCCTTTTATAGGAAAATACCAACTTTAAGCACTAGAGAGTTTTAAACATGGAACTGTTGTGCATTTCTCTGAAAACCTCTCAAATTAGCAAGGACTTATGATCTAGGAATAAATGGTCTTTGAAGAAGATGAGTCCATCTTGACTTTCCTTATGTTCATTTTTCTCTTCGTTTTCTATTTGTTATGCTAAAGCCCACAACTTAGTATTTTCATGGATTTCTTCTCTAATCACTGAAACCCAATTGGGTACAAGGGCAAAGATTGTGAGAAGCTCCTTTCCCTTCACATGTGTGGTTTCTTCTTGTCCATTAGATATGTTAGAAATGTGTGCCATTATGCAGTCCATTTTTTAGCTGCATTTGCTAGTTGTAAACAAATTAACTCATTTCCCCTTTATTCAAGTGTTGTTGCCATCATTGTCCTTGAAATGAAGGAAGTCTATTGTCACCATAGGGTCCACTTCAAACTTGATGTCATAGAGAGAAGGAGTGACCTCTTTACCCTTGGTAACTATGAGGTTAGTGTTGTCCTCATGAAAATGGTCCCTTGTTGTGTGTCCTAATTTTCCACTAAAATTTGGGTGATCTTTGACCTTGCTATCCCTTTGCTTTTGACAACTCTTTGGATTGCAACCCTCCATGAAAACACTTTCATGGTGCTAGCATGATAGTGCACTTGCCACCAAATTGATGCTACTCGATGTGAACTCAATTGAAAAGTCAGAACCCATTAGTTTAGCCAACCAATGGTGTTGCGCTAACATTGTGAGTCACTACTCCCATAAAAACCATAAGCTTCTTTAATTGGTAAGAATAGTGAAGCGATGGCCTAGTAAGTAGTGGTGCCACCTTTGAACTATGAATGCTAATGTCATCAGCTTCTTCTTATAGGTGGAATATTATAGGTGACGTCTATGGATGGCCTTGCTATAGAATGCTATAGGTTTCCAACTTTGCATTAAAATGGCCCCCATTCTATTTCCTAAGGCATCACACATGATGGTGAAAAGGAGAGAGAAATCCAATGAGGAAAGGATTTGGCCTTGAGTAAAGGCTTGTTTAAGTTGTTGGAATGGCACATGTTCTATTGACCCCTATAGGAATTCTATATCTTTCTTCAAAAAATTGGTTGGAGGACTCACAATCTTCCTATAACTTTCTATGAATGGTGGTAGTACCCTAAAAGGCCCAAAAAACCTCTAACCTTTTTAACAAAGCAAGGAGTTGGCCATTCAAAAACAACTTTCACCTTTTCATCGTCCACAACAATTTTTTTTTTGGCTAAGGTTATGCCCCAAAAAGGATATTTGTGTTTTACCAAAAGCACATTTGGATTTCTTGACAAAAAGGTTCTACCACTGTAACTTTTATAGAACCAAAGATAAGTGTTGCTCATGCTTCTTCTAGGAATGGCAAAAGACAAAAATATTGTTTAAGAAGATCAAAACAAAAGACCACAAACAAGGGCTAAATACCTCATTCATCATAACTTGAAAGGTTGATGGAGCATTAAAGAGACTGAATGGCATCATAAAAAATCTGTAATGGCCACTATAGGTTCAAAAAGCCACCTTTTCAAAGTCCTTTAGTTGCATCTAGATTTGTTGGTAGCTTGACTTGAGGTCCATCTTGGAGAAAACTACATCGTCGTGTGGCTCATCTAAGATGTCACACATTATCTTGATTGTGCGTTTGTTGAGCTTTCGAAAATCTACACACAAACACCAAGAGTTGTCACACTTTTTAACCAATAAAACTGGATTAGAGAATGGGCTAGAGCTTGGCAAAAATAAAACCCACTTCTAGCAGCTCCTGGATTGCTCATTCTATTTATGCTTTATAAAAATACGAGTAATGAAAAGGACAAACAAATACTAGCCAAGATGGTTCTGTCAAAATAATGCAATGGTTAGGCGTGCTCTAGGGGTAGTCCATATGGCTCTTGGAACACTTATGCGAAACAGTCCAATATGGATTGGAATCTATTATGTAGGTCCAAGAAGAGGCAATGTAGGTTGAACTCTTTAACCACGAGCTATCCAAATAACCCGCTGGCTGCAGAGAGCTTCCAGTTGCTGCAAAAAGGTAACATGAAAGATAGGGGAACTAGCACACGCATTGAAGACTGAAAGCCAAGAAGAGTTAGGAGAGCAAGACAGCTAATTGAGTAGGGAGAGGGCAAGTCATGTCTGATTTGATGTATGCTTTTGTATTAAGGCTAACTGAAGCCTGGTAGGTAGTAGCTCCTAGGCCTTTTGTTTAATGCCTAGCCGAGCACCATATAAGCTCTTTTGTAAGTTTGGAACAATTATGAATGAACTGGAGGTAGAAAAGGTTGAATCTCCCTTAGAGATTCTTGAGGTTTCAATCTCCCTCTATTGAGCCGTGTATGGTGTGTGAGTTGTGTTAGTTTTCCCCAATCTGTCACCATAGGGAAAGGAACTAAGAAGAAGTTTGTCCCATTAAACCTTCAGGATATTCCTACTCCTTGTCCATACACTCGATCCTACCAGCAAGCACTTAACAAAGTGGTATCAGAGCCAGGTTATGGTGAATGAGCGGGTTGAGTGATTGGAATCAGAGGTATCGGGTTTAGATAGGCGACTTCGAGAAATCTCTGACTCGGTTCAGTAGATCTTCTTAGCTATCAATGCCAAGAATGGGGAGTCCAACCAAGACAATAGTAACATGAAGGATGGAGAGGGTTCGTCTTGTGACCTAAGCTAGAATGAGGAAGAGCAACCGGAAGAGCCAGAGGCCCCGGTTGGTGGTATCAAACCGAGCAGTGTGAAGATGGAGTTCCCGCGCTTTGATGGCAATAGTGACCCTCACGATTGGATTAACTGAGCAAATCACTTCTTTGAGCTTCACCGCATCCTGGACAAAGATAAAGTCTCGTGGGCAGCTTGGAACTTAGACGGGGATGCCCAGGTATGGTTCCAATTACTTCACTCTAGACGTAAAGACACATATATTTTATAGGTAGATTTAGAAAAGGAAATGATACAGCGGTTTGGAGTTTCTGATTTTTTGAGTGGGTATGGAGAGTTAACAAAGTTACAACAGAATGGGTCAGTCGATGAGTACCATAAGCAATTCTCTGGAGTGTTGCTAAGGTCGGGTACCCTTTCAGAACTTCAACAAGTGTTAGGCTTTGTTAGTGGGTTAAAAGAAAAAATAAAAAAGGAAGTGGTAGCCAAGAAACCTTCCACCATGGATGAGGCAGTGGAGTTAGCAAGACTATATGAGCCTAAACCAGTTGAGAAGAAAACCTCTAATTAACCTGTTAGGAAACTTGCAACCTATGCGGTGGTACATGCAGGCCCATCAAAAGGTGCAATACCTGTGAGGAGGATGTTACTGTCAGATTTGTAAGAGAGAAGGCGCAAGGGTTTGTGTTTTAGTTGTGATGAGAAGTTTGTGCCTGGACATAGGTGTAAGAGACTTTTCATCCTTCAAGGCTCTTGGCCTTATGAGGAAGAAAGGGAGTATGTAGTGATAAAAGAGAATATCGGGGAAGAAGAGGAGGAACAAGCTGAGATATCAGTAAATGCAATATATAGTACCCTCAAGTTGGAAACCATGGTAGTAGGAAAAGGTGTAACTAAAGCTGAAGAGGGAGTAAGGTTCTTAATAGACTTAGGGAGCACACACAATTTTGTGAATTATGAGTTGGCCATGAAATTAGGTTATAGAGGAGGAAAAATAGTAGTGACAATAGCAGGGGGTGGAAGATTAGTGAGCCAAGGGCTATGCAAAGGAGTTGAACTCCAGCTCCAGGGGACGCGAATGAAGGTGGATTTGTTCCTTTTGTCATTACAAGGAACTGAAGCAGTGTTTGGGTGTTAGTGGCTTCGCACATTGGGGAAAATAGTGTGGGACTTTACAACTATGGAGATGGAGTTTTGGGTAAGGGGTGTCCTAGTAATGCTAAGAAGGATGTAGAGTATGAATAAAAGAAATGATATAAGTATTATGAAAGGGCAGACTAAGAGCATAGGTCTAGAGGAGAAGAAGAAGAGTGAGCACGATGAGATAAGATAGGTCTGGAGTGGAGGAAAATGATCAGGAAACAGTAGAACCAAAGACTCTAGCTGAGTTAGAAGAAGAACTACAACGTTTTGAGGATGTTTTTAAGGAGCCAGTGGGATTACCACCAATTAGGTTCCATGATCATAAAATACCACTTAAGGAGGGAGTGCAGGCAGTATCAGTGAGCCCTTATAGGTATCCCTATCATTAAAAGGTGGAGTTGGAAAAGATTGTGGAGGAATTGTTGTCTGTGGGGACTATAAGACCTAGCAACAGTCCCTACTCTGCACCTGTTTTGTTAGTAAAGAAAGCTGATGGAGGCTAACGGCTATGTGTTGATTTTAAGGCTTTAAACCAACGCACAATCAAAGATAAAGTTCCAATACCGGCAGCGGACGAGTTGTTGGATGAGTTGAGGGGTGCACAAATTTTTTCTAAGCTGGATCTTAGGTCAGCATATTATCATATCAGAATGGACCCGCAAGATGTACAGAAAATGGCATTTAGAACCCACCATGGACATTAGGAGTTCATGGTCATGCCATTTGGGTTAGCTAATGCTCCATCAACCTTTCAAGCCCTTATGAATTCTATTTTTAAGGAGTTGTTGAGGAAATTCACTTTGCTTTTCTTTGATGACATATTAGTGTATAGTAGAAACTGGAAAGAGCACTTACAACACATAGAAGTGGTCCTAAAGAGGTTGAGGGATCACTAACTTTATGTGAAAAGGTCGAAATGTGCATTTGGACAGAGATCACTCAAGTTCCTTGGTCATAAGATTTCTGAAGAAGCAATCTCGGTAGATGCAAGAAAGATAAAAATAGTCTTAGATTGTTCCCAACCAAGGAACATCAAGGAGCTTAGGGGATTTTTAGGTCTCACAGGATATTATAGAAGGTTTGTTGAGGGGTATGGGAGGATGGCTGAACCCTTAACTGAGCTATTGAAGAAGAACTCGTTTGGATGGAATGAAGGAGCATAGTTGGTATTCAAGAATCTTAAACAGGTACTGACTGAGACCCTTGTCCTTGCCCTTCCAGATTTTGACAAACCCTTTCTTATTGAGTGTGACGTAAGTGGGATGGGAGTTGGAGCAATACTAATGCAAGACTGAAGACCCATAGCTTTCTTTAGCAAGGCTTTGCATGGTAAGAATGCCTCCATGTCCACGTATGACAAAGAGATGCTGGCACTTATACTTGTTGTCCAACGCTAGAGGCATTACCTTCTAGGCAAGCCATTTATTGTAAGAACAAACCAACAAAGCCAAAAATATTTGTGGGAACAAAAAATAGCTACCCCATCACAGTAGAAGTGGCTGGCCAAGTTGATGGGTTATGATTTTTCGATAGAGTTTAAGCCCGGAAAAGAGAATGGAGCTGCAAATGCCCTATCCAGAAGAAGAGACGTCGCATGAAAGAAGGTCAACCTTGAAACAGAAGAGTCTGAAGCAGATTCAAGAGGGGAATTAAAAGAAATAATGGGGCCCCTACCGCTATGGTTAGATTCAATCAAGAAGGAGGTGTAGAATGATGATGCAGTGCAGAAGCTAGTTAGTAATATAAAGAGTGGGGAGGCTGTTGGTCCTTAGGAGTACCAAGATGGCATAGTATTTTGGAAGAAAAGAATTTACCTATCAGCAAATTCAACCTTAATCCCCTTGATTTTACAAGAATTTCATAATGGGACTCATGAAGGGTTCCACAAAACCTACCATAGAATCAAGGCAGTTTTCTATTGAAAGCACATGAGTAAGGATGTACTGAGCCTTGTAAAGCATTGTGGGGTATGCCAAAAACATAAGTGGGAGAATTTGGCTCTAGTCGGCCTCCTTCAACCCCTTCCCATTCCATCTCAGGTTTGGAGTGATATATCAATGGATTTCATTGATGGTCTACCACCTTGCCAAGGAAAAAGCTCCATTTTAGTGGTTGTGGATAGACTTTCCAAATTTGGACACTTCATTCTCATATCTCACCCATATACTACCAGTACTATAGCCTAAGTGTTCTTTGAGCACATATTCAAATTATATGGTATGCCAAAGACCATGGTAAGTGACCAGGGGGCTAACTTCACAAGTGTCTTTTGGCAAGAGTTGTTTAGGCTTCATGGGACCAACTTCAATATGTCATCAACGTATCATCCCCAAATAGACAGATAGTTTGAGGTTGTTAACAGGATAATTCATATGTTTCTGAGGTGTTTTGTGGGGGACAGGCAGAAGGAATGGTGCAAGTGGTTGCCGTGGGCATCCTACTGTTATAACACTAGTCTACATGCAACTAGTGGGAAAACCCCTTATGAGATTATCTATGGGAAACCTCGACCAACCTTGTTGTCCTATGTTCTAGGAGCAATGACAGTGGAAGCTGTAGAGAGGGAGCTGTATCAAAAGGACCTTGTTTTGAAAGAGCTCCAAGAGAAATTGGTTGTTGCTCAAAACAGGATGAAGACTAATTACGATAGAAAGAGAAGAGAAGTTTGGTTTAATGAGGAGGAAATAGTGTACCTAAGGTTGCAGCCTTACAAGCAGACCATGGTTGCCTTGAGGAAAAGCCACAAACTGAGTCCATGGTTCTATGGACCTTTTGAAGTAGAGAAAAGGGTGGGGGAAGTGGCATATAAGATGAAGCTACCTCAAGATTCAAAAATACATCCTGTGTTCCATGTGTCTTGCTTGAAGAAACACTTAGGGGCCTTAGATAAGTTCCAAGATAAGCTACCTAAGTTGCCAGAGGGAAGAGGCGGGCCTTCAACTGCTCTAAGGGCCATCCTTGACAAAAGATTTAAGGGAGGACAGTTAGAAGTTTTAGTGCATTATCCCCAACTAATGCAACATGACAGAATGCAGAAGAAATGAAGATCAGAGTCCCTAATTACAACTTTGAGGACAAGGTTCAAGTTAAGAAAGGAGGAATGTTATGTAGGTCCAAGAAGAGGCAGTGTAGGTTGAACTCTTTAACCATGGGCTATCCAAATAACCTGTTGGCTGCAGAAAGCTTTCAGTTGCTGCAGAAAGGTAACGTGAAAGAGGGGGGAACCAGCATGCGTATTGAAGACTGAAATACAAGAAGAGTTAGGAGAGCAAGATAGCTAATCGAGTAGGGAGAGGGCAAGTCATGTCTGATCTGATGTATGCTTTTGTATTAAGGCTAACTGAAGCCTAGTAGGTAGTAGCTCCTAGGCCTTTTGTTTAATGCCTAGCCGAGCACCATATAAGCTCTTTTGTAAGTTTGGAACAGTTATGAATGAACTAGAGGTAGAAAAGGTTGAATCTCCCTTAGAGATTCCTGAGGTTTCGGTCTCCTTCTATTGAGCCGTGTATGGTGTGTGAGTTATGTTAGTTTTCCCCAATTTGTCACCATAGGGAAGGGAACTAAGAAGAAGTTTGTCCCGTTAAACCTCCAGGATATTCCTGCTCCTCGTCCATACACTCGATCCTACCATCAAGCACTTAACAGAATCTAGTAGACCTTGTAGCCACATGCAGGACCCTTGCATTGTGAACTCCATCATTAATTGGTCAAAGTCTCACAACATTGGTCCTAGTGTTCGCGAACATTACACATCTAAAACCAAATTGTCCTTTCAAAGAGGTAATAAAAATAAGTCCAATTGAAAGGTGATTCCACACAAGGAGAACCAAACATTAAAGCATAAGCCTACACTAATCATTTTCTCACCATTGGCTATGATCATTGAGAAGGGCGTATTTTTGTCTTCTTGAAGCCCAAACGCTTGGCAATTTGGGGATTGATAAAACTGTGTGAACTTCTTAAATCAATAAAGACTTGCATTTGGACTTTTCGATTACTAACTTCTCTAATCACATGTATCGTTTGAGGAGAAAAGCTAGTTTGGCAGATAGCATTGAGGGAGATTGTCAGCTTTTCCCCCTTTACGGCCCTTTTTTCTTCTAGGCATGGTAATGCTAGAGCTGTCAGCCCTTCCTCTATGGATTCTGACTCGAGAAACCAAAGTCCCTCTAACATAAACAAGTGTTGACAGTGATGACTCAGCCGAAAAAGCTCATCATAATGAAATCACAAGCCTTTGGCCTTTTAGTTGGTGAGCTCTGCCAGAGATAATTGATGAACATGCATTGGTGGTCAATTAGCATTGGGACCTACTGCAGAAGACTAAGTCAACGAGTGGTTTTCCTTTTTATGGCTAGATGAGGGTTGCCAATTCAACTAATGTCTTCTTTCAAATAATTAGGCCAGACCGATCACAATTGATAAGGTGGTTGGATGGCAAGCTTGCATGTTAACTCATAACATGTCTTAAAGTCCCGTCGTGAAGCAAGAAATCTGTTGCTCAAAAGAAAGGTTGCTTGTTCTCAACAGCAATTTGGAGAAACGAGTGTAATATTCCTCCACTAACACTTGTTGGCAAAGCCAAATCAGCTCCTCAAAATGTGATTGATAATTAGTGGGTCCAAACCATATAGCCACTTTACAGGTTAGCAACTCCCACATCAAATTTAGGTTTGAGAATTTGTTTTGGAAAGCTGGAACCATACTTAAGCATTAGCTTCTAAGTTCTATGTTGCCGCCTTAACCTTTTAATCTTTTGGCACCTCCTAGTAGGCAAAGAACTATTTTGCCTAGTAGACCCAATTAGAAAGGTTGTCTAAGCTGGCATACTAGGGAAGGTCGAACCATATTCCACAATTCTTCCACCTTATGTTGTTGCCTAAGTTTGGATTCTGAGATCTGCTACCTTCTCTTTGGTTTACTTCTTCTCAATGGCCAACACGGTGTCCGTTGTTGTTGTTATGGGCATTGAAGGATTGGGATAGTTGGGCATTTTGGCCTCTAGTCGTTCCCATCGGTTTTCTAACATTTCCAAAGAACTTGGATTTGATGCCACAATGTTACAATTCAACTGAGTCATAGAACTCGTAATTGGCCTTTGCAGTGTGAAATCCTCCCACGGGTTGTTTCACGATTTCTTCTTACTGTAACCTATACTGATGGATAATGAAGAAAATAAGAAAGCACAATAAGAGTGCGCAAAGTTTGGAAACGGTGGCTTTTACTGAGTTGAGGGGAAGCCTCTGGGTTACAAAATAGTTTGATAATTCTAGCATGCATGTTCTCAAACTTCTACCCTTATTTAAATGCTCACTAAGCAAATATTCTACCTTCCCTAACGATAGAATATCCTCAATTTCCGGTAGGTACATTGTCCATAATACCACGCTGCTGCAGAATTGGAATTCACAAAGAGGGTATGCCTGTTTCGCCACTCCCCTATTTTAGTCTAGTTTTTCAGTCCTTAAGGTTGCTCGGTGTAACCGATTTTTTCATTAAGGAACCCCCCACAGCCAAAGCCACCCTTTCAAACAAGGACCCTCAGCTCCTTATGGCACCTACATGGCACTAACCCATAACATGTTTCTTATTACTTGCGACCCTTTAAAATTTCTCTTGCAAGTGAATCCAAACTTGGCTTACATATGGTAAGTCAGTAAAACTCTTGTTCATTTCTTGCTACAGAGAGGTAAGTAACCAAGAGAACACCGTTTCATTACAACATTCTCAGTGTTCATAATAGAGTAATTCTCATTTTGGTTATGCCATTGGCCTGTCCATTATTATGAACTTAGCCTTTCCCAGCAAGGCCATGTTAGGACCCCTCTCTTTTTGTATGCAGACGTGGCTGATGAAGGGTATAGGAGACATTTCATAGAAGGGCAGTTCAGGGATTACCCAGGAGTTAACGACGAGAGAAGAAAAAGGCTACGGGAGAAAGAGAAGTGATGAAAAGATCTGATTATCTATTTTGTTACTGCTTTCCTAGGAGTAAGTTGTAGTTGTAATCTCGTATTTTCTTCGTTGTGGTTGAATAGCTGTAAGATTCAAGCAGAATCGTTATGTTCTGTTTGGGATCGTTGGATGTTGGTTGTAACCAGGAAAATGATGTTTTTATGGGGAGATGCTGTCCGATTTCCCTCAGAATCTTGAGTCTCTTTGTATTTGTGAACCTTACTCCTAATAATGGTATCTGGAGCCTCAGATCTGGCGCCTCACACCAGAAATCAAACTATGGCGGACCACAATGCGCGCCTCTAGTCCATCGAGCAGCAGCAAGCGACTTTTGCCCAACAGCAGACCATGGCGGTGCAGCTCCTCCAAAATCTCACAAATCGAGTTGAAGCCCTCACCCCTCCCCTTCTGCCCCCCACCTCAACCCCTCCTGCCGTTTTACCTCTCACATCAACAACCCCCACAAACCCATCTCTTTCACAACCCCCTCAGATTGCCCAGACTGTCGCTGCCTCCTTCTCAGCTGCTCCCGCCACCGATGCAGTCCACACTTGGACTGTCCCCAATGGCCCTGGCCAAGTGGTCATCGTGGAGGACCTTGATGGCCGTTCGCAGTCCCCACACCCCTCCCAGCACTTGCTCACCTCTGTCACCCCAAACTCATGCGGGCTTACCACTGCACCGGCGTACTCCGGCGGCCCCTGGCCCACCATGGGCCCCCCTATGGACCATCTGCTCCCTGGGCCTCCAACCCATCTGTCACTCCACCTACATGGTGTCATGGACCCGGGCCACCTGCCTCCTCTCATATTCCAGGCCCCGGCCCTCTAGCCTCTTCAGGCCTTGCCGTAGCTCAACCCCTTTGGAGTTCCGCACTCACTCCTACAGCCCCCCTCTTATTGGGGTGCACACCAACCGGGCCTAGAAACTTGGAGCTCGCCACCAGCAGGCCATTCCCCTCACGGCCCACCCCCCCTGGGGACCAGGCCCCCGCGGCCCCACTGGCCACTCAACCCCCTGGTCTCAAACCTGCACCTCTGCATGCTAGGCTTCCCCACCGGCCAACCAACACCACAACCCCCCTCACTGGGGTTATCCACCACCACCAGCATCTCAAGGCTGGGGCTCTTCCTCCGCCCCCCTACGGTCATCCCCCTACCAGCCAAGGGGACTACACTGATCACCCCTCAGGTAACTCTCATCACCGCCCTCAACGACCTAAGTTTCCTAAGTTTAAAGGGGTTAGACCCCGTGATTGGCTTATCAGTTGCGAACATTACTTTCACTTTGATCCCATGGATGATTTTCAAAAGGTCGAATATGCCACCATTTATTTTAAAGGGGAGGCTCTTGAATGGGTGGGGAATTATTTAAAACAGCAAGGGCGGATTAGTTGGGCTCAATTTACCACTGATTTATGTGATAAGTTTGACTTGGAGGATATGGGTGCTGTGGGTGAATTTCATTTGTTTAAACAGACTTTTACAGCCCATTCCTATGTCAAAGAATTTGATCGATTGCGGTACCAAGTTTTGGCTCACAATCCTCATTGGACGGAGGACGATTTTTTAATCTCCTTCTTAGTTGGCTTAAAGGATGATGTCAAGGGCCCTGTTATGCTATCCCAGCCTCGTACCTTGAATGATGCCTATAAATAGGCTCGGCTCCAAGAAACAGTCATGTTGTCTGCCCATAAGGCAAGTCCCCGACCCTCTCTACCTTCCACTCCTCGACCCTTTCAGGATCAACCTTAGGGCGTGAAGACCCCCACCTCAGGTGAGAGCATGCGCTTACCAACTAGGCGTATTATGGAATCTCAGTTGCAAGCTCGCCGAGACCAAGGACTATGTTACAACTGTGATGAGAAGTGGGTACGAGGCCATGTCTGTAAGAAGAAACAGTTATTCTTATTGATAGAAGAAGAGAACCCCCCAACTCAGTCGGATAGTGAGTTGGCCTTAGCAGAACAACTACATGAGCTGGAAGATGATCTTGAAACAGCATATGTTCTCTCTATACATGCCATGTCCGGTGGTTCCTCTTCTGGTTCTTTCAGGTTAGCAGCTATCTCAGGCAAAACTACTATTAATATGTTGTTTGACACAAAAGCCACGCACAACTTTGTGGACTTAAAGCTAGCCCGCAAGTTGGGCTGCCAGTTAGAAGAGGTTAAACCCTTCCGAGTTCGAATTGCTAGAGATCACCAATTACACGGTCATTTGAAGTGTCGTGCATTCAGTTAGAAGATGCAAGGCCACCACTTCGTTATAGAGGTTCACTTGTTACCCTTGGGTGGTTGTGACACCGTCTTAGGCATGCAATGGGTGGAGACTGTTAACCCCATCAGTTTGGATGTTCTTCAAAATACCTTGACCATCCACCCGCATGGCCAGCAGGTTATCTTGCGTGGGGTACGGGGTAGCACACTCTCTTTGGCCTCCATCAACGCTCCTAGCTTTTGTCGATGGGTGGCAAAGCATCCCCATTGTATAGTTGGCCAGCTTCGAGCCATTGGATTGGAACAAGAGCCAGAGATACCAACCGGTTTAGAGGGTTTACTGGACAAGTTTAGCGATGTATTTGCTACCCCTACTCAGCTTCCCCCTAGTCGGGAATTTGACCACCATATCCCACTTCGAGCTGGTAGTGAACCGGTCAATTTATGACCTTACTGGTACCCATTTGTGCAGAAAACCGAGATCCAGAAAATGGTGGACGAAATGTTATCCTCTGGCATCATTCGTAACAGCTCCAGCCCGTTTGCCTCACCTGTGTTGCTCGTTAAGAAACATGATGGCAGCTGGCGATTTTGTGTAGATTATCGGGCATTGAATGAGCTTACCGTCAAGGATAAATTCCTGATTCCAGTGATTGATGAGCTACTGGACGAGTTATATGGGGCAACATGGTTCTCCAAGTTGGATTTGAGATCCGGCTACCACCAGGTGAGAGTGTTTCCACCGGATATTCCCAAGACTGCTTTTCGGACACACCAAGGTCACTACAAGTTCTTTGTGATGCCTTTTGGGTTGACTAATGCCCCAGCCACCTTCCAAGGCCTAATGAACCACATTTTTCGACCTTACTTGCGAAAATTTGTGTTCATCTTCTTCGACGATATTCTGATATATAGCCCCACTTGGGAGAGCCATGTCCAACAGTTGTGGATGGTCTTACAGCTCTTACGGGATCACAAGTTGTTTGCCAAGATGAGTAAGTGTTCTTTTGCTTGCCGCCGGATTGATTATTTGGGGCATATTATCTCAGGAGACGGTATTAAGGCGGATCCTCGGAAAATCGTAGATATGGTAGCTTGGCCATAACCCACCTCCGTGCGGGCACTTCGGGGCTTCTTAGGCCTTACTGGCTATTATCGGAGATTTGTCAAGGACTATGGGCAGATCAGCCATCCCTTAACTCAGATGTTGCGACAGGACAGCTTTCATTGGTCAGATGAATCCCTTAGAGCCTTTGAGCAGCTTAAACAAGCCATGAGTTCCACTCCCGTTCTAGCCACCCCGGATTTTCAGAAGGCTTTCATTCTAGAGACAAATGCATGTTATGGGGGCATAGGGGTGGTGTTAATGCAAGGCGGACGACCGATAGCTTATCTCAGCAAGGCCTTGGCACCCAAGCATTTGGGTCTCTCCACCTATGAGAAAGAATTACTTGCTATTGTGATGGCTGTCTAGAAATGGCATTCTTATCTCTTGGGGAACCACTTTATTGTGCGCACGAACCATAGCAGTCTCAAACATTTACTTGAGCAACGTGTTTCCACACCTACCCAACATAAGTGGCTTACCAAGCTTTTGAGATTCAACTATGAGATTCAGCATAAATGGGGGTCGAAAAACCGAGTTGCTGATGCACTCTCTCGCCTTCACAGTGGTGCTGAGGACCCTTCAATTTAGACCATGTTTGTGTTACAACCGAGTTGGATACAAGAGGTACTTCAAAGTTATGAGGGTGATTCCCGCCTCCAGCCTATTATAACCGAGTTGCTGGTCAATTCTTCCACCCACCCCGACTATACATTGCTCAATGGACTTCTCAAATTTCAGGATAAGGTGGTGGTGGGGGATCAAGGTTCCTTACGGGCCCAGTTAGTGCAACAGTTCCATAATTCCAGCATTGGGGGTCATTCTGGCATCAGAGGGACTTTAAAACGTCTCCAACAGCACTTTTATTGGCCGAACATGAAACACTTAGTAGAGCAATGGGTGGCCTAATGTGAGGTGTGCCAACGTTATAAGGGTGAGCGAGTTCTTAACCCCGGGCTTCTCCAGCCCCTACCCGTGCCGCACCAAGCATGGCAAGACATTGCTATGGATTTTATAGTCGGACTACCCCGGAGTGAGGGCAAGGATACCATTATGGTGGTGGTGGACCGTTTCACCAAATATACCCATTTCATCGGCTTAAGTCACCCTTTTTCAGCGGCACAAGTGGCGGTTGCATTCTTAGATGGTGTGGCCAAGTTACATGGTGTCCCTAATTCCATTGTGAGTGATCGTGACCCCATATTCCTCAGTAAGTTTTGGGAGGAGCTTTTTAAAACCCTTGGTGTGAAGCTTTTACGTAGCACTTCATATCACCCTCAGACTGATGGACAGACGGAGAGGGTTAATTAGTGCCTTGAGCAATACTTGCGTTGCTCCAGTGGGGAGAGACCGCGAAAGTGGCACTCTTGGCTAGCATTGGCAGAGTGGTGGTACAACACCAATTATCACATTGCCTTAGGGATGACTCCCTTCGAGGCCTTGTATGGATACCGTCCTTGTCAACCCCCTTACCACAACTTTGAGCTCACCAGCGAACGTACAGTCGACGAATTCATGCAAGAGAGTGTAGATAGGTTGGAGCTCATCCGGTCCCACTTGCTGAAAAGCCAAGCTCGTATGAATTTCATGCCAACAAGCACCGTTCTGAGCGCACCTTTGCTGTAGGGGACTCTGTATACCTCAAGGTTCAGCCCTCTCGTCAATTTTCTCTGTCCCAACGGCGCGATCACAAGCTGTCTCCGCAGTATTATGGTCCCTATATGGTCACAGAGCGAGTCGGTGAGGTTGCATATAAACTGGCTCTTCCACCAGAAACTTCCATGCACCCAGTATTCCATGTGTCACAACTGAAGTAGGCTGTAGGACAGAAGTGTAAGATTTATCCGGGGGTTCCCCTCCTGGACGGTGAAGGACGGTTGTTGGTCGAGCCACACAAGGTGCTGGCACGGAGATTGGTACGTAGGGGAGACAGACCAGGAGTTGATCTTTTAATTCAATGGTCCGAACATCCAGAATATGAACCAACATGGGAAGACATCGATTACATCCGACGACACTTCCCCACATTTCTGTCTCACCCTTGAGGACAAGGGTGCCGTGATGGGGAGGGGATTGTTAGGACCCCTCTCTTTTTGTATGCAGACATGGCTGATGAAGGGTATAGGAGACATTTCATAGAAGGGCAGTTCAGGGATTACCCAGGAGTTAACGACGAGAGAAGAAAAAGGCTACGGGAGAAAGAGAAGTGATGAAAAGATCTAATTATCTATTTTGTTACTGCTTTCCTAGGAGTAGGTTGTAGTTGTAATCTCGTATTTTCTTCGTTGTGGTTGAATAGCTGTAAGATTCAAGCAGAATCGTTCTGTTCTATTTGGGATCGTTGGATGTTGGTTGTAACCAGGAAAATGATGTTTTTATGGGGAGATGCTGTCCGATTTCCCTCAGAATCTTGAGTCTCTTTGTATTTGTGAACCGTACTCCTAACAGGCCATCTTTATATCATTACTCTAACCAGCAAAACTTTTGGCCGCAAGTAGTTTTACTGGAGCTATATTACACTAGTTTGGTCATTGGAGTGTAAATAAAGTGCATTGTAGGGTTGAACCAAAGGGAGAGCACCTCCTCTGTGGTCGTGAGGTCCATAACAGCCTCCGCACCTCTGTCCTCGACACACGCTGTCGCACTATTACTGTTACCTATGTTCCTCAGCTTTGTGCAACTTGCGGCAGAGTGAAGGTACTCGATGAAATGTCGTAATTGAAAACACAACTTCTTGAGAGGGTAAAATAGAACTGGAACGTCAGGCCATCAAGAAAAAAATATTGGGAACAAGTCTTTGCCGGCTAAGGATACATCAGAATGACGAATCAGGGACGAAATGGATGAGCCAAAACAAACACTTTTTCAACTGCGGAAGGATCTTTAGCAAAAGGAAAAACATAGTGCACTATCAATTGCAAAAAAATTATCAAAAAGTAGAAACGAATTTAGCTATAGATACCATGAGCAAACACAAGTAATTGTTGAATTTTGAAATTGCATTGATTCTCATGTCAATTATTCATGGTTTTACATAATGAAGAAAAATAAGAACAACTCGAGGCACACATAGGTTACAACCAAACTTATCAAACACACAATGGACAATATGATGACCTGGACTAAGAGATGGACCAGCAATCCTTAAGGTGCTATACACAACGATCAGTCTAAGTCAATACACAATAGCATCATTTTGTATCAGTTATCTTGATCTGAGAATTGATGGAACAACTTATTTCCTAGGGAATTTATTGGACCAGAAAGGAAAAATTTTCTTAGATTAGTACAAAGTTAGTAAGTCTAGAATCAGCTATAGTAGTAATTTTAAACCTCTCATGGAGATTCTTGTTGTGCCATAGCTTGATGGTGCATCATTCTAGTTTGGGGGAGGATTAGACTCCAAGGAAGTCACCACCAAGATGCTGACAATGAATCTTCAATGAAGATAACTGTTTATAATCCAGTTACATTTTTCAGCATTCATGTTAGCTCTACGCCTGCCAATCTTACATATTTAGAGATTTCTGTAGCAACGGCCAGGTAAGAGTTCTAATGTTGACCATCACTGTTGAATTCAAGAAATAAAGTGGATAGAAACAACACAATATGATAAAATAGAATTCTGCCAGAGGATCAATGGCTGCAATAGAACGGGACAGGAAACTAGTAGTAAATAGGATAATGTTGCTAGAAAAGTTTGCAAGAAAACTTACCAGACTATAAGGGAAGTTACAAAGAGGTTTAATGTGCTAGTTTAAAAATACTTAGGATTGCATTTGTAGAGATGATCTAATATCCTCCATTAAAATCAGTTTGTTAAGCAATGAAGACACCTAAACATAAAAAGCATATGACAAACATTGTTTTTAACATGCCTTTTCGTCTATGGTGTGGGCTAGTCTATGAGTGGTATATAATATGATAATGAGATAAAATTACGAAGACCTAATTTATAATGAGATGTCGTACTTAAATTTGGACTCTCATAAAATGTTAGTAATTGTCCAACTGCTTTTTATAGAACTGATTATTAAAAAGAGACACATAAATACATAAAGAATATATCAAGATAAATACAGCTACCATTTTTTTGACTAGATACATATTTTGAGCTATTCTTTTCAGATTTGCACGTGCGTTTTGCAGTTGAATAAATGCTATCAACCAAGAAAGAGCCACGAACAGTGTCTGTGAGCATTCAAGGAAGTGTGATTAGGTATAGGGCCGGGGCGAGCTTAGCTGTTTCAGATAACAAAGCAAAAGTTCCAGTGGGACTGGCCTTTGCAGTCCAGTCAGCAAGAATTAGATGGTAAAACTGGTGAGGTCAAAGCCCGGCTTCTCTCATATTCTTTAGTTATTGATCCCCCGTAAGAAGAAACCCACCAAATTGAAAGAAGATTCACGTACAAATGATTAAGAGAAGGTTTGCTTGAAACTTCTTGTGCACAACAACGGTGATGTTTCAGCCATCCACCTCGCCATAGTGGCTGCCGCATAGAAGTTTACAGAGACCACGACCTTCGATTACGAGTTGAAAAGATTCTCAAGGAGAAGAAAAAACATTGAAACAAATAAACTTCATACTCCTAATCCTCCAGGTTCTTATTGTACTCTTTTCACGGAGGCAGCATATGAACAAATTAGTTTCCACTAATCACCTTTGAAGTTAAAAGTATACAATATTTATGCAACTTTACATCATTAAGATCATGGCTTGGGGCTTCCCCAAAAGAAAAAAGCCCATCATAATACAAATATTAAGCTCCGTTTTGAACAACATTGAAGGAAATTGGAAGGAAAAGAATGAGGTGATGCACAGCTAGGGAGATATAAACTAAGGAATAAATGGATAATCACAAAAGTCATGATCCAACCAAAGACCTTCCTCCCAATGTTTCGAGATCGTCAGGCTAGCGTTTCATTCAGTCAGTGGACTGTTCTGCTGCGTGTCAACAGCACAGCCTCCCTCAAGAACGATGCCACCTATCCTGTTTGGGGGCCAATACCGAAATATTGATCTTCCGATTATGTTCTTGGCTGGAAGGGGACCCCTATAAGAACACAATTCATAAGATGAGAGACAAAAAAGAACAGAGAATGGAAAGCATAATCCCAGGCGCCCGAGATGATGATTTTTGAGACTGAGAGCTTGTTAAGATTGCAGTACTTTACCATACGTGTGAATCGTAGCTATTGTTACGGTTGTCGCCCATCACAAAGACATAGTTTTCTGGTACTCGCTGCAACTCAAACTCACAACTTCAGTATAAGAGTTTTGAAATCAGTTGGCATCACCAAATCTTACATTCATGGCTAAAATGTAAGCCACCTATCAATTTCTTGCCCAGATGATGATTCCATCGTGGCTCAAGGGTGGTTCAGAACTTAACAGCAGATATTGTAGTGAATATGGTTCCAGGGGTTGAGGGTGGGGAGGAAAAATGAGAAGGGGATACTTACAACTGGTGTCATTTCATAAGAAGGAGATTCAAGGATGAAATTTTCATTTCTCTCGACCCCATTAACTATAAGCTTTCCTTTACGAACCTGCAACCAGACATTTTCCCACAATTGGATTCTAGCAATCAAGATACTATAGAACAGATGAGCCTCATAATTCAGAATTGTTTTACGTATTGTCCTAGATCAATTAACTTTAAGAGTCAAGTCTCAGTTGAAATCTTACAAGCTCGCTGTTATGATAAGGTTTATTGGTCTGGACTAACGGGGTTCCCCGATATTCATTATCAACAGAGATATTGAAAACTCGAAAACATATTACAAGTAGAGGCTACATACATACGATTAACAAGGTGACATATAAAATCAAGTATTAACGTGTTTCCATTTTTATAAAAGAACCACAACAAGAAAAGACAGAAAGAAATCTAAAATGTAAGAACTTTTAATTTTTCAAGATCTAGTCATGCAGTTACAGGAAACTAGAAGCGAATGGTATAGAAAGGATGCTCAAGAATAAGTGTAACGTTAAATGTTTAAGCATCCTGTGAACCTTTGATGAGATGAAATATTCTGAAAAGTATGGAAGGCTATTTCAGCAATTTTTGGTTAACATTCTAAGTTAGACAGTATCAAATCACAGAAAACCCCACAATAATCCTTCACAAATGGAGTGACTTTAGCAATGCCACAAAGCGTTCATATGTATCCTTATCTATTGAACTCACCTCAACTATGTCCCCTTCCTTCGCAACAACTCGTTTGATGAAGACATCTTCATCAGTATATCCTACTTCTTGGAGCACTGGTGGACTCTTAAATATAACTATATCGTTTGAACATGGCTTTCTGAAATAGTATGAAACCTGAGAATGTGAAGTCATATATTTGTCGTGAGAATGCACCTCAAAGTTAAAATTGTCAGATAGTCATGTCAAAATCATAATAAAGAATAAAGTAATTTAGGTCAACATAAAAGCTTATAATTTTCACTTCACTTTCCACTTTGAGGGAGTTGTCAGTGGACTCACTACACCCCATGTATATCAAATCAAGAATTTCTACAAATAGCTTAGGGGTTGATCACAGTAATCAACTCCATTAGTAAAAACTAGCAAAGCTTGTTATGCAATAGGCAATAATATATCACAACAAGATCAGTTGCAAACGCTTACTAAAGACTGTAAAACGACCCTACACTCAATCCTGAGAAACTCCTTGAAAAGCATGCCTCTGAAATAAAACTTTCATGCATCCTATGTCCTTGTCACCTGCTATTGTCACTCATTGATTTCATGTTCAAAGAAACTACGTACCAATGCATGTAACAATACTCTACTGAAAGAAACTACACCTTTGCCTTCAACGAGACTCCATTACGCGCTCCCCAATGCGGGCTGTTTAAGAGCTTTTGGTGTGCTTTTGGTTTCCTAGACATTTTTAAAGAATGGTTTTTCTTATCCTCTGCCCACATCATTGCAAACTCTCGAGAACCAAGATATTTTTCTCACTCAAAATATTGTTCTCTTATATTTCCAAATAGCAACAGCGCAGTCGTCCTAACTCAATCAAATCCATGAATGCTATCCAGAACCCATCAACACATACACATACACATACACATACACATAACTAAAAGCATAAAGCTACCTTATTGCCAGAACAATAACCAAATGCTAACCTTTTCCGCAACAACTCGGTCTCCAACATCAAATGTAGGATACATGGACAACGAAGGAATGTACCTCGGCTCCGCCACGAAGGTCCGGAAAGCCAGAGATATCGCCAGTGCCACGAACACCGTCCTTGCGTCGTCAGAAGTCAAATTCAACCATTCTGGCAAAGGCCCAGAACCCCCACTCTTCTTATCGACCTGCCCCTCATCCCCACCTTCACCACCACCGCCGCCGCCGCCCCCATCTCCCCCTCCTCCTCCTCCATCACTGGACTCCAAAACAGCATTGGTATCTTCTCCAGACTCCCTAAAAGCATAGCAGCAGAGTTTTCGGAAGTGGGTCAAGTGGTTTTGGACCTTAAACCTTCGGAAATTTTGGGTTTTGGAAAAAGGGGTGAATTTAGCATTGCCGTCTTCTCCAGAGTCCTTAAACGCATAGAAACGGAGTTTTTGGAAGTGAGTTCTTTGATTATGGACCAAAAATCCTGGGAGGGCAGTAGAATAACGGGTTGGTGAGATTGGATGGAGGATAAGGATCGGAAAACTTGAGTTTGGGGCGAGTTTCGGTAACTGAGTTTTGGAGAAATTAGGGTTCTTGAAGGAAGACAACGGAGGGAGGACATGAACAGATGGCATCTCTTCCCGTCAAGCAATACCAGTTTTGCCTCCTGAGAGCATGGATAATGGCGACCCAATTTTATATGGGATCGGCATAGCAGTCATCGCTATATTCTTTGGGGTGACTTTAATATTTTTTAAGACGAAATACACAGACGCACCAAATTGGTTTGATACACCTGGTACTTTCGTTGAGAAAAATAATTGTTAAGGCGCCACCCGTAATTATTAAAGCAGACTATTTATGTAACTTTCAGAATAATCAACCATGGAATAAGACCTGAGTACCATAGAAATTACGAAAATTTTTAGCCTTGTGCTTAGTAATCTAGGGATATAAGCTAAATCCCAATTGGGAATCAGTACCAATTAGAATAGTCATTAGACTTCTAAAATTTAATAAAGTAAGTTTAAGAGAAGAAAGAGAGTTTTAATATTATTTATTTTTATGAGAAAACTTTAACTAAACGAATCCACTTCATTTAGAAAGTTTAGAAAGTTATTCAACTTTTGATGAAGTAAAGGCTAAAATGAAAACACTTAAATATAGGGAAACTACTTACCAATACATTTGTGAACTTTGAGTACCATATTATTAAAATGTCTTCCATTGTCTATAATATTGTATAATATTTTATAAATAAATAAGCTCTCTACTTTTTGATAAGCTAGCTATAAAGAGGAAATAATTTTTTTCAACATAATATCAAAAACCATATTTTAAGTGCATCAAATTCTACTATGGTTCATAGTTCACATGTAGTGTTGGATGCAACTCAATTCTCAAAAGAGTTCCATATAATTTAAAAGCCTATGTCTTACATGGATTGGAGTTAATGTGTCAAGGATTCACCAACTTCGTTACCTTATTAAGTCCAATAATTAGGCAAAACCATTGTATTTATTGTACATACCTTTCGTTCCATGATTAGAACAATTTTGTAGTCTATAAATACAAACCAAAATAGGATCCATTCTACTCACTTTAAGGCTTTCCCTCCATATTCATTCTCATTTTCTTACATGGTACCTGAGCCATTCCTTCCTTAAGACCTCAATTTTGCTTTTGTATCCTTGTTCCTAAGCCATCAGTTTTGAGTTTTCAAGAGCTTTATTGCTTTCTTTTTTTCCTTTTTTTCTCAATTCCTTGTTTTACCCCTCTCGTCCCAAAGCAAGAATCAGACCACTTGTTAACACTCCCAATTCTGTATTTTAAACCCCCCACCCCCAACATGAAACCCTTGCATTTCCACTTTTATCCTTTTCCCTTCTTTTTTTCTTTTTTTCACAATTGCCATTATCTTTTCCTAATTTCCAAATTCCCAAAACCCTAACCCTAATTCCCGAATTCCCAAAACCCTAGCCACCATCATCGTCGTCCCTTAGGCCTTTGCAAACGACCCCTTTACACCACTAATTGTCACTTTTAGCATCACATCTTCTCCCATTTGCAACCCTTATCACCTTATGGTCACCAACCTCCAACTTGCTTGCTTCATCTCTTAGAAACCCACTAGAAAGGCGAATTAGCATGTGTGGAGTGAGCAAATCTACACTGTCTTTCTTGTCCGCAACAAGATGGACTTTTTGACTAGCAAATTGCTCAACCCATCCAACAAGGAGGATGCCACCAACTGCTAGGATTAGTGCCATATAACTATGAAAACCTAGCTGACCCACTCCATTCATCTATTGTTGGAGAATTTGGTATCACAAGCTCGCATTGTTGCCAACATCTAGATGTTATGATATGGAACATGGGAGCCACATAGACAATCAAGCAAGCTAGCAAAAGAGGATATCTCGGAGGGGCGGGCATTGTAAGGAAGGGACGTGAATGGCAAGAAAATAAAAGGATTTGATGGCATCTTAGCAACAATTTGAATTTGAATTTGAATACAATGAGCGTAGGATATCTTCCAAAGTTAGCTTCCCTATTTTAGGACTATTATTCAAAGGTGGTTGGGATTTCTTTATTTAAAAGTAATTTGAATAAATTGCAGTATTTAATAGTTTCCTAGTTTTTCAGATTTAATTATGTAATGGGAGAACTTCCTTTAGAAGAGGAGAGGAGTACGGGTAGAAATAGAGGCAAGGATAATCAAAGAAGGCAAAGAAGATATTGTATTTGCTTTCTAGTTTTGTAAGTTTCTTGCGATTCAATGGAATATTCTCTTAAAGCTCTTGTTTTGATTTTGTGTAGTGATCATAGGTCATCCACGTAAAGGCAAAAACAGGCAAACTTGGGACGACTTTCCAATAGTCAAACCTATTACGCATTATGTTTCACAGACACGTAACATAGTAGTATCAGAGCCAGGTTATTGAATCACCCATGGTGGATGCACGAATTGAAAAGATCGAAGCCGATATGGCTCGAAAGGCTACGGAGGATAACAAACGCTTCGATGAGATCATGGAAATGCTACGAAGATTGACGGAGAACACTCCCTCTAACAATAATCGGGAGCAAGATGAGGAGTCATCACACCAAACCAGAGGCAATGGCAATCGTAATGGTAGGCCAAATGTAGATGGTGGAAATCGTCCCAAAGGGATGCGGTTTGATTTCCCTCGTTACAACGGTGGTGATGAACCATCGGATTGGTTATGCAAAGTGGAGCAATATTTTGAATTCTATGAGGTACGAGAAGAGGAGAAGGTGAAGCTTGCTGCATGGAACCTTGAAGGTAATGCACTAGTTTGGTATAGAGTGCAAAAATTTGAGCATGGAGGCCAAGATCTCTCGTGGGAAACGTTTACCCAAGAGATTGGGGAGCGCTTCGGCCTCATAGGGTTTCAAAATCACTTTGGAGAACTAATCCAATTGAAGTAGAATGGTTCATTTGAGGACTACTATGCAAAGTTCTCAAGGTTGGTGCTGAGAGCCGGCAAGCTAACATCGGAACAACAAATTATGTGCTTCACCAACGGTTTAAAAGAAGCAGTTCGGGTAGATGTACAAGTAGGTAGACCTTTAACTTTATCCTCTGCAGTTGGATTAGCTCGTTTGTATGATGCTAGGCACCACTTCAATGAGCTTGAACCAGATGTGTGGAAGTCAAATTCATCACCAAGCTTGGGGGCAGGACCAAGATCGCCAGTGAGGCGTATGACCTCAATAGAATTGACGGATAGGAAGGCTCAAGGCCTTTGTTTTCATTGCAATGAAAAATTTACTCCAGGTCATCAATGCAAAAGATTGTTTGTGATAGAAGAGTCTTGGGATGATGAAGAGTGGAAACATGACCAGTTTTATGAAGCAGACCTTGTGGGCAAGGTCTTATCTAACGGGGGTGGAATGATACGGAACGTGGGAGCCACGTAGACAATCAAGTAAGCTAGCAAAAAAGGATATCTCGGAGGGGCAAGCATTGTAAGGAAGGGACGTGAATGGCAAGAAACTAAAAGGATTTGATGGCATCTTGGCAACAATTTGAATTTGAATTTGAATACAATGAGCGTAAGATATCTTCCAAAGTTAGCTCCCCTATTTTAGGACTATTATTCAAAGGTGGTTGGAATTTCTTTATTTAAAAATAATTTGAATAAATTGTGATATTTAATAGTTTCCTAGTTTTTCAGATTTAATTATGTAATAGGAAAACTTTCCTTTAGAAAATTAGAGGAGTACGGGTAGAAATAGAGGCAAGGATAATCAAAGAAGGTAGAGAAGATATTGTATTTGCTTTCTAGTTTTGTAAGTTTCTTGCGATTCAATGGAAATATTCTCCTAAAGTTCTTGTTTTGATTTTGCGTAGTGATCATAGGTCATCCACGTAAAGGCAAAAATAGGTGAACTTGGGATGACTTTCCAGTAGTCAAACCTATTACGCGTTCTGTTTCACACGTAACGTGTTACTCCAAGATAGTTTCACAAAAGTGAGCAGAACTTAGAAGTATTCTCTATAACAATTGATTGGGGATCTCTATTTATCCCCTAGCCCCTACACTAACAAACTTACCAACTTCTTCTTCCATTTGAAGGAATTATGGGGCATTCTTAAGGCCCATTAACCACCCATCCACTACTCCTCTAGTGGTTGTGCTTGACACATCAACCAATCACTTTATTCTTGTGAGGAGGAGTTTCATGCACTCAAATTCCTCCTTGCACTATTGGAGGAGTTCCAAACTCTCCAGTCAAACCTCCTCTCTCACAATGAGGTTCCTACTTTAAAGAAGATGTTCTCTCTTGTGAAGTAGGACTTTCATCAGTGATCTTTTGCCGATGGCCAAACCTCTATCACCCATGACAATAGTGCCTTTTAAGCACAATGCACGACTACATCCATTCCTGGGTTAAGCAAGTCCTTCCTACGTATAAGTTTACAGCATGATTAAGCACAATGTACGACTACATCCATTCCTGGGTTAAGCAAGTCCTTCCTACGTATAAGTTTACAGCATGATTAAGCCCTTGGGCCACATTACTCTGTTAGGCCAGGCAAGCCTAGCTCCAATAGCAATTCTAGCAACAACTAACCCATGTGTAGCCATTGCAAAAAATTGGACCATTTAAAAGAATCTTGTTACCTCATTGTGAGCTACCTACCTAGTTGGAAGCCCAAACAACAAGGGGGCTTGCACAAAAAGTTTAGTCATAGCAAGGGACCTTTGGCCCACAATGTCGTTGCCACTAAGTTGCCAATGTAGTCTGTCTTTGGGCAACCCAACCCACTTGGCTATGGTGCACAACATCCACCCTTGATGGACTCTTACAATGGACCTTTAGTTTATGGTAATCCTTCTCGCCTTCTTTATCCCAACGCAGGTATCTTGGGCCATTAACCACCTATCCTTGGAAGTGTTTATGAAGGGCCATTAGCCTTTATCTCACTGCCAAGCAACAATGATAATTCTATTTTGTATAGATTTATTTTAACTACTTTAGGCATTATATACTATAGTATTTGTTAAAATATATTTACATTTATTTGTGTTTTTGCATATTTTGTTATTTCATGCAGCAAACCTAAAATAGGCAAAATAGAAGGAAAAGAAACAAAAAAGCAAAAGAATAGAAAGAAAACAAGCAAAATAGAAGAGGCTACTATGATGTGGAACTCACGTGAGATAAAAAATGGGCTTTTGTTAACATAAAAAGTCATGTGGAAAGAAATTAGGGGGTCTTTTCAAGAAGTGGTCAAGAATTCTCAAGTAGTCAGGTTAGGCAAGTAGCAAAAGAAAAGGAGAAACATAAACAGTGGGGGAACTTGCCAAAACTTAGCCATGAGTAACAACGCAGGCCAAGGGGAAAGCGAGGTGGTTGAGTAACAGCCGACTGCCGGCATCCTCTTCTGGTGAGAAACCCAAAACCCATTTACATTTTTGGCCATATCTAGGTGTTTTCTAACAAGATCTAAGGTGCTTCTAGCAAGGAGAGAGAAAATCTAATTTATTTGGGTGTTTTCTAACGATTTTGTACTATTTTTGGGCAAAGACAAATGGCAAATGCCATCCATGTGAGATTTATGGTGTAGTTAGAAGATTTTCCATCCATTTTGGAGTCTTTCTAATAAATTTGTGTGATATTTCGACAAATCACATTAAAGCCTTCCTTAAATTCCATGACATGATTAGATATAATTGAGTCACAGATGATGCTATCATGTTAAGGCTATTTTCATTTTCTCTTAGAGATAAAGCTAAAAACTGGCTCTCTTCTCTTCTTGCAAAATCGATCACTATATGTAATGATTTGGCTCAAAAATTTCTTAGTAAGTTCTTTCCTTTTGTGAAATATGCAAAAATGTGTAATGATATTACTATTTTTATGTAGATAGACAATTAATCATTATATGAAGCTTAGGAAAGATTCAAGGAACTTCTGAAAAGATGTTAACATCATGGATTACCCATATGGTTATAGGTCCAAACTTTTTATGATGGGTCTAGTACAAATCTATGTTTTATAATTGATGCAGCTACAAGAGGCGCCTGGCACAACAAAACACCAAAATAGGCATATGACTTTCTAAAGGAGATGGCAATCCAATAGCTATCAATGGTATACAAAGAGGCTACCAATGCATCGAGCAAGTGGAGTCCATGAAGTAGATATATTCACCGTAATGTGTGTACAATTGGAAGTGCTCAAGAATAAAGGTAGACAACCTAACTAGCCAATTGTGAGAATTCATAGCAGAGTATGTGAATTTTGTGGGGAGAACATGTGAGCATGGAATTTAAAGTAAGTAACCATTATGCTCAATATAATGAATATGCTAATGTTGTTGGAATTTTGAACATGTCACAAAATGATTATTACTCCAACATGTACAATCCAGGATGGCACAATCATCAAACTTTTTCATGGAGTAACCCAAATGAGATGAGATCACCATTAACATTTTAGCAACAAGAAGAAGCAAAGCCTAATTTAAATGACATGTTCACCAAGATAATGCAATATAATGAAACAAGATTTCAAAACCAAGAAGCTTTAATTGGAAGATTGGAGGCGCAAATGGGTCAATTGATTAGCATGATCTTAAAGAGTTAGAAGGATCTTTTGCCTTGCAATATGGAGAAAAACCCTAAAGATATTGTTGAGGCAATAACCCTAACAAATAGCAAGAAAGTAGGAGAAGATGATGTTGATGAGGAGATTTTCACAAAAATAAATAAGGATGCCAACATTCAACCCAATGACGTACTTTGGGGCAAATTATTTCCAGACAATCTTGAACCCTTTATGCCTCCAACTCCATCTCCCTAGAGATTCCAACAACATGAAAGAGATAAGTAGTTTTTAGAATTTCTTGATGTATCTTCAAAACTACACATTTAACATTTCTTTTGCAAATGCTCAAGCTCAAATGCTCAGTTATGCAGAATTTTTGAAAGAGATACTGGAGAACAAAAGGAAGCTAGAACTATATGAGGTGGTGGTGTTGATTGTAGAATGCTCAACCATCATGCAACACAAGTTGCCTCTTAAATTTTTGGAGTTTCATCCTCCTTGAACAACATCTAGGATAATTTAGCTAAAAACTATAAAGTAATTGCTTCTTAGGGAGGTAATCCAAGCATTTTATGGTCTTTTTAGTGAAAAGCTATTACCACATGGTCATCATAACACCACATTGACAGCCTACAATCAAGGGAGTTTTCCTTGTTTCTTCTTTACTATTGCTTTATTTTCCTTTTGCATTGAGGACAATGCTTCATTCAAGTTTGGGGGTGCTGCTATTATTATTGGAAGTGTGCTTGTTAGGTTGTGTTGGAGGATATGTTTTACAATAGTTGTTGTTGTGTTGGAAGTGTGTTAGAAGTGTTCTTTGTTGTGTTGGAAGTGTTTTATGTTATGTTGTGTTGTATTGAAATTTTTGTTTTATGTTCTAGAAGTTTGTTTCTTTTTTGTGTGAATTTTTTTTTTTTTTTTTTTGTGTTGGACTATGATTGTTATTATTAGATCATGTATTGTGAATTCTCAGCAATTCTTAGGGAGATATAGATTTTTTACAAACCTATAATTGTGATATGAGTTAAGTGTAATCCTAATTATGTTAATTCACCTATTGAGCACTAAAAATATGTATTTTTTTTTTTAAATTGTGTGTATCTCTTAAGAACATTCATGTGAAGTGTGTTATTTTCTTGGATCTCACCCGAATCTTATACCTTGCTTAATTTCTTCTTAAGGCAAAATCTTAGGCTGCATCTAGTTAAGAAAATGACTTAGGTCATCCTTGGATCAATTGAGCCTTTCAAGCTAACCTTATTTACTTATCCCTAGCCACCTCATTAAGCCTTGTTCTTATCCTAATTTTTTTAAATGACACCTATATATATATATCTTAGCCTTTTGAACAATTTATCCTATTGTCCTATTTCCATGAACATATTGACTTATTTGAGCATGAGAAAAGTTGAGGGGAATGATATAATATGGGAAGAAATTGGTTGGAATGATTGTGTGTAGCATAATATGTCATTTTTGTAAATGCAAATGCAAATAAGAGAGAAAAAATAAAAAGCATTTGCTTTAGGATGGAATAATCCCATCATCTTTTGTTAGATTCAAGTCACGAGTTCTCTTAAATAGACCTTTGAGCATTGTAATTGAATATCATTGGTAGGAAAGGATTAAGGTGGCTATAATTATAAGTGCTTTTGTTTTGCTTATTTGTTGCACACATGATTGAGTCTTTTGTTAGTGTCAAATTCCAAGCAAAATCAAGCATGCTTGGATAGGAAGGAATAAGAGTATATGGTGGAAGATGATTGTCTTTAAGGAGTAAAAAGGTATAGTTTTAATGAGATCCTAGAAAGTAATGTGTTCATGGGTTATTTGAGGGTAAATGACTTTCATCTTACCCTTAGCCTAGCCTTACATTACAAGCTTATAAAAGTCCTATTGATTCTTGGTTTTAGATAATTGGCATACATTAGTGGAGAGAGGAATGAAAAGGAAAACCTATAAGCTTTGGTTAAAGATTTTGAGATGTTGCATATTGATGTAGATCTATTTGAAGTGCATGTAATTGAGAAAAAAAATGCAAATTCAACACACACATGGTTGACATAGTTAAGGATTTATCTTACCTTACAAACCAATTGTAGTGTTTGAATGAAAGTTATGTTTTTCTTTGAATTATTAAGTTGAGCAATCATGGGAGAATATCATTGAAGGACTAGTTGTCAATATATGTTATTTAGTGCTTTTATTCGAGGATGAGCAAAATGTTAAGTTTGGGGGTGTTGATAATTCTATTCTGTATAGATTTATTTTAACTACTTTAGGCATTATATACTATAGTGTTTGTTAAAATATATTTACATTTATTTGTGTTTATGCATATTTTGTTATTTCATGCTGCAAACCCAAAATAGGCAAAATAGAAGGGAAAGAAGCAACAAAGCAAAAGAATAGAAAGAGAACAAGCAAAGTAGAAGAGGTTGCTATATATGTGGAACTCATGTGCCAAAAAAAAGGCTTTTGTAAATGAAGAAAGTCGTGTGGAAAGAAGAGAGAAACCGGGGGGTTATTTGTCAAGCATTATTAAGTAGCAATAGAACAAAGGAGAGAAAGAGAGAAAGAATTCTCAAGTAGTCAGGTTAACCAAGTAGCAAAAGAAAAGGTGAAACGTAAATAGTAGGGGAACTCGCCGAAACTTGACCGTGTGCGACAGTGTGGGCCTAGGGGAGAGCAAGGTAGTTGAGCAACAACCAACCATTAGTGTCCTCTTCCAGTGAGATACCCAAAACCCATCTATGTTTTTTGCCATATTTAGGTGTCTTCTAATGAGATCTAAGGTGCACTACCGAGGAGAGAGCAAATCTGACTGATTTGGATGTTTTTCAATGATTCTGCACTATTTTCCAACATAGACAGATGGAGAATGTTGTTTGTGAGATTTTCGACGAATCCAAAAGATTTTCCATCCATTTTGGAGTCTTTCTAGTAGATTTATGTGATATTTTGACAGATCTACATCTTGAGCTTGAGATCAGTAGATTCTATGCAAAATGGGCACCGTGTGGTGATGGCATGTGAGAGTGCATGGCAACACATGATGATGGCATGTGGCAGTGCATGTTAGTATGATTTTTCACCCTCTTCTTGACAACCTATTTTCCTCCTCCCTTAAGCATAAAGTTGTGCATAATAGAATGTTTTGTTCAAATTTTTAGCATTGTTTCTGTTTGCGTACATATAATGTTTTAGTCTATTTTGTTAGAGCTACAATATAACTTGATTATGATGTATGAATGATATGGTTATTGTATTTTGTGAGATATTTTATATGTGTGAAGTTGCATATTACTGAGTTTAATGCATTTGAGTGATTAGCTACCACTTAGATGAATTGATTTGTATGTTAGAGACCAACAGGAAATGACATGCAGTTGTTTCTTGTAATGTCCAACCATAAATTAATATAGATAGACATATACTAAATAGTTTGTGTGGTTTTAGGTGTAAACTAGAATATTCATAAACCTTAATGCACTTAGTTCATTTCAATTCACATATAGAGATATAGTAAGTTAATAAGCTAAGTAGGTTCGTTATACATACAGATAGGATAGTGAATAAATTAGAAAATTCTGCCATCACATGAATAAAATCAATCTTGCAAGTATAAATGATCAATATTAGTACCTAGTAATTAGGTAAAATCGAATGCTCTAACATGTTTTGTTTATCAAGTTTTTCTTAAATTTAGTTATTTATTTTATTCTTTATCAATTTGGTTTACTAGATAAATTCTATGAGCTATTCAACATTAGTAATTAGTTAGCTCAATAATCACAAGTTTTTATAGAACGATACTTATTCTCTTGATTATATTACTTGTTCAACATGTATACTTATATGTAGGATTTTACCAAACAAGCAGTATAAGCTTATGACCCTAATCAACTAGATGGGGTCCTTTAATCCATTCTTAGGTATGACTTCCTCCTTTTTGCCCATTTCGTCTTTATGGATCATAAATTTGAGGACTAGTGACCACATTACCTACAATTTAAACATTCTTGATTCTTTTTATCCATGTGCTGTACCAATTAATATTACTTTACTTGATCACTCTCTTAGCCTTGTCACCCATATTGGTCATTATACCCATTACCCAAATTATCCCTCACTAACATTTTAAATGCCCCACAATTTAAACATAACTTATTTTCTTTGATGATTATTGTATTTTTCAGGATTGTATGATTAGGGATTTAACAAGGCTCGATAAGGCTAATCAAGGACTTTATTTTCTTTGTTCTACTTTTCCTGCCAATTTAAATTTTTTGTTATTATTTATTTTCCCTAAAACATAACTTTTGTACTCTTCAACAGTCTAATAATTGTAATGTAATTTTTATCAATACTATCAATTCAATCTTTTACATGAACTTTTGAGTCATTCTTCTTTAAAAACTTTTTCTTCCCATGGAAAATTAATTTCTTGACTTCATACCTTTTCATGCCCCATTTGCCCTTTGGAAAAGCAAACTCAACATCTATTTCCCATCAATCATGCTACTACTCACTCCATTTTTGAGCTTCTTCACATACACAATTAGAGTCCAACACGATGGTACCCACTATTTTTAATGATTGTAGATGATTTTTCCTACACCACTTGGACTTTCCTCTTGCAATTCAAAAGTCAAGTTTTTTCCAAAATCTCCATGGTCCACGCGCAACACCATTATATTGTCTTGTACATCTGCTTCAACAATGATTTGGAATTCTTTTCCTTTAAACGCCAATCATTTCTTTCTATGAAAGGTATCTTTTATGAGACATCTTGCATTCACACTCCTCAGTAAAATAGGATAGTTGAATGCAAGCATCGGCACTTACTTGACATGCTTCATGCCTTGATGTTTCAGGCCCACATTGCATCTCACTTTTGGGGGGAATGCCTTCCAATTTCCACTTATCTTATTAATTGTCTCCTTTCCTTATCCCTTAATGGCATCAGCCCTTTCGAAAAACTTTTTGGTAAACCTCTTGTTCTTGATCATTTTTGTGTTTTTAAATGTCGTTGCTATACCATCGCACTAGGTGCTCTAGACAAATTTAGTCTTCAAGTGCTTCGTTGCATTTTTATATGTTTCCCACCTTCTCAAAAAGGTTATGCTTTTACAACCCCTAATCTCATAAATCTTTTGTTAGTTGGGATTTCATTTTTCAAGAGACCATTTTCCTTTTTTTGTCCTCAATCTTTCCCGTCCTCTAATAACTAGGTGGCCCCATCTTTTTCAGTAGTATCATATCCTAATTCTTATACTTCATTGTCACTACCAATTGATCTTCCAAATCTTCTTGCCTAAGACATCACCCTATCTGATCTTGCTCTAGCTTCCCTATATGCCTCCTCTCTCCCTACTCCTTTTATCACCATGCATCCCCCTCTCGCTATACCTCTTAGCTCCACCCTAAATGTTCTTATGGATCTCTCATTATGCCATTCCACTTGCCTTACTTGACCTCCCATTTGGAGTTTCAATTATCTATGTCCCACCATCCTTAACTCATCTAGCACTTCTTTTTATCCCATATCTATTTACATTTTGTTCCACTAGTGCCATCCCCCTTATTAGCACTTCGTTGCTTCCATTTATGCCACTCTCAAACCTTCCACCCACCAGAAAGCTATCCATGACCTAATTGGATTACTGCCATAAATGTTGAACTTATTGCCCTTGAGGCAAATCATACTTGGGATGTGGTCCCTTTACTTCTTGGTCATTGTCCTGTCATAAGCAAATGGGTCTATAAGGTGAAGTATTATGTTGATGGTTCCATGGAGTGGTATAAGGCCCAACTAGTTGTGAAGAGATTCAATCAGCATGCAGACATTGATTACCATGATACTTTTTCTACTATTTCCAAGCATGTCATTGTCCGCCTTATCATTACTATTATTGCAGTTCATCATTGGCCCCTTTATTAGATGGATGTTCAAAATGCATTCCTACATGGTGATTTCTCCAATAAGGTTTATATGGAGCTTCCCATCAAATTTTACATTCAATGGGAGCCTCTAGTTTGTCGATTGTGTAGATCCCTTTATAAGTTAAAGTAAGCATCCTATCAATGAAATGCAAAGTTCACTAAAGCATTGATTGCACATGGTTTCATCTAATCCTATCATGATTATTCCTTATTCGCCAAGAAGAAAGGTAATTCTTTTGTAGTTCTACTTATTTACGTTGATGACATCTTGATTATAGGAAACAATCATGATGTCATCTCAAACCTCAACCAAAATTCACATGCCACTTTCTTCATGAAGGATCTTGGCTAGTCCAAGTTTTTCTTAATCCTTGAGATTGCTCATTCTTTAGAAGAAATTTCCTTGAGTCAACAAAAGTACACCCTAGAACTAATTTCTAAAGTAGATTTAGCTAGTCCAAGCAATTGTTAATTCCCATGGGGAATAGAATAAGAAGTTTACAAGCATTAAGTATGACACTGCCTTAGAAGAAAAACTAGATGATCCACCTCTTACAAATCCATTAATCTATCAAAGATTAGTTAGACGATTGATTTACTTGACCCTCATAAGGCTCAATATCACATTTTCAATTCAACTTCTTAGTCAATTCATGTATGATTAGAAACAATCCCATATGGATGCAACACTAAAGGTGATCAAATATCTCAAAAGTTGTCCAATACCTGGTCTTATGTTCCCATCTTCCTCACAATTTGAATTGCAAGTGTATTGTGATTCTAATTACAACACATGACCCATGACAAGAAGATCCACCATAGGATTTTGCATTATGCTTGATAATTCCTTAATATAATGGTAATCTAAAAAACCACCAACTGTTTCACTCTCATTAGTAGGAGCAAAGTACCAAGCTATATAGGTCACTACTTGTGAGATAATTTGGATAATTGAGCTACTTAAAGATTTTGGTTCTCACATGAAATACCCAACATTACTACACTATGACAATGAAGCTGTAGAAAAAATCCCTATAAACCCCATTGAAGTTGAATGTCACCATGTAAAAGAAAAACTTCAACAATGAGTCATTTCAACATGACATGTTTCCACCAAAAAACAACATGTCAATGTATTAGCAAAAGCACTCTGTAGCAAGTAACATTGGCACCTTCTCTCCAAGCTCAAAGTATTCGATTTGTTCAAATCTCTAGCTTGAAGGGGAGCGTTAATGTGTCAAGGATTCACTAACTTTGTTACTTTATTGAATCTAATAATTAGGCAAAATGATTGTATTTATTATGCATATTTTCCCTTCCATGATTAGAACAATTTTGTAGTCTATAAATATAAACCAAACATTGTACAAAAAATATATAACAATATAGAATTCATTTTGCTCACTCGAAGGCTTTCTCTCCATATTCTCATTTTCTTACAATTGAGAAGGAAAAAGTCTATGTCCCATAGGGATTAGAAAAGAAAAATTGTTTATCTCTCATTAGTTAAACAACCAACTTGTGAGAGTTAGAAGGCATATAAAAGGATTCTAAGTAGTCCTAACGTTGGGTTATTTGTAGAGTATTACAAAACTAAGGTTGTGAGACTTTTTCAATCTTTCTCTGTTAAAAGACTATAGTTATAATAGCTAAATATTACTACATAGACAAGGGAGTAAGACATTATCAGTCCAAACATCTTTAAAATCTCGTGTTAGTATATGCGAATATGTGTGCTTTGATCCCTTGTTGAGGGATTATACTAGCAAATTCCTAACATGCAAAGCCTTTATTGTAATACTACTCATAAATTCCGCAACTTCGTCTTTGTGACAATTACAAAGGGGTTTGTACGCGTGATCGATCCAATTGTAAGAATTTGAAAATTTTTGATAAACATAAGTGGTCATGAAAGTTGGGATGAACTCTTCCCTTATAGCAGAGAAGGAAAACTTCGTGCTCATCACATGAGTTTCTGTTTTTCACTGTAACACATCTTTCGTTTGTCGATGAAAAAAATTGAAGTATCGCTGTTTAAATACATTTAATGTTAGCAATACATTCCCAAGAAATGAACGTAAATATAGTATATGCCATAGCCCCCTGAACACTGCCCGAGCTCGTAGAATCTAGTCACATGGCGCGGAGGTTCATGAGTTTATGAACACTGCCCGAGCTGTACTTACAAGTTGCCCACATACCCCAACCTTACTCAGCAACTGCTTCCTATATGTACTCATTGGTTTCAGCCCAAATGCACATGAACGGGCAAGAACCATTGGAATGGAAGCATTCGGCAGAATCCCAGACCCTTTTAGCACCAGCCTGCCTCTTATGTTAGCCATAGTTAATCCATTTTGATTGGTTGGAACTACTCCAGGAATCTGCAAAAGATTAGAATAAGCAGCGCTAACATTTTGTTTCTTGTGATTCCGCAGATTCTCTTCTGGTATCTCACCCTTCCTAGAAGTTTGTGCAACTCTGCATTCTTTTTCTGAGTAACCCATGATTCTCATGGCATCGTTTACTAAACCAATGGCACGCCAAGCCTCAGCAACAAGCTGGATAGTGGTCTTTTTAGGAGTGACACCATTCTCTTCCATGATTTGCAGGAATTCCTCCGCTTTCCATGGCTGTTTCACTTCCCCGAATCCCCATATTAAGGTTTCATAAGTCTTCAAGTTAGGGTTGATGTCCATTTGACACATTTTCTCATAAAGTCTTAAAGCACGCTCCATTTTACCAGCATTGCACCACCCACTGATAATGGTAGTGAAGATCACCACATTTGGGTGCACACCAGATTTTACCATGTAAGTCAGGATTGATTCTGCCTTCCCAGGCTCTCCAGCGCGTACAAAGCCTTTTGCAAGAATGCAAAATGCATGGATGTCAGGTTCTATGCCAGCCTTCACCATGTCATTGAAGATCCCCTGACATTTGTCCATGAGCCCGGCTGAGCTCCATGCATCCATTATGGTGCTAAATGTTACCACATCTGGTTTGACCCCAAATTCTTCCATCAATTTCAGAACCTGTCCAATTTAAACTTCCTGTAAGTAAAAGCTTACATCAAAAGCTAGAGTAAATAAGACCATTGCATTGTGCTGTGGTGCCTAAAATGCCTTAACTAACATAAACATCAATCTTTTTATTTCTTGTGAACACACCAACTTAAAAAACAAAGTAGTAGCCCCAGGACTTACCAAGGACATCAAACGTTTCAATTTTAAAGCCATGCCATGCAGATTGTTGCGAGCTCATAACCAGAGAAAGTGTACGCACAACATAGTTTTGTTGCCTGCTGACTTTAGGTATGATCATGACTGGCCATATCAAACATTTGATCACCTCATACTTTGATCTTCTACCTATCAACTACTTACAAATGATCTTCCAACCGATAGACACAGTCCTTATTTCCATCTACAAGCCATATGACATCTGGATTTACAGCATAAACTCTTCAGAATATACTCCAAAGCCATGGATCCTATTCATTTTCAACGGATATACCTATAAAAGAAGTCTAGGGTAATTCAGTAGAGTTGAAGTTTACTGAAATTTTTTTCCTAATTCCAGGATACGATCTAGCGAAAGTGTATTGGTCAACAAAGAGAGGCAATATTATGCATGAGATAACAATACAGGGGGAAACTCACCTCATCAACTCCGTCACTGTCTGTAATGTCCAGAAATCCCTTGATAAGCGAGTTGAAAACAAAAAGATTTGGATGTACACCAAGATCCTTCATTCTATGCACAAATTCTAAGGCTTCTGTCATATTGCCTTCTTTACAATATCCATCAATAATTATACCACAAGTACGCTCATTAGGCCCCACCTTATTTCTCTGCATCTCCAGTATCATCCCTTCGGCCCTAGCCATCTCCCCATTCTGAGCATAGGCCCTAGCTAGAGTGTTGTAGGTGACAACATCAGGTTGCACACCAGATGCCACCATCTTATATACCACATTCCAAGCTTCCGTAATGTTCTTCTTGTTACACCAGGCTCTAACAAGAATATTATAGGTCCTGTCATTGGGTTTCATGTTTCCTTCCTCTGACATCAGTTCTAGCAGTTTCAAAGATTCTTCAGGCTTACCAGCAATTCCATACCCTTTAATTAGGGCATTGAAAGTGCTGGTTGTGGGCTTGCATCCACTCTGCTTCATTCTGTGAAAGATTTTCATGGCTTCCTTAACTTTTCCAGATTCAGAGCAAGCATTGATCAGGGCATTAAAGAAGATTGAATCAGGCTTCATGCCATTCTCTTCCACTTTAGTTATGAGTGAAGGTATAGACTTGAAACGCTTTTGCAGGGTCAAGGTAGCTACAAGAGTTGTGTATGTTATCAGAGTTGGCCTGTGACCTTCTTCTGTAATACTGTTGAAGACGCCATGTGCTTCATGAGGCTTCCTTTTCTCTATCAGAACACTCATCAATTTTGTTCTTGAACGAACTGTTTGGCAGCTTTGGTTGCCTGAACAGACAGGGCAGCCAGATTGAACTTGTGAATCTACAGAAGTTGACATTACCTGCCTTTGGTCCTCTTTATGATCATATGGTTCCTGTATAATTTCAAAGATTGAGAGAATGCTAAGAAAATGAATGCTAAATGTGAATGTAAATACATAATAGAAGACATATTAGAACTTAACTAGGCCAAGCAGTCAGCAATTCTGTTATCTAATGTGCTCACAGAAGATGCATGTATCTGGAGTCAATAATCAAATTTTCCAGCAAAGAAGATAGCAAATTTTGAGTAGTTGTAAATTTTTAGTGCAAATAAAACTTAGATATAAGGGAGCCAATCACTCATCAGAAGCAAAGGGCAGATCAAGCGACTAAGATAACTTCTACAGAGAGTTGAACATCTTGATCTCCTTGACTTACACGAAAGAAGGTGCAGATAAGATACTTGTTAATCAAATACAAAACTGCAACAAGGCAACTGAACTCATGGAATTAACTCATTAAATGAACTAGTTCATGCAATGAGTACCACGCTTGGTGATGCTTCCATCTGTTTCCTGCTTGAAATTGTCCTACCCATGATGACAAACAGATTCTCTTCCAGCAAAAGTTCCCCAATCCCTTTACCTTCTTCTCACCACTTCACTGTACTACTTTCATATCGTGGTTGGACTTCTGCGTTTTATGTTCTCGACACATATGGTTAAACAAATATCCCCTCTTATGTGGAACCTAGAAAGATCACACCAACCAAAATATCAACGAAGACTTTACTAGCTTTCCAGCATGTTGATAATTACAGTCACCAAATAAGATTATGAACTCTATAAAGAAGCCAACTAGGGGAGAAATAAGGAATCTAAATCAATCAATCAATACGGTGGGTATTAAGAAGTCCTTTAAGCACTGAATCCTGCACAATACGTTTCATGGTATAGAAATTCAAGTCCCTATTTTTCCACGTTTTTGAAGCTGAGTGGCTCTGAGATCGTTGTTTCTAATCTATATTCAATTACATTTCGGCCAGTTGGAGTATGCACCAAAAATGCTGCTCAAAGTTTATTATTGGACACTGCGGTCGTGTCATGTAAACTCCAGCTTATGCCTCGAATTTGTAGCAAATAATGGCTCGACAATATTGTTTCCACTAGCATATGAGATTGAAGGGTCTCCTTCGAAGTAACTAACTAGCCAGATTCTTTCACAGGGCCAGTAACAGACGAGGATATTCAATTGGGATGAAACTGTAATTATTTGAACCAATGGGTGGCTGGAAGTTCTATGTCCAATATGCAGTAAGTACAATCAGATACAAAAGAGAGAAAAATAAAAAAAATAAAAAAACTTAGTACCGCAACCCCAGTGCATTAAGACAGAATTGTATGGTCATCTACTGGATTCAAGTACATTAGCAGATCTAATGAGCTTTCAGACACGAGCTTTATGAACTCTTAGAGTCTGCTCACAAAGTGAAACAGAACTCCGGTGGGCTACTTGCAATCACCGAATGAGATATAGAACAGTAAAAATGGGAGAAGATGGCAGGTTATAGAAGTACCAATCTCTCAGTAGAGATGCCATTTTGCGTTTTGCTTCAAAGAACAACAAGGTCAGGTCAAACAAGCAGACACCAAAACAGACTATGAAGAGCCATATTATCCTCGAAAATTCCCTAGCTTTCTTACATTGTCTTTCACATGATGAGCAAGAATGACCAATTAGAAGCAAAACTTCCAAAAACATCGTACTATTTAATCATAGGCCATCATTCTTCGAAATCCTAAGCACTCCAAAGCAAGAAGCCAATGCATAAGTTCCAAGCAAAAAGTACGGCAAACACAGTAGTTACTGAACTACGAGAAGCCCCAACAAGGCTTTTTTTTTTTCCCTCTTTCAAGCACAATTAAGATACACCTGTGCCAAGCCGGGGGAAAAAAAAAAAAAAAAAGCACTATTTGTTGGGCAAGTAAAATCCGTACTACATATGAATTCCAGCAATATGCAGCAAATGCCCCCATGTCAACCTCCACCAGAAATCATTCATCGATCCCCAACCTACCCATTAAAAAATACAAGACTTTTGCCTCCACAGACATTTAGCAACCTTTGCTTAGCAAAATGCAAATGACTTGAAGAAGTCGTCGGAGCGCAAGCTCTTCAGTTAAACAGCTCTAAGGCGAGGGGAGAGAGATGACAGAGAGACGCGTGCATGTGCCGCAGTGTTGTGCACGTAGGCCACATTGTTAGTGCTAGAAGAAACGGCAGTGCAGCGTAGTGGTCTTCGTGTTCGTGGCGTGACATCCAGTCATCCATTAGAGAATCTCATCCACAAATACTTACTCAGAATCTGAGATTTTGGATAATATGTAGAGGTCCAGACAGGAGCGGAAAAAATAAATGAGTGGATTATTTGAGGGAGCAGATTCTGCCACGCCAACTTCCATAACTAAAGGTCAACAATTTTACACAGAACGCATCTTGCCACGCCCATCTTTTTTCCTTCTTACTGGTTTCTTTGACAGAAAATTTTTTATTATTTGGGCATAATGTTTCAGAATTCTTGTTTATACGAAGATAACATTCCTCTTATTAGAAAATAGAGTGATGGAAGATACAGAAAACATAACCAAAGGTCTACACTTTTACACAACACATTTTGCCACGCCAATCTTTTTTTTCCTTCGTAGCCCTCTTTTGTGCAAGATTTTTTATTATTTGCAGATAATTTGTTGTTTATATGAAAAACACTAGCATTTGGGCACCCCGTAAATGTAATTATTATAGTCATAAGATTAGAATCTAGATCGTGGTAGACCTGGACTTATAGGACTTAGATTGGTGATGATATTCAAATGAAATAATCTCTTAATAAGCCATTAACTATCGGGTTTTTCACAGAATGGTTAAGGATTATCACAAATGAAATTAGAGCTCACCCCATACTCAGTTCCAATCATGGGTGAAACAACTTGTAAAATGGACTAACTAGGGTGTCGCAGAAGGCAGACATCTGCATTGGGTGGAGCCGCTAGGAGCGTCTGCTAATGATAGTAATTGTATTAAATGCAGTGAATATATCGTATTAATTTCTTTTAAAAAATAAAATCTTATACTTCTACCATATAGTCTACTTATTATGGATAATAAGATTCTTTTAAATCTTTAATTTCTATGGGGTAAATTTTTATGTATGCATGGCTTAGTAGACAAACAAACGAATGAGTTACTGAATTTCATACATATGTTACATTAATCAAAACAATGTTTCTTGCTCTCTCAAATTTTCTACTAACTTCCGAATTTTTCTCAATAATTCCACTCTTACTATGATCTTCGAAAGGTATATCCACAAACGATTAGTCAGCATTTAGATTTAGATTTGGATTTGGTTTTGTTAAGATCGACCCGAGTTAAAGAATTAAGAAACTCTTGGTTTCTGTGAAACGTACACAAATGATAATAAATTTTTACAAACAACCCAATTCCAATGCCAAAACTCATTCGTATCCATAAATCTCATTAAGTTCTGTACCGCACAATGAAGAATTTGCAGGAGCTTCTATCACTCATCCGAGAGTGAGTGCCTAGAATTTGCAGGAGCTTCTGATCCTTTCAGAACGAAGATATGAACCATAACAGATCAAATATGTAACGATGAAGCTTACGGTTTGATACTTATGAACCAACTTTACACGGTATTCTGAAAGCATAACAACAGAAACAAGACATGATGGCCTCTATGGCGTATTTGATAGTTCAAGCCACTGCACTAGATAAACGAACTATAACCTCCCCCAAGTGGAACTCTTGGCTTGAATTCTGCTGATACATCTAGGCGAGGGCAACACTTGAAACCAATGCTCTGAAAGGTAAATAATATAGGATTATCAGGCCTTGGACGACACTGTTGCCGAATAAAAACAAGAGCTCAATGAAAGAAAATATGAAGTTGCAGGCTGCCTTTTCCTGATATCGGAACCTCAAGATTTCCAGAAGTTTACAGGAAGTGGGCAAAGGCCAATAAGCCTTATGGCTCTAATAAACAGGTTCAGCGCAAATAGAGTCTATGAAAAGAGGTTCATTTTTTAAGAAGAAATCAGAAGAAAGTTTTAGCTTTGAGATTTTAAAAGAAAAGAAGATGAGCAGTGAAAAGGGTCCACTTACTGGGATGCTTAGTAACAGTCCATGAGGATTGACTAGGACTGGCAGGCCTCCCCTAGCAGCAACTGGGATAGATTTCAATGAGGGGAGAGCAATCTCTGCTGATATCCTTGCATACTCCGAATATCGATCATTAACATCAGGTTTCTGTTCCACCTTATCGGCCGACAGAACTCCTTGTTTTTGAAATTCATCTGAAGTACTCAAACATTTCAACAACTTGGCAAGATGCAGCCAATCAGATTCAACCATGTGTCGCACCTCAGCTACCATGTCAGGACCAACTACGCAAGACCTGCATTGACACTGCCAGCTCTGCTCGTTCAATTTCCAAGTGACGAAGTATCTGCCCATGAAGTAACCTGCATACCCTTGTTGAAGTGGTTTGCTCTGCAGTCTGTCAACGGATGTGAATTCATGCTTGAACTCAGAATCCAAAGAGGATTCAGTTTTAGATTTGAACCGTTTGGTTTCTTCTCTCTGCAATAAGAAAATACTCCTATATGTTGATTCACTGAGCAAACCAAGTCTTTTGGCTTCAGTTAAAACTGATTCTGATGTTACATTCAAAAAATGCACACTAGATTCATCTAGAACCAAGTGATCTGAATACAATTTTCCATCAGCTATAACTTGCTCTAATTCACATGGAACATGAGGTTCCTGTTGTCCATAAGTGCAGGCATTGAATGGTTCCATTGCTGAAGGCAAAGGACAATCAACAGAACAGCAAACCAGGGTTTTGGTGCCTTTGGATCCCGGCGCTGGACAAAGATAACAACCCGCCACTGTCAGGGAGGTCTGAGATAGGGAAAAAATAATCACAAATTAATCAAGATGAAAATGATGAAGGGTAAGAGTCGATTTCAGGAAGAACTGAGATCCATACAAATGTGAAAATAGATGTACCTTGCATGGGAAAGTACGAAAATAGTCCAACAACAATTTCGAAGCACTGCCTCTAACTGGCTTATACCTTTGCGAGATGAACTGAAAGATTCAAAAATATTGTTTTAACAAGACCAAACTGTCTAATTCAAATCTGAAGAGTTATTAGATGGACAATGAGAATGTCAGAAACTATACATTTGAAGGTTTGTGGTACCTGCAAAACCAATGCCAGAAACCTTGACAGGCATATATCCTCAACTTCTGATGGATTAAGAATCTGTAAATCAATAATAGCATACCCTAGCTGCAGTTCGGAATAACAGCAGATAATAGCCCCCCACCCCAGAAGGAAAAGAAAATTAAAAGAAAAGGTGAAGTCGGGTACTATAATGTATAAGAGTAATGAAATACAGAACTTTGTATTGACCTAGGAAAATCAAACATAAAAATTTCTCTCTCATAGATACCGAAATACAAACTATCACAAATATGCTTACATCCATAACGACCACTGCTCGGCTCATCAGTTTACTACAAACTTGGTCAACATATGAGCGGGTTCTTCTGCATGCGGAGATTACTGCTTGTAGCTCAGACTTGAAGAGACCTAAAAAGTAAGAAGCAACTTATTTGAATCCATCAATCTAGTTTTTAAAATTAAGAAAAAGTGATGCTAACATCCCTTAAAGGGGGAGATATTACATGCACAACTTCAGTGGATTTGGCAAATCATGCAAAGCAAAGATAAGGTTACTTTTTTGCTAGCCAGAGGGAAAGAAGCTGAAAGAAAAAAGGTAAGAAAAATCCTAGATCTCGTAGTACAGGATTTATACTACACAATTGAAGGTATCATTTCAGTCAGCTCACGTGATGAAAAATCTCTGAATGACATTCGAATCCTGTTACGAGCAAATAAAAGATTTTGATTTGTTGGGTCTTCCACCCAATCCTGATTAGCTCCAAGACATATCTGCAAAAGATAAACTGATTATAAATTCAGTACAATTTCCAAGCCAAAATCAAGAAATAAGCAGAGTTAACCAATAATGTATGTTTCCAGGCTACAAACCTTGTACATATCATCTTTTGAAAATTCCAGAAGTGGTCGCACAAGAAGAGTACTGTGGTCATTTGAAACTCCACCAGAAGCATGTGAATGTTTATTGAAAATTTGAGAAACGAAAGGCATGCCCGCAAGTCCGAGCACCCCGCTATTGCGGGATAGTCTAAGAACGAATAACTCAGCCTGCATTTTGTCTCAGCATCACCATATGTCTAGCATTTCTTAACAAAGTTCAAATTAACTTTGATGTGGACAGGCACCACAAACATGAGCATAAACAGATTATTAATTTTTATTTTGAAAGGAACTTCTACACTCAAGGAGCACAATTGTCTATTCCTGCCAATGGAACGAAAACACTTAATAAAGAATCTAAACTTGAACATTTGATGTTCACTGATGCAAAGGCATGCACTTTCTTTATCCCAAACACGATAACTTGCATGAGGAGAGACCCAAGAAGTGAGTGATGCAAACTTTGGTTGGTCAAACCTGGTCATCTACATGATGCGCAACAAGCAGAACACCTATCTGATGTTGGTTACAAACTTTCTGAAAAGTTTGATACCTGAAATCCAACCCACTTCCCAAATCAGCAAATCCAGCAACTTCTTTTCATAAAATTCGATCATAGTTTGACTTCTTTTCAGCTCAAGTTAAAAGGATAAAGTAGAACCCGGAGATCAGAATTCCGGATAAATAAATACATGCCTCATGTCCCGAGCTGCTTCCTGCAAGTGACCCTGCGTTGGCCTACCATCTAGCCAATCACAACGAGCAATCTCACATCTGATTCCTACACAAAGCTCATATTAGCCGCAGGCCATCTATTGCCTCTGATTATCTAAACTCAATAGACGCTACTGAACAAATGAGCGGGAAAAAGAAAACCAAAAGGATGCCAGTGCAAAGTGTACCCATTTGAGTAACCCGATTGCAGACAATGTTCGCCTCATCTTTGCTTTCGGCACGTAGCCCATGATCAACAATTATTGCCAACAGCCCATCAATGAAATGACTATTTTCTCCGGCGGTATCAAGGCCATTGGTCTTCCAAGCGGCAGATAAAACACAAAGTGCCATACTGTCAGGGCCTCCAGAGACTCCCAAAGCTAAACACGAAAGAAACAAATTTCAGTCACTAAACAAAGTCCTCAGTTTGCCACTCAAATGGGTTTTTTTCTTCCTAAGCATTCTTTCCGATTCTCCAGAAACTTCTTCTGCAAATTGATAAGAAAAGATACAAGTACCATTCTCTTTTTAATAGAACAAGTTATGGTAAACGGAAAGATAGAGACTGCTATGAAAAAAGTTTAATTTTCCCCCCTTTTGCCTTCATTTTCACAAGAACCCAAGAGGCATGAATACGGAAAGTTACAAACCGATTCGGTGGTGAGGTTTGAGGCCGGCCATGGCCATTCGCCTGGAGAAAGCTTCCTTGTACTCGGAGATGTCGATAGGGTCTCCGGCACTACAACAGCAGTTGCTGATAAGCCGCCTCCAAATAACAGGCACAGGCCGAGGGAAATGGAGAGGAAACACAAATGGGCGTCTGCCTATTGGTCGTGTTATTTTGGTCACGAACGTTGAGGTGGTGGCTCTGGTTAGGCCCTGCGCCATCGTGTGCAGTAGTCACCATGCACTGCGCACTACAGGGGTAGAGATGCCGAAGAAAGTGATGAAGTCCGCGAAATGCCGCCGTTATGCAACTTTTTATTATCCGCAGATTGCTATAGAATAAGAAATATATAGTAATGTTTACCCAGTGATATATATTCACAATTTCGAGTTTTTTTTTCCTATTATTGATCTGATAGGTAGAAAATACATGAATTTGATCAATATATTTAGACGGACAACCAAACAAAATTAATAGATTATTTTAGTGCAAATGATGTGAAAGTACATCTTATATGCAACAAGTGTTAACTTATTTGAATGATTAATTAAAAATAAAAATAAATGATCTTTAATATAACATTTGAATTTAAAGTTTTAGTGTAATTTTTTATTACTTGTAAATTAGATGTATTTTGTTCTATTTCAAAACAAATTAAAAATGTATATTATATTTGTAACTATGTGTATTATTATCTTATATTATGAAAAGATGAGCTTATAAAATTATTTATAAAATAATAAGTATTATTAACTTTTAAATTAAATAATAAACTTTTTTAAAATAGTATAAAAACCTAAGTTCCTCTCTTTTGATATTATCATAAATAAGGCTAAATCTTGAATCCACTACATGATGAGGGGAAATGTTATGTGTATGTCATCAGTTATTGTATAATATATGTATCTTGTGTTTTTAATAACTAATAATAAGAGAATGAGTAAGATTTTTTACCATATTCTAAAATTAGATCTTTTGGATATCCTAAAAAAGCACAGGAGACCATCGTTTTATTAAATTGCGAATTACTGATAATTAAATGTGAACTCGTATTCAAATCAGTAGAGGAAAAACTCCCCAACGACTCATCGTGATTAGAGGAGTTGAAAAACAGAAAATAAAACCGAAAGTGTTTTGAAGGTGCCGAAGAGGAACACAAGGAAGGAAGAAACCATACTTCAGTTGCAGATAGAAGCATTAGATTCCTTCCTCTCTACGACGTGGGAGTTCTCCCGCCAAATGAACCAACTCTCGCTCAGTTTCGGTGTACCTTCTCCGCCATGATCGCCCACCAAACCTCCGCCTCCTTCTCCTGCTTTAACTTGACGTCCTTATCACTCTTCTTCCTCGTCCTCTCCATTTCCCTCTCGCTCCTTCGTTTCAGACCCACTTCTCTAGAATCTAATACCTTAAACCTAAATTTCTCGCAACTGGATTCGACTCTGCCCCGACCACAACCGCCTCGCAACAACTACATCGTCCGGTTCGTTCAGTACAGGCCAGCGGAAGAGCACCGGGCTTATCTAGAATCGGGGGTTCGATCCGAGGGCTGGGAATGGCTCGAGCGGAAGAACCCGGCCGCAAAGTACCCGACCGATTTCGGGTTGGTGTCGATCCAGGAGTTCGCGAGAGAGAGGGTGATCGGGGAGATTGGGAAATTGGGGAGGGTGAAGGATGTGAATGTGGATTTGAGCTACAGGAGGGGTCTACTTGCGGAGGAGAAGAAGCCTAGCAATAAATTTGGGTCTTTTGTGGACGGGAAGAAGCGGCCGGGGAAGATTTTTACTGCGATGTCATTTAGCGAGGGCCAGGACGAGTGTCATTCGGCAATTAGCAATTCTTCGATTGCATTGGGACGCCAACTCTTGATGCAGGTAATTTTGTCTCTCATCGTTCTAATTGGTATTTTGCTTGGGTGGTCAGAAATTTGGGAAAGGGGAAGCTGAAAGTTGGAGGAAATTTATGTCTTTTCTTTCTTATTCTTTTGGTTTTAATTTGGTTACTTCTGAGGTATGAAGGACCCGAGAGTATTTGAAAAGTATGAATTTGATCAGTTCCAAATTCTTGGTAATTGATATGGAATATTTGTTAACTTCGTCTCTATCATCGATTCTATTCTTTTGATGTATAAAGTTTTCATGGTGCTGAAGCTTGTAACGCGAGCTTTTCTCTTTCTTCGTGCACAACCCTAATTGTTTCACGGAAGACATGCCTCTGAACGTTATGAAGATGTATATTTTTTGAGGCCGGACATCTAAAAGAATCTATAGTCTTCTGCTGCTTATGGGATATTGATCAGGACATAGATAATCCTTTTGATGTGTTGAGAAACTGTACTTTCAAATTCTGAGCGTCTCCTTATGCTCCAATATCCGTTCTATGATTGCAGAGATCGCAAGTTACTTCCTTGTTTGGAGCGGATGTTCTTTGGTCAAAAGGGTATACCGGTGCAAAAGTCAAAATGGCAATATTTGATACGGGCATTCGAGCTAATCACCCACATTTTCGTAATATAAAGGTATTACTAATGAGGAGAGTCCTTTGTTGTATTCTGTGTTTCCTTCAGTATTCTCTTTAGCGTCCATGTTCTCTATTTCCATTGCAAGAAAACTTCAGATCTGCTTTTAGATGACCTAGCAGTTAAGTTGACTACTAATTTTGAGGTTATATTTAGGAGCGTACAAATTGGACCAATGAGGATACACTAAATGACAATCTCGGACATGGGACATTTGTTGCCGGTGTTGTTGCTGGTGGAGATGCAGAGTGTCTCGGTTTTGCTCCAGATACTGAGATTTATGCTTTTCGTGTATTTACTGATGCACAGGTAATGCACATTGTTGAAGGAGTTACTGCTGGTGTGTTCTCATATTTAGTTTCCTATCTATTCTTCTGACTTGAAGTTTCATTAATGTCACACTTTCTACCCTCTATATTGGTTCCAATTTCTGCTACCATTAGGCACAAATCCAGATTACAGTTCATCTCTGGGAATTTATATATTTCAAAATTTTCTTTTAGTGACTGAAACAACTGAATCTGTATTTCAGCAGTTCGCTAAAATTCATTTCAGGAAATTTTTTGAGAAGTTTGTTTTTAGCGCATTATATGTTTATCATGCTATCTTTTGAATTTTGATTTCGTCAAGAAAATATGTTGAGATTATGAGAATATGTTATTCAGCCTATTGCAGGTGTCATACACATCATGGTTCCTTGATGCATTCAACTATGCAATTGCAACCGATATGGATGTATTAAATTTGAGTATAGGCGGACCTGATTACTTGGATCTTCCATTCGTGGAGAAGGTAAGATGGCATTCCCTTGTCATGGCTCACTGACTTGATGTGATTAGATATGATAGGTTTAAGAAAAGAATGTATTGTTTCATTTGCAGATGTCAAAAAATATGTTAAACATTGGAGAAATATGGAGTCCATAATTTACTTTAACTATTAAAAAGGTTGAGGAATCATATCATGTATATCATCTATGTTAAGCTTGTTATTTTCACCATAGCCGGTCATCTCTTAATGTCCATTTACTTCCTTCCATCACAGTGTTAGTACCACCTGATTTTCAGAAATTATCTTTTGGCTGCTAGATTAGTTTTGTCATAAACACTTCCTTTTCTTCTTTAACGTAGGTTCATGCTGCTTTGTTCTCTAGGTTTGGGAGATAACAGCAAATAACATAATTATGGTTTCGGCAATTGGAAATGATGGACCACTTTATGGCACTTTAAACAATCCAGCAGACCAAAGTGATGTCATTGGTGTTGGTGGCATTGACTACAGTGATCACATAGCTTCATTCTCCTCACGTGGCATGAGTACTTGGGAGATTCCTCATGGGTACATTAATATTCTTTCCTTCTTAGACATGAAGTTTGTTCAGAGATTGGTTTTTTACTTAAGTTGTTTTGGCTGTTTAAGTATATCATTCTGCTTCTCTTTTCCCGTTCTATTCTCAGTGTGCCTTTGTCTCTATTTGTGCTGTGTCTCTCCACTTGTCCCTTTTGGCAATACAAAAAGGTCCCTGAGAATCCTAGTGATTAATTTATCTTGGATTCTACTCTATGTGACTCTGAGTGCTATATCTTCTGGCTATGGCGGGGTATATGATGTAAACATGTAATCCAACCCGACTCTCAAACACTGGGGTTGTATTTATTTGTACTTAGACTTGCTTCTGGACCAAACCGATGAACTTTTGTCCTTGAACCTAATCTTCTTTTGATTCTCTGACTGTTAGCGAATCCTTGTCCTAAAATCATTTTGGTTTCTTCCCTTTCTCTCTATTCTATTCCCGAGTAACATGACAGTAGATCCAAAGCAGATCTTGCAAATTGCAGAAGTAAAACTTGTGAAGATTGTGATGCTTCATTTTCCTCGAAATTGCAGCTGTATTAGTTTGTAATCATTGGTTTAAAGTTGTAATCTATGCTTAAAATTTTCTATAAAACGGAGAGTTACATTTGTCAATCAAACAATTTGTTTGTGCACCTTAAGTAATGAGCCCCATAGAATCCCTTCTCAAGACCTTTTTAAATAAAATACTATGGTGTTCTTTGAAGCATAATCCGTCTACTTAGTTTTCCTACTGTAAATCAATTCAGAGCCCTTGCTCATTCATGGAAGATATTTTATACCATTCACTGTGTCAAGTTTCTTGTGCCTTGCCCTGTCTTTTCAAGCTGATACTGATGGTTGTAAATCATTTGTTGGTCCTTTGTTCTTGGTGCTTCTCCTAACAAGGCCTTCAAATTCATATTTGAATCTTCAGTTTACTTCATCTCTGTAGCCTCTTGTTATGCCTATGAGTGTGTAAAGTTATTAACTTTGTAAGTTTTATCTTTAAAGTTATGGTCGTGTGAAGCCAGATGTTGTTGCATATGGACGGGAAATTATGGGTTCCAAGATCAGTACTGGTTGTAAAAGTTTATCAGGCACTAGCGTGGCAAGTCCTGTGGTTGCTGGCATTGTATGCTTGCTTGTTAGTGTCATCCCTGAAAGCAATCGGAAAAACATTTTAAATCCAGCAAGTATGAAACAAGCGTTGGTTGAGGGAGCTGCAAAGCTTTCTGGTCCCAATATGTATGAGCAGGGTGCAGGCAGAGTTGATCTGTAAGCTTTCTTACTTGCTAGAGCTTTGTTATTATGTGAAGATATGGTTTTCAGGTCATTTTTATTGGTGTTTTCAATGTTCTGAGTATCTTTTAGCCTTTTGTTTTATGTTCTAATCTTTTATGTTTGTCAGGTTAGAATCATTTGAAATCCTTAAGAACTACCAGCCGCGGGCAAGCATTTTTCCTGGTGTTCTGGATTATACAGATTGCCCTTATTCCTGGCCTTTTTGTCGCCAACCACTCTATGCAAGTGCAATGCCTGTTATTTTTAATGCGACAATTCTGAATGGGATGGGTGTAATTGGCTATGTTGAGAGCCCACCGACGTGGCATCCTTACAATGATGAAGGAAATCTTTTGAGTATTCACTTTACTTATTCAAAGGTCATTTGGCCTTGGACTGGTTACTTAGCGCTTCACATGCAAATCAAGGAAGAAGGCGCCCAGTTCTCTGGAGAGATTGAGGGCAATGTCACTCTTCATGTGTACAGTCCTCCAGCTCAAGGAGAGAAGGGCCCTCGCATTAGTACATGTGTCCTTCATTTGAAGTTGAAAGTGGTTCCAACTCCAGCAAGATCAAAACGTCTTCTATGGGATCAATTTCACAATATTAAGTATCCTCCTGGTTATATTCCAAGAGACTCTCTGGATGTCCGTAATGACATTCTTGACTGGCATGGAGATCACCTACATACAAATTTTCATATTATGTTCAACATGTTACGAGACGCTGGATACTTTATTGAAACTCTGGGTTCTCCTTTTACATGCTTTGATGCTCGCCAGTATGGGACCCTTCTGCTGGTAGATCTTGAAGATGAGTACTTTGAGGAGGAGATTGAAAAACTAACGGATGATGTTTTTAGCAGCGGATTGGGGTTGGCTGTGTTTGCTGAGTGGTATAATGTTGATACAATGGTTAAAATGAGATTTTTTGATGACAACACACGCAGCTGGTGGACTCCCGTTACTGGAGGTGCAAATATTCCAGCGCTGAATGATCTTTTGGCTCCATTCGGGATTGCTTTTGGGGATAAGATTCTAAATGGTGACTTTTCTATTGATGGTGAGCAGAGTCGATATGCATCTGGGACAGACATCATAAGATTTCCTGCAGGTGGTTTTGTGCATAGCTTCCCTTTCATGGATAGCTCAGAGAGTGGGGCAACTCAAAATGTATTGACTTCTGGCATGAGTAAGGTGAGCAGCAAGCATCTTCCAGTTTTTGCCTCATTGATTATAAAGAGTCGAAATATGTCAGATAGTTAATTAATGTTTTGGGATTTTGTCCTTCTAGTCATGACAATATACTTATATTGCTGCTTAACTATTTTATTAACTCAGTTATTGTCTACAATATAGTATTTCAGAAAACATTTGGTTAACTCTAATGGGAGGACTTTAGAAAAAAAAATGAACCAATGTGAAGCAGAGTGTTAATGCCATTTGAATGAAAAAGTGTTTATTGCTGAAAAATATGGAAGTGTAAAGCCTCCGGCCAACAATAGGTTGGAGTTTATAGAGTGCAGTCGACAAACAGTATGCATTTTAATGAAACAACATAAATAGAACATTCCTTTCCAAGTGCCCTAAAGTGGGCTGTATGTGTGCCATCACTGACACTTGTGCTGCCCACTAGATCATGGCATCTTAAGGAAAGGAAAAAAAAAGTTTAATGTGTGCCATTAGAGAGCTTCCAATCTAGTTTGAGGAGAGTATATAAATTATTCCCCATTTTTTGATGACTTGAATCAGCAGAGTAAAATTTTGGATGAAGTTCTAAATAAATCTAAAGCTAAACTAACTCGAGCCACATTTTATTTCATTATTTATGGGGCAATTAGTTTCCCCTTGATACTAGCATTAGTCTCCGTATATCAGAAACATAAATGAGCGATGAGAATATTAACATACGTTGGTTAACAATTGCAGGCAGACTCTCCTATTCTTGGGCTCTTGGACATGGGCAAAGGTCGCATTGCCGTATATGGAGACTCCAATTGTTTGGATAGCAGCCATATGGTTACCAACTGTTACTGGCTTTTGAGGAAAATTTTAGACTACACAAGTGGAAATATTAGGGATCAGGTGCTTTTCTCTGATTCAGTTAAACAATTCACGTCCTTGTATGTAGAAGACAACCAATTACCTTCTCGCAGAACCGATGTAAATTTCTCTTCATATTCTGCTGTTATCGGAAAGGAATTGGTCTGTTGGAGTGACTCCAGATATGAAATATGGGGGACCAAGGGATACACTCTACAGGTCAGGGGAAGATCCAGAAGATTGCCTGGTTATCCTGTCGTTGACTTTGGGAGAGGTTTGAATTCTACATTTGTCACTTCAAATTTTAGGCATCACAAGTGGCCTTTGAAAAATGGTGGTGATTCGGGAAACAGATACTTGAGCTTGTTTTACAGGGATGAGGTGAGGAACAACTGTTGTTATGTCTACTGCTGTTTTTGTCCATCTTCCATTGTGAAATGCTCTTTTCTCTCTCTTGTTAGCTCGATTTTATTGTAACACAACTTGACATTTTTCTTCGTTTCTTGCAGCTTGATGTGCCGATGCTGGTTGCCAGTCATTGGCTTGTTCCTGTAGTGGTTGCAGTAACTGGTTAGTGATCATCGGCATTGATCCCCGAATTTTTTATTTTTGTAGAGATTTGTGTCACTTTTAACTGGTTAGCTGGTGTCTGTCAGGTATTCTGTTATTTTTGAGTTTTTGGCGAATTCGACAAAAGCGACGTCGGAGAAGGAAAGGATCTGGCTCTGGCCGGTTTGGCAATCTATAGTCGGATATCAGAGTTCCCGTAGCTTAATCTTGTATCATTGTTACACTAGCTCGGAATTTCTTGTGACATGTTAGTCGAGAGTTTTGCTGTCGGCTTCACCAAAGAAATAGTTTTGTAATCTTCTTAGCTTTGTATCATTTTTCTTTTCCCGGGATGCTTTATAGTGGAAAATTTTTCAAAGTAGGTGAACTAATACAAGCGCAGGTGGTATCTGCTTTTTGAAAGTTTTTTCTATTCCTTTTTGGCGATTAACATGGCGGAAACTAACACCTTTCGAAGGGCAAATATTTTGACTTCAAAATCTAAAAAAGAAAGTTATATGTGTAATAAAGAAAACATGGATTACTTAATTAATTATGCATCTAAGCTGTCCTTCCAAATTTGAAAAGCAAAAGCAATATCTGGATTTCTTTTTGGCTTCCTGCAACTAGAGAAGAAAATGAGCTTTTACTGCAGTTCCTGAAAGACTGTATTCACGGGGAAACTCAATAACTGCATTGGTCTTGAATCTGTTGTCAATGCCTTACCTTGTGACCCTCTTGGTTTGTAAATTACAGCAGATCCGGGACACCTGCACTCAAATGGTTTAGGGTAACGAGCAGATCATTAATTGATCAAAAACTTATAGCACACTTTTTATAATCAGTTATGCTAATATAGACATATTATGTCACGACCCTAGGACTAGGGTTGTGCTTTTAGAACAAGAGTAAATATTGAAGAACATGAAACAATAAATTATATTAAACTTAACAAAGCAGTAACATATAATGAGAAAGTAATACACAAACTATTAAGATTGAAAACTTAAAGCTTTCTCAATTATTGAGGCCAAGTTAAGATTTTAATCTCTTCAAACAAGTGTCACTTGCCTCTTATTTATAACATAATTCTTAGCCTTGTACAATTGGGTTTTGGATTTTTAAAATGACTAGGTTTTAAATTTTTAAATCAATTAAGTTTTGAATATTTTCTAAAACTACTCAGTCTCTTCTCTTAAGACAATTGGGTTTTGAATTTCTAAATTAATTAAATTTTCGACTCCTATTATAGCTAGGTTTTGACTATTTCAAATCCTAAACATTATTTAAAAGAAAAATTAAAATAAAACATAATTATCTAATAAAAACTCAACTTAATAGTAAGTGACCTAAAACTAAGCCCATATGATCTCTCCTCAGTCCTGACATATTACCTCGGTGGCAGATTAAGAACGGTACTTATCAAGATTCTTGGTACCAAAGTTTTTGACCTATAACTTATTGCGACGATAAGAAGAAGCCAGAAATGAAATAGGAGCTTTAGTTTTTAATTGTGATAAAGATGCAGCTTCTCTGATTACAATTGCATCTCCTTCCCGTACTGTTTTGGTATTGTCTTCAGGGAGAAAAAAGTGCAAATGTCTCCAGAGAGCCAATCGCTCAGCTGTTTTGTTAGGCTCAACCTTTGTTTGCCCTTTGATTAGGGCAAGCACGTAGCTTCTTGGGGTGCAGCTATGCTAGGAGAAACCATAACCATTTCGGCTTCGTGTAAATCATTAAAAGTGCTGGATCAGTTTGGCACGCTAAAAGCTTATGGTGCTTACTTTACGAATTGAATCCTAGATTGGGGCAGGTTAGGAGGTCCTGCCTCTCTTACAAGCCAAACCAGGAGAGTGGCTTTCCACAAATCACTTAAATCAGTGACTCTAACATCAAGTTAGAAAAATTTATATCCTCCTTAAAATTGGCTTATAATAATGGGCAATTTGTTCATAAATAAAGGATTTTGCTGCAAGTTAGAAGCAATGTAAAACATTTTAATGACAACCCTCTCATATGTCTTCCATCCATATAGCTAGCTAGCAAATGGCGTCACCAGTCAGAGGGAGTCGTGCAGAATTTGGTCATGGCAACTCTTTCGTAGTTCTTTTGTCTTATTTGATGAAAATATAGTATGCATGAGCTAAATCACCGACGAAGTGTGACTAAAAACCATGGATCATTGTCATTTTTAAGTGGTCTTGGTCCTGTGAAATTACCCAAGAAAAATGATTCGTAGACATACTTTCTTGATTCAAAGTACTGCACAACCCAGTAATCTGAGAATAAACCAACCAAGTTCCTGAGATCTTACAAAACAATTTGACTCCAGATGATGGAAAAGAGTAAAAGATTCAATCCTGGGAGACAGAAGATCAATAAAAAGTAGCACTCGTTTAGTTACTTTCGAATAAGCTCTTCCCAGTATACATGGAAACTCGTAGAAACCTCAATGAATTATTAATGTACGACGACTGGACAATGGAACCACAGTGGCCTACTTCGATTTGCTTGGGCTGCACAACTGAATCAAAATCTCTTCTAACATTCACAACCTGTAGATCTTTGTTGCTGTCGACCCACCACATCAATGGTGTCAGGAAGGTAACTTCATCAACAACAGAGAAAATTGACAATCAGGCTCTTCCATGACACTGCAGGTCTAATTATAATAAGCAGAAACATTACAGTAATCTTAGGACTGAAATCAAGTAAGGGCATGACAAATTCAAACTCCCGAGTCTTTGGAATACAAAATGACCTAATTCAATCTTTGGAAAGTTCTGTCTAGATTCTGCAGTCATAGTGTGATGTATTACAAATCCAAACAATCTTCAGACATCAATAATATTAACACATTTCTAGATATGTAACAGATAATCAAGAAAATTGATACTGATTCACAGTAGAAACAGGTAAGTTCTTTTACTACTTCAGTTACTAAGGTGTTTCAAGGAAGAAGAACAGGAGGTTTACAAGTAGATCTATTGAATATAAAACGCAACATGTTTCAATTTTTCTATTTGGCCACAAATAGCAGCATAATTTTAGAAAGTTGTGCTTTCGACTGTGATGTAGTGGGGGATATGTAGATTTTTACAATGTATTTTCAGGAAAACTTACATGTCTTCTTCAGGTTCATTTTTTAGAGCATTTCTGGCTATACACTGGAAAGCCGCTTCTACATTTAGACCTTCTTTTGCAGAAGTTTCAAAGTAAGGAATATCTCCTTTGGAGGCACACCATGCTTTTGCCTTCTTCTCAGATACCTGAAAGCAAGAATGAGGATGAGTTTATAGCTACTCAATGTTCGAAGATTTGGAAAATACACAAATTGTGTTTGGCGTATAAGAAAATACACAAGGCAACCTAACATAAAAGGCTTATCCAAAATATTCCTTCCCCTCTGATGTAGGCAGTCATCAAAACTAGTTCCTAGCTGATTGAACTTAGATAACATAAGTCATCTCAAAAGAGTTGAGAAAAATGGGAAGAAGAAAGAGATTAATTCATCTTACCACTCGACTATTGCCACCATCAACATCAATCTTATTCCCCAAAACAACAAATGGGAAGTTTTCTGGATCAGAAGGGTTGGCCTGAATATTAAAGCAGAATAGGAAAGAAATTCAGTCACTGATACAATTCGAGGTCACATTTTTCAGTTGCTGATAATTCAATGATTACCTGAATCAGAAACTCCTCCCTCCAGTGGTTGAGATTTTCAAATGATTTCATGACATTCACATCATAGACAAGAACACAACAGTCTGCTCCACGGTAAAAAGCCACACCAAGGCTTTGAAACCTTTCCTGGCCAGCCGTATCCCATATCTGAAAGTATAGAGTGTCACAGAGTTTAAAGTGAGAAAGGAATTTGTAGTTTGGTAGATGATGGTTACGCGAATTTCCTTTCCCAAGGAAAAACAAACTCCTGATATTTCAAGCCTCAATCCTTTGCACAATCACTGCAATCTACAATAATGGTTTTTCAGATTGAAGCCAACAAGACAGAGGAAAGTGAAAACTTCTATGTTATTACCATGGAACATCTCTTAAGGTTATATCAACAACATCCTGAACTCGTTAGACAGTAGTAATAAAGATGGCGTAAAGGCTGGACCACTGAATGAAGTTCCAAGTGGTTCCAAACATTCATCAAATGATATATGTTCAATCAATAAAACGTCCAACAGAAATTTTCCAAAAAAAAAAGAAAATATATATATATATATAGATAGATAGATATAAGGGCAACCTGGATATTATCAGCAGAACAAACCATTACTTTTTCAACCTGAATTTGAATTGTGGATACTTGTTATGCAAGGGAAAAACATAAGACACAAATATCTTTCACTGTAAAAAATAGAAGCAAATGATTCAGATTTTTCACTTTCTAATCTCTTGGATAAAAAACCCTTAACCTGTTGAATATCCAAGATTAAAAATAAGATCAACCGGTGTGGTGAAGAAAGGTGAGGCAACATCGTGACTAGAGCAATACAATCAGAAATCTCAGATCCTATCATCAGTGCACCACAACAAACTCTGCTGTGACATTATCTGCCTTCAGTACTCTGCCAGAAAAGGGGCATCCAAGTCTGCAGTTTCCTTATAAACATCTAAAGTTGGCTCGTTTAATTTCTTATTAATGCATATTCTTTTGCGTCAAAAAGGGAAGTCTTAAATTTAGGACAATTCAACAAGAAAATTAGTTGACTAGTCGTAAAATACAGATATATGTGATTTGAGTGATTATAAAAACCTGCATTGTGAACAGCCTATCCTCAAACTGGACTTCTTTTGTCAAGAAATCTGCTCCAATGGTTGCCTTGTACTGGTTACTGAACTTACGATTCACATATCTAAACGAAGAGTATAAGGGTAATCGCATTACAAAACTGCAACAATAGATGAGTGCATGTGTGCGAGAGTTTCACACGACTGTGTATATGTTCAGGATACTGATTCATCAGAGAAGTCTTTCCAACCCTGCCAAAATTCCCAGAGAAGAAGACATTTCATGAAATGAACGTTAGCAAAAGGTCAACTTCGATTAGCATATGTTTGGTTGCTGAGAAAAAGATCGCAACATTGATGATTACTCAGCTATGTTCATTAGAATTTTCCATTTCCTATGAAGAAAAGATGAAGCAAAAAAGCCAGAAAAACTCTCACCCGCTGTCACCGAGGATTATGACCTTGAGAAGCATACGCCTCCTAGAAGCCATACTTCTGTGATGAACAGCCCGGAGGATTTGTCTGCGAAGATTCCGGTCTCGGAAGTCTTGCTGTATGAATCCTTGAGCGTTTTCTTTTTTCCTTTTTTCTTTTTGATCGTCCAAAATGCAACCGGGAAAGTCATCTAATTACTGGAGGATTACTCAACTACCAGTCTAACACCAAGTCAGAGGCTCAAAGCACCGCTATTTTCCGAAATGCCACCCGGATTATAGGATTAGCAACTGTATAACTGGCAGTAGCACAAGGCCACACAATAACACCTGTTATTCACGACACTGAAACTTTAAGAATCCCCTTTCTTGTGTGTGTTCGGCTGCTTGGAAAATCCAGTTAGGATTTTCCTGCACAAAGCCTGAAGAAAAAAACGCCTCCCAAACAGTCGAAACTCTTACCACCTTCTGTATGGGTGTCGAGGGGAACTCGTGTTGTTTTTAGAGCAAATTCTTCAGGGATATGATGATCAATCACCAGTGAATTAATTAGTGTCTCTTTTCCACTTCATTTTCTTTGTAATCAGCAAGGAAATGGATTCAACTTAGGAATTAGAGCAATACCGAAAGTGTAAAACACAACGCAAATAATTTAGTCATGTCTAAAAAAGCTCAATTTGTACAGCCTTCCTTTTTGGGTTCTTGACATACATTGATGTTCTAGGCTGATCATCACAAACTTCTAAAACGAGATTAGGTTATTAATTCAATAATAGTTAAAAGGATAACTCAGCAGAAAAACTAATATTTGTAATATTATTAATATAAATAATAAATAATTATCTTAAATTATTAATTTTTTACCTGCATATCCTTTTTATATGTCTAAGGATTCATTGTCTTAATAACTATTTTTCACTCAAAAAGTTGGGTCATCTAATTCATGATTGATAGAATGATATTTTTTTTTTTTCATTCATTGTCAAATTCTATTATATGCCTCATACTTTAAGGTTAATCTTGACACATTTTATTTAAATTTTATTAAACAACTATAAAAAAGTTTGCAATGAAATCTATGATGACAAAATGAAGTCTTAAGAAACATTACTGAGAGGTCTTTAAGAACAAAATAATCTTCTAAAAATAATAATAGAGCTCTAAGTACTTCATTTGTTCACTTGCCACTTCTGTAAATGCAATCGTGGCCTTATGTTTAGGTATTTTGTTCCACTACTAGTCTAGAAGTTGTACCTTGCAGAAGTCATCGATAGTGCGGTATGCAACATCCTCTTAATTGCCGGAGAAAGGACATGTTACTGCAACAAAAGAAAACGAGACCATTGAAGATGTCCTTTCTGATATTCATTTACTTCTACCATTTTTTTTTGTTTTCTCTTGCCTTTTTTTGAGTCTCGATGATACAACAAAACATTTGTGTGAGGAGCTTTAACATTCTATCTCTTCTTTCAAAATTTCCTCTAAGCTTATTTTAATCCATTTTCATTAATGTACAAAATACCTCTGGTTTAACTGTCGTTCCTCCCAGCTTCTGGTAACTCTTGCAAGCTCATTCCAATACGAGAGAGATGAAGTGAACATAAATCTAGCTAAGTTAGTAACAACACTAGCAACAGATGGCCTAGAAGATGTCCTTCCTAAGGAAAGATAAGACCTATTTTTCCAAGAAATCCCCAACACGAGAGAGAAGGAAGCTTACTTTTTGGTATTATGGTAAGACAACATTTTGCACTGACATGGTCAACAAGTAAGTTGCTTTGCTCTTTCCTTTTTGGTATTATGGTAAGCAAATAACCAGGACAGCATTATGTATGCCTACACTAGAAAGTTGTTTTGGGTCAGGAGAGCAAGCATGGGGATTCACTCGGCTATAAATCTACAGTATTAAGCGTACTCTTGAAACAGACTTTGGTGGAGTTAAGGAAGAAGAAGGTGGTTTGCCACACCGGAGGTAGAAGAGGGATGATGTCTATTCGCTTGCAATTAATATGGAAAAGTAGTCTTAATTTGTCTTCCTCATGGGAGGGCAAACGACCAGATCAAGGAAAGTAATAGTCTTGAACAAAAGAAAATATGCAATTAACTGTTCCCATATCAACGAAAGCAATATGGTGGGACTCCAAATGCATCGGATTCTACAAATAGCTTCCTCTTTTGGCAGTAGCTACCAAATGCCCCTGTAGCTCGGCGTCTCAGATACTCTACAAGAAGATCTCAGACAAGGCAATGAAGATCTTATCAGGAGTTTAGCTATAAATAGGAAATCTTAGATCAACTCTACTCTTAATTACTACAAAAATGAACTTGAAATGACATCAATCAGGTGTGCAATTAAGCTCCATACAACTTTAATCAAGTTTCGTGAACCGTTATTGTTCTGCATCTTCCCCTCATACCTTGTTGTGATCTGTATTATATGCTACGTCACTTCGTTTGGATATGCACATATAGGATTCCCCTTGGATTGTCATTTTTCATATATCGGAAAGCATGTTATCATTGTTTTTCAATTATTTTTTTCTGTTTTTTTTTATTTTATTTTATAAAATAGTGACAGAAATTTCTTTTTCCTTTTCTCTTTGCCCATGTCTAGTGATGAGAACCCGCCGTGGTACGTAGGTACATGTGAGCTCAAGTTGTTACTTTTCCTCAAAACAATTAATTCCCTTGTGCCTAGTTATTATAGATTCTGACGTTATAACCATGACTTTCTCCTTCCGCGAGTCGATGAAGTGCTTCATTCATGACATGAGTCGTAATCTGCCTCATCGAAAGCACTCGATTGATTGTGATTCAGACAGCCAATTGGTTCTGTGTTTATGATCAAGCATGGCGTTGGATGCAGTGCCTCGTTTTCTGGTGGATGAAGAATCTAGAAAAGACAGCTATTGCAACTTAATCATCTTTCTTGAAAGTTTGCTACAGCCTTTTTTCATTACAGTAGTTCCTTTCATTGCCGCGAAGCATGAATTTGGGCTTTTGTTCTTTAAGACTATTTCACTTTTTGAATCTTTTATAATTTTAGAAACGGAGGTTATGACACATTTATATCTTAATGTCATGTTATCAATTTTTTTCTTAATAATTAATTTTAAGTAAAGAAATTAATTTTTTTGACATAATATTAAAATATAAATTTAAGACAACACAAAATTTCGTTCCATTGTCCCATCCCATCAATCTTATTGATTCACATTTCGATGTATAATACCTATAAAAAATTATTATTATCTTACATAATTAAGCATTTTCTTCTTTTAATTCATTAATTAAAAAAAAGTTAAAAGACTTTTCAAGTAACATACTTCTAGAATGAGTTAACCCTAATGAGTCTTGGGAAAAGTGATATTATTAGATAACAAGTTCATAATTTGGAATAAAATTTCTCATTTTCAAAACCTTTAAAAGATTTGTTAAAAATTTTATTATTCAACTCAAGAGGTAATGAAATTTATTATCTTATAAATAGAATTCTTAATATATTCATTCATAATATAAGATTCTTTAGTCACTTCTTAACACACTCCTTCATTATAACAATAAAATTATCGAAACATCATAGTACTGTAGGCTTAAATCAATGAGAACTCAAAAAGATACTAAAGGAACTTTAATTTTGATATTATATTAAGAGATTTATTATTTAATTTAAAAATCAACTTAAGAGATAGTAAAACCTGATAGAAAGTATAAAACTAAAAACAAAAAATTAAGAAAAGACTTATTATATTTTTGTGCATATGTAATACATGCATGTACATTTGTAAAAAGAAAGAAATAGTATAAAATATTCTCATAAATCAATTTCCCAAACTATATAAATCCACGCTATACAAAAACAATCGATAATGGAATACAACATATCTCCAACAAAATTCATAATCTTATAAACAGAAATTTTTACTTATTTCTTAACAAGAAATGACCCATTGCCCACTTCTTAATAAGATTATTGCTCAGGTCAAAACTAGAGTGTCACGCGATCCGCTGTCCGAAGACGATGAAAAACAACTGGCGTTTTCAATGTTGAACATCCATCTCGATGGAGTGAAGGAAACGTTTTTGAAGGATGATAATTCACCAAAGTAACCAATAGCAGACAGACCAAGCAACTTTAACCCCGGCGACACGGTTTCTTAAATTCATCTGTCATTAATTGACTCGTTGAAAAATGAATATATATTTGGGAAGCAGATAACATCCGAGGGAAGCCATTCTCGATGGTAGTTCAAAATAAAAAGATATTAATATTCATTTGTCCAGGCAATGCTGAGTAACGGTCACAACTGGGACGAAGAAAAAGGGGAAAACAACCTGGCACATTCTGCGTCAGGTCAACTGGAGTAGCGATGAGAAATGGAGTTCGGCATGTGCATTTCTGGGCGTTGTGGAAGCACGAAAGAGGCCCCTCTGGTCCACAAACTACAGCGACGCTTTGCCTCCCTCAAATGGAAATGCAAAATAATAAGATCCCCCATGTGCATGTGGAGCCAAGTTTCATCAACTGTCGACCATTGTCTTCTTCTTCCTTCCCCCCCCCATCTTTACCGTTTGGTCCCTTTCGATTCTGACCATTGACAAGTTCTGTTTTCATTGTTGTTGCCCATGTGAGCTTTATCGACAAAAGTATGGCCATGCGTTTGCTTTGTATGTTTTATCTGTCATGCGAAACCTTTTATGTGCTTGTGTTAATGGGTTGTCTTTAAAGCTGCTTCATTGCGTCACATGCAGAAAGCACTTAGCAATGTTGATCTTGTTGTCAATGATCAAATTGTTGTCCTCTTCTATAAAATTACATTATGTGTAAAGCATATCACCTTACGTTTGACAAAACTATAATTGTCCCAGTATTAACATTTGCCATGTTTTAAAAGAGAAAAGTATTTATTGCATCCATATTCTATTGTCTTGGGGATGTCAAGCTCAGGTTGGTAAACATTCGGACAGGCATGGCCTGCAATGTGACCGGTGAAAGGGAAGGGAAACTGTAGACTGAAAATAATCATGGAAAAAGCTTATCGAACCGGTCATAGCCTCTTCAACAACAACTCACCTAATTGTTAGTTTTGAGTACAAGCAAAAACTGACACAACGACAAAAGATTAAAAAGCACCAAATATGTTTTATGCAATGAATCAAAGAATCGAACGAGGTTTCTCTGTTATTTTGTCGTATGATTACTATTGATAAATACAGCATCGACACCGATATTTGAAAACAAAAAATGAAAATGGGTTAATCCATTCCAAACATGTCATCCTGCAATCGACTTGACACAAGTGTACAAATAAGGGGTGTTTTTACGTGGGAAAGAAAGGGCATTAAGTTGTCAAGAGCCTTTACTGAAACCTTGACTGCTTTTCTTCATCTTTCCCATCTCCATTTCCCTGGTGTTTTGGCCTTCACTGCTTGAGCCAGACGGGTACAAACCATACTCACTGGTTGGTCCACTGTACTCGCTACTGGCACCATACTCCTGACTTCCCAATGCCACCTTCCTGAATTTTTTCATGTCCTCGTTGTATTGAACGGTGTCATAATCTGAGCTTCCATAAGAATTGTATAGGTTGCTGTGTCCAGGCCTTCCACCTTCACTGAGATCAGACAGAGCTGCATCTCCTTCCAAAGCACGAACAATCTGCACATTTTCCAAGCAATAGAACAGGTTATAAGCTTTCTAGGGTACCTATCTCAAGCACAAAGATCATCTGTACATTTCAACAGGTTTAACTACTGCATCTGCTGCATTTACTCGACTAATAAAGACTTAGTCCAGCAAGCAACGAAATAGGGTATAAAAAATGGAGGTTCTCAACCCTACCTGGCTCATTCGTGGTCGACGCCGTGCAGAATGACGCACACAAGCTGCAGCACAAGCAACCATGCAAGTCATCTCACTTGGGTCATAATCATTTTGCAGCCTCGGATCAACCAGAGCATCAAAGTTTTGCTCTTCCAAAGCTCGTGTGAGCAAAGGCCTTGCCTATAATGCCAACAGGATTCAGTTTTTCTATAGATATCCAAAATGAAAATTTATTCATATTATATGAATCCCTATGGCTGGGAATCTAAATAATTAACTCACCCAGTCCACAAGACTATCCTCCATGAAAGAATGGGTTGTATCAACAGGTCTGCGTCCAGTTATCAACTCCAACAGCATGATCCCATAGGAAAAGACATCTGATTTTTCTGTGAGTTTCCCACTTGAAGCATATTCTGGAGCCAGATAACTGCCACAAGAGAGGATGTGAGAACTAGAAAAATATATTCTGTCTTGAGCACATAAAGAACATTAACTCAAACTACTTAAACCTAAATAAATAAAAAAACTAAACATAGATGATGCAAGGTGCAATGAGTATAAGAGCTAATTATCATTAAACTTTTAAGAACCCCAGATTTGACCAAAGAGTTGGTCATTAAACTTACTTTTTAAAAAATATTCTGTCAAAAAGTAAAAGTAAGCAGCTAGAAGATCAAATAAGTTCAAGTTTACCCAAAAGTTCCCATCACCCTCGTAGAGACATGCGTATTGGAATCAGAAGAAAACTTTGCAAGCCCAAAATCAGAAACCTGAGCAAAAGAATCATCCACTTTGTTATCTGAGTTGTAACTTTGCAGCTCATGATGAGCTTTTCAATTACACAACTTCCATTGAAGATAGTTCAAAACATAACAAAATTCAGGAAATTGATATTACAATTATACCATTGCCTCAAACTTGAAATCCAAGAGTATGTTAGATGCCTTGATATCACGATGAATGATCTTGGGATGACCTACATATATGTATAATTAAGATGTAAGTTTGAAATTAAAAAATTAGAAGTTCATACAAGTCAATGAAATGTTAATATAATGAGGGGAAGAGAGAGATTCAAAAATAGAAGCTCATACAAGTCAGTTAACTGCTAAAATAATGCGAAGAGAGAGAGAGAAAAAGATAGTAACTCACAATCCTCATGAAGGTATGCCAATCCTTTTGCAGATCCTAAAGCAATTTTAAGTCTTGTGGGCCAATCCATAGTTGGTCGCCCTTTCCCTGCCATAAGAATTTACTGTCAGGACCACAACTCTATCAAAACAAAGAATGTCTTGCCAATTTCTAATTATTTGAAACATCCAATAACTCTTGTCCTTGTTTACGGTCAGATTGAAATAATGTTTTCAAAAGACTAAACATTGTCACATGAAACCAGGAATAACCAGCAATCAAACTTCTATTGTAGCAAATGGAGTAACAATTAATTAAGCAAAAGGCCAGTAATACAGCAAAGAGAAAAGCACTGAATCTTCCGAAGTAGATAATACCAATTTTGGTGCTTCATATCATAACATTAAATGTTAATTAGGCAAAGACAAAATCAAAAAAAAATTCCAGGATGAAAAAACTAACTTACCATGTAAGTGGAACTCCAATGTATTGTTTGGAACAAACTCATAAACAAGCAGCCTCTGGGCTCCAGTGATACAGTATCCAACCAGTGAAACTAGATGTTTGTGATGCACCCGACTAATAATCTCAATCTCTGCCTGAAACTCACGCTCCCCCTGCCCACTCCCAACTTTTAGCTGCTTGACAGCCACTTCCTTCCCATTGGGAAGGACTCCTCTGTGCACAAACCCAAATCCACCTTGTCCAAGAAGGTTGGCATCCGAGAATCCATCTGTTGCCATAGCTAACTCCTCGTAAGTAAAAGTACTCTTTGAGAAACCTAAGACCATTCCCGGGTGCGGAGGTGGGACTGGATTGTCTGACCCCGAATAATTGGACCCAGAGCCTCCACTGCTGCTCATGAATGGTGGTGGTGGTGGGGGCTGTGGCATCATCGGAGGATCTTTTGGTGAGTGAGGTGGTCTTGATGCGACTGCTGGAGGAGGAGAGGGTTTCTGCAACACTCCACCATGACTGGCAGGTGGGGGGGCGTTGTGTTGCCATTGTTGAGGACCGCCGTAAGGACCAACTAACAATTTCAACAAAGATAAGAAATGCGCTAATTATAACTCAATTCATTTTTATTTTTAATTTTTTTCCATAACACAAGAAACGACACCAGAAAACAATAACGCTAGATCACGAAGTGCAGAAGACTATAAGTGAAAAAAGTACTGAAAAATCAAGAAGGAAGATAATAAACAAATCGTGACCCACCAAATCCACTACAATATCCATAAAAATCATGCTCTTTTGTGCATGTATGGAAAAATAACCCTTAAAAAATACCAGTTTTCTCATCCCTTCACTAGATCTTCTTCCAAACCCATACGAATGGATCATGCATGTGTCCTCAACAAAACAATACAAAAAAATTTGAGTTCAGAAAAACCCTAAATCTATGAGCACCTCGGAGAGTAAAATATACCACATTAATTCCGCGTAGTTTTGGAAAAACACATTTTCGATGCCTGTGACCCAGATCCATTTTTTCGCAGTCTCCAAACCAAAACAAAAATAAAGAAAAACCACTATATACAACAAATGGCGAGAAAAAAATATGCAGTGAAGACCCCTACAAATTTAATCGACAAGACCAACCAAGAGAAATCACAAATGAGGATCAGAAGGTGAAAAATTTAGTGACACCCACAAGATGAAAACGGAAAAAACTCATACCTTTGGTCCCCGGAGGTGGAGGCGGAGGCGGGTAGTAGTCCTCCTCATCACGGCGTCTCCTCTTCTTCTTGGTGCAACACAAGCACAGTATGCTTAGGACCACCAGAATTACCACCCCACCGATTGCTATTCCAACCACAACCCCAGTCGATATTCCACTCGACGATGACGACCCACTCGACGGAGGGGGCGGCGGAGAGCTCCGAGTGCTCGGGGTGCTGCCAGAACTCGACGGGGGAGGCGGGCTCCGAGCAGTAGAGGGAGGAGGAGGGCTCCGCGCGGTGGACGGAGGAGAAGGAGACGCAGGGTTGGTCGAAGGAGGTGACGGAGATGCACTCGGCGTAGGAGCGGAGGAACTGGACGGTGGAGGCGGTGAAGGCGGAGATGTAGAAGCCGGAGGTGGCGGAGACGGAGTAGCTGGCGGCGGCGAGGTCACGGTGGATGGTGGCGGCGGAGATGGGGTAGCAGGCGGTGGAGCAGAAGGAGTTGCCGGCGGGGGTGCCGACGGAGTGGCGGGGGGTGGCGCTGATGGAGTGGTTGGCGAAGAGGGGCTGGGAGATTGAGACATGGCTGTCAGATAACAAGCTCTTCTCTCCCCACACAGAGAGAGAGGGAGAGAAAGAAAAAGAGAGAGGGAGAGACAGAGACAGAGACAAGAGAATATCAAGGAGGAAGAGGGGATTTTTGTTGTAGCTTATAGCACATGGGGGCTGTGTTTGAACGCAGAACCTTTTGGAGTTGGAGAGACAGCTACGACTGGGGAGTGTGGGTAGGTGGGCCCCAACACGTCTGGCCCGCGCATTTCTCCGCTCATTACTCGGTTTTCTGGGAATCCAACAATTTAATTACTCCTTCGCTTTTGGCCCTTTCTTTTCTTTGTTCCCCAATGGGGACGCCTCCCTTTTTATTCCCCTTCCAACTATATCTCTTTTCTTTTAATTCGTCTTCTCGACGTGCTCTGCTGCCCCGTGCTATTCACACATACCATAAACATTTATCTGATACAAATTTCTTCTATTGTGTACGATGTGTTTCATATCAAGACTGTCTCTCTGTTATGTTATATGCATTCTGCAGTTCACGTTAATTCCTGTAGTCGGAAAACAACGGAGTAAGAAATTGCCACCCCTAAGAGCTATCTGCCCCGACCTGAATGCATGCTTTATGCCGTTTTAGGGATGGTGTTCACATAATTCTGGTGATAACTTTTCTTTATCATTTTCTACAGTAGGAAGACATAATCGTGCAACCCACATCTTAATGCCTCTTTCCTGATATTACTCATTATTGTTGGATATTTTGTTATTATGACTATTGTCTTTTATAGTTGTTTTCATATATGCACAGATGTTTATAGTTTTAAAAAAATTAGTTTATAAAAATATTCTGTGTTATTTCTTTCTTTTAAGCCAGTGAATTACTTTTAAACCTTTCTAATGATTTCGTAACGATAAAAGAATGAAGATGGGGCATGGTGAGGATCGGATTTGGTGCTTAATCGATACCTAAAGGCCAACCACTCTGATGTTCAGCGAAAAGCGTAGGTTTTGGGGTACCAGACCTTTCGTTGGCCGATTGAGAAATCTATGCACCGAATTCAACCATCCTTCCCACAAAGTCATCACAATCTAAACTAACAGCTAATTCTAGGACACTTTCTTCTGGCGCACCCATGTGGAAATAGTCCTATCATGAACCTTTCATTACCCACAAGCCTTTCAATCAATAGCCTTGATTTATGCATCGAAACTTCCAAACGCAAAGGACAAGCCCCAAATTGCTTGGTCATTAAAAAAAAAATTAAAAAATAAACAGCTTTATAAGTTAGTATATTGATAAATTTCAACACTTCCTATAAAAGTACAGCCTAAGAAAGGTATTTCACTCAAGCCTGGGCTCAAGACAATACAATTGAAACCCCAATTTCTTGCCCAAAAGAGAAGTAAAGCCGGACGGCGTCGGTTCATCTCTGTGAATGCGAACGTAAGAAAAGGGCAAGAAGCAGGGAACATTTCATGGGTGGAAGAAAGCTGTCAAATTGATTAAATAATCCCAGAAGTAACAAAAGAAAATGGATTGTTGTGTGTGATTGGTCAATCATGAAGTAGTCAAAGTTAGGTAACTCGGTTTTTCTTTTTAATTCGGAAGCCTTCTGTAGCAGCAGTGACTGCTACTCTAAGCAAAAGCAAACCAGCTGGATCCCAACGCCGAACCACACACAAAGGACGTGGACGTTATATCTAAATAAATACCGAGACCCGACTTGTAACGCTTGAAGACAAAAACTCGAGCGTTGTTAACAGTAGTAAGAAGAGAATCATATCATAAGTCAAGCAGTTAAAGGACGTTGGGGAAGTAGTTTTAACAATCAGATAAGTCTCCCACCCATCCCCTTATTATATTGAAAATTTTTGGTAATGGGACACAAGCTTTAATATCTTTTTGATAATACTGTATGAAGATATTGATAATGCCAAACAATCATCTTTAATGTGTTATTTAATTTCAAATTTGAAAAAATTATAATAATTTAATTTACATGAAATTTTTTTAATCCATGATAAAGCATCACACTTAAATTTAGATTGAAGTTAAGAAAAAGAGATAAAATATCAAACTAAGAGGAAAAACTACTATTTTTAAGAAGGAAGAAGCTTTTTAGGAGGGTCCCAGTTTTTTGACAGGATTCCATGGCAAGGACTTTTGAATTTTCTGAGGCAGAAATGAACAGCGGAGAAGATAAGGAAAAGCACATGTTTGTTTGAACCGATGTTGGTCAAGCACAACAAGGTTGGCAATGGATTAGCTTCCAATTTTTCGTGGATAATAGAAACAAAAGCACAGCAGGTGTTTGTGGACTTGGTACAAGATCGTCCCTCCCTTCTTCGTTGTCTAAAGCTGAAGAAGCTTCCCTCTGAGTTCTTTTTCCCTGGCTTCGTCTAGAAGTGATATGTCGCCAGCGTTCATCCGGAGACACAACGCAACGATAGCCCATTCAACGTAATAAAATCTAGTATACTACACTTTAGCTGCCGGCATTATGAGTCCAAGCCGGCGGGGGTAATATTCGGATGCGTGAAGCGGCAGGCCCTTTTAGAACGTGGAGTATTTGACTTGAAGAAGTCCTCCCTCATTTCTGCCATTTGGATATCCTTGCTTGGAGATCCGTGAATCCTCTTAAAATATCAAACATCAGGAGTTAGGAGCCGGAGATCCATATATCCTTATAAAAGATCAGTGGTTAGGAATATGTATGTAGTAATGATTACCAGGCCAGAGACATAGCAGGTGTCTAACAGAGCGAAGGTTCTAAGTAATTTCTTAGTAATCAATCAATTAATTAATACAATATGTCTACAACATTTTCACTTATATTTAAGAAAAGAAGCCGACACATTTCAACCTCGATCCTTCGGTAATTTAAAAAAAAAAAAATTGTTAAAAAGATCTAATATAAGTCTTATATTATTTATCTTTGAAAATACTCTTTATAAAATAAAAATAAAAAACTCTTATGCTCTTAAATTTACTTTTATGTAAGATTGTGCCTTCTAACATAAATACTCATTTTTTAATCTCATTATTGTATACTGTCGGAGATTAATGCTAATAATGATAATAACAGTGACAATCTGAAAGCATAAGCTCAGAAGAATGGAAGTCTTTCATTCTATCTTTTCTTCTTCACTTTTTTATCCTTTTATTTATTTATTTATTTGTGGTTGACTCTGGAAGGTGAAGGAGCCGTAAGACCACACATCGCACGGCAAGTAGCATAATTATGTTGTGCTCTGTATAATTAGGGGCATGACATTCGGTGCTGACTGAGGCCAAACATCCCAATCAATCCAGCTATCCGCGCTTATTATAAGAACAGTTCGGAGGCCTGATCTAATTAAAAATAAATAAATAAAAAAGATACTTCTTTCTTTTTTCTTTGATTGGACAAAAAGGAAGTGATATTCACTTAGCACCGCCTAACTCGTTTAAGAGAATAATATTATTGTTTTGGGGAGTGGTTTGTTGTGAGCTATTAAAATTCCCGTAATTGGGGGGTCTCTTAATTAATATATTATATTGAAAGAAACCTTCTAGGCAGAATCTTTCTGGTATTTCACACCCGAAAGTTAAGTGTGACGGTGCATGCATTTTACTCGAGCTGCTCAGGGCCTAATAACAGAGCCCAAACCACGTTCAAGTAGCATGTTAAAAACATGTTTGTCATTAAGTTGAATTTACGAAATAAGGTAAGATTATAATTTTACATGTGATTTATATATATATACACATCAGGGATAGGATATGGGGATTAAGGGAATTTATTAGAGGAAGAGGAGGCTCAAACCTTAACCTCCTAAGTAGTGCCATTGGACTATCACAGTTTGGGTTACATGTATAGATTAAATGATAACTTCATCATTAGAGCATATTCAATATTACCTATAAACATAAAATCTAATAAAAACCTGTCTTAACTTGTTATTTGATGATATCATGATGACCAAAGTAAACGGATTGTTAGAAAAACAAAAAATCATTATCCTGTTTGGCTAGAAAATGCAAAGAAATCTATCATTGGGCCCCCAAAAGCTCAGTCATCAAACACGTTAGTTGGCGTTGGGGAGTGGACTTCCCCATAAAGCCTAGTCATTCACATTAAATGACCTAACTTGGAATCCTAATCCTATGATGTACCATATTTAAAGTTTGAGGAGTTTAAATAATTTTTATTTTATATTAATAATTATTATGATAATATTCTCATATGTTTAATGTCTATCTTTTTTAATTATTGGTTTTAAGAAAATAAATTATTTTTAAAATATGATATTAAAACTCAATTATAAATTTTACATCAAATATCTTGAGCACTAGATCTTTATAATTTTCTTATGCCCAAAGTGAAGAATTATTATAAATTATAGTTGTTTCACATTGTCAATATTTAAGTGTATTAACTTTTTTGTATATTATTTTTTTTTTCCTTTTCTGGTAATCTATTGTAAGGGTAAAAGAAGTTAAAACCACATCCAGACGCAATGTTTTTTGAGGTGCAAAAGATTTTTTAGTTTTTGGAGTGAACGACGAATGTGAAAGTGTACTGTGTAACCAACTAGTATGTCGGCAAAACATGAACCAAAATCTTTACTAAAGAAGTTGTATGGGCTAAAATGTGTATAATGTTATGTAGAGTCAAAATTAAAAGCAAAGGTATAACGATAACTTTTTTCAATTGCAGTTTGTTTTATGTTACTTATAATTACAAAGCAAAACCCTATAATGTTAAGTTGTCATAATGATCAACGCGAAGGAACTACCAAAAAAGAGAGATTCTTGAAGTCTCATTAACGTACAAAGATCCTGAAACAAAGAGTAATAATTACTCACTGTAGGATATTTGGACCTCTGGCCAGGTGAACTAACAAAGGAACGAAAGGGAAAAAAATAGTTCTGACACAGATTGTCAACACATTGGTTGCATGTGCAAAGATGTCAGGAGGCAATTTCTCAGTGAATTATAGAAACATTGCATGTTATATAAGCATCTCAATGGGGAGATTACAAGTTCTTGTTTCTCTGTACATTACCCAACGTTCCCTGAATTCGTGTGCAGGGATGGGATCATGGTATAGACGAACCTCCTAATGATCAAGGAAGTGTCTGAAGAGTGCAGGGTATAAAGGCCACTAACCTACTGTATACTTGCCTTGCGATCTTAGGGATAGAGGTTGATGTCCCTCACAAAGAGCATGGCCTGGCCATGTTCCTCATTCTTTCAGGCTGTAATTGTGCTTGGAACTGGTGGCATAGGCAGGAATCCGCTGCCAATGCTAGAAAGGAACTGTGGTGCCAGCGCTAGAAAGGATTATGTAGGCACATACAACAGAAAGTGAAAAAACTGACAACCAAGCATTCTCTGTGTACATCTCCATTGCATCTGTAAAAGAAAATCGTGTGCGGTTTTCAGCCCAGTTCCGGAGACGGTCTGCCTCTGCTGCATACAATGCCTTACCCTGCAATACATGCCAAAATCAATTTTTCTTGGATTGCAATTAAGAAGATGGAACTCAATCGCATCAGATATGTCATCCGCACCAGATGAATAATTCTATTGCCAATATTAGAACTAAGTTCACTGAGCTCGGTAGAATAGGAGCCTGTTTAATATACAAATATAATTTGAAACTAAACCAAAGAGGGGAATATGATGCATGTTTTGACTAAAGCAAGACTTATGCTTCCATGACTAAATTATTTCTCGTATGATTATGAAATATCTAGGTTTATTCCTACTTGGTATATTCCTTTTTTTTGGGTGGCAATCATAAAAGAAGCAAAGTTCAATTCCTAGAAATTTCAAAGTGGATAATAGACTACGGGGTTCCTCTGAATCTCATTAAACCTATTGACTGGCCTCAACATGAAATCACTGGCTTACTGGCACAGTTAACTTAGCCTATCTAAGCAGCAAAAAGTGAAACAAAGGAAACAAAAAAGATGGATCTCATCTTCCCCTGTTCAGCTCATATTCAGAGGAGCAATGTAAGGGTTAACTATCAAGTCATCTGACGCACTCACAATCAATATCATAAATGGTACTAAGAAGTTATCTACGGTTGGTAACTTGATAACAAAGGATGTAAGAATTCAGTTGAAAACCAGCAGGGATTGTCAAATGCTTTCACAAAGTGAGAAGATACCTGAGCATCAAACCAGCGATCTCGACGAAGCCATGCAGTGACTAAGGCAAGTAAGATCCTGGGAGGGGTCAAGTAATTGATTGCCATTCCTGTTCCCTTCACCACCCTCATCCTTGGTACCAAAGTTCTAGCAACTGTTTCAGGATGCTCACAGATGATGTTAAACATTTGCTTGTTCTGGATACTCGAACCACTAAGAACCAGAGAGAAGGAAAAGCAAAGAAAAGTGCATAAAAGTTAAGAGCTATGGAATCACACCCACTAAGATGATATTTGGAGAGGAACTAGAAATGTGTACAGTGCATTGCAGAAGGCAAGTAGAACTTCTGCATACCTCAGGAGCAGATCTGTGAGGACCATGCCCGGAGATGCCGTATGCACCCCAACTTTAGACTGTTTGCACTCTTTCAACAGAGATGCTTGAAGCTGCCTAAGCCCACATTTTGTTGACCCATAGCTATAAATCAAATGAAATAAATTAGGGAATATCACCATCAAGCATGAGAACTCGGAACGCTGACAACTTCCACAGGTCATTGCATAATGATTAGCAAAACCAGGGGAAAATTTTCATCTCTGGTCATGACAGGAAAAACAATGTATTCAATACAAACTTACGCAGCTGTAAGAGGGGTGCTAGATCCCCCAGAGCCTGCACCATCCATGTTAAATATGTGACCCCCTTTAGCCTGGTTCTTCATTATTTGCGTGGCTTCTCGAGTGCAGAGGAGAGAGCCAACCAGGTTTGTGGAGACAATCTGGCATAATAAGGAGAGGCAAGAGGCCAAATCAATTCAAACTGTAAGGGAAAACAATTGTTAAAGGAATGTTCATCATACAAGAAATGGTTATCATAAGCATTTTGAACCATGATATCTAAATGTGTGACCATATCACTCATCTCTTCTTCCAGTAAAATAGAGAATTCACAGAAGGAGGGAAAAACAGAAAATGGAGGGGAGGAAGAGGCCTCCTGGACTTGAAAGTGATCTACATGTACATAGAGAAGAAATCTCTCAAATAGCAGATCCGTCCAAACAAATAGATAAGTGTTCTATTTCTAGACTACCTGTTGAAGATCTTCATCAGAAAAATCCAGCAGTGGCCTAAAACCTTTATTTGCACCAGCATTGTTTATCTGCCAAATAATGAAGCATAAAACAGAATATATAAGTAAATGGAAGAACATTAAAAACCATGTCAATTAAGTGCACGGAACTAAAAGCTGAAAACAGTAAATAGAGACAGTTTCAAGAGACAGGCATTATTGACATGATTATCCAGGAGATGCCAGCAAAAAGTGTTAAGTATTTAGAAATTTTAACAGATGAAAAAGGTAACCATCTGACAGTTGACAGCCAAAACCATTATGCCATAAGAACTTGCATTCTCATGAAATTTGGAAAACCAATAATTTGCAGAAGAAACAAGTGTAAACACAAATCCTTAATAAGATGAAATGACATAGTCTAAATACAAAAGTACTTTTCATCCACCATCTTCAGTAACAACTGCAACTGGTCAGTGGAAAGCAACAAGCTTCGATTGAAAAGGGTGAGGCACTCACCCAAATGTTGATAGAACCAAGTTCCTGGATGGCAAAGTTTGCCAACTTCTGTACATCTTCAGGGTCACAAACATTACATGCAATCCCTACCACTTTCGCACGTTGCAGCTTTTTCCTAGTCGGGTCACCAGCGGTGCTCATACCTTCCTTTAGATTCTCCTCAAGCTCTTTGATAGTCATTTCTACAGACTCGGGGCTGCCTCCACAAGAATCCATTTATGGAAATGGTACTGTGAGTGGTAACCGTGTTGAATTTAATGGCACATTATAGTACTAAATCAATATTCCAATTTTGAATACCACCTGCGAGAAGCTACCACCACCCGATCTCCGGAAAGAAGAAATTCACGAGCAAGCGCTTTTCCCAGTCCCCTTGTACTGTACCCGACAGGTAAAACAAGAACATTATCCAAACTGTAATTACAACAAAGCAAATAATCCCAAATCACAGGAACTGACAAACTAAACAAAGAAACATCCCACATGCATCTTTAAGCATCAACATCAGATTACATGCCGAATCTCATGCTAATTTGATACTGCAGGACCACCACCCTGGACATAAGTACACGAATAAATTGTACCTTAGGAGGAGGCTATGGTAGGGCTGCTGTTAAGCATTGAGCACTGATCATAGGATGATCCATTTAACAGAATGAATGAAGACTGAGTTTGTAGAAGTAAAACCATTCAAGCCCAAGAAGAGTGACAGATGGAAGGAGAGATCACCTTCCAGTTATAACCACATTACGTGGACCAGCGCGAGAATGCTCCTCTAAAACCATATTAGCACCTATCATGGTTCCAATAACAATTCCGCCGAGCCAGCTATTCCAAATTACTTCTTCCATTTGGCTATCTCCACCTTCAAAAAATCAAATAAAATTAAATTCTTACATATATAGGAGATGCCTTCACTTACATAAATGCAAGCAATCTCACAATCAGACTGCATATGCCCGCTAACCTGACATCTGAGAACCAATTGCAAGTATCACACCAGTGCTCATCATCGTTATAATATATCTTCCAACTTGGATGGCAATCTGGAAGTGAGGAAGAAACTTTGATATTAGAACCGAAACATACCCACAAATCGGGATTAAATACCCTACAACTTAATCAACAACTGTTACAGCTTAAAATCGTCACTGAAGAGAACTCGAAAAGACAGGCAACTAAACGAAGCCAGCTGAACTTACAAAAACAACTACAGATTCTTGTGCTTTTTTGCTTAAAAATTGAATTCTGAGCAAAGAAATTACAAAACGTTTAGGACCCAATAAGTGAAACTTTCATTTGCCTGGTCCCATAATAGTAGTTTGGATGGATGCAAACGGAGTGGAAACTCAATCGAACTGATAAACTAGTGAATCTGCTCGATTACTAGCTATAAAATGTCGAAATCAACCACATGTTCTCCTAAAATAAGTAAAAAATATTTTGACAAACGTCCAACTCACCTTGGACGATACCTCCTCCACCTTGGCCAGAGCCCTGATATACTCATCACCCCGAACGAAACCAAAACCACCCAAAATAGTAGTCTTCAAAGCACTCCAAAAACCACTTTCCTTTTGGAGCTCAGTAGAACTTTCCTTCAAATTCCCACTCTTGCTCGTCCTTTCCACTTCTTTCACTTCCGCTTCCCCTACCTCCTCGCTCCTAAACGACCTGCACTGTTTCAAGCAGAACCCACTACGCCTACGGAGCTTTACTAACCCGGACTGGCATAATCCCGGGCTGAGCACAACTAGCTGGCCCGTCCTCAGCTGGTCCCTGAAGCTCAAGTGCTCGAACCTTTGTGGGAAAATGTGAAGCCTAACGTCTGTGGCCATGGCTGCAATGGACCGAGAACAGCTCAAGAGTTCATGTAATGAGCGTCCCAAATATCAAGTAGTCAGTTCCGTGGATCGTAGGCTCCACGTTTTTCTTCCGTTCAGTGTAAGATCGAAAGATGAGAAGAACAATAAAAATATCGGAGGTAGAGAGATTCGGAGGAGATCTAGGAAGGTCGAATGTGTCGACCACACGTTACAGCAACCTGATCTCCGAGTGTACTGATTACACGTGGCATTGCTCGGGTGCATCATCGTGTCGCTTTTTGCTTGGTGAGGTCGGGAACTTGATGCTTGCACGGACTTGGCTCCTTGATCAGTTGAGTGAACTCGTTACCAAACTGGGAATTATGGAGGCGACTTTTCTGATTGTTTGCGTGAAGTTGTAACGGAATACAGGGCTGATTCAATAGTGTAAATTGGGGTAGAAATTGTAAATTTCACAAAATTGCCATGTATTACGCCACTCGTCGGTTCTTCTTTGTCTCTAAACAATTCTATAATCACTTGCCTTCTATGCAATGTTTGTTTGCTAGATTTTGGAAAAATAGGAGTTTGTTTCTTGGAATCTTGGGATTAGATGCAAAGTTATCGTGACAACTTATAATAATCTTAAAGGAGAGCATTACCTATTTATGTAAAATTTAAAGTTTCAAAAATAAAATAAAACTAAAAAATTCTTTATACAACTCAAAAGTTAATTTAAGAATTGATGAAATTTTTTTAAATTTAAATAACTCCACAGATCTATGCCTTAACAATGTAAGACAATCTCTACACACCATAACAAGATTTGTACCAATTAAATATAAAGATAACAATCTTACTATGATTGTTTATGTAAATGTTCCTTTTATTTTCCCTTAAGAGTCCTGCCATTATTTTGGACTTACACTAATTATGACTTCCAAAAAGAGCCATCTCTTTATTCTAATGAAATTGGATAAAAATATGATTTTAAAGAAAAAAATAAGTTTAAAAATAATTTACAGCTAAACAGTTATAAAAAAGCTCTTGCTTAACTTGTATGCCTGAAAATCCTTGCTTGCAAACACTCTCCTTTCCCCGAATTTGAAAAATCTTACAAGGGTTGTAATGGCCTGAAAATACCAACACGGAGGCCTCTAAAAGCCGTTTACCCCAAACACGCACTTCACAATCAACATTTACCAATATCAAAATTTAGAGCCTCTCCAAGTTACATAATCAAATTAGCAGGTTAATTAAGCTCCTCTCTTGAACACAACTTTGAGTTTCTCCCTCAGTATATGTCGGTCACAACAACAAAGACAACCAACGTAGACCAAAACTAAATTTCATGAGAAGGAGTGTAAGTCATGAATTATTATAAATTTTATTCATTACAGAATAATTACATTAAAGAGAAAGAGATTCTTCTTTGGGTGTTAGCCATCTTAAACTGCCATCATCGATGGCCTATATGATTGAATAGAACAATCCCACAATACATAAAATAGACAAAGATGGCATTGCATACTAGAGAGCCATATGATGAACCACATGGCTTGATGGAATATATGATATTATAGAAGATCATGATTTGTGATGATGGATTGGTTACGAAGAGGATTGACATTAAAGAAGTACGAAAACAAAAGAGTTTGGTTGAAGCGTTAGTTGTCATGAGTGTCAAAGGCAGCTGGCGCCAGCCGGAGTCCCGCCACAGAAAACAGTAAGAGTAAAGGGGAAAAAGTAGTCAGAATCTAGACTTACCCATCCGCGTTAGATTCAGACACGACAGTCGAACGCGGAGTGGGCTTCGGCTTATTCTTCGTACTGGCTGCCGGAGGCTCGGACACCGAAACACAATAAGAGAGAAATAGGAAAGAGAGCACACGGCATCGTAAAGCTTTCTCTTTCCATTTCTGCTCATCTTTTCTTCCGTTAGTGAGGGGTATTAAGACGCATTTCGTGGGGATGCAGAGGCCACAGGATCACCGTTCGAGATCTGCCAAGCCAACCACCATTCATGGCTTCTCCCAGTCGGGAGACCTTGTTGGGTTTCAGAGGCTACTCCGAGAGAACCCATCGCTTCTCAACGAAAGAAATCCCGTTGTAAGATCTCTCTTTCTCTATCTATTTGGACCTTTCTCTTCCTCGTGTTTTTTCAAGAATTCAATTCTTTTTTGCGCGCTTCCTTTCTAATGGTTTTTTTTCAGAAGATTTTGTTTGATGGGCTTTGTCTTACGGTCATCTTTCCCTTCGTGTGTGAATTGGGTTGTGAAAATTGAACGAATTTGGACCATTGGCGTCATATGCCTAACCATTCCATCCTATGAACTGGGTGCCTAGAGTTTGGTCGCGGGCGACGCTGTATCATTTTCTTAAGGAAACGGAGACCGCCATGGCCTAACGCCACAAAAAGCTTCTTTTTTTTTTTTTTTCTTTACAGAATGTATATGTAGTTGGCATTGTTTAGGCAGATGAGTTTAGAGAAGAAAGAACCACTAAATTGATATTGAGATCAAGGACATAGATGAAAATGAATCTCGATTCTGCACAGTAGGGTTGAGGTGCATTGAGCCTTTTTACGTTTCTTATCCAATGAATGTCATCCTCAGGTCTATTGAATAAGACTGCAGAAGCTGTGATGATGATTAAGGAGTGTAGAGATATGATTAGTAAACACTGGAGTGGAAAACTTTACTGGGAGTGATTGGTAAAAAGATAAAATGAGCTTGGATTTGCTTTGCTATTAGGTTTTTCTTTCTTGTGTATGTGTGTATGTGTGTGTGTGTGTATTTGCTCCCTGATTTGGATTAAGATAAATCATGTCTACCTCATATTATATTCATTCTTGAATTCCTGAGTCTTTTTGTATACATAGTTATCTATCTTTAATTTTATGCATCTCGAGTGCAGATGGCACAGACTCCGCTTCATGTTTCTGCTGGTTACAACAGGGCTGAGATAGTTAAATTTCTTCTTGATTGGCAAGGACCGGAGAAGGTTGAGTTAGAAGCCAAGAACATGGTAGGTAATATTAATGTAATTTTTTCCTTAGGCAAAAAACATGTACAACTTAGATTCTTGTGACACTTGTTATTTCTATGAGCTTTTGTTCATGACTTGTTGATTTTTTTATTCATTCCTGAATGTCAACTTGTCTTGCTTTTCAGTATGGAGAAACTCCATTGCACATGGCAGCAAAGAATGGGTGCAGTGTTGCTGCAAGATTGCTTCTTGCTCATGGTGCTTTTATTGAAGCCAAAGCAAATGTACTTTTCATGTCACCATATGATCCACTTATAAAGAATGATTAGAATGGGACTTGGATATGTTCTGATTGTGAAATCTCTTCTTTTTCCCCATATCTCTAACACAGAATGGAATGACGCCATTACATCTTGCTGTTTGGTACTCACTTCGAGCTGAAGACTGCTCAACTGTCAAGACATTGCTAGAGTACAGCGCTGATTGCAGTGCTAAGGATAATGTACTGTGGATTGCAATTGCTTGCCATTAATTCAGCATAGAAAAAAAAAAATTGGAAATAATCATGCTGTAACCTTTCAATCGCAGGAGGGCATGACTCCACTAAATCATCTTGCACAAGGCCCGGGAAGTGAAAAGTTGCAAGAATTGTTGAACTGGCATCTTGAAGAGCAACGAAAGAAAAGAGCAATTGAAGCATGCACTGAAACCAAAGGCAAGATGGATGATCTTGAAAATGAAATATCAAATGTGGTAGGTCTGCATGAGCTGAAGATACAATTAAGGAAATGGGCAAAGGGAATGCTTTTAGATGAGAGGCGTGAGGCACTTGGGCTCAAAGTTGGCACCAGAAGACCCCCACATATGGCGTTCCTTGGCAATCCAGGAACAGGTACTTACTAGCAAGACTGTCTCTGGTGCATAATGAATATTTATTTAATTCTCTATGTTCCTGTCTATTCTTTGGCATGCTAATTGCCTACTGTATTTGGAAGACAATCTTATTACAAATTGTTAACATTGTGATGGCTTTTCTTTGGGAATCTTGTTTGTATTATAATCCATTTCTGATAGAGAACCAAAGTTAACTTCTTTAGTTGATTTGTCAAAAGTAATATCCAAGCTATGCGGAGTCAATATATTGATTGTGTTTCTTTATGTCCATTGGTGTGTTTGATGCTCATTTGTTTTCTGAGAACTTCAACAATATCTTGCAAGCAATTTAGCTGCTACATCAATGTGTGTTAAAGGAGATCATAAATTCGTGTATGATGGATTGTATCTTATTTGATCAAGTAGAAATATGAGATGTTTATGGTTGTATTCAACAGGCAAGACCATGATAGCTCGAATCCTTGGAAAATTACTCCATATGGTGGGAATTTTACCGACTGACAAGGTAACAGAAGTACAGCGTACCGATTTGGTTGGAGAGTTTGTCGGTCATACTGGACCAAAAACTAGGAGGAAGGTAAACTATTGGCTTTCTTAAGTAATGTTCTTATGTTCTCTCTCTCTCTCTCTCTCTCTCTCTTCCCTGTAGAGAACTTTGAATGTGTTAGTGTCGGAAACTAATAGTGGAACACTGTGCATAGATCAAAGAAGCAGAGGGAGGAATTCTTTTCGTGGATGAAGCATATCGACTGATACCTATGCAGAAGGCAGATGACAAGGACTATGGATTGGAAGCCTTAGAAGAAATTATGTCTGTCATGGACAGTGGCAAAGTTGTGGTCATTTTTGCTGGGTACAGTGAACCAATGAAGCGGGTGATTGCTTCTAACGAAGGCTTCTGCAGACGGGTGACCAAGTTTTTCTATTTTAATGACTTCAGTTCAGAAGAATTAGCCAAGATTGTCCATATCAAGATGAATAATCAAGCAGAGGACAGCTTGTTGTACGGATTTAAATTACACCCTTCTTGCACTGAAGAAGCTGTGTCAGCACTGATACAGAGAGTAGCAACAGAAAAGCTGCGGAAGGAGATGAATGGCGGTTTGGCGGATGTAATGCTAGTTAATGCTAGAGAGAACTTAGACCTGAGGCTCAGTTTTGACTGTACAGACACAGAAGAACTTCGTACTATTACACTTGAGGATTTAGAATCTGGTCTTCGGCTATTATCATAATGAGACAGGTAATGGATACTTAGACAAGAAAAGCTCAGAATCATTTTTTTTGTCATCTCGACAGGTGTTCTTCAAATTATATTAGAAAGGCTTCGATCATATGCCTTTCACGGACTCTGCAACTCTAAGGAGTTGCATGTACTACTACAGATTCAGAAGCAGGAGGCATTGTAGCATCGGTACCTGGGAATTTGTTTTATAGCTCCGATACTTTTGGTTGAAAAATTCATGGAAGATGTCAATGGCGCTTGAGATCTTTTGTGGGTGAGGTTCTATTGAATTCATTGTTTAGATTTATTGATATGCAGTAAGCAATAAGTTTCTTTTCCAGTGTGGGCTTTCCGTTGTCATTGATGGATGGTTAATTCTTCAAAAGTTGAACTCACATTGTTTTTAGTCAATCTGAATAGTAAAATGTTCTGCATGCCGTTCGATCGTTTATTGCAGCTGCTTATATTTACTAAGTTTTCTTATAAAAGCTGGGTGGTTTTGTCGATCGCGCTTGAAGTTCAATTTCTTTTCTTTAATACAGATCTTTACGGGAAGAGAACATTATTCTAAAGTAGTAGCCAAATGAATCAACACAGCCTTTAAAAATCAAGCCAAGAGAAGCTGGTTTTACAACGGCAGAGATTTCCATGAAGTCAATACCCTGCCTCTTAAGCAAACCCCAATCTTTAAATAATCCTAAAGTTGGTGGAAGGTCTCGACTTCCCGAGTGTCTTCATTTCCTGCAGTTTTTTCAACCGCGCCTTATAAGCTAAGAGAAGAAACAAACAAAGGTGTCTCCGTCGTTGTTGGGGCAAAAAGCAGAGTTAAGTCTTCGATTCCTAGTAATTGAAACCCAAATCTTCAAAACTCCATGACTTGCGTGCAAGCCGGAAATTTATTGGTTATATGCAGATGCATGACAATGTAAAAGAAAAATCTGTCCACGTTGAAAAAGACCAAATACAGAAAAAGAACAAAATCATGTCATGTATGGTGCACAAACTGTCCTAACCTCGATTACCAGAAGCAGGGTCTCTCTGGGAGTCTCCCGTTTTCTGGTTATCCAAACACTCACGCTACACTCTCCGTCGGTGTGAAGGGAGAATAATGGTCTCAAGCTCGTTGTCGATGCTCTCTTCCACATCTTCGTATCCATCCAATTCCAATACCGATTGGCCTTTCTCTTCGTCTTCCATCCGACCCAGAGTCAGACACTGCTACTCCTTCAGACGCAGCCTTAGTCTTCCCAAACCCCTCTGCTTCCCAACTGCTAGAGCGTCTCTGAGCGAGTCTTTCGAAGATGGCTCGGTGGAGCAGTTTTTGCAGAATAGTTCCATAGCGGACTTCATGCGGTTCAAAAAGGCCGTTGATGGGGGCTGCGCAGAGTTGCAGACTGCTGTGGTCAGGTACAGGAAGAGGTTTCCTTTGTTGCTTTTGCGGCCTTTTCTTCAGGTACAAGCTGGTTGCCTTTTATTTCGCTTCAAGTGGGTGCATCGGTTTCTCGTCGGTTGTTTAATCCGGAGATTCTTGTTGTTTTGGTGGTTTTAGGTGGATTTGGTTTCGACGATTCACATTGCGGATAAAGAGTATGTCTACTTCAGGCAGTTCCCGTTACACTTGTTATTCAATTTATTTTTCCCTTGATTGTCATTTGTTGGTGATATAGTTAACTCTGAATTTCATGTGTTGAATTTTATCCAATGCTTGCTGTACTGGCTGTAGATGTTGGTATTACGACTTGGATATGGAAAGTCTGGAAATAAAGGCTAAAATTTAGGGTCACACAAGAAGGTGGTGAGTTCTTACAAAAATAGATTGGTTGAACATGAAATATGGCGTCTAAATCAGGTATTGGATAGAGGTAGAATCTAACTTCAATTCAATGGACAGTTGTGGAAACCAATTCTTTTCTTTCTTTTTCATTCCCCAGAAGGCGAGGGAAATAGAGATATGAGATGAAGAGATGTCATTGTTTTGTTGTTGGGGTTATCTAGACCATTTGTAAAACAAGCTTTATGTTAAAGATTAGTAGTATATATTAGACATGCGTATTGATATATTGAGTTTTCAAGCCCAGAAATCCGATAAATAAGGGGGACAGCGAGAGAGCATGGTTGAAGGAAAACTTGGATGATTTTAATCTATAAATCAGCAATGAGGAGACTCAATGGTATTTCTGTTTGAGAAAACTCGGTGAATGAGTTAAGAGAATCTGTGGCACTCGTATGGTTTGGTGAGAAATGAATGGATCAGAAGGGGCCTGGGTTCTATTTCCGGGCTGGGCAGGAGTGAATCACAGTTCCAATTTCACTGGTGTCAAAAAAATGGATCTTTCTCATCTTTGTTTTGCTGACGACCATCAATGCTATTTTAATACTAGGAATTTCGACTGAGAATGACAACTTATTCGCTCTGTGGTGAAATTTCTGTACAAGCTGCTATAAGTATGAGAAGGGTAATTCCAAATATAACAGAGATAAATATGACTGCTGTAGTATCTTTTTTTTTTTTGGTTAAAATACATTTTATTCTTTGACAAAAAAATAACATTTGAGAATAAAGATAATAATCAATCCGTATCATTTCTCCATAGTACAAATAATCTGTTAGTACTGCAATCCTTTCGATTCATATGCTAGTAGTTTGGCTTCTGATAATCTCTCAATAACAGGGAGAATTGGAGGATGGAGAGTGTTTGGGCTGCACAAAAAAATACGTTGGGTTTCTTCCCCTCAGTTTAAGTTAGAAATGGAGTTTCATTAGTTCGGTCTATTGGTTTTGTTTCATGCTAAATCAGCTTGAGACTGGAGTGATATCCTTGGTTGGCCTTCAAAAGTTTTCTTTAATTATTACTTGACATTCCACGGCATCACTTTATGATTAAACCTTTTAGCTCAATGAGTTTTATGTTCATAGGAAGGGGGTTTGTAGATATTTGTTTTTGTAGTCTTAGGGAAGATGATATATTCTTGGCTTTGCGTTTGAGCCCTTTCTGAGGGTATTGCAGCTCCCTTGAATTGTAATAACCACAGTTTTATTGTTCTTCTCGCCTTAGTTAAGTGTATTTTCCCGAAACAGTACCAGTATAAATGACTCTGGCCTATATGTGCAGGTACTTTGCAACACTCCAAAAGGAACTTGAATCATATGACTGTGTCCTCTATGAAATGGTCGCTAGTAGAGAGAGTTTAGAAAATAGAAGAAAACAGATTGCCACAAAAAGACTGAAAGGTTCACGCTCACGAGGTCTTAACATACTGGGATTTATCCAGCGACAAATGGCTCGAGTTCTTATGCTTGATTTCCAATTAGACTGTCTTGATTACCAAGCGGACAATTGGTACCACGCAGATCTTGACTATGAGACCTTCAGATTACTTCAGGTCTGTTCTTTTAGCACCCCTACTTAAATTGGTCACATCATTGAGGCTTTTGAAGTGATTGACATTTTCCTTGATTTAATTCATTCCATTCTGCATTGAGGATTTGTATCACTGAGCTAGGTGGCCTAGAGATGCTTATTGCTAGTTGGGATGCTACTCTTCCTGAGTGTGGAAAGAGGCTTGTCTCCAACTGCATTGTGATATTGTCTTCTTTCATTACAATCTGTTTTGCTTTTAGAAAATCCAGTGCTGGGTTTGTCTGAACGTTCTTGTTTTACTTGTCCAATAATGTGCTGCGATGACCTTCTATGTTGTTGGATGTTGTTATGATACATATCGACATATTTTGTTTGCTTCTGAGACTAAATAGTTCAAGATTCACTGCAGTATTTCTGAATACCTTCCGACTTCTAAATCTATTTCTGTCCTATCATTACCTTACAGCTTGAAAAAGGTGAGAGTTTTTTCACTTTTGCAAGAGACATGACTCTTAGATCAACAAAAGCAATGGTGCAGCATGCTTCAATCCCAGATGACCTTGATCCTTGGAGATCAAAGCTACTATGGGCTTCACGTGTGCTTCCTATGCCACTAGTTGGTCTGCTTATCATTGGAACCGTTTGTGATGCGGGAATCCAGGGATCAGAATATCCAGAACTAGAAGCCTTGTCCAGGCTTGATTTCAGCGCTGCCATGAAGGTCTTCCTGGCAAAGCGACTAGCAACTGAGTAAGTATTTCCCAGGTTCGCCTTTACAGATTTAATTTCACATGCTTTGAGCAGCGAAAGTGAATGTTTGATATAAGCTTAACTGACATTTACTGTGAGCTCTCGATCATGATAAGTTCTTTGCCACGGATTACCCGAAAGAAAATCATTAATTAGCTTGGTAGTCCAGTACAGAATCAGAATGCATGAAACTCGAAATGTGCTATTTGTAGAACAATTTTAAAGAAGGAAAGGGTATAACATGTGGGCTGTCTCGAAGAGGATTGTGTAGTTGCACTATGTTTTGTATTCACTCTTTTTAATCTGAGGCCAATACAGAAATCTTGCTTCTTGTTTTTGAAGGTTTACACTGGTGACGGCAGATGTAGAGGAGGGATCTGTTATCATCGGTGAAAGGAATAAAGCTGCCGTTGCGGCTCTCGGAAGAGCAATTGATGAGGGCCACAATAGGATTGCCATACTCTATGGAGGTGGCCACATGCCGGACTTGGGAAGAAGGTTAAGAGAGGAGTTTGAACTTTTCCCTTCCAGTGTACAGTGGACTACAGCTTGGTCAATAAGGAACCGGAATCTAAATAGCGATTCCCTTCCATTTCTGAGGGCATTGGCCAAAGTCTCGGGTTGGCCATTGAACCGCTACCAGACTTTGGCACTGCTCATCTTTTCCTCAGTGCTGGCGTTGGATCTTTGGTTTTGGGAGCTCTTTTGTGGCACGGCATTTACCTGGATCTCACAAACCGTGTCTGAAGTTCTTCAATATGTTGATAGTGCACAGGTGATGTGAAAATCATAATCCAAATGGTTTACTAATAAGGAGACGTTCCTTATTTGCTTTTGTAATTATTTTAAACTTATTCAAAACCAATATTTGAGTACAATTGTTGGTCAATATTTGGCCAATTCTATTGACCATTGTTTTCTATTCATCGTTGGGCACTACGATTTCTTGTTGCAGTGGCCATTCTCAAAAAAGACATCAATAATGCATCTAAGGAATCAGATCTACCTTGGCCCCCTGGTGGAACCCAATTGGCATCACCTGAGAAAAAGTAGATGGAACCACAGACACTCACGTAATTTTTCAGAATTGAATAAACACCCATGAGAAAATACACAAATCCATTTCTCCTTTTTAGTTGCCAAGCATATGTGGAAGCTTTGCACCCCAGATAAGCACTCGATTTCAAACACAATCCTCTGACAAGATCTTGCTTCACCACCAAAAAGGCAGACAGTCCACCTCGTCCAAAATCCAGAGTAACTACCAAATATATGAAGGCTCATAACTTTACTCACTTCTCTCACAACTTTTCTCGCATTGTTTATTGAAGGATTATTAAAAATGCTGAAGAGTTGGCGGAAACTTTTTCGGACTTGCTGAGTAATTCCAGGAGCTAAAAGGAGTCGTAGAACAACTTTAAACAAAGATTGCTTTTGCTGCTATCATGTATGGAGATATCCCCAAGCCAAAGAGTTACAGTGAAAAATGAGATGCAACAGAAGTGGAAGACTTCTTATGACATATGGAACAATATTTTGAGATGACTCGCATTATTGATGATCATGCAAAGGTACAAAATGTCTTCTATTATCTCATTAATAATGCTAATGTGTGGTGGTGTAGGAGATTCCAAGAGGCAGAAAATGGGGAGGACTTGATCAGCACCTATAAGGCGTTTAAGAAGGCATTAAAGAATCAGTTCATTTCCAAGAATGTAGGCTAAAAGGCTCGTGAAACATTAAAGGACTTGAGGCACACCACAACTCTACGAGCTTATGTGGAAGCTTTCACTAAGACATCTCTCCTTCTTAACCAACTTCGTTACACTATTATTTTGATAATAGTGGAATAACAATTTACTAATAGTGTAATTCGTTGGGTCCAAGCCTAAACAAAAAAAGTCTAACTTATCTAGAGTTTCTATACCTGTTAAGATTCCAACTATTTGGAGTTTCTATACCTATAAAGATTTCTACTGTTTTAAGGTCCCTAATTTGTTAGGATTTTATCCCTATTTTGTTTGGGATCTTAATTTGGTTAGTTTTATTTTTCTTGATTTTAGGGATCCTAGATCCTATTAGATTTGGATTTTAAGTATTCCGAATCCTTCTAACATTAGGTTTAGTCGTCTATTTAAAGACATTGTTATTTCAATTGTAAGCAAAACTTTTGGTGAAGAATCTTTTGAGATCAGAAAGAATTTCATTTTTTTCAACTTTGCCTTCTAATTTTGTGTTCTTTTTTTTTTCTTTTTTTTTTTTCAGCCTTTTACATTCCAATTGTTTCGTTCCTGCATTGTCTTTACATTTCAATCCTTTATTTTTCAGTCTTTACCTTTTCAGCAATTTCAATTTATGAAGTTTCTGTTGTTATTCGTTGTCAATCATTCTATAATCCAAAGCTCACACATTGCCCATCACAGAATCGAAGTTCCTCACAGTTTCTTGTAAAACCTGCAATGCATTCATCTGCCTCCTTGGGGTTTGTAAGTGGTGGATAATTGAAGGAGATCAAAGAAACGATCAATGATTTGAATTACTGGAGATTTAAACAATCTAATCCTAGCTCTAGACTTAGTTTCTAAAGCCAAAACTTCAATAGATTTCTTTTCTTTCTAGAAATTGCAATTTGAGTAGGAAAATGCTTAAAAAATTATTTGTCTTGGATAGGTTAAAGACAGTAAGAGGCAGGTAAGTGAAAACTTACCATAGCTTAACGATATTTGAGATGGACAATGGTGTGAGCTTTGGATTATAGAAAGATTGGCAATGAATAACAATAGAAATTTCATAAATTAAAATTGCTGAAAAGGTAAAGATTGGAAATAAAAGATTGAAACGTAAAGCCAATGCATGAATGAAACAATTGGAATGTAACAAGCTAGAAAAAAAGAACATGAAATTAGAAGGTAAAGTTGAAAAAAATGAAATTCTTTTTGATTTCAAAAGGTTTTTCTCCAAAAGTTTTGCTTACAATTGAAATAATAATGTCTTTAAATAGACAATTAAACCTAATGCTAGAAGGATTCAGAATACTTAAAACCCAAGTCTGGTAAGATCCAGGATCTCTAAAATCAAGGAAAATAAAACTAACCAAATTAAGATTCCAAACAAAACAGGGATAAAATCCCAACAAATTAGGGACCTTAAAACAGTAGGAATCTTGATAGGTATAGAAACTCCAAATAGTAGGAATCTTGACAGGTATGGAAATTCTTAATAAGTCAGACTTTTCTGTTTGGGCTTGGACCTAATGAATTACACTATAAGTGAATTGTTATTCCAATATACCTCAAGTGTTAGAAATATTGTTATTCCACTATTATTTTGATGATGATAAAAAGGAAAAATAAAATATTTCATGAAAGAATATTTTAGTGTTAATGTTTAATTATCTTTCATGATTTATATGTTATACATTATAATGATTATATTATAATTTAAACAATTGTTTAAAATTGTTAAATAGTTATTAAGAAGAATAATAATGCTGCCATTATTTGTCTTAACATAAGAACAATAATGCATGAATATTTGTGTAGGTAAAATGGATCATGAAGGCTTAGAATCACATGATCCAATTCAAGATTCATAACTCATTGTGCATGAGTCTAGCCTAAAATTGGAAGCCTAGCGTGACTAGTAGGTATGACCTAAAGGCCTAATGCAAAAGCCTAGTCCAAAAGGAACGTGCGGCCTAGACCTACAAAGCCATGTATGGGCAACCCAAATGCACAAGCGACCCACCTAGGCAACCAAGTTTTGCGTGGACCAAAGTGATGTGTGACCCAGACCCAAAATTTATGTGACACACGCAACCTAAACATCTCACCAAAATGACGAACAATCATTACCGCGACTCGCTGAAAATCTGACATTGATAAGAGTTTCTTTGAAGCCAAAAAATGGTGCAATTGAAAGGAATCAAAGGGAAGAAGATCTCTATGAAGAAAAATCCATAACCTAAGTACTTAAAGAAGGATTAAATCAAGATGACTCGACTTGTTCTTCGTAACCTGATGGGTTCTGTGTGACCCGATTTATAGAAGTTGAATAAGTGATGATTGTGAAGGATTTAAAGCAAAGAAATTGGTACATCTATTGAAAAGAAAGCCAATCTATTGTTTAGAAACATACTCACGAAGATTCAACTTAAAAGTGAAGTGATTTGAGGAAGATTCTTTATGAAATCTAGGAACCCGACCCATGACCTGGAAATGAAGAAAGAAATATCTTAGTTAAACAATGCACTTTGAGAACATTTTTGAATCAAAACAAAGAAACAACTCATCCTTGATACTATGTCTTTCCAATGGCATGAAAAGTAATCACAAATTCTCTCTAACGGGAAGAAAATTTGAGGAAGTCAAAATGGTTATTTTCTCTGAGGTTTGACATAAAAGCACATCTCTCTACTTTATAAGATACAACATACAATTCTATTGAGCTCGAAGAGGTGAAAATGAAATGGGATTGAAAAGCTAAAGCTGATTTGAAATCTTGGTGAAGTTCTTCTACTTTATTACTCTTTAAAGATTGCTTGAGAGTTCTACTTGTATATATGTTGATTAAATTCTGAATATTATTATGCACATATACTTATTTGTAAATTTGAAACCCTAACTCTATAATCATTTGGGGGTTTCGTGATTAGGGCTTGATTTATTATCTATTATCTTTAGAAAGCCCACATTTTCCATATATATTTCATATCGTAAGGGAATTGCTTGAGTTTGTAAAAGGTTTGAGAGACCTTGAGTTATTGTTAATGTGTGTTGAGACACACATTTTATTGTAATCTTTGTTGGAAGGATTGTATATTGTGGGAGAACATTTTCTCCTTATCAGTAAGTAAAGTAGACTTCAATTGGTTGGGTTGAAGGAAGAAGAGAGTGGACGTAGGTGTGAATGCCGAAACACTGCGATAAATCTTATGTTTGTCCATTATTGTTTTGGTTTGTTGTTTATATTGCCACTTGGTATGTTGTTTGAGTTTCTTATGTTTAAAGAATCTGAAATAATAGGCATAGAGTTGAATAACCAATTCAACCCCCCCGCCCCCCTCTTTCTTGGTTAACCATTATACCTAAAAATTGGTATCAAGAGCTAGGTTCTCTGATTGAAGGCTTAACATCCTTGAGTAGATCCTTATAATGGCTTTAGAGAAAGATGTAGTTGTTTTAGGGTTCAACAAACCACCATTGTTTGATGGTATCAACTATAGACACTAGAGACAGTTCATGCAAGTATTTATTATTGGTCAAGACCTAGAAGCATGGTAAGTTATTAGAAAGATACTACAATACCTGAAACTGATGATTGGAATGAAAATCATGCTAAGATTATGGGGTTGAATGCTAGAGCCATGAAAATGATATATAGTGGCTTAAAAGCTCATGAGTTTAACAAAGTATCTTTTTGCCTCATCGGTAAAGGAATTTGGGATAAGTTAGAAGTCATTTATGAAGGTACAAATAAAGTCAAGTCTTCCAAAGTTACTATGCTTACACATGATTATGAATTGTTTACCATGAAAGAATATGAAAATATTAGTGAAATGTTTGGTAGATTCTCTGAAATTGTTTTTGAACTTAGATTGCTAGGTAAGACATACACAAATCAAGAATTAGTTAGGAAAATGTTAATTTCTTTACCTAAAAGTTAGGATCTTAAGAAAATGGCTATAGAAGAAGTAAATGATTAAGATAAACTTCGCTTAGATAACTTGCTAGGATCACTAAAGACTCATGAAATGCAATTAATGAGAAAAGAAAGAGAAAAAGAAAATAAGATGTCCATTGCTCTAAAGGCAAATGTAGAGAATGATGAAAATTCATCTTTGGATGAAGAGAAACAAGTAGAAGTAGCACATCTTTGTTTAATGGTAGTAGCAACCATTGAAGAAGATTCTGAGGTAAATGATACTGAATTTGTAAATGACGATGAGTGTGATATAGAAACTGTATTTTTTGATTTAGTTGAGTATGCAAATAAGATGAAAAATAAATATAGAAAGATGAAAGAAAAATATAAGTTTGTCAAAGCTGAAATTGATGGTGCAAAAGATATTCCTAAAATTCCTGCATCTTCCTTAGATGAGGATGATGATATATTTGAAAATGCTTGCACAAAATCTAATGTATGCTCCATGAATGGTACATGTTCTGACCTAGGTAAAAAGAATGATGATATGCTAGAATCAATAAACTCTTTGAATGAAAAGCTGTCCAGCATGCAATTTGGGAAAGATGAACTTAAATGCAAACTAAGGAAGTCAAGTTTGGTGGTTGAAGAATATGAGAAAATGAAGAAACAATATGAACTAGTTGTTTGTGAAAATTTAAGCATGAAACTTGAAATCAAAGAGCTAAAAGAAAAAATTTTATTCCGTGAAAACAAATCTGAAACTAATAATAGCATGCTTACTTGCTCTGATTTGGATGAAAAACATGAGTATATGATAAATGAAATTGATTTTTTAACTAGAAAGCTATAAAATGTTCAATGCCTAGGAAAAGAGCTTGAAAACAAGTTAGAAAGTTCAACATGTTTGCTGAACAGGTTTGCTAATGGTAGTTCCATGTTAGAAAAGATATTTAATCACAAAGAGGCATGTATGAAAAAGCTGGTATAGGTTATAAATCAAATGAAAATTGCATGACTCCATTGTATGATAAATGTTGATATTGTAAATATGTTGGTCATTCAAAGACACATGTCCTATTAGGCTTAGAAGACTATATAGGATGAAAAAAGTATGGATGCCTAAATTTTTTAGTAATACTTGTTCAATTAACTCTCATGGACCCAAGGAAAGAAAGGTACCAAATTTGCAAGCTCCTTTGTTCGTGTCTATAGGTTATGAACAAAGATGTAGCAACTAGTTTAGTGAGTTAGTAACAAATGAGGATCCATTATATATGAGTAAAAATATATACAAGTAATTCTTCATTTTGTTATTCAAACAAAAAGTAGTGTTTCAAGAAAAACATGCACGATTCTGTTTTGAAGTTGGTCATCCTTGCTGAAACTATTTGTTTAAAATGAAATCTTTGGGTGATTGTCATGTATTTCCGTGGATGTTTCATGATGCATGATTTGCAACAAACTTATATGCTGATTGAGTGTAATTTCTATCACAAAGTGATGTATCCTTGCTGAAAATTATTGGACTGTATGGTAAACAATATTTTCTTTGTGACAAGAATGCTAAACATTTTGTTAATAAATATCATTTGATGATAAACTATGCTAAAATTGATGGATCAAATCAATCCAAATATCCATCATTTTAGTATGCTAACATGATAGTGGTAGCATAAATTAAAATATTTGTTTCATGTTACAAGTTGGTTCGTATTGGAAAGTTTTTATTGCTTAAGGTGAATATACTTTTCTAAATCTAAAATTATTAACTTTCCTTGATGACTTATAAGATTGAAATGTGCATGGTAGAGAAGATGAGAGTAAGGCATATGATGTGAGTAGTATCTCATTTCTTGAAAGCTTAAATGATTGCATAGTTTGAGGGGGAGTTATGCAAATTCTTATGATTTTTACTCCTACTGAAATGACTAGATAAATAGAGAAGAAATTCACTAGTCAAGTTTCCATTGTGAAAAATTGCTTGGAATATTTACAGATTGTTTCTATTCAATGTGATGAAGTTTTGAAACAAATCATGCTTTACACTTTGCTGTAAATTATTGTTCATTTACTGCATAAACAATCTCATAATACAGCAATATGATATGAAAAGTTTCCTGTGGAACATATATTCAAATGATAACTTGAATTGCATCAAACTTAAGTATTGTGCTGCTTCACATATATTTTGCATTCAATTGACAATGAAAATAAGGGAGAGCAAAGGCTTATAGAACACTCCATGTACTTGGTATGCTTTTCAACTCACTCTTACATCGATAATACTTTCAAAAGAGAAAGGATTTAAAGATGTTTTAACACTATGTTTTTCTGCTATGATGTATTTGCTGTTGTTAATCAAAAGAATACAAAAATCACACAACATGATATATATGTGCAAAGATGCATTTTGCTGAGGCATAAAGTATAAACATGAAACACATACAACATGATTATATAAGCATATACTTTGCTGAATGTTTGGCATGAAGTGAATGAATGTGGTACTTGTGTTTGTTGTTGCAAATAATATAAATGCAAAAAAGTTCATGCAGCAAAATATAGAGATGAATATGAAAAACATTCAATGTTATATGTATGTGTTGAGACCTTGCATTGCACTTATTGTGATTATATGAGAGAGAAATTATAGCATTTTAATTCTCTATCCTAGAAGTGTATTTCAAATGTTTTGATTCCATCTCTTATAAAGAGTGTTGGTTGGATGAATACATATGAATAAATATGCTTCACTTGTTCTTGATTGGTTAAAATGACTTGAGAGGAAGCTACTCTTAAAGGGGAGTTGTGAAAGCATGGTTGGATGACATTATGCTGAGTGTGATTGCTAAAACATACATTATCTTTATTTGCTTTATTATTGTTTGATGTTTAATAAAGATAAACATACATTATTTTTTATCTTTATTATTTACATCATTTAAGGGGAGCCTTTAAACATTTCAAGTATGCATTTCTTGCATCTCTTGTATTTCCTATTTAGATGATGTCAAAAAGGGGAGAGATATGTGCACATGAAAATTCTTTCATTATGTCTTCATGGTGTCAAAAAAGGGAGATATATATAGATGAAAATCACTTTGGTTATCTCTACTATAAGTTAGCACAAGAGGGATTTGTGTTGGAAACAAAACTTGTATGTGGTATGCAAAGATTATCATGAAATATTTAGTTTTTCAAGTGAAAGTTTTGTCATCATAAAAAAGGGGGAGATCGTTAGGAATATTGTTATTCCACTATTATTTTGCATGACCTAGACTCGAAACTTATGTGACACGCATGACTTGACCATCTCTCCAAGTCAAGTTGAATGAGTGATGATTTTGAAGGATTTGAAGCAAAGAAATTGGTATATATGTTGAAAAGGAAGCCGATCTATTGTTTAGAAACATACCTATGAAGATTTAACTTAAGAGTGAAGTGATTTGAGGAAGATTCTTTGTGAAATCCAAGAACCCGACCCATGACTTGAATGAGCTTCGCAAGACCTAAAAATGAAGAAAGAAATATCTCAGTTAAACAATGCATTTTGAAAAAATTTCTAAATAAGAACAAAGGAGCAACTCACCCCCGATACTTTGTCTTTCCAATGGCATGAGAAGTAGCCATAGATTCTCTCTAATAGGAAGAAAATCTGAGGAAGTCAAAATGGCTATTTTCTATGAGATTTAACATAAAAGCACATATTTCTTCTTTACAACATACAAAACAAAATTCTATTGAGCTCGAAGAGGTGAAAATGAAATGAGATTGTGAAGCTTTAGCTGATTTGAAATCTTGGTGAAGTTCTTCTACTTTATTACTCTTCAAAGATTGCTTAAGATTTCTGCTTGTATATATGTTAATTAAATTCTAAATATTATTGTGCACATATACTTATTTGTAAATTTGAAATCCTAACTCTATTATCATTTAGGGGTTTCATGATTAGGGCTTGATTTGTTATTTGTTATCTTTAGAAAGCCCTTAACTTAGTAATTTCTTATATACATTTCATATCTTAATGGAATTGCTTGAGTTTGTAAAAGGTTTTAGAAACCTTGAGTTGTTGTTGATGTGTGTTGAGGCACATATTGTATTGTAATCCTTGTTGGAAGGATTTTATGGTATGGGAGAATGTTTTCTCCATATCAATGAGTAAAGTAGACTTCAATCGATTGAGTTGAAGGAAAAAAATGGTAGATATAGGTTTGAGTGTCGAACCACTGTGGTAAATCTTGTGTTTGTGCTTGTTGTCCATTATTGTTTTGGTTTACCATTTATATTCTCACTTGGTATGTTGTTTAAGTTTTTTGTGTTTGAAGAATATGAAATAATAGACATAGAGTTGAATAACCAATTTAATGTCCCCCCTTCTTGGTTGGCCATTATACCAACATGCTTCATAAACATTACGAAGCCAAAACTAACTTATCTTAAGCTTAAAACACATAATATAATATATTAGAATGATCAATATTGAAATACACACATGCTGATCCAAACCATGTTCAAATTGGACCATCCATGTGCCTTCACACACCACCATAAGCATTCTGGTCAACTTGGTTGATTGTTGACCATATTGGGTTGACTTGTTGACCTATTGACTGAATCGGGTTGGCCTATTAACCCATTGACTCGTTGACTGAAATGGGCTAGATCGTGTTAACCTGAATGGGCCAAACTGGGCTCACCTAAGTGGGCCAAATTAGGCTAACCCGAGTCCAAATCAGGTCAAGAACCCTTCAATTGGGTTGAAAAGCAACATAAACAAATTTGTTTGCAAAACCTTCAATATGTGCAATTCTACATGGATTCACTACTAGAGCAGCGTAGAGTGTTCAGTGAAATTTAGATGCAAGTGAATATGTCAAACAAATAATATAATGATAAGAAAAGTATCATCCCGTAGAGATTGGTGAATACTAAATTAATTAAGTACTAACAATGAATTAATCCTAAAATTTATCTAGCAAATAAAAAAAATTGTTGATGATAAATTAAAATTGAAAATTTCCAAAACGAAAATTCAAGACTAGTTGAAATTGTATCCAAGTAAGAAAAATCAATATGAGAAACATGTTAGAGCATCTGATTTCACCATACCTACTAGATATGAATTTTCATAGTTTATGGCTACAAGAATGATAATACCTATGTGATAGCGGAGCTTCCTAATTTATTTATTATCCTATGTCTAGGTATAGTAAACCTATTTATTTCATTAATTCACTATATCTCTATATGTGAATTGAAACAAACCAAATGTATTAGGATCTATGAACATTCATAGTTTAAATCTTTTGATCATCTTATCACCAAAAGCCATACAAACAACATGGTATATGTCTATCAATATTTAATTCATGGTTATATATTACAAAAAGTAACTATACATTATCACATCTTAGTCTTAAACATGCACATCAAATCATTCAAGTGGTGGCTAATCATTTAAAAACATTTAGCATAATAATATATAACTCACATAAATAAAATATCTTGCAAAGCATAGAAACTTATAAAATTCACATCATCATAGTTAGGCTACATCGTCACTCTAACAAAAGAAATTTAGAACATAATGAAATAATAAATCAAAGCAATGGTAGAAATTAAGCAAAACATCTTAAATAAAAAACAGGAAAGTTGTCACCACATTGTCTTTTCTTTAAGAATTTTTTGCAAAATTCCTACAAATCAAACCCAAATCAAGAATGGTATAAAGTAAATGTAAGCTTTTGCACCTTTATCACTCTTTTTTTCTTTATTTTTTCTCTCTTATTGGTTCCCGGCAACACACGTTTTCTCCTTCTTTTTTTTCTCTTTCTCTTTCCTCTCTTTTCTTTCTCTTGTGCAGTGCCTCCCCTCTTAATTCACATTTTCACATTTTTTATATCTCCCCTTGGGCAACGTGCCCTATTTGCACTCTTCACAATTCACTTTTTGCTCTACTTTTACGTTTTTGCCTTTCTTTTCTTTTCTTTTTTTCTTTTTTTCTTTTATTATGCATGTTGCCTTGTTTTGTTTCTTCATGTTTCTTTCTTTTCTTTTCTTCTTTTCTTTTTCTTTTGTTGCTCATGCTCTTTTGGGGTTTGCTGTATAAATAACACAAATTTAAATAAATATATGAAAACTTAAATATTATCTTGCAAAACTTATATTATTTATATCCTAAAATAATTAAAATAACTTTATAAAAATAAAGTTATTATAGAGCTGCCAAACGATGGTGAAAAACACCCCATTTGGGCCAATTAATTCCTAAAATCAATGAAATATAAAAATTGATTCATACTTGCAAAATAATTGGAAAAACCAGTTGTAGATTCAATTAAAGCATCTAATCAGTGTCCAAATTTGTTGATTTACACTATCTTGCAATGAAAATGCCAACAATTGCATAGAGCATTTCAATCGGATAGATCCATTCGGATTTGGTCTAATTTTAGAATTTTGGTTTTTTTAAGTAAAAAAAAAAAAATTGTCCATACAAAACTTGCATAAAAATTAAAAAGCCCCAAAAATCAACCTAATAAAACCAACTTTTTAGGTCTTAAACTTGATCTATGATGTCTTTGATACCACATGTTAGAAAGCTTTAGTCTTAAAAAGGCAAAACAAAACAAAATTAGATCTGAGTAATTAGATCTAAAACACCAATCACTAAATCAATAAGCAAGTATATAATAAAGAAAGGTTATTGTTCTTGTGATCCATGCGATCTATATCAAAGATCCATAAATGTGGAATGATCTTTTGGCTTGAGTGCTTATCCTCTATTCTTATACAAAGATGCACTAACTTGATGAGAGAACCAAAGGAATTATGGCTTTTGCAAAAATGAAAAAAAAAAAAAAAAAACTTGGAACCCTAATTTTGTATGGTACACATTTATACATTAAGTTAGAGGATAGGTGTTGGATCCTATAGCAACCTAAGAGAGGGGAGGGTAAATTAGGTTTATCAAAAATCCTTTAGTCTTTTTTTCATTTTTCTTATGTTAAACAATAAAGGCAGTAAGTAAAGTTATCACATAAGACAAAGACAGATTTTTGGAAGGTGGTTCTACCCAAGCCACCTCAGCACCTACTCCACCCCATTTTAGCAACAACCTACTAGAGTCACTCTCTAATCAATTACCCAATTGATTACAAGGGATAACCAATCTCTCAAACTCGGTTACAAGAGAGAACCAATCCCTTAATCCTAGTTACAAGGAAGAATCACTCCCTCAATCCTAGTTACAAAGGATAAGCAATCATTTAATCCCAATTACAAATTCTCTCCCCAAGAATTTAAACAATGAGTAACGATTAAATACAAATTTCAAATTTAGCTTCTGTAAGATATAAATTCAAGTTCAGAAGTTTCAAACAAGTATTAGTGACTTACTACAGAATGATATGGACAAAAGCCCCATATTCACATACACCCTAGCATTGTTCACTTGTATGAAATCAGCTCAAGTAAGATATGAATTAAAGAGCAAACTGATTTCCTAAGCTTCAAATAAGTGCAAATGTTTGATCTAAAGTAGTATGGATAGAAGCCCCAATTTCTCAAATCGTAGCACTATTCACCCGAATCAAATAAGCTCAATTATGATATCAATTGAAAATCAAATTGATTTCCTAGTAAGAATATCAAAGCAGTAATGAGCTTAGAATAGAATCACCGAATGATTTCGTCAACTTGATGAACTTGATTTGCTTGAGAGAAGATTGATGAAATTCCACTTCAAGAACACTTAGCTTCTCTAATTTTCGTTCTACTTCAAAACAATCAAACTTCTATCTCTTATATAGCATAAAGAGAACTCACCTTTCTCATTCTAATGAGTCGTTGATCCAACAATCTCGTTGACTTCCCACCTTCTCTTTTTCTTCCCGTATGTTCTTCCTATTGGAGGCCATTTTGAGATAAGAGTGTCAGGCTGTGATTCTATCTGAATTCGTTCAAAACCCTTATCCAAAATGCAGCCGTTTTGGCTAAGTCATTAATTTTGCAATTTAGATCCCGCGGAGCTAATTTCGGGTTACTAGGTCAAAATATGGGTTTCACTCAAATCTTCCTCAAATCTCTTCAATCTTGAAGTAAATCATTGTAGGTGCTTCACAGATTGATAGATTAACTTCTTCTTTTTAAAAGCCTTATGAAATTGTTTTCAAAAACTCTCTAATCTACTTCCAATTTCTCTTTTGAGCAGTTAGGGTACAAACTCGAAAAACTCCTCAATTTCTTAAAATTAATGTTCTCTGAGGAATGGGTCTTTGATTTTTCTTCACAAAAATGTTCTACTCTTTGTTAGCTTTCAAATGACACCTTTTCCAGCTTGAGTAGAGTAGTTTCTAGTGTTGAGCTTTAGGTGGCGGCGACGTCAAGCGGGTCAAGTTGGGTTATAGGTGTTTAATTTGGATCGGGCATTTTTGGATCGCAAGTGAATAGTACTATTTTTCGTGAATAGTAACTATTTTGGTGAACAGTACTGGATCGTAGGTAAGACAATTTAGGTTAAGAATCACGCGGGCTGGACTGCGTTAGTTCAGGCTTCCTTTGATTGGACCTATAGAATAATTCCAGCATTATCTTTCTTATTGAATTAATAAATAAGCAACCAATAGTTATAATATTTTCATATTATAATTTCTATTTTTCTCATCATTAAAATGTTAATATATTCTAATTTCATTACAATATATTCCAACAATAGGACTTAGTCCAAACCTTATGTACTACTAAAAAGGTTTGCTCATCATAGCCTTATTTGGTAAGCCATAACCTATGCCAGCAAGTCCATATTCTAACAATCAAGAACCCACATGTCTCACTTTATTATACCAATCATTAATATAAGCCCATTTTTGGTAAGCCAAATGAAATTGGGCTAACATGCAAGACATCCCCTTTTAGGGTTCCTTATCATTTCCATGCTGAAGTAAAGATTCACTAGGGCCTTTCTATCCTCACAAGTGTTTCCCATCCTGGGTGGATAAGCTCTTATATGAATGCCTACCCAAGTATATAGAGTCCCTCCTTGAAGAGTAAATGCTCATAGCTTCCTCTTCCACCTAGCTTAGCTACCTTTACAACTTAGGTGCCTTGGTATTCAACTTCCTTACTAGTTCTCTCACATAAGGAGGGTATTTCCCTCATTTCCCAAGGTTAACTCTCGAGCTAACCTATTAATTTCTCCATCTCAAGCCATTGAGACCATTAATAGAGTATTTAAGCTCCACTGACCCTCCAAAGGTCATCTTGTCCATGTGGTAGCTCCCTATTGCTCAGCCACTATAATAGTTAACTTTCTCCATGTGGCAATTCTTCATTGGTCCTAGCCTATCCAACGAAGGCTCGACATTCATTCCAACATTGAAATGTGATTACCTTCTCGAACAACTATCTACCATGCTAACATTAATTGACACCTACATTGTTCTATGCATCAATCACCTTGCATGTGTGCACTGAATCTCTTGGCAAGCTCCTCACCAATGTTTGTGCCTTTGACTCTAGGCAACCCATGCATGTCTCCCATAAGCACACACCCACTTCTCCCTCAGACAAGGTTGGCTTGACCTCAACATCTTTTCACACCTTGGCAATCCTTTTATGCACCCAGCATGCCTACATGCCTTGGCTATCTCCTTAGTCTTAATAGTCCTTTTGCCTCAAAGGCTTTTCAAAAGTTAAAGTAGACAATGAGCTCTACATTATTGTCAACACCATTAGATTTCAAGAAACCATTTATCATGGAGATAAATGCTAGTTATGAAGGCATAAGAGCAATACTAATATAGAGTGGGCAATTGATAACATATCTCAACAGGGCCTTAGCTACGAAATACTTAGGACTATCCACATATGAGAAAGAATTATTAGCTATTATGTTAGCGGTGCAAAAATGGAGGTCGTACTTACTAAGGAATCACTTTATAATCAAAATAGACACTCAAGCTTGAAGCATTTGTTGGAACATAGAGTTACTACACCTACATAACACAAGTAGCTCACTAAGCTTCTAAACTTTGATTATGAGATCCAATATAGGAAGGGAATTAAGAATCAAGCTATTGATATGACCTCTAGGATGTTATGTGTGGGTTTCATATTTCACATAGACATCGGCTTCTTTTCATGATATTACTTATAATCATGCATGGCGAGAGAGATGAGAAGGTTTAGGCACTTTGGATCAACATTAGAGACATTGGATTCTTCCTGCTCAATTGCATTCATTACTTCTTGTATTACATCTATGTTTCTTGCCACAATGATTAAAACATTGATGCTTTGCCTATAACTTAAGGTTCTACTGTTATAGTGCATTGATTAAATTTTAAGCTTAAAGAGTGTTCGATTCTTAGGAAAGGTGTTTCTTAGAATGTTTGTTGTCATATTTTGCTAGTAGATGATATACTTTTTGGCTTCGTGTTTGAGCCCTTATACTCAAAGATTTATGTGAATTATGTACAAAAAATATATACAACAAACATTATGAAAATCGAAGTTTTATACAGTTTAATATAAACTTTTCCATATATTTACAAGAGCAATAATATACTCCCAAAGAGATTTAACCTTCTTCCTATGGTATGTTTCTCTATGATTAGGATACTAAGTTGGATTGCAAATGAATAATCTCATCTTATCAATGTTTCAATTTAGGATTTTCTTCTATTTGTTATCACCAATATGAACATAAGTAATAAAATTTCCTAAGAAGAAGCACCATTGTTGTTGAATAATTGAGATGAAGCGATCAAAATCAAGTAATTGCTTTCATGTGGTCTCTGTCTATCAATCTTTTTTTTCTTTTTTCTGTAAGCAATTTCAGTCTATATTCTGATTTATGAAGCTAGAGGCATCAAGCTTTGAATAATTTCATTGACTTTTCCACTTAGTTGAGCAATGATCTAAGTGCAAGATGCAGTGGGAGGAAGCTCCAAAAACCCATCACCTCTAACTTGTTTTAGCAGAGTTGGCCTGTCATTCCACCTAATTCGAATAACCGACCCATCAATACTTCTGTGGGTTGATTGAGGAGACTACTTTTCTCTCAAATTTGAAGTTTGCACGGTAAGTTCTATCCCGAAGTGACATCGACTGATGAGTTGATTTCCAAATGCAAAAGCATTTTATAGTTGAAGAAATTGCAACTTGTAGTTGAGCACGAATCTTTGAAGCTTTGATGCATCTAGCTTTATTGATATTACAATATTTCTTTGATTATTCGTTGTGTTAACAAATATACCAAGATTTCGCTAAATGGTACAAAGTTTTGCGATGTGATATATGTATGTGAAGGGCCACACATGCAGAAAGTATATTTGGTTTACTGGCTATGTGAAGGGCCACACATGTAGAAAGTATCATTGGTTTACTGGCTATGGGAAAAGCCAAAATGAATAAAAGATGAAGAACAGGCACTCCCCGACAAAAGCACAGTGAAGGGTTATTCTCACTGGACCACAAGACCACGACAGTCTGAAAGCAACACTCTCAATTTACAGGAGTAAAAATTCTCTACATCAAGTACAGTTTTTTCGATTTGGAGATTGGCAATGGAGGTCTCTAGTCTTTTCTCACGCTGTCTTTGGGTGGTTGTCCTTCTGACTGCTGTTATAAAGTAAGGGCAAAAAGGTATCATTTAGTGAATATGTAGATAAATATCACCAAAACCTACGGGATTTTTAGGTTTATAATCCTTGGTTTTATAATTAAGTAATAAGATTTATCTCTTTTACATATAATGAATATGGCACACTATTATATTAATAATATGAGACATGAAATGTCAACATATTTTTTCATTTCATATATAGAACACTTCTCTCATTTAGCGACTTAGTGATTGACTACTGGCCACTCAAGGCTTAGATCTCAGGTCAACATCTCATATCCCTAAATTATTTTTACTTTTAAAAAATACAATATACTAATATATTAATAAACTAAATAGATATTTCACTTAAAACTTAAAACTAGTCTAATGACATGTTATAATATGTATTTCCTGTCTTCGAATATTTGATACTTTCAAAATGAGATGCATAATGTATAAAAAATGATGGGATACACTAATTCTCAAACTATTTACCTTTGTTCTTCAACATCCCACTCTACCTTTCTCTTTCTCACACTCTGTTGTCCCTTTCGCCAAAACCAGAGAAGCAAAATGATCTTCTAGTTGTTAATCAGCTTTTACGATTAGGGAGATGAATGGGACAATCCTCTTCTGTTAGTCTACCTTGTTGGGCTATTAGTTGCCAAAAGATGAACAAAAAAGAAAAAGAAATAATGCCTCATGCGTTCTCAAGTCTTCCCCCAGCGGGAGTGCTTGTCGCCTTGTATGACGATGGAACTTTGTCTCCTCCCCGTAACTAATCCTGAGAATACACGGAGAGACCTACCGCTTGAAGCAACAAAAACTATCACCAAAAAGAAATCTTGTCACATCAAATAGCGAGTTTAGAATTGTCCTAAGCACAGTAGCACAGGCTGGACATTGTTTATCTGGAAGGATTACGATCATCCCAGATAAGCTTCACTTTTCTTAGGATCTTCTTTTTGCAATGTGAAAGATAATATTCCTTTGAGATCTGTGTTCACACTAGCGTTGTCAGCCTCTTTGTCACTGCTTTCCATGTAGTGCTGTTTCTATCTGGCTGCTGGGAATATGCCAATTAGAAATTTCAACTTTCCAGATTCAACACCTTTTAGCAATTACGTGGGGAACTTATAGGGATTCCGCACATCTTATGATGGGCCATGAGAGGACAGATTTTTAAATATGATATTATTGGAGTTGTAAGTTGGAATACAATATTCAACATTTTCTCTATGGTTTAGAACAAACAAGAAACCAGAAAGGTTGCGGGTCTGCTTCTGCTTAAGAAAGGGATCTTCTTGTATTTTGATTATGATTGGAAGCTTATCTTCAACAAAACAGGGTATAGTGATGCGCTGCATGTGAGCTGGTCTTGGCGTTAACCTAATTAAGAACAAAAGGTTAATAACTCCACGTGTAATTATAGTTTGCTGTCATATAAAGCCAGCGCATCGTGGACCAGAAGAAATTATTTTGGGGGGTCTCTAAGACGGCCTTCCATCATGGCAGTAGCGGTAATGCACAAAAGGTGCTCTCTCGGTCCTCTTCTTTTTATGTGTTTCTTTATTTATCTGATTAACTGTGCCATTTCAAGAGGCGTGTGTCAGCAGCGTGGCTTGCATGCTTTGCAAAAAGCCACTTTGGAAAAGACAGTGACTTTCTGAATCCATCTTCATCAGAGAAATAGGAAAACGGGTTTGGGTCGTCTTGGAGATCTGAATCCTTATTGTTTTTCTGGCGAAGACTGGATGTTTAATTCGTGTTTTGTTGCTCATTTCAGTCACCGAGTTATCGGCATTTATTGGGTTTCATATGGTCCTAGGTTATAAGGTGGAGACATATCCTCTTCCCTGAGTTATTTTCAGTCCCTTGGAGAGGCCCGCAATCGCATTCCATCTTCATCAGAGATGCAAATCAGTTCTGCTATGGAACCAGAGAAGCACCATGACTACCACTTACTTCCTGATTCAGGATCCCCTTCGCACGTGGAAACTGGTCTGGGGAGTGGAAGACGAAGAGAAGCACCCTATCAGAAAGACGATGCTCCAGATGGTGCTTCTGTACGTGGCAAGGCTTACCTCAATAAGTACGTACTTGCCGGTGCTGTTTTGGCTTCCACAAATTCTATTCTATTGGGCTACGGTAAGATTTTTGCTTTATTCAAAGAGCTTGATCTCCATGGAATTTGGATCTCTTATCATAATTTTTCGGAAAAGAACGCTAAAGCCGAAAACTTTGTCATTTAATTAAGGCTTTTTTACTTGCTAAAGTTTGTTTTTGTTTTTGACTGGGAGTGGCATTGCGTGAGCAGATATTGGGGTGATGAGTGGCGCAGTGCTTTTCATCAGGGAGAACCTCGATGTTACATCAACTCAAATAGAGATCTTGGTAGGTTGTCTGAATGTTTGCTCTTTGATCGGATCGCTTGCCTCGGGTAAGACTTCTGACTGTATCGGCCGGCGCTATACCATTGTCCTAGCAGCAGCGACATTTCTGATCGGAGCCCTCTTCATGGGCCTTGCCCCATCATTCCCGTTTCTGATGGCTGGAAGAGTAGTGGCCGGCATTGGAGTCGGCTACTCCCTTATGATTGCTCCGGTGTACGTGGCTGAGCTCTCCCCAGCCCTTACTCGAGGCTTTCTCACTTCCCTCCCTGAAGTCTTCATCAATATTGGAATTCTTCTCGGTTACATTGTCAACTACGCCTTATCAGGTCTCCCGCCGCACATAAACTGGAGGCTAATGCTTGGACTTGCGGGTTTGCCAGCAATTGCCGTTGCAGTGGGTGTATTAGCAATGCCAGAGTCACCCAGGTGGCTGGTCATGAAAGGAAGGTTAGGGGAAGCAAAGCAGGTTTTGATCAGTGTATCAGAAACCAAGAAGGAAGCTGAAGAGAGATTGGCAGACATGGTGAAAGCTACTTCTTTCTCGGGACATGATCCTTCTTCAAGCAACTGGAGTGGGCAAGGTGTCTGGAAAGAACTACTGCTAAGACCAACTCGGCCCATCCGCCGGATTCTCATTGCTGCCATTGGGGTTAACTTTTTCATGCAAGCCTCTGGCAATGATGCGGTTGTGTATTACAGCCCGGAAGTGTTCAGGGCCGCTGGAATCCACAGCAAGAAGCAGCTTGTAGGTGTTACTGTAATTATGGGGATTGCCAAGACTTTCTTCGTTCTAATATCAGCCCTCTTCCTGGACCGGTGCGGCCGCCGGCCCCTCTTGTTGTTGGGCTCAGCCGGCATGGCCGTCTCACTCGCCGGCCTAGGCCTGGGCTCCAAGTTTCTCGAGTACTCCAACAGCAAGCCTGGCTGGGCCATCGCCCTATGCGTAGTGGCTGTGTGCGCTACTGTTTCATTCTTTTCCATTGGGCTGGGGCCTATCACATGGGTTTACTCGTCCGAGATTTTCCCATCGAGGTTAAGGGCACAAGGTTCGAGCCTCGCCATCTCGGTGAACCGGTTGGTGAGTGGGCTGGTCGCCATGACATTCCTAAGCATTTCCAGGGAGATAACATTCGGAGGCATGTTCTTTGCCCTCGCCGGAGTCATGGTGGTGGGTACACTTTTCTTTTACTACTACTTGCCGGAAACGAAAGGGAAGAGCCTGGAAGAGATTGGGGCTCTCTTTGAGGACGAATCCCATGATCAGAATCCGAAATTTTTTGTTTCATAGGACAAACCTTTCCCACTCTGCATTTCAAGAGTCACGGTTTCCACCGTATTTAACAAAGATGGTGATCAGGTTCCTTCTTAGTGTCTTGTAGAGTGCCGTGTTTGGTAGTGGTGTGGGAAACGTATCAAACTTCATCCAGAACCGGAAAAGACGTGGATTTTGCCTAGTTCAATGGAGATTGTGTCGTATAAGAGAGTTGCATATGTTGAAGAAATGTGGAAACTCCAAGATTGGATAGAACTTTAAAATACTTCCGCTATTATCTTATAATGCCGTTAAAAGTCTCATTGAGAGGATTTTAGTTTGCTTTTACTAAAGTCTTTCTGATCATTTTGTACCCATATATATGTATTCATATACACATGAAGTTTGTGCATGTTGTAATATACCCCCATTCTGGATTTATTTGCTTTTATTTGATAATCATGTGAAGTATACAAATTGAATCTCTGATAGAGTTGGCATTTGCGTGCATTAATGGATATGGATAGAACAAATCAGCGGGATGGATTTCTTTCCGTCTTGTACCTTTCCATGATTTGGAGGAGAACGAAGCAAAAGTGGGCACATTTTGGATAAAGAAACAAATGCAAGGCATTTATGGGGACTGTTGCCGAACGTTTTCTTCATTCCCTCATCATGCCAGCTTAGATTTCTATACTTCATGCCATTTGTCTCTGTTCTGAAGCCAACCGAAACCCATTGCTCTCACCTAACTTGCACTTCAGTATCTTTTTCACTCACACAAAGAAACTGATCCAAAGACTCAAAGCAGATTATAGGGAGAACCCGCGCAGAGATAGCGGCTGCGGCGCCGGATTCACAATGGACACCACTGAGGTCTGTACCCAAAAAGACGAAGGACCCGCCCGTGATTTTCAACATAGAGACGGTCGGCTCAACAAGTACACACTCTTTTGTGCGCTGTTGGCATCTACAGACTCCATTCTTTTGGGTTATGGTGAGTCAAATCGATTCACTTTTGCTTCGTTTTCTCAATAATTGGTCTAAATTTTTACTCGTAGTGTTACAAATCTCCAGTTTCTCGAGTGATAAAAACCTCAGACCGAAATGGAGATGAGAAAAACGATAATAGATGAACTCATTTACTTATAGGGAAAACTAGAGGAAGCAATTTTTGTATAACGAAAAATGGTGCAGACATTGGAGTGATGAGTGGGGCGGCGATATTGGTCAAAGAAAACCTTAAACTCACATCAATCCAAGAGGAAGTCTTGGTGGGTACCCTAAATGTGTCTTCTTTGGTGGGTTCACTCGCTTCTGGTAAGACTTCTGACTGCATCGGCAGGCGTTACACTATAGTCTTGGCAGCGGCAACATTCCTGATAGGTGCAATCCTAATGGGCCTAGCCCCATCCTTCCCGTTCCTCATGGCGGGCCGCGTTATTGCAGGCATCGGAGTTGGCTATTCCCTTATGATCGCTCCTGTCTACACCGCCGAGCTCTCCTCCTCCATGACCCGTGGTTTACTCAGTTCCCTGCCTGAGTTCTTCATCACCCTCGGTATCCTACTCGGTTACGTTCTCAACTATGCCTTGTCCGGTCTCCCACTGCACATCAGTTGGAGACTGATGCTCAGCCTCGCAGCAATACCAGCAATCGGTATTGGCCTCGGTGCGATGGCAATGCCCGAGTCCCCTCGCTGGCTTGCCATGCAAGGCCGAGTGAACGAGGCAAAAGTGGTTTTACTTCGAACGTCAAACACTGTTGGTGAAGCTGAATCCAGACTCGAGGAAATAACCAAAGCCGCTTCAGTATCGGTCACCACCCTAATTTCTAGCCCTGAACCCGGCCAAAAAAGAGATTGCCGAGGACAAGGGGTTTGGAAGGAACTACTGTTGAGGCCCTCTATGCCGATTATACGGATGCTAATTGCGGCCATAGGAATCAACTTCTTCATGCAAGCTTCTGGGAACGACGCTGTTGTATACTACTGCCCTGAAGTATTCAAGGCTGCAGGGGTTCACAGAAAGCGAGAGCTGTTTGGTGTTAATGTCATCATGGGCACCGCCAAGACGTCCTTTGTGCTGCTCTCGGCCCTTTACTTGGATAGGTTCGGTAGGCGGCCCCTTTTGTTATTGGGCACAGCTGGGATGGCCTTTTCGTTAGTTGCGCTAGGCCTGGGCTCGAAGTTTCTCGAGCACTCGGAGACTAAACCAGTGTGGGCCATTCTGTTGTGCATTCTGGCTGTGTGTGCGGATGTGTCTTTCTTTTCGATTGGGCTTGGTCCCATCACATGGGTCTACTCGTCGGAGATTTTTCCGATGAGGTTACGGGCCCAAGGTTCGAGCCTAGCCATTTCGGTGAACCGGTTGGTGAGTGGGGTGGTCTCCATGACGTTTTTGACCATTTCCAGGAAGATAACGTTTGGAGGAATGTTTTTTGTGCTGGCCGGGATAACGGTGGTGGGCACAGTGTTCTTTCATGTGTTTCTGCCGGAGACGAAGGGCAAGAGCTTGGAAGAAATGGGAGCCCTGTTTGAGGATAAACGGGCAAAGAATGATAATAGGACTAAGGAAATTGCTATCGTGTAGTCAAGTGTTTTATGTGCGTTACTTACGTACAAAAGTCACTAGCTTTGCCGTTTTCAATATATAAACTGTGGGTTTTATTGGTTTCGTAGCAATGATGTTGAAGACTGTCCTACGTCAGTCCAGATGTTGAGTTCATCGGCTTTATTAATAGCGCTACAAGTCAATGAACTCAGCATCCACAACCGATGTGGGACAATCTCCAACAAATGGGCCGTACGACTTTTGCAATTCCCAGCGGTTGGCTTAGTTGTGACGCTTTTAAAATGTGATGCGAAGATATTTGCTTACTCGATCGGTGCAGCATGTCCATTCAAACCAGATTAATATATTAAAAGCCACGAATCTAAGTGCACGAAATCTCCAGCGGTCTTGTAATGTCGCCCAATACCAAAGCAAAGTTTGTTGCCGTAGTTAGAGAACTTAAAGGTGGAACGTATTAATTTTACATGAAGATTGATTCATTTCGTACCAAAGCTTGTAATTTATCGAGTGCATTTATCAGCTGGAAACAATTAGAGAGGATTGACTTGAAGCTGTTTACATAATATAAAGGCTCGATCTTTACTGCAATTTTGGGTTACAACGGAGCACAACAAGTTGCAGCAGTCTTGTAAACTCTAGTCTTCTTCACCAGGTAATGCGAGGCTGCGGTCGCTCTGGCTTCTGGGTCAACCTTTAAGCTCCCGTGGATAATAAGCATGGGTTGTTTTTAGTAGAGCTTTCTCTGACCACTTGACAAATTAAAACTCTTTTTTATCTCATCTACTTTTCTTAAATGGTTGGGTTTCATTGATCTGAAAGAAAAAGATAAAGTGACAAAGTTGGAGACTCGTACGGGATACAGTTGGAGTATGTTGCAGGCCGCAACCATTTAAAAAAAAAAAAAGAAAAAAGACAACAACAACAACAACAAAGAACTAGAAATAGGATGATGATGTGAGACAAATATCCTTGTTAACATAGTATAAGGTATGGCTTATCTGAATAACATCATATTTTTATCTATCATTCAGATGTAAGGCCACTCTCATCTTACTCCATATAATGTTTTTTATTACTTATAATTTGTTAGGAGATGTTGGAAGTGGTCATCCCATCTCACATCAGTACCAGACGTGTTTGGTGTTGGAGCTAGATGGGGCTAGATGGATTTGTTTGTTTAACCCATGTTCACCCTTTACCAAAAAGGAGAGGGGGCATGTTGGAAGTGCTCATCCCATCCTACATCGGTACTGGACAGCTTGAGTATGAGCCTTATTAAGTAGAAAATCTCCCTTCCAATTAAGCTCTTTTGTGGGGGTTGGGCCCTTCTTAACATGGTATCAAAGCCAAGTTAAAGTCTGTGTTTGGTGTTTGGGCTAGATGGGCTTGTTTGTTTAACCCATGTTCACCCTTTACCAAAAAGGAGAGAGGGCATGTTGGAAGTGCTCATCCCATCTCACGTCGGTACCGGCTTGAGCATAAGCCTTATTAAGTGGAAAATTTCCCTTACAATTGAGCTCTTTTGTGGGGGTTGGGACCTTCTTAACATGAGATACTATATACATATGAAAAAATTTCATTCTTTTTGTAAGTTGATTTTAAGGATGACAGTTTCTAGTAGTATGTCTGGCGTTATTTCAAAATCCTATACTGCAAAACCTCAGTTATTTTTCCTTTAAATCCAATATGCAGCAATGAAGGAAATTGGTTCAACTTGGTTGACAAATATTGGCTTCTAGTTAAATTTAATGTCAGTTTCAAACACTATAAGAATTATGTTCTATGATGTATCCACGGATTCTTTTACATTACGGAGTTGATTACACTAATCCAATTCAAAGCGTTCTTTGGGCTTTGAACAATTATAAAGCCAAAGAAAACGACAACCCACATGATGAGAGAACTAAACAAAAACGACCTCACCCAAAAGTCATACTGCAAATGTCAAAAAGAGTATCCTTTTTATACCATCTTTGAAAAGGCCAGTTGGAAATGGTTTGAAATTTTCAGAGCCAATATGGACAAGGATAAGCACCAGAGCAAGTGAAAGTGGTGGAGGAAATCTATGCCACGGCGATGGTAGTTTCTTCTTGTCATTCAGCTAGCTTCTACTTGAAAAGCTAATCAAAAACACCAAAATTGTCCGCTAGCTCTTTGGTGGAGCATTTATTGTGTAGGGCAAGAGCTGCACTGTTTGGTTTGTTTTCGTGTGGTTGGAAGCTTCTATGACTTCTGAGATGCCCTCGATGTTATGTTTCTACAGCCTGATGGTCTCCTTTTTTTCTTTTTAATCTTATGGGGACTCAAATGGAGAGTACTCACGAAGATTCAAGATTACCATGTCAATCCAAAGGATTGGACCTTCGTCACTCTGTCTTTATGCCTGTGGACGAGTGGCAGCAGACATGAACATAGTGACAAAACGCGTATATAAAACATTCAAAAGGTGACAGTATTGCCTTTGCCTCCCCTCTGATTGCTCGCATTTCAAAATGCTCTCTCTCTCTCTCTCTCTCTCTCTCTCTCTCTCTCTCTCTCGTGCATAAACAGAATAGCAGGTGCCCTTTTGAAGCATTTCCGACATGGACTTGTACTGGAGAAAAGAAAAGTCATAATAATAGTTTGTTGATTCAAAAGAGGTCGAGTAGATGCAGGAGTGCTTTGGGCTATACATGCCAAAATAACAATTTTGGAGATGCAAGTGCAATTGGTAGAAGAAGTCTTACCAGGAGAAAACAATATCTAGACCATGCTTTTTGACAGTCTGAAGTACGCTATACAACGTTTTCTTTTTTTAATAGCTTACACACCTACACACGCGGTCCGTTTTTCATGTCCCTGCACATATATGGACTTTCAGTAATGAGGTGGTTGGCCTTTACAAGCAGATTCACTGCATGACATAACTACGGATAGGAGAGAAATCAAAGTGAAGGCAGCTCATTTGATCCGTCCTTTTCCTGAAATGGAAATCCCAGATTCAGTTCCGCTGGTAACAACCCTAACTTGACAGGGCTATTGGCCTCATAATAAATGTCAGAATTTTGAAAATACTTGAGCCCTTTTAGCATTAAGTAGAACACAATGCAAGTCTTCAAATCCAAAAGCAATTGAGTTTTGTTGTTTTAGACAGAGAGTGACAGATGTTGTTGGTACACAGACTAAGAGAAGAGGATCAGCACGGCCAAGGTTTTTGAGAAGAATTTAAAGATTAAATATCTGAAGGAGTTAGTTCTACTGCAGTATTAGAAAACTTGAAACCCGCTTGTTGTTTATGGCCTCAATTCAAAATTTGAAAGAATAAAAAAACGAAAGTAGCAGGGTTTTATCCTTGTTATTTACTCATCCGCGTCATTCTGGCCTTAAAAATACTGGAAAGGGTTACGGGGACGATTATTTTTCATTTTATATTGTTTTGGTGGTGTCGAATTGGAGGTCTTCCTTTAACCCAAATCTTCATAATATGGACAAAGAAGAAGACAAAGGAAAAGCAATCCTCAGTTCCTTTTAAAATATTAACTACCATCATTTATAGGAATCCATCACTTTATTTTCTTTCATGCATCTATATATCTTCAAACATATACCGCCATCTCTCCCTTCAAAAGTCTCCCTCCAACTCTCCTTTCTCTTTCTCTCTCTCGCTTCCCCTTATTTTCTCATGGAAAACCGATTCAAGCTACGAATTTCTCGCATCTTCCGAGCCTCACTCGGCTCATGCCGGTCCAGGAACCTCTCCGATATAGTTGAAAAGGCCGTCTTTGTCCCGCAAAAACTCCAAAACTTCGACGTGATCGACTCCTTGAATCCTAAGCCTCGAATCTTTCCTTCCATTTGCAGACCAAAACCGTTCCAAAAGCCAGAAAGTATCCAACACAACTGCATAATACCAGCTAAAAGTTTAGGCCCAAGAAGGAAAGACTCAGAGCCTTATTCCCCTTTCGCTTCGGCCAAACCTGACGGACGAACCTGCCCCCCTGCTTCTCCAATCTCGCCCTTGCACCCCTTCTACCAGTTGGAAGACTTCAAGTTCAAGCAGAAGAAGAAAGCTTCGGAGAGAAACAAGAATAGGAAGAAAAAGAAGACGACCCAGATGAAGAACAAGAGCATAGAACTCTTTCCCCTGACCTGGACTTCTCAGGATATGAGTTTTCGTAGGTGGTGGTCTAGCAGCGAGGAGGAAGAAGAAGAAGAGGAAAGAGAGGACGAGACTGACACCCTTTTCTCTTCCAAGAGTCTCTCTTCCGATTCATCCGAGTCTCGACGACGTCGTTCTCACCGAAAAAAGCACAGCGCTGGGCGGAGAAAGGCGGGGACTTGGAGTTCCGAAATCGATTCTACGCCAATGCAGGGGAGCGTGAAGGATAGCTTTGCGGTGGTGAAGAGATCCCGCGATCCGTACAACGATTTCAGGACGTCTATGGTAGAGATGATAATAGAGAAGCATATATTTGCACCCAAAGATTTGGAGCAGCTCTTGCAGTGTTTTCTGTCGCTGAATTCGCATCATCATCATAGGGTCATTTTAGAGGTTTTTGTAGAGATTTGGGAAGCTTTGTTTTGTGATTGGTCGTGAAGGAAACCGTCTCTAGCTTCTTTGTTTATTAGCGTTTCCAAGAAATATAGTTGGAGTACTAACTTTAATTAACTTTCTTAATGGATTCTCCTCCATTTTCTGTAAAATGTTCTGATGCTCTCCGACTATCTTCTGCCATTCCCTTCGAATCTCGATCTTGTTTAGATGTTGGCAATGTTCAGTTTTCTTTTTTCTCGGTTTATTTTTCTTGGTTTTCAGCTCTTCTTTTGATAACACAGCAAAAGCGCTGTCTATTGAAAAGACTGGCTAGAAGAAGTGGAAAAAGAAAACCGTCGTTATATGCTTTTCACGAGCGAAGTCGAGTGGCAACTTCTTCGTTCTTTTGAAAAAAGTTGCTGGACGGAAAATGCAAGACGAGTCTTTGGAGGTTTTCTAACTTTCAGACCTGAAGCTTGAAAAGATAGATTTGAAAGTAAATATTAGAAAACTTAAAAAGCTGTCTCAAATTCTCGTGAGGTTGACTTGTTGTTTGGAAAAAGATAAACTCATTTTCTAAAGCAGCTAGAGAAATTAAACAAAAAGCAAGCCTTTTTCCCTCTTGAAAAGATTTAAACTAATTGTAGCGGCTCCATAAATCATGCCAGAAATTGAGAATCGTTTGACCATTTCGCCTGTTAGCTTAGCCCATAGGAGACACAAAAGTCTTCCACGTCAAGGAACTTCAGAGAGGAGAAACGATTTTCCATATGATTTAGCAACATGAGGCTGGCATGGTTCCCAAGGCCAATGACAACAATTCAGCAAGCTTTTCTAAATTATTGGTACTATATAAAGGACAAACATATGATGCGCGTTAGGTAAGTCCATTTTTGTTGTATTACGAAACCCTTTCATTTAATTATGCAGTTAATTTCAAGGCACTATACGGATCCTGTTAGAAAGAAGCTTACCCAGTGCCACCCTAACATCGAACAGAGCTCTGTTTTTGTAGTATTCTGTCCATTTGTCCTTGAAGGCGTTTTTTTCAACACACGAGCAAGGGAGCTCAAGGTTCTTTACTAGAAACAGGTCCGTACGCGAGCTGGCATCAGGTTTTAAGCATTCATGTGAAAAGAGGAAAAGGGTTGGGGGAAGGTTTTAAGGTCTGAGGCACCACCCTCCCTATATCCAAAACGCTTTCGAAACTGAACCGTCATAGTACGAGAGGTCTTTTTCAAACCAGTAGATGGATGGTTGGGAAGGATGGAAATGAAAGAGAAGACACAATGGACTGAGAAAATGGTGGGGGAAAGAATATGAGCCAAGGCCTCGCTCTTTGTGGGGGACCGTGTCTTAGCTTGATAGCTATGTTTCATTACAAACGGGAAAGAGATTGGTTTTGGTTCTCTCGCGTCTACGCTATTGGTGGAGCAGTGACCTTTCTGCTTCAAGGCAGCCCGTCGAGCAGATGACGAGTCGTGGGGGAAATTTGTTGAGAGGTTATGTATTCCTGAAACAGGCTACGAATTAAAAGAATGTCTTGCCTCTCAATTTGGTCAACATTCTGATTCAGGTTCACGCTTCTGAGTTCTGGGGCCATCCTCTCTCTCCCTCCCTCGTACAGAGACTTCTGCATAATAAAACACCGAAACAGAAACAGGTGAAAGGGCACTGGTATCGAGTTGTTTATGCAATTATCTTCAGTTTTGAGCCTTATGGGACTTGACCATATTAAAGTCATTGGACCTAATTAAGTTGATGTCACTGCTTTCGCATGCACGGCTGATGAACGTAAGCTCAAGTTAGGTTCTGAAGGTACATGCTATGATTATTGAGTGCTGGACTGTTCTCTGTGGTTTAAGCTGAACTTGATCAAAGTTGGGTGTATTACTATTGAAAGTGGGTGTTGTCCCACATTAAAAGTGAAAAGATAGGCCTGTGTTTCATAAACCCCTACATCCAAAGTTGGATTTCAGTCCATTTGTAATGCTTATGTCAGTATGCAAGTAAGGAAAGTGTTGAAAGTGAGTGTTGTCTCACATTGGAAGCGAGAGGATGAGCATGTGGTATTATAAGTAATGAAATTTTCCCACCTAATTGCCTTAAAGTTTCGGGATGGACCTTCATGCTTCTTAGCTTCTTATATGGTGTTAAAGTTGGTTGTCGTCCCACATCGAATCTGGTTGCCTAAGTCTATGACCTTATATATGGGTCCCTCTTCCTACCTCCTAAGGCGTTTTTGGGGTAGTATATGAAGGGCCCATTTAATTTGGTATCGGAGCAAGGTTCCGATCTTGGGACCTATTGGATTATGGGCCCACCACGTTTAGTCATCCCCTGCCTCGTAGTTAATATGATATTATAATTCAAATTTATGCGGAACACTTTTTTATTTGGTGCATCTTTGATTTCTTAAGTCTTGTTTGAGATCTTCTTTAAAAGAAAAAGTATACCCACCTTTTTATAAGTCACTTTTAAGAAAAAGAAAATCTTTTTGACATCATTTTAGAATTTAAATTTAAATGCGTGCCTCATCAATGATGGACAAAATTCTTAATTTCTCTACAACTAATTTTAAAAGACACAATTAAACCATTTCCAATACTAACAATTCATACAGCACCAAAGAAGATATCTTGTTCTTCCGGCTAGCATAGCCTTCATATACCTAATTTGTTCCGAAGATAAAAGCAATAGAAGAAAAAGCGAGAAGAGGTTGAGCAGCATGGTTTAGGTCTAAGCCAGCACCACCAAGCTGCGACTCTAGTTGGGATGTGTCAGATCCTGAAACACTGGATTCCAACGCGGCCCAGCATGACCAGAGCTTCTTTCCTAAACGTAAAAGAGAACACAGAAGAGAAATCGGATAAAAAGGAGGTTCGTCTGTTGAGGGATCCTTGCATTTCTTCTATACACAAGTCTTTGGGAGTGGTTAAGAGTGTGGAGAAAGGTAAGGCAGGTGAGTAGTCGTAAGAAGCACGGGTTGTAAACCGTGAGAGAGGCGACTAGTATTTCTCCGACAGGGACTGCTTCCAACTCTCGGACTCGTGGCCTAATGACAATGGCCAGCATATGAGAGTGAACTGGAATTGTCTCAATCGGTTAGACGCAGCCGCTCTTTAGTCATCGTCAACTGACACTCATTTTACGCCCTCGTGCCGCCTACAACTCTACATTTGGTATACCATTGTACTCAGAGCTGTAAGCCCTAAAAACAAACCTAAATCAACCTAATAAAATCGGGTTGTCTTCTTGCAGCACCATTGATGATTCGGCACGAACCTGTTTTTAACCTTTAGCTGTTATCAAAAACTTTCATTCTAGTTACTTTCTTGGTTAAAGGTGACATTTGAAATTCGAGTGCAATATGGCCCAAGAAGTCATGGTCAACATGCTGCTGTAATTGGCTGGAAAAGAAGCAAGTGTAAGATTATCTTGTGTGTTCAACAAAAAAAAAAAAAGGATAAGAAATGAGTGAAAGAACTGTGCAGAAAGGAGGGAGTAAATACTACTAACTATTCTTTTAAGGCTGCGGGCATTTTCTTACTTCCAAATCTACCGAGCCCGAAGTGGTGAGTGTGCTGGGAATCATAATTGTATCTTGTAGAACAAATAAAGACAAGAATCCTATCACTTCTTGTTTGCTTGCAATGATATCTGGTCACAAAAATTCATCTAATCTGTGTCTTGTATCAAGAAGATTTCGACGATAAGCATCGAGAACCACGACAAATTGATAGTGCTTAAACATTGGTCATATGGCTCGTATCTCACATTTCTTCTGATATATTATTTTGTAGACTTCTTTTGGTCAATCCTTAGGGGGTGTAATATTATTTGCAAAGTATAATGGGACAACTCCACAGCCTTATCCATGTCTAATAATAATATAAAATGCTATGTGCCAGCACCAATAATGATTCTCTCTTCTTTTTCATTTCATGCTCTTTTCCATTCATATTAGAAATTATTCAGCTTATACCCTTAAACCGATTGTTAGAAAAGAGGTATACAAATATAAAGAGTGTATCAACTTAACATATTAAGAATATTAAGCAATCATTATTTTTTTAAAAGTTCATTAACATTTAAATGGGAGCAAATCGTATTCAGAAACATACCTTGATCATACATCCGTAATAATCAAAGGCAATCAATGAGATTGGCAAGCCGCTAGAGAGCGAGCGAAAGGGCTACTCCAACAACATCGCACCCGCTCCTTTCATTCTCCTAAAGGGGCTACACAACAACTCCACCATCAAAAGTAAAAGCAACGAAACTCTCTTATTATATGAAAGTGGACACAGCTCACACCCTTTTTATATTTCTCTGACACTATCGTTCGAAAGAGTGAGAAAGTGGGGTCCTTTTGGGAAGCAGGAAGAGAACACAGACAGGAAGGGAGCGTGTGAGGACAAAGAAAAATAAAGTGGGAAGCAAAAGGGAGAAAGAAAGAAAGCCTGTTCCTCTTCAGAACGTTAAACAACCTTCAATGGCTCCTCCGTATCTCTTTTCTTTATAAGGAAACATTCAAGGGGATCATCATCAACCGGAAGCCAAGAAAGACAGAGAAGAGACAGTTATTTTTTCTTTCTTTCCCTTTCGACGAAGAACCAAGAAACCTCCAGTAACACCATTATAGCCATCCATGCTGCTAAGAAACTCCATTTCCAACACCAAAAAGTTCTTCCGGAAAACCCTACAAAGCTTCAAGTCTTTGTTTTCCGGGGACTACCAAAGGCTTCCCAAATCTCCTCCTCAGAATCCCTTTTCTTACGCGGCCGGCGCTGACATGAACGTCCAACCTAGCCACAAGGAGTTGGACAAGTTCTACAGCGACCTCACCAACAAATGGGATTCGGATAGAGACAATGCAAAGAAGGAAGGCGACAAGAACAGTTTGTCATCCCCAACCAAACAAGAAAAGGAGGTTTATAGTCGGAGCCTCATGGAGTTTCAGCAGGCCTACCCGTCGAAGAAGAATCACATAGAAAGGAAAGAGGAATATCATAGTCATAATGAGATGAAAAGCCTGCCCCACGAAAGGAAAATACGAGAAGATTCTTGCTCTGATTGTATGCAAGATGGAAAGATAAATTTCTTGGTGATACAAAAGCTAAAGGAGTTAGAGATGCTGGACATGAGTAATGTTGATCATCTGTTAGACATAGAAGAGGTTCTTCACTACTATTCTCGCCTAACTTGCCCGGCCTACCTTGACATTGTCGACAAATTTTTCATGGACATGTACGCGGAATTCTTCGGTGCGGGAACATTTACGCCGGCACGCAGCATCAGTTCAAGGCTGGGGCCGCGATCAGTAAGCTCGTAGACTTTTCCCTGTGGGGAAGCTTGGAGGGTTGGTGGAGGAAAAGTATCAGAAAGTTTGGAGAAATTAAAGATATTTTTAGTGGCATTCTTTCCATTGCATGTGAAACCAAGTTTCTTTTATCATTAGAATCCGTCTTCTTTGATTGATTCGCTCTGTTCATAGTCTTATTCCCGTTGTTGTTTGTTGTTTGCGTGTTTTAAAGATACTTTTAGCATATTTATTTTTCTTTCCGTGATTGACGCATTGACATACGACTCAGAGATATTACTTTCTTAAAACTTTTCCAGTAAACTGTTGGAACACTTTTGCCTTGATTCTGATTTTCCTCTACGTGCTGTACATTTTTGCTACATCTGGACGAGAAAATTTCTCTTTTCTGCTCTTCCTGTCGGAATAGAAATGTTTTAGAATATGATATTACCATACGGCATTTGACCTTTTAATTATTTAAAACTATTAGAGATTATACCGTCTAAAATTATGGCATAGGTCTTCTATTATCTAATCTTATTTGAAAATCTTCTTTATAAAGAAAAAAAAACCATATACTCTTTCTAACAAACATGAATACTTCATTACTTATATCTCGGTAGGTGGGCAAGAGTGTTCTCATCTCCTGATGAGCAGTTTTAAGGCCAAGCCTTTCCAAATCTGGAGAAAAAAGAAAAGACATTATAAGGGAGAAATTTCCCAATAGTGCCAAATGGGTTGGGTTCGATGGTTATTAGAGGCAGGCAACACATGCGATCACCTTTAGACATTGTCGAAGCATACCCATTTTTTGGGCATTCATTAAATGAAAGATGAGATGAACGTGACTCGCAGCATTACCTTAGTCTATGATGAATAGCAATGGCCCAACGAACAAGTTAAAACGTCTATTGCAATCGCAGAAGAAGCCTACCTTAGAAGGGTTGGTATCATGATTAGAGTTTATCTGAATGTTTCCACAGAGACGCAGAATCATTACAAATGTATGATGCAAGAAAGGACGAAACTCTTTCAACACTTTATTAAGAGCGATTGATGTAGATTGTGATGATAAAAAAACTGGAAATGAATCCATATTAGAAAAAGTTAAAGGAACGATTCTGCTTTTCACATTGCACCGTTGTTGATAGAAAAGTTGAATTCCAAAAGTCTTGCAAAATGACAAATCCACTTGAGGAAAAGTTAAGGCCCGCTTGTTTGCTTGTTAGATGTGACCAAATGGGCTAACTCTCAGCTCGAGCCTGCTTTAAATCTGTAGGTGTAAATGATGAAAGTCCGTATTTGCTGAAACTTCTACTGACTGGGCCAGCAATGCCACGGGCTAATTTAGTGAGCTTCAACGTGGACGGCGTGCAAGAGACATAGGAAAAAAGTGGAATGAAAGAAAATAGCTGAAAAAATTAAATGTTGCTTTTTTTTTGATAAAAAATAAGTTTATATAATATAATTTAGTATATAAAAGTACAGGACATATTATAATATTATAAATTTATTAAATTTATAAAAAAAGAGTTTATCATGAATTGATTTATGAATTTATTGAGAAAATCAAACTCAAGCCGTATTTATTCTTGTGAAACTCAACTATTCGTGAACAATGTTTTCCCCTTTCTATCCTGATTATCATATTGAACAACCTCAAAAGTTGAAAAACCAATGTGATCAAGTGGGTGTTTAAACATGAACAAGAGTATTGCTGCCTATATAAGATACACAAAAATATGTTCCTCTTCATAAAGGGCTAAAAGGGGCATCATCTGTCAACAAGATGAGAAAAGTCATGCCACAGTAAAGATAAGATCCACTTTGAAAATCTTTACATGCTATTACTAACGTATGCAAGCGGACTGGTGGCTTGCATTCCTTTGTTTGTCACAAACCAATCTTTTAAAACCTCCTTCGGCAGTCTGAGTGAGCCTTAAAGTGCACCTTTGCACTCTCAGTCGCTGAAAGAAACAAGCAAGCCACAAATTGTGAATCTTAGCAATGGATTATCGTGAATAATCTTAGATGGTAAAGACAGGCCAGTGGGAGGCGAAAAAGGCAAGAATGTAAAGTGGAAAACCCAGGTACCATGGAATCCAAAATGTCTGAGGATCTTTTTCTTTCTTGGACTTGTCCTCATTTGAGATTAGAGAAGATTCTCGCTACGTCCAGTGGGATTCCAAGAAGATGGAGATGAATGCCACTAGAAAAGGGACCTAGTGAGATGGAGCCTCTCCTTTAATTGAGCAATCATATAAACCTCTCTACACATACTCTCTTTTCAATCAAAGGAGGAGATAAGGAGCCTTTTACTTGAGGTCTCTCTCAAAGCTCTTGTGGGGTGGTGAAATGAGTGGGCATATTTTGTCGCGGATCTTCGCTTTAATCTTCAACTCTTCCTTCACAAAAAAATGGCGCAAAGGTGTACCGTTAGAACTGGGCCATGCAAAAAGAGGAAGTGTTCCTTTCTGTGAAGTGATAATTTCACATCATTGCAGGAGACGTGAGACCGTTTAGAAACAGATTTTATTTTTTTTAACTGTTCCTCTTGACAGCAGCAAGGGTAACCTGGTGCATCTTTTTGTCGAGGGCATAAAATGGAGAAGAGTATCGTAGCATTGATTTCAGCATTGTTCCTGGGATATTCCTTGTACCCTTTTTAGGCCCCAAAAATGAGGGAAAGAAAGGAGTAAATGAATCCAACCATGCTAGTTTTTGGCCCGCGGTTCCTGAAAGATCCAATCAGATTAACCAACTGTGGACATAGTCCAAGCGATGACAGAGATTGCATGCTCCCCGAAACAGGAAAAGAAAGTTTCACCGGAGGGGGAAGCTCAACTTCACCGCAACTTCTTGGCGTTTTGGAATCCCATTACATGTGGAGCGAGGAAGGGTCTAATGATTGAAGAAGACAATACGCAAGTGGTGGTCCTACGGATTCAAGAGAAAGCCAAAGTGCGTGTGCTGTGTCCATCTCAACATTCCTTTCCCTATGCTTCTGACGACTCGTCGTGTTCTTTTAACAGGCCCGCGCGCCTGCATGTCTTGCCCTTTTCACCATAATAAAGTGTACTGAGACAGAGATCCATTTTATCACGTTTGATGGCCTTCTCCGGATTGCCTGGAATCCTTCTACCAGAAGCAAACATCTCTTGCTTTCAGAGCGCATCAACTCTCGAAAAGGCTTGGCAAGTCATTTCGTAGCAGATTTTCAGGGAGATATTTAGGGCTCAACGCCGAATGATAAGGACGGACATGAACAATTCGTTTTAACTTAGCGAGAAAAGGGAAAAAGAAGCAATTATTTCTGACCAAGATGATATATACAATATTCCTTGTCGACACATTGAATTCGCATATTTACCTCTACTAAATATTTTCTACCTCTCCTCTTGTAGGGTTTGGATCCAAGACTCGATTGGTTTGTAATAAAAAGGCAACGTTTATGGGGCAAAACACGGTAGGCTTTTCATGAAACGAAATCAATGCTGGATTTGGTTGGTGAAGAGACTCCTACTCGAGAAATTGACGACCAACATTCGGGCCATTTCTTCACACTTCAAGGGAAACGACTGGAATACCATGGCGGTTATCTTGAACTAATGGCAAATGGTCCTGGAAGAGAATGTAGCGTTTTCCGTGAGACAGTTTCCACTATAAATTTTAGGACCACTCACAATAAATGTCGTAAATCTATCGATCGGCTGGTCCAAATCCATGAGCATGTGCTCTATGTGTACTAACAATGCAGGAAAGCTGCGGAGGAGCGGCGACGTGCAATGCCGGCCTGGCTATCACATGCAATCTGGACCATATACGTTGTCCTGGTGGGGCAACTCAATGTGGTAGATGCGTCGAGTCTGAAGGGCAGCTAGAGATAACATGCACCCCGAAACCTGGAACCACTTATTACTCTCTCTAAAAGCCTACTGCAAATATTGGCAGCAGAAAATGGCACGATCTGGTTTTTAACGTTCCTCCGTCTGGTGTTTAATTTAGTATAAAAACAAGAATAAGGGTGTAAAGATTACTTAAGTTTTTGTAATTAAAGCCTTAATATAAAGATGTTAGTGGGAGAAGGCGAAGCATGCACCAGTCCTAAAGAGAGCAAATGGTAGACATTATTTTATACTTTTTATTTCCTAATCTTTAGAAGCTTTTGTTTGGAGTGGCGTGAAAAGAAGAAGGAACTTGGTCGACAGCAAAAGGAATTAAGGGGCGGCTAAGGTGGCATTACGGGGTATGATGGGCCAGGCAATTATTAGTAGGCCATGATTGCTGGTCCTAAGAGTGAGTTTAGAAGTAGAACCCTCTTGATGTTGATAGTCCCTCTGCGGCTTACTGTCTGCGTTCTGAAACCAAAGATTCGACCTGTTTGCACTTATCAACTCTATTCGGTCGGAACAAATCCCACCAAAAACAGAACCAACAGACAATGTTTCGGTGTCCATCTTCGTGCATTGTACATTACTCCCATTACACTGCGGTGTCTAGTTTCAAAAATAAGTCTCTGGGTTCTGGGTTTCGGGTTCAGTTTCGTCTTCCGAGGCTCAAGAAGAAGTTCGGCATTTAGGGTTCATAGCTATGAAACAAGTAAAAAAAAAAAATACCGATTGGTTTCAGGACGTATGCTCTGAAGAAATCTTCATATGTCGTATGTTTGTGAGCTACCTACTAAGTCTTTCCCATATCGTTCAAGCTCTTAGCGAAAATGTCCGGTTAAATAGATCATCCAATGACAAACTCGCCATCCCTTCTCATCATCCATCTTTTCAGTAACTCGGTATGGATAAGATCTTCTTAATTGATAAAATCTTGTCATAAATATGCCAGACCCCATCCAAGAGCTGACAAGGTTCTAGTTGTGGTGGAGATTGTGTGGGTTTGCTATACTCAATGGTGGTCCGATTTATTGATGAGGATATAGACGTACAAGTGCCAAAACATAAAGCGATATGGAAATAACCTGAGTGTCACTTCATCTTCATGGTCCCTATTCGCAGCCATTTGCTGAGTATGATTGTCAATGTATTTGACTATTCAGTCAGAGTGCAAAGTAGATAGATGTTTAGATAGATAGTGCTCTGGGCGTATTATTACATTGGAGGACCAATAACACAAATTTGAAGTGATGAAAGCATCATATTTGTACCATACACCTATTACAAATGCAATTAAAACAATATAGCTTATCCTCTGTCACCACTACTGTCACTGCTGTCACTACCATTAGTCAACTATGAAAACAAGAAAAATACATTGCACTTTCTACGGATCAATACAGTCATATGAACACCTAGATTTTCAGGTTGTCTAATTACATCATCTCTTTATGATATTCGATGGTTTTTTATCAATAATTTCCATCCAAAAATCAGATATAGTGAAGCTATGAAATTTCCTTGACGCCCGCTTTCCCCAACCCAACTTTCCATCCCACTTTCCCCAAGTCTAGTTTAATACTTGACTTCCCGTGTCCTACTTTTTTTCTTCTTTCGCCCATGCTTTCCGCTCAACCAATGGGGGGACTTTCGTGGCATAAACGTTGCGCTCAAGGCCCCAGCGAAGTCCATACCTTGATGGCATCTCTCCTTTCTCAGTTCAGAATTGCGGGGGTGGCGCACGAGCGGAGGCCATCAAATGGGTGGCTCAGCTTTCCAGCGATGCTCGATATCTTCTGCAATTCTCCTCGCATCGATAGACGTGCCCAGCAGGCCACGTTTGGTAAAGCCCACGGCGTACAGCCCACATTCGCCTTTCCATCCGTTCGGGAATCGTTCCCGAGGCAAACCATCTTTCTCGGAAAACATCTGAGTTTCCTGAGAACAGTATTTCAAGCTGTGTCATGTTTCTTCATTGTTAAGGAGATGGATGATACTGTAATAGAACAAGCACGAGGTTACCTTTAACCAAGATGGTACATTACTTTTGTAACCTGTGGCTAAAATGATGGCATCGAAATTTTCTACAATCCCATCAGCAAACTCCGCGGCATGATGTGTTAGTCGCTTTACTGCCTTGTATACCTAACACAGCGGAGGGGTGAAATATTATGCCTTTTCTGCAGTTAATAGAATAAACAACACATTTGTTTCATGGCTATGCATATCGAGACGAAAATGTTCTGTTTCAGAGCTAAGTACTCAATTATGAACCTTAATTTCTCCGGCTTTGATCTTAGCGAGTGTTCCGATGTCCAAAACAGGTGTCTTGCCAGACTTGCTTTTGAGCTCAAGAGGACCAAGCCTCGGACGATCCAGTCCAAACCGAGCAGTGTCCCCAAGCATCAAGTATGACATTAGAAGTAAGAATCGATCCACAAGACGCATGGGGAGCCACTTGAGCAACCACATGGAGAGTCCAAAAGTTGATCTTCCCAGCATCTCTTGGGGCAAGACATGCACCTGCAGCATAATTTAGAAAAAAAGGGATTAAAGCCTAGAAAAGGGGACAAAAGATAGAGCATGAGACAACTCATGAATCACAAAAGCTCGTGCTCAGTTTGCGTCGTCTAGGACATGGCTTCCATGTCATTTTTCCATACCAAAGAATCTGCAACGCTGACACTCACAGCGGAATATTTTTTGAGGAGCATTTTATACAAAAGGAAAGTATATTAGCTTATGCCATAAGAGTTTGGGCTGCTGACAATTGTTGCGCATGCCAACAGGTTCCAAGAAAGTTAAAGAAGAATGACATCTTCCTAAAATGTTCTTTATGTAACTAGCTTTGAAGTAATCCGGCAAAAGACACCAGTTTAAACTAAGTCAACACCACAATAGTAGATTATAGTTGAAATCATAAAGAAACTCATGAACGCCCATGAATTAATGGAACAACTACTTTCCTTTTGCTTAGTGGAAAGAGGGCTTTGCTCATATTATGCAAAGCAATGAGAAGAGTAGGTATGGGCAATTTGAGGTCAAACTAAAACAAGCTTATCGGTTTCAGGAAATTTGATGTGTAAGTTGATTTTGATGTTGTAAAGCCACAAAGGTGAAAGAACCTGTGGCTAGGTTCTCAAACATAGAAGTGCACTGACTGTGTATTAAGTAAAAATCATTAGTGTAATTTAGAAAGAGTCAGAATATGCTCACCGAATCTCTAACCACGAGGCACGGACGAGCATTATAGTTGCAGAGGTCCAAACAGACCTCCATGCCTGAATTTCCGCATCCAATCACCAAAACATTCTTTCCACTGAACATATCGCCGCTCTTGTATGCGCTTGTGTGCACAATAGGCCCTCCGAATCCATTCATTCCCTCAATTTGTGGCACGACATTCTCGGCATTCTCTCCTGTTGCCACTATCAGCCACCGGGAAACGTACTCTGCCTCTTCGTTTTTCAAGCTCGTCGTCTTAATCCTCCACAACGCGCAACGCTGATCAAACTCTGCGCTCACCACTGTTTTGTTAAATTCAGGTTTTAGGGAAAAATGGTCCGCGTAGGCGTTTAAGTAAGCCACAAATTGTTGTTTACTTGGATACGTGGGCAAATCACTGGGGAATGGCATGAGAGGAAGCTCACAGAATTGCTTTGGAAGATGAAGACGAAGCCTGTCATAGGTCTTGTGCTGCCATAAGGATGCTATGCAGTCAGCTCTCTCGAGGATTAGAGCCGGAACACCTCTTTGTTGAAGACAAGCAGCTGCAGCTAGACCTGAAGGGCCAGCCCCGACTACGACAGGTCCCCGCACCCATACGCACCTTGGTCTATCCCTCTTGTCGGCGAGATGATCATGGACTCGTTTTCCTTCCAGTTCTTTCAATAAGTCCATAAACAGCTACTTTGATGGGATAAAACAATAGAGTTGGAAAAGAAATCAGACTGGCGTCGCGTCTGAGCGCGGAGTGTTCATGCAAAAGATGAAAACTTGGACGACATATAGTTTTGAAAGACAAACACTTTCTTTGACATGAAGTAGAGCTCAGGATTTCGACCAGGGATTAGGCTGGGATCTGAGATACAGGTTTATCTGACGGAATAAGAGATCCAGGTAGGTATTATTGGGAAGTCCTGGATTTTTTGAGAAATGGAATCAGAGGGTCTTATCAACTTCTATGAAATGTGGGTTTGATCTTTTGGTTTTCTTCAATGAAGCAAAAGATGGGGGCAGTGAGAGCTGCGGAACCAGAACAAGAACTTTTGCTTGCACAAAGAATGTAAGAGAAATGGAGAGATAACTATTGAAACTGCACAAAAAGGCAGTCCCACACCGGGGCGAGGGAACCCAGTCCTGTGCCTTATAAAGGTGCGATGGAGATGGTCAACCCGCATGCTTAGAGCTGTACCCAGTCACATCTTAAACAAACAAAACAGCACACAATAAGAAGAGAAAATATGGTTTAAAATATAAAATTTTAAAAAAAAATTATTTTGGATGAGATTTAGAGACTTTCAATCACTATCTTTTCATAACTTTCACAATTCTTGTAATGTTAAGATATTCTTATATATTTTTATACATTATATTTTATTAATGGAAACTTACATTTTCACCAAAAAAACCAAAAAAAAAAAAAAAAAACGGAGGAAAAGGAAACACCATGAATCAATATCTACATCAACTGGACACCAAAAAATGTACCCCTTGTAGCCTAGCCCACCGCCTCATAGACTGAAGACTGAGAAAGTTCCTTTAAACCAACGAAATGTTGGATCGAGGTGCGGGTCAGAGCGAAAGAATGAATCTGTCGCACAAAAAGATTTAACTCAACTGATTAGTACTTCGACTAGACATACTCCTTTTTGACGATTCTACTGAAGAAGTTGTGACTTGGTTGTTTGCTGATAGAGATGCAGCAGGCCACCGAATGTTGGATTGAGATGGACCCCTAATGACATCATGTGTACGAAAATCTTATCATGATAAATTCATCAAGAAATGAGTAGGTAGGGTTGACAATGTGGTAGACAAAAGTTTCACGTTAAAATGAGTTCTTAATTAAATAGGTGAAGGTATTTCTTCCTTATGAATTGGCTTTTAAGATTGGATATCAACCCTTATAGAATGATACTAGAGTTTATATTCCTTCTTAATATACTTGTGGACTTAGAACATTGAGTCCATCTAACAAGCAGCACCACAAGTTGGTCCAAAGTTGGAGCATCATGGTAAGGAACCTGTTGATTAACTAGTAGGTGGAAGTCTCACATGCTAAGTTAAGAGTTTGAGATCCTAGATAAATATGTGAAAGTTTTAGGTTTATTTAGCTCAACATTTTCTTTATACACATATGGGACTAACCATCCCACCTCTGACATCTAGCATATAGTCAGGTATAATACTTCACGTCCATCCACTACCCAGTGTAGGGCTCTACATTGCTAAGGATTAACTATAGAAAGGGACCCAATTGCACTTGGTGCAACAGAGGTCCCTTGGGTTGGCCTGAGTACCCAAGTCTAGGTAGTTAGCATGTCTTGTATGAGAATGTTAAGATAATAAAGTAATGTTCTATCTATTAGTTATAACTTAGTGGTAGTACCTAATAATCCTAATAGAAAGCACTACCTTTTTATAGTTAGTTTGTAAGGTTAGATATGAGCTCTTATAACATGATATTACATTCATCTTTAATACTCCTATAAATTCTAAAAACTAAGTGTACACAACATGACATCATAAGTTAGTTTAAAATTAAACCATTGTGGTGAGAGAATGTGTTGACAATGTAATAGGCAAAAGTCCAACATTACAAAATTGATAGTTTGAAATCAAATTAAATAGGTGAAGGCCTTTCTTACTAGTTAGCTTTCAAGCTTCAATGTGAGCTCCTATAAAATGATAACATAACTCAAAATTCTTTCTTAACACCTTTATGGGTTGTGTCTAAGTCTAGAGCCTATGTTTACATTACATCACATTTGGTTATACTCAATTTGGAATCATGTGGTGAATGGATGTGTTAAAGAAGTAGCATGAAATTATTACCTTGTATTGTTAAAGAATTTATTAGAAACCCATACTCTATCTTATGCCCTTCCACTTCGCTCGTTAAAAAAGATTTCCTTGAAAAGTGTTTCCTCATACGTGATGTGAAAGGAATGTTAAATCTCACATGGAAAATATAATTGTTTGGGAAAGTAGTTTATAAAGAAATAATTTTTTTTTTTACTTAATGCCTAAAGATTTTAAGTTAGATATAAGTGGTTTTCTATAATTTCTAACAATAAATATCACACAACATTAATATTATAAAAGCGTGGTTTGGGAGGGGAATTTTTATACATATTTATGATGAAGTGAAACTAAAATCTTGAAAGCAAACCTATAGAACACTTTTTTCAGATTTGTACAAGAAAAATGAAAAGCACCTTATCACCTAACAATTAGATACTACTGCCACAAATTAGGTAATAGTACTCGATTGTGTTCTTCGTGTACTTGCTTTGTTTTCGTGACAAGCTGGCTTCCTCATGTTGGTTATTTACCATTAGTAGCTCTCAGGCATTAGTTTAGATCTTGATGGAAACTCAGACCCCTCTTCATTCGATCTTAGCGTAAAAAAGTTACCTTATCATAGCCGCGATGCTTTTATTGGTTTTACAAAAGCAAATAACCAAAACGAGGTATTCATCTTACAGCCTTGTCATACTTTCTTCTTCTCCAACCATTTCAATAGAGTTCAAAAGAGATGAAGAATCAAGTGACGGGATTTAAAGTTTTAGCTTATGACCTATTTAGGGTTTTTTGGTTTCTTCGGTAGAAAGAAAACTGTGAAGAAAAAAGGCTTAGGTCGCGATAACTCAGGGAACATGTGAACTCATCCTTGTCCATGAGAAAATCTAAGGCACAAGCTGTAGACCTCCATACTCAAACACCAGGAAACTGAGGACCTCTTTTGACATTTTTGTTCTCCATTGTCTTGAACAACTATTATGCTCCAAAGTAAAAAGGACGTTCGATGGTCTGAATCTTATTCTAGTTCAATACTTCTTCCAGTTGCATAATGGTGGAATATCTTTTCTGATTGTCCTTAAAGCAAAAAACTATATTTGGCAAGGATAGTACTACCCTGGGAATAATGCATGATCACATTATAATGAATGTTCAAAGTCATCAGGGATTTATTTTTTATTTTTTTGGGGGGGGTCGTTTATGGAATGAGAGCCCCCTGCTGTGTCCACCAATGGCTGAGTTGACCTCCATTTTCAAACAACAAACTTAAAAAATGAGGTTTTCACAGTAATGCGATTGTATTCTTTTTCTTTTGCCCTTTTTTTATTCAAATTGCCCAATTGTTTACAGATTCCCCGATAATATAGTGGGACGGAAAACTATAACCAATGCAGTCTATTTTAAGCCCAATGTCCCAATTGCCTCGTGACGTTCAGAGCACACACTATGTTGTCCTTTGGCGGGAGAGAACAAAGAAAGTACCCTCCACCCAAATCCACATGATTGTGGAGTATCTCTTTCAGTTTTTCTTGTTTTCTCTTCTAACACAAAACGATGAGTTAGCAGTATCCCGGTTCTCCCAAGATTCCTTTCCTTCCAAACGCACTTATGTCACATGCAAAGAAGATTCGCCCTTTGTTGTATTCTCATTACTTTTTCTCTTCTAGATTTTAAACGCCCCTTCCACAAGAAGTGGACAGAAAAGCTTTTAGGTTTCTATACATTTTTTATAATCTTTTCCCTTTGAATCCGCTATTATCTCACTCACTTATTGATCTCCCTGAAAATAGTTTAGTGCCCTTGAGGAACGATGTTTCGTCTTTTCACTTACCATGGACAATGTTTCGATTGTCAACATCATGTGATTGTCATTATCATGGGATTGTTGCAGTGAAGCAAGAGCTGGCCCCATTCATATGTTCGGGCAGTCCAGCAAAAACTAAACAAAGTAAACCAATATAGCAACACCATCAAGGGCAAAGTACGATTTGAAGCTCTCAATATTCCCTTGTTACTTTAGGCACTTGGATTCCTTGCGAGGGAATGTTACGCAGTCAACTTGTAAACATAATGGTACAAGGAAGTGTCATGGTAATTACAAATTTGTGCAGACTTTGAAAGTGAGGAAGATTTTGGACCATCGGTTGTGGCCATTATCACAGTTGACTTGACACTGTATTGAGAAGTCCAATTCAGAATCTATGATTCCATCTTCTACGTAACTCCTAGCTGAAATTTGTTGTCCGACTAGTTTCTTTTTGACAAAAAGTACTACTCTACTGCTGAAATGATAGAATAATGGGAAGCTTTTGCTAGTGAGGCTAAGTTTGTTTGCATGAAAAGAAGAGAAGGTTGGTTAATATAGTTAATTATTTCTTAGTAGGCAGCATCCTTTCGTCAAGAAGAAACAAAGAGAAGCCGTGGCTAATGCTTTAAAACTCCAAATTGCAGAACATAATTCCTACACAATAACTAAAGCAATATCGACTTAGATTTGAGTATATCTAACTTTTAGGATGTCAAGCACAATCATTGTTGCAAAAATACTCCTTCGTCCTCTTATCCACATGATATTCGTGTATGTGTTCATAATGCAGCCAAGGGGAAGAATTTCAAGTTGGAAGCCTAGAAAATACTATTTAAGATCGCGAAATAGTGATGGTGGTAGAATCGACTAATGGGTGTGACTACTTTTACGAAAGTCTATCGGAGTTAGACTATATTTATCTGGGGAACGTCCAGGAATGGACAGATGATTGGACATCAGCCAAATGCGGTGCTTTCACTTGGTGCCAACTTGAGAATTCCTTCCTTTACACAAAAGCACGGTAAATATAATAAATAAAATGTCTTTGAACTTACTTTGGGTTGGGCACGTAATAGAATCAAGGTTTTTCTTATCCCATCAACATCAACAAATGATCGGTGTATATCAGGCTATGACCCAATGTACTCAAAAGGTCTACCTAACTTCAGAGATTTGCTGTATATAATAAGCATACTAAATTAGAAGGGTGAGAACCTACATCAACGCACAATAAGCAGCAGTCTTTTCAAGGTGATTGGAAGCATTAGACACTTTTTCCCTATTTGGTATGTGTTACGTACTATAATTGCTAGTAGGCACGTATTTTGCTTTCAACACCCACCGAAGTAAACTATCCTGGTCAAGGGCGTACTAAAAAGCATGTATTTAATTCCCTAGCAAGTTCGTATTTGCATTTCTCGCCTCACAAGTTCACACTCACAGGTGCTCACTTTTTTATTAGACTGTGACAGAAAAAATTGATCTTAAACTAGTTCTCAATAGCATAGACTCAAAGTTAAGAGCCAAAGTAGGTTCATTGAAACGCGTAACCATGATTATAAACTAAGCAAGTTCATCAGGATCTCTTCTATGCGTTAGTGGTATTATTTTTATAATTAATCGGTGTCCTTTTGATTATACTAGAGACCCCCTCACCAAGAACCATGCAAAGGAAACACAATAGTGGGTGAAAAATCAAAGTAAAATAATTCCCTTCCATTTGCAATTGTGCAAATTAACTGCCCAATCTTCCCCCTAGCTTCGACGAGAGAATAATTCTTGATATTTAATGCTTAATAGTTGCCGTTCTTATTTTATTAACCACCATGATTGTAATCAGTTTTGCCAGCCTAATTTGATGACCAATCTTGAAAGTGAAGACAAGTTGTAGTTCACAGTACTTGGTTTATCAAACAATCTGATATTCCCCCCACTCAGCTTCCCTTTTGGAAACTACAACCGAATTTCCCATTTGTTAGTTCGTTTTACTTCTCCGGGAATGTGAACAAAGATGTAATGCATCGATTCTTCTCGGAGGATCATATACCATTCTCCAGCTTTTCTCGTTTTCAGTCTATCACCCCAATATTTTAATTAAAGTGCTTGCGGGAATAAAACTGAAAGCGGATGGAAGTTATCAGGAATTAGTGGGGGCATTACTGAAACCAGAAAGTTAAGCATCTGGGTTTGAACTGACACAAATAGCGATAGCAGCTTGTTGAACCGACCTTGTTAATTCGGCTCCTGTAACTTGCAATCGTGCGGGGGCCAACCATTTTTAAACAACAAACAGAAGAAACAGCTACGGACGAAGATTTATTGGTAGTTGAGTCATAAGTTCAATGTCAAACATGTGAATGTGGAACAGACACCTCAACCACACTTGTTTTATTATATGAAAGCGGGTATTCAACCAAGCCATTTTCCTCGTTGAAAGCAATCAGATTCGAATTATTTAAACCCAAGACGCTGAGTGAGGCTGGGATACAATGGCATTTGATCCCATCTTAAAGCCAAAAGAAGAGACTTGAACTGGGAAATTGAAATATCTCTTGAAGAAGGTGGGGGTCTATAAGTCGGGAAGTTAAGGAGTGAGATTTGCTAGAAGATATATTTTAAAGAGCCTACATTGGATGTTGAACAGCTTAAAGTGCCAAGAGCATATCACTTTCTGCGCCCATCTGTGGCGATTCATTCTCCTTGAGCCAAAAGCTACACGATCATATTGAATTCAAGAAAACAGACTTCACACAACAAGATTGTCAAAACTCTATGAAATGCGCGTGCCTATATGATATTGACATTAAGAAAGAAAACAACTTTGCAAAATCCATTAGCGTTACTTGGTCACTTGTCGGACAGCATAGCATTCCACTTCTTAACGTAGATCATAACAAGATTCACCTTACTGCCTAGTTATAAAATATTCCAGAGGGCCTCATCGCATTGTATATAGAGCATCACTTTTCACTGAAACTTTCTTGCATTTGATAGATGAGATTGCGGGCAGGGCACGAGGGTTCATCTTTTCTTGTTTCTCGTTTTCACTAAGCTCGCTGCTTAATCCCTTTCAGCGCTTTCCTATGAAACAGATCAACGGAATTATTGGGTTACTTGCTTCTACTCCCTTCATCCATCTGAGAACTACCAAAGCAAGAATCTGTGTTGGACACCACCTCTTCCACTCTCTCTGCCTTTTTATGAAGCTTACTAAACTTTGAATAACTTGCTAACATAAAGCTTGATTAGACAGTTGTGGGAATGTCACTTTTTTCTTTGTACACTTATTAAAGCGCCAAGCTTCTGGTTAAGCTCCTTTCGAGATTTGACTCTAGTAGTTTTAAAATACTAGCAATTATAGGCATCGTCTTTAACGTCAACGATGACGTCTAAGACAAATTTGTGGACGCCTTTAAGCTTATATTAAGCCACAATATAACTTGTTAAAACGCTCAAAATCTAACGGGAATCGTGTGTGTTTGAAGATAATCAGTGGTTGGAAATCAAAACAGAGATAAGAAAAGTGAAGAACCCTAATCCTTTTTTTCAAAATTTTCCGATGATTCTTATTGCTTTACAAACAATTGATTTATACAAAATAGAATTGAAACAAAAACGGAAAGAAATCAAAGGAACGATTTACACAAAAATTTACACTTTGATTTCGCGTTCAAGGCGATGAAACCGGAAAGGAAATCCGGTGGGCGGCGGCGGCAATCGCGTTTGCGATTGCGCTTACGCGAGGCCGCATGATGACGTGGCCCTAGGGCTGATGTGGCGGCTGACATGGCCGTCGTGGGTGACGTGGCATGTCCATTTAACATCCCCCCGCAAGCTGAAGGGGCAGAATGGACTGTCAGCTTGGACCGAAGAAGTTTAAAGCGAGCCGAGGATAAACCTTTGGTGAAGATGTCAGCAGGTTGATCAATAGTGGAGATGAACTGAAGATACAGCTGACCACGAGCCAGACGCTCACGAACAAAGTGAAAATCAATCTCAATGTGTTTTGTGCGAGCATGAAACACTGGGTTGGCTGTGAGATAGAGAGCCGAGAGATTGTCGCACCAAAGGGTAGGAGGCTGAGGTGGTAGGGCACGCAGGTCACGGAGAAGATACTCAATCCACATGATTTCAGCCGTGGTGTCAGCAAGAGATTTGTACTCAGCCTCAGTGCTAGAGCGGGCAACAGTGCGTTGTTTGCGAGAGCTCCATGAAATCAGGTTGGAACCTAAAAAGATACAGAAGCCACCAACAGAGCGTCTATCATCCCGATCACCTGCCCATCCAGCATCAGAGAATGCATGAAGTGAGGAGGAGGGACCACGGGTGAGGAGGAGACCGAGCCGAGGAGTAGCAGTGAGGTAGCGAAGAATCCGCTTCACAGCTTGCCAATGAGCAGTGGTTGGGCGATGTAGAAATTGGCATGCAGTGTTGACAGAGTAGGCAATGTCAGGTCTGGTGAGAGTGAGATACTGGAGAGCGCCAACAATGCTGCGATAGAGCATAGGATCTGGGAGAGGGTCACCAGAGTGAACAGAGAGAGGCTCGTCCGTGGAGCACGGAGTAGATATAGCTTTGGCTTCCTGCATCTTAGCTCGAGCAAGGATGTCAATGATGAACTTGGCCTGATGGAGAAGAAGACCCGTGGGAGTGGTTTGAACTTCAACACCCAGAAAATAGTGAGTGGGGCCAAGATCCTTAAGAGCAAATTCCTGATGAAGGGCCTGCAGCAAGGTGGAGAATGGGGCCTGCGAAGAACCAGTCAGGATAATATCATCCACATAAACAAGGATCACAAGGTTGTACCGAGTGGTGTGGAGAGTGAAGAGCGAGGTGTCTGCCAAAGAGATGATGAAGCCGAGGGAGACTAAGAACGAGCTCAAGCGCTGGTACCAGGCACGAGGAGCCTGCTTAAGACCATAAAGAGAGCGATGCAACCTGCAAACATGAGAGGAGCGCTCGGGGTCGACAAATCCGGGAGGCTGGTCCATGTAGACAACTTCAGAGAGGTGACCATGAAGAAATGCATTGGAGACATCCAGTTGACGAATTGACCAACCCCGGGAGTAGGCCAAACCAAGAATGGTGCGAACTGTGACGGGCTTGGCAACGGGGCTGAAGGTTTCAGTGTAGTCTAGGCCTTCCTGTTGATGAAAGCCTTTAGCAACCAAGCGGGCCTTGTACCGTTCGAGCGAACCGTCAGATTTCAACTTGATCTTGTATACCCATTTGCAGCCAATGGGTTTAACACCAGGAGGAGAGGGAACCAAGGTCCATGTGCCATTGCGAAGAAGAGCAGTGTACTCAGCAGCCATAGCTTCCCGCCAGTGAGGGTCACGAGCAGCCTGAGAGAAGCAGGTGGGTTCAGGTGCAGGATGGGTGGAGGCCGTAAGGGCATAAGTGTGGTTGCTGGTAAGGTGGCGTCTAGTGATGGTTCCGTCTTGAAGACGAGTAGTGGGCCGAGAGGATGGGAGTGGTGGAGGAGGAGAGGATGAGGGGACCGGGGGAGGGTCAAGTGATGGGACCACAGTATGAGGGGGGGGATCAGGGGATGACACCACAGTAGGAGGGGGAGGGGATGTAACAAGTGTAGAGGTAGTTGGTAGGGAAAGAGGTAGGAGAGAAAGGGAATCGGATGAGGGAGAAGGAGCAACTGGAGCTGATGAGTATGGGGGGTGGTGGTAGGGAAAATCATCCTCATGGAAAACAGCATCTGCAGTGAGGTAGATGCGTTGTGTCTCAGGACAGAAGCACCGGTAGCCTCGGTAGCCAGGTGGATAACCGAGGAAAACACAAGTACGGGACCGGGGAGCGAGTTTGTGAGGAGCATAAGGGCGAAGATGGGGAAAGACAGCACACCCAAAAACACGAAGATGGGTAAGATCAGGAGGCTGATGAAAAAGGACTTGCCAAGGAGAGAGATTGGCAAGAACGGGGGTAGGAAGACGGTTGATGAGAAAAACCGCCGTCTCAAAGGCAAAATCCCAAAATCGAGGGGGAAGAGCAGCTTGAGTGAGAAGAGTTAAACCGGTTTCAACAATGTGACGATGTTTGCGTTCAGCAACACCGTTTTGAAATGGAGAATAAGGACAAGACACACGCTGATAAATGCCAGTGGATTGGAGATAGGAGTGAAAGGAAGCAGACAGGAATTCAGCAGCACCATCACATTGAATGGCTTGAAGGCGATGGGAAAGCTGATTTTCGACAAATTTATGAAATGTAGTGAAAATTGAAAGAAATTGAGAATGGGTGTTAAAAGTATATAACCAAGTGAAACGAGAGAAATCATCAATAAAGGACACATAATACTTGTTTTTGTTTATTGACTCAACGGGGGAAGGGCCCCATACATCAAAGTGAACAAGTTGAAGGGGCGTACTAGACCTAGAGGGAGAAGATGGATGGGGGAGGCGATGACTCTTACTAAGAGCACATGCCTTACATGGGGGATAAGGGGAGGAACTATAAGGAGTGCGAGTAGAATGTAAAAGTTGGACAATTATAGGTGGAGACGGATGTCCCAAACGATGATGCCAAAGCAGGAGAGGACTTGTGCGGATGGCCAGATGTGCACGAGGAGGGCCATCAGAGGGCTGGACACGATAGAGACCACGATCAAGGATGCCGTGGAGGATGATCTGTCTCGTAAGACAAGAGATGGCCCAAAAATGAGTTGCAGAAAATAGGAAATAGCAATTATTTTCATGTGTGAATTTGGAAATGGATAAGAGATTTTTGGTAATGGTAGGAACAACTAAGACATTACGAAGACAAAAGGATGGAGTGGAGAGAGTACCTGTGTGAGTGATGGGGAGAGTGACGCCATCACCCACGGTGAGTTGTTGGGAGCCTGTGTAGGGGGTGACTCCAGTTAAGCCATTGGGAGAATCTGTGACATGGTGAGAGGCCCCAGAGTCAGGGTGCCATGAGGCTAGGTCAAGGGAGGAGGGAGGGGGATTGGGAGGCCCATAGTGGGAGAGAGGTGGGGGAAGATGTGTGTAGTTGGCTTGGGGGGAATAATATGGTGGGTTGGGATAGGTGTTTGGGTATGTAAGATGGGCCTGGGGATAGGAGGTGTTATTGGGGGGTTGGAAATTTGGGTTAAAGCGTTCTCGGCAATTGGCCACATTATGACCCGGCCTGCGGCATAAATGGCAATAGGGTCTATTGTTTCGGCGGCCCTTATAATTGTTACTGGGCCTAGAGGGCCAGGCCTGGGTAGGGGGAGTGGGTAACAGGCCTTCGGAGTTGGGCTGGGCCGCGGTTTGGAAGTTGCTGGGCGGGGCCGCGTGATTAAAAGAGGGCGTGGGCTGGCGCGGGCCAGAGCGCGCACATGGGCCAGACTCATTGCGAGTCAAGGGGGTTGGGCCCGAGAAGGGGTTCGGCTGGCCCCCGAATTGGCCTGAGGAAGCCGCGAACGCTGCGGGCTGGAGGGGGTCTGATGTGCGACGACTGCGGCCCTCCTGCGCGAGGATGAGGCCGTGGACGGCTTCTCTGCTCAGCGGAGCCGTCTGATTCTGCACCGATAGGCTGGTGGCGAGGGTGTCGTACTCCTCGCCCAGACCCCGAAACACATGGGTCAGATATTCATCATCCGAGACTTGGCCGCCGATAGCGGCGAGTTGATCGAGGATCGCCTTCACATCGTGGAGGAACTCCGTCACCGATCGGGAGCCACGAGAGACAGTCTGAAGCTGAAGGCGGAGAGAGGACTTTTTGGCGGTGGATTGAGCCGCATAGGTGTGCTGGATGTAGGACCAGGCGGCGGCGGACGATCGGATTTCCGTCAGTTGTGTGACGACGGTGTCGGTCGCGGTGGCGAGGATCCACCCTAGAGCGGCCTGATCCCGAACGAGCCATGCCGTATAGGCGGGATTAGGGTTTGAGGTTCCGTCGGCGGCGAGTAGGGTTTGAGGCGGCGCGGGTTCGCGGCCTTCCAGAATCGAGAGAAGGTGGTTGGAGACCAAAAAGGGAAGCAGACGAGTCTTCCAAACCACGAAATTGGTCCCGTCAAAACGGGCGATTGCAGTCGGGGCGGGCATCGCCGGCGTTGAAGAGTTCGCCGGAACAGTGGGTAGAGGAGGGGTGGTGGGAGCGGAAGCAGAGGTCATTGGGGGATTTTCTGGTGGAGGGGCGTTAGCCGCTGGCTCCGATGATACCATGTTTGAAGATAATCAGTGGTTGGAAATCAAAACAGAGATAAGAAAAGTGAAGAACCCTAATCCTTTTTTTCAAAATTTTCCGATGATTCTTATTGCTTTACAAACAATTGATTTATACAAAATAGAATTGAAACAAAAACGGAAAGAAATCAAAGGAACGATTTACACAAAAATTTACACTTTGATTTCGCGTTCAAGGCGATGAAACCGGAAAGGAAATCCGGTGGGCGGCGGCGGCAATCGCGTTTGCGATTGCGCTTACGCGAGGCCGCATGATGACGTGGCCCTAGGGCTGACGTGGCCCTAGGGCTGATGTGGCGGCTGACATGGCCGTCGTGGGTGACGTGGCATGTCCATTTAACAGTGTGGACGGTGAACCTACTAACACCGGTTAAACTTTCTGAAGAAAAAGTACGACCAACGAATTATCTTACTACAGGCTAAGCCAAAAAACTTAGTGTGCCGGCACAACATGGACTTAGATCGTTCCCAACTTGGTAGACTTGCTGCATGCAGATAATAGGGCCGCATGGTTGATTTTGTTTCACCTTTTTAACAGATGTGAATGACGAAAGAAGTGTATGCCAGGCGAGATATAGAAGAAGATTAGGTAAAACCGCAGAAAAGACGCATGAGAATAGTCTGGTTTCACACAGTACAGATGGAACTAGACATGATCTTTATGTGGTGGGAGACAAGAGCGTCCCCGCAGAAGATTAATGAGAAGGATTAGAGGTCCTAATAAAGGGTCCACGGGCACTATTAAAGAAAAAGTGTTTTGCATTATGCACGAGTCATTGCCCAAGGTTTTGATAGAAGATTACGAGTGGGTATATCAAAGAATGATACAACGGAAAAGCTGGGCATGAAGCTCTCAAACAAAGTGCATTTTCGAAGATCCAAAACGTGGAAAAAGAAAACATCGAAAACCGCGAGAGCAACATTTCACAATTTTCCAATCCAAAAAATTTGGGATCTGAATTTTGTGAAAAATGATGTCCCTTTATTAGTTCTAGTAATAGTCGTATTATCAATCTCAGTGGTAGTCATAATTATGACTGCTAACACGGAACCCAATTGAAGTGCATCTTTTCATTAACCAACCCTTTGGCGGGTTCCTATTGTGACGAAACATTATTTTATTTCAAAAGTGATCAATCTGTACTGACATTGGAGAGATTTTCAAGAGTGATTCACAAGTCTTGGGGTCAAGTTTTAAATGCTTATTCTATAAATATACCATAGTGTATTATGATATGGAGCCTTGGGTTGTAGCCCCTTGTGTTCCAGCTTTAGTAAAAGAATGCTATGATTGCAAAATAGATTTTGGAGTAAAGTATGTTCTTATAAATGCTTCTTAATCAGGGTGACTTTCTTTTTTGAAATCTTTGTTATCTTTTCCGAAAAGAACGAAAAGACTGTCGACCTTCCCCCCCTGCAGGGCGCCTCCCGGGGACTCCTTTGGCCGTACAAGCGGGAATATATGAATGTATGTATTTATGATTGCAAACAGTGAAACATTCCTACAAAGCAAAGGAACAACCCTTTTGCAGACATTCCTCCTCCAATCCTAAAACAATGAAAAAATATATATCATGGCGCTCGGAACCTCATGACCGACACATGTTAAAGGGTACATAGTTTCTGCAGGCTTGTTTCCCACAAAATTCAGAAAAGATTGTACGAGGATTATTGAGCTAATGGAAGCCCTCCCTCTTGAACCCAGAAAAATCTACGTATCCGTTCCTTTTTCATGACATCGATGAGAAAATAAGCCATTCACTTAAGCGCAAGAAAGAACTTGCAGAGTAGTTCTCTAATTTACCAATGTGATTGAAAAAGAAGGTGTTTGGCATTCAAGAAATTATCATAATTCATAATTCGCCAAAAAGAAAAAAAGAAAAAAAAAAGTGATGCTTGGGCCGAATCCAGTGGACTTGAAGGATCGATAAATGGGCTTCACCCAAGTGTTCCACCACACCAAAATGTTCTAGGGAAACACACGCTCAATGGGCTTTTCCCATTGCTATGTAAAACTACCAATAGGCTTTTCCCATTGCCTGTGAAGCGTAGGTGCACAAGTCGATGCCTTTTTAAGAAAAAAGAACAACCTTTATCATGTTATTCACAATTTTTTATAAAATTATAATTTTGTTTTTAAGTACCTAGTAAGTTTTCAATAAATCATCTTCTCTTACATTTTTTTCAATATGCTATAAAATATTTTATATATAAATAAATCATCTCCCTCTTTACAAACTAATTTAAAAATAAAAATAATTAAATAAAAGGCATAAATGATCATCATGATTCTCCCCTTCCTTTGTCTGATGTGAATAGAGTGTGGTTCAAGGAAATTAATCTTTTAAGCGAGAATAAAACATAGAAGATACCGAAAATGACTACACGTCATGCACAGCAACATGTGCATTAGCTCCTAGTGTTCATCCCAGTGCGACCTATATATTCTATGCTCCGGGCCTCAACATCTACCGAACGTGGATCACCTGGCACCTGACGTTTAAGAAAAAAAAGTGTGCCAACAACAGGACAACGTAGCCAAAAAACACATGGCAGGGAGTTTCCCATCTCATTGGACAGCGACCTTCCGCGGATGGGCAAGCGCCAAGTGTCACACCTTTTTTTTGTTACTTTTTTTTTTTTTTCAGCACCTTTCTGTCAAACTAGAGTATATTCCCTAGGAAAATAAAAAATGAAAAATGAAAATAGAACGTTAAGTACATAAGTATGCCCCTGTCTCACTCATTATCGACTGGCCCTATCGTCTTGCTATAAATAAATTTAAAAAATAAATAAATAAATAAATAAAGGGGTGGACCCATCTCAAGACATGGGTTTAACGTCCCCCATGATAATGTGTGCCAGAGCAGCACCATATGGCGGCTCCTATCAACTAAAGGATTTTTTTTAAAAAGGGGGGACAAAAGTAATGCATCGGAGACGAAAACACGTGTCCCCAGCCACTTTCTCCCCCACGTGGACGCCAGAGCCGAGGATTGGTCCCCACCTGAAACAGACGAATTTTGTCCTTCCCATTATTGTCATGTGTGGGTCCCTGCTTCCTGCCATCAAGCGATCACTTCCCTGACACGCGTCCCGTGAAAGACCCTAAAAATGGTTCTGGGTTGGGTGAGCCCCACGTGATGAATTCCTCACGCCAATCAACCGTCACCTTCAGCGCCTGACCCAAATTGAAAGAGAGACCCGGAGGGCGTATCATCCGTGAGCGAGCCCCTTTTAATGACAAATAAAAGAGGCTTATCATTTTAATGTACTCTCTTCGGGGCCTGTCTGACCCAACTACAAAAGCCAGGGGTCACTTGTTCCGACCTCCATTGAACCTACGCTTCCTTTTCACTATGCAGTTAATTGAAGCACTTATTTTTTTTCATTCTGGCCTTTCCGAGAGGGATGGAGGAAGAAAAACAAAAATGGCATTTCAAGTAGGGACATGGAATACAGAGTGGAAAAGGGACCCAAGGCCTGCCTTTTTCTTTATTAAATCAATTCGCACTTTTTTTTTTCTTTTTTTTTTTGTATATGTAATGTACACACATGATATATATATATATATACTTATAACTAACATCCTCTGTCCATTTTCTGATCCTCGAAAGTCCATCCTCCGTGCTTGACTTAGGCCAATTCCAATCCACAGCAGAAGGTGGGAGGTGAGCCGTTCTACAAGCAGTTTGTCGGCAAAAGTTCTTAAGAGTCGATTTGAAATCGGGTCTTATCAAGAGCTTCTTCCTCGAATTTTCTGTGCTTTTAACTGTCTTTGAAAGATCAAGATCAGTCCCTGTCGTTTGTTCTTTTTTCTGCCATGAAATCGTCAGAAGTGGCATGTGTTTCTGGGTCAGAGTTGAAGTAATTTCAGTCCTCCCAAAACCATTCACACAAGTTTGATATAATTTTCACATTTGAGAAATAATAAGGGGAACAGTATCATGGAACACATAATTTAATCAGGTTCTCTGTGTACAAAAAACCATCGAAGTAAAATCCAAAAAGAAAAAGAAAAAAAAAACAATTAATACAAAAGATAGAATCCCCACATAAATCTTGTGAAGCAACTGCCCTAAGCTAAAAGCCACCTCCTAACAGAGAAAACGGATAAGGCGGTGGTGAAGTCGCCGTCATTTCTGTGAAATAACTTATTTGTCCACCACTAATATTTCCATACGCCGAAACTCCACTTTCCGGCGGCGACACCGCCATAATATTTCCGATTCCGCCAGTGCCTGATGACACCGGCGGAGATGGGATATCGATGGCGGCGTGACCAAGAGGCTCTTGCGCAATCTGAGAAAGACCCATCACCGGCCTTGGGCTCACCCACCAGGGCGTCGCGGTCTCTGGCGAAGACTGTTCCCGATGGTTGTCTATTTCTAAACCAGCCTCTGGCGACGACGATATCACTCCTAGAACTCCATCCTCTTCGTCCTCGGTCTTCAACGAAGAAGAAGACGACGCCGAGGGTATCATCAGCCGCCGCTTCTTCTCGCTCGCTCGCCTCCTTGTGCGATCTTTCTGAAGCATCATGCGCGGAAGGATGTCTGGGTCTTCTACGACTCTGGACAGGAACGCCATCATTTGCTGTGGCCGTCTCTCTGTGGCCTCCAACCGCTTGTTCATGCCCTGTAGCTCTTCATCCAAAGCCTGCTGTTCCTGCTTCAACCTCGCTATCTCCATAACCAGCTCTTCCTCATCTAGCTCCTCGTTTTTCCCGTGCGTATACGGATTCCGACTGTGCTTCTTCCGCACGATGTTCCTCAACAAGTGCTTCTGACCACGAAGAAACCACTCGTTCGCGAATTCCCATCTATCAGGATCCACCTTCCTGAATCCCTGGTTAACAGATAGTTTGTAAATGGAAAATAAGCTAACTCATGGAGAACACTGTCAAAACCAGAAAGGGAGAAGAAAAAAAAAAAAAAAAAACAGATTTGAACAAAAATAAAGTGGTAATAGTCTCTGGCTCACGTAGGTGTTGAGCTGACGAACAAAACTGGAGAAGTTGTTGTGCTTGAAGTACGCAGGTAAGATCCTCTGCGAAAAGTCTAAGGGGTCCAAGACGATGAAACTATTGTTGGCTCTCCCCCAGACGATCAGGCTATCCGTCGCCGGGTCGTCGACCATGTGATAAGTCTTCATAACGAATGGAGCGATAACGTTGTTAACCTCCATTCCATATACCACTTAATCTCTCTGGCGCACGCACCACACCGAGTGTTACAAGTTTATTGCTTTTCGGCTCTGAGATGAAGGGAGGAAGGGCGTCGGGAAACCGTGAGGAGTCAGCAAATGGGTGAGGCAGCACCGTAATATATAAACGGAAGCACTCACAGAAGCACGCATAACGTGGCAGCGTCGCGTTGGTCAATATTTTTTCTTCCGTCACGGGTGGGCCCTGCGTTGGCTCCACTTTTCTATTATCTTTTGCTAAAGATCATGGCTTGGGGGTTAGATATTTTCAGTACCTCCCCCACGCGCAGATACGGAGACCCAGGGACTTCAGGGTTTATATATGACGTGGTCCCTTTGCTTGCAAAAGATTGTCGCTAAACGACAAGGTGGATATGAGTTCCTGTCCCTTTGAAATAAATAATATGATTTCAGACGCATTACTTTTTGTTTTATATTACGGATTTTATTGTTTATTAATCTTTGAAATATATTAAAAAATATAATCTGCTCATAATAGAGTTAATGTTTAGAATAAAATTAAAATTAAAAAATCTATATTAACACCATCTCAGCTACCTTGAAGTTGTTGAATTCTAAGTGTCAACAAATTTGATTGACATTAATGTGACTAGGCCAAACAAGATTTAGTAGAGATTTTATGTCTTTGGCCGAGTAACGAATGATTTAAAGAAACCATATAAAAATATATTTTAAAAAAAATGAAAGGAATCGTGAATTTGATCCTTTCTTGCTCTTACTTTTTTTCGTTTTTTCTTTTTATATCAATGATGGGGCTAAGGAGATTTTAGGGAATTTATTGGAGGATTGAAAGACTCGAACTTGACTTCTTATGACCATAGCAACCCATGCTTATTGTTATTGTTTGGCTCCTTATATTTTTCTAGGTAAACATGTCTGTGGAATGAAGCCTTTGATGGCAAATTGCTGTGAAGAATTGCTGTAGATGTGAAGCCTCTACAAATTTCCAGTCGCTTCTCCTTCAACTGAAGGTCACGCCCCTGGAAGGGCGTGGGGGAGGGCAGTCCAATATTAAAATGAAGAAAGAAGCGAATGAGTGGGCGCATAATAAGAGAGCCAAACAGTGGCTTGGATTCGGTCGCTCGGTATCTGATTTGCTTTTTTCCCTACTTTTGGGCTAAGGCTGCTCGTGCGTTGGCACAACAACGCATAGGCAGGCAAATGGCGAGGGGCGATTCGCCCACGTGTAAGGCCTACTTTTGGAGTGGTGTTAGGAGCGTGGGGAGCAGGTTTGTGTACTCCATCATCGTTGCTTGTCTCCTCCTCATAGGCTCTTATTGGCGTCTGTCGGTCAATTGTGAGTAATTTTACTCAAATCAGAAAATATTCCGCGAAGCTCTTTTCTGCCAGTTTTAAGAGTTTTTCAGGCTCTCTCTATTGATAATCGCATTCAGCATCTTCTGCTTCTGCTTCCATTTTCATCCAACATTACGTTCCATCATTCTTGGACATGTGTGTGTAGCTTGGCCTTGGCTAGTGAGGACTGAGCTTTTGGCTAGCGAGGACTGAGCTTTTGGCTAGCATGCCATAATGTACGCCGTAATGTTGTAGGCAAGATTTATGAAGAGATGGTTGGTCATTCCCCCCCTTCAAGAAAAGGCAAGATACATTACTTGCTTAAACTTCTGTACTTGACCCACAAGAGCAGCAAAAGTGAAAAAGCAGGCAATGCCGTAATCCACAAACATAGCGAACAAGAAAAGAATACATCCGAGCTGTATGACGAACTTGCTGCATCATATCGTCTGCAAAAACACTTGATGTTGGACCGTGGTCCATCGGACCGACAGCTACGTTCAGCTTCCGGTGGAAATATGAGACTCGTCACTCGATGGAAAAAGACTAAAAGTTTGTCCTGCCAATAGCGCTCCACTGGAGTGCACTTTGGCCACCTTTTCGCTTTTATTCAGATAAGGACCTTGCATCTTTTAGATGCGAAACACCTGAAGGATATGCGACCGAGCTTGGATGAGAAATATTGGTACGCACCTCGAACAAGATAAATGGAAAAACCAGCAAATTGTTTCTACATCCATTATTGGACCCGAAGAGATGAATGGCATTTCCTGTCCACAGCTTATGATTCGTTAAACCTATAGTGAAAGGAGATCCATTGATCATTGTCTTCATGCTTCAAAATGAATGGTGTTATTGGGATTAAAGGATTTCAATCATATAATCAAGGATGCTATTCGTTTTCCGAGAAGGTTTCTGGGTTCGTTGCCTTTACTGTATTTGGCCAGAAGGAGAGGATAAAAAGTAATAAATAAATAAATAAACAAAAAAGGAGGGGGGCTCTAGTCAATGAAATCTTAAAGCAAGATCGTGAAGCGATTAGGATAATAAAAAGAATATTATTTTACATCTAACTCAAACTATTGTTATAAGACTTGTGGCTGACAATCATTTTCATGAAAGCTTATATAAGATTGAGACCCTTTGCTTGTCTTATTTACCAACGCTAGAAAGTACTATCACCAGGGGAGGATTGCGGTTGCTGATTGGTTTGGTTGAGGACTGCGCTCTTTGATTGGATTAGTTGAGAAATGGGTCTCCTATTGGTTGTTAAGAACTGTTTTGGTTTAAGGAAGAAGTCTGTGATTGGTCGGTGAAGTAATCAGAAAATAAATAAATAAATAAAAAGCACAGTAGTGTCGTGTTTTCTTAAGGTCTAAGTTTGATAAACAACTCCAAAACAATGATCCCAGCGCATGGATTAGATGGTCTACCAATCACGTTTCATCTTCGCAATCAATTGGCTTCCCCCCCCATGTGATAGAATTATCATGAAAACGAGTGACCGACTTGATTTTGCAAATTACGGTACTTGTCACCATCTAACATACCCTGCATCGAGGGCAAACCCGATCCAATATTAATTAGTGGGCCATCTTCATTATTGTCATTAGATGGAGATTTAGCCGAACAAAATGAGGATCAACCAATGAGATAGGAGCAGCAAGGCGTCCAAAATCTTGAAAGGTCAGGAACGGTGTAAAAGCATACCAGGTTTTCGGAGGAAAGAAGATGACAAAGCGACTAGATATAAGACAAGATTTTACTGTTAAGATCACGAAGATTATAATGTCTAATCACGAGAAAGGGGAGAGCGGGTTTGTTTTCAACTTGTTGACCTTAAGCCGACTTAGTAGAGTCAGTCACTGCTTCTGGATGCTTGCCCGCCCAAGGACGGACACTCTCGCCTTCTCTCTATCTTTTAATTCTTAAATCTTCTCGTTTTTCTCCCATTTCTGTATCTAACTTTGTTTTGGATAGTTGATTACATAAACAACTGAACAACAACATATATTACAAGTAAAATATATATGTTTTAGAGTTAGGGGTGAGCGAACCATTAGATTTCATGGCAGCTTCTGGCTTTGGGAAAGTCAAGGTCGGTAATTTAATGCTTTATTATAACCCTGCCTAAAATGGAACTGATCTGAATGCAACTTGGCGTCGCTTTTGTCATCACCAACTTGGCGTCGCTTTTGTCATTTTCCTAAATGCAATCTATCGTCTGCAGTTCCAAAATAGCTGCGTGAATAAGATATTGACTTGATAGCCAATTTTAAGGATATCAAGATACCAACAGTGTTGGATTGCTCAAGATTACAAGCTCTAGGAGATTCCAGTCTTATACCCTAAGCTGTCCAAGGGTGGGATGGTTAAATGGAATGTTCCTTGAAGCTAAATACATATGTTTCTCGTGTTGATGGATTGTCTATGAGGGGAGGAGTGGTTCATGACCCCATTGGTTATATGCACATTGCGTGATGGTTAACTTTGGAAATGGAAATAGTGCTATGACGGAAGGTTTTATTTTACCTAAAGACTTAAAGTTATGTCTATAAAAAGAAATTGTATTGTCGGAGATTGAAGTTTATTCGTTCTTTCTGATTAAATGCCTAAAAGGGAAATTCTCTTATCCTTGGAAATTAGCTTCTGCCATTCAATAATATGCTCGAATGCACTTTCTCTCGAGGCTCAAATTCTACATACTTTTTCAAAAGGAAAATTTTCAGCTTACGGATTTGCGAACTCTGTTGACACAATTAATGGATTGCAAATATTCTCAATTTTTCGGTTCTCCACCAAGCAGATGTAGGAAAATATCATGGGAAGATCAACTTAGTTTAAACCACTACAAACTGCCTTAATGGTGTCCATTTATTTCATTCCTTTTCCTACTTTTATTTTAGTGTCCTACATCATTGATGTTTTTGTAATAGACTATTGTCTATGCTAGTCTTTGATGTTTGCTACTTTGATTCATGCCGCCCGATGTGTAGATTTGTGTTTGAATGTAGGTTGTACGCCCTACCTTCCAAATTAATATTTTGTGCTTAAGGCAACCTTGATGTATTAATGAAAATTTTCAGGTCTAAGTCCATGTTTTATTTGAAAAAAAAAAAGGTAAGAAAAACTTCTTTTTGCAGTCTCTTAAATAGAGTATTGTCTACAATTTCAAACTTTTAGAAAATGTTTTATTCATCTTTGCTACTTCAAATCTGTACATTGCTGCCAATAGTGTCCCAAAACTCCCTTCCAACCATTAAAGTTTCTCACAACTTTCATATTTCTCAAGCTCACAAAACCCCTTAGGATCTCATTGCACATACAAAAAAAAAAAAATCAATTGAAAAAAGACACACAAGAATTATAAGATTTAAGCCCTACGTCACCAAAATAAGGAGCAATTCTTAGGGTGTCCACTTAGCTTAGTGGTAAGCTAAGGAGTCCCCAACCTGTGAGTCTACTAGGTCAAAGGTTTGACACTCCTTTCCTCCTCCCCTGAGAGTGTTTATAAGAAAAAACAAATAAATAAGGAGCAATTCTTCACTATAACGAGGAAGATTATAGTATATACTAGAAAACCTATGTTTTTTCTTTGTCTTACACACTATGTTTTACTCAATTCTTATGCACCCGTATGCATCATCATAACTAAGTTTTCTCATAGTATTCCCTTTTATAGTAGTACCAAGAAAACCCTAACTATAGAGGATTAAAAAAAACCTAAAAACCTACAACAAAAATATAATAGTTTACATATGTGCCCTTACTAATTTACTCCAAACTCAACACAACCCAACATCAAAACATATAAGTTTAAGATTAAGACTTATTAGGAATTGAAGAAACTTCATGGGATTTGGTAATTAAAATACTCACAATAGCTTAAAGGTTAATTCCAATTGATTTCATATATTAAGCTAAACCTATCGTGTTTTCCAATGATCCTATGTTTCTGTATTTTATTATAGATCTGTTTTTACTCAATGCAACTCATACTTTACTTTGGAAAATTAATTGTCACTAGCTCCCTTTGTGCCATAATTCCTAAAAAAAAAAATATGTAGGTTAGAGTTACTAGGCAAGCATTCTATAAGACCATGATTATATGAAAAAAATAATTTAAAGAGACATAAAATTAAAAGGCAATTCATATTGTGTGTTTTGATGAGAAATAAAGCAATGAGCAAAATGACTCATCCAAAAAAAAAAAAAAAAGGCATTGAATTTATTTTTAAATTTTTTCACAAAAAATTTAAAACAAATGGTAGTCTATCACTGTAGTAAAACAAATTACCAAATGTTTAAATCTTAAAATTCTACCCATACTTGCCCTCCATTTGTAGTTACGAATTTGGCATATAAATAATGAAAAATCTAAACGAATCCAGACAAAGTATCTACATAATAATTAAATTAATTACTTCAAGAAAAAATGAATAACACCCCCACTTCTATCAATTATGTTAAAAATATCACTATTTGTATTCAAAAGCATATTTTTTCCCTTCTAAATTCAATAATAAGAAGAATGAATAATTCATTCATACATCAAATAAATTACAAAATGTCAGAAGTGATACAAGACATTCTAACATTCTTAGTTACAACCAACAAAAGAAGGTTGTAGGTTTGGTGAGTAATATTAATGTAAGAGAACTTACACTTAATGTTTTGATATTATATTAAAAATATTTATTATTCTTTAAAATTAGTTTGGAAAAAACGGTATTACAAATTACAAGTAAAATGTCAAATTCCAACAATTTGTGTATGTGGTTTTTTTCATTAAAATTGCAAAGAAATCTTGGATTCTTTATCCAGAAGAACATGGAGGCAGGTAGACCCAATACTCTTAGTTTGGTATGACCTCACTTGTGCGCATGAGAAGTACAGTAGGGGAATCATGTGGTCTTCTGAAAGTTGGGTTCGTTTGACAAACGTGAAATGCCAGCTCATCACCCACGTTACTCCCGTGCAGGCTCTCTGAATTCCAAAAAGAGTCCCCGCTTCCACCAAAGTTTGCGTGAGGTCGTGTTTAACACATGTTTGGTAAAAAAAACGTGATTAACCACGCTAATCAAGCCTGATTATTGAAAATTTTAGAGAGGACCTCCCTCTTGGAATTATTAAAGCTCTTTAGGGTTGACTTACCTTGGCTAACTGGTAAGCTAAGGGTTTTTTAACTTGTCAAGACAAAGGGTCAAAGTTCAAATTATTAAGAAGCTTTCAATATCTATCCCAAAAGACCTCTTAGGAGGCAAGAGGGGGCCATCATATGGCCTACGTTATATACCTCTTCTTATGGTGTTGGGATAATATATATGATTCTCAACATACTTATCTATTTGTGGAGAAGGCTTGAAGGTGATGATAACCTAAAGACCATGAAATGAGGTACTTAGCTTCGATACCATGTTAAAAAACTTTAATATTTACACTAGAAGACATTTTAAGAGGTAAGAAGGGGCCATCATATATAAGGCCTAAGTTATAGTTCTTTCCTATTGACAATGGGACAATATATAATTCTCAATACAAACAAATTCTACTTCTTTTGGTGTGTAATATTTTCTTTTTTTTAAAAAAAAAAAAAAAAAACTCTTTAGAATTTATTTCAATATCTCTTTAAATTATATTTATGAGAAATGATTTGTCTATGTACAAAAAAAAAATTAGAAAATGTTGTGAAACGTTAAAAATGAAAGGGCTTGTTAGTTGACATGGATGTAGACGTGGGGAAGCACTTGGGTTGATGTGGACATAAATCCACTCGAGAAACGACAACAGCATATGAATAGTGGGTAAAGCGATTGAAGGATTTTGTATTACATTGATGGCCTTGCTTGAGTTTGTCGGGTGCGATGATTTTGCGGGGCTTTCAGAATAGAGATTTTGATTGGATGCGAGAGGGGACACTTGTAAACGACTTGCAAAAGACGGGAATAATAAGGCTTTGAAAAAACACCAAATCCAACATCAGAGGCTTTAATGGTTCCCTGTGCCTTCGACCCAGCTCGGCAGACACCCATGTGCGCATCAAATGGAAATTCAGGACATTGAGCTAAAAACGCAAATTTCATTGGTTCCCGGAGATTGACCTCTTGATCATCGGACCCACTATCTGTAACAGGTGGCCCAACGGCTCAGCGACCAAATGTGTTGTTGATGTTGACATCGGATATTGTTTTTGTAAATCCTCGCTCAAGAATGACACATCATCGACAAATTTGACACTCCGACAACGTTATTGCCCATGTGATTTATTTTTTCACGCCAATCTCCACACCCAAAAAGTCTTCATATCGTTCGTTTACATTACACTCACGCACCCAGTTAGGTTTCGGTTGGTAAGTTGGGCCAAAAGCCCATCTAACAGTACTTCCAATCCAATAAGGTGCAATTGAGATTCAATTCAATTGAATCTAACAGAGACAATGAAGATTATTCGGTATAGAACAAAAAATCAAGTTGAACTTATCACGTCCAATTCAAGCATATGGTCCTTTATACAAAGCCCACTCAGCATTGTAAAACATATCTGGTGATTTACAGCTATATATTTTATAGCCTCGGATGACCCAAGCATGGTGTGTGTCTCCATTAATTATAAATTACACCGCCGCATAACGTTAGCGTCAAGTTTTCCTCTAACTCAGAGGTCAAACAACAACAGCAGCATTGAGCCAGAAACTAGGCCCAATATAGGGGAAACCAAGCTTCCAATAAGCAAGAAGGCGAGCAACGTAAAACAAATGCTCAACAAAAACCCACACCGGATCAAACAATGGTCTTCATCGACAGTCTCCCACGCCTGAAATCAATTACCAGAAGAAACCAAAACGTTGTACTCATTCAAACGCCTCTGGAATTGGGCCAACTGGGTCTGCAGTTGAAGAATTCCAGCAGACTTCTGTGAAAGGATGGCATTTAATTTGGATATATAATCATCCAGTTGATTGCCCGGCTGATCAGCTTCAACCAGCAGATCCATCTCCTGTATAAATAATTATTGTCATGACAAGTCTGAATAACAATAATCAATCCAGATAGAAAATGTTACTGACCTCCCTAACAATGTCTATTGTCTCTTCCACTTGTTTACGGTGGGCAGTTACAAGGTCTTCCTCTTCCTGATATCACGCATGTCAGTATTTCACTGAGCAATCAAATGATTGAGATAAAAAGTAACGCTTGATAACAACAAGGTGATTACCTTTAGGAGAGCATTAAGATCGTTATCAGAGTTAGAATTGTTGGCTTCAGAGTTCGACATATCCCTCCATTTTATCTGAGTGTTAATCTTCCCCTCGTCCTCTAAAATTGATTTACGGTATGTCTCTACCTTATTACTCGCACGCGGAGGTTTCTCATGTTCGTAGGTCCGCTTAGAATAATCAAAATCATCTTCAACTAACTCATTATGACCACCCCTATGACCTCTGTAATAATCCGAATATACACCAGCAGGCAAACTTCCCTCCATCCTCCCACTAGGAACACGATCTACATTAAATGGTGGCGAGGGTTCTCTTTCAATATGCTTGGACCAGCCAAACCTGTTCTTGTCATGGGTAACATAGGTTGTGTTATCCTCAAAACTTGATTCTGCCGGCAAAGCTGAAGACAAGGGCAATGCGGTTGAGTCTCTAAGGTTTGAAGATGAAGACAACAGATCCCTCCTTGAGCTGTTCCCTTTTGATAGACTCTTCACTCTGGAGTAGTAAATTTGCATTATCAGAAACTTAATAATAATAATATGTACAACTGTCAGCACATCTTAGTCGTTCCCTAAACACATCTGCTTCTCCACTTCCGTTTTGGACAATAATACATATACCTGTCAGCATATCTTAATGTGTTGAGAGTGTGTTCACATGATCCAGAGCTTGGCGAAATGCATGATATCATAACAGTGCGCGAGTCTCCAACAAAAGAATCTCTAAGAACTTCAGTCAACTTACTCCCTCTGAAAGGGATGTGACCCTGGTCATTGTCAAGGGCTCTAATGCATTCTTTGAGAGCAAGTAAGCTTTTATTGATTTCAGCACCCTCCATTCTGCAACCAAATTTAACAACAGATACAATGACCCGAAGTACAGATTACTCACTAAAATTACAGAATGTTGAATAGTGGCAGTCATGGATGGGCACAAAATAATAACAATGAAATCAGATGTAGATAACTTGGTCCAGAATCGGGCAGGTAATATCACCTTCCAACAAACTCTCTGAGACAGGATTACCGTGTTAAAGCATCATGTTTGATAATCAAATTTTCAAATAAAAAGTCCCTACCTTGTTTGTTTATCATTATCAGTGGTATCTGCACCACGTTCACTTCCAGCAAGATCTATAAAAGACAGCTTCCCTACAAGTCGTGCAGGCTTTGATTCAGTTCCATCAGCTGATCTCTTGATACAAAGCTGAAGTATAGCATGTGATCGAGAAGATTCCTCGTTTGCACCAGTTGTACCAGTACTTCTAGTAGTACTTCCTTTCTCAATGAACTCCTGGATTGTTTCAACATGTGCTACCCTGTATTCTTGCAAACCCACGATGCAAACCTGCTGTTTCCCATCCTCCCTCATGCATAGCTTTCTGCCAAAAGTAGAATTCACTAAGGAAAAATGAACCCAAAATATTCAATGCATATACACCATTGGATAAAAAACTTACTTCCGGTCATTGAGGAGATCAAAAAGTTTTCCTCCATATATCTCAAAGAAACTGACAAATAATTGAAAACCTTGGTTCCGGTATGTGTGTTGCATTAAGCTTAAAATATCCTGGGATGCTTTGAGGGGTAGTGGTTGCATTGTGTAAGTCTTGCCACTCCCTGAAGAAGCAAATATGGTAAACTTAAGCTGATCCAGAAATAAAATAAAGAGAAAATACGAATATGGTATGGAAACCAGAAAATAGTAAGCACCAACAATATAACAAAGAAATGAATTCTATTTTGTTTGCTCAAAACTACTAGCATTTTCTACCAGGCGGACAGTATAAATAAGAGGCATCAATGTTTCATTCTAACAAAGTTTGTACAGAGATCTTTAAAATGAATTTCTAAGTCTAAAAATGCTGGAAAATATTAATCCTGTAGGAAAATTCCAATGGTAAGTACATCATATGATCATCATAACCGTTTCTGAATTTCAACACCTAAACTTGCCTGTTTGCCCATATGCAAAGCAGGTTGCTTTCGTCCGCTGGAAAATCAGGGGCACTACTGGCTCCACGGTCTCAGAGTATACCTACGGTAACAGAATAAGAGATCTAATAAAAACTGGCTACGGGTTATCATCATGCAAGCCAACTTTGATCATATACTCACTTCATCATTTGAAACATCTTCATCCAGCACTGCATCAAACACAAATTCATGCTTTTCAACATATTCTGTTAAGTCAACCTGCAGAAATGGGTGAATTAGACTTGAAAAAATCAGGTCCTACAGTCAATTATCCTATGCATAATTTCAGGTAAGATATAAAGTCACTGAGTTGAAATAGTTCAAAGTTTGAAAGAAGTATAGCTGGCAAATTCTGTCATTACAAATATAGAAAAGCCTAATACTCAAATCTTTTTCACCGGGCAACAAAAGACTTCAAGCTCTTCATTTTCAAGTTCACGCATAGACATTGAATAAAAAAAAAATCAAGTTCTTTTACATGCAAATATCAGAGCACTCAACGCAACAGAACATTAAAGGTAGAAAACAATTGCAGTATTTTCTATCTACATGGGAATACAAGAAAGATGAAGACATATGTGCAGGTGAAAGGGGATCTGGGGCTTTGATCCTTATAAGACCAAAATGAAAACAGAAAATTAGAAAATGTCATCTAGATATCAATATCTTGACAAATGCTAATTACGAGAATGATGCAGCAAGAATTCACCTTGAGTTTTGTTTCGTGAACTGTAAGAGAATTGGAATTTGGTTCTATGGTAATAATGTCTTGCTCTTTCTTTGCTATTTCCTTTTTATTCAATGGCCTCTTGCGCACCTGCAGTGAAAATTATTAATGGAAATTCTAGCGGAGGAAAAGAGGTGGTAGAGAACAGCACAAATGCATCATGTACTTCTATGCTTTAGTCATGTGATTATGTAGTGTCATTTTGATTTTCTCTTCATACAACTTACTACAAGCTACACTTGACCAGTCAAGTCCGTGTACTATTTGTTCAAGAAATTAGACTATCACCTCTTGTATTCTGAAAGTAAAGGAAGCATTCAAATGGCATTGAAGCAACATACCACAACTTTGATCTTGGCAACACTGTTGGCCCTTTCTTTATCCCCAGAGAAACTTTTGAGAAGATTATTCTCCGGCAAACCTCGGGGCCTGTTTGTCAGCTTGTTGGTGGAAAGGTATGGCTCAGAGTCATCAAAATGAAGAGTCTGGTGATGTTGTGATCCATCATATAGGCTTGGAACCTGCACCTTGCAAAGCGGTTCAAACAAAAACGTCAGTTAACAGCTTATTAAAAATTAGCCTCACCAAGTTGTCATTTTTTCTTTTGGGTTAGTAAGTTCTCCAATATTTACCCACAACAAAAGTAAGGGGGAAAAAAAATTGAATCAGTGTAGAGAAATGTGAGGTTCAACTTAGATGATAACAAGAGAAAACAATAAAGTAAATAAAGAAAACTAGTGTTGTCTACGGATGTTGATTTAATCAGCTATGTGGAGATCATCTTTCCAATGCAAAAGCATGAAATCAAGAAAAGAGCAGTAACAAAGCATCAGAAGAGGTTCTACATCAGTCCTACTGAGCATTTGCAAGCCCTATCATTGGATAATTTACATGAGAACGAGGAAAACAACATGAGAAAGCCCTGCCTAATCTAGAAAGTAGTGCACAAAAACTTGTAATCAAACCAAACATTACTGTTTCAACTAATTCCGTAGTTTCTCATCAACAAGATGTGCTGCTGCACGCACTGCGTGGAGGGATTCTGTCTGTGTATTGAAATCATTTCCCCGTAATATGATGGGGTTTACCACTGTATACGTTTCCCAAAAGCCTTAGACAGCAGAAACTATTTAAAGCTCAAAGTGTGCCCATCATAGATAACGCAATTCACCCCACGAACGACGGTGAAAAAGTAGAAAATTTTGCGATCACAATAAAACCTGAACTCAATCCAAAACCCAAACTACTTTTTAGTTTCATTTTAGTAGACTGTCCACCATCTAATAATACCATCAAACATCTGATACCGGAACGCGCCACAGTCAACTAAATTTTCAGTAGAAGAAGGATCAGAGTCGAAGACTTTGTATGAGAAATGGAAGATAGATGAAGATTCACCTCGGATAACAGCTCGGTATCAAAGGAATGGAGATCGAGCAAGCCCGGGCTGAACTCGCTCGGCGAGACTTGATCGTCGGCGATCATTCTCATGCTGGAGGACCGGGACCCCGGAGGCGTGGATGGGTCCACCGCCAGGGTCCGGGTCATTCTGGAGCCTTGAAGTCCTCCGCCATAGTATCCAAAGTCCTGCGCGTGAAACGACTTCGTTCCGGGAAAGCATAAGTGTCAGAGTCACATTCACGAACTACAGTCTGCAATCAGAAGCTTTTTAAGTTGGGAAAGAAATGGAGCACCTGAGAGAGACTTGCCGATTGGAGCCACTTATTAGATGATGGTGCGTCGATCCAGTGGTCTGAGCATTGACGCTGGTGCTGCGAGGACGAATTGGACCGCGGCATCTGTCTCCCCACCACATTCATCTTCCTCCGAAGATCTTCGGGGATATCTAATTGCAATGTTCGCTCTTCTCCAACTCCCAGCCCGGTGTCCGTACACTACACCTACTGGCTTCGCAGCAATTAAAGACGCATAAAGGTAGTCGTACTTTTTTTTTTTTTTTTTCTTTTTGGCTTCTGGGTCTGAACTTGATGATTTTAAATGCTGTAGGAGATTATATGGAAGCTTTCGTGAGAAGCCGTGGGGGGCGGTGGTGGGTGGATATTTCTTGTCTCTTTTTCCTGCTCAAAGGAACGGTGCCGGAAGAGAAAAGGGAGATTGAGAGGATGGGGGGTTAGATGATTTTGAAACTTTGAAAAGAAAAGGCCCGGGGGGCGGTATGTGCGTGTATGGGGGAAGAGTACAGGCGCGTGGGTCGCACTGGCGATGGAGGTGGAGGAACATGAAAGTGGCGGGGTCTCCAAATGCTTTTCGTGGACCTCCTCCATTGAATTTCACTTTCATAACGTGAAAAATAGCATGATGTGTTGGCCAAGCGCGTGATCGTAGAGCAACCATTAGACCTACACGGAGCAACTGATAAATGGTAACAAAAACGACTGCAGTTAAATTAAACCTTTGTTGAAAACATCCCGAAGTTTAACTGCTTCCAGTCATGCCCGACGTACCGGCTGCAGCACTTCATTCAGGATAGGCCGCACGACGCGTGGTGTGGGGGCTTGTTCCCAAGCGCGCATGACTTTTGCCTCTGTTTGGTCAGAAACGGTCGGCTTTTTGTTTTGCAGTTGAAAGCATCGAAGAGCCCTGAGGCGATGGAGGCTGACTGGCCCTCACGTCCCCGATTGCGTGGACCGCTTCGGTGATTTTCGATGCTGTCCGACTCCACGCCGTTGATCATGCTTGTCTGTATTTTCCAGCTCTCGGCTTCCTTCGAGTGGAGCCCACGTGACAGTCGAGAGTCACTCATTAAAAATCGCAATGTGGCCCGGCAGATGCATTTGGAGTCGGATTTTTAGTTTCTGGGAGGGAAAAGTTGAATTTGAATGTGCAGCGTCCATCCGCGGGCCTAAAGCATTCTGTTTCCGGAATACACCAGCTCTAATATTATAAATGAAATAAAACATAACAAACGGGAAAATAGTATATTAATTCGAGTAGTTAAACCTCTCCATCTAGTTAAACAATAGTACTATAAACCAATTTAAATATGACTCGATGAAATAGTTATTAAAATCATAAGTATCAATGAGTAGAATGAAATTTAAAAATTTAGATATTGAGTTTAACTTTTAATTGTTGAAGTTGTTTTTATTAAATGTGAATATTGTTCTGTATTAAAAGTACAATGACAAACTAATAAATTATAAACTTAATAAGTTATGAGATTTTTTCATTTCATGTCTTTAAATTTTGAAATAGAGCCTCATACTTTAATAACTTCCAATACATAAAAGATATACAAGTCGTTTATGAGTTATAATAATTTTAAGTTATAGTTGACCTAGTATCGTAATAAAATTTTGATTCGTAAAATTGATCGTATCAAGTACTTATTGATATGATTTTGTCAACTTGTTTGATATTTATCTTTTTGTTTTTATTAATTAAAAACCCCCCACAATGAAATTAGTCTTCTCACTAGCATTGATTATGATATTAGGTCAACTACAATATTATATTAGTTATCATTTTATTAAGTACAAGTTGTTAATAATTACCCACACGAAGATGTGTAATACTTATTAACTAAACAATGCAAAAATTTAAACATCCTCTTAGTTGACTCTACCGCTAAATATCTCTATCAAATGGATAATGCTCTAAAAAAATGGGTTGTGTATAACACGTAAAACACATCACATCTGGCCATATTGTAAAAATTACCAAACTTTTAACTATTGTTGAAATTAGAATTAAGAAGGTCCAAACTACCTTAACTTACCAATTGAGCCAAGGTGTACTGGCTTGAATTTCAAAATGCACTAACATGGGCACCCCTCAATGTGCACGTCACTATAAAATGTAAAAGAAATTTTTTGAGAATTCGTTAAATTTTGTGTATTTATTTAACGTTTCTATTATCATTTCACACTCTTTCACAGGATCTCCACCGTTAAAAGAGACTTCCACTCCAAGGTTAACATCCCGCCAAACCAGTGCTTCATGGTACCCATTCATCTTAAACCCAACTCCATCGACTGCGATCCAAAAATTGAATGATGGCTCAGGCAGCGAGGCTCAGCCTGCGAATGCAAAAGGAGCTTAAGCTTCTCCTCTCCGACCCCCCTCCCGGCGCGTCTTTTCCACTTTTATCACCTGACTCTGAGCTCTCCTCCCTGTCCTCCATCGATGCCCGTAGGTTCTAATGCTGTAAATTTTCGTTTCCAATTTGTTATTCCTTAAATTTTTCTTTTCTTTCGGGGACTTAATTTGTGGTGCTTGATCTCTCAGAGATCGAAGGTCCCGAAGGGACTGTATATGCTGAAGGACTCTTTCGGATTAGGATTCAAATACCTGATAGGTTTGTTAAAATTAGACGTTAAGAGCCTCGTTGGTTCGTAATATTTGCTTGCTTACTTAGGGTGTTGTTTCAGTGACAATTTGTTATCATGAATCACAGGTACCCATTTCAGCCTCCAAGTGTGACGTTTGCCACGCCTATCTACCACCCTAACATCGATAATGGAGGCCGAATCTGCCTTGATATTCTTAATCTTCCCCCAAAGGTGTTTCTTACTTTTTCTTTTTTGGTTGTAACTGCAAGTTGAAAATAGTGCAGAGTGATTGTTATTCCGGGGATTTTGTGCGTCGATATCAATTTTAGCCTTGTGGTTTGATCATGATTTGAGGCACTTCAAAAGAAAAGAAGAAAAAAAGCTAAAAAGGGCGTTTTGTCGTTTCTCGTTGGAAATGTTTCTCAAGTTTTTCAATGCTTTGTAATTGTAATTTGAATTGGAGCAAGTTTGAGGTTTGTGATTTAGTATGATCAATGTTTAGAGGCTATTTGGTTTGTTGAAGGACAAATGTGTGTGATCACTTACATTTGCGAGGGTGTTGCTGGGGTTTGATTATATATGTAGAATCGCTGACCAGCCAAAGAGAAAATAGAATGGTTCGACATGTTAATCACTTAACATTCTCTAGTATCTTGCATATACATAGTGGTTTTGGTGATGCAGTGTTTATATCGTTTATACTAACTGGTTGGTGCCTCCTTTTGGGAAGCTTCTTTCCTGTAAATGCTAATGACCAATCTAGATTCTACTGGGTCATCTGAATATGTTGGCGTCAGTTGTTCTTCTATGTGATTGCTTTTAATAGGTCTTTCTTTCCTTAACTATATTTTTATTGCTGTACTTTTACATGTTGGCAGGCAAATGGCTGACAATTCTACAGGCTAAGGATTAACTGTTACGTTGTAACTTTGAATTCAAATTCTAACTATCGGACCACTTGTTGGCAGTCACCTTTTCTACAAAATATTGTTCAGTGTAATTGTCAAATCATAGTCTTTGCATCCCAATTGACTGCATCTTTTTCTTTCATAGTTTTGAGACAATAATTTATCAATAGCTGAACTAGTTGAAAAAGTAGACTGACTGATATCCTGTAATCCTTGGAAATTGCGTTTTTGTTCAATTAGTGATGTGTGGCTCATCTGTATTCAGTACCCTAATTCAGCAAAAATGTCCAATTGATGACTTGTGTTTTAGAAGTCTGTGATTTGTTGGTCTCCATTCATCACCATTGTAACAAGGTATTTCTGTGATTGAATTAGGGGGCCTGGCAACCATCGTTAAACATTTCAACGGTGCTTACTAGCATAGGGTTGCTATTGAGTGAACCCAATCCTGACGATGGCTTGATGTGTGAAGCGGTAAGTGGAAATAATGTTTGGTGCACAAGTATGGATAACAGTACCTTCTTGGTTTGACACATGTTGGGATAAATGTGCAGAGTAAAGAGTACAAATATAACAGACAAGCTTTTGACCAAAAAGCTCGGTCGCTAACTCAGAAATATGCTAAGGATGGAGCTAGTGGGCGTGGCTGGGGCTGTCAAAGCGATCAAAATGACTTCAAAACAAGCACGGTATTAGAATGAAGTTGGTTCATTCTCTCTAACAAATACTGTGCGTGCACACACACACACACACGAAAAAAAAACTGTAGCTTCTTTTGGTTTTTGATTTTTGATTTTTGATTTTTGATTTTGTTGTAAATCTCTTATTCCAGGTGGAAGTTGATAACGCTGGATGGGGATCATCCCATGTAGTCGATGAGAATGTTCTAGGTCATAAGAAATGTGGAACTAAGTGGAAGTTGTCACTGGTTTCATCAGGCTTGATCCACCATAGGGATGCTGATGGGAAACGAAATGATTTGCCTAATGAATACATTTTACCTTCCAAGTGCAGGAACCGGGTAGAAAATGAAGAAGCAAAAGAAGCGTCAAAAGGCATGAATGACAATTGCGGTCAGAGTCAGGACACGCTATGTGGAACAAGGTGGAAGTTATCACAAGAAATCTTTGATGAATTCCAGAAGAAAGATGACAATGACAAGGAGAATCAGGTTCCAAAGGGGAGTCTATCATCTGAAGCTCTTGAGCTTTCTGTGGCTTCTTCAAGGTCATCTCGGTTGAAGGCTGACAACCACCGTGATGATCAAGAACAAGATAGTAAACCAATGGAGAATGGGATAAACGTGATAGCCAAGACGCTGACGGTTGGCAGGCAGCAGTCCCTGGGAGCTTCAGACGCATGCCAGATAAGTTATGGTTTCAGCAAGGAAGTGATTGTGAACCACTGTAAGTTTGATTCAAATGCGTCTTATGAAGCCTCACCAATTCTTCCAGCAGTCAACTATATTAAACAGCTGCATAAGGATTCAAGCAATTGCATGGGAAGTGGCTACGGTGATTTAAATTGTAAGACGCCCTGTTCTTCTCGCAAGCGGCTTTCACTAGGCTTCAGAGACTCCTCAGAGACTCAGGGAAAGAATCGTTTACGTCCTTCTAAGGTTTCATCCACGTCCTCATTTATGTTGAACGAGGGGAAGTTCAATGAAAAGGGATCAGAAATTGCTAGTTTAGATGCGAATCGCAAGAAGCGTAGGATTGTTGGAAAGCTGTCCCAAGGTCCTCTGTCTCAATCACAGCAGGGCGAAGATGATGAGGAACAGTTGCTTAAACACTCACAGAAACCTTCTGAAGATCCATCCAAGGCCCTCCACATGCAACAAGATAGCAGGTGTGACGACAAGCTCAAGTCAAACAATGATGATGATTGTAGGATTGATGAGGGAATCAAGCGACAGAAAACAGATGAATCACCCATGCCTGACTCAGTAATTGTGCTAGACAGTGAGGATAGTGATGTTGAAGATGTATCTTCAAGGTCCAAATCGTTGCTAGCACGAAAGCGTATTGGGAAGTGGAGAGCTAAAGCATGAAGTTCACAGTTTCCTTTCCAACTGAGTTGTTCTGTGTTAAACGTTTTCTTTACCAAAGTCCATGCCCTTAGAGTTCTGTCCACTGTGGTGCTTGATAAACTGTGAAGTTCCTTTGTTCTCTTAAAATTCTACTTCTTGTAGCATTAAAATGGTGAGAACACGTCCGGTGTCTTGTATCACCTGGCTTACGAGATAACAAATTATATGGTGAATAGAGTTTGTGAAGAATTTTGGGACTCTATATACAAAAACTCCACAAGTCTGAAGGATGGAGAAAGATAATAATATAGTTATATGCAATTGATTTTTTTTTATTTGTCTCGGATTAGAATCTTCTTATTTCTCTATTTGCCTTGGGTTAAGATTTGAGTTGCGTTTTATTAGTCATTATATTCGAGCAGTTACTCCTTTCTGTTATTATTGCCTTTAGCACTGGATTTTCCGTGATTAGACGGGGGTAATTTTGGGCTCGGGTCCAAATGTTTTAGCCCATAAGAGGTCCTATGGATGGAGCACACGTGTTGACCATATCACCGGTTGTTGAATTTGGGCCCAAAAAATTAAAAATAGAAATTGTTATCAGAAGCGAAAGGTAAATAAATCAAGAGAGAGAGAGAGAGGTTGAGGATTTGGGTCCCTGTTGAGAGGCGGTTGGCCTTGTTCTCCGACACGAAATTGTGTGAACTTAAAATTGAGGGCTTGGAGAGGCAGAGCCGTAGGGTGCAGATAGGGAACGGACCGATGGCTTCGATGTGCCTCTCAATTACCACCGCCAAAACCCTAGCTATGCCCTTTCCAGCGGTATCGCCATCTTCAACCTCATCTTCTCTGTCTACATCTACAGCTGCTTCACGACACACGTGCCGTCTCGTTTGCTGCAGATGCTCTTTGGTCTCTACACCAGCGTTCGGCTTTCATCGCGGGCTTTTAAGTAACAGTGGGAGGACGAAGAGGCAGGTCGTCCGTATGGCCCCCGACGAAGAGAGGCTTACACGCCGCAATCCTCTTGATTTCCCCGTTGTATGTCTCTTCCTCAGTCTTTTCGTTTCCATAATCTTCATTGATAATTACTGTCAAGTACTGGGAATTACGGTTTTTCTGCTGATTATACATAAGAATATCATTTGAGTGATACTTTTCTCTAATTCTCTGTTGAACTTTTTATTAACCGTAGAGATTATTTGTTATACTTCTTTTCAATTAGAAAAAGGGAAATCTTTAATCAGAAATCTATGTATTCCTCGAGAAGCAGAAGTTGAATATTAAGTTCATAATATTTATGCCTGAAACCTATATACTGGAGAAACCAACAACTTTCTACAAAGTTCTGCTCCACTTGTAGCTAATGTTTGTTTGCCTTCTGGAATATCGGGAAAACGTTTTGTGTTTATGCAATTTTGGGGAAGTCGGCTTTCGCTAGTGCCCACTTTTACGACTTGGGGTCATTTTGGAGCGCTAGCGTCCTAATTCAATGGGGGTAATGTTGTTGGATGAATCTAATATTGCAATTCCGGAGTTGAAAGTCTTTTGACTTATGATTCAACCGCAACCGGGAAGTAGATGAGCTTTTCCATCTCTTGGGATAGGCTCGTATCGACTTCTTGAAGAGAGGAATCAATTGGTGGTTCTATATGTGTGCTATCACTGGTTTTAATGCACTGTCAGCTGTAGGTGAACGATAAAGTTGTGGGATATCAAGTGTAAACTTACTCTAGCATGTGGTGTTTTCCATAGAAAGTAGAAATACTTTCTACTTGTGGCATTCTGATAAAAAGCTACTTTTTCGTGGTGCCAGGAGTGGGAGAGACCAAGGCCAGGGCGTAGACCTGATATTTTCCCCCAGTTTAGCCCTATGAAAACGCCGTTGCCACCTCCACTGCCATATGATCCTCCAGAAGAAGATGAGGAAGAGGAAGAGAAGAAGGAGGAAGAAGAAGATCCTGAAAAGGAAGAGCAAGAGCAGCCTGAGAATTAAGAAAACTGCGTCAGTTGCAAAGCCTGGCCTTTAACCTTTCTCACAATTTTGCCTCTATTCACTTGATTCATGTTGGCTCTTGCTTTATGTGGTGCATACATATGCATGATGATGTAATGGTCATCTAGTTAGAATGCTGTTTTTTAAGTGTTGTTTACGAGTTTGGGGTAAAATGATCATTCACAGCTCTTGTTGGGACCTTTTTGCAGGCTAGTTTTAGAGAATAGCTTTAATATATGTTCTTTTGGGCTTCTAAGTGATATAAGAGAGTGTTCTCAATCAATAATTGCTTCTGATATGGGAGTTAGGTCGATTGTTTTCCTTCCACTCTATACATTTTACCCGTTTAGGTACCTTTGGCTTCCCTTAACCATCTCAAAACCTAGGAGCTTACTTCATAATAAGATAACCAGGAGCTGACATGGTAGGTAGCATCTATCCACTAATTGTTCATTTTTTGTACATTTTGAAAGCTGATTGCTACTCCTGCCCGAGATCAGTATGTTCCATGTTGCTCTATGTGCTGCATATATTAAGTGGACGATAATCGTTATTGAGATGGAAGGTTGCTTCAACTGTTTTTCCCAGTTTGAGATGAAAGATTCCACGCAGAGACGTGTGAGGGAGCAAGCAGGAGGCTTAAGAGTTTTACCATTATCAAAAAGTGTTGCCAAACTGCTACAGTTTTTTCTAAGAACGACATAATCAAAAAGACTAGAAAAAAGAGAGGGGGAGAAGGGGACGAAACCAACAGCATCGTCTTATAATTGGGTTGGACGATGAGTCTAAACCCACCACGTGCCTCGTAATGGGTCGCCATTCTTACCCGCCGGAGAGGAGATAATGAACGGCATCCATGAAGATTATTTTTTCTATTTACTAACTTAATTCTGAAGTGTTCTTCCATATAAATATAATTACCAGTCATTTTTTTGTTTATACGTCTCATAGGGGCCGGTCTGTCTTTTCCTCGATTATTGTCTGCCGGATAATTTTTTAAATGGGATCTTCTTTTGACTCTTTATGGAATGAAAAGCCAGCTAAAATATAACGTGACCCACCTGAAGTTCCTCTTTGCGGGGCTTTAGGTACGCTTCAATTCACTGGTCAACGTTCCCAACCACAGCTGTGCTGCATAGCCATTGTTGTTTGTAAGAAACAAGGACGGGTAGGTTTGAAAGTCCGCTGGAGGTTGGCAGCTCCACAACTCCCACGCGATGCCACTCTGTTTTCTCTTTTCAAGATTCAAGGATCGTTTCCAGCACTTTGTGGGTCTAAACCCCTTCACCTGAGGCCATGGTATGTTCGATTGAATCTTTGTGAATTTGATGGGACTGCGTGAATTCAGTGCATGTTTTTAGTTTAACGACTTTGATTCTGGCTTTCTGTTGCAGTCTCTCACGCCTTTGATGTTTAGGTCTCTGCTGAGGCTACTGACAGCACTGATTGCCCAGCCTGCGGCTGCGGTCTCGACGATACTCTACTACAGCGATCTTCTACCTCAGAACATCGTTCTTCTGCGAATGGTCCGGCACGAATTCCTTGACGACGAAAACTATCTCTTCCATTTTCTCGTCAACTTCTTGAGATGTTTCTGGTGAATGGTCCGGCACGAATTCCTCCATAACTACCATGCGGAGTTTGCCTCATCTTTTTTCTCCTCCTCCATCAGTGATTTACCGACATGAGAGACAGGCGGTTTGACAACCTTAACCTTTTCTATTCATTTGACTCTTGCATAGGGGATCCGGCCTTTTTCTTTTTTTGCCTTGCAATTGCAACCTCATGTAATTGGTGAGCATATTGACTTTGAACTTTAATTCAAAATGAATAATATGTTTTGCTTTCAAATATTGCCGTGTCAAGATGAAGATGAAGCTTTTTGTCTGAAATATACTGTTTATAGCGGTGGTGTTATGAATTTAACGAAGCAAAAGCTCAGTGTTGTTCTTCTTTTGGTTGGTCGGATGGTTCAACCACCGATTACCAAATAAATAAATAAAAAAGAAAAAAAAAAGGGGTGAGAATAGGCAACTATCTATTTAAACAATCGACTTTTGAGCTTTGGATGCAAACCGAAACTTAATTGAAAGGGGCCTACGCTTTGCTTAACCTTTGCTGCAATCAATTGAGTAACTCCTAACTCGTCGATTAATAATAGCGAATGTATACCGCGGCGGCAACAGCGCCACCCTTCAAAATTCAAATGGCTTTTATGAGGCTGCAGTCGGCTTGCTTTGGCCGGGGAAGACATTTGCACGGAATTTTTTTTTTCTTTCCCCTCATCAGCATTTTGCGTGGATTGAATGGCCTTAGGACTGAGTTGTCAGCAGTTTTAATGCACGAAGTAGGATGGGCCTCTCTACTATGATATATCACAAGACACAAAAGATAAAAGGTCTCTCTACTATGGCCTCTGCTGCCTTCATATTTAATAATGTGAGGAGGCTGTAGAATGACTAGACAAGGCTGATCGCCTTTCTCGATCTTTCACAAGCTCTGTTACTTGCAGCTTCTTCCTACAAGCGCGAGCAAAATAAAGCAGAGCGATATTGTGTTCACTGGTGCTGCATTTCCGGAAGAAACAATTTCGTTCAATGGGAGATCTCTAATCGAATTGAAGTGAGATAATCACAAGTTGTTTTAACCACCGAAACTTGCATTTCAGAATTTTTATCACTTTAGCGAGAGTCTGCCTCGAGATACGAATTGAATATTGAGGGATGGGGTAGGTGTTGGGGAAAGGAGTTTTAGTTGAAGTGCAGCTGAGAAGGTCAAGTCCCCCCAATTCAAATTTAGAAGGATCGGATCCTTCTCACCAAACTTTCGCTCTTTTAAATTTTGGGATTAGTTTGAATAATTATAGTAACCTTGTGTTAAAAAAAAAAAAATATATATGAGAAGAACGGGAGTGGTATGCCTAGTGTAGAGAGATACCGTGTTAATAAGGATAGTTCCATATGTGATTATTTCCTTATAGCATGAGATCTTCCTTGTTAGGAAATATATACTGTATTATATTTTTTTTTTTCTTTCTAGATGTAGATGAACTACTATAAATAGACTTATGATGATTTAGGTCTAGATACTGAAATATACACAAAGTTTTGCAATTGTATGTTTTCATGTTCTCTCTAGTTTTTGTCACCCAAAAGTATGTGTGAATAGTACTATATTTTAATATATTCAAATGTACATGTAGCGGTCTACATTTATAGACTTGTAGTCCTAATCTAAGAAAAGAAAATAATTAATACATTCAATACAAGAAGAATATTCACAAAATAATTCTAACATCAATTATGGAATGTATCCATAGCTGACTCATATAGATTAACATCTTGACAGTGTCTTTTTTCTGTTTTGCAGGGTACCTTATGGAGAGCATCTTATTTAAAAATCCATACACCTATCATATTACCTATTCCTTATGCTCTTAACAATTGCCGGAAGGCATGTGAATCCTACATTAGACTGTGAAAGCAAGACTGTTGAGGTCAGTAGGCGTTTCCAGTGGAACTGGATCCAACTCTTGCGTGTAAGTGATGTGATTTGGAGGAGGAGCTCGTGGTGCCAACGTACTCTTCATTTTTTACCTTAACCTTTTCTGTCTCAAGTGCACCTATACTAGATCTTTGTAGTTGAAAAATTGAAGGTTTATGTTTTCTTGTATGTTTCATTTGCTTTCTAAAGTTAGGATAGTGTGTCTTTGTAGAACCTTTTTTTTTTTTCTTGTCTTTTTATCAATTTAGTCATCTAATTTGGAATCAGTTGTTTTAAGTTGAATGTAATTTTAATGGTATGGGAATTTGGGCCATCTTGACTCAATTTGAAAAGTCCCCTAGTCTACCTTAATGAGAACACTTGGGCTTGGACTGTGGCATGGGATAAGACATGGAATGCGACTCCGTCAATTAGAATACATTTATGTATAATAGTTTTGTAAAATTAAAGAATACATTTATGTATAATAACAAACCAATATGTTACTGATTTGAATATATATCAAATTTCAATACGCCACGTCGTCTCAAACATAGAAAAAATTACTTTTTACGATGATTCATTTAATTTACAAATAAATAAGTATCTAAATAAAAATAAAAATAAAAATTATGATGTTATTTTAGAGGACCTAATCCTATCCAAAAGTCAATTTAAAATTATGAAAGTCTTTTTTTCTTTATAAAAAGGATTGTAAAGTAATATTTAAATAATATAAACAAATATGTTTATTTAACCCTCAATGTCCCAATTATGTTTAAATTGAAAATGGGTGTAGCCGTCTAGAAAACTTTGCCACCTTATGGCAGCATATCAGCATCCGGAGTGCAGTTGTTTGGACAAATACCTACCGCAACATGGCCCCTTCTATCGTGCACGGCCCATCAAAGTCACTAATGCCACCCATTGTTGGGAAAGTCAAGGAAGCCATAATGATTATGCTGAAGCAAAAGACGCGAACACCATATGGGCTTTTCTCTTGTTTTAAATTATGGTTCGCAATCTTCCACAACCTCCCTAAATTTCCTTTCCTTGGCATATCTTCTTCTGTTCTCCGAACAATTCCCCCCCTTTTATCTTGCCTTGATTGACGGCAGAAACTCCCTTGATCTAATTGTCTTTTTCAATAGACGGTGAAAACAAATAATTAGAAACCAAGAAAAACTTTTAACAATAGTCTCATATTGTTAATTATCTAAAATTGATATTTTCCATCTATTTTTAGTGACAAAAATTGAATATTTCCTAATATAATATTAGATTTTATGTAATATTTCATAAATGGAGTCCATGTAATTTAATTTTATCATTCTGTCACTTATATATTGATTGCTCAATGATTTTCATATCTTAATGATGAAAAAGCTTGTCAAAAATAGTAATTATTTTATTTTTATTATCAATATCTTAATTTGGTTGGTACTATTCTTTTATGTTGGAATATCCTATTTTCTTAATTATAAATTTTTCAACAACTATGGTAGAGTCACGAGAAATAGCAAGTCATAGAAAACAGAGACAAATTACACTCACAGGTATGATAAATTAATTCTCCGTTCAACAGTGTCAGGAGGGCGCAGTGGCTGCCACGGCCAACTGTGGTCCCTCACCTTCACATAAATGTGTACGTTTTCTTTTTGCCCCCAACTTTTCAACCAAGCCAACGTGTCTCCCTTACTTTAATTTACATAAACAAGCATAAAGTGATGTTAACATACACTTTCATGTGCTGCGCGACCGGTGCTTTTTCACCCTTTGGTAAGCACATGGTCAATCCAAGATTCCATCGCCATAACCTATAGTTTATGTTACATGATGTGACTCTAATCTGTATTCCTCTTGCTCACTAGGGCTAAGTTTTGAATAAACGCAATTGCTGACACAGAAATGAGTCAACTTAAATATCTATATCAGGTTGTTTAAGTAAAGAACCAATTAAGCATTCAGCCGTCACCTACCTCTTTCGCAGTCTGACTGCCAATATTGCAGGTATCCATTATTGCTTGCCACCGTCGATGGCAGACCAACTACCAAAAACAACGAGGAAAACGGAAGTTATTTTACAACCACCTTTCTGAAAAATAATAAATATAATAATTGGATTGATTTCTAGTAATCATTACCTACGATCCAGATAAGATAATACATTTATAACGATTATTATTTTACTTTAATATAATAATATTTTTGATATATTTTCCTATCCTTGTCAAAGCAACGTCTAACAAGGGGACGAATTATTTTCTATAAACACGATTTAGTTGAATGGTCCTTTTCTGGAGTCGGCCACTAACTCGCTACTGTAGCCCATCCTAGTCCACGGCTCCATTTATGGCCAGAGAAGAAAGCACAAACAAACAAGATTCGGTCGCAAGTTGAGACGAAGTCTGTCATGCGCCATGTTAAATAACAAATCTTGTGTCCCTTAAGCTTAAGGTTGCGTACGTGTGATTGGTTCCGTTGTAACTAACAGTGGTTGCATATTTATCTTCCCCACTGACACAACGGCTCTGTTACTGTGGGCGCTGGTTGGTTTGTTTAAAGCCAAAAGCGACGGTAAAGCATGGTGCGTGGACATCGATGATCATGACCATATGCGGTCCAGTTCAGCATATTCTATCCAACTCCGGTCGTCCTCATTGTTGTGTCCATGGTCACGCGCCTACTAGAAAACTCTGCATTAAACGGCTACAGCCCACGTGACCACTTAGAATTGCCATTCCCATAATACCCCCTCAACGTTCGACCACCGGAGAGGTCTTTATCGGGAGTAAGCGACAAAAAAAGAAGAAGAGAATAGAGCCTACAACATTCCATCACTCGAGACTTGAGAGACCGGACCTCCCGAAAAGCGGCTTCAGCCTTCTGAGTTTTGAGCTGTTTCATCGCTGCCAGCGTTTGTTTCATGGCCTATCTGACACCGAATCTAATCCTTCACTGATTTGGGGGCGCGAACTGAGATCGACGATGTTGGAAGGAATTCTCGGCCGAGGCTTTTCCTCCAAATGGTTTTTTTCCCCCTCCTCTTCTCTTTCTGTATAGACGATATGTATAGTGATATGGATTTGCGTTTTAATTCTTTCTTTCAATGTTTCCCTTTGTAGTAAGCCGTTGCTTAAATCGACGAAGACTCGGATCGATGTGATTCGCAGGAAGAGAAAGGCGACTGAGAAGTTCCTGAAGAAAGATATTGCTGACTTGCTTGCGAATAGGCACGACGCCAATGCTTATGGAAGGGTAACTCTTCGCTTTTCTCGATTTCTGTTAGGTTTCGTTGCGTTTTGGCCGACTAGATCTTTGAACGGAGTGGCTGCTGAGAGAAGTTCGGTAGAAGAAGAATCAAAATTTTGAATTTTGGGCGTCGGTTATACCGAAGAAAAAAGTGAAAGAGAAAAAGCTTGCAGGTTATCCTACGCGCAAACTGCTTTATAATTAAAATTAATTAAAATCATCAACCGATAAGAAATCAAAAATGCAAACAGAATGGTTCGATTGTCGAATCTTTCCATGTTTTTCATGACTGAAGCTGTGAAATCATTTCCGCACAGGATGAATTAGAGCTTTAAGCATCGTATCCACAAAAGACTCAGAAAACCTGAACCTATTTGAAAATTTTATGATACATGGCTAGGATTTACCATCTTTTTGGTGAACTAGTCAGTGTTGAGTAAGATGTAATCCTTGATCTTGTAGTATATGAGCAAAACTTTCCACAAGAGCATTACACACGCCCATTTAAGTGTCAAGTCCCACAAACTAGTGTAGTTATGTCTTTGGATGGAGTGCCGGTAATCCTGCTGTGGATCAAGTAATTTGATCAGTTCCTAAGTTCTTACAGTCTTGATTCCCTGAAATTGTCTCTTGCTCCTTACCCAAATGAGTCAGAAATATATCTCTCAGGGGTTGGAGAACCGCCATTGAAAAATCCAAGCATCCTTTGCCTCTCTGTTAAACGCCATCCCTTGGGTTTTTTCCGGAAAGAACCTACATCCTGTACCCCGTAATTTGGATATGACAATGCAATGGTGGGAGGTACTGATTGTTTGACACCGCACATATTGGAAATATCATTTTGCCTGCTGCCTTTGTAGGTTTCAGTTTTTCATGTTCCTTTATTTTTGTTTTTGTGGGAGATTGGGACCTGAGTCCTAGTATTTATATTGTAGATGATATGGGTTTCAAGCCTCATTTACTCACGAACTGTTATTATTTCTCGTGGGGTGTTGAAACAGGCTGATGGACTTCTTGCTGAGTTGATTCTTTCTTCATGTTATGATTTCGTTGTGCACTTATGTGATCTCGTATTGAAATCACTTTCGGTCATGCAAAAGGAGAGGTATGTGTTGCTTTATTACTATAGTTACGTTGGAACTGCCTTTTGGCCTTTAAATCTCATCCAAAATACTCTGTTAGGCCGATATTGTGTGCTAGCTATAAAATAAATCTTTGTCTGATGCATATTTGATTATTCAATAAAAGTGTTAAATATCAAAGGAGAATGCAGCACATGTGAAAATAATATACCAATCAGTTGGCTCATTCTGCTTTAAAGTCATACCCTCTTTATCTTTAGTCCGTCCTGCTTTGAGGGGTGAACACCAAATGAATTTACAGATTTCGAAATGTGAACTTAGGCAATCAATGCGTGACTCAACTTTCTGAATTGCCTGAATTGACTATCCTTTTCTTGCAAATATTTTTTGTCCAACATCTCTTTGGTTCACCATCTCCTTTACAGGGAATGCCCTGAGGATTGTAGGGAGGCTGTGTCATCCCTGATGTTTGCTGCTGCTAGATTTTCGGATTTGCCTGAATTACGTGATCTTAGGCAAATATTTCAAGAGAGATATGGTAATGCCTTGGAACTCTGCGTTAATCAAAAGGTAATACTTTCTGAACTTTCTCTTAATAGCGTAGGTATAAGTTCAGCACTGTTTTAGAACTAATCAGCTGAAATTGATCATTCATAGTTTGTCGAGAATTTAGCTTCAAAGCCATCGACACTGGAGAATAAAGTTCAGTTAATGCAAGACATAGCACTAGAGTTTTCAATAATGTGGGATTCCAGGGCTTTTGAAAAGAGAATGTCTAAAACCTCCACATATTCACAGGTATGCCTTCTGTATTCTGTCATTCTATGGATATTACTGTCGGATGCAAGGATTGTTAAGATTTCTAGATTTCATTCATTGACTTGATGACATCCTCTACCCTTCTTTTTTTGGTCTCATATAATTTTAAAAGTAAGTTTCTAATTGTTTCTATGCATTCTTACTGCTATCCTCCTTAAAATATATTCTACATATCTCAATTCTACTGTTATTCCTGTGCTTTACAGCAGGACAAACCCAAAGTATATGGGTCTTCCAATGATACTGGTGATAAGAACAAATGTTCTAGTGGTATGGGAACCATCCCAAGAGGAGAGAAGCCTGATTTTTCATCAGACGAAAGACTTGGACTTGCCAACAGGCATAGATTGTACAATGGGCAGGGAGAGACCGTGTCAAAAAGAGAGGAACTATGCATTCGGTCTAGACATGAATTATCTGACAAAGGATACCAGGCAAGCAATGGCGGAGAAGGAACCATTTTGAAAAAGGATGGTCGTGACATTTCATCTCCAGGGGGCCAAAAGATTGCTGATGACAAGCATGAAGCGTGGAATTGGAAGGGAGATGCCACCCCAAAGTCAGTTCGATCTGGCAGTTCATCTCGTGGAAAAGGACTGGAATGCATTGATGATGGATCCAGATTGCCTACTGTTAGGGGGACTAATATTCCTGAAAGTGACTGTCCGGGATCTTTGCTTCATGGAAAGCCAGAAATTGGTAAAGAGCCATTGGGTGATAACAATCGTGCCATTCGACATGATGTTGCATACACAGTGAGGAATGTTGAGAAGGATACAACACATAAGGGGAAGGCCTACCACAGCAATGGCATCCCTCCCCCTTATGTTAAGCCTAATGTTAAACCAAAGGGTAGCAAATCTGTATCAAATGGTGGATCTTCATTGGCTGGGTATGACAATAAAGTGGCACCTGAGAAACCTTCAACGCCCAGAAAATCCAATCATAGTAATGTCGCAGAGAAGATCCAATTAGGATTCGACCATTCTGATTATGAGAGACCGATTGTTGGACTTGCAAGTGCAAACAGTAATGGTCAAGAGAAAGATAATTTCTATCAAGATGATGTGACTGGTAACTTGTCAAAATCAAGATCGGTCAGACATAGACGATCAAAATCACGTCACAAATACAATGATGCTGACCACTGTGAAGAGATGGGAGGTGTTAGAAGGAAATCAAGAAGCAAGGCTAGGGACAACTCTAGACGTGGTTTGCAAATTTTATTTGACGGGGAGCGCTATGAACATGATGAAGAGGAAAGGAAATTGGATAAACTGTTGATGAAGTATAGTATGAAACCATCATCTTATGAACAAGGAATTGGGAGAAGAAAGGATAGAGCTCATCATGCACCTAACATGGGCAATGATGCGGGTGAATTGCCACAGAATAGTGCAGATGGGCTTGATGAGAAGCCACAGATGGTTCCTCCTCCCCCTCGGTCAGTTTCTCTACCCCATGATCATACAGGTCAATCACAGACAACCAAAGTATTTTCTCGTGCTGCTTCTTTTCAGCCAGATCGGTCAAGTGTAGCTCGGCATGTGCATCCTAAGCTGCCAGACTATGATGATTTGGCTGCACGATTTGCAGCTCTGAGAGGAAGTTAAGGGGTTGAGCATTCAGAGTTTTCTTTAGGAGCCCGATTGATGCCAATCTAAAAGTAGCCTACGGTGGATTTGGTGCTGGCTTTGAAGATAAGTAGCATGCATGCCTATACTTCCATTACTGATAACTCATCATCCTATAGGCTTCGCTCTGAACTTGCATTTTCTGCACTTTGAGCATAGCTCTCTGTCTAGGCTTGGGATTGTTATTTTTTCCCATCCTGGAGTATGACATCTCTGGGTTTATATATGAAGTTTCCACACGGTTCCGGATTTTTCCTCCAGGGCTAATTCTCTGAGCTGTTGGTTGCAAGGGTTGAAGTAATGCGTGTAGCTTAAAATGGTAGAGATTCTTTGCGGTTTAGATAGATTTTTGAGGCTGAAATTATTCAATGCCGTACTAGAGTTCTTTGGACGACAGCCCCCCCCCCCCCCCCCCCCCCAAAAAAAAAAAAAAAGAAGAGGAAAGAAGTTACTGGAGTTCTTTTTTAATTGATTAAGACTCGTTTCATTGTAATTAACTGATTTTAGTTGTTACTTCTGCTTTATTATAGTTTTTTCCCAAAGGTATCGGTTATTCAAGGTTATTTGTATCTTAATTGAAGATATTGAAGAAGGTTGGGGGTTTTAATGATGAACTGAGAATCTATCCATCCATCAGGTTCTGGTGGTGTAATATAACGGAGTCTTGTCGGGTGTGTTGGTAACTAAGTTCTTTTTATCATTTTTGTCTCAGAGAAGACTGACACATTGGCCCTCGAATGTCAGGAAAACCCAGCAGGTCAGAAAAAAAGCTTTTAACAGTCCCCAGGATGCGTGTCATCCGTAGATTCGTTTGCGATATGATATCCTTTGGCAGTCCAAGGGGTAAAACACAGTTTCCCGCCAAAAAGCTTTGACCACTCCATATATTAGTACAACCCCTCTTTTACTGCCCCTCTACTCCAAGGAGGGAGGGATAGAGAGAGTAAGGAGGGAGGGAGAGAGATGAGGGAGACGTCCAAGGTCATTATGGGAGCAACCCTGGTGATGGTGGTGAGCCTTGCTATCGTGCTGGGCCTAATCTTAGTGCTGCTGGCTGAGCTTTACTGCTCTCTCTTACTTCGCCGGCGTCGCCTCAGAAACGCCACCTCGGACACCCCCACGCCCACTGCCACACCCACCAGAGCTACGAACCCCACCTCTTGTCATTTCTCACAATCTAAAGACGAGTCTTGCAGTCCCCCTCACAGTAGCTTCTTAGCTCACGGAGTTGTTGACGCTCCAAGAAACTTGCTCTTCCCTGCACTCTCTGGGATGGAAGACAAGGCAGAAAAAAAGAAGCCACATTGTCGGCTTCATCACGTCATTGACTTCGAAAGCCAGGAGGAGTCTAACGCAAGCCCCATTCAAATTGGAATTGTGTCTGTTTCTTCCCCTCCAGCTCAAGAAGTCCCTGCTCGCGGTGGTGATGGCGGCAGCACTTGTGCTGACAAAGGTAGTGGTTGCGGGGAGCATGTTGTGTACATTTCCAATCCCATTTATGATAACGATACTACAGCAAGTAGAGTAGATACACCATTTGAGACACCGGACACGTCACCGTCGCGGTTAGAAACGGAAAGTTCTTCCGGGGATGAAGAGGTCGCCCAATCGTCACCGTCAAATCGCTCAAGCCCCACGACGCCTCCTTTGACTCCGATGAAGAAGCTTCCAGCTGAGGCTTGTTCCGTGTCTCTCAGGAATGCCACGTCGCTTGGCATTTCAGGCAGTGATTCTAACAGTTGCAATGGTGCTTCGTCATCATCATCATCAGGTTCTCCTTGTACTTCTCCGTCATGGTGATGCGTCATGCATGTTGCAGCAGGGATTAAGAGCGAGAACTTTTTCTCGGTCACCCAAGCCACGCCTAAGGCCAAACTAATTTTCCTATTCTTTTCTTTCTCCTTTGCGTACGCAGCAGGGCTGCCTTTTTGTATCGATTTCTTGCGTGGGTGTTTCTGGATAGTTGTTTCTATCTTGTAATAGAATATAAACGCAAATTACTTTTGGTTTTGGGACTTTGAGAAATGCACGTGAATTGTGGCGAGTGGAGTCAAGAACTGAAAGAGATACGACAATCGTTAGAAAAAAGAAAGACACTTTTTTTAACCTTGAATGCCATTTTCAATGCATCGAAGGCTAAAAACAAACAAAGTCTGTCAAACCGCGAGGTCTTTTGTCCGCCTTTGATAAGGACGGGACCTGTTGGTTTCCCGGAGCCCCATGAAGCAAGGCAAGAAGCTTCAGTTTCTGCACTGACTCAATTTATTTAAAAGTATAAATGACCCACAAGGAGCATCAAAAGTGCCCTCTCACCATACAGAAGCACAAATTTAAGCCCCTTGATCAGTCACTTGCGCGCTCTTAATGTTTTATGGCTTCGGGGCATTCATGGGCATTGTCTTGGTGGAAGAACCATCTTTAAGACACTAACTGGTTAAAAGGACTTCCAGCTACCAGCTGCGTTTAACTTTTTTGCTCCTCTGAAGACGTGAAAGCCTGTTTTGACAGAACTAGTAGGTGGGTTTAGTGGGCTGGTGAGCAAGTGATTGGGTTTGTTTGATCACTTCCATGGTCAAGCAAAAGATGCCCGAAACAAGAAAGAACAGGAAAACAAACAAATAGCTCTCGTTCTGTTGTTGGCCCTCACCTCATTGCCGTCATTATCTTAGCACAGTTCCTAACCCGAAACATCTGTCTTTCTCCTAATAGAACGAGAGCTACTTTCAGTACTTGCCATAGACCTTCATGACTTTCCTTCGAATTCTCATCAACATTCAATTATTACTTTCTTTTAGAAAATAACACATATTCAACCTAAAATTTTAAGACGTTAAATAGAAAATTTTATTTTTTATAAATTACTTTATAAATTTTTTGTTTTTCATGTAGAATTTCACACAGCCTCTAACTTTGAAAATAAAACAACAATTTTTACAGAAATCTTTACCCACGAGTGTAAAGACATTGACCTCCTTTGAATAAAGAACGCCGTTACGTTGCATTTCTAGAATGACCTCTTGTGAATTTATGGGGAGAACAGATAAGAATCCATCATTTGAGAGTCTACATGTCACAAAGGTAATCATCAGTGGTTGGGTTGGATATTAACAGCTCAACTCCTTAGAATTTAACGCCCCTCCCAGACCCTTCCCAGCTTATCTCTCAGCAGTGCTTATCGTGGGCCATATCGCATATAGTTAAGTAATAAAGATTTGTTCTTTAGCTATGACACTTGTTACTGCAATATTTATTCCATTTGAGTTCCATTATCGCTGTCTTGCACATATAGCAGTGCGTAAAAATGTTTTGAAGTGTTACAAGCTTTTCTAATGATCTCTTAAAAATGTACATAGAACAAACATTCTTATACATGTTTCTGCAGCTTGCGTACCAGTCTTCAACTTCGACTAGCCACAATGAATTTCCATCCGTTCAATGATGTCGTCCAGATTGGTTGAGGAAAATCTGTGTAAGATGGTAGTAGAGCAAAGGGAAACAAAAATTTCATCCAGTCTGTAAAAATTGTTTGAGTTCTCAAACTGTATTGAGCAACAACATCACCACAAGTAAGGTTGCTAGATCACTGATGAATCCAACTAATGAGGGAGTTGCATACCCCCTTTTTGACTTCATATTTTCAAGCAATAAGCAAGAATCTAACACACTTCTGAGTGATGGAATCATCAGATGAAGATACACAATATAAATTAGTAAAACTGCAAGATTACATACAGTTGAGTAGCAAGCATGGGTATCATACAGAGCAGCAAAACAATCTTCTTCCACTTTGTTGTGATCCCCTGTGTAATTTCATTCCAGTCTGACGTGAAGGGTTAGCTTTCGCCAATCTCTTTGCTGCAAAAAAGCGTCTCTCTATAAGCATGTGTTCTCGGAAGCAAAACCCTAAAGTACCTTGGCCCCATTCTTTCTTCTAGGATTATTATTTCTTAAATCTTCCCCATCTTTGATCAAATATGGGCGTGCTGAAAATTTCTATGCTAGAATCCATCCTCATAGTCTAGATAAAGAACGAAGTGAAATGGGGATGAAGCAGTACATTTGTCCAAAACACTAAAGAGGGCAAGGGTAGCTGTGTTACCTATTTCATAGAAGAGCTCATTCACATTCTGAGCGGTTTTAGCAGATGTTTCAAGAAAAACCATGCCATTTTCTTTTGCAAACTGTTCTCCTTCCTGCATCCATCATTACGAATCTTGTCTTTCACAATTGCATTGAACATTGCAAAACAATCAACATAAACAACAGACATCTAGCTTGAATAACTGAAATAAGCTCTCCTCGTCAAATTATAGATATAGAATGCACCCATGCAAAAGCTATCAAGCCTTGCTTGTTTGCCCCGCTCATTTTTCCAGGTTTGACTTCTTTTTTTCTTTTTGAGGTTGGAGGTAATGCCAATACAGTTTACCACAAGTTTTTGGTAACTTCTTCCAAACAAGTCACAAGATAAAATTTCACTTAGGTGAAGACCATTTCTGCAAGATTAGAACACTGCAAACTAAGATCACAGTTCAACCAAGGGAATGATCCCTTGGCATTCAAGGCATAGGGCAAAGCCAAGTTTGTGAGCCTTCTCAAACGTCTAGGTCCACACCAATACACTGTTGACTACGCATAGATATGAGAAACATAAAGGTAAGAAACAAGAACAGAAGACCATAACTACCTCGAATCCCACTTTCCTCTTCTCTTCCAAGTCAGCCTTATTAGCTGCCAAGAACATTATCAAATTTGGATTACCTGATACAATAAAATAGAAGATCAGATTAGATGTTGAAGTCCTGCCATCTTTATTTCCATAATATGTTTGAGGTCGACAAATTGTTGTAATAACATGTTGAAAGAGGTAACTCCAGCCAATAGATGAACTAGCAATTGATGTTCACATTGATTCTGATCATGGTTTTAGTAAAATGCTTTTGGAAGTGTATTGGAGATATTCATCGACAACAGTGGCTATTTTATTTAGTAATAAAAGAAAATCTTGAAGGAAATTTTTATATAGAATTGATTCTCGTAGACATACTAGGGCATGCAGTGAACTAAGTATTAGAATAGGAACTATGGATCTGCAAGAGAGAAAAATATGTGAGGGTATAAAATAACACCTACAACATCAGTCCTAGAAGGGTGGACTTGCTGAGAAATATATTACAAAAATTGCCATGGTAATCACAATACATTGGGCCTGCATCCAACGTACATAGATGCCATAGAGGCCTCATATAATGGATAGTCTAGATCTGTACATTTCAGTAAATGTAAGGACTTATATTTCAGATAATATGGTGCTGAAACAAAGTTACAGCTTGTAAAATTGATTGAATGATTAAGAGGCATGGAGAGGTCAATAAGCAACGGAAAACAATTAACTCTAAGTTTTAGCCTTAGTTCGTATGGATTGGTCACATCGGTAGATGTTAGTTACCTTGTCTTTGCAATTCTTGAACCCACTTTTTGGCTCGTACAAATGAATCCTGAAGGAAAGCACAACCACATTTTACTAGTTAGATGGGTTCCCAGTTTAAACACATATCTTTGTCACTGATAGTATTGGAGACAAGTTCATGACGCATATTTTATAACACATACTGCCAACCAACTCTTAAAGAAGTAACCACAACCTTATTGATAGATCTAAAGACAAAGATCATAAGGGATTAGTTTTCAGAAAAAGCCCAAAACATCTCATAACTCAACTCCACTTTATCGACTAACACCTCAAGAAAGGTGATGTAGTGCGAACAAGAATGTGATGTTGTATGAAACTGCGAAGACTTAACTTACTAAAAGAACACTGACATTCCATTAGAGGCTTATATTTTTGGATTATAAAAACTGCTGATAACACTAATACAAGGTGGAAATAAACATGTAAAAAGCTAGTAGTGAAATTAACCCTAGACGAAGATGTGCATACAGACAACAAGCAACAGAACAGTAGGAAACTTGACTACTAGCTACCATGCTTGTAATGTCGTAAACCACAACTGCTGCAGCTGCACCACGATAATACATAGGAGCCAAACTATGGTATCTCTCCTGTCCTGCTGTGTCCCATATATCAAATTTTATGGTGGCTTCGTTCAATGACAAGACCTGAGTGAAAAAGGCTGCTCCAATAGTTGATTCCTGCATCTTATGCGTACATTAGAGGTTGCACACACCGATGATGTTGAGAAAGGAAAAAAGGGTGAAGATAAAGAAAATGAAGGTTAACCTGATACTCAAAAAATTGACCTTTGACAAATCTCAGTACCAAACTGGTTTTTCCAGTTCCCATGTCGCCAAGAAGCACCTAGTGGAAAGGTCGATAATGTCAAAAGAAAAAGAAAAAGATCTAGAAAAGAAAAAACTAGTTTTCGTTTTAGCTAATTATATATGTGAAAGTACTCATAACAATGCTCGAGTTTCTCACGGATTCGACTATAAGAAATTCAACTTAAATTTCCAATTGGTAACAAGCAGCAAGTATAGCAAGCCAAAGACATTCTTTCTTTTAGGTGGATAAGCCGGGATCACGTGCCGCGACACACAAAAATTTCATAAACCAAATGACATATTACCGGCCAAAAAATTCAGCTGGTTAATATAATCGAAAAGGCAAAGACAAACAAACAAGAATCTCGATGGCACAGATATCCGTTTCCTGTGATCAAGAAATCATACAGTTCCCTCCGCGGTTCACAATTCGGCATATATTAATAATGGCACATGATTGTGGAAAATGATGATTAAGAAGGGGTATTATCGATTGTAGCATCTAAGCATCGAGGCTTGTGTAAGATAATAAAAGGGTATTCAACGCCAAAAAAAAATATATATTGAAGGCTATATAACAAATTTGTCAAATATGCGCCCGAAATAACAAACACCAGCGTCCCGTCTTTGATCAACAAAGCTCAGCGAGTTTCACCAACTTATGCAAATCAATTTGATCTGAGGAAATAGTACCAACCCTTTTCATCTACTTAGCGAATTTAAGAGAAAAGGGAAGACATACCCACCAGCTTGGCTTGTATGTTCTTGTTGCCTGTCCTCGCCATTCTCAGTGTAGAGGATAATAGTTCTTCAAAATCCGAATCGAGAGAGATAGAGAAGCTTGTAGCGAGAGAAAGTTATCAGCTTTGAAAGCGAAATCTGAGCGAGCAAAAAGGAGGGCGTGCTCCGCGAAGGGTGTGCACTACGAGGAAAAAGCAGAAGGAAATTGCTAATTGCAGCGAAGCATTTGTAGCTTCCAGGAAAGCTCGAAGCAGTTGACAAGAATGTTGGCACGTGAGGGACCTGGATGAAGCAAAAAAGGGTCACGGCAATAGCAACAGCAGTTCTGAAGGGGGACTGGTAGTTCATAGGTTGACTGGTAAGTTCGTTTGCTGCGTTTCATCGTATTTCTATAACCTTTGTCGTTTCCTTTTTCTCAACGCTCTCCTGCCTCCCTCCCAAATGACAAACGGCTCCTGCGGAAATGGGCCTGCCGGGCCGATCATCAGGCCCATATATTTTGAGCTCGTACTATCCTTTGCAGTCCATTTACGAATTTGATATTAAATTTCGTAGAGACAGCAGCTGAATGATGCAAAATGAAGGAAATGAGAAAACTTAAATTTGTCCGAGCCTTAACAAGTTCAATTACATTTGAAGAAAGTGGTAGTGCCTTGTTTTTCAAATAAAAGGTTCCTCCATTTTATCTCTTTTTCTCTGCAAGAAGCGTGCGTCCTTCGCGATAGTAATGTGTTGAGGTTGAAACTAGATGCTTGTTTTGGTTGCTTATTGTCTAATAATCTATAAAAAAAAAATAATAATAAAGGATATATTTTGAACGTATTATAAGTAATATGAAATTGGAAACTTCATGAATGATAGGATATAAAAATAATTTCATAGAGCAGCGTATTTCATACGGGCATGTGCCAATTTATATGATCAGGTATCATTTGCGTGAAGTTCATTCAGTCGTGCCTTACAAGGCTGGAATAAACAAGTAACAACAACAACAACAATACCAATAATGATTAAAACTACCATGCTTATGAAGTTACCCATAAAACTCTTGTCCCATTGCTGGCGTAGGAGACACGAGATGCCAAATTTCGCCCATCCAAACAGGTGGTCCGATTTTCATTTGCATAGCCTGGTCTGACCGATACCCTTGTTTAATCACATACAGCGGCTTGGAAGCAATTCTGGTTCACTGTTTTCATTCTACGCACGCCCCATGTTCTCTCCTTTAAAAAAAGAAAACCAAAGGGATCAAGAAACAGTCCAAAATTGATAATTGCGCACTTCAAGGCTGAAGAGCTGTGTAGACGTGGTTCCGATTGTCGTGTTCCGGCAGTAAAGCTGGACGAGGAGCAAGGTCATGACGATGGTAGATCCTTATCCTAAACTATGAAATCAAATCATCAGAGGGGGAGACAAGGCTTCAAAATTGCAACTCGCATACAAAGATAGAAACCGACAAAATCTATCCAAGTCACACCGGTTATAAAATCAAATGTTCCTATCCAAACGAAATCGATGCACTATTTGGCTTAGCCATTGTCCTGAATTTCTAGAATCACCACCGTCCAATCTACTAGTGCCGCATAATCCAATGTGGCCGGCATCTATTGGCAATCCGTGTGTTACTTTGCAAAAAGAAGATCACAGATCTGCCAAGCCAACACAAATGATGAAGGCGTAAAGCCTCATCTTTTCGTGCAGCCACTCCCGGCGCGCCACAGCAACGCGTTTCTTCTCCCATTTCAAATTTGTCTTTCAGACAAAGACATATTTCTCCTCTTAACACGTCTCCTAAAATACAACAGAAAACTTAAAAATAAAAATAAAAATAAAAATAAAAATGGTCAATGTATCTTGGATATTGCGTACGAAAAATATGTATGTTACGTACATTTTTTTTTTTTATCTATTTTAAAGTTAATAATTAGTAAAAGAATCTATTGCATGTGACTAGTTGTTAGAATAAGTCTAATGTTATAAACAGTAGTTTGATAATATATTTTTTCAAAAAAATACATATAGGCGGTTTCCTATACTATCACGGCGTACGTTTAATTTTCCATATTTGTTTGATTAAATGTGCAAAGTAGATAGTGCCGTCTTGTCCATATCCGAACTAACCAGAATATTCGTATTTGGGTTTTGAGAAAGAGAGCGTTATTATGGGGCTTGTTTAGTCATAGAATAGACAAATAACGACGAATCAAAAGGCGCCATTGCATTCAATTATTTGCTACAAGAGGATAAAGCTTTTTTTTTTTTTTTTTTGGGGGTGAAATATATTATCTCGTGCACCTATTTCGGATATTTTCGGCCTCTATATATATTCTTTTTTGCCACTCATATCTGCAAAGTTTGTTATAAAAAAAAGATTTGGATAGAAGGCATAAATAACAGCTTTCATAAATTCCCGTATATCTCAAAGCTTGCTATTTCAGTTTCTCCATCGCTGGGCTGCTGCAGCAAAATACATGGAGTCCCATGGAAGCCTTACCGTTTCCACGTCCCCGAAAAGTGGCAAAGGAGAAGCTGTCACCGTGGCGTCAAGCTCGCCCAAAGGGCAATGCTTGTGTTCACCAACAACGCATCAAGGGTCGTTCCGCTGCAGGTTTCACCGCTCAAGTTCATCGGCTTGGATGAAGCGATCAAAATCCGTGCCTGCCAATAGCTCAGCAGTAGCTCCGCTGTCTCCCGAGCCAGTGGAGTCTGCATAACAGTGTATGCTTGATCTTGTGCTATAAATATATCCTTTGAGATCCATCTAGAACTCCACTTTTTGTGAGAAGATGATATCTGTATCTGGGTTTCTACTTGGTTGTCAGATCTTTATGCAACTCTTCAGAAATCAGATGTAGATTATATACTCTCGATTGTTATTATGTAAATATGGTCTCTCTGTGTCTCTCCCTGTAATCCACCTCTTTTGCTGATGAAAACAAGTGAAATCTGGCATGGGTTTCTGGCTTATCAATTCGTGAAACAATTTAAATCCTCTTTTCCCATCATAACTCTCGTCTACAATACGAATCCACAACCGATACCAACCCTGCGGATTCTCCCAAAGCGTGTTTTTATACGACAGAATCATCATCCAACCATGAACCACTGATCTACATAAGGTCCTTATTGGCAGTTAGCTGCTGCATCATGGTTGTGGTTGGATTTTGATCTCTTATATTCTTTTTATTTTTTTTCTGGCCCATAATGAAATGGTTTAGATGGGTATTGAATGGTCTATAACAATGATATGAAAATCTGGGTAAGCCCGATCTTCTTCGGTGAATTAGCATAGCAGCCAAAAAGTTTATGGCCCTCGATAATGACAGTGGAAGAAAGAAAATTTTAAGTGCAAAGCACACACATACGTTACACGTCTCCTTTATCTTTTCACTCTGCTAAGCATATATATCAGTTGGATGTCACTTTCTATAGTGCTAAACTGCTTCATTATTTCTCCTGCAAGACCAATTTATTAAGGAATGTTCCAATCAATCAATTAGGAATGAATAATCATGTCTTGGAGAATCTTGTATGCCTGTCCATATCACAAGTGGAAGAAGAGACATAACATCGTAAGGGAATCGAGGAAGGAACCCTTTATTTACTGTTCTATGAGCAGGAATCGTTCAAACGGAGAGCCGGAGCCTATAGAGAATCTTGTACAGTTTTCCAAGTGCTTATCTTCTATTAGCGCAAGAAGTTATGTAAAAGCTTTTAAGTGATGTAAATTATTGTTTTATATTATTAAGAAATTTATTAGACATATTTTATATGTATATAGATAAAAGTCTCAAATGTTTAACTTAAAAACTATTAGAGCAATCACTTCAAAGAATTGCATACATGATTTTCATACTATGGGCATACATATATCATATCTCATTGTTTTAAGATTTAAAGATAAATATATAATATAGTATAAGAATCCAAGTTTTTTTTTTAATAAATATTATCATGGAATATGACCAAGTTTAAAGTCCATACTCATGTGATATCACCTACGGTGGTATCTAAATTTGAAGCGAAACCCATAAGAGGATTATTAAGCCATGTAGAGTTATTTATTTATTTATTTATATTACTAAAGAATTTATTAAAAAAAAGTTAGATTAAAAAGATCACCTTTATGATTTTTTAAATAATATTTAATTTGTCCAAACATTTTATAATAAACTCTCACAAGAAAGCTGCAAAGTCTATTTATCCAAAATAAGTGAGTTTAACTTTGAATGCACCTTCTTCGAGATTAATCATCTGCATAGAACTGTAAGAAGATGTCATCCATGATATTAATTGAAGTTGAAGTCCTTAACGTAATTCACAATATTTGTTTGCCACAGCCTTCAAGGGCCAACTAAATAGATAAAAGGCGTAAAATAAAGTCAAATGACGTGTCAGTCTCTCTTAAATCACCTTCTCCTTTGGAAGAGGAACGGAAGCCACAAGCATGACTCGCCAGAACGACTACGTAGTCTACGCCCCCCTCCCTCCGAACTCCAATGCCACCGCCCAAAATGTCATCGTCCTTCCCTTCTACCACCACCCACCTACGATAGTTCGTCTTCTCCGCCGCTTCCTCATCTCCCTCAGCGCTCTTCTTCTCATCTCTCTCGCTGTCTATCTCCTCTACCCCTACGACCCGTCTGTCCAACTCGTCCGCCTTCGTCTCAATAACGTCCGGGTCAACTCGTCGCCCAAACTCACCCTTGACCTTTCGTTCTCGGTTACCGTCAAGGTCCACAACCCGGACCTCTTTTCCCTCGATTACCAGTCCATGGTCGTTTCCGTTGGCTACCGAGGGAGAAAGCTAGGATTTGTCACCTCGGCGGGCGGGCGCGTGACGGCCACAGGTTCGTCCTACCTGAATGCTACGCTCGATCTCAACGGATTCGAGGTCATGTACGACGTGTTTTACTTGCTTGAAGATTTGGCCAGGGGTGTGATCCCTTTTGATACTGATTCCCAAGTTAATGGAGCATTAGGGTTCTTCTTCTTCAAGATTCCGATAAAGGTATACATTGCTCTTTTTTATTTCGAAAGGGCACAATGGTTTGAGGAAAACCATTGGTAATTGAAAAATAAATAAAAATAGTTCTGTACTTTCTTTTAATTCGCTTTATTTTTTATTGTTGGTAATGGAATTTGGTTTCATTGGTTCTAATGAGGAATCATGCTTTTATTAGGGCTTGGAGTCTACAAATTTATTCTAACTTTGCTTGCGTGTGGGATTGGGTTAGGAAAAATTAGGAAAGCTAGGAATCTAGGTCTTGAGGCGTTGAAGGGAAGGCTAAACAGTTTGTAGAGATTACTGTAGGGCTGATCTTGAAGAAAACAAGTTGCTGGCGTTTGGGTGTTTAGATGACTATTGATCGCTTAATTTGGTCCTTAAATGGTATAAAGATATTATGATTCAAGGTTTGTAGAATGTCTGAAAGAAAGATTGAGGTCTGGGGTGGGGGATGTATTGGAATTAGGTCAAGGTTCTATATGTGCTCTGATTTCTCAAGTGTTTTGACTGCTCACGGCGCCTAGTTGCTCTCCTCTTACTTGTTTATACAGTATGCATTGAAGGAAATATTGTTGGCGATGTGCATAAAGCTGAATTCATGTTATGGTTAATGAGTATCACATGCAGTCCATAGTTTTAAGCTAATTATAGTCTAGGATGGATTTTTTTGTTAAAAAAAAGGAGTTGAAAAAAAAAGGGATAAAAACGAAGAGCTCAAAAGAAGAGACAAGAGGGGAGGATTTGAAAAGGAGAGGTCTTTTAAATCATTTTGATATTACAAAATAGAGCAGCAATTTTTCACATAAATGTGAGCTAATTACAGATGTAATGGTGAATGAGAGGAAAGGTTACAAAATAAAGCCTACGAGAGAGTTGGGAAATTGGTGATGTGAATGTGTTGAAAAAGGAAGGGAAAAGAGTGAGTCAATTTGGAATTGCATATGTGGGTTATGAGGAACTTTTATTTTTAAAAAAATTAGAGATATCATGTTTCGCGAGCTAATATGTTGCAAGTTGCATACTCTGCTCAAACAATTTGGTTGATCTACCCTTTTTTCCCTCTTGTATACTATCATTATTTGCTTCACTTTTAATATGAATTACTGTGAGATCAAAAACCTAAATGGACAAACCCAAGCAGCAGATTTTAGCGCATGCATGTTTTCTAGTTCTTTAGTGATATATTTTTGATCGAGTGAATTCGGCTATACCCATGTTTGCAGTTGCAGAAGAACACAGTAGCTTGCCATATGTTACATAACAAATATTTGATTTCATTCTGATGATTTCATAACATACCATTACACGTTTTATTCTGCATGTTACATATGAATTTTCTTTCTTGATATTAAACCGTGTTCTGAACATGTTCATTAGGCAAAATTATCCTGCGAGGTGTATGTAAATACAAGCGACCAGACTGTCGTCCACCAAGATTGCTACCCTGAGGTTAGCCTTTACTTTCTTTCCTGTACTTGAAGACTACCAAATTTCGTTGCAGGGGCATGCATATGAAAACTACTCTTTCATGTTAAACCTAACCATTAGTTTAAGATAGAAATTTTTGGCGCACATGAAGAGGAAATTTGGCTGAAAGTACAAAATGAATTTACAAATTTTGCTAAGTGATAGCTCAGTGTGTGCAGGGGATCAGGTTTACCTCCAGCTTCGATATTGGCCATCATTTGCATTGTGTTTTCTGTGGAGGGAACGCCCTTTATTTCCGAAAGGGGTAGTATTTAAATGATATTCTCCATGTTTGAGAGGTGGTGTGCTGTATGGTACAGGGGGTTATGTTTACCTCCAGCCAATATAAAAGGGGTAGTATTTAAATGATATTCTCCATGTGTGAGAAGTGGTGTGCTGTATGGTACAGGGGGTTAGATTTACTTCCAGCTTCAATATTGGCTATCGTTTGCTTTGGGTTTTCTACGGAGGGAACACCCTTTATTTCCAAAAGGAGTAGTATTTAAATGATATTCTCCGTGTGTGAGAGGTGCTGTGCTGTATGGTGTTATGCTGTAGAATCCTGTGCTCTTTTTCTGGAAACCTCCAAAGCAATGAGATGGATTATGAGAGGTGGCCTAACTAGTGCCAATTCTGTGGCTGGTTGATTTTGTAATTCTCTCTTATCTTTTTATATCGGAGTGTCACAAATCATCCACAAAAAGTAGGTACTCTGAAGCATCAAGATTTTCTTTGCTAATCCGTGATCTGGCTTTATTTTTTCAGTGATGAGTTGGGTTTCGGTGGAATATAGCCGTCTTTCGAGTTGGGAGCTGTACGTTTGGTGCTGGAGGAAAAATGTTGGAAGGCATTGGGACCAAAATCAAGTATATAATTATTTGAAACAAGCCTGATAATTCTTATCGGAGTTGTTCTCGTTGGCTTTGGTTTAGGCTTTGAATCTTGACGTTCTATTTTTAGGACACAGGGACGCTTGTCGACATTGTCCTTCCTGCTTTATTTCCGTTCTTGCATACAAAGGGATCAAATGGAGTGTGTTTGTACTAGGGTGACATATCTACATATCAAGGGTAGAATAAGATTTAAAAGTAATTATGTAAATGAATTATGTTCTCTTCCCGTTTACGGGACATACCGTAGGGCCTGATTTTAAGGCACTTGCTCGATAGTGAGTACTTAGACGTTGTGTTATATCTGTCATGTAGGGTTCAATTTATGTATCGCATTCGCCATTATTCATTCCTTGCTTGAGGAGCTGGGCAGAATTGCTATCCTTTATGAGAATGTGACATGGGATGATTAATTGCAAATGATTTCTTCTCTTTGAAGTCCAATTACTACCGAAGAAACTAGCCCGTTCGAAGCGAATATATGCTTCTGAATGCCCTGAACAATAAGGCAAGAATAATGTCCCACTTGTGATGTAAGACAAACACAGCCAACGCAAAATGACTGTCGAGTGTGAAACAAGCAATTCTTCTTGTTTCTTCGAGAATGGAACTCTTCAGCCTCTACGGCATCTCCAGACGCTATCCGGCAATCACTAGGATTTCCAATAGTGCGCATTGTTAATCAGAGCAATAGAAATAATGATTAAATTCAGTGTCGACGATATGTTCCCCCCTAGGGTGCCTGCATAAGAGGCAGATGCCTAAAATCTCTGCAAACATGCCTTGTCTTATGTATGGAACAATGGCCACACGATGAAACATAGGTCCTGAAGAACTCGGTGCGATTACTCAGTTGCGGGCTTTTGTAGCCTACGAAAAAGCAACCATAATTCCACAGGGGAGGAATCATTTGTGTAAGAATCAGATGCAGCTGCGACCCTTGGCTCTCCCATCTATAGTTTTTTTTTTTTTTTTTTTTTTAATTCTTATTTCTTTCGTTCAGTTGGGAGAATAAAGGGAGTAGGCAACGAGGAAAAAAGAGAATTAAAACGGAAAACTAAAGTAATTCAGAGAAACGGAGACTTACAACATAAAGACACTGTTTGGTAAGAGGAGGAGGCCTATGGTTTCCAATTGATTCGTGATTCAGTATAACGTGACAACCATTTTTTTTTTTCGTTCCCTCAGGTCCAAGAAACAAAATAAAACAGTTCTGACTAAACGGTAGACCCGTTTCTCGGCATGCGGCCGCGCCAAACATACCCAGCAAGATGTTGCCGACACCGGAATGAACCTGGATGCCGTGTTGGTGAACAAACGCACTGCTTTACTGGGCCACTACCAGTACCACCTCCAGCCGCCTCTGCGACGACCGTTGTTGATGCGTGCCTCGTCACTGCTTCGATCTCAATGGACGCCTGCAACACAAACCATCTGCTTCGCATGCCCAGGTCCCTAAGGCCAACAGAGGGCACTCCCGAGTAACACATTTTCTTGTTCTGATCTTATTCTGAACACTACAACCGTGGCTATCTTTTGAGAGAGAACAACTTGAAAAGAAAAGAACGTGCGTTCTAGGACATTATATAGGTGGAAGGACGAATCTGAAGGAGAGGTGGCTACGGAAAGCGTGGGCATAAAGAGCTTTTAGATTGATTCCCATAGAAGAGCTTTTAGATTGATTCCCATAGAAGTCTCTGGTCTCATAAGCTGAAACGAGGTGCCGGGTGTGTGAACGCGTTAAAGTGAAGAGACCTGTCCGGGAGAGCTTCCACCCGCGCATACACTTGTCCAAACGAAGACGTTTTAAGTAAGGGATCGGCCCACCACGGTTCCCACCAAATATCAGCAGCCACGCAGGCTATTTCTGCAGGCAATTGATGCTGCCATGTGGGGAAATGCGTCAGTGACTCTCCCTACTACACTAATTAATTAATGGGGCCACTTTTTGTTGGCTGTGTAGGGAAGAGCTCTAACTTCTTCATGACGTGGTTTATAGCTGTTGCTTCTTTGACTCGAGGATCCCCGCAACTGGTTTGTGTAGACGCTCCCGTGGTTTTGTTTGGTAAGGGAAATTGATGTAAGATTGGAACCAGAAAAGGCGATGCTAATTCGGTGGACGCCCTCTGAGGTGATGAGATTTTGGCTGTGGGGTTTGAACTTTTGCCTTACTTTTTTGAGAAGAGGAGGACAAAGGTGATGGTTATCCGAGTCAGATTCTTAGCTAAAGTTCACTTCTTTTTTGGATGGTAGCGGGCAGCTTCATGGTGGCGTGTCCAGTTCTGCTACATGTGGCCGATAGAAATGAGAGATCACGAGAAGCACACGGGCGAGACATCTCTTCGGACAAAACACTCGCCTTGGTCTCTGTTGCCCAAACGGAACGCAGCTCCAGTTGAGGACATTTTCATTTTGTACAGACAAGGGCATGTTTCACCAACTGCTGCTTGACAATTTAGCCTGTGGGTCATGGCATGAGATGGTTCATATTCTGGGTCACATTTAAGCCCTGCTGCTGGGAACTGAGACCGCCCTACGAACCCATGGGCTCCCGACGTATTGCTGTCATAGGCCTTACATATTTTTGGGCCGTATTGGAATTAAACTATGCCCGCATAGATTGAAGTTTGTTCTTCTGTAGAACTTTCCAAGCCCAAGTTGGGTGTGAATGCTGACCAGCCGAGCAAATTAGGCTCTGGAGAAGCAAAGGAATGGATGCTGACGAGCCGGGTAACTTTAGACGGGAGAAACTATGAAGCACCTGAAGATGATGCCATACGTCTCCTCAAACTATGGGGTATTGGGCTTGAAATGGAGGTCTGTGCAACAGCCCGTTCGAGGATTCTCGTGTTGGTGAAAGATCGTAACACAAGTCTTCAATGGCACTCATGCCTTCGTCTGTTTTCACCCAATCAATCGGCTCAGGGTCACCTTCGGCTATATACGTACTGGGGGATCCAAGTCCCAGGGCAGGCCTTGATTATCGTTCAATTTTTTTAAGCGCTTTGGATTCGTCTGAGATTTGTCCAAGTCTAGAAAACTTCGGCATTTGGCATACTCATTAGCTGATTATTCGCGTTTTGACCGTTCTAGAACATGGCATAATCAAAATACGTCAATCTTTTTGAATTTCTAATTTGACTTACATAGGCCACCTGTTTTGACACCTACTAGCTCCACTTTCTTGCCGTGATTCACAAAGCAATTCCCTGTCAGAGTCTTCTTTCTTCTCCTGGATTTTTCCGGTATTTTCTCGGATTCACCAAGTTGGTGATTCTCGTGTTGTGAAAGGCTGGAATAGCTGGAATCTTGTTAAATCGCTTCCTCCTGAAAGTTTTCTACATGGTCATCGGCGGCCTGAATTTGAACCCGTTCGACATCTTTGATGCTTTTGAGATGAAGTCAAATGCCGCCCATCCTAGTTAAAAGCTAATTAAAATGTCAGAACCAAGACTTAAACGGCACGTGGAAAGATCTGGGACCTCCAGCGTCAGTTTCGCGTCCCTGTCGTGTTGGAATCTAGAAGCCGCCTGGCGAGTCAAAAGTCTCGCACCCGAGACGCGTCCACCCACGCTGCAATTCAGGTCGTTCCCATTCTTAGAAGCTGCCTTCCTCACCAAATGCACTCAAAACACCCCCACCTATAAACACAACGTAATTTTACGTGTCTTCGGCCGCCCTCCCATCAAAACCCTCTGAATTCATCTCCATACTCGCGCAGTTCATCTTTGATTTTGTTTTCTGAGCTCGGATTGATATCTCGAAGATGAACGCTATGGGGCTTTCTGTCCTCCCCGTCTTTGGCTTCATGTTCTTGGCACTGTTGGCGCGAAGCCATGCCCAGATCTTGGCTCCGTCTCCCGCACCAGAGGGTCCACTAAGTGATGGTAAGTAGAACCTCCGCAGATCTTATTTTCCTTCCTTTTCGACGCTTGATTTTTACATGTGGAGGGATCTACCGGTGCTTACTTTCCTGTTTCTTATTGAATCCAGGCACGGCGGTCGATCAAGGAATAGCCTACACCCTTCTACTGGTGGCCCTCGTGATTACCTACCTCGTCCATTGATATCTCGTTTCGATGGTTCAGGCCGATGTATTTATAAGAATTCTTTTTGTATTTTCTCCTCGCATTCATATGGAGAGCTTGCAGCAAAAATTTTTTCACCGTTGTGATTCTTGTACTATGAATGAATAATTAATATCAGTTATTTGAGCGTATAGTCAATTGCTACGCCGGGTGATTTTTATTATCTAGTCCATCCACTGGGAGAGTCGTGAGCGAATTTTCTTCGACCATCACTTCTTTGGTTTTAGCTTTTCACCAGTTGGGACCCTGTGACACAAGCCCAGCCAGGTTCCTGCTGGCCAACATTTGATCGGTCAGATTTGATTTTGCCGGTTCTTTAGTCAATGCTTGAGATCAGTCTTTGATGCCCGACTTCTCGTTTTTCTCCTGGATTTGTAACAGAAAATCTGGAATCCAAGCTTCTCGGACGACTGGTATTTCCAATGCAGATCACAACAAACAATATTTGCAGATTTGAACAGCAATGACATCATGGTTTCATGTTAATCCAATAAAAGAATTTGTTAAGTTTGCTTATTTGATAAGAGCAGCATGTAAGTCACTAGATTGGATAGGATTGGATAGCATGTTTTTTATCTTAAAAAGTCACCTATGAGAAAAATAATCAAACTTATATGATCATGAACTATTGGAAGTCACAAGGCTCACACTAGAAAGGAGGAACCTTATAGTTAAGTTTAAGTGAAGTTTCTTTCAACTTTTAATCTAATTTTTAAGTTGAGTTTTAGACATTTTAATATGGTATTAGAACTCAAATTAGTCATACTCTTGTCCATTACCTATATGACGTCATTGCTATACAGGAATTTTGGAGGCTATGAGTACAACACTAGAGAGGAAAAAACCTATAGTTAAGTTTAAATAAAGGAAATTGTTTTACAAACTTCGTTGGATTCCTTGGTTGAAGATTGTTTTCTGTGGTGAATGGGAGCAGTGATGATGAAGCACCCCATGCCGACTGTTTTTGTTGCCCTCCTCCTTGTGGGTTCATTGATCCGAAGCCCCCACCTTGCGGGAGAATGCCACATTGGTTGAATCGGGTGATCCTTTGTACCTTGCTCCTAATGAAACCATTAATACTCTCACAATTCCAAAAAAATTAGTTGAAGAGCTACTTCATAGTGTGATCTCTTTAGGGCATGCATAAACTGATTTAAAAGACACATTGTAAAGGCAATGTTAGGGTGTGTCATATTAAGATAGTTTAACTTACCAATCAACTACTGATAACTTAAGATATTCCTTAACAATAGATTATTTACTTGTGGATGAACTTGCTTATCATATTTTAATAAAGTGAATAAGACATTTATCTCCATGGGATTACCAAATGGCTTCGCTTTTGAAAGCCCCATCTCATAAACCAATTCTAACATGTATTTAGACCGTGAAATCAGCATCTCAATCCCTTGTTGACAAGTTGAGATCCAAGATGCAAAGTGTTAATTCTAATCTCTAACAAATTAAGAACTGTTTGGTTCCTGGACACATTAATGTCTTCCACGCACCAGCAATGGTGTAGTCACCCTTTGCAGTGAACCTGAACCTCATAAGTGAAAACTAAGGGCTGCTTTTAATCATCCATTTGCAATGAAAAGTCAATCCTTCAACTTCTACCAAGTGGCTTGAATAATGGAATTCTAAACCACCACCATTTAGGCAGAAAAAAGAAGAAGATAGAATACGACAACTCAACCCATATCAACTACAATATACACCCAAAGGATTATATGCTTAATATATTTATATATGTTGTTCCATTAGAAACATTAACACTTCCAGAATTATGAGAATAAGGTTGAGCAGCCACTGCATGAATATGGTTCATACATGCAGGAACACTTTTGTAGACTAGTATTTTATTTGAAGTTCCTTTTAAAGAGGGGTTTTCAGTTATATTCTTCTTCCGCCTAAGCCATTTTCCCTCTGGAAATTGAAATAAAGTGCAACTACTAGTAATCCCCAATTATAAAGCCCCGAAAAGTCCCTGGTATTGAAATTCTGCCACCCCCAGGTGCATAGATTGTTTGCATGCCTAATTGACGAAACAACACAAAAAGCAAACCGATGGATCCCCATTATTGGTCTTGGGCTTTCATAGCATACAACTTCTTGCCCTATGTGAGTTGGCTAGGTATGTGTTGCAAAAGAGTGTTACTAGCACCAATAAAGTAGCTTTATATCTCTACAGAGACAAGTCACATTTATAGCTTAAATTTATAGCAGAAGTGTTATCTTGATGACTTCTCTTGATTCACTTGTATTGTAATTTCTATGGGTTTTAATTTGAAAACATGTCATACTTTTTTTTCATTGTACTTCAATTGCTAAAATTTGGTGAAGTATCCTTGCGCAACAAGGTCTTCTAGGATCACCAATGATTGGAATTCTCAATTGTAATGGATTATTAAAGCAACTAAAAGAAATAATTTGACGACAAAACTTCTTAAACTTTCTTCCCCAACATTTATCTATTTTATATGGATTGAATGAAGTCATAGACATATTCAAAATAAGGTTATCAAAATAATAATTTTGTTGGCTAAAATCAGGAAAGTAATACGTGGGTGAATATTTCTACTTAGGAATATTTAAGTTTCTCAGGCAAATGTTTCGTTCTGTCATAGTTGAAGAATTCTAAATTTGATTTTCTCTTAAATAAATTGTAATGTTAGGATATGTTTCTAAATTTTTATTTTTTTATTGTTAGAGATTATTTTTTTGTTTAGGTTTCCTTGGAGCTGTTTCTTGGTGTCTATTTTTATTTTTTTAATGTTTTAGATTTTTATTTTTGTTTTTCTCCTTTTCTCCTTAGCCAAACACATATTTTCTCACCAAAAAATTAAAAAACCCAAAAAAAAAATGATTTCCATATATCATCCTTAACTAAACCCACTCAAGCTTGCCACCATGTCTACTTCAAGCTTTTAATATAAGGAATGCACTTTGCATTTTTCTTCATGTTTTTCACCATGTGAGGTAATAAATATGATGCTTGCAGATGTGGGCGAGATGAAAGATCAAGTCAATGAGATTTCTCAACTCCTAAGAACTACAAGCAGACATCAAAGCCAAGATCCACGAGCCAACCAAAAAGATGATTGTGCTTCCATTGATTACAAGCACCATTAAAAACACTATAAGAAAGATGGTATAGGAGGGTAGTTTCACCATAGAAAGCCATAGAGGTAGTTCAAATCTAGGAAATAGAACAAAACGATTTGGATCCACCAAAGATTGCAATGTTGGCAAAGAATGAGGTAGACCTAGGAAGTTTGGGTCTTCCAGAGATTGAGGCACCACCGTACATCAATGTAGATAAATGTTTGGATAGGCCAGAGTTTCATGTGTCTCCAAACAAGGAGGAAAACTTAGAAGGTTTCGATCTTCCAAAGCTTGAGGTACCATTGGCCATGAATGCAAATCCAAAATGTTTGGATCCTTTAGAGCTTGTTGTGTTGCCAATGAAGGAGATAGATCTAGGAAGTCCATATCTATTGAAGCTCTAGGTGTTACATGGCAAACCAGTAGAACATATTCTAATGAAAGAACCACATGGTTTCATCCAAGTTATAGGGACATTGGGAACATAAGGCATTATTGGAATATGAACACTAATATTTTTGATGATGATATTGGTTAAGAATAATATGAAAGTTTGGTTTGATAAATTCATGAAATATATTAGTGTGATAATATCATTTTCATGATTGTTGTTCATTAAAGAAAAAAAAATTCCTTATGGGTATATCAGGTTATATTTGAAGGAATATTACATTATGTGGTCTCATGAAAGTAAATGTGGGAATATTTATTAAATGGCCTCTTTGCTTTATTTGTTAATGAACCAAATACTTTGAGAATATTATTTGTGTTGATTCAAATTTAGCAATGGCCAAGTCAATGGAGCTGGATTGTTTTAAGCATCAGTTTGAGATTGATGCTTGGAGTGCCATAGAAAAAGAAATAGAATTACCTAAGGGAGAGGATGAGGATTGGACAGAAAAGGAAACACAAGATATGCAAAGAAACTATAGAGCCATGCATATGCTATACTGCGCTATTGGTGAAGACATTTATTATATAAAAGCTACGTTTCAAACTGCTCATTAGATTTGGCAAAAGTTGGAGGTTCTATACACTAATGTGAGCAATGTTTTTGAACCTAGGAATGTTCAATAGTATTTGGCACTTGTGACATAGGAAATGTGCGCCGGTAGTTGTTCATGGCATTGGGGCGACCATCAGCAAAGTGGGGAAGGGATTGGATAGTAGCATGGTTGCTTGTAAAAGTAGATGTAGTGGGAGAACCTTAGGTAGCAAGCTCTAAATGAGCTTTTTAAGTGAGAAGTAAATCACACAAATCTTCACATCGAAAGGACTCTCCTAATATGAATAGTAACAACAATTGTAAGAAGGGCATAAGGTGTACCAAGTTCTTGAAGAACATGAGTCAAATACTCATATTCGGAGATTGTTTCACTAACAAGAGACAACTAATTAACAATCTCATCAATTTCCTAGAGAAAGGTAGTCATCATGTGATGACCTTTGGTTATGCACTAAAGATGAAGGTAAAAAGCGAAGACTTTTGTGGAACTATGAGCCAAAAATTTTAATGTGTGCCTTTCAAATTTCTGCCAAAGTTTTATACTTGGTGACAACAATAACGATAGAGTCGATACTAGTGTTGAAAATCTAGCCTTTGGCAATTTGATCTCTTATATGCCATTCTTGATAAGCAAGATTGGCATAAGGAGTTATAGTACCCTTGTCATTGGTGTTAGTGATGAACTTGACAGGACAAGGATAGGAGTTGACAACCATCTCAAGTAAACCATAGGCTTGGAGATAAGGCTCAATGCAAGCCTTCCAAACTAGAAAGTTAGGACCTTCCAGTCAAACACCAATAAATGGAATAGAGAATGGTCTTGGATTAGGCAATAGCAAAGTATGAGTAGCACTGTTTGTTGTTGTTGTTGGAAGCCACTGGAGACATTAAAAAACAAAGGATTGAAACAGCTTTTGCCAAAAGGCTAAATTGATACCAAGTTTGAACAATATTTTCCATAAAATATTGTAGAAAATAGAATATAAAAAAGTAGCACAAAAGAAAAGAAACTTGAAGAACAATATAAGAAACTTGAGAGAAAAGCTTTGAATTTGATGATTTTAGTGTACAATTGAATGACCCTTTTATAGCAATCAAAAATCAAATTGAAGAGGAGATAGATTGATTCATGGCAATTAATTTTGTCTATGAATTGCTACAAATTTCTCCCTAAAAATGGCAATCACATGAATACTAAACCCTTTGAACTTTGAAACCAAAATTACATCAATGAAAGCAATGATTCTTCTCATCTTCTTAGGTAACAGATAGACCATTCTCTTTTGATTGAAAAGTCTTTTATTCTAGCTTTAATCACTTTTTAGAATGGTCAAAATTCTCAAAGATACAAAAAAACATGGGGCAAAAGGTTGAAGATGATGTTCATGAAGTACATGTGCATGTCTTTGCTTTGATAGTCACTTGCCTTGGTGGTGTTGCACGTTTATCATAACACTATCCTTATATTGGGCCAAATTTAGAATTATGTGGCAAGGCAACCCACATCACCCTTTAATAGGTACAATTTCTGGATTTAAATCCAATGATAAAAAAAGGATATTTGTTCCATTGCAATAAAATGGGACATAAACTCGAAGATTGCCTATTCCTCATCAAATGTTCCCATTATGGTGTTATGGGTCATAAAAAGAAAAATGTTTTAGATTTGTTAACTTTCCACCAAAAGAATAGGTCAAGGGTAAGGGGAATAAGCAATCAATTGTACATCAATTTATTGGAGAGGGGAATGCCCTAACTCCGACTCAACTTAACAAGCTGGTCTATGTTTAAGGTACATCTTCCAAACTTTTTTCTAATTTTACTTTACTTGTAGACTTAGAAGCTAGTGACTATATAATTGATAATTTCAATTGTCTAAAATCCCCTCAGTTAATTGAGCATGAATGTAAGACTGTGCAATTGCCTAATGATGAAATTACACCTATAACATACAATGACCATGTCACCAACCATCAAAATTACCATTTAAATGATGTTTTATATTCTTGATTTTTTCTACTAACCTTTTGGCTGCCAAGAAATATACCTTTGAAAATCATAGTTGCATCATCCTTTTGCCTTATCATTGTATATTTTAGGACCTTTAAATTGGGAGTATGACTGGAGTGGGAGGTGTGAAGCATGACTTGTATATCTTAGAGTTACCTAAGGAGCAACATTAGCTTGATTACATAGTAAATAACATTGTATCTTTTGGTTTTAAAAATTTATGTAAAAATCTTTAGACTTGTTGTGGATTGTAATATTTTGCACCATCATTTAGGACACCCATCTATATTTATTATGTGTATGCTATCTGATTCTATTGATGTTCATTCACTAGATTTTACTAAATCATATTTTACATGTCCATTGGCAAAACAAACATGTTCCCCTTTTTCATCCAAAACTAGGGCAACTTAAGCCATTTTTGAATTGATTCATGTAGATATACGGGGGTTGTATAAGGCTTTAACATGTTCAATGGCGAAATATTGCCTTATAATTGTGGATGATTTTTTATGAAGAACATTGGCTTTTTTCATGAAAACAGAAGTTGAAACTTTGGACAACCTCAAGTTATTTTTTGCTATAGTTTCAACATAATTCAATACCAAAAATTTGTGCATTTGCACTAACAATGCATTGGATTTTTTTGGATCCAAATGCACATCCTTCTTTGCATTTCATGTTATCATCCATGAAAATTCACATTCATACAACATTTGACAAAATGGGCTTGTGAAAAGAAAACATTGCAATATTTTCAATGTTGCTTGAACATTAAAATTCCAAGCACACTTACCTATTTGATTTTGGGTGAATGTGTGCTTATAGCTACATATCTTATTAATATGACACCCATTCAATTGCTTAAAGGAAAAATCCATTTCATGATTCTATTTGGTAAATCTCAACCTCTAGACCATTTAAGAATGTTTGGTTACCTATGTTATGCCACTGACCTCATGCAATTTGACAAGTTTATGGGATATCTTTTCACACAAAAAGGATATTAGCTCTTTGATATAAAGGAAGATAGATTTATTACTAGTCGTGATGTTGTTATTCATGAGGATACATTTCCCATTTGCAAATTGCTTTTATTCCTCCTCATGTGTTTTCATATACACCACATGTTGATAATTTGCATGCATCACCTTCATCATTTGACATTAGGGCATTGAGTTATGATTCATTATCTCTTAATCCTATCATACTTTCAATCAGGATTCTTATTAACCCTAACTCCATTACCTCATAATACAAATGATCCCACTATTGCCATTGTCCCATATTAACCATTACTGCCACCAATAACCACACCATGTTTTTGTGATTGAACACACAAACCTCCTATTTGGACAATTGATTATGTTTTTTCTACCCAAGATACCCATACAGCTCATTCCATCTCCCATGTTATCCTATCATAGACTCTTTCCTCAATATAATTAGTTCATTGTAACCATACCAACCATTTATTGAACTTTAAACCTATCAGGAAGTTGTCCATGATTGTAGATGGTGTGTTTCCATGGCCAAGGAGATTAGGCGTTAGAGTTGAATTGTACATGAGTATATAAGATCAAATACAATGTAAATGAGAGTATGGAGTGCTACAAAGCATGATTAGTGGCAAAAGGGTATAGTTAGTGCAAGGACATTGATTATCAAGAGATATTTGCTCTTACTGGAAAGATGGTAATTGTGCTATTTTATATGTTCTTACAACCAAAGATCGTTGGCAACTACACAAAATGGATGTTCAAAATACTTTTTTGTGAGGTGACTTTGATATTGAGGTATACATGAGGGTTCTAGAATGAATTTGTTAAAGGACAAGCAACAAAGTGTGTAGATTGCAAAAATGACTCTATGGCTTAAAGCAAACATCAAGACAATGGTACCACAAGTTTATAAAGGTGTTGATCAATAGTAGCTTTCATCATTCATATCATGGTTATTCTTTGTTCATCAAGACAATGGGTAAGCAGTTGCCTATCATAATCATTACGGGTGGTGATGAAGTATCAATTTTAGAACTAAAGAGTTATTTGCATTCCAAGTTCCACACGAAGGATCTTAAGCTAGTTAGATACTTTCTTGGCATAGATTTTGTTAGATCTAAACTTGGGATCCTAATCAATTAGAGGAAATATGCTCTGGAAATTATATTAGAATGTGGATTGGATGCAATCTTGCAAAAACCCTTATGGAGGAGAATCATAAGCTCACTACTCCAAGATATGATGTTGTAATGAAAGATGTGAATGACCCTTCACTCATTGATATTACTAGTTATCCACATCTTATTGGAAAATTAATTTATCTTACCATCACTAAACCTAAGATATGTTATGTAGTACATATACTCAACCAGTTTATGTACACTTCTCAGGAGGTAACCATTTAGATAGTTAGGTATCTCAAATGCTCTGCAGGTTTAGGACTACTCATGAGATGAGATACTAAGTTAGATCTTCAAGCTTATTATGGCTTTGATTATGGAAGGTCCCCCATGAGTAGGAAATCTATGACAAGCTTTTGTATAAAACTTGAGGATTCTCTTGTTATTGGCTTATTTAATGATCAAGGGGTACATACCCAAGACTTATGTCTTTATTCTATGACAATAAATCTGCGATGAAGATTGTTATAAATCCCATAGTCCATGAGAAGACTAAACATATAGAGATTAATTACCATTTTATTCACAAAAAAATTGCATGAAGTATGATTTAGACTTGTCATAATTCAAGTAAGGATCAACCATTAGATATTTTTGCCTAAGTATTGAGAATACAGCAACACCACTTTTTTCTTGGCAAGCTAGGAACATATGACTTATTTGAAGTGCTAGCTTAAGGGGTTGTTAAAAGTGTGTGTATGCCATGTATAGACTAGAAAGGGCATTTTAGACTTTTCACTATATAGTCTTTATTATGTGATAATAAATCTAGTTAGTTTGTTAAGGTTGTTGAATATGTTCTGTTAAATCTATTAGTTGTTAAATTGTGGAAGTGTTAGTATAAATAAGGCTAAAGGGTACGGGGAGAAAGCAACGAAGTTCATTGTGAAAATCAGTCAAAATTGGTCGAAAGGCCAAGCTTCCGAAAGGAAATTCCATCTTGTCCTTATACTCGTTCTTGTACTAAATCTTCCATTGATCATTTCGATTGCTGCAATAACACGTTTGTTAAATTATTATGCAATCTTTGGTATTTAAGATTTTATATTTGTTAATGTTTCATACATATTGTCAATTGGTTTTGGAATGTACTCTTATATGGTATCAAAGCCATGTTTCAATCATAAGACCTATAGGTTATGAGTTTATGAGTCCTTATAAATTCTTATAATTAACTTTTGAGTTAAGCTTTAAGCTTTTAGCATTATCTCTCATTGAAGGAATTTTTTTCCCTCACAATTATCCTCTTTACAACATCAAAATGAAAACCAGGCCGCACTGCTAGGTTTCTGTTCGATCACATTTTGATCGGTTTGACCAGGTGGAGGTAACTCGTGAATGCCAAAGCCTTGGGAAGGCAACGCCCTCGGAATCCGATCAAATCTAATGCAAGCCCAAGCCGAAGCCCAAGCCGAAGCCCAAGCAGTGAACCGACACAGCATCCAACTTGGAAACCTCCATCCACACGCGGCCTCAGCTGGATAGGCTTGTGCCGACACACAAATAGCAGTTTTGTTATCACAAGATTTTTCCCCTAAGAAATGAGAATACAAAAGGATGAGGTTTTTTGGAATCAATCTCTAGCGCAGATGCAGCAGTCAAAACAAACTATGAAGAAAAATGTGAAAATTGATTAAGTGACGCTTTTATTTCACATCCTACTTGATGCCATGTTGCTTTCGCTCTAATGGACCGACTGGGTGAGGGTCCGCTGGGGCCCGTCGTGACACTCATTCTCAAAACGATCTAGGGCTGAGCTATGCTACGTGGATGCCCATTCAAGAAAACTACACCCCTACACGTAACCCATCATGCTTTCGTGTGAATCAGGTTGGCATCAGTCTTTCCCATGCTCGTACCTCTCCCTCTCTCTCCCCCTCTCTCTCCGAACTTCACATCCATACACTCACATACCCACCCAAGAAACGGCCCTCCGTTCTTTTGCAGCCTCTCTCTTCCATCCGCTTAAATTTTCAATCTTCTAGAAATTTTCGCACGCCTTCTTAGCTACCATCTTTGCCGACTTCTAAGTTAACTTCATCGCCTAAGGTGCGTGTCTGATACAGTTTGTCGTTACTCTATTCTCATCTCTCATTCTTGCAAAGGGGCTTTGTGAACCAACAGCTGTAGATACCACGTACCCACTATTCCATATTTTGCTTTGATGTTTTTTATTGAACGAGCGTTGGTAGATTTGAACCTGCTTGGGGGTGCTGGTATTTTTGAGAGTTGTTTGTATTGTGTTTGACTGCTTGTGATGTGTTTGCATAGTTTTTTGGATCATCAACTATTGCAGGGCGGGCCAATTGATTTGGGTTTGAGTAATATTGCTATCAAATTTTGCATAGAGGTGTTTTTACAATTGAAGATTGAGATTTTGGCTTTGCTTGTGGTTTGTGGACTATATTTTTGGAGTCCAGTGTTGAGTTTCTTTTTGTTTGTGTGGTAACGTTGCTGTAGAAAAAGATGGCTTTCTGGCCACCCCACGCAGTTCGAAGTTGTTTTAACTAATGGAATAATGGCCTTTCTAGATAGAGGTTATAGTTTTACCTTGAATTTGGTAAAGCCTTGATTAATTCTATTTTTGTTGCTTTCTGATAGATTTAAGCTAGCACTTTAAGTCCGGTGAATCAGTTTCTTTCTTTGTAACTTCATTGACCAGAGGAAAATAAAGAAAGAAGTATCTGGAAAGGAAAGATGATAAGGACAAACCAAATAAGTCAATCATTCATGGGAACTAAGTTTGTAAAGTTGCATTTTGAGGCTCGATTGTTGAGTGTTTGACCCCGTTGAAGATTTGGTTATCCCCTTTTTGTACTAAGAACTCAAACTGAAGACAATGCAGCGATACTTCATTATCATTGCTTTCAAATCTCTCATTTCAGTTATCATTGCTTTGAAATCTCTCATTTCAGTTATTATTGCTTTCAAATCTCTCATTTCAGCCACTGAGCAACTTGATCAGAGAATTTGGTAAGACCATTCTTCTGTGAGGATAATAATTCTTTGTTGCAGTATGTTTTATGCTTCAAGGTTCAGTCCACTAGGTCCTAAATACATTCCCCAAAACCTGTTGGCTAGTGTTAGGTCCAAATATGTCATGTTTCAAAATTGATCCCCTTGACTGCTTAAAATGATTTTAAACAATCATATTAGGCTGCTTTCTGAAGCCCTCAAGTTTTCCAATTATGGGTGTTTGGTTCATTTGAGTACTTTATCACCTTTACCCATCTGATGATTAGTAAGTTGTACATGTGTTCAATGGGTTGTGAAGCTATAACTTTACCCTCCATCCAATTCTTGCAGGTCCAAAAAAGTTTCAATTGATTTAGAGTTCATTGAAAAAGAATGCAAGCACTAAATTGTGATCCACTTGATTGAAATTGACGTTCATGATTTTTAGATTTAAGTCAGGATATTGTTTATTAAAATAAGGAAAAACACGTTCTCTATCAGAGATGGAATTTTTGGTTAAATATCTGAATTAGCACCCAGGGCAACAACTTTTTGGGTTAAATGGTTATCAAATTTGTTCATTTTCTTTCACTTAATAATATTGATTTTATCTGGTTTTGTTTCAATTGCTCAAGGTCCCTTGGAATTGGTGGGGAAGGGACGGAGATTTCCTTTTGTATGGGAAAAGAATGCCTAATACAAGAAGTGGTGTTCGGAGATCAAAGAGGGTGAATAATGTCCAGGAGGATCCTCCTTTGGTGGTTTCAACTGTTAGGCCAGGCACAGAAAGAGGTAAAGGCCCTAAAGCCTCAGTTCTGAAGTTAACACTGAAATCCAATCACCCCAGCATTCTTTTAACTCAATCCAGGCCTGGCTGGCAGTGGCAGAGGTAGAGGATTCAGAGCTATGCATCAAGACAAGAATACCAAGCCTCTTGGTGCTGGAGTAGGTGGCCCCAGATGCGGGGGTTTGAATTTCCCAGAAAAAGAGGCAGTTGCCATTCAGGATGACCTAGCAGTTCAGAAATGTGCAGAAAAATTAGCCGCTGAGGCGGAGGGAAGCACAAGTCCACTTCCTGAACGGGTACTATTTTGTATCTACTTTCAATTGGCAGGATAATCAATCTCTTTGGCTATCTTTCTTTGGCTTCTTTAGTTCATCTTTCTGTAAGAGTTTTACCCATGATTGATAGTTTCCATATGTCCTTATTTATATCAGCTCATATCATATTGTGCTCTTTTGATTTTCATTAGATCTTCATTATGCCAAATAATCTAGATGACCTTTCCTTGACCTGACTAAGTGATGATTTCTTTTGCCAATTTGTGGGTTTAACATCTGGTGCTAGTTTGAAATGGTAGATTTTTAAATTCTTATAGGACTTCCGTTGTAGTTACATAGTTTTTCTATGCTCATCAACTATGATTCATGACTTTTGTGAGTGACATAAGCAGTAAATTTGTTAAAATAAGCCTTCCTGCTTCAAGACTCTGTTCAATTGACTTCTACAAATTTTATGACCTATTAACACTACCGCATTCTGTTAAACTTTTATGAGAAAAGGTTGTACTTCATTCTGATACTTGTCACTGAAACTTAGCTTTTCTCTAGAACATAAAATTCATGGAATTTTCTTTTTCAAAAAAAAGAAAAAGAAAAAAAGAACTCTTAGGTGTCATGTTGCCTTTGAATTAATGATTTCCTATTTTGTGACTCTTATATTTGGATATAAGGAAAAAAGTTAAGCTTGTGGAGGACTAGGTTCTTAACACTACTTAGATAATTCTGCCCTCTTTTTTTTTTTTTTGTTGGTGCCATTTGCCTCCTTTGTTTGTGGGGTGGGCTTGGACGACAGAACTTTTGATTGTTTTCTTTAAACTCATTTACTTGTATTCGAAGATCATGTAATAGTTTTTATGGAACAAAGTTAAAGTTTTCTTTCTTGAAAATTTCCAAGCAGTCAGTGTATGTTTTTTAACTTATCATGTTAAGTATTTTAACATGTTTATAAGACATAACATATTCTGGTTGTACGTCTCATTTAATGTCAAATGAGCATGCGATGCATTCTTGTACTTGTATACTAACAACTCTCTGTTACCTGTAAGAATTTCCTCCAGAGATTTCATGAATTGGAACATTTCTTTGAACAAAGAATGATTTCTTTTTATTTTCTACTTGCCTTTTCAGGTTCAGGTTGGTAACTCCCCTGTGTATAAGTTAGACAGGAAACTGGGCAAAGGGGGTTTTGGGCAAGTATACGTTGGAAGAAGAGTGACCGCTGGCACAGGACACAATGGTTCTGATGCCTCTGAGGTGAATTCTCTTGTTCTGTGGTACAACCGTGTAGTTTTACCAAGCAGGCTGGTTCTTCTGCCGATGCATTTCCCTGTACTTTTTTATAGGTTGCCTTGAAGTTTGAGCATCGAAAAAGTAAAGGATGCAATTCTGCTCCTCCTTTTGAGTGGCAAGTATACAAGTAAGGTCAATTTTCACTATCGGTTGAATTCTGACGTTCAGGATGCAACTAATCTCCCTTTTTATATCATGAAGCAATCTTAATGGTAGCTATGGACTTCCCTTGGTCCATTATAAAGGTCAACAGGGAGACTACTACATCCTAGTGAGTATTTTGCCAGCATCTTTGTCTGATTTACTAGTTTCAGTTTGATACGTGATTATTCCTGATTGTGAATGTAGGTGATGGACATTTTAGGCCCAAGTTTATGGGATGTCTGGAACTCTAACAACCAGATGTAAGAAAGATTTAATGCTTCTTGAAACTATCCTCTATCGAACTAGAGAGGTCTTCTATTTTATATGCTGATCTTATCTCTTGTAATCCTACCCATACACAGGTTGTCAGAAGAGATGGTTTCTTGTATAGCAGTGGAGGCAATATCAATTCTAGAGCAACTTCATTACAAGGGGTACTTTGCAACTTTTTTTTTTTCTTCTTTTCTTGAGGTAATTATATTGATAATTTTTTCGTCTTAACCACAGTTTTGTGCATGGAGATGTTAAGCCAGAGAACTTTTTGCTGGGTCAGCCTGGAACACCTAATGAAAAAAAGTTGTATCTTGTTGATCTTGGTTTAGGTATGTCTTTCCATTAGATATGTTGTAACAACTGTTCATAGACATCTGGAGATGTTTCTAATGCTGCTTTTTTTTTTTTTCTTTTTTTCATATACAATTGTGGATAGACTTGTAAAGCGATCTACTATTGTTTCTTTTTCAGCATCAAGATGGAAGGACACATATTCCGGTCAACATGTTGATTATGATCAGAAGCCCGATGTTTTCAGGTACCTATTCCTTTCTTAAGCTGTCTTCAATTTAGTGGAAGATAAGATATAATTTTTTATCTTTTTTGTTAGATATGCCAAGTAAAAACCGCTTGAGAAGGAGCCTGTAATTACCAAATGATGTTTGAAGCTATATGTTGAAATAGCCTGATTTATCTTATGCTTTCTGCAGGGGAACAGTTCGCTATGCAAGTGTACATGCTCATTTGGGTAGGACAGGAAGCCGAAGGGATGATCTGGAGTCATTAGCATATACACTAATATTTCTCCTTAGAGGGAAACTTCCCTGGCAAGGTTATGTTGTAAGTCCACTTTACTGTTCCACAATTAATCAAATTGCAACTTAGTAGCTTAGACTTCCTCGCTATTTTCCCCTTCTCCCCTTCTCTCTGTGTGTGTATATCCAATTCTTAATTGAATATTGGACTGCAGGGAGAAAACAAAGGATTTCTTGTTTGTAAGAAGAAGATGTCAACGTCTCCTGAGATGCTGTGTTGTTTGTGTCCTCCTCCTTTTCAACAGTTTCTTGAGATGGTGACCAATATGAGATTTGACGAAGAGCCAAATTACTCAGAACTAATTTCCCTTTTTGATGACAGTATTGGTTCCAATGCAACAGCCCGACCTATCAGGATTAATGGATCTATAAAGGTAGTTTGGGGTGTTCAATTATTGATATTGTTTTATGGAGAATCTTTTAAATTTCTTATTGTTGCTCTTTCATTTGTTATAGGTAGGTCAAAAAAGGGGGACATCACTTGTTGAAGTAGAAGATGGTGAGCGACTTAAAAAGAGGATCAGACTTGGTGCCCCAGCCACCCAGTGGATCTCTGTCTATAATTCCAGATCGTCAATGAAACAGAGGTGAATGAGCTTCTTCCTCTCCCTTTTTCTATGTTAGCCATGACGGAATCTGGTAAAATTTTGGTTGAAGTCTTAGCTTTGACAATAGATCAGTTTATAGTTCACCTTATTGGTTTCGTATTATTAGATAATTTGAAGCACCAAGACCCATGGACACTGGGAATTTAGTTCGTTTGTCCTGTTTTGTACTGCGCTTGCTGTGGCCTTCTCAAATATTTGCTTTTGATCATTTTGGTAACCATTTCCTTCTCAAACTTGGAAATGTTTTGGGGGGTGTCATTAATTAATTTATGTTTGTATCCCGTAAATGATTTGGTGTCTAGTACGGCTTCATTATCTCTTTATGGAAGGAGAATGTGTATCCATCAATCAGCTGTCATCCTGTTCTTTTGGGTAATCCCCTTATAGATTGCTACAGAGACAGTCAACATTACTGAGTGAAAGAGCCTTTAATAATGGAGCCCATGGTTGAGCGTTAGAGTTTGAATCCATGCTCACCTTTTATAGTTGACATTAGTTCTTTTACTGGATGCGAAAGTCAGTAGTGACTGTTAGCTTTTGATGACCCTAGTTGGTTTTATATTCTTTATCTTCTCAACAAGTGATCTAGCACCTTTACTACAGATATCACTACAATGTTATGGACTCAAGATTACTCCTACACGTGGAGAAAGGAAGAGAAGATGGTTTGTACATTAGCTGCGTAGCTTCATCAGCAAATTTGTGGGCTGTCATCATGGATGCAGGGACAAGTTTCACATCCCAGGTTTATGAAATATCTCCCATGTTCTTGCATAAGGTTCGTCTTCATATAACTTTCACCAATTTTGGAATTTATTGTTTTTAATCAGTTGTTTCTCAAAAAACTCTAGAAAATAAGCAGTGTTGACTCTTACCATTTAATTGACATCCTAAAGCTCTCCATTATAAGATCTATCATATAAAATATATAATGAGAACCATCACTTTGATACCATTTGAAGATTACAGTTTATTGTTAAAGAGATATCCAGAAAATGAAGAAAAATTTGTTAAACTTTAAAATCATACTCTGATCTCATGTTAAATTATCAATTGTTCCAAAAGTTTAAGTTAATAGGATAATATTGCATCTAATCATCTAACCAACATACTTAAAATATTTAGTTATGTACAGTTTAACAACTTCATTTCTTCTAATTGCTTCATCAGGAGTGGATAATGGGGCAATGGGACAAGAATTACTACATCACTTCTGTAGCGGGTGCATGCAATGGCAGTGCCTTGGTGGTAATGTCCCAAGGTAATTAACAATGATTTAATTTTTCCTTTGATTTTTACTTAGATGGTTCCATAACCATTATTTATTACATGGGGCAAATTTATCTGTAATTGTGGGGATCCATCTGCTGAGAACTGGCAAGGTGCTTAAGTTTATTTTGGGCATGATAAGTGAATTTCCTTAGCTGATTCTCTTTCACATTCTGCTTCTTATCCAATTGGCATGCACATGCATATTCCTTTATGTGCTGTCGCTCAAGAGAGTGTAATCTAGGCATTAGAGAATGTTGGAGTGATAATAAGATATCTGACCACAATTTGCATCACTGGATCTTTTTAACCGTTAATTGACTGGATTTACCATGCCAATAATCATTTTCATTTTGTACACTCAGGCATGGGAAGCTCACTTGTCAATATGTTTCTTTATTTTTCTGTCTTTTAATGACTTTTCTTATAATTAAGTTGGGTTTGGTTGAGAATTTCTTGAAACTGAAAGTTTCAGTTCTGCTGGAAAACCCATTTCATGACCAACAGACCTAAACTGTGCAAGCCCATGGGGCAATGAGAACTATGTAAATTAGATTGCTGATGACGTTATGTGTTGTAATATACAAGTATTATGTCTTTGGCAAATTGTTCTAACATATGTTTCATTTCCCAGCAAGTTTTTTGGAGCAGTTTTTCTTATATATTCCCATTGTTACCTTTATTTTTTCTCCATTTGAAGGGGTGGCTTACACTCAACAGTCCTACAAAGTCAGTGATGTATTTCCGTTCAAATGGATCAATAAGAAGTGGAAAGAAGGCTTCTCGGTTACCTCCATGACTACTGCAGGTAGCAAATGGGGAATTGTCATGTCCCGCAATGCTGGCTATCCTAATCAGGTAGTTCAACCTCACATTCTTGTGTTCCATTGTGGGTAAAATACTGCAATGAGAGAGCCTCATGTCTTTTACGGTATTCTTAGGTCGTTGAACTTGATTTCCTTTATCCAAGTGAAGGAATTCATAGAAGGTGGGAAAGTGGATACAGGATCACCTCAACTGCTGCTACATCAGATCAAGCTGCATTCATACTTAGTGCACCAAAGAGGAGATCACTTGATGTGGCACAAGAAACTCTGAGAACATCTTCTTTTCCTTGTCATCATGCTAAGGTACATCAGATCCATGCATCCAGATTCGTTTGGGAGAGTTCTATATAATATGGAGTTATCATCTTCAATTTAGCTTGAGAAAAGAACTCGTTTTATGATATAGATATAATTTTTCGATATCTCTCTCTCCTTGCTCCTTCTAATTCTGGCTTTAGTAATTTTAATAAAGATTTGCATTAGATGCCCTGTCAAAGAGAAATCCGGTTTCCACTTCTCATTCAATATTAGCAGAGGTAGAAGTCTCTAAGTTCCCCTTTCCTATCCACCTCCTAAAACTTATCACCAGGATGTTATACATTCTTCATTTTATGGTTATGGTTATGGTTATGGAATGATATTTTAACCGCAAAGGGCTTAAGGAAAATAAATACGTTCTTACCCTCAGCTGGAGCTAGTTTAAATTCAGTCTGACAATGTGTTACCTTATCCACACACCATTTAACTTATGTAATTAATCAGGATAAGGGAAGTTAATGAGTCCAACTTCCCATGATAAATGTTAAAGAAGATTTTTAACTTGGCTGTCTGTAGCTATGTTACGAGGCTTCATAACTAGAGACCAAGCCCAATTCAGTGACCTGGAGGCTAAGTTTTCTGTTAGGAGGACTATACGCAAAAAAACATACATGATCTGGGATCTGCGGAGGGAAAACTAGGGTTATGCTAGTGCTTCCAAATCTTGTTAGAAGATATTTTCTACCGCTTTCATTAGGAAGCAAATTACCACCCTTTTTGAAATGTATGACGTACTTTTGGAAGGGAAGATTCTCGTAGAAATAGCTCTAGCTTGTAATTAGATGGTGCAAGGTTGTCTGCAGAATCCTCCTGGCATAAGAAACTAGCTTGAATTTACTGCCATTGATCTATAGCCATTAGATGTTATTGTTACTCAATTCCAGGTAGATGTTCATTTCAATGATTGTAAAATGGTTTGACAGAATTCTTACTCAAGTACTGAATTGTGTTATTATGCGGCTGTTGGTAGTAGAAAGTAATCTTGCTTTTGAATATATGGCAGGAGAAATGGACAAAGAATCAATATATTGCATCCATCTGTCATGGGAGAACAGTGTCTTGAAGACTTGGAAGGAGAAATAGCACTTGCACATCCCTAACTGGTATAATATCCCAGTCTATCCCAAATATGGTCTTTTAATTTTCATCTATTATGACTTATAAGACTCTCAATTTTGGATTAAAAGATAAGTTTCTAGTGCCGGTTGGATCTGCGAATTACTGCTTTTTTAGTAATTCTATGCGACTAGATGTACTCCCATGTATATTGTCATGTATGCAGTTGGTATAATTGTTCTCTAGTTGTCCTGTATTTGAATGGGCAGCATATTCGACACAAACTTTTTTACTGCACTACCTGAAGACTAAAGCAAGTTAAAGGTGCATAAGCCTCAGAGTTTGAATGCCAGAAAAACAAAGGTCCCAGTGTAATGCCTAAAAGGCAATCAGATTACTAGGAATTTGTACATTCATTGTTCCTTAACTACAGTCTTCGTATCAATATTTGAATGAAGATGGGCCATATATATATTTTTCTTTGGATAGAAATTGTTTTGCAATTCTCCAGGACTTGGCCCCTTCAAAATTTTGGATGACCAAAATCAGAGTTCTACTGAATCCTATTTGAAGCTTAAATCTATTCCTAACGGAGAAGGGCCACTAAAATTTAGAAAACTTGAAATGTGTTTAGAGCGTGTGCAGTATTTTTATAAAAGGTGACTCTATTTCTATGGAGATATACTCTGCGAGGACAGACAAATCAAAAGCATCACTTGCATCCCTAAGCTGTACTATATGACCTATTAGTCATGTATGGAGTATGACTCCTTGACATCAGTTTGGGTTAGAGCCCGTGCATTGCATTGGCTATTCGGGTTTGGTTGGTTCAATCCCTGGTCTGTGAGGCATGGTTTTGATTCCGAGACTTATTTCCATCTCCATCATTTTAACTATGTTTATTAAATTAATTTCAGCGCATTTAGACCAGTAACTTGTAATAAACTATATGGACTGAAATAGGGTTTTGACTTGATATTCTCAATTTTATGTAGGTTGGCACTGGCTGGCACTGACTTGCGCAATCTGTAGCCATGGCTTTTAAATGATGCAGAACGTTTTTTGGAGTAAGCTCAGAAGTTTCTTTTTTTTCTACATCGAAATTTGGAGGAAGCTTGAATTGTGCCAACGCTATTCCTTTTGGTCAGGTGTGGCAAAGGCTATCAAGTTTGGTGCAGTTCCTCATAGCTAGGATTCAAGCGGAAACCTGTTTGGGCACATAAATAGTTTGAAAAGGATCAGAGAATTGCTACGGCTGTGTGAGTGATCGTAAGGAGTTCTACCTCAAAATATTTCATGTCACTGTACTTATGGATAAAAGGTTGTATAATTTTCAACTGTTGGTGGTTCAAGAAATCAATTGAATCATCATTGCAGATTTTCATGAGCTAATTTCACAACTCTACGTAGCTAATTTTTTTCGATTTTTAATTCCTGTGCTGAAGAGGTTGCAGAGGTGTCCCTTGTGTTGTAAAACTAATAGATATCATGCAGCAAACTCAAACATAATAAACATAAAAGAACATTGAAATTTTACAGAGATGGGAATACAGTCTTTACGACTATGGAAATAATTTTTTTATTTTTATTATTATTTAAGGAAGAGTTATTTGAGAATCTCTGTATTCTCCCTTTGGTCAAATTGTAATGATTTACTAAATGTGAATGATACACAATATACCTTAATTTTCACAACTTCAAGTTGACTTAAAAAACCTTAATTGATAAGACAATATATTATCTTGCCTTTACATATAAAATAACTACTTTTACCTTATCCCTAATTTTAACTCTATAACTAACACATAACAGCTGCCTTCTACCAATGCCATTGGATTGGTATAAAAATTACTTCAGTTTCTAATTGCTAACTTGATAGCTTGGCTGAGGTCAAGCAAGTTGTTGTGGAAATCTCCGGAGAAGTGATGGGAGCGATGCGCAGCGACGGAAGTGGTCGGTCACGTGCTTATCTAAGATCTGGGGATAGGGATCCACATAACTCGGGAAGACATGACCGAATCCGCATTCATATTCGAGGAAAGTGAAGTCACAAGCGAGCCAACTCCATTACCGTATTATTCTAAACAACTTCCATCCCCCCGTCCTTGTATCTCTGTACACTCCTCAACCTTCCTCATTGTTGACTCTTCTGACGAGCATTGCATTGGCCTTCCAAGCTTCCCTGGCCGGACAAGATGGACGTCAGAAAATGGTCCAGTTCGGACAGAAGAACCATCCAATTGGGATTTCCATCTGGCAGTTCGAACAAGTTGAGGTGGAAAGTTTTGTGGATGAAGTTCAAGAAACAGAGGAGGAAAATTCTCGACTCTCCACCTTCAATTCAGATCTCCTATGATCCCTACACTTATTTGCAAAATTTCGACAAAGGATCTACTTGGGATGAGCCTGATAACCTCTCTCGATCTTTCTCGGCTCGGTTTGCTGATCCTTCCGGGATCTTACGAGAGGAAGGGGTTTGTAAGCATTGACGGGTTAAAAGAAACTTCTTATGGCACTATGTATCCGTATTTCTTCATGGAATACACCAATTCGTATTGAGTCTCAAAGCGTGTATGTGCCATCTTGCGTCCGCTTGATATACACGAAAGAAGCTGTTGGCTGTTGGTTGCATGAGTGAGCAAATCCTCGGCAAGCTTCACTTTTTTAGCTCTCTTTCTGTTTCTTTCTCACTGTCTCTACTGTTTATCCTCACATTCATGCACTTCATACAATCTTCTCAAATTGTTAGAGCAAAGTAGTAACATGGACACACATGCTATTACATCATTCAACAGCATCTAGAACTTACTACTGAGTAGGTAGAGTTATATGGAAAATACCAGTCCATGATTTCGTTTAGGCTGACCAAAAGTTTAACCAAGGTGCTTCACAGCTGGTTGCTAGAGTTAAATCCGTGTTCATTCAAATCTCGTTTTCTGAATTCAATGCAATGCTTCGTAGCTGGTTGCTAGAGTTGAATTCATTTTCATTCAAATCTCCCTGTCTGAGTTCAGTAGTTGCCCCAACCAACGAAAACAGTACCGACCCCACCGTCGCAGCTTTCCTTGTTTTATGTACCTCAAAGGAGACGTGGAATAATATGGTTCACCTCCATTTAGAGGCAAAAGAAGATTGACAGGATAATTCATAAAAAAGAATATGCCAAATCGCTCTGCATCGGAAATCAATTTCCAAGCTTGACGGCTGGGAGGATTGACTAAGTAATAATCGAATAATTAAACTACAGAAGTCAAAATAAACTGAGACTATCACGCACCAGTAAGGACAACATTGATATTTAAACTCTGCGATCTCACAGCACAATGTTATGTGTTGGCTTCTTACTAGCCTTGGGTCCTAGGCTTAAGACTGATGTAACAGGGTAAGGGAAAGAAGCATGTTGCGTCTGTATTGCGTTAAGGGGGGCATACTTGCTGACGGTGTGCGGCTGTGGAAGGTAAGGGCAGGGAAGCTCGAACAAGAGCTAACTGTGTAAAGATAGAAAAACAGCTTTTGTAATCGTTGAACCATAGGTCTTGTTTTACCTTATAAAAACTAAGGTATTGATGATACAAAAGATCTTTATGTCCTTTTAATGATGCAAAACCCACTTTTAATCCACACAAGCCATCCCAAATAAGTGTGAATCAACCCTATGAAAGGCCTGTAATGTGCTCTCTTAATGATGTACCGCAACACACACAACTCCAAAGCCAATCCCATCTTTTATTTTCTCTACTATCAAAGCAGAAACATGCATAATAATCTCAAATGTTATCAATTAATGTTTGAGATAATAGTTGTTTCATTATTACCAATGTCTTAGTAATGTTTTGTATTTGTCTTTCTTAATAGTTGGTTTTAAAAAATGAAAGCTGAACAATTTCTGATATCTTATCAAAAATCAAGTTTAAGCTTAATATTTCCATTATAACCGTTTGATTTCACCAATCATTCCATCAATCATGAACTAAGTTCTCATAATTTTTTCACACTTTAGGTGATATGGTAATATCAAAAATTGTAATTATCTTACATTACTAATATTTTAATTTGGTATCCATTATATATGTTTAGATGTCTCATCTTTCTTAATGAGTAATTTTAAAGGAAAAAATTGTATCATTTCTATCAATTAGATTGACAAAGAAAAGAACTCCTCTTGTGTGTGCTAGAAATCTGCATAGAGTAAAAAGGCCCAACACTTGCTTTAGAGTTTGTCAAAGGACATGTCAGCACCATATGTGCCGTCCATGTGAGGAGGCGGCCAACCAACAATCGAGTTTGTTGAGTTCTTTCGAAAATCTCTCCAGCGCCATCGATCGATTTCCTTCTTGAATTATTTGATTTATTTTGTAAATGTTTGATTTTGTAAAATTGTGTATAGATACATTTTGTAATTCAACCTGTAAAGAATTATTGGAAGAAATTAATCCAATTTCAAACACACAGAATTAAGGTTTTTTTGTTCTTTTTCTTTTTCATCGAATTCTTAATTTCAGTGACCTAATTCCTTAATCCATTCTTTTTTCATGGTATCAGAGCCTCAAACTCATGCCCCAATCCTCAATTTTAGTCCAACATGTTCTCTCAGTCCTTCACTACCTCTAAATCTTGAAACCCCCTTTCAACTTCGACCATGCCGGCAGTGCCCTCTTCCTCTCCTATGCCCGCCACTTTGTCCCCCCCCCCTCCAAAAGTGCTTTGATGGCTTAAATATTGTCGTTTGGAGCACCCACTTGTTCCCATTCTTCATCTCTCACCAACTTCTGTCCATCCTAGAAGGCATTGAAATTGCTCCACTCCCCCCCATCCGTAACTCCTTCGATGTTGACATCCCAAATCTCGCCTACATAGCCTGGTTAATTCACAACTAGACTGTGCTAAACTAGACTCTTGTCACATCTACAAACTTGGTGGTCACCCAACTCTCTGACCACCGTTCCTTTGCTATGGCGTGGAATTTCCTTAAGAAATCCTACACCACGCAACCCTTCACATGGACTTCCTCTCTTCGTCTTTAGCTTCACACCATCACCAAGGGGTTGAGGTCCATTACTGAATTCCTTTATGAGATGAAGGGGTTGCTCGACCAACTTGCCACCATCAGTGTTAAGATTGACAATGACAAGTACGTTGGGCAGCTCTTCCATGGCCTTGGGGAGGAGTACAACACCCTAGCCATGTTAATGTCAATCCAAAGCCAATCCACCTTGCTCAGTCGTGAGGCTTTGCATGGGTAGATTCTTGCCCAAGAAGGTTGCTTGAGCAATCCTGCGGTCTCCACCGTCACACCGACGGCATTCGCGTCGTACCTCGGCACTTTCCAGGGCCACTCGACCCTCAACCCACTCCTCCCCTCCCGACCCGCCCCACGTCTTAAGCCCACTCTCTCAACCTAACCTCCTACCTCCTAACCCACCCGTGATGGGCTTCTACCCACTCCTAAAGCCCAGACCTGGTCCACTTGGAACAATAACCGAGGCCGGCATCGGAATGGGCCCTTTTGTGGGCTCTGTCGTTAGGTTGGGCACCATGTGTCGAATTATTACGAGTGGTTCAACCCACACTTTAGCTTGCCCATTAATGCCCCAACCCAAGCCCATCCCTCCTCGCAAGCTCAACTCAGCTACCATGCACCCTACCTCATTGGATCTCATGTTCCTCTGTTAGTTTATCATAACTATCATACACCCTACCCTACTAAATCTTCTCTCCCCACTGCATGCACACTATAGCTACCATGCACCTCACCATAGACAATCCTACCCTTCAATTCACTATTTCGCACTTCCTCCTTCCATCTCCCACTATGGTCCTCCCAATCCCCCACCTTCTGCCATTGACACCACTTCTTGGCTCTCTGATTCAAATGCTTTTCATCATGTCACTAGCTCCACTGCTAGTCTTTCCCACATCGGCCCCTACAATGGCTCTCAATAACTCACCATGGGTGTGTTTTTTTCCTTATTACCCACACAGGTACTCAAAACACCTTTTGTTTCACTTTGTTTAATGTCCTTGTAGTTCCCTCCATTACCAAAAATATTCTTTTCATCTCTAAATTTTGGTTTGATAACCAATGTTATTTTCTATTTTCCTCTACTCATTTTTGGGCTATATCTTCCCATATCGTATATGTCCTCCTCCACAGAGTGCTTGATTGCAGTCTCTATTGTGTGGCCCCCGTCGGAGTCTCCTTATCACCTCGTGCCTTTATTGTCTTTAGCCTTAATAATCTTGCTTTGTGGGATCACCGTCTCGGTCATTTTTCATTTGCAGTCCTTCTACCTTTTTTGAAGTCGTTGTTAATAAAGTACACCTCACCCCTATGATCCCTTTGTACAACATGTGCTCTTAGCAAGAGCCATCCTTACCCTTACCCCCCCCCACCTTCCCTGTCTAGGTTGTCATTTCCCTTACAATTAGTTCATTTTGATGTATGAGGCCTTGCCCCAATTGACTCTTTTAGTGGCAATAAATATTATGTGTGTCTTATTGATGACTTTTCTTGCTTCATATGGTTCTACACCTTTCATTCTCGCTCTCACTTTCTTTATACTTTTATCACTTTTCACAAGTTTGTTGAGAATAAACTTCACTGCATACTTTAGGTAATTTAGTGTGATGGTGCTCCAGAGTATTTCTCCTCTGCTTTCTAGACTTACCTACAACAACATGGCATTTATCAGTGCCCTTCTTGGCCTTACTCCCTATTCCAAAATGGCACCGTTGAGCACAAGCACTGCCATATTATTAAGATTGGCCTCACCCTGCTCACTTAGGCTTCCGTTCTACCTCACTTATGGAATTTTGCATTTGAGACAATTGTGTTCCTTATAAACCACCTCTCGACTCCGTTACTTGTTCATGGCTCCCCATGGCAGGTGTTATTTCACCATGCTCCAAACCTTTCACATATCCGGGCTTTTGGATGTGATGTCCTCCCTTATCTTCGGCTGTATGCTTCACACAAGCTAGCCTCATGATCTTAGGAATGCATTTTTCTTGGGTATCCCCCTAATTACAGAGGCACCATTGCTACAATCTTCATATGCAACGCATTTTCATTGTCATTAATGCTATCTTTCATGAGGAGGTCTTCCCCTACAGCAGCCATTTCTCTCCCCTTCCCTCCACCCACCCACCCACCCTGGCCATAGTCCTCATCCCAATTCCCATTCCTTCCATTGAACCGTCCCCTTCACCAACCTTTCCCGATATGCTTGAGCCTCCACCCACCACCTCTCCCTCTCCTCTACCTTCTCCCAAACCCCTCGATCCCTCGACCTCGCCCTTTTCGTTGGTCACTCATCTTCAGGATGGCACCATTGCTTGTCACACCCTTATCGCTATCGCTCATCCCTACCCCGAACCTACCTGCTTCATTTAGGCCATTCATGATCCATGTTAGCATGAAGTCATGACTGTTAAATATACTACCCTTATCCGCAATGACACCTATCCTTGTACCATTCCCCTTGGCATTCGTTCCATTGGCTACAAGTGGATCTAACAGGTCAAGCTTCGGTTAGATGGCTTTCTTAAGTGCTATAAGGTGCACCTCATTGCTATAGGCTTTTATCAACATGAAGGCATTGACTTCATGGAGAGCTTTAGCCCCATTGCCAAGCTAGTCATAGTTTGCACTGTTCTCTTCTTGCCTACTTCCGTAATTGGACCATTCATCAGTTGGACGTCTCCAATGCCCTCCTCCACGGACATATCAGTGAAGTAGTTTACATGTAGCAACTCCAAGGCTTTGTTGATCCTGCTTGCCCTACTCATGTTTGTCATCTTTATCGCTCCCTCTATGGTCTTAAGCAAGTGTCGTGTGCCTAGTATCAACGGTTGAGCTCCTTCTTCATCTCCATTGGTTTTATCATATCTGCAGCTGACACTTCACTATTCACTTACCACACTCCTTGGTACAACATCATTATCCTGGTTTATGTTAATGATACTATCCTCACTGGGTCTTCCCAAGCCCCGCTTGCTGGTCTTTTATAAATTCTTCAGTAGGAGTTTGCCTTCAAGGATCTTGGTCCTATTCACTACTTTCTTGGGGTTGAGGTGCAACCCACTTTTGATGGTCTCCTTCTTCATCAAGCAAAGTTAACCCATGATATCCTTGCTCGTGCCAAGATGACTGATGCCAAAGTTGTCTTTACTCCATGTACAACGAACGAGCCCTTCTCCCTCTAGCACAATAAGCCCCTTGCTGACCCTACTCTCTACTGCAATATCATTAGTGCTCTTCAGTATCTCACTTTCACTCGCTTTGACATTGCCTATCTAGCCAACACCGCCTGCCAGTTCCTTCACTACCCTACCACTAATCATTGGCAAGCTATCAAACCGATTTTGCATTACCTAGCTGACACTCCTCGCCTTGGCCTTTGCCTCACTCAGAGTCCTTCCATGTCTTTCATGCATTTTTAGACATTGGTTGGGCTGGTGATCGTGCTGATTGACGCTTTATCGGCAGCTTTTACATCTTTCTAGGCAAGAACCTTATCTCTTGGAGCTCTTGCAAGCATCGCACAGTTGCTCGATCTAGCATTAAGGCTAAATACAAGTCCCTTGCCGACACCACTGCTGAACTCATGTGGATCGAGTACCTTCTTCATGACCTCCATGCCTTGCCTCCTCACCCATTGACCTTGTGGTGTGACAACCTTTCCGCTTTATACCTAACGGCCAATCTTATGTTTCATGCTCGTACCAAACATATTGAAATTGACTTCCATTTTGTCTAGAAACACCTGGCCCATAGTCAACTTCACCTACAATTCATTTCATCCATTGATCAGCCCGTTGACATTTTCACCAAAGGCTTATCATCTACTCAGTTTTGTCTTCTTCATTCCAAGCTGATAGTGCACTTTACCCCTTCAGCTTGCAAGGGGATGTTAAAGGACACGTCAACACCACGTGTGCTGTCCATGTTAGCACCTCCTGCCATGTCAGCACATCTGCCACGTCAGCCCTAACCCTAACGAAGGTGGCCAACCCATGATCGAGTTTGTCGAGTTCTTTTGAAAATCTCTCTAGTGTCACCAGTTGATTTCCTTATTGAATTATTTGATTTGTTTTGTAAATGTTTGATTTGGTAAAATTATGTATAGATACATTTTGTAATTCAACATGCAAAGAATTATTGAGAGAAATTAATCCAATTTCAAACATACAGAATTAGGGTTTTTCTATTCTTCTTCTTCTTCATCAGATTCTTAATTTTGATAACCTAATTCCTTAATCCATTTTTCTTTTAGCATTTTTATAGGGGTAAGAAGTTTTATGCGTAATTGTGTATTAGATGGGTTAGAATTGTATGTGTTTGCTCCCAAGTTTGTCATTCCACCGTCCTAGTAATGACTAAGTTTGATACATCGGCTACAATATCAAAAGGCCATATTAAAAGCCTCCTAGACACACCAACAAAAATAAAGGATATCAAGGACTTTAAGATACCATCATCTCCAAGTACGCAAAAACTTAGGTTGTCATGACGGAGGGAAAGAAGCTTTTAAAATAGTATTGCTTCCCAAATATCTCTATAGTTTTTTTTTTTTAACATAGGAAGACATACAATGATGGTGATAAAATCCCATAGCTTCTAAAATGAATCATATAGCCTGGAGATGACAAAATCCTTCCTAAAATCTTGACCATTTAAAAAATCAATTAATTTGGTAAAAATTTTGGATAGCAATTATGAAAGAGAGATAAAAACAAAAAGAATACACTAAACCCAACTTGCATCAATTCAATTGCTAATTAAATTAATTTAACTCTTAACTTTTTTGGAATGAGACCCTTAATCTAGCTCGTGAACAAGTTCATAATAGAATCTGATAAAAAGAACTCCTAGTAATGATGGAGCCAAAACTAATTTAATAAAATAATGTGTTTAAGAAGTTGTGCATAGAAATTTAGTAACTATTTGGATAAATATCTTAATATAAATATCTCTTCACCTCATAAATTAAAAACCGAATTGAAAATATACGCTAAATTGAAAAGACTTATATTAAAACCTTTAAAAAAATATGTATTTTTTTTATTGATGTGGGAAGAGGGAATTTTAAGGGATTTATTTATAGAGGGGAGTGTCCTAAACTTCCATTGGTCAAGTAGTAATCCTTTCAGATGTTACATTAAGAATATCATAATTAATAACTTCTATTCATTTAAAAAAATCAATTTAATCAACATAATTGAAATTCCATTATGAATAAAAATATATTTCTTCATATATGCTACTAGTTAGATTACAATTCCTAGTTATAGGTAATTATTACAATAAACATTTTATGCGTAATGTTTTGCTAGGATTTTACTCTAAAATCTTAACTTAGTGCTTGGCCAAAAAGTAAGAGCAGTCTCAATCATCATTTGTTCGAATCTTGATAATTCAATGACATTTGAAGGCTTTATCATATGGTAGGTTAGAGTCTGAGTCTCCCTCTCTCATAATAAATTCTTAAAATTCATTAAAAAAATAAAAGTAGACCAGTCTCAAAAGTCACTATTTCTCGTATTATTTTTGCTTTGCCGTTAAAAGAAGTTCAGGTGTAGAGTTATTAAACGTTTTAGTAAAAGGGCTTTGGTGTAATATTGCTAAAAAGTAACTCTCTTCCTCGAAAACGGAAAATCACTTAGGAAAATAGATTTCAGACACTTGCACACTCTCCTTCTTCCTTAAACTAGGGTTTTAGAGTTCTTCCCAGAAATCCCAGCGAAGACCTTACCGTGTCCCCTGGATCTTCCATCAATGACGACCGACCTTGTTATCAACACAGACAGAGTCCAGAAATTCTTCGATGACCTCGAAGCCCAAAAGACCATTCTATCCTCTTGCACCCAGCTGTTCACAACTCTGTCCAATCGTTTCGCGTCCCTTCAGGACTCTCTTGCCCAGAAATCCCAGTCTCTGGAATCCAAAATCCAGGCCCTGGAATCTAACTCTCGGGAAACACTCGAATCCCTCTCCCACCGCGAGAATTCTATTCCCGAGCGCGAGTCGGCCGCTGTGGCACGCATCGAGGAGCAAAGAGGAGCTGCTCTGGCGGAATTTGGAAATCCCATTTCGGCGACGGCTGAGTTGTCTGAAACCTTGAAATCCCTGTCCCGGAAAATGGATTGTTCGGGGCTTTTGAGGTTCATCGTGTCGAAGCGAAAAGAGTCCGTGTCGCTGCGTGCCGAGATCTCGAAGGCAATCGCAGAGGCGGTAGACCCACCAAGGCTGATCTTGGACGCCATGGAAGAGTTTCTGAGCAAGAAGTCGGCAGATAGGCGGTGGGCCTGTGGAATGCTTGTTCAGGCGCTGTTTCCAGAGGCGAATGCGAGTCGCTCGGGCCCGGAGTTCTCAAGTAGCGTCGTGGAGAGAGCGGCGGGGGTCCTGGATATGTGGAAGGGGCAGATGGACGAGGAAGGTGGGGCACTGGGGCCAGCCGAGGCCGTGATGCTCTTGCAAATGGTGGTCGGATTTGGGTTGCAATCGAGGTTTGATGACGAGTATTTGAGGAAGCTCGTGGTGGACTATGCCGCCCGGAGGGATATGGCAAAGCTTGCGGCCGCTTTGGGATTTGGAGATAAAATGGCAGGTTTGTGTTAGCTTATTAATGGTTGATTTGTTGCTTATTGATTTTTTTGCGAGAATTATTGTATGCCTGATTGGTTAAGCTTTACTTGAAGTTTATTGCGTGCATTAGTTGGATTTTTTGAGTTGGGATATAGTAAAGCAAGAACGGAAGGATACATTTGAATGTTTTTGTAGGTTATCTGATAGCCCATTTTCTATGCTGTGATTATGATTGAAATGGGGATGTTACGAAATGGCATCTCTTGACATGACAAGTGATTCAAAATTTGAAACATGGACATGCTGTGAAATTACGATTGATTATATAGCTTTGTTTATGCGGATGACTCCTTTTTCCTTCATGGAAAACCTGTCTTTGGTGATGGTTTTGTAGCTAAGTTATGGGACTACTAATGTCTTACATAAAGCTTGACAAGTTGCTGTATGAGACAGTCAAATTACTCAATTCTGGCGAGACGACCAATGCAGTTTTAGTGTACTTCAAATGGTAAAAATGAAATAGGTCTTAAATGTTTGATTCTCAGTGAGTTAAAGATAATCGCAAGTCCCTGTTATTGTATATATCCATTGTATCCAGATGTAGTTATTTTGGGTCAATCTCTCATTATGGATTGCTTCAGAGAGTTATATCGGTGCAAGTGTCCTGCCTTGTTCACATGCCAATGAATGGCTGAACTTTTCTGAACTCAATACTGATAGAGAGCCTTAATGTAAGGTTTCATACTAAAAATCAAACTCTTGTGGCATTACAAGAGCCATTAACCAAGTTAATATGATAAAAAGTTTATTCCATTATTGACTTCTATAGTGGGAAAAAAAAAAAAAGAACTCTTGTTCAGAGGTAGGTTGTGGAAGGAGAGTCATTGTAGGATGGAAATATCATCTTGATATAGAATCAATAACTCTAGGAATTAACTTTCCTCACAGTTACAAATACATGTTCTTTTAAACATTTGCCACTAATGGATTCCTTTGTGGAGTCTGCAGAAATATGTTGTCACCGTACATAGTTGTGAATCTTAACTCTCTAGTTTCTCTTATGGAATATAAATCAGATTTAGTCAGGTTTATTGGACCTGAAATGCCTCTTGTTTGTGATAGATCCTGTGCACTCTTCCTTGAAAAATAGATGTCTTTTTTCTTATGTTTATTTCCATTGAATCTATCTCAAGTACAGTGACTTCAGATAATCTGACGGAGAATAAGAGCGAATTTGCAAAATGCAAATTCCTTCAATAATCCAACTTTGTGTTATTCATTTTGATTATCCTCTTCATTAAAGAAACTTCTTACTTGTGCAGATATTATTGATGAACTGGTGAAGAGCGGTAAAGAGATAGAAGCTGTGTATTTTGCTTCTGAGTCTGGTTTGACTGAAAGATTTTCTCCCGTTTCTCTGATCAAGTTATATCTCAAGAACTCCAAAAGGAATGCCAGCACTATATTGAAGAATGGCAATAATAGCATGGTTGCAACAGTACGTGTATCACCAGCAAATTGTGTATCTGAATAATTGTTGTTTTCGAATACGAGTTTATTATCTTAATACTTCCTTACTGTAAATCAACTTTTCAGGAAGAGTCGAGCACTGTGGAGTTGAATTCCATTAGAGCCATCATCAAATGTGTAGAAGACCACAAGCTCGAGTCAGAGTTTTCCCTTGATAGCTTGAGGAAGCGGGCTACTCATCTGGAGAAGGCGAAGGCAGAGCGGAAGAAGAATTCAGCCGCTGCAAGTAAGCCTCAGAGCAAGCGAGGTTATGGTGCCGTTGGTGGCAGAGGCAGTGGAGCTCCTAATTTCCGTCCATCTAAAGCTGCCAAATTCGCTAATGCTTACACTCCTTTCAACCGGAGGAATCCAGCTCCCGGTCAGCATAGCCCCGCTACGAGATATGGTGGGGCATACAACTATCCTAGCCAAAGTGGTTACGAAGGTCCCAGTGCAACCCCTTATGCTTCGAGCTACGGCTTGCCCCACAGTCAGAGTCCTGCTGCAATTCCTCGACAACAGTATCCCCTTCCTGTTGACAACGTGGGCGCTGCTGGGTATCGGGCCAGTGGCTCTTACGGAGGCCAGGCTAACTATGGTGGTTATGATTACGGCAATGCTGCCCCACCTTCCTACCAACCTTCATCATATACACAGTAATTAGGAAGGATTAGTAGCCGGATAATTAGAAATCCCTTTGGTAATCCCGAGATGTTTTCCTCCGTGTTGTCTTACATTTTCGATATCTCCCTCATTGGAGGATAAACTGGGAATAAAAATTCAAGGCTCCGAATGTTTTGTGGAATTTTTCTTTGACCAGATTCCTGTGAAATTGGCAGCTGCTGGGTGCTGAATGGCGAAGCTGTTGATAACAGGCTTGGTTACGTTTCCTTTTTGTGGGTGACAAACGGCTGGTTTCCTTGCGCCGGTATTGTTTCTCCTTTTGTAGTTAGGTATGGATGCTGTGAGGATCCAGAGAAAATTGAGAGTCGAAATGTAGAGAGAGAGAGAGAGAGAGAGAGAGAGAGGGCCTATTTTATAGGTGGTTTCAACATTAATTACAATAACGTGTTGTAAAGCAAAAGAATAAACAAAGCCGTTTTGGAAGTCTATTTACTGCTCATTAAGGAGTTGGGGCTGAACGTATTGTATTCTTCAAGATGCCAGTGTTATGAACTCCCTTAATTAAATTCCATCTCAGAGATGAGACGTGATCGCCCCCCTGCAGTCAGATTTCATAACCGAAAGGATCAAAATTTTATATGAACGGTAGATGTCGAACGGGCGTCGTCAGTTTTGAAAATGGGTGGAGTGGAGATTATTCTGTGAATATTTGATTGATAATATAGAACCGTGGAGCGCCGTCCTTGCCTACTTCCGAGACCCTCGTGATCATCCAAACGACGTTTTGTCTACTTCGTCTTGTAGGTGCCTGGCGATTTACATTATTTTTCTTCCAACCACCGGCATTGACAAGAGTATGTAACCGACCTTATTGTAACTGGCGTTTTTAGCGGGAATCAATTTTGTGAATGTTACATGCACCTAATTTTTTAACTCCCATGCGCTTTGATAAGATGCGCCGGGTGAAAGATTGAAGTTCCTACTGCTTGGGGTCTTTCGGCCCGAAAGTGGACCCCATATCCAAAAGCGACGTTGCAGTTTTGATGTATTAAAGTGTGGGGAAAATGGATGTAGTCTCGATGTTATATAAATATATATATATATATGTCTATATATAATGGTCCTCGAAGCGGGCGGAACTAAGCTGTGCTCTGTATTTACCAGAGGATTCAACGGGAAAGATGACAACCCACAGCAACGGGAACGCAGACTCTTTCGTCAAGATACCAATCATAAAGTTCACGAAGTTGTTCATCAATGGAGAATTTGTTGACTCTGTTTCAGGTTTCTCAATCTCTTCCTCTCTCTCTCTCTCTCTCTCTCTCTCTCTCTAATTCCTTTTGGGTTTTCCAATTCTCTAACCTGAGCAGTTCTTTCATTTCTCTTGAGATCCAAACCATATCTGTCTCCTTTTCTCAACTCCGTTTCTTTCTTAGCAAGTATACGATCAGAGATACTGATTGGCACACGTTTACTATTTACTTGGCATGCTTTATAATTGATGCGCATTCAAAACCAAAATAAACAGGGAAAACATTTGAGACGATAGACCCCAGAACGAAGGAAGTGATTACCAGAGTTTCGGAGGGAGATAAGGAAGACGTTGACTTGGCCGTAAAGGCGGCGCGACAAGCTTTCGACCATGGTCCATGGCCCCGCTTAGCCGGCTGCGTACGTAATAGCTGTCATTTTCATTTTTCTAGTTATTTTCAATCTTTCTTAGCTGTCCCCATGTGGAAGGTGTTCATTCGTGTTTTCCCTTTATGGAATCAAATAAGGGTGGTTGGTGTGGTTTTATTTAATGTAAGCTTTTTTGTTTTGCTGTCTTGTTATTTAACGTTGATCAGGAGAGAGGAAGGATCATGATGAAATTTGCCGATTTGATTGACCAACATATAGAAGAATTAGCGGGCTTGGACACCATTGATGCTGGGAAATTGTTTAGTCAGGGCAAGGCTGTGGACATTCCAGTGGGAGCAAATTATCTACGGTACTATGCGGGGGCGGCCGACAAGATTCACGGGGAAGTGTTGAAAATGTCGCGCCAGCTTCAAGCTTATACATTGCGTGAGCCGATTGGTGTCGTGGGACACATCATTCCCTGGAATTTCCCTACAACTCTCTTCATGTCAAAGATTAGCCCGGCCTTGGCCGCCGGCTGCACCATGGTCGTCAAGCCCGCTGAGCAGACGCCCCTCTCTGCCCTCTACTATGCTCATCTTGCTAAGCTGGTATGGTCCCATTGTTGCTTATTGTGCATGAACGGGACATAATTAGTTGAGGCCCACAATGTAGCCCCCATTAATTTTATGTATTTATTTTATTAAAAATAATAATTGACTCCCAGTTGATAACTTGAGATAATTTTTTTGTCTTAATTTTTTTTTTTTTAAAGATTCAATCTTGTTTCTTTTTTCTTTTCTCTTTTTTAAACTAACTCACAAAGAGATAATATATATATTATTTTAAAGATAATTCTTAAATAATATTCAGATAATATGAGACAATATACACTACTTTAACACTTCTTTTAAAAATTAACTTTAATGAAAGAAATCGGATTTTTTCTAACATATCTTATCTTTATATCTTTCTTATACATTTAGGTGAACACTTACCTTGATAGACAAGTGGAAGAATAAAAATTGAATATTTTCAATTATAGTATTATGTTTAACTTCAAGTAAAATATTTAATCACCAAATAAATTTTTGTGGTTTCATCCGGTTACTCTTTTATTTATATTCTGAGTTCTTGTACTTTTCTCATGCAAAAGATAAGAGATATTAAAAATAGTAGTTGTCTAATATGGTTAACATCTTAATATTATTCTTTCCTTATATTTTTATGCATCTTCATATCCAAAAGGCCGGTTTATAAAAAGAAATTTGGCTCTTTCTAAGCCATCAGTTGCACCCCCTCTCTCCCTCTCTAACCCTCTTTCAATACAATTTTCTTGGTTTAGGCCGGTATCCCTGATGGAGTGCTAAATATTGTGACGGGGTTTGGACCAACTGCGGGTGCTGCCTTAAGCTCTCATATGGACGTTGATGCGGTAATGTCGGGTGTTTCTTGTGTTTTTTGATTCCCTAATTTAAAGACTTGATTCTCAGTAAGTTCAAGTCTAAAGTCATCAGCAATAATATTATCAGGCCCAAACAAATGTTAATTTATAGTCATCTCAACGGGTTGTGGTCAGTAATTGAAAAAAAAAAGTGAAAAAAAAACATTAGAAATAGACCTAGTACTGAAGGTCATGAAAACTGGAAACTTTAGTCTTGTAGTACTAAGGAGGAATAGTGTACATAATTTATCTCAAAGATGTTCTAAGAAACTGTTTTAAGATTTGTTAACTTTCTACGTTATACATAGCATTTTCCATTGATTTTTGCTTCTTTTCATGCGGAGTGCATCTTCACTTCACTTGTTCTCCTCTGTTCAGATAAGTTTCACTGGCTCTACGGAAGTAGGACGTGAAATAATGCAGGCAGCAGCAAAAAGCAACTTGAAGTCAGTCTCACTTGAACTGGGAGGCAAGTCGCCCCTTTTAATTTTTGATGATGCTGATGTAGATAAAGCTGCTGGGATTGCTCTCTTTGGGATCCTATATAACAAGGTATTATCTGATAACTGTCTTTTGTAGATTTCAATCTGGCTGCAAACTTTAACTTCAATGACATCTTTTCTGCTCTATTTTCTCAGGGAGAAATATGTGTGTCGAGTTCTCGTGTATTTGTTCAAGAAGGCATTTATGATGAATTTGTGAAGAAGCTAGTGGAGAAGGCGAAAAGTTGGGTAGTTGGGGATCCTTTTGATCCTAAATCGCAACAAGGTCCACAGGTAAGAATTGGGAACACCAAAACATGAGTTCTCAAGTTCTGCCAAAACCTGTAACTTGGCAAAACTTAATGAAAAGAGCTGCCATTTGATTTAGACATGATAAACCTCAAACAGAAGTACTACACACACAGATCTTATCATTTTTGCTTTTAGTTCGAAGTTTAAACCACACCACTAATGGTCAATTTTTACTTATCCACTTGGGCATCTTTGTGTAAATTTATAATTCATATTAAACATTCAGGTTGATAAGAAGCAGTTCGAAAAAATCCTTTCCTACATAGAGCATGGGAAGAGAGAGGGAGCGACCCTGTTAACTGGTGGACAGCCTTTGGGGGACAATGGCTACTACATTGAGCCAACCATATTCGCTGATGTTAAGGTGCATGCTCTAATTTAAAAGATCATTTACTTGAAAAAGTACATTCATCTTTTCTCTGTCCATTGAAAAACGAAGACCTTGCATATGACGCAATCAATGATTTTCTTTCTTGTTGATGCAGGAGGAAATGGTAATAGCAAACGATGAGATATTTGGACCTGTAATGGCACTCATGAAGTTCAAGTAAGTCTCTGTTTTCAGCCTCCCATCTGATTTCCATATTGCTTTTGTAGCTGCTCACTCCTGTAGGGTTTATTGCTGATTATCTGGTATAAATAATTGTAGAACAATTGAAGAGGCGATTAAGAAGGCCAACAACACTTGCTATGGCCTTGCAGCAGGCATCTTGTCCAAGAACTTGGATATAGTGAACACCGTCTCGAGATCAATCCGGGCGGGGATCATTTGGGTGAATTGCTATTTTGCTTTCGACCTGGACTGCCCTTATGGGGGATATAAGATGAGTGGGTTTGGAAGAGACTTCGGGTTGGAAGCTCTGCACAAGTATCTACAAGTCAAATCTGTGGTGACACCCCTTTACAATTCTCCTTGGCTTTGAACCATTCTGCTTATTCGTATCTGGCAACTGGCGTTCGGATCATATTATGTAACATTGTGCTGGCACCTTATAATTGAATAAAACATTAATGCAGTATGTCCCTACTGCAAGCGTTGACCGAACGTAACTGTGCTTTACGGTGGTTGAGGTACTTTCAGCTTCTTAATATCTTTTAATCAATAAGACATGACAGGGTAACCCCTGGTTCCTGAGACCTGGACATCCTTGCAAGTGGTTCATAAATGAACTTATAGCGCTATTGGAGAGTTAATTGAAGGTCTCCGTTTGGGTCTGAAGACGGTCCTCTTTCAAGGTCCTCTTTTCCCTTGTAAACGTGCAACTTAAACAAATTGTCAAAATTATCCAACCCATATTTTGAAAATGAAAATAGCAAATTTCTAGTAAAAAGCTTTTCTTATGAGCTTTTCTTTTTCAAGTATGCCTATAGATGCTTGTGAGATCATACTTGTTTTTTCATTATTATATTATTTGTTCGACATATTCTTTTACATTTAAAATTTTATTGAACAAAAAGTTCCAACAATAAACCTCCATTTGTTCTTCCCCTATTAAGTTGTTTTTAACTTGGCAACTCCAAACATCATAGTTGACCTCACTACTAAGTTTGATAGTGGATAAGGTAGTTCCAAGGAAGTCATTGGGAGAAAGGAAAAGAGGATCTCAAAAAGGATTGTTGTTGGTGGAAAAGCAGCCATTGTAGGTGAGATTAGAGCTTGATTGAAAAAGGAAGAAGATGGTGTGCAGTTGTAATTTCTTGAGGTTCCATAAGGCAATGTAGTTAGTCTCTTGGTTTGTGGGCTTTTAAGGGCTTGGCTAGATGAAAAGGTCCCTAGCTTTCTTAGTATTAAATGGCTAGGACAATAGAGTTTTGTTTAGGTATTTGAATAATGAGGGTAAGAGGGGGACTATTTTTGCTAATAATTCTTTCTACTAGAGGTGCCCTTAGTCTTTAAAGAAAAACAAAATAAAAAGGAACAAGTGGAAGCAAGAGGATTTGACATAGTACCTTGTGAGTGACTAGCACAAGTTGAGCAAAGAACTTTATGACTCCACTACCAGCTTGGAAAATGGTTGATTGTAGAGAGAATAAGACAACATGCAAACAACTTCCTCATTAAAGATAGCAAGGAAAGAGATGGAGCAAACATATTTGTTAAGCCACTATGGACAAACTATTCACATTTACTCAAGAATAATAGTTACAAGAATTGTTCCTTATATATAGCCTCACATAAAGGCATAAAGGTAAATTGCATACAACTAAAGGTGTTGCTTTATGGGCCCCTAGACCGAAAACAAAATGTTGCTTTACTATTCAAATGATTTCTTCGGTCTTCAATAAATTGACACAGTTAGAGAAATGTTGAGCGCCTCTTCATTTTAGGTTTCTTTACTTTGCAACTCGTTTTTTCTCTTCTTGGCTAGAGACAATACTTATTTTAGGTTTTGTTATTTCCTTTTGAGCTCTCTCACAAGAAGGCAATATGTTAAAGGCTTTTTTTCTAAAAGGCCACATGTTGCAAGCTTGCATAGCTGAAGGCCAAAGAAAAGAACAAATGTTCTTGCATATTTTCAAAGCCAAATGTTCCTACATGTGTAGTTTAATTTTTAGGTTTTCATCATTTTTTTATTTTTATCATCTTAAAGTGTTTTTACATATTTGCACATTTATTTATATCATCAAAATCATATTTTATAATTATATTTCAAAAGAAAGATAAAATTGCTGGTGGGTCTTCTTGTGGTAGGACAATCGGCCTAATCAACATTAGTGTGAAAGGCCTCTTTGGCTATTGGCTTGGTAGTCATTAATAAGGCCAAACACTTTCAATATAGAATGAAGTCCCAAAATGCCTTTTTCCACACTGAGAAGTGATATTCAACTAATGTAGAAGGTCTCTTTGATATTATGTTTAAGTCTGGGAGTCCCATCCTAAAACCTAGAAGTTAGAGGTGATAAACCTTAGTCATTAATAAGGCTAGACATATTAGCAGACACTTTTGGTGTATGACAAAATCCCAACAATATCAACACACTATCAAACAAGTTTCACACACATATACATATATTACAAAGAGTTATGTAGTAAATAATAACTAAAACAGGAAAAACAGAACGCACTCTTCTAACGGAGTTTGGCTAACGTAGCCTATGTCCACAGCGGAATTAGGGAGAAATGATTTTATTTCTGCAATTGTGAGATACAAGCAGATTTCAACTCTTTACCAGGCTCCAACGCACCCTCAAAGAATACAAGAGCAATCGGTTTCTCTAGGTTTTCAATGCTCTCTCTGTTGTAGTTTTTTTGCGTCCTGTTCAATAAGAACTGTTTCCACCTCTTCAAACTTACTTTTCTTGGAAGAATCCTCTTTCCTTTGTTCACAATAAGGGAACGAACACTATCAAGCGTAAGGGTTAAACATTAGCATTTATTCTGATTTCTTTGACCTACTATCAGGCATCAACAGCTTTTGTATTACTTTGTTTCCGAAAGAGGTTCTTTCTCAAGCTTATTGTCATCTAAGAACTGCATGAAGATTGTGAACCATTCTCACACGATTTCCCCAAAATTCCAACGGAGTATGGTAGCTTGATCCACACGTTCATAACACCAGTAAGAATCTAAGAGCTTCCGTTTGTTGTGTTTGCTGGCGGATAGGCCGTGCGTGAATTGAATGACGGCGGCCGGAGGTTTTAGACGGAGAAGAACGAAAGAGTCAAGATTGATAAACGAGTGCAGAAAATGGGGAAAAGGTTTAGGCTATTGGGGGATGTGCTTTTCCTTTCACACCGTGATTTACGTCATTGAAGTCTTCAAGGTCAACTAGAAATCTCATCATTTGAAGACAACTTGCATTTCCTCACATATTTCGGATAGAATTTTGAATGCATTCAATTACGTAAACACCTGAGTGATGATGAACGTGTCGAAATTAAAAGCGACCAGTGGAAAAATAAAAAGGAATGTATGAAACAGTTGCTCAGGATACATCGTATAACATGTGATTAAAACTGTTAAAGGAAAACGGGGACTTTGAGAACGCCAGGAATTTAGACTGATTACGCTTTGTTGAATAAGCAAACACCGTTGGCTGGGGATTCCCTAGATACAAGTGGAGAGCGGATGTCAGCTCTTTTTATTTATTTATTTATTATTATTTATTTTTTTGGGGCATGTGATGAAGCATGTCATTTGAGCGGTATGGCTTGAGTACTCATGAATAAACAATTAGTTTTGACCATCTATAAAGAGAGTGTTTTTTTTTTTTTTTTTTTAAATAGAAGTAATCCGTTTACTTTCGTAATATTTCAATCACCATTGTTAAGATTTTCTGTGGAAGCATTTTAAATTACTTTTCAAATGGCTACATCCACAGGTGAACTTTAAAATACTCATAAAGGACGGTTAGATCACTACTCTAAATGAGGTTGAGCTACCCCTAAGTGACAAACATGGATTCTCACCTCCTCCACTGCTCTTGAGCTGAGTTGATATCCTTAATATATAACTTTTTGCTAGTCTCATAGAACTTATCATAAACATAACTAAAGTCCCAAATCCAGCGGTTTAACTGCAGGCTCGCGCAGGGGTGGAACAAGAAGTCATATAGATGTGATTTGTCTTCACATCCAAATCCGGGGGCATCCCTCGTGGGTCGTTTCTAATAAATTTTTATTCAAGTCAACTCAATGGACAGTAACAAGCAAGAGAAAATATCTCTGATTAATGCAAACTATAGTTTTTTCATTTTGTTGAACCAATCAGAGATATAGTCAACGATATCTTGTACCGTGTATTAAGGGGCGCAAGTTTGTCCCTTCCTATACCGCCTTACCGCCTCATCTTTTGCACCGTTTCTTTTTGTGGTCTCCCTCAAGGCATGTCACCCCCTGGATTCGCACCGCCTACATGCCTATATATGAGGTGTCTATGCTGCCCATAACTAAGCGACGGTAGAGAATCTCCACTTCAGGAACGTGAGAGAGGGAAAGCGAGAAGGCAAGGGCAGAGATGGGGAGTTACTGCAATGATAACTCGGTCTCCTCTGTCAATATCCCAACGATCAAGTACACCAAGCTGTTCATCAATGGAGAATTTGTTAACTCCATTTCAGGTGTTCAACTCTATCTCCATCCTGTTTACTTCATATACATGTACATATAGACACCACGATTTGAGATTTTAGACCATTTGACGAGCAGCTTACATGAACACCCGCAAAACAAACAACTGAAAGAGAAAAAGATTGATGGTCCTGCAAACCTGTACTAGTTACAAACGCCACAAGTTCGATCTTCTTTCTCCCCTAGAGGGATTGAAGAAGTAGAGGGGAACAAGTAAGTGGATAGGGTGACCTGTTGCTTTTGAAGCTTATTAATGAAGTAGTTGGAAGATTTTGTAGATAGTTCTAGTCATATGTCTAAAGCAGACCCATTAAAAAAAGTGCATAATCACGTTCATCTAACTGCTCGATCAGTTCTTTCAATGAGCCCTTACCAAGTCAGAGACTCATCTGCTTTAATGATCTATTAAACACCAAGTCAGAGACTCATCTGATCCAGAGCGGAGCCCCATATCCGAGCAGCTTTTGCGGTTGCTAACCGGTGATGGGATCTGAATTTACAACCTTTGCAGCTGGTAGTAAGTATTCTATGCATTTATGCATAATAAATTCTTCGTTAAAGAAATGGTATGTGATGTGCTCCATCATTAATTCCTTATGATTCTTCCTTATGATCTCTACGGACTACGCCAAATTTAGAACTGGCATTTATGCGACGACCCATGTGATTGTATTCAAATCTGGAGCTCAGATTTTGAGGAAACATATTAAAAGGTGTATCAGCAGTTTCAAGTTATCATCAACTACGGTCAAATTTGCTCCATACTGTCTTCTTCTTCTTTCCAGTTCCATGACGAAAAGCATCTGAAGAAATAAGGTCCACAAGACTGACCTCTTAACTACTTGTTAACTTGGAAAAGCGCCACGAGAAGACGAAGAAACTTGACAAAATAGAAGTTCGTTTATCTTCGCATGTTTTTGGACATCTTCATTCAATCCACATGCTTTCTGAATCAATATGCGGATCCTATGCGTCCAGACTTGTATAAGCTTGAGTCAAACCTTTTTTTTCTAAGATAAAGTCAATTTTATCTTTCACACCTCGCATTTTTCCATGTTTTCCTAGTGACCTTTTCGTCCCATTGGTTAACAAAGCGTTCCATATTTTTAGGCTGCTGGCTGAGGTGGTGCCTCAAATTATTTTTCAACTTTGTCGTCATTGCTGACATTCCCCAAACTGTACTGACATTTTTGCTGATGCCTATTTTTCGTATCATAATTTTGGTGTGAAATCTCAAACCCTATATGTAAAAACAGGAAGGACGTTCGAGACGATTGATCCACGAACAGGAGAGGTGATAGCGAGGATTGCAGAAGGAGATAAGGAAGATATTGATTTGGCCGTGAAAGCTGCTCGGCATGCTTTTGACCACGGTCCATGGCCTCGCTTGCCCGGCTCTGTACGTAATCTCTTCCTCTGATACGTTACGATAAATAAGTTGCTAATTTCCTTACCCTTTGAATAATTACAATAGTCAGGGTTGCGTGCCTTGATTAGAAACCACAATATTAAAGTAATACCTATTCAAACTTCCAAGACGAACCAGGGCATGTGGGGGGATCCCTTCGTGTACGCCCAAAGTAAAGGAAAGGGTCAGCTTGTATTCTCAACTGGTAAAAAGCTGGCACACAAGTTTCACCGGAGTAGGAACGAAGTCCCAGACGACGACACCCTGTAAACCGAACAAGCAAATAGCTTCAAAGAAAAGGCAGTAGAAAAAGGTCGATTGTATTGTCGGCGTAGAGGGGAAAACTGTCTTTGCAGTCCATTGTAGTTATTAGAAACTGAAGGACCCAACTAAAGTACAGAACTGTGCAATAATGGGTTGTCAGCGAAAACTTATAAGGCTAGGCTCTCTTGTTATCTTACCCAATGTGTGACCGGATATTTTAACACTCCAACAGCAGTTGTAGAGACACTTTCTTCGACAGACTTGGTGCCATGTTGACTAGCCTTATGGTCAAATATTCATATCTCAAGACAAAAGAAAAGCTTTTTTAAAGCGTTGCTGATCTCTAGAATTTCCAGTCGGTTTAGCACAGAGGTTATTAATCATTCTCTATGATTAAATAAAGAATTGTCCGAGAAGCTTACAAAATATTTTTAGTCAAACTTGAGTTTTCTCCCTTCCTTCTTATTTCAGAAATGTGACTATAGAATTTTATTTTTATTTTTATTTTTGTTCTTTTCTTGGCGGGGATCTTAATTCTGTAAGGAGAGAGCACGGTTGATGATGAAATTCGCGGACCTGATTGACGAAAATGTAGAAGAGCTAGCTGCCTTGGATACGATTGATGCAGGAAAATTGTTCAGCATGGGCAAGGCTGTGGACATTCCTCAGGCAGCAAACACTCTTCGTTACTATGCTGGTGCAGCCGATAAAATTCATGGAGAGGTACTCAAAATGTCCCGTGAATTTCATGCATACACGTTGCGTGAACCAATTGGTGTCGTAGGACACATCATTCCTTGGAACTATCCAAGCACCTTGTTGTTCCTGAAGATTAGCCCCGCCTTGGCGGCCGGGTGCACCATGGTGGTCAAGCCTGCAGAGCAAACGCCTCTTTCGGCTCTCTACTATGCTCATCTTGCTAAGCTGGTAAGTTTGGACCATCGTATTCCATTACATTTTATGAGGCCCAAGCACTGATATTTTTGCTTTTCTTCTTCAAGGCTGGTATCCCTGATGGAGTGCTCAATTTTGTAACTGGGTTTGGACCAACAGCTGGGGCAGCCATTAGCTCTCACATGGACATCGATGCCGTAATTTCTAACTTTTGATTGAATATTCGAATTATTTATGTGCACCTGTCGAGAAACTTTGAGCCATTTTCTTGCTTTGCATGTGCTCTTGAATACTTTATATGCGTGTTGTTCTTGGTTTGGCAGGTCAGTTTCACTGGGTCCCCAGAGGTAGGACGTAAAGTAATGCAGGCCGCAGCAGAAAGCAATTTGAAAGTGGTTTCACTTGAATTAGGAGGCAAGTCACCCCTCATCATTTTTGATGATGCGGACTTAGATGTAGCTGCTCAGCTTGCTCTCGTGGGCATCCTGTTTAACAAGGTGAAAAGTGATTTTTATTACTCTGTTATTCGTATAAGCTGGCATTTTTGGGGAACTCATCTGGCTAAAGAAATGTAACTTACTTCAAAGACCATTCCCTTTCTTTTCTTTTCCTTTTTTTCTTCTTATCTTTTTTCCTTGGCAGGGAGAAATATGTGCGGCAAGTTCTCGTGTTTATGTTCAAGAGGGGATCTATGAGGAACTGGTAAAGAAGTTGGTGGAAAAGGCAAAAGCATGGGTAGTTGGGGATCCGTTTGATCCCAAAGTTCAACATGGACCTCAGGTACGAAGTGAGGCTTTTAAAGGCTTTTTGGTTTTTGGTTTGTGGGATAGAAAATAGGCGATTAGAAACTAACCAAGATGAACAACGGACTATGGGGGTGCAACAATTAAACTTTTTTTTTTTTTCCCTGTGGAGGAGAGGATTCCATTTTTATGGAGACTATAGTCTGTCTAAAACTGCAAGACCAAATGTATATCGATAATATTATGATGGCAATAAAACAACGGACATGGTATTCTGCAATCTGAGCTCGGGATGGTTCCAACGGTAAAGGACGTGTTGACGTGCAGGTCGACAAGAAGCAGTATGAAAAAATTCTTTCCTACATTGAGCATGGCAAGAGAGAAGGAGCGACACTGTTAACTGGGGGTAAACCCTTGGGAGAGAAGGGATACTACATTGAGCCTACAATTTTCACAGATTTCAAGGTATTGTTCGGTTTACAACTTGCACCTGGAGATCTGGATTTTCTGAGTTGCCACTGTTAGCTTTTCTTTTCCTTGACCTAGTAAAATTGTTGATAACTTTCTCAGGAAGACATGCTTTTAGCAAAGGATGAAATATTTGGACCTGTTATGGCGCTCGCAAAGTTCAAGTGAGTACAGTATTTGGCTTCCTCTTTTATGAACAACTTCGAGAGTGATTAAATTCAATTGGAATAGCCAAACGTTGTTTCCTTCAGCTCCAGAGATTTTTCGTATAGGAAGTAGATCCTTTTAGAACATATAATCATTTCGGTAATGAACAACTACAGAACAATTGAGGAGGCCATTGAGAGGGCCAACAGTACCAGATATGGCTTGGCGGCGGGCATCGTGACCAAGGACTTGAACGTGGCTAACACAGTCTCAAGGTCGATCCGTGCTGGGACCATTTGGATCAACTGCTACTTTGCTTTCGACAATGACTGCCCTTTTGGAGGGTATAAGATGAGTGGGTTTGGAAGAGATCTTGGATTGGAAGCCCTTCACAAGTATCTTCAAGTGAAGTCGGTCGTGACCCCCCTTTTAAATACTCCCTGGCTCTGAATTGGAATACCTTCGGCCCCAGCACAAAGAAAACACACGTTTTACCTGTTTAAGTACGTACAATAAATTGAAACTATGCGAACTTTCGAGATTGGAAAATTCGTGGCGGCCTTGGTCTCTGAAATTCAGGACAGCCACGTGCACCATATTGGAAATGCCGAAAGTCTCTAGTACCTTCCTTACATGAGTCATCGTTTTCGATGACACATTATAAAGGACTGATCTTTTGAGACACTTAATATATGGACGCGTTGTGTAGTTGCTTTGGTCTGATTAAATGCTATTCCTGATTTACTTTTTGCTTGCTAGGCATTTTGGCTTCATTTGCTACAAGTGAATTGGCAGCTACACACATACCCACGTCTACGGTAATCCTGAGGACAATTCAGCACTTTGCGTATGGGTGCCCGTTTTATACGGATTTACAGAGATTAGAACTACTCTCATAATCTGTTACATCTGTCCAATAGCTAAACATGTTTGATCTGCACAAAGGCGACACGTCCTAATCTTTTTGATCAACCCACCGACTATTTCACGCTCTGCGCAGATTTATGGATATTAGAACTGTTGGAGTGTTAAAATATCCAGTCCCACATTGGGTAAGGCGACAGGAACGCCTGGCCTTATAAGCTTCCGCTGGCAACCCACTATTGCACAGTTCTGTGTTTTAGATGGGCCTTTCAGTTTCTAATATGGTATCAGATGGTTCTGGGCCCAATGTTGGAGGTGTTGGGTTTGGTCTTCCTCGCTACCCCTGTACGCCTGGCCTGCTGCGCGTGCTGGGGGGTGTTGAGATGTGTTAGTTTATTGTCTCACATCGGAACCGTGGTTAATTGTTGTGTGTCTTATAAGGCTCAGTTGGATAACCTCTATTACTCAGTTTCTGGGTTTTAGGGGCCCAAGTGATTTCTTACTTGGTATCAGAGCCGGCCCTGTGTCCTGCCTACTTTGGTGTGGTCAATCTAGACTGGTCCCACCTCTCACCGCGCCCAACGTGAGACTGCGGGAGAGTGTTGGAGTGTTAAAATATCCAGTCTCACATTGGGTAAGGCGACAGGAGAGCCTGGCCTTATAAGCTTCCGCTGGCAACCCACTATTGCACAGTTCTGTGTTTTAGATGAGCCTTTCAGTTTCTAATAAGAACTACCATCGTAATCTTACCTGTTACATCTGTCCACTCACCAAGCATATTTGATCTGCGCGAAAGCGATTCGTCCTAATCTTTCTGTAAATTTGGGAGCTAGGTTGCCCTGTATTGAGATGAAAACTGAATAAGTCTTGTTTATTGATGTCCAAGATAAACGATTACAAAGATGGAAGAAAATTGATCCCAAGATGGTATCTAAATGTATAGAAAAGACCCTATATATGAACAAAAGTTACAAGATAAAAAAGATCAAACATGCAAATCCCAGAAGCTGGCTACGGTGTAGATCATCACTGCTGGTAGTAGTCTGTCTGCAGCCTCTGTGATGAGTTTTCTTTGGTTCTACAAAGATGGGTTGCTGGCAGCTTGGTAGGAGTAACTTCTCGTTGTTGACTCTGAAGGTTATCACAAAGCTTATATTGGAATACCCTTCCTCTTGCTGACAGTTGATATGAATTGATGACACCTAATTTGTGGAAGATATGGTTATGTTGATTTGCTTTTAAGGCCTTGATTAATATGTCTACCAATTGATCCTTCATCTTCACATGGTTTTTCTTTATGAGTTTACATCAAATTTTCTTGCGGAAAAAGTGAAAAATGGGGTTAGTTACAAATTCCATGACAACTTTATTATTAGAGTATAGAGTTACAAGATAAAGGATGTTAAGCCCCATGTTTCCAAATAATCCTAATAGCCAAATGATTCACAGATGAAGTAACAATTTACATTTATATGTATAGTATTGTGGTGAACAATGGGGTTGGCTACAAATTCCAAGGAAACTTTATTATTACAATATAGACTCACACGGTCAGGGATGTTGAGCCTTATATCTCTAAGTGATCCTGACAACCAAATGATCTTGTAGGAGATTAGAACCATGGCTTTATACTTGGCCTAAACCTAAAGTTTTGATGTGAAAGACTAAATGAAATGTTCTTTCAACTCTTTAATGTCATTAAGATCACTACCAATGATGAAGATGTTATTTACATAAATCATAAAAATGCCTATTAAGTAACTTCATCTCTTGATAAAGAGCAAAGCATCATGCATGAAGTCTTAGTATCAAACTACTAGCAATGTCTTAGTAAGTTTAGTGTACCATAGTTTGGCCCTTTACTTAACCAATATAAAGACTTTTCAAACTTATAGACTTTTTCACTCTTCTCATTTTGATCTCCAAGTAAAAATTGCATGTAAATGTTTTCATTTAGGTCTCCCTATAAGAATGTATTGTGAATGTCCATATAACAAATATCCCATTGATTTTGAGCCATTAATGTAAGGATACATCTCATTGTGATGTGCTTTATAACTAATGCAAATATCTCATGTAATCCACCACTTCTTTTTAACTAAATCCTTTGTCACTAATCTTACCTTATATCTCTCCATTGCCCATTAGCATTATATCTAATTTTGTAAACCCATTTACACCTGATAGACTTCTTCTCATGTGGCAGCTCTATGATCCCCCAATTATCATTTGCCTTCAATGTTTTTATATCTTGTTCCATGACATCTTGTCATCTAAGAATGCTAATGAACTCATGGTGATAAACAAGTTTGGTGTAAGCCAGAATCCACTTTTTATGTCATTAATGATAAGGCAAACTCATTTGACCAAAGTGGTGGTCAAGTTTCTCTAGTGGATCATTTAGGAGCTATTTGGTGTTGAGTTTTAGGTGGTTTTTCTTATATGGTTGCAATGCCTTTGTTGTCATCATTAAAAAATATATCTTAAGAGTTAGTTGATGGTGGAGATATAAGAATCCGATTAGGATGTGGTTATGGTGTGGATATAATATTTATCTCATAGTGATGGCTAGTAAAGCCATTGACAGTGTGCAATTGTCGAGGTAGCTCCAAAGAGGGCTTGGGATCACGTTATAACTTAGAGACCTTTGCAATGGGTTCAATCAAAGGTGCATATAGAGAAGAACGTGATCTAGGTTTTACTTATGAAAAAGGAAAGATGCCCTTATAAAATCGTACATCTTGACTCACACAAAATCCATGTTTTACAACCTCATAAAGTCTATGTTAGGCGTTGGATGGAGCTCATTCCGTGAGTGTTTGTAGAGCTACTACCCGAGCTCTTGTAGTTGGCCCTCCTGGATAGATCTCCTTCTGGACAGTCTTACGGTGCCTCCCTGTGTGTGGAATGGTGAAAAAAAGGACAAAGAAAACAGGACAAACGCTGGGCTCTATTGCGGGAACCCTTCACTGCTGGTCTCTGTAAATAGAGAGAGAATAGTATCTGGAACCTTCCCTGCATTCATTCCCTTCCTACCACAAATACAACAGCAAGTGGGCCAATACACGGCCAGTCCAAAATACATAAGTTCCAGTTCAAAATACACAAAGACACAGCTAGTCCAAAATACACAATAATATAATATAATAGAATAAAATACTACTTATAACATTTCCCTCCCCTTAGCAACGGCCTTGTCCTCAAGGCTGGAATTCTAGAAAACACAGCTTGAAATCTGGTTCTTCAACCCAAGTAGCATCAGCAGGGGTCTTGCCTTTCCAGTGGATCAACAGCTCAATGTGCTTCCCGCGACGTCTTCTCTCCAATATTGCTTGTGGTTGATCAAACTCAACCATTTCCTCTAATGCATCTTGGAACTCCTCTTGATCAACATGGGGCACAGACTTCGGATCTCCAATGAATCTTTTTAACCGTGAAATGTGAAATACTGGATGAACCTTGATCTCTACCGGAAGGACTAACTTGTATGCCACCTTGCCAATCCGCTTAGAAATGCAATAAGGCCCTTGAAACTTAGGTTTAAGTTTCTGATCTCAGCATTGTGAAAGTGAAATCTGACGATACACAGGAAGTTTGACATAAACAAGATCCCTAACCTGGAATTCCTCCTCTCTATGTTTCTGATCATATTGTTTCTTCATACGATCTTGTACAGCATATAAATTCTGTTTGATTTTGTTTAACACTATGTCTCTTTCTTCCAATAATTGCTCCACAGAAGCCACTCTAGCGGTTCCTTTAACATATGATAGCAATGAAAGAGGACTCCGCCCATAAACAATCTTATAGGGAGTATGCAAGGTAGCACTATGCCAGCTGGTATTGTAACAATACTGGGTCCAAGGAATCCACTTGACCCACTCCTTAGGGTGTTCTCTTGCAAAACAACGTAAGTACATTTCCAAGGTTCGATTCAATACCTCGGTTTGACCATCTATCTAGGGATGATATGCAGAGGAGAAATTAAAGTGAGTGTTCTGCAGCTGAAATAACTCCTTCCAGAAATTACTTGTAAACAATGGATCCCTGTCACAAACAATTGATTTAGGCATGCCATATAACTTAAAAATATTCTCAAAGAAGGCCTGTGCCACAGTTACAACAGTGTATGGGTGAGAGAGGTATAAAATGGCCAAATTTGGAGAGGCGATCAACTATCACAAGGATTACGAATTTCCCCATTGACACTGGAAGCCCATCAATAAAGTCCATAGCTATATCCTCCCACACTTACTCTGGAACAGGCAAAGGTTGTAACATCCCAGCTGGTCGAGTATTTTCTCCTTTATTTTGTTGATAGACAATACATTGTTGAACTTGTTGCTCAATTATAGGCTTCATCCCTTTCCAATAGAACACTGATCGTACTCGCCTCAAAGTTTTCTCTACTCCCTCATGTGAACTACTATGAATCTCATTCACAATAAGAGGAATTAAGGAGGACCCGTGAGGAATAAAAATCTTATCTTTAAAAGTAATGATCCCATCTTTGTACCTCCAAGGACCGAGAGCCTCCCCCTCCTTTATCTTTCTAGTTAACTCTACTGCTTCCTCATTGGCTTTAATTTCTGTCTTAATAGCATCTAGCCACTGTGGGACCAGGGACGTCACTTTTGCACATAACCCTTGCTTTTGGTTGACTGCAGAATTTTCCTCACCTTGTCTTGAAAGACCATCTGCAACCACATTCTCTCTACCAGCTTTGTATTCAACCACAAAATCATACCCCATTAATTTCAACAACCACTTATGCTGTGCAAGAGTCACTATTTTCTGATCTTGCAAATATTTAAGACTTTTCTAATCTGTTCTAATTATAAATTTACTCCCTAGCAAGTAGTGACGCCATTTTTGGACAGTCATGATAATAGCTAACATCTCCCTTTCATACGTGGAAAGCTTCAAATGGGCACCATGTAACGCCTTACTGAAGTATGCGATGGGTCTTTTTCCTTATGATAAAACAGCCCCCACACCAGTTCTAGAAGCATCACACTCCAATGTGAAGGATGATGAAAAATCAGGCAATCCAAGCACTGGAGCTGAAGTAATGGCAAGCTTCAATTTCTCAAAGGCCTATTGAGCCTTTCCATCCCACGCAAAGGCATCCTTCTTAAGAAGATTAGTTAGTGGCTCAGCTATTCTCCCATACCCTTCAATAAATCTATGATAATATCCCGTAGTTCCCAAGAATCCTCGTAGGCCCTTAATAGTCTTCGGCACTGGCCACTTAGTAATGGCTTCTACTTTATCAGGATCTACTGCCACCCCATGTGCACTTACCACATGCCCAAGGAATTTTAACTCCGTTCGCCCAAATTCACATTTCGACATTTTCACATAGAGTTTATTTTTCCTCAAGGTTTCTAGTACCATCCTCACATGTTAAAGGTGCTCTTCCCAACTCGGGCCATACACTAAGATATCATCAAAGAAAACCAAAACCATCTTCCGTAAGTGCTCTTGGAAAACCACATTCATTAAAGACTAGAAAGTTGATGGCCCATTAGTGACTCCAAATGGCATCACCAAAAACTCATAGTGTCCATGGTGAGTTTGGAAAGTAGTTTTCTCAATATCCTCTTCTCGCATCCTCACTTGATAATAGCCTGATCTTAAATCCAGCTTCGAAAAATATTTAGCCCCCTTCAATTCATCCAATAGTTCATCAACAGTGGGTATGGGAAATTTATCCTTCACAGTCCGTTTATTCAGCTCCCTATAATCCACGCACAATCGCCAAGACCCATCAGATTTCTTTACAAGCAACACTGGTGAGGAGAAAGGGCTGGTGCTAGGGCGTATTACCCCGTCCTCCAAGATTCCTTTAACCAATCTTTCAATTTCCCCTTTTTGCACATAGGGGTATCGGTATGGTCTAACCGAAATAGGTTGTCCATCCCCTTTTAATACAATCTTGTGATCATGACTGCGCTTTGGTGGAAGTCTTTTCAGTTCTTGGAAGACATCACAGAATTCAGCCAGTAAATGCTCTAATTCTGAACACCTCATTGCTTGGGTATCCGGTTGATCCTTAATACAAAAGTCTCCATGCTCTTCCTGATTAACCAATTGCACCACCAATAATTGCCCTTTCTTAGCTAATTCTTTCGTAAAATCCGGCCTTGATATTAACTGAGTATCCTTGGGTTTCCATCCATGGAGGACAACATGCTTATTATCCATGATGAACTCCATCCTGTGATTTGCAAAATTCCAAACAATGTCCCCTAAAGTTTCCAACCACTGCACTCCCAAAGACCACATCCACAACAACCAATGGAAGAACATACAAATCTAATGTCATTCATACTCCTTGTAGTTTAACCTCTACTCCTTTACACACTCCACAACTCTCCACCCCTTTCCCACTAGCTACTGCCACTTTAAACCTCGTGGTGGTGTCAATCTGCAACCCCACTCTTAAGGCTAATGACTGATCTATGAAATTATGCGTACTTCTAGAATCAATCAACACCTGAATATGTCGCCGGAATGATCCAACTTGGCCCTCCACCTTCATGGTTTTGGGCTTTCCCGGTCCAATATCATACAAAGCCATAGTTGAGATTCCCATTGTATCATCCATGTCATAAAATTCTATCACCTCATCTCCTCCTCCAGCTGGTTCTACAATAACATCACCCCACTCGTCTGGATAAACCGCCTCATAGATAAACAATTTCTTTTTACATTTTTGACCTGGTCCATACCTATCATTGCAATGGAAGCATAACCCCTTCTGTCTCCGCTCCTGTAATTCTACAGCTATAAATTTTTTGGTAGGTAGTGGGGGCCTTTGCACATAATTCTGATCTTGCTTGTGAGCTGGTTGTTGAGTTCTAATCATGGCTGGAACGGCTTGAGGCTCTCCTCCCACTCTTCGAGCTAATGGTTCTCCTCCAACTCGTCGAGTAGCAGGGTAAGCAATCAAATCCCTTAATTTTAAAAACTGCTCCTCATAAATCAAGGCATAATTAAGGGCTTCGTTCAAGGTGGTAGGGCGTTTAGCATCCACATCTCCCTGTATACCCACCTTTAGCCCACCAATAAACGTGTCTACTACTTGCTGAGTAGTTAAAGGTCCAGCTGTTGCTAGTTCCTCCTTAAATTGCTCATAATATTTCTCTACCGTATCTTCTTGCTCTAACTTAATCAACTTACGGTAAGAACTTCGGGAACGAGCAAACCCATACCTTTCTAATAGCCCCACCTTAAGTTTCTCCCAAGTTAAGTTCTGTCCGACACGCTCCAAATCCTCATGGTAACATTGCAACCATTTTATCGCTGATCCGGACATATTCCAAGTACATACCTTCACCTTGTCTTGGTCATTTAATCCATGAAATTCAAAGAATTCTGTAGCCATAAAAACCCAACAGATCAGATCTTCTTCTTCAGAAAAATGAGGGAAATCAAATCGGGTTATACGGCCCAATGGGCCTGACCCAAGATCTGAACCCGACCCAGTATTCTGACCCGAATTGTTGTTGGGTCCCGACCCAGCTAGCCCGGAACCCGATCCAGTGCATGGATCTATAGATCATGCATTCAAACCCCCCGATCCTTCACCATTGGGTGGGTTCGTAGAACCACCGATTGATCCGAGCCACTCGGATCTCCATTTGGAGTTCCGTTTGGGTTTGAAGAGGAACTAGCTACCTTTGAAGCCAACCCCGCAATTGTGGTTGTCAACCCGACCACATTGGACGTTAATCCCGCCACATTAGATGCTAACAATGCCAATGATTCCCTAATCTCTTTCATCTCAGAAGAAAGGTGGGATACAGAAGACTCTACCTGAGATACTCGGCCCTCCATTGTCCGTCGGTCGACCTGGCTCGATACAAAATGTTGGGCGTTGGATGGAGCTCTTTCCGTGAGTGCTCATAGAGCTACTGCCCAAGCTCTTGTAGTTGGCCCTCCTGGATAGATCTCCTTTTGGACAGCCTTACGGTGCCTCCCTGTGTGCAGAATGGTGAAAAAAAGGACAAAGAAAATAAGACAAACGCTAGGCTCTATTGCGGGAACCCTTCACCGCCGGTCTCTGTAAACAGAGAGAGAATAGTGTCTGGAACCTTCCCTGCATTCATTCCCTTCCTACCACAAATACAACAACAAGTGGGCCAATACACGACCAGTCCAAAATACACAAAGACATGGCCAGTCCAAAATACACAATAATATAATATAATTGAATAAAATACTACTTATAACAGTCTATACATTTTTTACCTTGAAGATATCCTATGAATATATTAGGAACTACTTGTAGGGCGAATTTGTCTTTGTATCCCACCGTGATGGCATTGTAAAGACACCTAAATCCTCTAAAATAAGAAATTTTTGGTGATTTATTGAACAATTTTTCAAAAGGTATGACTTGATGTAGGACTATGAATGACATCCTATTTATGAGATAAGTTGCAATGAGTAAACATTTTCCCCAAAATTAGGTAGGCATTCTACTTTGAAATTTCATTGCCCATATAACATTCAAGATATGATGGTATTTATACTTAACAACCTTATTCTATTATAGGGTATGCATATATAAACTCTCATATGCGATCCCTTAATATGAAAATAATTATTTTGTGTCATGATTGAAAAAATTAAACACATTATCTATTCTAACGTGCTAACCTCGAAATAAAATTGGTTTTTCACTAAGTTGAAAACTTTCTCCAACTAGGAAAAAGTCTCATTCATGACTATCATGAGAAATGTTTATATTCCTTAGGAAATATCATTCATATAGTGAGAAAATATTGTAATCCATTATGATTAGACATCTTATGTGGTCCCTAATTATTGACATGGATTAAATCAAAAGTCTATTGCATTATTTCATTTCAGGTGGGAAAATGGTTTCAAGTTTTTTTGCAAGTGAAAAAATCCTGCAACACTCATTCTAAGAGATATTTGAAAATTTAAATTTATTGAGAAATTTAAATTTGGCATTGTACACATGTCCAACCCTACAATGCTAAAGTTTGGAATTAAAATTATTATATGCTAATAATAAGTTTACAAAACATGAGCCATGTTCAGGAGATCATGTGACATTCATTTTATGAGGATGTGCAACAAAATAGTAAATCTCATTTCTTATTCTACCAAATTCTTTTGACTTTACTTGTTTAAAGCTCTTGAAATACAAAGAAATTGGCATGGGCAGTTTCCACTATCCCTCTGATTGTGTGATACCCCATCTAATAGGTTCACGTACCCATTTTGTTTTCTTATGGATACAATCATTTCCTTTTCCTGGCAGCCCTTACTGCCAATCGCTTTCATCCTCACCCATTCAGTTTCGTACCGCAAGAAGGAGAAACGCGTGACCTCCATGAAATTTCAGAACCAGATCCGTGTAGCAACAAATCAAGGTAAAAAGAAAAATAAAACGATCAAGTTTCATTATGTTTCCTTCCATATCTTTGTACAACATAGTGATTTCTTCTATCATCATTCCGTACTCTCTGCTCGCCGTCCAAAAACCCAAATCGGGACACGTACAGAGAAACAGACAAAGGATCAAAGCACTAGAGCCAAGAAACAACTACTATGTTCAACATCCAAACCACAAAATACTACGTTTCATCCGCCAATATCACTTCCCAGTCCTCCCCCTCAGCTTCACGCCCAGAACCTTCTCCATCTTCGCCAACACGGCCTGGTTCGGCACGGCCTTCCCGTTCTCGTATTCCTGGACTACCTGGGGCCGCTCGTTGATCTGCTTGGCCAGGTCCGCTTGGCTCATCTTCTTCTCCAGCCGTGCTTTCTGTATAGCCTGTCTCACCTCCGTCGAGACCCGCTCCAGCGGTGCCGGCGCTGCAGCCTCGTCCAGCTTTCTAGCGTTGACGACTGGAGCTGCCTTCTTGTTAGAACCGCCATCGGCCTTCCTGATCGTCTGCACGGGAGCCCCCGACCGGAAGGCCTGGTTCACAGCCTTCGGGTCCCGGAGGTCTTGGGCCTTGGTTCTTGACTTGTGGAGCACTACGGGCTCCCAGTCCTGGGTCATAGCCCCTGGGAACCGACTTGGCATCGTAGCGGACTCGAAGAAAGAGCTTCGTAACGGCAATGATCAACGCGATAAATGAACAATGGCATCTACCATGCCTCACTCACTAGAAATGGTATTATATAGGAGCTGAGAATCTGGAAACTTCTCAAGGCTTCCCGAGCCAACTCTTTAACTCTGGAAAGTTCCCAGGGCGCCTGAAGGTAAAATGCCTGCCTCTTGTTGATTACGTGACAATTCGTTATTTGCTGTTATCACTGACGTGGACGTTTCAAAAGTTTCGCCTGCTCCGCAGCAAAGGGCAAATTTGACTTTCCAATTTTTCCAAGCACAACTTTGCTTGATTCGTTTTAGTTGTTGATCTGGCTGCCACTAGCTCGGAAATTCTCTTGATGATAAAGGATAATTTGGTCTGATAATTTGGTCTTCCTGCAGATGCTGCCAGGTGATGCCAGCAAAGTTAAACGGTCAAGATGTATCCCAGACGCCGTTAAATTGCTTCGTGCAGTTTCTTCGCCCTAAAGAACTGGAAGAGGCAAAATTTGGCGCCAACTTTTCAGAATCCAAAATCTTATTTAACCCCGCTTGCGCTTGACCTCAGCAGCAGTCCTTCTGTTTCTCCCATTCTGTGTCTCACATTCTGAAAATGCAGCACCAAAAATCTATACTTTCCTTTTTTCAAAAACCCTCGCTGAAAAACAACGGCTCCGGCGCCCGAGAACTGCTTAGCAGCCAGCCAGTTCCGCAGTTCACGGCAGAGCGAGAGAAAAAATACGGCGCCACTTCCGATCGGGCTACCACTGATAACATGATGGACTCGTCTCTTGAAATCAGAGGAACCGACACACCGCCGGAGAAGATGCCTCGTCGGGTTTTGCCGGCAACGTTTTCGGCAAATGAAAACAGCGGAGGTTCTTCGCTATTCTCGAGTATTATGCATAAGTTTGTGAAGGTTGATGATAGGGAAAAGGATACTGAGAGGTGCCTACTTTTTTCCCGTTTTGAGTTTTATGAGGATGATGCATGCTAATACAGTACGGTAGCTAACTGGATGCATTTTTACGGCCCGATCTTTAGTGAATTTGAAAATTTCTACCCCTCATTCATATTTGAAGCATTGTCTACTGTTTGGCTGCCGCGAGAAAAGAAAATGCGATCGTTTACGTTCCATGCTTTTGCTTTCAGATAATGAAAAATTTAGCCTCAAATGCAATAAAATGGCTCTGGTTAGAGGTTTATGTAGAAGTGACTGAATGATAGTTTTGGGTCTCCCTCTAAACTTTTGAAAGAAAGCCTTTTGAAATCTCCTTCTAAATACAAGGTTGAACACTATGTCTCACTCAACTGTATTTGCAACACCTGGATATCTCTTTCAGAAGTTACGGGTTATTGCTGGTTAATGCTAGCTCTAGAACTATGGTTTCACAAATTATGTCCTTGATTGCATATGTCTATGCTAATGTAAAGAACTATCTGAAGTCATACCTACTGTACTTTGGTTTTCTATAATTGCTTCGCATCTTCTAGGAGTTCGTGCCTGAATCTTTTGAGGAAGAGGCTCATGCTGTTGATGCTAATGTTTTTATGACGTGGCAGATATGGTGAGTCAAAAGGATTACCTAAACAAGGGGCTGCTCAACAGCGCAGAAAGGGTGATGCTGTAAATTCCAATGTGATAATTGATCAGGGATCTGGCTTGCATATTGAAGTTGATGATGATATTCATGGGCCGGAAACACCTGGTATTCAACCTCTTGTTCCTCGTTTGAAGCGGCGAGATGATGGTCCAAAGTCTGGGGTCAAGAATGATAGTTCCTTATTAGATTCAAGCAAAAGGCTGAAGCTACTACAGGATACAACAGCCTTGAATAAGAATAATTTGGAATTATGTGACACAGTGAGCAAGTTTGAGTGGCTTGACCCTGCACGAATCAAGGATGCTAGTGGACGAAAGCCTTGTGATCCTCTTTATGACAAGAAGACTCTGTATATACCCCCAGATGCATTGAAAAAAATGTCAGCCTCTCAGAAACAATACTGGAGTGTCAAATGTCAATATATGGATATTGTGCTTTTCTTTAAAGTGGTCAGTTGATGTTCTTTCGAATCTTGATACTTCTAATGGGCACTCCTATTTCCAGCTATTGTCATGCATTAGAGCGCCAACAGATCCTGAGGCTTTTTTTTTTTTTTTTTTTTTTTTTGACTATTAAGAAGATTCTTACCCCCATCTGTTGGAGGCTTGGTGGAAAGATTGATTGTTAGAATGTAATATGGATGCATCTTGAGGAGTGAAATCCATACTGATCAACAGAGGATAGAAAAAGAGTGCTTTTTCTTTTAAATTTTTTATTGGAAGCTGAAGCCAATGTAGTTGGCTTGTTATGCTTGAGTTTTCCTCCATGAAGTTGTCTGCTAGATTAGCTAGTAAATTTTTTTGTTTGACACGAGTTATGGGTATTAGTACTACCATTAGGGTGGAGAGAGAATTTTAGGAATTAAGAGGGTGGCTGCTTTCTTCTCTATAGGTCCTACGTTAAAGTGGCACTCATGTGAGAATTATGCAAAGCATAACCTTTTGCATTGAACTGCATACTGCAGCACTTTTTTAAATGTCAGAAGTCTTGATCTTCGAATTAAATATGCTTAGATTCACAACTTCTGTATAAATGCAGGGAAAGTTTTATGAGCTTTATGAACTAGATGCTGAAATTGGCCATAAGGAGCTTGATTGGAAAATGACAATAAGTGGTGTGGGCAAGTGCCGGCAGGTGATTTTATGTTGGAAATTTGTTTTTTATTTCATATGATAATGACCTCACTTGAGCTATTAGTTCATCCGTTTAGGAAAGTGAAGTTGCATACAATAACATCTCCCCTCTCTGGTCAGGTTGGCATATCTGAAAGTGGGATTGATGATGCTGTGCAAAAGCTTGTTGCCCGCGGGTAAGAGAATGACTGGGCTTATATTAGACCAACCGTATTTGTCCTCTGGGAAAAAGTTTTCTCAATAAAATTTTTGGATTATGTGAAAGGTTCTTTTTATTTGCTTAGAAAATGCTTTACTGGATTTTTTGTGTTCTACAACAGTTAATGGTTATGGTACACTTGTCTTTTGCTTTGTTCTTTGTGAAGATATAAAGTTGGACGAATGGAACAGTTGGAGACATCTGGCCAAGCAAAAGCCAGAGGTGCAAATTCTGTGAGTTCTCTATGCTATGCGATGGGGGGAACTTAACTGTGAATTTGTGGGGCTATACATTGCATGTGAAAGGGACCCTGTGGTTTGCCAAATGTTCAGAATGAACATTAATGTTATGCTTTCTAGTTTTCATATTGATTGTTATCTAATTCTTATTTAGTCCCAAAAGTTAGGAAACTAGATAATTCTCAGTAGACAAGATAGGCTATAGGCCACACCTAAGGTTTGAACTATTTTTTGGACCTACCTCCAGGAAGCAACTGCTGCATACTAAATGAAGGACATACTAATGGTGAGGTACAATAAAAAAAAAATTGTGATTCGTCTAGAAAACCTTGCCCTTTGTACCTTGCTACGTGTTGAAAAGCTTATCCCTTACCTTTTTGTAAAACAAAGTTTATTGGAAAATTTTAATTGCTAAAGAAGTGATGTGGTTTGAAGTCTATAGAGAAATGACAAGAAAAATCTCGCAAAAGATATCATTAGTTTGAAACTGGTTTTTGGTCCTAGAAAGTGATGTCAGTCTTTCCTCCTGTTTGCTGTCCTTGACATAGTCACTCTAAAGTTCATGAAAAGCAAATAAGTTGGTCAAAATTTGTGGTTTGGAGGAGTTGGGTGGGATTCTGTCTCCATGGATCTCTTTCTCTGTTTTTGGTCATTACCCATACCAGTGGTGCATTTTTTAACTCTCTTCCTCCTAACCAAGTAATTATAACAGTCTAGGGGCTGGCTGTAGTGAAAGTATGAGCTTTATTTGGTTAATGTGATGAGTTTCTTCTTGGGTTTTCTCAAACAAATAGTTTATTCTCTTGAAACTTTCATTTGCAGTAATAATCTGTTCCTTTGTGCTCTTGCACATCTTTTTGATCTGAGTCCATATAATACTATCTCATTACTGGAATTGACTTCAGTTTTGTTGATTGGCTTCAAAACTTGGATTCAGGTAATTCCGAGAAAATTGATTCAGGTAATCACACCATCAACCACAAGTGACGGTAATATTGGGCCTGATGCTGTTCATCTTCTTTCAATAAAAGAGGTCAGTCATTCTTACTTGTTAACTATTTTCTTTTATAAAGAGACAGAATGTCAATCTTTGGTTTGTGTTCGGAATTTAATTTTGCTAGAATAAGTTTGATACATACCTTTGAATATATAAAATCCTGTATTCTTTTTTATGTATAAAAAAAAAAAAAAAAAGAACTTAGATGCTAGTTTGATATGGCTCTGACAAATGCATGTCCCAAAGGACTCTGAACTAATGGTGCTGTTTAGAGAATGTGCTAAAGTCTTTTAATTTGGACAAGAGACAATCAAGTTTTTTCTAGCCTCCACTTTTAAAGCGTTCTCGTGCATCTTTTACTAGTAAAGTTTGCTTGTTTGACCCTGAAATGGTTTCATGTACGTCTCATGGCTACAATCTGCAAGAAAATATATAACAATATTTTGATGTTACATTTCTTAAACTTTGGCTACAGGGGAAGTGTGATCTGGATAATGGTTCAGTTGTTTATGGCTTTGCTTTTGTTGATTGTGCTGCTTTGAAAATTTGGGTTGGTTCCATCAGTGATGATGCATCGTGTGCTGCTTTAGGGGCTCTATTGATGCAGGTATGCTTACTGTATAATTTGTCGTTGTAAATATATTTTGATGGGTTTTATGGAAACAAAATTGTAAATTTAAATTTACTTGTATTGGGATCTGATTCTAGGTGTTGCCCAAAGAAGTTATATGCGATTGTAGAGGTGAACGTTCTTTCCCTGTCCTAATCTTTGCTGTGCGAGCAGAGTTCCATTTCTGAAGTTTACATGAAAACAATTTGTACTTGACACAAATGTTCAACTCGTGCAGGGCTGTCCAAAGAAGCTCATAAAGCACTCAGAAAGTATTCATTAACAGGTCAGTTTTAGCTTTTCTGAGTGGCAGAATACAGAAACAAAATATCACGTAACATCCCATGGAAATACACCAAACCTACAGAGAATGAGTATTTGTGCAATTAATACAACAAAGAAGGTTTTTTGGCCACCTATAACTGACATTGATTTCAGCTTTCTTGAATATAATATTGTATGATTTGTCTCTTGGAGAATCATGTTGAGGTTTATGTACGTATATGATAAATTAAAAGGCTGAGCTTTGACTTCAGTGTGCTAAATGCCTCCATTACCTTGCTTTGAACCCTTGACAATAGTATGAATTGCTTTGAATAATGATGATGGCAGTTGGGAGTGTCATAAGTGGAAATGGAGAGTACAATTTCAAACAGGTTTTACTGGGGCTAGTTTGGAATTCGGAATCTTCTCCCACAAAGCCGTCTTTGTATTTTTTGGTGTAGGCATGTATGTGCATATAATAAGAGACCATTGACACATTATAACCTGTTTAGATTCCCTTGATAATTATGATTGAATTACCAATTTTATCTTCCAGGTCCTGCGACACTACAATTAAGTCCAGTGCAGCCAATTACAGATCTCCAGAATGCTTCTGATGTTAGAAATCTGGTTCACTTGAAGGGTTACTTTAAAGGATCTTCTAATTTGTTGAATCATATACTTGATACTGAGATGCACCAAGATACTGCCTTAGGTGCTCTTGGTGGACTTATTAGTCATCTATCAAGATTGATGGTACGCTTGTTTGTATGTCTTTTCTAGGAGGTAATAATAAGAAAAATGCAATCCTTATATTGTTATTTACAAACTGCCATGTTTTGGTTACAGTTAGATGATGTTTTACGGAATGGAGATATATTACCATATCAAGTTTATCAGGGTTTTCTCAAAATGGATGGGCAGACACTGGTTAATCTTGAGATTTTCAATAATAATGCAGATGGTGGTCAGTCAGGCAAGCTCCTCCTTCTCCCTTGCTTCAAGCAAAATTCTTTGGAACATTTGTCCTATGTTTCCCTCTGATTCTTATTCATGTAATCCCTAAAAGTTTTGATGCTACTTGAGTTTCAGGTACATTGTACAAATATCTTGATCACTGTGTGACATCATCTGGTAAGCGGCTTTTAAGGAATTGGATATGCCATCCACTGAAGGATATTGAAGGCATAAATAATAGGCTTAATGTGGTTGAAGATATAATGGGGCATTCAGAAATTATGTTGCTTATTGCTCAAAATCTTCGCAAGCTTCCAGATTTAGAAAGGTTGCTTGGACGGATAAAAGCTTGTGTTCAGTCATCGGCGCTTTTGTTACTGCCAATGTTTGGGAAAAAAGTACTGAAACAGCGGGTAAGTCTTCTTTACCCTTATCTCTAAAAGATAATGGCATTTTCTGTTTGATTATTAAATTGATATAATCTTGTCTGAATCACTTCAATTATTGAGATGAAAGTATATGTAAAATGTTGGTGCCTCGTATAGGTTAAAGTGTTTGGCTCTCTTGTGAGAGGCCTGCGTATTGCATTGGATCTTTTAATGCTGTTACAAAATGAAGGGCATATCATCTCCTCTTTAACAAAATTGCTTGGACTTCCAAAGCTCAGTGGTGATGATGGTCTGGATCAATTCCTTTCTCAATTTGAAGCAGCTGTAGATAGTGACTACCCGAATTTCCAGGTCTTGTTTCTTTTGGCTTATACATTTATTTGTTCAAGCCACCTTTCTTTGTTTTGGGAGTTTTTTTTCTTTTTTTTTTTATCATTTGAACTGGATATGTATTTGTGTTTAGTAGTTACTGAAGCATTGCCATCTGCTCTAGTGCATGTTCTTTGAATATCCAAGGTTTAAAGATTTTAGTAGTTGTGACTAACACTCAACAGACATTTTCTTTGGTCGCAGAATCATGATGTGACAGATTCAGATGCTGAAACTCTCTCTATTCTGATTGAGTTATTTATTGAAAAAGCTACGGAATGGTTTGAAGTCATATATGCCATCAGCTGTATTGATGTACTGAGGTCTTTTGCATTCACTGCTAATTGTTCTGGTGGGGCAGTGTCCAGACCTGTTATTTTGCCTCAATCTGAAAATATATCTGAGGGCCAAGAGATCAGTGGACCCAAACTTAAAGTTAAAGGGCTGTGGCATCCATTTGCCCTTGGAGAGAATGGAGGAGTGCCCATCCCTAATGACATAATCCTTGGTGAGAATATTGAGGGCTATCATGCCCGAACTTTGCTTCTGACTGGACCAAATATGGGCGGGAAGTCAACCCTCCTGCGAGCAACCTGTCTAGCTGTCATACTGGCCCAGGTTTTTTTTCCTCCTTCTGGATGGTTGGTTTTGTTGTTCAAGGCCTGGAATCTCCGTCCTACTCAAGGAAACAATCTCTTCGCTATGTTTTTAAAACATTTTTTGTTTTGTACTTAATCATCTGCATTTTCTGATCCTGATTACTTGCAGCTGGGCTGTTATGTGCCCTGCGAGATGTGTGTTCTCTCACTAGTGGATATCATCTTCACACGGCTTGGTGCTACTGACCGGATCATGACTGGGGAGAGTAAGTTCTCCTTTGCTCCCCACCACCGGCTGGCAAAAAATAAAAGTTTTAAAAGTATATTGCTTGTTTCACTATTGGTGATTTGAAATTGTTTTTGTGCGCAAGGCATTCTTCATGCTGGATCATTCCAGGGGATATTTTATAATAAAAGGAAAAACAAAATACATTAGAAAATAAAGAAAAAGACAGTTATTTCTGTCCATTGAAAATTTGGAAAAGAAATTAAAAGGAAAAGGACCAAAGAAAAAGGTTCATGCCGTGCTTATCCACAACATATTGATGGTGGCAACAGTTGAATGGGGAATGTGGGTTTTGATGGGGCAGTGGTCTTAGAGCCACTGCAGCCATGGCGTTTGGTGCTAGCGTTAGATCTGTATTGCCCTTCAGTATTTGGACCTGTCGTGGTGGTGGGCTTTGTTAGGTTAAATAAGAAAACCTGCTGGAAGGCAAATGAACCCTATAACGTTTTTTAACCGAGGACTTCTAGTATGACCACCAAACATGAGTACAAGGGGAAGATCCTCTATTGTATACTTCAGAAGAGATGAGAAGAGTTCACACTATTGCTTTCTGTGATTTTTATAAAATATGGTTGTAGTACCTTGTACTATTAATCTGAGCAATTAATTGCTGGACTTCTGCAATGTGGCTTTGACGTGAATAATTGGGCAATCAATTTTTCGTCTTGTTTGACAGATTAAATATTAAGCAAAGTGAATGCCAGTGCCCTTCCAGCCAAGTAGTTTGTTTATGAAATTTATGAATGGCCAATGTTTTGTAGGTACCTTCTTTGTTGAGTGCACAGAGACAGCATCCGTCCTCCAAAATGCTACCCAGAATTCTTTGGTTATTCTTGATGAATTGGGTCGAGGAACAAGCACTTTTGATGGGTATGCCATTGCATATGCGGTGAGATATGGCTCTCGAAGTGTTTTGTTTTTCCCCTTTTATACTCTGCTCATTAACATCACGCAATTAGCATACAAGTTTTGAACTCCTAACAGAAATATCCATCGTTTCTCAATGCATCTTTGGCCTTATTCCCGTTGTCATTCTTTTACTTTTGTGGAAATTCTAATTTTCAGGGAATAAACAGTTTTTGCTTTGAACTTAATAAAACAGTTTAGTGCTTCAATACATGTTGCGCTTTGGTGATTGGCAAGCGTGTTTATCACGAATTCATCACTGTTATCAGTTTTCTATAGGATGGAATGATGTTAAACATATACACGTTTACATCATGCATAGGGAATGGTACCCTTTGAAGCCGGCACGAATATATCAACTAGTTGGACATGTACGCCACTGATGATTTTAAGATAACAATGTCCCTATGCTATTAACCTTATAGATTAGAGGCGTTATACGTGCCCTTATCTTTTATTTCGACGTGCTGTTCATTTCAACATAACTAAGCATGAATCCTTGTACAGGTATTTCGCCATTTGGTTGAACAGGTTAACTGTCGACTACTGTTCGCTACACACTACCATCCACTTACAAAGGAATTTGCTTCCCATCCTCATGTGACACTGCAACACATGGCCTGCGCTTTTGAGTCAAAATCTGAATGCAATTCAAATGGTGACTGCCAGCTGGTTTTCCTATACCGGCTTAACTCTGGAGCATGCCCAGAGAGCTATGGATTGCAAGTGGCGTTAATGGCCGGACTTCCACAGCAGGTGGTTGAAGATGCGTCAAAGGCTGGCCAAGTGATGAAACAATTACTGGGCAAAAGTTTTGTGTCAAGTGAACAAAGATCAGAGTTCTCGACCCTCCACGAACAGTGGTTGAACATGTTAATGGCTGTCTGTCGAAGTGAAAGCTGCAATTTGGAGAGCACTGATGATTTTGATTCGTTGTTTTGCTTGTGGCATGAGCTGAAGAGCTCATATAGATTGAAAGAGTAGCTGAAAGAAAAGGCATGGCATTCTCTTGTTGTTACGTAAATAATGAGCTTTGAATACATTACAGATTAGTAATTGTAGTCTTAACTTTTTGACAACGAAGGAAGGCAAGCTTTGCAGAATTAGCGGTACTGCCCCTGTAGTTTCAGCCAATCAGTCATCGACATGTGTTTAGAACTCTCCAGGTATCAGGCCCCCTGATCGTTAACGGAACTGAATAAAATGAGGAGTTGTTGATGGTGGAAATCTTCAAAGATCCATTTTCAACCATGCAAAGTAACTGAAGTGATTAAGCCAGATAAATCAAAATAAGCTCTTGTTTATAGGGATTAACACAGCAGTTCTACCTTAAAGACCGACGGTCCAAAAATGCACACCCCACCCCGCCCCCCCCAGTTGACTAAAATCGCCCTACTCCTCCCTATACCTTCCCATGATCTCAATCCACGGCAAAACAGGTCCCAACCATTCCCTGCTCGTTCCTAACCGTTTTTTGAACATCTTCGATCCTTTCTTTCATTCCTCTTTTGTTTTCTTTTCTGTCTCATTGTCTGTCTGTCTATCTCTCTCTCTCTTTCTTCTTGTGCTCTATAATGGACGAATCAACATACCAAAATCCCGACACCGACGAAAAAAATAGTCCCTCATGCCGACCAAAAAAGAAAAGCTCGGCAGCCGAGTCCAGGAGGAAGGAGCTGGGTCTCTCTTGCATGCTAAACACCGAAGTAGGCGCCGTTCTTGCCGTCATCCGCCGTCCTCCGGAGCCGACATCCCAATACTTCTTTCCGGACGAGCATTATTTCGACGCCTCAATTCTGCAATCCTTGAAATCGCTTCGGGCTGTCATCTTTAATCCCGAACAGGAGTGGCGCAACATCAAACCCTCTGTCTATCTCTCCCCATTCCTAGACGTGATACAAGGCGATGACATACCAGCCGCAGCCACCGGTGTCGCTCTCTCGGCTGTTTTGAAAATCCTCAGGCTGGAAATCTTCGACGAGAAGACCCCGGGGGCCAAAGAGGCCATTAATTCCGTTGTCAACGCGATCTCAAGTTGTCGATTAGAGAAGACCGATCCAATTGCTGAGGATGCCGTGATGATGAAGATTTTACAGGTTCTCACAGCAGTAATGAAGCACCGTTCCTCGAGTTTGCTTAGCGACCGTGCCGTTTGCACCATTGTGAATATGTGCTTTCAGCTGGTGCAGCTAGCGGCTAGCAGAAGCGACTTGCTTCTGCGCAGTGCGCGGTCCTCGATGCACGAGCTCATCCAGACGATATTCTCCTACTTACCTGACTTCGAGGTCAAGGATGGCGAGGATTCAGAGTCGGATATCGATGATGTCAGTGCTGGTGGCAATTCAGATGCCAAGTACGGCGTCCGATGTGCGATCGATATCTTCTACTTCTTGTGCTCCATGCTAAATGTAATTGCAGTGGAGGAGACGGAGTGGTCTGCATCTCATAATGTGGACGAAGATCTTCAGCTTTTCGCCTTGGTTTTGATCAATTCTGCAATTGAAATAGGAGGAAATGGAATGGGGAAGCACCCGAAGCTTTTGAGGATGATCCAGGATGACCTATTTCAGCATCTGGTCCACTTCGGGATGCATGCCAGCCCTTTTGTTTTGTCCATGATTTGCAGCACAGTTTTGAATATCTACCACTTTCTTCGCAGGTTAGGACTCAATGGCTTGTAACTCATACGTATTGGAATGAAACTGAGAAACGGAGACAAAAATGCTATTTGTTTTGGCAGGTTTATTCTTCTCCAGCTACAAGCTTTATTTGCGTATGTATTGCTAAGAGTTGCTGCCCCTGGAAACCCTATCCCACTCCAAGAAGTTGCGCTTGAAGGAATTATAAATTTCTGCAGGCAACCGACGTTTATAGTTGAAGTCTACGTGAACTATGATTGTGATCCCATTTGTCGAAATCTGTTTGAGGAGATTGGGAAGCTACTTTGCAAGGACGCGTTTCCCATGGCTAGCCCTGTCACCCCTTTACAGGTACAAGCCTTTGAAGGATTAGCTGCCGTGATTCACACAATCGCAGATAATGTTGACAAAGAAGCTGATTCGAGCCCTTTTGGTCCATACCCTGTCGAGATCACTCACTATAGTCCCTTTTGGGAGGAGAAATCCATGGATGAATTGGAGTCTTGGGTAGAATTTGTAAAGTTAAGGAAAGCACAGAAAAAGAAAATATTAATTGCCGCAAACCATTTCAATAGAGATGAAAAGAAGGGTTTGGAGTACCTGAAACTTTCTAAGTTGGTTTCTGACCCCCCGGATCCAAAAGCTCATGCTTTCTTCTTCCGCTATACGCCCGGACTAGACAAAAGCATGATTGGGGATTATCTTGGTGACCCTGATCAGTTTCACATCGAAGTTCTTAAAGAATTCACTGATACCTTTAACTTTTCGGGCATGATTCTGGATACTGCTCTACGCACTTTTCTAGAGACCTTCCGCTTGCCAGGAGAGTCCCAAAAGATACAGCGGATTCTAGAAGCATTCTCAGAGAAATTTTATGATCAACAATCCTCAGATCTTTTCGCAAGCAAAGATGCAGTTTACATTTTTTGCTACTCTCTCATTATGCTCAATACCGATCAGCACAACCCACAAGTAAGGAAGAAGATGACGGAAGATGAGTTCATTAGGAACAACAGAGCGATCAATGCGGGGCAGGATCTTCCTAGGGGGTACCTCTCTGAGCTTTTTCATTCCATTTCAAACAATGCTATCGCTGTGTTTGGTCAGTCTGGTGCGCCACTGGAAATGAATCCAAGCAGATGGATTGAGCTGATAAACCGATCCAAACTTTCACGGCCTTTTGTACAATGTGACTTTGATCGTTGTTTGGGAAGAGATATGTTTGCTTGCATTGCTGGCCCAGCAGTTGCTTCTCTCTCAGCATTCTTTGAGCGTATTGAAGAAGAAGAATTGCTCCATAAATGTGTTGAAGTGGTATTCTCCATTGCCAGGATTTCTCAGTACGGATTAGAAGACACTCTAGACGAGCTTCTTGCTTCATTCTGCAAATTCACTACACTGTTGAACCCTTATGCATCCGCAGAAGAAACACTTTTTGCTTTTAGCAATGATATGAAGCCGAAAATGGCAACGCTAACTGTTTTCACCATTGCCAACAACTTCGGGGGAACTATCCGAGGGGGGTGGAGAAATATTGTGGACTGCCTATTGAAACTTAAAAGGCTAAAACTACTTCCTCAATCTGTAATCGAATTTGATACTGCTTCCACCTCATCACCTGATGACATAAAGGAATCTGAATCAGTCACGAGCTTTCCTGCTCGCAATCCTCAATTGGGCAGTCGCTGTGCTTCTGGCACAATTAGTAGGTTTTCTCATTTTTTGTCACTAGATAGCGTGGATGACTCCTCATTAAACGTGAGTGAATTTGAACAGAATCTGAAGGTCATCAAGCAATGCCGTATTGGAAATATCTTTAGCAATAGTTCGAACTTGCCTGACGATGCTTTGTTCAATCTTGGTCGCTCTTTAATATTTGCAGCTGCTGGAAAAGGCCAAAAGTTCAGCACATCGGTAGAAGAAGAAGAAACCGTTGGGTTTTGTTGGGACTTAGTCATTGCCATTGCCATGGCCAACATCCACAAGTTCCAGGCATTTTGGCCCAATTTTCATGAATATATTCTAGCAGTTGCTCAGTTTCCCTCGTTCTCTCCTATTCCATTCGCGGAGAAGGCAATTCTAGGCCTCCTAAAGCTGTGTCTTAAGCTTCTTGCTACACACAGACCTGAAAAACTCCCCGAGGAGCTCATCTTCAAGTCCATCAATTTAATGTGGAAGCTTGACAAAGAGATTCTGGATACATGTTGTGAGTACATAACACAATCGGTAAGCAAGATTCTTATTGAGTATCCTGCCAATTTGCAAACCCAACTTGGATGGAAATCAGTCCTTCATTTGTTATCAGTCACTGGCCGGCACCCGGAAACCTATGATCAGGCAGTTGAGACTTTGATCATGCTAATGTCAGATGGGACCCATGTTTCACGGACAAACTATGCCTACTGTATTGATTGCGCATTTAGTTTTGTTGCAATCAAGAACAGTCCACTGGAGAAGAGCTTGAGGATACTGGACTTAATGTCAGATTCTGTAAATTTGTTGATCCAGTGGTATAGAAACCACTGCCCAGAACCAGGGAACAATTTCAGCATTGCAAGCAGTACAAGTAACTCCTCTGCAGATGACAATTCAAGAGGTCTTGGCTCTTCAAACTTTGCAATGAATTTTTTTCTTAAACTAGGGGAAGCACTTAGAAAGACCAGCTTATCCCGTCGAGAAGAGATGAGGAACCATGCAATCCTAGCACTTCAAAAGATCTTCACACGCGCCGAAGAATTGGATTTCACATCAACCAATTGTCTTAACTGTTTCAACCTCGTCATTTTTGCAATGGTAGATGATTTACACGAAAAGATATTGGAATACTCAAGAAGGGACAACGCGGAGAGGGAGATGAGAAGCATGGAAGGGACCCTAAAGATTGCAATGGAACTCTTGACCGATGTGTACTTGCAGTTCTTGAAACAGGTGTCTGAGAGTCCTGGGTTTCGGACATTCTGGTTGGGGGTATTAAGAAGAATGGATACATGTATGAAGGCTGATTTGGGAGAGTATGGTAAATCAACAATTGAAGAGCTAATCCCTGACTTGTTGAAAAAGATGATCACACAGATGAAGGAAAGGGAGATTTTAGTGCAGAAAGAGGGTGATGATCTCTGGGAGATTACCTATATTCAAATACAATGGATAGCTCCTTCACTCAAGGAGGAACTATTTCCTGAAGAGATCTTTTAGCAAAAATGAAATGAGAAAGGTAGTTTGGTCAGGTTTAAGCTACTGGCGGCGATGGAGTACAGAGGCTACTGCTATTTCGTTTCTTCCTCCGAGGAATGTCTTTTCTTGCCTTTTCCTGCGGTATATAGTCGGAAATCTTGGGACTCGGCAGCGTTCAGGACCACCCCTATATGTGGCGGTTGACTCGTCATCGCTGTGGGAAACCGTGCAAAGGTTATACTAGTGTCGCATGGCAAAGTGTATGAGGTTTTTGAGTCCTTATTGAAGGCCAGGAGATTAGAAGGGGACCAAGAGCTCTAGATATTGCCGCTTTGAGCAATATGGGGCCTTGGATTAATCGAGAATCATACATGACCTACTACCATCAACATCAACTTTATTTAGTTGCAGTATTCCCAACTGATCTGGCCCAGCGTTCCATCAGTAGTATCTAGAGTCGAATTTTTATTTTCTTCTTGGATGTTGTAAGTAAAGGTACTTTGGTCTATCTATAGATAATAATGTGTGACCCCTTCCCTAATAAAATTTTCAAAGTTATTCTGTATGGACTAATCACACAGAAATCCTCATCCAAGGCTTCCCATTGCATTTTTCTGTAACTCATATAAGCATCCTTTTTGTTCCCTCTTTTTTTCTTTTTTCTTTTTTCTTTTTTTCGTATAGCATATCAAAGAAATGCATTGAACCAAAAATTACATAAACCAACTTCGTTTGAGGGAAACGGGAGATGAAGAAGACCCCCCCGGAATCCTGCTGGGGGATAGATTTAGTTTAGCATTGTTATACAGAGTGCACTGCCAACAGCCAAAATTTTGCACTTCGCAAGCCAAGTAATTTTGCTGATGAAGAAAAGGGCTTTGATAGATGTACATAACTGAGCACATACATAAGAGAAAGACCACGTCTCTGTTGTACACTATATCAGAACAATCCTGATAAAGATGTTAGAACATTGCATAAAAGCTGTTAGAAACCCTTTTATTGATTTGAACAAAACCAAAAAAAATGAAAAAGAAAAAAAACCTTGAGATTTAACAAATGCTTCTTTCTTCAAAACCCTTCAGCAAATCCAGATAGCACTCTCCTCTCAGAAATTTCAACTGCAGTGAACATGTAAAATCTATTACCACCAATACATCCTCATACGAACCGTCTCACATTTAAGAACACTGCTTCAACCTAAATAAGCCAAGTTTCCATCTTTCGCAACTCAGGGATACATCAATTATTGTACTTACAAGATTATCAAGATGCAACCAAAAGAGAGATCGTAAATCTGACAACATAGATGGAGTACATACACAAGTTCAAATGAACTGTAGAACTGATCCAAAAGTATCAATCTCCTATATTACAAGTATAATGCACTGCGCCGGCATAAAAGCTCAAGTACAAGGAAAATTATGTGCGGCTAGTCGAAATCCCTCAGACCTCAGTACCACATATAATCGGCACACAACAGCACAAAGTGCCAACATTAGTAACACTGGCATATGAAAGCTCCACAAATCAAGAGAAAAGAACATTTCCACCGTCTTCCAGTCAAAGTCTAAGGAGAAACAGAATACAGAATAGAACATAGCCACTAAAACAACGGTCGTATACAACCTTGTCTAATAATCAGTTAACTTGTTGCTCGAGATATTTCAGAAAAATTGATCACTTCTTGGGTGAACTCTAAGAGAAATAACACTTGGGACAAGGATTTAGTGAAAAGGAAAAGTGATATCTTAAAGATTAGAACACAATTTCATAATAAGACACTGAAAGTAGGGCACACAACGACCAGGAAGTGATGGAAATCATCTTTCGGTTTACTTTACCCTATAGAGCACCTACTGGCTATAGATGATCGTAAAGAATATCAGTTTACACTAGGCGGTTACCCATAAAGTTTGCAAGCTACTACGCCCCATAAGCACTCTTGTGGGATGTGCGTCACATTGGAAGAGCGTGGCCACCTTGGCAAGGGAGTTTAGTTCCATATCAAAAATCCATTTGAGAGAAAAACCAAAACTAAATAAGGTCCAGGAAATTTAAACTTAGAAGGTTTGAATGTTCTATTTTGAATGGACAAAAGCCTTTACAATAACGCAACTTCTACCATGTTGTGACTGTCCTGATTTGCGATCCTCAAATAAATTGACATAGTAAACCTTTAATCTAAATAGATTGTCCAGGTTGTACTACTTTGTTTTGTTGAACCAGAAAACTTAAAGTGTGCAATACAGAGGTTCATACTACTTGTCGATAGTATTATTGAGTTTCAAACTACTTATAAACCTCACGTTCTACCAAAGTGAAAGATTTAATGTCAATCGAATTTTCTCTGCACAAGCAAATCAATCGCTGCCCACCACAAGAGAAGCCTAAGCAATAGAGAAGAAGAGTTGCCAACAAAGAAACATCCTTTGACCAACAAGTTGCTTATCAATTTTCGATGTAGAAAAAGGACTGGAACAAATGCAATAACTCTTCCAAATTGATCATCTCTATTAGCCAAAGAACACAGCACAAATACAATGAAGACTCGAAATCAAAAACAAAAGAATACAAAAATTCCAAAATCAGTCAATTATAGCAAGCAATCAACAGGCCAACTAAGTTCAAGAGAACACCTACCGGCATCATTCACTGAGATTCTCTTCTGAAGCATCAGAATCCTCCTCATCCTCATCATCGTCCTCTTCCTGCAATTTGGCAATCTCCGCCTGCGCCCTCTCCAGAATCTGCTTCTTCTGTAATTCCAATTCCCTCTGGAACTCCAACCTCATCTTCTCCAACTCCATCATCTGCTGCCTCTTACTACTCTCAATCTTCTCATATATCTCCCCAAACTTTTGAATCGAATCTGCCAACACCCGATATGATGATGACCCTTCCCCACCGCCTTTCAACATCCTCCTTGGCGGCGGCTCATCCTCCTTCTCGTCCTCATTTTCGGACTCCCCTGGACTATCCCTCATCTCATCAAACCCGTTCGACCTCTCCAAATAGACCCAAGTATTCATAAAAACATATTCCCCAGAATCAATACCACACGCCAACCCATGTTCCTGCCTCGGTGATACGCCCATTAACATATCCATCTTCTTAAAGTATACCCATTTACTAGAATTCAATCCCATTTCCTCAACTCTGGCCTTCTCTTTCTTGTATTTCCTCTTCAACTTGTCCAGCATTGTCCTACATTGCACCTCGGTCCTGTCCATCTTCGACGCCTCCGAGACCTTCTCTGCGACGTCGTTCCAGTCCTCGGACCTCAAGCTCCTCCTCCCCAGCTGAAGAAACCTGTCTCCCCACATCTCCAACAGTACAAACACCGCGTGCTCGGTCCACTCTGCCTTCGAATTCCTCGTAACGTACGAAGCTTTGGCAGCACCCCTCGGCTCCACCTCGTACCTGGAAATCAAATTCCTTAGCTTCCTCTTCTTCGGATGCCTGCCAAAATCACCATCCTCTTCGAAATTCCGATAATACCCATTTGGGCTTTCGTCTTCCTCGTCGTCCTCATCTTCTTGCTGGTTGTTTTCTTCGCAGAATTCGTCGTCGTTCTCCTCCTCCTCCTCGTCTTCGACTTCGTAGCGATTGATTGGGTGAGAAAAGGTGGAATTGCGGACGGGCTTTCTCGAGCGATTAGAAAGATTATAGGGGTTTATAGCATAGGGTTTTGCAGGGTACCTTGCATCGTCTTCCATGTCATCCATTTTTGGCACAAGAAAGAAAGAATCAGAAATTTTGAGAGCCAAATAAACCCTAATTTGGTTGAAAGGTCAAATCTTTTGTATCGTCGCGGCACAACACGAATAGTTCTGCTCTTCTGCAAAATTTGAAGAACAAAGAAATTAGGGTTTTAAGTGCTGGAGAGGAGGCTCGGTGGAATATATCGGCCGAATTAAAATGCGCCGGGATGCGGGGTGTTAGGGGCCGTTGGTGTCCGTTGATTGTCCACGCGGCAGCGGTGACGTTGCGCGAAGGACTGTTGCTTGCCGCTGTGTTTTTAGGCCGACAGTTGAAACTTGAGTGCGGAGTCCAGAAGCGCAAAGGGCCGAGCCTAGATGCAATGACCAATGAATGCACTGAAAAATGGATTGATGGATGTGGGCTTAGCCCAGGTGTTGACCTAGGTTTTATCAAGACTGACATTGGACATAAACAAACACATGAAAGAAAAAAGAAAAAAAGAAAAAATATATATATATTATATGACATGTCTCTTGTTAAATAGGTTTTTCCATCAACTAAAAAATTGGTGAGATCAATACCTACCTCAAGAAGATAGGGATTCAATTCTAAATTCAGTAAAAATAAATTCAAAAGGCAATATCATTTAGGATGTAAATGGCCAACCCAAAGAAGATTACGTGGCAACACTAGTCTCCATTACAAAGCATTTCATAAGAGATGCTAAGAACCTACGAGATAAGAATTTAGAAATCTTGTCCAATCTCAAGTGTAAAAGACTTCATGACTTTTGGAAATATAAGGATACTTTCCTTGAGTCATGATGAGGCCAAATGCCTTGATAGGCTTTTGGAAAGAAAAATTCTTAATTAATCTACCAAATTTATTAGGCTAGAAGGTTAGAGATAAGATTAGGAAAGCCTTTGGGGTAGAAATCCCTAATAGTACCATAATTTATGACAAAATCATAAGTTATGTACAAAAGGAAGGATTAAACCTATGCATAAGCCTAATTGGCAATATAGGGCGAAGGGCAAGCCAAGTAAATACAAGTTAGACTTCTATGTGTTGGACTAGTAGTATGGGCTGACAAATTGGCTATATGAGTACAAGTTTAGCCCACCTAGTTTTCCTTGTTGTTAAGTTGTCCACTTGAGGTGGTACCCATTTATTTTCTTAAGTGTTCTTTTGTAATGTACTTCACTTATCAAATATAATCGCCCTCCTTATTTAAGGAACGTTATGATCTCAATGATTTTGATTGTATGGATGCACTATTTAATAAGACTATTGTTGCAATTACATCTTTATTATTGTAATTTTTGTCTTACTTTGAATTTGGTTTGAAAATCTAAGTGTCCCAATTTGATATACCTTAGTTTAAATCTTCATAACGGCCACACATTTATAGTTATGTTCTAAATGTGTAATTGATATCATACTGATTACTTGAGAAAATTAAATCCCCATATAAAGTGATCCTCTTAGATCACCTTACTTACACATTCTTTACACTTTCTTCTTATACTCACTACTCACATACTCTTTTTTCCTCTTCCTTTAACCTCCCCTCACAATGAGCCTAGTTAAAGGTTGACTCAATTTTGAGCCAAAAACTAAGTGCTGAACATACTTACTATAAGTGCACTTTAGGTGGTATTAGAGACTAACTCTTGAGGCAAACTAAGTTACTAACAAATGGCCAGTGGTTCTCAAAAGGGTGTAGTGGACTTATAATCAGAAAAGTAGATAAAGAAAGAGGTCTTAAGTTGATGTAATGTCTCTAAAGGAGAAATTTGAAGTTCTAAAGAATTTCTTACATTTTATTAAAGAACATATTGCTAATCTTAAGCATGATTTGGAAGGAGTTACTTTAATTCCAAGAACAAATCAATGCTTTGAAGAAAGAAAGATCTATTGTTGTTGTTTCAAGTAGAGATATTCCAAAATTGATGACCTATGGTGGGAAACAAGATGCCACTTAAGTGGAGAATTTCCTATGGCATATGGAACATTACTTTAAAGTAGCTCAAATTAGTAATGAACTCACTAAGGTACGCATTGCTTCCTTTTATTTCACTTATAATGCTATGGTGTGATGGCATAAGAAGCATCATAAGATTTAGAAAGAGGAGAATAAGATTAAAACTTATGATGTATTCAAGACAGAAGTGAAGAAATAGTTCCTCCCCAAAGAATGTGACTAAGAAGGCTTAAAAAACATTGAGAGACTTAAGACACACAACAACTTTACAAACGTATGTGCAAGTATTCTCTAATGCAACATAAGAAGAGACCTTATTGTTCTTCTTTGTGAATGGCCTCCAAAAGTGGGTGAAAGACAAGATTGAAAAGCATGAGGTGACAAAGTTAAGTCATACTATCTTAATAGTTGAGTCCCTACCATATCATAGACAGATCAAGTCATCATTCATGCCAACTATTCAAACTAGCACTTTGGGGAAAGAAGGAAAAAGTCAACCCCCATTCAACTGCAATGGAGGTACTAGACCATCCTTTAACCATACAATCACAAGCAGAGATGTACCCTTTCTTATTTTATTTGTAAAGGTCCATATTATATGAAAGATTGTTTAAAGGGTAGATCATTAAATGATATAGAGTAGGAGTCAGTACCAAAGGAAAGTCCTACAAAGGATGGCTACATGGTAGCTCTCCAAATGTTTAACTTTATGGAAGATAAGGCTCCTAGATTAGATGTGTAGTCTTTGATGTATGTGGAACTTGCAATTAATAATAATGAGACCAAAGCTATGGTGGATTTGGCTACCACATGCAACTTCATCACACCTAGAGAAGCCAAGAGATTGGTTTCTTAATGAAGAAAGATATGAAGTTGTTAAAGACAGTGAACAACACACCATGACTAATATTTGGAGTCACCCATGGAATGGATAAGCATATGAGGAAATCGGAGGTAAAAGTGGATTTCACAATAGTATCTATCGTGATTACAAGTTAGTCCTCGAATTAGACTTTCTAAATATTACCCATGTTTTTCTTTACCTTACACATAGTTACTTGTGCATTTTCACAAGAACTATATCATGCATGGTTCCTACAAAGGTCATTGTCCTACATGAAATCATTTATGCTATGCAGTTAAAGAAAGGTACACAAAAAGGTAAGAAAACCTACTTACCCATATTAAAGAAAAAAAAGGAAATCTTGAAAAAGAGAGATCTTTCTCAAGTGGTTCATGATGTACTTGAGGAGAACAAGGATGTGATGCCTTCTAAGATATTGAACCAACTACCTCCTAGGATAAAAGTTAATCATGTGATAGAGTTGAAGCAAAAAAAAAAAAAAAAAAGCCTCAAATGAAGGCCCTTTACATCATGTCCTTGCCTAAACTGGTGGAGTTAAGGAAGCAACTAAAGACCTTGTTAGATGTTAGGTATATTAACCCATTAAAGGCACATATGGAGCTCTTGTACTTTTCCAAACAAAGAATGATGGGTTGATATAGCCATGCAATAAATTAGGTAACCATAAAAACCAATTACTATATTCTTTTAATAGTAGATTTGTTTGCCAAGTTAGGCAATGTCTATTACTTTACAAAACTAGATTTAAGATTAGACTACCCCTAAGCTTGGATTGTTGCTAGTGATGAGCCTAAGATAACATGCATGATATGATATGATTCTTTTGAATGGTTAATAAAGTCTTTTGGCTTAACCAATGCTTTAGTGATGTTTTACACATTGATGAATAACTTGTTCCATCCATACTTGGACAAGTTCATGGTGGTCTACATAGATAACATTGCGGTGTATAACAACTTATTAAAGGATCATGTCAAGCACTTAAAAATATTATTCAAGTTGTTGCAATAGAACAAACTCTATTTGAAAAAGGAAAAGTGTTCATTTGCCCAAGAAGTAGACTTTCTTAGACATGTCATCAAACAAGGAATTTTATGGATGGATGGGGCCAAAGTGAAGGTAATCTAAGAGTGGGAACCCCTTTTAAAAGCAATCAAGTTGGGATCTTTCCTTGGTTTGGTAAATTATTATAGGTGTTTTGTTGCCAAATACTCAACAAAAGCAACACCATTGGCCAAATAGCTAGACCAGCTCATGAGAGATGATAAAATCAAACAATTTTGGCCAAAGGATGGGCTATTTTATACTAAAAAAAAGGCACTTATATGTGCCCAAATGGGAGAACTTACGACATAAGCTCATCAAAGACTACCATGATAGCAAGTGGGCTAGCTCTCTTGAACAATGAAGAACGAATGCCCTCCTTAAAGCCTCGTACTTTTGATTTGGCATGAGAGACAAGGTAAAATTATATGTTAAAACTTGTCTTGTCATAATTAGAATTAACTACTTGTCATTATCTTGTAAAATTATATGGTAAAATTATATGTTAAAACTTGTCTTGTCAGAATTAGAACTACTTCACACACATAAAATATCTCATAAAACTTCATAACCATAACACTCATACCATCATTATTAAGCAACATCGTAGCTCTAACAAAGTAAACTAAACCATAAAGTCAAAATAAACAAAAGCAATGCAAAAATTTGAACAAAGCATTATGTAAATCAAAAACACCAAAGTTGTCACCAAAATGTCTTCAAATCACAGAAACATTGCACATAATCTGCACATTAGAGGGAGTAGAAGAAGTCATATGAAAAAGGGGAAGAAATCAAGCTGACATGCATCATCATGCACCATTGCCACACGCTCTCACGTGTTGCCACCATGCGCCATCGCCACTCTTCATAGAAATGTCAAATTTGATCCCTAAAAAGTAGATCTACTGAAAGATTAAGCAAATCTACTAGAAAATTGTTGGAAAAGGTCCAATTTCACTAGAAATTGCTCATAAGCAGCGTTCATTTTCTGTCGCCAGAAATCTCCATAAAACCACTTGAATCTACTGCAGAGACGCCAAAAATTGCACTCAAATGTTAGATATACTATTTCCCTATTATAAACACCCCAAAACTTGCCAGAAAATGCAAATAGAATAGTAAAAAAACTCTTGGTACCGTGCTCTCCTTTGCTAGAAATGAATGCAACGGTCGACTTTTGCCCAACTGTCGAATGTTCTCAGAATCCTGCACTATCATGCGTGGACTCAGATTTTTCAATGAGGGAGAACCAGCAGCATGCCTCCTCTTCCTTTTCTCTCTCTCTCACTTGTGACTAACCCTCTCTCTCTTCGCTCGATAATTCACTTTCTCCCCCGAGTAATCACCTTCTTTTACTTTTTGCTTTCTTTCCTTTTTTTTTTTCTTCTACTTTTTCTTCTATTTTGCTTCATTTCCTTCCTTTTGAAATTTGCTGCATAAACAAACAAAACTTGCATAAACACATATAAATGAAAATATAATATAATGAATACTATATTATATATTACCTAAACTAGCCATAATAATCCTATAAAAATCATAGTTATCACCCTATCTGAGACTTTATAACCTAATTGACATACTACATATATTTGGTTTTAAAAAAGGAGGCACAACTATGCCAGTGAAGATTTATGTCTCCAAAAGGAGATTAAATCCCTTAAAAGGGAGCTTCAAACTCTTAAAACCTAAAGAGTTGAGGATAGTAAGACCATCAAAGTCTGTTTAGATAGAACAATGACATATAACCTTTCATCTTCCTTTGATACAAAAGAGAAGAAAGAAGGAGAAATCCCTATTTTGAAACATATGTCCATTTACAATTTAAAGTTGTGGTCCCCAAATGGATCAAAAAAGCAATGGTGGTCACTAATGGAAAGCACAACTTAAATGTAATAGTCATATTGTACAAAAGTGCTAATCTTAGTTTATATAGAGAAAGTTTAATCTCCCCTTAATAGTATGAAAATAAAATTGAAAGGGTAGAAGATGCCCAAAATAGGAAGTTACTAATAAAGTACAAATTATCAAATGTAGTAATTTAAAATTAGGGTGTTTACTTTAAGCAACCTTTCCTACTAGCCAAAGATTTACAAATGATGTTATCCTTGGAATCCCTTTCATAGAAATGTTAAAACTATTTATTATAATGGATGACTATATCTTTCTAAATAAATATGATGGCAAAGTTATATTTGACTTTGCTCATAAACCTAGGGTTCATGGCCTAAACCTTGTAGAATTAAATAAGAAATTTAATGAGAAGTTCTTCATGCTCATTTGGGTGAAAGAAACCACTTGAATTTCTTATTAAGGAAACTGACTATCTCCAAATTAAGGAACAAATAACTCAACCGAGAGTAGACAAACTAATTACTAATGGTGAATAACTCTTAGAGTTTATCTAAAAAATTAAATTAATTGATAATAGATTAACTAGCTAAATTTAAATATACTTAATAAAGGAAATATGTTACAACATCTGATTTCATCATAACTACTAAATACAAATGTCAATTATTTATGCTTGTAAGAGTAATAATATTCATGTGATGACAGAATTTCCTAATTTATTCATTATTCTATGTCTATGTATAACGAACCTATTTAACTCATTAATTCATTATATCTCTATTTGTGAATTAAAACAAACCAAATTCATTAGGATTTATGAATATTCTTAGTTTACACTGAAAGTCATACAAATAATATGATATATGTCTATCCATATTTAATTTATGGTTACACATTACAAGAAACAACTACATATCACTTCTTGTCGATCTCAAACATGCAAATTAAATCATTTAAGTAATAGCTAATCACTTAAAAGCATTAAACACAGTATCATGTAACTTCACATGAACAAAATATCTTACAAAATATAACAATCATAAGATTCATACCAACATAATTAGGTTACATCATAACTTTAACAAAAGTAAAGTAAAACATAATAAAAACATAAATAAAAACAATGCTAGAAATTGAACCAAGCATCTTAAATTAAAGATATGAAAGTTGTTACCATAATGTCTTCAATTTAAAGAAACTTTGCACAACTCTACACATCAGAAAGGAGGTTAAAAACTATTTGGAAAAAAGGGGAAAAAACATGTCATCGCGCACCATCATGCCCCACCGCATTCTACATGAAATGCCTAGATCTCACAAAAAGGATGCCCCAAGGTACCGATCTACCAAGAAATCACACAAATTTGCCAAAAAATGTACATATCTATAGGAAAACATGCCCAGATGGTGTTTGCCATCCTTCATTGGAAATTGCCATAGGCACACCAAAAAACTCACAAAGCTGTTAGATTTGTTCCCTTCTTGCCAGAAACACCCTAGAACTCATCGAAAAATGTATTGAGATGGCTGGAAATGCAGTTAGTATCAGGTTCTTCACCAGTAGAAGACATTGGCGATAAATTGTTGCACAATTGTCATGCCCTCTTTTAAGACCCATGTTGTCGAGCGTGACCTCTAAGTTTCTAGTGAAGAACTCCCCACCGTCTCTGTTCTAACCAGAACACACACACACACACACACACACACACACACACACTCTCTCTCTCTCTCTCCTATATTCTTCTTTTTCGACCAACCTCTCTCCTCTCTTTCTTACTTGCTCTACCACACAACAATCTCCTTCCTCCTTTTTAATAGTTCCTTGAAAGCTCATTTTCTTTCTCTTTTTCCCGCATGAGTTCCCCTCTTGCATGATAGAAAAACATCTTTTTTGCCTTTTCTTATTTTTTTCTTTGTCTTGCGCTAGTTTGCTACTTATCTTCTTTCCTTTTCTTCTATTTTAGGTTTGCTGTATGAACCAAAAACATTTGCATAAATATAGACAAATGCAAATATAATTTAACAAACACTACATTAAACATTGCCTAAAATAATCAAAATAACTCTATAAAAATAGAGTTATCAACACCCCTAAACTTAACATTTTGTTTGTCCTTAAGTAAAAGCACTAACAACATATATTGACAATCAATCTCTCCATGAAATTCTCCTATAATTGCTCAACTTGAAAATTCAAAGAAAAATATAACTTTTATCCAAACACTGCAATTGGTTTAAAAGGCAAGATAAATTCTTAATTATGTCAACTATGTGTGTGTGTGAATCCATATCTTTTCTTAATTACATACACTCTAAATAAATCTACATTGGTATGCAACCTCTCAAAATCTTTAACCAAACCTCATAGATTTGCTTTTCATTCATCTCTCTACTAATATAAGCTAATCATCTAACCAAAAATCAATAGAACTTTCATGTGCTTGTAATGTAAGGTTAGGCTAATGATGAGATAAAAGTCATTTAAGCTCAAATCACCCATGAACACATTAATTTCTAGGATTTTATTATAACTCTAGCCCCTCTCTACCTTTTTACTCCTTAAAGATAATCTTTTTTCCACCATTTATTCTCATTCTTTCTTGTCTAAGCATGCTTAATTTTGCTTGGAATTTGACACTAACAAAAGCCACAATCTTGTGTGCAACAATAAAGTAAAAGAAAAATTACTTTTAAGTGTAGCCACCTTAATCCTCTCTTACAGATGGTATTCAATTACAATGCTTAAAGGTTTATTTCAAAGAACTGCGTGACTTAAGTTTAACAAAGGATGATGAGATAATTACATCTTAATGCAAATGCTTTTCTTTTTCTTTTCTTTTTTTGTTTTGTTTGCATTTACATTTGTATAAACAACATACTATGCCACACACTCATTGCAATCAATTTCTTCCCATGCTCAAATAAACTTTTACACCAAAAGTCAATATGTTCATAGGCATGGGACAATGGAATAAATTGATCAAAAGGCTAAGAGATATATATGTGGGTGTTACTAAACAAAATTAGGATAAGAATCAAGGCTCAGTGGGGTGATTGGTGATAAGTAAAGAAGGTTGGCTTGAAAGGCTCAATTGGTCCAAAGATGGCCTAAATCATTTTCTCAACTAGATACAGCCTAGGATTTTGCCTCAAGAGGAAATCAAGAAAATTCTAGAATCCGAGTAAGATCCAACAAAATCACACACTTCACATGAAAGTTCTCTGGGGATGCACACAATTTCAAAAAAATAAAAACTTTTAGAGCCCAATATATGAATCAACATAATCATAATATACTTAACTTACACCATAATTGCAAGTTTGAACAAAATCTATATCTATCCAAGAATAGTCAAGAATTCACAACAAAGGATCCAATCATGACAATCATGATCCAACACAAAAACAACAAAAAACTTTTTACAAACAAAACAAACTCCTAACATAAACAAAATTTAATTACGGATCTCCTATTGAAAGGATTTTTCAGCCAACTAAAAGTTGGAGGAATCAGTACATAACTCAAGAAGATATGGATTCAATTATTTTGAATAGGAGTGGTTTCATCATTTATGGCTTAAATGCATAAGACAACTATGGTTTTTAAATAACTACTTTTGTAGCATTATGGAAATGATCACTTTCTTATATACCCAATTGAAGAATAGATGTTTAGTAAGCAAACTAAGTTTATAGGTGATAAAAGCTTCTCTCATAGAGTTGCATGGCGAACAAAGTACTTCACGACAAGAGGAGAGTCAGACTCACTTGTCCTCGTCAGATAAAAAGGTGGAAGGAAATGACGAATCACAATCCCATTCATAATCCACATCAGCTCTATGATTTCAACATTAACAATGGAATCCAGCTTGCCTCACTCTCTCTGCACTCTATTAAGGTCACATGACGTGACTCTAGGTAAATTTTCCGTGTTGATAAAATGAACGTTTTTGAGACTAAGCTGACATATAAGGTGGCATTCTTATCTACGGTGCAGGACTTGAAAGGCACCCTACTAGGAATCCACTCAATTTAACTTTTGATTTTCTCCTCCTTTTGCACTCAGCTTCTTTCACTCTTTTATCCATTTTGGGTATATGCTAGCACATGTATGCGAAAGATAAAAGAATAGAAGCAGCCCTTCAATCATGCAAGTAACTATTCCCTTGTCATGAGTGGGTGAAATAGCTTTATTTAAGTTATTTTGTTAGTTTAACAACATCAATTCTTTAGGACATTTAGAAATCTGTGGGTTTTAGTAGGAAACGCATAGGAGTAATGCTGAAATCTGTTGGTTCAATGGTCTTATCAATCAATAAGAGGACAAACTTGCGTGAAATCCCATCTCACTTTGTAAGGCTCTCGATGCAATACTACATGAATTCAGATTAACAAACCAAATCTCTAAATCTCTAGGACTGAACCAACAGCTATTTGGCGTGTACATCTGTTGGCCATAAAAATAATAAATGCTTTTATTACTTGCACGCGAATTTCCTTGTCAAGTAAATTTCAAGTAATTGTATTTAGATGTCAATATAAGTTCTATGACGAGGGAAAAATTAAATTCAGGGATATAGATGTTGATGTATGATAACCAGGTAGATCTAATTGGAAAGCAAGATGGTTAAGAACTACAATTGGTTGTTTTCCATCTGTCAATCAAAGTGAACCTAATTTCATGCGAGTTTTATCTGAACAAAATGACTCAAAGAAAAAAAAAAAAAAAGGATACATGCACAATTCTTTAAGATATATTTGTGCAAACTCCATAATTTTGAAATCTTATCATCCGTCTTGTTGGCTTCTAACACGAGTCAATTCGGGGGTACCAAATTGGGATAGGGCTGTTCAAGATTCAAAAATGAATCCAGCCCAGGTGTTTTTTTTTAAAGATATATATATATATATATATATATATATATATATATATATATATATATCTTTTTGTAGTCAAAGAAGTAAGAAGTAGGAGGAGGATGTGTTACACAGAAATCAAAAGCTATCTATTATTGTGTTAGACCCATTGAGAATAGCTTAGATATCCTTCTGTAAAAAGTTTTGGAATTAAGGCTTTGCTCAATATACTTTTGGAACAGAAAAAAGTCATGCCATGGTGTGGGTTTTTTATCCTCACCATTGAGCTTTCTAATAGAGATGGGTTTTTAATCGTTCATTCTAAGTACGACGGAACGGAATCTCTTTAGGTAAAGATGTCCGAAAAGAACGATTTTTTGATTGGATCGTTTTGTTTTGGTGCACTGGACCTCCTACAGTGTAAAGCTGTTGATTGATCCAGATGAGAGGGTTTGTTTGCAACACACCCCTTCTTTGTCCCGTTCGTGAAGTTTTAAACGATCAGTTAATAAGGAAGCCGTAAGGTGTTTGGAGGCCAATGATTTGACCACCAACTTCCAGCTTGATATTATTGAAGTCGGCTCGACTTTTTTGATGGTTGGGTCAGGAGCCACGAAGTCATTTACCATGTGGAAATCCATAGTGTTTTAGGGAACAATAAAATGTTGATCTTCTAGGATTAGATTTTTCTGCATAATGTTAAAATGTTAGAGGAAAAATGACATCCTTTTATTAGAGTCAAATGTGGGAGGTTTTTTGTTTGTTGTTACAAAGTGCACAATTTGAAAATTGAAAACAATTCATCGGGTAATGAAAATTGACATTGAATTTTTGTTAGAAAGTGAAAGAAAAAAGGAAGCTAGGAAGATTGTGAATGTGAATGTTGTATATTGAGATGAATTATCACTTTACAATGTAGGGTTTGTACTTATAGACCTAGGCTACAAACTAAATATGGAATTGCATAATTACAAATATTACAAGGAAATGTAGCATAGAAATATAGGGAATATGTTAATTCCTATAACTGCAATATATTGGCAGCTAGATACTTGTTAACACTCCCTATCAAGCTAGAGATTTTAACAAGTCAAATATTCCAAGCTTGGAGAGAATATGCCAATGTTGTTTACTATTTAATGCCTTGGTCAGCAAATTTGTTAGTTGCTCCTTGATAGGAATGTGCAGTGTCGCAATGATACCCTGCTGAAGCTTCTTTCTCATATAGTGGTAGTCAACCTTAATGTGCTTGGTGTGCTTGGTGTGCTCGTGAAAAATTGGATTTGCAACTATCTTTTCAATTGCTTCATTATCGCAATAAAGCAAGATAGGTCCACATGTTGAAACCAAAGTCTTTGAAAAGGCCTATGATCCAAACTATCTCATAAGGGGTGACTTGCATTGCTCAGTATTCAACTTCAGCTAAGGAAAGTGACACAATCGGTTGCTTCTTCAAGTGCTAAGATATTAAGGAATTTCCCAACATAATGCAAAATCCAATGGTAGATTGCCTTGTCATTGGGCATGTACTAGAATCGGAATCATAAAAAGCTTGTAGTTCAAACTTAGAGGATGCTACAAACATGAGGCCAATACTTGGACAACCCTTCAAATATTTAATCACTTTTAGAGTAGCTTCTATATGGGATCATTTGGGATTGTGCACGAACTAACTAAGAAGCTAAACCAAAAAAGTGATGTCAAGTCTAGTGAGAGTTAAGTAAATCAGTCTACCAACCAACCTCTGATATGCTTGTGAATTTCTTATTCAAGAGGTGGGTCATCAATTTTCTCCTTTGGTCTAGCATCATATTCCACACTCGTGAATTTCTTATTTTGTTCCATAAGAATGATTGTAGGTTTAAACTAGCTAACCTTGCCTTTGAGATTAACCTAGTGTGTATTTATGTTGACACAAGGAGATACCATCTAGTGATCGAGCAATCTCTAGGCCAAGAAAGAACTTCAAGTGTCTAAGATCCTTTATGGAGAATGTGGCATTGAGGTATTATTTGAGGGCATCAATTCTAGCTTGATTGTTTCTTGTGATCAATACATTATCAACATAAATAAGTAATGCCACAAAGAAGTTACCCTAATTCTTTGTAAATAGTGAATAATCATGACAAGACTGAAGAAAACCATGCTAAATCAAGGCACTAATAAATTTGGTATTCCACTGACAGGATGCTTGCTTCAACCTATATAAGGATTTTCGCAGTCGACATACTAATCGCTCCCCTTGAGTGCGAAATTCAGGGGAAAGCTCCATATAAACCTCCATAGAAAGATCACCATGTAAGAAGACATTTTGAACATTCATATGGAAAAGAGGCCAATCATGAACTACAACAATAATGATGATGGGACGAATAGTAACATGCTTGGTAGTAGGAGAAAATGTATTCTGGTAATTAATGCCTTCCCATTGATTGAACCCCTTATCTACAAGCTTTATACTGATCTAGAGTGTTGTTAGCATGATATTTTGCCTTATAAACCCATTTACATCCAATGGTAAGATGATCAAAGGGCAAGCAAACTACATCCCAATTATGATTGGCTTCAAAGGCAGCAAGTTCTTGTTGCATGGCAACAACCTAGTAAGGGTTAGTGATGGCTTCTTGGTAGGTGGTAGGCTCAGTGATGGTAGAGATAGAGGCAAAAAAAATGCCAATAATAGGGATGGTAGTTATCTAGAGAAACATAGTCAAAGATGGAGTAAAAGCTGGCACATGAAGTAAAGGGTAAGGTGGGACAGAGATAATTAGCTTTAAATGGGAGGTCGAAAGGGTCGATTGGAATGACACAGTGAGGCATCACCAGAGGTGTCTATGGACTCCGAAACGAAGGGTGTGGGAGAAGGAACTAATGGTGAGGGTGGAGAAAGATTAAAGGGTCCGACTAGTGGGAGTGATAAAGTGTCAAAGGTGGGGGGTGGTAGATTGTCAGAGGTGGGAGGGAGATCGGCGTAAATGGGTGAGTCCACTGGGAGAAAGGACAAAGTATATGTATCATCGAATCATACAATAAGGGTGACCAAAGCTAGTGGGTCAACCAAAGGTAGTGCCAAGGATGAGGAAGAAAAAGGAAAAATGTTCTCTTGAAAGACAACGTCATAAATGATAATGGTGGTAAACCTTCTAAGAAGAAGGATAACCTATAAAAATAAAGGGGTTGCATGAGGACTAAATTTGTTATGCGCATTAAGGGTGGTGATGTAACAAAAATAACCAAAGACACAAATATGATCTACAAGAAAGGGTTTGCCAAAGTTTCTCAAAATGGGTGATGCCTTCGAGAGAAGAAGAAGGCAACCAGTTAATAAGGTAAGTGGCAGTGAGAATGCATTCACCCCAAAATTAGGGTAGAATGTGGGCCTAAAACATGATGGCTGGAGCAACATCCAATAAATGGCGATGCTTACATTCAACAACACCATTTTGCTAGGGGGTATGAACACGTGAACTCTCATGAAGTATCCTGCGACTAGTAAGAAAGGAGCGACATTCAATTGAAAAGAATTTAGCGTTGTTGTCAAAACGAATGTAGCAAACAAGGGAACCGAATTGAGTGTAAATCATGGAGAGAAAATTTTAAATGCTGGAAAAAAACTTGTGATTTAGATTGGAGAAGAAAAGTTTAGGTAGCTCAAGAAAAATCATTAACAATTGTGAGAAAATATCGAGCACTGTCATGAGTGGGAGTCCGATCAAAGCTCCAAACATCCATGTAGATAAGTTAAAAAGGGGATTGAGTGGCGGTGGTGTGTGCTGGAAAGGCACTATGGGTTTGTTTTGCCAAGGGGCAAATAAGGCAAGAAAAATTATGAAGGCAAGAAATTGATTATGTATTGGTGTGATAAAATTTTAAAGATGAGTGACCAAAACGATGATGCCAAATGTCATAACTAATATTGTCGAAAGAAATTGAATTACAACTGGAAGACAATTTGGAGTACATGAAGGATTCTTTAGGGAAAACAAACAACCTTGAAAAACATGGGAAAAGGAGTTCGAAATGGATGAACAAAGAAAATATAGCCCTCGATTAGCCTTGCTAAGCCCGATCAAAGCTCAATCATAAAAAAATGTCAAAAAAAGGTGCTACACAATTATTATCATGGGTGAGTTTATGACAGATAATAGATTGTGTCTAAAACACAGAGCAAATAAAACATGATTTAGATGTAGAATGGGATTAGGGCAGTAATGGCCTATATGGGTGATGGGACTACAAGACTTATCAAGTAGAGTTATGGAGATAGGGGATGCACAAGAAAAAAAAATCTAAAAGATGCAGATCATAGGTAATGTGGTCACTTGCCCTGAAGTCAATTATCCATGTAGAAGAAATAAACATAAAAGGAAAAATACTTGATAAGTTGGTAATGGGATCATTAGGACTCATCTAATTTAGGAGAAAGACTAGCTTAGTTTGTTGATTTGTGGTAAGCTATAATCTAGATAGGCCACCATAAATGCTACCAAAGCTAGGAGTGGAGGAGCCCAATAAACTTGCACTAGGATAAAGAGGAAGATTAGTAAAGTAGTTGTGCATGCTATAAGACTCCGAGGGTGAGTATTAAGGTCCAAATCCAAGAGGATTAAGAGGCCCAAACCCAACAAGAGGAGATGGGTTGACAATAGCAACATGACGGGCTAAAAGCCTAGTGGCATAAGGCTTCTCCTAGAAGAGCCTTTATGTTTGGGCTTCCAATTAAAGAGGCAGCCCATGAGAAGGAAGTAGGCCTCTTTATCGTGGCCAAGCTTCTTACAATGAGAGCACATTAGGCACTATCTAGAAGGCCTATGAGTGTTATTGGCTGAATTGGACCTTCCTGCTCCAACGGGCAAAGAAAAGGGCAGTGGGCTTAGTAGCCTATCCTACACCCACATGAGAGGTTCATGCGATGTGTCACTTAGCCCACACTAAGACTAGGAAGCCCGTTATACAGCAAAGGAATTACTGTCACTAACACTGAAAATATGACCATAGGGAGTGCATTGATAAAGGTCTTATTTGGCAGAAGCATGGAGCTTCTCTATAAAAGGAAGCTCCTTGCGTGATAGGATGTTTGAACAGAGTGTCCAAAACTCCTCCAAGAAAGATAACAAAAACTTAAGCATGAAATTCTCTGCATCACATAATTGAAGTTGCGAGTTGATATCATAATCACAACGGCCACACTTGTAACGAATCGGAGGTTGGTGGTTGTCTAGATCACTCCAAAGATCCTTTAGATGAAAGTAAAAGGCAGTGAGGTCATGACTAGAGGCACCAACATTGAGGTGAAGGTTGTTGATGGCCTATTGAATGGCGAATTTTTGAATGCCAGTGACACAATCATAGCTATCCTTCAACGTGGTCTAGATTTCAACAACGGTGAGTCTGGAAATCATCAATTCTAAAAAGTGGTGAACAGAATGGGTGAGCCACATCTTAACAGCAATTTGGCATTGATCCCAATGGAAAGCATTTTCTCCATTGCTAGTCGAGCAAGGCAATTGCCAATTAAGAAGCTTATCTTATTCTGAGTGAGGAAAACAATCTAGACTAGTTCACTCTAGACCTAGCAATTCTCCTTGTCAATGAGCTTGGAGGAGACAATGCTTGTGGTTTGGAGATCCACGGGAGAGAGGTAATAGGGGTCACAAGTCACCAATGGAGTGGATATGGCAGCATTAGGGGTTGCAAGAGGGACATAATTGGTGTTTGAGGTGGTCATTGTGGGTAGCTGGGGTAGTAATTGAAAAAGGGGTAGCGACAATTAAGGTTAAGGTTAGGGTTAGGGTTAGGGTTAGGGTTAGGGTTAGGGTTTCGACTTGGTGAAAAACAATGAGGGCAACGGTGGAATTAGAATTGGGGGTTAAGGACAATTGCAAAAAAAAAAAAGGTTTAAAGGGAATGACGCCATATAGTGAAGTAATGCTATATAGAAGAATGAAGTCGTGGGAGAAGGGGTGGGTTTAAAAACAGGTGAAGGGAACGACGCCATATAGCGAGGTGACATTGTACAAAGATGCACACATCATAAGAGAGGGAAAAAATGGGATGGGATGGAAAAAACAATAACAATCTTGTAGTGATGGCTTGGAAAGAAAAGGACATAAGCGATTGTGAGGTCTCAAGGAAAGAACTTTGCTCTGGATACCATGTTAGAAAGTGAAAGAAGAGAGGAAGTCAGGGAGATTTTGAACGTTAATGATGTATATTGAGATGAATTATTACTTTAAAATGTAAGGTTTGTACTTATAAACCTAGTCTACAAACTAAATATGGAACTGCAATAGTTACAATATTACAAGGAAATATGGCATAGAATATACAAGGAATATCCTAATTCCTATAACGGCAATATATTGGCAACTAGATACTCATTAACAGTTTTGAATAACTATAACTTCAATAATTGTGGAAGTGCTTCAATGAAAATAACTTCAAGGATTTTTTAAATTTATGTCATAAATAGAGATAGGACACGATTTGGTTTTAACTTGCAGATTTGTCAAAAAATTTCAAATGAATTGTATAATTATTCATAAATACAAATCAATTTTTTCATTATCTTCGTAATTTTGTCTTTAATTTCAGATTTTAACAAATAAAAATGCGCTTTTATATAAATTTGTTCCCTTCATTCTTGTCTTGATTTGTCGATACTATTCATACGTAATTGACACTAGGCTCGAAATTTGCATCATACTTTCAACACATGGCAGTACATTGATCTTATATATCAATTTTTTTCACAGGTTTTATGTCCATATGGAATGAAAGAAAATGAAAAGAATTCTAACTGGAAAAGGAGTCGAACCCAACAAACTAAAACACGATAATCTTCTTACTGGATCAAGAAAAGTAGCTTTACACCGACGAAAAACAATTCCTTTTAAGGATAATATTACAAGAAACTGATAAAGATGTTTTTATTGTAAAAACTTTCATTAATTACTGTTAGATCCCAAAAGCAACGTGTTTTTACCATTTTACCACGAGAAGAGGTTAAAGAAAATCGTTCTACATGTGAAGTGGACTAGCGTAAGCCCGGAAAGCCTTGTAACTTCTACGTGCCTGAGAAAAGAAAATCCACGAAATACCTAATTGAAGTTTACGGTGAACAGATAAGAAACGATGAACAGACAGGCAGGGGCTCACGCAAAGGAACCCTACACAGCAAGAAAACAAGATTTTGTTGTAGTATTTTCACAGTATATTTTCACAATGAAGCAGAGTTGATTATATGCATATGTTCTCTCCTTGATTCCATGGTTTTCAGCCAGTTAGAACTGTTGTCGTTGGCTTTTCTTCGGCCTGGGAAGATGCAGATGAGGGTAGCCTGTTCGCATGCACGTCTTTGCTTGAAGCTTCCGTTTGTAGACTGCTTTGTAGGGGCTACTTTTGTGGAACGGCCAGCTGAGGTGGAAAGTGTGTGAGACTTGGTCAACATAGCTAAAAGCACATTTTGCTCGGATTTTGACTTTCCAGGCCACGAAAGTTCGAGTTTGAGAATGCAACCGAAGGGCCAGTTCGGAAGCAAGTTGGTTTGCAAAGGGTCCTAGCGATTTCCAAAGCTATGATTACATACTGTCACTAGTAGCTTTACTTGTCTAGAAGTCTCCTTTCTTTTTCACATGCCTCCACAAAAACAATCCCTTATTTTCCTGGTCTGAGGCACTACTGCAGCTTCTACGAAGCCCGTGCTGGAAGCCACGTTCGATGGACGGTGGGAAGATCTTCCACGTCCGTGTATCTCTGAATTTATCAGAGGTAATGGAAGCCACATGTACTCCCATGTTAGGGAGTCACACTAATGATTAAAATATGTAGGTGTATTTCTTGGGCTTGACTTGCATTCTACCTCAAATAACTTGTGCAGATGTCAAAGGATCTAACTTAAGAAAGGAATAAGAGGACAAGATTTGGATATTGTAACTAAGAACGAAAAAAGGAAAATAACTTCATACATTAACAGAAAGGAAGTATTTTTTCCATCCAGGGATTGTCCCCTGGGGAATAAGGAAACTTATCAGCATCTAACGGTGCATTATGAATGATCAGGGTTCCCTTTCTTTCAAGAGTTTCAAAGAGAAGCCACGTCTTCCATGCAATAACTGGAACCTAGTTTTGATTTTTAAGTAAAAGAGATAACCCTGTTAAGATGGAACGAAAACCAAAGATGGGGACGCAACTTTATTCGTAGAAACATGTGTCGCATGACCCGACCAAGAGGCTGCTGGAGGCACCCAGTTGACAACTAATGTTTGGTCGAGTTTTAACTTCAGGAGGACGGTTTTAAGTTGTCAAGCTGTGCAACATATCCACCTTTTTTGTAGTCAAAATGACTAATGCAAGGTTACTTCATGTGATCCAACTTACTGATCAATCCATACGAAAAATTCAGCTTGATTCCAGTCTAATGTTTATCTAATTAGTGGCAGCTTACTGATGAATTATTCTTATGCTCTCCAGATCTCTCCAGGAGCTGTTTCCAGGAATCGGAGGAGGCTGCTCATCATCCATGGGCACTCACATTTTTCTTTTCCTTTTTCTTTTGATTTTCCAACTGTTTGCCCCACATTAGAGTCGGTTGGCGATCGAGCAATGATTGACGCTGTTGAAATGATTGAAAAGCTGGTGCCTGATTAATCAACAAACTACACCAAGTAATTACGTTTCAAACTTGAATGGATTCCTTCTCCTTTCTATCACATTCTAAGTGGGTAATGCCTCTCCCTCTTCGAGTATAACTGAGGCAGGTTTTATGTGATCGTGTAAACAGACTCTGATTTGAACACTTTTTGGAACCTTTGTGGAAGCAACACTCAACACTTATTTCCAGGAAGTGGGCATCCACACAAACATGCTCTTACTGTTCCTTTGTTGTTTTTTTCTCTATTGATTATGCCTCTTCATTTATTTATAATAATCTTCACCATCATGGTAGTTGACATCAAGATCATCAGTCAATTCATCTTTTGTTGGATGTTAGTCCAGTGGACTCCAGGGTCTAATTAAAATCCATAAGCCAATTGCAGCCAACCGCACCAACACAGCTGGCATAGCCAAATCTCCTTAGTGGGATAAAGCAATTATCTTTTGGATTTCCAGCTTAATCGTTCCTGCAAATTCTTCCAAGGTCCTGCTTGTGAGCTTTGTGGAAAATATATCATTCTTTTCAAATCCTCAACCATTTTTTTAGGTGAATGAATCATAATTGATTCCAAAATTCCAAGTACATAATGAAAATTAGTTCCTATCTGCGTGTGTGTGTGTGTGTGTTTTATCTTTCTAGACCGAAATGTCTTTTGCTGCCAGTCCAGCCACAACAAACAATGCCTATTGCTTTCTCCTTTCATTGCTAACTGAGGGAGGTTTATATGGTAGTGTCGAGACGCTCCGATTTGAACTCTTGACTTTTGGCGGCGTGGAGGGGACACTTTAGACTCGTCTTTAGGCGGCGGAATCCCAGATCCACAAGCATGTCTAACCTTTCCTTTTCCTTTAGGTCTGCCTTTTGATACTTCAAGTTGAAATCAATCAATCCGCCCTCTTGTTGGATTCAAGTTTTCTGAGCCTGAATAAAATTAGAAGCCAATCAAGGGACACAGCTGTCAACTTCCCCTAGGCTTGCCACTGAGCGACGGCCCCCGACCTACCAGGCCAAAAAGTTGGGGTGAGTTCAATTAAAAAAAATAATAATAAATAAAAGAAAGCAGACAACGAGGATACATAATTGCACCAAACAGAACGAGGAAAGCTGCCACACGCAATGTCCCAGTGGGTAAAATATCCATGCGATTTCTTTTCTAAATTTTTAACAAATTCTTCTCAGATACTATCTGCGACGACCTTTTCCTAAAAAAAGATCCTTATCTCACATTCTAAACCGATTTGTATACTAAATGTTGAGTTATTTTATTTTATCGACGCCTACATTATTTCATAGACAAGCAATAAATATAACGAAAATTTTTTAATAAAAAAAAAGTAACTAACATGTAATATGACTATTTTATCGAGGGCACACCAAAGCAACACTTAAATACCATGAATACCAAGTTGTATATAAGGAAAGTGAAAACTACACCTAAGGCACATACGTTTCCTTAATCTTTCGCCTTTGGCCTAATATTCCCTCTGAAATTGTTTACATGCGATTGAAATTTAACTTCTCACATGTAAGAAGATAATCAAGCGTATCAGCAGCCTTTATACGACGGTAGAATTGTGCATGCACCGGATGTCATAATCTCATGGGGAGACAATGACCAAATTGATCGAAGTTGTACCAATGAGAGGGAGTTGGATGGCAGACTCCTCCTCGAACAAGCAAATATAATGGAGCCCGCTGTCGGCATCCTTCTCTCTAGTAAAACAGGTGAAGGATCATAGAACGGACACTTTCTGATGGAGCTGTGCGCCCAATTTCTACGGCCCTGTGTAACCACATTGGGATAACCACATCGTCCAGCTGATTGCCGCAGTCTGCGGTGGCTCAGGACCCCCCCGAAAAAAAAAAAAAGGAAGCGCGAAGAGCCTGACAAAGATTGACGTAGTCTGGAACGGAGGACTCGAGTAGGATTGATAAGGACGATAGAAGGATGTGAACTCCTACCTGAGTTAGCCCCACCCTCTCGGAACTATCAGTTCCTGAAGGATTCAAATGCTGGTTAAACCACTACTCCAATGAATAATGTCGTTAAAAAGAAAAATGAGTTCTCTCAATATTTATGAGATTCCAAATAAATCAATCTTCTGGATCTGTTGTGCCAGCTATCAGAAAGTTGAAACGTAGAGATGCATGGTCCGTTGAAGTCACACCTTGTTAACCAGAAAGAGAACAAAACAATATAAATCGTTCTTTCTTTCAACTCCACAGTAATCGAAGGGGGAGCAAGATTTAACTCATGCTTATATTTTCTTTTCTCTGTATGTTATTCAAATATTTGTGCTTTCTTAAGCACTGTGATCAAGGCCTCTGAACGGTTCACAGAATTCAACAGCAATCCGAGCACGAGGATTTAAAGGTCATAATGACATGAATTTCTTACAAGGCCATCTATCCCAAAATTCAAACATGATTTACAAAAAATGGGAAGCCATAAGAGGAAATAAGATTGATAGAACTATTGTCAGTTATATAATATTTGATTCCTTTTTTAAGATCTATCGAAAAGGAAAAGTTTGACGAGAATACGTGCGAAGGTAGCACCAAGGGGGGAGTACTAGGATTGGGTAAGCAAAGCAAGACTTTTTGTAAGTCCCGTAACTTTTATCTTTTGTGACGAGACAAATGGCTTCCGATACTTCCATATCATCTCGAATATTTGTAGGATGGAAGTTTTTCCGTAATTCAATTTCCCTTATCCCTGCTTTGTCAGCGTTGTATCATTCTCCACTATGTTTACGCCTATAAATGCATACCGACTATCAGACATGCGGAGCCACTGAGTTCTCTAACGCTCTCTCTCTCTCTTACTTCTAGCCCCACCATGGGTACTGCTATTGAATCTGAACACCCTGTGAGTTTTGGCCCCCCTAGAGGCTTTGTCACCAAGTTGAAATCGGACCTCAAGGAAACTCTCTTCCCCGACGATCCGTTCCAGCAATTCAAAAATGAAAAACCAGGCGGCCGTGTCAGAAAAGCCCTACAATACTTCATGCCAATCTTCGAATGGCTTCCCAAATACAATTTACGTTTACTACGTTATGACATCCTGGCAGGCATCACAATTACAAGTCTTGCGATACCACAGGGAATCAGCTATGCAAAACTTGCAAATCTTCCTCCAATCATCGGGCTCTGTAAGACACATGCTCTTTGACGTTACATAACATCTTCAAGCTGTAATAAAATTTTATTTGAACTCGTAAAACTCAAGATATTTGGTACTTTGTCGTAGATTCTAGCTTTGTTCCGCCTCTTATATACGCTATCTTCGGGAACTCGAAGTATCTTGCTGTGGGAACGGTAGCAGCATGCTCCTTGCTCCTTCAGGCAACCATTTCACAGGTAGTATCGCCAAAAGACGATCCGGCATTGTATCTCCACATGTTTTTCACGGCAACTTTCATTACAGGCATCTTTCAGACGGCTCTAGGTTTTCTGAGGTAAAAGGAAGAGAAAGAGGATTGTTACTTACACGTTGCAAAACAAAGCAAAACAAACAGAATAGTGTTATTTCTTTTTTTGGAAATATTTATTAGCCTCATCATTCATTCCATAATAATGTTACAGTAATTATTATATGCCTGCTAACTAATTAATCATGAATTTTGCAGGTTGGGGATTTTAGTGGATTTTTTATCGCATTCCACGATAACTGGCTTTATGGGAGGAACGGCGACCATAATCTGCCTGCAACAGCTTAAGGGCTTTTTCGGGTTGACACATTTTACGACAAAAACGGACGTCGTAACTGTCATGCACACAATACTCAAGAACAGAAAGGAGGTTTGTGAGAAAAGACCCTCAGACAAAAAGCAAACATAGTGTTTTCCTTCGCTTTTCTTTATTCCAAACAAGCCGTGGTTAAACCAAACTACCATTCCAATTTGTACAGCTCTCCCAGCCCTTGAACGATCCCCGACCCATCCAAAGTGGTCCTCACAAAAGCAAAAATAGTTTTTCCTTTGCTTTTCCTTTTCCAAATAGGTATGAAAAGTTGGTGTTCGGTTGAATCCCACGCTAATTAGCCCACTTTGCGAAGTGATCATTACCCGACATGACAATAATATGAACAGTATCTCCAACAGGAGTATTTGTTTCAGATAACAGATTGTCCACATGGAGATCCCATGAAAATTAAGACTCGTGCACACGGCTTCATGTTATTTTATGGAAATATAACAAAACATAGATGTAATTATTCGTATAACAACTAGACATGTAGCCATGAGGACTCTAGGCCATTTTAAAGTTTTTCCGATGATGCCTTCCCTCTCAGCCATGCCTAGCTTCATCCCTGATAACAACATCCTTCAGAAATGGACGCGGATAAATGACCTCGATCTAGAAGAGACACAAAATTATTGTATTTGGACTCTTGGCGTAGCATTCATCATCTTATACTATATTGTCTTATGGTTTAGACAATAATATCAAAAGATGATAAGGACTTTCCTCTTTGTACAGTGGAAGTGGGAGAGCGGAGTGGTAGGAATAACTTTCCTGGCTTTCCTCCAATCAACTAGATATGTGGTATTCTTTCTCTCTCTCTTCTTCCCTCTCTCCCTCTCGCTCGCACACACCGAGACTGTCGTTATGAAACTGGTTGTAATTTTGCAGAAAAAGAGAAATCCAAGGCTATTTTGGGTATCAGCTATTTCTCCAATGGTCACCGTTGTAGTTGGCTGCTTGTTTGCTTACTTCGTCCACGCGGAGGACCATGGTATCCAAATTGTAAGAGCAAATGTCTTCTTCTTCTTTTTTTCTTTTTTACTTTTTTTCTTTTTCCTTTTCTTTTTCGTTTCTATTCATGTCAAACATGCATGGATCCTTCCCCTAAACCCTCAAAATCAGTGACATAATTAGCATACTATTCAGCAACTTTTCTTATGAATTTAATTCTTATCTGCACTGTTAACTTTCACTTGTCATATTTATGTCAGGTGGGACATCTGAAGAAAGGAATAAATCCTTCTTCAATTAGCTTATTAACCTTTGATTCGAAATATCTTCCAACGTTAATAAAAGCTGGTATCGTAACAGGCCTTATAGCTCTAGCAGTAAGTACTCAGTTTCTTATCTCCATCACTTTTTCCTTGAAATAAATAGTAAAAAAAAGTAAGTGTACGTTTATGCTCCAAAATAATTCATGCAGGAAGGGATCGCAATTGGAAGGAGCTTTGCGATGATTAAAAATGAACAAGTTGATGGGAATAAGGAAATTATAGCGTTTGGCTTCATGAACATCGTTGGATCTTTGACTTCATGCTACTTGACAACCGGTACGAATCGTATGATCGTTTTTGGTTCAAGGTTGATGAAATTGCAGTTAGTGATTTTCCAAGTATATGTGGTCGTGATGCAGGACCCTTTTCGAAGACTGCTGTCAATTTCAACGCTGGAAGTAAGACGGCGATGTCAAACATAGTGATGGCTATCTGCATGGGGCTTACACTTCTGTTCTTGGCTCCTGTATTTCGGTACACCCCTCTCGTTGCTTTGTCTGCCATTATCATGTCGGCGATGTTTGGACTTATCGACTATCAAGCGGCTTATCACCTCTTCAAGGTTGACAAGTTCGATTTCCTCATTTGCATGGCTGCCTTCTTCGGTGTTGCATTCATAAGCATGGATGTGGGCCTCATCCTTTCGGTAAGTATTACGTTTTTCCTCTCGAAAACATACGCATATATTCTGCTTCAGTCTTATTTATGTCACTGAGGCATAAGATTGAAGTTAAAGAGAAAAGGGTGAAGGAAGAGGAGATGATATGACTGCTCTGGTTCATACCATCGAGTTAATTAACCAATTATAGCGTCGTTAATAATTTAAAAAGTCCAATTTCCAATTTTAAAAATATCTTAATTATGTTATTTCCAACTACAATTTGTCCTTCAGGTTGGACTTGGTCTAATCAGAGCACTTCTGTATGTGGCAAGGCCGCCGGCCTGCAAACTTGGAAAAATTCCAAACGGAAATGCTTTCCGTGACGTTGAACAGTATCCAGGTTCAACAAGTGTCCCGGGGATGTTAGTTCTACAGCTTGGTTCGCCGCTTTACTTTGCCAATTGCACCTACCTCCAAGAAAGGTAATTTCATGCATTGTCAACAGTATACAATAGTACCCCTGAAATATTGTTTGTTTCTATGTAAAGTTTATTTCTAAACCGTTTCACTCAAATTTTGGGTAGGATTTTAAGGTGGATCCGCGACGAACAGCCTATTTCGGATTCTCAAGGGTACATTCTTGAGCATGTCCTATTGGATTTGACAGGTAGGGATGCTTGCGTAGTAGGTGGGGTTTCGGATTTTCGAAAAAAAAAACTTTTGAATTGGCAAGGATAGAGTAGGTAAAACCTTTGGATTCTCAACGTAGTTCTGAATTTTTAAGAACAAAGAACAACTAAAACAGTCGCGTCCATTTAGTTATCACTTCTGACCGATCTCATACGCGTTTTTGTAGGTGTTACATCAATTGACATGACCGGCATCGAAACGTTAATTGACGTACAGAGAAGTTTGCACGCCAATGAGATAAAGGTACTACTATAACTTATTATGGACCAGCAGAAAGGAAGGGTTGAGGAAGTGTATGCTTGTTAACTTGTTCGTCTTTTCCAGATGACATTAATAAACCCAAGGATTAAGGTTATGGAGAAGATGATAGAATCCAAATTCATAGACACCATTGGGAAGGAGAATGTCTTCTTATCCATCAAGGATGCAATTGAAGCACGTCGGTTTTTGCTTCATAAATCAAAGCAACACAAAGGTTCTTCTGCAGAAGACGCTACTGTTGTTTAAGATGGTGGCTTCCTGGCTGTGAAAGAACAAGGGTTGTGTAATTATCACTATTAAGGCTTTGGGAAAGACTGGGCCAAAATAGCTCTTTAAAACTTCATCAGAAAATAGTTGACATATTTGTGTAACATATATATATGTGTGCTTAAGTTAAGGAAATGGTTATTTATTACAACTTTGGGTGAAATCGACCCCATCACTGGTATGCTTCATGGTCTCCTCATGGATATGCATTCTTTTGATTAGCACTTGTGGCAGTTTGCTAAGGAAGAAATAGTTTTCTCCTCACTTTTTATCCATAGGTTAAATTCCAAACTCCATTCACATAAATGAAAAACACTATTTGACCAAATAATTGATTGCACATGTACAAATTCATGTTGGCTATGTTTCAAAGTTAAACTTACTCATGCAGTAGCTTCTTTTTTATTTTGGTTTCCAAGTTTTGTGAGAGTTGAAAAAGGCGACACCTTTTCATTTTGTTTTAGTAGGCTAAGCCACCTGTATAGCCTAACAAGTAGCAAACCCAGTGTGAGGATGTCTAGTGAACTCAGGTTCAGATTTTGTATCCCACAAGGTGCCCACCATGTTGTGTTTGGGTGAGCGACAGAATGACCTTATTCGCTTTCTAGCTGTGTCTCATCCCCTAGTTGATTATAAAGAAGAACACACAAAGGAGACAAAGTAGAGTTATTCAGCAAAAACTAAATGTAGTTTAGCATACATGTCAACTGACCTACCAACTCAGAATTAACAACTCTAACTGTCTAAAGTATTAGTCGGTCAGTTAGCGTAACTCTCAAATTAGTTGTAGATTTATTGTAATTGTAACTTAAAGTACAAAGACAAAAGTGCACTTGTAAAGCACTATAAAAGGGCACGATTGCCTCTGTATTCCTCACGCTTTAGAAATACAATAGCAAAGCTTTATTAGGCACTCTCACCTCTCTCAGTTCCTCTAGTTTTCAAAATTCTTATGGTATCAGAGCAGAGCCTTCTACTCTGCTGCCCTAAGCGTCACCCATGGAGGACAAATTGGCATTTCCTTTCCCCATCGAAGTTAATGTAGCAAATTTCATCTCGTTAAAGCTAAACAAGATGAACTACATTCCTTGGGCCACTCAAATGCAATGCCTCTGCCGCACTTATTGTCTAGTTGGATTCATCACTTGCAAAGTCATTCCACCTTCTTGCACATGTCTTGTCGATGGTAAGGAAGCAATCAATCCAACCTTTGCTCAATGGGAGCAGAGTGACAATCTAGTGCCTTTGCTCAAAAAGTTGCCTCTCTGAGGAAACTCTCAAACTTGTATTTAATGTTAATTATGTCGTGCCCGTTTAGACCAAACTTACCGATCATTTTGTTCGGCAAACTGGAACTCGTGAATATGAGCTACATAACAAACTCTAGAATCTGCGTAAGGATCGTAAGAATTTGTCTAACTATCTAGAGGAATTTCATACTCTATGTAATCAACTAAGCATTATGGGGAAACCATTTAGCAATTCAGATAAAACCTTTCAATTACTTCAAGGATTAGGAAAGGAGTGTGAATCCTTCCTTGATGCCCACCATATTCATTATCATCCAACTCTAAACCATTCAACTACCTTCTTTACTCAATGTTCCAATTGTGCTGGTAGATCATCTAGTAGAGGCAAAGGTCATTCATCCACCTCTTTCTCCTCACAGGGCAAAGGTTTCCGCCCTTCCACACAAAGTAGCAACAAAACTACTAAACATTATACCAACTCCTCCAAGCAATAGTCTGACACCCCAATTATCTATCAAATTTGCAACAAGAAAGGTCACTCTGCCATGGATTTTTTAGACATTTGACATTCCTTAGGCCCTTACCACCATGCACCTGAATGAGCAAGCCATTGATTCAAACAACTAGATCCCTAATTGTGGTGTCAATGTACATATGGCATCTTCAGCTGGTAAGTTAATTTATGCCTCTCCCTATCATGGTCTTGAGAAGATCCAAGTAGGTAATGGAGAATTTATGGATGTTTCACATTTCGGTTTTGGCCTTTTGCCACATACCAAAGTCCCTTTGCATATGTCATGGTTGCTCCACAAATTTAGAAAAATCTTCTTTTTGTTTCTCGATTAATGGTAGACTTCCCTTGCTATTTCATTTTCACTAAAGACCTATTTTATATTAAGCATCTACAGATACATAAGACACTAGCAAAAGGAATCAGGCATAAGGGACTCTACATGATTCTAGAAAATAATTTCATATCCTTTTCTCCATTCGACAGAGCTCTTTGGACCTTCCAACATGGCATCGCAAGCTTGGTCATCCTGGTGATGTAGTTCTCAATGCTCTTCAACAAGAAAATAAAATTACAATAAGGCCCAAAGGAGAATCTAGTAAACTTTTTTTTTTTTTTTTTTGCAATATGTGTCAGCTTAGCAAAAGCTAAAGAGTTATTTTTCCTTTTTTTGAAACTTAATCTGTAAAACCACTTGAGAAAGTCCATAGTGATTTGTGGGGTCCTTCTCCCATTGCTTCACATTAGGGATTTTGGTTTTACCTTTTGTTTGTTGATGATTGTACACTGTTTTCATGGATTTTCCCTTTGAAACAAAAATCTATAGTGTTCCATGTCTTTGTGAAATTCCACTTGTTAGTTGAAAAGCAATTTAATGCTTCTATTAAAGTTTTGTAGTTAGATGGTAGTGGTGAATATCTGAGCAATGATTACAGTCTTATCTTGCAAATAATGGCATTCAACATAGGTTATCATGTCCTTATACTCTTGCTCAAAATAATGTAGTTGAGAGGAAAGATCGTCATGTTGTTAAGCTAGGATTAGCAATGCTATATAAAACTCAATTACCAAAATCATTTTGGCTTGAAGCCTTCACCATAGCAATTTACTTGATAAATCGCTTAACTTTTCCACGGCTTAGGAATTCATTACCCTTCTTATTGCTCTATTAATCAAAACCCAATTACTCTTATTTTATAGTGTTCAGGTGTTCATGTTTTCCATATCTAAGAGACTATTCCAGTAACAAGCTAACATAGAGGTCTTTACAATGTGTATTTCTTGGCTATAATGATCTCCACAAAGGTTATTGTTGTCTCCATCATCCAGACATGTACTTTTTGATGAAACAATTATTCCTTTTACAACTTCAGCTCCTCAACAAGTCACTCCTGGCACATATGTTGAATTCTCACATCAAGCTTCCAACTCCAGTAGGCCACAATCTTCTACATCATCCAATCCACATTTTACTCCATATCAAAAATAACCAATGTCGTGTCTTACAAGTTATACCACACTAACTAGCTCATATCCGGCTACTACAACCACTTTACAGAACACTAGTACTCCTTAATCCAACCTTGATACCATCATTCCCCATCCAACACCACCATTGTCATGCTCTGATCATTCTGTTGCACCAACTTGTTCATACCTAGCTATTGCAACACCCAAATATTAATCTTTCCCTATCCAACATAACCACTACCATGCTCTAAACAATCTCCAAGACCATCTTACTCAAATCCAGCTGCTACAACATCTTTGCAGCACACAAATATTAATCCATCCAACTTAGAGACTATCTTTCCTCATCCAATACAACCACTGCCATGCTTTGCAAAATCTACTACACCTCTTACTTTAATCTAGTTGTTGAAACTACTTTACAACATCTTACCTTTAACTCCTTAAGCTATCCTTTCACAACTCCCCTAACTACTCAAACTTCCCTGGATCATCCCATCACTTCCACTTCCTTTACCAAACCCTAATCTCCTTTTTGCTTCGATTAGTGTGAGCAGGATGCCTCAAATAGTCCTATCTCCACTCAAACACCCTCTATGCTTAGTCTACCTTAGTCTACCTGCTACACCTTTTCATTCACCAACTTTAGTTTCAATTCTTCCTCCTACCTTGCCACCTTCACCTATGAAAACTAGAGCTCAACATGGCATAATCAAACCAAATCCAAAGTATGCTTACTACCATTTCTTCATGCATTGATGCATTCCAGCCAGGATTCTTGGATACACCAGTTTACATGGAATAGCCTTCGAGCTTCATTGCCAAATATAATCCTATTGTTATATATCATCTACATAAGGCTTTGTATGGTCTCAAACAATCACCACGGGCCTAGTATGACATATTTAGTTTCTGCTTTTTAGAGTACGATTTTTTTTGCTCTACCTTTGATTCCTCTCTTTTTTATCTACAATCATGGAGATATTATAATTTGGTTGCTCTTGTATTTGGATGACTTATTTGTTATGGGAAATTTACCTCAATATGTTACTGCTTTAATTGAGCATTTGTAGTCTCAATGTCCACTTAAAGCCCTTGGTGTTGTTCATTTCTTTCTTAGGATAGAAATTGTCTCTATACCTAAGGATATGTTCTATCACAAAGACAATTCATCCTTGATATTCTTCAAAGGGAATTTATGTTATATTGTAAACATATAGCAACTCCATTGGCTACCAAACCTCCTACACTTCTCAATTCCATTCATGCTTGCTCTACTCCTTCATTGTTTCGAAGTACACTTGGTGCCTTGCAGTATTTAACCATTACTAGGCCAAAGTTGGCCTTTCCAATCAACAAGTTGTGTCAAGTGATACATTCACCAACAACTTGGACTTTCATAATCTTAAGAGACTGTTGTGATACTTGTGGGGCACCCTCTCAGTTAGACTAAGAATTCACTCTCATAGTTCCCTAAACTTATGTGGATACAATGACTTTGATTGGGCTGGTTGTAAGGCTACTCAATGATCAACTTCTAGATATTGTTTCTATTTAGGTAGTAATCTTATTTCATGAAGCTCAAAATGTTAGTCTATGTTGAAAGTAGGGTGTTGTCCCGCATTGGAAGTAAAAGGATGGGTCTATGGTCTTATAAGTGATGAGAATTCTCTACCTAATGTCTTAAGATTTTGGGATGGGCCCTCACACTCTAATATGGTATCAAAGCCAAGGATGGACCTTCGCTTCGTAAACCCCCACGTCCCAAAGTTAAGCTTTAATCTACTTGCAATGCTTATGTTAGCATGTAAGTGAGGGGGAATGTTGAAAGTAGGGTGTTGTCCCACATTGGAAGTGAAAGGATGGGAATATGGTCTTATAAGTGATGAGAATTATTCACCTAATGCCTTAAGGTTTTGGGATGGGCCCTCACACTTTAATAGTCCACCATAGCAAAATCCTTTGTAGAAGCAAAATACCAATCTTTGGCATCTACAACTACAAAATCGACTTAGCTATGTGCTCTTCTACGTGATATGGATGTTAGTCAACCTCGCTCCACTCCTATCTACTGTGATATCTTGCAGCTCTCAAGTTAACAACAAAACCAACCTTCCATGGTCGCACAAAGCATTTGGAAATTGATTTCCACTTTGTACCATAAAAGGTGGCACTAAAACTCATTACTACAAGGTATATTTTGACCAAGCAACAAATTGCCAACATCCTCACTAAACCACTTTCCAAGCCCACATTTTTGTTTCTACGAAGCAAACTTAGACTAATCTCTACTCCAAGTTTGAAGGGGACTGAAGAAGAACACTCAAAGGAGATATAACGGAGTTATTCAGTAGAAACTAAAAGCAATTCAGCATACACATCAACTGACTTGCCAACTTAGCATTAACAGTTCTAACTATATGAGGTATTAGTTATCTAGTTAGCATAACTCTCAAATTAGTTGTAGATATGTTGTAACTGTAACTTAAAGTACAAAGACAATATTTCACTTGTAAAGCACTATAAAAGGGAACGACTACCTCTATATTCCTCACGCTTTAGAAATACAATAGCAAAACTTTACTAGGCACTCTCACCTCTCTTAGTTCCCCTAGTTTTCAAAATTCTTTTGATTGGGTGGGAAATTATAAAGGAAACAACAACGTAGGAAATGAAGACCTCACCAAAAAGTAGAAGCCATTGCTTTTAAATGATTCTAATGAGATTGTTTCTTTTGGAAACAACATGAAATATCAATGGCTAGAACAAACAAAGATATCACAAGCCTAAGGGACAACCAGTCCCCCAAGGCTAAGTAGACCCACCCTTTAGTCCCCAAAAACTTTTTTTTTCCCCAAAAAAACACATACACATGCACTCATTTGGTGTTGAACATGAAACTAAGAGGTCCTAAATAGTGCATGCCTCAATTGAGTCCAAGGATGACCTGCCACTTATTCTACATCTTAGGTAGTTATATGAGAGTTAAAAATTCTATGGTTTTCAATTATTTGGGTGAAATAGTTTGGACTCTTAATACTTAGTCCTCCAATAAATATTACCCTCAACTAATCACTTTGCATGGTCTAGGATGCAATTTTAATAACGATGAGTTGTTATTCCCCGAAAGCTTTCAAAAACTAACAAAGCAAGTTCTTGTGGCGAATATTGGTATAATCAGTTGTCAGTTTCGACTTTACAAACATTTCTGTCATTCCTACGTAAGAAAATGATTACGATATTCATGTATTAATGCTACAATAGGTTGTAAAGGTCAGAGTTTAGTGCCTCATGAAGCTTCCTTGTGGAATCGACAAACTGCTTGTAATGGCAAAAAGATCACGTCAAAGGTATGGAAAATATAGCCTATAAATCCATCAAGATAAATGACAATAACTTGGTGCTCAGTTTTCTATTAATGTAGTATTTAGTCCACACATGATGGCCAAAAGGCGTTTACGTTTATGGAAAACTACTAGCCATTTTGCCGCCTCTCCAGCGGCTTTCGAGTGGCGGTCCAGGCCTGTGAGAGGAGGGGAGCCTGATCCTATTTCTTGGGGCGAGCTGGCTTTAAATAGACTGTTGGGCTCAAGCCCCGACGGTATTGCGATGTAATCGAGGCAGCTCGGCTCAGCTCATTTTAAAATCAATATTGAAGGGCCAAACACGGGAACAAGGCATAAAGCTCGTGGAATTCAAGGATGAACACCTTGATCTAAAACCTGAGAGTCTTAGCACACAAGATAAGGAAACATCTTTAAGTCACTGGAGTACATAACTAGTTCTCTTCTATGGAATATATACTTGTAATATCCTGAGAAGAGGAAGTATAAACACATCAAATAGTATTCAGGAAATTGGGTCTTGCAACAAAATAAGCTACTTGATTATTTGGGCCATGATCTTGAGCATTGCATCAAAGCAAGCCGTTACTCTTGTGATAGAGCTCTAGAAAGATAAGGAAAAACACGTAATAACTCTTCTATGGTATGTGTCCTTGTAATGTCCCGAGAAGAGGAAATATAAACACCTCTAATAGGGTATTGAGTAATGTATATATTGGGAGATGACGTCAGCAAACAGGTTTTTCATTGAGATTAACAAAGAGGAGGGACAGTTGTCTTCTACATCAACCTAAAGTTGCAATTACTACAATAATTGCATCTGTTGGGAAGTAGACGTATGTCAACAAACTTTCTCCAACTCAACAATCTTTTTTTATATATAAAAGACTTAGGTTCACCTCTTTTTAAAATACCTTTTTAAGGAGAATGGTGGTTTAAGCTTATAAAATACATTACAAATGCTCTTTTTCAATTTGATATTCTATTGTCTAATATTCTTTCACAGTCTTAGCTTAATTTTTTTATCAACAAATGATTAGCTCATTTTTTTAGAATTGGATTGGATTACACAGAAAAAGAACTAACTCTAATATCATGTAAAAGACCTAAATTCATCTTTATTCAAAAGACCTTATTGAAGGGAAAGGTTGATAAACAAACGTGATTGTTATATGCTATCTTTAATGCCCTTATTGTGCTTTATTCACTGTGTTTTCTTTGTCTGTAGCAATATCAATGTTTTTGTGTCATGGATAAGTAAAGATGCTGTTATTCTCCCATACCTAATGATTTGAATTGAACCAACTCTATTAGGTTTTTTATTAAGTAGATAAATACACCTGATGTAATGCTTTGTCTTTTAGCTGCCATTGCCATATTCACATTTTAAGTTTCAGAAGTCCTTAAGTGACTTAAGCTGTTTCCCTGCGTAACGAGCTTGACTTCGATTTATGGCTGTACTCTGTTTGAAACGGATGGCATGCGTGTTTAAGTTTGATAATTGTTTCTGAGATGGAACTGGGTCTTGATTTGAAAGTTGAAAATATTTCTTTCCTGTTCCCAGATACTGTTTATCACATCTTCTAATCTATTCCGTATGAAAATAGACTGACATGGATAGGTCTGAATTCTTCCTTCCGGTTTCTTGTTTTGGCTGAGATGGCAATACCGCGCCACATCACTGGTCCCATGCAGCCAGCTCTTTCCCTGCTGTCATACACTAATCTTCAGGTTAGAGTTTCTCTTGGCAAAATCTTTTTGTCTTTATTTGCATTATACTACACAATTCTATTCACTTGTTGAACTGTTCACCTGTAATGTGTGGTTCGTTTGCAATCTGGAGACTATCTTTCCAAACCATTATTTTTTCCTTAAAAATATTGGTAGCCGATAGCTTCATTATATAAGCTTCAATTATTTGGCACTCAAGAGATCATCTGGTCTGCAAACAAGGTCTCAATTTCAATTAAAATGGTCTGAAAAACTTAGAAATGTAGCCGTTGCAAATTATCACAGTTCATCACTCTTACTGCGTTTGCTTATTTAATGATGCAATGGTTCGTTGGCAGAGTTTGATCCTAGGGTTTAAATTATCCTGTTTTCATAACTTGCCAACGTCCTACCGGAATCCTCCAAATGATTAAACGATAATTTATCTCTCACCCATGGCTATCATCTTTCACTAAACCAATAAAGTTTGTATTGAAGTAATAAATGCCTCGCATGGGGAACTATGGTGCCCAACAGCTGAGTATGTAGGTTGCCATCCACTAATTTTCAAATTTGCGCTGTACATCATCAGCATGTCTGGTATGCCGAACTGTGATCCATCCATCCATTCCATTCCATTCCATTTGCTAATATTATTATTATCATTATTATTTTGGCTATGTTTCATTGGTTCCTTATTGTCTTTTTATTGGTTGGTAGAGCAATCTGTGTCTTTCTTTAATTTTACTTGCAAGGTGACCTGTATCGGTTCTTTATGTACAACCCAAAAGTGCCCCCAAGTGTTTGTTTATGTTACTAGTTATTCTCGTGACACGTACACCTTTATAGATAAGAACCACCCGAACCAAAAAACATACCTCCCGGAGATCTTCGAAGATTTTCATCAATCATTTTGTATCCTGACTGTCATCTGGAGGTCAGATAGAGGCAACTCAAGGAACCTGTCGCTTCTGGTGGCGGGTGTTTCTGTGGTTGAGTAGAAATCCTAAACATAAGATGTATGGTACAACACAATTAGCTTAGGATATTGAAGAACTTGATATGTATTATGGTTCAGCATAAAGATGTTTATTTTTGTTCTACATGTTCTACCCTCCTTATACAATGCTTTTGTTGGTTCTCGTGTGTAAGCTTTTTTTATCTTCTGTTTCCGTAACCTTCTCTTTATCTTGCGCCATTATTAAAGATGTCCCCAATCATAGTCAATCATTTGGTTCTCTTTCTAATTAGCGTAGTCTCTAGAGCAAACAAAGTGGTTGCGAATTTAAGAATATTAAAGAAAAAAATGGGTTATGGCTTTTTAATTTGCTTTCTCATTTTTTGACCTTCTGTGTGGCAGTCAGGCATGGAAGCTAAGCTGGCAATAACAAGGTCGTGTTTTTTTTCGGCTGTAAGGTTCGCCGTGTATGCTTTTGAAACAAATGCTTTTGTCAATATATTAAGAGTCGCTAGCTCAACTTGCAGACAGATTCCTGATCACCTCAATTCAGAATGGAGCTTCTCAAAAGCACTCGATTAAAAATAAAAATAGAAATAAAATAAAAAGATGAAAGTGGTTGCTCAAATAGTTTAAAGTAAAAGGCAGCTTTTGCTCCAAAGGAGCAGTATAATATGTAGGACAAGTAGTTTGCTAGAAAGCACCTAAATGGAGTAGTTTCGCATGTCGTCATAGGCAAACCTTGGTCCTTAACAAAAGGTATCGTCTCATCTCCAATGCTACCGAGTTCCTGATAAGATGAGAAATCTCGCACATGGCACAGCTCAGTTTCCCGAGTTGGGGACCACTTAGGCCCTTTTGCTGTCTTGTGGTTGGTACTCTTCCTTTTGCCTTTCGGTAATTCACCGAACCAACGCATATTTCTCGGTCATTCTGCCTCAGAGCCCTTTCTACTCGTGGGAAAGATCTTGTTGCTGTCGCGGGTCCATTGGGCAGTTCAGCATTCGCTCGTGACCACCAATTCTTTTATTCTAAATTAAAGTCACGGTGGCCCCGGGTCTACTTGGGCTCTTCACCCACTCGTTCCGTCCCCCCGTAGGAAATTCAAAGGTTAAGGCGGAGAAAAAAGAATAAACACGATTGAAAAAGACGAGTGCGAAGAAAAGTAAAAGGCAAAGGTAAAAAGACATTTCAGAAAAAGGGTCGAATTAAAGTTTGAGGGGGCGACTTTGAACCTAAAAGGGCGTTCATCATCTTATGTGACTTCAGCGGCACTACAAAACGTGAATCACGTACCCTCACGCAAATTCGGCACTTAAAAGATTGCACATTGTCTGAACTTCTACACTTATTGCTCAATAAACTGTGAGTTTGGTCCTTTCCAAGACCTCCCACAATGCTTCAGGGGTTTATTTTTTACCGTTTAAATTTTCATCACCCCTGATATTGACACAAGAAGACACGGACACTGAGGGTTGAGAGCTTTTATATTATTGTTCATTCGAGGATGGACGAATTGAACAGTTCTCTGCAATTGTGTGAGACAAGGACCCCACACTCTGGAAGAGCATGGGACCCTCTTCAGAAGTCGTATGATTTTCTTATGGCTCTTTTGGCCCGCGCCGCTCAGTTTCCTCCCTTCGGAGAAGCTCGAAAAATATATAAAAGGAATGGAGACAAAAGCCCTGCCGACGAAATGCCGCAAGAAAACTGTGCAGCACTTCTGAAATTCCGCATATTTGCGTCCGCAATTGGCGTGGATTCTTCTATCCTTTTCTTTATTTTCCTTTTGTGTTATTGTTATTCCATTACTTTAATCCGTAGCTTCTCTTCTTTTACCTTCTTTCCTATGTCTCCGTCCACGCGCTTTTCTTTTGCGAGTACTTTACCACTATTCCCGTTTCCCTTTACTGTTCTCTTTCTCTTTTGGTATTTTTATTTTATTTTAAAGTGCCGCTTGCCATACAACCTGGCGAGTAACAGAATAGATTGCTCAACTCCTAGCCGAATATTGCGGCAATGACTTTCTTCTTGAAGCAAAATTTACGGAAATGATTGCTGTACTTTGCCGTCTCCATGTGATCCGGCTCCGTCATCATGCAATCCATATCAGGATTTATTTATACAGATACGTGTAACTCAAGCTTGTATAATAGATTGTATTATTAATGTAGGAATATGCTATCATCAGAAACCAAAGACATATATATATATGAGTTTTTCTTTTTCTATTTTCTGGACTCAACTTCGGAATGTCCAAGTGGCAGTGATTTTGAAACCACCCCCCGCGGTCTGAGTGGTTTAGTCAACATTCAATATGATATGAGAGGCCTGGAATAAGTCTCCAGCCACGTGGGCCCCGCCCACTTATTCCCCCATAGGGGGCGTGGAAGAACTGATGCCGCGGGTGTTGCTATACTCCACACGTGTCCTAACGTAGCTTCTCCGATGACTTGCCGGCTGGCTTTTGTCCTACACTAATGTCGTCATTAGCACGCAATCTTCAGTCTCCATCTACTTCATGTGGGCAAGCTTTGCAGGCAACTAACCACCGTTTCATCTTTTTTTATTGAGGTCGACAAAATGGGTAAAAACTTGGTACTCTTGTTGAAAAACTAGGATGGAGTAAGAAATTCTTTTGTTACGAGGATTTTTGAAATTATATTATATTATATAAGGGTTCACAAGTCAATCTCTGACCTAATAAAGAGCATTCATAATATAAGCAGTATATCGTTCGTTTAAACTAGTAATACTCAAAACTTAATTATATGATTTTTTATATGTTAGAGATTGCCGAATAATATTAATTATAAGTTACTAGCATTTCAAGAGGGGTTAAAAAAGGTGTATGCTTTAAGGCATGAAGGATTTTTAACGTGTTGCCCACACCGCAATTTGCTAATATATTTCTCCTCGAATGGACAACAATATCTCCGGCATACTTTTGCCCACATAAGATGTTTGTTCAACACTTTGGTCGTTTTGATACGTTCTTAATTGCTTCAAAAGTCAGGAACCAATATTTTCGTACACTTTATGCTAAGTTTTAAAAAGAGAATCAAATCACTGTTCAAGAATGTATATTTAAATCTTACCATATAATGCTATTTTCGCTTGTCCTAGGAGTGATTCCTCTTCCTAGCAACTTCTAACTTTAACTGCGGACACGTATTCTTGACCACCCTTATATCTGTTACGGGCAATTTTTTTTATTTTTTATTTTTTATTTTTAACAAGGGAAAAACAAAAAACAAAAGGAAAGGACATGTGTTCGTCAAAGTTGCAAAAAGGAACAGAATAACTTGGGAATAACACAATCAAGCTCTTCTGGAATTCCACCTTTTAGTTTTCGTAACAAACAAACGAATAGTTGATTCTGTAGTGGCAACTTCTACTTATGTGGGCAAATCATTTGAAAGCTTCCCCAGGCTTGTATCACAACGTACACGTTTACTTCGCATTTTAGTCTTTTATTTGCCAATACTTCTTTGGCCCTGTTTCTTGTATCAGATTGCGGGAAAATCTGCTTTCCGTTTTCTTTAGAACTTTGATCTGCATTGTTATTAATCGTAATTTATATTTAACGATGATCATAAGAAACTGAAGATAAGAGGAGACAGCGGGCCAGCAAGGAAAGCACCCACCAGCAACTCCATCTGAATTCTTTACCAAATGATTACTTAAGCAAAAGCGCGTGAACGGTCGGTGGGGCAATTTAAATTCTCTAGGGGCGTTTTAGTCTTTCCAAAGAAAAGTCCCGCGGAGACGATGCCGTGCGCGTTGACGCGGACGAGGACGCGGTGCACCACACGAAAGTGGAGCCCTCCCCTTTCCGCCGACGATCCAGCCGGGCAGGACGTGACGCGTGGGACCCAAACGCAATTGCATGGTGTCGTTTTCCTACATCGGACAGTTTATGTTGCTCTCCTGTCGGGACCCACACCCTTTGCTCAAAACAATACAGCAAGAACTGTCGATGTTTACACGGTGGATGAGTATCCACTCGCGATGCGGACGGTCAGCATGCATTTCCGCGTTCCCACATTTAACTTCGCCATAAATGCCTTTTGTTCAATGGGATTTGGGAGACCACGCATGTCATCAATTAATTCGTGTATTACCTTAATCCGTCTTTTCCGTTGCTAACTTGTAGTGTCAGTGTTGTCCATTTCGCCCAATCGCATTCCTACTTCTCCCCCAAGTTTACCCTCTTTCCATTTTTCTCCGGTTGACATGGCATAAAATGTTTACTGCTACTGTTATTAGTATACCTTATCATGACTTGTTTATATTGTGTACAATAAATAAGTAATGCTTGTCTCGTATTATCTTTTTCTCGTTAAGGATTGAATGAAAATGTTGTGATTAACTAATTTTTGAAAAATGTCAAAACACATAGAGAAAAGTAAACGCCAATGAGATTTTTTTCTTCTTTTTTTAACAAATTGTTAACGTCACTCCACCGCGCTATAGCAACTTAAATCAACGCTGCGACATGGGAAACACAAGAGTACGTGCCAAGGGAGCCATGACACTAAGAAACTCGCTGGTCAAATGCTCCGGCATAAATTAAAATGGATTCTAAAGCTTATCTCCAGTAATTGGTGCTCACGGAGAAGAGCCATCATTCTGCCTTACATTCTTAACAATATTTTTCGAGAGATATTCCGACTACAGGTTCAACCAAGCCAGCTTCAATATTTGACCTCTTGTAAGTTTCGCATACAAGTAGAGGCAGAGGCGTTCAGGCTTGTAAGATCTCAAGTCGGAGGTGACATTTTTGACCAAATCTAGAAGAACGCATTCTCACGCGTGCATGCGCGCAAATGTTGAGGAAGCCCCTCTCAATTGCAATAACTGAATTGGGTCGTGGGGAGTTGTTTTGATGACCACCGCCCATAATTCACTGTGAAAACGTTCCCCTGAAGCGTGATTCAATGGAGGTAGTGCCCGTGACACTTTTACGAGTCAGAAGGCAGAGGGGTCGTACTTAATATCGAGAACCTAACTAGAAGTTACATTCACTCCAAAGGTCATCTGATTTGACAAGGGGCGCCCAGTGGAGAAACAACCCCGTCCCGACCTCTTAAAAGTGGATTAAATCTCGGGCTACTCACCCACAATCTCTCAACCCAAATTCTCGTGTTCATTTCAGACAATTCTCGTGAGATCAGCCTATTCCGGCTCCAACCCTCAAGTTGAAGTAAATTACAGGGTACGCACCGGACCTGTTGTTCTGACAGTCACCCGTAGCCGGAATTCGGCGCCACCGACTCCTCTGTGACCAACCTCATTATAACAACTTCTAATTTTATTAGCAAATATAAAGAATGGTTAATAATAAGTAATATTTAAGGGCATATTCCAATCTTTTGCTTGTGGAAGGGTATGCGGTTGGTCCCGCAAAAAGAATAAAGTCAGCCTCCCCATTCACACTATAGTGAATAAGAATTTAGAAAGAAAATTAAAAAAAAAAAAAAAAAGCAAAAAAGGGAAAGAAAGCGGTTAAATAAAATATTACAAAAAAAAGGAAGAAAAAGAAAGAGAGTATCTTGTGGGCTTTGAGCTGTGATTTAGCTGTCTCTTCGATGCGTTATTTCAATCTCCCACACATCTCCAAAATCCCTAGAAAAAACCCCCCTCCTCCTCTCTCCTCTCTCCTCAGCTCCAAACCAGCTTCGTCTTCCAAGCGCCTCTCCCCCACATTCTCCTCAGATCTCAAAGTGAACATCTCGTGAATACCCACTCACTCCCCGTTGAGCACGCAGTGATATAGATTCAGAGAAGCAGCGAAAAGAGAGTGGTATTTGGGAACTCAGATGTCTCATGTGAGATGAAGAGGAAGACACACTTCACCCTTCACTTTGATCTCTCACTTCTCATTCTTCTCTTTCTTGGCACAGTCTCGCTCTGTGCCTCTGAACTCGTCCACTTCACCCCAAATGGTCGCCTCACCGACGCCGAAGCCTTGTACATCCGGCAGCGGCAGCTTCTCTACTACAGGGACGAGTTCGGCGACCGAGGCGAGAATGTGACCGTAGACCCATCTCTGGTTTTCGAAAACCCGAGACTCAGAAATGCTTACATAGCATTGCAAGCTTGGAAGCAAGCTATTCTCTCGGATCCCAATAATTACACCGCCAATTGGGTTGGACCCAATATCTGCAACTACTCGGGGGTTTTCTGTGCTCCCGCTCCCGACAACCCCAGGATCCGAACCGTCGCGGGCATTGATCTCAACCACGGTGACATTGCGGGGTACTTGCCGGAGGAGCTGGGCCTGCTCGTTGATCTTGCATTGTTCCACATAAACTCCAACAGGTTTTGTGGTACTGTGCCTCACAAGTTCAAGGATCTGAGGCTTCTGTTCGAGTTAGATATCAGCAACAATCGCTTTGCCGGGAAGTTCCCGGAGGTGGTCTTGAGGCTTCCGCAGCTCAAGTTCCTGGATCTGAGATTCAACGAGTTCGAAGGGACTGTGCCAAGAGAGCTCTTCGATAAGCCATTGGACGCTATCTTCATTAACCACAACCGGTTCAGGTTTGATCTGCCCGACAACTTCGGTAACTCTCCGGTTTCCGTCATTGTGCTGGCCAACAACAAGTTCCATGGCTGCGTCCCGTCGAGCCTAGGCAACATGTCCAACCTCAACGAGATCATCTTAATGAACAACGGCTTCAGATCCTGCCTGCCCCCAGAGATTGGCTTGCTCAAGAATTTGACCGTCTTTGATGTGAGTTTTAACGAGCTGTTGGGCCCATTGCCGGACTCGTTCGGTAATTTGGTCAGCATTGAACAGCTCAACGTTGCACACAATTTGCTGTCCGGGAAAATCCCCGCGAGTATCTGTAAATTGCCCAACCTTCAGAACTTCACCTTCTCCTACAACTTTTTCACGGGTGAGCCACCGGTGTGCTTGAGCCTTCCAGACTTCAGTGACCGGAGGAACTGCCTGCCCAACCGGCCGGTCCAGAGGTCTGCCAAGCAATGTAAGTCGTTCTTGTCCAAGCCTGTGGATTGCAGCTCCTTTAGATGTACTCCTTTCGTTCCTGCTTTGCCTCCACCTCCTCCCCCCTCTCCACCGCTCCCATCACCTCCCCCTCCGGTTTACACGCCACTATCGCCACCGCCTCCGCCAGTTCTCTCTCCACCCCCACCTTCGCCGCCACCACTTTCACCACCCCCTCCTCCCCCTCCAGTTTACATCCCAAAATCCCCACCGCCACCGCCTCCACCTGTTCTCTCTCCGCCTCCGCCTCCGCCTCCACCTTCTCCTTCACCACCTCCACCACCTTCACCGCCTCCGCCTCCGCCTCCACCTTCTCCTTCACCACCTCCACCACCTTCACCGCCTCCGCCTCCGCCTCCGCTTCCACCACCCTCACCGTCGCCACCGCCACCACCACCACCGGTTTATTCTCCTCCTCCTCCTCCTCCTTCACCTCCACCACCCTCCCCATCACCACCTCCTCCATCTCCACCTCCACCGTCGCCGCAACCACCTACTCCATACTGTGTGCGGCCCCCGCCACCACCACCAAATTCACCTCCCCCGCCACCTCCTCTGTTCTCCCCACCCCCTCCAGTAGCATACTATAATCCACCACCTCCACCTCAATTTTCATCACCGCCGCCTCCTCCGCACTCGCCACCCCCACCTCCTCATTCACCTCCACCCCCCATTTACCCCTATTTGTCGCCACCACCGCCTCCAACTCCAGTCTATTCTCCACCTCCCCCAGTCCATTCGCCACCACCACCATCACCACCTCCTTGTATAGAACCGCCCCCTCCTCCTCCACCACCATGCGTGGAGTACTCACCACCGCCACCGCCTCCTGTTCATTACTTACCTCCCCCATCACCTTCACCCCCACCACCCAGAGTGTACAATTCGCCACCCCCACCCACACCAACGGTGTACAATTCGCCGCCCCCGCCCCCTCCCCCATCCCCACCCACAGTGTACAATTCGCCGCCACCGCCAGTTCACTATCATTCTCCGCCGCCACCATCTCCTTCACCACCACCACCAGTTCCTTGTGAACACCCCCCCCCTGCTCAGTCACCACCTCCGCCAATTGTTTATGAGAGCCCACCGCCTCCCACCCCAGTATACGAGGGGCCATTGCCACCGATCATTGGAGTCTCGTACGCTTCTCCTCCGCCGCCACCCTTCTATTGATTCTTTTGAGACTTTTCCTCTTAACCATTCCCTAATCACAAACAGTACACACATTTATAATGTCGGCCATTGCTTGTCTCTCCTCATCCTCTTGTCCATCTCCACTGGTTCTTCTTCTTTGAGCAATTCTCGTCGCTCATGATACAAAACAATGTAAAAGGATATGTACAACTCAAGGAATTATCATCTCCGGCAATGTTCTGGCTTTGGAGATTATGAATGTTGTTGAAGATCAGAGAAGAGGTGCAAGATAGAGAGGGAGGTAAGAGGAGAAGTCTCTCAGTATTTATTTGAATTGTTATGGATATTTGAGTTGTGAAATAAAAATTTGGCAGAGAAAGAGTAGGGTTGCAGAGAAAGTGTATGTATAGGGATGAAAATTTGGAGACCATAATTCGGGGCGACAGAGATGGCAGCACTTTCTGCTGCCGTTGCTGCTTTGTGGGATTTTAGTGTTATCGTCTCTCTTTTATATCATACTTTTGTTTCTTCTTCCTTTCCGATTTATAGTATAATCATGGACACTTTTACCTGTATTCGATTTTTGGAGTTCATATCGCGTTCCTTTCTCTCCTTATTCGTGTCATATTCACGGTTGTCAGATCGAAAGAGATGCGCTTTTCACTCTCGATTCCATTAGTGATTGGGCGCATGATAGCTTTGGTCTGGACCCTTTTCTGAAAATTGCCTGGTGAAAAGGAAAAGGATGAGAAATGGGCAATGGCTTTGTTTCTCAAAGATTTCTCGACATTTCCTTGATATTTCGCCATGTCATGAGGATGTGAATGTATTGTTTGTACATATTTATGCTATATCTTGCAGTGAGATTCAGGAGAATGGGATTTTGGAGAACCCCAAATGCATCGATGAATGTACTCCGGCCAACTTCTCTAATTTCTTGTTTTCTGGTTTGAAGATTTTGCAATGTTTGACAGGGAACTAGTTGTAGGAAAATTTTAACGAAGTCATTTTCCAAAAGTTCTACACCATCTTGTTTTCATATGGAAAACAAAAGTCACTTCCTGAAAAATCGATATGGATCCCAGGTATTGAGGTATCTTTGGCTTTCGAATGGCCGTCTATATTCTTTGGTGGTTTCTGAGTTGAGCTTTCGCCTAGATTAATGGTCTGGGGACTAGTAATCATGTGCAACCACTACAATGGGTTCGAAATTTTGAATTCAAACCTGTTTACTTAACGCTCGCACTTTCCCTCATTAAAAGATTAAAAGATGTTTGTAAGTCAGGAAGGTGAACATTTTTTAACGGTACTTTCCTCGAGATGCATCATCAGGACATGACATCCCCAGTTGTTGGTGCTGCACTATTCTTGTGCATTTCACAGAGAGTCCGGATGGCTCCTCCAGGTTTTCCTCCACTTTAACAGATCTGTGTCAGAGATCTTACTTGGGCAGTACATTCGATTATAATTTGCTCGGATGGATGGTAGGTGTTATAATTGACTTTCTTTTAGGGGACAAAATCTAGAGAATCAGGCCGTGATCAAAACAATATCAATCGCAAGGGCGCCATTGTTTTCTCGAGTTCTCTAACCTAAAATTGCTCGGGCCTATCACTGTCAACCAGTCATATGTGCTATATGGCCATCCTTTGCTGCCCTCACTAAACCCCATTTAATGCCGCTGCCCAAGTTGATTGGCGTGTTGCTATAACGCTCCTCTTGAGACACTGACATTTTCCTTCCCCCAAGTGAAAAGCTCGGCCCGACGCTGTGAAATGCACAACGTGGGGAGAATCCTCTCTATCGGGAGCCAGTGATAGCCCCTCCAAAGGGCCCTACGGTCCAGCAAATTTCTATGGAAGTAGACAACGGATGTCCGGGGATTGTTGGTTCTTACGCTACTCCCTTTCTGCCAGAAGAATTCATTTCTGGAGATTAAGACACAAGCACTTCTCGGCCGATCCCTGCCCAGAAAAAAATACGTTCTTAAGCAAATTTTGCTTTGGCTAAATGGGGAAGACGAGGAAAAGAAGAAAGAAGATGGTCCACTGAGCACTAACTGTTGCCCTTTGCTCCAAACTCTGCATTACAGAACATAGATAGGATGGGCGTGGTAGCAATAACAATAGTTTGTCATACCCTTCCAACTAGCTTTACCCTACGCGAGATGCCCTATGATAAGGGGAATACCAGAAGAGCACAAAGGAGTGGCTGAAGAACAAAAGCAGTTTGGATTATACGCCTCACAAATTTGTGAATCCCATGGGAGTGTCCTTTCTTGCGTCTATTTTAGCCTTTTCCACAGTAAACATTACCGTCTTCTTCTGCTACTTTTTTCCTTTTTCCCCGCTAAAAAAATATATTTGACTTCTAGTTGTGTTCCTTTATTCTTTTCAGTGCCTTTTTCCACTTGTTCTCTACCCATAAGATAAATGCTACCCATAAGATAAATGCCAATATGCAAAGGTATCCCACCGAAGCTGCAAGGATGGTGATGTCCTCGGTAGTGACACTCACATGGGCTAAGCTTTCCACATCACATCTGTAACAAACATAGTATTGTAACCAGATGGTTGACTTGCTTTTCACTGGCTTCAGATGGGACACGACTAACCCCTCAGAGAATTAAAGAAAAAGAATTAAGCAAACAAGAACAGCAGAGGGTTTCACAACCGTTTGTTCTACTGGGCTTTATTTACCGAAGATCATCCTAGTGTTAGTCGTTGATGCGGATACAAGACTGGGATATGAGTACAATCAGACAGTAAGATGCACGAGACAAGAAGGGAACCAAACTGGGGCTCAAAGCAGTGGTGGGGCCAACCTGCCACAAAGGACCTGTAATTTTCATGGTCCATCTACTAACTACTTAGTCGTGGAATTGTCTTCGAAATGTCAGCCACCAGATGGTTGCCTTACTCTAACAAACTTGGCTTCCGATGCAGTTTTCCATTGCCACTTCCTCTGTTACCATTAACCTCCCAACAGACTTATTTGGTGTGTGCAGCACCGTTTGCTAGAAACTCAGCCAGGGGTTCAATAGCGATCAGAGGCGCAGCCTCGCCTCCATTAAACCAGCCCGCACTAGTAGCTCCACTGATCCAAAATGTTCTGCCAAACAACCACATCCGTAAAGCCCATTTGTGTGATAAACGGCATCATCCAAATCAGATTATCTGATTTCCTTGTTTTTGTTTATTTTGAATTTTGAGTTGGTGTTTAGATCCCCATATTTTGATAAAATGCTGATATTTTTAACAAAATCTAAAGAATAGATTGAAAGCGATTCACTTGCACCGACAATATGACAACAGAAGCGAAAAAGGGTCTCCCCTTCTTTAAATGCTTAGCATTAATGTGTTGGAAAATCTGAGCTCAAACAAACTCAAAAAACGGATATTTGCTTCTCACTTAGAATACAAATATGTAATTGAAAGTAAGGAGAGAATAATATCTTGTTTTGAGTCTATATTGTATGAACATGGCTCAATTCTTCTTCTTTATCTTTTTCTGAATCACTAACTTGATGAGATAGTTTAATCCGTTGAAGATCTAGTAGGAGTTTGAGGCAAAACATGGGTCCCTTCTCTGTTGCTACAGTGCGTTACTTGATGTGTGCGTGTTGTGTTATTAGATAAAGGTGAAAGGTGGGTGATGTGTCCGAGAAGGCCTCAAATTTAGTATTCCTAATTTTGCCCCTTACTTTAGCTTAAATTGTAAATATCTCCTAACTTACCAATAATGTAGGATCTTTACTAAATGCTAAGTATTTGTATTGAGAGTTAAGGGAAGAATCTAGCCATTTACTAAATGTGCCATTCATATAGTCTCATTCATCACAGTTCTATATAGCAGACACTTGTCCATACTAACCAATCTCATATTTGACAATTAAGGATCCAATATGTCTCATATGAATGGACTATAAAATGTTTATTCAAAAACAAGTTTGGTGACTATGTAATTCCCATTGGTATAAACCCACTTTAGTAAGGACTATTACAAATAGTCCAACAATCTCCCACTTGGGTGATATCAATGGGAATGAGAAATAATGAAAAGATTTTAAAATACTCAAATATGCACGAATAAGTTTAGTCTTGAGATGACCCTTAAAAGTTAACTTTGTCACATAAAGCTTCAAACTCTGAACTATCACAATAGTTGCTTCCTATAAACAACACAACAACATCCACAATTACAAAAGCCCTCCACTCTATGGATGTGGAGCTAATATGGTAGTGTAGCAACTTGATGATGCAAGAAATCTAAAGGTATCATCCTTTGTCATTAATCTAATTCTCAATTATTGAAGTGAGAATTATTGGAATGTCTTATTTATTTGAAAGTGAGCTCAACAAAAAAATTATATTGCAAGACATTTCTGTATGGCATTTAATGAAATGCCCTAGCCATACTGAGAAAAATATGAATAAAGGCATATGTATGGATAAAGAATTCATGCATGCATAGTACAACTTGACACATATAAAAAATCAACATGTTTTATATACTTAAGTCAAGCAAACATATAATAGATAATCAACATACATAGCTTATGCAAAACAAGTTCATGTCATAGTAAACTATACAAATGCACTTTAGTATACAAAATAACCAAGATTCCACTAAACAGAGGGATCCTATTAGATGCTAAGTCCCGTACAAGCAACATGTCTATGAAAAACACAAGGAGTCAATCCTTTAGTAAGAGGATTTGCAAGCATAGCATCTATATTAATGTGTTATACAGTGATTTTGCCATTCTTAACTCGTTCTCGAGTAGTTAAGTATTTGATATCCAAGTGTTTAGATCCTATAAGGCTTTTGTTTCCATTAATAGATAAGACAACAACACTATTATCACAATATAACTAAATGAGTCTATCAACAAAAGTATAAGCTACTAAATCTCTTATCAAATTTCTAAGCCAAATGGCTTAAACTACAATTCCATAACATGCATAAAATTTAGCCTGCATAGTGGAAGATGTTATCAATGATTACTTAACACTTTTCCAATACATTGATCAATATGTCTATAAATCAATATATAATTCGTTGTCTTTTTCAAGTACCTCAACACTTTCTCAACAGCCACCTAGTGGTTGTGGCCTTGATTACTCTGATATGGACTAAGTAAGCTAATGACAAATGCAATATCAGGTCTAGTGCATATTTGAGCATACATTATGCTACCAACTGCTAAAGCATAAGGTACTGACTACATAAATTCTTTCTCAGCTTTAGTTTAAGGACACTATAATTGGCTCAACTTATCATTCCTAAAAATAGGAGCATTACCAAGTTTACAATTTTGCATACTAAATTTGCTAAGAACTTTGTCTATATATGTTCTCTAAGAAAGACCCACTATATGTGAGAATGATCTCAATGAATCTCAATGCCAAGAACAAAGTTGGCCTCACCAAGATCTTTTATGTCAAACTATGTAGACAATGACCATTTAGTGTCATGAAGTAATGCCTTATTAAGGCTTGCAAACAAAATATCATCAACATAAAGTACTAGAAAAATAGGCAAACACTCACTAATCTTAGTGTATATGTAACAATCCAATTTATTCTCCACAAACTTACATGAAGTAATAAATTCATCAAATTTAAAATATCATTGATGAAAAGCATGTTTGAGACCATAAATGGATTTCTTTAACTTACATACAAGGCATTTGGGATCACCTTTAGTAAACCCCTTAAGCTGCACTATGTAAATTTCTTCATCAAGGTTTCCATTAAGAAATGTGGTTTTCACATCCATTTGATACAATTCCATGTCAAAGTGAGCTACCAAAGCCATAATAATTATGAAAGAATCCTTAGAGGATATTGGTGAAAAGGTCTCATTATAATCAATACCTTCCTTTTGAATAAAACCTTTAGCCATTAGTCTGGCCTTAAACCTTTCAACTTTACCTGTTGAATCTCTCTTAGTTTTATAAACCCACTTACAACCGATGGGTTTGCAACCTCTAGGTAGATCAACTAAGTCTCAAACGGGATTATGCTTCATAGAATTCAATTCGTCATGCATCGCATCTATCCATAATCTAAATTGAGGATTGGAGACAACTTTTGCATAAGTAACTGGATCATCTGAAATACCAACATCATAATGTTATCCTAAATAGACCATGTAATTTGGATGAATAGTTAATTTTCCCTCTCTAACATATTTTCTAACTATAGAAGCCTTTATAGGTATATTTGAAGGAGTAATCATTCTACGTTTTGAAGATTGAGGCTTTGAATGCATCTACCTTATAAAGGGCATGAAGTACCAATATCTCCCATAGACGTAATGGTCTAAGAACTACTACTCGGTTATGCAACATCTAATTACAAAAACTTAGCTGTTTGTGACTTTACAATCTTCGAACCTCCAAAAGGGTTATAAAATCGATACCCCTTGGAATGAAGTGGATAACTAATGAAATAACATCAAACAGTTCTGGAATCCAACTTTCCCATACTTGGATTATATAATATTACTTCTGTAGGACATCCCCATACTCTTAAATGACTCAAACTAGGTTTCCTCCCTATCCATAACTCATAAGGTGTCAAGGAGACAAACTTGTTGGGCACTTAATTGAAATAATATAAAGCAATATGAATAGCTTCACCCTATAAAGAGATAGGCAAATTGGTTCCATGCATCATACTTCTTACCATGTCCAGTAGGGTTTTATTATGCCTTTTAGCAACCCCATTTTATTCAGGGATGCTAGGCATCGTAAACTAAGCAACAATACCATAATCCTACAAAAATTGAGCAACAATACCACAATCCTGCAAAAACTGAGCAAATGGACCTTTAAACTATCTAGTATCACCTTGACGACCATAAAATTCACCACTTCTATCTAATCTCAAAACTTTGATACTCTTTTCCAACTATTTCTCAACTTCAACTTTAAATATCTTAAATTTTTTAAGAAACTTGGACTTATCTTTAATCAAATAAAGATAACCATACTAAGAAAAATTATCAATAAAGGTGATGACGTAAGAATGACCATATAGCATAGTATGATACGACCCACTGATATCTGTATAAATAATTTCCAATAAGTCATAACTATACAATGCTGTTTTTTTTGTAATTTTAACCATCTTCCCTTTACAACATTTCACACAAACATCCATGTCATTATTAAGATCAGGTAAGACATTCAACTGGATTAACCTGTCCACTCTTGTTTTAGAAATATGTCTAAGCCTGTGATGCCACAATGCATAAGATTTATCCCTAGGTAAACTTTTTTTCGAAATAGTTTGTGCAATATGACTAGTAGCATAAATCTCATGAGGAGATAAACATAAGCTGTATAGACCATTAAACATTACACAACTACTAACCTTGTCTCCATTATAATACATATTGATAACAAAGTTTTCAACATGAAAAACATAACCACATCTGTCCAACACAGATACAGAAAATAGATTATGTTTAAACGACAGTACATAGAAGGTATTATACAAGGTTAGTCTAAAGCTAGTGTCCAAAATAAGTACAACATCTCCTACAAATAGTACATCAACTTTTTCACCATTTCTAACTAGGAGATACTCTTCATTATTTTCCGGTCTATTCTTGTTTGTGAACCCTTGAATCGTCAAAGCAATGTGATTAGTTGCTGCACTATCAAGCCATTAAGAACTGAAAGGTGCTTGAAACAAATTGGATTCGCAAACCAAGATGGAAGGACAATTACCTTTACCTTTACCTTTACCTAGGTGTTTGGCCATCTAGGTCTTAAATGCATTACAATCTTTATTTGCATGACCTTTTTGTTTACAATGAAAACACTTAAGATTACTCTTGTTCACCACAACTTTCTTGAACCCTGAAGTACTAGTAGTGGACCTAATGTTCCTAGGAGCAAATTAAGTATTATGAAAAGACCTTTAGGGAGTGGGCCTAAACCTTCTTCCTTTATAGGAAGTAGAAGCTTGAGTATGGGATGCCTAACTAACTATCCTCGAGCCATGAGAGTAAAAAGTTGATTACCTTAGGTATGGTAAACATAACCATATCTCTTCTCACCTCTTATCTTAGATTCTTCACCAATAACCTTTGTCAATAGTTCATTCATATCCCAAACTTCATTATGAGAAATGAAGGTTGTCTTTATCATGCTAAACTCGAGTGGAAGAAAATTCATAACATAATGCATAAAGATCTTATTAGATTGGGGAAAATCGAGTGCATTTAGTTTAGATTGAAGGTGGATCATGCTCACAACATAACTTTTGACATCTCCAACATAAAAATGATACCTTATGGAGAACAACTCTTGAATAATCAGATACACTTTAACATTTATCGAGGCACTATACCTTCTTGTTACTACTTCTAAGAATTCCTTTGTAGTAGTTGTAGGCAAACTTCCTTTCAAGTGTTCCTGTATGGATCAATGCATTGTCAACAAACATAATTTATTGGACTTTGTCCACTGTTCATAATCTTTTTTATGCTCTTCAGTACTTTTAGCAATGAGCGCAACAAGTGACTTGTTAGTTAAAGCTCTACTTATGTCAATTATATTCATAGCAAAGAAAATATCATCCTTCCACTTTTTTCAATTTAAGTCATCCAAGACATCAATGGCAACAGATACATTATTTAGATTAATAACAACTGTAGAACAAATGATGCAAAAGTTAGCATTATGTGAATGCATAAACATAGAGTTCACACACATCATCATGCAAACACCTTTAGACAGAATGCATGACAAGTAATGCAAAGCCTTACAACACAACATCAACCATGAGCAAATTCTAATCATTGCAGTCTACCGCCTTTGGGCTGCATAAACCACTTTGACTAGTCTAAACTCACACATACAAATCAATGTCATGTACACCTCCAAGTATTAGCATAGAGTCACCTCCTTTGGGCTAATAACTATATACCAAAACTAAAGGCATTTCTTTCCTTATGCAAGACTGAAATTTCACAATTCAGCCAAGAATGTGCCACTTTGGTGGTCACACCTTAACTATATCACAAAACCCTCTTACACCAAGGGACACAACTTACGATACAATATGCAATTTAATATCATGGACTTGGGGCAGACTGAAATGTCTTTAATTTGCATCATTAATAACACTCAATAAGTGTTATAGTACGTGCATGCTAATATTAAGGATGAGAATATAATTGAAGGGAAGCATGCCTGAATGCATACAAAAGGCTAAATACTAAAATAATCAAACATATATAAACAAATTATGGCCATTAATAATTCATTCAAAAATACAATAAATGATTTCATTGCAATACATGGTCATAACATCCAAACATAAATCAGAAAAGTACTATAGGGCCATATACAATTCAAAATTATAGCAAACATCCATAATCAACTTATATACTACAAAAATACAAACAAATATTACAAACTTAATAGCAAAATTAGGATTTCAGAATGTTTGCGAAGCTCAAAAGTGACATCAGAGGCTAGATCACTATTATAGGAGAAATTCAATGAAATTTGACGTCAAAATGGCACTCCCATGTGCCTTCATGTGCCATCGAAAGTAGTCAATGGTGAAACCAGTATAAACCAGTACCGGCGACCAAAATTTTGGCCAATACACGTCAATATGGTGGTTCACCGCCGAAATGGCCGGTTCTTGGAGTGAGTTCGATGTCGACAAGTTTGCCAACCAAAAATGGACCTTTGCCGACCTAGATGATAGAATAACCACACCTTCTAAGCAGTTTACGGTGGCAAACTCAGCCAGACCTATTCAGGTCTGGTCGACCCATTATTGATCAGACTTCCAATGGCACCAAAATGTAGATTTGGCACTGATCTAGCCACTAGTGAGGCTAATTTGTGGTTTGGGGACCTTTAGGTCCCAGGTTTGGCCAAAACGAGTATTTGGATACCTATAAACCTGAAAGTAAAAATCCAAATATGTTGCTCAAAAACCCAATTTTTCGTTCAATTTGTGTTCTAAATGGAAGCTAAACTCTACTCTGATACCAATTGTTGGAACATCTAAGCTCAAATGAACTTAAAAAATGGATCTTTGCTTCTCATTTAGAACATAAACATGTAATTGAAAGTAAGGAGAGAATAATACCTTATTTTGAGTCCATATTGTATGAATGTGGTTCAATTCTTCTCCTTTATCCTTTCCTAAATCATTGGCTTGATGAAATAGCTTAATCTGCTGAAGATCTAGTAGGAGTTTGAGGCAAAACACGGGTACCTTCTCTATTGCTATAGTGCATTACCTTTGTTATGTGTGTGTTGTGTTATTAGATAAAGGTGAGAGGTGGGTGATGTGTTCGAGAAGGCCCTAAATTTAGTATTTCTAATTTTGCCCCTTACTTTAGCTTAAATTGTAAATATCTCCTAACTTACCCAAGTATAGGATCTTCACTAAGTATATATTATTAGTGTATGTTTGAAAGTTAAAGGAAGGTTCTAGCCATTTATTAAATCTGCCGTCCATATAGTTCTACTCATCATGGTTCTATATAGCATACATTGGCTCACACTAGCCAATCCTATATTTGACAATTAAGGATCCAATATGTCTTATATGAATAGACTATAAAACGTTTATTCAAAAACAAGATTGGTGACTTTATAATTTTCATTGGTATAAGCGCACTTTAGTAAGGACTATTACAAATAGTCCAACATAATGTTCTCCTATTCAACTACTGATTGAACCATATGGGTTGACCATCAGGCTCTGCCAACCTTGATCACACTTCTGTCGATTTGCTTTGCAATCTAATCCGCCCATCAAAAGTTGAGACAATTGCGTGCTTCTTCATGTCAATGATGATGACACTGGTTGTGAAGAGTGGAAAGGACAGAAAGCAAATAAGATTATCCAAAGATTTATAGTAGACGTCCCTATTGTCGTTAATGGCTCCTTGATTGTCATTAATGGCAAATGTGATAATCATTTCATGTAGTTATTGAAAATGAAACAACATTATTAAATGCCATGTCAGCAGTCCACCTTACCATGTCCACGTCAGCCTCATTAAACGACGTGGCAAGCTCACTCACCAACTCCTGCCATGTCAGCCCTTCTCATCGCAAGCCTCGAGCGCCATCTGCCTCACCAAACACACCAATCACCTTTGCAAGAACGTGGTCGAAATTCTGGCACCCGAAAGCTTTCCATTCTCATCCAATGATTTGCAAATCTTCGTCTCCATATTAAGAAGGAAATATCACCAACCAGTGTTTCCAATCAAGGTCGACTTTGGGAAAGATTTCCAATTCTTTCCAAAGTCTCTCCAATTAGGTTAAATCCTCAATTCATTCTATCAAATGTAAATTCATTTCATTTAGATTAGATTTTGTATTTTCCTTATTGTCTCGCATATTCCGGTTTATAAATTAGATGGAAATTATAAACATTTTTCTTCAAGTAATTCAAGTATATTTTCTGGCAACCTAAGGTTTGGTGTTCTTACGGAATCTATCGATTTCTTCAAGGTTTTGCCTTTCAATTTGGTATCTAGAGCCTTTTTGGCCCTCACCCTCAATCGATCCTCCCCTTTTCCGCTCAAATGGCCCCTAATCATACCGATTTCCCTCCCACCCAAACCGTTGCCCCTGTTTCTGCTGGCCACATCTCCATTTCGACGACCACTGTGTGCCTTGAGGGGCTAAATTACCTGGTGTGGATAGCCAGGATTCTGCCCTATCTCCGTGCGACAGAATTGTTGCTGATCGTCGATGGGTCCCTTCCTCATCCGGCTAAGTTCGTCACCACCGTTGACGCTGATGGCTCCCTCCTTCTGGTATCCAATTCGGATTATCTGGAGTGGTAGAAGTGGGACCAAACTGCTATTAGGATGCTCTTCAACACCTGCTTCGATGCCATTGTCGGCCAACTCACTAAGCAGGAAACGTCCTCTGACGTTTAGCATGCCTTAGCGGCAGAGTTCGCTGCCCAGAGCTCCCCCCGCGCCTCCGGCCTCCGCCTTCACCTCCAAGCCATCACCAAAGGCCATCGGACGGTATCCAACTTCCTCTAAGAGATCAACTCCTTGGTGGACGAACTTGGTGGCGTGGGTGAGGTGATTTCAGACAACGAATACCTCACCCATCTCTTTTGCGGTCTCGGCGCTCCATACGCTCCCCTGGCCACCGTTATCTCCGTGCACACCTGCACCTCTGGACTCACCCCCGAAGACCTCCGTGGCCTTCTCCTCACCCAAGAGGCTTAGCTCGAATTGGCTGAGCAATCTCGCACCAACGCCGCCGTATTCTCCATGACTCAACAACCTCTTCGCTTTCGGATGGGGGTCCAACCCCTAAATTGGCCTCAGCTTCATCACCGGAACAACTCCTCCTCCGACCAGCTAGTGTTTCCACCTCCTAATGGTGGCTGATTCAATCACAACGGCAGAAATCGGCGTCGTGCTCCGCGCTACCAGATCTGCCATCAAACGAGCCACTAGGCCACCACCTGTCAGGCCCGCTATACTCCCTCGGCCCAGCCTGCTACCCACGGCCCGTAAGCCAACAACCTTGGCCAGTCCAACCCGCCCAGCACCTACTTGGATAGGCCTCTATCAAACCAGGCCTCTGTGGACTGGTACCCGGATTCGGGTGCAACAAACCATGTTACACCTGATCTTATGGGCCTGGACCCACTTATTACGTATGAGGGCCATACCCAGGTAACTGTTGGTGATGGAGTGGGCCTCCCTATCACCCACACAAGTAACTTATCTAACCCTAATAATTTAAATCTCTTTAATATTTTAGTGGTTTCAAATATTTCAAAAAATTTATTATCTGTTTCTCAATTCACACGGGACAACAATTGCAAATTCATATTTTATCCCAATTTTTGTGTTGCGCAGCATCTCTCTACGAGTCGAACACTGCTTCACGGTCCGCTTAATCAAGGACTTTATCGCCTTCAATTGAATAAATTGGCACACAAGCCCATCGCACTATCATTAAATTGTAATATGCTTAAAAAATGGCATCAACATCTAAGGCATGCTTCCTTCCCTATTGTATTAAAAGTGCTCCAAAATAATAAAATAAATATTGAAGGCCATTTTCCTCAATCTTGCAGTGCTTGTCGACTTAGCAAAAGCACAAAACATGCTCATCCCCCCACAAATAATAAATCTCGAGGACCACTTGATCTTATTCATTTTGATGTCTGGGGACCTGCCCTAATTTTATCCACCTTAGGCAACAAATACTATATTGCCTTTATTGATGATTTTTCAAAATTTACCTGGATTTATACTTTTCAATCTTGCACTCAGTTTCTCTCCATATTTGAACAATTTTGAATTTTTGTTGAAAATCAGTGTGATCTCAAAATCAAGTCCATTCAATGTGACGGTGCTGCCAAATTCACCTCTACTGAATTCACCAACAAACTATCACAATTAGGGATTCACCAACGCATATCTAGTCCCTATGCTCCATTTCAAAATGGCTCTGCCGAACGTAAACATCATCATATAGTTGAAACTAGGCTTTCCTTACTTAATCACGCCCATGTTCCATTACACTACCGGGACTATGCCTTTGAGACTGTGGTCCACATTATTAATAGGCTACCTACTCCCGTTCTTGATAATAAGACACCATGAGACTTATTTTTTGGTAATAAACCATCTATCTCCCATCTTTGTGTCTTTGGATGCCTTGCTTATCCATATCTTCGGCCCTATGCCAAGCATAAACTTGAACCTCGTTCTCACCCATGTATTTTCCTCGGATATCCTCTAGGGTACAAAGGTTATCATTGCTATGTCACACAAAACGCTTCTCTATTATTGCGGATGCTATTTTTGACGAGACACAATTTCCTTTCCAAACATTGTTTACATCACCTAACCCGCCAAGACATGAATACATTCCACTTTAACTTTCTTGTTCGTCGCGGGCTCTTCCCACTCCCTCATCACGGTGTTTGCCCAATGTAACTAATTCCACAACGGCATCTAAACCTCCATCTCCCATCCCACCATCGGGAGCTCCTTCCCTTGAGTCTTCTCAACCATCCTTACCGCCTCCAACTAGTCACTCAATGACCACTTGCCTTAAAGGTGGCACAATTGCTAGGCACATTGTTACTCACCAACATACATATGCTTTAACTGCGAGTAAACATCCCTACACGGAACCCTCATGCTTTACTGAGGCCAATTCCTCCCTAGAATGGTGCAAAGCCATGGCTGAAGAATATACAACCCTCATCAAAAACCACACACGAGATCTCGTTCCTCCTTCCCCCAATATTACACCTATAGAGTGCAAATGGGTATACAAAGTGAAATTGCATTATGATGGTACGCTAGAACATTATAAGGCATGTCTCATTGTCAAAGGTTTTCACCAACGCCCTGGCATTGACTATAATGAAACTTTTAGTCCTGTGGCCAAACTTGTTACCATTCGTACATTACTCTCTCTTGCTTACTCAAAAGGTTGGACAATTAGGGAACTTGACGTCAAGAATGCCTTTTTACATGGTCACCTTGAGGAAACGGTGTTTATGACTCAACCACCTGGTTTTGTTGATCCCCAACACCCTACTTCTGTTTGTCGCCTCCATCGTTCCTTATATGGGTTGAAGCAAGCCCCTCGGGCCTGGAACCATAGCTTAAGCCAATTTTTACTTAAAATTGGTTTTTCTATTTCCCAGGCAAACCACTCCTTATTCACACTTCATACTCCTCAATACAGTGCCTTTCTACTGGTCTATGTCGATGACATCATTTTTACAGGCACCCTTGATGCTCCTCTCACTCACATTATAATCAATTACAACGAGAGTTTGACATCAAAGATTTGGTTAATCTTCATTTTTTTTCTTGGCATTGAAGCTCTTACCACCCCGAATGGGTTAATACTCCATCAAGCTAAATTTGTCCAAGATATTCTTAATCGAGCCAATATGGACTTTGCACGTGGAGTCTATTCTCCATGTCCAACAGGGCACCTTCCCTCTATCACTGATGGTGAACCCCTCTCTGATCCAACACACTATCGTAGCATTGTTGGTGCTCTCCAATATCCCATTCTTACTCATCCCGATATTGCCTACGCTGTTAATACAACCTACTAATACATGCATACGCCTACTACCACTCATTGGACATTTGTCAAACGAATTCTTCGATTTCTTACTAATATAATTCGTTATGGACTTCACATTACACAATCACCCTCTACTTAACTCCATGCATATTCTGATCTAGGTTGGGCTAGTGACTGTGATGATTGCAAATCCACAGGTGGATTTTGCATCTTTCTTGGTTCTAACCTCATCTCTTGGTGTTCTAGAAAGCAGAAAACAGTAGCTTGCTCGAGCACTGAGGCTGAATTCAAAAGCCTCGCTGATACTGCTGTCGAACTCATTTGGATCGAAGCTCTACTTCGAGATCTTCATCAACCATTATAATCCCCACCAACCCTTTGGTGTGATAATTTATTTGCCTTGTACCTCTCTACTAATCCAGTCTTCCATGCCCGCACCAAACATGTCGAGATCAACTTTCACTTCATCTGTAAGCGTATCAAGAATCGACAACTTCACATACATTTTATCTCTTTCGTTGATCAGATTGCGGACATCTTCACCAAAGGCCTTTCCTCCACACGCTTCGGAGTTCTTCAGAACAAGCTCACAGTTCGCTGTGACCCGTCCGCTTGCGGGGGGGGGGTATTAAATGCCATGTCATCAGTCCACCTCACCATGTCCACATAAGCCTCATTAAACGACGTGGCAAGCTCACTCACCAACTCCCGCCACGTCAGCCCTTCTCATCGCAAGCCTCGAGCGCCGTTTGCCTCACCAAACACATCGATCGCCTTTGCAAGAACGTGGTCGGAATTTCGGCACCCGAAAGCTTTCCATTCTCATATGATGATTCACAAATCTTCGTCTCCACATCAAGAAGGAAATATCACTAACTGGCGCTTCCAATCAAGGCCGACTTTGGGAAAGATTTCCAATTCTTTCCAAAGTCTCTCCAATTAGGTTAAATCCTCGATTCATTCTATCAAATGTAAATTCATTTCATTTAGATTAGATTTTGTATTTTCCTTATTGTCTCGCATATTCCAATCTATAAATTAGATGGAAATTGTAAACATTTTTCTTCAAGTAATTCAAGTATATTTTCCGGCAACCTAGGGTTTGGTGTTCTTGAGGAATCTATCAATTTCTTCGAGGTTTTGCCTTTCAATTAACATCACATTAGAAAGCTCTATGTACCATCATTTTGAGATTGAAATGTCATGGATTGGGCTCCATTCTCAAAAAGACGACCCATAGGGGTGGAGGTACCAACTATTCATTATAGGCTGGGTTTTTACCTCGAGCCCATCCAATACTAGGTTGGCTTCAGCATCAAATGTCGCGGCCGTCACTGCCTCCCCGAAATTGTGGGCAACCAACGTACCTCAATTGACGAGATACGCCACTTCGATTTCATCTGAACCAAAAAGCCTACGAATTCCATTCCCGCAATGCAAATTACACCGAGGAGCGACTTTCATTCCCAAATCATCATGTCTGAAAATGTTTTTCGTAGGCTTCACGGAACCTTTATATACGTATAGCTCAAACTGGACCAGACCATCTAATGTGTCACATACACGTCTGCTTTCGGATATTATTAGGCTGAGGACTGGGCTAACTAATATTGACCGTACCTGCAGCCGAATCAGGTCTACTAATGTTTCAGCCATGTTCAAATGTTTTAGCCCGTAGTATGAGACTTAGTTCGACAACATTCTCGAACTTCCCAAAAAATGCAAGATGAGAAGGAGCTTTTTACGTTACGCTTCGGTAGAATGAATTCGGTAAGGATAGAATACGCCCCGTGGTCGATCTTATTTCTTTTCCTTCTACGGGAGACACGGATTTGATTTGGAAACGAACGAAGTGTTCGAGATCTGGGAACAGTGATGAGCAATAATGAGGAGGGACAATCATGATAAAGTTAATCTTGCTTTAAGAGCACAAGGCTCCTTTATTGTCGTTAATGGAGTACTATCAACCGTTTACTTGCGGGTTAAAAATATAAGGGACAAATCAATCTTTTACTTGCGGGTTAAGAAGAGAACTCACAAGAAATAATTTATTTATTTGTTTTTTAATATTCACTCACCCTTAAAAAGGGGAAGGCCCCTTGGCTTACCACTGAGCCAAAAAATACAAAAATAGAATGCTCTTTCCGATAATTGTATTGGCTTTCGGGGCAAAGCAGCAAGCACGTGCCGAAGTGTTGTCGTTAAAGTGGTATTGCCAACCTTCGACGACATTCTTGCGTGTAGTCAAATAGTTTATGAGAGTGGCTATGTAGATGAAGACAACACAAAAAATTCCTCACCCATAATCAGGAAAAAGAGGGAAAAAAAAAAAAAAGAGAGGCAAAGATTCCTTCCTGAATTTGTCTCTTGCTCTTTTGGCGGATGGGAATCTGCCGAACCCAACAGGGAATGATTGAGAGTGTTCTTCCATTCCATTAGACATTATCGACCATCTAATTTTGCAAACGCCATGTTCATGTCGCTTTGTGTTAAAGAATCAGCTAAAACTGTGCACGCAAGCAGGCGTGTTTCAGTCTTACAAGCTTTGCTTTTCCAAAAGAGGCTATAGACTATCGTCTCCTAACACCGCTTTTATGGTATAAACCACTATGTTTTATGTGGTGGGTCAATGTTTGTTCGTCCGGTTAGTCGTTAAAAGTGGGAGGTCGGGACTAAAATTAGATAATCCAGTAATTTGTAAGTCTTTGCCGGCGAACAAATTGCGACTAAATACAGCATCTTATGTCTCTCCATTATGATTATGGGTCACCCTAATTGATAGTGTCTGCAGGGACTAATTTTTGTCAAAAATTGTGTTTGTTCTTTCTTCTTGGGGTGACCAAGAAATATTTGAAGAAAATGAAAAAAAAGAAGCAATAATTTCTCATCTTACCAACAAGACTTAGAAAGGATTATCCAGGACAGAAGTGATTACTCACAACTCAGTTGATTTAGATGATGAAAATACTTCAAACCCGAATAAGTTAAGAGGTCGATCTGAATGAAGCCTGGCCGGAACATGAAGCAGCGTTAAAACATAGTTACGAGACAGGAAGAAAAAAGAAAAATGAAAATCTTTTAGTGTACTAGATAAGATTTTTCCGTTTCTTTTTTTCCTTCTTTCCTGGCGTGTTGCTACTTGAGCGTTTGAAATAGAAAAGAATTGTTACCTGGAATTCTGGGTGGTCCATTGCATGCCAGGACTGCAATGTCAAAAGTGGTGTTGGCATTCAACTGTTATGCTAATACCAGGGGACGAAAAGTCCTTGAAAACAATGATTTGGAATTAATTTAAGGACTCTCTCTCTCTCTGTAACCAAGAGTAAGAGGGAAAGAAACCATGCTTAAATCATTGTCATTGTCATTATACGGACAGAGCTTATAGTAAAGTGCTCTCCATAATTACTGATTTCATTATTATGTCAGGCATGCATCACCTAGAACGAGATAACGAACTATACAATATATATCATCTCAGACTCGTACATGGACAAGCACATGCACTCAAATGTTTCTTTCTCTTTTTCATCGGAACCTTGTTCCTGTGAGGAAGTTACGAGAATAGTCACGCACCCATGGTTTGATGGAAGTATAAGACAATGTAAAAGATAGTTGCTTGTAGAAGAGGCGGAGAGAAGTGATAAACGTGGAAGAAGGCGTGGTAAAGACCTTTGCGTTACCCTAAAGGCTGATTCTCAAACATGATCAACTACCCACGTAGCTTATCTCCCCTTGACACACAACAACAAATATTTTATTTCCGTTTTTCTTGGAAAAGCAGGCCGAGTTACAAATGTTTCGGAACCTATCAGTGAGTCGTGGCGCGCGATTAGTGAGTTCCACGGGATTATTGTTTAGTAATTGAAAAAAATAGATTGAAAGATACGGTCTGAAGCGGACACAAGAAGCTACTAACGGCGGGACAAGAGAAGCAAGCAAACCTCTAGTAAGCAATCTCTCTCTCTCTCTCTCTCTCTCTCTCTCTCTCTCTCTCTCTCTCTCTCTCTCGCCAACACCACTTTAAAAAGCGCCCAAAAAGATCAAGAGATCTAAAAATCTCTCTAAGTTGTGTCCTTTGGAGCGATTCAAACAAACGCCCCTTGTCCTCGTCTTAGATCTCGTCCTTCATCCTCTCCCCACAACACCGCCCTGGGGCGTTAACAGGTACGTCTTTCTTTCTTCTTCCAAGTCTTTTCTGCCAATGCATTGCTTTCACTGAGATCTTTGATATCTCCTGTTTTAAGCTGTGTTGCTCGCAGTTATTATAATGCCAATGCTTAATTAATTTTTTCCATGAAGATCATGCTTTTGTGATCTCAAATGTCTGTTCCCTCACGTTCGAAGTTTGATTATTTATATTTTCCGGCGTTCAAATATCTGTCATTGTACAAGTTCTTTTTCCACCCTAATGCTCCGTTTGGCTGGCGAGGAACTCAAAGGAGAAGAACTTTGATTCAGATGAGTTCTGAATCTCATCGTTATCCTTTCTGAGCCGCTTCAAATTTTGTTATCCCTGTCACCGAACAATGAGAAAAACTATTTTTCTTTCTCCACTTATTTTCTTCACAATTTTCAGTTGTCCAACAATTTTGTCACGGAAAATAGAACAGCAAAGAATCAGGTTGCTTTCTTTTGCAGTCCGTTTCCACCAGAAAAGGTTCGAAAACTGCGACTTCACAAGAGTAACGAACAAGGGATCGAGCTTACTCTCATCCCTTTACCGAAACTAATTCTGTTAGCTCAGACAAGTCAGTTCGAAAGTGAGGGTATAATCGTCTTGAAATTAATAGAGTTCTAAAGAAGAAATTCGGGGCCAAAAAGTTGACTCGTACACAACAAGAAAACAGCTCCCTTTATCAACGGACCTCGCGACTGATGCGAGCTCACCAATTGTGTGAAACTTTGATTCTCCTTGTTCCGTCGACTGTGATATATGTATGCGTTAATGTGAAAAGCACTCGCACTTGACCCCACGCTTAGATCGACTTTATCAACCAACGGTCCCGCCTTGCATTCGCACGTCTTTTACTTTGAAGAATAGGTGCATTTGAGAATGTCGTCTCTGTGATTTCTGGGGCTTAATCACGAGGATCATGCTTTGCATGTGATTAGCCGTCCAATACGCTGGAATGATATTTCTTCCCACAGGGAGTTTTACTGTTATGTTGAAAGAGAAACATGACTTTTACACTTATGGAACCGAGGTGATGACTTTTTGTTTCTTTCTTTAATTTTCTTTTTCTTTTCTTTTCTTTTTTGATCTATAGAGCAAATGCTAGAGTACAAACAAGCATATAGCCGTTTTATGCCTTGGGCGTAGGTCTAAAACCAAAAGCGTCACGGAGCTCGTAGACTTTAGAGAATCGTTTGCTAGTCCAAGTTACAAAATCATGATTATCCCTCCTTTGAAACACAGAAATGAGCCAATTTCAGTTTTCAAATTTAGGCAGCGGGAATCTAATGTCCTTCGGCATTTATGACTCTTTATCCTGCAATGCAGAGAAAGGGAAAGGAGTTGAATGAGGAACTTACCTTAGGGATTTCCTCTGCTCCATTTTATGCTGGGTTTCACAAAAAGCATTGCTGGAATTGAAGAAGTAGAGATGGAGAGTGGTGAAAGCAGCAGCAGCAGCAACAGCAATGAGAGGCATCCAGTGTTGGATTCCTTGTGTTTTCGCCAGTTCCGCAATGGCTCCAACCCTTGGATGGCCAGATATGTCTACGCCTTGATTTTTCTAGTTGCCAATCTTCTGGCCTGGGCTGCTCGGGATTATGGCCACGGTGCCTTGACGGAAATGAAGAGTAAGATTGCTTCAGAAACTTACATGTCCTTTCCACCCCCAACCCACAAACCCCCCCCCCCCCCCCCCCCCCCCCCCCCTCTTTCCCTCTCCAATTTCAACCATTACCTGTGATAATTTGTACGGTCGCATAATTTACTTGTTTGATCAGTGGTTCCTAGGACTTTCAAGCGTCTTCTTATGGTTTGGACTTCATTTGTACAGAATAAGTATAAGCATATAAATTTTCTTCTGAAGGCTGAAAACGGAGCATCCTTGTGGGCAATGAATGCCATTGGATCGCACATTTCATTACAGCGAACTTTGACTAGGCACGTTTTGAAATACATCCTTCGCATGTGCAAACTTATCCATGGCAACATTGGTCGCAAGGAAGTGGGTGTTGACACAAATTCGTACCCTTTTGAGTTGTTGCTATTTGTGGTGAGTTCATCCAAATGAACGGGGGTGGAAAATTTAAAAGGACTATGCTCTGAACTAAAAGCAAAACACCATAGACAATTTTAACAATTTTTTTTATTGTTACATAATGTTATATGCTGTTGGTGCAGGATTAAAGGGGTGTGAAGGTGTGGGAGACTGTTTGGGTGCCGAAGGAGTTCTGCGAGTGAGCTTGGGTTGCTTCGTATCCTTTTCAATAACGGGCACGAAATTGCATTTTAGTTTTGCAATCATAGCTTGTTATAGGATTTTCTGTCAGATGAAAAAGCAGCTAATTATTATCTCTGCTAGGAGCATAACATGAATGTAATTTGTGCGCTCTAGACCTCATAGTTATGATGTCCTCAAATTGAGATATGCAGCTGTTCAACAAAATGATTAAACTGCACTTTGTTAGCTACGGCTTTATTTCCTGTAATCTTCATCGTTTTTCCCGAAATAGATCAACTGAGCCTTAACAATATATCAGGCATTCTTTATGACAATGTTTCTTTCAACGGCTGGTACCTCGAAGTTGGTTGACCGGAGAAATTCATGGCATTCTGGATGGTGGTCTGCCAAGATTGTCATGTGGATTGGCTTCACCATTATCCCTTTTTTGCTCCCATCTGCCATCATTCAGCTTTATGGTTAGTGCAATCCCGTTTCCCCCCACGCCTGTTTTTTCTTGAATTTAGTTTGATGGTAGATCTCAAATTTGGTGCTCTTTAATTAGCTGGCGTAATGCCTCTGACACAATAGTTTTTTCCTTTTTTGGCAGGGGAGATTTCACATTTTGGTGCCGGGTATCTATGATTCCTGTTATATAATCCTGTCTTCAGATCATGTATAAATGTGTTGTACTGGGATTTGAAGATGGAAGTGTTTCATGTGAGTCGCTAGAATTATCTAGAGATATTTAAAGGAAGTTTTTACAAATCTTTTCAGGGTATTTCTTCTAATTCAGCTGATTAGTATAATCAGTTTCGTCATGTGGCTGAACGATTGTTGTCAGTCTGACAAGCATGCGGAAAGATGGTAAGACTTCATTCAAGCAATTGTTGTTTCATGCCCTCTTTGATGCATTGTCTTCAATAGTTAGTTTGTTCTATAGTCTTGTATTCATTTATATTCATTGTTTGTCTGCTTTTTAGTCTTGATGGGGAAGCAGATAATATATGTTAGACATTGAGCCTCCCTCGGTAGGGCAAGTGGTTAGACAACAAATGCTTATGTTGCTATAGATTGACAAACTCAACAGATCATAAACAAGCCTTTGTTAGGTCCAAGACAGTATGTGATTAAAGGAGTTTACAGTGTCTTATTTATAAATTGTTTGCTGTCAACTTGAACTGTCATACGCTGATTGATGCTTTCTTTGCAAAATGGAGTGTGTTAAATGATTGTGTTTTAAATATTGAAACATTGATAACCCTGTCGCTCATCTCATCATCATTGCAGCCAAATCCATGCGATGTTACTGGCAACAACTTCATATGTTGTGTGCTTAGTGGGGATCATTTTGATGTACATTTGGTATGCACCAGACTCAACTTGCCTCCTTAACATTTTCTTCATTACCTGGACCTTGGTACTCCTCCAACTCATGACTAGTGTCTCTCTTCACCCAAAAGTGAGTTCTGACCATCAACATGCTGTTCAGTTCATTCTATTCTAACCTAATTTGGTGTCAAAACTTCTAATCTTTACTTAAAACAGGTGAATGCTGGCATATTGACACCAGGGCTCATGGGGCTGTATGTGGTATTCATCTGCTGGTGTGCAATCAGAAGGCATGATTCCTGACCTTTTTGGTTTAAGTAAAAATTGTTGTTTGATGCTTTACCCCTTTATAGTTCTCACTTTCCAGCAGAACATGGTAGTTCAACTGCAGGCTAGTTGCCGATTAAGACTCATAAGGTTCGGGAGTTAATAGGTAAATTAGAATTGTGCAGCCCATTGCTCACCTCGGATATAGAATAAAAAGGTGTGTGATTGGAAAGTAAAAATCAGTTGAGTGCTGCCCTCACCCTTCCCAAGCTAATACCATCTGTGCCAGACACAGATTGCCTATGGAGTCTGCTTCAGAATCTAAATTCATCCATCCTAATTCTAAACAAAGCCAATTATTTCATTTAACCAGAATATTTGTGTGGGTTCATTTGTTATTTTTGTTGACATTTTTTTTCAAAATTTAAAACTTTCAATTTCTATAGTGAACCAGCAGGAGCAAATTGCAAAGGGAAAGCAGAAGCTTCAGGCAAAACAGACTGGCTAACGGTCATAGTACGTAGCTTTTGGATTCCTCAGAAGTTTTAATATTTTGGAACTCAATTTTATGATGTTCTGCTCATTATGATTTTCGTTGTGATATGTGCCTTTGTTCCTCTTTGTATTTCATAAAAGTACTTCCGATTCTTCATGACTGGAGAACTGATTTCCGTGAGTATTAATTAATTGCTTGCTCGCAAAATCCTTCCCTTGCCTGTCTTCATAAAAATACTTCTTGGTTGCTCTATTATCTTTCAACCACTTCCTTTGGTCGCCCGGGTTAATATGAGCATAGCAAACCAAATTTTATTACTAGAAAATATCTGTTTATTTCGGAATAAGATGGTAACATAGACCTTGAAGGCACTTGGATTCATTCTCTTTAACTTCAAGACCAACGGTTTTTAGGAGCTTACATGGGAACAAATTATATGGTGAGGGATTTTTTTTTCCCCTTTCTTCTTCCCCCCATTAATGTAAAACACCACGGAGAAACAAATCTGAGAGAAGTTATTACTAACAATCAAGTTTCGCTAGCATATTTTATCCTACTCGGGTAAGATTTAATTTTCATAAGTTTCATTGCCAAATCGCATTGTCCTTTTCAATCAGTGTGATAATGACCTTCACTTGTTCACAGAGCTTTGTTGTTGCTGTACTTGCAATAGTCATTGCAACTTTTTCAACCGGCATAGATTCCAAGTGCTTCCAGGTTTCCTCCAGATTCCCATACAACTTCTAATAGGTTACCAGCATTTCCTATACCTAACCACCTCTGCAGTTCAGGAAGGATGATACGCCAACCGAAGATGGTGTTCCATATGGTTATGGGTTCTTCCATTTTGTTTTTGCCACAGGGGCAATGTACTTTGCGATGCTATTGGTTGGTTGGAACACCCACCATGCCATGAGGAAGTAAGTCTTCGAATTATCCAGTGGTCCATTAAATTGTTGTTCCAACCAAATTAACCTATCTGTTTAATCATGACAAATAACGACTCCGATGCCACAAAGCCTTTCCATTCAACCATTACTGGTAAATTGGCCTTTATGTGATTCCCAGGTATTCCAAATTCTAGTCTTCTTAATAACACACAGACCCTCAAATGCTGAATTGTTTTCACTTTACGTCATATCACTTGCCAAAGTACATCTCTCTCTCTCTTTAACGTCTCAGGCTAAGTGCATTAGTAACAATTTCACTATAGTTCAAACGGTACGCTCCTTGGCAACATCCGTTAGATTATGGTAAGGAAATGATATGTCCCTCCTTGCCCTTCTACAGGTGGACTATTGATGTGGGTTGGACCAGCACATGGGTCAGAATAGTGAATGAGTGGCTGGCAGTCTGTGTTTACTGTAAGTACCTTTAAGAAACACCACATGCATCATCAGGCTATTGAGGATGATCACGTTGTCGAAAGAGTTGGATTAATATGAATTTTGGACTACAGCGTTCGGGACTATTTTAGATTGTCAAAGCGTATTCTTCGTGTGGGTTTTGCAGGAAATAATTGATTTGAAGGAGCGTACTGACAATATCAAATATATTTTGCAGTATGGATGCTTGTAGCTCCAGTCATATGGAAAAACAGTCAGGCAGCTGAATCCTCGTAGAAATTCGAAAATGTCCAAACCTTTTTGTCACTGCCCATTCATTTACTGGGAATACCTAAAAACATTTGCAGCTTGGAAAGGAACTGCAGTATACTCAAGAAGTCTCAGGCAGGAGCTAGCGAATACCTAAATGCATGTAGTGATTTTTTTTTTTTTTTTTTCCTTCTATATCTGAATGTAAAGAAAAAGGAAAACAGAAATTGTTCATGTAACTGAAAGATGGAGATCCATCTTATAAGTTGTAAATACAGTGCTCCAGTACAGTATGCAGATCTTATAGGGCCATAGAGCTTCAGCATTTTGCTAACGAGTTTACTTTCCTCGAAGAAAGAAAAGAAAAAGAAAAAGAAATTAGTTAACAAAGAGGTGTCCATTATGGGTTGTGGTAAAATTTGTGCCATTTACTTGATAAGTCAACAGCTCTAATTGCAATTACCGTGTATTTACTTTTTCCAAATCCATAAAAACCTATCAGCTACGGTCCAATTTAACATAGTAGTTCAAATGGGAGCACTGCCATATCGGCCGAACATTGCTGAGAGAAATAAACAAATGAACTTCGCGAAGCTAAAACGGAAAGTGTAGAGGCAGCACTTTTTGTTTTATTTTTGTCTGGAGGTAAAAAATTCCAGCGTACCCATGGAAATAATCTCTTCATACCTCACTGCCTCACCGGTCTCTATAAATTCGATTCGTTCTTGGAACGCAGGCCCACTTCTCGGCTTCTCCAGGTGCATCATTCTGCAGGAAAGTACCGAATAGACCTCGCGTACACTGACTTGGTTAGTATATGCGCGAAATAACGCAGCAATTCCACAAAAAGAAACGGATCCAAATTAACCACCTCGTTTGCCCGTCACATGGGCACAAGAACAACTGCTGTGCCAAATATCACAAATAGGTTCGCACCAAGGGTCCTTATACCAGCTTGCCTTCCACAGCTACAGTCACACGAAAGATGAGTGATGAACGGCGCCAGACACATAATGATTGATGCAATTGAGGATATGCTTCTGAGATACAATTACAGAGCTTCATATATCGGCCATTATGCTCCTCTAAATTGTCAACACCTTGTTCTTTAGTGTATAACAGAGAAAAAAGAAATACAACATACTGGATTAGACAGAAACTGAAAAACAGATTATCTGAAGAAAGATCAACTCGAGAAATCAATGTATAAGTCACAACAGTACTCCACTATAACATAGTTATTTCATTGTTTCAATTTCCAAAGACTCAAATAGCTCGCGCCAATGATACAGAGATCGCAAATCATACAATACAACAAATAGAAAAAAAAAAAAAATTACAACTTCGAGGGGTAGCAGTTTGACAAGCAGATGTACCACGGAACAGGGCCCTAATAATACCAATTGACACCATGGCGGCACAAAATATAAACCCAGTTCTTTATGGAGGCGGTCTCCTTACCTATTTTAATCCATTACCCCCCCCCCCCCCCCCCCCCCCCCCCCTTCTCTCTCTCTCTCTCCCTCCCTCCCTCCCCAGATTTCTCTCTTCATTCTTTTCTTTTTTTTTTTTTTTTTTTTTTTTTTTTACAGCATCAAACAATCTTACATGGCGACGAGACATTTGACTTGTGACCCAGGGCTGAACAGAACAAATCTCTCCTTACGCTGGATAGCACAAAACTACCACAACATAGAAACCAAAACTTAAAATCCAGCAACTTGACAGGAAGCAACCAGGTGATGCTTGATGTAAAGGGGGTGGGAAAGGCTTTCCTTTTCATATTCTATCCAAATGGGTTTCCACCAACGGTTGAGAAAGGATTTGGGGTAGCAGGCGCTGAGACTCCGCCAGCCAGTTGCCGATCCGCGTTTAAGGAACCAAAAGCAGACCCATCATTGTGCAAGTCCCCTACTCCTTGATTCCTGCAAAGATACTCAAAGAACCTCAAATAAGTGACACGAACAACATGCAAATCACTGCCAATACGTTAATTTTTATTAACTTGAAACTCCAACGAAAGCATACATATACACATACATCGGTATCCAACAGAATCATCTTAAATGATAAGTTTAGGTATAGGAGACAGTTAACCTGGAAGATGGCATGTTACTGGGTACTTGTTGCCCCATGTATGCACCTGAGGTTTCCAAAGGCAGAATTCAGCACACAAAAGAGAACAAACACACACACACACACATGGGCGTGTGCAAATGGGGGCAGAAAACGTATTGGCACGGAGGTAATTATTTCGTTGAAAAAAGAATGTACTTGGAGGGATTGCTGATGCATAAGATGGTGCCTGGGGAGGAAAAGCTGAAGTATAAGATGATGCCTGTGGTGACATCCATGCTGATGATGGAGACCCAAAGCTGGAAGTACGTACGCCTAAAGCAGGTGGTACATTTCTTAGTGCACCATGCATAGATGCCACAGAAGGAAACTGCATCAAAAGAAACAGAAAATGAAATCTGTAACTAGTAGATGGATTTTTTACTCAACTGAAAAAGGTTCAGTATTAATTCTAATTAACATATCAACTGCACTGGTATCTTATTGGTGAAATAGATGAAGCTTCTTCTCCTTCTTCCATTTTTTCTTAAATAAGATCCTGGTAGACTGAACTCAAAGTAAAAATTGAGACATTTTCAAGTAATTAGATATCTCCAACTTCCTAATGTAGCATAAAAAAGACCTTTTCCTGTCAAAACTACATTAATAATCCAAAGCATCCTGTTTATTAATGTATTACAAGCTCAAGTTGCCTTTCCACAAGTCTACCCCGAACAGTTAACATGATGAAAACAATTCACATAACAATTAATCCAAATGACACCAAGAAAAACCAGGGGCGGCGAATGATAGATTCAAATGAATTGAAATCACATACTGTTGGGGCTTGAACTAGAGATGGCTCACTGTTGAAATCAAATGGATTTACAGATTTTGGCTGTTGAACAGTTGGCACTAACTGCAAAGGTTATTAGAAAGTAGAAGATTAGTAATGTACTTGAGGGAATTTATATATGTCACTGCATCAAAGATCAAGCAATTTTACCAGTGCATTATTATATTGCGTATGGAACCCCATACCATGGGGTGGACCAGTTTGCCATGCTGGAATTTGTGCAGGGAAGGAAGGATAGGTTGTAGTGAAAAGATCCTGCAGATGCATCAGGGTTTACCATATCATATGTAATTCATCCATATATATCTAAAAATATAGACATAAAGCAAAGCACAGTGCGAAGTAACAACTACCACAGGCAGTTCTTTTCTTGTGCTTGGTTTTACTTCCATAACAGAAGGTTGTGACACATCACCAGATATGGGCACATGTACCAGGTTTGACATTGCTGGGGATGCCTGTGCAGCAGGAGTACTTGAAGGACCTTGAGCATGAGCATTAAGTGATAAATTCCACTGCAACCAAATTGACCAGAAATTAGCAAGGTGAAAACCCACTTCCTAAGAAACCAGAATAACAAATGGTGAAGACTGCGCCATAACCCACCTGATTGCTAGTTGCTACATCAACAGACGTAAAATTTTGAGCAGTTGACTGACTAACAGTAGCAGGAAAGAAAGAAGGTTGTTGGTGTTGCACATTAGGCCCTGGGCCAGAAACTGGAACTTTGACAACAGGATTACCTCCATTGACAGGCAAGCTTGGCGTCACTGCAGACGAAATTGATGGTGCACCAACAGGAGGAAACATTGAAACAGAGCTTACTGGTACAGCAGCTGGAGGACCTGCAGTAAAAGGCAACACATTTGTGCTTCCTACTGGGGGCACAGTTGTAGAACCAGCACTACCAGTAGTTCCAAGAACATGACCAGGGACAGATGCCGAAACTGATAACTGTGATAGAACAGACTCTAATGCATTCACAGTCAAAGGTGCTTGAGCTACTTTGGCCTCAGGGGCAACATCAAAAGAGGCCCAATTATTGTCATTGTTCGGAGTTGCTAGATTTGCAGTCTGTTGTGTTTGTGGAACAGCTGTGGCAAGTGGAGGTCCAGGATCAGTGTCAAAATCAATTAAGCTTCCAGCATTCTCTACTTTGGCCTCCACAGGATTCCCATTACTGGATGCCAAGCTACTGGAGGATGCGGTTCTCTGCCATTAAATGCAATAATAGAATAAGCCCAAATAGTGTTTCTTCTAGAAAATTTTCTAGGAGGATAACATTGTGCAGACTTCTCATAAAGAAATTTAATCAGCAACAGCTACAGAAAAGCAAAAGAATTTTTTGAAATGGAAGTACAACAAATACATGCAGATATTGAAACCAAATAAAAAACTAATCACAAATGTAGCAAATATCCATGAAAAAAGAAAATTAGATTGCTAATTTTCAACTGCTAATGCTTGAGGAATACGGGTCAAAGAGGAAGTTGTTAATTTTCAACTGAAATAGATGTTATTTAAAGCAGACATGACCTTGATATACATGACAACCTAAATGAGCTACCGGAGCCTGATATGAACTTCTATTTCCTGTTGAAACCCTTTGTATCTGTATCAATTTCATACCATGCAGTCTTGAAGTCAGAATCCTTGGTCCCATGATTCAGGAAATCGGAGTACTTTCCCTCCAAGCTTGTGACAGGGAAGCAAGGAGCGGTGCAGCTATGCTGGAGAACTGGTGGTAAGAGATTGGAGGGATGTCTGCTTGTCATTTGGTTTGATTGATCTACCTAGACTCCAATACATAACAGAAGAAAGCAAATCCAAATTTATCGAGTAGGTTCACAAGTTTGAGACAGATGTTTCTCTCTCTCACAATATGGAATCTTCATTCTTTCTTTGACGAGTTAAAGGTGATGTATATTTAAGTCAGTCATTCACCCTCCAACCTACATGTGAGCTAGCGCTCATTAACCACAATATAGATGCCTGGAAACCCCATCACTCAGGATTGATTTGTCCATAAATGCAGAAGGGAATCCTCACTTCAATGCACCACGGGAACCCCCACCAGTAAAGGGACAACAGAGGTGTCCTTCAGTGCTCTAGTTGAAAAAGTTCCTTCCCTTTTCAAAATAATAGTCTACATGCAGGGTAAGTAGGTCTGTTATGGCTGTACCAGTCCTCTCCCTTATCCAAAAAGCATGGGACATGAAAGCCTTTGGAAGTGTATATGTATGTTCACCCATTGATATTCCCAATTCTGTTAGTTGCCATTTTCTTTCTGGTCAAAGCAAGTCAAAAGGTTTGCCCTGATTTCCTGGAAAGATGTGGACTGGCAGCAGAGAATAAGGCACTGTGCCGCAGGCCTTTCATGCAATCATTGGCTTAGCAGGTGTCGGGGGCATTGTCCCCCAGCTCTTACCAACCTCCGCGGACCTTAGGCCAATTGACAGTTACTGCTGTAAGTACCAAGTGCTTTTGGCTGAAATCTCTATGAAGAGAAGTTTCTTATTGCAAAATGAATGGCCTTCTAGGAGCTATCACTAAAACAAGGACTTCAAATACAGTACAAACAGCAGAACCAGTGGACATAGGACTTGTAAAGCTCTGACTAGAGCAATTTGACGTGAGAATGTCATGCATATGAAGTCTGATTTAGGGAATGGCTCTTCCTACCCTTATGCCCTTTCTTGCTACTTGAGTAGAGATGCACTTAATAGGGTTTCAATTGATTGTGCTGGCTCAAACAGCTACTCTTATCTGACGGATACAGAGGAATAATCAATGATTAAGAAATCATTACTTGCCAATTTAGCAGTATGAGCAAATGTAAACCATAAAGCAAATCATGGCTGAAAAATAGAAATAAAAAACAAGAAGCAAAAACTTCAAGGAATCAGAAATGTAGTCAAACATGATGGTACATGCAGCTTTAATGAGAAGAAGCCTTACCTGTCCACGTGCAGAGCCATCAGCATCCCTGCTGCCACTGGGTTTTGGAGGTTCACTTATGCGAAGGGGTATCACATTCTCGCCCAAAATCTCCCTTACAGGGCGCACCATAGGGGGACTGGATGAACTTACATCTTTAGGCCGCTCAGGTGATTGGCCTTCCAGCTTAGAGTCTCCATCAGAATCCCGACGGTCTTCGAATCTCCTCCCACTTCCAAATCTATCATCTCGACGCCAGTCATTAATGATTTCAGGACGAGCAGGACTTCTCCTAAAATCACCATATTGCCGGCTTTCTTGATCATATCCAGGACTTCTTCTTTCATCATAACTCCTTCCACCAGGACTAGACCTATCACTGTAACGCCGATCATATGTATCTTCATATGGTGGACTTCGAGAGCCTCGTTGGTGTGCATCTGTTCTCCTGTTCTCATAAAAGTCTTCCTTCTCACCCTGCTTAATACAAAATATAAAGGGATGAAAAACACTTGAACAAACAGTTTCAAATGACAGAAAACAAATCACACAATATATTAATACAAGCTATCATAAGAATTCATTTCTAGAACTATGAAAAGTGTTCAGCTTCAATCTGAATTACTATGCCAAAGATATTAACAAAAAAGGTTAAGGAGATTTACCATCTTCATCCGCGGAGGCTTTTCATAGTTCCTTTCACCACTGTATCTTTTATCCACATAAACATGCTTAATAAAGTCTCGAAGTCTCTCAACATTACTGGCAGCAAACTTCTGAATTAGTACAGGAGCACTTTTGGCACTGTTTACATAAAATCAGAGAAGAATATAAGTAAGGGTCAACCTGCTGTCAGGAACAGAATGACGCTGTGGATCCCATTCTTTAAAATACATCTCCTTTGCACGCTGTGGATAGGAAATAGAGATGAGTCCAAAACAAGAAGCTGCGGAGACAAAGACAACGTAAAAGAAAGTTCCGCAGAGATCTGAAAAAGATGTTGCACACCTACCTGGTTACCCCCTTCTTGAAGGGCAGTAACTTCTTGTGATGTAAATTTGGCCATTGATACAGATTTTACTCGGTGTGTGAACTCGCGACTGAAAATTATCACGAACAATCAATAAAGTGCAAGTACCAGATAAAAAAAAATTTATTTGCTCCTTGAAAAAGAAAAACACAATAAAGAAAGAAAATATGAGGCAACATGTGCAGCTAACATATCACCACTTACTGAATTCCACTGCAGTTTGTGCAAACAAACGTCCAGAAATTTGTGCAGACATATTGAGGTCCCTGATCATAGGAAAAAAAGCAGCACCAGAAAACAAGACCATATAACTTCCTTTTCGTTTTAGGAATAATTTCAGCATAAGTATGCTTTGAACTCCAGACTATTATCTCCAATACTTCAAATATGTGATGCAGTGAATACAGACTCAAAGATTGAGAACAGGCAACAATCTTATGGAAAGTTAACAAAATAATTTATTTATTTGTTCCCAAAATGCCACAGGAAGTTTGCTATTCCCAAACTTAAGAATTTTCAGGGGGAATGACAGTAGTTTGTATTGTATAAAAGTTCATACTGTTGATCATGGACCAAGTACATGTTATGCCAGAGCCCTCATCAATAGTGTGATCCATACGGTTTGGAGTCTGCTTTGTGAGACCAATGAAGAAAACCTAAGCTATGCAGAATGAGAATAGTAAACGGTTCATTTTCCTACAAATGAACTGACCATTACAACACATACACGAACTTTAGAGTACACAAGCATCAATCTCTGATTGATTATTTATCAAAATTTTGAAACAAATACAACACCAATGAAGCAAACCATAGCTAGGAGGTATCTGGAATAAGAAAACTCAGATGGATTTTTTCGTACAAAATGAAGCAAGTTGTTATACCACATGCACCAAGTCTATAATTCACAAACACCCATTTCAAATTCGTCATCTATCAGAGTGATCAACCAACACTGTATGTTGTAATCACTTCAAAGCAATGGCATGATACCACAAAAAGATGCTTGAAGCAATTGCAGAACTATCAACATCATCTAAGTATACTAGTACCTTGCCTTTACCTTTAAGAATCACATTAAGTTCAGTGCAGTAATAATTGTTTGTATCAGATTTACAGAATCATCAGAATATTTTATGTACCAGATTCAATTATTGTTCTTATGTCATATTGGTGGCCTCCCTGGAGTTTGATATTGGGTGTGGGCCACATCCCAAGTAAAGCCCAAAGGAAATCATTAAAACAAACTACATTTTCTGTCTGCTATAGATTAAAAGCATAAATTAATCTTGGTTCAAAGATTAATTAAACGGATTCACAGTCTGTATATCAAACTGAACCATTCAAAGTACTGGAAACCCAAAGAAGTTCGACTGAAAAGGAGGAAGCAACTAATAGTTACAAGAAAATGTTACAATTTTCTTGGCTGTTGTTTCTGTAACCTACTAGACTTATGAATGCACACTTTCTGCACGGCAGCATGCCTAAGCTATAAAAAAACACATGATCAGTTAACATGACATGGTCATAAATCAATTTGTGTGACTTGCTCACGAGCAATAGTAAGGAAAGTGCAACATCTGGAAGTACATTCGTTGAATCTTTGATCATCATTTAGAAAGTGATCCTTGCTCAATATCCAGTTAGCCAATTAATTTGCCAAACCCTGTTGTTATTGGTTGAATCACTAGAGGTCTCTGATTACTTTTAACAGTCTGCTAACATCTTCCATTGCTTCACTGTAATGGGTGCCGCAGAAGTGTCAAGCTTATAAATCCAATGCAATGACCTTAATGAGAACCAAACAAGACCGGTTACAGGCTTTGATGACTTGATCATTGAAGCCAATTACATTTTGCATTTTTATTCTCTCACTATTTCATGGAAATTTGTTAAGAGATACTCCACATTATATTAACAAATACAATCAATCATTTGACAATGACAAATGTATTCCAAACATTATTTCACACGTCCAATTCATTCACGCCCTAAGATACAGCACGGCAATGACAAAAAGTAAGACCCTGGCAAATTTTCTAAAGGAATTGGTTATTAGAGATAGCATACCAGACTGTTACAGTTGATACATCTCCGATTCTCTGGAAGTTTGAGAAGACCACGAATAATTCGTTCGTTTTTCTCGTCCTCCTTCGCTCGGTTAGCCATTTCAACTTCCTACCCAAATTGAAACCAATTTATAGTAACAGTGACAACAACAATAACAAAAAAAGAATCAGGCAAAGGCAAATAATAAGCTAGACAACAAAAGGCGCAAGTTTTCCCAAACTGACACTGGATTGATCAACCAAAACGATACAATAATCCCATTCCCGCTGATCAAGAAACTATGAGATAACACTCAAATGACTTCCAACTTTTATTCCAACTGTAGCATAAAGCATAGTTGTGCGTAGCTTCTTCAATTTCCCAGAACTCAACGAAAATGAATAGAAAACATCAAATTCAGGATAAGAAAGATCACTTGTTCCCCCGCATTTCTCAGGGTGGGGAGGATAAATTAGAGCTTAAATTGAACGACATGGATAACATTGAAATTCAACCTTCGGTAACCCGGATCTGACGAATCCGAGCTTGATTGGAGTCAAACGACACAAGTAGCTCAGGTACCGCGTGTTGGGAACCCTAGAAATTGAAGAGAAAACTGACCTGAATTTGCCGCCGATGAAAAGTTGCTTCAAGTCCCGCAGCCTTTCCAGCTGACCGTGATGCCTGAGAGATTCACCACGCGCTTTGTGCTGGCACGAGAACTCGCTCAGTGAGAGAGAGAGTTGGATCTTTGTAATAAAAGTCGAATGGCAACTACTAACTATGTACAGCTCAGAGCCCAATGGAAAGTTTACGGTGCTTTCGGACACGGGAGAAACCGGTCCGTATGGTCGTGCCCCCATCCTATATTGACGGTGATGGTCTTCTGATCAACTTGGTTGGAATTCGCAAGAACTGGTCCGTGGTCAGCATCCAAGGCGACGGACAGAGTTGATTAATCGCCCTTACGAGTCTGCGAAATTACGTAAAATGCTCTTTCGTGCCTCCTATTTTGAAGGATCTATGAATCTGTTATTTTTCATCCAATAATGTCAAAATATATGAGAAATAATACAAAAAGTGGATAAAACTTGCTTTGATTGAACAAGAAAACCAAACTTATAATTGATTGGGAGAAATGAATCGCAAGATAAAAAAACAAATGTGTTTATGCCCTTTCTTATAGAACAATATCTACAAATAAAACAAAATAAAATTCAAAATGATTCTTCCTACTGCCCTGTGTGGTCGGTCTCAATCCGGTGTTGTAGAGGCCAAATTTCACTAGAAAGTGATCTTGGCAAGCTAGCGTGGTGACAGTGAGATGTTAGCTTGCTATAGCAAGCCAACATACCTATGCAGAAAGCTGTCAGGGCCTCATATGTGGCAGCCATCTGGCTGCCACCTCATCTTTGAAACCCTCTCCTCCCTTGCCCCCCTCTCTCTCTCTCTCTCTCTCTCTCTCTCTCTCTCTCTCTCTCTCTCTCTCTCTCTCTTTGGGCCTCATATGTGGCAGCCATCTGGCTGCCACCTCATCTTTGAAACCCTCTCCTCCCTTGCCCCTCTCTCTCTCTCTCTCTCTCTCTCTCAAGCTAATGGTCAATATGAGTTCATGACATTTAACTTACGAAGGAGGTAATTATGCTGATTTGCTCTTAGAGTCTTAGTCAATACATCACTGGTTGATCCTTGGTGCCAACATGATTAGTCTTCACAATTCCATGTTAGATTTTCTCCTAAATGAAATGACAATCAACATTTATATGTTTGGTTCATTGATGAACCATATGATTTGCAACAAGCTCCAAGGTGGCTTTATTGTCGCAATATAAGGTTATAGGGTGAGGGATGTTGAACCCCACGTATGCTAGAAGGCCTATAACCAAATGATCTCTTAGGTGGTGAGGGCCATAGCTCAATATTTAGCCTTATAGATGATCATGACACTACTCCTTGCTTTTCCATGAAATTAATGTATTCCCAAGCATAATGCAGAAACAGTTAATGACTTTCTTTCCATCATGCATGTGGCATAATCTAAATCACAGGTTGCTCGCATTTGGTAGCCACATGAAGAAGGGATAAATAAATCTGTACCTAGGCAACTTTTAAGGTATTTTACCAAACACATTGCTACTTCCCAATGAGACTTCTTGGGAGAGTGCATAAATTGAGCTAAATTGTGAACTATGTAGGAGATAATCATTAGTGATAAGTTGGTGTCCATGAGATTTTCTACTAGCTTAGCTCACTTAAGTTCCATATCATCTATTAACTCGAGTATATACTTACACTAACTCAGGTGAATACTGTTATCATCTTGAAGGACTTCAACCCTAAGAAAATACTTAAGATCTCTTAAGTCTTTAATATGAAAAGATGAATGCATAGGTGCTTTCAATTCCTTAATTCCATCAACATCGTTGCCAATAATAACAATATCATCCACATAAGTCATAAGGACTATTGACTCACCTTGTTTCTTGACAAAGAAGGAGGTATCATGCATAGAATTTTGATAATCGACTGCTAGTAAAGCTTCTATAAACTTAGCATACAACTGCCTAGCAATCTATTTCAATCCATATAAAGATTTCTTAAGTTTGTATACCTTTCCACTATTTTTATTTGGATCTCTTGGTGGAAGTTACATATAAACTTCTTCATTCAAGTTTCCTTGCAAGAATGCATTGTTAACATCAATTTAGTGGATATCCTACTAATTATGTGAAGCTAATGAGAGGGTGCATCTAATGGTGATGTGCTTAACAATTGGTGTGAAGATCTCATGATAGTTGACTATTTTCTTTTGATTGTACCCCTTTGCCACTAATCAAGCCTTGTATCTCTTGATTGTCTCATCAATATTATATTTGGTCTTATAGACCCATTTGCATCCAATGGGTTTCCACCCATGGGGTAAGTCCACAATCTCTCAAGTGTTGTTTGCCTGTAATGCCTTGATTTCCTATTCCATGGCATCTTGCAACCTAGGATTGCCAATAGCCTCATGGTGATAAACTGATTCAACATCAGTTGAGATAGATGCAATGAAGTGTTGGCTATTGGTTGGAAGGTGGTCATATAGATATAGGCTGAAAGATGATATATATGGATGAGTCACTCTTTAGAACATTTATGGTGGGGCATACATAATCTTTTGACCAAAGTGGTGGTTAGGTTTCTTTAATGAATTTTCTAGGAGCTATGTGAATGGGGCTCTCTAGAGTACTCTTTAGTAATGGTTTGACATCCTTAGAATCTTCATTAATAAAACATCATAAGAAGTGGTTGATGGTAGTAAAGGTACAAAAGTATGATTAGGCTATGGTGTGGTGGCTGTTTAAGGGTCATGATTGGTGGAGTGATTGGTAAAAGGTGATTGAAATGGCAATTCAAGTGAGGGCTTAAGATGAGGCTAGTGCTCAAAGACCTCCATATCAGGTTCAGTCAAAGGAATCTACAGTGAAGAATGTGATCTAGGAAATGTAACATCACTCACAAAGAAACATCATTGCTCGAGATCATATAACTTTTCCCCTTGAGTGTATCTCATGAAGATGCTAGGAATCACTCTAGGGCCAAATTTGTCTTTATGCTCCAATGTGGTAGCATAACAAAGACTTTTAAAGACCTAAAGGTGAGAACTTTTTGGTGGTTTGCCAAACAATTTCTTAAAGGGTGTGACTTCATGTAAGATTAAAGAGGATACTTTATTTATAAGATAGGTGGATGTAGGTATACACTCTCCTTAAAACCTAGTAAGCATATTACTTTGAAATTTCAAAGCTCTTGTGACATTTAAGATATGTTGATGTTTTTATTCAAAAATACCATTTTGTTAGCGTGTGTGCATGCATGAACTTTCATGAATGGTTTCTCATGATGAAAATAATTGCTTTATGTTGTGATTGAAAAAATCAAGAGTGTTATTTGTCATGATACACTTAACTTTTATGTTAAACTAGTTTCTTACTAGCTTAAGAAATTCTTCTAATTGTAAAAAAGTCTCACTTTTGACTTTCATGAGGAACATCCATGTTTCTCGATAAAAATCATTACAATAGTAAGAAAATATTGTGACCCATCATGGTTGGGTATCCTATATGGTCCCTAAACTTAAACTTGGCATCTGACATATGTTCAAGTCTATAATGCCAAAGTTTCAAATTCAAAGGATTACATGTTAATAAAGAGTTTACAAAACATGGGCCATGCCCATAAGAGTGTGCAACATTTTTCTTATCAAGAGATGATAAAAAATAATAAAGCTCATTTCTCATTTTACCTAGCCCTTTGACTTTACTTGCCAAAAGTTCCTAAAACATAAAAAAATTAGCATACAATATGACTTGACAATTATTTTTACGGCAAAATTTGGGTACATAAATAAGGTTGAATTTAAAGTTTGGTGAGTATAGGATTGTGTGTAATTTGAGGTGCTTAGATATCAAAATATCACCAATATATGTAATCATAGTACTATCACCATTCAAAAATTTAACTTTCCTACATTTAGATGCATATGAAATAGTAGAATCTAGGCATTCAAAATTGGTAGTAATATGATCACTAGTGTTGGAAAAATATATGTTCTGTTGTGTCAAATTTTGTTGTTAATTACATATAAATGTTTTTTATATGTTAATGTGCAAAATAGAATTAAAGGAAGTAAAATGTGTGTAAATTATAATATCAACCAATGATATCATAAAGTAGTCGAGTTCCTACATTATTATATATTGCAACTGATAACTTTATTTTATCTAGAGTTTTTGTTATTATTTTAGGTAATTATAATTTAATATTTGTTAAATTTTATTCATATTTGTGGTGTTTATGCAAGTTTTGTTTGTTTATGCAGTAAATCCCAAAATAGATAAAAAAAAAAGAAAAAAGAAAAAGAAGCAAGAAAATGCAAGAAAATGAAGGAACTTAAAGGACACATGAAACTCACATGAAAGCAGGAAATTAAGGCCTTTTACCGAGCAAGAAATGGACCAACGGAGGGGAGCTTTTAGATGGAAAAGGGAGGTCGATTAACAAAACAGATTGGAGAGAGAGAGAAACAGAGGCGAGCAGCTTCTCCTCACCAGAAAATCAGGTGCACGCGTGACAGCGCAGAACCTTGAGAATGGTCGACAGTCAGGCGAAAGCCAACCGTCACATTCGTTTTCGGCGAAGGAGAAGTGTTTTTCGATGGCCTATTTTTTGCCATATTTTCCTCTTTTCCAGCCACCTTTAGGCGATTTGTGGTGAGGAGAGAGCAGATCCGCAGTCCTAGGGCGATTTCTTGCCTTTCTGCAACAGATTTGAGCAATTTTGTGGTGATTTTTGGTGAAGAACGTGTGAATGCCGTTTGAGCCTTTTCTACCAGATTTGCGCATTTTTGTTGTGATTTTGCGTAAACTCTTGGCAGATCTATAACCTAGGCATCCCAATCCACCTTTCCTGGCAATTTCTATGAAGACTGGCAGCAAACAGCGATGGCGCATGGTGGCGGATGGCGGTGCATGTTATTGGCTCGTGCGAAAGCGCGTGATGGTGCATGGCAGCTCATTTTTCTTTTGTTTTTTAGACAAATCCTTCTCCTCCCCTTGATGTGCAGATTTGTGCAGCCTTTTTGTGACTTGAAGACATTTTTAGTGACAGCTTAATGTTTTTAATTTACAGAATGTGTTGTTTTTCCTACATTGTTCTTGTTTGTATAAATATGTTGTTTTAGTTTAGTTTGTTAGAGCTACGATGTAACCTAATGATGTAGAAATGTTATGATTATTTATGTTTTGTGAGATATTTGATGAATGTGAAGTTACATATTACAGAATTTAATGCTTTTAAGTGACTAGTTACCATTTAGATGATTTGATTTGTATGTTAGAGACCGACAGGAGATAGCATGTAGTTGCTTCATGTAATATGCAACCATAGATTAATATGGATAGACATATACCATATGATTTGTGTGGCTTTAGGTGTAAATTGGAATATTCACAAATCTTAATGCATTTAGTTCATTTAATTCATGGGTAGAAATACAGTAAATTAATGAGCTAAGTAGGTTTGCTATACCTAGACATAAGATAAAGAATAAATTAGGAAATCCTGCCATCACATGAGTAGAATTAATCTTGCTAGCATGGATGATTGACATTTGTATATAGTAATTAGGTGAAATTGGACGCTCTAGTATATTTCGTTTATCAAGTTTAGGTTAAATTTAGTTGTTTATTCAATGTCTTATCATTTCAGTTAACTAGATAAACTCTAGGAACTATTCACCATTAGTAATTAATTAGTTTAGTAGACATCAGTCTCTATGAGACGATATCTTTACTTATCATTATATTATTTGTTTGACATGTACACTTGCATGTAGAATTTCACCGAACAAGTTTTTGGTGCCATTGTTAGGGATTGGTTGCTGTACTGCTGATTAATATTAATACCGAGTAGCTTCTAAGTTTAATCTAGCTTTTGTTGCTTTTATTTTATTTCTACTTTTAATCTTGTGTTTTGTTGTAAAGAAAAGACTGAGATGGAGAACAATGATGGTACACGTAGACTCCTAAAAGATTATGCACCATTGTTTTGGAATGCCACATCAAACATCAGGCCTACAATTCAAGCCAACAACTTTGAGATCAAGCTCGTGCTCATCAAGATGCTTCAAAACTCTGTGCAATATAGTGGGCTACCAAACGAGGATCCAAATGCTCACATTGAAGCATTCCTTGAATTTTGTAACATGATTAGAGATCATGGAGTTACAGAGAATGTTATCAGGTTGAGACTATTTCCATTTTCTCTTAAAGATACTGCTAAAAATTGGTTATCTTCACTTCTTATAGGATTGATTACTACATGGGATGATTTGGCTCAGAAATTTCTTGGTAAGTTCTTTCCTTCCGCAAGATCTGCAAAAATGCATAACGATATTTTCACTTTTGAGTAGATGAATTATGAATCATTGTATGAAGCTTGGGAAAGATTCAAGGAACTTCTAAAGAGATGTCCACATCATGGACTACCCATTTGGTTACAGGTACAAACTTTCTATGATGGGTGTACTACAAATTTTCGTTTTGTACTTGACATAGCTGTAGGAGGGGACTTACATAGTAGAATACCATAAGAGGCATTTAACTTCTTAGAGGAGATGACATTTGATAACTATCAATGGTCTACTGAGAGACTACCAATGCATCAAGCAAGTGGAGTCCATGAAGTAGATATTTTCAACATAATGTGTGCATAATTGGAAGTGCTCAATGAGAAGATAGACAACCTAAATACTCAAGTTGTGAGACATTAGAATAGATCATGTAAATTTTGTTGGGTTTTATGGCTTAACAAGAAGAGGGGGTTGAATTGTTATTGTACCGAAACTGTACTTTTGTTTTTCTTAAAGTTATTCAATCAAACAATTTTGCAATTTATATGACAATAAGTAATCAAACAGAATTGTTTAAGGAAGCAGGGAGAAAGAGAATCAACACCCAATTTACCACGGTAGTTCGGTACTCTATCTCAGAGTCCTACGTCCACCCTCTTCTCCTTCAATCCAACCAATTAAAGTCACCTTTACTCAACCTTATTAGGAGAATACGTTCTCCCTAATCCAAATAATTCCTTCTCAAAGGAATTATCAAGTCCGAATACAAATAATGATCAAAAGATCATATATAATAGCAAATCCCCAAATAATGTGTTAGTTTATGGGATATTGCTAATAAGAGGAGCTATTCAAACAAATATATCAAGATACAAAGGTCCTATCATGAAATCACCAATTTGAAGAAACTAGGCTTTCGGTCTTTCCTCAAAATTTATGTGCAGAGAATGTTTATAAGTGAAATCAGCACATAAATAATGTTATACAAGCTATGATCGAAGATATAATCGAAGATCAAACCAGATAATTCAATATCACCGAATGCTTATGAACCACCAAATGATGAACAATCTCGAATCAGATGGTAAGTAAGCTTAGTAGATTATCTTCACAAGGAGAACACTTCAAATAGATGTAAATCATCAAGAGAAAACCTTCACGTACACATCTCCTTTAAATAGAAGCATATCTAGGGCTTTTCTTTGAATCAAACCTGAACCATAGCCTTCTTCCCGTTAGGAATAGTAGGCTATCCATCAAATCAGCCTCATTTCAACCTTCTAATTCGAAATCCGACCATTCTGACAACCCGTCTCCTCCATATTCATCCCGTTGAACTTTCGGCGTTTAAGAGAAGTGAAGGCAGCGTCGGGGAGAAGTGAAGTGGCTAGGGCATAACCCATCGAAGAATAAGCGCCTCTTATGTGCCCTTAAGTGAGACGACGTCGTAGCCAGTAAGCGTATCAAGGAAGCCTCTGATATGATCAAGACAACACCGTAACAAGGAAGCCTCTGATATGATCAAGATGACACCGTAACAAGGAACGGGATCATGCTGACGTGAACTTGGGCCGCACCTATATTCTCACAGTCCAGTAGCAAAAGTCCAGTACAGTAGTAATATATTCAGCATATATATACGGTCCAATATCAATACACAGTCCAATATCAATACATTTATAATGTATTGCATATATTGATTTTGAGCTAATATATTGTTCCTACAATTTCACCAAACCAAGTATCATATTCTTAAAATAAAATATATTCAAATATATTTTATATTTCTTGAAGAAATATTTAAATAATCAACATATATTTGAATATATGTTACAAAGACTTTAAGAATATATTTTATGAGGAAATGTAGGAACCCGGTTACTTTATAATATCATTAATTGATATTATAATTTGTACACCTTTTACTTCCTATAGTTTTTCTTTTTGCACATTTAGAAAAACATAATTTGAGAGTTGATATTTACAAGAAAATATTTTTAGTGACAACAAAACCCTATTTTCAAACAAATTTGTGGTGGAGCATATGCGAGCATGGAATGTCAAGTAGGGAACCCTTATGGTCAATATAATGATTATGCTAATTTTGTTGGGATTCCTAGCAGGTTACAAAATGATTATTACTCCAACACGTACAATTCGTGATGAAACAACCATTAAACTTTTTCATGCAGTAACCTAAGTGAGATGAGACTACAACCAACATTTAGGAAAACAAAAGAGGTGAAACCTAACTTTGAAGACATGATCAGTGAGCTAGCCATCACCACATAGAACTTAACGGAGGGGACTGAAGCAAAATTTCATAATCAAGAAGTGAGCTTTCAGAGACAAGAAGCTTCAATTCGAAAATTGGAGGTGCAAATGAGTCAGTTGATCAACATGATCTCAAAGAGTCAAGAGGGTTATTTGCCTTGTGATGTGGAGAAAAGTCCTATAGATACCGCAAAGGCAATAACCCTAATAAGTGGCAAGTAAGTGGGAGACAATGATGTTGACAATGAGATTGTCGAAGATATGGATAAGGATGTCAACATGCAAGTTGAAGAGGCACCTAGGAGCAAACTAAGTCCAAAAAATATCTTTAAAATTGCAGATTAACATTCCTTTTACAGAGGCTCTAGTTCAAATGTCCAGCTGTGCAAAATTGTTAAAAGAGATACCAAAAAACAAAAGGAAGCTGGAATTATATAAGACATTAGTGTTGATTGCAGAATGCTCAACCATCATGCAACACAAGCTATCTCTGAAACTGTTGGAGTTCCATCCTCCTTGAGTAACAACGTGGAGGATAGTTGGGCTGAAAACTATAAAGCAAGCGCTTCTTGGGAGGCAACCTAAGTATTTTGTTAATATTTTGGCTAGGAAGCTGTCACCATATACTCATCATAGCTCCATTTTGACAACTTGCAATCAAGAGAGTTTTCCTTGTTCCTTCTTTACTATTGCTCTATGTTCTTTTTATCATTGAGGAGAATGCTTAATTTAAGTTTGGGGGTGTTGCTGTTGTTCTTGGAAATGTGCTGTTTTGTTGGATTTTGTTGGAGGTTATGAGTTGTGGTTGTGTTGGAAGTGTATTGGAAGTGTTTTATGTTTTGTTGGAAGTGTTGTGTTAAAATGTTTTGTTTTGTGTTAAAAGTTGTGTTAGAAAATCTATTTTTTTTTGTAAAATCTTTTTCTTGTGTTGGACCATGATCAACATAATTGGATTCTTTATTGTGTATTGTTGGCGATTCTTAGGGAGATGTAGATTTTGTTCAAACTTGCAATTCTGGCATGATGTAAGTGTGATTCTAATTATGTTGATTCACTTATTGAGCACAAAAAGTCTGCATTTTCTTGAAATTGTGTATCTCTCTAGAGAACATTCATGTGAAGTGTGTGATTTTCTTGGATCTTACCCAAATCTTAGAATTTTCTTGATTTCCTTTTGAGGCAAAATCCTAGGCTGCATCTAGTTGAGAAAATGATTTAGGCCATCTTTGGATCAATTAAGCCTTTCAAGCTAACCTTGTTTACTTATCCCCAGTCACCCCGCTGAGCCTTGTTCTTATCCTGATTTTGTCGAGTGACACTTACACATATATCTCTTAGCCTTTTGATCAATCTGTCCTATTGTCCTATTGTCCTATTCCTATGAACATATTGACTTTTGGTGTGTATAAGTTAATTTAAGCATGAGATAAGTCAAGGAGAAGGATGTAGTATGGAAAGAAATTGATTAAAATGATTGTGTGTAGCATAGTATGTCACTTTTGTAAATGTAAATGCAGTTGAAAAAAGAAAAAAGAAAAAAATGCAAAAAAAAAAAAAGAAGAAAAGAGAAAAGCATTTGCTAGATCTCATTATCTTTTGTTAGATTCAAGTCACATAGTTCTCTATAAGAGATCTTTGAGCATTATTATTGAATATCATTGATAAGAGAGGATTGAGGTAGCTATATGTGTAAATGCTTTTGTTTTTGCTTTGTCGTTGCACACATGATTATGGCATTTATTATTGTCAAAGCATTGTTAGACAAGAGAGAATGAGAATAATGTTTGGGAGAAAGATCATCTTCATGGAGTAAAAAGGTAGAAAGGGGTTAAAGTTTTGATGAGATCCTAGAAAGTAATGTGTTCATGGGTTATTTATGCTTAAATGACTCCCATCTTACCCTTAGCCTAGCCTTACATTACAAGCTTATGAAAGTCCTATTGATTCTTAGTTAGATGATTGACTTACATTAGTGGAGAGAGAAATGAAAAGCAAACCTATGAGGTTTGGTCAAAGATTTTGAGAGGTTGCATATTAATGTGGATCTATTTGGAGTGCATGCAATTGAGAAAAAATGCAGATTTACACACATGCACACGTGGTTAACATAGTTAAGTGTCTATCTTACCTTATAAACCAATTGCAATGTTTGGATGAAAGTTATGTTTTTTTTTGAATTGTTAAGTTGAGCAATCATTGAAGAATATCATGGAAGGATTAGTTGTCTGTATGTGTTGTTTTGTTCTTTTGCTCGAAGATGAGCAAAATTTTAAGTTTGGGGGTGTTTAGGAGAATATCATGGAGTAATTAGTGGTGGTGTTAGAATATGTTGTTTAGTGATTTTTATGTGTAAATTTTTTTTTATGTTGTCATAATATGTTGTTTAGAGCTTGTTTAATTTTTTTTTTATGTGTAATTTTTTTTTTGTTTTGTGTTGTCATAATGTGTTGTTTAGAGCTTTTGCTCGAGGATGAGCAAAATGTTAAGTTTAGGGGTGTTGATAACTCTATTTTATATAGAGTTATTGTTATTATTTTAGATAATTATATTTTTAATATTTGTTAAATTTTATTCATATTTGTGGTGTTTATGCAAGTTTTGTTTATTTATGCAGTAAATCCTAAAATAGGCAAAAAAGAAGAAAAAGAAGCAAGAAAAAGCAAGAAAATGAAGGAACTCAAAGGACACGTGAAACTCACGTGAAAGCAGGAAATTGAGGCCTTTTACCGAGCAAGAAATGGACGAACGGAGGGGAGCTTTTAGACGGAAAAGGGAGGCCGATTAACAAAACAAACTGGGGAGAGAGAGAAATAGAGGCGAGCGGCTTCTCCTCACTGGAAAATTAGGTGCACGTGCGACAGGGTGGAACCTTGAGAATGGTTGACGGTCGGGCAAAAGCTGACCGTCACGTTCATTTCTGGCGAAGGAGAAGCGTTTTTCGACGACCCATTTCCGGCCATATTTTCCTCTTTTTCAACCACCTTTAGGCGATTTTTGGCAAAGAGAGAGCAGATCTGCAGTCCTAGAGCAATTTTTGACCCTTTTATAACAAATTTAAGTAGTTTTGTGGTTGTTTCTGGTGAAGAACGTGCGAACATCATTTGAGCCTTTCCCCCCAGATCTATGCATTTATGTTGTGATTTTGAGTAAACTCTTGCAAATCTGTAACCTAGGTGCCCTAATCTACCTTTCTTGGCAATTTCTGTGAAGACTGGTGGCAGACAGCGGCCGCGGCACGTGGTGGCGGACGGCGGCGCATGTGAAAGTGTGTGATGGCGCGTGGCAGCTCGTTTTTCTTCTATTTTTTAGATAGATCCTTCTCATCCCCCTGATGTGTAGATTTGTGTAGCCTTTTTGTGATTTAAAGACATTTTTGGTGACATCTTAATGTTTTTAATTTGCAGAATGTGTTGTTTTTTCTACACTATTCTTGTTTGTGTAAATATGTTATTTTAGTTTAGTTTGTTAGAGCTACGATGTAACTTGATTATAATGTAGAAATGTTATTATTATTTATGTTTTATGATACATTTTATGATTGTGAAATATGTTGTTTTAGATCAGTTTGTTAGAGCTACGATATAACTTGATTATGATGTAGAAATGTTATGATTATTTATGTTTTATGAGATATTTGATGACTGTGAAGTTGCATATTACAGAGTTTAATGCTTTTAAGTGACTAGCTACCACTTAGATGATTTGATTTGTATGTTAGAGACCGACATAAGATAACATGCAATTGCTTCATGTAATATGCAACCATAGATTAATATGGATAGACATATACCATATGATTTGTGTAGCTTTAGGTGTAAATTGGAATATTCACAAATCTTAATGCATTTAGTTCATTTAATTTATGGATAGAAATACAGTGAATTAATGAGCTAAGTAGGTTCGTTATACCTAGACATAAGATAATGAATAAATTAGAAAATTTCACTATCACATGAGTAGAATTAATCTTGCTAGTATGGATGATCGACATTTGTATCTATTAATTAGGTGAAATCGGACACTCTAGCATATTTTGTTTATCAAGTTTAGGTTAAATTTAGTTTTTTATTCAATGTCCTATCATTTCGGTTGGCTAGATAAACTCTAGGAACTATTCACCGTTAGTAATTAATTAGTTTAGTAGACATCAATCTCTATGGGACGATATCTTTACTCATCATTATATTAATTGTTCAACATGTACACTTGCATGTAGAATTTCACCGAACAGCAACCTTACTTAAGTTCCAAAGAAATATATCTTATCAAATATATAAGGGGAAAAAAAGAAAATAATATGAAATATTGACTGCATAATCTGTTTTATAAAGAATTTGATGTTGGAATATTTTTGTAGGAACAATAATTGAAAGACATAAGTTGGCTCGAGTTGATCTTAGTTAGAGAGACATAAGTTGACCCAAGTTAACCTGAGTTTGATCCATAAAGCTCAAGCCCTCAAGAAGTAGGCCAGCTAGGCTTGTAAGAAGTAGGCTAATTTAAGCTCACTAGACATGATCTGGCCTGAGCTTACTTTATACAAGCCCGTCAAAGCTCTTAAGAGAAAGGTTTTCGCACATGTTGAAATGGTGCCATTCAACTTACTATCGAGTGCTCTTAGGTGCCTCGTGCAATTAACAGCCCTAGCTTCTACTCAAGATAGCAACACCATCCTCTCTATCTTTTGTAGTCACATGTCAACTCCTCTAACCAGAAAATTTGCAAAAAAGTCGATCATTTTATCAAAAATGCTGCTGGGAATGATTAAGGTTTGATTTGAAACCCTAAATGAGGTACTTGTTTTACTCTCTCAAAGGGAAAAAGCTTTTGATGTTGTCAAGTTTGACATAAACCTCAAATTAGCTTTTATTGTTTCAAATCTCATATAAAAGGGTTTTATTTTACGGTTCAAAGAAACTTTTGATGAGATTGTTGAGAAATCAAACTGAGAAATCAAGATTGAGCCCTACATTTTGATTCTATGAAGAAGCATCGATGATATTCTTTATAAATCATATTATTGTGATTTCATACTTGTTTGTACACTCATTTATGTGCTGATTAAACTCTAATTATTATTTACACATAAATTGTGTTGTAAATCTAAAACCCTAATTTGCTAAACTTTGGGGGTTTCGTGATTAGAGCTTGGATTTGTATTTCTTATCTAAGATAAGCTCTCTAATTAGTAAAATCCCTCATAAACTATACATCATTTGGAAATTTTCTTTTATAATAAGGTTGAGTCAACCTTTGATTGTAACCTATGACTTGTGTAATTCCTTTGAAGAAGAATTGGAAGGATTAGGAGAATCTTGAGTAAAGAGGACTATACCTGGTTGAGTTGGAGGAAGAAGATGGTGGAAGTAGGTGTAAGGGCCAAACCGTTGTGGAAAATTAGTGTCTATGCTTGTTATTTGTGATTACTTAGAATTGTTACTTATATTGATTCTTTGTGCATTATCTGAATTTATTGTGGGTGTATAAATATGGATTGATAAACATATTCTTAAATAACCAATTCAAACCCCCCCAATTCTTGGTTGGCCATTATAGTTAACAATTGGCATCAAGAGCCAAGTTCTTTGATCAAATGCTTAACATCCTAGAGTAGATCCTTATAATGGCATTAGAGAAAGGTGTAGTTGTTATAGGGTCCAATAAACCACCATTGTTTGATGGCATAAACTATAGACATTGGAAGTAACTAGTGCAAGTATTCATCACTGGTCAAGATCCAAAAGCTTGGTAGGCTATCAGAAAGGGTACTGCACTACTCGAGATTGATGAGTGGAGTAAAAATGAAGCTAAAGTTATGAGATTAAATGCTAATGCTACGAACATGATATATAGTGGTCTAAGAGCTCATGAGTTTAATAAGGTATCATTTTGCCTCATCGGCAAAGAGATATGGGATAAGTTAGAGGTTATCTATGAAGGTACTAAGAAAATTAAATCTTCTAAAGTTACTATGCTTACACATGACTATGAGTTATTTACTATGAAAGATTTTGAAACTATTAGTGAAATGTTTGGTAGATTTACTAAAATAGTTTCTAAACTTAAAATTACTAGGAAAGACATATACAAATGAAGAATTGGTTAGAAAATGTTAGTTTCTTTACCTGAAAGTTGGGACCTTAAAAGGATGGCTATAGAGGAAGCACATGACTTAGATAAGTTGACCTTAGATGATCTGCTAAGATCACTAAAGACTCATGAAATGCAACTAATGAGAAGAGTAAAAGAAAAAGACAATAGAAAAACAATTGCCTTAAAAGTATATGTAAAAAAAACTAATGAACTAAAGTCCGAAAATGATGAGATTGCCATGTTAGCTAGGAGATTTAGAAAATTTCTTAGGAAAGACTTTAGCAAGAGTGTAGGACAATCTAGGAAGAAAGAAACACATGACCCTAGGGACAATCTATGTTTTGACTGTAGAAAACCCGAACATGTTAAGGTTGATTACCCTCTGCTTAAAAAGAAAAATAATAAAAAGAAAGCCATGATTATTGCTTAGGATGATGAGAGCTTATCATTAAAAGAGGAAGAACAAGGAAAAGTCGCACATCTATGTCAAACTGCAACAACGGCTATTAAAGATGAGAAACTTGAGGTAAGTGATACTAAACTCCTAAATGATGTAAGTTGTGGTATAGAAGATACATCTTTTGATTTGGTTGAGTATGCAAATAAGATGAAAAATAAATATAGGAAATTGAAAGAGAAATACAAACCTGTAAAAGCTAAAACTATGCATGAAAGTAAGTTAAACTCTGCATCTTCTTTACTTAGGAATCATGATGTACTTAAAAATGTTTGCATGAAATTTTATATATGTTCTATGATTGATACATGTTTTGACCTAGAAAATAAGAGTGATATTTCTAAAACTGTTTGCACCAATTATGATATAGTAAGTCTAAATATAAGAATATGTGAATTAGAGAAAAAGAAACAAGAAATTAAGCTAAAACTAGATGACACCACTTCGCTGTTAAACAAATTCACAAAAGGTAGTGCTATGTTAGGCATGTATGCTAAAGATGGTATAGGTTATAAATCAAATGAAAATTCAAAATCCTTCATTTATTCTTTGAAAAGAGAAGCTGCACAACTCCATTACATGATAAATGTTCATTTTGCAAATATGTTGGTCACTCTCTTGATGTATGTCCTATTTGGCATAAAAGACCATATAAGATAAGAAAAATATGGTTATCGAGAACTTCTAGTAGTATTTGCACAACTAACTTTCATGGACCTAAAGAAAAAAGGGTACAAAGAACAACAACAAATGTCTTCATCTCTATAGGCTTTGAGTGCAAAAGTGAACAAAATGGACTACAAGAATCTGTGGATTCTAGATAGCAAATGTTCCTGTGATATGATTGGGATGATGGAGCTCTTCTTAACACTTGAGCTAAAATTGGAGGCGCAGTTTCTTTTAGAGATAACTCTAAAGGAAAAATCAAAGGTATGAGAACTATAGGTAATCCAAAAACCCTACTCATTTAAAAAGTATAGTATGTGGATGAATTGAAATTCAACTTGCCAAGTATAAGCCAACTTTGTGATAAAGACTTCAAAATAAAATTTTGGAAAGAGCTTTGTCTTGTTGAACATATGGAGCATGATATACAAATTGTTGGAAAAAGCAAAGATAATATTTATGTTTTGGGTCTTATTGAATTGACTGTTGAACAAAATGTTTGATTATGAATAAAAATGTTGATGCTTGGTTATGTCATAGGAAACTTGGACATACTAGTCTAGGCTTGATAGAAAAACTGTCCAAGAATGACTTGGTCAAAGGCCTTCCTACTCTTAGTTTTGATAGAAATAAGTTATGTGAAGCATGTATAAAGGGCAAACACAATCAAAGTAGCTTCAAATCGAAGCTCATACTAGCCATTGCAAGGCCATTAGAATTACTTCACATGGATCTATTCGGTCCTTTAAGAACAACCACCTTAAATGGCAAATATTATGCTTTAGTCATAGTAGATGATTATACAAGACATACACAGGTATATCTACTACTAGGAAGGATGAGGCATTTGAAAAATTTGTTGACTTTTCTAAAATGATTCAAAATGAAAAGGGTTTTCCTATCACAAAAATTAGGATTGATCATGGTGGTGAATTTGAAAATCATGCCTTTGAAAAATTCTGCTATAAGAATGATATTTTTCATAATTTTTCAGCACTTAGGACACCACAACAAAATGGTATTGTGGAAAGAAAGAATAGGACACTTCAAGAAATGGCTAGAACTATGATGTGTGAATACAATCTTCCTAAACACTTTTAGGGAAAAGCTATAAGCACAACATGTTACATCTCAAACCATGCATTTTGTAGACTTACCTTGAAAAAGACTTCGTTTGAATTATTCTTTGGTAGGAAATCTAACATATCTTATTTTCATGTCTTTGGTAGTAAATGCTTTGTCTTGAATCATGGTAAAGAGTCACTTAGTAAGTTAGACTGTAAGAGTGATGAGGCTATATTTTTTGGTTACTCCCATATCAGCAAAGTATATAGAGTTTTCAATAAGAGAACTCTAGTGGTGGATAAGGAAATAGTGAGAAGGATGGAGCTAGAGTCAAAGGGGAGTCAAAAGATTTTTCATTTCCTAGAGTTAGAGGGGAGGTAGATCAACAACATATTTTGGGTAATCTCACTCATAGAGTGGGTACACGATCATAGTATCACAATACTTGTGAACACCAAGCCTTATTGTCTTAGGTAGTGCCAAATAAAATAGATGAAGCATTTGAGGATGAAAACTAGTTTCTTGCTATGCAAGAAGAATTAAATCAATTTAAGAGAAGTCAAGTCTAGAACTTGGTTCCTAGACCAAAAGACCATTCGGTGATTGGCACTAAATGGGTATTTAGAAATAAGCTAGATGAAATGGAATTACTACTAGAAATAAGGCTAGATTTCCATTTCATCTAGCTTAGTTGCACAAGGATATAGTCAAGAAGAAGGAATAGACTATGATGAAACCTTTGCACCGGTAGCTAAATTAGAAGCCATTCAAATGTTATTGGCATTTATTTGCTATATGAATTTTACTCTTTATCAAATGGATGTAAAGAGTGCTTTCCTAAATGGTATTGTTAAAGAAGAATGTATGTTGAACAACCACCCAAATTTAAAGATCCAATGGGTCCTGATCATGTCTTTAAGCTTTCAAAAGCTTTATATGGACTTAAACAAGCCCTATGAGCTTGGTATGACAAGCTGAGTGTAGATTTTAGAAAAGGAAAAGTAGACAACACATTATTCATTAAAACTAGAGGAAAAAATATTTTGATTGTTCAAATTTATGTTGATGACATTGTGTTTGGTTATACCAATTTTTCTTTGTGTAAAGACTTTGCAAAATCCATGCAAAATGATTTTTAAATGAGCATGATGGGTGAATTGACTTATTTCCCAAGTCTTCAAATTAAGCAAACTATCAAAGGAATTTTTATAAGTCAAACTAAATATGCAAATGAGTTAATTAAGAAATACAAGATGCATGATTCCAAATCAATAAACGGGACTAGTGTAGATTCAAAATTTTATAGAGGAATGATTAGTTCATTATTGGATTTGATTGCATCTAGGTTATATATTATGTTCAGTGTATGTTTATGTGTTAGATATCAATTTGATCCTAATGAACAACATTTAAATGTTGTTAAAAGAATATTTAGATATTTGAAAGACATAGTGTTTTGGACTGGTAGTATAGGCTAACAAAATGTCTGAGTGAGTACAGGTTAGACATCCATGTGTTGGACCGATAGTACGGGCCAATGGATTAAGCTATGTAGTATGGGCCTGGCCTACCTAATTTCCCTTGTTGTTGGGTCTTCCACTTGGGTGTTGCCCAAGATGTTTACTATTAATGTTCCTTGTACTTAGATTTATTTAGAATGTAATTGCCCTATTTATGAGAGGAGAGTTATTGAGGTTTTGATTGTAACAAATATGTTATTCAATAAGAATGCTATTACAATACTATCTTTATGTTTCGCTGCTATTCTAATGTGTAACGACTTTGATATTGAATAAGATCACGGTTATGATCTAATATTTATATTGGTAACATTTGTCTTTATAAAGACCTCTGCGGTTTAGAAATGGAAGTGTCCCAATTCGATGAACCTACTTTGAATCCTATGTAATGTCTACACATTTATCATGATGCTCTAAATGTGTAACTAATACTATATTTAATTCTCGAGAGAAGTTAAACCTTTGTATAAAAAGGAACCTCTTGAATTCCTTTGTCACACAATTTCTACTACATTTAGACTATCCTATTGTTCCTTGATTTTCCCTTGGTTTTTCCCTGGAAGTCCTTTATTTAGAGTGATCCTAGTTAAAGGTTAACTCAGTTCATCGCTAAGACCTGAGTGCCAAATGGATTTCTCCAAGTTTGTTACACATAGCCACACTAGGAATTTGGTATCCTAGAGATACAACCCTTGATTTGCATGCTTTTAGTGATTCTGACTATGTTGGCTATAAGATAGATAGGAAGAGTACAAGTGGTACTTGTCACTTTCTTGGAAACATACTAATTTCTTGGTATTCCAAGAAACATAATAGTGTAGCTTTTTCTTCTACTGAGGGAGAATACATAGCTGCCGCTAGTTGTTGTACTCAGATTTTATAGATGAAAAAAAATTGGAAGATTGTGTGTTTACTCCACAAATGTTCCACTAAAATGTGAAAATATTAATGCTATAAACTTGACAAAAAAAAAATCCTATACAACACTTTAAGACTAAGCATATTGAGATAAGACATCATTTCATTAAAGACCATGTACAAAAATGTGATGTTGCTATTGAATTTGTGTGAACTAACTAACAACTTACTAATATCTTTACAAAACCCCTAGACAAAGAAAAATTTTATGCTTTTCGGAGAAAGCTTGGCATGTGCTTGTTTGAAAACATCTCTTAGTAGTTATGTTATATACTTTCTACTCTCTACTCTCTACTCTCTACTTTATGATCTCGTAAGTATGCATGTTTTGAGGGGGAGCACCATGAACCTTGATCTTAATTACCAGGTTAGCTATCTTACTCCTTTTACTATTGGCATAGTACTTAGTTACTTCATTCATATATTATCTCTATTCAATGTTATATTATGCTTTTTTTTATTATGCCAAAAAAAGGGAGAGAGCATTAGCACATGTATGTTCCATTTTTAAGTAACTAGTGCAAAAAGTGGGATAACTCTCAACACCCTGAATGTATGTTGAAAATTTGTTTTCTCTTCATGGTATTACTACTGTTGATTGCTTGTTATTGATGTTGATATGTGCTAACTCAAGATATATGTTGACATTGCTTAACTGCACTTGAGATTGAGACAACTTTGAGTTGTGTTGAATGTCATGAAAAACATATTATATAACATGTTGGAAAATAGGGTTTTGATGTGACTGAAAATATTTTCTTGAAAATATCAATTCTCCAAATATGTTTTTCTAAATGTGCAAAAAGCAAAACTATAGGAAGTAAAAGGTGTACAAATTATAACATCAATTAATGATATTATAAAGTAACCGGGTTCCTACATTCTCTCATAAAATATACTTTTAAAGTATTTGTTATATATATTCAAATATATGTTGATTATTTAAATATATTGTTTACTTAAACATTTCCTTAAGAAATATGAAGTATACTTTAATATATTTTAGGAATATGATACTTGGTTTGGTGAAATTGCAGGAATAATATATGAGCTTAAATTCAATATATGCAATACATTATAAATGTATTGATATTGGACCATGTTGATATTGGACCGGGTATACATGCTGAATATATAGTATTACTGGATTGGACTGTGGCTGTTGGACTGTGAGAACATAGGTGCGGCCCAAGTTCACGTCAGCCCGCATGATCCCGTCTCCAGTACGGTGTCGCATTGGTCATCATCAGAGGTCTCCATTACGGTGTCGTCTCGATCACACAAGAACCGTCTTTTATACGCTTGCTGGCTACGACGTCGTCTCACTTAAGGGCATATAAGAGACGCTTATCTCTAGAGGGGTCAAGCCCTAGCCGCGTCATTTTCACCCCGACGCTGCCTTCGTCTCTCTCAAGCGCCGAAGCTTCAATGGGATAAATCTGGAGGAGATAGGTTGTCAGAACGGTTGGATTTTGAATCAAAAGGGTGAAATGAAGCTGATTTGATGGCTAGTCTACTATTCCCAACGGATAGAAGGCTATGGTTCAGGTTTGACTCAAGTAGAAAACCCTAGATTTTCTTCTATTTAAAGGAGATGTGTTCGTGAAGGTGATGACTGACGAGAAACATCTATTTGAAGCATTTTTCTTTATGAAGATAATCTGCTCAGCTTACTTACCATCTGATTCGAGATTATACATCATTTTGTGGTTTACGAGCTCTCGGTGATATTCGATTATTTGGTTCAATCTTTGATAATATCATCAATTATAGCTTGTATAACATTATTTATGTTCTGATTTCACTTATAAACATTCTCTGCACATAAATCTTGAGGAAAATCTGAAACCCTAATTTCACCAATTTGGGGATTTCGTATTAGGAGCTTTGTATCTTGATATATTTGTTCGAGTAGCTCCTTTGATCAGCAATATCCCATATATTCACATATTATTTGGGGATTTGCTATTGTATATGACCTTTTGATCACTATTTGTATTTGGACGTGGTAATTCCTTGGAGAAGGGATTAGTTGGATTAGGGAGAACGTGTTCTCCTAATCCGATTGAGTAAAGGGGACTTCAATCAGTTTGATTGAAGGAGAAGAGGGTGGACGTAGGACTCTAAGATAGAGTGCCGAACCACCGTGGTAAATTGGGTGTTTACTTTCTTGTTCTTTCCTTGATTACATATTCTTGTTTAATTGCATATTATTATACAAGTTGTTAAAGTTATTATTATTAGATATTAAAAAGAAAAGGGGCATTCGATACAATAAAAATTCAACCCCCCCTTCTTGTTAGGCCATAAAACCCAACATAACACACTTTGCTCACTTCGTTGATGACATGTGCTATTGAATGCTTAAGCTATGAAAATTTTGGTCAGCATAAAAAATAGGGAGATTGTTGGAAAAAGATATGTTTTGTCATGACAAATTTTGTTGTTAATTGCATATAAACTTTTTTCATATGTTAATGTACAAAATAAAATTAAAAGAAGTAAAAGGTGTGCAAATTATAATATCAATCAATGATATTATAAAGTATCCAAGATCCTACATTCTTATATGTTGCAACCTTACTTTAAGTCCCAAAGAAATATATATTATCAATATATAAGGGAAAAGAAAGAATATTATGAAATATTAATTGCATAATGTTTGGTGAAATCCTATATGCAAGTATATATGTTGAACAAGTAATGTAATGATGAGATTTAGTATCGTTCTATAGGGATTAATGTTATTAAATTGACTAATTACTAATAGTTAATTGGCCCTACAATTTATCTAGCAAATCATTATGGCAAAGATGTTCTAAAGTGAAACTACACTAAAACAATCAACTTCCAAGGAGTTAATAAAATATGAAAAATATGCTAGAGCATTCAATTTCACCATAGTTAGTAGATATGAATTCTAATGATTTAATGCTTGCAAGAAAAATAATATTTATGAGATGACATAATTTCCTAATTTATTTACTATTCTATGTCTAGGTATAGTGAACCTATTTAGCTCATTAACTCATTAACTCATTGTATTTATATCCATAAACTAAATGAACTAAGAGCATTAAGATTAGTGAATATTCCAACGAAAGCCACTCAATTAACATGGTATATGTCTACTCACATTTAATTTATGGTTGTACATTATAAGATGTATTTACATATCATCTCCTGTCGGTCTTAAATATGCACATTAGATTAATTAAGTGATGATTAATCACTCAATTACATTGAAGATAATAATATACAACTACATGAATATACTATCTTGCATAACATGTCAACCAAGAAACTCATACCATCCTAACTAGGCTACATCTTAGCCCTAACAAGAGTAGTTTAGTTCATAGTGTTAAAACAGACAAAAATAATATAACAAATTACACAAAACATCTAAATTTAGGAAAACTAAAAAGCTTTCACCACATTGTTGTCCTTTTTAAGAAGGTTCTGTACAACTTTACACATCAGGGGGAAGAAAGGAAGCCATCTGGAAAGAGGGAGAAAAATCACGTTGCATGCGTTGTCGCCACATGCGCCTCTAGTACGCCACCAAATGCGCCGCTACCACACTTCATAGAGACATCGAATCTGAACCCCAAAGTGTAGATCTACTGAAAGATCAAGTAAATCTACCAAAACGAAGTTCAGAACCATCAGAAATAGCCAAGAATCGCCGAAGATTGAACATGGACAACTTTTGCCATCAATCTCTGCTGGAATGGAAGTGGGTCAAGGCGAAAATGGCACAAATCTATCATATCCGCTCAAATCTAGTTCGATATGTCTAGGAGTGCAATAAGAGCTCTTTTTGCCTGAGTTTTCACCCACCATTGGAAATAGTTAAGAATTGTTGATAGCTCATCGAAAAAGGACCCTAGACGGCATTTGCACGTTCTAGATATGTCTAGTCACTAGCTTAGGTTAGGATTTCACAGAATTGGAGGGGATTGGCTGGCTGTCGCTCATTTGGTCCCTTTCCGTTACTTTTTCTATTTTTTTCTCTCTCCTTTTGTCCCCACAATCGTCAACCACCTTTTTCAATCTTTTGTTTGTTTTTGTTTTTTTACTTGCTCGATTCTCCTCATGTGCCTAAATGTGCTCCCTTCCTTGCATGTGCTTCCTTATTTCCTTTCTTTTTGTTTCTTTGCAACTATTTTTTTTTCCTTTTCTTGTACTTTGGGTTTGCTACATAAACCAACAAAACTTGCATAAGTATAACCACATGTAGACAAAATTTAACAAAAACTACATTATACATTGCCTATAATACTCCAAAATAACTCTATAAAAATAGAGTTATCACATAATATGTTTTATAAAGAATTTGATGTTGGAATATTTTTGTAGGAACAATAATTGAAAGACACAACCTGAACTAAGTTGATCTTAGTTAGAAAAACACAAAGTTGACCCGAGTTTGATCCATAAAGCTCAGGCCTGTAAGAAGCAGGCTAGTCTAGGCCCATAAGAAGTAGGCTGATCACCACCAAACATCATAGATCTAATGGAAAAGGTTTAGATGGTGTTTGTTGTTCTTCATCAGAAATCGCCTCGAAATCACTTAAGAAATGCCAAAAATAGCACATATTGGCTGAAGATGCTTACAGATTGCCAAAAATGAGCTCAGATTGGCTGGAAATCAGCCCAGATCGATCAGATATGGGTCTCGCTATCCTGTTACCACCCTTACCACCTGGGTTTCAATAGCTGGAGAAAGCAAACACAAAAGGTGTTTTGGTCAGCTATCGCCTAACCTTCCCGTGTCGGTGCTCGTTTCTCTATTGGCCTCTCTCCACAATTGGCCACTCTCCACAATTGGCCAGAGTCCTCCCTGTCACCTCTCTCCTATTCTTCTACTTTCACAATAATAGACCCCCCTCACACGATAATCCCCTCTTTTCCTGTTTTTTTTTTTTTATCTTTTCTTCTTAACTTCTCACGTGCAACACATCACTAGTTGCCTTTGCTTTTTGTTTTTGCTTAATTTCTCTCTTCTTTTGTTTTTCTACTATTTGGGGTTAGTTGCATAAAATAACACAAGTTGCATAAATATAAATAAATATAACTATAATTTAATAAAAAATATATTAAATATTACCTAAAATAATAATAATAACTCTATAAAATATAGAGTTATCAATACCCCCAAACTTAACATTTTGCTTGTCTTCAAGCCAAAGCTCTAAACAACCCATTATGACAACACTAAAAAGAAAAAAAAATTACACAAAAAAAAATACTAAACAACATATTCTAACAACACAACCAATCACTCCATGATATTCTCCCAAACACCCATAAACTTAGCATTTTGCTCGTCCTTGAGCAAAACACTAAACAACACATATTAACAACCAATCCCTCAATGGTATTCTCCAATCATTGCTCAACTTAACAATTCAAAGATAAACATAACTTTCATCCAAACATTGCAATTAGTTTATAAGACAAGATAAATTCTTAACTATGTTAACCACGTGTGTGTGTGAATCCGCATTTTTTCTCAATTACATGCATTTCAAATAGATCCACATTAATATGCAACCTCTTAAAATCTTTAACCAAACCTTATAGGTTTGCTTTTCATTCCTCTTTCCACTAGTGTAGGCCAATCATCTACCCAAAAATCAATAGGACTTTTGTAAGCTTGTAATGTAAAGTTGGGCTAAAGGTAAGATGGAAGTCATTTAGGCTCAAATAACCCATGAACACATTACTTTCTAGGATCTCATCAGAACTTTAGCCCTTCTCTACCTTTTTACTCGATGAAGATAATCTTTTCACCACCACTTATTCTTATTCTTTCGTGTCCAATCATACATTGACACTATCCAAAAATCACAATTATGTGTGCAACAATAAAACAAAACAAAATTACTTAAGTATAGCCACCTCAATCCTCCCTTACAAATGATATTCAATAACAATGCTCAAAGGTCTCCTGTAAAGAATTGTGTGACTTGAATCTAACAAAAGATAATGAAATTATTCCATCCTAAAGCAAATGCTTTTTTCTTCTTTCTTTTTTGTTTTGTTTTTGTTTTTTTGCATTTGCCTTTACAAAAGTGACATATTATGCTACACACAATCATTCTAATGAACTTCTTCCCATGCTACATCCTTCCCCTTGACTTCTCTTATATTCAAATAAACTTGTATAAACTAGAAGTCAATATGTTCATGGGAATAGGATAATGAGATAAATTGATCACAAATGCTAAGAGATATTATATGTAGGTGTCATTCAACAAAATCAAGATAAGAACAAAGCTTAATGGGGTGACTGGAGATAAGTAAATAAGGTTGTCTTGAAAGGCTTAATTGATTCAAAGATGGCCTAAATCATTTTCTTAATCAAATGCAACCTAAGATTTTGCCTCAAGAGGAAATCAAACAAATTGTAAGATATGGGTGAGATCCATATCATTATCTAATGATGAAGATGGAATTAGTGTAGATACAAAATTGTATCGTGGTATGATCGGGTCTCTACTATACTTGACTGCATCTAGGCCTGATATCATGTTTAGTGTGTGTCTATGTGCTAGATATCAATCCAATCCAAAAGAACCACATCTAGTTGCTGTTAAGAGGATATTTAGATATCTTAGAGACACGGTTTCCCTAGGAATCTGGTATCCTAGAGACACCACTCTAGATTTGCATGCATTTAGTGACTCTGATTATGCTGGTTGCAAACTAGATAGGAAGAGTACGAGTGGTGGATGTCATTATCTTGGAAATATGTTTATTTCTTGGCACTCCAAGAAACAAAACTGTGTAGCTCTTTCTTCTACTGAAGCCGAATATATTGCTGCTGCTAGTAGCTGTGCTCAACTCCTATGGATGAAACAACAATTAGAAGATTATGGAATCTTATCACATAAAATTCCACTAAAATGTGATAACACAAGTGCTATAAATCTCACTAGGAATCCTATTCAGCACTCTAAAACCAAGCATATAGAAATTAGACATCATTTCATTCGTGATCATGTTCAAAAAGGTGATATTATGCTTGAATTTGTGAGCACTGATCAGCAAATTGCAGATATTTTAACCAAACCTTTATCAAAGGATACATTCTATGCTCTTAGATGAGAGCTTGGCATGTTACTTCCTGAAAACCTTTGAATTGCTTATTACTGCTATCTCTCTATATTTTTTCTTGTTCTTCAAACTACTCGGTTTGAGGGGGAGCAACTCTAATCTCACTCATACAGCCTCTGGTTAGTACCCTACTCTTCTCTCTATTCTATTGCTGCCTGCTCATTTTTTTTACTGTTTCTTGTCCTGCTTACTTACATAATTATTCTTTTTGCTTATGACAAAAAGGGGGAGAGAATAGTGTGCACATGTGAAGTCTCATTTCTGACTATTAGTGCAGAACGTGGGATACCTATACATATCACCTCTTGTTTAACCAAATTTTCTACATGTTCTATACAAACTTTGGAAATCTGCTAGTCACATGTATAGGAGACATAGACATACGTGTTGATCATAAAAATGTGTCTATGATACAATGATGCGTTGTGTTCTTTTTTGAAAAACATAATTGATATTTGATGACATGTGCAATACTATTGAAATATATTTTGTCATCATCAAAAAGGGGGAGATTGTTGGAAAATAGGGTTTTGTTGTGACTGAAAATATTTTCTCGAAAATATCAATTCTCCAAATATGTTTTTCTAAATGTGCAAAAAGCAAAACTATAGGAAGTAAAAGGTGTACAAATTATAATATCAATTAATGATATTATAAAGTAACCGGGTTCCTACATTCTCTCATAAAATATACTTTTATGAGCTTGTTATATATATATTCAAACATATGTTGATTATTTCAATAAATTGTCTACTTAAATATTTCCTCAAGAAATATGAAGTATACTTTAATATTTTTTTTTTAGGAATATGATACTTGGATTGGTGAAATTGCAGGAACAATATATGAGCTTAAATTCAATATATGCAATACATTATAAATGTATTGATGTTGGACCGTGTTGATATTGGATCGGGTATATATGCTGAATATATAGTATTACTGGACTGGACTGTGGCTGTTAGACTATGATAGGTGCGGCCCAAGTTCACGTCAGCCCGCATGATCCCGTTTTCAGTACGGTGTCGCATTGGTCATCATTAGACGTTTTCAGTACGGTGTCGTCTCGATCACACCAGAACCTTCCTTGATACGCTTGCTGGCAACGACGTCGTCTCACTAAGGGCAGATAAGAGACACTTATCTCTCGAGGGGTCAAGCCCTAGCCGTGTTATTTTCACCCCGACGCTGCCTTCGTCTCTCTCAAGCGCCGAAGCTTCAACGGGATGAATCTGGAGGAGATGGGTTGTCAGAACGGTCGGATTTTGAATCAAAAGGGTGAAATGAAGCTGATTTGATGGCTAGTCTACTATTTCCAACGGATAGAAGGCTATGGTTCAGGTTTGACTCAAACTGAAAACCCTAGATTTGCTTCTATTTAAGGGAGATGTGTTCGTGAAGGAGAAGACTGACGAGAAACATCTATTTGAAGTATTATTCTTTGTGAAGAGAATTTGCTCAGCTTACTTACCATCTGATTTGAGAGTATACATCATTCCGTGGTTTACGAGCTCTTGGTGATATTCGATTATTTGATTCAATCTTTGATAATATCATCAATTATAGCTTGTATAACATTATTTATGTTCTAATTTCACTTATAAACATTCTCTGCACATAAATCTTGAGGAAAATCCGAAACCCTAATTTCACCAATTTGGGGATTTCGCATTAGGAGCCTTGTATCTTGATATATTTGTTTGAGTAGCTCCTTTGATTAGCAATATCCCATACACTCACATATTATTTGAGGATTTGCTACTGTACATGATCTTTTGATCATTATTTGTACTCGGATGTGTTAATTCCTTGGAGAAGGAATTAGTTGGATTAGGGAGAACGTGTTCTCCTAATCAGATTGAGTAAAGAGGACTTCAATCAGTTTGATTGAAGGAGAAAAGGGTGGACGTAGGACTCTAAGAGAGAGTGCCGAACCACCGTGGTAAATTTGGTGTTTATTTTCTTGTTCCTTCCTTGATTACATATTCCTGTTTGATTGCATATTATCATACAAATTGTTAGAGATTAAAAATAGAAAAATGGGCATTCGGTACAATAACAATTCAACCCCCCCTTCTTGTTAGGCCATAAAACCCAACAATAGTGACAATGCTAATTTTGTTAGAAGTTCAAGTAGGTTGCAAAATAATCCTTACTCCAACACTTACAATCCAGGATGGCATAACCATCCAAATTTTTCATGGAGTAACTCAAATGCAATAAAGCCACCACCAAGATTCAAGCAAACAAAAGAGGCAAAGCCTAATTTAGTGGATCTAGTCACCAATTTGACCAACACTACACATAGCTTTATAAAGAGTACTAAAGTGAGATTTCAAAACCAAGAAGCTTCAATTAGAAATTTAGAGGTGGGTCAGTTGGTGAATATGATCTCACGAAGACAACAAGGTTCCTTGCCTTATCCTAGATAAGATGTAAAGGCAATAACCCTGGGAAATCACAAGCAAGTGGGAAAAGATAATGCTGATAAGGAAAGTACTAGGGATAAGGATGAAGATGTTAGCACACAACATGAGGAGACAACCAAGAGAACACCATTCCATGATATTCTCAAGCTTTATGTACCTTCAGTTCCATTTCCTAAAAGACTCCAACAACATAAAATAGATAACTAGCTTTCTAAATTCCTTGATGTATTCAAAAAACTACATATTAACATTCCTTTTGCAGATACATTGACACAAATACCCAATAATGCAAAATTTCTTAAGAAAATATTGAAAAATAAAAGGAAGCTGGAAGAGTATGAAACTGCAAAGCTAACTAAAGAGTGCTCAGCCATTTTACAGAACAAACTAACTTTGAAATTAAAAGATCCAAGGAGTTTTACAATTCTTTGTACTATTGAAGATTCTCACTTTCATAAGGCATTATGTGATTTAGGAGCTAGTATCAATCTAATGCCTTTTTAGTTTTTAGGAAATTAGGATTCGGTGAAGTGAAGCCAACCATAGTGCCCTTACAATTGGTTGATCGATCAATCAAATATCCAAGGGGCACTGTAGAAGATGTATTGGCGAAAGTTGACAAATTCATCTTTCTTGCAGATTTTATAGTACTTGACATGGAAGAAGACTTTGAGGTATCACTTATCTGAGGTCAACCTTTTCTAGCAATAGGAAGAGCTCTAATTGATGATTCTGTCAAAAATATCCCTTTAATGATAGTTTTTGGTTTAGGGTTGAGACAATTGATAAGTTTATGAATAAGGTCTTTTAGGAAAAAAATTTTGAGGATCCATTTGAAGCATGCTTGGTTTATCCAAAGAATGAGGAAATTGAAAGTGAGGAGATACAAATCCACCATATTCATAGTAGAAGGCAACAAAGTTTGAAGAGTTGAGATAACATCGACAAAGCCTAAGCCATTAATTGAAGAGCCTCCAACTTTTGAACTCAAGCTTTTACCTCTTTATTTGAAATATGTTTATTTCGATGCAGTTTCTACTTTGTCAGTAATTATATCATTTTCTTTGATAGAATCAATGGAAGAGAAACTACTTAGGTTGTTGAGAAAGCATAATGGAGTGATTGGATGGAAAATAGATGATATCAACAAAATTAGTCCTTCACTCTGCATGCACAAGATTTTGATGGAAGAGCAATACAAAGCCATTGTTCAACCTCAAAGGTGCTTGAACCCAAAGATGCAAGAAGTGGTGAAGGCTAAGGTAATCAAATTTCTTAATGTATGGATCATTTATCCTGTCTTAGACAATCCTTGGGTAAAACCTATGTAAGTTGTGCCAAAGAAAAGAGGTATGATTGTTCAAAGAAATGATAATAATAAATTGATTCCAACTAGGACAGTTACTAGATGGCATGTGTATAGATTACAGAAAACTAAATGATGCCATGAGAAAAAATCATTTCCTTTTGCCATTTATTGATCAAATGTTTGAAAGACTTATAAGACATGAATTTTATTGCTTCCTTGATAGATATTCGGGGTATAATAAGATTCTCATTGCAACAAAAGATCAAAAAGAAAACCACTTTCACTTGTCCTTATGGTACCATTGCTTTTAGAAGAATGCCCTTCGGTCTTTGTAATGCACTAGCAACTTTTTAGAAATGCATGATGGTCATTTTTTCTTATATGGTAGAAAAATTCATTGAGATTTTCATGGATGATTTTTTTGTATTTGGCTCATCCTTTTACATTTGTTTAAATAATTTAGTGAGGGTCTTACAAAGGTGTGAGGAGACTAACCTTGTTTTGAATCAAGAGAAGTGTCATTTTATGATGTAGGAATGAATAGTGCTCGGGCATAAGATATCCAAAAAAGAAAAAAGAAAAGGGTTAGAGGTTGACTAAGCTAAAATGGAGGTTATTGTAAAATTGCCCCCACCAACATCAATGAAACTTGTTAGAGGATTTTTGGGGCATGTAGGATTCTATAAGTGGTTCATAAAATATTTTTCTAAAATTGCTAGACCCCTTTCAAGTTTGTTGGTTAAAGATGTGAAATTTAAATTTTCTGATGAATGCTTGTAGGCCTTTAACACTATAAACGAAAATTTAATATCAGAACCAATCATGGCAACACCAAAATAGGACTTACCTTTTAAGCTAATGTGTGATGCAAGTGATTTTGGAGTTAGAGCTATTTTAGGACAAAGGAAGAATGAAGTTTTTCAGTTCATTTACTACACCAGTCGAACGTTGTTAGGTGCATAATTGAATTATTCAACAACAACAAAAAAAACTTTTGGCAATGATATTTGCTTTTGATAAATTTCTTTATTATTTGATTGGTTCCAAAGTTATCATTTATTCTAAATCAAAACCTAGGTTGATTAGGTGGATTCTATTGTTGCAAGAGTTTGATTTGGAGATCAAGGATAAGAAGGGGACTGAAAATCTAGTGGTAGATTATTTGTCTAGAATTCCAAATCTAAAGGAAGATGATCAATAAATTATGGAAGAGTTCCCTGATGAAAAAAATTTGTGCTCCAATCAATGAAAATTCCCTAGCATGGTGATTTTGTAAATTATTTGGTAAGTAATGTTCTTCCTCCTAAAATGTCATATCAACAAAGAAAAGAATTATTTTCTAACATTAAACATTTCTTTTGGGAAAATCTTTTCTTGCTTAACATATGTATAGATCAAGTTATAAGGAGATGTGTTCCAAGAGAAAAGATTGCTAGCATCTTACACCATTGCCATGCTAGAGAGGCAAGTGGTCATTTTGGTGCCACTAGAATTGTAGCTAAGGTTTTATAGTCTAGATTTTATTACCCCACATTTTCTAGAGATGCATATTCATATGTAGGTGAATGTGATCAATGTCAAAGAATTAGAAATATTTCTAGCAAACATGAGATGCCTCTAAACAATGTTGTTGAGTGTGAATTATTTGATGTTTGGGGTATTGATTTCATGGGACCCTTTACACCTTTTTATGACAATATGTATATTTTGGTGGATGTTGAATGTGTCTAAGTGGGTAAAAGCAATAGCATTGCCAACAAATGATACTAAGGTTGTGTTTAAATTAAAAAAAAAAAAATATTTTTACCCAATTTGGCACTCGTAGGGCAATCATAAGTAATAGAGGGACACATTTTTGCAACAAAAAGTTTGAAGTATTTTTGGATAAGTATAGGGTTACTTATAAGATTGCAACCCCTTATCACCTTTAACCTAGTGGTCAAGTTGAGATATCAAATAGGGAAATTAAGAGAATTTTAGAAAAAAATGTGAATGCCTCAAGGAAAGATTGGCCAGTGAAAGTTGATGATGCACTTTGGGCCTATAGAACAACATTCAAAACACCAATTGGAATGTCTCCTTTTAGGCTAGTGTTTGGGAAGGCTTGTCATCTACTAGTAGAATTAGAGTATAAAGCATATTGGGCACTGAAATTTTTAAACTTTGACATGCAGTCTATAGGTGAAACCAGATTATTGCAGCTAAATGAATTGGAGGAATTACAAGATAAGGCCTATGAAAATGCCAAAATATATAAGAAGCAGACAAAAAGATGGCATGACAAACACATATTAAGAAAAGAGTTTGAGGTTGGCCAAAAAGTATTACTTTATAACTTTCATCTTAATTGTTTCTAGGTAAGTTGTGGTCTCGATGGTCTGGCTTTTTTGTAGTTACAAAGGTATTCCTATATGGAGCAATAGAAGTTGCAAATGAAACTTGGGGCACATTTAAGGTGAATGGTCAGTGTCTGAAGCCTTACTTTGAAGGAGTCAACGTGCAAAAGACTACCATTGACCTTCAACCTCCTTGACTAGTAACATTAAAGATAGTTTGGTTAACAACTATAAAAGCAAGCGCTTCTTGGGAGGCAACCCAAACATTTTCATTCATTTTTTCATTAGAAGTTATGTCACCACTGTCTCTTCATAGCTCTACATATATATGACCTACAATTAGGGGAGTTTTCTTGTTCTTATTTCACCTTTATTTTTGTTTTCTTTCTTTATGCATTAAGAACAATGCTTCATTCAAGTTTGGGGGTAGGGAGAAAAATTTATGCTACATCTGATTTTAAAATTTTTCTTATGTCATGATTGAATCCATTACTATGAATTCTTAGCAATTCTTAGGGAGGTGTAGACTTTGTTCAAACTTGCCATTGTGGTGTGAGTTAAGTATAATTTTGATTATGTTGATCCACCTATTGAATACTAAAAGTCCTTAATTTTTGAAATTATGTCTCTAGAAAACATTCATATGAAATATGTGATTTTCTTAGATCTTACTATTCGGTAAAATTCTATATGCAAGTGTACATGTCAAATAAGTAATATAATGAGAAGTATGAGTATTGTCCTACATTGACTGGTGATTACTATACCAACTAATTACTAACATTGAACAATTCCTAAAGTTTATCAAGCAAATCAAAGTGATAAAACATGGACTAAATAACTAAATTTAACCTAAATTTGATTAACGAAACATGTTAGAGCATCCGATTTCACTTAATTACTAGATACAAATGTCAATCATCCATGTTAGCAAGATTAGTTCTACTCATGTGATGGTGGAATTTCCTAATTTATTTACTATCCTATGTCTAGGTATAACTAACCTACTTAGCTCATTAACTCACTATATTTCTACCCATGAATTAAATGAACTAAGTACATTAAGATTTGTGAATATTTCAGTTTACATCTAAAGCCACACAAATCATATAGTATATGTCTATCCTTATTAATCTATGGTTGCACATTATAAGAAACAACTACATGTCATTTCCTATCGGTCTTAAACATGCAAATCAAATAATTTAAGTGATAGCTAATCACCTAAAAACATTAAATTCCATAACATGCAACTTCACATTCATGAAATATCTCACAAAACATAAATAATCATAACATTCCTACATTATAATCAAGTTACATCGTAGCTCTAACAAACTGAACTAAAACAACATATTTACACAAACTAAATCAATGCAAAAATGTGAACAAAACATTCTGTAAATTAAAAACATTAAAGTTGTCACTAAAATGTCTTCAAATCACAAAAAGGTTGTACAAATCTACACATCAGGAAATGGAAAAGGAGCTAGCTAGACAACATGACAAAAATGAGCAGAAACGTGTCGTCACACGCCAGTACCACGCACCAGCATGCTCTACACAAAAATCTTTGGAAACTACACTAGAAGACGCCCAGGATGCCGATCTAACCAGAAAGCATGCAGATCTGTCAAAAAATGTGCTAATCTGCCAGAAAATCACATCCAAAAGATGGTTGTCGTCCTTCGCCAGAAATTGCTCTTTCACTGCTGGAAACTGCACAGAACAAATTAGAAACTCCCTCAGATGGCTGGAACTGCTTAGATCTCATCGGGCTACGCATAAATCATTAGAGGAAAGAGGTTTTAGGTTTCTTGCTGGAAAAGACCAAATGGCAACATTCGTCGAAAACGCCGGTAGAAGCAGCGTCGGGTTTGCTATCGCACGACCCTCAGCCTCTTCGCCTAATGCCCGGCAGACGAACTCTAGTCGGTTAGGCTCTCTCTCTCTCTATCGTGCCCCCCCCCCCCCCCCCTTTTCTCTCTCCTGCTCTGTTCTCTCATGATCGTCCCCGACAAAAGTCCCATAATCCATTTTTTTTACTTTTTCTTTTCTTTTCCTTCTCATATGAGAGTCATGGCCTTTACTTTTTCTTGCTTATTTTCTTTCTTTTCTCTTCATTTCTCTTGTTTTTCACCTATTTTGGGTTTACTGCATAAAACAACAAAATATGTATAAATATAATTAAATACAAATATAATCTAATAAAAATTATATTAAATATTACCTAAAATAATAATAATAACTCCATAAAATATAGAGTTATCACTTACTTAGATCTTAGAATTTGTTTTGTTTTCTTTTAAATCGAAATCCTAAGTTGCATGTAACTGAGAAAATGATTTAGGTCATCTTTGGATCATTTGAGTCTTTCAAGCCAACCCTATTTATTTATCACCAGTCACCCCACTAAGCCTTGATTTTTATCCTTTTTTTTTAATGACACCCACATATATATACCTTTGAGCCTTTGACAAATTATCTTATCGTCTCATGCCCATGAACATGTTGATTTTTAGGATATGAGTTTGAGTTGAATAAAAGTTGAGAGGAAGATGGAGCATGGGAAGAAATTGATTGTAATGATTGTATGGGGTACAATATCTCATTTATGCAGTGAAAAAAAAAAAAGCAAAGTACAAGCCAAAAAGAAAAAGAAGGAGAAGAAGAAGGACAAGAAGAAAGAACAAAGGTAGTTCAACATTTGCTCAAGAATGGAATTCTCTTATCATTCCTTGTTAGATTCAAGCCACTCAATATTTTGAAATAGGCTAGTAAGTATAGTAGTTGCATATCATCAATAAGATAAGATTGTAGCGGCTACATTTCTAGTACTGTTACTTGCTTTATTGTTGCAAATGTGATTGTGTCTTTTATAAGTGTCAAAATCCAAGTGAAATTAAGCATTTTTAGATAGAAAAGAACAAGAGAAGTGGTGGTAGAAAGATTATTTGTAAGGAGCAAAAAAGTAAAAAGTGACAAAAGCTCAATTAGATCCTAAAAAGCAATGTGTTCATAGGTGACTTAAGCCTAAATGACATATTACCTTTACCCCAACTTGACATTACAAGCTACTAAAAGTCTTATTGATTCTTGGTTAGATGATTAGCTTACATTACTAGAAAGAGAAATGAAAAGCAAACTTATGAGATTTGGTTAGAGTTTTTGAGAAGTTGTATGCCAATGTGGATTTATTTGGAGTGCATATAGTTGAAAAGATGAGGACTCACACACACACAAGTGGTCAACATAATTAAGAGTTTATTTTATCTTATGAAACAATTGTGGTGTTTGGATGAAAGTTATATTTTTCTTTGAATTGTTAAGTTGTGCAATTTTGGGAGAACTTCATGAAGAGGTCTTGTCTAAAACATTTATTGTCTATTGTTTTTGTTTGAGGACTAGCAAAATGTTAAGTTTGGGAGTTTTGATAACTCTATTTTTATAGAGTTAGTTAGACTATTTTAGGGAACAAATAATGTATTTTTGTGAGAAAATATTTTAACTTTCTTATATTTATTTAAATTTTTATTGTTTATGTAGGAAGTCTCAAAAAAGCATTAAAGAAAAGTTAAAAAAAAAAGAGAAGAAAGATGTAAGAAGACAAACAAGAAGAGCACAAAAGGACAAAATATAGGGATAAAAAAGTCAGAAGAAAAAGATGCATGCATTATGAGGAGAGAACTATATGGATGGCTCTGTTAGATATGAATGAATTAACTAAAAGAATTGAACACTAGAAAGCTAAAATATGTTGGATGATCAAAGTTGTCAAGAGTAAAAGTTTTGCAACAACCTTGCTTAGTATATCATTCAATGCCGTATTGTATCACATTTGAAGGGAAAGAAATAGAAAAAGATTCAATGATAAAAGTCTAGATAGTTTAACCATTATTGCTAAAATCAAGAAGGATGTGAGAGGGAAGATTTCATCTATCAGAGGAGTAAAGCCTATAACTTATAATAAATTCTTGTAAGAGCTTTGGAATTTTCCAAATGCAATGTTTGAGCTTAAATGATGATGTTGTAATTGAACAATTTGTAATTTTTTACAATGATATATAATTCTTGACTTTTATTGAAAAAAGAAACTAGGGCACACCACACAAGATAATAAAAGGGGGAGAATGTGAATTGTGAAGAGGGGGGAGGTGTAGCACAAAAGTAAAAAGGGAGAAGAGAAAGAGAGAGAGACAAAAAAAAAAAAAAAAAGGGTGGTGCTACAAAGACCAAGAGAGGAAAAGAAAAAAGAAAAGAAAAGAGGCATGCAACTTACCTCGACTTCATACAATTCTTGATTTTGGTTTGATTTGTAGAAATTTTGCAAAGAATTCTTAAAGAAAAGATAGTGTGGTGACAATTTTCTTGTTTTTCTTTATTTAAGATGTTTGGCTTAATTTCTACTATTGTTTTGATTTATTATTACATTATGTTCTAACTTTTTTTTGTTAGAACGACGATGTAGCCTAACTATGATAATGTAAATCTTATAAATTTATATACTTTGCAAGATATTTTATTTATGTGAGTTATATATTATTGTGTTTAATGCTTTTAAGTAACTGGCCACCACTTGAATGATTTAATTTGCATATTTGAGACTGAAAGGAGGCTATATGCAGTTGCTTCTTATAATATATAACTATGAATTAAATATGGATAGACATATACCATGTTGTTTGTGTGACTTTTGGTAATAAAATGATCTAAAGATTTATTGTAAATCATGAATGTTTATAGATACTAATGCACTTTATTTATTTCAATTCACATAGAGATATAGTGAATTAATAAATAACGTATGTTTACTATACCTAAACATAGGATATTAAATAAATTAGGAAGTTTTTCTATCACATAGGTATTATCATTCTTATAAGTATAAACTATGGAAATTCATATCTAGTAGTTATAATGAAATCAAATGCTCTAACATATTTATCATATTGATATTTCTTACTTGGATTTAATTTCATTTAGTCTTATTGTTAGTACTTAATTAGTTTAATATTTACCAATCTCTGTGGGATGATACACTTTCTCATCATTATATTACAACTTCTAGTTGGTTTATTTATCCGATTAAAAAAAAAAAAGCCTCCGAATGGGATTGGCGGCTTGCGTGGCCATGATCTTGACAGTAAGCCACTGCAAGAGAAATTGCTAGAAAATTATTCAAAGACAAAGCCCGGGCACCGACGCGGTAGCATACATTGCTCTCGTAGGATGTACTCACAAGATGAAGGATATTTGTGTTTAAATTAATTCTTACCGTGAGGAATTAGGTTGAGTCATGATTAAATTACTAAAGTTTGAATACCTAATTTTAATTACTTAGACAATTCGTTCAAAGGTATATTAATAAAAATTTTAACCATTAGGTTTGAGGTTCAACAACTTGAGTGAAAACAAAAAAAGATTTTAAAAAAAAGAATACTAACTTTACTTTGAGAAGCAAGATTGTTGATCTGATGAAGTTATTGCCACGATCAACCGTCAATTTAAATCTTATCCTTTGTAAAAAATTATATAAATAGAAATAAAGTAAGGTTTCGTAAAGCGTCTTTTTCCTTCCATGGCCTTATGGTGGGATTGTGCCTGTATCCCACTCATGGACCTATTATCTTATACTCGTCAGTTTCCTTAATTTTTGGCAAAGAACACAAATATGCAACATTTCTCTCAGAAATCTTAACAACGTGGAGATTTCAATATCCCGTACTTTGACCATTCTGACATAAGTGCCAAAGTCAGATCTGTTTTCTTTGACTTTCTACTGAATAACAGGTTCTTCTTTTGCTTTTAGACTAGCTTGTGTAACCTAAAAACCTGCTGGTTTCTTGGTTTTATATGGCGGGAAATAATTCTTTGGAAGTTCCTGGATTCTTAAAATAATCCTTCTTTTCGTGCTTATTAGTTCTGTGTCGAAAAGAGTAGGGTTTTGCGAGGCCTCAAAAACTCCGCCATGTTTTCATTGGGTAGGATTTTGTCGGTCTGAAGTACTTATTTATTTAGGAGAAGTTGAACCAATTTGGAGCCGTTGATGCTTTGTACCGAAGGATGGCAAAAGAAAACTTCCTATCCAACATGATAAAGCTTCAATTTCTACTAATTACAGCATATATATCAAATTGGTATAGGCTTAAGGGGCCCAATTTGAGATTATATTCAAACAAAATGTATGGAAACAAACTTTAAATCTAATTTTTTTAACAAAATAGTTGAGGTACATAACACAAATACATGTATTTAAGAGATTGTTACTGGCTCAGCCTTGGTAGGTCAGTGGCATCCGAAATTAAATAATTTCTTCTTTGGAAACAACGTCGTTTCATAAATTCCTTCAAAAGATTATTCAATATAGTTTATAAAATCAGTTAATTCCCACTAATGTGTGTAATTTAAAGCTTATGACTAGATGGCTATTAGTAAAGGATGCATCTTTCTGTAAGAAATTAATTTTTGGAATTCAATGGTTCAAAGTAAGTCATTGTTATAATTAAAATATTAAATAGTCATTTCAATAAAAGTAAATATCTTTTCATGAAAATTGTCAAGGTTATAAAATTAAATACACATCCAAGAAAAACATTCATGTTTGGAATAGTCACTACTGTTCGCGAAAGAAGCAGTACATCTATCTAAAGTTTACTTCAATTATGAAATTTATTCGTCCAAGATAATGCAATCTCTTACTCTCTCCCTCAAAATAGTTTAGTATCATGACTTTGTTATTCTTTGAAACAGAAAAGTATTCGCTCCTCTTTTAAGGCAGCAATAGCACCAATCTGAGCTTCCTTGTATTTTGGTAACAAATTGATTCTGATGCTTTGATTGGTGGGGTAAAAATCATTTTGAGGACAACGACTTTGTCATGCCTCGCGACAGTAAACGGTTCACTTTTCTTTCAAGGCACCAAGGGTTTTTCTCCAACAGCTCATTTTGTCTACAGCTTCCGGTTTCTCTTTTGGCGGGGTCTGTGTGGGACCACCAATAACCACTTGCCACAGGTAGTTGTCGCTGTCCATGTGGCCCAATGAAACTTCCCCTAGTTTTCTACCGTGTAACTTTTAAGTGCTCCATGCACTATCATGTAGTTTAGTGCAGTGTAGTGTAGTGTAGTGTAGTGTAGTGTAGTGTAGTGTAGTGTATTATATTACAGTTGGCCGTAAACAATAACCCAAGAGGTGCAGCTCCTTCTTGGTGACCTAAAATGGCACTGACACCTTCTTGACTGACGATGTTCATCATTCCAATGAATATGACCCCAATGAGGCTTGCAATCCAACTTTAATTATTGCAAGGCTAAAGTCATCTGACTTATTCGTGCCAACATGACTTCAGCACTGGCTCTTCAAGGAATTTGTTTCCTTCTTTCCTCAAAGGAACCCTCTTCACATGGAACAACCTGGACTAAAAAGACCATTTAATTAATGGAATCATTCAATCATCTAATAGTTCAAAACACCGATGAGCTCATGGGCTCCAATAATTCAACACCTTCTGTCCCATTGCCACTATAATATACAAGAAAATGACAAATATTTACATCCTTTGTTATCACTGTGTTTTCAATTATACATCTCCAATACTCCACTCCAAAGGTTGCTTAAGGAATCTACTCTGATCGCATAGGGTTTAGACAGTGGAGAAAAATGCTACCAAATGTTTGATTATTTCAAAGATCGGTCACCAAATATTATTTGTTTCTGATCTTTTCTTCTAAACTTTTTTCTCGTGCTCACCAATCATAAAACGGGGCATCATGATCATGTTCATCTGAATTCCCAATCCATCTGCAAATATTCTTTTCTTCAATCTTGGGTTTAGCCATCAACACATGTCAGAAAGTTCAGTGTTACTCTTTCCTCCGTTGGAGACCGTGACTCCTTTTCTCCCTCATTCACCTCTTGATCATACAAGCAGGCTTTCGTCACTTTAAATGCATCTTTGGTTTCGTCCACTGGCAGAACGTCACATGAGAACACACTTGTGGACTGCTAATTTCACATGGAGCTCTTCCTCTAAAGCTTTCCTAGCATGTATGGCAGAATTGTCTTTGCTCTTTTTGTAGTTCATCACATGACAAAATCTAGCTGAAGTGATTCAATCTAGAGTGTCTTTTTGGTTTCCGAGACCCGTCTACATTCCTTGACCGATTTGTTATATTCTGCATATAGAGTGGTGGCCCAGGTTGTTTTTCTCCTTCGTAAGCTTCACTGGGTTCTGTTCGACTTTTGTCTTCCCCGATAAACATTTGACCTTTTGGCTCCTCGGTTTCCTTTCTCTCTCTTTCCACTCTTATTTAATATTCTTCATATTAATCGGCCTTGGGCTTCACATCACTGAAATAGTTGGTTAATAGTTAGTTTCAAGAGTTTGATTTCTTAAGTGTGGAGATACACATTTGGCTTCAGATTTGTCTCAGTAAGTACGAGCTTCTAGTCCGAAATGGGGAAGCTGAGCTTTGGCAGGTTGTTAGATGGTTTTTGTGTTTCTTCTTCCTCAAGCTCCTGCTTCTGCATGAACTCTACGGAAAACCAAGATGAGTTTGAGAGAAGGCCGTTGATTGCAAGTGATAAAGGCGAGTTACTGAGATTGAAAGATGTTGTTGCTGGAAGCCAGACCTTGGCTTTTCAATTGAAGCCCAAGGTAAGGTTCTTTTCTCTGATATTAGCCAAGAGTTAGAGAGAAGAATCAGTTTTTGACGCTATCCAACATAGCGAGAGTTGGGTTAATTTTCGGTCTGGTGATGAAACTATGCAGATTGTGACGCTAAAGGTGTCCATGCACTGCAATGGCTGCGCCAGAAAGGTAGAGAAACATATCTCGAAGATGGAAGGTGAGAAAATAGTATTGTTCTCATTTCCAAATATTAGCCATCAAATCTCTATCCGAAAAAATAATACAATTTCTCAAACGTTCTTTGATAACATTTACTCATGTTAAATTTTTAGAACTTGTTTGACTCTTTGACAGGCGTAGAATCTTTGATAGCATATTCTGGGTTTCTTCCTTCCCCTTTCTTTTTGGACTAATGGACCTAGGGATCAATAGCATTCCTGCCTAAAGACAAACCTAGAAAAGAAAGATCGATCGTTAAACATGTTTTGAGTGTCTCCTTCTGCGCTTTGCGGTTAAATCTTACAAAGTCATGGATGCATATTCAAAGAACATTTAGATGGTCAAAAGTTTAAGAGTTCTCTGTTCTACCCTATTTAGACCTTTATTTGGGTCTCTCTGTAAATCTAATAAAATCTTGCATGTTTTTGCTAGTCCATTGTATGTTTCTCCTGTAAACTAATCTTTCTCTCAAAAACAGGAGTGACCTCGTATAAAGTGGACTTGGAAAGCAAGACGGTGATTGTTATTGGAGACATTCTTCCTTTCGAAGTGCTGGAGAGTGTCTCCAAAGTAAAAAATGCAGAGCTTTGGAATTATCCATCTTGATGAACAAGATCGTCCACCCCAAGTCGTCATTCCACTCCACCCACCAAATGACAAAAACCTTTAAACAAATGCTCTGTACCTTTATCGTTATCGTTCATCCACTGTATGATACAGGTGTCAACCTCCCATTTCTCATCATTTTTTCTTTTTGGTTCCAAGCATTTGTCATACTTTTCTACGGACAGGGAAACAATATCGAGGTCCATCCAAGTAAGCTTGAAAAACAATTCACAGGAAATGTCTTTCATGCATCTCTGTACATGTAATATGAACATAGATAAGAAATGTGCGTAATGAATTTATATAGAACATTTAAGGAATATCACCGCACTAATATTTTTCTACAATGGATTCCTCCTTGAAAGTCACTTTTTTTTTTTTTTAAAGCTTTAACCCAAACGATAATTATACTAGAAGATAGAACGCAGAAAGTTGATATTTCCTAATACTTGTTTAGACAATCAATGCAGGCAATTATTTAACAAGAGGAAGACGCTTGGATAAGATTTTGACGTTCGCATTAACACGTTTATGTGCTGTGTGAGAAGACGTAGAAATATAAGAAAGGAAGTGCGTGTTGCCTGCTATCACGCGCATTCCAGGTATCTACATTTGCTGCAAGTGGGTGAAATGCGACAGGGGCAGGTCCTAACAACTTGGGGAGGCTTACTATCCCAAAGATTGTCGAGAACGTCATATCTTAGATCTTCCATCTCCAAATCCAAAAGGGAGAGGGAGCAGAGGAAAGAAACGCCAAATCAGCAATTGTTTGACCTGCTCTTGGCGAACTAAGTGCTTGAGGGAGGGAAATATCCCTTACTCAACGCCTATCCATCATAGACCTTTGCCCCACCTTGCCGCAGTATTTAAAGCATACGCACTTACTGGTGGTCGCTGACAGTGAAGGTGAATACCCTAATTGTCTTTCAGCAACACCGGATTCACCAAAGCATATTGTATGTTTCAGATAATGCAACCCACAAATCAGCCTCCTTTTCACGCCATCGTATATAAGCATAAAACGCAGGACTTAGCAAATAGAAGATAAATTACATCTTTAAAGACAGATGAAGATCATACACACCAGAATTGAACTCTTATCAACATTCAAGAATTGTGGCGTTGTTTACTACCATGCTTACAATGATTATATTAAATCATGAAGATCCAGTAATTAATCAAGTGCTGTCTAGAGGTATACAGAACGAATGCATAGTTTAAGTGATGAAATAAATGTCACACTCAAACGTGGTCATGCACAGCAGCATCTTCTTCCAACTTCTTTTGCATCTTGTATTGCAAAGTAGCAGGAGCACAATCCAATGGTGTTTCACCTGAAGAAGCCAGCAGTTAGAATTGACAATTACAGTGGCTGCTTTCATGGAAATCCACCAACACCAGTAATATTTTTCGTATACATTACTGTATATGCACAACCTTATCATACGGGTGCACAAGGGACCAGGACCATTATGCATAGTGAATGCAAAGGGCAAATTATTTCTCTACATGTGAAAACTAAACCCCTAACTCTTCTTCAGAATTTTCGGCAAATTTTAGCAGAAAATATTCCCAGACAAACCCAACAAATTCAGCACAATGCCCCACCAAAATTATTTTGACTAGATAGAACAAAGCACAATTTGAACTTTCAGACACCTTGGAACAGCATATTTGGCAATTCCATGAACAGCTTCGTACACAATCTAGGATTTACGGAAGTTGTAGGACCTGAATAACCCCAGCCATGCCGTGGTTTTGTACATAATTACCTCCACTAGTTAACAAGACAATCAAACATAATTCCAAATGGACCAAGGAATAATTACCCTGTGCATTCTTGTAACCCAAGCTTGCTCCACATTCCATGAGGGTGAAAACTATATCTGTTTGATTGAAGAGTGCCGCCTACATCCAGTTATTTCTGATATTAGTATCAAACACTGAGAAAATATCACCAGAAACTCCAGCACACACCCTTTTCCACATGCAATTGTTTCCACGTGCCTGAATGAACGTGTGTGTGTGTGTAGTGCCTGAGAGAGAGAGAGAGAGAGAGCAGTACCAAATGTAGCACAGATAATCCTTGCTTGTCGTGGTAATTTGCATCCACACCCTGCAAATGTTATAAAGCATAAATGCACATTCAAATTCTGATGTTACAATAAAATGTTGAGTACCTCACTCAGGAGCTTCTTGACTGCAGCAGTATCACCATTCTTTATAGCTTCTCTTAGACCCTATTGCCAGCACGTGCTGAATAAGTTAATACTTCGAGGGAACTAAATCCTTCTGCCATTAGATTTTGAAATAAATAATGAAGAATATATACCTCGCCATTGGGTTCATAATCCATCTGAGGTTTATTCAATGAACTGTTAGCTACTTGACCCTGACTGAAAACAGAACTGCCCAAAACTACCAATTAATACACATACAGCATAAGAGAGCAAAATAGCATGCTTGAAAAATCATCAGTTTATTGTCAACACACAAAAATGAATAACAATTGCTTTGTCAAACGCACAGATTATTGAAGATCCTAACTTATATATAAGTTAGACAAATAATAGTTTTCCAGCGAAGTTTTGATAATCAGTGTAATGTTCTTAGAAGAAGAATGTAACAATAAACTAACGAAAAGATCACAGGGTGATGCAGCTCCACGCAAGAAAATTTTTTCAACACAACAAAAATTGAAAACCTGAATATCCAGAGTACACAAAAGACAATCCGGTTGAGAGAACAGTTAATATCAAAGTAATCTTTATCATCTTCTGGGAATTCATGTTTCCGGACTGATATTTCTTGATCATCTCAAGCCAGAATGTCAAAGATCCAAAGAAAAACTTCTATTAAGTCCAAAATCGAAATGGTGGAGCACCACCACATTATATCTTATGCTACCAACAGATCATGCATAAAACTAGAAGTTTAAAAGCATCCACTAGGCAGGGAAGAGCAGAGATTGGATATTTAGAGCTTAAGTTTAAAAGCATCCACTAGGCAGGCAACATACCCCAACTGGTTGCTCGAAGTGGAACCTCTATTCTTTGAAATGGTGACTGTCTTCTTTGGTTTTGGAGGAGTCGAATCTGAAGTAGCTTTTCTCTGTCAAAGAAAAGAACTCAAAAGGTTCACGGATCATATTGAAAATGGACTGAAATTAAAGGGAAGTGGATCTGGAAATTAAAGAATTTACACCTGGGGAGGAAATGCATCAGTGGAAGGGCCTGGAGCTTCACAAATGCATAAAGGCATTCCACACTTACACTCTGAAATGACTAACATAGAGTCACACTCTGCGGTTGGGCCAGCTTGCAAATCTACATCTGCACCTATGTCTAATTTAGAAACTGCACCTGCTATATGATCAACCCCATACAGAGAAGCTCGTGGACCATCTTTCCCAGATCTGTGACCAAAAAGGTTCTAAAATCAAGTACCTAAGTTGAAGCTAAAAAGGGAAAATTAGAGGCATAGTTTACAAGCTGTTAGCTGAGGCATTTCAAAGAAATAAAGCTCCTACAAGTTAGGAAGGAAGCAGTATATAGGTGACCAGTCCAAGAGATTTAGGAGGCTAAGAAGAACGCTGAAATTAAGAATGGCTAGTTGAAGATAGATGTGTTTAATGAACTCTACCTAATCATGGTTGGTATTGTTAAGGTACCATACAGTTACATCAGGTGAAGAGCGTGTCAATCAGGAATTGCATAATCAAAGCTTGGCAAAGATAGACACAAACTTCTATAAAGTTCCTTTTTGAATTAAGGAGCTAGGCCAAAAAACGCTAGCTATCAAACAAACAAGAGACATGATGGGAACCTTATAAACTTCCCAACCATTACTACTACTTCCACTTTTTCCCTAAATGCTAGGAATGATGAAATGATACAGAAACATTTTGCAGTGGATGTTACTATACTCAGATCAGCACATATACATAGTAAATTTCATGCTTGTCACACCTAATTAGCACGGGCTACTTTTCCAGCAGAGGACAGAAAACCTAAAAATTATCTGCAACAAACTTCAGTTTCCAAACCACATCCTAGCTTTCACTAGCTCGACCCTAGTGTCTAAACCGCCATATTGAACCAAACTTCGTAAGATCCAAGTCCAGCAAATATGTATCACATCTAACCAAATAAAAATTTTAAAATCCAAAATAAGGCAAGATAAAATATATTGAAAAATAAGATTTAATCTGCACTAACTTCGGATAGTCTACACTATCGTGTCTCCCAAAAACTGTAACTTTAAACTAAGTTACATTCACCAGAAACTCAAAACCAGATGCTTGCAAGACCCCTTTTGCAAGAATATATCCCGGGAGACTCATTCTCCCACCAATGGTCAAGGATGCATGAAGTAAATAGGCTTTGTCAACAAGCATGCTTGAGCAGTACAAAGAATTGACTAACTCAAACAGAAGACACAAGTGTTTGAAAAGATGTTGAATGATGGAACCATTCAATATATCCAATAAAGATACCACTTAGGCAGAATTGTAATCAAGTTAGCTCTCAGCTCTGACAAAATAATGTCCACTACAACAGGTAGCACTTCTTTTTAAGGTAAACCCTATATTTCCCAGCAATATGGATTGAAAAACTGTATAAAAAACATCTCCACAACAACAGAGTACCTTGGATGAAAATTTTTGCAAGCCTGCCACAAAAGGATCTGTATTCATACATCAGAGGTATGACCCTACAGAACAGATCATGTTGGATGCAAAAGCATCCCTGCTCAAGAAACAAAAATGCTTAGGAATGATCTCGCCAAGAATCTAGAGGAACAAAGGTAACACTGCAATTTTTAGGGATATTCAATTGATCTCCATTGAAAGAAGCAATAAAATGGTAAAATCTACTGCAAGAAGCACATCCCAACTGATTTCCCACAAAGGAACCTAGAATCATTGTGCTCCATCACCAAATAGAGCCAATTTGCATTCCCAGTTCAGAGATATTCTTTGCCTCATGCTTAATTAAAAATTGATCCATTTAGAACTCGAGCAACCTTAACAATCTCCATGATGCATCAGTAAGCTATTTGATCAGCAAAAAGGTGTAATTCCTAGAAAGTTAAACATTACAAAGATAAAGAAAGAAGGAAAGCTTCAAGTAGTCTTAATGCAATGAATCAGATAGCACATCTCAATGCACTCAAAGCAATTTTTTCATTTTAAACAGATTGTATTCCGTTTCTACTTATATTTTTCTTCAACAAAAGCAGCAATTCCAGTTAACATTTCATGAAGTTCAAAGAGAGTGATTTACCGAGAGGAGTCGTTAAAACAGTCAGCACAAACTCTAACAGACGAGAGAATTCCAAATTGCGGTAAAGCCTGAATTTTCACACAGAAAGTTTATTGGCTATTTTTCAAATTTCTAACAAAACAACAATATCACCCAGAATAGATACAAAACGAAAAAAATAAAAATAAAAAAATCATACCATTTGATTTGATGAGTGCTCATGGCACAAAGTTCTCCCACAACACCGGCAGTGATGCTGCCAAATGAGAAGCAAAGATGAAATTAGTTCATGCCTAGCAATATTAGCAATTTGCAAAGACAACGAATTAATTGCTAAAACTATCCACTGATTGTTTATCTAAGACTAACTGTATTATAACATCGAAAAGTGTTATCACAAACATTTTGAGACAACGCTGTAACAGGAAGGTAAGCATTAAACTTGATAATTTTTTCAAGGTCACCTCTAGAATGTTGTGGGCAGAATAGTAGCTAAGCAGTCTACAACGTTCAACACTCTCAAGCAAGACAGTGTCCATATATTGATGTAAATGCCTCATTATATAGCAACTCTGATGTGTGTATTGAGTGCTAATAAAGAAATCTTTTTAAATCTCATGTGCCTACGGTCGAGCCAGTGACTCTAGGAAAACGTTTCTGGGAAAGCCACTGCCACCGGAAGCACACCTCTATATATCGATCTCTAAAATGGACAAAGGTCTCCATTAATACAAAGTTGCAAATAAATTCGTAGTTCAACATAAGAAGTGAGATGGTTTCAGCAAATAATGAATTGATTCGGGATTATCAATTGAATTGTATGTCTAGCCCCTTTCGAAGCGGAAACAAAAACAATCATTGTAGGAATAGAATCTTCTTATTCAAGCTATAAAAAAGGAAAGAAAGAAAGAAAGAAAGAAAGAAAGAAAGAAAGAAAGGGGCACCCGTCGCCGGAAAGTGTTGAAGCTGCATTTGCAGACGTCGCAACGCGCTGCTTCCTGGAAAGGGGGAGGCTCCAATGACATAATTTCAGGTTTCTCCTTAACACTCGCTGATCTTCATATATTCTGATATCGATTCAATATTCCTTCCCATCCACCAACAAAGGCGTTCTCTTTCTTCCCCCGATCGGAGTTCCTGCTCCAATGGGCCAAAAATAAAAATTGAAAAAGAAAAGATCTTCACCCAATTTCGGGCCACACGCTCCGCCTACATTTCCATTTTTACCTTTTCTATTTTAGTGTTTCACCCCCCTTCCCTTTTCACACACAACAATTTTTTCTTTTAAAGAATTATACTTTCCAAAGTTAGCTACCTATATTATAAAAAGAAAAATATTGGTTCTCCATACAGCTTTTACTTGAAAAAAAAAAAATCTTGTTATATGAGTCGATTTCATAATACATATTTAATCAGTTATAGAAAGATGCATTCATGGTTCTCTAAAGGTGTTTTCGGAAATGAACAAATTACTAATTTTTTGTGTACTAAATGTACACATCATAATTAATCTAAACACTAATAGTTAGTTCTTTTCCCATTCATGTCTTAGAACATGACATAAATTAAGGAAAAACATTATCCTTGGACTTGGTGTTACCTCAAACTAATTTGTGTATTTTCAACATTTAGTTTGTCTAATTAGCTTCTTTGCTAAATCTAATAATTAATCACTTCTTAATTTTCCTTAAAAAATTGTTCGCATCAAAATCATAGAACATTTAATTTATACCAATACCGAAGCCCAAGATTTACTTTTCTTTCATAAATTAAACTTTAAATATATATTCAAGCACTCGCAAGGCCAAAGTTTTTAAACTCCGTTCATCACATCTCGAATTTCTGAGATTTTTGAGTTATGCCTCTATGAACAATGGATTACTTTCATCTAGATTTTTTGGTACAAAGGCTATGAGAAGTATAGAAGCCCCAGCTTGGGAAATGTAAATTCGTGCATAGGATCCCCCCTTCTCAAATAAGGGCAATGTAAATGACACTTGCCAAGTTACAAACTTTGCAAGAAAATTTGGTGAAATTTTTGGGTGCATAAAAGCTAAATTTAATTCAAGATAGAACCCAGTATCACTCCGAAGCGCAAAGAAGGCCAAGACAGAATGCCATAGGGGGCGGGGAAGGCCCGATTGTCTTTTTCACGAAATGTAAAGTCCCAAATTCACCCTCAGGTAATGCCATGTCCGAAGCTCTATTTCTGTGACTTCCAAAAATGATACGGAATAATATAGCATACCAAAACTTGGACAATCCAAGGCAATTAGATGCTGAGTAACTAGTTCTCGTTGAGAAACAGAGACACATTGCACACAATAAGTCCAAAACAGAAATTAGAGTCTTTCTACACCTGGACAACCTGCCAAAACATTAATCCTAATTACCCGATGGATATTATTGTGATCAAAGTCGGTGACAAGCTTACGGCTTCAGCAAATCACTCCAACACATTTCAGTGCAGACTTCGCAGTATTCCATGCAAGTAGCCTCCTGTCATTATAAGTGACACTAGCGATACAACACCCGCGGGAAATATCTTTCCTGACTTCTTATAGCGCGTACCCATCACTCCCAGAAGTGCAGCAGAGAGGCCTGCAAATTGGGAGATGACCAGAAGGGTTAAGCTAAAACAAAGTGTACTCTGAACATGAAACAAACGTTGCTTAGGGGATGCAAACAAACATCTGTGGTAAGGCTCGAAAACTTATATAGAAACAGAAAAGCAAAAATGATGTCATTCTGCAACCTAACATTTTCTTCTTCCACAATTTAGCTGCGTGGCTTAGCAAAATGGGATACTGCTTTTGGTTATACTGGCTTCTTCTAGGAATCACCCCAGAAGTTAACAGCCCCAAATAATTAGTAACTCTATGTTCATATGATAGATTACAAAACTAAATTATCATCCACCGTAAGTCCTCTGCACCATTCCATTTCTAAAATGATTATCACAGCTCAACTGTTTGAGATATTTGATAGTGAAAGACCCTTCTTCAGTGCAAAATCAACACACAAGAATCGAGGTCAGTTGCGTGCTTACTTTAGCCTCCATTTGATTAGAAACCAAGACTTAAAAATAGGGCTTTGTAGTAAAGGTACCCACTCAACATGTTCATGCATCAATCACGAGTAACATGGATGGCCTTTTGGCTTTTTAGGTGCATTAGTGGATTACAGGGGAGTGACATTACTGTACTTATTTCAATTTGTTTCCATAAGACAAGATGTGGGTATTGGAGTTTGTAACTTAAGTATGGTTGAAAGATCCGTGTTTCTCTTCACATGTCGAATATACAGATTCAGAAGGTGACAATAGTTCACTATTACTCGTAGTTTAGGTAATCTTCTTATTGTCAGCATTCACATGCAATATGATGAGGGTCCTTTAGGTCTAAACATGCATGTTTTCTATGAAAACGTTTTGAATAGGAACACCTAACAGTGCACATAGCAACAAGTACAGCTACTTCTGAGCTTAAAAAAAAAAAGCATTGGTTATCTTAAAAAAGAATAGAGTGAGAAGGGCTTAAAAAACCAAGAGCTGGTAGAGGAGGCGCTATTGTAACTCACGTTTTCTTGAAAGTGAAAATCTAATTGATCTTTACTTTCAGTAGATCATCCACCAAAAGTTCAAGTCGATTACGGGCTCCTAACAGTGCAATTTCAATAGAAAGATTTTAACGGGGACCAAGCTGGTGAAAAGAAAATTACTACAGGCAGGTCCTATCCATTGATGCATAACGGTATCTGTCGAACAGCCAGCCCAGCATAAGGAAAACTTAAGAAAATTGGTGAGTTATCATTAGAACTTACCAAGACCAATGGATGATGCAAAAGCAGGTCTTGAGGGAAGCTGAGTGAAAACGTAATACAGTAGTGAGGCTGATAGTCCACCTGCCAACAACGACTTCTGGCTGCCACTCTTTAAATAGCCCATAATACCACCCACTACCAAAAAACAACCAACAGTAATCAATATGTAAAGATACGAAAGGAGACAAAAAAGGTTGACGGATACTCGTTATTCTTTATATTTCTGACATTTTTTCTTGATTGCTGTACATGTAATCAAGGCAAACAGGCGTGGAAGTCAGAGAGCTCTTACACAAAACTAGTAGTTGCCAACAGATTAAACCACATAGATAAGATGTTCAGGATCAGCGTTGTATTATCCAAGACCCAATTTCAATACATTTCATGCCCGAATTAGAGCGGAATGTTTTTGTCGTCCAAGTTTTTTGACAAACTGCATGTGCTATATCAATTTCCGAGTCCTTCGCTAATCGTAAATGCCTTTCTTCAATTTTACACTACGTTAACTAACCAGATATTTTTAATCTGTTTTCGGGCTAAAATCCGCAATAAAGAATACTAGATCGTTAAATAACCAAAAAGTGTGGTGCACCTCTACCTCCAACAAGGGCAGCATAAGCTAGTGTTAATTTCTGAGACATGGAGATGCCTGACATCTTCTTGTTGATTTCGTCGGAGCCGCCCTCGCCCTTGTTGCTGTTGTTGTCGTTGTCGCCTCCGCCCCCGCCTTCGCCTCCGTTACCAAATCCGTCTCCGTCACCACCGCCAGTAACAGTATCCGGTTGGACGGAGTCGACGGCAGCGGTGGTAGACGCTTCAAGAGAACCAGGCGAGACAGCCTCAGAGGCAGCAACAGCTAAAAGGCACCGCCGTTCACCCGATCTGTAACCAATTCCCCAATATGATCGCAATTTCGGCAGACGTCGGCTGGAGCAACGAATAATACTCGCGTTATTGCTTATGTTTCTATGTAATCCAAAGCCAACACTGCGCCGGACCACAACGAGAGACGACTGAGAAACACCCACCAACATCTCCGCCATCTCTTGGTTAGTTATTATTTTTATTTTTCTGTTTGTATTTACATACCGCTGTCAGGTCCCCCTTTTCAGATTCTTCGTCCGAAAACCCCAAGTACTAAGTTGGGCCTCTTCCTCAGCCCAACCCCACTTCTAAGAGAACAATATTCAGTTCAAATAGTGATTCCTGCTGGGGTCACGTTGACAGCAACCCGTGTCTAATCCAACAATTTTCTTCCTCTTAAGCTCCATTTTACCGAATGTAACCATGAAAGCATGTTTTTTCGAATTCTGGGCTTCTGAGTGTGTACGTAGGCTTGCCTCCATAACGGCTCCTGATATGCTGACTCCGGTGTGAGCTGGACTTTTGGGCTTAGGTAGTGCCTATGGGACTTGTTTGGATGAGTGGGCTTCAGATCTCAGATCCTCTTTTATGGCCCTACAGTTGCATAGACCCATGTGATGTATTCCGTACAATTCAGGTCCAGTTTCCTAACAGTTTATTCATATTAGACACATAGTTATATTAATAGGGTGGCACTAAGCTATAGGGGTGAAGATTGAATGTGGCACAAGTTTAAGCTTCTCTTCAAGAAAATTTTCTTTTAATGTAAGACTCTTATTCTCCACACACTTGCTTTTCACAATATTTATTCCAAAAGAAATACAATGGTGGAGAAAACTTGATTAGGTGGGTTAGCAAAGCATCACAATTCTTCGCTTACTACCAATACCCTTGAAGAAAAGGTCATTCTAGCTTCCTAGAAGTTGGAAGGGGATGAGTACATTTGGTACAAGTTTCTCAAAGAACAAAGTCTAACTATTCACAAAATAGATTTTTCGAAGATACAATCCTTTTCAATTTTGCCATTTTTTGGATATCTCAAGAAGCTCCACCAAACAAGCTATGTTGGTGACTATCAAACGAAGTTCACCCGATTGTTGTTGAAGATTGGTGCCCTCTCATAAGACAAATAAGTTGGTAGCTTCATCAATGGCTTGAAGGAATTACCTAGAGTTCATGTTCAAGCTTGGGATGTTAGCTTATTTTTGTAAAGCTTACCATAAAGTGGGCTTATATTAATGTTAGTCTAATAAAGTGAGACTGAGTTTTGGAATATGGATTGGCTAATGTGGGCTATGGCTTGCTAAATAAGGCCATGATGAGTAGGCCTATTTGGTAACACATAAGGTTAGGACTAGGTCTTATCCTCTAACTCATAGTATTTAAGCATACTATTCAAAACAAATAGGGTTACGAGAGGTTTCATTCTTTCAAGTTACAACCCCTTAGGTTCTCTCATCGAGCCAGTGTTTTTGGAATGAGAATAAATGATATTTACCTACTTGAAGATCAAATTCCGCATTTGTGGATCTTTATAAGAAATAAAAGTACGATATGTTTTTATTTTTTATCTAATTATGTTTATTTGGTGTTTTAGATTTGACTACATAGATCTTGGGTTTGCGATCTCATTAGAGATTGATTAAAACCTTACATGGGAACTAACTAGATTGGCACTTGCGATGGGGCTAGCTAGATTGTACAAGACAAAAGTGCAAAAGCAAATCATGCTAGCAAACAATTAGAGATCATTAGAGATGGTCATGGGAAACTATAATGCCTAAAAAGACTTCAGTGTTGATCATGAAGTTGACTCCCAACAATATCACAATGAGGAGGGCAAAGGGAATTTGTTTCAACTATAATAAATAATATCTCCTAAGTCACTGATGTAAAAGACTCTTTCTTAGTTGCACCATGAACAACTAAACAAAGGCATCAGAGCCAAAGATTCTTCCTAAAAAATTCCAAAAGTCCTAGAAATATCAATAAATGCCAACTATAAAGGGCAAGATCAAAAAACTATGAGGGCGCGTAGGTGACCGATAGATTTTGGAGCAAAGGTGAACATCATGATTGACTCAGATAGTTCATACAATTTTCTTAACCAAGGCTAGCTAGAAGGATCAGTCTCTTTCCTAATTTCAAAGGAACATTGAACATTATGGTTGACAAACATACTCCCTCATAACTAAAGGTTGTTGCATGGGTTTTAAAATCACATTCCAAGAAGGTTGATTTTTTTTTTTCTACTCCCACTAAAGGGCTTAGAGGGTTATGTTAGGGACCATCTAAACAAGCTATGACTAATTCAATGGAATTTCATAAGAATTTACATGGCCTTCAAGGTCAATGGTGTTGAAAATCATGTGTTTGTATATTTTGATTGAGAAAAATTTTATTATGGTTGAATATATATTTGAATATATGTTGAATATATGAATTTGTGTGCACATATTAAAAACCAAAGGAAGTAAAACGTGTGCAAATTATAATATCAATTAATGATATTATAAAGTAGCCAGGTTCCTACATTTCATTATCAAACATCAAATATGGAGTCAATTTGATTTAGTTTATGTATATTTTAATTAGTAGCTTAATTCATATTATTGTTTGTATTAAAGAAATGTGATACTTGGAATTGGTGTGCTTATAGGTACATTTGAAAAGCAAAGGCTTGTTACATTAGAGTACACATCTTCATTGGACCGACCATATATATGTGTACATGAGACATATATATATATGTATATATACATATATATATCTAGAGCCTGTGAAGCTAAGGCCCGTGAAAGTGTAGCTTGCAAAACTGAAGCCCGTGAGAAATAAAGCTAAAGCCCGTGAGATGCAAAACCGAAGCCCATGAAGTTGAAGCCTAGTGCCTTTCACTTAAATAAAATGGCAGTGTCTTGAGCAGATAAGAGCTTAAGCTCTTATGTCGAACCCGTCTAAAGCCCTAGCCACACACTTGACTAAAGCCACCTTCCTCCTCTTGATCTCTCTCACGACACCAACTCCAACGGGAAGAATGATGAGGCGATTGAGTGTCAAAACGGCTATTTTGCTGGAAAAATCATGATCTGTAACTGTGTGACATCGTGTCTATCAAATCTCAACAGAAGAAATTCAAAAAGGTTTGAACCGAAACCCTAACGTGTTCAAAGTTTGAATATCTGCTATAAAAGGGAGCTTCGGATAAGTATTTGTGCTTGCTGATTTGATCAAAAGAGATTGAAGCTTTCATTGATTTGTTCTTGCTGCCATGTTCTTCAATCCTTGAAGAAAAAGAAAATCTTCGGTGATATTTCCTAAATTTGTTATCTTGTGAATACCATCTGATAGATTGATCTTTGTATGTGCTAGATTATCTAAAATATTATTTGCACATAAAGATCCTTGTAAATCCGAAACCCTAGATTTGTGAAAATTGGGGATTTCATGACTAGAGCTTGAATTAATTCTTTATACATTCAATTAGCTCTCGATAAGCTTAAATCCTCACCCATATCATATATTTGAGGAATTAGCTTGATGTATTAAGGTTTTTATAAACCTAACTCTATAACCGTGAGTTGTATAACTCCTTTTAAGGAGTTGTGGGGTGAAGGAGAGGTGCTTTCTTAGTTTGAAGTAAAGTAGACTTCAACTTGGTTTAAGTTGAAGAAGAAGAGGGTGGAAGTAGGTGAAAAGTGTCAAACCATCGTGAAATTTTTTAGTGTGATTTTTCTGTTCTGATTTATATTCATATGCTCTGATATTATTGTGATAATTAACCTTATTGTGATTGCTAAGCAAGAAATCAAAAAGAAGAATTATTTAAATTAACTAAAGGTCTAAATATCCAATTCAATCCCCCCTTCTTGGATAGCCATAAAACCTAACAATTAACATCTAGAGCCAGGTTCTCTGAGTTAAAGGCTTAATATCCTAAAGTAGATCCATTTACATGGCTATGGAGAAAGGAGTAGCTGTTACGGGGTATAATAAAACACCTTTGTTTGATGGGATAAATTATAGACATTGGAAGCAACTTATGCAAGTCTTCATTGTCAGTCAAGACCTTGAAGCTTGGAAAACAATCAGAAAGGGTACTACTTTACCCAAAACTGATGAATGGAGTAAAAATGAAGCTAAAATCATGAGAATAAATGCTAAGGCTATGAACATGATTTATAGTGGGCTGAAAGCTCATGAATTCAATAAGGTGTCATCTTGCCTCACGGGTAAGGAAATATGCGACAAGTTAGAAGTTATATTTAAAGGTACTAAAAAGGTTAAGTCATCCAAGGTAACCATGCTCACTCATGACTATGAACTGTTTACTATGCTTGAATCTGAAACTATTAGTGACATGTTTGGTAGATTCACAGAAATAATATTTGAACTTAGGCTGCTAGGTAAGACCTATACAAATGAAGAAATGGTTAGAAAAATGCTAGTATCTTTACCCCAGAGCTGGGATCCAAAGAAAATGGCCATAGAAGAAGCACATGATCTAGATAGCTAACCCTAGATGATCTATTAGGATCACTAAAGATTCATGAAATGCAATTAATTAGAAAGGTAAAAGAAAAAGAGAATAGAAGGTCACTTGCTCTAAAAGTAGAAATAGAAAAGACTGAAGAAGTTGAGTTCGAAAATGATGAGATTGCTCTTATAGCTAAAAGATTCAAAAAATATCTTAAAAAGGGCCTAGGAAGAAATAAAGGACAACCTAGAATGAATGAAACATATGATTCTAGGGATAACTTATGCTATGAGTGTAGAAAACCTGGACATATCAAGGCTGATTGCCCCTCACTTAAGAAGAAGAATAATAAAGGAAAGAATAAGGCAATGATTGCTGCCTGGGATGATGAAAGCTCTTCATCAAATGAAAAAGAACAAGAAGAAGTTGCTCACCTTTGCTTAACCGCAAATGCAACAATAGAAGAAGAACTCGAGGTAAGTGATTCTAAACTCGAAACAAATCTTAGTGGTGAAATTGAGACTGCTTTTTTTTTTTTATCTTGTTGAATATGCAACAAAAATGAAAGAAAAATATAAGAAGATGAAGGCTAAATATAAATCTGCAAAAGTTAAATCTGAAATTGATAAACCTGCCATGACATTGTCTATGACTTGCATGCATGAAAATATTGATGTATTTGAGAATATTTCTACTAAGACTGATACATGCTTTATGATTAATACTTATTCTCATCTAGAAAATAAGCATGATGATGCATCAAAAATAGTATGTGAAAACCGAGACATAATCAGACTCAACATGAAAATTCTGGAGTTAGAAAAAGAAAAATCTGAAATTCAAATGAAATTGGATGACACGAATATATTATTACACAAGTTTACAAAAGGTAGTAACTTGTTAAATAATATGTTAAAATCACAAAGAGGTGTATACAATAAAGCTGGTATAGGATATAATTCTTTGAAGAACACAAAAACATCTACAAATTTCTTTGATAATAAGGACTGTGAATTTTCGCTGCATCATTAATGTTCTTATTGTAAGTATATTGGTCATTCATTCGATACATGTCCAGTTATATTCAAAAGAGCATACAAGATCAAGAAAGTATGGATGCCTAAGAAAATGAACAATGCAATAGAAACTAACACTCACAGACCCAAAGAAAAAAGGGTACCAAGATCTCCAACACAAACTTTTGTTTCTGCAGGATATGAGCATGAACATAGACAAGAAGAAGCACAAAGAACTGTGGATTTTGGGCAGCGGTTGTTCCTGTCATATGACTGGGATGATGGAGCTCTTTTCAACACTTGAGTTGAAATCCAAAGGTACCGTATCTTTTGGAGATAACTTCAAAAGAAGAATTAAGGGTATAGGCACCATAGGTAACCCAAAATCCCTTATCATATCTAATGTGTTGTATGTTGATGAATTGAAATTTAATTTATTAAGTATAAGTCAATTGTGTGATAATAACTTCAAAATCAGATTTGGAAAAGAACTTTGTCCTGTTGAAAATCTAGAAAATAATGTGAGAATTATTGGGAAAAGAAAAGATAATATTTATGTGCTTGATCTTAGTAAGTTAACAAATGAATAAACATGTTTGATTGTTAATAAAAGTGTTGATGTTTGGTTGTGGCATAGAAAACTCGGTCAGCTAGTCTAGGACTATTAGAGAAATTATCTAAGAATGGCTTAGTTAAAGGGCTACCCGAGCTCACCTTTAATAAGAATGAGTTATGTGATGCTTGTGTAAAAGGGAAGCACACCCAAAGTAGTTTTACGCCAAAGTTAATAATGTCTTCCTCAAGACTGTTAGAACTAATACACATGGATCTGTTTGGTCCTTTAAGAATAGCTACCATGAATGGAAAATATTATGCCTTAGTCATAGTAGATGATTATACAAGATATACCTAGGTATATCTACTTGCTAGGAAAGATGAAGCATTCGAGAAATTTGTTGATTTCTCTAAAATGGTCCAAAATGAAAAGGATCTTATCATAGTTAAGATTTAGACAGATCATTGTAGTGAGTTCGAAAATACCTTTTTGAGAAATTCTGTTCTAAAAATGACATATCTCACAATTTTTCAGCACTTAGGACACCACAACAAAATGGTGTTGTAGAAAGGAAAAATAGGACACTCCAAGAAATGGCTAGAACCATGATGTGTGAATACAATCTTCCTAAACATTTTTGGGGAGAAGCTGTAAGTGCGGCTTGCTATATCTCAAATAGAGCATTCTTAAGAACAGTTTTGAAAAAGACTTCGTTTAAGTTATTATTTGGTAGAAAACCTAATATATCCTACTTTCATGTGTTTGGAAGTAAATGCTTTGTTTTAAACCATGGAAAAGAGTCACTTGGAAAACTTGACTCTAAGAGTGATGAGGCCATATTTCTCGGTTACTCTCAAACTAGCAAAGCATATAGAGTTTTCAATAAGAGAACTCTAGTTGTTGAAGAGTCCATTCATGTAAAATTTAAGGATGACTCTGATCTGAACCCCACTGAACAAGAAGCAAATGATAAGTGTGTATCCGTTGAGGGGGAGTTGGACTAAAGAGAATTTACCTTTCCTAGAGTAAGAAGTGAAGTAAATCAACAACATATCCTAGGAAATCCTGTAAATAGTGTAAGTACACGGTCCAGATATCACAACACATGTGAACATCAAGCTTTTTTATCTCAAATAGAGCCAAAGAAAGTAGATGAAGCTTTTGAAGAAGAAAGTTGGTTTCTTGCTATGCAAGATGAACTAAATCAGTTTGAAAGAAGCAAAGTTTGGAAATTAGTTCCAAGACCACAAAACCATTCGGTTATAGGAACCAAATGGGTGTTCCGAAACAAATTAGATGAGTGCGGGAAAATTACCAGAAACAAAGCCAAATTAGTTGCACAAGGGTATAGTTAAGAAGAAAGAATTGACTATGATGAAACATTTGCACCCGTAGCCAGATTAGAAGCCATTCGAATGCTGCTTGCTTTTGCTTGCTACATGAACTTTACACTTTTTCAAATGGATGTAAAGAGTGCCTTTTTAAATGGTGTTGTCAAGGAAGAGGTTTATGTGGAACAACCACCTGGATTTGAAGATCCCACATGTCCAGATCATGTATTTAAGCTTTCTAAAGCTTTATATGGGTTGAAACAAGCCCCACGGGCTTGGTATGACAAGCTAAGTACCTTTCTATTAAATACAAATTTTAGAAAAGGGAAGGTAGATAATACGTTGTTTATTAAGACACAAGGGAAAGAAATTTTGATTGTCCAAATCTATGTTGATGATATTGTATTTGGCTTTACAAATTCTGTTATATGTGAACAATTTGCAGATTCTATGAAACATGAATTTGAAATGAGTATGATGGGTGAATTAAATTATTTTCTTGGACTCCAAATTAAACAAACACCTAAAGGAATATTCATAAGTCAAACTAAATATACCAAGGAATTGCTTAGGAAATACAACATGCATGATTCTAAACCGATAAACACTCCCATGAGCACATCTACATCTTTGTCATATGATAGTGTTGGAGTTAGTGTTGATTCTAAAATGTATAGAGGCATGATTAGTTCCTTACTATATTTAACTGCCTCTTGGCCAAACATTATGTTCAGTGTTTGTTTATGTGCACGATTTCAATCTAATCCCAAAGAATAACATTTAAAGGTTGTTAAAAGGATCTTTCGGTATCTAAAAGATACAATTACATCAGGCATTTGGTATTCAAGAGACACTATGTTTGATTTACATGCATTTAGTGATTCTGACTATGCTGGTTGTAAAATAGATAGAAAAAGTACAAATGGTACATGTCAATTTCTAGGACACATGCTAGTTTCTTGGCACTCCAAGAAACAAAACAATGTTGCTTTTTCTTCCACTAAGGCAAAATACATAGCTGCAACTAGCTGTTGTGCTCAGATTCTATGGATGAAACAACAATTAGAAGATTATGGTCTCTTTTTTACTAAGATTCCATTGAAATGTGATAATACCAGTGCAATAAATCTAACTAAAAATCAGATATAGCACTTTAAAACCAAACATATAGAAATAAGACATCACTTCATTCGTGACCATGTTGAAAAATCCAATATTTCTATTGAGTTTGTTAGGACTGACTAGCAACTTGCTGATATCTTTACTAAACCATTGGATAATGAAAAGTTTTCCACTCTCCGAAGAGAGCTTGGTATGTGTTTGCTTGATGATATTGCTTAAAATCTGTAAGCATTTTTTTTTTTTCTACACCTTGCTTGTGTATTCTTTATTTGGTTCCTATCCAGAGAGGGAGCACTGCCTACACATTCGAAATAGGTCATATCTCTGCTACCAATCTCTTCCTACCACTCATACTCTTCATTTTTATCCATCTTTCTCACTTACCTTTCACTGTGATATTCTTTTTGCTAATGTCAAGAAGGGGGAGAGAGTACATTGTAACACATGTATGTTCCATTTCTGACTTTCAGTGCAGAATGTGGGATAAACTCTCTTACACCTTATTCGGTTGAATAGGAGATACTTTCGTAACATATTGTGTGCATAAACATACTTACTATGATGAACATACTTGCCTTGACGAATATATGTGTAAACATGAATATGCTTACCGTGGTTATACATTCATACATTACTGGGATACATGATTATGTAATCTTTATGCCAACCGAGTAGTAACATGTGCTAGTTGGTTGGATTCAATATGAAAATTTTGTCATCATAAAAAAGGGGGAGATTTTGAAAATCATGTGTTTGTATGTTTTGATTGAGAAAAATTTTATTATGGTTGAATATATATTTGAATATATGAATTTGTGTGCACATATTAAAAATCAAAGGAAGTAAAAGGTGTGCAAATTATAATATCAATTAATGATATTATAAAGTAGCCGGGTTCCTACATTTCATTATCAAACATCAAATATGAAGTCAATTTGATTTAGTTTATGTATATTTTAACTAGTAGCTTAATTCATATTATTGTTTATATTAAAGAAATGTGATATTTGGAATTGGTGTGCTTATAGGTACATTTGAAAAGCAAAGGCTTGTTATATTAGAGTACACATCTTCATTGGATCGACCATATATATATGTGTACATGAGACATATATATATGTATATATACATATATATATCTAGAGCCCGTGAAGTTAAGGCCCGTGAAAGTGTAGCCTGCGAAACTTAAGCCCGTGAGAAATAAAGCTGAAGCCCGTGAGATGCAAAACCGAAGCCCGTGAGAAGTGAGGCTGGAGCCCGTGAAGTTGAAGTCCAGAGCCTTTCACTTAAACAAAACAGTAGCGTCTTGAGCAGATAAGAGCTTAAGCTCTTATGTTGAACCCATCTAAAGCCTTAGCCGCACACTCGACTAAAGCCACCTTCCTTCTCTCGATCTCTCTCGCAACGCCGACTCCAACGAGAAGAATGATGAGGTGACTAAGTGTTAGAACAGCTATTTTGCTGGAAAAATCATGATCTACAGCTGTGTGACGTCGTGTCTATCAAATCTCAATAGAAGAAATTCAAGAAGGTTTGAACCGAAACCCTAACGTGTTCAAGGTTTGAATATCTACTATAAAAGGGAGCTTCAGATAAGTATTTATGCTTGCTGATCGATATACCTACTGATTTGATCAAAAGAGATTGAAGCTTTCATTGATTTGTTCTTGCTACCGTGTTTTTCAATCCTTGAAGAAAAAGAAAATCTTTGGTGATATTTCCTAAATTCATTATCTTGTGAATATCATCTGATAGATTGATCTTTGTATGTGCTAGATTATCTAAAACATTATTTGCACATAAAGATCATTGTAAATCTGAAACCCTAGATTTGTGAAAATTGGGGATTTCATGACTAGAGCTTGAATTAATTCTTTATACATTTAATTAGCTCTCTGATAAGCTTAAATCCTCACCCATATCATATATTTGAGGAATTAGCTTGATGTATTAAGGTTTTTATAAACCTAACTCTATAACCGTGAGTTGTATAACTCCTTTTAAGGAGTTGTGGGGTGAAGGAGAGGTGCTCTCCTAGTTTGAAGTAAAGTAGACTTCAACTTGGTTTAAGTTGAAGGAGAAGAGGGTGGAAGTAGGTGAAAAGTGCCAAACCATCGTGAAATTTTTTAGTGTGATTTTTCTGTTCTGATTTATATTCATATGCTCTGATATTATTATGATAATTAACCTTATTGTGATTGCTAAGCAAGAAATCAAAAAGAAGAATTATTTAAATTAACTAAAGTTCTAAATATCCAATTCAACCCCCCCTTTTCTTGGATAGCCATAAAACCTAACAAATGGTAATAAAGTATAGCTAGGGGGTTTGTCTTAGGTTGTAAAAGAAATGAGGAGATATGTTGGGTTTATTAGTTCAACATTTTCTTTATACTTAAATAAAACTAACTTCCCAATCTACAACACCTGGCATGTAGCCAAGTGCAATATTTTATGCATGCCCCCACTCAATATGGGGCTTTGCACTACCCAAAGTTAGCTACAAAAGGGGTTCAAATGGACCTACTACGAAGAGAGCCTCGTGGGCTAGCCTAAGCACCCAAGCATAAATGGCTAGCATGACCTATGTAGGAGTATTAAGATAATAAGGTAATATTCTGGCTATTAATTACAGCTTTTGGCCCAATGGTAGTACTTGACGATTCTAACAATTGGTATTAGAGTAGAGTCGTAGGTTTGAGTCCCAACAAATGCTTGAGGAAGGTAGATTGCTTGATTTATTTAATCCAACATTTTCCTTGTATTTGAATGCTACTAACCATCCAACTTGTAGTAGTTGGGGCACAATCAAATGCAGTACTTTAGGCCTATCTATTAATCAATGTGGGGATCTATTCTGCCAAAAGTTAGTTGCAACAAGGGGTTTGAGTGGACCTAGTACTAAGGGGGCCTTGTGGGTTGGCTTAAGTACCCAAGCCTAAGTGATTAGCATAGCTTGGGTGGAAGTATTAAGATAATAAGGTAATGTCTTGGTTATTAACTATAGCTTTTGGCTTGGTGATAGTGTTTGACGATCCTAATAGGATCATATAAGGTGAAGCGAAATCTAAGAAGGGAAAGGCAAGGGGTAATATGGAAGTAACAACTCAAAATTAAAGATGAGATTGCAGGTCATGAGATGGAGCAGCCATCTAGATTTGCTTCAATTCATGAAATTCAAACCCTACAAATTATCAAATTGTCTCTAGAAGGTGGCCTACATTTGCATAACTTAGAGAAAAGCCTTATCCAAGAGGATTAGGATAGAACTATGAAGGTTGAACTACCTTAGCTTAGATCATCAAGGAATATGGCAATGTTTTCACTAAGCCAAAGCATGTTCTATTGGAAAAAGAGCATGTTTCATGAAAATATGTTTTTATGTGACAATATCTTTTTATGGATTGTATACAAATGTTTTTCATATTTTTTATGTATACAAAATAAAAATATAAGAAGTAAAAGATGTACAAATTATAATATTAATAAATGATATTATAAAATAGTTGAGTTCCTATATTCATATACATTATTATTCTATTTAGTTTGCTAAAAGAAAATCTTTAAAAAGGAATTGATGTTGGAGTATTTTTTATAGGAAAAATGGTATTGTTTAAATGGAGCAGCCCAAATAAGAAGCCCAACCCGTGCAATTCTGCAACACGAGCCTAGCATAACCTAGGCCTAGGAAGTGATTCAGTTCAACCTAGACATGTGTGACCCAAACCCATAGCCCTATTCACATGACCCATTTTGCATGTGCACAACCCGCTTGAAGCCATAAATTAGTGCATTTGAAAGATATCAATGAGAAGAAGAACTATATGAAGAAAAATCTATGACCCAAGCATTTAAGGAAGATTAAATCGAGATGACCTGAAGTGTTCTTCGTGACTTGTGACCTGCTTGCTTGATTAAGTAAGAAGTGACAAAGTCAAGTGTTTTTTAAGCTAAAAACACACACATCTATTGAAGAGGAAGCCGATCAATTGATTAGAAACATGCCCATAAGAGTTTGATTCAAGATTGACAAGAAGTGAAAAAGATTTGTGAGAAGATCTAAAATTTCAATCCACAATCCAAATAAAGATCCGTGAAGACCTAACTAATGAAACTAAAAGCTACTCACTAAAACACCACCATTTTGGATGCATTTTTGAACTTTAAGAAAGATAGAAAACACAACTCGATATTTTTGCTTCTCAAGGTTTAGAAAAACATCAAAAGAGAAAGTACAACTTTGCTTTCTCAACAGGAAGAATTTCTACAAGTCAATTTTTGGCAAAAGTGATTGAGAGCAACTATTTTCTTAAGGTGTGATATAAAAGCTCTCTACTTTACTGCTCATTGATATATTACACATTTTTACTATGCTCAAAGAGGAAGAATGGAATCAATTTGTAAAGCTTTTGAGTTTTCTTTGAAGATCTTCAGTGAAGTGTTTTATTAATCTTATTTTTGTGATAGGTCTTGTATATGTGCTTGTTTATGTACTAATTGAACCTTGATTACTATTGTGTACATAGACTTGATTGTAAATCTAAAACCTTAACTCTACTATATTTTGGGGGGTTTTGCAATTAGGGCTTTGTCTACTACTTAATATCATTAGAAAGCCTTTAGTTTAGCAAAATCCCATATAAACTATTTATCTCAAGGGATTGCTTTGTATAAGGTGTAGAAAGACTTATTTTGTAAATACATTATATTTTAATCATTTTGATAACTCTATTTTTATAAAGTTATTTGACCTATTTTTAGGCAATAAACAATGCAATGCTTATGAGAAAATATTTGAATTCCTCTTTATTTACCTAAATTTGTCTTGTTTATGTAGCATAAGGAGGCATGGAGAAAAAGGATGAATAAGGAGAACCTGATGCTTATTGTGTGGCAAAATCGTAATATCAAGATCAAGAGAGTCAAGATGGGCTTGGACTTTAGATTTTCCATTGTTATTAGGTTTTCTATTTATTTAGAAAACCCAATCATGTTAGGAATTCAAATCCTAATTAATTTAGAAGTTCAAAACCCAATTGTTTTATATCTCTAAAACCCAATTCTACTAGGATAGGAGGTAGGTCTAAACCTAAACCCTATTTAAGAGAAGAGAAGAGGCAAAAGAAGGGGAGGAGGAAATTGAGCACAACTCAAGAAAGAGGCCAAGAATTCAAGGTTTTCTTGAAGAGAAGACAAAAAGGGTGACAAACTTCTTGTTCTTGGATTCAATATGCCTTTTTTTATTTCTTATTACCATTCTTCCTCATTATTTCTTTATGTTTTAATTTATTTTTGTTAGAGCTACGATGTAACCTAATTATGATGGTATGAATCTTATGATTATTATGTTCTGCAAGATATTTTGTTTATATGAAGTTACATATTACTGTGTTTAATGCTTTTAAGTGATTAGCTACCACTTGAATGATCTAATTTGCATGTTTGAGACCGACAGGAGATGATATGCAGTTGCTTCTTGTAATTTGTAACCATAAATTAAATATGGATAGACATATACCATATTGTTTGTGTGGCTTTCGGTATAAACTGAGAATGTTCATAGATCCTAATGCATTTGGTTTATTTTAATTCACATATAGAGATATAGTGAATTAATAAACTAAGTAGGTTTGCTATACCTAGACATAGGATAGTAAATAAATTAGGAGATTCCGCCATCACATAGATATTATCCCTCTTGCAAGCATAAATAATCAATATTAATGCCTAGTAGTTATGGTGAAATCATATGCTCTAACATATTTTGTGTATTTAGTTTTCTTAAATTTAGTTAATTAATCTATCATTTATCATTTGGTTTGTTAGATAAATTCTAGGAGTTATTCACCGTTGGTAATTAGTTGGTCTAGTAATCACCAATCTCTATGGGATGATATCTTTCTTATCATTATATTACTTGTTCGACATGTTCACTTGCATATAAAATTTCACCGAACACATTTGGTGAAGGGATTGTAAAGAGTAGGAGAATGTTTTCTTCTAAAAAGTGAGGAAAGTAGACTTAAATTGATTGGATTGAAGGAAGAAGAAGGTGGACATAGGTGTAAGGGCTGAACTACCATGGTAATATTTGCATATGTTTTTGTATGTGGTATTTGCTCATGGTAATTATCTTAATTTTAGAAAACGATTTTTAAACAATATAAAGTTCAAGAAATGAATTCAACCCCTCTTTCTTGTTTAGCCATTATATCTAACAATTGGCATCAAGATCTAAGTCTTCTATTTAAGGTTTAACAACCTAAGATCCTTATAATGGCATTAGAAAAAGATGTAGCTATTACAGGATTTAACAAACCACTATTGTTTGATGGCATCAACTATAGAGATTGAAAACAATTAATGCAAGTGTTCATTATAGATCAAGATCCAGAAGTGTGGCAAGTCATTAGAAAGGATATTACAATGCTCGAAACTAATTATTAAAACAAAATTAAGGCTAAGGCCATGGGTTAAATGCCAAAGCTATGAACATGATATATAGTGGGCTAAAAGCTCATGAGTTTAACAAATTATCTTCTTGCCTGACCCATATGGAAATTTGGGATAAATTAGAAATCACTTATGAAGGTACTAAGAAAGTCAAGTCTTCCAAAGTTATTATGCTTGTACATGATTATGAATTGTTTACCATGAAAGAATTTGAAAATATTAATGAAATGTTTGGTAGATTTACTGAAATTATTTTGAACTTAAACTAATAGGCAAGACATATACAAATGAAAAAATGATTAGAAAAATGCTAGTGTCTTTAAGGATCACTAAAAACTTCTGAAATGCAATTAATGAGAAAAGCAAGAGAAAAGGATAATAGGAAGTGAATTACTCTAAAGGTGAATGTAGAAAAGAGTGAGGAATTGGATTATGAAAAGGATGAATTTGCCATGCTAGCTAAAAGATTTAAAAAATTCTTTAAGAAAGAAAGTGGTAGAAATGTAAGACAATCTAGGAAGAGAGAAATATATGATTGTATGGATAATCTATGTTTTAAATGTAGAAAACCAGGACAAATTAAGGCATATTGTCCTTTGGTTAAAAAGAAAGATAATAAAAATAAAAGGAAGGCTAGGATTGATGCTTTGGATGATGAAGACTCATCTTCAAATGAAGAGGAACAAAAAGAAGTTGCATATCTTTGTCTAATGGTGGTTGCAACCATTAAGCAAGAAGATTCTAAGGTAAGTGATATTGAATTTGTAAATAATGTTGATTGTGACATAGAAACTACAATTTTTGAATTATTTACGTATGCAAATAAGATGAAAAACAAATACAACAAAATGAAAAAAAAGTATAAGTCTGTCAAAAATGAAATTAACTATGCAAGAGATGTTTTAACTAAGTTTAATCCTCATTAGATAAGAGCAATGATATATTTGAAATTGTTTGCACAAAATTTGATGCATGTTTTATGAGTGATACTTGTTCTGTTTTTGATAGAAAAGCATATGAAAAACTTATGATAGCAAATGACTCTTTGAAATATGATGTAGATAGATTAAATATGAAAGTTTATGAATTGGGAAATGAAAAATAGCTAATAAAATGAAAGCTAGATGATGCAACTTTGGTGCTAAAGAAGTTTACAAAAGGAAGTCACATTTTAGATAAAATGATACTTACAACAAGGTATATGTGATAAAGCTAGCTTAGGTTATAAATCTAAAACTTCTATTAAGAATTTTACGACATTTTTTATAAAGCTCATATTTGTACAAAAAATAAGACAAGTTGTAAAGACTGCAAGTACTATGGTTATACTGCTCAAACATGTCTTATTAAGCTTAGGAGACTGTATAAAATAAAAAAAGCATGAATTCCTAAAATTTATTGCAATACTTATGCAACAAACTTTCATGGACCTAAAGCAAAAAGGGTACCAATCACTTTAACAAGCAATTTTACATCTGCAGGCTTTGAATGCCAAGATAAGCAAGGAAGACAATAAAAATTTGTGGATTCTAGATAGTGGATGCTCCCATCATATGATAGAGAGAATGGAATTCTTCTCAACACTTGAATTGAAGACTAGAGGTACGATTTCTTTTGGATATTACTCCAAAGGAAGAATAAAAGGTATAGGAACAATAGGTAACCTAAAAACCCTCCTTATTATAGAAGTTTTATTTGTAGATGAATTAAAGTTTAACTTGTGAGCATAAGCCAACTTTGTGATAAAGATTTCAAAGTTAAGTTTAGAAAAGGACATTGTATTGTCAAACATGTGAAGCATGACATAAAGATTGTTGGAAAAAGAAAAGATAACATTCATGTGTTGGCTTTAAGTGAATTATCTGCTGAACAAATATGTTTCATTGTGAATAAGATTGATGATGCTTGGTTGTGGCATAGAAAACTTGGATATGTTGGCCTAGGTTCAATAGAAAAGCTTTCTAAGAAAAATCTGGTTGAAGGACTACCCATATTAAACTTTGATAAAAGTAGATTGTATGAAACTTGTGTTAAAGGGAAACAACAACAAAACAACTTTAAATCGAAGCTTGATCTCTCTACTACAAGACCATTAGTATTGCTTCATATGGACATGTTTGGTCCTTTGAGGACTACCACTTTAGGTGGTAAATATTATGTGTTAGCTATAATAGATGACTATAATACATATACTTACTTGCTAGAAGGGATAATGCATTTAAAAAGTTTGTTGGTTTTTGTAAATTAACTAAAAATGAGAAAGAACTTTCAATTGCAAAAATAAAAAGTAATCATGCTGGGGAATTTGAAAACAATGTCTTTGAAAATGGGTTATGGAAAGAAAAAAATAGAACACTCTAAGAAATGGCTAGAACCATGATGTATGAGTACAATTTTCCAAAATATTTTTGGAGAGAAGTTATAAGCATAACTTGTTATATATCAAACCATGCATTCATAAGACCAATTTTGAAAAAGACATCATAAAAATTATTCTTTGGAAGAAAACCAAATATCTTTTATTTTAAGATCATTAGAAGTAAATATTTTTTTTTGAATCATGGTAAGGATTCACTTGGTAAGTTTGATTCAAAAAGTGATGAAGCTATTTTTCTTGGTTATTCTTACACAAGAAGGCATATTGGATACTTAATAAAAGAACTTTAGTAATAGAAAAGTCCATATACGTTAAATTTGAGGGTGACCACACTATTCATTCAGAAAATAGCATTAACCCTAGTCTAAATGAACAAGGAAATTAAAACAAAATTGACACTAGATTTGAGGGGGAGATGGAAACAAGAGATTTCTTTTTCCCAAGAGTTAGGGGAGAAGGAGATCAAGAACAAATACTAGGTGATCCCATGAATAGAGTTTGTACATAGTCACACTATCAAAATACTTGTGAACATTAAGCATTCTTGTCTCAAGTATAGCTAAAGAAGATTGATGAAGCTCTTGAAGAAGAAAGTTGGTTCCTTGCGATGCAAGAAAAGTTAAACCAGTTTGAGAGAACTCAAGTCTAGAACTTAGTTCTTAGACCAAAGAACCATCCAATTATTGGAACAAAGTGGGTATTTAGGAATAAGTTAGATGAAAATGGAATCATAACTAGAAATAAAGCTAGATTAGTTGCACAAGGGTACAACTAAGAAAAAGGAATAGACTATGATGAAACTTTTTCACTAGTAGCTAGATTAAAAGCTATTAGAATGTTGTTGGCATACAAATGTTGTATGAACTTTACTCTTTTCTCAAATGGATGTAAAGTGTGCTTTCTTAAATGGTATTGTTAAAGAAGAAGTTTATGTTGAACAACTACTTGGATTTGAAGATCCAATACATCTTGAACATCTTTTTAAGCTTTCAAAAGCTTTGTATGGACTTAAACAAGCCCCATGGGCTTGCTTTGATAAATTGAGTAATTTTCTACTTAGTGTAGACCTTAGAAAAGGAAAAGTTAATAATACTTTATTTTTCAAAACAAAAGAAAAGGATATCTTGATTGTATAAATCTATGTTAATGATATTGTGTTTGGTTCCACTAATTTTGCTCTATGTAAAGAATTTGCTAAATCCATACAAAAGGATTTTGAAATGAGCATAATGGGTAAGTTGACATATTTTTTAGGTTTTCAAATAAAACAAACCAACAAGGGTATTTTTAGAAATCAAACTAAGAACTACTTAAGAAATACAAATTGAGTGATTACAAACCAATGAACACCCTAATGAGTACTTCTACTTCTCTATCACATGAAGAAAAGGGGGCAAGTGTTGATAAAAAACTATATAGAGGGATGATTGGTTTATTACTTTACTTAATAGCATCTAGACCTAATATCATGTTTAATGTATGTTTATGTGCTAGATTTCAATCTAATCCAAAAGAACTATACTTGACAGCTGTTTTATGAATATTTAGATATTTGAAGGACACAAGCACTTTAGGAATATGGTATCCCAAAGATACAACTCTTAATTTGCATGTCTTTAGTGACTTTTGTTAGGTATAATGGCTAACCAAAAAGGGGGGTGGGGGTGAGGGTGTTGAATTGGTTTTCTTAGATAATGTCTATTAATTTGGTTTTCAATCACTTTTTACAAAGTTAAAATACCTATAAAGAATATGAGCAAGCAACAAGGTAAAGCATACAATCAATCAAGCATAGACACATATTTTACACAATGGTTCAGCCTTTTTTACCTACTTCCACCATCTTCTTCCTCCAACCCAAGCAATCAAAGTCCTCTTTACTTACTAAGTAGGAGAAAACATTCTCCTAACTTCCTAACTCTTCCTCAAGGAGTTATACAGGTCACCAATTACAAGAAAAGGTTAGCTTAACGTTTTACAATAGAAAATCCCAAAATAATATGAAATGTATGAGGAATTTTGCTTATCAAAAAGCTTATTCAAGATATTGATCAAGTATTTAAGCTCTAATCATGAAACCCCCAAATATTATCAAGTTAGGGTTTCAAATTTAAAACAATATTTATGTGCATATAATGTATAAAGTTTAATTAGCACATAAACAAGTGTATACAAGTATAAGTGATCACAAAGAAATGATCTTGAGAAAGTATCACCAAATATCACCAAGGATCAAAGAGTATCACCAAAGCTAATAGAGATAGCAGTGTATAAGCAAAACTTCAAATTCTTCTTAAGATTTCACAAGTATTTCATCAAAAGACCTCTAATCAATTGTCAGGAAGGGCTTTTATATGAGATTTAAATAACAAAAGCTCATTAGAGTTTCTTGTCAAACCTAACACCACCGTAGCTTTCTTCTCGTTAGGAGATGGTGAGATTCCCATCAATCTACAGTTAAAGCTTTGATTAATGCTTGCAGAGGACCATTCTAACACTTCAATCCTTTCACAAATCTTCTTGTTGGAGGATCAGTAGCTCAGAGAGAAAGATAGAGTCGTGCGAAGCTATTCAAAGATTTGGGGTTAGGGTTTCAGTCAAATTAGTCGAGAGCTTCTTAAGGTTGCTTCAGTCACTTAATTGAAATGGCGTTGTTAAACTCTTAAATAGTGTTGAGCTTGGATTAACAAGTCTTTAAACCACACGGGCTAAGCCTGTTACAATAACACGGGTTGAGCCTTCAATCAACATAGGCTGGGCTTCTTGGATAAGCTTTTAATCAAGCCTCAATTGGCTTGCTTCAAGTGAGCTCTAATTAGTCCTTAAGTGAACTCCAACTACCCAACAAATATATAAAATCCAGCATCTCTTTTTCTTTAAAAGAATTGTTATGTAACTAATATTCCATCAATTTTTATTGCATAAAAATATTCCTTTTAAGCATATATGAGATTGCATTATATAGGAATGTAGGAACTCGACTACTTTATAATATTATTAATTGATATTATAATTTGCACACATTTTACTTCTTTGTTGTTCAATTTTGCACATAAACATATGAAAAACATTTATATATATTATATGCAACCAAAATTTGTCACAACAAAACATATCGTTTTCCAACAACTTTAATTATGCTAGATGCAAAATAGATAGAAAAAGCACAAGTGGTGCTTGCCATTTTCTAGGAAACATGTTGATTTCTTGACATTCCAAGAAGTAAAATAGTGTGGCCATTTCAACTACTAAGGCTGAGTATATAGTTTCTGCTAGCTACTATGTACATATTTTATAGATGAAACAACAATTAGAAGACTATGATATTTATTTTACTCAAGTTCCATTGAAATGTGACAATACCAATGCAATAAACTTAACAAGAAATCCTAAACAATACTCTAAGACAAAGCATATAGAGATAAAACACCATTTTATTAGAGATCATGTACAAAAAAATGATATTGCTTTTAAATTTGTTCAAATTGATCAACAAATTGTTAATGTGTTCACTAAACCATTGGATAAAGAAAGGTTTTACACTCTTAGGAGAGAGCTTGGAATGTGTTTGTTTGAAAATATCTCTTAAACTGCATGTTGTATTGTTGGATTATACTTTCTACCCATGTTTCTTTGCAAATATGCTCGTTTTGAGGGGGAGCAATGTGAAACTCAATTTGGTTCACTAGGTTAGAAACTTCCTACTCATCTATTCTTCATCATGTCTACTTTTTATGCTTAATTATTTTTTTTATGATGATAAAAGGGGGGAGAAATTGTAGCACGCTTAAATGTCATTTGTAGTGCAAAAAGAGGGATGCATTTCTACACCTTAAAAATGTTTTTAAAAAGCTTTTAACTTTGCTGAATTTTGGGATATATATTGTTGAATGGGATATATTTTGTTGGATGTTGGGATGAAGTTACATGAACCATGTTTGTTGTTGCAAATTCCACTTTGCAAGATATGCTTATTATGCAACATTCCACTTTACTGATGATAATGTGAAACATTTAGTGTGATACACTTTGTTGGATGGTTGTGCTATGTTCTTGTGTGTTGATATGCGAAAAACTTTGTCACCATAAAAAAGGGAGAGATTGTTGGAAAAAGAGCATGTTTCATGAAAATATGTTTTGATGTGACAATATTTTTTATGGATTGTATATAAATGTTTTCCATATTCTTTGTGTGTGCAAAATAAAGAATATAAGAAGTAAAAGGTGTACAACTATAATATCAATCAATGATATTATAAAGTAGTCAGGTTCCTACATTCATATACGTTATTATTCTATTTAGTTTGCTAAAATAAATATTTAAAAAGGAGTTGATGTTGGAGTATTTTTTTAGGAAAAATGGTATTGTTTAAAAGAAGCAACGTGAATAAGAAGCCTAGCCCATACAATTCTACACCGTGAGCCCAACACAACCTAGGCCCAACAAGTGATCCATTTAGTTCAACCCAGATGTGTGCAACCTAGACCTATGCCCTTGTTCGCGTGACCCATTTTGCATTTGCGCAACCCACTTGTTGTGAAGAATGAAAACTTCTGACCCACTCAAAGTTGCTCGTGATCCACTAATCAAATTTACCTTTGATGAAAATCTATTGAAGCCATAAATTGGTGAATTTGAAAAGTATCAATGAGAAGAAGAACTCTATGAGGAAAAGTCTGTGACCCAAGCATTTGAGGAAGATTAAATCAAGATGACCTAAAGTGCTCTTCATAACCCATTTGATTGAGCAAGAAGTGACAAAATCACATGTTGTTTATGCTGAAAACACACACATCTATTGAAGAGGAAGCCAATCTATTGATTAGAAATGTGCCTAGAAGAGTTTGATTCAAGATTGAAGAAAAGTGAAGAAGGTTTGTGAGAAGATTTGAAATTTCAATCCACAACCTGAATAAAGACTTGTGAACACCTGGTTGATGAAACTATAAGCTACTGACTAAAACACCACCATTTTCAGTGCAACTTTGAACTAAAATGAAGACAAAAAACATAACTCAATATTTTTACTTCTCAAGGTTCAGAAAAACATCAAAAGAGAAAGTACAACTTTGCTCTCTCAATGGGAAGAATTTTTGCAAGTTGATTTTTTGTGGAAAGTGATTTAGAATAGCTATTTTCTTAAGGTGTGATATAAAAGCTCACCACTTTACTACTCTATGATATATTACACATTTTTACTATGCTCAAAAAGGACAAACAAAATTAGTTTGTGAAGCTTTTGAGATTTCTTTGAAGATCTTCGGTGAAGTGTTTTATTGATCTTATTTTTGTGATAAGTCTTATATATGTGCTTGTTTATGTGCTGATTGAACCTTGATTACTATTGTGCACATAAACTTGATTGTAAATCCAAAACTCTAACTCTACTATATTTTAGGGGTTTTGTGATTGAGGATTTTTTGCTACTTAATATCATTAAAAAGCCCTTAGTTTAGAAAAATCCCATATAAACTATATATATCAGGGGATTTGCTTTGTATAAGGTATAGAAAGTCTTATTCTATAAACATATTATATTGAAATCCTTTGGTGAAAGGATTGTAAAGAGTAGGAGAACCTTTTCTCCGAGAAAGTAAGTAAAGTAGACTTCAATAAGTTAGATTAAAGGAAGAAGAGGGTGAATGTAAGTGTGAAGGCTAAACCATTATAAAATCTAGTTTATGTGTGTGCTATTTGCTCATGATAATTATCTCAATTTTAGAAAAATATTTTTAAACAATGTAAACTTCAAGAAACCAATTCAACCCCTCTTTCTTGGTTAGCCATTATACCTAACATCTTCCTCATCCGCAAGAGTGAAACCATGCCATCCCATAGTAGAAAGATTGTTTGCTAGTCTCCTCTCTACCCCCATTTCTGAAAGGTAGAAATCGAAAGGATTGTCAAAGAAATGTTGGAGAATAGTGTCATCAAACCTAACTAGAGCCCTTTCTCCTTTCTCATGCTACTCATTCGAAAAGCCAACAGAACATGGTGGCTATGCATTGATTATTTTTCTCTAAAAAAAGTCATGATGAAGGATGATTACCTTATACCCATTATAGACAAGCAACTAAACAAACTTTAGGGAGCTCAATTGTCCATAAAGGTGGATCTATAAGCAAGGTATCACCAAATACAGATGAGATCAAAAGATGTAGAGAAAATAATGTTGAAAACTCCTTCTGGCCATTATAAATTTCTTGTAAAATATACTTTGAGGTCTCTAAGACCCTTTCACTGTTCCAAGCCTTGATGAATGGAATTTTTCAAAAGTACCTTCAGCAAGTTGTCCTTGTTTTCTTTGGTGATATCCTGATGTTTAGTCAAACTTAGGAAGAGCACCTACAACATATGCAGGGTCTCTTTCAATGCCAAAGAGCTAATAGTTTGTACACCAAGTGAGAGAAGAACGAGTTTGTGTGTGATCACATTGGATTCCTAGGCCATGTTATCAAAAAGGATGGCTTGTTTGTAGACTAGAAAAAACAAATCCAAACTATGCAAGAATGACCAAGCCCTAATTCAATAAAAGCTTTAAAGGGGGGTTCTTGGGCTTTACAAGATATTATTGTTGTTCCATCCAAAATTATGGGAGATTATTTGGTCCCCCAACCAACTTCCTATGCAAGGGAGCACTTAAATGGAGTCTTATAACCAAGTCTGCATTTTGCCCATCTTAAAGAAATGATGTCTAGGACATCAACCTTTGCTTTATGTGATTTCAACAAAACTCTTTATTGTTGACTGAGACACCTCTAATGTTGGTATTGGAGTAGTTCTCTTAGAAAATGGACATTCCTTAGGTTTTTCTAGTAGAACTCTCCATGGAAAACACTTGGCCTTATTGCCTATGAAAAGGAGTTGTTTGCACTAGTCCAATTGATAAAGAATTGGAGGACTTATTTAGCTATTAAGCATTATAAATATTTCTCAAAAATGTCCAAGTATTGCTCTTAATGTTTTCAGGCAGCAAGGACGATATATCAAAAATAAACTTGCTGCACCACAACCAATCAATACACGTTCAAAGAATAGTTGGTATGAGTTATGTGGACTTATATTTTAGCAACTCAAGGTATGTGCAAAGATACGCATAATAACAGCCAACACACACGAGGTTGAAAATATTAAAATTAGTAAAGTTAAATTGGTCCTTTGCTATGTAGAAGTGAGAGCAAATTTGTAAACTAACTATCATATCTGTCTTATGAATAGTTAGTAGGTATATTTTATCTAAAGTATGTCCTAGCTGGTTCTAGTTGTTATTCTCCTTCATATCAGTTTGAAAGGGGAAGTTCATGGAGAAAACTTGATATAAAGATAGGGTAGAAGAGGATTGAGCCCTTAGAAGGGTTGCAACTTACACGTGACATTGTGAGGGTAGCTATTAGAGAACACTGCTTTGTATTGCAACCGCTAGCAAAGGAAGAGTCCAATATGTAGATTACAATCTAATGAAAGAATTGTTGTGAGTAGAAAGAACAATAACATGTGAGTTCTGCATGGGTCTGGAAAATAGCACTTTTGTATTATCTTGAAACAAACTTAATAAAAAGAGAAGAGACCAGTAAGTGGGTGGTGATGATGGATGTATGATTGATTTGTGTGAATCATTTTAAATCTTATATCTCTTTTGTGTTTATAACTTAATCTATACATTTATATATTTGTATAATGGGTCATTTTTGCAACACATTCACATGAAAAGCTTCTATTAACGAAATTGAAGCCAAAATTAACTTTTGTTTTGAAAAGAACGTTGAAACAAACGCAATTGGAAAAATCATTAACGGGCAGCTACTAGTTAATGGCCTTATTTAGCTCCTTGAGACAGACAAATTGACCGAAGAGTTACTCTAGTATACAGGATTGGGAAGAAAAATGATCACAACCTTCGATTGTGGAGGTCACATACGAAATGGGCCTGTTACTGGATCTTAAGAAAATCAAAGTTTCTTTAAACGAAGAGAAAAATACTTGGATCTTAACGTATAACTTCAATATAGATCCAAATAAAGAAATTCACCCACATTTGGATAATTCAATTACACAAAAAGAAAAAGAATATACTGAACAGTTACTAAATTTCACAAATTAGCAATGAAAGAAACAAGTTTCACTTCTTGGGTTCCCCCCCCCCCCCCCCCCCCCTCCTTTGGATTTAGTTTTTATACAACAGCACCTTCCACTTCAAACAAATTATCAATAACCGTCTGAATCAAGCCAGATTCCCAACTTCTGACAACACAAACCATCTGCTACATAATCCTTCAACAACTGATAGTGTGTTGCGAATCCAGGATCAAAAGCGAGGCACCGTAGTGGAATAATGCGCCCATGACCACCAAAACATGAAATATTTGATGACTATGCCCTGCCAAATCAAACCATCCAGGCTTCCATCTCTCTGGAATCCGGCTAGCATAGAAAAATGTCCCTGTCAAATAAGATACAGCCATGGCCAACTCATATGCAAGCGTGGCGTTGCGTTGGGGATTGCCCCAGTTGACAATAACAGCATGGATTGCAGGGATGATACCAAACAACCCCATGGATGAGAATAACAACGCTCGGAATGTACGATATTGGCCACTTGACATCGCTGGTGAAAGCATTGTAACAACGGTGAACACGCCCATTAGCGTTATATTACCAAGGTAGAACAATTGCCAGTGATGGTTACACTGGAAAATGTAGTAAATTGGAGGAAAAAAGGAGGTGATGATCATAACGGTGATCCCAACGTAGTCTATTCGCAGTAAGAAGAGATTAAGGTGGCGTGAGTGACATGAAAAGAGGTGGCAGATACTGCTTGAAAGCAGACAAAAAATAGACCCGCTCAAGAAGACAAAGAGAGGCCACCGTGTTGTGGCCATCTCACGCATGGTAACATCCATTTCCGGTGCTGTCACATGCTTCAGGTCAACCAGTCTTGTGGTTTCCTGCAAGATTTGGAATTACAAACGCTATTCAAATCGACCAAAGTGGAGCGGAAGTCGCATAAGCTTTGAGCAAAATAACAAGAACTGCTTTGGTTTGTATATAAGGGAACTCACAGCCACGAAATCTTTGAGATTATGAGAAACATTTGTTTCTACGCTAACAAGCATAGACCTGCAAAACCAAAGTTTCGGGAACATTATGAGAAACATGGAATTTCATTACAAAAAACCGATGAGAATGAAGTTAGTACTAAGTCTGTGGTGGTTCACTGATTAGAGATCCAAGAAGACTAACTCCGTTGAAGTTATAAATGTAACTTGTCTTCAGAAGAGCGTGGTGATCCCAATTCCTTTGACACTGGAAAAAGATTTAGACAGGCAGACGCTTGTGCTCGAGAAAACCTTAATTTGATAAATTATCAGAACTTCTCTAGACCTTATGCGAAGAGTTTAGAGAGCAAAAAGTAAGTTCCAACAACGTTAAACCCCTGGTTGGAGAAGTTCAGTTCAAACAACATTAAAGAACTTTCAGGTTGTAAGGCGAAATCCGTGACAGGAGATCGGGGGATCTCATACGTAGGTAGCGATTATCTATGAACTAATAGAGTGGCACCTCGTCATGCGTGTTCGACTCTGAAAGCTGTTCCCTCATAGGAAAAAAAAATCAAAAAAGAAAAGAAAACTCTATAAGTTGTTCTATAATTTATGATTCAATCTGCTTTTATTAAAAAATTGAATTTTTTTTTTCGAGGATCTAATAAAATAATTTTTAATTTTGCCAGTATGAAGGAGGATATTCCTGGCAATGATTCAATTGCAACAATTCTTTATTCTAAATTACCGAAGGAATTGGGATTTTCCTTTTAATTTCTATGTGCGCGCTTATTCTATAAGAAGAAATTAGTGCAAAAGACAAGAAGAAAATTAATAGAACTTTTTCAACTTAGAAATAATACGAAATTAGAAAGAATTTAGCGAACCTGGTGAAGAAGCCAAGAAGGTCGACAACCTGCGGTGCTTCCACCAAATTCGCCACAGTCAATCCCAGAAACAAAATAAACCCAATCAAATGCCTGTAAATGCGTAAATAGAATATGAGTAAAAGGCAAGCACAGTTAAAATAAAAGCAACCCTATCAATTTAAATTCAAGTTCATAAAAGAGTAAGAAGAGAAATGAGGCAATTGTAAAAGCTTTCGAAGATAGAAACTTGGTCGTACGTCCAAACGTTGAGCGTCTCGTTATGCCAACCAAATATGCTGAAGAGAGCGTGCTTGAGAGGCCAGTTGACTCTGTAGTAATTCAGAATGAACTCGTTGTCCTTCATGTACTCCGGCAACTCCCAGAAGGACACAAGACCGTAACGCTTCGCTTTTCCCCGATCCTTATCGATCTTCTTCTTGTTCTTTGTGTTGTCAGGTGAGGACTGGTGGTTTGTCTGATCCATCGCCTTTCTCGCTTTCCTCTCCGAAACAGATCCTTCACTGAAGCTCATAGCGTGTGCAAGAGCGTGGGAGATTGTTTCCGAGCCTGATGGAGCAACAAGGGAAGCATATATCCTCTCTCTCTCTCTCTCTTTCTCTCTCCCCCCCCTTCCTCCCTGTGGCCGGAGCTAGCTATTAATTAGCGTGGTTGCGGGGACGGACAACTACCAACTGCAACATATAAAGACTCTGTGTACCGGGTTGGCCAGCGCACGGCTGGAGCACAAGTAGTTGGTTCGCAGCCTGGAATTAGTTGCTAGTCAAACCCAGGAAAGAAGATTGATTACCTAGACACCCATAATCTAACCACCCGGCCAATCGTATTCGACGCGTGGAGTGTGAAATGGTGTTGCTTAGGGTTATCCGGTACAATATATAATAAGGTCATGACAAAAACCCTCCCAGTTATTTTGGGCGACTTCTCTTTATGTCTCATTTATTGCTACATTAAAATTTAGCTGATATCTTGTACAATTAGATACGCTTCATGGGCTAATTCAAACTGCATGGAAATTTAGAACTTAATTAGTAGTAAATATAAATTTTAATCCAAAACTAATTTATAAACTAAAGGAATAATTTTAGATTTAAATATTATTTTAAAATCATATGTTTTTTTTTTAATGTGAAACTGTAGTTCCTAACACTTCCTTGTACATCAAACATATTTTGACTTAAGATTGAATGAAATGGAATAGATACTTTCTCCTATACCAAATATATTTTAAGTGCTCAAATTTTAACTAAAGTTGCAATAAATCAACCTAAGTTTTGATATCAACCTAAATGTTAACTTATGAATTAAGAAACATTTTTCATATTTAAATATTATTTAAGTATCATATATTTCCATACTCAACATTTACGAATTGTGCCAAACATTCAGTTTGCTGGATCACTTGACACACTTCGATGGTTTGTAACTATGGTTTGGTTTTTTTGTGAAAACTCTGTTTTTATTTAATATATTCTCGCTGGATACAAGACTTTATGTTACAGACTTCCATTAAGAACTGCTTCTTAAAGAAGAAATTTTAGTAAAAGTAACGAAGGGAGGATCACTTTTTCAAGTACCCGTATAAATTCTAGGGTTTAACCTTGTCATTTGAAGAAGAAAATACAGAAAATGCCACTTTTGTAAGAAGTTTATCACAAACGATGGAATTTTTTCTTGGATTGGAATTTGATTGACTTTCCCAGAAAGATCAAATGAAGCCTGAATGCGTTTGGATAAACATTTGTCACCAGAAATAGGCTTACCATTTCTGATGGGACAACATATTCTTTATTATCAGGGATGAAAGAAAACTATGCGAGTGCCAACAGGCTGAATTGTAGTTATATGTGTATCTCCCTCGTCGGTTGGGAAAGCTGAGCTGCTCTCACCTGATTTTCTCCTTCTAGTAAAAGTATCATTGATTGGTGAGGTTGGCAAGAACCCCGTGCAATCCTCCGTTTATGTGCAGACAATAAGCCGCCCACAAAGGAACCATTGATTTTTGTCCACTAAATCGCTCTGTGGTTAGGTGCAACGTACGAAGCCGAGCCAGCAAATGGACAAGGAGAATCTTAGCACATTCCGCATGGAGAATAGTCAAAGAGCCACATGGCCAACTTACTGCATGCGTCATCGGTGAAGTTTTTGTGTTTAGCAGTAAGTCACGTAGTCAAGCCTTTGAAGTCTGGGTTGTGTTTTGTCAGTCAACCAGACCTTTCGTAAATACATGACTGTTAGAGAGATACCGTGTTAATATGATTATTACAAATTGTGATTATTTCCTTATAGTGTGGAATCTTCCTTATTAGGAAATGTATACTCTATATTATTTTTTTTCCTTTTTAGATGTACATAAGCCTATTATAAATAGGCCTATGACAATCTAGGTCTAAACACAGAAATATAAATAGGTTATTTCCTTTTCTTGCTCTCTAGTTCTATTTCTTGGCTTAGCTTCCACAATTTTTTATTTTTATTTTTTATTTCATCCTTTTCTATAGCTTTCTCTCTTCATTTTTGTAGGCTTTCTCATAAACCTACAAAATAACGTTAGCAACTCTAGTGTAACAACCACTGCTTTATTCTTCCACCAATAAGAAAATAGATTGTTATGTTATCTTGCAAAACATAACAATCTATTTTCTATAACATAACAATCTATTTTCTTATTGGTGGAAGAATAAAGCAATGATTTAAAAATAACAATCATAAAATTCATAACATCATAATTAGGTTACATTGTAGCTTTAACAAAAGTAAATTAAAGCATAAAGAAATAATGAGGAAGAACAATGATAGAAAATAAAGAAGGCATCTTGAATTCAATAACAAGAAGTCTGTCACCCTTTTTGTCCTCTCTTCAAAAAAACCTTGAATTCCTAGCCTCTCTATTGAGTTATGCTCAATTTCCTCCTCCCCTTCTTTTGCCTCTTTTATTCTTTTAAATAGAATTTAGGTTTAGACCTATCTCCTATCCTAGTAGAAGTGGGTTTTAGATACTTAAAACAATTATGTTTTGAACTCCTAATTAATTAGGCTTTGAACTCCTAATATGATTAGGTTTTTTAATTATTTAGAAAAATCAATAATTATAAAAAATCTAATAACAATCATCCAAAGCCCAAGCCCATCTTGATTTTCTTAATCTTGATATTTTGACCTTATTTTGCCATATAATAAGCATAAGGTTCTCCATGCTTGCTCTTTGTCTTCATGCATCCTTATTATACAAAAACAAGGCAAATTTAAGTACACAAAGAGGAATTCAAATATTTTATCATAAGCATTGCATTATTTATTGCCTAAAAATAGGTAAAATAACTCTATAAAATAGAGTTATTAATGGCTCTAGAACAAGTTCCTTTCACAAGCAAGAGTACAAATCCTATTCCCCTCATTTTGGATTATGTCCCCATTTTCTTTGTTGGCTCAAGTGTGACCTTGCCTTCCTCAAACTTGCCCTTTTCTAGGCCTTTTGGACTTAATCTAGGGGCCTTTTGGACTTATCCAACCCTCTACTGGATCTTCTATTTCAGCCTAACCCATTCAATGGGTCTTTATTCCTTTCCAACCTAATGGCACCTTTCCTCCATGGAGGACTCCTATGGGCTCTCTTCAACAACCCCACGTTGGGTCACATTCATTTGGTAACAAGCCCTAGCTTGCACTAGATCTCTTGAGCTTGTCTTTACTGCCCCCATCTTTGGGCCTCTCGAACTTCTCCAATACTAGGCTTTCCTTAGGCCACTTTCTTTTAGGTTTCCCTTTTGGGCTCGGGTCAAGCTGGTTCTTTCCAGGTTTTGCTTCTGGGTCGGACTCCTTGAGTCTAGGTGCCAATCCTTACTTGATTGCAAACTTGTTTCCTTACCCAGTTCCATTCGCCACTTGCTTAGAGCCCAACAATCCCTTCTACACAATCATTTTTTATGGTCTAGAATTGCGTTTGACCTCCCAACTCCTTATTGGCCCTAACACTTACATTTTTTGGGCAAGAGAACTCTATCATGCCCCTGTTACCAAGGACAAGGACAATTTTCTTGACAGGACTGTACCCATACCATTAGAACCCTACCTTGCCTGTCAATGGAGGAAATGCTCTTAATTGATACATACCTAGATTGAAAACTGCCTCCCAAAGTAGGTTGTAGCCACGCTTGATCAAGCCAAACTCTTCTCACTCCAACAAGCCCTTTACGATTTAGAGCAAGGGAACCTTGCTATTGGTATGTTATTCACTCAAATTTTTGTGATTAGGAATGAAATTGACCTCACTAAAGAGGCACTTGTAGGACCTAAGGAAACTCTTCAACAATATCACGCCATCCATAATTAAGAACACATAATATGGTTTTTATTAATTCAGAATGATAGTTTTTTGCCATTCCATTCACACATCATGGTCTTAGATCTACTCCCAAACCTTAATCAAGTGTATTATTTGGCTGTCTAAGATAAAAATCAATGCTTATCTTCATCAGACCTCATTTGGGTGGGCGATGCATCCTTTTAGCCACTTAAACAACTATTGCACAATACGCCTTTGCTACACAAATGAAGGCTAACCTCTTTTTTATGCATAACACCCCTTCCTTAGGGTTTCTACATATGACTAAGCTTGGATATGATGGCTCTTTTGTTTACCTAGATCAAACAGCTCTTTTACCTCCTTACTTGGATCCAAATCCAAATCAGATCAGACGGCTCTTGTTGCCACATCTACACTTTTCTTTACTTTATTTGGTTGTCAACATTGCACCACATCAGTAAAGAAAAATGCTAGCTCATGCAACTTTTAAGGTAAGGTTATTTGTGAACACTATAAAAGGCCTAATCACACTAAGGCCAAATGCTAGAAACTACATGGTAAGCTCGTGGTCATGATGCTAAAGACAAGAAGCTCAACCTTGCAAGTCCAAGCCAAGCCTATTGAGCAACTCAATCAGCCCATCACTAAGGGCCAATTTCATCCCATCATGGAGGCTATGGGCTAGCTTGGCATTTCAAATAAGCTTGCTATCTTTGCAAGTATTGCTTTTTGTTTAATGAATTCCATTTCACCTAATGCATGGATTGTTGATTTAGGGACTAGTGACCATATAATAAGTAATGCACGTTTATTTTCTCATGTACACCACACATCCAATCCTTCCATATCTATATGTCTTCCCATTGAAGACATCACAACTATTATTAAAATTGGCATTGTTCACCTCAGTCATTCTATCATGTTATGCAATGTCCTATATGTTCCTAATTTTTAGTTTAATCTTATTTCCATCTACAAAGTTTGTTTTGATAACCATTGTCGTGTCATTTTTTACTCGAATATATTTTTCTTTCAGGCTAATATGATTGGAAAAATAATGGGCTTGGCTAATCTCTACCAATGCCTCTATTTTTGGAATTCCTTTCTTGTCCATTTAATTTTTAGTCATGTATTCCCTTCGATAAGGGCATTCTTTGTGATGCCAGTTTCAATAATAAAAATCTTATTGTTTTGCATTATCATTTAGGCCACAATGCTTCTTTTCCTCACCCTACATGTTTCATTTGCCCATCGGCTAAACAAACTCGTGTCCCCTTTTTATCCAATACTTCTCATGCCACACACTCCTTTGCCTTACTTCATTTCCACATCTGGGGTCTTTATCATGCACCTAATCACAATAGGACTCTTTTTTTTATTACTATTTTTAATGATTACTCTCACTGCACTTAAATGTTCCTTATGCAGTCAAAATCCTAAGTTCTCTCTTATCTTGTCGAATTCTTTGTCTTTATCACTACTTAGTTCTAGAAGGCTGTTTAGCATATTTGTTCTAACAACACGTGATTTTTTCAATCATGAGTGTTCCTTTTTTTTTTTTTTTTGCACACAACATCATTCATGAGAGCTCTTTTACTTACACCTTTCAACATAATGGGGTTGAGTGTAAGCACCCACACTTTCTTGAGGTTGTTGGGTGCTCAAGTACTAGGCCTCTATCCCTGAGACTTTTTAGGGTGATTATGTAGTTACTATAGCCTACCTAATTAACCACAGGCCGATTTGAATTTTACATGGGTGAACTCCTTTTGAGCTCTTTTTCGGTAAATGCCTAAGTCTTTCGTGCCTTCATGTTTTTGGGTGCTTGTGCTTTGCTACTATTATGGTTCATCTAAATAAACATGGTCCTTACATTGTTTGTTATGTTTTCATGGGCTATCCCTCCTTCCAAAAAGGGTATCATCTATTCGACCTTTTGTTTGGCTGGTTCTTTATTAGTTGCAATGTTGTGTTTCATAAGGATATCTTCCCATTAAGGTCCCAATTGGCACCCTAGACTACCTTTACTTCACTGCCTTCTTCTTGACCATTCTTGGTTGAGAAAGATCTTTTGCCAACTGGCCCATTTATTCCACTGGAGATTGTTAATGCTCCACTTGGGCCTATTACTACTCCTTTGGCTTCACTTACTCTTAATGTGCTTTCTTCTCTCGCTCGAGTCTTACCAAAGCCTATGTTAGTTCATTCTCTTAATGTGCCAATCTCTATGATTTCAAAGTTTACTATGTCTATTGGTTCTCCCCTTAACTCAATTAATGATTCCTTAGCCATTGTTCTCTATGAGGCTTTTACTAACTAGCCCCACCAATCTAGTCATGTTTGTTGACCTCCATTTGGATTGAGGATTATCTTTGTGCTAGTATTGGATCTCAGGCTACTTGCTATACTACCTCCTTTTATGTTAACTTTTGTTGCCTTTTGCTTGAGCACTTCTAATGCATCAGTTGCATCTCCGAAGAATAAGAGCCTTCCTCCTACTTTGTAGTTATCAAGGATCCTCATTGGTAGCAAGCCATAGAGGCTGAGCTTCAGGCTCTTATTGAGAACCATACATGAGATCTCATACCTCGTTCACCTCATCATAAACCAATTGGCTGCAAATGGGTATACAAAATTAAGTACTAGGATGATGGTTCAATTAAGCATTATAAAGCTCATTTGGTGGCTAAAAGCTTCACTTAAAAGGACAACTTTGACTATTAGGAGACTTTTGCCCCCATTACCAAGTATGTCATTGTTTGGTCCTTCCTTGTGGTGGCCTCTATGCGAGATTGGTCTTTACACTAGATGGATGTCCACAATATCTTTCTTCATGGCACTTTAGATAAGGAAATTTACGTGGATCTTTCACACAGATTATGCAATTAGGGGAGTCTCGGGTATGTTGCCTTCATAAATCCTTGTATGGCCTAAAACAATCATCTCAACAATTGTTTGTAAAATTCACTCAAGCCCTCTTCAAAACCCACTTTCGACAATCCTAACATGACTATGCTTTGTTTACTTGGAAATGAGGTACATCATCAATCTACTTATTGATTTATGTAGATGATATCTTGATCATGAGAAATAATATAGTTATTATCAAAGACTTCAAGCATTATTTATATTTTGGCTTCCATATTAAAGATTTGAGACCACCCAAGTTCTTTCTTAGTAGTAAGCTAGGATGTTTAGACAAAGGGATTTGCCTTAATCAATGAATTTTTTTTTTTAAAGATTATCTCTAAAGCAAGAATATCAGGATGCAAATTGACCATCATTCCAATCGAGTAGAATTCTAAGTTGACAATAATTGAATATGATGTGGGGATATCATCGTTGGACAAAAATCCCTTACTCAAGGATCCATCTAAGTATAAATGTCTTCTAGGAAAACTCGTTTATGTCACCATGACTTGACCAGACATTTGTTATATAGTCCAGATTTTTAGCTAGTTCATACAGGATCCTAAGAACTCACAAATGGATGGCACTAAAAGTGGTTAAATATCTAAAAGGATGCCTATGACTAAGTATACTCTTGGCAAAAGATTGTAATTTGGAAATGATGGCCTATTGTTGTTCTGACTATGTGACATGTCCCTTGTCAAGGTGATGCCTTACAGGTTTGTGTTAAATTAGGCAACTCCATGCTATTAGAGAAAATGAAGAAACAATCAATTGTATCATTATCATCCACCAAAGCAAACTATCGGGCAATGGCTAAAGCCATATCTGAAGTGGTTTGGAGGTGGCGCCTACTTCAGGATCTTGGAATCAAGATAGAAGGATCAATCATTCTATTCTACGACAATGATGTTGTAGTCAAGCTTGATGTCAACCCTATGGTATATGTTGGAAAAAGATGTGTTTTGTTGTGACAAACCTTAGTTGTATATATATATATATAAATGTTTTTCATATGTTTATGTGCAAAATTAAACATCAAGGAAGTAAAAGATGCGCAAATTATAATATCAACAAATGATATTATAAAGTAATTAAGTTCCTACATGTTGGGTTTTATGGCCTAACAAGAAGGGGGGGTTGAATTGTTATTGTACCGAATGCCCCTTTTTCCCTTTTTTTTTGTTTAATATCTAATAATAATAACTTTAACAAATTGTATAACAATATGCAATCAAACAGGAATATGTAATCAGGGAAAGAACAAGAAAGTAAACACCCAATTTACCACAGTGGTTCGGCACTCTATCTTAGAGTCCTACGTCCACCCTCTTCTCCTTCAATCAAACTGATTGAAGTCCCCTTTACTCAATCTGATTAGGAGAACACGTTCTCCCTAATCCAACTAATCCCTTCTCCAAGGAATTACCACGTCCGAATACAAATAGTGATCAAAAGATCATATACAATAGCAAATCCCCAAATAATATGTGAATGTATGGGATATTGCTGATCAAAGGAGCTACTCAAACAACTATATCAATATACAAAGCTCCTAATACGAAATCCCCAAATTTGGTGAAATTAGGGTTTCGGATTTTCCTCAAGATTTATGTGCAGAGAATGTTTATAAGTGAAATCAGCACATAAATAATGTTATACAAGCTATAATTGATGATATTATCAAAGATTGAACCAAATAATCGAATATCACCGAGAGCTCGTAAACCATGAAATGATGTATAATCTCGAATCAGATGGTAAGTAAGCTGAGCAGATTATCTTCACAAGGAAAAGTGCTTCAAATAGATATTTCTCGTCAGTCATCACCTTCACGAACACATCTCCATTAAATAGAAGCAAATCTAGGGTTTTCTATTTGAGTCAAACCTGAACCATAGCCTTCTATCCGTTGGGAATAGTAGATTGTCCATCAAATCAGCTTCATTGCACCCTTTTGATTCAAAATCTGACCGTTCTGACAACCTATCTCCTCCAGAATCATCCTGTTGAAGCTTCGGCGCTTGAGAGAAACGAAGGCAGCGTCGGGGTGAAAAATGACGCGGCTAGGGCTTGACCCCTCGAGAGATAAGCGTCTCTTATGTGCCCTTAAGTGAAACGATGTCGTTGCCAGCAAGTGTATCAAGGAAGGTTCTGGTGTGATTGAGACGACACCGTAATGGAGACCTCTGATGATGACCAATGCGACACCGTACTAGAAACGGGATCATGTGGGCTGACGTGAACTTGGGCCGCACCTATGTTCTACAGTCTAACAGCCACAGTCCAGTCTAGTAATACTATATATATTCAGCATGTATACCCGGTCCAATATCAGCATGGTCCAATATCAATACATTTATAATGTATTGCATATATTGAATTTAAGTTCATATATTGTTCCTGCAACTTCACCAAACCAAGTATCATATTCCTAAAATATATTAAAGTATACTTCATATTTCTTGAGGAAATATTTAAGTAAACAATATATTTAAATAGTCAACATATATTTGAATATATTTAACAAATACTTTAAAAGTATATTTTATGAAAGAATGTAGGAACCCGGTTACTTTATAATATCATTAATTGATATTATAATTTGTACACCTTTTACTTCCTATAGTTTTGCTTTTTGCACATTTAGAAAAACATATTTGGAGAATTGATATTTGCAAGAAAATATTTTCAGTCACAACAAAACCCTATTTTCCAACACTACATTCCTTTATAAAGCAACTAAATATATGCTCAAAAGAATAGTTTTATTAATGGAATAATAGTTGCATAACATTTTTCTCTTAAGAAAAATGATGTTGGATTTGTTTTATTTGTAGGCCACTTGAAGCTAATTTAGAGCCCACATGAAGTGGGTCACTTGAAGCTTATTTAGTGCATGTATAAAGAAGGCCACTTGAAGCTTATTTAGAGCTCGCACGAAGCAGGCCACTGGAGGCTTATTTAAAGCTCACATAAAGCAAGCCGATTAAGACTTAGCCCAATTAAGGGTTAATTTGATCCAGAGCCTATTTGCTTAAGTAACCTGAGTGAGATTTACTTGGTCCAAGCCTGACAGCCAAAATGGCATCATTCAACTAATTAAGAGCTCGTTTAACTAGGACTTTCAATTGAGAAGCCCTAGCCTCCATTTTGTCTATTTCTCGCATGACTTCTATCTTCTTCTCTCTAAGTTCCCGATTCTCCAATGGGAAGTTTTAATAAGGGACTAATTATCATAACGATCGACTAAGAGCAAAAATTTGAAGACTTTACTGTTGATTGATGGAAACCTTCTCACTCTCTAATGGGAAGATATCTATGGTGATGTTAGCTTTCCTGATCATATATTTGCGAAATTATGAAAAGCATAAAGGATCTATTCATGTATTGCCATCATATTTGGATTATGTGATACTACCTAATTTGGGGTAATAATCAATGATACTCTTCAAAGATTAATTCTTTGTGATCTATTATACTTGTATTTACTTATTTATGTGCTAATTGATCTATATACATTAATTCTCAATTGTTTATTTTCTTGCTTTCTAGTTTCTATAAATGACAATGTAATGCTTATAAAATAGGGGAGGGGAGGGGATGAAATTGCTCTATTTGGCTTTTGTAAAGACACTATTTTCTGAAATTGAAGCCAACACGTGCTTTTGATTATGTATAACTAATAGGTACCATGAGTTTCCGAGGTTAACTCTAATGTTGACATCGAAAAAGATATGATTTGGATCATGACATCCAAGTGGTTCTTATTTATTTTTGTTGGGCCTAATATACACCTTTTAAGTTAAGCCTGGAGGGGATGCAATGGTAATTATGTATTCTAAAAAGCTAGGAAGAGAGACTAAATAGTTTTCTTGCTCAAGTAAAGACAATGGAGAGTAGACGGAGTTATGAGACCTCTGGCTAGAGTGGCTGGAGTGGCTGCCCTTAAGAAACGAGAAAGTCAAGTATTTATGACAAACACATGGTACTCATTTGGATAATAGGTATGAGTCAGGTACGAATTAGAACATAAAGGACAATGGAATATTAATAAAACTACCCTACTTGCTTTTGAGTTACTTCAAATTTAGGATATGCCTTTGTAGTCTATTTGTTCGAAGTTGATGTCCAAAACTAGTTGATTTAGACTTGAGGCCCATGCGAAATTTATAATGAGCTAGCAAATCTTTTGTAATTAATGGGAGAGGGTCAATTAAGTAACAAATATTACTTGCTATGTTCCCACCAAATAACTCTCTTCTTGTTAGAGAGAAGCTAGTTCTATCAAAATGTTGATAAGAAAGAAACATTTATAGGTAAAGGATTGTTTTATTGATAAACAAGGAAAAACCCTTTTAAGAGAAACATATTACAATGGGAGAATTGTTCCCACGTTAGAAATTTAAGTTTACAAGTGATTCTATATATAGAGAAGAGAAGTAAGGAAGCTTGGTGATGCCGTGAGAGAAGAGTTCCGTGTGGAAGACTTTTGGTTCTCTACTAAGCTACGGATTATGTGCCAAAGAAGGAGACTTGCAAGCCGTGTGCCAGAGGAGGAGACTTACAAACTGTGTGGTAGGGGGAAGAAGACTTTGTGGTTGAGGAAGAAAACCTTTAGGGCAACACGTCATATCTAAACATCCCCCTTCAAGCTAAAGTTCAATATGAGTTGATGACGTTTAGCTTGTCAAGGAGATGACTGTCCTGATTTGCTCCAAAGGCCTTTGTCAAAATGTCTACTAGCTAATCTTTGGTCCCTACATGATTAGTCTTGATAAGTTAATGTCGAATCTTTTGCCAAATGAAATAGCAGTCCACATTTATTTGTTTGGTATGTTGATGTACCATAGGATTTTATTCAAGTTCCATAGCAGCCATTTCATAACACAAAGCTATTAGGTGAAGGCCTTCAAACCCCATATCTTCCTAAAGACCTAGCAACTAAATTACTTCACAAGATGTAAAAGTCATGGCTCAATATTCCACTTCTGTGGAAAAGAGAGACACCACCACTTGTTTCTTGCTTTTCGAAGAGATAAGTGCATCTCCAAGCATAACACAAAAATCGGTGATTGATTTTTTGCCAATTTTACAAGTAGCATAGTCTAAATCATAGTATGCTTTCATCTTGTATCCTCCAAAAGCAGGGATGAACAAGCCAGTGCTAGGGTAACTCTTCAAGTATTTACCAATCTAATAGCTGCTTCCCAATGAGATTTTTTAGGCGAATGTTTTAGGTTTTATGGCTATCCAAGAAGGGGGGGTTGAATTGGATATTTAGAAGCTTAGCTAATTTAAATAATTTTTCTTTTTGATTTCTTGCTTAGCAATCACGACAAGATTAAATATCACAATAATATCAAAGCATAAGAATATAAATCATATCAGAAAAATCATACTCAAGAATTTCACAGTGGTTCGGCACTTTTCACCTACTTCCACCCTCTTCTCCTTCAACTTAAACCAAGTTGAAGTTTACTTTACTTCAAACTAGGAGAGCACCTCTCCTTCACCCCGCAACTCTTCAAAAGGAGTTATACAGCTCACGGTTACAGAGTTAGGTTTATAAAAACCTTAATACATCAAACTAATTCCTCGAATATATGATATGAGTGAGGATTTAAGCTTATTAGAGAGCTAATTGAATGTATACAGAATTAATTCAAGCTCTAATCACGAAATCCCCAAATTTCACAAATCTAGGGTTTCGGATTTACAATGATCTTTATGTGCAAATAGTGTTTCAGATAATTTAGCACATGCAAAGATTAATCTATTCACAAGATAATGAATTTAGGAAATATCACCGAAGATTTTCTTTTTCTTTAAGGATTGAAGAACACAGCCACAAGAACAAATCAATGAAGGCTTCAATCTCTTTTGATCAAATCAGCAGGAATATGTCTTAACTCGCTCAAAATACTCATCCGAAGCTTCCTTTTATAGCAGATATTCAAACCTTGAACACGTTAGGGTTTCGGTTCAAACCTTTTTGAACTTCTTCCGTTGAGATTTGATAGACACGACGTCACACAGCTGCAGATGGTGATTTTCCAGCAAAATAGCCGTTCTGACACTCAATCGCCTCATCATTCTTCCCGTTGGAGTCGGCATCGTGAGAAAGAGATCGAGAGGAGGAAGGTAGCTTTAGTTGAGTGTGTGGCTAGGGCTTCAGACGGGTTCGATCATAAGAGCTTAAGCTCTTATCTGCTCAAGACGTTGCCATTTTGTATAAGTGAAAGGCGTTGGGCTTCAACTTCACACGGGCTTCGGTTTTGCATCTCATGGGCTCTGGTTTCTTTTTCTCATAGGCTCTGGTTTCGCAGGCTGTACTTTCATGGGCCTTAGCTTCATAGGCTCCGGATATATATATGTATATATATACATATATACATGTTTCATGTATTCATATATATAAATATGTGGTCGGTCCAACGAATATGTATACTCCAATGTAATAAGCCTTTGCTTTTCAAATGTACCTATAAGCACACCAATTCCAAGTATCAAATTTCTTTAATATAACCAATAATATGAATTAAGCTACTAATTAAAATATGCATAGATAAATCAAATTGACTTCATATTTGATGTTTGATAATAAAATGTAGGAACCTGGCTACTTTATAATATCATTAATTGATATTATAATTTGCACACCTTTTACTTCCTTTGAATTTTTAATATGTGCACATAATTTCACATATTCAACATATATTCAAATATAATTTTATATTCAACATATATTCAAATATAATTTTATATTCAACATATATTCATATATAATAAAATTTTTCTCAATCAAAACATACAAACGCATGATTTTCAACAGAATGCATAAACAAAGCCAATTTGTGCACTATATAGGAGATTGTTGGAATATATTTTAATGAAATTAGAATATATTAACATTATGGTGATGAGAAAAATAGGAATTATAATATGGAAATATTATAATCATTGGTTGTTTATTTAATAGGTTTTTATAAGAAAAATAATATCAAAATTGGAAGTTAAATATGTGGTTATTTATTTAAATTAATGCTAGACATTTTTATAAGGTGAAGCCCGAATAAGGAGCCGAGTCCACAACAGTCCGAGCAACCCAATCCGAATCATGATCCAATTCGCATCACACAAGCCTAACCCTAGTCAAGCCCGCACAACCCAAATCTAGGGTGTGACCTATGTGTGCGACCTAGGTCCAGAAGTATGACCCACATGTGTGACCCAAATCCACTCTTGCGACCTACAACTAGCTTAACCTACTTAAGTGCTTACACATTGAACCCAACTTGACCCGCAACCTGCTCGATGCCATGACTTCACCTCCAAAATTTACTGCCAATTACAACTCTATTCAAGCTATAAAAAAAAAAAAAAAAAGGTCTCATTAGAAAGCTAACAAAGAAGGGAACAATTCTGTGAAAAAAAAATTGAAAACCCACTGCTCATAGAGGATAAATTTGAAGAAATTGAGGAGTTTTTTGAATTTGTGCCCTAATTGCTCAAAAGAGAAATTGGAAGTAGATTAGAGAGTTTCTGAAGATAATTTCATAGGACTTTTGTAGGCAAAAAGGTGTTCTATCAATATGTGAAGCACCCACGAAGATTCATTTCAAGATTGAAGAGAATTAGGGAGGATTTGAAGGAAACCCATATTTGACCTGGTAACCTGTTTCTTTGGTCTACAAAGCTCTGATTTTGTAATTTAAAATCTAAACCAATCGATGGCGCTTTGGAGCTTAATTTTGAATGAGTTTGATATAGAATGACCATCTCTTTCTCCTAGCTCTCCTAACAGCTCGAAAATGGACAGAGAAGAGGGAAAGAAGCGACTCCAATAGGAAGAAGATGTGATGGTGCTCAAAGGTGTCAGAACAACTCTTTGGAAGTGAAAGGTCAATCTACTTGATGCTATTTAAGTGCATTATTCTCTCAATTACTTGGTTGGCCAAAAAAAAAAAAAAAAAAGCAAGCTCATCTTAAGCATCTCATACTCTTCATTCAAGTTCATCCAACTTATAATTTTGCTCTTCATTGGGTGACTATATTATGAGCTTATTACTTGCTTGTTAGAGAATCAATTTGTACTTCAATATACTCTATTATTAAGTTGATTTTATGTAAGCAAATAGAGCTAGGGTTTGAACGAATTTAAGGCTTTTGTCCAAATCACTTTGTAATAGTCTAGTAACCTCTATTGGTTTATTTTTGATAAACCTAAATCACCCCACCTCTTAGGTTGCTATAGGATCCAACAGAGATGTCAAGTCTCGTGATGTTGAGGTAGCTAAACTTCCCTATAAGTTGCTAGTACTTAAGTGGATCATCATCTTAGGGTACTTGTGCTCCTTGATCAGGTTTAAAAGTGGTTAGCAACAAGTTGGTGTCCATGAGGTTGACAAACTAGATTGGTGCCTCCTAGTCCCATCTCATTTATTAGCTCTAGAATGTACTTGCACTAACTTAAGTGGATGCCTTTGTCATCTCTAAGGGCCTCAATCCCAAGAAAAAACTTGAGATCTCCCAAGTCCTTGATATAGAAGATGGAATGAAGGTATACTTTCAATTCTTATATACCTTCAATGTCACTGCTAGTGTAAATTTGAACAATCAAGATATCTTTTCCTTTTGTTTTAATGAATAATGTGTTATCCACTTTTCCTTTTCTAAAATCTATATTAAGTAGAAAATTATTCAATTTGTCATACCAAGCCCGTGGGGCTTGTTTAAGTTCATATAAAGATTTTGAAAGTTTGAAAACGTAATCAGGACACATTAGATCTTCAAATCCAGGTGATTGTTCAACATACACTTCTTATTTAACAATACCATTTAAGAAAGCACTCTTTACTTCCATTTGAAAAATAGTGAAATTCATACAGCAAGCAAATCCCAATAGCATTCTAATAGCTTCTAATCTGGCTACCAATGCAAAGGTTTCATTATAGTCTATTCTTTCCTTTTGACTATTACCTTGTGCAACTAGTCTAGCCTTATTTCTAGTGATAATTCCATATTCATCTAGCTTATTTCTAAATACCCATTTAGTGTCAATCACCAAATGATCTTTTGGTCTAGGAACCAAGTTCCAAACTTGACTTCTCTCAAATTAGTTTAACTCTTTCTACATAGCAAGAAAGCATTTTTCATCTTCAAGGGCTTCATCTATCTTCTTTGGCTCTACTTGAGACAAGAAGGCTTAGTGTTCACAAGTGTTGTGATTTTGTGACCATGTACTCACTATATTAGTGAGATCACCTAATATATGTTATTGATCTACTTCCCCTCTAACTCTAAGAAAGGACAAGTCTCTAATTTCATACTCCTCATTAACTCTAGCTCCATCCTTCTCATTATTTCCTTGTTCATTTGAACTAGGATTGATTATGTTTTCTAAATGAGCAATGTAGTCATCTTTAAACTTAACATGTATTGATTCCTCCACTACTAGAGTTCTCTTATTGAATACTCTATCAGCTTTGTTGGTACGAGAGTAACCGAGAAATACAGTCTCATCACTTTTAAAATCGAACTTACCAAGTGACTCTTTACCATGATTTAAAACAAAGCATTTACTACCAAAGACATGGAAGTAAGAGATGTTAGGTTTCCTACCAAAGAATAATGTTTGGTGAAATTCTACATGCAAGTATACATGTTGAACAAGTAATATAACAGTAAGTATGAGTATCGTCCTGCAGAGACTAATGCTTACTAAACTAACTAATTACTAACGATGAATAGTTCCTAGAGTTTATCTAGCCAACTGAAATAATAGAACATTGAGTAAACAAATAAATTTAACCTAAATTTGATTAACGAAATATGCTAGAGTATCCGATTTCACCTAAATACTAGGTACAAATGTCAATCATTCATGCTAGCAAGATTAATTCTACTCATGTGATGGCGAAATTTCCTAATTTATTCATTATCCTATGTCTAGGTATAGCGAACCTACTTAGCTCATTAACTCACTGTATTTCTACCTATGAATTAAATGAACTAAGTGTATTAAAATATGTGAATATTCCAGTTTGCATCTAAAGCCACACAAATCATATGGTATAGTCTATCCATATTAATCTATGATTGCATATTACATGAAGCAATTACATGTCATCTCCTGTCGGTCTTAAACATGCAAAGCAAATCATTTAAGTAGTAGTTAACCACCTAAAAGCTTTAAGCTAGTAAAATGCAACTTCACACAAATAAAACATCTCACAAAACATCATAATCATGTCATTCATACTTCATAATCAAGTTCTATCGTAGCTCTAACACAATAAACTAAAACATCATATTTACATAAACAAGAACAATGCAAAAAATCACACAAAACATCTCAAAATGAAAAACAACTAAGTTGTCACCAAATTATCTTCCCTTTTAAGCTAGATTTGCACAATTTCTACACATCAAAGGGAGGAAGATGAGCTGTCTGAAAAATGGGACGAAAACGAGCAACCACGCACCTCCCCACGCACTGCCATAGATCATCACAAAAATTGCCAAAAATTGTAGAGGAAGGTGTTTGGAGTGTTGATCCACTAAAAGATTGCTCAAATCCACCAAAGAAATGCATAGATCTAATGGAGAAAGCTTGGATAGCATTTGCCATTCTTTGCCAGAAGTTGCCATGAAACCACACGCAACTACTGTAGAGGAGTTGAAAATCATAGTAGGATGCTGGATCCATTCTATTCTCACTAAAAAATGCCCAAAACTGGCTGGAAAGTGGAATGGGTCATTGAAATGGTTGCCTTCGCAAGAAAATGACGCAATGGTTGGCTTTTGCCTGACTGTTCGGCATCCTCAAAGTCATGTGTGGCCTCTGCTTTTCCAACAAGGTCCTAGTTGCTGAAAAATGCCTCTTTCTCCTTTGTTCTCTCATAACAATACCCACTTTTCGCCCCCCCCCCCCCCCCTTTCACAATAATTCCCCCTGACAATGCTCCTCCCTTTATTTTGTTCTTGTTTCCCTTTTTTCCTCACTTGGGTTCCACATGTATTGTATGCATTAGTTGGCCTTTTGCTTTTTTCCTTTCTTTTCTTTCAATATTTTGATTCATTTCTCTTGTTTTTCTACTTTCTTTGGTTTGCTGTATGAGAAACAAACTTGAATCAATATAGATAAATACAAATATAATTACACCAATATTATATCATATTTTCCCGTAAACAAAATAACTCTATAAAAAATAGAGTTATCAATAATTCAAAGGGAGTCTTTTTCAAAATAGGTCTCAAGAATGCACGGTTTGAGATGTAACAAGCTGTGCTTACAACTTCTCCCTAAAAGTGTTTAGGAAGGTTGTATTCACACACCATAGTTCTAACCATTTCTTGAAGTGTCCTATTCGTTCTTTCCACAACATTATTTTGTTGTGGGGTCTTAGGTACTAAAAAATTATGAAAAAAATCCATTCTTAGTACAAAAGTTTTCAAAGAGGTGATTTTCAAATTCCCTACCATGATTAGTCCTTATTTTTGTAATAGAAAAACCTTTTTCATTTTGAATCATTTTACAAAAGTTAGCAAACTTTTCAGATACCTTATCCTTTCTAGCAAATAGATATACCCATGTATATCTAGTGTAGTCATCCACTATGACTAAAGTATAATATTTACCATTTAGAATGGCTATTCTCAAAGGACCGAATAAATCCATGTGGAGCAATTCTAATGGTCTTGTAGTGCCTAGTTAGAGCTCCGATTTAAAGCTACTTTGATTATGTTTGCCCTTTATACATGCTTCACATAACCTATTTTTATCAAAGCTAAGAGTGGGAAGACCTTTGACCAAGTTATTCTTGGACAGGTTTTCTATCAAACCTAGACCCATTTGTCCAAGTTTCCTATGGCACAACCAAGCATCAACATTTTTATTCACAATCAAACATGTTTGTTTGACAATCAATTCATTAAGATCCAACACATAGATGTTATCTTTCCTTTTTCTAACAATTTTTATATCATGCTCCATGTGTTCAACAAGACAAAGCTCTTTTCCAAACTTTATTTTAAAATCTCTATCACAAAGTTGTCTTATACTCAACAAGTTGAATTTTAATTCATCCACAAATAAAACGTTCAAAATAAGTAGGGTCTTTGGATTACCTATAGTTCCCATACATTTGATTCTTCCTTTGGAGTTATCTTTAAAAAAGATTGATAACTCTATTTTTATAGAGTTATTTTACCTATTTTTAGGCAATAAATAATACAATGCTTATAAGAAAACATTTGAATTCCTCTTTATTTACTTGAATTTGCCTTGTTTTTGTAGCATAAGGAGGCATGGAGAAAAAGGATAAGCATAGAGAACCTAATGTTTATTATATGGTCAAAATATCAAGATGGGCTTAGACTTTAGATTTTCCATTGTTATTATGTTTTCTAATTATTTAGAAAACCTAGTCATGTTAAGAGTTCAAAGCCCAATCAATATAAAAGTTCAAAACCTAATTGTCTTAGGTCTCCAAAACCTACTTCTACTAAGATAAGAGATAGGTCTAAACTTAAACCCTATTTAAGAGAAGAGAAGAGGCAAAAGAAGGAGAGGAGGAAATTGAGCACGACTCAAGGTTTTCTTGAAGAAAAGATAAAAAGGGTGACAAACTTCTTGTTCTTGGATTCAAGATGCCTTTATTTTCTATTATTGTTCTTCCTCATTATTTCTTTATGCTTTAGTTTATTTTTGTTAGAGCTACGTTGTAAACCTAATTATGATGGTATGATTGGTATGATTGTTATGATTGTTATGTTTTGCAAGATATTTTGTTTATGTGAAGTTATATGTTACTATGTTTAATGCTTTTAAGTGATTAGCTACCACTTTAATGATCTGATTTGCATATTTGAGACTGATAGGAAATGATATGCAATTGCTTCTTGTAATGTGTAACCATAAATTAAATATGTATAGACATATACCATATTATTTGTGTGGCTTTCGGTGTAAATTGGGAATGTTCATAGATCTTAATGCATTTGGTTTGTTTCAATTTACATATAGAGATATAGTGAATTAATGAACTAAGTAGGTTTGCTATATCTAGACATAAGATAGTAAATAAATTAGGAAGTTCCACCATCACATAGATATTATCCCTTTTGCAAGCATAAATAATCAATATTAATAACTAGTAATTATGGTGAAATCATATGCTCTAACATATTTCTTGCATTTAGTTTTCTTAGATTTAGTTAGTTAATCTATCATCTATCAATTTGATTTGCTAGATAAATTCTAGGAGTTGTTCACCATTAGTAATTAATTGGTCTAGTAATCACCAATATCTGTGGGATGATATCTTTTTCATCATTATATTACTTGTTCGACATGTTCACTTGTATATAAATTTCACCAAACAAAGATCATACCTCTAGTTTTTAGTTCAAGTGTTGAGAAGAACTCCATCATCCTAGTCGTATGACGGGAACATCTGGTGTACAGAATCCACAGATTTTTGTAGTCCACTTTGTTCACGTTTGCACTAAAAGCCTACAGAGATGAAGATATTTGTCGAAGTTCTTGGTAGCCTTTTTTCTTTAGGTCCGTGAGAGTTAGTAGAACAAATATTACTAGAAGTTTTAGGCAACCATACTTTCTTTATTTTGTATGATCTTCTAAGCCGAATAGGACATGTATCAAAAGAATGACCAACATATTTACAATATGAACATTTATCATATAATGGAGTTATGCAGCTTTTCTTTTTAAAGAATTTAGTGAAAGACTTTGAATTCTCATTTGATTTATAACCTATACCAGCTTTATCATATGTGCCTCTTTGTGATTGCAACATCTTCTCTAACATGGTACTACCTTTTGAGAATTTTTTTAACAACATAGTGGTTTCATCCAACTTTAGCTGAATTTCTTGTTTTTCTCTCTCTAATTCATATATTCTCATGTTTAGATTTACTACATCATAATTAGTGCAAACAATTTTAGCAACATTATCACTCTTGTTGCCTAGGTTAGAACATGTATCATTCATAGAGCATTCATCAGATTTTGTGCAACCATTTTCAAGCATATCATGATTCTCATGTAAGGAAAATGCAAGAATTTCATAAACATCTTTTGCAACATTAATTTCAGCTTTGACAAACTTATCCTTTTATTTCATTTTTCTATATTTATTTTTCATCTTATTTACATACTCAACTAAATTAAAGAAAGTAGTTTCTATGCTACAATTCACATCATTTAGCAGTTCAATATCACTTACCTCAAATTTCTCAACTTCAAGGGTTGCTGCTACAGTTAAGTAGAGATGTGACACTTCTTCTTGTTCCTCCTCTTCCGATGATAATCTTTCATGATCCCAGGCAACAATCATGGCCTTCTTCTTATTTTTGTTATTTTTCTTTTTAAACAGAGGGCAATTAGCCTTAACATGTCCAAGTTTTCTACATTCAAAACATAGATTGTCCCTAGGCTCCAATGATGGCAAAAGATAATCATTCTGCAGGTATCAAAAAGGAGAAGAGATCTGTGAACTAAAATCTGCAACCTATTACTTAGAGAAGATCAAATCAGGCATAACCTACAATGTTCTTCATGACCCATGACTCCATTTGATTGAAAGAGAAATTAGAATCAGATTAAAGTGCTTCAGAAGCTGAAATCATGGGGGTTTGTTAAGCAAGAAGGCGATCTATTGATCTGTGAAGTACCCATGCAGATTTGCTTTAAGATTGAAGAGGATTGTTGAAGATTCTTAGTGAAATCTAGAAACCCGACCCATGACCCAAATGAGCTTCGTGAGACCGATCTAACAAATTAATCAAAATAATGCGTTTTGAGAGAATTTTCGAATCAAAACAAAGAAGCAACTCACCCTTGATATATTGTCTCTTCAACAGCATGAAAAGGAGTCACTGATTCTCTCTAACAAGAAGAAAATTAGAGGAAGTTAGAATGGCTAGTTTTCAAGAGGAAAAGGTGTATTCTTCATATATATAAAGAGAGAAAATGATGCATTTCGTGATGGGTAATTGAGTGAGCTTTCAATTCTAGAGAGATTGGAGCAAAATAATAACAAGAAAATTTAGAAATATAAAGGGTTGGAAAGGTAAAGACTGGGAAATAAAGTACTGAAACATAAAGACAATAATTTAAGTACGGGAATTAAAATAGCTGGAATGTAAAAGGCTGGAAAGTAAGAGCATGAAATTTAAAGGCAAAGCTTGAAGAAAACAAAATTCAATGACTTCTCCAATCTCAAAGTTCTGCTTATAACTGAAATAACAATGTCTTTAAATAGACAACTAAACCTAATACTAAAACAATTAGGAATACTCAAAACCTAAGTCTGGTAGGTTTAAGGAAAATAAAAACTAACCAAATTAAGATCCTAAACAAATCAGGAATAGGATCCCAACAAATTAGGGACCTTAAAATAGTAAGAATTCTAACAGGAATAGAAACTCTAGATAATATGAATCTTGACAGGAATGGAAGCTCAAGATAGTACAAATTCTGACAGGAATGGAAACTCTAGATAGGATGAATCCTGACAGGAATGGAAACTCCAGATAGGACGAATCCTGACAGGAATGGAAACTTCAGATAGTATGAATCTTAACAGGATTGGAAAATCTAGATAAGTCAGACTTCTTCTGTATGGGCTAGGATCCAATGAATTACATTGTAGCCCAATTTTTTGTCACATGAATCAACAAACTTGGGCTTTCTCATTACCTTGGTCTTTAGGCTTCCCCACATCATTCTCCTCGAGTTGGAGAGGATTTGTCCTCAAATCCGAAGGGTCATTGATATCCACATATGGAGACAAATCACCCATATTGAAAGTGGCCAAGACTCCCCCAAATTCACTTGGCAGGTCCACTTTGTACGCATTATCTCCGACGCACCCAACTACTTCGAATGATCCGTCAGCTCGTGGTGCGAGCTTGCTCTTTCTTTTTGTCGGAAACCTTTCATTTCTTAAGTGTACCCATACAAGATCCCCGGGTTGAAAAATCGATGGTTTTCTATGCTTGTTGGCCTTCTTTTTGTAAACCTCATTCGCTTTTTCAATCTGGACTCGAATTTCTTCATGGAACTTTTTCATCAAGTTGGCCCGCTCATTTGCATCAAAGTTGATATGGGCATCAATGGGTAAAGAGGATAACTTAATAAGAGTAAGCGGATTGAGCCCATAGACTACCTCAAATGACAAATGACCGGTTGTAGAACTTGGAGCTCGATTGTAGGCAAATTTTGCATGTACAAGCTTGATGTCCCAATCCTTGAGATTCTTGTTCACCAAGGTTCTCAAAAGTGTCCCCATTGTCTGGTTGGTAACCTCCGTTTGCCCATCTATTTAGGGGTGGTGAGAGGTGTTGAATAGTAGCTTGGTACCGAGTTTGGCCCACAAAGTTCTCCAAAAGTGGCTTAGGAACTTGGTATCTCTATCAGAAATGATCGTTCTGGGCACACCATGCAGTTTCACAATCTCCCTGAAAAACAAATCCGCAATATAAGTTGCATCGTCTGTCTTATGGCAAGGAGTGAAATGACCCATCTTGGATAATTGATCAACAACCACCATGATGGAATCCTTTCCCCTTTGAGTCCAAGGGAGAACCACAATAAAATCCATGCTAAGATCTTTCCATGGCTGGTTTGGAACTGGAAGTGGAGTGTAGGGACCAGGCTTGAAATGCATCTTGGCTTTTTGACATATAGCACACCGGGATATGAAGGCTTGAACATCCCCTTGCATTTTGGACAAGTAGAAGTGCTCCTTAAGGATTTCCAACGTCTTGTGCACTTCAAAATGTCTAGCTAGACCTCCTTCATGAGTCTCTTTGCTCAACAATTCCCTGAAGGAACTCTTGGGAACACATAATTGATTCCCTTTGAACAAATAGCCTTCCTGCACCATATATTCTCCATGAGTTCCTTTAGACATTCTGCTATGATAGGAAACTGTTGGGTTTTATGGCTTAACAAGAAGGGGGGTTGAATTGTTCTTGTACCGAAAACTATGCTTTTGTTTTTCTTAAATAATTTAATCAAATAATTCAGTAATTTATATGATAATAAGTAATCAAACAAAATTATTTAAGCAAGTAGAGAGTAAGAGAATCAACACCCAATTTACCACGGTGGTTCGGCACTCTATCTTAGAGTCCTACGTCCACCCTCTTCTCCTTCAATCCAATCGATTGAAGTCACCTTTACTCAACCTGATTAGGAGAATACGTTCTCCCTAATCCAAATAATTCCTTCTCAAAGGAATTATCAAGTCCGAATATAAATAATGATCAAAAGATCATATATAATAGCAAATCCCCAAATAATGTGATAGTTTATGGGATATTGCTAATCAAAGAAGCTATTCAAACAAATATATCAAGATACAAAGCTCCCCTATCACGAAATCCCCAATTTGAAGAAATTAGGGTTTTGGATTTTCCTTAAAATTTATATGCAAAAAATGTTTATAAGTGAAATCAGCACATAAATAATGTTATACAAGCTATGATTGAAGATATAATCGAAGATCAAACCAGATAATCGAAGATCAAACCATATAATCGAAGATCAAACCAGATAATCGAAGATCACCAAACCCTTATGAATCAACAAATGATGAACAATCTTGAATCAGATGGTAAGTAAGCTTAATAGATTTTCTTCACAAAGAGAACGCTTCAAATAGATGTCAATCATCAAGAGAAAATCTTCACACACACATCTCCTTTAAATAGAAGCAGATCTTGGGCTTTTCTTTGAATCAAACTTGAACCATAGCCTTCTTCCCGTTAGGAATAGTAGGCTATCTATCAAATCAACCTCATATCAGCCTTCAGATTCAAAATCCGACCATTCTGATAGCTCGTCTCCTCCAAATTCCTCCCGTTGAGGTTTCGGCGTTTGAGAGAAGCGAAGGCAGCATAGAGGAGAAGTGAAGTGGCTAGCGGCTAGGGCAAGCTTGTCGAAGAATAAACGCCTCTTATGTGCCCTTAAGTGAGATGACGTCGTGGCCATAAAACGTAACAAGGAAGCTTCAATTATGATCAAGACGACACCGTAACACGGAAGCTTCAATTATGATCAAGACGACACTGTAACAAGGAGTGGGATCGGGTTGACGTGAACTTAGGCCGCACCCATATTGTCTCAGTCCAGAAGCAAGGGTCCAGTCCAGTGATAACATATTTAGTAGGTATACACGGTCCAAGATCAACAAGGTCCAAAAATATGATCTTTTACAAAGTTCATATTTTGATGTATTACATATATTGATTTTGAACTAATATTAACATAGAGTTAATGTCCCTCATGTTCCTGCGATTTCATCAAACCAAGTATCAAATTCCTAAAATAAAATATATTCAAATATATTTTATATTTCTTAAAGAAATATTCAAATAATCAACATATATTTGAATATATGTCACAAGAACTTTAAGAATAAATTTTATGAGAAAATGTAGGAACCCGGTTACTTTATAATATCATTAATTGATATTATAATTTGTACACCTTTTACTTCTTATAGTTTTTCTTTTTGCACATTTAGAAAAACATATTTTGAGAATTGATATTTACAAGAAAATATTTTTAGTCACAACAAAACCCTATTTTCCAATAGAAACAACTTTTCATCTTCTGAATAATGGTCTCTCATAATTTCAAATCCGAGTACCCTTGCATCCAAGATGGTTAGCAAAGAATACCTTCTTGATAAAGCATCTGCGACAACATTAGTAGTTCCTGGTTTGTAATGGGAAACAAAAGTAAAGGATTGAAGAAACTCTACCCATTTAGCATGCCTTGGGTTGAGCTTGTGCTAACTATTCAAATACTTAAGTGCTTGGTGATTTGAATGAAGAACAAACTGCTTTGGTCGGATGTACTATTGCAATGATCAAGAGCTTGTACTATTGCATAGAACTCCTTGTCATATGTTGAATAATTCTTCTTGGCATCTGCTAATTTCTCACTAAAATATGCCAATGGTTTCTTGGACTAAACCAAGACATCCCTAATTCCCACACTACTAGCATCACACTCAACTTCAAACAGTTTATTAAAATTTGGTAAAGCAAGAACAAGAGCTCCACAAAGTTTATGTTTGATTACCTCAAATGCCTTGCTTGCGAATTCACTCCATTCAAATTGTCCCTTCTTCATACACTCAGTGATTGGAGCCATTATAGTGCTAAAATGAGGAACAAATCTTCTGTAGAACGAAGCCAAGCCATGAAAGCTCCTAATCTCAGTTGGTGTTTTTGGAATTGGCCAAAACTTGATTGCCTCTGCTTTGGACTGATCAACTGCAATGCCATGTTGAGAAACCACATATCCAAGAAACACTACACTTAGACTCATGAACTCACACTTCTCCATTTTTGCATACAATTTTTGTTCACTCAACAAGTCAAAGATCTTTTTCAGATGTTCCACATGATTATCAATATTGCGGCTATAAACTAGAATATCATCAAAATAAACAACTACGAATTTACCCAGATATGGTCTAAGTACCTCATTCATCAGTCTCATGAAGGTGCTAGGAGCATTTGACAATCTAAAAGGCATTACTAACCATTCATATAAGCCTCCCTTAGTCTTGAAGGCAGTTTTCCATTCATCGCCCTCCCGCATGTGAATTTGGTGGTATCCGCTCCGCAAATCAATCTTGGAAAAGACTACAGCTCCATGAATTTCATCAAGCATATCATCAAGTCTAGGAAGAGGATACCTATACTTGATTGTGATGTTATTGATGGCTCTACTGTCAACACACATCTAAAAGCTACCATCTTTCTTGGGGACTAGCAGTGCTGGAACAGAACATGGACTCATGCTTTCTCTAACATACCCTCTTCTCATCAACTCATCTACTTGCCTCTGCAACTCCTTGGTTTCTTCAGGATTACAATAGTAGGCAGGCTTGTTAGGTAGAGAAGCCCCTGGAATAAGGTCAATATAATGCTCAATGCCTCTAATGGGTGGAAGGCCGGGTGGTAGGTCAGTTGGGAAGACATCGTTATAGTCAGATAAGAGTGGTAGAACCTTTGGGTGGGAATACTCTCTTCAGTTACCAATTTTCTCTCTACCATAAGTAGGACATATATAGGTTTCTGTTTAAGGATGACTTTTTCGAGTTTGGCTTGGGTTAGGAATAGGTTTTCCTGGGTATTTTCTTTTTGGGCTAAGGTTTTATGGATCTGGGATGGGCTTAAGGGTGTAAGGGTGATCAGCTTGCCATTCTTCTTCACAACATAAGTATTGCTTCTCCCATCATGCTTTGCAAACCTATCAAACTGCCATGGTCTTCCAAGTAACAAATGACATGCTTCCATAGGAATTATATCACAAAGGGCTTCATTAGTATAATTCTACCCAATGGAAAAAGAAACTAAAACTTGCCTCTTTACTTGAAGATCGTTGCCTTGACTTAGCCATTACAACTTGTAGGGCTGTGGATGAGGAAATGTTAACAGCTTCAACTTTTCAACTAGTGTTGTGGATGCCACATTAGTACAACTTCCATTGTCAATGATCATAGAGCATACCTTGCCCCCAATGGTACACCTCGTTTGGAAGATGTTTTCTCTTTGTTCATCTTGAGAACCAAGCTTTGAAAAGAGAGTGCGGCGAATGACTAAAAGCTCACCAGAATCTGGTTCAGCTATGCAATTTTCCTTTTCTGTTTCTTCCAGTGGCTCCTCCACCTGGTACACTTCTCCAATTTCCTCCAATTCTTTCATCGTCATTACCCTTCAATTAGGGCAATTAGCTTGAAGGTGGCCAACTCCTTGGCACTTATAACATCTAGCTTGGGGCCGTTGACTTTTGGAAGTAGTGGCCTGAGAACCCTTACTATGTTTGGCCTCCATGTTTTTGAGCTTGTCCAATTCCTTGGGAACCTGACTAGAAGAACCATATCTGGTATTGCTTGAGGTAGCCTTTTGGACATAATCTCCTTTGTTGAAATACTTGGCTTTTGAGGCGGATCTTTGCTTCTCAACCTTAATAGCCAGCTTGTACACATCATCAAGAGAGCAATAAGGTTGCAAATTGACCATCTGGACAATATCTGGATTTAAGCCTCCAAGAAATCGGGCAATGGACTGCTCTATTGGTTCAAGAACATCACATCATATCATCAACTTCTCAAATTCTCTGATGTATTCTCCAACACTTCTTTTCTCTTGCTTGAAAGTGTGCAACTTGTGATAGAGTTCTTGTTTGTATTCTTTGGGAATAAATCACCTAGTCAAGAGCCTCTTGAGCTTCTCCCAAGTTCTGACTTTACTTCGCCCATCTCTTTCCCTAAGCTTTCTTGTATTTCCTTGAGCTTTATTGTATTGTCCCACCATAGAGAAGCATAATCCTTAAGTTTGAGAATAGCTACCTTGTATTTTTCTTGTATTCAAAGATTCTCTCCATAGCACAAACCCAATCAATAAAATCATCTAGGTTCAAACTGCCATCAAATTCAGGAAAGTCTATACGAAGGCTTCGATCATCTTCCTCTAGTCTCCCTCTTCTTCTACTTCCAGTATCTCCATCACTAGAATCAACATCATATTCAACATCAACATGAGGTTGTGGTGGTTGATATGTTGGGGTTGCATAGGGCAGTGGTAAAGTCTGAGGCTGGAATGATCTAAATTGTTAGTAATGAGGGGCATGTGCTCTTGGTCTTCTCGGTAAAAAGGTTTGGGTTGATGGTTGGGTGAGTACTAGTTGAGGAATGGACATTTGTATCTATGGTATAAATACTTGGGGTGGTGGTAAGGTTGTTTGGAAAGGCAAGTGCGTTGTTTGTGGTGGTGGTGGAGTAGAATGGGGTGCCTGAGTTGTTTGAGGTGGTAACCACTGCTGAATTAAGAGTTTGAGCTCTTGGAGATCAGCCATCATCTTCTCTTATGCACCATATGGACAACTAGCCATGGTGGAGTGGGTGAAGATGAATGAAAAGAACCCTCTCCTTCTTGAGACATGGTGATGCTATTAAACAACAGATTGATGAGATGAACAAATCTGTTAAAACAGCTCACTCATGAAAACCTTGGCTCTGATTACCACTTGATGCATTTCGTGATGGGTAATTGAGTGAGCTTTCAATTCTAGAGAGATTGGAGCAAAATAATAACAGGAAAATTTGGAAATATAAAGGGCTGGAAAGGTAAAGACTGGAAAATAAAGTACTGAAACGTAAAGACAGTAATTTAAGTGCAAGAATTAAAATAGTTGGAATGTAAAAGGCTGGAAAGTAAGAGCACGAAATTTAAAGGCAAAGCTTAAAGAAAATGAAATTCAATGACTTCTCCAATCTTAAAGTTCTGCTTACAACTAAAATAACAATGTCTTTAAATAGACAACTAAACCTAATGCTAGAACAATTAGGAATACTCAAAACCTAAGTCTGGTAGGTTTAAGGAAAATAAAAACTAACCAAATTAAGATCCTAAACAAATCAGGAATAAGGTCCCAACAAATTAAATACCCTAAAATAGTAAGAATTCTAACAGGAATAGAAACTCTAGATAATATGAATCCTAACAGGAATGGAAACTCTAGATAGTACGAATCTTGATAGGAATGGAAACTCCAAATAGGACGAATCCTGACAGGAATGGAAACTTCAGATAGTATGAATCCTGACAGGATTGGAAATTCTAGATAAGTCAGACTTCTTCTGTATAGGCTTAGATCCAACGAATTACATTGTAGCCCCAATTTTTTGTCACATGAATCAAAAAAACTTAGGCTTTCTCGTTACCTTGGCCTTTGGGCTTCCCCACATCAGAAAAGAAAAGTGATTATGGTGTAAAAAAATTGGTGATTGAGAAACGAAAATCTACACAAAGAAGTGAAAGAAAAATATTATGAAGCTTAAGCTAATTAAGAAATCTTAGTGAAGTTCTTCTACTCAATTATTGTACAAGATTACTTGAGATTTCTACTTATATATGCACTAATTAAATTCTAAATATTATTGTGCACATATACTTATTTGTAAATCCAAAACCCTAACTCTATTATCATTTGGGGGTTTTGTGATTAGAGCTTGATTTGTTATTTGTTATCTTTAGAAAGCCTTTAGCCTAGTAATTTCCCATATACATTTCATATCTTAAGGGAATTGCTTAAGTTTGTAAAAGGTTTAAGAAACCTTAAGTTGTTGTTGGTGTGTGTTAAGGCACACATTGTATTGTAATCCTTGTTGAAAGGATTGTATGTTGTGGGAGAATGTTTTCTCTTGATCAATGAGTAAAGTAGACTTCAATTGATTGGATTGAAAGACGAAGAGGATGGATGTAGGTGTGAGGGCCGAACTATCGTGGTAAAATCTGTGCCTATGTGTGTTTGTATTTGCTATTTATTGATGCTCATTTGTGTGTTTTAGAAACCAAATTAATAGACTTAAAGCTCGCTAATCAATTCAACCCCCCCCCCCCTTTTCTTGGTTGGCCATTATACCCAACAATTGGTATCAAAGCTAGGTTATTTGATTAAAGGCTTAATGTCCTAGAGTAGATCCATATAATGGCTTTAGAGAAAGGTGCAGCTGTTACGGGGTTTAATAAACCACCATTGTTCGATGGTATCAATTTTAGACTTTGGAAATAATTAATGCAAGTGTTTATTGTTGGTCAAGATCTAGAAACATGGTTGGTCATTAGAATGCCTAAAACTGATGATTAGAACAAAACTAAAATTAAGGCCATGGGGCTTAATGCCAAAGCCATAAATATGATATATAGTGGCTTGAGAGCTCATAAGTTTAACAAAGTGTCTTCTTGCCTCACTAGTAAAAAAATTTGGGATAAGTTAGAAGTCATTTATAAAGGTACAAAGAAAGTCAAGTCTTCCAAAGTTACTATGCTTATACATGATTATGAATTGTTTGCTATGACATAATCATAAAATATTAGTGAAATGTTTGGTAGAATTTCTAAAATTGTTTTTGAACTTAGATTACTAAGGTAAGATTTTTGGGTTTTATGGCTTAACAAAAAAGGGGGGTTGAATTGGTTAAGCTGAGACTTGACAATCACCTTTTTTGTTCTCTAAAAATGTTCTAAGTGTTCATACAAAGCATACAAATGAAGCAAGCATACAGTAAGCAAATTCTAAGGAAGTAACACATTAATTTGCAATAAGATAGCAAGTTATGATCAAATAGTTAACAAACTATTCAACAAATAAAACAACAGGCTAATATCAAGTAAATGATAAGGTAATTAGCAACAAACAGCAAGTAATATCCAAGTCAATAGAGGGAAGAAAAAAACACCAGATTTACCACGATGGTTCAGCACTCAATCCTTAAGTCCTACATCCACCCTCTTCTCCTTTAATCCAACTTATTGAAGTCTCCTTTACTCAAACCAGATTAGGAGAAAACATTCTCCCTAATCCAACCAATTCCTCCTCAAAGGAATTTCCAAGTCCAAATACAATATAAGGTTAATCAACCTTAGTTCAATAGCAAATCCCTTAAAGATGTAAAGATAATGAGTGATAATAATAATACAAGAGCTTATATGAGATATTGAATGTAATGATAAGCTCCAATCACAAAACCCCTAAATATTTTCATGTTAGGGTTTTGGATTTACAAATCAGTTTATGTGCAAATGATAATATATGTTCAATTAGCACATAAACAGAGATATATCACAAAGAATAATCACACAGAACTGATATTAAGCTGAGTATCAAAGATATCACCGAAGCTTCTTCACAGTGAATAGAGGATGAGCTCAAGCATGACTTCTCTTGAATAATAACTCAAAACGTTTCACAAAATTGTCTCTTTCAATCGTAGAATGGCTTTCTCTTATATATGATATGAAAGTAAAGAGCCAAATTATGATTTCTGCCATACCTATCAGTTCATAGGCTTCTTCCCATTGAGAAGATGTAGCTTGTACCTTCTTTAGCTCCACATTAGCTTCTTCATCAAACCGAGCTTCAAATTTTGACATTTGATTAAAAACTTTTGCAAATCTTCCCGTTGGAAGAGCAGGGATGCGACTGTGGTGAAAGAGACAGAAAGATGCATTGATGTTTCAAATAGAAGCTAGGGCTTTTAAGGTAATCGAGACACTTAAGTGTGTCTTGTGGACTGAATGGCAGTGTTTAACCAAGTGAAGGCTCCGACAGATATAAACTCAAGTCATGCTTCTTAATTCAAGACAAACTTCATAATATCATAACACGGGCCAGACTTCACAAGATTAGAACACGGGCCAAGTTTTCACAAGACCAGAACATGGGCCAAACTTCATATATGTTCATAACAAAGGCCAAGCTTCCTGTATAAGAGAGTAGAGCACCAAGAGCTCTTAATAGATGATCAAGAATAAGCAAGTCATGAACAAGTAAAGTGAGCCATGATTTGCTCTAAGAAACTCTTAGTAACTTAGCTAGAGTTCATCATAAAGTACCTTCATCTAAACAAGAGCAAGTATCATATTTCTCAAATATGATAAATTATATATATATTTAATTTCATTTAAATAAGGCATTTCTCAAAGACATTTTATGATGATATCATATTAAGAAATGTATGAACCTGGCTACTTTATAATATCATTGATTGGTATTATAATTTGTACACCTTTTACTTCAGATGATTTTCTTTTACACATGAAAAACATTTTTCTATAAATAATCCACAAGAGATTTTGTCACAACAAAACCCTTATTTTCCAACAAAGACATGCACAAATGAAGAATTAGTTAGGAGAATGTTAGTGTCTTTACCTGAAAGTTGGGATCCTAAGAAAATGGCTATAAAAAAAGTAAATGATTTAGACAAACTTAGCTTAGATAACTTGCTAGGATCACTAAAGACTTATGAAATGAAATTAATGAGAAGAGAAAAAGAAAAAGAAAATAGGATGTCCATTGCTCTAAAGGAAAATGTAAAGAATGATGAAAATTCATCTTCGAATGAAGAGAAGTAAGTAGAAGTAGCACATCTTTGTTTAATGGTAGCAACAACCATTGAAGAATATTTTGAGGTAAATGATACTGAATTTATTAATGATGCTGAATGTGATATAGAAACTATATTCTTTGATTTGGCTAAGTATGCAAATAAGATGAAAAATAAATATAGAAAAATGAAAAAAAAAAAGAGTATAAGTCTGTCAAAGTTAAAATTGATGGTGCAAAGAGATGTTTCTAAAATTCCTGCATCTTCCTTAGATGAGGATCATGATATATTTGAAAATGATTGCACAAAATCTGATGTATGCTCTTTGAATGGTACATGTTCGGACCTAGGTAAAAAGAATGATGATATGCTAGAACAAATAAACTCTTTGAATGAAAATTTGTCTAGCATGCAATCAGAGAAAGATGAACTTAAATTCAAACTAAGGAAGTCAAGTTTGATGGGTAGAAGAATATGAGAAAACTAAGAAACAATATGAACTAGTTGTTTGTGAAAATGTGAGCATGAAACTTGAAATCAAAGAGTTAAAAGAAACAGTTTTATTCCATGAAAATAAATTTGACACTGATGATAGCATGGTTACTTGTTCTAATTTGGATGAAAAGCATGAGTATATGAAAAATGAAATTGATTCTTTAATTAGAAAGCTGTCAAATGTTCAATGATTAGGAAAAGAGCTTGAAAACATGTTAGAAAGTTCAACATGTTTGCTGAACAAATTTGCTAATGGTAGTGCCATGGTAGAAAAGATATTGCAATCACAAAAAGGCATGTATAACAAAGCTAGTATAGGTTATAAATCAAATGAAAATGCAAAACCTTTTACTAAATTCTTTGAAAAGGAAAATTGCATGACTCCATTCTATGATAAATGTTCATATTGTAAATATTTTGGTCATTCAAATGATACATGTCCTATTAGTCTTAGAAGACCATATAGGATGAAAAGAGTATAGATGCCTAAAGTTTCTACTAATACTTGTTCAACTAACTCTCATTGACCTAAGGAAAGAAGGGTACCAAATTTACAAGCTCCTTTGTTCATGTTTGCAGGCTATGAACAAAGATGTAGCAACTAGTTTGGTGAGTTAGTAACAAGTGAGGATCCATTGTATATGAGTAAAAATATATATAAGTAATTCTTCATTTTGTTATTCAAACAAAAAGTAGTATTTCAAGAAAAAACAATGTACAATTCTGTTTTGAAGTTGGTCATCCTTGCTGCAACTATTTGTTTGAAATGAAATCTTTGGGTGATTGTCATGTATTTCCATTGATGTTTTATGATGCATGATTTGTAACAAACTTATATACTAATTGAGAATAATTACTATCACAAAGGCATGTATACTTGCTGGAAATTATTGGACTATATGATAAACAATATTTTCTTTATGACAAGAATGCTAAACAATTTGTTGATTGATATCATGTCATTTAAAGGATACACTATGCTGAAATTGATGGATCAATATCAATCCAAATATTCATCATTCTAGTATGCTAATATCATAGGGGAAGCATAAATTAAAATATTTGCTTCATGTTACAAGTTAATCCGTATTGGAAAGTTTTTACTACTTAAGGTGACTATACTTTTCTAAATCTAAAATGATTAACTTTCCTTGATGACTTATAGGATTGAAATGTGCATGATAGAGAAAAGGAGGGTAATGCATATGATGTGAATAGTATCTCATTTCTTGAAAGCTTGAATGATTGTATAATTTGAGGGGGAGTCTTGCAAATCCTCATGATTTTTGCTCTTACTAAAATGACTAGCTAAATGGAAAAGAAATTCAACTAGTCAAGTTTCCATTATGAAAAAATGCTTGGAATATTTATAGATTGTTGCTATTCAATGTGATGCGTTTTTGAAACAAATCATGCTTTACACTTTGCTGTAAATTATTGCTCATTCATTGCATAAATAGTCTCATAATACGGCAATATGAAATGAGAAGTTTCATATGGAACATATATTCAAATGATAACTTGAATTGCATCAAACTTGAGTATTGTGCTGCTCTACAAATATTTTGCATTCAATTGACAATGAAAATTAAGGAAAGCAAAGGCTCATAGAACGCTCCATGTATTTGGTATGCTTTTCTACCTCACTCTTTCTTTGATAATACTTTCAAAAGAGAAAGGGTTTTTAATATGCTTTAACACTATGTTTTGATGTCGTGGTATATTTGTTGTTCTTAATCAAAAGAATACAAAAACAGAGCATGATATCTATGTGCAGAGATGCACGTTGTTGAGGCATAAAGTATAAACATGAAACATATACAACATGATTACATAAGCATATGCTTTGCTGGATGTTGTTTTGGGAATGAAGTTTGAATATACATAAGTATACTTTGTTGAATGTTTGGAATGAACTGAACAATATGTTGTACTTGTGTTTATTGTTGCAAGTAATACAAATGCAAAAACATTCATGCAGCAAAATATAGCGATATGCAAAGTTTGAGGTTGCTAGTAACTAAAGAATGAATATGAAAAATGTTCCATGTGATATTTATGTGTTGAGACCATGCACTACACTCATTGTGATTATATGAGGGAGAAATTATAGCACTTAAATTTTATGTTTGACCCATATAAGTGTAAAAAAGGGGATGAGTGTTGAAACTGTGCATTGCACTTTATCCTAGAAGTGTATTTCAAATGTTTTTAAATCCATCTCTTATAATGAGGGTTGGCCAGATGAATACATATGAATATCTTGCTGGATAAATATGCCTTGCTTGTTCTTGATTGGTTGAGATAACTTTAGAGGAAGCTACTCTTGAAGGGGAGCTGTGAAAACATGGTTAGATGACATTATGTAGAGTGTGATCGCAAAAACATACATTATCTTTATTTTTGTCAGTACATACAAGCATGTTATGCATATTTTGTTTTGTTATTGTTTGATGCTAGTTAGCATCATTTAAGGGGGAGCCTTAAACATTTCAGGTATGCATTTCTTGCATCTCTTGTAATTCCTATTTGATGATGTTAAAAAAGGGGGAGAGATATGTGCACATGAAAAATAGTTTCATTATCTCCATTTTGTCTTTATGGTGTCAAAAAAGGGAGATATATATAGATGAAAAACACTTTGGTTATCTCCATTATATGTTGGCACAAGAAGGATTTGTGTTGGAAACAAATGTGGCTTGCATGAAATATTTAGTTTTTCAAGTGCAAGTTTTGTCATCATCAAAAAGGGGGAGATTGTTAGGAATATTGTTATTCTACTATTATTTTGATGATGACAAAAAGGAAAAGAAATATTTCATGAAAGTGTATTTTTGATGTGACAAATATCTTAGTGTTAATGTTTAAATATCATTCATGATTTATGTGTTATAAATTATAATAATCATATTATAATTTAAACAATTTGTTAAATAGTTATTAGAAAGAACAATAATACAATCATTATTTGTCTTAATATAAGAACAATAATGCATGAATATTTATGTAGGTAAAATGGACCATGAAGGCTTAAATCACGTGATCTAATCCAAGCTTCATGACTCATTGTGTGTGAGCCCAATCCAAAAAGGAATGAGCAACCCAAACCTGAAACTCATTATTTGCCAAGCCCAGCTCAACTCGAGATTTGCCAAGCCTAGTGGCACATGCATTATGTGACCTAGGCCTGCACAACTCTCTCTCTTGCATAACCCAAACCAGCTAGGTGCTACCCAGATCAACGTGAGCCTGTGACCCAAAAGACATCGCAACCTATAATCCAGAAGCATGTTGCAACCCGTGAGGGTGCAACCCAACCTTCTTTGCCAGAGACCCGTGTGACCTAGCAAACACTTACTCAACACTATTTGCGAACACCTACTCAACACTATCTGCGAACACCTCTAAGATTTGTCCTTGATGAGAGCTCTAACGATGGCAAAAGATACATCATTCTGAAGGTATCAAAGAGGAGAAGAGATCTATGAACTAACATCTACAACCCATTCCTCAAAGAAGATCAAATCAAGCATAACCCATAGTGTTCTTTGTAACCCATAACCCAGTTTGATTGAAAGAGAAATTGGAATCATATTAAAGTGTTTCAAAAACTGAAATCATGGGGTTTGTTAAGCAAGAAGGCAATCTATTGATTTGTGAAGTTACCACAAAGATTTGCTTCAAGATTGAAGAGGATTGTTGAAGATTCTTGGTGAAATTTATAAACCTAACCAAGACCCGAATGAGCTTCATGAGACCCAATTTGAGAAACTAATCAAAACAATTCGTTTGAGAGAGTTTTCAAATCAGAACAAAGAAGCAACTTACCCCTAATATACTATCTCTTCAACAACATGAAAAGGAGTCACCAATTCTCTCTAACAGGAAGAAAATCAAAGAAAGTCAAAATGGCTAGTTTTCAAGAAGAAAAGGTGCATTCTTCATATATATAAATAGAGAAAATAAAAGTGATTGTGTTGTAGAGAAATTGGTGATTAAGAAATGAAAATCTACACAAAGAAGTGAAAGAAAAATCTTGTGAAGCTTGAGCTAATTAAGAAATCTCAATGAAGTTCTTTTACTATATTATTCTACAAGATTGCTTGAGATTTCTACTTGTATATGTGCTAATTAAATTCTAAATATTATTGTGCACATATACTTATTTATAAATCCAAAACCCTAAATCTATTATCATTTGGGGGTTTTGTGATTAGGGCTTGATTTGTTAGTTGTTATCTTTAGAAAGTCCTTAGCTTAGCAATTTCCCATATACATTTCATATCTTAAAGGAATTGCTTAAGTTTGTAAAAGGTTTGAGAAACCTTAAGTTGTTATTGGTGTGTGTTAAGGTGCACATTGTATTGTAATCCTTGTTGGACGGATTGTATGTTGTGGGAGAACATTTTCTCCTGATCAATGAGTAAAGTAGACTCTAATCGGTTGGATTGAATAAAGAACAAGGTGGACATAGGTGTGAGGGCCGAACCATGATGGTAAAATTTGTGTCTATGTGTGTTTGTACTTTTTATTTGTTGATGCTCATTTTTGTGTTTTAGAAACCGAATTAATGGACTTAAAGCTCGCTAACCAATTCAGCCCCCCTTCTTTGTTGGCCATTATACCCAACATATACTTTATTGAACACATGAGCTCTTAGGCCACCATATATCATGTTCATAGCCTTAGTTTAGTCCCATAACCTTATCTTCATTTGTACTCCAGTCATTAATTTCAAGTAGTGTAGTACTCTTTTTAATAGCCTACCATGCTTCTAGATCTTGATTAGTGATGAATACTTGCATTAATTGCTTCCAATGTCTATAGTTTATACCATCAAACAATGGTGGTTTATTAAACCCCATAATAGCTACTCCTTTCTCTAAGGCCATTATAAGGATCTACTCTAGGATGTTAAGCCTTTAATTAGAGAACTTGGTTGTGATGCCAATTGTTAGGTATAATGGCTAACCAAGAAGGAAAAGGAGATTGGGGGGGGTGGGTTTGAATTGGTTGTTCACTTCAACGTTTATTAATTCAGCTTCTTCAAACATAACAAACTCAAACACCACACTAAGTAGCAATATAAACAACAAACTTAAACAATAATGGACAACAAGCATAAACACAAGATTTACCACAATGGTTCAGCACTCATGCCTACGTCCACCATCTTTTTCCTTCAACTCAACTAGTTGAAGTCCATTTTACTCATTGATTAGGGGAAAATGTTCTCCTAATCTTTCCAATTCCTCCTCAAAAGGAATCACAAAACTTTAGGGTTACAATCAAAGGTTATCTCAACCTTGTTACAAGACCAAATCCCCAAATAATAAATAGTTTATGAGGAATATTGCTAATTAGAAAGCTTATCCAAGATATAGAGTACTAATCCAAGTTCTGATCATGAAACCCCCAAATTTTAGCAAATTAGGGTTATGAATTTACTACAGAGTTTATGTGCAAATAATAATCGAAGTTCAATCAGCACATAAACAAGTGTATACAAGAGTATATAATCACAAGAATATGATCTTTAAGGAATGTCACCAAATCTCTTCACAAAATTGCAATATGTTGATCAAGCTTGATTTCTTCTTTCAATTTCACAATAAACTCATGCAAAAACTCTTTAAACCATCGAATAAAACCCTTTTATATGAGGTTCAAACAATAGAAGTTGATTTAAGGTTTCTATCAAACTTGGTAGCATTAGAGGGCTCTTCATATTGAAAGAGTAGGACAATTCCATCACTTAGGGTTTCAAATAAAACCCTTAATCATCTCACAATCATTTTAAGCATCTTTTCTAACAGATGATCAACTTTTCTACAAATCTTCCTGTTGGGAGAGTGGATGTGCGGCTGCAAAGAGGACGACTTCTCTTGTTGTCTAGAATAGATTAGAAGCTAGGGCTTCTAATTGTACAAAACAAATTAGGGCACTCGACCCTTAGTTGAATGGCACTATTTTAGTGAGCTTCATGACATGCCTTCACTTAAGAGCTCTATTGGGCTTATGTATTGCGAGCTAAGGTCAACTTGCGTTTCACAGGCTTAGATTAGCCTTATGGGCCTAGACTAGCCTACTTCTTGCAAGCTCAAACTAGCCTACTTCTTCCAGGCTCTTCATATAAAGCTTATAATATAAGCTTATGCATACACCTTTCTCTTGTAATAACATAAAACAAGCATCACATTCTTTTTAATATGAATACCATGCAACTTATATTTTCTCTTTTCTTTTTTATTTTATTGTTCAAAAAGAAATCTTTTAGAACTTGAATAAGGTTGCAATATATTAAAATATTAAAAACTTGATACTTTATAATATCATTGATTGATATTATAATTTGCACAACTTTTACTTCCTTCAATTCTATATTGCACATAAACATATGAAAAACATTTGTATATATTTATTAACAAAATTTGTTGCAGCAAAACATATCTTTTTACAACAATAATTATTTTTTGAACTAGATGAAAAAATCAAGTGCATTGTCAATTCAAATGCACTTGATCTCTGTGTCAAATTGGCTTTTAACCAAGGTAAGAAATTCTTCCAACCATGAATAGGTTTCACCCTTGACTTTCATTAGGAATGTCCAAGTTTCGCATGAAAAATCATCAACTAGAGTGATAAAATATCGTGACCCATCATGATTAGAGATTCTATAAGGTCCCTAAACATCTACATGAACTAGGTCAAAAATTTGTTGCTTTATATGATCGTGCATGGGAAAGGGATTGCGAGTTTGTTTTGCAAGAGGACAAATCATGCAATGCTCATGTTGAGAGAATTTTGTAGATTTAAAGTCATTAATATATTGAAATTTCCCATCAAACATATGTCCAAATTTACAATCCCAGAGTTTGAAATTCAAAACATTACATGTTAACATTGTACTTACAAAAGATGGTACATGCTTTGGAAGTTGTGTGACATCTTTCCCATTAAGACATGTAACAAAATAGTAGAGGCCATTTTTAACCCTACCAAGGCCTTTGATTTCACTCATCCAAAGGTCCTAAAACACACAAAATTTGGCATAAAATATAATGTGACATTTATTCTCATGGCAAAATTTTGAGGTAGATATGAGATTAAACTTGAAATCTGGTGAATGTAGCACTATGATTAACTTTAAGGTTTTGGATATGGATGTATAGCTAATATGTGTTACCAATGTGCCATCACCATTTAGAAATTTAACTTTCCTAGATCTAAAAGCACATGAAACAATCGAATACAAGCATGAAAAATTTGTAATAATACGGTTGCTAACACCAAAATCAATTATCCAACATTTTTTTAGGAAGTTGGATGTACTTGCCAAGTAAACCTGGATATCTTAATTGTTGTTTAGGAACTGCATGAACCGCTGATAGTCTATTTTGGTGGTGAAAACGTAATCAAAGTCTTTGGTTACCAAATTGGCCTTGCTTTCTTGTTTGTAGTTTCTATGCCCTAGTGGAAAACTATGCACTTTGTAGCATTCCTTCTTTTTGTGGCCATACCCCTTGCAATAGTCACATTGCAGGCCCATCTCTCGATAGCATTTTTCCTTTTTATAACCCTTTTTTTTCCACAAAGGCCACCTTTGTCATTATGCTCACCTTTAAATGATTGATCTTTTTGCACTTCCTTTAGTGTAAATGACATATCGTTTGTTGCAAGTTGTTAAGTGCTTGAAGGTGTGCTTGTTGTAATAGCTCCTAACCTGCCTCCTAGGTTTGTTGTGCTCATCCAATTTTTTGCCGTAATAAAAGTGAATTCTTCGATCATCTTCCCTACCATGCTCTAGTGATATTCCACCTTACAAACCATGGAATAGGTCTTTAAAAGGTTTAGAAGAGGTTGCATCATCAGAATTTTCTCCTGGAAAGTCAAATAACAATCGTTGAGTCTTTAAAGAAATTGATAAAAGTGCATCTCCTTATCGTGCTCCCTCCATGGCTAGAAAGTGACCATCTAAGGCCTTTTAAACTCAATTAAGGAGGCATACTTGTTCCAAAAATGCTTCAATCAGCCAAAATACAAAGAAATTGACTTGCCCCCTCAATGAATTAAGCATAATTCAATGGTCAAATCATAAAGCCTAGATGAATCCACTTGGTGGTACTAGCCATGCAATTCTAACCATATTTTGGCCATAATTCAAGTGTAGATTAGCTCATCATGGATGTGGTCGGCAATTAAGTTCAAAATCCAATGCCAACAAAGGTCATTGCAACGCTCCCAGTGCTTTCAAGTTGGCAAACAACATTTTAGTATTGTGAATGACCTGTCAACAAATTTGAGCTTGTTTTTAATTACAAGGGCAATCATCATTGTTTCAAACCAGATGGTGTAATTAGAGGTGCCCTACAGCATTACCCCAACAAGTGCCATTGGATTAGTGTACCTACCACCAAATAAAGAGGATCAACATAATCAAGGTTTTGCACTCATCCTCTAGTGTCCGAATTGGGATTCTAGGGTGGTGGAGTAAGTAAAGGAGTTTGTGGAGGGATCTAATTTAATGTGCAAAAGCTTCTACCACTACTTTAGAATGGTGGAACATAAGGCAGAACCTTGCCAGATTCTACCATCGTGGTGGTTATGCCAAAACGTTGTCGTTTTGAGCTTTAGACAAGAGAAAATGGCGTCATTTCAACATTGCTGTTGTTGTTGTTGAGTGATGCGATGTTGCTCAACTAAGATGCAAGTGGCATCATTTGATGACTTATGTTAGGAATATTTTTATTCCACTATTATTTTGATGATGATAAAAAGAAATAAAGGAAATATTTCATGAAGGTGTATTTTTTATGTGACAAATATCTTAATGATAATGTTTAATTATCTTTCATGATTTATGTGTTAAAATTATAATAATCATATTATAATTTAAAAAATTGTTAAACAGTTATTAAGAAGAACAATAATGCTATCATTATTTGTCTTAATATAAGAACAATAATGCTTGAATATTTTTGTAGGGCAAATGGACCATAAAGATGCAACCTAGCGCAACCATAATGTAGTCCACAACATTGGGTCCACATGTGTGTGATCCATGTAATTGCAGTCCAAGATTGCCAAGCCCGAAAGCATAACATGGTGTGCAACCTAGTTCAAAATCAAAGCTGTGCGCGACCTAGTTTCTAATTAAGATCCATATGCCTTTCGTGTCCTAGATCTAATAGTGATTTGCTTTGTATACCTAGACACACGCACAACCTATCACACAATCTAGAAGCATGTTACAACCTATGAGGGCGCAACCCAACCTTCTTCACCAGAGACCCACGTGACCTAGCAAACACCTGCTCGACACTGTTTGCGAACACCTTTGAGATTCGTCTCCAACAAAAGCTCCAAAAATGGCAAAAGATACATCATTTTGAAGGTATCGAAGAGCAGAAGAGATCTATGAACTAAAATATGCAACCCATTGCTCAGAGAAGATCAAATCAAGCATAACCCACAGTGTTCTTCATGACCCACTACTCGATTTGATTGGAAGAAAAATTGGAAGTAGATTAAAGTGTTTTAAAAGCCAAAATCATAGGGGTTTGTTAAGCAAAAAGGTGAACTATTGCTTTGTGAAGTACCTATGAAGATTTGCTTCAAGATTGAAAAGGATTGTAGAAGATTCTTGTTGAAATCTAGAAACCCGACTCATGACCCGAATGAGCTTTGTAAGACCCAAGCTGAGAAACTAATCAAAACAATGCATTTTGAGAGAGTTTTTGAATCATAATAAAGAAGCAACTCACCCCTAATACTTTGTCCCTCCAACGGCATGAAAAGCAGTTACACATTCTCTTTAAAGGGAAGAAAAATCAAAGGAAGTCAAAATGGCTATTTTCTCTGAGGTTTGACATAAAAGCACATCTCTTTGCTTTACAATATACAACACACAAAATTCTATTGAGCTTGATTATCTAAAACGAGGTGAGATTGTGAAGCTTGAGCTGATTTTAAATCTTGGTGAAATTCTTCTCCTCTATTATTCTACAAGATTGCTTGAGATTTCTACTTATATATGTTCTGATTAAATTCTAAGTATTATTGTGCACATATACTTATTTGTAAATCTGAAACCCTAACTCTATTATTATTTGGGGGTTTCGTGATTAGGGATTGATTTGTTATCTGTTATCTTTAGAAAGCCCTTAGCTTAGCAATTTCCCTTATACATTTTATATCTAAAGGGAATTGCTTGAGTTTGTAAAAGGTTTGAGAAACCTTAAGTTGTTGTTGATGTGTGTTGAGGCACACATTTTATTGTAATCCTTGTTGGAAGGATTGTATGTTGTGGGAGAACGTTTTCTCTTAATTAGTGAGTAAAGTAGACTTCAATCAATTGGATTGAAGGAAGAAGAGGGTGGATGTAGGTGTGAAGGCCGAACCACCATGGTAAAATCTATGTTTATGTGTGTTTATGTTTGTTGTTTGTTGATGTTCATTTGTGTGTCTTAGAAACCAAGTTAATATACTTAAAGCTCACTAACCAATTCAACCCCCCTTCTTTGTTGGCCATTGTACCTAACTTATGGTGTCATTCGCATTAAAGAACGAAACATTGTCGATTATAACTAAGGAACAAGAGACAACGTTGTTTGGATCACTGTCTTCACTGGATTGTTAGAGTTACTGAAAAGGCCTTGAAACAAAGAGAAAAGATTGGAAAAAAGACTAGTATAGTTTGAGTGGAAGCATTTCTTTAGAATCAAAAGAAAACAAAGAAAAAACATAGGGTTTTAAACTTAAGCTCTCGATGCCATGTCAAAATGTTGGTAAGAAAAAAGCATTTGTGGGTAAAAGCTTTTTTTATTGATAAACAAGAAAAAACCCTTTTGATAGAAACAAATTACAATGGGAGAATCATTCCCACGTTAGAAATTTTAGTTTACAAAGTGATTCTATATATAGAGAAGAGAAGGAAGGAAGCTCAGTGATGCTGTGAGAGAAGAGTTATGTGTGGAAGACTTTTGGTTCTCTATTGTGTTGTAGATTGTGTGCCAGAGGAGGGGACTTGCAAGCCGTGTGCTAGAGGAGGACACTTGCAGACTATGTGATAGGGGAAGAAGACTTTGGGGCAAAGGAAGAAGACCTTTGGGGCAACATGTCATATTTGAACAAGTTCAAAGGTTAGTCTAGTCCCTTTGTCTTCTGATTCCATCTTGTGTACTTGTTTTCATTTTAGGCCATTTAAAGGACATAAACATTGTTCCATGTGAGCGGTTTTCCCATTGAAAAGGTGTAACATAACTAAAACAAACATTTTTTATTTTTTGTTTTCTATTTTTTCAAAAAGGTTATTAGTCAAAACTTGTTTGGTGAAATTCTAAATGCAAGTGAACATGTCGAACAAGTAATATAATGATGAGAAAGATATTGCCCCACAGAGAGTGGTGATTACTAAACCAACTAATTACTAACGATGAATAACTCCTAAAGTTTATCTAACAAATCTAAATGATAGATGATAGATTAACTAACTAAATTTAAGAAAACTAAATACACGAAACATGTTACAGCATTTGATTTTACCATAACTACTATATATGAATTTCAATTATTTATGCTTGCAAAAGTGATAATACTCATGTGATGGCAAAATCTCCTAATTTATTCACAATTCTATGTCTAGGTAGAGCAAACCTATTTAACTTATTAATTCACTATATCTTTATATGTGAATTGAAATAAACCAAATGCAGTAAGATCTATGAATATTCTCAATTTATACCAAAAGCCACACAAACAATATGGTATATCTATATTTATATATAATTTATGGTTACACATTATAAGAAGCAACTTCATATCATCTCTTGTCAGTCTCAAACATACAAATTAGATCATTTAAGTGATAGCTAATCACTTAAAAGCATTAAACACAATAACATGTAACTTCACATAAACAAAATATCTTACAAAACATAACAATCATCAGATTCATACAATCATAATTAGGTTACATCATAACTCTAACAAAAGTAAACTAAAACATAATGAAATAATAAGGAAGAACAATAATAAGAATTAAACAAGGCATCTTGAATAAAAAAATAAGAAGTTTGTCACTTTTTTTGTCTTCTCTTCAAGAAAACCTTGAATTCATTGCCTCTCCCTTGAGTTGTATGTTGACATCATGATATGTATCATTGACAATCTTCTCCTCAACATCATCTTCTCCCATTTGCTTGCCACTTGTTAGGGTCATTGCCTCTATGGTATCTAAAGGGCTTTTCTCCATATCACTAGGCAAAAGTCTCTCCTCTCTCTCTAAGATCATATCATGATGTCAACATACAACTCAAGGGAGAGGCATTTGCTTGCCACTTGTTAGGGTCATTGCCTCTACAGTATCTAGAGGGCTTTTCTCCATATCACTAGGCAAAAGTCTCTCCTCTCTCTCTAAGATCATATTGATCAACTAATCCATTTGCACCTCTAATTTTTTTATTAAAGCTTCTTGTTTCTAAAATCTTGTTTCATTATTCTATATCATCTTGGCGACCATATCTTTTAAATTAGGCTTCTCCTTTTCTCTTTGCTTAAGTATTAGTGGCAATCTCATCTCATTTTGGGTTATTCTATGAAAACTTTTGATAGTTGTCCCATCTCGGATTGTACACGTTGGAGTAAGGATCATTGTGTGACCTACTCAAAATCCCGACAAAATTAGCATATTCATTATATTAAGTATAAGGGTTACCTACTTTACATTCCATGCTTGCATATCCCCCACCACGAAATTCATGTTCTCTGCTTTGAATTCTCACAACTAGAGTACTTAGGTTGTTTATCTTCTTATTGAGCACTTCCAAATGTGTGCACATTGCAGTGAAGATATCTATTTCATGGACTCTACTTGCTTGATGCATTGGTAACCTCTTAGTAGACCATTGATAGCTATTGAATGCCATCTCCTTTAGAAGGTCACATGCCTCTTCTGGTGTTTTGCTATGCAAGGCCCCTCCTGCAGCTGCATCAATTATAAAATAGAGATTTATAATAGACCCATTATAAAAAGTTTGTACTTGTAACCCTATGGGTAGTCCATGATGTGGACATCTCTTCAAAAGTTACTTAAATCGTTCCTAAGCTTCATACAATGATTCATTGTCTATTTGCATAAAAGTAGTAATATCGTTATGCACTTTTGCAAATTTCACAAGAAGAAAGAACTTACCAAGAAATTTATAAGCCAAATCATTCCATGTAGTGATTGATTCTGCAGAAAAATAAGAGAGCCAATTTTTAGCTTTATCTCTAAGAGAAAATGGAAATAGCCTTAACCTAATAGCATTATCTATGACTCCATTATATCTAATCATATCACATATGTGAGCATTCATATCCTTGTTTGGTAGCCCAAAGTTGCAATGAGTTTTGAAACATCTAAATAAGTGTTGGTTTGATCTCAAAGTGTTTTGCATGACTTGCAGGCCTCTTAATACTTGATGTGGCACTCCAAATATTAGTGTAGCATAGTCTTTCAAAAGTCTACATGTACTATCATTTCCCTCCATCTTTGTTGCTTAATTTTTTAGCGATAGCAATTTAACAAGGAAAAAAAAATTCTCTTTTTTTTTTCTTCAAGGAAAAAGAATGTAATAATAAAGCAAAATAAAAAATAAAACCTAAAAAAATGATTCTTTTCTCTTTTTGTTTTTTAAATAATTAAAAAATGATTTTTTTATACTAAAAAAATGCTAAATTAAACTTAGAAGCCATTGGGTATTAATATTAATTAGCAATAAACAACCAATACTTAACAATGGCACTAAAAACTTTTTTTACATGTCCACTTGAAGTTTTATTCTTCTTTCTTGTCCATTTCTTGATCCCATAAAAATTGGTACCAAAGTTTGTTGACCACAGCGATTGTTTCTTTGAAAAAAAAAAAAAAAAAAGTTCTCCCCTCTACGGGTGAAGATAGATAAGAAAGTAGGCACAAGAAGACCAATATCAAACACAAACGTAATTTTAGCAGCCAAGTTTTCACAAATGATTCAAAGCTCATAAAAAGAAATTTTAGTACTTTATGAAAGCAAGATTTTGGGTTCCTGTTAAGCAAGAGTTAAGGTTCAATGTAAATTCAAGAAAAAACATTTTGGTTTTGACACCCAATATCCAACACAAACGTAATGCCAAAGACTAGACTACTAGAAACATTCAAAATTCACCATCCCATTATACTAGCACTGAGAAGGCTTCCAGGAGCATGGGAAGATGAGTTTAAAGAATACTGTGATCAGGTAGCGGCGGGCTTGCTATAATCTTTGGGGGCTTTTTCTTTGCAGGGATAATAGGCGTTCAAAGGGGATAAGAGAGGGACAGAAAAGGGTTGACCTTTAACGTCAATTGTGGAAACACGCAGACAAGCAAAACAAAAACAAAAAGTGGCTACCAGAAAGCTGGCAAATAGGCTTAACTTCAATTGCACATCAATGATTACAAACAGGAGAGCTATAGAAACAGGAGTGGAGTAGGCTTCTTATTCAGAATTGGCATGTTATGAAGAGGACAAAAGGTTACTTAGGATATGGCTTTTGATTTGAAACGAGCACACAGGACAAGATTAAAGAACAAGGATATGCTTATGAGATACAAAGGAAGCCCTCATAGCTACGAGGGCACTGCTTATAAAGCTTTTACTACTAAGACTTGAAAAGTCCTAACTTTTCAAGGGAAGCCCGGATATCATCATTCCCACATTCTTCAGCTGTCTGAACAATATTTGAGCTGTCAGCTGGCGTGACATCCGAAAGTGGGTAACTTCGGTTAGCATGAAGTTGGTTGATGGCACTGCTACAGGTTCCCTTTAATATTACACTTTTGTGCTGCCCACCAAGCAATTCTTCATAATCCGTGTCCCCACATTCTCCAGCAAAAACTACCATCTTGGATAACTCCACACCCCAGCGAACATAGAGATACCTGAAGAAAGAGTTGTTGAGTCATTAAATACCAAGAAAAAGATACTTCAAGTTTTTGGTTAAGGATGTTAAGCAAGGACGTTACAGACTTTGATACATATGTGGGTTAAAACAGCCATGAGGAGAAGCTCAGACATCAACACTATGAAACATGCACTGGACCAATTCCATTGCACAATGGGTATCCCCAAGTACCTCCAAACATTGTTGATTCAACCAAGAAAGAACAGGCTGTTGCCAATTCAATTGTCAAATTGAAGCAACTAGTTCGCTAGTCAACTTTGCTTTCACATAAATGAAAGTGAGAAAATGTATCTATTACTCGACAGAAACAAAGGAAGAAACTTATAACAAGATTGGAAGACAGGCCACTCACATTACCTGAACCTTTACACCAAAACATGTCATGTTTAATAGCTAAGTACAAGACATGTTTGCAGTGCATTACTAATGCAAACGTTGAGCAAGTGATTTATTGGCATGAAAATTCATAAGAAATATCACTCTAGAAAGAAAGAAAGAAAGAAAGAAAGAAAGAAAGAAAGAAAGAAAGAAAGGTTCTAAGTTATAAGAATGTACAATATCATTCAGATAATATAAATATTCCACCACCTATAAAAACAAACGAAAAGAAAAGGAAATACCTGAGGGCTTGGGCACGTGATGCCAATAACGGAATCACATTGATCCTTGTCCCGTTTTGACAATAAATAACATGGCAACGTAGAGCTTGAATCCTCAGATACTTCCTGAGTTCCTTAACAGGGGGCACCTAAATATCAAAAGAAAATAATGATCAATTTGAAACCGCTGGAGACATTTTATGAATAATAAATAGCATATGATAGTTTCACCCTCAATTTAAGATATGAATTGTTCTCATTCAGCAATCCAACAAGTAAAACCAATATGTACCATTCCTGGGTTTTGCACTTTAAAAGCGTAACAATAGTTGGTTGACAGTTTTTCAGCCGAATTAACCAACTGTTGATCACTCCCAGCCTTTTTATCAGTGACAGAAGCTGCCCAACGAACTAAAGTCTTCCTCAGCCCTTCTCCACCCCAACGGTATTCAATATGCGAGTGGTAATAAAAGTCAACCACAAATGGGCCATCCTCCAGATTAAGAGATGAATAGTAGAGGTCACTGCCACTGTTGCAAATAAAAGCATCAAAATCATTAGGGCTCAAACCCCCTGAGACCAGCAATGAGTGTATCTCTGATATGGTCAAGGATGTTGATAATATGAACCCTATAGAGCCTTCACTCCTTTCCTTTTCAGCAGCTTCAAAAATCTTTCTGATGTTTTGGAGAAGATCTGTAGTATTACAGTCCAAAGCTATGACAAACAGATGTTTCCTCTTCCTCAATGCTGGAAATCTACCAGCATTCTCTATAGATCCAGCCTTTCGTGCATCCTTTGAAATGCCTTTCGACCATGTCAAAACAGCATTCTCTATTTTGCTGCTTCTATCAGTAGCATTTCCTTCAGATTCTAAAGAATTATCATTTCCACCAGACCCGCCCTTCTCCCCATCTAATGAAAGTTTTAAGTTCAAAGATATATCCTGTAGATCTCTTAAGGAATCTCCGGGTGACTCTGATTCTGAACTTTCATCTCCATCGTCATTCCTTTGCCAATGTGGCTGCCTTGGTCTGAAACTAGCTATTCGAGATAGATAAGTCTTGCAATGCTCTGGCCAAGAAAATAGGTGAATATTTTTTAGACCATTCAGACGACATCTTGCCCAAAGCTGCTTATCAGCCACAAGCTTTAGAAGAGCATCTGCAATAGACTGCTGATCATGGGGATCAACAAGAAGACCATTGTCAAGTACCTGAGAAGAGACCTTACATTAGCCTTGGAACAGCAAAATGAAATCTCTTACATAATGTCCAACTCTATATTAGCTTGGGACAGTTGGGTGGAACCTCCTCTATTCGTCTAATACAACCAATGAATTGGCTTACCCGATGTATATCAACAGGACCTCCATTTTTGGTGGCAACAATTGGCAAACCATAAGCAGTTGCCTGTTCCAAAAGAAGAGAAGAAGTTATATTGGTTCTCAACTATGATTAGCCATAGAAACTAAATTCTTCACAAGTAGAAAGCAAGCACCTCAATTAGAGTAAGTCCAAATGGTTCAATGAAAGCTGGATTAATGAAAACCCCCTGCATTAAAATTGAATCAGAATTGAAAATTCGAGCCAAAAAAAGAAAAAAAAAAAAAAAAAAAGGAACATATCCATGTACATCCCCATCAAAGTGCATACCAAAGTTAGAAAGAAACTCATTGATCATCTTAGAATGCATATGATGACTAAATAACATTAAAAACAGATGTTACTTTGGAGTTCTAATAAACTAAATTGTTGAACAAAATTGGTCATTGTTGATATCAAATAAAAATAGCATGCAGTTGTGAGATGCATAATATGTAGTTCCCGGGACTTCAATGAGTTTGGTTGAAGGAGCCAAAAGAACAAACATATAGTTAGCAGATATCACGCTGTACAGGTTATAAGGTGGGATGTCCCTGACATGTCATTTTCTTTTCTAATTAAAGCTTATGGCTATATGATCTCTAATCTGAATCTGATATATAAACTAAAAGGAGTACCTTTGTTTTTGCTGCTAGACGATAAATGTCAGGAACGTCAGATTGTTTGTGGTGTTTGGGGTATGCCACTTGACCATAGAGATCAAACTTGTCAATAAGCTTAAGCACTGAGAGAAGAACAGAAGAATTTGTGCTTGGCATTTCATCAATTCCATCACGATTACCCATAATTAGTGTCTGCATATTAAAGAGAGGAAGAAAGGTGCAGGAAAAATTGAATCAGAAACAAATACGATTGGCATTTCTTCACCAAACAAGTCTCATGAGGTGATTTGACATACAAGGTTAGCAAGCTCCCTGAGTGGTCGGCATTCTCCAAATGCTTTGACCAACGTTGTAATATTCTTCTTGGGGTCTGGTCTAGCAAGGGCAAGAATCATAGGTTTGCGAGGATTGGTAAAGAAGCGCATTATCTGCAAAATCGAAATTTAATGATTGACATGAATCTGGTAACCAAATAAACTATGAGAACATAAAACCTGGCCTTAAGCACATTATGCAAATCTTGGATTCTGTTGAGAAGCATTAAACAAAAAAGGAATAACTTCAACCTCGGACCAGATATGTGGGTCTGGAGAAGCAGGATGTTCCTCATTTCCTTCTGTCTCACCCTCCATATCACCATCCTGGGGAACAATATGGTGGAACTCCATTCCAGGAGGAATTGGCTACAGAGGCATACAAAATCAGAAGTATGAGTAAGAAATTAACATAGAAAAATTAGCATAACATGACTTGAACAGGAAACCTTTTACGTACAAGAAGCTAAATATTACTTTGTATTGGATGGTAAACTACGTTGCCCATCTGCCTAATCAAATTAGGACCTGCTTTTCAGTCTACCAGAGGCCATTTGTAATTTACCAGACAAAGCGACCAGCCAGATTTTTCCAAGCTACGTTCACATGTTTTTACATGAATTTTCTATATGAGGCAATTCACTAAGGATCTGTTTCTTTAACTCAACTGTAAAGACAGCTCAGCGTCCATTCAGAACATTGACAACAGTTAATTTTGACTCACCAATTTGATAATCGAGAAAAGCAACAACTGGTTCCACCAGAGCATAAGAGATAACCCATACTTACTGCCATGCGAGGCATGAACCTGCCATAACAGCTCACATTACGCTTGATCCTAGCCCGTAGTTTACGCTCCAGCACTGGATCAAAACCATCATACAAACGCCATTGCTCCTCTATCTCCTGTCTAGTGCTAGTTATCACCATTTCAGAGGCATCAAGGGTTAATTCCTCTGCCTCTATCCGACGCCAAATTTTGTATGTTGTGTTTATCTCATCCCTGGATAAACGGCCCTGCTTTAAAAGTTGTTCCAACTTGTCTCGGCCAAGTGAGTGGCCGGTAAAAAGCATTGGCACATTTAAGGCACCAGATAGAAGTGCGGCAGAGTCACCAGCATCTGCATAATGCCCATGAATAGCAACAGGCCAGATTGGATGCCCACCGCCAATCTGCTCACCCAAAGCTTTGGAGACCTGTATTATATGGTTTAGTGCACCATCAACAAATTCAGGAATGTAGGGCCACAGAAGTTCCTTGGGAATGTATTTATCTTTTGGACCAAATGGTATACGAATAATATAGGAACCACTGCTCTCCCCCACATCATCCATAAAACTTTCTGGGTCTCTTTGAGTCAGCATCTCTGTGGGTTCACCATAACTCCAATCTACTTCTGGTGAAGATACTTGTCTAGTCAATAAATCGACCCGATACACCCCTGGCATTGAGCCCAAGGCCCTAGCAAGTTCAACAACGTACTTGACCTAAAAGGATAAAACCACGATCAAATCAGCACCTATACATTGTACACTTTATAAAAGCCCCAAAGAAACAACTATTATAGGATCAGGAGCAACTTACAAATATTATATTAAAGAAAAATGTAGTTACCTGACCCCCAGTATCAGAATCACGACCAAGCTCCATATTTTCACCCCTTACAAGACCATGAAGGCTGCACAGATACTAGTTGTCAAAAATGATAACAGACAATTTTGTAAAATGGAGTGACCAAAGTTCGTATACCTCAACATTGAGCAATTCATTTATGTCAGTGATCATTACAGCATGCTTAGCATCTTTTAATTTCCCTTCAGCGGCAAAACAATTGAGGTTGAAGAACGGTTATATTCTTTCATTAGGTACATAAAATGGAGCTGAAAGCAATTTTAATGACAATGTGATAAAGAAACACTAGCTATTCCATTCACAACACTGTAGAAGGCCAAATTTGAAAAATGCAAGCGTTAAAAAATTCAGTCCATGCCTTATAAGTATTATGTATAATTTTTTTCCTTTCTGTTGACTGGCCCATGTTTCCATTGCATCAGCAGAACTAATTCTTGGCAATCTGCCTCTGTTGCTCTCACCACCATGCGCTGAAACATCACTGACTACATCTCCCTTCTCTCCCTCCGATAAGTCTTCTGACATGTCTGCAGTTGCTTCCCTGCGGCCTCGCTCCCGTTCAAGACGACGCTTAGCCAGTCTCTGGGCTTCTTCTCCCTCGAGCTACAGAAAAGAAAATAATAGCTGACACCAAAACATGCAGTTTTCTTTACAAATAAATAGGGAACTCATATTTTCCCATAATGTGTTTTCTTGGGGCTAAATATTTTTCACTCATCAACCAAATACACAGTTACGATCTTCAAAATAGGACCATCTAACTTTTAATCATAGTATATTTAGTTGTGAAAGACTGGCTATGTAATAATTGGCCACTAAGACAAATAGGACCACAAATCAAGACTCCTCTGAAGCACTAAAACCACAAATCGACGAAAAATCAAACTACTCAGTTACCAATTCTTTTATTCTGCGATAGGACACGATATCCCAAGTTCACAACAAGAATTTCTAGGTTTCCTACCCTCCTACAAGTTTAAATAGAACACTAACTTCTTCAAGATGACTACGACTATCTGTGTTAGGCTGGGTGTCGGCACTTGGGGATTCCGAAAAAGGAGAACAAAGTTGACAAAACGTAATACCATAAGGGGATCAGATCACAACAAAAATTAAACCCCTATCGGTAACAGTAAGCAAGCAATCAATCAGAACTAATGCTAGTTCATAAACTTCTGCATCAAAAACTCTTATCACCCTACTAAGCCCGCTAACTACCGGGAAAAAAAAAAAATACAACAGATATGCGCATAAAACCCATCGAGCACCTTCACCTTCACTTCATATGCATCAAAAGTTTTTGTTGCAACCAAACTGAAGGTCACTCCAAATCTAGAAAATTTTCAATCACAGAAAGCAAGGCAACTAAATCCCGGAAGCGACATGAACGAGAAAGAAAGGCATGGATTTAGGGGACCGCGGGCCGGGTGGGGGGAACCTGCTTTTTCTGGCGAGCCAAGTTCCAAATCCTCCAGCACATATTCTCCAACCTCGTATTCCTCTCCTGAGGACTCCTCGTCGCCGCCGCCTGTGACACACCATGTCGCATATATAGAAGAACAAAGAAACTCGGTTATCACAGAGACACATAAAGACAGTCACTGAAAGAAAGAATCGTAAGCTTATATGCGAAATTCAGAAGTGTGCACACACCCGAACCCAGGAGCGGTGAAGATCGGTCTCATCGAAGCCGGTGATGACCTCCTCGACAAAGTAGCGGGTGGGGCTGAAGTGGCCTCGCTCTCTGAGCAGCAGAGAGGACTTGACATCGTCTAACCCCGGACCCACGTCCAGAATAGCTTCTAGATAGCTGTTTATCCAATCGTTTCCGGCCATTCTCGACCTCTCCGAGATTTGCTCTGATCTGCCCAGCTCTCTTGGCGAACTTACGAGAAACAAGGAGACAAAAGGACAGACCGTTTAAACAGAACCAAGTGTTCGCCTGTGACCTTTTTATGGCACGCTCTTTACCGCTACGTAAAGGACAAGGACCTTCCCGAGGCAAGCAGAGAGGCTTTTATCGATGGGGTTCTAAAATCAATCTTCCCGGGTGTAGCTGCTACAGAAAACAAAAAACCAAAATAAATAAGATTTGTTTAGGTTTTGAAGCCTCAGTCTTCAGGAGCCACATTCACCGCTCAGACTCTCTCGTGGATCCCATCTCATATTCGGTTCCGAAGATCCCTACGTATACACGCATTCTTTGACTGCCGTGCCCGAGAAGGGACATTTTGGCTGCGTTTGGGGCCGGTGAGCATGGCCAGCAGCGATAGGATAAGCAACCATGTCACACTTTGTCGAGCACGCCTCGGAAAATACTTGCCATACGATCGGTATCCTCTGCTACTCAGAAGGTTATACCCTCCGTCACTCTCGTGATTACAGTTTTGTTTCGTTTATCCGCTCGTGATCTTTCTTCCAAGAATAGAATCAAGCAAATATATCATGTTATATGAATATAATAGTATATTATTCTTATATATATAAATATTTTTTTCTTTCTTATAAATATTTTTTTTGTATAAATCTTCTAACATAACTTTAAAGTTTAATATTAGCTGTTAAATACTCATTAAATCCAATATAAAAATATCTCTTGCGATTAGAAAACAAAAACTTTTCGATACAAATGGAAGAAGCAACAACTTTGAAGAGGACGGCCTCTTTGATTTTTCAGTACAGGTCTTTCGAGTTGTTTGTGGAGTTTGATAATTGGTATAGCTTCATGATTAGAGAGAGAAGTCTGGAGAATTATTCCCGTAATATGCTTTGGAGGTTGATCCCCCCACACTTTTGACAAGCACCCACTTTCCTTTTGGCTTTTTCGTACTTTTTGTTTTCCCAGATCTCCAACCCTTCCGAAATACCCCCGATCCAACCTTCAGTCACTCATTTACAGTAGCTAATTTTATTAGGTCGAATTTTGTACTTGGAACTCAATTTAAAAAATATCTTAAGAATTTGGAGAAAGTTTTTTTATTTAAATTTAACCATAATTTTTTTTTCTTTGGTGTTTTCCTACATATTGAAAAGTTATCCTAATAACAATAATGCCATGCAAATAACGGGTTTGAAGTAAGACCTCATTTGAAACTTAAGCCTCTCTAATATGATGTTAAAAAAATTAAATCTCAATTCAAAAATAAAAAGAAACTTCATTTAAACTTAATCATATATTTTCTCTTTTTTGCTGTGAAACTCAGCCTCTAACAAATTCCAATATCAATTGATTGACTTGCCCTTTCAATTTTTATTTTTATTCTACAATTTTATTTCAATTATTTGAAAACTAAATCATTTCCAAAATGTCTATCACAAGTTTCTCCATGTAAGACCAAACAGGTAGAAGCCCTTTCTCCTATCTATAAATAATGATCAAATGTTGTTAGGCGGTTAGACAGGAAAACCGTTAGCACATACGTGTCAAATGCCTGATGGGTCAGATTTAAGCTCAAAGGTTCTACTGTTGTATTAATATAATAGATGCAACCTTGTTTGATGTAGGCAACATCTGCTTATTGTATTGAAAGAAGATGATTAAATTAAATATGTTTCAAAGGACTTCTATAATATTTCTAAGAGAGCCACTGCTGACATGTTTGCATAATTTTATTTTGAAAAAATAGCGAGAGGTGGCGGAAGATGAGTGGTAGAAATAAAGTTGTTCGAATCCCACCACACAAATGTAAATTGATTAGTTACTTAAAACTTAAGTACAGGGGTTGAGAATAGGCCACGGACAGGAAACAAAGGAGATGCCTTAAATATCTGGAAGAAAAATTGAAGCTTTTTCTTCAAATTTGAACCCGACTGGTAGCGTTGCTTTAGACCAAATTGTGATCAGAAAAACAAAATGAAAAGAACTAGTTTATCTACTTATCCTTAGCTAGAAACCGCCACAGAAGGTTTTAGGACTTTTCTGTTTATATATTGAACGCAGATTTGGCTTCTACCGACTCACATGCAAAATTGGCGAAGGAAATTGGATAAATTCGGTGGATCTGGGATGTGTTGTGGTCCGCCAAAATCACCAGAATATCTGTCGACACTAGAAAAATAAGTTTATATTTTACATTATTTAAAGATTTTTTGCTTGATGTGAAATTTTCACTTTAATATTCCATCACATATAATGTTTACTTGAAAATTTTAAAATTGAATAGAAGAAACGAATCAATCTAAATTGTAATAAAATATAAATAAATTAGAGTCAAACTTAAAATTTAACTTAAAATTTTAAAATATTATTTATTTCAAAATTTATCTTACATAAAATTCTTGTCTGCATCGTGACCATATCTTTTATCTAAATCTTATGTGGATAGCCTGGTCGTACATTTGACAAGATGGCGATGAGAAGTTTCTGAACATTATTTAGACTGCGAACTTAGGGTGCAGATGCCACTGGTTTTCGGAACCACAAAGATTTCGACGGTTTGGGTGCGGGCGCTGAACCATTTCTTTTTCTCGTTTGGAGTGAGGCCAAGCCATCGTAGGCTCTAGTCCACGTTCAATTCAAATCCAGCCCTCTAGAGCATCATTAGAATGGGCTTTGCAGTCCGGCGGTCTTAGAGCAGGAAGCAGTGCATTTGGGCCCCAACAGTCTGCCTCGCTTTGCTTGATCCAAATTAGAGTAGTAAATTTCGAGAAAACTCCATCAATTTGACCTCATCGGGTTCCGCAATTCATCGTCAAATTCCAATGCCTGAAGCAGTCTCATCATTTTTGGGACTAAAACGTGTTTTTTTTTTCTTAAGCCTTTCATACACAATACACTTGTAAAGTATGGTATAAGTCTATTTATAAATTAAACTTAAAAACACAAATCTTTTCCTAAATTAGAAGAATGATTATGTAGGCTCTTCACTCCATGTTCACTGTGACATGTCTTTAATTGATAAACCGATTTTCGGATACAATAACTATTTCCTTTCTTTTTTTTTTGTTCCTTAAAAGAATTGTTTCCTCGACCTGTCCAACTCATAATAATTGTTCACTTTGGGAATACTTAAGTAGGATGGTCTTTAAGATATTATTGCGTGTGTTTTCATCATCCAGGAGGCTTTCTATTGTTAATATTTTTCAATACGCACATAAAATTCGTGGCACTGCCACATCACTAGGGCCACACCACAAATGCCATGTCATCACATTGATGTGATTTGTAGTGGGCAAAGAACAAGCTAGGTTTATAATAAATTGGAGCAAAGTAATTGATAGGGATTTTCGAAATTTAAAGTGTAGGAAAGGTAAATGGCAATGAAATTTAAATGCAAAATTTAAAAGTGTAGATATTTAAGGACAAAAATGTAAAGGCTAAAGATTAAAAGTGCAAGAATTTAAAGACATAAAATAAAGATACGAAAAGTAAAGAATAAGGAAAAGTAAAAACTTGAATGTTAGAAAACTCTCTTTTTTTATCTAAGATATTTGTTTACAAATTAGTTCATAACCCCTATTTATGGAGAGTTAGGGCACATGAAAAGAAAATAAAGCATAAAGTGTAGTCAATAAAACCCTTTTGAACTTACAAAATACTAAATGTAATCTTTCTAGAACTGACAAAATAATAAATGTGGCCCTTTCAAAATAATAATTAATTAATTTTTTTTTTTGGGTGACTATTTTGAACACTTCTTAAAATGTCTCTTTATAGTATAAACCCTTTGGACTAGCATTTTTATCTTTTGACTAGGTTAATTGGACTTGGACCTAATAAAGGATATTGTAGCCTTAATTCTTTGATATAGGAACTAATAACACTTAGGCCTTTTCATTAGCTTATGCCTTAGATGGAACATTGGATGCATCCATATCACAAATTTTATCCACACTAGACAAGCTCTTGCATAGGAGAGCTCATGATGCAACATGTCAACCTTCACAAAATGACTTAGATTTGTGTGGACCAATTTTCTTACAAATTGAAAGAAGGCCATTGGAGTAAGTACAAAGAAGCTTAAAGTTCATCGAAGAACACCAAAGATGTATGCTTAAAGGCTCAGAAGAAAGAAACTTTCGTATTAACACTTGCTCAAAAACTATAGTAAAAGCCCTACCTACCTTTATATACAATTCAAAAAGAAGTAGGCCTATATGAATGAGTCAAGCCCAAGCCTAATAAACAAATGTAAATCATGGTCCACAACACACTAATAGCTAACACTCGCTCTCAAGCTCAAAATGTGAAGATGGTGACTTATGCCAATTGAGCACTCCAAGCTTAGATAACAGATTTTGGTCTTATTTACTACATAATTTCTTAGTGAATAAGCTTGCAGGTTGTTCTTTGGTGTTCACATATTTGGTTTGAATGATACATTATTGTAGCTTTTTTCGAATAAAGTGAGAACATACTTCAATGTGCTTCATCTATTGATAAAATATCAAGTTTGCAACTATATGTCAAGATGCTTCAGTATCAAAATGTAAAAGGACAAGATGGGGCACATGAACTGTAAGATCCCTAAAAAGACCAATAAGCCAAATGATCTCACAAGTTGTATACCTTAAAGCTTTGTATTCTAATTTTGCATATGATTTAGAGACAATCAACTACTTCTTGGTCAACCAAGAAATAGGTGAATCACCTAACTTGATACAATATCCTATAACACAACATTTGATATAGGACAAGTCGCATAGTCTGAATCATAATAGGCAACTAGCTTTAAATGTGATGATGATGACAAAAACAATCTAAGGCTTGGAAATTCCTTAATGTATAGTAATATTGGCATAACATCCTCCATGTGTGAATGCTTAGGTGCATGTGAGAACTAATTATGGTGCTTGACCATAAACTAAGATTAGGCCGATTATGAATCAAATAATTAAGTCTCTTAATGAGTCTTGTATATGAACCACCATCATCCAGAGCATGGTCATCTTTTTTATTAGGATCCTTAACATCATAGTAAGGGGTAGTCAACTTTAAGTTATGCTTCACTAGGGTTATGGCAAGCTTGGAACCAACAAGACTAACATTAGAAATAAGCTCAAGTGCATATTTATGTTGACTAAGAAATATTCCTCCTAATGAACAAACAATCTTTATACCTATAAATTATTTGCATTGACCAAGATCTTTTATGCAAAAGTGAAAATGCAAGCATCTTTTCAATTCTAAAATGACCACATTGTCATTCCTAATAATGAGAATATCATCAACATAAATTAGCAAAATCACAAAGATGCCTTTATATTGCCTAAGAAAAAGGGAATAATCATGACGAGAAAGTTGAAAATCAACCATAAGGAACACCTTAGTAAACTTGGGATACCATTGTCGCAATGCTTATTTAAGCCCATATAAAGACTTTCATAAACAACAAACCAAACACTTAAAATTAGATAGTAATTGCATATAAACTTCTTTTAACAAATCTCTATGAAAAAAGGAATTTTTCACATTTAATTAATGCAAGCCCCAACACTTGACAACTGTAACCGCAATCATAGACCAAACTATCACCATTTTGGCCACAAGTGAAAAGGTTTTATCATAATTAATTTATTTTCACTAGGTTACAATGGTCAATAAGTAATGTGACCTATCATGATTTGGATACCTATGGCGCATTCACAAATCTATGTATACGAGGTCAAAAGGGGTGAGACTTATAAAGTCTTTGCAAAAATGCAAATCATGTCTATTTTGCCAAAGGATAAATTAAACATAAAAAGAATTCAAGAAAGTGATGTGTTTCCCATAAGCAAAAATTTGTTTTTGTGGACTATGACCTGAATGATGATGCCATAAAATGTAATTGACATTAGCATTAATATTGTTCATACATTCCTAAATTAGACAAAATTGAGTGTATGGACAATGAAATATGTTTTATACAACTTGGTAAATCCCTAAGGTTTGATTGAAGGAAATACAATCCATATGCAACTTTACCCAGTGCGATCACTCGCCCAATCATACGATCTTGAAACAATATAAGACATTTGTCAATTCTAAAAGATGTGTGGCTTTGTTTTTTCCAATATATGTGGCAACAATGATGGAGTTATTAGGAAATTTAATAGACAAACATTGTGCAATACATGAATAAAGATGTCCTAGATCACACATGACATGTCTAGTGGCACCAGAATCTATAATCCATGAAATGTAATTAGCATGAGAGGTGGATGTGATACTTAGGTGACTCTTAAAGACTTCTGAAAGAGGATGCATGTTCAGTGCTACCAACATGTGCTAAAGCTATTCTAAGGTCATAGGCTAAGTAGGATTAGCCATAGGCTGAGTCACAAGTCCATAAAACAAATTTGAACTCAAAGATGGCTACTATCCAATAAGAGGTGGAACTTGATAACCAACATTCCCAATAGTAGAGACTTATCCAACTAATCCAACTTGCTAATTAACCATGAGAGTAAGATGTGCATTTAAGTCCTTCACCTCTAGGCTTAGAGAACCAATAAAGAACTAAAATATCTAGGAAGAAGTGCTGGATGATGTTTTTCCTTTATCCTTTTGACCCTATCCTGGTAGATAGCCAATAAGCTAGAAGCACATCTTATGTGTATATCTTGGCTTATGGCAATGTGAACACACTACCTTTCTCTTACCACTATCTTTGGTATTCTTATGAAGTTGATCATGACTAAAATGTGATTGGGAGACATTGGAGAGAGCCATCTCCTCTATAGATGAAGGTTCTCTTCTCTATAGATGAAGATACAGAACACTGCAACTATTGATGTTCATCCACTAAAGCTAAATGAAAAGCCATGTCTAGTGATGGAAGATCCTATTGAGATAGAATATTTATTCTATAATTCTGAGAATTCTCTAGTAACTCAAGAAGGAAATCCATTAGTTGATGTTCCTCTTACCTCATCTTAAGGCTTTCGTTCACTCTTCAATTGCAATTTCCACAACTATAGCAGACTAGTGCCTCCACTATGTCAATCTTCGTCAACAAGTTCTCAAGATAGGAGAAAAAAATAGATACAAAGCCTTTAATCAGCTTAGACTCAAGTAATTTTTGACATAAATTGTACCTATGTGTATCAGTCACACATCCATAATGTTTCTTGAAGCTATCCCACACTTTTTTTATATTACCAATCTATCCCGCACACAAAGCATGCTCCCTATCAATAGATTTTTAGAGCCATCCCAAAATAGCTGAATGGTTCTAATCCCATAACTTGGCCTTTGTAGGATCATCCTTTGGCCTAGGTAAAGATTCATCTAACCAACCAAGCTTGTTTTTCACATCCAATTGATTTTGAACTTAGTGACTCCAAAGTTCATAATTAAAAGCATTTGAAAGTTATTTAGTCACCAAGGAAGTGCCAGGCATGTTAGTGATGGCAAGGTAGTAAGGGTCCTTATAAGGGTTCTAAGATTTGGTAGCCATTGAGACAAATAAAGGATTTTCATTTAAATGAAGAAACCAAACAAACAACCATGTAGGTAAGATGGCAACAAACTAACCATAATCAATAAGGATGCTCCACCATAAAAAAAATGCCACCAACACCAAATTAGCCAAACAACCCAAATACAATACCACTAGCAGGAAACCAATGAACCTTATGGCTAGAAAATACCAAAGTTTAGGCAAAAAAAGCCATCTTAATGGCATAATCAACAAAGAAAATGAAATTAGATGGAAATCAAACAAATAACATTGGCAACACCACCAAATGAGAATAACTTAGGCAGAAATGAACTAGAGAAACTACAAGTTAATCAAGCAACACTGTTGCAGCACTAAACCAAGCAAAAGCTAACTCTAAGCATGCTAACTTGGGAAAAAATGAACCATATAGTGTGGAAATTGTTAGAATTGCAGAACAAGAGTAAAACACATGGCTAGTGAGAAGGGCAAAAAGGAGAATTGCAAGGGGCAAAATGTGTAAAAGTAAACAAGAGGAAGAAACAAAAAGGAAAAAGAGGAGGAATTATGGGTATCATCAATTTATAGATTGTTCTTTTGCTACTCATGTAACTTAGTTTAGAGTTTGTAAGGCAACTTAGCTAGTGGTAGCTTGTAATATGTTTAGTAGTTATTGTTGTAGCCTTTTGTAATGAACTGTTATGATTTGTGGCTAGAAATTATGTTGTATTCAAGAAGTTTGATCCAATATTATGTTAGGACTACAACTTAAATTATGTCACATGGCATTTGAAGGGCAAAATGGAGAAGCATTAGAAACGCAAATTTGACATGAGACAATTGAGGGTAGAAGAAAAAGGGAGGAAGGAAACGATAGAGGGATTATGGACAAACATAGCTCGTTTCCCTTTGTTTTTGTTTTACATTTTATCACTTTCTTGTAGTAGATTAGTAAATGTTTTCAATATCTTTCATCTTGCTATGTTCATTTCCTTTCCATTCCAATTTGTAGCTCTAGTTGGGACATCTTTTGTATTCAAGAAATCATTTATAAACATGGGATATTCTACCCAAACTTCCTATGATTTCTTCATTCATAGTTGCTGTGAATCCCTTGCTTTTAATAGTGGTATCTAAAGCCATTGTTTTGGCACACCATAGCTCAGTCAAGACTCGTGCCTAAACCATGGATGACAATGCCTCCCGATTGTAACAGTTAGAGGACTACTTTAATAGCCTCGTGGCTACCCAGGACCTTGTGCTTTAGCTTTTATAAAAACTCATTCCAGGCACCACTCCAAGATAGCCGTCCTCTGATGGGGTTTCTCTTTTTTACCCCATTCCAGCCACCACCCAGCACTAATGACTGCCCTTCCACTACTGCTAGCCCTCTCAACTATGCATAGTTAGTGCATCTCATATGGGCCTAATGCCTACGTCACCATTAAGGACTTGGACAACGGTGAGACGTCACCCTTTGCCCACCGTTTAGTTGCTCCTCCCCTCGATTGGGCTAATTTGTTACCCCTCATTGCCCCCATGCAAGGTCTCACCGCCCTTGTGTAGGGTGCCATCAAGCTGGGTCTCTCCACCCTGCCCTCCATCATGGGTTCCTTGTTGCTTGTACCCCCACTGATGTCCCACTGTAATGACCTTCCACCTCCACCCATGCCACCCACCCCCCTTGGACCCCTAATCCAGCAGGCCAACCTCTTTCGTAGCCACCATCTTTATTCCAGCAAGCCCCTTTCTCCTGTAGGCCACCCAACCCCCTTGGCTTCATACTCCACTTGGCTCACATCCTTAACAGCCTGCCCTTTTTACTCCAACAAGCCCTCTATCCCATAGTGGCTTCTTGCATCGCATAGCCAATAGGCCACACCCCTTGCTTGGGGCTTTGGCCTACCCCATATAGCCTTTCCTTAGGGACCCCTCAATTTGTCCTCCCTTTAGGGCCACCACAACCCACCCCTTATTTACGGGTAAGGCCTAGCTAACGTTCCCCTAAGTTAGGGACCCCTGCCATGTTAGGTATAATGGCCAACCAAGAAAGGGGGTTGAATTGGTTTTCTAGCAGTATGTCTACAATAGGTTATTTAAAACACACACAACAAAATCAAATCCATCACAAGAGATAAGTATAGACAACAAATTAAGACAATCTTAAACATCAAATAGAGACAAATTTTTCCATAGTGGTTTCGCCCTTTTCACCTACTTCCACCCTCTTCTTCCTCTAACTCAACCAGTTGAAGTCCTGTTTACTAACAAAGTAAGAGAAAACATTCTCCACACTTTCCAACTCCTCCTCAAGGAGTTATACAAGTCACCTATTACAAGATAAGGTTGAAACAACCTTTGCACAATAAGCAAATCCCCAAATAATATAAAATGTCTGGGATATTGCTTACTAAAGAGCTTATTCAGAAGATTAAACAAGTATCTAAGCTCTAACCATGAAACCTTCAAATATCATCAAATTAGGGTTTTGTTTTTACAACACTATTTATGTTCATATATTGTGTAGAGTTTAATTAGCACATAAACAAGTGTATACAAGTATAAGTAATTACAAAGAAACAATCTTGGAAGAGTATCACCAAGTATGACCCCAGATTGGGTAATATCACTAAAGTTGAATATGATGGCAGTATATGAGCAAAACTTCAATGCTTCTCATGATTTCACAAGTATATCATCCAAAAGCTCCAAATCAATTGCCAAGAATGACTTATATATCATTTTTGAATAATAGTAGCTCTTTAGGGTTTCTTATCAAACCTGACATCATCGTAGCTTTCTTCCTGTTAGAAAAAGAGAAGTATGCCATCAATCAATAGTAGAATATTTGATTAATACTCGCAAAGGACTGTTTTGACACTTTAATCCTTTCACAAATCTTCTCATTGGAGAATTGGTAGCTCAGATAGAGAGAGATAGAGTCATGTGGAGCTTCTCGAATATTTGGGAAATTAGGGCTTCAGCCAAAACAGTTGATACCGTATTAAGCTTGCTTGGGTCATTTAAATGAAATGGCATCATTTAGCTTTTAGATAACTCAGGTCAACACATCTTTAAACCATACAAGATGAGCTTCTAACGACATTGTGGGTTAAGCTTCTAAATACATTGTGGGTTGAGCTTCAAAAGTTATCACAGGTTGAACTTTTAAGGATATCACGACATGTCATAGTTGGCCTATTTCAAGTAAGCTTCAGATCATCACTTCATCAAGCCTTAATTGGCATGCTTCAAGTAAGCTTCGATTAGTCCTTAAGTGGACTTCAAGTGACTTGCAAATATACAAGTTCTAACATCACTTTTTCTTTAAAATTAATTGTTATGCAATTAACATTCCATCAATATTTATTGCATAAAAATATCCCTTTTAAGCATATATGTTGTTGCATTATAAAGGAATATAGGAACTCGGCTACTTTATAATATCATTGATTGATATTATAATTTGCACACCTTTTACTTCCTTGTTGTTCAATTTTGTACATAGACATATGAAAAATATTTGTATATATTATATGCAACCAAAGTTTGTCACAACAAAACATATCTTTTCCAATAATCTCCCTTTTTTTTATGATGAAATTTTTTTCAAAGTTTGAGCGTATAATAGCACATGTCATCAATAGAATGATCAATATATATCATGATTTGCATTCTAGATGTTCAAATATACAACATACATATGATATAATATGTTTTTCATGGAAGTCAATATAAGTAAAGCATAGTGAAGCATATTTTCAGGACACCATACATAAACATATTGTTCAACATACATTAAGGGTGCTAGAGAGTTATCCCACATTCTACACTATTAAGTCAAAAATGGAACATGCACGTGCTAGTGCTCTCTCTCCCACTTTTTTTCTTAAGTAAAAGAGCACGCGACAACAAAAGAGAAGTCATAAAAGAGCATAAAAGCTAAGAAAACTGTGAAAGGAGTTTAGATAGTTGACTTGATGAGCAAATTTATGATCATAGTGCTCCCCTTCAAAGTAAGTGCTTTTATAGAGAATAGAAGAACACAATAGAGTATAGCAGAACAAAGCACAGTATAAAGTAGAAGAAAATTCAAGAAATATGTTCAAATAAGGACATTCCAAGCTTTTTTTGGAAAGTATAAAATCTTTCTTTGTCTAAGGGTTTTGTAAAAATATTAGTAAGTTGTTGGTCAATATGCACAAACTCAAGTGCAATATCATTTTTTTGCACATGATCTCTAATGAAGTGATGTCTAATTTCAATATGCTTGGTTTTAGAGTGCTGTATAGGATTCTTGGTCAAATTTATAGCACTAGTGTTATTACATTTTAATAGAACATTTGAAGAACAAATGCCATAGTATTCTAATTGTTGTTTCATCCCTAGAATTTGAGCATAATAGCTAGCAACAACAATATATTCAACCTTAGTAGAGGATAAAGCTACTCTATTTTATTTCTTAGAGTACCAAGAAACTAGCATGTTTCCAAGAAAATGGCAAGCACCACTTGTACTCTTTTTATCTATTTTACGACCAACATAATCAGAATCACTAAAAGCATGCAAATCAAGGGTTATATCTCTAGGATACCAAATTCCTAGGGTGACTGTGTCTTTTAAGTAACATCAGTCAAGTGTTGTACTTTTGGATCATATTGGTATCTAGCACATAAGTATACACTAAACATGATATCAGGCTGAGATGCAGTCAAGAACAACAATAAACCAATCATCCCTTGATAGAGTTTTGAATTAACACTAACTTTATGTTCATCATGTGATAAAGATATGGATGTGCTCATGAAAGTGTTTATAGGTAACCCACTGATAACTCTATTTTTATAGAGTTATTTTACCTGTTTTAGGCAATAAATAACTTTAATAATTGTGAGAAAACATTTGAACTCCTATTTATTTATCTAAATTTATCTTGTTTATGTAGCACAAGAAGGCAAGGAGAAAAGGGATGAACATGGAGAACCTGATGCTTATTGTGTGGCAAAATCATAATATCAAGATCAAGAGAGTCAAGATGGGCTTGGGCTTTGGATGATTGTTATTAGATTTTCTATTGTTGTTGGGTTTTCTAAATAAATAGAAAACCTAGTCATGGAAGGAATTCAAATTCCAATTAATTTAGGAGTTCAAAACCCAATTGTTTTAGGTCTCTAAAACCCAGTTTTACTAGGATAGGAGATAGGTCTAAACCTAAACCCTATTTAAGAGAAGAGAAGAGGCAAAAGAAAGGAGGAGGAGGAAATTAAGCACAACTCAAGAGAGAGGCCAAGAATTCAAGGTTTTCTTGAAGAGAAGACAAAAAGGGTGACAGACTTCTTGTTCTTGGATTCAAGATGCCTTCTTTGTTTCTTATTATTGTTCTTCCTCATTATTTTTTTATGTTTTAGTTTATTTTTGTTAGAGCTATGATGTAACCTAATTATGATGGTATGAATATTATGATTATTATGTTCTGCAAGATATTTTGTTTATGTGAAGTTACATATTACTGTGTTTAATGCTTTTAAGTGATTAGCTACCACTTGAATAATCTGATTTGCATGTTTGAGACCGACAAGAGATGATATGCAGTTGCTTCTTGTAATTTATAACCATAAATTAAATATGGATAGACATATACCATATTATTTGTGTGGCTTTCGGTGTAAACTGGGAATATTCATAGATCCTAATGCATTTGATTTGTTTCAATTCACATATAGAGATATAGTGAATTAATGAACTAAATAGGTTTGCTATACCTAGACATAGGATAGTAAATAAATTAGGAAATTCCGCCATCACATAAATATTATCTCTGTTGCAAGCATAAATAATCAATATTAATACCTAGTAATTATGGTGAAGTCATATGCTCTAACATATTTCTTTTGTTTAGTTTTCTTACATTTAATTAGTTAATCTATCATCTATCATTTGGTTTGCTAGATAAATTATAGGAGTTGTTCACCGTTAGTAATTAATTGGCTTAATAATCACCAATCTCTGTGGGACGATATCTTTCTTATCATTATATTACTTGTTCGACATGTTCACTTGCATTTAGAATTTCACCGAACACCCACCACTAATCTAAGAGTTTTGAATCAACACTAACCTGGTTTAGAATCATGCATCTTTGTTCGGTGAAATTTAGATGCAAGTGAACATGTCAAACAAGTAATATAATGATAAGAAAAGTATCGTCCCACGAAGATTGGTGAATACTAAACTAATTAAGTACTAATGATGAATTAATCCTAAAATTTATCTAGCAAATCAAAATATTGTTGAAGATGAATTAAAATTTAAAATTGCTAAAACGAAAACTCAATACTAATTAAAATTGGATCCAAGTAAGAAAAATCAAGATGAGACACATGTTAGAGCTTCCGATTTCACCATAACTACTAGATATGAATTTTCATAGTTTATGCCTGCAAGAATGATATTATCTATGTGATGGCGGAATTTCCTAATTTATTTACTATCCTATGTCTAGGTATAGTAAACCTATTTAGTTCATTAATTCACTATATCTCTATATGTGAATTGAAACAAACCAAATGCATTAGGATCTGTGAATATTCCTGGTTTACAATAAATCTTTCGATCATCTTATCACCAAAAGCCACACAAATAACATGGTATATGTCTATCCATATTTAATTCATGGTTATATATTATAAGAAGCAATTGCATATTATTACCTTTCAGTCTCTAACATACACATCAAATCATTCAAGTGGTGGCCAATCACTTAAAAGCATTAAGCATAATAATATATAACTCACATAAATAAACTATCTTGCAAAACATAAAACTTATAGGATTCACATCATCATAGTTAGGCTACATCTTCGCTCTAACAAAAGAAGTTTAGAACATAATGAAATAATGAGGAAGAATAATAATAAGAAACAAAGAAGGCATCTTGAATCCAAGAACAAGAAGTCTGTCACCCTTTTTGTCTTCTCTTCAAGAAATCTTGAATTCTTGGCCTCTCTCTTGAGTTGAATCTTGAATTCTTGGCCTCTCTCTTAAGTTGTGCTTAATTTTCTCCTTGGTTTCTGCGGCACCTTCTTTTCTCTCTCTCTTTCTCTTCTCCTTCTATGCAGGGCTCCTCCTTTATATAGGGTCTGGGATCTAGAACTTTCTCCTTATCCTAATAGCATTGGGTTTTGGATTCCCAATACAATTGGGTTTTAGACTTCTATATTAATTAGGCTTTGGACTCCTAATAGGACTAGGTTTTCTAATTATTTAAAAAACCAATAACAATAAAAATCTAATAACAATTATCCAAAGCCCAAGCCCAAGCCCATCTTGATTTCCTTCACCTTGATAATTTGACCATCTTCTGCCATATAATAAGTACCAGGTTCTCCATGCTTGTCTTTTTTCTTCATGCCTCCTTATGCTACATAAACAAGACAAATTTAAGTAAATAAAGAGGAATTCAAATATTTTCTCACAAACATTAGAGAATTTATTATTTAAATTAGGTAAAATAACTCTATAAAAATAGAGTTATCAATCTTGTATTTATTGAGTAATTCATTTGCATATTTAGTTTGACTTATAAAGATTCCTTTACCAATTTGTTTAATTAGGAAACCTAGAAAGTATGTTAATTCACCCATCATATTCATCTCAAATTCATGTTGCATAGAGTTGGCAAAGTCTTTACATAAAGCATGATTTGTAGAACCAAACACAATATCATCAACATAAATTTGAACAATCAAGATATCTTTTTCTTTAGTTTTAATAAACAATGTGGTATCTACCTTTCCTTTCCTAAAATTTGCACTAAGAAAAAGGTACTCAACTTATCATACCAAGCCCGTGGAGCTTGTTTAAGTCCTTATAAAGCATTTAAAAGCTTGAATACATAAGTAGGACATATAGGATCTTCAAATCTGGGTAGTTATTCTACATATACTTCTTCTTTAACAACACCATTCAAAAAAACACTCTTCACATCCATTTGATAAAGAGTGAAATTCATACAACAAGCAAAGGCCAATAACATTCAAATTGCTTCTAATCTAGCTACTGGTGTAAATGTTTCATCATAGTCAATTCCCTCTTCTTGACTATACCCTTGTGCCACTAGTCTAGCCTTGTTTCTAGTAATTATTCCATTTTCATCTAACTTATTTCTAAATACCCATTTTATGCCAATTACTAAATGATTTTCTGGTCTAGGAACTAAGTTCTAGACTTTGCTTCTTTCAAATTAGTTTAATTCTTCTTGCATAGCAAGAAGCTACTTTTCATCTCCAAGTGCCTCATCTACCTTCTTTGGCTCTACTTGAGATAGGAAAGCTTGATGTTCACAAGTATTATGATACCTTGAACAGGTACTCACTTTATAAGTGATATCTCCTAGAATATGTTGCTAATCTACCTTTCCTCTAACTTTAGGAAATGAAAAGTCTCCTGACTCCTCCTTAACTCTAGCTACATTTTTCTCATTAAATCCTTGTTCATTCGAACTTGGATTAGCTTCATTCTCTATGCAATTATCTTTAAACCTAACATGAATAGATTCCTCTACTACTAGAGTTCTTTTATTGAAAACTCTATATGCTTTGCTAGTATAAGAGTAATTGAGAAATATGGCCTCATCATTCTTAAAGTCTAGTTTCTCAAGTGACTCTTTACAATTATTCAAGACAAAGCATTTACTACCAAAGATATGAAAATATGATATATTCGGTTGCCTACCAAAGAATAATTCAAACGGAGTTTTTTTCAAGATTGGTCTTAAAAATGCTCGGTTTGAGATGTAATAGGCTATGTTGATAGTTTCTCCTCAAAATTGTTTAGGAAGATTGTACTCACACATCATAATTCTAGCCATATGTTGAAGTGTCCTATTTTTTCTCTTTACAACATCATTTTGTTGTGGTGTCCTAGGTGCTGAAAAGTTGTGAGAAATACCATTCTTGGAGCAGAATTTCTCAAATAGGTGATTTTCAAATTCACCACCATGGTCGGTCCTAATCTTTGTGATGGATAGACCCTTTTCATTTTGGATTAGTTTTGAGAAATCAACAAATTTATCAAATGCTTCATCTTTTCTAGCAAAGTAAATATTCCCATGTATATCTTGTATAATCATCTACTATAACCAATGCATGATATTTACCATTTAAGGTAGTTATTTTCAATGGACCAAATAGATCCATATGAAGCAATTCTAATGGTCTTGCAATAGATAAAACAAGCTTCAGTTTGAAGCTACTTTGATTATGTTTACCCTTTACACATGTCTCACACAATCTCTTTTTTTCAAAGCTACGAGTAGGTAGACCTTTAACAAGATTATTTTTGGATGGTTTTTCTACTAATCCTAAGCCAACATGTCTAAGTTTCCTATGCCATAGCCAAGCATTAACCTTTTTATTTACAATTAAGCATGTTTGTTCAGTGGTTAAATCACTAAGATCAAGCACATAGATGTTATCCTTTCTTTTTTCAACAATTTTTACACCGTGTTCCACATTTTCAACACAACAAAGTTCTTTTCCAAATTTGATTTTGAAGTCTTTATAACAAAGTTGACTTATACTCAAAAAATTGAATTTCAATTCATCTACATACAACACATCAGAGATAAGTAGAGTTTTCGGGTTACCTATAGTTCCCATACCCTTGATCTTTCCTTTGGAGTTATCTTCAAAAGAAACTGTACCTCTAGATTTCAACTCAAGTGTTGAGAAGAGCTCCATCATCCCAGTCATATGATGAAAGCACTTGCTATCTAGAATCCACAAATTCTTGTAGTCCATTTTGTTTATCTTTGCACTCAAAGCTTGTAGAAATAAAAACATTCATTGAAGTGCTTGATACCCTTTTTTCTTTGGGTTCATGAGTGTTAGTTAAGGTCATGCTATTAAAAGTTTTAGGTACCAAACTTTCTTTATCTTATATGATTATCTAAGCCTAATAGGACATGTAACAGTAGAATGACCAACATATTTACAATATGAACATTCATTATGCAGCGGAATTGTGTAGCTTTTCTTTTCAAAAAAATTTAGTGAAAGACTTTGAGTTTTCACTTGAATTATATCCTATTCCTACTTTGTCATATATACCTTTTTGTGATTGCAACATTTTATCTAACATGATGCTACCTTTTGTGAATTTATTTAACATCAAAGTAGTGTTATCTAACTTCAAGTACATTTCTTGTTTTTTTTTTCTAATTCACAAATTCTCATATTAAGATTTTTATTTCATAATTAAAACAAACAAGTTCAACAATGTTCGCATGTTTGTGACCTAAATTAGAACATGTATTATCTATAAAATATGCATCATGTTTAATGCAAATGTCCTCAGATGCACTATTATTTTCATGCAAATAAGATAATGTCACAACAGCTTTATCATGCATTGTTTCAACCTTTACCAATTTATATTTTGCTTTTAATTTTCTGTATTTATCTTTCATTTTATTTGCATATTCAACTAAATCAAAGAAGGCTGTTTCTATATCACAATTTGCATCATCTTGAAGTTCAGTGCCACTTACCTCAAGTTCTTCTTCTATAGTTATTGTTGTGGTCAAGCATAAATGTGCAACTTCCTCTTATTCTTCCTCCTTCGATGAGGAGCTTTCATGATCCTAAGCAACAATCATTGCTTTCTTCTTATTTTTATTATTTTTCTTTTTAAGCAAAGGGTAATTAGCCTTAATATGTCCTGATTTTCTACACTCATAGCATAGATTCTCCCTAGGGTCATGTGTTTCTTTCCTCCTAGATTGACCTACATTCTAGCTTAAACCTTTTCTAAGGAATTTTCTAAATCTTCTATCTATCAAGTCAATTTCATCATTTTCAGACTCTATCTCATCAACCTTTTCTACTTCTACTTTTAAAGCAAGTGACTTCCTATTTTCTTTTTCTTTTCTCTTCTCATTAATTACATTTCATGGATTTTTAGTGATCCTAACATATCATCTAAAGTGAGCTTTTTCTAAGTCATGTGCTTCCTCTATAACCATCTTCTTAAGGTCCCAACTTTTAGGTAAAGTAACTATTGGGTTTTATGGCTTAACAAAAAGGAGGATTGAATTGTTTAAGCCAAGACTTAACAATAATTTTTCCTGATCTAAAAGATTTTGAGTGCTTATACAAGTCACACAAATTAGGCAAGCATCAAGCAAACAAATTCTAAGCAAGTGACATGTTACTTAACAATAAGATAGCAAATTATCATCAAATATTTCACAACTATTTAGCAAGTATAATAGTTGGATAGTATTAAGTAAATGATAAACCAATTTGTAATAAATAGCAAGTAAAATTCAAGTCAATAGAGGGAAAAGGAAGAAACACCAGATTTACCACAATGGTTCGGCACTCAATCCTTGAGTCTTACGTCCACCCTCTTTTCTTTCAATCCAATTGATTGAAGTCTCCTTTACTCAAACCAGATTAGGAGAAAATGTTCTCCCTAATCCAAATAATTCATTTTCAAAGAAATTCTCAAGTCCGAATACAATATAAGGTTAATCAACCTTAGTTCAAATAGCAAATCCCTTAAAGATGTAAATATAATGAAGGATAATGCTAATACAAGAGCTTATACAAGATATTGAATGTAATTATAAGCTTTAATCCCAAAACCCCCAAAATATTTTCAAATTAGGGTTTCAGATTTATAACTCAGTTTATGTGTAAATAATAATATATGTTCAATTAGCACATAAACAAAGATATATCACAAGGAATAATCACACAGAAGTGATAATAAGCTGAGTGTTAAAGATATCACTGAAGCTTCTTCATAGTGGATAGAGAATGAGCTCAAGAACAACTTCTCTTGAATAATAACTCAAAGATATTCACTTCAAAACCGTCATTTCAAAACATAGAATGGCTTTCTCTTATATATGATATGAAAATAAAGAACTAAGAGATGATTTCTGCCATTACCCATTATATCATAGGTTTCTTCCCATTGAAAGAATGTAGCTTGTACCTTTTTTGATTCCACATCAGCGTCTTCATCAAACCGAGCTTTAGATTCTGACATTCTTTTAAACAGTTATGCAAATCTTCCTATTAGAGAAGTAGAGATGGGACTACAGTGAAAGAGATAGAAAAGGGGCATTGGTGTTTTGAATAGAAGCTAGGGCTTCTAAGATGATCGAGACACTTAAGTATGTCTTCTGAATGGCACCGTCTTGTGAGCTAAACGAAAAATGTCAAAACACGGGCTAAAAGCATATTATGGGCCAAGTCATTTGTAAGTGCAGATCACGGGCCAAGTCATTTATAACTATAGACCATGGGCCAAGTTTCTTATAAGAACAGAACACGAGCCAAGTCTCTTATAAGAACAGAGCACGAGCCAACTCTTAACGAGCTCAATCCAGCAATATAAGTGCAGTCTAATAATATAAGCATAGTCCAGTAATATAAGCACGATTTAGCAGTATAAGCACGATCTAGTAGTATAAGCACGATCTAGTAATATAAGCATGGTCCAACAATATAAGCATTTAGCAAGCTCACATTTAATGTAACATATAACCTCACTTGAATTAAGATCAAGATTGAATAAAAGCTCCTTATTCCTACAAGTGCATAAAGCCAAGTATCATTTTTCTTAAAATATATTCAAATATATTTTTAACATCATTCACAAATAGATTTCTCAAGAACACTTTAAGAAGATGTTTTATGAAAGAATGTAGGAACCTGGCTACTTTATAATATCATTGATTGATATTATAATTTGCACACCTTTTACTTCTTATGATTTTCTTTTGCACATATGAAAAACATTTTTCAATAAATAATTCACAATAGATTTTGTCACAACAAAACCCTTATTTTGCAACAGTAACTAGTAGTTTCCAACCATTTCCTCATTTGTGTATGTCTTTCCTAGTAATTGAAGTTCAGAAACTATCTTAGTACATCTACCAAACATTTCATTAACAGCTTCAAAATCATTTGTAGCAAAAAATTCATAATCATGTGTAAGCATAATAACTTTAGAAAATTTCACCTTTTTAGTACCTTCATATATTACCTCTAGCTTATCCCATATTTCCTTACCGTTGATGCAAGAAGACACTTTATTAAAGTCATGAGCTCTTATACCACTATATATCATGTTCATAGCCTTAGCATTTAGTCCCATGACTTTGGCTTCATTTTTACTCCACTTATTAGTTTTGGGTAAGATAGTACCCTTCTTGATAGCCTGCTAAGCTTTCGAATCTTGACCAGTAATAAATACTTGCATTAGTAGCTTCCAATGTCTATAGTTTATTCCACCAAATAGAAGTGGTTTGTTGAACCTCATGACAACTACACCTTTTTCTACAACCATTATAAGGATCTACTCTAGGATGTTAAGTCTTTAAATAAAAGAACCTAACTCTTAATGCCAGTTGTTAAGTATAATGGCTAACCAAGAAGGGGGGGGGGGGTGAATTGGTTTTCTAGCAATATTTCTACAATAGGTTATTTAAAACACACAAAAAAAATCAAATCCACCACAAGAGATAAGTATAGACAACAAGTTGAGACAATCTCAAACATCAAAGAGAGACATTAATTTTTCCACAATGGTTCAGCCTTTTTCACTTACTTCCACCTTCTTCTTTCTTTAACTCAACTAATTGAAGTCCTCTTTACTAACAAAGTAGGAGAAAACATTCTCCACACTTTCCAACTCCTCCTTAAGGAGTTATACAAGTCACCAATTACAAGATAAGGTTGAAACAACCTTTGGATAATTAGCAAATCCCCAAATAATATGAAATGTGTGGGATATTGCTTATCAAAGAGCTTATTCAAAAGAATAAACAAGTATCTAAGCTCTAATCATGAAACTCCTAAATATCATCAAATTAGGGTTTTAGATTTACAACACTTATGTGCATATAATGTGTAGAGTTTAATTAGCACATAAACAAGTGTATACAAGTATAAGTAATCACAAAGAAACAATCTTGGAAGAGTATCACCGAGTATCACCCTAGATTGGGTAATATCACCGAAGTTGAATATGATGGTAGTATATGAGTGTTTGGTGAAATTCTAAATGCAAGTGAACATGTCGAACAAGTAATATAATGATAAGAAAGATATCGTCCCACAAAGATTAGTGATTACTAGACTAACTAATTACTAATGGTGAATAACTCCTAGAATTTATCTAACAAATCCAAATAATAGATGATAGATTAACTAACTAAATCTAAGAAAACTAAATATATGAAATATATTAGAGCATATGATTTTACCATAACTACTAGGTATTAATATTGATTATTTATGCTTGTAAAAGGGATAATATCTATATGATAATGGAACTTCCTAATTTATTTACTATCCTATGTCTAGGTATAACAAACCTATTTAGCTCATTAATTCACTATATCTCTATATGTGAATTGAAACAAACCAAATGCATTAAAATCTATGAATATTCCTAGTTTACACCAAAAGCTACACAAATAATATGGTGTATGTCTATCCATATTTAATTTATGGTTAACATTACAAGAAACAACTGCATATCATCTCCTATTAGTCTCAAATATGTAAATCAGATCATTCAAGTGATAGCTAATCACTTAAAAGCATTAAACATAGTAACATATAACTTCACATAAATAAAATGTCTTACAAAACATAATAATCATAAGATCCATACCATCATAATTAGGTTACATCATAGCTCTAACAAAAATAAACTAAAACATAAAGAAATAATAAGGAAGAACTATAATAGGAAACAAAAAAGGCATCTTGAATCCAAGAACAAGAAATCCATCACCCTTATTATCTTCTCTTCAAGAAAACCTTGAATTCTTGGTCCTCTCTTAAGTTGTGTTCAATTTCCTCTTCTCCCCTGTTTTGCTTCTTCTCTTCTCTTAAATAGAGTTTTGAGTTTAGACCTTATCCCAATAGAAGTCGGTTTTAGATACTTAAAACAATTGGGTTTTGAACTCTTAAATTAATTGGGATTTGAATTCCTAACATGATTGGGTTTTCTATTTATTTAGAAAACCCAACAACAATAGAAAATCTAATAACAATCATCCAAAGCCCAAGCCCAAGCCCATCTTGACTTTCTTGATCTTGATATTACGATTTTGCTACACAATAAGCATCAGGTTCCCCATGTTCATCCATTTTCTCCTTGTCTCCTTGTGCTACATAAACAAGATAAATTTTATCTCTTGTCGGTCTCAAACATGCAAATCATATCATTTAAGTGGTAGCTAATCACTTAAAAGCATTAAACACAGTAATATGTAACTTCACATAAATAAAATATCTTGCAAAACATACTAATCATAACATTCATACCATCATAATTAGGTTTACATTATAGCTCTAACAAAAGTAAAATAAAACATAAAGAAATAGAAGGGAAGAACAATAATAGGAATTAAAAAAAGGCATCTTGAATCCAAGAATAAGAAGTCTGTCACCCTTTTTGTCTTTTCTTCAAGAAAACCTTAGGTTGTGCTCAATTTCCTCCTCCCCCTCTTTTGCCTCTTCTCTTCTCTTAAATAGGGTTTAGGTTTAGACCTATCTCTTATTCTAGTAGAAGTGGGTTTTGGAGACCAAAGACAATTGGGTCTTGAACTCTTCTAATAATTAGGCTTTGAACTCCTAATATGACTAGGTTTTCTAATTATTTAGAAAACCTAATAACAATGGAAAATCTAAAGTCCAAGCCCATCTTGATTTTCTTGATCTTGATATTTTGACCATATTTTGCCATATAATAAACATCAAGTTCTCCATGCTTATTCTTTTTCTTCATGCGTCCTTATGCTATAAAAACAAGACAAATTCAAGTAAATAAAGAGGAATTCAAATATTTTCTCATAAGCATTGTATTGTTTATTGCCTAAAAATAGTTAAAATAACTCTATAAAAATAGAGTTATCAAGGCAGTTAAATATAGTAAGGAACCAATCACGCCTCTATACATTTTAGAATCAACACTAACTCCAACATTATCATATGACAAAGATGTAGATGTGCTCATGGAAGTACTTATCGGTTTAGAATCATGCATGTTGTATTTCTTGAGTAATTCCTTGGTATATCTAGTTTGACTTATGAATATTCCTTTAGGTGTTTGTTTAATTTGGAGTCCAAGAAAATAATTTAATTCACCCATCATACTCATCTCAAACTTATGTTTCATAAAATTTGTAAATTGTTCACACATAATAGAATTTGTAGAACCGAACATAATATCATTAACATAGATTTGGACAATCAAAATTTCTTTCCCTTGTGTCTTAATAAACAACATATTATCTACCTTCCCTTTTCTAAAATTTGTATTTAATAGAAAGGTACTCAACTTGTCATACCAAGCTCGTAGGGCTTGTTTCAGCCCATATAAAGCTTTAAAAAGCTTAAATACATGATCTGGACATGTGGGATCTTCAAATCCAAGTGGTTGTTCCACATAGACCTTTTCCTTGACAACACCATTTAAGAATGTACTATTTACATCCATTTGAAAAAGTGTAAAGTTCATATAGCAAGCAAAAGCAAGTAGCATTCGAATGGCTTCTAATCTAGCTACGGGAGCAAACGTTTCATCATAGTCAATTCCTTCTTCTTGACTATATCCTTGTGCAACTAATCTGGCTTTGTTTCTGGTTATTGTCCCGCACTTATCTAATTTGTTTTTGAACACCCATTTGGTTCCTATGACCGAATGGTTTTGTGGTCTTGGAACTAATTTCTAGACTTTGCTCCTTTCAAACTGATTTAGTTCTTCTTACATAGCAAGAAACCATCTCTTATCTTCAAGAGCTTCATCTACTTTCTTTGGCTCTATTTGAGATAAGAAAGCTTGATGTTCACATGTGTTGTGATATCTAGACCGTGTACTTACACTATTTACAGGATTTCCTAGAATATGTTGTTGATCTACTTCATTTCTTACTCTAGGAAAGGTAAATTCTCTTGAGTCTAACTCCCCCTCAACGGATACATACTTATCATTTGCATCTTGTTAAGTGGGGTTCAAATCATAATCATCCTTAAATTTTACATGAATAGACTCTTCAACGACTAGAGTTCTCTTATTGAAAACTCTATATGCTTTGCTAGTTTGAGAATAACCGAGAAATATGGCCTCATCACTCTTAGAGTCAAGTTTTCCAAGTGACTCTTTTCCATGGTTTAAAACAAAGCATTTACTTCCAAACACATGAAAGTAGGATATATTAGGTTTTTTACCAAATAGTAACTCAAACGGAGTCTTTTTCAAGACTGGTCTTAAGAATGCTCTATTTGAGATATAGCAACCTATACTTACAGCTTCTCCCCAAAAATGTTTAGGAAGATTGTATTCACACATCATGGTTCTAGCCATTTCTTGGAGTGTCCTATTTTTCCTTTCTACAACATTATTTTGTTGTGGTGTCCTAAGTGCTGAAAAATTGTGAGATATGCCATTTTTAGAACAGAATTTCTCAAAAAGGTAATTTTCAAACTCACCACCATGATCTGTCCGAATCTTAACTATGGTAAGATCTTTTTCATCTTGGACCATTTTAGAGAAATCAACAAATTTTTCGAATGCTTCATCTTTCTAGCAAGTAGATATACCCAGGTATATCTAGTATAATCATCTACTATGACTAAAGCATAATATTTTCCATTCATAGTAGCTGTTCTTAAAGGACCAAACAGATCTATATGTATCAGTTCTAACAGTCTTGAGGTAGACACCGTTAACTTTGGCTTAAAACTACTTTGGGTATGCTTCCCTTTCACACAAGCATCACATAACTAATCTTTATCAAAGGTGAGCTCGGGTAGTCCTCTAACTAAGCCATTCTTAGATAATTTCTCTAATAGTCCTAGACTAGCATGACCGAGTTTTCTATGCCACAACCAAGCATCAACACTTTTATTAACAATCAAGCATGTTTGTTCATTTGTTAACTTACTAAGATCAACATAAATATTATCTTTTCTTTTCCCAATGATTCTCACATTATTTTCCAGATTTTCAACAAGACAAAGTTCTTTTCCAAATATGATTTTGAAGTTATTATCACACAGTTGACTTATACTCAATAAATTAAATTTCAATTCATCAACATACAACACATCAGATATGAGAAGGGATTTTGGGTTACCTATGGTGCCTATACCCTTAATTCTTCCTTTGGAGTTATCTCCAAAAGATACAGTACCTCTGGACTTCAACTTAAGTGTTGAGAAGAGCTCCATCATCCCAGTCATATGAAGGGATCAGCTGCTGTCCAGAATCCATAGTTCTTTGTGCTTCTTCTTGTCTATGTTCATGCTCATATCTTGCAGAAACAAAAGTTTGTGTTGGAGATCTTGGTACCCTTTTTTCTTTGGGTCCATGAGTGTTAGTTTCTATTGCATTTTTCATTTTCTTAGGCATCCATACTTTCCTAATCTTGTATGACTTTCTAAATCTAACCGGACATGTATTAAATGAATGACCAATATATTTACAATAAGAACATTTATGATGCAATGAAAATTCACAGTTCTTATTATCAAAGAAATTTGTAGATGTTTTTGTGTTTTTCAAAGAATTGTATCCTATACCAGCTTTATTGTATACACCTCTTTGTGATTTTAACATATTATTTAACAAGTCACTACCTTTTATAAACTTGTGTAACAATATATTAGTTTCATCCAATTTCATTTGAATCTCAGATTTTTCTTTTTCTAACTCCAGAATTTTCATGTTGAGTCTGATTATGTCTCAGTTTTCACATACTATTTTTGATGCATCATCATGCTTATTTTCTAGATGAGAGTAAGTATTAATCATAGAGCATGTATCGGTCTTAACGGAAATATTTTCAGAAGTATTTTCATGCATGCAAGTCATAGATAATGCCATGACAGGATTATCAATTTCAGATTTAACTTTTGCATATTTATATTTAGCCTTCATTTTTTTATATTTTTCTTTCATTTTTGTTGCATATTCAACCATATCAAAAAAGGCAGTTTCAATGTCACCATTGAGATTTGTGTCGAGTTCAGACTCACTTACCTCGAGTTCTTTTTCTATTGTTGCATTTGTAGTTAAGCAAAGGTGAGCAACTTCTTCTTGTTCCTCTTCATCTGATAAGGAGCTTTCATCATCCCAGGCAGCAATCATTGCCTTCTTCTTTCCTTTATTATTCTTCTTCTTGAGTGAGGGGCAATCAACCTTGATATGTCCAGGTTTTCTACACTCATAGCATAAGTTATCCTTAGAATCATATGTTTCATTCCTTCTAGGTTGTCCTCTATTTCTTCCTAGTCCCTTTTTAAGGTATTTTCTAAATCTTCTAGCTATAAGAGCAATCTCATCATTTTCGAACTCAACTTTTTCAGTCTTTTCTATTTCTACTTTTAGAGCAAGTGACCTTCTATTCTCTTTTTCTTTTACTCTTCTAATTAATTGCATTTCATGAGTCTTTAGTGATCCTAATAGATCATCTAGGGTTAGACTATCTAGATCATGTGCTTCTTCTATGGCCATTTTCTTTGGATCCTAGCTCTTGGGTAGAGATACTTACATTTTTCTAACCATTTCTTCATTTGTATAGGTCTTGCCTAGCAACCTAAGTTCAGATATTATTTCTGTAAATCTACCAAACATGTCACTAATAGTTTTAGATTCAAGCATAGTAAACAGTTCATAATCATGAGTGAGCATGGTTACCTTAGATGACTTAACCTTTTTAGTACCTTCGAATATGACTTCTAATTTGTCCCATATTTCCTTGCCGGTGAGGCAAGATGACACCTTATTGAATTCATGAGCTTTCAACCCACCATAAATCATGTTCATAGCCTTAGCATTTATTCCCATGATTTTAGCTTCATTTTTACTCCATTCATCAATTTTGGGTAAAGTAGTACCCTTTCTGATTATCTGCTAAGCTTCAGGGTCTTGATCGACAATGAAGACTTGCATAAGTTGCTTCCAATGTCTATAATTTATCCCATTAAACAAAGGTGGTTTATTATACCTCGTAACAGCTACTCCTTTCTCCATAGCCATGTAAGTGGATCTACTCTAGGATATTAAGCCTTTAAATCAAAGAACCTAGCTCTAGATGCCAATTGTTAGGTTTTATGGCTATCCAAGAAAGGGGGGTTGAATTGGATATTTAGAAGCTTAGCTAATTTAAAAGATTTTTCTTTTTGATTTCTTGCTTAGCAATCACGACAAGATTAAATAACATAGTAATATCAAAGCATAAGAATATAAATCAAATTAGAAAAATCACACTCAAGAATTTCACGGTGGTTTGGCACTTTTCACCTACTTCCACCTTCTTCTCCTTCAACTTAAACCAAGTTGAAGTCTACTTTACTTCAAACTAAGAGAGCACCTCTCCTTCACCCCGCAACTCCTCAAAAGGAGTTATACAGCTTATGGTTACAGAGTTAGGTTTATAAAAACCTTAATACATCAAGCTAATTCCTCGAATATATGATATGAGTGAGGATTTAAGCTTATTAGGGAGCTAATTGAATGTATACAAAATTAATTCAAGCTCTAATCACGAAATCCCTAAATTTCACAAATCTAGGGTTTTGGATTTACAATGATCTTTATGTGCAAATAATGTTTCAGATAATCTAGCACATGCAAAGATCAATCTATCAAATGATATTCACAAGATAACGAATTTAGGAAATATCATCGAAGATTTCCTTTTTCTTCAAGGATCAAAGAACACGGCAACAAGAACAAATCAATGAGGGCTTTAATCTCTTTTGATCAAATCAGCAGGAATATATCTCAGCAAGCCTTAAATACTCATCCGAAGCTCCCTTTTATAGAAAATATTCAAACCATGAACACGTAAGGGTTTCGGTTCAAACCTTTTTGAACTTCTTCTATTGAGATTTGATAGACACAACGTCACATTGCTGCAGATGGTGATTTTTCAGCAAAATAGCCATTCTGACACTCAATCGCCTCATCATTCTTCCCGTTGGAGTCAACGTCGTGAGAGAGATCGAGAGGAGGAAGGTAGCTTTAGTCGAGTGTGCGGCTAGGGCTTCAAACAGGTTCAATCATAAGAGCTTAAGCTCTTATCTGCTCAAGACACTGCCGTTTTGTATAAGTGAAAGGCGCTGGGCTTCAACTTCACATGGGCTCTGGTTTTGCATCTCATGGGCTTTGGTTTTGCATCTCATGGGCTCTGGTTTCTTTTTCTCATGGGCTTCAGTTTCGCAGTCTGCACTTTCACGGGCCTTAGCTTTATCATGGGCTCCGAATATATATACATGTATATAGATACATGTATAAATATATGGTCAGTCCAACGAATATGTATACTCCAATGTAATAAGCCTTTGCTTTTCAAATGTACCTATAAACACACCAATTCCAAGTATCAAATTTCTTTAATATAACCAATAATATGAATTAAGCTACTAATTAAAATATGCATAGATAAATCAAATTGACTTCATATTTGATGTTTGATAATAAAATTTAGGAACTCGGCTACTTTATAATATCATTAATTGATATTATAATTTGCACACCTTTTACTTCCTTTGAATTTTTAATATGCGCACATAATTTCACATATTCAACATATATTCATATATAATAAAAATTTTCTCAATCAAAACATACAAACACATGATTTTCAACACTTCATATCTAGCACAGAAATAAATGCTAAATAAAATGTTAGGCCTTAATGCTGTTAGATATAATAAAGAATCAATCATGCTTCAATATATTCTGGAATCTACTTCTCAGCTATTTTCTTCATATTCAAGGTTAAGAGAAGTGGTCATAGGAGTAGATATAACTTTAACATTCTCGAAGCTGAACCATTTTATGAGATCTTTAGTGAACTTTGACTGAAAAATGAATATACCATCTTTAGATTGTTTGATTTGCAATCCAAGAAAGAAATTCAACTCACCCATCATACTCATTTCAAACTCCTTTTTCATTTTATTTACAAACTCTTGACATAGCTTATCTTTGGTTGATCCAAAGATGATATCATCCATATATACTTGAGCAATTAACATTTAACCTTCTTGATTTTAAATGACAAGTGAGTGATCTACTCTTCCTTTCATAAATCCATTTTGAATTAAGAAGCTGCTTAATTTTTCATGCCAAGCCTATGGGGCTTATTTTAGTCCATACAAGGCTTTATTCAACTTAAATACATGATCAAGCAGTAAGGGATCTTCAAATCCTAGAGGTTGTTAAACATACACATATTCTTTAATAATGCACTTTTAACATCCATTTGATATAGTTTAAAGTTTTTGTAACAAGCAAAAGCAAGTAACATCATAATCTATGCCTTCCTCTTGACTATAACCTTGAGCAACTAATCTAGCTTTGTTTCTTGTAACTGTGCCAAACTCATCCATCTTATTTTTGTATACCACTTAGTTCCTATCACCGTATCATATGTTGGTCTTGGTACCCATGTCCATACCTTACATTTTGCAAATTGATTTAATTCTTCTTGCATGGCCATTATCCAACCTTTATCCTTAAGTGCTTCATCAATTCTTTTTGGCTCAATTTGTGACAGAAAAGCTACAAACTCACATATATCCTAGGTTTTTGACCTAGTGGATACTTGGTCTACCTCATTTCTAACTCTTGGGAAACTAGGTTCAGTTTCTTCATTTTCCATTGCTAACTGACTTTCCTTTTCTTCATTTATCTCTGTATGATCACTAAGTTGCATAGTGTTCGATGAAATTCTACATGCAAGTGTACATGTCGAACAAGTAATATAATGATGAATAAGAGTATCGTCCCACGAAGACTGGTGTTTACTAAACTAATTAATTACTAATGGTGAACAGTTCCTAAAGTTTATCTAGCAAATTAAGATGATGAAACATGAACTGAACAACTAAATTTAATCTAAAATTGATAAACGAAATGTGCTAGAGCTTCCGATTTCACCTAATTACTAAGTACAAATGTAGATCATCCATGCTAGCAAGATTAACTTATTCATGTGATGGCGGAATTTCCTAACTTATTCACTATCCTATGTCTAGGTATAGCGAACCTACTTAGCTCATTAATTCACTGTGAGTCGGCATATGAATTAAATAAACTAAGTGCATTAAGATATGTGAATATTTCAGTTTACACCTAAAGCCACACAAATCATATGGTATATGTCTATCCATATTAATTTATGGTTGCATATTACATGAAGCAACTGCATGCTATCTCCTGTCGGTCTCAAACATGCAAATCATATCAATTAAGTGGTAGCTAATCACCTAAAAGAATTAAGCTCCGTAATATGCAACTTCACATTCATAAAATATCTCACAAAACGTAAATAATCATAACATTCTTACTTCATAATCAAGTTCTATCGTAGCTCTAACACAATAAACTAAAACATCATATTTACACAAACAAGAACAGTGCAGAAAATTAAACAACACATTCTGTAAATTAAAAACATTAATCTGTCACCAAAAATGTCTTCAAATCACAAAAAGGCTGCATAAATCTGCACATCAGGGGGAGAAGGAGATTCTGTCTGAAAAACGGGAGAAAACGAGCAGTACACGCGCTTTCGCACGTGCCGTTTTCGCACGTGCCGTCACGCGCCGATGACACGCGCCGCCGTCCGCCGCCGTTCTTCATAGAAACGTCGAGAAAGGTAGATCAGGACATCTGGAGTGCCGATCTACCGAGAAATCCTTCAAATCCACTCCAGAAACGTGTAGATCTGACGGAAAAGGTTCCGACGGCGTTTGCCATTCTTCACCGGAAACCGCCACAAAATCACACGAAACTGCCACAGAACTGTCGTAAATCACTCTAGGAGCCCAGATCTACTCTCAGATTGCTGGAAATCGCTCTAAAACGGCCGGAAACTACACTTCAAACGCCGGTGATGGGTTCTCGCCGGAAAAGACAATGACGGTCGGCTGTCGCACAACCGCCGCTATCTCTGCTGGACTCGCGCTGTCGCGCGTTGCCAAGTCCCGGCGAGTTCCCGCACCGGTCACCGCTCTCCTCTGTTTCTCTCTCTTTCCGGTCCGTTTTCTATTCGGCCTTCGTTCTCCTTTTCGTTCATCGGCTTTTTTCTTTCATAATTCACTCCTGTTTGGCTCTTTCTCTTTCCTCACGTGTCCAGCTATCCTCCTTTCTCTTTCTTCTTTTACTTTTCTTTGTCCATTTTCTTTCTTGTTCCATATAATTCACGTTCACCTTCATCAATTCTTCTACATAGGTCCCACGTGTCTCCTCTCTTTTCCTTCTTTTTCTTTGTCAAGGATCTCATGTGCTTCATAGATAAATGGTGTGATAAATGGTGAACATTTTTCATGATTTATTGCTTCTTTTTCTTCTTTTTCTTCTATTTTGGGTTTGCTGCATAAAATAACAAAATATACATAAATATAATTAAATATAAATATAATTTAATAAAAACTATATTAAACATTACCTAAAATACTAAAATAACTCTATAAAATATAGAGTTATCACATAGTAAGAGCCTCTTCATCACTATCTCTAAGTTTTTTAGATTTTGTTTCATCATCATCAAAGACTACATGAATAGATTCCTCTACTACTAAGGTTTGCTTATTGTACACTCTATAGCCTTTTACTAGATTGTGAATATCCTAGAAAAATGGCGTCATCACTTTCAAAATCAAACTTTCCCAAGGATTCCTTTCCATTATTCAAAACAAGACATTTGCATCCAAAAGAGTGAAAGTATGAAATGTTTGGCTTCTTTTCAAAAAACAATTCAAAAGGAGTTTGTTTCAATATTGGTCTAATGAACACTTAATTTGAGATATAACATGCAATATGAACAGCTTTTCCCTAAAAATATTTTGGTAAATTTTTATCACACAAGAACATTCTTGTCATCACTTGAATAGTTCTATTTTCCTATTCTACCACTCCATTTTGTTGTGGTGTTCTAGGAGATGAAAAATTATGACTAATACCATTTTATGTGTAGTAATTTTTAAAATATTTGTTTTCAAACTCCCTACCATGATCAATTCTGATTTCACAAATAATGAGCCCTTTTCATTTTGAATATTCTTGTAAAAATAGACAAACTTATTGAAGGTTTCATGCTTGCTTGACAATAAATATATCCAAGTATACCTAGAGTAATCATCTACAATGACTAATGCATAATTGTTGTTTCCTAGGCTTTAGTGTCCTAACTGGTCCAAAAAGATCCATATGTATGAGTTGTAGTGGTTGTGTGATGGTTACATCCTCCTTTGATGTAAAACTTGATCTATGTTGTTTTCCTTTCACACAAGCATGGCAAACCTTATTTTCATTAAACTTTATTTTAGGCAATCCTAGAATTGGTTCTTTTCTTACAAGTTTTTCTATGGTTTTAATACCTGCATGCCTTAGTCATTTATGCCATAACCAACAATCATCATATTTATTCACTACAAGACATGTCTCACTTTCAAAAATTTCATGCAAGTGTATTACATAAACCTTTCCTGCTTGTTTCCCAATCAACCATATATTTTTCTTACTATTTTTGATAATGCAACATGATGATTTGAACTTGACACCAAACCTTTTATCACATAATTGACTAATACTTAACAATTTATATTTCAAATCAAATACAAACAGCACATCAACAATATGAAAGGAATTCAAATTACCTATAATACCACAACCTTTTATCTTTCCTTTGGTGTTATCTCTAAAAGATACTTTTCCTCTAAGTTGTTCATTCAGAACAAAAAAATCATCCTTTTCTCTAGTCATGTTGTTGGAAAATAAGGGTTTTGCTATGACAAAATCTATTTGTGAATTATTTCCTGAAAAATATTTTTCATATGTGCAAGAGAAAATCATAGGAAGTAAAAGGTGTACAAATTATAATATTAATCAATAGTAAAATAGCCGGGTTCCTACATTTCTTCATAAAACATCTTCATAAAGTGACTTTGAGAAATATCTTATATGAATGATGTTGAAAAATATATTTGAATATATTTAAGAAAAATGATACTTGGCTTTATGTACTTGTAGGAACATATTAATCAAAAGTCAAAGATCAATCTATGAGGAGTTTTATCCAAGCTTTCTATTAATTCAATTAGAGCCGTGTGCTGGATTAAAACCATGCTTATGTGTTGATGGACCGAGGTTGTTAAAAGTTGGACTGTGCTTACATGTTGATGGACCGAGCTTGTTTTAAAGTTGGCCCGTGTCTTCTTAATGTCAAGGCCTACATCTGTTGTAGAAGCCCTGCCTATTTCTTACTTGATTACATAGTGCAACACTTATCTATACGGCGTCGTCTAACTTAAAGAAAGCTCGCTTAAGAGACTTGTTCGATCATTTTGCCCTAACTGATGCTTTTCAAATTAGACGACCTCTGGTGAAGCCGATGTTCTCTTTGCAACACTGAATCCTCAATGGGAGCATTTTGGAGGAGACGGGATGTCAGAACAGTCGGATTGGGTTTCTAAAAACTGACTTGAGCTCGATTTGATGGGTGGCTCATTGTTTCTAATAGGAAGAAGGCTATGGTTAAGGTTTGAGATCCGAAACCCTATATTTATCTTCTCTATTTAAGAAGAAGAGAAGGTTTATGATTTATGAGTATTTGAAGTTCTCTTTCTATTAAGAATCATTCTTTGAGTTCACCTGATTATTCATTCAAGTTCGTTCACTCTTTGTGGCTTACAAGGTTATGGTGATATTGTGATTAAACCATTTATTCTTTGATTTTATCATCTATTGTACCTTTTATGACTTTGTTTATGTGCTAATTACATTCAAAATACATATTGCATATAAACATTGTGAGAAATTTGAAACCCTAATTTGTCCTAATTTGGGGGTTTCATGATAGGAGCTTGGATATTTATTATTCATACTTGAATAGCTCATTTGATTAGCAATATCCCATAAACCATCATATTATTAGGGGATTTGCATTTGTACATGATTTTTTGATCATATATTGTAATCGGATTTGGAAATTCCTTTGAGGAAGAGTTTGTTTGTTGGGTTTTATGGCTTAACAAGAAGGGGGGTTGAATTGTTAGAACCAACAATAGGATGCTATTATTTTCGGCAAAAGCTCAATCCAATTGTATAGACAAGTCACATAAATAACACCAATATAAAGTGAGCAAATTTCGACCAAATGATGCTTTACTTCTAAATGAAACAACAAGTTATCTAGAATATTTTCACACTTATATATATCAAATGAGCTGGTCGGTTAGCATCAAATAATTGATAGAATAAGAAGCAACAAATATTAGAAGATATTCAAGTCAATAGTAAGTAAAAAAACTAACACTAAGTTTACCACGGTGGTTCGGCACTCCATCCTTGAGTCCTACGTCCACCCTCTTCTCCTTCAATCAAACCGATTGAAGTCTCCTTTACTCAACCAAATTAGGAGAAAACGTTCTCCTTAATTCAAATAATTCCCACTCAAGGATATCTTAAACAATGTTACACAATATGATCAAAAGATCACAATTCAATTACAAATCCCAAATAATATAACAAGTTGTGGGATTTTGTAACCTAAAGAAGCTATTTTGATATGAATATAATAACTCAAAGCTCCTATCACAAAAACCTAAATTGAAACAAATTAGGGTTTTGAATTCCTTCCAATGTTTATATGCAATAAATATTTTTAATGAAATCAACACATAAATAGAGTTATATAAGATACAATTGATGATATATTCGAATGAAAAACTATTTAATCACAATATCACCATAATCTTGTATTTCACCGAAAGTGAATAAGGTTGAATGATCAAACAGATGAGCTCAATAATTGATTCTTCACTCAAAGAGAACTTCAGATAATCGTATGTGTCAAACCCTTCTCCATAGATTAGCTCTTCTTAAATAGAAAAAATAGAACTAGGGTTTCAAACGTTCAAACCTTAGTAATGAAGCTTTCTTCCCATTAGAATAGTAAATCAACCTTCAAATCAGCTTCACATATTCCTTCTAAGTCATAAATCTGACCGTTCTGACACCGGTCTTCTTAGAAATCCTCCCGTTGAGGATTCGGTCACTAGCGGCATCGTTCCCCCATCTCTCTCTCTCTCATTTCTTCAATCGTTGTTCATATGCTCTTAGGGCATCGCGTTCAATTAAGTGAGATGGTGTCTAAGTGAAATGGTGAGTTTCATTTGACACAAGCTGGGCTCACTTATCTGATGGGTAGATAAGTAGGTCGTGAAACAGGCCGAGAATAATACCAGGCTGAGAGCAATACCAGGCCGAGAATGATAGTAGGCCAAGAGCAATACTAGGTCGAGAGTGCTAGCAGGCCGAGAGCAATACTAGATCGAGAGATATGAGCAGGTCAAGAATGATAGCTTATAAGTTCTTGGTAGAACTAAGATTTGCTCCAAAAATAGAACCAAATACTTCATACCTTCATCCAAGCAAGAACAAGTATCATTTTTTCTTAACCATGATATATGACATATTTAACTTCAATTTAGTAAGTCTTTTTCTCAAGACATTATAAAATGAAATTAAATAAATCATTTCTTAAGAGCACTATATAGTAACATTATATCAAGAAATGTAGGAACCCAGTTACTTTATAATATCATTGATTGATATTATAATTTGTACACCTTTTACTTCCTATGGTTTTCTTTTGCACTTAAGAAAAACATATTTTAAGAAATATTCATAAATACATTTTGTCACAACAAAACCCTTATTTTCCAATAGTTGGATTAGGGAGAACCTTTTCTCCTAATCTAGATTGAGTAAATGAGACTTCAATTAGTTGGATTGAAGGAGAAGAGGGTGGACGTAAGGCTTAAGGATTAAGTGCTGAACCACTGTGGTAAATTTGGTTTTTTACTTGCCTATGTTTACTCTTGTTTGCTTGCTGTTTTGTTATGACTTACATGATCATTTTATAGCATAGTTTAGAACAATTTTTAAAGTCAAAAAGAGGCTGACCGAATCTTAGCTTAACCAATTCAACCCCCCTTCTTGTTAAGCCATAAAACCCAACACATGTGATGTGAATAGCCACTATCTAGATACCACTAAGAGGGTTGGTGCACTTAAACTTCTCAAGGCAAACCTATAGGCACAAATGTGATGGTTGGCATTCTAGGTACCCATTTTGTCTTGGGTCCTTCATAGTTAGCAACACAAATACATTTAAGAATCCACTTTTGTTTTATTTTATAAGGTCTATTTAGTCTAATAGGACAACTTGTAATATGATAAACAACATACTCACAAAACTTACACATTGAATTTTCCCTAGGATGTACATAATCTATTTCAAAAAACTTTGTAAAGACCTTTGCTTTTAGATTTTGATTATAGCTAAGTCCAACTTTATCATATGTTCCTTGTTGTGATGTTAGAATATTCTCAACCATCTTATTTCCATAAGCAAAAGACTTTAAGGCATTTTCTAGATTTGGAATATTTGCTTTTAGTAGTTAATTTTCTTTTTCAATATCATTTTGACATAAAAGATCTATTCTCAGTTTATCCTTTTCTCTTTTGATGACTTTTGTTTTTTTCATATTCAAGCATAGCTCATTTATTTTTTAGTTTCCTAGCATACACTAGCAAATAAGAAAATATCGATTTCACATTTCCATTAGCCAAATCATCATAAAGTAAAGATTTTACCTTCCCTTCTTCACTTGCCACTAGACAAAGATTTGCTTTTTCAGTTTCTAGCTCCTCTTCAGATGATGATAAAGCTGATGACTCATTTTTCATCATTACCTTATTCTCATGTTTCTATGTTGATCTACCTTTATTTTTTAATTTGGGACAGTCAACTTTGATGTGACTAGGTTTCCTACACTCAAAACAAACATTGTCTTTAGGATCTAGGGTTTCCTTTTTTTATCCTTTTTCTCTCATGTAAAATTTCCTAAATTTTTTTGGCTAACATTGCTAACTTATCTACCTCAAATTCAAATGTGGAGCTATCTTTTCCCATTGCCTTAAAGGCTATATTTCTATGTGCCTTAGCCTCCTCCATTTCAATTTCTCTATGTTTAAGATTTAATTCATATGCTTTAAGAGACCCTAACAGTTCATCAAGAGATAATTTATCTAGATCATGAGCTTCCTTAATGGTTGTTTTCTTTGCATCCCATGTTTCAGACAAGCACCCTAACACCTTCTTAACCAACTCACTATTCTCATAAACCTTACCAAGCAATTTCAATTCATTCTCAATACCACTAAATCTACAAAACATCTTAGTTATAGTTTCAGTAGGTTTTATACAAAATAATTCATAGTCTCAGACAACAAATGATATTCTAGAGGCTTTAACTTCTAACTTTTTCCAAATTTCATTTGCAATTTCACATGAAGAGATTCTATTATATTCAACCATACATACACCACTATAAAGCATACACATTACATGACTATTATGACCCACAATTTTCTTCTCTTTTTCAATCCACTTAGTTTCATATTTGTTCACTATCATTCCATTTTGTGTAATAAACCAACCATCCATATCTTGACCCATTATGAAAATTTTCATCATGACTTCCAATGACCATAGTTTGACCCATCAAATATAGGTGGCTCGTTGTAGCCTATAATAGCCTTAACATCCATACCTACAATCTGCTCTAAGGATGTTAATCCTTATTTATTAAAGCCCTAAGCTTCGATACCACTTGTTAGTATGGAATAACCCAATAAGGAGGGGTTGGATTGGGTTATGCTTTTTTTTTTTTTTTGTCTTAAAAGTAGGTAATAAAAAATAGTGCATAGGAAAATTGTTCAGGTGGTTCGGCCTCCTCTTAGACCTTCTTTCACCCTCTTATCAATAGTAAGAGAGCCTTTTGCTACTTTGTGAGAGTTATACTCCCACAATTTAGTACACCCTGATCTTTAGTTCACCGAACTTAAAGATCTACAATTCACTTCTCAAACAGCTAGCCACACATGGCTTCTCAATACAACACAACAAACCTGAGACTACACACAGTTTCAACACCATAACTCACAATTTTATGTTTCTAACAAAAAAGAAAACTTACAAATAACAATTACAAATTTAAAACATAAGCTACAAAATATTAGAGTTCAAGCAACAATATTTCTATCTTGATTACGAAGTAGTCATGACTCAAGAGTGAATGCCTTTTGCAATATGTCTTAATTTGTATCTTCAAAAAAATACTCAAGCAATCACTTTTTCATACAACAGTAACTTCTTCAGAAACAACCTTAGTTTAGCAAACTAAAACAGTCTAGTCAAGAATGACTTTTGTCAACCATTGTCAAAGATAAGCTTAAATAATTAAGGTTCTTTTCTCTTTAAGCAAATAGCAAGAGACAAGAAAAATATGACTCACAATAACACCAGTCTCAATCAAGGATAAATGATTCAAGAAATTGCAATAAAATAGTAATGAAGTTATCAAATTATCTTAAACAAACCTTATGAAGATATCACACGGATATTCTTGTAGGATTATAAAATAAATCAAGAGCACTTAAAATAGAAAGAGATTACCACAAGCTCATATGATCAAGCAAGGAATGCTCCAAGATATAACATGGTTTTTCACAAAGCTCATATGATTAGACAAGGAATGTTGCTTCATAGATTGTTTTTCACAAGAGTATATAAACAGTTTTTCTCAAGAATCGTGTGTATAAGTCAAAAACCCTAGCTATCACTATATATAATTCCAATAGAACCATTTTTTCGGGTAAAACAAAAATCATACCGTTCTGTAATCAAGACCCCTTGATTTCTTTTCAAAAAGCTTCCATTTTGATCAAGTTCTTACCTTCAAATGGCATCTATGTGTCTTGGAATAGAGAAGGAAAGAGAAGAAAAGAAAGACAAGTTTAGGAGCACAGGTAAGAATTTACCCTAACCCGTCTTGACCACCTGCTTATGTGTTAGGCAAAGTGCACCGTTTCATTTAGTTTCAACACACGATCACACAAGGCAATGGCACCCATGTAATTTTATTTCCATATTTGTTTTGGATTTTGCTTTAATACATCAATGATTCTATGCATTTAATTATTTGTTTATGAACCAAGTCTCATTCAAATTTGCAGACATAGTTAACAATTTATTTCAAGGCAAGTCATTTAAGCACAATAACCACGAGTACATGATGATCAAACCAAAATGTATAAACTCCCACATAAACATTTTGGTATGTGGGATTTTTTTGTTTGCAAATAATCATCATCTAGATTATTTGTGTGACATATGTTCTACATTTTTATTGGCAAAAGATAGAGTTAAAATCACGTAATTTAAATATCCATATAAAATTATGAAAATAGTTTTTCAATCATTGTCAACATCAAAATGTATTTAATAGAGATAACCTTTGATTGTAATCTCATAGTGCTATAATTCCTTTGAGGAGGAATTGAAAAGGTTAGGATAATGTTTTCTCCTAATAAGTGAGTAGAGTGGACTTCGATTGGTTGAGTTGAAGGAAGAAGAGGGTGGATCTAGGTGTAAGGGCCAAACCACCATGGTAAATTTGTTTCTATGTGTGCTTGTTGTTTAATGCTTCTTATTCCTTTTTAGAACACGAAATTGTAGACTTAAAGTTCCCTAATCAATTCAACCCCCCTTCTTGGTTAGCATTATATCTAACAAAGTTTGCCTTAGAAAAAGTGGCGGGCGTTGTGGGGGAATTTCATCTCCTTAGACTTTGCCTCAACTATGCTCGCTTATGTTCAAGAATTTGACCATTTACAATATCAAGTCTTAGTAGACAACCCTAGTTGGATAGATTGAGCATTTTTGGCAGTCTTTTTATTGGGATTCAAGGATGATGTTAGAGCCTCAGTTATGCTATCACGGCCCCATCACCTAAAGGATGCCTAATAACTCTATTTCTTATAGAATTATTAAGATTATTTTAGGTAATATCTAATGTGGTATTTGTTAAATTATATGTGCATTTGTTTCTATTTATGCAAGTTTTATTTGTTTATATAGCAAATGCAAAGTAGAAGAAAATAGAAGAAAAGAAGCAACAAAAGAACATAAAGAAAACACAAGTGTGAGAAACAAAGAGGAAGAGAGAGAGAGAGGAGTGATCAACTAGCTGAAATGTAAATGGCGGGGACTCGCTGGAGACTTGGCCGTGCACAACAGCACTGGCCTTAGAAGAGTGTGACAGTTGTGTGAACGTTGACCGTCTGCCCTTCATTATCTTTGACGACGAATTTAACTTGCTTGTGATTTCAACAATATCTGGATGTTTTCTAGCGATGAGGAAGCATATTGCTCTATTAGTGCAATTTTTGGTGTTTTTTGCGGTAATTTCAGAAGACTTTGTGGCAATTCTAGTGAGGAATAGCGAATGCCATTTAAGAGCTATCCTTTATTAGATTTGCATGATCGTTTTCAGAAATTGTCACTTTAGCATCTCCCTCGACAATTTTTGGCAATTTCTGTGAAGAGCATGTGGCACATGGCAGCATATGGTAGCATGTGATGACAGCTTGTGATAGCATGTGACGACACGTGATGATGTGCGTGTGGCATGTTTTCCTCCCCTTTTTTTAGACAGCTTCTTCTCCTTCCTTTGATGCGTAGAGTTGTGCAAAATTTCTCTAAATTAAAGATGCTTTGGTGATAGCTTATTTGTTTTTAATTTAAAGAATGTTTGTTCAAGTTTCTGCATTGTTTCTATTTGTACATATACTATGTTTTAGTCTAATTTGTTAAAGCTATGATGTAATTTAATTACAACGGAATGAATTTATGATTATTATGTCTTATGAGATATTTTATGTGTGTGAAGTTGTATATTATTGTGTTCACTGCATTTAAATGATTAGCTATCACTTAGACGATTTGATTTTCATGTTAGAGACTGATAAGAAATGACATGTAGTTGTTTCTTGTAATGTGCAACCATAGATTAATATGGATAGACATATACCAGATGATTTATGTGGCTTTAGGTGTAAACTAGAATATTCATAAATCTTAATGCGCTTAGTTCATTTCAATTCACATATAGAGATATAGTGAGTTAATGAGTTAATGAGTTAAGTAGGTTCACTATAGCTAGACATAAGACAGTGAATAAATTAGGAAATTTTGCCATCACATAAGTAGAATCAATTTTGCAAGCATAAATAATCTACATTAGTACCTAGTAGTTAGGTGAAATTAGACACTCTAACATGTTTTGTTTATTAAGTTTAGATTAAATTTAGTTATTTAATCCATATTTTACCATTTTGATTTGCTAGATAAATTTTAGAAACTATTCACCATTAATAATTAATTGGCCTAGTAATCACCAATCTCTATGGGATGACATCTTACTTATCATTGTATTATTTGTTCGACATGTACACTTGCATGAAGGATTTCACTAAACAAGTTTTTGGTGCCGTTGCAAGGGATTGGTTATTTTACTACTAATTAATATTAATACTAAATAGCTTCTAACTTTAATTTAACACATGAAGTAGATGTCTTAACCAACTTGGAAGTGCTCAAGAAGATGAAAGTGTGCAAATTTGTGTTGGAGGACATGTGAGCATCGAATACCAAGTAGGTAACCTTTTTGCCCACTGTAATGATTATGCTAATTTTGTTAAGACTTAGAGTAGGTCACAAAATGATGATTACTCCAACATGTACAATCCAGGATGGCACAACCATTAATTTTTTTTTTATGGTAACCTAATGAAATAAGATAGCCACCAACATTTAAGCAAACAAAAGAGGCAAAACCTAACTTAGAGGACATGATCAATGAGATAGCCTTCACCACACAGAACTTTACGAAGAGAACTAAAGCAAGATTTCAGAATCAAAAAGCTTCATTCAGAGGATTACAAGTGCAAATGGGCCAGTTGATTAGCATGATCTTAGAGAGTTAATAGGGTCCTTTGCCTAGCAATATGGAGAAAAGCCCTACAAATATTGCAGAGGCAATAACCTTAACATATGGCAAGTGTAAGGTTATGGCTAACCAAGAGGGGGAGGGGGGGTTGAATTGGTTTTTATGGTTTCACCTATATTTTTCTGTTCTTCTAAGTTTCACGCAAGATTGGCATTCAACATAGGTATATCAAAGCATATAAACAAAAAGATAAAACAAGATAAGAGGGCACAAAGATTTACATGGTGGTTCGGCCCTTGTCACCTACTTCCACCCTCTTCTCCTTCAACTCAATAAGTTGAAGTCTACTTTACTTCAAGCTAGGAGAAACCCTCTCCTACACTTCATAACTCCTCCACAATGAGTCAAATGATCCATGGTTACAATGTTTAGGTTGAACTAACCTTAGTACATTAAGCAAATCCTCAAATATATAATATGAGTGAGGAATAATGCTTATCAAAGAGCTAATTGAAGATATACAAACTCAATTCGAGCTTTAATCACGAAACCCCCAATTTTCACAAAGTTAGGGTTTTAGATTTATAAAGAGGTTTATGTGCATATAATAATCAAAGCTCAATCAACACATAAATGACTTAATCTAACAGTGAATATTCACAAGAATATTAGTTTGAAGGAATATCACCGAAGATACAAAGTTGATTCTTAGATCGATGAAGAATATTGTTGGGTATAAGATCTTTGCCATACTTGAGTATAAACTTGATTTCTCAACACAATCTCATCAAACCCCACAACTAAAGAACTTTTTATTTATCCTTTTATATCAGATTTCGAGTAAATGAGCTTTCTAGGGTTTTCATTCAAACCTAACTTACCCGTTCAGATTAAACCGTTGAGACTTGATAGATGTTCCATCAATCAACAATGCATATGATGATTAAGGCTCTTCAAAATGGCTCTAACATTCCTATCACTTTAGATTTCTTCCTGTTGGAGAATTGACGACAGAGAAAGGGGAGAGAGCAGCTCGGTGAAGGGGCTTAAGGCTCTTTTGCTCGACTCAAGAGAGTGATCTTTTAACATATGAGTGAAATGACTGTGTTTCACTTAAGTGAAGTCAAGTTGGGCTTAAGTCAGTTGGCCTACTTTGTGGGCCTGCTTGCGGGCTGAGCTTGGACTCAGCCTGCTTCATAATGATCCAACAAGTAAAGATCCAGCAAATAAAGATCTAGGAAGTAATGATCTAGCAAGTAAAGATCCAGCAAATAGAGATCTAGCAAGTAAAGATCAATTGGGCTTGGATCAGCTAGTGAATAGCTTCTTTTATATTTGCATTAAGCTTGTCGAAACAAGTAATATGACTTTATCCTTCACAAGTACCTATAAGCACATAATCACCAAGCATCATTTTTCTTTAATATAAGCACTTATATTTTTGCTCATTAAATCACATAAAAATATTTATTTAAGCTTTATATGTGATGTTTGATAATGGAATGTAGGAAGCCGCCTACTTTATAATATCATTAATTGATATTATAATTTACACACCTTTTACTTCCTTTGGTATTCAATGTATGCACATAAAGATGTTATCATACATTGACAAATAAAAATTTTCTCAACAAAACACATCAACACATGGTTTTCAACAATCTCCCCCTTTTTTATGATGACAAAATTTTCATAGCTAATCCAACCAACAAGCACATGTCACCAACTGAGTGAGCAAGATAGTAAGATGCAAATATCAAATATCTAGTAATATATCAAGACATGATCATCTTCAACAAACATCACACGTCCATCAATAAATATTCAGCAAGCAACAAGCATGTTCACAGAAATATCTTATACACATGTATCTTAGGTCTAAGAGAGTTTATCCCACATTTTGCACTATAAGTCAGAAATGGAACATACATGTGCTATAACTATGTACACTCTCCCCCTTTTTGACATTATTAAAAAGATTAAGCTAAGAAGTAATGGAAGAATATGAGTAAAAATGAGTACATGAGTAACATGCAGTGATAGAAGGCAAAAATCTGACCTGGTAGGTAAAGAAAAAGTGAAAGATATGACCTTATACTGAGTGTGATTGCAGAGCTCCCCTTCAAGATAGTAATCGGGTACAAGAAGCATATAAGTAGTGTACAGCAAATAAATATTTGACATAGTTTAAGTAATATCTTCAATCAAGGACATTCCAAGCTCTCTTTGGAGAATGGAAAATTTATCTCTATCCAATGGTTTGGTAAAAATATTAGCAAGTTTTTGGTCAGTCCAAACAAACTCAATGGAAATATCACATTTTTCAACATGATCTCGAATGAAGTGATGTCTTATTTCTATATGCTTGGTTTTAAAGTGCTGTATTGGATTTTTAGTTAAGTTTATAGCACTAGTGTTATCACACTTCAATGGAATCTTAGTGGAAAAGATACCATAGTCCTCTAATTGCTGTTTCATCCATAGAATCTGAGCACAACAACTAGCCGCAACTATGTATTCTGCCTCAGTGGAAGAAAGAACAACTCTGTTATGTTTCTTGGAGTGCCAAGAAACCAACATGTGTCCTAGAAAATGACATGTACCACTTGTACTTTTTCTATCTACTTTACAAATAGCATAATCAGAATCACTAAATGCATGTAGATCAAACATAGTGTCTCTAGAATACCATATTCCTAGTGTAACCATATCCTTTAAGTATCAGAATATTCTTTTGATAGCTTTTAGATGTTGCTCTTTAGGATTAAATTGAAATCTTGCACACAAACAAACACTAAACATGATGTTTGGCTGAGAGGCATTCAAGTATAGTAAAGAACCAATCATACCTCTATACATTTTAGAATCGACATTAATTCCAATATCATCATGTGACAAAGATGTTGATGTGCTCATGGGAGTGTTTATTGGTTTAGAATCATACATATTATATTCCTTAAGCAACTCATTTGTATATTTGGTTTGGCTTGTGAAAATTCCTTTAGATGTTTGTTTAATTTGCAAACTGAGAAAATAGTTTAGTTCACCCATCATGCTCACTTCAAATTCATGTTTCATGGAATCAGCAAATTGTTCACACATTACAGAATTTGTAGAACCAAACACAATATCATCAACATAAATTTGAACAATCAAAATATCTATTCCTTGTGTCTTAACAAATAAGGTACTATCTACTTTGCCTTTTCTAAAGTTTGTACTAACTAGAAAGGCACTCAATTGATCATACCAAGCCCGTGGGGCTTGTTTCAATCCGTATAAGGCTTTAGAAAGCTTAAATACATGATCTAGATAGGTGGGATCTTCAAATCCAGGTGGTTGTTCAACATAAACTTCTTCTTTTACAACACCATTTAAAAAAACACTTTTTACATTCATTTGAAACAATGTAAAATTCATATAACAAGCAAAGGCAAGTAGCATTCAAATTGCTTCTAATCTAGCTACCAGTGCAAATGTTTCATCATAGTCAATTCCTTCTTCTTAACTATACCCTTGTGCAATTAATCTAGCTTTGTTTCTAGTAATTGTCCCGTTCTCATCTAATTTGTTTCTAAACACCCATTTTGTGTCTATTATCAGATGGTCTTGTGGTCTTGAAACTAACTTCCAAACTTTGCTTTTTTCAAACTAATTTAGTTCATCTTGCATAGCAAGAAACCAACTTTCATCTTCAAAAGCCTCATATACTTTCTTTGACTCTACTTGAGACAAGAAGACTTGATGTTCACATGTGTTATGATATCTAGACCTTGTGCTAACTCTATTTGTAGGGTTTCCTAGGATATGTTGTTGATCTACCTCATTCCTTACTCTAGGAAAAGAGAAATCTCTTAAGTCTAACTCCCCCTCAATGATAGGTGCACTCTTTTCATTTTGTCCTTGTTAATTAGAGCTCGAATAAGAATCATTTTCAAATTGCACATGAATAGACTCCTTAACAACTAGAGTTCTCTTGTTGAAAACTCTATATGCTTTGCTAGTTTGAGAGCAACCGAGAAATATGGCCTCACCACTCTTAGAGTCTAGCTTTCCAAGTGACTCTTTACCATAGTTCAATACAAAGCATTTACTTCCAAACACATGAAAGTAAGATATATTTGGTCTTCTACCAAAGAGTTTTTGGGTTTTATGGCTTAACAAGAAGGGGGGGTTGAATTGTTCTTCTTCCGAAACTATGCTTTTGTATGATATAAAAAATTCAATCAATTAATTTAACAATTTATATGATAATAAGAAATCAAACAGAATTAAAGCAAGTGAAGAGTAAGAGAATCAACACCCAATTTACCACGGTGGTTCGGCACTCTATCTTAGAGTCCTACGTCCACCCTCTTCTCCTTTAATCCAACCGATTGAAGTCACCTTTACTCAACCTGATTAGGAGAATACGTTCTCCCTAATCCAAATAATTCCTTCTCAAAGGAATTCTCAAGTTCGAATACAAATTATGATCAAAAGATCATATACAGTAGCAAATCCCCAAATAATATGTTAGTTTATAGGATATTACTAATCAGAGGAGCTATTCAAGCATATATATCAAGATACAGAGCTCCTATCATGAAATCCCCAATTTGAGGAAATTAGGGTTTCGGGTTTTCCTTAAAATTTATGTGCAGTAAATGTTTATAAGTGAAATCAACACATAAATAATGTTATACAAGCTATGATTGAGTATATAATCGAAGATCAAAGTAGATAATCGAATATCACCGAACCCTTGTGAGTCACCGAGAGATGAGCAAACTCGAATCAAATAGTAAGTGAGCTTAATAGACTTTCTTCAGAAAGAGAACGCTTCAAGTAGATGTAAATCATTAAGAGAAAATCTTCACGCACACATCTCTTTTAAATAGAAAGCAGATCTAGGGCCTTTTCGAATCAAACCTGAACCATAGCCTTCTTCCCGTTAGGAATAGTAGGCTATCTATCAAATCAACCTCATATCAACCTTCAAAGCCAAAATTCGATCATTCTAACAGCCCGTCTTCTCCAGAATCCTCCCGTTGAGGTTTCGGCATTTGAGAGAAGCAAAGACGGCATCGGGGACGAGTGAAGCAGCTAGGGCAAACTCATCGAGAGATAGAGACCTCTTATGTGCTTTTTTTAAGTGAAACAACGTCGTGGCAAGGGTGCTTCTCTGATGGTCAAGACGACATCGTAGCAAGGGCGCTTCTGTGACGGTCAAGACGACATCGTAGCAAGGGTAATTCTCTGATGATCAAGACGACACTGTAGCAAGGAGACTTTAGTGGGGTCGGGCTGACGCAAGCTTGGGCCGCATCACATCATCTTAGTCCAGCAATAAAGGGTCCAGTCCAGTAATAAAGGATCCAGCAGATAGACACAGTCCAATATCAACAGGGTCCAAAGTTTAATTATGTGAATACGGTCCATATTTTGGTGTATTACATATATTGACTTTGAACTAATATCAAGATAGAGTTAATGTCCCTCATGTTCCTACAATTACATTAAACCAAGTATCATATTCCTAAAATAAAATATATTCAAATATATTATATTTCTTAAGGAAATATTCAAATAATCAATATATTCAAATATTCAAATATTTGAATATATGTCACAAGAACTTTAAGAATATGTTTTATGAAGAAATGTAGGAACCCGGTTACTTTATAATATCATTAATTGATATTATAATTTGTACACCTTTTACTTCCTATAATTTTTCTTTTTGCACATATAAAAACATATTTTAAGAATTGATATTTACCAAAAATATTTTTAGTCACAGAAAAACCCTATTTTCCAACAATCTCCCTCTTTTTAATGATGACAAAATATTTCAATAGTATGGCACATGTCATCAAATATCAATCATGTTTTTCAAGAGAACACAACATATTGATCATCATACAATTAGAGTTGCAAATAGTTACTTTGTATGACCGTGAGCAAGTCCTATACATGTGTCTAGCAGATTTCAAAATTTATCATAGAACATGCAATCTGGGATGATATGTATCCCACATTCTGCATTGATATAGTCAGAAATGAGACTTCACATGTGCACTATTCTCTCCCCCTTTTTGTCATAAGCAAAAAGAATGATTATGCAAGTAAGCAGGACAGGTGACAAAAAATGAACAGGCAATAACTTAACAAGGATAAGAGTAAGGTACTAACCGGATTTTGTAGGAGTGAAAGTAGAGCCACTCCCCCTCAAATCGAGCAGTTTAAAAAATAATAAAAGAATAGAGAGATAGCAGTAATAGATAGTTCAAAGATTTTCAGGGAGTAACATTCCAAGTTCTCATCTAAAAGCATAAAATCTATCCTTTGATAAAGGTTTGGTTAAGATATCAGCAATTTGCTGATCAGTGCTCACAAATTCAAGTACAACATTACCTTTCTGAACATGATCCCGAATGAAGTGATGTCTAATTTCTATGTGCTTTGTTTTAGAGTGCTGGATAGGATTCTTAGTGAGATTTATTGCACTTGTGTTGTCACATTTTAGTGGAACTCTATGTGATAAGATGCCATAATCCTCTAACTGCTGTTTCATCCATAAGATTTGAGCACAACTACTAGCAGCAGCAATGTATTCGGCTTTAGTGGAAGAGAGAGCTACACATTTTTGTTTCTTGGAGTGCCAAGAAGTAAGCATATTTCTGAGATAGTGACATCCACCACTCGTACTCTTCCTATCTAGTTTGCATCCAGCATAATCAGAATCACTAAATGCATGCAAATCTAGTGTGGTGTCTCTAGGATACCAGATTCCTAGGGAAACCGTGTCTCTAAAGTATCTAAATATTCTTTTAACAGCAACTAGGTGCTGTTCTTTGGGGTTGGATTGATACCTAGCACATAGACACACACTAAACATGATATCCGGTCTAGATGCAGTCAAGTATAGCAAAGAATCAATCATGCCTCGATATGATTTAATGTCTACACTAATTCCATCTTCATCATTAGATAATGATAAGGAAGTGCTCATTGGTGTGTTCATTGGTTTGGAATCATGCATCTTGTATTTCTTGAGCAATTCATTTGTGTATTTTGTTTGACTTATAAAAGTCCCTTTATTTGTTTGTTTGATTTGCAATCCAAGAAAGTATGTTAATTCACCCATCATACTCATTTCAAATTCACTTTGCATGCATGCAGCAAATTCTTCACATAGTTTAGAGTTTGTAGAACCAAACACAATATCATCAACATATATTTGAACAATTAAAATTTCTTTTTCTTTGTTCTTTATAAATAGTGTGCTGTCCACTTTTCCCTTTCTGAAATCGTGATTAATCAAGAATGAATTTAGTTTGTCATACCAAGCCCATGGAGCTTGTTTCAATCCATATAAAGTTTTTGACAGTTTAAAGACATGATTTGAATAAATCGGATCTTCAAATCCGGGTGGTTGTTCAACATATACCTCTTCTTTTATAATACCATTCAAAAATGCACTCTTGACATCCATTTGAAATAAGGTAAAGTTCATACAGTAAGCAAATGCAAGTAAGATCCAAATTGCTTCTAACCTAGCTACTGGTGCAAATGTTTCATCATAGTCAATCCTTGCTTCTTGACTATATCCTTGTGCCACTAATCTAGCCTTATTTCTAGTAATAGTACCATTTTCAACTAGTTTATTTTTGAAAACCCATTTTGTACCTATGACTGGATGATCCTTTGGTCTAGGAACTAGATTCCAGACCTTGCTTCTTTCAAACTGGTTCAATCCTTCTTGCATAGCAAGAAACTAGTTTTCATCTTCAAGAGCCTCATCTACTTTCTTTGGCTCTACTTGAGATAAAAAGGCTTGATGTTCACATGTGTTGTGGACCCGAGACCTTGTACTTACCTGGACATTTGGATTTCTTATGATGTGATCGTGATCTACTTCATTTCTAACTCTAGGGAAGGAAGGTTCTTTAGTTTCAAACTCCCCCTTAACTTCAGCCCTATTTGGAAGACTTTTATTCTCTTCTGTTTCTAGGATGCCGTGACAGTCATCCTCAAACTTAACATGAATTGACTCTTCTACAACTAAGGTTTGTTTGTTGAATACTCTATATGCTTTACTTGTATGAGAATATCCAAGAAATATTCCTTCATCACTCTTGGAATCAAATTTCCCAAGTGATTCTTTTCCATGATTCAAAACAAAACATTTGCTGCTAAAAACATGAAAGTATGAAATGTTTGGTTTTCTTTCAAAGAATAATTCAAAAGGTGTCTTTTTCAAAATAGGTCTTATTAAAGCACGATTTGAAATATAACAAGCTGTGTTTATAGCTTCTCCCCAAAAATGTTTAGGAAGATTATATTCACACATCATGGTTCTAGCCATTTCTTGAAGAGTTCTATTTTTCCTTTCCACAATACCATTTTGTTGTGGTGTTCTAGGAGCCAAAAAATTGTGTGAAATGCCATTTTCTAAACAAAATTTTTCAAAGAGTTGGTTTTCAAATTCACCACCATGATCAGTTCTTATTTTTATGATTGAAAGACCTTTTTCATTTTGAATCATTTTACAAAATTCAGCAAACTTCTCAAATGCCTCATCTTTCCTAGCAAGCATGTATGTCCATGTGAATCTAGAATAGTCATCTATAATGACTAAGACATAATATTTTCCATTTAATGTTGCTGTTCTCATAGGACCGAAAAGGTTCATGTGCAATATTTCTAATGGTCTAGATGTACTTACCACAAGCTTTGACTTGAAGCTACTTTGTGTATATTTGCCCTTAATGCATGCCTCACATATTCTATTTTTTAAATTCTAAAGATGGAAGACCTTTTACTAGATTGTACTTACACAGTTTTTCTATCAATCCTAGACCCGCATGTCCTAGCCTTCTATGCCACAACCAAGCATCAATATTTCTATTTACAACCAAACATGTTTGTTCAACATTCATCTTACTTAAATCAAGCACATAGATGTTGTCCTTCCTTTTTCCAACAATTTTATGTTTAGCATGCTCAACAAGACAACTTTCTTTTCCAAATTTTATTTTAAATCCTTTATCACATAACTGAGTTATGCTAAGTAGGTTAAATTTTAGTTCATCTACCAGCAAAACTTCATATATGAGTAAGGTATCAGAGTTACCTATTGTTCCCATTCCTCTTATTCTTCCTTTGGAGTTATCTCCAAAAGATACCGTACCTCCATTTTTCAGCTCAAGTGTTGAGAAGAACTCCTTCATCCCAGTCATGTGTCAAGAAATCCATTGTCCAAAATCCACATGTTCTTGAGCTTTTTGTTCCTTACTTGTGCACTCATAACTTGCAGAAACAAATTTGATCGTTGAAGTGCTTGGTACCCTTTTTACTTTGGGTCCATGAGTGTTAGTTCAACTTAGAGTTCTGTCATTCTTAGGCAACCAAAGTTTCTTTACTTTGTAAGCCTTTCTAAGTCTTACGGGACATTTATCAAAATTATGGCCAAAATAATTGCAAAAAGAGCATTTATTTTCATGCAGTGGAATTGAACATTCTTTTTCTTTAAAGAAATGAGTGAATGATTTTGATTTGTCATTCAATTTATATCCTAGTCCCACCTTATCATATATTCCTCTTTGAGAATTTAGACTTCTATCCAACATGCCACTACCATTTGTAAATTTCTTTAGCAGCAGATTAGTTGCATCAAGTTTTGATTTCAAGTCACAGTTTTCTTTTTCAAGTTCACGGACTCTATTCTTAAGATTTTCAGCACATACTTGTGAGTTATTTTCTACATGTATTTCAATATCAGAGGATGCACTGACACCATAGAAAGTTTTTGTTCCTATTTGAGTGTTTCAGATTTTTTTTTTTTTTTTCATACATATCATTCATACAAGCATCATATTTCATATATGCATTGGCAGAAATAACAATGTCATCATTCATTGAAATCAAAGCATCTTTCTTTTCAGTTTCATCTCTACATGCAGTAAGTTCTATGCTTTGTTTATCAATAAAATTAATTTTCTATACAGAAGTGAAGTCAACTTTTCCTGTTTTTCAGATTTATTTTTTCCTTTTAACTTTCTGTATTTATCTTTTAATTTATTTGTGTATTCAACTAAATCAGAAAATGCAGTTTCTAACCCAGAGTTTATTTGAAGAAATAGTTCAGAATCGTTTACCACATTATTTTCTTCCTCAAGAGTTGTTGTTGCGGTTACGCATAGATGTGCAACTTCTTCTTGAGTTTCTTCATCAGATGAGGAGTTCTCATCATCCCAGGCAGCAATCATCGCCTTCTTTTTGTTCTTGCTGTTTCTCTTCTTGATCATTAGACAATCAATCTTGATATGTCATGGTTTCCTGCATTCATAACACACATTCTCCCTAGGTTCATTTAATTCTTTTCTCCTATTTTGCCCTATGTTTTTGTTTAATCCTCTTCTTAGGAATTTTCTAAATCTTCTAGCTATAAGAGCTACTTCATCATTTTCTGACTCTTCCTCTTCAACCTTTTCAACTTCTACTTTAAGTGCAAGTGATCTCTTATTTTCCTTTTCTTTCTCTCTTCTCATAAGCTGCATTTCATGAGTCTTAAGAGAACCTAGCAAATCATCTAAAGTCAGCACATCTAGGTCATGAGCTTCTTCTATGGCCATCTTTTTAGGATCCCAACTCTCGGGTAGGGATACTAACATTTTTCTTACCATTTCCTCATTTGTATAGGTTTTTCCTAGCAATTTAAGTTCAGAAATAATTTCAGTGAATTTACCAAACATATCACTAATAGTTTTAGAATCTTTCATAACAAATAATTCATAGTCATGTGTAAGCATATTAACTTTAGAAGACTTTACCTTTTTAGTTCCTTCATAGATGACTTCTAACTTATTCCAAATTTCTTTACCGGTGGTGCAAGAGGACACTTTGTTAAACTCATGTGCTCTAAGACCACTATAGATCATATTCATAGACTTAGCATTTAGCCCCATTACTTTCACTTCATTTTTTGACCATTCATCAGTTTCGGGTAATGTAATACCCTTCCTGATTACTTGCCAAGCTTCTAGATCTTGGCCTATTATGAAGAGTTGCATTAATTGTTTCCAATGCCTAAAATTAATGCCATCAAACAAGGGAGGTTTATTAAACCCCGTAACAGCTAACCCTTTATTAGAAGCCATAATATGGATCTACTCTAGGATGTTAATCCTTTTAATCAAAGAACCTGGCTCCGATACCAATTGTTGGGTTGTATAGCTTAACAAGAAGGGGGGGGTTGAATTGTTCTTGTACCGAAACTATGCTTTTTTATGATATAAAAAATTCAATCAATTAATTTAACAAGTTATATGATAATAAGAAATCAAACAGAATTATTTAAGCAAGTGAAGAGTAAGAGAATCAACACCCAATTTACCACAGTGGTTTGGCACTCTATCTTAAAGTCCTACGTCCACCCTCTTCTCCTTCAATCCAACCGATTGAAGTCACCTTTACTCAACCTGATTAGGAGAATACGTTCTCTCCAATCCAAATAATTCTTTCTTAAAGGAATTCTCAAGTTTGAATACAAATTATGATCAAAAGATCATATACAGTAGCAAATCCCCAAATAATATGTTAGTTTATGGGATATTGCTAATCAAAGGAGCTATTCAAGCATATATATCAAGATACAGAGCTCCTATCATGAAATCCCCAATTTGAAGAAATTAGGTTTTCGGGTTTTCCTTAAAATTTATGTGTAGTAAATGTTTATAAGTGAAATCATCACATAAATAATGTTATACAAGCTATGATTGAGTATATAATCAAAGATCAAAGCAGATAATCGAATATCACCGAACCCTTGTGAGTCACCGAGAGATGAGCAAACTTGAATCAAATAGTAAGTGAGCTTAATAGACTTTCTTCAGAAAGAGAACGCTTCAAATAGATGTAAATCATCAAGAAAAAATCTTCACACACACATATCCTTTAAATAGGAAGCAGATCTAGGGCCTTTTCAAATCAAACCTGAACCATAGCCTTCTTCCCTTTAGGAATAGTAGGCTATCTATCAAATCAACCTCATATCAGCCTTCAAAGCCAAATCTGACCGTTTTGACAGCCCGTCTTCTCCAGAATCCTCCCGTTGAGGTTTTGGTGTTTGAGAGAAGCAAAGACGGCATCGGGGACGAGTGAAGTAGTGAGGGTAGACTCATCAAGAGATAGAGACCTCTTATGTGCTTTTTTTAAGTGAAACGATGTTGTGGCAAGGGCGCTTCTCTGATGGTCAAGACGACACCGTAGTAAGGGCGCTTCTCTGATGATCAAGACAACACCGTAGCAAGGAGACTTCAGCGGGATTGGGCTGACGCGAGCTTGGGCCGCATCACATTGTCTCAGTCCTGTAATAAAGGGTCCAATCCAGTAATAAAGGGTCCAGTCCAGTAATAAAGGATCCAGTAAATAGACACGGTCCAATATCAACAGGGTCCAAAGTTTAATTATGTGAATATGGTCCATATTTTGGTGTATTACATATATTGACTTTGAACTAATATTAAGATAGAGTTAATGTCCCTCATGTTCCTACAATTACATTAAACCAAGTATCATATTCCTAAAATAAAATATATTCAAATATATTATATTTCTTAAGGAAATATTCAAATAATCAATATATTCAAATATTCAAATATTTGAATATATGTCACAAGAACTTTAAGAATATGTTTTATGAAGAAATGTAGGAACCCGGTTACTTTATAATATCATTAATTGATATTATAATTTGTACACCTTTTACTTCCTATAATTTTTCTTTTTGCACATATAAAAACATATTTTAAGAATTGATATTTACCAAAAATATTTTTAGTCACAGCAAAACCCTATTTTCCAACAATAGTAACTCAAATGGAGTCTTTTTCAAGATTGGTCTTAAGAATGCCCTATTTGAAATATAACAAGCCGTGCTTATAGCTTCTCCCCAAAATTTTTTAGGAAGGTTATATTCACACATTATGTTCCTAGCCATCTCATGAAGTGTTCTGTTTTTCCTTTCTACAACACCATTTTGTTGTGGTGTCCTAGGTGTTGAAAAATTATGAGAAATTCCATTCTTGGAACAAAGTTTCTTAAAAAGATGGTTTTCAAATTCACCACCATGATCTATCCTAATCTTAGTCATGGTGAGATCCTTTTCATTTTGAATCATTTTAGAGAAATCAACAAATTTCTCAAATGCTTCATCTTTCCTAGCAAGTAGATATACCCAAGTATATCTTGTATAGTAATCTACTATGACTAAGGCATAATATTTGCCATTCATGGTAATGGTTCTCAAAGGACCAAACAAATATATGTGGATTAGTTCTAATGGTCTTGAGGTAGACACCATTAGCTTTGGTTTAAAGCTACTTTAAGTGTGTTTAGCCTTCACACAAGCATCGCATAACTTCTTCTTATCAAAGTTAAGTTCGGGTAAACCTCTAACTAAGTCATTTCTAGATAGTTTCTCTATCAATCCTAAACTAGCATGACCAAGTTTCCTATGCCCCAACCAAGCATCAACATTGTTACTAAAAATCAAGCATGTTTGTTCATTTGTTAGCTTACTAAGATCAAGTACATAAATATTATCTTTTCTTTTTCCAACAATTCTTACATTGTTTTCCACATTTTCAACAAGACAAAGTTCTTTTCCAAATCTGATTTTGAAATTGTTATCACATAATTGACTTATACTCAACAGATTGAATTTCAATTCAACAACATACAACACATCATATATAAGAAGGGATTTCGGGTTACCTATAGTGCCTATACCCTTAATTCTTCTTTTGGAGTTATCTCTAAAAGATACAGTGCCTTTAGATCTTAACTCAAGTGTTGAGAAGAGCTCCATCATCCCAGTCATATGACGGGAACATTTGCTGTCCAAAATCCACAGCTCATTGCACTTCTTTTTGTTTATGTTTATATTCATATCCTACAGAAACAAAAATTGGTGTTGCAAATCTTGGTACCTTTTTTTTTTTGGGTCCATAAGTGCTAGTTGCTACTAAACTACTAATCTTCTTAGGTATCCACACCTTCTTGATCTTATATGCTTTTCTAAGTCTAATTGGACATGTATTAAACAAATGACCAATATAGCTACAATGAGAACATTTATGATGCAGTGAAAATGTACAGTCCTCTTTATCAAAGAATTTTGTAAAAGTTTGTGTTATTTAAAGAATTATATCCTATACCAGCTTTATCATATACACCTCTTTGTGATTTCAACATATTATTTAACATGCTACTACCTTCTATGAACTTGTGTAACAACATAGTATTATCATCCAATTTCATTTGAATTTCATGTTTCTCTCTTTCTAGCTAAGTATTCTCAAGTTAAGAGTAATTATGTCCCGATTCTCACAAACAATTTTTGAGACATCATCATGCTTGTTTTCTAAATCAGAGCTAGTATCAATCATAGAACATGTATTAGATTTCATAGAAATACTCTAGGATACATTAGAGTTTTCATGCATACAAGGCATAGAAGATGTTATGACAGATTTATCAAGCATAGATTCAGCTTTTATAGATTTACATTTAGCTTTCAAACTCTTGTATTTTTCTTTCATCTTAGTTGCATATTCAACCAAATCAATGAAAGCAGTCTCAATATCACTAATAAGACTTGTTTTGGGTTTAGAATCACTTACCTCGAGTTCTTCTTCTATGGTTGCATTTGCGGTTAAGCAAAGATGAGCAACTTCTTCTTGTTCTTCCTCATTTGATGAAGAGCTTTCATCATCCTAGGCAGTAATCATTACCTTTTTCTTACCTTTATTGCTTTTCTTCTTGAGTAGAAAGCAATCAGCCTTGATATGTCCAAGTTTTCAACACTTATAGCACAAGTTATCCCTAGAATCATGTGTTTCATTCTTCCTGGGTTGTCCTTTATTTCTTCCTAGATCTTTCTTAAGGAATTTTCTAAATCTTCTAGCTATAAAAGCAATTTCATCACTTTCGGATTCTACCTCTTCATTCTTTTCTACTTTTACTTTTAAGGCAAGTAACCTTCTATTTTCTTTCTCTCTTACCCTTCTAATAAGTTGCATCTCATGAGTTTTTTAGTGATCCAAATAGATCATCTAAGGTCAAACTATTAAGATCGTGAGCTTCCTCTATGGCCATTTTCTTTGGATCCCAGCTTTCAAGTAAGGATACTAGCATCTTCCTAACCATCTCCTCATTTGTATAAGTCTTTCCTAACAACTTAAGTTCAGAAACTATTTCAATAAATCTACCAAACATATCACTAACAGTTTTAGAATCAAGTATAGTAAACAATTCATAATCATGAGTGAGCATGGTAACTTTAGATGATTTAACATTCTTGGTACTTTCATATAGAACTTCTAACTTGTCCCATATCTCTTTGCTGGTAAGTCAAGATGATACTTTGTTGAATTCATAAGCCTTCAACCCATTATAAATCATGTTTATAGCCTTAGCATTTATTCCCATGACTTTAGCCTCATTTTTACTCAATTCATCAGTTTCAAGTAAAACAATACCCTTTCTGATTATTTGCCAAGCTTCAAGTTCTTGACCAACAATGAAAACTTGCATAAGTTTCTTCCAATGTCTATAATTTATCCTATCAAACAAAGGTAATTTATTATACCCTATGACAGCTACTTCTTTCTCTACAGCCATCTAAATGGATCTACTCTAGGATGCTAAGCCTTTAAAAATAGAGAACTTGGCTCCTAATGCCAATTGTAAGGTTTTATGGCTAACCAAGAAGGAAGGGGGGGGGGGGGGGGGGTGTTGAATTGGTTTTTATGGTTTTACCTATATTTTTCTGTTCTTCTAAGTTTCATGCAAGATTGGCATTCAACACATATATATCAAAGCATATAGACAAAGAGATAAAACAAGATAAGAGGGCACAAAGATTTACACGGTGGTTCAGCCCTTGTCACCTACTTCCACCCTTTTCTCTTTTAACTCAACAAGTTGAAGTCTACTTTATTTCAAGCTAGGAGAAACCCTCTCCTAAACTTCATAAATCCTCCACAAGGAGTCAAATGATCCACGGTTATAATGTTTAGGTTGAACCAACCTTAGTACATCAAGCAAATCCTCAAATGTATAATGTGAGTGAGGAATGATGCTTATCAAAGAGCTAATTGAAGATATACAAACTCAATTCAAGATTTAATCATGAAACTCTCAATTTTCACAAAGTTAGGGTTTTAGATTTATAAAGAGGTTTACGTGCATATAATAATCAAAGCTCAATCAACACATAAACGACTTAATCTAACAGTGAATATTCACAAGAATATTAGTTTGAAAGAATATCACCGAAGATACAAAGTTGCTTCGCAAATCGATGAAGAATATTGTTGGGTATAAGATCTTTGCAATACTTGAGTATAAACTTGATTTCTCAACACAATCTCGTTAAACCCAATAACTAAAGAACTTTTTATTTCTCCTTTTATATTAGATTTTGAGTAAATGAGCTTTCTAGGGTTTTCATTCAAACCTAAGTTGCCCATTGAGATTAAATTGTTAAGACTTGATAGATGCTCCATTAATCAATAGTGCAGATGATGATTAAGGCTCTTCAAAATGGCTTTGACATTCCTATCACTTCAGTTTTCTTCCCATTGGAGAATCGGTAACAGAGAAAGGTGAGAGAGCAGCTTAGTGAAGGGGCTTAGGGCTCGTTTGCTAGATTCAAAAGAGTGATCTCTTAACATATGAGTGAAACAATTGTGCTTTATTTAAATGAAGTTAGCTCGGGCTTAAGTCAGCTGGCTTGCTTTGCAGGCTGAGCTTTACGGGCCTACTTGCGGGCTGAGCTTTACGGGTCTACTTACGGGCTGAGCTTGGACTTGGCCTGCTTCACAATGATCCAACAAGTAAAGATCCAACAAATAGAGATCCAGCAAGTAAAGATCAATCAAGCTTGGATCAGCTAGTGAATAACTTCTCTTATAGTTGCATTAAGCTTGTAGAAACAAGTAATATGACTTTATCCTTCACAAGTACATATAAGCACACAATCACCAAGCATTATTTTTCTTTAATATAAGCACTTATATTTTTGCTCATTAAATCACATAAAAATATTTATCTAAGCCTTATATGTGATGTTTGATAATGGAATGTAGGAAACTGGTTACTTTATAATATCATTAATTGATATTATAATTTGCACACCTTTTACTTCCTTTGGTATTCAATGTATGCACATAAAGATGTTACCATACATTCACAAATAAAAGTTTTATCAACAAAACACATTAGCACATGGTTTTCAACAACAAGCAAATGGGAGAAGATGATGCTGACAAGGAAAGTTTAAAGATAATGATAAAGATGTCAGCATACAACTTAAGTAGGCACTTAGGAGTAAACTTCTAGAAAATCCTAAGCCCTTTATGCCTCTGGTTCCATCTCCTTAGAGATTCCAACATCGTGAAAGAGATATGCAGTTTTTGGAATTCCTTGATCTATCTTCAAAACTGCACATTAACATTCTTTTTGCAAATGCTCCAGCTTAATAATGGAGAACAAATGGAAGCTGGAACTATATGAGACGATGATGTTGATTGTAGAATGTTCAACCATCATGTAATACAAGCTTTCTTCTAAATTGTTGGAATTCCATCATCCTTGAGCAACAAAATTGAGGATAGTTTAGCTGAAAACTATAAAGCAAGTACTTCTTGGGAGGCAACTCAAGCATTTTGTTGATCTTTTGGTTAGAAAGTTGTCACCACATCCTCATCATAGCTCCATGTTGATAGCTTACAATCATGGGAGTTTTCCTTGTTCCTTCTTATTATTGTTTTGTTTCTTTTAGCATTGAGGACAATGCTTCATTCAAGTTTAGGGGTGTTATTGTATTATTGGAAGTGTGCTGTTTTTGTTGGGTTGTTAGAGGTTGTGTTATGTGGTAGTTGTCGTTGTGTTGGAAGTGTTTTTTGTTATGTTAGAAGTGTTTTGTTTTTTTTGTTATGTTGGAAATTTGTGGAAGTGTATCTTGTGTTGTTAAAAGTTATGTTAGAAGTTTGTTTTTTGGGTGATTTTTCTTTTGTTGGACCATGATCACCATGATTAGATCTCTTGTTATGAATTCTTAGTGATCCTTAAGGATATATAGATTTTTTTCAAACCTACGATTGTGGTATAAGTTAAGTGTGATTCTAATTATGTTGATTCACTTATTGAGCACTAAAAGTCTGCATATTTTTTTAAATTGTGTGTATTTATAAAGAACATTGATGTAAAGTGTGTGATTTTCTTAGATCTCACCCGAATCTTAGAATTTTCTTGATTTCCTCTTGAGGTGAAATCCTAGGTTGTATCTAACTAAGAAAATTATTTAGGCCATCTTTGGATCGATTGAACCTTTCGAGCCAACCTTATTTACTTATCCCCAGTCACCTTGCTGAGCCTTGTTCTTATCATTATTTTGTTAAATGACACCTATTTATATCTTTTAGGCTTTTGATCAATTTATCCTATTGATGAGAAGTCAAGGGGAAGGATGTAGCATGGGAAGAAATTGATTGGAATGATTGTTAGGTATAATGGCCAACCAAGTAGGGGAAGAAGGGGGGGGGGTGGTTGAATTGGTTATTCAACTCTATGTCTATTATTTCAAACTCTTCAAGCACAACAAACTAAAATAGCACACAAAGTGGGAATATAAATAGTGAACCAAAACAATAATGGATAGCAAGCACAAACACAAGATTTACCACGGTGGTTTGGCACTCACACCTACGTCCACCCTCTTCTTCCTTCAACTCAATCAGTTGAATTCTACTTTACTCACTAATCAAGAGAAAATATTCTCCCACAACATACAATGCTTCTAACAAGGATTGCAATACAATGTGTGCCTCAACACACATTAACAACAACTCAAGGTTTCTTAAACCTTTTACAAGCTCAAGAAATTCCCTTAAGATATGAAATGTATATGGTAAATTGCTAAGCTAAGGGCTTTCTAAAAATAACATATAACATATAAGAAATCAAGCCCTAATCATGAAACCCCCAAATGATAATAGAGTTAGGGTTTCAAATTTTCAAAAAAGTATATGTGCATAATAATATTCAGAATTTAGTCAGTACATATAGAAATCTCAAGCAATCTTTGAAGAATAAAGGAATAAAAGAACTTCACCAAGATTTCAAAAAAGCTTAAGCTTCACAATCTCATTTCATTTTCACCTCTTCAAGCTCAATAGAATCGTATGTTCTTTTATCATAAAGTAGAGAGATGTGCTTTTATGTCAAACCTAAAAAAAATAGTCGTTTTGACTTCCTCAAGTTTTCTTCTCGTTAGAGAGAATTTGTGACTACTTTTCATACTATTAGAGAGACAGAGTATCAGGGGTGGGTTGCTCCTTTGTTCTGATTCAAAACATTCTCAAAACGCATCGTTTAATTGAGATTTTTCTTTCTTCATTTTTGTCTCTTGCGAAGCTTATTCGGGTCATGGGTCGGGTTCCCAGATTTCACAAAGAATCTTCCATAATCCTCTTCAATCTTAAAGCAAATCTTCATGGGTACTTCACAGATCAATAGATCGCCTTCTTGCTTAACAAGCCTAACTTTTGAAACACTTTAATTTGCTTCCAATTTCTCTTTCAATCAAATCAGAATTGTGGGTCATGAAGAATACCGTGGGTTGTGCTTAATTTGATCTTCTCTGAGCAAAAGGTTGTAGATTTTAGTTCATAGATCTCGTCTCCTCTTCAATACTTTCAAAATGATGTATATTTGCCATTGTTGGAGCTCTCATCGAAAATGAATCTCAAAGGTGTTTGCAGACGGTGTTGAGCGGGTGTTTGCTAAGTTCCGTGCATCTTTGGTGAAGAAGGTTGGGTCGCACCCTCGTGGTTTGCAACATGCTTCTAAATCATGGGTTACGATGCCTTTTGGGTCATAGGCTCAAGTTGATATGGGCTTGGTAGATCTCAAGTTGAGTTGGGCTTGGCAAATCATGAGTTTTGGGTCTAGATCACTTGTTCCTTTTTGGACTGGGCTCACACAGAATGAGTCATGAAGCTTGGATTGGATCATGTGATTTAAGCCTTCATGGTCCATTTTACCTACATAAATATTCATGCATTATTGTTCTTATATTAAGACAAATTATGATAGCATTATTGTTCTTCCTAATAACTATAACAAATTATTTAAATTATAATATGATTATTATAATTTATAACACATAAATCATGAATGATAATTTAACATTAACACTAAGATATTTGTCACATCAAAAACACACTTTCATGAAATTTTTCTTTTTCTTTTTATCACCATCAAAGTAATAGTGGAATAACAATATTCCAAACAATGATTGTGTGTAGCATAATATGTTGCTTTTGTAAATGCAAATGCAAGTGTGAAAAATAAAATAAAATAAAAAATGAAAAAAAAGAGAAAAAGAAAAAGAAAAAGAAAAAGAAAAAGAAAAAGAAAAAGAAAAAATGATGGGATGGAATAGTCCCATCATCTTTTGTTAGATTCAAGTCACACAGTTTTTTGAAAGAGACCTTTGAGCACTGTAATTAAATATCACTAGTAGGAGAAGATTTAGATGGCTATACTTAAGTAATTTTTTTTTGCTTTATTGTTGCACACATGATTATGGCTTTTATTAGTGTTAAAGCTGTTGGGTTTTATGGCTTAACAAGAAGGGGGGTTGAATTGTTCTTGTACCGAAATATTCTTCTTAAAATTCTAATCAATTACTTTAGCAATTTATATGATAATATGCAATCAAACAGAAATATTTAATCAAATAGAGAGCAAGAGAATCAACACCCAATTTACCACGGTGGTTCGGCATTCTATCTTAGAGTCCTACGTCCACCCTCTTCTCCTTCAATCCAACTGATTGAAGTCACCTTTACTCAACCTGATTAGGAGAGTACGTTCTCCCTAATCCAAATAATTCCTTCTCAAAGGAATTATCAAGTCCGAATACAAATGATGATCAATAGATCATATACAATAGCAAATCCCCAAATAATATGTTAGTTTATGTGATATTGTTGATCAGAGGAGCTATTCAAACAAATATATCAAGATACAAAGCTCCTATCACGAAATCCCCAATTTGGAGAAATTAGGGTTTCGAATTTTCCTCAAGATTTATGTGCAGAAAATGTTTATAAGTGAAATCAAGATATAAATAATGTTATACAAACTATGATTGATGATATAATCAAAGATTGAACCGAATAGTCGAATATCACCGAGAGCTTATGAACCACCGAATGATGTATAATCTCGAATCAAATGGTAAGTAAGCTGAGTAGATTATCTTCACAAAGAGAATGCTTCAAATAGATGTCAATCATCAAGCAAAAACCTTCACGTACATATCTCCTTTAAATAGAAGCAGATCTAGGGTTTTTCTTTTTGAATCAAACCTGAACTGTAGCCTTCTTCCCATTAGGAATAGTAGACTATCCATCAAATCAGCCTCATTTCACCCTTTTGATTCGAAATCCGACCATTTTGATAGCCCGTCTCCTCTAGATTCATCTCGTTGAAGCTTCGGCGCTTGAGAGAAATGAAGGCAGTGTCGGGGAGAGAATGAAGCGGCTAGGGCATAACCCCTCAAGAGATAAGCGTCTCTTATGTGCCCTTAAATGAGACGACGTTGTAGCCAACAAGCGTATCAGGGAAGCTTCTGATGTGATCAAGACGACACCGTAACAGGAAGCCTCTGATAATGATCAAAACGACACCATAACAGGAAGGCTCTAATAATGATCAAGACGACACCGTAACAGGAACGGGATCAGGCAGGCTGACGTGAACTTGGGCCGCACCTATATTCTCACAGTCCAGCAGCAAAAGTCTAGTACAGTAATAATATATATTCAGTCCAATATCAACACGGTCCAATATCAATACACGGTCCAATATCAATACATTTATAATGTATTGCATATATTGAATATAAAGTTCCTGAAATTTCATCAAACCAAGTATCATATTCCTAAAATAAAATATATTCAAGTATATTTTATATTTCTTGAAGAAATATGTAAATAATCAATATATTCAAAAATATATGTCACAAATACTTTAAGAATATATTTTATGAGGAAATGTAGGAACTCAGTTACTTTATAATATCATTGATTGATATTATAATTTGTACACCTTTTACTTCCTATAGTTTTTCTTTTTGCACATTAAACATAATTTGAGAATTGATATTTATAAAAAAATATTTTCAGTCACAACAAAACCCTATTTTCCAACAATCTCCCCCTTTTTGATGATGACAAAATATATTTCAATAGTATTGCACATGTCATCAAATATCAATTATGTTTTTCAAAAAGAACACAACTTATCATTGCAGCATAGATACAGTCATATGATCATACGCATGTCTCCTATACATGTGTCTAGCAGATTTTGAAATTTTGTATAGATCATGCAAGAATTTGGTTAAACAAGGGTGATATGTATATCTATCCCACATTCTGCACTGATAGTCAGAAATGAGACTTCACATGTGCACACTATTCTCTCCCCCTTTTTGTCATAAGCAAAAAGAATAATTTTGCAAGGAAGCAGGACAAGATACAGCGAAAAAAGAGAGCAGGCAGCAACGGAATAGAGAGAAGAGTAAGGTACTAACCGGAGGTTTTATGAGTGAAGGTAGAGCCGCTCTCCCTCAAACCGAGCAGTTTGAAAGACAGTGAAAGAATAGAGAGATAGCAGTAATAAATAGTTCAAATATTTTCAGGAAGTAACATTCCAAGTGCTCGTCTAAGAGCATAAAATCTATCCTTTGGTAAAGGTTTGGTTAAGATATCAGCAATTTGCTGATCAGTACTTACAAATTCAAGCACAACATCACCTTTTTGAACATGATCCCGAATGAAATGATGTCTAATTTTTATGTGCTTTGTTTTAGAGTGCTGGATAGGATTTCTAGTGAGATTTATGGCACTTGTATTATCACATTTTAGTGGAACTCTATGTGATAAGATTCCATAATCCGCTAACTGTTGTTTCATCCATAAGATTTGAGCACAGCTACTAGCAGCAGCAATATATTCGGCTTTAGTGGAAGAGAGAGCTACACAGTTTTGTTTCTTAGAGTGCCAAGAAATAAGCATATTTTCGAGATAGTGACATCCACCACTCGTACTCTTCCTATCTAGTTTGCAGCCAGTATAATTAGAGTCACTAAATGCATGCAAATCTAGAGTGGTGTCTCTAGGGTACCATATTCCTAGGGAAACCATGTCTCTGAGGTATCTAAATATCCTTTTAAAAGCAACTAGATGCTTTTCTTTAGGATTGGATTGATATCTAGCACACAGACACACACTAAACATGATATCCGGTCTAGATGCAGTCAAGTATAGTAAAGAGCCAATCATGCCATGATACAATTTAGTGTCTACACTAATTCCATCTTCATCATTAGATAATGATAGAGAAGTGCTCATTGGTGTGTTCATTGGCTTAGAATCATGCATCTTGTATTTCTTGAGCAATTCATTTGTATATTTGATTTGACTTATAAAAGTCCCTTTGTTGGTTTGTTTGATTTGCAATCCAAGAAAGTATGTTAATTCACCCATCATGCTCATTTCAAATTCACTTTGCATGCATGCAGCAAACTCTTCACATAATTTAGAATTAGTAGAACCAAACACGATATCATCAACATATATTTGAACAATCAAAATTTCTTTTCCTTTGTTCTTTATAAATAATGTGTTGTCCACTTTTCCTTTTCTGAAATCGTGATTAATTAAGAATGAACTTAATTTATCATACCAAGCCTATGGAGCTTGTTTCAAACCATATAAAGCTTTTGATAATTTAAAGACATGATTTGAGTAAATTGGATCTTTAAATCCAGGTGGTTGTTCAACATATACTTCTTCCTTTATAATGCCATTCAAAAATGCACTTTTAACATCCATTTGAAATAAGGTAAGGTTCATACAGCAAGCAAATGCAAGTAAGATCCGAATAGCCTCCAATCTAGCTACAGGTGCAAATGTTTCATCATAGTCAATCCCTTCTTCTTGACTATATCCTTGTGCCACTAATTTAGCCTTATTTCTAGTGATGGTACCATTTTCATCTAGTTTGTTCCGAAATACCCATTTTGTACCTATGACCGGATGGTTCTTTGGTCTAGGAACTAGATTCCAGACCTTGCTTCTTTCAAACTGATTCAATTCTTCTTGCATAGCAAGAATCCAATTATCATCCTCAAGTGCCTCATCCACTTTCTTAGGTTCTACTTGAGATAAAAAGGCTTGATGTTCACATGTGTTGTGAACCCGAGACCTTGTGCTTACTCTAACATTTGGATCTCCTATAATGTGATCGTGATCTACTTCATTCCTAACTCTAGGGAATGAGGGTTCTCTAGTTTTAGGCTCCCCCTCAACTTCAGCCCTATTTGGAACGCTTTTACTTCTACCATTTGCTTCGGTTTCTAAGATATCTTGGCATTCATCCTCAAACTTAACATGAATTGACTCTTCTACAACTAAAGTGTGTTTGTTAAATATTCTATATGCTTTACTTGTATGAGAGTATCCAAGAAATATTCCTTCATCACTCTTGGAATCAAATTTCCCAAGTGATTCCTTTCCGTGATTCAGGACAAAACATTTACTTCCAAAAACATGAAAATATGAAATGTTTGGTTTTCTTTCAAAGAATAACTCAAAGGGTGTCTTTTTCAGAATAGGTCTTATTAAGGCACGGTTTGAGATATAGCAGGCGGTGTTTACAGCTTCTCCCCAAAAGTGTTTTGGAAGATTGTATTCACACATCATGGTTCCAGCCATCTCTTGAAGTGTTCTATTTTTCCTTTCAACAACACCATTTTGTTGTGGTGTTCTAGGAGCTAAAAAGTTATGTGAAATACCATTTTCTGAACAGAATTTTTCAAAAAGTTGGTTTTCAAATTCACCACCATGATTAGTTCTTATTTTTATAATTGAAAAACCTTTTTCATTTTGAATCATTTTATAGAATTCAACAAACTTTTCAAATGCCTCATCTTTTCTAGCAAGCATGTATGTCCATGTGAATCTAGAATAATCATCTATAATAACTAAGACATAATGTTTACCATTCAATGTTGTTGTTCTCATAGGGCCGAAAAGATCCATATGCAGTATTTCTAATGATCTAGATGTGCTCACCACAAGCTTCGATTTGAAGCTATTTTGTGTGTGTTTGCCCTTAATGCATGCTTCACATATTCTATCATTATTAAATTCTAAAGAAGGAAAACCTTTTACTAAATTGTACTTATACAATTTCTCTATCAATCCTAGACCTGCATGTCCTAGCTTTCTATGCCACAACCAAGCATCAATATTTCTATTTACAACCAAGCATGTTTGTTCAACATTCATGTTGCTCAAATCAAGCACATAGATATTGTCTTTTCTTTTTCCAACAATTTTATGGTCAGCATACTCAACAAGACAACTTTCTTTTCCAAATTTTATTCTGAATCCTTTATCACACAATTGACTTATGCTAAGTAAGTTAAATTTTAGTTCATCTACAAGCAACACTTCAGATATGAGTAGGGTATCAGAGTTACCTATTGTTCCCATTCCTCTTATTCTTCCTTTGGAGTTATCTCCAAAAGATACCGTACCTCCATTTTTCAACTCAAGTGTTGAGAAGAGCTCCCTCATCCCAGTCATGTGTCGAGAGCATCCACTGTCCAGAATCCACATGTTCTTGAGCTTTTTGTTCCTTATCCGTGCCTTCATATCCTACAGAAACAAATTTGATTGTTGAAGTGCTTGGTACCCTTTTTACTTTGGGTCCATGAGTGTTAGTTCAACTTAGATTTTTGTCATTCTTAGGCAACCAAAGTTTCTTTACTTTGTAAGCCTTTCTAACTTTTATGGGACATTTATCAAAATCATGACCAAAATAATTGCAGAAAGAGCATTTATTTTCATGCAGCGGAATTGAACATTTTTTTCCTTAAAGAAATGAGTGAATGATTTTGATTTATCATTTAATTTATACCCTAGTCCCGCCTTATCATATATACCTCTTTGAGTGTTTAGAATTTTATTTAACATACAACTACCATTTGTAAATTTCTTTAACAGCAAGTTACTTGCATCAAGTTTTAATTTCAAGTCACAGTTTTCTTTTTCAAGGTCACAAACTCTATTCTTAATATTTTCAACACATACATGTGAATCTGCATGTATCCTAGTCTCAAAGGATGCACTGTCACTACAGAAAGTTTCTGCTCCTATTTGCATGTTTTCATGTTTTCCTTGTTTTTCATATATATCATTCATACAAGCATCATATTTCATGTATGCATTAGCAGAAATAACAATGTCATCATTCAAAGAAATCATGGCATTTTTCTTTTTAGTTTGATCTTTACATGCAGTAAGTTTTGTACTTTGTTTCTCAATAAAATCAATTTTTTGTACAGAAGTCAAATGTTCCTGTTTTTCAGATTTATTTTTTGCTTTTAACTTTCTGTATTTATCCTTTAATTTTTTTGTATATTCAACTAGGTCAGAAAATGCAGTTTCTAATCCAGAATTTATTTGAAGAAACAATTTAGAATCGTTTACCTCATGATTTTCTTCCTCAAGAGTTGCTGTTGTAGTTAAGCATAGATGTACAACCTCTTCTTGGGTTTCTTCATCAAATAAGGAGTTCTCATCATCCCAGGCAGCAATCATTGCCTTCTTTTTGTTCTTGTTGTTTCTCTTCTTGATTATCGGACAATTAATCTTGATATGACCTGGTTTCCTGCATTCATAGCACACATTCTCCCTCGGTTCATTTAATTCTCTTCTCCTATTTTGCCCTATGTTTTTGTTTAAGCCTATTCTTAGAAATTTTCTAAATCTTCTAGCTATAAGAGCTACTTCGTCATTTTCTGACTCTTCCTCTTCAACTTTTTCAACTTCTACTTTAAGTGCAAGTGATCTCCTATTTTCTTTTTCTTTTTCTCTTCTCATAAGCTGCATTTCATGAGTCTTAAGAGAACCTAGCAAATCATCTAAGGTCAGCACCTATAGGTCATAAGCTTCTTCTATGGCCATCTTTTTAGGATCCCAACTCTCGGGTAGGGATACTAACATTTTTCTTACCATTTCCTCATTTGTATAGGTTTTTCCTAGCAATTTAAGTTCAGAGATGATTTCAGTAAACCTACCAAACATATCACTAATAGTTTCAGAATCTTTCATAACAAATAATTCATAGTCATGTGTAAGCATATTCACTTTAGAAGACTTTACCTTTTTAGTTCCTTCATAAATAACTTCTAACTTATTCCAAATTTCTTTACCGGTGATGTAAGAGGACACTTTATTAAACTCATGTGCTCTAAGACCACTATAGATCATATTCATGGACTTAGCATTTAACCCAATTACTTTAGCTTCATTTTTTGACCATTCATCAGTTTCGGGTAATGTAATACCCTTTTTGATTACTTGCCAAGCTTCTGGATCTTGGCCTATTATGAAGACTTGCATTAACTGTTTCCAATGCCTAAAGTTAATGCCATCAAACAATGGAGGTTTATTGAACCTCGTAACAGCTAATCCTTTTTCAGTAGCCATAATGTGGATCTACTCTAGGATGTTAGTCCTTTTAATCAGAGAACCTGGTTCTAGATGCCAATTGTTGGGTTTTATGGCTTAACAAGAAGGGGGGGTTGAATTGTTCTTGTACCAAAATATTCTTCTAAAAATTCTAATCAATTACTTTAGCAATTTATATGATAATATGCAATCAAACAGAAATATTTAATCAAATAGAGAGCAAGAGAATCAACACCCAATTTACCACGGTGGTTCGGCACTTTATCTTAGAGTCCTACGTCCACCCTTTTCTCCTTCAATCCAACTAATTGAAGTCACCTTTACTCAACCTGATTAGGAGAATACGTTCTCCCTAATCCAAATAATTCCTTCTCAAAGGAATTATCAAGTCCGAATACAAATGATGATCAAAAGATCATATACAATAGCAAATCCCCAAATAATATGTTAGTTTATGGGATATTGCTGATCAGAAGAGCTATTCAAACAAATATATCAAGATACAAAGCTCCTATCACAAAATCCCCAATTTGGAGAAATTAGGGTTTCGGATTTTCCTCAAGATTTATGTACAGAAAATGTTTATAAGTGAAATCAGCACATAAATAATGTTATACAAACTATGATTGATGATATAATCAAAGATTGAACCGAATAGTCGAATATCACCGAGAGCTTATGAACCACCGAATGATGTATAATCTTGAATCAAATGGTAAGTAAGCTGAGTAGATTATCTTCACAAAGAGAATGCTTCAAATAGATGTCAATCATCAAGCGAAAACCTTCACGTACATATCTCCTTTAAATAGAAGCAGATCTAGGGTTTTTCTTTTTAAATCAAACCTGAACTGTAGCCTTCTTACTGTTAGGATTAGTAGATTATCCATCAAATCAACCTCATTTCACCCTTTTGATTTGAAATCCAACCGTTCTGACAGCCCGTCTCCTCCAGATTCATCCCGTTGAAGCTTCAGCTCTTGAGAGAAATGAAGGCAGCGTCAGGGAAAGAATGAAGCGGCTAGGGCATAACCACTCGAGAGATAAGCGTCTCTTATGTGCCCTTAAGTGAGACGAAGTCATAGCCAGCAAGCATATCAAGGAAGCTTCTGATGTGATCAAGACGACACCGTACCAAGAAGCCTCTGATAATGATCAAGACGACACCATAACAGGAAGCCTCTGATAATGATCAAAACGACACTGTAACAGGAAGCCTCTGATAATGATCAAGACGACACCGTAACAGGAACGGGACCAGGCAGGCTGACGTGAACTTGGGCCGCACCTATATTCTCACAGTCCAGCAGCAAAAGTCCAGTACAGTAATAATATATATTCAGTCCAATATCAACACGATCCAATATCAATACACGGTCCAATATCAATACATTTATAATGTATTGCATATATTGAATATAAAGAAGTTCCTGCAATTTCATCAAACCAAGTATCATATTCCTAAAATATATTCAAGTATATTTTATATTTCTTGAAGAAATATTTAAATAATCAATATATTCAAAAATAGATGTCACAAATACTTTAAGAATATATTTTATGAGGATATGTAGGAACCCGGTTACTTTATAATATCATTGATTGATATTATAATTTGTATACCTTTTACTTCCTATAGTTTTTCTTTTTGCACATTAAACATAATTTGAGAATTGATATTTATAAGAAAATATTTTCAGTCACAACAAAACCCTATTTTCCAACAAAAGCCTGCTTGGACAAGAAAGAATAAGAATAATGAATGGTAGAAAGATCATCTTCAAGGAGTAAAAAGGTAGAAAAGGGCTAAGTTTTAATGAGATCTTAGAAAGTAATGTGTTCATGGATTGTTCGAGCTTAAATGACTTTCATCTTACCTTTAGCCCAACCTTACATTATAAGCTTATAAAAATCCTATTGATTTTTTGTTAGATGATTGGCTTACACTAGTGGAGAAAGGAATAAAAAGCAAACTTATAAGGTTTGGTTAAAGATTTTAAGAGGTTGCATGTTAACATGGATCTATTTAGAGCACATGTAATTAAGAAAAAATAATGATTGACACATACATGTGGTTGACATAGTTAAGGATTTATCTTACCTAATAAACCAATTACAATGTTTGAATGAAAGTTATGTTTTTCTTTGAGAGGTTAAGTTGAGAAATCATAGGAGAATATCATGGAGGGATTGGTTGTCAATATATGTTGTTTAGTGCTTTTGCTCAAGGATGAGCAAAATGTTAAGTTTGGGGGTGTTGATAACTCTATTAAAAATAGAGTTATTGTGATTGTTTTAGGTAATATCTGTTATGGTATCCTTTAAATTATATGTGCATTTGTTTATATTTATGCAAGTTTTATGTGTTTATACAAAAAACCCAAAGTAAAAGAAAATAGAAGAAAAGAAGCAACAAAACAACAAAAAGAAAACACGTGTGAGAAACAAAAAGGAAGAGAGAGAGAGAGGAGTGATCAACTAGCCAGAATGTAGACGGTGGAGGGACTTATCGGAGACTTGGCCGTGTGCAACAACACTAGCCTTAGAGAAAAGTGTGATGGTCATGTGAATGCCAACCATCTACCCTTTGTTATCTTTAATGACGAATCCAACGTGCTTGTGATTCCAATCATATCAGGACATTTTTTAGTGAGGATGAAGCAAATATGCCCTACTAGTGCTATTTTTGGCAATTCTAGAAAAAAATGGCAAATGTCATTTGGGAGCTATTCTTTGCTAGATCTGTACATTTCTATGGCAGATTTGTGTGATCTTTTTTGCAAATCAGCACTCCAACATCTTCCCTGACAATATCTTGCAGTTTTAGTGAAGAGCGGTGGCAGCATATGGTGGCAGACGGTGGCGCGTGACAACACATGGTGGCATGTGATGATGACACAGGTAGCATGTTTTCCTCCTTTTTTTTCCAGACAACTTCTTCTCCTTCCTTTGATGTATAGATTTGTGCAAAATTTCTTTGAATTGAAGATGCTTTGGTAATAGCTTTTGTGTTTTTAATTTTAAGAATGTTTTGTTCAAGTTTTTGCATTGTTTTAATTTATACATATACTATGTTTTAGTCTAGCTTGTTAGAGCTACAATGTAATTTGATTATAATGGTATGAATGTTATGATTATGATGTTTTGTAAGATTTTTATGTGTGTAAATTTGCATATTACTATGCTTAATGCATTTAAGTGATTACCTATCACTTAAATGATTTGATTTGCATGTTAGAGATCAACAGAAAATGACATGCAATTGATTCTTGTAATATGCAAACATAGATTAATATGGATAGACATATACCATATGATTTGTGTGGCTTTAGGTTTAAACTGGAATATTTATAAATCTTAATGCACTTAGTTCATTTCAATTCACATATAGAAATATAATGAGTTAATGAGTTAAATAAGTTCACTATACCTAGACATAGGATAGTGAATAAATTAGAAAATTTTGCCATCACATAAGTAGAATCAATCTTGCAAGTATAAATAATCTACATCAGTACATAGTAGTTAGGTGAAATTAGATGGTCTAACATGTTTATTTATTAAGTTTAGATTAAATTTAGTTGTTTAATCCATGTTTTACCATTTTGATTTGATAGATAAATTTTAGAAACTATTCACCATTTGTAATTAGTTGGCTTAGTAATCACCAATCTTTATGGAATGATATCTTACTCATCATTGTATTATTTGTTCGACATGTACACTTATGTGTAGGATTTCACTGAACAATGCCTTTAAACAAGCCTTGATGCAAGAGCAACTTCTCTCTCCTAACAGTAAAAGCCTAGTTACCACACAGATGAGGGTTAATCACACTCAGATTGCTACAATATTAAGGCCTAATGGGCATAGATCTTGGGGAGCAAAAGCCCCTAAACCTAGTAAAGGTATGGGCATTTTCACCAAGCATATTACTGAATCCTAGATGCAAGCTTAGAAAGATCAAAGATTATGCTTTTATTGTGACGAGAAATGGCCATGAGTCATGTGTGTAAAAGGAAACAACTAGTTTTATTGCTCAATGAGGAGGAGCAAGCTAAACAGACAGACGGCAAGTTGACTCTAGTCCAATAGATTATAGAGGACTAGATGGAGGCTAAAGTAAAGGATGTTCTCTCCATCCATGTGTGTTGGAAAATAGGGTTTTGTTGTGACTGAAAATATTTTCTTGAAAATATCAATTCTCCAAATATGTTTTTCTAAATGTGCAAAAAGCAAAACTATAGGAAGTAAAAGGTGTACAAATTATAATATCAATTAATGATATTATAAAGTAACCTGGTTCCTACATTCTCTCATAAAATATACTTTTAAAGTATTTGTTAAATATATTCAAATATATGTTGACTATTTAAATATATTGTTTACTTAAATATTTCCTCAAGAAATATGAAGTATACTTTAATATATTTTTGGAATATGATACTTGATTTGGTGAAATTGCAGGAACAATATATGAACTTAAATTCAATATATGCAATACATTATAAATGTATTGATATTGGACCATGCTGATATTGGACCGGGTATACATGCTGAATATATATAGTATTACTAGACTGGACTGTGGCTGTTGGACTGTGAGAACATAGGTGCGGCCCAAGTTCACGTCAGCCTACATGATCCCGTTTCTAGTACGGTGTCGCATTGGTCATCATCAGAGGTCTCCATTACGGTGTCGTCTCGATCACACCAGAACCTTCCTTGATACGCTTGCTGGCAATGACGTCGTCTCACTTAAGGGCACATAGGAGACGCTTATCTCTCGAGGGGTCAAGCCCTAGCCGCGTCATTTTTCACCCCGACGCTGCCTTCGTCTCTCTCAAGCGCTGAAGCTTCAACGGGATGATTCTGGAGGAGATAGGTTGTCAGAACGGTCGGATTTTGAATCAAAAGGGTGAAATGAAGCTAATTTGATGGATAGTCTACTATTCCCAACGGATAGAAGGCTATGGTTCATGTTTGACTCAAATAGAAAACCCTAGATTTGCTTTTATTTAATGGAGATGTGTTCGTGAAGGTGATGACTGACAAGAAACATCTATTTGAAGCACTTTTCCTTGTGAAGATAATCTGCTCAACTTACTTACCATCTGATTCGAGATTATACATCATTTCGTGGTTTACGAGTTCTCGGTGATATTCGATTATTTGGTTCAATCTTTGATAATATCATCAATTATAGCTTGTATAACATTATTTATGTGCTGATTTCACTTATAAACATTCTTTGCACATAAATCTTGAGGAAAATCCGAAACCCTAATTTCACCAAATTTGGGGATTTTGTATTAGGAGCTTTGTATATTGATATAGTTGTTTGAATAGCTCCTTTGATCAGCAATATCCCATACATTCACATATTATTTGGGGATTTGCTATTGTATATGATCTTTTGATCACTATTTGTATTCGGACGTGGTAATTCCTTGGAGAAGGGATTAGTTGGATTAGGGAGAATGTGTTCTCCTAATTAGATTGAGTAAAGGGGACTTCAATCAGTTTGATTGAAGGAGAAGAGGGTGGACGTAGGACTCTAAGATAGAGTGCCGAACCACCGTGGTAAATTGGGTGTTTACTTTCTTGTTCTTTCCCTGATTACATATTCCTGTTTGATTGCATATTGTTATACAATTTGTTAAAGTTATTATTATTAGATATTAAACAAAAAAAAAAGGGAAAAAGGGGCATTTGGTACAATAACAATTCAACCCCCCCCTTCTTGTTAGGCCATAAAACCCAACAGCGCTTGGCTTCTTAGTAGCCCTTTTAAGGTTGGAATGAGTCTTCTCATTGTGAAGGCTTAAGAGACTTCTCCTTAGGTAAAACGAAGTCGCAACCAGTTAATGAGATAGCAAACAGGTTGGGCTTGCGGGCTTAGCTTGCTCCCAAAAGCTTGATCCAATTTAATAATTACCTTCATTTAAGCATGGACTAGCTAAACAAAAAATCAATCATCATGATCTTGATTTTTGGCCTTCATGGTACAATTCTTGATTCACATGTACCTACAATTACATAAATCCAAGTATCAATTTTCCTTTAAATATTCAAACATTTCTTTGGCCTTATAGAATATTTTTCAAGGTATTGTATAAGGTCAATTTATGAAGGAATGTAGGAACCCGGCTACTTTATAATATCATTTATTGATATTATAATTTACACACCTTTTACTTCCTTGATGTTCAATATTGCACATAATCATATGAAACAAAAATATTTTTACAAACATTATATGCAACCAACATTTTGTCACAACAAAACATACCTTTTTCATCAATCTCTCCTTTTTTGATAATGACAAAATTTTCAAAGTTTAAGCATATAATAGCACATGTTATCAATCAAATGACCATGGTTTGCATTTTCAAACATCATACAAAAAACATTATCCCACTTTCTACACTGTAAGTCAAAAATGGAACATTCATGTGCGAAATGCTATCTTTCATGCCCTATCTTTGTTATCTTTTCCCCATTTTTTGTCATAAGCAAAAATGATAACTCTATATTTTATAGAGTTATTATTAATATTTTAGGTAATGTTTAATATAATTTTTATTAAATTATATTTATATTTAATTGTATTTAAGTATGTTTTTGTTATTTTAGGTAGCAAACCCAAAATGGAAGAAAAGTAAGGAAATGAAGCAAAAATTGGAAGGAAAAGAAGAGAGAAAAAGAAGCAATTAATCTCACAAGGGAAAGCATGTGATGAACGAAAAAAATAGAAAACAGAAAAGGAGGCCAAATAACAAAGAGACCGGAGAGAAACCAAAAGGGAGAAGAGGGGAAAAGAGCATGAGGTGCGTCGGGGGCAGAGTGCCGAAAAGAGAGAGACCGGTAGGAAAGTGATGCCGGCGTGGGATGGTCGTGCGACCGCCGACTGGAACGCCGTCTGCGTCCTTCTCCTTCGCCAACTTGTGCGAGAAGGTGGCCTGACCCGTTTCCGGCGAAGGAGAAAGTGGTCTTTCTGACAACCTACTTGATTCCGGCGATTTTTGGACATTTTCCAACCAGATCTGAGGCGATTTCAGCAAGGAGGGAATAGATCCGGCGATTAGTAGTAGTTTCGCAGTGATTTCCGGTGACAGACGGTGAACGCCGTGAGTGGGCGATTTCTGATGAAACTGTCTTTTTCTGGTGATTTTCCAGCAAATCTACTCGATCTTTCGGTAGATCTACGTTTTGGGGCTCAGATCTAACATATTCGTGAAGAATGGCGGCGGCGTGTGACCGTTGACTGGCCGGCGCGTGGTAGCGAGTGGAAGCTCCTTTTTCTTCTGTTTTTCAAATAGAACCTCCTTTTCCCCCTGATATGTAGATTTGTGCAACTTGTTTTATGATTTGAAGACATTTTTTGTGACAACTTAATGTTTTTAATTTACAAAATATGTTGTTTAATTCTCTGCACTGTTCTTGTTTATGTAAATATGTTGTTTTAGTTTAGTTTGTTAGAGTTACGATAGAACTTAATTATAACGTATGAATGTGATTATTTAAGCTTTGTGAGATATTTTATGAATGTGAAGTTGCATATTACAGAGTTTAATGCTTTTAGGTGATTAGCTACCACTCAAATGATATGATTTACATGTTTGAGACTGACAGGAGATGACATGTAGTTACTTTTTGTAATATGCAACCATAAATTAATATGGATAGACATATACCATATGATTTGTGTGGCTTTAGGTGTAAACTAGAATATTCACAAATCTTAATGCATTTAGCTTATTTAATTCATATGCAGACTCACAGTGAGTTAATAAGCTAAGTAGGTTCGCTATACCTAGACATAGGATAGTGAATAAGTTAAGAGATTCCACCATCACATAAGTAGAATTAATCTTACTAGCATGGATGATCATCATTTGTATCTAGTAATTAGGTGAAATCAAACGCTTTAGCATCTTTGGTTAATCAAGTTTAGGTTAAATTTAGTTCTTTTGTCAATGTTTACCATTTTGATTTGCTAGATAAACTTTAGAAATTGTTTACTATTAGTAATTAGTTAGTTTAGTAAACACCAGTCTTCGTGGAATGATACTCATACTTATCATTATATTACTTGTTCGACATGTATACTTGCATGTAGAATTTCACTGAACATCTATCTTTGCTATCTTTTTCCCATTTTTTGTCATAAGCAAAAATGATGAGCATTAGAATTAAAGGCTACGAGAGTGTGCAGGAAGACTTACTTGATCAGAAGACTTAAATACATAGTGCTCTCCCTAAAGTAAGAGCTCGGATGGAAAAATAAAAATGTTGAGTAAAGTAGAACAAAGCACATTCAAGAATTATATGCAAGTAGGGACATGCCAAGCTTTCTTCGAAGGGTATAAAATCTTTCTTATCTAATGGTTTGGTGAAAATATCACCTAATTGCTGATTAGTACGCATAAATTCAAGAGTAATGTCATTTTTCTGCACATGGTCTCTAATAAAGTGATATCAAATTTCAATATGCTTGGTTTTAGAGTGCTGTATAGGGTTCTTTGTCAAATTTATAACACTAGTGTTATCACATTTTAATAAAACATTTGAAAAGTTAATGGCATAATCTTCTAATTGTTGTTTCATCCACAGAATTTAAGCACAACAGCTAGCAGCAGCAATATATTTAGCCTTAGTCTAAGATAATGCTACATTATTTTGCTTTTTAGAGTACCAAGAAACAAGCATGTTTCCAAGGAAGTGGCAAGCACCACTTGTGCTTTTCCTATCTATTTTGCATCCAACATAATCAGAGTCACTAAAAGCATGGGGATCTAAAGTTGTATCTCTAGAATACCAAATTCCTAGATTGACAGTTTCTTTTAAGTATATAAATATTCTCTTAACTGTAGTCAAGTGTTGTTCTTTAGGATTAGATTGATTGATATCTAGCACACAAGCACACACTAAATATGATATTAGGCTGAGAAGCAATCAAGTACAACAAAGAGCCAATCATTCCTCTATAAAGTTTTGAATCTACATTAATTCCTTATTCATCATGTGATAAAGATATGGATCTACTCATAGGAGTGTCTATCGGTTTAGCATCATGCATTTTGAATTTCTTGAGTAGTTCATTGGTATACTTAGTTTGACTTATAAAGATTCCTTTACTAGTTTGCTTGATTTGCAAACCTAAAAAGCAAGTTAATTCACCCATCAAACTCATCTCAAATTCATGTTGCATAAAATCAGCAAATTGTTCACACATACTAGAATTTATGGAACCAAACACAATTTCATCAACATATATTTGAACAATCAAGATATCTTTTCCTTATGATTTAATGAACAAAGTATTGTTTACTTTACCTTTTCTAGATCCAGTTTTAATTAGGAAAGTACTTAATTTGTCATACTAGGCCCGTGGGGCTTGTTTAAGTCCATATAAAGCTTTAGAAAGCTTAAATACATGATTTGGACAAGTTGGATCTTCAAATCCAGGTGGTTGTTTAACATATCCTTCTTCTTTTACAATACCATTAAAAAATGCACTCTTTACATCCATTTGAAAAAGGGTAAAGTTCATACAACAAGCAAAAGCTAGCAACATTTGGATTACTTCTAATCTAGCTACTAGTGCATAAGTTTCATCATAGTCAATTCCTTCTTCTTGACTATATCCTTGTGCAACCAATCTAGCCTTATTTATAGTTATGATTCCATTTTCATCTAACTTATTTCTATACACTTATTTTATACCAATTGTCGGGTGATTGTGTGGTCTGGGAACTAGGTTCCAGACTTTGCTCATTTCAAGCTGATTTAGTTCTTCTTGCATTGCAAGAAACCAGTTTTCATCTTCAAGGGCCTCTTTTATTTTCTTTGGCTCAATTTGAGACAAGAAAGCTTGATGTTCACATGTGTTGTGATATCTAGATCTTGTGCTTACTCTATTTGTAGGATCTCCTAAGATATGTTGTTGATCTACCTCACTTCTAACTCTAAGGAAAGAAGAATCTCTTGTATCTAACTCCCCCTCAACTCTAGGTACACTTCTATCATTTTATCCTTGTTCATTTGAACTCAGATCAGAATCATCTTCAAATTGTACATGAATAGATTCTTCTACCACTAGAGTATTTTGTTAAAGACTCTATATGTTTTGCTAGTATGAGAGTAATCAAGAAATATGCCCACATCACTCTTGGAATCTAACTTCCAAAGTGACTCTTTACCGTGATTTAATACAAAGCATTTACTTCCAAACACATGAAAGTATGAAATTTTGGGTTTCTTAGCAAAGAATAATTCTAATGGAGTCTTTCAAGATTGGTCTTAAAAATGCTTGATTTGAAATACAACAAGTTGTACTTACAACTTCTCCCCAAAAATGTTTGGGAAGGTTATATTCACACAGCATAGTTATAGCCATTTTTTGGAGTGTCCTATTTTTTCCTTTCTACAACACCATTTTATTGTGGTGTTCTAGGGGCTGAAACCTTATGAGAAATACCATTCTTAGAGCAAAATTTCTCAAATAGGTGGTTGTCAAACTCACCATTGTGATATGTCCTAATCTTAATTATAGTGAGATCTTTTTCATTTTGAATCATTTTAGAGAAATCAAAAAAAATTTCAAATGCTTCATCTTTCCTAACAAGTAGATATACCCATGTATATCTTGTATAATCATCTACTATGACTAAGGCATAATATTTACCACTTATGGTAGCCATTCTCAAAGGACCAAATAGATCCATATGTATGAGTTCTAAAGGTCTTGATGTAGACACCATTTGCTTTGGTTTAAAGCTACTTTGTGTGTGTTTACTCTTTGCACATGCATCACACAATTTCTTTTTATCAAAATTTAGTTCGGGTAATCCCCTAACTAAACCATTCTTGCATAGTTTTTCTATCAACCCTAAACTAGCATGTCTAAGTTTTATATGCCACAGCCAAGCGTCAACATTATGATTCACAATCAAACATGCATGTTCATTTGTTAATTTACTAAGATCAAGCACATAAATATTATCTTTTCTTTTTCCAACAATTTTCACATTATTTTCAACAAGATAAAGTTCTTTTCCAAATATGATTTTGAAGTCATTATTACACAACTGACTTATACTTAACAAGTTAAACTTCAACTTATCAGCATACAATACATTAGATATAATAAGGGTTTTCGGGTTACCTATGGTGCCTATACCCTTGATTCTTCCTTTGGAGTTATCTCCAAAAGACACGGTGCCTCTAGACCTCAACTCAAGTGTTGAGAAGAGCTGTCTGAGAGTAATAGCAGGCTGAGATCAATACTAGGCTGAGAGCAATAGCAGGCCGAGAGATATGAGCAGGCCGAGATATACGAGCAAGCCAAGAATGATAGCTTATAAGTTCTTGGTAGAACTAAGATTTGTGATATTCTTCCATAATTGCTCAACTTAACAATTCAAAGAAAAATATAGCTTTCATCCAAACACCACAATTGTTTCATGAGATAAGATAAACTCTTAACTATGTTAACCACGTGTGTGTGTGTGTGTGTGTGTGAGTCCTTATCTTTTCAACTATATGCACTCTAAATAAATCCACATTAATATGCAATCTCTCAAAATCTTTAACCAAACCTTATAGGTTTGCTTTTCATTCCTCTCTCCACTAATGTAGGCCAATCATCTAACCAAGGATCAATAGGACTTTATAAGCTTGTAATGTAAGGCTGGGCTAGAGGTAAGATGAAAGTCATTTAGGCTTAATTCACCCATGAACACATTGCTTTCTAGGATCTAATCTGAGCTTTTCTCACTTTCTTTCTTTTTTTTTTTGCGCAAATGATCTTTCTATCACCACTTCTCTCATTCTTTTCTTCCCAAAAATACTTGATTTCACTTGGATTTTGACACTCACAAAAGTCACAATCATGCTTGTAATAATAAAGCAAGTAGTAGGACTAGAAATGTAACCATTATAATATTATCTTGCTGATGATATCCAACTACTATGCAAAAGCCAATTTTTGAACCTTGAGTGGCTTGATTTGATAATAATCAATAAGAAAATTCCAATCTTGGACAGATGTTGCATTTCCCTTTTCTTTTCTTTTCTTCTTTTTTTTTTTTTGCATTCACAAAAGCAACATATTATGCTACATAATCATTGCAATCAACATCCTTCCCCTCAACTTCTCTTCACTTAAATAGACTTATATCCTAAAAATCAATTTGTTCAAGGGTGCGGGACGAAAAGATAATTTGTCAAAGGCTCATGGCTATATATATGTGGGTGTCATAAAAAAAAATGGATAAGAATCAAGGCTCAGCGGGGTGACTGGTGATAAATAAATAAGGTTGGCTTGAAAGGCTCAAACGATCCAAAGAATGGCCTAAATCATTTTCTCAATTAGATGCAGCCTAGGATTTCGCCTCAAGAGGAAATCAAACAAATTCTAAGATCCAGATGAGATTTAAGAAAATCACATACTTCACATGAATGTTTTCTAAAGATACACACAATTTCAAAAATGAAGGACTTTTAGTGCTCAATAGGTGGATCAACATAATTAGAATCACACTTAACTCACACCACAATTGCAGGTTTGAACAAAATCTATATCTTCCAAAAAATCACCAAGAATTCACAACAAGGGATGTAATCATGACATAAAAAAAATTTCAATCAGATTTAGCACAAAGATTCTTTCCCTACCCCCAAACTTGAATGAAGCATTGTCCTCAATGCAAAAACAAAAGAAAGCAATAATAATGAAGGAATAGGAATGAGAAAACTCCCTTGATTGTAAGTCATATTCACGTAGAGCTCTGAGGAAATGGTGGTGACAAAACTTCTAATGAAAAGACTAAAACGAAATTGCTTGGGTTGCCTCCCAAGAAGCGCTTGCTTTATAGTTTTCAGCCAAACTATCTTGGATGTTGTTGCTCAAGGAGGATGAAATTGCAATAGTTTAGGAGACAGCTTGTGTTGTAGAACGGTTGAACACTCTTCAGCTAACCTCACTGTCTCATATACTTCCAACTTCCTTTTATTCTTCAGTATCTCTTTCAAAAGTTCTGCATAACTGATCAATTGAATTGGAGCATCTGCAAAAGGAGTGTTAATGTGCAATTTTAAAGATATATCAAGGAATTCCAAAAACTGCTTATCTTTTACGCGTTGCTGGAATCTTTGGGGAAATGGAGCTGGAGGCATAAAGGACATAGGATTTTCTAGAACAAGCTTGCTCCTAGGTGCCTCCTCAAGTTGCATGCTGACATCTTTATCATTATCTTTGAGACTCTCCTTGTCAACATCAACTTCTCCTACTTGCTTGCCACATGTTGGGGTTATTGCCTCTACGGTATCTTCAAGACTTTTCTCTATATCACTAGGCAAAGGACCCTCCTGATTCTTTGAGATCATACTGATGAGCTGACTCATCTGCACCTCTAATTTTCGGATTGAAGCTTCTTGTCTCTGAAAACTCGCTTCTTGATTCTGAAATCTTGCTTCAATCCTCTCTGTAAAGTTCTGTGTGGTGCTGGCCAGCTCACTAATCATGTCCTCGTAGTTAGGTTTCACCTCTTCTGTTTGCCAAAATGTTGGTTGCAGTCTCATCTCACTTGAGTTACTCCATGAAAAAGTTTGATGGTTGTGCCATCCCAGATTGTACGTATTTGAGTAATAATCATTTTGTGACCTGCTAGGAATTTCAACAAAATTAGCATAATCATTATAATGAGCATTAAGGTTACCTACTTGACATTCTATGCTCTCATGTGCTCCACCACAAAATTCATATTCTTTATTCTTTAGGAACACTTCCAATTCTGCATGTAAGTTGGCGAGGGTATCTACTTCATGGACTCCACTTGCTTGATGCATTGGTAGTCTCTCAGTAGACCATTGATAGTTATCAAATGCCATCTCCTCTAGAAAATTAAATGCCTCTTCTGGTGTTTTGCTATGTAAGTCCCCTCCTACAACTGTATCAATTACACAACGAAGATTCATACTACACCCATCATAGAAAATTTGTACTTGTAACCAAATGGGTAGTCTATGATCTGGACATCTCCTCATAAGTTCCTTGAATCTTTCCCAAGCTTCATATAATAATTCATCATTCATCTGTTCAAAAGTGAAAATATCGTTACGCAATTTAGTAGATCTTGCAAAAGGAAAGAACTTACCAAGAAATTTCTGAGCCAAATCATCCCATGTAGTAATTAATCCTGCAGGAAGTGAAAAGAACCAATTTTTAGCTGTATCTCTAAGAGAAAATAGAAATAGTTTCAACCTAATAACATCTTCTGTAACTCCATGATCTCCAATCATGTCACAGAATTCAAGGAATGCTTCAATGTGAGCATTTGGATCCTCATTTGGTAGCCCACTATATTGCACAGATTTTTGAAGCATCTTGATGAGCACGGGCTTGATCTCAAAGTTATTTGCCTGAATTTCAGGCCTTTTAATGCTTGATGTAGTATTCCAAAATGTTGGTTCAGCATAGTCTTTTAAAAGTCTATGTATACCATCATTTTTCTCCATCCTTGTTTCTTAATCTTTCAACAATAACAACTTAACAAAGACTTTTTTTTTTCTTTTTTCTTTTCTCAAGAAAAAAAAAAGCAAAATAAAAAAAAACAAAAAATTTGATTTTTTTCCTTTTTTTTTAGAATTAAAAAAAACGATTTTTTTTTCAAGAATTAAAAGAAATGATTTTTTTTTCAAGAATTAAAAGAAATGATTTTTTTTCAAGAATTAAAAGAAACGATTTTTTTTTCAAGAATTAAAAGAAATGATTTTTTTTTTCAAGAATAAAAAGAAACAATTTTTTTTTTCAAGAATAAAAAAAAACGATTTTTTCTTAAAAGAAAATAAAAGCTAGATTAAACTTAGAAATTATTCGGTATTAATATTAATCAGCAGTAAAACAACCAATCCCCGGCAACGGCGCCTAAAACTTGTTCGGTGAAATTCTAAATGCAAGTGAACATGTCAAACAAGTAATATAATGATAAGAAAGATATCGTCCCACAGAGATTGGTGATTACTAGACCAACTAATTACCAAAGGTGAATAACTCCTAGAATTTATCTAGCAAATCAAATTGATAGATGATAGATTAACTAACTAAATCTAAGAAAACTAAATACAAGAAATATGTTAGAGCATATGATTTCACCATAATTACTAGGTATTAATATTAATTATTTATGCTTGCAAGAGGGATAATATCTGTGTGATGGCGGAATTTCCTAATTTATTTACTATCCTATGTCTAGGTATAGCAAACCTACTTAGTTCATTAATTCACTATATCTTTATATATGAATTGAAACAAACCAAATGCATTAGGATCTATAAACATTCCCAGTTTACACCGAAAGCCACACAAACAATATGGTATATGTCTATCCATATTTAATCTATGGTTGCATATTACAAGAAGCAACTACATGCTATTTCCTGTCGGTCTTTAACATGCAAATCAAGTCATCTAAGTGGTAGCTAATCACCTAAAAGCATTAAACTCCGTAATATGTAACTTCACATAAATAAAATATCTTGCAAAACATACTAATCATAAGATTCATACCATCATAACTAGGTTACATCGTAGCTCTAACAAAAATAAACTAAAACATAAAGAAATAATGAGGAAGAATGGTAATAAGAAATAAAGAAAGCATCTTGAATCCAAGAACAAGAAGTCTGTCACCCTTTTTGTCTTCTCTTCAAGAAAACCTTGAATTCTTGGCTTCTTTCTTGAGTTGTGCTCAATTTCCTCTCCCTTCTTCTTTTGCCTCTTCTCTTCTCTTAAATAGGGTTTAGGTTTAGACCTACCTCCTATCCTAGTAGAATTGGGTTTTAGAGATATAAAACAATTGGGTTTTGAACTTCTAAATTAATTAGGATTTGAATTCCTAACATGATTGGGTTTTCTAAATAAATAGAAAACCTAATAACAATGGAAAATCTAAAGTCCAAGCCCATCATGACTCTCTTGATCTTGATATTACGATTTTGCCACAAAATAAGCATCAGGTTCTCCTTATTCATCCTTTTTCTCCATGCCTCCTTACGCTACATAAACAAGACAAATTTAGGTAAATAAAGAGGAATTCAAATATTTTCTCATAAGCATTGCATTGTTTATTGCCTAAAAATAGGTCAAATAACTCTATAAAAATAGAGTTATCAAATTGCTCCAAAAATAGAACCAAATACTTCATACCTTTGTCCAAGCAAGAGCAAGTATCATTTTTTCTTAACCATGATATATGACATATTTAACTTCAATTTACTAAGTCTTTTTCTCAAGACATTATAAAATGAAATTAAATAAATCATTTCTTAAGAACACTATATAGTAACATTATATCAAGAAATGTAGGAACTTGGTTACTTTATAATATCATTGATTGATATTATAATTTGTACACCTTTTACTTCCTATGGTTTTCTTTTGCACTTATGAAAAACATATTTTAAGAAATATTCATAAATACATTTTGTCACAACAAAACCCTTATTTTCCAACAAGTTATGTTTTTCTTTGAATTGTTAAATTGAGCAATTATGGGAGAATTTCATCAAGGGGTTTCGTCTAAAACATATGTTGTTTATTGCTTTTGCTTGAGAACTAGCAAAATGTTAAGTTTGGGGGTTTTGATAACTTTATTTTTATAAAGCTATTTTACCTAATTTAAGCAATAAATAATATAATGCTTGTGAGAAAATACTTGAATTCCTCTTTACTTACCTAAATTTGTCTTGTTTGTTTAACATAAGGAGGCATGGAGAAAAAGGATGAATATGGAGAACCTGAAGCTTATTGTGTGGCAAAATAGAGTCATATCAAGATCAAGAGAGTGAAGATGGGCTTTGGCTTTGGATGGTTATTAGATTTTCCATTGTTGTTGGGTTTTCTAAATAATTAAAAAAAACTTAGTCATGTTAGGAGTTCAAAGCCTAATTAATATAGGAGTTCAAAATCCAATTGTTTTAGGTCTCCAAAATCCACTTTCCACTAGGATAGGAGATGGGTTAAACCTAAACCCTATTTAAGAGAAGAGAAAAGGCAAAAGAAGGGGAGAAGGAAATTCAGCCTAACTTTAGAGAGAGGCTAGGAATTCAAGGTTTTCTTAAAGAGAAGACAAAAAGGGTGACAAACTTCTTGTTCTTAGATTCAAATGCTTTGTTTAATTCCTATTATTATTCTTCCTTACTATTTCATTATGTTTTAGTTTACTTTTGCTAAAGATATGATATAACCTAATTATGATAGTATGAATATTATGATTGTTATGTTTTGCAAGATATTTTGTTTATATGAAGTTATATAGTACTGTGTTTAATGCTTTTAAGTGATTAACTACCACTTAAATGATTTGATATGCATGTTTGAGACCGTCAGAAGATGATATGTGATAACTCTATTTTTATAGAGTTATTTTACCTATTTTAGGCAATAAATAACTTTAATAATTGTAAGAAAACATTTGAACTCCTCTTTATTTACCTAAAGTTATCTTGTTTATGTAGCAAAAGGAGGCAAGGAGAAAAGGAATGAACATGGAGAACCTTATGCTTATTGTGTGGCAAAATCATAATATCAAGATCAAGAGAGTCAAGATGGGCTTGGGCTTTGGATGATTGTTATTAAATTTTCTATTGTTGTTGGGTTTTCTAAATAAATAGAAAACCCAGTCATGTTAGGAATTCAAGTCCCAATTAATTTAGGAGTTCAAAACCCAATTGTTTTAGGTCTCTAAAACCTAGTTCTACTAGGATAAGAGATAGGTCTAAACCTAAACCTTATTTAAGATAAGAGAAGAGACAAAAGAAAGAGGAGGAGGAAATTGAGCACAACTCAAGAGAGAGGCCAAGAATTCAAGGTTTTCTTGAAGAGAATACAAAAAGGGTGACAGACTTCTTGTTCTTGGATTCAAGATGCCTTATTTATTTCTTATTACTATTCTTCCTCATTATTTCTTTATGTTTTAGTTTAATTTTGTTAGAGCTATGATGTAACCTAATTATGATGGTATGAATCTTATGATTATTATGTTTTGCAAGATATTTTGTTTATGTGAAGTTACATATTACGGTGTTTAATGCTTTTAAGTGATTAGCTACCACTTGAATGATCTGATTTGCATGTTTAAGACCGACAGGAGATGATATGCAGTTGCTTCTTGTAATTTGTAACCATAAATTAAATATGGATAGACATATACCATATTGTTTGTGTGGCTTTCGGTGTAAACTGGGAATGTTCATAGATCCTAAGGCATTTAGTTTATTTCAATTCACATATAGAGATATAGTGAATTAATGAACTAAGTAGGTTTGTTATACCTAGACATAGGATAGTAAATAAATTAGGAAGTTTCGTCATCACATAGATATTATCCCTCTTGCAAGCATAAATAATCAATATTAATACCTAATAATTATGGTGAAATCATATGCTTTAACATATTTCATGTATTTAGTTTTATTAGATTTAGTTAGTTAATCTATCATCTATCATTTGAATTTGTTAGATAAATTCTAGGAGTTATTTACCATTAGTAATTAGTTGGTCTAGTAATTACCAATCTCTATGGGACGATATCTTTCTTATCATTATATTACTTGTTCGATATGTTCACTTGCATCTAAAATTCACCGAACAATATGCAGTTGCTTCTTGTAATGTGTAACCATAAATTAAATATTGATAGATATATACCATATTGTTTGTGTGGCTTTTGGTGTAAATTGAGAATATTTATATATCCTAATGCATTTGATTTGTTTTAATTTACATTTAGAGATATAGTGAATTAATGAGCTAAATAGGTTCACTATACCTAAACATAAGATAGTAAATAAATTAAGAAATTTTTCCATCACATAGATATTATTCCTCTCGCAAGCATAAATAATCAACATTAGTATCTAGTAGTTATGGCGAAATCATACACTCTAACATGTTTTGTATATTTAGTTTTCTTTTAAATTTAGTTAGTTAATATATTCTCTGTCATTTGGATTTGTTAGATAAATTCTAGAAGTTATTCACTATTAGTAATTAGTTAGTTTCGTAATCACTAACCTCTATGGGACGATACTTTTCTCATCATTATATTACTTGTTTTAGATATTCACTTGCATTTAGAATTTCACCGAATTAAGGGTCAATAAGTACCTTGAGCATTCTTGGTTACCTTTAGCAGAGTGGTGGTACAACACCAACTACCATACTACTCTAGGGATGACTCATTTTAAGACTATATGCCTACTAACCCCACCAACCTTCTTACCACAACTTTGAATTCACAAGAGTGTGGTGGTGGTGCATGACACGTGTTTTCTTCCCCTTTTTCTAGATAGCTCCTTCTCTTCCCTTTGCTGTGTAGATTTGTGCAATATTTCTTTGAATTAAAGATGCTTTGATGACAACTTTGTGTTTTTAATTTAAAGAACGCTTTGTTCAAGTTTCCGCATTGTTTCTATTTGTATATATACCATGTTTTAGTTTAGTTTGTTAGAGCTATGATGTAACTTAATTATGATGGTATGAATGTTATGATTATGATATTTTGTGATATATTTTATGTATGTGAAGTTGCATATTACTAAGTTTAATGCATTTGAGTGATTAGCTACCATTTAAATGAGTTGATTTGCATGTTAAAGACCGATAGGAAATGAAACGTGCTTCCTGTAATATGAAACCATAGATTAATATGGATAGACATATTGATAACTCTATTTTATATAGAGTTATTTTGATTATTTTAGGTAATATTTAATATTATTTTTATTAGATTATATTTGTATTTTATTATATTTATTCATATTTTGTTACTTTATGTAGCAAACCCAAAATGGAAGAAAAGGGAGGAAATGAAACAAAATTGGTAGGAAAAGGGAAGAGAAAAGAACTCACGTGAAAGAGGCAAGAAGGAGAGCGGAATTAACAAGGAAAGCAAGTGACCGAAAGGAAAAAAAGAAAAAGGAAAAAGAACAAGCCTTGGTCATGTAGAAAGGAGGCTGATTAACAAAGGGGAAATCGGAAAAGAGAGAAAAAAGGAGGATCGAGTAGTGACCGGAGAGTGGGAACTCGCCGGGACTTAGTTGCGCACGACAGCACGGTTCCAGCAGAGATTGCGGCGGTCGTGCGACAACCGACCGCCGGTGTCTTTTTCGGCGAGAACCCATCTCCAACATTGAGAGAGCATTTTCCGGCCAACTTTCAATGCTTTTCGATGATCTGAAAGTAGATTTGGCTTCACACTGCAATTTCTGGCATTTTTGTACCAAATTCACAGCGGCTTACGGCAGTTTCCGGCGAAGAAGTGCAAACGCCGACTTTGTCCATTCCGCTAGATCTACGTGTTTCTGTGGCAGATTTGCACACTATTTCTACAGATCTGCAACCTAGGCATCTCGATCTACGTTTTTGGAAGTTTCTATGAAGACCGGCGGCGGCGCATGGCGACAGATGGCGGCGCGTGTCACTGGCACGTGTGAAAGTGCGTGACAATGCGTTTCAGCTCGTTTTTCTTCCGTTCTTCAGACAGCTTCTTCTTCACCTTGTGATGTGTAGATTTATGAAATTTATTTTGTGATTTGAAGACATTTAGTGACAGCTTCAATGTTTTTAAATTCCAAAATGTTTTGTTCACATTTTTGCACTGATTTAGTTTTTGTAAATACTATGTTTTAGTTTAGTTTGTTAGAGCTATGATGGAACTTCATTATAACATATGAATGTTATGATTATTTATGTTTTGTGAGATATTTTATGAATGTGAAGTTGCATGTTACGGAGTTTAATACTTTTAGGTGATTAGCTACCACTTAGATGACTTGATTTGCATGTTAGAGATCAACAGGGGATAGCATGCAGTTGCTTCTTGTAATATGCAATCATAGATTCATATGGATAGACATATACCATATGATTTGTGTGGCTTTAGGTGCAAACTGGAATATTCACATATCTTAATGCATTTAGTTTATTTAATTCATATGCAAACTCACAGTGAATTAATGAGCTAAGTAGGTTCACTATACCTAGACATAGGATAGTGAATAAATTAGGAAATTTCACCATCACATAAATAGAATTAATCTTGCTAGTATGGATGATCGACATTTGTATCTAGTAATTAGGTGAAATTGGACGCTCTAACATCTTTGGTTAATCAAGTTTAGGTTAAATTTAGTTCTTTAGTCCATGTTTTACCATTTTGATTTGCTAGATAAGCTTTAGAGTCTATTCACCGTTAGTAATTAATTAGCATAGTAATCACCAATCTCTGTAGGACGATACTTATACTTATCATTATATTACTTGTTCGACATGTACACTTGCATGTAGAAATTCACCGAACACATATATCATATGATTTGTATGGATTTAGGTGTAAATTAGAATATTCATAAATCTTAATGTACTTAGTTCATTTCAATTCACATATAGAGATATAGTGAGTTAATGAGGTAAGTAGGTTCGCTATACCTAGATATAGGATAGTAAACAAATTAGGAAATTCTGCCATCACATGAGTAGAATCAATCTTACAAGCATAAATGATCAATGATAACTCTATTTTTATAGAGTTATTTTTGATATTTTAGGATATGAATAATACAAGTTTTATAAGATAATATTTAAGTTTTAATATATTTATGTAAATTTGTGCTTTTTATGCAGCAAACCCCAAAAGAGCAAAAGAAATAAAGGAAACAAAAGCTACAAGAAGGCAACGTGTACAAATCCAAAGGAAGAAAGGAAAAGGACAAAAAAAAGGACAAGGAAGGAAATAAAAGAAAAGACCAAAAAAGTGAATTCTAAATTGAATAGGACAAGGACACGTTGCCAAGGAGGAGAAAAAGACAGCATAAAAGGAACGTGAATTAGGAGAAAACGAGGAGGTGAAGGAGGCGCCGCACAGGAGAGAGAAAAGAGAAAAAAAAGAAGGGAGAAACCGTGTGTTGCCACTGGAACCAAGCAAGGAAGAGAAAAAGTGAGAGAAGAAAGAGAAAATCAAGGAAGAAAAAGAGAAATAGAGGCGCGAAAGCTTCCCTCTACTTCTTATCATTCTTGATTTGTAGGAATTTTGTAAAGAATTCTTAAAGAGAAGACAATGTGGTGACAACTTTCCTGTTTTTCTATTTAAGATGTTTTGCTTAATTTCTACTATTGCTTTGGTTTGTTATTTCATTATGTTCTAAACTTCTTTTGTTAGAGCGAAGATGTAGCCTAACTATGATGATGTGAATTTCATAAGTTTTTATGTTTTACAAGATATTTTATTTATGTGAGTTATATATTATTATGCTTAATGCTTTTAAGTGATTGGCCACCACTTGAATGATATGATGTGCATGTTAGAGACTGAAAGGTAATAATATGCAATTACTTCTTATAATATATAACCATGAATTAAATGTGGATAGACATATACCATGTTATTTGTGTGGCTTTTGGTGATAAGATGATCGAAAGATTTATTGTAAACTAGGAATATTCACAGATCCTAATGCATTTAGTTTGTTTCAATTCACATATAGAGATATAGTGAATTAATGAACTAAATAGGTTTACTATACCTAGACATAGGATAGTAAATAAATTAGGAAGTTCCGCCATCACATAGGTAATATCATTCTTGCAGGCATAAACTATGAAAATTCATATCTAGTAGTTATGGTGAAATCGGAAGCTCTAACATGTTTCTCATCTTGATTTTTCTTACTTGGATTCAATTTCAATTAATCTTGAGTTTTCGTTTTAGAAATTTTAAATTTTAATTCATCATCAACAATATTTTGATTTGCTAGATAAATTTTAGGATTAATTCATCGTTAGTACTTAATTAGTTTAGTATTCACCAATCTTCGTGGGACGATACTTTTCTTATCATTATATTATTTGTTCGACATATTCACTTGCATTTAAATTTCACCGAACAATCAACATTAGTACTTAGTAGTTAGGTGAAATCGGATGCTCTAAGATGTTTCATTTATCAATTTCTTTTAAATTCAGTTGTTTAATCCATCTTCTATTATTTCAATTTGCTAGATAAATTCAAAGAACTATTCACCATTAGTAATTCGTTAGTTTAGTAATCACTAGTATTTGTGGGACGATATCTTACTCATCATTGTATTACTTAACCTTTCCTTTCTATGTTGAGCTAATAGGTTTGACCCATCATAGTCCTATCAAGTAAGCAACAATCCATAAAAACTAGTCCATAGCTCAAAAGAAGTGGTGAAGAGTAATGGAAGAAGTTCATGGTGTTGAAAAAGAGTTGAATGTGGGAGTTATTTCCAAAACCAAAAGATACAAAATGCATTTTGTGTTATTGGGCATTCAAATTAAAAAAATGAATGATGGCTCCATTGAAAGATATAAGGCACATTTAGTAGCTTAAGGTTTCTATCAACAATACAGCTTGGATTATGATAAGACATTCAGTCATATTACAAAGATTACAATTATATAGATTTTAATAGCAATTGTTGCTAATAAAGGATAGAAATTGTGGCAAATGAATGTTAAAATACTTTCCTCCATGGAAAATTGGATAGAAAGAAATATATGTAGCACCTAAAGGGAATGGAGATTATGGAGGAAAGTGTTGAAAATCAAGTGTTTGTATGTTTTGATTGAGAAAAATTTTATTATATATGAATATATGTTGAATATAAAATTATATTTGAATAAATGTTGAATATGTGAAATTATGTGCAGATATTAAAAATTCAAAGGAAGTAAAAGGTGTGCAAATTATAATATCAATTAATGATATTATAAAGTAGCCGGGTTCCTACATTTTATTATCAAACATTAAATATGAAGTCAATTTGATTTATCTATGCATATTTTAATTAGTAGCTTAATTCATATTATTGGTTATATTAAAGAAATTTGATACTTGGAATTGGAGTGCTTATAGGTACATTTGAAAAGCAAAGGCTTATTACATTGGAGTATACATATTCGTTAGACCGACCATATATCTATATATATGGATACATGAAACATATATATATGTATATATATACATATATATATGTATATATATATACATATATATATATCCGGAGCCCATGAAGCTAAGGCTCGTGAAAGTGCAACCTGTGAAACTAGAGCCTGATAACTCTATTTTATATAGAGTTATTTTAATTATTTTAGGTGATATTTAATATTATTTTATTAGATTATATTTATATTCAATTATATTTATGCATATTTTGTTATTTTATGTAGCAAACCCAAAATGAAAGAAAATGAAGGAAATGAAGCAAAATTGGAAGGAAAAGAGAAGAGAAAAGAACTCACGTGACAGAAGCAATTAATCAAACACATGGAAGACTTAACAAGGGAAAGCATAGGGAAAGCACGTGACCAAAACAGAAGGAAAAATGTGGGACCCATGAGGCTATGATGAGTTGGTCGTGAATTGTCGAGAAGGGGGAAGACGGAAAAGGAGGTTGAAAAACAAACAGACCGGAGAGAGAGAGAGAAACAGAGGCGAGCGACTTCTCCCTCACCGGAAAACCAGAGCCCACGCGTGATAGCGTGGGACCCTGAGAACGCGCGACGGTCATGTGAACGCAGACCGTCTGCACGTTCTTTTCCGGTGAAGGAGAAGCATTTTCCGATGTCTTGTTCTGGCAAGAAACCCATTTCGATGGTTTTTTGGCCAACTTTGAGTGTTTTCCAACGATCTGAAAGCAGATTTGGCTTCACACTGCCATTTCTAATGTTTCTGTACCAGTTTCGTGGCGATTTACGGCGGTTTCCGGCTAAGAACAGCGAACGCCATTCGAGTCTTCTCCGTCAGATCTACACGTTTCTGTGGTGATTCTACTCAATCTTTTTGCAAATCTGCAACCTAGGCGTCCCGATCTATGTTTCTGGAAGTTTCTGTGAAGACCGGCGGCGGAAGATGGCGGCGCATTGCAGCGTATGCGAAAGCACGTGGCGGCGCGTGTGTTGCTTGTTTTCTTCCGTTTTTCAGACAGAACCTTCTTGTCCCCCTGATGTGTAGATTTGTGCAGCCTTTTTATGATTTGAAGGCATTTTTGGTGACAGCCTAATGTTTTTAATTTACAGAATGTGTTGTTTAATTTCCTGCACTGATTTAGTTTTTGTAAATAATATATTTTAGTCTATTGTGTTCGAGCTATGATGTAACTTGATTATGAGGTAGGAATGTTATGATTATTTATGCTTTGCGAGATATTTTATGAATGTGAAGTTGCATGTTACGGAGTTTAATGCTTTTAGGTGATTAGCTACTACTTAGATGATTTGATTTGCATGTTTGAGACCGACAGGAGATGACATGCAGTTGCTTCATATAATATGCAACCATAGATTAATATGGATAGACATATACCGTATGATTTGTGTGGCTTTAGGTGCAAACTGGAATATTCACATATCTTAATGCACTTATTTTATTTAATTCATATGCAAACTCACAGTGAATTAATGAGCTAAGTAGGTTTGCTATACCTAGACATAGGATAGTGAATAAATTAGGAGATTCTGCCATCACGTGAATAGAATTAATCTTGCTAGCATGGATAATAAACATTTGTATCTAGTAATTAGGTGAAATCGGACGCTCTAGCACTTTTTTTTTATCAAGTTTAGATTAAATTTAGTTATTAAATTCACATTTTACCACTTTGATTTGTTAGATAAACTTTAGAGTCTATTCAACATTAGTAATTAATTAGTTTAGTAATCACCAGTCCCTGTAGGACGATATCTGTACTCATCATTATATTACTTGTTCGACATGTACACTTGCATGTAGAATTTCACCGAACAAAGTCTGTGAGAAAAAGAAACCGGAGCCTATGAGATGTAAAACCGAAGCCCGTGTGAAGTTGAAGCCCAGCGCCTTTCACTTATACAAAATGGTAGCGTCTTAAGCATATAAGAGCTTAAGCTCTTATGATCGAACCCGTCTGAAGCCCTAGCTGCACATTCGACTAAAGTTACCTTCCTCCTCTCAATCTCTCTCTCGCGATGCCGACTCCAACGGGAAGAATGATGAGGCGACTGAGTGTTAAAATGGCTATTTTGCTGGAAAATCACCATCTGCAACTGTGTGACGTCGTGTCTATCAAATCTCAACGGAAGAAGTTCAAAAGGTTTGAACCGAAACCCTAACATGTTCATGGTTTGAATATCTGCTATAAAAGGAAGCTTCGGATGAGTATTTTGAGCTAGTTGAGACATATTCCTGCTGATTTGATCAAAAGAGATTGAAGCCCTCATTAATTTGTTCTTGTGGCCGTGTTCTTCAATCCTTGAAGAAAAAGAAAATCTTCGGTGATATTTCCTAAATTCGTTATCTTGTGAATATCATTTAATAGATTGATCTTTGCATGTGCTAAATTATCTAAAACATTATTTGCACATAAAGATCATTGTAAATCCGAAACCCTAGATTTGTGAAATTTGGAGATTTCATGATTAGAGCTTGAATTAATTCTGTATACATTTAATTAGCTCTATGATAAGCTTAAATCCTCACTCATATCATATATTCGAGGAATTAGCTTGATGTATTAAGGTTTTTATAAACCTAACTCTGTAACTGTGAGATGTATAACCCCTTTTAAGGAGTTGCAGGGTGAAGGAGAGGTGCTCTCCTAGTTTGAAGTAAAGTAGACTTCAACTTGGTTTAAATTGAAGGAGAAGAGGGTGGAAGTAGGTGAAAAGTGTCGAACCACCGTGAAATTCTTGAGTGTGATTTTTTTGATCTGATTTATATTCTTATGCTTTGATATTACTGTGATATTTAATCATGTTATGATTGCTAAGCAAGAAATCAAAAAGAAAAATTATTTAAATTAGCTAAGCTTCTAAATATCCAATTCAACCCCCCCTTCTTGGATAGCCATAAAACCTAACGGAAAGAACAACATATGAAAGTTGGAGAAAGCCTAGTATAGCTTAAATCACATCCCTAGTGTTGGGTTTTATGGCTTAATACGAAGAGGGGGTTGAATTGTTCTTGTACCGAAACTATGCTTTTGTATGATAAAAAAAATTCAATCAATTAATTTAACAATTTATATGATAATAAGAAATCAAACAGAATTATTTAAGCAAGTGAAGAGTAAGAGAATCAACACCCAATTTACTACGGTGGTTCGGCACTCTATCTTAGAGTCTTACATCCACCCTCTTCTCCTTCAATCCAACCCATTGAAGTCACATTTACTCAACCTGATTAGGAGAATACATTCTCCCTAATCCAAATAATTCCTTCTCAAAGGAATTCTCAAGTCCGAATACAAATTATGATCAAAAGATCATATACAAGAGCAAATCCCCAAATAATATGTTAGTTTATGGGATATTGCTAATCAGAGGAGCTATTCAAGCATATATATCAAGATACAGAGCTCCTATCACGAAATCCCCAATTTGAAGAAATTAGGGTTTTGGGTTTTCCTCAAAATTTATGTGCAGTAAATGTTTATAAGTGAAATCAGCACATAAATAATGTTATACAAGCTATGATTAAGTATATAATCGAAGATCAAAGCAGATAATCGAATATCACCGAACCCTTGTGAGTCACCAAGAGATGAGCAAACTCGAATCAAATAGTAAGTGAGCTTAATAGACTTTCTTCACAAAGAGAATGCTTCAAACAGATGTAAATCATCAAGAGAAAATATTCACGAACACATCTCCTTTACATAGGAAGCAAATCTAGGGCCTTTTCGAATCAAACCTGAACCATAGCCTTCTTCCCGTTAGGAATAGTAGGCTATCTATCAAATCAACCTCATATCAGCCTTTAGAGCCAAAATCCGACCGTTCTGACAGCCCGTCTTCTCCAAAATCCTCTCGTTGAGGTTTCAGCGTTTGAGAGAAGCAAAGACGACATCGGGGATGAGTGAAGTGGCTAGGGCAGACTCATCAAGAGATAGAGACCTCTTATGTGCTTTTTTTTAAGTGAAATGACGTCGTGGCAAAGGCGTTTCTTTGATGGTCAAGACAACACTGTAGCAAGGGCGCTTCTCTGATGATCAAGACAACACCATAGCAAGAGACTTCAGCGGGGCCGCATCACATCGTCTCAGTCCAACAATAAAGGGTCCAATCTAGTAATAAAGGATCCAGTAGATAGACACGGTCTACAGTTTAATTATGTGAATACGGTCCATATTTTAGTGTATTACATATATTGACTTTGAACTAATATCAAGATAGAGTTAATGTCCCTCATGTTCCTACAATTACATTAAACCAAGTATCATATTCCTAAAATAAAATATATTCAAATATATTATATTTCTTAAGAAAATATTCAAATAATCAATATATTCAAATATTCAAATATTCAAATATTTGAATATATGTCATAAGAACTTTAAGAATATGTTTTATGAAAAAATGTAGGAACCCGGTTACTTTTTAATATCATTAATTTATATTATAATTTGTACACCTTTTACTTCCTATAATTTTTCTTTTTGCACATATAAAAACATATTTTAAGAATTGATATTTACCAAAATATTTTTAGTCACAGCAAAACCCTATTTTCCAACACCTAGAGCTTGGTATGGAAAGATATCAACCTTCCTACTACAAATTAGATACTTAGTCACACATGAAAAAATTGCAAGAACCTAACATAATAGAATTTTTGACATTCTAATTTACATTGTTGATCTTATAATAACCAAGAATGATGACCTAGGAAATCAACATACTAGAGAAAAATTATTGATTTACTATCAAATGAAGAAGCTAGGTGAGTTGAAATATTTCCTAGGAATTAGTTGGTTTAAACTATAAATGACCTACTTTGCAACAAAGAAAGTATGCAAAATATTTGTTAAAGAAATATGGCATGAAAGATTTTATTCCAATTAAGACACTTATTGAGCCTAAAATTAAACTATCAAACAAAGGTGAAGGATTGCAAGAGCCTACCATACAAAAACAACTAGTTGGCAACCTAAATTATCCAACAATGACAAGGCAAGACGTTGTGCTCGTAGCTAGACTAAGTAGTTACTTTGTTCACAATTCTAAAAGACCTCACTTGCTAATGGCACAAAGAATATTACAATGGACTAATGAAACAATTAATCCTATGCTTCTTTATAAAAAGGGTAAGTGCAAATTGGTTAGCTATTGTGTTGTTGACTAGATAGGAGATCAAATCAATAAAATATCAACAACTAGATATTTGTTCAATCTTGATTCAACTACTATCTCATGGTATAGCAAGAGACAACCAACCATCTATCTATTTATACAGAAGCTAAATATAGGTCAACAATAATGGCAACATAGGAAGGTATGTCATTGTTGCAATTGTCGAATGGTATGTGTTTACTTAAGAGTAATACAATACAAATAGCTAAAAATCCAAAATTTCATACAAGAACCAAATGCATAAGAGTATACTATCAATTCATTTGAGAGACAATTCTCAAAGGGGAATTTGATTTGCATTTAGTCTAAAATAAGTAAACAAGTTGTTTACATACTCATTGAAGGAATGATTCTTTTACATTTAGAAAGCATAGAAGGATGCTTCAGTTGTTAAAAAAAAAAAAGATGAGCGAGTTAAGTTATTGCTGATGGAAAGAATTGGAAAGCCTAACATCAAGGCCTAATCTATTAGATGTCTTAACCTAGGTCCATGAGAAAACCTATTATTTTACATTTTGTGTGTGTGAGTGCTGTTCTTGTTAAGTTGGTTGTAACTTATGTAAGAGTGTGTGTAATGGGTGTGTTTTCTTGAAATTCAAATATACAGGTAAGAGATTTCTATCTTTGTAAAACTTAATTAAAAACATTAATCATTTATGTGTGTTGCTTTCCTAAGTTTATTACTTGAATGTGTTATATACAATTGTATATGTATTCTATTGAAATATTTAGATAGAAGTAAACACAAGGCTATCTTCATTCATACCTCCAAAAGACAAAATTTGTAGCCTTATGAGCTTTTTTAGGACAATCAAAACCCAACATTCTCCATTTGAATGTAAATATATAGTATCATTTGACTTAGCTAATGGAAATGTTAGTTGCTATGGAGTTATATGGATAGGAGTTGCCTTTTTAGGATTTACAAAAATGCTTTGATTTCCCTAGTGCCACAACATTGCTCCTCCCATTGTTATCAAACATGGTGATTATGAATGAAAAGGAAAGGACTTGATTCAATGCACCAAATGTTGACAAAATGGGAATATAAGTAAACTATGCCAGAAATTGTAGTATAGCTATTGTTTTGAGGAATTCTAGATGCATCATGAGTTGAAATTTTTTATAATGAACCAAGATTCTATTATGTGTGTAGTTGGTGGATTATTGCACCAATTTTGTCTCTAGAACTAGGTCATGTGACTAGGGTTGGAAAGGGTTTTCTTACCTATTTTTTAGAGACAATTTGGATTCAATAGAGCCTTAATAACATTGAGATAGCATATTAAAATCTAGAATGGTGTTTTAGGTTTTTTGAATGTAGAATCCAAGCATGCTTGCCTATTTATAACCTTGCTCACTCCTATATCAACAAGGTAGATTTCAAACATGTATGGCTTCATCAAAATTTTGCTACAACATTGGCTAACAAGATAGCTCCACCATTTCCACCCCCCCCCCCCCCCCCTTTCTTCAATGCTTAATAAATAGGCCCCTTATCCCATGTTACTTTAATATGCAAAGGCTAGCCTTATCAATTGGCAAAACATCTACATCTCTATGACTTAGTTGTTAGGACCTAACAATACTTCCCTCCATAGAACAACCTTGCCCTTAAGGCTAAAGGTTAGGAAACAACAACTGATCACATTCACCTTTTCTCAGGTCGAGTCTTTCTTGGTTATACCCCACCAAAGGATGTTCATTAAGGCACCCTCCCCTTGATTCTTCCACACAAGACTCTTTATGGTAGAGCATAATAAGAACCTTCCTCTACCAACATCATAGGCAGTTAAGACTACACTCTGTCTAGTTTCTTCATAAACCTATTTAATTAAGACAGATGAAATACTAGATGGATCTAACTATCCCTTAGCAACATGAGCTTGTAATTAACAATTTTTATTTTCTTTAAGACTTTGTAAGGCCTACAGAACCTTGGGGAAAGTTTATGTTTCCCTCAATGTGACACAAATGTCTGTTTGTAAGGTTATAACCATTAGAAAACATGATCTCCCATGTTGAAACTAACTTCAGTTCTCTTTGTTGAATATATTTTAATGTTGACAATATTTGAAAAACTCTTTTCATATATATGTTGGAAAAAAGTGTGTTTTGTTGTGACAAACTTTGGTTGCATATAATATATGTATAAATATTTTTCATATGTTTATGTGCAATATTGAACACCAAGGAAGTAAAAGGTGTGCAAATTATAATATCAATAAATGATACTATAAAGTAATTGGGTTCCTACATTCCTTTATAAAGCAACTTCATATATGCTAAAAAAGAATAGTTTTATTAATGGAGTAATGGTTACATAACATTTTTCTTAAGAAAAATGATGCTGGATTTATTTTATTTGCAAGGCATTTGAAGCTTATTTAAAGCCCACGTGAAGTAAGCTTTAAGGCTCACATGAAGCAAGCCACTTCAAGCTTATTTAAGGCCTGCATGAAGCAGGTCACTTGATGCTTGAAGCTCATCTAAAGCCTGAGCAAAGTAGGCCTATTAAGACTTGGCCTGATTGAGTGTTAAATTGATCTAGAGCTTGTTTGTTGAAGTAACTCAATTAAAAGTTACTTGGTCTAAGCCTAACAACTAGAACAACATCCTTCAACTAATTAAAAGATTGTTTAATCAGGGCTTTCGACTGAGACCGAGAAGCCCTAGCCTCTATTATGTTTCTCGCATGGCTTCTATCTCTTTCTCTCTAAGCTGTGATTTTCCAACAAGAAGTTTTAAGAAGGGACTGATTGTTAGAACGTTCAACTAAGAGTAGGAATTTGAAGACTCTACTATTGATTGATGGAAATCTTTTTAATCTCTAACAAGAAGATTCTTGTAGACAGAAAACCCTAGAGAGCTTCGGTTATTTGGATTTCTTATAAAAGCCCTTCTTGATAATTTATTGAGAGTTTTTTTTTTTATGATATATTTGCAAAATTGTGAGAAGCATTGAGGATCTATTCATATACTACCATCATATATGGATTTGATGATACTACCCAATATGGGGTAATAATCAGTGATACTTTTCAAAGATCAATTCTTTGTGATCTATTATACTTGTATTTACTCATTTATGTGCTAATTAATTTATACACATTATATGCACATAAATAGAGTTGTAAATTTGAAACCCTAACTTGATGATATTTGGGGGGTTTCGTGATTAGAGCTTAGATACTTGTTCAATCTTTTGAATAAGCTTTGTGATAGGCAATATCTCATACATTTCATATTATTTGGGGATTTGCTAGCTATACAAAGGTTATTTCAACCTCATATTGTAATTGGTGACTTATGTAAGTCCTTGAGGAGGAGTTGGAAAGTGTGGAGAAAGTTTTCTCTAACTTTGTTAGTAAAGTAAAATCCAACCGATTATGTTGGAGGAAGAAGAGGGTGGAAGTAGGTGAAAAGGGTTGAACCACTGTGAAAAATTTATTATCTCCTCTTGTTGTCTATACTTATTTTACACTTGCTTGTGTGTTTATCTTTAGGTCTTATTTGATTTGGTATTGTTGGATTAAATTAGGTCATGTTACCTTTTTAGTAAACCAATTCACCCCCCCCCCCCCCCTCAACCCTTCTTGGTTGGCCATTATACCTTACAATTGGCATCAAAGCTAGGTTCTTTGATCTAAAGGCTTAACATCCTAAAGTAGATCCTTATAATGGTTGTAACAAAAGGTGTAGTTGTCACAGGGTTTAACAAACCACCTATGTTTGATGGAATAAATTATAGACACTTGAAGCAACTAATGCAAGTGTTTATTACTGGTTAAGATCTGGAAGCTTGGTAGGCTATTAGGAAGGGTACTATGTTACCCAAAACTAATGAGTCGAGTAAAAATAAAGCTAAAGTCATGGGACTGAATGCTAAGGCTATAAACATAATATATAGCAGTCTAAGAGCTTATGAGTTTATAAAGTGTCTTCTTGCAACACTGATAAGGAAATATGGGATAAGCTAGAGGTCATATATGAAGGTACTAAGAAGGTTAAGTCTTCTAAAGTTACTATGCTTACACATGATTATGAATTGTTTGCTATGCATGATTATGAAATTGTTAGTGAAATGTTTGGTAGATTTATTGAGATAGTTTTCAAACTCAAATTGCTAGGAAAAACTTACACAAATGAGGAAATGGTTTGAAAAATGTTAGTCTTTTTACCTAAAAGTTGGGATCCTAAGAAGATGGCCATAGAAGAAGTACATGACTTAGAAAATTTGACCTTAGATGATCTGTTAGGATCACTAAAAACCCATGAAATGCAATTAATAAAAAGAGAAAAAAGAAAAAGAAAATAGGAATTCATTTTCCCTAAAAGTAGAAGTAGAAAAGATTGATGCGACAGAAACCGAAAATGATGAAATTGCCCTGATAGCTAAAAGATTTAGAAAATTTCTTAGAAAAGGTCTAAACAAAAATGTAGGTCAATCTAGGAGAAAAGAGATAAATGAACCGAGGGAGATTCTATGCTATAAGTGTAGAAAACTTGGACATATTAAGGTTGATTTCCCTTTGCTCAAAAAGAAAAATAAGAAGAAAGCAATGATTGTTGCCTGGGATGATGAAAACTCTTCATCAAATAAGGAAGAACAAGAGGAAGTTACACACTTATGCTTGACTACAACAACAACTATAGAAGAGGAACTTGAGGTAAGTGATCCTAAACTTCAAGATAATGCAAACTGTGATATAGATACAACTTTCTTTGATTTGGTTGAATATGCAAATAAAATGAAAGATAAATACAAGAAATTCAAAGCAAAATATGAATTGATAAAGGCTAAAATAGTGCATGATAAAAATGTTGTGACATCATCCTATGAATATGAAAATCATAATGCATCCGAGAACATTTGTATGAAATTTGATGCATATTCTATAGATAATACATGTTTTGATTTAGGTTACATAGATGCTGACATTGTTGAACATGTTTGTTTTAATTTTGATATAACAAATCTTAATATGAGAATTTGTGAATTAGAAAAGGAAAAACAAGAAATTCAATTGAAGCTAGATAACACTACTTTGATGTTAAATAAATTCACAAAAGGTAGCATTATGTTAGATAAAATGTTACAATCACAAAGAAGCATATATGATAAAGCTAGAATAGGATGTAATTCAAGTGAAAAATCAAAGTCTAAAACCCTAACTTGATGATGTTTGGGGGTTTTGTGATTAGAGCTTAGATACTTGTTCAATCTTTTGAATAAGCTTTTTGATAGGCAATATCCCATACATTTCATATTGTTTGGGGATTTGCCAACTGTACAAAGGTTGTTTCAACCTCATCTTGTAATTGGTGACTTATGTAACTCCTTGAGGAGGAGTTGGAAAGTGTGGAGAAAGTTTTATCCAACTTTGTTAATAAAGTATAATCAAAGTATAAAAGGAAAAGCATTACTTTTATTCTAGGAGGAGTTGATTGTGATCATCACATAGCATGAAAGAATAACATAATCAAAGTATAAAAGGAAAAGCATTATTCTTATTCTAGAATACAAAAAGAAAGAAAAACAAAACAAAACAAAAAGGAAACAAAATTATGTTGACCTTGTTGCATTATACAACTAGACTTTGTACCTAAATGAAATGGTGCATTTCACTTGGAAAAAGGGTTAATGTATATACATTCAAAAGGCATTAAGGCAAAAAGGTCACACACTGCATTCCCTTTTTTTGCCTTTCTTTCAGTTTCCTTGCTCTCTTTTTGAGACATGTAGATATTCTTTGAAAGCCAAATTTAACTAAAATGGAAGATTTTTTAAAGAAGATCAAGCGGCTTTGGTGGTTGAATTGTAAAATCTCTATTGCCCTAAATTTTTTTAAATTGAGACTTTATATAATGATGGCTAGAGTTTTGTTTTGGACAAACACAATTTTGAAAAAACATCAATCATACTCTCGTGCAATAAACCTTGCAAAATAGATCTCATTTTATTGCAATATGAGCTACTTGGTAACTTTTTTCTAATTTTGAGATTACTTGATCATTTTCATTTTATAATTGTACAAGTTAAGCTTGATCATAGTAATGTTTCAAGAGCATTCTAGATTGTTTGTTGATTGGGATTATTTGATTATATTCTTAGCTTGTCTTTACATATTTTGGCCATGTGTCCTTTTTAAACTTGTTACTATTGTGAATCAAGTCATGCTTGATTATAATAACTATTTCAAAAGTGTTCTATATTGGTTGGTTATTGAAATCATTTGATTATATTGTCAACTTGGTCTTAATATATTTGATTGCATGTCTTCTTGAGGTTGTTACTATCCTACTAGTCTTACTACTATGTTGTAGTAGGTTAAAGTTGTTTGCTTGATTATTAATGAAGGATTGAACTTGCGACAACATACAAGAGACACATTGATTTGAATCAAGACTATTCCCTACAAAAAGAAAATAAGCATATCATTGAATAAATTTTGATATTAAGCCTTGTGGCTTTGTGCTTGATTTGTAATAGTAAGCTATAAATTTATTTTTTATTGGTGTGTAAGATTGTGTGTGGTCTCAATTAGATTGTTTCATCGTTAAAAGCCAAGTTGGGCTTTTTGTTTGTGAAGTGGATTATGGATCTTTGTGTTTGGTAAACAAAATATCAAGGTGTATTAAATTATAGGAGTACAACTCTCATAACTTCATAAAAGGACTTTCTCACTATTGGTAAGAGGGGTGAAAGTAGTTCTAGAGGGAGGCCAAACCACCTAAACATTTCTTTATGTATTGTTAAGTTATTTATATTTTTAGTAACCATAAAACAAAATTAAAATAACCCAATCCAACCCCCCTTATCGGGTTAATCCATATCCAATAAGGATTAATAAGGATTAATCAGGATTAATACCCTTAGGGTAGATCATAGATATGGATGTTAAGAAAGCCATTATAGGTTACAACAAGCCACCCATCTTCGATAGGTCAAACTATGGTCATTGGAAGTCAATGATGAATTTTTTTATGATGGGTCAAGATATGGATGCATGGTTTGTTACACAAAATGGAATGAAAGTGAATAAAGATGAAACTAAGTGGACTGAAGATGAAAAGAAAACTGTAGGTCATAATAGTCATGCAATGTGTATGCTTTATAATGGTGTATGCGTTGCTGAATATAACAAAATCTCTTCTTGTGAAACCACAAATGAAATTTGGAAGAAATTTGAGGTTTTTTTTTTAAGGTACAAGTAAAGTTAAAGCTTTTAGAATTTCATTGCTTGTATGAGAATATGAATTGTTTCGTATGAAATGTACTGAAACCATAATTGAGATGTCTTATAGATTTAGTGATATTATGAATGAGTTAAAATTGCTTGGTAAAATCTGCGAGAACAGTGAGTTGGTCAAGAAGGTGTTAGGATGTTTTTTTGAAACATGGGATGCAAAGAAAATAACTATTAAGGAAGCTTATGATTTAGACAAACTACTTTTTTGGATGAACTATTAAGCACATAAGTTAAATCTAAAATGAAAGGAAATAGAAAAAGAAGAGGCTAAGGCATAAAGGAATGTAGTGTTTAAGGCAATTGTGAAAGATAGCTTAACAAGAGAATTTGAGATAGATGACTTAGCTATTCTGGCAAGAAAGTTTAGAAAGTTCTATAGGAGATAAAAAAGGAAAAAGAAAGAAATACTCAACCTTAGAGACAATGAATGCTTTAAGTGTAGGAAACCTAGACATATTAAGGCTGACTATCCCATATTGAAGAACAAAGAAAGACCACCACAAGAACACAAGAGAAATGTAATGATGGCAGCATAGGAAAATGAGTCATCCTCTTCATCATCATCGAAGAAGAGAAAGAAACTAAAGAGGCCACTCTATGCCTAATGAAAAAATGAAGAGGAAAAGGTAAAATCTTTATATTCTAATGATATATCCAATGGGAATTCGAAGTTATATTTTTTGATCTACTTGTTTATGCAATGAAATTGAAAAATAAGGGTGTTGAGTTTGAATCAGAAGGTAAAATGAAAGCAAAATAAAAATTGATGTTGTATGATGCACTAATATTGAAAATGAAAATTTATTACTTAAAACAAAGGTTGCAAAGCTAGAAGATACCTTGAAATTTTTGTTTATGGAAATAAAATGGTAAAGAATATTTTAACATCACAATAGGGAGTATATAACAAAGCTAGACTAGGTTACAAACAAAATTTAAAGGCAAGGATCTTTACAAATTTTTTTGAAATAAATGGTGTAAATAACTCTATGTATAAGTTTTGTAAATATATTGGTCAAAGTGTTACAACTATACTATGAGACTAAATATGCCTTATAAAATTAAACAAAAGTGGATTTCTAAATCTATTTTTGTTATTAACCATGAAGGACCCAAAACAAGATGGGTACCTAGAACTCCAACCACTACATGTGTGTCTACAAGTCTCCATTAAAAAGTATAAGTTGCTACAACCCTCTTCGTGGTATTTGGACTATGACTATTCACATCACATGATTGGAGAAAAGGAATACTTTTCAATTTAAATGAATAGCCTAGAGGAAAAGTATCTTTTAGAGATAATTCCAAAGGAAAAATTGAGGGTTACGGTATTAGAGGGAATCCAAATTCCTTTCATATTGTTGATGCGTTATTTGTATGTGGATTGAAAGATAAAGTGCTAAGTATTAGTCAATAATGTGATAAAGGTTTTAGTGTTAAATTTAGATTATCCTATTGCACCATAAAAAATAATAAAAACAATGTAAGATTAGTTGGAAAAAGGGCAGGAAATGTCATGTCATAAATTTGCATGAAATATTTGAGAATGAGACATGTCTTGCTATGAACAAATCTAATGATTGTTGGTTGGGGCATAGAAGATTAGGACATGCTGGGGTTAAAACCATGGAAAAGCTGTGATGGAAAGAACTTATGCTAGGATTACCAAAAATAAAATTTATAAAGCATGTGTAAAAGTAAAACAATACAAATCAAGCTTTACTTCAAAAGAGAATGTAGCTACTACATGACCACTATAAGTTATACATCTGGATCTATTTGGTCCAATTTAGATACCAAGCTTAGGAAACAATAGCTATGCATTAGTTATTGTAGATGACTATTCTAGATACACTTGGATATACTTATTGACTAACAAGAATGAAACCTACAATAAGTTTGTATGCTTTTGTAAGAATATTCAATATGAAAAAGGGCTCATTATTTGCAAAATTAGAACTAATCATGGTAGGGAATTTAAAAATAGATACTTTGAAAAATTTTGTACACAAAATGGTATTAGCCACAATTTTTCATCTCCTAGAACACCACAGCAAAATGGAATGGTCGAAAGGAAAAATAGAACCATTCAAGAAATGGCTAGAACTATGTTGCATGATAAAAATCTACCAAAACAGTTTTAGGGGAAGCTGTCCACATTGCATGCGATATTTCAAATGGACTATTTATCAAACCAATTTTGGAACTAACTCCATTTGAATTATTTTTTGAAAAGAAACCCAACATTTCATATTTTCATTCTTTTGGATGTAAATGTTTTACTTTAAATAATGGATAGGATTCCTTAGGAGAATTTGATTCTAAAAGTGATGAGGCCATCTTCTTAGGATACTTTCAATCTAGTAAAGCCTATAGGATCTATAATAAATGAATTTTAGTAGTAGAGGAATCAGTACATGTAATTTTTGATGAGAATGAAAAGGAACTAGAAAGTTTGGGAGACAATGAAGAAGACGTATCTACTATAAAGTTAAGTGACACTATAGTAAATAGTGATGAGAAAGAAAATGATCAAATAATGACCAATGAAGAGACATAACCTAGTCTTCCTAGAGTTAGAAATGAGGTAAATTAGTCTTAAATCATGGGAAATGTTAAGGAAGGAGTATCTACTAGATCTAAAGTTATAAATCTATGTGAATTCATGGACTCTCTATTAAAAATTGAAACTAATAGGATTGATGAGGCACTTAAGGATGAAGATTAGATAATGGCAATGTAGGAAGAATTAAATCAATTTACTAAATGTGAGGTATGGACTTTGGTGCCAAAACTAGTAGACCATACAATAATAGGAACTAAATGGGTATATAGAAGTAAGATGGATGGGGATGGAATAGTCACTAGAATTAAAGCTAGTTTGGTAGCTCAAGGATATAGTTACTAGGAGGGCATATATTATGATGAAATGTTTGCTTTTACTACTAGAATGGAAGTTGCTTGCATTTTCTTGTTATAAAGATTTTAAATTATATAAAATGGATGTTAAAAGTGCATTCTTAAATGGTAAAGGTAAAGAGGATGTGTATGTTAAACAACCATTGGTATGAAAAATTAAGTAACTTTCTACTACAAAATGGTTTTATAAAAGGAATAATAGATCATACTTTTTTATTAAAAATAAGGAGGATGAAATATTGATTGCTTAAGTGTATATGGATGACATAATTTTTGGATCAATAAAAGATGAGCTATGCAGAGAATTTACAAATGGAATGAAAAAGGAATTTGAAATGAGTATGATGGGTGAGTTAAATTTCTTTCTTAGACTGAGAATCAAGCAAACTAAATATGGGATATTCATTTGTTAGTCAAAATTCACTAAGGATCTTTTAAAACGGTTTAATTTTAAAAAAGTTAAAGATATTTCTAAACCCAGAGCACATCTCTTACACTTAAGTGTGAAGATAAAACATTGGACTAAATAAAATGAATCTAACCAATTCAATTCCCCCTCTTTTAGGTTCCAAACTATAATTTTCACCCATTCTTCTTCTAGCATGTTGTTCATCTCAAAGAACTATGTTGCATGACAAATCAAGTTGGTGGGATCCTCATTGCTAGTGAACTAGCGGAATTCAAACCTCACTCCCTTGATTGGCTTTGTTACTACTTGTGGTCCTGCACTACCTTCAAGGGTACTCCCTTCCCTTTGTTGGTTCCTAAAGTCTCACCTTTTTTGCAATGAGGACCCTCCTTGAGATTGGCCATTTGTGCTTGTATTTTGGAGAAATATTTATCCATCATGTGGTTTATGTTGGCGATTGTTTTTGGATAACAACCATCATTTCAAAGAAACGTTGGTTGAAATCCTTATCTAGAATACATTGCTTTGAGTTAAACATACTTGATGTTAGCTCAATGCCTTCTTGTTATGTGTATAGTTGGTGGATCATTGCATTACTTTTGTCCTTAGAACTAGGATGTGTGATCAAGGTTGGAAAAAGGTTTTCTTACCTATTTTTTAGAGAGAATTTAGATTCAACAAAGCCTTCTGAAAGTAACACTAAGATAGCACCTTAAAATACAAAGTGTTGTTTTAGGTTTTCTGAATGTAGAATCTAGGCATGCTTGCCTTTTTATAACCTTTGCTTAATGCTACCTATTTGCAAGGTGGAGTTTAGACACATGTGGCTCAACAAAAATTCTACTACAATATGGGCTAACAAGATAACTCCATGACTTACTTCCCCCCCAACCATTAAAATATGCTTAAGAAAGAAACCTTTTATCCCACATTACTTCCATGCACAAATGCTAGCATTGGTTAGCAAAACATCTATGTCTCTGCAACCTAGCTATAAGGACCTAATAGATTCCAAGCAGAAAATATTGTTTCTTGGTAAGAGGACAGAAAAGCAATGCTCGTTCAAATGAATCTGGGCACTGCTTTGGTGATAAGTGTTAGGATTTGTAGTAAGGGTATGGTATGGGCCATTATTTAGTAGTAGGTTTGGGGATCCTAGGGTGGTTGTTCTACTTGGAATAGCTCAAAGAACTTTTCCTAGATATCTTTGCAAGTAAGAATGACTTCTTCAAGGGCTGCTAGCCCCTTTAGAATACATAACTAGTTAGCAACTAAATGGTTCTTACTTCACATGGTTCCCTCTTTATAGGAGGTTGGGCACATCAAAATGGGTGGTTGCTTACAAAATAAGGTAGAGTGTCCATATATACGTTTTCTCTTACCTTTTACCTATCAATCTCCATACAACTTTGCCTACACACTAATACAAGTCAAAGGGCATATTTGTATTACCCAAGGTCATCTTACGTCTAACAAAAAGGTTACCTCCCAATGCATATACTCATGTAGTGGGTAACCCACTAAGCACGTTTCTCCAGTCATGCCATGCTATTGGTGCATTTATGGGTTCATATGGCCCACATCATCCCTCCTTGCTAAAGCACAATCCTTTTCCACGATGGTGAATTGAGGAAAGCATTTTTGAAAGTCCTACTTCTTAATCCACATGGCTTCCATAAGCGACTACCCCTTTTAACGGACCAGCAATTTTTGTTTCATCTTATGTGTTCACTTTTCGAACATTGCATGTGGCAATGCTTCTAGATCTTCTCCTTCTTCAATTACCTATGGCAACTCATCTTAGATAGTGATTGTTGTATCTCCCTTAAACCTCCAAAGCAATAAAACATGAAAAATTCCTAAACTTGTGATCTTGTTAGGAGTTTTAATTGGTATGTTGCAGGGCTAACTCGTTCAATCACCTTGTATGGACCATAGTAGCAAGCTATTAGCTTATGGCCCTTTCGTAATGCTATGAACATCTGGTGATACAATTGCAATTTCAAAAAAACTTGATTGCACAACTAAAGTTCTTACTCTATGTGGTTTCTGTCATGAAGCTATTTCATGCGATTGTGTGCCTTTTTAATCTAACTCTTCAAATTGCTCAATAGGTTGTCTCTTTGCACTAGTTCTTGATCAACCACATCCATCTTTGAGCTCCTTGGAAGGTAGGATAACAAGGTGGGTGGTTAATGACCATAAACCACTTCGTATGGTGTCTTTCTAGTTGTACTCTACATATTGGTGTTGTAGCACCACACAACCCAAGGTAGCCATTTTTCCTTGTTCCTTTGGGTTCTCTAATGTGAAGTAGGATAGGTAAACTTCCAAAATTCTGTTTATAGATTTCGTTCATTCATTCATTAAGGAATGGTAAGATGAAGAAAAATGGGACCATATTCCTTGTAGTTTCAAGAGTTCCTTCCAAAAGTGACTCACAAAGGCTAGGCCCTTATATGAAACTATGTTGATTGGCATCCCATACAACTTTAAAACTATACTTAGGTGATAATAACAATGGAATATAGATGGGAAACAATAATAAAATGGCTGAATTTGGATAGCCAATCAACCGTTACAAAGATAAAGGTCTTTTCTTTGGATGGTGGTTATCCATCCATGAAATCCGATAGAGATTTCACTCCAAACCTCATTCAGAATTGGTAAGCATGAGTCTAGTAGGTAGCAAAATTTTGGCCTCTTGGTTTTAGCATATCTCACACTTCCAAGCTACCTTACAGATTGTTGCACATAGTCCTTTCTAGTAAAACATTTCTTTCCTACGGTTGAAAGTTTTTTAGTTACCTTTATGACCCATTTGGTTGAATTCATGGATCAATGTTTAGATTAACAAGGAAACAAGATAGAGGTAAATCTACTTCTTGTAGAAAAATAGCCCATGTTTCACTTCCTAGCCTTCCTCTATGAATCCTTGCAAGATCTTTATTGTGAGCTATCATAGGTCATCATGTGATGCAATTTCCTCCCAAATAGGCTTAAGACATAGTGGGGTGGGACGTGAGATTTCATTTAGCAACCCTTCTTCACTATGTTTGGAAAGCTCATTAGCCTCTACATTTTCTTTTCCAAGCCAAAACTCAACCTTGAATTCATACCCTATTAGCTTACTCACCCAACTTTGTTATGCTAGGGTCAATATTTATTGTTTCCATAAGAACTTAAGGCTACATTAGCCAATCCTTATGATAAAATCCTACCAAGAAGTTACTAGCGACATTTTTCTATGCCCATGATGAGAGAAGTCATCTCCTTTTTGTATGTAGGCATTTGAAGCTTCTTCCCCTTGAATGCTTTGCTAAAGTAGAAGAGTGGCCAACCTTCTTACATTAAGATTGCCCTAGCTCTATGCCTAGAAGCATCACATTCAATGATAAACAATTCCTAGAAGTTTGGCATGGCTAGCATAAAGGTATGCATGAGCTCATGTTTAAGCTTTTTGGCTTCGGCATTCCAATTAAATTGGTTATGTTTCAGTATCTTTGTAAGAAAGGTAGCAATAGCACCATACCCCTAAATAAACTACTTGTAGTAGCTAATTAAACCTAGCAAGCTGCATAACTCTCTAATGGTTCTTGGTAGTGACCATTCCAACATTGTGGCTACCTTTTCCTTGTCCATTGCAATTCCATGTTTCCCCACAGCGTGGCAAAGGAATTGGATTTCTTCTTGACCAAAGTTGCATTTTGATAGCTTAACAAACAATCTCGTTGTCCATTTTTTCTCCTAGTCTTGCTTCAAGTGACAAAGATACTCCTTTTGCTTCTTGCTGTAGACTAACATATCATAAATAAATAGAAAATGAGTATAAATTTTCTGGGTTGTGGACAAAATATCTCATTCATTAGCAATTGGAAGGTGGATGAGGCTTTCATGGGGCCAAAGGACATGACAAGATATTCACAATATCCAAAAAGAAATTTTTGCAATGTCATCAAGGTGCATCCATACCTAGTGATACCCTAAGCGCAAGTCAAGCCTAGAAAATAGTTAGACACTATGTATCTTACCGAACAATTCATCAATCATGGGTATAGGTAGTTATCCCAAATGATGTTGTAGTTTAGGACTTTAAATTCTATACACATATGCTAGGAGTGATCCTTTTTTGAACTAAGAGGATCAGTGTAGAGAAAGGGCCCTAACTCAGTTGTACCATATACCTATTGCTAGGAGCTTTGCAACAATTTTTTCAATCTCATTTTTTTGGTAAAAATGATGACGATATGGCTTAATCACTATTACTTTTCTTTTTTCAAGGTGATCTTGATCACACGGCTGTGGGGCCGTAAACCTTGTGGCTTTGCAAAAACGTCCTAGTATTGCTTAAGCAATTTTGAACTGCTAACTTTATTTTAAGTGCCTAAAATAAAGTATCCATATGCACTTCAGGTTGTATGGCATTCAGTTGGAGTATGATAACTTTATTTTATATAGGATTATTGTGATTATTTAGGCATTATATAATATATTATTTGTTAAATTATATTGATATTTGGTTTATGTTTATATTTATACAAGTTTCATTTTTTCTCGCAGCAAACCCGAACTATATGAAAATGAAAGAAAAGAAGCAATAAACAGAATGAAAAGAGACGTTGTCGTGAAAGTGCAACTCATGGCTAACTAGCAAGGAAAGTTGCATTAAGTGAAGTCGGGCAACAAGTGAAAAAAGGGAGAAAAAGACAAAAAGAAAAAGTCAAAAATTGGGGCTTTTATCATGCAAAAATAGGCTTCTAACAAACCAAGAGAGAACTGAAAGAAAAAAGAGGAGAGTCGATTATTGGGCATTTAGGATCATCGAGCAATAAGAGAGGAGAGAGGGTGTCACTAGAGGTTTAGGGACTATACGTGATAATGTGGGTCTTAGAAAGGAGTGACAGTCATGTGATTGTTGACCATTCGCCCTTTAGTAGCTCTGGTAACAACCCATTCTATTTTCCGGTGGTTTTTGGGTGTTTTTTGGTAAGGAAGAAGCATATTTGATCCCTTTGTGCAATTTTTGGCAATTCTATAGCAAATTTGAGCAATTTCATAGTAGTTTCTAGCAAACAACAGCAAATGCCATCTGAACCTTTTCCGTCAAATATACACATTTCTACAATAGATTTGGGCGATTTCTTTACAAATCAGCACTCCAGGGGCTTTGATATACCTTTTCTAGCATTTTCTATGAAGAACAGAAGTGGCACGTGGCAGCACATGGCGGCGTGTGGCATCGGCGCGTGGCGGCACGTGACAGCGTGTGGTGACGGTGCGTGAAAGCACATGTTGGTTTATTTTCTTCCCCTTTTTCAAACAACTCCTCTTCCTCCCTCTAATGTGTATAAATTATGCAAATTCGATTTAAAAGGGAAGACAATTTGGTGACAACTTAGTTGTTTTTCAATTTGAGATGTTTTGTGTAATTTTTTACATTGTTCTTTTGTTTGTAAATATAATGTTTTACCCTAGGAATTACTCTCTAAGTGACAACTCAGGCAAGCCAAGTTGAGTTCTTGGTGTAACAATACATGCATGGCATCCCTATAAAAGGATAACTAGAATAAGGCAACGATGCAATAACTACCAAATTCAATAACAAAGATAAAAAGAGAAAAGAGAAAAGGAAACAAAGAAAATTGTTCCTCCCTAGCAATAAACACAAACCATTGCCAACTCCAAGCTACCTCCAGGAGCCAATCCTTCCACATTAACAACTATAGGCTTTTTGCAATCTATAGAATGAAGCACAAGATTAATAATGCAAATGTTAACTGAAAAGAAAAAAGGAAAAAAAAAAGCTCAAGTAATAGTCTATAAAAACAACCAAAAAGTATTTTCCAATAACTTTCTAGTCTAGAGATACTAATGATTAAATTTAGGAAAGTACCTTCCATTTTGTTGACAATAAGTTTGACTAACACAAAAGGCAAGAGCAAAACATCCCTTACCTGACCAAACAATACAACAATGAATTTCCATATACAAAAACTGATACCGGACGGAGAGGAGGAAAATAAAAGGATAAAATTATCTTTGAAAACTAAGGATACAGATAATTCACCACCTTAATTCAAGGAGACAAATAACAATTATCTTTGTAAACTAAAGATACAGATAACTCACCACCTTAGAATACAAGGATACAAATAACAATTATCTTTGAAAACTAAGGATACAGATAACTCACCACCTTAGAATACAAGGATACAAATAACAATTATCTTTGAAAACTAAGGATACAGATAACTCACCACCTTAGAATTCAAGGATAAAACACTCACCACTCTACTAGAAGTAATTCCAAAGAGATACAGAGTAAAGAAGCTCACCACTCTTGCCACAAGCAAAGAGATACAGAACTTAGAAGGAAAGCTTAAAGCTTATACTCAAATCTCACAACTCAATGCCTCTACTACACAATGGTACTAGCTATTTATAGGAAACTAAGACACCAACAATCATAAATGTAGCCAACTACTATCTTCCCAACTACTATCTCCTCAACTACTATATTCCAACTACAAGTTCTTAATTGCTAACTACTTACTCTCATCTGCCAACTGCCAACTACCAACCACTTATTCTCATATACCAACTACCAACCACTTATTCTCATCTGCCAACTACCAACCACTTACTTCCCAACCACTTGGTCAACCTTCTCAAGCTTCTTTGGATTAGACTTGGGCTTGTATAGGTTAGGCCATAGTATCACTAATGAGTATTTGGGCTTGGGCTATGGAGGATGGGCCGCGTCAAAAACTATCATCTAGATTCTACAATTATATAGCTCAAAGATAGACAATATGTCAAATTAAGTTATACTAGTCTTGTGAACCTTTTTGAAAACATTGATATCAAACCCACCAGAAAATCTCCCTCCATTACCTTTAATGAGTAAATACCATGCCTAGAAAAACAAAAAAGTCAAAAGGCCAATATTGGCCTATCACTATCACTCTCATAACAAAACTTCCACTAAAATTTTTAAAAAATATTCAAAAAGATCCACCCAACTTATCACAAACTATTAAGTAATCCAAAAAATAGATTTCCATTAGCTTAATTTCCAAGACAATTTTTCCTAAGAAGTACTAGGTAATCACTAGCTCATAGATCCATTTACTCAATCCAATGAAAGAAGATAAAACTTTGCAAAGACTCATCAAAAACAAGTAGAACCAAACCAAGTTGATCTTCCAAAGACATATTTTTGCATAGAGATCAAGATATTCATAGATTTGTATCCCATCAATTGAATGTCCATGATTAGGTAAACAACTAGCTAAATGATTACCTTCTCAATAGGTATGGAGAAGCCTAGTCCTAGTAGAGTCTCCTTTATCTTTGCAATCTCCATGAACAGTAAATAATAAATACCTTCTAATGCCTACAATTAGAGGATGTGACTTTAAACTCTACGAGTTATGGAGATCATAAAAGGCACCACGACTTTCTCATGAAAGTGATTTTCGCGATCTTTGTTAAAGATAAGCCGCAATTCTATCACGGCCATTTTCAAAGATCATACATTTATGAAAAAGATCACACAACCTTCGTAACCCGACTTTTGTTAAGGTCATACACGTAGTTTCTATGACTTTCTTTATAAGAAATGAGTTTACATGGTTAACTATAAAAGACCAATGGTTCTATGGGATGAGACGCACTAGTAAATTTTCATTGTCAACTTTTTTTTTCTCTTTCATTTTTTTAATTTTCTAAATAAACATACCTACAACTCATAATAATTAAATTAACACTACGAGAACCTTAAAGATATTTTAATAAATGCATATTTATATAACTCATGCATAACACACTCTTATAAGAGATAAAGTAATTATTTAACTACAAGGTCATAAATATAACCATTTCCACACCAAAAAAAAAGTTGTTGAATATAGTATGCCACATTATGAAATTGTTAGATAACATGTCAATTAAATTTTATTTTGTAAGAAAGAGAAGAATAATAATTCAAAAACCAATGAAACCCAAGTTAAATTCTCAATTTTGTGTTTCCCAAAATTGATAAGATGGAATTGAAACTTTTCAATCCCTTTTTTTATTGCCAAAATTTCTTTGAAAGTGGACTGATAATGACACTCATTATTTGAACGTGTCACTTTTATATCCACAAATTCTTCTTTTGCCATCTATTTCTTCTAGTAAGATCGTGCCCCAATAAAGATCATTAGTATCAATTTGGAGTACTCTTTTTCCTTTATTTGGAATATGGAGTGGTGGCAATTTCTAGGCTAACTCCTTTAACATTCTAACACATCAAGTATGTTCTGGATTCCATGTTGGGGGGTCTTTATAGCGGTGCAATGTATTTAGCTACTTTCTTGATAAAGTTTGCATGTAGTTAATGATTCCTAAGAATTATTGCACCTTGAAATCCCTCTAGAGGTTCCTCATATCTATTCTGCTGAAGGTTATACCCACCTTCATTTTGGAGCTGTCAAAATCTACCTTACTCTTAATGGTAGAAAAGGAATGCTTCTAGCAGTAAGAATTGCTTTGCTTGACTCCAAATTTTTGCATTATAGCGATGCATGCATAGCAACTCTAGAGACTACCCTAAATCAAAGAGTAGTCACTTTCATAATTTATCCAAACTACTGTGTTCCTTTGTCAGATCCACATATGTGTTGTTGTCTTACTATACAAGTTTGTTTGGTGAAATTCTAAATGCAAGTGAACATGTCGAACAAGTAATATAATGATAAGAAAGATATCGTCCCACAGAGATTGCTAATTATTAAGCCAACTAATTACTAACGGTGAACAACTCCTAGAATTTATCTAGCAAACCAAATTGATAAATGATAGACTAATCAACTAAATTTAATAAAACTAAATACGCGAAACATGTTAGTGTCCGATTTCACCATAACTATGAGGTATTAATGTAGATTATGTATGCTTGCAAGAAGGATAATATCAATGTAATAGCGGAACCTCCTAATTTATTTACTATCCTATGTCTAGGTATAGTGAACCTATTTAGTTCATTAATTCACTATATCTCTATATGTGAATTGAAACAAACCAAATGCATTAGGATCTGTGAATATTTCCAGTTTACACCGAAAGCCACACAAATAATATGGTATATGTCTATCCATATTTAATTTATGATTACATATTACAAGAAGCAACTGCATATCACCTCCTGTCGATCTCAAACATGCAAATCTGATCATTCAAGTGGTAGCTAATCACTTAAAAGCATTAAACGCAGTAATATGTAACTTCACATAAACAAAATATCTTGCAAAACATAATAATCATAAGATTCATACCATCATAATTATGTTACATCGTAGCTTTAACAAAAATAAACTAAAACATAAAGAAATAATGAGGAAGAATAGTAATAAGAAATAAAAAATGCACTTGAATCCAAGAACAAGAAGTTTGTCACCCTTTTTGTCTTCTCTTCAAGAAAACCTTGAATTCCTAGCCTCTCTCTTGAGTTGTGCTCAATTTCCCTCTCTCCTTTCTTTGGCCTCCTCTCTTATCTTAAACAAGGTTTAGGTTTAAACCTATCTCCTATCCTAGTAGAACTAGGATTTAGAGACCTAAAACAATTGGATTTTGAACTCCTAATATGATTCGGTTTTCTAATTATTTAGAAAACCCAATAACAATAAAATCTAATAAAAATCATCCAAAGCCCAAGCCTAAGCTCATCTTGATTTTCTTGATCTTGATATTTTGATCATATTTTGCCATATAATAAGCATCAGGTTCTCCATGCTTGTTCTTTTTCTCCATGCTTCCTTGTTCTACAAAAACAAGGCAAATTTAAGTACATAAAGAGTAATTCAAATATTTTCTCATAAGCATTGCATTGTTTATTGCCTAAAAATAAGTAAAATAACTCTATAAAAATAGAGTTATCAAAGTTCATATCCCTAAAGCACCCTAGATAATTAATGCTATCAAAGCAACGTTGCACTACCAAAACATACCAACTTTAGAATCATTTTTTTGTTGTAGCCACTCCATATAATGCTAATGGTGAGGCTCTTTTGGTCAAATATGACTCTGCACATGTCCCCAATCACGTGTATGTTCCAAGGCAAATTCCACAAGATGCATTGGTGAAGCTATTGCTAGAATCTTGGATCACTACTTATGAAAGAAAGGTCCAATCAACATAGCCAGTTGCAAGCCAAGACCCATCTTTAAAAACACTACCAAATGGAGAAGTTTCTATAACTTTTCCAAGGACAAGAGAATTGACAGAAAATTCATCCTCTTCATCAACATCGTTTTCTATCACCTATTTAGTCTCAAATGCAAACCCACCTATTCTCCATTTTGATAGAGATGGGAGGGCCATTTATGTTGCTTAAGATGATGATGACCATAAGTACTTTGAAGAATGTAGTTGCCAAGCATGTCTTGATCTAGATCCAAAAGAAAATGAAGTAGATTGCAGTGATTTTGATCATACTCAAGGAGCTATATGAAGAAGGTGACCCAGCAGTGGACACTTTGGAAGAACCAACGGGCAAAACGTTTGAATTTTATGTGCTTTATGGTGACCTAGAAAGACCACCCAAGGCATGGCTTGATTACAAGGCAAAAAAAACAAGCAAGTAAAAAGTGCAATAAAAAGGTTCTAGAAGTTAATATGATTAGAAATTCAAAAGGCATGGATCCCAATTCTGTAACTTATGAAGATAAGTTTCCTCCACTTGAGTACTTAGATGAGCAACAAAAGATAAGGCATGTCTAGAAGATCCCAACAATAACCATTCAATCTAATGGTAACAAAAAGCCTATTACTACGGCAAAAGCCATTATGAATTGGTAGTATGAAAATGCTTTTGCACAAAACAAGATGTTAAAATAGATAGCACAAGGCCAAGTCTAGCTTCTGGAACAACTAGATCAAGGTTTTTGGACCTTTCAAGATATTATTGAAAGGTTTCAGGCATATATTGATTGAGTGAGTGCAAAATTATCTAACCTAGCCATGTGAATTAATGCTTTCTCTCTAGCTTTTTGTCAAAAAGAAGTTCAACTCAACCACCTCAGATATCAATTGGAAGTCATAAAAAGAGAAAGACCCCCAGATAGACCCTTTTTTCCTATCCTTCCATTCCATTTAACCATCAAAAGTGTTCCAACCTTTACCCATTACATCACCTTATGAACCCAGTTTTCCATCTTTCAAACTTCCCAATACCTATACTTGTATTGTTGACTATGAAACTTAGTTTGAAAGACAAAGATCTCCAACTCCAACCCTACCAAATAGAAAACAAAAATGACTTTGTATCAAAGAACACATAGTGCTCACTTGCCAAAACCCTATTTTTGCTTTCCTAGAAGAAATTGCAAAAGTAGACAAACCTATTCCACCAAAATAACCTAAAGTCCTCAATATCTTGGAAAATGCCTCTAATAATGATGATTCTTGGATTGGTGATCTATTGATGAATGTTAAAGAACTGAAAATTACTCATGTTGAATCTCTAAGAGAAACCAATACAAAATGAACAGTGCTTATAGCTTCTAATTAGTTAGAAACATATGCTTGAGATATTCCTCTTATATCCCTTGATGATATTCCTCCACATCAATGGAAGGATAGATTGCTCCAGATCTATTCTTATATGGCTATTAAGCTAAGAAAGGAGCGTACTAGTTTTGCTCAAGTAGTGGACAAAATGTAAGGTTTTATGGCTATCCAAGAAGGGGGGTTGAATTGGATATTTAGAACTTATGAATTAATAAATTCCCTTTTCTGTTTTCTTACTTAACCACACAATGCAGTTAATTATCACAGTAATATCAGAGCATATAAATGTAAATAAAGACAGAAAATCAAGCTAAAAAATTACACGGTGGTTCAGCACTTTTCACCTACTTCCACCCTCTTCTCCTTCAACTTAAACCAAGTTGAAGTCTACTTTACTTCAAGCTAGGAGAACTCCTCTCCTACACTCCACAACTCCTTAAAAAGGAGTTATACAACTTTCGGTTATAGAGTTAGGTTTATAAAAACCTTAGTACATTAAGCTAATCCTCAAATATGTGATATGGGTGAGGATTTAAGCTTATCAAATAGCTAATTAAATTTATAAAGAATTAATTCAAGCTCTAATCATGAAATCCCCAATTTTCACAAATCTAGGGTTTCGGATTTACAAGGATCTTTCTATGCAAATAATGTTTTAGATAATCTAGCACATACAAAGATCAATCTATCAGATGATATTCACAAGATAATGAATTTAGGAAATATCACCAAAGACTTTCTTTTTCTTCAAGGATTGAAGAACACGGCAGTGAGAACAGATAAATTAAAGCTTTAATCTCTTTTGATCAAATCAGCAAATATGTCGATTAGCAAGCCCAAACATTCACTCGAAGCTCCCTTTTATAGCAGATATTCAAACCTTGAACACGTTAGGGTTTCAGTTCAAACATGTTTGAATTTCTTCCGTTGAGATTTGATAGATACGACATCACACGGCTGCAGAGATAATGATTTTTGCAGCAAAATAGCCGTTCTAACACTCCATCGCTTCATTCTTCTTCCCATTGGAGTCGGCGTCGAGAGAGAAAGCGAGAGGAGGAAGGTGGCTTTAGTTGAGTGTGCGGCTAGGGCTTCAGATTCGTTTGACATAAAAGCTTAAGCTCTTATCAGACCGAGACGCTGCCGTTTCGTTTAAGTGATAGGCACTAGGCTTCAGCTTCACGGGCTCCAGCTTCACGAGCTTCAGTGTCATAGGCTTCAGCTTCACGGGCTTCAGCTTCACAGGCTTCAATTTCACGGGCCTCAACTTCACGGGCTTCAGATATATATATATATGGTCAGTCCAATAAAGATATGTACTCTAATGTAACATGCCTTTGTCCTTTAAATGTACCTATAAGCACACCATTTCCAAGTATCACATTTCTTTAATATAAGCAATAATATGAATTATTCTACTAATTAAAATACATATAAAATAATTCAAATTAACTTCATATTTGATGTTTGATAGTGGAATGTAGGAACTTGGCTACTTTATAATATCATTAATTGATATTATAATTTGCACACCTTTTACTTCCTTTGATGTTTAATATGTGCACACAAATTCATATATTTAACATAATAAAAGTTTTCTCAACAAAACATACAAACACATGATTTTCAACACAAAATTATAGAAAAGTTCCATGGACGCTTGCAGTTATGGTGGTTTAATCTTGGTAACCATACACAAGATGAAGTTAAGGCATCCAATGACATCAATCATTTCTTTAGAGTCATTCACATTGAGTTCTTAGGATTTTGGGGAGATTTTATTGAATAAGCTTAAGAAGAATTGCTAAAGATCAAGTGTTGTTCTTTCAATAGAAAAGACTTGGAACAGCACTACAACATGTTCTAAAAAAGATTCTACTTGGTAGGAGGTTTTAATGATGTAAATCTCAAACAAACCTATCTTACTTCATTCCTTATTCTATTGGGAAAAGAAATCCTATAGAATCTCAACATGGCCAAAGTTTCGCTTTCAGTAACTACTCTTGGACGACTTTATAAACAAGCCTTGATTACTCTAGATCAGTTGTGCAACAAGTACACGTTCATCCAAAATCTCCAATTCATGGGGAAAATTATCCATTTAAGTTGTCACAAACCAAACTTGTAAATCAAGTGCAAAGGTTCGAACAAGAACGGTTACTGTCATTCTGGTAAAAAGCATCACAAGACCAAGTTCAAGCATTTTCCCAAACAATCCTATAGGAAAGGAAGGAAAAGGCAATTCTAGTTCTTTAAAAAGAAGAAATTCAGAGGGAAAAAGTGAGGCACTAAGTGCTTTGTTTGCAAGAAGGAAGGGCATTTTGCAAATCAATGTCCATAAAAGAAGAAATGTGTTCAACTCATTGATTCCCTCCATTAGGTTACACCATGGGATGAGGATGATGATCTTGAATCCATATTTTCTGAAAAAGATGAATAGGGCCTAGATACAATTCTTAAAGTAGCATAAGAGTATTTTAAGATGAACTTTGAGTTTAATGATTCCTCTAATGATGATGGAGAATATCATTATTGCATGATATCTACTTTTGCTCACATCATGGATCCAGATTTATCCATTTTCAAGATCAAAGACTAGATTTCTCCATCAGCACAAGTTTGATTATTCTAGAAAAATATGAGAAGCTAGTCAAAGTAATAGCATTTTTTGACACAAGCTTAGTGGTTAGCTTTATAAAGCCAAACGTGTTGCCACAAGCTTATTGGAAGAAATGTTCAAGGATGTTTAGAGCGGCCAATGGTGAATTATTTGAGGTTACTTTCAAAAGTAAACTAGTCACTCTCAAATTTATTATTGGTTTTCAATTCATGGCAACATTCTATGGAACTAATCTACTAGGCAAGGATGTTCTGGTTAGGTTTGATATTATTCCCAATCTTAAAAATGTCTGGTGGACTTCAAAAGGCAAGAAGATTGGAGGCCATTTGCTTCATGGACAGGCATTCCAAACCTATTCCATATATTTAACGGTTTACAGTAACTCAAGATGAAGATTATTGAAACCAATTGTGCTAAAGGCCATATAGATTTTCTCAAAAAATATTTAGATCCTCTGTGGCAAAATGAGAAGTTCTTCATACCACTCTCGTTTAAGAGAAACGAAAATATTAATCCAACAAAAGCGAGTCACAAAGGCATGAATCCTAAACATTTGGCACTAGCTTAAGCTGAGTTGCAACAACTCCAGCTTGATGGCTTAATTGAGCCAATGAAGTTAGAATGGGCATGTGAAGCATTCTATGTCAACAAGTAAGCAGAATAGGCAAGAGGAAAATTAAGGTTGGATCTTAATTACAAGCTTTTGAACCATTTTCTTATTAATGATAAATTCTCACTGCCAAATTATTCACACTCTTTGCTTAATTATCAAAGGCCCAAATCTTTTCCAAGTTTGATCTCAAAGTAGGATTTTGGCAACTTGGAATAAAACCTGAAGAAAGGCCCAAAACAACTTTTTGTATTCCAAACTCCCATTTCTTGTGGACAGTTATGCCATTTGGATTAAAGGTGGCACCATCTCTATTTCAAAGAACAATGATGAAGATCCTTTGTCCAGTCGTCCATCATGCACTGGTTTACATTGATGATAACCTACTATTCTCAAAGGATGAAGAATGCCCATAGATCTACTCAAACAGTTATATGAATTAATGCAAAGATAAGAGATCATGTTGTTAGAAATAAAGATGATAATTGGTGTGCTAGATGTTGATTTTCTTGGAATGAAGATCTTAAAAGGCAAATAAGAATTGCAACCCCATTTGGCTTTACAGTTACTTGAATTCCTAGATGCAGATATGACATTGAAGTAGGTACAATAGTTCTTGGGAATTATTAACTATTGAGAAAGTAGCTGAATACACTGCACCACTATCTCAATAGTTGAGAAAAGACCTCCAAAAAATCCCAACATAGAATCCATAACATACTCGATGTGTCAAAATGTTAAAGGAGTTAGCCCAGAAATTACCACCACTCCAGATTCCAAATAAAGGCAAAAGAGTACTACAGACTAATGCCAGTGATCTTTATTGGGGTGCGATCTTACTAGAAGAAATAGATGGCAAAATAAGAATTTATGGATATAAAAGTAGGGCATTCAAAGAATTTGAGTATCATTATCATTCCACTTTCAAAGAAATTTTGGAAGTAAAAAGAGGGATTGAAAAGTTTCAATTCCATCTTATCAGTTACCAGTTATTGATTGAAATGGTATACTCAACATTCTTAAAGATGTTACAATTCAAGCATAAGGTAATCCCCCAGCCATAGTTGTTATGATGGGCTAACTGGTTCAACCAATATAAATTTAAGGTGAGGCATATGAAAGGAAAGCACAATGTCTTGAATAATTTCCTTTCTCAACCTTCTAAACCTCCCTTCACCCTTTCCATCCATAAATGTCCTCCTCTTCCTCCATAGTTGAAAAAACTATGGACAATAACATTCTCGAAAATCCAAAACTAATACTAGCCAAGCTACCAGATCTTTTACCAACTATAATAAAGGGGAGCATTGTTGATAATACTCTACTTAGGTTTACTGTCAATAGGATCCATGTTTACCAAAGGATCCTTCTCTAATGTTATGGTCTGTTAAGTTCTCCAATTCAATGGGTAGACTAGCATTCAACCTATCCTTTTCTCAATGCCTTCTATGTCCCATGTCTACACACAATATCATTCCCAAAGGAAGCCTTTTGTATGCTATGGTATCTTGCTCGAGTTTACAAAATTGGTGTGATCTTTTACAATTATGGTTAACCAATTTTCTCAGAAGAATGCCTAGAAGAAACCAAAGTCTTTTTTTTTTTTAAAAAAAAGGCTCTTCCTACTCTTTATTGAAGCAACTTCGTTACAAGAGCTTAGGCATATGACAAACTGTTCCTATATCCTCATGACGTTTCATCTCAAAGATCATCTCTACATGGATAAAGAAAAGTCATGTGTAAATATTTTCTCATCCAAGTCCCTATTAGGAAAGTACAACCAGCATCCTTTCAACAACATTCACTATTCCAATCATAACAACTAGAAGGACATCAAGAAAGTAATGTGCCATGTCAACAATATCAATCTAACAACAATACCATAGGAGTTATTCAATCCCTTTTTTTTAATGAAGACAGACATGCATACAAGATTGAAATACTTTTTCCAGAGCATTATCATCTTTATCTCAGAAAGGCACAAGCTTTTCATTTTATCACTAATGAAAATTCTAGATGGAGAATTTTCACAATCTAAATTTTCCATGTCCTCCTAATCTAGAGACCTACAAATTTAAGCCTAAAGCTGTAGAAGAAAAGGTTGCACCAAGAATTGTGGTGACAGAGATTCACCTCACAAATTAAGAAGGAATATGGGCATGTGAAATTAATCATGGACTTTAGGATTCTAATATTGACGTGGAAGAACACAATTTGGATAACATGATGGATGTGTGATAATGATTTGATTTTGATCTAATAATGATCTAATGATGATCTGATAAGATTTTCTATATGTAATTATTAGTCTTACTTTTATGTGATGTGATGTATGCATGTCTATGCGAGTGTATGTAAGGACTCCATGTAGGATTCCATCATTGTAAAGAGTTAGGTGGTCAAAAAGCAATTTTTGAAAATGGGATGCCATTTTTGAAAATTAGTTTTACCTAACAATAAAAGTAAGAAAGTTAGGTGAATCTTATAAGAAAGTTAGTTGTAAAACCTCTACATATAAAGGTCCTTGAAATGTAATGAAAACCAAGCTTTGACGTAACAAGTTCTTTCCATTTTCTTACTCTCACACAAAATTCTCTCCTCCTCCATTCTCTTCTCTCATTCCTAAAGCCTTCTTCACCCATACACTTTTGTTTTGCATACTTCAATCCTATACAATTGAGAAAGAACTTGTCCCTTGTATAATAGTGGTGGTATTGGAGCCTGAAAGGGTGATGATAGCTTAACTACTACTCCTTTTGGAGTTTCACTCCACACCTTAGGGTGATTCTTGTTCTATTGCTTCTTGACTTAAGGGAGATGTGCAGTTCTCGAAGGGTTGTCCTTTTCTCTCTATAGGGGAACATCATGTGAAGATTGCTTTTCTTTGCAAGGAAAAAATATGCAAGGACTACTTTCGCAAACCTTTGATAGGAAATGCTAACCCTAAGAGGTTGTTGCAAGTTTGTTTAGGCGAGGAAGGCCGTTTATTTATTACAGGCATAACAAGGTAAATCCTTCCTTGGCAAGGGGCTTGAAAGTTGGTTATAACAATACATGACCTTAAAGAGTGAGTTGATCTACCCAAACCTTGACCCTTCAAGGAAGGTTGGATAGTTTAACAAAACTCTGCGTGTTTTTGGGATGCAGACAAGACCGAAATACTTTTTTTGGAGCGTTATCATCTTTATCTCAAAAGGGCAGGGCTATGTTGGTCCCCTCAAATAGATCTACTAAGATTTGTGCGGCGCGGTAATCCACGCCCATCCAGAAGAATAATCCATTGGGCCAACTAAGGCCTAAGCGACAAAAGGTTTCTCTAACCTACGCTAAGCCACGCTGCCCTACCTGCTAAGGTTCGCCTATCCCCCCTGCTATTAAGTTCGACACCCTTCTGCTTTCACGCTCGCTCTTTCTATCTCTCTCTCCAATGCAAATGCTTTAAGGTTATGTATGTGTGCGTTTGTTGTTGAGAATTTCTGTATAAAGCTCGGCGTCGTACTTGTTTGATAGCGGGCTCAAGTGCAGCTTGTTTTCTACTTTTGTCGCGATTAATTTCTCGAGCATTTTTTTTTTTAATTTTTCAAATTTTTGCTTTGTTGATAGTTAGGCGGTTTGTTTTACTTGAACGAGAAGTTGAACCCGAAAATTTTGCTCTAAGATATTAAAAGTACTTGAAAGATTTGAACCTTAGTTGTTGATCATGACAAAATGCGTTTGTTATTGAAGAATGAGAATCGTGCTGGCGACTAATATGAATATTACGGCAATATAACTTTGATCAGCAAGAGATTTTAAGAAACGGATTGTGTTGTCACGTTTTTTTGGTTTCCTTTTGTTCAGACTATGAAGTTTCTAGGCTGAGCTTTGAGAGTTTAGATGCCAATTCGTGTTCATTGTTAGGGAGATGTAAGCCGGAAATAGATTTTGGCCTGGGCTGAGCTATGGAAAGGAAAAGATCAAAATACCTACAAGAGCTGTGCGAAAATAATAATCTGCACTTGTCTGTTGAGGGGCAGTGCGTTAATTTTGTTGTTCAGTACTGTTAGTCTGAATTAAAGCAGGTGTTTCAAATAGTTTACGATAATATTCGTTTATTGATGGTTCACATATGCACACAATTGCTTAATTAGTTCATATTCTTGAATGCAGTTATAATTTTTATGGGCAATTGATCTACAATCATGCTAGAGGTTGCTAGGATGCAGTCCTTGCTGCTTCAACTCATTTTCACTTCCCTTGTCTTGTTGATTTCTGCTTGCAATGGGAAAGCAAGGATCACAAGTACTTTCATTCGCTCAGAGTGGCCGTCTATTGACATCCCTCTTGACAATGAAGCTTTCTCAGTTCCAAAAGGCCATAATGCACCACAACAAGTAAGCATTCATTCTTAAGAATATTTGGAATAGAAGCTCTTTAATATCTGGAAGAAAAGTTCAAACTGGCTCTTGCATTTTATTTGTGCATTATCAATGATCGTATGGAAAAGTCATTACCATGGCAAAATTTGAACCAGCAAATGTGAGAGAACCTATGCAATAGACTTTGCTTGTGGTACAGATCTACCATGTTCTGCCATTGAACTAGGAATCTTGTTCCTATTGTGCCACTTTCAGGTTCCCAAAGGTGCTTTTGATCATATCCCAGAGTCTAACGAGGCATGGTGCATGCTAAATTACTACATCACACAAAGAAAACTTACTGAACTTCCGTTTTCTAACAATTACTTTCCTTAGCCAGGTTGATATACACCCCAGTTTATATATAAAAATTCGATTGAATTTTCTTTCAAAACATGTCACTATGTTTTGTATCTTCCATGCCATTTATATACACAATATGATGTATCTCCTGAATCCTCATAGAAATCCATATTAATGTTATGTTTCAATATCACCTGCTTAAGCAAGTAATAGCTATTATCAGTATCTTAGTTCTAAAGTGCAGGAAGCAAATGCTGGCTTGTTACACATCAATCTAGTGGAGAAACACTCTAGGAATTGACATAAATTTTGTACATTTTTTAACAAAAAGGCTTCAACTCCACTGATAGATGCATTTGTTCTGATGCTATGACCTCGTTCACTTGCTGTTAGAGCAATTTACTTTTCTATTCTTTTGAAGCAGGTTTTTCTGTAAGATGGTTGAAATTCTTGTCATGAGATGATAACGAGTGCCTTGCAATCTACCTTTATTCAAATAATCACTTCATCCATTCCCTGCCATTTCCTCCTCTATGATACTTAATGGGACATAACGTCCTTGTCTACCTTTACTATTTCTTAGGTGCATATCACCCAAGGTGACTATGATGGAGAAGCTGTAATCATCTCATGGGTGACAGCAAATGAACTAGGGCCCAGTAAAGTACAATATGGTACATCCCCAGGTAGGTACAACTTTGTTGCCGAGGGGACAGCAATAAACTACACGTTTTATAAATATCAGTCAGGCTACATCCATCATTGCCTTGTTGATGGCCTCAAGGTAAATGCTAAGTTCATTGTGGAAAATGGTATCGAAATCACCAGAATAATCCTTCTAGAATCACCTTTCTCTGAGATATATCACCATGCCATCTGCTTTTTATGTTTCACTAAGTAGTTAAATGGTTTCTTGTTTCCAGTACAACACCAAGTACTATTACAAGATAGGGAGTGGTGATTCTTCTCGAGAGTTTTGGTTTCAAGCCCCACCAAATATTGATCCAGATGCCCCTTATACATTTGGTATTATTGGTGAGTTACTCTTCTTCTTTTCTTTTCTTTTCTTTTCTTTTCTTTTTTAAATCCCTAGACAGTCTACTAGTACACTTTGGTTTTCATTTTGCATAATTATGCATTTCTTGGTCTTTGTTGCACATGACCAACTGGTTTAAGATGACTTCTACCTATTTTTTCCTCAAGTGGTTCCATCTCTAGCGTCTTGAGTACTTTTTTTTTTTCTTGCTGCTTCTGCTGAAGCAGTGATCTTAAGGTTTGTTCAACTTTCTCACTGAGTGATTTAGCTCATGACCTCTTGTTCTTCATATGCAGGTGATTTGGGCCAAACATACAATTCTCTGTCCACTCTTAAACATTACATGCAGAGTGGAGGGCAGACTGTCTTATTTGTCGGAGATCTTTCTTATGCTGATCGATATGAGTACAATGATGTTGGATTACGGTGGGACACATGGGGTCGATTCATTGAACAAAGTGCAGCATATCAGCCATGGATTTGGTCTGCTGGAAATCATGAAATAGAGTACATGCCTTATATGGTAAATTGTTAAAAAGTGTACACTGAATTTTGAGTTTCTTCTTCAAAACCTGTGCCTATATCAGTGATAGATATAATTTATCCATTACGTAAGAAATTCTACATGATGAAATAATGAATGTCCTCTGAGCGATACATGAATCTCTGTGCAGCATTTCCCGGTGTTTCCTCATTTTCTCGTGGTAAAAAGCCTAGATCAGTCTAGAGAAAGTCTACGATTATTCTGCTCTTTCCAGTTATCATCCTTAGAAAGTTTTCTTGCCCTTGATCAGCCACATACGTTTGGAGTTATTTTAGTTTTAATGGTTCCTGTAAATCTAATGGAATTTCCTTTTCCCTTAATAGTAGCAGTCTGCTGTGACTGGATCGCAGGTTATGGGCAAGTTTGCCCAGCCAAATTACTAATATAATATTCATACCTTGAACTTGTACGACTATCTAGATTACCAAGCACATAGGGAGACATTTAATGATTTCCGTAACTTGACAATTGCTTGGCAGATATAGTTCACAAAAGATATATGGTTCTTTTGCTAATATGTAGTTAATACATTTTCTGGATTTTCTGGATCTTTTTTGACACATTTTCGCTCTATTGTGTTACCAAGTCATACGTAGTCATTCATGCTGAAAAATTCTCATATTGTTAGCGTCATTACATGAAAACATTTTTATTTAAATTGACCCTTGATTTTTATTTTTCTTTTTTCTCTTTGATATACATGTATTTAGGGGGAGGTTATGCCTTTTAAATCCTATCTTCACCGATATACTACTCCTTATATGGCCTCCCAAAGCAGCAGTCCACTTTGGTATTCCATCAGGCGTGCATCTGCTCACATAATCGTGCTATCTAGCTATTCAGCATTTGGTAACTTTTCAATTCCTTCTCTGTTCTTAACTGCATGTGGTAGTTCTCTTATAAAAGCAGTCAAGGAAAATCATCTCCAGCTATTTAATTAACTTCATGCTAGTTCAGTTATTTTACCATGAAGTAAGTTATCTGAGCATAGAACATCAAACTACTTCCTCCCCTTTTGTCTCAGTCACAATTTTGTGTATTCTTATTCTGGCAGTTTATAGGTATATCGACTGCATTTATATCAATCGGTTGTGATTAAAGGTTGTTCTTTAGGCACTGACAATAAACGTTAAATCATGGTACTGCACGAGGTTGTGGAACATTTTGTGGCCTGGAGTTCTAGTGTTAAGGTCAAGTTGCCTTTCAGGACTGTGAACCTAGACTATTTGGTGATTTCCCTGGCGAATTTTCTAATGAGATTAGGAGGATAATCTCTCTGAATGTTCAAAAGTATTTTCATTTTGGATAGATTTTAGAAAACTCCTGGGATGATGTTTGAGGTGGAATTCAGACTAGAGCGTCAGCCAAAAATGAAAGGAAAAACAAGTAAATTAGATTGTATTCTATAGCTTTTTGTCATAATTGGTCTGCTTTCAACATAGGGTGGCTTTATGGGCATGTCAGTGGCATGAGGATTCCTTGGGGCTAGATTCAGGACAAGTTTTTGGGTGATATATGCATGCTTACCAATAATATAGGAGGAAAAGATAATCAGCTCAAAGTTGTCTTAGCAGAGAATTATACTTAACTCTTGCTGCTTGCATCATCTGGTGTCTTCAGTGGAGCCCCATAGGCCACTTTAAAAAGCGTAAAAAGAGTGAGCTTAAGGTAGTTTTAGTTATCTCTTTTTATTTGCCCCCCTTAAAACTAAAATTATATCCACTAGTAAACAGAAAGTCTCCATTTTGTATGTAATGTTTATGTACCGTTAATCATTCACTTGAACTAACCATATTTTTGTCACAATAGATTTTGCACAGGATATATATACTACTATCTAATTGCAAAATATAGATAACTAAAGAAAGATACTGCACTATAGCTTGTTATTTTGATTTTAGTTGCGGCATCAAAAGGTTTGATTTGGAACCAAGATAAATAATCTGTTCAGAAAGGAGACTAGGAATCGTAAATTGGTTCTGCAGCATTGTGTTCAAGAATCATTGATGAAAAAAGAATAAATTCTGGGACCCCACCTGCTGTTAGTTATCATTTGAAACTATTGATATATATGAGTCAACCACCCTTTGGTAAATTTTAATAAGTAAATGTTATGTTTTCTTTTCTTTTTATTTTTCTTTTTCTTTTTTCTTTTCCCTATTTACAAGGCAAAGACTGCACTTCTCGTTTCTGTGTACTTTACATCATGATTGATTAAAAAAAGTTTTTAACAGTGAAGTACTCACCTCAATGGATGTGGCTTAAAGAAGAATTTAAAAGGGTTGACAGGAAGAAGACCCCTTGGCTCATTGTTCTTATGCACGTTCCTCTCTATAGTAGCAATGAAGCACATTACATGGAGGGTGAAAGCATGCGGGCCGTATTTGAAAGTTGGTTTATCCAGTACAAAGTTGATGTAGTCTTTGCAGGCCACGTCCATGCTTATGAAAGATCTGTACGGTTCCTTGCCTCTGTACTTTCATGTTCCTTCGCCCCATATAACTTGATGTGGTTAATTTAGTATATTTTTCAAGATTGTGACAGTTTTCTAGAGCCCCTCTATCTCTATATATGCATGTCAATTATTGTTGTGTTTTTTTATCATATACTTTAAACAACTAAAGTGTAGGTGGGAAAGTATAAGGACTTGAAATATTGGTGCACTTACTTACATGCTAAGGAATAAGTTTCATCATGCGTGACCCGAATCCTTTGTTGGATTTGCCCGTTGTGGACTAAATGAATATCTTTGGCGTAAATAGGTAGTAGTCAATTTTAGCTTATGCTGAAAAACAGTTATAATATACATGAGATTTTTATGACGTGGATAAAAAATGTGTTATGGGGAATTTGGAATTATAAACACTTCCTATTAACATCCAAAAGTAGAAACAATGTAATGGCCCTAGAAAAACTAAACTCAACAGCCTTCAATCCATCTATCACATTTTACTTCCATATTTTTTCTTTAGGGTGGGGAGTGGTAATAAGAAGCATCAGGTTTATCAAGAACATATATAATGCTGATTGTCTGGCAAATATGGGTACCCAGACAACAGAGTAGTACCAAATCTCAACATATTTCCTCTCTGTTTTCAGCATCGAATCTCCAATATACACTACAATGTAACAAGTGGTGACCGATATCCTGTACCTGACAAATCAGCACCTGTTTACATAACGGTTGGAGATGGAGGAAATCAGGAAGGTCTAGCTGAAAGGTGAGTTGAGCTGAATGATTGTGTAAAACTTGAATCCCTTAATCGTTTTCTCTGTGACAATAATGACTTATAAAATGAGTTAAGTTCCTCCAGTGTGAAACACAAAAATTTTCTCCTTTGGCAGCAGAATCATTTTTAACAACTGTTAGTTGGTTCTGCAGGTTCAGAGATCCACAACCAGATTACTCTGCATTCCGAGAGGCCAGCTATGGACATTCTACGTTGGAGATTAAAAATAGGACACATGCACTCTACCATTGGAACCGTAATGACGGTGGGAAAAAAGTGGCAACAGACTCGTTTGAATTACTCAACCAGTACTGGTATGTTAACCATTTTTTCCTCTTGAAAAGCCGATAAAAACTCTTGAGTCGTACTTAACAGATTGGGAAAGCCAAACTTGAACCAATTTCCTGAAACGATCAAGTTCCAATACCACTTTAAATCCTTGAGTTTCTAAAGCTTTAGCTACTAGAAAGTGAGCCAACGACCCAGCAATATATATCAAGTCTATATACTTTGAGATCTAATGTCAATGCCAGCATCCTTGTACGTAACCTGTAAGTCTCATGGAACAATGAAGGCTAATAGTTTAGTTGACATTAATTCTCGCAAATTGGTAAAGCGATGAAAGCTTTGGAGAACAAGCTTCCTCTTTTTTGGTGTATGACACGTGATACAGAGGGCACAAATAAATTGAAAAAGTCAATAAAACCAAAAGGTTAGTCACTTTGATCTTGGTAAGGCAAGAATTATTGGCTAGGAGCACATGTACAACATTTGAATTGCCTGCCATGCATATTAATGGTCAAGATATCCTTTGCAAGTAGCCTAGTTTGTTTTTATGATAACACAAAAAAGTGTAGCTAGCAGTTTAGTACTATTATGCAACAGCAAACATGCACAGGTTTAGCGTGTATTAGTTTACTGATCTCACCAACAATGGGCCACAACTTTGCCAGCTGTTAAACTCAAAATTAATCGATCTAGATGGTGTCTAATTTGGACTGTGAAGTTGATTTATTGTAACAATTTGATTTACTGTTGTAAAAATTTGATTTATTGTAACAATTTGATCTAGATGCATAAGTTGATTTACTGTTGCTTGAGAGAACGTCTAACATGTTTAATATCTGGCCGTACAGGGTAAGCCGTACTCAAAGGAGAAAACTGAAGAAGCATTACCTAAGGAGTGTTGTTGGCCAGATTGAGATCTATTGATAAGAGTTAAAGCAATTTGGTCGGTCATGCGAATTGTTTATGTTCTGTAAAATGATGCTAATGATTGTGTCATCACCGAGCAGACCATGTCCAATATATCCATTTCTAAAGATGCATTTGGTCCAACTAAAATGTTAAATAGACACATTTTTCAGTCATCATTCGTTTACTTGTAACGTACTGTAATGGGAGCGGGCAAGCATCATATACCCATCATCCGGAAGTATGAGATGACATGCACCACGCTTTCCGCTTTAAAGTACTACTTTTGAGCCATTCATGAAAGCAGGACTAGCTTCATCAAGTGACTTCACCGTTTGAGCAAGAGTAAGGATGGTTCTCATTAGTATTGGATCCTAGGTGGCAAGAATACACAGAAAAGAACGCAATGATTTCGGAAAAGGTAATACCTAAAATCTTCGGGGATAAAAAGGTGCACAACATCCAGCCTATGTCCAAATGTCTCGAGAAATGAAAATTTCGGGAAGCAGATATCCAAAAATCAATTTGCAATTGCAAGAAAAGAGATTATTTGGTGAAAACCATAAGTTCCCAAACCAGAGTACTGCTACGTATTTAAGGATCTAAGCGTGAAAAAGAACCACCTCTTTCGCTGCATATTGTATTTCTTCGAACTTTACTTACTAGCTTACATTTAGCCTTCCCCTACAAAACAATTATGCACAATTCCTTACTTCTAGTAGTCAAAACAAAACAAAGGGTACAACGATTACTACTCAATTAATTTGTATGTGTTTGCAGTGTTCTTTGTATATATGTAGCAGGAACTACATCCTTTTCCATTTACTGACGCACTGGTAGTTGCAGGACTGGAGCACTCAAGAATCCCGGTATACTGGTTGTGGCATCCACTTGAGATGCAAATTCAATTTTCCTGATTTTGCTTCATCTAGCTGGAAGCAATCTTTGTATTCCCCTTCCAGAATAACCCTAGTAAGTGTCAAGATGCATCTCCCCATATAATCCTGCGACATTTAAATAGAAGGTGTTAGCATACATTATACATGAACAGACAGAAAAGCCCACCATAAGCAAGTCCTAAGCAGCAATTATAAGATCACAATTTGGAGACTTACTTTTTTACTCCTTTTGGAAAGAAGAAATCACAGCCAATATCTTAGATTAAACAACCACTTTAATGATTGAAATAGAAAAATTACGATTGTTCTACTTGGTACGTGAAAATACAAAAACATAATCAAATCATCTTTTTTGTAATTTTTCTTCAAAGGAATGGTTTAGGTAGTATAGAAATATATTCAAGCAACTTCAAGATAATACAAAGAAATAATAAATATAAACACTTCATTTTCTTTCTCCTGGGATACTAAAACATATGCATATATGGCCAACATTATTTAATCAACTTTTCTTCATAATGTGGCCAATCGACACCACTAATCTATGGTGCTCGACACATAGTCATCACTCAATCTAAGTAGGTAAGCTGATCCAGTGATGCAGCCACTTTGAGAAAGGTCAAACCACATGATCTTAAATGTCTCATTAAATAGATATCAATTCAATACATTCTGTGTCCAAATTTTTCACACTGATGGAATGTTTAACACCAGATGGTGGCTCATGCAAAAGCTAACCAACCAATTTACTCTTTAGCTGGGACTTCCAGTCCCACGACCCCATACAGGAGCCAGAGCCAACACAGTTTAATACCCTGAACTTAAAGTAACCAGTAAATACATCTTCATAAAAGGTATGCAAAGACAATTAAAACTAAATCAATTGTGAAGTATCTACCTTTCCAAATGTGTCATGGTCCCATACTTCAAGAATTAACATATCATGTAATCCATCCTCAACAACAAAGTCAAAAGTTTGATTCCAAACTGGATTCAAGCTGTCATTCACAACCTGGGAAGCAGAAAAACCATTAGGGGTCAAGTGAATTTACTATAAGATAATTAGAAATGACATCACGTTGATCGACAAATCTAAAAGTACTGATGGGCATTAAAGTAGCCAAGGATCCACCAGATATAAACACCCAACAAGAACAATGCTGAAGGTAACAAATGGAGCAAAAGAAAAGGGACCGCAAGCATCTGTAATTCCCAAGAACAGGGATTATGAATGATCTCCAGTCATTGAGAGAAAAATGCCACAAACTTTTACCCGAGTTTTATTTTTATTTTCTGATTTCTTCATGGTGAGTACAACATAGGGATCAGCCTTCCCCATCACATCCATCACTGGCAACTCTTCAGCAGATATTACAGTGACAGATAGAACTCCTCTGATAATAACCTCCCTTTTCTTCTGTATGACTGCTTTCTCATCTCCAGTAGCTTCAGCTCCATTCAACCCACTTTTGAGAACCTTCTCCAAGGAGGTCATTGAAACATTAGGGGCAAAAGGATTGGTGAATCCGTTCTCCATGCCAAAAGGGCAGTACAGAAGCTCCAAATGCACCTAAAGCATGAAGAGATAAGCAAATAAAAATGATTAAAATAAACCTTAATAGTCGTGTTACAAGGAACAATAAAAAATGAATAGAACACCAAGTGTATGAGGGAGCAACTTATAAAATGAGAGGTAAGTAAATTTACTGTATGTTCTGGACTCAAAGAAACACCCAGGTCTCAAAAAGAATGGAATCATTAACTTGTCAAGACTTGTATATAATTCACTTACAACAAAGAGCCCAACTGACAGAAGATTGACCTAAGTTGTCCACATAATAGTCAAATGCATGGGTCATGAGGGATGGTTTCTATCAGTACCATGGGGGACTTCTTTCACGCAGAGAGAGAGTATAAATATCATATCTGATAAGAAACTTAATATTTGAAACTTCAACAGTATGGCATAGCTGTAATTGGCTTCTCTTTTTTTAAGGGAGCTTATTTCCAGAAAATTACCTCTCAACAGAAATATAGGTTTACATTTGAAGAAATATTCTTTGCATCACTAACTGTTGAGAAAGCATACATCTCAACCTACACATGAAAAATTCACAGGAATACCAAAGCCTCGATGGCAAAAAGAAATCAAGAAATTATTATCAGCAGACAATCTGCCGGAAGATAGAGGGGTACGGAAGGATGTGGAGTTAGGGAGAAAATGGATTTTAGATAGAAAATAAAACAATGAAGATACTAATATAGAGAGGACATTATGCATTGTTGTAATCCCATCACATGCCAACTCCTAATAACCCAGTGGCCTTTTACATTGGGGGAACAACTGCAATCCAAGTTGGAGAGCAATCTGGTTCTCAAGAAAATATTGGTAGAACAAAAAGACAAGCTTGCTAAGCCTACGATCCATCGCAGAAAGCAATTATAGACTGCATCAACAAGTACCCTTTGTTTAAGAAGAAAATCATTGTGGATTGGATAATATAAAACATCTAATTTATGGACGGGTCATGCAACCTCTTGACATTAACTAAAACAAAGATTTACCAACTGAAAAAGAAAGGCAGAAAAAATCAATAACAAAAATATAATGAACCAAAAGGCATTACGTTCTCACCTGCCCCCTGTTTTTATTATCCCTTTGGACCTCCAAATCTTTAACAAGCTTCAACCAGACATCCTTCACTTTACCAGGCTGAAGCTCGTTTAGTTGTATTCGAGCACACCCAATGAGCTCAGCTGCCTGAATCCCCTCATGATCAAAAATTTTTACCACCAAATGTTGAGTGGATGCATCTTCGACGATGAATTCAAAGTGTTCATTCCAGATTGGGTTAAGATCATTGCTCTGAAGAAAAGACATGGAATTCCTTTCAAAACAAAATGAGTAAGAGGGAAATAAAGGGAGAGCAGTAGAACTTACAATTGTTCTGCTTGTTTTTATTCTGTCACGTAAAGGCCGTACATATAGTTCAGCAAAGGGATCTGACTTTCCAATGAGATCTTTATTCGTTAGCTCCTTTGCTTGCACAAGCTTCACCTCTAACATCCCAACAGGCTTCATCTCCAAGTCACTAAACAACGATAGAACTGAATATTAGATCATATCAAATCAAGGTATGAACCGAGAAGCAAAGGTATCTCTCTCTCACAATGCATGTATAACAAGACAGCTACATCATGATAGTGATCAATGAGTAATGACCACCTCCTCTATTAACACTAAACACTAAACCCAGAATTGAGCCCCTCATGCATGTATGACAATGCTGCTTATCAAGTATAACAGTTATCATCAATGAGCAAACACCAACATTAGTATCACCTCTGTGCACATGTTGCGTGAACATGCAAGCTTGTGTGTGTAACAACTAAGCCATTTAGAGGCATTATCATGCCTCTCCGATGCATTCATGTTATAGGGAAAAGCATAGTCATTTCCTTTTTTATGTGTAGGCATACCTATAATCCCCAGGCAAGATAGGAACAACTTTCCGAGCAGGCCACATGATACTATCTTCTATAGCATCCCGAATCGTCCCCTGAATAAACATATATCCACTTGATATCTTGAGACATTATAATAGTGGAAACTTCACAGCATCTAAGGTAACGCAAATGTTATAGTATTGAAAGACTAAAGCCACATGCAGAGCATTACTTTAGCCAGAAGAACACTAATGCCAACCATGAAACAAGCCAGAAACAAAGATTAATTGGCAACAGAACACATATAAATCCATCCATATACTAAACAAATGCAGCATACAATAACATTTTTTGAAATGACTAAAACTAATGCCTCCCGTGGAGCAAATAAAATGTTCAAATCCTCGAAGAAGCCAGCACTTCATATAAACATTTTGAGAGTTAATTTCAATGCAAACTGAATAAATAGTTTAACACCTTGACACCAACTGAAGGTCACTCTGAAACCATTGACACTCTTATATCACCAAAACTGAGGTTAGTCAAAACCTCCAGGAATTGTGAAGTAATGCACCTTATTTTCAACTAGGTGTTTTTACAAATTACCAAGTGAACTTTAGCAAGTGCTTTTACTCATAAGCGCATACCGAATTCAACCCAAATTTAGAGTTTGAACTGTTTGACCAACTTTATTACATGCAAAGCCACATTAAGATTGAGTAGGAATTGTCAAGTAGCATATAAAACAACTCTGTTGCAGAAGCACAAGTATAGTCAACATGAAAATTTGTTCAAACCTCTATTGCATCGTAAAGCCCTGGAATTGTTGATATGTCACCACCAATAAGTTTAAGCGTAAAATCCAAATCTTTCTGCATGAGAACAATTGAATGTTCACAAAATCTCATAAGTTGCTTGGATATGTAAGAATGTACGTGTGCACACAGGTGTGTGTGCTGTGGGGGGGGGGGGGGGGGGGGGGGGGGGGTGTTGGTGAGGGAGAGAGAGAGGATGATTGTAAAGATAACCAACAAAACCTAAAACTACTCATAACTCTAATCCATCACCTAGAGGAGATGGATTATATTACAGCAAAATTGCAGTCAGATCAAGACATTACCAATTTAGTTGACACTTGTGTGCTTCAGTCATTACAGATCTACATTATGACACATCTCTGTCCACAGGCACATATGGGCAGAATTTATATCAAAGTACATCTCTCTCAAACACTCTTTTGATACCTATAATATCAATATAATTTTCTTCCTTATAGTATCTTAAAAAAGTATGGTTATAGGAGATGCATTTACCTTTTCTCTCAGAGAACAACAAACAGCCCCAAAGCATGGAAACTCGTCAACCAGTGGCTTAAAAATCAACCTAAAAACCCCTGTGAACCCGATATTTTTTACCTAAATAGAGGAAAGAAAGATTACAAATAAAATCAAAGCATTCAGATCTGGGAGTTAGAAAAGGAGACATAGGTACACATAACAAGTAAACCATTTCAGAAAGTGAGCCTTCATTAACAACATTCCACAAATCACATTACAGGTTCACACACAAAAGAGGGGAAGAAAAATGATTTGTCATTACATATTTGGTAAGCACTCAAGAAAGCTCATGCTTCCCAGAAAAGCTCCAGTCTCTGAAGAACTTTGGAAAAAACAAATAGTACTAGAAACTGCTGGAAATAGAGCCACAACTACCTTTCAGTTCCTTAGCATATTCAAATTGGAGAAAACCTAGCATAACCTAAAAGCCGCAACTTTAATTTTCACTTTCAAGAACTCTCATCCTAGAGTGGAAAATAAATATGCACATGCCTGAGCACATCCCCCTCTCTACAGGGAAGAACAAAAGGAAAAAGTAAGCCAATGACTAAATTTTGGGTCAATTACACGGCAAATGGTCTTGAAGAGCTTAGTGCAATGTGTAATGGGTGGATTGAGAACGTGTTTAATGAAATTTTCACAAAAGATGGAGTCAAATATAGGTTTAAAAGACCTTCAGTTGGACAAGAAAGGCAGAACTTCCACTGCATTGAAATGGTGAACTCAATTCCCGGAAGAAGATTCAGTGCTCTAAGCTTAGTAATCCATATAAGAGACATACTGAGGTAGCGATCAATTAGTTCTGGCGAGGAGAACAAGTAGGCAGCAATTTTTACATTACCTGCACTGGAAGTGCTACACCCAGTCTAGTCTTAATAGCAAGCACTATATTCGGGTTCCCATCCCAATTCATCTCTAATTCCATAGTGACACCATCTTCTCCAGTATCAATAATCGAAACTCCTGAAAAGCATCCTCAATATGTAAGAAACCCAAGATAAACCCAGAGCAGAAGAATACGTACTTAGCTCCATAAAAGACAAGCAAGCTCCACGAACCGTCATTCATTTTGGTATCCGAAAAGGAGAAACACTATTTAGTTCATAACTTAATGGGATACATAATAAGGCTTCTCACGATGAGCTCTCTAAAGCAAGCTTCTGATCCCCAAAATTTGGTGTTATCAAGTAGCACTAATCAAATGTGATGAAACAAAAACAAAAACAGAATTGTGCGCATCCATTCTACTAACACAAACTTAGAATCGAAATCAGAATCATATATAAGAGAACGAATGTAACTAACCCGTAAATTGTGGTGCCACAGTACCAAGAGTGAACTTAGAAAATTTGAGCGACGACAAGATGAATGGTCTATACTGCTCCAAAACCGGTTCAACCGAACTCCTTATCAGCTCAGACGCTGCCTACAACGTAACAATTTGGTCGCAAATGTTCTAACTAATAACCCAAAAAAAAAAAAAAAGCGCAAATATCCGGAAGGCTTTTCTGAAACTTGAGTAGAAGTAAAACCTCATTGATATGGGGCCACATCTTTGCAAGATGAACATTCAGCCAAGTCAACTGTACCCAGAGAAAGAAAAAGGAAAACAAAAACGCCCAAAAAATCAGCCTGCTAGTGATCGGTTAAGAGATTTGGAAAACAGTGAAACAGATGAAGTGCGTGAGAGCTCAACTTCTGGCGCTGAGAGAAAACGACCCAGGACGGGTAGTGCTCGGGACTGAGTATCTTTCTGGAGTCTTCGACGGTCATCCTCGCAAAAGTGGCAACGATGGTGGCCAGCTGTGTCCGGCGCCTGGAGCGCGCATTCTCACACCGGACGAACCCCATTATCAGCGCCAACCCCACCGCAATTCCCAATATGAGCCCAACGAAGAACCCCATTTTCTCTCTTCTTCGCCCACTCCGATCGGATCAGAGTGGTGCCCAATAACGCGGAAACACTGTAGGATTAGTATTTAATCTGGATTTGACTCTCGATGGAATCAACGTTCGGGCGGAGCAATCGCTTTGGACTTTTTCCCTCTTTATCCAAGTGTTGGAACTCGGAAAGCACACGGGACGGCTTTGCCGACAAAGGGGAGAAAGGAGGGGGGCCTTTTCATTTCCGGATTTTGGACGCTGGCGATGGAATTTGAGCGTCCATCTGTTGGCTTAATATCTCATGCACCTTCCGTTTGTCGGTAACAATAAATGCCTTCGGTTTGAGTTTGAACAGCTCAAATATGTGATGGGTTACCTCCGTACAGGAGATGGTATTTTAGGTAAGAGTGGGAATTGAGGAACATTATGTAAGTGTAACATCTCTTTCTTCTTTTGCTTATTTTTGACAATAACAAGCAATGGTCCCAGCTGACAATCTTAATTCTTATGGTTCTAAGAAAAGTTTCTCATTGTATCAATTACTAGGGAACTAGTTTCATGACTGATTGTATCTTCTTAAGTGACTAATTTTATGTTGTTAAATAAGCAAGCTTAGTTTCTAGGCATGTTTAGCACCCTCTATCTCACATTGGGAAAGTGACTAAACAATCTTGGCCATAGGTAGGTTGATGCTTCTACCCTTCTGGTTTGTTTTTTGGGAAAGGAGCTCACAAGTGGTGTCAAAACTAATCAAATTCACTAGCCCAATGGTGGGTCCTAGTGTGGTTACATAAGACGTTAATTAATTACAAAGCAAAAATTTGCAAAGAGGAGTCTACTTTTCAATTAGGATTTTAGTTAATGAATTCCTCCTTATTTACTTTAATTTGTCTTGTTTTTTGTAGCATAAGGAGGCATGGAGAAAAATGATAAGTATGGAGAACCTGATGTTTATTATATGGTAAAATATGGTTAAAATATCAAGATCAAGAAAATCAAGATGGGCTTGAGCTTTGGATAATTGTTATTAGATTTTTCATTGTTATTGGGTTTTCTAAATAATTAAAAAACTTAGTCATGTTAAGAGTTCAAAGCCCAATTAATATAAGAGTTCAATACCCAATTGTCTTGGGTATCCAAAACTCATTTCTACTAGGATAGGAGATAGGTCTAAACCTAAACTCTATTTAAGAGAATAGAAGAGGCAAAAAGAGGAGAGGAGGAAATTGTGCACAACTCAAGAGGAAGGCCAAGAATTCAAGGTTTTTTGAAAAGAAGAGAAAAATGGTGATAGACTTCTTATTCTTAGATTCAAGATGTCTTCTTTATTTTCTATTATTGTTCTTCCTTATTATTTCTTTATGTTTTGGTTTACTTTTGTTAGAGCTACGATATAACCTAGTTATGATGGTATGAATTTATAATTGTTATGTTTTGCAAGATTTTTATTTATGTGAAGTTGCATATTACTGTGTTTAATGCTTTAAGTGATTAGCTACCATTTGAATGATCTGATTTGCATATTTAAGACCAACAGGAGATGATATGCAATTGCTTCTTGTAATATGAAACCATAAATTAATATGGATAAACATATACCATATTGTTTATATGGCTTTTGGTGTAAACTGGAAATATTCATAGATCCTAATGCATTTGGTTTGTTTCAATTCACATATAGAGATATATTGAATTAATGAACGAAGTATATTTGCTATATCTAAATATAGGACAGTAAATAAATTAGGAAATCTCGTCATCACATAAATATTATCTCTTTTGCAAGTATACATAATAACATTAGTACCTAATAGTTATGATGAAATCGGATGCTCTAACATATTTTGTGTATTTAGTTTTCTTAAATTTAATTAATTAATCTATCATTTATCATTTAGATTTGTTAGATAAATTCTAGGAGTTATTTACCATTAGTAATTAGTTGATCTAGTAATCACCAATCTCTATGGGACAATATATTTTTTATCATTATATTACTTGTTCGACATGTTCATTTGCATCTAAATTTCACCAAACATGCTTTTAATTGCATGAAACAAATTAGGGCACTTGACCCTTAGTTGAACGGCACAATTTTAGTGAGTGCGACACGTTCTCAATTAAGCACTTTACTAGGCTTGTGAGTTGTGCGCCTAAATTAGTCTTCATCTCATGGGCTCAGACCAACATGTTCTCATGAGCTTGGGCTTCTTGAATCAGGCTTAAGCTTCCCAGACCAGGCTTATGTTAGCATAAGCTCATCATAAGAGCTTATCATATGAATTGGATCGCTTTTGCATAAACTCCCTATAATAATTTAAAAACTAGCATCACATTCTTTTTAATATGAATACCATGCAACTTATATTTTCTCTTTTCCTTTTTATTGTTCAAGAATTATTCTTCTAGAATTTGAATAAGGTTGCAATATATTAGGATATAGGAAACTGACTACTTTATAAATCATTGATTGATATTATAACTTGCATACCTTTTACTTCCTTTAATTCTATTTTGCATGTAAGCATATGAAAAATATTTATATACAATTAGCAACAAAATTTGTCACAACAAAACATATCTTTTTCCAACAATCCCCCCATTTTTTATGATGACAAAATTTTCATAATTTGAGCATACAATAGCACATGTTATCAACAAAGTGAGTAAATTGTATTATATAAGATGCTTTTCATGAGTCAACACAAGGCAGAGTTTTCACAATATCAAATGTGTTTCATGACAAATGGCAAACTAGAATTGCATAGTGAGCAAGGTGAGCAATATTAGCAGATATTTTGAATCTAGTTCTCAACAATAAGCATCCTAACATTCAACATGCAATCAGTAGTAGTAACATTAGTCAAAAACATATTTTCAACATATGTTCATAGTGTTGGAGAGTCATCCCACTTTCTGCACTAGTTAGTCAAAAATGGAATATACATGTACACTAGTACTCTCTCCCTTTGTCATAATCGAAAAAAGCATGTGATGGAGTAAAAGAGTCAGGTAATGTAGTTGAGAACCATGCTAGTAGTAAAAGAGTCAAGTAGCTGAGAACCATGCTAGTAGTAAAAGAGTCAAGTAGCTAACCTGGTGAAGCAAATTGAGTTTCATGGTGATCCCCTTTAAAACAATTATACTTATAGATGGTGCGAGAGCAGAAAGTATAAAATAGAAATAGATCATGAAAGCTAAGAAATATTTTCAAGTAAACACATGCCAAGCTCTCACAGAAGAGTATAAAATTTTTCTTTATCCAACGGTTTGGTAAAAATATTAGGAAGTTGTTGGTTAGTTTGAACAAATTCAAGAGTAACATCACATTTCTATACATGGTCTCTAATGAAATGACATCCTATCTTTATATGCTTAGTTTTAGAGTGTTGTATAGTGAATTTTTGTTAAGTTTATAGCACTAGTATTATTGCATTTCAATGGAACGTTGGTGGAGTAAACACCATAATCTTCCAATTATTGTTTCATCCATAAAATCCAAGCACAACAACTGTTCAATAAAATCCTACATGCAAGTATACATGTAACATTTGCTAGTCCTCGAGCAAAAGCAATAAACAACATATGTTTTTGACAAAACCCCTTTATGAAAGTCTCCCAAAATTGCTCAACTTAACAATTCAAATAAAAATATAATTTTCATCCAAACACCATGATTGTTTTATAAGATAAGATAAACTCTTAACTATGTTGACCACGTATGTGTGTGTGAGTCTTCATCTTTTCAACTATATATATTCCAAATAGATCCACATTAATATGCAATCTCTCAAAATCTTTAACCAAACCTCATAGGTTTGCTTTTCATTCCTTTCTCCACTAATGTAAGGCAATCATCTAACCAAAAATCAATAGGACTTTTATAAGCTTGTAATGTAAGGCTGGGCTAGGGGTAAGATGAAAGTCATTTAGGCTTAATTCACCCATGAACAAATTGCTTTCTAAGATCTAATTTGAACTTTTGTCACTTTCTTCCTTCTTGCTCCTCACAAATAATCTTACTATCACCACTTTTCTTATTCTTTTCCATCCAAAAATGCTTGATTTCACTTGGATTTTGACACTCACAAAAGCCACAATCATGCTTGCATTAATAAAGCAAGTAAAAGTACTAGAAATGCAGCCACCACAATCTTATCTTGCTAATAGTATTCAATTACTATGCTTTGTAGTTATTTCAAAAAATTAAGTGGCTTGAATCTAATAAAGAATGATAAGACAATCCCATTATAAAGCAAATGATGCACTTCCTTCTTTCTTTCTTTTTTTTTTTTTTTTTTTTTTTTGCATTTGCAAAAGCAACATATTATGCTACATAATCATAAAATCAGGATAAGAACAAGGCTCAGCAGGGTGACTGGGGATAAATAAACAAGGTTAGCTTGAAAGGCTCAAACGATCCAAAAATGGCTTAAATCATTTTCTTAGATAGATGCAGCCTAGGATTTCACCTCAAAAGGAAATCAAGCAAATTCTAAGATCTGGGTGAGATCCAAGAAAATCACACACTTCATATGAATGTTCTCTAAAGATACACAATTTCAAAAACTTGCAATTTTTAGTACTCAATAGGTGAATCAACATAATTAGAATCACACTTAACTCACACCACAATTGCAGGTTTGAAAAAAATCTATATCTTCCAAAGAATCACTAAGAAAAATTTAAAATTAAGATTTAGCACAAAGTTTCTTTCCCTACCCCCAAACTTGAATGAAGCATTGTCCTCAATGCAAAAAGAAAAGAAAACAATAATAAAGAAGGAACAAGGAAACTCCCCTAATTGTAGGTTAAGTCAATGTAGAGCTGTGAGGAACATGTGGTGACAAACTTCTAGCAAAAGACTAAAATGAAAATGCTTGGGTTGTCTCCTAAGAAGTGCTTGCTTTATAGTTTTCAACCAAATTACCATGGATGTTGCTCAAAGAGGATGGAATTCTAACAATTTAGAAGACAACTTGTGTTGCATGACGGTTGAGCATTCTGCAATCAACACCACCATCTCATATATTTCCAGCTTCCTTTTGTTCTCCAATATCTCTTTCAACAATTCTACACAACTGGACATTTGAACTGGAGCCTTTGCAAAAGGAATGTAAATGTGCAATTTTAAAGATATATCAAGGAATTCCAAAAATTGCTTATCTTTTTTGCATTGCTGGAATCTCTAGGGAGATGGAGCTAGAGGCATAAAGGGCATAGGATTTTCTAGAACAAGCTTGCTCCTAGGTGCCTCTTTAAGTTGTATGCTGACATCTTTATCATTATCTTTGAGACTCTCCTTGTCAACATCAACTTCTCCTATTTGCTTGCCACATGTTAGGGTTATTGCCTCTGTGGTATATGTAAGGCTTTTCTCCACATCGTTAAGCAAAAGACCCTCATGTCTCTCTGAGATCATGCTAATCAATTGACCTATTTGCGTCTCTAATCTTTTGATTGATGCTTCTTGTCTTTGGAATCTCTCTTCATCGTTTTGCATCATCTTAGCGAACATGTCCTCTAAATTAGGCTTCACATCTTCTGTTGCACTCAATGTCGCTTCAATGCTCTTCATAAAGTGCTCTGTGGTGGTGGTCATCTTGTTGATTATGTCCTCCAAGCTAGGCTTTACCACTTCTCTTTGCTCAAATATTAGTGGTGGTCTCATCTCATTTGGGTTACTCTATGAAAGATTTTGATGGTTATGCCATGTTGAATTGTATACGTTGGAGTAAAGATCATTGTGTGACCTGCTCGAAATCCCAACAAAATTAGCATAATCATTATAATGAGCATAAGGGTTACTTACTTGACATTTCATGCTCGCATATGCTCCACCACAAAATTCACATTCTCTATTCTAATGTCTCACAATTGGAGTATTTAGGTTGTTTATCTTGTCATTGAGTACTTCCAATTGTGCATACATTGTGGTAAAGATATCTACTTCATGGACTCTACTTGCTTGATGCATTGGTAGTTTTTCAATAAACCATTGATAGTTATCAAATGCCATCTCCTCTAGAAAGTTAAATGCCTTTTTTGGTGTTCTACTATGTAAGTCCCCTCCTATAGTTGTATCAATTACGAAACAAAGATTTGTACTACACCCATCATAGAAAGTTTGTACTTGTAACCAAATGGGTAGTCCATGATGTGGACATCTTCTTAGAAGTTCCTTAAATCTTTCCTAAGCTTCATACAATGATTCATTATTCATCTGTTCAAAAGTGAAAATATCATTATGCATTTTTGCAGATCTTGCGAAAGGAAAGAACTTAGCAAGAAATTTCTAAGCCAAATCATCCCATGTAATAATCAATCCTGTAGGAAGTGAAGAAAACCAATTTTTAGCTGTATCTCTAAGAGAAAATGAAAGTAGTCTTAACCTAATAACATCCTCTGTAACTCCATGATCTCCAATCATGTCATAGAATTCAAGGAATGCTTCAATATGAGCTTTTGGATCCTTGTTTGGTAGCCCACTAAATTGTACAAAATTTTGAAGCATCTGGATGAGTATTGGCTTAATCTCCTAAACCTTGGCAATGGCACAAAAAACTTGTTTGGTGAAATTTAGATGTAAGTGAACATATCGAATAAGTAATATAATGATGAGAAAGATATCGTCCCACAAAGATTGGTGATTACTAGACCAACTAAACAATTCCTAGAATTTATCTAACAAATCCAAATGATAAATGATAGATTAATTAACTAAATTTAAGAAAACTAAATACACAAAATATGTTAGAGAATATGATTTCACCATAACTACTACGTATTAATATTGATTATTTATGCTTGCAAGAAGGATAATATCTATGTGATGGTAGAACTTCCTAATTTATTTACTATCTTATGTCTAGGTATAGCAAACGTACTTAGTTCATTAATTCACTATATCTCTATATGTGAATTGAAACAAACCAAATGCATTAGGATCTATGAATATTCCCAATTTACACCAAAAGCCACACAAATAATATGGTATATGTCTATCCATATTTAATTTATGGTTACACATTACAAGAAGCAACTGCATATCATCTCATGTCAGTCTCAAACATGCAAATCAAATCATTCAAGTGATAGCTAATCACTTAAAAGCATTAAACACAGTAATATGTAACTTCACATAAACAAAATGTCTTGCAAAACATAACAATCATAAGATTCATACCATCATAATTAGGTTACATTGTAGCTCTAACAAAAGTAAACTAAAACATAAAGAAATAATGAGGAAGAATAATAATAGGAAATAAATAAGGCATCTTGAATCCAAGAACAAGAAGTCTATCACCCTTTTTGTCTTTTCTTCAAGAAAGCCTTGAATTATTGGTCTCTCTCTTAAGTTGTGCTCAATTTCCTCCTCCCCCTCTTTCGCTTATTCTCTTCTCTTAAATAGAGTTTTGAGTTTAGACCTTATCCCAATAGAAGTCGGTTTTGGATACCTAAAACAATTGGGTTTTGAACTCCTAAGTTAATTGGATTTGAATTCCTAATATGATTGGGTTTTCTATTTATTTAAAAAACCCAACAACAATAAAAAATTTAATAACAATCATCCAAAGCCCAAGCCCATCTTGACTCTTTTGATCTTGATATTATGATTTTGCCACACAATATGCAGTAAGTTCTCCATATTCATCCTTTTTTCTCCATGCCTTCTCATTCTACAAAAACAAGGCAAATTCAAGTAAATAAAGAGGAATTCAAATATTTTCTCATAAGCATTGTATTATTTATTGCTTAAAAATAGGTAAAATAACTCTATAAAAATAGAGTTATCAACATGTCGAACAAATATAATGATAAAAATGAGTATCATCCCACAAAGATTGGTACTAATTATTAATGGTGAATAGTTACTAAAATTTATCTAGCAAATTGAAATGGTAAAACATGGATTAAACAACTAAATTTAATCTAAACTTAATAAACAAAACATGCTAGAGTGTTTAATTTCACCTAACTACTAGGTGCAAATGTTGATCATTTATGCTTGGAAGATTGATTCTATTCATGTGATGATAAAATTTACTAATTTATTCACTATCCTATGTCCAGGTATAGAAAACCTACTTGGTTCATTAACTCACTACATCTTTATATGTGAATTAAAATGAACTAAATGCATAAAGATTTATGAATATTCCAGTTTACACCTAAAGCCACACAAATCATATGGTATATGTCTATCCATATTAATCTATGGTTGTACATTGCAAGAAGCAACTGCATGTCATTTCCTATCGGTCTCTAACATGTAAATAAACTCATTTAAGTGGTAGCTAATCACTCAAACGCACTAAATTCGGTAATATGCAATTTCACATATACAAAATATCTCATAGAACAAAATAATCATAACATTCATACTATCGTAATTAAGTTACATTGTAGCTCTAACAAACTAGACTAAAACATGGTATATGTACAAATAGAAACAACGTATAAAATTACACAAAACATCTCAAATTGAAAAACAACTAAGCTATCACCAAATTGTCTTCCCTTTCAAGCAAGTTCTGCATAATTTCTACACATCAAAAGGGGAGAAAGGAGCTATCTAGAAAGAAAGGAAGAAAATACACTGCATGTGCTATCACGCATGGTTGCCACACATTGTCACGAGCCACTTTATGGTGCCATGCACCGCTACCACTATAAAAACCGCTAGAAAATGTTAGGGAGGACACTTGGAGTGTTGATCTGTAAAAAACATCACACATATATGCTACAAAAACGTAAGAAATCTACCATAATCAAAACAGCTGGTGTTCACCATCTCTCAACTGAAACCACTATAAAACTATTTTAATTTGCCATAGAAATAATGAAAACCACACTCAAATGATGGATTTATTCCTTCCTCACCCAAAAATGCTAAAATTTGGCTAGAAAATGCAACTAAATGGCTGAAGAATATAGCTCTATCAACTGCTAGAAACATCAAAAAAGTCAAAAACCCTGAACTTAAGCGACATTAGGTCGATTGTCACACAACTGTCAACCTCTTTAGCTTGGCACATAGCTGATTGGATCCCTAGTTGGCCTTTCTCCTAGTCACATAAAAGCTCCTCCCTTTTTTTCTCGTGTGACCCCCTTTCTAATAATGTGGCTTTTTCCATTTTCAAAATCTTTTTTTCCCTGTTACTTTTATTTTCTTTTTCTTTTTCTTTCCTTCCATGTGGTTTCTCTCTTTTCTTGCTTTTCTCCTTTTTTCTCTTGACTTGCATGACTTAGCCTTCTTTTTTGACCAGAGAAACTACTTTCTCTCATGATGATAGGTCTTGCTTGAATAATGGGCAATGCCTTATCCTTTTTGACCAACAATTGCACCTTTCTTTTCTATTTTTCTATTTCTTTCTTTTGTTTCTTTGTTTTCCACATGTTGCATGACTAGCCATCCTCCCTTGCTTTTGCGTTTTTCTTTCTTTTCTTTTGGTTTGCTGCTTCTTTTCCTTTCTTTTCTTCTCTTTTTGGGTTTGCTGTATGAAAAAACAAAATATGCATAATTATAAGCAAATGTAAATATAATTTAACAAATACTATAATATATGCAGCCTAAACTAGTCACAATAACTCAATACAAAATAAAGTTAGTAACAGCTAGCAGTAGCTATATATTTTGCCTCAATGGAAAAAAGAGCTATACTATTTTGTTTCTTGGAATACTAAGAAATTAGTATGTTTTTGAAAAAGTTGCAAGCACCACTTGTACTCTTTCTATCTATCTTACAGCCAACATAGTCAGAACCACTAAAAGCATGCAAATCAAGAGTTGTGTCTCTAAGATACCAAATCTCTAGTGTGGCCGTGTCTTTCAAATATCTAAATATTTGTTTAACAGTTATTAAATGTTTTTCTTTCGGATTAGATTGATATGTAGAACATAAACACACATTAAACATGATATTAGGCCTAGATGTAGTCAAATAAAGCAATGAACCAATCATTCCTTTATATAGCTTTGAGTCAACACTAGCCCATTTCTCATCATGCGATAAAGAATTAGATATGCTAATAAGGGTGTTTATGGGTTTGGAATCATGCATCTTATATTTCTTAATCAATTCATTTGCATGTTTGGTTTGACTTATAAAACTCCCTTTGCTGGTTTGTTTGATTTGAAGACCTAGGAAATAAGTCAATTCACCCATCATACTCATCTCAAACTCATTTTGCATAGATTTAGCAAAGTATTTACAAAAAGCAAGATTAGAAGAACAAAAAAAAATATCATTAACATAAATTTGAACAATTAGAGTATCTTTTCCTTTTGTTTTAATGAATAATGTGTTATCCACTTTTCCTTTTCTAAAATCTGCATTAAGCAGAAAAGTACTTAGCTTATCATACCAAGCCCATGAGACTTGTTTAAGTCCATATAAAGCTTTTAAAAGCTTGAAAATGTGATTAGGACACATTGGATCTTCAAATCTGGGTGGTTGTTCAACATACACTTTTTCTTTAACAATATCATTTAAGAAAGCACTCTCTACAAGAAAGTGAAATTCATACGGCAAGCAAATGCCAACAACATTCTAATAGCTTATAATATGGCTACCTGATAACTCTATATTTTATAGAGTTATTAATAGTATTTTAGGTAATGTTTAATATAGTTTTTATTAAATTATATTCGTATTTAATTATATTTATGCATATTTTGTTAATTTATGCAGCAAACCCAAAAGAGAAGAAAAAGAAGAAAAAGAAGCAATAAATCATGAAAAATGTTCACCATTTATCACACCACTTATCTATGAAGCACGTGAGATCCTTGACAAAGAAAAAGAAGGAAAAGAGAGGAAACACGTGGGACCTATGTAGAAGAATTGATGAAGGTGAACGTGAATTATATGGAACAAGAAAGAAAATGGACAAAGAAAAGTCAAAGAAGAAAGAGAAAGGAGGATAGCTGGACACGTGAGGAAAGAGAAAAGGCTTTTGTCAAGTAGCTTTGATCGGGACTGCAGGACGGACGAAGGAAAAATCCGGATAGGAGAGAACACGAGAGAAACTGAAAGGAGAGAGAGAAAGAGGTTGCGATTGAGGGGCGGTTGTGCGAAAGCCGACCGACCCAGGGGAGAAAAAGTCCATTTCCGGTGTCGTTTTCCGGCCAGAAAGAGGGAGAAAAGAGAGATCGGCAATGTGAACGCCAACCGGTTTCTTCTGCTTGGAATTTGTTGGCATTTTTAGTTATAAAAGGGACCTTGGAACGTGCAAACGCCGTCCAAGTCTTGTGTCTCTGATTTCTGACATATTTTTGGTGGCCCTCGATCCACTTTCCGTCAAATCTACACGGTTTTGAGGCAGATTTTCGCAATCTATTTGCAGATCTAAAATCTAGGCGTCCCAATCTATCTTTCCTGAAGTTTCTATGAAGATTGGCAGTGGAAGGTGGCGGTGCGTGGTGGCTGGACGGCAGCACGTGGTGGCCGGACGGCGGCGCGTGTCACTGGCGTGTGGCAGCGCGTGCGAAAGCGCGTGAGGCGCGTGTCAGCTCGTTTTTGGTCCCGTTTTCCAGATAGATTCATTTCCTCCCCATGATGTGCAGATTTGTGCAGCCTTTTTGTGATTTGAAGACATTTTTGGTGACTGCTTAATGTTTTTAATTTACAGAATGTGTTGTTTAATTTTTAGCACTAATTTAGTTTGTGTAAATATGTTGTTTTAATTCAGTTTGTTAGAGCTACGGTGTAACTTGATTATGAAGTAGGAATGTTATGATTACTTATGTTTTGTGAGGTATTTTATGATTGTGAAGTTGCATGTTACTGATCTTAATGCATTTGGGTGACTAGCTACCACTTAAATGATATGATTTGCATGTTTGAGATCGACAGGAGATAGCATCTAGTTGCTTCATGTAATATGCAACCATAGATTAATATGGATAGACATATACTATATGATTTGTGTGGCTTTAGGTGCAAATTGGAATATTCACATATCTTAATGCACTTAGTTTATTTAATTCATATGCAGACTCATAGTGAATTAATGAGCTAAGTAGGTTCGCTATACCTAGACATAGGATAGTGAATAAGTTAGGAAATTCCGCCATCACATAAGTAGAATTAATCTTGCTAGCATAAATAATCTACATTCGTATCTATTAATTAGGTGAAATTGGACGCTCTAACATATTTGTTTATCAAGTTTACGTTAAATTTAGTTCTTTAATCAATGTTTTATCATTTCGATTTGCTAGATAAGCTCTAGAGTCTATCACCATTAGTAATTAGTTAGTTCGATAAACATCAATCTCTGTGGGACGATACTCATACTTATCATTATATTTCTTGTTCGACATGTATACTTGCATGTAGAATTTCACCGAACACTACCGGTGCAAAGGTTTCATCACAGTCTATTCCTTCCTCTTCACTATATCCTTGTGCAACTAATCTAGCCTTATTTCTAATGATAATTCTATTTTCAACTAGCTTATTTTTAAATACCCATTTGGTTCCAATCATTTGATGGTCTTTTGGTCTAGGAACCAAGTTCCACACTTGACTTCTTTCAAACTGATTTGACTCTTCTCGCATAGCATAGCAAGAAACCAGTTTTCATCTTCAAGGGCTTCATCTACCTTTTTTGGCTCTACTTAAGATAAGAAAACTTAGTGTTCACAAGTGCTATGATATTGTGACCATGTCCTCACTCTATTAGTGAGATCACCTAATATATGTTGTTGATCTACTTCCCCTCTAACTCTAGGAAAGGAAATCTCTTATTTCTGACTCCCCTCAACTCTAACTCCATCCTTATCATTATTTCCTTGTTCATTTGAACTAGGATTGATTGTGTTTTCTAGATGGGTAGTGTAGTCATCTTCAAACTTAACATGTATTGATTCCTCTACTATTAGAGTTTTCAATAAGAAAACTCTATAGGCTTTGTTGGTATAAGAATATCTGAGAAACATAGCCTCATCACTCTTAAAGTCAAACTTGCCAAGTGACTCCTTACCATGATTTAAAACAAATAATTTACTACTAGAGACATAGGAGTGAGATATATTAGGTTTTCTACCAAAAAATAACTCAAATGAAGTCCTTTTCAAAATAGATCTCAAGAATGCACAATTCGAGATATAACAAGTTGTGCTTACAACTTCTCCCAAAAAATATTTAGGAAGATTATATTCACACATCATAGTTCTAGCCATTTCTTGAAGTGTCCTATTCTTTCTTTCCACAACACCATTTTGTTGTGGGGTCCTAGGTGTGAAAAAATTATAAGAAATTCCATTCTTAGAATAGAATTTTTCAAAATGATGATTTTCAAATTCCTTACCATGATCAATTCTTATTTTTGTGATAGAAAGACCTTTTTCATTTTGAATATTTCACAAAAATCAGCAAACTTTTCAAATACTTCATCCTTTCTAGCAAGCAAATATATCCACGTATATCTAGTGTAGTCATCCACTATGACTAAAACATAATATTTATCATTTAAAGCGGTTGTTCTCAAAGGACTGAATAGATCCATGTGAAGTAATTCTAATGGTCTTGTAGTAGCTAAAATGAGCTTCAATTTGAAGCTACTTTGATTATGTTTGCCCTTTACACATGCTTCATATAGCCTATTTCTATCAAAACTTAGAGAAGGAAGACCTTTGACCAAGTTATTCTTAGATAGTTTTTCAATCAAGCCTAGACTGGCATGTCCAAGTTTTTTTTTATGCCACAACTAAGCATTAACATTTTTATTAACAATTAAACATGTTTGTTTAGCAGTCAATTCACTAAGATCCAACAAATAAATGTTATTTTTTCTTTTTCTAACAATCTTTGTAACATGCTCTATATGTTCAACAAGACAAAGTTCCTTTTCAAACTTTATTTTAAAGTCTTTATCACAAAGTTAGCTTATACTCAGGAAGTTAAATTTCTTCATCCACAAATAAAACTTTTGGGATAAGCAAAGTTTTCAGATTACCTATAGTTCTCATACCTTTGATTCTACCTTCGGAGTTATCTCCAAAAGATACCATACCTCTAGTTTTTAGCTCAAGTGTTAAGAAAATCTCTATCATCCCAGTCATATGTCAAGAGCAGCTATTGTCCAGAATCCACAAATTTTTGAAATCCTTATTTCTCATGTTTACACTCAAAGCCTTCAAAAATAAAGATATTTGTTGAAGTGCTTGGTACCCTTTTTTTTTTTGGGTCCATGAGAGTTAGTTGAACACATGCTACTAGAAGTTTTAGGCATCCATACTTTCCTTATCTTATATGGTCTTCTAATCCTAATAGGACATGTATCAATTAAATGACCAACATATTTACAACATAAACATTTATCATATAATGGAGTTATGTAGCTTTTCTTTTCAAAGAATTTTGTAAAAGATTTTGAATTTTCATTTGATTTATAACCTATACAAGCTTTATCATATATGCCTCTTTATGATTACAACATCTTATCTAACATGATACTTCTTTTTATGAATATCTTTAATAGTAAAGTGGTGTCATCTAGCTTTAACTAAATTTTTTGTTTTTCCTTTTTTAATTCACATATCCTCAAGTTTAGGCTTACTAGATCAGAATTGGTGTAAACAATTTCAGTAACTTAAACATTTATGTCTAAATATGATGCTGAGTTTGTTAAAACAGTTTTATCATACATGTTTTTAGATTTTACAAATTTTTATTTTTCTTTCAATTTTCTATATTTATTTTTCATCTTGTTTGCATACTCAACCAGATCCAAAAATGTATTCTCTATACCACAACTTACATCATTTAGGAGTTTAGTATCACTTACCTGAAGTTTCTCATCTTCAATGGTTGTTGCTGCCGTTAGACATAGGTGTAGGACTTCTTCTTGTTCCTCTTCTTCTGATGATCAGCTCTCATCATCCTAGGTAGCAATCATGGCCTTCTTCTTATTTTTATTATTTTTCTTTTAACGCAGAGGGCAATCAGCCTCAACATTCAAAACATAGATTGTCCCTAGGGTCATATGTTTATTTCCTCCTAGATTGTCCTACACTCTTGCTTAAGTCATTATTTTGGAATCTAGTTCATCAATTTTTTATGCATATACTTTTAAAGTAAGTGATTTCTTATTTTCTTTTTCTCTTTATGTGAGGCAATAGGATACTTTATTGAACTCGTGAGCTTTTAGACCATTATATATCATGTTCATAGCCTTACCATTTAGTCTTATAACCTTAGCTCCATTTTTACTCCACTCATCAGTTTTGGGTTAATACAGTTATTACCCTTTTTGATAGCCTACCATCCTTCTGGATCTTCACTATTGACAAAAACTTGCATTAATTGTTCCCAATGTCTATAGTTTATACCATCAGGCAGTGATGGTTTATTAAACACCACAACAACTACACCTTTCTCTAATGCCATTATAAGGATCTACTTTAGGATGTTAAGCCTTTAATTAAAGAACCTAGCTTTCAATGCCAATTGTTAGGTATAATGGCCAACTAAGAAGGTGTTAGGTTTTATGGCTATCCAAGAAGGGGGGGTTGAATTGGATATTTAGATTTTGACTTGTAATAAATCCTTTTTTTAAATAATCATCCAATATTTTTAATTAACACAGCAGTATCAGAGCATATAAACAAGAATAAAGAAAAGATAATCAGGCTCAAAGAATTACACGGTGGTTTGGCACTTTTCACTTACTTCCACCCTCTTCTCCTTCAACTTAAACTAAGTTGAAGTTTACTTTACTTCAAACTAGGAGAACCCCTCTCCTACACCTCATAACTCCTTAAAAAGGAGTTATTCGAATTCTCAGTTACAGAGTTAGGTTTATAAAAACCTTAGTACATTAAGCTAATCCTCAAATATGTAATATGGGTGAAGATTTAAGCTTATCAAAGAGCTAATTAAATGTATGAAGAATTAATTCAAGCTCTAATCATGAAATCCCCAATTTTCACAAATCTAAGGTTTCAGATTTACAAGGATCTTTCTGTGCAAATAATGTTTTAGATAATCTAGCACATATAAAGATCAATTTATCAGTTGATATTCATAAGATAATGAATTTAGGAAATATCACTAAAGATTCTCTCTTTCTTCAAGGATTGAAGAACACGGCAGTGAGAACAAATGAATCAAAGCTTTAATCTCTTTTAATCAAATCAGCAATATATCGATTAGCAACAACAATCATTCACTGAAACTCCATTTTATAGCAGATTTTCAAACCTTGAACACTTTAGGGTTTCGGTTCAAACCTGTTTGAATTTCTTCCGTTGAGATTTGATAGACACGACATCACACAGTTGCAGGGATGATGATTTTTGCAACAGATACCCATTCTGACAATCTATCACTTCATTCTTCTTTCCGTTGGTGAGTTGGCAGTCGAGAGAGAGAAAGGAGGAGGAGGATGGCTTCAATCAGGTGTGCGGCTAGGGCTTCAGGCTGTTCGACGGAAAAGCTTAAGCTCTTATCAAAATGAAATGCTACTATTTCATTTAAGTGATATGTGCTTGGGCTTTAGCTACACAGGCTTCAACTTCACGGGCTTCAGCTTCATGGGCTGTCCATGCGCTAGGGCTGAGTTCTGCGGGCTTCAGCTTCACGGGCTGTCAAATATATATATATATATGGTCAGTCCAATAATGATATGTACTCTATCATTCTTAACTTGAATAAGTAGCATGCCTTTATCCTTCAAATGTACCTATAAGCACATCATTTCCAAGTATCAATTCTCTTAATATAAACACTAATATGAATTATTTTACTAATTAAAACACACATAAAATAAATTCATTTTAACTTCATATTTGATGTTTGATAATGGAATGTAGGAAACTAGCTACTTTATAATATTATTAATTGATATTATAATTTGCACACCTTTTACTTATTTTGATATTTAATATATGCACACAAATTCATATATTCAACATAATAAAATTTTTCTCAACAAAACATATAAACACATGATTTTCAACAGAAGGGGCGCAGGGGGGGGGGCGGTTATGGTTGAATTGGTTGTTTAGCTTATTTCTAATTAAGTCGGTTTCTTAAACACAACAAGCTCAAACACAATACTAAGTAACGATATTGTTGGGTTTTATGGTTTAACAAGAAGGGGGGTTGAATTGATTGAGCCAAGAATTAGTTACGATTTTTCTTTTCTAAAAGAATTCTAGGTGTTCATACAATTCACACAGTTATAATAGAGAGGAAACGGCAAGCTAACAACACAAAGACTAGTTTCATAACAGTATATCAGACTTACGGATAAGGAAACAAATTAACATCAAGTTGATGAATAAATAGATATTAGTAATCAGCAGGTTAGCTTTAAGCAAATGAAAGGAAGAGAGAAAAACACCAAATTTACTACGGTGGTTCATCACTTAACCCTTAAGCCCTACGTCCACCCTTTTCTCTTTCATCCAACCGATTGAAGTCTCCTTTACTCAAACTAGATTAGGAGAAAACGTTCTCCCTAATCTAAGCAAATCCCTCTCAAGGAATTCTTAAGCACAGTTATACAATATAATTAAAAGATCATGTTCAAATACAAATCCCTAAATAATGTGAAAGTTTGTGGGATATTGTAAACTAAAGGAGCTATTAAGTAGGAATAGTATAGTTCAAAGCTCTTATCACAAAATCCCTAAATTACAACAAATTAGGGTTTCGGATTCCTTGCAATGTTTATGTGCAATATATATTTTTAATGTAATTTGCACATAAGCAAGGTCATACAAGATACAATAGATGATAAAATCGGATATAAACTATTTAATCACAATATCATTGTAGCCTTGTATTTCACTAAAAGTGAACGAGATTAAGAGATTAATCAGATGAGCTCAAAGAATGATTCTTCAACCAAAGAGAACTTAAGATGCTCGTAAATGTCAAACCCTTCTCCATAGATTAGCTCTTCTTAAATAGAAAAAGTAGAGCTAGGGTTTCAAACATTCAAACCTCAAATGTAGCCTTATTCCCGTTAAAACAGTAAATCACCCTTCAAATCAGCTTCACATCTTCACTCCTAATCACAAATTTGACCATTCTGACACTGGTCTACTCGAGAATCCTTCCATTGAGGACTCGATCACCAGTGGTGCTGCTTCTCCCTCTCTCTCTTTCTTAGTCTCCTTTTATTCATAATAAGGAATTAGGGCATCGTGATCATGCGAGTAGCTTAAGAGAAAAGCTGCTTAAATGAAACAGTGAGTTTCATTCTAGTGATACGAACTGGCTAATCCAACTGATAAGTTATGACATTATAAGTGGGCCATGAGCCTTTTTTAATAGGCAGGCCAAGAGCAAATATGGTGAGTAGGCTGAGAGCAAATAGATCATAGGTTCTTGGTAGAACCATAGTTTGCTCCAATAGCCTCTTAGTAAATTAGTCTTGATTCAGTAAAATAGTTTTGCTAGAGTCAATTACTTCATACCTTCATCCAAGCAAGAGCAAGTATCATTTTTTCTCAAATATAATAGATGACATATTTAAAACCATTTAGATAAGGCTTTTCTCAAGGCATTATGTAATGATATTAAACAAGGCATTTCTTAAGGACATTATATAATTAAATTATATCAAGAAATGTAGGAACCCGATTACTTTATAATATCATTGATTGATATTATAATTTGTACACTTTTTACTTCCTATGATTTTCTTTTGCACCTATGAAAAACATATTTCAAGAAAAATATTCATAAATGTATTTTGTCATAACAAAACCCTTATTTTCTAACAAATATAAATATCAAACACAAGCAACAATCACAAACAAAAGATTTACCACAGTGATTTGGCACTCACACCTACGTCCATCTTCTTCCTCCTTCAACCCAACTAGCTGAAGTCCACTTTACTCATTGATTAGGAGAAAACGTTCTCCTAATCCTTCCAATTCCTTTTCAAAGGAATCACAAAATTTTAAGGTTACAATCAAAGGTTGTGTCAACCTTGTTACAAGAGCAAATCCTCAAATAATATATAGTTTGTGAGGGATATTGCTAATCAAAGAGTTTATCCAAGATATAAAGTATTAATCCAAGTTCTAATCACAAAACCCTCAAATTTCAACAAATTAGGGTTTCATATTTACAACAAAGTTGTTAGAAAAAGGTGTGTTTTGTTGTGACAAAATGTTAGTTGCATATAATGTTTGTAAAAATGTTTTTCATATGATTATGTGCAATATTGAATATCAAGAAAATAAAAGGTGTGCAAATTATAATATCAATAAATGATATTATAAAGTAGTCGGGTTCTTACATTCCTTCACAAAATAACTTCACATAATGTCTTGAGAAAATATTTTGAATGGAAAAAGAGCTAAAGGAATATTTGATTATTTAAAGAAAAAAATGATAATTAGATTTATGTACTTGTAGGTACACATGAATCAAGAATAATACTATGAAGGCCAAAATTAGAATCACAATACTTTATTCTAGTTAGTTGGTGAGGATTTTTATTAATTGGATTAAGTTCATGGGAAGAAGCCCATAAGCTTGCAAGCTTTGCCACAAGCTAAGCCTGCAAGCTCAACTCATAAGATCCAGCCCGCCTATTGTTTCAATAAGTAGCTGCAACGTCATTTCACTTAAAAGCAATTCTCTTAAGTCATTGTAATGTGAAGAGAAACCTAACCCTAAGAATCACTAAGACACTGAGCTGCCTATTCTCACCTTACTCTCTCTATCACCAATTCTCCCTAAGAATCACTGAGACATTGAGCTGCCTTCTCTCACCTCACTTTCTCTATCACCAATTCTCCAACGGGAAGAAATCTGAAGTGATGGTGTTGTTAAAACGACTATGAAAATAATCAATCATTGTTTGTACTGCTATTTGATGGAGCTTCTGTCAAGTCTTAATGGAAAAATTGCAATGGGCATCTCAAGTTTGAACATAAATCCTAGAAAGCTAGTTTGCTTCATATCTTCTATAAAGAGATGTTCTTGATAGTTCTAGAGTGCTTTTTCATGAAATTTAGTTAAAAGATTGAGAAAATATTGAAGCTTATACACTCACAACATTCTTCATCAATCTATAAAGAAAGCTTGAATCTTCAGTGATATTCTTATACTTTGATATTCTTATGAATATTCAATGTTAGATTAAGTTGTTTATGTGCTAATTAAATTCAGATTATTACTTGCACATAAACTTCTTTGTAAATTCTAAACCCTAACTTTGTGATAATTGGGAGTTTCATGATTAAAACTTGAATTGAGTTTGTATATCTTCAATTAGCTCTCTGATAAGCAATATTCCTCACAAATATTACACATTTGAGGACTTGCTATTGTACTAAGGTTGGTTCAACCTTTTCATTGTAACTGTGGATCATTTAACTCCTTGAGGAAGAGTTGGAAAGTATAGGAGAATGTTTTCTTCTAGCTCTGAAGTAAAGTAGATTTCAACCGGTTGGGTTAAAGGAAAAGAGGGTAGAAATAAGTGATAAGGGCCGAACCACCATGTAAACTTGTGTACATTTCTCTTGTCACCTACTTCCACCCTCTTCTCTTTCAACCCAACCGGTTGAAATCTACTTTACTTCAAAGCTAGGAGAAAACCCTTTCCTACACTTTCCAACTCCTCCTCAAGGAGTTAAATGATCCACGGTTACAATGAAAAGGTTGAACCAACCTTAGTACAATAGCAAGTCCTCAAATGTGTAATATTTATGAGGAATATTGCTTATCAAAGAGCTAATTGAAGATATACAAACTCAATTCAAGCTCTAATCATGAAACCCCCAATTATCACAAAGTTAGGGTTTCAAATTTACAAAGGAATGTATGTGCAAGTAATAATCTGAGTTTAATTAGCACATAAACAACTTAATCTAATAGTGAATATTCATAAGAATATCAAAGTATAAGAATATCACCGAAGATTCAAGCTTTCTTTATAGATTAATGAAGAATGCTGTGAGTGTATAAGCTTTAATATTTTATCAATCTTTCAACTAGATTTCATAAAAAAAGCACTCCAAAACTATCAAGAACATCTCTTTATAAAAGATATGAAGCAAACTAGCTTTCTGGGATTTTTGTTCAAACCTGAGATGCTTGTTGCAATTTTTTTGTTAAGACTTGACAAAATGTCCATCTAATCATAAAACCCCCAATTATCACAAAGTTAGGGTTTCGAATTTACAAAGGAGTGTATGTGCAAGTAATAATCTAAGTTTAATTAGCATATAAATAACTTAATCTAACAGTGAATATTCATAAGAATATCAAAGTATAAGAATATCACCGAAGATTCAAGCTTTCTTTACAAATTAATGAAGAATGTCGTGAGTGTATAAGCTTCAATATTTTCTCAATCTTTCAACTAGATTTCATGAAAAAAGCACTCCAAAACTATCAAGAACATCTCTTTATAAAAGATATGAAGCAAACTAGCTTTATGGGATTTTTGTTCAAACTTGAGATGCCTGTTGCAATTTTTTTGTTAAGACTTGACAAAATGTCCATCTAATCATGAAACCCCCAATTATCACAAAGTTAGGGTTTCGAATTTACAAAGGAGTGTATGTGCAAGTAATAATCTGAGTTTGATTAGCACATAAACAACTTAATCTAACAGTGAATTTTCATAAGAATATCAAAGTATAAGAATATCACCGAAGATTCAAGCTTTCTTTATAGATTAATGAAGAATGCTGTGAGTGTATAAGCTTCAATATTTTCTCAATCTTTCAACTAGATTTCATGAAAAAGCACTCCAGAACTATCAAGAACATCTCTTCATAAAAGATATGAAGCAAACTAGCTTTTTGGGATTTTTGTTCAAACCTGAGATGCTTGTTGCAATTTTTTTGTTGAGACTTGACAAAATCTCCATCAAATAGTAGTACAAACAATGATTAATTATTTTCATAGCCGTTCTGACACCACCATCACTTTAGATTTCTTCTCGTTGGAGAATTGGTGACAGAGAAAGTGAGGTGAGAAAAAGCAGCTCGGTGTCTCGGTGATTCTTAGGGTTAGGTCTCTCTTCACATCGTAATGACTAAAGAGAATTGCTTTTAAGTGAAACGACGTCACAGCTACTTATTGAGACAGCAAGCGAGTTAGATCTTACAAGCTTATCTTATGGGCTTAGCTTGTGGGTTGAGCTTGTAGGCTTAGGTTGAGGGTTGAGCTTGCGGGCTTCTTCCCATGAACTTAATCCAATTAATAAAGATCCTCACCAACTAACTAGAATCAAGTATTGTGATTCTAATTTTGGCCTTCATAGTATGATTCTTGATTCACATGTACCTATAAGAACATAAATCCAAGTATCATTTTTTTCTTCAAATAATCAAATATTCCTTTAGCTCTTTTTCCATACAAAATATTTTCTTAAGACATTATGTGAAGTCATTTTGTGAAGGAATGTAGGAACCTGACTACTTCATAATATCATTTATTGATATTATAATTTGCACACCTTTTACTTCCTTGGTGTTCAATATTGCACATAATCATATGAAAAACATTTTACAAACATTATATGCAACCAACATTTTGTCACAACAAAACACGCCTTTTTCTAACACATAAGAGTGACATAAGAAAAGGAGATTTTGTTAAATAGAACATGCATAGATATATACACATAGCCAATAGGTAGATGGTGACTATGGTGACCTTTGAGAGCATCATTGTAACTAAGAAAAATGCATTTCAAGAACCTCTATGTCAGTTTAGTAGATGCATAGTCCTATAAGTAAGGAAAATAGGAGCAACTAAAGACTCTAAGGTGAGAGTAGTTAAAAAGGTGAAAAAGGTAACCAAGAGTTGGCAAAGGATTTTGTTGATGAAACATATGGATGTATAAAAGGCCTTAAACTAGTACTTCTTAAGGAGTTTAGATTCAAATAACATTGCTAAACCAAGTTCCACAATATGTTTATGCTTTTTCTCAACTAAACCATTTTGCTTAGGGGTGTATAGGCAAGAAAGTCTATACTAAATGCCATGTTCTGGACATAAGAGTTCAAAGTTGTGTTGACATACTCTCCTCCTCCACCAGTTTGAAAAACAATTATATGGCTATCAAATTGTTTCTTAACAAGCATTTGAATTTTAACAAAAGCAGGAAAGACATTAGAGTTCTATTTTAGTGGGAAAAACCATGAGTAACAGATACAATCATTAACAAACAGAAAAAAAGTATCAAAAACCTTGAATAGACTACGTATGTGTAGGCCCCCCAAGGTCACCATGGACGTTTTCAAGAGGAAGATTGGACCTATATTGAGATACAAAGAAAAAAAGTTTACAACTCTTGTTTAAAGGACAAGAGTTATATAAAACATTTTTACTAGATTAAACTAAAATCCTTTTACGATGTTGGAGATACTTTAAAACTACTATTCTTGGATGGCTAAGCCATCGATGCCAAGTTATAAGATTGACTAAATAATGATGAGAAGAAAATAGTGCTTGAAATTTATTTGCAGGTAACATGTAAAGACCTTTATGTCTAAATCCTTATGCCAAGGTTCTAGGGTTCTATAGATTCTTTATGTAAAAAAAAAATTTCAGTGAATACAAAATAACATTGATAATCAGCAGTTCACCTGAACACATAGAGGAGATTTCTTTGAATTTATGGTGCAACCAACATTCCATGAAGAGGGAGGTTAAATTGAGTAGAAAATCATAACCAACATGACTAATATCCCAATGGGAACCATTTCCAACCTGAATTGTATCAGAACCATGATAAGGAAGATAGGAATGCAAATTACCTCTAGTGGTAGTTATGTGTGCATTGACTCCCAAATCTAAAATCTAGTCAACATTGTCAAGTTGGCTATTGTTAAGGTGCAAGGCAACTAACACTTAAGGAATCTTAAATAGATTGGTAGGCATGATAAAAAAAAAACTTGTAGCAATTAATGGCAAAATGGTCCTTTTTGGACCAAATCTAACACACAATGCTAGTTGGTGTATCTTGCTTTTATGAATTTGGTGGACACCTAGAACTTTACCATTTTAAGTGGAGAAGAGAAATCCACAACCATGTGAAATGAAAGAATGAGAAGAGTTGTTATTATTACCTTGTCCTCTTCCATTTGCTTTGTTGTTAGGTTGAGGTGTTTGCTAAGTAAAAAATGCATAAGAGTGGTCTATAAAATGATTAAAGTGAAAATAACAAGCATTAAAAGCCTAAAGTTAAGCAATGACATCCCCATGGGAACAAATAGGCGGATGAAACATTATAGTAAAAAAGAATTCATATTCCTTTCCTAATCCTTGCAAAAGTCTAAAAGTTTTGTCTAAATTAGAGAATGGCTTACCCATGACACTCAATTAATTGCAAAGATATTGAAATTCAACTAGATATATTATTGGAGACTTCCCATCTTTGATAAGACTATGAAGTTTGGATTGAATCTTGTATTCATGACCAATAGTTTGTGTTGGAATATATTTTAATGATATTAGAATATATTAACATTTTGACAATGAGAAAAATGGAATTATAATATAAGAAATATTATAATAATTGTTTGATTATCTAATAGTTTTTTATAAGGAAATTATAATATGAAAATATTACAATTGCTTATTTATTGATTTAAACAAGAAAAATAATGCAGGAGCATTTTGTAGGAAAATGGACTATTTAATGTAGCCTGCAGAAGCCTGAACCAACGAAGTCCAAAACACATGACTTAATGGCCCATGCAAACAAGCCCTAGCTATGCCTGAACGCACAAGCTTATGACTTGATCTAGTTTGCATGAGCAAGCCTAAAGATGTGCGGCCCATGTGCCTGTGACCCAGTCTAGAAGCACGACCCGCACCCATGACCTAGCTGCTTCTTGACCTAGTTAGAAGTGCAACCTAAGCAACCCACTAACAATGTCAAACCCAATTACAACCTAGCAAGTTTGATTCGTGTTCAACACCCAGCTACACCACAACTTGCCGATAAAATTTGCAGCCGACGACTACTCCATTCAAGCTAGAAAAGGGTTCATTCAAAAGCTAACAGAGAGTGGAAGATATCTGTGAAGAAAAATTAGTGATCCATTGCTCAGCAAAGATTAATTTGAAGAGATTAAGGTGTTTTTCGCAATTCGCAACCTAACCGCTTAAAAAAAAAATTAAAAGCAAATTGAAGAGTTTCTAAAGCCAAATCATGAGGCTTTTATAATTAAGAAGTTAATCTATCAATCAGTGAAGCACCTATGAAGAATTACTTCAAGATTGAAGAGGATTAAGTAGAATTCAAGTGTCCAGACTTGGTAACCCGTTTATACCTCTGTGAAGCTTTGAATTAAGAACTTAAAATTTGGATGAAACGGTGATATTTTTTAGCATGATTTTGAATGTGATTAAGATAGAACATAATCCCGTCTCCCCTATCTCTTATGAGCTTGAAAATAGATAGAGAAGAAGAAAAAGAAAGCTCTTAATGAGAAGAAGATGTGATCTTCTTTAGAGATGTCAAAATTGCTACTTTGAAGTGAGAGGACATTTGCTTTGAAGCTATTTAAGAGCATCAACTCACTGTTATTTGGTTGGTTAAAAATCAAAGAGAAAATAAGCATCTTTCAAGCAACTCATACTCCTCTCTTAAGCTCATCCAACTCATGAAATCGTTCTTCATTTTGGTGATTCTAATATGAGCTCATCACTACTTTGATACACTTGTTAGGAAATCAAATTGCTTTCTAATTCATATAAGATTTGAGTTGATTTTATACAAGTGAATAGTGCTAGAGTTCATGTGAATTTGAGGCTTTTGTCCATATCATTTTGTATTATGCATCTAGCACTTGTTTGAAACTTCTGAACTTAAATTGCATATCTTAAAGAAGTTGAGTTTGAAGTTTGTACTTAATTGTTACTTATTGTTTAAATTCTTGGGGAGAGAATTTATAACTGGGATTGAGGGAGTGGTTCTCCCTTGTAATCAATTGGTTAATTGATTGGAGAGTAACTCTAGCAAATTGTTGCTAAAGTGGGGTGGAGTAGGTGATGAGGTGGCTTGGGTCAAACCACCTTCCAAAAATACTTGTCTTTTTGTGATTGTGTTCTATATGAATTATTTACTTGTTGCCATAAAATTGATTCACATAGATAAAACGAAAAGACAAGAATTTTTGAGAAACCTAATTTACCCCCTTCTTAGGTTACTATAGGATCCAACAGTTTGCTTGATAAAATGATCACAGAGTGTGGACTAGAAGTTAGCAACATGATAGAGCTCAAAAGCAATTCCCATGGTTCCTCCGAAAGGCTACTAATGATCCAAGAGCGCACCAAATCATCACTTTGTTCCCATTACTCATAGGCAAGTTTGAGAACTTCCTTGTCATCATGGAGGAACGTGAGCGAGTGAGGAGAAATTGCACTAGTGGCAAAGCTAGTGAGACAATATGTTCGCATAAGGTAGCTTAGCTAAGTAGCCTAAGCTACATAACATTAAATTCATTGAGCCTTTACGAAACAAAATTGGCAATGTTTACCCTAGTGGTAAATGGATATGTAGGCTTGTCTTCTATAGGAGGAAGTAAAGCAGAGTAGAAGGCTCTAGCTAATGCCAAAAAGAAGAATCAAAACTAATCTAAATAGAGAGAATTGTCTTGAAGCTCTACTTCTATTACTTCAATTTAACTAGTTGTATTTATAGTTTTACATAAGGACAATATTACAACAATTAAACGGCAACATGGTTGGCTAGATAAGTTGTCTAAAAAGTTTACTTGGATAGTTATAATCAATTATGCTAATGTTGATGTTTGCATTGTTTGAGAGCTCAATTGATTGTTGTTTAGTTCAAAAATGTCTTGAGCAGAGACTTCTTTAGTCCGAAGTAGGGGGCTTAAAACACATTGACAATTGACCTAATTAGCAATCCAAAATGATAAAAAAGTTAGAGTGGGATATTGTTTATGTTCTACTTTTTTTCACGACTAATCAATTTTTCTTGTTATCTTATTTTTGTAATGAACATAAAGCACTCATCACTCCTAGAAACACACGTTAATATCATTAAGAGATTAGGACAACAGGATGAACTTAGATGTGTGTGTGTTATATATGCTAAAAATCAATTTTTATTGATTACATTGTTGTAAGCAAAAAATCTAATAAAATAATAGATCATTACTTGAAAAAGTTCCCAGTGTTTTGTCACTAAGCGCTTGGCTTGTTTTTGATCTTTACCATCGACTAATGATTGCGGAACTCCGAATAAATGAATAAAGTTTAGTTTATCCCTTCTTTATGAAGACGAACAGCATGAGCTTTGCAAGAGGAATCGTCTACGCACGTGATAGTCATAGATAGTGTCAGATCTTCAGAGAATGAATGGGTCAGATACTTCCTTTAGACGTAAGACGTTCCCAATTTTTCCCTACTTGGTGAGATGCGGTATCTAGAAAGAAAAATAAAAGAACAAACAACTTGGTTGGATCTCTTTGGGGTTGTGTGTCCACGTGCCAACTGCCGTTCTCCGGCTGGGTAGGTAGGTAGCTCAGACAGAGTGCATACGAAACACGGAAGTCTTCCAATCTGTGCGCGAGGATTGATGGTTGCCGGAAACAGAAAATGAATTACTTGTCATGGTTGCTGGTATTCGACTCTGACACATGGCAGCACGACAATCGACGTTCTTGGAACGAATTAATCTATGGGAGTTGACTCACGATCTTAAGAGTAATTAATATATAAATAAATATTTCCTTTTTCTGAGTTAACTTTTGTGAAAATATTGAACTTTATAATATTGTATCCTAGCAAGATCCTCTCTTAGTACTCAAATAAATATGAATATGGTATGGCTTAGAATCTAAATAATAAAAGTGGTACAACAAGATGATTTAGGTTGAACTATTATAATAAAGGAGGTGGTGTGTTAAATGTTAATGTAAAATTGTCCTACATTAATAAGATATGAGCTTATAAAGTAATTAATATGTAAAATTATACCCAATTTTTTTTCTTTAACTTTTATAAAATGATCAAACTTTCTAATACAAAGTAGTATAGTTAAACAAACAAGCGGTGCTCGAAAAAAAGTTAATGAAATCTCAAATAAATCATTTTGGTCTTTTTTTTATCTGTGTTTCAAGAAATCTTAATAACATGCTGTTTTTTTAAATATTTGTGAACATTATTCTACTGCATCCATCCTTGTTAAGGAGAACGTCAATGTTATGTCAATTTCACTCAAAGTATTAAAAAAAAAATGAAAAGCCAAAAAAATGAAATGAGGGTGGCAATCAACTTCTTTGTTTCGAGAGGTGTTGGGGCTTTCTTTTTCAAAAAAATTTCACGTGAAACCTGTTGCGATCCAATTGAAATGAGCTTGTAATAGCAATAGGTTTTAACTCTTTTGACTTATAGTTGGATTTGTAACAAAATCAATGAAAATATCTATTTTAAATTCCAACAAGATATTTAAAGCTGGTTAAAAAAAAAGTTAAAGTGGAAGTTGTTTAATGATAGATGAGAAATCATCGTAGTTTCTTAATTAATTTTCTTAAAATTTTATGATACCTGTTGGAGAATGCTCTCCCACATCGGACACGGGATGACCAAGTAATGGCCTTATTAATGACTGGGTCCTACCACTTTTTGCCTATGGGTTTTGAGATGGTCCCCCAGTCTTAACATGATATCAAAGCGGGTTTATGTCCTGAGCCTCCGTTGTGGTTAATGGGCTTCTCCCCCCTTCACCATCCAATAAGTTGAGCACCACTTCCATACTTGGTGGGCCAGCTTCGGGAAGGGAGCATGTTGGAGAATGCTCTTTCACATTGGACACGAGATGGCCAAGTAATGGCCTTATTAATGACTGGGTCCTACCACTCTTTGCCTATGGGTTTTGAGATAGTCCCCTAGTCTTAACATGGTATCAAAGCGGTTTTATGTCCTGAGCCTCCATTGTGGTTAATGGGCTTCTCCCCCCTTCACCATCCAATAAGTTGAGCACCACTTCCATACTTAGTGGGCTAGCTTCGGGAAGGGAGCATGTTGGAGAATGCTCTCCCACATCGGACACGGGATGGCCAAGTAATGGCCTTATTAATGACTGGGTCCTACCACTCTTTGCCTATGGGTTTTGAGATGGTCCCCAGTCTTAACAATACCTTCCATTAGTATTTGCTCACGTTGTTCGCATAAAGCATTTAAACACACAAAAACAAGGAGCCAAATTTTGTCATAAAGAATATCATAGGAGGAATTAATTAGTGATATGTCAAAAGTTTTTGATAGGCAAACACTGATGCAAATTAATTGAGAAATCTGCATTATATTGGATAAAACGTTTGATTGCAATGAAAATAAAAAAGAAATATAGAACTATTCTTATTATTTGGCTTACAAAAGAAAAAATAGAGTCTTATATATAGATTTACAAAATTCCTAACATGTTAGATTATGACTACCACTAAAACTAGCAATAACACTGTAACTGAGACTAATAAAACTAATAACAAAGTCATCCATATAAAATAAGATATTGATTCTGCCTACTGTTGTAATCCTCAACAACATGCTCCGCACTTGGCAAGCTCACTTATCAAATCTCCAAAAATGATGATTCTTTAAAAGACGAGAACTTCGAAATTTGATGATAAATTGGCAGAAATCTCTAGACAATGACTGAACACAGAAACTTTGACAACCTGCTCCTTATCCTGCCAAGAGAAAGAATTTTAAAAATGAGAAAAAGACATTGCGAAACCAGACGGCAACTACCGGTCTTTGGCTTGCATAAGAGCAGCCCCACGAAGGAACTTTCCAAGCAGAACAACCACACACGGACACTGGACGCGGGGTGCGAAACTTTTTTTTTTTTCCTTTTATTGTTTTTCATCTTTATTTCACTCGAAGGTAGGAATTAAGCACCTGAAGCTCCTTTCACTGAAATGGAAAAAAGGAAAAAATAGAGGATGTAGAAAGTTACATGACTTTTTGTTTTGTTTAATGAGTATAAGAATGATGTGGTCTTTATATTATATTTCGCTCGATTTGTTTATCAAAGATTGAACCATTATAGAGCCTATTACTAATTTTCAAATTAAGATAATCCAAAAGATGATGCTTAAAATTCATGAACGGCCATTTCCGAGTCTGGAACCGTGGTCCCATTGTCTCTACGTGCCACGTCTCTCCTTTCCGTAAAGGTAGCGTGGGGTCTTATTGCCTGGGCTCTGTATCTTTCCTCCCCTCCATCGCTTCCCACTGCCCCAAAAAGGATTCCCGAGGCGGATAGGAGCTCATAATTAGAGTTATCTTTCGACCTCCTAATTTCTAAAATATAAAAAATAGAAAGAGAGAACTGAGATCATGATTTTAATTTTAAAATGAAAAATAAGGAAAAATTTAATTCTTGGAAATAACTGAGTTCATTATTGTTGGGGCAAAGCACCTGAACACATATCCCACGACTCCACTGGGAAGGAGCCTATTGGTGGTTGATCCTCTGCGAGTTCTTTGTCGATATTTAAACAGAAATATAGTTGTTGTTTGCGACGAGCACTTCCCCCTTCTTCACGGACCTCGCAGCGGAAAACTGCTTGTCACGTTTGACTCTTTGTGTCTCTTTCTCTCTTCTCATCCCTAGTCATTGGATTGGATCAGCATGTCCGGCACCACCACTGCTGCCGAGCCCAATGCCGAGGAGGAGTCCGTCACCGTGCCCTTGCTCTCCGCGCAGCGATCGTTACCGAACTCCACCTCCCAAGTCGCCATCGTTGGTGCCAACGTCTGTCCTATCGAGAGCCTTGACTACGAGTATGTTCTAACTGCCTTCCTCTTCTTTTTCCTCTTCTTCTTCCTCTTCGTCCTTTTCTTTTAATTGTCAAATCGTAATTGCGTGATTGTGGTTCAGGATATTCGAGAATCAGTTGTTCAAACAGGACTGGAGGACCCGCGGGAAGGTCCAGATATTGCAGTATACATTCATGAAGTGGCTCTTGTGCTTTCTCGTCGGCTTAACCGTTAGCCTAGTTGGCTTCTGCAACAATCTCGCGGTCGAGAATCTCGCCGGCATCAAGTTCGTCTTCACCTCCAATATGATGTTGGAGAGCAGGTTTTTTTTTTTTTCCCCTTCTAATTTTTTCGCCTCAGTTCTCTTTGGTTTTATGGAAACTCTTCAATTTTGCCGATAAAGATAAATTTTAGGAAAATTGGAATTTTCACTCGTTTCCGGTTCTCTTCGATATGACGAGATTTATGCGGGTAATATGTTGAAGTGTTTGGCAAATCTGTGGCAGGTTTGGGATCGCATTTCTTGTATTTTCGGTCTCTAATTTGGTTCTGACTCTGTTTGCGTCTATAATTACGGCATTTATAGCACCGGCTGCAGCTGGATCTGGTATTCCGGAAGTGAAGGCATACTTGAATGGCGTGGATGCTCCTGAAATATATTCCCTGCGTACTTTGTTGGTTAAGGTAGCTATTTTCGGATTTCATCCTACCATGTTTTCAGTTTTCAGTAAGATTGGGGTCATGGGCTTGTTGATTTGTGTGACAAATTGTTTATTTACGATGTCAAATAAATGCAAGACGAATGATTTCCCCCAACTTTCTTGAGTCGCGTACGAAGTTTCCTGACTAAATCTGCTTGAGAGATGAGAAATATTTCTCAATACTCGGCAGATGTTGTCGCTGTGTTTCAAACGTGTGTTTTCCATTAGGAAGTCCACGGACCTTTAGAGTTTAGACACTTAAACTTTTGTATATTAGGCACTGATTGCGCAAGAGTTGTTTTGCTATTTAGTACCTTAAATACAATCTATGTATGCCACTATTTGGATTAACTTTCTGTTTTAGGCCATGATGATGATTCCTTCTCGTATAAATCTTTTTGTTAGACATCAGGAGTTCAAACTTTACCATACATCAGGCTCCTGAGTACTTGGTACATTTTTCAAAATTCATAGTTAGCTTTCAGAAACACATATGTCATTGTTTTGGAGGATATCAAGAGTCTCTTTATTGTGTGCTCTATAAACAGATAATTGGCAGCATTTCTGCGGTTTCATCATCACTACTTGTGGGAAAGGCAGGGCCAATGGTCCACACTGGTGCATGCATTGCCTCGCTGCTCGGTCAGGGCGGGTCAAAGAAATACCGTTTAACATGCAGATGGCTACGTTTTTTCAAGAATGACAGAGACCGGCGTGATCTCGTAACATGTGGATCGGCAGCTGGAATTGCTGCTGCTTTTCGTGCTCCTGTTGGTGGTGTGTTGTTTGCTCTCGAAGAGATGTCATCTTGGTAAGTTAGCATATTTGGCCAATCTCCTGTATTCTGCCTGTCATAGTGACTTAGTCTATGTTTATATTTTCATGTGATTATTTGATTTGGTCAAAAACTTATCAATATTTCCTTGATGGTTCATAATTTATTTTGCTAATTATTTGTGTTTGTGCTGGAAAAAGCTTATGTTATTGGCACTTTGACAGCATCTAAAAAATTGGAAAATTTATTTGAAGACTTAGAAACGTAACAGTTATGCAAACACAGCAAGCATGCTACAATGAATTATACCAACATGCAAAAACACTATTAGTCTTGGGTAGTTTCATGTCTTTAAGTCACCTACCTGATAGTGTAGTTGGAGCTTAAGGGTGATCCTCACCTGAATGGTGGGGGTTTGAGTTACCCCGAGTTCCCTTTTACTTAACTATATAAAAAAAGGAGATGTCTTTTAGTCGAGTCTTACGTGGGAAGAACTGGAGGGCTCATGAACCTAATGAAACTCTGAACTTCTTAGCCCACTGTAAGGTAATGATGTGTAATTACCGCACGGTCTTAAAATGTCACTGGGAAATGAATGCTTTTTTCCTTTTCTTTGTTCGGGGGTGTGGATAGTCTTGGCTTCTGGTCAACATGTATTAAATGCTAACACTATTGTCAACCAGGAATTCTCATTGTTTGAGCACTTACACTTGTCATGGCCTTATCACAGATGTAGTAAATAATGTGAAAATGTCCCATGGTGCAGCTGAAAGGATGAATTTCTAAAATTAAAGTACCTACTTTTCCTTATTATATGCAGTACTGAGATTTGTTTCTACAGGTGGAGAAGTGCCCTTCTTTGGAGAGCTTTCTTTACAACAGCTATTGTTGCAATTGTACTCCGTGCTTTCATTGATATTTGTTTAAGTGGCAAATGCGGGCTGTTTGGTACCGGGGGGCTGATAATGTTCGATGTGTATTCAGAAAGTATTTCATATCATCTTGAGGACGTGCCTCCTGTACTTGTCCTTGGAGTGATTGGGGGCATCTTGGGTAGTTTATATAATTTCCTTTTGGATAAGGTTCTCCGTTTGTACAATCTCATCAATGAGTAAGCATTCCCTTCTGCGTTTTTATGTTTGCACTATTCAAATGTTGCAAGAACATGGTGAAGTTGTACTTGCCAAAATCAGTCTTCTATTTTAATCTTTTTCAGGAAAGGCATTTTCTACAAAATTTTTCTTGCTTGCTGGATCTCCATCTTCACATCCTGTCTTCTTTTTGGATTACCATGGCTTGCATCTTGCCAAGCTTGTCCATCGGATGCATCTGAAGCCTGTCCTACAATAGGCCGCTCTGGTAACTACAAGAAGTTCCAATGTCCTTCTGGTTACTACAATGATCTTGCAAGCCTTATTTTTAACACAAATGATGATGCTATCAGAAATCTTTTTAGTAAAGGTACTGATTCAGAGTTCCAAGCCTCTTCAGTACTCATATTCTTTATCACATGCTTTTTCTTAAGCATCTTCAGCTATGGGGTTGTTGCTCCTGCCGGGCTTTTTGTACCTGTTATTGTTACTGGTGCATCTTATGGACGTTTGGTTGGAATGTTAGTTGGTTCAAACTCTAATCTTAATCATGGCCTTTATGCTGTGCTTGGTGCTGCTTCCTTTCTTGGTGGGTCTATGAGGATGACAGTTTCTCTCTGTGTAATTATCCTAGAACTTACGAATAATCTACTATTGCTGCCATTGATAATGCTGGTGCTTCTTGTTTCCAAGACTGTAGCTGATGCTTTTAATGGCAATATCTATGATCTTATTATGAAAGCCAAGGGGTTTCCTTATCTTGAGGCTCATGCTGAGCCATATATGAGACAGCTGACGGTAGGTGACATACTCACAGGTCCACTGCAGCTCTTTAATGGCATTGAGAAAGTAAGTAATATAGTGCATGTTCTTCGAAGTACAAGGCACAATGGCTTCCCTGTAATTGATGAGCCTCCACTTTCTGAATCCCCAGTTCTGTTTGGTATAATCTTACGAGCTCACCTTCTTACATTATTAAAGAAGAGAGCTTTCTTACCGAACCCAGTGCCATCAAGGACTGATGCCTTAAAGCAGTTTTCGGCAGAGGATTTTTCTAAAAGGGGTTCAGGAAATGGTGACAAGATAGAAGAGATTGAAGTCACTGAGGAAGAGATGGAAATGTTCATAGATTTACATCCTTTTACTAACGCTTCACCTTATACTGTCGTGGAAACAATGTCACTGGCGAAGGCTCTCATACTTTTCCGGGAAGTTGGTTTAAGGCATCTGCTGGTGATACCGAAGATCTCTCGTGTAAGTATTTGCCTCATTTTGCCTAATTTTTACCCCTTTTGGGGAAGATGAGGCAATCCAAGACAACTGCTGGTTATAAATTATAGTAGAATTAGTGCACAACTACATGGGCTGCAGCTTAATTTGATGATGTTATGCATTTGTTTGCATAGCTCTTGTAGTGTAGTGTAGGCTATTCTGTCAGTAAGCATGTGCAACTTAGATTATTTGTAGATTTCTGTTGACTTTTAATTCTTTTCTCTCGACTGGAAATTGCAAACCTGGAATGATATCTTTAATTATATATATTAGTCTTCCTCTGCTTATTTCAGTTCATTTTGAATATCTGTGAATTTTTCTGGAAAGTTAAATCTTCTTTTTCTTTTCTCCACTTTTTGCATTAGTTTGCCTTGGCAGTCATCTAGTTTCATGTATTTCTGTGCTAAATTTAACTGTTCCTGGTAGTTTCTATTTGAGTTTAATAGGCCTTCTCATGCTATAGCTGGATTGGCTGATATCTACATGTAGTAGTGAATAGATTGACTGAACTCTATTGCTTGTATGGTCCTGAGGATTCTATATTTCTTCTAACTCAAGTACTCTTAAATTGTTTTTCTGCTGTAGTATTTCATTTACTATGTGCATCTAAATGCCATGCTTTCTGAATTGCAGGGATACCCCGTGCTGGGTATACTGACAAGGCACGATTTCATGGCAGAACACATATTAGGTTTGCACCCGCTGCTGGTACGGAGCAGGTGGAAAAGATTACGAATACGGTTCCCGCCTCTGTGGAAAATCTTTTAGGTCATCCCGGAATATTAGAGAATTGCCATGTGAATGAAGTTCGTAAATAGCCTTTTGGAGTTTTACCGCATTGTTAATGAGCCGGTCTTTTCCTTCTTTTTCCCATATCTTTTTGGAGTTAGGGTTGAAGCGAGCCAGGTAAGGACAAATCATGTTCAATAACCATTATCCTCAATTGGTAGCATAATAGGGTGGGTAAAGTGATTGTTTCATGTACCATTACTTGTGACAATTGTCCCAGTATATTAGTACTGCGTTTTTACGGATTTTAACTTGAATATCTGTTCAATTCCAAGCATTGATCAGTGGATCACTGAGCATTTTTAATGGTCTTTTAGAAGGCAGTATACGGTTGACAAATTCGTCATAAGCTTAAATCTTTGCGTCATTCTTATTATTTTTCTACGCAGTAAAGGAGAATATTGTAAGCTGTGCCTTTCCGCCTTTTTAGTTCGCCTTTTTAATGAGTTTCCTTTATCAAATCAGTCATTTGGGACAACGGAGATATTTCAAGTTAATACCATGCTGTCACAATGGAATTTACCATTTGGTGGCTACAGCAAAGATAGGATAGTTGGCATATTAATTTGCATGTTGAAACCTCCACGTGAAGTGCAGCTGTTGATTAGAATGTTCCTGTGCCAATTAGAAATGAATTTCCTCCAGTGACTACATCTGATTCCATATATTGGAGGCATTGCCAATTCTGAATAATGACGTAATTTTTATTACAAGTGTTTAAGGAGAGACTAATTTACACCTAGAGGACCATCAAGTGTACAAATCGCTTACTCCTTTTTATGGGTTCGGTTGGTCTTAAATTGCTCTAATAAAGTTTAAAGCCTTAACAACCCACTTCGCGCCAAATTGAAAAGGGTTCAGAATCTACTTAGATTTTAACGACATGGCATTCAGTGCGTATGGGGTTCATACACTCTTTCCCCATTATTTTTATCAAGTGGCAGTTTTATGCGTCAACCAACCCAAAACAATTGCAGTAATTACAAGTTGTGTCTCGTGGCAGCAGATGCGGATGCTTCAAAAGAGGTATGGATGTCCAAATATTACACTAAAAATCAATTACAATATGCCTTTGATGACTTGCTAAATGGATTTAATAAACTGAATGAAAGTTTTGTGAAATTGAAAACACTGTGAAAAAGAACCTAAAAAACTAAGGGAAAAGAGTGATAAAACAGATAAAATCTCTATGTGAAAACATGGGAATGTTGAACCTTAAGAAAGAAAACGTGGATTTTAGGTACGAACTTTTAGAACTTTTAAAACACGGAAATTAGAAAAGAGCACTTAACACTCGTTGAAAAACTTAAAAATATAGAAGAAAGCTTAAAGGAAGCTAATTTAGTTCTAGATAAATTCAGGGGCAGCAAGATGTTAGGAAGAATAATAGGGTCATTCTTGGGTGATGGGGACTACAAGTTTCGTGCATTAGGGGAAGCTGCAGAGATAGTCAATTATTTGTTTTCCTTGCCGTACTACGAATTTCAATTTCTAGAGACAAGCATTTTAGGTATAACCAACTCATCTACCTCTAAATACAACATTTTAATTGAGTGTTAACCCTACAATTAGATCTCCTACCACCCAAATTGATCACCATGCATTTTTGTATCAGTGAGTGAGTGCACACTTCTGGATATGTATGCACGAGAGAGAAAGAGAGAGGGGGAGTGAGAATAATCAACTAGCCAGGTCCTTACTCTGTGCAAACAAAGCATTTCTGGCATGCGTATATCAATTGGGCAAGTATAGGCTCCCAATATATCCAAATCTAAAACATAGTATGGTTGCTCACCAATGGAGGTACTCCATTAGGTTAAGATCACTCGGATTAGGTGCATCAGGGTCCACCATAACCTACAAGGGAAGTGATCATATCTTTGATATCAAGAACCTAAAGAACTAGTGAACTATGGGCAACTAGAAACTTAGAAGTAGAGGAGGGATGTAGCCGAGAAAGAAGTACAAAAGAAAAGATTATGCCATTTTTTTAGTCTAAATAACAAGTGAATCATTAGACTATTTTGTACTATAAACCTTATAATATAAAACATATATATATATAGTAGCGGAGGGATGTAGTAGAGAAAAAGGTACAAAAGAAAAGATTATGCTATTTTTTTAGTCTAAGTAACAAGTGAATCATTGGATTGTTTTGTACTAAAAACCTTACAATATATATATAATTCATGATTTTTCTTTTTAAAAAAAAAGGAAGAGGCATTCGTACTTTACTAGTGTGTTGAAAATTCATAGAACCTCTTCAGGTTGACAACTTTAGAGGGTTTTAACTCATAACCATTATGAACCCCTATTATTGTAAGTAACCCTAAGAGAAATGGAACTTGTGAAGTGGTCCAAAACATCTACTATAACACACCTAACAACTAGAGGCCTGCCCCTAGGCATGTTGAAAGTTTTGTTTGCTAAAACTCCAAAAAGATGGCTTCTTATATATTCTATTCTTTAACTTAGATTTTATCCTTTAGCTTATATTCCATATTTTAGCTTAAATTTTTTCCGCTTATATTCTCTATTTTTTTGTTTTTCATTTTTCATTTTTCATTTTCTCTCTCTTGGTGGCACTTTCCTCTTTCCTCCCTTTTTTTGTTGGGTAGTGCGTGCTCCACTTTCTCGTTTTCTTTCCTCTTTTTATTTTGTCTTGTTGCACCCTACTTATTCGTGACTGTTTCTTTCTCCTTTTCATTTGTTTTTGTCTTTTTTCCACATCCCACCTTTCCTTGTTACGTTACAACCACTTCTATTGCTTCCAAAATTCATAGTGATGCTATTACATCCTTTCAAAAGTGTATCCAAGTTTTATATTTTGGTTAATCCTTTTATTCATGAGTTATTACGGTCCCCAACACCCTCTTGTCATAGACCATGCTAGGCTATCAACATTCTATGTAGTTAAAAATAAGAAACTACTTGTCAAAGTGAAACGGTTAAAAAAAGATGAAAAACAAAACTACACACTAGGACACCTTCGCCCAATGGTAGGCCAAGATGGCTTTGGACCTTTTGGTCTTAACTTCTATGTGTAAAAACAAAACTATATTAGTTTTCTTTCTTTCTTTCTTTCTTTCTTTCTTTCTTTTCTCTTTTGTAAGGTGTAGCTTTCTGAACTTGGCAAGTGCCTTTAGCTTTACTATAAATCACACCAAACTTCACTTTCTCCAAGTATTCAAGCAAGGGACGGTTTTGCAAGACTCTTGTACCCTAATGCATCTTTATATTTCATGAAAACTTGAAGCAATATCGTTTGGGTCTCTCAGTTTCTATCATTGTGGAATCTTACTATTAGGGCATTAAATGGCTAGTATCACTTTTTGTACTTCTCATAGGGTTTAGGTATGACTCTTCGATCTTGGCAAAAACTTGTTCATAGGTTTTTAAATGCAAGGAAATATATTGAATAAGTAATATAATGATGAGAAAGTATCGTCTCATAAAGATTGTTGATTACTAAACTAATTAATTCTTAATGATGAATTAATTCTAAAATTTATTTAACAATTCAAAAGAAAGTTGATAATAAATTAAAACAGAAGTTCAACACTAAATAAAGTTAAATCCAAATAAGAAATATCAATATGAAAAATATGTTAAAGTATATGATTTCACCATAACCACTAGATATGAATTTCAACGATTTATGCCTACAAGAACAATAGTATTTATGTGATGGCAAAATTTTTTGATTTATTTACTATCTTATTTTTATGTATAACAAATCTACTTAGTTTATTAATTTACTTTATCTCTATGTGAATTGAAATAAAAAAAAAGTGTATTAGAATCTATGAGTATTGACCACTTTATCACTAAAAGCCATAAAAAAAAAACTATGATATATGTCTATCCATATTTAATTCATAAGCATCTACATATTATCATCTCTTAGTCTCAAACATGCACATCAAATCATTCAAATGGTGGCTATTAGGAATATTGCTATTCCATTATTATTTTGATGATGATAAAAAGGAAAAAGGGAATATTTCATGGAAGTATATTTTTTATGTGAAAAATATTTTAGAACTAATGTATAAATATCCTTCATGGTTTAATGTGGAAAATGAATATAATAGATAATGGTAAATGAATTATAATATCAAATAATGATATTATTTGATATATTTGTTAAAGAGTTATCAAAAAGAAAAATGAATTAATATTCTTGTTATTATTTGTCTTATAAAAAAATTAATTTGTGAATTTTCTTGTATGAAAAATGTTCCAAGAAAACTCCAAAATGATTAATCTAAATTTGGTTTAAATGGAATGGTCCATTTATTGTACAATCCAAATTGGTGAGCCCAATTGACAAGAAGCCTAGCATGATGCATGACCCAAATCTATAAGTCCAAACCCACTTTGTAGGTGTAACGCAGTATGAGATTTACCTACATGACCATGACCTAGAAAGCATTCCAAATCCAGCTCCACAACTTGCTTTGTGTAAGGCCTATCATGACCTAGAAGCATTAAGCACGACCTACTTTTTGTGACCCATTTCTCTTTATGCGACCTGATTGAAGAAGTGTGAAACCTGACTCAACCCAGAAGACCATCAATAATGACGAGCACTAGCACAACCTAGGATGATGTCAAAAATCCCTACAAAAAGGTCTCTTGATAGGCAGAAAATTAGAATAGTTTAGAGATTCAAAATGACTACTTCTTAAAGTTCAAAAGAAATAGGTCAAAGATATAAATAGCTTGATTCTTTACTACTCTCTTTGGATACACACAATTTCACTATGCATAGAAAAGAAAAAAAAATGAAGCTTGTGAAGCTTTGGGATTTCTTTGAAGATCTTCAGTGAAGTGCTCTATTGATCTTACACTTTGTGAAATTTATTGTGAATGTGGTTGTGTATGTGTTGATTGAACATTGCATAGGATTGTGCACATATATTTGCTTGTAAATTTGGGACCCTAACTCTATTATCATTTTGGGGTTTCATAATTAGGGCTTAATTTACTATTTGTTATCATTAGAAAGCCCTTAGTTTAGCAATTTCCCATACATTTTATATCTTAAAGGAGTTTCTTGAACTTGTACAAGGTTGAAGAAACCTTTGTGTTGTAATTGATGTGTATTGAAGCATACATTGTATTGTTCTCCTTCAGTAGAAGGGTTGTAAGTTGTGAGAGAATATTTTCTTCTAAGTAGTGAGTAAAGTAGACTTCAATTAGTTTGATTGAACAAAGCATATGGTGGATGTAGATGCAAAGGTTGAATCACCATGGTAAAATTGTGCCTTGTGTGTGTTGTTTGTTTATACTTTATTTTCTAACTTAACACCATACTTGTGTGGACAACAAAATTTTTAGAAAGGCTAATTAATTAGAAAACCAATTCAACTCCCACTCTTGGTTTGCCATTATATCTAATAATTGGCAGCATGAGCCAAGTTCTCTATTAAAGGTTTAATATCCTATAGTAGATCCTTATAAAGGCATTAAAAAAAGATGTAGCTATTACAAGGTTTAACACACAACCATGGTTTGAGGGCATCAAATATAGACAATGGAAACACTTAATACAAGTGTTTATTGTAGGTCAAGATCCAAAAATGTAAAAGGTCATTAGAAAGGGTATTACAATGCCTTAAACTAATGATTGGAACAAAACTAAGGCTAAGGCTATAGGGTTAAATGCTAAGGCTATCAACATGATATATAATGGGCTGAGAGCTCATGAGTTTAACAAAATGTCTTCTGGCCTCACTAGTAAAGAAACATGGAATACGTTAGAAGTCATTTATGAAGGTACTAAAAAAGTCAAGTATTCCAAAATTACTATGCTTATACATGATCATGAATTGTTTACCATGAAAGAATCTAAAAATATTAGTGAAATATTTGGTAAATTTATTGAAATTTTTTTTGAACTTAAACTACTAGGTAAGACATATACAAATGAAAAAATGGTTGAAAAAATGCTAGTGCTTTTACTTGAAAGTTAGGATTCTAAGAAGCACATGATTTAGAAAAATTGAGCTTAGATGACTTGTTAGGGTCACTAAAGACTCATGAAATGCAATTGATGAGAAGAGAAAGAGAAAAACAAACTAGAAGGTTCATTGCTCTAAAGGTAAATATAGAGAAAAATGAAAAATTAGATTCTGATAATGAAGAATTTGCCATGTTAGCTAGGAGATTTAGAAGATTTTTTAGGAAAGAAAAAAGTGGAAATGTTGGACAATTTAGGAGGAAAGAAATGTATAAAATTAGAGATAATTCATGCTTTGAATGTAGAAAACATGGATATGTTAAAGCTGATTATAAAAAGAAGGCTATGATTGCTGCTTGGGATAATGAAGATTCATCTTTGGATGAAGAGAAATAAGAAGAAGTGGTAATCTTTGTTTAATGGTGGCTGTTCGGTGAAATTCTAAATGCAAGTGAACATGTCGAACAAGTAATATAATGATAAGAAAGATATCGTCCCACAAAGATTGGTGATTACTAAGCCAACTAATTACTAATGGTGAACAACTCCTAGAAGTTATCTAACACATTTAAATGATAGATGATAGATTAACTAACTAAATCTAAGAAAACTAAATATATGAAATATGTTAGAGCATATGATTTTACCATAATTATTAGGTATTAATATTGATTATTTATGCTTGCAAAAGGGATAATATCTAAGTGATGGCGAAACTTCCTAATTTATTTACTATCCTATGTCTAGGTGTAGCAAACCTACTTAGTTCATTAATTCACTATATCTCTATATGTGAATTGAAACAAACTAAATGCCTTAGGATCTATGAACATTCCCAGTTTACACTGAAAGCCACACAAACAATATGGTATATGTCTATCCATATTTAATTTATGGTTACAAATTACAAGAAGCAACTGCATATCATCTCCTGTCAGTCTCAAACATGCAAATCAGATCATTTAAGTGGTAGCTAATCACTTAAAAGCATTAAACACCGTAATATGTAACTTCACATAAACAAAATATCTTGCAAAACATAATAATCATAAGATTCATACCATCATAATTAGGTTACATCATTGCTCTAACAAAATTAAACTAAAACATAAAGAAATAATAATGAAGAATAGTAATAAGAAATAAAGAAGGCATCTTGAATCCAAGAACAAGAAGTCTGTCACCCTTTTTGTCTTCTCTTCAAGAAAACCTTGAATTCCTGGCCTCTCTCTTGAGTTGTGCTCAATTTTCTCCTTCCTTTCTTTTGCCTCTTCTCTTCTCTTAAATAGGGATTAGGTTTAGACCTATCTCCTATCCTAGTAGAACTGGGTTTTAAAGACCTAAAACAATTGGGTTTTGAACTCCTAAATTAATTGGGATTTAAATTCCTTACATGACTGGGTTTTTTTATTTATTTAGAAAACCCAACAACAATAGAAAATCTAATAACAATCATCCAAAGCCCAAGCCCATCTTGATTCTCTTGATCTTGATATTATGATTTTGCCACACAATAAGCATCAAGTTCTCTATGTTCATCTTTTTTCTCCTTGCCTCCTTGTGCTACATAAACAAGATAAATTTAGATAAATAAAGAGGAGTTCAAATGTTTTCTCACAATTATTAAAGTTATTTATTACCTAAAATAGGTAAAATAACTCTATAAAAATAGAGTTATCAGTGGCAGCAACCATTGAAGAAGAAGATTTTGAGGTTAGTGATTCTAACCTTGTAAATGATGCTGATTTTGATATAGAAAGTGCACTCAATGAGTTGTTTGAATATGCAAATAAAATGAAAAATAGATATAGAAAAATGAAAGAAAAAATTATATCTATAAAATTTGAAATTGATGGTGTGAAAGATGTTTATGAAATTCCTGCATATTCCTTATATAAGAATCATCATATATTTGAAAATGCTTCACAAAATCATATGTATGCTTTATGAATGGTATATATTCTGACCTAGGTAAAAAGAATGATGATACGCTAAAACAAATAAACTCTTTGAATGAAATTTTTTTCTAGCATGCAATATGAAAAAGACAAACTTGAATGTTAACTAAAGAGATCAAGTTTGATAGTAGAAAATTTGAAAAAAATGAAGAAACAATATGAATTAGCTATTTGTGAAAAATTGAGCATGAAATTTGAAATTAAAAAGCTTAGGGAAACAATCTTACATCATGAAACAAATTTGAGACTGAAAATAACTTGTCTACATGTTTTGATTTGGATGAAAAGCATAAGCATATGAAAAATGAAATTGATTCCTTAACTAGAAAGCTGTCAAATGTTGAATGCTTAAGAGAAGAGCTTGAAAACAAGTTAGATAGGTCAACACATTTGCTGAGTAACTTTGCTAATGGTAGTGCCATGTTAGAAAAGATATTCCAATCACAAAAAGGCATGTATGACAAACTTGGTATAGGTTAATGATCAAATGAGAGTGCAAAATCTTTTACTAAATTCCTTGAAAGGAAAAATAGCATGAATCCATTGTATGATAAAGGTTCTTACAGCATTGGCATAGGCACTAGATGTCAACAAGCAAGCATTAAAGGAAAGATTGTAAACATTTGATAACATTGTTGCCAACCTTCATGGCAATGTTACCAACCTCTGTAATGATGTTATTGTTGGAAAAAGAACATGTTCCATGATAATGTGTTTTAATGTGACAATATTTGTTAGTAAATGTATATAAATGTTTTCATATTTTGATGTGAAAAATAAAATTAAAGGAAGTAAAAGGTGTAAATTATAATATCAATTAATGATATTATAAAGTAGCCGGGTTCCTACATCTTTATACAATATTATTTTTCAAGTTGCAAAAAGAAAATTCTTAAGCAAAGAGAAAATATTAATTGCATAATGTTCTATATATAAGAAAGATTGATGTTGGAATACTTTTGTAGGTAAAATGGATTGATAAGAAGCAACCCAACTCGTGTGACTTTTGAGTCTAGTCCAAGGAGGAATGTCCATAGAAGAAGTCCAGTCCATATTTGTGAAGTCCATGAGTGGACAACCCAAATGAGGAGTGTGCAACCCAAATAGAAATGTGACATAAATTAAAAGATTTGGGCCTGGAAGACATATGCACAACTCGAATAGAAGTGTGACCCGAATTAAAAGTCTAAAGCCTGCAAGACATAAGCTCAACTTGAGAACATATGTGACTTAGCTTCTCTCAACTTAATTGAGATTGTAAGCTTGGTTTTGAGAAGTTATCCTCTCTGCAACCTAAAAACATAACTTCAATAAGAAGAAAACCAAAAGAGTCAAAATGACTACTCTGTGTAGAAAAGGTGCAATTTTGTGATGATTGAGAGTTTGTATCAAAGCCCTAAAAGCAAAATGATGGAATAGCTTTACTCTCTAAATGGGAAAGAGATACTACAAAGTTAGATTTGGTAGAAAACCTTAAATCAGCTATTCTCTCTTTGATTTGTTATAAAAGCTTCTTGTATGATTCTATTAATAAAACAAAACAAAAACAAGATCATTTGAAGCTTTAAGATTTCTGTGAAGATCTTCCGTCAAATTCTTTATTGATCATACTCTTTGTGATTATGCTAGTGTATATTCTTGTTTATGTGTTGATTGAACTTTGATTACTATTGCGCACATAAACTTGATTGTAAATCTGAAACCTTAACTCCTTTATATTTTGGGTGTTTCATCATTAGAGCTTTGATTATTACTTTATATTTTTAGAAAGCTTATTAATCAGCAATATCACTCACAAATTACACATCATTGGGGATTTGCTTTGTAAAAGGTTGAGAAAGCATTTATTTGTAATCTCATAGTGTTATAATCCTTTGAAGAATGGATTGTGAAGGTTAGGAGAATGTTTTCTCCTAGTTAATGAGTAAAGTGGACTTCAATCGGTTGGATTGAAGGAAGAAGAGGGTGTACGTAGGTGTAAGGGCCGAACTACCATGGTAAAATTTGTATTTGTGTGTGTTGTTTGTTGATGTTCTCTATTTCTATTTAGAAAACAAGATTATAGTTTTAAAGCTTAAAAACCAATTCAATCCCCTTTCTTGGTTAGCCATTACACTTAACAATTGGCATCGAGAGCCAAGTTCTCCATTTAAAGGTTTAACATCCTAAAGTAGATCCTTATAATGGCATTAGAGAAAGGTGTAGCTATTATAGGGTTTAATAAACCACCACTGTTTGATAGCATCAACTATATACATTGGAAATAATTATTGCAAGTGTTTATTACTGGTTAAGATCCTAAAGCATGGTAGGTCATTAGAAAGCATACTACAATGCCTGAAATTGCTATGATCAAACTAGCCACCATCTAATGGAGTTCATCCACTCTCCCATAGACCCAACCCACTTCTAATGACAAATTTCTTAGCCTCCCTTCTAGACAACCCACCTTCAACTCTATCTAACCCCCACGATAGTCTATCTGCCGATTGAACGACTCTAATACTAGATGTTTCTAGTCAGAGAGAACGGCTTGTGCAACAGATCTAGAACGTGTGTTTGGCAGATCAAAGACAATATCCTCAAAAGGATTTAGACAATTCTGACCGCTACACGAAATGGTGAAAGATTGGCAATCATTTTGCAAAGGAATCGACTGATTTGGATTCAAACCAGAATCCTAAACCAGAACACAGTTCATACAAGAGAAACAACGACAACGCTTCCCCGATCTATTTTCCCCCCAAATATTTTCCCTTCTCTAGTTTTTGGGCTGGGCCTTACAAAAACAAATAAGGCACAAAAGACTACAAACAATACAGGCCATAAAATACTGCAACAAAATACATCTAAACCGGGTCCAAGGCCCACCTACCCACACGCTTGTTACACTTTCCTTGATTACGTAATATACCTTTTGAAAAAACTACCAACGACTTGGTTTATAAACTTAGTCTTACTAGACTTTTGGGACTTTCTAATTATCAGGACTTATCAAAGTCCTTGATAATTGTCTCGTTAGTGCTAATAATCCTTCTCTCATTGAAGGAGCTTGAGGACGAAGAAAACCCCAGCTAAGTTTATCTTTGTACCTACTCTCTTCTACCTACGTTCTGACAATAAACCAATGCAATTATTGCCTCTCACGGACTTACGGCCTGAACAACGCTGGCAATTAACGCGCAGCAAATTAAAGCAGAAGCAAAACTAAGCATAAACAATACATCTTTATGCCATGACTCCGATACCACAAATAGATAAGTTTTAAACACACCTAAATAGCCGAATATAGCTCACAAATATTACTCACAAGCTGAAAACGAGTTTAAGTTTGACTCGTTTATTAAACAAACTGAATTCAAGTTGAGTATATCCTGAATAAACTTGAATTATTTACAAATAGCTCAACTCATTTACAACCTTACATGTGAACCACATTTGCTAGCCCCAATTTCCACTAGGAAAAGACTACAAGGAGTGTACGGTTATGAAATTTTCTGTAAAAGAGATTTTGGAGCACCCAAATCTCTAGAATTTCATAATATTGGCTTTGGCGATTTTCATGTTACCATTGAATGCTTCAATTATATTATTTTTTTGAATTTCTTTTTCGTGAGGAAAAAGTATTCTACTCTAATCAATTTGTCTAGGTTAGTGTATGATTGAGTTGTGTTATTATTGATCCTTTGCAAGGTAATCCTTTTGAAACCGCTTGAAATTGTTTTAATTTTATAATCTAGAATAAGACTAAGTTGTGACTTAACAAATAAAAAATGAGAAGAATAACACATACTGACACCCACCTATACCTGGCAAGCATGCTCTTTTTTCCTTGGCATCCACCAAGTTTTAAAAAGAAAAAAAGAACACTAACTAAATAAATAAATATTGGAGTTGTAAGAATCTTTTGAAGAGCAAATCTATGGTTCAACCCTTTTAAGATGGTAAAAATTAAAAATCAGCATTTCACCAACATGACTGCGTTGACATCTGTCCAAAGTGTTAGCCTAATTTTTAATTAGGCTTTCTTTAAGTGGGCTATATTAAGTTGGTCCATGAGTTCTAGAATATGGACTGGCTAGTGTGGGTTGTGGCTAACCAAATAGGGCCATGATGAGTGGGCCTATTTGGTGACACATAAGTCTAGGGCTAGGGCTAGGTCTTGTCCTCTAGCTTATAGTATTTAAGCATACTTTTCAGAGCATTAGGGTTAATGAGAGGCTTCATTCTAACAAGCCACAACCCCTTAGGTTCTCTTATTGAGCCAGTGCTTTCAGAATGATAATAAAGGATATTCACCTACTTGGAGATTAAATTTCGCATTTGTGGATATTCATAAGGGATAAAAGTATGGTGCATATTTTATTTTTGATCTAATTATATTTATTTGGTGTTTTAGATTTGACTATGTAGATCCTGAGTTTTGATTTCAAAGGAGATTGATTAAATTTCTTACATGTGGTATCAGAGCGGTCGTAGATTGGGTCTAAAACCCAAATTTTTCATTTTTGTTGGGTTTCCTTTCGTTGTTTTTAAAAGGTTTTTTACTTCTATTGGGGTTTTATACGGAAATTTGTTTTTTGGGGATTTAACAAAAAAACAAAATCCCAAATCATTCAATCAAACCAAATTCGAGCAAATTTTTTATCCAATTGAGTTTCTTTCAACGTTTTCAATTCTAATCAATCATAAGGAGCAAATATAGACTGATCTAGATCAAGATTAATGGATCTAAATGCTCCAATTTGCGATTTTATTGATTTTACAAAACCTAGTTTTTCGTTCATCGATTTTGGTTGATTTTTGGACTTAATTAGCCTAAATCAACTCCATATGGTGGTCTTCCAACATTTCTATGCTGCTTTTTGTGGCTAATTCGTGCGAAATTGCACAGTTCGGTGAATCACGAACACATTCCGTTCGCAATTCATTCAGGTCGTTTATGACTTGAATTGCCAGAGCTGACCCGATTCGTGGGTCAGCTGGGTTCGATTGCGGACCTGGGCCAACAAGGTCTAGCCCCTTCAAGACGGCCCAGCCCATTTGGGCCACTCGGGTTAGGCGCATTTGGGTTAGTCCGGTTTGACCCATTCGTGTAAGGCCCCCTTGGGCTCGGTCCATTTGGTTTCGGCATGGCCCATCGCTCCGGCCTGGCCTATTCGTTTTGGGCCCACTATGGGTCTAGCCCTTTTCTATCTGGCCCACTTCTGTTCCGGCCCATTCCAAGTCAGGTCATTCGGATTCGGCCCACAATTGTCGGCCTGGCCCACCTTCGATCTGGTTCATTAGGATTCGGCCTAGCCCATTCATGTTCGATCCGGTCAACTCGATTAAGTCCACCGGACCAGGTTTGGTCAACAATTGTCAACGGTCAATGATGGTCAATGGTCAAAAGTCAATAAATTAACCAAAGACCTTCTAATGGCGCGTAAGGGCGTGTGCGAGGTCCAAATTCGACTTGGTTTGCACCAAAATATAAGTTTTTGAATTTAGAATATTCTAGTATATGATTTGATATGTTTTAAGCTTAATACAAGTTTTTTTTTTTACACTTAAAGTTTATAAAGCATGTTAATTTAAATATTGATTTAAGTTTAACATGCCTTGTGGTTTAAAGTATGAATAAGATTTAACTAAAAAAAAAATAGTGTAGTAAATGTGCATTATTGTTTTAGCATGTTTAGCACATTAAGGTGTGATAAATATGATGTATTTATATGTAGCATGCATTTAGTTAATTCTTTAATATTGTTGTTATAGAGAATGTGCATGGTTGTTTTAGCATTTCTAAATAATTGATGAGCATACTTAATGTTATAATACATTTATAAATTTATAGCATGCATTTAGTCACTCATTGAAGTTGTTTGATATGTAATATGGAAATAAAATGCCCCTAGTTTATTAAGTACAAATTACATACTAAGGATTGTGAGTTATATAAAGCATATCTTACAGTATGAGATTGATCTAATTAAGTTGTGACTACCAAAGTGAGACATCTTAATTGTGTTCAAAAAGTTTTTCTCATATGGTTGAGGGATGTCTCTAGTTTTAGCATGTAGTCATACTCCCAAAAGAGGTGATTATATGTTAAAACTTAGAGGGATGCATAGTAAGAAATACATGAGTTTAGATTGATTGATTGAATTGATCTATACACCCAAAGGTGATAGATTATGAAAATTGGAATATTCTCATGACCACTACTATGTAGAGATTTTACAATTACACGTCATGTATTCTGCCCAAAGGTGTTTATGTGACAGTATATATAAACTTTCTTGTGATATATTCATATGGTTTTTGTTCATATCATACTCACATAACTGACCTTGTATCATTTTTAATTTAGTCACTTTGTTTGTACATAGAAACCTAAATTAAGGTTTATATGTAGTCTTTATTTTGAAGTGAAAGGAAGACATGAAGTTTTAATATATATGGCCTATGTAGGATTTTGCCTATATAGATAAATCAATGGATCACATTGAATAAAGTAATAAGGATAAATGTTGATATAGGCTACATGTTAAAGGATTAAATTCACTTGCATACCGTCCATAAAGGGGTTAACTTAAAATTACCATTAGATGATTTATTGTATTCTAAGGAATTCATGAATTAAGTGGCATTAAGGTACTTTGGCTCATTAAATACTCCCATTAATATTTGGTTTGATAATTATAGAGGTATGGAAAATCATATTTGGGGATGATTCATTATCAAATCAAGTTCTAATACCAATAAAGAGAAAGATTAAGATTTGATACTCATAAAGATACTCACTACACCACTAAGGATTTTGAGTAATTTAGCATAGTGTTAGGGGTTTAGAATGAAATCCTTTAGTAGGATTATGATCGTTACTTCTTATGTACGAAGAAGGATCACATGAGGAAAGACTGCAACTATATAAGGCTTGGTCATTAAAGTATGAGGCCAAAAGTGATAGTTTTTGGCTTTTGTTTATGAATATAATTTATCTTAAGCCCTATCCAACTCTTAGTGGCTAGATATTGGTGCAACTAATCATGGTTTCACCATTCAGGGAGTCATGAACAAAAAGAAGCCAAATAAAGATGAACTAACACTTATAAAAGTTATAGGAGATAATATTTTAATTCTAAATTTTGGTTTTTTCAAATGATATTGAAAACATTTTCTATAGCCACCTTTTGAAGGAATTTGTTTTCAATCTTTAGTTTTTGACAAGTGTGGTAACTCTTTTAAAATAAATATTTTCAATACTTAATTGTCAATTTAAATAAAGTTAGTTACTACATTTTGTCTTATAAATTAAATCCAATATTTATCTCCTAATGATATCGTAATCTCTTTTAGTAATTGAGAAAGATATTCTTAATGATCTAAAAGAAATTTTACACTTTGTGACATAAAAGTTGTGGTCACATCTCTAGTAAAGAGTAGAAAGAGTGATAAAGTTTGACATTCAATCTATTCTTGAAGGTGATCTAGAGATATGTGTAAACTATGATAGAAGCAAACTGACCAAGATACATAATTGATTTGCAGTCTAGTGTTTTGGCCTATTGGAGGTCATATATAATTAATATTAAAGAACCCTATATAGAAACATTATAAAGAATATTCTATTTCTACATATTCATAAATTGTTTTTGTTTTACAATAGTTATAAAGAGCTCAAATCTTTTAAAGAAATTCAAAATCCTCAGGATTGTGGTTGAGAAATAGTTGAAAAAGAGTATTAACATTCTCATATCCTATTGGGAGATTAGTAGTATGGTAGACATGAGATGCTAATTAGTTTAAAAGCATGTTTACTGAAAGAATTCTAAAAGAATTAGTCAATTTGGATTCTTGGGAATCCAGAATAGAGTGGTGTAGTCAAAATGTGTAATTATATTCTTATGAATATGTCAAGGACTATAATTTGTAAGACTAATTTACTTAGTTTCTTGTGGGAGAAGCTTGGAAAAGATCATTTTATATTTGAGTCTAGTTATTTCACAAACTCGTTTTAAGTTATGTACCAAAAGTGTACCAAATCTTAAACATCATAAAGTGTAAGATGTTTTACAGAAATAAAGTTGTTCAACTTAAACCTCTATAAGTAAGAATGGAGAACTAAAGTTACTTTGAGATCATTTGAAGGGGTATTTGTTTCCTCAATAAAAGGCTCTAAAAGTATAGAGTTATAGACAGTAAAGTTACACATTTTCTAGAGCTAAATATAATAGAGAGTAACGTGTATGTAAAGCTTATGACACTAAAGTGGAGACCTACTAAGGTAATTCAACTAGTTATTGATAAAGTTCTAAATAAGGTCTCACAAGTCCAACATTTGTTTATGGTATTTTCATTACAGGTTCACTAAGTAAAGAAGACTTATTGTTCATTTATATTATTGGGTCTTTTAGATGACTTTGACATTGATATTGAGGTAGACCTCATTACTCATAAGGACACTAAATGTTAAGAGCTTGTTGCATTTTTGTTGGTAGCAAAATGTATACAACAAGTCTAAAGAAGTTCTATAAGAAAGATTAAGTGATTTAAAACCACACTAATGGGTAAAGAATTATACCATACAGACATGAAGACCATTTATGAATAAGAGGTCTAGGTGTTATTCAATCTTAAGTATATATAACGAATTTATGTGTAAACATAATAAGTTTATTTACAAAAGCATGTTTTTCACTAGTAGTACTTGAAATTTAAAAGTTCATACCTTATGCGGTATGACATTGAATATAATAGACTATACATGAACATATACTTAGTTCAGTGGGAGTATACCAATACGGATGATGTCTTGCTTGTAAGCAATGATCAAAGGTTATCTCATGGTATAATACAGTTATTTGGTGATCCATAAGAAATATTGTTGATGATTATTGAATCTATCTTAAAAGACATATGTTAATAATGTTTTACAAAGATTGCATACCTAGAAATATACTTATCCTTGAATGTAATTAATTAAACCTATTATAGTGCCTTGAAAGTAAAGTATAGATAGAGGCAAGAAGCATGTATCATATTCTAATGCACGAGGAAGCGCCTTGGATACTTAAGTTTGCACTAGACCTTACCTTATTATTACCAAAAGATTGTCTAAGTGCTTAAAGATAACTTTTGTTATTTGACCTATAGATGTATAGATAAACTGCAGCTAGTGGGATATATAGATTGCTATCTTGTAAGTTGCAAGAATAGTATTTAAAATCTACATCAAGATATCTTTATAATAGATTGGACGGTTTCATGAAATGTGCAAAACAAAAATCAATCACTTCTTTAATTATGTAGCAAAATTTGTAGTATGCTATGAGGCAACTACATAGGTGATTTGTCTAAAGAACCTCATTGAGGGGTTGATAGAGTTTAATTTCTTTGTTATACCTATCAAGTTAAATTGTGATAATAAAGTTGCTTGTTGTTAATCAATAATGATTAAATGTCTAAACACACAGAAATCAAACATTAAGTTGTAGAGGACAAACTTAAGAAAGGTGACATCACAATTTAAAATCTCATTACAAATGCTATGTTTGTACCCCAACATACTAAAGCGTGTTTTTAACGACATGTCATCATTATGAGCTTAAGAGCATCGTAGGATGTTATTGTTTAGTGGAAGCATTGTAATATAAAGTTTGTATATGAATTGATTTACCATGGGGTAAATTGTTGACATATAGATTACCTGATATCTCTTATGTTGGCTGTATTTAGCACATGGGTGCTTTATATGTTGACAGATGAAATCTCTATATATACATAGTGTATATATATTAAAGTCTTACGAGAGGTGTAAACCTTAAGCAATGGCTGGAGCATTCAATAGTTAGCCTTAAAGCATGTCTTGTGACACAAAGTTAAACTCAAGTTATTAAGTACAAGATATGAAAAGGTTTATTGGAACTATAAATTATATTCTTTGATGGCATTTTGTCATTGAAGGAGAGAGAATTAGACTGACAACAGTGATAATACATAAAGAGATTGTTTGAGTGTTATATAGTTGCCACACTACCGTATTCATCTATATCAATGAGATTAAGAGCTCTTGTAGTCATTATTAGTGTTGTATCACTTAATAGATATAGTTTCTATCATGATTTAGAGTGTAAGATTTCATGTGATGGGAATATGATTAAGAATTGTCTTTGGATCAATATAAAGGCATGCATAATTTCAAAAGCCCAAATGGGAGAATGTTAACCTAATTTTTAATTAGGCTTACTTTAAGTAGGCTATATTAAGTTAGTCCATGAGTTCTAGAATATGGACTAGTTGGTGTGGGTCGTGGCTAACCAAATAGGACCATGATGAGTGGACCTATTTGGTGGCACATAAGGCTAGGACTAGGTCTTGTCCTCTAGCTTATAGTATTTAAGCATACTTTTCAGAGCATTAGGGTTACCGAGAGGCTTCACTCTAACAAGTTGCAACCCCTTAGGTTCTCTCATCGAGCCAATTCTTTCAGAATGAGAATAGAAGATATCACCTACCTGGAGATCAAATTTCACATTTGTGGATCTTCATAAAGGATAAAAGTACAGTACGTTTTTTATTTTTGATCTAATTATATTTATTTGGTGTTTTAGATTTGACTATGCAGATCCTAAGTTTTGATCTCAAAGGAGATTGATTAAATTTCTTACACAAAGACCCATTTGCGAACCAACGTTATTAAGCCAAGAAGAAGAACCTTTTTTTGGCTAAAAAACCAGGTGTACGGTTCATCTAACTTACGAAGTGGCCATGAGAATGATTCACGAAGTGTAAATATTGTACAAAATTATGCTAAGCGAGAGTCCGCCAAGCATATTTGACGATTACAAGAAGGGGAGAATGTGTGTGCGCGCGCGAGCGCTCGAATTTCCTTGCCCAATCAATACTACCTTACATTGCCATACTTCTGGAGCTGCCGAACCTCTAAAAAAGAGCATCATTATTTACGCTAGGCAATAGAAATAGCCTACTCTAGAACAAATCACCTGTTGATCTTGAAAAGGATACGCGGAGAAGTAAACCCAAAGAAGCAAACCACAAAGGTCTTCTCGAGATGAATCGACCTTCTCCCTGCCAAGATATCGCGGTAAAAGCTCCCTCGATGTGTAAAAGGGTGTTCCACTATATGTTTCGGCGATTCTCAAAAATGTTACACGCAGTTCTTATGCATAGTTGACTTGAAACTCTATTGTCCAGCGATTCGTTTCACAGTATTCGCTTGAAGGAGGGAGCAGGAGGAAGGAAAGCTGGTGAAGCTGTGGTTTTGAACGTTAGTAACAGCTTTTATTGGGTGAAGGAAGAGGGGAGGGCAGGGGTTGTTTGTGGCTGGTGCGGTGAAGAGAGGAAAAAGAAAAGAAAAGAAAAGAAAAAAAAGAAAAGAAAGAAAGCTGGCAATGATAGGATGGAGGTGACACACACCGGACCTTCACATTCTTTAACTTTACACAAACAGCACATCTGCTGCATATTGACGGAAGTTCACGTGCCTTTGGCCTATGCCCCCTAGCCTCCTGTCCTGTCTGTGTCCCCGAAACAGGACTTAATATCTCATCTCGAGTGAAGAAAGCAAGGCTACGTCAGTTGGTTCCTTCAGTTTTCACAGTCAAATAACGTCACTAATTCTTATGAACATCACATTAATTATTAATTAATTATAATTTTTTAAATTGCTAAAAATTAAATATTATTTTTTATTGAGTTTATTTAAAGTCTTGGTACTTTTTGTGTGTTGAAGAGACTACGTTTTGACAAAACACAATATATAAGATATATAATTGAGATCATAGAATATTATATTCAAATTCAAATTCTCTATTTATCTCATCCTTATTTATTAGTTCTCTCAAAAAATAAGCATGATAGCAAGCAATAAATTTGATTCTTTAATTGAGAAGCCAAAATTCTTCTTCCCAATCTTCAATGAAGTTGATAAATAGTTTTATAATTGAAAAATATAGTACTATCCTTTGACAAGGTGGTACCAATAGAGAGTGATTTGTTGTGAAATAAGTATTTTAGTACTAAATTTTTAATTGAATAATTTGAAGTACAATTTTTTACTAGTTTTGAGCTTGCTCACTAATTTCAATTTTATTTCCTTTTTAGAAATGTTTCATTGATTGAGATGTGGTTGTTGGCTAAATGTGCTATATGGTGTTTTTTTTTTTTTTTTCTCTTCCTCTTCCCATCCCTTGAATTAGTACCCTTGCTTAAAATATCTTCCTCTTTTTCTTATGCTTTTATCATGCCTCTACACATAGGATATATGTATTTTGACAAAATGATATATCCACCAAAAATCTTTCTAAAGCTCTTTGAGTTTGACTAAGAAAGTTCAATTCAAATTATAGAAGTTCAATGTTGCTTTCTCCTTTTGAACTCACTATTATTTCATTCTAAGTATCATTTTTTGCTTTTGTTTTGTTGTCATACACTTCTATTTTTTTGAATGGAAGTGCCAAAGTTTTATGTTTTCAATTTCTTTGACAAAGTTTAAGTTGTTTTGAGCTATAATATTTAATTTATACGTGTTGAAATACTTGTTGTTATGTACATGTATATTGAGATTACTGTAGCATCTTAGGCCTTTCACTATAGCACTTTACTATAGCTACAAAATTCATTCTTAAGAACCATATTACCAGTTCTTGTCTTGTAAGAAAACTACATAACTTTTGTTCTTAGATCTATATACCAATTTCACCATTTCTAGTCATCTGAGTTTTAACATGGTATAAAGGAGCAAGTCATACCTGTAATATCTTTTTTTTTTTTTTTTTCTACTTTCATGTTTCCACAACTACCGCATATGAAAGTTGCGACTTTCTTCGGCATTTTATCGAATAGGGGGTATGCAACTTACAAACAACACCAAGGGTCAAAGGTATCAGTCTTGATCGACACCGACCAGGTCGTCGTCATAGATGGCACCACTCTCGCACCCGTCACCACTTTCCTGGGCACTTAGGTCACCTAGGTAAGGTCCCCTTGGTTCAACTTGGTGACCCACTCTACCTTCATCCAAATGAGCAAACAGGGGTTATGATTTTTTTTGTAAAGCTGATCGACATGGAGAGTTATGCATCTTGGAATAAATATGATTCATATAATGCCATCCTTTACCCAGGACTCATCAAAGATCTGAATTTTAGGGTTTTCATGGAGTCTGAAAAATTAATCAAGTTCCTTAATGGACTTGTTGATTGTTATTCAGTTGCAAGATCACAAATCCAAAACACTTGACTAGCTCTTACCTTTTCTAAAGTCGTCAGAATGCTCCAGGATGAAGAAAAAGATCTTCAACTAGTTAGAAATTGTAGAGACGATTCTCTTGCCTTCATGATGGAGTTGAGGATCCATCTACATTCAGACTTGACCACGGGTCAAGAACAGGTCGCATGTGAGTGGGTCTTACCTAGGCCCACGCCCACGTCCTTGTCATATGGATCAGGCCACTTAAGTGAAGCGCCCACATCCTTGTCATATGGATCAAGCTGCATAATTGACCCACGAGCTACTAGGCGATGCAATCCTGCACTCGATATTCATATTAGGCGAGCCTTTCCTAGTCTTGCTACAAAAGCCATATGGGCTCTACTGACTTAGAAGCCTAGAATGGAAATTGCACCTATTGTGGAAAGAAAGGTCACACCTATGATGAGTGCCCTATGCTAACCAAATGTGGCTATTATGGACTATTGGGCTATTCTAAAGAAGAATGCTATAGGCATCATGGAAAGCCAAAGGAGCCAAAAAGGTGTGGATAAGGAAAAATTGGAAAACATTGATCAATGAATAATACTACTGGAGATGATAGTTCTAGTGATGAGTCTGCAATTTCCAAAGAGGACACAGAGTTGATAATGTTCATCCTACATAGAAAAAAATAGCATGCCATCAATGTGACTCCACAAGAATATTGACAACATTATTCATGCAGCAAGTATTTATCCTCAACATCGTAATTATACACATTGGCTTATAGACTCAAGCACCAATGACCATATCACGGGTAATTTTAATTGTTTAATATCTCCTTGGACATGTGTTCATGAATCTAGGACAGTTAGATTATCAAATGGTAGACGCATACCCATTACTCATATAGGCTCTATGATCATTCGTGACAAGTATTGGTTATATGATGTTTTATATGCTCCATCTTTTATTGCCAATTTATTATCCTTTGCAAAATATATCAAAGATAATCATTACACCATTACACTACTTTCTTACCTTTGTTTCTTTCAAGACTTACGGATTGGGACAGTGACTTGGTAGAGTGAAACATAGACTCTACTATCTAATAAACACTTTTGATGATACATAAAATTCAACATTGAATAGCTATCTAGTAGGTCATTTTGCTTCTAAAGAATTGAACCATGATTGTTAATTTTCTTCTATACCTAATACATGTAATATTTTACATCAAAGATTGGGTCATCTTCATTTAGTGCTATGCAACATGTTTTTGATATATCACATTCTTCTTCATATGATATTCAAGCATGTCCTATTTGTCCTCTAGCTAAACATGTGCATTCTTCATTTCCCACTAGTACATCTATGACACAAAATTCGTTTGAACTCTTATATGTTAACATATGAGGCCCTTACAAAGCCCTGTCACATACGAGGGCCAAATATTGCTTGATTGTGGTCGATGATCACACACGGGCCACTTGGACATATTTAGTGGTTCATAAAACAAAAACCCTTCGTAATATTAAAGCCTTCTTTGCAATGGTGATGACTCAATTTGGAGTGTTCAAACATATCCGCACTAACAATGTACAAGATCTTTTTAGCCCATCATGTGTATCCTTCTTTGAATCTCAAGGTGTCATACATGAAAGTTCATGTCCTTACACACCCCAACAAAATGAGGTGGTAGAGAGAAAACATCGACATTTTTTTAATGTCGCCAGAGTCTTGCAGTTTCAATCTCACTATCCCATTCATTTTTGGAGAAAATGTCTATTGACTACCACCTATTTGCTAAATAGGACACCCATTCAATTGCTCGAAGGCAAAATGCCTTATGAGAAACTATTTAAGAAACCTTTGTTGCTAAATCACCTTCGTGTCTTCGGATGCCTATGATATTGATGCGGATGCACTTAAGACCCAATATTACAAGTTCTTTATTGTTTGAGAATATTTCCTTTTGTTTGGTTTTTCTTAATTGTCTAAGTTCCTGATTTATCTGGGTTTCCATACTTGTCAAATCTCTTATTTGTTTAAGATTCCCTTATTTGTCAGAGTCTAGATTTGTTAAGACTTCCTTAATTTTAAGGATTCTTGATTTGTCAGGATCCTTCTAGAATTACATTTTAAGGATTCCTGATTTACTAGGGTCCTTCTAGGGTTAGGTTTAGCTACCTATTTAAAGGGAGCATTGTTTCAGTTGTAAGGAGACTTGTTTTCCAGATAATAGAAACCCCAAAGTTGTGTGATCAACTTTTGCATCCTTTATCCAATTCTTGCAAGGGATTGGTGGTGGTTCTTGACTGGTGGCGTTGCCTTTACGTCTTGGAGCTTATTGGCATTTATCTTTTGTTTTTGTTCTTCATATTTTTGTTTTTCCTCCTTTCCTCCCTACCAAACATTCACTTTTTCCCACAAAAAAACCCAAAACCACCAAAAAAATAATTTTTAGTTATTTTCTTAACCCGAGCTCGCTCAAGCCCACCATAAGATTCGCATCAAGTATGCAACCAAGTTAACTCAAAAGGATAAGTTTGGCTTGCATTTTATTCCATCTATATTCATAGGATATCTTCATGCTCAAAAAGGTTACTGTCTTCTTGCCCTTGATAGTGAGAAATTCTTTGTGAGCCATGATGTAACATTCCATGAGACAGTTTTTCCTTTTGATTACTTATCTCTATCATCATTTATTGAGCATCCATCATCAATTGACATTAACTTACAAGATCCTAATTCACTTGCTATTGTCCTTTACAATGTGCCAGATTCAGAAGTCTTAGCTACCTCATCATCACTTACTACAAAGAAAATTCCATTTTGTAAACGACAGTCATGTAGAATTCCTCAATCACCTATTTGGCATCAAGGTTACATTTGCTCTCATATTGATTCATCGCATGATCCCATGCCGTTTTCAACTGCACATCCCATCTCCCATGTCTTATCACGTCATAGACTATCTAACTAACATAACCATTTTATTTGCCCCAGCTTAGCCATAGTAGAACATACATCCTATCATGAGGCCGTCTTAGATCCTAAATGGCATGATGCCATGATTGAGGAAATTAGAGCGTTAGAATCAAACCATACATGAGAATTGGTGTTTGTGCTTGCAAGTCATTGTGTCATCGGCAACAAATGGATGTATAAGATCAAATATAATGTTGATGGAAGCATTGACCACTACATGGCTCGCCATGTGGCAAAGGGATATAGTCAACGAGTAGAAATGGATTATGAAGACACTTTTTCCCCTATAGGAAAATTGGTAATTGTCCACATTCTCATTGCTTTGGAAGCTTTTCACCACTGGAAAATGCATCAAATGGATGTGCACAACGGATTCCTTTAGGGCGATTTAGATATAGAAATATACATGTAGCTTCCAAAAGGTTTATGGCTCAAGGGGGGATAAAAAATGTGCAAGCTTAAGAAGCCTTTTTATGGCTTAAAGCAAGCCTTTAGACAATGGTACTAGAAGTTTATAAACACTCTTCTGTGAGCTAAATTTCATCATTCTTAGCATGATTACTCTTTATTCCTCAAACAAACATGTAAGGGACTACTCATTGTTTTCATTTACGTTGATGATATGATTATCATAGGAGGAGATGAAGAGGGTATCATCATATTGAAAAAGTAACTATGTTCTTCCTTTCGAATCAAAGACCTTGGATTGATCAAGTATTTCCTAGGAGTAGAAATGGTGCATTCTCCTACAAGCATTGTGATGAACCAAAGGAAATATGCCTCAGAATTGATATTTGAATATGGATGCAAACCAACTGATATGCCCATGGAACAAAATGTCAAGTTCACTAGTGTTGATTATGATGAGTTCTTTGAGAAAGATGGGGATACAACCATGAAGGATAAGCAAGGATATCAACATCTAGTTGGGAGGTTGATTTATCTCACTATCAACAGGCCAGACATATGTTTTGCTATGCATTTGATTAGTCAATTCATGCAAGCACCCAAAGAGTCTCATCAAGTAGTGGCCCTTCAAGTAATCAGATATGTCAAGAGATCACTTGGACAATGGCTTTTCATGAAGTCTAAAAATAGCCTTGAATTACAAGCCTTTTATGACACAACTTATGGATCATGTTCTATGGGGTGTCGCTCTATGATGAGATTTTGCATTATGCTTAATGACTCTCTCATCTCTTGGAAGAGTAAGAAGCCATCTACAGTGTCTCACTCCTCCATAGAGTTCGAGTATTAGGCTATGGCATCCACAACATGTGAGATTGTGTGGCTAATTGGGTTATTTAGGGATCTAAAGGTTCCTTTAATTTGATCGGTTTCCCTTAATTTAGGGATATTAGCATTTAGTTAAGAGGTTGATTTATCTCACTGTCACTAGGCCAGATATATGTTTTATCATGCACTTGCTCAGTCAGTTCATGAAAGCACCTAAAGAGTCTCATCAAGCAGCGGCCTTTCGAGTAATCAAATATGTCAAGAGATCACTTGGACAAAGGCTTATCATGAAGTCTAAAAACAACCTTGAATTACAAGCCTTCTATGATGCAACTTATGAATTATGTCCTATGGGGTACCACTCTACAACGAGATTTTGCATTATGCTCGATGACTCTCTCATCTCTTGGAAGAACAAGAAGCAATCTACAGTGTCTCGCTCCTCCACAAAGTTCGAGTATCAGGCTATGGCATCCACGACATGTGAGATTGTGTGGCCAATTGAGTTATTTAGGGATCTAAAGGTTCCTTTAATGTGACCAATTTCCCTTTATTTAGGGATATCAACATTTAGTTAAGAGGTTGATTTATCTCACTATCACTAGGCTAAACATATGTTTTGTTGTGCGCTTGCTTAATTAGTTCATGCAAGCACCCAAAGAGTCCCATCAAGCAGCAACCCTTCGAGTAATCATATATGTCAAGAGATCACTAGGATAAGGGCTTCTCATGAAGTCTAAAATCAACCTTGAATTACAAGCCTTTTGTGACGCAATTTATGGATCATGTCCTATGGGGTGCCACTCTACAATGGGATTTTGCATTATACTTAGTGATTCTCTCATTTCTTGGAAGAACAAGAAGTCGTTTACAGTGTCTCGCTCCTCCACAGAGTCTGAGTATTACGATAGAATTTTGCATTATACTTGGTGACTCTCTCATCTCTTGGAAGAGCAAGAAGTCGTTTAAAGTGTCTTGCTCCTCCACAAAGTCCGAGTATCGGGCTATGACATCCACAACATGTGAGATTGTGTGGCTAATTGGGTTAATTTAGGGATCTAAAGGTTCCTTTAATTCGATCAATCTCCCTTTATTGTGATAATGAAGCTACAATGAAGATAGTTGAGAATCCTATCCTTCATGAGAAAACCAAACACATTGAGATTGACCACCATTTTATGAGAGAAAAGATAATAGCATGCATCATTTGAACAACTCAAATCTCCACATGTGATCAACTTGCTGATTTATTGACAAAGACATTAGGTATACAACAACACCATTTCCTTATGAATAAGCTAGTTTATATGACTTATTTTGATCACTAGCTTGAGGGGAAATGTTGAAATACTTGTTGTTATGTACATGTATATGGGGCTTACTGTAGCACTTTACTGTAGCTATGAAATTCATTCTTAAGAACCACAATACTAGTTCTTGTCTTGTAAGAAAATTACATAACTTTTCTCTCATATCTATATATAAGTTTTATCATTTCTGGTCATCTGAATCTTAACAATATGTACAATTTCATACCAAACATTGGCAAATATCTTACTCTTAACAATACGTACAATTTCATACCAAACATCGGCAATTATCTTACTCGTACCAATGAGAAAAATTATCAAGCATAGTGCCATCCTACCCCTAAGGAGGGAAAAGTGGAGTGAAGGGAAAGGACAAGCAGCTTTACTCTTTGTGGACATAAGAAAATCAATTATTTTTTACGTAAACTATTAGAAATCAGTCGTTTTGATAATAAATACACCTTGAGCAGCCAACAGGAAAAGGTGATGGTTTCCCGAGAATCGTTTAAGGCAACAAGTTTGTCATGAACTAATACCCGAGCCTCTGTCCTCCGTTTCATTTCCCGAGAATCGTCAGATGGTCGTCATTTACTTCCCATCTCTCTCTCTTACTTTCTTGAAGTTGGCTTTTCAAGAATCTGTACTATGACTCGATGAAAGAGAAGAGAGATGCCGATGCCAATGCCAAAGCCAATGAGAACGCCGCTGCAGATCCTAGCTTTCCAATGATAGAAGCTGATTTTCCACAGCTATAAAAGCCTCATAAATGCTGAACACAAACAAACAAATAAAAAAAAAAAACCATCATACTCAATCCTACCGCCCCCTCTACCAGGTTTAGTTTCCCTCCAATATGCAGTTATGCAGGTGGGTCATGGTAGAATGGCAGGAATGGAGGATGGCCATCTGCGTTTCCCCTATTTTAGAGATATCTATGTACGTGATTGGTGGTTGTAAATATGGATTTCTCGATTCATTTCTTTTCCCCTAAACTGTTACACACCACTAGGGCCTCCTTCGCTTATTTTCCTACATTCTGCCAAATATTTTAGCAGTTTTTATAACTAATCACTTGTATTAAATTAATGTTCATATCTCACTCCAAAGCGAAAAAAATAAAAATATTACCCTTCAAAGATCTTTGGCTCTTATATTGCTTTTGAATTATATGTAACAACGACTACATATTACAACAATTAACAAAGGCATACACACAAAATACTAATAATACTAATAATAATAATAATAATAATAATAATAATAATAATAATAATTAATAAATAAATAAATAAATGATTGAGCCTAACATAGGAGAAAATGAGTTCAAGAGTTTATGTTTCATTCATCAGTCCACATCATCTCTCGGTTCTAAAGAACCGAACTGTGGCTTTAAATGAAAAATCAAGAGAAAATTAAACAGCTCAATATCACGATAAACCCTAACTGTTCAGGGTAAGGCCGTCAACGCTGAATATCTCTTTGTTCACCTGTTGTTCCAATGCTGATTCATGAATAGAAATGCCTTTTTCATTTCTTTTTTTTTTCTTTTTTTTTTTCCCAATTTACGGAGAAGGTCATGCTTGTAGATATAATAGCTTTATACATCGAGAGGAACAGAAAAGAAAAACAAAGTAAAAGATTAGGGAGCATGTTGATTCGAAACCCTAGAACAGAAAACTCGGAGAAAGATTTTTATTTAATTCTCTCGAAAGAGGAAAAAGTCCTTATACCTTATTCGTTCTCCGGCAACTCAGGATGAGGATGAGGATGCGGATGCGCATAGCTGATAATCAATCCTGCCAAAAAATATCACCCTTTCTAATGCATGTGTAGTGGTGAAGTTCAAAATAAGAAGAGAGTATTAAAGAAACGCAGCGAGACCTTTTGTTTAGTCAGAGCATGTGATGTATGGAAAGCCAAAAAGCTCAAGATATTTACGCGGTTTCTAACCTGCTTTACACATAATATAGAGGAGAAATCCAAGAAAGCCATACCAGCAGATGAACAAGGTGGAAACGTTGTGATTGTTGGGGGGAATGAAGCCTGGTCCGAGAATCATTTAGAGTTTCAAATTATGAACTTTCTGCGGCAGCAACCGGAAAATATCACACAGATCAACCTTCATGACCTCAAGCCAGACAACATCCTCTCAACCTAACTTTCATGAGATAAACAAACAAATATTGAGTCGATGACACAACTAAATACATGGATACAAGTTTGAGGGGAATGAAGCCTGGTCCGAAGCCTTAAGAGTTGATTTTCATCAGAACCTCCCTGCAAAAAGCCTCGAGCCAGCCAACATTCCCATCAAAGAACCTGCAACCCGCTCCATTTTTCTTCCACTTTCTCCTCTGTATGAGAAGCGATAACCCTAATCCAACTAGCTTTATAGTAAGAAAGAAGAGGGCTGTCGACAATATAAAAGTACCCTGACTCGCTTTTGCGTTCAGATGTTTCTGAATTTTCTGAATTAGCTTTTGCAGAAATGGTGTTTAACTACAAAAATAACCCCCAAAGCAGCCCGTACCCACCCCCACTCACTCGTCTTCTGTCATTTCCCAAGTTCATTTACCGGCTTCTGCCGGTTAACCAACCGACCTGCGACCTGCTACCTGCTAACACCAGTTGCTTCCTCGGTCAAACACGCACACAAAAACACACACGCACAACCAGACAAAGTTGGTATTTAAATTGCGCTGGACACGAGACAAGTCTGCCTTTAATGCAATTCTTCATCATTACCTTATTATTATTTTTAGCTTTTCGTTTCTCTGCTTTCAAGCCTCGTGTACGATCCTATACCCGCACGCTCAAAAGATTTCTGATAGATTTTGATTTATTTAATCTTTCTTCTTTCTTTAATCTATTTGAGAAACGTTACGTTATCATGCCTATCTAAAACGAACAGCTTCTCTTTCTCCGAACAAAAGAAAAGATTTCTTGAAAGAAACTCCAAAAGTTGTCGTGATTCCCATGAACTAGAAGCGAGCAGTGAACCCAGCAAAGACGAAGGACATTAAGTTTCCGAAAACAATTCTTTATTGACCGAAAACATGGTGCCATATTATTTCAGCGTCAACCGTCACTAAGGCTCCTGCAATTGTTTCAGTTCATTTGCACAGTATGGCGTGCATTGCACGTATGAGAGAGACTATGAATCGATCTGCATGAAGGCACATCATCTACCCAAGTACACTCAATTTACTCGAGTTGGCCTCAAATTCTAAAAGTTTTATTTAAACTAGCCAGACTGGACAATGATATTAGGTCAAGAGACTAGTGAAGACAGGCAAAAATAGAAAGCTTGACTTAAATAGGAAGTATGATTCTTGTTCAACAAATTCTTTGTTATCCAGTACCGGTTGCTCCTCTCTCGATCCATTCATGTTTTACTTTGTCGATGCTCCTTAATGACGAGGTGAAGATTCCCTCCAGTTGGTGTGTTGAATATACCATAAAATAATACCGGAGAAACATTCCCTCTCAAAAAAGGATGACCGCTCCTTCTCCCTGGTTCCACATGTGGTTGGTGTTAGGATTTCGTCCCATAATAGAGGTGTCTAGCTATATTTTTGGCCTTATTAATAGTTGGGGTTTCTAAGAGACAAAACTTGAACGGAGAAGAAGGAAAAATGCATAATCTTAGGCAAAACCTTTTTCTCTATACCCTTGCTCGAAGAACCTAATTACATTTTACTGAAAGGAAATAGGCATCAGCCGATGGCCAGTGCTCATGAATGGGCTAGGTTTAACCTAGCCCATCTTAAAAACAGTCGGGCCTAAGGCCTGAAGCGTAACAAATAAAGAACGTGGGCCTAAAGCCCAATATACAAATAAAGAACCTGGGCCTAAAGCCCAATATACAAATGTTAACAACCCCCCTCAAGCTGGTGATTTGTACACATCAAATACACCAAGCTTAGAAAGAAGATAACTGTGTTGTCTACTACCCAAAGCTTTGGTTAACAGATCTGCAGGCTGATCATTGGTCCGGATACTACGAGTCTGAATTAAGCCCCGTTGTTGTTTCTCACGAATAAAGTGACAGTCGATTTCAATATGTTTGGTGTGCTCATGAAAGATGAGATTGTTCGCAATGTGAACAACTGCTTCATTATCACAATAAAGAGGAATAGGCCGAGGAACAATCACCCACAAATCACCAAGGAGACCATATAGCCAAACTATTTCACAAACAGTTGTGGCCATGGCTCGATATTTTGCCTCAGAAGATGATCGAGAAGCTATAGCTTGTTTCTTGGTCTACCAAGAAATCAAAGAACCACTGAGCTTGATGCAAAAACCCGTGAGAGAACGACGGGACATAGGACAAATTGCCCAATCTGAGTCACAAAAACCTGTCAATTGAAAATCCTTCTTGGAAGGCATGAAGATCCCTAATCCCAAAGTGCCTTTCAAATATTTAACAATCTTAAGAGCCATATCCATATGGGAGGATTTGGGAGCATGCATAAACTGACTAAGTACTTGAACGGGATAGTTAATGTCCGGCCTAGTATGTGTGAGGTAAATCAGACGTCCAAGAAGCTGCTGATAAGGGGCTAAATCAGTCAAGAGAGGATCATCCACAGAAACTGGTGTGCTCTCATCAAATTCTGAAGAAGTGATCTTTAGATTTTGATCCATGGGAATTTTACAAGGTTGAGCTCTAGAAAGTCTAGCTTTTGAAACTAATTCCAAGGCGTACTTGCGCTAACTGAGACAAATGCCACTGGCAGACCAAGCAATCTTAATTCCAAGAAAATATTTAGCTTGACCCAAATCTTTCATATGGAATCTGGAGGAAAGATGAGATTTCACCTGCGTTATAGCCGACTCACTATTACCGGTAATCAACATATTATCAACATAGAGCAAAACTGCAACAATAGTGGATTGACGCCGGAGTGTAAAGAGAGCATAATCATGCCAAGATTGGTGGAAACCAGTTTCTAGGAGAGCAACTGTAAACTTGGCGTATCATTGCCTTGAGGCCTGCTTAAGTCCATAAATAGATTTAAGTAAACGACATACCTTACGTGCATTTGTGGGGGAAGTCCTGATCCCTGGAGGTAGAGACATGTACACCTCCTCATGTAAGTCACCATGAAGAAATGCATTATGAACATCTATCTGATGAAGTGGCCAATGAAACATAGAGGCTAAAGGCATGATACAACGGACAGTTACCATTTTAGCCACTTGAGAGAAAGTTTCTTCATAATCAATGCCATAACATTGAGTAAAACCCTTAGCTACAAGATGAGTCTTATACCTTTCAATGGATCCATCCGCATGGTACTTGATTTTGTAAACCCATCTACAACCAATTGGCTTGCGACCCGGAGGCAAAGTGACCAACATCCAAGTCTTATTAGCCTCCAATGCATGAAGTTCATTGACCATAGCATCTATCCAGCGAGGATCTCAAATTGCCTCATGATAATAGGGTGGCTCCTAAATAGAAGAAATGGAGGCAATAAAAGCACGTTGTGTAGGAGACAAATTGTTTAGAGTTACAAAATGTAAGATGGAATATGGGATATTACTAGGACCTGAAGAATTGATAGTGGGCACATGATTGCAGTGATAATCTTTGGTCTAAATGGGTGGTCTAGGCTCTCGTTGTGAACGTCGAACAAGTGGTATGGGTGTGGTTGGAATGACTGTTGTGGGGGTTTCAACAATGGGTAAATTGGTTGGGATGACTGCCGCAAGTGAGTCCACAGTGGGTGAACACACAATGTTAACACCTAAAGGAACAAATGAAGGAACAGAGGTAGGAGGTGAAGATGGTGAAGATGTATTTGGGGAAGTAGACGAAGGAGGTGTGCCAAGAAGGACAGGATTAGGAACGGACTGGGGACTAACTGGTGGAACTGAAGCTGGACTTGGATCTAAAGAAAGAAAAGATTGGTCTTCAGCAAAAGAAGTAGCTGAAGGGGAGGATACAAGTTGAGAAAAAGGGAAAATAGACTCATGAAAGACAACATCTCTGACAACTAAGAAGTTACGAGTGGTAAGGTCAAGAACTCGATAACCCTTTTGAGACGAAGGGTAGCCCATAAATACACAAGCCACAGCACGTGGGGCAAACTTATCTCCACATGCGACAATTGCAGCATAACAAAGACACCCAAAAACTCAAAGATGAGATATGCACGGAGGTTTACCAAAAAAATATCAAATGGCGTTTTCCCATCTAAGACAGGTGTAGGAAGGCGGTTTATAATGTGAGTGGCAGTCAAAATACATTCTCCTCAATATCTCACTGGAACATCATCTTGAAAGCGCAAAGTGCACGCAACATCAAGAATATGTCGATGTTTGTGCTCAACAACACCATTCTGCTGAGGTGTGTAAACACAAGAACTTTCATGATGTACTCCACAAAGCTCAAGAAAGGAGATACACTAATGACTAAAAAATTCGGAGCCATTGTCAGAGCATATTCTATGAACTCTAGAACGAAATTAGGTTTTAACCATGGCAAAAAAAGAACGCAAGAAAAGCAAAGCTTGACTTTTGTAACGCATAAGAAACACCCAAGTCTCACGTGAATAATCATCAACAATTGTCAAAAAATAACGAGAGCCATCATGATTAGGAGTCCGATGTGGCCCCTAGATATCAACATGTACCAATTCAAAAATAGAACTAGTACTAGATGTGCTAGTGGAAAAGGGAAGACGTGTCTGTTTAGCCACAGGACAAATGGGACAAAAAAGGTCAGAAGATTTATAACACGAAGAATGACCAAAACGACAATGCCAAAGTGTCTCCTGATTACTTAAAATATCATTCTTAAACATAGAGTGCTGACAAGCATTAGCTCTCTTAGGAGCATTACAGACAAAAGTTTTAACAATGGAAGAAAGAACATTCGCCGTGGCATCCGTCGGTGACATTAGATGATAAAGATGACACTTAGCCTTACCCAACCCTAGTACTGTCCCAGTCAAACGGTCCTAGAAGAAATAAAAATATGGATAAAAGGTGACTAGACAAGAACTGTCATTGGTAAACTTGGCTACTGACAGAAGTTTGCATTTAAAAGAAGGCACATACAACACGTCATAAAGAATGACAGAATGAGAGATACAAACAGTGCCAATATGGGTGACAGTCACACTACTATTATTAGGCAATGTGACAGAAATGGGATTCGATGCATAAGACCTACTGTTCTCCATACATGTGAGATCACAGGTAATATGATCACTCACCCCATAATCAATAAGCCAATCAGAAGTACATAAATTTGACAAAGGAGAAATAGTACCTGCAAAAGTCCCCGTAGGCTCAGAAGGTCCAAAGAGACTAAGAAGCTGGACAATCTACTGGTATTGCTCAGGTGAAAGACTCTGACCAGCTGGTCTAGGTGCCTCAACTGGTGCCACACTACTCACAAGTGGTGGAGGTCAATCCTCAGAATCAGTACCAAAGACATGAGCTGTGCAACTGCCTCCCTTATTCTGATTCCTACGGCCCAGTAGAAGGAGGCCTAGTAGAAGAGGGCTGACTGGAGGGAGGCCTAGTAGAAGGAGGCCTGTCTGGAAACCCAATCAACTGATAACACCTATCTTTAGTGTGTCCTGAACATTTACAATGATCACAGAAAAAGGGAGACATTCCTTGTCCTGGTCCAGCAAAAGGAGATGATATGGAATAACCTACAACAGTTGACATATTATCTCTCTAACTATTTCCAAACCCCCTTCCAGATGACAAGGGAGCCTTAACATTAAACGCCTGCAAATCAGTTCTCCCACTATCAACATGTAGACTTCGTTGGTGCTCTTCATTAACAACTTGCTGAAAAACCTCATCAAGAAAAGGCACACAACTATGAGAAGTAATGTTACTCCTCACTGTAGCATAAGAAGACTAAAGTCTAAGTAGAAAACGCATAACACGCCTAGTCTCTTGTTGTTTTGCTAGAAGGGCGGGAAAATTACAGGTACACTTGTTACAGGTATATTGGACCACAGTTAAACACTTATCTAGCTCCGCCCACAAGTTAGAGAAACGAGAGAAATACTTAGCAACGGACTCATAAGGTTGTTGTTTCACTTCTGCAATTTGTTGCTCTAAATCATACTGACGTGTCCCAATGACTTGAGAATATCTTGTCTCAAGTAGTTTCCAAGCAACAGAAGCATCAAGACAATGAGAAATAGCATTGGCAATTTCAGTAGATACTGAATTCATTAACCAAGAAAGGACAATCAAATTACACTTATCCCACAGACCAACATGAGGATCACTAGTATCAGGCCTAGGAAATTTACCATTTACAAGATCAAGCTTATCTCTAGATCCAAATGCAATGAGCATTTTCCATTTCCAAGTAAAATAATCTGCGGGACCCATAAGCAGCTGAGGAACCAATACAGCTGTAGAGACATCTCTAGGGGCCAGAAGTAAAGTAGCTGGAACTGAAGTGGGGGTCCCAGGCAAAGAGGTTTCTAAACTAGAACTTATAGTGATAGAGCTAGGATCCGGTGAAAAAGTGAACCGTGTCTTCGCCAGAACGAAGAAGAAGGGAGCTGTTGGGATAAAAACGGCACCGTATAGGAAAAAAAGGAGACCGGGGCTACAGATGGTGTTTTAAGAGTAAAAGATGCAAATGCGGAGGAATGAAGCAAATAAATGAAGCTCACTATGCCAGAGGAGTCCAGAGAAGAGGCAACGTGGAGAGAAAACGGAGAGAAGAGGCCACTGTGAGGAGAAATGGTGCGTTTTGCACCTCCATGAACAGGGAGGAAGAACAAAACGCACCACTTAACAAATAGGAAAACGGTGAGTTTTGATAAACGAACAAAATGCACCGTTTAAATAAGTGAAACGGTGAGTTTTAGCGAACTGACAAAACACACCGTTTAAATAAGTGAAATGGTGAGTTTTAACAAACTGACGAAATGCACCGTTTAAATAAGTGAAATAGTGAGTTTGAACAAACTGACAAAACGCACCATTTAAGTAAGTGAAACGGTGAGTTTTAGCGAACTGACGAAACGCACCATTTAAATAAGTGAAACGGTGGGTTTTAACAAATTGACGAAATGCATCATTTAAATAAGTGAAACGGTGAGTTTAAGCAAGCTGACGAAACACACCGTTTAATGAAACGGGGCGTTTGGTGAAGACAGAAACCAAATAAGTGAAAACGGTGCGTTTTCACTTAAGTGAAACGAGGCATTTTAAAGGGGCAAAATGCTCGTTTTAAAAAAAATTTTAGGGAACGAAAAACGTAACCTAACAGATCAAATGCAGTGGAAAAACATGAAGAACAAACCCAGAAAGAAAGAACTCGATTTTGACCCAAAAAGGCACGAAACAGAACAAAAAGAAAGAACGATCAGTATATAGATCGAATTTTCTAAGCAAAGACAACCAAGGGAGCAAGGAAATAACAACAACTCTTAAACTAGAAGAGAAAAAGAAGTAAGAGTTGCAAGAGGAGAGAAAAACATACCCGATTGTGCGAAAATCCCAACCTGGCTCATTGATACCATCTAAGAGACAAAACTTGAATGGAGAAGAAGGAAAAACACATAATCTCAGGCAAAACCTTTTTCTCTAAACCCTTGCTCGAAGAACCTAATTACACTTTACCAAAAGGAAATAGGCATCGGCTGATGGCCAGTGCTCACGAATGGGCTAGGTTTAACCTAGCCCATCTTACAAACAATTGGGCCTAAGGCTCGAAGCGTAACAAATAAAGAACGTGTGCCTAAAGCCCAATATACAAATAAAGAACCTGGGCCTAAAGCCCAATATACAAATGTTAACAAGGTTTACCACTCTTATTAGTGGATTTTAGGATGGACCTCCCAACCTTTAATAGTTGGCAACAGAAATAGGCTCAATGTAGAAGCCTTCTAGTGATCTTTTTCCTTTTTTCTTATTTTTTTTTCCTTATTCAGCAATAATAAAGAAGGATTTCAGCAAACATGTAATCTAAGGTTCCTCCACACCAAAACTAATTGCGAAATTTGGTCTTAAAACTAAATGCACATTCAATCAAAAAATAGAAAACTTGGCCTTAATTTCAAACCTAATGAAACGGTATAGTTTCCTTCCTCACACAATGCAATGACTGGGCCTTTCTAAAGTTCATGAAGAACTAAACACAAGGTTTGTCATCCCAAGTGAAGGCAAGCCAACTAAATCTTAGTTCCAACATATATATGTCATTGTAGACTTGGGTAGGATGTTATGTTTCTCTATCCTTTCCTTTAAATAATTGAAAAAGAAAGTAGATGAGCTCAATAAAGTATAAATTAAGGGAATAATCTAACATGTCAGGATCCAATTTCTGTCCGAAAGCGAGTCCTCAATTCCCAACCTTAGGAGCCATTGCTGTATGCCAAATCTCGTCAGTCCATTTTTGCCATGCATCGTAGGAGACATTGTAGCTTGGTGAGTTACACAAAACTGTTAATTCATTTCTAGCTTGTTAAATTTTGGTTCAAATTGTGCATAAGATTTCCTTGAGAGAATAAAACGTGGATACTTTTTTGGTTTAGACAAGCTCATTTCATAAACTTTTACATCCTTCCTTCCTTTCTTTCTTTCTTTCTTTCTTTCTTTCTTTTTTTTCAAAAAAGATTTGTTATAACCCAAATAGTGATATCTTTATTTATAAAAGATTTTCTCAAAGAAATTGCAAGGGAAATACTAATCAAGTTTTTGAACAACAAGCTCAAGGACACGTCCTTGGATTCTAATATCTCTTCTACCTTTTAGTGCAAGGAAATTCTTGCTTAATCAGTAGTATTGTGGTGTTTTTGTTTCAAGACTGTTAATCTTTTTCACAATCCCGTGTTATCCTCACCTTCTCTTTCTCTATAGTTTACCCTTTTCTCTCGTTACATCCATAAAATTAGAATAACAAACAGCAATGGGGGACGGCTTGTTTCAAATTCCTTTTCCACCAGTGTGAAGTCGTTAATCAGGCCGGGATGATTGGAACGTAGTGGATTTTAAATTTTGAATTGCTGCGTCAAATATTTATTTATATACACGAGTTCGTAAGTTTTAATAAGAGGATACGTCTGTGACTCCAATCTCCCGTCTCCCGCAAAACACGTCATACGAAAGATGGCGATTAAGAAACTCGAAATCACAACCGTTCACTCATACCATCGAGCCGCCGTGACTGGGTTTACCTGAAGACCAGGTATGTCGGTGTCAGCGGAAGCGGGGGATCGGGAACCGAGGATAGCGCCCGACTAACGAGGAGAAGGAAAACCCCATTCACCAGAAATTACTACCCTTGCGCTGCCCTGCAATTACTTCACCTGACGTGGACTTGTCAAGAAGCCCCGGTACCCAGCTTGTTTTACATCATTGAAGGCCGAGTCAAGCCCTCCTTATGGGATCGACGGCCCAGATTCTTCACTCACCGTACGCTGCTAGCAGCGCCACGTGATAGCATTTATTGCTCGGCCTGGGCGTCTACGGAGAGCAGGAGCTTGGCTTCGGTTTCAGCAATGCTACGTGGAGGCTACAGGTTGGATGAGGGGCAGAGGGGGACGGGGAGGTGGGTGCATTACGTGACAATGATGATGCACAGGATGGATGAGGAACGCTGCGGCTGTGTTGAATGCGGTTGTCGTCTCCTGCGGGGATTACCGAATAAGTGGCCCGGATCTTCCGGTTGTCACCAAACTATCTCCTCGTATTTTGTGGTTTTTGAGAATTTTGAGCTATTTCATTTAAACAATTAACGCGAGGACAATTTCTGACACATGTTTTTAGTGACTTCTATACTTAAAGAATACCCTTTTCTTAAGTTCTTAAATAGATATTAGAGAAAGCCTACGAAATTTTCTAAATTTTATTTTTTAAAATATTTTGAATCTTAATTTTTTAGTAGCTTTTTATATTGTACGAAGGCTAATTTTTTTTTTAAAAAAAAATATATTTGGACCAAAAAAGAAAGTTCAAAAGCAACTCAGAAACACTCCATAGAAAGCACATAATGAAGAGAAGTCAAAGAAAGAAAACTATTATGTCCTCCCCCCAGTTGGGTCTAGGCTTTCTTTAGATTTAGTCAGAATGATAGTCCTTCGTATGATGTAATGTACGCCTAGACTGGTATTGTGTGAGACTTGGATCTTCTTTCTTCCCTCTCTATCCAAATTTTTCACAATGGGTTTGAGGAAGAAATGCCCCCAGCTTGTCCAAAATGATTAGTTGCCCAACCAAATTGACCTAATGATTGATCCGTTATGCAAGCACGTAACAATTGCTATCAAACAATGAACACACAACTTGGCTGAAATGGACGGGTTTGTAGATCCTCTGGAGGTCATGCGGAAGAATTTTATATCATAGTTGGCCGCCCTCAAAAATATGCACGGGGATTTGTTGCAGCTGGAAGCGAAAGGGGTCCCCTCTTGTCTCTAGCCGCTGCCAATCCGGAAACTAGTAGATTGAGAAAGAGAAAGAATTAAAGGTTGAGGAGGACAATGAATGACCTCCTGCCTCCACCTTATGTCAGGTCGGGAGGCGCGACCATTTGCCTCCAACCATTGTCCACCCAAAGGCATGCAAATCAAGAACCAACTGCTCGAAGTATGATTGCTCGCTCCATTTATTTATTTAATTATTTTTAAGAAATAGAGGTGGTACCTATAAGAAAAACAATGTCATATCAGTACCATGTCAGAAGTAGATTTAAAAAATAAGGTGGGTGCGTGTACTACATGCACGACACCACCAAGGCAAGCCGGCACAAAGACACACGTGTGCATCTCATGCCTATTTTCTTCTTCCTTATGCCTATACGATAGCTCTTCTTCTCATTTGTTTTCAAATAATTCTACAAAATGGCTAAAGGTTAATAAGGGGCGTTTAAATCTAAAGAAAATGGTCATTTTATTGCTATGAAAAAAGGAAAGAATCATTAACTTTATTGATAAAATTTTCTACACAATATCCAAAACATTTTAGAGTTCTTCATGGATATGGTTTTCAAAATCAATTTGGTAGTGGTTATCATCATTATGAGATAGTTTATGTTTGATTTCTAACCATTATAAAAAGGTAGTTGAGGTGTACATACAATTAATCTAGAAATATAAGTTTTTCCTCTCATTGTTCTTGGTATTTTTTGAGTTTTGTTGTTGTTCTTTTATATGAATATCTACAATAGTTTGTAGAAATTCTTGTTTTAATTTGGTATCAGTTCAACCTTTTGGTGAAAGCCTCTTCTTTCAATCCATTTTATTTTGCAGATGGCTTCCACCATCACTAATGTTCATGTTGCTACCTCTACTTTCCTATTGCCAATCCTAGGTCCTATTCCAACCATAGGTGTTTGTTTAGAATGTCCAATTTTCTTATTTGGAAAGTTTGAACTGAGCCTTTCCTTCAAGTTAATGGGTTACTTGGTGTTGTTTATGGCTCATTCTCTTGTTTAGCAGTAGTCATGATAGTGTCATTACAAATACAAAAAATCTCATGCAGTCTAATCTTTAATTTTCCAATCTTGATAAGTTTGATTGGAATCATGAGTGATGACACCCTTGTCATTAGTTGAAATATGCTAGGCCTTATCATTTGACTTCATGGTCCATAGTTTTGCACATGTTTCAATTCTTTGACAACATCTTTAGATGACAACCAAAGGTCACCAAATAGTGACTGAGTTTATTTAAGAGGTAAATGGTATTGTTGCTCAACTTTCACTATTGGTGAAATTCTTGGAAATTGTATACTTAACTCATGTTTTTTGGGGTCTTGTGATACCCTATGCACCTCTCGCCATTGTGATAACTCTATTTCTTATAGGATTATTGTGACTAGTTTAGGCCCTATATAATATAGTATTTATTAAATTATAGTTACATTTGTCTATAATTATGTAACTTTTGTTATTTCATACAGCAAGCCTTAAACATAAGGAAAAGAAGCAACAAACCATGCAAAAGAAAATGTTTTTGGGCAGTTGTCTATGATCGGGTCTTTAATCGTACAACAATAGGCAAAACCGAGGAGAGAGGACGTATAGCTTTTCCTTAGCTGGAAAAATTAGAGGCTACACACAACAACGCAGGACTTTGAGAGCAAGCAACCATCGTGCGAACACTAATCATTTGCACGTTCTTTTCTAGTGAAGGAGAACGTCATTCGCATGTTTTGAGAATTTCCAAACCATTTTTTGGCAATTTCTAGGCGATTTCCAACAAGGAGAAAGTAGCTTTGTCCTCCTAGTGCGATTTTCGATTTTTGTAGCTATTTTTGGGCAATTTGCGTGGCAGCTTCTAGCAAGAGATGGTGAACACGGGCTGGATATTTTATCAAATCTATGCATTTCTATGTTGAATTAGTGCAATCTTTTTGCAGATTGGCACTCCATGTTTTTTTATGGTTTCTATGAAGAACAATAGCGACGTGTGGCGGCATAGGGTGGCGCATGGTAATGGCACGTGAGAGCACGTGGCAGTGGTGTGTGACGACACATTTTAACTTGTTTTCTCCCCTTTTTTTTTGAAAGCTTCTTCTACCCCTCTGGTATGTAGAAATTGCTTGAAAAGGGAAGACAATTTGGTGATAGCTTTATTGTTTTTCAATTTGAGATGTTATAACTACAATGTAACTTGATTATAATGGTATGAATGTTATAATTACGGTGTTTTGTGAGATGTTTTGTTAATGTGAAGTTGCATATTACGTATTCTAATGCTTTTAAGTGATTTGTTATCACTTAAATTATTTGATTTGTATGTTTGAAATCGATAGGAGATGACATGTAGTTGCTTCATGTAATGTTCAATCATAGATTAATATGAATAGACATATACTATATGGTTTGTATGGCTTTAGGTGTAAAGTAGAATATTCATAAATCTTAATGCACTTAGGTCATTTCAATTCACATATAAAGATATAGTAAGTTAATAAGCTAAGTAGAATTGCTATACCTAGACATAAGATAATGAATAAATTAAATAATTTCACCATCACATGAGTAGAATCAATCTTGCATGTACAAATAATCAACATTAGTACCTAGTAGTTAGGTAAAATTAGACACTTTAACATGTTTCGTTTATCAATTTTAGATTAAATTTAGATGTTTAATCCATATTTTACCATTTCAATTTGCTAGATAAATTTTAGGAACTATTCACCATTAGTAATTAATTGGCTTAGTAATCACCAGTCTTTGTGGGACGATACTCATTCTCATCATTATATTACTTGTTTGATATATACACTTACATGTAGGATTTTACTAAAAAAGTTTTGGGCGCCTTTACTAGGGATTGGTTGTTTTACTACTAATTAATATTAGTACCAAATAGCTTCTAAGTTTAATCTAGCTTTTATTGCCTTTATTTTATTTTATTTTATTTTCTTGTAGAAAAAAAATTCTATTGTTAAGCAACAAGGATGGAGAGAAATGATAGTTTACGTAAACTTTTAAAAGACTACGCTGCACCAAAATTTTACAATGCCACATCAAGCATCCAAAGGCCTACAACTCATGTAAACCACTTTGAGATCAATTCAGTACATGAAGTAGATATCTTCACTATAATGTGTGCATAATTAGAAGTGCTCAATAAGAAGATAGACAACCTAAGTACCCCAATTGTGGGAATTTCGAGTAGAGAATGTGAATTTTGTAGTGGAGGACATGCGAGCATGAAATGTAAAGTAGATAACTCTTATGCTCAATAAAATGATTATGCTAATTTTGTTGAGACTTGGAGTAGGTCACAAAATGATTATTACTCCAACATGCATAATTCGGGATGGGACAACCATCAAAATTTTTCATGGAGTAACCTAAATGAGATGAGATTGCCACTAACATTTAAGCAAATAGAAGAGGGGAAGCCTAATTTAAAGGACATGTTTGTTGTTCGGTGAAATTTATATGCAAGTGAACATGTTGAACAAGTAATATAATGATAAGAAAGATATCGTCCCACAGAGACTGGTGATTACTAGACCAACTAATTACTAATGGTTAACAACTCCTAGAATTTATGTAACAAATCTAATGATAGATGATAGATTAACTAACTAAATCTAAGAAAACTTAATAAAAGAAATATGTTAGAGCATATGATTTCACCATAATTACTAGGTAATAATGTTGATTATTTATGCTTGAAAGAGAGACAATATCTATGTGATGGTGGAACTTCCTAATTTATTACTATCCTATGTTTAGGTATAACAAACCTACTTAGTTCATTAATTCACTATATCTCTATATGTGAATTGAAACAAACCAAATGCATTAGGATCTATGAACATTCATAGTTTACACCGAAAGCCACACAAACAATATGGTATATGTCTATCCATATTTAATTTACGGTTACATATTACAAGATGTAACTACATATCATCTCCTGTCGGTCTCAAACATGCAAATCAGATCATTTAAGTGGTAGCTAATCACTTAAAAGCATTAAACACAGTAATATGTAACTTCACATAAACAAAATATCTTGCAAAACATAATAATCATAAGATTCATACCATCATAATTAGGTTACATCATAGCTCTAACAAAAGTAAACTAAAACATAATAAAATAATGAGGAAAAATAGTAATAAGAAATAAAGAAGGCATCTTGAATCCAAGACCAAGAAGTCTGTCACATTGTTTGTCTTTTCTTCAAGAAAACCTTGAATTTTTAGCCTCTTTCTTGAGTTGTGCTCAATTTCCTCCTTCCCTTCCTTGGCCTCTTCTCTTCTCTTAAATAGAGTTTAGGTTTAGACCTATCTCTTATCCTAATAGAATTGGGTTTTAGAGACCTAAAACAGTTGGGTTTTGAACTCCTAAATTGATTGGAATTTAAATTCCTTACATGACTGGGTTTTCTATTTATTTAGAAAACCCAACAACAATAGAAAATTTAATAACAATCATCCAAAACCCAAGCCTATCTTGATTCTCTTGATCTTGATATTACGATTTTTGCTACACAATAAGCATCAAGTTCTCCATGTTCATCCGTTTTCTCCTTGCCTCCTGTGCTACATAAACAAGATAAATTTAGGTAAATAAAGAAGAGTTCAAATGTTTTCTCACAATTATTAAAGTTATTTATTGCCTAAAATAGGTTAAATAACTCTATAAAAATAAAGTTATCATTTGCCAAGATGATGTAGAACAATGAAGCAAGATTCCAGAGACAAGAAGCATCAATAAGAAGATTAGAGGTGCAAATGGGTCAGTTGATCAATATGGTCTCAAAGAGTCCAGAGGGTCCTTTGCCTAGCAATATGGAGAAAAGCCTTACAGATACTGTAGAAGTAATAACTTTAACAAGTGATAACCAAGTGGGAGAAGATGATGTTGACAAAAAGATTGTCAAAGATATGAATAGGGATGTTAACACATAACCTAAGGAGACACCTAAGAGCAAACTTGTTCTAGAAAATCCTGAGCCCTTTATGCCTTCAGCTCCATCTCCTTAAAGATTCTAGCAATGTGAAAGAGATAAGTAGTTTTTGAAATTCCGTGATGTATCTTCAAAACTACACATTAACATTCCTTTTGCAGATGCTCCAGCAGAAATGCTCGGTTATGCAGAATTTTTGAAAGAGATACTGGAGAACAAAAGGAAGTTAGAAATATATGAGACAATTAGGTTGATTGAAGAGTGCTCAACTATTTTATAACACAAGTTGTCTCCTAAATTGTTAGAATTCCATCCTCTTTGAATAGTTACGTAGAGGATAGTTTGTTTGAAAACTATAAAGTAAGTGCTTCTTGGGAGGCAAACCAAGTGTTTTGTGGCCTTTTTACTAGAAAGCTGTCACCACATGCTTATCACAGCTCCACGTTGATAGCCTACAATAAGGGGAGTTTCCCTTGTTCCTTTTTAACTGTTGCTTTACTTTTTTTTTTGCATTGAGAACAATGCTTTATTCAAATTTGGGGGTGCTGCTGTTATTGTTGGAAGTGTACTATTTTTTGTTAGGTTGTGTTGGAGGTTCTATTTTGTGGTAGTTGTGGTTGTGTTAAAAGTGTATTGAAAGTTTTTTTTGTTATATTGGAAGTTTTATTTGTTGTGTTGTATGTATGCTGGAAATATTGTGTTGGAAGTTTGTTTTTTGTGTGAACTTTTTTTTTTTTTTGCACATGCAAGTGTACATGTTGAACAAGTAATATAATGATGAGAATGAGTATTATCCCACAAAGACTAGTAGTTACTAAGCCAATTAATTACTAATGGTGAATAGTTCCTAAAATTTATCTAGCAAATCAAAATGGTAAAACATGGATTAAACAACTAAATTTAATCTAAAATTGATAAACGAAACATATTAGAACATCCAATTTCACCTAACGACTAGGTACTAATGTCAATTATTTATGCTTGTAAGATTGATTCTACTCCTGTGATGGCAGAATTTCCTAATTTATTCACTATCCTATGTCTAGGTATAGCAAACCTACTAAGCTCATTAACTCACTATATCTCTATATGTGAATTAAATGAACTAAGTGCATTAAGATTTATGAATATTCCAGTTTATAACTAAAGCTACATAAACCATATGATATATGTCTATCCATATTAATCTATGGTTGCATATTACAAGAAGCAACTATATGTCATTTCCTATCGGTCTCTAACATGTAAATCAAATCATCTAAGTGGTAGCTAATCACTCAAACGTATTAAACTTAGTAATATACAACTTCACACACATAAAATATCTCACAAAGATCATAATCATAACATTCATATTGTTATAATTAAGTTACATCATAGCTCTAACAAACTACACTAAAACATGATATATGTACAAACAAAAGCAGTGCAAGAAATTGAACAAAGCATTTTGTAAATTAAAAACACTAAAGCTATCACCAAAATGTTCAATTCAAAGAAACATTGCATAAATTTTCACATCAAAGGGAGGAAGAGAAGCTGTTTGGAAAAAGGGGGAGAAAGCATGTTGCATGCACCACCACATGCCACTGCTGCTCTTTATAGAATGCTTTAGATCTGCCCGAAAATCTTCCCAAAGCACTCGGATCTAACTTTTGGCCAATGAATCTGGAGGAATAGACAAGATCTAGGTTATTTCCGTGTGGGTTTTCACCCACCACTATAAAAATATCGTAGACCCATTGGAAACTCACCAAAAGCTCGCCATAGACAAACCCACAACATAGACCTATCAAGAAATCAAGCAGATTTGCTTGTGATGCACCAAAAAACAATCCGACCTATCAGGAAATCAAGCAGATTTGCTTGTGATGCACCAAAAAACAATCCAGCTGGCATTTGCATGATCCTAGACTATCCTTTCATTCGAAAATACAACCTCTCACTAGAAAAAAAAAAAAAACAACTTCTGTTAGAAAAAAGCTTTTGGCCAAAGAAAAACATTGTTGGCTTTCATGTGACTGTGCATTCTTCCCAGCCTCACTTTGCATGGCCTTTCTTTGCCTTTCTCCTTTTTTCTATCTCTTCTCCAGTTTCTCACACTTACTCTCTTCAAAAATCCCCTCACGTACATGACAAAAGACCCCCACTTCATAATAGCTTCCTTCTCTCCTCCTTTTCCCACATGAGTTCACCCATATGTGTGACAACAAACACTCCCTTTTGTTTTTGTTTGCTTTCTTCTTTTCTTTTTCATGGTTTGTTACTTTTTTTCCTTCATTTTCTTTCATTTTGGGTTTTCTACATGAAACAACAAAATATGCATAACTATAAACAAATACAAGTCTAATGAATGGATACTGCACTACATATTACCTAAGGTAGTTAAAATAACTCTATAAGAAATAGATTTATCACCTTAATACTAGCTTCCAAAGCCTATAGAATATTCAAGCCAATTTTGTTAGGAAGGCTTAACAACAAACTTTCCAAGCCTCTACTGAAATTGATTGGTTTCCTAATTTTGATGCCATACATCATATCTTGCTAGATAATTATGATATTACTTAACTATTCAACTATGATGGAAATCAAGCAATTACTATAGAGAATGAAACTTTTGATAATCAACAAAGGTAATTTATTAACCCCTAATAGCATTAATGTTTCTAATGTTTATTGCACCCAATATCACTTCAGTACTCTTCATAAAGCATTGTGTGGTGGTGGCCATCTCGTTGACTATGTCTTTCACATTAGGCTTTGCCTCTTTTGTTTGCTTGAATGTTGGATGGCAGTATCATTTCATTTAGGTTACTCCATGAAAAATTTTAATGGTTGTGCCATTTGAAATTATATATGTTGGAGTAAGAATCATTTTGTGATCTGTTCAAAATCTTAACAAAATTAGCATATTCATTATAATGAACAAAAAGGTTACCTACTTGACATTTCATACTCACATGTGCTCCACCATAAAGATTACAAACTCTATTCTTTTTTATACTTCCAATTGTGTGCATAGTTCCCTGAAGGCATCTACTTCATGGACTCCATTTGCTTTATGCATTGGTAATCAAAGCAACAAAAGCAAGATTAAACTTAAAAGCTATTTGGTATTAATATTAGTTAGTAGTAAACAACCAATCCCTAGCAATGATGCTAAAAACCTTTTGGTAAAATCTTATATGCAAGTGAACATGTCGAATAAGTAATATAATGATAAGAAAAATATTAGTCTAGAGATTGGTAATTGTGAAACTAACTAATTATTAATGGTGAATAACTCTTAGAATTTATCTAGCAAATCAAAATGATGAAAGATAGATTAACCAACTAAATTTAAGAAGCATGTTAAAGCATTTTATTTCACCATATCTACTATATACAAATATTGATTAGTTATGCTTGCAAGAATAATAATACCCATGTGATGGTAGAATTTCCTAATTTATTCACTATCCTATGTCTAGTTATAGCAAACCTATTTAGTTCACTAATTCACTATATCTTTGTATATGAATTGAAACAAACCAAATGCATTAGGATCTATGAATATTCCTAGTTTACACTAAAAGCCATATAAACAATGTGGTATATGTCTATCTATATTAATTTATAGTTACATATTACATGAAGCAACTGTATATCATCTCTTGTTAGTCTCAACCATGCAAATTAAATCATTTAAGTAGTAGCCAATCACTTAAAAGCATTAAGCACAGTAATATACAACTTCACATAAATAAAGTATCTTACAAAACATAACATTCATACCATTTTAATTAAGTTAGACTGTAACTTTAACAAAAGTAAACTAAAACATAATATAAATACAAACAAGAACAGATCTAAAAATTAAACACAACATCTTAAATTTCAAAAGAATAAAGCTGTCACCAAATTGTCTTCTTCTTAAAAGAGTTTTACAAACTTTCTACATATCAAAGAGGGGAAAAGAGGCTACCTAGAATGAGGGGAGAAAAACACACCACTATGCGCTCTTATACACTACTGCCACGCACTTTCATGCATTACCACCATGTGCCACCACATGCCCCTTCGTCGTTCTACATAGAAACTGTCGAAAAGTGTCTATCTCCTAAAATGCCACACAGATATGCCAAAAAGAAGCCCAAAACTGCCAAGTCTACACTGGAGTTGAATGCAGATAGCATTATGGTTTGTCCTTACCAAAAATGAATGCTCAAATGGTTAGTTGTCACACAATCGTTATGTTCTCATAGAGTCACATGCTCTTGCATGTGGCCTTCATTTTTTTATGAGAAGTTACCAAACTTTGGCATCCAGACTAGTTCGAACGTGTCTCTTTCTCTCTCCGATGTTTCTTTTTATTTTATTTTTTTTCTACTTTCTTCTCAACCACCCAACAATCACCTTTTCTCCATTTTTTTTTCACTTGTTGCCCAACACTAGACGATTGCACCTTTCCTTACTTTTTTTGTTTTCTACTCCCACTACCCACTCAATAATTGCATTTTTTTTTTGTTTTTTTTTCCTTTCTCTCCTTTCCTATTGGCTACACATAACAATCCTTTGTTTCTTTTGTTGTTTTCTTTCTTTTCTTTTGGTTTGTTGCTTCTTTTCCTCTATTTTGGATTTTTTGTATGAACGAACAAAATTTACATAAGTATAAACAAATACAAATATAATTTCACAAACACTACAATATACATTTCCTAAAGTAATAAAAAAAACTCTATAAAAATAAAGTTATCGAAAAGTATCTTCTGGAGACAATTCCAGAAGATGTATATATATATATATTAACGGTTGTTGTATTATATGTTGGAAAAAGATGTGTTTTGTTGTGATAAACTTTGGTTGCATATGATATATAAAAATGTTTTTCATATATTTCTGTGCAAAATTGAACAACAAGAAAGTAAAAGGTGTGCAAGTTATAATATCAATAAATGATATTATAAAGTAGCCAGGTTTCTACGATCCTTTATAATGCAACCTTAGATATGCTTAAAAGGAATATTTTAATTGATGGAATAATAGTTGCATAACAATTCTTTTAAAGGAAAAATGATGTTGGATTTGCTTTATTTGCAGGCCACTCAAAGTTCACTAGAAGACTAATTAAAGCCTGCATGAAACAGGCCACTTGAAGCTAATTCAAAGCCCAAATGAAGCATGCCAGTTAAAGCTAATTCGGAACCCACTTAAAGCAGGCCAATTAAGACTTAGCCTTACTGAGGCTTAATTTGATCCAAAGCCCACCTGAAGTAACCTAATTAAGACTTACCCGACCTAAGCCTGACAACTAGAATGCCATCATTTGACTTATTAAGAGAACTCGATTAATCAAGACTCTCGATTGAGAAGCCCTAGCCCCCATTCTGTCTATTCTCCCATGGCTTCTATCTTATTTTCTCTTAGCTATCGATTCTCCAACAGGAAGATTTGAGAAAGGACTGATTGTCAAAATGGTTGACTAAGAGCAAAAATTGAAGATTCTATTGTTGATTGATGGAAATCTTTTCACTTTTTAACAGGAAGATATCTACGATGATGTCAAGTTTGACAAGAAACCCAAAGGAGCTTTGGTTATTTGAATATCATATAAAAGCCCTTCTTGATAATTGATTAAGAGTTTTCCTAATCATATATTTGGGAAATTGTGAGAAGTATTAAGGATATGTTCATATACTGCTATTGTATTTGGATTTGGTGACATTACTCAATTTGGGGTAATACTTGATGATACTTCTCAAAGATTAATTCTTTATGATCTCTTATACTTGTATTCACTTATTTATGTGCTAATTAAGCTCTACACATTATATGCATATAAATAGTGTTGTAAATGTGAAACCCTAACTTGATGATATTTGGGAGTTTCATCTTTAGAGCTTAGATACTTGTTCAATCTTTTGAATAAGCTCTTTGATAGGAAATATCCTATACATTTTATATTGTTTAGGGATTTGCTAACTATACAAAGGTTGTTTCAACCTCATCTTGTAATCGGTGACTTGTATAACTCCTTGAGGAGTTGGAAAGTATGGAGAACGTTTTCTCCTACTTTTTTAGTAAAGTAGAATCCAACCAATTGTGTTAGAGAAAGAAGAGGATGGAAGTAGATGAAAAGGGTTGAACCACCATGGAAATATTGTTGTCTTTCCTTGCTGTCTATGATTGCTTTAAACTTTTTTTATGCTTATCTCTTAAACTTGTTTGATTTGGTTGTGTTGGATTAAATTAGGTCATTATTGAGTTACTTTCTTAGAAAACCAATTCAACCCCCGTTTCTTGGTTAACCATTATACCTTACAATTGGCATCATGAGCTAAGTTCTTTTATCTAAAGGCTTAACATCCTAGAGTAGATCCTTATAATGGCTGTAGAAAAAGGTGTAGTTGTCACAGGGTTCAACAAACCACCTCTGTTTGATGGAATAAATTATAGACATTGAGAGCAACTAATGCAAGTGTTTATTACTAGTCAAGGTTCAGAAGCTTGGCAGGTTATCAGGAAGGGTACTATGTTACCTGAAACTGATGAGTGGAGTAAAAATGAAGCTAAAGTCATAGGACTAAATGCTAAGGCTATAAACATGATATATATTGGTCTAAAAGATCATGAGTTTAATAAAGTGTCTTCTTGCATCATCGATAAGGAAATATAGGATAATCTAGAGGTTATATATGAAGGTACTAAGAAGGTTAAGTCTTCTAAAGTTACTATGCTTACACATGATTATGAATTGTTTACTATGCATGATTCTAAAACTATTAGTGAAATGTTTGGTAGATATATTGAGATAGTTTTTGAACTTAAATTGCTAGGAAAGACATACACAAATGAGGAAATGATTAGGAAAATGTTAGTCTTTTTACCTGAAAGTTAGGATCTTAAGAAGATGGCTATAGAAGAAGCACATGACTTAGAAAAGTTGACCTTAGATGATTTGTTAAGATCACTAAAAACCCATGAAATGTAATTAATGAGAAGAGAAAAAGAAAAAGAAAATAGGAAGTCACTTACTCTAAAAGTAGAAGTAGAAAACATTGATAAGATAGAGCCCATGAAATTGCCTTGATAGCTAGAAGATTTAAAAAATTTCTTAGAAAAGGTCTAAGCAAGAATGTAGGTTAATCTAAGAGAAGAGAGATACATGAACCTAGCGAGATTCTATGCTATGAGTGTAGAAAACCTTGACATATTAAGGTTAATTTTCCTCTGCTTAAAAAGAAAAATAAGAAGAAAGCAATAATTGTTGCCTAGGATGATGAAAACTCTTCACCGGATGAAGAAGAACAAGAGGAAGTTGCACATTTATGCTTGACCACAACAACAACTATAGAAGAGGAACTTGAGGTAAGTGATACTAAACTTCAAGATGATGCAAATTGTGATATAGAAACTATTTTCTTTGATTTAGTTGAATATGTAAATAAAATGAAAGATAAATACAAGAAATTAAAAGCAAAATATAAATTGGTAAAGGCTGAAATAGTGTGTGATAAAACTATTGCGACATCATTTTGTGCATATGAAAATCATAGTGCATCCGAGAATATTTGTATGAAATATGATGCATATTCTGTAGATAATATATGTTTAGAGTTAGGTCACAAACATGATGATATTGCTCAATTTGTTTGTTTTAATTCTAAAATAAGAAATCTTAATATGTAAATTAGTGAATTAGAAAAAGAAAAACAAGAAATTCAATTGAAGTTAGATAACACAAATTTGATGTTAAATAAATTTACAAAAAGTAGCATTGTGTTAGATAAAATGTTGCAATCACAAAGAGGTATATATGATAAAGCTGGAATAATATATGTAGAACAACCACCCTGATTTGAAGATCCTATATGTCCTAATCATGTATTCAAGCTTTCAAAAGCTTTATATGGATTGAAACAAGCCCAACGGGCTTGGTATGATAAGCTAAGCAACTTTCTACTTAATGTAGATTTTAGGAAAGGAAAGGTAGACACCACATTGTTTATCAAAACTAAAGGAAAATATATCTTGATTGTTCAAATTTATGTTGATGATATTGTGTTTGGTTTTATAAATCATGTTTTATGTAAAGACTTTGCCAATTCTATGCAACATGAATTTGAGATGAGTATGATGGGCAAATTAACATACTTTCTAAGTTTGCAAATTAAACAAACTAGTAAAGGAATTTGTATAAGTCAAACTAAATATGCAAATGAGTTACTCAAGAAATATAAGATGCATGACTCTAAACCAATAAATACTCCCATGAGCACATCCATATCTTTATCACTTGATGAACATGGGGTTAGTATTGATTCAAAACTCCATCGAGGGATGATTGGTTCATTGTTATACTTGACTGCATCTCAGCCTGATATCATGTTCAATGTATGTTTATGTGCTAGATATCAATTTGATCCAAAAGAACAACACTTGACTGTTATTAAGAGAATATTTAGATACTTAAAAGACATAGTCACCCTAGGAATCTGTTATTCTAGAGATACAACTCTTGATATGTATGCTTTTAGTGATGTTGATTATGCTAGTTGTAAAATAGATAGAAAGAGCACAAGTGGTGCTTGCCACTTTCTTGGGAACATGCTTGTTTCTTGGTACTTTAAGAAGTAAAACAATGTAGCGTTATCCTTTACTGAGGTTGAATATATTGTTATTGCTAGCTATTGTGCTCAAATTCTATGAATGAAACAACAATTAAAGGACTATGGCATCTGTTCTTCAAATGTTCCATTAAAATGTGATAACACTAGTGCTATAAATTTAACAAAGAATCCTATACAATACTCTAAAACCAAGAATATTGAAATTAGACATCACTTTGTTAGAGATCATGTGCAGAAAAATGATATTACACTTGAGTTTGTGTGTATTGATCAACAATTGGCTGATATTTTTACTAAACCCTTGGACAAATAAATATTCTATACTCTCCAACGAGAGCTTGGCATGTCATTATTTAAACATATTTCTTGAATTCACTTCCTTTCTATACTATGTTTTATTTTGCTTTGCTTTGCTGTATTCTTTTATTCTTTATAAAAGCACTTACTTTGAAGGGAAGCACTATGATCACAAATCTACTCATTAGGTCAGCTATCTGAACTCCTTTCATAATTTTTCTTAGCTCCTATGCTTTTTTATCACTTTTCTTCAACAGTCACATGCTTTTTTTGCTTATGACAAAAAGAGGGAAAGAAAGCATTAGCACATGTATGTTCCACTTTTGACTTAATAGTGCAAAATGTGAGATAACTCTCCAACACCCTTAACATATGTTGAACAATATGTTTATGTTAATATGTCAATATGTTTATGTATGGTGTCTTGAAAAATATGCTTCACTATGCTTTACCTATATTGATTGCCATGAAAAACATATTATATTAGTTGTATGTTGTATACTTGAACATCTAGAATGGAAATCATGATATATATTGATCATTTTATTGATGACGTGCTATTATATGCTTAAACTTTGAAAATTTTGTCATAAAAAAAGGGGAGATTGTTGGAAAAAGATGTGTTTTGTTGTGACAAACTTTGGCTGGATATGATATGTAAAAATGTTTTTCATATGTTTATGTGCAAAATTGAACAACAAAGAAGTAAAAGGTGTGCAAATTATAATATCAATCAATGATATTATAAAGTAGCCAAGTTTCTACATTCCTTTATAATGCAACCTCATATATGCTCAAAAGGAATATTTTAATTGATGGAATTAGCTGCATAACAATTCTTTTAAAGGAAAAATGATGTTGGATTTGCTTTATTTGCAAGCCACTCGAAGTCCACTAGAAGACTAATCAAAGCCTGCATGAAGTAGGCCATTTAAAGCTGAATTAAAGCCTGCATGAACTAGGCCACTTGAAGCTAATTTGAAGCCTGCATGAAGTAGGCCACTTAAAGCTGATTTAGAGCCTGCTTAAAGTAGGCTAATTAAGACTTAACCCAATTGAGGCTTAATTTGATCCATAGCCTATCTGAAGTAACCTAATTGAGACTTACCTGATCCAAGCCTGACAACTATAATGGCATTGTTCGACTTATTAAGAGAACTCAATTAATCAAGACTCTCGATTAAGAAGCCCTAGCCCCCATTCTCTTTATTCTAGCATGGCTTCTATTTTCTTTTCTCTGAGCTGCCGATTCTCCAATGGGAAGATTTGAGAAGGACTAATTGTTAGAACAGTCGACTAAGAGCAAAAATTGAAGATTCTATTGTTGATTGATGGAAATCTCTTCATTCTTTAATGGGAAGATATCTACGATGATGTTAGGTTTGACAAGAAATCCAAAAGAGCTTTGGTTATTTGAATATCATATAAAATCCCTTCTTGATGATTGATTGAATGTTTTTCTGATCATATATTTCAGAAATCACGAAAAGTATTGAGGATTTGTTCACATATTGCTATCATATTTGGATTTGGTGATATTACCCAATCTGGGGTAATACTTAGTGATACTCCTTAAAGATCAATTCTTTGTGATCTCTTATACTTGTATTCACTTATTTATATGTTAATTAAGCTCTACACATAATATGCACATAAATAGTGTTGTAAATCCGAAACCCTAACTTGATGATATTTGGGGGTTTCCTGATTAGAGCTTAGATACTTGTTCAATCTTTTGAATAAGCTCTTTGATAGGCAATATCTCATACATTTCATCTTATTTGGGGATTTGCTAGCTATACAAAGGTTGTTTCAACCTCATCTTGTAATCGGTGACTTGTATAACTCTTTAAGGAGGAGTTAGAAAGTGTGGAGAATGTTTTCTCCTACTTTGTTAGTAAAGCAAAATCTAACTGGTTGTGTTAGAGGAAGTAGAGGGTGGAAGTAGGTAAAAAAGGCCAAATCACTATGGAAAAATTGTTGTCTTTCCTTGTTGTCTATGATTACATTAAACTTGTTTTTATGCTTATCTCTTAGACTTGTTTGATTTGGTTGTGTTGGATTAAATTAGGTCATTGTTGAGTTACTTTCATAGAAAACCAATTCAACCCCCCCCCCTCCCCTGGTTGGCCATTATGCCTTACATTATAGGTAATCCAAATTCCTTTCATATTGTTGATGTGTTGTTTGTATGTGGTTTGAAATATAAATTGTTGAGCATTAGTCAATTTTGTGATAAAGGGTTTAGTGTTAAATTCAAATCATCCTATTGCATCATAAAAAATAATAGAAAGAATGTAAGATTAGTTGGAAAAAGAGCAAGAAATGTTTATGTCATAAATTTGCATGAAATTTTTTAGAATGAGACATATCTTGCTGTGAACAACTTTGATGACTATTGCTTGTGCCATAAAAGACTAGGACATGTTGGTATTAAAACAATAAAAAAACTTCCAAGAAAGGAGCTTGTTCTAGGATTGCCTAAAATAAAATTTAGTGAAAAGAAAATTTGTGATGCATGTGTAAAGGAAAATAACATAAATCAAGCTTTACATCAAAGGAGGATGTAACCACTACGTGGCCATTATAGCTCATACATATGGATCTTTTTGTGCCAATTAGGACACCAAGCTTAGGAAATATTAGTTATGCATTAGTCATTATGGATGACTACTCTAGATTCACTTGATATACTTATTGTCTAGCAAGGATGAAACTTTCAGTAAGTTTGTCTATTTTTACAAGAATATTCAAAGTGAAAAAGGGCTCATCATTTGTAAAATCAGAATTGATCATGTTAGGGAATTTGAAAATAAATACTTTGAAAATTATTGCTCACAAAATGGTATTAGCCATAATTTTTCATCTCCTAGGACACCACAACAAAATCGAGGGGCAAAAAGGAAAAATAAAACCATTCAAGAGATGGCTAGAACTATGTTGTGTGATAAAAATCTACCAAAATATTTTTAGGGGGAAGCTATTCATACAACATGTTACATTTCAAACTGAGTGTTTATTAGATTGATATTGAAACAAACTCCTTTTGAACTATTCTTCAAAAAGAAGCACAATATTTCATATTTCCACTCTTTTGGATGTAAATGTTTTGTTTTGAATAATGAAAAGGATTCATTGGGAAAATTTGATTCTTGAAGTGATGAAGCCATTTTCATAGGGTATTCTTGATCTAGTAAATCCTATAGGGTGTATAACAAGCACACTCTTGTAGTAAAAGAATCTATTCATGTAGTCTTTGATGAGAATGAAACAAAATTAGAAAATCTAGAAGATAGTGAAGAAGTTATTCCTACTATGCTGAAACATGTTAAATGATAAAGGCTGTTAAAAGTAAGAGTTTTGTAGCAACCCTGCTTAATGTATCTTTCAAGGCTATATTGTTTCACATTTGTAGGGAAAGAAATAAAAAAAGATTCAGTGATAAAAGTTTAGACAGTTCGACCATTATTGCTAAAATCAAGAAGGATATGCAAGGGAAGATGTCATCTACCAGGGAAGTAAAACTTATAAATTGTAATAAGTTCTTGTAAGAGCTTTGGAATTTACCAAATGCAATGTTTAAGCCTAAATGATGATGTTGTAATCGTAAAATATGTAATTCTTTTATGGTGATATATAATTCTTGACCTTTTACCAAAAAAAGTTCCTATCGTAAAACTTATAGATCATGTAGAAAGTAGACAAGGGAAGGAAAATGAACTAGTAGTGGAAGATGAAGACATTGAACCTAGCTTTCCTAGAGTTAGAAATGAAGTGGATCAATCATAAATAGTAGGCAATATTCATTAGGAATATTGCTATTCCACTATTATTTTGATGTGTTATAAGTTATAATAATCATATTATAACTTAAACAATTGTTTACATTTGTTAAAGAGTTATCAAGAAGAAAAATGAATTTGTATTGCAGTCATTATTTGTCTTATAAGAAAATTAATTTGTAAATTTCCTTATAGGGAAAATGTTACAAGAAAATTCCAAAAAGATTAACCTAAACCTGGTTAACACGGAATGGTCCATTTACTATGCAATCCAAATAATGTGAGCCCAGCCTAAGCTTACAAATCAGAGTTCCATGTGACCTAAACCTATGAAGCCCGCACAATTTTGTAGTACTAAGTCCATGTATGGTGACCTAAAGTTTGCAAAGAACTAAAACTTTCAACCCATTTAAAGCTACCTATGACCCATTGATTAAATCTAACTTTGATGAGAGTTCCATTGAAGCATAGAATTGATTCATCTTGAAGAAATCTAAGAGGAGAAGGAGTATATGAAGGAATATTTGGGATTCAAGAACTTAGAGAAGATTTATGGAGCATGACCTATAATGTTCTTCACAACCCGATGGGTTTTGCATGACCCAGTTTGTGGAAGTTAAACAAGTGATGATTTTAAAGGACTTGAAGTAGAAAAATTGGTATATCTATTCAAAGGGAAGTTGATCTACTAATTAGAAACATACCCATAAGGATTTGGCTCAAGAACAAGAAGATTTGAGGAAGATCCTTGGTGAAACCCAAAAGCTTAACTTGTGAATTGAACAAGCTCCATGAGACTTGATCTAAGAAACTAATCAAAACAATGAGGTTTAAGGGCCATTTTGAATCAAAACAAAGGAGCAAATCATTCTTGACACTTTGCCTCTTCAACAGCACGAAAAGCAATTATAGACTCTTCCTAACGAGAAGAAAATATGAGGAAGTTAGAATGACTAGTTTTCAAGTGAAAAAGGTGCATTCTTCACATATATAAAAGGAGGAAAGAAAATTTCTTATTGACAAAATTTTTTTGGTGATTGAAAACAAAAATCCACATAGAGAAGTAAAAGAAAAATCTTGTGAAGCTTAAGTTGATTTGAAATCTTGGTCAAGTTCTTCTACTCTAATATTCTATAAGATTGCTAGAGATTTCTACTTGTATATGTGTTGACTAAATTTTGTACATTATTGTACACATATACTTAATTGTAAATTTGAAGCCCTAACTCTACTATCTATTATCTCTAGAAAGCCTTTAGCTTAGCAATTTCCCATATAAAGTTTTTATCTCAAGGGAGTGGCTTGAGTTTGTAAAAATTTTAAATAACCTTTAAGTTGTAAGTTGTGACAAAATGGTATATGTTAAGACACATATTGAGTTGTAATCCTTGATGGAAGGATTGTATGTTGTGGGAGAACGTTTTCTCATGAGTTGAGTAAAGTGAACTTCAATTAGTTGGATTGAATGAAGAATAGGGTGGACACAGTTGTGAGGGCCAAACCACCATGGTAAATCTGGTTTTTGTGTGTATTGTTTGTTCATGTTCATTATCTCCATTTGGAAAATAATTTTTTAGAGACTAATAAATCAAATAACTAATTCAAACCCCCCCCCCCCCCCCCCCTTTCTTGGTTAGCCACTATACCTAACAATTAGTATCAAGAGCCAAGTTCTATATTTAAAGGCTTGACATCCTAAAGTAGATCTTTATAATGGCACTAGAGAAAGATGTAGCTGTTATGGAGTTCAAAAAACCATCATTGTTTGATGGCATCAACTATAAACATTGGAAACAATTAATGCAAGTGTTCATTATAGGTCAAGATCTAGAAGCATGGTAGGTCATTAGAAAGGGTATTACAATGCCCGAAATTGATGATTGGAACAAAAATGAAGCTAAGGGCACGAGGCTAAATGCTAAAGCCATGAATATGATATATAGTGGTTTGAGAGCTCATGTGTTTAACAATGTGTCTTCTTGCCCTACTAGTAAAGAAATTTGAGATAAGTTAGAAGTTATTTATAAAGGTATTAAAAATGTCAAGTCTGCTAAAGTTACTACACTTATACATGATTATGAATTGTTTACCATGAAAGAATAAAAAAATATTAGTGAAATGTCTGGTAGATTTTCTGAATTTTTTTTTGAACTTAAATTACTAGGTAAGACATATACAAATGAAGAATTAGTTAGGAAAATGCTAGTGTCTTTACTTGAAAGTTGGGATCCTAAGAAAATGGCTATAGAAGAAGCACCTAATTTAGAAATACTGAGCTTAGATGACTTGTTAGGATCACTAAAGACTCATGAAATGCAATTAAGGAGAAGAGAAAGAGAAAAAGAAAATAGAAGGTCTATTGCTCTAAATGCAAATGTAGATAGAGATAAAAATTCAGGTTCTAATAGTGAAGAATTTGTCATGTTAGCTAGAGGATTTAGAAGATTTTTTAGGAAAGAAAGAACTAGAAATGTGGGACAATCTAGAAGGAAAGATATATATGAACCTAGATATAATTTGTGCTTGGAATTTAGAAAGCAAGGACATATTAAAGTTGATTTTCCTTTATGTAAAAAGAAAGAAAATAATCATAAAAAGAAAGCTATGATTGCTACTTAGGATGATGAAGATTCATCTTCAAATGAAGAGAAACAAGAAGAAGTAGCACACCTTTGTTTAATGGTAGTAGCAACCATTGAAGAAGAAGATTATGAGGTAAGTAATTCTAACTTTGTAAATGATGTTAATCTTGATATAAAAAGTGAATTCTATGAGCTGTTCGAGTATGCAAATAAAATGGAAAATAGATATAGAAAAATGAAAGAAAATATAAATCTGTAAAATCTAAAATTGATGGTGCAAAAAATGTTTATGAAATTCCTGCGTCTTCCTTACATGAGGATCATGATATATTTGAAAATGCTTGCACAAACTATGATGTATGCTCTATGAATGGTACATGTTCTAACCTAGGCAAAAAGAATGATGATCTGCTAAAACAAATAAACTCTTTGAATGAAAATCTGTCCAGCATGAATTTGAAAAAGATGAGCTTTAATGCAAACTAAAGAAATCAAGTTTGGTGGTAGAAGAATATGAGAAGATAAAGAAACAATATGAATTAGTTGATTGTGAAAAATTAGGCATAAAACTTGAAATCAAAGAGCTAAAATAAATGATTGTATTCCATGGAAACATATCTGAAAATGATGATAGCATGTTTACTTGTTCTAATTTGGATGAAAAGCATGAGCATATGAAAAATGAAATTGATTCTTTAACTAGAAAGTCGTCAAATGTTCAATGCTTAAGAAAACAACTTGAAAACAAGTTAAAAAGTTCCACATGTTTGTTGACCAAGTTTGCTAATGGTAGTGCCATATTAGAAAAGATATTGCAATCATAAAGAGGCATGCATGACAAAGCTAGTATAGGTTATAAATCAAATGAAAATGCAAAACCTTTTACTAAATTTTTTGAAAAGAAAAGTTGCATGACTTTATTGTATGATAAATGTTCATATTGTAAATATGTTGGTCACTTCATTGATAAATGTCCATTGAAGGCTGGTAGAAGCTTTAAGATTAAAAGTATATGGGTTCCAAAAGGCATAATAATTTCTAACACTTATGGACCTAAGGAAGGAAGGGTACCAAATTTGCAAGCCCCTTTGTTTGTGTTTGCAAGTTATGAACAAAGATCTAGCAACTAGTTTGGTCAGTTAGTAACAAATAAGGATCCACCATCTATGAGTAAAAAATATATAAGTATTTCTTCATTTTGTTATTCAAACAAAAGGTAATGTTTCAAGAAAAACAATTTACAATTATGCTTTGAAGTTGGTCATCCTTGCTGAAACTATTTGTTTGAAATGAAATCTTTGGGTGATTATCATGTATTTCCATGGATGTTTCATGATAAATGATTTACAACAAACTTATATGCTGATTTACTATAATTACTATCACAAAGTCATGTATACTTGCTGGAGATTATTGGAATATATGATGAACAATTGTTTTTTGTTGTGACAAGAATGCTAAACATTTTGTTGATCAATATCATGTAATTTGATGGATAAACTATGCTGAAATTGATAAATATCTATCTAAATATTCTTCATTCTAGTATGTTAACATAATGGGGGGAGCATAGGTTAAAATATTTGCTTTATGTTACATGTTAGTCCTTGTTAGGAATATTTTATTATCTAAATCTGAAATGATTAACTGTCCTTGCTTGTAAGATTGAAATGTGCATGATAGAGAAGACTAGACTAATGCATATGATATGAGTAGTATCTCATTTCTTGAAAGTTTAAATGATTGCATAAGTTGAGGGGGAGTCATCCAAATCTTTATGATTTTTACTCCTATTGAATGACTATAAATTCTGCCAACAAAATTGTTCAAATGCATATCTTTTATGAGATCAATAACAAAGAAAGTCAACTTATTTTGTCTTTTCACCAAGAGTAAATGTTTCACAAAAAATTTTCTAAATGGAGAAGAAATTCATGGGTTAAGTTTCCACTTTGAAAAATTTCTTGGAATATTTACAGAGTTTTGCCATTTAATGTGATACATTGTCGAAATAGAACATGCTTTACACTTTGTTATAAAGTACTACTCATTCATTGCATAAATAGTCTCACAATATGGCAATATAAAATGAGAAGTTTCCTATGTAACATATATTCAAATGTCATATAAATGATAACATGAATTGCATCAAGCTTGAGTACTGTGCTACTCTATATATATTTTGCATTTAAGTTACAATGAAATTAAAGGAAAGTACAGGAAGCAAAGGCTCATTGAACATTCCATGTATTTGGTATGCTTTTCTACCTTACTCCTACATTGATAATAATTTCAAAAGAGCAAGGATTTTAAGATGTTTAATACTATGTTTGTTACTATGATGTATTTGTTGTTGTTAATCAAAAGAATACTAAAACAACACATCATGATATATATGTGCAAAGATGGGCTTTGATGAGGCATAAAGTATAAACATGAAACACATATAGCATGATTATATGAGCATATGCTTTGCTAGATGTTGTTTTAGGGATGAAGTTTGGATATACATAAGTATACTTTGTTAAACATTTGGGATGAAGTGAACGTTACATGGTACTTGTGTTTTCTATTGCAAATGATAAAAATGCAAAAACCTTCATGCAACAAAATATAGAGATATGCAAATCCAATTTGCTAATGACTAAAGAATGAATATGAAAAACATTCAATGTGATATGTATGTGTTGAGACTGTGCACTGCACTAATTTGTAACTATATAAGGAAGAAATTATAGCATTTGAATATCATATTTAACCCATCTAAGTGCAAAAAAGGAAATGAAGCTCTCTATTCCCAAAATGTGTTCCAAATCTCCTTGAATCTATCTCTTATGATGATTGTTGGTTGAATAAATACATATGAATATTTTGCTGGATAAATATACCTCACTTATCTCTTGAGTGAGAGAAATAACTTGAGGGAAAGCTACTCTTTAGAGGGAGCTATGAAAACATGATTGATGATAATGTAAGGATGTGATTGCTAGAATATATTTTACAATATTATCTTTGTTTGCTTAAATACACCAACACATTGTGTATTACTTGCTTGTTATTATTTGATCCTAGATGCATCTCTTCCACCTCTTGTATTTCCTATTTTGATGATGTCAAAAGGGGGGAGAGATAGGTGCACATGAAAAATACTTTCATTGTCTCTATTATATCTTAATGGTGTCAAAAAAGGGAGATATATATAGATGAAAAACACTTTGGTTTTCTCTACCATATGTTGGCATAAGAGGGATTTGTGTTGGAAACAAAACTTGTATATGGTTTGCAAAGCTCATCATGAAATATTTAGTTTTTCAAGTGCAAGTTTGGTCATTATCAAAAAAGGGGAGATTGTTAGGAATATTTCTACTCCACTATTATTTTAATGATGATAAAAAGGAAAAAAGAAATATTTCATGAAAGTGTATTTTTGATGTGATAAATATTTTAAAGTTACTCTTTAATTATTTTTCATGATTTATGTGTTATAAGTTCTAATAATCATATTATAACTTAAAACAATTGTTTACATTCGTTAAAGAGTTATCAAGAAGAAAAATGAATTAATATTGCTGTCATTATTTGCCAAGACAAGTCCAAAAAGATTAGCCTAAATCTGGTTTAAATGGAGTGGTCCATTTACTATGCCATCCAAATTATGTCAGCCCAGCCCAGCCCAAGCCTACAAATTAAAGTTCTGTGTGACCTAGACCTACAAAGCTTGCACAATGCTACACCACAAAGTCTATGTATGGCCACCCAACAACCTAAGTCCGCAAGACACAAGCGTGACTCATTTCTTTTGCATGCAACATGACTAAAGTTTGCAAAGAACTAAAACTTCCGACTTGCTTAAAGCTACCTATGACCCATTGATTAAATTTAACTCTAATGAGAGTTCCATTGAAGTAAAGAATTGATTCATCTTGAAAAAATCTAAGAGGAGAAGGAGTTTGTGAAGGAATATTTGGGATTTAAGAACTCAAAGAAGATTTATGGAGCATAACCCATGATCTTCTTCATAACGCGATGGGTTTTGCATGACCTGGTTTGTGGAAGTTGAACAAGTGATGATTTTAAAGGACTTGAAGTAGAAAAATTGGTATATCTATTGAAGGGGAAGTTGATCTACTAATTAGAAACATACCTGCAAGGATTTGGTTCAAGAACAAGAAGATTTGAGGAAGATTCTTGGTGAAACCCATAAGCCCTACCTATGAATTGAACGAGCTCCATGAGACCCAATTTGAGAAACTAATCAAAACAATGCATTTTGAGGGCCCTTTTGAATTAAAACAAATGAGCAACTCACTCTCTATACTCTGCCTCTCCAACAGCATGAAAATGAATCATAAATTCTTTCTAATGGGAAGAAAATATGAGGAAATTAGAACAGTTAGTTTTCAAGTGAAAAAGGTGCATTCTTCACACATATAAAGGGAGAAAAGAAAAGTGCTTATTGACAAAAAGTTGGTGTTTGAAAACAAAATTCCACACAAAGAAGTAAAAGAAAAATCTTGTGAAGCTTAAGCTGATTTGAAGTCTTGGTGAGGTTCTTCTACTCTATTATTCTATAAGATTGCTTGAGATTTTTACTTGTGTAAGTGTTGATTAAATTCTAAACATTATTATGCACATATACTTGTAAATCCAAAACCTTAATTCTACTATCATTTGAGGGTTTCGTGATTAGGGCTCGATTTGTTATATGTTATCTTTAGAAAGCCTTTAGTTTACCAATTTCCCATATACATTTCTTATTTTAAGGGAGTTTCTTGAGCAAATAGGTTTGAGTAACCTTTAAGTTGTAAGTTATGAAAAAGTGGTATGTGTTGAGACACATATTGAGTTGTAATCTTTGGTGGAAGATTGTATGTTGTGGGAGAATATTTTCTCCTGAGTTGAGTAAAGTGGACTAATAACTTTATTTTGTATAAGGTTAGTGTGACTATTTTAGGCAATATATAATATAGTACTTATTAAATTATAGTTGCATTTGTCTATAATTAGGTCATTTTTGTTAGTTTATGTAGTAAACCCAAAATAAAGGAAAACGAAGAAAAGAAGCATTAAACCATGCAAAAGAAGATGTTTTCCTATCACACGTGGAAAACTCACATGAAAAGGAAAAGAGAAAGAGAAAGAGAAAATACGTGATTGTGAAGGGTAGAAAAGGAAGCACATGAGAAAGAGGTAATTGTCAAGTGGGCCATGCAAGGAGAAAAGAAACAAAAAGAAACAAAAAGAAAGAGAAAAAGAAACAAAAGGAGAGAAAGCAGGCAGAAACAAAGGAGAAAAGAGTGCTTGAGTGTGGTCGAGTGAGAAACCAAAGAAAGAGAAAGGGAGAAGCACAGATGGTGTAGGGACCCACCAGAACCTAGCTGTGCACGACAACGCAGGTCTAGCAGAGAACATGGTGGTTGTTACATTTCTTATCTTAAGGGAGTTTCTTGAGTTTGTAATAGGTTTGAGTAACCTTTAAGTTGTAAGTTATGACAAAGTGGTATGTGTTGAGACACATATTGAGTTGTAACACTTGGTGGAAGATTGTATGTTATGGGAGAATATTTTCTCCTGAGTTGAGTAAAATGGACTAATAACTCTATTTTGTATAAGGTTAGTGTGACTATTTTAGGCAATACATAATATAGTACTTATTAAATTATAGTTGCATTTGTCTATAATTATGCAAGTTTTGTTAGTTTATGTAGCAAACCCAAAATAGAGGAAAAAGAAGAAAAAAAGCATCAAACCATGCAAAAGAAGATGTTTTCCTATCACACGTGGAAAACTCATATGAAAAGGAAAAGAGAAAGAGAAAGAGAAAGAGAAAATACGTGATTGTGAGGGGTAGAGAAGGAAGCAGATGAGAAAGAGGTAATTGTCAAGTGGGCCATGCATGGAGAAAAGAAACAAAAAGAAAGAGAAAAAGAAACAAAAGGAGAGAAAGCAGGCAGAAACATAGATGGTGGGGGGACTCACCAAAACCTAGTCGTGCACGACAACGCGGGTCTAGCAGAAAGCATGGTGGTCATGCGATAGCTGATTGCCAGCATCCTTTTCCAATGAGAAACCCAAAACCAATCCATGGTTCTAACTATCTAAGCTATTTTTTGCCTATCTAAGCTACTTTCTAACATTTTTTAGGCATTTCTAGTAAGTAAGGAGAAGATCCAACAGATTTGTATGTCTTCTAGCAGTTTCTATGTTGTTTCTAATGGTGGGTGGCAGTTTTTAGTAGAGAATAAGGAACTCTTTTTGGGAGCTTATTTCAAAAACTTTGCATAACCTTTCAATAAATTAGTGTCTAGGGCTACTTTCCAATGATTATTTGTGTAGAACAAAGGCAACATGTGGTGGCATACGGTGGTACATGGCAGTAGTGCGTGATGGTGTGTGTCAGCTTGATTTCTTCCCCCTTTTCAAATGGCTTCTTTCACTCCCTTTGATGTGTAGATTTGAGCAATATTTTTGTGATTTGAAGCCATTTTGATAACAGTTTTGGTGTTTTTAATTTACAAAATGCTTTGTTCAATTTCTTACACTGTTTTAATTTATACATATACCATGTTTTAGTCTAGTTTGTTAAAGCTATAATGTAACTTGATTACAATGGTATGAATATTATGATTGTGGTGTTTTGTGAGATATTTTATGTATGTGAATTTGCATATTACTAAGTGTAATGAATTTAAGTGATTAGCTACCACATCATGATTTGATTTGCATGTTAGAGATTGATAGGAAATGACATGTAGTTATTTCTTGTAATGTGCAATCATAGATTAATATGGATAGACATATACCATATGGTTTGTGTGACTTTAGGTGTAAATTTGAATCTTAATAAATCTTAATGCACTTAGTTCATTTCAATTCATATATGGAGATATAGAAAGTTAATGAGCTAAGTAGGTTTGCTATAGCTAGACATAGGATAATGAATAAATTAGAAAATTACACCATCGCATGAATAAAATCAATTTTGCAAGTATAAATGATCAACATTAGTACCTAGTAGTTAGGTGAAATCAAATGCTCAAACATGTTTCATTTATTAATTTCTTTTAAATTTAGTTGTTTAATCCATCTTTTGTTATTTCAATTTGCTAGATAAATTCTAGAAACTATTCATCATTAGCAATTAGTTACTTTAGTAATCACAAGTCTTTGTGAGATGATATATTACTCATTATTAGAGTACTTGTTCGATATGTACACTTGCATGTAGGATTTCACCAAACAAGTTTTTGACACTGTTGTTAGGGATTGGTTGTTTTATTGCTAATTAATATTAATACCGAATAGCTTCTAAGTTTAATCTAGCTTTTGTTTTTTTATTTTTATTTTTATTTTTTAGTTTTTTTTTTGTTGCAAAAAAAAACGAAAAAAAAAAGAAAAAGAATTCCATTGTTAAATGCAAAAAAAAAACTAAAAAATAAAAAGAAAAAGAATTCCATTGTTAAACTACAAAGATGGAGGGAAATGATGATACATGTAGACTCTTGAAAGACTATGTTGCACCAACATTTTGGAATGCCACATCAAGCTTCCAGAGGCATGCAAGTCAGACAAACCACTTTGAGATCAAGCCAATACTCATCTAGATGCTTCAAAACTCCGTACAATTTAATAGGCTACCAAATAAGGATTTGAATGCTCACTTGAGGCTTTCCTTGAAATTTGTGATATGATTAATATAATGGAGTCACAAAGGATGCTATCAAGTTAAAGCTATTTCCATTTTCTCTTAGAGGTAAAGCTAAAAGTTGGCTCTCTTCTCTTCCTATAGGATCAATTACTACATAGGATGATTTGGCTTAGAAATTTCTTGGTAAGTTCTTTCCTCTTGTGAAATCTACAAAAATACATAACAATATTACTACTTTTATGCAAATGGACAATGAATCATTGTATGAAGTTTGGGAAAGATTCAAGGAACTTTTGGGGAGATGTTCACATCATGGACTACCCATATGGTTACATGTACAAACTTTTTATGATAGGTGGAATGTTTTTCATATTCATTCTTTAATTACTAGCAACCTCAAACTTTGCATATTGCTATATTTTGTTGCATGAAGGTTTTTGCATTTGTATTACTTGCAACAATAAACACAAGTACCATGTATTGTTCACTTCATTCCAAACATTCAGCAAAGTATACTTATGTATATTCAAACTTCATCCCCAAAACAACAACCAGCAAAGCATATGCTTATGTAATCATGTTGTATATGTTTCATGTTTATACTTTATGCCTTAGTAACATGCATCTTTGCACATATATATCATGCTTTAGTTTTTGTATTCTTTTGATTAACAATAACAAATATACCATAGCATCAAAACATAGTGTTAAAACATCTTAGAAACCCTTTCTCTTTTGAAAGTATTATCAAAGAAAGAGTGAGGTAGAAAATCATACCAAATACATGGAGTGTTCTATGAGCCTTTGCTTTCCTTAATTTTCATTGTCAATTGAATGTAAAATATATGCAGAGCACCACAATACTTAAGTTTGATGTAATTCAAGTTATCATTTGAATATATGTTCCATAGGAAACTTCTCATTTCATATTGCCATATTATGAGACTGTTTATGCAGTAAATGAGTAATAATTTACAGCAAAGTGTAAAGCATGATTTGTTTCAAAACTGCATCACATTGAATAGCAACAATCTATAAATATTCCAAGCAGTTTTTTGCAATGGAAACTTGACTTGTGAATTTCTTCTCCATTTAGCTAGTCATTTTAGTAGGAGCAAAAATCATAAGGATTTGCACGACTCCCCCACAAATTATGCAATCATTTAAGCTTTCAAGAAATGAAATACTACTCACATCATCTGCATTACTCTCCTCTTCTCTATAATGCACATTTCAATCTTATAACTCATCAAGGAAAGTTAATCATTTTAGATTTAGAAAAGTATATTCACCTTAAGCAATAAAAACTTTACAATACAGACTAACTTGTAACATGAAGAAAATATTTTAATTTATGCTTCCCATATCATGTTAGCATACTAGAATGACGAATATTTGGATTGATATTAACCCATCAATTTCAACATAGTTTATCCTTCAAATGACATGATATAGATCAACAAACTGTTTAGCAATCTTGTCACAAAGAAAATATAGTCCAATAATTTCCAGCAAGTATACATGTCTTTGTGATAGTAATTATACTCAATTAGTATATAAGTTTGTTACAAATCATGCATCATGAAACATCCATGGAAATACATGACAATCATGCAAAGATTTCATTTCAAACAAATAGTTTCAAGAAGGATGACCAACTTCAAAACAGAATTGTACATTGTTTTTTCTTGAAATACTACTTTTTGTTTGAATAAAAAAAATGAAGAATTACTTATGTAAATTTTTACTCATATAGAATGGATCCTCATTTGTTACTAACTCAACAAACTAGTTATTGCATCTTTGTTCATAACCTACAAACACAAACAAAGGAGCTTGCAAACTTGGTACCCTTATTTCCTTGGGTCCATAAGAGTTAGTTGAACAAGTATTACTAGAAACTTTAGGCATCCATACTATTTTCATCCTATATGGTCTTCTAAGCCTAATAGGACATGTATCATTTGAATGACCAACATATTTATAATATGAACATTTATCATACAATGGAGTCATGCAAGTTTCCTTTCCAAAGAATTTAGTAAAAGGTTTTGCATTTTCATTTGATTTATAACCTATACCAGCTTTGTCATACATGCTTCTTTATGATTGCAATATCTTTTCTAACATGGTACTACCATTAGCAAATTTGTTCAACAAACATGATGAACTTTCTAACTTGTTTTCAAGCTCTTTTTCTAAGCATTGAACATTTGACAGCTTTCTAGTTAAAGAATCAATTTCATTTTTCATATACTCATGCTTTTCATTCAAAACAAAACAAGTAAACATGCTATCATCAGTTTTAGATTTTTTTTTCATGGAATAAAATTGTTTCTTTTAGCTTTTTGATTTCAAGTTTTATGCTCACATTTTCACAAACAACTAGTTAATATTGTTTCTTAATTTTCTCATATTCTTCTACCACCAAACTTGACTTCCTTAGTTTGCATTTAGGTTCATTTTTCTCAAAGTGCATGTTGGACAGATTTTCATTCAAAGAGTTTATTTGTTCTAGCATGTTTCAAAGATTTTCTAAGTTCATCTTTCTTAGATTTTCATTCAAAGATTTTCATTCTTTTTACCTAGGTCCAAACATGTACCTCTTCAAAGGGCATGCCATTAGAGAAACCTTATTTTTTTCTAATAGTCTTCTTAGTGCTAGCCTTAGTTATCTTAGAGCTTTCATAGGAGTAGTTTACTAATAGCTTCATAATTGTGCTTTGTTATTAGGTTATTGTTTATTGCTGTAATTGAATTGGATTGTTATTTGGTTTGAAATTGGATCGATAAAGGAGGTATGGCTCTATTTGGGCCTTTGTGTTCTTACTTGCGAGTTGAATAAGGCTTAAGTTCTAACAAATACAATTGTGACGCACCAAAAATAGGTTTTGTGAAAGGGTATTACTAGAGAGAGTTTTTGAGAGAGAAAATGAAGAAACAATCAAGGTCCCAAGTCAAGATGGGCTTGGGCTTTGGGTATTTAATATTAGATTTTATATTATTGTTATATTTTTTAGATAATTACATTTTATTTGTTATTTCCTTTAAATAAGATCTAGGATTTGAAATAGTTAAAACCTAGTTATGTTAGGAGTCCTAAACCTAGTTATATTAAACTAGAAGCTAGGATTATTTAATAAGTAAGGACAAGGAATTATGAGAGAACTATTTTATAATTGAAACTTAAATATTAGTCTTTTATTGAAGAGAGAACTTAAAATTTTGATCTTATGAACTTTTTTATTGATTAAGGAATTTCTTTTCAAATTGACTCTTAATCTAGTTACTTTTGTCTTTAGCGTTCACCATGGTTCTAAGAGCACACCTTAATCCTAGTGGCATGAAAAAATCCATGCCGCAAGGTTATCCTTTCTAAATAGTCATTTTAGCATAATTAGTATACTGTTAGCAATAAAAGGAAATTGCCAACACCTTGGTAGAATGAGGACTACCTGTGAGTCCCCAAGTACTTGCGAAAGTGCATCTATAGCCCCATTGTCACTTCCCCACTTATATTGAATCTCATAATCATATCCAAGAAGCTTGGTAGGCCATTTGTGTTGAGTTGGAGTGGTCACCCTTTGTTCTAACAAATGTTTAAGGTTGCTATGATATATGTGTACTATGAAGTGATTACCTAGCAAGTAGGATCTCCACTTCTATACTTCCATAACAATTGACAACAATTCCTTATATGTAGAGAGGCCCAAATGCTTCAAAGCTAATGCCTTGTTAAGGTAAGCAATTGGTCTCCTTTCTTGCGTCAATATTGCGCCTATTCCCCCTAACTTGCAAATATTTCTAGCACAAAAGGCCTCTCAAGATTTGAGGTAACAAGTACTAGTGTAGAACTCATAAACAATTTCAATTTCTTAAAAGCCTGAATGGCTTTATTTGTTTGCTGAAAATTGCCCTTTTTTAACATTTGTGTCAAGGGACAACTCACTTGTCCATAATCCTTAACAAACCTCTAATAATAACTGGTAAGGCCTAAAACCCCTTGCAATCCTTTAATTGAAAAGAGTAGAGTCCAATTCACCATGTCCTTAATCTTCTTTAGGTTAGCCTCAATGCCTTTTTCGAAAATAATATGGCCTAGGTACTCAATCCACCTCTTTGCAAATGCACACTTACTCTACTTTGCATATAATTGGTGGCCCTACAAGAGTTGTAAAACAATGCGCAAATGTTACACGTGACTCTCCCAATCTAGGTTGCAAACCAAAATGTCATTAAAGAAAATCAACACAAACCTCCTCAAGTGAGGTAAAAAAATATGGTTCATAAGACTCTAAAAGGTAGTCAAGGAATTGATCTATCCAAATGGCATGACTAGAAACTTGTAATGTACTTGATGAGTTCGAAAGGTAGTCTTTGGATGTCAGGTGGAAACACTCACACCTAATGGTATCTAGAGCTTAAATCCAACTTTGAGAACCAAGATGCCCCGTGAAGTTCATTTAGTAGTTCATTAATTATTGGTATTAGAAACTTATCCTTAATTTTTAGCTCATTAATAATCCATGTAGAACCTCCAACATCCATCATGTTTCTTAACTAGAAGTACTAGGGATGCAAAAAGGCTTGTACTATTACAAATGACCCCTGTAGGTAACATTTCCTCCACCATCTTCTCAATTTCTACCTTTTGCACATATGGATAGTGATAGGGCCTCACATTAACTAGTTCACTCCTTGTACATAGAGGAATATGATGATCAAACTCCTATGTTGGTGGAAGTTGGCTAAGGACCTTAAATACATCCTGAAATTCCATCATCATTCCTTCTAATGCTGTTGGAATTGGCCAAATTATCCCTCATTGTTGGCTTCTCTCACGGAAAACTTTTTGTTTTCTTTTTCTTAGAGATTTGTGTCATGACACTGTGCATGGTGTAGATCTAAGGTTTCTTTCCTTCTTATTTCCCTTGTTTTCCTTAAATCTATACTAGGTAGACCCTTTTTGTTTTTCTTTCTTTTTCTTCTTATCCTTACTTACTCTTGTTTTCCTTTTTCCTTTTCCTTTTTTCTCCTCCTCCTTCTTTTATTCTTTTGGTCTAATCAATTTTGGATAAAGCTTGAGGTTGGTGCAAGGCGATGCAATTCCTACATAGGCTTAGCATTGTGTGTGCTATACACCATGGTTGACCAATGACAGATAGACTAACAACCACCATGCTTCAAGGGAGGTTTGTGCATGTCTATGTCTTTGTTCATCATAGGATAAAGACAACTCAAATCTCACTTGCAATCCTAGGCTTCCACTGGCTCTAGTTGCTTCGATGCTACTTGTTACATGTTGTGATTGTTCCTTTTTGGCAATCACAAGGCCTCAAAAGGCTAAGCCCTTTGCTTTTCTATTTTTGACCCTTATGAAATCTTTGGTAGGATGCCTTTAGTGGGCCTATAAGTAGTTATGCTTGCATGAAGTCCATTTAATTCTGCCTTTTTAAGGCCCATGTAGATAGGTTAGTGGCCCAAGATGTAAGGTCATGTAGGGCCATGTTTTTTAGCCTTAAGTGGCTTTTGGATCAGCCCTAAACCCAATTTGGGTATTGTACTAATAGGTTCGTGTGGCCTCATACTTTGTAAGGGCTTTGCCCATTTTATTATTAATGTTATTTTTAAGATATCACTCCTTTTTATTTAAGAAGAAAAAGCAAAAAAAGCATCCATCTTGACTCTCTTGGGTCTTGATAGATTCATGAAATAAAGGTTGCCTAACTTGGCGAAAACAAGTATCAGAAGATTCGAGCTCCTCATTTTCCATATTAGGAGAGATGTAATGGCATGGTACTATGTAGCAGTCCAAGAAAAGGAGTTTAGCCACATCAGCTAAAGAGGTGGCTATATGAATTTACTTCATTTGTATCTTAGCTTAATAAGTTGTTTAAATAGCAGTTAAGAAATTGCTAATAAGTTGTTCGTTGGTTAGCAAGTGGTTACAAGGTAGTTAGTCGGTTAACTAGTCTATCAACTAGTATAAATAAAAAAACTCGTAAACTAGAAGGGTAGTTCAATTCATTTGTATTCTTTAGCAGAATCAATGAGGTCTTGGGTTCCCTTTAGTAATCCTCTTTTTTCTTGTAATCTTTTCAATAAGCAACCATAGGGCAAAAGGCTAAGCTTCCTTTTTCTAGTGAAATTCTTGTAATCTCATCCTTTCACTTGTTCTTGTGCTAAGTTGAATAACAATCAACTTAACTATTACAAATTGGTATCAATGCTAGGCGTTGAATAGGGAAAGGATCCAGTTACTGATTTCAGTGTCCAAGAGCTCAATGAGACAATGCATTAGTTAATTGATGCTATTAGTGCTTGAATTGATGATATTGTTGTATAGTTTGAACCATAGAAAGATATTGATCAAGGGTCCTCCTCGTGTAGTAGATGGAATCTTCATCGTGATAATTCTAGTGGAGGTAATAGACAATGTGAGGAATGACATTTTTTCTTTGGTCAAATTCAACCTAGGATAATGCGACTTGACTTTCCAAAGTATGATGGGAGCACCAATCCAACTTATGGATTGATTGCATGCTTTAATTCTTTGATTATCATGATACTCCAAAGGAAGATCGTGTCTGTATAGCTTCCTAACATTTGGATGGAAAAGCACAAATGGTCTATTAGCTTTTATGGAAAGAACTTGCAGATGATTTTATTTCTTGGGAGGCTTTGATAAAGGAGTTGACAAAGTAATTTGGACCAACTCTTTTCATTAATCATTTTGGTGAATTGATGAAACTCAAACAAACTACTTAATTTCAAGAGTATCAGCTGCAATTCAGTAAGCTACTCTTGTGTTCTGATCATTTACATATGGAACAACACATTAGTTGCTTTATTAGTGTGTTGAAGGAAAGAATTAGGTTGGATGTGATTGCTCACAATTAACCAACCTTGTTGGTTGCCATTGGATTTGCTAAATTGTTTAAAGCTAAAGAATTAGCTTCTAGAAACACTTTAAGTAATTCAAGTAGACGATAGAATGTTGGGGAAATAGCAAATAATAGAGTAGTTGACTCCAGAGGAGTAGATTAAAAAAAAACTACTAGTTAAATGTCTCACACAACCTAAAATAATGGATCATAGAGCTAAGGGTTGTGCTTTAATTATGATGAAAAATTTATTCCTAGTCATAGATGTAAGAAATTGTTTGTATTGGAGTGTTCGGATCTTGAAGAAGCTCTAAGTGAGGAAGAAATAGAGTTTGATAAGGATCATGCTGAATTAAGGGTAGTATCTTTGGCAGCATTTTATGGTATTCGTTGTCCTAGAACCATGAGAATTCAAGGAGTAATGGGAATGAATAAAATTGGAGTGGTAGTATTTGTAAGATATAATGGCCAACCAAGAAGGGGAGGGGGAGGGGGGATCGAATTGGTTTTCTAAGAAAGTAACTCCAAATAAGACCAAGAAATAAGCACATAAGCAAGTTTCAAAACAAGCATAGATAGCAAGAAAAGACAACAAATTTTCCATAATGGTTTGGCCCTTTTCACCTACTTGCACCCTCTTCTTCCTCTAACACAACCAGCTGGATTCTACTTTACTAACAAAGTGAGAGAAAACTTTCTCCACAATTTCCAACTCCTCCTCAAAGAGTTACACAAGTCACCAATTATAAGATGAGGTTGAAACAACCTTTGTATAGCTAGCAAATCCCTAAAAAATATGAAATGTATGGGATATTGCCTATCAAAAAGCTTATTCAAAAGATTGAACAAGTATCTAAGCTTTAGTCATGAAACCCCTAAATGTCATCAAGTTAGGATTTCAAATTTACAACTCTAATTATGTGCATATAATATGTATAGATCAATTAGCACATAAATAAGTAAAATACAAGTATAATAGATCACAAAGAATTGATCTTTCAAGAGTATCACCAATTATTACCCCAGATTGGGTAATATCACAGAATCCAAATATGATGGTAGTATATGAACAAATCCTCAATGCTTCTAGCGATTTTGCAAATATTTGATCAAGAAAGCTGTCAATCAATCGTTAAGAAAGGCTTTTATAAGAAATCCAAATAACCGAAAATCTTTAGGGTTTGTTGTCAAACTTGACATGATTATAGATATCTTCCCATTAGAGAGTGAGAAGATTTCCATCAATCAATAGTAGAGTCTTCAAATTTTTTCTCTCAATTGACCGTTCTAACAATCAGTCCCTTCTCAAAACTTCTTGTTGGAGAATCGGCATCTTAAAGAGAAGAAGATAAAAGCCATGTGAGAAATAGACAAAACGGAGGCTAGGGCTTCTTAGTCGAAAGTCTTGGTTAAACGAGCTCTTAATTAATCAAACGATGTCGTTCTAGCTGTCGGGCTTAGACTGAATAAATCTCACTCAGGTTACTTTAGCAAACGGGCTCTGGATCAAATTAACCCTTGGCCAAGCTAAGTCTTAATCGCCCTACTTTACATGAGCTCTAAATAAGCTTCAAGTGGCCTGCTTCATGTGAGCTCTAAATAAGCTTTAAGTGGCCTACTTCATGCGAGCTCTAAATAAGCTTCAAATGGCCTATAAATAAAATAAATCTAGCATCATTTTTCTTAAAAGAAAAATGTTATGCAACTATTATTCCATTAATAAAAATATTTTTTTAGCATATATTAAGTTGCTTTATAAAGGAATATAGGAACTTGATTACTTTATAATATCATTTATTGATATTATAATTTGCACACCTTTTACTTTCTTAATGTTCAATTTTGTACATAAACATATGAAAAACATTTATATATATTTATATTAAATGCAACCAAAGTTTTTCACAACAAAACACATCTTTTTCCAACAATATTGGTGGACTCATGCAGCACTCACAACTTTCTAAGTGCTCATTTGGCTAAGAAAATGAAGTTAGAACTAGATGTAAATAAGGAGTTCAAGGTAGAAGTGGCTAATGGTATATTATTCAAGGATAGGTTATTGTCATAAAGTGGAAGTAATTTTACAAGGTAATAGAATGCAAATTGATTTTTTTATGTTGTCGATTCCTAATTTGGGAGACATAGTAGGCATTAATGGTTAGAAACTCTTAAGGAGGTCAGGTGGGAATTCTCTGAAATGAAGATGTGTTTTACGTATCATGGCAAGTTGGTAGAGCTTCAAAGGGATAAAACCTTGAAAAATAAACTTGTTAACAATACTAAATTCATCAAGTTACTGAAACAACCAAAAGAAGGAATGATACTACAGTTAAAGCCAACAAAATCTCTTATTCCTAAATCTTAATAAGATTCCTAGCCAAAAAGGTTTGAGCTTCTATTTCAGGAGTATGCTATTCTATTTCAGAAACATCACAGCTTAGCTCCCATCCTGTTCCACAAGCATGAGATTGTGCTAAAGAATGAGCAAAAGGTGATTACTAGTAGGCCTTATCAATATCCTTATCTTTAGAGAAGGGAGATAGAAAAATTAGTTTAAGAAATGTTGGAAGAAAGGGTGATCTAAGAAAGAAACAATCCCTTTTCTTCTCCTTTAATATTGGTAAGAAAAAAAGATGGAACTTGGAGGATGTGTGTGGACTATAAAGCTTTGAATAAGGAGAGTCAAGGATGGTTTTCCAATCCCAACAGTTAAGGAACTTTTGGATGAACTACATGGAGCTAAACTTTTCACTAAGTTGGATTTGAGATCTAGTTATCACCATATCAGGATGAAGTTACAAGATATTTGTAAAATAGCCTTTTAGACTCCTATTTCGCATTATGAATTTCTAGTAATGCCCTTTAGTCTGTGCAATGCCCCTTCCACCTTCCAAGGCCTTATAAACAAGGTCTTTCAAGAATACTTAGGATGTTTTGTATTTTTTTTTTATTTATGACATTTTAATATTCAGTAAGAATTGGGAGGAGCATAAAGCACATGTGAAGTTGGTATTTGATAAACTCAAAAGTAATCGGCTATTTGTGAAAAGGGAAAAGTGTGTCTTTAGTGTTATTATTCTCCATTACTTAGGACATGTGATTTCAAAGAAAGGAGTAGCAATTGAACAAGATAAGGTGTAGGCTATGCTTGATTGGCCAATGCCTAAGTCTATTAAATCCTTGAGGGGGTTTTCTCAAGTTGAGTAGCTACTACAAGAAATTCATTCAACATTATGGTTCCATAGCTACTCCTTTTACACAATTGCTTATAAAAAAGGCTTTTCATTGGAATGATGAAGTAGAACAAGCCCTTGTTTCGTTAAAAAGGCTTTGACAAAAACTCCAGTTCTTAGATTACCAAAATTTGTTGTTACTTTTATAGTGCGAGTAGGTGCGATTTGTGATGCATGTTTGTGATGCATGTTCAGTGGGAGTAGGTGCGATTTTATCCTATGAAGGTCAACCTATAGCTTACTACAGTCAAGCCCTCAAGGGTAGGAATTTACTTCTATCCACATATGAAAAGGAATTGTTAGCTTTTGTATTGGCAATGAAAAGGTGGAGATGATAACTCTATATTTTATAGAGTTATTATTAGTATTTTAGGTAATGTTTGATATAGTTTTTATTAGATTATATTTGTATTTAATTATATTTATGCCTATTTTGTTGTTTTATGCAGTAAATCAAAAATAAGTGAAAAATGAAGAAAAGAAGCACAAAACCAAAAGAAAATGATAAAAGAAGGAGAGGGGCCAAATAGAGGTCTTTTATCAGGCCATCATCCAGTGGGCCTTTGGAGAGATAGAGGCTTTTGGTCGAGTTCGTGGGCTTGGACAAAGGCCATTTTGGTGGGCCTTGGATCGTGTGAAAAAGGAAAACAGGAATGGGCTTTCATCGACAGTTATTGGGTTTTGGAGGCGAATTAACAAAACAGAGGAGAGTCGTGCATTGTCGGGGGGATTTGGTAGTGCAAAACCGAGAAACTAAAAGGGAGGAGAGAAAGGCGAGTAGAGGGCTAAACCGGAGAGAGTGATCACTGGGAGTCAGAGGCCATGCGTGACAGCGCAGGTCTCAGAGAGGTGCACGACGGTTAGGCAAAAGCCAACCGTTCGCCCTTCGTTTTCTCCGGCGACACACATTTCCGACGTTTAAAGTATAGTTTTCGGCCGTTTTAGAGTGTTTTCTGGCTATCTGAAAGCATATCTAAATTCCTAGAGCGATTTCCGGCAGTTCTGTGGTAGTTGCATGTGATTTTGTGGCAGTTTCCGGCGAAGAAGTGCGAACGTCGACTTTGTCCTTTCTGTCAGATCTACGTGTTTCTATGGCAGATTTGCGGGATATTTTTGCAAATCTGCAACCTAGGCGTCCCGATCTATGTTTCTGGAAGTTTTTGTGAAGGTCAGCGGCGGACGGTGGCACGTGTCATCGGCGCATGATGGAGCGTGCGGAAGCGTGTGACGGCGCGTGTGCAGATCGTTTCACCCCGTTTTTCAGACAGAACCTCCTTCTCCCCCTGATATGCAGATTTGTGCAACTTGTTTTATGATTTGAAGACATTTTTTGTGACAGCTTAATGTTTTTAATTTACAGAATGTGTTGTTTAATTTTCTGCACTGTTCTTGTTTATGTAAATATGTTGTTTTAGTTTAATTTGTTAGAGCTACGATGGAACTTAATTATAACTTATGAATGTGATTATTTAGGCTTTGTGAGATATTTTATGAATGTGAAGTTGCATATTACGGAGTTTAATACTTTTAGGTGATTAGCTACCACTTAAATGATACGATTTGCATGTTTGAGACCGACAAGAGATAGCATGTAGTTGCTTCATGTATTATGTAACCATAGATTAATATGGATAGACATATACCATATGATTTGTGTGGCTTTAGGTGTAAACTGGAATATTCACAAATCTTAATGCATTTAGCTTATTTAATTCATATGTAGACTCATAGTGAGTTAATGAGCTAAGTAGGTTCACTATACCTAGACATAGGATAGTGAATAAGTTAGGAGATTCCGCCATCACATGAGTAGAATTAATCTTGCTAGCATAAATGATTTACATTCGCATATAGTAATTAGGTGAAATTGGACACTCTAACTATTTCGTTAATCAAGTTTAAGTTAAATTTAGTTCTTTAGTTAATGTTTTACCATTTCGATTTGCTATATAAACATTAGAAATTGTTCACTATTAGTAATTAGTTAGTTTAATAAACACCAGTCTTCGTGGGACGATACTCATACTTATCATTATATTACTTGTTCGACATGTACACTTGCATGTAGAATTTCACCGAACAAGTTTTTGGTGCCGTTGCCGGGGATTGGTTGGTTTACTGCTAATTAATATTAATATCAAATAGTTTCTTAGTTTAATCTAGCTTTTGTTGCTTTTATTTTATTTCTACTTTTAATATTGTGTTCTGTTGTAGAGAAAAGATTAAGATGGAGAACAATGATGGTACACATAGACTTCTAAAAGATTATGCACCGTCATTTTGGAATGCCATATCAAGCTTTCAGAGGCCTGCAAGTCAGGCAAACTACTTTGAGATTGAGCCAGCACATAAAGAAAACATCCTCACTGACTTACGTGCATAATTGGAAGTGTTCCTGAAGAATAAAGAATGTGAATTTTGTGGTGGAGCACATGAAAGCACGGAATGTCAATTAGGTAATCCTTATGCTCATTATAATGATTATGATAATTTTGTTGGGATTCCTAGCAAGTCACAAAATGATTATTACTCCAACGTGTACAATCCAGGATGGCACAACTATCAAACTTTTTCATGGAGTAACCCAAGTGAGATGAGACCGCAACCAACATTTTGGCAAATAGAAGAGGTGAAACCTAACTACGAGGACATGATCAGTGAGCTAGCCTGCACCACACAGAACTTTACAGAGAGGATTGAAGCAAGATTTCATAATCAAGAAGCGAGTTTTCAAAGACAAGAAGCTTCAATCCGAAGATTAGAGGTGCAAATGAGTTAGCTCATCCGTAAGATCTCAGAGAATCATAAGGATTCTGTTGGGTTTTATTGCTTAACAAGAAGGGGGGGTTGAATTGTTTTTGTACCGAAATATTCTTCTTAAAAATTCTAATCAATTGCTTTAGCAATGTATATGATAATATGCAATCAAATAGAAATATTTAATCAAATAGAGAGCAAGAGAATCAACATCCAATTTACCACGGTGGTTCGGCACTCTATCTTAGAGTCCTACGTCTACCCTTTTCTCCTTCAATCCAACCGATTGAAGTCACCTTTACTCAACCTGATTAGGAGAATACATTCTCCCTAATCCAAATAATTCCTTCTCAAAGGAATTATCAAGTCCGAATACAAATAATGATCAAAAGATTATATACAACAACAAATCCCCAAATAATATGTTAGTTTATGGGATATTGTTGATCAGAGGAGCTATTCAAACAAATATATCAAGATACAAAGCTCCTATCACGAAATCCCCAATTTAGAGAAATTAGGGTTTCAGATTTTCCTCAAGATTTATGTGCAGAAAATGTTTATAAGTTAAATCAGCACATAAATAATGTTATACAAGCTATGATTGATGATATAATCAAAGATTAAAATGAATAGTCGAATATCACTAAGAGCTTATAAACCACCGAATGATGTATGATCTTGAATCAAATGGTAAGTAAGCTGAGTAGATTATCTTCACAAAGAGAATCTTCAAAATAGATGTTAATCATCAAGAGAAAACCTTCACGTACACATCTCCTTTAAATAGAAGCATATTTAGGGTTTTCTTTTTGAATCAAACCTGAACCGTAGCCTTCTTCCCGTTAGGAATAGTAGACTATCCATCAAATCAGCCTCATTTCACCCTTTTTGATTCGAAATCTGACCGTTCTAACAGCCCGTCTCCTCCAGATTCATCCCGTTGAAGCTTCGGCGCTTGAGAGAAACGAAGGCAGCGTCGGGGAGAGAATGAAGCGGCTAGGGCATGACCCCTCGAGGGATAAGCGTCTCTTATATGCCCTTAAGTGAGACGACATCGTTGCCAGCAAGCGTATCAAGGAAGCCTCTGATGTGATCAAGACGACACCGTACCAGGAAGCCTCTGATTATGATCAAAACGACACCTTAACAAGGAACGGGATCAGGCAGGCTGACATGAACTTGGGCCGCACCTATATTCTCACAGTCCAGCAGCAAAAGTCCAGTACAGTAATAATATATATTCAGCATGTATATCCAGTCCAACATCAACACAGTCCAATATCAATACACTTTTAATATATTGCATATATTGACTTTGAGCTAATATATTGTTCCTGCAATTTCACCAAGCCAAGTATCATATTCCTAAAATAAAATATATTCAAGTATATTTTATATTTCTTGAAGAAATATTTAAATAATCAATATATTCAAATAATCAACATATATTTGAATATATGTCACAAAGACTTTAAGAATATATTTTATAAGGAAATGTAGGAACCCGGTTACTTTATAATATCATTAATTGATATTATAATTTGTACACCTTTTACTTCCTATAGCTTTTCTTTTTGCACATTTAGAAAAACATAATTTGAGAATTGATATTTATAAGAAAATATTTTCAGTCACAACAAAACCCTATTTTCCAACAATCTCCCCCTTTTTGATGATGACAAAATATATTTCAATAGTATTGCACATGTCATCAAATATCAATTATGTTTTTCCAAGAGAACACAATTTATCATTTCAGCATAAATACAACCATATGATCATAAGCACGTCTCCTATACATGTGTCTAGCAGATTTCAAATTTTTGTATAGAACATGCAAAAATTTGTTTAAACAGGGGTGATATGTATATGTAACCCACATTCTGCACTAATAGTCAGAAATGAGTGTTCACATGTGCACACTATTCTCTCCCCTTTTTTGTCATAAGCAAAAAGAACGATTATGTAAGTAAGCACAACAAGATACAGCAAGCAGGCAGCAACAAAATAGAGAGAAGAGTAAGGTACTAACCGGAGGCTGCATGAGTGAAAGTAGAGCCGCTCCCCCTCAAACCGAGTAGTTTGAAGAACAGTGAAAGAATAGAGAGATAGCAAGAATAAACAGTTCAAAGATTTTTAGGAAGTAACATTCCAAGTTCTCGTCTAAGAGCATAAAATCTATCCTTTGGTAAAGGTTTGGTTAAGATATCAGCAATTTGCTGATCAGTACTCACAAATTCAAGCACAACATCACCTTTTTGAATATGATCCCAAATGAAATGATGTCTAATTTCTATGTGCTTTGTTTTAAAGCACTGGATAGGATTCCTAGTGAGATTTATGGCACTTGTGTTGTCACACTTTAGTGGAACTCTATGTGATAGGATTCCATAATCCTCTAACTGTTGTTTCATCCATAAGATTTGAGCACAGCTACTAGCAGCAGCGATATATTCAGCTTCAGTGGAAGAGAGAGCTACATAGTTTTGTTTCTTGGAGTGCCAAGAAATAAGCATATTTCCGAGATAGTGACATCCACCACTCATACTCTTCCTATCTAGTTTGCAGCCAGCATAATCAGAGTCACTAAATGCATGCAAATATAGAGTGGTGTCTCTAGGGTACCAGATTCCTAGGGAAACCGTGTCTCTAAGGTATCTAAATATCCTTTTAACAGCAACTAGATGCGGTTCTTTACGATTGGATTGATATCTAGCACATAGACACACACTAAACATGATATCTGATCTGGATGCAGTTAAGTATAGTAAAGAGCCGATCATACCACGATACAATTTAGTGTCTACACTAATTCCATATTCATCATTTGATAATGATAGAGAAGTGCTCATTGGTGTGTTCATTGGTTTAGAATCATGCATCTTGTATTTCTTGAGCAATTCATTTGTGTATTTGGTTTGACTTATAAAAGTCCCTTTGTTGGTTTGTTTGATTTGCAATCCAAGAAAGTATGTTAATTCACCCATCATGCTCATTTCAAATTCACTTTGCATGCATGCATCAAATTCTTCACATAATTTAAAATTAGTAGAACCAAACACGATATCATCAACATATATTTGAACAATCAAAATTTCTTTTCCTTTGTTCTTTATAAATAATGTGTTGTCCACTTTTCCTTTTCTGAAATCGTGATTAATTAAGAATGAACTTAATTTATCATACCAAGCCCGTGGAGCTTGTTTCAAACCATATAAAGCTTTTGATAATTTAAAGACATGATTTAAGTAAATTGGATCTTCAAATCCAGGTGGTTGTTCAACATATACTTCTTCTTTTTAATGCCATTCAAAAATGCACTTTTAACATCTATTTGAAATAAGGTAAAATTCATATAGCAAGCAAATGCAAGTAAAATCCGAATAGCTTCCAATCTAGCTACAGGTGCAAATGTTTCATCATAGTCAATCCCTTCTTCTTGACTATATCCTTGTGCCACTAATCTAGCCTTATTTCTAGTGATGATACCATTTTCATCTAGTTTGTTCTGAAATACCCATTTCGTACCAATGACCAGATGGTTCTTTGGTCTAGGAACTAGATTCCAGACCTTGCTTCTTTCAAACTGATTCAATTCTTCTTGCATAGCAAGAAGCCAATTATCATCGTCAAGAGCCTCATCTACTTTCTTAGGCTCTACTAGAGATAAAAAGGCTTGATGTTCACATGTGTTGTGAACCCGAGACCTTGTGCTTACTCTAACATTTGGATCTCCTATAATGTGATCGTCATCTACTTCACTCCTAACTCTAGGAAAGGAGGGTTCTCTAGTTTCAAGCTCCCCCTCAACTTCACCCCTAATTGGAACACTTTTAGTTCCATCATTTGCTTCGGTTTCTAGGATATCTTGGCATTCATCCTCAAACTTAACATGAATTGACTCTTCTACAACTAAAGTGTGTTTGTTAAATATTCTGTATGCTTTACTTGTATAAGAGTATCCAAGAAATATTCCTTCATCACTCTAGGAATCAAATTTCCCAAGTGATTCCTTTCCGTGATTCAAGACAAAACATTTACTTCTAAAAACATGAAAATATGAAATATTTGGTTTTCTTTCAAAGAATAACTCAAAGGGTGTCTTTTTCAAAATAGGTCTTATTAAGGCATGGTTTGAAATATAGCAGGCTGTGTTTACAGCTTCTCCCCAAAAGTTTTTTGGAAGATTGTATTCACACATCATGGTTCTAGCCATCTCTTGAAGTGTTCTGTTTTTCCTTTCAACAACACCATTTTGTTGTGGTGTTCTAGGAGCTGAAAAGTTATGTGAAATACCATTTTCTGAACAAAATTTTTCAAAGAGTTGGTTTTCAAATTCACCACCATGATCAGTTCTTATTTTTATAATTGAAAAACCTTTTTCATTTTGAATCATTTTACAGAATTCAGCAAACTTTTCAAATGCCTCATCTTTTCTAGCAAGCATATATGTCCATGTGAATCTAGAATAGTCATCTATAATAACTAAGACATAATGTTTACCATTCAATGTTGCTGTTCTCATAGGACCGAAAAGGTCCATGTACAGTATTTCTAATGATCTAGATGTGCTCACCACAAGCTTCGATTTGAAGCTGCTTTGTGTGTGTTTGGCCTTAATGCATGCTTCACATATTCTATCATTGTTAAATTCTAAAGAAGGAAGACCTTTTACTAAATTGTACTTATACAATTTCTCTATCAATCCTAGACCCGCATGTCCTAGCTTTCTATGCCACAACCAAGCATCAACATTTCTATTTACAACCAAACATGTTTGTTCAACATTCATGTTGCTCAAATCAAGCACATAGATATTGTCTTTCCTTTTTCCAACAATTTTATGGTCAGCATACTTAACAAGATAATTTTCTTTTCCAAATTTTATTCTGAATCCTTTATCACATAATTGACTTATGCTCAGTAAGTTAAATTTTAATTCATCTACAAGCAATACTTCATATATGAGTAGAGAATTAGAGTTACCTATTGTTCCCATTCCTCTTATTCTTCCTTTGGAGTTATCTCCAAAAGATACCATACTACCATTTTTCAACTCAAGCGTTGAGAAGAGCTCCCTCATCCCAGTCATGTGTCGAGAGCATTCGCTGTCTAGAATCCACATGTTCTTAAGCTTTTTGTTCCTTATCCATGCCCTCCTATCCTGCAGAAACAAATTTAATTGTTGAAATGCTTGGTACCCTTTTTACTTTGGGTCCATGAGTGTTAGTTCAACTTAGATTTTTGTCATTCTTGGGCAGCCAAAGTTTCTTTACTTTGTAAGCCTTTCTAAGTCTTATGGGACATTTATCAAAATCATGACCAAAATAATTGCAGAAAGAGCATTTATTTTCATGCAGCGGAATTGAACATTCTTTTTCCTTAAAGAAATGATTGAATGATTTTGATTTATCATTCAAATTATACCCTAGTCCCACCTTATCATATATACCTCTTTGAGAGTTTAGAATTCTATTTAACATGCAACTACCATTTGTAAATTTCTTTAACATCAAGTTACTTGCATCAAGTTTTAATTTTAAGTCACAGTTTTCTTTTTTTAAGGTCACGGACTCTATTCTTAAGATTTTCAACACATACGTGTGAATCTACATGTATCCTAGTCTCAAGGGATGCACTGTCACTACAGAAAGTTTATGCTCCTATTTGCATGTTCTCATGTTTTCCTTGTTTTTCATATATATCATTCATACAAGCATCATATTTCATGTATGCATTAGCAGAAATAACAATGTCATCATTCAAAGAGATCACAGTATTTTTCTTTTCAGTTTGATCTTTACATGCAGTAAGTTATGTACTTTGTTTGTCAATAAAATCGATTTTTTGTACAAAAGTCAAATGTTCCTGTTTTTCATATTTATTTTTTGCTTTTAACTTTCTGTATTTATCTTTTAATTCATTTGTATATTCAACTAGGTCAGAAAATGCAGTTTCTAATCCAAAATTTATTTGAAGAAACAGTTCAGAATCGTTTACCTCATTATTTTCTTCCTCAAGAGTTGTTGTTGCGGTTAGGCATAGGTGTGCAACGTCTTCTTGGGTTTCTTCATCAGATGAGGAGTTCTCATCATCCCAGGCAGCAATCATTGCCTTCTTTTTGTTCTTGTTGTTTCTCTTCTTGATTATCGGACAATCAATCTTGATATGTCCTAGTTTCCTACATTCATAGCACACATTCTCCCTAGGTTCATTTAATTCTTTTCTCCTATTTTGCCCTATGTTTTTGTTTAAGCCTCTTCTTAGAAATTTTCTAAACCTTCTAGCTATAAGAGCTACTTCATCATTTTCTGACTCTTCTTCTTCAACTTTTTCAACTTCTACTTTAAGTGCAAGTGATCTCCTATTTTCCTTTTCTTTTTCTCTTCTCATAAGCTGCATTTCATGAGTCTTAAGAGAACCTAGCAAATCATCTAAGGTCAGCACCTCTAGGTCATGAGCTTCTTCTATGGCCATCTTTTTAGGATCCTAACTCTCGGGTAGGGATACTAACATTTTTCTTACCATTTCCTCATTTGTATAGGTTTTTCCTAGCAATTTTAGTTTAGAGATGATTTCAGTAAACCTACCAAACATATCACTAATAGTTTCAGAATCTTTCATAACAAATAATTCATAGTCATGTGTAAGCATATTCACTTTAGAAGACTTTACCTTTTTAGTTCCTTCATAAATAACTTTTAACTTATTCCAAATTTCTTTACCGGTGATACAAGAGGACACTTTGTTAAACTCATGTGCTCTAAGACCACCATAGATCATATTCATGGACTTAGCATTTAACCCCATTACTTTAGCTTCATTTTTTTACCATTCATCAGTTTCAGGTAATGTAATACCCTTTTTGATTACTTGCCAAGCTTCTGGATCTTGGCCTATTATGAAGACTTGCATTAATTGTTTCCAATGCCTAAAGTTAATGCCATCAAACAATGGAGGTTTATTGAACCCCGTAACAGCTAACCCTTTTTCAGAAGCCATAATGTGGATCTACTCTAGGACGTTAGTCCTTTTAATCAGAGAACCTGCCTCTAGATGCCAATTGTTGGGTTTTATGGCTTAACAAGAAGGGGGGGTTGAATTGTTTTTGTACCGAAATATTCTTCTAAAAAATTCTAATCAATTGCTTTAGCAATTTATATGATAATATGCAATCAAACAAAAATATTTAATCAAATAGAAACAAGAGAATCAACACCCAATTTACCACGGTGGTTCGGCACTCTATCTTAGAGTCCTACGTCCACCCTCTTCTCCTTTAATCCAACCGATTGAAGTCACCTTTACTCAACCTGATTAGGAGAATATGTTCTCCCTAATCCAAATAATTCCTTCTCAAAGGAATTATCAAGTCCGAATACAAATAATGATCAAAAGATCATATATAATAGCAAATCCCCAAATAATATGTTAGTTTATGGGATATTGCTGATCAGAGGAGCTATTCAAACAAATATATCAAGATACAAAGCTCCTATCACGAAATCCCCAATTTAGAGAAATTAGGTTTTCGGATTTTCCTCAAGATTTATGTGCAGAAAATGTTTATAAGTGAAATCAGCACATAAATAATGTTATACAAACTATGATTGATGATATAATCAAAGATTAAACCGAATAGTCGAATATCACCGAGAGCTTATAAACCACCAAATGATGTATGATCTTGAATCAAATGGTAAGTAAGCTGAGTAGATTATCTTCACAAAGAGAATCTTCAAAATAGATGTTAATCATCAAGAGAAAACCTTCACGTACACATCTCCTTTAAATAGAAGCAGATCTAGGGTTTTCTTTTTGAATCAAACCTGAACCGTAGCCTTCTTCCCGTTAGGAATAGTAGACTATCCATCAAGTCAGCCTCATTTCACCTTTTTTGATTCGAAATCCGACCGTTCTGACAGCCCGTCTCCTCCAGATTCATCCCGTTGAAGCTTCGGCACTTGAGAGAAACGAAGGCAGCGTCGGGGAAAGAATGAAGCGGCTAGGGCATGACCCCTCGAGGGATAAGCATCTCTTATGTGCCCTTAAGTGAGACGACGTCGTTGCTAGCAAGCGTATCAAGGAAGCCTCTGATGTGATCAAGACGACATCGTACCAGGAAGCCTCTGATTATGATCAAAATGACATCGTAACAAGGAACGGGATCAGGTAGGCTGACGTGAACTTGGGCCACACCTATATTCTCATAGTCCAGCAGCAAAAGTCTAGTACAGTAATAATATATATTCAACATGTATATCCGATCCAACATCAACACGGTCCAATATCAATACATTTTTAATGTATTGCATATATTGACTTTGAGCTAATATATTGTTCCTGCAATTTCACCAAGCTAAGTATCATATTCCTAAAATAAAATATGTTCAAGTATATTTTATATTTCTTGAAGAAATATTTAAATAATCAATATATTCAAATAATCAACATATATTTGAATATATGTTACAAAGACTTTAAGAATATATTTTATAAGGAAATGTAGGAACCCGGTTACTTTATAATATCATTAATTGATATTATAATTTGTACACCTTTTACTTCCTATAGCTTTTCTTTTTACACATTTAGAAAAACATAATTTGAGAATTGATATTTATAAGAAAATATTTTTAGTCACAACAAAACCCTATTTTCCAACAGATTCTTGGCCTAGCGATGTGGAGAAAAGCCCTATAGATACTGCAGAGGCAATAACCCTAACATGTGGCAAACAAATAGTAGAAGTTGATGTTGACAAGGAGATTTTCAAAGATAATGATAAAGATGTCAGCATACAACTTGAGGAGGCACCTAGGAGCAAGCTTGTTCCCAAAAATCCTATGCCCTTTATGCCTCCAGCTCCATCTACCCTAAGATTCTAGCAACACGTAAAAGATAAGCAATTTTTGGAATTCCTTGATATATCTTTAAAACTGCACATTAACATTCCTTTTGCAGATGCTCCAGTTCAAATGTCCAGTTGTGCAGAATTGTTGAAAGAGATACTTGAGAACAAAAGGAAGCTGGAAATATGAGACAGTTGTGCTGATTGAAGAATGCGCAACCATCAAACGACACAAATTGTCTCCTAAACTGTTGGAGTTTCATCCTCCTTGAGTAGCAATGTGGAGGATAGTTTGGCTGAAAACTATAAAGCAAGCGCTTCTTGGGAGGCAACCCAAGCATTTTGTTAGCAGTTTGGTTAGAAGGCTGTCACCATATACTCATCCCATTTTGATAGCCTGCAATCAGGGAAGTTTTCCTTGTTCCTTCGTTACTATTGCTTTATTTTCTTTTAACATTAAGAAGTATGCTTCATTTAAGTTTGGGGGTGCTGCTGTTGTTAGAAGTGTGTTGTTTTGTTGTGGTTTTGTTGGAAGTATATTGGGAGTGTATTGGAAGTGTCTTTTGTTTTGTTGGGAGTGTTGTGTTGGTTGTGTTGAAATTTTATGTTTTGTGTTAAAATTTGTAGAATTAATTTTTTATGTTGGACCATGATTTACATGATTGGATTCTTTATTGTGAATTCTTGGTAATTCTTAGGGAGATATAGATTTTGTTCAAACTTGCAATTGTGGTATGAGTTAAGTATGATTCTAATTATGTTGATTCACTTATCGAGCACTTAAAGTCTGCATTTTCTTGAAATTGTGTATATCTCTAGAGAACATTCATGTGAAGTGAGTGATTTTCTTAGATCTCACCCGAATCTTAGAATTTGCTTGATTTCCTCTTGAGGCGAAATCCTAGGTTACATTTGACTGAGAAAATGATTTAGGCAATCTTTGGATTGATTGAGCCTTTCAAGCCCACCTTATTTACTTATCCCTAGTCACCCCGCTGAGCCTTATTCTTATCTTGATTTTGTTGAATGACACCTGCACATATATCTCTTAGCCTTTTTGATCAATTTATCCTATTGTCCTATTCCCATGAACATATTGACTTCTAGTGTATATAAGTTGATTTGATCATAAGAGAAGTCGAGGGGAAGGATGTAGTATGGAAAGAAATTGATTGAAATTATTGTGTAGCATAGTATGTCACTTTTGTAAATGCAATTGCAAATGAAAAAAAAAAAAAAAAGAAAAAAAAAAAGAAAAAGAAACATTTGCTTTAGGATGAAATAATCTTATTCTCTTTTGTTAGATTCAAGCCACATAGCTCTTTAAAGGAGATCTTTGAGTATTATTATTGAATATCATTGATAAGAGAGGATTGAGGTGGCTATATGTGTAAATGCTTTTGTTTTTGCTTTGTCATTGCACACTTGATTGTGGCTTTTAGATATTGTCAAAGTATGATTGGACATGAAAGAATGAGACTAAGTGGTGGTAGAAAGATCATCTTCATGGAGTAACAAGGTAGAGAAGGGCTAGAGCTTTGATGAGATCTTAGAAAGTAATGTGTTCATGAGTTATATGAGCTTAAATGACTTCCATCTTACCCTTAGCCCAGCCTTACATTACAAGCTTATGAAAGTCCTATTGATTCTTGGTTAGATGATTAAATTACATTAGTGGAGAGAGAAATGAAAAGCAAACCTATGAGGTTTGGTTAAAGATTTTGAGAGGTTGCATATTAATGTGGATCTATTTGGAGTGCATGCAATTGAAAAAAAAATGCAGATTCATACACACACACACACGTGGTTAACATAGTTAAGAGTCTATCTCACCTTATAAACCAATTGCAATGTTTAGTTGAAAGTTATATTTTTCTTTGAATTGTTAAGTTGAGCAATTATAGGAGAATATCATGGAAGGATTGATTGTATGTGTTGTTTTGTTCTTTTGCTCGTGGACGAGCAAAATTTTAAGTTTAAGGGTGTGTGTATATTTGGGAATATCATGGAATGATTGGTGGTAATGTTAGAATATGTTATTTAGTGTTTTTTGTGTGTAATTTCTTGTGCTTTTTGTGAGTAAAAGTTTTTTTTATGTTGTCATAATATGTTATTTAGGGCTTGTTTAATGTTTTTTGTGAAAAATTTGTTTTTGTTTGGTGTTGTCATAATGTGTTGTTTAGAGCTTTTGCTCGAGGACAAGCAAAATGTTAAGTTTGGGGGTATTGATAACTCTATATTTTATAGAGTTATTATTAGTATTTTAAGTAATGTTTGATATAGTTTTTATTAGATTATATTTGTATTTAATTATATTTATGCATATTTTGTTGTTTTATGCAGTAAATCCAAAATAGGTGAAAAACAAAGAAAAGAAGCACAAAACCAAAAGAAAATGATAAAAGGAGAGGGGCCAAATAGAGGTCTTTTATCAAGCCATCATCTAGTGGGCCTTTGGAGAGATAGAGGCTTTTGGTCGAGTTCGTGGGCTTGGACAGAGGCCATTTTGGTGGGCCTTGGATCGTATGAAAAAGGAAAAGAGGAATGGGCTTTCATCGATAGTTATCAGGTTTTGGAGGCGAATTAACAAAACAGAGGAGAGTCGTGCATTGTCAGGGGGATTTGGTAGCACGAAACTGAGAAACTAAAAGGGAGGAGAGAAAGGCGAGCAGAGGGCTAAACCAGAGATAGTGGTCGCTGCAGAGTCAGAGGCCGTGTACGACAACGCAGGTCTCAGAGAGGTGCACGACGGTCGGGCAAAAGCCAACCGTTTGCCCTTCGTTTTCTCTGGCGACACACATTTTTGGCGTTTAAAGTGTAGTTTCTGGCCGTTTTAAAGCATTTTCTGATGATTTAAAAGCAGATTTGAATTCCTAGAGCGATTTTCGGCAGTTCTGTGGTAGTTGCATGCGATTTTGTGGCGGTTTCCGGCGAAGAAGTGCAAACGCCGACTTTGTCCTTTCCGTCAAATCTACGTGTTTCTATGGTGGATTTGTGGGATATTTTTGTAGATCTACAACCTAGGCGTCCCGATCTATGTTTCTGGAAGTTTTTGTGAAGGCCGGCGGCGGACGACGGCGCGTGTCATTGGCGCGTGATGGAGCGTGCGGAAGCGCGTGACGGTGCATGTGCAGATCATTTCACCCCATTTTTCATACATAACCTCCTTCTCCCCCTGATATGCAGATTTGTGCGACTTGTTTTATGATTTGAAGGCATTTTTGGTGACAACTTAATGTTTTTAATTTACAGAATGTGTTGTTTAATTTTCTGCACTGTTCTTGTTTATGTAAATATGTTGTTTTAGTTTAGTTTGTTAGAGCTATGATAGAACTTAATTATAACTTATGAATGTGATTATTTAGGCTTTGTGAGATATTTTATAAATGTGAAGTTGCATATTACGGAGTTTAATACTTTTAGGTGATTAGCTATCACTTAAATGATATGATTTGCATGTTTGAAACCGACAGGAGATAGCATGTAGTTGCTTCATGTATTATACAACCATAGATTAATATGAATAGACATATACCATATGATTTGTGTGGCTTTAGGTGTAAACTGGAATATTCACAAATCTTAATGCATTTAGCTTATTTAATTCATATGCATACTCACAGTGAGTTAATGAGCTAAGTAGGTTTGCTATACCTAGACATAGGATAGTGAATAAGTTAGGAGATTCCGCCATCACATAAGTAGTAGTATAAATGATTTACATTCGTATCTAGTAATTAGGTGAAATTGGACGCTCTAACATATTTTGTTAATCAAGTTTAGGTTAAATTTAGTTCTTTAGTTAATGTTTTACCATTTCGATTTGCTAGATAAACATTAGAAATTGTTCACTATTTGTAATTAGTTAGTTTAGTAAACACCAGTCTTCATAGGACGATACTCATACTTGACATGTACATTTGCATGTAGAATTTCACCGAACAGGAGACAATATTTACTTGGCAGTAAGTTCATACTTTTATCTAACCAGAAAAGCCTCCAAAATCTATGGCATCAGAAGATTACTACACCTACTCAACAAGGGTGGTTGATCAAATTGTTGCATTTTGACTTTGAGGTGCAATATAAGCCAAGAAAGATGAACCTTGCGGCTAATGCTTTGTCAAAAAGAGACAAAGAGATGTTACTGGTTGCAATAGATGAGAGTAAGGATTCAGATTCTATTCAGTCAACTATTAAAGCTAATCTAGAAACTTTAGATGCAGTATGGGAGATCGGTGAATGTAGTTCTAAGTAGCCAATAATGAGACTTGAAATTAAAGCCTTGTCTATGCCAACTCCTGAGTGGCTGCAGTCTATTCAAGAAGAAGTCACTAAAGATCAACATAATTAAGAAATATTGAATAAGATCAGTACAAGAGAAGCTAACAATCATTAGCAGTATCATAATGGGGTGTTATTCTATAAGAACCGTATCTATTTAAGCAAAAAATCAAAGTTAATTCTTGTTATTCTCCAAGAAATACAAGCTACTCATAAGGGCTATTTCAAAATGCTCCGATGCATCAAGGAAGTGTTCTTTTGGCCTAAGATGAAGCAGATGGTGCAACAATTTCTAAGAGAATGTTTGGTTTGTTAGCAAGTCAAATGGTAGAACCTTAAACCTAGTGTCATTCTCCAACCTCTTCCCATTCTAGAATAGGTTTGGGAAGAAGTTATATTGGTGGTAGTTGATCGTTTGTCTAAACTGGCTCATTTTATGGCTCTTGCACATCCCTATATAGGAGTCATGGTAGCTTAGACCTTCTTTGAAAATATCTTCAAATTATATGGTTTTCCCAAGCAGATTGTTTATAACCATGATGCAATTTTTACCATCCATTTACGGAGGCATCTCTTTAAGCTACAAGGCACAAAGTTTAATTTTTCCATAGCCTACCATCCCCAAACAAATGAGCAATCAAAGGTAGTTAATAATACTGCTATAATCTCATTGGTTACCATGGGCAAAATACTGCTATAATACCAGTGTGCATGGGCCTACTCAAAAATCTCCTTATAAAGTGGTTTAAGGGAGACCACCTCCCACATTGTTGTCTTATCTCCTTGGATCTTCAGTCATTGTGGTAGTAGATCAGGAGTTAATAGATAGAGATCAAGGAAAGAATTCAAGGGGTATAAAATAGAATGAGGAAGTTCTACAATATTGGCTAAAAGGAAGAACAATTCGAGGTAGGAGATTGGGTTTTCTTAAAGCTCCAGCCTTACAAAGGGACTTCAGTGAAGGTTAGCATAAATTACAAGTTATCCCCTCGATGCTTTGGACCATTTCAGGTGATCCAGAAAATTAAGGGAGCTGCATATCAGCTACAGTTGCCTAAAGGAGCTTGGATCCACAATGTTTTTCATGTTTCTATGTTAAAGAAACTACTTGGTTAGCATATTCCAATATAGGCAAAATTACCAACTTATCTAGCTAATGACAATGATATTAGCCCTTCCAGCATAGAAAGCCACATGGATGGATGCTTTTCTTTTTGAAAAATGCTATCCCACATTCAACCTTAGGGACAAGGTTGCTATTAAAGGGAAGGGGAAGCAGTAGTCCAAGAGAAGGAGTTTAGCCACATCAACTGATAATGTGGTTATATAAAGTTACTTCAATTGTATCTTAGCCTAATAAGCTATTTAGACAGTAGTTAAGAAGTTGCTAATAAGTTGTTAGTTGGTTAGCAAGTGATTACAAGGTAGTTAGCTGGTTAACCAGTCTATTAACTAGAATAAATAGAGGAACTCGTAGACTAAAAGGGTAGCTTAGTTCATTTGTATTCTCTAGCAAAATCATTGAGGTCTTGGGTTCCCTCTTAGAGTAATCCTCATTTTTCTTGTAATCTTTTCAATAAGCAACCATAAGGCAAAAGGCTAAGCCTCCTAAGCTTGACTCCAGAAAAATTCTTGTGTCTTACTTTCATCCTTTCACTTATTCTTGTGCTAAGTTGAATAACAATCAACTTGGCTGTTACATACTATCTTGGATTTTAACATCTTTAGCTCTAAATCTCTTCAAGAAATTCAAATGTGAAACCAGCACAAGATAGGTTTGGAAAAAGAATTTATGGAAAGTTCTTTGAAGTTGGACGTAGTGAATACTTGTTATAGAAAGGGAGATTGTCCTCACTCAATAGCTTAATGATAGTGGTGATGGTTATGTACTCTTGATTGAACAACTTTGGGACTGGCTCAATTCCTATGTTGCCATTTTCCATCCCTACCTCATTGTGCTTAAAGATTTCTGCAAGCATCAAGGTGAAGGGAGTTTGGTTGGGATTAAATGATTATTACAATTAAATGAGGAACTAAATTTCACATGAGGACTTCTCCATCCTTGGATCAATCAATCAAAATTGTTTAGAAGAAAAAGAACCAAAGAAAACTAGCTGGAGAATTCAAGAAATATGAGTCACTATCTTTGTTCCTGTTGGACTGGGAAGGATACATTTATGGAAAGGCACTCTTCAGCCCACACTTAAGTAGGCCAGCCAATCACATAGGAGCTGCAATTTCTAGTTAAGCCTAATGGCATAGAAAAGGACACATGTTCTCACTACAAAAAGGTTAGGTAAAAGGTGGAAGATTGTCTATTCCTTAAAAAATGTTCCCATTGTTGAGTGATAGGACATGAGGAGGAAAAACATTACAAATTAATTGGGCATCTAGCTAAAGGAAGAGGCAAAGGGAATTAACAGTTATTAGCCAATCAAGTAGTAGGACAAGGGAGAAACATTTATGTGACTTCTAAACTCAACCCTTGCAATTTAGTAAGCATACCATGTTGGTGAAGGGATGGAATCCATTGCTAATATAGTAGCTGTAATTTCTCAACACTTTCCTAATTCTTTTTTTCTTGTAAACTCAGTAACTAGTGATTATTATGATTAGTTATTTTAATTGCTTAGAGTCTCATTGTTCATGTGCCCATGAATTTAGGACAATGCAATTACAAAATAATGAAGTTGTTCCTATTACACATATTGGCAATGTCAACATTCATAACAAATATCATTTGTATTATGTTTTGCACTCACTAGTTGTAGCATCTAATATGATCTTTGCATCCAAATATACTTTGGATAAACATAGCCAAATTATCTTTTTACCTCACTTTTGTATATTTCAGGACCTATACCACTTTTCGATCATCTCAAAAGAAGCATTCGCATGATCATATAGTTGATAGTGTTGTTTCTTGTAGTTTTTACAAGTCATGTAACAAACAATTAATTGTATGAATTGTAATGTTTTGCATCACCATTTAGGACATCCATTACTTTTTATAATTGATGTGATTCATGGTGGGAGTGAGCTAAGGGTAAAACAAGTTGCAAATAAGCAAGTAACAAGATAATTGTAAAGACTTGTAAAATTTAAAGGTGCAAGAAAGTAAAATTGCAAAGGAATTTAAAGGATAAAAGGCAATGGCATGAATTTAGAGGTATAAGAATTTTAAGGCAAGAAAGTAAAGGAAATGCTAGAAATTTAAAAAACAAGGAAAGTAAAGGCTTTAATGACATAAAACTTTATGATTTGTCTCAAAGGTTCTATCTAAGAGTTCATAGCCTCTATTTATAAAGAGCTAGAGAGCATACAAAAAGAAAACACAACATTAAATGAGTCAACACAACTCGTTTAGAAGTAACAAAGTGGTAAATATACCTTTTGGAAGTAACAAAATAGTAAATGTAGTTGCCACTTGACAAAGATACTCTCTATTACGTAACTTCTTTAGGCACTTGTCAAAGATTCCTTTTACAATGCAACTCCTTTCAATATTTGTCAAAGATGTGTCTATGGTATAACTCCTTTGAAACTAACACCCATATATTTTGACTAGTTTGATTAGGCTTGAACCCATGGAGAACATTGAAGCCCTAGTGCTTTGACATAGGAACTAGTAACACCTAGGTCTTTCCATTAGCTTGGATTGAACATTTGTTGTCTAATCAATTTGATGATGACTATTCAAACTCAATTAAAACATGTTCCATTTTCATTTGGTGAAACAAACAAGTTTTTCATTTTCTGCTAGTATTACCTTCACTTAGAATATTTTTAAGTTGATACATATGGATATTTAGGGACCATATAAAGTCATCACACAATTAGGTGTTAGATATTGTCTCACTATTATGAATCATTTCTCATGAGGAATATGATTGTTTCTCATAAAGGCCAAGATTACGACCTTCACCAATGTTTAGAGCTTCTTAACTGTAATTTCTACATAGTTTGGGACCTTAATTAAATGCATTAGACCAAACAGTAAACAATTTTTTTTAGGTATGAGCATCCATCATTTTTTTTAGTCACTTGGTGTTATACATGAGAGTTTGTACTCATACATCCCATAACAAAATAGGGTAGTAAAGAAAAAATTGTTGAATATGAATTCATCTAATAAAAAGGGGTTGGATTGTTATTCTTATGAAATAAAAACAAACTAGATAGAAATTTAAGTGCACTAGAATGTTTTAGATGGATTGGTTCAAGTTTCTTAAATTGATACCCTCTCTTATTAACAGTATTAGTCTTTTTACTAAAATGTGAGTCATACTCTCAAATTAAGTACCCCCTTTGATTTTTGTCTACAAAACAAAAATCAACTATAATCCACCTTAAGTTTACAAGCCACACACATTACCTATAACAAAAAACAAAACAAAAACACACACACACACACACATAGAAACAAGATATTGTCTCACTATTGTGGATCATTTCTCACAAGAAACATGAATGTTTCTCATGAAGGCCAAGATTAAGACGTTGACCAATGTTTAGATCTTCTTGACCATAGTTTATACATAGTTTAGGACCTTAATTAAATGTATTAGCTCAAACAACATACAAATTTTTTTAAGTATAAGGGTACATCATTTTTTGAGTCACTTGGTGTCATAAATGAGAGTTTGTGCTCATACATCCCACAACATAATGGGGTAGTAGAGATAAAATTGTTAGATATGCATTCACCTAATAATGGGGGGTTAGATTGTTATTCTTATGAAATAAAACAAAATAGATAGAAATTTAAGTGCGCTAGAATTGTTTAGATGGATTGGTTCAATGCCCTTGAACCAATGTCCACCTCCTTTTATTAATAGTATGAGAGCCTTTTTACCAAAATGTGAGTCACACTCTCAAATTAAGTACCCTCTTTGATTTTTGTTCATGAAACAAAAATCAACTCCAATCAACTTCAAGTTTACAAGCCACAACCCACTACACAATACAACAACAACAATCGAATATAAAAAGAAAAAAATAAAAACATAAAAACATGCCGATTCAAGGTTTTACAAACTTCAAAAATTCACACTTGGCTTTAACATTAGGCCACACATGGCTTAATTCACAATAATAAGCCACATGGCTTAGTTTAGATACAAAAGACTAAATGATATGTGTTAACATGTAATTATGTCAATATTGGGTTGGCCCTTTCGTTAGTTAGGTCAACCTTTTATTTGTTGGGTTTGGGTCTAACCTAACCTATATGGGCACTCGTTGCCCTAATTTTGTTTTGTATATGCTTTTCTATTCTTGTAAATTTTTGGTAAGCAATTAGTGAGAAAATTAGTTCTTCCATATTGATGTTTGTTTAGAATCCTTAGACTTTTTTTGTTTCTTAGATGGTGTCAAAAGCCAACCTGAGTTTTTGATTAATTTGGTATGTTTTTTATCAGTTTTCTCCTTCTTCTTTTTTTTTTGTATCTTTCTCAGTTCTCTTCTCTTTAGAACTTAAGTGATACTCGCTTGCTTCGTTTTGGTTGAGGAAAGGATATGAGTCCCATTCCTATTCCCTCATCGAGTTATTCGCTTATTTGATTTTTCGATTTCCATTCAGTTTTCCAATTTCTATTCGTTTTTTCAATTTTCACTATTCTTGGTCTGTTCTTAACCTTCCATTGCTTGATTCGTTTTGGATGTGTTTTCTTTGTTAAAACTTGTTTAAAATGGTGCATTTCAGTTTGTCCTTGGGAGATATTTTGGGGTTTGAAATTACTTTTTTGCCCTTTGATCTCTTCTAGTCTATATGCACCATTTCACTTAATTGTTGAGCTCAAATTACCTTTTTACCCTTAGATGGTGCTTTTTGCTTCCTTACATGCACCATTTCACTTAAGTCCAGGAAAATTACAACCTTGCCCCCAGATGGTGCATTTTGCTTCCTTACACACACCGTTTCACTTAAGTCCAGGGGAAATTACATCCTTGTCCCTAGACGTGCATTTTGCTTCTCAACATGCACCATTTCACTTAAGTCAAGGGAAATTACATATTTGCCCTTAGATGGTGCATTTTGATTACACACACTGTTTCACTTAAGTTAAGGGACAAAATTACATCTTTGCCCCTAATTATTTGTCATAGTGAGTTGGGTCCCATAAGTTGAATTCCTACCTGCGTGCAACTTTTCGAGTCACACTGTCATGGCAAAAGCTTAATTCTTCCCACCGCCAACACTGTCTCTACTTCCCTCCTCCAGCGAACCATTTCGTGCATCTACCACCATGGATGAAAAAACTAGTTCTTCCAAAAACCCCAATCAGCTAGAGCTGACCAATCCTTTTATGTTGGCCCTCGGTGATGTTTCTACTGTCATTCTAGTCCCTTAGTTGCTCACTAGTTTGGTTAATTACCCACCATGGAAAAGGAAAATGCAGATTGCTCTGGGTTCTCGAGACAAACTGGATTTGGTATATAGGACCTTGCCTAGGCTGGATGATGTTGTGAGGGGGAGTCTTTGGGTTTAGTGAAATTTGGTGGTTTTGTCTTGGTTTATGAACTTTATTTTGACAGAAATAAGGAATGCTATTTCCCATTATGACACTACTTCAAAGGCTTGGAAAATGTTGGAAACTAGATATTCCAAGATCACTGGAACACGTTGATATGATTTGGGTTAACAACTTGGAAAAGTAAAATAACAACTAAATGAGTTAGTGGCCAAGTATTTTGCTTGTCTTTCAAATTTATGGGCCGAACTAAATAAATGTTTGCCAACAATGAAATGCAAGTGTAACAAATGCATGTGCGATTTTTTGAGTTTATTGGCAACAAAAAATGAGTCTAGATGTGTTATGCATTTTCTACTTGGACTTCAGCCTATCTATGCCATAGTCCGTAACAACATTACTTTGTGGAGCCCTATTCCTTCACTTAACAAGGTTTTCTCATTGGTTGCTGATGAGGAACACCAACGTAGTTTGCAAGTTGATAATGGGAAAACAAATTTGATTGCTTTTGTTATGCAATCCCATGTGTCCTTTGGAGGGGGATTTAGGAACAATTAGAAAGATAACTCATATGTTGCTATGGGAAGTTCGCGACCTTCTTTTAGTGTTGGGTTTGGATAGGGAGGATCATTTTTTTTTTTTTGTGAATATTGTCGTCGACCTGAACACACCAAAGATAAGTGCTTTTAGTTGGTTAGTTTCCCTGGCAAGCCTAAGAATCAGAGGAAGAAAGGAGGAAGTACCTGGTTAGCACATGTAGTTAATGTTGACTCTGGGGATCAGTCATCACCTCTTGTGAGTAGCGCAATTCTAGTGCAAATAACTAGCCCTCCTAGCCAAACTCTCACGCTTGAGCAGTATTAGTAGGTGGTTTAGCTTCTAAGCCATTTTGGGCCTACTAAGCCCATGGCAAATTTTGCAGGTACAATTTCCTCCTCACAAACTTCATCAGTATCTGATTGGCTTATTGACTCAAGGATAAGTGACCACATTATGTGCGATCTCACATGCTTGGAAAACATTTGATCATACGTATCAAACCCTATTTGGATTAAACTACTTAATAATAGTAGTGTGGTTATTACTCATATTGGCACTATTTGTATTTCTCCTTCTATCATCCTTTATGATGTCTTATATGTTCCCTACTTTAAGTGTAAACTTTTGTCCTTCGCCAAGCTTACCTTTGATAGTTCTTGTCAAATCACCTTTTACCCACACTTTTGTTTCTTCTATGACCATTTGACTAGGACAATATTGGGGCTGGGTAGGGTTGAGCATCACTTATATCACCTAGTGTCTTTAACGGATGCCACAACAAATGTCTTTTCCACACTTGTCAAAACTTTTGAATGTAAGGCTCCTAAGAGAGCCAATGTTTATCAAAACACTATGTTTTAAGAACAATATTTTAAGTAATAAACAAACACTGGCATTTTCATTTTGGCCACTTTTCTTCTTATACATCTTTTGAAGTTTTTTTTCTTATTTATCCTTTGGTAAAGCAAACTCACCTTCCATTTCCATCTTGTACATCTACTACCAACTCTATTTTTGAGTTGGTACATGTTGATAAATGGGGTCCACATTGAAACCCTAATCATGATGGCTCATGTTACTTTCTAACAATTTTCGATGATTTTTCACCTGGGACATGGGTCTATCTCATAAGGCACAAAAGTCAAGCATTGCATTTCTTATGCTACTTTTTCTCTATGATAGAAACTAAGTTTCATACTCATGTTCGTCGATTGCAATATGATAATGGATCTGAGTTCTTTAGTCATGAATGTACCTCTTTCCTCTAACTCAGTGGGGTGCATCATAAGAGTTCTTGTGTTCATACCCCACAACAGAATGGTGTTGTTGAGTGCAAGCATCGACATATCCTTGATATGGCGTGAGCCCTACATTTTCATGCTTATGTTCCTAATCGTTATTGGGGTGAGTGTGTGTTGACTACCACCCATATTATTAATTGCCTTCCTACACAGTCCTAGATGGGAAAACTCCTTTTGACATTCTCTTTGGAAAATCTTCATGTACGTGTCATCTTAGAGTGTTTGGATGTTTGTGCTATGTCACCGTCATTCCATGGGGGGACAAATTTGCCCCCCACGCTAGACTGTTTGTCTTAATGGGATACCCTTCATCTTAAAAGGGTTATCATGTTCATGATTTCACCACTCACACTTTCTCCACTATTTGAGATGTTGTGTTTCATGAGTCAATTTTTTCCTTTGCTCAGTCCTAGTCAACTCCCATTGTCACACCACTTAATGAGGACCAATCCTTTGTTCCTTTGGAACTTGATCCATATTCAATACCATCTATGCGTAAGTCAAATGAGCATCCTCCTACAGTGTCAGCCTCTAAGCTCATCCTCCCTGATAATTCTTCCTCATCCTCCATCTTTGACACATCATCCCATTCCTTACCACATGTAAATGCATCTCCTCTTTCCTCATTAATTGTTGAACCATTGGATCCACCCACTGTGAATCCACCCATTGTGAATCCCACCACTATGGATCCCCCCACTACGAACCCACCCCTTGAGACGATGCCGGTAGTTATTACTCCTAATGTTCAACATTCCCAACATGTGTCTAAACCTCCCATTTGGACTTAAGATTATCATTGCAATCACATAACTTCTCCTTATGATATATCCCACTTAGTGGGTCCCCGAGACATACCATAATCTATCTCACAATTTGTGACCCTTGAGAACTTATCTCCCACACATCATGCCTTTATTGCCTCCATCTCTTCTATTTGAAAGCCATTTTACTATCATGAGGCAGTTTAGGATCCCAGATGGGTAGATGATATGGCTAGTGAACTTCATGCATTAAAAGGAAATCAAATGTGGAAGTTGGTTAATTTACCCCCAAGTCATAAGTCAATTGGCTGTAAATGGGTTTACAAGGTAAAATACCATGCTAATGGATCCATTAAGAGGTATAAAGCTCACCTGGTGGCTAAGGGCTTCACTCAGTGCTATAGGATCAACTATGAGGAGACTTTTTCACCAATGGCCAAGATGGTGACTATTCGATATATTATAGCCTTGGCGTCCATGTTTCATTGGCCCTTTCATCATATGGATGTTCATAATGCATTTCTCCATAGAGACTTGCATGAGGAGGTATATATGTCTTTACCTCCAAGGATTTAATTGATAACTCTATTTTTATAGAGTTATTTTACCTATTTTTAGACAATAAGTAATACAATGCTTATGAAAAAATATTTGAATTCCTTTATTTTACTTGAATTTGTCTTGTTTTTGTAGCATAAGGAGGCATGGAGAAAAAGGATAAGCATGAAGAACCTGATGTTTATTACATGACAAAATATGGTCAAAATATCAAGATTAAGAAAATCAAGATAGGCTTGGGCTTTGGATAATTGTTATTAGATTTTTCGTTGTTGTTGGGTTTTCTAAATAATTAGAAAATCTAGTTATGTTAGGAGTTCAAAGCCCAATCAATATAAGAGTTCAAAACCCAATTGTCTTGGGTATCCAAAACCCACTTCTATTAGGATAGGAGATAGGTCTAAACCTAAACTCTCTTTAAGAGAAGAGAAGAGACAAAAAAGGAGGAGGAGGAAATTGAGCACAACTCAAGAGAAATGCCAAGAATTCAAGGTTTTTTTTAAGAGAAGACAAAAAGGGTGACAAACTTCTTGTTCTTAGATTCAAGATGCCTTATTTATTTCCTATTATTATTCTTCCTCATTATTTCTTTATGCTTTAGTTTACTTTTGTTAGAGCTATGATGTAACATAATTATGATGGTATGAATTTTATGATTGTTATGTTTTGCAAGATATTTTGTTTATGTGAAGTTGCATATTATTGTGTTTAATGCTTTTAAGTGATTAGTTACCATTTAAATTATCTTATTTGCATGTTTGAGACCGATATGAGATGATATGCAGCTGCTTCTTGTAATGTGTAACCATAAATTAAATATGGATAGACATATATCATATTGTTTGTGTGACTTTTGGTGTAAACTAGGAATGTTCATAGATCCTAATGCATTTGGTTTGTTTTAATTCACATATAAAGATATAGTGAATTAATGAACTAAGTAGGTTTGTTATACCTAAACATAGGATAGTAAATAAATTAGGAAGTTCCGCCATCACATAAATATTATCATTCTTGCAAGCATAAATAATCAACATTAGTACCTAATAGTTATGGTGAAATCGGATGCTCTAACATATTTTGTGTATTTAGTTGTCTTAAATTTAGTTAGTTAATCTATCATCTATCATTTGGATTTGTTAGATAAATTCTAAGAGTTATTCACCATTAGTAATTAGTTGGTCTAGTAATCATCAATCTCTGTGGTACAATATCTTACTCATCATTATATTACTTGTGTTGACATGTTCACTTGCATTTAGAATTTCACCGAACATTAATCTCTCCCCACCAGTCCACCGAAAGTTTGTTGACTTCGTAAGTCTATAAATGGGCTTAAATAAGCTTCATGACAGTGGTATGCCAAGTTCACTAGTGTTTTCCTTGAAGCTAGTTTTAAGTAATCTTGGCACGATAATGCTTTGTTTACACTACAATGAGGGTCTACTGTTATTGATATTCTAATCTATGTTGATGATATGCTTCTTACTGGGAATAGTAAGAATGCTATAGCTCAGGTAAAGGCTCGTCTCTATTCCAGATTTCACATTAAGGATCTTAGGCAAGCAAATGTTTTTCTTGGGATCAAGATTGCTTGATCAGAGAGTGGTATTTGTCTTAGTCAATGCAAATATGCATTGGAGTTAGTATCTAAAGCAAGACTTTCTAGAGCCTGGCCATGTAAGATTCTTATGGAACAGAATTTGAAGATCACCTCTTTGGACTATGATGCTAATGCACTAATTCTCGTTGACGACCCTCCTTTGACCGATTTGGGCCCCTGTCAGAAACTTCTTGGGCAGTTGATCTGTCTCACTCATACTCGCTTTGACATCAACTATCTTGTTCAGATCCTTAGTCAATTCACGCATGCTCCAAAAACTTCACATATAGAGATGCCTTGAAAGTTGTTAAATACTTGAAAGGCACTTCGGGCTTAGAAATCTTCATGTTTTTTAAAAATGACTTTCAGATGACTAGTTTTTGTGATTCTGATTAGGCAGTTTATCCCATGTTATGACAATCTATTACTGGTTTTTGCATCAAGTTGGGGGCTCTCTAATTTCTTGGAAAAAACAAGCCACGGTTTCCTACTTCTCCTCAAAAGTAGAGTATAGAGCTATAGCTACAGTTATTTGTGAAATTGTTTGGTTACATGGGCTTCTTAGTGATTTATGAGTGATTGTCTCGCGATCTATTTCTTTATACTGTGACAATGAGGCAGCCATTCACATTGTGAACAATCCCATCTTTCATGAGCATACCAAACACATTGAGATTGACTGTCACTTCATTTGTAAGAAGTAACAATGGGGCTTGATTCAAACTTGTAGCATCTGAACACATAAGCAACCTACTAATTTCTTGACTAAAGATTTATATAGTAGACATCATAGTTATTTTCTTCACAAGTTTGGTGTATTTGAGAAGGGGGTTGTTAAGATGTAATTATGTCAATATTGGGTCAGCCCTTTAGTTAGTTGGGCCGACCTTTTGTTTGTTAGGTTTGGGTCTAACCCAACCTGTATGGGCACACGTTGCCCTAATTTTGTTTTGTATATGTTTTTCTTTTCTTGTAAATTTTCAGTAAGCAATCAATGAGAAAATCAGTTCTACCAAATTGATGTTTGTTCAGAATCTTTAGACATTTTCTATTTCTTAGAATATGAAAGCTTTATTTATAGATAAAGTAAAAGCAACAATCTTGGTTTAGTTTGCACAATATGCTCCTATATACGATATTTAAGTTCAAACTTTCAATAGTAATAAATGAATAATTTAACCCACAATAGAAGCAAAGTGATACCAAATTGAAATTCATGTAATTATAATATGTGATTCAAAATAGTAATGATTTGATCAATTTACTGATTTATGAATAAAGAAAATTTTGAACAATTTACGGATTACATAAACAAAAACACTAACTCAAATTTGAAACTGAGCCCATAATTGACTTTGACCTGCATAACAACAAGAGTAAATTGATAACAATATCATATTAGAAAGAGATTACCCAAAAGGAAAACTTTATATATATAAAGAGACTGAGAGTGATACGTATCTCTTCAAAAACACATGCCTTCAAAATGTCTTCCTCATTATGCAAAATGGTGTGTTTGAAAAGAAAGAAAAAAATTCAACACATGAGCAGCACTTAAATGCATACATACACACCTTATAAATGATATGGTCCATTTTGGTGGTTCATCGTGAGCAACATAGAATTTTCTTTTTCTTGGCTTTGGTGTATATCCATTAACTATATGGCCAATCATATAACAAAAAATTTGCAATGAATGTCCCACTAATTAAGATAATAGACATTTACACATAACTTCTCTTCATTTTAATTATTTTTGTAAAATTCGATGCTTTGTATCTACCCGATTAGGATTTATGTACAAAACCTTATTGTTCTAAAAGACATGGAAGGATAATAATACATTTACGTTTATTTGCTTCATATTAGGATCTCCTCATTTTCCTTGGATTAAGATTTCCTTGTCTGTCTCATTCTTAGATTTCCTTATTTGCCTCGAAGAAATATTTGAGCAACACTACATGAATAGAGATGACATAAAGGGCTTATATGCCTTATTAGTCATCTTTATATTTGAACACTACCCATCAAGTTAGTAGCCAGTAAAAGTCAAGGACATATAATGTTGAAAATCATGTGTTGATGTGTTTTGTTGAGAAAAATTTTATTTGTAAATGTATAATAACATCTTTATATGCATATATTGAATATACAAAGGAAGTAAAAGGTATGCAAATTATAATACCAAGTAATGCTATTATAAAGTAACCGGTTTCCCACATTCCATTATCAAACATCACATATAAAGTTAAGAGAAATATTTTTGTGTGATTTAATGAGCAAAAATATAAGTGCTTATATTAAAAGAAAAATGATACTTGGTGATTGTGTGCTTATAGGTACGTGTGAAGGATAAAGTCATATTGCTTGTTTCTTCAAGCTTAATGCAAATATAAGAAAAACTATTCACTAGTTGGTTCAAGCGAAATGGATCTTTATTTGCTAGAACCTTATCTGTTGAATCTTTTTTGATGGATCCTTATGTGTTGGACCATTACTTGCTGAGCACATGAGAAATAGGCCTGCAGAGCTCAGCCCGCGCATCTCAATTCAGTAGAAGGTATGCGCATCTCAGTTTGCTAGAAGGCCCGTGCATCTCAGTTTGTTAGAAGGCCCATGCATCTTAGTTTGTCGAAAGGCTCACGCATCTCAGTTTGTCAAAAGGCCCGCGCATCTCATTCTGCTAGAAGGCTGTGAAGCTTAGCCCAAGCTAACTTCACTTAAGTGAAACGAGGTTGTTTCACTCTAAATAAGAGATTGCCATTCGAACATAACAAGCCTTTATTAGGTTTTATGGCTATCCAAGAAGGGGGGGTTGAATTGGATATTTAGAATTTATGTTTTAATAAATCCCCTTTTTTTCTTTGTTTTTACTTAATCATATAATGTTGTTAATTATCACAGCAATATCAAAGCATATAAATAGAAATAAAGACAGAATAATCATGCTCAAAAAATTACACGGTGGTTCGGCACTTTTCACCTACTTTCACCCTCTTCTCTTTCAACTTAAACCAAGTTGAAGTCTACTTTACTTCAAGCTAGGAGGACTCCTCTCCTACACCTCACAACTCCTTAAAAAGGAGTCAATTTAATTCTCGGTTACAGAGTTAGGTTTGTAAAATCTTAATACATTAAGCTAATCCTCAAATATGTAATACGGGTGAGGAATTAAGCTTATCAAAGAGCTAATTAAATGTATGAAGAATTAATTCAAGCTCTAATCAAGAAATCCCCAATTTTCACAAATTTAGGGTTTCGAATTTACAAGGATCTTTCTGTGCAAATAATGTTTAAGATAATCTAGCACATACAAAGATCAATCTTTCAGTTGATATTCACAAGATAATGAATTTAGGAAATATCACCGAAGATTCTCTATTTCTTCAAGGATTGAAGAAACGCGGCAATGAGAACAAATGATTCAAAGCTTCAATCTCTTTTTGATCAAATTAGCAATATATCGATCAGCAAGCTCAAACATTCATTGAAGCTCCCTTTTATAGTAAATTTTCAAACCTTGAACACTTTAGGGTTTTGGTTCAAACCTATTTGAATTTCTTCCATTGAGATTTGATAGACACGACATCACACAGCTGCAGGGATGATGCTTTTTGCAGCAGATAGCCGTTTTGACACTCCATCGCTTCATTCTTCTTCCCGTTGGCATCGGCATCGAGAGAGAGAGAGAGGAGGAGGAGGAGGATGGCTTCAATCGGGTGTGTGGCTAGGGCTTCAGGTTTGTTCAACGTAAGAGCTTAAGCTCTTATCAGATTGAGACGTTGCCATTTCATTTAAGTGATAGGCGCTTGGCTTCAGCTTCATGGGCTTTAGCTTCATGGGCTTTAGCTTCATGGGCTTCAGCTTTACGAGCTTCAGCTTCATGGGCTTCAACTTCATGGGCTTCAAATTCACAGGCTTCAGCTTCACGGGCCATCAAATATATATATATATATGGTTGGTCTAATAATGATATGTACTCTATCATTCTTAACTTGAATAAGTAGTATGCCTTTGTCCTTCAAATGTACCTATAAGCACACCATTTCCAAGTATCACATTCTCTTAATATAAACAATAATATGAATTATTTTACTAATTAAAACACATATAAAATAATTCATTTTAACTTCATATTTGATCTTTGATAATGGAATGTAGGAAACCGGCTACTTCATAATATTATTAATTGATATTATAATTTGCACACCTTTTACTTCCTTTGATATTTAATATATGCACACAAGTTTATATATTCAACATAATAAAATTTTTCTTAACAAAACATATAAGCATATGATTTTCAATAGCCTTAGCCCCATCTCTGCGAAGCATGTTCTCTGTTCTCTCTCTCTCGACCGCTGATTCTCCAATGGAAAGAAGAGTGAGGTGATAGATTTGTCAGAATAGTCTTCTGCTATGAAAATCGTTACCTTGCAGCTGTATTAAGTGGCTTCTATCAAATCTCAACGGGTATTATTCAAACAAGTTTGAACTGAAACCCTAGAGAGCTCAAGATTCTATAATATGCTATATAAAGTGATTTTGGTGGATGTTTGAGTGCGGCTGTACGATATATTATTGATTCCATTGAAAGAGATAAAAGTTTGGTGAAAATCCTACTCATACTGCCGTGTTCTTCAATCTTTAGAGAAAGCTAGAATCTGTTATCTTGTGAATATCTATTGTTAGATTGATCCTTCTATATGCTAGAACAATTCAATATATTATTTACACATAGAGATCTTTGTAAATCCGAAACCCTAGTTCAAGAAAATTAGGGGTTTTGCGATTAGAGCTTTAATTGAACTTACATATTTTCAATTAGCTCTTTGACAAGCATTATTCCTCACAATCATTTCATATCTAAGGATTTGCTTGATGTATTGAAGTTGTTTCAACTTAAGCATTGTAATCGTGGAACTAGAGACTCCTTGTTGAGGAGTTGTGAAGTGTAGGAGAGGGTTTCTCCTAACTTGAAGTAAAGTGGACTTCAACTTGTTAAGTTGAAGGAGAAGAGGGTGGAAGTGGGTGAAAAGGGCTGAACCACCGTGTAAACCCTTGTGTTCTATTATCTTGTTCTTATCTTTCTATTTATATACTTTGATATAACTAAGCTGAATTATAATCTTGCAGCAAACCTAGAAGAGCCGAAAAATATAGACAAAATCGTGATAACCAATTCAACCCCCCCTTTCTTGGTTAGCCATAAAACCTTACATATAGGACATCTCAACATCTAGATAATATAGGATTTTCAAGCCTCCACATTAGACTATAATTCTCAACACTCCCCTCAAGGTTCTAGTTGGTAGAAATTTAAGACCTTAAGCTTGAAGAGAATATAACAATGTTGATGCATACTTAAGGGATTAGTCAAGACATCAACTACTTTGGAGCAAAACAAAGAAATCCTTTTGAAGATGTCGTTTTCTTAACATATGGCTTGCTTACTTGAGGCTTGTGAAAAGCTTGCTTGGTGTGCAAGTGTAGGTACAAGCAAAATGAAGAAGTTGGTCAAATTTGTCTCACATGTAGCCGGGTTTGATGTAGAACAAATGCAAAAATGGGTAGAATTGATGCAAAAACGATAAGAATGAACATGTTTGATCTTTGGCTTTGATAGCATACAAAAATTAACATATTGCTTGTAGCTTGAAAGAAAAGCTCTTTGATTATGTGAGCAAGACCAAAATGGCTACAATGAGGACAAATTGTATGATGGCTAAAGCTTGTTTGTTATTAATCACAAGCAAATGATACAAGAGAGTTTGCAGAGAATTTTAAAACCCAATATATAAAACCATATTATTTTAAAGGAGGAAAAAAAAGTTTCCTTCATTTGTGGTGATGGGATTCCTCAACAACCCACTCTATCCAACTAAAGTAATAGACATCATTATGAATTAATAATGCAATTCATGGTGGGCAATGAGTGAGCTAGTGTTAGAATAAATTGATAATAAGGTAATTATAAAGCTTTACAAACTATAAAATCTAAGAGAATTAAAGGCAATAAAGTAAAGACATGAAATTTAGAGGACACAAAAAGATAAATTGTAGAGAAATTAAGGGTAAGAAGTAAAAGCATAAACTAAAGGCTTGAATTGAAAGAATGGTGAAAGTAAAAACTTGAAATTAAAGGTGCAAAAAAGATAAATTGCAAGAAAATTATAGGCATAAAAATTAAGGGCTTAAAATAAAGTCATGAAATTTGAAAAAACAAAAAGACTTACAAACTAAAATGAAAGTAAACTCTTCTCCATTCAAAACAAGATTATGATTCCTCACAATTAAAAAAACTCATCCTTTAAATAGGAAATGAAACCTAACACATACGGAGTCTATATAAAGATTAATTGAAGCATGTATAATAAAAGAGAACAATTAGTTTGGAATTCAAATAAACATTAAACAACAGATATGATTTAACATTTAATTGCATTGGATATATCGACCGACTTTGTAAAGAAGAATCTAATGTATAAGTGATAAATGGAGAACACGTGGATTTGATTAATATCTGTATAATGAAAATATTTATCGTTATTGTTATGATCACCACTTTAATACATAAATATTATAAAGATTACTAATTATATATGAGTGAAATCAGACATATACTATTTTGGTTTGGTTCGTAAAAGAATCTAACTTTTATTTAATAAACAAACTAAATCCAAATAGTGTTTACAATTATTGAATTCATTCTATTCGTAAATACAATGATAGTTACAATTATAAATAAGAATATAGAGGATGATGATAACACGTGGACCAAGCTTTGGGATATATATATATATATATAGATGTGGATACACTCAAGGCCCAATATTATGAGTTCTCTTATTAAAGAGTTGAGAATTACACTATGATCCAATAGTCTCAGGAGCCTAAGCTTTAAGGGCATTCTAAAAATTCTCTAAGAATTTTGATTTATTTAGGATTTCCTTTATTATTCTTTCGGATTTTTTTTTTAAAATTGTTAGTCCTTAATTTTCTAAGGTTTCTTTATTGTTTGAACTTATTTCTTTTTGTTATAGTTTTCCTAAACTATTTGGATCTCTAATTTATTTGGAAAAAAAAAGATTTGACAAATATGAAAATTTCAAATAAATCAGGGATCCAAATGAAACCCAAAATAAAAGAAAATAATCTCAAACAATAAAAAAAATTCTTAGAAAATTAAGGATTAACAATTTAAAGAAAACCCTAAAAATAATGAAAAAATCCTAAACAAATCAGAATTCTAAAAAATTTCTAAGATGCCCTCCAAACTTAAGTTTCTTGGACTATTGGATCATAGTGTGAACTTTCAACTTTTTGATGAAAAAATTCATAATATTGAGCCTTGAGTGTATCCACGTTGTATATATAATCTTTTTTAAATTGTTGTCTAACTTCTAGGACACGAGTCCAAGCGTTTGTTTGGTTCCACCGTTGGTTTAATATTCCTGGGCAAATGCGCAATAATCAATCCGGCCGCCGAAAAAGTCCACTACTCTTAACTTTGTACATCTATAATTTTTTTTTAATTGTTGTCTAACTTTTAGGATACGAGTCCAAGCGTTTGTTTTGTTCAACAGGGTTTACTATTCCTGGGTAAATGCGCAATAATCAATCCGGCCGCCGAAAAGGTCCACTATTCTTAACATTTTCAAAGTTGTACTAAATCTGAGAATTCAATGGAATATTCATTTTTCATGTAGACTCGCCAGCCAATGTCCACCCCTCACGAAATCAAACGTTAAACGCTTTAGTCCAATGTGGGGAAGTTACGATCGCGAAGCAACTAAAAGCTTCGTCAATTCCCACTGCGGAGCCCGCAGTGAAATGGCAGCACTCAACCTCTGACTCATTCCAAAACCACTTCCACCGATCCTCCAACCAAAACATTTTTTTAACAGTTAGCCTTACTACTCCAATGGAACATACAGTAAATGCAAACACAACATGGAATTTGACATTGTTGAAAATCTAGCAGTTTGACCAGTCGTCCTCTGCCTTCCTTTTTATTCTTTTTCTTCCTTCCTCAGGACCTTGCGCAGACTTGTTCCTCCTCCGCTTCGTTTTTCTGGTCCGTGATTTCTCTCAGATTTTAGAGGCTTTGTCGATGATGATACGGTAGAAAGGGGAAGGCGGAGAGAGCCTGTGTTGGATTGAGAATAATGAGCAATAAGCAGAAGATGGGTGCGCAGAAGGCGGCGGTGGAGGAGGCGATAGAGGCGATAGGGTTAGGGTACGACCTGGCGGAGGATTTGAAGCTCAAGTACTGCAAGAGGAACTCGCCCGACTCGAGGCTGATCGTGATTGACCATGATCAGGGCCGGGACTTGGTGGTCCCTGGTAGAATTTCCATTCGAAACGTGCCCAAGTCTATCAAGTGTGATAAAGGGGAGCGTCTGAGGTTCGCCTCGGATGTTCTCTCTTTTCAACAGGTTTGGGCTCATACTAGAGACGGTTGTTTGTTTTTGTTTGATTCTTCGGCTTTCCAACTTCATCAATGGGGAAGGTCTTTTCGGAGGGTTGATTTCCCGCACTTTTTTTGGTCATAGCAACTTCTGTTCTCATTTAAATTTTCTCTTAATTTTGTGTCGATCTATGAGGGGATGTAGTTTCTTGGGGTTATATTTTTTTTTATTAAATGTGGAAGTTTTTTTTGTAGATTTCTTTTATGAGTTTGCTTGGGTCCATTTCTTTCTCTCTTACACTTTCAAGAAGCCAGTTTTGGTTAGCGAACTGCACTCTTTTTGTGTAGAAGTCATACAAGCCTATCTTTAAAGCGAAATGTTAGTGATTGCTTTAAGTTTCTTTAAGAGTTAGTAATTAAGAGTTTCAAGGAGCATGCTTGGATGTTCTTCGTAGAGTATGCATTCTCTTACTTTTCTGTTATGACACGTAGAAGTATTTCCCGATCCCATCAACAATCATGCTCGGCTGCATTGTAGAGTATTCATTTTGGCCGACATGCTGTGTGTGTGTGTCTGTTTTTCTTTTCTTTTTTCATTATCATCAATATTTTTCACTTCTGGTCTCTAACCTTAAACATGCATGTTCGGTAGATAGAAAACTACTTGGAATACTTTTTTTCTTTGGCCTGGTATTATTTTTAGTTTTAAATGTCGATTGTGCAACTGGATGCCTGTGTGTTTCATACTCTTAGAAAAATAGAGTTGTGGTGATTTCAGTGCTTCCAGTGGTTTAATTATGATTAGTTTGCTTTTTTCCTTCTTTGGTGGCTGTGGGACAGAAGCTAGTTATATATCTTTTACTTCTTTTGAATTTTAAGTGTTAACGTACTTATAACAAAATATAACCGAAATAATGCCTTATATGTCTTGTGATTTTGAGTTGGATTTGTACGTCTTCTCTAGCTGTGACTTAGTATGTGTTTTACACTTCTAGATGTCAGAGCAGTTTAACCAGGAACTATCTATTTCTGGTAAAATCCCCACGGGCCACTTCAATGCTGCATTTGAATTCACAGGGGGCTGGCAGAAAGATGCAGCGAACACTAAAAGCCTTGCTTTTGATGGTGTATTCATCACACTCTACAACATTGCACTGGAAAAATCACAGGTAGTGTTGCATGATCATGTTAAGCAAGCTGTCCCATCATCATGGGATCCTTCTGCATTGGCAAGGTATGTGATATGGCTTTCAGTACTTCCACTGACCTGTGGACTTTTCATCTGCAAACATTGGCTTTGAAATTATATACCGAAGTTTATGACTAATGTAGAATTCTCTCCTTTTCCTCTTTTGGGTTGCGGGGGATTTCCTTTGCCTGTTTCATTTTTTCTTTTGGTAATGGGTGGTGTTTACACATTGAATTAACTTTTCTTTGTACCCATGGCATATGTTGTACAGACTCATGGGCCTTCATAAATCACTCCATATCTCCTCTTCCATCCTACATGATCACAATATTTCCTTTAACACCATAAAAATGGTAAAACCCTTGTCCAGTAGAGAGATGTCTAAGGTGGGTTTCTGAGAAATCCTGGGTTTTATCCAACTTTTAACTATGTTATTGTTCCATCAGCGTTCTTTATATCCTTTCTCATTAAGTATTCTTATAGGGAGGTAATCAGTAGAGATGCTTGTCAAAATTTCATATCTTCTGATTAATACATCAGTTGTTGTAGTCCTATAATAAAGTACACTACAGCCCCAGTTTTTCACTGAACAGGATTTAATTAAGCCTTAATTTGCATCTTTTAAATGATAATCAGTATTAAGGTTTCATAGCAAAGAAAGGAAAAGGGAAAGAGAAAAAAACAGGAGGGTACTCGCCAAAAAATGATGTTGGTGAAAGCTTTTCCACGTTTATTTACTATCCTGCAACTAATTCTCTACATGGGCTTCATGAGTAATAATTCCAGAACAAAAAAGGAAAACCCTTTGATTTAAAATTTATGTTTTTGAATGTTGTATTTGTTTTGAGCAGCCTAGATTGTAACATATGGTTTTCCCTCTTCCTGGATTTAAATTAGATGAGGCCATCATATTTCTTGTTTTAAATTTGTTCAACCACAATTTTGGTTCACATAATTATTATGACCTTGCGCAATTGAGCTTCACTACCTGATTAGAAGAGAACAAGCTATGGACCAACTCAAGTAATTGGCCTCTTAAGTCTTTGAATATCATATCAAGTTTCTAAAAAAGTGGGAATGGTCAAAATATGAATTTAAAATGATTAACTATTTCAAATTGAGTATTCTAGGGATTCCAAAAAGCAAACTACCTAATCTGGGTTATAGAAACTGACAAAAATTGGTTGCGTTTTGTCCATATATAGTTCTAATCAAGAGTTGAGACGAAGGTCAACTTAAGAGGGTTGGTTTTTGACTAAAAAAGCTGTAATATTAGCCTAAACATTTTAGGATTTGGCTAGAACCTTCCTGCCTCCGTAGTCTAGAGTCTAGACTCCATAGACGCTTGAGAGGCGTAGCTTCACTATCCAAAGAATATTGCCTTTATCTGGTTATCAACTTCAATTTGTAACCAAACAAGTGAAAGACTTCCATAGTCCTAGGTTGTAGATTGATGAATAACCACACAATTTTCATGCAGCCTTCAACAATGATGCCAAAGCTGAATTTAAGAACTTGATTGCTAATCATTTCTTGATGTGAAACAATCAGATAACTCCCATTTCTAGCGACTAAAAAGTAAATAGATAGTGAAGGAACATATTTTGTTTAAAGAATGAAGAGACCATGAGAGAGCCTTTGAATTCCAGCTGACCGACTGACCTACCATCAGTGTTGTGGCTCAGTCCATCCAGCCTTTTTGGTTGGTTTGGTTGAGTAGATAAGTGATGTGTTTCATGATGGGTAATGGAGTGAGCTTTGGATTATAGAAAGATTGGCAATGAATAACAACAGAAATTTTGGAAATTTGAAAGTGCTGGAAAGGTAAAATAACTGAAACGTAAAGACAATGCAGGAATGAAACGATTGAAATGTAAAAGGCTGGATAATAAGAACACAAAATTAGAAGGCAAAGTTGAAAAAAACGAAATTCTTTTTGACCTCAAAAGGTTCATCTCCAAAAGTTCTACTTACAACTAAAATAAAAATCTCTTTAAATAGATGATTAAACCTAATGCTAGAAGGATCTAGAATACTTAAAACCTAAGTTTGGTAGGATCTAAGATCCTTAAAATTAAGGAAAATAAAATTAATCAAATTAAGATCCCAAACAAATCAAGGATAGGATCCTAACAAATTAGGAACCTTAAAAATAGTAGGAATCTTAACAGATATGAAAACTCTAGATAGTATGGAAACTCCAAATAAGTCAGACTTTTTTTGTTTGGGCTTGGACCCAATGAATTATATTGTAGCCCCAATTTTTTGTCACAGGAATCAACAAAACTTGGGCTTTCTCGTTACCTTGGCCTTTAGGCATGTCCACATCAATAAGCTTCCAACTTCCTTTTGGTTTGCAAGTTGGAAGACTAAATGTTCTGAACCAAGGGGTATAGCCTTCGCCTCTAATGAAAAGTTCTATACCTATTCAAAAGGGCTTTGAAAAATTACAAAAGTTTTTCCTGGTGGGAATTGTTTTTAAGATGTCTGGTTACATTCTCCTCTTAAAAAGGAGTTCAATTTGCTTATGTCATGTGCTTTCAAGTATGGCTTATATGGCTTATATGGCTTATTTGGTTCTTTATAATGAAGATTATCCTGAAATGTAGATGAATGAATAGTGAAAACCATTAAGATCTCCTAAAGAATTGTAGCATCAGCATTTGCTATGCTTAATGGTTGGGATATGTATATAACTTTTTAACTCAAACCTTTAGTGTGTTGCCTTATTGGTATCACTAAGATTGACCTGATTCATCTCATTTTACACAAATAATTAAGATTGGCATTATTCTTCTCATTTTAGACACAATTTCTATGCCAAATTGGTTTTATTATGTTTCTTACCAGTGTTTGGCTGTGATGTGTTTTTTTAAATAATTTGTGTGATATAATAACTTTTTGAGAATATTTATCAAGCTGTGTTTGGACGAGTCCAGGTTTGTTGAGAAGTATGGTACACATGTTGTAGTTGGTGTGAAGATTGGGGGAAAGGATTTGATTTATGTGAAGCAACAGTATTCATCGCCTCTCCAACCGGCTGATGTACAGAAAAAATTGAAGGATATGGCAGACCAAATGTTTATAGATGGGACTGGACAATATAACATAAGTTCAAATGAGAGAAAGAAGGTGAGAAGGAATGCTGTCTATGCTTTTCTTTAAGTAATCACCACTAATTGGATGAGTTTTGACATGTAATGCAAAACTATATATGTCTTCATAATTTGATGAAGGTAGTCTATTTTGGTTACTTGTTTTCTTTTTATCTTTTTCTGCAGCGCCCCCCACCCCCCCTTCTTCCCATCCCCTTTCCCCTCCCTCTCTTTTCTTCCTCCCTTCTAGGGCTAAGTATTCATCCAAGCAATGGCCATAATGTCCTGGGACCTTGTTCTTTTGTCCTTCCAGTAGTCTAATGGTGTCTTTGACGGCCCTTCACCTGAAGACTGATCTATCTTTTCCCAACACTGCTAGCAGTATCCCTTTTAATCCCCTTTTGTTTCTTATAAATTTTCTTGTTTCACTTGACAAAAAGGTCACCTTCCTTGTCAATTGGTGATCGTTTCTGATCTTTTTTTATCTTAAGCCCTTAATGTCTTTTTATTCTATTATTATTTTTAAGCCCATAACATTACACTTCATATTCTTGTTTAGAAATTCTAGTTGTTCAAATATCTTTTGCTGTGCAAAAATACCACTTGACATGGATAATACATTCCACCATGTATGCTATTTTTATTTTCCTCCTCTTTTGTCTTCTTTACATGGTCCCATATGGTATGCTCTCCACCTGTTTTTGTGTAATTGAAAGTAGGTATTTATTGTATTGGAAAACTGAATTTTCTCATTATCACACTATTCCAGAAGTTCCAACTGTATCAAATTGAAACAGTGCATCCACAAAACTTTCTCGTTCAGGAGTTGACAATTCTATTGCCCTTTTGATGTGCCTACGAAAAAATAAAAATGAATAGATAAAGAGATATGTACTGCATCCACGGAAAGTAACATTTAAATACATCAATGACTATGCATTCAACCAATGTTAAACATGTAAAACAAATATTTTATCCTGCCCAAGACCTGCTCAAAAGAAAATAAATAAATAAATAAATAAAGACCGAGTACCAAAAGACCACAAAAGTTAAGAACTATGTCTTGATTGTATATTTTGCATGTGTAAAACACAGACCAAAAGCGTTTGAATATTGTAGGAAGATAAGAATCTTGATTGGCATCTCTTGAAGCTCTCAACTTGTGGTCTTAGTTGTGAATGTCCACCTATTCTTTTAATCACCTGCTGCTTTGTGCCCATTTTACTGTCCCTGTTATAGATTCCTTTTTTTATTATAAGTCGTAATTATTGTTTAAAAACATCATAGTGAGTTTACTGTTAAGTTAATCATTTCTTGGTTGGAGGGGGTACTTAAAAAAAGGTCCATTCTTGTAAATAAATTGTGCTTCTTACCAGAGATGCTAAGACCCCCAACATCCTTCCGACATAAATTTTGTTTGATAAATTTTAAATTTCTAATGTTGGAATTGCTGCTGTGTTCTGACGTTCAAAGGGACCTTGGTTGCTCCAAAACTGGGTCACATACTCTTTAAAGGTGTTTTGGTTAGTCATTTGTGCATTTTCCTGTTGGAATTATCTATGCCTCAAAAAATCTTGCAACTTCATGAACTTGCTTAGAGGTGGGGATTTTTTTTGCACTTTTTGGTATATTTTTGCCTTCATTATGAATTTTATATTGATGGGGATTAATTTTTTTAGCAGCTCTTAATCTTTTGGCTTTGCCAAAAATGCAAAGTTTAACTGTGGACATCTCATGCAGCTATCTTAACTTGTGTCATAATTCTTGTTTCAGCTTATCAAGGAGAATGGCCTCTCCTTCATGGACACTATTCAATCCGGTTCCTATTACCATGCCGAGGTATTCCTTCATTGAATAAAAGTCTTAAAATAATAATTGAAACTTTTGCTGGATAAAAGGTCCTTTTCTTAGGAGGAATAAAGGTTTATGGCTGTAATGGGGGTTGTAATTGAACTCTTCCGGTTCCTAGTTTGAGTACTTTTTTCCTTTTGATTCTTGCCACGTAGAATCTTTGATATGAGACAAGGAGGTGCTGCATTGGTTTTAGCCAAAACCTCAAACAGATGTACGAATTGGGCCAAAAAATATAGCAAAAAGGCTACGTACATTTGTCTCAAATAAACAGAGTTGTTGAATTGTGATGCAAAGATGATTTAACAAATATTAACTATACTTAATTTGAATTGGACAATTAAAGTTGATGGCAAAGTGTATAAAAAAAAGTAATTAGTGGAAGGACTTTTTTCTTCTTTTCACAAATGAAATCTTTTGAGCCATATGCCTAACTAAACTTAGTCTTACGATTAACTGGAACCTTAGTTCTTTAATCTTTATGGTTAGATTAAATAAATTATGATTGATTTTTTTTAGTTACTTTTTATTCTCACCACTGACATTAGTAGTCCACTGAATAGCAGTAACAGGATAATCACTTTTACGATGGTTCTTTGTTCTGAAAGTAGATGTAACATTAAAAGGATGGAAAAAGTATAATAATTGCAGATGCTTAATGTGGCATTGGTTCAAGATGGCACGCTTTTTAGAGTTGGGTTCAGGGAGAGAAAAGGTTCCATTCTTCTATTCACTTTAACTACTAAAGTAATGAGTAAAGAGTAAAGAGTACAAAGGTGAGAACTGTAATAGAAAGAGAGTAGGTGTAGAAAGTATCCAGGTGGTAATGGGCTTATTTGAAACAGGCTTGGGCTTGAGCCTTCTAAATGAACTTCCATTTATTTCTTATAAACTGACGGGATTGCTTTGAAAGAAAGCTGGTCATTTAGCCTTAATTATGTCAGCCAATTTGAGGTTAAGCTGGCGGCCTGCCCTGTTCTGGGTTTTCTCTCCAGGTGACAGACGTCTCCAGGCCAGAGTGAACAGAATTTCCCAAATGGCTAGATCAATTCAACTGGCAGTCAAGTCTGGTCTTTGGAACATTTGTTTTAAGCACTCCAACCCTGTACTAACGGTTTAGATTGAACCAAATAGTGAAAGCACAAAGATACTCCTGCTCCACATTGCGTGAAACTCAGCCTCACTACAGTTCATGTTTGAACATATGATCTTCTATTCTAGTGGCTGGATATTGGCGATAGTCTAAATTTGACAGTTTAGGACCTGTCAGATTACTCAAATCACAGTCATTTATATGTGGATGTTTATTCTAGCCATGTAGCTGTCCTCTGTGCAATCTTTTGATTTCTTTATATAATGAGGACTGAATTTACTTTAAGTGGCCTGTGTCTTTTATAAATTTCAGTTTCAGGATACTAAATTCACATGCAAAAGGAAAGGGGGAAGCTTGCATAAAACTCTTTCGCATGATGAGTGGTCTCAGACGGTTCAATTTGAACCTGATGTGATATCTATGTCACTCATCCCAATTACATCTTTGTTGGGTGGAATCAATGGTAGTGGTTTCCTGAGCCATGCCATTAATCTTTATCTTCGCTGTAAGTATGCATCATTCCTTCATAGTGCATTTCTTGCTTTTAATTAACTGCATTTAAGCCCTTTGATGTAGGAGGATACCCCAATGAATAGGCTAGATAGGGTTTATTTGGCAGCCATGATTTATAGTGTTGGCATAACTAGGATGGAGTTACTTGTCAAAAAAAAAAAAAAAACTTCTATGGGGTGTTGTTGGGAAAATGCTGGACATGTGAATATGGGTTCCTTACTTTGTTATGGAACAGTAGGGGATTTAGAACGAAGAGTTGGCTGGTTCTTCCTTGGTTGTGAACGGTAACTGAGACTGATTGTTGGGACTTTCTCAGTTATGTGAGGGTGATTGGATGGATGGTTACCTTAGGTTTTTAAAGATGTGGATCCTATGGAGATGTAGTTTGATGATAATTTTAAGGGAAATTTTTGGAGAGTTCAAAGAAAAGTAGAAAGGAGAAAAACATAGACAACATAAGCTATCTTGGATAACATTGACTATCCGTGATGCAAAGTAGTCAATATGGCTACAAAGACCCGCAGTTGGAATAGCGCAACAGGTAATGTGGTGGGTGTAACACTTAAATCTAATAGGGCATAGATTCATTCAGCTCTGACTATTAAACTGGGAAAGCCCACTAATAAGACCCAATAACAGAAGAAGGCTTCAACAAGGTCCAATGTGTCAAAGTATGGTTTTTGTCAAATATTTGAAAGCTACAGAATAACCCTGAAACTTTAAATAGATAAGCCTAAAGAGATCTGAATACTTTGCTGTGGAGATTTCATCAATTAAACCCCACAGAAGATAAAACCTAGCAACAGTGAATTTAATGATTTGTATTTCATAGATAAAAATTTAATGAGGCGGTTAGTTGAAATTGTTTTATCCTCTCTAGACAACAACCTTGCTGTTGATGGATTTATATACACTCAAACTGTTTTTTTTTTTTTTTTTTTAACTCACAAAAGATAACCTAACAACAATGGGTTTACTAACATGTATTTCGTGAGATAACCATTTAATGAGGTGGTTAGTTGAAATAGTTTAGGTTTAACTGGTCGAGGAAAAAAAGCTTGATGTCAATGTATTTATCTTAGATTGATTGTGGCCTTCAAGATCAAATTAGAGAAGATATGCACTAATCCTTTCTCCTGAAGGTGTAATTCTGCTTGGAGTGTCTTATTTAGCCTGGTAGTTCCTTAGTGTCATAGTCTTAGTGGATTCGTCCGGCACCTAGGTCTCAGCAAAGATCTGGGTCAACCTTGCTTTGCTTTCAGTTAGCTACCTGAAAGCTACAATGGGACAAATTGGTCAGTCCCAAGATGACTTGTTGGGACTTGGTAATTTAAAGGTGCATACAATTAACATATTTGAATGTACATCTTTATTGAACCAAAGAATCATCCAAGTTACAAGCAACTAGACAACAACTCCCCCACATCCAATGGGGTTACATTCTATACAAGGGTCATATTTCTTTACAATGCAACAGAATACAAGTAAATAAGAATTACAAGTACAAAACATGGGCACCACCTAGATGGGCGACCTAATACAAGGAAACTAGGCAGGCGTCCCAGGCCACCTGGTCCATCAAGTAGGCAGGCCACGTCTTTGGCCGTCTGGTTCCTCGGCCTGTATTGCCAGTTCGGGACATTAGCCTGATTATTTAGGACCTCTAAGAACTGGTTCTAGTAAAAGTGTTGAGTCTTATTTTTCTTGCTTATGAGGAATCTGCTGAAAGTCACGGAGGACCTTGGTGTTTTGTCATCCTATTGCCATGAGAATAGTTATTTCATGGCAAGTTAAAAAATGAGTGCTACATAATAAAATTTATGTGCATGCGTTTGAACATAGATCGCAGTAAGTTCCATAAAAGTGCTATTTCATGAGAGTGATCTATTAGATTGTTCACCCAAATTGGAGGAGGAATATCATCATTTTGAAACATTCTTTAGTGAAATCCAGCCTTTAAGGGTGTTCTTTTTATGTTATCACTACATAATTTTCTCTTTGGGTAAAAGTGCTATTTCATGAGAGTGATCTGTTAGATTGTTCACCTAAATTGGAAGAGGAATATCATCATTTTGAAACATTCTTTAGTGAAATCCAACCTTTAAGGGTGTTCTTTTTATGTTATCACTACATAATTTTCTCTTTGGGTTAGGTCTTTGATCCTGTTGCATGTTTTCATTTGTTCTTTTTTTTTTTTTTTTTCATACATATTTATTTTTTTAGTTTCCAGGTTATCTCCTCACAGTTTTGATTTCTTATCATACTTGTCTACAAGCTTTGTTTACTTTTTTAAGTATGGTCCGCTTATATTACTTTTCTTACATATGTTCTTTGCTTTACACTGTTAAAACATGTCCACTTATCATATCATTCGCGAAAGTGAGGATGATATTGTCAGAAACATCTCTATGCATGTGAAGCTTTATATAAGTATTTATCATTGAAACAACTCTTTTATCAAGGATTATAACATGCCCACAACTTCAAGGTAGAGTTGCCTTAAAGATAAGTCAAAGCTCTATGATATTGATAATAATTAGAGCGTACAAACTATTGTCAAATAGAATATACACAACTTCAAACCTAGTTCCAAAATTGTTGATATTATATCTGTTAGAATATGAATTAAGTTACTAAATTGTCTATTTTCTATCTATTTAAGCTTTCAAAATGTGGTAATTTAACAAAATCTAATAACCTAATAGACATTCCCCGTCCACAGAGTCTGGATGCAAAATGTCTGGAGTCTGCAAACTCAAAATCTGACACTTCAGCATAAATAACTAATTAACTTTCCAACACAAGAGTAGCATTAATGAATCTTCAATTGTGCAAGTTCATAAAATAAAAAATTTCATTGTAACAAGGAATAATGCAAAATAATTTATATTACTTTTGATACACAGCCAAGCATTACTTATGACAAAACTTCAACTTGAGGGAACATCACTTAGCTGTTAAAAATCATGACAATAAAGGTATGCAAAAGATAACACTTGAACTATTTAGAGAACATACTACTGAACGATAGACACTAACCAGGAAATATAAAGTCAATTTCAATGTGAGAATGTTAGCCAAACTGATGTAAATGATACTGGGAATAAAACCTTTATTCAAGGGTCAAATGACAGGCTTGATAGGCAATCCAACATACAGACATCAAATAGGCGTCACGCAAATATGGGGCCAGATAGTTGACTGTTGCCATTTAGGCATCAAAGCCACAGAAACATCAACTAAGCATGCATAAAGGAAAAAGGCCACTTAAACATCAATAGACCAGATGAGCAACAATCACCTAGGTTAACATAGACATAATATCATTGGCACAATGGTAAAACCATTAGGGATATACAGTGGTAATTAGCACATAGTATCACAAAACACACCATAATCAAGATTCCCACATTGTTCAAATATCTTCAAATGAACATTTGTGATGTTACATCATGAATTATTTCTGCTGTAAATAAACAACTTACATTTTTCCATATAAGAAAGTAGTTGGGTATAATATAACAGCTTATAAGAAATAGTGTAATTTCATTGAGGTGCCAACATGCACTCTAATTAAAGAAACATTTCCTTGGAACAATTTTTTATTTTCTAAAATCTTTTAACTAACCACTAACCTCACTTGTCAATATAATCCAAGAGCTCAACATGCAGTATGCAAAAAAGTTTCTGAGTGTACTGATGGATTCAACCCGAGCAATATCAGTGACAGCATCAAAATCAAATTTCATAGCCAGATTAGAAAAATAGAATTTACACTTCATTTCTTGACTTATGTTATTGAATTTCTCAAATTAAACTTGGTTTGGACATATTCGGACCTATGTTTTAATCCTTGGCTGGGGACTCAATTTGTTTGAGCTATCAATTTGGGGATTGCAACCAGAAATCATGAGAAGGGCCTTCCCCTGGTTCAGTTACGACCTCTAACTTTTGTATAATAGTGCAATCACTGGCAAAGCCCCCAATTTCTAGCCTTGTTCTTAATCAATCCATAACACAAAGGACTGGGTCAGAAAACATATCCATTGTGGTTCAAGCCCATTGAAAACACCAAATCATCATATGTTGGGTTTGGCCACCCCAAAGTTGTATGTGGTTTTAGAAGTTGGCAAATCTTAGAAGTTGGCAAATCATCATATCCATTGTGGTTCAAGCACATTTTCCTGTGAAGAGTTGCCTTTTGCAAACAGCTAATCTATTATTGTTTTGTGCATAGATTGGGTGGTCTGCAATTTTTTGGATAGCATTGCATGACCTTAGGTCTCCAAAGGATGGATCTGATTTTTGCTATCTCAAGGTTCAGAGTCAATCTTCTCTAGTTTTTGGTGCCGAGTGTTTGGAGAACAATAGACTTCGTTTGTTTGGTTTTCAATCAGTTCATTTTGAAGTAGAATTGCATTGTACACAGCTTGCATTTCTTGGTTGGATTTTAGATTTTTTCAAGCATGAAATGAAATTTTGAAAATAATGACATTGACAAAAAGTTCTATGTTTTATTCATTACGTAAGTGTTTCTAAAACTACATACATTTAATTGATTTCATTTACAGAAAGTTTCTTAAAATGCTCCTAGGTATTTTTGGAATGTCCTGGCATTCGCATCTATAACTTGATCTTCGTTTTCCAGGATGATTTTTATCTTTTGCTTCAGTTAAATGGATATACCTATTCCTAATTTGGGTAAGACTAGAAAATATAAACTGAAAAGATAATACTTGGTACGTAAGTAACAGCTAGGCCTAGTTCTATTCTTTGTCAAATATCCCATTTTTGTTCACTTAAGAAAGCAAATTTGTAGCTATCTTTGATAGTCATGAGCAGTTCTTGTTCTCTCAAGACGAATAAACGGACATCCATTTTGAAAACTAAGTTGTTTCTTTTATTTATCTTGGTTATTGCCTCGTGGGTTTGGCCTTCTATTTCGCTATTAGTAAATCTTCTAAGAGTAAACTGATGGCCTTATTTTTTATGGCTTTACTATTCTCGTTTAGAATTACTGTATGAAAATTTTAAGCACTAATTTTGTTGTAATAGGAGAATGTAAACCATCCTTCTGTTTTGACATGCTTTATGAATGCAGACAAACCACCAATTCAAGAATTACATCAGTTTTTGGAGTTTCAACTTCCAAGGCAATGGGCACCAGTATTTGGTGACATTCCCCTAGGGCCAGATAGGAAACCGCAAAGTAGCGCATCTTTACAGATCAGCTTTATGGGGCCTAAGCTTTACGTTAACACAACTCTGGTAAAATCCATCTTTGTTCTTCTTAAAGAGCTCTCTTTGTGCATTGTTTCTTTTTATTATTAACTTTTTATTTACTTATAATTTTTGTATTTTTCCCTGTATAAGAGGAAATGCATGAAATTGTAAAACTAGTCATAAATTGTAATGGTGGTGAGCCAGTTTTTGAAGTATGTTAAATTTAGAAGGATGTTATAACCTTCCACTGCAAAGTACTAACTGATGACCAAAACAAGAAAGATCTACACTTTTACCAGGGACTTCCCTTTTTCTTTCCTTTTATGGGAAAGAAAAAGAACTAGGCTAGATTACGCATTGATAAATGAAAAAGGTATCTGCAGCATCTGAATTGCCTTGAGAACAGCCGGTTCACTGGAGAGTATCTATTTTTCTAGCATTTAGATTGTTCATAAATCCATTATTTGTCAAAAGGTAGGTTTTCAGAGGAGAGGACAAAGGGAGTTTTTAGGTTGTGTTATGCCCTGTCTTTGCGTTCCTGAAATAACTCCCTTACCTCAATGAAGATGGCAATAATGGTCATTCGTCTTTCAGAATAGCGCTGACAAATGACACTGACATTACATGTAGGCCATGCATCAACATTGGTCAGAAATCATGGTGCTTAAACCTCTGGTTTTGACCATCTTCTGGTCATGTTTGAAATCAATCATCGTCGATTAGTCTACTCAGTCGTGTATATTTTCTGACAGGTTGATGTTGGTAAGAAGCCAGTGACTGGGCTTCGACTCTACTTGGAAGGGAAGAGAAGCAACTGCTTAGCAATCCACTTGCAGCACCTTTCCTCACAGCCAAAGACCTTTCAAGTTCTGTATGAAGCTAATCGGAAAGTGTCTCATGTTTCATATGACCGCCGGTACTATGAGAAGGTTCAGTGGAAGAGCTTTTCTCATGTCTGTACAGCTCCTGTTGAGTCTGATGATGAGTTCTCTGTTGTCACTGGGGCACGCTTTGAAGTCAGAGACACGGGATTGAAGAAAGTTTTATTCTTACGATTACAGTTCTCAAAAGTCGTTGGAGCCGTGGCGATTAAAAGACCGGAGTGGGAAGGTTCCCCTGGCTTAGCGCAGAAGTCTGGACTTATCTCAACCTTGATCAGCACACATTTCTCAAATGCTCAAAAACCACCTCCTCGGCCAGAAGAGGTGAACATAAACTCTGCTGTTTATCCAGGGGGCCCTCCAGTGCCAACCCAGACACCTAAGCTTCTAAGGTTTGTTGACACGACGGAGATGACCAGAGGACCACAGGACTCACCAGGGTATTGGGTTGTGTCCGGAGCCCGGCTTTTGGTTGAGAAGGGTAAAATCTCTCTGAAAGTCAAGTATTCCCTCCTGACTCTGGTTTTGCCAGATGAAGAGGTGCCAGGGGAATTCTGAATTATTTCCCTTGTATGATTTAAGAAAAAGAGGTGGTATTTAAGACGTATGCACAGGAATAAGGACTGTAATTGGTGCCGGGCTTCTCTTATGCTGTTATTCTTCTGTGGAAATATCTGGTGAGCGGATTGTATATATAAATCATCCATTCGTTGTGTAAAATTTGCGTTATTTCTTGTAGATATTCTGTTCATTCGCCGGCATTGTAAATATTTGCAATGGTGGTATTGTCAAAATGTATGCATTTGGGTCTGTCTAAAAACTCTTAGAGACAATTGCTTTATTTTATTGGTTAATTTCTTCAAACGTAAAAGTTCCCGTTTGTCTGTTCGTTCGGAGGAAAAGGTCCTCGAGTGATCACGCATACTGATTTCCAAGTCCAATTTGTATCCACCCACCAAACCTTTAGAACATAAAATCCTTCACTATTTTTTGAAATAAGTTTTATTATATTATAATTGATTATTCTGTCTGATTCTACATAGGCTTATATTGTTTTTCTCAAGCGGTTCCTTCAAAATTAATGTGCCGATCTGGAACAAACAAAAGCTAAAATAATAGAATTAATAATAATAATCTCCCAATGCAGGAAAACCTAGCGATAAGATGTTTATTATTTGTTGTCTCGAAAAAGGATGATTTAATTTCTATTACTAAGAAAAGATGGTCTCTTATTTGAGTTTTAGTAACCTTCATACAAATAAAAATTATTTTGTTTGCTTTTTTTTATCTTTTTGGTGAAACTAATCAAAAAAGTCTAAAACTAAAAGAAATAATTGACTTAAGGGAAAAACATTTTAAACAATCACCGTACCCTCAGATATATTTTGTTACGTACCCTCCGCACTCCTCGCCTTGACCACCGCATGCAACGCCACCTCAACTCCCAAGTGTCGTGTGTAGAATCCAACAGTTACAAAAAGGAGTTTCTCAACGTTGCGGTGGCAGTTTCTGAACGTTGCTAAAGATTATCTAACTAGTAGTTATCCGTATTATAGGTCTTGTAACTGGCAGATGTTATAGCCAGTATAAATAAAACAGAAGTGATGAAGTAAAGCAAGTTTGATGTTTGTAAGTGTCCCTTAGGAGGTTGATGTTCCCTCGAATGAACTCTGTAGTTGTTTTTTTTGTAATATTACGTGTTATCTACGTTCTTAAATCTTTGTCTCCTTCTTCCTTCATAATTTCATCTTGTGTTTCAGTTTATCCCTCCCTTAACTCGCTCACTACCACGCTGCCCCAAATCTTAACCATTTTTTCTTAAATGCCGCGTCACAACAGCAACATAGCCAGAAGGAGAAATCCAAGCCGAACGTCCCCACAAGATCAGCAACCACATTCTCCAATATCTGGCTCCACCACTCGGGTACCTAACAATCTGGGCAGTTTGGAGAAATCCCAGGTTATGGGACCAAGAGTTGCTAGCCATGGTGTCCCCAGCACAATGTCCATCCCTTGTAGTGGTATAACAAACAAATCTAATTTGAAGCAGGTCCCATGTAGTTGAACTTCAACATCCTAACATTGACACTTGCTTGGAATTCGGTTACCATCCGCCACCATGACTTCGATACATGGAGTGTTGTTGACTTGCAGTCCCAATTTATCGACCACTCCTTGGTTAATAAAATCACGGGAACTCCCGGTGTCTATCAATACTTGCACATTTTTTCTTTTCTCCACTAATCTTCCTCTAATCTTCATGGTGTTGGAAGACATTGCTCCTTGTATGGCATGTAAAGAGATCTCAGTTGACTCCTCTGTTTCTTCCTAAACGTTTTTGACTTCTGGTTTGTCTTCTTGTCCTCCTAGTGGTATCCCTTCCAGCAAAAATAACGGCTTGCATTGGTGGATAGGACTATACTTTTCATTACAATTGTAGCATAAACCTCTTGCTCGACGTTCAGCCATCTCTGTAGATGTTAACCGCTAAATGGGCATAGAATTTTTTTCTGCAGGAGTCGCCTGGTGTGGTAACTCAATGTGCCCACTACTAAAGGCTGCATTTTTGGACTCATATAGTCTGGCTAAACCCACGGCCATAGTCAAATCTTGTGGTCGGTTTGCTTGAACATCTATGCGTAATTGTTCCTTCAACCCCGACGTGAAACAACCCACTTGTTGTTCAGGAGAGAGACGGCCAGATTTTAGTAAAAGTCTGGAAAATTGGTTGAAATGTTCCGAGACTGATCCGGTTTGTTGAAGTTTGGTGAGTTCTCCAAAGAAGTCCTGGAATTTAGGAGGTCCAAATCTTTCACAAAGGGAATGGGTTAGATTTCCCCATGTGACTGGAAGTTCAGAATGTTCTCCAAATGTCAACTGATACCATATCTGCGTTTCGCCCTCTAAATTCCACGCAGCCAGCACGACCTTTTCCTCTTCTGACGTGTTATGATAAGCGAAATATTGGTTGCATCTGCAAATCCAGCTAATAGGGTCTTCCATCCCATCATAACGTGGAAAGTCCATTTTGATGACTTGATTTCGTCTCCATGGGCCATTAGCTACATTTGGAATTCTCTCCCCATTCGGATCTCCTATGTTGTTGACTCCTATTGGTTGGTGCTCTGGACGTCTTTGAAGCTCGACTGCCAACCTTTGCAACGCCTCAGACAACTCAATGAACCTTCGATTATTTTCAGCCTCCATCCGCTCCATTCTTTGCTCCATTACGTCCTCTAAATCCGGGACAGGCCGATCCGGAACGACCGGCTCTGATACCAGATTGTTAGGTACCCGAGTGGTGGAGCCAGATATTGGAGAATGTGGTTGCTGATCTTGTGGGGACGTTGGGCTTGGATTTCTCCTGGCTATGTTGCTGTTGTGACGCGGCATTTAAGAAGAAATGGTTAAGATTTGGGGCAGAAAAAATGGTTAAGATTTGGGGCAGCGTGGTAGTGAGAAATGGTTAAGATTTGGGGCAGCGTGGTAGTGAGCGAGTTAAGGGAGGGATAAACTGAGACACAAGATGAAATTATGAAGGAAGAAGGAGACAAAGATTTAAGAACGTAGATAACACGTAATATTACAAAAAAAACAAATACAGAGTTCATTCGAGGGAACATCAACCTCCTAAGGGACACTTACAAACATCAAACTTGCTTTACTTCATCACTTCTGTTTTATTTATACTGGCTATAACATCTGCCAGTTACAAGTCCTATAATACGGATAACTACTAGTTAGATAATCTTTAGCAACGTTCAGAAACTGCCACCGCAACGTTGAGAAACTCCTTTTTGTAACTGTTGGATTCTACACACGACACTTGGGAGTTGAAGTGGCGTTGCATGCGGTGGTCAAGGCGAGGAGTGCGGAGGGTACGTAACATATTTAATGTGAGACAGACATGTTTTAATCTTTAAGATTTAATTTTATTGTATTATAAGGAGTATGACTTAATAGTACATATGCGGTGTAGTCTTTGTAGATTAACTTCTAAGAACTAGTAGGAAGATCGTAATAACATTAAGTTATTGATGCATGTAAACTCCCGTATGATGCATGCATCTTTCTTTTCACCGCAACTCCATGGATTCCTAGGGTCGCTCTGTTTGTTTGTGGAAGGATTTTGGATAATCAGGAAGAAAATTTGAACTATTTTCAGCCATTTCTTGCTTATGACTCAAGAGAGCCATAGAGAGAGGTAGAGAGATAAGCAAGCACTTCCCAAGAAATAAGAGTTTTTCCACTCAATTTTTTGGTTTCACACGCACATCATCATTACACCAATTCTTACATCAGCCCTTTAGTTACAAGCAATTAGATCTTAACTAATTTCTAATCATGCATGCATCATGCCATCCCCTTTAAAACAACTTTGTCCTCAAAGTTGGCCTAGACTCTTTGAAGTGTGGGTGGCAAACTGTGTTTGGTAAAATTCTACATGTAAGTGAATATGTCAAACAAGTAATATAATGATAAAAAAAAAATTGTCCCACAGAGATTAGTGAATACTAAACTAATTAATTATTAATAGTGAATAGCTCTTAAAATTTATCTAACAAATTAAAATGATAAAGGATAGATTAACTAACTAAATTTAAAAAGACTTAATACAAGAAATATGTTAGAGCATATGATTTTATCATAACTACTAAATACAAATGTTGATTATTTATGCTTGCAAGAGTGATAATATCATGTCATGACAGAATTTCCTAATATATTCACTATCATATGTTTAGGTATAGTAAGTCTATTTAATTTATTAATTCACTATATCTCTATATATAAATTGAAACAAATTAAATGTATTAGGATTTATGAATATTTTTAGTTTACAAATGAAAGCCACACAAACAATATGATATATGTCTATCCATATTTAATTTATGATTACTCATTACAAGAAACAATTGCATATTATCTCCTTTTAGTCTCAAACATGTAAATCAAATCATTTAAGTAGTAGCTAATTACTTAAAAACATTAAACATCGTAACATATAATTTACATAAATAAAATATCCTATAAAACATAACAATAATAAGATTCATACCATTATAATTATGTTACATCATAGTTCGGACAAAGATAAATTAAAACATAATGTCAAAACAAACAAGCACAGTGCTAAAAATTAAACAAAACATCTTAAATTGAAAAAAAATAAAGTTGTCACCAAATTGTCTTCCCCTTAAAAGAGTTTTGCAAAATTTCTGCACAATGAAGGGCATTAACAATTGTCAGGAGCCTAAACATGCTGTATTGCACTATCACGCACCACCACATTCTTAGCAGAATGCTCAGAAATTGCTAAAGGGGAGCCTTAGGATGCCAATCTACTAAGAAATCATGCTGATTCGCCATAAAAATGCATCGATTTGCCAAAAACAAACATAGATGACATTTGCCATCTTTCTTCATTGAAGCCTACCTTAAATGAACCTAAAGCATAGATCAATCAAAAACTAGCCCAAATTGGTTGGAACTAACGTCAATTGGCTGGAAAAGTAGATAGCTTTCAGGTTCTTCCTTGGAAGAGGAAACTGGGTGGTTAGCTTTTGCATGACTATCACGCTCTCTTTGAGACCCATGTTGTTGTGCATGGCCAAGTTTTCATCCAATTCCCCCACCATCTACATCTGACCAGCACACTGTCTCTCTCTTTCCTCTTTCCTTTTTTTCCTCTTTTCCTCTATTTTCTTTCTCATGTTTTCTACTTGTTGCTTGATAATCGATCAAACAATTGCTTGTTTCTTTTTGTTCCATTTTTTTTTCTCCACGTGAGTTCTCCCACTTGCACAACCACCTGTCCATCTTTGTTTTGGTTTATTTTCTTTATTTTCTTTCTCATGCACTGGTTTACTACTTTTCTTCTTTCCTTTTCTTTTATTTTGAGTTTGTTGAATGAACCAACAAAATTTGAATAAATAAAGATGAATGCAAATATAATTTCACAAACACTACATTATGTTCGAACATGTGGTCACAGAGGCAGCCATAAACTTTTGGCTGCCTCGTTAGTTAGACAGTAGATACGAAAGTAGCTACTATAAGAGGCTCCATCATAGTACCTAAGGCACGCACAACAGCTACTCAAGTAGCTGCTATGTGTCATCTCAGGCAGCAAGGGACTTGTGACATGGGGAGACAAGATTGTTGGAAAATAAAGGTTTTGTTGTGATAAAATCTATTTGTGAATTGTTTTTGAAAAATGTTTTTCATATGTGCGAAAGGAAATCATAGAAAGTAAAATTTGTGCAAATTATAATATCAATCAATGATATTATAAAATAGCTGGGTTCTTACATTCCTTCATAAAACATCTCAATAAAATGTTTTGAGAAATATTTTGTATGAAAGATATTGAAAAGATATTTGATTTTATTGAAGGAAAATGATACTTGGCTTTATGTGTTTGAAGGTACATAATGATCAAGGGGCAAAGATTATTTTATGAAAAGGAATATCAAGTCATGAGATGATGACTTGATCCATGCTTGATGCTAATTCTGGAGAAATTATTCTACTAGATCAAGACCATGAAAGCTAGGCTTGCTGGACTATTTAAGTAATTCACAGCCTGCATCTGTGTTCAAATGACTCACGGCCCGCATTTGTGTTTGAGTAATTCACAGCCCGCATCTGTGTTCAAGTGACTCATGGCCTGTATATGTGTTTAAGTAACTCACGGCCCACATTTGTGTTCAAGAAACTCAAGGCCCGCATAAGTGTTTAAGTAACTCACGACTCGCATCATAGTGGAGCACACCATTTGATTAAGTGATTAACTCACTTAAGCCTTCCGACCTCCGCATGCCCTAACCTACATTTTAGCAAAATGAGAGTCGAAGGAGGTGTCGAGCTCCTCAGGCTACCGAATCCTCAACAGGAGGATTTTGAAGGAGATGGGGTGTTAGAACGGTCGGATTTGGTTTCTAAGAGATAATTTGTGTTTGATTTGATGGGTTGCTCACTATTTCTAATGCAAAGAAGCATGAATATACAATTACTTGAAGCATTCTCTCTACAAATAAAAGGTGTTTGAGCTTACTTGGTTAACTGCTGAAGTTGTTCATCATTCGGTGACCCACAAGGCTTTCGGTGATTTCTATTTAATCACTCTACTCTTTGAGTTTATCATCGATTGTACCTTATATCTCTGTGTTTATGTGCTAATTGCATTCAAAATATATATTGCACATAAACATTATAAGAAATTTGAAACCCTAATTTATTCTAATTTGGGGGGTTTCGTGATAGAAGCTTGGATATTCATTATTCATACTTGAATAGCTCTTATAATTAGCAATATCCCAAAAACTATTACATTATTTGGGGATTTGCTCTTGTAAATAATCTTTTGATCATACCTTGTAAGTACCTGAGAATTCCTTTGAGGAGGAATTTGTTGGATTAGGGAGAATGTTTTCTCCTAATCTAGTTTGAGTAAAGGAGACTTCAATTGGTTGGATTGAAGGAGAAGAGGGTGGATGTAGGGCTTAAGGATTGAGTGCCAAACCACCATGGTAAATCTAGTGTTTCTTTTCTGTTTACTTGCTTGGATTTGACCTATTAATTATTGATAACTATCTAGCCATTTACTTGATATTAACTTGCTGCCTTGCCCATGGGTTAGATTGTCATCCAATTGATAATAGCTTGTTGTTTTGTAACTAATTGGTGTGTCATTTGTTTGCTGTATGCTTTCTATAATTGTGTGATTTGTATGAGCTTCTAGAACCAATTTAGACAACAAAAATTTGTAACTAGTTCTTAGCTTAACCAATTCAACCCCCCTTCCTGTTAAGCTATAAAACCCAACAAAGACATGGAGCAGCTCATCGTTTTCTTCCCATTTTTTCTTCTTCATTTTCTCTATATATAGACATTGTAAACCTAGCATTTCTTTTCTCCATCGGATTAATCACCCGTTTTGTAATAGCTTTGTATTTAGGGTTTTCTTGCTTAATCAATGAAATAAGCAACTTTTACCCAATCTTCATAGCACTTTGACATGGTATCGAGAGCTCAAGTTCTCCTCACTGTGTTTTTCACAAATCGAGCTTAAAACTTGTTTGTTTTCATTCGATCCAAATTGCTTTTGCTCAAAACCCACAAATCAAAGCTTTCTGGCTAATTTTCGATCAAAACCGATTGCAAAGATACCTTCCAATGTCTTCTATCACAAACTGGACCACACCTCAACTCGGCGTTGCACTTATTCTAGTGACCTAACCCAAAATAGCGTAGTCTTTTTCAATTCATCTATTCAAACAAGATGACGACCAAAACAATGGCATATCACTACCCTCTATTTTAGTGGAATGATGTCGTTCGATATTCAGAACAATCAGTTTCTGAAACAACGATGCTTCACTCAAATGACACCTTTACCTAGCCCTAGTAACGACGTCGTTTCTCTCCTCAAATGATGTCGTTCTGATCCCAACCTTCTCCGACCGTCGAGATGTCAGATTTTGACCACTCCACATTGTATGTACCATCACACAATCGAAGCGGAGGAGACTGAATGGGCCTTCACACCTACCGCAATGTTCCTCCACCCACTTTGATGTATCAGGAATCAAAAAACAGGGTTCAAACCCTAGATTATTCCAACCCCCTGGGGACACGAATTTGACGGCATTCGTGGTGATTAAGCTTGATGGAACCACGAATTAAGCAGCCTGGAGTGAGACAATGACAATTGCACTCTCAATTAATAATAAATTTGTGTTCATCGATGGGTCCTACGTTGTGCCAAAACCCGACTCCTTGACTTGGAAACAATGGAAACAGTGCAACGACCTCTATCGTGGATGGATCTTGAATTTGATTGGTGACCACCTCCATAACGGGCTCCCCTACACCAAAATGGTGGCTAAAATGTGGTCAGACCTCTGCAGCCGGTACCAATAGGTCGACCATTCTAGGGTTTTTGACCTAACTACATAATTGTGCACAATTTAGCAAGGGGGGAGACAATTTCAACCTGTTTCGGTCGATTGAAGCAACTCTGGAATGAATTCAACTCTTTGATTGAGCTAAAAAGGCCTCGAATGGTGAGTTTTGAACCGTGGCAAGAATACAAAGAAGAAATGAAGTTTTTCCAATTCATTCAAGGTCTAGATGATTGTTATCTGCCGGTTAGAAAGCAGATTTTGCTTATGTAGCCTGCTCTAAACCTTTTGCAGGACTATTCAATACTCTGCAAGGCAAAATACTACTGGAGCTTGTTGGGAAAGATGACTAATGATTTTGCCTTTATTGCGGTGAAAAATTAGGTCAACACAAAAGGTTCGAAAGATGGGTCAAGAGCTGTTGCGCTGAGCGCACCTATGGGGACGACTTGCGTTGGCATTGAATGACTGGTCATGGGAGACACGTCATTTATGCATCCTGTAGCAAACAATGTGTCGCTTACACTAAAGGCAACGTGAAACGATAGGTCGTTTAGGGGTGATCAAAATGACCGATGTTCCCTTTATGGAAAAAAAGGGCTATAAAAAAAAAAGGAATGCTACCATTTAGTGGGTCCCCAATGCAATTATTGCAAGGGATATGGCCATGAAAAGAAAGATTGCTATAGACTCCATGGTTTTCCACCAGGACATAGAAATTTCAAAGAAGAAGCCAAGGCCAATATGGTAACGGATGATCCAGAGCATGTCTTCATCACCAAGACTGACTACCAAAAATTCATGCAATTCCTGAACAATAATTAGGATAGCCAAGCCTACTTGGCAGGTACGTCAAACTCCCTAAATCAATGTTGGATAATTGATTCCAATGTTAGTGATCATATTACTGCAAACTTGCCATGCTTGAATTCGATTATGCCTTGTGCTTCTAAATCTAGGAAAGTTAAATTTTCAAATGGTGATGGTGCATTGGTGACACATATTGGCAATATGAACATATCCAAAACACTAAAATTGAACATAGTTTTATATTTTCTTGATTTTAAGTTCAATCTCATATTTGTCTGAAAATGTTGCCATGAAAATACATGTCGCATCGTATTTTATGCCAATTTTTTTTGTCTTTCAAGACCTTTGGATGAGTAAAGTCAAAGGCCTTGATAAGGTTAGAAATGGCCTCTACTATTTTGTTGCATGTTTAGATAGGAATGATGTATCAAAACTTCCAGGACATGACCTAGCTTTTGTGAATTCAATGTCAGCTTATAATGTTTTAAATTCCAAACTTTGGCATTATAGACTCAAACATATGTCCAATGCAAAATTTCAATACATCAATGATTTCAAACTTGCAAAATTCTCTAAACATAAGCCTTACATGATTTGTCCACTTGCGAAAAAGACTCACAATTCCTTTCCTACACACAATCACATCGCGTAATGGATTTTTAACCTAGTTCATGTAGAGGTTTAGGGACCTTATAGAATCATGACAGGTCATGATACTTCCTCACACTAGTTGATGATTTTTCACGAGGAACTTGGACATTCTTAATGAAAGTCAAGAGTGAAACCTATTCACGACTAGAGGAATTCCTAATTCTGGTAAAAACCCAGTTTGACATAGAAGTCAAGTGCATTAGAACAGACAATGCACTTGATTTCTTCAATCAGCACATAAAACAATCATTCACCTCACGTGGCATTAGACACAAGAATTCATGTGTACACACACTACAATAAAATGGTGTAGTGGAGCACAAACATCGTCACATCTTAGACGTTGCACGAGCTCTGAAATTCAAGAGCTTAATGCCCGATAAGTTTTAGGGGGAATACATACTTACTATGACCTATCTCATCAATAGGATGTCATCCACAATTTTGCATGGAATCACACCTTTTGAGAAACTCTTTGGAAAATCACCAAAATTCTTACATCTTCGAATTTTTGGATGTCTATGTCATGCCACCACCATAGGACCAAAAGACAAGTTTGCCCCCTCGAGCAATCCCTAGCATTTTCAAGGGCTATACTCAAGGCCAGAAGGATTACATATTGTCTGACCTTGAAAAGGATAGATTCTTTGTAAGTCGGGATGTGAAATTCCACGAGGATGTCTTCCCCTTTCACAAGTAGGGGCCAAATCACATCCTACCATGCAAGTACCTTTGATAGAACCCGCTCCAGAGGCTCCAAGAATGCATGAATTTGAGGTACCTTCTAACCTTACACATTCATTACCCTTATAGGAATCAGCTTATATACCTAAACCACCACCACCTTCAGCTGAACCACTTAACATCTTCTCAGATGATGAGACCATACCTACATCAAATAATTCACCCAAACCACAACCACAAATGACCCTTTGACATCCCACTAAGAACACCAGACCTCTTTTATGGTTGAAAGACTACGTATGCCCTACCATTTATATGGCAGAAATAGAATCATCAGCCTACCCTCTTTCGACCTACATCTCATATGACCATTTGCCATTGGATAACTATCACTTCATTGCATCTATATATGCTGATATTGAACCAATGCATCACCATGAGGCAATTGGCAATCCTAGGTGGTAAGAAGTCATGGAACAAGAGATCAGGGCGTTAAAGGCAAATGATACATGAGAGCTAGTGGACCTACCTCGAGGGAGAAAACCCATTGGTTGCAAGTCCGTGAACAAGATCAAGTACAAAGTTGATAGGTTAATAAAGATGTATAAAGCAAGATTAGTGGCAAAAGGAGATAGTCAGAAAGAAAGAGTGCACTATCATGAGAACTTCGCCCTAGTGGTGAAACACATCACAATTAGGTGTACTCTTTCCTTGGTAGCTCAAAATCAGTGGGAAATCCATCAGATGGATGTAAACAATGCTTTTCTATAAGGAGATTTAGATGAAGAGATTTACATGAGCTCTCCGCCAGGTGATCTGGCAAAGAACAATGGAAAAGTTTGTAAGTTAAAGAAATCCATTTATGGACTCAAGCAAGCAGCCAGATAATGGTATGAAAAGTTCACAGAACCCTTCCTCACAGCTAGTTATAAGGATTCCATGCATGACACCTTGTTGTTTGTTCAACGAAGTGGTAATCTTATCATCATTCTCATGATTTATGTGGATGACATACTCATTACTGGCAGTGACACAAAGGGGATACAAGAATTGAAAGCACACTTACATTCTATATTCCATATTAAGGACTTGGGAGATCTCAAATTCTTTCTTGGAATTAAGGTCCTTAAAGATGATAGAGGAATTCATTGAATTAACACAAGTACATTCTTAAGATGACAAATGATATGGGACTTAGGGGCAATAAGCTAATGGATAACCTTATGGACACCAACTTGTTGTTGACTACCTTTAAACATGATTAGGGAGCAAAGGTGCCTCGAGATGATGATCTGTTTCTAAGTGAACCACTCAAGTACCAATAGCTTATAGGGAAGTTGAATTATCTCATAGTTACCAGACCTGACATCTTCTACACAGTGCACAACTTGACCCAGTTCATGCATTCACCTAAGAAATCTCATTGGGAAGCAGCTACTAGATTAGTGAAATATTTGAAGAGTTGCCTAGGCATTAGTTTACTCATTCCAGCTTCGGGAGGTTATAAGATGAGAGCATACTACGATTCAGATTATGCTACTTGCAAGGTTAAGAGGAAATTTGTCACTAGTTTTTGCATCATGTTTGGTAATGCCCTCATTTATTGGAAAAGTAAGAAACAGGCAGTAGTATCTCTCTCCTCCACAAAAGCAGAGTATTGAGCAATGGCTTACACATCATGCGAGATTATCTAGTTGTTAGGTCTACTAGGAGATATGGGAATTGAAGTCCCACTACGAGTGACCTTATATTGTGATAATAAGGCCATAATGGAGCTATTAGCAAATCCCATGGTGCATCAGCACACTAAGCATGTAAATGTCAATTGTCACTTCATCAGGGAAAAGATAAAGTGTGGCCTCATCAAAACACATCATGTTGGAACTAGAGATCAACCAGCGAATGTCTTCACAAAGGCTCTAGGAGAAAATTGGCATGCATGATAACTCTATTTTTATAGAGTTATTTTACCTATTTTTAGACAATAAACAATACAATGCTTATGAGAAAATATTTGAATTTCTCTTATTTACTTGAATTTGTCTTGTTTTTATAGCATAAGAAGACATGGAGAAAAATGATAAGCATGGAGAACCTGATGCTTATTATATGGCAAAACATGGTCAAAATATCAAGATCAAGAAAATCAAGATGGGCTTAGACTTTAGATTTTCCATTGTTGTTGGGTTTTCTAAATAATTAGAAAACCTAGTCATATTAGAAGTTCAAAGCCTAATTAATATAAGAGTTCAAGACCCAATTGTCTTGGGTATCCAAAACCCACTTCTACTATGATAGGAGATAGGTCTAAACCTTAACCCTATTTAAGAGAAGAGAAGAGAAAAAAAGGAGAGGGGGAAATTAAGCACAACTTAAGAGAGAGGCCAAGAAGTTAAGGTTTTCTTGAAGAGAAGACAAAAAGGGTGACAAACTTCTTGTTCTTGGATTCAAGATGCCTTCTTTGTTTCCTATTATTTTTCTTCCTCATTATTTCTTTATGCTTTAGTTTACTTTTGTTAGAGCTACGATGTAACCTAATTATGATGGTATAAAACTTATGATTGTTATGTTATGTTTTGCAAGATATTTTATTTATGTGAAGTTACATATTACTATGTTTAATGCTTTTAAGTGATTAGCTACCACTTAAATGATCTGATTTGCATGTTTGCAACCGACAGGAGATGATATGTAATTGCTTCTTGTAATGCGTAACCATGAATTAAATATGGATAGACATATACCATATCGTTTGTGTGGCTTTCAGTGTAAATTAGGAATATTCATAGATCCTAATGCATTTGGTTTGCTTCAATTCACATATAGAGATATAGTGAATTAATGAGCTAAATAGGTTTGTTATACCTAAACATAGGATAATAAATAAATTAGGAAGTTCCGCCATCACATAGATATTATCCCTCTTGCAAGCATAAATAATCAACATTAGTACCTAGTAGTTATGGTAAAATCATATGCTCTAACATATTTCGTATATGTAGTTTTCTTAGATTTAGTTAGTTAATCCATTTGGATTTGTTAGATAAATTCTAGGAGTTATTCACCATTAGTAATTAGTTAGTATAGTAATCATCAATCTTTGTGGAACGATATCTTTCTTATCATTATATTACTTGTTCGACATATTCACTTGCATTTAGAATTTCACCGAACAAGTTTTTGGTGCCGTTGCTAGGGATTGGTTGTTTTACTGTTGATTAATATTAATACCGAATGATTTCTAGGTTTAATCTAGCTTTTATGTGCTTTAAAAAAATCATTTTTTTTAAATTCTTGAAAAAAAAATCATTTCTTTTAATTCTTGAAAAAAAAATCATTTTTTTTTGTTGTTGAAAAAAAAAGAGAAAAAAATCATTTATTTTATTTTATTTTATTTTTATTATCTTTTTCTTGAAAAAAAAAAAGTCTTTGTTAAGTTGATATTGTAGAAAGATTAAGCAACAAAGATGGAAAGATATGATGGTACATGTAGACTTGTAAAAGACTATGTTGCACCAACATTTTGGAATGCCACATCAAGCATTGGGCCTACAAATCAGGCAAACCACTTTGAGATCAAGCCAGTTCTCATCCTTATGCTTCGAAACTCCATGCAATTTAGTGGGCTACCAAACGAGGATCCAAATGCTCACATTGAAGCCTTCCTTGAATTCTGTAATATGATTAGATATGATGGAGTCACAAATAATGTTATCAGGTTAAAGCTATTTCCATTTTCTCTTAGAGATAAAGCTAAAAATTGGCTCTCTTCTCTTCCTGTAGGATCAATTACTACATGGGATGATTTGGCTCAGAAATTTCTTGGTAAATTCTTTCCTTCTATGAAATCTGCAAAAATGCATAACGATATTTTCACTTTTGTGCAGATGGTTAATGAATCATTGTATGAAGCTTAGGAAAGATTCAAGGAACTTTTAAGGAGATGTCCACATCATGGACTACCCATATGGTTATAGGTACAAACTTTTTATGATGGGTCTAATACAAATCTCCATTTTATAATGGATGCAGCTGCAGGAGGGGCTTTGCATAACAAAATAGTAGAAAAGGCATATAACCTTTTGGAGGAAATGTCAGCCAATAGCTATCAATGGTCTACTAAGAGGCTACCAATGCATAAAGCAAGTGGAGTCCATGAAGTAGATATTTTCACCACAATGTGTACACAATTGGAAGTGCTAAATGAGAAGATAGACAACCTAAATACTCCAATTATGAGAACTCAAAGTAACGAATGTGAATTTTGTAGTGGAGGACATGTGAGCATGGAATGTAGAGTAGGTAACCCTCATGCTCAATATAATGAATATGCTAATTTTTTTGGGATTTTGAACAGGTCACAAAATGATCATTACTCCAACATGTATAATCCAAGATGACATAATCATCAAAATTTTTCATGGAGTAACCCAAATGAGATGAGGTTGCCACCAACATTTAAGCAAATACAAGAGGAGAAGTGTAATTTAGAGGACATGTTCACCACAATGATGTAGAGCAATGAAGCAAGAATCTACAGACAAGAAGCTTTAATCAGAAATTTAGAGGTGCAGATGAGTCAGTTGATCAATATGACCTTAAAGAGAGAGGAGGGTCCCTTGCCTAGTAATATGGCGAAAAGCCCTACAAATACCGTAGAGGCAATAACCCTAACAAGTGGCAACCAAGTGGGAGAAAATGATGATGATAAGGACATTTTCAATGAAATGAAAAAGAATTTCAACATACAACCTAAGGAGGCATCCATGAGCAAACTATTTCTCGACAATCCTAAGCCCTTTATGCTTCCAACTCCATCTCCCTAGAGATTCCAACAACATGAAAGAGATAAGCATTTTTTGGAATTCCTTGATATATCTTCAAAATTACACATTTACATTCCTTTTGTAGATGCATCAACTCAAATGTTCAATTATGAAATTTTTTTGAAAGAGATATTGGAGAACAAAAGGAAGTTGGAAATATATGAGATAGTGAGGTTGTTTGAAGAGTGCTCTACTGTTTTACAACACAAGTTGTCTCCTACACTATTACAATTTCATCCTCCTTGAGCAACAACATCTAGGATAGTTTAGTTGAAAACTATAAAACAAGTGCTTCTTGGGAGGCAACCCAAGCATTTTCATTTTAGTCTTTTGGTGACAGTTTGTTACCACATTTTCCTCACAGCTCTACATTGACGTAACCTACAATCAAGGGAGTTTTCTCATTCCTATTTTACCTTTCTTTTTCCTTTATTTTTATGATCTTTCTTTTTGCATTGAGGACAATGCTTCATTCAAGTTTGGGGGTGGGAAAAAGAATTTTTTCTTGCTAAATCTAATTGAAATTTTTTTTCTCATGTCATGATTGAACCCTTTATTTTGAATTTTTAGCGATTCTTAGGAAGATGTAGATTCTGTTCAAACTTGCAATTGTGATGTGAGTTAAGTGTGATTCTGATTATATTGATCCACTTATTGAACACTAAATGTCCTTCATTTGTGCTCTAAAGAACATTCATGTGAAGTATGCAATTATCTTAGATCACCCTTGGATCTTAGAATTTGCTTGATTTCCTTTTGAGGCGAAATCCTACGCTGCATCTAACTGAGAAAATGATTTAGGCCATCTTTGGATTGTTTGAGCCTTTCAAGCCAACCCTATTTATTTATCACAAATCACCCTGCTGAGCCTTGATTCATATCCAATTTTTTTATTTGACACCCACATATATATACCCTTGAGCCTTTGACAAATTATCTTTTCGTCCCACACCCTTGAACATGTTGATTTTTAGGATATAAGTCTATTTGAGTGAAGAGAAGTCAAGGGGAACGATTTAATATAGGAAGATGTTGATTACAATGATTATGTAGCATAATATGTTCCTTTTGCAAATGCAAAAAAGAAAAAAGAAAGAAATAAAGAAAGAAAGAATGAAGTACATTATTTTCTTTAGAATGGGATGATCTTACCATTCTTTATTAGATTCAATAACCTTAATTTTCTGAAATAGGCCATAAAGCATAGCAATTGAATACTATTAGCAAGATAAGATTGTGGTGGCTGCATTTCTAGTACTTTTACTTGCTTTATTGATGCAAGCATGATTGTGGCTTTTAAGAGTGTCAAAATACGAGTGAAATCAAACAATTTTGGATGGAAAAGAATGAGAAAAGTGGTGATAGAAAGATTGTTTATGCTGAGCAAGAAGCTAGAAAGTGACAAAAGCTCAAATTAGATCTTAGAAAGCAATTTGTTCATGGGTGCATTAAACCTAAATGACTTTCATCTTACCCCTAGCCTAGCCTTACATTACAAGCTTATAAAAGTCCTATTGATTCTTAATTAGATGATTAGCCTACATTAGTGGAGAGAGGAATGAAAAGCAAACCTATGAGGTTTGGTTAAAAATTTTGAGAGATTGCATATTAATGTGGATCTATTTGGAGTGCATATAGTTGAAAAGATAAAGACTCACACACACACATGTGGTCAACATAGTTAAGAGTCTATCTTATCTTATGAAACAATTGTGGTGTTTGGATGAAAGATATATTTTTCTTTGAATTGTTAAGTTGAGCAATTATGAGAGAATTTCATGAAAGGGTTTTGTCTAAAACATATGTTGTTTAATGTTTTTGCTCGAGGACTAGCAAAATGTTAAGTTTAGGAGTTTTGATAACTTTATTTTTATAAAGTTATTTTACCTATTTTTAGACAATAAACAATACAATGCTTATGAGAAAATATTTGAATTCCTCTTATTTACTTGAATTTGTCTTGTTTTTATAGCATAAGAAGACATGGAGAAAAATGATAAGCATGGAGAACCTGATGCTTATTATATGAAAAAATATGGTCAAATATCAAGATCAAGAAAATCAAGATGGGCTTAGACTTTAGATTTTCCATTGTTGCTGGGTTTTCTAAATAATTAGAAAACCTAGTCATATTAAGAGTTCAAAGCCCAATTAATATAAGAGTTCAAGACCCAATTGTCTTGGGTATCCAAAACCCACTTTTACTATGATAGGAGATAGGTCTAAACCTAAACCCTATTTAAGAGAAGAGAAGAAGCAAAAAAGAGAGGAGGAAATTAAGCACAACTCAAGAGAGAGGCCAAGAATTTAAGGTTTTCTTGAAGAGAAGATAAAAAGGGTGACAAACTTCTTGTTCTTGGATTCAAGATGCCTTCTTTGTTTCCTATTATTGTTCTTCCTCATTATTTCTTTATGCTTTAGTTTACTTTTGTTAGAGTTATGATGTAACCTAATTATGATGGTATAAAACTTATGATTGTTATGTCTTGCAAGATATTTTATTTATGTGAAGTTACATATTACTATGTTTAATGCTTTTAAGTGATTAGCTACCACTTAAATGATCTGATTTACATGTTTGAGACCGACAGGAAATGATATGCAGTTGCTTCTTGTAATGCATAACTATGAATTAAATATGGATAGACATATACTAGATTGTTTGTGTGGCTTTCGGTGTAAACTGGGAATATTCATAGATCCTAATGCATTTGGTTTGTTTCAATTCACATATAGAGATATAGTGAATTAATGAGCTAAATAGGTTTGTTATACCTAAACATAGGATAATAAATAAATTAGGAAGTTCCGTCATCATATAGATATTATCCCTCTTGCAAGCATAAATAATCAACATTAGTACCTAATAGTTATGGTGAAATCATATGCTCTAACATATTTTGTATATGTAGTTTTCTTAGATCTAGTTAGTTAATCTATTATCTATCATTTGGATTTGTTAGATAACTTCTAGGAGTTATTCACATTAGTAATTTGTTAGTCTAGTAATCATCAATTTCTGTGGGACGATATCTTTCTTATCATTATATTACTTGTTCGACATGTTCACTTGCATTTAGAATTTCACCAAACAATGCACATCTTCTTGGCAAATTGAATGTTATTAACTCTTATTAACCATTAGTTTGAGGGAGGATGTTCAAACATGTGGTCACATAGGCAACCATGTCACTTGTGGCTACCTCATCAGTTGGACAACAACTACGTTCATAGCTATTGTAAGAGGCTCCATTGCAGCACCTATGGCACGCACAACAAATACGAAAGTAGCTGCTGTGAATCATCTCAAGCAGCAGGGGACATGTGATGTGGGGAGACAAGACATGGAGCAGCTCATTGTTTTCTTCCTATTTTTTCTTCTTCATTTTCTCTATATATAGACATTGTAAACCTAGCATTTCTCTTCACCACGAGATCAATCACCCATTCTGTAATAGCTTTGTACTTAGGGTTTTCTTGCTTAATCAATAAAATGAGCAACTTTTACCCAATCTTTATAAAATTTTGACAAATAATATATTGCCTAAAGTAGTCAAAATAACTCTATACAAAATAGAGTTATCAAAACTTGATGCAACTTAGCTCTATTTGCCTCCATTCCTTTCTTTTCACTTCTCAAAGGATTTATGGATTAAACAAAGGACACATTTTTTTTTTTTTCATTTACATGCACCTAACTCAAAGACCCTCATGTCAAACTTAGGACCAATAGATCCTAAACCCTATTAGGTTACTACTGAACTAGTAAGTGATTGGCAAAAAAATTATATATTAGATTGATTGTTGGGTCCCTAGGGGCAACCTAAAAAAGGGGGTGAATTAAGTCCTTTCAAGAGATATTAACAATATTTCTTGAAAAGATTTAAGTCCCCATTGTAACTAAGTATTGTTTAGCGTGCATAATTGTGTGTAGTGAGTAGGTGCAAATGATTAAACTTGTAATAAAAGGAATACACAAAAGTAGTACACACAAGTTTAAGTGATTGGAGAATTACTTTAACCCAAGTCTCTTGACTACCCATCAAGAGGTGCCCAATATTATAAATCAGAAATCATAGCATGTAATTTCTCACATTATAATAATAGTTTGCAACAATAGTTCAATCCTCATGCACTATATGCAAGATACAAGCAATGAGGAACAAATTAATGGGAACCCTTAACAAATATGATTTTTATAGCTTCTAAGTTTTCTAGTTTTTGTTCTAATTTATACAATTATAAACATATCAACAATGTAATCATAACAACTAACGACAACACAAAAGGATTCAATTATTTAGCACAGAGATTTCACATAATTTGAATCATAAAGAGCTTGATGGAATTTTTTGATGAAACTTGAACTTTTCTTTCTTTTTTCTCTTTCTACTTGGATGATCTACCCGTTGTGGCTTCTAAAACTCAACCATTGAAGCATTAATCATTTTGTCAAAATGGCTACACGAAAAGGAACTTAGAATGGTTAGATTTGCATAGAGGAAAGGATAGTTAGGCTTTCTTTCGATTTTATGAAAGCATCATGTTTTTAGATTTTTGCATTCCTTCTTCAAGAAGACTTCATGAGGCTAAATGTCAAATTTGCCCTTGTCGACATGGAGAAAGTGGGTTAAGTTATTTGAAATGGTCTAGCCATGTTTCATTCATGCACTCGTTGATAATCTTGCATTTTGATTAAAAATTTCAGCTTGCATGGGTTGCATCCGTAGGCCTTTCAATGGGTTTTCTCTTGCTGGGCGTTTCTTTTTTTTATCATCAATCCGAAAAAAAGGCAACCTCCCTCTAATAATAAAGCAAAGGAGCATGGATGTTTGCATAATATGCATAGAAAAACAATACACATCAAAACTTAAGAAGATATAAAAGGTCGTATAAAGTTGAAGGGGAGAGAGAGAGAGAGAGAGAGAGAGAGAGAGAGAGAGAGAGAGAGAGAGAGAGAGAGAGAGAGAGAGAGAGAGATCGAGCATATAGGCTTAAGAATTATGTCAAAAGGATATTGCTAGTAGACAAGGAGATTATAGCATATAACATATGACCATTCAAGCACAAGTAAAGATAAGCAATAATGGTCATTGAAATACTGTACTATTGTTATAGAATGATAAAGAAGCATATGGCAGAATAAAGGGCGAGCACATAATGACATAGAGTTGCAAAATAAATATGACATTAACTCCCCCTCACACTTCGCATAGTATTAACATTAGGTATCCCATATAGAACATGTATTATAAAGCACATTGTGTAAAGGTATACATGGGTTACTATCACAAGATATAGCATTGTATCTAGTTCAACTAGCGAATTGCAAAGAACGAAATCACATTTAATACATTGACGATTAACTAAAGAATAAGCATTGGATTTGTTTATCAAATAAACTCCCTTTGGATTATGATGGTAAATACTATAAGACCATGGAAAGTGATCTTATTGCTAGCAAATAAAGTACTTCCTTGCTAAGTAGAATAGATAAGTGCAAGAAGGATAGTACTTAGGAGTTGCTTGGAATGGAGAACTAACAGTTTATACCTAGTGTACTATTGAAGCATTCAAGGTTGCTCCATTGAATATGGATAGTACTCTTCCTATTATAGCTTAAGTGATAGAAAAAAAAATATTTTGAAGAGACTAACTAGAGGAACTTAATTTCAATGGGATATAGTCATAAAAAATATTAGAAGTGTAACGCATATCCTAAAGAGTTAGATAATGTGTACAAATCATAGATATATCAATGATGTGACATTGTAGGGTCAAGGTTATAGCATAAGATGCAATAGTGAGTATGAACAACAAGGTAAATACATACAATACTGTTGTAAAGATTTCTCATAAAAGAATTTTTTAATTATGGGGCAACGTGAGACTTGCTAGTAATCAGCCACCATGATGAGGTTAAGCAATCATTTTATGATCATGTACCATAAAAGAATGAGTTTTTCATTAAAGAAGAAAATGAGTACAAAAAATGTGTGAGAAAAATGTGGTTAAGCTTTTCAAGAGTCATGATTTGCTTGTAATTTTTGTTTTGTGTCAAACTCTAGAATCAAATCAAGAATGAAAACAAGTTGGAAGAAATTCAAATAGGTCAAAAAACTGTACTTATTGAAGGCTATTGTATAGATTCAAGTAGGAACTTCAAATCCAAAAGTTGTGATTTCAAACAATAAAATTGGCTTTATCAACCCTTTTTTGGGTATGTAATGCCTTGAGCAATCGTGTGGGGTATCAATGATGATTAACTTAAGTAGTTAAAAGCTAAAAAGATGATACGCAAATAAGGAAACGGAGAAAGCAATAGAAATTTTCATGATGTATGCCAGCATGGAGACTTCATGGTTTTTGTAAAACATGATGGCTATTCTATGCAGAAAAGTATATGATACTTATCTCCTATATTGTGATATCTCTTATAATTTACTTCCCTTGAAGCGATGCCACTTTCATCACTCCATGTCTCTTGTAGATATGATTGGTATACCTAGTATGCTCCCCTTGTGGAAGTTAAGAAATGGTGAAGACAAATATATATGCTCATATATAGAGATTGCTATCACCCATTCAATGGATGCTACACATCTTGCTGGTTGCATATTTCTAACTCTCTTCTTAGCAAACAAAGTCTTTCCCTATCTAAAGGTTTGGTAAATATGTCTACTACTTGTTGAGTGGTGCTTACATACTCAACTATAACATGTTTGTGAGTTACATGGTCCCTTATGAATGGATGTCTAATTTTTATATGTTTAGTCTTAGAATGTTGTATGAGATTTTTTGTAAGATTAATGGAACTTGTGTTATCACACTTGATAATGGTTGTGTTCCTTGATATGCCATAGTCTTCAAGTTATGATTACATCCATAATGTCTATAAGCAACAATTTCCTAATGCTAGGTATTCGACCTTAGTGGTTGAGATAGGAACACTTTGTTGCTTCTTGGAAGACTAGGAAACCAACATCTTTCCTAGGAAATGGAAACTTCCACTTGTGCATTGTCTTTTAGTGCAACAACCAGCATAGTCCACATTGCTTAGGCATGTAAGGTGAAGTTTGATTCCTTATGAAACCATATGCCTAGATGTGCAATGTCTTTGAGTATCTAAAAATTCATTTTACTGCAAACATATAAGAATCTTTGGGTGCTGCTTGATATCTTGCATATATGCATACATTAAATAATATGTTTGTTTTGGAAGCTATAAGATACATCAATGATCCTATCATGCTTCTATATGGCGTGGCATTGCATGGCTTGTCATCTATGTCAACATCAATTTTGATGATGTGCTCATTGGTGTGGATATTGGTTTAGGGGTTCCAAGATCAAACTTTTTGAATAAATCATCCCCAAACTTGGATTGGCATATGAAAATTCCTAGATCTATTTGTTTGATTTGTAGTCTTAAGAAATAATTCAATTCTCCTAGCATGCTCATTTCAAATTTAGTTTTCATTATAGATGAAAAATCATTAATCATGTCTCCTTTTATGGAGCCAAACACTATGTCATCTACATATATTTGTCCAAATAATAGGTTGGATTCATTCCTTTTTATAAATAGGCTCGTATCAACCCTTCCTTTGATGAAGCCATTTTGTAATGAAAACTCACTAAGTCACTTGTACCAAGCTATTGGAGCTTCTAATTTGATTTTCTAATTCTACTTCTATGCTTCCCTTTGTAGGTTTAGCTTTTCAACTTTGTTTTACTCTCACAATATGTAAATTGCTCTAACTTTGTCTTCATAAAAAAGTCTCTAGTTTTGGAATTACTCAATTATCCACTTCATGTTAGATGTAGAGGAGAAGATTGTAAGCACCTTTGGTCATTTAGTGATGATCATATGGTTATTTGTGGTTCTTATTATCAATTTGAGCTACACTACAAGTTTGACATCAATCCCTATAAAGGGAATTGAAAGCTTAGTAAGCAATAATGATCCCATTGGCTTTCGACGTGGTTCATTTGCCAAAAAATATCTAACTGACAAGCTCAACATACATAAGTCTAGACTTGTTCCCCTTGACTCCCTAAAAAATTATGAAAAAGCCCTAAAGGATGTCCTGAGTAAGGGTGGTGTTATTGCAATAGTTAAGGAGCAAGCTTACATGGAGGTCTTTGTCTCCACCAAATGGGAATTTGGTATAGTCTGCCAAGAATTCACCAAAATGAGATGGGGCTTTGTGAGTAACATTTCTTAAGATGAGGAAAGAAAGAAAAATCAAGATATTAACCTTTATACTTTGGTCATTCTAACTTGGAATTTCAATTTTTAAGTATATGAATTTAGGCTTTAAGTTTATATTCTCTTAAAATTAGAAACTTCTATAGCAAATTTTAAGCTATGATGATGGACAAGGAATAGAAGTTGGTGTAAGCTTTAATGGCTAACCAAGAAGGGGGGGTTGAATTGGTTATCTAGCTTTCTTTACACCTATTTTCGGATTCGATCAATTATCAATAATAAACATTCAAACATATAGACAAAAACATAAATGCACACAATTTTACACGGTGGTTTAACCCTTGTCACCTACTTCCACCCTCTTCTTCTTCAACACAACTAGTTGAAGTTTACTTTACTTCAAAGCTAGGAGATTAATCTCTCTTACACTTTCCAACTCTTCTTAGGACTTAACTTATCGGCGGTTACAATAAAAAGGTTGAACCAACCTCAATACAACAGCAAATCCTTAAATGTGTAATGTTTGTAAGGAATATTGCTAATAAGTGAGCTAATTGAAGATATACAATCTCAATTCAAGCTCTAATCACGAAAGGCCCAATTATATCAAAATTAGGGTTTCAAATTTACAAAGGAGTTTATGTGCAAATGATAATCTAAGCTTAATTAGCACATAAATAACTTAATCTAACAGTGACTATCCTAAAAAATATTAGAGTTAAAAAAATATCACCAAAGATTTGAACTTTTTGTACAGATCTATGGAGAATGCTGTGAATATGTAAGCTTCGATTTTTCTCCTCCTGCAGACAATATTTTATTAAGTCCTGCTGTCTAATTAAAGTTTTTAGAACCCATTAGTGAAAGCATAACTGGAACGCACATATTGTTTTAATTCCATTGCCTTCGTGCGAGGGTGGGTGCACTCGAAGTGGAAGCTTCCCTCTATAAACATGCGATCTTTATGCAAGCCATATGGATGATATCTGTCTACTGAAGGAATCACAACTGTCTCATGAAAGAAGGGAAAACAATCTTATTTAGTTTTTGAGGGTGAGCAGATGGCCTTTTTCTATTTTTGTTGGGAAAGAATGGCGAAGTCCATCCGAAGGTCACGGTATAAAGAAGTCAAAGAAGGCGTTTCGAGCTTCCGTTGAAAAAGCTTGCCTAAACCATAATAAATGCAGGAAAGGACGGGCGGCACCTGCTACTCTGAGCTATGTGACTGGTCTGGTGGCCACATTCTTGGCTCTCTAGTTGAGCCACTTTGTCCTTCAAAAGACTTGCTGCTCCCCTATCCGAATCCCGTGAATATTTCAATCAGATTTTCGTCTCCACTTCTAAACAACTCAAAAGCATCTCTGTTATAGAAGAACCAAAGCCAAATAGCTTTTCTAGGGTTTCTATTCAAACTTGAGAAGCCTATTGTGAATAATCCCATTGAGATGGGACAGAAGCTCCATTAGACAGCAGTACAGACAGTAATCGATCATTCTCATAGCCATTTTGACATTTCTATCACTTCATAATTCTTCCCGTTGAAGAATCAGTGACAGAGAAGGTAAGGCAAATGAGAGAAGGTGCTCGGCTTCTCAGTAACCCTTTTAAGGTTTGAATGAATCTTCTCATCGTGAAGGCTTAAGAGACTTCTCCTTAACTAAAATGACGTCGTAACCAATTAATGAGACAACAGACGGGCTAGGCTTGGGGGCTTAGCTTGGTCCCAAAAGCTTGATCCAATTGAATAATTACCTTCATTTAAGCATGGACTAGCTAAACAAAAATCAATCATCATGATCTCGATTTTTTGGCCTTCATGGTACAATTCTTGATTCACATGTACCTACAATTGCATAAATCCAAGCATCAATTTTCCTTTAAATATTCAAACATTTCTTTGGCCTTATAGAATATTTTTCAAGGTATTGTATAAGGTCAATTTATGAAGGAATGTAGGAACCTGACTACTTTATAATATCATTTATTGATATTATAATTTGCACACCTTTTACTTCCTTAATGTTCAATATTGCACATAATCATATGAAACAAAAATATTTTTACAAACATTATATGCAACCAACATTTTGTCACAACAAAACATACCTTTTTCAATAGTTGGTCCCTCATGAAAACTCATTATCACTTCCTGATGTTGGAAAGTGGCTTTTTAAGTTCGAACTTGTTAGCTAGATTTTGGCTCACTAAATTATCTGCACTTATGGAGTGCGTCTGTGCACTTATGGAATTAACAAAAAAATTTGGTTCTTCTTTGATATGTACCACCACCCATTCTCCTTTAGGCTTCTCTATTTCCTCATAAGAATCCTATGATCCTTCAATTGAGAAAATTAATTTGCATTGATGACTTGGCCCATATTTCTCATCACAGTGGAAGCATAGCCCCCTAACCTTCCAAATCACCAACTTTATTGGAGTCATTTTCTTTTATAAACAATTGATGGTGTTCGATTTGCACTATTACTTTTGGTTTCAATCTTTTTTGTTAGAGCAACAAAATGAACCTTACATTTCTAAACTCGAATAATTTTACTAGCCTAATCGTTGCCAATAGAGTCCCTAGTCACCCTAGTTGAACATCTACGCAAATTGTATCTTTCAACCCCATCATAAAACAAATTAGCTAATGCTCCAATGATAGTTTCCTAGCCTGCATTTGAAGCTTTTGAAAATTTTGAGAAAGACTCCACATATCTTGTATGTAGTAGGTGGATCAAATCACCAAATGCACTTTAGAATTTAAAGGCTCCAAAATGCTGGCTTAACTCTCTCATCAATAATGGCCAAGTTAGCTCTTGTCCAAAAAATTCTTTTTTGCATACTTGGTATCACACCCAAGCATTATTATCTATGTTCCACATTGCTAGCTTGACTTTCTCAATTTCCAATGTCTCATGAAAATTAAAGAATTGCTTAGCTCGGCTGATTTAGTCAATTGGATTTTTGTTGCCATCATAGAAAGGAAAATCAAAGCATACCCTTTTCATCTACCATCAAAATTAGGTCCAGCTCCACCCTTTGACCTATTGTTACCAATGCCTGATGAAACTCCACTTTGATTTGTTGTTGAACTGTTAATGTGTCAAGGATTCACCAACTTTGTTACCTTATTAAGTTCAATAATTAGGCATAAATCATTGTATTTATTATGCATAATTTTCCTTCCATCATTAGAACAATTTTTTAGTATATAAATATAGACAAAACATTGTATAGAAAACACACAACAATATAGAATTCATTCTACTCACTTGAAGGCTTTCTCTATATTCACCTTTTCCTACATGGTACCCAAGCCATTCCTATTAGGTTTTATGGCTATCCAAGAAAGGGGGGGGGGGGGGGGGGGGGCTTGAATTGGAAATTTAGAAACTTAGCTAATTTAAATATTTCTTTTTTTGATTTCTTGCTTAGCAATCTCAATAAGGTTAACTATCACAATAATATCAAAGCATAAGAATATAAATCAGAACAGAAAAATCACACTCAAGAATTTCAAGGTGGTTCGGCACTTTTTACCTACTTCCACCCTCTTCTCCTTCAACTTAAACCAAGTTGAAGTCTACTTTACTTCAAACTAGGAGAGCACCTCTCCTTCACCCCACAACTCCTCAAAAGGAGTTATACAGCTCACGGTTATAGAGTTAGGTTTATAAAAACCTTAATACATCAAGCTAATTCCTTGAATATATGATATGAGTGAGGATTTAAGCTTATCAAAGAGCTAATTGAATGTATACATAATTAATTCAAGCTCTAATCATGAAATCCCCAAATTTCATAAATCTAGGGTTTCGGATTTACAATGATCTTTATGTACAAATAATGTTTCAGATAATCTAGCACATACAAAGATCAATCTATTAGATGATATTCACAAGATAATGAATTTAGGAAATATCATCGAAGATTTTCTTTTTCTTTAAGGATTGAAGAACACGGTAGCAAGAACAAATCAATGAGGGCTTCAATCTCTTTTGATCAAATCAGCAAGAATATATCTCAACAAGCACAAAATACTCATCCGAAGCTCCTTTTTATAGCAGATATTCAAACCTTGAACACGTTAGGGTTTCGGTTCAAACCTTTTTGAACTTCTTCCGTTGAGATTTGATAGACACGACGTCATACAGCTGCAAATCGTGATTTTCCAGCAAAATAGCCGTTCTGACACTTAGTCGTCTCATCATTCTTCCCGTTGGAGTCAACGTCACGAGAGAGATCGAGAGGAGGAAGGTAGCTTTAGTCGAGTGTGCGGCTAGGGCTTCAAACAGGTTTAATCATAAGAGCTTACGCTCTTATTTGCTTAAGACGCTGACGTTTTGTATAAGTGAAAGGCGTTGGGCTTCAACTTCATGGGCTCTAGCCTCACTTCTTACGGGCTCTGGTTTTGCATCTCATGGGCTCCGGTTTCTTTTTCTCACGGGCTCTGGTTTCGCAAGCTGCACTTTCTCGGGCCTTAGCTTCATAGGCTCCAGATATATATATGTATATATATATATATGTTTTATGTACCTATATAGATATATGGTCAATCCAATGAAGATGTGTACTCCAATGTAACAAGCCTTTGCTTTTCAAATGTACCTATCAGTACACCAATTCCAAGTATCAAATTTCTTTAATATAAACAATAATATGAATTGAGCTATTAATTAAAATATGCATAGAATAAATTAAATTGACTTCATATTTGGTGTTTGATAATAAAATGTAGGAACCTGGCTACTTTATAATATCGTTAATTGATATCATAATTTGCACACCTTTTATTTCCTTTGATTTTTAATATGTGCACACAATTTCATATATTCAACATATATCCAAATATATATATATTCAGCCATAACAAAATTTTTCTCAATCAAAACATACAAACACATGATTTTCAACAATTCATTCCTTGGGACATTAATTTCACTTCCGTATCCTTGTTCCTAAGCCATTAGTTTCAAGTTTTGAAGAGCTTTTCTTGTTGTTTTTTTTTTCCTTATGTTTTTGCCTTGATTCCCTATTTTAGCCCTCTCACCCCCAAGGTGAATATGACCAATCAATCACACTCCCAATTCTTTATTTTACTTTTTAACACCTAGCAAATTTTCTTTTTTGTAGGGTTTTATGGCTAACCAAGAGGGGGGGGGGGGGGGTTGAATTGGTTTCTTAGGTTTTAGCTTTATTTTTATGTTCTTCTAGATTTCATACAAGATTGTCATTCAACACAATTATATCAAAGCATATAATCAAAGAGATAAGATAGGATAAGGGAGCTCAAAGGTTTACATGGTGGTTCGACCCTTTTCACCTACTTCCATCCTCTTCTTCTTCAACTCAAACCAAGTTGAAGTCTACTTTACTTCAATCTAGGAGAAATCCTCTCATACACTTCACAATTCCTTCACAAAAAGTCAAATGATCCACAGTTACAATGTTTAGGTTGAACCAACCTTAGTACATCAAGCAAATCCTCAAATATATAATGTGAGTCAGGAATGATGCTTATCAAAGAGCTAATTGAAGATATACAAACTCAATTCAAGCTCTAATCACAAAACCCCCAATTTTCACAAAGTTAGGGTTTTGGATTTACAAAGAGGTTTATGTGCATATAATAATCAAAGCTCAATCAGCACATAAACGACTTAATCTAACAGTGAATTTTCACAAGAATATTAGTTTGAAGGAATATCACCAAAGATACAAAGTTGCTTCACAGATTGATTGAGAATATCGTCGGGTATAAGATCTTTGCAAGACTTGAGTATATACTTGATTTCTTAACATAATCTTATCAAAAACCACATCGAAGGACTTTCTTTTCCTCCTTTTATATCAGATATCAAATAAATGAGCTTTCTAGGGTTTTCATTCAAACCTAAGCTGCCCGTTGAGATTAAGCCGTTGAGACTTAATAGATGCTACATCAATCAACAGTGCATATGATGATTAAGGCTCTTCAAAATGGCTTTGACATTCCTATCACCTCAGATTTCTTCTCATTGGAGAATCAACGATAGAGAGAGGCGAGAGAGGCGAGAGAGAGCGGCTCGGTGAAGAGGCTAGGGCTTCAATTGATCAATTGCTTAATTAAGAGCAACATCCTTCTTGACTTAAATGAAATGACCTTGTTTCATTTAAACGGCAGTGCTTCACAACCTCAAACTCAGGCAAGGCTTTGTTTAGTGGATCAGCTTGCGGGCCAATGGATCAGCTCGGGCTTAGTCCATTTGAATAACTTCAGCTCAATCCAGCAGGATAGTTAGCTCAGTCCAACAGAGAAGTTTAAGCTTGGTCCAACAAAGCACTCAATCCAACAAAGTTGTTTAAGCTTGGTCCAGCAAAGCACTCAGTCTAGCAGAGTTGTTTAAGCTCAGTCCAACAAAGCACTTAGTTTTGCATAAAACTCATTTGGTTATGCATTAAGCTTGATCACATAGAACCTTGTATTATGAGTTTTCCTTTCATAATATACTCTTTGGTCCTTTTATGTACCTACAAGCACATTAAGTAAAGTATCATTTTTTCTTTAATATAATCGCTTATATTTTTAGTCATTAAATCACATAAAAATATTTATCTAAGCTTTATATGTGATGTTTAATAATGCAATGTAGGAAACCGGCTACTTTATAATATCATTAGTTAATATTATAATTTTCACACCTCTTACTTCCTTTGGTATTCAATGTATGCACACAAAGATGTTATCATACTTTCACAAATAAATTTTTTCTCAACAAAACACATCAACACATGATTTTCAACATTTTCTGCATTTAACCTTGTTCCTTTTTCTATTTTCGTAATTGCCATTCTTTTTTCCTAATTCCCACATTACCCCCAAAAACCCAAATTCCCAAAACCCAAATTCCTAAATTCCTAAATTCCTAAAACCCTAGCCATTATCGCCGTTGTCCTTGATGGCCTCTACAAACAACTCCTCTACACCTCTGATCACCCTTTCTAACATCGCACCTAGTCCTGTTCGCAACCCATATCACGTTATGGCTACTAACTTCCAACCCACTTGCATCATCTCCCATAAACTCATCAGAAAGGCAAATTAGCATGTGTGGAGTAAGCAAATTCGCACCATCGTTCATGCCATAACAAGATGGGCTTTTTGACTTGCAAATTACCTCACCCATTCAACATGGGGGATGCCATTGACTGTTAGGATTAGTGCCATGTAATCATGAAGACTTGCCTAACCCACTCTTTTCATCCATTGTTGGAGAACCTAGTATCACAAGCTCACATCGTTGCCGACATCTAAATGCTACTCCAAGACGATTTTGTGAAAGTAAGCAAAACTTATAAGTATTCTCTATAACAATTAATTGTGGATCTTTGTTTATCCCCTAGCACCTCCACCAATGAACTCACCACCTTTGTCCTCCATTTAAAGGAATTATAAGGCACCGTTGAGGCCCACCAGCTACCTATTTGCTCCTCCTACAATGGTCGTACTTGCCACATCAACCAATAGCTTTATATCCATACGGAGGAGGTTTGTGTGCTTAAATTCCTCCTTATGCTATTAAAAGAATTCCAAACTCTCCGATTAAATGTCCTCTCTTAGGATGAGCTTCCCACTTTAGAGAAGTTGTTCTCTTTTGTGAAGCAAGACCTTTATTAGGGTTCTTCTGTCGATGGCCAAACCTTTGTCATTGGCTACAATAGTGCCTTTTAGGCACAACACATGACCACATCCCCTCTAAGGTTGGGCGCATCCTTCCTACATGCAAGCTAGTAGCATGATTTGGCCCTTGGGCCACATCACTTTGTTGGGCCAAGAGAGCCCAGCTCTAATAGCAACAACCAGCTCATATGTAGCCATTGTAAAAAACTAGGCCATTTAAGAAAATCTGGCTACCTCCTTGTGGGCTAGCCATGGCATTATGTGCCAAAGGCCTATTGCTACAACCAAACTTTTGTGTGTGAGCCCCTTTGTTGTTTGGGCTACCTCCTTGTGGGCTAGCCACCTAGTTGGAAGCCCAAACAACAAAGGGGCTCACACACAAAAGTTTGGTTGTAGCAATAGGCCTTTGGCACATAATGCCACTACTACTGGGCCACTAATGTAGTTTGTTGGGCAACCCAACCCACCTAGCTATGGTCCACAACATCCACCCATGATGTAGTCTTACAATGGGCCTTTAGTTTATGGTAATCCTTCTCACCCTCTTTATCCTAATGTAGGTATCTTGGGCCATCAACCCACTAGCCCTAGAAGTGTTTATGGAAGGTCCATTGGCCACAATCTCACTATCAAGCAATAACACATGCTTATGACCCTTATCAACCAAATGGGATCCTCTAATCCATTCGCAGGTATGACATCCTCATTTTCAATTGTTTCATCTTTATGGATCATTGATTCAGGGCTAGTGACATCATTACATGCAATTTAAATATTCTTGATTCTTTTTATCCGTTTGCTACACCAATTAATATTACTTTACCTAATCACTCTCTTAGCCGTATCACCCATATTGGCCATTACACCCCTTACCCTAAATTATCCCTTACCAACATTTTATATGCCATACGATTTAAACATATCTTACTCTCCATTTAGAAACTCACTTGTGATAATAATTATGTGGCCTTTTTCTTTGATGATTTTTGTGTTCTTCAAAATTGTACAACTAGGGATTTACCAAGGCTTGGCAAGGCTGAGCAAGGACTTTATTTTATTTGTTATGTTTTTCTTGCCAATTTAATTATGCTTTTTTATTATTATTATTTTTTTCCTAAAGCACAACTTTTGTACTACCCAATAGTCTAATAGTTGTAATTCAATTTTTACCAATAATATCAATTACGATCTTTTACACTAACATTTGGGTCATTCTTCTTTGAAAACCTTTTCTCCCATGGAAAATTAATTTATTGCTCTCATACCTTTTAGTGCCCTATTTTCCCTTTGGCAAAGTAAACTTGACAAACGTTTCCTACCAATCATACTACTACTCACTTCATTTTTTAGCCTATTGTTTGGTAAAATCCTACATGCAAGTGTATATGTCAAACAAGTAATATAATAGTGAGAATGAGTATCGTTCTATAGATACTGGTGATTACTAAGCTAACTAAATACTAATGGTGAATAGTTCCTAAAATTTATCTAGCAAATCAAAATGATAAAGCATGGATTAAACAACTAAATTTAATCTAAACTTGATAAACAAAACATGTTAGAGCATTTGTTTTCACCTAACTACTAGGTACAAATGTAGATTATTTATGCTTGCAAGATTGATTATACTCATATGATGGTAGAATTTCCTAATTTATCCATTATCCTATGTCTAAGTATAGCAAACCTACTTAGCTTATTAACTCATTATATCTCTATATGTGAATCAAGCTGAACAAAGTGCCTTAAGATTTATGAATATTCCAATTTACACCTAAAACTGCACAAACCATATGGTATATGTGTATCCATATTAATCTATTGTTGCACATTACATGAAGCAACTACATGTTATTTCTTATAGGTCTCAAACATGCAAATCAAATCATTTAAGTGGTACTTAATCACTTAAAAGCATCAAACTTCGTAAAATGCAACTTCACATAAACAAAATATCTCATAAAACACCATAATCATACAATTCATACCATTGTAATTAAGTTAAATCATAGCTCTAACAAACTAGACTAAAACATGTTATATACACAAACATAAACAATGTGAAAATTATACAAAACATCTTAAATAGAAAAACACCTAAGCTGTTACTAAATTGTCTTCCTTTTTAAGAAAGTTCCACATAATTCTATACATCAAGGAGAAGAAAAGAGGCCATATAGAAAGAAAGGAAGAAAATGAGTAGCCACATGCAGCAACACACCATCATCACGCATCACCATACGCCACCATGCATCGTTGCCACTCTTCACAAAAACCACCAAAAAATGCTAATCTATCTAGAGGTCACACAAATCTCCCAAAAAGTAGTGAAAATCTACCAAAAAGTTGCTGGAAAAAGTCTAGATGGCATTTGTCATCCCTCATGGCTGAAAACTATTACAGATCGACCAAACTAGGTAATATATTGCCGTAAGTGGTTGCAGATCGCCAAAATGAAGTCAAATCGGTTGGAAAATCATCCTTCTATTGCCATAAGTGGGTCACATTGTCGTGTGATCCTTTTTTCGCATGGAGTCTGATCACCAAAGGAAACAAATGCAGATGGTGTTCCAGTCAACTATCGCACAATCGTCCTGCGCTAGCATTTGCTCCCCTCTCTTTATTCGCATGACCCTTCTCGGCTTGATGATTGCACCTCTCTCCTTTCTCTCTCATCTATTCTTTATTTGCTCAACCAAAGACCTCTCCCTCTCTTGCTTCCTTTTCTCTTTCCACGATAATGCCTTTTTCTCCACACGTGCTTCCTTTTCTACTCCTTACAAATCACTTGTTTTCTCTTTTTTCTTTTCCTTCCCACATGGGTTTTCCACATGTAATAGGCAAATATCTTCTTTCACATGATTTGCTACTTCTTTTCCTTTTATTTCACTTATTTTGGGTTTGTTGCATGAAATAAAAAAAAATATAAATAAATATAGACAAATACAAATCTAATTTAACAAATACTACACTACATAATGCCTAAAGTAGTCACTATAATCTGATACAAAATAGAGTTATCACTTGTTCACATGGATGTTTGGGGTCCTCATTGGACCCCCACATATGATAGTGTTCAATATTTTATAATGATTGTGGATGATTTTTCCTACGTCACTTGAACTTTTCTTTTGAAATTCAAAAAGTAAAGTTTTTTTAAAATTAAATATTTTCTCTCCATGGTCCACGCTCAATTTTATTTTTTTGTCCTACGCATTTGTTCTGAAAATGGTTTGAAATTCTTCTCTTATGAATGTTGATCCTTTCTTGACACGAAAGGCATCCTTCATGAGACCTCTTGTATTTACACCCCTAAAACAATATAGTGGTTGAATGCAAGCATAGGCACTTGCTTGACATGGCTCATGCCTTGATGTTTTAGGCTCACATTACATCTCATTTTTTAGAGGAATGCCTTCTCATTGTCACTGATCTTATTAACCACCTCCCTTCCTCATCCCTTAATGTCATTAGCCCTTTTGAAAAACATTTTGGTAAACCTTATGTTTTTTTATTATCTTCATGTTTTTATATGTCATTGCTATGCCACCACACTAAGCGCTTAAGAAAAATTTAGTCCTTAAACACTTCCTTTCATTTTTATGGGTTACCCTCCTTCTCATAAAGGTTATTGCTTGTATGTCCCTCAATCTCACAAATTTTTTGTTAGTTAGGATGTCATTTTTCAAGAGACTATTTTCCCTTTTTGTCTTCAATCTTTCTAGTCCTTTGATAGCCAAGCATCCTTGTCATCTTTAGTAGTACTGGATCCTAATTCTTATACTTCATCATCCCTACTAATTGATCTTTTGAATCTTCCTACCAAGGGTGTTACCCTATCTACTCCCATTCCCACTTCCCTATCTACCTCCTTTGACCTTGCCCCATCTGCTTCTTTCCTTGCCTCTTTTACTACCATGCATCCCCTTCTTGCTATACCTATAAGCATGTTATTGTACGCCTCATCATTACTACTACTATCATTCATCATTAGCTCCTTTATTAGATGGATGTTTAGAATGCATTCCTTTATGGTGATCTCTCTAAGGAAGTTTATATGGAGCTTCCCCTTAGATTTCTCAATTAGGGGGAAGCCTCTAGTTTGTTAATTGTGTAAATCCCTTTGTGGGTTGAAGCAAGCATCCCATCAATAGAATGTGAAGGTCACTAGAGCATTGATTACACATGGCTTAATCCAATTCTATCATGATTATTCCTTATTCACCAAGAAGAGAGGTAATTCTTTTGTGGCTCTACTTATCTATGTTGATGATATCTTGATTATAGGAAATAGTCATGATGCCATCATAGACCTTAAGCAATATTTACGTGCCACTATCCTAGCTAGTTCAAGTTTTTCTTAGGCCTTGAGATTGTTTGTTCTCTAGAAAGAATTTCCTTAAGTCAACAAAAGTACACCCTAGAACTAATTTCTAAAGTGGGTTTGGCTAGTTTCAAGCCATCATTAATTCCTATAGAGTAGACTAAGAAGTTTACAAGCATTTAGTATGACGCTGGCTTAAAAGAAAAACTAGATGATTCACCTGTTATAAATCCATTAGTCCATTAGAGATTAGCTGGATGATTCATTTACTTGACCCTTACAAGACCTGACATCACATTTTCAATTCAACTCCTTAGTCAATTCATGCATGATTCAAAACAATCTCATATGGATGCAACATTAAAGGTGATTAGATATCTTAAAAGCTATCCATGGCTTGGTCTTGTGTTCCCATCCTCCTCACAATTTCAACTGCGAGTGTATTGTGATTCTGATTATAGTAGATGTCCCATGACAAGAAGATCCACCAAAATATTTTGCATTATGCATGGTGATCTAAAAAACAACCAACCATTTCATTCTCATTAGTAGAAGTAGAGTATTGAGCTATCTAGGTCATTACTTATGAGATAGTTTGAATAATTGAGCTACTTAAGACTTTTGGTTTTCACATGAAATCCCCTGAATTACTATACTATGACAATGAAGCTATAGAGAAAATCACTACAAATCCCATTTTTCATGAGTACACAAAGCACTTTAAAGTTGAACGTCATTATGTGAGAAAAAAACTTCAATAAGGAATCATTGCAACATGACATGTTTCACCAAAGAACAACTTGTCAATGTATAAAGTACTCTGCAATAAGTAACATTAGCACCTTCTTTCCAAGCATGAAGTATTTGATTTGTTCAAATCTCTAGCTTGGGGAAGAATGTTAATGTGTCAAGGATTCACTAACTTTGATACTTTACTGAGTTTGATAATTAGGCACAAATCATTGTACTTATTGTGCATATTTTCACTTCCATGGTTAGAGCCTAGAGAAAAGGTGCCAATGTTGCTAAGTCTTAAGGTCTAACGGTTGTTATTTAAGGATAAAAAACAAAAGGGAAAGTAGGCAATTCCTTCCAAGTTTTGTAATAGTGTTCAATCCTTAATGAAATCTATTCTTCTTGATTTCCATTTCTATGTAACCTTAGTTAGCCATAAGGCATTAGAAGAAAAAGAAACATACAAGCCTATGGAGTGATTTCATAGTTCAAAGGACAATTACTTGACCCTTGGCTCAAAAAGCTAACATTTTGGTACTAGAGAGTGATGGTCTTGCCATGGTCAACTTTTACCAGATTTGAAAGGATTAAGGTAAAGATGGCACAAGCCAAAACAGAGAGTAATTGGAGGTTCGCTGAACTTCTAGAAAGTGTTTAAAGGCTCATGGCTTTGGTCAACGTTCAAAATCACAATCATAGTTCATGTGAGAAAAGGTGAATATGGAGAGAGAGCCTTCGAGTGAGCATAATGAATTCTATATTGCTATGTGTTTTTTGTACAATTTTATATCTTTAGCTAAAATAGCTAAGTCTTCTAGCAAATCAAGATTTTTTCTTGTTGCCATCTTCTTAAGTAGTGGTTTTGTATCAAAGATTTTTTCTTAAGTTCAAGAATAATGAATCTTAATAAAGTAACAAAGAATCTCCTCACATATGAGATCATAAAGGATTTTTCCTCTTGATCTCTAATTTTATTGGCCTTATTAGAATAACAAGATCTTTTGCCCAATAATAAGTATTTTCTACATTTTTAGCCTCATTTAATGTGTTGTTAAGGCAAAAATGTTAAATTCTTCCTCTTGGGTGGCTATTAACTCCTAAAGTAACCCTTTTTCTTTTTCAAAAAGACTTGTCCTTTGTATTTTTTTTAACTCGAGATCTTTTTCTAACTTATACGTAACATATTTGCATAAGCTTTTCTAACTTGCAACAATTTTGTTGTTCTATCATAAATTCTATTAGCCAGAGTTCTTGTATTTTGTATGAACCTTGCTCACTAATCGGTAATTAGGATTTTCTAGATTCTGTTGAAATATTCATACATTTCCTTGAAGATTCCAAGATTATAGAAGTCTTGTTTAGAACTTTCAAAACTATCCTTTTTAGTTTTTCCTTTCTTAAATAATGCTTCTTGCATATATCTACAAAAAGCTTGTTGAGCTTCCTCCATTTTGTTGTAATTTGATAACAATATTCCATGGTTATAGTAGTGAAGTATAGGTTCTTGGTTGGAATCATTAGAAAACAAGATACGTTGGGGTTAGACATTTGTTCTTTTTTACTGTTATCACCTATTCACCTAGTTTGGGCTTTACGAAGTAACTTCTGTTACTCTAATTGGAAACCTTAAAGAAGGAAAAGTTACTTGGATGCCATTTCAACAAGTTATATGAACTCAATTTTATTGAATCTACTATGATGAGTATAATGTACAATACTACTTTATTTATACAAAATTAAACATTTAATTCTTTACAAGGAATTACAAAAAGATGACACATTTTTTAGTGAGACAATTATGTTAAACCAACAATTCTCATTAGCATTAACATTTGATGTTAAGGTTTTGAAAAAATGCTAAGTGACTTAAGAGAATGGTCAGCAAAATATCTTTGATGGCCCTATTTGGTCGATGTATATGGTAAAGAAAATGATCAGCAACATACGATTATCCGATGATATGCCCAATCAAATGACTTTTGACGAGCTACTTCCCTGTAGAAAGAAAAATAGGAAAAGCAAAGAAAAGACTTTTGAGATTAAATTCAATGAATGACTTGACAATTCAGTACCTAATATCGGATTCGTTTTTTTTTTTCCCCCGTTATATCCTATCATAGTGATAATTGGTATAGTTTATAAACATGCCTTAAGAAAAATAAAAAGAGAAAAAGGCTCATTTTTTATTTAACAAATTCCCTAAGTAAGTGAATTATTTTATTCTCCAACCTTTGGTTTCAAGTTCTTATAATGAGAGAATGGAGCGATAGTAAGTCACAATGTTACAATCTGTTCACACACGTTCCCTTCAATTTTGGGCCAGAGAGCAGTCAAAGATTCAGACTCGAGACGCCAGGGAGAATGTTATATCGAAGAATCCAAAGCCGACAAAACCCACGCGGGGACACGCAATTGGACCCCAGAATTGCTTCGCGGGTTCCGAAAGGCAAGCCGCGTTAGTTGCGCAAGGAAAGTCCCGCCCTTTCCCCCCTGCAATTCTCTATTTTTTGTTCTTCTTTGTTGTTTCGACATTCCTAATATTAACGACAGGCAAGCATCTCGAAGCAGCATCAGGTTCTCTCTTTCTTCACATCTGATGATATCTCTCATTCCGTCTACTTTCTCCATAACCGGCAATCCTCTCTTCCAAACACAAACGCATTCTGAATTCTAGCTTCTTCTCACCAGCTGTTCTTGATTTCTTCTTTTCTATAGATCTACTACTATCTTCTATTTCACAGATCTGTCATTCGGCGGATCGAATGTTTACTCCGCAAATTTGATCTTTTGATGTTAGTCATCTGCTATCGGTCTCATTTGTCAATGTTTGGTTTAATTCCTTCCAAAACGCCGTTGAATTTCCGTGCTTGATTTTTGTCACTGCTGTTATTGGCTTTGATTATTCAATTCTCTTTTCTGAGTTTTGCTTTCAGAGAAATAATGAAACATCCAATGGAATCTGTCGCGTCCTTTTTTTTTGTTCCCTCTGTCAACAATCAAACAAAAGGGTTCTTAGATTGCATTTCTAATTTGTATTCCCTCGATGCATGTTAATCCAAATGCAAGCTACACACGGGTGTTTTCTTGACTTTCCTTTCTTCATTACTTTTGTAAATATAAACCCCTTAGTCAGAGGGAAAATTTAGCTTTTGGCTACCTTGTTGCATTTCATGAATGATACAATTGTTATATATAACCTGGACCAACGGTGTCTTCGCTCATACTAATCAGCTAATAGTGATTTGTTTATCTTCGGGCTCTTGGTATGTCTTAGCTCTTATTCTCTTAATCTTCTTTTCGAGAAATTTGTGGCAAAGCCATACAGTGCTTTCATGAGACAAATTTCAGAAAGGATCTGAGAGCCTTTCTTTGGTCATGCTTGCCTCATGGGTTTGATTTGAGATTTCCCGAATATTGAGTTTAATGGGAATGTGTCGACTTGTAGGGGCTAGTTCAGTTGACTTGTGATATTTAGCTAGGAGAGTATAGGAATTGAAGGCAAACTGTCTAATTGGGGAAACTAAGCAACTTGGGTACCAGTGGGATGAGTCACTCCTTAATTGACCCTATGAAAAATAATCTCTCATTATTGCCATGGTAATTCTAGTTTTTCATGAAGTGGATTGCTTTCCAGTCAAAAGCTGAGCCTGCAGTTTTAGTTACAAGGCTATTCACCGTGTGTTCTTTAGACAGACTAGACAATGTTACGATCAACTTGTCATCTCAATGGTTAAGACATCTTCATTGCATCTGATGGTGAATTTTGTCAGAAATGAGACAACAAAATGATTGATTCATGCAGACATTGATTACAGTGGATTGTTTTCAAGTCAAAATCTGAACCTATAATTTTAGTTACAAAGCTACTTACTGTGTGTTCCAGATGAATTATATGATGTTATGATCAATTTATCATCTCAATGGTTAAGGAATCTTTATTGCACATGGTTATGAGTTTTGTCAGAAATAGGACAACAAAATGATTGATTCCTGCTGACATATGTTTGTAGGCTTTATTTGGTGCCTAGTGACAGGTTATATTGGCAGTTGGTGTTGCCAGTGCAACAATGAAGAAATAGTAGCTTTGGCAACATTAGATTATTCTTTGATGGATAACATTGTCATTTCTGAGAGGATATGACTACGAAATTTAGTCTAGATTTCCTGGCCAGTGACAAGGCCCTTGGATGGTCAAGTCCAACGTTGGTAAGGTTAAAACTGAAGGGAGAAGTGACTTCATTGTTGTGAAATGCTGAGAGATAGATTTTGGTTTAGTAATATCTCTTAAGGAGGCATATGCATTGCATTAAAGAAAATATGTCAACTGACACAGTAATGCTTTAGCTCCCAATACCTGCTCAGTGAATTTTCCAATAAACAACATTGTAAAATGAAAAAAAAAAATTCAGGTGTTCAAGAGCCCAAAGTAACTATGAAAGTTGAACCATGTATTTTTATTTAATTTACCCTTTTTCTTAAAGAGTTGGTGTTGAATTAACATGGGGACACATATTTAAGCTTGCTTTGGCATGGAATTCCACCGTTTTGTGCGTTTATATATTTTCTATTTTTGAAGAAAAGAAATAGTTTGGTCTTTTTTTCACTTCCCAATAGATGATTCAAGATCTTGTTGGCCAATTCATTGCAAAATTTTCACCTTACCTGAGAAAGCAACAAATGTTGTTTGTCTCTGTCCATACTATTGCTAGCTCATAAGTTGGATGTAAAATAAAGGAAAGTTGGTGCTAGGGCTTCTATTATTTTATGCAGTTACAGTGTTAAATTCTTAGGTCTTGTTGTTTGAAGTCTCTCTTTACACATGTTCATTTATATTCTATCTCATGAATGGCGTTGTTTCATATGATCAGCTTTTGTACACATAATCTGCTTGGAGTTGGTCACATCAAATCCATCCCGTTGTGGAGCAGAACTGAAATTGACAATAAAAATTTAGGATCCCGCTCATGATTTATTTGCACAGTTCACTTGTGCGGTTGCTAACCAGCTCTGATGCCTTCTATCCTTTGGTTCTTGGATATCTGGTCTCTGGATCATTTGTGCTTCTAGCTGTTATGTACACATGTCTCAAGTGGCAAAAAGGGACGTCTCTCAAATGGGTTAAAGCTGCTGCAACAGCAAAGAAAAGGGTTTGGAACAATCTAAAAGTTCCCCTATCACATCATATGTGGACGGAAGATTTTTCTTATGGTGAAGAGCCATCCATGTGCTGTGTTTGCCTGACCTCCTTGGTCTCTCCTCAAAACTTAGGTACAAAGGCTTCATCGCTTACTCCTGTCCATCGTTGCTCTGTTTGTGGTGTGGCCGCTCATTCTTACTGTTCACAGCTTGCAGCAAAGGATTGTAAGTGTGTGGCACAAGCTGGTCTTAACCATGTTCAACACCACTGGTCAGAAAGATGGGTTAACATGGATGATAATCCTGACATGTTTGCTTCATGTTTTTACTGTGATGAACCATGTGGTGTTCCTTTTCTTGATGCTTCTCCTACATGGCACTGCCTATGGTGTCAGCGACTCATTCATGTCAAGTGTCATGCCAAAATGAAGAAAGAATCCCGTGATGTCTGTGATCTGGGTCCTCTTAATAGGAATATTCTTTCTCCACTCAGGGTGCAAGAAGTTGATGAAGAAAACAGCGGTGTTGGAGTGCTGACTTCTTTTGCAAGGGAAATTATATCTTCTCCTGTTTGTGGTCAGATTAGGAGAAGGAACCACCGCAACAAGCATGGAAGCCTGCAATCTGTTAATGCTAAGCTACAAGATGCCCCAGTGACTGATTACATGAAGAAAGATTGTAAAGAACTAAGCATAAAGGGCCGTAATGGATCAAGACAAAGAAAAAATCGAATTGCCACCTATTGTCAAGTCAAGAAGTATGCACTGGTTGATTTACCGCATGATGCAAGACCTCTTTTGGTATTTATAAATATCAGGAGTGGGGGTCAACATGGGCCTAATCTTCGAAGGAGATTGAATATGCTATTAAATCCTGTCCAGGTGATTTTTGAGCTTTTTATTGCTAATAGATCTTACCGTGGTTTAACAGCAAACTATGTGGCTTTTTGAAAATAACTAGGTGTTGCTGCATATGTTATTGCTCATCGCTGTAATGCATTGCACATGTTATAGTAAATTGGCTCTTTCTGCTTGTTGAAGACCATTTTGGGTCCACACATCCCCCGTTTAGTCTCAAATAATTACAAAACGAGTGAATGAAGTTCAAAATTCTTTTTTCCGCCCTGCATATGCTGAAGAGCAGCTTAATTTGTGCAACAATACTATGTAAGGATGCAATGTGGTTCCCCAGAAAGAAGTTCAAAATTCTTTACTCCGGACATTACACATTCTCTGCCTGCAAATGATTCTTTGTGTCCAATGTGTAATGTCTGGAGTAAAGTTGTATACTGAAAAAAATAAATTGTTCCCATTCACTACTGCCTCCTACTTGTCTCATCTTGTGCATGCTACTGTTTCATTGGACAATTAAGTGGTACCAAGAAAATTTCTAGAGTGTAATCCTAAATGAATCTATACAAAAAATGGTCTGAAAAAGGTTTTCTTTATGCTTTGGATTTGTGTACAAATAGCGTAGAAATTCATTTACAAGCTTAACTGTTTCCCTGCATTGTCTTCTTGGATTTTCGTATTATCTAATGTGATGGTCTCTTTGGCTTTCCACTGTTCCCGTTTGCAGATTTTTGAGTTGAGTGTTTCACAGGGCCCAGAGGTGGGTTTGGATTTCTTCAGTAATGTACCATATTTTAAAGTTTTGGTCTGTGGTGGAGATGGCACGGTTGCATGGGTCCTTGATGCAATTGAGAAGCACAATTTTGAATCACCTCCTCCCGTAGCTATTCTTCCCCTTGGTACAGGAAATGATTTGTCAAGGGTACTGCAGTGGGGAAGAGGTTTTTCTAAAGTTCATGGACAAGGTGGCTTGACCACACTTCTGCAAGATATTAATGATGCTGCGGTTTCAATGCTGGATCGCTGGGAAGTAAATATTAGAGATGAAAACCCTGAAGGCAATTTTAAAGAAGTACGATCCAAGTTTATGATGAACTATTTAGGTACTTCTCTGAAGTTTTTATTTTCCATACTTGTTTCTTGGATATATGTGATTTTCTATTTTGTACCCTCTAGGTATTGGATGCGATGCAAAGGTTGCGTATGAATTTCATGTTACCCGGGAGATATGCCCAGAAAAGTTCAGTAGTCAGGTAACTATAGGTCTTCTGGTCACCATGTTTATGTTAAATATTTACTTGTTGAGCTTTCTACTTAAATGACCTGCACTTTCAAAGATTCGGTATGGCTTTCAGTGAATCTATGTTTTCCATGCAGCAAGACTACTAGATATCTAGTTAATTTATTCTTCTTGGACTGGAGTTGGTGTCTTTTGCATTTTAACTTCTTCTATTAATGCATCGTGTATGCACTTATGAATGCCATGACAATATGTGGGAAGATTATCAACTGCAATTTTACTTTGACCTCAAGAATGCAAACCTGTTTCCTTAGTTTTGCATACTGCACGTGTTTTGTTTAATTATCTGTTCTCTTGTTTCTCTTGTTGGGAAATGATAATTTAGATATAGTAGCTCACAGACAGGTTTGTTATTTTTACCATGTCTCAGATGGATTCAGTGTTTTCTGACTAATGTGATTTAAACAGTTCGTTAACAAATTGCGATATGCCAAAGAAGGTGCCAGGGATATAATGGATAGAACTTGTGCTGATTTACCATTGCGGGTTTTGCTTGAAGTTGATGGGAAATACATTGATATTCCTAAGGTATATTATGACAGATTCAATTTTACTCTTCCATGTTGTAAATTGCTGCCTTTCTAATCCTTTTTCCCAACCCAGGATTCTGAGGGCTTGATTGTGCTCAACATCGGCAGCTATATGGGTGGAGTAGATCTTTGGCAAAATGACTATGAGCATGATGATGATTTTACCGAGCAGTCCATGCATGATAAATTGCTTGAGGTTGTCTGTATTTGTGGAGCTTGGCATCTTGGCAAACTTCAGGTCTGAGATTCTTCTTAGATAGTGTGCTTCCCAAATAAGCACCATCAGTTTACTTCAGAATTATATGTGCTTTATTACTGATTGTTTCTTCATAACCCCTGACAATATAAAACTTTTTGCTTTATCTACATTGTACTTGCGTTCAAATATGCCAAAATCTTAAAGGTATTTTCTAGTTATATACTTATTCCCTACCCCACTCTCTCTCACGTGCACATTCAGGACCAGGAGTATATCCACCAAATACTTTCTGAAAGGTTTTGACAATATTGCCTTTTGCTTTTTGAGAGCTCTAGCTAACATGCTTGTTATAAACAACTTGAGAGCTTGTTTAGTTTGTACCCGATCAATGAAGTCCGTCATCTTCTTCCACTAATCCATTGCCATAAAAGAAGAGTTTAAAAAACCTGCATTTCTGTGATTTTCTTTTTCCAACTCAAACTAGTGTGTTGAAGTCTCCATAGTATGCGAGTAAATTTTTCAACATTTGATATTAAGGATAGATCACACTGTTGTAAGGTAAGCAAGACAAGTCCAAAGTTTTTTCCTTTTTCTCATTAGGTATTTACAATCACTAGTCCTACAGAAAGAAATCCTGAATTGTGTTCCAGAGAGATTTAGAACTTGTTTGTATCTTTGGACAAGAATTGTGCATGTTGTATTATTTTCAGTTTTTATTTTTGACAACATATAATAGCTCTTAGATTGTCCAGTTTGCAGTGTACTGAATTGAAACTTTATCTTTTACCAAAAGATTATGATTGAAATGAGTAATTTATATTTTCACAAAATTAAAATATATATATATATATATGCATCTTATAGTAATCAGGCAAGCACGATCTTGGAATTCACTGCTGAGAGTGTTTCTTGAATTTGTAATTCCAGTATAAAATGACAATTCTGTAGACAATCTGACTCTTCTCCTTTTGTACAGGTTGGACTTTCCCAAGCCAGAAGATTAGCTCAAGGGACTGTCATACGAATACATGCTTCTAGTCCTTTCCCAGTTCAAATAGACGGAGAGCCATTCATCAATCAGCCTGGTAGCTTGGAAATATCACACCATGGGCAGGTATTATACGCTTTTTATCTACCATGCATTCATTCTTATGCTTTGCAATCGAATAAATCCTTTGCTATTGGAGTAAATATACCTGAATTGACACTCATCCAACTAGGTTGAACGGGAAAGAAAAAGAATCATTTTTTTCCCCTTCATTTGTTGTAATACTGACTGAACAACAGATATTGGACTGTACTTGCAATAATAACCAAAGACTCTGAGATGTGGTCTGTGGATGAAACGCACAGCTTTGGCCTCTGAATCATATATTCTCAAACAGAAAGCGTAAACATACATGGAGAAACAAGATTTCTATCGTAAGTCCTATCAGCTCTAATGTAAACTGAAGGGCATTTCAGAAAGATTATACTGGAGCAAGAATGATTAAACGTTGAAAAGTTTGGGGTTCTTCCCTGTTCATTGATCTTCTTTTTAAGGTGATGAAATATTCTCATCAGGAATGTTTTACTTTTTTATTTGATTTCATCAAGCAGCTTGACAAATATTTAGTTTCTTTCAGCGGCTGCTTCATCAATTATCATGGCATTTCGAGTTAAAGCATCTATTTTGAGATGAAAGGAACATTTTGTTTTTATTATTATGTTTGATTTTTTTAATAAATTACAGAAGGATCAACACCGTTTTAGAATGTTTATGCAAATCTCAATAATCTCCGACTGTTTTATTCATAGTTTGCTGCACAGGTTTATTTACATAAATATAGAAGTGTAACTATAGATGATGATTGCTTCAATTTTTTTTTTAAGGGGTAAATATCAGGTTTGGCCACTTTTAAAGATGTATTTGCTGTTAATTGTACAACAATAAAACGAATCCCTAGTTTATATCTGTACTTCCACCAATTATTTCAACTCGAGCTGAAGTTGATTGTGGATTGTCAGGTTTTCATGTTGCGGAGAGCCTGTGAGGAGCCGAGAGGGCATGCGGCTGCACTAATGGCGGAGGTGTTAGTGGATGCTGAGTGTAGAGGCATCATCAATGCATCTCAGAAGAAAGACCTTCTCCAGCAGATGGCCCTCCATCTCACTTAATATTTATCCCTTCAAACACTGCCTTTTTTGTTCCTCACATTTTATCCAGCTGACGATAGTCACTTGTTATTCTATTTATTTGTCTATTTTTTCCTTTTAAGGCAGAATAGGATATGCCCATACCATTTTATTTTATTTTATTTTCCCATCTTTTGCATATGCTACCTGCAATACTTGTATACCCACGAGAAGGAGAGAGAGGAGAGAGGAGAGAGGAGAGAGAGTTCCTGGGGGACCTTGATTGTATCAACATGTACCGAGATTTTGGGTTTCCACTTGAAAACAAACCCGTAATTGAGATATATTCTGGATACGATCACTTTTTTTTTTTTTTTTTATTGTTTCCAATTTAGTTGGTGTCGCATCGTCGTGGACCCTGCTTTATTGCTTTTCATCTCTTAGTCTCTTTGCATAACATATGAACGGAGAATGAGGCTTGGTTTCTGCCTAATATTGCCTAAGCAAAGAACCAATTATATGTCTAAAGAAAAATTGGCATCTCCTTCCTCTTTTAGGTCCATTACCAGCCACATCTTCGGACCTCTCTGAAAAGATTCTAATATAGATATACTGATGCAAATTAAAAGAGAAATTTGTATTCTAGTAGAAATCATTTGATTACATTGGAAACATTGGAAACATTGGAAACATTGGAGACATTGGAAACCACAGAGAGAATGAATAGAATAAACAGAATTCTATTTTGACCGTCTTGGTTGACAAAATAATAAATAGAATGTCATTTATATAGATTTACAAGGTTCCTAATTTGTTAGATTATGATTAACACTAGGATTAATAATACAACTATTACTAGGATATTGGAGGCTATTATTAACTACAACATCCCCCAATCTTAGGGTTGGTAACTGTCCAAGATGTCAATTGTGATAATGAGGTGGCGCAAAAAGTTTAACAAAAAATCCAATCTCTTATAAAGAACCAAGCACATTGATATTGTTTGTCATTTGATTCATGAAAATATCTATCATGGTCTCCTTAATATTGTGCATGTTAGGAGTAATAATCGACTTGTAAACATCTTTAATAACCTAACAAGCCATAAAACTTCACAAGTAGTTGTTGCCATTGCCTGATATTCTATCTCAATTGATGAAATGGTGACAACTTGTTACTTCTTGTTTTTCCAAGAGATTAATGAATGGCTAAGGGTGAGATAAAAACTAGTTGTAAAACAACTAGTTATAAGACATTTTACATCACTAGCATCACAAAAGCCCTTAAGAGAAAATCACTATTTGAAGGGAAATACAAACCAAGTCTTGCTATTCCCTTTAAGTATTTGACTATTTTAATGGTTGCATTCCAGCAAAATCATTTCAAAGTATGCATTAACTAACTCAAGAAATATACTAGAAATGAAATATTAGGACATGTCATATCAAGTTAGCTTAGCTTCTCAATAAACTATTGGTAACTGAGAATATCTTCCAATGGTGGATCTTCAAACTTTTCAAAGAATTATATATATAAGAAGATATCAATTATATGATGGCAAAATTTCTTAATCTATTTACTACCTTATATCTCTATGTGGATCAAAATAAGCAAAAGTATATTAGAAAATCTATGAATATCCCCCATTTACAATGAATTTTATGACCACTTAATCATTGAATGGCATACAAATAACATGATATATCACTATCCACATTTAATTGATAGTTATATATTATAAAAAGCAATTATGCATTATCATTTCTCTATCTAAACTCACATAAATATAATCTTTTGTACAACATAAAAATCAAAAAATTCATATTATCATGGCTAGGTTACATCTTAGCACTAATAAAAGAAAATTAGAATATAATAGAAGAAAAAAATAATAACAATAGGAATTAAACCGAGCATCTTAAATAAAAGAATAGAAGTCTATCACTACTTTTATCTTCTCTTCAAGAAACCCTTGAACAACTCCCAAAAATCATTAAAAAAAATTGAATTGTATATAAAACAATGGACATAGCACACAATAGAAGAAGTGAAATTCTAAGCCTCTCTCTTAGGTTGCACGCTGAATTTTCTTCCTTTTTTCCCTCTATCCTCTCATTCCAATTAAGTAGAACTATCTTCTACCTAGTATAAGTGGGTTTTTGGATTCCTACATTGACTAGGATTTAAACTCTTAATATGGCATTTTCAATAATTCAAATCCTAAGCCTCATTTAGAAGAAATAAAAAAAAAAAGCCTCATTATCCATAAAATCCATTGGCATCAATATGTGAGCATTAAATTTTCTTTGCTTCTTCTCAAATTTTTCATTTGACAATGTCATCTTCTGCTAGTTCATTAATTTGTGTGAGCTAGACTCCTCACAACATGTTGTTTGAGGGTTCGCCCATTTTTTCTTTATTGTCTCCATGCGTCATTATGCTACATAAATAAGAAAATTTTGAGTAAATAAAAAAAAGAATCAATTTTTCCTCACAAACATTGCATTATTTGTTGCCTAAAGTAAGTAAAATAACTCTATAAAAATAGACTTATCAAATTTCTCAAATTTAACATTTTGTTAGTCCTTAAGAAAATAGAATAAAAAAAAAACATGTTGAAGACAACAACCCCCACCATGACATCCTTCCATAATTGTTAAACTTCACAATTCAAAGAAAAACAGAAACTTCATCCAAACATTGAAATTATTTCATAAGTTAAGAAAACTTTAACCATGAGAATCATATGTGTGTGTGTGAACCTTTATCTTTTCAAACTATTTGCACTTAAGATAGATCCACATTGCTATGCAACCTTTCAAAAAATTTAATCAAATCTCATAAGTTTACTTTCCATTCATCTCTCCATTAATGTAAGCTAATCATCCAACCAAGAATCAATAGAACTTTCCTTACCTTGTAATACAAGGTTGGACTAATGGTAAGATAAAGGTAAATTTAAGCTCAAATCACCCATCAACACATTAATTTTTAGGATCTAATTAGAGCCCATGCTACTCTTTACCTTTTCACTTCTTAAAGATAATTTTTTTTTGCCACCATTTATCCTCATTCTTTCTTTTCTTCTTTCCTTTTTTTTTTTTTTTTCTTTTGTAGAAAGGAACAATACACCCTACACAATCATAGCAATCAACTTCTTTCCATGCTTAACCCTTCCTCCTAAACTTCTATTATAATCTAATAATTTTTTTTCCTTTTTTGTTTTTTAAGAAACAAACAATACACCTTACAAAATCATAGCAATCAACTTCTTTCCATGCTCCACCCTTCCCCAATTTTTTTTTTCTTTTGGTGAAAGGTCAAATATTGTATATCACTACAAAAAAAAAAAAAAAATATAAATTGTTCAGTTACAACATCTTCATTTACACTTAAACATTGCATTTGGAAAATTTCAAAACTCTTGCAAAAAATTATTACAATTTATAGGATTTACTTCCTTGGTAGATGAAATATTGCTTCTCGCGTCCTTCTTGATTTTAGCAATAATGGTTGACATGTCTAAACTTTTACCACTGAATCTTCTCATATTTTTTTTTCCCTCTAAATGTGATACAATGTTGCCTTGAAAGATACATTAAGCAGGGTCACTGCACAACTTTTACTTTTGATAGCCTTGATCATCCAACATATTGTAAGGTTTTATGGCTATCCAAGAAGGGGGGGTGGGGTTGAATTGGATATTTAGAATATTAGCTAATTTAAATAATTTTTCTTTATGATTTCTTTATTAGCAATAACAGCAAGATTAAAGATCATAGTAATATCAAAGCATAAGAAAATAAGTCAAATTAGAAAAATTCACACTCAAGAATTTCAGGGTGGTTCGGCACTTTTCACCTACTTCCACCCTCTTCTCCTTCAACTTAAACCAAGTTGAAGTCTGCTTTACTTCAATCAAGGAGAGTACCTCTCCTTCAACTCGCAACTCCTCAAAAGGAGTTATACAGCTCACGGTTACAAAGTTAGGTTTATAAAAACCTTAATACATCAAGCTCATTCCTCAAATATATGATATGGGTGAGGATTTGAGCTTATCAAAGAGCTAATCAAATGTATACAAAGTTAATTCAAGCTCTAATCACGAAAGCCCCAATTTCACAAATCTAGGGTTTCAGATTTACAGAAATCTTTATGTGCAAATAATGTTATAAATATTCTAGCACATACAAAGATCAATCTATCAAATGATATTCACAAGATAACGAGTTTAGGGAATATCATCGAAGATTTCCTTTTCCTTCAAATGTTATCGAACACGATAGCATGAGTAAATCAATGAGGGCTTTTTATCTCTTATGATCAAATCAGCAAGAATATCTCTCAGCCGACCCAAAAAGTTCATCTGAAGCTCCCTTTTATAGCAAATACTCAAATGTTGAACATATTAGGGTTTCGGTTCAAACCTTTTCGAAATCCTTCCATTGAGATTTGATGGATACGACGTTGTACTGCTACAGATGGTGATTTTCCAGCAAAATAGCCATTCTGACACTCAGTCGCCTCAACATTCTTCCCGTTGGAGCCGGCGTCGCAAGAGAGAGATCAAGAGGAGGATAGCTCTAGGTCGGGATATGCAGCTAGGGCTTCAGGCATTTGATCATAAGAGCTTAAGCTCTTATATGCTCAAAACACTGCCATTTTGGATAAGTGAGCTGCGCTGGGCTTCAAACTTTGCGGGCTGAACTCTCTTCACGGGCTTACTTCTCTTTTAATAGCTGGGCTTCAACCTTCACGGGCTGAACTTTCTTCACAGGCCATGCATATAAATAAGTTTCATGTACCCATATATATAGATATATGGTCGGTCCAACGAATATGTATACTCCACTAATCATAAGCTTTTGCTCTTCAAATACACCTATAAGCATATCAATTCCAAGTATCAAAATTCTTTTAACATAACCAATAATATAAATTAATCTATTAATTAAGATATTCATAGAGTAAATCAAATTGGCTTCATATTTGATGTTTGATAATAAAATGTAGGAACCCAGCTACTTTATAATATTATTAATTGATATTATAATTTGCACACCTTTTACTTCCTTTGATTTTTAATATGTGCATACACAATCTCATATATCCAATCATATATTCAAATATATATCTTATATTCACATATATTCAAATAAAATTTTCTCAATCAAAACATACAAAACACATGATTTTCAACAATCTCCCCCTTTTTGATGATGACAAAATTTTCATATTGAATCCAACCAGCTAGCACATGTTACTACTCGGGTGGCATAAGGATTGCATAATCATGTATCACAACAATGTATGAGTGCATAGCTACGGTAAGCATATTCATGTTTACATAGATATTCATCAAGGCAAGTATGTTCATCATAGCAAGTATGTTTATGCACATGATAAGGTGTAAGAGAGTTTATCCCACATTCTGCACTGAAAGTCAAAAATGGAACATACATGTGCTACAATGTACTCTCTCCCCCTTTTTGACATTAGCAAAAAGAACATCACGGTAGAATATAAGTGAGAAAGATGGATAAAAATGAAGAGTATGGTAGCAGAGGTCTGACCTGGTTCAAATGTATAGATGATGCTCCCTCTTAGGATAGGAACCAAATAAAGAACACACAAGCAGAGGGTAGAAAAAAAATAGCTCACAAAGTTTAAGCAATATCATTTAGCAGACACATACCAAGCTCTCTTCAGAGAGTAGAGAACTTTTCATTATCCAATGGTTTAGTAAAAATATCAGCAAGTTGCTGGTCTGTGCTAACAAATTCAATAGAAATGTCTGATTTTTCAACATGGTCGCGAATGAAGTGATGTCTTATTTCTATATGTTTGGTTTTAGAGTGTTGTATGGGAATGTTTAGTTAGATTTATTGCACTGGTATTATCACACTTCAATGGAATCTTAGTAAAATAGAGACCATAATCTTCTAATTGTTGTTTCATCCATAGAATTTGAGCACAACAACTAGCAGCAGCTATGTATTCTGCCTCAGTGGAAGAAAGAGCAACGCTGTTTTATTTCTTGGAGTGCCAAGAAACCAGCATATGTCCTAGAAACTGACATGTACCACTTGTGCTTTTTCTATCTATTTTACAACCAGCATAGTCAGAATCACTAAATACATGTAAATCAAACATAGTATCTTCTGAATACCAAATGCCTAATGTGATTGTATCTTTTAGATACTGAAAGATCCTTTTAACAGCCTTTAAATGTTGTTCTTTAGGATTAGATTGAAACCATGCACATAAACAAACACTGAACATGATGTTTGGCTGAGAAGCAGTTAAATATAGTAAGGAACCAATCATGCCTCTATACATTTTAGAATCAACACCAACTCCAACATTGTCATATGATAAAGATGTAGATGTGCTCATGGGAGTATTTATTGGTTTAGAATCATGCATGTTGTATTTCTTGAGTAATTCCTTGGTATATTTAGTTTGACTTATGAATATTCCTTTAGGTGTTTGTTTAATTTGGAGTCCAAGAAAATAATTTAATTCACCCATTATACTTATCTCAAACTCATGTTTCATAGAATCTGCAAATTGTTCACACATAGCAGAATTTGTAAAACCAAACACAATATCATCAACATAGATTTAAACAATCAAGATCTCTTTTCCTTGTGTCTTAATAAACAATGTATTATCTACCTTTCCTTTTCTAAAATTTGTATTTAATAGAAAGTTACTCAGCTTGTCATACCAAGCTCGTGGGGCTTGTTTTAACCCATATAAAGCTGTAGAAAGCTTAAATACATGATTTGGACATGTGGGATCTTCAAATCCACGTGGTTGTTCTACATAAACCTCTTCCTTAACAATACCATTTAAGAATGCACTTTTTACATCCATTTGAAAAAGTGTAAAGTTCATATAGCAAGCAAAAGCAAGCAGCATTCTGGCTTATACTCTGGCTACGGGAGCAAACGTTTCATCATAGTCAATCCCTTCTTCTTGACTATATCCTTATGCTACCAATCTGGCTTTGTTTTTGGTAATGGTCCCGCACTCATCTAATTTATTTCTGAACACCCATTTGGTTCCTATGACCGAATGGTTTTGTGGTCTTGGAACTAATTTCCAGACTTTGCTCCTTTCAAATTGATTCAGTTCTTCTTGCATAGCAAGAAACCAGCTTTCATCTTCAAGAGCTTCATTTACTTTCTTTGGCTCTATTTGAGATAAGAAAGCTTGATGTTCACATGTGTTATAATATCTAGACCGTGTACTTACATTATTTACTGGATTTCCTAGAATATGTTGTTGATCTACTTCATTTCTCACTCTAGGAAAGGTAAATTCTCTTGAGTCTAACTCCCCCTCAACGGATGCATTTTGTTCAATGGAGTTCGGATCAGAATCATCCTTAAATTTTACATGAATAGACTCTTCAACAACTAGAGTTCTCTTATTGAAAACTCTATATGCTTTGCTAGTCTGAGGGTAGCCGAGGAATATAGCCTCATCACTCTTAGAGTCAAGTTTTTCAAGTGACTCTTTTCCATGATTTAAAACAGAGCATTTACTTCCAAACACATGAAAGTAGGATATATTAGGTTTTTTACCAAATAGTAACTCAAACGGAGTCTTTTTCAGGACTGGTCTTAAGAATGCTCTATTCGAGATGTAGCAAGTTGTACTTACAGCTTCTCCCCAAAAGTGTTTAGGAAGATTGTATTCACACATCATGGTTCTAGCCATTTCTTGGAGTGTCTTATTTTTCCTTTCCACAACACCATTTTGTTGTGGTGTCCTAGGTGCTGAAAAATTATGAGATATGCCATTCTTAGAACAGAATTTCTCAAAAAGGTAATTTTTTAATTCACCACCATGATCTGTCCAAATCTTAACTATGGTAAGATCCTTTTCATTTTGGACCATTTTAGAGAAATCAACAAATTTCTCGAATGCTTCATCTTTCCTAGCAAGTTGATATACCCAGGTATATCTAGTATAATCATCTACTATGACTAAGGCATAATATTTTCCATTCATAGTAGCTGTTCTTAAAGGACCAAACAGATCCATATGTATCAGTTCTAACGGTCTTGAAGTAGACACCGTCAACTTTGGTTTAAAACTACTTTGGGTATGCTTCCCTTTCACACAAGCATCACATAGCTGATCTTTATCAAATGTGAGCTCAGGTAGTCCTCTAACTAAACCATTCTTAGATAGTTTCTCTAATAGTCCTAGACTAGCATGACCAAGTTTCCTATGCCACAACCAAGCATCAACACTTTTATTAACAATCAATCATGTTTGTTCATTTGTTAATTTACTAAGATCAAGCACATATATATTATCTTTTCTTTTCCCAATGATTCTCACATTATTTTCCAAATTTTCAACAAGACAAAGTTCTTTTCCAAATCTGATTTTGAAGTTGTTATCACACAATTGACTTATACTTAATAAATTAAATTTCAATTCATCAACATACAACACATCAAATATGAGAAGGGATTTTGGGTTACCTATGGTGCCTATACCTTTAATTCCTCCTTTGGAGTTATCTCTAAAAGATACGGTACCTCTGGACTTTAACTTAAGTGTTGAGAAGAGCTCCATCATCCCAGTCATATGACGGGAACATCTGCTGTCCAGAATCCACAGTTCTTTGTGCTTTTTCTTGTCTATGTTCCTGCTCATATCTTGCAGAAACAAAAGTTTGAGTTGGAGATCTTGGTACCCTTTTTTCTTTGGGTCCGTGAGTGTTAGTTTCTAATGTATTTTTCATCTTCTTAGGCATCCATACTTTTCTGATCTTGTATGCTCTTCTAAATCTAACTGGACATGTATCAAATGCATGACCAATATATTTACAGTAAGAACATTTATGGTGCAGCGAAAATTCACAGTCTTTATTATCAAAGAAATTTGTAGATGTTTTTGTGTTTTTCAAAGAATTGTATCCTAGACCAGCTTTATTGTATACACCTCTTTGTGATTTTAACATATTATTTAACAAGTTACTACCTTTTGTAAACTTATGTAATAATATATTAGTTTCATCCAGTTTCATTTGAATCTCAAATTTCTCTTTTTCTAACTCCAGAATTTTCATGTTGAGTCTGATTGTGTCTCAATCACATACTCTTTTTGATGCATCATCATGCTTATTTTCTAAATGAGAATAGGTATTAATCAGAGAACATGTATTAGTCTTAACAGAAATATTCTCAAAAGTATTTTCATGCATGCAAGTCATAGATAATGCCATGGCAGGTTTGTCATTTTCAGTTTTAACTTTTGTAGATTTATATTTAGCCTTCATCTTCTTATATTTTTCTTTCATTTTTGTTGCATATTCAACCAAATCAAAAAAGGTAGTCTCAATATCACCACTAAGATTTGTTTATGGTTCAGAGTCACTTACCTCGAGTTCTTCTTCTATTGTTGCATTTGTGGTTAAGCAGAGATGAGCAACTTCTTCTTGTTCTTCTTCATCTAATGAGGAGCTCTCATCATCCCGGGCAGCAATCATTGCCTTTTTCTTTCCTTTATCATTCTTCTTCTTGAGTGAAGGGCAATCGGCTTTGATATGTCCAGGTTTTCTACACTCATAACATAAGTTATCCCTAGATTCATATGTCTCATTTCTTCTAGGTTGTCCTTTATTTCTTCCTAGACCCTTTTTGAGATATTTTCTGAATCTTCTAGCTATAAGAGCAATCTCATCATTTTCGGACTAAACCTCTTCAATCTTTTCTATTTCTACTTTTAGAGCAAGTGACCTTCTATTCTCTTTTTCTTTTACTCTCATAATTAATTACATTTCATGAGTCTTTAGTGATCCTAGTAGATCATCTAAGGTTAGACTATCTAGATCATGTGCTTCTTCTATGGCCATTTTCTTAGGATCCCAGCTCTCGGGTAGAGATACTAGCATTTTTCTAACCATTTCTTCATTTGTGTAAGTCTTACCTAGCAACCTAAGTTCAGATATTATTTTTGTAAATCTACCAAACATGTCATTAATAGTTTCAGATTCAAGCATAGTAAACAATTCATAGTCGTGAGTGAGCATGGTTACCTTAGATGACTTAACCTTCTTTGTACCTTTGAATATAACTTCTAATTTGTCCCATATTTCCTTGCTGGTGAGGCAAGATGAAACCTTATTGAATTCATGAGCTTTCAGCCCACTATAAATCATGTTCATAGCCTTAGCATTTATTCCCATGATTTTAGCTTCATTTTTACTCCATTCATCAGTTTCGGGTAAAGTAGTACCCTTTTTGGTTAAGCAGAGATGAGCAACTTCTTCTTGTTCTTCTTCATCTAATGAGGAGCTCTCATCATCCCGGGCAGCAATCATTGCCTTTTTCTTTCCTTTATCATTCTTCTTCTTGAGTGAAGGGCAATCGGCTTTGATATGTCCAGGTTTTCTACACTCATAACATAAGTTATCCCTAGATTCATATGTCTCATTTCTTCTAGGTTGTCCTTTATTTCTTCCTAGACCCTTTTTGAGATATTTTCTGAATCTTCTAGCTATAAGAGCAATCTCATCATTTTCGGACTAAACCTCTTCAATCTTTTCTATTTCTACTTTTAGAGCAAGTGACCTTCTATTCTCTTTTTCTTTTACTCTCATAATTAATTACATTTCATGAGTCTTTAGTGATCCTAGTAGATCATCTAAGGTTAGACTATCTAGATCATGTGCTTCTTCTATGGCCATTTTCTTAGGATCCCAGCTCTCGGGTAGAGATACTAGCATTTTTCTAACCATTTCTTCATTTGTGTAAGTCTTACCTAGCAACCTAAGTTCAGATATTATTTTTGTAAATCTACCAAACATGTCATTAATAGTTTCAGATTCAAGCATAGTAAACAATTCATAGTCGTGAGTGAGCATGGTTACCTTAGATGACTTAACCTTCTTTGTACCTTTGAATATAACTTCTAATTTGTCCCATATTTCCTTGCTGGTGAGGCAAGATGAAACCTTATTGAATTCATGAGCTTTCAGCCCACTATAAATCATGTTCATAGCCTTAGCATTTATTCCCATGATTTTAGCTTCATTTTTACTCCATTCATCAGTTTCGGGTAAAGTAGTACCCTTTTTGATTATCTACCAAGCTTCAGGGTCTTGACCGACAATGAAGACTTGCATGAGTTGCTTCCAATGTCTATAATTTATCCCATCAAACAAAGGTGGTTTATTATACCCCGTAATAGCTACTCCTTTCTCCATAGCCATGTAAGTGGATCTACTCTAGGATATTAAGCCTTTAAATCAAAGAACCTGGCTCTAGATGCCAATTGTAAGGTTTTATGGTTATCCAAGAAGGGGGGGTTGAATTGGATATTTAGAATATTAGCTAATTTAAATAATTTTTCTTTATGATTTCTTTCTTAGCAATAACAGCAAGATTAAAGATCACAGTAATATCAAAGCATAAGAAAATAAGTCAGATTAGAAAAATTCACACTCAAGAATTTCACGGTGGTTCGGCACTTTTCACCTACTTCCACCCTCTTCTCCTTAAACTTAAACCAAGTTGAAGTCTGCTTTACTTCAATCAAGGAAAGCACCTTTCCTTCAACCTGCAACTCCTCAAAAGGAGTTATACAGATCACGGTTACAGAGTTAGGTTTATAAAAACCTTAATACATCAAGCTCATTCCTCAAATATATGATATAGGTGAGGACTTGAGCTTATCAAAGAGCTAATTGAATGTATACAGAGTTAATTCAAGCTCTAATCACGAAAGCCCCAATTTCACAAATCTAGGGTTTCAGATTTACAAAAATCTTTATGTGCAAATAATGTTATAAATATTCTAGTACATACAAAGATCAATCTATCAAATGATATTCACAAGATAATGTGTTTAGGGAATATCACCGAAGATTTCCTTTTCCTTCAAATGTTACCAAACACGACAGCAAGAGCAAATTAATGAGGGCTTTTTATCTCTTATGATCAAATCAGCAAGAATATCTCTTAGCTGACCCAAAAAGTTCATCCAAAGCTCCCTTTTATAACAGATACTCAAACATTGAACATATTAGGGTTTCGGTTCAAACCTTTTCGAAATCCTTCTGTTGAGATTTGATGGATACGACGATGTATTGCTGCAGATAGTGATTTTCCAGCAAAATAGCCGTTCCAGCACTCAGTCGCCTCAACATTCTTCCTGTTGGAGCTGGCGTCGCAAGAGAGAGATCGAGAGGAGGAGGATAGCTCTAGGTCAAGATATGCAGCTAGGGCTTCAAGCGTTCGATCATAAGAGCTTAAGCTCTTATCTACTCAAGATGTTGCCGTTTTGGATAAGTGAGCTGCACTGGGCTTCAAACTTTGCGGGCTGAACTCTCTTCATGGGCCATGCATATAAATAAGTTTCATGTACCCATATATATAGATATATGGTCGGTCCAACGAATATGTATATTCCACTTATCATAAGCTTTTGCTCTTCAAATACACCTATAAGCATATCAATTCCAAGTATCAAAATTCTTTTAACATAACCAATAATATAAATTAATCTATTAATTAAGATATTCATAGAGTAAATCAAATTGGCTTCATATTTAATGTTTGATAATAAAATGTAGGAACCTGGCTACTTTATAATATCGTTAATTGTTATTATAATTTGCACACCTTTTATTTCCTTTGATTTTTAATATGTGCACACACAATCTCATGTATCCAATCATATATTAAAATATATATCTTATATTCACATATATTCAAATAAATTTTTCTCAATCAAAACATTCAAAACACATGATTTTCAACACATATTTCAACTCTCCATTGTTTAATTCTTTGAGTTAAGCCACTTATACCCAACAGAGCCTCCCAGATGTAATTTATGAACTTGTATTTAAAAAATAAATGTTCTTGTGATTATTTTTGTTCTTGGCAAAGATTGCATCGTAGGTCCATTGAGTTATTCCATATAGCCACATGATCTGTTGTGGTTAGTTTGCCTTAAACAATGATCTAACATATAAAATTATGCTTTGGTACTCCTTTCCATACTAGTCTTGCCCATTCAGTTTCTTCTCTACTTTCTTTTAATGTTGTATAAGTTTGGGAAATAGTATACTCTAATCCTATGACTAGTTATGCAAGTTCTCTTCTTGTAAAATATTCCTCCAACTCTAAGCTAGTGATCCTTTCATCTTAACTTCTAAAAAACACTCCTTCCTTTCAATTTTTTTTTTTTTTTTTTATCATCCATCTAACCCATAAAGAGTTTGAGTTATTATGCATAAGAGACCATAAGAGTTTTCTAGCTATCACCTTATTCCAATTATGAATGTCTATCAATCGTAGTCCTCCAAAAATTTTAGGATAACAAACTTCTTTCCATGCTACTTTTGCTACACATCATCCAGTAGATTTACCTACCCAAAGGAAAAATCTAATCTTTTTTTCAATTTCATAAAGTGTTTGTTTTGGCAATAGAAATTTTCAGCATTGATGTTTGCAAGGAGAAAAAACACTTTTTGCTAGTTGCAATCTCCCCTATAGCTAATATGCTTAGACTCCCAACCTTCAATTCTCCTCAATATCTTATTTGTCTAAATTGCATAATCTACATTGGAGAGTCTCTTGGTAATCAATGGAACTCCTAAGTACTATAGGAAGTTGGCCTTCTTAGATAAGGACATGATCAAGTATTTAAGCATTCTCTTATTCAAACAAGTTTGAGAAGAAAATTTGACATTTCTGTGGATGCATCTTCAAACCTGTGATTTGCTCAAAATCTTGCATAGCATCTAGTAAACACAACATAGATTCAATATCTTCATGAGCAAACAAGAAAAGGCCATTAGCAAAACTTATACGAGTGATATTTTCTTTAGAGCATTTCTAGTGATATTTAAACCTTCTAGAAGATATTTTCTTATGTAGAATTCTATCAAGAATCTCCATCATAATAACAAAGAGAAAAGGTGAGAAGGCATCTCCTTGTCTAAGTCCCTTTGCCCTTTTAAAAAAACGTATAGGAGAGCCATTTATGTTTATAAAATATCCAACAATAGTAATACAAATTTCAATCCAAAATTTAAATTTTTCTAGAAACTTCAAAACTTTCAATGTATTTAAGATTGCATTCCAGTCTACTATATCATATGCTTTCATGATATGAACCTTAATAGCCACCCTTTTCCCATGAGTATCCTTGTAATAATTGTGCATTAGCTTTCGGCATAGTAATATGTTTTCTTTAATGTTTCTACTTGGCATAAAAGTTGTTTGGCAAGGATGTATGAAATGAGGCAAAGCTTTGCTTAATCTTTCTAACACTATTTTAGAGATGATCTTATATAGCACATTGCAATAGGAAATAGGTCTAAAATCTTTCATATTAGTAGCATTTATTTTTTTGAGGACAAGGGAGATAGCCATAGAATTTATGCTTCAAAGTAGTTGTTGCTTCTAGAAAAAATCTATAACTACTTCTTCTACCTCACTCCCTATTATACTCCAAGCTTTTTTGAAAAAGAAATTGTTGTATCCATTAGGACTTGGGGCTTTGTAATCACCAATAGTGTTAAGCAATTTTCGTATATCTTCCCCTTGAACCTCTACTATAAGGCTTCTCTTTATTTTTTCTGAAATTTTAATTGGGAATAGCTCTCTTAATTTTCCTTATGATAATTGAAGTTGATTTGTTCTCCCTAGAAAATTTTGATAGTAGCTTAAAATCTTGTTCCTAATCTCCTTATAATCTTCAATAAGTTTTCCATTATCTATTTCCATCCTAACAATGTGATTTTTTGCTCTCCTCTACATCATGCTCCTGAAAAAACTTTACTATTACAGTTTCCCCCTTTTAGCCAATTATTCCTTGATTTCTACTTAAGAAGAATTTCTTCATGCTTGCTATGTATTATTAACATTTCTAACCATTCACTTGCTTCTTTAGATAATTAGGTATTTGAAGGGTCATTAAAGAGCCGTTGTTATGCAATTTGCAACTACTTCCTTGCTATCTTTGTTTTCCTTGGTAATTCTCCAAATTCCTCTTTATTGAGCTTCCTTAGTTCTTTTTTCATTTCCTTAAACTTTGTCACTATTTTATACATTGTTGTGCCTTTAACCCTTAGTTGCTAGATATTCTTCACAATTGTCACAAAATGAGAGCTTGAGTTCCAAAAGTTGAAAATCTAAAAGCACTTCTCTGTCTTGGTCTATTAGTGCTAACATTCATATTGCAAGGACTATAATCTGACAAGCTAGGAGTACTAAATTCAATAAAGAAATCCACATACCTTTGCAGCCATTTAGTGTTTACCAAACATTTGTCCAATTTACTAACTTTGAACCCTACTCCCTTATCTTTGTTTGTCCATGATAGAAAAGGTCCTATAAAATTTGGTTCTATAAGGTTTGCATCATTTATGAACTTGTTGTAATCTTCTATTCCTTTTACCCATCTGCCAGCCATACTAACTCTTTCATCTAGATTTCTTACTATATTGAAATCTCCTACAAGTAACCATGGAGTATCCTTCGCATAATTGTTATAACATTGTGTAAGGTTGCTCCATAGATCCTTTAGTTCATCTACTACATTTTGTACATAGATTGCACATAAGTACCATACTTCTTACCCCTTTTCCACTCCATAATTCACTACCTATTTGGAGCTACTGATCATTGTGATGTTGAGATGTGGCTTCTTCCATACAATTCAAATCCTTCCATTTTCATTATTCTATAATTATGGACAAATCCCCGTTGAGGGAAAAGAGAATCTATCACCCATTATGCCTTATCTTCTTTTATTTTATGTTCTAACAAGATGACAATATTAGCTTTTGCATTCTTGATAACATTTGGTAACTCCTTTTGTTTAGGGCTTTTATTCATGCCTTTTACATTCCATGAGAATATGATCATTTGTTTGATAATGATATAATTTTTTATGCTCCCAAACTTCTATTATGCTCTAATAATGTTTTATCCTAAAAATTAACATGTTCATGGGTGTTGGATAATGGTATAATTTGGTAAAAGCTAAGATACAAATATGTTGGTGTCAATGAAAAATTGTATAAGAATTAAGGCTTAATGGGGTGACCAATAATAAATAAATAGGGCTGGCTTGAAAGGCTCAATCATCTAGAAATGACTAAATCATTTTCTCAATTAAATGTAGCCAAGGATATCACCTCGAGAGAAAATCAAACAAATTCTAAGATTCTCGTGAGATCTAAGAAAATCACATATTTCACATGAATTTTCTCTTAAGGTACATAACTTAAAAATTAAGGAATTTTAGTATTCAATAGGTGGATCAACATAATTAAAATCACACTTAACTCACCTTTTACTGCAAGTTTGAATTTTTTTTAAATTTCTTTAAGAATCAACAAGAATTTACAACAAGGGATGCAATTCCACTCCTAAACTTAAATGAAGCAATGTCCTTAATGGAAAAAAAAAACAATGGAGAAAAAGGAACAAGAAAATTCTCCTTTGTAGGATGTGTTTATGGATAGCCTTAATGACAAAACTTTAAAAAGGTACTTCCTCGAGAAAGAAACTTGATTTGGAGAAAATAGAGAAAAATAGAGAAAATAGTGATGGTTAGGTAGTTCTTGATTTTAAGAATACACCTTTCATAAAAAAATCAAAAAATGAAAAAGTGAACCAATGAAGAAACATAATGAAAATGCTTGGATTGCCTCCCAAGAAGTGCTTACTTTATAGTTATTAGCCAAATTATCTCAAATGCTATTACTTATAGAGGATGAAGTTCAATGGATATTTTATGCGTATTGTATCCACCTTTAAAGTAATAAATTATGTCAAGAAGTGAAAATGACATCTAGGTGATGGTGGAATCTAACATCTATTGACTAATAACATTTCACTAATACAAACATAAAAGTAATCACATAATGTTGCAATAACTAGGAACTCTGATATAAACATAAATTATACTTGCTAACTTATTCAATATGAAATGATTTGAACAAGTATTCAACTCAACAAGTTCTAAATCTTAGCATACTGCTCTAGGCTAAATTTTGCTCCTAAATGTGAATAACAACCTCTAGCATTCCATGCTAACCATAGTCAAACCACAATAAGCCATTCATCTCTTAAAAGAAAGAAAATAAGAATTTAAGAAAAATGCATCACATGTAACCCATTCTTATATAACTAGGTCAAGCTTGACCATTAGTTTCTTTGACCATAAAAACTAAGTGGAAGATAATGCTATGGACTCCAAATCCACTACATGCATAATTTTCCAATGAAAATAGACATTAAGAATGGATTAGGCAACACCCTCCTTCCTAGCAACAAAATATTGTTGATAAAAAAATTCAAACCTTGTGATTGCTAACCCCAAAAAGGGCTAATGTCTATCTATGAAATAGTTGTCAAGCCTTTAAGACCTTCATAAATGATAAATTCTAGTAGAGACCACTATAAAAAAAATATAACTTAAGCAAAATAGTAATAATTACAAAAGGAAACAAAATCTAAGAAAATAGCACACAACTTAGGGAAATTGAGCTAATTAGCTAAAAAAATTTGTTATCATATTTAGATGGTTTCAAATTAATACAAATTCAAATGAAGAGATGAAGCACTACTTTTTAAAGGAAATTGTATAACAAAAAGAAAAGCAAACACATATAATATATGGGTAAAGTTTGCTAGCTCTATCATATGTAAAAGGAACTATTGTAAACAAGAAAATAAAAATAAGAACATAAGTAGAAGAGAAGTGGAAGCATAGACATGAGCTGTAGTAAATATGGCATTAAGATTAAGTAAGATAGAACAACATTGATTGTTTGAGATGACTCAATCTTTACTTCAAGCTTCTCAACTTTACTCAATTTATCAATAAGATAGCTATATGCATTGATTAACACATTGTAGCTCACAACATTAGGTTCATAACTTTTGCTAGCCATGAAATCAAAAAGCTCCTTCATATCATCCAATGTGCTTGCATTAAAAAGACTAGCCAATGGTGCATTATACGTTACAATCTTTGGCCTAAATCCACAACCATCATTTTCCCAAAAGTATTCATTGCTCTTATTTTTTATTCTTGCAATATTCGATTATTAAACCTTACACCATTAGGTTCATGCCCTTTACTTACTAATCAAATAGTTCCCTTGCATCATCAAGTCCACCCACCAAGTAGAATCCAATCATCATTGTGCTATATGTAAACATGTAAGCATTCTTACCTCTTTGAATCATCAATTCTAACGACTCATTTGCTTTTCTTATCTTTCCCACTTTGCATAACATATCTATCAACAAAGCAAACATTTGTGGATATCCCATTACTCGTCATTTTCAAGAAAAGTTCTTTCACCTTGTTCACATATCCATGCTTACAATCAATGATAATACCATAGCAAATTACATCAAGCTTACACTTCAATCAAATTCACCATTCACCATGTCTTTGTGTAACTAAAGTGCAACCATTGTGTTGCCTACTTAGGACAAACCCTTTAATAAGATCCTAAATTTTATAACATCAGGACTACAAGACAACTTGTCAATTCTCATGAACAACCCAAGGCCCTCATCAACTTTATCCATCTTATACAAACGATTAATCATAGATGTATAACATACAATATTTGGAATACAACCCAATTTCTCCATTTTCATAAACAATTGGAGGGCTAAATTAACTCTATCCATATTACACAAACCATCTATGAAGACATTGAACACCACCTTATTAGGTCAAACATCTTGATCCACCATCTCGTAAAGCCAACATTGCACCTTCTCCAAGCTACCCCTATGACATAAACCATGTATTATAGTGGTATAAACGACCACATTTAGGGATATTCCCTTACTCCTCATTTCCAAAAAAAAATTCTTTCACCTTGTTCACATATCTGCACTTAAAAAGTAAATCCATGATGATACCATAACAAACCACATCAAGCTTACACTTCAAAAAAATCAACCCTTTGCTATGTCTTCATGTAATTGAACTGCAACCATTGCATTATCCACTTAACACAAAACCCTTACCAAGATACCAAACGTACAAACATCAAGACTATAACCCAATATCCCCATTTTTATAAAGAACCCAAAAGCCTCATCAACTATGTCCACCTTACACAAACCATCTATCAACACATTGAATGTCACCTTATCAAGTCAAACATGTAAGGTTTAATGGCTAACCAAGAAGGGAGGGGGGTTGAATTGGTTATCTGGGTTTCTTTGTTCCTATTTCCAAATTCAATCAGTTGTTAATAACAAACATTCAAACATATAGACAAAAACAAAAAAGCACACAATTTTACACGGTGGTTTGGCCCTTGTCACCTACTTCCACCCTCATCTCCTTCAACACAACTGGTTAAAGTCTACTTTACTTCAAAGCTAGGAGATTAACTTCTCTTACACTTTCCAACTCCTCTTCAAGGAGTTAGCTTATCCATGGTTACAATAAATAGGTTGAACCAACCTTAATACAATAGTAAGTCCTAAAATGTGTAATGTTTGTGAGGAATATTGCTAATAAGTGAGCTAATTGAAGATATGCAAACTCAATTCAAGCTCTAATCATGAAACCCCCAATTATATCAAAGTTAGGGTTTTGGATTTACAAAGGAGTTTATGTGTAAATGATAATATAAGCTTAATCAGCACATAAACGCTCTAATCTAACAGTGAATATTCACAAGAATATCAAAGTGAGAGAATATCACTAAAGATTATGAACTTTTTGTACAGATCTATAGAGAATGCCATGAATGTGTAAGCTTTGATTTTTCTCAATCTTCATATCAGATTTTCATCCAAAGGCAGCAAACAACTCAAAAGCATCTCTTTTATAGAAGATATGAAGCCAAATTAGCTTTTCTAGGGTTTTTGTTCAAACCTGAGAAGCCAGTTGTGAATAATCCCATTGAGACGTGACAGAAGCTCCATTAGATAGCAATACAGATAGCAATTGATCATTCTCATAGCTATTATGACATTTCTATCACTTCAGAATTCTTCTCGTTGAAGAATTGGCGACAGTGAGAGTGAGGCGAACGAGAAAAGGCGCTTAGCTTCTCAGTAACCCTTTTAGGGTTCAAGTGATTCTTCACACTGTGAAGGCTTAAGGTAATTCTCCTTAAATGAAATGACATCATAACCAGTTAATTACACAAGCTTAGCTTACTCCCAAAAGCTTAATCCAAATGAATAGTTACCTTCATTTAAGCATGGACCAGCTAAGTAAAAATCAATCATCATCATCTTGATTTTTGGTCTTCATGGTACAATTCTTAATTCACATGTACCTATAATTGCATAAATCCAAGTATCAATTTTCCTTTAAATATTTAAACATTTCTTTGGCCTTATAGAAAATTTTTTAAGGTATTGTATGAGGTCAATTTATGAAGGAATGTAGGAACCTGACTACTTTATAATATCATTTATTGATATTATAATTTGCACACCTTTTACCTCCTTGATGTTTAATATTGCACATAATCATATGAAACAAAACATTTTTACAAACATTATATGCAACCAACATTTTGTCACAATAAAACATACCTTTTTCCAACAATCCCCTCTTTTTTATGATGACAAAATTTGCAAAGTTTAAGCATATAATAGCACATGTTATCAATCGAATGATCATAATTTGCATTTCAAGATATGGCATGTTCATATGTCAATATCATGTGTTTCATTTATCATGGCAGCCATCATAAAGAGATATGTGCATTTTCAAACATCATGTAAGAAACATTATCCCACTTTCAGCACTATAAGTTAGAAATGGAAAATTCATGTGCTAAATACTATCTTCCATGCTCCATCTTTGTTATCTATCTTTGTTATCTTTCTCCCCTTTTTTGTCATAAGCAAAAAAAAAAAAAAAAATGATAGATAGACATCATAGGTGAAATGATAAGTAGTAGAATTAAAGGCTACGAGATAGTGCAGGAAGATTTACTTGATCAGAAGACTCGGATACATAGTGCTCCCTCTCAAAGTAAGAGCTCGGATGGACAAATAAAAATGTAGAGTAAAGTAGAACATAGCACATTCAAGAATTATATGCAAGTAGGGACATGCCAAGCTCTCTTCGAAGAGTATAAAATCTTTCTTTGTCTAATGGTTTGGTGAAAATATCAGCTAATTGCTTATTAGGACGCACAAATTCAAGAGTAATGTCATGTTTCTGCACATGGTCTCTAATAAAGTGATGCCAAATTTCAATATGCTTGGTTTTGGAGTGCTGTATAGGGTTCTTTGTCAAATTTATAGCACTAGTGTTATCACATTTTAATGGAACATTTGAAGAGTTAATGCCATAATTTTCTAATTGTTATTTCATCCACAGAATTTGAGCACAACAGCTAGCAGCAGTAATATATTTAGCCTCAGTAGAGGATAATGCTACACTATTTTGCTTTTTAAAGTACCAAGAAACAAGCATGTTCTCAAGGAAGTGGCAAGCACCACTTGTGCTTTTCCTATCTATTTTGTATCTAGCATAATCAAAATCATTAAAACCATGGAGATCTAAAGTTGTATCTCTAGAATACCAAATTCCTAGATTGACGGTTTCTTTTAAGTATCTAAATATTCTCTTAACCACAGTCAAGTGTTGTTCTTTAGGATTAGATTGATATCTAGCACACAAGCACACACTAAACATGATATCAGGCTAAGAAGCAGTCAAGTATAGCAAAGAGCCAATCATCCCTTTATAAAGTTTTGAATCTACACTAATTCCTTGTTTATCATGTGATAGAGATGTGGATGCACTCATAGGAGTGTCTATCAATTTAGCATAATGCATTTTGAATTTCTTGAGCAGTTCATTTGTATACTTAGTTTGATTTATAAAGATTCCTTTACTAGTTTGCTTGATTTGCAAACCTAAAAAGTAAGTTAACTCACCCATCAAACTTATCTCAAATTCATGTTGCATAAAATTAGCAAATTGTTCACACATAATAGAATTTGTGGAACCAAACACAATATCATCAACATATATTTGAACAATCAAGATATCTTTTCCTTGTGATTTAATGAACAAAGTATTGTCTACTTTACCTTTTCTAAAACCAGTTTTAATTAGAAAAGTACTTAATTTGTCGTACTAGGCCCATGGGGCTTGTTTAAGTCCATATAAAGCTTTGGAAAGCTTGAATACATGATTTGTGTTAGGTTTTATGGCTATCCAAGAAAGGGGGGTTGAATTGGATATTTAGAAACTTAGCTAATTTAAATATTTCTTCTTTTTGATTTCTTGCTTAGTGATCTCAATAAGGTTAACTATCACAATAATATCGAAGCATAAGAATATAAATCAGAACAGAAAAATCACACTCAAGAATTTCACGGTGGTTTGGCACTTTTCACCTACTTCCACCCTCTTCTCCTTCAACTTAAACCAAGTTGAAGTCTACTTTACTTTAAACTAGAAGAGCACCTCTCCTTCACCCCACAACTCCTCAAAAGGAGTTATACAGCTCACAGTTACAGAGTTAGGTTTATAAAAACCTTAATACATCAAGCTAATTCCTCGAATATATGATATGAGTGAGGATTTAAGCTTATCAGAGAGCTAATTGAATGTATACAGAATTCATTCAAGCTCTAATCACAAAATCCCCAAATTTCACAAATCTAGGATTTCGGATTTACAATGATCTTTATGTGCAAATAATGTTTCAGATAATCTAACACATACAAAGATCAATCTATCAGATGATATTCACAAGATAACGAATTTAGGAAATATCACCGAAGATTTTCTTTTTCTTCAAGGATTGAAGAACACAGCAGTAAGAACAAATCAATGAGGGCTTCAATCTCTTTTTATCAAATCAGCAAGAATATATCTCAGCAAGCACAAAATACTCATCCGAAGCTCCCTTTTATAGCAGATATTCAAACCTTGAACACGTTAGGGTTTCAGTTCAAACCTTTTTGAACTTTTTCCGTTGAGATTTGATAGACACGACATCATACAGCTGCAGATCGTGATTTTTCAGCAAAATAGCCATTTTGACACTCAGTCGTCTCATCATTCTTCCCATTGGAGTCGGCGTCGGGAAAGAGATCGAGAGGAGGAAGGTAACTTTAGTCGAGTGTGCGGCTAGGGCTTCATACGCTTTCAATCATAAGAGCTTACGCTCTTATTTGCTCAAGATGTTGTGGTTTTGTATAAGTGAAAGGCACTGGGCTTCAACTTCATGGGCTCCAGCCTCACTTCTCACGGGCTCCAGTTTTGCAGGCTGCACTTTCTCAGGCCTTAGCTTCACGGGCTCTAGATATATATATGTATATATATACATATATATATATATATATATATATGTTTCATGTACCCATATATATAGATATATGGTCGGTCCAATGAAGATGTGTACTCCAATATAACAAGCCTTTGCTTTTCAAATGTACCTATAAGTACACCAATTCCAAGTATCAAATTTCTTTAATATAAAAAATAATATGAATTGAGCTACTAATTAAATATGCATAGAATAAATTAAATTGACTTCATATTTGGTGTTTGATAATAAAATGTAGGAACCCGGCTACTTTATAATATCGTTAATTGATATTATAATTTGCACACCTTTTACTTCCTTTGATTTTTAATATGTGCACACAAGTTTATATATTCAACATATATCCAAATATATATATATTTAGCCATAACAAAATTTTTCTCAATCAAAACATACAAACACATGATTTTCAACATTTGGACAAGTTGGATCTTCAAATCCAAGTGGTTGTTCAACATATACTTCTTCTTTTATAATACCATTCAGAAATGCACTCTTTATATCCATTTGAAAAAGAGTAAAGTTCATACAACAAGCAAAAGCTAGCAACATTCAGATTGCTTCTAATTTAGCTACCAGTGCAAAAGTTTCATCATAGTCAATTCCTTCTTCTTGACTATATTCTTATGCAACCAATCTAGCCTTATTTCAAGTTATGATTCCATTTTCATCTAGCTTATTTCTATACACCCATTTTGTACCAATTACTGGGTGATTGTGTGGTCTAGGAACTAGGTTCCAGACTTTGCTCCTTTCAAACTGATTAGTACTTCTTGCATAGCAAGAAACTAGTTTTCATCTTCAAGGGCCTCTTCTATTTTCTTTAGCTCAAGTTGAGATAAGAAAGCTTGATGTTCACATGTGTTGTGATATCTAGATCTTGTGCTTACTCTATTTGTAAGATCTCCTAAGATATGTAGTTGATCTACCTCATTTCTAACTTTAGGGAAAAAAGAATCTCTTGTATCTAACCCCCCTAAACTCTACGTACACTTCTATCATTGTATCCTTGTTCATTTGAACTCAAATCAAAATCATCTTCAAATTGTACATGAATAGATTCTTCTACCACTAGAGTTCTTTTATTGAAAACTCTATATGCTTTGTTAGTATGAGAGTAACCTAGAAATTTGCCCTCATCACTCTTGAAATCTAACTTCCCAAATGACTCTTTACTGTGATTTAATATAAAACATTTACTTCCAAACACATAAAAGTATGAAATGTTAGGTTTCTTACCAAAGAATAATTCAAATGGAGTCTTTTTCAAGATTGGTCTTAAGAATGATCAATTTGAAATATAACAAGCTGTACTTACAGCTTCTCCTAAAAAATGTTTGAAAAGGTTATATTCACACATCATAGTCCTGGCCATTTCTTGGAGTGTCTTATTTTTTCTTTCTACAACACCATTTTGTTATGGTGTTCTAAGGGCTAAAAAATTATGGGAAATACCATTCTTGGAGCAAAATTTCTCAGATAGGTGGTTGTCAAACTCACCACCATGATCTATCCTAATCTTAATTATAGTGAGATCTTTTTCATTTTGAATCATTTTAGAGAAATCAACAAATTTCTCAAATGCTTCATCTTTCCTAGCAAGTAGATATACCTATGTATATCTTGTATAATCATCTACTATGACTAAGGCATAATATTTACCACTTATGGTAGCCGTTCTCAAAGGACTAGACAGATCCATATGTATGAGTTCTAAAGGTCTTGATGTAGACACAATTTGCTTTGGTTTAAAGCTACTTTGTGTGTGTTTACCCTTTGCACATGCATCACACAATTTCTTTTTATCAAAATTTAGTTTAGGTAATCCCCTAACTAAACCATTCTTGCATAGTTTTTCTATCAACCCTAAACTAGCATGTCCAAGTTGTTGGAAAATAAAGGTTTTGTTGTGACAAAATTTATTTGTGAATTATTTATTGAAAAATGTTCTTCATTTGTGCAAAAGAAAATCATAGGAAGTAAAAGGTGTACAAATTATAATATCAATTAATGGTATTATAAAGTAGTCGGGTTCCTACATTTATTTATAAAACATCTTTGTGAAGTGACCTTGAGAAATATTTTGTATGAAGTAATGTTTTTGTTTGCACAAATAAGTAATGATAGAATATATTTGAATATATTCAAAGAGAAATGATACTTGCACTTATATATTTGTAGGTACATATTAAAAGGGGGGCAAAGATCATATTACAAAGTGATCATATAAGGATTAGACTGAGCTGTGTAAATTCGCTGGCCTAAGCTTCACTAGCTCAAGTTGCACTAGCCCAAGCTGCACTGATTTGCTAGCTACAAGCTACATTGGACCGAGCCGCACTGGACCAAGCTATACTGGCTCGAGCTGCACTAGCCTAAGCTGCACTAATCTATTGGCCGCAAGCTGCATTGGACTGAGCTGCACTGGACCAAGCTATATTGGCCCAAGCTACACTGATTTGTTGACCGCGAGCTGGAGTATTCTGTTGGACTGAGCTGCACTTGCTTGAGCCTATCTAATGAGACAAAGTAAAACGCTGCTATTTCACTTAATGTTAAGAGCAAAAGGCTCCTAATCGAACAAACACTTTGAGAAGCCCTAGCTCCTCTTGCTGACTCATTCTCTTGTCTCTGTCTTTGTCACCGACACTCCAACGGGAAGAATCTCGAGGTGATCGATCTATCAAAACGGGTATTTCTTGCATTAATCATCTTTTCTACTGTTGAATGATTGAAATCACATCATTTATCAACGGGAAGTTCTCAACAGGTAGTTCAGGTTTGAATCAAAACCCTAGAATGCTTGAAGTTGTTAAATCTTCTATAAAAAGGCATTTTTTGAGAATCTTTAGAGCTTTTGCACATACTACATTTGAGAAGAATCATATACATACTGAAATCGTGCAAGAAATCACAATACTGACTGATTACTTTATCAAATTTTGAAGCTACTTTGTATTTTTGGTGATATTCCTTCAAATCAATATTCTTATGAATATTCACTGATTAGATTGAGTTGTTTATGTGCTGATTGAGTCTTGATTATTATATGCACATAAACTTCTTTGTAAATCTGAAACCCTAACTCTATGAAAATTGGGGGTTTCATGATTAGAGCTTGAATTGAGCTTTTATATCTTCAATTAGCTCTTTGGGAAGCATTATTCCTCACATACAATATACACTTAAGGGTTTTCTTAATGTACTAAGGTTGGTTCAACCTAAATCTTGTAACCGTGGATAATTTGACTCCTTGTTGAGGAGTTGTGAAGCTTAGGAGAGGATTTCTCCTAGCTTGTAGTAAAGGAGACTTCAATTAGTTGGATTGAAGAAGAAGAGGGTCGACGTAGGGCTTAAGGATTGAGTGCTGAACCACCATGGTAAACTTGGTGTTTCTCTTCCGTTATCTTGTTTGGATTTAACTTGCTGAATGTGTTATCTGTCCAGCCATTAATCTGTCATTGATTTGCTGCCTTATCCGTGAGATAGTTTTGCTATTTTACAACTTATTTGTGTGGCATTTACTTGTTATTTTCTTATCATATTAATGTGAAATTGTGTTGAAAGCTAAAAGCATTTTAGATAGCAAAAATTGTATTCATCTCTTGACTTAAAAAATTCAACCCCCCTTTCTTGTTGAGTCATAAAACCCAACACAAGTTTTCTGTGCCACAGCCAAGCATCAACATTACAATTCACAATCAAACATGCATGTTCATTTGTTAATTTACTAAGATTAAGCACATAAATATTATATTTTCTTTTTCCAACAATTTTCATATTATTTTCAACATTTTCAACAAGACAAAATTCTTTTCCAAATCTAATTTTGAAGTCATTATCACACAACTAACTTATGCTTAACAAGTTAAACTTCAACTCATCAACATACAATACATTAAATATAAGAAGGGTTGTCAGGTTACCTATGGTGCCTATACCCCTGATTCTTCCTTTAGAGTTATATCAAAAAGACATAGTGCCTCTAGACCTTAACTCAAGTGTTAAGAAGAGCTCCATCGTCCTAGTCATATGTCGGGAACACCCACTGTCCAGAATCCATAACTTTTTGCATTTCTTGTTGTCTATATTCACACTCAAGGCTTGCAAAAACAAAAATGATTGTTGAAGTATTTAGTACCCTTTTTTCTTTGGGTTTGTGAATGTTAGTTGTCTTTAAGCTAGCTATATCTTTAGGCATCCAAACCTTTTTGACAATATATGAATTTCTTAGTCTAATGGAACATGTATCAAAAGAATGACCAATATAATTGCAATATGAACATTTATTGTTGGAAAAAGGTATGTTTTGTTGTTACAAAATGTTGGTTGCATATAATGTTTGTAAAAATGATTTTCTCATATGATTATGTGCAATATTGAACATCAAGGAAGTAAGAGGTGTGAAAATTATAATATCAATAAATGATATTATAAAGTAGCCGGGTTCCTACATTCCTTCATAAATTGACCTTATACGATACTTTGAAAATATTTTCTAAGGCTAAAGAAATGTTTGAATATTTAAAGGAAAATTGATACTTGGATTTATACAATTATAGGTACATGTGAATCAAGAATTATGCTATAAAGGTCAAGAAATCAAGATCATGATGATTGATTTCTATTTAGTTGGCCCATGCTTAAATGAATCAATTGGATTAGGCTCTTGGGAAGAAGCTAAGCCTGCAAGCCAAGCCCGCAAGCTAAGCCCACAAGCTTAGCCCATAAGCTCAGCCCACAAGCCCAACCCATCTGCTATTTCATTAACTGGTGCGACGCCGTTTCACTTAAGAGGAAGTCTTTTAAGCCTTCACAAAGAACCCTTCGAACCCTAAAAGGGTTACGGAGAAGCTGAGCACCTTCTTTCATTCACCTCATTCTCTCTATCACCGATTCTTCAACGAGAAGAATTCTAAAGTGATAAAAATGTTAGAATGGCTATGAGTATGATCAATTGATGTTTGTACTGCTATTTGATGGAGCTTCTGTCATGTCTCAACGAGATTATTCACAACGGGCTTCTTAGGTTGAACAGAAACCCTAGAAAAGCTATTTGGTTTCATACCTTTTATAAAAGAGGTGCTCTTCAGTTATTTGAATGGGCTGGACAAAAATCTGAACTGAAGATTGAGAAAAATCGAAGCTTACACATTCATGGCATTCTCCATAGATCTGTACAAAAAGTTCATAATCTTTGGTGATCTTCTTTCATTATAATATTCTTATGAATTTTCACTGTTAAATTAAAGTGTTTATGTGCTGATTAAGCTCAGATTATCATTTACACATAAACTCCTTTGTAAAACCAAAACCCTAACTTTGATATAATTAGGGGTTTCATGATTAAAGCTTGAATTGAGTTTTTATATCTTCAATTAGCTCACTTATTAGCAATATTTCTCACAAACATTACACATTTAAGGATTTGCTATTGTATTGAGGTTGGTTCAACCTTTTTATTGTAACCATGGATAAGTTGACTCCTTGAAGAGGAGTTGGAAAGTGTAGGAGAGGTTATTCTCCTAGCTTTGAAGTAAAGTAGACTTCAACCGGTTATGTTGAAGGAGAAGAGGGTGGAAGTAGGAGCAAAGGGCCGAACCACCGTGTAAAATTGTGTCCTTTCTGTTTCTGTTTATATGTTTGAATGCTTGTTGTTGATAATTGATTGAATTCAAAAATAGGATTATAAGAAACCTAGATAACCAATTCAAACCCCCCCCCCCTTTCTTGGTTAGTCATTAAACCTTTCAATTGGCATCTAGAGCCAAGTTCTCTGAATTTTTTTAAAGGCTTAACATCCTATAGTAGATCCATTTAAATGGCTATAGAGAAAGGAGTAGCTGTCATGGGGTATAATAAACCACCATTGTTTGATGGAATTAACTATAGACATTGGAAGCAATTAATGCAAGTCTTTATTATTGGTTAAGATCCTAAATCTTGGCAAATAATCAGAAAGGATACTATGTTGGAAAATAGGGTTTTGTTGTGACTGAAAATATTTTCTTGTAAATATCAATTCTCAAATTATGTTTTTCTAAATGTGCAAAATGAAAAACTATAGGAAGTAAAAGGTGTACAAATTATAATATCAATTAATGATATTATAAACTAATCGGGTTCCCACATTTCCTCATAAAATATATTCTTAAAGTTTTTGGGACATATATTCAAATATATGTTGATTATTTGAATATATTGATTATTTAAATATTTCTTTAAGAAATATAAAATATATTTGAATATATTTTATTTTAGGAATATGATACTTGGTTTGATGAAATTGCAAGAACAATATATTAGCTCAAAATCAATATATGCAATACATTATAAATGTATTGATATTGGACCTTGTTGATATTGGATCGTATATACATGCTAAATATGTTATTACTGTACTGGACTTTTGCTGTTGGACTGTGAGAATATAGGTGCGGCCCAAGTTCATGTCAGCCTGATCCCGTTCCTTGTTACGGTGTAGTCTTGATCATATCAGAGGCCTTCCTTGTTACAGTGTCGTCTTGATCATATCAGAAGCTTCCTTGCTACGCTTGTTGGCTACGACGTCGTCTCACTTAAGGGCACATAAGAGACGCTTATTCTTCGAGGGGTCACACCCTAGCCGCTTCTTTTCACTTCTCCCCGATGCCACCTTCGCCTCTCTCAAGCGCCGAAACCTCAATGGGAGGAATCTGGAGGAGACGGGCTGTCAGAACGGTCAGATTTCGAATTAGAATGTTGAAATGAGGCTGATTTGATAGATAGCCTACTATTCCTAATGGGAAGAAGGCTATGGTTCAGATTTGATTCAAAGAGAAGCCCTAGATCTACTTCTATTTAAAGGAGATGTATGCGTGAAGGTTTTCTCTTGATGATTAACATTTATTTGAAGCGTTCTCTTTGTGAAGAAAATCTACTAAGCTTACTTACCATTTGATTCAAGATTGTTCATCATTCGGTGGTTCATAAGCATTCAATGATATTGAATTATTTGGTTTGATCTTCAATTATATCTTTGATCATAGCTTGTATAACATTATTTATGTGCTGATTTCACTTATAAACATTCTCTGCACATAAATTTTGAGAAAAGTTCGAAACCCTAATTTCTTCAAATTGGGGATTTCGTGATAGGAGCTTTGTATCTTGATATATTTGTTTGAATAGCTCCTCTAATTAACAATATCCCATAAACTAACACATTATTTGGGGATTTGCTATTGTATATGATCTTTTGATCATTATTTGTATTTGGACTTGATAATTCCTTTGAGAAGGAATTATTTGGATTAGGGAGAACGTATTCTCCTAATCAAGTTGAGTAAAGGTAACTTCAATCGGTTGGATTGAAGGAGAAGAGGGTGGACGTAGGACTCTGAGATAGAGTGTCGAACCACCGTGGTAAATTGGGTGTTGATTCTTTTTCTCCCTGCTTCCTTAAACAATTATGTTTGATTACTTATTGTCATATAAATTGTAAAATTGTTTGATTGAATAATTTTAAGAAAAACAAAAGTACAGTTTCGGTACAATAACAATTCAACCCCCCCTTCTTGTTAAGCCATAAAACCCAACAATTGGCATCTAGAGCCAGGTTCTCTGATTAAAAGGACTAACATCCTAGAGTAGATCCACATTATGGCTTTTGAAAAAGGGTTAGCTGTTACGGGGTTTAACAAACCTCCCTTGTTTGATGGCATTAATTTTAGGCATTGGAAACAATTAATGCAAGTCTTCATAATAGGCCAAGATCCAGAAGCTTGGCAAGTAATCAGGAAGGGTATTACATTACTTGAAACTGATGAATGGTAAAAAAATGAAGCTAAAGTAATGGGGTTAAATGCTAAGTCCATGAATATGATCTATAGTGGTCTTAGAGCACATGAATTTAACAAAGTGTCCTCTTGCACCACTGGTAAAGAAATTTGGAATAAGTTAGAAGTTATTTATGAAGGAACTAAAAAGGTAAAGTCTTCTAAAGTTAATATGCTTACACATGACTATGAATTATTTGTTATGAAAGATTCTGAAACTATTAGTGATATGTTTGGTAGATTTACTGAAATTATCTCTAAACTTAAATTGCTAGGAAAAACCTATACAAATGAGGAAATGGTAAGAAAAATGTTAGTATCCCTACCCGGAAGTTGGGATCCTAAAAAGATGGCTATAGAAGAAGCTCATGACCTAGAGGTGCTAACCTTAGATGATTTGCTAGGTTCTCTTAAGACTCATGAGATGCAGCTTATGAGAAGAGAGAAAGAAAAGGAAAATAGGAGATCACTTACACTTAAAGTAGAAGTTGAAAAGGTTGAAGAGGAAGAGTCAAAAAATGATGAAGTAGCTCTTATAGCTAGAAGATTTAGAAAATTTCTAAGAAAAGGCTTAAACAAAAACATAGGGCAAAATAGGAGAAAAGAATTAAATGAACCTAGGGAGAATGTGTGCTATGAATGCAGGAAACCAGGACATATCAAGATTGATTGTCCGATAATTAAGAAGAGAAACAGCAAGAACAAAAAGAAGGCAATGATTGCTACCTGGGATGATGAGAACTCCTCATCTGATAAAGAAACTCAAGAAGAGGTTGCACATCTATGCCTAACCGCAACAGCAACTCTTGAGGAAGAAAATAATGAGGTAAACGATTTTGAACTATTTCTTCAAATAAATTCTGGATTAGAAACTACATTTTCTGACCTAGTTGAATATACAAATAAATTAAAAGATAAATACAGAAAGTTAAAAGCAAAAAATAAATATGAAAAATAGGAATAGTTGACTTCTGTACAAAAAATTGATTTTATTGATAAACAAAGCATAGAACTTACTGCATATAAAGATGAAGCTGAAAAGAAAAATGCCTTGATTTCCTTAAATGATGACATTGTTATTTTTGCTAATGCATATATGAAATATGATGCTTGTATGAATGATATATATGAAAAACAAGGAAAACATGAGAACATGCAAATAGGAACAAAAACTTTCTGTAGTGACAGCGCAACCTCTGATAATAAAATACATGCAAATTCACATGTATGTGTTGAAAATCTTAAGAATAGAGTCCGTGAACTGGAAAAAGAAAACTGTGACTTGAAATCAAAACTTGATGCAAGTAACTTACTGTTAAAGAAATTTACAAATGGTAGTTGCATGTTAGACAGAATTTTAAACTCTCAAAGAGGTATATACGATAAGGCGGGACTAGGGTATAAATTGAATGACAAATCAAAATCATTCACTCATTTCTTTAAGGAAAAAGAATGTTTAATTCCGCTGCATGAAAACAAATGCTCTTTCTGCAACTATTTTGGTCATAATTTTGATAAATGTCCTATAAGACTTAGAAAGGCTTACAAAGTAAAGAAACTTTGGTTGCCTAAGAATGACAAAAATCTAAGTCGAACTAACACTCATGGACCCAAAGTAAAAAGGGTACCAAGCACTTCAACGATCAAATTTGTTTATGCAAGATATGAGTGCACGGGTAAGGAACAAAAAGCTCAAGAACATGTGGATTCTAGATAGTGGATGCTCTCGACACATGATTGGGATGAAGGAGCTCTTCTCAACACTTGAGTTGAAAAATGGAGGTACGGTATCTTTTGGAGATAACTCCAAAGGAAGAATAAGAGGAATGGGGACAATAGGTAACTCTGATACCCTACTCATATCTGAAGTATTACTTGTAGATGAACTAAAATTTAATTTACTTAGCATAAGTCAATTGTGTGATAAAGGATTCAGAATAAAATTTGGAAAAGAAAGTTGTCTTGTTAAGTATGCTGAACATAAAATTGTTGGAAAAAGGAAAGACAATATCTATGTGCTTGATTTGAGCAAGATGAATGTTGAACAAACATGTTTGGTTGTAAATAGAAATATTGATGCTTGGTTGTGGCATAGAAAGCTAGAACATGCGGGTCTAGGATTGATAGAAAAATTATGAAAGTACAATTTAGTAAAAGGACTTCCATCTTTAGAATTCACTAACGATAGAATATGTGAAGCATGCATTAAGGGCAAACACGCACAAAGAAGCTTCAAATCGAAGCTTGTGGTTTGTACATCTAGACCATTAGAAATACTGCACATGGACCTTTTCAGTCCTATGAGAACAGCAACATTAAACGGTAAACATTATGTCTTAGTTATTATAGATGACTATTCTAGATTCACATGGACATACATGCTTGCTAGGAAAGATGAGGCATTTGAAAAGTTTGCTGAATTTTGTAAAATGATTCAAAATGAAAAAGGTTTTTCAATTATAAAAATAAGAACTGATCATGGTGGTGAATTTGAAAACCAACTTTTTGAAAAATTTTGTTTAGAAAATAGTATTTCACAGATTTTTTCAGCTCTTAGAACACCACAACAAAATGGTGTTGTTGAAAGGAAAAATAGAACACTTCAAGAGATGGTTAGAACCATGATGTGTGAATATAATCTTCCTAAACATTTTTGGGGAGAAGCTGTAAACACAGCTTGTTATATTTCAAATCGTGCTTTAATAAGACCTATTTTGAAAAAGACACCCTTTGAATTATTCTTTGAAAGAAAACCAAACATTTCATATTTTCATGTTTTTGGAAGTAAATGTTTTGTCTTGAATCATGAAAAGGAATCACTTGGGAAATTTGATTCCAAGAGTGATGAAGGAATATTTCTTGGATATTCTCATACAAGTAAAGCATATAGAATATTCAATAAATGCACTTTAGTTATAGAAGAGTCAATTCATGTTAAGTTTGAGGATGAATGCCAAGGCATCCTAGAAACCGAAGTGAATGGTGGAACTAAAAGCATTCCAAATAGGGCTGAAGTTGAGGGGGAGTCTGAAACTAGAGAACCCTCCTTCCCTAGAGTTAGGAATGAAGTAGATCATGATCACATTATAGGTGATCCAAATGTTAGAGTAAGCACAAGGTCTCGGGTTCACAACACATGTGAACATCAAGCCTTTTTATCTCAAGTAGAGCCTAAGAAAGTAGATGAGGCTCTTGAAGATGAAAACTGGCTTTTTGCTATGCAAGAAGAATTGAATCAGTTCAAAAGAAGCAAGGTTTGGAATCTAGTTCCTAGACTAAAAGACCATTCGGTCATAGGTACCAAATGGGTATTTCAGAACAAACTAGATGAAAATGGTACCATCACTAGAAATAAGCCTAGATTAGTGGCACAAGGATATATTCAAGAAGAAGGGATTGACTATGATGAAACATTTGCACCTGTAGCTAGATTGGAAGCAATTTGGATTTTACTTGCATTTGCTTGCTGTATGAACTTTACCTTATTTCAAATGGATGTCAAGAGTGCATTTTTGAATGACATTATAAAGGAAGAAGTATATGTTGAACAACCACCCGGATTTGAAGATCCAATTCATTCAAATCATGTCTTTAAATTATCAAAAGCTTTATATGGTTTGAAACAAGCTCCACGGGCTTGGTATGATAAATTAAGTACATTCTTAATTAATCATGATTTCAGAAAAGGAAAAGTGGACAACACACTATTTATAAAGAACAAAGAAAAGGGAATTTTGATTGTTCAAATATATGTTGATGATATTGTGTTTGGTTCTACTAATTCTAAATTATGTGAAGAATTCGCTGCATGCATGCAAAGTGAATTTGAAATGAGTATGATGGGTGAATTAACATACTTTCTTGGGTTGCAAATAAAACAAACCAACAAAGGGACTTTTATAAGTCAAACAAAGTACACAAATGAATTGCTCAAGAAATACAAAATGCATGATTCCAAACCAATGAACACACCAATGAACACACCAATGAGCACTTCTTTATCATTATCTAATGATGAAGATGGAATTAGTGTAGACATTAAATTGTATCGTGGAATGATCGGCTCTTTGCTATACTTGACTGCATCTAGACCGGATATCATGTTTAGTGTGTGTCTATGTGCTAGGTATCAATCCAATCCTAAAGAACAGCACCTAGTGGCAGTTAAAAGAATATTTAGATACCTTAGAGACACGATTTCCTTAGGAATCTGGTACCCTAGAGACACCACTCTAGATTTGCATGCATTTAGTGATTCTGATTATGCTAGATGCAAACTAGATAGGAAGAGTACGATTGGTGGATGTCACTATCTCGAAAATATGCTTATTTCTTGGCACTCCAAGAAACAAAACTGTGTAGCTCTTTATTCCACTGAAGCTGAATATATTGCTGCTGCTAGTAGCTGTGCTCAAATCTTATGGATGAAATAGCAGTTGGAGGATTATGGAATCTTATCACATAAAGTTCCACTAAAATGTGATAACACAAGTGCAATAAATCTCACTAAGAATCCTATCCAGCACTCTAAAACAAGGCACATAGAAATTAGACATCACTTCATTTGAGATCATGTCCAAAAAGGTGATGTTGCACTTGAATTTGTGAGTACTGATCAACAAATTGCCGATATATTAACCAAACCTTTATCAAAGGATAGATTTTATGCTCTTAGATGAGAACTTGGAATGTTACTTCTTGAAAATCTTTGAACTGTTTATTACTGCTATCTCTCTATTCTTTCACTGTCTTCAAATTGCTCAGTTTGAGGGGGAGTGGCTCAACTTTCACTTCTACAGCATCCGATTAGCACCCTACTCTTATCTTTATTCAGTTGCTGCCTGCTCATTTTTTTGTTGTATCTTGTCCTGCTTACTTGCATAATCGTTCTTTTTGCTTATGACAAAAAGGGGGAGAGAATAGTGTGCATATGTGAAGTCTCATTTCTGACTATCAGTGCAGAATGTGGGATACATATACATATCACCCCTGTTTAACCAAATTTTTGCATGTTCTATACAAAATTTTGAAATCTGCTAGACACATGTATAGGAGACATGCGTATGATCATATGGCTATATCTATGCTGCAATGATAAGTTGTGTTCTTTTTGAAAAACATAATTGATATTTGATGATATGTGCAATACTATTGAAATATATTTTGTCATCATCAAAAAGGGGGAGATTGTTGGAAAATAGGGTTTTGTTGTGACTGAAAATATTTTCTTGTAAATATCAATTCTCAAATTATGTTTTTCTAAATGTTCAAAATGAAAAATTATAGGAAGTAAAAGGTGTACAAATTATAATATCAATTAATGATATTATAAACTAATCGGGTTCCCACATTTCCTCATAAAATATATTCTTAAAGTTTTTGGGACATATATTCAAATATATGTTGATTATTTGAATATATTGATTATTTAAATATTTCTTTAAGAAATATAAAATATATTTGAATATATTTTATTTTAGGAATATGATACCTGGTTTGATGAAATTGCAGGAACAATATATTAGCTCAGAATCAATATATGCAATACATTATAAATGTATTGATATTGGACCTTGTTGATATTGGACTGTATATACATGCTGAATATGTTATTATTGTACTGGACTTTTGCTGTTGGATTGTGAGAATATAGGTGCAGCCCAAGTTCACGTCAGCCCGATCTCATTCCTTATTACGGTGTCATCTTGATCCTATCGGAGGCCTTCCTTGTTACGGTGTCGTCTTGATCATATCAGAAGCTTCCTTGCTACGCTTGCTGGCTATGATGTCGTCTCACTTAAGGGCACATAAGAGACACTTATTCTTCGAGGGGTCATGCCCTAGCCGCTTCACTTCACTTCTCCCCGATGCTACCTTCGCCTCTCTCAAGCGCCGAAACCTCAACGGGAGGAATCTGGAGGAGACAGGCTGTCAAAATGGTTGGATTTCGAATCAGAATGTTGAAATGAGGCTAATTTAATAGATAGCCTACTATTCCTAACGGGAAGAAGGCTATGGTTCAAGTTTGATTCAAAGAAAAGCCCTAGATCTACTTCTATTTAAAGGAGATGTATGCGTGAAGGTTTTCTCTTAATGATTAACATCTATTTGAAGCGTTCTCTTTGTGAAGAAAATCAACTAAGCTTACTTATTTGATTCAAGATTGTTCATCATTCTGTGGTTCATAAGCATTCGGTGATATTGAATTATCTGGTTTGATCTTTGATTATATCTTTGATCATAGCTTGTATAACATTATTTATGTGCTGATTTCACTTATAAACATTCTCTGCACATAAATTTTGAGGAAAGTCCGAAACCCTAATTTCTTCAAATTGGGGATTTCGTGATAGGAGCTTTGTATCTTGATATATTTGTTTGAATAGCTCCTCTAATTAGCAATATCCCATAAACTAACACATTATTTAGGGATTTGCTATTGTATATGATCTTTTGATCATTATTTGTATTCAGACTTGGTAATTCCTTTGAGAAGGAATTATTTGGATTAGGGAGAACGTATTCTCCTAATCAGGTTAAGTAAAGGTGACTTCAATCGGTTGGATTGAAGGAGAAGAGGGTGGACGTAGGACTCTGAGATAGAGTGCCGAACCATCGTGGTAAATTGGGTGTTGATTCTTTTTCTCCCTACTTCCTTAAACAATTCTGTTTGATTACTTATTGTCATATAAATTGCAAAATTGTTTGATTGAATAATTTTAAGAAAAACAAAAGTACAGTTTTGGTACAATAACAATTCAACCCCCCTTCTTGTTAAGCTATAAAACCCAACATACTACACTACCCAAAACTGATGAATGTGTTGAAAATCATGTGTTGATGTATTTTGTTGAGAAAACATTTATTTGTGAATATATGATAACATCTTTATGTGCATACACTGAATATCAAAGGAAATAAAAGGTGTGCAAATTATAATATCAACTAATGATATTATAAAGTAGCTAGTTTCCTACATTCCATTATCAAACATCACATATAAAGTTAAGATAAATTATTTTATGTGATTTAATGAGCAAAAATATAAGTGTTTATATTAAAAGAAAAATGATACTTGGTGATTGTGTGCTTATAGGTACTTGTGAAGGATAAGGGTATACTACTTGCTTAATGCAAATATAAGAGAAGATATTCACTAGCTGGTCCAAGACCGATTAATCTTTATTTGATTATTTATTGGACTGATTACTTGCTGGATCATTATTTATTGGACCGATTACTTGTTGGATTGATTAACTGTTGGATTGATTAACTACTGGACCATTGTGAAGCAGGCTTGCTAAGTTTAGTTCACAAGCAAGCCCACAGAGCTCAGCCCAAGCTGACTTCACTTAAGTGAAACACAGTTGTTTCACTTTGAGAAGAGACCACTCTTTTAAGTCAAGCATAATGAAGCCTTAAGCCCTATCTCCATATGAAGCCGTCCTTTTCCTTCTCTCTGACTGCCGATTCTCTAACGGGAAGAAGAATGAGGTGATAGATGTGTCAAAACGGTCCTTTGCTGTGATAATCTTTGTCTCTACAGTTGTATCATGTTGCTTCTATAAAGTCTTAATGGAAAAATCTCAAACTGGTTTGAACCGAAACCCTAAAGTGCTCAAGATTCAATAATATGCTATATAAGGAGCTTCGGGTGGATGTTTGAGTAGTGCTGAATGAAATACTACTGATTTCCTTGAAATAGATTGAAGTTTTATGGAAAATCTTATACTCATATTGCTGTGTTCTTCAATCCTTGGAGAAAGCAAAATCTTTGGTGATATTCCTTTAAATCTATAATCTTGTGAATATCTACTGTTAGATTGATCTTTCTATGTGCTAGATTACTTCAAAATATTATTTGCACATAAAGATCTTTGTAAATCCGAAACCCTAGCTTTGAGAAAATTTAGGGTTTTTGTGAGTAGAGCTTGAATTGAATTTACATATCTTCAATTAGCTTTATACGAAGCACTATTCCTTACACATTATATATTTAAGGATTTGCTTGATGTAATAATGTTGATTCAACCTAAGCTTTGTAACCGTGGAACAAATAACTCCTTGTTGAGGAGTTGTGAAGTGTAGGAGAGGATTTCTCCTAGCTTGAAGTAAAGTAGACTTCAACTTGGTTTGACTAGAAAGAGAAGAGGGTGGAAGTAGGTGAAAAAGGCCAAACCACCATGTAAACCTTTGAGCTCCCTTATCTTATCTTATCTTTTTAATTATATGCTTTGATATAATTGTGTTGAATGACAATCTTGCATGAAATCTAGAAGAATAGAAAAATAAAGCTAAAACCTAAGAAACCAATTCAAACCCCCCCCCCCCCCCCCTTTCTTCTTGGTTAGCCATAAAACCTTATAGAATGGAGTCAAAATGAAGTCAAACTCATGGGTGTAAATGCTAAGGCTATGAATATGATATATAGTGGGTTGAAAGCTCATAAATTCAATAAAGTATCTTCTTGTCTCATTGGTAAAGAAATATGGGAAAGGTAAAAGTTATCTATGAAGGTACTAAGAAAGTAAAGTCTTCTAAAGTTACTATGCTTACTCATGATTATGAATTGTTTTCTATGCATGATTCTACAACTGTTAGTGATATGTTTGGTAGATTCATCGAGATAGTGTATGAACTTAAGCTACTAGGAAAGACCTACACAAATGAGGAAATGGTTAGGAAAATGTTAATGTCCCTACCCGAAAGTTGGGATCCTAAGAAGATGGCCATAGAGGAAGCTCATGATCTAGATAGCTTAACATTAGATGATCTATTAGGATCATTAAAGACTCATGAAATGCAATTACAAAGAAGAATAAGAGAAAAAGAAAATAGGAAGTCACTTGCTTTAAAAGTAGAAGTAGAAAATGAAGAGATAGAGTCCGAAAGTGATGAGGTTGCTTTAATAGCAAGAAAGTTTAGAAAGTTTCTAATAAAAATGTAGGACAACCTAGGAAGAAAGAAACATATGATTCTAGGGATAACTTATGCTTTGAGTGTAGAAAGCCTGGACATATCAAGGTTGATTGTCCCTTACTTAAAGAAAAGAACAACAAAGGTAAGAAAAAGGCAATGATTGCTGCCTGGGATGGTGAAAGCTCTTCTTTAAAAAAGGAAAACCAAGAAGAAGTTGCTCACCTTTGCGTAACCGCAACTGCAATCTTAGAAGAAGAACTTGAGGCCTTGAGTGTGAATATAGACAACAAGAAATACAAAGAGTTGTGGATTCTGGACAGCGGGTGTTCCTAACATATGATTGGGATGATTGAGCTCTTTTCAACACTTGAGTTGAGATTTGGAGGCACCGTGTCTTTTGGAGATAACTCCAAAGGAAGAATCAAGGGTATAGGCACCATAGGTAACTTGAAAACCCTTCTTATATCTAATGTATTGTATGTTGATGAGTTGAAGTTTAACTTGTTAAGCATAAGTCAGTTATGTGATAATGACTTCAAAATCAAATTTGAAAAGAATTATGCTTTGTTGAAAATGTTGAGAATAATGTGAAAATTGTTGGAAAAAGAAAAGATAATATTTATGTGCTTGATCTTAGTAAATTAACAAATGAACATACATGTGTGACTATGAATCATAATGTTGATGCTTGGTTGTGACATAGAAAACTTAGACATGCTAGTTTAGGGTTGATAGAAAAATTATGCAATAATGGTTTAGTTAAGGGATTACTCGGACTAAATTTTGATAAAAAGAAATTGTGTGATGCATGTGCAAAGGGTAAACACACACAAAGTAGCTCTAAACCAAAGCAAGTAGTGTCTACATCAAGACCTTTAGAACTCATACATATGGATCTGTTTGGTCCTTTGAGAACAGCTACCATAAGTGTTAAATATTATGCCTTAGTCATAATAGATGACTATACAAGATATACATGGGTATATCTACTTGCTAGGAAAGATGAAGAATTTGAGAAATTTGTTAATTTCTCTAAAATGATTCAAAATGAAAAAGATCTCACTATAATTAACATTAGGACAGATCATGGTGGTGAATTTGACAATCACCTATTTGAGAAATTCTGCTCCAAGAATGGTATTTCTCATAATTTTTCAGCCCCTAGAACACCACAACAAAATGGTGTTGTAGAAAGGAAAAATAGGACACTCTAAGAAATGGCTAGGACTATGATGTGTGACTATAACCTTCCCAAACATTTCTGGGGAGAAGCTGTAAGTATAGCCTGCTATATTTCAAATTGAGCATTTTTAAGACCCATATTGAAAAAGACTCCATTTGAACTATTCATTGGTAAGAAACCAAACATTTCATACTTTCATGTGTTTAGAAGTAAATGTTTTGTGTTAAATGACGGTAAAGAGTCACTTGGGAAGTTAGATTCCAAGAGTGATGAGGCTATATTTCTTGGTTACTTTCATACTAGCAAAGCATATAAAGTTTTCAACAAAAGAACTCTATTGGTAGAAGAATCTATTCATGTACAATTTGAAGATGATTTTGAATCGAGTTCAAATGAACAAGGATATAATGATAGAAGTGCACCTAGAGTTGAGGGGGAGTTAGATAGAAGAGATTTTTCTTTCCTTAGAGTTAGAAGTGAGGAAGATCAACAACATATCTTAGAAGATCTCTCAAATAGAGTAAGCACAAGATCTAGATATCACAACACATGTGAACATCAAGCCTTCTTGTCTCAAATCGAGCCAAAGAAAGTAGAAAAGGCCCTTGAAGATGAAAACTAGTTTCTTGCTATGCAAGAACTAAATCAGTTTGAAATGAGCCAAGTCTAGAACCTAGTTCCTAGACCAAACAATCACCCGGTAATTGGTACAAAATAGGTGTATAGAAATAAGCTAGACGAAAATGGAATCATAATTAGAAACAAGGCTAGATTAGTTGCACAAGGATATAGTCAAGAAGAAGGAATTGACTATGATGAAACTTTTGCACTGGTAGCCAGATTAGAGGCAATCTGAATGTTACTTATGTTGGAAAATAGGGTTTTGTTGTGACTGAAAATATTTTCTTGAAAATATCAATTCTCCAAATATGTTTTTCTAAATGTGCAAAAAGCAAAACTATAGGAAGTAAAAGGTGTACAAATTATAATATCAATTAATGATATTATAAAGTAATCGGGTTCCTACATTCTCTCATAAAATATACTTTTAAAGTATTTGTTAAATATATTCAAATATATGTTGACTATTTTAATATATTATTTACTTAAATATTTCCTCAAGAAATATGAAGTATACTTTAATATATTTTAGGAATATGATACTTGGTTTGGTGAAATTGCAGGAACAATATATGAACTTAAATTCAATATATGCAATACATTATAATTGTATTGATATTGGACCATGCTGATATTGGACCGGGTATACATGTTGAATATATATAGTATTACTAGACTGGACTGTGGCTGTTGGACTGTGAGAACATAGGTGCGGCCTAAGTTCACATCAGCCCGCATGATCCCGTTTCTAGTACAGTGTCGCATTGGTCATCATTAGAGGTCTCCATTACAGTGTCGTCTCGATCACACCAGAACCTTCCTTGATACGCTTGCTGGCAACGATGTCGTCTCACTTAAGGGCACATAAGAGACGCTTATCTCTTGAGGGGTCAAGCCCTAGCCGCGTCATTTTTTACCCCGACGCTGCCTTCGTCTCTCTCAAGCGCCGAAGCTTCAACGGGATGATTCTAGAGGAGATAGGTTGTTAGAACGGTTGGATTTTGAATCAAAAGGGTGAAATGAAGCTGATTTGATGGACAGTCTACTATTCCCAAAGGATAGAAGGCTATGGTTCAGGTTTGACTCAAATAGAAAACCCTAGATTTGCTTCTATTTAATGGAGATGTGTTCGTGAAGGTGATGACTGACAAGAAACATCTATTTGAAGCACTTTTCCTTGTGAAGATAATCTGCTCAGCTTACTTACCATCTGATTCGAGATTATACATCATTTCGTGGTTTACGAGCTCTCAGTGATATTCAATTATTTGGTTCAATCTTTGATAATATCATCAATTATAGCTTGTATAACATTATTTATGTGCTGATTTCACTTATAAACATTCTCTGCACATAAATCTTGAGGAAAATCCGAAACCCTAATTTCACCAAATTTGGGGATTTCGTATTAGGAGCTTTGTATATTGATATAGTTGTTTGAGTAGCTCCTTTGATCAACAATATCCCATACATTCACATATTATTTGGGGATTTGCTATTGTATATGATCTTTTGATCACTATTTGTATTCGGACGTGGTAATTCCTTGGAGAAGGGATTAGTTGGATTAGGGAGAACGTGTTCTCCTAATTAGATTGAGTAAAGGGGACTTCAATCAGTTTGATTGAAGGAGAAGAGGGTGGACGTAGGACTCTAAGATAGAGTGCCGAACCACCGTGGTAAATTGGGTGTTTACTTTCTTGTTCTTTCCCTGATTACATATTCCTGTTTGATTGCATATTGTTATACAATTTGTTAAAGTTATTATTATTAGATATTAAACAAAAAAAAAAGGGAAAAAGGGGCATTCGGTACAATAACAATTCAACCCCCCTTCTTGTTAGGCCATAAAACCCAACAATTGGCATCTAGAGCCAGGTTCTCTGATTGAAAGGACTAACATCCTAGAGTAGATCCACATTATGGCCTCTGAAAAAGGGTTAGCTGTTACGGGGTTTAATAAACCTCCCTTGTTTGATGGCATAAATTTTAGGCATTGGAAACAATTAATGCAAGTTTTTATAATAGGCCAAGATCCAGAAGCTTAGCAAGTAATCAAGAAGGGTATTACATTACCCGAAACTGATGAATGGTCAAAGAATGAAGCTAAAGTAATGGGGTTAAATGCTAAGTCCATGAATATGATCTATAGTGGTCTTAGAGCACATGAGTTCAACAAAGTGTCCTCTTGCACCACTGGTAAAGAAATTTGGAATAAGTTAGAGGTCATTTATGAAGGAACTAAAAAGGTAAAGTCTTCTAAGGTTAATATGCTTACACATGACTATGAACTATTTGTTATGAAAGATTCTGAAACTATTAGTGATATGTTTGGTAGGTTTACTGAAATTATTTCTGAACTTAAATTACTAGGAAAAACCTATACAAATGAGGAAATGGTGAGAAAAATGTTAGTATCCCTACCCGAGAGTTGGGATCCTAAAAAGATGGCCATAGAAGAAGCTCATGATCTAGAGGTGCTGACCTTAGATGATTTGCTAGATTCTCTTAAGACTCATGAAATGCAACTTATAAGAAGAGAGAAAGAAAAAGAAAACAGAAGATCACTTGCACTTAAAGTAGAGGTTGAAAAAGTTGAAGAAGAAGAGTCAGAAAATGATGAAGTAGCCCTTATAGCTAGAAGGTTTAGAAAATTTCTAAGAAGAGGCTTAAACAAAAACATAGGGCAAAATAGGAGAAAAGAATTAAATGAACCTAGGGAGAATGTGTGCTATGAATGCAGGAAACCAGGACATATCAAGATTGATTGTCCGACAATCAAGAAAAGAAACAGCAAGAACAAAAAGAAGGCAATGATTGCTGCCTGGGATGATGAGAACTCCTCATCTGATGAAGAAACTCAAGAAGAGGTTGCACATCTATGTCTAACCGCAACAGCAACTTTTGAGGAAGAAGATCATGAGGTAAGCAACTCTGAACTGTTTCTTCAAATAAATTCTGGATTAGAAACTGCATTTTTTGACCTAGTTGAATATACAAATTAATTAAAAGAAAAATACAAAAAGTTAAAAGCAAAAAATAAATTTGAAAAACAGGAACATTTGACTTCTGTACAAAAAATTAATTGTATTGACAAACAAAGTACAGAACCTAGTGCATGTAAAGATCAAACTGAAAAGAAAAATGTCGTGATCTCTTTGAATGATGACATTGTTATTTCTGCCAATGCATATATGAAGTATGATGCCTGTATGAATGATATGTATGAAAAGCAAGAAAAATCTAAAAACATGCAATTAGGAGCAGAAACTTTCTGTGATGTCAGTGCATCTTCTGATATTGAAATACATGCAGAAAGTAATTCACATGTATGTGCTGAAAATCTTAAAAATAGAATCCATGAACTGGAAAAAGAAAACTGTGATTTGAAATCAAAACTTGATGCAAGTAACTTGCTGTTACAGAAATTTACAAATGGTAGTTACATGTTAGACATAATTCTAAATTCTCAAAGAGGTATATATGATAAGGCGGGACTAGGATATAAATTGAATGATAAATCAAAATCATTTACTCATTTCTTTAAGGAAAGAAAAAGTTCAATTCCGCTGCATAAAAATAAATGCTCTTTTTGCAGTTATTTTGGTCATGATTTTGATAAATGTCCCATAAGACTTAGAAAGGCCTACAAAGTGAAGAAACTTTGGTTGCCTAAGAATGACAAAAATCTAAGTCAAACTAACACTCATGGACCCAAAGTAAAAAGGGTACCAAGCACTCCAACAATTAAATTTGTTTCTGCAGGATATGAAGGCACGGATAAGGAACAAAAGGCTCAAGAACATGTGGATTCTGGACAGCGGATGCTCTCAACATATGACTGGGATGAGGGATCTCTTCTCAACACTTGAGTTGAAAAATGGAGGTACGGTATCTTTTGGAGATAACTCCAAAGGAAGAATAAGAGGAATGGGAACAATAGGTAACTCTAACACCCTACTCATATCTAAAGTATTGCTTGTAGATGAGTTAAAGTTTAACTTACTTAGCATAAGTCAATTGTGTGATAAAGGATTCAAAATAAAATTTGGAAAAGAAAGCTATCTTGTTGAGTATGCTGACCATAAGATTGTTGGAAAAAGGAAAGACAATATCTATGTGCTTGATTTGAGCAAGATGAATGTTAAACAAACATGTTTGGTTGTAAATAGAAATATTGATGATTGGTTGTGGCATAGAAAGCTAGGACATGCGGGTCTAGGATTGATAGAAAAATTGTATAAGTACAATTTAGTAAAAGGTCTTCCTTCTCTAGAATTCAACAATGATAGAATATGTGAAGCATGCATTAAGGGCAAACACACACAAAGCAACTTCAAATCGAAGCTTGTGGTGAGCACATCTAGACCATTAGAAATACTGCACATGGACCTTTTCGGTCCTAAGAGAACAGCAACATTGAATGGTAAACAATATGTCTTAGTTATTATAGATGACTATTCTAGATTCACATGGACATATATGCTTGCTAAGAAAGATGAAGCATTTGAAAAGTTTGCTGAATTTTGTAAAATGACTCAAAATGAAAAAGGTTTTTCAATTGTAGAAATAAAGACTGATCATGGTGGAGAATTTGAAAACCAACTTTTTGAAAAACTTTATTCAGAAAATGGCATATCACACAACTTTTCAGCTCCTAGAACACCACAACAAAATGGTGTTGTTGAAAGGAAAAATAGAACACTTCAAGAGATGGCTAGAACTATGATGTGTGAATACAATATTCCAAAACACTTTTGGGGAGAGGCTGTAAACACTGCCTGCTATATTTCAAATCGTGCATTAATAAGACCTATTTTGAAAACGACACCCTTTGAGTTATTCTTTGAAAGAAAACCAAACATTTCATATTTTCATGTTTTTGGAAGTAAATGTTTTATCTTGAAACATGGAAAGGAATCACTTGGAAAATTTGATTCCAAAAGTGATGAAGGAATATTTCTTGGATACTCTCACACAAGTAAAGCATATAGAATATTTAATAAATGCACTTTAGTTGTAGAAGAGTCAATTCATGTTAAGTTTGAGGATGAATACCAAGGTATTCTAGAGACCGAAGCAAATGGTGGAACTAAAAGTGTTCCAAATAGGGCTGAAGTTGAAGGGGAGGCCGAAACTAGAGAACCCTCCTTCCCTAGAATTAGAAATGAAGTAGATCACGATCACATTATAGGTGATCCAAATGTTAAAGTAAGCACAAGGTCTCGGGTTCACAACACATGTGAACATCAAGCCTTTTTATCTCAAGTAGAGCCTAAGAAAGTAGATGAAGCTCTTGAGGATGAAAACTGGCTTCTTGCTATGCAAGAAGAATTGAATCAGTTTGAAAGAAGCAAGGTCTGGAACCTAGTTCCTAGACCAAAGGATCATCCGGTCATAGGTACAAAATGGGTATTTCCGAACAAACTAGATGAAAATGGTACCATCACTAGAAATAAGGCTAGATTAGTAGCACAAGGATATAGTCAAGAAGAAGGGATTGACTATGATGAAACATTTGCACCTGTAGCTAGATTGGAAGCTATTCGGATCTTACTTGCATTTGCTTGCTGCATGAAATTTACCTTATTTCAAATGGATGTTAAAAGTGCATTTTTGAATGGTATTATAAAAGAAGAAGTATATGTTGAACAACCACCCGGATTTGAAGATCCAATTTATTCAAATCATGTCTTTAAATTATCAAAAGCTTTATATGGTTTGAAACAAGCTCCACGGGCTTGGTATGATAAATTAAGTTCATTCTTAATTAATCATGATTTCAGAAAAAGAAAAGTGGATAACATATTATTTATAAAGAACAAAGGAAAAGAAATTTTGATTGTTCAAATATATGTTGATGATATCGTGTTTGGCTCTACTAACTCAAAATTATGTGAAGAATTTGCTGCATGCATGCAAAGTGAATTTGAAATGAGTATGATGGGTGAATTAACATACTTTCTTAGGTTACAAATCAAACAAACCAACAAAGGGACTTTTATAAGTCAAACCAAATACACAAATGAATTGCTCAAGAAATACAAGATGCATGATTCTAAACCAATGAACACACCAATGAGCACTTCTTTATCATTATCTAATGATGAAGATGGAGTTAGTGTAGATACGAAATTGTATCGTGGTATGATCGGCTCTTTACTATACTTGACTGCATCCAGGCCTGATATCATGTTTAGTGTGTGTCTATGTGCTAGATATCAATCCAATCCTAAAGAACCGCATCTAGTTGCTGTTAAGAGGATATTTAGATATCTTAGAGACATGGTTTCCCTAGGAATCTGGTATCTTAGAGACACCACTCTAGATTTGCATGCATTTAGTGACTCTGATTATGCTAGTTGCAAACTAGATAGGAAAAGTACGAGTGGTGGATGTCATTATCTTGGAAATATGCTTATTTCTTGGCACTCCAAGAAACAAAACTGTGTAGCTCTTTCTTCTACTGAAGCCGAATATATTGCTGCTGCTAGTAGCTGTGCTCAACTCCTATGGATGAAACAGCAGTTAGAAGATTATGGAATCTTATCACATAAAATTCCACTAAAATGTGATAACACAAGTGCTATAAATCTCACTAGGAATCCTATTCAGCACTCTAAAACAAAGCATATAGAAATTAGACATCATTTTATTCGCGATCATGTTCAAAAAGGTGATATTATGCTTGAATTTGTGAGTACTGATCAGCAAATTGCAGATATTTTAACCAAACCTTTACCAAAGGATAGATTTTATGCTCTTAGACGAGAGCTTGGCATGTTACTTCCTGACAACCTTTGAATTGCTTATTACTGCTATCTCTCTATTTTTTTTACTGTTCTTCAAACTACTCAGTTTGAGGGGGAGCAGCTCTAATATCACTCATACCGCCTCCGGTTAGTACCCTACTCTTCTCTCTATTCTTTTGCTGCCTGCTCTTTTTTTTACTGTATCTTGTCCTGCTTACTTGCATAGTTATTCTTTTTGCTTATGACAAAAAGGGGGAGAGAATAGTGTGCACATGTGAAGTCTCATTTCTGACTATCAGTGCAGAACGTGGGATACATATACATATCACCCCTTGTTTAACCAAATTTCTGCATGATCTATACAAACTTTGGAAAGCTACTAGTCACATGTATAGGAGACATAAACATACGTATTGATCATAAAAATGTGTCTATGATGCAATGATGAGTTTTTTTTTTTTTTGAAAAACATAATTGATATTTGATGACATGTGCAATACTATTGAAATATATTTTGTCATCATCAAAAAGGGGGAGATTGTTGGAAAATAGGGTTTTGTTGTGACTGAAAATATTTTCTTGAAAATATCAATTCTCCAAATATGTTTTTCTAAATGTGCAAAAAGCAAAACTATAGGAAGTAAAAGGTGTACAAATTATAATATCAATTAATGATATTATAAAGTAACCGGGTTCCTACATTCTCTCATAAAATATACTTTTAAAGTATTTGTTAAATATATTCAAATATATGTTGACTATTTAAATATATTGTTTACTTAAATATTTCCTTAAGAAATATGAAGTATACTTTAATATATTTTAGGAATATGATACTTGGTTTGGTGAAATTGCAGGAACAATATATGAACTTAAATTCAATATATGCAATACATTATAAATGTATTGATATTAGACCATGCTGATATTGGACCGGGTATACATGCTGAATATATATAGTATTACTGGACTAGACTATGGCTGTTGGATTGTGAGAACATAGGTGCGGCCCAAGTTCACGTCAGCCCGCATGATCCCGTTTCTAGTACGGTGTCGCATTGGTCATCATCAGAGGTCTCCATTACAGTGTCGTCTCGATCACACCAGAACCTTCCTTGATACGCTTTCTGGCAACGACGTCGTCTCACTTAAGGGCACATAAGAGACGCTTATCTCTTGAGGGGTCAAGCCCTAGCCGTGTCATTTTTCACCCCGACGCTGCCTTCGTCTCTCTCAAGCGCCGAAGCTTCAACAGGATGATTCTGGAGGAGATAGGTTGTTAGAACGGTTGGATTTTGAATCAAAAGGGTGAAATGAAGCTGATTTGATGGACAGTCTACTATTCCCAACGGATAGAAGGCTATGGTTCAGGTTTGACTCAAATAGAAAACCCTAGATTTGCTTCTATTTAATGGAGATGTGTTCATGAAGGTGATGACTGACAAGAAACATCTATTTGAAGCACTTTTCCTTGTGAAGATAATCTGCTTAGCTTACTTACCATCTGATTCGAGATTATACATCATTTCGTGGTTTACGAGCTCTCGGTGATATTCGATTATTTGGTTCAATCTTTGATAATATCATCAATTATAGCTTGTATAACATTATTTATGTGCTAATTTCACTTATAAACATTCTTTGCACATAAATCTTGAGGAAAATCCGAAACCCTAATTTCACCAAATTTGGGGATTTCGTATTAGGAGCTTTGTATATTGATATAGTTGTTTGAGTAGCTCCTTTGATCAGCAATATCCCATACATTCACATATTATTTGGGGATTTGCTATTGTATATGATCTTTTGATCACTATTTGTATTCGGACGTGGTAATTCCTTGGAGAAGGGATTAGTTGGATTAGGGAGAACGTGTTCTCCTAATCAGATTGAGTAAAGGGGACTTCAATCAGTTTGATTGAAGGAGAAGAGGGTGGACGTAGGACTCTAAGATAGAGTGCCGAACCACCGTGGTAAATTGGGTGTTTACTTTCTTGTTCTTTCCCTGATTACATATTCCTGTTTGATTGCATATTGTTATACAATTTGTTAAAGTTATTATTATTAGATATTAAACAAAAAAAAAAAGGGAAAAAGGGGCATTCGGTACAATAACAATTCAACCCCCCTTCTTGTTAGGCCATAAAACCCAACAACTTACTTTTGCTTGCGTATGAATTTTACTCTCTTTCAAATGGATGTAAAGAGTGCATTTTTGAATGGTATTGTAAAAGAAGAAGTATATATTAAACAACTACCTGGATTTAAGGATCCAGCCAAATCATGTATTTAAGCTTTCCAAAGCTTTATATGGACTTAAACAAGCCCCACAGGCATGGTATGACAAATTAAGTACTTTCCTAATTAAATCTGGACTTAGAAAAGATAAAGTAGACAATACTTTGTTCATTAAATCACAAGGAAAAGATATCTTGATTGTTCAAATATATGTTGATGATATTGTGTTTGGTTCCACAAATTTTGCTATGTGTAAAAAATTTGCTGATTCTATGCAACATTAATTTAAGATGAGTTTGATGGGTGAATTAACTTACTTTCTAGGATTACAAATCAAACAAACTAGTAAAGGAATCTTTATACGTCAAACTAAGTATACAAATGAACTGCTCAAGAAATTCAAAATGCATGATGCTAAACCAATATACACCCTTATGAGTACATCCACATCTTTGTCACATGATGAGTAAGGAACTAGTGTAGATTCAAAACTTTATAGAGGAATGATTGGTTCTTTACTATACTTGACTACTTCTCAGCCTGATATCATGTTTAGTATGTGCTTATGTGTTAGATATCAATCTAACCTTAAAGAACAACATTTGATTACGGTTAAGAGAATATTTAGATATCTGAAAGAAACTGTCAACCTCCTGTTTGGTATTCTAGAGATACAACTTTAGACCTCCATGCTTTTAGTGACTCTGATTATGCTAGATACAAAACAAATAGGAAAAGCATAAGTGATGCTTGCCACTTCCTTGGGAACATGCTTGTTTCTTGGTACTCTGAAAAGCAAAATAGTGTAGCTTTATCCTCTACTGAGGCTAAATATATTGCTGCTACTAGCTATTGTGCTTAAATTCTATGGATGAAACAACAATTAAAAGATTATGGCATTAACTCTTCAAATGTTCCATTAAAATGTGATAACACTAGTGCTATAAATTTGACAAAGAACCCTATATAACACTCTAAAACGAAGCATATTGATACTAGACATCACTTTATCAGAGATCATGTGCAGAAAAATGACATTACTCTTGAATTTGTGCATACTGATAAGCAATTGGCTAATATTTTCACCAAACCATTAGATAAAGAAAGATTTTATACTCTCTAAAAGAGAGCTTGGCATGTCTCTACTTGTATATAATTCTTGAATGTACTTTGTTTTGCTTTACTCTACATTTTTATCTCTTTATCCGAGATCTTACTTTGAAGGGGAGCTCTATGTATCCAAGTCCTTTAATCAAGTAAGTCTTCCTACACTTTCTTGTAGCTTTTAATTATGTTGCTTATGACTTCACCTCTACTGTATATCTATTATTTTTGCTTGTGACAAAAAGGGGGAGAAAGACAACAAAGATAGCATGAATGAAAGCACATGAATGTTCAAGATAACAAAGATAGCATTTAGCACATGAATGTTCCATTTCTAAGTTATAGTGCAAAAAATGGAATAATGTTTCTTGTATGATGTTTGGAATTGCACATATCTCTTCATGATGGCTACCATGAAAAATGAAAAACATGATATTGACATATGAACATGAACATCAGTTGCATAAGTGAACATGAACATGCCATATCTTGCAATGCAAATTATGATCATTCGATTGATAACATGTGCTATTATATGCTTAAACTTTGTAAATTTTGTCATTATCAAAAAGGGGGAGATTGTTGGAAAAATGTATGTTTTGTTGTGACAAAATGTTGGTTGCATATAATGTTTGTAAAAATGATTTTTTTTATATGATTATGTGTAATATTGAACATCAATGAAGTAAAAGGTGTGCAAATTATAATATCAATAAATGATATTATAAAGTAGTCAGGTTCCTACATTGCTTCATAAATTGACCTTATACAATACCTTGACAACTATTCTATAAGGCTAAAGAAATGTTTGAATATTTAAAGGAAAATTGATACTTGGATTTATACAATTGTAGGTACATGTGAATCAAGAATTATGCTATGAAGGTCAAGAAATCAAGATCGTAATGATTGATTTCTATTTAATTGGTCCATGCTTAAATGAATCAATTGGATCAAGCTTTTGGGAAGAAGCTAAGCCTGCAAGCTAAGCCCGTAAGCTCAGCCCGCAAGCTCAGCCCTTCTACTATTTCATTAACTAGTGCGACACCATTTCACTTAAGAGGAAGTCTCTTAAGCCTTCATGAAGAACTGCTCGAACCCTAAAAGGGTTATTGAGAAGCCGAATGCCTTCTCTCGTTCGCCTCACTCTCTTTGTCACCGATTCTTCAACAAGAAGAATTCTAAAGTGATAGAAATGTCAGAACGGTTATCAGTATGATCAATTGTTGTTTGTACTGTTGTTTGATGGAGCTTCTGTCATGTCTTAATGGGATTATTCACAACGGGCTTTTCAGGTTTGAACATAAACCTTAGAAAAGCTATTTGGTTTCATACATTCTATAAAAGAGATGCTCTTGAGTTATTTAAATGGGCTGGATGAAAATCTGATATGAAGATTGAGAAAAATTAAAGCTTACACATTCACGGCATTCTCCATAGATCTATACAGAAAGTTCATAATCTTCGGTGATATTCTCTCACTCTAATATTCTTGTGAATTTTCATTATTAGATTAAAGTGTTTATATGCTGATTAAGCTCAGATTATCATTTACACATAAACTCCTTTGTAAATCCAAAACCCTAACTTTGATATAATTGGGGGTTTCATGATTAGAGCTTGAATTGAGTTTGTATATCTTTAATTAGCTCACTTATTAGCAATATTCCTCACAAACATTACACATTTAAGGATTTGTTGTTGTATTGAGGTTGGTTCAACCTTTTTATTGTAACCGTGGATAAGTTGACTCCTTGAAGAGGAGTTGGAAAGTGTAGGAGAGGTTATTCTCCTAGCTTTGAAGTAAAGTAGACTTTAACCAGTTGTGTTGAAGGAGAATAGGGTGGAAGTAGGTGCAAAGGGCCGAACCATTGTGTAAAATTATGTCCTTTTCTATTTTTGTTTATATGTTTGAATGCTTGCTATTGATAATTGATTGAATTTGAAAATAGGATTATAAGAAAGCTAGATAACCAATTCAACACCCTCCCCCCCCCCCCCCCCCTTCTTGGTTAGTCATTAAACCTTACATTTATAATGCAGTGGAAATGTATAGTCCTTTTTATCAAAAAAATTTGTAAAAGATTTTGAGTTCTTACATGAATTGTATCTTATACGAGCTTTGCCAAAAATGCCTTTTTGTGATTGTAACATCTTATCTAGCATGTTACTTCCTTTTGTAAATTTATTCAACAATAAGATGGTATTATCTAATGAAATAATAAACCAAAATAATAGTAGAAATTAAGCAAAACATCTTAAATAAAAAATAGGAAAGTTGTTACCACATTGTCTTCTCTTTAAGAATTCTTTACAGAATTCTTATAAATCAAACCAAAATCAAGAATGGTATGAAGTATAGGTAAGCTTTTGTGCCTCTATCTCTCTCTTTCTTCCTTGGTTTTCTTTTTTTTTTTTCTTGATTTCTCTCTCTCTTCCATGGTTCTAGTGGCAGCACACGTTTTCTCCTTTTTTTTTTTTACTCTTTCCTATCTTTTTTCTCTTGTGCGGCGCCTCCCCCCTTAATTCACACTTCCACCTTTTTTTATCTCCCCTTGGGTGGCATGCCCCAGATTCCCCCTTTCACAATTCACATTGCCTTTTCCTTTATTTCCTATTATCCTTTTTGTCTTTTTCCTTCTCTTTTACACATTGCCTTTTTCTTCTTTTCTTCTTTCTTTCTTTTATTCCTCACGTGTGTTGCTTGTAGCTTTCTTTTCCTTTGCTTATCATGCTATTTTGGCGTTTGCTACATAAATAACACAAATTTAATTAAATATATGAAAACTTAAATATTATCTTGCAAAACTTGTATTATTTATATCCTAAAATAGTAAAAATAACTCTATAAAAATAAAGTTATCATGTATGTCTTTCCTAGCAATTTAAGTTCAGAAACTACCAAAGTAAATCTACCAAACATTTCACTAACAATTTCAGAATCATGCCTAGCAAACAATTCATAATCATGTGTAAGCATAGTAACTTTAAAAGATTTAACCTTCTTAGTACCTTCATATATCATCTCTAACTTATCCCATATTTCATTATCGGTGATGCAATAAGATACTTTATTAAACTCATGAGCTCTTAAACCACTATATATCATGTTCATAGCCTTAGCATTCAATCCCATGACTTTAGCTTTATTTTTACTCCACCCATTAGTTTTGGTTAACACAGTACCTTTCTTGATAGCCTGCCAAGCTTCTAGATCTTGACCAATAATAAATATTGCATTAGTTGCTTCCAATGCCTATAGTTTATTCCATCAAACAAAGGTAGTTTGTTGAACCCCGTGATGGCTACACCTTTTTCTACAGCCATTATAAGGATCTATTCTAGGATGTTAAGGCTTTAAATAAGAGAACCTAGTTCCTGATGCCAATTGCTAGGTATAATGGCTAACCAAGAAGAGGGAGGGAGGGGGATTGAATTGGTTTTCTTAGATAATGTCTATTAATTCAATTTTCAATCACTTTCTACATAATTAAAATACCCACAAAGAATATAAGCAAGTAGCAAGGTAAAGCATACAATTAACAAGCGTAGACAGAGATTTTATAAGGTGGTTTAGCCCTTTTCACCTACTTCCACCCTCTTCTTCCTCCAACCTAACTAGTTGAAGTCCTTTTTACTTACTAAGCAGGAGAAAATGTTCTCCTAACTTCCCAACTCCTCCTCAAGGAATCATACAAGTCACCGATCACAAGAGAAGCTTGACTCAACCTTTTACAATAGCAAATCCTAAAATAATATGAAATGTATAAGTGATTTTGCTTATCAAAGAGCTTATTCAAGATATTGAACAAGTATCTAAGCTCTAATCATGAAACCCCTAAATATCATCAAGTTAGGGTTTTAGATTTACAACAATATTTATGTGCATATAATGTATAAAGTTTAATTAGCACATAAACAAGTGTATACAAGTATAAGTGATCACAAAGAAATGATCTTGAGAGAGTATCACCAAATATCACCAAGGATTAACATGGAAGCTGATAGAGATAGCAGTGTATGAGCAAACTTCAAATTCTTCTTAAGATTTCACAAGTATTTCATCAAAAGACCTCTAATCAATTGATAACTCTATTTTTATATAGTTATTTTACCTATTTTTAGGTAATAAATAATGCAATGCTTATGAAAAAATATTTGAATTTCTCTTTATATACTTAAATTTTTCTTGTTTTTGTAAAATAAGGAGGCATGGAGAAAAAGAACAAGCATGGAGAACCTAATGCTTATTATATGGCAAAATATGGTCAAGATATCACGATCAAGAAAATCTAGATGGGCTTGGGCTTTGGATGATTGTTATTAGATTTTCTATTATTGTTGGGTTTTCTAAATAAATAAAAAACCTAGTTATGTTAGGAATTCAAATCCCAATTAATTTAGGAGTTTAAAACCCAATTGTTTTAGGTATCCAAAACCAACTTCTACTGGGATAAGGTCTAAACCCAAAACTCTATTTAAGAGAAGAGATGAGGCAAAAGAAGGGAGAAAAGGAAATTGAGCACAGCTCAAGAAAAAGGCCAAGAATTCAATGTTTTCTTGAAGAGAAGACAAAAAGGGTGACAAACTTCTTGTTCTTGGATTCAACATGCCTTCTTTATTTCTTATTATTGTTCTTCCCCATCATTTCTTTATGTTTTAGTTTATTTTTGCTAGAGCTATGATGTAACCTAATTATGATGGTACAAATCTTATGATTATTATGTTTTGTAAGATTTTTTATTTATGTGAAGTTACATGTTACTGTGATTAGCTACCACTTGAATGATTTGATTTGCATATTTAAGACCGACAAGAGATGATATGTAATTGCTTCTTGTAATTTGTAACCATAAATTAAATATATATAGACATATACCATATTATTTGTATGGCTTTCAGTGTAAACTGGGAATATTCATAGATCCTAATGCATTTGGATCATGTCATTTTGCTAGTCCTCTAGCAAAAGCAATAAACAATATATGTTTTAGACAAAATGCCTTCATGATATTCTCCCATAATTGCTCAACTTAACAATTCAAAGAAAAACATAGCTTTCATCTAAACACCACAATTGTTTCATAAGATAAGATAGAATCTTAACTATGTTGACCATGTGTGTGTGTGTGTGAGTCCTTATCTTTTCAATTATATGCACTCTAAATAGATCCACATTAATATGCAATCTTTCAAAATCTTTAACCAAACCTCATAGGTTTGCTTTTCATTCCTCTCTCCACTAATGTAGGCCAATCATCTAACCAAGAATCAATAGGACTTTTATAAGCTTGTAATGTAAGGCTGGGCTAAGGGTAAGATGAAAGTCATTTAGGCTTAATTCACCCATGAACACATTACTTTCTAGGATCTAATTTGAGCTTTTATCACTTCCTACCTTTTTGCTCCTCATAAACAATCTTTCTATCACCACTTCTCTCATTCTTTTCCATCCAAAAATGCTTGATTTCACTTGGATTTTTACACTCACAAAAGCCACAATCATGCTTGCATCAATAAAGCAAGTAAACATATTAGAAATGCAGCCACCATGATCTTATCTTGCCAATAGAATTCAATTGCTATGCTTCGTAGCCTATTTTAGAAAATTGAGTGGCTTGAATCAGATAAATAATGATAAGATCATGTCATTCTAAAGCAAATGATGTACTTCATTCATTCATTCATTCATTCATTCATTCATTCATTCATTCATTCTTTCTTTCTTTCTTTTCTTTTTTTTTTTAACATCTGCAAAAGCAACATATTATGCTACATAATCATTGCAATCAACTTCTTCCTATATTACATCCTTTTCCTCGACTTCTCTTATGCTTAAATACTTGTACACCAGAAGTCAATATGTTCATGGGCATGGGATAATATGATAAATTGATCAAAAAGGCTATGAGATATATATTCAGGTGTCATTCAACAAAATCAAGATAAGAATTAAGGCTTAGTGGGTGACTGGTGATAAATAAATAAGGTTGGCTTGAAAGGCTCAAACGATCCAAAGATGGCCTAAATCATTTTCTCAGTTAGATGCAACCTAGGATTTCGCCTCAAGAGGAAATCAAACAAATTCTAAGATCCAAGGGAGAACTAAGGTAATTGCATACTTCGCATGAATGTTCTCTAGAGCACGAATGAAGAACTTTTAGTGTTCAATAAATGGATCAACATAATCAGAATCATACTTAACTCAAATCACAATTACAGGTTTGAACATAATCTACATCTTCCTAAGAATCGCTAAGAATTCCAAACAAAAGGTTCAATCATGACATGAGAAAAAATTTTCAATTAGATTTAGTAAGAAAAAATTTATTTTCCCACCCCCAAACTTGAATGAAGCATTGTCCTCAATGTAAAAAGAAAAGAAAGCAATAATAAAGAAGGAATAAGGAAACTCCCTTGATTGTAGGTTATGTCAATGTAGAGCTTTGAGGAAAATGTGGTAACAAACTTCCAGCAAAAGACTAAAATGAAAATGCTTGGGTTGCCTCCCAAGAAGCGCTTACTTTATAGTTTTCAGCCAAACTATCCAGGATATTGTTGCTCAAGGAGGATGAAACTGCACTAGTTTAGGAGACAACTTGTGTTGTAAAATAGTTGAGCACTTTTCAATCAACCTCATTGTCTCATATATTTCCAACTTCCTTTTGTTGTCCAATATCTCTTTAAAAAAAATTTCATAATTCAACATTTGAGTTGAAGCATTTGCAAAAGGAATGTTAATGTGTAGTTTTGAAGATATATCAAGGAATTCCAAAAACTGCTTATCTCTTTCATGTTGCTAGAATCTCTGGGGAGATGGAGTTGGAAGTATAAAGGGCTCAAATTGTTGAGAAATAGTTTTTTCCTGGATGCCTTCTCAGGTTGTATGTTGACATTCTTATTTGTTTCATTGAAAATGTCCTTGTTAGCATCATCTTTTCCTACTTGGTTGCCACTTGTTAGGGTTACTGCTTCTGCAATATTTGTAGGGCTTTTCTCCATATTGCTAGGCAAGGGAGCCTCCTCTCTCTTTAAGATCATATTGATTAACTGACTCATCTACACCTCCAAATTTCTAATTGAAGTTTCTTGTCTTTGGAATCTCTCTTCATTGTTTTGTATCATCTTGTTAATCATGTCCTCTAAGTTAGGCTTCACCACTTCTCTTTGCTCAAATATTGGTGGTGGTCTCATCTCATTTAGGTTACTCTATGAAAGATTTTAATGATTGTGCCATCCTAATTGACATTCCACGCTTGCATGTTCTCCACCACAAAATTCAGATTCTTTATTTTGATATCTCACAACTGGAATACTTAGGTTGTTTATCTTCTTATCAAGCACTTCCAATTGTGCACACATTGTGATGAAGATATCTACTTCATGGACTCCACTTGCTTGATGCATTGGTAGCCTCTCAGTAGACCATTGATAGCTATTGGCTGACATTTCCTCCAAAAGATTATATGCCTCTTCTGTTGTTTTGTTATGTAAAGCCCTTCCTGCAGCTGCATCCATTGTAAAATGGAGATTTGTATTAGATCCATCATAAAAAATTTGTACCTGTAACCATATGGGTAGTCCATGATGTGGACATCTCCTCAGAAATTCCTTGAATCTTTCCCAAGCGTCAACAATGATTCATTATCCATCTACACAAAAGTGAAAATATCGTTACACATTTTTGTAGATTTCACAAAAGGAAAGAATTTACCAAGAAATTTCTGAGCCAAATTATCCCATGTAGTAATTGATCCTGCAAGAAGAGAAGAGAACCAATTTTTAGCTGTATCTCTAAGAGAAAATGGAAATAGCCTTAATCTTATAACATCTTCTGTAACTCCATCATATCTAATCATATCTAATCATATCACAAAATTCAAAGAAGGCTTCAATGTGAGCATTTGGATTTGGTAGCCCACTAAATTGCATGAAGTTTTGAAGCATATGGATGAGAACTTGCTTGATCTCAAAGTAGTTTGCCTGAATTGCAAGCCTAATGCTTGATGTGGCATTCCAAAATGTTGGTGCAACATAGTCTTTTACAAGTCTACGTGTACTATCATATCTCTCCATTATTGTTGTTTAATCTTTCTACAATAGCAACTTAACAAAAAAAAAATTCTTTTTTTTTAAAGAAAAAAATAATAAAGCAAAATAAAAATAAAACAAAAAACGATTTTTTTCTTATTTTTTTCAACAACTAAAAAAATGATTTTTTTTTCAACAACTAAAACAATGATTTTTTTTTCAAGAATTAAAAAAATGATTTTTTTTTAAAAGAACATAAAAGCTAGATTAAACTTAGAAATTATTTGGTATTAATATTAATTAGCAGTAAAACAACCAATCCCCGGCAACAGTGCCAAAAACTTGTTCAGTAAAATTTAGATGCAAGTGAACATGTTGAACAAATAATGTAATGATATAAAAAATATCGTCCCACAAAGATTGGTGATTACTAGACCAATTAATTACTAATGGTGAACAATTCCTAGAATTTATCTAACAAACCAAATTGATAGATGATAGATTAAATAACTAAATCTAAGAAAACTAAATACAAGAAATATGTTAGATCATATGATTTCACGATAACTACTATGTATAAATATTGATTATTCATGCTTGCAAGAGGGATAATATCTATATGATGGCAGAACTTCCTAATTTATTCACTATCTTATGTCTAGGTATAGCAAACCTATTTAGTTCATTAACTCACTATATCTTTATATGTGAATTGAAACAAACCAAATGCATTAGGATCTATGAACATTCCCAGTTTACACAAAAAGCCACACAAACAATACAGTATATGTGATAACTCTATTTTTATAGAGTTATTTTAACTATTTTTAGACAATAAATAATACAATGCTTATGAGAAAATATTTGAATTCCTCTTTATTTACTTGAATTTGTCTTGTTTTTGTAGCATAAGGAGGCATGAAGAAAAAGAATAAGCATGGAGAATTTGATGTTTATTATATGGCAAAATATGGTCAAAATATCAAGATCAAGAAAATCAAGATGGGCTTGGACTTTAGATTTTCCATTGTTATTAGGTTTTCTAAATAATTAGAAAACCTAGTCATATTAGGAGTTCAAAGCCTAATTATTATAAGAGTTCAAGACCCAATTGTCTTTGGTCTCCAAAACCCACTTCTACTAGAATAAGAGATAGGTCTAAACCTAAACCCTATTTAAGAGAAGAAAAGAGAAGAGGCAAAAGAGGGGGAGGAGGAAATTGAGCACAACTCAAGAAAGAGGCCAAGAATTCAAGGTTTTCTTAAAGAGAAGACAAAAAGGGTGACAGACTTCTTGTTCTTGGATTCAAGATGCCTTCTTTATTTCTTATTATTTTTCTTCCTCATTATTTCTTTATGTTTTAGTTTACTTTTGTTAGAGCTATGATGTAACCTAATTATGATGATATAATTCTTATGATTGTTATGTCTTGCAAGATATTTTATTTATGTGATGTTGCATATTACGGAGTTTAATGCTTTTAAGTGATTAGCTACTACTTGAATTATCTGATTTGCATGTTTGAGACCGATAGGAGATGATATGCAGTTGCTTCTTGTAATTTGTAACCATAAATTAAATATGGATAAACATATACCATATTGTTTGTGTGGCTTTTGGTGTAAACTAGGAATGTTCATAGATCCTAATGCATTTGGTTTGTTTCAATTCACATATAGAGATATAGTGAGTTAATGAACTAAGTAGGTTTACTATACCTAGACATAGGATAGTAAATAAATTAGGAAGTTCCACCATCACATAGATATTATCCTTCTTGTAAGCATACATAATCAATATTAATACCTAGTAATTATGGTGAAATCATATGCTTTAACATATTTTGTATATTTAGTTTTCTTAGATTTAGTTAGTTAATCTATCATCTATCAATTTGATTTGCTACATAAATTCTATGAGTTGTTCACCGTTAGTAATTAATTGGTCTAGTAATCACCAATCTCTGTGGGACGATATCTTTCTCATCATTATATTACTTGTTCAACTTGTTCACTTGCATTTAAATTTCACCAAACAAGTTTTTGGCGCCGTTGCCAGGGATTGGTTGTTTTATTACTGATTAATATTAATACTGAATGATTTCTAGGTTTAATCTAGCTTTTATTTTCTTTTAAAAAAAATCTTTTTTTTTTAATTCTTGAAAAAAAAATCATTTCTTTTAATTCTTGAAAAAAGAATCATTTCTTTTAATTCTTGAAAAAAGAATCATTTCTTTTAATTCTTGAAAAAAGAATCATTTCTTTTAATTCTTGAAAAAAAAAATCGTTTTCATTTTTAGTTGTTGAAACAAAAAAATCATTTTTTTAGTTGTTGAAACAAAAAAAATCATTTTTTTAGTTGTTGAAACAAAAAAAATCATTTTTTTAATTTTTATTTTACTCTATTTTTTTCTTACGAAAAAAAGAAAAAAAAAACTCTTTGTTAAGTTGCTGTTGTAGAAAGATTAAGCAACAATGATAGAGAGATATGATGGTACACATAGACTTGTAAAAGACTATGTTGCACCAACATTTTGGAATGCCACATCAAGCATTAGGCTTGCAAATCAGGCAAACCACTTTGAGATCAAGCCAGTTCTCATCAATATGCTTCAAAACTCCCTGCAATTTAGTGGGCTACCAAATGAGGATCCAAATGCTCACATTGAAGCCTTCCTTGAATTTTGTGATATGATTAGATATGATGGAGTCACAAATGATGCTAGCAAGTTAAAGCTATTTCCATTTTCTCTCAGAGATAAAGCTAAAAATTGGCTCTCTTCTCTTCCTGCAGGATCAATTTGGCTCAGAAATTTCTTGGTAAATTCTTTCCTTTTGTGAAATCTGTAAAAATGTGTAACGATATTTTCATTTTTGTGCAGATGGATAATGAATCATTGTATGAAGCTTGGGAAAGATTCAAGGAACTTCTGAGGAGATGTCCACATCATGGATTACCCATATGGTTATTAGTACAAACTTTTTATAATGGGTCTAATACAAATCTCCGTTTTATAATGGATGCAGCTGTAGGAGGGGCTTTGCACAGCAAAACAGCAGAAGAGGCATATAACCTTTTAGAGGAAATGTTAGCTAATAGCTATCAATGGTCTATTGAGAGGCTACCAATGCATCAAGCAAGTGGAGTCCATGAAGTAGATATCTTCACCACAATGTGCGCACAATTGGAAGTACTTAATAAGAACATAGACAACCTAGGTACTCCAATTGTGAGAATTCAAAGTAAAGAATGTGAATTTTGTGGTGGAGGACATGTGAGCATGGAATGTACAATAGGTAACTTTTATGCTCAATATAATGAATATGCTAATTTTGTTGGGATTTCGAGTAGGTCACACAATGATCCTTACTCCAACACGTACAATCAAAGATGGCACAACCATCAAACTTTTTCACGGAGTAACCCGAATGATATGAGACTGCCACCAACATTTGAGCAAAGCAAAGAGGTGAAGCTTAACTTGGAGGACATGATTACCAGGATGATACAAAACAATGAAAAGAGATTCCAAAGACAAGAAACTTCAATCAGAAATTTGGAGGTGCAGATAAGTCAATTGATCAATATGATCTCAAAGATAAAGGAGGGTCCTTTGCCTAGCAATATGGAGAAAAGTCCTACAAATACCGCAAAGGCAATAACCCTAACAAGTGGCAATCAAGTGGGAAAAGATGATGCTGACAAAGCCATTTTCAATGAAACAAATAAGAATGTCAGCATACAACCCCAGGAGACATCCAAGAGCAAACTATTTCCAGAAAATCCTATGCCCTTTATGCTTCCAACTCCATCTCCCCAGAGATTCCAACAACATGAAAGAGATAAGCAGTTTTTGGAATTCCTTGATATATCTTTAAAATTGCACATTAACACTCCTTTTGCAGATGCTCCAGTTCAATTGATCAGTTATGCAAAACTTTTGAAAGAGATACTGAAAAATAAAAGGAAGCTAGAAGTATATGAGACAATGAGGTTAGCTGAAGAGTGTTCAATCGTTCTACAACACAAGCTATCTCCTAAACTATTGCAGCTTCATCCTCCTTGAGCAACAACATCCTGGATAGTTTGGCTGAAAACTATAAAGCAAGCACTTCTTGGAAGGTAACCCAAGCATTTTCATTTTAGTCTTTTGCTGGAAGTTCGTTACCACATTTTCCTCACAGCTCTACATTGACACAACCTACAATCAGGGGAGTTTCCTTGTTCCTTCTTTATTATTGCTTTTTTTTTTTCTTTTTGCATTGAGGACAATGCTTCATTCAAGTTTGGGGGTAGGGAAATAACCTTTGTGCTAAATCTAATTTTTAAATTTTTCTTAGTGATTCTTTGGACGATATAGATTTTTTTTTCAAACCTGCAATTGTGCTGTGAGTTAAGTGTGATTCTGATTATGTTGATCCACCTATTGAGCACTAAAAGTCCTTCACTTTTGAAATTGTGTGTACCTCTAGAAAACATTCATGTGAAGTATGTGATTTTCTTAGATTTCACCCAGATCTTAGAATTTGTTTGATTTTCTCTTGAGGCGAAATCTTAGGCTGCATCTAACTGAGAAAATGATTTAGGCCATTTTTGGATCGTTTGAGCCTTTCAAGCCAACCTTGTTTATTTATCCCCAGTCACCCTGCTGAGCCTTGTTCTTATCCTGATTTTGTTAAATGACACCTGAATATATATCTTATAGCCTTTTTGATCAATCTATCCCATTGTCTCATGCCTATTAACATATTGACTTCTGGTGTACAGATATTGAGCAAAAGAGAAGTTGATGGGAAGGATGTAATATAGGAAGAAGTTGATTGCAATGATTACATAGCATAATATGTTACTTTTGCAAATGCAAAAAGAAAAAAAAGGGGAAAAAAGAAAGAAAGAAAGAAGTACATCATTTGCTTTAGAATGGAATGATCTTATCATTCTTTATCTGATTCAAGCCACACAATTTTCTGAAATAGGCTACAAAGCATAGCAATTGATTATTATTGGCAAGATAAGATTATGGTGGCTACATTTCTAGTACCTTTACTTGTTTTATTGATGCAAGCATGATTATGGCTTTTGTGAGTGTAAACATCCAAGTGAAATCAAACATTTTTGGATGAAAAAGAATGAAAAAAGTGGTGATAAAAAGATCGTTTGTGAGGAGCAAGAAGGTAGAAAGTGACAAAAGCTCAAATTAGATCTTAGAAAGCAATGTGTTCATAGGTGAATTAAGCCTAAATGACTTTCATCTTACCCCTAGCCCAGCCTTACATTACAAGCTTATAAAAGTCCTATTGATTCTTTATTAGATGATTGGCCTACATTAATGGAGAGAGGAATGAAAAGCAAACTTATGAGGTTTGGTTATAGATTTTGAGAGATTGCATATTAATGTGAATTTATTTGGAGTGCATATAGTTGAAAAGATAGTGACTCACACACACACACGTGGTCAACATAGTTAAGAGTCTATCTTATCTTATGAAACAATTGTGGTGTTTGGATGAAAGCTATGTTTTTCTTTGAATTGTTAAGTTTGAGCAATTATAAAAGAATTTCATGAAGGGGTTTTGTCTAAAATATATGTTGTTTATTGCTTTTGCTAGAGGACTAGCAAAATGTTAAGTTTGGGGGTTTTGATAACTCTATTTTTATAGAGTTATTTTAACTATTTTTAGGCAATAAATAATACAATTCTTATGAGAAAATATTTGAATTCCTCTTTATTTACTTGAATTTGTCTTATTTTTGTAGCATAAGGAGGCATGAAGAAAAAAAAATAAGCATGGAGAATCTGATGTTTATTATATGGCAAAATATGGTCAAAATATCAAGATCAAGAAAATCAAGATGGGCTTGGACGTTAGATTTTCCATTGTTATTAGGTTTTCTAAATAATTAGAAAACCTAGTCATATTAGGAGTTCAAAGCCTAATTATTATAAGAGTTCAAGACCCAATTGTCTTTGGTCTTCAAAACCCACTTCTACTAGAATAAGAGATAGGTCTAAACCTAAACCCTATTTAAGAGAAGAGAATAGAAGAGGCAAAAGAGGGGGAGGAGGAAATTGAGCACAACTCAAGAGAGAAGCCAAGAATTCAAGGTTTTTTTGAAGAGAAGACAAAAAGGGTGACAGACTTCTTGTTCTTGGATTCAAGATGCCTTCTTTATTTCTTATTATTGTTCTTCCTCATTATTTCTTTATGTTTTAGTTTACTTTTGTTAGAACTATGATGTAACCTAATTATGATAGTATAATTCTTATGATTGTTATGTTTTGCAAGATATTTTATTTATGTGAAGTTGCATATTACGGAGTTTAATGCTTTTAAGTGATTAGCTACCACTTGAATGATCTGATTTGCATGTTTGAGACCAACAGGAGATGATATGCAATTGCTTCTTGTAATTTGTAACCATAAATTAAATATGGATAGACATATACCATATTGTTTGAGTGGCTTTTGGTGTAAACTAAAAATGTTCATAGATCCTAATACATTTGGTTTGTTTCAATTCACATATAGAGATATAGTGAGTTAATGAACTAAGTAGGTTTACTATACCTAGACATAAGATAGTAAATAAATTAGGAAGTTCCTGTTGGGTTTTATGGCCTAACAAGAAGGGGGGGTTGAATTGTTATTGTACCGAATGCCCATTTTTCTGTTTTTAATCTCTAACAATTTGTATGATAATATGCAATCAAACAGGAATATGTAATCAAGGAAGGAACAAGAAAATAAACACCAGATTTACCACGGTGGTTCGGCACTCTCTCTTAGAGTCCTACGTCCACCCTCTTCTCCTTCAATCAAACTGATTGAAGTCCTTTTTACTCAATCTGATTAGGAGAACATGTTCTCCCTAATCCAACTAATTCCTTCTCCAAGGAATTAACACATCCAAGTACAAATAATGATCAAAAGATCATGTATAGTAGCAAATCCCCAAATAATATGTGAGTGTATGGGATATTGCTAATCAAAGGAGCTACTCAAACAAATATATCAAGATACAAGGCTCCTAATACGAAATCCCCAAATTGGTGAAATTAGGGTTTCGGATTTTCCTCAAGATTTATGTGCAGAGAATGTTTATAAGTGAAATCAGCACATAAATAATGTTATACAAGCTATAATTGATGATATTATCAAAGATTGAATCAAATAATCGAATATCACCGAGAGCTCGTAAACCACGGAATGATGTATACTCTCGAATCAGATGGTAGGTAAGCTGAGCAGATTATCTTCACAAAGAATAATACTTCAAATAGATGTTTTTCGTCAGTCTACTCCTTCACGAACACATCTCCCTTAAATAGAAGCAAATCTAGGGTTTTCAGTTTGAGTCAAACCTGAACCATAGCCTTCTATCCGTTGGAAATAGTAGACTAGCCATCAAATCAGCTTCATTTCACCCTTTTGATTCAAAATCCGACCGTTCTGACAACCCATCTCCTCCAAATTCATCCCGTTGAAGCTTCAGCGCTTGAGAGAGACGAAGGCAGCATCGGGGTGAAAATAACACAGCTAGGGCTTGACCCCTCGAGAGATAAGTGTCTCTTATCTGCCCTTAGTGAGACGACATCGTTGCCAGCAAGCGTATCAAGGAAGGTTTTGGTGTGATCGAGACGACACCGTACTGAAAACGGGATCATGCGGGCTAACGTGAACTTGGGCCGCACCTATCACAGTCCAACAGCCACAGTCCAGTCCAGTAATACTATATATTCAGCATATATACCCGGTCCAATATCAACACGGTCCAACATCAATACATTTATAATGTATTGCATATATTGAATTTAAGCTCATATATTGTTCCTGCAATTTCACCAATCCAAGTATCATATTCCTTAAAAATATATTAAAGTATACTTCATATTTCTTGAGGAAATATTTAAGTAGACAATTTATTGAAATAATCAACATATGTTGGAATATATATATATAACAAGCTCATAAAAGTATATTTTATGAGAGAATGTAGGAACCCGGTTACTTTATAATATCATTAATTGATATTATAATTTGTACACCTTTTACTTCCTATAGTTTTGCTTTTTGCACATTTAGAAAAACATATTTGGAGAATTGATATTTTCGAGAAAATATTTTCAGTCACAACAAAACCCTATTTTCCAACAGTTCCACCATCACATAAATATTATCCCTCTTGTAAGCATACATAATCAATATTAATACCTAGTAATTATGGTGAAATCATATGCTCTAACATATTTTGTATATTTAGTTTTCTTAGATTTAGTTAGTTAATCTATCATCTATCAATTTGATTTGCTAGATAAATTCTATGAGTTGTTCACCGTTAGTAATTAATTGGTCTAGTAATCACCAATTTCTATGGGATGATATCTTTCTCATCATTATATTACTTGTTCAACTTGTTCACTTGCATTTAAATTTCAACGAACAATATGTCTATCCATATTTAATTTATGGTTACACATTACAAGAAGCAATTGCATATCATCTCATGTCGGTCTCAAACATGCAAATCATATCATTTAAGTAGTAGTTAATTACTTAAAAGTATTAAACACAGTAATATGTAACTTCACATAAATAAAATATCTTGCAAAACATAATAATCATAACATTCATACCATCATAATTAGGTTTACATCATAGATCTAATAAAAGTAAACTAAAACATAAAGCAATAATAGGGAAGAATAATAATAAGAATTAAAGAAGGCATATTGAATCCAAGAACAAGAAGTTTGTCACCTTTTTTGTCTTCTCTTCAAGAAAACCTTGAGTTGTGCTCAATTTCCTCCTCCCCTTCTTTTGCCTCTTCTCTTCTCTTAAATAGGGTTTAGGTTTAGACCTATCTCTTATCTTAGTAGAAGTGGGTTTTGGAAACCTAAGACAATTGGGTTTTGAACTCTTATATTGATTGGGCTTTGAACTCCTAACATGACTAGGTTTTCTAATTATTTAGAAAACCTAATAACAATGAAAAATCTAAAGTCCAAGCCCATCTTGATTTTCTTGATCTTGATATTTTAACCATATAATAAACATCAGCTTCTCTATGCTTATCCTTTTTCTCCATGCCTCTTTATGCTACAAAAACAAGGCAAATTCAAGTAAATAAAGAGGAATTCAAATATGTTCTTATAAGCATTGTATTATTTATTGCCTAAAAGTAGGTAAAATAACTCTATAAAAATAGAGTTATCACATGTTACTGTGTTTAATGCTTTTAAGTGATTAGCTACCACTTGAATGATTTGATTTGCATATTTGAGACCAACAAGAGATGATATGCAATTGTTTCTTGTAATTTGTAACCATAAATTAAATATGGATAGACATATACCATATTATTTGTATGGCTTTCGGTGTAAACTGGGAATATTCATAGATCATAATGCATTTGGTTTGTTTCAATTCACATATAGAAATATAGTGAATTAATGAACTAAATAGGTTTATTATACCTAGACATAGGATAGTGAATAAATTAGGAAGTTCCGCTATCACATAGATATTATCTCTCTTGCAAGCATAAATAATCAAAATTAGTACCTAGTAGTTAGTTTTCTTAGATTTAGTTAGTTAATCTATCATCTATCATTTGGATTTGTTAGATAAATTCTAAGAATTATTTATCATTAATAATTAATTGCTCTAGTAATCACCAATCTCTATGGGACGATATCTTTCTTATCATTATATTACTTGTTCGACATGTTCACTTGCATCTAAATTTCACCAAACATCAATCATTAGGAAGGGCTTCTAAATGAGATTCAAATAACAGAAGCTCATTAGGGTTTCTTATCAAACTTGACACCACCGTAGCTTTCTTCTCATTAGGAGATGGTGAGATTCCCATCAATCTACTGCTGAAGCTTTGATTAATGCTTGTAGAGGACCGTTCTAACACTTCAATCCTTTCACAAATCTTCTCGTTGGAGGATCGGTAGCTTAGAAAGAAAGATAGAGTCATTCAAAGCTATTCAGTGATTTGGGGCTAGGGCTTTAGTCAAATTAGTCAAGAGCTTCTTAAGGTTGCTCTGATTACTTAATTAAAATGGTGTTGTTAAACTCTTAAATAGTGTCGGCTCGGATCAGCAAGTCTTTAAACCACATAGGCTGAGCCTTTTACAATAACACAGGCTAAGCCTTTTAAAACAGCATGGGTTGAGCCTTCAATCAACACAAGTTGGGCTTCTTAAATAAGCCCTTAATCAAGCCATAATTGGTCTGCTTCAAGTAAGCTCTGGATCAACTCTTAATCAAGCCTCAATCAACTTGCTTCAAGCGAGCTTTAATTAGTCCTTAAGTGAACTCTGAGTGGCTTGCAAATATATAAAATTCAGCATCACTTTTTCTTTAAAAGAATTGCTATGCAACTAATATTCCATTAATTTTTATTGCATAAAAATATTCTTTTTGAGCATATATGAGGTTGCAATATATAGGAATACAGGAACCCGACTACATTATAATATCATCAATTGATATTATAATTTGTACACCTTTTACTTGTTCAATTTTACACATAAACATATGAAAAACATTTATATATATTATATGCAACCAAAATTTTTCACAACAAAACATATCTTTTTCCAACAGAGGAGTTAGCTTCCTTTCCCCCATGGTGGAGTTGTGAGGTGAATTGCATCAAAGAGTTCTTCACCCATTAAGGGTGACCAGCAAAGTCTCTCCAACCTGATATCTCAAGCATTAAATAATGGCTTCTCCCCCCCCCCCCCCAAAAAAAAAAAGGTTAACCCTTGAGGACAAGGGTTATGTAATAAGGCGGGGACTATTAAGACCCGACCTAACCTAATATAACCTAAGAAGGAAGCTCACTTAAATAACCTAAGGCAACAAGTTAAAAGCAAATATAAAGAAGACCTAATCATCATGAGGTGGCATATGGAATTTATCTTTTAGGTGTCCCTAACTCTATAGCATATTTATAGCTTCGTGATAAAAGTAGTTTAGCATAACTTCATAGCATTGTAGTGTTCATTATGGTTTGGTTATTATTTGTGGTTTAGCTTTGGATTGTTGTTTGACTTTTAATTATTGTATGTTTTTGTAATTGGACTAAATTGAATAATACAAGGTATTTCTTGGCGTTCAAGTATTCTGTTGATTATAGGATTGAAAAAAAATCATGAAATTGGGTAAAGGTCATATCTCTCAACTAATTCTTTAATTACTATTCCTAAAATTCTTGGAAGCTAATTAAACTTTCTCATCCTCTAGGACTAATTATACTAAAAAAAATGTTATGCTAAAAATCTAATTCATAAGGTCATAATGCCTATCATACTTATGGAAATTGAGTTTTATGACTCAAGAATGCACCTAACTAAAGATTTCCATTCCCATCTAATACTCGATTGTCTTCTCTAGACCTTCTAGAAGAACTCCCCCCTTATCCTTTTAACTTTCTAAATGTGCACTTACAATGCCGATTCAAAAGTTCAAGGCAATGAACATTTACTACGTCATTTTGGAATGGGAGTCAATTTTTTACTCAAGTTCAGCATTTGAATGCGACTCCACCCATCTTTGGTGCCAAGTTGATGCAGTCCAGTTCCTCCAAATGCCTTGAAAAACAAAATGGGTGAGGGAATGCAAGGGTTGAATTGGTTTGTTAAATTCAAACCATACATATTGCATATTCTAAAATATGAATTAAGAGAGATCAAAAGGAAATCAAAGAACTATAAATTGGGTTTCATAAAGGGACACCCAAACCTAATGATAATTGAGTCTCATAAATGGGTCTTGAACACAATTGATTGTATAATAGATCAGCAATGATGTTGTATTAACCTAATACTAAATTTACAAGGCTAGGAAATGGTAATGACACAAGAATAAGAATGAGATCTTGACTACCTACTTGAATAAGAATAAAATCAATAATAAAAATACAGATGGATAAGTACAAAATGTACAATGACATGTATTGTACCTTGTTAGTGACTAGTGGATAAAAGGGAGTATCAATTGTAGAATCACTTTTGTAAAACCCCTCGCCATTCCCCCCCCCCCCCCCCTCCCCCCACCCTAACCCACACACACAAAAAAAAAAAAAAAAAAATTAAGTTGTTACCACATATTAATGGGAAGTCTTTAAGCAGCAAAGAAGCAAGTGATGCTACCATATATATCCAAGGCTTTAGTAAACAAATTTGCTAGTTAATCCTTGGTTGAGATATGAGAAATTTAGATGATTCCATGTGCAATCTTTTCATGAATAAATGGTAATTGATTTCAATGTACTTAGTCTTCTCATGGATTATAGGATTGGCAAGTACCTTTGTGGTAGATTTTTTATCACTAAAAAAGGATATAAGCCTCAAGTATGGCCTTTGCACATCATTAAGTATGTGTAAAAGTTATATTACATCTCAAGCAATCATTGTTATGGCTTGCTATTTAGCCTTTGACTATGAACAAAAGACTACACCTTATTTCTTACATCTCTAAGAAATCAAGAATCAATGAGCATGATGCAAAAATCAATTATTGATCTCCTATTCATAGAACATCTCCCATAGTTAGAATCAAAATAAGCTTGCAAATCTAGCTTTCTATTAAAGTACCTTATGATGCAAAAGCTTCCTTTTGATGTGAACTTTTACTTAAGGGACCATATGTCAAGCCTTGTAATGGTAAGATAGATAAGCTTTCTTATAAGTCACAAATAGCTAGTCACATGTCTTACAACCATATAGTCCACATTTAGATCTTCAATGTATATTTTCTTTAAGTGAGTAAAATCCCCAATTTGGATTGGGCAAATTTCATCCCAAGAAAGTCTCACTACCTTGAGGTCTTTCATATAAAATTTGGAATGTAAGTAAGCTTTCAACATTGATATTAAGGCTACATTACCACCTATGGTAATTGTGTCATCATGTATATGAAGATGATGAGAAGATTGTTACTAGTTCTCTTGATAATTAAGGAATAACTATGGTGAGAATGGTAGAATCCACTAGTATCCAAGACCTTTTTAAACTTCTAATATCACTGTTTGGAAGCTTATTTTAGTTCGTATAATGATTTTCATAGCCTACACATCTTGTTGCCCCCTCTTTGTTCAATCTCTTTAGGATTCCTCATATAAATTTCATTATCAAGGTCACCTTATTAGAGAACATTGTGAACGAGCATTTGATGCACTTTTCAATCATCTCTAATGGCTAGGATTGATAAAAGCTATATAGTTACCATTTTCCCAACATGAGCAAATGTCTTTAGATAACTTATGTCCTCTTCTTGACTGTAAGTGAACATGATGAATAAGTAATATAATGATGAGAAAAGTATCATTCAAAGAGGTTGGTGAATACTAGACCAACTAATTACTACCAATAAATAACCTTTAGAATTTATCTAACAAACCAAAATGATAAAGGGTAGATTAACTACTTAAATTCAAGAAGACTAAATACAAGAAATGTGTTAGAGCATTCAATTTCACCATAACTACTATACATGAATTTCAATTGTTTACGCTTGCAGGAGTGATAATACTTATATGATAGAGTAATTTCCTATTTTATTCACTATCCTATGTCTAGGTATAACAAACTTATTTAGCTCATTAATTCACTATATCTCTATATATAAATTGAAAAAAAACAATAAATGTATTAGGATCTATGAATATTCCTAGTTTACATCAAAAGCCACACAAATAATATGGTATATGTCTATCCATATTTAATTTATGGTAATACATTATAAGAAGTAACTACATATCATCTTCTCACTCTCAAACATTTAAATCAAATCATTTAAGTAGTAGCTAATCACTCAAAAGTATTAAACATAGTAAGATATAACTTACATAAATAAAATATCATCATAATTGGGCTACATCGTTGTTAGGTTTTATGGCTTACCAAGAAGGGGGGGTTGAATTAGTTTTAAGTCTAGATCAAAATCTTTGTCCCCTTTTTAATGTGCTTTAAATTTTTCTAAGTTATTGTCAAACAAGGTTTTATAGAACAATGACGAATCAGAGCACAAGAGATATGATACACAAGTTTACACAGTGGTTCAGCACTCAACCCTTGAGCCCTACATCCACCCTCCTCCTTCAACACAACCGGTTAAAGTCCACTTTACTACAAAGTTAAGAGAAAACATTCCCCTACACTTTCCAACTCCTCTTCAAGGCATTATACAATCCTTTCTTCAAGGATTACAATATAATGTGTGCCTCAACACACACCAACAAGTTAAGGTTTATCAAACCTTTTCCAAACTTAGGCAATTCCCTTAAGATATGATATGTATATGGGAGATTGCTAAGTTAAAGGCTTTCTAAAGACAATCAAATAGCTAATCAAGCCCTAATCATGAAACCCCCAAATGATAATAGAGTTAGGGTTTTGGATTTACAAACAAGTATATGTGCACAATAATATTCATAATCTAATAAGCACATATACAACTAGAAATCTCCAGTAATCTGTCAGAGTAATAGAATGAAAGAACTTCACCAAGATTTCTATTTAGCTCAAGCTTCAAATTGATCTTTTTCTTCTCAAAGTGGATTTTCGTTTCTTAAGATATCAGTAGCTTCAACAACAACAACCTTTATTTTTCCTTGCCAGATAGATATATAGAACGCACCTTTTAATCTCCAAATATATCCGTTCTAACTTGCTCAGAATTTCTTCCCATTATGGAGAGATTAAGCCTGATTTTTAAGCCGTTGGAGAGGCAGAGTCTTCTGAGTAAGTAGCTTCTCTGTTCTGGTTAAAACGTGCTATCAAAATGCATCGTTTAGTTGCTTCTTTAAATCAGATCTTGTGAAGCTTATTCGGGCCATGGGTCAGGTTCTCGGATCTCATCAAGATTCTTCCTCAATTCTTCTTCAATCTTGAAGCAGTCTTTTGTGGGTGCTTCACAAATTAATGGAGCATCTTCTTCACTACAGAATCCCCATGATTTTAGCTTCATACCCTCTTTAATCTGCTTCCAATTCTTCTTTTGAGTAGTTAGGTCAAGAACATGAAGAACACCCTTAATCTCTTCAATTTGATCTTCTATAAGTAGTGGGTCTTCGATTTTCTTTCACATAATTGTTCCTCTCTTCATTAGCTTTCCAACGAACCCTTTTGCAGCTTGATCAGAGAAGTTTTCGGCGACCAATTTTACCGGCAAAGTAGCGGCGTCAAGTTGGGTCGTAGGTCGAGCTTTGTTTAGGCGCGCGAGTGCTTAATCAAGTTCGCGGGTTGCGCAAGCTTTCTGGGTCACGCGCAGGTCACTTAATTAAGTCATGGGTCGGGAGAAGCTTCCAGGTCACTTAGATGCAGGTAGGCTTCAACGGGTCATGCATACAGGGCTTGGTCCGTGCTCACGCGGGTTGCGCTTCATGTGGGTTGGGCTGCTTAATGGATCTATGTAATGCTGGCCTTGTTCCATTCACATTGGGTTGTGCAGTAAACTGACTAATCCATTAAACTTGATTAAAGCTAATTCTTTTTGGTCTTTACTTGGAACATTTTCCTACAAGAAAGTTCACAAGTTAATTTTTGTGTAAAACAAATAATGACATCAAATATTAATTCATTTATTCTTCCTAATAATACTTTCACAAATGTATTAAATAATATGATTATTATAATTTATAATATATAAATCATGAAAGATAATTAACACTAAAATATCCTTTCATGAAATATTTCCTTTTTCCTTTTCATCATCAAAATAATAGTGAAATAACAATATTTCTAACAATCTCCCCCTTTTTGATGATGACAAAACTTGCACTTGAAAAACTAAATATTTCATGATTATCTTTGTAAACCACACACAAATTTTATTTCCAACACAAATCACAAATCCTTTTTGTGCCAACATATAGTAGAGATAACCAAAGTGTTTTTCATCTATATATATCTCCCCTTTTTGACACCATGAAGATACAATGAAAGTATTCATTATATTTTCATGTGCACATATTTCTCCCCCTTTTTGACATCATCAAACTAGGAAATACAAGAGGTGTAAGAGATGCATACCTGAAATGTTTAAGGCTCCCCCTTAAATGATGCCGTCTAGCATCAAACAAGAATAAAGCAAAATATGCATAACATGCTTTTAGGTATGGAAGTAAATAAAGATGATATATGTTTCAACAACCATTCTCTTCACAATATCATCCAAAACGGGTTTTTATAGCTCCCCCTCAAGAGTAGCTTCCACTCAAGTCATCTCAACCAATCAAGAACAAGTGAGGCATATTTATCCAATGAGATATTCTTATGTATTCATCCAGCCAACGCTTATTATAAGAGGTGGATTCAAAGATATTTAAAATACACTTCTGGAAATGCACTAGAGTGCAGTACACTGTTTCAACACTGATTCTCCATTTCTGCACTTATATTGTTTGCAACAACAAACACAAGTACCACATAATGTTCATTCCAAACATTCAGCAAAGTATATTTATGTATAGTCGCACTTCATCCCAAAACATCATCCAGCAAAGTATATGTTCGTAGGATCATGCTGTATGTGTTTCATGTTTATCATTTATGCCTTAGCAAAGCACGTCTTTACACATATAGATCATGCTGTATGATTTTTGCATTCTTTTGATTGACAACAACAGATACATCACATCAGTGAGCATAATATTACAACATCTTAAGTACCACAGCAACGGATACATCATTGAGAGTATTATCAATGAAGGAGTGAGTTAGAAAAGCATACCGAATACACGTTCAATGAGCCTTTGTTTCATTTTCTTTCCTTTAATTTCATTGTATCTTGAATACAAAATATGTATATATATATATATGTAGAACAACACAATACTCAAGTTTGATTCACTTCAAGTTATCATTTGTGAGACATTCGAATGTAGGAAACTTCTTATTTCATATTGCCGTATTGTGAGACTATTTATGCAGTGAAGAAGCAGTAATTTACAACAAGATGTAAAGCATGATTTGTTTTGAAAATGTATCACATTGAATGACAAAGATCAGTAAATATTCCAACAGTTTTTCACACTGAAAACTTGACTAGTACATTTCTTCTTCATTTAGCTAGTCATTTTAGTAGGAGCAAAATTCGTAATGATTTCCACAATCAAGACATAGTATGACGTGTTGTCATGTGATCATGAGCAGATAACAAACATGTATATAATCATTTTCAGCAAACGTCATATGATAATTTTCAGCAAACAGTTTCATAACATCAAAGCAAGAATATATCAAAGAGCATACATTCCGGGTGTTTAAGACTCTTATCCCATATTCTGCACTTTCAAGTCAGAAATGAAACATACATGTGCTACATGTGCTAATTATGTACTCTCTCCCCCTTAACTTATGCAATAATTTAAGTTTTCAAGAAGTGAGATACTACACACGTCATATGCATTGATTTCCTCTTCTATATCATACACATTTCAATTTTATAAGTCATCAAGGAAAGTTAATCATTTTAGATTTAGAAAAGTGTAATCACCTTAAGAAAAACTTTCCAATGTGAACCAACTTGCAACATGAATCACATATTTTAATTTCTGCTTTCCTTATCATGTTAGCATACTAGAATGATGAATATTTATTAATTTCAGCATAGTCTATTCATCAAATGACATGATATTGATTAACAAAATGTTTAGCACAAGAAGAGATGTTCACCATATAGTCCAATAATTTCCAGCAAGCATACATAACTTTTATGATATTAATTAAAGTCAATTAACATATAGGTTTTTCTCAATCATTCATCATGAAACATCCATGGAACTACAATCACCCAAAGATTTCATTTCAAACAAATAGTTTCAGCAAGAATAACCAACTTCAAAATAGAATTGCACATTGTTTTTCTTGAAACATTACTTTTTGTTTAAATGACAAAATGAAGAGGTACTCATATACTTTTACTTATATACGGTGGATCCTCATTTGTCACTAATCACCAAACTAGTTGCTGTATCTTTGTTCATAACCTGCAGACACGAACAAAGGAGCTTGCAAAATTGGTACCCTTCTTTCCTTGGGTCCATGAGAGTTAATTGAACAAGTATTATCAAAAACTTTAGGCATCCATACTCTTTTCATTCTACATGGTCTTCTAAGCCTAACAGGACATGTATCAAACAAATGACCAACATAATTGCAATAAGAACACTTATGATGCAACAAAAATGTGCAGTCCTCTTTATCAAAGAACTTGGTAAAAGACTTTAAGTTCTTACACGAATTATATCCTATACCAGTTTTGTCATACATGCTTCTTTGTGATTGCAATATCTTTTCTAACATGACACTACCGTTAGCAAACTTGTTCAGCAAACATGATGAGCTTTCTAACTTGTTTTCAAGTTCTTTTCTTAAGCATTGAACATTTGATAGTTTTCTAGTTAAGAAACCAATTTCATTTATCATACATTCATGCTTTTATCCAAATCAGAACAAGTAAACATGCTATCACTAGTTTCAGATTTGTTTTCATGGAATAAGATTGCTTCTTTTAGATTTTTAATTTCAAGTTTCATGTTCAAGTTTTCACAAACAACTAGTTCATGTTGTTTCTTCATTTTCTCATATTCTTCTACCACCAAACTTGACTTCCTTAGTTTGCATTCAAGTTCATCTTTCTTAAATTTCATGCTGGACAAATTTTCATTCAAAGAGTTTATTTGTTCTAGCATATCATCATTCTTTTTACCTAGGTCAGAATATGTACCATTGATAGAGCATACATCAAATTTTGTGCAAGCATTTTCAAACATATCATGATTCTCATGTAAGGAAGATGCAGGAATTTCATGAACATTTTTTGTATTATCAATTTCAGCTTTGACAGATTTATACTTTTCTTTCAATTTTCTATATTTATTTTCCATCTTAGTTGCATACTCAACCAAATCAAAAAATGCAGTTTCTATATCACATTCAACATCATTTACATCAGAATTTTCATTAATGGTTGTTGCTGTCATTGTTCTACTTCTACTTGTTTCTTTTTGTCCAAAGATGAATCATTCTCTACATCTGCCTTTAGAGCAATGGACATCCTATTTTCTTTTTCTTTTTCATTTGTGCATGTCTTACCTTCATAGATAACTTGTAACTTATCCCAAACTTCTTTACCGGTGAGGCAAGAAGATACTTCATCAAACTCATGAACTCTTAAACCACTATATATCATATTCATGGCTTTAGCATTCAGCCCCATGGCTTTAGCTTCAGTTTCATTCCAATCATCAGTTTTAGGTATTGTAATACCTTCTCTAATGATCTGCCATGTTTCTGGATCTAAACTTATAATAAACCTTTGCATTGATTGTTTCCAAAGTCTATAATTAATACCATCAAACAATGGTGGCTCATTAAACCCCGTAATAGCTACTCCTTCTTCTAAAACCATTATAAGGATCTACTCTAGGATGTTAAGCCTTTAATTAGAGAACCTGGCTCTAGATGCCAATTGTTGGGTTTTATGGCGTACCAAGAAGGGGGGGGTTGAATTGGTTTTAAGTCTAGATCAAAATCTTTGTCCCCTTTTTAATGTGCTTTAAATTGTTCTAAGTTATTGTCAAACAAGGTTTTATAAAACAATGACGAATAAGTGCACAAGAGATATGATACACAAGTTTACACAATGGTTCGGCACTCAACCCTTGAGCCCTACATCCACCCTCCTCCTTCAACACAACCGGTTGAAGTCTACTTTACTACAAAGTTAAGAGAAAACGTTCCCCTACACTTTCCAATTCCTCCTTAAGGAGTTATACAATCCTTTCTTCAAGGATTACAATATAATGTGTGCCTCAACACACATCAACAAGTTAAGGTTTATCAAACCTTTTACAAACTTAGGCAATTCCCTTAAGATATGATATGTATATGGGAGATTGCTAAGTTAAGGGCTTTCTAAAGACCATCAAATAGCTAATCAAGCCCTAATCATGAAACCCCTAAATGATAATAGAGTTAGGGTTTCAGAGTTACAAACAAGTATATGTGCACAATAATATTTAGAATCTAATCAGCACATATACAACTAGAAATCTTAAGTAATCTGTCAGAGTAATAGAATGAAAGAACTTCACCAAGATTTCTATTTAGCTCAAGCTTCAGATTGATCTTTTTCTTCTCAAAGTGGATTTTCGTTTCTTAAGATATCAGCAACTTCAACAACAACAACCTTTATTTTTCCTTGCCAGATAGATATATAGAACACACCTTTTAATCTCCAAATATATCCATTCTGACTTGCTCAGAATTTCTTCCCGTTATGGAGAGATTAAGCTTGATTTTCGAGCTGTTGGAGAGGCAGAGTCTTCTGAGTAAGTAGCTTCTCTGTTTTGGTTAAAATGTGCTATCAAAACGCATCGTTTAGTTGCTTCTTTAAATCAGATCTCGTGAAGCTTATTCGGGTCATGGGTCAAGTTCTCGGATCTCATCAAGATTCTTCCTCAATTCTTCTTCAATCTTGAAGCAGTCTTTTGTGGGTGCTTCACAAATTAATGGAGCATCTTCTTCACTACAAAATCCCCATGATTTCAGCTTCATACCCTCTTTAATCTGCTTCCAATTCTTCTTTTGAGCAGTTAGGTCAAGAATACGAAGAACACCCTTAATCTCTTCAATTTGATCTTCTATGAGTAGTGGGTCTTCAATTTTCTTTCACAGAATTGTTCCTCTCTTCATTAGCTTTCCAACGAACCCTTTTGCAGCTTGATCGGAGAAGTTTTCGGCGACCAATTTTACCGACAAAGTAGCGGCATCAAGCTGGGTCGCGGGTCGAGCTTTGTTTAGGCGCACGAGTGCTTAATCAAGTTCGCGGGTCGTGCAAGCTTTTTAGGTCGTGCGCAGGTCACTTAATTAAGTCATGGGTCGGGAGAAGCTTTCGGGTCACTCAGATGCAGGCAGGCTTCAACGGGTCACGCATACAGGGCTTGGTCCGTGCTCGCGTAGGTCACACTTCATGTGGGTTGGGCTGCTTAATGGATCTATGTAACGTTGGCCTTGTTCCATTCACATTGGGTTGTGTAGTAAACTGACTAATCCATTAAACTTGATTAAAGCTAATTCTTTTTGGTCTTTACTTGGAACATTTTCCTACAAGAAAGTTCACAAGTTAATTTTCGTGTAAAACAAATAATGAAAATATTAATTCATTTATTCTTCCTAATAATACTTTCACAAATGTATTAAATAATATGATTATTATAATTTATAATATATAAATCATGAAAGATAATTAACACTAAAATATCCTTTCATGAAATTTTTCCTTTTTCCTTTTCATCATCAAAACAATAGTGAAATAACAATATTTCTAACAATCGTAACTCTAACAAAAGTAAACTAAAACATAATATCATAATATGCAAGAACAATGCTTAAAATTAAACAAAACATCTTAAATTGAAAAAACAATAAAGTTGTCACCCCTTTAAGAGAGTTTTGCAAAATTTATACACATCAGAGGATGAAAAGAGATGGTTTGGAATAAAAGGGAAAAAATGTTGTCATGCGCCATCATGTGCCACCGCCACATGCCTTCATATGCTACCATGTGCTATTGTGACACGCCGCCATTCGTTCTACACAAAAACCCACTAGAAAGAAGCCTTAGATGTAGATCTACCTATAAGTCCTAAATATATGCTAGAAAGTAGTGCAAATTTGCTAGAAAATTGTTCGAAAAGGTTTAGGCGATCAGATCTACTGCTAGGAATGAATGATGAAAAGTGTTGTTAGAAATGGGAACAAAATGCTGAAAAGAAGTAGAACACACTAGGAATGAACCAAAACATGCCAAATCTACCATAGATCACTAGAGAAGAGAGTGTGGTTGGCTTTCACATGACCACCTCTGTATTAGAGACCCATGCAATCATGTGCACCCTTTAAGTCTCTAGTGAGTCCCCTTTCTCTGGCTTCCTTCTCTTTTCTCACTTGTGACAATCTCACATTCTCTTTCCTCACTTCATTTCCCACTTACTCATTCTTGCTTGCTTAACAATTCCTCTCTTCTATTTCTTTCTTTTCTTATTTTTTTTTGCTTGCTACTTGACCACACGACGCTTGTTCACAAAAGCTCCTCTTTTCTTCCTCTTTTCTCTTTCTTTTTCCTTTTTTTCTTCCTCCAATCATGTAGGCTCTTTTTTTCCTTTGTTTCATTTTCTTCTACTAGTTTCCCACTTGCATGACTAGGAAAAGACCACCCAATTGCAACTTTTTAATCTATAAAAAGTGGAGTTATCAATACCCCTAAACTTAACATTTTGCTAGTCCTCGAGCAAAAGCAATAGCCAATATATATTGACAACTAATCTTTCCATGAAATTCTCCCATAATTGCTTAACTTGACAATTCAAAGAAAAACATAACTTTCATCTAAACATTGTAATTGATAAGGTAAGATAAACTCTTAACTATGTTTAACCACATGTGTATGTGAATTTGCATTTTCTTTTTCAATTACATGCACTCCCAATAAATCCACATTGGTATGCAACCTCTTAAAATCTTTAACCAAACCTTATAGGTTTGCTTTTCATTCTTCTCTCCATTAATGTAAGCTAATCATCTGACTAAGAATCAATAGGACTTTTATGAGCTTGTAATGTAAGGTTGGACTAATGGTGAGATAAAAGTCATTTAGGCTTAAATCACCCATGAACACATTCATTTCTAGGATCTTATTAGAAGTCTAGCCCCTATCTACCTTTTTACTCTTTGAAGATAATATTTCTGCCCACCACATATTCTCATTCTCTCTTGTCTAAACTTACTTGATTTTACTTGGAAGTAGATTACTAACAAAAAGCCTTAATCATATGTGTAACAATAAGGCAAAAGCAAAAGCATTTATAATTATAGTCACCTCAATCCTCTCCTACCAATGGTATTCAATTACTATGCTCAAAGGTCTATTTTTGAGGATTATGTTTAAGTTTGACTATTTCTTCTTCTTTTTTTATTGCATTTACCAAAACAACATGTTATGCCACACACAATCATTGCAATCAATTCTTCCCATGATTCATCCTTCCCCTCAACCCCTCTTTTCTACTCCAATAGACTTGTATACTACAAATCAACATGTTCATGGGTGTGTGATAACTCTATTTTTATAGAGTTATTTGACCTATTTTTAGGCAATAAGCAATGCAATGCTTATGAGAAAATATTTGAATTCCTCTTTATTTACCTAAATTTATCTTGTTTTTGTAGCACAAGGAGGCAAGGAGAAAAGGAATGAACATGGAGAACCTGATGCTTATTGTGTGGCAAAATCGTAATATCAAGATCAAAAGAGTCAAGATGGGCTTGGGCTTTGGATGATTGTTATTAGATTTTCTATTGTTCTTGGGTTTTCTATTTATTTAGAAAACCCAGTCATGTTAGGAATTCAAATCCTAATTAATTTAGAAGTTCAAAACCCAATTGTTTTAGGTCTCTAAAACCCAATTGTTTTAGGTCTCTAAAACCCAATTCTACTAGGATAGGAGATAGGTCTAAATCCAAACCCTATTTAAGAGAAGAGAATAGGCAAAAGAAGGAGGAGGAGGAAATTGAGCACAACTCAAGAAAGAGGCCAAGAATTCAAGGTTTTCTTGAAGAGAAGACAAAAAGGGTGATAGACTTCTTGTTCTTTGATTCAAGATGCCTTCTTTATTTCTTATTATTGTTCTTCCTCATTATTTCTTTATGTTTTAGTTTATTTTTGTTAGAGCTACGATGTAACCTAATTATGATGGTATGAATCTTATGATTATTATGTTTTGCAAGATATTTTATTTATGTGAAGTTACATATTACTGTGTTTAATGCTTTTAGGTGATTAGCTACCACTTGAATGACTTGATTTGCATGTTAAAGACCGACAGGAAATAGCATGCAGTTGCTTCTTGTAATATGCAACCATAGATTAAATGTGGATAGACATATACCATGTTATTTGTGTGGCTTTTGGTGATAAGATGATCGAAAGATTTATTGTAAACCAGGAATATTCACAGATCCTAATGCATTTGGTTTGTTTCAATTCACATATAGAGATATAGTGAGTTAATGAACTAAGTAGGTTTGCTATACCTAGACATAGGATAGTAAATAAATTAGGAAATTCCGCCATCACATAGATATTATCCCTCTTGCAAGCATAAATAATTAATATTAGTACCTCATAGTTATGGTGAAATCGGACACTCTAACATATTTTGCGTATTTAGTTTTCTTAGATTTAGTTGGTTAGTTTATCATCTATCAATTTGGTTTGCTAGATAAATTCTAGGAGTTGTTCACCGTTAGTAATTAGTTGGTCTAGTAATCACCAATCTCTGTGGGACGATATCTTTCTCATCATTATATTACTTGTTCGACATGTTCACTTGCATATAAATTTCACCGAACAAGTTTTTGGCGCCGTTGCCGGGGATTGGTTGTTTTACTACTGATTAATATTAATACCGAATAATTTCTAGGTTTAATCTAGCTTTTATTTTCTTTTAAGAAAAAATCGTTTTTTTTTTTTAATTCTTGAAAAAAATCGTTTCTTTTAATTCTTGAAAAACAAAAAAAATCATTTCTTTTAATTCTTGAAAAACAAAAAAAAATCGTTTCTTTTTAATTCTTGAAAAAAAAATCGTTTCTTTTAATTCTTGAAAAAAAAATCGTTTCTTTTAATTCTTGAAAAAAAAATTCGTTTCTTTTAATTCTTGAAAAAAAAAATCATTTTTTTTAGTTGTTGAAAAAAAAAGAGAAAAAAAAATCATTTTTTTTGTTTTATTTTTATTTCGCTTTATTTTTTTTTCTTGAAAAAAAAAAAGAAGAAAAAAAAAAAGTCTTTGTTAAGTTGCTATTATAAAAAGATTAAGCAATAAGGATGGAAAGATATGATGGTACACATAGACTTTTACAAGACTATGCTGCACCAACATTTTGGAATGCTACATCAAACATTAGACTTGCAAATCAAGCAAACTACTTTGAGATCAAGCTTGTGCTCATCAAGATGCTTCAAAACTCCGTGCAATATAGTGGGCTACCAAATGAGGATCCAAAAGCTCACATTGAAGCATTCCTTGAATTCTGTGACATGATTGGAGATCATGGAGTTACAGAGAATGTTATCAGGTTAAGGCTATTTCCATTTTCTCTTAGAGGTACAGCTAAAAATTGGTTCTCTTCTCTTTCTGCAGGATCAATTACTACATGGGATGATTTAGCTCAAAAGTTTCTTAGCAAGTTCTTTCCTTTCGCAAGATCTACAAAAATGCGTAATGACATTTTCACTTTTGAGCAGATAGATAATGAATCATTGTATGAAGCTTGGGAAAGATTCAAGGAACTTATGAGGAGATGTCCAGATCATGGACTACCCATTTGGTTACAAGTACAAACTTTCTATGATGGGTGTAGTACAAATCTTCGTTTTGTAATTGATACAGCTGCAGGAGGGGATTTGCACAGCAAAACAGCAGAAGAAGCATATAACCTTTTGGAGGAAATGTCAGCCAATAGCTATCAATGGTCTACTGAGAGGCTACCAATGCATCAAGCAAGTGGAGTCCATGAAGTAGATATCTTCACCATAATGTCTACACAATTGGAAGTGCTCAATGAGAAGATAGACAACCTAAATACTCCAGTTGTGAGACATCAAAGTAGATCATATGAATTTTATGGTGGAGAACATGAGAGCACGAAATGTCAAGTAGGTAACCCTTATCCTCATTATAATGATTATGCTAATTTTGTTGGGATTTCTAACAGGTCACAAAGTGATTATTACTCCAACACGTACAATCCGGGATGGCACAACCATCAAACGTTTTCATGGAGTAACCCAAAAGAGATGAGACCGCAACCAACATTTGGACAAACAGAAGAGGTGAAGCCTAATTTAGAGGACATGTTCACTAAGATGATGCAAAATGATGAAGAGAGATTCCAAAGACAAGAAGCATCAATCAAAAGATTAGAGGCGCAAATGGGTCAATTGATTAACATGATCTCAGAGAATCAAGAAGGTCTTTTGCCTAGCAATGTGGAGAAAAACCCTATAGATACCACAGAGGCAATAACTGTAACATGTGGCAAGCAAATGGGAGAAGTTGATGTTGACAAGGAGAGTCTCAAAGATAATGATAAAGATGTCAGCATACAACTTAAGGAGGCACCTAGGAGCAAGCTTGTTCTAGAAAATCCAATACCCTTTATGCCTCTAGCTCCATCTCCCCTGAGATTCCAGCAACATGAAAGAGATAAGCAATTTTTGGAATTCCTTGATATATCTTTAAAATTGCACATTAACACTCCTTTTGCAGATGCTCCAGTTCAATTGATCAATTATGCACAACTTTTGAAAGAGATACTAGAGAACAAAAGGAAGCTGGAAATATATGAGACAGTAGCGTTGATTGCAGAATGCTCAACCATTATGCAACATAAGCTGTCTCCGAAACTGTTGGAATTTCATCCTCCTTGAGCAACAACATCCAGGATAGTTTGGCTGAAAACTATAAAGCAAGCGCTTCTTGGGAGGCAACCTAAGCAATTTCATTTTAGTCTTTTCATTAGAAGTTTTGTCACCACCATTTCCTCAGAGCTCTACGTGAATATAACCTACAATCAAGGGAGTTTTCTCATTCCTATTCCTTCATTATTATTACTTCCTTTTGTTTTTGCATTGAGGACAATGCTTCATTCAAGTTTGGGGGTAGGGAAAGAATCTTTGTGCTAAATCTGATTGAAATTTTTAATCTTTGTGCTAAATCTGATTGAAATTTTTTTTTATGTCATGATTACATCCCTTGTTGTGAATTCTTGGTGATTCTTTGGAAGATATAGATTTTGTTCAAACCTGCAATTGTGGTGTGAGTTAAGTGTGATTCCAATTATGTTGATCCACCTATTGAGCACTAAAAGTCCTTCATTTTTGAAATTGTGTGTATCTCTAGAAAACATTCATATGAAGTATGTGATTTTCTTAAATCTCATCTGGATCTTAGAATTTGTTTGATTTCCTCTTGAGGCGAAATCCTAGGCTGCATCTAATTGAGAAAATGATTTAGGCCATTCTTTGGATCGTTTGAGCCTTTCAAGCCAACCCTATTTATTTATCCCCAGTCACCCCGCTGAGCCTTGATTTATATCCATTTTTTTTTATTTTGACACCCACATATATATACCTTTGAGCCTTTGATAAATTATCTTTTCGTCCCGCACCCTTGAACATGTTGATTTTTAGGATATAAGTCTATTTGAGTGAAAGAGAAGTCGAGGGGAAGGATGTTATATGGGAAGGATATTGATTGCAATGATTATGTAGCATAATATGTTGCTTTTGTGAATGCCAAAAAAAAAAAAAAAAAAAAAAAAAAAGAAAGAAAGAAAGAAAGAAAGAAAGGAAATGCAACATTTGTCTAAGAATGGAATTCTCTTATTGCTTATTGTCAAATTCAAGCCACTCAAGGTTTAGAAATTGGCTTTTGCATAGTAGTTGGATGTCATCAGCAAGATAAGATTATAATAGTTACATTTCGAGTCCTACTACTTGCTTTATTATTGCAAGCATGATTGTGACTTTTGTGAGTGTCAAAATCCAAGTGAAATCAAGTATTTTTGGGAAGAAAAGAATGAGAGAAGTGGTGATAGAAAGATCATTTGCGAAAAAAAAAGAAAAAAAAAAAGTGACAAAAGCTCAGATTAGATCCTAGAAAGCAATGTGTTCATGGGTGAATTAAGCCTAAATGACTTTCATCTTACCCCTAGCCTAGCCTTACATTACAAGCTTATAAAGTCCTATTGATTCTTGGTTAGATGATTGACCTACATTAGTGGAGAGATGAATGAAAAGCAAACCTATGAGGTTTGGTTAAAGATTTTGAGAGATTGCATATTAATGTGGATCTATTTAGAGTGCATATAGTTGAAAAGATAAGGACTCACACACACACACATGTGGTTAACATAGTTAAGAGTCTATCTTATCTTATGAAACAATTGTGGTGTTTGGATGAAAGCTATATATTTCTTTGAATTGTTAAGTTGAGCAATTATGGGAGAATATCATGAAAGGGGTTTTGTCTAAAACATATATTGTTTATTGCTTTTGCTAGAGGACTAGCAAAATGTTAAGTTTGGGGGTTTTGATAACTCTATTTTTATAGAGTTATTTGACCTATTTTTAGGCAATAAGCAATGCAATGCTTATGAGAAAATATTTGAATTCCTCTTTATTTACCTAAATTTATCTTGTTTTTGTAGCACAAGGAGGCAAGGAGAAAAGGAATGAACATGGAGAACCTGATGCTTATTGTGTGGCAAAATCGTAATATCAAGATCAAAAGAGTCAAGATGGGCTTGGGCTTTGGATGATTGTTATTAGATTTTCTATTGTTCTTGGGTTTTCTATTTATTTAGAAAACCCAGTCATGTTAGGAATTCAAATCCTAATTAATTTAGAAGTTCAAAACCCAATTGTTTTAGGTCTCTAAAACCCAATTGTTTTAGGTCTCTAAAACCCAATTCTACTAGGATAGGAGATAGGTCTAAATCCAAACCCTATTTAAGAGAAGAGAATAGGCAAAAGAAGGAGGAGGAGGAAATTGAGCACAACTCAAGAAAGAGGCCAAGAATTCAAGGTTTTCTTGAAGAGAAGACAAAAAGGGTGATAGACTTCTTGTTCTTTGATTCAAGATGCCTTCTTTATTTCTTATTATTGTTCTTCCTCATTATTTCTTTATGTTTTAGTTTATTTTTGTTAGAGCTACGATGTAACCTAATTATGATGGTATGAATCTTATGATTATTATGTTTTGCAAGATATTTTATTTATGTGAAGTTACATATTACTGTGTTTAATGCTTTTAGGTGATTAGCTACCACTTGAATGACTTGATTTGCATGTTAAAGACCGACAGGAAATAGCATGCAGTTGCTTCTTGTAATATGCAACCATAGATTAAATGTGGATAGACATATACCATGTTATTTGTGTGGCTTTTGGTGATAAGATGATCGAAAGATTTATTGTAAACCAGGAATATTCACAGATCCTAATGCATTTGGTTTGTTTCAATTCACATATAGAGATATAGTGAGTTAATGAACTAAGTAGGTTTGCTATACCTAGACATAGGATAGTAAATAAATTAGGAAATTCCGCCATCACATAGATATTATCCCTCTTGCAAGCATAAATAATTAATATTAGTACCTCATAGTTATGGTGAAATCGGACACTCTAACATATTTTGCGTATTTAGTTTTCTTAGATTTAGTTGGTTAGTTTATCATCTATCAATTTGGTTTGCTAGATAAATTCTAGGAGTTGTTCACCGTTAGTAATTAGTTGGTCTAGTAATCACCAATCTCTGTGGGACGATATCTTTCTCATCATTATATTACTTGTTCGACATGTTCACTTGCATTTAGAATTTCACCGAACAGTGTGGGACGGTAAGTTAATTTGGCCAAGGCTAAGAGATATATATGTGGGTGTCACATTAAAAAATAGATAAGAATCAAGGCTTAGTAAGTGACTGGCGATAAGTAAATAGGGTTAGCTTGAAACGCTTAATCAATCCAAATGTGGCCTAAATCATTTTCTCAATTAGATACATCCTAGGATTTTGCCTCAAGAGGAAATCAAGCAAATTCTAAGATATGGGTGAGATCTAAGAAAATCACACACTTCACATAACTGTTCTATAGAAATACACACAATTTCAAAAAAATACAAACTTTTAGTTATTAATAAGTGAATCAACATAATCAAAATAACACTTAACTCACACCACAATTGAACATTTGAACAAAATATGTATTTTGTAAGAATAGCCAAGAGTTCACAACAAGGGATCCAATCATGGCAATCATGATCCAACACAAAAAAGTTTCACACATAAGATAAACTTCCAATACATTTCCAATATAACAACTTCTAACACAAAATAGAAAATTTCACACACAAAACAAACTTCCAACACAACTTTTAACAACATAAGATATGCTTCCTGTTAGGTATAATGGCTAACCAATAGGGGGGTTAATTGGTTTTCTAATTAGAAGTAAATAAAAATCATTTTCTAAATAGAGATAATGAACACGAACAAACAGCACACACGAAAACCAAATTTACCACGATGGTTCGGCCTTCACACCTACATCCACCCTTTTCTTCCTTCAATCTAACTAATTGAAGTCTACTTTTCTCATTGATTAGGAGAAAGCATTCTCCTACACTTTACAATCCTTTCACCAAAGGATTACAATACAATGTGCTTACAAGCTAAGGCTTTCCTAACCTTATACAAAGCAAATCCCCTAAGATATGTAGTTTGTGTGGGATACTGCTAGATAGAAGGCTTTTTAAAGATATCAAGTAACAAGCAAAGCCCTAATCATGAAACCTTTAAATTATAGAGAAGTTAGGGTTTTAGATTTATAGTCAAGTCTATGTGCACAATAGTAATTAGGTTCAATTAGCATATAAACAAGAACATTATATAAGATTTATAAAAAAGAATATGATCAATAGAACACTTCACCAAAGATCTTCATGGAAATCTCAAAGCTTCACAATCTGATTTTGTTTCATTTTTTTTTTAGCTCAGTAAAATCACATATTTTTCATAAAGCATACAAGTGAGCTTTTATATCAAACCTCATAGGAGATAGCCATTTTGAAAACCTTCTTGTTAAGCTTGAAATTGTAAAAAATCCTCCCTTTAAAAGAGAGTAAGGCTACTATTTTCTGAGTCTAGAGAAGCAAGTCACTTCAAGTTGTGCTTTGTAGCTTCATTTTAATTTAAAATCGCATCCAAAATGGCAACATTTCAGTGAAGAAGAGATGAGTGGGAAGTGTCTCAACATTCAACATTCAACAAGGATAAAATCTTTTAAGAAGCATATTCAGGGTATAAGAATTTTCAAGGTATAGAGATTCATCCCCCTTTCTACACTAGATAGTGAAAAATGAGATTCAAGCGTGCTACAACATTCTCTCCCCCTTTTTGTCATCATTAAAAAGAAAATTGAGTATATGAAAGTAGATATGGTGAAGAAAAGATGAGTAGGAAGTGTCTAACCTGGTGAATCCAATGGAGTTTCACATTGCTCTCCCTCAAAACAAGCTTATTTATAAATGTGCAAAAGCAAAAAATATATTCCAAGCTCTCTCCTAAGAGTGTAAAACCTTTCTTTATCCAATGGTTTAGTGAACACATCAGCAATTTTTTGATCAGTTTGAATAAATTCAAGAGCAATGTCATTTTTCTGGACATGATCTCTAATAAAATGATGTCTTATCTCTATATGCCTTGTCTTAAAGTGTTGTATAGGATTTTTTGTTAAATTTATTGCACTAGTATTATCACACCAAAATATGAAAAACATTTATATACAATTACTAAGAAATAGTCACATAAAAACACATTTTCATGGAACATGCTCTTTTCCAACACTTCCAACACACTTTCATTATACTTTTAACACACAAAAAAAACACTTCCAACACAACAAAAAACACTTCCAATATATTGCAAATGCAACAACAACTACCACAAAATAGAATCTCCACCACAAACCAACAATAATATCACATTTCCAACAGTAATAGTAGCACTCCTAAACTTGAATAAGGCAGTGTCCTCAATGCAAAAGGAAAATAAAGCAATAGTAAAGAAGGAACAAGGAAACTCCTCTGATTGCGGGCTATATCAATGTGGAGTTATGATGAAAATTTGATGATAGATTTCTAACAAAGAGACTAAAAAGAAAATGCTTGGGTTGCCTCCCAAGAAGCATTTGCTTTATAGTTGTCAGTCAAACTATCTTCAACGTTATTGCTTAAGGAGGATGAAACTATAACAATTTAAGAGACAACTTGTGTTGTAGGATGGTTTAGCACTCTTCAATCAACCCTATTGTCTCATACACTTCTAGTTTCCTTTTGTTCTTCAATATCTCTTTCAGAAATTATGCATTATTAGGTGTTTGAGCTAAATCATTTGAAAAATGAATATTAATGTGTGGTTTTTTAGATATATCAAGGAATTTAAAAATTGCTTATCTATTTCATGTTGTTAGAGTCTCTAGGGAGATGGAGTTGGAGGCATATAAGGCTTAGGATTGTCTGGAACAAGTTTGCTCCTGAGTGCCTCCTTAGGTTGTATGCTAACATCCTTATCCATATCATTGAAAATCTTCTTCTCAACATTATCATCCTCCACATGCTTGCCACTTGTTAGGGTTATTGCCTTCATAGTTTCTCCAAGGCTTTTCTTTGTGTTGTTAGGAAAAAGACCTTGTTGTCTCTCTAAGATCATATTGATCAACTAACCCATTTGCACCTTTAAGTTTCTAAGTGAAGCTTCTTGGTTCTGAAGTCACTTCAATACTTTTTATAAAGTTTTGTGTGGTGGTGGCCAGGTTGGTGACTATATCCTCCACGTTAGGCTTCACATCTTCTGTTTTGACTAATATTTGTTCAATACTCTTCATAAAGTGTTATGCGGTGCTGGCCATCTCATTGACTATGTCCTCTAAGTTAGGCTTCACCTTTTCTGTTTACTTAAATGTTAGTGCCAGTCTCATTTCATTTGGGTTACTCCATGAAAATTTTTTATGGTTATGCCACCTCGGATTATACATGTTGTGTTGGGTTTTATGGCTTAACAAGAAGGGGAGTTAAATTGTTATAACCAGCAATTAAAAAAACTATTATGTTAACAAATGCTCAATTCAATATGCCAAACAAGTCACACAAATAATATCAATATAAATTGGATAGATTTTAAACATATGATGCTCTACTTCCAAGTCAAACAACACGTTATCAAGAATATTATCACACTTATATGTTTCAAATATTCTAATAGGTTAAGAACAAATAATTGACAAAATATGAGGCACCAAATATTATAAGAAGGTTAGATCAATAGTAAGCAAAGAGATTGACACCAAATTTACCACGGTGATTCGGCACTCACACCTTGAGTCCTACGTCCACCCTCTTCTCCTTCAATCAAACCGATTAAAGTCTCCTTTACTCAACCAAGTTAGGAGAAAACGTTTTCCCTAACTCAAACAATTCCTCTTTAAGGAATTTCTTGTACAATGTTACACAATATGATCAAAAGATCATAAATCAATTACAAATCCCAAATAATATGACAAGTTGTGGGATTATGTAACCTATAGGAGCTGATTTGATGTAATTATAATAATTCTAAGCTCCTATCACGAAAACCCTAAATTGAAATAAATTAGGGTTTTGAACTCCTTTCAATATTTATGTGCAATAAGTATTTTTAATGAAATCAGCACATAAACAGAGTTATACAAGATCCAATCAATGATATAAATGAATGAATAAGTATTTAATCACAATATCACCGTAGGCTTGTACTTCATCGAAAGTTACAAAGATTGAATGATTGAAAGATGAGCTCAATAATAGAATCTTCACTCAAAGAGAACTTCAGATTGTTGTAAGTGTCGAACCCTTCTCCATAGAATAGCTCTTCTTAAATAGAAAAATTAGAGCTAGGGTTTTTGACTTTTCAAACCTTAATGATGAAGCTATCTTCCCATTGGAATAGTAAATCAGCCTTTAAATCTTCCTTCTCCAGCTCAAATCAGACCTTTCTGACATCAGTCTCTTCATAAATCCTCCCGTTGAGGATTCGGTCACCAGCGGCGCCGTTCCTCCATCTCTCTTTCTTTCTCTTTTCAGCAGTCGTCGATAATATGCTCTTTAGGGCATTAGGTGAATAAGTAAGACTGTATGTAAATGAAATGGTGAGTTTCATCACTAGCTAGGCTTACTTATCTACTTGACAGATAAGCGGGTCATGGACCGAGAACACAACCAAGCCGAGAAAGGTCGAGAACATAACCAGGCTGAATATAACCAAGTTGAATATCACCAGGTCGAGATTATAACCAGGCCGAATATAACCAAACCGAGAATACAATATCAATCCAAGAATGATATAATATAAGTTCTTGATAGAACTAAGGTTTGTTCCAAAAATAGAGCCATATACTTCAACCTTCATCAAAGAATAAGCAAGTATCATTTTTTCTTAATCACAATGTATGACATATTTAATTTAATTTGGTAAGCCTTGTTCTCAAGATATTATATAATGAAATTAAATAAATTAGTTCTTAATGTCACTATATAGTGACATTATATCAAGAAATGTAGGAACCCGGTTACTTTATAATATCATTAATTGATATTATAATTTGTACACCTTTTACTTCCTATGATTTTCTTTTGCACTTATGAAAAACATATTTCAACAAATATATTCATAAATACATTTTGTCACAAACAAAACCCTTATTTTTCAACATGTTGGAGTAAGGATCATTTTGTGACTTGCTTAGAATCCTAACAAAATTAGCATATTCATTATATTGAGCAAAAGAGTTACCTACTTGACATTCCATGCCTACATGTCCTTCACCATAAAGATCACATGCTCTATAAGATATTAAGCACTTTCAATTATGAGTGCAATTTGTTGAAGGCATCTACTTCATGGACTCCACTTGCTTTACACATTAGTAGTCTCTCAATAGGCCACTAATAACTATTGGATGCCTTTTTTTTTTTGCAAAAAAATAAAAATAAAATAAAAGCAACAAAAGCTAGATTAAACTTAGAAGCTATTCGGTATTAATATTAATTAGTAGCAAACAACCAATCCCTGGCAATGGTGCCAAAAACTTGTTCCATGAAATCTTATATATAAGTGAACATGTCAAACAAATAATATAATGATGAGAAGAGTATTGTCCCAGAAAGATTGTTAAATACTAGACCAACTAATTTCGAGTGATGAATAACTCCTAGAATTTATCTAACAAACTGAAATGATAAACGGTAGATTAACTACTTAAATTTAAAAAGACTTAATACAATAAATGTGTTAGAGCATCCGATTTCACCATAATTACTATATACGAATTTCAATTATTTATGCTTATAAGAGTGATAACACCTATGTGATGACAAAACTTTCTAATTTATTTACTATCCTATGTCTAAGTATAACAAACTTATTTAGCTCATTAATTCAATATATCTCTATATATGAATTAAAACAAACCAAATGTATTGGAATTTATTAATATTTCCAATTTACATCAAAAGTCACATAAATAATATAGTATATGTTTATCTATATTTAATTTATGGTTATACATTATAAGAAGCAACTACACATCATCTCATTTTAGTCTTAAACATGCAAATCAAATCATTTAAGTAGTAGCTAATTACTTAAAAGCATTAAACACGGTAACATAGAACTCACATAAATAAAATATCTCACAAAACATAACAATCATAAGTTTCATATTATTATAGTTAAGTTATATCATAACTCTAACAAAAGTACACTAAATCATAGTATTATAATAGGTAAGAACAATGTTAAAAATTAAACAAAACATCTTAAATTAAAAAAAAAAAAAAACAATAAATTTGTCACGAAATTGTCTTCCCCTTAAGAGAGTTTTGCAAAATTTCTACGAGGACGAAAAGGGACTGTTTGGAATGAGGGGAAAAAAATGTTGTCATGCACCACCATATGCTGCCACACACTGTTGCCACGCATTACCACTCATTTTGTACAAAAACCTGCTAGAAAGAACCCAAGACGTAGATCTGCCAATAAGTCCCGCAAATCTGTAGAAAAGGAGTGCAGATTTGCCAGAACATCACTGGAGAAGGTCCAAGCGATTGGATCTGCCGCCGAGAATGAACACAAGGTTGCTGGAAATTGGAACAAAACTCCAAAAAGAAGCAGAACATGCTGGGAATGAACTAGAACATGCTAGATCTACCATATATTGTCAGAGAAGAGTGTGGTTGGCTCTCGCATGACCACCTCTCTCTTAAAGACCCGCACTATCATGCGTCACCTCTTAAGTCTCCAGCAAGTCCCCTCTTTCTGGCTCCCTTTTCTTTTCCTACCCGTGACAATCTCATGTTCTCTCTCCTCCCTCCTTTCCTGCTTGCTCACTCTTGCTTGCCTAACAATTCCTTTCCTCTGTTGCTTTATTTTTTATTTTTTGCTTGATACTCGACCACACGACACCTATTCACAAAAGCTTCTCTTTTCTTTTTCCTTTTTTTCTTCCTCCAATCATGTGGGCTCCTTTTTCCCTTTGTTTCCTTTTCTTCCGCTTGTTTCCCACTTGCACAACTAGTAAAAGCCCACCCAATTGCACCTTTTTGACCTACAAAAAGTGTAGTTATCAATGATAAAACGTGGGATATGGAATGAGCTATATGGATGTCTTGACCATGGGAGACATGATTAGTGGTCCAAATGGGTAGCTTGTGAGGTGAGTTAAGCAAAGTGGTGATGATGGAGGTAGTTGGTAAAGGACATTATTGAAAGGAGAACTTTAAATAGGATGTGTGACAAGAATAAAAGGTAATAAATCAGAATTCAAAACCTGAATGTCATGTGATAAAGATGATGATGCATGTAAGTTATTATTTACTAGAACATGAATGGAATTATGTGGAAAATTTGGATACTCATGAGTCCTAAGGAGTGCAACGGGAGCAAAAGGGAAATTAGCCTAATGGATGGCAACATCTCAACTAATGAGTAATTGATCTTCCTTAATGTCAAATAATTGATATCACTTTTGAGTGAATGGATATCACATAAAGATCCATGGAACCAATCTAGTCCCAAATTTGTCTCACTATATAAGATTGGTGACACAGCAAAGATACCCAAAAACATGTAGGTGATCTAAAGATGGAGCCTTCCTAAATAAGATCTCAAATGGTGTCTTCCCATTAAGGACTTAAGTGGGCATCCTATTGATCAAAGAAGTGGCAGTGAGGATAAACTCTCCCCAAGATCTAATGAGTATTTGTGTTTAAAACCATGAGACTTGGTTCACAAACATCAACATCAAACTATGTGAGAGTTGCAAAATTTGTTTTAATAAGTAGCTAAATTAGAATTGTTTACAGCAAGTTGCTTTCCATGAGCTATTATGCTTATTCGATTGTCTTGACACCACAACACAACCTTGAGCTACTTGAAGCAATGGAGCTATCAAATACTTTTAGAAAGCCATTGTAAAGGATAAGAAAAGAAAGAGGAACATGAAGCAATGGAGCTATCATGCTTATTCGATTGTTCCATGAGATATACAAGAAAATAGATTTTGCAAAACACAATTTTGTAACTTTCTACTGAATTTGTCCTTTGAATGAATTGGAAAGGGTAAATTGTGTATGAAAGAGAGATCAAACACTTGTACTACTATGTTGCACTAAATCACTATTCTTCAACGTTATGTTATGGATGTTCATTACCTTTTAGCCAAACCATATAATATTTGTGTCCTATTTCTACTCTCACTTTTCTGGTTCAATTCTTGAATTTAGTTTTATATTCTCTGCATACTTTGTTATTCTTCAAGGTAAAAGCTAAATTGAGTAAATGGTAGTGCTTTCTCACTACAATCCCATTTTGATGTGAGGTATAGGGATATAAACTCTTATGAAACACTCCATGAGACTAAAAAAGGGTAGTGCAGTTAGGCTTAAAAACTCTTGTGTACCATCTAGAGAAACACGTCTAACTTTGGTTTCATTGTGTAGAAACCATAGCAAGGAATGTTTGAATGTTGGCCAATATCTCGACTTTGGCCTTCATGAGGAACATTCAAGTTCTTTGTGAAAAATCATCAACAATGGTGAACAATATTTTGCACCTAAGCATGTAGTTACTCTATCAGGGCCTAAATATTTATATGAATAAACTTAAAAATATTTTGAGTTGAATTGGTGTTTGTTTGGTGAAAATGCTACATACAAGTGAACATGTCAAACAAATAATATAATGATAAGCAAATGAGTCAACCTACAGAGATTGGTAAATATTAGACTAACTAATTACTAATAGTAAATTAACCCTATAGTTTATTTAGCAAATCAAAATGGTATAAGATAGATTAACCAACTAAATTTAAGAAGACTCAATCTAAGAAATATGTTAAAGTATTTGTTTTTATCAAAACTACTAGATACAAATTTCGATTATTTATACTTGCAAGAGTGATAATACCTATGTGATGGTGAAATATCCTATTTATTCACTATCGATATCTAGGTATAACAAGCTTATTTAGTTCTTTAATTCATTATATCTCTATATGTGAATTTAAATAAACCAAATGCATTAAAATTCATGAATATTCCCAGTTTACATTGAAAGTCACATAGACAATATGCGATATGTCTATCCATATTTAATTTATGATTATACATTACAAGCAGCAACTACATATCATCTCTTTTCAATCTCAAACATGCAAATCAGATCATTTAAGTGATAGCTAATCACTTAAAAGCATTAAACAGAATAACATATAACTCACATAAATAAAATATCTTACAAAACATATTAACCATGAAATTCATACCATCATAATTAAGTTACATTGTAACTCTAGCAAAAAGTAAATTAAAACATAATGTAAACACAAATAAGAACAATGCTAAAAATTGAACAAAGCATCTTAAATTTAAATCATGAAAGCTATCATGAGAATGTCTTCAATTCAAGGAAGATTTACACAACTCCAAACATCAAAGGAAGAACAAAGACTATCTAGAAAAGGAAACTTGCTGCCACGCGCTCTCATGGACCATCGCCACATGCTGCTAGGTGCTACCATATGCACCGCCTATTCTGCACAAAAACTCTCTAGAAAGAAGCCCAAGATGTAGATCTACCAACAAGTCATGTAGATCTGCCGAAAAGTCTTATAGATCTGCTAGAAAATCACTGGATAAGGTTCGGATGGCCAAATCTACTGCCAAAGTTAAACACAAACAGTGTTCAAGTTACTCCTCACTGGAAACAAATGTTGGGACAATAAACTCTCATGCAACCATTCCATTATCTTAGAGTCGCGTGCTCTCGCATGCTGCCTCTTACCTTGGTGAGAAGGTTACCTTCTCTGGTGTTCCAACCAGCCCCTCGCACGCTTTCTCTCTCTCTCTTATTTCTTTTTCTTTTTTTCATTCTCATTTTCTTCCCCCCACATGCAATAATCTTATTTTCTTTTTGTTTTGTTTTTCCTCCCTCTTATGCGGGTTCATCTCTCTTTCTTTTTCTTTTTGATGCTATCTTTGGTTTTGCTGAATAATTTAGATAAATATAGAAAAACCCAATAACATTTTACAATATTGCATTATATATTCCTTAAAGTAATCAAAATAACTTTATAAAAATATAGTTATCAATACCCCTAAAGTTAACATTTTGCTAGTCCTCGAGCAAAAGTAATAAACAACATATGTTAAGGACCAAACCCTCTCCATGGAATTTTTCCATAATTGTTTAACTTAACAATTCAAAGAAAAAAAAAATTTCATCTAAATACTGCAATTGGTTCGTAAAGTAAGATAAACTTTTAACTATGCTAACCTTGAGTATGTGTGAATCCACATTTTTTTCAATTACATGCACTCCAAATAGATCCATATTGGTATGCAACCTCTCAAAATCATTAACCAAATCCCATAAGTTTTCTTTTTGTTCCTCTCTCCACTAATGTAAGCTAATTATCTAATAAAAAATCATAAAACTTTCATGAGCTTGTAATGTAAGGTAGGGCTAATGGTGAGAAAAAAGTCATTTAGGCTCAAATCACCTATGAACACCTTGATTTCTAAGATCTCATTAGAACTCGAGCCACACTCTACTTTTTACAGCTTGAAGACAATCTTTTTGCTACCACTTATTCTCATTCTTTCCTATCCAAACATGCTTGATTTCACTTGGAATTAGATACCAACAAAAGCCACAATCATTAGTGCAACAATAAAGCTAAAGTAAAAGCAATTTTATGTATAGCCACCTCAATCCTTTCCTACCAATAATATTCAATTACCATGCTTAAAGGTCTATTTCAGAAAACTATGTGACTTGAGTTTGACAAGGGATGATGAGATAATTCCATTCTGAAGCAAATGCCTTTTTTTTTTTTTTTTTTTTTGTTTGGTAGAAATGACACACTATGCCATACACAAGCATTGCAATAAATTTCTTTTCATGCTTTATCCTTCTCCTTGATAACTCTATTTTTATAGAGTTATTTTGATTATTTTAGGATATAAATAATACAAGTTTTGCAAGATAATATTTAAGTTTTCATATATTTATTTAAATTTGTGTTATTTATGCAGCAAATCCTAAAAGAGCATGAGAAGCAAAGGAAAAGAAAGCTACAAGCAATGCACGTGAGGAATAAAAGAAAAAGAAAAGAAAGAAATATGAAGAAAGAAAACAAGGCAACATGCATTATAGAAGAAAAAGACAAAAAGGGCAAAAATGTAAAAATGGAGCAAAAAAGTGAATTGTGAAGAGTGCAAGTAGGGCACACCGCATGAAGGGAGAGAGAAAAAAGGAAAACATGAATTAAGAGGGGAGGCAACACATAAGAGAAAGAAAAGGGAGGAAAGAGAAAAAAAGGAAAAAACGTGTGCTACCGCCGAAACCAAGAGAGAAACATCAAGAAGAAAAAAGAAAACCAAGGAAGAAAGAGAGAGACAAAGGTGCGAAAGCTTACCTTTACTTCATACCATTCTTGATTTTGGTTTGATTTGTAAAAATTCTACGAAGAATTCTGAAAGAGAAAACAGTGTGGTGATAACTTTCTTATTTTTTTATTTAAGATGTTTTGCTTTATTTTTACCATTGCTTTGGTTTATTACTTCATTATGTTCTAAATTTCTTTTGTTAGATTGAAGATGTAGCCTAACTGTGATGATGTGAATTTTATAAGTTTCTATGCTTTGCAAGATATTTTATTTATGTGAGTTATATATTATTATACTTAATACTTTTAAGTGATTGGCCACCACTTGAATGATTTAATGTGCATGTTTGAAACTGAGAGGTAATAATATGCAGTTACTTCTTATAATATATAACCATGAATTAAATATGGGTAGACATATACCATGTTGTTTGTGTGACTTTTGGTGATAAGATAATCGAAAGATTTATTGTAAACTAGGAATGTTCACAAAGCCTAATGCATTTGGTTTGTTTCAATTCATATATAGAAACATAGTGAATTAATGAACTAAATAGGTTTACTATACTTAGACATAGAATAGTAAATAAATTAGGAAGTTCCACTATTATATAGGCATTATCATTCTTGTATGCATAAACTATGAAATTCATATCTAGTAGTTATGGTGAAATCATATGCTTTAACATATTTTTCATATTGATTTTCCTTACTTGGATTCAATTTCAATTAGTCTTGAATTTTTAATTTGGAAATTTTGAACTTTAATTCATTATCAACTACCATTTGATTTGCTAGATAAATTTTAGGATTAATTCATTGTTGGTACTTAATTAGTCTAGTATTCACCAATTTCTGTGGGACAATACTTTTCTTATCATTATATTACTTGTTCAACATGTTCACTTGCATCTAAAATTCACTGAACATCCCTCAACCTCTCTTTTGCTCCAATAAGCTTGTATACTACAAATCAACATGTTCATAGGCGTGGGACGATAAGATAATTTGGCCAAGGCTAAAAAATATATATGTGGGTGTCACTAAAAAAATAGATAGGAATTAGGGCTTAGTAGGGTGACTAATAGTAAACGAGGTTGACTTGAAAGGCTTATTCGATCCAAAGATGGCCTAAATCGTTTTCTTGGTAGATGCAACTTAAGATTTTGCCTTAAGATAAAATCAAACAAATTATAAAATCTAGATGAAATCTAAGAAAATCGCATACTTCACATGAATTCTCTAGAAATACACACAATTTCAAAAGAGAGGATGAAACTCCTTAATCAACCTCACTATCTCATACTCTTCTAGCTTCCTTTTCTTTTCCAATATCTTTTTCAAAAATTTTGCATAACTAGGCATTTGAGCTAGAACATCTATAAAAGGAATATTAATGTGTAGTTTTTTAAGTACATCAAGGAATTTCAAAAACTGCTTATCTATTTCATATTGTTGGAGTCTCTAGGAAAATGAAGCTAAAGGTATATAAGGCTTAGGATTGTTTGGAAAAAGTTTGCTCCTACATGCCTCCTTGAGTTGTGTGCTATATCTCAAAGATTCAAATTTACTTTCCATGGTTCACACTTAATTTAGGTCTATTATAAAGGGATACCTTTAGACAACATAACTAAGTTTTTTTTTTTTTTTAGTTTGCATGTTCCTCTTTTCTTTTCACTAAAGGCATCATTTATGAGATCTTTTGCATTTGTAGTCTACAAAAAAATGGAGTTATTGAATGCAAATATTTCCATTTCATTAGAAGTGGCACAAACTTTGTTGTTTGAAGCTCATATTCCTTGTGCTTTTAAGGTAAATGTATTCAATCGCCACTTACCTTATCAACCATTTACCTTTACCTTCCCTATTAACATTATTGATTGTGAAAAAAGTTTCGGTTGACCTTTTATTATTGAACACTTTGTGTGTTTTTAGTTGTTAGTGTTATGCCATCACTTTGGATGTATGTGACAAATTCAATCTTTGAGCTTTCCCCTCTTTTTTTATGGGTTACTTTTTTTCTTAGAAAGGTTACCACCTTTATAATCATATCTCTTAAAATTTTTAATAAGTCATGACATCATTTTTCATGAGGATGTATTTTTTTCACTCCACAATCTTCTATGTCATCCTTAAATAGCCAAATTGCCTCATCAATGTTAGGAATATCGATATTCCATTAGTATTTTGATGGTGATAAAAAGGAAATTATAATAAGAAAATATTGTTATTATTATTTTCATATTGATTTAACATAAGAAAAATAATTTTGAAGCCTTATTTTGTAGGGATAATGGTTCTTGAGAAACCAAAAATATTGTGCCAAATTTTGTTAAATCAAGTGGTCTATGTAAAATCTAGATTGCAATCTAGTTACTATGCAGCCTAGTTAATAAAGGCTCATGCAATCCAACAACCCATGTAGGTAACCCATGTGCATGAAGCCCAAACCTATGATGTAAGCCCTATGCATGACCTAGACCCACCATCCAATGTGTGCGACCTAACTCCATGACCTACTCCACACAAGACGTGTGTGACTCGACTAAAGCATCATGCAACCTAAAAGCCTTGTATGTGACTTAACATTCATGTGACTTGCACAAACCACTTTCTCTAATGGCATCAAAGAAAAGAATAAGCTTGCAAGGAAAGATTTGTGAGTCAAGCATTTGCAAAAGATCAAATTATAATGACTTGAAATGTCTTTCATGGCCTAGATGGTTTATATGTGACCCATTTGATTGATTGAGTAAAGAGTGAAAAAATTAAGCATTTTAGAAGGCAAAAAGATATGGGTTTGTTGAAAAGGGAGTTGATCTATTGATCTATGATGTATCTATAAATATTTGATAAAAGATTGAGGGAGATTAAGGAAGGTTGATGTTGAAACTTAAAAAACTAACACATGCCTAAATTAGCTCTACAAGATCCAAATGAAGAAATTAACAAAACGGTTCATTTTTCTAAGGGTTTTTGAACTAGAATGAAGCAACATCTTAGTACTCACACTCTACATCTTGACATCATGAAAACAAGTACACAGATTCTCTCCAACAAGTAGAAAATCATAGATTCCTTAGATAAGTAAGAATACTTATATTTTTGCAAGAAAAAGGTGTGTTCTTCACATCTATAAAGTGAGAAAAGGAAAGTGCTAAGTTTTTGTGGTGGTTGGAAAAGAAATCTAAATAGAAAAGAGAAAGGAAAGTGTGTAAAGCTTGAGCAAAACTTGAAAATCTCGGTGAAGTGTTCTCTTGTTCTCTTATGTTGTGAAATCTGCTATGCTTAGTCTTGTATATGTGTTGATTCCATTGATAACTACTTTGTGGACATACATTTGTTTGTAAAATAAAAAACCCTAGTTTCATTATGATTTAGGGATTTCATGACTAAGGCTAAGATTGTTAATTATTACCATTAAAGAGCCTAAGTTTTAACAAAATCTCATATTAACTATGTTAGGAATATTGTTATTCCACTATTATTTTGATGATGAAAAGGAAAAAGAAAATATTTCATGAGAGGGTATTTTTGATGTGACAAATATCTTAATGTGAATGTGTTGGAATATATTTTAATGGTATTAGAATATATTAACATTTTGATGATGAAAAATAGGAAATTGTAATACGAAGATATTATAATTTATTGTTTATTTATAGGTTTAAATAACAAAATTGATGTTGGATCATTTTAAAGGAAATGGGTTAATTTTGTGCATGAAGCAGGCCACCCGAAGTCCATTTAAAGACTGATTCAAGCCCATATGAAATAGGCCACCTGAAGTCCACTTAAGGACTGATCCAAGCTCACATGAAGCTGGCCAACCGAAGTTCACTTAAAAGCTTATCCAAGCCTGATGTTGATTAAAGAGCCAGCTCATTAAGAAACAACACCATTTAAGTTAAGTGACCAAAGCACATGTTTAATCAAGCTCCCAACTAAGAAGCCCCAATTCAAAATAGCTTCGTACGACTTCTATCTCTCTTTCTAAGCATCCAATTCTCCAATGAGAAGATTTAAGAAGCAATTGAATGTCAAAATGGTCATTTGTGAGCATTAATTGAAGTTTCAACTATAGATTGATGGAAATCTCTCTATCTCCTAACAGGAAGGAGGCTACAAGTGTGTCAAGTTTGACAAGAAACCTTAATGAGCTTTTGTTATTCAAATTTTATATAAAAAGCTCTTCTTGATGGTTTTAAAGAAGTTTTCACATGAGATATTTAAGAAAATCATGAGAAAGATTTGAAGTTGCTCAAGCATTGCTATCTCTATTAGCTTTTATGATACTCTTTGATCTTTGGTGATATTTGGTGATATTTTCTTAAGATCAATTTTCTGTGATCATACATACTTGTATACACTCATTTATGTGCAAATTAAACTTTGGTCATTACTTACGCATAAATCTTGTTGTAAATCTGAAACCCTAATCTAATGATATTTGGGGGTTTCATGAGAGCTTAGATTCTCATTCAATATCTTGAATAAGCTATTTGATTAGCAATATCTCTCATAAACTTCATATTATTTGGGGATTTGCTATTGTAATAAGGTTAAGTCAACCTTCTATTATAACCCGTGACTTGTGTAACTCCTTGAGGAGGAGTTGGAAAGTTTAGGAGAATGTTTTCTCTTAACTAGTAAGTAAAGAGGACTTCAATTGGTTGAGTTTGAGGAAAAAAAGGGTGGAAGTAAGTGAAAAGGGCCGAATCACCGTGGAAAATATGTGTCTATGCTTTATGTTTGTGTATGCTTTATCTTGTTACTTTTATTCATCCTTTGTGCTTAATTTGATTCTATTATGAGTGTTTAAAGATCGATTGATAGACATAACTTGAGATAACCAATTCAACCCCCGTTTCTTAGTTAGCCATTAAATCTAACAAACTATACATCTTAAGGAGTTTGTTTTGTATGAGGTTGAAATAGCCTTATTTATAACCAAGTTATGCTGTAATCCTTTGGTAAAAGGATTGTAAAGTGTGGGAGAATGTTCTTTCTTGAGTACTGAGTAAAATGGACTTTAATCGTTTGGATTGAAGGAAAAAGAGGATGGATATAGGTGTGAGGGCCAAACCACCATGGTAAAATTATGTATCTTTGTGTGCTATGTTATTATGTTAACATTTCTGATCTAATATAATATTTTACTAAAATTGAAAGACAATTTTTAAAGTCTAAAAATTAGAAAACCAATTCAACCCCCTTTCTTGGTTAGCCATTATACCTAACAATTTGTATTAGAGCCTCATCTTTGTCAAACATCCTAGAGTAGATCCTTATAATGACATTAGAAAAAGAAGTAGCTATTACGGGGTTTAACAAATCACCATTGTTTAATGTTATCAACTATAGACATTGGAAACACTTAATGCAAGTGTCTATTATAGGTTAAGATCTAAAAGCATGGCAAGTCATTAGAAAGGGTATTACAATGCTTGAGACTAATGATTGGATAAAAAATGAGGTTAAGGCCATAAGGCTAAATGTTAAAGTCATGAACATGATATATTATGGGCTAGGAGCTCATGAGTTTACTGAAGTGTCTTCTTGGCTTATGGGTAAAGAAATTTGGGATAAGTTAAAAGCTATCTATAAAGGTACTAAAATAGTAATGTCTTTAAAAATTACTATGCTTGTGCATGATTATGAATTGTTTACTATAAAAGAATATAAAAATATTAGTGAAATGTTTGATAGGTTTATTGAAATTTTTTCTAAAGTTAAACTACTAGATAAGACATATACAAATGAAGAATTAGTTAGGAAAATGTTAGTGTCTTTACCTAAAAGTTGGGATCCTAAGAAGATGGCTATGGAAGAAGCACATGATTTAGAAAAACCAATCTTAGATGACCTACTAGGATCACTAAAGGCTCATGAAATGCAATTAATGAGAAGACAAAGAGAGAAAGAAAACAAAAGATCCATTATTCTAAAGGCAAATGTAGAGAAAGATGAAAAACCAAAATTTGAAAGTAAAGATTTTGCCATGTTAGCTAGGAGATTCACAATATTTTATAAGAAAGAAAGAAGTGGAAATGTAGGACAATCTAGGAAGAAAGAAATATATGACCATAGGAATAAGTTATACTTTGATTGTAGAAAACCAATACACATTAAAGCTAATTGTTCTTTGCTTAAAAAGAAAGATAATAAAAATAAAAAGAAGGCCATTATTGCTACTTGGGAAGATGAAGATACATCATTGGATGAAGATGAACATGAAGAAGTGGCACACTTTTCTCTAATGGCAGCAACAACCATTGAAGAAAAAGATTTTGAGGTAAGTGATTTTGATCTTGTAAATAATCCTGATTTTGATATAGAAAGTGCATTCTATGAGCTGTTTGAATATGCAAATAAAATGAAGGTAAGATATGGGAAATTAAAAGAAAAATATAATGTTGTTAAACTTGGAAATGAGAATAAAACATGTACATGTTGTGATCTAGGGAAAAAGAATAATGATATGCTAGAACAAATAAATTCTTTGAAAAAAAACCTATCTAGCATGCAAACTAAAAAAAATGAACTTGAATGCTAACTAAAGAAATCAAGTTTAGTAGTAGAAAGTCATGAAAAAATGAAGAAACAATATGAATTAGTTGTTTGTGAAAAATTGATCATGAAACTTGAGATTAAATGGTTAAGAGAAACAATCTTACATCATGAAAATGAATCTAAAACTAAAAATAGCTTGTCTACATGTTTTGAGTTGGATGAAAAGCTTAAGCATATGAAAAATGAAATTGATTCCTCAACTAGAAAGTTGTCAGATGCTGAATGCTTAAGAAAATAGCTTGAAAATAAACTAGATAGTTTAACATGTTTGCTGGACAAGTTTGCTAATCATATTGCCATTCTTGAAAAAATATTACAATTACAACAAGGCATATATGACAAAGTTGGTGTATGTTATAGATCAAATGAGAATGCAAAATCTTTTACTAAATTCCTTAAAAAGAAAAACTGCATAACTCTATTGTAGGATAAATGGACATATTATAAATATGTTGGTCATTCCATTGATAAATGTCCATTGAAAGCTAGTAGGAATTTTAAGATTAAAAGTACATGGGTGCCAAAAGGCATAATTATTTTGGACTGGTAGTACGGGCCGACGAACTAGGTGGTCGAGGCCGAGGCCAATCTACTTGGTTTCTCTTTTGTTGGGTCACCCACTTAGGTGGTGCCATTGCTTGTAAATTCATACCTTTAATTTCAATGTATTTTCGTTGTGCTTATGTATGGAATGTAACCCCGTCTGATACGGGAAGTGGTTGTCTAGTTACTTGTAGCTTGGTTGTAGCTAGTTGCTTATAACTTGGATGATTGCTATCAATAAAGATGTATTTCAAGAACTCTTGTGTGCACATTTAAGCTACCGAACCTCAATGAGTTGTCTTGGTCCTAACCAAGTTGTCCCATTATGTTTTCAGGTAGTTTAATAGAGTGATAAAAGGCTGACCCAGATCTTTGTTGAGACTTAGGTGTTGCACGGATCCCCTAAGTCCATGATAAGTGGTATTAAGAAGCCAGGTTCTCTCGAGACAGACCAAGAGATGGCATTCAATTGTGTAGGCAAGTCTCAACCCCTAACCCATGGGGCAAAGTGCAAAAAGACTCAAACGGAAATGGTAACATCCATGGAAAATAGGCTCAGCGTACTAGAGGGACGAATTGAGTCCATACATGGCCGAATTGAGTTCGTACTGTCCATAAAGGGCAAACTTCGCTTACTCAAAGGGTATGTGTCTTGCATTGAGGAGCAAGTGATGGAGCTGAAGGGTAATACGAGACCTAGCCCTACTATTTCTACTCACCATGACATTCCTAAGCCGAAGTATTACGGTGGTAGGTGTGATGCAATAGAAGTAGAAGACTTCATTTAGCATCTGGAACAATACTTCAAGATGGCCAACGTCTTGGAGGATCAGATGAGGGTCCAAACTGCATCTTGCTACCTTAAAAACAGTGCTAATGTGTGGTGGTGTAGAATGTGCCAAGAAGCTAAAGATGGGGAGGAAGAAATAAACACCTTACAAGGCATTTAAGAAGGCATTGAAGAAACAGTTCATCCCAATAATGTGGATTAGAGGGCCCATGAAACCTTGTGCAACCTGAGACATACAATGACACTTTAAGCTTATGTCCAAACATTTATTGATGCAACATTATACCTCAAGGACATTCTGGAGAGAACTCTCTTGTTCTTCTTCAAAAAGGGACGCTAAAGGTGGGCCAAAAAAGAAGTAGAAAGAAAAGACATGTGCAAGTTAAACCAAGCCATTTCAATCGTAGAGTCTTTGTTACATCGAAAGAAGACAGAAGTTTTGGGTGCAGGACCACCTCCCCGAAGTGAAAATACAGGAAGAGAGGGAGGGAATCGACCCCCATTCAATCGGAATGGTGCCACACCTAACCGAAGCAGTGGCAACAGACTAACATCTAGTCGTGATAGTGACCCAAGGAAAGGAAACATCTGTTGCTTCATTTACAATGGTCCTCACTTTATGAAAAACTATCCAAAAAAGGGATTGATGAACGCAATGGATTGAGAGGTAGCTTCAGAAGAACGTCTAGTAGAGGAGGAGTAGACAACGGTTCTGTAGGTGTTTAACTCAATGAAGGGTGAGGCCTCAAAGTTGGTTGTGAGGTCTATATGTATATAGAATGTGCGATCAGTAACAAGAATGTTAAGGCCATGGTAGACTCAGCAGCGACCCACAACTTTGTCACCCCGAGAAAAGCCAAGAAGTTAGGCCTATCGGTGAAGAAAGATATGGATTCACTAAAGACGGTGAACAACACCCCATGGCCAATAGCCGGAATAGCTCAAGGAGTGGACTTGCACGTCAGCAAATGGAAAGGCAAGATAGATCTTACTGTGGTGGCCATGGATGACTACAAGCTAGTCCTCGGATTAGACTTTCTCCATGAGGCCAGTGCCTTCCCTTACCCCACACATAGTTGTTTGTGTATTTTCACGGGTGATATGTCGTGTATGATTCCGACCTAGGCCATGGGTCCAACATAAAAAAGCCTCTCTGCGATGCAATTGAAAAAAGGCATTCGGAAGGGCAAAGAAACATATTTGTCTGTATTAAAGATGGATGAGACTGCAAAAGAGGATCACCTTCCTCTGGTTATTGGTGACCTCCTCAAGAAGAACGGAGATGTAATGCCTCCGGAGTTGCCAAAGCAGTTGCCTCATAGGAGGGAGATTGATCATGTTATTGAATTGGAACCATGCACGAAACCTCCAATGAAATCTCCTTATCGAATGGCCCCACTTGAGCTGGAAGAGCTTAGGAAACAACTGAAGTCCTTACTAGATATAGGGTACATTCGGCCAGTAAAAGCTCCATACAGTGCCCCAATTTTGTTCCAATCAAATAAGGACAAATCCATGTGACTCTGCATCAACTACAGGGCACTAAACAAGGTGACCATGAAGAATAAGTATCCTATCCCTCTAATTGGAGACTTATTTGATCAGTTAGGCCATGCCCATTATTTCACAAAGGTAGATATGCAGTTGGGCTATCACCAAGTTCGGATTACAACAAGAGATGAGCCAAAAACCACCTATGTGACCCGGTATGGGTCCTTCGAGTGGTTGGTTATGCCGTTTGGGCTAGCCAACACCCAACAACGTTCTGCACTTTGATGAATAACTTGTTTCATCCATATCTGGACAAGTTTATGGTTATCTACCTAGATGACATTGTGGTCTACAGCAACACTCTTGAAGAGCATATGGAGCACCTTAAGTTATTATTCAAGGTGCTGCGTGAAAACAAGTTGTACTTAAAGAGGGAAAAATGTTCCTTTGCTCAAGAAGAAGTACACTTTTTGGGCCATGTGATCAGACAAAGGACTCTTTGAATGGACTTTACAAAGGTAAAAGCCATCCAAGATTGGGAAGCTCCTTCTAAGGTTACGAAGTTAAGATCTTTCTTGGGTCTAATCAACTATTATCGGCATTTTGTTGTAGGGTTCTCGGCAAGAGCTACACCCTTAACAAATCTATTGAAGAAGTCCAATCCATGGGATTGGACGGGGACATGCCAGCAAGCTTTTGAAGATTTGAAAGCTGTTATCATAAGGGAACCGATGTTGGTATTACCTAAACAATTTGAGGTACACTTCGATGCTTCTAATTTTGCCATTGGAGGCGTACTCATGCAAGAGGGGCATCCTATCGCCTTTGAGAGTAGGAAGCTCAATGAAGTTGAACACAAATATATTGTACAAGAAAAGGAAATGACAGCGATAGTCCATTGCTTGAGGATATGGCGCCACTACCTCTTAGGTTTGCAATTCTTGATCCAAATAGACAACGTGGCAACAAGCTTCTTTTAGACTCAGAAGAAGTTGTCCCCAAAGTAAGCCAGGTGGCAAGACTTCCTTGCTGAATTTGACTACATAATGGAGTATAAGTTGGGGAAGAGCATTGTGGTTGCTGACGCCCGCAGTTGAAAAGCCGAGTTTGCGGCTATAAGTGTGGTGGTGGGAGACACGCTACCACTCATAAAGGAAGGAATGGTTCATAACTCTGTGGCCAATCAACTAATGCAAATGGTTGAAGAGGGGAAGACAAAGCAGCTCTAAATGGAAGATGGACTACTTTACACCAAAGGCAAACGCTTGTATGTGCCTAGATGGGGAAAACTCCAAAGCAGACTTATCAAGGAGTTCCATGACAGTAAGTGGCTAGACATCCTAGACAACGAAGGATGAGAGCTCTTGTTGAAGCCTCATACTTTTGGCCAGGCATGCGGGATGAGATTGAGCTATTCGTGAAGACTTGTCGTATTTGTCAACAAGACAAGCCGGAGAAGAGGGCTCCTAGAGGATTGTTGGAGCCTTTGCCGATACCAAACCGACCATGGGAGAGTATCTCCATGGACTTCATTACAACACTACCAAAGGTCAATGGCTATGGTTCAATTTTGGTTATGGTGGATTGATTTTCCAAATACGACACCTTCATACCGGATCTAGTGGAGTGTACTATGGAAGTCACAGCCCATCTCTTCTTTAAGCATGTTGTGAAATATTAGGGGCTACCGCGGAACATCATCAGTGATCGAGACCCACGCTTTATAAACCGACTATGGAGAGAATTGTTTGGTCTACTAGGTTTAGAGCTACAGTTCTCTACTAGCTTCCATCCTCAAACGGATGAGCAGACTGAAAGGGTGAACAGCCTCATGGAGTTGTACTTGTGGCATTTCGTCAGTGAGAACTAGAAGAATTGGGTGAAGTTGATATATGTAGCCCAATTCTCCTACAACCTCTAGAGGAGCGAGTCGACGAACAAGAGCCCCTTTGAGTTGGTGACGAGGCAACAACCATTGACCCCTCTTACTCTAGAGGCGAGATCGTCTAGACAGTGTCCTAGTGCTTATGAAATGGCGAGATTATGGAAAAGGAATTCAGATGTGGCCAAATCCTACTTGAACAAAGTCTTCGAGAGGATGAAGAGGTGGGCTGACAAGAAATGAAGGCTAACTAACTATAACATCGGGGACTAAGTTTTGGTGAAATTCCTTCCTATCAATACAAATTGTACCACTTTCTCCACCAGGGATTGGTTTGAAAGTTCGCAGGACTGTTTGAGATCATGGGGAAAGTTGGTAAGGTGGCCTATCAGCTAGAGCTTCCAACTAGCCTCAGGATCCACCCGGTGTTCCATGTGAGCATGTTGAAGGCTTTCCATGCTGACAAGGTGGAGGTAGAATGTAGCCAGTCAAAGAGGGCTCCCTCGTTGATGTTGGCGACCTTCGACATAGACGTAGAAGAAATCCTAGTTGATTACATTGTCCAGAAGAAGAGAATTCCTCCACGGCGACAGTTCTTGATCAAATGGAAAGGCCTCCTTGACAAGGAAGTGACATGGGAATTTGAAGGTGATCACCTTTGGCAGTTCAAAGGTCTCATCGACAACTATCTAGAGGCAGTAGGTGCGTCGCCGAACTAAACCTTTCCGAAAGAGATCTTTGACAGTGGGGAAAGTCTCATCAAAGTTGTTGCGGAGGTGGGATGGACTAGCGCACTAACGGAGACCTTGGACGAACTAGGGTAGCCTACACTGAAGTATCTATGAAGATGAAGACTGATCAGCCGAGTACAAGTCCAACTTCTATGGCCTCATATGAGCCAATAGATTGTGCTATGTGAGTGAGGCGTCTAGATTGAGTTCTTGGACCGATGGACCGTGTTCAAGAGTCTAGCCCCAATTCCCTTGTAGCGATGAGGGCATCGCTAATTTAGGTAGGGGAGAATGTTCCAGACTGGCAGTATGGGCCGACGGACTAGGTGGTCGAGGCTGAGGCCAACCTGCTTACTTTCCTTTTTGTTAGGTCACCCGCTTAGGTGGTGCCATTGTTTGTACATTCGTACTTTTATTTTCAATGTATTTCTGTTATGCTTATGTATGGAATATAACCCCATTTGATGCAGGGAATGGTTGTCTAGTTGCTTATAGCTTGGTTGTAGCTAGTTGGTTGTAACTTGGATGATTGCTATCAATAAAGATGTATTTTAGGAACTCTTGTGTGTGCATTTAAGCTACCGAACCTCAATGAGTTGTCTTGGTCCTGACCAAGTTGTCCCATTGTGTTTTCAGGTAGTTAAATAGAGTGATAAAAGGTTGATCCAAATCTCTGTTGGGACCTAGGTGCCGCACGGATCCCCTAAGTTTGTGACATAATGACTTCTAACACTCACAGGTCTAAGTAAAGAAAGGTACCAAATCTACTCTTTTATTTGTCTATGTAGGATATAAGCATAAAGACAACATCAATGGAGAAGAGTTTAAAAAGAATGAATATCCATGGCATAGAACCCAAAGAACATAAATATGCTTTCATGTGTATGATCATGATTTATATTTGCTAAATATCATGTGTACTTGTAGAAATTAGTGGATTGTATAATGAACAATACTTCTCTTATGTGACAGGAATTCTAAACATTTTGTTGACCAATATCATGTCATTTGATGGATAAAATGTCTTGAAATTGTTTAATAGCAATCCAAATATTCATCATCATGGTATGGTAACATGATAAAGGGAGCATGAATTAAAATATTTGCTTCATGTTACAAGTTGGTCCTTATTAGAAAGAGTTTATTGCTTAAATTGAATGTACTTATCTAAATCTCAAATAATAAGTTTCTCAAGAAAAGTAGGCTTTGATGACTTATAAGATCACAATGTGCATGATAAAGAATAGGAGATTGATGCATATGGTATGAGTAGTACCTCATTTCTTAAAAGTTTAAATGATTGCATAAATTGAGGGGGAGTCATGCATATTTCTATGATTCTTACTCCTACTTGCATGATTATGTATATGCCAACAAAGCTATTCAAATGCACATCTTTTGTGAGATCACTAGCAAAGAAAGTTAATTTATTTTTTTGTCTTTGCACCAAGAGTAAATGTTTAAAAAAAATTTCACTAAATGGAGAAGAAATTCATTGGTTAAGTTTCTACTGTGAAAAACTACTTGGAATATAGATTTTTGCCATTCAATGTGATACATTATTGAAATAGATTATGTTTTAGTCTTTGCTATAAATGACTACTCATCCACTGCATATATAGTCCAACAATACAACAATATGGAATGGAAAGTTTCCTGGAACATATATTCCAATGTCACAAAAATGATAACATAAATTGCTTTAAAATTTAAGTATTGTGTGCTGCTTTATATATATTTTGCATTCAACTTACTATGAAAATAAAGGAAGCAAAGGAAGCAAAGGCTCATTAAATGTTCAATATATTTGTATGCTTTTCTACCTCACTCTTACATTGGTAAGACTTTCAAAAGAGAAAGAGGGATAAATCTCTACATCTTGAAAATGATTTTAAGATGTTTTAACACTATGCCTATTGCTATGATGTGCTTGCTATTGCAAATAAAAAGGAATACAAAACTATACAACAAGATTATATAAGCATGTGCTTTGGTGGTTCATAAAAGATAAATATGAAAAACATACAATTATGATATATATGTGTTGCAAATGTGTGTTGTACTTGCTATGACTATATGGGGAAGAAATAGTAGCACAACTTAAGTGTCATGTTTGAACATCTAAGTGCAAAAAAGGAAATGAAATTCTCTATCCTAAAATTTGTTTCAAATACTCTCAAATCTATCTTTCATGATGATTGTTGGCTGGTTGAATACATATGAATATGCTTTGCTATGATATGCCTCACTTATTTCTTGATTAATTGGAATACTTGAGGGGGAGCTGTAAAAACATGATTGGATGACTTTGTGAGAATGTGATTGCTAGAACATGTGGTAACAATATTATTGTCATTTGCTTCCACAAACACTATCACATTTTGTATTACATGTTTGTTGTCTCTATTTGTTGCTAGCTATTTGATGCTAGTTGGTATCATTTGAAGGGGAGACTTGAGCAATTTAGGTATGAACTCCTTGTATATCCTATTTTGATGATGTCAAAAAGGGGGAGAGATATGTGCACATGAAAAAAACTCACATTATCTCTATTATGTCTTAATGATGTTAAAAATCGAGAGAGATGTACATCAATGAAAAATACTTTCATTATCTCCATTATACATTGGGCACAAGTAGTATTTGTGTTTAGAAACAAAACTTGTATATACTTTGCAAAGCTCATCATAAAATATTTATCATTCATAAGAGTTTTTTAAATGTGAGTTTTGTCATCATAAAAAATGGGAAGATTTTTGGGAATATTAATATTCCATTAGTATTTTGATGATGATAAAAATTCTATACATGATGATGCAAGCCTTGTGTACGACCCAGACTTTTAGTGTAATGCGCACAACCCAAACCTGCAGCCTAGTGCATGCAACCTAGCTCCATTACCCATTCCACGCAAGACACGTATGACCTAGCATAAGCATAGCGTGACCCAAAGCCTTGTGTGTGACCTAATGCTCATGTGAACTACACAAACTACTTTCTCCACAGTGACCCATTTGCAACCTAGCACCTAGACTAGCTCCATGTGTGACCTGGACTATGAAAGCCATTTGCTACATGACCTACTCGTCAACCCACCTCCATGTGTGGCCAAAGAGAGCTCCATTGAAGCCTAAAATTGGTTCATCTTTAATGGTATCAAAGTCTATAAGGAAAGATTTGATTCAAGCACTTGCAGAAGAGCAAATCATGGTGACCCAAAATGTTCTTTGCAACCTAGATGTGTTCTAATTGACCCATTTGATTAATTGAGCAAGAAGTGACAAAATTAAGTATCTCAAAAGTAAAAAAGATATGGATTTATTAAATAGAAAGTTTATTGATCTGTGATGTACCTACAAAGATTTAATTCAAGATTCAAGAAGACTAAGGAAGATTAATGGTGAAACCTAAAAACCCAATCCATGCTTGAATTAGCTCCACAAGATCCAAATGAAGAAATTAACAAAATGGTTCATTTTTCTAAGGGTTTTTGGACTAGAATGAAGCAGCATTTCAATTCCTATACTCTGCCTCTCGAAAGGTTCAAAGAAGTCAAAACGGTCCCATTCTTGGAAGAAAAAGGTGTGTTCTTCACATATCATAAAGTAAGAAAAGAAAAGTGCTTAGTTTTTGCAGTGGTTGGAAAAGAAATCTAAACAGAAAAGGAAAATGTGTGAAACTTGAGCAAAATTCAAAAATCTTAGTGAAGAATTCTCTTTTTCTCTTCTTTTATAAAATCTACTATGCTTAATATATTCTATGTGCTCATTTCATAGATAACTACTTTATACACATATATTTGATTGTAAAATTAGAAATTCTAGTTTAATTGTGATTTGGGATTTCTTGATTAAGGTTTTGATTATTAATTGTTATCATTATTAGGCTTTAGCAAAGTCCCACATTAACTATACATCTTAAGGGATTTATTTTTTATAAGGTTGAGATAACTTATTTGTAACCAAGTTGTGTTGTAATACTTTCATGAGAGGATTGTAAAGTGTGGGAGAATGTTTTCTTTTGAGTAGTGAGCAAAGTGGATTTCAATTAGTTAGATTGAAGGAAGAAAAGGGTGAACCTAGTTGCAAGGTTAAATAACCATGGTAAAATTGTGTCTTCATGTGTTATTGGATTGTGTTGACATTTCTAATATAATATACTATTTTGGTCAAAATTGAAATTTTATTTTTAAAATCTAAAAATCTGAAAACCAATTCAACCCCCCTTCTTGGCTCACCATTATACCTAACAATCAACTCTCATCATTTTGCCTAAGGATTCATATAATCCCTTCTCACTACCACTTGATGTCCTTAAACCTATTAATCCTATACCCATTACTGTAAGTGCAGTTGTCACCTCCATCGACTCATCCACTAATAATCTAGATATTGATACAAAACCTCAGCCCAAATAAATCTCTCATTTTGCCCCTTTAGCCAAGCCTTCAAGCCACCTATTCAAACTAATGACTATGTGTCCCCTAGTTTACGCTCAACCTCTTGCACTTTCTAAAATCCCATTTCATAGTGTCTCTCCCTTAACTAGTGCTTCCCACACCATCGGTATTTTATTGCCTCTATTTTTGCCATTATTAAGCCCATTCCTTTTAGGAAGTTGTCATAGTCTTCAACAAACATAATCAAAACTTGGATTGAGGGTTGTTGTTTTGGATTTAGTGAAGCCATCTTCCTAAGAAACCATTGATCTCATGGGAAAGGGTAGAAAATGCAAGAGCGTTTTTGGGTTTCTAAACTAATCAAAATAACATTCTTTCCCTTTCCAAATGTGTACATGAAATATTAAAAAACGTTTGAAGGCTTACATTATACTTATGTAAGCCTTACACTTAAGATCTAACCAAATTCCTTAAATCCCAATTAATTCTAATAATTTCTAATTAAATAAAAACATGCACATGACAAAAGCCCTTTTTGATCCTCATTGGATTGATACCACGGATAGTGAGCTTGTTGCCCTTGAGGCAAATTACATTTGGGATATGTTTTTATTGCCTCTTGATTAACATCTTGTTAGTTGTAAATAGGTTTATAAAGTAAAATATAGAGCTAATGACACATCAATGTCCAACTCATCATCACCATTGTTGATGTTCACCATAGGCCTTTTTTTTAGATGGATGTTCATAATGAAGTTCTTCATGTGCAATCTCTCTTGGCCTTTTAGATTTTGCAATCAAGGGGAGCATCTAGTCTATTAAGTGGGAAAATCTCTATATGGAATGAAGCAACCTTTTCACCAATGGAATGCAAAGTTCACAACAACTTTTACTATGCATGGGCTTTGTTAGTCTTGGCATGATCACTCACTTTTCACAAAGCACCAAGGTAATTCTTTTGTTATTTTATTTATTTATGTTGATGAAATTCTAATAATAAGGAATAACCAAACTACCATTTCAAACCTAAAGAGTTTTTCCCACTCCAAATTTTCTTTGAAGGATCTTGGATAGTCAAAATTCTTCTTTGCTATTGAAATAGCTTGCTCTCCAGAAGTGATATCACAAGTTAGTGCAAATACACCCAGGAACTCATCTCTTTTTCTTTTCTTTTTTTGCTTTTTTTCTTTTTTTCAAATTTGACAATTGTCATTGATAAGACAGGTTGATATAGATATCAGACTTGTTAAGAGAATACATGAGCAAGACGTAAACCTAACCTTTTATGAAATCACCCTAACATATGGGTTGATAAATGAGTACATATTAAAATTCTTTCATGACATAAATCATGTAAAAATAAAGTTCCTAAATGAAATGAATGAGCATCCATTATTCAAGGGGGTTTGTAATGATTAAGACCCAATTGATCTTCCAATGTAATTTTTCTATAATTACTTGGTAATGAGCCTAATGTTGTCATTATTTGTAGCTCTGTAACTGAATGACCAAGATTGGCTAAACTATCTACTAGAAAATTTACCTCACAAAAGACATGTGAGATCTTGACTTGCAATGATAGAAATCCCAAACATTTTCTAATTTCATATTCTAAATTCTAAGGAATTGAAGAAACTTTTTTAATACATTGAACCATGAAAAGAAAGTCTACTTCAATCTTTGCAACCATAATCCTTTTTTGATAACATATTTTGAGACCATTCAATAATGCAAGAACCTCTGCTCTTATGCTATTTTCTTGGCCCAAATGGACAACATAAGCAAGAATGACACTTCCTCTCTAGTTGACTACTCCTTTTCCCGCACAAGTACCACCAATATATGATCCACTTGTATTCAACTTTAAAGAACCTTGAGATGGACATGACCAATGAACCATACAACTTCTACGAATAGGCGGCAATGCAATTGGGATTTTTATAGCTTGCAGTCTAATGCAATCTTTCATAAAAGGAAAAGAGCTACCTGGGACAAAGTTCATTAATTGGCATGTTTCAGCAATCACTTCCTCAATCAATACTGGTATTAAAAAGTATTTTTCCAAATATGCTACATTATTTCTAGCCAACCAAATCCACCATAGAATGTTATGTCCAACTAGAGCCATTAGCATTCCTCTTTGTGTCAAACTATGTACTTCTTGGAACCAATCCTCAATCATATGCAAAATCGTATCTCTTCTTGTTGAAACCTACAACATATTACAAAAATGATTCCACATGCTAGTGGCCAACTCTATGTGACAAAAGAGGTGATCAATAGTCTTGCATTGTGGGAAAGAGCAACAATAACATCTTGAAGCAAGTGAAAATCCACACTCTTGGACTTTGTTATTCGTAAGGAAGCTGTTTTACATCACTCGTCACATAAAGAAACTGATCTTGGGAGGCAACTATTTGTTGCAAAGAAACTGACTCCAATTTTTCTTCTTAGCATGAGTTCTTCTATGTTCATATACTATTGCCATTGTAAAAGCCCCATTTGAAATTAATTCAAAGACCAATCTATCTAAATCATTGTTGAGAATTATTTGACAAGCTTGTGCTTGTTGTAGTGGAGTCAAGGTGGACTTTAAAAACTCAAGATCTTCCATAGCTTCATGGATACTCTAAAAACAAACTTGTGCTTGTTGTACCACCAATATATGAACATTACGTTTGTTGCAAATTACTTTTGGCTTTGATCAAATAATTTCTTAAGTAATTCATGAATCTTGCATATCTTGCTCCTCCCAAAACTACCAGCTATTGGCTCTTCTCCCGAAAGGTATAGGAAAAGCCCAAAATCACTAAGGAGTTGTCGATTGGAAGGTCTTGCGTTGAGTCGAATTGAAGTCCGTGGATGTTGGGGTGAGTTGCGTGATAGCGCAAATATCCAGTGCTCTATCACACTGTTACTTTCCCACGAGAGAAAAAATATATATATATATATATATATAACAGTATAAAAACATGGCCCTAAACTGACCCATGAACCAAACCCCACCTTACCATAATTTCTCAATAGCATTACAAACTACAACCAAATGTGATATCATAATACCTCCTTTTCAAGTTTCAACACAGCCATGAACGCTTCTTGAGGCACGTCGACTTTACCAATTGCCTTCATTCTTTTCTTCCCTTCAGCCTGGTAAGAAAATGATAAATAAAACACTTTATGCACAATACTATCTGCAAATCAGAGATTTTATATCAAAGGAATAGACCATTGTATAATATGAAAGGTTTTAAGTACTTTGGAACTGCAAGCTAATGGCCTTCTACTTTGTTACTGTTGAATATACAATATGAAAAAAGCAGTATTTTTAAACTTTTAAGAACTCAAGTTACCATTTAGAATGCAAATTGGAAAGAAATTGGTTCCTCTTATTTTAGCACGGGCACTCTCATTTGACAATAACATAGGTATATGTTACTGCCATTGTAAATTTTCAGGAGAGAAATATTGAACAATCAAGGCTAATAGCATCACCAATGTCGTTCAGCAATCTTAGAACAGTGATGGTTCAAGCATATTGTTAAAGAAATATAGAGTGCAGCCATTTGGAACAGACCATAAAGTTTACAAGACCAGCCAGTCTCAGTATATGTCTTCGGTCACCAACAATGCTTAGAAATAAATACAAAAACAAAATAAAAATGAACATGGCCTGAAGGGAAGAAATAATCACAAAGTGCACACACTGATTGTATCTTAATTATCTACCAACTTAAAGTCTAAGACCAAAAGGTCAAGCAAATGAGCATTATCAAGGCAACATCCCATTCTTAAAGCTAGAACAACAATCAATTAGCCACATAATAGATGGGACATAGGTCCAAAAAAGCTTCTTGGGTAGAAATAACAGGATAAAATCCAGCAATGAAACACGCACAGATCTCCTCTACATTGTTTCCTTCTTGCGTCAAGTAGAAAAGATACCCCAACTTATAAATCATCACATCAAATAAACCATCAATTGACTCTGTTGTGTCCACCCCCCTGCCTTCCCCCCTCCCCTCTTTCTAGCATTAAAAAGGAAATCGAGAGTTTGAAACTTGGGATCTATGACAATCAAGGGGGAGTTGTAATAGTAATAAAACATTTTTGGTCTGGATTAACAATTCCAAGATCTCAGACACCAGCTCTGAATTTTGTCCAAAGATCCTTCTCAGCAATTTGATGCTGCACTATTAGACAACTATCTTTCACATCAGAAATTTAACCTTGGAAAATGTGATTGGTGTTGAAGGAACATTTTTCTAGCAGCAAGCTACACTGTAAAGCAAGTCTTACGAGAACATAACACTTGCCAATGATTTGCTAAGAACATCAAAGCAAAATTGCAAGTAGAGTAACAGGTAACCAACATGACACCAATAGTGGGAATGATGGGAAATGTGACATGCTTCTTATTTTCCCATTGTATAATTATGCATCTGTTTGGTAGTCAGCTCTTGTATCTCAGTACTTTTAGGTCAAGGGACCAAAATAATTAAAAATTCATCCACAAGCTATGAGTTGCTCTTTAAGCACTCATATATTCATCTTTTAAAAAAGGGTTCCAGCTTCAAGTAATTGACATTGTCAACCTAAGTGTATGCTTCATGATGTTCTTAAAGCCTTGCACCCTCAACAAAATAATATAATTAGCAAGCAAACCCAATACTTTTGACAAGTGAAGCACCTGTTTTTTAAGCAGTTTCTTTTTCCTTGAAATATCCCCACCTACAAAAGTTAGAAACCTATTAGTAAATGAAGGGATAAAAACAACTCTCATCAGGGACAACAAGAAGGATAGCATTAACAAGAAAAGTCCACGATCATCATCTTATATTTATTTAAAAAGACTGTATGAAGACAAGAAGCTCTTCTGTACAGAAAATACAGCTAACAGATGTTGCAGAAGAAAGAAAATTGTGCTTCTCCAGAATTACAATCTGAAACCATACATCATGGGATGAAAAGTTTATTTACTTTTCAGTAAGTTTATTCACGGAAGCTCTGCTATGTGGATCTTTCATAAATAACAAGAATTTCATGAGAGGAAGATTCTCATCCTACCATAGCATTTGGATAAAACATCCTTCCTAATTGCTGATAAAGATTCACTAGCAATCACTTTTGAACCTATGCATGCCTGTAAAGGATACAGTTCACAAACATGAAACTGAGTTAGCACAACGAGAGGAATCAGAGTTCAGGGCCCAGAAATTATGTGATCTGTCAATAGATGATTCTAGAACAGGATATCAACCAGGGAGAAAAAATTTAATAACGCAAAGAAAATATTCTGAAGTTGTGAGGACATAATAAGTAGACCAAAGTACTTGGTCAAATCAACACATTTGCCATATACGGTTCAAATGAATGGTATACAATGTTCACAGTACACTGGCAACTGATGATCAATCTTGTTTGTTCCTCAAACACATGGTATGTAGTTGTGTTTTTGTTGCAACTCACTAACAAAGCAGATTAAATTAGTCTTCTCCTAGGACTTTGCCAAAAATTAGAAACAACAATAAGATTGTTCTACATCTATGAAAGCGAGTATTTTATCTTGGAGGTGCAAAAAGGTATAGAGGTGAATACTTGACAATCTCTCAAGTGAGCTACTACAGTGCTAAACCTCATGGACTTCAAATCATAAATCCCATATGAGCCTTTAATGTAATGGTTAAAACGGGCATTTGTCATTTGGGTACAAAAAAAGTGACCAAATAAGATATTTTAAATTACTCAAAAAACAAGCTTTGCAAATCATTTACTCAGTTTAGACGTCAAAACACAAGGATCTAAGTCTAGTTTCGCTTAAACTCACTGCCAAAGCAGATGAAAAAGTTTCTACAAGAGCTTTTGGGAATTAGAAGCACAATAGGATGGTTATACAAGTATAAAAGTGAATGCTGATACTAGGTGCAAAATAGAACATAATTGAATAATTGGCGCTCTCTCAAGTGAAGCAAGTGCAGTGAAAAAGCTCATGACTTTCAAACCATAATCTTATTTGAGCCTTAATTTCACTGTAATGGTTAAATATAAAGTATCTGTAATTTGGAGGAAAAAAAAAGTGACTAAATAATATTTTTTAGCTACTCAACAATCAACCTTTGCAAATCCTTTTACTCAGTCTAGATATCAACAATGAGAATTTTTTATTTCTTAATCCTAGATCCAAATCTCAAATTGCAATTCCAATGCCCTAAACCTAATTTTAGACTGGCAGTTTTGACTTAGAAAGTTTCACCTAGCACTTAAAAGGAAAAAAGGTCAAAAGTTTCTCAATCTCATCAAGGTTTGGGTCATATCCTACTAGAGAGGTTCTTGATAGCCCTCTTGACATACAACATTACTACTCAAAGAATTTTTAGTTGTTAAAATAGAATAGCTTACACTTTTGGATTGGAAATGTACAAAATGCTGGAAAAAAAAAAGGAATTCACCAACTTAAGTTTGTATATCTGTCTATAAATTTATAAATTCGTCTAGGTAACAAAAAGTAATACAATGATTCAATTTGTGTAAGAAACAAAATGCATTATTTCAGAATGGAATTACTTTATTCATTATTTAAATGAAATATCTACCAGTGAACATCATTGTCACTTGTTTCTCTCTTTCATCTCTTCTCTCTTTTTTCTTTTTATGACAAAAAAATCACAAAATCAATCTACAATATGTTGAAATGAAGGGGAAAAAAATAAAGGAATTTTATGTTATCAGCTCATGTTGCACTCTAAGTATCATGTTTAGGCAATTTTGTCAAGAAGAAAATAGTAAATAGTATCATACTGCAGCTTTTGCATTACTAAAAGTTTATGTTGCATAAATTAAAATAAGATCATATGGATCTTACTTGAATGGGCACTTTAAACATTTGTCTTGGTATAAGCTCCTTCAGCTTTTGTGTCAGAGCTCTACCCACAGCATATGCCTGGAAGAAGGCAACACAGGTTGATTGCTTAAGAATATCACCTTTGTCACTGTTAAACATGAGATATAAACACTGATATATTTACATGGCCAACATATCACATATACATAAATGATATGCTCACATCACACGCATGTCCACCTGCCTGCCTCCCACACACACTCTCACACTTCCTTAAAAGTTCTAATGTACCAAGATAATGTTCAATAGAACAGAATTTCATTACCTTATCCTTGTGCACAATGGTTGACAATGGTTCCACACCTTCACCATTAATCTGAATGTCAAGTTTCAACAATTCACTTTCCTTATACCTGGAAATCACAAAGTGAGAACAAAATATGTGTTGCAAAAATATCATCCGCCTTGCAAATTGGTAACATTAACACCAAGATCATCCACTAGACTAGAAAAGGGATATTTGAGATACTTAACTAAAGGAAAAAAAAAAAAAAAACGATTGCTTTTAAAAGGTAAAAAGCATCCAGGCAAACACGATTGACAAACTTCAATAACCTAACAATTTGAAGTGGATGATTACCAGTGCTGAACAAAAGCCATCCCTGGTACATGATAAGGAGAAAAATCAAATGGAAACATTGATCTTTTTTGATAATGGTACACCGCAAGCAACAAGGAGAAAAATCTTAAAACATTTTCCAACGGTGGTAAATATTTAGAAGCGTGTCAATGGAGCTCCTTTCTATAAAGAAAAGTTTAGCTCCTCTTTCTACTCGCTAAATGAATGTCAGCTGCATACTTCAGCAACCAAAATATTTCTTACATTTCACATAGAGGATCATCAAGATAACATTCGGTCACATATAAATTTATAGATGAAAATTTTACTTGTCTTACCCAAAAAAGGTGTATTCCATGCTACCATAACCTTTACTTCTGGACTTCAGTTGGTCAAAGAAATCGCCAACCATCTGACATATATAGATATCAAGATGATTAGAGTTTGGAGAAAAAATGCAACAGTGGCAGCATAAGAAAAGGAAACAAAGGCATATTCAACAAGTTAGTTGACTGCAATAGAGCACAGATTACCTCTGCCAGAGGTAACTCATAGGTGATAGACGCTCTATTCTCAGTAATATATTTCATTTCTTTAAACTCTCCCCTTCTCTCTTGAGCCAGCTCCATAAGTGGACCAATATAGTCTTTTGGTGTAAGCATCTCGATCTATCAGCATTATTTCAAAAATATAAAAATATACCTTGATAAATTTAGCATCTAAATTAAGCAATACCTTAAGGTTCAGGAAATAATACCTTAACAAATGGCTCCTCAATGGATCTCCGTTTTCCGGGTTCAGGAAGTAAAGAAGGATTTGAGCATTCAACCTTCAAGAGAACACAGCAATAAGATAAAATGACATCTGTCTTAAAAAAAAAAGTAAAATTGCATATGAGGAACATAGAGTTTTACCATTAAAAATAAAATTAATTCCAGATAGAAGTAAAGAAGTAAAAAGATACAACTTTTGGCTCAAAGTAATGACATGAAAATCACTAAGACAGATACAGGATGAAACATTTGTAGCTCAGTTACAAGTGATATATCACTGAAAGCATATCCCAAATTTTCCAGCCTTATTTTCCCAATAGTAATATGGGAAAAACTTGTTGGCTGAAGGATTCGTTAGGGAAAATGATCAATTATTTTCCAAAATGGACAAACATCGGTGATAAAATGTAAATAATTAAATAAAGGGGACAAGAATTCAATCAGAAAAAGTTGGGGCCAAGCATTAAAAAAATTGAGCAAGTAAATAACTATGCACAAACATGCACCAATGAGAAACAATAAAGAAATACAAAGGGAAAAAAAATGATACTTATTAAATGCAGACCCAAAACTGTCCTCATTGTGCGCTTGAAGGTATCGGACATGCACACACACATATATATATATAAAGGCTGGCATTTGAAAGCATTATTGATAACAAATTCCCATATTAAAACCCTATAAATGCATGTCTCGCAGATCATTGAAAGCAGAATTTGTTTTGAGAACAAAAATGAGATGTATGTTTCCTCTTAATCAGAATTTAAATTTCACTTATCCCTAAAAGTCTGGACCATGGGCCTGGATGGCAGTTCTGTAAGAGAGAAAAAACTGACATACATTCAAATTCTTGAAACATATAAATCAAAACCAATGCATAAGTTTAGGATCTAGTAGAAATTACAGTATCACCGTTTACACAATGCACTCTATATACAACACTTGGAGCTGTAGTTATCAGGCTCAAATTGTATTCCCTTTCAAGCCTCTCCTGTAGGAATAGAAAGTGTGCAAGGGTAAATACAGGAATCCAAAAGTTCAGAAGCATTTTACACTATTTAGAAAAAGCAGTAGACACCTGATAAGCCCCAAAAAACAAAATCAGACAATTGAAAAGAAAGCAAACCTGAACTATTTCCATATGCAGAAGACCCAAGAACCCACATCTAAAGCCAAAACCCATAGCACTTGAGGTCTCTGGCTCAAACTGCGTAAACAGCATCGAGTCAGGAAGAGCAATTCTCTTTAACTTAGTTTATCAATATCAGCCAAGCTTATCGCTGTCAACTCTTCAAAGGAAAATAACACAAGTAAGCCAATGTGAGTTCCAGAAACTCAACTTCGTTAATAGGTAAAGAACTTGGGATGAAGAGTTTGATAATTATGTCAACGCCAGGCCCTGGACTGCCCTATGTAGCATCTCATACAAAACAGCTTAAGCTTATAAAGAAATTGACCTATGTTCACAATTTAAAAAAATTAAAATTAATCTTTTTGGAGGTCAAGAAACACAAAGTACAACGAAAAAAAAAAAAGGAAAGTCCAAGGTGCAATTATTATTATTATTTTTCTCTTTCATTTAAAACCCAATGTCTTGATAGAGCACATTGTCCGAACAAAGCATGAGCCCCGTTCTTCATAGGCATATACAGTTGTGAAGATTACTCAAATCTCAGGTTCTCTATAACTTCAGTTCCCTTCACCCCCTCCGCGCCCCGCCCCCCCCTCCCCTCCCCCTCTTCTTTTCTCTCTTTTTCTTTTCCTGGCACATTTCAGCCTTTCTATCAAAATCAAATTTATAAAACAAGTAATATGTTGAACCTATGTTGAAAATTAATAAAATGATTGAAATAAAGGGAGAAAATAATAAAACTTCTCAGAGGTATTTCTTTAGACCTTAGTGAGGCTCCAAGAATTTCAGAGCAAATTCACCCTAAGTATGTTTTCAACATTTCTTATCAGAAAAACAGAGAGATACCACTGATGACTCTTATAACAACATCTTATTAGGGAATTATTTTGTCAAAGATGATCACCTAATCCCTTAAAGAAAATCTAGATTTTTTATTTTTGAAGTCATGACATTAATAAATTCTTTTGGATCTGCTTATAATTTCTTTTTACTTTTTGCTTTTGCATAAATGAGACATTGGAACTTGTCTTTTTGCATCACAGGTTGGCTACTAAAATTTGGCAAACATTTTCTCACAATCATAAAATTTAAATCTACTGGCTAGAAACATTAAGTAGAAGTGCCCCATAGAGAAATGCACTGCACCTTCAATGCCGCATCATTAAGTTGCAGCTTCTCAAGTGCATCACGCAACTCTGGAAACCTGTCAACAGAAAGGACGAAATTGAGTGAAGTGAGAGGACAATTTTCATTTCTAGAATTAAGAAAACCAATGAGAATAAGCAATTGATCATTACTGGTCTGCATCAACGGGAAACAGGCCACAGAACACCATGGGAACGGCTTCCTCATATCCAGGTAGAGAGTTTTCTGCCCTTCTGTTGTAGTGTGTAATTGTATCACCCACCCTGGCATCAGCTACAGATCTTATAGAAGCTGAAAGATAGCCCACCTGAAACGGCAGGATAAGACAGTTAAACAGATATTTCAAGAAAGACTATTTTTTTCATACGAAAACAAAAAACTATTGCTTTCAAAATACACCAGGAAAGTAGGTTGAAGCATGGACGAATATAAGATAAATTCAACTAAGCTTTCCTACATTCTACTCTTATTTCACCCACCCCTAAACTATGAGGTTAGTTGCAAAGTGTCCCCAAACTTTATTTTGGAGATATCTAAACTGAGTCAGTTACAATGTTCCACTAAAGTTACTCCATTTCTATTTAAACTTAAACTCAGATGCTTATCATGTCATCACATTACTACATGCATATTTTTCACTTATAGTTTCCCTATGACTATGTTCTACACATGGGAATTTAGGTTAAATATGATGAAAACAAGGGAAACTTTAACAATGGGGGACATTCCCACTTATCAAATAGATTAGACTATTTACTGTACTTGAGGGTTGGTATGTGCAATTTACCCTCCTACAAAATGTTAAATCCAAACCATTAGTGAACATCAACAGAGTGGGAGAGTACACCTGTTCACGCATGATAGGGCCTTTCACCAGAGCAAATTTATGTTTTTCCTTTTGGTAAGTGGACCTATCAACTGCAAACATTTCTAATTTTACCAGCCAATTATTTATAGATTAAGGCCCAAGCTTCCTAAACCCAAATCACCTCTCAAGAGGTGGAAAACCTTCTTCTATCTCATTAAAGAACTCTCAGCAGTTCCTCCAATCTTTAGAAGAAGTCCTTATGAAACTTGCTTTTAACATGTGTCATTGAGGCTGGAATGGAAAGAAAAAAACAGTCACAAATAAGTGGAATATAAAATGGAAATCTTAAGCGATTGTCTCTCCCAAAAAGTAAAGTTCCTTCCACCCAAGGTAGATTAAATTCCTCCAAAACAAGGAGATGATATTTTCTATGAAGGTCTTTGCACTAGAAGGCAAATGAAAATGGACCATCTAAAGAGGGCCCAAGCTTAAAACCTAAAACCATCACAAGTCAAATCATATCAGGAGGTCCAAATGAAATTAGCCAGCATGAGGATATTATAGCTTGCACATATTAAAAAGGAAATCTGAAGATTCCACTACCAACCTAGTTTTCCTTTAAACGTCAATATAGTACAATTTTCTGTTCCAAACTTCTTTATTTCGTGAAGTATCTGCTCAATGCAGTAGAACAGGGGAAGAAAGGTAGGGAGGGGGTGGGGGCAGGATGGTTTTGCGTGCACAATAGAGAGGGAGATGGAACAAGAACCACAAAAAAACTTGGAAGCCATGAGATAAATTTTATACTAAGAATTGAATTATCTAAATGTAGGACTTTACCTCCCCAGCAAACAATTCTTTGACTTGCAACTGATTGGGAGATAAAACTCCAATCTCGTCAGCAAAATAATCCTACAGTTTAGTGATACATGGTCAAAAAAATCAGCACAAGGCATCTCAGAATTATATTTGAAAGGGACAGTAAGCGAAAAAATGAGCCCCAATCAAATTACTGGTTATTAAAAGAACAAAGGAGGAAAAAAAAAAAAAGTTTTGGTTTAGTCATAGTATACTGATGGAGGAAAGGTATGAAACAATGCACACAGAACTCAAGGTAATTCCACTAATGTAAAATCTGAAGGAAGGAAGAACCAGGACAAGCACTCACCTTCTTACTGGCCATAAAATAAATCTGGTCACCTTTCTTTATACTCCCATCAATGACTCGAAAATATACAATAACACCTCTGTACGAATCATAGTAACTGTAAAAAGATTCAAGAAAACAGAATATATAACTTGTGGAAAAGTGGCCAATGTGCTGTTTCTTTCAAAAGTTAATGGATAATCGAAGTCAATGTGAAGAGCATAAACAGCCTCAAAGGAATGACTAGTAAAATTTTGTGAAATCATTTTGGAAAATATACAAAACAGTAAAGTTTCAGAAAAGTTTTGAGTTATGAATGGGGAGAATGGGAGAAGAAGAGATAAAACTCCCCTGTCAGAACTGTTAATAACGATTTTATTATAAATGTCCGCTCAGTATATGAATCTCTCATTTGGTGCAAGTCCTTAAACGAGTATGGTCACATACAAGTCAAAATTAAGTGTAAATCCTACTTGCGCTTGTTTTTGGGATTATTTGCAGACATAAAAGAATTCCCATCTAGAATTGAAGTACCTATCTATGCTATTTATAGTGCCCATGATTAAAACTAGTGGATTCAAAAGTTCCATAGTTAGGGTCTTCTAAATTCAAAATTTTGGATTAGCCTTAATCCATGAGATTTGATTTGGCAATATGGATCTTTTCATACTGCCCAGTCTTATTAAGGAGCATGTTCCCATTTACCTTCAGGTGAAATTCTTGAACCACCTCTTCCATGTTAATCCAAGAAGCGGCAGTGCCTGTTGCAAATCAACCCCAAGCACTAGAAATTGGCAGCACAGATGCCTAGCAACCCAATAATTGTCCTTTTACAAAAAAGTACAATGTAGGTCTCAAAAACTCCAGTGAAGGTATATTAGATTCTTCCCAAACACCTTGGATTAGGAGTTCTAAAATGTTATCTGTTATAAATGAAGTCTTGTATCACGCCACATCTCTCATAGGTTGGGTGACGACAATGCCTTTCTAGGTGACCAAGGTAGTAACCTATGAGCAAGCAATATGAAACAAAGAGCGAATGCCATGGTGAGAATCTTTCATACAAGGTCACTATGTCTCTTTTCTTATAGAGATGTAGCAGTTTAAAAATTGTTAACTAAAAAAAGTTGTCAAACATATTAAATTCAAGAAACATAAACACATTCAGACTTCTATTCATTTATAAACTTTTTTGCTAGTGGTGAGAAACTGATAGAGAAGTAAATGACAACAGCATAATCAAATGGATTGGTTGGCATCAAAAAGAATGTGATCGAATCAAACATACCTGTCAAATATCAATGCCCTTAATGGCTTTTCAGCAGTATCCTTGGGTGGGGGAATCCGCTCAACAATAGCATTGAGAATTTCAGTTATGCCAATTCCCTCCTGCGAAAGAGGACGAATGCCAACACTACTGCTTTCCATGAAGTACAGACTAAAGTCAAGTTCACTTTTAAAGTTAATTATCAAAAACTAACCTTAGCAGAGCAGAGAATGGCACTGCTACAATCTAACCCAACAACCTACATTAAAAATGTTCAGAACCAATTAAGAAATAAACCCACTGGAAATCATGTCTTACTAATTTTGACCCACTGGTTCAAAATACGCAATATTATATTATAGAAGTACCCAAAAATATTTTCTGTAATGAAAATTTCTTCTATAATGAAAAAGTAGGCTCCTTTCTTGAATATTAAATTCACTCAGAAAAGACACCAGGGTACCATCTAAAGAGGTACTTCGACAAAAAAAAGGGAAAGAGTAAACGCATAGAAAATCAATAAGACAAATAAAGATCAGAAGCAATAAAACTAGAGTCCTATAAAAGCTACCTAATACAGAAATAGTACAAATTGTGCCTTCCAATTACATTTCAACTAATCTGGAAAAACACCATTCTGAAGCTCGCTGGTTAAGGTTCCTTAATTTCCATTCATTTCCATAAATTCTACCCCAAACTTCACCTCAGAAGGGGCTTTACCCATCCTCTATACTTGCTTACCCCAGGTTTCATGATCAAATGCCAGTTGAAACATATAATAAGGAAAAGGAGACAGAAACTAGAAAGACTGTCTTAGAGTTGTCTTAGGGTTCTCCTGATATATTTACTTATACAGCAGAGCATCAATGCTCTCTCAGACTAAGATATTCTGTAGTAGTACTTATTTCAGATTGTATACAAAACACTACTTGATGCTTATTTATTGGAAATTCTACAAGTTCTTCTCTTGCTTACACATATGACCAATATGTAAGTTTTATTTAATAAAATTTATCTACCTCATTGTTTTTCTTTTTTTCAATTCATATCATTTACGCATTCAATAACAACCATTACCCAGGGGAAAAAAAATGTATAATCAGCTTTACTTTATTTATATCACATCTCTAAAAGCTTGCAAAGACCTCTTAAGCAATAGCTTAAAGATTGTTTTAGATTATGCACTGCTTTTTTCAGCTTACACACTTTATCATTACAAAGAAAAATTCAAGTTCAATTGGAACTTCTTTCATTTAGGTATTTGTGAAGAAATGTATTTTTTTGTATCAAACTGGTGCATCATCCAATGTACATTTGCTGTAAACAAGTAGGATTCAAATTCAACTCATATTTGGAACTAGACCAGTGTCTTCATAAACTATATCATTTGGCCTTACATCATTTTTGTATCAAACATCCACTTGCATCCAACCACCTTTTTTCCACAAGAAAATTCAGGGAGATGCCATCATTTTCCATCTCTTTTTTAATATATATATAAATATATGAAAAAGGTCTCATTTCATCTTGGCTTCGTTCCACTTTGTATCACCAAGTATCTCCTATAAACATTTAGGAATAGACAACAAAAGAAAAGGGAACACTGGACACAGTTCCTTATAGGAAACAATTTGGGCGTAAGATGAAGGGGACTACAGACCTTCTTTGCTTTCTGTAACAGCAAGCTCTTTATCACTGACAATAGGCACTGAAGAGTTTAAATTAGTTACCCAAGTAGCATTCTTTGAGTCAGACTTAGATGTTCAGTCAGTAGCAAAAACTTTAGTCTTAACTTCTCTACAGGTTGCTCATATGACTCATCAGCAGGAGACTTATCACCAAGAGGCAGTTTGTAATGCTCCAACACAAGCAGGAATAGGGAAGAAACTTAAAGAAAACTTCTCTTCATTCTGATTCTCCCTTGAAAGAGAAGTTAAAGTTGATCAGAACTAAGGTTGTGAATCAAACAAAGGGGCATCTATTAATATTTTCACATACAGGAAAACATTTATAATCTCCTGAGTGCATGAATAACCCAGTAAGAGATATCTGAGTACCCAGAGATCTAGTATATCCCAAGCTGGACAGTAAAGGTGAGCAGTATAAACACATCCAAACATCCTTGGAGAAGCACATCTGGAAGTAGATAAAGGTGAGGACACATCTCGAGGTCTCTTGAAGTCTAAGACACAAGGACGCATCTTATTGGTATGACATGCAATTTGTGTAAGACATCACCTGAATAATATTTTAGAACATGCAAATGAAGCATTAAGGATCACACTACTTAAAGAAGATGCCAATGTTTTTGCTAAGCGGTTCTGTTCTATTGTGAGTATGACATAAAAGACCTGATAGATACCACCAAGTTCATAAAAATATTTACTGATGTCACCAAGTATATGTGTATCACCCCGCATTCTCAAAACAAGCACTTTCTATAAGGAATTTTACCATCACTCAAATAGTTTGAAAAAATCATCTATAAAAAGCAAGGGTCCTCAGATTTTTCAAAGAATGCATTCAGAGAAAATGCCAATATTGATATGAGCAGCAGGGGTACAAGAAATGCATCTTTCCAATCAACTTATAAGTCAATAAAGTGCGTCTATCCTTTCCTTACTAAGGTAACCAGCATTATCAAAAGTAGAACTAGATCAAGTCTGGAATTGATGCCTCTACCATAGGACTGTCATTAACATAAGGACCGGCTGCACCTGGATGCGCCCCCCCAACCCCAACAAAAAAAAAAAAAAAAACTCTTGTAGGACCATCATCCCAACTTCAGGAATCTCCCTCTGGTATTACATTGAAATAGACTAAACAGAGTAGGTTGCTTTTTTTTTTTTTTTTTTGTTAAATGGAATGTAGCATAATACTGCAACAACTTTCCCCATCATAAGCATGCCATGTCTCCCTCAAACATGAACTGTCAAAAATTCAAATATTAACTGGATCCTATCAATATAAGCCAACCAAGAACTCATAAATGTGCTCCTTTTCTATCTCCTTTTAAATTTTCACAGCATCTAGTGCACAATCAGCCTAAAATTCTCATAATGAGATAAGTTCTACCACAAACCAAGAAACCTATGAGCACAGCTTGTTGATCAACCACCCAACTTGGTTTATTCCATGGATTTCTTGTTTCAGAATTCATACATATGTGCATTCCTCATCTCAAATATGTTTGACGTTGCATTTCAAACATCCTTTGTCTACAGACAGAATAAGTATCCTTGAGTAATCTTTGACATCGAATTTTATAAGCACAACATGATGGCTTTCTACCTACTTATCATAAGTCAAATCATCTAAAGGTCCTCTCTTCCATTTGACGCACTGATAAATGACTAGCCAATTCAGGTCAGTGCAATATGACATATCTTTTTATGCTGGCCTGTCCTTCATTATCATCACCTTAAACAAGTTTCCATTCTAAAACTTTTGTGTGCAGCTACCAAAGATCAAACAACCACCAGTGGCACCTCTTTTTTCTCCAAAACCAGTAAGAAACTACAAGAAACAGCTGAAGAACCCAAAAACCACCTTTAGCAACTCGATTTAAAGAAAAAGTTCCCCAAATATCTCTTCCAAGCCTTGGATCATCTCCCTACCCTAATTGCATTTGACAGAAAAGTCATCCTCAAAAAGACCTCTTGAAGACCATGGGGGTCACAGGTGAGAGACTCATAGCGCGCCAATCTGAACACTAAGCTTTTCTTCTCCACGAGAACATCAGCATCCGTAGGGGCAACATTAGCATCCATAAAGCTGAAGTCAACAACTGTACCACAGTATTCCCTATGTTTTCTTCTAAATTGATTATCAGAATTAGATTTGCTTTGGCACCAAACTGAACTATTATAAGAAAAAATAGAGAAAACTAAGAAAGATGGAAAATGGCTTATCAGAAAAAGAACAATGAAATTATGGTTCTCCTCCTCACTGGTGTAATATTAGTTAATATCTCTTAGAAAAAAATACGTAAATTCCCAAGAGTAGGAAATTATAACATAACTATAAGAAAACATCTCAACTATTCTCTTTAGGCTGATGTTCCTTTCACAGGAGTTCCAAGCATTTACAGGTTTTTGAGATTCTAGGATGTCCAACAAAAGATGAATACCAGTTATGAGTAAAAGTAGAAGTATTTGACGGACTGCATTATATTTGCTATCCATATTCTTTTCTCTCCCTTTCCACTTTCTCTATTTTTTTTTATCATTTTCTCAACTTCACTTTCTCTGTTGTGCTCATTACTATTTCATTGTCTCTCTACTTCTTCCTCCCTCTAAATGATTCTGCTTGTTCCTATTTCTTTTCGTATCAGCTTCATTTCATTATGTTTTTGGAATTTGGCCTTCCATTCGTCCCTCTAAAGATGCAAATAACACTGATTCCCTGTTTTGAAGTGAAAATATTTGCAATTGGGAACAAGATCCACCGTGAATATTTGTACTGTGACCAAACAAAAAAGAAAAAGAAAAAAGGAATAACAAAAATGAATAACTTTGTGCCATAACATAGAAAGACACTGAAAGTTACTTCCACCTATGCAGCTCTCTTATGTATGTTTAGATGCCATATACACTGTTGTTAAGAAAGAAACACTGTTGAACATCAAGCTTGGCTCATATTTGGCCTCCATCCCACTCATACCTGGAATCTCTAATGATCTTCTCCTCAGAACTAACTAGCAAATTAGTTTTAAAGAGACCAGACCTAGAAAAAAGAAATAATCTTTTCCAGGAAAGAAAACGTTATAATCTATGCTACACCCATAGATATAGAATTATTTTTTCTTTTTTCTTTAATTTTTTTTGGCACCAACCTCTTCAATCTCCCTCACAACACGATCTGGTTCAGCACCTGGAAGATCTATTTTGTTCAAAACCTGTAACAAAAAGTCAAATGAATATGAATATGCCCACAAAAACACAATTTACTTGTTTATGCATTGGCTGGAGCATCAAGGAAAACATATATCAAAGGATGTGAAGAAAAAGAGTGATATCAAGCTGTTTGGGTAATAACAACTTCAAAAAAGTCATACATGAGTACTGGCAGAAACATGTTTTTGTTTTCTTCCAGTTAATGGATATTACATGAGTTCAAAGGTACCAGAACCTCTCAATTATCGGCACCAGAACAAGTGACATGCAACAGCCAAAACAAACTTCTCGGATGAGATTATGATGTGCGGATAAGATAGAATCCCAGTACTCCACTAGATGTTAAACTATGATTTTACAGACAGTTGATTATTACTATGACATGCAACAACCCAAAAAAAAAAAAAAAAAAGAACTCAAATGAGATTTTGAGGTCCGGATAAAATAGAATCCAGTACTCCACTGGATGTTGTTAAACTATGATTTTACAGAGAGTCGATTATTACCATGCACTTATTCACTAGAACCAAACACTATGCCACTTTAAATATCATTTTTAAGTCAAGCAGCTCCATGACTGGCATCAACTCGCCACTGCATCCAAGTGGAAACAGATTGTCTCCTGTATGATTGATACATGTTCAAGCCAATCTTTTGTGGACTACTAGAGACTAATTTAGAGATTCCAAGCCAAACATCCTTGAATGGAGCAAGAATACCTACTTCACTTAAATTTCTCCTCAATATTTTGCCAGAATGAGTTTACCCTTTCCTTTCTAACTGAAACTTCTCTTGGAAGTTGAAAAGTTGGTTTGTTGGTAATTCTAATGCTGTAACCATACCAACAAGAAACTTAACTATTCTAACTAAGGAACACATTAGTGCTTCCCGAATTGCAGGCAAGGAAAAAACAAGTAAATCATGAAACATCCACTGGTTCTCACTCAAGTAAAAGAGTGCACTATCTTGTTGAGTTTTGGACCTTTTTAGATGGTCTACCTTAAGTCACCCATCACCTTTACCAATAAACTTAACCTTAAGTGTAACATGTATAAGATACATTATGTTAATGGTCTAAGGTCAAATGACATTCAACTAAATGCATAATGAGAAAGACATTCCTGGGATTTCAGGATCCATGGCTTTTCTTCCTGGGAACTATAATCATAACTTTTAGAGATGTGCTATGCGAGAAGTGCCAATGACCACGTATTACAAGTGGTTCCAAATCTATAGCTATAACATCCATACATTTAAAAGGATAATTTTCTTTCTCTGTCTTATTTCCATTTTCTTTTCTCTTTCTCTGGTCCAAAAGTTGTATTAAACAGAACACTAAGAACAGCTCGTAGATATATGGAATCCCCACAAAGGAACAATAATCAGAAGAATCAAGAACCATGAGAATGGAAAAAGGGGAGAAAAAGAAACACTTGGTAAAGCAGCGGTTAGTCATACAAGATCACAAAAATAAAGCATAATGTCCTGACAAGAGAATTATTTAAGTGGGTAACTTTGAATCTTCAATCACTCCCAGAGTTGTTAGTATCTAATCATTAGTGTATTCAAGTTAGATTTCAATAAATTGATCCCTCGAGGTGAGAACTCATGCCTTACCTCTCAATTTAGGGTTTTGAACATGTACAGGCTTTCACGTCAATTCATTGATTGCGCTTTCATATTGCAATGAAGATTGGATGTTGTCATTAGAAAGTTGATTTTTGCACATCAGTAAAAATAGTCTTGGAATTTCATACGTAAATAAGCCTACATTTGACTCGAAGGCTCAATTATGCAAAACCACTTGCAAATCTGGGTTCTATGAGAATGTCATATATCTTTCAACCAACTCTGTAAATATTCTGAACCATCTCAACAATAAAAGTTCACCAGAAGCAAATCACATGATATGTTTTAGAGAACTGCTATCACTGAATCAAGGCCTTTTAAACCATTTTTCAGAAACTTATGAATGACTCCTTCTTGAAGCAACTATATTTACTACTATATAAACATTCCAAAGAAAGGTCACCACCTAAAACGAAAGAAAAAAATAAAGACGATTATAATAGTACCCCAAAAAAAAAAAAAAAAATAGAATACAAAAACCAGCGGTGAAATATAATAATAAGCACAACTACCTACTTACAGGGATGATTTCTAGATTGTTTTCCAAGGCCAAGTAAACATTGGCTAGTGTTTGTGCTTCAACTCCCTATAACATAAAAAAACATTGTCAATAATCATTTCCAAGTCTTAACAACTGAATCTTGCAAGATGGCTATTTCCAAGTTTGATCATACTAAACAGAAGTAAAATTTCAAAGTCTATCCGCATTACAACAATAACCATTTGTAACAAGTGTAGTGTGTTTAATTCACTGAATCAACAGGTTAAAAAAGCTAAAGTGGCTAATGATTACCTGAGAAGCATCTACAACTAGAAGAGCTCCCTCACATGCAGCAAGAGATCGAGAAACCTAGATGCAGAGAATGAAGTAGAAAGAGAAGTCTAAATATTTCATAAATAAATCACTAAATGCATTGCTACATACTTTATGACTGAAACATGCCAGAGACTTGACAGATTGGACAGGCTGAGAAAACCAAGGCTAAAAAAACATATTCTCAATAATTTGATTCATAAAACTAGCAGCAAAACAAAAGTAGTATTAATGCACAGAATTAAGAGAAGCAACAAAGTTTGTCCTAAAATTGACAAAGCAAAAGACAAATGAATTTTTTAAAATTTTCTTTTCACGTCAAAGCAAAGGTGTTTCTGAACAATACCACACTACAGCATAACCTGGCTATAATTAGATTGAACAGAGAAAATGACCAGCTTCTGAAACATCCTGATCTGCAACTTTGGCTGATGCTAAAGGTTGGTTAAATGAGCATGCCTAGGGGCATATACACAGCCCTTGTGAGCAGAAGATTAGGCTGCGGTGAGAGGAAAATAGCACAACACCAAAATGGTTCAACGGTCATAGGCTAAGAAACTTGCACTGTATAATCATTCTCTTAGGCCAAGAGTTGGAGAAAAATGATGCGAGCAAAATGACAAAGTTTCAAGTTGCAACAAAAGCTAGCATGATGCTATCCGGAAGAAACATCAAATAACTACTGTAGAGATGTCTGGAGCACTCCCGTGATAATAAGGGGACCCAATCAGATCTCAAGATATTCAAGACTCAGGCATATGGGAAATTCATAGATAACACCAGATGGCTACAAATAGAAGCTTCTTTGAAAAATTGTACCCAATTGGTAACACGTTCATCATGTAATGAAGTATCAATTATCATGAATCTAATAGTTGACAGCCATAAACAGTACCAGCAATATAAGCATTGGATAGCACAATATTTTTCTTGTTACCCTTGATGAGTTTCTGAAGTGTTAATGCAGTTTTATGCACCAGTGCATTACTGAATCACAAATAGACAATTAGATGTTGACTAGATAATAGGAAAATTCATATACCTCATAAGAGAAATCTACATGCCCTGGGGTATCAATTAGATTCAGGCAATACGGTTCAGTTTGAAGCATATAACGCATTCGAGATGCCTACAACAAAGGGATACACAAATAAATAAATCAGTTTCTAATGCTAAGGATATATTTGACTAATAGTAAAAGATCACAAAACATTGAAGGCATCAACTTCAGAAGGCAATGTTCATCTCACTAACATACATCCAAAACTAAAAAGGCAGATCAGACGTACCATGCCAGTTGCAGCATAACAATGTAAGAGAAAAGGCTATTAAATATATTAGAGCTTGATGAAACACATAGAGAGAGTTCTCCCTAATGTATTGCTTGTCATCATATTAGTATGCATGATTCCATCAAGCCCCAAACAAGGAGAGGGGAAACTAGTTATTACTAATGCATACTAAGAAGGAGATCTACAGAATTGGAATTTTTTTTTTTTTTTTTTCACAGGAAGCAGACTAAAAGACAAGTGTAAATTCATTCTTAGTTGAGAGTGGAAAATCAGAGAAGCATAAATTCATTCTCGGTTGAAAGTGAAAAATCTGGGCAATATTTCAAGTTCAAAGAAGCTCATCAAGTCCACATGCAGAACCCTAAAATATAATAATCACTGACTCAGAGCTGAGGAAGGAGTACTTTCTATTTGATTGAATTAATTAGAATGAAAAAAAAAAAAAAAATCTTATGGCACCACAAAATAGCAAAAAATCAAGATAGAAGCATTAGTTCTGTTGCTAATTTTTCCTAGGGAAAGAAATCTTACAAATTGAGTAAACAAGTACCTAATGAAAGTGGCTGCATCAGATAACAGGCCCAGATAGGAGAAAAATGTTTATGCAATAAGTGTATTGGAGATATTTTTTTGGCATTTCCCTTTCGAGAGTAAAAAAAGAAACAGGCAATAGTTACTGGAACCAAGTTCATCCAGTTATCTTTCTGTTCTATAGGTAATGCGTCAATTTTGCATTGTTTTCATTGATAAACTCCGTATATCATCTATACCGGTTGTCATGGTATATTGAGATTCCTCTTAGTCAATTATACATACAACCACGACTATAATAATAGAATCAATTAAAAAGTGCCAACCACGCCATTTCGACTTTTGCAGGAGCAAGTTAATACTATGAAGATGGCTGTCAAGAACAACTATGATGTTCAGAATTTAATGATAATCGAGCGAAAGTGAACGAAGAAGAGAGTACAGAACCGCCATATCAAAGGCACAAGTGCCACCTGGACAAGCTGTGTAATGGAACAAAATAAAATGTGGGAATAAATATCCCAAAACTCATCAAACCTGCAGTTTGATAGTGATGCCTCTCTCTCTCTCCAAATCCATGTTATCAAGAAATTGTTCCTTCATCTCCCGCTTCTGTACAGTTCCTGTCATCTGGAGCAGTTTATCTGCCAAAGTTGACTTCCCATGGTCGATATGCGCAATGATGCAGAAATTCCTGATGTTAGAAACAGGAACCTGCAGTTTTAAAACCAAGAAGTAAAGGTAGCTGAGCAAATAGCCCTATAGAAGGAAGTTAGTAGTTGATTTGCACGCAACTGACCTTAAGAAGTCGATCTTGACCGACTTGCACAGCGAGGTCCAGGTGAGAGAAGCCTGTGGACTGGCAAAGAACTCGGAACCTTATCGGCCGGGAAACGGAGACTCTGGTGGTAAGAGGAAGTGGAAGCGCAGACAAGTTCAAGTAGCTTCTACTTGTTCTTGTTGTAGAGGTAAGAGTTTGGCAGCCATGGCGTTGGTGCTGGCGTTGAGGGTCGTTACTGGATAAGAGAAGCGCGCGAGAAGAGATGGTCGCGGCCATTACGCGATTTAATTTCGTTGCTCCCTGCGCGAGTCGCACTATTTATACGCACCCCCACCCAAAGAAGCCTCAACGCCACGCAAAAGCCAGGATAAGGACCTAACGGTGGACCATACTATTTAGCTAAGCCCAGTTGAGATGGCCTTGGGTCAGAGTTTGATAGGCTTAGTGCTGAACAAACTCTTCGGATGGCCCAAAAGCCCACACTGAAGAATATATGGGTGAAGGGAAAAAAATATTATTTTATTTTGTTCAAAATAAGATTTTAAGATTAAATAGTTACATCTTCAAGGTGATAAAACTTTTCCCAACTTTGAGTCTCCCATTAACTAATTAGTTTCTGAAGAATATCTCATCAAAAACTAATTTGAATTGTTATAGTGATTCAACGATTATTTGATGCGGATCGATCCGCATCATTGTTGGAGGCAACTATGCTAATAAATAAGTGTAGAGGGGACATATCGAATTGAAGGAAACGAAGGAAGAAGATGGTGGAGCTGTTATGAAAAAGGACGTTCACGTAAAGAATGTAGAAAGACGGCATGTGCACCTAACCAAAAGAGACTCCAATTACAATTTTCTTCTCAGTAGCTGTGATGCCATGCTTGATCCGCCGGCAGTGCTATCATTTAAGTGGGACTTCAGTAACTCTGCTGCTGTTCTTGTATAGGCTGCACTTGGTTTTCTCCTACAATGGTCTGGAGCTTCGGCACTTGAAGCAACATCGGCAACTTCTCATGTTGTGCTAGAAAGTTTAAGACTTGCGTGATAATGCTTGGAGGCTACCTCATTTTTTATTTAGCTCCAGGGTTTGTAAACATTTGTGGAGCTTTTGGGATGTCATTTTATACATCTCTATACCAACAAGAATCATGAGTAAGCGGATCCCAAAGCAAAACTTCCCATCTCCAAGACCAAAACCAAACGCCGAAGAGAGCTTAGACTCATAAGCCAAAGGTGACACACATGTTGTCTAAAATGTGAGTTAAGCGAAGAAATAACATTTTCTCTATGCATGAGAATGTGTTCTTGGTATATCAATCCCCTAAGGGAGAGGTCCCTCAAATCAACCCCTTTGAACTTCAACCAAAAGAATCATGATTCAAGTGTCTTGTTAGCACTTAGCATGACAAATGGTATCAAAGTTGACGATCTTGTAGTAAGGACTTGTTGGAGGAAGCAATAAATGACTAGAACTACAACCTATAAGAAAGGAAAATATAAGGAGAATGATAGAGATAAGCCGATGAGATTGGGTGAATAATATTATATTTTGATATGTTCAAATATACATGTAGCAATTTATATTTATAATCTTGTAATCTTAATCTAAGAAAGGAAAGTAGTCAATACATTCAATACAAAAAAAGTATTTTAGAATATTCCTATAATAAGTTCTGGAAGGTATCCATTGTTGCCTCATATACATCAACACTCTTTCAAGCTAAAGATTTAAATAAATTAAATATTTCAAGCTTGGACAAAATGTGCCAATGTTGTTTGCTATATAAGACTTTTGTCAACAAAGCTTCTGGTTACTCCTTGGTAGATATGTGGCAAGTCGCACTAATACCCTACTAGAGCTTTCTTCTCACATAATGACATTTTATTTCGATGTGCTTTGTACACTCATGGAATATTGGATTTGCTATTATCTTTTTCACAACCTCGTCATCATAAAAGCAAAGTGGATGTCTTATATAAAAACCAAAATCTTTAAGTAAACTAATGATCCATACTATCTTGCATGTAGTAACTTGCATAGCTCTATATTTTGCTTCTACTGATGAAAATGAGATACTGGGTTGCTTCATTGATTGCCAAGATATTAAAAAATCTCCCAGCATAAAATAGAAACAAGTTGTAGATCTCCTTATCATAGGACATGTGCTATAATCTGAGTCCCAAAAAGCTTGCAATTTAAACTTTGATGAAAACGGAAACATAAGGCCAAGACCTAGATAACTCTTTAGGTATTTGACAACCTTCATTGTTACTTCTATATGTGACTACTTTGGAGCATGCATGAATTGATTGAGCAACTGAACTGAGAAAGCAATGTCAAGTCTGGTGAGAGTCAAGTAAATCAATATGCTTACCAACATCTTATGTGTAGAAAGATCCTCAAGTGGTGGATCATCCACCTTTTCTTTGAAACTAGCATTATATTCTACACTTCTAAACTTCTTATTTTGTTCCATTGGGATGATAAATGGTTTACAACCTACAAGTCCTGCTTCTAATATTAGTTTTAACATATACTTTCCATAGCTCAATGATATTCCCTCTAGGGATCAAGCAATCTTAATGCCTAAGAATTTTAACTAAACAAGATCTTTTCCATGAAGAAAATGGCATGAAGATACTATTTGAGATCTGAGATGGCAGCATGATTATTTTCTATAATTAGTATGTCATCAACACAAATAAAAAGTGCCATAAAATAATTATCTTAAGTCTTGATAAATAAAGAGTAGTCATGGCAAAACTAATGAAAACTATATTGAAGTAAGGCTTTAAGAAATGTAACATTTCATTAGCAAGATGCTTTACTTCACCCCATACAAGAATTTGCACAATTGACATACCATATGCTCCTCATAAGTGTGAAATCTAGAAGAAAACTCCGTATATACATCCTCAAAAAGATCATCATGAACAAAGACATTTTGGACATCCATTTGAAAAAGAGGCTAGTCATGAATAACAAAAATAGTGATGTTAAGATGAATAGTGACATATCTTTTTCTAAGAGAAAATGTATCCTAGTAATTAATTCATTCTTGTTGACTAAACCCTTTAATGACTAACCTAGACTTGTAATGCTCAAGATTGCCATCAACTTGATATTTTACCTTGTAGACTCATTTGCATCCAATAAGAAAACAACCAGAGGGCAATGAAACTACATCCCAAGTATAATTGGCCTTAAGGGCAACGATTTTATTGTCCATGACAACAACCTAGTTAGGATCAGTGACAACTTCAAGGTAAGTGGAAGATTCATAGATAACTAAGATGGAAGTAATGAAATTCTGATAGTGAAAGTGGCATTGGTAAAGAAAAATATAGTTGAAAATGGGCTAAAGAGAGGTAGTTGAAGAGTCAAGTATAATGGGACATAAGTAGTCAAACATCCATGATGTTTTCAAGTATGGGATTAAGGTTGGGTTTAGATGTAGATGCATGTTCAAATGCAGATGGTGGAGGATCAAGGGCTAGGGTATCAAAGACATTAAGGAGATTGATTGGCATAAATGATGGAAAAAAAAGGTGTCAAAAAGGTTGGGAAGCAAGTCATAATGATGAAATGTAGGTGTCATTGAATTGCAAATCCAGCGTTGATGGGCCAATTGAGCTATTTGGGGATGAAGTAGAAGATGTAGAAGAAAAAGGAAACATAAACTCTTGAAGAAGGACATCTTGACTCACAAAAGTTTTTTTTTATGCTAAATCATATAAGCAATAACCCTTTTGGAAAGGAGGAAAATCCATGAAAATATAAGGAATAGATAGAGGACTAAACTTATTATGAGCACCTAATATAGCAGCATAATAGTGACATCCAAAAACTCAAAAATGATCAATGATAGATATTTTCTCAAATAGTTATTCAAAAGGGCTGACACCATGAAGAGAAGAAGATGGTAAATGATTAATGATGTAAGTAATAGTTAAAAGACATTCACACAAGAGGTCTCATGAACAATCCCATTCATGGACAAAAAAAAATTGACAATCAAAAGAGAAAAATTCAGTACCATTGTCAGATTGTATGCATTTGATAGTGATGCCAAATTAATTTTGAATCATGAAGGTGAGATTTTGAATTTTGGAAAAAACTTAGCTTTTAAAATTAAGTAAAAAAATCCAAATGGCATGTGAAAAATCATATACAATAGTTAAAAATAATACACACCATCATGGTTGGGTGTTTGATGAAGGCCCTAAATGTCCATATGGACTAATTCAAATAGAGAGGTTGTGGTGTGTTGACTTAAGGCAAAAAGTGGCATGTGTTTGTTTGGCCAAAGGGCATATTCGGCATGAAAAAGAAGTGGGATGAGCAATGGATTTGTTTTGCATGGAATAAGATTTCAATGAAGAATGTCCAAGTCATTGGTGACAAAGAACATAACTATTATTATTAATAAAAATAGAATTAAAAAGAGAAGACTATCTTGGAATACAAAAAGTATTACTTATTGAATTTAAATAACTCCAAAAAACTAAATAACAACTAGTTGGAATGAAAGAAGATAGAAAATATAAGCCTAGAGTCTGCCTTGCCTAGCTTAATCAAAGCCCTTGTCATATGGTCCTAAAAGACACAAAAAACATAAAAACAAAAATGATTACACAATTATTATCATGAGTTAAATTTTGAATGAATAATAAATTATGTTTAAAATGTGGAACATATAAAATGTGAGTGAGATGCAAGATAAGGTAGGATTGGTAATGACCAATGTGAGTGATAGGACTAGTAGATTTATTAGGCAATGTGAATGAAATGGGTAATACACATGGAAAAAAATGAATCAAGAATATTTAAATTTTAAATGATGTGGTCACTTGCCCCCAAGTCAATACTCTAAGTAGATGAAATGGATTAGGAAGGTGAAAGCATACTTGAGAAATTGGCAAAAGAATCAGAGGGGCTTATTTGATTGATGAGGTTGACAAGCTTCTGTTGTTAATCCATGGTGGGAGTAGGTATAATGGATCCACCATAAGTATTGCTAGGAGTGGAAGGCAAATGACCTAATACACCTACATTAAAGTAAGGAGATAGAGATGGGTTACCTAAGACTAAGGCCCATGGTAGGTATCTAGGACAAAAGATTGAGGTGGCCCATAATTGAGATGTTGTTGAGATCTAAAAACAAATGTGGCTTGCCTATTAATGGTAACATAATGGGCAAGTGGGCCATTGCCTTCAGAATTCCTTTTGGACCCACCCTTGTGCATGGGCTTCCAACCTAGTTAATAGCCCATGAGAAGAAAGCAGACTCTTAGACATGGCTTGGTTTTTTACAATGGTTACAAAAAGGTCTGTTACAAGATGGGCTCTTAAAAATGAACCAACCTGGCTCACCCATGTGAGAAGAGTGTTGGGTTGAATCCAATAACTAGCTATTAGGCCTGCATGGGCATGGGTGGTTGTGCAAACTTAGAAGCAACATGTGTGGCTTTTATGTAGCAAAAGCCAAATGGTTATTGGTAAGGGTTCATCCAGCAGGCTGAGAGCGCTAATGGACATCTTAGTTTGCCATGGCATAGGCACGCTCCAAAATAGGAAGAGTTTCATGATAAAGGATGCTTGATTAGGGTTGTTAGAAAATCCTTTAGAAGGCCAAGGAGAAATTTCAAGACATGGTCCTCTTAGTCCCTTTCTCATAATTGATCATTCATGTTATAGGTGCATTTGCCATAACTACATCAAATTGGACATAAAAACTAGTGAGGTCATTCCTAGTAGCATCAATAGGAAGCTTAAGGTTGGATATGACTTGTTTTAAGCCAAACTTCTAGGTTCTCAAGACCTTTTTGAAGCTATCTTAAAGAATCTTCTAGATCTCTTTGATAGTGGGCATGTAAGAGACAAGGTTTTCAAGGCTTAGGCAGATAGAATGGACCAACCAAGTCTTCATGGCCACGTGAGCGTGGCCTCATTTTTCCACTACATCGAGGTCATCAATTAGCCATTTTAGATCACTAGTGAGGAAGCCAGGCTTGTGGCAAACAAGGCATATAGTGCAAACTTGTTCACTCCAAATATGTTAATTCAGTTTACCCTCCAATTTCTTCAACATAATGCTTACAAACTGAAGGTCAATGGAAAAAAGGTGGTAGGTGTCACAAGTGATAAAGGATACACCAGAAATGGTGCTTATGACAACACTGGTGGAGGAATTGGAGTTGGCAACATCGTTTATGATTTTGGGTTTTAGGGGTAAAATTGAGAATTTTAAGTGCAATGGGGGTGAAACTATAAAATTAAAAAGATGTGGTTAGGGCTTTAGGGTGAGGTGAAAGTAAAACTAAAATATGGAAAAGATATAGGTAGAAAGTAGAAATATGTAGTGTGGCATGGGCAAAAATGAAATATTTAAAAAATGCAATAGGTAATTTGGGATAAGTGGTGAGGGCAAAAAGATAATTTTGATAGGGGTTCTTAAAAAAAATTAAAAGAGAAAAAAAAACATTAAACATGCTTTAAGCTCATTTATGATGGCTAGAAAAGAAATTTTTTGCAAAAGTAGTTTCAGGTCTCAAGGAAAGAGAGGCTTCTATACATGTAAGAAAGGGAAATATAAGGAGAATGATAGAAATAAGACGAGTGTGAATAATGTTGTATTCTAATATGTTCAAATATACATGTAGTGGTCTACATTTATAAACTTGTAATCCTAATCTAAGGAAGGAAAGTAATCAATACATTCAATACAAGAAGACTATTAATAGAATAATCCTAGCACTAATTATTGAACCTATCCATCTTTGCCTCATATACATCAACATGACCAAATGGAGTTGTATGATTGTTTGACAAAATATGAGCATGCTTATAGGCAATGCCTAACTACTTCCAAACAAATCTTCGATGCTCCCAAGTGGAACTTAAAGAAATACATGCGGCTTCTCGTAAGGAGTAAAAGGAATGGGTTAAAGTGGAAAAGGCTAAAGAAGCGGTGGGATGACCTACCATTACTGCCCATGGCTAGTTGAAAACTAGCTAAGAAAACAGGAAGACAAGTGCCCTCATTTGTCACCCATCGCTTCTTGCCTAGAAGCAAAGATCTGAAAAATGATTGATTGTTTTCCCATTCTTTATAAGTGGCTTAATGGTAACTTATTCAACTTCGAACATAGACAAGACCAAACAAAGCTGATCTACTCCTTAAAGAAGACATTTATTTTTCTCATTGCCTCTGAAGATATCACCAAAGATGCTTTGATCACCTTACACCAAGAAAGCCAAAAGAAGTCCAAATCTGGGTGGGTAAAACTTAAATATGCCCTCACGTGCTTTGGCCAACATGTTGAGGGCCACTAGACGTTCTTTTCCCACCATGGCCAACCACCAACCACGATGGATTTAGATAGAAGGAAGGAAACCCTAGAAAAATGAAGAAATTAAGATGACTTCTTCATTAAGAGCAAGAACCCCAAAACTTATATGAATACCAAAAATGATAAGGGAAGAATTTTATTAATTCTTGGTGATAGTTTTGTACAAAATAATTACAATTTATAAGCAAAGATTGATAGCAATACAAAGGAAGATAATCATTAATAAGGGAAGCTGAATTAAGGCCTTCATTCATCTTGAATGCGTGTCACCAAAAGTGGATGGAAACTTTCAAAGTTATGGTTGATTTCGACATTGTTGTAGATGATTATGGAAGGATTTTCGATCCTCGTGATGCGGTTGATGAGGAGAGGCAATCTATGGAAGGAAATCTTTTCATTTTCTAGTCAGAATAATAACTCTGATAGGAGGAATTGGTTAGCACATGCACAGGATTTATTGGAGACAACAAATGAGTTCTGCATGAGGGAAGGCTCATATGGCATGAGTCATTGCATTGGCTACATGTTGTGCAAGTTGAGTTGACATGGCTTGCTAATACGGGGGAAAGAAATTTTTTCTTCTAATACCCTCTTACAAGTTGATGGATTGTTGCAAACCATAAGCTTGAATGGAAGAAGTTTGAACCTTGAAGAAGAAAGGCCTTCAATAAAGATATCTACTGGTTGATTATTGATAGATGAAATGAAATGGCTATTTAATTTCTTTGTCTTGACACACTCACTAAATGAAATACTAATCAATTTCAACATGCTTCATTCTAGCATGAAAAATAGGGTTGGTAGTGAGATATGTGCACCTCTCCATAGGTTAAGCCATAATAAGTGAAGAACATGGGAGCATGGGTGCAACCTAGCATCTAGCATTGTCCAAACAAGCAAGGACTATTAGGTATAATGGCCAACCAAAAAGAGGGATGAATTGGATTTTTGATTAATTGCCCTTTTAAAAATGTTTTATAATTTTTACACAATTTATAAGCTAAGTCAAAAAGTAGGAAGTAAACAATCAACATAATTGAGACATAATTTTTTACCATGGTGGTTTGGCCCTCATACTTATAGCCACCCACTTCTTCCTTCTATCTAACTTAATTGAAATTCTCTTTACCCAAACTCTATAGAAAACATTTTGTCATAATTTACGATTCTTCCACCTAGGGTTACGATACAATATATGTCTCAACGCACAAAAATTACAACACAAAGTTTTGTTTAACATTTTACAAATTCAAGCAACTCCCTTAAGATATGAAATGTATGAGAAATTACTAGAACTAAGGCTATCTAAAGATCAATAATGAGAATCTGAGTCCTAATCATGAAACCGCTATATCACAATGCAACCAGGATTTTTAATTTACAATCAAATGTATGTATAAAACAATAATATCTAGGAGATTAGCACATACACAAGTAATATCTAGGAGATTAGCACATACACAAGTAATATCTTAGACAATCTTGTAACATGAGAGAACAAAGAAGCACTTCACCAAGATTTCAGTTCAACTTAAGCTCCATACTTTTTTACTGTTTTTTTTTTGTTTAGATTTCTTTTTCAATCACCAACCAAAAAAGGAGCACTTTTCTTTCTCACTTTATACATGTGAAGAATGCACCTTTTTCTTGCAAAAAATAAGCCATTCTAACTTCTCTTAGGAATCTAAGAGTTTTCCTATTGGAGTTACTGTGAGTATGCTTTTTCAAAGTGAAGAGCTGGGATATGTCGGGGCTAAGCTCCTATTTCTTTCTAGTTCAAAATTGCCCTCAAAATGTTGTTTAACCCAAAATTTTCTTCATTTTCGTGTCTCATGAAGCTAATTTAGGCCATGAGTCGAGTTTTTAGTTTCACAACAAATCTTCTTCATTCTTTTTCAATCTTGAATAAATCTTTATGGCCTAGTCTTAAATTTGTAGATCAACTTCTTCCTTAACAAACCCATGTAACTTTGGTTTCTTAAATACTTAATCTTGTCACTTCTTGCTCATCCAATCAAACGGGTTGCATAGAACTTATCTAGGTTGCAAAGAACATAATGGATCACTTGATTTGATCCTCTTTTAAGTAGTGGGTTCCTAAATTTTTTTCAAAAAATCTTCTTTCTTTGATGTACTTTTCATCATTGCATATTATATGCCTTAACCATTAAGCCAAAAGACTTAGGCTTTTTGGTTAATCTCAACATATTGCATTTGAATATCATCACCAACTCGAGCCCCCACAAGCCCCCATATGTTGGAAAATAGGGTTTTGTTGTGACTGAAAATATTTTCTTGTAAATATCAATTCTCAAAATATGTTTTTCTAAATATGCAAAAAGAAAAACTATAGGAAGTAAAAGGTATACAAATTATAATATCAGTTAATGATATTATAAAGTAACTGGGTTCCTACATTTCCTCATAAAATATATTCTTAAAGTTCTTGTGACATATATTCGAATATATGTTGATTATTTGAATATATTGATTATTTGAATATTTCTTTAAGAAATATAATATATTTGAATATATTTTATTTTATGAATATGATACTTGGTTTGATGAAATTGTAGGAACATGAGGGACATTAACTCTATGTTAATATTAGTTCAAAGTCAATATATGCAATACACCAAAATATGAACTTTGTAAAAGATCATATTTTTGGACCTTGTTGATATTGGACCGTGTATACCTGCTAGATATGTTATCACTGGATTGGACCCTTGCTGCTAGACTGAGACAATATGGTGTGGCCCAAGTTCACATCAGCCCGATCCCGCTCCTTGTTACGGTGTCGTCTTGATCATAATTGAAGCTTCCTTGTTACGGTGTCATCTTGATCATAATTGAAGCTTCCTTGTTACGTTTTTTGGCCACGACGTCGTCTCACTTGAGGGCACATAAGAGGTGTTTATTCTTCGACGAGCTTGCCCTAGCCGTTAGCCACTTCACTCGTCCCCGATGCTGCCTTCGCTTCTCTCAAACGCCGAAACCTCAACGGGAGGAATCTGGAGGAGACGGGCTATCAGAACGGTCAGATTTCGAATCTGAAGGCTGATATGAGCCTAATTTGATAGATAGCCTACCATTCCTAACGGGAAGAAGGCTATGGTTTAGGTTTGATTCAAAAAAAGGCCCTAGATTTGCTTCTATTTAAAGGAGATGTGTGCGTGAAGATTTTCTCTTGATGATTGAGATCTATTTGAAGCGTTCTCTTTATGAAGAAAGTCTATTAAGCTTACTTACCATCTTATTCAAGATTGTTCATCATTCGGTGATTTATAAGGGTTCGATGATATTCGATTATCTGCTTTGATCTTCGATTATATATTCAATCATAGCTTATATAACATTATTTATGTGCTGATTTCACTTATAAACATTTTCTGCACATAAATTTTGAGGAAAACCTAAAACCCTAATTTCTTCAAATTGGGGATTTCGTAATAGGAGCTTTGTATCTTGAAATATATGTTTGAATAGCTCCTCTGATTAGCAATATCCCATAAACTAACACATTATTTGGGGATTTGCTACTGTATATGATCTTTTGATCATAATTTGTATTCGAATTTGATAATTCCTTTGAGAAGGGATTATTTGGATTAGGGAGAATGTATTCTCCTAATTAGGTTGAGTAAAGGTGACTTCAATCGGTTGGATTGAAGGAGAAGAGGGTGGACGTAGGACTCTAAGATAGAGTGCCGAACCACCGTGGTAAATTGGGTGTTGATTTTTCTTACTCTTTACTTGCTTAAATAATTCTGTTTAATTATTTATTGTCATATAAATTGTTGAATTATTTGATTGAATTTTTTATATTACCAAAAGCATAGTTTTCGATACAAGAACAATTCAACCCCCCCTTCTTGTTAAGCCATAAAACCCAACACCATAAGCCAATAACAAACCACCATGCTCTACAACCGATACCTTAGCGGTCCATTCCACAATGGCTCCATTCTAGCCCTATGCATAGGTAGCCCTTTCTTGTAACCCTTTTTACATGTCACCCCTTTTCGTGGTTTGAACCCAAGATATGGGGCTAGCTCTACTACTGTTTGTCATGTGCCTTAACTATTGAGCCAAAAGACCTAGACCTATTGTTCAATCTTAGTATATTTCATTTGAATATCATCACCAACTTGACCCCATATGCCCAAGCCTGTCACAATCTAAGTCGTGACATCATCGGAGGCAAATTGCATGTTCAAGTTGCATGGGTCATAGAGAAGGTGTTGCAAGGAGAATTGAGTCACGCAAAAGCTTTTAGGTTGTAGGTCACGTCGGGTCACCATACTAGGTTGCTCGATGATGAGCATGTTGCATGCAAGAAATCAAGTTGTCCATAAGGCCTTCTAGGTTGCATGCTAGGTCGTGCATCGTAGATTAGGTTGCGTGCAAAGCATTTTGGGTTTGGGTCACTTACACATGGTTCTTGGTCTCGAATTACAATGGGCTCCCACAATTTGAGTCACACACAACCTTCTTGTCTTGGACTAATAACATGCATAGGTTTCATGGACTAGGCTTCTTCTAACAATGAGTTAAGTCGAATAGAATGAATGAACCATGTCTTTTTAGGCCTTTACCCATATATTTTCCCCACAAGAAAATTTACATTAATGTTCTTAGAAAACAAATATCAACAAGAATATTTATTTGTTTCCTTTTGATAACTCTTTTACAAATGTATGCAATTTGTTTCATTAAAATATCATTACCATTATTTCATATATTTATTTCTGACATAAATCATGAGAAACATTTATACATTAACTCAAAAATATTTTTTTGCTTCAAAATATATTTTCATAAAATATGCTATTTTTCCTTTTGTCATCATCAAAATAATAATGAAATAGTAATATTCCTAACAGTTACTAGTATTTTATGATTGTAGGGCCATGAATTAATAAGCCTAAATAACTCGCATGTTAACAGCCATATGATGTGGGCAAGATTAGATTCAAGTAGGGAAAAAAGGAGAGGATTGGATTATACTTATTGTATTATGAAGACTTAGAAGGTTTTGTTTCCTTCCGAAGAAATGTCAATCTAACAATATCCATTTTATTATCTTGTGATTCTCTTGTTTTGTTGCTTAAGCATGCTGTCAACATGGGTAGAAGGAAAATTCCAAAACCCATTGTTGATGCAGGATTCTCCCTTGGAGAGACTAAAAGCTAGATCAGCCACAAGAGACACAAGGGAACATATTAGAGAGATTGCCGCTCCATAGTGATGGAGGGTAAGACAAACGAATATGAAGATCTTGTAGTAAAGCTTTTATCTATAGGGTTTGGTAGCATTGTTAGCAAGGTCTTTAACTTTTTCTTTGATGCTTAAGCATGCTACAGTTTTCTATTTATGAGAACTCTAGGATATGAGGTTGGAATTGAGAAAAATAAAAAAGCCTCCAATTGAGCAACAATCATTGCAATCACCTACTGGCCCTACATAAAAGTAAGCATTAAGAGTTGTAGTGAAACTACAAATGGAAGTTATGCAATGAGATGGCATATCAATAAGAAAACATAAAATTTATTTGACTAACTACCAATGAGTTGTTGTAGGAGTTTGCATGTATTGACAATTTGGATTAATAGCATACACTATGTTAGGACATGTAAGTGTGAAATACTATAAGGCATCAACAATCTTGCAATAGTGTGTGGAATCTAGAAAGGAATCCTTGTTAGTAATGGATGGAGGTTGTGATGTGGTACAAGGTGTGGAATCACCATAGGCACCACTTGAAAGATTTTAACCTTCCTAATCAATGAAGAAGGGAAGTGAATTGATTGGTTATTAAAAGAAAACAATTTCCAGCAATTATCAATTCAAAACAATGAATAATAAAACAAAAACAAGCACACAATTACACAAAAAGTTTTAAGGGGTTGGCCTCAATAACAACTACTTATGTCCTCCATTACCTTTTAACCAATATGTTTAAAGAGGCTCTTCCATTATCTTTTAGTGTTCTTTACAAGAATCAATTACTCTTATATCCTATCTCATCTTCAAAAAATCAATCTTACCCAACTATAATTAAATGGTGAATAAAACAATACAATACAATATACTTGCTAAAAGTATGAGAATTAAGTAAGTAATCATAACTTTCAATGATCAAATCAATACTAAAATCAAAGTAGTAAAGTAAGAAATGCTCAATGACGTTACAATTTTGATAAACTCTTATAGCATGAGAGCTTTAATTAATTGATCTTTTTGGTTGCTTGTAAGTTCTTGAGCGGTTACTTCTTGAATTCTTCGTCTTATTTATAGACCTTTTTTCTAAGCTAAATTTTCTCTTTCTTCATGAACATTGGACCCTCATTAATGTTGATTTCTTGCTTGTATTTGTTACTAGAAATCCTCTCCAAGCTCTTACCTTTCTCATTATAGAATAAATTCGAATTTGAAATCACATATATCTCACCCATAAAGCAAAAAAAGCTATTCAAGACTTTACCTCCTCGTAGCAGTTCAAATTTGTGTGGACATAATGTATCAAACCTATAATCTCGTCTCCAACTTATTTTCCAACTAAGAGCATATTTTCACCTAAATAAGTCCCAATCAATGGAAGAAGCGAGCCTAATCCCTTTAAAAGGCCTTGTAAGGGGTAGGTATGGACAAGAAAGATGTTGGACAATTCCATGTTGAGACAAATGAGAGAGCATTCATTGATTGGTAAACTCTCCTCCATTATCACATCGTAAAATTTTAATAGAACACCCCAACTATTTTTTAGACATTGAATGGAGATGAACAAAAGTGTCAAATAAATTTGATTTATGTTGAAATGGGTACAACTTGGACAACCAACTAAATTCATCAATAAATAGTACATAATATCCAAAACCATCATTATACAAAATAAGGGTTGGTCCCCACAAATCAACATGTACACACTTAAGAGGGGAAGAGACATGGTGAGTTGTCGATAAAAAAGGAAGCTTGGTGCTCTTTCTAACACGACAGTGGGGACACAAAACAGGATAGGAGGCTTTAACAAAAATGAGATTTTGCTTCTTGTGTGAGTGGAGAACGTCCTCATGGGGGTGATCAAGCTAAGAGTGCAAGATATGCCAAGGTACAACCTACTGCTTAGAGGTGAACAAAACAAAATCACCATGGGTGGGCAGCAGGTAGAGATGGCCATGTTTAACTCCCTGTGCCAATACTGCCTTGGTTTGCAAGTCCTTGATACAAAATGTAGAGGAATCAAACTCAATAGAATAAGAAAAATCTTTAATAAGCTTAGGGACTAAAAGAAGATCCTTTTGAATATCTAATGCTATAAGAATAGATTTGAAAGGAATGGACCCATTGAGAGTAGTTTCACCAATATGGGTGATTAGAATGAGATTACCATTGCCAACCATAATCCCATCAATACTAATGTAGGGAACAAAATGAGCCAACTTACTTCTATCATCCATAATATGCAAAGAAGCACTAGAATCAACAACCCAATCATGGGTAAGAAGCTCATTATTAGATTAAGCAGTGAGAGCAACAGGGACATCTTAATCTTGATAACTATGATCAAAATGACGAAAACACTATATAGCTATGTGTCCTCATTTTAGACAAACTTGAGATTTAGTACTTGGGTGTGGGGTTGTCTTTGAGAGGTCTATTCACAATATAGCATGAGTTTTACTAGTGTTTGACAGTGGCTTTCCAATGGATGACAGTTGATTTAGAATGGTTTTGAAGTCATGCATGAAGGAGGAAAGTGTTGGAGATACATGTGTATAATTGTATTATATTCCTCGATTGGGTAAATTATATTTTTCATATAGCGTAAATTAATTGGGAAGTTATTTTCCATGTATAGCAAGTTATATTCTCCCTTTAATTCCTTGTATGAGTTAACTAAGTTTCCTTATGTGATTTGACTAGGTTTTCTTGTATGATTCGAATAGAGTTGTTTCTTATTATAAAAGGAGACCCTATGTATCATTCTTTTTCAAACAAGCAATACACAAAAGGCCTTCTCAATTTTATGTCTTTTTTCCTCTTTACTTTGTGACATGGTATCAAAAGTCTTCTGTCCTTGTTTTTTGTTTCTGTTCTCATTTGTTAACCTTTTTTTCTCCCTAATTTTTTTTTTCACCCATGATGTCAACACCCCCTTCTTCCCATGCTTTTCCTTCCAACCTTGATACCCCTACCTCTGTTGAGGATGTCACTCACCTTTCAGAATCAACCCCGTCGTCCGTCACTAAGCACCCTTTTTTACCTTCATATGTGGGCTCCTCTGCTGCAGGATTGTAGCCTACTTTTTTAGAAACCAAACCATTTATTTTGGTCTCTAGCCCCCTTGTTTGGCCCTCTTTTGGCCAATTTGGCTTAACCTAACCCACTGCCTAGGTTTTGTGGCTTTCCTATGGTGGTCCTGCAGGCTTTTCCTAGCCCCTTTTTACCGTCCTTAGGCCCCACATGTCTATTTTTGGTGCCCCGACAGGCTCTTTTTTGGCTAGGCCCACTCACCTTGCTATGAGCCCCCACTTACAATCTCCTTTCAATAGCTCGGTCTTTGTTGGGTCACAGGTTGAGCCTGTCTCTGTTGGGCTGTCCCCTGAAGCTACTTTTTCAGACCTCGACCATTTAGGTTGGCCCCATTCGGTTTTGCTAGGTCAATTGGACTATACCCAACCAAGTTTTTCGAGTCAATCAAGTCTTGGGCAAAATCCTTACCCAATTTTTTTCCCCTTTTCTCCTACCTTCACCGGCCACCTAAAACTTGGTGATCCGCTCTATCTCTCAACATTTAATGTCCCTGAGTTACGTTTGATTGCTTCCCCTCTTACCAGCGTTGAGTCATTCGCCACCTGGGCTTACGATCCTTATTGTGCCTTCATCGCCAAGGACAAAGAGGGGTTCATTGATGGCATGGTCCCACTAACAACTGCCTTGCCTACCAATGGAGGAAGTGCTCCCAACTTATTTAGACATGGATTGAGAAATATCTCTCTCTAAAAGTCGTTGTTAGACTACCGCCAACTAACGATGCCAAACTTCTTTGGGACACGATCAGTGAGATGTATGGTTGTACTGGTCGCATCCGCTGCTTCTCTCTTCACTAGGCCCTCTTAGAGTTAAAACAAGGAAATCTCTCCATCATCATCGTTTTCAACCTTTTTGTTGTCCTCTACAACGATCTTGATGCGGGGAAAGAAACCCTTCATGGTTTTGATTCCACCCTCTAGCAATTCCGATGGATCAAGGAGGAGGAGTGCATGACCCATTTTCTCCTCCTCCTTAATGATTCCTACTTTGGCTTTTGGTCATAGATCCTTGCCATGGATCTAACTCCCTCTCTTCCTTGGCTATTCCATCTTGCAGTTCAAAAGGAGAATCAGCGACTCACCTCAAAAAATTACCTCTGCGTCAACGAGCACATCCTCCAGCCTGCTCGCGCGACACTAACGTAAAGAGCGAGTGCCTCTTGCGGGCATGTCTCTCATGTAAATGTGCTAGGGCTCACAGACCATTGTGCACCTCTTGCCTCAACGAATAGCTCATATGGCAACTCCATATCTCACGACCTAGCTTCACTCTTAGACACGGTCTCATTTGATGGCCCATATTTGTCCCCTTCCGCACCTTCATCCAACGGTTCTCCTTGCACATCCACTGTGCCCACAGTCAAAGGTCCCTTTGGTCGTCGCGGATTAGGTTCTTCACACCGATCCAATGACCACAATCAATCTTGTGGCCGATCTAATGGTTTATTTTGTGATTTTGCAAAAAACCTAATCATGATCATGATCACTATTGGCAATTGCATGAAAAACTAGCTAATAAAGCCTTGGATGGACAAGAAGCCCAATCTCATGTTGTGACCTTTGCTCCTCAAGGCTCGACCCATGGGCCCCTCACTGAGGCCTAACTTAACCAAATCATCCAAGCTTTCAACCAACTGGGCCAACTCGACAAAATTGCCAATTTTGACTGGTGCACACAACTTTTTTTAATTTTTTAATTTTTATGGGGCATAGCTATATAGGACACTGTTTTCTGCCGCTTAAACAAAGTTGGTAAATTAAATATGTGAAATTATCTCAAGGAATTTCTTTTGAGGGGCAAAATTTAGCCCCTAAATTTTATCAACGGACACCGGACTCCTCCCAAGGAAGTCATAAAATCCTCCAGCACTGCCATTTGGGTTGGTTTTAGTTTTGTTTCGGTTTGTTTGGATCTGTCGTCTTGGTTCACCTGTGGTCGGGGCCAGATTTCCGTGGTAATTGTCGTAATTGCCAAACAGAGCATGAAGGTATACAGTAGGCAGGCCGACCACTCGCCCATAAGCCGTAATAAATTACACACCTAAAATTTTCCAGCAGCCCTTTTGTTATTCTTTCTTGGGACTGGTTCTCGCTTAGCCCGCTCAGCAAATAAATTAAGACGTGCAAATAAAAGGATCAACATACGCGTAGAAAAGCCCCAGTTGATAGGTTAAGCACAAGAGTCCAGCATAATTAAGACGTGGACTGGGAGTCGAAGGGCAAGAATCCTTTGACGAAGACCGACTTGGAGGGTTATTTTTGCGTTACCAACTCTTTATTCAACTCCGCTGAAATATAAATGGAGCCCGAAAGAAAGCTTTGTAAAAGACTTGTTAATTTGTACAACTTGTCGAACTAGAAAACGTGAAAGACGGGAGAGAAAAAAAAAAAGGCTTGGCAATAATGTTGATGGAATAGTGGGGATGAGTGTATCAATGAAAGAATTAGAAAAGATTTTATTAGTATGATAAGATCGGGATTTTATTTCCTTTTAATTGAGGGCAGATATTAGAATTACTGCATCCCACGATCTCCTCCCCCACGTTGGTTTTAAATATGTTGCTTTAGTGCTTACGGGGCAAAGCGCACATACTTTATTGGACCCAACCAACCGGAATCCATTCTCTATCGGCTTGGCAGTTTCGAAATGCTTCTTGGGTATCTTACAAAAAGAAAAGAAAAGAGGTATAACACTATGTTACCTGTATTCAGCTTTTCAAAACTTACCAATGGATAGAGCAAGAAGAGAGAGAGAGAAAGAAACATATCTTCCTGTGTAGTGCTTTTCTCTTCTTTTCATGGCTTAGTCGCTGCAAAAGCAACAACTAGTTTGACTGCACGTGCATGAAAGAGAGCAACAACTAGTTTCTTTCTTGCTCACCAGGCAAACCATCTTTCAGAAGGTGAAATTCATCAGTAGCCACCCCCACAATTTTTTGAATTAAAAAAAAAAGGAAGTAAAAATTGTTCAGTTCCATTTTTTATCTATCCTCTTCTGACTGTACACTTTATTCAACGCCCACACATTTCGCATTCCTCTATTTTCAATACCCCGCTACCAGAGACGAAAACATCTTTGATTGCCCACCATAAATAACACATTGGAACACCACCAAAAAATAAATAAATAAATAAAATGAATGTTGTAATCACCGGCTGTATCTCGGCCACCTACGCAACCCATCCCTGTCTCTCCATGTCAATGCCTATGAAAAAGTTGGCCATTAAGCCTCTCTGTGCTTTTCCTGCCTTAAATCGACTGGCCTTACCGCCTATTTGCAGCATTCATTGCCAGGGAGATTCACACAATCTGGCATCTTGCTGTATTTAGCGCTGTAACACCGTTTAAACTACTCCCAAAAGAATTGGGTTTTCTTCAAAACAGCCCTCATGAATACTTGTCCTCCACAAAAATTCTGCGTACGAAATCTCGGAATCTTTTTGAGTATAGCTTTGGATCTACAGCTGAAATGGAGGTGGGATCCACCTGGAAAGACTTGTAGGCACGCTCTAGCTTTTTGCTAATATCATAATCTTGGAGAATGTCAATGATACCAAAGAAGAGAATCACATCAAAGATCTCTTCTCCACACTGTAATGGGGTTGAATTGCTACTTCCACTCCCCGAATGCTGATCCAATCCAGCCCTTGAAACCTGCTCTGCTCTTGCAGGCATGTTTGCCCCTAACCTGATCAGTGGTCCCCTGGAATATTTGAGAAGGTAGTGCATATTACACAAACACCCATGAACATGATGCCCTTATTCAAGAGGCATTCATACAAATCAAGTCAACCATTGGCACAATCATCACTCAGCTACTACTTATCTTTATGACGCAGAAATCAATCCATAATTATTTATATGTTATCTGTAGACAACCGTGCAAATGCTTGCATAATTTGGTTTTGCTGGCCAACAAATCAAACGCCTAAAACTTAGATATTGGGATTTATTGTCCAAGGAGTCCCTAACTAGCAACCCACATTATCTATGATCATCAATGACAAAAGATGAGCGAATCCTGTCCAGTCAGGTTGGCAACGACAAACAAATGCATCCCTGATTGCTCAGTCAGTGACTGGAGACGGACAGAATGATTCAGAAAAAGACCTTGTCTCTATCTAGGAAAGCTCAGAGACCTCACACACAGAAACAACACTTACCTCTGAGATCCCTCTCAATTTTGCCACTACAACACTACATCAACTATTCCAACCAACGAGATCAAAGTCTTAGAAATGAGAGAACCGCAAATTCTATCGTTTTCTTGTTTATAAGTTTTGTCCTTAAAGAAAACATCTGGCTTATGACTATGGATGGACTCAGCTTCTAGCCTTCAGCCTGCTGAAATCACGAGTACATAAGCGCCAAAGCTTAACCTGTGGCAGATGCCTAGCAATGAAATAGATGCAATTCATGAGCCCCAATATAGGGTTTTCATTAGAAGAAGTGCATTGTACCCGGGTTTAATCATCAGACTTTTAAGCTTAACTGGCACCTTCTCTGGTCCAAAGTATATGAGGAAAGAGTAGCAATCGCCAATTACCAATTACCAGGACAAATGGTACGGTGGATTAGAATTCTTTAGCCCCAACTTTTCCCTACCGACTTATTATTACACCATAGATGGCTTAGACTGCCTACAGCGCTGAATGATGTACTTTTCTCTCCCAATCAAATCAGCAAAGCTGATTAATCGTAGAGTTGGATCAAAGGCAAGATACTGAAATCCTCAGAACTAAAAACAAGGTGAATGACGAACAATATAAAGCAAAAACACATACCGGCCTACAAGAATCCAATCCTTATCCTGCAGCTCTACTTTATTCAAATGATATCCTCGAATGAATGTCTCATCCTGATGCATATCTCTTCTACCTGAGGTTTGTTTTAATTAGTAGTAACAGACTAGCAGAACACATCAAAAAAAGAAATATCTTCATCTCATCACCTGGGCATTCATCACAGAAGTGAACACCAATTAAAAGACTGTAATCCATAATTCTTGCCCCTTCCAAAAATTCACAGTCTCTGTCAATCTGCCTGTATAAGACCAAAGTTTAAGAACATTATTCTGGGAGTAGGGGAAAAGTGTAAAATATGAATAAATGAGATTAAATAGTAACAAAGTCAGCAGAATTTACCAGATAAGTTCTTCAAACCAAGTGCCTTCCAAGTGAAACACATAATTCAAATCAAGGTCTTTGAATGTTGTTGTCTCATCTATTTCCTCCTCGGGCTTATCATTTGTGCGGCCATAAGAAGAACCTTTGAGATCAAACCGTTTGTGTATACGGTACTCCGAAAAAAATACATTGCCCATCACAATGAAACGTGTCTGATTTATTCATTGTCACGTTACAAAAATTGGGGTATATTGAGTGTCAGAGCATTAAAGTTCTTGAATTCGAAAAAAGAAAAATTAACCCTTATGATCATACCTTTTGACCTCCCACTGGTTTTACACAGTGAACACCAAAAAATTTTGTTATCAGGGAGTTCTTGTACTGACAAACATGTTGGTAGTAACTTGGGAGCATCCTAATAAGCACCTGAAGATGGTAACAAACTAGGTGTGAGAATCTATTGACATTGGATTAAATGCATTCCCAACTAAAGGATGTAAAGGCAAAAAGGAGTTTCAAATGTAAACAATTAATTGTTGTCAATTCTGTCACTATCTTGTATGGTCTATATAAAATCTACTACTCTTGTGCTTTGCTCCCTTTATAATTTTACAAACTAATAAGTCAGAGGGGTCTAGCAACTAACCTTGACTTCAGATTTCTTGACAGTTTTTATCATAAATCGATCATCCTGAGTAAGGTAGAATAGACTTCCACTCTTTCCAGGAGAAAACAACTCCCTAAGTGCTTCATTTCCACAAATAGCGAGCATGTAATCCGCCCGATCTATTGCAAAGAATTCCCTCAGATGTCTAAATACCAAACAAACAGGTTACCACCATTTGAACAGAAAGACAAGAGATGGGCAAGTTCCCAACACCAAGGGAACCTATGCCAATGAATCAAATTACAAACGCTGGAAAAACCCAAAAGAAAAGCAAAATGGTATATGTGGACACCAAATACCTGAAGACTATTGGACAATAATCCTTCCATTTGAACTCCAAAGATTGATGCGGAGGCGTACACTTGGACCCTTCCGGTGGAAACCTCGTCCAAAATTTTTCATTAGGATCAAAATCCCCTGGCCGAAGATCCCGCAGTATTGAAGCATGCTTTCCCAGAGTGTATCTGCAAGCGAATACAAGCAAATAACCTAAAGTTATCCAAAAGAACCAAAGAGACAACAAAACTGTCATAAGCATCAAATCGTAGGTGGAGAGACTAGGGCGGATGCCTATAAGCCGAAGAGACTAGACGGATAAACAAAACAAGCACCTGATACCCATTTGGAAATTAAGCATTAAATCGTAGTTCTTATGCCCCTTGGATACAATTTGTCCCGGCTTTTTGACCTCCGCACCGGCCAACAAACCCGGATTCCCTGGTGTCTGTCCCATAGGATCTGCATAGCTACACTCCTTGCCGTCCTTATAGAACATAGAGGCCTCCACATTATCCACAATATCACAAGTAATATCCCCAGCCTCCCCATCCAACTCCCAGATACATATGCGCGGAAAATTCACATTCTTGGCGACATCGAAATCAACACTTTCTACATCAGCCGAAGACCTCTTCCGGGCAGCCCCCACCTGTGAATGAAAATCCTGATCCCAATTACCGGCATTGCCACTCCCGTCGGCCCACGTGAAGACACCTTGGCCCTTGGGCAACCCATTCTCCCAATGGCCGCGATACTCCTTCCCATTGGCCCAAATCAAGACCCCTTTCCCGGAAATTGTCCCGTTCTTCCACTCACCGACATACTCATTCCCATTGCTCCACACATACCTCCCCTCACCATCCTGTAAATTGCATTTCCAGGAGCCTTGGTACACATCCCCGTTGGCATAGCGCTTCTCCCCGAAACCATGCTTACGATCGGCGATCCAGTAACCCTTGTAGGTGTCGCCATCGACTCCAATGAAGGTGCCATAGCCCTCCATGCGGCCAGATTTGAATTCCCCTTCGTAGGTGGCACCCGAGGGCCACGAGAACTTGCCTTTGCCGCTTGCCTTGCCTTTCTTCCACTCACCTTCGTACATGCATCCGTCCGACCACAGATACTTGCCGCTCCCGTGCGGCACGTTCCCGAGGAACGCTCCCGTGTATAGGTCTCCGTTTGGAAGAAACTTTTCCACCGTGGAAGTTGTAGCAGCAGCTGTAGGAGTCACGCGCCGCGATCCTGCTGGGGATCGCGTCCGACCCACCACCACGCGCGGTGGAGCAACGACCAACTGCAGCTCTTCTACTACTTCTCCAGATTTTCTCTTATTAAAATTGCTGTCGTGGGCAGTGGCGTCAGTGGTTTGTTCCGAGAGACTCAGTAGAGTCTCTTGCATTTGTCTTCTTCCTTTTGTTCTTCAGATACGAGGCTGACACCGGAAAGCAGCCATGAATGGCAGCAACTTGGGCAACATTTTTCTTTCTGTTTCTTTTCTCTCTCTCTTTCTTTTTTTTTTTCTTTTTTTTTTCCGAGGGGTAGAGAAAGTATATAAACAGAAAAAGGAAAGCACAGATGGATCGGAGTTGTATTTCGTTGCGGGGTAGGCAAAGGAAAATGCTACTATAACTGAGGAGAGAGACAGCATTCAGTTAAAATGGGAAGGATATGGGGCCGGCTTTTGCCTAACACCTAACGCCTAGGGAGGAAAGGGAACGTTGGTGGAGTGCCTACCACATCACGTGGCGATGTGCGAGGCAGTCCCAGTTCCCACCCGCTTTCGTCTTGGCTTTTGCTTTTCACTTTTGTCACCAGCACTCCGACACCTGCCCTCCAGTTCCACTCCTAAAACTCAATTATCAACCGCGTGCCCAATGCGTCTTTCAAGCATCTGCCCGACCAAAGTAAAAATGTAATTTTGACTACCTTTTCCACTCACAACGAGTCCCAAACACCAATTAAATTTCTGTGCAATCATATTGCCTATGAACATAATCCTTAATCCGTGTGCGGTTCCAAGTGATTTAAGAAAAAGAAACAAAAGGCGATCCATATGAACTCGACTGGCGAGGTTAACGGGCGACCACTTTTTGTATTTTCCTTCCTATTGAGTCCAACTACCGTCCTTTAAGCCATCTTATGCCAACCACACATAAACAAAATCTGTCTTATTACCATATGCTATGCTTGTCTTCTTTAAGATATCAAGGATTTTAGAGCCTTTTCCAAAATTCATCCTTGAATAACTAGAACAATTTCTCCTTTCCATTAGTTAACTGTAAAAAGTTGAACATTTTACCAAGAATCTGTTGCGAGATAATCCCACGTAGCTCAACAATTCAGCCAGGTGGTAGTTATTGAAGGGGAGGAGCTGATGTGGAGGCCTTAACAGTTTTACCGGATGGAGATTATCCATTCCGTAACTTCCGCTATCTGTTACTAATCCGTTTCAGCAGCACTAACTAACAATGCCAACCTGGACTGTGAGCAGCATGTCATCTATAAATAACGGGGATTGGGAATGTAAGGACATTGAGAATTAAACCTGTATTCAGTTGTACCTTCGGCTTCGGCCAAGTAGTAAAATCCCTTTTCTGACTTTCACTCTCTTTCGCTCTCTTTCTATCCATTTGATTGCTCAACTTTCATCATTGGTAATCAAAACAAGAAACGTAGTGTCATTGACTGGGAAGACTTCACCCTCACGGCTCCAACCACTAGATCCATGTCGCAGGCTCGCAACAGAATCTTAACTGCTTAACTGACCCAAATCACAGTCATGCTTATGGCTTGGCTTTGATTTTCAACTGGTAATCGTATAAAGTAATATAATTACCGTTAATCATCTAATCTCATTTTATTGAACAATTAAGTAACGTCGTAAGTATCTTGCTGCATCGTCGTGTCCAGTGCTTTCCCACCTTCGAAAACATATCCTCCTTCCCCGGCGCCCCTCCTCTCAATTCTGTCTGGGAGTTGCTCCATTCTATTTGTCGTTGAACTGCAGAAACATTTGGAAGGAAAGATGGAGAAAGAAGAGAATAATAGAATGGGAGACAGAGAGAGAGAGCAAATATTTTTAAGGAAGAAAGGGCTTCAGTCTACTGAGTAAGCAAACACAGTAGACTTTTACTTCCCACAATGTAATCACAAGCTGCGAATTTCCTTAACAACGTTTAGTCATCTTAGTTTTTTTTTTTTTTCTAATTTTGTCTTCTTTCTAATATTATAATTCACCCACCCATCTATATAGTCTATGGCTGCAAAAAATAAAATAACTTATATCCTTAATTACGCACCTTGTTCCCGCATTGTTTTCATCTTTTGCATAATGCCACAACTAATTTATTAAAAAAAATTAAAAAAGGAAGAGAGGCAGAAGCCCATTCCTCCTCCCACTGCCATCCTTGACCTCGTCTCTCCTCCCCACGCTCAATGCACGTGCTTTCCTGCGTTGGATCTCCTGCCCACATTGAAGTCCATTGCTGTAACCCATGTCTTTCCTTATCAGAAGAAACGCAGCAACATACTTGCACAATGTAGCTAAAAAGCTCAGGGCAGAGGTTGAAAGCCCAAGTGGTCTCTAACAAATTTTGCTTTAAGAAACTACAAAATGTTATCGTGTTGGAGAACTTATAAAAGATTTTCCCTAAAAGGTTTCCACCTTTGACTTTATCTCTATAGTTTCTCTCCCGATCTGAAAGCTCTGTTTCCATTTTTCCAAGCACCATCTTCAACCCCTATTAGTTGGAGTTACAGGAAAACAAAGAGAACAGACTTCTTCCATTAGAAGGAAAGAGATCTTCACTATCATTGTTTGAGAGAAATTATAAAATAAAAAATAAAAAAATTCTTCAATCCTTTGTGATATTCATTAAAGATTAAGATATCTTAGCTCTGCAACGGGATGTATGATTATATTTGTTGTGTCCAACTTTGTCATTTTTGAGTCATAAGTCGGCTCGGAAACGCCGCTCTTAGAGCTGACAATGGGAAGTTTATCTATATTTGTTTCTTTTTGGAATTGGTCCAGAACCTTGTTTGAGACAGAATCCATGGATTTATGAATTACAAAGAATTAAGATATTGTTTCGAACTACAAAATAAGAAATAATAATCATAGGTAGGTTTATGAATAGTATTCATATCGAACAATATAACGGAATCACTAAGTTGCTCTAGATTATGTAAGCTGCATTCAACTACAAAGAATCAACTTCCAAAGCAATATGTAAACAAGCTAAGTAACAGCAAGCTAGTTTATTTCATTCAATTATATTACATGGAGTTCATATACATGCTTGTTTTCAGAGATAGTATTTGTAGATAAAATATAATAAGGCAACACAAATTTAAAAATTTAAGCAAGAGAAAATTCTACACAGAAATTTGTAGAAGTTCAGCCTTTGACTTCGTCCACATCCATTGTCCCCCGGTCGCCGCTCATTAGAGCCTTTTTCACCAAAATCATTCTTGATTTTACTAGATATAACACATATACTCAATTATAACCGAATCTCTCTGAACCAAGAGAGTTTCCAACTCAATCATGGGAATTGACACACTAAAACCCTTTCTCAAACTATAAATTACAAAAGCCCCAAACCGGAATACAAATTAGGTTTTAAAAAGTAACCCTAAAAGTATTTTTCTTTTGGTTTGGTACTCAAATCTTCACCCAGAACGCAATAAACAAGCACTCTAAATTGTAGGAGTGAAGTGATCCAACAGATTATAATAGTAGTAAATTGAATACAAAAATTTTCACGATACGTCAATAGTGATTCTCACGATACAGATGATGGATCATTTTTGTTCGCTAATCTTCGGTTAAAAAGCTTCTTCAAAGGGATTTGAAATCTCTTACTGTTGAGCCAATAGTTTTTGTGTGGTAGATTTCTCAACGGAGTTGGCTGAAATGACGAGTGTTTCACTTAAAGGATTATGGGTGTACCTAAAAACCAAAGAAAGTGGCAAGTAACCAAAAAAAAAAAAAAAAACTATAGAGTAATTCTATACTTGAATCCCTTCTAAGAAAAAATGAATTTAAATCAAAATTTATAAAATCAAAATTTAAAGAACAAAACAAAGTAAAACATATTTATCAAAAAAGCTTATTAGTAACATAAAATCTAATAATAGCTAATCAAGAACTCAAGTTCATATTTTCTCTCCCTAACAGTAAGTATTCGGTGAAATTCTACATGCAAGTATATATGTCGAACAAGTAATATAATGATAAGTATGAATATCGTCCCACGAAGACTGGTGTTTACTAAACTAACTAATTACTAATAGTGAATAATACCAATTCTGCCGAGGATCCCAACTACCAGAAGGCCCTCAATAGATCAGCAGAATCAGCCACACCACCCGTTGGTTTAGCTACTTCTTCTAACCTCGCAGTAGCAACCACCACAGCCAAGCAAAATAACACTATCATAGAGCTACTCCTAGATTTGGCTAAGAAATTAGACAAACTATCTGCTCTAGTGCAGAAAACTGCTTCAGCATCCTCTTCGAAGGATTATACCAGTGAACTAAATAGTATCACTGCCAAACTTGCCAACTTGCAGGTCAGCCCTGAAGACCCTAACCGAGTTAGGAAATCTTCCGGAAAAATCTTGGTTTGGGAAGGAAAAGATCCTTATACCCAAATCCAAGAATTTAAGAAAAAACATGGCCGCAACCAGAGCCAATGATCATGAGGCCAGCACCTCACGGTCAGTTAACAATAGCAAAAATGTTGTAAGACATTACAACTATTTTCGCTCTCTCACAAATCAATTCTCCAAATGGAAATTGATTCAGCATGATACCTTGGTCGATGCTGACCAACAGCTTGAACGGTCTCGCTTTCACAAAGCAGAGATCTTACCAGCCGAAGTACTTCTAAAGTTTATCTAGCAAATCAAAATGGTAAAACATTGACTAAAGAACTAAATTTAATCTAAACTTGATTAACCAAAGATACTAGAGCGTCCGATTTCACCTAATTACTATATACGAATGCATATCATTTATGCTAGCAAGATTAACTCTATTCATGTGACGGTGAAATCTCCTAACTTATTCACTATCCTATGTCTAGGTATAGCAAACCTACTTAGCTCATTAACTCACTGTGAGTTTGCATATGAATTAAATAAGCTAAATGCATTAAGATTTGTGAATATTCCAGTTTACACCTAAAGCCACACAAATCATATGGTATATGTCTATCCATATTAATTTATGGTTGCATATTACAAGAAGCAACTACATGTCATCTCCTGTCGGTCTCAAACATGTAAATCATATCATTTAAGTGGTATCTAATCACCTAAAAGCATTAAACTCTGTAATATGCAACTTCACATTCATAAAGTATCTCATAAAGCCTAAATAATCACATTCATACGTTGTAATTAAGTTCCATCGTAGCTCTAACAAACTAAACTAAAACAACATATTTACATAAACTAGAATGGTGTAGAAAATTAAACAACACATTTTGTAAATTAAAAACATTGAGATGTCACCAAAAATGTCTTCAAATCACAAAATAAGTTACACAAATCTGCACATCAGGGGGTCAAGGAGGTTCTGTCTGAAAAATGGAAGAAAACGAGCAACACACGCGCTGTCATGCGCTTTTACACGCTCCGTCACGTGCCGGTGACATGCGTCGCCGTCCGTCGCCATGCACTGCCATCGTCCGCCGCCAGTCTTCACAGAAACTTCCAGAAATGTAGATCGGGATGCCTAGGTTGCAGATCTGCAAAAAGATTGCATAAATCCGCCTCAGAAATGCGTAGATCTGACGGAAAAGCTCAAACGGCGTTCTCCGTTCTTCGCCTGAAAACCGCCGTAAACAGTCGTGAATCTGGTACAGAAACGCCAAAAATTACACACAAGGCACAGATCCGCTCTTTTCTTGCTGAATAACACCCAGAAATGACTGAAAATATAAATGGGATATCGGGTCGCCAGAAACGCCGGTAGAAGTGGCGTCAGGTCTGCTGTTGCACGACCCTTAGCCTCTTTGCCTAGCGCTCGACAAACGAACTCCGGTCAATTGCTCTCTCTCTCTGTCGCGCTGCCCCCTTTCTCTTTTTTCTCTGCTCGGTCTCTACACGACAAATCCTCTCCAAACCTGATAATTCCCTTTTTCTTTATTTTTGGTCTTTTCCTCCCTTGCTTCTCACGTATAATAAGTGCTTCTTCCTTTTTTTCTTTGTTTTCATTTTTCATGCTTCTTTTCTCATCAATTCTCTTGTTTTTCATCACTTTTGGGTTTATTGCATAAAACAACAAAATATGCATAAATATAATTAAATACAAATATAATCTAATAAAAACTATATTAAACATTACCTAAATTATTAATAATAACTCTATAAAATATAAAGTTATCAATACCCCCAAACTTAACATTTTGCTTGTCTTCGAGCAAAAGCTCTAAACAACACATTATGACAATATATATATAAAAAACAATTTACACACAAAAAGCACAAAACAACATATTCTAACAACACCACCAATCACTCCATAATATTCTCCTAAACACCCCTAAACTTAAAATTTTGCTCATCATCGAGCAAAAGAATAAAACAATACATATAACCAATTCTTCCATGATATTCTCCCATGATTGCTCAACTTAACAATTCAAAGAAAAATATAACTTTCATTCAAACATTGCAATTGGTTTATAAGGTAAGATAAACTCTTAACTATGTCAACCACGTGTGTGTGTGTAAATCTGCATTTTTTCTCAATTGCATGCACTCCAAATAGATCCATATTAATATGCAACCTCTCAAAATCTTTAACCAAATCTCATAAGTTTGCTTTTCATTCCTCTCTCCACTGATGTAAGCCAATCATCTAACCAAGAATTAATAGGACTTTTATAAGCTTGTAATGTAAGGCTGGGCTAAGGGTAAGATGGAAGTTATTTAGGTTCAAATAACCCATGAGCACATTATTTTCTAGGATCTCATCAAAAGCTCTAACCCCTCTCAACCTTTTTACTTCATGAAGATGATCTTTCTACCACCACTTATTCTCATTCTTTCTTGTCCAACAATGCTTTGACATTAATAAAAGCCATAATCATGTGTGCAATGACAAAGTAAAAACAAAAGCATTTACACATATAGCCACCTCAATCCTCTCTTATCAATGATATTCAATAATAATGCTCAACGATCTCTTTTAGAGAACTATGTGACTTGAATCTAACAAAACATAATGAGATTATTTCATCTTAAAGCAAATGCATATTTTTTTTTTTCATTTTTTTTTTTTACATTTGCATAAACATTTACAGAAACAACAAATTGTGTCACACATAATCATTCCAATCAATTGCTTCCCATACTACATCCTTATCCTTGACTTCTCTTATGCTTAAATCAACTTGTACACACTAGAAGTCAATATGTTCATAGGAATAGGACACTGAGGAAAATTGATCAAAAGGCTAAGGGATATGTGTGCAGGTGTCATTTAATAAAATCAAGATAAGAACAAGGCTTAGCAGGGTGACTAGGGATAAGTAAACAAGGTTAGCTTGAAAGGCTCAAACAATCCAAAGATGGCCTAAATCATTTTCTTAGTAAGATGCAACCTAGGATTTCGCCTCAAAAGGAAATCAAGCAAATTCTAAGATTCGGGTGAGATCCAAGAAATCACACACTTCATATGAATGTTCTCTAGAGATACACACAATTTCAAGAAAATGCAGACTTTAAGTGCTCAATAAGTGAATCAACATAATTAGAATCACACTTACATCATACCATAATTACAAGTTTGAACAAAATCTATATCTCCCTAAGAATTGCAAAGAATTCACAATGAAGGATTCAATCATGTTGATCATGATCCATCACGAGAAAAAGATTTTACACCAAAAAAATATAGACTTTCTAACATAAAACAAAAAATTTTAACACAACTCACAATATACTTCCAACAATATTACAACATTTATAACACAACATAAAACACTTTCAATACACTTTCAATACACTTCCAATATACTTCCACAACTACCACGACACACAACCTCCAACAGAATCTAACAAAAAAAGCACACTTTCAACAATAGTATCAGCACCCCCAAACTTAAATGAAGCATTTTCCTCAATGATAAAAGAAAGTAAAGCAATAGTAAGGAAGGAACAAGGAAAACTCCCCTGATTGTAGGTTGTCAAAATGGAGCTGTGATGAGCATATGGTGACAGCCTTCTAACTAAACTCCTAACAAAAGATTTCTAACTAAAAGACCATAAAGTACTTGGGTTGCCTTCTAAGAAGTGCTTGCTTTATAGTTTTCAACCAAACTATCCTCTATGTTGCTCAAAGAGGATGAAACTCCAACAATTTCGGAGACAGCTTGTGTCGTTTGATGGTTGTGCATTCTTTAATTAGCACAACTGTCTCATGTACTTCCAGCTTCCTTTTGTTCTCCAGTATCTCATTCAACAATTCTGCACAACTAGATATTTGAACTGGAGCATCTGCAAAAGGAATGTTAATGTGCAATTTTAAAGATATATCAAAGAATTCCAAAAACTGCTTATCTTTTACGCGTTGCTGGAATCTTGGGGTAGATGGAGTTGGAGGCATAAAGGACTCATGATTTACTAGAACAAGGTTGTTCCTTGGTGCCTCCTCAAGTTGTATGCTAACATCTTTATCTATTTCCTTGAAAATGTTTGTGTCAGCATCTTCTTCTCCTACTTGGTTGCCACATGTTAGGGTTATTGCCTCTATGGTATCTATAGGGCTTTTCTCCATGTTGCAAGGCAAAGGATCCTCCTGTTTCTCTGAGATCATGCTGATCAGTTGACTTATTTGCACCTCTAATCTTCAGATTGAAGCTTCTTGTCTCTGAAAATTTGCTTCCATCCTCTCTGAATTGTTCTGTGTGGTGCTGGCCAGCTTACTGATCATGTCCTCTAAGTTAGGTTTAACCTCTTCTATTTGCCAAAATATTGCTTGCAGTCTCATCTCATTTGGGTTACTCCATGAAAGAGATTGATGGTTGTGCCTGTTGGGTTTTATGGCCTAACAAGAAGGGGGGTTGAATTGTTATTGTACCGAATGCCCCTTTTTCTATTTTTAATCTCTAACAATTTGTATGATAATATGCAATCAAACAGGAATATGTAATCAAGGAAGGAACAAGAAAATAAACACCAGATTTACCACGGTGGTTCGGCACTCTCTTTTAGAGTCCTACGTCCACCCTCTTCTCCTTCAATCAAACTGATTGAAGTCCTCTTTACTCAATCTGATTAGGAGAACACGTTCTCCCTAATCCAACTAATTCCTTCTCCAAGGAATTAACACATCCGAGTACAAATAATGATCAAAAGATCATGTACAGTAGCAAATCCCCAAATAATATGTGAGTGTATGGGATATTGCTAATCAAAGGAGCTACTCAAACAAATATATCAAGATACAAGGCTCCTAATACGAAATCCCCAAATTGGTGAAATTAGGGTTTCGGATTTTCCTCAAGATTTATGTGCAGAGAATGTTTATAAGTGAAATCAGCACATAAATAATGTTATACAAGCTATAATTAATGATATTATCAAAGATTGAATCAAATAATCGAATATCACCGAGAGCTCGTAAACCACGGAATGATGTATACTCTCAAATCAGATGCTAGGTAAGCTGAGCAGATTATCTTCACAAAGAATAATACTTCAAATAGATGTTTCTCGTCAGTCTACTCCTTCACGAACACATCTCCCTTGAATAGAAGCAAATCTAGGGTTTTCAGTTTGAGTCAAACCTGAACCATAGCCTTCTATCCGTTGGAAATAGTAGACTAGCCATCAAATCAGCTTCATTTCACCCTTTTGATTCAAAATCCGACTGTTCTGACAACCCATCTCCTCTAGATTCATCCCGTTGAAGCTTTGGCGCTTGAGAGAGACGAAGGCAGCGTCGGGGTGAAAATAACACGGCTAGGGCTTGACCCCTTGAGAGATAAGTGTCTCTTATCTGCCCTTAGTGAGACGACGTCGTTGCCAGCAAGCGTATCAAGGAAGGTTCTGGTGTGATCGAGACGACACTGTACTGAAAACGTTTGATGATGACCAATGCGACACCGTACTGAAAACAGGATCATGCGGGCTGACGTGAACTTGGGCCGCACCTATCACAGTCCAACAGCCACAGTCCAGTCCAGTAATACTATATATTCAGCATATATACCTGGTCCAATATCAACACGGTCCAACATCAATACATTTATAATGTATTGCATATATTGAATTTAAGCTCATATATTATTCCTGCAATTTCACCAATCCAAGTATCATATTCCTAAAAAAATATATTATAGTATACTTCATATTTCTTGAGGAAATATTTAAGTAGACAATTTATTGAAATAATCAACATATGTTGGAATATATATATAACAAGCTCATAAAAGTATATTTTATGAGAGAATGTAGGAACCCGGTTACTTTATAATATCATTAATTGATATTATAATTTGTACACCTTTTACTTCCTATAGTTTTGCTTTTTGCACATTTAGAAAAACATATTTGGAGAATTGATATTTTCGAGAAAATATTTTCAGTCATAACAAAACCCTATTTTCCAATAGTGCCATCCCGAATTTTACATGTTGGAGTAAAGATCATTTTGTGACCTACTAGGAATCCCAACAAAATTAGCATAATCATTATATTGACCGTAAGGGTTACCTACTTGACATTCCGTGCTCGCATGTGCTCCACCACAAAATTCACATGATCTACTCTTCAGGAACACTTCCAATTATGCACGTAAGTCGGCGAGGTTATCTACTTTAGGTGTTGGCTCGATCTCAAAGTAGTTTGCCTGACTTGCAGGCCTCTAAAAGCTTGATGTGCCATTCCAAAATGATGGTGCATAATCTTTTAGAAGTCTACGTGTACCATCATTGTTCTCCATCTTAATCTTTTCTCTACAACAAAACACAATATTAAAAGTAGAAATAAAATAAAAGCAACAAAAGCTAGATTAAACTAAGAAACTATTTGATATTAATATTAATCAGCAGTAAACAACCAATCTCTGGCAACGGCACCAAAAACTTGTTCGGTGAAATTCTACATGCAAGTGTACATGTCGAACAAGTTATATAATGATAAGTATGAGTATCGTCCCACGAAAACTGATGTTTACTAAACTAACTAATTACTAATAGTGAACAATTTCTAAAGTTTATCTAGCAAATCAAAATGGTAAAACATTGACTAAAGAACTAAATTTAACCTAAACTTGATTAACCAAAGATGCTAGAGCATCCGATTTCATATAATTGCTAGATATGAATGTAGATCATTTATGCTAGCAAGATTAACTCTACTCACGTGATGGCGGAATCTCCTAACTTATTCACTATCCTATGTCTAGGTATAGCGAACCTACTTAGCTCATTAATTCAATGTGAGTTTGCATATGAATTAAATAAGCTAAATGCATTAAGATTTGTGAATATTCCAATTTACACCTAAAGCCACACAAATCATATGGTATATGTCTATCCATATTAATTTATGGTTGCATATTACAAGAAGCAACTACATGTCATCTCCTGTTGGTCTCAAACATGTAAATCATATCATTTAAGTGGAAGCTAATCACCTAAAAGCATTAAACTCCGTAATATGCAACTTCACATTCATAAAGTATCTCATAAAGCCTAAATAATCACATTCATACGTTGTAATTAAGTTCCATCGTAGCTCTAACAAACTAAACTAAAACAACATATTTACATAAACTAGAATGGTGTAGAAAATTAAACAACACATTTTGTAAATTAAAAACATTGAGCTGTCACCAAAAATGTCTTCAAATCACAAAATAAGTTGCACAAATCTGCACATCAGGGGGTCGAAGAGGTTCTGTCTGAAAAACAGAAGAAAACGAGCAACACACGCGCCGTCACGCGCTGGTGACACGCACCGCCGTCCGCCGCCATGCGCTGCCGTCGTCCGCCGCGGGTCTTCACATAAACTTCCAGAAATGTAGATCAGGACGCCTAGGTTGCAGATCTGCAAAAAGATTGCGTAAATCCACCTCAGAAACACGTAGATCTAATGGAAAAGCTCAAACGGCATTCGCCGTTCTTCGCCGGAAAACCGCCGTAAACTGTCGTGAATTTGGTACAGAAATGCTAGAAATTGCACACAGGGCACAAATCCACTCTTTTCTCGCTGAATAACGCCCATAAATGACCAAAAATATAAATGGGATATCGGGTCGCCGGAAAACACCGAACAGTGATGTTCGCTGGAAACGCCGGTAGAAGCGGCGTCGGGTCTGCTGTCGCACGACCCTTAGCCTTTTTGCCCGGCGCTCTGCAGGTGAACTTTAGTCAGTCGCTCTCTCTCTCTGTCGTGCTGCCCCCTTTCTCTTTTTTCTCTACTCGGTCTCTACACGACAAATCCTCTCCAAACTCGATAATTCCCTTTTCTTTATTTTTGGTCTTTTCCTCCTTTGCTTCTCACGTACAACAAGTGCTTCTTCCTTTGTTTCTTTGTTTTCATTTTTCATGCTTCTTTTCTCATCAATTCTCCTGTTTTCATCACTTTTGGGTTTACTGCATAAAACAACAAAATATGCATAAATATAATTAAATACAAATATAATCTAATAAAAACTATATTAAACATTAACTAAATTATTAATAATAACTCTATAAAATATAGAGTTATCAGTAAGGTAGCAAGGTTGCTGAAGGATTTCAAACCCTTTTCCCAAACAAAAGAAGTAGACATTCAAAAAAGTCAACATAAAGCTTTTGCCCATTTGTTTTGGTTTAGTCTCCATTGAAGACTTAGCACAAAGAATAGCAGCTATAGATCTAGTAATAGGACCTATAAGCAAAAAATCCTCTTGCGATTTTGGAGGGGGACATCTTCACTTACCGATTGTGAAGTTAGATCGATAAATGAAGGAATTTGGGGCTTAAACGGGAACCTTAAACTTTGTTTTTACTTTCAGAATTAACAAGACAAGATAATTTTCCCACTAGATGACACTAGACACTTTAAGTGTTTTCTCTACAAAACCAAATTAGGCCTGCTAAGGTTGACCCAACTCTAACCAAAGGACTACAAAACAAGTACAAAACCTAAACTAGAAATAAAAGAAGCCTAAACCAATGAACTGGTAACAATCTCACCCCCTTAAGAACAACCTTGTCCTCAAGGCTATAGGTTGTTACAAATATACCGAAAGTGAGGAAAATGAAGTTGGAACTGACTTTCCTCTTCCCAAGTTGCTTCAAATAAAAGTCTTCCTTTCCAATGGACTAAAATTTGACTTACTCCCTTATGACTTCAACAATCCAATACCACTTGCAAGATTTCTTCGAAATATTCTAGCTCCTCCTTTGCATCTTGGAACTCTTCTTGCTTTTCTTCCACTTGCTAGATTAAACGCTTAAGTTGGGAAACATGAAAAATAGGATGTGCCCTAGAAATAGAAGGAAGTTCTAGCCTGTAAGCCACAAGGCTTACTCTCTGCATAACCTTAAAAGGTCCTTGATAATGAGGCAACAACTTGCTATGACATCTATTGGATAATGAGATTTGTTGATATTGTGGAAGCTTTACAAAAACCATGTCCCCCTCTTGAAATTGCACATCTCTATGGTTTTTATCATATACCTTCTTCATTTTGTCTTGAGTAGCTTATAAGTTTTGTTTGATTTTACTAAATAAGGCATCTCTTTCTTCCAACACTTTCTTTACTTCCCCAACCTTAGTGGTACCCTTCACACCTAAAAGTAAAGTGGGTGTAGATTAACCATACATAATTTTGTGAGGGGTGTGATGAGTGGACCCATGCCAGTTGGTGTTATAATAATATTGAGCCCAAGAAAACCACTTACTCCATTACTTCAAATTATCACCAACAAAACAATGTAGATACATCTCTAGGGTCTTGTTGAGGACTTTGATTTATCCATCCGATTGGGGATGATAAGAGGAAGAGAAACTACTAGTTCCCTACAATCTAAAGAGTTCTTTCCAAAACTTGCTTGTAAAGAGAGGGCTCTTGTCACTCACAATAGATTTAGGCATCCCATATAACTTTAAAATGTTGTCAAAGAATACTTGGGCCATGGTTAGGGCTATATAGGGAAATAAAATGGTCAAATTTAGATAACCTTTTCACCATTACCAAGATTACTAATTTACTTCTTGACATTAGCAAGCCCTTTACAAAGTCCATTGCTATGTCTTCCCATACTTGTTCTAGAATGGGTAAAGGTTGCAACATCCCTTTGGGAGATCTATTTTCACTTTCATTCCATTGGAAAATATTACAAGCTTCAATAAACGGGGCCACTATTCTTTTCATACCCTTCCAATAATATACTACCCTAACTTTTTACAGGGTCTTTTCTACCCTCTCATGCGCACTTATGTGAATCTCCCTTAGAATAATTGGAACTAATGAAGACTCCTTAGGAATAAATATACACCCCTTATAAAGAATGATCCCATCTCTATGCTCCTAATCTTCTATCGCCTTACCTAGCTCAATTCTATCTAAGAGCTCCTAAACTTATAAATGGTCATGCAGTTCTTCTTGAATGGTGTCTAGCCATAATGAAACTAGGGTTGAAATAGTGCAACAATCTCCCTTGTCGTCTCCACATTTTCTTCGCTTACCTTTTGACTTTGCATGGATAACCCATTATTCATAACATTTTCCTTTCCCAACTTATACTCCATTATGAAATCATATCCCAAAAGCTTTGTCAACCATTTTCGTTAAGTTGTAGTTATTAAGCATTGATCTTGTATGAACTTAATGCTACTTTGATAAGTTCAAATAACAAACTTATTACCTAGTTGGTAGTGTCTCCATTTTTGTACAACCATCATAATAGCTAACATTTCCTTTCATAAGTTAAGAGCTGTAAGTTTTTACTATGTAGAGCTTTACTAAAATAGGCAAGGGTTCTTTGTTGGAAAAATGTATGTTTTGCTATGACAAATTTTATTGTTAAATGTATATAAATGTTTTTCATATACTTATGGGCAAAATAGAATTAAAGGAAGTAAAAGGTGTGCAAATTATAATATCAATCAATGATATTATAAAGTAGTCAATTTCTTACATTTTTATATATTGCCTTATTATTGAAGCCTCAAAAGAATACTTTCTAAGCAAAGAATTGCATGGTATTCATATTAAAAAAATTTGATGTCGGACTTTATGTTTTTGTAGGAAAAAATCCATCAAGTTCAAATCTATGATATGTGGTTTGAGCTTATATGATAAGCTTATGAAATGAGTTTATATTAATGTAACCTAACCCAAGCCAGCAAAAAGTAGGTTGACCCAAGCCCATAAGACGTAAGCTGATTTGAGTCCACAAGATGCAAGCTAATCCAAGCTCGTAACAAAATAGCCCAACACAACTCTTAAGAGGAGGCATGCCGCAAAGCTTTAAAATGGCACCATTCAACTAAGGGTTGAGTGCCTTAATTCAAGCCTTACCCCAATTAGAACCTCAGGTTCTTAAATTTGAACAAGATCACTCATTTCTCTCTCTGTGCAACCAAACATCTATTCTCAATGGAAAGATTTGCAAAAGAGGTGATCAATTGTTAGAAAAGCTATGCAGAATTATCGTGTGATGATTAAGGGTTTCAGTTGAAACCCTAATTGATGGAACCATCCTATTCTCTCAATAGAAAGAAGCCTTTGATGTTGTCAGGTTTGACAGAAACCTCAAATCAGCTTTTATTAGTTGAATGTCTTATAAAGGCTTTTATTTTACTGTTCAAAGAAGAGTTTTGTATGAGTTTATTATGAAATCGAAAGAAGAAATTGAGATTGATCTACATACTGTGATTTTGTAAAGAGCTTTGGTGATATTCCTTAAAGATCATATTTTTGTGATTATATACTCTTGCATACATTTGTTTATGTGCTAATTGAACTTTGATTATTATTTGCACATAAACTTTGTTGTAAATCTAAAACTTGAATTTGCTAAAATTTGGGGGTTTCATGATTAGAGCTTGGATTAGTACTCTATATCTTTAGTAAGCTCTTTGATTGTAATATCCCTCACAAATTATATATTATTTGGGGATTTGCTCTTGCAACAAGGTTGAGACAACCTTAATTGTAACGTTAAAGTTTTGTGATTCATTGAGAAGGAATTGGAAGGATTAGGAGAATGTTTTCTCCTAATCAATGGGTAAAGTGGACTTCAACTAGTTGAGTTAAAGGACGAAAAGGGTGGAGATAGGTATAAGTGTCAAACCTCCATGGTAAATCTTGTGTTTGTGGTTGATGCTTAATTTTGATGTTTATATTGTTACTTCGTGTTGTGTTTGAGCTTGTTGTGTTTGAGAAACCAAATTAAATAAACATTGAGCTAAACAACCAATTCAAGCAACCCCCCCCCCCCCTAGCCTCCCTCTTCTTCTTAGTTGGCCATTATACCTAACAATTGGCATTAAGAGCCATGTTCTCTGATTAAAGGCTTAACATCCTAGAGTAGATCCTTATAATGGCATTAAAGAAAGGTGTAGTTGTTATGGGGTTTAATAAACCATCATTGTTTGATGGTATAAATTATAGACATTGGAAGCAATTAATGCAAGTATTTATCATTAGTCAAGATCCAAAAGCATGGCAAACTATCACAAAGGGTACTACATTACCTAAGACTGATGAATGAAGTAAAAATGAAGCTAAGGTTATGGGGTTAAATGCTGAGGCTATGAACATGATATATAGTGGTGTAAGAGCTCATGAGTTTAATAAAGTATCTTTTTGCCTCACCAGTAAAGAGATATGGGATAAGTTATAAGTCATCTATAAAGGTACTAAGAAAGTCATATCCTCTAAAGTTGATATGTTTACACATGACTATGAATTGTTTACTATGAAAGATTCTAAAACTATTAATGAAATGTTTGGTAGATTTACTAAAATAGTTTCTGAACTTAAATTGTTAGGAAAGACATACAAATGAAGAAATGGTTAGAAAAATATTAGTGTCTTTACCTAAAAGTTGGGACCCTAAAATGATGGCTATAGAGGAAGCACATGACTTAGACAAGCTAACCTTAGATGACTTGCTAGGATCACTAAAAACTCATGAATTGCAATTAATGAGAAGAGAAATAGAAAAATAAAATAGGAAGTCACTTGCTTTAAAAGTATATGCATAAAAAATTGATGAACTAGATTTTGAAAATGATGAGATTGTTATACTAGCTAGGAGATTCATAAAATTTCATAGGAAAGGCATAAGCAAAATGTAGGACAATCTAGGAGGAAAGAAACATATGATCCTAGGGATAATCTATGTTTTGAATGTAGAAAACCTGGTCATGTTGAGGTTGATTATCCTTTACTTAAAAGAAAAAATAATAAAAATAAGAAGAAGGCCATGATTGCTACCTGGGATGATGAGAGCTCATCATCGGAAGAGGAGGAACAAGAAGAAGTCGCACACCTCTATCTAACTACAGTAGCAACCATTGAAGATGAGAAACTTAAAGTAAGTGATATTGAACTTCCAAATGATGTAAGTTGTGGTATAGAAAATACATTTTTTGATTTGGTTGAGTATGCAAACAAAATGAAAAATAAATATAGAAAGTTGAAAGAAAAATACAAATCTATAAAAAGTGAAACAAGATGTGATAAAGTTGTTTCAACAAACTCCACATCATCCTTAGACATGAATGTTTATGTTGCTGAAATTGTTTATACTAATTCTAATGTAGAAAATCTAAACATGAAAATATGTGAATTAGAAAAAGAAAAACAACAAATCTAGTTGAAGCTAGATGACACTACTTCATTATTAAAGAAATTCATAAAAGGAAAGACCATGTTGGAAAAGATGTTACAATCACAAAGAGGCATGTATGATAAAGCTGGTATCGGTTATAAATCAAATGAAAACTCAAAATCTCTTACAAAATTCTTTGAAAAGAAAAGCTGCAGAACTCCATTGTACAATAAATGTTCATATTGTAAATTTGCTGGTCATTTAACTTATACATGTCCTAGTAGGCTTAGAAGACCATATCATATAAGCAAAATATGGATGCCTAAAACTTCTAGTAGTATGTGTTCAACTAACTCTCACAGACCCAAAGAAAAAAAAGGTACTAAGCACTTTAACAAATATCTTTATTTTTACAAGCTTTGAGTATAAACGTGAGAAACAAGGATTTCAGAAATCTATGAGTTTTGGACAGCAACTGCTCTTGACATATGACTAGGATGATAGAGCATTTCTCAATAGAGCTAAAAACAGGAGGTACGGTCTCTTTTAGAGATAACTCCAAAGGTGGAATCAAAGGTATGGGAATTATAGGTAGTCTGAAAACTTTGCTCATTTCAAAAGTTTTATTTGTGGATGAGTTGAAATTTAACTTGCTAAGTATAAGTCAAATTTGTAATAAAAACTTTAAAATAAAGTTTGGAAAAGAACTTTGTCTTGTTGAACACATGGAGCATGATATAAAGATTGTTGGAAAAAAAAAGAGACAACACTTATGTTCTGGATCTTAGTGAATTGACTGCTGAACAAACATGTTTGATTGTGAACAAAAATGTTGATGCCTGGTTATGGCATAGAAAACTTGGACATGCAAGTCTAAGTTTGATAGAAAAACTATCTAAGAATAATTTGGTCAAAAGTCTTCCTACTTTAAGCTTTAATAAAAATAGGCTATGTGAAGCAAGTGTAAAGGGCCAACATAATCAAAGTAGCTTTAAATTGAAGCTCATTCTAGCTACTACAAGATCATTAGAATTACTTCACATGGATTTGTTTAGTCTTTTGAGAAAAACCATTCTAAATGTTAAATATTATGTTTTAGTCATAGTAGATGACTACATTAGATATACATGGATATATCTACTTGTTAGAAAGGATGCAATTGAAAAGTTTGCTGACTTTTATAAAATGAATCAAAATGAAAATGGTTTTTCTATTACAAAAATAAGAATTGATCATGGTGGGAAATTTGAAAATCACCTCTTTGAAAAATTTTGTTCTAAGAATGGAATCTCTCATAATTTTTCAGCACCTAGGACCCCACAACAAAATGGAGTTGTGAAAAGAAAGAATAGGATACTTTAAGAAATGGTTAGAACTATAATATGTGAATATAATCTTCCTAAACACTTTTGGGGAGAAGTTGTAAGCACAATTTGTTATATCTTAAACCATGCATTCTTGAGACCTATTTTGAAAAAGACTTCATTTGAATTATTTTTTGGTAGGAAACCTAATATTTCTTACTTCCATGTCTTTGGTAGTAAATGCTTTATTTTAAATCATGGTAAGGGAATCACTTGGCAAGTTTGACTTTAAAAGTGATGAGGCTATATTTCTTGATTACTTTCATACCAACAAAGCCTATAGAGTTTTCAATAAGAGAACTCTAGTAGTGGAGGAATCAATACATGTTAAGTTTGAAAAAGACTATATTAGTCATTGTTCGGTGAAATTCTAAATGCAAGTGAACATGTCGAACAAGTAATATAATGATAAGAAAGTGTATCGTCCCACAAAGATTAGTGAATATTAAACTAATTAACTAACAATGACTAACAAAAGAAAGTTGATGATGAAATAAAATATAAAATTTCCAAAACAAGATTCAAGACTAATTGAAATTAAATCCAAGAGAGATCAATATGAGAAACATGTTAGAGCATTCAGGTTCATTGATGTGGACAATACCTAATGCTTGTGGAACTTTAGTGTTTTGGTAGGAGTGATCAAAATGCTTGTAGCATTATTGCATTGTGTGATTCTTTTTAAGACAAATTGACAAATCACAAGATTGATGGTGTTACCTTTGTTGGAATAAGAAGGGGGTTGTTATGATTTTGGTTGTTTAGTTTGTTTTAAATAGACTATTGAAAGCCTCTTCCTTGTGATGAAAATAAGGCTGAGTTGTTTCCTCAACCTTAACCACTAGATCAACCTCCTCATCCAAGATGTCTTTGATCTTGAAGGATTGTAGTTGAGAAATTACATTAGCAAAATAAAGGATAGGTGGACATATCATTGCTACTAGAAAGAACTCATATTCCTTTCCTAGAGTTGCAAGCAAACAAAATTTTTTTACTTCATTGCCTAATGTCTTGCAAACAAAGCTAAATTGATTGTTAAGATTGTAGAATTCTCTCAAAAAGATGGGGAGGGTCTTTTCATCCTTCTTAAGTTGGTGGAGCTATGAGTGTAGCTAGTATTCTTGAGCTTGTGTTTTTTGTCCAAAGAGATCATATAGATTAGACCAAATCTTGGTTGGATGTTCTAGTTTGAAAACATGGCCTAGAATCTCAACTCAAAGGTAGCTTAAGATCCATAAGTGGACTATGTTATCACTTTGCTCCTGTTATTCAAACTATAGGTTTGATTTCTCTTCACCGTGACCATGATAAGCTTTGAAGGCATTGGAGTGTCACTAGTAAGAAAGCCCATGATGCATTAGGTTCTAACCAATGACTTGACTTAGGTGACCTAACGGAGATAATTGGATTTGGTAAGTTTAATCATAACAAAATTTGCTACATTAACATCTCATGAAATAGGTAGGCGGTTTTCATAGCCATGGGTATAGAGCAATCTTTAATACTAAGAAAAAACAAAAGGCTTAGACATGTGTAAGGAAAATTTTTCTAGTTTTTACTATGACTAAGAGAATGTATAGTAACTTAATGTGTATAGTATATGATATGGGGAGCAACTATATCAGCTCAAGCTATTGGCCTAACAAATGTGTGAAACATGTCAACAAATATAAGTTTGAGACACAATGTGATCCAATAGGTCTAGGAAAGGCAAGGTTGAAGAACATCTTAGGAACTTAATGTGTAAAGTATATGATGCGGGGAGTAACTATATCAACTCAAGCTATTGGGCTAACACATGTGTGAAGCATGTCAACAAATACAAGTTTAGGACACAACGTGATCCAATGGGTCTAGGAAGGGTAAGGTTGAAGAACATCCCAAGAAATCTCTAGAATCTCTAAGATGTCTTAGGGTTTCGTAATTAATGTTGGAGGTTTTCCTAAATAGTCATCAAGTCTTTAATTTTCTAGTATTTCTTTATTGTTAGAGATTATTTCCTTTTATCTAGTTTTTCTTAATTTTTTAGGTCCCTGATTTGTTCGAGCTTTCCTTAATTTTCAAGATCCCTAATTTCTCTAGATCCTTAGGGTTAGTTTAGTTCCCTATTTAAAAGGATTTTCATTTCAATTGTAGGAAAACTTGTTTTTTTAGAGAATAGAAAACCCTAAGTTGTTTCTTTTAACTTTTGTTTCCTTTATCTCATTTTGCCTAAAAATTAATGGTGAAGGAGCAATTATCTAATGTCTAATGTCTAATGCCCTATGCTAAGGCCCTTGAAACAACCAAGATGAAGATCTGCATTCTCAAAAGTTTCAAGTGATGAAGGAGGAGACCAGATGATGATCATGGCCCATGTGTAAAGATCCTAGAATTTGAAGGTAATCTTGACCCTAATGAATTTGTTTATTTGTTATGTCATATTGAAAGGGTGTTTAAGTTCAAGGGGTATGATGATCGAAAGAAATATAAAGTTGTTGTTTTTCAACTTAAAGAATATGCTTCTTTGTGGTGGGAGAATGTTAAGAAACAAAGAGATCGAGATAGCAAAAAGAAGGTCTATTCATGAAAGAAATTGAAAAAGCTATTCAAAAAGTGATTCCTACCAAATGATTACAAGCAAGATCTCTATTTCAAAGTACATGCTCTTAAGCAAGATGAGAGAAGTGTTAGGTTTTATAGCTATCCAAGAAGGGGGGGGTTGATTTGGATATTTAGAAACTTAGCTAATTTAAATATTTCTTCTTTTTGATTTCTTGCTTAGCAATCTCAATAAAGTTAACTATCACAATAATATCAAAGCATAAGAATATAAATCAGAACAGAAAAATCACACTCAAGAATTTCACGGTGGTTCGGCACTTTTCACCTACTTCTACCCTCTTCTCCTTCAACTTAAACTAAGTTGAAGTCTACTTTACTTCAAACTAGGAGAGCACCTTTCCTTCACCCCATAACTCCTCAAAAGGAGTTATACAGCTCACGGTTACAGAGTTAGGTTTATAAAAACCTTAATACATCAAGCTAATTCCTCAAATATATGATATGAGTGAGGATTTAAGCTTATCAGAGAGCTAATTGAATGTATACAGAATTAATTCAAGCTCTAATCACGAAATCCCCAAATTTCACAAATCTAGGGTTTCAGATTTACAATGATCTTTATGTGCAAATAATGTTTCAGATAATCTAGCACATACAAAGATCAATCTATCAGATGATATTCATAAAATAAAGAATTTAGGAAATATCACCGAAGATTTTCTTTTTCTTCAAGGATTGAAGAACACGGCAGCAAGAACAAATCAATGAGGGCTTCAATCTTTTTTGATCAAATTAGCAAGAATATATCTCAGTAAGCACAAACTCATCCGAAGCTCCCTTTTATAGCAGATATTCAAACCTTGAACATGTTAGGGTTTCGATTCAAACCTTTTTGAACTTCTTTCGTTGAGATTTGATAGACATGACGTCATACAGCTGCAGATCATGATTTTCCAGCAAAATAGCCGTTCTGACACTTAGTCATCTCATCATTCTTCCCGTTGGAGTCGACGTCGTGAGAGAGATCGAGAGGAGGAAGGTAGCTTTAGTTGAGTGTGCGGCTAGGGCTTCAGACGGGTTCAATCATAAGAGTTTACGCTCTTATTTGCTCAAGACGCTGCCGTTTTGTATAAGTGAAAGGCACTGGGCTTCAACTTCACGGGCTCCAGCCTCACTTCTCACAGGCTTCGGTTTTGCATCTCATGGGCTCCGGTTTCGCAGGCTGCACTTTCTCGGGCCTTAGCTTCATAGGCTCCAGATATATATATATATATATATACATATATATATGTTTCGTGTACCCATATATATAGATATATGGTCGGTCCAATGAAGATGTGTACTCCAATGTAACAAAGCTTTGCTTTTCAAATGTACCTATAAGTACACCAATTCCAAGTATCAAATTTCTTTAATATAAACAACAATATGAATTGAGCTACTAATTAAAATATGCATAGAATAAATTAAATTGACTTCATATTTGGTGTTTGATAATAAAATGTAGGAACCTGGCTACTTTATAATATCATTAATTGATGTTATAATTTGCACACCTTTTACTTCGTTTGATTTTTAATATGTGCACACAATTTCAGATATTCAACATATATCCAAATATATATATATTCAGCCATAACAAAATTTTTCTCAATCAAAACATACAAACACATGATTTTCAACAAGAAGTATGGAGTAATTAGAGAATTTAAAGCACTCATGATGAGGTGTGAGGTGCTAGAGCCCAAGGAGACCACTATACCATGGTTTCTTAGGAGCAATTCCTACTTACTTTTTCTATTGGAAAACATTATATAGATAAGGTTACTTGTGATATTATACCTATAAATGCTTGTCATTTGTTGTTGGAAAGGCCAAGAAAATATGATAGGGGTGCTAAGCATGATGGTAGACATAACATGGTGCAGAAGGTAGGAAAAATCTATTCTTAAGTGAAACCCAAGTGGAAAAGTCTATCCAAAAACCCAAACCTATCCTTGCATTACTTGTAGTTGAGGGGAAAGAGAGTGAAGGGGTGAGTGAGCCACATTTACTTATTCAATCATTCTTAATTGAATTTGTTGATGTATTCCCCCAATGAACTTCCATTGGGTTTACCACCACTTACAGGGATATAACACCATATAGATCTACTTCAAAGGGTACCTTACCTAACAAAATAGCTTACAAATGCAATCCTAAATAGGCGAGGGAGCTACAAAGGTAGTTAGATGAATTAATGGGTCAAGAGTTTATAAAAGAGATTTTGAGCCCATGTTCAGTTCTGGCCTTATTGGTGCCAAAGAAGGATGGTTTTTTTAGGTGTGTGTAAATAGCAAGGTCATTAACAACATTACCATCAAATATAGGTATTACATTCCAAGGCTTGATAACATGTTGGATAAGTTATATAAGGCCCCCATCTTTTCCAAAGTGGACCTAAGGAATGGCTACCATCAAATTCAGATGAGAGAGGGAGATGAATGAAAGATAGCTTTCAAAACCAAAACAGGTTTATATGAGTGGATGGTCATGCCATTTGACCTTTCTAATACACCTAGTACTTTCATGTGTTTGATTAATGAGGTATTTCACCATTTTCTTGGTAAATTTATTATGGTTTATTTTGATGATATCCTTATTTATAGTAAATGTGAAAAAGACCACTTAGTTCATTTAAGGCAAGTATTTGATGTATTAAGGAGGAGGAAGCGTTATGCCAAGTTGTAAAGGTGTGAATTCTTTTCCTCTAATATTATGTTCCTTGGATATGTGGTTTTCAAAGAGGATATTATGGTTGATCAATCCAAGGTTAAGGCAATTAAGCCTTGGCCCAGGCCTAGCTTCCATCACTTAAGTAAGGAGTTTTCATGGCCTACCTTCATTTTACTGCTAATTTGTCTCCATCTTTAACACTATTATGGCTTCCATATTACTGCATGTATGAAGAGAAGTGCTTTTGGATGGACTAAAGGAATAGATGAAGCTTTAAGGGTCATTAAGAAAAATTTGTGTTAAGCTTCAATTCTTGCATTACTAGACTTTGATAAGTTCTTTAAAGTGGAATGTGACCCTAATGATGTTAGTATAGTTGTTTTCCTCATTCAAGCTAAGAGCCCATTAGCTTATTTTGGTAGAAAGCTTAATGAATGCAAGAGGAACTGCTCCACTTATAATAAGGAGTTTTATATAGTCATGAGGGATTTAGATCATTGAAGTCATTACTTAAGGCCTAGATAGTTTATTCTGCATTTGAATCATCAAAATTTAAAGTTCTTGAATGGCCAATATAAAATCAACCTAAGGCATGCAAGATGGGTAGAATTTTTCTAATCCTTCTCATTTGTTTTAATTATAAACGAAGTGTAGATAATATTGTTGCAGATGTATTATCTAAAAGGTACTCCCTACTTGCTACTCTAGGTGCTAGAGTACTCGGTTTTTAATTTACAAAAGAACATTATCTTAAAAATGTGGATATGTCCTTACTCATGGTAGAATGTGTGAAGGGTACCAATAGATATTTTATGGTTCATGAGGGGTTTCTCTTCAAAGGGAACCAATTGTGTGTTCCAAGGTTTTGAAGTCCACCTATATTCCTTACACCTCTCCTTTGTATCTCCCTTATGAGGTTTGTGCTCTTAGTAAGTGTCATGGTCATCCCCACCCCCTACTCCTTCTAGGTCTAGTAAGCCCCTCCAACTAGTTCATTTTGATATATGTGGGCTTTCCCCTATTGTAAAAACATGTTTTGCATATGTTTTATAGATGATTTTTCTTGTTTTGCTCGGCTTTATACTTTTCAAACCCACTCTTAATTTCTTACAATTTTTACTACATTTCATAAATTTGTTGAGAATTAGCTTCAGCATAAATTACAAGCTATTCAATGTGACAATGCTTCAAAAAAATTTTCAACAGCCTTTTACACATATCTTTACTCTATTGGTATCAATCAATGTGTTTCCTATCCTTATTCCCCCTTTCAAAATGTTGTTGCTGATTGCAAACACCATAACATCATTGAAATTGGTCTCACACTTCTCACTCAGGCCACTGTTCCTCCCTACTTTTGGAACTTTCCCTTTAAGATAGTAATTCTTCTTATTAATCACCTTCCCACTCCTCTGCTCTAAAATCTCTCTCCCTGGTAGGCCCTCTTCCATAAACCTCCGAATATCACCCACCTTCACATCTTTGGTTATGTTGTCTTCCTCAAACCAAATTTACCATGGTGGTTCGGCCTTCATACCTACATCCACCATCTTTTTCCTTCAATCCAATCAATTAAATTCTACTTTACTCACTGATCAGGAGAAAATGTTCTCCTACTCTTTATAATCCTTTCACTAAAGGATTACAACACAATGTGCTTACAAACTAAGGCTTTCTTAACCTTATACAAAGCAAATCCCCTAAAATATGTATTTTATGTAGGATATCGCTAGACAAATGGCTTTTTAAAAATATTAAGTAGCAAACACAACTCTAATCATGAAACCTCTAAAATCTAGATAAGTTAGGGTTTCGGATTTACAATCAAGTCTATGTGCACAATAGTAATCAAGTTTCATTTAGCATATAAATAAGAATGTATACAAGAGTTATCATAAAGAATATGATCAATAAAGCACTTTAACAAAGATCTTCACAAAAATCTCAAAGCTTCATAATCTAATTTCAATTTTTTTCTTTCAGCACAATAAAATCGTGTAGGTCTTTTCTCGAGTAGTAAAGTAGCAAGCTTTTATATCAAACCTTAAAGAAAATAGCCATTCTAAAAACCTTTTTGCCAAACTTGACATTGTAGAAATTCTTCCCATTGAGAGAGAGTAAGGTTGTACTATTTTTCTAAAGTTTAGAGAAGGAAGTGATGTCAAGCTATGTTTCGTGGCTTCTTTTCAATTAAAAATCACATCCAAAATGGTGGTGTTTTAGTGAGTAGCTTTTACTTACAAGAATTGGGTTTTCATGGGTCTCTGTTCGATTCATGGATCTATCTCTTGGATCTTCCCACAAATCTTTTCCAAATTGCTTCACTCTTGGGTTAAATCTTTACAAGTAAGTTTCTAAATAATAGATCATCTTCCTCTTCAGTAGATATACCAATTTTTCTACTTCAAATCCTTTAAAAACATCACTTGTTAATCTTCCTCAAACCAAGTCTTTTCACAAGTCAAAACTTTTTCTCCAAGAATGATTTAGATCTCACATAGGTTTGATAAAATAGGTTTTTCTCTTCATAACTCATCCTAGTTCACACTGATTTTCTTCTCCCATTACTTGATTTCAATCTTCAATTCACACACGAACAAAATGGATCATGGGTGCGCTTTTATATTGTGAACTCTGAGTTGGGTTACTTATGGAGAAGCCAAGTCATGCCAGTCTTTGGGTCACACTTATGTCTTGCAAGCCTTAGTCACCTACATCTTGGTTAGAATCTGGGTCATTTAAGTTATGGGCTACACTTCCATTTAGGTTGCATGTTCAACACTTGGGTTGCGCACCACTCATGTTAGGCTTCTAGTTTCAGGCTAGGTCACGTAACACTTTTGGATTGCACACAGTAACTAAAGTGTGGGCTTGGGTTATGAACTAGGTCATGCACCATGCTAGGCTTTCAGGCTTGGCAAAATTGTGCGGGCTGGGTTGCATCTTAAATGGTCCCTTTTCCCTACAAACACATTCTAGCATCAATTTTTCTTACAAGACAAATAATGATAGTAATGTTAATTCCTTTTTTTTCCTAATAATTCTTTCACAAATGTAAATAATTGTTTAAATAATAATAATATTATTATAATTTATAATGCATAAATTATGAAAAATAATTAAACATTAACTCTAAAATATTTGTTGTATTAAAAATACACTTTTATGAAATATTCCTTTTTTCCTTTTTATCATCATCAAAATAATAGTGGAATAGCAATATTCCTAACAAACAAAGGAAATGAATTGGAGGAATAACTAGCCACAAGTGAGGCATTCCCATAAGGAGTGGAAGTCAATCCCTATGTGTTTGGTGTGAGTATGAAACACAAGATTGACAATCAAATACAAAATAGACATGTTGTCGCACCAAGGAGTGAAAGGTTAAGGCAATAAGGCATGCAAGTCATGGAGGAGATACACAATCCACATGAGTTATGCCATAGTTTCAACTAAGGATTTGTATTTAGTCTTAATGTTGAAGCAAACAATAGTGCACTACTTATAAGAACTCCAAGAGATAAGATTCTTGCCGAGGAAAATGCGAAAGCCACTAATTGAGCATTGATCATTACAATTGTTGACCCAACTAGCATCGGAAAAGGCATGGAGTGACGTGGAGGGACCTTAAGTGATAAGAAGGCCTAGGTGGGTGTTGGGTTTTGTGGCTTAACAAGAAGGGAGATTGAATTGGTTAAGCTAAGAACTAATCACAATTTTTCTTTTCTTTAACCGATTCTAGGAGCTCATACAAATCACACAATTATAGAAAGCAATTGACACACAAATTAGTTACAAGCAGTAAGCTATTTTTAATTGAATGACAAACTAACCTACAGATAACATAGCAAGTTAATATCAAGTCAAAGGCTAAATATTTATCAACAATCAGCAAGCCAAAATTAAGCAAGTAAAGGAAAAATGTTCGATGAAATTTAAATGCAAGTGAACATGTCGAACAAGTAATATAATGATAAGAAAGATATCGTCCCACAGAGATTAGTGATTACTAGACTAACTAATTACTAATGGTGAATAACTCCTAGAATTTATCTAACAAATCCAAATGATAGATGATAGATTAACTAACTAAATCTAAGAAAACTAAATATATAAAATATGTTAGAGCATATGATTTCACCATAATTACTAAGTATTAATCTTGATTATTTATGCTTGCAGAAGGGATAATATCTATGTAATGGCGGAACTTCCTAATTTATTTACTATCCTATGTCTAGGTATAGCAAACCTATTTAGTTCATTAATTCACTATATCTCTATATGTGAATTGAAACAAACCAAATGCATTAGGATCTATGAATATTCCCAATTTACACCGAAAGCCACCCAAGTAATATGGTATATGTTTATCCATATTTAATTTATGGTTACACATTATAAGAAGCAACTGCATATCATCTCCTGTCGGTCTCAAATATGTAAATTAGATCATTCAAGTGGTAGCTAATCACTTAAAAGCATTAAACACAATAACATGTAACTTCACATAAATAAAATATCTTACAAAACATAATAATCATAAGATTCATACTATCATAATTAGGTTACATCATAGCTATAACAAAAGTAAACTAAAACATAAGGAAATAATGAGGAAGAATAATAATAAGAAATAAAAAAGGCATTTTGAATCCAAGAACAAAAAGTTTGACACCTTTTTTGTCTTCTCTTTGAGAAAACCTGGAACTCCCGGCCTTTCTCTTGAGTTATGCTCAATTTCCTCCTCCCCTTCTTTCACTTCTTCTCTTCTCTTAAATAGAGTTTTGGGTTTAGACCTTATCCAGTAGAAGTCGGTTTTGGATACCTAAAACAATTGAGTTTTGAACTCCTAAATTAATTGGGATTTGAATTCCTAACATGATTGGGTTTTGTATTTATTTAGAAAACCCAACAACAACAGAAAATCTAATAACAATCATCCAAAGCCCATGCCCATCTTGACTTTCTTGATCTTAATATTATGATTTTGCCACACAATAAGCATCAGGTTCTCCATGTTCATCATTTTTCTCCATGCCTCCTTGTGCTACATAAACAAGACAAATTTAGGTAAATAAAAAGGAGTTCAAATGTTTTTTCACAATTATTAAAGTTATTTATTGCCTAAAATAGGTAAAATAACTCTATAAAAATAGAGTTATCAAAAGAAAAACACCAAATTTATCACGGTGGTTTGGCACCCAATCCTTGAGCCCTACGTCCGCCTTCTTCTCTTTCAACTCAACAAGTTGAAGTCTACTTTACTTCAAGCTAGGAGAATTCCTTTCCTACACTCCATAACTCCTTAACAAGAAGTCAATTTATCCACAATTACAAAGTTTAGGTTAAGCCAACCTTAGTACATCAAGCAAATCCTTAAATATGTAATGTGAGTGAGGAATAATGCTTCTTAAAGAGCTAATTGAAGATAAACAAACTCAATTCAAGTTCTAATCACGAAACTCCCAATTTTCACAGAGTTAGGGTTTCGGATTTACAAAAAAGTTTATGTGCATATGATAATCAAATCTCAATCACCACATAAATAACTTAATCTAACAATGAATATTCACAAGAATATTAGTTTGAAGGAATATCACCGAAGATATAAAATAGCTTCACAGTTTGATGAAAGGAGCAGTCGGATTTGAGATCTTTTTATAGGTCTTAAGCATAAACTCAATTTTTCTCAAAGTATGATATATATTTCTCCAAAAAGAATCAACCTGAATCTCAAACGAACGCCTTATTATATAGGATTCAAAAACTTCAAGCTCTCTAAGGTTTCGGTTGGAACTTGAACTTCCCATTGAGCTCTTCCCATTGAGATTTGACATAATCTCCATCATGCAACAATAGAGAAGACGATTGATGCAACCTAAAACAAATAAACTTTTTGAATGAAAATTTGTCTAACATGCAATTTGAAAAAGATGAACTTGAATGGAAACCAAAGAAATCAAGTTTGGTGGTAGAAGAATATGAGAAAATGTAGAAACAATATGAATTAGTTGTTTGTGAAAACTTGAGCATGAAACTTAAAACCAAAGAGCTAAAAGAAACAATTTTATTCCATGGTTGAGATAATGCCAAATGTGAAAGCATACATTTGATCCTTTTAACAATGGTTCTGTTCATCCATTCTGTAAGCCCATTATGCTTTGGAGTCTTAGGAACTATCTTTTAAGGCTTAATACCATGAGTTTTACGATACTTTTCAAATGGTCTTATGTATTCACCTCCATTATTTGTCCGGATACATTTCAATTTCCTTCTAGTTTCTCTCTCAACCATAGCCTGAAACTACTTGAAGACCTCTAATACCTAATCCTTAGTCTTCAATATGTGAGCCTATACCTTTCTAAAGTGATCATCAATGAAAGTGACAAAGTACAAAGCACCACCAAAGGTTTTTACCTTCAACATACAAACATCTAAGTATATTAGATCAAGAACATGTTTCCTTCTAGATAGGGGGCCTCTCTTAAACAAGACTCTAGATTGTTTCCCAGCTAAGCAATGATCACAAGGCTTCATGTATCTACACCACTAACTCTTGATATGATCTTGTTCTTTATCAGATGTTGAAGTCTCTTCTCATTTATATGTACAAGTGTATGTGCCATAACTCCATGTGGTTATCCTTCACCATATTGACTTCACCTTTTCAAATATTACCTTCAGTCCTATAAAGAGTACTGATCTTCTTTCCTTTTGCAACTATAAGAGAGCCTTTACTAAGTTTCCACTTACTTTCACCAAGATAGGTATGATAACCCTCATCATCAAGAACACTGGTGGAAATCAAATTGTAATGTATCTTAGGAATGTGCCTAACATTTTTCAACACTAACTGACATCTAATCTCAGTCTCCAAGACTATATCACCAATGCCAACAATCTTGACTTTCACTTCATTCCCTAGGCCAATTGTTCCCAAATCCCTACCTCTATTGTAAGGTTTTATGGCTATCCAAGAAGGGGGGGGGGGGGGGGGGGGGGGGTTGAATTGGATATTTAGATTTTATCTTATAATAGTTCTTTTTTTAGTTATTCATGCAATGTTGTTAATTAGCACAGCAATATCAAAGCATATAAATAAGAATAAAGACAAAATAATCAGGCTTAAAGAATTACATGGTGGTTTGGCACTTTTCACCTACTTCTACCCTCTTCTCCTTCAACTTAAACCAAATTGAAGTCTACTTTACTTCAAGCTAGGAGAACTCTTCTCCTACACCTCACAACCCCTTAAAAATGAGTTATTTGAATTCTCGGTTACAGAGTTAGGTTTATAAAACCTTAGTACATCAAGCTAATCCTCAAATATGTAATATAGGTGAGGAATTAAGCTTAATAGAGAGTTGATTAAATGTATGAAGAATTAATTCAAGCTCTAATCACAAAATCCCTAATTTTCACAAAACTAGGGTTTTGGATTTATAAAGATCTTTCTATGCAAGTAATATTTTAAATAATCTAGCACATACAAAGATCAATCTATCAATTGATATTCACAAGATAATAAATTTAAGGAATATCACTGAAGATTCTTTCTTTCTTTAAGGATTGAAGAACACGGCAGTGAGAGCAAATGATTCAAAGCTTCAATCTTTTTTAATCAAATTAGCAATATATCAATCAGTAAGCCCCAAACATTCACCCGAAGCTCCTTTTTATAGCAGATTATCAAACCTTGAACTCTTTAGGGTTTCAATTCAAACCTGTTTGAATTTCTTCCGTTGAGATTTGATAGACGCGACATTACACAACTGCAGGGATGATGATATTTGTAGCAGATACCCGTTCTGACAATCTATCGCTTCATTCTTCTTCTCGTTGGAGATTTAGCAGTCGAGAGAGAGAAGGAGGAGAAAGATGGCTTCAATCGGGTGTGCGGCTAGGGCTTCAGGTTGTTCGACTTAAGAGCTTAACCTCTTATCAAAATGAAATGGCAACGTTTCACTTAAGTGATATGCGCTCGGGCTTCAGCTTCACAGGCCGTCCAGGCTTTTCTTTTATTTAATTAGTCCAACATCAGTCCAATATATATATATGGTCGGTCCAATAATGATATGTATTCTATCATTGTTAACTTGAATAAATAGCATGCCTTTATCCTTCAAACGTACTTATAAGCACACCATTTCCAAGTATCACATTCTCTTAATTTAAACACTAATATGAATTATTTTACTAATTAAATCACACATAAAATAATTCATTTTAACTTCATATGTAATGTTTGATAGTAGAATGTAGGAAACCGGCTACTTTATAATATCATTAATTGATATTATAATTTGCACACCTTTTACTTCCTTTGGTATTCAATATATGCACACAAACTCATATATTTATAAATAAAATTTTTCTTAACAAAATACATAAACACATGATTTTCAACATCTATAAGATGAGAAATACTCTTCATGTGGAGTGACATGAAAAGACGCATCTGTATCAATAATCCAAGTCGAAGCTGGACTCGGAACTTGCCTTGATATGTTGACCTAGGAATCACTGTAAATCATAAGCTTAGTTTTGGATGTAGTTTCTACAAGGTCTTTATCACCTTTATTGTCATCATTCCTAGATTCTCTCTAATTCAAATTCCAACATTCTCTCTTATAGTGACCAAATGTTCGGTGAAATTCTAAATGCAAGTGAACATGTCGAACAAGTAATATAATGATAAGAAAGATATCGTCCCACAAAGATTGGTGATTACTACGCCAACTAATTACTAATGGTGAATAACTCCTAGAATTTATCTAGCAAACAAAATTGATAGATGATAGATTAACTAACTAAACTTAAGAAAACTAAATACACAAAATATGTTAGAGCATATGATTTTACCATAACTACTAGGTATTAATATTGATTATTTATGCTTGTAAGAGGGATAATATCTATGTGATGGTGGAATCTCCTAATTTATTTACTATCCTATGTCTAGGTATAAAAAACCTACTTAATTCATTAATTTACTAATTCACTATATTTCTATATGTGAATTGAAACAAACCAAATGCATTAGGATCTATGAATAGTTTACACCAAAAGCCAGATAAATAATATGATATATGTCTATCCATATTTAATTTATGATTACACATTACAAGAAGCAACTGCATATCATCTCCTTTCGGTCTCAAATATGCAAATTAGATCATTCAAGTGGTAGCTAATTACTTAAAAGCATTAAACACAATAACATGTAATTTCACATAAATAAAATATCTTGCAAAACATAACAATCATAAGATTCATACCATCATAATTAGGTTACATCATAGCTCTAACAAAAGTAAACTAAAGCATAAAGAAATAATGAAGAAGAAAAATAATAGAAAATAAAGAAGACATCTTGAATCCAAGAACAAGAAGTCTGTCACCCTTTTTGTCTTTTCTTCAAGCAAACCTTAAATTCTTGGCCTCTCTCTTGAGTTATGCTCAATTTCCTCCCCCTCTTCTTTTGCCTCTTCTCTTTTCTTAAATAGGGTTTAAGTTTAGATATATCTCTTATCCTAGTAGAAGTGGGTTTTGGAGACCTAAAACAATTGGCTTCTGAACTCTTAAATTAATTGGGATTTAAATTCCTAATATGACTGGGTTTCAAAATAAGAGAAAACCCAACAACAATAGAAAATCTAATAACAATCATCCAAAGTTCAAGCCCATCTTGACTATTTTGATCTTAATATTATGATTTTGCTACACAATAAGCATCAGGTTATCTCTATTCATCCTTTTTCTCCATGTCTTTTCATGTTACAAAAATAAGGCAAATTCAAGTAAATAAAGATGAATTCAAATATTTTCTCATAAGCATTGTATTATTTATTGCCTAAAAATAGGTAAAATAAATCTATAAAAATAGAGTTATCACCAAAATTTCCATAGTTACAATACTTAACATCTCTCTTGGATCGTGATGATCCACATGACATGTTAGAATTTGATGCTCTATTTTTGCTTCTTCCTTTGCTTTTACTTCTGTCTTTGTTTCTATCTCTGTTTCTCTTTTCATATCTCCCTCGCTTTTTTAAAACCAATACCTTTGTTAGCCCAAATTTTCCTTGCTCCTTTAATCTAGTTTCTTCATAAGCACTCTCCTAAACTGTCTTCAATTGCAAGACACTATCTGGAGCTAAATTGATGAGAATGATTACCAATGTCTGCTAGCTATCAGGTAAATTACTTAAAAGCAACATTGCCTATAGTTCATCTTCTAAAGCAATAATCACACAAATTTCAGAGCCTGCAGAGTTTTGCCGTAAATTTATTTCCACCGTCTGGTACAAAAGAAAGGTGATGCCAAAAGTGATTGACTACCTAACAAGAACAAACAGCGTTGTGGCTGCATAGAACAACGAAAACTCCGATAAAGTTCGAATGACCTCATAGTTCGTAGTGGGTCTAAAGTTCAAACAAACAGAAAGCTGAAATTTTTTATGTATGCAGGTAATCTGCAAAACCTGAGGACGAGCATGCCATGCAAACGCAGTAAATATTGCAACATAACACAAACAAAACGCAGCGCATCCAACCAGTGAAACGAAATTTACAAGGACGTAGAACATATCCAAGGTGAGGTAACTAATCTGCACCTGGAATCTTACCAGCGCAAGCGATTGACTTTTTCCATCTTCACGAAAGGATTAAGCTTCACTTCTGCCCTGGCGCACCCAGAACAGCCTGACACCGTATTGCTGAGTTGTCAGGAACTGCATAGTGAAGTCACCAACTCGGCCCTTTAACCTCCTCTCTCTCACTCTCTCTCACTCTCTCTCTATACCAGGTGTACGACCAAGGGTTGCACCGATTTCATGATGGATGATGACGTGGTTTTAAGATGAAAACACGGGGGAGAATCGGCAATGGCGACCAAAAGACATTTTTTGCCCTTCATCCAAGCATGGAGGTTACTTTTTTGCCCTTCATCCAAGAACAATTAGAATGATTTAAGGAATTATACACCACCATAATGTTACACTTATTTATGATCTTTGTATTTCTATTTTCAAAACATATATACTCCAACTAAGAACTTAGTATGTAATTTCCTTATATTTATTTTTCAGAAATTAATTTTATAGATTGCCTTTTATATTTGCAGCAGATATGGTTAATAAAATATATCATATTTATCTAGAGAAAAAAAAAATGGTTCAGGTCCTTCTGTATATCCGATAAAATTAAAACGATTAGTGTGCCCTGCGCATAGGTTGACACGCAGAAATGACCCAAATATTGGTTAGTGTTCTGATTTTCATGTAGTTTTAGCAGATCCATTTCCCTCCTTTCCCCTTTCTGCCTCTCCGCTGCACACTACACGGTCCACACACTATCCTCCGGCTGGGAGAAACGACCTATATGTATGAGTCCACGCTCCAAGAACTACTAGTACGTTCTCTCGGAGACTGAATTCGCTCTCTTAAACTTTGGGTTAGGGGCCGTTTATGCGTCATTAGGGTTCTTGCGGTGCCCGTTGTTGCTTTCCCAGCCATAAAATTGAGGTCCTTAGTAGAAGTTTTGAAGCTTTTGTAGTCGTTACCTTGGTAAATATATTCTTGGAGTTGGGGTTTCAAGAGTTTGTTTAGCTCCGCGTAGAGTTCATGGAATGGGGGTGTTTGATCTAGAGATCATAACTTCAGTCTGGTGAAATTACGAACTGATTCAACATGGAGGAGTATTTATTGGATTTATGCCATCAGTTTGTTTGTGAGTCGTGTTGTTAATCGAATAGGGTTATCCTAGTCGTGATTTACTTATTTGTTGTTGTTGTGCACGTACTATAACTTATGTGGCCATCAGGATGGTTGTGAGATATTTGGTGCATTGGAGTTTATACCCTTATGGTTTCTTGTGTAATCTCATTAGACTCGCATTTGAGATGGAAATCAGTCTTGGACCTAAGTTAGTATTTAGAGAACTTGAGAAATTAAGCATTGAGTCAGATGATCTAGTTACCTTATTCCAGGCTGTTGTTTAGAGAGTAATTGGTCTTAGAGACAGTTCTTACTTGGCCTATGATACTTGTGTGACTATTTTTCTGGGCACTTGGTTAGAGACCGAGTATCAGAACTCACTTATGTTGCATCATTTGAGATCGGTAGAAATATTTTATTTGTGGAAACTGGTACTTTGTCACAATGAACATGTTGGAAAAATATCTAGTACATTGCCATTAAAAGATCCATTAACACCTCTTGATTTTAAATAATTATGAAATATTGTGCCCATGGTTCTTGTTAAGATTGTGAAACAAAGGTGTAATTCATAAGCACATTGCTCTGCAACCATTGATCCATATTTTCAAGAAGTAAACTCTAGGCCTCAATCCCATGCCTATATTTCTTCTTACTTGGCTGTAGCAACTTATGTTACTAATTTGTGGTGTTTGGTTGGTGAAGCTTCTTTTATTCAAGGACTTTTCTAATTAGTTGGTTATGTAGGTCTTAGTTTTTTACAGCTTGTTAAAAAATTCGACTGTTAGTTCTATATTTCAGTTTTATCTAGGTAGTTAGGTGTTGGAGATTGGCCTTTTATAATCTGTTGGCCCTCAAGTGTGTTAGACCTAAGTTTTGCTGATGGGTTTGGATGTTTAGTGAAGTATTTTATGCTGAGATGGGCTTTGTCTCGTATTTTTGATTGCTTGGATTTCATTTGCAGACATTGGGATATTGCTAATGTTGTTTCTATTTGATCCTGATTTTCAAATAGCCATGTAATCCTTCTATATGTTCATAGAGCAATGCTGACATTTTGGGAGCCTTGAACGATTAAGAATTCGTTGCTTTGATGGAAGGCAATTATTTTGGAAAATTTCATACAGGTCACTGATGCTGATAAGTTTTGCATTCACCATTTTTCATTGGGTTTGGGTGTCATTTTGAATGTAAGGGAGTATCAAAGTGGCAGAAACTCATGTCACTGATGAAGCCAAACTGGCAATGATTTCAGTGCCTATTCTCCAATAGACATAGTTTCAGTTCAAAGTGGTCTGGCACTTGTCCCTGTCCCCCTGCTTGATGATCCCATGCAGGGTCTTGGTAGAGGGTCTCTGCACTGCTGACGTTTGTCCCTTATCAAGCATCCATCTCTGCAACTGATTATTTCTGGGTCATTGAGCGATGGAAACTCAATGGCTATTTCAGGTGTAGATTTTTGGGACATTTGATTTCAGTTCTTTTCCAATGGGATTTTTGTGCTCTAATTATTTCTGATGGACCACGTGAATATCCAGTTACTTATGAAACAAGCATTGGAATAGATGAATTTAGAGAATTGACTCCAAAAATACTTGCATATGTAAAAGACAGGTTTGGCTGCTCCACATATTTTAATTTACTATATATATGGTTAGTATCTGTATTTAGCTTTTTCTTTTTTCTTTTCTAAGGTCGTTACAAGTAATTTGCAGTCCTGCTTTTCGTAGTCTAAGGTGTATTTGTGCTTCCCATGGAATTCGATTGGCTCCAGTGTAGTTTGAATTGGTAATTTTAAAGCAAAATGCAGCATTCTTAACATAGTTGTTGTGCATAATCAATGTGAGGAACTCTTCTTGTCTTAATAGATTTCTTTTTGTCTTTAAACTATATTTCTTTGGTATTATCCTTTATTGTAAGAAATACTACAAGACCAACTAGTTTGTTCGATTCTTTGTTGAAATCAATGTATGTAGAATTTCTGAGCACAATGTTAAATATGGCTTCCACTTTTGAGTTACCTTATCAAAGTTTATGATGTTTCTAGAAATAAATACCATGAGTCATTTTTGACCCTCTTTAAATTCATGGGGGCTTTGGCTTTCAAGTTACTGGTGCAAATTTATTATAATAAAGGAGAACCACTTTGTTTTGAAATGAACTTTAGCTTAGCTCCCCTCTTTGGGAGAATAAGAGTTTGGTGTTGAAGTTACTGCAGGGTAGCTCATACTCTGGGATGATCATCACCACCTGCACCTCAAATCTCAGCACAGCAGTTCTTCCATACCAACTTAGCTGCCGAGGGCTGCTATTGGCAGAATCAAGTTTCTAAAGTACTTTTCTTCAAATTTCACTTTATTTCCCTTCCGATGCTAACTGGCCTTCTAATTGAGGCTGCAACATGGGTCCAGTTGGTAGAGAACTGAACCAACTGGATCAAAAGTGGCTGATTGAATTGAAGCAGTTAAAGTTTTGGTTTGGAAATGACAGAATTGGCTGTTTCAGATGTATTAGCAGATCCCAGGTTTGAGTAGCCCAAGAACTGACCTGCTTTATTAAATATTATTTAATGACATTGAAATAGTGTTTGTTTCAGTATAGAATAGTGTCTAATGTTACATTGATGTATAAGTGTACCATATGCCTGCAATCCACATATAGACATCAGGGTGTCTATTTGTTGTGTGTTTTGGGTGGGTGGGTTTGTGGGGGGCGGGTGGGCAGGGGGGTGTGGGGTGGCGAGGGATGGTTTCAAAAGCCATTGAGCTTGTATGACTTCTGTCATTTAAAAGATTGTTGAGGAAATGATGGTTTTGATTTCATTTAACTTTTGAAATAAGGTTTAAAACTAAATTTTTTATGGTTTTTTATGTAGGGGTTTCAGTAAGGTATGTGAAAAGACTAAGTTTACCAATCCTTGATCTATTGGAAAAAGTGTGAGTGCTTAGCAGCATACCAAGTCTGAAAGTTGGTTGATTATTTGAACATTTCCTTGTTAGTAAACGTCCAATTCCCATCTAAGAACTGATAAACGTAAAGAAACAATGGCATTTCTATGGCAACCCTTGAGAATAATCTTTCCGCTGATTTTGACTATGGATAATCAAAACCAGGAAGTTTTATAATTGATTAGACACATACCTATAAAGCAGGAAAGGATGGTTAAATCAAACCCTTCCTGGTAAATCCTTTGGAATCTTTGGTTCAACAAGTTAACTTTCTCATGCCAAAAATGGGTGATTGAAATAGCTGTCCTGCTATATTAAATTTTGATGCAGAAATGGTGATTTTTCTCGAACAGAGTTTCTTAATTAGCCCTACTTTGTAATAATGAACAGCATGGGGTAGGTATGTCAGTATAACACTTTGCAACTGCATCTAGATACACCTTTTTGAGTTACTGTTTCAAAAAGGTCACTGAATTGATGCCAAAGAAAAGTGCAAAGTTGATATTGCTTCTTGTAAAAGTGGAACACCGTAAGCACTATATACTTTGCAACAGTCTGTATGAAAGAGCTTCGTAGATGCATTTAATAAGTTCTTGCCTATCCATTATATATTACAATTTAAGGGAATCCAGTATTCATGTGGTCAAGAATTGGCATCCCCTCAATGAACAGTCAATGACCTGGAGCTGCTATTGACGTGAAAAATGACGTGTCTTTGGGAGCACAAGTATGCTGTGAAACAGGGGGATTTGGCAGATGAAGTGAATTACTCTACTGCGTGTTGAAGTGTACAAAAGTGTAAGTTGACTTTAGTCCTTCCGCTGCATTGGCTTGTATGTTTAGTAAGAATTATCTGTAACAGGTTGACCTTTTCTACTCCAGTGGAGAAGTTGAAGTTCTAAATTAAAATTTGAAGTTTGTGCTTGTCTTTTCTCTGTGTTTGTGCCTTAAATTATACCTTATTGTTTCTTTAACATTTGCAAAATTTCTATGGTCAGGGGGCAGCTTTTGCTGTAAATCTCCATAGGAAGGTTAGGAAGAGCTTCGGTTATTGCAACAGCAGTGGTGAGAGAGAATATGAAAAAATCAAGGGTGATATATGGAGATAGTTTAATATTTCATTTGAAATAGAGATGCCAAGTCCCTAAAAGAGTACAACGTTGAATGTCTAAAAGTCAAAGTCAAGGGAAGAGGAAGATTTTGGATTCACCGTATGACAGACATTAGTTATCCAAAACCTTTAAAAAGAAGAGCTAAGGGAGAATGTTTTGACACTATCAAGTGTCTTACCAGAACGACATCAGGAGATTGGGATACGATTGCATAAACTACCCCTATGAAACCTACCTTTTACTTTCAAAGAAGAAAGCAAGTCCACAATTCTGTCTAGCTTCAGCCATGGAACCCTAGAGTCACTTTTTTTTCGGATTTTAAAACTTAACGTGGAAATTGTGTTTAGTCGAAGTCCCTAATCCCGATAATCTGACTGGACTAGCCTACTGTTTATGATTTGACCTCTTATTCTAATCTTGTCCTTGTAACCGCTTCCTATGATGTGAAAATCGGTACTTCTCGCGGAAATAAAATAAAATAAAATAAAAGGAGCGAAATCTAAATAGCCTTGCTTGGTATATATGTAGTTTAACATTTGAATTTTGAGGAAGTTGTGTGCATATGGTCATTCTTTGGGTTGGATCTTTTGTCTGGCACTTGTTCCTGTTACTCTACTAATTTCTTAACAAGACCAAGCTCTAGAATATTGTATATTTTGGCTGTAAGTCATCTAATGATCTAGACTGTTACGGCTATAATATTTTGAAAAGCCTGTAGGGCGCCGTTTGTTTCCAATTGTAGCGTGCAATTTACTTAGCATTGATAGAGCCAAGCATTTCTCCGGGTTAGTGTTCCACGCTGTCTAGCCTAGGGAAAGAGCCAAATATGGTGCTTCATGCAGGCACCCTCACCGAATCAACTGAAACGCACGTAAACTCCATATGGCATCGGAGGTGCATGCAGGAGTTGGCGGGGTTTAAAGCCAGAACCCGTAAAACGGTACAGGCAGCTCTTTTGATCGACAAGCAACTAGAGGCTCTGTGCTGTTGTTCTTCCATAACCTACACCATAGGTAGAGGAAAGAAGAAATATGTTCCATTGATTCTCGATGATCTGCCATTCGAGCGTCAGTTGACTTGTTCCGTTACTTGGGCTCGTAACATAGACACGCTAGCACACACTTATTAGCGGATGTGGAGGGAGTAATTGGATATAATTAGGTTTATACCCGAATAGATTACTGAAAATGGGTGGATTATTAGTTTCTTGATTCTTGGTTACATTGTTGCCCCCACCTGCTTACAGCATTAGCTTTTTAATGCATTTGGCTAGCTATCAGGGCTTTGGGAGTTTAGAGAGAACCTCCAGATAACTGGCTTCCATTACATTCCTTTATTGTCTTAAACAATTATCTCATTAAAAAGCACGACTATCTACTATTATGGTAGTTATAATTTTTCTCTTACATGATCGTGGTGTTTGTGGCTTTGACACCTACTCTTGGCAGAACTTCTGTGTAGTGTTTTTTCAACCATATTAGGTCCTTGTTATTTGGGTGTCTATGAGCACTGTATCCCGTTCAAGTAATTACTAGACGCTTTATCTGGGTAGTGAATGGATAGTTCTTGTATGATTTTTGGTGGCTGAAGTGTCTAGAGTAAAGTTTTGCGTATTGGAAATTGAGACTGAGGAACTAAGTTGGATGCACTCTTTTCTTGAAAAAGAACTTTTAGGAATAAAAGTAACTATAAAGGGTTTACATATTTATATTGCATCCAAAGACATGATTAACTAAGCATCAAAAGAAGTCACTCCATAGGCTTAAATCAGGTGATAGCAGTCAATAAAAACAAACACCCAAATTAGGTGTACGTTGTATTTATATAATTCCAACCATGAACCTGTAATTCATCAAAAGCATGTTATGGTTAAATTGATCGTTATAGAGGATCTTTCTATCAAATGTACAACACATTAAACTAAACAAGTTTTAGTAACATATGCAAGCGAAATCATCTAAGAAGAGTAAGCCCAAGGACACGGTTGAAAGATCTAAATAAGATTTTTCAACAATTAAGGATTTTTACAATCCTGGAAGCAGTCTATGTATGAAGATTTTAATTGACTTTAGAAATCTCATATTGCAAACCAAGAGGATGATTTTGGCAACAGCTAAGTAGTTTTGCTAACCAAACAGCAAAATTGTTACAAAGTCAGAGAAGTATTGTTGTATTTTGATTCGAAGAGCAATACTCAAACATATTATGAATGTGGAGTAATAAACAATTTTCTCACCATTTTTGATATTTTTGAAAATGAAGAAAAGATCTTGTTTTTGAAAGGATAAGGGCTCCTTTGCTAAAAAAAAAATGTTATTAACATTTGGAAGTTTTAAAGAGATTGAAGAAAAGATCTTGTTTTTGATAGGATAAGGGCTCCTTTGGTTAAAAACAAAATGTTATTAACATTTGGAAGTTTTAAAGAGATTTAATAAAAAGTTGAACTAATCAAATTATGAGTGACTTATACCAAATCAGAAAGCATGAACGGAATGAAGAAGTCACCCTCTATGTTATATAAGAAGTTGAAGAAAAAGCAAAAGTAGCCAATTGGAATGCACGAACAAAAATAGATGAAGAAAAAGCACTTAGAAGGAAAAATGATAAGACAAAGGTGCTAATAACTCTATTTTTATAGAGTGTTTTACCTAATTTAAGTATTAAATAATCAAATATTTGTGAGAAAATATTTGAATTAAAGAAAGAAAGAAAGAAAGAAAGAAAGAAAGAAAGAAGTACATTATTTGCTTTAGAATGAGGTGATCTTATCATTAATTATTTGATTTAAGCCACTTAATTTTCTGAGATAGGCTACGAAGCATAGCAATTGAATACTATTGGCAAGATAAGATTGTGGTGGTTGCATTTCTAATACTTTTACTTGCTTTATTGATGCAAGCATGAGTGTGGCTTTTGCAAGTGTCAAAATTTGAGTGAAATCAAGCATTTTTGGATGGAAAAGAATGAGAGAAGTGGTAATAGAAAGATTGTTTGTGAGGAGCAAGAAGGTAGAAAGTGACAAAAGCTCAAATTAGATCTTAGAAAGCAATGTATTCATGGGTGAATTAAGCCTAAATGACTTTCATCTTACCCTTAGCTTAACCTTACATTACAAGCTTATAAAAGTCCTATTGATTCTTGGTTAGATGATTGGCTTACATTAGTGGAGAGAGGAATGAAAAGCAAATCTATGAGGTTTGGTTAAAGATATTAAGAGATTGCATATTAATATGGCTCTATTTGGAGTGCATATAGTTGAAAAGATGAAGACACACACACACACACACACGTGGTCAACATAGTTAAGAGTTTATCTTATCTAATAAAATAATTGTGGTGTTTGGATGAAAGTTATATTTTTCTTTGAATTGTTAAGTTGAGCAATTATGGGAGAATTTCATGAAGGGGTTTTGTCTAAAGCATATGTTGTTTATCACTTTTGCTCAAGGACTAGCAAAATGTTAAGTTTGGGGGTTTTGATAATTCTATTTTTATAGAGTTATTTTACCTAATTTAAGCAATTAATAATCTAATGCTTGTGAGAAAATATTTGAATTCCTCTTTATTTACTTAAATTTGTCTTTTTTATATAGCATAAAGAGGCATGGAGAAAAGGAACAAGCATGGAGAACCTGATGCTTATTATATGGCAAAATATGGTCAAAATATCAAGATTAAGAAAATCAAGATGGGCTTGGGTTTTGGATGATTGTTATTAGATTTTCCATTGTTATTGGGTTTTCTAAATGATTAGAAAACCCAATTATGTTAAAAGTTCAAAGCCTAATTGTTTTAGGTCTCCAAAACCCACTTCTACTAGGATAGGAGATAGGTCTAAACCTAAACCCTATTTAAAAGAAGAGAAAAGGCAAAAGAAAGGAGTAGGAAATTGGGCACAACTCAAAAGAGAGGTTAGGAATTTAAGTTTTTCTTGAAGAGAAGACAAAAAGGGTGACAAACTTCTTATTCTTGGATTCAAAATACCTTCTTTATTTCCTATTATTTTTCTTCCTTATTGTTTCTTTATGCTTTAGTTTACTTTTGTTAGAGCTACAATGTAACCTAATTATGATGTAAAGTTGCATATACTATGTCTAATGCTTTTAAGTGATTAGCTACCACTTAAATGATTTGATTTACATATTTGAGACCAACAAGAGATAATATGTAGTTGTTTCTTGTAATGTGTAATCATAAATTAAATATGAATAGATATATACCATATTGTTTGTGTGGTTTTCAGTGTAAACTAGGAATGTTTATAGATCTTAATGCATTTGGTTTGTTTCAATTCACATATAGAGATATAATGAATTAATGAACTAAGTAGGCTTGCTATACTTAGATATAGGATAGTAAATAAATTATGAAGTTTCGCCATCACATAAATATTATCCCTCTTGCAAGCATAAATAATCAACATTTATACTTAGTAGTTATGGTGAAATTGGATGCTCTAATATATTTTGTGTATTTAGTTTTCTTAAATTTAGTTAATTAATCTATCATCTATCATTTGGATTTGTTAGATAAATTTTAGAAGTTATTTACCATTAGTAATTAGTTAGTTTAGTAATCACCAATTTTTGTGGAACAATATCTTTCTTATCATTATATTATTTGTTTGACATGTTCACTTGCATTTAGAATTTCACTGAACAGGTACAAGTACCAACAATGGAAAAAACCAAAAATGAAATGTAGCTAGTTTGCAAAAATCATAATATTTTAGCTTTATATAACATATTGTCGAGGCAAGGTTTTTCAAATTCTCTCATTAGAGGCTTTCAACTCCCAAATTTATTAAGGTTAGAAGATTTTTTTTTTTTGACTTTCCATTCTTTTAAACTTGTTATCCAAAAGGTGAATGGTTTTTTCTTTTGAAGATTTTTCATAATGAAATATTCCATAGTTTTTATTTAACAAATCTAGTGAAAATCCTTAGATGGTTAGTTCAGTTACAACTACGATAGGGGAAAAAAAAGTGTTACAAAGAATTTACAATGAAGACACTTATAGGCTTCGTTATTTTGAGATAAGACCTCAAGGCCTGATGAAGTGCTCTTAGAAAAAAGTGAGGAATTTCGATATTATGCACAAAGAAAAAAAAATTACAGTTACAATTTATAAGGTTTTATGGCTATCCAAGAAGGGGGGAGGGGTTGAATTGGATATTTAGATTTTATCTTGTAATAGTTCCTTTTTTAGTTATTCATGCAATGTTGTTAATTAGTATAGTAGTATCAAAGCATATAAATAAGAATAAAGACAAAATAATCAGGCTCAAAGAATTATACGGTGGTTCGGCACTTTTCACCTACTTCTACCCTCTTCTCCTTCAACTTAAACCAAGTTGAAGTCTACTTTACTTCAAGCTAGCAGAACTCCTTTCCTACACCTCACAATTTCTTAAAAATGAGTTATTTGAATTCTCGGTTACAAAGTTAGGTTTATAAAACCTTAGTACATCAAGCTAATCCTCAAATATGTAATATGGGTGAGGAATTAAGCTTAACAGAGAGCTGATTAAATGAATGAAGAATTAATTCAAGCTCTAATCACGAAATCCCCAATTTTCACAAAACTAGGGTTTCGGATTTACAAAGATCTTTCTGTGCAAATAATGTTTTAGATAATCTAGCATATACAAAGATCAATCTATCAGTTGATATTCATAAGATAATAAATTTAAGGAATATCACCGAAGATTCTTTCTTTCTTCAAGGATTGAAGAACATAGCAGTGAGAGCAAATGATTCAAAGCTTTAATCTCTTTTAATCAAATCAGCAATATATCAATCAACAGGCTCCAAACATTCACCTGAAGCTCCTTTTATAGCAGATTATCAAACCTTGAACTCTTTAGGGTTTTGGTTTAAACCTGTTTGAATTTCTTCCGTTAAGATTTGATAGACGTGACATCACACAGTTGCAGGGATGACGATTTTTGCAGCAGATACCCGTTCTGAAAATCTATCGCTTCATTCTTCTTCCTGTTGGAGAGTTGGTAGTCGAGAGAGAAAAGGAGGAGGAGGATGGCTTTGATTGAGTGTGCGGCTAGCGCTTCAAGCTGTTCGACTTAAGAGTTTAACCTCTTATCAAAATGAAATGGTAGGGTTTCACTTAAGTGATATGCGCTTAGGCTTTAGCTTCACGGGCTATCCAGGCACTCGGGCTGAGTTCTGCGGGCTTAAGCTTCACGGGCCGTCCAAGCTTTTCTTTTATTTAATCAATCTAGCATCAGTCCAATATATATATATGGTCGGTCCAATAATGATATGTATTCTATCATTCTTAAATTGAATAAATAGCATGCCTTTATCCTTCAAACGTACCTATAAGCATGCCATTGCCAAGTATCACATTCTTTTAATTTAAACACTAATACGAATTATTTTACTAATTAAATCACACATAAAATAATTTATTTTAACTTCATATCTAATGTTTGATAGTAGAATGTAGGAACTTGGCTACTTTATAATATCATTAATTGATATTATAATTTGTACACTTTTTACTTCCTTTGGTATTCAATATATGCACACAAACTCATATATTCATAAATAAAATTTTTCTCAACAAAATACATAAACACATGATTTTCAATACAATTTTCTTTCTTTATTTGATGTTCAAGCCTTTTATTTCTTTTCTCTTTTTTTTTTGTTCCTCATTCTTTGTATTGTGATTTTTTTCTAGTATTGTTGTGTGAATAGGCTCACTTATAATAGTTCTAGAAGGTAAACATTGGCTTATACTAGGCAACTTTTTATTTAACAACTAAAAACAATTACAAAACCATTAGTTTAAAAATAAGTTAAATTTAAGGATGATATAGGCCTACATTAGTAAGCCTATTAAAAATATGCTAACAATTTCCTACTTAGGCTATTTTAATGAGAATAGTATTAATGAAAACAATTTTGAAAAACATTTTTGTGCGCATTATTCCCAGTTTAGATATGATCCTTAAAAGTTAATCCGATTCCTTAAAGCTTCAAACTCTATATTATAACAATAAATGCATCTTATAAATGATAAAACAACATCCATGGTCAGAAGAGTCCTACACTCTAATAACATAGATTTAATATTGATAACTTTATTTTTATAGAGTTATTTTAACTATTTTAGGATATAAATAATACAAGTTTTACAAGATAATATTTAAGTTTTTATATATTTATGTAAATTTGTGTTATTTATGCAGCAAACCCCAAAAGAGCATAAGAAACAAAGGAAAATAAAGCTACAACATGGCACGTGAAGAATAAAAGGAAAGGAAGAAAAGCTACAAGAAGGCAACGTGTAAAACCCAAAAGAAGAAAGGAAAGGTTAGGTGTAAAAGAAGGAAAAAGACAAAAAGGACAAGGAAGGAAATAAAAGAAAAGACCAAAAAGTGAATTATGAAGCTTAGGGCACGCTGCCCAAGAGGAGAAATAAGAGAGGAACGTGAATTGTGAAGAGGGCACGCCGCACAGGAAAGAGAAAGGAGAAAAAGAGGAAGAAAAAGGGTGTGCTGCCGGAACTAAGGAAGGGAGAAATGAAAGGTCCCTAATTACCTAAGAAGGGGGTTGAATTAGGTAATAAAGGCTACAAATTTTCTTTTTAGTTATTTCTTTTGTCTAATCACAATTAATTAAAAGAAAATAGACAAACAAGTAGACAGCCAAGGAAAATAGCACACGAGAATTTGGGAGGTGGTTCGGCCCACAAGTTGGCACCTAATCCACCCTGCTTTAGTTTCCCCACTAAAGCCCTATCTCAAAAACGGCTATAAATAAGCCAAATTACAAGGGATTCTCAATCCCCTTTAAACCCAGAATACAAAAATTTCTCTCCCCGAAATTTTCTATTCTATAGTTCTTACAATATCAAATATAATATTAATCAAATACAAAACGTATGATTTCAAAGAAAGTCCTAAATCACAGTTTCTGAATAATAAGCTCTAAATCGATTTACACTTACACAGATTATCAAATGAAGATCATAGTGTAAAATCAATGCAATAGAACTTAATACAAGCAAGTATGAAACGAAATCACCGAGTAATCAGAGTGGCGTGATTCAGAATTCGTGTTGCACTGCTTGATGTAGCTTTTCGAGAGGTGCCTTTGAAATCAATCGAAGCAAATCCTTTATAAACAAATCCTTAACCTCTTCCCAAGATTCTTGTCAATCCAACGGCTAGATTGCAAGATTTTAGCCATTAACTTCTCTAGGGTTTCCTCGGAATGGAAGGCAAGTAGGAGAGAAGAGATTTGCGCTTTAATTGGAACCTTCGAGTCTTTATGAAACGACGTCATTTCCTTTTATGTTCCAACTTGAATATAATGCAGTCCCTTGTGCTGGAACGTGTTCACTCTTGACTTGTTAAGTCAACCTTGTGCTGATGTAATATGTGGCGATTCTTTTACCATACACTTGTTATGACTTATCCGTATTGTTATACCAATAATATGCTATTTCTTACCATAATTAATTCCAACAATATTTGAATGATTATATCTATAAATGTAAAATTCAAATGACATTAACTCTCATAAATATTCCTTTATGATTTGAAAATCAAATCAATCATAATAGAAAGGAAATATTAGTTATATTCAAATCAAATCGTAATTCAATTTAGAATAGAGCATTTATAGAACAAATCAAATAAAGAAACGAATTTAAAAGTTTTGCATTTATTAAAACCGAATTTTCCCAACATTCTCCCCTTTTTGATGATGACAAAACTTTTTAAATACTTTCCATATTCGGTGATTTTTCAAATATGCTAAATCATAAGCATTTCAAATTCAAATGTGCCGCATTATTAAATTTCCATATTTGGTGATTTTTCAAAGTTATATTATCAGAAACATCTCAAATTCAAAAGTGATGTATTATTAAATTTCCATAAGTAATGTTCATCAGTTACTTTCAAATTCAAATGTGTCGCACTATTAAATTTCCATAAGTAACGCTCATCAGTTAAGCAAATCAACCATAAAACAACGAATATATTCTCCCCCTTTTTGTCAGCAGCCAAAAAAAATCAAACTCCCCCTGAGTGTAAGGCATTTAAAAACATCTAAAAGCATTTAAAAGCATTTAAACGCCCCCGAGATAAGAAAGGAGAAAAACGTAAAGAAAATCGCAGAATAAGCACGTAATAGGTATTGCCATATATATAAAAAAAATCAGATATATATAATCAGGAAAGAGTAGAAAAGTGTACCAAAGTATGAGACACGGATTGCATATACCATAGACAAAACTTCCCTTAAATGAATAAAGGACTGAGAGTAGAGATGTCAAACCTGGAATGCCCAAAGCAGCAAGTGGCCGAGAGGTGTTGGAAAACAGGAATGTTGGTTAACATAGACAATCTTGCCTCTATGAAGGAAGAGGAAGACTGAATTTAGAATGATAACCATTTTGTTTTTGTAATGCTGACCAGAGAACTCACTTAGATATCTTCTAAGGAGCACATACCAAGTTCTCGACGTAAGTATTCAAATCTATCCTTGTCTAATGGCTTAGTAAAAATGTCAGCCAATTGTTCTAAAGTATTGACATAATTAATAGTGATTGTGCCCTTTAACACATGGTCACGAATAAAGTGATGACGCACCTCTATGTGCTTAGTGCGTGAATGTTGGACAGGATTTTTTGTTAATTTAATAGCACTAGTATTATCACAATGAAGTGGAATATGTGTTTGCATGGATCCATAATCAGCCAATTGATTTCGCATCCAAAGGACTTGTGCACAACAATTACCAAGGGCAATATATTCTGCCTCAGTAGTGGATGTAGCAACACTTTGTTGCTTTTTAGAACACCAAGATATAAGCATGTTTCCTAGGTATTGACATGCACCACTAGTGCTTTTACGATCTGTTTTACATCCAGCATAGTCAGCATCACTATAGGCATGCAATTGAAAGGAAGACTCTTTGGAATACCAAATACCTAAGTGAGGTGTGTGTTTAAGATATCGAAATATCCGTTTGACTGCATTAAAGTGTGACTCTTTAGGGTTGGACTGATACCTTGCACAGAGACATACACTAAACTGAATATCTGGACGTGATGCAGTCAAGTATAAAAGTGAGCCTATAATGCTACGATACAGTTTAGGATCAGTAGACTTACCTTCCAGATCAGCGTGGATGGATGCGGAGGAACCCATGGGGGTGGAAATTTCTTTGACAGCCTCAAATTTAAATTTTTTAAGGAGTTCATAAACAAATTTTGTTTGAGAAAGAAAAATACCGTGGGCTGTTTGTTTTATTTGAAGTCCAAGAAAATAATTTAACTCACCCATCATACTCATTTCAAATTCATGAGTCATAATATTTGCAAAATCAGTGCACATCTTTTCATTCGTGGAACCAAATATGATGTCATCTACGTATATTTGGACAATAATAATGTTATCATTTTCAGTTTTGACAAATAAGGTAGTATCTACAGCTCCCTTTTGAAAATCGTTGGAAAGAAGAAAACCACTCAATCTATCATACCAAGCTTTAGGAGCTTGTTTTAAACCATATAAAGCTTTAGACAATTTGAAAACGTGATCTGGAAAATCTTGACTTTCAAAGCCAGGTGGCTGTTCTACAAAGACTTCCTCATTTATAAAACCATTTAGGAAAGCACTTTTAACATCCATTTGAAATAATTTAAAATTTTTATGACATGCATAGGCAAGTAACATGCGAATTGATTCTAATCTAGCTACAGGTGCATATGTCTCATCATAATCAATACCTTCTTCTTGCCTATATCCTTGTGCAACTAATCTAGCTTTATTTCTTACTATTGTTCCATATTCATCTAATTTATTCCTATATACCCATTTAGTTCCTATGATAGTTTTATTTTCTGGTCTAGGAGTTAATTCCCATACTTTATTTCTTTCAAATTGATTAAGTTCTTCCTGCATTGCTACAATCCAATTGCTGTCATTTAATGCATCATCTAATTTCTTAGGTTCAACTTGGGATATAAAGGCCGTAAATTCACAAATATTATTTAAGGAAGATCGGGTAGTTACCTTATTTTGAACATCTCCAATAATATTCTCTACATTTACTTCATTTCTAATTCTTGGTAGAGAAGTTTCCCTTTCTGGTTGTACGTTATCCAATGAGGGCTCTAAATTCTCGGATTCAAGTGGAATGTCAACTGCCATATCAGATTGAGAATTTCCCAAAGGTGTAGCAGCAGGTCTAACTTTGTCTACACACAAATCACTAGGTTCCTTTGCTTGGGAATTATTAAATTCATCAAATATTACATGTATAGATTCTTCCACAGCAAGTGTTCTTTTATTTAAAACCCTATATGCTTTGCTATGTTGAGAATAGCCAAGGAATATGCCTTCATCACTCTTTGCATCAAATTTTCCTAACATTTCTTTTCCATTATTATGAATAAAGCATTTACATCCAAATATGTGAAAGTAAGAAATATTTGGTTTCTTACCATTTAGTAATTCATAGGGGGTTTTCTTAAGTATAGGTCTCACAAAAGCTCTATTTGCAATATAACATGCAGTATGAACAGCTTCTCCCCATAAATACATTGGTAAATTCTTTTCACATAACATAGTTCTAGCTAGTTCTTGTAAAGTCCTATTTTTTCTTTCAACAACCCCATTTTGTTGAGGTGTTCGAGGTGCAGAAAAATTATGATTTATTCCATTTTCTAAACAGAAATTTTCAAAACTTGAATTTTTGAATTCACCTCCATTGTCGGTTCTAATAGCCTTAATTTTCAAATCTTTTTCATTTTGAATTCTTTTACTAAAGCTATCAAAAGTACAAAAAGTTTCATTTTTGTGTTTAAGTAAAAATATCCAAGTAAATCTAGAAAAATCATCTACTATCACAAAAACAAAGTATTTTCCTCCTAGGCTAGCTGTCCTCATTGGACCAAACAAATCCATATGAAACAATTGAAGAGGACGTGTAGTTGAAACAGATTCTTTTGGGTAAAAACTATTTTTAGTATGCTTTCCTTTAACACATGCATCACATATATGGTTCTTTTCATTCATATTAATTTCTGGCAACCCTCTAACTAAGCCCTTTTTATATAATTTTATTAATTGTTTCATGTTGACATGTCCTAGCCTTTTATGCCATAACTGATTTGTATTAAATACATTACTATTCAAGCAAATTTCTTTATTTGGAACATTTTTAAGATCCAATACATATATATTGTTTATTCTTCTACCATACAATTTGGTCTTTCTATCTTTGCTTACTATTTTGCAATGCCGTGCCTCAAAAATTACTTTATATCCATTATCGCACAACTGACTCACACTTAACAGATTATATTGTAAACCATCTACAAGCAAGACTTCTTTTATGTTAACAGTAGAGGACGTACCTATTGTGCCAACCCCTTTGATGTCACCTTTTGAGTTATCACCAAAGGAGACCTTACCTTCAAGACTTTGAACAAGAGTCGAGAACAGATCTTGGTTGCCCGTCATATGCTTGGAACAACCGCTGTCTAGGAGCCAACTTATGTTCTCTCCTTTGCTTAGCTTCTCGGTCCATGCTTCCTGCAACAACAAATTTTATTCTATCTTGTTTTGGTCCCCAAGTTTGATTGGGTCCACCGGAGTTAGTAAAACTGTTTTGTTTTCTTATCCATCTTTTGATTACCGTATATGGTCTATTCAACTTGATTGGACATTTTTCTTTTGAATGCCCGTGAAAATTACAATACCTACAATACTTTAAGCAAGCAGCAGAATTTTTCTTTTCAATCCTACACATATTGCTAAACATTTTATTATTTATTTCAGGTTCATAACCCAACCCAGCTTTGTCATAAATGCCTTGCTGTGAATTTATGATATTTTCAAGTATCTTGCTTCCATTTGTGAAATTCTTAACCAAATTTTGTGATCTGTTCAGATCACTTTCTAACCGCTCATTTTCACTTAAGGTTTTAGCATTTTCATCATGCAACAATTTTATTTTATTTTCTAATGAGTTAATTTTGTATTCGTACTTCTCACATTTTTCTTTTAATGAGATGTTATTTAATTTTTCAGCTTTTAAAGCATCGGCTAAGTCATTAAAAGCATCTTGTAACTCATCAAATGAATAACTTTGAGAAGAATCATTTACCTCATTTTCAACTTGTTCGACTTTGGCCATGAAACAAACATTTGCCACTTCTTCAGCTTCACTTTCGGAGGAGGAACTATCATCCCATGTAGCCACCATTGCTTTCTTTTTGTTCCTTCCATCTTTCCTTGATTCTTTCTTTTTGAGATTTGGACAGTACATACAAACATGACCTGGTTTCTTGCACTCGTAACAGATCTCATCAGAAGGTTCTCTTCTTTTATAATTATTCCCATTCCTTCCTTTCCTATAGAATTTTCTAAATTTCCTAGCAAGTAATGCTACATCCTCATCTAAGTTGTCTTCACTCTCATTTTCTTCACTCATAGAAGCTTTAAAAGCAATATTCTTATCAGATTTACTCGTTCTCTCTTTTTCCTTCATTCTCAAATTCATTTGCATTTCATGAGTTTGTAATGAGCCTAATAATTCATCTAAGGACAGCTTGTTTAAATCATGAGCTTCTTCTATAGCTGTTTTCTTAGGATCCCATGTTTCATCTAGACAACCTAAAATTTTCTTAACCAATTTCTTGTTCTCATAGCGTTCACCTAACAAAGCAAGTTCATTAACAATATCAGAAAATCTAGTGAACATATCATATATACTTTCAGCAGGTTTCATCATAAACAATTCATATTTATGAATAAGCATAGTGATTTTGGAATCTTTAACCTTTTGAGTCCCTTCATGTATTACTTCTAATTTATCCCAGATTTCTTTTGCAGTTTGGCATGTAGAAATTCTATTATACTCAGACCATAATAAAGCAATGTCATGGCTCTACCATTTTGACCCATTTCTTTGGACACTTTTTCATTCCAAAATCTAGGTTCTTCCTTAGGTATAGTAATCTCTGTATTAATCATCTTCCAAGACTCAACATCTTGACCCATTATGTATATCTTCATCATATTTTTCCAATGACTATAATTGGTACCATCAAAAATTGGTGGCTTATTAAAAGCTAAAATTGTTGACATGCTACTTGTCATGATCTACACTAGAGTTTAGATTTCTAATTAATCTAACTAGTGCCTGCTCTGATGCCAATTGAAAGGTCCCTAATTACCTAAGAAGGGGGTTGAATTAGGTAATAAAGGCTACAAATTTTCTTTTTAGTTATTTCTTTTGTCTAATCACAATTAATTAAAAGAAAATAGACAAACAAGTAGACAGCCAAGGAAAATAGCACACGAGAATTTGGGAGGTGGTTCGGCCCACAAGTTGGCACCTAATCCACCCTGCTTTAGTTTCCCCACTAAAGCCCTCTCTCAAAAACGGCTATGAATAAGCCAAATTACAAGGGATTCTCAATCCCCTTTAAACCCAGAATACAAAAATTTCTCTCCCCGAAATTTTCTATTCTATAGTTCTTACAATATCAAATATAATATTAATCAAATACAAAACGTATGATTTCAAAGAAAGTCCTAAATCACAGTTTCTGAATAATAAGCTCTAAATCGATTTACACTTACACAGATTATCAAATGAAGATCATAGTGTAAAATCAATGCAATAGAACTTAATACAAGCAAGTATGAAACGAAATCACCGGGTAATCAGAGTGGCGTGATTCAGAATTCGTGTTGCACTGCTTGATGTAGCTTTTCGAGAGGTGCCTTTGAAATCAATCGAAGCAAATCCTTTATAAACAAATCCTTAACCTCTTCCCAAGATTCTTGTCAATCCAACGGCTAGATTGCAAGATTTTAGCCATTAACTTCTCTAGGGTTTCCTCGGAATGGAAGGCAAGTAGGAGAGAAGAGATTTTCGCTTTAATTGGAACCTTCGAGTCTTTATGAAACGACGTCATTTCCTTTTATGTTCCAACTTGAATATAATGCAGTCCCTTGTGCTGGAACGTGTTCACTCTTGACTTGTTAAGTCAACCTTGTGCTGATGTAATATGTGGCAATTCTTTTACCATACACTTGTTATGACTTATCCGTATTGTTATACCAATAATATGCTATTTCTTACCATAATTAATTCCAACAATATTTGAATGATTATATCTATAAATGTAAAATTCAAATGACATTAACTCTCATAAATATTCCTTTATGATTTGAAAATCAAATCAATCATAATAGAAAGGAAATATTAGTTATATTCAAATCAAATCGTAATTCAATTTAGAATAGAGCATTTATAGAACAAATCAAATAAAGAAACGAATTTAAAAGTTTTGCATTTATTAAAACCGAATTTTCCCAACAAGAAAAAAAAAAAGATAAAACCAAGGAAGAAAAATAGAAATAGAGGCATGAAAGCTTCCCTTTACTTCATATTATTCTTGAATTGTAGAAATTCTGCAAAGAATTCTTAAAAAGAAAACAGTGTGGTGACAACTTTCCTGTTCTTTTTATTTAAGATGTTTTGCTTAATTTCTACTATTGCTTTGGTTTGTTATTTCATTATGTTCTAAACTTCTTTTGTTAGAGCGAAGATGTAGCCTAACTATGATGATGTGAATTTTATAAGTTTTTATACTTTGCAAGATATTTTATTTATATGAGTTATATATTATTATGCTTAATGTTTTTAAGTGATTGGCCACCACTTGAATGATTTGATGTGCATGTTTGAGACTGAAAGGTAATAATATGCAATTGCTTCTTATAATATATAAGCATGAATTAAATGTGGATAGACATATACCATGTTATTTGTGTGGCTTATGGTGATAAGATGATCGAAAGGTTTATTGTAAACCAGGAAAGTTTATAGATCCTAATACATTTGGTTTGTTTCAATTCACATATAGAGATATAGTGAATTAATAAACTAAATAGGTTTACTATACCTAGACATAGGATAGTAAATAAATTAGGAAATTCCACTATCACATAGGTATTATCATTCTTGTAAGCATAAACTATGGAAATTCATATCTAGTAGTTATGGTGAAATCGGAAGCTCTAACATGTTTCTCATCTTGATTTTTCTTACCTGGATTCAATTTTAATTAGTCTTGAGTTTTCATTTTAGAAATTTTAAATTTTAATTCATCATTAATAATATTTTGATTTGCTAGATAAATTTTAGGATTAATTCATCGTTAGTACTTAATTAGTTTAGTATTCACCAATCTTCGTGGGACGATACTTTTCTTATCATTATATTACTTGTTCGATATGTTCACTTGCATCTAAATTTCACCGAACAAATATAATAATGTGGCAACTTGATAATACTACAAACATAATTTATGTATTGATCCAATTCTCTTTTACTTAAGTGACAAATTGTCATGGGAATTTACCTTATGGTTTCAATGAAACTGAATTTCTTGTTTATCATATCTTGCGCTTAACTTCATTATATTACAAGACATTCTTATATGGCTCATGACTAAGTGCCCCAACCATTGCATAAGTGATATATATGTATATATATGTATATATATGTGTATAAATGTGTATAAATGAGTTTGTGCATGCACATCTTTAACTTGTTACATATAAAACAACCATGTGCTTTATACACCTAGAATTCAAACTCAAGGCATGCAATCAATATATATCTCAAGAAACAAGTTTTGTCTCATGGTAAACAACACATATGCAACTTTATTTCACAGTAAAGACATAAAAGAACTCACATTAACTAATAACATCCCATGATGCTCCTATGCTTGTCTAAATGACATTGCTTTAAAATTCAAGGGCAAAGACCTTTAACAATGGGTTAATAACCATAGCATTTGTGTCAATGTATGTTACTGTGATGTCACCTATCTTAACCCTTGTTTATGGTTTAGAGTTATGTTTCTACATGATTAGGTTTTGAGATATCTTTATTGTTGTTGTTAAATTAAATAGCTTTATCATCATAATATAGCTAAATAGGTAAAATAATATAAACAATTTTGTCAACTTTCTTATGAATCTATTGACTCCTAATGAGTCCATCAATGCTTTATGAGTTTGCTAACTCCTTTATGAGGTTCTTCACCAAAATACTTAAGTAGCTACTCTATAGCATGCTACAAGTTCTACTTCTATGATTAAAGATGTTGTTAATTTTTTGTTACACACCATTCCCTAACACTACCCTTTTATTATATGAACATATTCCTTGATGTAGATTTCTAATCAACCTTGTAGCTTGCAAAGTCTAAATGGTATACCAAAAACAACTACAGGTAATTTACCCATTTATGGGTCAACAAATAATCTTTTTTCCTTTTAAGTACTTCATAACCTTCTTGACAATAATCCAATAACCATAATCAAGGTCTAACAAATATTTGTTAATAATAATCAAGTACAAACTTGAGTATACATAATACTTCCAAGTACATTTAGAAAATAGTCCCAATGGATCGCAATCCCAAGGATAAAGTCACTTCATCAAGATTTTTTATATCAAATTTTTTTACCTTATGGAGTGACCCTTTATCATTGCTCACAAACAATATATCTGCACCCAAATAATGAGAAGAATTGGTATGCTCCTATTGATCTTGATGTATATATATATAGTGATTTGCTTGTTTTGTCATAAGACCACATGAAGTTATTCAATTATAAAACTTCAGGTAACATTATTGGGAAGCTTACTTAAGTGCATAAGTAGACTCATTAGGTCTATACACAAGGTGATATGCACTTTTTATTATGAAGCCCTTAAGTTGCACTATATAGACCTCTTCATTAAGAGTTCCATTTAGAAAGGTGATTTACAACATTCATCTTATGTAACTCCATAACAAAATGAGCTATTAGTTCCTTGATTACCATGAAATAATCTTTTGAAGAGACTAAAAGAAAATTTCATTATAGTCTTCTTCCTTTTTCTAAGCATATTTCTTCGTTATCAGCCTAACTTTGCACCTTTGAATCTTTCATATGAAACTCTCTTGGTCTTGTACAGCTATTTGCAACTTATAGGCAATTCAACAAGCTCCTAAAGTTTATCATATTAATCAAACATCTTATTAAGGACTAGAAACAACATGTGCACAAGTAACTAGATCATTCATAATCTTGATGTCATAATTATATTCTCTAGAATAGACCAAGTAGTCTAAATAAATAACTAATCTCCTTTCTCTAATGGATTTCTTGAATAGAGCCTCTAAAGCACAATCTTGGGACCTATGAAACCTTTGTTGAAGTTGTTTCTATAATGGGTTCATATACCTTAGTAGCCCAAATCTAGTGTAATGGGCTCTAAATCCATCTGTATGGGAAGAGAAATGATACAATCACATTAACTATACTATTATTTTGTATGGTTTAGAAATAATTATTTCTTTGTCATATCAAGTTCTAGAAACTTTGCTGTCTATGATTTCATGATTCTAGTACCTCCATTGAGATTATAAAAACAATATCCATTTAAATGATCTGAGTAACATACTTAATAACATCAAGTAATTCATATACCTAATTTACTCAATGTTGGTTTATACAACTTTATTTGTATAGGACATCCTTAAACTTTAATATGGTTAAAACTTAGTTACTTTAATTCATCACTCAAAAGAGCTAATGAAACAGCTTTCACAAGAACGCAATTGAGGATGATTATAGACTATAGTCAATGCTACTCCTATTGAAAATTGGGTAAAATTTGTCTTGTTAACCATGCTCTTGATCATATACATAAATGTGCAATCACACATTTTGGTTGCACCATATAGCTTAGGATTCCAAAGTATAAAGAATTCACTAGTTATACCATAATCCTTCAAGCATTTGGCAAATAAATCTTAAGCAATATATTGTCATGTTTATATAAATATACACTACAATTAGATCTAGCAACCTTGATAATTTTACCCTAATTGTTTCTATATAGAGGTCAATATTATCACTCTATATGACCTTTTGATAATTTTATTTTTATAAAGTTATTTTACCTATTTAAGCAATAAATAATACAATATTTATGGGAAATATTATAATTTCTCTTTATTTACTTAAATTTGCCTTACTTATGTAGCATACGAAGGTGTGGAGAAAAAGAATGAGTGTGGAGAACCTGATGCTTATTGTGTGGCAAAATATAGTGTGAATGTCAAGATCAAGAGAGTTAAGATGGGTTTAGGCTTTGGGTGATTGTTATTAGATTTTTTATTGTTATTAAGTTTTATAAATAATTAGAAAAGTTAGTCATGTTAGGAGTTCAATGCCCAATTAATGTAGAAATTCAAAACCCAATTGTTTTAGGTATCCAAGACCCCTTATACTAGGATAAGAGATAGGTCTAGACCCTAAACTCTATTTAAGAGAAAAGAAAAAGGAGAAAAAGGAGGAAGAAAATTCATTATAATCCTAGAGAAAAGTTAGAAATTCAAAGGTTTCTTGAAGAGAAGACAAAAAGGATGTTAGACTTCTTGATCTTTGATTCAAGATGCCTTGTTTAGTTTTAATTATTGTTCTTGTTCTTATTATATTAAGTGTTATTTCCTTTCATAAAAGCTACAATGTAACCTAATTATGCTAATGTGAATTTTATAGTTTTCTATGTTTTGTAAAAGATTTTATTTATATGAGTTGTATGTTAGTTTTCTTAATGCTTTGATGTTTTTGCAAGTGATTGGCTACCACTTGAATGATTTGATTTGTATATTTGAGATTGAGAGGTGATAATATATAAATATGTTTTATAATATATAACCATAAATTAAAGATGAATCAACATATATTATATTATTTGTATAGCTTATAATTATAAAATGGTTAAAAATTTCATTGTAAATTGAGAATATTCATAGATTTTAATGCATTATTGCTTATTTCAATTCACATAGAGATATAATCAATTAATAAACTGAGTAGGCTTGCTATACTAAGACATGGAATAGTAAAAAATTTAGGAATTTTTACAATCACATAGATACTATTATTCTTGTAGGCATAAAATATTGAAGTTCATATTTAGTTGTTATGGTGAAATCAAATGCTTTAACATATTTCTCGTATTGATCTTTCTTATTCGTGTAAGGTATAATGGCCAACCAAGAAAGGGGATTTGGGGGGCGGGGTTGAATTGGTTTTCTAAGAAAGTAACTTAACAATGACCTAATTTAATCTAACACAACCAAATCAAACAAGTTCAAGAGATAAGCATAAAAACAAGTTTAAAACAATCATAGACAGCAAGGAAAGACAACAATTTTTCCATGGTGGTTTGGCCATTTTCACCTACTTCCACCCTTTTCTTCCTCCAAAACAACTAGATGGATTTTGCTTTACTAATAAAGTAGGAGAAAATGTTTTCCACACTTTCCAACTCATTCTCAAGGAGTTATATAAGTCACTGATTACAAGATGAGGTTGAAATAACCTTTGTACAACTAGCAACTCCCCAAATAATATGAAATGTGTGGGATATTGCCTATCAAAGAGCTTATTCAAAAGATTGAACAAGTATCTAAGCTCTAATCACGAAACCCCCAAATGTCATCAAGTTAGGGTTTCAAATTTACAACACTATTTATATGCATATAATGTGTAAAGCTTAATTAGCACATAAATAATTGAATACAAGTATAAGAGATCACAAAGAATTAATCTTTAAGAAGTATCACCAAGTATTACCCTAGATTGGGTAATATCACTAAATCCAAATATGATAGTAGTATATGAACAGATCCTTAATACTTCTCATGATTCGCAAATATATGATCAGAAAAAGCTCTTAATCAATCATCAAGGAGGGCTTTTATATGATATTCAAATAACCAAAACTCTTTAGGGTTTCTTATCAAACCTGACATCACCGTAGATATCTTCCCATTAGAATGAAGAGATTTCCATCAATCAAAAGTAGAATCTTCAATTTTTGCTCCTAGACCACTGTTCTAACAATCAATCCTTTCTCAAATCTTCCCATTAGAGAATCGACAGTGTAGAAGAAGAAGATAGAAGCCATGTGAGAACAAACATAATGGGGACTAGGGCTTCTCAGTTGAGAGTCCTAATTAATCAAGTTCTCTTAATAAGTCGAATGATGTTGTTCTGGCTATTGGGCTTGGATCGGGTAAGTCTCAATCAGGTTACTTTAGACAGGCTCTAGATCAAATTTAGCCTTAGTTGGGCTAAGTCTTAATCACCATGGTTTAAGTGGGCTCTGAATCATCTTCAAGTGGCTTGCTTCATGCGGGCTTTGAATTAGCTTCAAGTGGCCTACTTCATGCGGGCTTTGATTCAACTTCAAGTGGCTTGCTTCATATGAGCTTTAATTAGTCTTCTAGTGGACTTTGAATGGCCTACAAATAAAGCAAATACAACATCAATTTTCCCTTAAAAGAATTGTTGCATCAATTAAAATATTCATTTTGAGCATATATGAGGTTGCATTATAAAAGAATGTAAGAACTCGGCTACTTTATAATATTATTGATTGATATTATAATTTACACACCTTTTACTTCCTTGTTGTCTAATTTTACACATAAATATATGAAAAACATTTATATATATATATGCAACCAAATTTTGTCACAACAAAACACATCTTTTTCAAACAATTTGGATTTAATTTCATTTAGTGTTGAACTTCTGTTTTGAAATTTTTTAATTTTAATTTATTATCAAATTTCTTTCAATTTGTTAGATAAACTTTAGAACTAGTTAGCCATTAATAATCAATAATCTTTGTATAAAGATACTTTCTCATCATCATATTACTTGTTCAATATGTTCACTTATATATCGAATTTGTTTACCACTTATTAGTATTAATAACGAATAATTCTGAGTTTAATCTAGGTTTTACTTTCTTAAAAACAAAAATCATTTTTTTGTTTCTTCTTTTTTCTTTGTTTTTCATTTTCTCTTTAAAAAATTCATTTGTTTGTCTTTTTTTTTTTTTAAAAGTGAAATCAAACTAAAAGATAAGAAAATGGAGGACAATGGTGTGCCATGTAAAATTTTAAAAGATTATGCTTCATCAATAGTTTAGGGTGCCACATCAAGATTAGGAGGTCTGTAATCCCAACAAACAACTTTGAGATCAAGTCATCACTCATCTGGATGCTTTAACACTTAGTGCATTTAGTGGGCCATCAAATGATGATCTAAATGCCAACATTGATGCCTTGAAATTTGTGGCACAATTAAATACAATGGGGTCATAGAAGATATAATTAGATTAAGATTGTCACCATTTTCTTTTAGAGATAAAGCTAAAAGCTGACTATCTTGTTATCCTACAAAATCAATCACTACATGGGATGATTTAGCTCAAATTGTTTTTGGTAAGTTCTTTCCTCCTATAATAACTTTAAAAAAAAGTGTAATGTTAATACCACTTTTGTGGAGATGGACAATAAATCATTGTATGAAGCATATGAAAGATTCAAAGAACTTTTGAGGAGATGTCCATATTATGGACTACCCATATAGTTACAGGTACAAACTTTTTATAATGGTTTGGTTGACAACTATAAAGCAAGTGTTTCTTGAAAAGCAATCAAAGCATTTTCATAGTAGTCAAATTTTTATTTTTAATGAAAAAAAAAGTCTTAGAATATTTTCTTTATCTTGACAAAATTAGCATAATCCAAGAGAGAAGCTAGAAATTCAAAGATTTCTTGAAGAAAAGACAAAAAAAGGTGATAAACTTGTTTTTTTATTTAAGATGCCCTGTTTAGTTCCTATTATTGTTCTTGATTTTTATTATGTTATGTTTTAATTTCCTTTTGTTAGAGTTACAATATAACTTGATTACAATGACGTAAATTTCATGGTTTTCTATATTTTGTAAGAGATTTATTTATGTGAGTTATATGTTATTATGCTTAATGCTTTGATGTTTTGTGTAAGTAATTAGCCACTACTTAAATGATTTGATGTGCATATTTGAAACTGAGAGGTGATAATATGTAAATGATTCTTATAATATATAACCATAAATTAAATATGGATAGACATATAACATATTATTTGCATGGCTTTTGACAATAAAGTGGTCAATAGATTCATTGTAAACCAAGACTGTTCATAGATTCTAATGCACTTTTGTTTATTTCAATTTATGTAGAGATATAGTAAATTAATAAAATGAATAGGTTTGTTATACCTAGAAATAAAATAGTAAATAAATAAGAAACTTCTGCCATTACATAGATATTATCATTCTTGTATGCATAAACCATTAAAATTTATATATAGTGGCCATGGTGAAAGTGGGTACTCTAACATATTTCTTATATTGATCTTTCTTATTTGAATTTAATTTCATTTAGTGTTAAACTTCTATTTTGAATTGTTTAAATTTAATTCATTATCAACTTTCTTTTGATTTGTTAGATAAACTTTAGATTAATTTACCGTTAGTAATTAATTAGTTTAATAATCAACAATCTTTGTAGGGTGATACTTTCTCATTATTATATTACTTGTTTAATATGTTCACTTGCATGTAGAATTTCTATGAACACCTTCAGTAGGTCAAAATCATGGACTATAGATTATTTCTTTACCTCGGTCAATTTACCTTTACACTAGTATACAAAGATCTTTTGATTACTTGAAGAGTAGGTGGGACATTAAACTTTATCAACCTTTATACTCTCTTTCTAGAGATATGGCCAAACATTTATGCCACATTATGTAAGATTGTTCCATAGATAAAGGTCCATTTGGAAATAACTTTCTTAATGTAATAGGTAACAAAAATGTTATAAGGAGATAAAAACAATCTATACACAAACCATATAACATAGTGTAGTAACCAGCCTTATTAACGAAAAAATTAACCAGAGTTGTTTATCTTAAAATAGTAGTTGCACATGTCAAAAAGTAAATTTCATCTAAAAAAGGTTACATAAAAAGTGTTTCTTTATATCATTTTGACCAAAATCAAATGACATCTCCCTCTAATCTTGTATTCGCTTGCTTATTATTCTCAATTGCAAGTGTTAATTTATTTTTATTTGACATTCCCTTGTTTATGAATCCTTAGATGGTAAAAGCAACATAACAAGTTGTACTGTTATCTAGGTTCCAAGAACTAGATAAGGCTTGTATCTTATTGGATTCACTAAGAAATGTTAAAGAATTATTGTCTCTAGGCTTACATTTAAATAACCAAGTTCTATATTTGTTGTAGTCTAACAATTCATTACCCCTTTCCTTATAGAAATAGTAAAGGATGTTCAAATGACTTGAAGTCCTTCGTGGTGTTAAAAGCATCATTATGAGTATAGAATTTATGACCTTATCACCTTTATTAGCATTAGAGTTTAGCTTTGATAATCCATCATCCTTCATAGATGGTGTAAGGTTTTATGGCTAACCAAAAAAAGGGGGGGGGGGGGGGGGTGAATTAGTTATCACGGTTGTGTCTATATTTTTTGGCTCTTCTAGGTTTGATGCAAGATTATGATTCAGCTTAGCTATATCAAAGTATATAAATAGAGAGATAAGAACAAGATAATAGAACACAAGGGTTTACACGATGGCTCGACCTTTTTCACCTACTTCCACCCTCTTCTCCTTCAACTCAACAAGTTGAAGTCCACTTTACTTCAAGTTAGGAGAAACCCTCTCCTACACTTCACAACTCCTTAACAAGGAGTCACTAGTTCCCTGATTACAATGTTTAAGTTGAAACAACTTTAATACATAAAGCAAATCCTCATATATGAAATGATTGTGAGGAATAATGCTTCTTAAAGAGCTAATTGAAAATATGTAAGTTCAATTAAAGCTCTAATCGCGAAACCCCCAAGTTTCTTGAACTAGGGTTTCAGATTTATAAAGATCTCTATGTGTAAATAATATATTAAATTGATTTAGCATATAGAAGGATCAATCTAACAGTAGATATTCACAAGACAACAGATTTGAAGGAATATCACCAAAGATTCTAGCTTTCTCCGAAGATTAAAGAACACAATAGTATGAGCAGGAATTTCACCAAACTTTTATCTCTTTCAATGGAATCAATAATATATCATACAATTGCACTCAAACATCCACCAAAATCACTGTATATAGCGTATTATAGAATCTTAAGCTCTCTAGGGTTTCAGTTCAAACCTGTTTGAATCATACTCGTTGAGATTTGATAGAAGCGACTTAATATAGCTGTAGAGGCAACGATTTTCACAGCAGAAGACCGTTTTGACAAATCCATCACCTCACTCTTCTTCCCATTGGAGAATTGGCAGTCGAGAGAGAGAACAGAGAATAGGTTTCATGGAGGGGGCTAAGGCTTGTTCTGTTCAAATGGCAATCTCTTATTCATAGTGAAACGGCCTCATTTCACTAGAGTGAAGTTAGCTTAGGCTAAGCTTCATGAGCCTTCTAGCAGAATGAGATGCATGGGCCTTCTGACAAACTGAGATGTGCAGGCTGAGCTTTGCAGGCCTATTTCTCATGTGTTCAACAAGTAATTGTCCAATACGTAAGGATCCATCAAACAAAGATTCAGCAGATAAGGTTCCAACAAATAAAGATCCATTTAGCTTGAACTAGCTAGTGAATAGTTTTTCTTGTATTTGCATTAAGCTTGAAGAAACAATTAATATGACTTTATCCTTCACATGTACCTATAAGCACACAATCACCAAGTATCATTTTTCTTTTAATATAAGCACTTATATTTTTGCTCATTAAATCACACAAAAATATTTCTCTTAACTTTATATGTGATGTTTGATAATGGAATGTGGGAAACTGGTTACTTTATAATATCATTACTTGATATTATAATTTGCACACCTTTTACTTCCTTTGGTATTCAATGTATGCACATAAAGATGTTATTATACATTTATAAATAAATTTTTTCTCAAAAAAACACATCAACACATGATTTTCAACAGATGGTTCTTAATATCTTTGTAACCATCATACTTTAAATAGAAAAGGTCTTAGTAAAAGAATCCTTACTACAGTATTCAATGAGACACTATACTTTAATGCCACTACATTTATAAATTTCTTAATAGTGCAAATAATAATTAAATCACTTTCAAGGTGATCCTAAGTTCACTTCCTAATGGGTAGTAAACAAATGTGATTATCATAAATCAATTTATTAGCCTCACTAGTAAGTTCTGCTAGTTTATTTATAAACTTTGTAGAATTTACATTCTTTATTTGTATGGCAAACTTTATGTCTTCCTTTTTACTGCAAAGGTTAGACTCTTTATGAACCTCAATCTAAATTATATTACAATTGACAAAAGGTAACTAAAGATGCTAGTGAATTCCATTAGCATCATAACAACATAGAGCTCACACACACCATCATGCAAACACTTTTGCACATAATACATGAAATGCAATTGTAATGCCCTATAACATAGCACTGGCCATGAGAATATTCCACCATTATAGTCCACCGCTTTCAAGCTACATAGACCACTTTGATCAATTTAAACTCACACATATGCGTACTATGTGCCTTTCCTAATTCTAGCACATAGTCATTTCCTTTAGGTTGATAACCCTGTACCAAAGCCAAAGACATCAACCCTGTACTACATGAGATCAAAATACCATAATGCATCCAAAAATGTGCCGCTTTGGCAGTCATAACACAATTGAATCTTGAAACCCTTTTGTATCGTGGGTTATGGTCTTTATGATACTCACAATACATAATGTGCAATTTAAACTTTATAGACATGGTGCAAGTGTCTTAAATTGCACCTTTAATAGCACTCAATGAATGTTGCATTATATGCATGCTATTAATAATCATTAGTGTAACAACAATTAAAGATGATTATACTTGTACACATGGCCTAACATTTAAATAAAAACTCATACAAGTACTATCCTTTATTTACCCATGAGAATTTTAAAAAAAAATTATTGTCCAAAACAACCTCTCACATGTTGCCAAAGGCTTTGTTGGTAAATTTGGTTCAAATGTAGCTCAGGACATTGTATTGGCTGGTTCATGGCTAAAAAAATTGGTTCACCATCAATGAGACTAGTTCCAAGGTTAATTCTGGATCCCACATATGCATTGGCACATGACCAACACATGACAGTTTAAATGTGCATAAACATCCTCCATATGGGTAGTTGGTTTCAAAAACTTGATTCTAACCCATTTAGGTTGGGTTGACCTACCACTAATTTGGCCTCTGATAATGGCCATTGGTAGATCTGGTGATGCTATAATCACTAATGAGGTTGTTTTAATGATCTAGTACCTCTAGGTACCAAGTTTAGCAAAAAATGAGTATTTTGATACCCATGGACCTAAAAAGAGAAAAATTATTTTTGGTCCCAAAATTCTAACTTTTACATTTGATCTTCACTATTTCCATGCCCTAGATGGAAGCTATTCTTACTCCAATACCAGTTGTTAGACAAATTAGACTCTAAAGAGTCCAAATCCTAGAATCTAGTAGCTCATCTAGGACATGAAATGAACTTAAACTGAAATGAAGTCTGAGTAAAGAACCCCTGTTTTTGACTCCATAATCAACTACAGCTAGTTGGAATCTTCCCTTTCATACTCTCCCTTAGACACTAGCTTGATGAGATAGTGCTTGAAGATCATGGAGAAAGGAGTTTAGGTGTTTTGTAAAAGCCTTTTTAAATGTGTTTTAAAGTGAAGTTGTAGTGTTTATGTGTGTATGTAACTATTGGCCTTTTACTTAAATTTCAATTTTGCCCTTAGTAGGCTTAGATTTCAAAGCTTAATTCCAACACCTCTTAATCCACCAATAACTTATGATCTTCATGATATGCAAATTTTTAGTGTGTATATTCAAAGCTAAAGGAAAGATCTAGCCATTTTTATATGTGTTACACAAATAGGCCTTAATCATTTTAGACTAGGCTACTCACTGGACTAGGTCTCATTCATGCATGCTGGGTCGCATCTAGACCTACTAGGTTGCGCACGTTGGGCTTCATTGGTTCAGGCTTTTATGGGTTGCATTATACAATCCATTTTCCTACAAAATGCTTCAGCATTATTTTTCTAAAAAGAGCCAATGAATAAACAATGATTTTAATTATCTTTTTCTCATCATCAAAATGTTAATATATTCTAATATCATTAAAATATATTCTAACATTCTCCCCTTTTTTGATGATGATAGAATAAAGCATTTTGATATAATGCAAGTAGGTTTTAGCCCTCCAATTTTTAGATTTCCAAGTCCATATATTGATGCATAAAACATGTAAAGTCCAAAGCACATTAATATACAATTAAGAAATATATTCCTTTTAACAAGTCAAATATTTCTCCCCTTATATCAAGTCCAACGTGCATATGACCAATATAATTACAAATATAACATCATGTATTTCTCCTTTTATAACAAATTCCAGGTACATCAAATATATATGATCAACATAGCATCATAGCATATATTTCTTTCCCTTCTTGTTTTATCAACACCAAAATCAGCAAACAATGGACCATAAAGAGATAGATACAACATGGTATTATTGTAGAATTGCAGTTCACAAGGGCTCATTGTTGGAAAATAGGATTTTGTTGTGACTAAAAATATTTTTAGTAAATATCAATTCTTAAAATATGTCTTTATATGTGCAAAAAGAAAAATTATAAGAAGTAAAAGGTGTACAAATTATAATATCAATTAATGATATTATAAAGTAACTGGGTTCCTACATTTCTTTATAAAACATATTCTTAAAGCTCTTGTTACATTTATTCAAATATTTGATCATTTTGAATATTTCCTTAAGAAATATAATATATTTGAATAGATTTTATTTTAGGAATTTGATACTTGGTTTGATGTAATTGTAGGAACATGAGGGACATTAACTCTATCTTGATATAAGTTCAAAGTCAAATATATGTAATACACCAAAATATGAACTTTGTATAAGATCATATTTTTGGACCTTGTTGATATTGGACCGTATATATTTGCTAGATATTTCATCACTGGACTGGACCCTTGCTGTTGGACTGAGACGATATGGTTCGGCCCAAGATCGCGTCAGCCTGATCCCGCTCCTTGTTACGGTGTCGTCTTGACCATCAGTGGAATTTCCTTGTTACGGTGCCGTCTTGACCATAAGTGGAGGCTCCTTGTTACGGTGTCGTCTTGACCATCGATGAAGTCTTTTGGCCATGACGTTGTCTCACTTAAGGAAGCAAATAAGAGGCTTCTATCCTTTAACAAGTTTGCCCTAGCTGCTAGCCACTTCACTCGTCCCCGATGTTGTCTCTGTTTCTCTCAAATGCCGAAACCTCAACAGGAGGATTCTGGAGAAGACAGGTTGTCAGAATGGTCGGATCTTAGTTTTGAAGGCTGATATGAGGTTGATTTGATAGATAGCCTACTATTCCTAACGGGAAGAGGGCTATGGTTCAGGTTTGATTCGAAAAGGCCCTAGATCTGCTTCTATTTAAGGGAGATGTGTGCGTGAAGATTTTCTCTTGATGATTTACATCTATTTGAAGTGTTCTCTTTGTGAAGAAAGTCTATTAAGTTCACTTACTATTTGATTCGAGTTTGCTAATCTCTCGGTGATTCACAAGGGTTCGGTGATATTCGATTATCAGTTTTGATCTTCGATTATATATTCAATCATAGCTTGTATAACATTATTTATGTGCTTATTTCACTTATAAACATTTTCTGCACATAAATTTTGAGGAAAACCTGAAACCCTAATTTCTTCAAATTGGGAATTTCGTGATAAGAGCTCTGTACCTTGATATATATGTTTAAATAGCTCCTCTGATTAGCAATATCCCATAAACTAACACATTATTTAGGGATTTGCTACTGTATATGATCTTTTGCTCATAATTTGTATTCGGACTTGATAATTCCTTTAATAAGGAATTATTTGGATTAGGGAGAACGTAATCTCCTAATCAGGTTGAGTAAAGGTGACTTCAATCGGTTGGATTGAAGGAGAAGAGGGTGGACGTAGGACTCTAAGATAGAGTGCCAAACCACCGTGGTAAATTGGGTGTTGATTCTCTTACTCTTTACTTGCTTAAATAATTCTGTTTGATTCCTTATTATCATATAAATTGTTGAATTAATTGATTAAATTTTTTATATAAACAAAAGCATAATTTTCGATACAAGAACAATTCAACCCCCCCTTCTTGTTAAGCCATAAAACCCAACACTCATAGCTCCCCCTCAAGGATAGCTTCATTGTAAAATATTCCAACTAGTCACAAGACAAAGGAAGTAGGATCATATACATGAAGAATAACCAATGTTCACCATAACTTTCATCATAACAATTGTTGTTTTGTGTCTACATTGAGATGTAGCTGCATGTTAGCATTAAAATATCTCCCCCATATAGCCATAATGACAGTACACTATCTCAACACATATCATATTCTCTTTCACATTCATATCATTGTATAAACCAACATATATGTGAAATACGTAGAGATTTGCAACAAAGTATATGATAACAAAAATGTGCACACAACAAACTTATTATGATAATAACACCATATTTGCAAATATTAGATTGTACAATAGCACTATATTTGCAACATTCAAATTCCCCAGCAGAAGAGAAGAGATATAGAACTTATAGGACATGTGTTGTATCAGCAAGCAACAAAAATTGAAAAGATTATACCAAATATGATGAATCAAGAGCTCCCCCTGAGTAGCAATGCCTACCATTATTGTAGAGTAGAGTTTACAATAGAGTGTGGAGTTTTGCAGTGGAATACCAAGATAAACTCCTCTTCAAACGAGGAAGGTCCCCTTCTTGTTACAAGAAAGGGAATGTTGATTGACAATGAAGGCTACTTCAATCATGAGAATGATGAAAATCACATATATGCCAATACATTTATGTAGTGATGTAGATTTACCAAAAATTGAACCTATAAATCATCTACATTACACATTCTTAGTTCTCTTCATAGATAACAAAACCTTTCTTTATCAAAAGGTTTAGTAAAGATGCTAGCAATTTGATGAAGAGTGCTAACATATTCTATGGTGATAGTCTCCTTAAGAGCATGATCCCTTATGAAATGATGTCTAATCTTTATATGCTTAGTGCAAAAGTGCTAAACATGATTTTTTGTCAGTATAATAGCACTTGTGTTATCACACTTTAAAGGAATAGAACTTTCAAATGAATTAAAATCAACACGTTGATTTTTCATCCAAAAAACTTGTGCATAACAACTACCCCAAGGCAATATATTCAGCTTCGGTAGTAGAAATAGCAACACTTTGTTGCTTCTTGGAAAACCATGAAAGTAACATATTTCATAGGAATTGACATGTTCTACTAGTACTTTTACAATCAATTTTATAGCCAACATAATCCACATCACAATATGCATGCAAATGAAAAGATGACTTTCTAGGATACCATATACCTAATTGAGATGTGTGTTTGAGATATCTAAAGATTTTATTGACAATAACAAGATGACTCTCCTTAGGATCAGCTTAATAACATGCACAAATACACACACTAAAAAGAATATCAGGTTGGGAAGCAATGAGGTATAACAATGATCCTATCATGCTTCTATAAGACTTTTGATCAATGGAAGTACCTTCTGGATCAACATCTATATGGGTAGAAGTACCCATAGGAGTGTCTATTTCTTTAACTTGGTCAAAATTGAACTTCTTAAGGAGTTTATATGTAAATTTACTTTGAGAGATAAAAATACCATGTGTTGTTTACTTGATTTGCAATCCTAGAAAATAACTAAGTTCTCCCATCATGCTCATTCCAAATTCTTTCTTCATAAGTTTAACAAATTTAGTACACAAAGATGGATTAGATGAACCAAAAATGATGTCATCTACATATATTTGAACTAATAGAATGTCATAATCATGTGACTTGGTGAATAAAGTAATGTTTACAGCACCCTTTTTGAAGTTATTTTCCACTAAATATATACTTAAATGATCATACCAATCTCTTGGAGCTTCTTTCAAACCTTATATTGCCTTAGTAAGTTTAAAACATGATTTGGAAACAAAGGATCTTCAAAATTAGGAGGTTGTTCAACATATACTTCCTCATTTATGAAACCATTCAAAAATGCACTTTTATATCCATTTAAAATAATTTAAAATTCTTATATGTATAAGCTAAGAGCATGTGAATTGATTCCAATCTAGCTACAATTGCATAAGTCTCATCATAATCTATACCTTTTTCTTAGGTATATCCTTGTGCAACAAGTCTAGCCTTATTTCTAATTATTGTTCCATGTTCATCTATTTTATTTCTATACACCCATTTTTTTCCAATAATGGTTTTACTTTCTAGTCTAAGGGTTAATTCCTAAACTTTACTTCTTTGAAACTAATTTAGCTCTTCTTGCATGGCAATAATCAAATTACTATCAAGTAATACTTCTTTAATGTTCCTAGGTTCTTCTTGTGATAAGAATACAGTAAATGCATAAATATTATAGGTTGAGGAACATGTACTCACCTTATCCAAGGTATTTCCAATGGTATTACTAGGAATTACCTCATTTTGTACCGTTGGATAGGTGGGATCTCTTTCCATATGTGTTAACTACTCTTTCCTTTCATCTTGTGTGATAATAACACTGGAAGAGTTGTTATTTGGAGCTTCTAACAATGGTACAAATTCTGAATCTTTATTTATGCTGGGAGGATTACTTTGTGAAGCTTCTAGTAGTTGTACAAGCACTAGATCTTCATCTCACAAGTAATCATCTTTTCCCTTGCTTGGGAGTTAATAGTTTCATAAAAAATTACATGTACTAATTCCTCAACAACTAATGTTCTTCTATTTAGCACTCTAAATGCTTTGCTACTACTGAAGTATCTTAGAAAAGTTCCTTCATCACTTTTAAAATCAAATTTATCCAATTTGTTTTTCCATTATTATGCACAAAACACTTGCAACCAAATATGTGAAAATATGCTACATTTGGTCTTTTTCCATAAAATAGTTCATATGGAATTTTCTCTAATATAGATCTAATTAAAACTCTATTTGAGACATAACATGCAGTATTTACAGCTTCACCCCATAAATACATAGGTAAATTATTTTCACACAACGTAGTTCTACCTAATTCTTGTAGTGTTCTATTCTTTCTTTCCATTACACCATTTTGTTGTAGTGTTCTTGGTGTAGAAAAACTATGCTCAATTCCATTTTTAGTACGAAAATCTTCAAACTCATGATTTTTGAATTCTATTCCATTATCAATATGAATGCATTTGATTTTATACTTTTTCTCATTTTGCACCTTTTTACAAAAGTTTTCAAACATGTGAAAGGTTTCACTTTTATGTGTAATGCCAAATGTCCATGTAAATCTAGAATAATTATCAACAATTACAAACACATAATACTTACCTCCAAGGCTTGCTATCCGCATAGGTCCAAAGAGATCCATATGTATTAATTCAATTGGTTTTGTGGTTGTAACTATATCTTTTGAACTAAGACTAGTCTTTGCATGTTTTTCTTTAATACACGCATTACACACCACATTTTTATCACATTTCAATTCTTGCAGCCTTCTTACTAAGTCCTTTTTATACAATTTCACAAGCTGTTTCACATTGATATGAGCCAACCTCTTATGCCATAATCAACTACTATTTTCCAAATTTACTGCGAAGCATATTTCTTTATTTTTGAAATGTGTTGATCTAAAACATATATATTTCTTAGTCTTCTTTTTATTTCTACTAGATATTTTGCATAAATTAAATCTAAACTTTACTTTATAATCCTTATCACATAGTTGACTAACTCTTATGAGATTATGTTTCAATCCTTCTACAAACAAAATATCACCAATTATAAAAGATGAGGATGAGTTACCTACTATCCCTATACCTTTTATCAACAAGAGGAGTCATCTCCAAGGGATATGTTTGGTGAATTTTAGATGCAAGTGAACATGTCGAACAAGTAATATAATGATAAAAAAGATATCGTCCCACAGAGATTGGTGATTATTAGACCAACTAATTACTAATGGTGAATAACTTCTAGAATTTATTTAATAAATCCAATGATAGATGATAGATTAACTAACTAAATATAAGAAAACTTAATGAAAGAAATATGTCAGAGCATATGATTTCACCATAACTACTAGATATAAACGTTGATTATTTATGCTTGCAAGAGTGATAATACTTATGTGATGGCGGAATCTCCTAATTTATTCACTATCCTATGTCTAGGTATAACAAACCTATTTAGCTCATTAATTCGCTATATCTCTATATATGAATTGAAATAAACCAAATGCATTAGAATCTATGAATATTCCCAATTTACACCGAAAGCCACAAACAATATGGTATATGTCTATCCATATTTAATTCATGGTTACACATTGCTAGAACTAAGTGCATATCATCTCCTGTCAGTCTCAAACATGCAAATCATATCATTTAAGAGGTAGCTAATCATTTAAAAGCATTAAACACAGTAATATGCAACTTCACACAAACAAAATATCTTGCAAAACATAACAATCATAAGATTCATACCATCATAATTAGGTTACATCATAGCTCTAACAAAAATAAACTAAAACATAATAAATTACTAACGAGGAACAATAGTAAGAATTAAACAAGGCATCTTAAGTCCAAGAACAAGAAGTCTATCACCCTTTTTATCTTCTTTTCTAGAAAACCTTGAATTCCTGGCTTCTCTCTTGAGTTGTGTTGAATTTCCTCCTCCCCTCCTCTTTCGCTTCTTCTCTTCTCTTAGATAGAGTTTTGGGTTTAGACCTTATCCCAGTAGAAGTCGATTTTGGATACCTAAAACAATTGGGTTTTGAACTTCTAAATTAATTGGGATTTGAATTCCTAACATGACTAGGTTTTCTATTTATTTAGAAAACTCAACAACAATAGAAAATCTAATAACAATCATCCAAAGCCCAAGCCCATCTTAACTCTCTTGATCTTGATAAGATTTTGCCACATAATAAGTATCAGGTTCTCCATGTTCATCCTTTTTCTCTATGCCTCATGCTACATAAACAAGACAAATTTAGGTAAATAAAGAGGAATTCAAATGTTTTCTCATAATTATTAAAGTTATTTATTGCCTAAAATAGATAAAATAACTCTATAAAAATAGAGTTATTAGGATACCATTCTTTCATGTCTTAAGGCAATAGTCAAAAACAACTTAGGATTTTGTTTAGAGCATTTGCTATCCAAAATCCATATTTCTTTGTTGTAATCTATTTCCTCCATTGATTTCAAACCCTACAGACAAAAAAAAATCTTTTATTTTGCTAGTACCCACTTTTCTTTGGGTCTGTGAGTGTTAGGGATCATTATGGCTTTTGGAACCCATATTCTTTTAACCCTAAAGCTTCTACTAGCCTTCAATGGACATTTATTAATGGAATGACCAACACATTTTACAATATGTGCATTTATCATGAAAAGAAGTCATGCAGTTTTTCTTTTCAAATAATCTAGTAAAAGGTTTTGCATTTTCATTTGATCTATAACCTATACTAGCCTTATCATGCCTTGTTATGATTGTAATATCTTTTCAAGCATTGCACTACCATTACCAACTTTGTTCAATAAACATGTTGAGCTATCTAGTTTGTTTTCAAGCTTTTTTCTTAAGCATTCATCATTGGATAGTTTTTTAGTTAAAGAATCAATTTCATTCTTCATATGCTCATGCTTTTCATCCAAATCAGAACACATACACATGTTATCATTCATTTCAGATTTATTTCCATAAGATAAAATTGTTTCTTTAAGCTCTTTGATTTCAAGTTTCATGCTTGAATTTTCACTAATAATTAGCTCATGTTGTTTCTTCATTTTTTTTCATATTCTTCAACACCAAACTTGATTTCTTTAGTTGACATTCAAGTTCATTCTTTTTAGATTGCATGCTAGACAAATTTTCTTTTAATACTTTGTTTTCATATTCTAACTCATGTAATCTATCAACCACTTTATTGAATATATCATTTAACACATTAAATAAAGCACAATCTTGACACTTGTTAGATGTACTTATCTCATGGTCATCATAACTCTCCATTGCCATGAAGCATTGAAAGTTTCTTTCCTCCTCTTCTTCATTAGAGGATGAGTTGTCTTCATCCCAAATAGGCATTGATTCACTCTTTTTGGCATACCTTTCTACTCCCATGCAGCATACGTTTGTTGTCTCTACTACTTCTTCATCCGAATATGAGTCATCATCCCAAATAGCTACCAAAGCTTTCTTTTTAAACTTTCTATCTTTCTTTACCTTCAAAGTTGGGCAGTTTGCCCTTATATGACTTGGTTTCCTACACTCAAAGCAAAGATCATTAGTAGACCTAGTTACATTTTTACCTTTTGCTTTGTAGAACTTCCTTATTTTTCGAGCAAGCAAGGCAACATCCTCATCAAATTAGAATTATCATTATCATTATCATTTACAATAATCTTAAAAGTAATATTTTTATCTACTTTCTTAGACTTTTCTTTATCATTAATTTGAAGATCATATGTTAATAGAGATCCTAGCAATTCATCTAGCTTCATTGTATTCAAATTATTGGTTTTTTCTATGGCAATTCTTTCAGCATCCCAATTCTCATCCAAACATGCTAAATTTTTTTGACTGATTTCTTATTTGGATAGATCTCTCCTAGCAATGTAAGTTTAGTAACAATATCAGAAAATCTAGTAAACATATCATAAATACTTTTACCTAGTTTCATCATAAACAATTCATAGTTATGAACTAACATGTCAATCTTAGAGTCTTTAATTTTTTTCAGTTCCTTCATGCAAGACTTCTAATTTATCCCAAAGCTCTTTTGCAGTTTGACAAGTAGAGATTTTATATGGTAGCCATTCTGGTTGCTATGCAAGTCTCACTAATATCTAACTTAATATGGTTAGAACACAAATAGCTCAGCTCCGATGCCACTTATTGGATCCTATAGCAACCTAAGAGGGGGGGGGGGGGGGTGATGAATTAGGTTTATCAAAAATTCTTTTGTCTTTTTCATTTTCCTATGTAAAGTAATCAAGGTAGCAAGTAAAGTTATCACACAAGACAAAGATGCAAATTTTTGGTAGGTGGTTCGACCTAAGCCACCTTGGCACCTACTCCACCCACTCTAGCAACAACCTGCTAGACTCACTCTCCAATCAATTAACAAATTCATTACAAGGGAGAACTACTCCCCCAATCCCAATTACAAATGCTCTCCCCAAGAATTTCAACAATAAACTGAATTTAAGTTCAAAAGCTTTAAACAAGTGCTAAAAACTTAATACAAAATGGTATGGACAAAAGCCTCAAATTCACATGAACCCTAAAGCTCAAATAAGATATAAGTTAAAGAGTAATATGATTTTCTAACAACTGTATCAAAGCAATAATGAGCTTAGATTAGAATCACCAAAACGAAAAACCAATTTCGTTAGCTTGAATAGCTTGAGAAAGAAGTATAAGTTGCTTGAAAAATGCTTGCTTTCTTTCTAATTTTTGGCCAACCTAATAACAATGTGTATGTAGCTTTTAAATAGCCTCAAAGTAACTGACCTCTCACTTCCAAAGAGCTGTTTTGACATCTTTGAACCACATCACTTCTTCTTCCCATTAGAAGCTACCTCTTTCCTCTTCTCTATCCATTTCGAGCTGTTAAGAGAGAAGGGAGGTAGGGCTGGTCATTCTGTCTTAATTCCATTCAAAATCATGCTCCAGAACTCCATCCTTTCATTCAGATTTTAAGTTACTAATTCAGAGCTTCACATACTAAAAAATGGGTTAGGTCTCTCTTGAATCCTCCTCAATCCTTTTCAATCTTGAAGTAAATCTTTGTGGGTGCTTCACAAATTGATAGAACAACTTCTTCCTTACAAGAGCCCTATGATTCCAGCTTTAGAAACTTTCTAATCTACTTTCAATTTCTCTTTTAAGCAATTAGATCACAAACTGCGAATAACACTTTAATCTTTTCAAATTAATCTTCTTTGAGTAATGGGGTGTTGATCTTTCTTCATAGATTTGTTCTACTTTTTGATAGCTTTCAAACGAGCCTTTTTTGACTTCAACAATGTTGTTATCGATAGGCGATTTAAGCTTTAGGTGGCGGAGTCAAACAATAAGTCAAACTACTTCATGGGTTACTGGGTTAAGCTAGGTCGAGCTGGGTCGAGTGCACACTTGCAGGTAATGCGCTTCTATCAGGTCATGCATGTGGGCAAACTTCATGGGTCACAAACTCATAAATTGGATCTAGGTCATGAACACAAGTCATAGGCATGGGTCAAGAATGTGAGCATGGGTCGTGCATTCTAGATAGGGTCACTTAATCACTTTTAACTAGGTTATGCACTAGACTGGGTCTCATTCGCACAGGTTGGGTCGTGTCTAGACTTGCTGGGTTACGAATGCTGGGCTTTGCTAGTTTAGTCTTCTGCAAGTTGCATTAAATAATCCATTTTCTTGCAAAATGCTTTAGCATTATTTTTCTAATAAAAGGCAATTAATAAACAATGATTTTAATTATCTTTTTCTCATCATCAAAATATTAATATATTCTAATGTCATTGAAATATATTCCAACATAATATATCTTTATCAATCAAACCAATTGCAAAACCATAAGTTTAAAAGCATATTAAATTTAATAATCCCATTGATATAAACCCACATTAGTAAGCCTATTAAAAATATGCCAACATTCCAAACTCACCTAAATCTCCAAACTATTTTAACAATTGATCACCATAAGTAAGATGGGTTAAGACACCAAGGATTGAAGGGATTTTACCATGTCTAATAGGTTACATGTTTAATGGTCCAAGCATGTAACAACGTGGTATCAAAGCTCAATGACCTAGAAATGGCTGAAGAAAGGTTGGAACAATTGGAAATAGAGTTGAACCACCATGATGGCAACATCAATTGAAAGATTGGTGAGTTTTTTTTATCTAATATTCAATGGCTATTCATTCAAGTAATAGTAATAGCCTAAATACTTCAAACCTTAACTTAGAGCCAAAGAAGGAAGTGAATAATTGGGTAGAAGCAAATGGAGGCCATAGGGGAAAATCTAAGGGAAGCTTGGCATGGTGCTCTAGTTTAATAAGTATGGACTTCCCATGCTATGAAGGAGTGCAAAGGTTGTCAAACTAGGTTTGTTAGGCAAACTAGTTCTTCAAGTTTAAGGACATTTTAGAAGAAGAGAAGGTTAAAATGATTGCATGGAACATGGAGAGTGATGCACAAATCTGGTATCAGTTGATGAAGAAGGAGTTTGTGAACCAAGAGTTGTCATGGACTAAATGCAACTAAACCAAAGAACTATGAGTGCAATTTAGACTAACCCACTAACAAAACTCCTCTAGGGATGTTATAAGCCTAATTGTTTCCACTTATTTTACTTAAGTTGGTTCATTCCCCTTCTGTTTGTGAGAAAAGAATGGATAGCAATTACCTCATTTAAGCATTTCTATGCAAGGAAAAGGGATCTTAATAGTTTCAATTGAGGGAAACCACAACCTCAGTTGTTCTTCTCCATTCTAGAATAAAATCCCTAAATTTCAACCATCCCTAATTTCAATTCCATCAACCCCCATGGCAAGGATTCACATGGTTCACACATGTACAGTTTTTGTGGGTCAGATTTAAACTAAAATTATAGCCCAATAATAACCAGCACTATAATCAAACCAACACAAAGTCCTACTATAATAACTAATAACATGGGTTGCATAATCCATAGGCTAGTAAGTCTTAGGGCCTCTCATGGGTCTATAGCATTCCCCATTCCTTAAGAGGGAATTTCTCCTCAAGTTTCAAGACTGAAAGTCTCATTTTTCTTCCACCTTGCCCTATCAAGTATAGATTGTAGTTTGGGAAGTAGTTTGTGTCCTTGTGCCACAAACTCAAGCGCATGTCATAGTTTATCTTGTTGTTAAGGTTGAAGTGACAAATTAAAGCCTCCAACCAAGCAAGCCAATGAAAACTCTTAGGCCCAATACACCATCTAGACAAACTAATCACAAAATCACCAACCCTAATAATGGAAACAAACATGGTTGATCTAAAAGCTCCATCTTTGCCATTGGTTGCTAATGTATCTCTTGCAACATCTAAAGTATTTGTGTTTGCACTTCTTTAATGATTATACCAACTAAAACTTAGGAATTATGAGATATTCCAAGCAAGTTGATGTACATAACTTCCTTTCATCCTCTCACATCACCTCCATGTTTTTTTGTGAAGGCAAAAGAAAGTAGAACACTAAACATAAGAGCATTCTTGCTTGATTACAATTCAAACTAATAAAACAATGCATATTTTCCAAGATCTTGTATATTTCTTCTGTTCTGTGATGTGATTTATCCATAGAATAAAATTAATAAACTTGGCTATCAACCTCAAACCAACTACAACCTAGAGTTTTATAGGAATTTTGCTCCTCTAACATCTTTCTCATTTTCAAACTTCATTCCACTTTCCCAACTCCCTATGTAAATTTGCTAGCATTATGCTACAACCACTGTCATTTAGGCCAATCTCTAACATGGATTAACTAATTAAATTTAAAAGAATTAGATAGACAAAACATGTTAGAGTGTCCAATTTCACCCAACTACTAGCTACTAATGTTGATCATTTATAGTTGTGAGATTGATTCTACTCATGTGATGGTGGAACTTCCTAATTTATTTACTATTCTATGTCTATGTATAGCAAACCTACTTAGCTCATTAACTCACTATATCTCTATATGGAGATTGAAATGAATTAAGTGCATTAAGATTTATGAATATTCTAGTTTACACCTAAAACCACACAAACCATATGGTATATGTTTATCCATATTAATTTATGATTACATATTACATGAAACAACTGTATGTCATTTCTTGTTGGTCTCTAACATGCAAATCAAATCATCTAAATGGTAGCTAATCACTTAAACACATTACACAAAGTAATATGCAACTTCACATAAACAAAATATCTTACAAAACATCATAATCATAACATTCATACCATCATAATTAAATTACATCGTAGCTCTAACAAACTATACCAAAACATCATATATACATAGACTAAAGCAGTACAAGAAATTGAAAAGCATTCTATAAATTAAAAACACTAAAGCTATTACCAAAATGTCTTTAAATCATAGAAACATTGCACAAATCTACACATCAAACGAAGTGAAAGAAGTTGTCTAAAAAAGAGGGAAGAAATCGAGCTAACACACGTTGTCACGTGCCACTACCACACACTCTCGTGCACCACTGCCACGCCACCATGCACCGCCATTCTTCTTGCGCAAAAACTATTGGAAAGCTCCACAAAGTACTTGGATTTGCCCTTAGCCTACTGGAATTAGAGAAAACAAATGAAATCTAGAATATTATGGTATGGGATCTCACCCATCATTGAAAAATATCACAAATCCACTGAAAACTCACTAGAAACTCGCTGTAGACAAACCCATAACCTAGATCTATCAAGAAATTGGGCAGATCTGCTCGAGATGTGCTAGAAAGTATTCCAGACAGCATTCAGACAATGTTGGACTATTTTCTCGCCATAAATGCAGCTTCTCGCCAAAAAAGATAACTTCTAGCCAAAGAAGAATGTTGGGTTGTCTTTCGCGTAACCACTCATTCTTCCCAGCCTCACGTCACACGGCCTTTCTCTGCCTCTCTTATCTTTTCTCTCTCTTCTCTAGTTTCTCACGCTTGCCACACGATAATGCCTCACTCCTTTTTCTTCTTTTGCCACACAACTTGACAATTTCATTTTTTATTTCCTTTTCTATTTTCTTCTTGAATGGCCCACTTGACAATTTCCTTTTTCTTTTCACTTTCCTCTATTTGTTCCTTTGTTCTTTCTTATGGTTTGTTGCTTATTTTCTTCCTTTTTCTTTTGTTTTATGTTTGCTGCATGAATCAACAAAACTTGCGTAAACACAGAAAAATACAAATATAATTTAACAAATACTATATTATATATTACCTAAAATAGTTACAATAACCCTATATAAAATAAAGTTATCATTAAGCTTGTCAAACTTACATAGGAACTTCATCTTTGGCTTGACTGCATTTGCACATTGCATCATTGCCTCCCAAAGTGTTGGTTGCACTCTTGCTTTGGCCATGGAAAGCAAGAGAATTGATCATGGAATTCCAAGCCTTTTTTAGGTTCTCACACTTCCTATATAGATCTAGTAAAATATCTTGATCAATTCTATTTTTGTAAATATAACCATGAATCCATCCACTAGGTTAAGTATTGTGTTAGTGGTACACTTTAGGAACTATGGCCTACCTTTTCAATTTCATGACTTCTAAATATCTCTAATAGGTAACAATATTTTAAACCTTCTTAAAGAGTCCCATTTCCTCAAGTAAGATTTTTGGAATGTCTTCTAAAAGAATTGTAGGAGCTCTATAAAAATAATTTTGAAATTCTTTAACATGTTCTAGTATAAACAATCTATCTTTTCTTAGCTACCCTAAATTTTTCAATTGATAATTTCTTCTTCATCCTCTCAAGTTTTGATGATCTTAGATCCATTTCCAATGCTTTGAACTTTTTTGGTTGCATGTATGTTGCAAACCATAGTTGCATAAAAGTAAAATTGGATGATCCCCAATATTCAACACCACAACAAAAGTTATGATAGCTAATGATTTCCTCAATCATCTATTTCCAATCTTGATGTTCTTGTATTGGCTCAAGATCAAATTCAACCTCCTAAGCTAACTCTACCATTTGTATATCCTTGGTACATAGTGTTGCTAAATCAACACTAATAAAACAATGAGTGTACTTTGCAATCCTTTTCATATGAGACTTATACTTCGTTAGACCCAATAAAAAGATGTTTTAAGCAATATCAAATGTTAATAGATAGCATAGAACCATTCATCTTTATAACACTATGGAAATGTGATTATTTCCCTTCTTTATATTACATGTGCATGGAATGGAAGTATTTTCTATGGCATATGATTGAGGTTTAAATTTAAATTTGTGAACCATTGCACTTTGATCTCCAAAAGCAAGAAGCCAAGACCTGCCATTGGAATGTAATCCTCATCTACAAGACTAAACACATAGGGATTATTTGTGATAAATTTTTCTATAATGATACTTTAATCAACAATTGGCATTTTCAACTAGATCTCCCTCAAAAGTGAGGTTGTATATTTCCACTAGCATTGTTAAAGATGTTTTTCAATCAAATAATCATTATAGGCACAAGCATTTCTAAAGTTTTCCAGAAAAAAGAGAGAATCTTGATTGTGATTGTATTGCTTACTACTAGAAATGATCTCTAAGATGATACAAGGCTTAGGCAAATGAAGTCTTATATTAATTCTATGAGATTCCTTATGCTCATTAAATAAGATGACTTGCAAAAAGCACTTTGAACAAAGTCGGGAACACCTATAACATAAAGCTAGCTCACTTTCCCTTTAATCAGAGTTGTTAGGCTAACATAAGCACATATAGTGTTTGAAATCATATATTGGTCATGCTTCAAACTCAATAGTTGAATTTTACAAAATAGAACTAAAGCCTCCTCATAAAGACCATTTTGCACATACCTTGCCAATAATAGAACTCCAGGTAACAATACTCCTCTCGAGCGTTTCATAAAAAACTTTATGGGCATAGTTGATGCAATTGATGTAGTTTGTATCCTTTAACCTCTTGCCCTTAATCATACTTTTACCTTTGCAAAAGTGCAGGTATTTCTCCATGGTGTCGAGGGGAAATTTTTTCATCTCCCTATTTTCTTATTCGTTCTAATTTTCTAATGAAAGGTTGAGTAGGATTTCAGGCCACACTTGGTGTTTTTTTAATGGTCAATTGAGGTGAGTGAAAAAAGATTTGGAGTGCAAATAGCTGGATTTATTTTCCTTTGGCCTCTTTGTCAAGACGACCCTGGTGTTGTCAATGACATCAATGATAATGATGATGGAAACGTGTGGCCATTTTGGTGGGCCAATGTTAGGACTAAAGCCCTTGTAACCCCACAATTAAGGAACACAAGGAATCCTATATGGAATAATACCTCATTTATTGACTTAATTCAATAAAAGAGCACAATATTTAAAAGCCAATAATCCAAAATCAATCCCACCAATGAATACTACTCAAAAGTATGAATTACAAGACTATTGTTAAACTACTCCTATGAAAGCAATAAGAATATTAGGGCTAAGGTTAAGGAACTACTAAGAGAAAATAAGGAATTCTCTAATGGCATGCCTTTACTAAAGATTGAGAATGCCTTATATAAGCATATTGGAAATCTTACTTTAACCCACACTAAACCTCTCTAAAAACTATATCTTATCTTATCTAAAAATTGTATCTTAACTTAGGTCATCTAGAAGCTTAGTCCTAACAAACAATTAACTTCACTCATTTATATTCTAGACCAAATTCATTTGAAGAATTGACAAATATTATCAATTTTTCAATACTTTGGGGCATTAATTGTTTCTCTAGCCATAAATTCCGAAACTGAACATTTTTGGTTGGACACTAGTTAGAGAAGTTTAGTGATAGCTTGCTTTCCTTCTTCATTGGTTTCAAAAACGGAAATGGTGCAATGTTAGGGGCTTATAGGGGCCTATGTCAGGCTCCAGTTTATAGGGCTCAAGTTGATATGATATTCAAATGAAATGTGTTAAGATTGACCATTACACCTAAATCTTTTGGCTCAATGGTTAAGGCATGTGACAAATGGTATCAGAGCTAGCTTCACCTCTTAATTTCAAACAATGGAGGTTGAGGATGATAGTCAAATGAAATGCGTTGATATAACCATTAAGCCTAGGTCTTTTGGCTTAATGGTAGAGACATGTGACATGCAAATGGAGTCCATTTAACAATTTAAAGGTGGTTGAATACCAACAAAAATCTTTTAGCTTTCCAATTGTTGTAGTTTTACTTTCTAGCATTGTCTTTAACCTCTTTGGCCATTTCTTCTTTGGTCAATTTGGCTGACTTTGTAGCTAGAACTTCAACAAATTTGACCTCCATTTTCTCTTTCAATTGTCACTTTTTTTGCCTTACTTTGCACAATGCAATAAATAAGTTTTTTGTAAGACTCATGCCAAGCCTCCATAGTCTCCATTAACCTCCTATGTATTTCAACCCAATCAAATACAAGATTTCCTCTTTGATACCAAATGTTATGAACCTAATTTTCATCAAATTGCTATGGCTTAAATTGGTTCATTTCCTTGTTGCTTGTAAAAGAAAGCATAGATAGAAATCACCATACTTAACCTTTTCTATGGAAGGAAACAAGACTCATTGGTTTCAATTGAGGAAAACCATGACATCATGAATTCTTCTTCTCCATTCTAGAATTAAATCCCTAAATTACAACCAGCCTTCATTTCAGTCCCATCAACCCCTATGGCAAAGGTTCACATGGTTCACATGTATAATTTTTATGGAGTAGTTCTAAACAAAAATTATAGCCCAATAATTGTTGGGTTTTATGGCTTAACAAGAAGGGGGGTTGAATTGATTAAGCCAAGAATCAGTTATGATTTTTCATTTCTAAAAGAAGTCTAGGTGTTTATACAATTCACATAGATATAATAGAGAGGAAACAGCAAGCTAACAACATAAAGACTAGTTTCATAACAATATATCAGACTTACAAATAAGGAAACAAATTAACACCAAGTTGATGAATAAATAGATATTAGTAATCAACAAGTTAGCTTTAAGCAAATAAAAGGAAGAGAGAAAAACACCAGATTTACCACGATGGTTCAGCACTCAACCCTTGAGCCCTACATCCACCCTATTCTCCTTCAATCAAACCGATTGAAGTCTCCTTTACCCAAACCAGATTAGGAGAAAACATTCTCCCTAATCTAAGCAATTCCCTCTCAAGGAATTCTTAAGCATAGTTATAAAATATGATCAAAAGATTATGTTCAAATACAATCCATAAATAATATGAAATTTTATGGGATATTATAAACTAAAGGAGCTATTAAGGTAGGATAGTATAGTTCAAAGCTCTTATTACAAAATCCCTAAATTACAACAAATTAGGGTTTCGGATTCCTTGCAATGTTTATGTGCAATACATATTTTTAATGTAATTAGCACATAAGATCATACAAGATACAATAGATGATAAAATCGGATAATAAACTATTTAATCACAATATCATCGTAGCCTTGTATTTCACCGAAAGTGAACGAGATTAAGAGATTAATCATATGAGCTCAAAGAATGATTCTTCAACCAAAGAGAACTTCAGATACTTGTAAATGTCAAACCTTTCTCCATAGATTAGCTCTTCTTAAATAGAAAAAGTAGAGCTAGGGTTTCAAATGCTCAAACCTCAAATGTAGCCTTCTTCCCGTTAGAACAATAAATCACCCTTCAAATCAGCTTCACATCTTCACTCTTAATCACAAATCTAACCATTCTAACATCGGTTTACTCGAGAATCCTTCTGTTGAGGACTCGATCACCAACGGCGCTGCTTCTCCCTCCCTTTCTTTCTCAGTTGCCTTTTGTTCATAATAGGGAGTTAGGGCATCGTGACCATGCAAGTAGCTTAAGAGAAAAGTTGTTTAAATGAAACGGTAAGTTTCATTCTAGTGATACAAACTAGGCTGATCCAATTGATAAGTTGTGACATTATAAGTGGGCTGTGAGCCTTTTTTAATAGGAGGGCCAAGAGAAAATATGATGAGCAAGTCAAGAGCAAATATGATGAGTAAGCTGAGAGTAAATATGATGAGCAGGTCGAGAGCAAATATGATGAGCAAGCCGAGAGCAAATATAATGAGTAGGCCGAGAGTAAATATGATAAGCAAGCCGAGAACAAATATGATGAGCAGTCCGAGAGCAAATAGATCATAAGTTCTTGGTAGAACCATAGTTTGCTCTAATAACCTCTTAGTAAATTAGTCTTGATTCAGTAAAATAGTTTTGCTAGAGTCAATTACTTCATACTGTTCAGTGAAATTCTAATGTAAGTGAACATGTCGAACAAGTAATATAATGATAAGAAAGATATCGTCCCACAGAGATTGGTGATTACTAGACCAACTAATTACTAACGGTGAACAACTCCTAGAATTTATCTAACAAATCCAAATGATAGATGATAGATTAACTAATTAAATGTAAGAAAACTAAATACACAAAATATGTTAGAGCATATGATTTCACCATAATTACTAGGTATTAATATTGATTATGTATGCTTACAAGAGGGATAATATCTATGTGATGGCAGAACTTCCTAATTTATTTACTATCCTATGCCTAGGTATAGTAAACCTATTTAGTTTATTAATTCACTATATCTCTATACGTGAATTGAAAAAAACCAAATGCATTAGGATCTATGAATATTCCAGTTTACACCAAAAGCCACACAAACAATATGGTATATGTCTATCCATATTTAATTTATGGTTATATATTACAAGAAGCAACTGCATATCATCTCCTGTCGGTATTAAACATGCAAATCAAATCATTCAAGTGGTAGCTAATCACTTAAAAGCATTTAACACGGTAATATGTAACTTCACATAAACAAAATATCTTGCAAAACATAATAATCATAAGATTTATACCATCATAATTAGGTTACATCGTAGCTCTAACAAAAATAAACTAAAACATAAAGAAATAATGAGGAAGAACAATAATAATAAACAAAGAAGGCATCTTGAATTCAAGAACAAGAAGTCTATCACCCTTTTTGTCTTCTCTTCAAGAAAACCTTGAATTCTTGGCCTCTTTCTTGAGTTATGCTCAATTTCCTCCTCCTTCTTTTGCCTTTTCTCTTCTCTTAAATAGGGTTTAGGTTTAGACCTATCTCTTATCTTAGTAGAAGTGGGGTTTTAGAGACCTAAAACAATTGGGTTTTGAACTCCTAATTTAATTAGGCTTTGAACTCCTAATATGATTAGGTTTTCTAATTATTTAGAAAACCCAATAACAATAAAATCTAATAACAATCATCCAAAACCCAAGCCCATCTTGACTCTCTTGATCTTGATATTACAATTTTGCCACACAATAAGCATCAGGTTCTCCATGTTCATCCTTTTTCTCCTTGCCTCCTTGTGCAACAAAAACAAGACAAATTCAAGTAAATAAAGAGGAGTTCAAATATTTTCTCATAAGTATTGTATTATTTATTGTCTAAAAATAGGTAAAATAACTCTATAAAAATAAAGTTATCACATACCTTCATCTAAGCAAGAGCAAGTATCATTTTTTCTCAAATATAATGGATGACATATTTAAAATCATTTAGATAAGGCTTTTCTTAAGGCATTATATAATGATATTAAACAAGGCATTTCTTAAGGACATTATATAATTACATTATATCAAGAAATGTAGGAACCCAATTACTTTATAATATCATTGATTGATATTATAATTTGTACACCTTTTACTTCCTATGATTTTCTTTTGCACCTAAGAAAAACATATTTCAAGAAATATATTCATAAATGTATTTTGTCACAACAAAACCCTTATTTTCCAACAATAACAACAAGCCCATAATACAAACCAACATAAAAGCCTAGTACAATAATTAATAACATTTTCTATGTACTCCATAGTTTCAAAGGTCTTGGGCTTGTCATGGGTCTATAGTAAGGTAGTTGATCTATTTGTGTCAAACCAAGTCATTAGAGGATTTCTATACCCAATTTCCAAGCTTCTTTAAATAGGTGAGTTGAGTCTTGAGTATCATATTATATGTTTGAAGGATAACATAAAGGTGGATGTCTAGGCATGCCGGCCTTCCACACTATCACTAGCCATTGGATTATCCTAACTCTATGAAACACATTACTAGTTAGTTCAAGTATCAGTTCCACCTAAAAAATGAGGTGGGTCAAAACATGTTGTAGTTCAACCCCTTTAAATTGGTGGAGAGGAAAGTGAAGGCCATGTTCTTGAATTGCAATGAATGGTTTAAGCTATGGCATATGTGCTGGAAGGAGAATATTCTATTTAGATTTACTCTTATTGTTACATGGGATAGTTATTATTTTAAGGATGTAATGGCTAAGGACACTAGGTTTGAGAAGTTGAGGATGGAGTTCAATGTTAAGAGGAGAAAGGTGGTGCTAAAAGAAGGCGAATAGCTAGTTGACCAATTGATGGGGGAGGAACAAATGAGGTGGACCATTGCTAAAGAAGGACAAGGCAACTTACTCTATATCATCTTGCTCTAGTCAAGCTTGCTCTTTGAAAGTGAAAACTAAGATGGTTCAATCAAAGGAGAAAGGAGAATGAGTATTGGGTTTGTTGGAAAACTACGTAAAACCTATTTAATGAGCCTAAAGACCAACCTTTTTAATTGGCCTTGAATCACAAGATTGACTTAAAGATTCTAGGACAAGTGGTTTTGGAATGCATGTATAGGTACCTATTCTCTTAGAAATTTGAGATTGAAAGGGTAGTTAAAAAAATACCTATTGGATTTGAGTATAATGTGACCTAACATTAGTCCTATTGGTCAAGAAACTGTTGAAAATCATGTGTTTATATATTTTGTTGAGAAAAAATTTATTTGTGAATATATGATTTTGTGTGCATATATTAAATACCAAAGGAAGTAAAAGGTGTGCAAATTATAATATCAATTAATGATATTATAAAGTAGCCAGTTTCCTACATTCCATTATCAAACATCACATATAAAGTTTAGTTAAAATATTTTCATGTGATTTAATGAATAAAAATATAAGTAATTATATTAAAGAGAAAATGATACTTTACTAAATATGCTTGTACATGGAGGACCAAAGAATATATTATGAAAGACAAATTCATAATATAAGGTTCTATGTGACCAAGCTTACTCTCTGTTGGACTGAGTTTAAACTATTCACGCTGGATTGAGCATAAATGACTCTAACGGATAGAGCTTACTTCTCTGATGGATCGAGCATAAGTAACTCTGATGGACTAAGCCTGAACTGATGGACTAAGCCCAAACTGATGGTCTAAGCCCGAACCGATCCACAGTGTGAAGGCGTGAAACATAGTCATTTCACTTAAACCTAAAAAGACATTGCTTTTAATCGAAGAGACCAACCGATTGAAGCCCTAGCCTCCTCACCAAGCTGTTCTCTTTCTCTTCTCTCTTTCATTGGCTCTCCAACGGGAAGAAGAATGAAGTGATGGATGTGTTAGAATGATTCTCTACTACGACAATCGTCAAACTCTACAGCTGTATCATGTTGCTTCTATCAAGTCTCAACGGTAAAATATCAAACAAGTTTAAACCGAAACCCTAACGTGCTCAAGATTTGATAATCTACTATATAAGGAGCTTTGGGTGAATGTTTAGAGGTGGCTGAATGACATACTACTGATTCGATTAAAAAAGATTGAAGCTTTGAATCATTTACTCATACTGCCATGTTCTTCAATCCTTGGAGAAAGAAAGAATCTTCGGTAATATTCCTTCAAATCTATTACCTTGTGAATATCTACTGATAGATTGATCTTTATATGTGCTAGATTACTTCAAAATATTATTTGCACATAAAGATCTTTGTAAATCCGAAACCCTAACTTTGTGAAAATTGGGGATTTCATGATTAGAGCTTGAATTAATTTTATACATGTTAAATTAGCTCTTTAATAAGCTTTATTCCTCACTCACATTATATATTTGAGGATTAGCTTGATGTATTAAGGTTTGAATAACCTAAGCTTTGTAACCAAGAATCAAATAACTCCTTGTTAAGGAGTTGTGAAGTGTAGGAGAATATTTCTCCTAGCTTGAAGTAAAGTAGACTTCAACTTGGTTTAAGTTGAAGGAGAAGAGGGTGGAAGTAGGTGAAAGGTGTTGAACCACCGTGTAAATCTTTGAGCTTGCCTATCTTGTTTGATTGTTGATCATATGCTCTGATATATTTGTGTTGAACAATAATCTTGCACAAATAGAGGAAAAATAAAAAAATCAAAGATAAAACCTAAGTATCCAATTTAACCCCCCCTTCTTGGATAGCCATAAAACCTTACAGAAACGAGATAGGTATTGGCATTTGTGTATGGTCTACAAGGAGTTGAACAAGAAAACCATAAAAGGGCTTTTGTATGCCTATAGTGGATGAGATATTGGACAAAATTAATAGAGCAATAATATTCTCCAAGTTGGACCTTTAAGTTGAATACAATAAAATTTTGACAAGAGAAGATATAGAGAAAACAACCTACAAGACTTATTATGAGCACTACAAATTTTTGGTAATGTTGTTTCGGTTATCCAACACCCCATCTACTTTTTATGTCCTTGGGAACACAATACTTCATTCTTGTATTTAAAAATTCATTCTTATATTTTTCAATAAGATTTTAATATATAGATGATTTTGGGAAGAGCATAAAAAAAATTGGTAGTATTGTAAATATTGCAACTAATCACATAAAAAGGACCAAATGTGAATCGGAGGGCCTATAGCCTATTATAGTAAGGCTATTGATGCCAACATCTAAACTTGTCAACATACGAATGGGAACTCATCGTATTAGTCTTAGCAATATAAAGACATTAGTTGCTCTCCAAGCTCACAGAATTCGATTTCACCATTGAATACTCTATGGCCAAATCACTATCTAGAAAAGATGGCAATAGGATTGAAAGTAGAAGAGGTAGCCTTAATGAAGGAAAAAGATAAGAGTAATGCAATTGTTTCAATGGTTCATTAAGTGAAGAAAAAGATGATTGTTTCTTAGTAGGAAGGTTTAAGTACCCAAGAGGATGTTGCATTGGGAGAATCAAATGATTTAAGCATTATGGCACCATTTTAAGTGAGAATTTAAAAGGCTAAAACACAATCATAAGAGGCAGAATGGGAATGGCATTTAACAATGTCAAAATGGAAAGGGAACCTCGGCTTGGTTAAAACTATATTGTCTCTTCTCCTATTCCCCATTGGCTCGAAGTAGTGATGGAAGAAGTTTGATCCAACCCAATCCTTCAAGCGCCTAGTAGGAGAGTGGATGAGGATAAGTAGGAAGGTTTAAGTACCCCAAACAATGTCGTATTCGAAGAATTAAATGATTTAGTCACTTACATTAATATATTAAGTGATAATTTAATATGTTAAAACATAATCATAAGAGGTAGAGGGGAAAGGCATCCAATGACATTAAATTGGAAAGGAAACCTCGGCCAAGTCAAAATTATGTCATTTCTTTTCCTATTTATTTTGGCTTAAGGTAGTGAAGGGAGAAGTTTGATATAACCTAGTCCTTCAAGCGGCCATTAGGAAAATGGAAAAAGATTAAGTAGGAAGGTTTAAGTACCCCAAGCGATGTTGTATAAGGAGAATTAAATGATTTAAGCACTTATGGCACCATTTTGAGGGAGAATTTAAGAGGTTAAAATGCAATTGTAAGAGGTAAGGGGGGAAGGAAGGCATTTAATGATGTGAAATGGAAAGGGAGCCTCCAAATGGTTGAAACTATGTTGTTTCTTCTCCTATTCCCCTTTGGCCTGAAGTAGTGAGGGAAGAAGTACAATCCAATCCAATCCTTCAAGTGACTGTTAGAAAAGTAGAAAAGGATGAAGTAATTGGTCAATAAGCAAAAAAGTCTCTACAAAAGAGTATTTATTATAACATTTGATGAGATATTTTACTTTAGTGCCACTACATCTATAAATTCCTTACCATGCACTCAGTAGGTAAACCATTTTCAAGATCATCTTTAATTAACCTCCTTAGGGATAGTTAACAAATGTAATTACTCATTAACCAAGTAACATGTACTAGCTTATCATTCTTAGTACTCTAAGCAATGAGATTCTTTGGTTTATCCATAATCAAGGTAGAGCATATATCTAGCATTTCCATGGCAAACATTATGTCTTCCATCCACTTTAGAAATTAGTCCTTATAAGAAACTCAATTGTAACCATCTTATCGTTGACAAAAAAGTGACTGAGAATGCTAATGGGTATCATTAGCATCATGTGAGTATAATATCACTTAAAATGATATAAGTACAATGTACAAGAATTTATATACATCATCATGCAAATACCTTTAGGCCAAATAGAAAATGTGCAATTGTAAATACTTTGTGTAGTAATTAAATAAGTAATAGATGCATCTAGCTTACATTGGGTAAGGTGTTAGTTAATATGGTGGCTATGAGCAAATTCCATCTTCCTCTATGACACATGTATGTGGAATGTATGTGGAATGTATTTGGACCATTTCCCATTGCGAATTAACTTTAGGGAATCTCAAAGAACTATGAGCAACTACAAGTTTTAAAGGTTAATGCTTATAGAATTGGATTTCATGGGCACCTTAGAGGCTAACTAGGGCATTTACAAGGATAAGAACTCATGGTATTAGTTACATGGTTGGTTAATGTACATGAAGCGTATCTTTATTGAATTAGGCAAACAAATCCATGATAGGAGATGGAATCAAACTAAGGAAATGGAGTAACAAATCTAGGCACTTGATAAGGATATGAGATCAAATTTGATTGAGATTAAGTGTTCGGTAAAATTCTACATGCAAGTGTACATGTCGAACAAGTAATATAATGATAAGTATGAGTATCGTCCCACGAAGACTGGTGTTTACCGAACTAACTAATTACTAACGGTGAATAGTTTCTAAAGTTTATCTAGCAAATCAAAATGGTAAAACATTGATTAAAGAACTAAAATTAACCTAAACTTGATTAATGAAGATGTTAGAGCGTCCGATTTCACCTAATTACTAGATACAAATGTAGATCATCCATGCTAGCAAAATTAATTCTACTAATGTGATGGCGAAATTTCCTAACTTATTCACTATCCTATGTCTAGGTATAGCGAACCTACTTAGCTCATTAACTCACTGTGAGTCTGCATATGAATTAAATGAACTAAGTGCATTAAGATTTGTGAATATTCCAGTTTGTACCTAAAGCCACACAAATTATATGGTATATGTCTATCCATATTAATCTATGGTTGCAAATTACATGAAGCAACTGCATGCTATCTCCTGTCGGTCTCAAACATGCAAATCATATCAATTAAGTGGTAGCTAATCACCTAAAAGCATTAAGTTCTGTAATATGCAACTTCACATTCATAAAATATCTCACAAAGCCTAAATAATCACATTCATACGTTATAATTAAGTTCTATCGTAGCTCTAACACAATAAACTAAAACATCATATTTACATAAACAAGAACAGTGCAGAAAATTAAACAACACATTCTGTAAATTAAAAACATTAAGCTGTCACCAAAAATGTCTTCAAATCACAAAAGGATTGCACAAATCTGCACATCAGGGGATCGAAGAGGTTCTGTCTGAAAAACGGAAGAAAACGAGCAACACACGCGCCGTCACGCGCCGGTGACACGCGCCGCCGTCCGCCGCCACGCGCCGCCGTCGTCCGCCGCCGGTCTTCACAGAAACGTCGAGAAAGGTAGATCAGGACGTCTGGAGTGCCGATCTGCCGAGAAATCCTTCAAATCTGCTCTAGAAACGTGTAGATCTGACGGAAAAGGTTCCGACGGCGTTTGCCGTTCTTCGCCGGAAACCGCCACGAAATCACATGAAACTGCCACAGAACTGTCGGAAATCACTCTAGGAGCCCAGATCTGCTCTCAGATCGCCCGAAATCGCTCTAAAATGGCCGGAAACTACACTTCAAACGCCGGTGATGGGTTCTCGCCGGAAAAGACAACGACGGTCGGCTGTCGCACGACCGCCGCGATCTCTACTGGACCCGCGCTGTCGTGCGCGGCCAAGTCCCGGCGAGTTCCCGCACCGGTCACCGCTCTCCTCTGTTTCTCTCTCTTTCCGGTCTGTTTTCTATTCGGTCCCTCCTTTTCCTCGATAAAAGCCTCTCTTTCTCTTTTGATAATTCTCTTTTTTTCCTTTTCACGGTCCCACGTGTTTCCTTATCTTTTTCTTCTTTCTTCATGTGGGTCTCTCTCCTTGCTTACGTGCTTCATAAATAAATGGTAAACATGCATGATTTATTGCTTCTTTTTCTTCTATTTTGAGTTTGCTGCATAAAATAACAAAATATACATAAATATAATAAAATACAAATATAATTTAATAAAAACTATAATAAACCTTATCTAAAATAATCAAAATAACTCTATATAAAATAGAGTTATCATTAAGTATAAAGCATACAAAGAAGAGTGAAGAAAATATGAAAAGTTGATCACCATATAAGAAGTGACACTAATAAACAAAGCAAGGGTCAAATGGTTACAAGAAAGGGATAGAAATACAAAATATTTTCATGCATGAATAAAGGAAAGGAATCATTAGACCAAATGGAAGATGTAATTCTCATATGGAGGCTACACATTAGGTTAAGATACCTTGGGGTTATTGGCTTTAGACTTTTACTCATAGATTCTCAAAAGATAATTTATTTTACCCATTCTTCATCCCCTTGGACTCCCTTAACATAAAAGAGTACATAGTGACTTGTTATATTATTTTCCAAGGTTGGTGATACAATAACATAATGCTTGGGGACAAGATGATTTACAAGTCATTTTTTCAAGCAAGTAAAAGGAAGACATTAAGGAAGATTTTATTGTAATGATTTAAGATTTATTTAGTGTCAAACAATTGTCTCATCGTGTAATTGCAACTACTTTGGCATTGATCCCTAAAGTAAAGAACCAAACAAGTTTTGATGAAATGCATCCAATTAGCCTATGTACCTTTAGCCACAAGATCATTTTCAAGATCCTTTCCTCTTTCCAGAATAGTTAGCCATTGTCTAAGGTTGGAGTATCTATAAAAATGTGGCTTTGCTTAGGAAATGGTTAACAAGATTGATAAGAAGCTAAAAGAAAATAGCATTATGATCAAAGTTGACATGTTTAAGGTGTATAACAAGTGGGAATGGGGTCTTTTTACTCTACATGAGCTCCAAGCCATGGAGATCCTTTATTCCCTAGCTTATTCATCCTAGCTTAAAAGGTGTTCAACCATAAAAAGGAATTAAAGGAACAAGAAGGCATAAGGAGGTGTAAAAGAGATGACCATTTTGAAGGGGTATCACACCTACTCTATATGGATGATTTGTTGATTTTCTAAATAGGCATTGAATGGTCCATTAGCAACTTGATGAAGTTATTTAGGAAATATGAAACTTATAGTTGTTAAAAGATGAATGCATAGAAAACACAACCATTAGGTTAAGAAAATTGGATAGTAATTAGAAAGTATAGGTACTAAAATGGATAAATTTCATAAAAACCTCATGGCCAATTAAATACCTTGGCATTCCTCTATTCAAAGGGAGGTGCAAGATTTAATAATTTGATGACATGACAGAGGCCATAGTGCATAAAGTGTAAAGCTAGAAATCAAAACTATTGTCTCTTGAAGGTAAACTAATGTTAATTAAAAGTGTGCTTTTTTTCCATTCCCACACATATCTTGTCTATTAAAAAATTTCAAAGGGTCATTATCAACAAGACTGACAAGTTGTTGGCCAAATTTCCAATAGGCTTAGAAAAGAAGTTAGGTGTGTTGGTTTTTATGGCTTAACAAGAAGGGGGATTGAATTGTTAAATTGGCAATTTTTCAAAACAAAGTATTATATTAACAATAATACAATTCAATTTGCTGGACAAAAACACACAGATAGTTTCAATATAAAGCAAATAGATTTCAAACATATAATGCTCTTCTTCCAAGTCAACAAGAATATTATCACACTTATATGTTTCAAATATTCTTATAGATTAAGAACAAATAATAAGGCAACAAATATTATAAGAGGGTTAGAGCAATAATAAGCAAAGATATTCATACTAAATTTACCACGATGCTTCGGCACTCACACCTTGAGTCCTATATCCACCCTCTTCTCCTTCAATCAAATTGATTGAAGTCTCCTTTACTTAACCAAGTTAGGAGAAAACGTTCTCCCTAACTTAAACAATTCCTCTTCAAGGAATTTCTTGTACAAAGTTAGATAATATGATCAAAAGATCATAAATCAACTACAAATCCCAAATAATCTAACAAATTATGGGATTCTGTAATCTATAACAGCTAATCTGGTGTAGTTATATAAATTCTAAGCTCCTATCACGAAAACCCTAAATTGAAATAAATTAGGGTTTTGGGTTCCTTTCAATGTTTATGTGCAATAATTATTTTTTAATGAAATCAGCACATAAATAGAGTTATACAAGATCCAATCGATGATATGAACAAACAAATAGGTATTTAATCATAATATCACCGTAGGCTTGAACTTCACCGAACGTCATGAAGATTGAATGATCAAAGAATGAGCTCAATAATAGAATCTTTACTCAAGGAGAACTTCATAAAATTGTAAGTTGTCAAACCCTTCTCCATAGAATAGCTTCTCTTAAATAGAAAAATTAGGGCTAGAGTTTCGGACACTTCAAACCTCAATGATGAAGCTATCTTCTTGTTGGAACAGTAGATCAGCCTTCAAATCTTCCTTCTCCAACTCAAATCAAACCATTCTAACATCGGTCTCATCAGAAATCCTCCCATTAAGGATTCAGTCACCAGTGGCACCGTTCTTCCATTTCTCTCACTCTCTCATTTTGGCAGTTCATCAATTATACGCTCTTTAGGGCATCAGGTGGATAAGTAAGGGCGAGCATTAATGAAACGGTGAGTTTCATCACCGGCAACCGGGCTTGCTTAATCGAGTCATGGACCGAAAGCATTAACAGGCCGAGTGTAACCGAGCCGAGAGCAAGCCTAGAATGTAATATCCAGGCTGAGAATATAACCAGGCCGAGAGCATAATATCCAGGCCGAGAACATAACCAAGCCGAGAGCATAATATCTAAGCCGAGAACATGTTATCCAGCCCGAGAGCATGATATCAATCCAAGAATGATATAATATAGGTTCTTGATAGAACTAAGGTTTGTTCCAAAAATAGAGCCATATATTTCAACCTTCATCAAAGCACAAGCAAGCATCATTTTTTCTTAACCACAATGTATGACATATTTAATTTCAATTTGGTAGACATTGTACTCAAGACATTAAATAATGCAACTTAAATAAATCCTTTCTTGATGCCATTATATAGTAACATTTTATTAAGAAATGTAGGAACCCGATTACTTTATAATATCATTAATTGATATTATAATTTGTATACCTTTTACTTCCTATAATTTTCTTTTTCACTTATGAAAAACATATTTTATCAAATATATTTTGTCACAAACAAAACCCTTATTTTCCAACAATCTCCCCTTTTTTTATGATGACAAAATATTTCAATAGTATGGCACATGTCACTACATATTAATCATGTTTTTCATGAGAACATAACTGGACATTTCAGGAGTTGATCATCATACAATTAGATTCACAATATTTACTATTCATATGATCAAAATCAGCAAGCAGGTCCTATGCATGTATCTAATAGATTTCGAACATTCAATCATAAAACATGTGAGTTTCAATGCAGGGGTGTAGAGAGATATGTATCCCACATTCTGCACTTATATGGTCAGAAATGAGACTTCACATGTGCACTATTCTCTCCCCCTTTTTGTCATAAGCAAAAAGATGAACATGCAAGTAATCAGGACAGAGTACAAAAAAATGAGTAGCAAGTAACCCAGCAAGGATAAGATTAGGGTACTAACCGGATGCTGTTGGAGTGGAATTAGAGCCGGTCCCCCTCAAACTGAGCAATTTGTGTACTAGTAAAAAAATCATAGAAATAGCAGTAATAGAGAATTCAAATATTTTCAGGGACTAACATTCCAAGTTCTCTTCTAAGAGCATAAAACCTTTCCTTAGATAAGGTTTGGTTAGGATATCAGCAATTCATTGATTAGTGCTCATAAATCCAAGTACAATATCTCCTTTTTGAACATGATCTCGAATGAAATGATGTCTAATTTCTATATGTTTAGTTTTAGAGTGTTGTATGGGATTCTTGGTGAGATTAATGGCACTAGTGTTGTCACATTTTAATGGAACTTTCTTTGACAATATACCATAATCTTCTAATTGTTGTTTCATCCACAAGATTTGAGCACAACTACTAGCAGCAGCTATGTATTTGGCTTCAGTGGAGGACAAAGTTACACAATTTTGTTTCTTGGAGTGCCAAGAAATAAGCATGTTTCCGAGATAGTGACATCCACCACTCATACTTTTTCTATCTAATTTGCAGCCAGCATAATCTGAATCACTAAAGGCATGCAAGTTTAAGGTTGTATCTCTAGGATACTAGATTCCTAACGAAACCATGTCTCTAAGGTATCTAAAAATTCTTTTTACAGCAACTAGGTGTTGTTCTTTTGGGTTTGATTGATACCTAGCACACAAGCACACACTAAACATAATATCAGGTCTAGATTTAGTCAAATACAGCAACGATCCAATCATTCCACGATATGATTTAGAGTCTACGCTAATTCCATCTTCATCATTAGATTTGATAAAGAGGTGCTCATAGGTGTGTTCATTGGTTTAGAGTCATGCATCTTGTATTTCTTGAGCAATTCATTAGTGTATTTTGTTTGACTTATAAAAGTTCCTTTGTTGGTTTGTTTGATTTGCAATCCAAGAAAGTATGTTAACTCACCCAGCATGCTCATTTCAAATTCACTTTGCATGCATGCAGCAAATTCTTCACATAGTGTAGAATTTATAGAACCAAACATAATATCATCAACATATATTTGAACAATTAAAATTTCTTTTTCTTCGTTCTTAATAAATAGAGTGTTGTCTACTTTTCCTTTTCTAAAACCAGTATCAATCAAGAAGGAACTTAGTTTATCATACCATGCCCATGGAGCTTGTTTCAAACCATACAAAGCTTTTGACTGTTTAAAAACATGATTTGAATGAATCGGATCTTCAAATCCGGGTAGTTGTTCAACATATACCCCTTCCTTTATAATACCATTCAAAAATGCACTCTTAACATCCATTTGAAAAAAGGTAAAGTTCATACAGCAAGCAAAGGCAAGTAAGATTCTAATTGCTTCTAACCTAGCTACTGGTGCAAATGTTTCATCATAGTCAATTCCTTCTTCCTGACTATATCCTTGTGTCACTAATCTAGCTTTATTTCTAGTAATAGTACCATTTTCATCTAGTTTATTCCTGAATACCCATTTTGTGCCTATAATTGGATTATTATTTGGTCTAGGAACTAGATTCCAAACCTTGCTTCTTTCAAACTGGTTTAATTCTTCTTGCATAGCAAGAAACCAGTTTTCATCTTCAAGAGCCTCATCTACTTTCTTTGGCTCTACTTGAGATAGAAAGGCTTGATGTTCACATGTGTTGTGAACCCGAGACCTTGTACTTACTCTAACACTGGGATTTCCTATGATGTGATAGTGATCTACTTCATTTCTTACTCTAGGAAAGGAAGGTTCCCTAGTTTCAGACTCCCCCTCAACTTCAGCTCTATTTGGAACGCTTTTGGTTCCACTATTCTCTTCGGTTTCTAAAATACCGTGACAGTCATCCTCAAACTTAACATGGATTGACTCTTCTACAACTAAATTTCGTTTATTGATTACTCTATATGCCTTACTCGTATGAGAATATCCAAGAAATATTGCTTCATCACTTTTGGAATCAAATTTCCCAAGTGATTCTTTTCCATGATTTAAAACAAAATATTTGTTGCCAAAAACATGAAAATATGAAATGTTTGGTTTTCTTTCAAAGAATAATTCAAAAGGTGTCTTTTTCAAAATAGGTCTTATTAGAGCACGATTTGAAATATAAAAAGTTGTGTTTACAGCCTCTCCCTAAAAATGTTTAGGAAGATTATATTCACACATCATGGTTCTAGCCATTTCTTGAAGAGTCTTATTTTTCCTTTCAAAAACACCATTTTGTTGTGGTGTTCTAAGAGTTGAAAAGTTGTGTGAAATACCATTTTCTAAACAGGATTTTTCAAAAAGTTGGTTTTCAAATTCACCACTGTGATCAGTTCTTATTTTTATGATTGAAAAACATTTTTTCATTTTGAATCATTTTACAAAATTCAGCAAACTTTTCAAATGCCTCATCTTTTCTAGCAAGCATGTATGTCCATGTGAATCTAGAATAATCATCTATAATGACTAAGACATAATATTTACCATTTAGTGTTGTTGTTCTCATAGGGCCGAAAAGGTCCATGTGTAGTATTTCTAATGGTCTAGATGTACTCACCACAAGCTTCGATTTGAAGCTACTTTGTGTATGTTTACCCTTAATGCATGCTTCATATATTCTATTATTGTTAAATTCTAAAGATGAAAGACCTTTTACTAGATTATACTTTCACAGTTTTTCTATCAGCCCTAGACTCACATGTCCTAGCCTTCTATACCACAACCAAGCATCAACATTTTTATTCACAACCAAGCATGTTTGTTCAACATTCAATTTACTTAAATCAAGCACATAGATGTTGTCTTTTCTATTTCCAACAATCTTCATTTTATGTTTAGCATGCTCAACAAGACAATTTTCTTTTCCAAATTTTATTTTGAATCCTTTATCACATAACTGACTTAGGCTAAGTAGATTAAATTTTAGTTCATCTACAAGCAAAACTTCATATATAAGTAGGGTATTAGGATTACCTATTGTTCCCATTCCTTTTATTCTTCCTTTGGAGTTATCTCCAAAAGACACCGTACCTCCATTTTTCAACTCAAGTGTTGAGAAGAGCTCTTTCATCCCAGTCATATGTCAAGAGCATCTGCTGTCCAGAATCCACATGTTCTTGAGCTTTTTGTTTTTCACTTGTGCACTCATACCCTGCAGAAACAAATTTGATCGTTGAAGTGCTTGGTACCTTTTTTATTTTGGGTCCATGAGTGTTAGTTTGACTTAGAATTTTTTTATTCTTAGGCAGCCAAAGTTTCTTTACTTTGTAAGCCTTTCTAAGTCTTACGGGACATTTATCAAAATTATGACCAAAATAATTACAAAAAGAGCATTTATCATTATGCAGCGGAAATGAACATTCTTTTTCTTTAAAGAAATGAGTAAATGATTTTGATTTGTCATTCAATTTATATCCTAGTCCCGCCTTATCATATATACCTCTTGAGAGTTTAGAATCCTATCTAACATGCCACTGCCTTTTGTAAATTTCCTTAACAACAGATTAGTTGCATCAAGTTTGATTTCAAGTCACAATTTTCTTTTTTCTAGCTCAAGGACTCTATTCTTAAGGTTTTCAACACACACATGTGAGTTGTTTTCAACATGTATTTCAACATCAGAACATGCATTGATATCACAAAAAGTTTCTGTTCCTATTGTCATGTTTTCAGATTTATTTTGTTTCTCATACATATCATTCATGCAAGCATCATATTTCATATATGCATTAGCATAAATACTAATGTTATCATTTACGAAAATTGAAGCATCTTCCTTTTCAGTTTCATCTCTACATGTAGCAGTTGCTATACTTTGTTTATTATGTACGTCAATTAAAACAGTTTTATTAGCATTTACAAAAGTCAACATTTTCTATTTTTCATATTTATTTTTTGCTTTCAACTTTTTGTATTTATCTTTTAATTTGTTTGCATACTCAACTAAATCAGAAAATGCAGTTTCTAACCTAATGTTTATTTGAAGAAACAGTTCAGAATTATTTACCTCATTATTATCTTCCTCGAGAGTTGCTATTACGATTAAGTATAGATGTGCAACTTCTTCTTGAGTTTCTTCATCAGATGAGGAGTTCTCATCATCCCAGGCAGCAATCATAGAGTTCTTTTTGCTCTTGCCGTTTCTCCTCTTGATCATTAGACAATCAATCTTGATGTGTCCTGGTTTTCTACATTCATAACATACATTCTCCCTAGGTTCATTTGATTCTTTTCTCCTAGTTTGCCCTATGTTTTTACTTAATCCTCTTCTTAAATATTATCTAAATCTCCTAGCTATAAGAGCTACTTCATCATTATCAGACTCTTCCTCTTTAACCTTTTCAACTTTTACTTTAAGTGTAAGTGATCTTCTGCTTTCCTTTTCTTTTTCTCTTCTCATAAGTTGCATTTCATGAGTTTTAAGAGAACCTGGCAAGTCATCTAAGGTCAGCACATCTAGGTCATGAGCTTCTTCTATGGCCATCTTCTTAGGATCCCAACTTTTGGGTAGGGATATTAACATCTTTCTTACCATCTCCTCATTTGTGTAGGTTTTTTCTAACAACTTAAGTTCAGAGATGATCTCGGTGAATCTACCAAACATGTCACTAATAGTTTCATAATCTTTCATAACAAACAATTCATAATCTTGTGTAAGCATAGTGACTTTAGAGGACTTTACCTTTTTGGTTCCCTTATAGATGACTTCTAATTTATCCCAAATCTCTTTATCAGTGAGGTAAGATGACACTTTATTAAACTCATGTGCTCTAAGACCATTATAAATCATATTCATGGACTTAGCATTTAACCCCATTATTTTAGCTTCATTTTTTTTCCACTCATCAGACACAGGTAATGTAATACCCTTCTTGATTACTTGCCAAGGTTCTGGATCTTGGCCTATTACAAAGACTTGCATTAATTGTTTCCAATGCCTAAAATTAATGCCATCAAATAGAGGAGGTTTGTTAAACCCCGTAACAGCTAAACCTTTGTCAGAACCATAATATGGATCTACTATAGGATGTTAATCCTTTTAATCAGAGAACCTGGCTCTAGATGTCAATTGTTGGTTTTTATCGCTTAACAAGAAGGGGGGTTGAATTGTTAAATCGGCAATTTTTCAAAACAAAGTATTATATTAACAATAATACAATTCAATTTGCTGGACAAAAACACACAGATAGTTTCAATATAAAGCAAACAGATTTCAAACATATAATGCTTTTCTTCCAAGTCAACAAGAATATTATCACACTTATATGTTTCAAATATTCTTATAGATTAAGAACAAATAATAAGGCAGCAAATATTATAAGAGGGTTAGAGCAATAATAAGCAAAGATATTCACACTAAATTTACCACAGTGGTTTAGCACTCACACCTTAAGTCCTATGCCCACCCTCTTCTCCTTCAATCAAACCGATTGAAGTCTCCTTTACTTAACCAAGTTAGGAGAAAACATTCTCCCTAACTCAAACAATTCCTCTTCAAGGAATTTCTTGTACAAAGTTAGATAATATGATCAAAAGATCATAAATCAATTACAAATCCCAAATACTATGACAAATTGTGGGATTCTATAATCTATAGGAGCTAATCTGGTGTAGTTATATAAATTCTAAGCTCTTCTCACGAAAACCCTAAATTGAAATAAATTAGGGTTTCGGGTTCCTTTCAATGTTTATGTGCAATAATTATTTTTTAATGAAATCAGCACATAAACAGAGTTATACAAGATCCAATCGATGATATGAACAAACAAATAGGTATTTAATCACAATATCACTGTAGGCTTGAACTTCACCGAACGTTACGAAGATTGAATGATCAAAGAATGAGCTCAATAATAGAATCTTTACTCAAGGAGAACTTTAGAATATTGTAAGTTGTCAAAGCCTTCTCCATAGAATAGCTTCTCTTAAATAGAAAAATTAAGGCTAGAGTTTCGGACACTTCAAACCTCAATGATGAAGCTATCTTCCTGTTGGAACAGTAGATCAGCCTTCAAATCTTCCTTCTCTAGCTCAGATCAGACCGTTCTAACATCGGTCTCCTCATAAATCCTCCCATTGAGGATTCAGTCACTAGCAGCCGGGCTTATTTCTTCCATTTCTCTTACTCTCTCATTTGGCAGTTCATCAATTATACACTCTTTGGGGCATCAGGTGGATAAGGGAGGGCGAGCGTTAATGAAACGGTGAGTTTCATCACTAGCAGCCGGGCTTGCTTAAGCGAGTCATGGACGGAGAGCATTAACGGGCTGAGTGTAACCGGGCCAAGAGCAAGCCTAGAATGTAATATCCAGGCCGAGAATATAACCAGGCCGAGAGCATAATATCCAGGCCGGGAACATAACCAAGCCAAGAACATAACCAAGCCGAGAGCATAATATCCAGGCCGAGAACATGTTATCTAGCCCAAGAGCATGATATCAATCCAAGAATGATATAATATAGGTTCTTGATAGAACTAAGGTTTGTTCCAAAAATAAAGCCATATATTTCAACCTTCATCAAAGCACAAGCAAGCATCATTTTTTCTTAACCACAATGTATGACATATTTAATTTCAATTTGGTAGACATTGTACTCAAGACATTAAATAATGCAACTTAAATAAATCCTTTCTTGATGTCACTATATAGTAACATTTTATTAAAAAATGTAGGAACCCGATTACTTTATAATATCATTAATTGATATTATAATTTGTACACCTTTTACTTCCTATAACTTTCTTTTGCACTTATGAAAAACATATTTTATCAAATATGTTCAAAAATATATTTTGTCACAAACAAAACCCTTATTTTCCAACAAGGTGTGCATTGGATTAATAATTTATACATAATTTAAGGAAGAAGGGCTAGGAAAACATGATTTAGATTAAGTGATGAAATTTTTATAGATTAAATTTGCTTGAAAGTATCTTGAATGTCACTCCTTATGGGCTACTTTGATAAGGAAGAAATATAGGAATCCAAGTGTAGCTATGCAAATAGGGGTGTGGTAGACAAGCTCTCTTTATTGGAAAATGATTGACCCCTCACAAGAACACCTAGCAAATGGACAATCTAGGAAGTTACTTACTCTTTTTGAAATGATAAGGGTTGGATGACACGTTGTGGTACAATCTATGCCCATCCCTATAAATAATAGCCAAGGAAGCTTTATAGGACCAAACATTTTTTATAGATAACTTGCCGAAGAAGTAGTAGGAATAAGCTCAAAAGATAACCCTTACTTTACCTATAGATAAACTAGTATGGTATTTGAACTCACTTAATGTCTTTTCTGCATCTAATGTGCATTATGATGAAAGAATCAAGAAACCAGAGGTTAGTTGGGAAATTTTTTTATGAAACAAGTTCATCCCACCCAACATTAGGCTTTTTATATGGAAGGCTTTCCATAATGGTTTTTGTAGTGAAATGTAACGTGCATAGAAAGGCACAAAGTTAACTTCAACATGTCAATATTGCACATAAGGACATCAAGAAACAATGAAGTATTTATTCATGCGTAACAAGCTAGCGGAGCAAATAAGGACCAAATGCATTGATATTCTATAGTTAAAACTTGACTTTACCTCTCTTCCATTATTGTTCACCTCTTGGTTTTCTAAAGCAGCCTAGAACAACCAATGAAGAGCCATTATAGCAATTCTAGGGAGTCTAATCACTTAAGGCATTTGGTTGGCAAGAAATTGACATTAAGAGTAGGGCATGGATTAGATTGAAACCTTCTCCACTAGGTGAGCTTAAGCTAAATGTTGGTGGCTTTAGTGTTGTTGGAAATATCATAAGCAAAAAGGTATTAAGAGAAAGTAATGGGAGTATTATTTGGATATTTGCTACAAAGTTTGGACAAGGTAGTCATTCACTTGCTTAAGTCTATACCTTACTCACAAGTCTTAAACTATGCAATGCTAGAAATCATCACCCCCACATCATTGATTCAAACTTTTTTTATTTGGTGTGCTACATGCTACATCACCGGAAACCTCCATGGCACTTGAAGTATGTGTTATGACACTATGCTTGTTTGTTGCCCTTACACTTTATATATGTGAGGCTACAGTTTTGATTGAGATATGATGAAGCTTTTGTTAAAAAAGGAAAAAAAAAAAACAACATAACATATTATACTCTTGAGCATTTTGTGAAAAACCATCATTGCCATTGCATGACAATTTGAGCAACATATATCTAGTTTGAATTTTCTTATCATCTTAGGAGCATTGCTTGTCATGAATAATAGTCTTATGTGTTGTTATTGTACTTTGAGTAAAAAGTTGAATCACCTAAGGGAATAAGAAAGGATTGGCATTTACAAGGGAGATTATAGATTCAATGGGGAATGCCACTACTTTTATATGTAGATGATATTCTCATATTGAAAATTGAGGGACATGTAATGCATTAAAACTTATGCTATCTCCAACATAAGTATGAAGTTATCAATGGATAGAAAATCTTCTTTCTTTGTGGACAAGTTTTTTACATGGCTATGACAAATTGTCTAGTCAAAAAACCATGAATGGACTGGTAAGAAACTTGCATAGAGAATGCATCTACAAACCTTTTCCAAATATATGGTGCTAGGTTACTCTAAAGAAACAAATGGTTCAAAGATTTCTTTTATGGATTAGCACAACATTGGCATTTCAATACCCAAGGTATGTCCTTGCACTAGACATTGCACTAGATAAGTCTGCCATTATGAAATAACTTTCATGTAACTTTGGAAGGGGATGTAATGCCTATTCTAAAATTCATCCATTTGTACAAGGCTTAGAAATATGTAAGGATAAGGTCTTGATCCAAACCTTGTGGAATTGGATTCCTATTTCTTGTGAACTATGTGAACAAGGTACACCAACCCTTGTGAAGATTGTAGTACTCCATTAAAATATGCCAATTGTTGTGATCAAATAACACTCAGCTTTCTCATGTCTTTAGAAAAGGTAAACCTATTGTTGACCCTTGGCCAATTAAGGTTATCTAGAGATTTCTACAAGGGTCTACGACCTTCCTAGTTTGTTACCTATTAATGTATTTGATATTTTCAAAATTGATTCGTTAGGTGTTGAATGTTATAAGCTGTCTTGAATGTTTGTATGTTGTTTGTATATATATATATAAGAAAGAGAATGTACCATCTTTAAAATCCATAGGAAAGCTCTTTTAACATCCATAGCAAAGATTTGTTTTTTTAATTAAAAGGGGTTAAGACCCTTGTCATTAATATTAATCACATAGGATAAGCAAAAACTTAAAACCTATGTAAAAGATTACATAAAGGAAGGCATTGAACCTTGCCCCTCAATACATCATCCTGAACTTTAGGTAGAAAAACCACTAAACAAAACATTAAAATGCTTGAGAAAACCATACAATGAAGATAATAAAAACAAACCAAAAATTTGAACAATTAAGAACCTGAAGGAGGCCTGTAATGTTCTAGACCCAATTGATCCTCCTAGGCTATTTTCCAACAATGCCTTGGTAGTGATCCCAATGTAGACAAGACATGTAGACCTATAACCAAATGTCTAAAGTTAGCCAAACCATCTACAAGAAAATTGTCTTCATGGAATATACCAGATATCTTGACATTTAAAGGTAAATAAACTGAGCACTGACATAATTCATATTCTAAATTCTAGGGAACTAAAAAGATGCCTTTACTACATTGAATCATGAATTAAGAATTAACTTCAATCTCCAATATATTCAGACCTTGTTGATGACATAGTTTAAGACCTTTTAGTAAAGCCAAAGCCTCTACTCTTGCACTAACTCTTCATCCTAAGTTTATTGCATAAGCCATAATAACATTTCCCTTCCAATCCCACACCATACCTCTTCCCACACAATCTCCATCCTTACATGATCCATTCATGTTCAACTTTAGAGAACTTGGAGAAAAGCACAACTAATGTACCATACAACCTCTGTGAAATGGTGAAACAATTATAGGAATATTTAGATATTGTCGTCTTTTGCAATTTTTAGTGAGGGAAATGTACTACATGAAAAGGAAGTCATAAAATGATGAATCTTTGAAAGCACTTCCCTTATCATCATTGGTAGGAAATATCCTTGATTAAAGAAAGTGACATCATTCCTAGCCTACCAAATTCACCACACAAAATTAAGCAGCCAATTAAAGCCAATGACATTCCTTCTTGTGAAAAGGTACTAGCTTCTTGAAGCTTAACCAAATTCAATATTAAATCATGTCTAACTGACATCTTCAAAATATGACAAAAGTAGTTCCATAATCTTGTTCTTTGACAAAACAAATGATCTAAGGTCTTGCAATTCAATGTAGAATAGCAAACACATCTTGAAGCAAAAGAGAAGCCTTTTCCTCGAACTTTATCATCAGTTGGAAACCTATTATGCATCACCTGCATATGAAAAAACCAATCTTTAGTGGTAGATACTTATTTCATATAAACTTACTCCAGATTTTCTTCTCACCATCTAATCTTCTGCTTTCATACTCTGATGTCGTAGAGAATACTCCATTAGAAGTTAATTTAAATGGCATTCTATCTAGATCATTAATGAATGTTATTTGATAGGCTTGCTCCAATTACTATAGGGATAAAGTGGCTTCTAGAAACTCTGAATCCTCCAATGCTTCACAAGTGCTCCTTTAGTTGTCATCACATGATGGATACCATAGAATCTCATCTAGCCATTTGTCTATCCAAAAGGATTGATCTCCATTTTTAATCACTTACATGTTATGCTACAAAACAATAGAAATGCGAGCTTTAATAGCTCCTTAGCAATGTGAAGGTTCAATAGTTCTTGGTTGATGACAAACTTCCACTAGATTTCCATAGTTCATATAAATTATGCCCATAAGGAACTCCTTTAACATAATTCCAAGCCATTTTCACCAGAAGGCTTTCTATGACCATGGTCATATCTCTTATTCCCAACCCACCTTTATCTATAAGGATGCATGCTTTAGCACACCCCACTTAGTGTGCTTTGTGATCCCCCATATAACTCCATAAGAATTTATACATATGCTTGCTTATCTCTTGCAACACTACTTTTGAAGCTTTGGTTATTGATAAACAATGGATAGGGATGGAGGACAAAACACTCTTAACTAGCACTAGCTTCTCTCCATAGGAAAGAAAAATGATTCTTCTAATTAGCGATTCACCCTATAATCTTCCTGATAATCTTATCAAAATAACTTCTCTTTGATCTTTCCTTAAAAAGTAAAACTCCTAGATACTTCATTGGTTAGTGTGTTAGAAAAAACCTTGTCTAACTCTAAATCTATTGTTGTCTATGAAGAGGAGCCTTATTTGCTAATATGAAGTTATATTTAGTCACATTTACTTTTTGTCCATTATAACGTTCATATTCCTTCAATAATTCCATAAACTTTATAATTGACCTTTTCTACCCATTTATAAAAACTATCATATCATTTGCATATAGAAAATGAGACACATACCCAAAATCATTTATACCTTTCTAGCTTCTAATATCCCCAACTTGTATTAGATGTTTCAACTATTGAGAAAAGGCTTTTTGTGCTAGTATGAATAGGCTTGGTGACAAAGGGTCCCCTTAATGGAGCCTCCATGTTGAATGGAAGAAACCAAACTTCTTTCCTTAAATTTGTATAGAAAAGTAATTGTTGGAAATGCAATGATACATCATAACAATCCGTTACTTTAAAAATCTAAAGCTCCACATAACTCTCAATAGAAAGGACCATTCCAACTTGTTATATGCTTTTGTAAGGTTTTATGGCTAACCAAGAAAAGGGGGGGTTGAATTGGTTATCACAGTTTTACCTATATTTTTCAACTCTTCTACGTTTCATGTAAGTTTAGCATTCAAGATAGGAATATTAAAGCATATAAACATATAAATAAACCAAGATAGGAAGACATAAAGATTTACACGGTGGTTCAGCCCTTTTCACCTACTTCCACCCTCTTCTCCTTCAACTTAACAAGTAGAAGTCCACTTTACTTCAAGTTAGGAGAAATCCTCTCTTACACTTCACAACTCCTCAACAAGGAGTCAATTCTTCATGGTTACAAAGTTTAGGTTGAACCAACCTTAATACATCAAGCAAATCCTCAAATGTATAATGTGAGTGAGGAATAATGCTTCTTGAAGAGCTAATTGAAGATATACTAACTCAATTCAAGCTCTAATCACAAAACCCCTAATTTTCACAAAGTTAGGGCTTTAGATTTACAATGATGTTTATGTGCAAATAATATTTTGAGTTAATCTAGCACATAAACAAATCAATCTAGTAGTAGATATTCACAAGAATATAAATGTGAAGGAATATCATCGAAGATTCTTGCTTTCACTAAGGATTAAAGAGCATAGTAGTATAAGTACAAGTCTTTCACAAAGCTTCAATCTCTTTCAAAGAACTTGATAGTATTTCTTGCAAAAGCTCTCAAAACATCCACCAAAACCTCATTTTTATAGCAAATTTAAGAACCTTGAACATTTTAGGGTTTCAGTTCAAACATGTTCTTCCCATTGAAAGCTTCCTATTGAGATTTGATGGAGGTGACATTATACAACTATAGAAGCAATGATCAATGCAACAAACAACCGTTCTGACACTTTTATCACCTCACAAATCTTCCTGTTGGAGAATCAGCAGTCAAGAGAAAGAGGAGAACTAGCTTTATGCGATCTTGGGGCTTAGGGCTCTTCTAATTTCGACTTAAGAATCTATCTCTTAACATATAGGTGAAACAACCGTGTTTCACTTAAGTAAGTGAAACACATCACTTTGGTTTAGCTCAAGCTTAAATTAGGTAGCTTCTTTGTGGGCTGAGTGTGGGCTGAGCTTGGTCTTGGCCTGCTTTACGGCTTGATCCAACAAATAGTTACTTAGGCTTGGACTAGCTAGTGAATGGCTTTGCTCAAGTTTGGACAAGCTAGTGAGTGGCTTCACTTAGATTTGCATCAAGCTTGTAAAATCAAGTAATATGATTTTAGCCTTCACAATATGATTTTTGGTTCATAGATACCTACAAACAAACAATCACCAAGTATCATTTTTCTTCGATATAAGCAAATATATTTTAGCTCAATAATTCACATAAAAATATTTGTCCACGCCTTATATGTGATGTTTAATAATGAAATGTAGGAAACCAGCTACTTTATAATATCATTTATTGATATTATAATTTGCACACCTTTTACTTCCCTAATGTTCAATATTGCACATAAGCATATGAAAAAATTATTTTTTACAAACATTATATGCAACCAATATTTTGTCACAAAAAAACATCCTTTTTCCAACAATCTCCTTTTTTATGATGACAAAATTTATGAAGTTTAAGCATATAATAGCACATGCTATCAATCGAATGATCATGATTTGCATTTCAAGATATGGCATGTTCATGTTCACTTGTGGAACCGATGTTCATGTTCATATGTCAATATCATGTTTTTCATTTTTCATGGCAGCCATCATGAAGAGATATGTGCAATTCCGAACATCATACAAGAAACATTATCCCATTTTCTGCACTGTAAGTTAGAAATGGAACATTCATCTGTTAAATGCTATCTTTGTTTGCTTAAACATTCATATGTTAAATGCTATCTTTGTTAGCTTGAACATTCATGTGCTATCACTCATGCTATCTTTGTTGTCTTTCTCCCCTTTTTTGTCATAAGCAAAAATAATAGATATATGGCAGAGGTGAAGTGATGAGCATCAAAATTAAAAGCTTTGAGAAAGTGTAGGAAGGCTTACTTGATCAGAGAACTTGAATACATAGTGCTCCCCCTCAAAGTAAGAGCTCGGATAAAGAGATAAAAATGTAAAGTAAAGCAAAACAAAGCACATTCAAGAATTATATGCAAGTAGAGACATGCCAAGCTCTCTTCAGAGAGTATAAAATCCTTCTTTATCTAATGGTTTGGTGAAAATATCAGCCAATTGCTGATCAATACACACAAATTCAAGAGTAATGTCATTTTTCTGCATATGATCTCTAGTAAAGTGATGTCTAATTTCAATATGCTTGGTTTTAAAGTGTTGTATAAGGTTCTTTGTCAAATTTATAGCACTAGTGTTATCAAATTTTAATGGAACATTTGAAGAGTTAATGCTATAATCTTCTAATTGTTGTTTCATCCATAAAATTTGAGCACAATAGCTAGCAGCAGCAATATATTTAGCCTTAGTAGAGGATAAAGCTACACTATTTGCTTTTTAAAGTAACAAGAAACAAACATGTTCCCAAGGAAGTGGCAAGCACCACTTATGCTTTTCCTATCTATATTGCATCCAGCATTGTTAGAGCCACTAAAAGCATGGAGATCTAAAGTTGTATCTCTAGAATACCAAACTCCTAGGTTGATAGTTTCTTTTAAATATCTAAATATTCTTTTAACCATAGTCAAATGTTGTTCTTTAGGATTAGATTGATATCTAGCGCACAAGCACACACTAAACGTGATATCAAGTTGAGAAGCAGTCAAGTACAACAAAGAACCAATCATTCCTCTATAAAGTTTTGAATCTACACTAGTTCCTTGTTCATCATGTGATAAAGATGTAGATGTACTCAAAGGGGTGTCTATTGGTTTAGCATCATGCATTTTGAATTTCTTGAGCAGTTCATTTGTATACTTAGTTTGACTTATAAAGATTCCTTTACTAGTTTGCTTGATTTGCAACCCTAGAAAGTAAGTTAATTCACCCATCAAACTCATCTCAAATTCATGTTGCATAGAATTAGCAAATTGATTACACATAGCAAAACTTGTGGAACCAAACACAATATCATCAACATATACTTGAACAATCAAGATATCTTTTCCTTGTGATTTAATGAACAAAGTATTGTCTACTTTACCTTTTCTAAATCCAATTTTAATTAGGAAAGTACTTAATTTGTCATACTAGGCCCATGGGGCTTGTTTAAGTCCATATAAAGCTTTGGAAAGCTTGAATACATAATTTGGACAAGTTGGATCTTCAAATCTAGGTGGTTGTTCAACATATACTTCTTCTTTTACAATACCATTCAAAAATGCACTCGTTACATCCATTTGAAAGAGAGTAAAATTCATATAGCAAGCAAAAGCAAGCAACATTCGGATTGCCTCTAATTTGGCTACCAGTGCAAAATTTTCATCATAGTCAATTCCTTCTTCTTAACTATATCCTTATACAACTAATCTAGCTTTATTTCTAGTTATGATTCCATTTTCATCTAGCTTATTTCTATACACCCATTTTGTACCAATTACCGGGTGATTGTGTGGTCTAGGAACTAGGTTCCAAACCTTGCTCCTTTCAAACTAATTTAGTTCTTTTTGCATAGCAAGAAACCAATTTTCATCTTCAAGGGCCTCTTCTATTTTCTTTGGCTCGATTTGAGACAAGAAGGCTTGATGTTCACATGTGTTGTGATATCTAGATCTTGTGCTTACTCTATTTTTGAGATCTCCTAAAATATGTTGTTAATCTACCTCACTTCTAACTCTAGGGAAAGAAAAATATCTTCTATCTAACTCCCCTTAAACTCTAGGTGCACTTCATCATTATATCCTTGTTCATTTGAACTCAAATTAGAATCATCTTCAAATTGTACATGAATAGATTCTTCTACCAATAGAGTTGTTTTATTGAAAACTCTATATGCTTTGCTAGTATAAGAGGAGCCAAGAAATATGGCCTCATCACTCTTGGAATCTAACTTATTAAGTGACTCTTTACCGTGATTTAACACAAAACATTTACATCCAAACACATGAAAGTATGAAATGTTTGGTTTCTTACCAAAGAATAGTTCAAATGAAGTCTTTTTCAAGATGGGTCTTAAAAATGCTCGATTTGAAATATAGCAGGCTATACTTACAGCTTCTCCCCAGAAATGTTTGGGAAGGTTATACTCACACATCATAGTCCTAGCCATTTCTTGGAGTGTCCTATTTTTCCTTTCTACAACACCATTTTGTTGTGGTGTTCTAAGGGCTGAAACATTATAAGTGATACCATTCTTGGAGTAGAATTTCTCAAATAGGTGATTGTCAAATTCACCACCGTAATCTGTCCTAATCTCAATTATAGTGAGATCTTTTTCATTTTGAATCTTTTTAGAGAAATCAAAAAATTTCTCAAATGCTTCATCTTTCCTAGCAAGTAGATATACCCACGTATATCTTGTATAGTCATCTACTATGACTAAGGTATACTATGTACCACTTATGGTAGCCATTCTCAAAGGACCAAACAAATCCATATGTAGGAGTTCTAAAGGTCTTGATGTAGACACTACTTGCTTTGGTTTAAAGCTACTTTGTGTGTGCTTACCCTTTGCACATGCATCACACAATTTCTTTTTATCAAAATTTAGTTCGGGTAATCCCCTAACTAAACCATTCTTGCATAGTTTTTCTATCAACCCTAAACTAGCATGTCTAATTTTTCTATGCCACATCCAAGCATCTACATTATGATTCACAGTCAGACATGTATATTCATTTGTTAATTTACTAAGATCAAGCATATAAATATTATCTTTTCTTTTTCCAACAATTTTCACATTATTCTCAACATTTTCAACAAAGCAAAATTCTTTTCCAAAAATATGATTTTGAAGTCATTATCACACAACTGACTTATGCCTAACAAGTTAAACTTCAACTCATCAACATACAATACATCATATATAAGAAGGGTTTTCGAGTTACCTATGGTGCATATACCCCTGATTCTTCCTTTGGAGTTATCTCCAAAAGACACGGTGCCTCCAAATCTTAACTCAAGTGTTGAGAAAAGCTCCATCGTCCCAATCATATGTCGAGAACACCCACTGTCCAGAATCCATAACTTTTTGTATTTCTTGTTGTCTATATTCACACTCAAGGCCTATAGAAACAAAAATGTTTGTGTTTGGTACCCTTTTTTCTTTAGGTCCATGAGTGTTAGTTGCTTCTAAACTACCAATCTTCTTAGGTATCCACACCTTCTTGATCTTATATGCTTTTCTAAGTCTAATTGGACATGTTTCAAACAAATGACCAATATAACTACAATAAGAACATTTATGATGCAAGGAAAATGTACAATCCTCTTTATCAAAGAATTTTGTAAAATTTTTTGTGTTCTTCAAAGAATTATATCCTATACTAGCTTTATCATATACACCTCTTTATGATTGCAACATATTATTTAACATGTTACTACCTTTTGTGAACTTGTGTAACAGCAAAGTAGTATCATCCAATTTCATTTGAATTTCATGTTTTTCTCTTTCTAGCTCAAGTATTCTCAATTTAAGAGTAATTATGTCCTGGTTCTCACAAAAAATTTCTAAGATATCATCATGCTTGTTTTCTAGAGCAAGTATCAATCATAAAACATGTATAAGATTTCATAGAAATACTCTTGGATACATTAGAGTTTTCATGCATACAAGGCATGGAAGATGTTATAACAGATTTATCAAGTACAAATTCAGCCTTTACAGATTTGTATTTAGCTTTCAAACTCTTGTATTTTTCTTTTATCTTAGTTGCAAATTCAACCAAATCAAAGAAAGCACTCTTAATATCACCACTAAGACTTGTTTCGGGTTTAGAATCACTTACCTCAAGTTCTTCTTCTATGGTTGCATTTGCAGTTAAGCAAAGATGAGCAACTTCTTCTTGTTCTTCCTCATTTGATAAAGAGCTTTCATCATCCCAGGCAACAATCATTGCCTTCTTCTTACCTTTATTGTTCTTTTTCTTGAGTAGAAGGCAATCAGCCTTGATATGTCTGGGTTTTCTACACTCATAGCACAAGTTATCCCTAGAATCATGTATTTCATTCTTCCTAGGTTGTCCTCTATTTCTTCCTAGACCTTTCTTAAGGAATTTTCTGAATCTTCTAGCTATAAGAGCAATTTTATCACTTTCGAACTCTACCTCTTCATTCTTTTCTACTTCTACTTTTAAGGCCAGTGACCTTTTATTTTCTTTCTCTCTTACCCTTTTAATTAATTGCATCTCATGAGTCTTTAGTGATCCTAATAGGTCATCTAAGGTTAAACTATCAAGATCATGAGCTTCCTCTATGGCCATTTTCTTAGGATCCCAGCTCTTAGGTAAGGATACTAACATCTTCCTAACCATCTCCTCATTTGTATAAGTCTTTCCTAACAACTTAAGTTCATGAACTATTTCAGTAACTACCAAACATATCACTAACAATTTCATAATTAAGCATTGTAAACAATTCATAATTTTGAGTAAGCATGGTAACTTTAGATGATTTAACTTTCTTAGTACCTTCATATATAACTTCTAATTTGTCCCATATCTCTTTACTAGTGAGGCAAGATGATACTTTGTTGAATTCATGAGCCTTCAATCCACTATAAATCATGTTCATAGCCTTAGCATTTATTCTTATGATTTTGGCCTCATTTTTACTCCATTTATCAGTTTCAAGTAAAGCAGTACCCTTTTTGATTATCTGCCAAGCTTCAGGGTCTTGACCAACAATGAAGACTTGCATAAGTTGCTTCCAATGTCTATAATTTATCCCATCAAACAAAGGTGGTTTATTATACCCCGTGATAGCTACTCATTTCTCTACAGTCATCAAAATGGATCTACTATAGGATGTTAAGCCTTTAAATCAGAAAACCTAGCTCTAAATGCCAATTGTAAGGTTTTATGACTAACCAAAAAGGGGGGGTTGAATTGGTTATCACAGTTTTACCTATATTTTTCAACTCTTCTATGTTTCATGTAAGTTTAGCATTCAAGATAGGTATATTAAAGCATATAAACAAAGAAATAAACCAAGCTAGGAAGACATAAAGATTTACATGATGGTTCAGCCATTTTCACCTACTTCCACCCTTTCCTCCTTCAACTCAACAAGTTGAAGTCCACTTTACTTCAAGTTGGGAGAAATCCTCTCTTACACTTCACAACTTCTCAACAATGAGTCAATTCTTCACGGTTACAAAGTTTAGGTTGAACCAACCTTAATACATCAAGCAAATCCTCAAATGTGTAATGTAAGTAAGGAATAATGCTTTTCAAAGATATACTAACTCAATTCAAGCTTTAATCACGAAACCCCCAATTTTCACAAAGTTAGGGTTTTAGATTTACAATGATGTTTATGTGCAAATAATATTTTGAGTTAATCTAGCACATAAACAAATCAATCTAGCAGTAGATATTCACAAGAATATAAATGTGAAGGAATATCACCGAAGATTCTTGTTTTCACCAAGGATTGAAGAGCACGATAGTATGAGTACAAATATTTCACAAAGCTTCAATTGCTTTCAAAGAACTTGATAGTATTTCTTGCAAAAGCTCTCAAAACATCCACTAGAACCTTCTTTTTATAGTAGATTTAAGAACCTTGAACATTTTAGGGTTTCAGTTCAAACCTATTCTTCCCGTTGAAAGTTTTCCATTGAGATTTGATGGAGACAACATGATACAACTATAGAAGCAACGATTAATGCAGCAAACAACTGTTCTAACACTTCTATCACCTTACTTATCTTCCCATTGGACAATCGACAGCTAAGAGAAAGAGGAGAACCAGCTTAATGCAATTTTGGGGCTTAGGGCTCTTTTGATTTCGACTTAAGAATTTGTCTCTTAACATGTACCATGTTTCACTTAAGTAAGTGAAATGCATCACTTTGGTTTAGCTGAGGCTTAAATCAAGCAGCTTCTTTGCAAGCTGAGTGCGAGCCTAGCTTGTGGGCTGAGTTTGGTCTTGGCCTACTTCACAGCTTGATCCAACATATAGTTACTTGGGCTTGGACCAGCTAATGAATGGCTTTGCTCGAGTTTAGACCAGCTAGTGAATGGCTTTGCTCAAGTTTAGACTAGCTAGTGAGTGGCTTCACTTAGATTTGCATCAAACTTGTAAAATCAAGTAATATGATTTTAGCTTTCACAATATGATTTTTGGTTAATAGATACCTACAAGCACACATTCACCAAGTATCATTTTTCTTCAATATAAGCAAATATATTTTAGCTCAATAATTCACATAAAAATATTTGTCTAAGCATTATATGTGATGTTTAATAATAGAATGTAGGAAACCGGCTAATTTATAATATCATTTATTGATATTATAATTTGCACATCTTTTACTTCCTTGATATTCAATATTGCACATAATCATATGAAAAAATCATTTTTTAACCAAAAATAAAGTATATTAAAAAGAAATATCATGGCAAAAGAAAATCTTACAAATGTCTTATTTTGTATTAAAATATGAAATATCAAAATCTCCTTCATTTTAATCTCTTAAAAAATAAGATAGACGAAGACTTGAACCCTAGAAGTTTTAATAGTTTGTCTCTTTATAAGTGGCATCAAGGATTCAATATGTTTCTTTAGTTGTTACATAAAGTGTTAGTAATTTACACAATTACCAAAAACAATAGAATTCAGTGCAAACATAAATATACAATGATTTTACTTAGTTCAACTTCTACAACCTACTTATATTTAGATGATTAATTACTAAATCCAAAAATGTACACTTATAGTCTTTTAAGCACAATAAAAACTATAAAAATTTTTTAATCTTAACTTCATAACACTTCTTGAATAATTCTATACTTTGTTGTTAGTGTTATACTAGCTTATAATTTTGCTTCAAAATACATTATTTAAAGGCCTATTTATAGGCCTTCCAACTTGAGAGATTTTCTTTCAAAAGTCACATGGAACTTTGTTTTTTGAGAATGGTTATTCGAATTTTTTTTGAAAAATTGTAAAGTAAATAGAATGTAATCTTTAATTAGGTTTGTTATATTATATTGATTTCATACTTAGACCAAATACTTTGTCCCTTGAAACAACTACTTCATCAATAACTATTCTAAATTTAGACCAAACTTTTTAAACAGGCACTCACTCCATCATTCATGGATTTTAAGAAAGCTTAATTTCAAGTAAGCTTAATTGTTTTTCTTAAAAAATTGTGGTAGAACTAAATGAATCAGATCGAAAATCTCAATTAACAATTAAAAAAATCATCCCTTTTGAGTAAACTAGGCTTTCTTGCCAATAAAAATAATTAGACCCAAAAAAACAAATCCAAAAGAAATGATTAGGTGTTCTAAGACAAATTAACTGAAATCAACAAAATAACCCATGCCAAGTGAATCAACAATCTAAGATATTGTTGAAAACAAAGATCTCAAATAAATAAAAAAGAAATAATTATTGGATAATGTTTAAATATAAAAATTATCCTTTTAATTCATGAATTAACTTTTAGGTTAGACTTTAAATTTATATTTAATATGATATTAGAGTCTAAATTAATCATCTTCAATTCTCATTAAACTTTGAGTTCATCACATATGCCTGGTGTCAAGAACATTTATTTCATAACCTTAGAGTATGTTTAGTATATAGAAAATGTTAAAGATGAAATTCCTACATGACAAAAAATAATCTTTGGGTATTGTTTAAATATAAAAATTTGTTCCTAATTCATTAATTAGGAGCATTTTTTTTATAGATATATAGTAAGTAAAAGATAATGCACATCTATTATTTATGAAGTGGAAATGTTTCACAAAATTCCATAAAAACAAAATCAAACTACAAACTTAATCCAATGAGTGATTTAATGATTTATACTTTAGACTTCCTTAAATCTTTTGACCTCTAAAACAGTAGAGAAATAAGGCCGAAAGTCATTTTTTTGATGTGCTTTTTTTAAAAGATTTTTGTGTTGGTAGGGTAATAATTTAGGTAAAATAGATTTTTTTTTAATATTGTTTGAGTGAAATTTCAGACCTCCGGTTACTGAAACAACTCCTGGGGAATCTTTTCCTTATTCGAGTATGGGTTTGCTTCAAGTTGATTACATGTAGTGTGCGGTCCCGCAACGAGAAGCGCCGGCCGAAAAGAATGGGCATCACAGCCGTAACCTTGGCCTCCAGAACCCTCATCCTCTCCTCCCCCTTCAAAAACTCACTCGCCTCTTCTTCTAAAATCCCGAAACTGCCCTCCTTCTCCGTCAAGACCACCGCAACCCTTTCGCAACCGCAACCCCAACCCTTCAGGCGCCGCAATGTCATCGAAATTCTCCGGCAGCGCGGCCTTCTCGAGTCCCTGACGAGCTCCGACCTCCACGACGCCGTCTCCACTGGTACCATCAAAGCCTACTGTGGCTTCGACCCCACCGCTGAGAGCCTCCACCTCGGCAACCTCCTGGGCCTCATTGTCCTCTCCTGGTTCCAGCGCTGCGGCCACCACGCAGTCGCCCTTATTGGTGGCGCCACCGCCCGCATCGGCGACCCTTCCGGTAAGTCCGTCCAGCGCCCCGAGCTGGACGCCGACACACTGAACAAAAATACCGTTGGCATCCGCGACACCATCACCATGATCCTCCGCTCCAATTCTGGCATCGATTCGAATTTTGCGATTCTGAACAACTACGACTGGTGGAAAGAGGTAAGGCTACTCGATTTCTTGAGAAATGTAGGCCGATACGCGAGGGTTGGTACGATGATTTCGAAAGAGAGCGTAAAAAAGCGACTGGAATCGGAGCAAGGAATGAGCTACACTGAATTTACCTATCAGCTACTTCAGGGCTACGACTTTTTGCACTTGTTCGAGAAGGAGGGAGTAAGTGTGCAAATAGGAGGAAGCGATCAATGGGGGAACATAACGGCCGGAACCGAATTGATTCGGAAGATTTTGCAGGTGGAGGGAGCGTACGGATTGACATTCCCTCTTCTGTTGAAGAGCGATGGTACCAAGTTCGGGAAATCGGAAGACGGAGCCATTTGGCTCTCGCCGTCGATGCTGTCGCCATACAAGTTTTATCAGTACTTCTTCTCGGTTCCAGATGCGGACGTGCTAAGGTTCTTGAAGAGGCTGACTTTTATGGACTTAGAGGAGATTGAGGAGCTGGAGAGGGAGATGAGGACGCCGGGATACGTGCCCAACAGTGCGCAACGGAGGCTTGCGGAAGAAGTCACGCGGTTCGTGCACGGCGAGGAGGGGCTAAACGAAGCAATCAAGGCCACTCAGGCGTTGAGGCCGGGAGCAGAGACCAGGTTGGATTGGAAGGCCATCGAGGGGATTGCTGAGGATGTGCCGTCTTGTTCCTTGGCCTACGATGAGGTGTTGAATCTCTCGGTCGTTGATCTTTCCGTTGCCGCCGGTTTGTTGGAAAGCAAATCGGCTGTGCGGCGCATGTTGAAGCAAGGGGGTTTGTACTTGAATAACATGAGAGTGGATGGAGAGAGTAAGAGAATTGAGGCCACGGACATTGTGGATGGGAAGGTCATCCTTCTGTCTGCAGGGAAAAAGAACAAGGTGCTTGTACGGATATCTTCATCTGATTGATTGCCTTAGTGGATAACTGCTATCGTAAAAGATGTTCAATTGAGCAGATGAATTTCTTGCATGCTCAAAAAAAATTTTGGGTTTCACTTATTTGTGAAAGAATATTTTGTTAATCATGAAGTAACTTTTGTAGGAACGATTTGGCTCTTCGTTTTCTGAATCTTCGAGTTTGAGCTTAATGGTGGCTAACAACACGAAGATAATCATGAATAATAAAATTTCTTATTTACTTAGAAAGGAAATCCTTTGAAGCAATTGACTGCTTACTTTGATATTTTTCTTTTTATCTACCTGGCCCCTTTCTTCCCCATGATTTTCTTTATTATACAGTGCGTATCTTGCCAAAAAGCGGAAATGGGATGCAAGCCTTTGGTTAAGCCAAGGGGAGTCTTGTTGCATTCGTATGACCTGTCTCTAAGCAACATGGTTAAGCTATTTTCTGGATATAGAAGCCCACAGTATCTGGTCGGATCCTTAACTATGTTAATTTTGTGTCTTTTCCTTCTTGGGAAAAAGATGAATCATCAAAGTTTACAATCATTGCCATTTTCTGTAAGTTGTTGGCATATGCATTCAAAACAATTGTAATTCGACATAATTTAGTGTTCGTGGACTGCTCATGATCAATTACTCACAAACAATAGAAGAAAAAAAGAGAGAGAAATTTAAGAATGACCAATCAGCTAATTTTGAAACATATTTTGACAAGAAACCTGGTAACATGTTGGACACAACTGCTTGTACATTCTCTTCTAATCATTGGTAGGTCCTTTTCTGAATCTGGATCTCATGCGAAACATGTTCTTTGAACTAAAATTTGTCAGGCACAAAGAACTAACTGGAAACGTCATAGTTGCTCTCTCTCTCTCTCTCCCCCGTCTCTTTTCCAGATGTGATTCTTTCTGAATCAATTTCGAAATCCCAAGGCGCACCAAAGCATTGATATGTTCAAGAAAAGTTGTATGTTCACCTCATCAAGGTGAGATAAATCTTGGGATTGTCCAACACGTTTGCCGCAATGATCCCTTTCTTCCTTTGTTTAACCTTTAACTTATTGATATATAACCTGTCCTAAATTCTAATTATTGTTATCATTTGTTAGTCAGCTCAATAGTCTGAGGAGACTTCATGATGCATATTAAATGATCGATTATTTTATGTTTATTGAAAGTAAGTTTGTTCTGTAGTAATTCAGTTTTGCGTTCCGTCATGATTATACAAATTGATATTAATATATTTCTTGATTCATTAGTTTATGACTGCTTTTTGAATATTGACCTTTTTTTTTTGGTTGGGGGGGGGGGGGCGCTGTTGCGCTGCTGTTTTTGTTACACTGGATGAATTGTATAAATTTATGTGCCTATGAGTTTAGGCTGTTGATTTGCTGCGTCCCAAAACCAAATCTCTTTTCTGTTTGTGTGCCCTTAGCTCAGTCGCAACTACTAAGTAATTTCAATGCTAGATTAGCCGAGTCTAAGGATCCTGAATAACACCAATCGGCTAGCCAAATTGCTCTATCTAGCCTAGTTGATTCTGATGAGACCATTCATCTAGACCTCAAACAATGGTTTTTGTGTTTGAAAAGTATTATTGGGTTTCAGAGAAAATCTCTTTATTATGTGTTTATATGGTTTTTGGTGTTGGCCTTCAAAGCTGTTTCCAGTTTGCAAGAAATCTTCTTGTTTCAGAAGTAATAGTAAATCTCTTCAGCTTCTTTTTCCCAATAGCAATCAGTCCAACAGCCGATTTAGGGAATATCAACTGGATGTTGGTTTCTTTATTTAATTATTCTTCATTGAAAACCATGGGTTGAATACAATTGCGGACTTTATTTGATGTTATTAATTCTATTTTTCTGAAGGTAATAAACCTTATTTGCTGTGGTGCCCAAACTAGGGAAATACTTGTTTATGGTTTCTCTTTGGTGCAATTGTACTTGGTTTTTCATTCTGTCACGAAAAATTTGACTTTTATTTAGGGTCTGACTATTTGGAAAATTTTGGCCTTTTTTGAACCGTTGATTCAATCTGAGGAAAAATTTGATCACCTTAATTGAATTACATAATTTTGTTTGTTGTGGAACCACACATTTGTCAATGACTAAGGTTCTGCCAGTTAGAAGATTACAAAATTGATTTCATGCGCTGATGCTTGCTAGGGATGGTAAAGTTATTTTACTTTATTGCTATGCTTTAATATATGCACGGTTGCTGTGTTATTCATGGATGTCTATGGAAATGCCACTGACCGTTGGTTCTTTCTCTCAAAAGTGGAGAGGGACAGTGATGGTTCTACCTTCGCAGTGATGGCTCTACCTTCTCAATGATGGTTCTATCTATCCTTGTTATCTTCGATATTTTTCTGGATACTGAACAGCCTTCCCTATTTGGTAGTAGGAATATCAGAAAACATTGTATTCTCTGAATTCTCATTGTTACCTCTCTCCTCAGTTGGACCTGTACTTAAAAATATCAAGGAAGTAAAACAAGAAAGTTTGCTTGTATTATTTCTCCAGTTCATCCACTTTTTAAATACCAGTTTTAATCGGAGCATTTTGAATTTTCAGGATCTTGCAGTGACAGAACAAAAGCAGCGGCGGAGAGCTATGGTGCAAAAAAAACTTAGGGAAGAAAAAGAAGTTCTCTGCTTTTGGGGATAGGAGTATGGAGCCCCAAAGGATGAGCACCAAGCCTTTCAATACCGTCAGATTATAGTACCGCAGACCAAGTAGCAATGACAAGATGGGAAGCATAAGACTCAGTAAAACATCAACTTCTCTTGCCAAGTCTACAACCGCTTCCAGGTCTCCAAAATGAACCTAAAATGTGGTCCTGAAGCATTTCTCAATCAATGGAGATTCTTAATTTAGAGACCAGAAAAGTTATGTTGAGATGTATTCTGTCAATCAAGAGCCTCCTCATGCATATTGTCCCAGACTGTTTTACAATAACCCGGGAAATCTAGGACCGGAAAACATTGTGCTGCGGGAGAAGGTAAGTTAGCCAGGATCTTGTGGCTTACCACAAGACACCGCAGCCGCTGGCAGTGTTCTCCTGTTTATCCATGGGTTACACTTGGAATTCAGGTTTGCCCAACGCCACCTCTTGGAAAGGCAGAACATGCTTCCAGTTCACAAGCAATGCTTGCACTCTCGGCTTTTACTCCCTAGCAAATGCCTTTACAATCATATGGGGTTTGTTTTGCCTGTTTGGTCTCACGGAGCTGGGAGTTTGCCATTGACCGAATCTAGTGGTTATCTACGTCTATCTCCTTCTGATAGCACCGGCTGCTCAGCAATGCCTAGCCTAGCATTCCAGAGATGTGGGAGTTCACAGATGAAGAAAAATGGAAGCTTGTGTTTCGGTTTCAAGGATACAGAGATGAGCCGACGAGTAGCCCTATATGCTTTTGGTCCTCGACGGGCCACATTACAATTTAAGCATGACGTGGAGGAATATGCTGTGGAAGGAGCGTTTGAATCTAAGGCTAAAGACATGGGCCATTTGGCTGGAGGGTCTCGGAATTTGGTTCGTATACACGTCAGGATTGCACCTATAACTAGGAATATTTATTTGCAACATATAAATTGGGACCAGAAATATAACCTATCTAATCAAGTTAAAAGCTGGAAGCATCTGTTATATAGTTGGCAGGACCAATATCAAAGTAATACGATTTTAATATTCGTAGTTGATGAACTAGAAAGGATTACTTAAGATAAGAGAGAACATAATAGGAGACTAAGAAAGTCAATCCCCATAGAGTGCTTCAAAGTCGGTCACAAGAAGGGGAGGCTTGATGCACCCTTTGGAGTAAAAAAGTTGTCATATCCTAACATCCGGAAAAGGCTAAGCCAGAGATCTTACGATGAGGTTAAGATGTGTTAGGACCCTAGGCGTTATTAATAGATTAAAAACCTATATATTGATTAGAGTGTATACCTTATCCTTTTAAGTCCTCTTAGTAACGATGCTCACAGACTCAATCGTTGTGTCATTTAGGCAACCCCTTCCGTCTCCAACAATCCCTCCCTTCGCCCTTCTCTCACCTCAACAAACCTACTTGTGTTAGGGGTTGAATTTGAAACTATTTTAATACCACTTAAGGAATATGATTTTGACTTTCATGATCAGCAAATCAAGATTTTCTGTTCTTTAGATTTATTTTTAGCTTTTAGCTTTCTGTATTTAATTTTTAATTTGTTTGCATACTCAACTAAGTCAGAGAATGCAGTTTCTAAACTAATGTTTATATGAAGAAATAGTTTTGAATAGCTTACCTAAATATTTTCTCCCTCAAGAGTTACTGTTGCGATTAGGCATAGATGTGCAACTTCTTCTTGAGTTTCTTCATCAGATAAAGAGTTCTCATCATCCTAGGCAGCAAGCATAGCTTTCTTTTTGTTCTTGTTGTTTCTCTTCTTGATCACTAGATAGTCAACCTTTGATGTGTCCCGGTTTTCTACATTCATAGCACACATTTTCCCTAGGTTCATTTGTTTCTTTTTCCTAGTTTGTCTTATATTTCTACTTAATCCTTTTCTTATAAATTTCCTAAATCTCCTAGCTATAAAAGCTACTTCATCATTTTCTGATTCTTCCTCTTCAACCTTTTCAACTTCCATTTTAAGTGCAAGTGATCTTTTATTTTCCTTCTCTTTCTCTTTTCTCATAAGTTGCATTTCATGAGTTTTAAGAGAACCTAGCAAGTCATCTAAGGTCAGCACAACTAGGTCATGAGCCTCTTCTAGGATCCCAACTTTTAGGTAGGGATACTAACATTTTTCTCACCATTTCCTCATTTGTGTAAGTTTTTCCTAATAATTTAAGTTCAGAAATGATCTCAGTAAATATACCAAACATGTCACTAATAGTTTCAGAATCTTTCATAACAAACAATTTATGTGTAAGCATAATAACTTTAGAAGACTTTACGTTTTTGGTTCCTTCATAGATGATTTCTAATTTATCCCAAATCTCTTTACCGGTGAGGCAATAGGACACTTTGTTAAACTCATGTGCTCTAAGACTACTATAAATCATATTCATAGACTTAGCATTTAACCCCATTAGTTTAGCTTCATTTTTAGTCCACTCATCAGTCACAGGTAATGTGATACCATTCCTGATTACTTACCAAACTTCTGGATCTTGGCCTATTACAAAGACTTGCATTAATTGTTTCTCATCCCTAAAATTAATGCCATCAAACAGAGGAGGTTTATTAAACCCCGTAACAACTAAACCTTTGTCAGAAGCCATAGTATGGATCTACTCTAGGATGTTAATCCTCTTAATCAGAGAACCTGGCTCTAGATGCCAATTGTTGGGTTTTATGGCTTAACAAGAAGGGGGGTTGAATTGATTAAGTTAAGAACCAGCTACACTATTTTTTTTCTTCAAATAATTCTTGGAGTTTATACAATTCACATGGCAATAGCAAGAAAAACAGCAAGCTAATTGTTCGGTGAAATTCTAAATGCAAGTGAACATGTCGAACAAGTAATACCATAATAAGAAAGTGTATCGTACCACAGAGATTAGTGAATATTAAACTAATTAAGTACCAACAATGAACTAATCCTAAAATTTATCTAGATAATCAAAAGAAAGTTGATGATAAAATAAAATATAAAATTTCCAAAACAAGATTCAAGACTAATTGAAATTAAATTCAAGTAAGAAAGATCAATATGAGAAACATATTAGAGCATTCGATTTCACCATAGCTACTAGATATGAATTTCCATAGTTTATGCCTGTAAGAATGATAATACTTATGTGATGGCGGAATTTCTTAATTTATTTACTATCTTATGTCTAGGTATAGCAAACCTATTTAGTTCATTAATTCACTATATTTTTATATATGAATTGAAACAAACCAAATGCATTAAGATCTGTGAACATTCCTAGTTTACAATAAATCTTTTGATCATCTTATCACCAAAAGCCACACAAATAACATGATATATGTCTATCCATATTTAATTCATGGTTATATATTACAAGAAACTGCATATCATCTCCTATCGGTCTCAAACATACACATCAAATCATTCAAGTAGTGGCCAATCACTAAAGAGCATTAAGCATAATAATATATAACTCACATAAATAAAATATTTTGCAAAACATAAAAACTTATAGGATTCACATCATCATAGTTAGGCTACATCATCGCTCTAACAAAAGGAATTTAGAACATAATGAAATAATAAACCAAAACAATGGTAGAAATTGAGGAAAACATCTTAAATAAAGAAAAACAAGAAAGTTGTCACCACATTGTCTTCTCTTCAAGAATTCTCCTTGATTTTCTTCTTTCTTCCTTAGTTTCAATGGCACCTTCTTTTCTCTCTCTCTTCTCCTCTTCTTCCTTATGTAGTGCTCCTCCTTTATATAGGGTCTGGGATCTATAACTATCTCCTTATCCTAATAGAAGTAGGTTTTGGATTCCTAAGACAATTGGGTTTTGGACTCCTATATTAATTAGGCTTTGGACTCCTAATAGGACTAGGTTTTCTAATTATTTAGAAAACCCAATAACAATAAAAAATCTAATAACAATCATCCAAAGCCCAAGCCCAAGCCCAAGCTCAAGCCCATATTGATTTCCTTGACCTTGATATTTTAACCATCTTCTGTCATATAATAAGTATCAGGTTCTCTATGCTTGTCCTTTTTCTTCATGCCTCCTTATGCTTTATAAACAAGACAAATTTAAGTAAATAAAAAGGAATTCAAATATTTTCTCACAAGCATTAGATAATTTATTATTTAAATTAGGTAAAGTAACTCTATAAAAATAGAGTTATCACTAATAACACCCTAATTTGTTTCAAAATGGAAAATCAAACTCATGGGTAAGGCAGCAAATTAATAACAGGTTAATAGATAGATAGTTATCAACAATCAACAAGTTAGCTTTAAGCAAGTAAAAAGAAGAGAAACACCATATTTACCACAATGGTTCGGCACTTAATCCTTGAGTTCTACATCCACCCTCTTCTCCTTTAATCCAACCAATTGAAGTCTCCTTTACTCAAACCAAATTAGGAGAAAATGTTCTCCCTAATCCAAGCAATTCATTCTCAAAGTAATTCTCAAGTACAATTACAAGATATGATCAAAATATCATGTACAAATGTAAATCCCTAAATAATATGATAGCTTATGGGATATTGCTAATTAAAGGAGCTATTCATGTATGAATAATAAAGTTCAAAGCTCCTATCATAAAATCCCTAAATTACAACAAATTAGGGTTTCGAATTCCTTACAATGTTTATGTGCAATATATATATTTTGAATCTAATTAGTATATAAACAAGGTCATACAAGATACAATAGATAATAAAATCAGAGAATAAACAGTTTAATCACAATATCACTGTAACCTTGTATTTCACCGAGAATGAACAAGATTGAGTGATTAATTAGGTGAGCTCAAAGGATGATTCTTGAAAGAAAGTGAACTTCAGATGCTCATAAATTGTCAACGTCTTCTTCAAAGATTAGCTCTTTTTAAATAGAAAAAGTAGAGCTCGGGTTTCAAACATTCAAACCTTAAATGTAGCCTTCTGCCCGTTAGAATAATAAATCACCTTTCAAATCAGCTTCACATCTTCACTCTTAATTACAAATTTGACCGTTTTGACACCGGTCTACTCGAGAACCCTCCCGTTGAGGACTCAATCACCTAAGCGGCGCAACTTCTCCCTCTTTCTCTTTCTCAGTCACCTTATGCTCATAATCGGGGTTAGGGCATCGTGATCGTGCAAGCAGCTTAAGAGAAAGGCTGCTTAAATGAAATAGTGAGTTTCATTCAAGTAATACAAACTGATAGCAAATGGGCCGAGATACTTCCAACAGACAGGTCGTGAGACTATAAGCAGGTTGTGAGATTTTTAATAGACAGGCTGAGAGCACTTATAATGACAGGCCGAGAGCACTTATAATAAGTAGGCCGAGAGCACTTATAATAAGCAGGCTGAGATCATTTATAATAAGCAGGCTAAGAGCACAAAGAACATAGGTTCTTGGTAGAAACATAATTTGCTCCAATAATCTCTTAGTAAGTTAGTCTTGATTCAACAAGATAGTTTTGCTAGAGTTAATCACCTTATACCTTCATCTAAACAAGAGCAAGTATCATTTTTCTCAAATATAATAGACCATATATTTCAAATCATTTAAATAAGGCTTTTCTCAAGGCATTATATAACGATATTAAATAAGGCATTTCTCAAAGACATTAAATAATAACATTATATTAAGAAATGTAGGAACCCAGCTACTTTATAATATCATTGATTGATATTCTTTTCTTTTGCTTCCTGTACACCTTTTACTTCCTATGATTTTCTTTTGCACTTATAAAAAACATATTTCAAGAGATAATTCACAAATATATTTTGTCATAACAAAACCTTTATTTTCCAACACAAATTACCTATAGTTCTTATATCTTTGATTTTTCCTTTGGAGTTATCTCCAAAAGAAACCGTACCTTAAACTTTTAGCTTAAGTGTTGAGAAAAGCTCCATCATCCTAGTCATATGATAGGAACATTCGTTGTCTAGAATCCACAAGTTTTTGTAATCCATTTTGTTGCACTTAAAGCCTACAGAGATGAAGATATTTGTTGAAATTCTTAGAACCCTTTTTTTATTTGGGTCCATGAGAGTTAGTTGTACAAATATTACTAGAAGTTTTAGGCAACCATACTTTCCTTATCTTATATGATCTTCTATGCCCAATAGGACATGCATTAAAAGAGTGACCAACATATTTCCAATATGAACATTTAATATATAATGGAGTTATGCAGCTTTTCTTTTCAAAGAATTTAATAAAAAACTTTAAATTTTGATTTGATTTATAACCTATACCAACTTTATCATACATGTCTCTTTGTGATTGCAAAATTTTTTCTAACATGGCACTACCTTTTGTGAATTTATTTAACAGCAAAGTGTTATCATCTAGCTTTAGCTGAATTTCTTGTTTTTCTTTCTCTAATTCACATATTTTCATGTTTAGACTTGCTACATCAAAATTAGTGCAAACAATTTCAGCAATATCACTCTTATTTTCTAGGTCTGAACATGTATCAATCATAGAACATACATCATATTTCATGCAAGCATTTTCAAGTATATCATGATTCTTAAGTAAAGAGGATGCAAAGTTTAAAATAGTTTTATCATGCATGGTTTCAGCTTTTATAGATTTGTATTTCTCTTTCAATTTCCTATATTTATTTTTCATCTTAGTTGCATACTCAACCAAATAAAAAATGTATCCTTTATACCATAACATACATCATTTGGGAGTTTAGTATCATTTTCCTCAAGTTTCTCATCTTCAACAATTTCTACTGCAATTAGACATAGGTATGCAACCTCTTCTTGTTCCTCATTTTGCGATGATGAGTTCTCATCATCCCAGGTGGCAATCATGGCTTTATATTTATTATTTTTCTTTTTAAGTAGAGGGCAATCAGCCTTAACATGTCAAGGTTTTCTACATTCAAAACATAGATTGTCTCTAGGGTCATGTGTGTCTTTCCTCCTAGATTGTCCTACATTCTTGCTAAAGCTTTTCCTAAGAAATTTTCTAAATCTCCTAGCTAGCATCGCAATCTCATCATTTTCGAACTCTAGTCCATCAGTTTTTTCTACATCTACTTTTAAGGCAATTGATTTTCTATTTTTTTTTCTCTTACTCTTCTCATTAATTGCATTTCAAAAGTCTTTAGTGATCCTAGTACATCGTCTAGGGTTAGCTTATCTAAGTCATGTGCTTCCTCTATAGCCATCTTTTAGGGTCCTAACTTTCAGGTAAAGAAACCAACATTTTTCTAATCATTTCTTCATTTGTATATGTCTTTCCTAATAATTTAAGTTTAGATATTATTTTAGTAAATCTACCAAACATTTCACTAATAGTTTTAGAATCTTTCATATCAAACAATTCATAATCATGTGTAAGCATAGTAACTTTAGAAGATTTGACTTTCTTAGTACCTTTATAGATGACTTCTAACTTATCTCATATCTTTTTACCAGTGAGGCAAGAGGATACTTTATTGAACTCATAAGCTCTTAGACCACTATAAATCATGTTCATAGCCTTAGCATTTAGTCCTAACCTTAGCTTCATTTTTACTCCACTCATCAGTTTCGGGTAGTGTAGTACCCTTTTTGATAGCCTACCAAGCTTTTGGATCTTGACTAGTGATGAATACTTGCATTAGTTGCTTCCAATGTCTATAGTTTATACCATCAAACAATGGTGGTTTATTAAACCCCGTAACAACTACACCTTTCTCTAATGCCATTATAAGGTTCTACTTTAGCATGTTAAGCCTTTAATCAAATAACCTAGCTTTGATACCAATTGTTAGGTATAATAGCCAACTAAGAATTGTGGGGTTGAATTGATTATCTAATAACATATCTATCAATATGGCCTTTTACAACAACACTAAGCTCAGATAATGCATTAAGTAAGAATATAAACAACAAGTCAAAGCAATTATAAACAACAAGCATAGACACAAAATTTACCATGGTGGTTCGGTACTCACATCTATGTCCACCCTCTTCTTCCTTCAACCCAATTGGTTATTTTATTCACTCATCAAGAGAAAACATTCTTCTAATCCTCCCAATTCCTCCTAAAAGGAATCACAAAAACCATGGTTGCAATCAAAGGTTGACTTAACCTTGTTACAAGAGCAAATCCCCAAATGATTTATAGTTTATGAGGGATTTTGCTAATCAGAGAGCTTCTTTAGGATATCCTAGATTTTAGCAAATTAGGGTTTCAGATTTGTAATGTTTAATGGCTTACCAAGAAAAGAAAGGGGGGGGGGGGGGGGGGTTGAATTGGTAATCTTAGGTTTTTCACTTCTAATTCGGGTTCACTCACTTTTTATGTAATCAAATGAGATAAGCACAGGAAAGATAAGACAAAGATTTACATGCTGGTTTGTCCCTTGTCACCTACTTCTGCCCTCTTCCTCTTTTAACACAACCGGTTGAAGTCCACTTTACTTCAAAGTTAGGAGAAAACCTTCTCCTACACTTTCCAACTCCTCCACAAAAAATTAAACAGTTCTTGGTTACAAGTATAAGGTTGACTCAACCTTAGTACAATAACAAGTCCTCAATGATATATGATTTGTAAGGAATATTTCTTAACAAAGAGCTAATTGAAGATATATAAAGTCACGAAACCCCTAATTATCATAAAGTTAGGGTTTTGGATTTACAAAGTGATTTATATGAAAATGATAATCAAAGTTTAATTAACATATAAACAACTCAATCTAGCAATGAATATTCACAAAAATATGAATGTAGAGGAATATCACTGAAAATCCAAGCTTTCACTAAGATCAGTGTGAGTATACGATATGGTGTGAGTACAGATTTCACAGGGTACGGAGCAGTGTGAGTGTATAGTATGGTGTGAGTATAGATTTCCCCCATAAACAAGTAATGACCAGTGCGCTGCGCGTACACCCAAAAATGATCGAAACTACAAATGGGTTGTCGAGTTGCTGAAAAACACCAAACAGTGACGTTCGCCGCAAACACTGATAGAAATGGCATCGAGTCTGCTGTCACACGACCCTCAGCCTTTTCACCCAGTGCTCAGCGGAGTCCTCTCCGATCGGCATCTCTCTCGGTTTGACAATCCCAAATTCGCACAAAATAATCCTCTCATCGTTCTCTTTTTTTTTTCTCTCCTGCTTTGTTCTCTCACAACAATTCACTCCTTTCTCGTGTTTCAAAAGCCCAATACTTCTCTCTTACACAAGGCCCACTAGATGATGGCTCGATAAAAGTCCCACTTTTTGTCTTTTTCTTCCTTCTCACGCTCTTTTTTGCTCTTTTTTTCTTTTTCTCTTTTCTTTTTGATTTTTCTTTCTAATTTGCTTCATTTCTTTCTTTTTGGGGTTTGTTACACAAAATAACAAAATATGCATAATTATACTTAAATACAAATATAATTTAATAAAAATTATATTAAATATTATCTAAAATAATAATAATAACTTTATAAAATATAGAGTTATCACTAGCCTTTAGGTTGAGTTTAGAAAATACCCAAGCACCCTTTAACTTGTCTAAAAGCTTATCAATGATTGAAATCAAGAAATAATCCTTGACTGTAATTTTGTTTAACCCCCTATACTTAACACATAGCCTCTAGGAGCCACTAGACTTTTTCACTAGTACAATTGGTAAGGCAAACAGACTTACACTCGACCAAATAACCCCACTTCTTAGTAACTTTTTCACTAGTAGCTCTATTTTGGATTTCTAAAAGAAAGGGGATAATAAGAACGAGTTGAAACAACTTATGCACTTGGGACTGATGGAAGGACATGATCTTTTATCCTCTTCTACACTAGTTTCATTAGCTCAATGAAGATGTTTTCAAATTGTAAAGCTTCGTTTCCCTTTTCTACATTCTATACAAAAACAATGTTGTTAGAGTAAGTGGACTTTGCCTCTTCTTGTATAATTATGAGTAAGATATTGTCCTATAGTGATTGGTGATTATTAAGCCAACTAATTACTAATGGTGAACAACTCCTAAAATTTATCTAGCAAGCCAAATTGATAAAGAATAAACTAACCAACTAAATTTAATAAAAATAAATACACCAATATGTTAGAGCATCCGATTTCACCATAACTATGAGGTACTAATGTTGATTATTTATGCTTGCAAGAGGGATAATATCTATGTGATGGCAGAATTTCCTAATTTATTCACTATCCTATGTCTATGTATAGTGAACCTATTTAGTTCATTAATTCACTATATCTTTATATGTAAATTGAAACAAACCAAATGCATTAGGATTTATGAACATTCCTAGTTTACATCAAAAGCCACACAAACAATATGGTATATATCTATTCATATTTAATTTATAGGTACACATTATAAGAAACAATTGCATATCATCTCCTGTAAATCTCAAACATGCAAATTAAATCATTTAAGTAGTAGCCAATCACTTAAAAGAATTAAACACAATAACATACAACTTCATATAAACAAAATATCTTGCAAAACATAATAATCATAAGATTCATACCAACATAATTAGGTTACATCGTAGCTCTAACAAAAGTAAACTAAAACATAAAGAAATAATAAGGAAGAATAATAATAAGAATTAAAGAAGGCATCTTGAATCTAAGAACAAGAAATCCGTTACCCTTTTTATCCTCTTTTCAAAAAAACTTTGAATTCTTGGCCTCTCTCTTGAGTTATGCTCAATTTCCTCCTCCTTTTTTTTGTCTCTTCTCTTCTCTTAAATAGGGTTTAGGTTTAGACCTATCTCCTATCCTAGTAGAAATGGGTTTTGAAGACCCAAAACAATTGAGTTTTGAACTCCTATTTTAATTTGGCTTTGAACTCTTAACATAACTAGGTTTTCTAATCATTTAGAAAACCCAACAACAATGGAAAATCTAATAACAATCATCCAAAGCCCAAGCCTATCTTGATTTTCTTGATCTTGATATTTTGACCATATTTTGCCATATAATAAGCATCAAGTTCTCCATACTTGTTTTGTTTCTCCATGCCTCCTTATGCTATATAAACAAGACAAATTTAAGTAAATAAAGAGGAATTCAAATATTTTCTCACAAGCATTAGATTATTTATTGCTTAAATTAAGTAAAATAACTCTATAAAAATAGAGTTATCAGTGCTTTTATGGTGGATTGATTTTTCAGCTTAAGTAAGGGGTATCTTTATAGAACCAAGGTTATTATTATATCTTACAAAAAATTATAAAGATGGGTTGGCTAAAGGCAACACCTTAAATTATAACAAAGGGTGAACCTTATAATGGTTACAAGAGTTTTTCGCTACAAAACACATGCTTACTTATCCACTTGTGACTTCTTTATATATTGCCTTGAACAATTATTCTTGCTAAAGACAAGCAATGGAAATCTAAATGTTTACAAATCCAAGATGAAGCATGGGATTGATTATCCACCCTTATGCCTAAGCCTCCCCTTTTAATGGCAAATGTTACCTCTCTATACACACCTATCTCTTGCCTATACTAATCTTTGCACTTGCCTTCTCTATTATTAGAGTTAAGTGGAGGGATACATAACAAGTAGGCAATGTGCCCTATTTGGGATGCTTGTGACTATTAACCCCTAGTATGAGATAAGCAGTAGGCATATCCTAGTGTAAGGTAGGTAGGGGGTTCACCCATATCTAGGTTGATATGGATTTGGATGAGGAAGGATGTAGTAAAGATTAAACAATGCAACATACACGATAGAAAAGGTAGGCAAAAATTTGGTTGCGTATGATACACACATGACACCACCAAGGCAAATGATTATTAAAGCAAAGACATGTGTATGTACATCATCCACATTGTCTTCAACCTTGTGCCCTCACAAGTCCTACATTTACATGAATTTTGACCATTCTAGGAAGAAATTAAAGCTAGGATAAGAGGTGTTTCAATTAGAAGAGAATAGTCAATCTATTACCTAAAAAGGTAAGAAGAATTGTTGCTTCCATTGATGTAATTTAAATTTAAAGGGTTTTGTATTCTATGTAGTTATCATTTTTAGGAGAAATTTGTAGCGATTCATGGAAAAAATTAGTTGCCATAAGTTAGTTTGACTCCTCTTCAATTTGATTTTTGAATGCTATAAAAGAGTCATTCAATTGTACACTCAAATCATCAAATTCAAAGCTTTTCTCTTAAGTTTCTCATATTGTTTTTTAAGTTTCTTTTATCTCTTGTGCTATTTTTCTATACAAGATTTTCTATAATATTTTGTAGAAAATTTTATTCTAACTTGCCATTAGTTTAGCCTTTTGGAGAAAGTTTTTTGATTCATTGTTTTTTAGTGTCTTCAATTAATGCCATTCATGCTTTGCCACTACCTATCCAAGACCACTCTCTATTCCATTTGTTGGTGTTCAACTAGAAGCTCTAAAATTTCTAGTTTGGAAGGCTCACATTAAGCTATATCTCTAAGCCAGTAGTTTACTTAGGGTGGTTAACAACTCTTATCCTTGTCTTGCTTAGTTCATCACTAAAACTAATGACAAGCGTACTATAACTCATGATGCCAATCTTACTTATCAAAGGCATATGAAAGTTCAAACTGCCAAAGGATGAATTTTTAGCATTGGTATTGACTCTATCGTTATTATTGTCACCAAGTATGAAACTTCGATGAAAAATATGGAAGGCCCTATAATTAGAATTTGTGGTTCATTGTTCAGCAAGAGTGTCTACTTATTTTGCCTTCATCTTTAGTCCATAACCAAAGGTCATCACATAGTGATTCCTTTCTCAAGGAAATTAATGAGATTGTTGATTAGTTGTCTCTTGTTGGTGAAATAGTCTTCAAAAATGAGTATTTGGCTTATGTTTTTTAAGGACTTGGCACACCTTATGCCCCTTTTTGCAATTTTTATTATTGTTTATACTAGAATAACTTCCTTTCCACATGAAGATTTCTGTAGTTTACTTTTCACTCAGGAAGCTCATTTAGAGCTTGTTGCCTAAGGTTCTCCAATATTAGCTACTTTTACAAGCAACCATGCTACCATTTAACCCCTTCCCCACTTTTCTGGTTGTCACTCCACTACCATGAACAATTGCGGAAGCATATCTTATATTCCATTGGTGCCAAATTTTGCTAGACATTCCCTCACTCCTTGTAATAAACCTTGTAGAAAATTTCCTCAATCAAATCTATCACAAACCATGTCATCTTGCATGTTAGATCAATTCAAGTATGTCCTTTCTACTTTTAGGTATAATATCAGCCAATGACATATGTAGGTCAATGTTGCTCATAAGGCTCCACAACAAACATCACCAATCCTCGCCATAAAAGAAACTGATTGGTTTCTTGATTCTAGTCCCACAAACCATATTTTTCCAAATATGTTTGATATCACCCACCTAATCAAATATGATGGTGATCTAGTTGTTACAATGGCGGATAAAATGGCACTACCCATAACTCACTATTAAATTATCAAATCCCAAAAATTTCAATATTTTTAATGCCCTTATTGTACCAAATATGACAAAAAAATAGCTATATGTTTCTAAATTTACAAAAGATAACAATTATGTTTTCTTATTTTATCCTAATTTTTATATTGTACAAAGCCTAACTATATAATTGGATCCTACTCCATAACCTAGTTAATAGTGGACTTTATTGCCTCAACTTGAGTGACAATCAATAGTCCCCTATAGTTTTTACAACTAAAATTACTCCCGTAAAGTTGATGGCATAGCATTCTAGACTAGACCATTTCTATTATCAAAATGTAATAAGATTGTTAAACTTAATGAATATTCAATTTATTAGAAAAATTCCTACATCTTGTAATGCTTATAGAGTCAACAAAAGTATTTGTCAGACTTATTTATCTATAACCTATGCTCCTTTGGACTTAGTCTATTTTGATAGATAGGGGCTTACACCCTTCACAACAACCTAAGGGAATTAATGCTATATTTGCTTTATTGATGACTATTCAAAATTTACATGGCTATATTCATGAAAATTAAAAATGAGTTTCTCCAAATTTTCCAAAATTTCAAACATCTATAAGAATCAACTCCAAACAATAATCAAAAGTATTTAATGTGATGGAGTAGCTGAATTTACATCTACTACTTTCAAAACTTTATTGTCTAATAAGGGTACTTTTTTGTGTATATCAAGCCTCTATGCACCTTTTCAAAATGCGATTGCTTAAAGAAAACATCAACACATAACCAAAACTAGCTTATTAATGATCAATCATGCCAATATCCTATTTCAATATTGGGATTTTATTTTTGAAAGTGTAGTACTTATCATTAATCATCTGCCAAGCCTAGTCATAGAAAACAAGTCCTTGAGAAAAATTATTTTATCAAACACTTGACATATCTCATTTGTGGACACTTGGATGTTTGGTATTTTCATATTTGTGACCATATACTCATAATAAACTACATTTCTATTTCTAACCTTGTGTTTTTCTTAGATATCCTATAAGGTATAAGGATTATGACTACCTTTGTCTATATACAAAAACAATTTATATTATTGCATATGCCTTATTTGATAAAAATATATTTCATTTTCAACAAGAAAATGGAAATACAATCTCATGGCACTAATCCTGTGCTACCATTACCTTCTAATCTTTCTCATCCTTTTCTTAAAATTCATTAAGAAAACTTTGTGTAGACTTCACATAACTCATAAGATGCACAATCAATTGTAGAACTTAAGATATTACCAAAATCTTCTACAAACAAGCATTCCATGATTACAAGACTCAAAGCAGGAACAATTCCAAAGCACACTTTATTGTGCAATTAGATACATGCTCTCACTTCTTCTGTACATCAGTATGTTGAACCCTAAAACTATACAAAAGCATCTAAAGATCCTCATTGGTGTACTACTATGACAATATACTACCATGGCAGAAGAATATACTACCTTAATAAAAAATCAGATATGAGAACTAGTTCCTCTACCAACTCACATTATACCCATAGGTTGCAAATGGGTATACAAAGTCAAGCTAAAATTTGATGGCACCCTTGAATAATTTAAAGCATGACTGGTTGCTAAGAGTTGTCATTAATGTCATGCTATTAACTATCATGATATTTTTAGTCAAGTTGCCAAGCTACTTATAGTTAAAACAATTATTGCTTTGACATATACTTAGGATGGAATATTAAAGAACTTGATGTCAAAAATGCTTTCTTACATGGCATACTAAATGAATAAGTATATATGATACAACCACAAGGGTTTGTTGATTCTACCAAACCATCTCATGTGTGTTGTTTAAAACAATCTCTATATGGATTAAAACAAGCTCCTCAAGCATGGAATCATTGTCTTAGCTAATTTCTTCAACACATAAGATTTAAAATTTCTCAAGCAAATTCCTCATTGTTTACTTTACTTACACCACATGCAGTGTCTTTCTTCTCATTTATGTTAGCAATATTATTTACATTGGTCCTATGGAACCAATGTCACACATTCTTGAGTAGCTTAAAATTAATTTAATATCAAGGATTTAGGTGATTTACACTATTTTTTAGGAATAAAAGTTCAATATTCCACTCAAGGTCTATTATTTCATGAAGCTTGAGGTATCTTTACACTATGCACCACAAATTATCCACCATAAATACATGATAGTGAACCATACCCTAATCCTACACATTATCAAAATATTGTTAGATCTCTTCAATACTTAACTCTTTTGCGGCCTAATATTACATATGTTGTTAACAATATATGTTAATAAATGCAAGCACCTACAATTATTCATTGGACATAAGTTAAACATATCCTAAAATTTCTAGTAGATACATTTAGATATGACATTTAAATCACAACAACGTTGACTTATAATCTCAATGCCTGACATTAGATTGGCTAGTGATTGTGATAATAGAAAATCAACTAAAGGATTTCACATATTTCTTAGAACTAATCTTATTGTTGGGTTTTATGGCTTAACAAGAAGGAGGGTTGAATTGTTAGAACCAACAATAGGATGCTATTATTTTCGATAAAAGCTCAATCCAATTGTATAGACAAGTCACACAAATAACACCAATATAAAGTGAGAAAATTTCAACCAAATGATGCTTTACTTCTAAATGAAACAGCAAGTTATCTAGAATATTTTCACGCTTATTTACATCAAATGAGCTAGTTGGTTAGCATTAAATAATTAATAGAATAAGAAGCAGCAAATATTAGAAGATATTCAAGTCAATAGTAAGCAAAGAAACTAACACCAAGTTTACCACGGTGGTTCGACACTCAATCCTTGAGTCCTACGTCCACCCTCTTCTCCTTCAATCAAACCGATTGAAGTCTCCTTTACTCAACCGAATTAAGAGAAAACATTCTCCCTAATTCAAACAATTCCCTCTCAAGGAATTCTTAAACAATGTTACACAATATGATCAAAAGATCACAATTCAATTATAAATCCCAAATAATATAACAAGTTATAGGATTTTGTAACCTAAAGGAGCTGTTTAGATATGAATATAATAACTGAAAGCTCCTATCACGAAAACCCTAAATTGAAACAAATTAGGGTTTCGGATTCCTTCGAATGTTTATGTCCAATATGATCAAAAGATAATAACTCAAGGAATTCTTAAACAATATTACACAATATGATCAAAAGATCACAATTCAATTATAAATCCCAAATAATATAACAAGTTATAGGATTTTGTAACCTAAAGGAGCTATTTAGATATGAATATAATAAATGAAAGCTCCTATCACGAAAACCCTAAATTGAAACAAATTAGGGTTTCGGATTCCTTCCAATATTTATGTGCAATAATTATTTTTAATGAAATCAACACATAAACAAAGTTATACAAGATACAATTAATGATATATTCGAATGAAAAATTATTTAATCACAATATCACCGTAATCTTGTATTTCACCAAAAGTGAATGAGGTTGAATGATCAAACATATGAGCTCAATAATCAATTCTTCACTTAAAGAGAACTTCAAATAATCGTCCGTGTCAAACCCTTCTCAATAGATTAGCTCTTCTTTAATAGAAAAAATAGAACTAGGGTTTCAAACATTCAAACCTCAGTAATGAAGCTTTCTTCCCATTAGAACAATAAATCAACCTTCAAATCAGCTTCACATCTTCCTTCTAAGTCATAAATCCAACCGTTCTAACATCGGTCTTCTAAGAAATCCTCCCGTTAAGGATTCGCTCACCAGCGATGCCGTCCCTCCATCTCTCTCTCTCATTTCTTCAGTTGTCGTTCATATTCTCTTAGGGATCACGTTTGATTAAGTGAGATGGTGTCTAAGTGAAATGGTGAGTTTCATTTGACACAAGCCGGGCTCACTTATATGATGGGTAAATAAGCAAGTCGTGAAACAGGTCGAGAGTAATACCAGGCTGAGAGCAATAGCAGGCCAAGAGTGATAGATATGAGCAAGCCGAGAATGATAGCTTATAAGTTCTTGGTAGAGCTAAGATTTGCTCCAAAAATATAACCAAATACTTCATATACCTTCATCCAAGCAAGAACAAGTATCATTTTTTCTTAATCATGATATATGACATATTTAACTTCAATTTAGTAAGTCTTTTTCTCAAGACATTATAAAATGAAATTAAATAAATCATTTCTTAAGAGCATTATATAGTAAAATTATATCAAGAAATGTAAGAATCTAGTTACTTTATAATATCATTGATTGATATTATAATTTGTACACCTTTTACTTCTTATGGTTTTCTTTTGCATTTATGAAAAACATATTTTAAGAAATATTCATAAATACATTTTGTCACAACAAAACCCTTATTTTCCAATACTTATTTCTTGGAGTACCCAAAAATAAAAAGATTGTTACTCGCTCTAATATAGAAGCTAAATTTAAATGTCTTACTAATATTGTTGTAGAACTTATTTGGATAGAAGCATTGTTACAAGATCTACATATTCAATTACTATATCCTCCCACATTATGGTATGACAACTCATTTGTGTTGTATCTTACAATAAAACATGTTAAAATTGATTTTCACTTTATTCATGAAAGAATTAAGACAAACAAACATCCTACATGCTTCATATTGTTGGTTGATCAAACCATTAACATTTCTCTCCTCCACTAGATTCAAATTACTCAAAACAAGCTTATAGTGCAAAACAATACGTTAGCTTGTAGGGGGATGTTAGGATTAAACAACATAGCACACATGGAAGAAAAGGGGTCAAAAGCATGGGTGTGTGTGATACATGCATGACACTGCGAGGGCAAACAACCACCAAAGCAAAGACGTGCACATGTACTTCACGTATCATCTTCAACCTTGCACTCACACGACTCTTGCATCTCCATGAATTCTGATCATTTTGTAATGCGATTAAAGTTGGAATAAGAGGCATTTTAGTCAGAAGAGAATCGTCGATTTGATACTTGAGAAGATGAGAAGAATCGTTGCTTCAATTGATGTAGTTTCGGTTCAAAAGTTCAAAGGGTTTTGTATTCTATGTGCTTACCATTTTCAAGAGAAATTTGCAGCAATTCATGGTCAAATTAATTGCCATGAATCGGTTTGTCTCCTCTCTAGTTTGATTTTCGATTGGTATAAAAAAAAAAAAGTCATTTGATTGTACACTTAAATCATCGAATTCAAAGCTTTCTCTCAAGTTTCTCATATTATTCTTCGAGTTTCTTTTATCTCTTGTGCCATTTTTCTATACAAAATTTTTTATAATATTTTGTACAAAATCTTATTCTAATTAATGTAACAAACTTCATTCTCATATTGAAAAGACAAATGGAATGATTTGGCCATATAGCTTATTACTTTTCCAATTGAGTTGACATTTTGAGATGAAACCTGCCCTTGACATTTTGTCCCACTCACATACAAATAAGAGATAAAAGTGTGATTGGTATCAATAAGCTACTATAAGCCATTATTTTCGGTTGATTTTCTTTCTTTCTGCTTTCCCCTTTTGTGGTTTTTTTTTCCTCCTCGTGTCTCGATAGCGAAGTTAAAGGCTTGAATTGTATTAAAAGAGTTTCGTTGACTATTTGTGCTCCCCAACACCCTCCACCGAAAAAAAAAAGGGGGTATTTCAAACAACCTTGATTTGGTAAAAATTTCCCTTTTGATTTGGAGCATGACTGCAATAGAAATCTAATGGAGGTCTAGCAAATGATGCTGTGCTGCCTTTATTTTTAATAAAATAATACCAAGTATATTCCGTTCTTCTTGACGATAGATGCAAAAAGATAAAAAAGATTATAATTTTTACAGGGTGGAGACAGATATGAGAGAATGAGTAGTGATATTTATTTTATTAGTTTCTGAATTTGAGTGATTGGTTGGGGACTGAATTTTCTCCATTTTTATCAAAGGGAGAAAAACAGAAGGAGAAATACTGGAAATTACGTAAAAAGTTTGATGCCTTTGGATCCATAACCTGCTTTCCAAACACATGAAGCAGATCCGTCAATATAAATATAAGTCCCCTACAATGAGGGGAGGACGCAGTTAGTGAGAGAGAGAAAACGTGAGACACTTCTCCTTTCCCCTCTCTCTCTCTAAACTCCAAAATATTATACGCAAAACTGAAAGAACCGCTCTCTCCCTCTCGCTCGCCAAAAATACGCACATTTTCGTCTTCCCTCGTCCACCCCATAGCTCCTTCACTGTAAGAACTCCGCGCACTCTCTTTCTCCGTCTAGCCTTTTTTGACTATGCTTTTAGCTCTAATGTGTTCCTTTTGGTTCTGGCGGGAACGGAGGTTATGCACTGTTGTCGGTGCCTTAGATTTCGTTTTCCAGTTCTTTGTGTTCGATTTTTCATGTTCATGGGTGGGATGAATCATACGGTTTCTAATGGCCATTTCCCTTGTTGTTAAATACTGTTGATTACGTGTAGCATCGGTGTTGTGATTGGTCTGATGTGTGGCCTTCTCCAATGGGATCCCCAAAACAGAACATTCTAGGGTTTCTGTTTTGCTCTTTTAGATCCGACTCTTCTTTTTCTTTTTTCTGTGAGGCTTTTCGCCATAACAAAGGTGCTGCGATTTGAATGTTGGTTTTTGTGGTCTTTTCATTCTTTTGAGATTGAGGATACTCATTATCATGTTGCTCTAATAAAATTTAACATCCTGGATTTCCGTGTTTTTTGTTCTGACATATTGCTTCTTCTATTGGGTCAATGCAACTAACACTTAGAGGTCTTTGTCATAACTTTATCTGGGTTTGTTGCACTTGCAGTGATTTAGTCTTTCCTTTAGAATTTGCATATTTTCTTTTTGACATGGAGGTCACATATATTTGTATTACTCTAGAATCTAGTTGGCTTCTCACATCTTGGTCTTTCGGGGATTGCTTCCCCACCTGTTTTTCTTGTGCTTTGTCATTGATGATCAATTGGGGAAAGGAAAAACAAGTTGGAACTTCTAATCATGTTCAGTACTATGCTGTTTCGTTTCCTTGGGACAGAGAGAGAAAAACTCACCCAACTATACATGCTTCAAATGTGCCTTAACCTACGAGTTCAACCTTCACCCTAGTCTTAGGGGGGGAGGGAGTATAACCTAAGTGCTCATTGGCAAAGCTCAGCCCAAATCATATTTATTTTCTAAGAAACCAAATGAAGTGGTTGGATCTCTTTATTGCTATGTTGCTTGTAATTATGAAAGTAATTTGAGAACGCTGGGTACTGTTTTACTTTGGTGGTGGACAGTTTTATTTGATCCAGGAAGTTATTATCATTCATTTAGGACCTCGTGTGGGTTGTTCTTGCTGGTGGTGGACAGGAATATCACAATGCCTCTATTGAAAAGAAAGCCCTTTTCCTTAGCCGAGACACCAAAAGATTTGGAGCCTCATGAGCTTGTTTACCAAGTTCGTTTCACAAAAGAGATATTTCGGGATTATCTGTATCCTTTTCCTTAGTTCTTTCAAATTATTGTTAATTTTTTGGATTTTCTTTAGCTCTTTGTTTGGTTTCTGGGCAACTGAATAGAAGACAAGGTAATAGTAAAAGTGCTTTTTATTTCGATCTTGCCTTTTGAAATTGATTAAATAAAAAGATTGACTTGAGGGAGCCAAAGGTCCTACTAGACTATATTAAGCGAAGCTGTTAGGTCCTAATTGATGGGAAACATATTCAAAACTTCATACTATTGCAGCTACCTGGTAGTCTTGGAGCATTACTTCATTACTGTATACCTTGTCTACCTTGACCTATATCAGGGAATATTTGAACCGTATAAATCTTTATCGTCGGAGAGTTTGGGTTTGCAAAGTCAGTGGGAAAGTTAGTTTGACTTATGAAGAGGCTTTGGTGTCAGAAAAGCAGGCGGCAGAAAAGGTTCAGCAGTTCCCCAAAGAGCTTACGGCACCTGCACTGAAGATCATCCAGTACAGTAAGCACTTAACCCTTATGAAAAATAGATATATATTGATGTGATATCAATCTTTCCTGTTACTGTCATATTACTTATAAGAAGCGTCCTTTTTCTTATTAAATTTATTTTGCATTTAATGACTTTCAATTATGCTCTAATTGAGTGATTTATAGCTCTTAGGATTTTAAAATTAGATATGTTCTGCATGTCTCTACACCAATATCTGTGAATGTCTGAGTCATTTTGATTAAAGTTTGAGCTTTTTCTTTTCTTTAAAAAAAATATCTCTTTTCTCTCTTTCATAAAGCTATGAAGCTTCTGCTTGATTGGTTCCTTTTTCACATTCTGATTGGGTAAGTTAGGTCACCTTTTGTTTTTGCCATTTCAGGCTATGCTTCTCATGTCTTTTGAAGAATATGCTATTTTCATTTTCCATTTTTGGCCCTGTATATAGTTTTCAGATTAATTGTTGCTGTTACTAATTATTTATCCACTTTTAGCACTACTCAACAATCTTCTTTAGTTATATAAGATATTCCAAACGTCCCCACATGGTTGAAGAGCGAAAATTTGGTTATGGCACTTTGAAAATGTTATGTGGCTCCAAATGGAGCCTTGAATGCTCATTTTGCTGGATGAATATAGAGAAATGGTCTATTAGTTGATCGCTGGGTTGAATTACGTCTTTCAGGACTCTTACATTATTGAGACATGAAAATATATTAGTCAATGAAGTCTGAAAGAATGCGTTCACGTGGTTGTTTAGTTGGTAGTGGGACTGAGCAAAAGGCTTTTACTTATGTATTTTCTTATTCTGCCCCAGCAGTGATGGCCAATCTTCACCAAAAGCATGTTGTCCTTTTCTTTAAAAAGTCTCAGTGATTTTTTTCTCTTTTTGCCAAGTAAACTTGATTGAGAAAAGAGAGAAACGTATGAGACCTGGAGACTGACGAAGTTAATATTGTACTTACCGCTGATATTTTGTACTTTTTGGATTTAAGCTGATTTTATTTTCTTTAGATTCCGTAAAGGGGGTGATTGTCTTACTAAGGAAAGATATTCAGTATAAACTGATTTGACTTATTCCCTTGGAACTTAATCGTGTGAGGTTCTCATTAGTGTTGTTTGAACTTAATGTTTGGACGTTTTTGTCATGGGATTTTATTCCCCTGTTATTGTGTACTCTCTGTTTGATCTCATGGTAACAATTGACTTTGTTGGCTTTAGAGATTTGATTATCATAATTCCTTAAGTTGCTTATTGCTTTGGTGAAGTAAATTCTGCAAAAGGAGCTCATATTTTCACCATTAATAAAAAGAAATTCTGGAGATGGTTGTGATGGTAGGATAGACAATGTTAGCATGTCAACCTTTTTGGAACCATTTTTAAGTTGTTGGATTGTTAATACTGACCCTAATATTTCAATATGGAGTTCCTGGTATCTATTTTCCAAACATTTGATTCTTACTAACTAAACTGGAATCATGACCATGAAGGATCTTATGATTTTTTATGGAGATGACAGATATTGCAGTATGAGAATGTAGATCAAGATGCTAATCTGTTTGCATTCCAAATATGTTCAAACATACATAAAGCACTGAACATGTAGAAATGCAATGTCAGATAGTTGGTCTAATCTCAACAAGACATGAAAATATTGCTCGTGTGGTTATGCATTCATTTAATGGGAATTTCAGAGACAGCCTTGCAGTAATATGTTTTGGGGTTCTAAGTTTTTAAATCCCATACCTTAGTTCTTAAGCTATGCTGTTATTTGGGGTTCCAGCAAAATATCAAGGATGTTATTGGAAACAAAGCTGTCCTTAAGGGAGAAAGATAAGCTAGATAAATGGTTGCCATGAATTGAATTTTCTTCTGTTACGTGCATGTTGATCAGATTCCTTCCTCTCAAATTGTTATCCATGTAATAGTTGCAATCCTGAGTCTGTTCGTTATTTCCTGGCTTTTGTTTTGCAGGTATGCTTTCACTGAAAGATCTTGCAGATACAATTGCCGAAAAGTTGCAGAAATACTTGTTTGTAGGTGCTGAACTGGATGGAAAGAAGGACAATGGTTTATTTCCATGCAAAATTTTAAAAGTTCTAAAGGAAGCTCCTGACAAAATCCAATATGAGGTGGCATGGCTTGAGAAAAGTAAGAAAGTAAAGGGAACTTCACTACTGAATAACGAAGATTTAGTACACAAGAAGCTTCCCTTTAGTAGAAATGTTTTGAAGGCTTTTATTCGGGAATCAACATACCGGAGTGCTCCTTGGGTCCTTCATGATAAAGTGGCAAGAAATCATGGAATTTCAACTGATGTTCCAGAGGAGTTAAGAACGCAAGTTTTTTACAAGGATGGACAATTAGTCTGCAGTAGAAAGCGAAAGAAAAACAACGAAGATAGAAAAAATGACATGGTAATAATTTACAGTTGAGTTCTCACTCTTTCCTTTTTTTGTTTTTTTTAAACACCGCTTTATCTTATGGCTGGAGTTATTTTATTACCCTTTTTTTCCTTCACATTTACCATATTCAGGAACTGAAAAAAGAATCTGGAAACCATAGAAGGAAGAAAGCAGCAGGTGAGAGATTGGATGGCTCAGTCATGGAGATTACAAAGAAAGGTAGATTTTATTGTTGTTAATTTATGGTAGGTTTAAATTTTGTGTACTTTACTTTTTTTCTTTTTTTTTTGGTTGTGGGGGAGCATGGGCAAGGCAAGGCCAAGGCCGAGGCATGCAAGGCAAGGCCGAGGTATGCAAGGCCATGCGTCATGGTTGGTTATTATGTCATTTTGTTGCAGACTACAAAATCTGGGCTTTTAACTTTTATTCTTGTATTCTTTCTTTCTTTCTTCTTTGTTTTATTTTTTAAATTTTTTATTTCTTTTGGTGTTGGTGTGGGGCTTTGGTTGTTGGTTCTTGTAACCAGTATTTCTCTCACAACTTAACAAATGCAAAAAAGTCTCGCATTTTCATTTCTATTTTTTTTTTATTTTTTATTCTCATGGCCTTCTTGAATAATGTAGAAGGTGATCAATCAACGGAAGAGCCAATCAAATATCCAATTGATGACCTGTTGGTGCAGCCTGATGTAGATGATCCTGTTTTCACCACCCGCCCTTCTCCATCTGGGGACTTCACTATTCCAATGGATTGTCTTGGGGAGCTTATAATGGTTTGGGATTTTTGTTCATCATTTGGTAGGTTGTTGCGCTTGTGGCCATTCACCCTTGAAGACTTCGAGAATGCTATTTGCCACAAGGATAGCAGTCTGGTCCTCCTTGTGGAATCTCATTCTGCTCTTCTCCGATTGCTAATAAAAGACAACGGTGAATACTCATCATTTGTACAGAAAAAAAATCGAAAGTTAAAGGTGAACACCCCATTTATATTTTTTTCCCTGCTTGTTTCTCTTCTCTTTCTTTATTATTATTATTACTTTTTTGGGGTTGTTTTTGTGCATTAGAGTACTAACGTGTTGCTTTTTTCTGTTCCATTACAGATTACTCTGATCAACTGGACAGAGTATTTGTGTGATTTTCTGGAAATGATTGACCATCCTAAATTATGCGCTCATACATCGACCATTAAGCGGGGACATTATGGCCTCCTGAATGCTCATGCTAAACTGGGCATCTTACAAGAACTGGTTAATGAAGCACTTCAAACAGATATTTTTAGAGAGAAGCTAGATGAGCTTATTGAACAACGGCAGGAACTTGGGGCCACAAGGAGGGGAGAGGCATTAGAAGAGGCCAGAAAGAAAAGGGAGAAGGAACAGTTAAAGGCTGAGTCTGATGCTGATGGAATAATGGGACCAAAATCTTTGGAGAGCATGGAATGTGTGGCAGCTAATGATGATCTTAGGAAACAAAATGGTCACATAGAAAAGAAAAGGAATGGGAAGGTCCTTTCTTCTCAGCAGGACATTGCGTCAGAGAATTGGTTTTGATTCTTTCTGAAACTAGTCTATGTATATTTGAAAATATAGTTTTATTGGAGCTTCATACTTTTTCCCCTCTTTTTTAACAGTGAGAACAAGCTTCTGGTCACCATGTCAAAGAGAAAGACCAAGAAGCAGAAGCAGAATTTGGATGTGGAGGTCTCTGCTGATAATGGCAAAGACTCATCTGGAAGGGATGGGTTGAAACAATTGAAGGATGATGGAAAGGAAACGACTGAGAGAAAGAGTAAAGATCAGAGGGTAAATTCCATCTCCTTACTCTCCCCCTTATTGGATGTGATTTGTGCTTGCATTTGTGTTTCATGTCATTCTTCATAACACAGAGAGAACATTACGAGCGGGAAATGGAGAAACGAGTGATACGCTCCAACCCCTTGGGCAGAGACAGAATCTACAACAGGTATTGGTGGTTCCGTCGAGATGGGAGAATATTTGTCGAAAGTTTGGATTCCAAGGAATGGGGATACCACAGTAGCAAGGAAGAGGTATTGTAACTGCTTAGCTACACTTTGTGTTCGTCTTATACTTTCGTCTAATTGCATTTTGACATTCTTGTTCAGCTTGATGCGTTGATGGGTTCCCTGAATGTCAAGGGTGAGAGAGAGAGGGCACTTAAGAAGCAGCTGGAAAAATTCTATAGCAGAATATGGTGAGTTGATCCAATTTCTCATTGTCGGACTAGTGTGAATGAAAAGATATAGAATGTCCAAATTGAGTACTGGATTTTATTGCCATGAAGAGTGAGTTAATCTTTTTCTCGTTATTAATTTAAGTTTGGAGAAGGGGAAGGGGTTAAAAGTTTGGAGAAGTCAGTGTTTGTGAGAGTTCCGAGATTTTATTCCTTGCGATGATGATTGTTGAATGATACAAGTGTCTTTCACAGCGCTGAATTCCAAAAGAGATCAAGAGACTTGTCTCACAAGATTGCACTGGAAGAGGCTGTGCTTCGAAGATCTACGCGTGTACGAGCTCCACCAAGGGAAAATCCTGCTAATGCTTTCCTTAGGTATGTCAACAAGTGGAAAGAAGACTGATCGGGCCTGGCGTTGTCTTGGAAGTTATACTTGGATTTTACTTTTAGGATAGGTCGTATACTCAATTATCATTACTCACTGTAGGATGAATTAGGATAGGAATTTTTTTTTTTTTGTTTTTTTCTAGGACTGAGGTACTTGATTGCTCATTGTTCTGTTTGGCGGGAATTTGTTAGTAGCCGGCCAGTGTAGTTATGGATGGCGAAGTTTTGATTGACCATTCTTCTGATGGACAAGCATGAAATAATTTATGCTTGACCCTTAAAAATTTTGTAAATGACCTTTTTGGCTTTAATCATTCATATATTGGTGGACGTTTGCTCGCTGTCATCTGATACTATATATTTATGCTCCATTTTGGATTTTGCGCACGGGATGCATTGGTACACAGAGAGAGTTCAAAAGGCAGGGACTGATAGATATCGGTAGTAGCTTCAAAGACAAACGTATACCTAGATTCTGTACGCTTTCATTTTAAGACTGTAGAAGAAGCCGAGTGAAGTTGCAGCTTTTAAGTTTAACGAATGGACATTATCAGGAAGTTTGAGCAAAGTCAATCGGCATAGGCACAGGTGTATATTTGGACTTGAACAAAAGAACACTGCTGTCAAAGAATACATCTGAAGGGTTCTACTCGTCCGGCCAGCAGATGTGTTACGTGCGTTAGTAGAAGTGTGCGTAACAGGCCTAGAAACAACGTAATTGCCCAATTCAAGGGAGAAAAATGCTTCTTGCGACCTATTTTGTGGATTGGAGAAAGTATAGAGGGATAATTTGGTTTCACTTTGAGGAAAACTCGAACCTCGGGTTACAATTTTTGACAAAACTGAGTCTTCCCCTCCCCTGCTCTTAGCGTTACAAACCCTCCCTTTCCTCTGTCATCTAGCCATGCTGTGACAAGGGCTATCTTTCTACTACTCAAAAGACCCACATGGTACCCCGTGCTGGGTAACATTAACTTACAAGACCATAACCCTATTGCTATGCGTTGTTTCTAGTCCCTATCACACTGCCAGGACGAACCCAACCTATTGTTAACTAGTGCACCGTTCCTAAGTAATTTGAACGTGACAATCCTTCCCCCTCCAATCAGACCTGCCCTCAGGGTCAAAGGTTGAAAAATGCGCCTTAATGTTATTTACATTCTCCCAAGTTGCTTCCAAAGGTGAATTGCCATGCCAATATATCATGTTACAGGCCTGGGCTATTAAGCGATAACTGGGGGATCCACGACGAAATTGTCCCAATCGAGTTTGTTTCGACCCTCCCGTGGTTTGCCTATGGTGGCGATTGACTAACATAACAATAATCGGGTTGAGGACGCTTGTGGGCAAATCTCCACATTCATTAGGAACACAAAGATTAAAAAGGATTCAGATTTTCAGTCTGCCCTGCTCTAAGCCCCATTCCTCTTATTTATTAAGGTTAGGTGCTTTGCCTTCCTTGTTTGCAAAGAATTCCTCTTGAATTATAGCACATGCATAATAACTTAGCAAAAGAATTTCATAATATGAGGAATTTGGGAGCTACAATAGCTATTTATTGTGAATATGGATATAGTCACTTAGCCAACTAGCTCAGTGGTAAGCTAGGAGGAACTTCAACCGTAAAGTTTAGGATTTAACACCTTGTGTGTTTGAGTTGAATGTATGCATTACAATATTTGAAAAAAGAAAGAGAGAGAGAGTATGAATACAAATGAATAAATGGAATTGTAGCAACTAATTGATAGGTCATATTCTAGGGTAGTGAGTTTGTGATCGTCCTCCATAGGGGTGTCTACAAGCTTACATCCTAGTAACCCACATTTTAAAATAATCTCTAGAGTATATTTTCTTTGATTAATTAAGATTCAGGTTTAAATCATGTGAACTCAACACCATGAAAGTACCTAACTATTATGTGAATTTTTAAGTGAAGATAAGCCTTTAATTCTAAGATAGATACTTCATCCCACCAATGATAATCATGTCATCAATGTACAAGAAGACAATGAGCAAATGCTTGCCTACTCTTTTGATAAAAAGAAAGTAATCATGATTTGAATGTTGAAAACCATTGTTGATCAAGATCTTTGTAAACTTGTGTATCACTATCCAGAAGTTTGCTTTAACTTATAAAATGATTTTCATAATCTACAAACTTTGTTTCCTACCCTTTGGCAAATCCTTTCATGAACTTTCATAAAAACCTTAGCATCAAGGTCTCCTTTTAGAAAAAAATTTTAAACATCCATTGGTAGAGTTGCCATCCATATTTAGTGATGAGAATGGATAACAATCGAACAGTCACTAATAACTCTATTCTGTAAATGATTATTTTAACTACTTTAGGCATTATATACTATAGTATTTGTTAAATATATTTACATTTATTTGTGTTTATGCAAGTTTTGTTTAGTGATGAGAATGGATAACAATCGAACATTCACTAATAATTCTATTCTGTAAAGGATTATTTTAACTACTTTAGGTATTATATACTATAGTATTTGTTAAATATATTTGCATTTATTTGTGTTTATGCAAGTTTTGTTTGTTTATGTAACAGACTCCAAAAGGAAGGAAATGAAGCAAAATAGAAAGAAAAAGTAAAAAGAAAAGAGAAGAAAGATAACAAGCAAAAATAGAAGAGGAGAGCTCACGCGAAACTCACATGGAGGCAAAATGAAATAAAGAAAAAAAGGCATTGTCGGATGGTAGGATTACTGAGCAGAGAGAGAGAGAGAGAGGTCAGTCGAGCAAGCAGAACAAAGGAGAGAGAGTGTGCCAGTCGGGACGCAAACGATGGGGGACTCGTTGGAAACTTGGTCGCGCATGACAACACGAGTCTAGTAGAGAGTGTGGCAGTCGTGTGACAACCAACTTTCGGTGTCCTCTTTAGGTGAGAAACCTGAAATTGTTTTGCGTTTTGATTGGTCGATCTGAGTGTTTCCGGCCATTTGAGCTAGTTTCCGACCTATTCTGTGCAATTTCTGATAGTGAAGGAGTAGTTTCTGGCCAACGCTGTATGGGCTCATTTCTAGCGATTCTTGCTTTTTTGTGACAAATTGGAGCTATTATGTGGTAGATCTGCATTCTGCAGCTCTTTCAGAAGATTTCTATGCAAAAAGTGTGACGGCGTGTGTCGGTGGCATGTGAGAGCACATGGTGGCAGCGTGTGGCGGCATGTGTAGTGTGATTTCTTCTCCTTTTTTTGGAACAGCTTCTCCTCCCTCTCATGTGTAAATTTGTGCAAACTTTCTCTGAATTGAAGATGCTTTGGTGATAGCTTTTTTGTTTTTAATTTACAGAATGCTTTGCTCAAGTTTTTACATTGTTTCTATTTGTACATACATATGAATGTTATGATTATTATGTTTTATGAGATATTTTATTTGTGTCAATATGCATATTACTGTGTTTAATGCATTTAAGTGATTAGCTACCACAAGAAATGACATGAAATTGCTTACTATAATGTGCAACCATAAATTAACATAAATAGATATATACCATATCATTTGTGTGGCTTTAGGTGTAAATTTTAATATTTATAAAGCTTAATACACTTAGTTCATTTCAATTCACATATAGAGATATAGTGAATTAATAAGTTAAGTAGGTTGCTATACCTAGATATAGGATAATGAATAAATTAGGAAATTTTGTCATTACATGAGTAAAATCAATTTTGCAATCATAAATAATCTATATTAGTATCTAGTAGGTAGGTGAAATCGGGCACTCTAACATGTTTCATTTATCGAGTTTAGATTAAATTTAGTTGTCTAATCCGTGTTTTACCATTTTGACTTACTAGATAAATTTTAGGAACTGTTTACCATTAGTAATTAGTTAGCCTAGTAATCATCAATCTTTGTGGGATAATATCTTACTCATCATTGTATTACTTGTTCGACATTAACATTTGCATGTAGGATTTCACTGAACAAGTTTTTGGTGTTGTTGCTAGGAATTGGTTGTTTTATTGCTAATTAATATTAATACTGAATAGCTTCTAAGTTTAATTTAGCTTTTGTTGCTTTTATTTTATTTCTATTTTTATTTTTTTTTGTTGCAAGAAAAAAAAATCCATTGTTAAGCTACAAAGATTGAAGAAAATGATGGTACATATAGACTCTTGAAAGACTATGTTGTAACAACATTTTGGAATGCTACATCAAGTATTAAGAGGCTTGAAATTCATGCAAATAACTTTGAGATCAAGCCAGTACTCATCTAGGTGCTTCAACACTCTCTGCAATTTAGTGGGCTACCAAATAATGATCCAAATGCTTAGAGTGAAGCCTTCCTTAAATTTTATGACATGATCAAATACAATGGAGTCACAAATGATGTTGTCAAGTTAAGGTTATTTCTATTTTCTCTTAGAGATAAAGCTAAAAATTGGCTCTCTTTTCTTCTTGCAAGATCGTTTACTATATGAGACAATTTGGCTACAAAATTTCTTGGTAAGTTCTTTCCTCTTGTGAAATCTGCAAAAATGTGTAACAATATTACTACTTTTACGTAGATAGTCAATGAATCATTGTATGAAGCTTGGGAAAGATTCAAGGAACTTCTGAGGAGATGTCCACATCATGGACTACCGATATAGTCACAGGTACAAACTTTTTATGATGGGTCTAGTATAAATCTCCATTTTGTGATTAATGCACCTGCAGGAAGGGCCTTGCATAGCAAAACACCAGAAGAGACATATGACCTTCTAGAGGAGATGAGATTCAATAACTATCAATGCTCTATTGAGAAGCTACCAATGAATCAAACAAGTGGAGTCCATGAAGTAGATCTATGCACTGCAAGGTGGACACAATTAAGTACTCCAATTGTGAGAATTCAAAGTAGAACATGTGAATTTATGGTGGAGGACACACAAACATGGAATGTTAAGTAGGTAACGTTTTTGCCCACTAAAATGATTATGCTCATTTTGCTGGGACTTGGAATAGGTCACAAAACGATTATTATTCTAACATGTATAATCCAAGATAGCATAAGCATCAAAATTTTTCATGGAATAACCCAAATGAAATGAGATTGCCACCAACATTTGGGCAAATAGAAAAAGTGAAGCCTAACTTAGAGGACATGATCAACAAGTTGGCCATCACCACACAAAACTTTACGGAGAGAATTGAAGCAAGATTTTTTAAACAAGAAGCAATAACCTTAATGTTGGATATATATATATTTTGTTGTTGATTTGAAAAACTATTAAGCATTTTTATTTATTCTTGTGCCAATAAAAATTGTGGAACATGTGTGTGTGTGTGTGTGTGTGTGTGTGTGTGTGCGCGCGTGCGCGCGTGTGTGTGTGTGCGCGCGTGCGCGCGTGTGTGTGTGTGACTTATACAAACGAAGCATATGAGAAATAATCAAGACCAAGTCAAAATGCTATGGAGTAAACCGCACCATTTTGAACTTATAAGGCAACAATGCCATTAAGTTGGCTGAAAAAGAAAGAAAATGTGTTTCTCTCTTGTCACCCAAGAAGGAAAGAATGAAGAACTCCTTTTTGCATGCCTTCTGAGAAGGGACTTTAGAGGAAAAGGTACAAGCTTTCTAAATGGGTTCAACCTAGTTTGGTAAGAAACACCATATTTCCTTTTGAATCATGCTTTCATTCCAAATATGAAAGAATCTGAATTACCTAAATGGAGGTTCTGTGTGTTTTCAAAGATGATATTGTTTATATTGAGTTTAGATGAATAAGGCATCATGCATTGCAAAAATGGAACTTTTCAATATGCTATTTGAAAGTTTTAACCTAGAAAATTAAATTTTAGGCAAAGTCACGGCTACTATTATATGAGAATCATTTTTGGAATTAATGACCCGTATTCTATAGTGTTGCATGTCTCATAAGGAAACAAGGAGAGAAAACCCTAACGTCTACTCTTGCTCTTATCATTTATAAGTAAATGTGTTAGGGTTTTCAAGGTAGACACACATTTTTACTCTTGAGAAAGAAATAGACTGCAAGCCTGACTTCTTCTTAAATCAAGAAAAACTTCCTGATCTTTGTGTGCCTCATACTCTTGGCAACCTTATTCTGATTTGAATTATCTTTGTTTTGTTTAGCTCAAGCTTTTGATAACATTGTTCTTGTGTGAAAAAAATTGTTATTGTTATGAATAGTTATAGGTTACTAAGCATATAAGAGTGATTGATGAACTATCTTGTTATATACTATAGCTTGTTCATCTAAACAAATGTATTTGCTTGAGTCTCATATGTTTCCTTGATTACATTATATAATTGATTCTCAAGAAGTACTCATTGTGTAGGAAGTTGATAGTTTCAATTTGACTGTGAAGTTATGTTAATTGCTTCAAGTTGATACATCTTCTTTACTTATCTTCAAGTGAAGGATATTGATTATTTTTGAATAGTTGTTACTTATTCATCGACCTTCTGTGGTTTGATGTGAATGAAGTTTAGTTTGTGGAAAGTGTTTTTGTAATGGTTAGATTGTGAAGTGTATTAAGCTGTGTTAGGTTGATTGTATTGAGAAGTGAACTGTTTGATCATTGTGTTCCATGAACAAAAGATTTGGGTGTACTAAAATTAGGAGAAGTCTTTTATATTTTAGTAATAGGGCTCTCTTACTATTGGTAAGAGGGGATGGAAGTATGCTTAAGTATTGGCTGAACCATCTTAACAGTTCTTGTGTTCTATATCTCTTGCTCCTATTTTATTTTATTCATTCACAAGAATTTAATAAGAAATAATTAAACCTAATCCAACCCCCCCCCCCCCCCCCTTTTAATTGGGTTAATCCATATCCAACACTTAACAAGTGGCAATCAAGTGAGAAAAGATGATGCTGAGGAGGAGATTGTCAATGATATAGATCATGATGTCAACATACAACCTAGGGAGGTACTTAGGGGCAAACTATTTCCAGACAATCCTGAGCCCTTTATGCCTTTAGCTCCATCTCCCTAGAAATTCTAGCAATGTGAAAGAGATAAGTAATTTTTGGAATTCTTTGATGTATCTTCAAAATTGCACATTAACATTCCTTTTGCAAATGCCCTAACTCAAATGCTTAGTTATGAAAAATGTTTAAAAGTGATACTAGAGAACAAAAGGAAACTGAAACTATATGAGATGATAGTGTTGATTGCAGAATACTCAACCATCATGCAACACAAGCTATCTCCTAAACTGTTGGAATTCCATCCTCCTTGAGCAGCAATGTTGAAGATAGTTTGGCTAAAAACTATAAAGTAAGCACTTCTTAAAAGGCAACCCAAGTATTTTGTGGTCTTTTTGGTGAAAAGCTGTCACCACATGGTCATCACAGCTCCATGTTGACAACCTACAATCATGGGAGTTTTCCTTCTTCTTTATTGTTGCTTTATTTTCTTTTTGCATTGAGGACAATGCTTCATTCAAGTTTGGGGGTGCTACTGTTATTATTGGAAATATGTTGTTTTTATTGGTTTGTGTTAGAGGTTCTATTTTGTGGTAGTTATGTGATAACTCTATTTTTATATAGTTATTTTACTTATTTTTAGGTAATAATTAATGCAATGCTTATGAGAAATATTTGAATTCCTCTTTATATACTTAAATTTGCTTTATTTTTATAAAATGAGGCATGGAGAAAAAGAACAAGCATGGAGAACCTGATGCTTATTATATGGTAAAATATGGTAAAATATGGTCAAAATATCAAGATCAAGAAAATCAAGATGGGCTTGGGCTTTGGATGATTGTTATTAGATTTTTTTATTGTTATTGGGTTTTCTAAATAATTAGAAAACCTAATCATATTAGGAATTCAAATCCTAATTAAATTAGGAGTTCAAATCCTAATTAAATTAGGAGTTCAAAACCCAATTGTTTTAGATATTCAAAACCCACTTTTATTGGGATAAGAGATATGTTTAAACCTAAACCCTATTTAAGAGAAAAGAAGAGGTAAAAGAATGGAAATGAGGAAATTCAGTACAACTCAAGGGTGAAGTCAGGAATTCAAAGTTTTTTTGAAGAAAAGACAAAAAGGGTAATGCCTTATTTTATTCCTATTATTGTTCCTTCCTAGTATTTCATCATGTTTTAGCTTACTTTTGTTAGAGTTATGATGTAACCTGATAACTCTATTTTTATAGAGTTATTTTATCTATTTTAGGCAATAAATAACTTTAATAATTGTGAGAAAACATTTGAACTCCTCTTTATTTACCTAAATTTATCTTGTTTATGTAGCACAAGGAGGCAAGGAGAAAAGGAATGAACATGGAGAACCTGATGCTTATTGTGTGGCAAAATCGTAATATCAAGATCAAGAGAGTCAAGATGGGCTTGGGCTTTGGATGATTGTTATTAGATTTTCTATTGTTGTTGGGTTTTCTAAATAAATAGAAAACCTAGTCATGTTAGGAATTCAAGTCCCAATTAATTTAGGAGTTCAAAACTCAATTGTTTTAGGTCTCTAAAATCCAGTTCTACTAGGATAGGAGATAGATCTAAACCTAAACCCTATTTAAGAGAAGAGAAGAGGCAAAAAAAAGGGGGAGGAAATTGAGCACAACTCAAGAAAGAGGCCAAGAATTCAAGGTTTTCTTGAAGAGAAGACAAAAATAGTGACAGAATTCTTGTTCTTGGATTCAAGATGCCTTCTTTGTTTCCTGTTATAGTTCTTCCTCATTATTTATTTATGTTTTAGTTTACTTTTGTTAGAGTTACGATGTAACCTAATTATGATGGTATGAATCTTATGATTATTATGTTTTGTAAGATATTTTGTTTATGTGAAGTTACATATTACTGTGTTTAATGCTTTTAAGTGATTAGCTACCACTTAAATGATCTGATTTGCATGTTTGAGACCAATAGGAGATGATATGCAGTTGCTTCTTGTAATCTGTAACCATAAATTAAATATGGATAGACATATACCATATTATTTATGTGGCTTTCGGTGTAAACTGTGAATATTCACAGATCCTAATGCATTTGGTTTGTTTCAATTCACTATATTTCAATTCACATATAGAGATATAGTGAATTAAATAACTAAATAGGTTCACTATACCTAGACATAGGATAGTAAATAAATTAGGAGATTTCGCCATCACATAGATATTATCCCTTTTGCAAGCATTCATAATCTACATTAATACCTCATAATTATGGTGAAATCGGACACTCTAATATGTTTCACGTATTTAGTTTTATTAAATTTAGTTGATTAGTCTATCATCTATCAATTTGGTTTGCTAGATAAATTTTAGGAGTTGTTCACCGTTAGTAATTAGTTGGCTTAGTAATCACCAATCTCTGTGGGACGATATCTTTCTTATCATTATATTACTTGTTTGACATGTTCACTTGCATTTAGAATTTCACCGAACATAACCTAATTATGATGGTATGAATCTTATGATTATTGTGTTTTGTAAGATATTTTGTTTATGTGAAGTTGCATATTATTATGTTTAATACTTTTAAGTGATTAACTACCACTTAAATGCTTTGATTTGAATGTTTGAGACCAACAAGAGATGATATGCAATTGCTTCTTATAATATATAACCATAAATTAATATGGATATACATATACCATATTGTTTGTGTAGCTTTCAGTGTAAACTGGGAATGTTCATAAATTTTAATGCATTTGGTTTGTTTCAATTCACGTATAGAGATATAGTGAATTAATGAACTAAATAGGTTCACTATACCTAGACATAGGATAGTGAATAAATTAAGAGATTCTATTATCACATAGATATTATCCATTTTGAAAGCATACATAATCTACATTAGTATCTCATAATTATGGTGAAATGGGGTTCTAACACGTTTTGTGTATTTAGTTTTATTAAATTTAGTTGGTTAGTTTATTCTCTATCAATTTAGTTTGTTAGATAAATTTTAGGAATTGTTCACCGTTAGTAATTAGTTGGCTTAGTAATCACTAATCTCTGTGAGACAATATCTTACTCATCATTGTATTACTTGTTTGACATGTTCACCGAACATTGTGGTTGTGTTGGAAGTATATTGGAAATGTTTTTTGTTATGTTGGAAGTGTTGTGTTGTGTTGGAAGTGTGCTAGAGTTATGTCATGTTATGTTGAAATTTTCTGTTTTATGTTAGAAGTTATTGTGTTGGAACTTTTTTTTTTGTGATTTTTTATTTATTTTATTTTTTGTAATGGACCATGATCACCATGATTGGATCACTCATTGTGAATTCTCAATGATTGTTAGGGAAATGTAAATTTTGTTCAAACTTGGAATTGTGATATGAGTTAAGGGTAATTCTGATTTTGTTTATTCACTTCTTGAGTACTAAAAGTTTCTAATTTTTTTGAAATTGTGCATATATCTAGAGAACATTCTTGTGAAATGTGCAATTTTCTTGGATCTCACTCAAATATTAGATTTTGCTTGATTTCCTCTTGAGGCAAAATCTTATGCTGCATCTAGTTGAGAGAATGATTAGGCCATCTTTGGATCAATTAAGCCTTTCAAGCCAACCTTATTTAGTTATCCCTAGTTACCTTGTTGAGCCTTGTTCTTATCCTGATTTTTTTGTAATAACACCTACATATATATCTCTTAGCCTTTTGATCAATTTATCATGTTGTCCTATGTCTATGAACATATTGACTTCTAGTATACAAGTTTATTTGAGCATAAGAGAAGTCGAGGGAAAGATGTAGTATGGGAAGAAGTTGATTGCAATAAGTGTGTATGACATAGTATGTCACTTTTGTAAATGCAAATGCAAAAAAAAAAAGAAAAAGAAAGAAAAAAAAAAGCATTTGATTTAGGATGGAATAATCTTATAATCTTTTGTTAGATTCAAGTCACACAGTTCTTTGAATTAGACATTTGAGAATTATAATTGAATATCATTTGTATGGGAGGATTGAAGTGGCTATACTTAAGTAATTTTGTTTTGCCTTATTGTTGCACACATGATTGTGGCTTTTGGTTAGTGTCAAAGTATGCTTGGATAGGAAAGAATGAGAATATATGGTGGGAAGATGATTATCTTTAGGAAGTAAAAAGGTAGAATTTTGATAAGATCTTATGAAGTAATGTGTTCATAGGTTATTTAAGCTTAAATAACTTTCATCTTACCCTTGGCCCAATCTTACATTACAAGCTTGTAAAAGTCCTATTAATTCTTGGTTAGATGAATGGCTTACATTAGTGGAGAGATGAATGAAGAGCAAACCTATGAGGTTTGGTTAAAGATTTTAAGAGGTTGCATATCAATGTGGATCTATTTATAGTGCATATAATTGATAATAAATGCATATTCACACACACAAACACGTGGTTAACATAGTTAAGAATTCATCTTACCTTATAAACCAATTGCAATATTTGGATTAAAGTTATATTTTTATTTGAATTGTTAAGTTAAGCAATTATGGGAGAATATCATGGCGGAATTAGTTGTCAGTATATGTTGTTTAGTGTTTTTGCTCAAGGATGAGCAAAATGTTAAGTTTGGGGGTGTTGATAACTTTATTTTGTATAGGATTATTTTAACTACTTTAGACATTATATACTATACTAAAGTTAATATATATATACATTTATTTGTGTTTATGCAAGTTTTGTTTGTTTATGCAACAAACCCCAAAAAGAAGGAAATGAAGCAAAATAGAAAGAAAAAGTAGAAGGAAAAGAGAAGAAAGAAAACAAGCAAAATGAAATAGGAGAGCTCACATGAAACTCACATGGGGGGAAAATGAAACAAAGAAAAAGAGGCATTGTCAGATGGCAGGAGGGGGACTATCAAGCAAGGAGAGAGAGGTTAGTTAAGGAAGCAGAATAGAGGAGAGAGTGTGTGCTAGTTGGGACGTAGATAGTAGGCGCAAGGAACTTGGCCACATGCAACAACATAGGTCTCACAGAGAGCATGGTGGTCATGTAATAACTGACCATTAGCATCCTCTACTAGTGAGAAACTCGAAACCGTTTTGCATTTCGATTGATCAATCTGAGCGTTTTTGGCCATTTTAGTGAGTTTTCGACCTATTTTGTGTAATTTCCAATAGTGAAGGAGCAATTTTTGGCGAAGAAGGATGGCAAACATCGTCTAGGCTCATTTCTAGTGATTCTTGCATTTTCATGGGAGATTAGAGCTATTACTTGGTAGATCTACATTCTAGAGCTCTTTCAAAAGATTTTTGTGCATAAAGTGTGATGGCATGTGGCAGCATGAGAGCACGTGGCAGTGCATGCAATGTGACTTCTTCCCTTTTTTTTTAGATAGCTTCTTCTCCTCTCTTTGATGTGTAGATTTATGCAAACTTTCTCTGAATTGAAGATGCTTTGGTGACAAATTTTGTTTTTTTAATTTATAGAACACTTTGTCCAAGTTTTTGCAATGTTTTTGTTTGTATATATATTATGTTTTAGTCTAGTTTGTTAGAGCTTTGATGTAATTTGATTACAATGATATGAATGTTATAATTATTATGTTATGTAAGGTATTTTATATGTGTAAAGTTGCATATTACTATGCACAATGCGTTCAAGTGATTAGCTACCACTTAGATTATTTGATTTGCATGTTAGAGATTGAAAAGAAATCATATATAGTTGCTTCCTGTAATATGCAATAATAGAGTAATATGGATAGGCATATACCATATGATTTGTGTAACTTTAGGTGTAAACTGGAATATTCATAAATCTTAATACACTTAGTTTATTTCAATTCACACATAGAGATATAAGGATTTAATGAGTTAAGTAGGTTTATTATACTTAGAAATAGGATAATGAACAAATTAGGAAACTCCAAAATCACATGAATAGAACCAATCTTGCAAGCATAAATAATCTACATTAGTACCTAGTAGTTAGGTGAAATTGAACACTCTAACATGTTTCATTTATCAAGTTTAGATTAAATTTAGTTGTTTAATTCATGTTTTATTGTTTTGATTTACTAGATAAATTTTAGGAATTGTTCACCATTAGTAATTAGTTGGCCTAGTAATCACCAATCTCTATGGGATGATATATTATTCATCATTATATTACTTGTTTGATATATACACTTGCATGTAAGATTTCACCGAACAACCACCTTCTTACCAATAGGAGCAAAGGTTTCCTCATAATCAATGCCTTTACACTAACTATGTCCTTTGGCTACTAATTATGGTTTGTAGCATGCCACACTCCCATCTACATTATGCTTGACTTTATATACCCATTTACACCTAATGGGTCAGTAACTTATAGGCAAAGGCACTAAATCTCATGTATGGTTAGACTTTAAAGCTCAAATTTCCTTTAGCCACAGTAGCATGCCATTTAGGGTCATTAATTGCTTCCTAATAGGTTTTTGGTTCAATGATGGAAGATATGGTTGCTATGAATTTATCATAGTGGGACTAAGCTTATGATATGATTAACATGGGAAATGAAATGTGTAGTATTTGTATCTTGAACAAGGGAGACGTAATCAGTCTATCATATGGGAGGTTTATGAGTGCAAGAGGATCAACATGGCAAGGTTGATGGTGCCTTATATGGAACAATGGAAATCATAGGATCAAACAAGTTGGTTGTATTGGGTGGAAAGGATGAATCAAAACCCTAATTGAGAAATGTGATAGTTTTAGATTAGGGTGAATCACGACTTAACACCTTAGTGTCACCTAATGTATGAGACACTTGTAATTGGTCATCAATATGATGAAGAGCATTAGTATGTGTATAAGGTGGAATAGATGTAATTTGTGCAAAGGGAAATGTGTCCTCATGGAAAACAATGTCATGACTAGTGAAAAATTTGTCTTTATCAATGTCATAGAAATGATATCCTTTCTATGTGAAAGGGTATCCTATAAATATGCAAGCAATGGCCTTATGTCCAAACTTGTCATGGTAAGTGAGATCCATGGCATAACATAAAAACCCAAAGACTCTAAAGTGGTTGAATGATAGAACTTTACTAAAAAGAATCTCAAAAGGAGTCTTACAATTGCATACTTAAGTGGGTGTGGTAGTGAGTAGGCACTTACCCAGAATCTAATAGGCAAATGTGCTTGAAACTTTAAAACATAAGCAACATTGAAAAGATGACGATGTTTTCTCTCTATAACCTCATTATGTTAGGTTGTGTAAGGGCATGAGTTCTCATGTACAACTCTATGATCATTAAAAAATGTACATTTAGATGCAAAGAAGTCTAATGCATTATACCATGCATGCATCAAACTTTGGTTTCAAACTATGTTAAAACCATGGCAAAAAACAATTTTAGACCATCTAAGGTCTCTATTTTAGTTTTCATGAGGACAATGTTAGGAATATTGTTATTCCACTATTATTTTGATGATGAAAAGGAAAAAGTAAATATTTCATAAGAGTGTATTTTTTATGTGACAAATATCTTAATGTTAGTGTGTTGGAATATATTTTAATGATATTAAAATATATTAACATTTTGTTGATGAAAAATAGGAAATTATAATATGAAGATATTATAATTCATTGTTTATTTATGGGTTTAAATAAGAAAAATGATGTTGGATTATTTTACAAGAAATGGGTTAATTCTGTGCATGAAGCAAGCCACTTGAAGTCCACTTAAGGACTAATTCAAGCTTGCATGAAGTAGGCCAACCGAAGTCCACTTAAGGACTGATCCAAGCCTGCATGAAGCAAGCCGATCAAAGTTCACTTAAAAGGTTATCCAAGCTTGATGCTGATTAAGAGCCAGCTCATTGAGAAATGGCACCATTTGAGTTAGGTGATCGGAGAACCTATTTCATCAAGCTCCTGACTGAGAAGCCCCAAATTCGAAATAGCTTTGCATGGCTTTTATCTCTCTTTCTGAGTAGCCGATTCTCCAATGGGAAGATTTGAGAAGCAATTGAATGTCATATGGTCATTTGTGAGCATTAATTGAAGCTTCAACTATAGATTGATGGAAATCTCTCTATCTTTTAACAAGAAGAAGGCTATGGATCTGTTAGGTTTGACAAGAAACCCTAATGAGCTCTTGTTATTTGAATCTGATATAAAAAGCTCTTCTTGATGGTTCTAAAGCAATTTATGCATGAGATATTTAAGAAAATCGTGAGAAAGATTTGAAGTTGCTCAAGCATTGCTATCTCTATTAGCTTCGATAGTACTTTTTGATCTTTAGTAATATTCAGTGATATTTTCTTAAGATCAACTCTCTGTGATTATACATACTTGCATACATTTGTTTATGTGCTAATTAAACTCTGATCATTATTTACACATAAATCTTGTTGTAAATCCGAAACCCTAATATGATGATATTTGAGAGTTTCGTGGTTAGAGCTTAGATTTTCATTCAATATCTTGAATAAGCTCTTTTATTAGCAATATCCTTCATAAACTTCATATTATTTGGGGATTTGCTATTGTAATAAGGTTGAGTCAACCTTTTATTTTAACCCATGACTTGTGTAACTCCTTAAGCAGGAATTGGAAAGATTAGGATAACAGTTTTCCTAACCAGTAAGCAAAGAGGATTTCAATTGGTTGAGTTGGAGGAAAAAGAGGGTGGAAGTTGGTGAAAAAGGCTAAACCACCATGGAAAGTCCGTGTTTATGCTTGTTTTTTATGTATGCTTTATCTTGCTACCTATATTCATCCTTTATGCTTAATTTGATTATATTGTGAATGTTTAAAGACCGATTGATAGACATAACTTGAGATAACCAATTCAACCCCCCCTTTCTCTTCTTGGTTAGCCATTATATCTAACAGGAAACCCATGTTCCTCAGGAAAAATCATCAACAAATGTTAGACAATGTTTTTCACCTAATCATATTGGGGCTTTATATAGGCCCCATATGTCAATATATTAACTTAAAAATAGCTTGAGTCACATTGGTACTAGATGGAAAAGGCAAACATGTTTATTTTTCCAAAGGATATATAGCGCAATTCTTAATAGAAACCAAAGAATGTACATCAATAGAATCTATCAAAAAATTTGCATAGCTAATACAGATGGATGTCCTAAATGCTTATGTAAAATATTATAATCCATAGAGGTTTGATTATGGAATTAAAAGATACATTGATATCTATTACATGATCCTGCTAATGTCGTTCTATCGAAGACTCTAGGAAGTGCAACCCATGCTTCTCACTACCCATTTCCATCACACTACTAGTCCAAAGGTCCTAAAATATACAATGACAAAGTAAGAGAATGATTCAACTATGATTGTCATCAGCATACCTTTTCACAACTAGGAGATTAGTAGAAAAATGGGAGAGTATAAAACTTCATTCAAATGATAGTTATCATGAATGGTCACATGAGTGGTATGTGTTATGGGTATGACTTCATCATTTGGTAATTGTACAATCATAAAGTCATTAGCACCTAAGTCTACAAGCCAAGTAAAATTAAGAAAGCAATTTGTATGTGTACCTTAAACATTAACCAACTTGGTGAATTGATAAGAAAAGATACCTATAGTGCTAGAAGCTCCTTCTTCACTAACTTGATTCACAATGGATTGTTTGCTCCCCTTATCTTTAATCTCAAGTGGATACCTAACAAGCTTGAAACATTTCTTTTTCTTATGTCTTGTTACCCCAAATGGAAGCATTTGGTAAGAAAAAGACAATCATTAATTTTGTGTCCTATCTTGTGACAATTGAACACACCTCTCTCTTTTGCCCACTACCTCAATATCTAGAGACAATAGCTACTAAAGTCTGTTGTGACCTATTAGCTTGGGAGAAAAATTACTATGGATGAGAATTAGGATGCTAGCGAAATGATGTTGGGCTAGCTGAGTAGTATTGACCTAAAGGAGTGAAGCCAAAATCAAGCTTGCAAAGGCAAGTGTAGGCTTATAGACATGACCTTAAAAGGCCATATATGAGTATCTCAAATTAGATCGAGGTAAATGTCCCAAGACCATCTCCATCATATAAGTTGAAAAACTAGCATAACTTTCGCTGGCATGACTATGATCATCAACCACTCAACATTGTTTTTCTTCTTTTCTCACCATTTTGATAGCATCACTTAAGGAAGGAAATGTTTTTATACGTGAAATTTGAAAGAAAAGCATTATATGAATCATGAAGTCCAAGGAGGAACTCCACAAGTTGGCCAAAGTCTTAATATTGCTGAAAAATGGCTTGGCTCATCAAGGTAAGGAAACAAGTAGTAATATAAATAGCTAAATGATCCCACAATTGTTCTAAACAAAGGACATACCCATCGACAAAGCCATTTCCTTGCATTATGAGGGTGATTTGGCATTGCACTTCAAGGATCTCATTGTTGCCAATGTTGGAGAAGCAATCACAAAGTTGTTGTAAGATTTTATGGCTATCCAAGAAGGGGGGGTTAAATTGGATACTTAGGTTTTATCTTGTATTTTTCTGTTCTTTTCTATTTTATGCAAGATTGTTATTCAACACAATTATATCAAAGCATATAATCAAGAGATAAGACAAGATAAGCAAGCTCAAAGGCTTACATGGTGGTTCGGCACTTTTCACCTACTTCCACCATCTTCTTTTTTAACTTAAACTAAGTTGAAGTCTACTTTACTTCAAGCTAGGAGAAATCTTCTCCTATACTTCACAACTCCTCAACAAGGAGTTATTTGATTCTCGATTACAATGCTAAGGTTGATCCAACCTTAATTCATCAAGCTAATCCTTAAATATATAATGTGAGTGAGGAATAAAGTTTATCAAAGAGCTAATTGAAGATATATAAAACCAATTCAAGCTTTAATCACGAAACCCCCAATTTTCACAAAGTTAGGGTTTCAGATTTACAAAAAGGTTTATGTGCATATAATAATTAAAGCTTGATCAGCACGTAAATGACTTAATCTAACAGTGAATATTAACAAGAATATTAGTTTGAAGGAATATCACCAAAGATACATAGTTGCTTTGAAGATTGATGAAGAATATTGTTGAGTATGATATCTTTGCAAGACTTGAGCACAAACTTGATTTCTCAACATAGTATTATCAAAAACTGCACCAAAGAACTTTCTTCACCCTCCTTTTATATGAGATATCAAATAAATAAGCTTTCTAGGGTTTCATTTGAACCTAATTTGCCCGTTGGAGTTCAATCGTTGAGACTTGACGGATGTTACATCAATCAACAATGCAGACGGCGATTAAGGCTCTTCAAAATGGTTCTGACATTCCTATCACCTCAGATTTCTTCCCGTTGAAGAACTGATGATAGAGAGAAGCAAAAGAGAGTGGCTCAGTGAGGAGGCTAGGGCTTCGATTGATCAATTGCTCGATTAAGAGCAGCGTCCTTTTAGGCTTAAGTGAAATGATCATGTTTCACACCTTCGAACTCGGGCAAGACTTATGGGCCAGTGGATTAGCTCGGGCTTAGATCAGCTTGGGCTTAGTCTATTTAGGCTCGGTCTAGCAGAGTTGTTTATGCTCGGTCCAATAGAGAGTAAGCTCGGTCCAGTAAAGAATAAGCTCGGTCTAGTAGAGAATAAGCTCAGTCCAACAAAGAATAAGCTCAATCCAGCATGAATTGTCTAGGTTCGATCCAGCATATAGCTCCATTCAATTATGCATTAAGCTTAATCATATAGAACCTTGTATTATGAATTTTTCTTTCATAATATATTCTTTGGCCCTCTATGTACCTACAAGCATATTGAGTAAAGTATCATTTTTTCTTTAATATAATTGCTTATATTTTTATTCATTAAATCACATGAAAATATTTAACTAAACTTTATATGTGATGTTTGATAATGAAATGTAGGAAATCGGCTACTTTATAATATCATTAGTTGATATTATAATTTGCACACTTTTTACTTCCTTTGGTATTCAATGTATGCACATAAAGATATTATCATACATAAAATTTTTTATAAATAAAATTTTTCTCAACAAAACGTATCAACACATGATTTTCAACAATCTCCCTATTTTTTATGATGACAAAATTTTCATAGTTAATCCACCAACCAGCACATATCATCAACTGAATGAGCAAGATAGTAAAATGTAAATATCATATATCCAATAATGTATGAACACATAATCAACTTCACCAAACATCACATGTTCACCAATAAATATTCATCACAGCAAGCATGTTCACACATTCATTTCACAGAAGTATCTCATACACATGTATCTTAGGTGTAAGAGAGTTTATCCCACATTCCGCACTAAAAGTCAGAAATGGAACATACTTATGCTATAACTATGTACTCTCTCCCCCTTTTTGACATTATCAAAAAGATCAAACTAAGAGATAGTAGAGGAATATGAGTAAAAATGGAGTACATGAGTAACATGTAGGGATAGAAGGTAGAGGTCTAACCTTATGCCAAATGTGATTGCAGTGCTCCCTTTCAAGATAGGAACCGGATATATAGAAAAAAAAATATACAAGCAGTGTATAGCAAATAGATATTTCACATAGTTTAAGTAATATCTCTAATTAGACACAAACCAAGCTCTCTTCGGAGAGTGGAGAATTTATCATGATCCAAGGGTTTGGTAAAAATATCAGCAAGTTGCTGGTTAGTCCAAACAAACTCAATGGAAATATCACATTTTTCAACATGATCTCAAATGAAGTGATGTCTTATTTCTATATGCTTTGTTTTAGAATGCTGTATTGGATTTTTAGTTAAGTTTTTAGCACTAGTATTATCACATTTCAATGGAATCTTAGTGGAGAAGATACCATAGTCCTCTAATTGCTGTTTCATCCATAGAATTTGAGCATAACAACTAGCCGCAGCTATGTATTCTGCCTCAGTGGAAGAAAGAGCAACACTGTTTTGTTTTTTGGAGTGCTAAAAGACCAGCATGTGTCCTAGAAATTGACACGTACCACTTGTACTTTTTCTATCTACTTTACAACCAGCATAGTTAGAATCACTAAATGCATGTAGGTCAAACATAGTGTCTCTAGAATACCAAATTCCTAATGTAACTGTATTCTTTAAGTATCAAAAGATTCTTTTGACAGCTTTTAGATGTTGTTCTTTAGGATTAGATTGAAATCTTGCACACAAACAAATACTAAATATGATGTCTGGCCGAAAGGCAGTTAGATATAGTAAGGAACCAATCATACCTCTATACATCTTAGAGTCAATACTACTTCCAATATCATCATGTGACAAAGATGTAAATGTGCTCATGGGAGTGTTTATTGGTTTAGAATCATGCATATTATATTTCTTAAGCAGCTCATTTGTATATTTGGTTTGGCTTATGAAAATTTCTTTAGATGTTTGTTTAATTTGTAGGCCAAGAAAATAGTTTAGTTCAACCATCATGCTCATTTCAAATTCATGTTTCATAGAATCATCAAATTGTTCACACATAGCAGAGTTTGTAGAACCAAACACAATATCATCAACATAGATTTAAACAATCAAAATATCTTTTCCTTGTATCTTAACAAACAAGGTATTATGTACTTTGTCTTTTCTAAAGTTTGTACTAACTAGAAAAGCACTCAACTTATCATACCAGGCCCGAGGAGCTTATTTCAAACCATATAAAGCTTTAAACAGCTTAAATACATGGTCTGGACATGTGGAATCTTCAAATCCAGGTGGTTGTTCAACATAAACTTCTTCTTTTACAACACCATTTAGGAAGGCACTTTTTACATCCATTTGAAATAGTGTAAAATTCATGTAGCAAGCAAAGGCAAGCAACATTCGGATTGCTTCTAATCTAGTTACAGGTGTAAATGTCTCATTATAGTCAATCCCTTCTTCTTGACTATATCCTTGTGCAACTAGTCTAGCTTTGTTTCTAGTGATTGTCCCATTCTCATTTAATTTGTTTCGAAACACCCATTTTGCCCCTATTATCAAATGGTCTTGTGGTCTTGGAATCAACTTCCAGACTTTGCTTCATTCAAACTGATTTAGTTCATCTTGCATAGTAAGAAACCAGCTTTCATCTTCAAAAGCCTCATCTACTTTCTTTAGCTCTACTTGAGATAAGAATGCTTGATGTTCACATGTGTTGTGATATTTAGACCTTGTACCAACTCTATTTGTAAGGTTTCCTAGGATATGTTGTTGATCTACCTCATTCCTTACTTTAGGAAAAGAGAAATCTCTTGAGTCTAACTCCTCCTCAATAATGGGTGCACTCTTTTCATTTAGTTTTTGTTCAATAGAGTTCATATCATAATCATCTTTAAATTGTACATGAATAGATTCTTCAATAACTAGAATTCTCTTATTGAAAACTCTATATGCTTTGCTAGTTTGAGAATAACCAAGAAATATGGCCTCATCACTCTCAGAGTCAAGCTTTCCAAGTGACTCTTTACCATGGTTCAATACAAAGCATTTACTTCCAAACACATGAAAGTAAGATATATTCCGTTTCCTACCAAAAAGTAATTCGAAAGGAGTCTTTTTCAAGATTGGTCTTAAGAATGCCTTATTTGAAATATAACAAGCCATGCTTACAACCTCTCCCCAAAAATGTTTAGGAAGGTTATATTCACACATCATAGTTCTAGCCATCTCTTGAAGTGTCCTATTTTTCCTTTCCACAATACCATTTTGTTGTGGTATCCTAGGTGCTGAGAAATTATGATAAATGTCATTCTTGGAACAAAATTTCTCAAAAAGATAGTTTCCAAATTCACCACCATGATATGTCCTAATCCTGGTTATAGTAAGTTCTTTTTCATTTTGAATCATTTTAGAGAAATCAACAAATTTCTCAAATGCTTCATCTTTCCTAGCAAGTAGATATACCCAAGTATATCTTGTATAGTCATCTACTATGACTAAGGCATAATATTTGCCATTCATGGTAGCCGTTCTCAAAGGACCAAACAAGTCCACATGGATTAGTTCTAACGGCCTTGAGGTAGACACTATTAGCTTTGGTTTAAAGCTACTTTGAGTGTGTTTCCCTTTTACACAAGCATTACACAACTTTTTCTTATCAAAGTTAAGCTCGGGTAAACCTCTAACTAAGCCATTCTTAGATAGTTTCTCTAACAATCCTAAGCTAGCATGACCAAGTTTCCTATGCCACAACCAAGCATCAACACTATTATTGACAATCAAACATGTTTATTTATTTGTTAATTTGCTAAGATCAAGTACATAAATATTATCTTTTCTTTTTCCAATAATTCTTACATTGTTTTCCATATTTTCAACAAGACAAAGTTCTTTTCCAAATCTAATTTTGAAATTATTATCACACAATTGACTCATACTCAATAGATTAAATTTCAATTCATCAACATACAATACATCATATATGAGAAGAGATTTTGGGTTACCTATAGTGCTTATACCCTTAATGTTTCCTTTGGAGTTACCTCCAAAAGATACGGTGCCTCTAAATTTTAACTCAAGTGTTGAGAAGAGCTCCATCATCCCAGTCATATGATGGGAACAACCGCTGTCCAAAATCCACAACTCTTTGTGCTTCTTCTTGTTTATGTTCATGTTCATATCCTATAGAAACAAAAATTTGTGTTGGAGATCTTGGTACCCTTTTTTTTTTTGGTCCGTGAGTGTTAGTTGCTACTACATTATTAATCTTCTTAGGTATCCACACCTTTTTGATCTTATATGCTCTTTTAAGTCTAATTGGACATGTATCAAACAAATGACCGATATAGTTACATACAAAGAGAACATTTATGGTGTAGCGAAAATGTATAGTCCTCTTTATCAAAGAATTTTGTAAAAAATTTTGTGTTCTTCAAAGAATTATATCCTATGCCAGCTTTATCATATACACCTCTTTGTGATTTCAACATATTATTTAGCATGCTACTGTCTTTTGTGAACTTATGTAACACCATAGTAGTATCATCCAATTTCATTTGAATTTCATGTTTCTCTCTTTCTAGCTCAAGTATCCTTAGGTTAAGTGTAGTTATGTCTTGGTTCTCACAAACAATTCTTGAGATATTATCATGCTTGTTTTCTAAATCAAAACAAGTATCAATCATAAAGCATGTATCAGATCTCATAGAAATACTTTTAGATACATTGGAGCTTTCATGCATACAAGGCATAGAAGATATTATCACATGTTTATCAATTTTAGATTCAGCTTTTGCATATTTATATTTATCTTTCATCCTCTTGTATTTTTCTTTCATCTTAGTTGCATATTCAACTAAATCAAAGAATGCAGTCTCATTATCACCATTAAGATTTGTTTCGGGTTCAGAATCACTTACCTCAAGTTCTTCTTCTATTGTTGCATTTGTGGTTAAGCATAGGTGAGCAACTTCTTCTTGTTCTTCCTCATTTGATGAAGAGCTTTCATCATCCCAGGCAGCAATCATTGCCTTCCTCTTACCTTTATTGTTCTTCTTCTTGAGTAACGGGCAATCAGCCTTGATATGTCCAGGTTTTCTACACTCATAGCATAAGTTATCCCTAGAATCATGTATTTCATTCTTCCTAGGTTGTCCTCTATTTCTTCCTAGATTTTTCTTAAGAAATTTTCTGAATCTTCTAGCTATAAGAGCAATCTCATCACTTTCGGACTCTAACTCTTCATTCTTTTCTATTTCTACTTTTAAGGCAAGTGACCTTCTATTTTCTTTCTCTCTTACTCTTCTAATTAATTGCATCTCATGAGTCTTTAGTGATCCTAATAGATCATCTAGGGTCAAACTATCAAGGTCGTGAACTTCCTCTATGGCCATTTTCTTTGAATCCCAACTCTCAGGTAAGGATACTAGCGTCTTCCTAACAATCTCCTCATTTGTATAAGTCTTTCCTAACAACTTAAGTTCAAAAACTATTTCAGTAAATGTACCAAACATATCACTAACAGTTTCAGATTCAAGCATAGTAAACAATTCATAATCATGAGTAAACATGGTCACTTTAGATGATTTAACCTTTTTTGTACCTTTAAATATAACTTTTAACTTATCCCATATTTCTTTGTTGGTGAGGCAAGATGATATTTTGTTGAATTCATGAGCCTTCAACCCACTATAAATCATGTTCATAGCCTTAGCATTTATTCCCATGATTTTAGCTTCATTTTTACTCCATTCATCAGTTTCAGGTAAAGCAATACCCTTTTTGATTATTTGTCAGGCTTCAGGGTCTTGACCGACAATGAAGACTTGCATAAGTTGCTTCCAATGTCTATAATTTATTCCATCAAACAAAGGTGGTTTATTATACCCTGTTATAGCTACTCCTTTTTCTACAACCATCTAAGTGGATCTACTCTAGGATGTTAAGCCTTTAAGATAGAGAACGTGGCTCTCGATACCAATTGTAAGGTTTTATGGCTATCCAAGAAGGGGGGTTGAATTGGATACTTAGGTTTTATCTTGTATTTTTCTGTTCTTTTCTATTTTATGCAAGATTGTTATTCAACACAATTATATCAAAGCATATAATCAAGAGATAAGACAAGATAAGCAGGCTTAAAGGTTTACACAGTGGTTCGGCACTTTTCACCTACTTCCACCCTTTTCTCCTTCAACTTAAACCAAGTTGAAGTCTACTTTACTTCAAGCTAGGAGAAATCTTCTCCTACACTTCACAACTCCTCAACAAGGAGTTCTTTGATTCTCAGTTACAATGCTAAGGTTGATCCAACCTTAATTTATCAAGCTAATCCTCAAATATATAATGTGAGTGAGGAATAAAGCTTATCAAAGAGCTAATTGAAGATATATAAAACCAATTCAAGCTTTAATCACCAAACCCCCAATTTTCACAAAGTTAGGGTTTCAAATTTACAAAGAGGTTTATATGCATATAATAAATAAAGCTTGATCAACACATAAACTACTTATTCTAACAGTGAATATTCACAAGAATATTAGTTTGAAGGAATATCACCGAACATACACAGTTGCTTCGAAGATTGATGAAGAATATCGTCGGGTATGATATCTTTGCAAGACTTGAGCACAAACTTGATTTCTCAACACAGTATTATCAAAAACTGCACCAAAGAACTTTCTTCACCCTCCTTTCATATGAGATATCAAGTAAATAAGCTTTCTAGGGTTTCATTCAAACCTGATCTACCCATTGGAGTTAAACCATTGAGACTTGACAGATGCTACATCAATCAACAGTGCATATGGTGATTAAGGCTTTTCAAAATGGCTCTAACATTCCTATCACCTCAGATTTCTTCCTATTGAAGAATCGGTGATAGAGAGAAGTGAAAAAGAACGGCTCGGCGAGGAGGCTAGGGCTTTGGTCAATCGATTGCTCGATTAAGAGCAGCATCCTTTTAGGCTTAAGTGAAATGACTATGTTTCACACCTTCGAACTCCGGCAAGACTTATTGGCCAATGGATCAGCTTGGGCTTAGATCAGCTCAGGCTTAGTCTGTTTAGTCTCGGTCCAACAGAGTTATTTATGCTCGGTCTAGCAAAGAGTAAGCTCAGTCTAGTAGAGAATAAGCTCAGTCCAGCATGAATTGTCTAGGCTCAGTCCAAAAGAGAATAAGCTCAGTCCAGCATGAATTGTCTAGGTTTGATCCAACATATAGCTCCATTTTTTCTTTAATATAATTGCTTATATTTTTATTCATTAAATCACATGAAAATATTTAACTAAACTTTATATGTGATGTTTGATAATGAAATGTAGGAAACCAGCTACTTTATAATATCATTAGTTGATATTATAATTTGCACACCTTTTACTTTGGTATTTAATGTATGCATATAAAGATATTATCATACGTAAAATTATTCACAAATAAAAGTTTTCTCAACAAAACATATCAACACATGATTTTCAACAATTGTTCCCTATACTTCATAGGCCTATAGAGATTTAGGGCAATAGATGTGAGCAACCAAGAGAGAACTACCTCCTTACATCTTTTCCAATGAGAATAAAAGGGAGATCCTACCACTAGTTCTAGAGGACTACCACCAACAATGTGGAATTTGTTCTTGCCCAAAAGGGCATTTTTCATATCCCATGAACAAGAAGCAAAATTATCCTCCTTGATTAATGTTTCCAAAATGTTAAGAGTCTTGTTGGTCTCACATGGGGCCAAATATAAAGGATCCCTTACTTCAACTATTATGACCTCTCCATGTGATGTAAGAGCATGGGATTGCCAACCCTTATGTGGTGGTTGACCAAAACAATTTGAGAAAGTCTCATTCTCCTCATCATTGTGTTCATTAGCTATAGGTGAGTATTAGTTGGTGAGGAACAGGTGAGAAAGAGTAGTAGATCATAAAAAAGGGATTTTTCGAGGACAAATCTATGAATGGAAAGAGAGAAAAAAATAAAATAAAAAATATGGGTAATAGGAGAAGAACACCCATAATCTAATTTGAAAATGGTATCAATAAATGGCATAGATCTGGTGAACTAGAGAAGAACACCCATGATTTGACCATAAAAGGTTGTCTATTATTGGAAAAGAAGGAAAGACGAGAACAAAGTTGAAACCAAGTGATTGGGAAAAAAATGAAAAAGAGAATAGATTTGTTGAACAAAAGAACACCCATATCTAAACATGTAGTAGAAAGATAGAAACTGAATAGGAATCAAGATTCCTACACTAATACCATCTTGAATAATATCATATGCATAATAACTTAGCAAGAGAATCTCATAATCTAATGAATTTGGAAGCTATAATAGCTCTTTAATTGAGAATATGGATACAAATGAATGAATGGAATCGTAGTAACTACAAACAAAAGGTATAAAGGTAATCCCAAATATACACGGCACACACACACACACTAAATAATTCCCACTAGTAACCTACCTATAGCATGACTACTAGGTTATTGTTAGTGTCTAAATTGTGCCATGTTGACAGAGGCTGATTTTGATGGGAATGACCATCCTTGTCATGCCTCTATTGCATGGTATTTGGTAAGGGTGCTTCTACTTTGTTTTTGCCTAGTCGCCCTCCATTGTCTCTCTCCCCCTATTTGCATCCACCCCACTAACCTAACACCTCATAGCCCACTTGGCGCCTACATGGCATTAGGTCATATCTCACCATCCTTGCCAAAGAAAACCTTACGCTCAATGTTAGGATAGTGCTCTCTTATCATGTTGTTGTCTTCCTACGTACCATTGACCAACAAAAGTCCCTTTCAATGAACCAAGCATTTGAAAGTTCACCCTTTCTTTCTAATGTCTAGGATTAACTAGGGTGTAGAATGTAGCACACATTCTTCTCTGTAGAATTCAAGAAATTTGGCTTGGACTTTTGAATAACCTTATAAGGCCTCAAAATTTTAGGGGAAAGCTTAAGGGATTGGCAAATGACTAGGGATGTTTGATGGTAAGGTTGCAATTTAAGGTATACCTTGTCCCTACCTAATACTTAATGTCCCTCATTTTCAAGTTATAAAAATATTTCATTCTCCCCTATGCCCTTTGCAATTATGACTTCAATTCAGCCAATATTTGGTCCCAGTCCTTGAAAGGAACATTCCATAGCTTTGGACTTGGCTATTTTAAGATGGTTGGTCAATAATGTTAGGGGTTTTCAACCAAATACCACCTTGTATGATGACTTGTTTATAGCGAAATGAATCCCAATGTTTTAGCTAAACTTTGCCAGGGTAACCACCACTCTTATATTTTTGGCTTACTACCTGCAAAACAACAGAGGTACATTTCCATGGTTCTATTAACCACTTTGGTCTACCTACCCATCTAAGAATGGTAGGCCAACAAATTGTTAAACCTTATCTTTTATAAATGGAAAAGTTCATTCCAAGAATTATTGGTAAATATTGGGTTGCAATCACAAATGATTGTCTTGAGCATGCTATGTAGTTTCAAAACATAGTTAAAAAACTCTTGTGTTATGGAGACAACATTGAAAGGATGCTTTAGAACCACAAAATGGGCAAATGTTGTTAAACAATTGACAACCACCATTATAGGATCCTTGCCTTCAAATTAAAATCCATGGAAGTTTCTTTTAAAAATTGAAATAGGAAGGGGAAAGGATGAAGTAAACATAAGGATGTCATATTTTCCCATATCTATATTTGACAAGTCTCACAATTCTGGATGGCTTCCACAGTTGATTTCCTTATCTTCTACTAGTAAACAACCACCATTATGACCTATTAGATAGTTTGTGGAGACCTTCGTGAAATCTATCATGGAGTTCTTTCACAATTGGCTTTATAATGATTGAATTTCTATTTATAAAATGTGCCCTTTGAAAAATAGAACCCTATCTTTGGGTTCCCATGGTCCTACTATCTCACCATCATATACTTTCTTTACCCATGACTACTTTTCAAGGTCCTATTGTGTCTTTTCCCTAATTGCATTGATCCACTAGGGGATTGGTAATGAGATGGCAAAAGGTTGCGCCTATGTTGGACTTGTCATAAATTGTAGGCCCTCACATTGTTTTTTGTCTTGGTTAAGCTATGTTGGCTTGCACTATTTTCCTTTGGCCCACTCAAGAACTTATGGCTGGTCAAGTCAGCTTGTTACTTGTCTTTAGTTGAAACAAAATTGTTGAAACACTATCTTAGTGCAATCTTGTATGTGATGTCATTTCCCTTTATTAAAATAATGTATGTTATCTTATCCCTAGAAATGATGGCGCATGAGTTGTCTCCTTCCTCCCAAACTTTGGTGTTAGTCTCTTTTGATTCCTCATTTGATTTTGTTAGGGACAAAGCATCAACCACCTGATTTGGCTTCCTCAAGGTAAATCCAACAATAAAATTGAACCCTAGCAACTTATTAAGCTAATGGTGTTGTGTTAGGATTAAAAGCCTTTCATCACATAAATTCCTTACTCTTTTTTGGTTGGTAAGGAGCTTGAACCAATTGCCCAAAAGGTAATGCCTTTATCTTTATACTACCAAAGCCAACACCATAGGCTCTCAGTTGTATGTGGACATTTCTTGGTGCCACTTGTGTATCACCTTACTATAGTAAGCAATGGGTCTTCAGTTCTGCATAATGTAATGCTTGACATAATTTGCCAATGTTACAATACAACAAACAACTTGAAGGGTGGAAGACTCAAGATTGTTGCTATGTGATATGACAAAGTGCATAGGAGATGCACCAATGAGTGATGAAGGCTAAGTCTTAGTGATGAGAGCCGAGGCATAAAGGCATAGGAAGGCACCAAGTGTGTGGAGGTCAAGGTTCACGTGAGCAAATGCAATCAAGGTTAGGGTGGAATATGAATGTGCATGGACAGGATGAGCTATGGTGTACACTAAAATGGATAGCCTAAAAGGTAGTGGCATATAGGGGCAAAAACACTAGAGGCAAGAAGTGGGCAGCATGGGCATGCACATGTCCAAGGTTAATGGTTGGCATTGGGAGGATAGACACATTAAAGTGGGCCATTAATGTTCCTAAGTGTTTGGAGTAAATGTTGTAGCCGTTGGACATTCAATGATGAAATAAAGGCAAGAGGCCTCTAACAAAGCAACATATGGCATAGAGGGGTACCACTTGAGAAGTCAATGTAATTCTATGAGATCCACTTAGGAAACGACCAAGGGCCTTTAATAGATCCTTGGGAATCAACAAGAAATGGTTAAGTGCATGTAATGCACTAGACATTGTAGATCCCAATAGTCACCTTAGGGAAAGAGTTTATCTTTGGAATAAGAAAAGGAGCTAACCTATTGAAAAGGCCTTTTAGGAAAGGAAGAAGATTGGTTTATGTTGGTCTCTCAAGAGACCACTTTTAGATCCATAAAGGGGCTTATCAAAATCATCTCGATGGGAAACTAATTTAAGCTTTGGAAGTGGTGGTTGGATGGCCCAGCAAAGGAAAATTTGAGAATTTCATTTAGAAAGTTCTTTTATAATAATGGAAGGTTTGAGAATTGGGTAGAGTTGTATCTAGGAGGTGGATGCCTTTTTTTCATGTAACCTTCTCTTTCGTGTAAGTAAGGAAGGTAGGCCTAGATAGGTGCATAGTTCCAATGCCACACAATCCTAGGAGAACAAATAGGCCATGACAATAAGAATAGCTCCAATTCTAACTCCAAAGGTGTCACATATGATGGTGAACACTTCTTGGAAGTTTGTCATCACTAGTACTAGGGTGCTAGTTAATGCCATCTTGAAGGATTTGAAGGTTCACTTTGCCGCTTTAACCCATTTGAAGTTATTCGTCTTCAAGCGGTTAGTCAAATGAGCCATTATTCGCTAGTAAGCATCATGAACCTTTATAAATATCTCACTAGACCAAGGAAATTACAAAGTTCCTTACTAATTTGGGTGGTTTCCACCCCTAAATAGCCTATGTTTTCTTTTCATCTACTATGACATCCTTGTAGTAAATTTGATGTCCTAGAAATTTCACATCAGTTCAACCAAACTTGCATTTAGTTTCCTTCATAAAAAAATTGTGCTCCTTCAAGATTGATAGAATCTTCTTTAGATGATGCTTATGCCTTTCCCAAGACCAGCTATATACTAATATATCGTAAAAAAAAAAAAAACTAGTATAAATTTCCTCAAGATTGGTTTTAACTGTTAGGTTTTATGGCCTAACAAAAAAGGGGGGTTGAATTGTTATTGTACCGAATGCCCCTTTTTCCCTTTTTTTTTTGTTTAATATCTAATAATAATAACTTTAACAAATTGTATAACAATATGCAATCAAACAGGAATATGTAATCAGGGAAAGAACAAGAAAGTAAACACCCAATTTACCACGGTGGTTCGGCACTTTATCTTAGAGTCCTACGTCCACCCTCTTCTCCTTCAATCAAACTGATTGAAGTCCCCTTTACTCAATCTGATTAGGAGAACACGTTCTCCCTAATCCAACTAATCCCTTCTCCAAGGAATTACCACGTCCGAATACAAATAGTGATCAAAAGATCATATATAATAGCAAATCCCCAAATAATATGTGAATGTATGGGATATTGCTGATCAAAGGAGCTACTCAAACAACTATATCAATATACAAAGCTCCTAATACGAAATCCCCAAATTTGGTGAAATTAGGGTTTTGGATTTTCCTCAAGATTTATGTGCAGAGAATGTTTATAAGTGAAATCAGCACATAAATAATGTTATACAAGCTATAATTGATGATATTATCAAAGATTGAACCAAATAATCGAATATCACCGAGAGCTCGTAAACCACGAAATGATGTATAATCTCGAATCAGATGGTAAGTAAGCTGAGCAGATTATCTTCACAAGGAAAAGTGCTTCAAATAGATGTTTCTCGTCAGTCATCACCTTCACGAACACATCTCCATTAAATAGAAGCAAATCTAGGGTTTTCTATTTGAGTCAAACCTGAACCATAGCCTTCTATCCGTTGGGAATAGTAGATTGTCCATCAAACCAGCTTCATTTCACCCTTTTGATTCAAAATCCGACCGTTCTGACAACCTATCTCCTCCAGAATCATCCCGTTGAAGCTTCGGCACTTGAGAGAGACGAAGGCAGCATCGGGGTGAAAAATGACGCGGCTAGGGCTTGACCCCTCGAGAGATAAGCGTCTCTTATGTGCCCTTAAGTGAGACGATGTCGTTGCCAGCAAGCGTATCAAGGAAGGTTCTGGTGTGATCGAGACGACACCGTAATGGAGACCTTTGATGATGACCAATGCGACACCGTACTGGAAATGGGATCATGCGGGCTGATGTGAACTTGGGCCGCACCTATGTTCTCACAGTCCAATAGCCACAGTCCAGTCCAGTAATACTATATATATTCAGCATGTATATCCGGTCCAATATCAGCATGGTCCAATATCAATACATTTATAATGTATTGCATATATTGAATTTAAGTTCATATATTGTTCCTGCAATTTCACCAAACCAAGTATCATATTCCTAAAATATATTAAAGTATACTTCATATTTCTTGAGGAAATATTTAAGTAAACAATATATTTAAATAGTCAACATATATTTGAATATATTTAACAAATACTTTAAAAGTATATTTTATGAGAGAATGTAGGAACCCAGTTACTTTATAATATCATTAATTGATATTATAATTTGTACACCTTTTACTTCCTATAGTTTTGCTTTTTGCACATTTAGAAAAACATATTTGGAGAATTGATATTTTCAAGAAAATATTTTCAGTCACAACAAAACCCTATTTTCCAACATTAACACCTTATTCATTAAGGATTGAAATATTGCAAGAGCATTGGTTAGGCCAAACAACCTCACCAAAAAATCATAATGCCCATGGTGAGTGCGAAAAGCCATCTTTTCAATATCTTTCTCCTTTACTTGAATTTGGTAGTAGCTTGCTCTTAGATCAAGTTTGGAGAATACTCATGCCTTGTAAAGGTCATTAAGGAGCTTGTCTATGATCGACATCAAGAAATTTAATGGTATTTTTGTTAAGCTCTTGGTGATCCACACAAAGTTACCCTAAGTTATCCTTTTTTTTCACTAGCAAGAATGGGGAGCATAATGGATTCTACTATTTCTTATAGTCCTAGTCTTAAGCAATTTGTCCACTACCCATTCAATCTCGGCCTTTTTGGCTAGGTACCTATATGAGCATACATAAATGGCTTTGCTAACTTTTTCAATGGGATTTTATGTGCATGGGGTCCACTTAAGTGGAAGGTCACCAAGTTTGCTTAACAAGTCCCAATATTAGGCTAGTAGGTCTTAAGGTTTCTTTAGACTGTCTCTCCATTGAGCTTTCTAGTGTGTCACTATTATGGGGTAGTCCAGGAAAAGAACAGTTAGGTTCAATAGAACCCCTTGTGCCCCTATCCCTATCTTCCTTATTCAGTCGCTCCCTACAAACTAACTCTTTTTGGTGTCTCTTCTCTTTGTAACTTAAATCTCCACCCTTGCACCAAAAACAGCATGGACATTTTGTCAAAATCTCGTAGGATCAAGCCTAGTGTCTTTAGCCATTAGGTTGGAAGGACCACGTCCACCCCTTGGAGTGGCTGCAAGAACAAATTTAAACTAAAAAGTGCACCTTAAGCATGAATTTTACGCCTATGCATTGTCCTTAACTCACTACTCATTTGTCATTGGCTACTATGACATTGAACTTGACATCTTAATCTAGTCAAAGCCTCAACCACTTCACTACTCTTTGTTCTATAAAATTATAGGAGCTTCCTAAGTCAATAAGGACTTGCATCCTAACTCAATTGGTGCCCATCCTTCCTTCCACCCTTATCATATGTGGAGCACTTAACCCTTGTATAGTGTTGAGGGATATTTCTAAGTTTTCTTCTCTAGTTTCTCAATAAGGGCTAATGCTTCTTCTAGAATGAATAGTACAACTAGTCTTTTGTGGTTATGGCCTAACTTAAACTACTCAGCATAATGGAAGCGTAAACCATGAGCTTTATAGTTTGCAAGGTCTACTAGTGTTAGTTGTTTAACCAGTAAATTGGGTCAACACTAAGTGACACTCAGGCCTTCAATTCTTTTGATTAGAGTGATATTAATGAGTAGTGAGTTGGTTATCTCGCCAAATTCAAGTAGTAGTTTTTCGAATTTAGCATAGTAATCATCCACTGAGTGGGTCTATCACAATAGAATTAGTTTTGCAATGTGTAAGGTTTAATGGCTAACCAATAAGGAAGGGGGGCTGAATTGGTTATCTCAGTTTCTTTTCCCTATTTGTGGGTTCAATCACTTTTCATGCACTTAAGCTAAGCATTCAAGTATCAAAATCAAACAACCAAGTAAATAGACAAAAAGAGAAATGCACACAAGTTTACATGGTGGTTCAGCCCTTGTCACCTACTTTCACCCTCTTCTCCTTCAACACAACTGGTTAAAGTCCAATTTACTTCAAAGCTAGGAAAAAACTCTCTCCTACACTTTCCAACTCTTCTTCAAGGAGTTCAATGATTCATGGTTACAATGATAAGGTTGAATCAACCCTAGGACATTAACAAATCCTCAAATGTGTAATATTTGTAAGGAGTATTACTTATCAAAGAGCTAATTGAAGATATCCAAACTCAATTCAAGCTTTAATCATGAAACCCCCAACTATCACAAAGTTAGGGTTTCAAATTTACAAAGGAGTTTATATGTAACTAATAATCAAATTTTAATTAGCACATAAACAACTTAATCTATCAATGAATATTCACAAGAATATCAAAGTATAAGAATATCACCAGAAATTCAAACTTTCTTTATAGATCGATAAAGAATGCCATGAATGTATGATCTTTCTCAAGCTTTAATATTTTCTCAATCTTTCAACCAAATTTCATCCAAAAGCTCCCAAGAACTATTAAGAACATCTCTTTATAGAAGATATGAAGCAAACTAACTTTCTAGGGTTTATGTTCAAACCTAAGATGCCCATTGCAATTTTTCCATTGAGACTTGACAAAAGCTCCATCAAACAATAGTACAAACGGTGATTAATTATCTTCATAGCTGTTTTGACAACACCATCACTTCAAGTTTCTTCCTGTTGGAAAATCGGTGATAGAGAGAGATAGAGGCGAGAGAAAGCAACTCAGTGTTTCTTAGGGTTAGGGTTCTCTTCTCATCAAGGTGACTTAAGAGAATTGCTCTTAAGTGAAACAACATCACAACGTCTAATTGAGACAACAGGTGGTCTGAGTCTTGTGGGCTTAGCTTATAGGTTGAGCTTATGGGCTGAGCTTATGGGCTGAGCTTATGGGTTGCTTCCCGAGGACTTGATCCAATTAAATAATGATCCTAATTTGAGCTTGAACCAGCTAACTAAAATCAAGTATTATGATTTTGATTTTTGGCCTTCATAGTATGATTCTTGATTCATGTGTACCTACAAGCACATAAATCCAAGTATCATTTTTTCTTCAAATATTCAAATATTCCTTTAGCCCTATTTAATACAAAATATTTGTCAAGGCATTATATGAAGTTAATTTGTGAAAAAATGTAGAAACCCGGCTACTTTATAATATCATTTATTGATATTATAATTTGTACACCTTTTACTTCTTTGATGTCTAATATTGCACATAATCATATGAAAAACATTTATACAAATATTATATGCAGCCAATAGTTTGTCATAACAAAATACACCTTTTTCCAACAATTTTCCCCTTTTTAATGATGACAAAATTTACAAAGTTTGAGCATATAATAACACATCATAATAGCACATGTCATCAATCGAATAATCATGATTTGCATTCTAGATACGACATGTTCAAGTTCAATTATATAACTGATGTATATGACAGTCAATAATATGTTTTTCATTTAACATGGCAGTCATCATGAAGATGTATACTTTTCCAAACATCATATAAGAAACATACATTAAAGATGTTGGAAAGTTATCCCACTTTCTCCATTATAAGTTAGAAATGGAACTTCATTCATGTGCTAAATGCTCTCTCTCTCCCTTTTTGTAATAAGCAAAAAAAAGACAATATATACGGTAGAAGTAAAGTGAAAAGCAACATGAAGAAGATCTAAGAATGATTGCCAATTACTGACCTGATCAGTTGCACATTGCTCCCCCTCAAAGTAAGAGCTCGAGTGGAACCATAAAGAATATAGTATTGCAGAGCAGAGCAAAACATATTCAAGAAATATATGCAAATAATGACATGCCAAGCTCTCTTTGGAGAGTATAAAATCTTTCTTTATCATTGGCTTGGTGAAAATATCAGCCAATTGGTGATCATTACACACAAACTAGAGTGTAATGTCATTTTTTTGCACATGATCTCTAATAAATTGATGCCGAATTTCAATATGCTTGGTTTTAGAGTGTTGTGTAGGATTCTTTGTTGAACTTATTGCATTAGTGTTATCACATTTTAATGGAACATTTGAAGAACTAATGTCATAGTCTTCTAATTGTTGTTTCATCCACAAAATTTAAGCACAATAGCTAGCAGCAGCAATATATTCAACCTCAGTAAAGGATAATGCTACACTATTTTGCTTTTTAGAGCACCAAGAAACAAGCATGTTCTCAAGAAAGTGGCAAGCACCACTTATGCTCTTCCTATCTATTTTACAATTAGCATAATTGGAATCATTAAAAGCATGTAGGTCAATAGTTGTATCTCTAGAATACCAAATTCCTAGATTGACGATTTCTTTTAAGTATCTAAATATTCTCTTAACAACAATTAAGTGTTGCTCTTTAGGATCATATTGATATCTAGCACACAAGCACACACTAATAAGGATTTTAACTAAGAGGTCTGGGGTTCAATACCCTATGTTCATAAGTTAAGTATGTGCATTGTATTTTTTGAAAAAAAGAAAAAGAAAAAAGAACTCTCAGTAATTCTTATATCTTAGCTCTCACTTTTATTAAAAAGAACTTAACTTATTTACCAACTGATTAAAAACCATATGTTTAATTACTTGAATTAAAAGATTCGGGGTTAAAACTCATAGGGCAATTTTCCAGATGAAAGGTACTCTACTATTGATTAACCAAAAAGATAATGTGGTATTCAGCGTTAGTATTTTAATGTTAGGTCAGGCAGATCTCCATGTGTGGTTATTAGTTGAGCTTGGGTGGTACAATTTACAAGACAAAAGTAAGATATAGATCTATTATTCATACAATTGGGTATCAAACTTGAAACCTCCTTAACCCTGTTAACTTACCACTAAATTAGCTGAATCAATAATCAAAACTTTGTTCAAGTTCTCGGTAAAGCGAGAATCAACTCTCAGTACAAGCATCGGGACAGAACAATCTCTATGCATGTCTGTACCTCAAGTGTCGATGCAAGTGGGTAGCGGTGAAGAGCCCCATAAATTAAAACCACAAGTCGTTAATTTTATTATTTCTCCTGGAGGGCAAAACCCTCTACTGCTAAGCCGTCAAGTATTTCAATGATAAACTGGTGATGCCAATAATTTGTGAACGTAACTACCATCGCTCAAGAAACTGTCATGGCCTGGTGAAAACAATTGTCAAATGGGACCACAACAATAAGTCCAAACAAGAAGAGGCAGCAGCAAGAAATACTCTCAGACGCGCAGATACATGGAGGAACGTTTATGATTGTAAAGAGATTGCAAATTACACTATTTATTGTTGTAAACAAATTACATGAACCGGCATCTAACAGATGAAGTAAATACATAACCCGTTCACTCCTCAGCATAAAACACACGACTCTGCTACGCTGTTTTCCCTATCGGAAAACTTGCAAACTATTCCTAGTTAATGAAATACGAACTATGAACTCTCAATAGTTTCAGCATAATATAAGGCTAAACTCATACAGCCTACTGTTTAAACAACTGCTCATATTCCGTCTTCTAATCCAGAGTAACACGCTGGTCACTGCCCGAATAGGAAAAACATAAGCTGGTCACTCTGATCTTGCAATGGAAAAACTTGTACATCAAACCAAGTCACTGAAACTCAGATACTAGTGTATTCTGACAGCAAGATCAAATTCCAGGCCTGTCAAACAGCCTGCTGTTTAAATAACAAAACTGCCATATCTTCATCAACTGACCTAAGCTTGTCCTGCCACTTCTGGATGATCAGTGTCATTAGTGTATAACAGAAGACATTCAACAATTTATTCTTGTTCCCTTGAGTCATCATCCTTGGAGAGCAAGCCCAGACATAAGGGGCAGGGGGGGTCACGTCTTTCTTCATCACGTGTTCCCTGGTCCAAGCATTCTGCATGATAAACGTGACCACAGACTAAAACTGCCACCACGGCAAGTTCACCAGAAGAAAGTGAACTTCCAGGAAAATACGGTTTCCGTCTCAATGGCTTCTCGCATATCCCACATACCATCTTTACTACATCTGATGATACTGAATCCATTACCAAGGAACCGGACCTAATTCTTTCTGGCCTGCCAAACACCTTTTCCCTATTCTCTGCAAAAATCATGCTACTTGGAGTTGGTTGGAGACCAGGAATAACTATATATAAAAAATATTAGCAGATAGAAAAAGAGGGAAATGTAAAATCCAAACAGGATCATTTGAGGGAAACTCAAGTCCTATTCCTAACATTTCGAGAAGTGTTAGAAAAGTATTGTTTATGGAAGCCCTTCATTAAAAAACTATCGTGAGATAGTTACACTGAAAATTTATTTCAAAAACCAAATAGTATTAAGAAAATGAAAAGTACTTTGATTCAATTATGAAAATAATTTCTCAAAAGATAAAAAATAAAAAATAAAATTAATAATTAGCCTTGTCTCCAAGAGTAGGGATTACCATCCCTTCAACATTAGAGGAAGGGAAGATCACCTCTTCTCCATCCATTGTCCCCCAGAAGGGGCTTAACAAGAGAGAGGAAGAGGTGATAGTAGAGACCCATTCCTGTAATATCGAAAGGGCGTCTCCATTCCCATTATCCCCCTCCTTCGTCCACCATGCAGGGGCTGAAACTCCACCCTCCCAACCCTTTACCTATGTGGATCTTCACCCTGCATCCTTCCGTCCCTAAAATTGGTGACAAGCTGAACTCCACACTCAAATTCGACAAAAGGCCAACTTTCACTCCATTGAGGCCAATCTCAAAGTTTATTTTGGCTGGTTCCATATATATATATTTTCTAAGGGAACTAAGCCAACCTCCACTTGCTGTTGTGCTTGTTTAAATAAATAAGAATCTTTTCTCAACACATTCTTATTGGGAAGATTTTACGGGTTTCCATTTTGCTTTGAAAAGAAAAAAAAAATAATAATAATTTTGTAAAGTTATATACCAAAAAAAAAAAAAAAGCGCAAATAACCTTTGTTAAAAAATTAAAATTTCCCTGAAATATATCCTTCTCTATTTTGAAGCACATAATGATTTCTAAAAAGAAAAAATGTTTTTCTAGAACTCCACTAGATGTTTATTTTAAAGCAAATGATGATATCTAAAAACACAAAAGAATTTTGCAAAATTTTACAAGACACAGTCTTGTTTATTCCAAAGCGCAAGACAATTTCAACTTGGAAACCATGCGGAGAGATTAGTCATCCCACCAACGAAAAATATCAGATAAACGGAGTATCAGCAAGGTAATATGCCCCATTCATCACATAATGCATCAGTTTTGTGATAAAGCTGGGACACCTCTACAGCAGATCAAATTAAGAAATAAAAATAATCATTTCTTGACTTACTGTCAAAAGAAATAGAACCTTGATAGAATTGAAGCATAACTAATAAATAAATGCAATTATGTACCTGAATGATGTCCAACCCGTGAGTTAAATTGAGCAGCCAATTTGAAGGACAGTCTCTCATCACATAAAGAAGTGCCTTTGCCACGAGAAGTCAATGAATTGACTTGATTGCCTGAGTTACGCCGAGAGTATTGATGGTCATAGTAATTACGAGAGCATTTCAAAGATGTTGAACGGGCAAGAATTTGACTATGATTTTCGGTAGTAGAAGCATTTAGTAGAGAACCATCCGTGATATCCAAGACAGACAGGAGAGGCCTTAGTTCACAAGTTTCAACTGAATGCATAGATTTCTGCAAAAGGTAAAAAGGATAAAAGTATGTGTACTTGGTTGCAAATAAGATGAGTGAAGAAGCGAAAAATAACAGTGCTGCTAGCTAATAGTGACAAAATCCTCATGGACTTGTCTTAGGAATCGATCTCTGGTCTGAGTGAGCTTGGTAGGAGATACGTAAAGAAAATCTCTAACCTAGAATAGGCGCTATAATTTACAAAGAATAAGAGATAAAACAAACCTCTTCGGACATTAAATCCATCCCAGAGGAACAAGGTATGGCATCTGCAGTATTACATACAGAAAAATATTGATCATTCCAAACATTTACTTATAGTTGAAATAAGGTTTAACAAAATCCAAAAAAATCAGATTCCTATATTCATCTATAACCTTCTTCCTCTTTGAAGCTCAGATAGATAGCCAATTCCAAAGCCAACAGAGAGACCTATTCACCGACTTAAAATGTGAATTAACTCCACCCTCCTAGTGTGCAACAGGACCAAAATTAGCAGTCCAACTACTAAAAGCCTAGTGCACAGCAAGCTAACGTGACCACACACTGGCCAACAGATAGGGAAAATGAAACGACCTTAACAATTAAGGCTACAACGAGGATAATTTTTAATTACGAAGTCAAAAAGTCAAGTAGGCATACAAAGAAAGCTAGGGAAAATTTTCAGTCCAAAAATTGGGACAGGTGTAAAGAAACAGTGTACAGCAATGCAACAGAAAAGAAAGTTCTCAGTACTAACTTCAAGAAACAGGAGAATTAGCAAGGGGGACAAAGTCCGATAATGCAGGACCCTGAATGGTTGAAACTACAGTTAAACGTACTAGCATTGGATGACAAGGTTTGGATGCTGTAGAAAAGTGCATCCCCTCCGCAAACATCACCTAGATCTTTCTCCTTTTAAATGCTACTATGTCTGAAGAAGCTCCAACTAATACTACCCATTCTCTTCCGGAAACACAACTTTAAAGCACCCAGGCAAATATCGTAACAACTTCGATGATTTTTCTCTACTCTCCTAATATACATGCAAAAATATCGACAGTTCTCTACAGTGCCAAGCCTATTAGTTAAGCAAAGAAAGTAGTTTTCCATCAATATACAAGACGCTTCAATTAACAATCTGCACCGTACACCATTAAACGAAAATCAAGAAAGCTTGAGTAAAACAATAGCCCCCTCAGTCAAACGTGATCAACGAGCAACTAGTACGGAAAATGTAAAGAAAAGATAAAGAAACACAAAACCGATTCAACGGGTAGAGAGGAACAGCGAGAAAGAAGGCCGTGAAGAAACCCACAAAATGGCAGAGCTCAAATTCAAAAAGCCTAAAATATTAACACAGCTATGCAGATAGGTCGGGAAAGCCCAATGGTAAAATCCCCACGGAAGTTGGACAACATACTTCCTCCCAATTTTGTTTCGGGAAGGAGGACGAAAGTGAAAACAAATTTGAGCCTAATTGGCAGTAAAAATTCCAAGAAATTGAAGAACTTGTCCTGCATTTTCTCACAGAAAAAAAGGGAACCCATAAGGGATGAAAAGGGGGAAAAAAATAATAAGAGAAACATACCGAACGAAGGTGAACACGAAACGGGAGGTTGGGTATTGCTCTGATCAGGAACTCGCTTCCTCTTCCCCATAATAATAACCACAATGAAGTGCCAAAAGAGCAATGGCAGGAGGGATTTGGCGACTCGGATACACCACCAGTACTATGGCCTTTAAGCGTCTGGAATCGCTCTCTCCCCCTTTCCCTGTGGCTTTGAGGTTATGGAGCAGCGCATGGTGTACAGGATACTCGTGTGGAAGTACGGTCGAGATAGTCTGTATCCATGTGTGAGAGAGCGAAACAGAACGAAAGAGAGAGTGGAAGCAGGTTCTGGTGGAAGAAAAACGTGCAACAGAGATGGACAACAGAGAGCCTGGCCGACTCCCGTTCGCGTCACGTAGTCTGAGGATAGGGGCACGTGTTAATGGAAACGGGTCCATCTCTTCCAATCCTTAGGCCTTACCTGATGTGATTGCCATTTCTGAGATGTTTCCCGAATTTGTCGTCATTTTGGCTCGTAACTCCCTTTTTTATCTTCTATTTTTAAGATATTGATTGACTGAGTGGACATATCTTGTCAAAGCTAACGAAAACTTTATACAGAAGACCTAAAAGAGTGAAACTCAATTTGGATTTCTATATCTTTTTAGATGCCATGAGTTAAACTCAATTTGGGCCGCTATATTTTTAAGAAGTCATAAAAAATTGATAGTCTAATTGGTATTTGGAGTGTTGAAAGCAGACCAATTTAAAGCGTTTGAAGTGTTTGATGTACTTTCCACATTTCCATTCAAATTAGAGTTAAGTACTGCTAGGAAACTAAAAACAAAATCGAAGGAAATAAAGTATTTGGCACAAGTTAAAGGCAACAAGCACAAAATCAAAAAAAAAAAAAAAAAACGAAGAGCCGTGAAACCTAAGGGGTTTGTTCTATTCACCAGAATCAAGAAGAAAGACCCCACATTTACACATAATTATAGACAAGCCAATGGGCTTGGGCCCTTAAAAATAATATGGCCTGCACTTACATATTTAATATTCAGCATTAAGTGGAATATTTATACAAATTAAATACATCACAGTTATAAAGTTTAAATGTCAAAAGGCCTCCGTAAGGAAATCGCAAGCTTTTTTGATGTGATGAAACATAATGGTTCTATCTACTTATTTCTCGCACATGTAATGACAATTCATCTTGATTTATTCATACTCCCAAGAAAGATAAGATTGGCTGCTTTGCGTGTCACTGTCGTACAAAGGCAGGCCTAAGATCTAATCAAAGGTTTGCCTACTTGCAAAGCCCAATCTGGACTAAGTCACAGGTTGTTATTTCTCCTCCTCCTCCTTCTACCTCTCATGTTTTCCCATGGCATATTGAATCAACACATCTTGAAATCAACAAGGATTCTTGCCAAATAGTAGCTTACCCTCCTCACAATCTTTTTGTCAAACAAACTGCAAGCATTCTTTTTGAAAGCTCCATCTCCCAATTGTTTAATGAGCTTTTCTCCAATAATCCACCAAACTTCCCCATTAACAACCAACCTATAGCAACGCAAGAATCAATTCAACACCCATTACCCAAGACTCATTAAAAGCAGGATGAATAATCACAAAAAGCCACCTTCCGAATCAAGCCAACAAAAGACATTCACGGTAGCCCACACAATGGTTACACAAGCATAGATTCAGAAAAAGACAATACAATTCATCAAATTCAACAAAGAAACATATTCGATGAATTTTAGATGCAAGCAAAAATGTCAAACAAGTAATATAATGATAAGAAAAGTATCGTCTCACAGAGATCGATGATTACTAAACTAATTAAGTATCAACAATTAATTAATCCTAAAATTTATCTAGTAAATCAAAAGATAGTTAATGATGAATTAAAATTCAAAATTTCTAAAATAAAAATTCAAGACTAATTGAAATTGAATCCAAGTAAGAAAAATCAATATGAGAAACATGTTAGAGCATCTGATTTCACCATAACTACTATATATAAATTTTCATAATTGATGCATGCAAGAATAATAACACCTATGTAATGACGGAACTTCATAATTTATTTATTATCTTATATCTAGGTATAATAAATCTATTTAGTTTATCAATTCACTATATCTCTATATGTAAATTAAAACAAACCAAATGCATTAAAATCTATAAACATCCATGGTTTACAATAAATCTTTCGATTATTTTATCACCAAAAGTCATACAAATAACATGGTATATGTCTATCCATATTAAATTCATGGTTATATATTATAAGAAGCAAAAACATATTATTAGCTTTTAGTCTCAAACATGCACATCAAATTATTTAAGTAGTAGTCAATCACTGAAAAGTATTAAACATAATAATATATAACCCACATAAATAAATATCTTGCAAAACATAGAAACTTATAAAATTCACATAATCATAGTTAAGCTACATGCTCTAACAAAAAAAAATTTATAACATAATAAAATAATGAACCAAAGCAATGGTAGAAATTAAGTAAAATATCTTAAATTAAAAAAAAGGAGAAAAGTTGTCACTACATTGTCTTCTCTTTAAAAATTCTTTGTAGAATTCTTACAAATCAAACCAAAATAATTTCAAGCCTCTATCTCTCTCTTTCTTCCTTGATTTTCTCTTTTTTTTTATTATTGATTTTTCTCTCTCTTCCTTGGTTCCGGCGGCAGCACACGTCTTTTCCTTCTTTACATGAAGCAGATTCTGAGTTTTATTATGCATTTTTATAACTACGGTTTTACACGTGACTACATTTATGATGACGAGCTTGGAGAATACATGACAATGCCACCTCCTTCTCTCATCTTCCACCAAGAAACCCCAAAGAAATTCAAGGGTGGTAACACTAGTAAGTGTTTTTTTTTTCTCTTTCCTCACTTTTTTTTCTCTTGTGCGGCACCCCCTCTTTTCACGTAATTCACTTTTTCCTTTTTTTTTTTTATCTCCCCTTGGCAGCGTGCCCTAGATTCCCCCTTTCACAATTCACGTTGCCTTTTCCTTTATTTCCACTCTTGTCTTTCTTTCTTTTTTTATCTTTTTCCTTCTCTTTTACACGTTGCCTTTCTCTTCTTTCTTATTTTTTTTCTTTTATTCCTCCAATGTCTTGCTTCTTTTCCTCATGTCTCCTTTGCTTTTCATGCTTTTTTGAGAATTGCTACATAAACAATAAAAATTTGAATAAATATATAAAAACTCGAATATTATCTCACAAAATTATATTATTTATATTATAAAATAGTCAAAATAATTCTATAAAAATAGAGTTATCAAAACCTTCTTTCAATTGCATACATTAAGAAATACAAAATAACTATAGTTTTTACACCCCACCAAATAACCTTTGTCCTCAAGGGTTAACCCTTTTTGGATTTTTCCTAAGACACCACCGTTTGACACTTGATTGTTGGAAAGTTCTGGTGGCCGCCCTTGAAGGGTGAGGAACTCTTAACTTTTAGGTGGTCAACCTCGATGGGTGAAGGACACCTTGGTGCAATTCACCTTGCAACTCCATCCAGGTAAGAAGGAAGACAACTCTTCCACCGCTTCTACTAGTAGCTTATTTATTTTCTCTAAGAGTGGCCCTTCTATCTCCTCCAACAGTAGCTCTACCACCTCCTTGAGTGGTGGCTCCTTTGTCTCATTTGGCTGTAGCCATGATGGCCCCCGATGGGTGAAGAACTCTTGACTCCTAGGTGGTCAACCTCAATGGGTAAAGGACTCCTTGGTGCAATTCACCTTGCAACACCATAAGGGTGGGAAGGAAGGCAACTCTTCCATGGCTTTTAGTAGTGGCTCATCTATCTCCTCCAACAATAGTTCTACCATCTCCTTAAGTGGTGGCTCCTTTGTCTCATCTGGCCACGAGACCTCCACCTCTTCTAGCAACGACTCCTCCACATCTTCTAGCAATAGCTCCTCCACCTTTTCTAACGGCAACTCCTCCACATCTTTTAATGGTAGCTTTTCTACCTCTCTTGATAGTGGTTCCTCCACATCTTCTAGTGATAGCTCTTCCATCTCTTCTAGTAGTAACTCCTTTGTGGAACTATAATGTTTTTATAAGACAAAATATCTCATTAGCTTATATCAAGGTTACTTGTTTTTTGGGTGGATATTCTAATTGGAAGGTATCTTTTTCTTTTTGGTGCAGTTTATGTTTGGATATTTAATTTATTCCCTAGCCCAAGTTGTAGTATCACGTGTCAATCCTAATAATGTGATAACCAACCCGCAATCCATATGGTCTCTAATTAAGTACCAACTTAGCCCACAATGCTTACTCTCAAGGCAGCATGTGTAGACTCACTAATCAAGCCTCGCCTAAAGAATTCACAACCCTAACCTGTGGAAGCCAAATCTCATCGCCATCACCATGACTATCGCTTATTCCACTAGATTATACTTTGGTTGGTGAGAAGTTGTCAAGATTATTCACTATCTAGCCAAAACCAGAAATGGAATGCACTAATTTATATCCTTGTCACAAGATTATGCTCTTGTTGATGAGAAGCCATGAAGATCGCAATCAATGACCATTCAAGCCATGAAGATATGCTCAAATTCTTATATGATAGGTTTGAACTCCTTATTTGGGAATATTTCTTCCACTATGCAACCTATTTTCAGAGATATTTAGAATAATCTCATTCAGGGTTTAGAAAGGAAATCTATTTCAAAAAGGGAAGTTCTTTTAAGGATTTTGAGATGATTTCTTGCATGCTATTATTGAAAACCCGAACACCTCTTTTGGGATAATTTCTTTTCATCCATATTTAAGTCTCATGCAAGGAAAGTCAAGTGAATTTTAGCCATTGGTATGAAGATTTTTAAAATTTGAAGATGAAGACTCTAGCCGATTTGAGAAGGTTAAGAAGATTCTAGTCGATTTTAATAGCTTAAGAAGATTTTGGCCAATTTGATTAGGTTGACATTTATGGATTGAGCTTAAACAAAGAAGTGAAAAAGGAAAATGAGGATTTATGGTACAACGGTTATGAAGAAAACCTCTTGTGGAAATATTCTTATTTAATAGAGGAAAGAAGGCAAAAGGAAGCAACAACCCGAAAGACATTATCACTGATCTCTGAAATTCTCAAGCTGCTACATCATGTTCATCAAAGTTGCTACTCTACTGAGCATTTCTTAACCTTATTGTTTTGATTGATATTACTATAGAATGTTATTTTAGCTTGCTCAACTTTCATATTCATAGCAAGTTCATTATATTACTGTATTCATTCACCATTGAGATCTTGGTAGATTGATTTGAATCTCCTAGAAAAAAGATTGATTGTAAGAGTTGTGAACTCTTGTAAAAGTTGCAAAGAATAGTGGAAAATGCCTTTTAACCACACTAGTTAAGAGGTAACGGGGGACATAGGCAATTGTTTGTTATGGTTGAACCTCTTAAAAATCCTTGTGTCTCTATCTTGCTTGTTTACTTAATTATTTGTTTTGTCTCATTATATCTTGTGAAACTTTCACTGTTTTAAATAGCAAATCAATTCAACCCCCCCCCCCTTTTTTCTTGATTACTAGAGAGGCTAAAATCCAACATCCTCCATATTTTTTAGTGGTAGCTCATCCACATCTTCTGGTGGTAGCTTCTCCACCTATTATGGTGGCAATTCCTCCACATTTTCTGATAGTAGCTTCTCCACCTCTTCTGACGGCAACTCCTCTACATCTTCTGGTGGTAGCTCCTTCACCTCTTCTGGTGGCAACTCCTCCACATCTTTTAGTGGTAGCTCTTTTACCTTTCCTAGCAACAATTCGTCCACATCTTTTGGCGGTAGCTCCTCCACCTCTTCTGGTGACAACTCCTCCACATCTTCTAGCAATAGCTTCTCCACCTCTTTTAGTGGTAGCTCCTCCACATCTTCTAGTGTAGCTCCTCCTCCTATTCTAGTGACATCATCTCCACAGTTTCTAGTGGTAACTCTTCCTTATTCAAGAATGGCTCATCCACCTTTCTAGCAATGGAGCTTCCATCTTCTCCACTTCTTCTAGTGATAGCGCCTTCATCTCTTTTGGCGGTACCTCTTCCACATCTTCTAGTGGTAGCTCCTCCTCCTCTTCTAGAAATAGCATCTCCATAGCTTCTAATGATAAATCTTCCTCATTTAGGAGTGGTTTATCCACCTTTTCTAGTGATGAAGCTTCCATCTCCTCCAATGGTTGCTTTGCTAACAGTAGCTCTCCTTTTTGTTGTGCAAAGGGGGGAGGGCTCCATGATGCTTATAGGCCTTTTTAATTAAGTCCCTAAGATACATAAGGTCCCTATTAAGTGGACCTATAACTTGGGTTGGACTCAGGGGTAGTGGGCCCATGCTAGATGGGCCCCCAACCTGTGTGGCTGTTAGCCTTAATGCTCTTAGTAATGGAACTAATGGTGGCATGCAAACCCATGGTAAGGGCACGATCTCGACAGCTATTGTTTGGCCTTAGGCACCCTCATGCAGTGGTTCATGGTAGTAGCCATGTGTAAAAGTGCTTATGTGAGTTGCATGTGTAGGGGCATACGAGACATGGGGGAACCCATGCCCATGTCTAGCAAATGCTACATCAATGGCCGTAGAAGAATGTTGAGGCTTCGTAGAGCACCCCAAGGGGGGTTCACTTGTGAAATGGCACTAGTAAGCACTAGGTTAGCCTTTTTGACCAAATGGGTTAGGGTTTGGAATGCAACCTAACCAAGGTGCATTGTTGTGAGTCGACAATGATGGCAACACATGGCTGGAGCAAGCTTTTGTGGCACTTTGTATCACTTGCAACCTTCATCTAATCTCATCATAGGATGCACTTAGACATTTCAGTTCCTCCAAGGTGGGTATTGTTGGAAAATAGGGTTTTGCTGTGACTAAAAATATTTTTAGTAAATATCAATTCTTAAAATATGTTTTTATATGTGTAAAAAGAAAAATTATAGGAAGTAAAAGGTGTACAAATTATAATATCAATTAATGATATTATAAAGTAACCGGGTTCCTACATTTCTTTATAAAACATATTCTTAAAGCTCTTGTGACATTTATTCAAATATTTGATCATTTTGAATATTTCCTTAAGAAATATAATATATTTGAATATATTTTATTTTAGGAATATGATACTTGGTTTGATGTAATTGTAGGAACATGAAGGACATTAACTCTATCTTGATATAAGTTCAAAGTCAAATATATGTAATACACCAAAATATGAACTTTGTATAAGATCATATTTTTGGACCTTGTTGATATTGGACCGTATATATCTGCTGGATATTTCATCACTAGACTAGACCCTTGCTGCTGGACTGAGACGATATGGTGTGGCCCAAGATCGCGTCAGCCTGATCCCGCTCCTTGTTATGGTGTCGTCTTGACCATCAGTGGAATTTCCTTGTTACGGTGCTGTCTTGACCATAAGTGGAGGCTCATTGTTACGGTGTCATCTTGACCATCGATGAAGTCTTTTGGCAATGACATCGTCTCACTTAAGGAAGCAAATAAGAGGCTTCTATCCTTCGACGAGTTTGCCCTAGCCGCTAGCCGCTTCACTCGTCCCCGATGCTGTCTCTGTTTCTCTCAAACGCCGAAACCTCAACGGGAGGATTCTGGAGAAGACGGGCTGCCAGAACGGTCGTATCTTGGTTTTGAAGGCTGATATGAGGTTGATTTGATAGATAGCCTACTATTCCTAACAGGAAGAAGGCTATGGTTTAGGTTTGATTTGAAAAGGCCCTAGATATGCTTCTATTTAAGGGAGATGTGTGCATGAAGATTCTCTCTTGATGATTTACATCTATTTGAAGCGTTCTCTTTGTGAAGAAAGTCTATTAAGCTCACTAACTATTTGATTCGAGTTTGCTCATCTCTCGGTGATTCACAAGGGTTCGGTGATATTCGATTATCTGATTTGATCTTCGATTATATATTCAATCATAGCTTGTATAACATTATTTATGTGCTGATTTCACTTATAAACATTTTCTGCACATAAATTTTGAGGAAAACCTGAAACCCTAATTTCTTCAAATTGGGGATTTCATGATAGGAGCTCTGTACCTTGATATATATGTTTGAATAGCTCCTCTGATTAGCAATATCCCATAAACTAACACATTATTTGGGGATTTGCTACTGTATATGATCTTTTGATCATAATTTGTATTCGGACTTGATAATTCCTTTGAGAAGGAATTATTTGGATTAGGAAGAACGTATTCTCCTAATCAGGGTGAGTAAAGGTGACTTCAATCAGTTGGATTGAAGGAGAAGAGGGTGGACGTAGGACTCTAAGATAGAGTGCCGAACCACCATGGTAAATTGGGTGTTGATTCTCTTACTCTTTACTTGCTTAAATAATTCTGTTTGATTCCTTATTATCATATAAATTGTTGAATTAATTGATTGAATTTTTTATATAAACAAAAGCATGGTTTTTCGGTACAAGAACAATTCAAGCCCCCCTTCTTGTTAAGCCATAAAACCCAACAGGTATAGGGTCATTTGTAGGGACACAAGCCTATGTTTCTACCATTGTTCCTACACAAGTTTGTGTCCTTGTTTGTACCCCACGAGTGGGTGCTAGATCATTCCTAAATACAACTATTAAGATTTGAATCCTAGTCAAGTCCACAATTAAGAACACAAGAAAACCATAATTGGAAAAATACCTCGTTTATTAATACCAATCCAATAAAGAACATTATAACAATAATAGATTAATAAAAAATATGAAACTAAGAGGCTATTGATAAACTACTCCTAATAAAGCAATAAAAATCTAAAGCTAGAAGTAGGGGAAACTATTAATGATAGATCTCATTTTTCCCTTAATCTTAAAAGGCCTATTCTAAGAGCTACTAACAAATTTTTATACAACTATAATCTCAAATAGACCAAATCCCCTACCTCAAAAAACTCCTCCTTTTTGTGATTATAATGGTTCTATTTCATCTAGTGTTGTGCCTACAAAATTTTATGACTCACCTCTTTGAGAATGTTGTCTTTACTCATAAGTTCTTGCTCTACTAACTTTATTGTTGTTAATCCACAACCTAGGTTGCTATACTAACTCTATAATTGTTAATCTCATAAGGACTTTTAGAGCAAGAACTTTTACTTGTAAACAATCTCATAAGGACTTTTACTTGTAAAACCACATGCAAGCTAGTATCATAGCATAATTCTACCGATGGCAGCTATCTAACCCAATTTTCAAGCTTGTCCCTTACAAAACACTGTAAATACATCCTAAGGGTCTTGTATGTTGCTTTAGTTTGCCCATCACTTTGAGGATGGTAAGCTAATGGATGATGGATGGGAGTACTTGCAAATTAAAAAGATTCATCCAAAAAGCATTAATGAAAATGAAATCACTATCATTTACAATTGTTTTTAGAACACCATAAAGTTTTAACAACTTGGTGAAAAATTCTCTTGCTACCGTTAATGTTGTACATGGATGCTTGAAGGGTATAAAACAAGTCATCTTAGATAACCTATTGATAACTCTATTTTTATAGAGTTATTTTACCTATTTTAGGCAATAAATAATTTTAATAATTGTGAGAAAACATTTGAACTCCTTTTTATTTACCTAAATTTATCTTGTTTATGTAGTACAAAGAGGCAAGGAGAAAAGGAATGAACATGGAGAACCTGATGCTTATTGTGTGGCAAAATCATAATATCAAGATCAAAAGAGTCAAGATGGGCTTGGGCTTTGGATGATTGTTATTAGATTTTATTGTTATTGGGTTTTCTAAATAATTAGAAAACCTAATCATATTAGGAGTTCAAAGCCTAATTAAATTAGGAGTTCAAAACCCAATTGTTTTAGGTCTCTAAATCCTAGTTCTACTGGGATAGGAGATAGGTTTAAACCTAAACCCTATTTAAGAGAAGAGAGGAGGCCAAAGAAGAGGAGGAGGAAATTAAGCACAACTCAAGAGAGAGGTCAGGAATTCAAGGTTTTCTTGAAGAGAAGACAAAAAAGGTGACAGACTTCTTGTTCTTGGATTCAAGATGCCTTCTTTATTTCTTATTACTATTCTTCCTCATTATTTCTTTATGTTTTAGTTTATTTTTGTTAGAGCTACGATGTAACCTAATTATGATGATATGAATCTTATGATTATTATGTTTTGCAAGATATTTTGTTTATGTGAAGTTACATATTACCATGTTTAATGCTTTTAAGTGATTAGCTACCACTTGAATGATCTGATTTGCATGTTTGAGACCGACAGGAGATGATATGCAGTTGCTTCTTGTAATATGTAACCATAAATTAAATATGGATAGACATATACCATATTATTTGTATGGCTTTCGGTGTAAATTGGGAATATTTACAAATCCTAATGCATTTCGTTTGTTTCAATTCACATATAGAGATATAGTGAATTAATGAACTAAATAGGTTCACTATACCTAGACATAGGATAGTAAATAAATTAGGAGATTCCGCCATCACATAGATATTATCCCTCTTGCAAGGATATATAATAGACATTAATACCTCATAGTTATGGTGAAATTGGACACTCTAACATGTTTCGCGTATTTAGTTTTATTAAATTTAATTGATTAGTCTATCATCTATCAATTTGGTTTGTTAGATAAATTCTAGGAGTTGTTCACCGTTAGTAATTAGTTGGCTTAGTAATCACCAATCTCTGTGGGACGATATCTTTCTTATCATTATATTACTTGTTCGACATGTTCACTTGCATTTAGAATTTCACCAAACACCTATCCATCATAACCATGATTGCTATTTTTCCCTCTAAAGGAGGTAGTCCCTCAATGAAATTGATAGACAAATCTAACCAAATCTCTTTAGGAATGGGTGGTAGCTATACTAGACCTACAAGTGGAGAATCTTCAACCATGTTCCCTTGACATACTTCATAGCCCATCACCACTTACAAACCTTTCTCTCCATGTCTTTCCATGCAAATGCCCTATGGGTTGAGGGCCCATCTAACACTTGCCCACTACCCTTAGGTATTTAAAGGGCCAAATCTACAATGCCCACAAACAACTTGGGGCCCTTACCCCCTTGGACAATAAGCAAACTGAGGGCCCAATTTTGTTGTTGGGGGGGGGGGGGGGGGGGGGGGGGGGGGGGGTGGGTTTTGAAACCTAAGGATAGGCTATAAGAGACAACAATGGAAGGTCCAATTTTGACATATATAGCTCGCACATGGAGTGGCACCTTGGAGGTATAGTGGCTATAGGTCATTCTAGATTTCATCATCATAGTCTTAATTTCCCTGAGTTTTATGGTTTGAACCTGAGAGAGTAGATAATCAACAACAAGTTTTATTTTTGTTTTGACCTAATGGATGAGTTTCCAAAAATAGAATGTGCTATGGTTTATTTTCCAATGAGACCATTGAATGAGCTGGGAATTATCTCAATGCCATGGGCTAGGTGAGTTGGACTCAATTTAAGGAAAACTTATGTGATAAGTTTGTAATGGAGGATAGTGAAGGCATCGTGAAAACATTCCACCTACTAAGGGAAACCTTTATGGTGATTATCTGTATCACAAAATTCAATAGATTATACTCCTAAGTACTAGCAAAGAATCCAGGGTGGATAGAGGAAGGCTTTTTGGAAGCCTTCTTGGTTGGACTCTAAAAAGAGCTTAAAGTGCTAATTTCCGTGGTGTAGCCTAAAACCTTTAAACAAACCTTTAAGTTACCATTGAAGACTGAGAAGTTTGTGCCACAAATGTAGTTAGTGGCAAATGTAGAAAGCATATCAAGGATAAAGGGCAAGGTTGGAGTTTCTATAAGAGCTACCCAACATCATCATTCTACCATATCAAAGGATCGTGTAAAGTATATATGGAATTCCAAGGCTTTGACCACCAACACTGTTGAAATATTGTTGTTGGGCTTCTGGCATAGACCCAGAACTATATAGGCCCATTATAGTCTTACATTGTATAGGCCCATTTGTCTTTCACTTCTCAATTCTTTATAAGCTCCAAAGAGCTCATTGTATTAGGTTAGAACGATTTTGTATCTTTCTCATTCTACATATATACAGCAATTTCATGTTTTCTACTTCAAATTCATTTCTTATCATGGTATCAAGAGCAGGTATAGATTCTGTATTCATCTACGCTTCCGCACCTCTATAACCGTTCTTTGCTTATTTTTTCTCTTTGCCCTTTCGTTGAGGCATTTTATCAAACACTACATAGGCCAACAGTGTGGGTTGGCTTTTACACAATTCTTGTTTGCCTCACCTAGCCGAAAATTATTAGAATGGTTGGAACCCAGGGCCAGCAACAGTCGACTGTGACCCAGAGTTTTTTTTTTTTTTTTTTTAGGTTTGTTCTATTTCCAACAGACTCTAGTTCTTTTCTAGCACATTATTTTGTTCTCAGAATAAGCACCCCAGCAGTTTTTTTTCTACACGAGCACCCTAGCAGGTATTTTGTCCCGTGCGAGCACCTTAACAAGTTTTCTATGTGAGCACCCAGATTTGTTCAGGTTCCGAGCATCCCAACAGGTTTCTCTGCACTAGCACCCTAGTAGGCATTTTGTTCCTGCATTGTTTTGCTTTCATCTCTATGGACTCCAGTATCAGTCCCGATCGCTATAGACGAGCACGCAAGAGTCGTCCTTGCTCTCATCGACGTCGATGCTCTCGTGGGCATTCAGGTAACCCACCCAAACCCACAATTGAAGCTCCCCTTGTTACTGTTGGTCATCCCCTTTATCTCTATCCAAGTGAGCAAACCGGTGTTCTTATTGTCTCAGAGAAGCTCCTTGGTGTGCAGAACTATGCTTCCTGGAGCCATGACATGGAAGTGGCTCTTTTTGGGAAAAATAAGCTTGACATTGTTGATCCTAATGTGGAACCCCCTGAACCCGACTCTCCGTTGTTTCCATTCTGGAAACGCTACAATGGAGTTGTATTATCATGGCTTCTCACTTCCCTTTCCCTAGAGATCTATAAAACCTTCACTTACACCTTTGATGCTTGTGTGGCATGGGTTTATCTCCGTGATAAGTTTCAGAAAGTTGACACCACTGAAATATGTTCAATAAGACAGGATCTTAGTAAGACTGTCCAGCAAGGGGAACCTATTGATAAGTATGTTTACCGCTTAGAAAGCCTTTGGAATCAGTATGATTCTTATATCTTCCTTTGCTACCCACGGCTTAGCAAGGATATTGATTTTCAGAAGTTTTTGGACTCGAGTAAAGTTGTGGATTTTCTAAATGGGTTAGATGAGACTTTTTCCATTGCTCGTTCTCAAATCCAGAATACTCGTCCCATGCCCCCTCTCTCCCAAGCTGTGGGCATGATACGGGATGAAGAAAAAGTTCGTCGCTCCATTGTTAGTGCTAGCCGAGCTGATTCTCTTACCTTTGCTATTGATTCTAGCTTGTATCTTAGTCCAGACTCTTCCTCTACTCATGGACGAGCTCAGCCTATTACTTCTATTGCTTTGCGTGTTCCAGGAGCTGATATGCATATTGGGCATTCCAGCTTGAGCCATATTGAAGCTCACATGAGCTTTACTGATTAGGCATCTAGTTGCAACACTTGCACCCATTGTGGCAAGCCAGGACATAATTATAATGATTGACTTGTGCTCATAAGATGTGGTCATTGTGGGGTTCTCGGTCACACAAAGGCTAAGTGTTATAAGCTTCATGGCAAGCCTCAGCCTTAACATCCACTGCAACGGAAAGGGAAAGCAAAGGCTGGACATTGCAAGGCAATACATCATTCTACTACTGACAATGTTGATGATGCTTCGAGTGATGAATCAGTCCTTTCCAAGAAGGACCAAAAGTTGATAATGGCCATCCTCAGTAAAAAGAAGCCTTATGTTCACGCAACGCACAGCACACGCAGCACTGCTCACGTTGCAGGTATTTTTCCTAAACGCTATAATTACACACATTGGCTTGTTGATTCAGGAGCCAGCGACCATATTATAGGAGATTTTACTTGCCTTGCATCTCCTCGGTCATGCTCACATGAACTTATGACTGTTAGATTACCTAATGGCAAACGCATCCCTATTACACACATTGGTTTTGTTGTCCTGCAAAATTGATACTACTTATATGATGTCCTTTATGCGCCTGCCTTTACTGCTAATTTGTTGTCCACCACCAAATATACTAGTGATAATGATTGTGTCATCACATTACTCTCCCATTTTTGCTACTTTTAGGACTTATGGACTGGGACAATGATGGGGCTTGGTAAAGTGAAGCATGGTCTTTATTATCTTACAAGTACTTTTGATGATGCATTTTGTTCTACATTACAAAACTATGTAGTAGATAGTTTCACTTCTGCAAAGATGAACAATGTTTGTAATTCTTCTTCTTCTACTACTACATGTAATGTCTCACATCAACATTTAGGCCACCCATCCTTTAATGCTATGCATTATGTTTTTTATGTTTCATCTTCCTCATTGAATGAAATTAAGGCTTGTCCCATTTGTCCACTTGCAAAACATGCACGTTCTGTTTTTCCCACTAGTACATCTCTATCTATCAACTCTTTTGACTTAATACATATAGACATTTGGGGACCTTACAAGTCCCCTTCATATTCAAGTGCTAGATATTGTCTTACCATAGTAGACAATCACACTCGTGCTACTTGAACATTCCTCATGAAACATAAGACAGAAACTCTTGACCATATCCAATCCTATTTTACCATGGACATGACTCAATTTGGAGTCAAAATTAAGTGTATTCGCACAGACAATGCCCAAGACTTTTTTAGTTCCTCATGTATCTCTTTCTTTGACTCTCATGGAGTCATACATGAGAGCTCTTGTCCCTACATTCCCCAACAAAATGGGGTAGTAGAAAGAAAACATCGACATTTGTTTAATGTTGTAAGGGCATTGCGCTTTCAGTCTCGTTGCCCTATCCATTTTTTGAGTGAATGTCTTCTTACGGTGACTTACTTGGTTAATCGTACACCTACTTCTATCCTTAATGGCAAAACACCATTTGAGCAATTATTTGGCAAACCCCCTTCATTTGATCATTTACGGGTTTTTGGATATTTATGCTATGCTACAAACTTGACTCAAAAGGACAAGTTTGGGCATCGCTCCATTCCTTCTATTTTTATGGGATATCCTCATGCTCAAAAGGGGTACCGTCTTCTTGACATCACTACTGGAAAATTCTTTGTGAGTCGAATGTAATTTTTCATGAGTCTATATTCCCTTTTGATTGTACTACTACCTCCAGGTCTGATATTATGCATCCATCATCATTTGACCTGGATATGCAGGACTTTGACTCACTTGCCATTGTCCCCTACACTGCCTCGACTCCGCAGTCTAAACTCTCTCCTCTTTCACTTTCCATTGAAGTGTCTTTGCCTCCTTCATGACACTCAAGTAGAATTCTTAAACCTTCTATCTAGACTCAAGATTATATATGCTCCCATGCAGACTCTTCCCATGTCCCTTCTACCTTATCTACTGCACACTCTATTTCTCATGTCCTCTCACATCATCGGCTTTTCCCTCAACATCATCATTTCATATGCTCCATATCAGCTACAGTTGAGCCATCTACTTACCATGAGGCTAATTTTGATCCCAAATGGAGTGATGCCATGGCCGAGGAAATTAGGGCATTAGAATCAAACTGTATATGGGATTTGGTTTCTTTGCCTACAGGTCACCGTGCTATTGGGAACAAATGGGTGTATAAAATAAAATATAACCTGGATGGTAGCATTGACCGCAATAAGGCCCGCCTTGTGGCCAAGGGCTATAGCCAATGCCAGGGAGTTGATCATAAAGACACATTTGCCCCTATTGGGAAACTTGTAACTGTATGCATTCTTGTTGCACCGGCTACCATTCATCATTGGGACTTGCATCAAATAGACGTCCATAATGCTTTCCTTTAAGGTGATCTAGATAATGAGATCTATATGCGTCTCCTAAAAGGTCTTCAGTGCAAAGGGGGATCACTAGTTTGCAAGCTAAAGAAATCTTTATATGGACTCAAGCAAGCATCACGATAGTGGTATCAGAAATTTACTGTCACCCTTCTTCGAGCTAGCTTCAATCACTCCTAACATGATCCTTCTCTCTTCCTTAAGCAAACAAGTAAGGGACTTCTTATTGTTTTCATTTATGTTGATGATATGATTATTACAAGGGGGGATGAAGAAGGGATTGTTGAGTTGAAAAGATCTCTTTGTTCCACCTTTCGAATGAAAGACCTTGGACTTGTTAAATATTTCCTAGGGATTGAGATGGCACGTTCCCCCATTGGTCTTGTGATGAACCAACAGAAATATGCTCTTGAGTTGATCACTAAATACGAACTTTCTGGATGCAAGCTAGCTGATTCACCCATGGAACAAAATGTCAAGTATACAAGCTTAGAGTATGATGAGTTTTTGGAAAAGGAGGGAGACACCCCCTTAAAAGATATTCGTAAGTACCAGCATTTGGTAGGTAGGCTAATTTATCTCACTGTCACCCGACCTGATATCTACTTTGTTGTTCAGTTATTGAGCCAATTCATGCATGCACCTAAGGATTCATATCTAGAAGCAGCTCTTCGAGTCATTAGGTACATTAAAAAGTCACCTGGATAGGGTTTACTCATGAAGTCTCAAAACAGCTTAGAATTACGTGCTTATTGTGATGCTACATATGGGTCTGGTCCTATGGGTTAGCGCTCTACTACTGGTTTTTACATCATGCTTGGAGATTCACTCATCTCATGGAAGAGCAAGAAGCAATCACGTCTCTAGATCTTCTACTGAATCAAAGTATCGTGCCATGGCATCAACTACTTGCGAGATAATCTGGCTTCTTAGGGCTTTTCAAGATCTACAAGTACCCTTAATAAGACATGTTGTCCTTTTTTGTGATAATGAATCTGCCATGAAAATAGTTGCCAATCCCGTCCTTCATGAGAAGACCAAGCATATTAAGATAGATCATCATTTCATTAGAGAAAAGATAGCTATTGGAGTTATTCGCACTACTCACATTTCTACAAGAGATTAGCCTGCAGACCTATTGACCAAGGCATTGGGAATACAACAACATTACTTCTTGTTAAGCAAGCAAGGTGTCTATGACCTTTTTCGACCACCAGCTTGAAGGGGGATGTTGAAATATTGTTGTTGGGCTTCTGGCATAGACCCAGAATTGTATAGGCCCATTATAGTCTTACATTGTATAGGCCCATTTGTCTTTCACTTCTCAATTCTTTATAAGCTCCGAAGAGCTCATTGTACTAGGTTAGAACAATTTTGTATCTTTCTCATTCTACATATATACAGCAGTTTCACGTTTTCTGCTTCAAATCCATTTCTTATCAAACACCAACATGAAAATGTTTACCAAGCATGTCACAAATATTCAAATGAAAGCTAGATAAGACCAAGACTTATGTTATTCTTGCAATGAAAAATGGTTCAAAGGACATCAATGCAAGACCAAACAATTATTTATGATAGTAGAGAGCCAACAAGATATCAAGATTACTACAAAGTTTGCATTTGTGCACTAAAATTTGAAAAATCCAAGTTAACGCTTATGGATAAGGGTTGTTTAAAGGGGTGGGGATTGTTAGCATTAGCTTTTAGAAGACCAAAGATATGATACAATTTTTAAATATTTAAATGAGATAGTTTTTGGGTAAGATAAGATATGATTTTGGATAGGTTTAGTTTAGCTTAAAGTAGGATTTCTGTTGTGCTTATATAAGGCATCCTAAACCTTCAGAGGACACATCATAAGAAAATTCCTTACTTTATCATAGTAGTTCCTTAGCCTTAGCCATAGATTCCTATTGCTTTCTTAGAAGTAGTTTACAACAGCTTCATAGTCATATTGTTACTATTTTTATTGGGGAAATTGATTATTATCTTCTTTATTGAATTTGAGCAATAAATGAGGTATTCTTCCATTTGAGATATATTGTGCTCTAGTGTGTGAGATTGTGGGGACTCTTGTCCTAACATAATCATCACAATCTTAGAAATTATAAAAGCCATAATTCTATATTCTATTTTTGCTAAATACCTATAAATAATAGGTTATTTCTTAGTTTGTTCATTAAATGAAATTAGTAAGTCTCTAATCTTAATATAGTACCCTATAATTAACCTCCATGAGATAGGATAAATCATATAATTTTAATCATAGAAAGCCAATGACTTTAATTTGGAAGAGTAGGGAAGAAACTTTGAAACCTAGATAGCTTTTAACATACCTCGATGCCATCATAATTTCTTCGTAATGAGATTACTTTGAAGCTTATATAAACTGATACCCTTATTTTTATAAACTTATTTCGACTATTTTAGGCGATATATTATGTAGTGTTGTGAAATGATATTTAGGTTCTCCTGTATTTATTTAATTTTTTGATTCATATAGTAAACCCAAGATGGCAAAAAAAAAAAGAAAAAAGAAAAAGAGCTAGGATAATGTAAAAACAAAGGGGGAAAAAAAGAATTAAGACAACACGTGGGTCCTTGGTCGTGCAAGAGAATGAAATGAAACAAAAAGGAAGAGAGATAGGTTATGTAAGTTGGGAACAAAGGTGGAAAAAGAAAACAAAAAAGAGCAAAGAGAGAGAGAGACAAAGGAGGACACTATGGTTGTGCAAAAGCCAACCCAGATATCTCACCAGCGACTTTGTGTCAAAATGCAAAAAAGGTTGGTGGAGGTCGTGCATGACAACCCGCGAACTTTGAGAGAACACCACAGTCATGCAAAAGCTGACCTAGTGTTCATTTTTTTTAGCAAAGGCAAATGGCGAACACTATTTAGGTCTTTTTCCAGTAGATCTACGAGATTTTTTGGCATATCTATGTGATTTCTTGGTAGATCAGCTTTAGAACCTTTCTATACTTATGTACCCAAGCTCTCATCATTGAGCCTTTACCCTTGTCACTCATAGGTGTGTCCCCACACACTTCGTCATATCACATAGTAGCAACGTCAAGTCACTTGCTCATTAGGTTGCTTGTTGTCTTAGTAATGCAAGGGGATCACACCAAGCATTACATTAATTGTCATGACTAAGCTAGTTAACATGACCTAACGAGACAAAAGACCAAGTGGTAGTAAGCCACAGCCATGTTGATGAGCCAATGCCACATGGAGTGATTTTATAATAGGCAACTGGGGATTTGCATAGGAATTTGCATGCATTAAAATTAGGAGCTCATGATAGATCTTTGAGAGGATTAAAGGCATAATGGTCATTTTACCATGACCAACCTTGCTCTTTCTTTTGGTTTTGAGACTCATGCACATCATACCATTTGGTGTTTGCAAGAATGGAAAACTTCCTATAAAAACTTTTCTTCCCTACCATCGAGCACAACAAGTCACTAATTTCATTCAGATTTCTTACTTCTCATCAACCAATATAGTAAAGTAGTAATAAAGGTAAGATCTTAGCCAAGATCATGCATAATGGAAGTGAAAACAGGTATACAAATCTTGGTTAAGTTTTCTACACAAAACCGATTTTTAATCTATGATTAGCATTTAGATTTTGGCTTAAAGCCTTGTTTTAGGTGATTTTAACTCTCATGGAGAACACTAAACCAAGATGTAACATTTTTGTATATCATATTCAGGAAACACATGAGAAGAGACAAGAACCCTGTATCCTTGTTTACCTTTTTTGCCTTCTCCCCATACTTAATTACAAACCTAGAATTGTTCTCTCTTAGCCTACTAGCTTAGTGGTAAGTTAGTGAGGATCCTACTTGTTGGATTTTAGCCTTTCTAGCAATCAAGAAGGGGGGTTCAATTGATTTGATATTTAAAACAATGCAAGTTTCACAAGATATAATGAGACAGAACAAACAATCAAGTAAACAAGCAAGATAGAGACACAAGGATTTTTAGGAGGTTCAACCACAACAAACAATTGCCTACGTCCCCTGTTACCTTTTAAATAGTGTGGTTAAAAGGCCTCTTTGCAACCTTTATAAGAGTTCACAACTCTTACAATCAATCTTTTCTCCAAGAGATTCAAATCAATTCCACCAAAGATCTCAATGGTGAATGAATATAATAATAGAATGAACTTGTTATGAATATGAAAGTTGAGCAAGCTAAAACAACATTCTAGAGTAATATCAATCAAAGTAATAAGGTTAAGAAATTCTATGTAGAGTAGTAGCTTTGATGAACACGATGCAACAACTTAAGAACTTTAGAGATTAGTGATAATGTCTTTCGAGTTAGTACTTCCCTTTGTCCTCTTTCCTTTATTAAATAAGAATATTTCCACAAGAGGTTTTCTTCATAACCGTTGTACCATAAATCCCCATTTTCCTTTTTCACTTCTTTGTTTAAGCTCAATCCAAAAATTTCAACCTAATCAAATTGGCCAGAATCTTCTCAAGCTATTCAAATCGACTAGAATCTTCTTAACCTTCTCAAATCGACTAAAGTCTTCATCTTCAAATTTGAAAAACCTCCATAACAATGCCTAAAATTCACTTGACTTTCCTTGCACGAAACTTAAATATGGATGGAAAAAAATTATCTGACAAGAGATGTTCGAGTATTCAATAATAGCATGCAAGAAATCAGCTTAAAACCCTTAAAAGAACTTCCCTTTTTTAAATAGATTTCCTCTAAACCCTTAACAAGATTATTCCAAATATCTCTGAAAATAGGTTGCATAGTGGAAGAAATATTCCCAAATAAGGAGTTTAGACCTGTCATATAAGAATCCAAGCATATCTTCATGACTTAAATGGTCATTGACTACAATCTTCACGACTTCTCATTAACCAGAGCATAATCTTGTGACAAGGATGTAAATCAGTGCATTCCATTTCTGGTTTTGTCTAGATAATGAATAATCTTGACAGCTTCTCACCAACCAAAGTATAATCTAGTCAAATGAGCAATGGCTATGAGATGTAGCTTCTGTGGGATAGGGTTGTGAATTCTTCAAGCGAGGGTTGATTAATGAGTCTACATAGGCTGCCTTAAGAGTAAGCATTATGGACTAGGCTGGTACTTAATTAGAGACCATATGGACTGTGGGTTGGTTATCACATTATCAAGATTGACACGTGATACTGCAACTTGGGCTATGGAATAAATTGAATATCCAAACATAAACTACACCAAAAGGAAAAAGATACCTTCCAAGCATAATATCCACCCAAAAAACCAAATGACCTTGATATAAGTTAATGAAATATTTTGTCCTATCAAAACATTGTAGTTCCACACTAACCATAAGGTTTGGGATTCAACATTCATATATGTGTAAGTTTTGGTGCCTAAGTTGAAATTAAAAAAATTTAAAAGAAAAAAAAATAAAATCAAGCTAATTTGGGGGAGGTTTTTGAAAAGGAATCAAACGGATTTCTTATGTATGAGGTAATGGACCTTTTCATCCAAATATTTGCAAATGCTTCTATAAATTTGTATCGAAGCCTACTAAATAATCTACCCCAAAATATTACAATTGTTTCTCTTGTTCACAAGCGCATGAATCTAGTTATTCCTTGTGATATTGTTGGCTATTCGATGATATCTTCTATATATTCCCTAAGAAGAGTATGTTTGATTCATACATGATGATTGTGCATATGAACCAAAAGTGTGTTTGATTGAATGCTTTAAATTGTTGAATTATCATTTCATTTTGAACTTCCTTTGCATGTATTAGAGAATATTGTGTTGTTTGGTTATGAAAATCAAAACCGTAACTAAAGGAGGCACTAGTAGAGTGTAAGAGAATACGATATGCATCACTTGCTAGTCATGATTCAACCCTAAGTTCACACTGACATGTCTTGTGGATAAGTGATCTTGACATGGCATGATGACATGACAAAAAAATTTCATTTTAATTTTTATCTTCTAATAAATAATGGCAAAGCCAACTCAACATTCTAAGTTCAAAATAAGAAAAAGGAGACATATAAAAAGAACTATATGAGTTAGGTCAAACTAAAAGTGATAACTTTATTTTTATAGAGTTATTTTAAGTATTATGCAATTTTTGTTAGTTTATGTAGCAAACCCAAAGTACAAGAAAAGGGAACAAAAGAAAGGAAATGAGGATGCAAGGATCACACGTGGGGACCAAGAAAGAAAGAAAGCATTCGGTCAAGTAAGTGGAGTGAGGAAACAAGTAAAGAAAAGGAGGGAAAAAAGGAAAAGAAAAAGGGAATTACTGTGCAAGGACCACAAAGAGAGAGAGAATAACGGAAGACAAAGAGACTAGTTATGTGACAGCCAACTAATTGTCTCTGGCAGTGGGCCCAGGAGAAGTTCCAATGAGTTTGGGTGCCTAGAACATGCGAATGCCATTTAGACCCATATTTCAGCATATTTTCCGGTGAACATCATCGTTCAGCATTTTTTGACAAAAAGGTGTTGTTTTCCTCCAACTCAGAGGCAATTTTGGTAAGGAAGGAATGGATCTAGCGATTAGTGGCTATTTTCAGTTAATCTGTAGCAGCTACATGCAATTTTGTGTCAATTTCCATTGAAGAACAGCAAACACCATCTTAGCCTTTTCCATCAAATCTATGCATTTACGTGGCAGATTTGCACAATTCCTTTGCACATCGGCACTTTAGACATCCTCCCCAAAGTTTTTTAATGGTTTCTATGAAGAGCATATGGCAGCGCATGGCGTGTGACGGTGGCGCGTGGTGGCAACACATGGTGGCATGTAACGACGCGTTTTGACATGTTTTCATCCTCTAACAACTTCATATGCTCTTTCATTATGTAGATTGGTAGCAAACACCTTCTTAAGGGAAGAAGAACTTGGTGACAACATTAATATTTTCCCAATTTAAGATGTTTCATTTATATTGTAGTACTGTTGTTATTTGTTTTAGTATTATGAGCTAAATTACTCTTGTTAGAGCTAAGATATAGCCTAATTAAGATGGTATGAACTTCTTGGTTGATATGTTATGTAAGATATTATATTCATGTGAGTTGTAAGTTGTGATGTCCAATGTGTTGTAGTGATTAATCATCACTTAACTAATCTGATGTGCATATTTAAAACCGAATGGAGATGATATGCAAATGCTTCTTACAACATACAACCATAAACTACATGTGGATAGACATATATCATGTTATTTATGTAGCTTTAGGTGTAAACTGAAATGTTCATAGATCTTAATGCACTTAGTTTATTTAATTCACATATGGAGATATAGTGAGTTAATGAACTAAGTAAGTTCACTATACCTAGATATAGAATAGTGAATGAATTAGGAAATTTTGCTGTCATATAAGTATTGTTGTTCTTGCAAGCATTTAATCATTGAAATTCATATCTACTAATTATGGTGAAATCAAATGCTCTAACATAATTTTCATATTTAATTAACTCATTTGAAATTGATTATTTTAGCATAGTATCACTTTAGAACATCTTTGACCTTGTAGAACCATTAGTAATTAGTCAAATTGTAACACTAATCCTTGTAGGATGATACTCATTCTTATCATTATATTACTTGTTCGACATGTACACTTACATGTAAGATTTCACCGAACAGAAAGCCATGAAGTAGGCCACTAGGCTATTAGCTCCAGGGCATGATAGGGTAGTACAATCCTAGATTGTAGCAACCTTAGGCTTACAAGGGTTTGAGATAGTGATGATATTTCAACTAACTTTAAACCTAAGTTATTTGGCATATTTCTTAAGATACATAAAACAAACATTAAAACAAAAAATGAAAAAGAAAAAAAATACTTAGAACCATAGTCTAAAAACCTTACACCTCTAAGATCCAATATAGCTGTTGCATCAATGTCCAATTAGAGGAAAGTCTATGATCAATTTACCTTTCAATGATCTCTTTTTTGTAAACAAAACTTTTTAGTCAAGTTCTTGCCTCGTCTGATGTTAATTAAAAACAAAAGGAATAGATGAGAATCCAATCCAATAGAAGTATCACAAATGTTAAGAATATTAAGTGGTCCCATAATCATCCTCAAAAAGTGCCTCAAGAGAAAATAGGGAACCACCACTTATAAGGCCCAAGTTTATATCCCCTTTTTCCAATGTGGGATGAATTCAAGCATCCTACACACCTTTTGTGCACAAGGCCCTATAAGTGGTGGCTCGCCTTTTCCTCCAGAGGCGCCTTTTGAGGATGATTATGAGGCCACTTAATATTCTTAATATGGTATTAAAGTCATGGGAACCCTTTCTATTGGAAAATAAAGGTTTTGCTGTGACAAAATCTATTTGTGAATTAGTTCTTGAATTTTTTTTTTCATATGTGCAAGAGAAAATCATAGGAAGTAAAAGGTATACAAATTATAATATCAATCAATGATATTATAAAGTAGTTGGGTTCCTACACTTCTTAATAAAACATCTTTATTAAGTGACCTTTAGAAATATCTTATATGGATGATGTTAAAAATAAATTATCATATTTGAATATATTTAAAAGAAAATGACACTTGGCTTTATGTACTTATAGAAACATATTAATCAAGGGGCAAAGATCATTCTATGAGAAGTACTATCCAAGCTTGAAGTTAATTTGTGATCATTGAATCAGCTTTAGCTGGTCAAACGTATGTAGATTGATCTTGTTTATATGTTGGACTAAGCTTGTTGATATGCTGGACCGAACTTGCTAAAGGCTAGACCAAGCTTGTTAATATGCTAAACTGGGCTTGTTAAAAGCTAGCCAGTGATTTCTCTTAGTCTTTCAAAGCCCGCACTTATCTTAGAAGCCCCACCCGCTTCTAACCCAAGTCCATATTATGACACTTATCGAGACATGTCGTTCAACTTGAAGTCAAGCCACTTAAAAGACTCGATCGACTATTTGCCCTAATTGATGTTTTTGGGTTAAACAACCTCTAGAGAAGCCTCTGTTCTCTCTGTAGCGCCAAATCCTCAACGGGAGGATTTTTGAGGAGATAAGGTGTCAGAATGGTCGGATTTGGTTTATAAGAAAAGACTTGAGCTCGATTTGATAGGTTGCTCACTATCTCTAATTGGAAGAAGCATACGATTAAGGTTTGATTTGAAAAAACCTTAGATCTATCTTCTCTATTTAAAGAAAAGATTGTTCTTAAAGAGATAGCATGAATTTACATATATTTAAAGCATTCTCTCTACAAGGATTTTTGATTTGAGCTCACTCAATCACCTACTCAAGTTATTCATCATTCAGTGACTCACAAGGCTCTCAATGATTTCTATTTAATCACTCTACTCTTTGATTTTATCATCTATTGTACCTTGTATATCTTTGTTTATGTGTTAATTACATTAAAATATATATATATTGCACATAAACATTGCAAGAAATCCAAAACCCTAATTTGTCCTAATTTGGGGATTTCATGATAGGAGCTAGGATATTAATTATTCATACTTGAATAACTCTTTTGATTAGCAATATCCCACGAACTATTACATTATTTGGGGATTTGCTCTTATACATAATCTTTTGATCATATCTTGTAATTGTACTTGAGAATTCCTTTGAGGAGGAATTGGTTGGATTAGGGAGAATGTTTTTTCCTAATCTGATTTGAGTAAAGGAGACTTCAATTGGTTGGATTGAAGGAGAAGAGGGTGGACATAGGGCTCAAGGACTGAGTGCCGAACCACCATGGTAAATCTGGTGTTTCTCTTCCCTTTACTTGCTCGGATTGGACTTGATGATTATTGATAACTATCTAGCCATTTACTTAATATTAGCTTGTTGTCTTACCCGTTGGTTAGATTGACATCCAATTGATAATAGCTTGTTATTTTGTGACTAATTAGTGAATCATTTTATAAGAATTTGCTTTCTGTATGCTTGCTATAATTGTGTGATTTGTATGAACACTTAGAACCATTTTAGACTACAAAAATTGTGACCGAGTCTTAGCTTAACCAATTCACCCCCCTTTCTTGTTAAGCCATAAAACCCAACACCTTCCTGATGTGATTCCCTCTGCATCTTTTGTTTGTCATTTGTCTACTAGTGAAGTTAATTTCCACTGTAGACATGGGATGTTGAGGATTCTTGGATTTGTCCCATATTAGAAGGACAAAATATAAACATAGGCCTTATAAGTGGTGGCTCCCCTTTTCCTTCAGTGGTGCCTTTTGGGGATAATTATGGGACCACCTAATATTCTTAATGTGGTATTAGAGTTATGGGACCCCTTTCCTAATGTGATTTCCTCTACATCCTCCATTTGTCATTTGTCCGCCAATGAAGTTAATTTCCACTGTGCACAGGGGGTGTTTTAAGAATGCTTGAATTCGTCCCACATTGGAAGAAGAGGATATAAACCTAGGCCTTATAAGTGGTGGCTCCCCTTTTCCTCCTAAGGCACCTTTTGGGGATGATTATGAGGCCACTTAATATTCTTAATATGGTATTAAAGTTGTGGCACTCCTTTCCTAATGTGATTCCCTTTGCATCCTCCATTTGTCATTTATCTGACAATGAAGTTAATTTCACTATGTGTAGACGGTGTGTTGAGGATGTTTGGTTTCATCCCACATTGGAAGGAAAGGATAAAAACTTAGGCCTTATAAATGGTGGCTCCCTCTTTCCTCCCAAGGCATGTTTTAGGGATGATTATAAGACCACATAATATTCTTAATAACAAATGTAAGGTTTCTTTTCTTTTCTTTTCTTTTTATTACTTTTTTTTTGTTGCTTTCTCAATATAAATTCAAACAACATAAAAATAGTCTCAAAATATGCCAAATATGCGCCTGACCATGACCAACAAATTGGCATGAACAAAAAGAAGTCTACAAAACATTGATTTATGACATTTTTTGATACTGTTTTGTATCAGACGAGATCATTACTTATGAGGATTGATGGATGATTCTCTCATGAAGGATAGATTGGGTTCAAATGGGAACCCCCAAACCATTAAAAGGATAAAATAAACAAATTGAAAAGATAGACAAATAACCAAATCAACAATCCAGATTGCCTCCCTTTATAGGGATTATGTCTTTTTATAAGGAAGAGACATAGAATCCTAAACTAACTTAACTTATCCTAAGAAATCTTAAATTAAATTGACTTAAGTAACACTGGGCTAGACCCATAAGCCTAAACCTAACCATCCCCTTTAAAGAAAGGTAGTCCTCAAGCTTTTCAAATTTAAAAACAAACCTAATAACAATTAGTAACAACTTAATCTTCAATTTGAATTTAAACTTAGAATTGAACTTGAACTTGAACTTGAATTTGAATTTAAATTTGAATTTCTGCTATGTGCCGCTTGGTCGCATCTGGCATTGAATCCCTGGCCTCATCCCATCACATCTATTCCTCAAGCAACAAATAGGGTTAGAGTATAGAGATTTTAACCTCTTTACTTTCCCTTTCGGTGTTCTAATTTGGTGGGAAGAAGTTTATACAATGATCATCCCGTTGAATAAATCAATTGGCAATTGCTTTTGCTCTTGTTCACTCATGGCTTTTATTGGTATCTTTCTCCCATTTTCCTCTTCTTCTGCTAAAGCCCAATCTACTTTATGTTCAATTAGAGGATTGATCACTAGAGCTAGATCTGCTTTATGCTCAATTAGAGTATCAAATTTCAAAGCTTCATCTCCTAACGCACCTTCTCATGTGCCCATGCTAGAACTTTTGTGCACTCTTGGACCTGCAATGTTTTCCTAGCCAGAACCAGATTCTATGATATAACTAGACGAAGAAACTATTGGATTTTATGACTTAACAAGAAGGGGGGTTGAATTGGTTAAGTTAAGAACTAAGCAATTTTTTTTTTTTTGTTTCTAAAATGCTTCTAGTAATCAATGTAATTTTGTACAGATAAAATAAGAAAATAGCAAGCAAATGTCACACTAATATGTTACAAAACAATAGGAATATCTCACGAGTAAAGCAGCAGATTAATAACAAATTAATGGCTAGAAAGATAATACAAGTTAAATCCAAATAGGATAAGGGAAGAGAGACACCAAATTTACCACGGTGATTCGGCACTCAATCCTTGAGCCCTACATCCACCCTCTTCTCTTTCAATCCAACCGATTGAAGCCTCCTTTACTCAAACCAAATTTGGAGAAAACATTCTCCCTAATCCAACCAATTCCTTCTCAAAGGAATTCTCAAGTCTGAATACAATATAAGGTCAATTAACCTTAGTTCAGATAGCAAATCCCTTAAATATGTAAATATAATGAGGGATCATGCTAATACAATAGCTTATACAAGATAGCTCTAATCTCAAAACCCCCAAATATTTTCAGATTAAGGTTTCAGATTTACTAATCAATTTATGTGCAAATGATAATATATGTTCAATTCGCACATAAACAAAGATATATCATAAAGAATAATCACACAGAAGTGATAATAAGCTAAGTATCAAAGATATCACCAAAGCTTCTTCACAGTGGACGGAGAATGAGCTCAAGAACAACTTCTCTTGAATAATAACTTAAAGATATTCACTTCAAAACCATCCTCTCAAAACATAGAATAGCTTTCTCTTATATATGATTATGAAAATGAAGAACCGAGAGATGATTTCTGACATACCCATCATATCATAGGTTTCTTCCCATTGAGAGAATGTAGCTTGTACCTTTTTCGATTCCACATCAGCTTCTTCATCAAACCAAGCTTCAGATTCTAACATTCTCTTAAAAACTTCTGCAAATCTTCCCATTAGAGAAGCAGGAGATGTGACTACAGTGAGAGAGACAGAAATGGGGTGTCGGTGTTTCGATATTGTGATTAAATACTTATTCGTTCATTTATATCATCGATTGGATCTTGTATAACACTGTTTATGTGTTGATTTCATTAAAAATACTTATTGCACATAAATATTGAAAGGAATCCGAAACCCTAATTTATTTCAATTTAGGGTTTTCGTGATAGGAGCTTAGAATTATTATATTTACATCAAATCAGCTCCTTTAGGTTACATAATTCCGCAACTTGTCATATTATTTGGGATTTGTAATTGATTTATGATCTTTTGATCATATTGTGTAACATTGTACAAGAAATTCCTTAAAGAGGAATTGTTTAAGTTAGGGAAAACGTTTTCTCCTAACTTGGTTGAGTAAAGGAGACTTCAATCCGTTTAATTGAAGGAGAAGAGAGTGGACGTAGGACTCAAGGTGTGAGTGCCGAACCATCGTGGTAAATTTGGTGTCAATCTCTTTGCTTACTATTGATCTAACCTTCTTATAATATTTGCTGCCTCATATTTTGTCAATTATGTGTTCCTAACCTATTTGAATATTTGATACATATAAGTGTGATAATATTCTTGATAACGTGTTGTTTGAATTGGAAGTAGAGCATCATATGTTTGAAATCTGTCCAATTTATATTGATATTATTTGTGTGACTTGTCCAGCATATTGAGTTGAGCATTTGTTAACATAATAGTTTTTAAATTGCTGGTTATAACAATTCAACCCCTCTTCTTGTTAAGCCATAAAACCCAACAATTGGCATCTAGAGTCAGGTTCTCTGATTAAAAGGATTAACATCCTAGAGTAGATCCATACTATGGCTTCTGACAAAGGTTTAGCTGTTACGGGGTTTAATAAACCTCCTCTATTTGATGGCATTAATTTTAGGCATTGGAAACAATTAATGCAAGTCTTTGTAATAGGCCAAGATCTAGAAGCTTGGCAAGTAATCAGGAAAGGTATTACATTACCCGTGACTGATGAGTGGACAAAAAATTAAGCTAAAGTAATGGAGGTTAAATGCTAAGTCCATGAATATGATCTATAGTGGTCTTAAAGTACATAAGTTTAATACAGTGTCCTCTTGCCTCACCAGTAAGAGATTTGGGATAAATTAGAAGTCATCTATGAAGGAACCAAAAAGGTAAAGTCTTCTAAACTCACTATGCTTACACATGACTATGAATTGTTTGTTATGAAAGATTCTGAAACTATTAGTGACATGTTTGGTAGATTCACCGAGATCATTTCTAAACTTAAGTTGTTAGGAAAAACCTACACAAATGAGGAGATGGTAAGAAAGATGTTAGTATCCCTACCCAAAAGTTGGGTTCCTAAGAAGATGGCCATAGAAGAAGCTCATGACCTAGATGTCCTGACCTTAGATGACTTGCCAGGTTCTTTTAAAACTCATGAAATGCAACTTATGAGAAGAGAAAAAAAGAAGGAAAACATAAGAACACTTGCACTTAAAGTAAAAGTTGAAAAGGTTGAAGAGGAAGAGTCTGATAATGATGAAATAGCTCTTATAGCTAGGAGATTTAGAAAATTTCTAAGAAGAGGATTAAATAAAAATATAGGGCAAACTAGGGAAAATGTATGCTATGAATGTAGAAAACCGAGACACATCAAGATTGATTGTCCGGTGATCAAGAAGAGGAATAGCAAGAATAAAAAGAAAGCTATGATTGCTACCTGGGATGATGAGAACTCCTCATCTGATGAAGAAACTCAAGAAGAAGTTGCACACCTATGCCTAATTGCAACAGTAACTCTTGAGGAAGACAATAGTGAGGTAAATGATTCTGAACTGTTTCTTCATATAAACACTGGTTTAGAAACTGCATTTTCTGATTTAATTGAGTATGCAAATAGACTAAAAGATAAATACAAAAAGTTAAAAGCAAAAAATAAATCTGAAAAATAGAACATGATGACTTCTATACATGCTAATCAAAATGTTTTAACTAATGTACATAATAAACAAAGCATAGAAACTGTGACATGTAGAGATGAAGCTGAATGAAAAAATACTTCAATTTCGATACATGATAACATTAGTATTCCTGCTAATGCATATATGAAGTATGATGCTTGTATGAGTGATATGTATGAGAAACAAAATAAATCTAAATACATGAACATAGAAACAGAAACTTTTTGTGATAACAATGCATGTTCTGATGTTGAAATACATGTTGAAAATAACTCATATGTGTGTGTTGAAAATCTTAAAAGTAGAGTCCTTGAGCTAGAAAAAGAAAATGGTGATTTGAAGTCAAAACTTGATGCAACTAATCTACTGCTAAAGAAATTCACAAAGGGTAGTGGCATGTTATATAAGATCTTAAACTCTCAAAGAGGTATATATGATAAAGCAGGACTAGGATATAAATTGAATGACAAATCAAAATCATTTACTCATTTCTTTAAAGAAAAAGAATGTCCAATTCTGCTGCATAATGATAAATGTTCTTTTTGCAATTATATTGGTCATAGTTTTGATAAATGTCCCATAAGACTTAGAAAGGCTTACAAAGTAAATAAACTTTGGCTGCCTAAAAATGACAAAAATCTAAGTCAAACTAACACTCACGGACCCAAAATAAAAAGGGTACCAAGCACTTTAACGATCAAATTTGTTTCTACAGGTTATGAGTGCACAAGTGAAAAACAAAAAGCTCAAAAACATGTAGATTCTGGACAGTGGCTATTCTCAGCACATGACTAGGATGAAGGAGCTCTTCTCAACACTTGAGTTGAAAAATTGAGGTACGGTGTCTTTTGGAGATAACTCCAAAGGAAGAATAAAAGGAATGGGAACAATAGGTAATCCTAATACCCTACTTATATATGAGGTTTTGCTTGTAGATGAGCTAAAATTTAATCTACTTAGCATAAGTCAGTTATGTGATAAAGGATTCAAGATAAAATTTGGAAAAGAAAATTGTCTTGTTAAGCATGCTGAACATAAAATGAAGATAGTTGAAAATAGAAAAGATAACATCTATGTGCTTGATTTGAGTGAATTGAATGTTGAACAAACATGCTTGGTTGTGAATAAAAATGTTGATGCTTGGTTATGCCATAGAAAGTTAGGACCTGCGGGTCTAGGTTTAATAAAAAGATTGTATAAGCATAACCTAGTAAAAGGTCCTCCATCTCTAGAGTTTAACAATGATAGATTATGTGAAGCGTGCACTAAGGGTAATCATACAAAAAGTAGCTTCAAATTGAAGCTTGTGGTGGGTACATCTAGACCATTAGAGATACTACACATGGACCTTTTTGGTCCTATGAGAACAGCAACACTAACTAGTAAATATTATGTCTTAGTCATTATAAATGATTATTCTAGATTCACATGGACATATTTGCTTGCTAGAAAGGATGAGGCATTTGAGAAGTTTGTTGAATTTTGTAAAATGGTTCAAAATGAAAAAGATCTTTCAATCATAAAAATAAGAATTGATCAGGTGGTGAGTTTGAAAACCAACTTTTTGAAAAATTCTGTTCAGAAAATGGCATTTCGCACAACTTTTCAGCTCCTAGAACACCTCAACAAAATGGTGTTGTTGAGAGGAAAAATAGAACTCTTCAAGAAATGGCCAGGACCATGATGTGTGAATATAACCTTCCTAAACACTTTTGGGGAGAAGTTGTAAATACAGCTTGCTATATTTCAAATCGTGCTCTATTAAGATTGATTTTGAGAAAGACACCTTTTCAATTATTCTTTGAAAGAAAACCAAACATTTCATATTTTCATGTTTTTGGCAGTAAATGTTTTGTTTTACATCATGGAAAAGAATCACTTGGGAAATTTGATTCCAAAAGTGATGAAGCAATATTTCTTGGGTATTCTCATACAAGTAAGGCATATAGAGTGTTCAATAAATGAACTTTAGTTATAGAAGAGTCAATCCATGTTAAGTTTGAGGATGAATGTCACGATATTCTAGAAACCGAAGAGAATATTGGATGTAAGAGTGTTCCAAATAGGGCTGAAGTTGAAGGGGAGTCTGAAACTAGGGAACCTTCCTTTCCTAGAGTAAGAAATAAAGTAGATCAAGATCACATCATAGGAAATCCCAATGTTAGAGTGAGCACAAGGTCTCGGGTTCACAACACCTGTGAACATCAAGCCTTTCTATCTCAAGTAGAGCCAAAGAAAGTATATGAGGCTCTTGAAGATGAAAACTGGTTCCTTGCTATGCAAGAAGAACTAAACCAGTTTGAAAGAAGCAAGGTTTGGAATCTAGTTCCTAGACCAAATGATCATCCGGTTATAGGCACAAAATGGGTATTTAGAAACAAATTAGATGAAAATGGCATTATTATTAGAAATAAGGCTAGATTAGTAGCACAAGGATATAGTCAAGAAGAAGGAATTGACTATGATGAAACATTTGCACCAATGGCTAGGTTAGAAGCAATTAGGATTTTACTTGCCTTTGCTTGTTATATGAACTTTACCTTGTTTCAAATAGATGTCAAAAGTGCATTTTTAAATGGCATTGTAAAGGAAGAGGTATATGTTGAACAACCACCTGGATTTGAAGATCCGACTCATTCAAATCATGTTTTTAAACTTTCAAAAGCTTTATATGGTTTGAAACAAGTTCCACGGGCCTAGTATGATAAGCTAAGCTCTTTCTTGATTGATAATGGTTTTAGGAAAGGGAAAGTGGACAATACTTTATTCATAAAGAATAAAGAAAAAGAGATTTTAATTGTTCAAATATATGTTGATGACATTGTGTTTGGTTCTACAAATTCTATATTATGTGAAGAGTTTGCTGCATGCATGCAAAGTGAATTTGAAATGAGTATGATGGGTGAGCTAACCTACTTTCTTGGGTTGCAAATCAAACAAACAAACAAAGGAACTTTTATAAGTCAAACAAAATACACAAATGAATTGCTCAAGAAATACAAGATGCATGACTCTAAACCAACGAACACACCTATGAGCACCTCTTTATCATTATCTAATGATGAAGATGGAATTAGCGTAGATTCTAAATCATATCGTGGAATGATTGGATCTTTGTTGTACTTGACTGCATCTGGACTTGATATTATGTTTAGTCTGTGCTTGTGTGCTAGGTATCAATCAACCCAAAAGAACAACACCTAGTTGCTGTAAAATGAATTTTTAGATACCTTAGAGATACGGTTTCGTTAGGAATCTGGTATCCTAGAGATACAACCTTGAACTTGCATGCCTTTAGTGACTCAGATTATGCTGGCTGCAAATTAGATAGAAAAAGTACGAGTGGTGGATGTCACTACCTTGGAAACATGCTTATTTTTTGGCACTCCAAGAAACAAAATTGTGTAGCTTTGTCCTCCACTGAAGCCGAATACATAGTTACTACTAGTAGTTGTGCTCAAATCTTGTGGATGAAACAACAATTAGAAGATTATGGTAAATCGTCAAAGAAAGTTCCATTAAAATGTGACAACACTAGTGCCATTAATCTCACCAAGAATCCCATACAGCACTCTAAAACTAAACATATAGAAATTAGACATCATTTCATTAGGGATCATGTTCAAAAAGGAGATGTTGTGCTTGAATTTGTATGCACGGATCAGCAAATTGCTGATATCCTAATCAAACCTTTATCTAAATAAAGGTTTTATGCTCTTAAAAGAGAGCTTGGAATGTTAGCCCCTGCAAATATTTGAATTCACTATTCTTGGTTATTGCAATATTTTTTTCTCTTTTGTTGTTACCCAAATTGCTCGGTTTGAGGGGGAGTTGCTCTATTCCAGCAACATTCGGTTAGTATCCTAACTTTATCCTTCTACTAGTCTTTTCTTTTTTTCTTGATTCCTTGCACAGTCGTCTTTTTGCTTATGACAAAAAGGGGGAGAGAAAATAGTTGCACATCATTAGTCTCATTTCTGACTTTACAAGTGCAAAATGTGGGATATCTCTCTAGCACCCAGTTTGCAAAATTACAAACCTATGTGTTCCATGATGTTTGACGTATTAGAAACATGCATAGGATTTGCTTGCTGATCATATCAACTCGGATCACATGATAGCTGTGTAATTAAACTATGATTAACTTTTGCAATGTTTGCTGTGTACATCTTCATGAAAAACATGATTAATTGATTGGTGATATGTGCCATACTATTGAGATATTTTGTCATCATCAAAAAAGGGGAGATTTTTGGAAAATAAGGGTTTTGTTTGTGACAAAATGTATTTATGAATATATTTGTTGAAATATGTTTTTCATAAGTGCAAAAGAAAATCATAGGAAGTAAAAGGTGTACAAATTATAACATCAATTAATGATATTATAAAGTAATCAGGTTCCTACATTTCTTGATATAATGTCACTATAGTGCTCTTAAGAAATGATTTATTTAATTTCATTATATAATGTCTTGAGAACAAGGCTTACCAAATTGAAATTAAATATGTCATACATTGTGATTAAGAAAAAATGATACTTGCTTTTGCTTTGATGAAAGTTGAAGTATATGACTTTATTTTTGGAACAAACCTTAGTTCTATCAAGAACTTATATTATATCATTCTTGGATTGATATTGTATTCTCGGCCTGATTGTATTCGGCTTGGTTATATTTAGCCTAGTTGTGTTCTCAGCCTGTCTCTATTGTCAGTCTGGTTATATTCAACCTAGTTGTATTCTTGGCATGTCTCTATTCTCGGCCTGGCTGTGTTCTCAGCCCGTCTCATGACCCGCTTATCTGTCTAGTAGATAAGTGAGCTCGGTTGGTGATGAAACTCACCGTTTCATTTACATACCGTCTCCCTTATTCACTTGATGCCCTAGGAGCACATTATCGATGACTGCCAAAATGAAAGAAAGAGAAAGAGATGGAGGAACGGCACCACTGGTGACCGAATCCTCAACGAGAGGATTTCTGAAAAGACCAATGTCAAAACGGTCTGATCTGAGCTGGAGAAGGAAGATTTGAAGGTTGATTTACTATTCCAACAGGAAGATAGCTTCATCATTGAGGTTTGAGAAGTCTGAAACCCTAGCTCTAATTTTTCTATTTAAAAAGAGCTATTCTATAGAGAAGGGTTCGACACTTACAACAATCTGAAGTTCTCTTTGAGTGAAGAATTGATTATTGAGCTCATCTTTTGATCATTCAATCTTCTTAACTTTTGGTGAAGTACAAGCCTATGGTGATATTGTGATTAAATACTTATTCGTTCATTTACATCATCGATTGGATCTTGTATAACACTGTTTATGTGCTGATTTCATTAAAAATACTTATTGCACATAAACATTGAAAGGAATCCGAAACCTTAATTTATTTCAATTTAGGGTTTTCGTGATAGGAGCTTAGAATTATTATATTTACATCAAATCAGCTCCCTTAGGTTACAGAATCCCACAACTTGTCATATTATTTGAGATTTGTAATTGATTTATGATCTTTTGATCATATTATGTAACATTGTACAAGAAATTCCTTAAAGAGGAATTGTTTGAGTTAGGGAGAACGTTTTCTCCTGACTTGGTTAAGTAAAGGAGACTTCAATCCGTTTAATTGAAGGAGAAGAGAGTGGACATAGGACTCAAGGTGTGAGTGCCGAACCACCGTGGTAAATTTGGTATCAATCTCTTTGCTTACTATTGATCTAACCTTCTTATAATATTTGCTGCCCCATATTTTGTCAATTATGTGTTCCTAACCTATTAGAATATTTGATACATATAAGTTTGATAATATTCTTGATAACGTGTTGTTTGACTTGGAAGTATAGCATCATATGTTTGAAATCTGTCCAATTTATATTGATATTATTTGTGTGAATTGTCCAGCTTATTGAGTTGCGCATTTGTTAACATAATAGTTTTTAAATTGCTGGTTATAACAATTCAACCCCCCTTCTTGTTAAGCCATAAAACCCAACATCTACAACTAGAGTTCATTTATTGAACACCCTATATGCCTTACTTGTATGAGAATATCCAAAAAAGATTGCTTCATCACTTTTGGAATCAAACTTTCCAAGTGATTCTTTTTCATGATTTAAAACAAAACATTTACTACCAAAAACATGGAAATATGAAATGTTTGGTTTTCTTTCAAAGAATAGTTCAAAAGGTGTCTTTTTCAAAATCAGTCTTAATAGAGCACGATTTGAAATATAACAAGCAGTATTTACAGCTTCTCCCCAAAAATGCTTAGGAAGGTTATGTTCACACATCATGGTCCTAGCCATTTCTTGAAGAGTTCTATTTTTCCTTTCAACAATACCATTTTGTTGTGGTGTTCTAGGGGCTGAAAAATTATGTGAAATGCCATTTTCTAAACAAAATTTTTCAAAGAGTTGGTTTTCAAATTCACCACCATGATCGGTTCTTTTTTTTTACAATTGAAAGATCTTTTTCATTTTGAACCATTTTACAAAATTCAACAAACTTCTCAAATGCCTCATCCTTTCTAGTAAGTAGATGTATCCATGCGAATTTGGAATAGTCATCTATAATGACTAAGACATAATATTTACCATTTAAAGTTGTTGTTCTCATAGAACCGAAAAGATCCATGTGTAGTATCTCTAATGGTCTAGATGTACTCACTACAAGCTTCGATTTGAAGCTATTTTGTGTATATTTGCCCTTAATGCATGCTTCACATAATCTATCATGGTTAAACTCTAGAGATGGAAGACCTTTAACTAGGTTATGCTTATATAATCTCTCTACTAAACCTAAACCCGCATGTCCTAGCTTTTTATGCCACAACCAAGCATCCACATTTTTATTCTCAACAAAGCATGTTTGTTCAACATTTAATTCGCTCAAATCAAGCACATAGATGTTATATTTACTATTTCTAACAATCTTCATTTTATGCTCAAAATGCTCAACAAGACAATTTTCTTTTCCAAATTTTATCTTGAATCCTTCATCACATAACTGACTTATACTAAGTAGGTTAAATTTCAACTCATCTACAAAGAAAACCTCATATATAAGTAGGGTATTAGGGTTACCTATTGTTCCTATTCCTTTTATCCTTCCTTTGGAGTTATCTCCAAAAGACACCATACCTCCATTTCTCAACTCAAGTGTTGAGAAGAGCTCCTTCATCCCAGTCATGTGCCGAGAGCAGCCACTGTCTAGAATCCACATGTTTTTTAGCTTTTTGTTTTTCACTTGTGCACTCAAAACCTACGGAAACAAATTTGATCATTGAAGTGCTTGGTACCCTTTTTATTTTGGGTCCGTGAGTTTAGTTGGACTTAGATTTTTGGCATTCTTAGGCAACCAAAGTTTCTTTACTTTGTAAGCCTTTCTAAGTCTGATGGGACATTTATCAAATATATGGCCAATATAATTGCACAAAGAACATTTACTATAATGCAGCAGAATTGAACATTCTTTTTCTTTAAAGAAATGAGTAAATGATTTTAATTTGTTATTTGATTTATATCGTAGTCCCGCTTTATCATATATATCTCTTTGAGAGTTTAAAATCTTATCTAACATAACACTTCCTTTTGAGAATTTTTCTAACAGCAAGTTATTTGCTTCAAGTTTTAACTTCAAATCACTATTTTCTTTTTCTAGCTCAAGAACTCTACTTTTAAGATTATCAACAAGTACATATGAGTTATTATCAACATATATTTCAACATCAAAACACAAGCTATTATCACAAGAAGTTTCTATTTCTATGTTCGTATATTCAGATTTATTGTGTTGTTCATGTATATCACTCATATATACATCATACTTCACATATACATTAGCAGGGATACTAATGTTATCATGCAGCGAAATTGAAGTGTTTTTCGATTCAATTTCATCTCTACATGCAATAGTTAATATGCTTTGTTTATCATGTACATCAGTTAAAACATTTTGACTTTCATGATCAGCAATTAGAGCACTTTGATCAGCATGTACAGGAGTCAAGATTTTCTGTTTTTCAGATTTATTTTTAGCTTTTAGCTTTCTGTATTTAATTTTTTATTTGTTTGCATACTCAACTAAGTCAAAGAAGGCAGTTTCTAAACCAGTGTTTATATGAAGAAGTAGTTCAGAATCACTTACCTTAATATTTTCTTTCTCAAGAGTTGTTGTTGTGATTAGGCATAGATGTGCAACTTCTTCTTGAGTTTCTTCATCAGATGAAGAGTTCTCATCATCTCAAGCAGCAAGCATAGCTTTCTTTTTGTCTTGCTGTTTCTCTTCTTGATCACCGGACAATCAACCTTGATGTGTCCCAATTTTCTACATTCATAACACACATTTTCCCTAGGTTCATTTGCTTCTTTTCTCCTAATTTGCCCTATATTTTTACTTAATCCTTTTCTTAGAAATTTCCTAAATCTCCTAACTATAAGAACTACTTCATCATTTTTTTATTCTTCCTCTTCAACCTTTTCAACTTCCACTTCAAGTGCAAGTGATCTTCTATTTTCCTTCTCTTTCTCTCTTCTCATAAGTTGTATTTCATGAGTTTTAAGAGAACCTAGCAAGTCATCTAAGGTCAGCACATCTAGGTCATAAGCCTCTTCTATGGCCATCTTCTTAGGATCCCAACTTTCGAGTAGGGATACTAACATTTTTCCTAACCATTTCCTCATTTGTGTAAGTTTTTCCTAACAATTTAAGTTCAGAAATGATTTGGTAAATCTACCAAACATGTCACTAATAGTTTCATAATCTTTTATAACAAACAACTCATAGTCATGTGTAAGCATAGTAATTTTAGAGGACTTTACCTTTTTGGTTCCTTCATGGATGACTTCTAATTTATCCCAAATCTTTTTACCGATGAGGTAAGAGGACACTTTGTTAAACTCATGTGCTCTAAGACCACTATAGATCATATTCATAGACTTAGCATTTAACCCCATTAGTTTAGCTTCATTTTTAGTCCACTCATTAGTCACGAGTAATGTGATACCCTTCCTGATTACTTGCCAAGCTTCTAGATCTTGGCCTATTACAAAGACTTGCATTAATTGTTTCCAATGCCTAAAATTAATGCCATTAAACAGAGGAGGTTTATTAAACCATGTAACAGCTAAACCTTTGTCAGAAGCCATAGTATGGATTTACTTTAGGATGTTAATCCTCTTAATCAAAGAACCTGGCTTTAGATGCCAATTGTTAGGTTTTATGACTTAACAAGAAGGAGGGTTGAATTGGTTAAGTTAAGAACTTAGCAATTTTTTTTTTTTTTTTTTTTTTGTTTCTAAGATGCTTTTAGTAATCAATGCAATTTCGTACAGATAAAATAAGAAAACAACAAGCAAATGTCACACTAATATGTTACAAAATAGCAGGAATATCTCATGGGTAAAGCAACATATTAATAACAAATTAATGGCTAGAAAGATAATAGCATTCAACAAGTTAAATCCAAATAGGATAAGGGAAGAGAGACACCAAATTTACCACGGTGGTTTGGCACTCAATCCTTAAGCCCTATGTCCACCCTCTTCTCCTTCAATCCAGTCAATTAAAGCATCCTTTACTCAAACCAGATTAGGAGAAAATGTTCTCCTTAATCCAACCAATTCCCTCTCAAAGGAATTCTCAAGTCCGAATACAATATAAGGTCAATTAACCTTAGTTCAGATAGCAAATCCCTTAAAGATGTAAATATAATGAGGGATAATGCTAATACAAGAACTTATACAAGATATTGAATGTAATTATAAGCTCTAATCTCAAAACCCCCAAATATTTTCATGTTAGGGTTTCAGATTTACAACTCAGTTTATGTGCAAATGATTATAAATGTTCGATTAGCACATAAACAAAGAATAATCACAAAGAATAATCACACAGAAGTGATAATAAGCTGAGTGTCAAAGATATCACCGAAGCTTCTTCACAGTGGATGGAGAATGAGCTCAAGAACAACTTCTCTTGAATAATAACTCAAAGATATTCACTTCAAAGCCGTCGTTCAAAACATAGAATAGCTTTCTCTTATGTATGATTATAAAAATGAAGAACCGAGAGATGATTTCTGCCATACCCATCATATCATAGGTTTCTTCCCGTTGAAAGAATGTAGCTTGTACCTTTTTTGATTCCACATCAGCTTCTTCATCAAATCGAGCTTCAAATTCTGACATTCTCTTAAAAACTTCTGCAAATCTTCCCGTTAGAGAAGCAGAGATGCAACTACGGTGAGAGAGACAAAAAGAGGGCATCGGTGTTTCGAATAGAAGCTAGGTCTTCTAAGATGATCGAGACACTTAAATGTGTCTTCTGAATGGCACCGTCTTGTGAGCTAAACGGCAAATGTCAAAACACGGGCTAAGAGAAAATTACGGGCCAAGCCACATGTAAGTGCAGATAACGGGCCAAGTCATTTATAAGTATAGACCACGAGCCAGGTTTCTTATAAGAATAGATCATGGGCCAAGTCTCTTATAAGAACAGAACACGGGCCAAGTCTCTTATAAGAACAGAACATGGGCCAGCTCTTAACAAGTTCAATCCAGCTATGAGCACAGTCCAGTAATATAAGCACGGTCCATCAATATAAGCAATTAGCAAGCTCACATTTCATGTAACATATAACCTCACTTGAATTAGGATCAAGCTTGAATAAAAGCTCTTTGTTCCTATAAGTACATAAAGCCAAGTATCATTTTTCTTAAAATATATTCAAATATATTTTTAGCATCATTCACAAATAGATTTCTCAAGAACACTTTAAGAAGATGTTTTATGAAAGAATGTAGGAACCTGGCTATTTTATAATATCATTAATTGATATTATAATTTGCACACCTTTTATTTCCTATGATTTTCTTTTGCACATATGAAAAATATTTTTTTAATAAATAATTCGCAATAGATTTTGTCACAACAAAACCCTTATTTTCCAACAGAAACTTGTGCATCTACCTTTGTGGAAAGGGTATCCACCTTAGAAACCAAAGCAGCCACAACCTCAATGAGGGATTGCATGTTGGATTTCAACTTGGTGACTCTTGCCTCCATTCGTGGATCATTTGGCTTTGATACCACTTGATACTATTTCGTATCGAATGGAATCATTACTTGTGAGGAATGATGGATGACTCTCTCACAAGGAATAGATTAGGGTTTAGATAGGAACACCTAGACCATTGAAAGGATAAAATAAACTAAATTCAAAATATAAAATAAATAACCAAACTAATAATCCAGACCACTTCCTTTACAAGAATCATGTCCTTTTATAAAGAAGAAACATAGAATCTTAGACTAATTCAACTTATCTAAGTAAATTTTATCTTATCTAATGAAATTCCCAAGAATCCTAAAATAACTCAACTAATCTTAAGAAATCCTAAATTAAACCTACGTGACTAATATTGGGCTAGACCCATAAGCCCAAACTCATAACATACCATTCCCCTTTAAGGTATAATGGCCAACCAAGAAGGGGGTTAAATTGGTTAGTAAGCTTTAAGTCTATTAATTCGATTTCTAAAACACACAAATGAGCATCAACAAATAACAAATGCAAACACACATAGACACAGATTTTACCACAGTGGTTCGGCCCTCACACCTATGTCCACTATCTTCTTCCTTCAATCCAACCAATTGAAGTCTACTTTACTCACTGATTAAGAGAAAAAGTTCTCCCACAACATACAATCCTTCCAACAAGGATTACAACACAATATGTGCCTCAACACACACGAACACCAACAACTTAAGGTTTCTCAAACCTTTTACAAACTCAAACAATTCCCCTAAGATATAAAATGTATATAGGAAATTGCTAAGCTAAAGGCTTTCTAAAGATAACATATAACAAATCAAGCCCTAATCACAAAACCCCCAAATGATAATAGAGTTAGGGTTTCAAATTTACAAATAAGTATATGTGCACAATAATATTCTAAATTTAATAAGCACATATATAAGTAGAAATCTCAAGCAATCTTGTATAATAATAGAGTAGAAGAACTTCATCAAGATTTCTTAATTGGCTCAAGCTTCACAATATTTTTCTTTCACTTCTTTGTGCAGATTTTCGTTTCTTAATCACCAATTTCTTCACACCACAATCACTTTTCTTCTCTCTCTTTATATATATGAAGAATGTACCTTTTCCTCTTGAAAATTAGCCATTCTGATTTCCTCTGATTTTCTTCCCATTAGAGAGAATCGGTAACTTCTTTTCATGCCATTGAAGAGACAATATATCGAGGTGAGTTGCATCTTTGTTCTGATTCGAAAACTCTCTCAAAACGCATCGTTTTGATTAGTTTCTCATATCGGGTCTCATGAAGCTCATTTGGGTCATGGGTCGGGTTTCCGGATTTCACTAAGAATCTTCTACAATCCTCTTCAATCTTGAAGCAAATCTCTGTGGGTACTTCACAGATCAATAGATCGCCTTCTTTCTTAGCAAACCCCCATGATTTTTGCTTCTAAAACACTTTAATCTAATTCCAATTTCTCTTTCAATCAAACTGGGCCGTGGGTCACGAAGAACACTGTGGGTTATGCTTGATTTGATCTTCTCTGAGTAATGGGTTGCAGATTTTAGTTCACAGATCTCTTCTCCTCTTTGATACCTTCAGGATGATGTATCTTTTGCCATCTTTGGAGCTCTCGTCGGAGACGAATCTCAGAGGTGTTCGCAGACGGTGTTGAGCGGGTGTTTGCTGGGTTGCGCGGGTCTCTAGCGAAGAAGGCTGGGTCGCACCCTCGCGGGTTGCAACAGGCTTCTGGATCGCGGGTCCCGATGCCTTTTGGGTCACGGGCTCGCATTGATTCGAGTCGCGCAAGAGAGAGAGTTGTGCGGGCCTGTATCACACAATGCGTGTGCCGCTGGGCTTGGCAGATCATGAGTGTCGAGTCTGGGTCGCTTGTTCCTTTTTGGACTAGGCTCACACACAATGAGTCATGAAGCTTGGATTAGATCACGTGATTTAAGCCTTCATGGTCCATTTTACCTACATAAATATTTAGGCATTATTGTTCTTATATTAAGACAAATAATGACAACATTATTGTTCTTCCTAATAACTGTTTAAAAGTTTTTTTAAATTATAATATGATTATTATAATTTATAACACATAAATTATGAATGATAATTAAACATTAATACTAAAATATTTGTCACATCAAAAATACACTTTCATAAAATATTTCTTTTCCTTTTTATCATCATCAAGATAATACTGGAATAACAATATTCCTAACAAAAAAGAAACCTAATAACAATCGATAACAACTTAATCTTAAATTTGAACTTAAACTTGAACTTGAACTGGAATTTGAATTTGAATCTAAATTTGAATTCAAGCTTGAATTTCTGCTACGCACTAAGAGGGTAGAGTAGAGAGATTTTAACCTCCTTACTTACCCCCTTGTGTTTTAACTTGGGAAGAAGTTTGTTTAATGATCATCCCTGGATAGATCAGTTGGCAATTGCTCTCGCTCTTGTTCACTCATGGCTTTTATTGGTATCTTTCTTTTGTTTTCCTCCTCTTCTGCTACAGCCCCATCTACTTTATGTTCAATTGGAGGATCGATTGGTGGAGCCAGAACTGCTTTATACTCAAGTAAAGAATCGATTGTTGGAGCCAAATTTGCTTTATGCTCAACTGGAGTATCGAATTTCAAAGCTTCATCTCCTAACGCGCCCTCGCATGTGCCCATGCTAGAACTTTTGTGCACTCTTGGACCTGTAATGTTTTTCTGGCCAGAACCAGATTCCATGATATGACCAGAAGAAGAAACTAATGCATCCACATATGTCGACAGGGTATCCACCTTTGTAGATAAGGTATCAACCTTGGAACCCAAAGCAATCACAACCTCAGTGAGGGATTGCATGTTGGATTCTAGCTTGGTGACTCTCGCCTCCATCTGTGGATCGGATGGCTCCAATATCACTTGATATCATTTTGTATTTAATGAGATCATTACTTGTGAGGAATGGTGGAGGATTCTTTAACAAAAGATAAAAGATAGATTGGGCTCATATGGAAACACTCACACCATTAACAGGATAAAATAAACTAAATTTAAAATATAAAACAAAATAACCTAACCAATGATCCAGATTGACTCCTTTACTAAATTATGTCTTTTTACAAAGAGAAGATATAAAATTTTAGACTAATTCAACTTATTTAAATAAATCTTATCTTATTTAATGAAATTCTCAAGAACCCTAAACTAACTCAACTAAGCTTAAGAAATTCTAAATTAAACCAACTTGACTAACACTAAGCTAGATCCATGAGCCACATTCAATTTCCCAATCAATGGGTGTTTCAAAACATTTATTCAAAGCTTTACCATTTTTTCACTAAAGTCCCGGTTTCAGCCCTTTCGTACATCGCTGTCACCTCGCTCTTTTTATGTTTTTTTTCTTTTCCAAAGGTGGTAGCGTATGGCATCTTCCTATTCCCTTCCTACCGTTTTTCAATTATCATGGTCACTCCTTTTCACCGCTTTACGCTTTTGTACGCAACACACCCGTTAGGAAAACACACGGCATTTCATGTTCGAACAATATGACAGTGGTCTCATCAAATAAGAATCTGACAAGAATGTCGTTTTCCGCTGTATTGTATCGAGCACAAAAACTTGGGCAGGATTTAAATCCACACAATTTTTTCTCGCTTAATTCGGTTGCATATTAATGGAGTCAAGTTTTAGTCTTAAACTTTAGTTTCTATGCCTTTTTACACTTAGATGTTAAAACTAATTGGATAATTTATTCTTGTGTAGATCTTAATGAGCAATATTAATTAAGAAACTTTCATTTTGACTAGATATTCAATAATTTGAAGTTGCACCTTCAATTTCGTGAACCCTAGTATTGTTTTTAGACTAGACAAACTTGCCTTTGAAGACCTAATAGTTTTTATTTCATCGGAGGTGGGGTTGGGGGAATTTAGAGGACTTATTTAGGGAGGGATTATCTCATACCCCTACCATTTAAGTAGTAATCATTTTAAGTGGTGTGTAAGACAAAAGTCTCATACCCAAAAAAAAAAAAATTCCTAAAATGAAGTATAAAAGAAAGAAGGAATCTTCTAACCCTCAAGATAATTTTTGAGTTAAGCATTAGATCTTCTAACTTGGTATTAAAACTTAGGTTAAATTTACTCTACCCTATGTTAACTTTAAGTCCAATGACACTCAATGTGGGATGAGAAAATAAGATCCCAAAAGTAAAGTTTAAATTAAAAAAGAGCCTTTCATTTTTTGAACTAGTTTTTGGGTTAGGTTTTGAACCTTCTAACTCAAGTATCACTTAACCAATGGAAGCTCAAACTAATAGTAAATTTTGATCTTCTAATGTTTATGTTATATATTATGATTCAATCTTCAAAAATTGTCCAAGTTCTCTCAATTGATTTAATAAGGAAATCAATTCAGATGTTGTTTGTACAACTAATTTTGAAAAGACTAAATTAGTTTAAGTATTTTGCAGGTGTCTTTTTGTTATTTCCATATTCTTATGTCTACGACTTTTATTACGAATGTAATGCATATTAAAAGATGAGAATACATTCATAAAACGATCCAGAAAAAACAAAGTGCACGCCGCGAAAGATGTGAGATCCATACCTTGACTAATGAATGTGGATTCATTGGAGGTAGAAAAATGAGATTTTATTTGGCTGCGATGGAAAATGTTAAAAATAATGTTTGATCTTAAGAGAAAAAGCTAGATAATTTTTAACATAATATCAAATATCAGTTAAAGCATACTATCTCATAACACATGAACTACAATCCAAGTTTTTTCAACCATTATTCTTCATTCAGAAACTAAATTTTTGATTTCTTTCATGCTCAAGCAAGATGTATAAAAAATGGAGATTTTGCTACATGACTGATGTATATGTTGTCTTTTTTTATATATAATATCTTTATGTATTTCATCTTTTAACAGTATATATTAAGACCGAAAATTGGGTCCTTTTAGTAGTAAACATTTTAAGTTACAAGGTACACACTTAACAACAAAATGAAATAACATATAAATGATAATGTTGTCATTTTTGAGTTCTTTATTTACCTTTCTTTTACTTTTCCACATTATTCTGAAATTAGCATGTGAAAGTTGAAATTAGATCCGACAAAATTTTGAAAACTTACTGTTGATTTCTAATTTCATACCTAATAATATAACTTACGGATTAGATTGCTCAAACTTAAATTTCAAAGAGACATGCAAATTTATGGTGAAAAAAGTATGGTTTGTCTTTTTATTTAGTCCAAGTTGCCACAATGTAGACATACAAGCTAAAACTAAAATCATAAGATCGGCTTTAACATAAGTTTAAATCCCTATAGAATGAAGAAAAGTTGCATATTTATAGATTATAAACAAAATGATAGCCTTCTTAATTAGAAATTAAATTTGTTAAACAATAAAAATTGTAGCAAAAGGGAAAGTCACATCACCGTAACTCCTACTCCACATATGAAGGACACGTGCAAGAGCATCACATCTCACTGCTGTAATTCTGCATCGTCTCTCCAAGGCAAGACCGTTCTCTCCGAACATCAACAATCAGAGACCCATGAGGAACGCTGCCACCATAATTCCAAATCTGAACAGAAGCGGCAACATCCCAACACAGAAAGATCTGCCGCATTCATTACCGACTACAGAAGGAAAGATTCAAAACCCATTTGAATATTCTCAACCGGAAATCAGAAACTTTCCTAAACGGTTTCACGGATTTCCGGCGACTCTGAAAACTTTCCGATTCACGCATATCTTCTGGGTTTATTTCCTTTCCATGTTTATACGAGCAACCTATCTATATAAGGTGCCAAAACTGTACAGAAAAATCATCGAAGTGAATATTTTCTTCTTTGCATCTACTTGTGTCGATCCAAGGTATTCTTAGATTTGCTGAAGGATTAAAGAGATTATTTAATCTCTTTTATTTTTCAGTCGATTTTCAATTCTATCTAAATTGAGTTATTATTTGTTCCAAAAATTGTAGTTTCTTTAATAATTAAGATATATGACAAATTTTTTGTTGCACATTGGAAACATATGATTGAATGTAGATAAAGTGTCTCATCTCATAATCATGTGAGCTACATTAAGTTTAATGTCATATGGAATGGAGCAAATTTAACCTAAACTTGAATATCATGTTAGAAAATCTAAAAAATTAATTGAAAAGTTAATTTAAGAGCTAAAAAAAGACTTCTTTTGTTTAAGTTTTACTATAAGAGATTATATATTAGATATAAAACTTTTATCTTACATATATGTGGTATTTATTTATTTCTCATTATTTTAAAAAGTAATAAGAAAGCTTAAATGGTGAGCTTTGGATAATTCAAAACTCAGTTAGTTGTATCAGCGCAAATTAATAATAATATTACGTGATTATAAGATCTTTTACAATGAAGAGGAGAATTTTGAAAATCCTCAAAGAATATTTTTAGTAATTTTAAGACCACATCGGCGTTCGTCATTTTTTGTTTTGATACTCGAGGTTGATCCTATTGAACAAAACCAGCCGGGCGTCGGTTCACCAATAAAGAATCGCTTAAGCGCCAGAACCCCCGACCGTACTCAACAGGCGTCGGTTTTATGCGTCAGCAAGTCAGACCAAAACCTCAAAACCTCGTATTCAGTTCCCGGGAAAAACAAAAAGAAGACTCCGTACGCAAAAGAATTGTAACTCCCACGTACGAAGGATGTCAGATCCGGGAATAAAACCCTTTCTCTCGATATTGCCACCAAAAACCCAATTTGCCGTGGACAGCCTTTTAGAAGGTTCCACTCCATTAATCATCTTACGTGTGATTTATTCAAATTACCAAATCTACTTATTGTTAAATTTTTAATACTGGGATTGCTTTTTTAAAGACTTTTTATGATGAAAACAAAATTTTCCAAGGATTTTAAAAAGTCAACCTTAAGTTGGCTCTCCAGAAACTTTACAAATATAAGGATTTCTATGTTTGAAAAGATTTTTAAATATTTATTTTATTGACAAGCATTTGGCTCAATTAAAAATACACATTACTTAAGACTTTTTGATTTTATGTTTGATACTAAATATATAAATGTGTGTATATATTTTTTTTTTTAGAAAAAACAAAAAGAAGAAGAAGAATTTATCGATTGACAACCATAAAAGCACATGAGTTATACAACATAATTTCCTAAAAAATTAAGCAAATAAAAGATATGTAGAAAGCTAATAGACACCTAGACAACTTATAAAGAAACAGCATGCCTAGAATCTTTGTTTAATAAAAAGAAAAAGAAAAACAATTATAGACCGAACTTACGCATAAAAACAATTATATAGAATTGTCTCTTTCAAAAAGATTTTCTAATACTTCTTTAACCTATTATTGATACGCAGCTAGCTATTATATTTTCCTTTATTCCTTTCTTTTTTTTCTTTGTTAGTAAATAATGTCAAAACTCAAAAATATAGATTGCAGAAAAACAAAGTATAACATAGTGTTACCTCGTTTTCTTAATTCTGATCTTGGCGACCTTTATTGTGATATAGTACTTCAGTTGGACTATAAAAAAGCTGAATGCTATAACTATTTGTCTATAATTGCTCCCGGAAGCCATACCTATGTTAACAAGTAAGTAAATTGCCAAATTCTTATCCGAATGTCAATAAGCAGTTATGTTAAACAAATGCTAAATCTCATTTTTTGATCTCAACTTTTCTGTTTTTGGGTAACATAATGTTGACTTTTTTCTTTTCTAGGAATGTCAAATAATTTTTTTTATGCATTTATTTAACTATTTTCATATTTTTCCAATTATTTCATTTGTTAGGAGAACGAAACAAAAGACCAATTACCTTTTCAGTTATTTATATTAAAGGAACTAACATCTAAGTAATTTGCGTTTGCTTAACTTATGGGCAAACTCCTATTAACCTCGAATAACAAGTAGTTATGTCAGTGAAATAATTCATGGACCAAATTTTTTATTTTATTTCCTTCTATTTCTAGATATCTTCAGGACTCGGTAACAAGATTCACACCCCTATCTCAGAGACCGCAAAAGCTGCGCTGACGAGGAATCTAATGACAGCACCCTCTGGCACAAACTGCACACCTGGCACAAAATACAATAGCCAACGTAAAGGCAGATAAGGCCCGACAATGGTCTACTCCAAAAATGATGCTGAATCAACTTTATTGGCACATGTACTCAAATTCTTTAAATTTCTTATCTTTTTGAGTACTTAAATTTGCTTAAGACCGATAGGTTCAAGTTCCTACTAATTTACTGAGTTAGCAGGTAAACAAAATATTAAAGTCTTTGTTAAGAAAACAAAATTGCACATTCTGAAACTTTTTTATTTTAAATTTGATGCGATTATGCAATTAAATTACTTGTTTAGCGTTTATACAAATAGTGGAAATAAGTTTTAAAGGACGACGGGAAAATCTTGTCCCGTGTCTCCAACTGATCCCTCAACGCAGCTGTTTGAAGAAACCACTGAATTATGCGATCATTTAAAAGATAACAACGGAATTTCCATTCCCGGAGCGCGAATCCGTGGGCGCTTTTGTTCGTTGGCGATGCCAGAATATAAAGGGTGGCCCACCCTTAAAGTCGCTGAAATGGGGAATCATGATCCTACGATGGTGAAGCTCCATCAGTCAAGAAGGTCACTCAAGGCATCAAGAAGGAAAAGGCGGAGAGGAAAAAATGAATTAAATAACGGAGGAAAAGCTGATTCGGCCCCGAAATGCGTCTATCGTACGCCTTGTGAAGGTTATCCGAATAAAATGCCACCTCAGCCTCACACCAAAAGGCGACAACAAAATTCGGATAGGACACTGGACATCTCCCCGCAAGACCCCGCCAAGGAGATAAGGTTGTTAGTTTGAGGATGCCGTTTCGGGTGTTCTTTGGATTTTTCTGATCATTCCTTTTTTATTTTAAATTTATTTGAATGCTTTTATTAAATCACACTCGGTGTCGTTCTCTTCGTATATCAAGGCTCTTACGTTTCCATAGTGCTATAATTTTGATTGTTAAGCTGTAATTACCTTAGCTTCAAGCAGCGTGCTGGAGTGAGATAAAGGGGCCACGTCAGTAGCAGATATTAGTTGATCGGGACGGGCTCCGATTGAGCATTTAAATGTCGAATATCTTTTAATTTTTTTTAGAGTTAAATAAAATCACAAAGGCATAAGAGAAATAATTTTCAGTACAAATCCTGACAATTCAATGGTATCTAAGGCTTTACTACATGAGAGACTACCATTCGAACTTTTTGTCTCTTAATAAATTTCTTAAAATTTCTCATATCCACCTGAGATTCCGATAAAAAAGAATAACTTTTATTGAAATTGGATAATTACGTGAGGTGGAGTTGGTTAGATTTTGACAGTGTTTGTTAATTTTAAAAGACTAAATTTACGTCTCCAGCGGGGCATTTTCTATTTACAAGAAAGGCCAAACGGGGGAGGCAGTAGCACTCCTTTTAGTAGCTCCGCATCCTGCAATTATTTACCTGCTTCCACCACGCGTCCTCACTGTATAACCCCACCAATATATATAGGGACCTAGCTCCGCCATCACTAACCTCGTTCTCATTTCCTTTTCGTTTCCATTCTGTCAAATTAGGACGCTCTCAGTTTGTGTTGTCTGTGATTGGTGGCCATGGGCGCCGCGCTTTTGCCAGATATAGGAACGGAGATTTTGATTCCGGCGTGTGCGCTCGTCGGGATCGCGTTTTCATTGGTCCAGTGGCTCATCGTCTCTCGAGTGAAGCTCTCGCCAGGACGCGACTCCGCGTCTGCTAACAGCGGCTCCGGAAAGAATGGCTACTCTGAGTACCTCATCGACGAAGAGGACGGCCTCAACGACCAAAGCGTCGTCCTCAAGTGCGCCGAAATCCAAAACGCCATCTCTGAAGGTCTCCATTTCTCTCCTTTGATTACGGAATTCTCTATATCAGCAGTTTGAGCTGGGTTTATTTATTTATTTATCCGGGTGATGATTTTGATGAATCTGTGAGTGCTTGTTTCTAGTTTTTGGCTTGAGCTTAGCTTGGATCCGTGTGGTTTGAGACCATGTTTTCAAGTATTTCTTTCGTTCAAGATTCTGGCTACAGTTTGTTGGGGATTGTGGGTGACATAGTGTCACAGTGCCTTTTCTCTTCTTTTCTTCTTTTAAAAATTTGGAGCGAGATATTTTAAGTTCGGATTATTATATGTTTTTAGGGTGGTGTGGAAAGTTAACTATTGTAGAAATAATTAGAGCATGTTAAAAGGTGTTTCCTAATGTCGTCAATGATAAGGTTCGATATCGGAAGTGGTGGCTGGTTCTAGAATCGGGGCCCACTTTGAAATACATTAGTATTTTGGCTTATCCATATTGATGCTAATAGTCATCTATCTCGTCGTTTTCTATTGATTTTTTTTAGTGCTGTTGCGTGGGTGGTAATGACAAAAATATCTATCTCAATCTCGCGGCAACTCTTTACTCTCGTATGAAAAAGTTACCTGGTTTGTGAAATCGCTCCGGTTATTCCTTCCTCACGTGATAATTGGTTCCATAGATGGGGCCCGTTGCACTCTGGTGAGGGAAGGACTACTACAGCGGGAGTCTTCCATTCGATGAAAGACCCTAAGTCTCGTCCTGAAGAATATCCGTGCTGATTAGCCACCTTTTTTGATCACTTCATTGAAACTATTTTTATAGATGAGGGAAGTTGAGCTAATACTTTTTTTTAATTTATATATATATATATAATTTCATATTTCTTTAATATTTTTGCTTTATAATTTTTAGTTTGTTTAACATGTCAGTAGAATTTTACTCGTCACAGTTTGTTGAAGTCTTCTTATTCATGGTCAGATATCTGAAGATAGCCTCACTGTCAGGCTAACACGAAAATTGTAGCATTTTTAATGGTAATAGACACTGCCTTTGAGGGGTATTTACTTGGACGACCATTGTGCTGGTTATTAAGATTTTTTCATAGTTTTGATGAGTTTGAGTAATTTGATATAGAGGACTTGTCCCGTTTCTCCGAAGGTGTAGAGGAAATTGATACAATAAGTAAATTTGGTGGGTCTCTTTCTTCTAAATGTAAGCCACGCCTGCAAGGTATGGCCGTATATTTACTGAAATGAGTAAGATTTCCACAATGTGAAGATGGAATGCGGATGTATGCAATCGTTTGAGACTTGTTGTCTCAAATTCTCCCCGTGACAAAGTTAGAAAACCATCAGTTCAAGTATCGTTGAACTTCTTGGATAAACCTTTATTCTCGATTGTCTCATCACTTATTTATGCATTTTTGCTGCCTTACAAACAAAAATGGTTGAAGTTACTGTCATTTGTTCGAAAGCATGTACTGGTTGTGATTTTGTGATTAGTCTGTGTGATGACTTCAGTACAATCAACTAGTACTCTGTTGTTCCCTTTTCTATTTGATTTCATCAAAAACCTGTGTATCCATTATGACTATGTCTTGGTAACTTTCACATTTTGCTTTGTTTGAAACTAAATCCTCAAATTTTTAAAGTTGCTTTGGGGTTCACTGATATTTGGTTGCCTGGATTTTACAGGAGCGACCTCTTTCCTATTTACTGAATATCAGTATGTTGGTGTGTTCATGGTGGCTTTTGCTGTATTGATATTCCTTTTCCTTGGTTCTGTTGAGGGTTTCAGCACAAGTAGTCAGCCTTGCACATATGATGAAACCAAGTTGTGCAAACCTGCGCTAGCTACTGCTGTCTTTAGTACCATATCGTTTCTGCTAGGTGCTGTCACTTCCGTGGTCTCTGGCTTCCTTGGAATGAAAATTGCTACCTATGCCAATGCCAGAACCACCCTGGAGGCAAGAAAGGGTGTTGGGAAGGCATTTATAACTGCATTCAGATCCGGTGCAGTCATGGGCTTTCTTCTTGCTGCCAACGGTCTCTTGGTACTTTACATTACCATCAATCTTTTTAAGCTATATTATGGTGATGACTGGGGAGGCCTTTTTGAGGCTATCACTGGGTATGGTCTTGGTGGGTCTTCTATGGCTCTCTTTGGCCGAGTTGGTGGTGGTATCTACACTAAAGCCGCTGATGTGGGTGCTGATCTTGTTGGAAAGGTTGAAAGGAATATCCCTGAAGATGACCCTCGAAATCCAGCTGTAAGGATCTCCCCTTAAGAAATTTACTGCTTTTGAAATAGATTCTGTTCATATCTTTAAAAGACTTCTTTGTTGTCAGGTGATAGCTGATAATGTTGGTGATAATGTTGGGGATATAGCTGGCATGGGATCTGATCTTTTTGGCTCATATGCTGAGTCATCATGTGCGGCCTTAGTTGTTGCTTCCATCTCCTCCTTTGGAGTCAATCATGAGTTCACACCCATGTTATATCCTTTAATTGTTAGTTCTGTGGGTATCCTGGTCTGTTTGATCACCACCTTATTTGCAACTGATATCTTTGAAATCAAGGCTGTAAAAGAAATTGAACCAGCATTGAAGAAGCAGCTGATTATATCGACCATTTTGATGACTTCTGGAATTGCAGTTATTAGCTGGGTTGCACTCCCATCTTCCTTCACCATCTTCAACTTTGGAACTCAGAAAGTTGTGAAGAATTGGTAAGCTTTGTTGGCTTATTCCTTTTGTGGACCTCCTCCCCAATGTGTATGTTCATAGTTTTCTATTGTAGAGTATCCTATACTAGATGTGTACCCTACAAAAGTCGTTTGAATCTCAATGTTGGATGAAGGACATTTTAGGAAGTTGATTTGATTTCTACTTTTCATTGCTGATTGTGCTATTTAGAGAAGACTACTATTTTGGGATAAAAGGAGTAGAATATTTCGTTCTTTGTTTAGTTGTGTTGCTTGCATGATTTAAGGAGGCATTGTGGCATTCTATGTTGTTTCGGATGAGTGTAAATCTATCCACAAAAATTAAGTGATTATTAGCAGACTTCATTGGAAGTTTTTAGAACATCTTGTTTTGAGCACCTGGAATGCTAGTTTCCCTGGTAAACGGTGCTGGGTGGTTTGGTTCATTCAGAATGATTTGTTGTCTTGAAAGCTGTAAGAGGCTTTATTATTTTCACTGAAACATTGGAAAACATTATATCTGAAGAAAGTACTAATTGCTGTATGTTTCTAATTTTATCTATCAAATTAAAGGGCTATACAGTTGCCTTGATTGTCTGGTGTATATTCATAATGATTGCAACAGTATGGGAAGTAACTTTTCAAGTATTTGCCCCAGAAGCTGGTAGCTTAAAAATGGATGAAGAGACTGGGTAGGAAGGAAATAATTTACTTTACAACAAAACTGGGTTTAGAAGATTGCCTTCTAGTTATGGGGGACAAAGAAATAAGAAAGGTGAGATTGGTGGAGCTTATCTACCCACCTGCTCAGCCTTTTAGGCTTGTAGTCTTAAGTACTCTCTTTTCTGTTGTTCCCTTAGAGAAGAAGGGGAGAAATGAAAAAGATTCTCTTCGGTGACCAGAAAGGTATTTGCAAAAGGCATATGCCAAGATTTCAAATTTGAGCCAAACAAAGAGAGTATAGTCCTAGAAATCAATTTTTGCATAAAAAATTAAATGAATTCATTTGATTTTTCTGTGGAACAGAACATAACTGTTTTGGTTGTATAGGATATCTGGGCATCCGAAAGTGTGTAGTTAAAAATTGTCTAAGCATGTAGATTTGTTTTGTGAATGCAGGCACCTGTTCTTATGTGTTGCTGTGGGCTTGTGGGCTGGGCTTGTTATTGGCTTTGTGACCGAGTATTATACTAGCAATGCTTACAGGTATTAGTTTGACTGCATTTTTGAATTCTCCTTTTCTTTTTTGTTTAATGATGTTTTAATTCAATCTTGCTTTACATTATCTGTGCAGCCCTGTACAAGATGTCGCTGATGCCTGCCGGACTGGAGCTGCTACTAATGTCATTTTTGGACTTGCACTGGGATACAAATCTGTCATTATTCCCATATTTGCCATTGCTGTTAGTATTTTTGTTAGCTTCAGCTTTGCTGCTATGTATGGTATTGCGGTGGCTGCCCTTGGAATGCTGAGCACCATAGCTACTGGATTGGCCATTGATGCGTATGGTCCCATCAGTGATAATGCTGGAGGCATTGCTGAGATGGCAGGCATGAGCCACAGAATCCGAGAGCGAACTGATGCTCTTGATGCTGCAGGAAATACTACGGCTGCTATTGGAAAGGTCTGAATTTTTTCTTCTCTCAAACCTTGCCCCCCTCTTTCAATGTGTTTGTGTTTGCAAGTGTACTTATCTTTGTTTTCTTTTCTTTATTTATTTTTTGAGTTTCTTTTTGGTTTCTGGGGAAGGGGTGGAGTTGGGGGTGGGTGCGGAGTTGGGACAGGAGGGTGTGGGATTTTTTGCAAAAGAATGTAAAATATATGGGTTGGTGCATCTGTGAGATAGTAATGTGTTCACCCCTTGATTCTTTCTTTCAAAGGATTGTCCATTATGGTGGGTGGGTGGGTGAACTTTTGCAAAGGGCATGTTAATATACAGATCAGTGCATCTCGTGGAACATTTTGATATACTGACAATTATGACCCTTTCATGGATTTTCAGTGGTACCAAGTTTAAGTGGCTTACTTAACTTGAGAATAGGCAACCTACCTGAGTGCCAATTTTTGCTTTGTCTGTTGTATCGCATGGGAAAAATATAAATTTTATACCAAATAATTTGGGGAAATAAATAAGGTTCTTTTTAGCATGGTCCGGGTTTTTACTTGGTTAAATACATTTATGCTACTTTTGTTTTTTCTGGGGGTGCGGGGGGTTGGGTTGCTTAAACCTCTCAATTGTTATACGTCATTCATCAAAGACACAGTAGTTCCTTGGTCATTCAGATCCAAAACTCTGATGAGATGTTTTATGCTTTTGCTCTAGGGGTTTGCAATTGGTTCTGCTGCTCTTGTGTCCCTGGCCCTTTTTGGTGCTTTTGTGAGTCGTGCGGCAATCTCAACAGTTGATGTCTTGAGTCCAAAAGTATTTATTGGTTTGATTGTGGGAGCAATGCTGCCTTACTGGTTCTCTGCCATGACAATGAAGAGCGTGGGAAGCGCGGCTCTAAAGATGGTTGAGGAAGTGCGCAGGCAATTCAACACCATTCCAGGTCTCATGGAGGGCACTGCCAAGCCAGACTACGCCACCTGTGTTAAGATCTCCACTGATGCTTCTATTAAAGAGATGATCCCTCCTGGTGCACTTGTCATGCTCACACCTCTAATTGTTGGTATCTTTTTTGGTGTGGAAACTCTTTCTGGTGTCCTTGCCGGATCCCTTGTTTCTGGTGTACAGGTAGTTCTCTAACACCATTGGTTTATAAAATCGTTGTATTGTACTTTGCAGTGTTATTGCTGGTATTTGATTTGGTTGAATGGATAATACCTAGAAGCAGCAAAAACCTTTAACATATTTTTCTTGCCCCTCTTTACTTACAGATTGCTATCTCTGCGTCCAACACTGGGGGTGCTTGGGATAATGCCAAGAAGTACATTGAGGTAAGCATTTATTTATATGTCTATTTTTAGAAGTTTCTCTCTCTCTCTCTCTCTCTCTCTCTCTCACACACACACACACACACGCTCAAAGTAGCTGTTGTTCTGAATTTCATCATGGTATAATAGGCTGGTGCTTCAGAGCATGCAAGAAGCCTTGGTCCAAAAGGATCAGATCCACACAAGGCAGCTGTTATTGGTGATACCATTGGGGACCCGCTCAAAGATACATCTGGGCCGTCACTCAACATTCTCATCAAGCTAATGGCCGTTGAGTCACTTGTGTTTGCCCCCTTCTTTGCTACGCATGGTGGCCTGCTCTTCAAGATCTTCTGAGACAAGGGGATAACAAAAACACAGTTGGGGTTGCCTCTCCCTTTTCCCTCTACTAAGATCTCCGTCCACAAGTACAAATTAGTTTCTAGAACTTTTTAACTTTGAAAATGGTATATCCGAAGTGAATGGGCAGAGAGATTTCCTCTTCCACTTTGTAGAGTTTGATGATGACGACCATGATAATGAAGATGATACTAGTGGTCAGTCCCGTGAAGAGGTGGAACTGCTTTTAATCTTCCTTATCCTTAGTAAGAAAGATAATTGCTCATATTCTGTTCAACGCTTTTCTTTTGGGTTATATTTTTCTTTCAAATTCATTCAATAATGTGGTGGATTTTCTTCTTTATTTTTATTGCTGTTAACTCGCATGTGAACAGAGTGGGGCTTGGTTTTAAGTCAATAACTTTGTTATGCATACCGCCCCGGGGGGGGGGGGAGGAAATCTCAAACTGAAATTTTTATGGGGAAAACATATTGAAAACAGTAAAGGACTACCCTATCTAGCGGCCAATGACTTAAATACAAACACCGGAAGCTTGATCGGTGTTAATAGCAGTTGGGACCACCCTTGATAGAAACGCATGCTACAGCGCAGGTCCTGCCTTCCCGGGATCGTCAAAAGTTAAATAATGAATTTTGACAAAAACACAAACAGTTGGCGGGTCTTTATGATTCGTTGAAGCTGGACAACCCCCTGTGGGAAACGCCCGCCGCAGAGCAGGTCCGCATTCGCGGGGTCTTCAAATAAAATAATGAATTTTGGCAGAACACATTCAGTTGGCGGTTCTCTCTGATGATGCGTTGAAGCTGAGAAGAGGAGAGGTACCAACGTGCGGGCTTCCTTAGCCTCGGAAATCTGAAAGCCTCGCCGCTCCCTTTCCCCTCAAGCACGCCAACTACAATGCTCTCTCCCTCCCCTCTGAGCTGCCCTTCCTCTGCTTCGCTTTTGCCGCCACCCAAACCCTCTCTCTGCCCTCTGCACTACTCTCTCTTTTCTCCACCTATCTCTCCTCCCATTTCTCTTCGGCGCTGTAGACCCCTCCGTGTGCGAGCCCTCGACGCTGCCCAGCCTTACGATTATGAATCCAAGATGGCGGCCGCCCACTTCCAGAGCACCCAGCACCTCAAAATCGCCATCCTCGGCTTCGGCAACTTCGGGCAGTTCCTGGCCAAAACTCTGGTCCGTCAAGGCCACACCGTCCTTGCCCACTCTCGCTCCGACCACTCCCACGCTGCCAAGACCCTCGGTGTCTCCTTCTTCAACGACCCCCACGACCTCTGTGAGGAACACCCGGAAGTCATTCTCCTCTGCACCTCCATCATCTCCACCCAACGGGTCCTCTCCTCCTTCCCCCTCCATCGACTCAAGCGTAGCACAATGTTCGTCGACGTCCTTTCTGTCAAAGAATTCCCCAGGGACCTGCTGCTCGATCTTTTGCCCGCGGGTTTTGATTTGATTTGCTCTCATCCAATGTTCGGACCCCTAAGCGCTAGGGACAGCTGGAGCGGGCGTTTCTTTGTCTACGACAAAGTTCGAATTGGTGACGAACAATCTAGAGTTTCACGGTGCGAGAAGCTTCTCAATGTCTTCGCGAGAGAAGGTTGCAAAATGGTGGAGATGAGCTGCGCCGAGCACGACAAGCACGCCGCAGGGTCGCAGTTCATCACCCATACGGTTGGGAGGGTGTTGGATATGCTGAGCTTGGAGTCCTCGCCCATTAATACCAAGGGGTACGAGGCATTGTTGGATTTGGTGGAGAACACGGCTGGGGATAGCTTTGATTTGTACTACGGGTTGTTCTTGTACAACAAGAGCGCGTTGCAGATGTTGGAGAGGTTGGATTTGGCCTTGGAGGCCTTAAGGAATGAGCTCTTTGGCCGTTTGCATCATGCGGTCAGGAAACAACTGTTTGAGAATGAAAAGAAGGCACGGCATTCGCAGGAAAGTTACATCCAGTTGCTCAAGTGGTCACAACCTGGAAAGGGAGCTGCATTGCAATCTTCTTCTTCGTTGGCTGTAAGGTAAAAGTAACAAATCCTTAGATTTGGAAGGTCTCAATCATGGGCTGCTTTGTTCTTGTAGATTTTGTTCCCTGTTTAGATTAGGAGAACAGTTGCGAAGAACGTTTCTTGAGTAACTCTGATCTTTTTTGCGCTGGGAGATATTCTTTCCACTTCGAAACATTAAGTGGATTATGGACCAAAGTGGAGAGAAACTTTATGGATATTGATATTTAGGCTTTAGGCCGTGTTCACCAAGGGTGTAGGTTGTGGTTAAGATTCTGTCTGTTCTATTAGTTTATTTTTGGTGTTCATGGCTGTGATCCGGGATATAAAAATTCTCTGGTGTTGGGGACGAATCATGCTGTAAAGACCAAATTCGTAATGGTTTATTTATCAGTTTTCTTTCTTCTTTTCAGTACTCAGGATATTGCTCGGCCGTATGAAGACAAAGGACATATCTCTGAACAACTTGATGAGAGCTCAAGGCTAAAAGTTGCAATAGTGGGATTTGGAAACTTCGGTCAGTTCCTGGCTAAGACATTTGTACGCCAAGGTCACACAGTTTTGGCCTATTCTAGAACAGACTATTCTGATATAGGTCAAAAATTGGGGGTGTCTTACTTCTCTGATGCCGATGATCTTTGCGAAGAGCATCCTGAAGTGATTGTTCTTTGTACTTCCATTCTGTCTACTGAACAAGTTTTGAGGTCATTGCCATTTCAGAGATTGAAGAGAAGCACTCTGTTTGTTGATGTGCTATCTGTGAAAGAATTTCCAAGAAGTTTGTTTCTTCAAAATTTGCCACCAGATTTTGATGTTCTCTGCACACATCCTATGTTTGGACCTGAGAGTGGTAAAAATGGGTGGAACAGTCTTCCTTTTGTCTATGATAAGGTAAGGGTTGGAAGTGATGAGTCAAGAATATCACGATGCGACCAGTTTCTTGATATTTTTGCACAAGAAGGGTGCCGAATGGTGGAAATGTCTTGTGCAGAACATGATTGGCACGCGGCAGGGTCGCAGTTTATTACCCACACGATGGGGAGGGTTTTGGAAAAGTTGGAGTTGAAGTCCACACCAATTAACACGAAAGGCTATGAGACTTTATTGAATTTGGTAGAGAATACGGCAGGAGATAGCTTTGATCTTTACTATGGCTTGTTCATGTACAATGTTAATGCAATGGAGCAGCTAGAGAGGTTGGACCATTCTCTTGAATCATTGAAGAAGCAGCTCTTTGGACGTTTGCATGGTGTTCTTCAGAGTCAACTGTTCAAGAATGCAGAGAAGTTCCAAGTTTCGTCGGAAAAACACCTGTTGCCAAAACTATCTGAGAGCACTTCTCCGCCAGTGTCTTCCTCAGAGACTCTTAACACCCTAAAGAATTTGAATTAGAATCTTCTGCCTTTTTGGTGAGTGTTACTGGTAGTTCTTGTCATCTATTTATAGCTTTAATTGTTCTTGTGGCCACTTCTTCCATTCTTTTTGAGATTGTTAACTTCTTGAACTTCTTGTTAAATTTTTTAAAAATTGATCAGAAAACATGGGTTAAGTTTGAAACCTATTCTTTGTTAGGTTGAAGTGCTGTGGTTGTGCTACCTCAAATTTGAAACCGGGCCTTTTGTTAGGTTGAAATGCTGTGGTTGTGCTACATTAAGTTGAAATTTGGCCTTTTGTTAGGTTGAAATATTGTGGTTGCGCTACGTTTTCTTACATGTATAAAGTGGCACATATGCTTTTATGAGATTTCATGTTCAATATTCGTATCTTTGTTGTGATATTCAGTGTACCTAGATTTGGTATTGCAGGTGTGATTTGAAGATTTAACATGGTAGGGGCATATAGAGTTGTCAATACCAACCCAGTTTGAGTATTGAATGTGCCAGGATCAAGTATCTTATGCACATATCATCCTGGATGAAATTTTGTTGCTTGATAATGCTGACGTAGAATATTTGGTTCCATTGACCTTTCTTTCTTTTCCATCCTTCTTTATATGTATCTTTAAATGCTATTATTTTTGAGAAAAACTAAAACTAAAATATTATACGTCAAGTTTCATTAGAATTTCAGTATTTTTATGATATCATAAAATGCATTATGTTGGTGTTGATTACATTTGCTGTCATCATGAGCTACTTGTTTTGTGCTGTAGTAGCAACTTGATCTGTTCAGCTAAATGCATGTCAGTGTGTAAAATTATCCATACCGTCTAGCTACATAAATGATTTATTTGATTAATTAAATATGTCAAAGGCAGTAACTCATGTTGCAGTTTTCTTGAAGGTGTGTGAAATACAAAAAGTTTAAGGTCCTAGAAGTTTGAGGCACTACAATTGATGCTCTAGTAAGAAGTGTTCTGATTCAGGTTTGAGGCACACAAGGACCGGGGAGGTCAAATCGAACGATGGTTGGGGCAGCTAGAGATGACATCGTGGCTTGCATTGTCCAGTAGGATATGGTTGTTGACGGAATTGATTGGCCATATACCATCGGGTTACCCCAGTTTTGATAATTGGTTTATTGGAGGATTCTTGGTCATTTCTCCATTTGGATTCTGAATATCTGGAAGGAGCTAGTGTATCATAATATAGTATTGTTATGATGTAATTTAGGAAAGAATGAGACAGTTTAGTTCCCGTCTTCTTTTGAATTCTAGAAATGAAGAAGTTCTTATTTGTTTCGTTGTTTACTTCATCTATTTTTACCAAGTTCGAATGTCTCCACTATTTGAGTTATTCTGCCTAAATTTGTATGGTAGATGTTTTGGTTAATCTAACATACATTAAATGTCTAACTTTCAAGTATGCATTGGATTGAGGGTGTCCTACAGTTCTTTTGTTATTATCCTTCAGGTTTTGAGTGTGAAGATTTTCTGCTTCTATTGCAGCTCTGTTTCTCGAAGAAGGATTTTGAGATGCTTGGCGAACTCGGAGTATATGAACCCTGCTAGGAGGCAGGAGCCTATTAACATGCTTGTTCGGTGTAGGGTTTTAGTTGAAAGAGAAAATAATATTTTTGGCGGCTGAGCTAAATGCAGGTCAGACCAACTCGGAATCACGGAAAGTATCCCTTCTACAGTCTTTTCTTTGAAACACGTAATTTTCTCATTTCGTTTAATGAGATATTTGATTGAGCCACTGAGAACTTTCAATTACTGGATTTCATCTGCTGTATATAGAATAATGGATACTGTTTCCTTTTCCTGAAGTGCAGATAATCCCAGTAGCCCATAATGCAGCTATGTAAAGACAATAGACGACTATTAACTAGAATCAATCAAATTCATATTTCACGACCTGAGCTTTATATATTCATTCTCATCTCTATATTAGGTAAATACTACCCAAACATGGATTGTCTCTTTCTATCTTTCAGTGCCGAAAACTGGTCATGACAAAAAGTATGTTACAATCTCAATAACAAACCATCAGAAGTAGCTTTTCCAGTAACTACTTGCAGTTTTCAGCTTGGAACCTTAAGCGCTTAGGCTTCTCCTTTTTTGATCTTTCCTTAAAAATGAGGTACCCTAACTATTGGAAATACAGAGTAAATTATCAGTGGAAAAAGAGAAACAAAAAAGAAACTGTATGGTCCGGTGGTATCGACTTCTCGGGACCAGAATGAGTATATGATACTTTATTTTTTCACAGATGCTGAAGGATTTGGTTATATTGGTTCAGATCATCTGCAATCAATCTGTAGGCATCATATCCATTAAAATCCTACGGTGCCATATGGATACAGACGACAAGAAATAATGAAAACACATTAAGTTTTTGCTGCATCAATTGGTCGCTTCGTGGAAGATTTCATTAAAGTTTATGAGCAAACATGTTCTCTTGCTTGTTCCATATAGAATACTTTCTAACAGGATCAGCTTGAGTTAGGACAGGGTGAAACATATATGCTACCCTGTGTATTTCATTCTGTTTTGTGTAACTCACTTGGTGAGGTCGTAGGTTAGGGTTAAGTTTATGTTCTGCCCTTTGTAAACTTTTAATGTATGGCTGTTATGCTCAGTTGTGTTATTAATAAAAATGTGACGGGCATTGCCCTTGCCCTCCCACCCCCCCCGCGCGCGCCTCCCAAAACCACCAAACAAAAACCAAAACCAAAAACCAAAAAAGAAAAAAAGGGTCTCTTCCCTTGCTGGGTTGTACTGCACATGGGTGTCACCATAATTTATTATCTTCTGGTATAACTCAGGCCTTGATTTATTGAATAATGCATCAACAGGTTCAATCCCGTTGTGTGATTGTGGAAAACAGAACACTGCCAAAGATATCTTTTCCCCATCTGAGTTCGTCACCCCTGTGTACTGGGCTCTTGAATATTCCGTTACTATTTATCTGTAGGTCATGCAACAGTTAAAGCAAACGATCCTTATGTATGAAACCTCAGTTTTAGGTTTATGGTTTGAATTTTTCCCATAAAATTATTTTCTTGAGGCAGACTCTGTGGTTGAATATTGTGGTCAGAATATAAGTGAACGTGCTGCTTGTGTAGGATTTGCTGCCACTGTTTGGACTCACCTAAAACAATGGGCAATCAAACATGAAAGCTCTCCTAATGTTTCTTCTCATCTGGGAAGCATGATGAATTAGGATACAATTTGCGTAATAAGGGTTACCTCTGCTAGATCACCAACGTTGCTGAGAGATGCCGCAGGAATGATCCGAACTCTAAACCGGGATTTTCTTTCTGGAACCGAAGACTTTCCACTTCTTCGTCATGTAAGAGAACAGTGATTGCTGATCCTTCGGCTTGTGGTTTGAGTTCAAGAACATGATCTGGCCCTGGACATTTAGGATAGTAGTCGAACCTTGCAGCCATTCTTGCACGTTTTCCATATTGGTCCATCAAGCTTTCATCCTCCAGGTTCAGTGACCTCGCCATGGCATCGAGGATTACTTCATTTATCCTTCCTAACTTGCTGGTATAATCAAGCAGAGTATGCCTGTAGTGCGTGTGAGCTATTAAATTAAAATTTCCGACATGCATGCTTCACTGTTCAATCACTTAATGCATTTTGATATACTTTTCTGAAGTTGGAGTTGTTTATTATTATGATGATGATGTTAAATGTGGATGAGCCTGAACCTCCAACGTCCGATTGCGACTTTAATACTTTACCGCAATGAATATCAATATCCATTTATATAATGATAATCTTGTTTAAGTTGCCCCTTTTCGCTGAAGCTTAATGTGTTACCTAAAATCTTATGGGATTACAGTCCAATAGTTGAGCCTTAGCTGGTCTTCTGGATTCAGGTTGAGACATAATCTCAGTCCAATCAAGATCTGTTAGGTTTGGAGTAAATTAGTAAGGGTAATTATGTAACTACCATGTTTATGTTATAGGTAGTTTATAAGGTTTTCCAGTCTTATTCTATTTAGGTCTCCTAGTTCTATTCTATTTGGGTTTCCTTGTTACTTGTATAAAATGAAATACTATGGGGAAACCTAGGTATGAGGTTGAGAGAGATTGAGAGAAAACAGAGGTTTTCTGTAAGCACTGTAAACCCTTCTCATCATAGTGAAGAATTGCTTATTAGGCCGGAGACGTAGGGATTATCCCGAACCTCGTAATTTCTGTGTGTTCTTTACTTGACTAATATTCTCTTTGTGTGTGCGGTGAGATCCTGAGAGTTTCTGTGAGTTTAGATTCACGGGTTTGTTTTCTAACAAATTGGTATCGGAGCCAGGTTCCTAAATTAGGGCCAAGGCTCGTTCTTTGTCAGGCAGTTAGCAGAAGAACGACTGTTTTGGTGTGTATTTAGCACACTGCACACAAGAGGGAAGCTGTCAACAAAGGCTTTATTCAAAGAAGCCTTTTGTCAAACACTTGGTGTGTAACGCACGGAGGGAGAAGCTAAAATTGGCGTTTGAGGTACGGATTTTCTTCTCTAGCCTTCGTTTGTGTGATTTCCGACTTCTTTGTGGCCGGAAAATCGATTGGAGTGCTGTGGGTTATGTTGAACCCGTGAGCCCGAAAAGGGGATTTGCGATTCCTCTTTCGTTTGAGCGTTTTGTGGAGCGATTTTGAGTTCTATAGACTCTTTGGAAGCCAATCTATTGATTGGTGTTCTTGTTTCATCGGAAACCGCTGTGAAACGGCGGTAATCAGAGGAGAAAGGTGGCTGCAGCAGCAAAAACGGGTTCTGTTGACCTGATTTTGACCCAAAGTTGACCCAGTCAAAGTTTGACCTGTTGACCGTTGACCGGATCCGAAGACCCGGCCCAGCCCAGATCCAGACCCGATTCGTCAACCCGGTCCAGCTGTCCGTTGACTGTTGACCAACCGAGGCGTTGACCATTGACCGTTGACTTTGACCAGACAAAATTTTCAAGTGATTTCTGTGCTGATTTTTGCAGTATTTTTCTGTGATTTTTGGGAGATATTTGACTATTTTTGGGCATAATCATAGGGATATTTTGGTAATTTTGCACTTTTAATTCTATTTGAGGGGGAAGTCAAAAGGGAGTTTATTTTGTTGTGATGGATGATATGAATACTTCTGGTAAAGGTATGACCATGTTAAATTCATCTAATTTCCAAACTTGGAAGCCGCGAATGGAAGATTATTGGATTATTAGAGATCTGTATGATGCTGTGGAAGGAGATTCTGCTAGGCCTGAGAAGCTGACTGATAAAGAGTGGGAGAAGTTGAATAAGAAAATTGTCTCTCAAATTAGACAATTTGTTGATGACAGTATTTATCACCATATTGTGCAGGAGACTAAAGCTAGTGAGTTATGGAAAAAGCTTGAGGCTCTCTATGAACGCAAGACTCCTTAGAATAAGGTTTCCCTACTTAAGAGGTTAATTAACTTGAAGTATAAGGTAGGACGGCCGATGACAGAGTTCTTGAGTGAGTTTAAGTCTTTGGTGAATCAATTAGCAACGGTAAAGATTGTTTTAGAAGATGAACTGCAAGCAATGTTATTGTTGAGTAACTTACCTGACAACTGGCAGACATTGGTAGTCACTCTCACAAACTCAGCTCCGGGCGGCGTTCTGAGTATGAAGTCAGTCCATGAAGGTTTGCTTAATGAAGAAACCAGAGTAATTGAGCAAGGAATATCTGGACATACAGAAGTATTGGTTACAAAAAGGAGGGGGAGAAATAGATATGTAGACATAAATAGAGACAGAAGCAAGAGTAGAGGTAGAAGCAAGAGTAGAGCACCAAATTTTGATAGATCACGTGGAGTCTCACGTTCGAGAAAAGATGTCAAGTGCTATCATTGTGGTAAGTCTGGCCATCATAAGAGAGACTGCAGAATACTCAAGGAAGAAGAATCAAGGAATAGAGAAAAGGAAGTTAAAAAAGATACAGTGGCAACTAAATCCGGTATTGGGGATATTATGATCTTTTGTGATTCTCAGATCAACATCTCATGTTAGGTTTCATCTTGGATTGTCGACACAGGTGCCTCTTTTCATGTTACCCCACATGAAAGGTTCTTCACATCTTATTCAGGTGGTGATTTTGGGTGTGTTAGCTTGGGAAATAATGTATATGCAAAGATAGTTGGCATTGGAGATGTAGTCTTGGAGACTAGTGTTGGATGTAAGCTAGTTTTGAAGAATGTTAGACATGTCCCTGAGATTTGTTTCAACTTGATTTCTATTAACATCCTCGATGATGAGGGATATGATAACTACTTTGGTGGCGATAAATGGAAACTTAGTAGAAGTTCTCTTATACTTGCAAAAGGACAGAAGGTCAGTACTCTCTATAAGACTGAAGCTAGTATTCAGAAAGGCAAGGTAAATATGGTGGAAGATAATCACATGGAGCTTTGGCACAAGCGACTTGGACATCTCAGTGAGAAGGGACTTCAACATTTGATAAAGAACAAAATCATATCAGGAGTCAGTGGTGCTGATTTGCAGTTGAAGCCTTGTGATCATTGTTTAGCTGGAAAGCAACGTAGAGTCTCATTTCGGAGAGGACCCCCGTCTAGAAGAAAACATGTTCTTGATTTGATTCATTCAGATGTGTGTATGTTGAAGGTGAAAACTCTTGGTGGCGCTATGTATTTTGTTACCTTCATTGATGATCATTCTAGAAAGGTATGAGCTTATGCACTGAAGACTAAGGATCAGGTTTTAGAGGTCTTCAAACAGTTTCATGCTATGGTTGAGAGAGCAACTGGAAGGAAAATGAAGTGCGTTCGTGCAGATAATGGAGGTGAATACAGAGGGCCGTTTGAAGAATATTGCAAAACTCAGGGTATCAAGCTTGAGAAGACAGTTCCTAAAACTCTAGAGCATAATGGGGTTGCAAAACGGATGAACAGAATTATTGTTGAGAGAATCAAGTGTATGCTTTCACATTCTGGATTATCTCAGTCATTTTGGGGTGAGGCTATGTGTACTGTAGTAGATCTTATTAACTTGTCTCCTTCAGTTCCATTAGAAGGTGATCTACCTGAGAGAGTATGGACTGGCAAGGAGGTTTCTTTCAAGCACTTGAGAGTATTTGGCTGCAAGGTGTTTGTTCACATTCCCAAGGACGAGAGGAACATGCTTGATGATAAAGCTCGAGATTGCATCTTCTTGGGCTATGGACATGATGCTTTTGGATACAGAGTGTGGGATCCAGCTGCAAAGAAATTGATTAGAAGCAGAGATGTTATCTTCTTTGAAGATCAGACTATTGAAGATCTTAAGAAGACTAAAAAGCCAAGAGTTGTTAATGAAAGTCTTAAGGATATAACCCCACCTTCTTCTTCCCCAGTAAGTGGACATGAAGGGGGAACTACACAGGAAGAGCCACTTGAGGATGTAGCAAGTGAAGAAGTTCTTGAAACTCCAGTTGTTGAAGAATCTGAAGGACATGTTGATAATCATTCAGTTGAGTCATCAACCCAGCCCCCAGTGAGAAGATCTAGTAGAGAGCGTCAAACTTCGATGAAATATCCACCACATGAGTACTTGATGCTAATTGATGGGGGAGAACCACGATGCTATGAGGAAGCTAATGAATGTGAGCACAAGAAAGAGTGGAAGAAAGCTATGTGAGAGGAGATGAATTCCTTGCGGGAAAACCACACTTATGATCTTGTGACATTGCCTAAGGGTAGGAGAGCACTTAAAAATAAGTAGGCGCGGTTAGTTGTGAAGGGTTATGGTCAGAAGAGAGGTATTGATTTTGGGGAGATTTTCTCTCCTGTGGTGAGGATGTCTTTAATCAGAGTTATTCTTGGTTTGGCTGCTAGACTGAACTTGGAGGTAGAACAACTTGATGTGAAGACTGCGTTCCTTCATGGAGACTTGGAGGAAGAGATTTATATGGAGCAACCTGAGGGCTTCATAGAGAAAGGCAAGGAGAATCTTGTATGTCGACTGAAGAAAAGCTTGTATGGTCTAAAACAAGCACCTCGTCAATGGTACAAGAAGTTTGAGTCATCCATGTTACAACACGGTTATAATAAGACCAGCTCAGATCATTGTGTGTTTGTGAAGCACTTTCCAAGTGGTGATTTTGTCATCCTACTCTTATATGTTGATGATATGTTGATTGTTGGCCAGGACCTTAAGAAGATTACTGAGCTGAAGAAGGATTTAGGCAAGTCTTTCGCAATGAAAGATTTGGGACTGGTAAAGCGAATCCTTGGTATGGAAGTTAAACGTGACAGAGAACATGGAAAGTTATGGCTATCTCAAGAGAAGTATATAGAGAAAATACTTCAGAGATTTGACATGGACAAGGCAAAAGCAGAAAGTACTCCATTTGCAAGTCATTTCAAGCTGAGTAAGGAGCAAAAGCCTGAAAGTAAGAGTGATGTTGAATATATGAAGAAAACACCTTACGCATCTGCGGTTGGTAGCTTGATGTATGCTGCAGTAAGCACAAGACCAAATATTGCTCATGCAGTTGGAGTAGTTAGTCGTTTTCTTTCAGATCCTAGTAAAATGCATTGGGAAGCTATGAAGTGGATACTCATGTACCTTAAAGGAACTCCTAAGTTGTGTTTGTGTTTTGGTAATGATGAGCCTATATTGGTTGGATACACAGATGCAAATATGACTAGTGACCATGATGGGAGGAGATCTACAATAGGGTACATGCTCACCTTCACAGGGGGAGCAGTTTCATGGCAGTCTAGGTTACAGGATTGTGTTGCTTTGTCTACAACAGAAGCAGAGTATATAGCAATCACTGAGGGTGGAATCACTGCGGTTGGTAGCTTGATGTATGCTGCAGTAAGCACAAGACCAAATATTGCTCATGCAGTTGGAGTAGTTAGTCGTTTTCTTTCAGATCCTAGTAAAATGCATTGGGAAGCTATGAAGTGGATACTCATGTACCTTAAAGGAACTCCTAAGTTGTGTTTGTGTTTTGGTAATGATGAGCCTATATTGGTTGGATACACAGATGCAAATATGACTAGTGACCATGATGGGAGGAGATCTACAATAGGGTACATGCTCACCTTCACAGGGGGAGCAGTTTCATGGCAGTCTAGGTTACAGGATTGTGTTGCTTTGTCTACAACAGAAGCAGAGTATATAGCAATCACTGAGGGTGGAAAGGAAGTTGTTTCTTCAAGAACTTGGTATAAAACAAGGGATGATTATCCTTTATAGCGACAACCAAAGCTCTATCCGCCTCAGTAAGAACACATCATCTCATTCAAGGTTTAAGCACATTGATGTCAGATATCATTGGATTAGAGATGTATTAGAATCCAAACAGTTAGATCTTGTGAAGATTCACACTGATGATAATGGAGCAGATATGTTGACGAAGCCGCTAACAAGAGACAAGCTAGAGACTTGTCAGCGGGTTGCTGGAATGGACTCCAAGTAGAGTCAAGTCTAGGGAGCAATATTCTTTCTCTTATGATGTAGGGATGTTGCACTAATGTTACTCCAAAAGGGGGAAATTGTTAGGTTTGAAGTAAATTAGTAAGGGTAATTATGTAACTACTATGTTTATGTTGTGGGTAATTTATAAGATTTCCCAGTCTTATTCTATTTAGGTCTCCTAGTCCTATTCTATTTGGGTTTCCTTGTTACTTGTATAAAAGGAAACACTATGGGGAAACCTAGGTATGAGGTTGAGAGAGATTGAGAGAAAACAAAGGTTTTCTGTAAGCACTGTTAGCCCTCCTCATCATAGTGAAGAATTGCTCCTTAGGCCGGGGACGTAAGAATTATCCCGAACCTTGTAATTTCTGTGTGTTCTTTACTTGACTAATATTCTATTTGTGTGTGCGGTGAGATCCTGAGAGTTTCCGTGAGTTTAGATTCACGGGTTTGTTTTCTAACAAGATCTGCGTTGAGAAAATCATGTCATTTCCATGCCCTTCAATGCTATCAACTTCTCTGGAGTATTGAGCACTTTCGCTTCGCTCCATTGGAAGTGCAAAAATTTGTCTAGCAATGAATGTGTGACACCGTGGCTTATTGTATGAAACACCTTGCACGATCAAGACTGATACGGGATAGAGTTGTGCATACAGGTAAGGATAATCTCTAACACCAACTATCAGCAACATAGGCTCGACTCTTTGAATCCAGTGTCTATGCACGCCAGAGGCAACTTTCAGAGCTCGAAAGCTGCCTGGATTGTGTTAACTACATTTTTGAACCAAGTTTTTCGAGCTACGTATATAACACTAGTCTTGTTCTTGGTTTTGAATGTATCATTACTATTCTGGAGTTTGAATTAACTCGCTTTAGATCTCTGGTTTTACGATTCAAGTTATAGCGGAAAAATCAAATGTTTACGATGGTTTCCAAGTATAGGAATCAGACCTGAAAGCAGCCCCGTGAGGTCAGAGCTGATAGAAGTTTCTCCACTTCTTCCCTGCTAGTTGACAAATTCGTAAGCAAAGCAATGTAGGAAGAACCAAAAAGAAAATGGCTTGTTCAGTGATATGGGCATCTGAAAACCAGAATGAGTACGTGTCTTCCTTCATCTTTTCCATAGATGCTCAAACCTTTGGTTATTGCTACAAATCAACTACAATCAAACTGTAGGCGTCATGTGTATTTAAATCGTGCGGAATCATTCGGGTATAGTCAACGATCAACGACAACACAAATCAAATTTTCGCCGCATCAATTGGTCTCTTCCCTTGCTGGTAGTACTGGAAGTAGATATCAACATAATTTTTCACCTTCTTGTACAATCTTGGCCTTGACTCACTCACTAACGCATCAACGGGTTCGATCTCTTTCTCTGATTCTGGAATACAAAACACTGCCAAAGAAATCCTCTTCCTTTCTGAGTTTGTCACCACTCTGTGTACTGGGCTCTTGAATATTCCGTTACTCATTATCTATATGTCAGACAGAAACAGTCAAACAGGTAAATCATTGTAGTGAAATCTCTTTTTCAGGTTTATGGTGAGAATTTTTCTAGCAGAATTTGTTTCTTGAGGCAGAATCTGTAGTTGAATATTGCAAATTCAACAATGACTCATCATAACTGAAAATGATGAATAAGACAATTCTGAGTAATAATGGTTACCTCTGCTTGATCACCAACATTAACGAGAAGGGCTTCAGGAATGATTGGGACTCTAAACCACTGATTGTCTTTCTGGAGCTGTAGGCCTTCCACTTCTTTGTCTTGCAAGAGAATAGTGATTGCTGATGCATCAGCATGTGGTTTGACACCAAGAACAAGATCTGGCCTTGGACATTTAGGATAGTAGTTGAATCTAGCAGTCACTAATGCTCTATTTCCATATTGGTCCAAAAAGCATTCATCCTCTAAGTTCAGTGACCTTGCCATGGCCTTCAGGATTGCTTCTGTTATCATTTCCAGCTTGATGGTGTAATGATTAAGCACATCCCTGTAGTGTTTGTGAACAATGAAATTAGATCATTTGACATGCATGCAAGCTGTGTTTGAGAGTATCCTATTAATTTGGTTTCAGAAACTTAAATGTGTTTACCTAAAAGCTTCCGGAATTTCAGGCCAAAACTGGAGCCTTCGCTGGTCTTCTGGGTTCAGCGTAAGATACAATCTATCAGTCCAATCAAGGGTCTGTTGCGCTGAAAGGATCATGTCATTTCCATACCCTTCAATGCTATCAGCTTCTCTGGAGTATTTTCGCTTCGCCGCCATTGGAAGCGCAAAAAATTGTCTCGCGACTTCACGAATTTTATCTAGGAATGAAAGTGATACACCGTGGTTTATTATCTGAAACAACTTACACAATCATTAGCCGGCTTGGACAACGCTTTTACATGAACATAATTACATTCATGTAAGGAAAAATACATATATCAGCAACTTCCCCTGAAAATCAAGAACGACGTAAACTATTGTGGGCGTAAAAGTCAACGTCCCATTGAGTCTCTGAATCCAGTGAAAAAAGAAAAAAAAAAATTATGTAAAGTATATCAAGAATATGACCTGAAAGCAGCCCCAAGAGCTGAGTCCTGATCGAAGTTTCTCCAGCTCCTCCCTGCCAGTTGACAAAGATGTAAGCAAAGCAAGATCGACGACCGGAATTTCCCCCATCGGAACATCTAAGACTCCACGGTCGCCATCCTTATGAATAAAGCTTTTGGGAAGTTCTTCGCCACTGATGACCAGCTCTTGGACAGTCCTCTGCAGGAACCCTTTCTGAGCTTGGGCGTCTGATTCGGCCATGTTACTAGGAGAGAGCGGGGAGGCTAGTCTTAGCCGAGCTTGGGCGTTGAAGAAATATAAGAGCAGGGTCCTGGATTAACACGTGCCGGAGGTAATCTTCATAGCACTTCTTTTTTATCTGTTTTCAGGGTTTTTTTTTTGCCCTTTTCTTTTTAAAGAAAAAACTAAAACAAAGGAAAGCTTTTCTTCATTCAAAACAAGACTCGAGGTTTTCAGGGATTGCGGTCTCATTATTTTAATTTATAATTTCGATAATTACTAGGTGAGTATAATATGTCCAAATCCATTAGCCTGTGAAAATATTGCCTCACGGAGGTGGGTGATTTAGAGGATTTTATTAGGGAAAGGGGAGGCTCAAATCTGGCCTCTTGTATAGTAAAGTTATGCCATTGAAGTACAAGGGCTCTGATCGAATATTGATTTTAGGTAGAACAAATATTATATTTTTTTCCTTGAAATATTATTTGTTCCCAATAATTCTATTTAATTTATTTGCGCCAAATTATAGAAACTTTGTTTCCTGATATGTAATGGTGCTTAGGGAGTTTCGATTTTAATTGTGTCATATATAAAAAGCAAACTAAAATACCCTGTTACACGAGGAACCCTCCTTGGGATAAATTTATTAGTAAATGATTATATCTAATATTTGAAATACATTCTGACACAGTGGTAGGGGATTACACACTAAGGTAGATTCAAAGAGTCACAGTTTTTTGAAGTATATAAACAAGCATTGTTGTCGATAACAACATATAATATAAAATTGTGTGGGGAAACACCGGAGTTGCAATTAGAAAGTTGACCAAAAAAAAAAAAAAAAACACCATTTCCAAACATGCATTATGCTCAAAGGTCGCCCCAAGATCTCGTGTTTTCCTTCTAGACATTGTTGCTTTGGCTCATACTGTTTCAGATGAACCGCTTCTAAGTACATCAATGGCCTCCGTCCTGCCATTAATATTGAAGTGTCAACATCATTTTCAAACTTTTAAACTCACACTAGACTTTTAAACTACCTATACTTAATACTTTTTCCTTCCAATCCTCTTCCTCTCATAGGTCGTCACTATACAATGCACTGGCCCTTGAATTTTCCATCATCTATGTATTTTCCATCATCGGTTAAATGTCTGCCATAATACTAGCTTTGAAATAAATTTGTTTATGGTGTAAGCCAGAATCTATAGCTGTTATCCACTAAGTTAAAGGAGGGGTCGCCAAAAGTGAGCTTCGGTGTGTTGAAGGTGACTTTCCTCAAATAGCATCAGCCATTAGATCCGGTTACAAAAAGCAATCTTCGTATCATCTAAATTGCGGACTTGCTGAAGATGAGAAAACTCATTGGCTATTTCCAAAACTTGATAACCAACATTAATAAGCAAATGTTAATAGGTTGGTAGTCTTATAGTTGATTACTAATCATTTGGTACTTAAGTCCAAGGTTTAACCCCATGCTCTCAAAAAAAAAAAAAAAGGAAAAAAAAAATGGAGCCTAAAAATGCTTGGAACATTAATTTCCCTAAGGGATTAGGAGATCTCCCACATATGTCTGGCAAAGCTGTTGATTGCTGGTATATTGCATGTGTTTAAGGCCAAACACAAAATTAGTACTTGGACATGGAGGAAAGAAATTGAACCGAGCCCACATTGACTGTCGTTTTCTCTACAAGCCTCGAAAGCGGTTAGCCTCCTAGTTTAGTCACCTTGCCAAGGCTTCGGCGGTTCACTAAGTTCACTAGATTTGCTCTTTCTTAGTAGTTTCACCATCTCTTCATTAATTTATGGACTTCAGTTTAACCAATATCCATAAAATTCTCTACCTAAGGATTTATTGTTATAGTCACTTTGGCTAAATATTTCAACAACTAAGACTTAGAACTTTTACTATGTTGAGCATGGCCTAAGAAAATAAAGTAAGTTCTTTTTTTTCCCCAACAATTCTTGATTTTGCTTCAATAAATTGATAGAGGCCTTATTGTTTTGGACTAAGAGTACGGGCTAATGGGCTGGCCAAATGAGTATGAGTCAAACTTTTATGTGCTAGATTGGCAATACAGGCTAATGGATTAGGCTGTGTGAGTATGAGTCCAACCTACTTGGTTTCCTTTGATGTTGGGTTATCCATTTGGGTGGTGCCCATCATTGTTTCCTTTTATGTTCTTTGTATTTGAATTTACTTGATTGCAAGTGTGACTTTTAAGAAAGAGAATGTTATTCATCTATTACAATTGTAATGTTTTGATATTCAATAAGGATTACTATTATAATTCATTTCTTATCATTGTAACGTTAGTCTTAATTGGGATATCTTTGGTTTAGAATTTTAAGTAACATTTGTTAGAAAAACGTGTGTTTTGTTGTGACAAATTGTTGGCTACATATAATATTTGTATAAATATTTTTCATATGATTATGTACAATATTGAACATTGAGAAAGTAAAAGGTGTGCAAATTATAATATCAATAAATGATATTATAAAGTAGCCGAGTTCCTACATTCCTTCACAAATTAACTTCATACAACGCCTTGAGAAATATTTTGTATGGAAAAATAGCCAAAGGAATGTTTGATTATTTGAAGAAAAATGATACTTGGATTTATGTACTTGTAGGTACATGTGAATCAAAAATCATACTATGAAGGCCAAAATCAAAATCATAATACTTGGTTTTACTTAGCTTGTAGCAGACCCAAGCAAAGCTATTTACTTAACTGGTTTAAGCTCAAGTGAGGATTTTTATAAATTGGATCAAGTCCATGGGAAAAAGCCCACAAGCTAAGCCTACAAGCTCAGCCTACAAGACTCAGCCTGCTTGATGTCTTAATTCGAAGCATGCAAGATTGTTTCACTTAAGAGAAATTCTTTTAAGCGATCACGAGGAGAAGAGCCCTAACCCTAGCACTGAGCTACTTTCTCGCCTCTCTTTGGCACCGATTCTCCAACGGGAAGAAATATGAAGTGATAGTGTTGTCAGAATAGCTATTAAGATCATTAATCACCATTTACACTGTTGTTTGATGGAGCTTTTATCAAGTCTCAATAGAAAAATTGCAACGAGCATTTCAGGTTTGAATAAAAACCCTAGAAAGCTAGTATGCTTTATATATTTTATAAAGAGATGTTCTTGGTAGTTCTTTAAAAAGGTTGTTGGACGAGATTTTGTTGAGAAATTAAGAATACATTGAAGCTTGTGAAAGATCATACTCTTAGAACATTCTTCATCGATTTGAAAAGGAAGTTTGAATCTTCAGTGATATTCTTACACATTAATATTCTTGTGAATATTCACTATTAGATTAAGTTGTTTATGTGCCAATTGAACTCTAATTATTATTTGCACATAAACTCCTTTGTAAATATGAAATCCTAACTTTGTGATAATTGGGGGTTTTGTGATTAGAGCTTGAATTGAGTTTGTATATCTTCAATTAGCTCTCTGATAAACAATACTCCTCACAAATCTTACATATTTGAGGACTTGCTAATGTACTAAGGTTGGTTCAACCTTATCATTGTAACCATGGACCATTTAAGTCCTTGAGGAGTTGGAAAGTGTAGGAGAGGGTTTCTTCCTAACTTTGAAGTAAAGAGGACTTTAACTGGTTGTGTTAAAGGAGAAGAGGGTGGAAGTAGATGACAAGGGCCGAATCACTTTGTAAACTTATGTGTATCCCTCTTTATGTCTATTTACTTTGTTGTTTGATTTTGATATCCTTGAAGCTTAGCTTAAGTGCATGAAAAGTAATTGAATCCACAAATAGGAAAAGAAACCCAAATAACCAATTCAACCCCCCCCCCCCCCCCCCTTCTTGGTTAGCCATTAAACCTAACAATTGGCATTGAGATCTAGGTTCTTTGATTTTTTAAAGGCTTAACATCCTAGAGTAGATCAATTTAAATGGTTATAGAGAAAGGAGTAGCTGTCATGGGGTATGATAAATCACCATTGTTTGATGGGATTAATTATAGACATTGAAAGTAGTTAATGCAAGTTTTTATTATTGATCAAGATCTTAAAGCTTGGTAAATAATCAGAAAGGGTACTGCATTACCCGAAACTGATGAATGGAGTAAAAATGAAGTAAAAAAGCATGTTTTTTTTTACCACCACACAAAGAAAATATTTTGTTGTGAATGACCAAGATATTGAGGAATTGTCCATACGTAAAATCATAATTATTGACATGGGCCTTTTCCACATAAAAAGGGAATCTTTTGTTACAATCGAAGTAGAAGTGATGTGGATTATTTAAGAATCGAAGTCGATTTGCTTTATAAAAAGAAGATATCAATGAACTTCTATGAAATGGTTTCACAGGATTCGGCCAATTGTCTTGGTCATGGGATATCATTGAGAAATAGGAATCAATCATGGGGATAAATGCTAAGGCTATGAATATGATTTATAGTGGGTTGAAAGCTTATGAATTCAACAAAGTATCATCTTGCCTTACCAGTAAAGAGATATGGGATAAACTATAAGTCATCTATGAAAGTACTAAGAAGGTAAAGTCATCTAAAGTTACCATGCTTACTTATGATTATGAATTGTTTTCTATGCATGATTATGAAACTGTTAGTGATATGTTTGGTAGATTTACCGAAATAGTTTTTAAACTTAAGTTGCTAGGAAAGACCTACACAAATGAGGAAACGGTTAGGAAAATATTAGTGTCCTTACCCAAGAGTTGGGATCCCAAGAAGATGGCCATAGAGGAAGCTCATGATCTAGATAGCTTGACCTTAGATGATCTATTAGGATCATTAAAGACTCATGAAATGCAATTAGTAAGAAGAGTAAGAGAAAAAAAGAATATGAAGTCACTTGCTCTAAAGGTAGAAGTAGAAAAGAATGAAGAGATAGAGTCCAAGAGTGATGAGGTTGCTCCAATAGTAAAAAGGTTTAGAAAGTTCCTAAAAAAGGGTCTAGGTAAGAATGTGGAACAACCTAGGGAGAAAGAAACATATGATTCTAGGGATAACTTGTGTTTTGAGTGTAGAAAACCTTGACATATTAAGGCTGATTGTCCTCTACTTAAAAAGAAGAACAAAAAAGGTAAAAAAAAAAAAGGCAATGATTACTACTTGGGATGACCAAAGCTTTTCATTAGAAGAGGAAGAACAAGAAGAAGTTGCTTATCTTTGCTTAACTGTAAAAGCAATCTCAGAAGAAGAACTTGAGGTTAGTGATTCTGAACCAAAAGCTAATCTAAATGGTGACATAAAAGCTTCCTTCTTTGATTTGGTTGAATATGCAAAAAAATAAAAGATAAATACAGAAAATTGAAAGTTAAATATATTTTTGAAAAGGCTGAATTTGTGATTGATAAATATGTTGTAGTATCATTTGCACTGTGTAAACATGCAAGTCTTGATGCATCTGAGAATATGTCTATGAAATCTTATACATGCTTTATAATTGATACGTGTTTTGTTTTTGAATGTAAGCACACTGATATTGTAGGAAATGATTGCATGAACAGAGATTTAAAAAGTCTTAACATGAGGATATGTGAATTGGAAAAAGAAAAATTAAACATACAAATTTAGTTAGATAATACCACATTGTTGTTAAATAGATTTACAAAAGGGAGTAGCATGCTAGGTAAGATGTTACAATCGCAAAGAGGAATTTATGATAAAGTTGGTATAAGATATAATTCATGTAAGAACTCAAAGTCTTTTACAAATTTTTTTGATAAAAAAAACTGTACATTTTCGTTGCATCATAAATGTTCTTATTGCAATTATATTGGTCATTTGTTTGATACATGTCCGATTGGACTTAAGAAGTCATACAAGGTTAAAAATGTTTGGATGCCTAAAGGTGTCAATAGTTTAGAGACAACTAACACCCATGGACCTAAAGAAAAAAAGGTACCAAACACTTTAATAAATATTTTTGTTTCTACATGCCTTGAGTGTGAACATAGACAACAAGAAATGCAAAGAGTTGTAGATTTTGGACAATGGTTGTTCCTGACACATGATTGGGATGACAGAGCTCTTCTTAACACTTAAGTTGAGGTCTAAAGGCACCATGTCTTTTGGAGATAACTCCAAAGGAAGAATCAAGGGTATAGGCACAATAGGTAACCTAAAAACCCTTCTTATATTTGATGTGTTGTATGTTGATGAGTTGAAGTTTAACTTGCTAAGCACAAGTCAATTGTGTGATAATGATTTCAAAGTCAGATTTGGAAAAGAACTTTGTCTTGTTGAAAATGTTGAAAACAATGAGAGAATTGTTGGAAAAGGAAAAAATAATATTTATGTGCTTGATCTTAGTAAATTAACAAATGAACAAACATACTTGATTGTGAATCACAATGTTGATGCTTGGTTGCGGCATAGAAAGCTTGGACATGCTAGTTTAGGGTTGATAGAAAAACTATTCAAGAATAGTTTAGTTAAAGGATTACCTGAACTAAATTTTGATAAAAAAAAATTGTGTGATGCATGTGCAAAGGGTAAACATACCCAAAGTAGCTTTAAACCAAAGAAAATGGTGTCTACTTCAAGACCTCTAGATATGATCCATATGGATCTGTTTAGTCCTTTGAGAACGGCTACCATAAATGGTAAGTATTATGCCTTAGTCATAGTAGATGACTATATAAGATATACATGGGTATATCTACTTCATAGGAAAGATGAAACATTTGAGAAATTTGTTGATTTCTCTAAAATTATTCAAAATGAAAAAGATCTCACTATCATTAAGATTAGGACAGATCATGGTGGTGAATTTGACAATCACCTATTTGAGAAATTCCACTCTAAGAATGGTATTTCTCATAATTTTTCAGCACCTAGAACACCATAATAAAATGGTGTTGTAGAAAGAAAAAATAGGACACTTCAAGAGATGGCTAGGACTATGATATGTGAGTATAACCTTCCTAAACATTTTTGGGGAGAAGCTGTAAGTATAGCTTGTTATATTTCAAATTGAGCATTTTAAAGACCAATCTTGAAAAAGACTCTATTTGAACTATTCTTTGGTAGGAAACCTAACATTTCATACTTTCATGTGTTGAGAAGTAAATGCTTTATATTAAACCATGGTAAAGAGTCACTTGGTAAGTTAGATTCCAAAAGTGATGAGGCCATATTTCTTGGTTGCTCTCATACTAGTAAGGCATATAGAGTTTTCAATAAGAAAACTCTAGTGGTAGAAGAATCTATTCATGTACAATTTGAAGATGATTCTGATTTGGGTTCAAATGAACAAGGATGTAATGAAAGAAGTGTACCTAGAGTTTAGGGGGAGTTAGATACAAGAGACTTTTCCTTCTTTAGAGTGAGAAGTAAGGTAGATCAACAACATATCTTGGGAGATATCACAAATAAAGTCATCACAAGATTTAGATATCATAACACATGTGAACATTATGCTTTCTTGTCTCAAGTAGAGCTAAAGAAAGTAGATGAGGCTCTTGAAGATGAAAACTGGTTTCTTGCTATGCAAGAAGAACTAAATTAGTTTGAAAGAAGTAAAGTCTAGAAACTAGTTCCTAGACCACACGATCACCTGGTAATTGGTACAAAATGGGTGTATAGAAATAAACTAGATGAAAATGGAATTATAACTAGAAATAAGGCTAGATTAGTTGCACAAGTATATAGTCAAGAAGAAAGGATTGACTATGATGAAACCTTTGCACCAGTGGCTAGATTAGAAGCAACCCAAATGTTGCTTGCCTTTGTTTGTTGTATGAATTTTACTCTTTTTCAAATGGATGTAAATAGTGCATTTTTGAATGGTATTATAAAACAAGAAGTATATGTTGAGTAACCACCTAGTAGATTTGAAGATCCAACTTGTCCAAATCATGTGTTTAAGCTTTCCAAAGCTTTATATGGACTTAAACAAGCCTTACAGGCTTGTTATGATAAGTTAAGTACTTTCCTACTTAATACTAGATTTAGAAAAGGTAAAGTAGACAACACCTTGTTCATTAAATCAAAAGGAAAAGATACTTTGATTGTTCAAATATATGTTGATGACATTGTGTTTGGTTCCACAAATTCTGCTATGTGTGAACAATTTGCTGATTCTATGCAACATGAATTTGAGATGAGTTTGATGGGTGAAATAACATACTTTCTAGGATTGCAAATCAAACAAACTAGTAAAGAAATCTTTATAAGTCAAACTAAATATACAAATGAACTGCTTAAGAAATACAAAATGCATGATGCTAAACTAATAAACACTTCTATGAGCACATCCACATCTTTATCACATGATGAACACATGGTTACTGTAGATTCAAAACTCTAGAGAAGAATGATTGGTTCTTTGATATACTTGACTGCTTCTCAGCCTAATATCATGTTTAGTGTGTATTTATATGTTAGATATCAATATGATTTGAAAGAACAACACTTAACTACTGTTAAGAGAATATTTAGATACTTAAAAGAAATGGTCAATCTAGGAATTTGGTATTCTAGAGAAACAACTCTTGACCTACATGCTTTTAGTAATTCCGATTATGCTGGTTGAAAAATAGATAAGAAGAGCACAAGTGGTGCGTGCCACTTTCTTGAGAACATGCTTGTTTCTTGGTATTCTAAGAAGCAAAATAGTGTAGCATTATCCTCTATTGAGGCTGAATATATTGCTGCTACTAGCTGTTGTGCTCAAATTCTATGGATGAAACAACAATTAGAAGACTATGACATTAGTTCTTCAAATGTTCTATTAAAATGTGATAACACTAGTGCTATAAATTTAACAAAGAACCCTATGTAACATTCTAAAACCAAGCATATTGACATTTGACATCATTTTATTAAAGATCATGTGCAGAAAGATGACATTACACTTGAGTTTGTGCATACTGATCAACAATTGGTTGATATTTTCACCAAGCCATTGGATAAAGAAAGATTTTATACTTTCCGAAGAGAGCTTGGCATGTTGTTACTTGTATATATTTCTTGAATATGTTTTGTTTTGCTATACTATATCCTTTTATTTTTCCAACCGAGCATTTACTTTGAGGGGGAGCAATGTGCACCCAAATCTACTGATTAGGTTAGTAATCTGCACTCATTCTTAGCTTTTCTTCTTGCTGCTTATCACTTTACTTTTATCGTATATATTATTTTTGCTTATGACAAAAAGGGGGAGAAAGAGAGCATTTAGCACATGAATGAATGTTCCGTTTCTAACTTATAGTATAAAAAGTGGGGTAACTCTCCAACATCTTTAATGTATGTTTCTTGTATGATGTTTGGAACCTTCATGATGGTTGCCATGATGAATGAAAAACATATTATTGGCTGTGTCATATACATCGGTTGTATAGTTGAACATGAACATGCCATATCTAGAACGCAAATCATGATCATTCGGTTGATGACATGTGCTATTATATGCTCAAACTTTGTAAATTTTGTCATCATAAAAAGAGGGAGATTGTTAGAAAAAGGTGTGTTTTGTTGTGACAAATTGTTGGTTGCATATAATATTTGTATAGATATTTTTCATATGATTATGTGCAATATTGAACATTGAGAAAGTAAAAGGTGTGCAAATTATAATATTAATAAATGATATTATAAAGTAGCCAAGTTCCTACATTCCTTCACAAATTAACTTCATACAATGCCTTGAGAAATATTTTATATGGAAAAATAGTTAAAGGAATATTTGATTATTTGAAGAAAAATGATACTTGGATTTATGTACTTGTAGGTACATGTGAATCAAGAATCATACTATGAAGGCCAAAATCAAAGTCATAATACTTGGTTTTACTTAGCTTGAAGCAAACCCAAGCAAGACTATTTACTTAGCTAGTTCAAGCTCAAGTGAGGATCTTTATAAGTTGGATCAAGTCCATGGGAAGAAACCCACAAGCTCAGCCTACAAGACTTAGCCTGCCTGATGTCTTAATCCGAAGCATGCGATGCTATTTCACTTGAGCGATCGTGAGGAGAAGAGCCCTAACCTTATCATTGAGCTATTCTCTCACCTTTCTTTGTCACTGATTCTCCAACCGGAAGAAATCTAAAGTGATGGTGTTGTCAAAACGACTATGAAGATCATTAATCACCATTTGTACTGTTGTTTAATGGAGCTTCTATCAAGTCCCAATGGAAAAATTGCAACAGGCATCTCAGGTTTGAATAGAAATTGTAGAAAGCTAGTATGCTTTATATCTTATATAAAGAGATGTTCTTGGTAGTTCTTTAAAAAGGTTGGCAGACAAGATTTTGTTGAGAAATTGAGAATACATTGACACTTGTGAAAAATCATACACTCACGACATTCTTCATCAATATGAAAAGGAAGTTTTAATCTTCAGTGATATTCTTACACATTAATATTCTTATGAATATTCATTGTTAGATTAAGTTGTTTATGTGCTAATTAAACTATGATTTTTATTTGTACATAATCTCCTTTGTAAATCCAAAGCCTTAACTTGTGATAATTGGGGGTTTCGTGATTAGAGCTTGAATTAAGTTTGTATATCTTCAATTAGATCTCTGATAAACAATATTCCTCACAAATCTTACATATTTAAGGACTTGCTAATGTACTAAGGTTGGTTCAACCTTATCATTGACCATTTAAGTCCTTGAGGAGGAATTGGAAAATGTAAGAAAGGGTTTTCTCTTAGCTTTGAAGTAAAGAGGACTTCAACTGGTTGTGTTGAAGGAGAAGAGGGTGAAAGTAGGTTGTTATGACAAAATTTATTTGTGAATTATTTATTGAAAAATGTTTTTCATTTGTGCAAAAGAAAATCATAGGAAGTAAAAGGTGTACAAATTATAATATCAACTAATGATATTATAAAGTAGTTGGGTTTCTATATTTATTTATAAAACATCTTTATGATGTGACCTTGAGAAATATTTTGCATGAAGTAATGTTTTTGTTTGCATAAATAAGTAATGATAGAATATATTTGAATATATTCAAAGATAAATGATACTTGCACTTATATATTTGTAGGTACATATTAAAAAGGGGGCAAAGATCATATTACAAAGTGATCATATAAGGTTAGACTGAGCTGTGTAAATTCATTGGACCAAGCTTCACTGGCCCAAGCTACACTGGTCTGCTTGCCGGAAGTTGCATTAGATCGAGCTACACCGGACCGAGCTAGAGTATTTTGTTGGACCGAGCTTCATTGGACTAAGCTATATTGGCCCAAGCTGTATTGATTTATTGATCGCAAGCTAGAGTATTTTGTTGGACCGAGTTGCACTTGCTTGAGCCCATCTGATGAGTCAAAGTGAAACGCAGCCGCTTCACTTAATGTTAAGAGCCCAAGTCTCCTAATCGAACAAACACTTCGAGAAGCCCTAGCTCTTCTTGCGGACTCATTCTCTCGTCTTTGTCTCTGTCGCCGATGCTCCAACGGGAAGAATCTTGAGGTGATCAATATGTCAAAATGGGTATTTCTTGCATTAATCATCTTTTCAACTGTTGAATGATGGAAATCACATCATTTATCAACAGGAAGTTCTCAACGGGCAGTTCAAGTTTGAACTGAAACCTTAGAATGCTTGAAGTTGTTAAATCTTCTACAATAGGGTATTCTTTGAGAATCTTTGAAGCTTCTGCACATAATACATTTGAGAAGAATCGTATACATACTAAAATCATGCAAGAAATCACAATACCGACTGATTACTTCATCGAATCGTGAAGCTACTTTGTTTCTTCGGTGATATTCCTTCAAATCAATATTCTTATGAATAGTCACTATTAGATTGAGTTATTTATGTGCTGATTGAGTCTTGATTATTATATGCACATAGATTTCTTTGTAAATATGAAACCATAACTCTGTGAAAATTGGGGGTTTTGTGATTAGAACTTGAATTGAGTTTGTATATCTTTAATTAGCTCTTTATGAAGCATTATTCCTCACTTACAATATACATTTGAGGATTTTCTTTATGTACTAAGGTTGATTCAACCTAAATCTTGTAACCATGGATAAACTGACTCCTTGTTAAGGAGTTGTGAAGCATAGGAGAGGATTTCTCCTAGCTTGTAGTAAAGGAGACTTCAATTAGTTAGATTGAAGGAAAATAGGGTGGACGTAGGGCTCAAGGATTGAGTGTTGAACCACTGTGGTAAACTTGGTGTTTCTTTTCCCTTATCTTGTTTGGATTTAACTTGCTAAATGTGTTATCTATCCAGCCATTAATCTGTCATTGATTTGCTACCTTATCTGTGAGATAGTTTTGCTATTTTGCAACTTATTTGTGTGACATTTGCTTGCTATTTTTCATATTAGTGTGAAATTGTGTTGAAAGCTAGAAGCATTTTAAATAGAAAAAATTGTATTCATCTTTTAACTTAAACAATTCAAACCCCTCTTCTTGTTAAGTCATAAAACCTAACATAGGTGACAAGGGCTAAACCATCGTGTAAACTTGGGTGCATCCCTCTTTGTGTCTATTTACTTTGTTGTTTGATTTTGATATCCTTGAATGCTTAGCTTAAGTGCATTAAAAGTGATTGAACCTACAAATAGGAAAAGAAACTGAGATAACCAATTCACCCCCCCCCCCCCCCCCCCCTTTTTTCTTGGTTAGCCATTAAACCTAACGACATTTGCATTTACAAAAGCAACATATTATGCTGCACATAATCATTCCAATCAATTTCTTCCCATCCACCATCCTTCCCCCTGACTTCTCTTATGCTTAAATAAACTTGTACACACTAGAAGTCAATATGTTCATGGGCATGGGACAATGGTATAAATTGATTAAAAAGGCTAAGATATATATATATATATATATATATATAAGTCTCATTCAACAAAATTTAGGATAAGAACAAGGCTCAGTGGGGTGATTGAGGATAAGTAAATAAGGTTGGCTTGAAAGACTCAAACAATCCAAAGATGGCCTAAATCATTTTCTCCATTAGATGTAGCTTGCCTTAAGAGGAAATCAAGAAAATTCTAAGATCTAGGTGAGATCCAAGAAAATCACACACTTCACATGAATGTTCTATAGAGATACATATAATTTCAAAAAAATAAAGAGTTTTAGTGCTTAATAAGTAAATCAACTTAATTAAAATCACACTTAACTCATACCATAGTTACATATTTGAACAAAATCTGCATCTCCCTAAGAATCAGCAAGAATTCACAATAAGGACATTCATGGCAATCATGGTCCATCACAAAAAATAAAAAATAAAAAAAGACTTCTAACACAACTTTTAACACAAAGTAGAAAGTTTCAACACAACAAAATACAAGTTTTCTAACACACTTCCAACACAACAAAAAGCACTTCCAATACACTGCCAATATACTTCTAACATAACAATAACTATCATAAAACACAACCTCCAATACAACCCAACAATAATAGCACACTTCCAACAATAACATCAGCACCCCAAACTTGAATGAAACATTGTCCTCAATGCAAAAGAAAGAAAACAATAGTAAAGAAAGGCAAGGAAACTTTCCTCATTACAAGTTATCAATGTGGAGTTGTGATGAGCATGTGGTGATAGCTTTCGAGTAAAAAGGCCACAAAATGCTTAGGTTGCCTCCCAAGAAGTGCTTGCTTCATAGTTTTCAACCAAACTATTATCAATGTAGTTACTTAAGGAGGATGGAATTCTAACAATTTAAGAGACAACTTGTGTTTTGTTGAGCATTCTTCAATCAACACAATTGTCTCATATAGTTCCAACTTCTTTTTGTCCTCCAGTATCTCTTGCACTGATTTTGCATAACTAGGTATTTGAATTGGAGCATTTGCAAAAGGAATGTCAATGTGCAATTTTATAAATATATAATTGAATTTTGAAAATTGCTTATCTCTTTCATGTTGTTGGAATCTCTAGGGAGATGGAGCTGGAGGCATAAAGGGACTAGGATTTTCTATAACAAGTTTGCTCCTAGGTTCCTCCTTGGGTTGTCTGTTGACTTCCTTATCCATATCTTTGAAACTTTGCTTGTTCGTGTCATCTTCTCCCACTTGCTTGCCACTTGTTAAGGTTATTGCCTTTGTGGTATATGTAGGGCTTTTTTCCATGTTACTAGGCAAAGGACCCTATTCTCTCTCCAAGATCATGCTAATTAATTGACTCATGTGCACCTTTAATCTTTTTATTGAAGCTTTTATCTTTGAAATCTTATTTCATTGTTCTGTATTATCTTGGTGAACATGTCCTCTAAATTAGGCTTTGCCTTTTCTGTTGTATTCAATATCACTTCAATGTTCTTTATAAAGCACTTTGTGGTTGTGGCCATCTCATTGATCATGTCCTCCAAGTTAGCCTTTACCTTTTCTCTTTGCTCAAATGTTAGTGGCAGTCTCATTTCATTTAGGTTACTCCATGAAAATTTTTTATGGTTGTCACATCCCAGATTGTATACATTACAGTAAGCATTATTGTGTGACTTGCTCAAGATCCCAACAAAATTATCATAATCATTATATTTAGCATAAGGGTTACCTACTTGGCATTTTGTGTTTGCATGACCTCTGTCACAAAATTCACATGTTTTGCTTTAAATTCTCACAACTCAAGTACTTAAGTTATCCATATTCTTATTGAGCACCTTTAATTATGCATACATTGCAGTGAAGATATCTACTTCATGGACTCCACTTGCTTGATGCATTGGTAGCCTTTTAGTAGATCATTGATAGTTATTGAATGTCATCTCCTCTAAAAGGTTATATGCCTCTTCTGGTGTTTTGTTGTACAAGTCCCATCTTGTAGCTGAATCCATTATAAAACAAAGATTTGTACTAGACCAATTGATAACTCTATTTTTATAGAGTTATTTTACCTATTTTAGGCAATAAATAACTTTAATAATTGTGAGAAAACATTTAAACTCCTCTTTATTTACCTAAATTTATCTTGTTTATGTCGCACAAGAATGTGAGGAGAAAAGGAATGAACATGGAGAACATGATGCTTATTGTGTGGCAAAATCGTAATATCAAGATCAAGAGAGTCAAGATGGGCTTGGGCTTTGGATGATTGTTATTAGATTTTCTGTTGTTGTTGAGTTTTCTATTTATTTAGAAAACTTAATCATGTTAGGAATTCAAATCCCAATTAATTTAGGAGTTCAAAACCCAATTGTTGTAGGTCTCTAAACCCAGTTCTACTAAGATAGGAGATAGGTCTAAACCTAAACCCTATTTAAGAGAAGAGAAGAGGCAAAAGGAGGAGGAGGAAATTGAGCACAACTCAAGAGAGAGGCCAAGAATTTAAGGTTTTCTTGAAGAGAAGACAAAAAGGGTGACAGACTTCTTGTTCTTGGATTCAAGATGCCTTCTTTATTTCTTATTACTATTCTTTCTCATTATTTCTTTATGTTTTAGTTTATTTTTGTTAGAGCTACGATGTAACCTAATTATGATGGTATGAATCTTATGATTATTATGTTCTGTAAGATATTTTGTTTATGTGAAGTTACATGTTACTGTGTTTAATGCTTTTAAGTGATTAGCTACCACTTGAATGATCTAATTTGCATGTTTGAGACTGACAGGAGATGATATGCAATTGCTTCTTATAATTTGTAACCATAAATTAAATATGGATAGACATATACCATATTGTTTGTGTGGCTTTCAGTGTAAACTGGGAATGTTCATAGATCCTAATGCATTTGGTTTGTTTCAATCCATATATAGAGATATAGTAAATTAATGAACTAAGTAGGTTTGCTATACTTAGACATAGGATAGTAAATAAATTAGGAAATTTTGCCATCACATAGATATTATCTCTCTTGCAATCATAAATAATCAATATTAATACCTAGTAATTATGGTGAAATCATATGCTCTAACATATTTCTTTTATTAAGTTTTCTTATATTTAGTTAATTAATCTACCATCTATCATTGGATTTGTTAGATAAATTCTAGGAGTTATTCACCATTAGTAATTAGTTGGTCTAGTAATCACCAATCTCTGTGGGACGATATCTTTCGTATCATTATATTACTTGTTGACATGTTCACTTGCATTTAGAATTTCACCAAACACCTATCATAAAAAGTTTGTACCTATAACCATGTGGGTAGTCCATGATGTGGACATCTTCTCATAAGTTTCTTAAATCTTTCCCAAACTTCATACAATGATTCATTATCCATTTAAATAAAAGTAGTAATATTGTTATGCAGTTTTGCAAATTTTGCAAGAGGAAAGAACTTACCAAGAAATTTCTGAGCCAAATCATTCCATGTAGTAATCCATCCTTTAGGAAGAGAAGAGAGTCAATTTTTAGCTTTATCTCTAAGAAAAAATGGAAATAGCTTTAACCTGATAACATCATTTATGACTCCATTAAATCTAATCATATCATAAAATTCAAGGAAAACCTCAATGTGAGTATTTGGATCATTGTTTAGTAGCCTACTAAATTGTAATGAGTTTTGAAGCATATGGATGAATACTAGCTTGATCTCAAAGTGGTTTGCCTAACTTGAAGGCCTCTAAAAGCTTGATGTGGCATTCCAAAATGTTGGTGTAGTATAGTCTTTCAAGAGTCTACATTGTTGGGTTTTATGGCCTAACAAGAAAGGGGGGTTGAATTGTTATTGTACCGAATGCCCCTTTTTCCTTTTTTTTTGTTTGTTTAATATCTAATAATAATAACTTTAACAAATTGTATAACAATATGCAATCAAACAGGAATATGTAATCAGGGAAAGAACAAGAAAGTAAACACCTAATTTACCACGGTGGTTCAGCACTCTATCTTAGAGTCCTACGTCCACCCTCTTCTCCTTCAATCAAACTGATTGAAGTCCCCTTAATTCAATCTAATTAGGAGAACACGTTCTCCCTAATCCAACTAATCCCTTCTCCAAGGAATTACCACGTCCGAATACAAATAGTGATCAAAAGATCATATACAATAGCAAATCCCCAAATAATATGTGAATGTATGGGATATTGCTGATCAAAAGAGCTACTCAAACAACTATATCAATATACAAAGCTCCTAATACGAAATCCCCAAATTTGGTGAAATTAGGGTTTCGGATTTTCCACAAGATTTATGTGCAGAGAATGTTTATAAGTGAAATCAGCACATAAATAATGTTATACAAGCTATAATTGATGATATTATCAAAGATTGAACCAAATAATCGAATATCACCGAGAGCTCGTAAACCACGAAATGATGTATAATCTCGAATCAGATGGTAAGTAAGCTGAGCAAATTATCTTCACAAGGAAAAGTGCTTCAAATAGATGTTTCTCGTCAGTCATCACCTTCACGAACACATCTCCATTAAATAGAAGCAAATCTAGGGTTTTCTATTTGAGTCAAACCTGAACCATAGCCTTCTATCCGTTGGGAATAGTAGATTGTCCATCAAATCAGCTTCATTTCACCATTTTGATTCAAAATCCGACCGTTCTGACAACCTATCTCCTCCAGAATCATCCCGTTGAAGCTTCGGCGCTTGAGAGAGACGAAGGCAGCATCGGGGTGAAAAATGACGCGGCTAGGGCTTGACCCCTCGAGAGATAAGCGTTTCTTATGTGCCCTTAAGTGAGACGACGCCGTTGCCAGCAAGCGTATCAAGGAAGGTTCTGGTGTGATCGAGACGACATCGTAATGGAGACCTCTGATGATGACCAATGCGACACCGTACTGGAAACGGGATCATGTGGGTTGACGTGAACTTGGGCCGCACCTATGTTCTCACAGTCCAACAGCCACAGTCCAGTCCAGTAATACTATATATTCAGCATGTATACCCAGTCCAATATCAACATGGTCCAATATCAATACATTTATAATGTATTGCATATATTGAATTTAAGTTCATATATTGTTCCTGCAATTTCACCAAACCAAATATCATATTCCTAAAATATATTAAAGTATACTTCATATTTCTTGAGGAAATATTTAAGTAAACAATATATTTAAATAGTCAACATATATTTGAATATATTTAACAAATACTTTAAAAGTATATTTTATGAGAGAATGTAGGAACCCGGTTACTTTATAATATCATTAATTGATATTATAATTTGTACACCTTTTACTTCCTATAGTTTTGCTTTTTGCACATTTAGAAAAACATATTTGGAGAATTGATATTTTTAAGAAAATATTTTCAGTCACAACAAAACCCTATTTTCCAACATACATGTTCCATCATTTCTCTCCATCCTTGCTGCTTAACAACAAATATTTTTTTCTACAAGAAAAAAAAAAGAAAATAAAATAAAGGTGACTAAGGCTAGATTAAACTTAAAAGCTATTCAGTATTAATATTAATTAGCAGTAAAATAACCAATCCCCAACAACAACACCAAACTTAGAAGCTATTCAGTATTGGACTTCAAGGGTGAGAATTAAAGCCCAAATCCAAAAGGATTAGGAGGCTTAAACCTAGCAAGAGAAGGTGGGCTAGTGATGGAAACATTATGGGCTAAAGGCCTAGGAGTAGAAGGCTTCTTCTTAGAGGAGCCTTTGTGTTTGGGCTTCCAACTAGGAGGGTAGTTCATAAGAAAGAAGTGGGTCTCTCTAACATGGTTGGGCTTCTTACAATGACTGCACATTGGGCACTATCTAGAAGGCCCATGCGAGTTGTTGATTGAGTTGGGCCCACTTGACCTAACAGAATAAGAGAAGGGTTATGGGCTTAGCAACCCATCTTGTGCTCACATGAGAAGGCTGTGTAGAGGTTTGCTTAACCCATGCTAATGAGGTAAGGTTCGTTATGTAGAAAAGGCATTGCCATCGCAGGTACCGAAGACAACCATTGGTGAAAGTACACTAGTGGAGGTCTTGTTTGGCAAGGGCATGAAGCTTCTCAAGAGAAGGAAGCTCCATTTTGGACAAGAAGTTTGAATAAAGTGTCTAAAATTCCTTTAAGAGAGATAATAGGAATTTCATCACACCATTCTTTACTTTATGTGATTGGAGCTGCGAGTTGATGTTGCACTCATAGTGGCCTCATTTGCAACAAATTGGAGGTTGATGTGTGTCTAGATCACTCCAAAGATTCTTCATGTGGATATAAAAGGTAGTGAGATCAAATCCAAAGGCACCAGCATTAAGGGTGAGGTCACCAATGGCCTGTTGAATGAAGAATTTTTGGGTGCCAGTGAATCGATCATAGCTACCACAATAGTGAGCTAAGAAAACATTGATTCTAGGGAATGGTGGACCGAATGGGTGAGCCACGTCTTAATAGTGGCATGGCATTGATCCCATTAGGGCGCATCTTCTCCATTGCCGACAGGCTGGGGTAGTTTGCCAATCAAGAAGCCCATCTCATTCTAGGTGAGAAAGACAATCTAGACTTGGTTACTCCAAACCTTCTAGTTTGCCTTGCCAGTGAGCTTGGAGGAGACAATTCTCATTGTTTGAAGATCCATGGGAAAGAGAAAATATAGGTCTCAAGTTGCCGATGGAATGGTTGCAATGACATTGGGGCTCAAAGAGGGTGTGGAATTGGTGTTCTAGGTGGTCATTGTAGTTGACGGTAACAAAAATCAAGAAAGATGCAATATCAATTAAGGTTAGGGTTAGGGTTTTGAATTTGGGAAAATGGTGAAGGTAATTTAGGAATTAGGGTTGTGGGGTGAGGGCAATTAAGGAAATGTAGGAAAAATGGGGGTTAAGTAAGATAACACTGTATAGCAAAGTGACATTATACGGAGATGCAACATTGTGCAAGAAATGAATGGGAAAAAATAGGTTTTATAAGAGATGATGTTGTATAATGGAGTGACGTTATATGGAGATGCAACGTCATGTAGGAAAGGAATTGGAAAAATGAGACATGGCTTTACAGACGGACAAGGTGGGAAAAAAAATAAAAAAGTAGCAACAATCTCCAAATGATGGTTCGGAAACAAATGAAAGGTAGAAGTGGTTTGAGCTCTCAAGGAAAAAAGACTTTGGATACCATGTAAGAAAGTGAAGGGATGAAGAAAGCCAGAGAGATTGTGGGAATAATTATTGTATATTGAGATAATTAACTTTACAATTTAGCATTTGTACTACTAAACCTAGGCTATAAACCAAATATGGAACAACTATAATTACAAATATTACAAAAAAAGATTGTATAGAATATACAAGGAATATGTCAATTCCTATAATGGTAGTATATTAGCAACTGGATATTCATTAATAGGCTTCCTCCATAAAAGTGACATCCTTGACAAGTCAATCTACTTATAGTAAAAAGAAGCATAGAGCTCTTTTAAATGAAGACCATTTCCAAGCCACAATTAAAATTGAAGAACAATCTTGTAACAACAAATCAAAGATTTAACCATTAAATCTAAAAATAGTAGTTAGCAATATATAATTTTTTTTTGTGAAAACATGGTGATTCAATTGGTCATAATATACATGTGACAAATTTTTAATTTTCTAGAAGTATAGTGTAATTTTTGGTGAAATACACATTTAACATCCATATCAATCTTCATGGGGATAAGAAAAGCTATTATGCCTAACAAAGCATAAAATTTTTCCTTGAAAAATTTCAAGTAGTTAGAAGTCATAACCTAGAAGCATCCTCTATAGATGAGAATTGATATTAGTCTTTTGAGTTCGTTCTCTACTTCTTGAATTGTGTGATGAAGATTCAAGGAATAAGTTGATATAAGTTACTAAAATTGAACCTATTGGTAGAGAAGACTCTACAAGCCAAAAGGGTTATCTTTGATGATAATTCTTATGGAGCTTCATCTTCATTGATTGACATTTCTTCAACACTCTTGAGTAGAATGGTCTCCATCGAAAAAGTACGGCCATCTGCAGGATGAAAAACTCGTCCTTGGCTTGATAAGCTATGATGGGCAAACATGTTTCTAGACTTCAAAAGGAGTATGGTGGCCCAATGACTCTCCTTTAAAAGTGGCTGATGCATATGATTTGTAGCTTTCATGCCTTAGTCGATAGGTTGATGCCTCATTATTTTTTTGACTAGAACATATTCATCTCTAGGATTCACTTGTTGAACTAACAATATTTGATATGCCTATCTTATTAAAGTATTTGCCTTGTTCTTTGGGAGATTATTATCAGTGTAACTAGGAAGGTTGATTATCTCCGAAGTTTGCTTTCCATAGGGTTATAATAATCATCCTTTGGACCTATTGGTTGTCCTACTCATTGCATTGATTATTGTGCCAAAGACATGGTCAAGAAAAGCTAAGCTCCGAAAATTTGTTGATCATCATATGCTTTTTAATCATATTTGGCATTTTCAAGGAGATTAGTCATTGATCACACAAAGATGAATAACACATTATATTCATGATGAATTTGTATATATACATATGGACTTAGCTCAATTTGATTTTGCTACCCCCCAACCTACTACCCTTGTAACCTCTAGCAACATCTTGATTCTAATGACCACCATGCACTTCAAAGGTCCCTACTACTTGGTCTAGAAGACCCACATTTTGCCTTATCTACATGCCATGGAACTACTTCCCATCATTAAAGGCTCAATCCTCTACCCTACTGAATTTGCTACTATCACCAATGTTGGGGGCTTGATTGTTTAAGTCACTAACCTTAACTACCTTGAGTGGCTCAAGCAAGATCAAACTACTATGGACCTTCTACTAAACACCTACTCCAATGCCATTGTCAACCAACTAATGAAACAAGTGACCTCCATTGATGTATCGCATGCCCTAGCTATTAAGTTTGCTGCCTAAAGCTATGATTATACCTTTGGCCTTTGTCTTTAGCTTTAAGTGGTCGCCAAAGGTCACCATTTGGTGTATTAATTCCTTAAGGAGATTGATGTTAGGGTCAACAAGCTCATCAGCATTGGTAAGGTTGTTTCTAACGATGAATACCTCATAATTTGAGCAATTATGGGAGAATCTCATGGAAGGCAATTTGTCAAAAATATATGTTGTTTATTGCTTTTGCTCGAGGACTAACAAAATGTTAAGTTTAGGGGTCTTGAAACTTTATTTTTTATAAAGTTATTTTGATTATTTTAGGGAACAAATAATGCATTTTTGTGGGACAACACTTTAACTTTCTTATATGCATTAAAATTTTTATTGTTTATGTAGGATGTCTCAAAAGAGCATGAAAAGAAAAAAAAATAAAAAGAAAATGAAAAGAAGGATAAGCTGTCGGAATAGAAAAACACAAGAAGACAAACAAAAGAGGCATAAAAAGGACAAAATAGAGGGATAAGAAAGTCAAAAGAAAAAACAAAAGTGTGCATTATGAGAAGAGAACAATAGGGCATGTTGCATAAGACAATAAAAGGGAGAAGAACATGAATTGTGGGGCATCGCACAAGAGAAAAAAAAAGTAGAAAAAGGAGAGAGAAAAAGATAAACCAAAGAAAAAAAAAAAAAAAAGGAAAGGCGCGACACCTTACCTTTACTTTATACAATTCTTGATTTTGGTTTGATTTGTAGGAATATTGCAAAGAATTCTTAAAGAGAAGGTAGTGTGGTGACGACTTTCTTGTTTTTTATTTAAGATGCTTTGTTTAATTTCTACCATGGTTTTGGTTTATTATTTCATTATGTTCTAATTTTCTTTTGTTAGAGCAACAGTGTAACCTAACTATGATAATGTGAATTTTATAAGTTTCTATGCTTTATAAGATATTTTATTTATAAGAGTCATATATTATTGTGCTTAATGCTTTTAAGTGATTGGCCACCACTTGAATGATTTGATGTACATATTTGAGAATGAGAGATAATAATATGCAAATTCTTCTTATAATATATAACCATGAATTAAATATGGATAGATAAATACCATATTGTTTGTATGGCCCATGGTATGAGCCCATGAAACAAATATTGACCAAGGCACAAAACTCACAAGCTTAGTGAAGTCTTTAATTAAGAATGTGTTTCACTCACCAAAATGGTGTTGTTTAACTAAGGCTTGAGTCTCAAAATATGTCTTGCACATATAGAAGCCTTAATCTCTATTCTATTCAAATTAATGAGAGAAGTCGTCCTTTCTTTACAGTTGCACATCCACTCTCCCAACAAGAAGATTTGTAGAAAAATTGATTGAATGTTAGAAAAGCACCTTGAAATGACCATGTGATGATTACAAGTTGATTTGAAACCCTAAGTGATGGAATCATCCTACTTTCTTAATGGGAAGAAGCCTTTGTTGTTGTTAGGTTTGACAGAAACCTCAAATCAGCTTCTATTGTTTCAAATCTTATATAAAAGGGTTCTATAAGATTATTGAGATATCAAATTGAGAAATCAAGATTGAGTTCTACATTGTGATTTTGTGAAAAAGCATTAATGATATTCTTTGTAAATCATATTCTTGAGATTTCATATTCGTTTATACACTCATTTATGTGTTGACTGAATTTTGATTATTATTTGCATATAAATTATGGTGTAAATCCAAAACCCTAATTTGCTTAAATTTAGGGGTTTCATGATTAGATCTTGGATTTGTATTCCATATCTTAGATAAGCTCTCTTATTAGCAAAATTCTTTATAAACTATACATCATTTGGGGATTTGCTTTTGTAACAAGGTTTAGTCAACCTTTGATTGTAACCTGTGACTTGTGTAATTTCTTTGATTAGGAGAATGTTTTCTTCTAATCAGTGAGTAAAGTGGACTTTAATCGGTTGAGTTGGAGGAAGAAGATGGTGGAAATAGGTGTAAGGGCTGAACCATCATGGAAAATTTGTGTCTATTCTTGTTGTTTATGATTACTTTGACTTGTTGCTTATATTCATACTTTGTGCATTATATGAATTTATTGTGGGTGTATAAATACGGATTGATAGACATCTTCCTAGATAACACCCCCCCCCTTTCTTGGTTGACCATTATACTTAACATCAACCATACATGTAATTTTCCTAACACAAACAAATTAAATATTTTCAATGTTTTAGTGGCCCTAAATATTTCCAAAAATTTATATCACTCTCAATTTACCATAGATAATAATTGTGTCTTCATTTTTACCCTAATTTTGTATTGTCCATTATCTATTTACTAGTCAAATTCTACTTCAAGGACCATTTAATCACAAGCTCTATTACCTTTAGCTCAATAAATTGGAGCATCAACCTACTGCATTTAATATTTCATTAAATATCCTTAAAAAATGGCATCTTTGATTAAGGAATGCATCTTACCCTATTTTATTAAAAGTGCTTTAAATGAATACTTTTTCTTTTCAAGGCAATATTTCTTAAACTTGCAATGCCTGTTGAGTTAGTAAAAATGTGAGACATGCACATCCTCCTACAAACAAATAAATCTTGGGGCCTACTAGTTGGTGATGGTGTGGGCCCCCCTATTACCCACATAGGTAATTTTCCTAACACAAAAAAATTATACATTTCCAACATTTTAATGGTCCCGAATATTTCTAAAAATTTATTATCATTCTCTCAATTTACCAAAGACAATAATTGTGTCTTCATTTTTACTCTAAGTTTTATGTTGTCCATTATCTACTAGTCGGAGTTTGCTTCAAGGACCAATTGATCACGAGCTCTATCACCTTTAGCTTAATAAATTGGAGCACCAACCCACTACACTCAATATTTCATTAAATATGCCTAAAAACTAGCATCCTTGTTTAAGACATGCATCTTACCTATTGTATTAAAAGTTCTTCAAATGGATAATATTTCTTTTCAAGCAAATATTTCCTAAATTTACAATGCCTATTGGGTTAGTAAAAGTGTGAGACACCCATCCTCCTACAAATGATAAATCTTAGGCCCTAGTAGAACTTATACATTTTATGTTATCCATTAAAATATTACATTGCCTTTATAGATGATTTTTCCAAGTTCACCTAGATTTTTGTATTCCAATGAAGAACTCAATTTATATCTATTTTTGAACAATTTCATCTCCCAATTGAAAACCAAAGTCAATCCAAAATTAGAACTATTCAATGAGACACTACAAAAATTACCTCTTATGCTTTTACATCTTTGTTATCTCAATTAGGCATTTATCAATGCATATCCAACTCAAACACTCTTTTTCAAAATGGTTCTACTAAATGAAAACATTGGCACATTGTTGAAACTAGGCTCTCTTTACTTAATCAAGCCTATGTTCCACTTTGTTACTTAGTCTATGTCTTTGAAATTGTAGTTTATATTATTAATAGGCTTCCTAACCCATTAATTGATAAAAAATCTCCGTAAGAACTATTCTTTAGCCAACAACCATTTATTTCCCATCTTTAAGTTTTTGGTTACTTTTTGTATCCCTATCTTAGACCATATGTTAAACATAAGTTAGAACCTCATTCAAGCCCATGCATTTTCCCAGGTTTTCCAACAAGTTACAAATGTTATTGTTGTGGATGTCATTTATGATGAAACACAATTTCCTTTTCCTAATTCTTCATTGTAACATTCAAAAATTGGTCTTTCTACAATCGTCCATCTCTTCTCCACCAAGGCTCATGGTTCCATCATCTACAAAACCACCTATTACTAACTCCATGGCCTCATCTTCATCATCTTCATCTTGAACTTCATGAGCATCATTCCCCTGCATCATCCCATGATGACACACCTTCAAGGCCTATACCATCACCTTTTCACACTACTTCCAGTCCTCCAATGACTCATTGTCTTAAAAGCAATATAATCTCTAGGTAGACATTAACACATCAATACATGTATGCATTGATTGCCTCCTCTATTCTTATAAGAAACTCTCCTTCCTCCTTTTCTTAAGAATTGTACAAAGTCATGGTAGAAGAATATACTATCTCAATTAAAAATCAAACTTAGGAGCTTGTTCTTCCTCCACCTAATGTTATACAAGTAGGTGTATAAAATTGAACTTTGCTTTGATGGCACTCTCAAGCATCATAAAGCTTACTTAGTTGTCAAAGGATTTCATCAACACCCTAGCATTGATTATACTAAAACCTTCAAGCCTATGGCCAAACTAGTCACCATTTGGACTTTACTCTCATTTGCATACACTAAAGGTTGGATTATTAGTGATGTCAAGAATGTCTTCTTATATGTTAACCTTGATGAAAAAAAATTTATGCAACAATCCAAAGGCCTTATCAATCCTCAATAGCCCCACTATGTTTGTCATCTATGACACTCACTTTATGGATTAAAACAAGCTCTGTTAGCTTGGAATCAATGGTTAACTAAATTCTTACAACAAAATTATTTCTCAATCTTTATGGCAAACTCCTTTCTTTTATTTCTTCATTTTGCTACCAATAGTACTTTTATTTTAGTTTATGTGGATGATATTATTTTTTACTAGGAATCTTGACATGCCACTCACTCATATTTTAAATCAATCACAAAAAGAATTTGATAGCAAGGATTTTAGTGATCTTCACTATTGTTCGGTGAAATTTAGATGCAAGTAAACATGTTGAACAAGTAATATAATGATAAGAAAAGTATCGTCCCACGAAGATTGGTGAATACTAAACTAATTAAGTACTAATGATGAATTAATCCTAAAATTTATCTAGCAAATCAAAGTATTGTTGATGATGAATTAAAATTTAAAATTTCTAAAACGAAAACTCAAGACTAATTAAAATTGAATCCAAGTAGGAAAAATCAAGATGAGAAACATGTTAGAGCTTCCAATTTCACCATAACTACTAGATATGAATTTTTATAGTTTATGCTTACAAGAATGATAATACCTATGTGATGGCGAAATTTCCTAATTTATTTACTATCTTATGTCTAGTTATAGTAAACCTATTTAGTTTATTAATTCACTATATCTCTATATGTGAATTGAAACAAACAATATGTATTAGGATATGTGAATATTCCTGGTTTACAATAAATCTTTCGATTATCTTATCACCAAAAGCCACACAAATAACATGGTATATGTCTATCCACATTTAATTCATGGTTATATATTATAAGAAGCAATTGCATATTATTACCTCTCAATCTCAAACATGCACATCAAATCATTCAAGTGGTGGCCAATCACTTAAAAGTATTAAGCATAATAATATATAACTCACATAAATAAAATATCTTGCAAAACATAAAAACTTATAAAATTCACATCATCATAGTTAGGTTACATCTTCGCTCTAACAAAAGAAGTTTAGAACATAATGAAATAACAAACCAAAGCAATAGTAGAAATTAAGCAAAACATCTCAAATAGAAAAACAGGAAAGTTGTCACCACACTATCTTCTCTTTAAGAATTCTTTACAGAATTCCTACAATTCAAGAGTGATAAAAAGTAAAGAGAAGCTTTCGCGCCTATATTTCTCTTTTTCTTCCTTGGTTTTCTCTTTCTTCTCTAGCTTTCTTTTTTCTTCCTTGCTTGGTTCCGGCGGCAACACACGGTTTCTCCCTTTTTTTTTTTTTTTTTTTCTCTTTTCTCTCTCCTGTGCGGCGCCTCCTTCTCTTCCTCCCTTTTTCACGTTCCTTTTATGTTGTCTTTTATCCTCCTTGGCAGCGTGCCCTTGTCTTACCCAATTCATAATTCACTTTTTTGGTCTTTTCTTTTATTTCCTTCCTTGTCCTTTTTTTTGGTCCTATTCCTTTCTTTCTTTTGCTCTTTTGGGGTTTGCTGCATAAATAACACAAATTTACGTACATATATCAAAACTTAAATATTATCTTATAAAACTTGTATTATTTATATCCTAAAATAGTCAAAATAACTCTATAAAAATAGAGTTATCAACTATTTTTTTGGGATTGAAGCTTTACTTACTCCCAATGGCCTTTTACTTCATCAAGCCAAATTTGCTTATGATAATCTTAAATGGGCACACATGGTAGTGCTCGTGGAGTCTCCATTCTTATGCACTGACCATCCTCCTATTTATGTTGGTGAGCTCTTCTTAGATCATACTCATTATCAGAGTATCCTTGGTGCACTTCAATACCTTACTCTCACACAATTAGATATCACTTATGTTGTCAATACTGTTTGCTTATACATGCATCCTCCTAAGACCACTTACTAGATTTTTGTCAAATGAATTTTGAAATTTCTTATAGATACTCCTCGCTATTGCATTCAACTCATCTAGTCTCCCTCCACATAACTTCATGCCTATTCCAATGTTGGACGTGCCAACGACTATAATGATCAATGCTCCACCAACAACTTCTACATTTTCCTTAGTGCTATCTTGAAAATAGATAACAATTGCACACTTAAGTACCAAAGTTAAATTTAAGTCTTTTTGACACTGCACAAAGCTTATCTAGATTGAAGCCTTACTTTATGATCTTCATCAACTTATAGCTACCCTTCCTACTTTTTAGTGTGACAATCTTTTTGCTTTCTACCTTTCAATGAATCTAGTCTTTCATGCTTGTACCAATTATGTTAAAACTAATTTTCACTTCATTTAAAAACACATTAAGAATAAACAACTCCACATTTATTTTATTTCCTCTATGGATCAAACTACTAATATCTTCACCGAACATCTCCATGGTTGATTATGACCTCTTAACTTGTAAGTGGGTATTAAACTCCACATGCCATGTTAACCTTGCTACGTCAACACCACGTGGCGACAGCTCATGCTCATTAATGAATGTGGTATGACACATAGTGAACCTTAGCTGTATTAGCCCTGCACATTGCGTTAAGGATGTGCTATCTCTTTCCTTAAAAACTATGGCTTGCTTTTGCACACACCTAGCTTGAACCTTGTCATAAGAGATGTTCGTTTTCTAGCATAGATTCGTGTGTCTTCTCCAAGGACTTCAAATGTGTTAAGAATCCTAAGCTACCAACCAAATCCTTGAAGAATTTGATTTTGAACTCCTTCCAAATTCTTTTCAATCCCAAATATTTTATTCTTGCATAGATTTGTAATTAGAGTTGACTATAGTACGGTTCTTGTTTCAATTCTTGTATAGCTCAATGCAACCTATAAATTAGGACTTGATTGTACAATTTCAATCATTGAATTAAAATTATCCTTCACAAAGTGCATTATGGGTTGAGGTTTCTTATTCTTGAGAAATTCTTCAATTTCTCAAGATTTTTGTTTCTCAATTCTATAAATAGGAAATATTTCATTTATTTTCTTGTATTTTTCTATTATTGCTTAGTACATGTAGTTTTCCATGAGAAAGCAATATATAAAATAAAATAAAAAATTTCCCAAAACCCATCATTATACGTTGTGACACAAACATACCCTTTCTTTAAACCAAATAGTTGATATTCTCATTAAATCATTGCCAAAGTTCACCTTTCATTTAGGTGAAATGTTCGTATGATTCCCTTCCCAAGTTTGAAGGGACATGATAAACAACACACTCAATTAAAGCTGCATGACGTAGAAGTACAAAGCTTAACCAAGATGAAGAACAATTAATAGAACTCCAACTGTGAGGTCAAGTTTGACATCTCTTATGCATGAATTTGGGTATCATCATTCAAAAAAAAAAAAAGACAAGAAGATGAACAATTTATTTAGCCTCACTTGTCCACCTTTGCCAAGCACACTGGCAGAGTTAGCAAATTAGCTAATGTTTCATGGCTGATCTTCTTCGAATAATGAATTGACTTTACTTCTATAAGCGTTAGACATAGAACATGTTATTTGCTGGTAAGATTGTACTAATAAGTCAAAATTAGTCCCATAATTTAACTGTATTGTCTAACCTAGGTGTTAACAAAAGCAGAGGAGAAAAATAGCTTAAAAAACTACTCAGCCCTTTATGGAAGAAATATACCTTTGAAGAACTTTGATAAAAGCTTATTTTCGAATCATGGACCACTGACTCATGAATACCCGACTCTGGACCCCACAAACGAATCATAACTTCCTGTAAACAATTACACGTACTCACTCAACAAAGCAATACACATGCCCCTTACAAAAAAAAAAAAAAAAAATTGCAGAAGAATGGCATTTTGTTGAAAATTCAAAATAAAAGATAACATAAACTCCTGGACCACAAAAAATATTCCAGGAAATCATCCTATGGAATCGCAGCCACAAATGGCTTCTTGCGTGGCCACCTCGAGTCCCCGCAAGCGTACTCAAAAGCTCTTCTTCTTCCTCTTCTTCTTTGCCCGCCAATAATGCTCAGAAAAATTACAGTGTGCACTAAGACCTTTCTCCTCTACTTGCCTTTTTGAAGAAAATGGCCAAGTTTACACCAAGAGCTGAGAGCTTGCGCTTTTTTCTTCACAACAGCATAGCCTCACAAAACCCAGTAATCAAGCCTTCGGTACTCGAGCTCTATAACTCACGTTCGTTTCCTTCAACGTACCGCTCGGAGTACCGGGTCTGCTGTCGCATCAAAGAAAAAGAAAACGTCCAAGAAAGGGAAAGGCTCGCTTCCGGGGTGCAACCCGGGCCCCGCTTGAGTGAATTGGAGCAGGCGGGTTCTGAGGGCGAAACTGGGTCCGGGAAAGAAGGTTTTGATTCGACTTGGCCGCCATGGATCAATGTTCCTGAGAGATACAAACTCATCGGGGCGACTTCCTTGGCCTTTGTTATTTGCAACATGGATAAGGTTTTTCTTTTTTCTTTTTCTCTGTTTCTGCTAGGAGACTAAGGTAGTTAATTAGTATCATCCACTTATCCATCTCTGACGATAATTTGGGAACAATATTTGCTATTTACCTCTGATTTCATTATCATCGGAATGTAGGGGTGAATTTAAGGAAGTTGCATCGGTCTTTCTTCTCTAGCCGTCACTTTTATTTGATGTGTAAAAAGAGTTTCGCGTTCATTTGCATTTTAAAATAACCAAAGCTCTTTTTTGTTTTTGTGTTTATAATGGGAAGCGCAGCAGTTTTTTGTTTTGTTTTGTTTTTATTTTTTATTTTTAAGAAAAGATAATAAGGAAACGATGCTACTCAAGTGGTGTGCATGCCTTTGCTCTGTGAGAATTAATTGAATTCTTTTTGTTTGTTTATTGGACAGGTTAACTTGAGTATTGCCATAATTCCAATGTCGCATGAGTTTGGCTGGAATTCGTCAGTGGCTGGATTGGTGCAGTCATCGTTCTTTTGGGGCTATGCTCTAAGTCAGTTGCCCGGTGGGTGGCTTGCCAAGACATTTGGTGGGAGGTTAGTTTCTAACCTTCATCTGTGATTTAAGAGATTCATTTAGGCTGTGCTGTTGATTAACTAGCATTACTAAAGTTGGTCAACCACCTTCCCACATCGCAATGATACCCAAGCTGCTAAAGCAGATTAATTTTTTGGAGTATAATATATGTCACTAATGCACAAGTCCCGTTTCTTGTGGTTTTGTCCAGCTATCTCGTCATTTTATAGGTGCCATGGAGTAGAAGCCCAATTTTAACCACATTTACCCAGGCCCTTCAACCTTTCTTGTGTTAGTCATGAAGTTAGAGAAATTTTGGACTTCAGACTAATCAAGCCAATTTTATCTTGCAAGGTTTGGAGTAGTGAAAATAGATTGATTTTAATTGCTACCTGTTTGATTTTAATATTTTTTCATTTAAGGAGAAAAGTTAAAAATTCTCTGGTCCACATTAAATCATTGTCTATTTTTCTTTTATAGTTCATGTGAAAAGACCCTTGAGTAGCCATCACTTCGGCTGGTGTTTAGAGTGGTTCCCAATTCTAGCTTGCAGTGAGATCTTGTCTGCCATCTTACCAGAACCTCCACGAATCCTGTAACCTAACCATCTTCCCTAGTTCACTTGTATGAACATAGCTTGGACAGCTATCCTTCAATGTTGACAGTGGACATCTAACTTCATTTTCCGTGCAATACTATAAGGTCTCATTGTTATTCCCCAGGGACATAACATGAATCAATTACTTCTAGCTGCAAACCTCCTGTAAACTAGTGTTGATGCCATTGCAGTTCAGTGTTCCAAAGTTCAAATTCTGTTTCTGAGCATGGTGCACTGTGCCTTACATGGTGGGGACTATCTACAATAGAAATTTAAGAGAAATTACATGGTGAATGTGCATAGAAGGAAAACAATGAAACTAAATTCAAAACATATGCAAAGTAATGAAGAACCAGAATGTTGACAATCAAATCTTTTGCACAGAGTTGGAAAAGAATTCTAGATGTTAAATGCACTGGAAGTATGTTATTTTGTTTTCAGGGGTATGTAAGGTAGCGTGATATGTGGGTCATACTCATCCAATTTTCTCTTTTCCCCCCACTGGTTCAGGAAAGTTCTTGAGATTGGTGTATTGACTTGGTCACTGGCTACAGCTCTTGTTCCTTTGCTTGCTGGATTTATGCCTGGGTTAATCTTGGCAAGAATATTGGTATTTAAGTCCCTTCAGAATCTTTTTTTATTTACCACTAAGTGTATTTTCTAAACTTTGCATCTCCTTGTACCGTGTCTTTAATGTGCATGAACACTTAAGTCATACTGAAAGGTTCAAGTCCATTTCCTATCTTGTCTCTGCCCATGTCCTATAGTATGGCATGATCTCGTTGTCTCTGTCTTATATATATCATGTTTGACCTAAGTTTATATGACTAAGCAATCCTCTTCCATATTATATCTAGGTTGGAATAGGAGAAGGTGTATCCCCTTCAGCTGCAACTGATCTTATTGCCAGGCAAGTATAAGACCCAAATTTGTCCCCGTGCATTTTAATCTGAAGATGATATTTAGACATTATCTCTGTTATCTTACTATAATTTTCTTATCTGTCTTCTCCTTGTTAGTTTATTGGAATTTCTTTTTCTCTTTCACTGGTTGACTGCTAACTACCTGATCGAGGTTGTTACAAAAAGAAAACATTTTAGGCCCCTAATCGTGTAAGGGATCTTGTGAAGATGTCTTTTGAAATTTGTTAGAGATTAGAGAAATATTGAAATTATCTGTGATGTGAGCACAACATTTGTCTGTTAAAGTAGGAAAGATAGCATTTGAACTAAAGTTGATTAACAACATACAATTCTTTATGCTTGGGTGTTAAACAATCTTCCTACAAACTATTCTTTGCTGGCCAAAAACTTAGCATTTTGACTTCCTTCTATTACTGTCCCTGGAGGGTTGTTAGCGAAATTCTGAAGACAGGTCTACTCTTCACACTGGGATGCAATATGCAATGAGTGGGTTCATTTATTACTTCCAGAGTCCCAAGCCTTAATTAGTAAGGACAGCCTATGCCTGAGAAGTCCATTATGTGCATGCCGTGACATGCCATCCATGGTCCACATACTATGTAGCAAAAGCAGATGGAGTGAGAAACAGATGACATAAAAGATGAAAGGGGAGAGTGATTAAAAGAAAAGAAAAGAAGAAATGGGGATTATTGTTGTCTTTTGTGAAGTCTATCCTCTACCTTCTCAGTAACATTTTGATCCATCGCCAGCTTGTGATGGCGTGTCAGCATTTTCTACCTTCTGAAAACAAGCAGCTCATAAAGAGCGTTGGTGCTCAGTTCTCCAATGCTTTGGTTGTACAAGAAATATTTTCCTAAATAAAAAATACTCAGATTTACAAAATAAAACCTTTATTCATGAGATATGTTAGAATATATAAAATCTTTCCAGATACTTAACCTTGTTTTCCAATTTTATCACTCTTGATCCCTAACGTTGTATACACACATGTGCTCTCACTGCTATGGTTGTAATCCATGAAAATAACTTGTGCTATGATGTCAGCACCACATTTCCATGCTGCAGGTTATTTTGATTGCTAATAAACTTTTTTTTTTCCTCCCATATAATTGGCATTCTCAAACACCATTTGCAGGTCAATACCCCTAGAAGAGCGGTCACGGGCTGTGTCGTTCGTTTTTGGTGGTCTGAGTGTGGGAAGTGTAACAGGGTACATTCCCTAAGATGTCTCAAGACTATGATACATCTCTATTTTGAATTAAATCTTTGATGATGGATATAACTGGCATGTATCATAAAACTTTAGCACATAAAATACTTGTAATCAAGAACCAAGATTTTAAGCCATTTAACCAAATGAGTTCATTCAATCGTCATAAAGAAAGTTTTGGTTTCTAAAATATCTCTAGTAATGTTCCTTGCCTCCCTTTAACTGCCTAGTAGTGTATATGTAGAATTCATTAGAATTCTAAAGTTCTGTTGAGGAGCGGATTCTTGTGCTCCCCCCCTGCCCTCCTCTCTCTTTTCCTCCTTATGATTTGAGTCTAATATGCACCCTATCTCTTCTATGAGTTGTCAGTTACGACTTTTTCTCTGCCAGCAAAACTCAAGGCACATTTTAGCTTCCCTACTATAACAAAACTATGTATTTGTTGGTCACTCGTTTGTTAAGCTAACTGAGTGCTTGATTTTGGTTTGATGGGTGATTCTAACAAAGCAAAACTTGCAGGCTTCTTTTGGCTCCTCCCCTTATCCAAAATTTTGGTTGGGAATCCGTTTTTTACATGTTTGGCTTTCTTGGGGTAGCCTGGTAAGTTGCTCTGTGAAATTCAGGAAATGATTTTCTTACCTCATCTGGCTAGAAGTTATGAGTTGCATGTTAATTAATATTTTTTTTTCAGTTTGAAAAGAAAAGAAATTTTCCTTCAGTTTGTTGAATTAATTGTTGTTACTTCTTGGAGTATGTTGATTTGGCACTGTGAATCTTTACTTCTTTTAGTGCCAAAAACTTATGAAGGTTCTTGGGGTTTCAATTTCTTGAGGAAGGAAAAGGTTCATCTGCTGCTGAATCCCTTCCATGTGAGCACTTGATCCCTGTTTTGTACCCCCCTTCTCTTTTTTTTTTTTTTTTTTTCTCTTTCTTGCCTGCTTTGATATTATTTCTTATTCGCTTTATTTACTCAGAATTAAGGTTGTATTGCATTCTAAAGGCATAATGTGCTGTTATGCTTTTTAATCATTTTTCTGTGACTGTTAATCAATGAGTTTTCAGCCAGAAAGTAATTGGTTGACCTGTCCTTCGCTGAATGTCCATGAACATGTGATCAGTGATCTGTACCTGGTCTCTGCCTCTAGTCTTCTGGGGTCTAAAGAGTTTAGTCAATAGATTGTAGCTCCAGGCAGCTCTGGTAGTTCTCCAATATGTCAAGATCAAGTTACTGCAACATGTCCCTGGTGACCCATGTACAATTTAAGCCTAGTTGTTCCCTCCAAAAAATTAGTAAGCGCCTGCTTTCTCCATCCCTTGTGGAAACAACCTACTCATCCAAAATAGCATCAATGATTTTCCTAGGCTATGGGAAAAAGCTGTATGGATCAGATATTGGATTGTTGTCGGGCGATAGGAAGGTTCCTTGCAGGGGTCATTTGGGATTACTGTGAGACCCATATAAGAAACTAGATCCTTTACCTTAATAGTGGAGATGATATGAAGGTCAGGCAAATATCAAAGGTACACTTTTGGTTTGACCCATTGCATGACTTGGAAGGCCTCTAACATTACAAGTTTTTGAATGAATTGGTTTGTCCTGTTCTAACCATGATAATATCTTATTTTAAATTTAGTTTGACACATGCTGAATCATGAATTTCATATTGGACGTTACTTGCTTGGATTTGTTTTGTTGATCTAGCAATACAAATTATGGACATCTCATGGAAATGCTTTGGCTAACTTAGAAACTCTGGCATCTAGACAGTGGGAAGAGGTCCAAGTTCTTACACAATTGCAAATGGGTGCAGGCCTATAGACCTATTGACATGGCTATTTTATGCTATTTGGGCTGTAGGAAGAATCGAGTCCCACTTTCTATTTTGGTTTCCCACCAGATATCACAGAAGATTTCTCAGGTTCTGGTTGACCATTTTGTGAGTTCAGTCTGGCCATCTATTGGAGAATGATAGACGGTGGTGAATTTGAGCTTCATGACAACCATGGGCCATAGGGTTTATCTTGTAAGACCATACTTTACAATTTTGCAGGAATAGAACTGTTAAAGGTCTTGATGCATTAATTAAACGGTCATTTTGCAAGGGCAGTGCACTCACCATAGAGCGCAAAGCTACTTGACAACTTAGTGCATTGGCACCATGTTCTTAACTCTGACCTATACTTCAAATAAAGGTATAAGCTTGCAACAACTCAGCCCAACAACTACGCCTATGGTTAAACTTCTTTTGGGAGTTGTGATACCAAACGAAGATGAGGAAAGCAAACAGATAAAATTATCTCTGAAAACTAAGGATACATATTACTCACCACTTTAGAATTCAAGGATAAACACTCACCACTCTATTGGGAAGTAGTCCCAAAGAGATAGAGTAGGAACATTCACCACTCTTGGAACAAGCCAAAGAGATACAGAACTTTGCAAGAAAGCCAATGTTTTTACTTAATCTCAAACTCATGAACTACTTCATTACATAAGAGGGTGGCTATTTATAGGAGAGATTTTCTTATTTCTAAGAGGCTAGTCAACGACAAGTAGTTACATCATAAAAGCTACATAGGTTCCCAAGATAGTCAAAGTAATCAACACATCATTAAAGCTCCATAGGTTCCCAAGATAGTCAAAGCAATCAATACTCTTAGTTGTTCATTGCAGAGACTCCTTGGAAATCAATTCTAATTATTGTGGTGAGACTTATCTTCTCAGGTGTATTACTATTGGGTGTTTGGGCTTGTGTAGGATAGGCCACATCAAGTTGAGGCAAAATCTTGCCCTAGTAAATAATCGTGCAAGTGCCTTGGGGCTGGCACAACTTCACAAAATACTTTCTTGTAAATTAGGTACTTCTGCATAACCTTATTAATTTTTTTTATTTAATTTTTTGCTAAAATAAACTATTGGGTTATGTTTTTTATGGCACTCCACCTATGCTGATACCTGATGAATTCATATTTTCAAGTAGTTTCATGAAAGCTGAGAGTCACATGATTGGCACTTTGGTCATTTTCTTTTTGGACCCCCCCAACACTTTGGCATCTGGCCTGGCTTACTTGAATTCCCCTTGTTTGATGCTGTTTGTGATGAGATATAAAATTGTTCTAACTCCTTTGATGAACCAACCACTAAAGATAGTAAGCTAGTGAAAACTTAAAAGGTCATAGATGTCTTAGACTCAAGCCAATCTTCCATTGCCCGAAATTTTATTTGGGTCAATAGATATTCCAATAGAGGGCACTATGATCCCCTGGAAAGATAATTCAATTAGTGTAGAAGGAGAATCTCTTAAGGTTGGCACAAAAAGGTTTCCCGTCTTTGGACGGCAAGAAACATATGAGTTGGCCCAAATATTGCTCTTTCAACTTACTCAATATAAGGATGTCATTTAAGTATATGATCAGGAGTTCACCTATAAAAATCCTTCATACTTGTGGCATTATTCTGAAAATGGTATTTGGTGTATTGATAGGCTAAATTCCATTATTAGCCATTCATATAAACCTACCTTTCTCTTGTAGGTGGTCTTCTACCCATCTCCAGGGTAGATTTTGACGTGAGGTAGCTGCTCTTCAGGTTGATCTATGAAAAGGTCGACGATTCTGCCATCAGGGCCACATGAACCAAGCTTTAGGATGGGAAAATGGTACTTTATCATGATTTTATTGATGGCGTAACTGTCCACACGAATTTCCAAGGAGTCATCCTTCTTAGGTGTTAGGCAGGTAGGCACTATGCAAGGTGTTAGCTTCAATTGATGAATCTCTTCTGAAGGATTTCATCTGTTTGCCTTGTCAATTCAGTTATAATAAATTTTTTTGAGGAAAATTTGGAAGAGTTGCTCCCGGAACAGAATTTATAGCATATTGGTCATCATACATACATGGTAAGTGATACTTAAGATATCCAAGGTAGACATTTTTGAATTCCTAAAGACTTTTCTGGTGTCTCCTCCATAGAATCTATAGAAATCCCTTTGGTGACCACGGAGAACATGATGGACTCTTTATTAGCTGCCCTTTCAAACTTTGTAAGGCTTATGACATCAAGCCATTCTTTTTTCAGTCACCTTCATCATTAGGCTTCAGAGGTGAAGGATAAGTTGGATATGGTTATCTGTAAACTTAAATGAGCATTAGATTAAGCAACCAGAAGTCATTGCATCTAGATGAAAATTCCATTGTCTACTCCAGGTGATATTTTCCATATCCGTGATGATGACCTTGCACTATAGATTGTCCTTACAACTAAATAGGGACAAGCATCTCTCCTTCACAGTTGCAGAGGTCGTTTCAACCAATGATTCCTTGTATTGGTCAGGGTGGGAGGAGCTTGACCATAAGCATGTGATACAATTTGATGAGATAGCATTAATGCAACTCCAGAAGTCTTTGATAACCTTGCAACTATTGTCTCCAAACTTGACATGGGTATTGAAGATTCTACTCCTTCACTAATTGTATGTCTTAGTTGTGTCGAAAGATCTTGACCACATCTACCCTAGGCACTCCCTCATTTATTTATTTGAAATAAGGTGACTATGACTTAACCTTGATGGGTAGGATAAAGTCGATCTATGTGCTTGAACTCATCAAGTCCAAGCTCATGGATCTATCTTTTGTGTTCCTCCCTTGACTTATTTACTCCTGCACATCAATGACAAGAGCTAATTGGCATAGTTAGAGGCGATGCAAGCCTTTAAGCATTAAACTCATGAATTCAGGTTATGAGGCTCATTAGGCATTCTGTTCTCTTTGTTATCCCTGAGAAGCAGTGCACTACTGGGATTGAATTTTAGATGTGGAGTCTGAGCAAATAACTGCTCCCCGGAGGTTAAGACTTGTATGTTGTGCTCCGTGTTTGTGTGTATGCCTCATAATTTGGAGATGCTGACTTTCTCATAATCTTTGACTTAGGTATATGGAAGACAAGCCTCTTGTTAAGGTCATCAATGAGGCATCTCCTCAACCTATTTTAGATCATAACCTCATATTTGCCTTCTTCACATCTTATTGTGAACTTCCAAAATTGTGCTACCTTGTGAGTAATGAGTTCATACTATTCCATTGATCTGAAAAAATAACTTGACAAGATACAGAAAAATGCTTCTCTTGAAGATTGCTCCATTTGCACCCAATCAAGTACCGTTGACTTGTTCCTCTGAATGAGGATTGCTTTGTCACTTTCTCAGACTATCTATAAGCTTCATTTTGGCAACTCCCAACCCTCTTATTTGCTGAGGGTTGGGAGTTGCTGATAGTACCATTGAAAGAAGTGGTCTATGTTCGGTAACCGCTTCATAAAACTCAAGGATCTGGACAACTATCACAAGTGAAGGCATTCACTTTTACGTCACAGTACTCTCTCGTCAAAGTCCATGATTTTAGGGATCTAGGATTAGGGAGCCCTGGTTTTAGTAACTTAGATTGTAAGAGCTCTGCCCTTTAGGATGAATTTTATTCTGATTATACTGACAGTGATGACATTTTGATGTGGATAAGGGTACCTTATTTTTGGAAACTGCATCCTATGCCACTGCCTTGATTTGAAAAATATTCCTGTGAGGCATCCTGCCTTCACCACCAATTTCAATGCCCCCCCATGTGAGAGTTTTACCCTGATTGCCATCCATCATTCAATGGGAAACCTCCTTTGATTCTATTCTCATATACAATTTCATCTTTCCTTGGGAGTCTATCATTTGATTTGGAGGTTTGCAGTTGCTCTTGCATGGCTGTGATTGGTTCTTGCATTTGTTGCCTAAGTGTGTCAAATACAGTTAGAGATTCAGAAGAGGGACTAAATGAACAACATGAAATTAGAGCTCATGAGTAATCCTGATATGAGTTAAAGCTAACGAGGTCCATCAACAAATTGTAAGCAAGTAGTTCCAAGATTCAAAGTATTGAAGTTGATCAGCAGCCTTCTAGTCATAATGAATCCTAGTCATACTTGGGTTGAAACCAACTAAAGGAAATGACCTAAAAGACCATAGTGTGGTGACTAACTGAAAGGAAAATGCGTAAATAAACTTGTGAATAACATAACGTTCAGCTCTCATAAACCAGCAACTACGTCATTGGTTGCCTTGACTTCCGTCCAAACACATGCAATCAGTGGCCTGTTCATTTGCATTTTATGAGGCACTATCATAAGCACTGGCATTGCTTTTTATTCTGTGATGTCACGTACTTTTACATTTGGTTTCAATGCTTATGCATGAGTTAATAAGGATGGTATTGCATAGTACATAAATGGACTTGTCCTAGACATTGTAATTAATGTAATAAATGAAAAGTTGGGTGCTTATACTGACCCCACAATTCTTCAATCAAATATGTTCTTACATATTTGCTTACCTTTTCATTTGTTCATCTACTATGTTGCCTATCTGACAGGGTCTCAGTCTGCCTCCATGACACAAACGTGGAATATGTCTTTGGGAGAGTTAGTTGGCAAATTAAAGGTATAAAGCATTTTCAAATTTTTTCTCTGTTGTTTTCATTCTTCTATTTTTTCAAGGTAGAGGGAAAGTATGGAAATTTGACTTCTTAAAGAAGAGTTTAGGTCTGTACTGAGTTTGAATTATTACTTGTCCTGGGTTGGCGGTTTACATTACTAAGTCAACAGCAACTATCTAATTAGCATTTCCAAATCATTCCGTAGATAAACCACGCTTCTTGGGGCTAAGATTCTGAGCCGCTCTTCCAGCTAATTAACTGCCACAAATGCACTCAGTTAGATCATTCTAAAACTCTACACTTTAAGCTGTATTGACATTGAAAAAAAGGGAGTTTTCTTCTTCTTTGATGGATAAATATTGCTTGCCATGTCTGTGGATTGAACCTTTGATCTGACCTCTTAACTCATGTATTTAGGGAGAAGATGCCATTTGGTCCAATGACCATTTGTTAGAAGATTAGTGTTGCATTATTCTAAATGTGATAAAGCAAAAATGATTAGTTACATCCATCTTTTGCCTTGCTGAAGTGTGGTTAACCAGCTAGTTAAAGCAAGGGAAAACATCTCATAAAGCCATTATCCTTCCATGGCTTTGTGACTTTAACACTCAGATTTCCAATCTGATAAATTTAAGATCATTGCTTTGGACAAATATAAGATACGATTTTGTTAATATTTATTCAAATAAATAATAGAAATGAATATTAGAGCACAATGACCCCCCTTCAATAGAAAAAGTTACAAACTGAAAAACAAGAGCACCAGAAAACAAGTATACCCATAGCCAGTCAACCTTTGCGGCCATAGAGTTCCTAACCATAGGAGGCCATGAAGGATCACCCTTCACTGCTATGGCCATGAGTCTCCATGGCCTTAAGATCCATAGCTTACGAGTCACAAAACACCTACTAGAGACCAGTGGTTCATGAGTCAGCAGAAACCCATGGGTGTGGGGTTGCCAGAGACTCGTGGGTGTGCGTTTTTTATGGCCAGAGACTGATGGCTTGTGGAGTTTGTTGAAGAAAGCGATGAGTCTCCTCAAATCCATGGCATTGTCCTTCTATGGCTACTTCCTCACTGGCTGTGGAAGTTGATCAGCCTTGTCAGAATTGGTTAAGCAGCTAGCAAAAAACAAGGAAAGATGCCATGAGTCCCTATGGTTTGGTGTTTTTAGACTTGCATTTGGTTTTCTGTTTGATAAACTGCATATTTATGCTCCAGATGGTTATAAATCAAGAGTTTTGCTAACCTTTTGATCAAATAAGGCTCTACAAGAATTTTTTTTTTTTTTTTTTTAAATAAAAAGAAAAAGAAAGAAAGAAGAAGGGAAACAATTATACCTATGGCTGGTCAACTTGCATGCTCATAATGACTTAGCCACTAAAGGAAGCCATGAAGGACCAACTTTCCTTGTCATTTCTGTTTGTGTCTATGGCTTGCAAGTTGTTGATGGCATTTAGTCCTGAATGGCTCGTGGGTTTGCAGGGAGATCTACAAGCCACAATTCTTTCTCGAATCCTGTGGCCTTACCTTTCTTTGGCCAGTCTCTCAAAAGTTGCTTTGTTTGAGTGGTGACGTTTTACTATAACGTTCCTTTCTATGTATTGCCTGGAATTATTCTAGAAGTCTTGATAATCAAATATTTAGATGTACAAATTTTTGAGCTTATCAAATTAGAAATCAGGATTTCAAAGTCAAAAGGCATAAAAGAGGAGAAACTTGGATCTTTTTTCTCTGAAACAGCATTGGCATCATCTAAAGCTAATGAAAACAATAGTATAGGTCCTTCTGCCAAATTAGCATCTTAGGTCATGCCTTGACTAATACAAGGCGCAAATATCTTCTGTAGTGAATTTTTGTTGGGCTAATCCTAGCAAAAACTGTGTTATCCGTTTAGCCTCTTTTATAACCTTCAGCTAATTCTTATGTTGTTGCCCTGTTTTATTACTGGATCTTGTATAATAGGAAGTTCCATGGAGGGCATTTTTCAAAAGCCAAGCGGTATGGGCAATGATATATGCTCACTTTTGTGGAAGTTGGGGTCACTACACTTGCCTGTCTTGGCTTCCTACGTATTTTAGGTACCTTTTGTGATTATTGACTTAGTTATTGACTGGCTATTTCCTCGACTCTTGCTCTGTGGTTTTGTGCATCAGTTTGGCCATTTCATTTGTCACTTGCATTGTACATTGTCCTCCAGCACTATTGAAATTGTTTATCCATACTGCAGGTGAAAGAATTGATTTTAAAGAAAACCGAAAGGATTTCTTATTCCATTAGAAAATTCAAATAAGAGCTTAGGGCTTTGTGTGGTGGTTGTGGAGGGGAGGGGTGGGTGGGTGTTGGTGGTCAAAACCTGTCTTTAATGTTTACCCAAATGTTTAAAAGCCTTGATATTATCTAGTTTAAGTGAAATCATTTTAGCAAAAGGCTTTGGCTCATTTAAAATAGAAGGTGTGCTCAAGCTTTATAATTAACATTTTTAACAAACTGTGACTAGGAACTTTGACCAAAAAAGTAATCAATTTGATGCGAAGGGGTTTTCTCAGAACTTGACATTAATACTGAGCAAGCAGGGTAGTCCAAATGTGTTCCTTGCTACTCTCCCTCCCCTCCCCCCCCCCAACCCCTACTTCTGAAGTGAATGGATCCCTGAGATCTTTCCAACTTGTTTTCTACGTTTACAACCTGAGTCAAAGCCAAAAGGCTGCTTTTGGTCTTCGGGTGTTGCAAATTTTTAATATTCTTGTTTCTGCTTTAACATGTCTAAGCTCGTAAACAATGATAATAAAATTATGCAAAATTTTAATTATTCTCAAGTGTAAATGAATAATTTCCTGAACTAATTAGATTGTGATACATTTCTTCTTTTCCTTCTTGAATTATTTTTATAGTTATCGTGCTTCAAAATTTTAGACAATCTTGCTTTTTCTTTGTTTTATTATTTCTTCTATGTTTCAAAGAACTCAAGTTTTAGCTTCATGCTATCCAGTGAGGAGCTGAACCTGAATTTGACAGAAGCTGCGGAGGTAAGCGTAAATGAACAATATGTTTTCTATTGCTTTTATTATTCTAGCACATTCTTGTATACATGAAACGTTATTATTTGGTAATGAACTGGTCAATAATATGGCAATAACATTTATTGAACATATAATATATGCTTTACTCATTCTGAAACATCATCCTCACCCTTCTTGACACATTGGCAACCTGTTACAACATATTGTATCTGCTCGAATACATCTGCTGCTACGAAGTTGGTATTCGTTTCTGAATTAGGTAATTCAATAATAAGGTAATTAGAAGTAATGATCTTTTCTTTTTAAGCTGGGTATGAAGCTGGTTGACTAAAATAGAATAATTTGATGGACCAAAACCTTCTATAATATTCGAGTGAAATGCTGGTCACAGAGTTTGGAGATCTAAAGAATAGGGGCATCCCATGGAATCAAATGTGAAGGATTGGTGATTCAATTTCTGAACTTTTTGAGCATTATACTATTCTGAAGTGTTGATGCCATTTATTGTTACACATAAGGCGTTATGTTTGGAGGGGGTAACAACAGGGCAAGAGAAAAAGAAACAGTTTGTCAAGAAGGATAAGGATTTAAGTATATGGAAATTTTTATCCATCCTTATGTTCTTTCTGCAAAAGTATTAGATTAGTGCAATTGGTCAACCACTAAACTCAGTTCAAAACACCAGGCTATTACACATTTTGAACTTAATTATGTCTTAACCCTTAAATATGTTCTAAAGGGAAAAATAATAAAAGTTTATAGGTAAAAGGAGTTCAACATAATTGAATGCCTGAAAAAAGATAAACATCTATATATATATATAGATAATTCTTTTTATATTTTTTGCAAATACCACCAATATATAACGATAACAAAGCATGAACTTGAACTATCCAGAACACCTAAAACATTCTTACGTCCAGGGCCAGACGAAACTGAGACGAGAATGGAGCAAGCAGCCTTGGCAGATGGAATTCAATAATAAACAGTGCGGACAATTTTGAGATGTTAGAGCAGCTTAGGCAAAAGCTTAAACCTAGGAGATGGAAAGTCCAACAAAACTAATACCCCAGGCAGTAAAGCACACACAACTGATGCCTGGTTTCCTTAACATAAGGCTTACAAGAAACTTATGTCCTTACGAATCAGAGATACTCCCTTTCAGGTCTCTATTCTTCCTCCACTGGCTTCAATCTTTGTAACAAGCATTGCAGCGCAATTGGCTGATCACTTGATTTCAAATGGAGTGGAAGTCACTACGGTGAGCAGAAACTCTAAACTACTGCTTCTTTCTCTTTGTATTAGTCATTATCTTCTTGGAAGAACTCCAATCTATTTGACTAGTTTACATCACTGAATTGAAAAGAAAAGCTCTCTTGCATTGATATGTATTTCTCTTCCTATTGTTGCTGATGTGAGTTGCTTCTGTAGATGTGAATTTTTTAACTAATATTTTTCCGTGATAACCTATTGCTTGGAACAATTGGAAATGCTAAATCTGCAATCCAAATGGCAGGGTAAAGTAAAAAAAAGGGTGATTCTTAATATATCTAATTCACTAATTTCATCCATGTAGGTACGGAAGATTTGTCAATCAATTGCCTTTTTGTCGCCTGCAATTTGCATGACTCTATCATCGCTGGATCTAGGATTACCATCTTGGGAAATGGTGGGAATTCTAACTGGTGGATTAGCCCTCTCAAGCTTTGCCCTGTCAGGTATATAAAAATCCAGCTTTATAGTACTTTGATTGCATGGTGGAAAAGACATAGGAGATAAATATTCTCCTGCAGACTATTAATTCAGTTATTGGCACAGGACTCTACTGTACCCACCAAGATATGTCACCTGAATATGCGAGTATACTTTTGGTATGTAATTCTACATAAGTTCCTAATTTCTCTTTTAGTAGAATTCCTTATTAAAGTTTCCTTTCATGAGTATTGAGATATATAGTTTGATTAATCTCGTAAACCTCTGCTCAGTTTAGTCTCCATGCAACATAATAGGCACCTCTAGGATAATCTGTGTTGGTTATCCCTCTCGCCGTTATTTTCTATATCGTTTGTGTATCTCTTCTTCATATAAAGGTAATAAATGTCTCATTATCCTTCTGTGGGCAAAGAGGAGGATATGAGCTTTGTACCTGAAACAATTCACTGCATTTAGTATTCTGCTTTTGCAATCTCATTCTTTCAGGCAGTCACATCTTAGTGAAATATTATGCTTATTTCAAAAAATTCGACTATTCAACCATCTTGTGCTCATAGCTCCAAGTGAAGAAGATATCACTATCCTAAAATAGTTGTACCACAGACATGGCTAACTGCTGATCAAAACAGAGTCGTGACAAGTCAATGATTATTCTTTGAAGTTGTCGTTTCTTGAAATTCTTGGTTCAGGGTATTACCAACACGGTTGGCGCAGTACCTGGCATTGTAGGTGTAGCCCTCACGGGTTATCTTCTTGATTTGACTCATTCATGGAGTGTAAGTCTGACATACTGTTTGTAGTGTTTTTTCTTTATTTGGACTAGTATCTTTCATATTTCATCCATATTATGCAGTTTATCATTTGTCTCTATGTTATGTAGGTGTCATTATTTGCACCATCAATCTTCTTCTACTTGACTGGCACAGTCGTATGGTTGTCATTCGCCAGCAGTAAGCCTCAAACATTTTCCAAGAGAGACTGAACTTGTTTGTGTTCTTTCGATTGAATATTCTCAATGAATCATACCAATTGAAGTCATCCCAGCGCCATGCACTACTAATTTGATTTGCTTGATAGAATTGAGTGGGTATTGACTAATCAGATGGACATCTGATTGTATAACCATATAGGAGAGATGACTGCATATTACCAGTGTCATTCGTTGGATTACACGTTACAGCATTGTATATTTTGACTTTCTTGGATTAGCCACCAAAGGAAATATTGAACATGCATTTTCAACAAGTCAAGAATATTTGGAGCCATTCCACAGGTTGCTGAGAATGATCCGAATAGAACTGTAGACTCTCTCTCTATTTAAAACTCAAGAACATGGTATGATGGTTATAGAACGTGTTGTGTATCTTACCACTTTCCTGACTTCCTTTCTTAATTATTAAAAAAAAAAAGAGGGAAAGAAAGATTTCATTTGCCTAAAAGCAGTTTATATGGAAGATATTAACTCATATGCCTAAAAGTGAAGTCCTTTCCTTGTATATTCTCTTTCTTATTTGATTACGATGAAACAAATTTAAGTTCCATCTAGTGCCTCCGACGGCAAGCAGGGAGAACAAGATTTGGGATGTGAGCAAATACAACAGAGAAAGGAGCCACCTCTATCGCGTTTGATGATTTAACATACAAAGGCTCCAGAGGAGGTATGTGCCCAGATGAATTTACATCTAAAATCTTTCCATTTAGCAGCATGGTTTGGCTGTGTAAATTCCCATCTTTTGCTGTTAGATGGTATTCCTCCCTTGGGATGTTTCTTTTATGGTGTTTATGAGCCCTTTGCTTCTGCCCTGGACTCGTACTAGTGTTCAGGGCTACTTTGGCCTGGACAGTGGTGCTGTTGTCTAGGTTCAGTATTAACACTGTGATACCTCCCTGCATGACGTAGAATCTCATCAGATCACAAATAGATAATGCACACTTGTTTTGATAATTGAATACGAAGGAAACTTACAGAATGTTTTGCACAGTGAGCGTAAGCACGTATTTTCTTAGACCCGGAAAATCTTGTTGACAGAACTCCTTTTCCCATTAGTCGGTGCCACAGAAGAGCACTGCATTGAATAAAGCAAAGAATTAGAAAAGACTCCAATTGATCTCGTCACTTATCATCGCTGTTAATAGGAAGAAACAATATTTTAGTCTAATGTCTTCACTAAACTGGTTTGCTACAATCTGGTAATCTAATTAATATATTAATGAACTGAAAAAGTGTGATTTGACTTGAAAGTGTCATGATAAGCTTGGAAAGCTCAAGAACCTGTAGTAGTCCGGATTTGGTTTAAAGGTAGTGGTGTTAAGTAGACCGTAGTTTCCACCAATCAACGTCTGTCTGCAGTATGTCTTTGTGTCATAAGCCGAAGTCATTCCAAGCTGATCTAAGTACCTGATTATGATAACCAAAATGACATTACTTAAGCGAAAATCGTTCATGGAACTGATTACTAGAACTTGGGGATGATAGCCATAAGTACCAGAAGGTGAACACGAATGCATTGGTGACAAGATTGTGGCCGCTATTGTAAGCTCCTCCTGCCTCTCCAACCCACGCAGTTGCTGAAGTTTCAGTTTTCTTGAGAATCTGATGCAGGTTGCTGAACGTAGCAGCCCCTTTATCAAGATAGGATGGGTCAAGGATCTTCTCAACGAGGTGATTATCAACTCCTGCACTTTGAGTTCAATAAATTATGTCGAACTAGATCACTATTTGATAGGACTGGAAACTGAAGAACCCTAAAAGAAAAATCAGTTTGCTCTACCTGGGCCCAGATTATAAATGTGGTGGGTGACAACATCCAGAGATCTGTTTGCCTTGTGTATGAATCCTTGGAACCAGTTTGCATCAAAGAATCCTCCCGGTGCTATAATCAGTGGCTTTGGCTCTATCTCCTTGTAAATATTTTGGACAATGCTTCGAAATTTGACAGTGTCCACCGCATACTGATCTGCCGCGACTCTTGTTCCGACTCCATTTCCAGCCAATTCGTTTCCTGACAAACCCAGATCTCCATAAATTACAAGCAGAAAGTGCATTTAAGTATAAATCGTTACAACGAAACTTTGAAGAGTTTGAGTGAATAAATTAACTAATACACAGTGTCCGATATGATTTTGGAGCATTGTGGTATGCAACAGAGGTGCTTCCAAATCATGCAGAAGAGTGGGGTTAATGAGAAATGTTGTTCTTACCGAGTTCCCAACCATGAATGGTATAGTTCTTTCCGACTGTATAACGTATAAAAGATTCAGCGTTTGTGTAGTTCCAAGCTCCAGTTGCCGACCCATCAGCTTGTATAGATCGTCCGTTGAGGGCATTTACCCCGAAAATTATCTTAGCCCTAAAATAGACCAAGGATTCTTAGATAGTTTTAACATTTGTAGAAAATAAATCTGCAAGGTCCACAAGAGGAAGAATTCTTGTTACCCAGCTTTCTTGAAGAAACTGTTCAATTCATCCCATCTATGCATGGGAAAGCAACCCTTGGTGAAACCAAACATCTCGGAGGTATTCTTGGCAAAAGGAATACAAGGTTGCATGTTGTCTTTAGTGTTATATATGACCTTATCCTGCAGAGTGCCCCCCAGTCGAAGTTTGAGGGGAGAAAAAGCTGCACCATATTTGGATGGTACTGTTTAGACTCCAAAAAAGGAAAGATTGGAAGAGCTAACAAACATAAACCAGGAGGAAATCCTGGATAAGAGGAACAACCAGACGTTTAAGTATTCTCACCTTTTATAGCATTTAATAGAATATTGTTGCCAAGATCCTGCAAATGAGAACGATGAAACGAGTTTTAACCAGTCTCACAAATGTGATTTGGGTTTTTTTTTTTAATGCGTAAAATAAATGGGCGTAGTCAATAGGACTTTGCGCATTATAATAGACAGGAAAAAGGAAAACAAGAATGAACCAATCTCATCATCAAGTGCCCATTCAGTGTATTATCAGCAGAAACAAGCAGCAGCAACAATGGCGACATCAATAGCAGCAGAGGAAGATGAAAAATAAAAACGTTCATGGAAGACTACAAACGATAAAAGCTAGCACTTTCAACTCCTAAACCATCGAGCTTCAAAATTCTTTCATTATCTAAAGGAAACGTAGCTAAGAACACATACCAAATTAAGCAGAGAAGCACGACCCCAGCTGCATGAACCATAGTCACATTTCTCAGGAGGCCACCAATCCACGGTTGCACATACAAAATCATGATCAATGCTCCCAATGGCTATTTTCCGCTCAATGAAAACAGTACCCAGAATGTTCCCATCTCCACCTACAGTCTTAGCGCTTACAGAAATGAAGCCATAGCAGAACAAACATATCCAAATGCAAATGCCCATTACCCAAATCTGAGAACCCATTTTTCAGATAACTCAAATGGCCTAATTCGAGTTTTTCCAAAGCACAAGTGCTTGTGGTTGCATCTGAAGGAAACGGAGTCTAACAGAAGTCTGCCAATGGAGGCCACAAGTATAAACGGTTTACCAGGACTCTGCCAACGGAGACCACAAGTACAACGGTTTACAAGGACTCTGCCATTGGAGGCCAAATCTGAGAACTCGTTTTTCAGATAAATGTTAAGAGATTCGAGCCTTAACAACGTACAAACCGTTCAGGGTGCCCTGAATACGAAGGGACCGAGGAATACTAGGAGTCTGCCAGTGGATGTCACAACAGGGAAACAGAAGGATAAAATAGCTGAGGGTCAATTCTGCACATTTAAATACCGTATGCCCTTATTCATGGTCCTTGCCTGTCATGTATACCAATTATGTTATTTCTGGACAGAAGCAGTCAAAGATCAAAGATACTTCCTTTCGTGTCTCTCTCTACCTCCTTTTCCCGAATAAACTATTGCCCCCGAGCTTGGCGGTCTAGAATAATTTGATTTGGTACAGCTCACAAGTGGGCCTCTTTTTGCTTTCTTTGAGGAAAATAGGTTTGCGTGGCGGACAGAAGCACTTGCTGCAAATAGTCTTTTGTTTTGGTGGTGAAAGAGAACCATCTTTAATCTAGACGTTACATGTGGGATTGAGTTTCTGAGGTTGGTTGAGCTTCCCTCGAGACCCAAGAATCAACTGCGTCTCTTTGCTGCTGGCTTACCCAAGAAGAGAATGCCGGTGCCTTACTTCAAAAACAGGAAACTCCAGGCTTTCGTTCTCGAAAAGGAAATGGCGCAAAGATCTTTTGCGTTGCAGATGCGCTTGTTCCGGGTACGTTAATGTATAATAAAAAGGTTCCTTTTACGTGATCGATTCGTTAAGAAAATAGGGAGAAACGGCATCGGAAATGATGCTCGGCAATCACTCCACTGTTCAATTTTTAATGAGAAGACCGGTCAAAGAAATGCATTGAAGTACGTGTAAAGAATATAACGCGTGAAATTCAAGGATATAGATCTATGGTATTATTTTGGTAAGCATGCCATGAGAAGCGACATGGTCTACCAGAAGGTTGTTGAGTTACAGCACCATCAAAATCCATGTGGCGCAGTGCAGTTAAGAGTCTGCCATGAGTCGAAAGCGAGGTTCTATCTTTCTAAAACCAGAGGCTGGAACTCTGGTCCACTGCTACCAACTACACAATTATTGTCAGATCTTTAAGCATCCTTATCTTGATGATGTTCTATGGGCGAAGATGACTTTCACGTAAAGACAACCACCAGTGCCTCATCCACTGAGTGTTAGTTGAAAAGATCCTTTATTTGGTACAGTCTAGCTGTTCCCACCAAAAGTTTTCTTGTTCGGAAATCATTTCTTGATTTGCCGCCCCCTACGATGCTACCACAAGTTGACATCCAAGCCCTCCATTAAGCGAAATCCCGGACCAAAATAGACACAATATCTCTTGTCATCGAGGATAGCCCCCTTCTTTTCTCCTCTTTGCTTAATAATACGCCTCATGTACACCTAAAATGGACACAAGGATTGGTGATCTTTCTTCTTATGGAAAGTTTGTGGACGTGCTACATATCTTATTGTCAAAAGAGTATGATGAGAATGTTTTATGGTTTGAAACTTTTATTAGAGTGTGAGAATCCATTTCAAAACTTTAAAACATTTAATAAAAAGATCTCATAATTTATAAGGCCAATGTCCATCCTTACACTTTCAATGTAGGACAACATTTACCTATAATACTCTCTTCACATATATGTTGACACAAAAACTCTAAATGGACAAAAACTTGTCTTGAGATTACAAAAGAAAGGCCTATTCCTAATACCATATTAGAATGTAAGGGTCTATTTCAAAATCTTATAGTATTAAGTAGGTAAAATTTATTACTTATAAGGTCAAGGATTCATCATTGCACTTAAATCCAAAGGATTGGTAAATTTTTCTTCATATGGAAAGTTTGTGGATGTGTAACACATCTTGTTGTTAGAAGAGTATGATGAGAAAGTTTTATGGGATGAAATGCTAGAATCAAAGCGTGTGAAACTTTTATCAAAGTGTAAGGGTCCATCTTAAAACTTTAAGACATTAAATAAAAAAATCTCATAACTTATAACACTAGGATCCCATCCTTACACTAATATAAGGTAATAGCAACCTTTAATATTCTCTGTCACATGCATTTTGACATAAGAACTACACATGGACATAAACTTGCATGTGAGATTACAAAGGAAAGGCCCCTTTTTGATACCATATTAGAATATAAGAGTTTATCCAAAAACCTTAATGTATTAAGTAAAGAAACTTCATTACTTCTAAGGTCAAGGATTCATCCTTATTCTTAAATCCAAAGGATTAGTGATTTTTTCTTCATATGAAAAGTTTATGAACATGTAACGTATCTTGTTGTTAGAAAAGTATGATGAGAAAGTTTGATGAGATGAAACGCCTTTTAGAGCAAAAGTGTGTGAAACTTTTATTAGAGTATGAGAGCTTATCTCAAAACTTTAAGACATTAAATAAAAAAATCTCATAATTTTTTTTTTAATAATCCATAACCCTCCTAAGTTTTGCTTGATAGCTTAAATTGGAGAACAATAGCTTGTCCCAAAGCATGCTTAAGTCATTCAAAAGTATAGCTAAGGGGATTTGAACCTAGGATACTTACTTTGTAAGATCTCTTACATGAGACCTCCTTACCCTCTCAACTACACCCTAGGAGATGAAAAAATCTCATAACTTATAGGGCCAATATCTCCTCCTTACATTTTCAATATAGGATAACATTTACCTTTAATACTCTTTCTCACGAGTATGTTGACAAAAGAACTACACATGGACAAAAACCTACCTAAGAGATTACAAAGTAAAGGCTCATTACTAATACTATATTAGAAATATTGGTCTATCCCAAAACCTTAATGTATTAAGTAGAGAAACTTCATTACTTATAAGGCCAAGGATCCATCCTCACACTTATGATATATAAGCTTATTCTTAATATCATATTTGAATATAAAGGCTCATTACAAAAGTTTAGTACATTAAGTGAGAAAAATTTATTACCTATAAGGCCAAAAGTCAATCTTCACACTTTTCACTTGAGATACCACCCTTCATCAACTTTTTTTTAGAGGGAGTGCAAAAGCACAATGATACCTTTACATCAACTCATTAATTAGTATAAACAAGTGGGTTTAAGTATATCACTAATGATTGATCTTGTTGGGATCTCATCTTACATAAAAAATGTCTGGTCTTGTTAATGGCTAGGGTTTACCACCTTTTGCCTAAAGGTTTTAAAATGGGCCTCCCAACCTTTAACATGGTATCAAAGCATTATTCTAGGCCTTTCAGGCTAACAACCAATGAGGCCTTTCACATTTGTCGAATATCATTTCTCAGTGTGGAGTTGGCATTTTGGGATTTCATCCCACATTGAAGTGTTTAGCCATATATCTAACTTTGTTAAAGGCTAAGGGTTTATCACATTTAGCCTACAAGTTTTAAGATAAGCTTTCCCAGTTTTTAACATGGTATTAGAGCATTATTTTGGGCCTTTTGTGCTAATAGCCATAAAGGGGGTATGTTGGGATTTCATCCCACATAGAAAGTGTTTGGCCATATGTTTGGCCTGATTAATGGCTAAGGTTTACCACCTCTAGCCTGCAAATTTTAGGATGGGTCTCCTAGCCTTTAACATGGTTTTAGAGCATTATTTGGTCATTTTGAGCCAATAGTTCAAAGAGGCCTTTCACCTTAGTTGAATATCACTTCCAAGTATAGAGGGGGCATGTTAGGATTTTGTTCTACACCAAAATTTTCTAACCATATGTCTGACCTTATGTAACAATCCAAGCAATGACTTGACATGTCAAAGTTAATTGTGTTACATGTCATGACTATGAGGCTAATTAGTAATGATGGCTACAAGAATAATGACTGTCCTTTTCCCTTACTTTGTATGCATTTTATTCAATAGGTGTTAATGAGTCAGCTATTAGCCATTAGTTACGGTTGTTAAAAAGCCATTATTGCTATTAACAAGTATTTAGTAGAGTATCAATAGGTATAAATAGAAAGGACTAACTCTAAGGTAGGAAGCTAGTTCATTTGGAGACTTATAATAGTTTCAAAGGTATTAGGTTCCCTTTCTAAGAAATCCTTTTTGTACCTTTACATTTTTCCACAATTGGTCAAATGGCAAAACTCTCTAAAACTAATTTCCTTGACTTCTATGTTGTTCCTTCATGTCCTTTCACTAGAGCCTGTGTTAAAAGCCAAACTTTTCTTTTGGACTGCTACAAAGTGGTATTATAGATGGCCGCAAGCAATCTTGGGAGGGATTCCATAGAAGCTCAACAATTAAGAGAGCTTGTAGAAACAATGCATTAGTTAGACGATGCCTTAAATGCTAAGATTGATGGCATTGTAGTGTGAGTGGATTCTGTAAAGGAAATTAGGAAACTTATAGGGAGAAACCAAAATTGGGAAGGAAAAAAGATCACATTCTAGCCAAATTCAAACTTGAACAATGTGACTAGAATTTCCTAAGTATGAAGGTGGTTTCAATCCAACATGGTGGACTAATTGAATTGTCCAATTCTTTGATTTTCATGAAATGCCTAAAGAAGATCAAGTTTGAATAGCTTCTTAGCATCTAGATAGGGAGGCTTAAATGGTCTATCAACTATTGAAGAAGGAATATGGTGATAGAACACTCACTTGGACTGTGCTAATTGGTGAATTGATAGACCATTTTGGTAAACTTACCAAATTGAAGCATATTGGATCAGTCCATGAATACCAACTTTAGTTTGGTAAGTTACTCCTTCACTTTAGTCATTTCGATGTTGCATAAGGTTTTAGCTATTTTATTAGTGGTTTGAAAGAAAGAATTTGGTTGGATGTGATTGATCCCAATCCTCCAACTTTTTTTGCTATAATCAAGTTTGCTAAATTGTTTAAGGCTAAAGAATTAGCCAATTGACATGCTATTAGTAATCTTTTAAAAAACAAAATTTTGGAGACATGAATATTAGTAAGGTAGTTGAAAATCAACCTCAAATGCCTATCAAGAAGCTGACTAAGCCAAATATTATAGATAAGAGAGCTTGGGGATTGTGTTTTAATTATCATGAGAGGTTCACCCCAGGGCATAGATGTAAAAAAACTATTTTTCTTGGAAATGTTAAGGTCGGGAGAAATTAAAGATGAAATGGTTAAGGAAATAAAAGAGGAACAAGGTGAATTGAGCATGTTGTCGTTGGTAGCATTGTGTGGAGTAACATGTCTTAAAACCATGAAGATCCAAAGGAATATGTGAATTTTTTTTTGAAAAGTAATTAATGGAATTAAATTTAATTCCTAAGGAATGAGAATTGATGTAGGTATAGTTCTTGGACTAATATCATTCTTTATCTTAAAGAGTATTTTGAAACTATATATATTTATTATTTATATTTCAAAACAATTATAGATATATTTTGAGATTTTCAATCCAAATCAAAGTACAAACCAACCAATCCATAGTTGGAATTTATAATTAGTGAATGAACAGAATAAACGAAAGAAATGACATTCCTTTCAATCAAAGAGGAACCTTACTAATTGAAAATAGGGCACTTTATCTTTTTATCTTTATTTATCTTTACCTTTAATCAAAGTATTTACTCATATACATTTATTATATATTTTATTATAATTATATATTTTTAGTTTATTTATTTAGGTGAATTTAAAATTGTTTGAATTGTATAATCATCAATTCTAACATTGGTAAATGGCCTAAGGCAATTTGATTATAATTCAATTCATGACAATCATAAGTAGAAAGCTCATATTCTTCTATCATTAATAAACAATTTGTTGGACAATACTCCGCACAGTTACCACAAAATATATAGATTTTGAAATCAATACTATAATTAAGCAATCTTTTCTTTCTAATGTTAGTTTCAAATCTCCAATCTACAACAAGTAAATCTATAGGGCATACACGAACACATACTTCACAAGCAATGCATTTATCAAACTCAAAATGTATTCGACCGCGGAAACGTTCTGATGTGATTAATTTTTCATAAGGATATTGAATCGTTACAGGTAAACGATTTGCATGAGATAGGGTAATCATGAAACTTTGACCAATGTACCTTGCAGCTCGTACTGTTTGTTGACCATAATTCATGACTCCAATTACCATAGGGAACATATCGTAAATTTATCTGAATATTTTTATGTTTGTTTCTTTCTCTTGTTTGAGACAAAGTATACAAGTAGAATATAGTATTTATTTACCATGAAAGAAGTTGTTAATAATAAATTACCAAGAGAAATAGGTAAAAGAAATTTCCATCCCAGATTTAATAGTTGGTCTATTCTTAGCCTAGGTAAAGTCCATCTTGTTGTGATAGGAATGAACAAAAACAAATAAGTTTTGGCTAATGTAATAAAGATACCAATTGTCGTTCCAAAGACCCAGTGTGCTTTATTTATTTCAAAAAACTCAGAAATAAATATGTATGTAATAGAGATACTCCAACCTCCCAAGTAAAGAACTATTGCAAATTATGAAGAAACTAATAGATTTAGATAAGAAGCAACATAAAATAAACCAAATTTGATGCCCAAATATTCACTACTAATTCTTCTTCTAAAGAAATAGGGTGAGAGTAGTAGTGCTTATTGATTTAGGTAGTACTCAAAATTTTATAAATGCTTAATTAGCCAAAAAAAAAAAAAAAAGGATCTACAACCAAATGTGAGTAAAACCTTTAAGATGGAAGTGGCTAGTGGAAAGGTGATCCATGGGGAAGGGTTTTGTCTTAATATAGAGTTGGTTTTCCAAGGGAATAAGTTGCTTGCCAACTTTTTCATACTATCAATAATCAATCTAGGAGTGATATTGGGGATCCATTGGTTGTAATTACTTGGAGAGGTTCGATGGGAATTTTTTAAGATGAGAATGACTTTTATGCAAGATAGGAAGTAGGTTGAACTTAAAGGTGACAAGAAATTGAAGAACAAGTTGATTGGAGACTCAAAAGTTGAATAAACTGTTATGGAAACAAAAGGAAAGGATTAGTCTTACATCTGAAATTTATGGAGAATCATAGTAGCCATAGTTTGATAGATGCATGGCCAAGGTAATTAAAAGGTTTGTTTCAAAAGTATGAGATTTTGTTTCAAAAGCCACATGGATTACCTCCTTATCATGAACACCAAATTAAACTTAGAGATGAGAATAAAGTAATGGCTAGTAGACCTTATCATTACCCTTATTTGAAGAAAAGACAAATAGAAAGATTGGTTTAAGAAATGCCTAATGGAGTGATTAGAGAAAGTGACAGCTATTTTTCCTCTCCTATTATTTTGGTTAAAAAAAAAAGTACTTAAAGGATGTGTGTGGACTACCATGCCTTGAATAAGGAGATTAACAAGGATGGTTGTCTAATACTAGTTGTAGAAAAGCTTTTAGATGAACTCAACGGTGCCAGACTCTTTCTTAAACTTGATTTAAGATTTAGTTATCACCATATCAAGATGTAAGCAAAGGACATTGGAAAAATAGCCTTTCAAACTCCCATAGGACATTATAAATTTTTGGTCATGCCATCTTTCAACTTTTCAAAGTTTGATGAACAAAGTGTAAAGAATATTTAGGCAGTTTTGTATTGTTTTATTTATGACATATTGGTATATAGCAAAGATCGGACTAAGCATAGGGAGCATGCATAGCTGGTCTTTGTAAAACTAGTAGAATTAGCTTTATGTTAAAAAAGAAAAATGTCCTTTTGGTGTTAGAACATTGTTGTATCTAGGATGCATTATATCTAAGAAGGGAGTAACTGTGGAGTGTGAGAAGATCAAAGCAATGGTAGAATGGCCAGTACTTAAAATCGTAAAGGCATTAAGGGGTTTTTTAAGCCTAACTAGGTATTATAGGAAGTTTATCAAGCATTACAGTTTAATAATAGCTCCACTTACTAGGCTATTAAGAAGGAAGCTTTTCATTGGAATTCAAAGGCTGAGACAACCTTTAATGGTTTATAACAAGCCATGACAAAGGTTCTGATTCTACCTAATTTTTCTATGCTTTTTTGTGGAATGTGATGCACGTGTAGTGGGAGTAAAAGCTATGTTGTCTCAAGACAATAGACCTATTGCCTATTTTAGTGAAACTTGAACTTTCTTCTTCCACATACAAAAAAGAATTGCTAGCTCTCATCTTTGTAGTAACAGGAGGGAGACAACATTTGTTAAGAAAAAGATTCATAATGTTGGTAGGTCAAATGAGCCTTCTAAGTCTGTGGAACTAGAAAATAACTACTCCTACTCAACAACAATGGTTGATTAAATTAGTTGGTTATGATTTTGAAGTTCATTACAAGCCTAGAAAAACTATTACTACTACATATGCATTATCTTAAAGGGTTGAAGCAGAACAAGAAGTTTTTTTGAAGACTGATGTTGTGGGATCAAAATTGGAAACAAATGCAATGCCATTACATAGTATTAAAAAGTTCCAATTACATGTACCAAGAAGGATGGGTAAGACAATTCAGGCTAGGAAGGATATAAAAGCTAATAGTAAGGGTGATTTACCTTTTGGCAATAGTAGTAGAAGTCAATATATAGAGATAGGGGAAAGTAGCAATCAAAAGAGCACTAGTTGTAGCCAATTGAAGGCATTATCTTTGCCAATACTGAAGTGGCTTAATTCTACATAAGAAACGTTTTGCAAAGATAAGAAAAGTCAAGATATTCTGAACAAAATGATTACTAGTGAGGTGGGAACTCAATGGCAATACTACAATGGTATTCTATTATACCATAACATAATTTTTTTAGGAAGATCTTCCCCTATTATACCTACCATCTTGCAAGAAATTCATAGGGCTACTCAGGAAGGGTATTTCAAGACTTTGTAAAGAGTAATGGTTGTTTTCTTTTGGTATAATATGAAAAAAATGGTGTTGCAATTTGTGAAAAAATGCATGGTGTGTCAAAGGGGTTAAATGGCATAATAAAAAACCAAGTGGATTACTCTAGCCTTTACCAATTCCTAACCAAGTTTGGGAAGATTTGGCCATGGATTTTATTGAAGGTTTGCCTAACTCTAAAGGTAAACAAGTAGTCCTTGTGGTGGTGGATTGTTCATCCAAATAGCACATTTTTTAGCCCTTCCTCACCCTTATATAACAATACGTGTAGCCCAACCTTTCTTTGAAAACATCTTCAAACTTTATCGAATGCCAAGGAGTACAGTGTGTTATAAAAATGTTGTGTTTACATTCAGTTTTTGGAGACAATTGTTTGAATTGCAAGGAACTAAGTTCAACTTTTTCATTGTCTATCACCCACAAATAAATGGAAAGTTTGATGTGGTTAATAAAATTCTTGAAGTTTACTTAAGATGTTTCACTTGGGATCATCCTAAGGAATGGACTAAATGGCTGCCATGGATAGAATTTGTTACAACACCAAGGTGCATAATGCTATTCAAAAATCTCCTTATGAGGTAGTTTATGGGAGGCCACCTCCAACTCTTCTATCCTATCTTTTGGGATCTACCTTTGTTGCTACTATGGACCATGAGCTGAAAAGCATTAAAGAGAGGCTACAAAGAGCTCAAAATAGGATGCAAAAGTGTTATAATGTGGGCCGGAAGGAAGAAATATTTGAGATAGGAGACTTTGTGTATCTTAAGCTCCAGCCTTATCAAGGAAGTTCAATAGAAGTTTGTCAAAGCTACAAGTTATCTCCTAGATATTTTGGTCCATTTGAAGTTATCCCAAAAATTGGCGAAGTAGCCTATTGTTTACAATAACTTGTTGGTTCTCAAGTTTATAATGTGTTTCATGTTTCAATGCTTAAGAAAATTTGTTAGGAAGCATGTTCCAATACAATCAGAGCTACTATCCTAACTAGTTAAAGAAGATGTCATTAGCCCTCAACCATCGGCCATTCTAGAGTAGAGGACTAGAAGGAGGCGTGCTTAATTTCTAGTCCATTGGCAAGGTCTTCCCATGCAAGATGCAACCTAGATGATGCAAGTTTGTTTGAGGAGTGATATCCTTTCTTCAACCTTAGGGACAAGGTTGCAACCAAGGAGGGAGGGATGCAACAATCCAAGCAATGACTTGACACGTAAGAGTTAATTGTGTTACATGCCATTTCTATGTGGCTAATTAATATTGATGGCTACAAGAATAATGAATGTCGTTTTCCCTTACTTTGTATGTGTTTGTTCAATAAGTGTTAAGGAGTCAATTACTGCTATTAGCCATTAGTTACGATTGTTAGAAAGCCGTTATTGCTGTTAACAGGTAGTTAGTACAGTATCAACATGTATAAATAGAGGGGACTAACTCTGGGGTGGGAAGTTAGTTCATTTGGAGACTTGTGATAGTTTTAGAGGTCTTGGGTTCCCTCTCTAAGAAATCCTTCTTGTATTCTTACATTTTTCCAGTCGAAAGGCAAAACTCTCTATAGTCAATTTCCTTGACTTCTATGTTGTTCTTTCACGTCCTCTCACTAGATCCTGTGTTAAAAACCAAACTAATCTTTTGGCCGCTGCAATTTACTAACTCTTGCTTGCAAGTTTTAAGACGGCCTCCTAGCCATTAACAAATCTGTATCGTGGGTGTCAACTTCAAAAGGGCACATCGACCCATTGGGTAGGACAAAATGGGGCTTCTAATGAACCTTGGACTTTCGGTTCTGCGATTCAATGGGATAGGCAGCTAAGCTAATACTATGAAGGGCCTTAAAAATGAAAGCGACTTGCTAAAAGGAGGACAAAGCAACATTTAAAGCTGAAGGCAGCACCGCGTCAACCAAGAAGATCAAGCCGATTGGGGACGCCCTAAGACATTTGTTTATTTCCTCTTAAAGAAACGCAATGAGATCCAAGTCAGACGATGTATGTACAGCACAAGGACAAAGGTAACGTATGAAAGAAAACCTATACACGTCTACCATAAACAATAAATGCTAAAAAACAAAAAAGAAAGCAACATTTATGAAATGGGCGCTCCACAATGGGCCAAGAACCAATAGATAAAACAAGCCTAACAACATCAATAAATACTATAGATACGAAAAGCAGTAGTGATACTTGCCGCTTTTTAGAAAATGTGTTAATTTCTTAGTTATTCAACAAACAGAGTGCAGCTATGTCTACCATTAAAGAAAATACATAATTATGGATAAATTGCTGCTTTTTTATTCTTTGGATGAGGCAATAGTTGGAAGGCTTCAATGTGTTTTTAAATGTCCTATCCTTTTAAGCAGTATATATGGAAGCATTGGAGTTTGTTTTGATGATTTTTTTATTTTTTTTGGGTCAAGATGCTTATGGTAACTCTTTTCCTAGTATCTATACATCTTTATGACATGATTTGATGTGGAGATGTGGAACCATTGAAATAATTTCTTATTAGTACACCATGGATCTAGTTATCAAGCAAATCGAGACTCATGCACCAAAATAAATATCTTTGGACTGATCTTGTTGCAAAAGGAAAGCATCAAGAAATATATGGTTTATATGATACTAGTTTATCTTTATCTTAAAAGGGCCCTGAAATATTTGTGGAATGAATATAACTCTTATCCAAAAAAATAAAATGGAGAAAATATGTTGAAACCACCTGAATATTTGATATTTGGTCGATTGGTCTTTAGTCAACATTATGTGTCAATAATTGGAGGTCAAGGTTTCTTTGCCAGGCAGCGCACAGGCTGGTTGGTTCGCGATTTTGTTGGTAATAGGCACAAAATTGGACCGTGAGTGTAAGTAGAACATTTTGGTTCTATATTTCTCTTCTCAGCGTGTATTGAAAAGCCTGCTTTGACTTGTATTTAGTGACTATGGGATCCAGCTTGTGTTTGTTATTATGTATTACCACCGCAAAACCTTACAACTTTCCCATATGGATCTTTTTGGACCAATGAGAACAACTAGTTTAGGAAGAAAACACTTTGTTTTTGTAATTGTTAATCATTTTTTAAAAAATATTCATGGGTATTTTTCTTGTCTAGTAAAAATGAAAGTTCCAAAAAGTTAAAATCTTTTTCTAAACAAATTTAAAATGAAAGAAATACAAACGTTAAATGTATTTGGTGAGACCATGGAGGTGAATTTGAATGCAATGTTTTTGATATTTTTGCATAAAAAATGGTAAAAAAGAAAATGAGCTTTATCCCCTGAAAACCCATAACAAAACAAGATAGTTGAAAGTAAGAATAGATCCCTCCAAAAGATGGCTATTAATAGAAAATAATTTACCCAAATATTTTTTAGGAGTAGTCAATATTACTTGTCATATTTTAAATAAAGTATCCATAGAAAACACCATATGAGATACTCAATAATAAGAAGCCTACCATAGTATATTTTAGAGCATTTGGTTCTAAATGTTTCATTCATAATAATGACAATGATTGATTAGGTAAGTTTGATGCAAAGCGTGATGAACATTCTTTCTAGAATATTCTAATCACAGTAAGGTTTATAAAATATGTAATAAAAGGACATTGGTAGTTGAAGAATCTATCAATTTGGTATTTGATGAAACTAACATTTCTATTGTAAAAGAAAGTAAGATCTTTTTTGTAGATTCCTTTTGTCATTCATAGAGATGGTTGGAGCTAAACTTGAATAAGTAAACTTGGACAACATTCTAGGTGAAAAGGAGTCGTCCTTTTATAGAGTCCATAGTGAAGTGAATCTCTCTAAAATTGTTAGAGACAGCTCACAATAGGTAAGGACTTGTTCTTCAACTCAAACTTTTGGTGAATTTGCCTAAGCAATCTTCAAATAATACAAATTTATCTCCAAGATTTGCTCTTCAAGTATACTTAGCATCTAACAAGAGTAATCAGTAATATTTCACTGCGCCGAGCAACTACACAATTATATATGTTTACAATAATATTCAATTTAAGTCAGAAAATATACTAGAACTCCAAGCCGCATGCTAGAACAGGCATTTATGTAGAACAATAGCACTCTTTCATCACTAATAGTCCCAGTGATATCAATCGTCAATAATTCTAGCTAGCTGATGTCTTTTCATATTAGCACAATTATTAAGCTCAAATAATTGTGCTAATATGAAAAGTCTAAAATGATCAAAGTTGGGGTTTCAACAACTATTCTCAACTTATATGTCTTAAAATTGAGTTTATTATAATGAAATAATTAAATATCAACTTAACTCAACTCAACTCATAATCATAATCAACCAAACATGTGATAGATTTGGGTTGACTGAAGAAATTGAACTACGAATAACAATAACAGATTTCTTAAAATAAAATAAATTAAATATACAATATGTTCTATGAATTAGAAAGATCAAACCATGAGTTTTGTAAGTGAGTTGTTCAGCTTTTGGTCTTGGTATCTTTATTTGTGTTTTTTCACCACACACACCCAAACTCTAATAATTAAGTGTTAAATTTAAGATTAAATGGTTATAGGCACTACTAGTTTACGTTAAAATAATAGGTAATTGATTTCTTTGTATGTTTTGGCCTTTTTTTTTTTTTTCCCTTGGTTGGTTCTCACTATCCATATTTATAGAAAGAGAGACATCATAAGGTAAAAACCTCGCTTTAGGAACTAGACTACCTCAACTCTTCCCCATCGGATTGTCAGAATAGCCCTCAGAATAACCTGCGCTTCTCTTCTCCCTGTCGAGGCCTAGCTCGCGAAGGAGGAAAAGGCCGTGTAAGGGAAAACGCCCACTTCACGTACAACGAGGCGATAAGTGAAAGGAGTGGTTTCCTTCCTTCGGCCTGGGCCATCCGAAACCTATTACAGAAGAGCCCACTTTAATTGGGCCACCTTACATCCTAACATAAAACTGTCCTTTTTAATTGGCCCAGGTCAACCAAAAGGAATGAGAACCAGGCCATGTATAAACTGGGCATTACAAAAAGAAAATAAAAAATTTGAATCGCGATCTCACCATTTAGAGCCCGTCATTTAATCAACATGTGCATGTGCATATGATTACGTTAATTATGGAGAAATAAAATTTTTAATCCTATGTTATTATATGACATTAATATGATATCAAATAAAAATATATTGAATAATACCTTATATTATTTTCTTTGTGATACATTTTTCTAATGTAAATACTATTTTATAAAATTCATCTTTTCTTTATTATCAAAATAAATAAAAAATACGCATATTCCTAACACCCAATAAGTCGGAACAAGTTCTGAAACAACCAAGAAAGTGATCTAGCTAAGACACATAAAAGGGAAGTAGACGGGTTTGTGAACGTACTCCCCGCGTGGGATACTTGAACTCATGCATTGCACGGGTTGATACGCATAGCACTTAGTATCCATCGTTTATAGCTAGGACTACTAGGGTGGATACTCCCATTTGCTCCTTTAGCTTTTGTTTCTCACGGTCAATGTCAGCCCACTAGAGTGCTTTTGGCGCTAATGTTCTTTTCTATCGCTATCACCAGTTGTTTGCTTAGGGTTTGAACGTTAACAATGGCAAGAAAACCCAAGGGTTACACTTATTGAGGGACTTATATAACCGACTTCATTCTCTCACATTGTAAAGGCAAACAAGATAATCTTACCATATAAGAAAATTGACTATTCCTTCCCATTAAAGACCTTTTGGGATGGAACCTACATTTGTGACAAATGGTATAGAGAGCCAAACCAAGCATGTGAAGCTCGTATAAAAGCAACAAAGCTAACTAAATGCATTTTTAAAGCTTTGGAAGAATTAAAGGAAACAAATTGAGAAACATTCATATTAAATGCACCATTTTAAACCTTTGGAGGAATTAAAGGAAACATAATTGGGAAAGAAAGTCACTTAGCCAACTAACTCAATGCTAAGCTAGTAGGAAGCCTAATTGTGAGGTGTGGGGTTTATCATCCTATGTGCATGAGTTGGGTGCATGTGTTGTAATATTAAAAAAAAAAATTAGAAAAAAAAAAGAAAGAGGGAAAAATATTGTGCAGAATCTATTGCACCATTTTGAGCTTAAATCAGGCATGAAATCAAACGGTAAGATTTTCAAAAGGTCTTTACATTCAGTGATATATATATATGAAGGTACAGTAAACCAGAGAGAGGGCCATATGTTTCGAAAAACCATCTTCAGTTTGAAGTGGTGATCTTAGTAGAAAATCATCAGAGTTGAGAATTATTGCTTCTATATGCTGATTGTACATTTTATTTTTGGTTAGAAATATTATTTGTGGTATTATCAAGAGGAGGATGACATCGAGGACTTTGTTGAAAACCACCAATCGTGTTTTCTTGAGAATTCGTTGTATTATTATCTCTGTAATTCGAGTTGTATTACACGGTTTATAATACAATTCCTAAGGATTTGGAAAGGCTATTCGCAAGTAAGAGACGGAGACTTTCTCGTATTATTTGACTTGGCAACCACTTAAAATTTTGTGACTTTATTTGTTGCTTTTGTTACGAGCAGCAGTCGCAACGGCTTGTGAGCAGGTCTATAGACCTACCTGAAAATCCTCCAAGAGGAGTGATTGGAGACGTCTTGTATTATTCCCGATGCTGAGGATTAATAGAGGAAATCAAGCTTCCTGAACCTAGGTTTCAATCGGCAAGAAAGGTTTCTGGATTCAAACATTCGAGAATCAAATTGGTGATTTTCGCCCCCCTATAAGCCTCAGTACATGATGTTTTTTAGTTCCCCTTACTACACATACTACCAACCCGCAATACATCAATACTGGCCCAATAAGAACATATAAACCACATAGTCCACCAACACATACAACCTGGACATATAAGACACATACCAACAACCTAACAAATGCATACCACTAATCGACATTGTCCTTCTTCACACCTTAACTCCTTGCCAATTCCTCCTCCTAAACATCTTGCCTTTGCCCTCCAACATCCTAACATACCCACCCTTTTAAGCTTAGCCTTGTCCTTAAAGTTGAAATTAGGAAACTTGAGCAAGAATTGTCACTCTTCCTTCCACATGGCCTCCGAAGGTGATTTACCTTCCTAATGCAACAAGACCTCTTTTGTCACCTTTCTAATAAGGCCTAAGGTTGACAAGTTGTCTTTAAATATTTTGGTGCTTATGGAAAAGCTATTTGTACTTGTGGAGTGCTCCTAACACATCATTTCAACTTTGACACATGGAATATGAGATGGACTCTGGATCCCACTAGAAGTTCTAGCTTGTAAGCCATTGTTCCCACTTGCTCCATTACCCTAAAGGGGCCATAGAACTTAGGAGATGCCTTTTATTTCCTTTTGTTAACTAGGAAGTTTGGTGGTAGTTTGGAAACTTTTAAGTAGACTTGATCTTCTATGTCATACTACACCTTGGATCTCTTGTAATCATAAAACTTTTTCATCCTTAGTTATGCCTTTTGCAAGTTTTACTTTAACCCATCCAAATGTTGATCCCTTTCCCAAAATTTGCTCCACTAAAACAATTGTGGCAATTCCAGGTAAATAGAAAAGTAGAATATGGGGTTGCGACCACATATGATCTCATAAGGTGTAAGAAGCGTGGCTCCTTGCCAACTAGTATGTAGTAGTATTATGCCTAAGACAACCATCAAACCCACTCCTTGGTGTTTTCCCCTATGAAGTAGTGAAAATATATCTCTACTATCATATTTAAAATCTTTATTTGGCTGTTTAATTGCAAGTGAAAAGCCAATATGAAATTGAAACTAATAAATTGTAGGTGAAACAACTCTTTCCAAAACAAGTTGGTAAATAGCAACATCTATTACAAACAATGGACTTAGGCACACCATATAGTTTAAATATGTTGTCAAAGAAGAGCTATGCAATTGTAGGTGTAGCGTAAGGTGGGAGAGGGCTATAAAGTGCCTTGACAAAAGACCAACTACAACCAAAATGACTAGTTTCACACTTGAGATAGGTAGCACCTTAATGAAATTCATAAATATATCCTCTTAAATGCTTTGGAATTAGAAGAGGTTGAAGCTTTTCTATTAGTAACATGTCATCTTTTGTACACTTTTGTCACGTTGGGCATTCACTAACTTGCTTCCATATAGCTTGTTTCATTCCCTTTCAAAAGAAAATGAATTTTATTTGTTAAAGGTCTTTTAAGATTCCTCATTAGTACTTGAATACATCTCCTCAATGGTCACTAAAACTAAGCAAGAACTATTACCTAAATATATTTTCCCTTTGAAGAAAATTGCCCTATCCTTGTGGTATTAGGGTTCAATAATGATAACTCTATTTTTATAGAGTTATTTTACCTAATTTAGGCAATAAATAATGTAATACTTGTGAGAAAATATTTGAATTTCTCTTTATTTACTTAAAGTTGAATTGTCTATGTAGCATAAGGAGGTATGGAGAAAAATGATAAACATGGAGAATATAATGCTTATTGTGTAGCAAAATATGGTCAAAATATCAAGATCAAGAGAGTCAATATAGGTTTAGGCTTTATATGATTGTTATTAGATATTATATTGTTGTTGGATTTTCTAAATAATTAGAAAACCTAATCATGTTAGAAGTTCAAAGCCTAATTAATATAGAAGTTCAAAACTCAATTGTTTTAGGTAAACAAAACCCATTTCTACTATGTAGGAATTATTTTGCACACAATCTTTTGCAATTCTAGATCCCTCTACACCATCCTTAATAATTTTCACCCATTAAGGAATTGACTATGAAATGACCTTTAGCTTTCCCTTCTCCTGCTCTCCATCTTTCCTAGATAAGGCATTTTCCACCACATTTTTCCTACCAACCTTGTATTCAACTACAAAAACATACCCCATTAACTTAGCATCCACTTTTATTGCATAAGAGTTATGATCGTTTGCTACAATAAGAACTTCAAGCTCCTTTAGTCAGTCCAGATGGTGAACTATTTTCCTAATAGATATTTCCTTTATTTCTATACTACCAACACTATATCAAGTATCTCATTATCATAAGTTGACAACCTTAGATGATTGCGATGTAGCATGCTACTAAAGTAGGCAATGAGTCTCGTTCGTTGCATCAATATTGCTCCATTTTCCTGTTTGAAAGCATCATACACAACTATAAATGATTAAGGGAAATTTGGAAAAGCTAGCATAGGGTTATGGTCATCACCACTTTCAACCTTTCAAATGTATCTTAAGCCTCTTATGTACATTTAAAGGGGTCATCTTTCAATAGCTTAATGAATGTCTCTATTAACTTCCCATATTAGTTGATAGACTTGTGGTAATATATTGTAAATCTTAGGAAACTAGGAAGAGCCTTAACATTTTTCAAGGTTGGCCATTAAAGAATCTGTTCTATCTTTTCTTGGTCCATCACCATTCCTTTTCCACCAACTACATAGTCAAGGTACTTAACCCAAACTCACAATATGATCTTTTGGCAAATAGCTAATGCTTACATAAAATTGTTGAAAATTGTATGTTGATGTGTTTTGTTGAGAAAATTTTTATTTGTGTATGATAGTAACATCTTTATATGCATACCAAAGGAAGTGAAAGGTGTGCAAATTATAATATCAATTAATGATATTATAAAGTAGTCGGTTTCCTACATTCCATTATTAAACATCACATATAAGGCTTAGACAAATATTTTTATGTGAATTATTGAGCTAAAATATATTTTCTTATATTGAAGAAAAATGATACTTGGTGATTGTGTGCTTGTAGGTATCTATGAACCAAAAATCATATTGTGATGGCTAAAATCATATTACTCGATTTTACAAGCTTGATGTAAATCTAAGTGAAGCCACTCACTATCTGGTCCAAACTTTAGCAAAGCCATTCACTAGTTAGTCCAAGCCCAAGTAACTATCTACTGGATCAAGTCGTGAAGCTGTTGGATCAAGTCATGAAGCAGGCCAAGACTAAGCTTAGCCTGCACTAGACCTGCACTTAGCCCGTAAAGAAGCTACCTGATTTAAGCTCAAGCTAAACCAAAGTGATGCGTTTCACTTAAGTAAGTGAAACATAGTCGTTTCACCTACATGTTAAGATATAGATTCTTAAGTTGAAATCAAAAATGCCCTAAGCCCCAAAATCGCACGAAGCTAGTTCTCCTTTTTCTCTCAGCTACTGATTCTCTAATGGGAAGATTTATGAAGTGATAAAAGTGTCAGAACGGTTGTTTACTACATTAATTGTTGCTTCTACAGTTGTATGATGTTGCCTCCATCAAATCTCAATGAGAAACTTTCAACGGGAGGAACAAGTCTGCACCAAAACCATAAAATGTTCAAGGTTCTTAAATCTGCTATAAAAAGGAGGTTATGGTGCATGTTTAAGAGCTTTTGCACAAAATACTATCAAGTTCTTTGAAAGATATTGAAGCTTTGTGAAAGATTTGTACTCATACTACCATGCTCTTCAATTCTTAGTGAAAGCAAGAATCTTTGGTGATATTCCTTCACATTTATATTCTTATGAATATTTACTACTAGATTGATTTGTTTATATCCTAGATTAACTCAAACTATTATTTGCACATAAACATCATTGTAAATCCAAAACCCTAACTTTATGAAAATTGGGGGTTTCATGATTAAAGCTTGAATTGAGTTTATATATCTTTAATTAGCTTTTTGAGAAGCATTATTCCTCATTCAAATTACACATTTGAGGATTTGCTTGATGTATTAAGGTTGGTTCAACCTAAACTTTGTAACCGTGAAGAATTGACTCCTTGTTAAGGAGTTGTGAAGTGTAGGAGAGGATTTCTTCTAACTTGAATTAAAGTGGACTTCAACTTATTGAGTTGAAGGAAAAGAATGTGCAAGTAGGTGAAAAGGGCCGAACCACTGTGTAAATCTTTGTGTCTTCCTATCTTGGTTTATTTCTTTATTTATTTGCTTTAATATACTTATCTTGAATGCTAAACTCACATGAAATGTTGAAAAGTTGAAAAATATAGGTAAAACCATGATAACCAATTCAACCCCCCCTTCTTGGTTAGCCATAAAACCTTACAATTGGCATCTAGAGCCAGGTTCTTTGATTTAAAGGCTTAACATCCTAGAGTAAATCCATTTAGATGGTTGTAGAGAAAGGAGTAGCTTGTTGGAAAATAAGGGTTTTGTTTGTGACAAAATGTATTTATGAATATATTTGTTGAAATATGTTTTTCATAAGTGCAAAAGAAAATTATAGGAAGTAAAAGGTGTACAAATTATAATATCAATTAGTGATATTATAAAGTAACCGGGTTCCTACATTTCTTAATATAATGTCACTATATAGTGACATTAAGAAAGGATTTTTTTAATTTCATTATATAATGTCTTGAGAACAAGGCTTACCAAATTGAAATTAAATATGTCATACATTGTGATTAAGAAAAATGATGCTTGCTTATGCTTTGATGAAGGTTGAAGTATATGGCTTTATTTTTGGAACAAACCTTAGTTCTATCAAGAACTTATATTATATCATTCTTGGATTAATATTATGTTCTCGACATGGTTATATTCGGCTTGGTGATATTTGGCCTAGTAATATTCGGCCTGGTTATGTTCTCGGCTTGGTTATATTCAGCATGGTGATATTTGGCTAGGTTATATTCGGTCTGGTTATATTTGGCCTGGTGATATTCGGCCTGGTTATGTTCTCGGTCCATGACTCGCTTATCTGTCAAGTAGATAGGCGAGCCTGGCTAGTGATGAAACTCACCGTTTCATTAACGTTCATTCTCACTTATTCACCTGATGCCCTAAAGGGCATATTATCAACAACTACTGAAATGAGAGAGTGAGAGAGATGGAGGAATGGTGCTGCTAGTGACCGAATCCTCAACAAGAGGATTTTTTATTAGACCAATGTCAGAACAGTCTGATCTGAGCTGGAGAAGGAAGATTTGAAGGCTGATTTACTGTTCCAATGGGAAGATAGCTTCATCATTGAGGTTTGAAATGTCCGAAACCCTAGCTCTAATTTTTCTATTTAAGAAGAGTTATTCTATGGAGAAGGGTTCGACATTTACAACAATCTAAAGTTCTCTTTGAGTGAAGATTCTGTTATTAAGCTCATCTTTTGATCATTCAATCTTTGTGACTTTCGGTGAAGTTCAAGCCTACGGTGATATTATGATTAAATACTTATTCATTTGTTTATATCATCGATTGGATCTTGTATAACTCTGTTTATGTGTTGATTTCATTAAAAATACTTATTATACATAAACATTGAAAGGAATCCAAAACCCTAATTTATTTCAATTTAGGGTTTTCGTGATAGGAGCTAAGAATTATTATAATTATATCAAATCAGCTCCTATAGGTTACAGAATCCCTCAACTTGTCATATTATTTGGGATTTGTAATTGATTTATGATCTTTTGATCATATTGTATAACATTGTACAAGAAATTCCTTGAAAAGGAATTGTTTGAGTTAGGGAGAATGTTTTCTCCTAACTTGGTTGAGTAAAGGAGACTTCAATCGATTTGATTAAAGGAGAAGAGGGTGGACGTAGGACTCAAGGTGTGAGTGCCGAACCACCATGGTAAATTTGGTGTCAATCTCTTTGCTTACTATTGATCTAACCTTCTTATAATATTTGTTGCCTCATAATTTGTCAATTATCTATTCCTAACCCATTAGAATATTTGAAACAAATAAGTGTGATAATATTCTTGATAATGTGTTGTTTGACTTGGAATTAGAGCATCATATGTTTGAAATCTGTCCAATTTATATTAATATTATTTGTGTGATTTGTCCAGCATATTGAATTGAGCATTTGTTATCATAATAGTTTTTTTTTTTTAATTGCTGGGTTTAACAATTCAACCCCCTTTCTTGTTAAGCCATAAAACCCAACAATTGGTATCAGAGCCAGGTTCTTTAATTAAAAGGATTAACATCCTAGAGTAAATCCATACTATGGCTTCTAACAAAGGTTTAGCTATTACGGGGTTTAATAAACCTCCTCTGTTTGATGACATTGATTTTAGGCATTGGAAACAATTAATGCAAGTCTTTGTAATAGGCCAAGATCCAAAAGCTTGGCAAGTAATCAATAAGGGTATTACATTAGCCGTGACTGATGAGTGGGCAAAAAATGAAGCTAAAATAATGGGGTTAAATGCTAAGTCCATGAATATGATCTATAGTGGTCTTAGAGCACATGAGTTTAATAAAGTGTCCTCTTGCCTCACTGGTAAAGAGATTTGGGATAAATTAGAAGTCATCTATGAGGGAACCAAAAAAGTAAAGTCCTCTAAAGTCATTATGCTTACACATGACTATGAATTGTTTGTTATGAAAGATTCTGAAACTATTAGTGACATGTTTGGTAAATTCACCGAGATCATCTTTAAACTTAAGCTGTTAGGAAAAACCTACACAAATGAGGAGATGGTAAGAAAGATGTTAGTATCTCTACCCGAAAGTTGGGATCCTAAGAAGATGGCCATAGAAGAGGCTCATGACCTAGATGTACTGACCTTAGATGACTCGCTGGGCTCTCTTAAAACTCACGAAATGCAACTTATGAGAAGAGAGAAACAGAAAGAAAATAGAAGATCACTTGCACTTAAAGTGGAAGTTGAAAAGATTGAAGAGGAGGAATATGAAAATGATGAAGTAGCTCTTATAGCTAGAAGATTTAGAAAATTTCTAAGAAGAGGATTAAATAAAAATATAGGGCAAGGAGAAAATAATCAAATGAACTTAGGGAAAATATATGCTATGAATGTAAAAAATCGGGACACATCAAGATTGATTGTCCGGTGATCAAGAAGAGGAATAGCAAGAACAAAAAGAAAGTTATGATTGTTGCCTGGGATGATGAGAACTCCTCATCTAATGAAGTAACTCAAGAAGAAGTTGCATATCTATGCCTAACCGCAACAACAACTCTTGAGGAAGACAATAGTGAGGTAAATGATTCTGAACTGTTTCTTCATATGAACACTGGTTTAGAAACTGCATTTTCTGATCTAGTTGAGTATGCAAACAAACTAAAAGATAAGTACAAAAAGTTAAAAGCAAAAATTAAATCTAAAAAACAGAAAATGATGACTTCTGTACATGTTAATCAAAATGTTTTAACTAATGTACATAACAAACAAAGCATAGAAACAGTGACATGCAAAGATGAAGCTGAAAGAAAAAATAATTCAATTTCAATACATGATAACATCAGTATTTCTACTAATGCATATATGAAGTATGATGCTTGTATGAGTGAGATGTATGAGAAACAAAATAAATCTGAAAATATGAACATAGAAACAGAAACTTTCTGTGATATCAATGCATGTTTTGATGTTGAATTACATGATGAAAATAACTCACATGTGTATGTTGAAAATCTTAAAAGTAGAGTCCTTGAGCTAAAAAAAGAAAATGATGATTTGAAGTCAAAACTTGATGTAACTAATCTGCTGCTAAAGAAATTCATAAAGGGTAGTGGCATGTTAGATAAGATTTTAAATTCTCAAAGTGGTACATATGATAGAGCGAGACTAGGATATAAATTGAATGACAAATCAAAATCATTTACTTATTTTTTTAAAGAAAAAGAATGTTCAATTCCGTTGCATAATGATAAGTGTTCTTTTTGCAATTATATTGGTCATAGTTTTGATAAATGTCTCGTAAGACTTAGAAAGGCTTACAAAGGAAAGAAACTTTGACTGTCTAAGAATGACAAAAATCTAAGTCAAACTAACATTCATGGACCCAAAATAAAAAGGGTACCAAGCACTTCAATGATCAAATTTGTTTCTGTAGGTTATAAGTGCACAAGTGAAAAACAAAAAGCTAAAAAACATGTGGATTCTGGACAGTGGCTACTCTCGGCATATGACTGGGATGAAGCAGCTCTTCTCAACACTTGAGTTGAAAAATGGAGGTACGGTGTCTTTTGGAGATAATTCCAAAGGAAGAATAAAAGGATTGGGAACAATAGGTAATCCTAATACCCTACTTATATCTGAGGTTTTGCTTGTAGATGAGCTAAAATTTAATCTACTTAGCATAAGTCAACTATGTGATAAAGGATTTAAGATAAAATTTGGAAAAGAAAATTGTCTTGTTGAGCATGCTAAACATAAAATGAAGATTGTTGGAAATAGAAAAGACAACATTTATGTGCTTGATTTAAGTAAATTGGATGTTGAACAAACATGCTTGGTTTTGAATAAAAATGTTAATGCTTGGTTGTGGCATAGAAAGCTAGGACATGCGGGTCTAGGGTTAATAGAAAAATTGTGTAGATATAACCTAGTAAAAGGTCTTCCATCTTTAGAGTTTAACAATGATAGAATATATGAAGCATGCATTAAGGGTAAACATACACAAAATAGCTTCAAATCAAAGCTTGTGATGAGTACATCTAGACCATTAAAGATACTACACATGGACCTTTTCGGTCCTATGAGAATAGCAACACTAAATAGTAAATATTATGTCTTAGTCATTATAGATGATTATTCTAGATTTACATGGACATATCTGCTTACTAGAAAGGATGAGGCATTTAAGAAGTTTCCTGAATTTTGTAAAATGGTTCAAAATGAAAAAGATCTTTCAATCACAAAAATAAGAACTAATCATGGTGGTGAGTTTGAAAACCAACTTTTTGAAAAATTCTGTTTAGAAAATGGCATTTCACACAACTTTTCAGCTCCTAGAACACCTTAACAAAATGGTGTTATTGAGAGGAAAAATAGAACTCTTCAAGAAATGGCTAGGACCATGATGTGTGAATATAACCTTCCTAAACACTTTTAGGGAGAAGCTGTAAATATAGCTTGCTATATTTCAAATCGTGCTCTATTAAGACCGATTTTGAGAAAGACACCTTTTGAATTATTCTTTGAAAGAAAGCCAAACATTTCATATTTTCATGTTTTTGGTAGTAAATGTTTTGTTTTAAATCATGGAAAATAATCACTTGGGAAATTTGATTCCAAAAGTGATGAAGCAATATTTCTTGGATATTCTCATACAAGTAAGGCATATAGAGTGTTCAATAAATGAACTTTAGTTGTAGAAGAGTCAATCCATGTTAAGTTTGAGGATGACTGTCACGGTATTCTAGAAACCGAAGAGAATAGTGGAACTAAGAGCGTTCCAAAGAGGGCTAAAGTTGAGGGGGAGTATGAAACTAGGGAACCTTCCTTTCCTAGAGTAAGAAATGAAGTAGATCAAGATCACATCATAGGAAATCCCAATGTTAGAGTAAGCACAAGGTCTCGGGTTCACAACACATATGAACATCAAGCCTTTCTATCTCAAGTAGAGCCAAAGAAAGTAGATGAGGTTCTTGAAGATGAAAACTGGTTCCTTGCAAGAGGAATTAAACTAGTTTGAAAGAAGTAAGGTTTGAAATCTAGTTCCTAGACCAAATGATCATCCGGTGATAGGCACAAAATGGGTATTTATAAATAAACTAGATGAAAATGGTACTATCACTAGAAATAAGGCTACATTAGTAGCACAAGGATATAGTCAAGAAGAAGGAATTGACTATGATGAAACATTTGCACCAGTGGCTAGGTTAGAAGCAATTAGGATCTTACTTGCCTTTGCTTGCTGTATGAACTTTACCTTATTTCAAATGGATGTCAAGAGTGCATTTTTGAATGGTATTGTAAAGGAAGGGGTATATGTTGAACAACCACCTGGATTTGAGGATCTGATTCATTGAAATCATGTTTTTCAATTATCAAAAACTTTATATGGTTTGAAACAAGCTCCACGGGCATGGTATGATAAACTAAGCTCTTTCTTGATTGATATTGGTTTTAGAAAAGGGAAAGTGGACAACACTTTATTTATAAAGAACAAAGAAAAAGAAATTTTAATTGTTCAAATATATGTTGATGGCATTGTGTTTGGTTCTACAAATTCCACACTATGTGAAGAATTTGCTGCATGCATGCAAAGTGAATTTGAGATGAGCATGATGGGTGAGTTAACATACTTTCTTGGGTTGCAAATCAAACAAACAAACAAAGGAACCTTTATAAGTCAAACAAAATACACAAATGAATTGCTCAAGAAATATAAGATCCATGACTCTAAACCAATGAATACACTTATGAGCACTTCTTTATCATTATCCAATGATGAAAATGGAATTAACGTAGACACTAAATCATATCATGGAATGATTGGTTCTTTTCTATATTTGATTGCATCTAGACCGGATATTATGTTTAGTGTGTGTTTGTGTGCTAGGCATCAATCCAATCCTAAAGAACAGCACCTAGTCGCTGTTAAAAGAATCTTTAGATACCTTAGAGACACGGTTTCCTTAGGAATCTAGTATCCTAGAGATACAACCCTAAACTTGCATGCCTTTAGTGATTCAGATTATGCTGGCTGCAGATTAGATAGGAAGAGTATGAGTGGTGGATGTCACTATCTCGAAAACATGCTTATTTCTTGGCACTCCAAGAAACAAAATTGTGTAGCTCTTTCCTCCACTGAAGCTGAATATATAGCTGTTACTAGTAGTTGTGCTCAAATCTTGTGGATGAAACAACAATTAGAGGATTATGGCATATTATCACAGAAAGTTCCATTAAAAGGTGACAACACCAGTGCAATTAATCTCACTAAGAATCCTATCCAACACTTTAAAACTAAACACATAGAAATTAGACATCATTTCATTAGAGATCATGTTCAGAAAGGAGATGTTGTGCTTGAATTTATGAGTACTGATTAGCAAATTGCTAATATCCTAACCAAAGCTTTATCTAAAGAAAGATTTTATGCTCTTAGAAGAGAGCTTGGAATGTTAGTCCCTAAAAATATTTGAATAATCTGTTACTGCCATTTCTATGCTATTTTACTGTTACACAAATTGCTCGGTTTGAGGGGGAGCAACTCTATTTCTACTTTAGCAACATCCAGTTAATATCCTAACTTTATCCTTTTGCTGGTTCTTTTTTTTTTTTATTCCTTGCCCAGCCGTCTTTTTGCTTATGACAAAAAGGGGGAGAGAGAATAGTTTGCACATCATTAGTCTCATTTTTGACTTTACAAGTGTAGAATGTGGCATATCTCTCTAGCACCCAGTTTGCAAAAACCTATGTGTTCTATGGTGTTTGTCGAATTAGAAACATGCATAGGTCTTACTTGCTAATAATATCAACTTAGATCACATGACAGTTGTATAATTAAACTATGATTAACTTTTGCAATGTTTGTTGTGTACATTTTTATGAAAAACATGATAAATTAATTGGTAACATGTGCCATAGTATTGAGATATTTTGTCATCATCAAAAAGGGGGAGATTGTTGGAAAATAAGGGTTTTGTTTGTAACAAAATGTATTTATGAATATATTTGTTGAAATATGTTTTTCATAAGTTCAAAAGAAAATTATAGGAAGTAAAAGGTGTATAAATTATAATATCAATTAATGACATTATAAAGTAACCGAGTTCCTACATTTCTTAATATAATGTCACTATATAGTGACATTAAGAAAAGATTTATTTAATTTCATTATATAATGTCTTGAGAACAAGGCTTACCAAATTGAAATTAAATATGTCATACATTGTGATTAAGAAAAAATGATGCTTGCTTGTGCTTTGATGAAGGTTGAAGTATATGGCTCTATTTTCGGAACAAACCTTAGTTCTATCAAGAACTTATATTATATCATTCTTGGATTAATATTATGTTCTCGGCCTAGTGATATTCGGCCTGGTTATGTTCTCGGCTTAGTTATATTCGACCTGGTGATATTTGGCCTAATGATATTTGGCCTAGTTGTGTTCTCAGTCCATGACCCGCTTATTTGTCAAGTAGATAGGCGAGCCCGATTGGTGATGAAACTCACCGTTTCATTAACGTTCATTCTCACTTATTCATCTGATGCCCTAAAGGGCATATTATCGACGATTGCCAAAATGAGAGAGTGAGAGAGATGGAGGAACAACGCCGCTAGTGACCGAATCCTCAACGGGAGGATTTCTGATGAAACCGATGTCAAAGCGGTTTGATCTGAGTTGGAGAAGGAAGATTTGAAGGCTGATTTACTGTTCTAACAGGAAGATAGCTTCATCATTGAGGTTTGAAATGTCCGAAACCCTAGCTCTAATTTTTCTATTTAAGAAGAGCTATTCTATGGAGAAAGGTTCGACACTTACAACAATCTGAAGTTCTCTTTGAGTGAAGATTCTATTATTGAGCTCATCTTTTGATCATTCAATCTTTGTGACTTTCGGTGAAGTTCAAGCCTGCGGTGATATTGTGATTAAATACTTATTCATTTGTTTATATCATCAATTGGATCTTGTATAACTCTGTTTATGTCTTGACTTCATTAAAAATACTTATTGCATATAAACATTGAAAGGAATTCTAAACCCTAATTTATTCCAATTTAGGGTTTTCATGATCGGAGCTTAGAATTATTATAATTATATTGAATTAGCTCCTATAGGTTACAGAATCCCTCAACTTGTCATATTATTTTGGATTTGTAATTGATTTATGATCTTTTGACCATATTGTATAACATTGTACAAGAAATTCCTTGAAGAGGAATTGTTTGAGTTAGGAGAAACGTTTTCTCCTAACTTGGTTAAGTAAAAGAGACTTCAATCAATTTGATTAAAGGAGAAGAGGGTGGACGTAGGACTTAAGGTGTGAGTGCTGAACCACCATGGTAAATTTGGTGTCAATCTCTTTGCTTACTATTAATCTAACCTTCTTATAATATTTGTTGCCTCATAATTTGTCAATTATCTGTTCCTAACCCATTAGAATATTTGAAACATATAAGTGTGATAATATTCTTGATAACATGTTGTTTGACTTGGAAGTAGAGCATCATATGTTTGAAATCTGTCCAATTTATATTAATATTATTTGTGTGATTTGTCCAGCATATTGAATTGAGCATTTGTTATCATAATAGTTTTTTTTTTTTTAATTGCTGGGTATAACAATTCAACCCCCCTTCTTGTTAAGCCATAAAACCCAACAATATCATCATATAATGTCTTTGAGAAATGCCTTATTTAAATGACATTAAAATATATATATAATTTATCATATTTGAGAAATATGATACTTGCTCTTGTTTAGATAAAGGTACTTTATGATGAACTCTAGCTAAGTTACTAAGAGTTTCTTAGAGCAAATCATGGCTCACTTTACTTGTTCACGATTTACTTATTCATGGTCATCTATTAAGAGCTCTCGGTGCTTTACTCTTTTATATAGTAAGCTTGGCCTTTGTTATGAACATATATGAAGTTTGGCTCGTGTTTTGATCGTGTGAAGTCTGGCTTATGTTCTGATCTTGTGAAAGCTTGGCTTATGTTCTAATATTATGAAGTCTGGCCTGAATTAAGAAGCCTGACCTAAGTTTATATATGTTGGAGCCCTTACTTGGTTAAACACTGCCGTTCAATCCATAAGGCACACTTAAGTGTCTCAATCACCTTAGAAGCCCTAGCTTCTATTCGAAACACTGACGCATCTTTCTGTTTCTCTCACCGCAGTTGTATCCCTACTCCTCCAACGGGAAGATTTGCATAAGTTTTTAATCAAATGTCAGAATATGAAGCTTGGTTTGATGAAGAAGCTGATGTGGAGCTCAAAAAGGTACAAGCTACACGTTCTCAATGAGGAAAAGCCTATGAATTGATGGGTTTGGTAGAAATCATGATTTGGCTCTTTAATTTCATATCATATATAAGAGAAAGCCATTCTATGATTGAAAGAGACAATTTTGTGAAAATCTTTGAGTTATTATTCAAGAGAAGTCATGCTCACACTCATCCTTTGTTCACTGTGAAGAAGCTTCGGCGATATCTTTGATACTCAACTTAATATCACTTCTGTGTGATTATTCTTTGTGATATATCTCTGTTTATGTGCTAATTGAACATATATTATCATTTGCACATAAATTGATTTGTAAATCCAAAACCCTAACTTGAAAATATTTGGGGGTTTGTGATTAAAGCTTATAATGTACATTCAATATCTTGTATAAGCTCTTGTATTAGCATTATCCCTCATTATCTTTACATCTTTAAAGGATTTGCTATTGAACTAAGGTTGATTAACCTTATATTGTATTTGAACTTGGAAATTCCTTTGAGGAGGAATTGGTTGGATTAGGGAAAATGTTTTCTCCTAATCTGGTTTAAGTAAAGGAGACTTTAATAAGTTAGATTGAAGGAGAAGAGGGTGGACGTAGGACTCAAGGATTAAGTGCCAAACCATTGTGGTAAATCTAGTGTTTTTTTTTCCTCTATTGACTGGGATATTACTTGTTGTTTGTTGCTAATTGCCTTATCATTTACTTGATATTAGCCTATTGTTTTATCTGCTGAATAGTTTGTCAACTATTTGATAATAACTTGTTGTCTTATTGCAAATTAATGTGTTACTTGCTTAGAATTTGCTTGATGTATGCTTGCTTCATTTGTATGATTTGCATGAACACTTAGAACATTTTTTGGAGAATAAAAAATGTGATTGTCAAGTCTCAGCTTAATCAATTCAACCCCCCCCCCCCCCCCCCTCTTCTTGTTAAGCCATGAAACTTAACAAAGTGGCTTACCAATAACTCACCTGCTAATGCAAATCTAGCCACCAACGTTAATGTTTCAGCTGATCTAACCTCTAGGCGTGATTGGAGGCACAATTCTAAAGGTCATGGCAGTCGTTCTACCGGAAGAGGTGGTAAGCCACCACTAGAGCTATTGTGTTCACCGCCCACGAAGGACAATTTTGGCTTAAATTTTCACAGAGGACGTTTTGAAAATCACCAACATTGTGAAAATGCTAGTTCTAAGGTACATAAATCCCATTCTTGGTTTCCATGAGTTGATTTTCTAAAGTTTAATGGTCAAGATCCTCATGAATGGCTAGATAAGTGTGATACTTTCTTTCAATTTAAGGATGTCGATGGTTAGTCGGAAGTTAAATTTGCCTCTATGCATATAGAAGGAAAAGCTGCTAGATGGTATTGTTATTATTGGAGAACTTGTGGGATGATTAGTTAGGACCAGTTTTAGTTGGATGTTTGTTGGCATTTTGTCATTAATGAAAATGAACTTGTTATTGCAAACTTTTATCAGGTGAAATAGTTGGGTACAATAATAAAATATATTGAAAAGTTTGAAGACTTAACACTATAATTAGTTTCTAGAACTTGGGTATTTTAGAGAATTTCTTTGTGGGTTATTATATGCAGGGCCTTAAACCAAACCTATAGTCTTAGTTAATTTTCTTACGTCTTACGGATTTAGAAGAGGCACATCAATTGACTTTGGCACAAGAACAACAATTGGAGATTCAAGCCAGTAGGTCTTGAGGTTTTCGTGAACAACATAATTTGGAAATAGTAGTTGAATCTCATGCTAGTAATGGCTCTAGAGCTCCAACTACTACTCCATCTATATAGAGTTCTTCCTACTGGCCAGTTAAGCGTATTATGAATGCACAAATGTAGGAAAGAAAGGACAAGAGTTTATGCTACTATTGCAATGAAAATGGCTTTCTAGTCACCATTGTAAAAGTAAACAATTGTATTGGGTTAAGGACATTGAGGAGACTATTTAGGTGGCTTCGGAAGTGAGTGGTGAACATGTAAAACCAGTTTAGAGTGAGGAGATAGAGGGGCACTTTCCGCATTTGTGATCTCAGGAAAAGACTCTCCAGCTACCTTTAGAATGGAAGCTACTAGTTATAAAATTGTCATTACTATCTTTTTCAATGTTGGGTCCTCGCATAATTTTGTGGATTCAAAAGTTGTTGAAAGAATTGGTTGTCTAGTAGAAAATGTTACTCCTTTTACGGTTAAAGTGTTTGAGGGATCCCAGTTAATAGGGAATCAAAGATGCACAACTTTCTATGGTGCATTCAAGGGCATGAGTTTAGAATGGATGTTCAACTATTTCCATTGGATGGCTATGATATGGTACTAGGCATCCAATGGATACAATCCATTAATTTGATCTAATTGGATATTGAGGGTAATGTGTTATCAGTGCTTGTGGTAGGGCAGAAAGTTACCCTTAAAGGATTAGATAGATTGGGTGGCTCCTTGTCAGCGATTAGCCTAGCTACTCCATGTGAATGGGAGTCGGAACAGTTACAATCGATTGTTATGGAACCTCAGACAAATGCAATGCCTCTAGAGATAACTAGTCTTTTGGTGGAGTTCGTAGATGTTTTTGAAAACCTTACAAAGCTTCCCTCTCCATAAGGGTCTGATCATCATATTCCCCTATGACTTGGGAGTGAACCCATAAATTTGTGGCCTCATTGGTATCCATTTTTGCAAAAGGAGGAGATTGAGAGAATGGTGAAAGAGATGTCAGATACAGGAATTATTCGCTATAGCACTAGCCCTTCTGCTTTTCCAATCTTGTTGGTAAGGAAAAGTGATGGAACATGCCATTTTTGTGTCGACTAAGGAGCCTTGAATGATCTTAATATCAAAGATAAATTTCCCATTCCAGTTATTGACAAGTTACTAGATGAGTTACATGAAGTTACTTGGTTTTCTAAACTATATTTGAGATTCGGATATCATCAGGTGCGAATGCATCTTGAAGATGTTTATAAGACAGCTTTTAAAACCCATCAAGAGCATTATGAGTTCTTAGTCATGCCCTTTGGACTGACAAACACCCCTGCTACATTTTAGGCTCTCATGAACTCCATTTTTCAATCGTACTTGAGAAAATTTGTTATAATATTCTTTAATGACATTTTTGTGTACACTCCAGATTTACTAAGTCATTGTCATCACCTCCATTTGGTTTTTTGTAGACTATGAGACCATCAGTTATTTGCTAAGCAAAGTAAGTGCTCTTTCACCTAATGTTAGCTTGATTATCTTGGCCATATCATTTCAAGAAAAGGAATTGAAATTGATCCTCAGAAGGTTGAGAGTATGTTGTAGTGGCCATGACCTACATTTGATAGAGAATTAATTATGTGGGTTTCTAGGGCTAACAAGTTATTATCAGAGGTTTCTGAAGAATTATGGTCAATTTATTAGGCCACTAACTCTTTTGTTGCAAAAAAATGATTTTAGATGGGATAAGATAGCCAAACATGCATTTGAAAAGCTAAAGCAAACGATAAGCTCTACACTAGTATTGGCCCTACCTGATTTTGAAAAGCCATTTATTATGGAAATAGATGCTAACTATGGTGGTATAGGAGTGATCTTGATGCAAAAAGGTCACCCTATTGCTTACTTGAGCAAAATCTTATCACCAAAACATTTGGGGCTTTCTACGTATGAGAAAGAGTTACTGGCAATTGTGATGGCAGTTTAGAGGTGGAGATCTTACTTACTTGGTAATCATTTTATCATCTAGATCAATCACTTTAGTTTGAAGCATTTGTTAGAATAGAGAGTTACCGCCCCAACCCAATAAAAGTGGCTTACTAAGTTATTGGGATTTGATTATGAGATTCAATATCGTAAGGATCATAAGAATCGAGTAGTAGATGCACTTTCCAAGCTTCCTTATGAGGAGGAACCCCTTTAGCTATAAGCTAATTATGCCCTTCTGCCACTTTGGGTGCAAGAAGTGATACAAAGTTATGAAGGAGATACAAGAGTAACACCCATTTTGAAAGGTCTTGCAGTAAACCCTTATAATCATCTAGGGTATAGCTTAAGCAATAGGTTATTGAGGTATCATGGTAGGATAATGGTGGGGAATCATGGTACATTTTGGGGAACCATCATTTAACAACTGTATGATTCTGGAATAGGTGGACATTTAGGAATTGCAGGAATGCTCAAGAAAATTCAACACCACTTTCATTGGCCTACTATGAAACAAATGGTGACTGATTGTGTATCCTGGTGTGATGTTTGTTAAAGGTATAAGTCATAAAGAGTACCGTATCCAAACTTATTGCAAACCTTACAAATTCCCAACTAGGCATGGCAAAAGATCAACATGGATTTCATTGAAGAGTTACCCAAAAGTAAGGGTAAAGATACCATTATGGTTGTGGTCAATTATTTTACTAAATATGCACATTTTATAGGGTTAAGTCATCCCTTTTTAGCTTTGCAAGTAACTGTCATTTTTATAGAAGTTAGAAAGTTGCATGGACTTCCAATGGTCATTGTGATAGAGATGCCCTATTTTTGAGTAAATTTTGGGAGGAATTGTTCAAGACTTTGGGTGTGAAGCTTCACCGTAGTACATCCTACCACCCTTAGATAGATGGGCAAATAGAAAGAGTTAACCAATGTTTGGAATAGTATCTGAGATGTTCTAGTGGTGAGATCCCAAGAGATGGTATTCCTAGCTTGCCTTAGTTGAATGGTGGTATAATACTAACTACCATTTCTCCCTCAAAATGACATTTTTTAAAGCCTATATGATTACAAACCTAGATAGCCACCTTATCATAATTATGGAGCCATTATTGATGAGAATGTGAGAGATTTTCTGCAAAAGCGTGTACAAAGGTTGTAGTTGATATGTTCTTATCTTTAGGCAAGTCAAGACTGTATGACACTCTATGCAAACAAAAAGAGGGCAGAACTTGAGTTTGCCATTGGGGATTCAGTGTATTTAAATATTCAACCTTATTGCCAGTACTCTCTCTCTCTTAGAGGTGGGGTTATAAGTTATCTCCATGCTATTATGGTCCTTTCATGATTCTCCAACACATTGGAAAAGTAGCTTATAAATTAGCAACCCCACTAGATGCCACTATTCATCTCATTTTCTATGTGTCACAACTTAAGAAAGTTATTGATAAGCATTGTAAGATGTATCTTGGAGTGCCTATGCTGGATGGAGAAGGTAGATTACTTATGGGGCCACTTAAGGTTTTGGATCATTGTCTGGTGAGGAAAGGCATTAAGGCCAGAGTAGATCTCTTAATTCAGTGGTTAGAATCCACAGAGTGCATCCAAACTTGGGAGGATATTGAATACATCTAGAGACAATTTCCTTCATTCAAAATTAGTCCTTAAGGATAAGGATTCGTTGAAGGGGCAAGGATTGTAATGAGTTAAGTGGCTAGAAGGGGCATTATGGTAATTTAAATCCTAATTTATGTGGTGCATTCTGGCTTTAAGAGAAGAAAGGTCTAGAAGGGATAAAAGAGAAGGAAAACTCAGGACAAAGGTCGTCATTCAACTTGTCGTGTTCTCTGCATCATCCACCTTGAGAGGATAGAGTGATGCCGGATCTATCTATTTAGGTTAATTCTGTGATCTATTTGTCTTGAGAATGTTTGTACTTTCTGTTAGGATGCTTTTATGTGCTGTGAGAAGGGAGATCTTGCAGTAGAACCCTTATTGTCCCTCTTGTGATTGAATACCATTACATATTTTTGTTCACCTTCCAAATTCGACGGTTGGTGTTCAATTCCATGTGAGCCATTCTCACCGTCAGTCACCTTGTTATGAGTGATAAAAGAGGCGGTTTGTGAGCAGGTCTACAAACCTTCTACCTAAAATCCTCCAAGAATGATTAGAGGTGTCTCCTATTATTCCCGGTGGTGAGGATCAACAAAGGAAATCAAGCTTCCTAAACCTAAGGTTTTAGTCGGCAAGAGAGGTTTATGGATTCAAACATTCGATAATCAAATTGGAGATTTTTGCTTCTCCTATAAGCCTTAATATACGACATTGTTTAGCTTCCCCTTACTACGTATATCACAAACCACAATACATCAAATAAAACCACATAACTGTTGGGTTTTATGGCCTAACAAGAAGGGGGGGTTGAATTGTTATTGTACCGAATGCCCCTTTTTCCCTTCTTTTTTTTTGTTTAATATCTAATAATAATAACTTTAACAAATTGTATAACAATATGCAATCAAACAGGAATATGTAATCAGGGAAAGAACAAGAAAGTAAACACCCAATTTACCACGGTGGTTCGGCACTCTATCTTAGAGTCCTATGTCCACCCTCTTCTCCTTCAATCAAACTGATTGAAGTCCCCTTTACTCAATCTGATTAGGAGAACACGTTCTCCCTAATCCAACTAATCCCTTCTCCAAGGAATTACCACGTCTGAATACAAATAGTGATCAAAAGATCATATACAATAGCAAATCCCCAAATAATATGTGAATGTATGGGATATTGTTGATCAAAAGAGCTACTCAAACAACTATATCAATATACAAAGCTCCTAATACGAAATCCCCAAATTTGGTGAAATTAGGGTTTCGGATTTTCCTCAAGAATTATGTGCAGAGAATGTTTATAAGTGAAATCAGCACATAAATAATGTTATACAAGCTATAATTGATGATATTATCAAAGATTGAACCAAATAATCGAATATCACTGAGAGCTCGTAAACCACGAAATGATGTATAATCTCGAATTAGATGGTAAGTAAGCTGAGCAGATTATCTTCACAAGGAAAAGTGCTTCAAATAGATGTTTCTTGTCAGTCATCACCTTCACGAACACATCTCCATTAAATAGAAGCAAATCTAGGGTTTTCTATTTGAGTCAAACCTGAACCATAGCCTTCTATCCGTTGGGAATAGTAGATTGTCCATCAAATCAGCTTCATTTCACCCTTTTGATTCAAAATCCGACCGTTCTGACAACCTATCTCCTCCATAATCATCCCGTTGAAGCTTCGGCGCTTGAGAGAGACGAAGGCAGCGTCGGGGTGAAAAATGACGCGGCTAGGGCTTGACCCCTCGAGAGATAAGCGTCTCTTATGTGCCCTTAAGTGAGACGACGTCGTTGCCAGCAAGCGTATCAAGGAAGGTTCTAGTGTGATCGAGACGACACCGTAATGGAGACCTCTGATGATGACCAATGCGACACCGTACTAGAAACGGGATCATGCGGGCTGACGTGAACTTGGGCCGCACCTATGTTCTCACAATCCAACAGCCACAGTCCAGTCCAGTAATACTATATATATTTAGCATGTATACCCGGTCCAATATCAGCATGGTCCAATATCAATACATTTATAATGTATTGCATATATTGAATTTAAGTTCATATATTGTTCCTGCAATTTCACCAAACCAAGTATCATATTCCTAAAATATATTAAAGTATACTTCATATTTCTTGAGGAAATATTTAAGTAAACAATATATTTAAATAGTCAACATATATTTGAATATATTTAACAAATACTTTAAAAGTATATTTTATGAGAGAATGTAGGAACCCGGTTACTTTATAATATCATTAATTGATATTATAATTTGTACACCTTTTACTTCCTATAGTTTTGCTTTTTGCACATTTAGAAAAACATATTTGGAGAATTGATATTTTCAAGAAAATATTTTCAGTCACAACAAAACCCTATTTTCCAACAATAACAACACATAAACCACATAGTCCATTAACACATTCAACCCAACACATACAAAAAACATAACAACAACCCAACAAATGCGTACAACTAACCGACATTCTCCTTTTCATACCTTAACTCCTTGCCACTTTGTCGTTCTAACCATCTTGCCTTCGCTCCCCAATATGGTGCTGTAACAACTTTATTCTTCGATTATTTCGGTTTTGATGTTCTGGGTATATATGCTTAATTACTACGTTTGATGCTTGATATTGCAAACATTTAATATAAATTGGTTAGCAATTCTATTGTAAATTATTCATTAATTGTTTCTTTCTTTTACCCTTTTCCAACACTATCTGCGCTAGACCACATTATGTAGGCCCGTGAACTTGATTATCTTACAAATTAACTTGTCAAACAAGAAGTGTAAGTAGACCCAGTTCACCCTGCTCGCCCACGTCATGGCACTCACACACCCCCACCCCCTTCCATCCATCAGTATTAACCCATGCGTAAAACCCCTTTGCTTAACCAAAAATTCAGGAAATTTCATAGAGGGGAAAAGAATAGGAATGGCTAGAAGAAAAAAGAACCAAAAAACTAAGATAGATGTATGCTATGAATGTAAAAAGCGGCTTGGGATGATGATCATGATTCATAATCCGATGAAGAAGTGGAGAGGGTGGCCAACTAAGTCTCGTGTTTGCCACGAAGGAAGATGAAAATGGAGTAAATCTATTTACTACTTCTGACTACACTTTTAATGAATTACAAATTTCCTTCGGAGATGCTGTAGATAGTTGGAGTACACTAAGAAGAAAATACATGAGTATAAAACAGATGAAACGTAATTCTGGAAACGAATTTCTTGTCCTTAGATTAGAAAAGGATGACTTATAACAAAAAGTTACGGAAACGGAAACGGAAACGAAGAATAAAATTAGATGTAGAACAATTAAAAAAATATATATATATACTGTGAGAACGAATCAAGCAAGCTTAGACGAGAGAAAAATGATTTAGCACAGAAAATTATCAAAGATGAGGCAGAAAATAAAAGAATAACATCAGATCTAGAAAAATCAATTGTAACAATAAAGAAATTAACTTGTGGAAGGCAGATATTGGAACAAATGTTATCATCACAAAGAGGAACTTATAATAAGGCTGCATTAGGATACCAACAAGAAGAAGAAGAAAAACATATAATAGTATGTGCTGCTCTAATGAGGACAACAACGAAACAAACGTATCAATTAGTATGAAGTATTGTCCTTACTGCATATCTTATGGTCATTCATGTTGTAACTGTCCTATAAAATTGACAAAACCTACAAAATTAAGAAATGTGGATTACTAAGGGAATTAATTAACACAAAAGGACCTAACAAACACTGGGTAACAGAAAAGGCAACGCTAAAATTAGTTGCTGCAAGTTACCTGGAAGAAGAAGCAAGATAAATCAGTCAAAACGTATGTAATATCTGGACAGTGGGTGCTCAACGCACATAACCGTAAAAAAATAACTATTCAACAACCTCAAGGCCAAAAAGGGAGGTAAAGTTTCATTGATGCAATTCCAGAGGGATTATTCAAGGTACGGTTGATGTAGGATGTATCTCTTTAATACATATATGAAATGTTTTGGACGTGCTTGGATTAAAATATAACCTATTAAGTATTACTCAACTTTGTGATGTAGGATATAGGATTCATTTTGAACCAGCAAACCCTATTATCTCAAATAAAAACACGGGGACTGAAATATATGCAAAACGGTTAGGAAATGTGTATGTATTGGATTTTAATTATGAAAGAAATGTGTCTTTAGCATCCATAAATGAAGATCCTAGTTGGTTGTGGCATAGAAGAATAGGACATATTGGCATGAAATCGTTATCAAAACTGTTAGGCAGAAACTTAGTTGATGGATTGCCACAAATAAAGTTCTGAAAAGATAAAACATGTGGAGCATTAAAGTTAAACAAACTAGAACAAGCTTTGAAACAAATGATTTAGTTATTGCAATCAGACCTATTCATCCTATTTATCTTCTTCATATCGACCTATTTGCTCCTCTACAAATGGCAAACCTAGCACGAAAACATCGACATTAGTAATACTAGATGATTACTCAAAGATATACTTCGGTTTTCTTGCTAAATTGAAAATAAAAAAAATGGAACCGTCAAAATATCAAAGAAGTTCTAAAACAAATCCAAAGCAAGATGCAAAATAAAGTACATGGCAGTTGAATAGAGCATAGGGGAGAGTGACAAAACATGATTTGAAAATCCTCTAGGTAAACTTGAGAATAATTTTTTTCGCAACTAAGACACCTTAACAAAATGAGGTAATAGAAAAGAAAAACAGAACTATACAAAAAATCGCTAGATTTATGTTAAATAAATATTAGTTGCCTTAATACTTTTGGGCTAGGGCAATAAATACCTCATGTTACATATGCAATGCGATACTTATTAGAACTATATTTGAATAAAACTCCTTATGAGCTACTAAATAACTGAAAATCAAATATATTATTCTTCTATGTTTTCAGTTGTAAGTGGTTTATTCTTAACATTTGAAAAGATTCTTTAAGTAAATTTTATTGAGAGAGTGATGAAGGCATACTTTAGGCTATTCCATCACTGGTAAGGTATATAGAGTATTTTGATAAAAGAACTACGATAGTTGCTAGTCAATCCATGTTGCTCTTTATGAATCTACTAACTCCAAAGCAAGGAATAATAATATGTTTGTAGAAGAAGATTCCAAAATTGAAATGAAAATCATGAAAGAAAACACACAGCAAGAGGCTGAATTATGAAATGTGAATGAGTCTTCTCAGCCGCAACAATCTAGAACTGAATGATCATGACCAAATGGAGGAAGGAAAAAGCAAACTTAAGGATTCAAAATGAAGTTGACCCAAACTGCATAGTAGAGAAGCCGCTCAAAAACCAGATCCTCCACATTAAATTTATGTGAACACAAACCTTTCTTATTACAAAGTAAACCTAAGGAAATAGGTGAGGCTTTAAATGATAGCACCTGGTTCTTACTATGCAAGAAGAATTGAACTAGTTTGCTGTAAATAAAGTTTGGGAATTAGTTCCAAAACCTGAAGCTCATCTCGTAATAGGCACAAAATGGGTGTTTGGAAACAAATTTGATGAAAATAAAGTTATCATTAGAAAATAAGGTTAGACTAGTTGCACAAGAATACTCCCATGAAGTTATTGATTTTGATGAGTCATATGCACTTGTAGCAAGGTTAGAATCTATTAGGATGTTACTTGCATTTGCATGACATAAATTTTAAACTGTATCAAATCAATGTTAAAAGTGCATTTGTTTTTAAAGGGTTTTGTAAATGAATAAATATTTGTAGCTCAACCCTTGCTTTGGAAGCTCCAACCAAGAAAAGTGATAGTAAGTCTGAATCATAATACATTGATGTGCTTTCTTTTTATATTCCTTTTTTATCTTATTTTCTTTCATCACTCATACCTCTTGTTTTTGCAATAAAATATGAGTTAATCATCAAAGTTTCATATGAACACAACTTGAGATAGAGTTGGATGTAGATACGAATGGTAGAAGAAATCAAATAAAGCTTAGATCAAAATGTGTTGGAGCATGTTGACCAAGTCCACTTTGCACAAATTTGTATAGAAATCTTCACCAATGGTAGCTACACTTAAGGACTCCATATCATAGCCGAATCATTCAATATGACCAACATGATGGGTTGAGTAGCTTGGGCCATAACCATGCAAGTGAGACACATTGCATGGAGTGACAAAGACTAAGGTTTAAGCATAGACCGAGGCACAAAGTTTCTATGTAGTGTCTAGTATGCAAGAGATGAGGGGTGTGAGCTATGATGACCTAATGTTGACATGGAAGATGAATGTGTGCGAGGAACCAAGCCAACATGTGCAAGATCAAGCAAGTAAAGCCATATGTTGATGAGGAAGGTCAAAGCAACACTTGTAGGGCAACTAATAGGCATCTATGAGTGAAAGGATGCAAACACATCAAACAAGGTTGGCACGTTAGCCAAAAAGTCATTAAAGGTAGTTATTAAGGGCCTTTTATGCAAAGGCAATTGGAACTTAAATGGGACCATAAGGAGCTACCAAGTGGTGCTTTGGAACATTGACCAAGAAGTCTGAGATGGGTATTTAAGACCTAGGTGTGGGGGAGAGAGAGAGAGAGAGATTGGTTGGGTTGTTGGAAAGTGTTTAATGTGAGCCTTGTACTAAGGAGCCCCTATCAATGGAGGAGTTATAAACGGCTAGGTTGCTTTGATGGGGTGTATTCATGAAGAAATGTGACCTTTTTTATCCCTTTATGTATATTTGTGTGTAAATGAAGTTAGACTCCTTCTTTCCCCTATCCTATTTTCAAACCTATTATCCAAGCTAAACCTTGCTCGAGATCGAGCATAAGGAAGAAAGAAAGAGAGGAGGATAAAGCCCCATGACAAAAGACAATCTAGGTTGACCTAGCAACGATTGAAGGCTAGGTGTCAAGTGGTCCCTATAGAACAATTGGGTTGTCCCATCAAGACATTTAGCATAGGAGTGTAACTTGACACATGTTATTCACTTTTACTTTATATGAGTGTATGCTTGGAGCATTAGTTGTAAAAAAGACATTTTTATGAATTTTCAAATGGATAGAAATTTCTCACAATCTTTTTAAGGCTAGAGTGTTTCTAGTCAATGTTTTAATTTTCTAGTTTCTTCAACTTGGTATTGGAGCTTCAATTCTTTTCCTAATCTTTTCATACAATTTTATAGCATTTTTCCCTTTTTATTTTTATTTTTTATGTTTTTCTTGCCTTTTCATCATCATCCAACACTAACCTAAATCTTAACCTAAATTTCAACCTAACCTTTTAACTCAACCAACCTACCCAACCCAAATAGTTCCTCTAGCACCCAATTTGGTAACCCTAACCTACCTCCCTACCTAATCTAAAATGGCTACTTGTCTACTTTAGCCCTCCTATCATCATTGTCCATAACTGAAAGACTCTTTGGAGGTAACTATGTAATTTGGTAGACTATAATTCAACCCTTCCCAAGGGTGGCTCAACTCATGTTGATCGTTAATGGTACTAAACTTGAACGCTTAACCCATATTCCTTAACTTCCCTAACTCAGTGCACTCGCTAGAACTCTAGTCAATTTCATCCCAAACCCAATTTACACAAACTAGCAAATTCATGATTGGTTTTCCATAGGCTAGCTATTAAACATTTCCATTACTTTGATCATGGCCTAGTTCATTAGTTTTCAATTGTCGGTGACCATCTGGACTTATCTCACCTCCTCATTTGTTGCCTAGTCTACCATGCATGCAGTGGCATTGCATATGGAGCTCTAGTCCATGAACCATGATGGCTAATTAACAACCACCATTGAGCCATTAACACTGTTAGCTAGTTGGCTTAGATCAGCAAGTCGTTGTTAGATAGTGAGTACCACACTCACATCTTTCAAGAAGTAAGGTTGGAATTTTAGCCTTTTGTCATTGCCATTTCAATCATAGCAAGGGTGGTTGCTACTCAGTTGAGAGGACCTTTATGGTCTTCTCTTATCACATGAAGGGATGCTTGGTGTTGCTAACCAAGATTTGGCTAGAGTTCCTCCTCCTATAGTGTTCATAACACATCAGGTGTTTCTACTAAACAACTTGATTCAACCATCTTCTACCCTTCATTGGTATGCATGCACCACCTCTTTCTTTTAACTTGCCTCCCATACTATCTACCCCATATTTGCTTATCGTGAACCAATCTATGGTCAAGCACGGCTAATAACAAAACCCTTTCTACCAGATATGCCACCACTAAGGCCACTATACCACTACTTACATGGAGCATTACAATTCTCACTTCACTGCCTCTACTCTCGCTTTTCAAACCAACATTGCCTTTGCCTTCACTATTTGCCCTAGTTGCCTCTTCTTGGTATTCAGATTGGGCACTTCCCACCATGTCATTGATATTACTACTTTGTTGTTTACAATTACACCTTCCACAACCATTTAACAACTATCTATGGGTGATGGGGCCTCCTTTCTTATCATTCATATAGATACTATTTAGTCTCATTATACTCCTTTTATTTGGTTAATTGATGTCTTATTTGTTTCTCGCAATATGAAAATTTTCTTTCAGTTTGGCATTTTGTGCATGATAATCATTATGTCTCTCTCTGTTATAACACTTACTTTCTTACCTTTTCCTTATGTATTGGTTAGACCTTACTTTATGGCACCCTTGATCACGGTTTATATCATATATCACTATTCAGCATAGCTCCATCACCTTTAGTGCTTTCTACATCTACTTCTAGTTTTTTTGCTTTGTGGCATCATCATTTGGAACATGCCTTGTCTAAAGTTGTTGCTTAACTTTTGTCTCAAACTAACACTTCTTTTAATAGCACTATTTCTCTTCTTTGTACAACATATGCTCTTAATAAATGCTATTGCCAACTTTATCACTCTACCTAGTCTAATGCTTTACACTTTCTAGAACTAGTTCATTTTAATGTATAAAGCCCTACACCTATAATCTCCTACCATGGTTATAAATATTATGTTTGCTTTATTGATGATCATTTTCATTTTACCTGCTTATTCCTTTTTACTACCCGAGATCAATCTTTATCCATCTTTAAAGCCTTTCATTCCTTTGTGGAAAACCAGTAGCCTAGTGACTATAATGAAACTTTTAGCCTAGTAGCTAAATCAATCAACGTACACACTGTTATTTACTTGGCTTACCATCATGGGTGGGAGATTTGGTAGTTGGATGTTTTGAATGCATTCCTTCATGGCTCTCTTATAGAGGTAGTTTACATGCTTTGGCCCTTTAGCTTTGTTGATCCTACACGTTCTCATCATGTATGCTAGTTGCATCATTCTTTATACAATCTCAAGCAAGCTTTTTATGCATGGTATCAACAATTGAATGTTTTTCTCACCTCTCTAGGCTTCTATATCTCTATGGCTAATACTTCATTGCTTCTTTTGCACATGTCTCATTATAGCATCATTTTGTTAGTAATGTCAATGATATTCTTTCGATTAGATCTCCATAGGCCCTCTTGTTCACTTTTCTTACAACTCTCCACTAGGAATTTGCTATTAGAGACTTAGCCATTTTCATTACTTCCTTAGTTTGAAGGCATAACATACACCACATGGTTTGCTTTCACATTAAGCTAAGTTTACACATGAGATCCTTGCTCAAGCAAAGATAATTGACACCTATACAATTTCTACTTCATGCACCACACCTAAACCTTCCTCTTAGTGGGTTGATGACACTTTTCCTAATCCTTTCCTTTACAAAAGTATCATGGGTGTGCCTAGGTATCTCACCCCTACCCGTCCAAACTTTGCCTACTATGTTCAAAATGTGTCAATTTCTCTTACTAGAGATTTTCATAGTGGGTTGGTTTTCTATGCTTAAACTAAACATATTAAGATTGATTATCACTTTATTTGCAAGCATCTTCTTTGTAGTTACCTTTACATTCAATTCATCTCATCTACTAATAAAATAGTTGACATCTTAACCAAACGCTTAACTATAGTATGCTTTTTCCTACTTCAGTCCAAGTTAACCATTTAGCCTAACTTGTCAACTTAAAGGGGAATTTTGGTGGATTCTAGGCTGTATAAATCTATATTGAAACCTTCACCAATGGCAGCCACACTTAGGGCTCTAGAAACCTAGCCTAAGAGTGTAGCCTAGCATTTACTATTCACTTTAACTTTATACGATAATATAGTTGGAGTATTTGTTGAAAAAAAAAATAGGTTTTATGAATATTCAAGTGGACAAAAATTTCTCACAATCTTCTCAACCCTAAAGTGTTTCCGACCATTGTTTTAGTTTTCTAGTTTCTTCAACTAGGTAGTTGAGTGGAATTCTTGGATTGTAATTGCTTTCCAAACTTCTTTTATAGCTTTGTGTAGAAAAGGTATACACCCCTCCCACATTAAAAAAAATGTAGTTTGCAAATATATTTGTCCAAATGTTTTCATACGGTTTGCACATGCAAATTCTAAGCATAAGAACTAGAAAACACTTGAATGTGCCATGTTAGATAATGATATTCATTTCATTTTAGTAGCCAATGAAATGATGTTGGAACATCTTAGTATAAGATATATAAACTTACAATTTTATGCATTTTTTTACAAACAACCTATGATCATGGAGAAAACAAAAACAAGGTGCAAGTAGATAGTCATTTCTTTGACAAAAAAATTTCTTTATCCTATTTTTCCTTGACTTTTTATGGCTAATCTCCACTTATCCCTACAATTGACTTGGAAACAAACAAGATGAAATCATTGCCCATAGTTAGTAGCCTTAGGAGTTGTCCTAATTTCTAAATATAAACACATTATGAAGCAAACTACTACCTTTGTTAAGCCAAGATAATAAGAAGGTGTCACATGCCCAAGTATCACTTGCCCACGTCAATGCATCTATGTCACAAACAACACCCAAGTCACACTAACTTATAGCATTACTTGGGCATTTTCTCCAACATTGCAACTAATTGTAACCAAGCACTAGTCACAAGAATTAACTCCTCATCACCAATTAGGGAAACATGTAAGGAAGGTAGTGAAGGCTAATGATCTTAGATAGCTAAGACTTCTAGAAAATGGAAAATGAACCAAATTAAATCATCTCTAATTTGGTTCAAAACCACCTAAATTTAAATTACTTTTGTATTCATCTACTAACTAGAATTTGAGAAGAATCAAGACAAATACTTTTCATCTTCCTATATTAATCATGCTATTGTATTTTTCCTATAAATTTGTAACTAAACATATGAGAAATCATCCAACTAAGAAACATTTTTATCCTTGTGTTCTTCTTCTAGGGTTACCTTGTTTTTGATCTTACACCACAATCTCATGGTGTTAATTCCTAATTTGGTAGCATAAAGCTAGGCATCATAAGCCCAATGCCTCGCAAACACCCCCCCCCCCCCCCCTCTCCTCCCTTTTTTTTTTAATTTTTTTTTATCCAATCCTTTGCTTCCATGGCTTCCATAAAGAACAACCTCCATGTTGGAACCCACACCATCACACCACCTACCCTTAGCAACCTGACCATCTTAGTAATTGGTGTATGACATGAAGGAGGAAACTTCCTTGTCTAGCGAACTTGGATAAAGCCCAATCTCTAGGCGATTAGGTTGCTCAACATTCTGCATGGGTTTTTTTTCCCATGCCAACCTAAGTTTCTTGCTAAGATGGATGAGAACGGTAGAGTCATTCGCATGTCCAATCCTCCGTATCAAGATTGGCACATTCGTGATCAAACAACTCGAGGCTATATCCTAAATACTAGGTCTGATTTGATTGTAATGGTGGAGGTGAAACATAAAACCTTTACAAAAATTTGGAAACCCCTTTTGGTTGAATTCAAAGCATAGTGTTCATCCTACACTAGCACCTTTTGTCTTTGCCTCCATGTCACCACCAAGGGTCACTAAACTGTGATTAAATTTATTCGAGGGGTCGACTCCATCACTAACCAACTAAACACTACAGATGAGCCTATATCAAATAATGAATATCTTACTCACATCTTTTATGGTCTGGGCTCCTTATATGCACTGCTCACCGTCTAATAATGTTTCATACCCGAATGACAACACTAATCTGTGATGGCCTACACAAGCTACTCCTCACTCATGAGGCACATTGGATCTTGCTAAGCAAAGCAGACTGATAGCCACCTTTGCCATCGGAAATGCCGACGTCAACCACGCCATTGTCCTAAATGTTCTTTTGGTTTCACATATTACAAAAAGATTACTATATGTTTCTAAATTTAATAAAGATAGTAATTGTGTCTTTTTATATCCCAATTATTTTGCAATACAGAGCCTCTTCACAGTGATAATAATTTCAAGACTCTACTAAAAGGACCAATTGATCAAGGACTTTATCATTTGAAGAGTACTCAATTATCACCTATGGCATTTACTACTACTATAAATTTGGTGGATTGACACAATAGATGAGGTCATAGTAACTATTTTAATGTAATAAGATTCTTAAAAATGATGAAAATTTCTTTTGAAGGAACTATTCCTACTACTTGCAATGTGTGACAAATTAGCAAAAACAAAAGACAAATGCATCCATCAACACAAACAATATCTTTTCAACCATTAGATCTTATTTACTTTGATATATGAGGACCTACTAGAATGTCATCCTCACAAGGATATTGCTATTAAATTTGCTTCATAGATGATTACTCTAAATTCACATTGTTACACCTCTTGAAAGCAAGAGACAAATTTTTACCAAGTTTTCAAAAACTAGTCAAAAATCGGTTCAAATATATATATATATTAAATGTGATGGACCATAAAATTTACTTCCCCTTATTCAAAAGTCTATTATCCATACAACGCATCTACAAATGAATATCTAGCTAATATTCACCATTCCAAAATGGATCTATAGAAAGAAAACATGACATATTTCAAAATTTGGTCGTGCAATGCTACATCTTGTTCATATACCTATAATATAATATGATTTGCCTTTGAAACATCAACTGATAAACCCTAAATAGAATTCCAAGTCTAGTAATTGAATATCAATCCCTATGGGAATGACTATATAAACAATCTTCTACCATTTCTCATTTAAAACTATTAGGTGTCTTGTTTATCCATATTTACGATCCTTTACCAAAAATAAATTACAACAACAATCAAATTCATGTGTATTTCTTGGATATCCTACAAATTACAAGGGATATCACTATTCCTACTTGAAAGCAAACAAATTATATATCATAGCATATGCTACTTTTGATGAACACCAATTTCCATACCATCATGTGGAACAAACATATTCTACATGTTTTAAAAACATAGAGTATCTCATTTCAGTGCCAAATTTTCAAACAACTTCTTCTAAAACTCAAAATACAAATTAAATATTACAAACAATAGATAAACCATCTCCACCTTCAATTGCAACTATATAACCTACAAAACCATTATTCCTACAACTAATGATTCAACAATGCTTAATTCCCTACATCCAATGGTTACAAGGCTTAAAGGTGGTTTCATTTCTAAACATATTACAACCCACCAACACATATATGCTTTAACTACTTCTATGCACCCCTTACAATGAACTATCAAACTCTACAAAAGCATTAAAGATCCAAATTGGAGAAAAGCAATGGCTAATGAAAACATTGCATTGGCAAAAAATAAAACTTAGGACCTCATTCCTCCACCACTAAACATTACATCCATAGGTTACAAGTGGGTATGCAAGATAAAATTGAAATATGATTGTTCTCTTGAATATTATAAAGCACCCCTAGTGGCTAAAGGATTCCATCAACATCTAGGTACTAATTATAATAAAACCTTTAGTCTAATTGCTAAACCCATTACAAACCATGCAATTATTAGTCTTGCCTATACAAGCAACTAGACAATCAAACAATTAGATGTCAAGAATGCTTTCCTACATGGTTATCTTGATGAGAAAGTATATATGAATCAACCTTAAGGATTCATTAACCTCTCAAATTCACACTTAGTGTGTTGTCTTGAAGGATCTTCTCTTTTAAACGTCCAATGCTGACTCAATCAATTTCTACATAAACTTGGGTTTTAAACATCCAATGTTGACTCTTCTCTTTTAACTATACACCAACCCATATACCAAATCCTTTTTCTAATGCTCCAATCACCAAAATGCTAAGTCCTTATGTAACTTAAGAGAGAGGATGAATTAGGTTCTTTTTAAATTTTGTTGCTAACTTTGTTTTCTAAAATAATAGAAAATAAATTTAGCACATGTCAAATATCAAAGAGAACTTTTAGTATGAATAATGTATGAACCCATGTGCAATGATGTAGACCAAATGATGACAAAAAAACTTAATAGTTATCAAATATTCAAGAAATTGTGACACTTTTTTCTTTTAAGTGATTAAAGAATACATGTAACCCACCTCCTTTGAAAACCTTTCAAAGGGTTCCCTTAAGTCTAAACCGAAATTACAACATGTAATCTCTTAAGAGTATAAAGTATTTTACACAATAAAAGTGAAATTCTCATAGATAATCTCAAAGTAGTGCACAATGAGGAGAATCACATTGAGACTCCCTAATAATTTTGAGTTTTAGAGATCTAGGGTTTCATTGTCCATATCAAACTTGGAGCAAATATACAATTAGGAACAAATTTGAATAGGAAATAGAATAAAGAATGTTTAATCTCAAATCAAAATAGATGCACAAATTTCTAACATATCATATGTAGTTTTTTGTATTTTCACAAAAACTGAGCTTTTCTTCATTTGCTTCCTTTTGTAAATGAATAAATCAATCCATTGCAATCTTGTAGGAAAAGGAACATTGCCCATTTAGACTTCTGTTAGTGACCATTGAGGTTACCGGCATCATAGATATAGATGTTGGAAAATAGGGTTTTGTTGTGACTGAAAATATTTTCTTATAAATATCAATTCTCAAATTATGTTTAATGTGCAAAAAGAAAAACTATAGGAAGTAAAAGGTGTACAAATTATAATATCAATCAATGATATTATAAAGTAACCGGGTTCCTACATTTCCTCATAAAATATATTCTTAAAGTATTTGTGACATATATTTTTGAATATATTGATTTTTTTAATATTTCTTCAAGAAATATAAAATATACTTGAATATATTTTATTTTAGGAATATGATACTTGGTTTGATGAAATTGCAGGAACTTTATATTCAATATATGCAATACATTATAAATGTATTGATATTGGACTGTGTATTGATATTGGACCGTGTTGATATTGGACTAAATATATATTATTACTGTACTAGACTTTTGCTGTTGGACTGTGAGAATATAGGTGCGGCCCAAGTTCACGTCAGCCTACCTGATCCCGTTCCTGTTACGGTGTCGTCTTGATCATTATCAGAAGCTTCCTGTTACGGTGTCGTTTTGATCATTATCAGAGGCTTCCTATTACGGTGTCGTCTTGATCATTATCAGAGGCTTCTTGGTACGGTGTCGTCTTGATCACATCAGAAGCTTCCTTGATACGCTTGCTGGCTACGACGTCGTCTCACTTAAGGGCACATAAGAGACGCTTATCTCTCGAGGGGTTATGCCCTAGCCGCTTCATTCTCTCCCCGACGCTGCCTTCGTTTCTCTCAAGCGCCAAAGCTTCAACGGGATGAATCTGGAGGAGACGGGCTGTTAGAACGGTCGGATTTCGAATCAAAAGGGTGAAATAAGGCTGATTTGATGGATAGTCTACTATTCCTAATGGGAAGAAGGCTACGGTTCAGGTTTGATTCAAAAAGAAAACCCTAGATCTGCTTCTATTTAAAGGAGATATGTACGTGAAGGTTTTCGCTTGATGATTGACATCTATTTAAAGCATTCTCTTTGTGAAGATAATCTACTCAACTTACTTACCATTTGATTCGAGATTATACATCATTCGGTGGTTCATAAGCTCTCGGTGATATTTGACTATTCGGTTCAATCTTTGATTATATCATCAATCATAGTTTGTATAACATTATTTATGTGCTAATTTCACTTATAAACATTTTTCTGCACATAAATCTTGAGGAAAATCCGAAACCCTAATTTCTCCAAATTGGGGATTTCGTGATAGGAGCTTTGTATCTTGATATATTTGTTTGAATAGCTCCTCTGATCAGCAATATCCCATAAACTAACATATTATTTGGGGATTTGCTATTGTATATGATCTTTTGATCATCATTTGTATTCGGACTTGATAATTCCTTTGAGAAGGAATTATTTGGATTAGGGAGAACATATTATCCTAATCAGGTTGAGTAAAGGTGACTTCAATCAGTTGGATTGAAGGAGAAGAGGGTGGACGTAGGACTCTAAGATAGAGTGCCGAACCACCGTGGTAAATTGGGTGTTGATTCTCTTGCTCTCTATTTGATTAAATATTTCTGTTTGATTGCATATTATCATATAAATTGCTAAAGTAATTGATTAGAATTTTTAGAAGAATATTTCGGTACAAGAACAATTCAACCCCCCTTCTTGTTAAGCCATAAAACCCAACAATAGAGAGGAATGAAAGATCAGAGAGAGAAAGAGTTTTCCTTCGTGAATATGATCTTTGGCATCACTTTCACTCCTTCTCCTCTTTGTTTTGAATTCACATGGCATCGTTTTCTTTTCTTAGAGCTTCTCTTGTTGTCTTCGCTTGCACTCCTCACTACAAAAAGCATTACTTTTGGTAGCCATTTGCCCCTCATTTGTTTTTCTTAAGTTGGTTGTTGCTTGGGCTTTAAAAAGTGCACAACCATCTCTTGGTTTCGGCTTCTTCAAGTACTTGTCCCTAGCCATAGTAAATCCATAAATTTATGCATTTGTAAGCCAATAACATATACGCATATAATTTTTAATTTAAATATTCACTAATCTTCATCATCAAAAATATTGTTCTTATTAACCCAACACAAAATACTTACCTAACTACAAACCAAATTTGATATTGAAGTTTTGGACATCTACATTACCTTTTAAGTGTTGAAGTCTTTAACTTACCTAGCAGACATTTTTCACATTAAGAAAAATTTGTTGTTGACATAATTCCTCATGCTAAAATGGGAAATGCACATGGTCTATCTACTCATTTTACAACAAAACATCCTCCTTCAATTTTAAATGGCAAACCATTCCTTGATCCAACTCATTACCAAACTATAATAGGTTTTCTTCAATATTTTACAGCAGTTTACAATTATAAAACTGCATTAAGAAAATTCCAAAGTTGCAAAAACTTATTTTAATTTATAAGCTACACTTCCTTGATTGATGAAATCTTTCCTCTTATATCCTTTATTTTTGCAACAATAGTCAAGTTGGAATATCATATCTTGGAGTTCAAGAAAACAAAAGAACACTACCAAATTAGGTACAAAGGCCAAAATCAAAAGTCTCGTAGATATAACTGCTAAAATAATTAGAATTAAAGCTATTCTCAAAGATATTCAACTACAACTACAACAATATATCTACACTTTGTTTGTTTTTCAATCTAGTTATTCATCCTCTTACGTAGAGATCAACTTCCACTTCATCTTGAAAGAACCAAAGAGAAACAATTGCACGTTCATTTCATCATTTTTGTTGATTATACAACAAATATCTTCACCAAGTCACACCAGTGCATAGCACCACATGGGTATCGTCTCTGACCTTGCGACCAACTGTAATCAAGCACCAATTGCCACAATGAACTCCTCATCACCAGTTAGGGAAATGTGCAAGGAATGTAGTGAAGGTCAATGATCTTAGTCAACAAAGACTTTCAGAAAACGGAAAACAAACCAAATCATCTCGAGTTTGTTCAAAACCATTTGAATTTAAATTAATTCCATATTCATCTCACCCAATTGGAATCCAAGAAGAATCAAGACAAATACTTTTATCTTTTTGTATTAATTGTGCTTTTGTATTTTCCCTATAAATCTATAACTAAACATATGAGAAATCATCCAATTGAGAAATACTTTTATCGTTGCATTCTTCTTGTAAGGTTACTTTGTTTTTGATCTTACACCACAATCTTGTGGTGTTAATTTCTAACTACCTTAAAACACTCATCACACTAACCGCAAGAGCACAATCTTCTAGCTCACGCAATCTTCTTGCCCTTGTATATACAATCTTGTGGTCTTCTTTTGTATACTACTAATAAAGTTATAGTCAGCACTGTAATGTTTGCCATTGTTCTTGGTATGAAGTTAAAAGCGAGTTACCCCACCCCCCCCCCCCCCCCCCCCCCCCCCCCCCCCCCCCCCACCCGGCGCGCGAAAACACCACATAAGCAACCATCTTCCTCAATAAAGTAAAAGAAAAAAAGCAAGTACAATTGTCCTCGGCACAGCCAGCATTACTGTTTGTAAACAAGAACTGAGAATATTAAAGCAGACTTTCGCAAGATTTCAATTCGAAGTAATGGAGCTTCTTCATAATCCCTTAGCTGTTGGTACCTCCTCACGTATAGCACAATTACTCTTGAGCAATGGAGGGAACAACAGATTGAGAGGGAACATGTTGCGCCAACACTTGTCATTGACTTCAGTGATGGCGTTGCAACAAGCAGGACCCGTAACACCAAATTTACCGCTGGAAAGCGAGCCATAAATCTCAGAAGTGCAACCTTCTACTCTAGTAAGAGATGACCAGCACTGCTCAGTATCTTTCCCAGATAGCCCTGGTAATATTTCAGAGACAGAGAATAACCCTGGCAATGCGTTCATGGTCAGCTTTTTCTGACCAACTCCTTGAGGTGGAAGTGCAGCTGTTCCATAGCTAGCGCAGTAGTGGTCAAGCAATGGAGGGAAAAATGGATTGAAGGGGATAAACTCAAGCCAGCAACTATCATTGATCTCACTAATGGCTTCACAACAAGGTAGGCTGACAGAGCCGCTTAGCCCTCTTAAAAGCGAACCCAGAATCTCCAAAAGACACCCCTGAATGTTTGTAAGAGAAGACAAGCACTGAGGTACATCGTCATTTTCAGGCTTCAGTGGCGAAAGGCCTGAAAAAGAGAGCTTGTTCACGGTGGCCCGTCCAAATCCTTTTGGCGGTAGAATAGTACCGTCAGATTGACCACAAGAGTTAGTGAGTAGAGGAGGGAAGGCAGGATTGAAGGGGAACATGTTCGGCCAGCAATCACTCTTAATCTCCTTGGTAACCTCGCAACAAACAGGCCCTATAATGCCAAACCGACCATTGACAAAAGAGATGTAGATTTCTGCTACACACCCTGGTATGTTTTCAAGAGATGACCAACATTGTGGGATTTGCCCCACAAATGACCTCGAAAATGGGGGCAATCGGGGTAGCTGTGGCTGCTGAGCTAGCCCTGGCGGTGCGCACATTGTAAAACAAGCCAAAATGAACATCATTAGCATAGTCTTTGGAGAATTAGCTGCCATGATGGGAGCCAACGTGGACGAACTGCAGTTTAACAGTTGATTTTGTCAGTTCATGTGCTTTGTGAGAAGGATAAAATGGAAATTTATAGTACTTCGGAGACAATTAAAAGTGCAGCTTTATTGTCATTCATTCGGTGTTTTTGCTTTAAACCCCCATCCGTTGAATCTAACTCTTTCCAGTTCTTCATCAAATCTCTCACTTCATTGACGTAATTTATTGTTCTGCCAAGCATAATTTTTCTTCCTTCTTCTTCCTTCTTGTCTCCAACGCTCAGGTAAGCTACAAAATCTTGGGTTCTTCGGCATAAAGATCGAGGACTTCTGATAAAAGTTTTTTTTAACTCTTCCCTCTTTCGAACGCAGCCTATTTAATAACGTACTAGATTAACAATTAGTTTTGTGCCCATGCAACTCATTTATAAAACTAGGATGTGAAAGGCTGTATGGTGGTCAAAGAACACTGTTTTGCAATTTTACATGTACTGCTAGGTCCAATAAGAATAGACTTTTAACTAATTTCCAACATCGGTCTATCTTATATTGTGCATGTTAACACCTTCGCAGGCCACACGCCACTGTGTTCTGGTTTCTGTTATCTTTCCCCTCTTGTCTATTTATGCATTTCAATAAATTTGTCCCATTTGTATTTGGATAAATTATTATGATCTTGAAAATGTTTTGTCTTTGAGATTTAGTTGTCAATAATATGAGATTAACATAAGACTGTATCTAAAGTGGCGAGTTCATTGGTTTAGACGAGTTCCGAACTTACTGCAGCTACCCAAAAACACAATCGCAGTCCTTGCTCCGATGCCCTCAACAATAAATTGATGAGAAACAAAGACTCCAACAATTTAAACTACTTAAAATAACTTTAAAATATTAGAAATTGTTTATTTGGCTTAAGTTTATAATAAAAAGGCACATGTCGTTTCTGTTAAGACCCCAGGCAATGCAAAAACAATGGAGTTGAATACCGATGACATTGTAAAAGTAACTTGATTGTGGTTTGCTGATTGATTTCTTAAACTATATTGAGATACACTTATTGAATTAAAGGACTAATAATAAGTTCAAATAGTACTTAATCTAACAACAATCAAAACAGTTCAACTTCCACTAAACAATAAGTAATTAAGCACACAAGTTGAGCACTTTTGAAAGTGATTTGGTCCAAACTTGCTTGGAACCTATGTCCACGTCCATTAGTGTTGGAGGAATTCAACCAAGTTGCATCACCCACATAGAGATCGAACACACAAATATAAAAACGCACCCACCCAAACAAAATAGATTTAAGAGGTTCAGAATATCATAATGTCCTACGTCCCTTATTGTTTAGTAAAATTTTAAATACAAGTGAACATGTCGAATATGTAATATAATGATAAGAAAAATATCATCCCATTGAGATTGGTGATTACGAAACTAAATAATTACTAATGATGAATAACTCTTAAAATTTATCTAGCAAGTCCAAACAATAGAGAATAAACTAACTAATTGAATTTAAGAAAACCAAATAAACTGAATATGTTAGAACATATGATTTCACCATAACTACTAGATATTAATGTTGATTATTTATACTTACAAGAGGGATAATATCTATGTGATGATGGAACTTCCTAATTTATTTACTTCTAGGTATAGCAAACCTATTTAGCTCATTAATTCATTATATCTCTATATGTGAATTAAAACAAACCAAATGCATTAGGATCTATGAACATTTTCAGTTTACATTGAAAGCCACACAAACAATATAGTATATTTTTATCCATATTTAATTTATTGTTACATATTACAAGAAGTAACTGCATATCATCTTATGTCGGTCTCAAACATGCAAATCAGATCATTTAAGTGGTAGCTAATCACTTAAAAGCATTAAATATAATAACATATAACTTCACATAAACAAAATATCTTACAAAACATAACAATCATAAGATTCATACCATCATAATTAAGTTACATCGTAGCTCTAACAAAAAAGTAAACCAAAACAAAAAAAAAATAATAAGGATAAGAATTCTAACCCAATACTATCAGAAAACCCACTACATCTAAAAGATATTTCCTGATTCCAGAATTACATAGAGACTCTTGATTATAATGACAACCAAACCTTTTAACCTAAATATTCTATCAATCCTAACAATCTCCCCCTTGGAACAATTTGTGTAACATCCCTACATTATAGGAAAGTATAAAAAAAAATCTTCAAATATATCAACTACACAACCACAATCTTTGGAAAGAGAGATTGGAGAAACTCTCTTCAATTTCTATAGCTACAATCTTTGGACAAAGAAAGACTAAGGAAACTCTCTTCAACCACAATCTTTTGAAAAAGAAGATTGTAAAAATAAAAAAAAAAAAAAAAACTCTCTTTTAAGACAAGTGCTCACATGGACTTTTTCCATCAAAGCACCTCCTCCATCACAAGGTTATCAATAAAAGTAAAATCATGGGACCTCCACAACAATTGAGATCACTCTTTGAAATTCCTAACAAAGAGTCCACCTCCCATCTAGAATTGTTGGTGCTTCCCTAGAATCAACCATCGAACCCTTAATACACCTTATCTAAATATCAACAAACTTAAAAATCTCAAAATTTTACTTCATCAATCACATCAATATAAGAGCATCACATCAACATAGGAGCATCACAAACTCCCCCTCAATCAACAATTCATCAAGAGTATTAACAAAGTGTTCTCCCTTAAACATCAATCTATCTTCAAACATTAATACTTTTGTCATTCTCTGTCATTCAATGACCACCACAAACAATATGATCTCCATGATCTTCAATTTGACATCTTAAAAAATACCAATCATCTCCAAAACGTCATGTTTTTCTACAAAAATCTTCAATTTAACTTATAAATGCTCAAATCTGGACAGAGAGACAAATATGCACTTTACAGACCTCAATCCATAACTTTAATAACATATTCCAATTGATCTACATCAACATCATCTAAAATCAAACCAAATTTAGAGAAAGAGAAAATCTCACCTCAAAACATCTATCTACTTCTTCAATTGCATTCACCATATTCGATTTGTCATCAATGGCTCACCGCACCACTTGTTAAGAATCCAAGCTTGTCTCTCATACCACTTCTTAGGATCCAAACTTGGCTTTAATACCATTTATTGGGGAAATTCAACCAACTCACATCATCCATATAAAGATCGAACACATCAATATAAGAACACACACACCCAAATAGAATAGATTTAAAAGGTTTAGAACATCATAATGTCATATGTCTCCTGTAGCCTTTTCTTATTAGATTTTCTCATACATTCCCTCTCTTGAAATATGTATATCATAGATTCTCTCATTAACTAGAATCCATAAGAGGGGCCCTCTCCAATAATTAGCCCCTCATGAGAACTCTTTTAACTCACTCACTAGGTTTCTCTAAACTTCCCTTATTTATAAAGAAACCCTAAAGGAATCCTAGTCGAATACTACTAAGAAAACCTACTTCCACAAAAAAATAAGAATCTAACCCGATACTACCAAGAAACTTACTATATTTAGAAGATATTTCATGGTTTCACAATTATATAAAGACCTCTAATTGTAATGACAACCATACCTTTAAACCTAATTGTTTCACCAATCATAATTAGTAACATGTTGAAAGGTTTAGCAACATTCTAAAGCATTCCCTATTATCTTTTCAATACCTTGTAATCGAAATAACAACTTTGTCCACAAGTACAAGTAGAAGAAAATCTTTTAATAACTTAGAGCTTGATGGCTTAAACTAAGGAGTAACAACCCAACCCTAAAGCATGCTCAAATCAATTAAAAATAGAGCCAAAGGGATTTGAACCTAGGATACTTGCTTTGTAAGATTTTCCCCACAACCCTTACTTACTATCTCAACTACACCCCACGGGGCTAATCATAGGAAAATCTCTTTACACGCAAAATGAAGATGCTATACACAGAAGAAGAAAATGGATTTCGTGGCAATCAAAATTAATGCCAAATCACCACGAATGCTCGTCAATTTTCCAAAAATGGAAAATTTTCAAGAATTTGATTGAGAACCGAAATCAACGTTGATTGGATTTAGATTTGGTGAGATTTTTTGTTCTTGTTGGATTAACAATGAGCATAATCTATAGACGAAAAGACTTCACTTTCCTAGTCGATTGATTAACCATTGGTGGGAGAATTCTGGCGTGATGTGCACAGGTGTAGTCAGGGATGACGTGCGGATTCGACAACCCTTAGGGATAATGTGGTTCCTCACGCTAATTGTGCTGTCGATGTATGAAAATGAGGTTAACGTGGCTTCAACACGTGGTGATGAAGTGTGCCAATGACATGGATAGTTGGTGTGGCAGACATTTGCTTTTAGTTTTAATAACAATCACCTCATCTTCCTCATGATGAGTTTTCATTATCTCATGCGGCCACCATTACTTTCCCAGGGCCGATACCCTACCCTTTATTCATATAATATAAGTCCGGTAAAAACAAAAGTAGAGTTTAAACCTAACTTATACATGTCTCGAAATAGGGGATAAAACATCACATATGTACCTTAATAGGTATCCAACACATCCACACATGCATATTTACAATTAGTTTATATCATTCTAAGATTTGAGAACATAACCTGTATCATTTTCCTCACTAGAATTTGAAGGTAAAAAGTCAAGCGGTATTTTGTCCCATCACTTTTCATCTGATCGAGTAGCTCTCGCATCCTTTTCCAAAGGATCTAATATTAAAGGTGTGAACCGATACAACAACATGGGTTTCCTCATCATCAGGGTGGTCCTCATCCAAGTACTTCTCTTGTGCCTTTTGGATGTTTCTATTATTGGGTTGCTTTCTATTCTTTTTCTTCAACAAACCTACATGTTGGATCTTTCTATTCTTGGGTTGCTTTCTATTCTTGTTCTTGGGCATGCTTTAGCTTATTTTCTTTTAATGATTGCAACTTTGCCTACTGCCTCGTAAGAACCCTTGTCATGGGTGATGAAAAATCAATTTAAGATTTAGCCTCATGCTCTAGTGTTCGGGAAAATTCCTATCATTGCAAATAGACTTATTGTTTGATGAATATAATGTTTTTGATGATAAGAGAGATTGAATTAAATTTATTTAAATTATTTAGTAAAATATCAATTATAAAATCTCTTAGGGCTAGGCCACACTAAATGAGAAAAGGAAATGAAAACACAGGCCTGAACGTCCAGCCCAAGCTGAACGCAACCTAGGACAAGTCCAACCACTAACCTGCTCAAAAGCCTCACACCTGCTAGCCTAGGTACGACACAACCCAGGCAATCCAGGCACAACGTGACCCGACCTGGCCTTTCGCACGGCTTGTGCAAAGTGGCTCCATGCAGCCTCTGTGACTTTAGGAACCACTACTCGCGGAGTTAGATTGCTCGATTTCGTCTAAGCTAGGAGGTTGTCCAGTAGTAGTAGTACAGAGAAATCGACCCAGGAGGAAGCTGCTCCATGTCGACCAAATTAAACCTCCAAAAAGCAGACTATGGCCTAAGATTCGTCCTCGACTTGCCATTTGCAACCCGCATCACAAGCCAATGATTCACATGCAACTCGCACACCTTCATTCACAAACGAATTCGTTTGTGACCTTTGCAATTTCTCGTGACCCAGATCCAACTTCACAAAGAGAGACCTGCATGCCTACAACCTACAAACCCGCGAATCGTGACCCACAATCCACTTCTACGACCCATTACTTCATGTTAGGCAAAACAACATCCCTGCACTAAAATGAGAAATTTTCATAAAGGTAGAGAGGCTTAACACTTAAGGGAAGAAGCTATTATCTTTCTCGATTTCCTTCCAAACTGAAGAACAACTAGCTCCTAATGATCACACCAAGAAAAGTTAATCCAGGCCAATGGTCAAAAAAATCTCATCTTTGATAACCTGGGTTGGTGGACAACATCTATATAAAAGATGTAAACAAATAATGAATCACAAATATAGGAAGGAGAGCCAAAGCTTCAACATTCTCTATACATGATTGTTCAGTCATTCTCAGCACATAACGTCTATAAGCATTATTCTTCTTAGAAACTAAGTCTATTTCATTATGTTAAAGCACTATGTGATTTAATTGTAAAATCTTAGAGTTTGGGTTTCATTTGTGATTCGAGGCTTTTATCTTATACCTTAGTATCGATCTCAACACTTATATTATTTGTTGTATGAAGTATATCTCTATGAGTGCTCTATTTGTTATTGTATAGAAATATCCTCCATTGTAATCCTAGAATTATTGAAAGATAATATATTTGACTATTAACAGCACTTTTTAGTAATTTACTAAAAAAGGTAGAGTAGGACTTATTCAGAAGCCTAATTCACTTTAAAATTTCTTTGTCGATTATTTGGTGATTGATTGAATTAATTGATATAGTTGCATATCAATTGTTGTGTGATTAATTAACTATCCAAATAGAAAAATAAAAATAATTAGAGACACCTAATTTAACCCCTCCTACTTAGGTGACTTAAAATCCAACATGGTTGTTATTTCTAATTACAAACCCACACCAGCAAGTTGTAGGTTCCACCACAAGGGTCATAGGGTCCTCCTCCACTACAGACTCCAATTCAACCAAATGTATTGTTGATTTACTCAAATTCTAGCCAAACTCTTTGTTGAATTCCTACCACCCATCAAGGCCTACTCTTGCCGTTGCATCCAGGTAATATTGTACCATATCCTTTGAATGTAAACGAATATTTTCCGTCAACTCTTGTAACAAGACTCTCGTCAAAGTAGCTTGCTGTTTATGTTTGTTTTTTGCTTGGTTCTAGATCTCCATGTGATCTGCACTATAAGATTCAATCTTGGCACTTCCTTTCTCCTCCTATCCTCTTGTGTTTCCATATTCTTAGAAGAGTTATCATTCTTTGCAAGAATAATAAAGGCACTCTGTGTTGCCATATGTACTTTTGGTGGGGATTCTTCAAAAATCACTTCATCCCCTCTTCATCAATGTAAAGGGTGTTAGTGCTGTTTTGCATCAGCCCTTCTTAACCACCTCAACACCCTTTGGTTGTGGGACTTCTTCATTCACAATCCCTCTTTGTTCAAGTAGATGGGAATTTGTAGTGGGAAAAACCACCAAAGCCAAGGATGACATTTTGCATTCGTTGGTCTCCATACATTAGATTCCTTATGCACTTGAGCATGCTTGCTTCTCTCTTCGTTCTATTCTTTCAGCTTTTCTTGCCTACATAATTTCCTCCTACAAACAAACACATCATGTCCTTATGTATGGCAGAAAGAATATTAGCCAATGTTGACTTGATACACAATTTTTTGTCACTTCTTACCCTCCTTAAAAGCGTTGATATGAACTCTAATAGGAAAGGGATTGGATAAATCCATTTCGACACAAATTCGGGCAAACAAAGTTTTCCAACAACAAAGTGTGTAGCAGTTAAATATCTTCCCATCTCTTCACCTATGGGAGTATAGAGGGGCAGAGACAAACCTAGTAATCTAAGCCACAGAGCTATCTTCTTCGAGTGTTTGTGCTTCTTCAGCTTCTTGGACCAATAAGTGAGAATGAATTGATGCCTCTCAAATGTCCTAGGCTCATGCAACGAAGCCCTAACGAGATCATATCAGAAACTAAATGGATTCGTATTCTCTAAGGATCCATGACCCCGACTATGGCAGGTTGGCCTAAACCCCTTGAAGAGTTCATGTGCTGTCTGAAAGCTTCCACTAGTGGGTAGATGGATTCAAAGTGGATAAACTTTGTAGCTTTACGATATTCATTAGGGTATATGTAGAACTCTAGCTCTCCATTGTAAGTCATGTTGTCCTTGGGAGAGATGGGGACGGGAGGTATTTGAGGTGGTTGAGGATGAAAAAGGCTGAGTAAGAGCAGATGTATAGAAAATCCGTTTTGGAGCTAGGAAGAGGGTTGGGAACAAAACCTGTAGCAGAAAAGGGGGGATTGGCTGCCAGTGGAAGTAGATTCGTAGCTCCAGATTTGTGTGAGTCAGAACTAGATTTGCCCAAAGGATTACTGGAAGTAGCTAGAGACGCCGTCATCAAAGGCAAATTTGAGCTTGTTGAAGGTTGTGTTGCAGAGAAGAAGCTCACACCTAATGTAAAGGGAGTTCGGCCCAAGTGGGTTTGAAGTGAAGTAGTGCGATCTGAAATCAGGGACCGTCCAGACCCTTGAGGAAGAGATACCCTTTGACTGATGAGCAGTAAAAGCCTCTAAGAAGTAGGAAATCGGCTTGAGAATGCAGGTTTCAGGATTGGAGAACCCAACAAATTAGGCAGAAATCTCTATAGAGCCGTATCACCGCCGACCTGCTATGATACCCGTAGGGAAGTTTTGGTGAATGGGTGGGAAATGTTTTTTTGAATTTTTTGAGAGTTTTTTGGAGGATAGAGAAGGGGTTTGGGGTTTACGTTTAATTTACTTTTGCTCTCCTCTTAACTAGAGACAATTTTCCTTTATATGACCATATTTCCAAACATTTGAAAAGGTCGTCCTCAGAATTATTTGAATCTTTCTTTTCTCCCAACACCTTCGCTTCTATTTCTCTTTCTTTTTGTAAAATTTTGTGAACTTATCTAGTGTTAATTATCTGAATCTTTTGCCTCCTCATTGGTAATTTTATTGGCATGCAAATTTTCTGAAAAGCACCTTAGTATCTTGTTAAGGAGTTCATGCACAAGCATGACTACTTTGGATTGTTTAGTTTTTTGGTTCCTTCACGACTAACTTCTAGTTTCGTTAGAATTTTTCTTAGCAATTTTGCACGTCATTTCCTATTATACTCATTAGAACTAAAGGCACAATACAACATAATCATGACTGTAATTTTTACTCATAACCTTAGGTTTAGCGTCTAACTAATCTTCTTTCTTTACCATTGAAAAAATCCCTTCTTTATGAGTATCAAATCCTAACCAATTATGAAGATTTCATCATGGACTTCTAGTGTCCATTTTTTGCCTTATCAAATAAGGGAGATTTGTTATGTGAAATTAAGGTTGAGAAATTGGTTGCCACGGATTTACTTTAGGTGGGTAGACCTTCTTTTGTCTAAGTATAGAGAAACAAGATATGATACCAACTATTAAATAAGATAGAAGTCCAACAAGGGAGACTGAATTTAGTTCCAAAAACTACTTATCTTTTCTAAGTTCAATAGATGTTCAGTAGTTATCAATATAGTCACATAAAATAATCATTTGCTACTCATTCAAAACACAAAAAATAACATAGTCACAAAGTACAAAGAAAAGAAAAGAAAAATCAAGCCCAGGGTTTGAGTTCCCAAATGAACTAGAAGCTATCTTCTAGCTCAACCAACTAGAGTGTTTTCTTCACTAACAATCCTAACTGAAATACAATAGATTCATTATCTCTCAATACCTAAAAATTTCTCTATTCCGAGAGAAGCAAAACTTACTCTTGTACTTCCAACACGATACAACAACATATATAAGCTATGTAAACCAACTTAAGCTTATATACAAATTTGGGTTTTGTTCTCAATAAACCTAGTTTATATTGCCCATTGATTTAGGGTTATTTCATTCTCTAATCAAAGAGTAATATGAGCATTACTACATCACAGTGGAACCTTTATAACATTGATACAACATGCAACAAGAATCATAGGAATTGCTTAAACCCATCACCCTCTACTTCAACTTTTTAAAGCCTTCAAGAATAATGCTCTTTCCTGGTCATTGATATATGACCAGTACAGCTTAAAAGCACTATCATCAAAAACGTATTACATGCTTAGCTAACCGAGTGCGTAACTAGCCAAGACACCATGAAATTGTCCTAGGGCAGGGACTGCAAATGCTTCTTCCCACCGATCTTGCTAAGATAGAAGAGAAATTTTGAATTGATAATTGTTTCATCAGAGGCAGCCTTGTAAAAATCCAGTTGTAAGAGGTTTTGATAATCTAGAGGAAACAAAACCTCTTACAACTGGATTTTTACAAGGCTGCCTTCCCTGTCCCTTCTTCCCCTATTTATCTAACCAAACTTCTCTTACACAATGGCAGAGTAGCAAGAGCTCAAAACAAAGCGGGAGCAGGGAGACTATTATGTCCTGCTGCTCTAGATCTGGTCACAAGACCTTGCACGGGAAAATCCTCCTCAAGGAGGAGAGTTCGGAAGCATCTCCGTTGGCCAATGGTGGACTTGATTGGAGTAATCAAAAGTTGTGAAAAAAGGGTTTCAGAAAGGAAACCGGACTTGAGTTGCGAAATATTCCAAAATATTCGATTTGGGGATTTTTGCCCCCTTAAGATGCCTTAGTAACACGCACTGTTTCGACTCCATGCATGCTGAGAAGGCCGAAGAGGCAGACAACAACAAAAAAAGGCAAATCAGCAATTTCCATAAAAAGATGAAGCTGAAGCAACAGACTTTTGAGCAAAGTTCGAGGGACATGCGAATGAAGATACGGTAGCACGAGCTTGAAAGAATAAGAAGAATTTTGTAGACCATGTGGCGACGATGGATGAAAGACTAAGGGGCAAGAAGACGTTAGAATGCCCGGATATTTTATCAAACAACTAGCTGGGACTTTAATTTCCGTCTGTACACAGCACTCAGGCTGAGGTGACGTTATGCCTTGTGGAAGTATTGCAAAACATGAGAGAGATAATCCACACTGCTGCCTGGATAAGTCAAGGTAGACCATGTGGCGACGATTGCCATGATTGGACCAAGGGTGAACAACTAGTTGGGACAGTTTTTTTGACCTATAATTTTTTTATTTTATGAGGGAACTAGAAAAGTAATAACATGTCTCAAAGTATATCTAGGTCAATTAGAAATACAATAGAAGGAATTTGAATCTAAAATACTTATTTTACAAAATCTTTCAGATGAGTCATTTTTACCATTTCGACTGTATCCAGGAGAAACTTGACATAACTTGGAAGTGGAGGAACAAATGGGTTTGGAGGGCAAGGCATGACTTTTTCGTTAATATTGTGCGTCAAGTCTAAGCACAGGCATGCTTATTTTGTGCTAGATCTTATGATCAGATGCCTCAAAGGCAGGCAGTCGACCTGTTGCCTGGGGCGTTGGAAATTAAAAGGGACAAACAATGGAGCACAGCTCTGTGTTTGAAGACCCTGAACATGGCGAGTTCATCGGGATGAGAAGATTGAAGGATGGAATCAGGAAGGTTGAAGGTTGGGTAAGACGGGTATAAAAGAGGTCGGGGTTAGGCGAATATTATCTCAAGTTTTGTTAGTTCCAATTCGATTTAATGGAAATTCCGTCTTCGTTTTCTTGGTAATTGTTCTGCGAAAGTCACAATAGGTCACTTACGTAAGAATCGGAACAAGTTAGTGTAGGACAATTTTTCAGTAGTCAATCCCGTTACGCACTCTATTTCTTAGGTGTTAAACAAAAACAAATTGCTTCAATCGTGAAGTACGCAGAACTAAAACTCCTGCAATGGCATCATTTTGAGCTTGAAATATGCTAGTCAAAAGATGGATAATAATATCATTCCGAGCATGACTTTCAGTGAGCCAAAACGCACACGGTAATGTTCTTTTCAATCCTATTTCACAAATAGTTTTAAATAAAACCATATCAATCTTCTTTTGGAACAATCATTGAAAAATCTAATCATATATTTGAGTAATACAACCAAAAATTGTTTCAACATACAAAATAGATCAATTTCCCACAATATATGGATGAGTGATATCATGATTTCCTTTATCAAATATTGCACAAAACATGAGTATATGATTAGATTTTTCAATGATTAGAAATTGTTTCTACATACAAAATATATCAATTTCCCACAATATATGGACAAGTGATATCATGATTTCCTTCATCAAATATCGCACAAAACATGAGTATAGTTGTAAATAAAATTTTACGATATTTCAACAAACAATGTATGTGTCATGTATGCACATCTAATATTTTCAATAAGAATTCTCTATGGAATTTTACATTTTTAAAAATTAGTTAATCAAAAATAATTTTAAAAGTGAGACATCACTTTTTAAAATTAGCTTTAATTAAAAGCAAAAATAAAAAATAAGACAAGTCATGTAAAAATTAGGTATAATACATTTATATATAAAGGTCCTTTAAATGTAATGGGATCAAGTCTTAGCATTACCGAAAAAAAAACTTCTTCTCTTTTTTCCATCCAACAATAGCCTAGTCCTAACAATTTTCCTCCACAATAACCTTCGCCCAAAGCCTTTCTACCTTATACATGAAGCAAGAACTTCTCCTTTGTATCACCTTTGTGGCTTCCATACCAATTATGAGAGCCTAGGTGGGAAAAGACATGTAAGAGTAATTGAGTGTAACTTGTTATTAAGTCATGATCTTTTGACAAAATGATTACGTTCGTTGTAACTAATATCAAAGTCAACCTCGTATCTAAATTTGAACTACAAAGAAGAATTTTAAAAAAATAGCTGCAAAGTAATGCTCATGGGAAGCGTGATGAAATATAATGAGCCCATGGGAGCCCATGACACTCCGGGCCTGATAGGGTCATGATACACCGAGAGTTATGGGGCTCCAAGTGGTGGATAATATTAAATAAATAATTTAGTGCAGCTTGATAGCAGTTCATGGCTTTTTTGCGGAGAGCCAGAGAGCTAATATTGGGTTAGTGTTCCTCTCCCTCGAAATAAAATGAAGGTACTCGTATAGGTTAACTCCCAAAGCGAGTGCCTGAGAAGCAGAAACTGTTGAAATGTTGAGAAGAAAGCCGACCAAGATCGAAGTCCAAATCGAAGACAAAGAGGAACTCGAGGAAGCCTCCAAACGCCCCAATCCTACCACTACTGCCCCCCCCACCGGCGCCGCCAGCCTCCTCCACCAACTCGACCGCCGTGCCAAAGACTCCTCCATCCCCCACCGCCTCGGTCTCCCCTCCCAATAAAAATTGCATAAATCCTCCTCGCGTTTATAGCTTATATATATATACTGCTCGTCATCTTCTTGTAATTTTTTTTCATTTTTCTTTTTCTATTTTTCTTTTGGGGTTACTGGTAATCGGAGAAGTGACTGATTCATGGAGGTGGAGGTTAAGCTACGGCTTCCAGACGCGGAGGCCCACCGTAGGGTCACTGACGTTTTGGGCCCATTCCTTGTCAGCACCCACCGCCAGGAGAACCGCTTCTTCGACGGCTCGGCCGGCGAGCTCTCGGCGCGTCGAGCTGTCCTCCGTCTCCGTTTCTCTGACAATCAACCGCGCTGCCTGGTCACTCTCAAAGCCAAAGCCGTTCTCGTCGACGGCGTGAGCCGTGTGGAGGAGGATGAGGAGGAGGTGGACCCGTCGATAGGGCGCGATTGTGAGGCGGAGCCGGGGAGGCTGAACGCAGTAGAGTCCAGGGTGTTGGGGAGGGTGAGGGAGGAGTTTGGGGCGCTAGGGTTTGTGGGGCTGGGAGGGTTTGCGAATGTAAGGCGCGTGTACGAGTGGAAAGGACTGAAATTGGAGGTGGACGAGACTGAGTTTGGGTTTGGGACTCAGTATGAGATTGAGTGTGAGAGCTCTAGTCCTGAGGACGCCAAGCAGTTGCTCGATGAGTTTCTTAAGGACAATGGCATCCCCTATTCCTACTCGGAGAAATCCAAATTCGCCATTTTTCGCTCCGGAAAGATGCCATAGTGAGTGATTTTCCTTTTTCATCTTTTTTTTTTTTTTTCCAAAAAAAAAAAAATCTCCCTGTTTGGTGCTGGTTTATGTTCGTGTGATGTTTGATGTAAGATTCAATGTGCAGAATAAGATTTTTGTTCCTGCTCAATTATTTATTGGTATTTGTTCACTTGCATTTGGATGGATAATTTTCGTAGGTTTCTGTTTGATGGTTAGGTTGGTTTAGGATTCATGTGATTTATTCAGGTCCTGTGGTTCTTTCTTACTGAAACGCATTTGAGTCGGGATTGAGAACCAAACAATTCTACTTTTAGTCTGGAATTAAACAAAAGTATCTCGTATGTGAGAACCAATCAGAGGGCTTTTGGATTTCTTTTACATCACCAGTTCCAGTTTGAGGGTGACTTTAATTTTTAGAATTATCTGTGTATATGATCCCATAGTTATCTTGAAGGTGAAGAGTAAGAATGATAATGGCAAGGTTCTATGTTTTTCTATATCATATTTTTGTTTATATGACATACTCAACTGACTCCTTTATTTTGCATAACTTCATTATCATTTATTTTTGCTGCATGGCTAGTCTGAGGCGCATTAAAGAATATTGATATAGCTAGCATAAAAATGTTGTTAGATCTGTAAATATGGACAACATGAACCACTTAGCTGAGATTAAGAGTTAGTTGAGTTTAATTGCATAAAACATGCCAAATAAACTGACTGATTTTCTTTTCTGTAATGTGTCTTCATTTGGAACCTTGAGTGAACTACGTGGACCTTTGTTTGTAAAGTTCCATCCTGTTTATATTAGTTGATTCCCATTTGCCTTTGTAATGCAATCAGGATGTTATTTGTTTGGCTACAGATTATGTCAGAATAGACAAGCAGAGTCAACTTTCCTTTTATGTAATAACAGCAATGCCTAAAAAATATTATGTTTGCATTCATGTTAATTAATTTTTATGAACACAAATGGATGAATTCCTGATTTAAATTCTGATCTTAGGAGAAACTCTTCACTATAGCTTTGGAGCTGACTTGTATTCTCCATTCTGGAAGCTGTGCCTGCATCACTTTAGCAAGATTTTGACAATAACTATTCAATGGTTTCAACTGCTATAGCTTTTCAACCACCATTTTTCTTGTTTATGTTTTTCTCTTTTATGTTGTCTGGTCCTCACCTTGGTAATGTTGACACCGCAACACCTTATAGCTTATTTTTGTTTATTGAATCTTCCCTAAAGGTGTATCAAAGCCTTGGGTCTTGAATACTGCCTTATTATGCAAGAAATCTAGCAGAACCCAGGCAGTAGTTTACAACAAGATACCCTACTATGTTTACAAGGATTGTCTTTTTGAACTAAGTCATCTGCTCCTCTTTCTTTTATAAAATCCGATTTGATTGAAATGGAAATGAGGTTGGGGGTGTTTGCTTGTATTGTACTTTTGTTTTTACTGTGGGGAAAGAGAAGGCCAACAGGCTCGACAATATCTCCAAGTGATCGATTACTCTTGTAGTGGAAACTGGTCTTCCACGATTGAGACTCAAGTTTGCAATATTAATCGGAAAGCTGATGCTTCTTCCGTTTTCTGATTGCTGCTGTGGGCTAGATCTATCCCTTGCATCTGTAGTTCTTGCTTTTAAAATGTTGGATTGGCTTGACTGAGTTTAGTTCTACTGTTATTCTGCAGGTTGTCAGAGATAACGACCATCAATGCCGTGTAGTGTGGAAGATGTCATGGGGATGCTGTGAGAATAAGTTAACTTTCCATATCAAGCATCCTACCCCTACATTTTGAGTTTGTAATAAGGCCATATTTTATAAACCTAGCTACCAAATTTACCAACTTTCTTTGTTTAATTGATTTTCTTTTATTGGTCTTTTTGCTGTTATTTTGGTTGTGGAAGGATTCACTGTCCAAGGCGGTCAATTCATCTATCTGATCATGTTGGCTGTCATTCTACTTTTACTTCTTTCTCCCTTTTTCTTGAGATGTTGAACAGGTCACTTTGTTAGATTGTGAGATGATGTCAAATTTCACAAATTGAAAAAGAAAAAGAAAATATGAAAGGTTCCCCGAAACTGCAGACATCCTAGTGCACCTTGAAATGTAAAGAAATGTTCGGAAAAAAGACCAGATAGCAGGGAATGGTAGAGAATCACCTTAATTAGGTTACATTACTATAAGTGATGCTTATACGAATCATCATAGTTCCTACCGTAAGACTCAATGGTTGCTGGTTTATGTGCAGAGAGTTGTTGTAATCTTCATAATTGAATGAATCGTTGATTTATGTAATTTGCTGCTAGGCCTACAAACTGTCTACTTCCTGCAAATTCTTTGAAAAGCTTGCGTTGTTTGTGGAGATAGTACTTTGAGACCGTCGAAGTATCTTTTGCACTGAATAAAGAGTCTCATCTGCAAGCATTTGCTTGGCCCGACCAGCCGTAGCAAATCGTCATGGCTCAACATACTCCAGGCAAGGGCAATATATTAACTCTAAAAATTGTATTTGCTCGCAAAGAGCGAGAATGATCGTTTGTTAAAATTAGAGATACTTCGGATCTACCTACTGAAACAGGTTTGTTGGTATATCCTTCCGTAAAGGAACTCTTAAATCAGCTTTCTCCCAGGCCAGATCGGTGCAACTGAGCACCATTCCAGTAGCTCTATAATACCTGCTCATCCAGAGTAGCACAAGGAGAAAGATAATGTCACTAATTATACACGAGAGCCATTACTTCCACAAGAAAGAAAAATGTTTATAGCACTAGCACTAGCACTAGCACTGGCACTAGCACCGGTACTAGTACTGATAATAACAACGATCAGTAACATAATCAAGACAAATGCTACCCTACGCACTAGACTGGTAAATCCTTCCCTACGCACTAAAGAGATGGACAAGCTGAGTTTTTCTTCCCTTCATAACCCGGGCTCCTGAAAATGACAAAGCAAAAGGATTTGCTCAAATTCTCACTTCCTCTTCTTTGAAGGTGGCTGCGGAGCCTCTTCTTCCCCATCCTCATTGTCATCTTCATCATCACCATCATTGTCATCATTATCATCATCATCATCACTACCTCCATCCCCATTGGCTTCAAGATCATCCTTAGCATCTCCTTCATCCTCTCCTTCACTTAAGAAGTCCTCACCACCTGCATCATCCTCTTGACCATTACCATCATCATCATCATCATCCTTAGTGTCACTAGTATCTTTGTTCTCTGATTCAAGATGTTGCCTTCTATGAAGTTCCTCCAAAGGGAACCTGCAGCAAGAAGAAATCCACATCTACTTCAATGAATTTTCCCACAGAAGTCAATATTGAAAGTAGATGAGCCAAAGAAGACCAACTTACGGTTTACCCGTTGCAGTCAATTTTAGTGATGTACTTAGCAATCCTATCTGAAAAATCTTAGGTAGTGTTGGTAATAGAGACTAGAAAGATGCATGCCCAAACAGACAAATAACACAACATTTCATTCATGTCATCCACAAAACAGCTTATAAAGAGAACAAGAACTTTTATATATGTTTCCTTTTTCGGTGTTCGATGAATGACAATACATTAGAAATTGTGTCATTCATCATAAATTGAGACCAATACAAGGGGGCAGTGTAACAAATCCAACCATTAAGCCAAAAGGCCTAAGCCTATTGGCATGGTGGGCTCAATTACCTTTAAGACCGTAACATTCCACCACGCTTCCTGAATCCAACGTCCTCAGTGGTTACACTCTGCGGCTCCACTAGGCGGGAAACTCCGCAACTCCATTAGCTCAGCTGCTGGAAGCTGTTGGGGCCTTCTTTCTCCTCATACTCCCTTATACCGGCCAACGAGCTTCTCATAGTCAAGCCCCCATGTCCCTAACGAGCTACACACAGCCAAGAGCACCTACTAGGATTTAAACTCAGGATGTGGGGTTTGGCTCTGATACCAAATTTAACGAACCCAACCATTGAGCCAAAAGGCCTAAGCATGTTGGCATGGCGAGCTCAATTACCTTTAGGACCGTAACAGGCAGCAAACTGATAACAAGACTTCATTGAGGGTGTTGTCGAAACAAAACAACTAATAACAATTGACAGGCTAGCAACATAGAAAAGGAACAAAACAACTCCTAAGTACGAAGAATAGAAAGTAAATTTTATAATAAATCAACAAACTAGAGTCATGTTTTATCATATAATTGCCCAAAAAAGCTATGTATGGAGGTACCTACTCATTTGTGATGTTAGAGTGAGGAAAGAGATGTATTGATCAAAGAACAAAGCACCTGATGCTCTATCCAACTAAAAAAAAAATACAATGAGGCCTATGAAGCAATTGCACATGAAAAACTGTAACCATCAGCATATATTTCACCCACAGAATGTTAAACTGTGGTTGCTATCGACAAAAACTGGGTAGTATAAGAACATAATTCTCCATCACCAAAAAGAAACATAATGCATTAAGCAGAAGGCAGGTAAAAAAATGTACAAAACCTCGTAGTCCAAGGTCTCTTCAGTTACTAAAGAATTAGATCACAAACAATTCTGGCAGTTCCTTTAAAGCCACAACAAAAATTTTTTTTATAAAAAAAATGGGTATCCGATAATGAGAACTAGAATTTCTACACAAACCCTTATTCAAAACAAAAAGAGAGGTGCCTCCAAACATTAGTCAAAACAACCCAAAGGACTAGAGCACATCCTTTTGTTCATGAAAACACCCAACACATGCTTTAATAATGACCGCAAGAACTAAAACTACTGGAAGGGCTTGCTCCACCCCGCAAGAAAACAAAGGGGCACAAAAAAGAAGGAACAAAAAAAGTCAAAATGAAAAACCTTGGCATGAAAAAAGAACCCTTAAGCTCCGAGACCAAATTAATAACTATTTAAAGCATTTAGGAAACTTAAAAGCATAATAGAACACCAAATTTACAATATGCAACAATATTTTTTCTTGAGAAGAAAGTAAACAAAAAGAGAAAGAAACTAATCAATAAGTCTGAAAAAACTAGGTTGAGAAAAGCTTTACCGCCCTAAGAAGACAAGCAAGATACTTTCTAGCAGCAAGAAGAGTCTCCACCACAATGGCTCCTAGAATAGAGAGCGCCCACGTGGTTTCCTCAATAGAGCTTAGGCTCCCTACTGCCATTGCCCCCCACATGAGAAAGAAACAAGGGAAGTGTTAAAGTTGGTTGTTGTCCCATATCGAATTTGGTTGCCTAAGTCTACGGCCTTATATATGGGTCCCTCCTCTTACCTCCTAAGGTGTCTTTTGGGGTAGTATATAGAAGGCCCATTTAATCTAGTATTAAAGCTAGGTTTTGATCTTAGGACCTGTTGGGTTATGGGTTTGCTAGGTTTGGTCATCCTCATGCCTCGTAGTTGGGTTTCAAGTCCACTTGAAATACTTCTGTCAGCATACAAGTAAGAGGGAATGTTAAAGTTGGTTGCTGTCTCATATTGGATCTGGTTGCCTAAATCTATGGTCTTATATATGGGTCCTTCCTCCTACCTCCTAAGGCGTCTTTTGAGGTAGTATATGGAAGGCCCATTTTATTTGATACTAGATTAACAGGAAGAGAGAGAGAGAGAGATACATTTGAAAAGCTCAAGAATAGTGAATAAGACATTTGTCTCTATGGGATTTCCAACAGGCTTTACAACTGATAGTCCCAATTCAGAAATTAGATGCATGCCATTTGAAACTCAAAGGATTTCAATCCCAAGAAAATACTTGAGTTCTCCCAAATCCTTGATTCAAAATGTAGAATGAAGAAAGGCTTGTAAAGCCTCAATTTCTTATGTGTCATTAATGGTAATTAAGATGTCATCTACATATATAAGTACTAAAACAATATTACCATCTTTTCCTTCAGTGAAAAGAGAATAGTTGTATAGTGATTGTTGATAACCAATAGATACTAAAGTTTCTGTAAACTTCTCATTCCACTATCGTGAAACTTGCTTTAACCCATACAAAGATTTTTTCAACCAACATACTTTGGACCCCCCTTCAAAAGGACTTATAAGTGGTGGTTTCATTTATACTTCATTATCTAAGTCTCCCTGTAGAAATGCATTATGGACATCCATTTGTCGAATAGTCCATTTACGTTGTGAAGCAATAGATAATGCACTTCTAACTGTCATAGATTTTACTGTAGGAGAGAAAATCTCATGATAATTGATGCATTTTGTTTAACTATAACCTTTCACTACTAAACAAGCCTTAAAGTGCTCAATACTCTCATTAACATGATACTTAATCTTGTATATCCATTTACATCCTATGGGTTTTTTCCGTGGTGGTAGGTCTACCAGTTCCCATGGTCCATTTGATTCTAATGCTTTCATTTCCTGATCCATGGCATCTCGCCATCTAGAATCCTTAACTGCCTCATAGTAGAACAAGGGTTCTATCTAGGTGAAATGACTGCTATGAAGTGTTGATGTGGAATGGGTAAATGTGTATAAGATATATAGTCAAATATAGAGTATTGTACGATTGAACTAATATTGTTGCAAACATAATCTTGAGTCCATATGGGTGGCCTAGAAATTCTAGTAGATTGTCTAGGAAGTGATGAAGGAACTATGAGATCATGCATGGTTAGTGAGAAAGGATCATCCTCTGTCTCATCATAAGTGAAAACAAGAGGTGATGTAGAAGAAAGATCTAGAATCTCCAAGGTAGAATCATTGGGTTGGTTATGATATATTGGAAGTGGTAATATAAGGTGTAGTATGAATGGTTGTATCAAGAATGGAATTTGATTGGGTAGGAAAGATTACCTAAGCATCTGAATTAGGGTTAACTCTAATAACTTGTTGTGCAGGCTCCTCATCTCAAGATGACATCATAGGAAATTCTGAAGAATGGAACCTAGTCTTTATGTTTGTAAAAGAGAAAACATTTTCATGAAAATGAACATCACGGCTTACAAAAAATTTTTTTCTTTCAATGTCATAGAGTTTATACCTTTTTTGCCCAAAAAGGTATCCTATGAAAATACTAGGAATAGCTCAAGGGGCAAATTTGTCTTTGTGCCCCACCACTAAAGCATAGAAAAGACAACCGAAGACTTGAAGTCTAGAAAGGTCAAGAGTTTTCCCATGAATTATTTCATAAGAAGATTTCTCATGTAAGACTAAAGAAGGAATGCAATTGATAATGTGTGTGACAGTGAGTATACACTCATCCCAAAAACATATAGGCATGTGACTTTGAAATTTTAATGCCCGTGCAAGATTTAATAAGTGACGATATTTACATTCCACCACACCATTTTGTTATAGGGTATATACACATGAACTTTCATGCATTATACCCTAGGATGAAAATAATGTGTCACATGAGAAATTAAAGAAATCAATTGCATTATCAAAATGAATGAGTTTAATTCCAATGTTGAAATGATTTTGAATTATGTTAAAGAAACGTTCCAAATGTGATATTGTTTCAGTCTTATGTTTCATGAAGAAAGTTCAAGTCTCTTGTGAAAAATCATCAACAATGGTTAGAAAATATTTCAAACCATCATGATTTGGGGCATAATATGATCCCCAAATGTCCACATGGATTAAATCAAAAAGATGTTTGACATTCTCAGTGCGAATAGTGAATGGATCACATGTTTTTTTAGCAAGAGGGCAAACTAAGCAATGAAAATTAGAAGATGGAAAATCTTTGAAATCATTCAAAAATTTAAATTCAGATAAAGATATGTGACCAAGTTTCAAATGCCATAAATGAAAATTAAGGGCATTACATGCTGAAGTAATTTAAAAGGTCGGTGCAATATCGCAAAATTTGCTAACATGTTTATTCCTATAGTACAAGAAAAAATAAAGTCCATGTCGCATTCTACCAATTCCTTTGACGTTACTTGTTGAGAGGTCTTAAAACAGACACAAATCAGCATAGAAAACCACTAAACAGTTATTATCGGCAATAAATTTAGCTACAGACAACAAATTATATTTGAAATCATAAGAATAAATAATGTTATGTAATTTTAAACTGTTAGCTAGGGTTATGGAACTAATGTGGGTGGCTTGGGTTAGTTCCTCATTTGGCAGTTTAACAGATTTAGACTTAGACATGCATTTAACAGGAAGTTCTAAGCAATTAAAATCGGCAGTAATATGATCACTAGCCCCACTATCTATAATCCAAATATAAGAAAAATATTTTGGAATACTTGTTCCATTAGCATGAGAGATCCTACCATAGTCTTCCTTGATCATATGGATAATGCGCTCATACTACTCTAGTGTAAAAGTGCAATGACTAAGCTTAACAGTGGCCAAATTGATAGTAGAATTACTAGTAAAATTCTTATAACCCAGAGGATAGCCATTAAGCTTATAATAAGCTTCCTTTTTATGTCTAAAAAGTTGACAATGCTCACATTGAGGGTCTTTAAGACGATAACAACTTTCCTTGGGTGTCCTTTGTGTCCACAATGCTCACATTTTGGCTTACTAGAGATCCTAAACGACACATCATTTTGCCTTGCTTTGAGCGAAAATGATTGTATATATTTTTCTTCATTTTGTTTTCCTTCCTCATAAAACTGTTAATAAAGAATGGAGAAAGCATACCGATAGAATATTCAATCAACATTGGCTTGTATCCAATCTTGGTGCAAACCATTCGAACTCTATCCTCATTGAGAACTTTGAAGCTCCAAATCTACTTTTTCCATTTCTTTTCTTGATTCACCCAATTTTGAACTTGATTTTGAATTTCAACCGAAGTTTTCCTTTTCTTGAACTATTGCCTTCATAATTCATGATTTTGCTCCAGGAATCTTGCTTAATACTCCTTTAGAATCTAATTTTCCTTGTATAAAAACTTTAGCCATTTTCCATCTTTATTCACTCTACTCGAAGATTGTTTCATAGTGGAAGAGAGAAGCCTCCTTCAAGATGGTGTGTTTAAGGCCTTTTTAGTGACATGGTGCGTTTTAGGCTTCATTTCTAAACTGGGTTGCAGTTGTGAGTTACGGATCACAAGTTACAGCAAGTCACTACACAGGTCAACCTCCATCTTTAGGCTTTCAAAGATTCCTTAATGGATTGTTGGAAATGACCATCTTCTCTGATCGACAGGATGCTCCATGACATTCCATGGATTGGATTTCGACTAGGTTGCACAAGATCTTCTAGGTTGTGTATATGGGTTGTGAATCTGCATCATGGGTCTACATTCTCTCATCAAAACAATGATTTCCAGTCTTGCAGTGGGTGGATTTTGATGAAGCTTGGCGCACAAGCATTGCATTGTGTGGGCATGAGCAGGTTGCAAAGCAAGTCATCAAGCAGCGCATAAGTAGCGCAGCATGTATCATAGGTTGTTTGTCCAAGCTCGGTAACACGAGCCTTGTTGTGAACTGGGCCATCCTCATCCATGATTAGCTCAGGTTGGCCTCGTCGCATGTGCTGTGAGGGCTTTGCACACGCGGGCTGAATTTAAAAGGTGTTGGCCGAGGTTTGTGTTGTGCCTCCATTTGCCTTTTGTGTTGCTAGGTTTAGAGTCTACTAGATGTAATCTAAGCTACATAGTATGCCTTAACAAGTAATATCCAAGAATAATATCCAATTTGAAATATTCTAATTTGTCATATCAAATTTCCTACTTCTCTATAACATCTGGCACATTTTGTCCATTCTCCACAAATGATGCCATGTGTGAACAATTGGCACTATTGCATCCTAGGTATGTCTATCCCTTCTAGTTTCTATTGGGCATTACTACAAGAAGAGTAGAGAACACAAAAATGGTAAAAATTCAAGGGAAGTAAGCATTATCTTTTATACTCAATCATTTGTTAAAAAATAATATAATATAGATGGACGAGTATCTTATATCTCACTTTGAAAAACTACTAATACAATCACTCTTATTTTTTCGAAACTATTGTCTGTGAACCTTAGCAAAATTTCCACTATTTACTCCACATGCTTATACGATCTTGTTAACAATACTAGTCTCCCTTACAATTCTTAACTAAAAAACAATTATGACCAGTCCAACCATTTAAGGTTAAGTTTTTAGGACATTTTCTGGGTGGGTCTATGAAACACTTTTATCTACCGTTCTTTTTTGTCAAATATTCAGGTGGGTTTACACCCTTATCAATTCTATTTCTTTAAGTATGTCAAGTTACTGGTTACCTTTATAAAGTCTTCAAAACAAACTAACTAGCAACTTTCTTTGTGAAACCAATTTTTTATGTTGTTTAGTCACATAATATTTTTGATGATTTCTCACATTTTTGGTAGTTTGTTAATGTTTCAAATTCTCCATATTGTCAAATTGAACCTTTACTGGAACATGATTTCTGAATTCATATTTTTTAATCTCATATTGGTTCTAGTTATGATGATGTATTTTCAATGATTAAAAAGCACTTCTCAAGCAAATTAGTTTACAATCATTGAGCACACTCAAATTACCCTCAAGTCTAGTACTAATAAGATCCAAGAAAGTAATGTGTTCATGGGTTATCTGGGCCTAAATGACTTCCATCTTACCCTTAGCCTAGCCTTACATTACAAGCTTATCAAAGTCCTACTGATTCTTGGTTAGATGATTGGCTTACATTAGTGGAGAGAGGAATGAAAAGCAAACCTATAAGATTTGGTTAAAGATTTTAAGAGGTTGCATATTAATGTAGATCTATTTGGAGTGCATGCAATTGAGAAAAAATGCGGATTTACACACACACACACGTGGTTGACATAGTTAAAAGTTTATCTTACCTTATAAACTAATTGCAATGTTTGGATGAAAGTTATGTTTTTCTTTGAATTGTTAAGTTGAATAATCATTGGAGAATATCATGGAAGGAGTGGTTGTTACTATGTGTTATTTAAGTTCTTTTGCTCATCCTTGAGCAAAATGTTAAGTTTGGGGGTATTGTTTAGGAGAACATCATGGAGTGATTGGTGGTGTTAGGAGAATATGTTGTTTAGTGCTTTTTGTGTGTAATTTTTTTTTTTTTTATGTTTAGAGCTTTTGCTTGAGGACGAGCAAAATATTAAGTTTAGGGGTATTGATAACTCTATATTTTATAGAGTTATTATTAGTATTTAAGGTAATGTTTAATATAGTTTTTATAAAATTATATTTTTATTTAATTATATTTATGTATATTTTGTTACTTTATGCACCAAACCCAAAATAGAAGAAATAGAAGAAAAAGAAGAAGAAAACCATGGAAAAAAGAATAGAAAAGAAAACAAGTGTATGCACATGGAACCCATGTGAGGAAAGAGGAGACAAAGGAACCAAACTGGCTGAATTGTGAAAAGAAAGAAGGAAAAGAGAAGGAAACACGTGGGACCCGTGAGGCTATTATGTGTAGTTGGTCGTGAATTGTCGGTGGGAAGCGGGTGAGAAACCAAAAAAAGGAAAGAGAGGACCGGACCGAATAGACGACGGCATGTGGCTTTGTCCCTCGCTGGAAAGTCAAAGTCCACGCGCGACAGCACGGGACCCTAAGAACATGCGACGATCATGCGAATGCAAATCGTTCGCACGTTCTTTTCCAACGAAGGAAAGCACGATACCGAGAGTTTTCTGACCATCAAATTTGCATTTTTTCGGCGAGTTTAGGGCATTCTTTGGTGAAGAAGGAGCGAATCTACAATATTGGCATGATTTCCGGCAATTCTGTGGCAGTTTAGTGTAGTTTTCGGTGGTTTTTTGGGGAAGAACGACGAACACCGTCTGAACCTTTTCCATTAGATCTACCCATTTTTGGAGTGGATTTGAAGGATTTCTCAGCATATTGGCACTCTAGATGTCCTCTTCAGCATTTTTTGAACGATGAAGATCGGCAGCAGATGGCGGCAGTGCGTGTCACTGGCGCGTGACGGCACATGTGTTCCTCATTTCGTCCCATTTTTTAAACAAAACCTCCTCTACCCCCTGATGTGTATATTTGTACAACCTTTTTATGATTTGAAGACATTTTGGTGAGAGCTTTAATGTTTTTAATTTACAAAAATTTTTGTTCACGTTTTTGCACTGATTTAATTTGTGTAAATATGTTGTTTTAGTTCAATTTGTTAGAGCTATGATGTAACTTGATTATGATGTAGGAATGTTATGACTATTTATATTTTGTGAGATATTTTATGAATGTGAAGTTGCATATTACGGAGTTTAATGCTTTGAGGTGATAAGCTACCACTTAAATGATCTAATTTACATGTTTGAGATCGACAGGAGATAACATGTAGTATCTTCTTGTAATATGCAACCATAGATTAATATGGATAGACATATGCCATATGATTTGTGTGGCTTTAGGTGTAAACTGGAATATTCACAAATCGTAATGCATTTAGTTCACTTAATTCATGGGTAGAAATATAGTGAGTTAATGAGCTAAGTAGGTTCGCTATACCTAGACATAGGATAGTGAATAAATTAGGAAATTTCATCATCACATGAGTAGAATTAATCTTGCTAGCATGAATGATCTACATTCATATCTAGTAATTAGGTGAAATCTGACTCTTTAGCATATTTTATTAATCAAGTTTAGGTTAAATTTAGTTCTTTAGTCCATGTTTTATAATCTTGATTTGCTAGATAAACTCTAGACTTTGTTCCCCATTAGTAATTAGTTAGTTTGGTAAACACCAGTCTTCGTGGGACGATATCTTTACTCATCATTATATTAGTTGTTCAACATGTACACTTGCATGTAGAATTTCACTGAATAGAAGAACCATTCTTGGTACATGTGCATGGATTATCTTGCGCTTAACCAGAAAACTATCAAGGATAAGTTTTCAATCCCTACTATTGATGAACTTTTGGACGAACTACATGTTGCAATGGTGCTCTCCAAGCTAGATCTTCATTTCAACTACCATTAAATCTGCATGAATCCTCATGATGTTCCTAAAAATGCTTTTCAGACTCATCATGGCCACTTCAAATTTTTAGTTATGCCTTTTGGCTTAACTAATACCCCTTCTACATTTCAAGCCACCATGAACACAATATTTCAACCTTTCCTTTGAAAATTCATGCTTTTTTTTTTATGATATTTTAATCTATATTGTTAGCTGGGAAGCTCATTTGCATCACTTACAATTAACTTTTGATACATTGTGGCAACATCACATGTTTGTTAAGTTGTCCAAGTGTGCTTTCAATCAACCTAAAATTCATTTCCTCGGCCACATCATGAGTCAGGTTGGCCTAGGCATGGAAGAGGATAAAATCAAAGCATTTTACCCTGGCCAAAACCTTCAACTGTGAAAGCTCTTCGTGGCTTTTTAGGCCTTTCCTATTACTACCGTTGATTTATCCATCATTATGGCCTCATTGCCCATCCTCTCACTGATCTTTTAAAGAATGATGGCTTCCATTGGAATGGTGCTACCAATGTAGCATTTCTTCAGCTCAAATCAGCCATCACAATAGCTCCATTGCTCGCCTTCCAGACTTCAGTAACCCTTTTTGGTTGAATGTGATTCTTTTGGCATTGGAATTGGTGGTGTTCTTTCTTAAGACAAACGTCCTATTGCCTTCTTCAGTCACCCATTAAGCAAACGGCACCAACTCCTTTCCACTTATGAATAAGAAATGTCAGCCTTAGTTCTCACCGTCTAGAAATGGCGCCATTATCTTCTGGGAAGATGTTTTATTGTGCATATTGATCACCACAATTTAAAGTAACTCTGGGACCAACGTATGTCCAGTCCTACATAACAAAAAGCTTTAGCCAGACTCATAGGCTATGATTTCGTTATTGAATATCACCTTAGGAAAGAGAACACTGTTGCTAATGCTTTGTCATGACGTGATGAACTTTGTTTCACTACACCCCTCCTTTCACCTTTTCCACTCTATGATTGCCTTCCACTTGTTGTATTGAGATACCCCTTCCCACTACACTTGTTGGCCCCACTTCCTCATCATTTCACATGTCCCCTCCTTTCCACCTTTCCCTCCCCATATGTTCCCACACCAAGCCCCCCTCCAATCCACCTTCTCCAATGCTTCCATGTTCACTCCCTCCTACCTATCTTACCACCTCCCTTCCTTAGACCCTTCCACCTATTTCACCTTCTCCCATTTTGGCCTCCATGGACATGTTTTCCGTTTCCACCTCTATCCTTGCATAGCTTCAACCCATTTGACAGGAGGTGGCCACCAACCTAGAACTACAACTTTTGGTCCAACATATCAAAACTGACGAGGCAGTGGGCCCATGGGCGTATCGTGATGGTCTCCTTTTCTTTAAATACCACATATATCTCCTTCGTGCCTCCCCTCTCCTTTAGGTTATCATTGGCGAGTTCCATCATAGGACACATGAAGGCTATCTCAAAGCGGTTTAATGCATTCATGAAGTTTTTTATTGGCCAAAGATGCAACTTGATATCAAGCACTTTGTCCAGAGCTGTGTTACTTGCCAACGTAACAAAAGTGAACATCTTTCTCCACCTAGTCTCCTTCAACCTTTTCCAATCCCTGCCCAAGTTTGGACTGACTTATGTATGGACTTCATCGATGGCCTTCCACTTTCCCATGGTAGAAACACTATCTTGGTTGTCATTGATTGTTTTTCCAAGTATGACCTTTTTTTTACTTTAAGCCATCCTTACTCAACACCTACCATTGCTCATCTTTTCTTTACGGAAATTTTCAAACATTATGGTATGCCTTAAAGCATTGTTTGTGATCGGGGTCCAACCTTCACTAATGTGTTCTGGTGAGAACTATTTTGATTACAGGGTGTTAGTTTTAAGTTTTCCTCAACCTATCATCCTCAGTTGGATTGCCAAACCAAAGTCCTCAATCGTTCTCTTGAGATGTACCTTCATTGTTTTGTTAGGGAGAAACCCAAGGAATGGTTTAAGTGGTTGGCTTGGTGCGAATATTATTATAACACCAGTTGGCATAGTGGCCTCAAAAATTATCCATATGAAATCATTTACGGTAAAAAGCCACCCTCACTACTTTCTTATATCCCTAGCTCTTCCCCTGTGGCTTTTGTGGATATGACCCTGCAACAATGTGATGACATGCTTAAACTCATCCATTCCTGCTTCTTGGAAGCCCACCACCGCATGAAACGACAATATGACTCCAAGCACTAGGATGTCCAGTTCCAAGTTGGTGGTAGTGACTTTCTACGTCTTCAACCATATCGCTAAATGTTGGTTGCCTTTCATCGCGCTTTCAAACTTTCTCCCTATTTTTATGGGCCTTTTGAGATTGTTGAAAAGATCAAATATGTGGCTTACCACTTCCAGCTTCCCCCCACCTTCAAAATTCACCTTTTTTTTCACGTGTCTTGCCTAAAAAAATTACTCGGAAAGGCCATTGAAGTGCAATCTGACCTCCTCCATGAACTGGACAACGACACATTAACTGCTACTTCTCAAGTTGTCCTTGAATCTTGCTAGGAGAAAAATCGTGTTCAAGTACTTATCCACTACATGGCTTAGCTCCAACAAATGTGACATGGGAGGATGTGTCTGTCATTGACCACCAATTCCCCAACTTTGACCTTTGGGACAAGGTCTTACTTAAGGGGGGAGAGTTTATACTGTTAGGTTTTATGGCTATCCAAGAATTTTTTTTTTTTTGGAGGGGGGGGCGGGGGGGTTGAATTGGATATTTAGAAAATTAGCTAATTTAAATAATTCTTCTTTTTGATTTCTTACTTAGCAATCACAATAAGGTTAACTATCACAATAATATCAAAGCATAAGAATATAAATCAAAACAGAAAAATCACACTCAAGAATTTCACGGTGGTTCGGCACTTTTCACCACTTCCACCCTCTTCTCCTTCAACTTAAACCAAGTTGAAGTATGCTTTACTTCAAAACTAGGAGAGCACCTCTCCTTCACCCCACAACTCCTCAAAAAGAGTTATACAACTCATGGTTACAGAGTTAGGTTTATACAAACCTTAATACATCAAGCTAATACCTCAAATATATGATATGGGTGAGGATTTAAGCTTATCAGAGAGCTAATCGAATGTATACAGAATTAATTCAAGCTCTAATCACAAAATTCCCAAATTTCACAAATCCAGGGTTTTGGATTTACAATGATCTTTATGTGCAAATAATGTTTTAGATAATCTAGCACATACAAAGATCAATCTATCAGATGATATTCACAAGATAATGAATTTAGGAAATATCACCGAAGATTTTCTTTTTCTTCTAGGATTGAAGAACACAGCAGCAAGAACAAATCAATGAAAGCTTCAATCTCTTTTGATCAAATCAGCAGGTATATTGATCAGCAAGCACAAATACTCATCCAAAGCTCCCTTTTATAGTAGATATTCAAACCTTGAACACGTTAGGGTTTCAGTTCAAACCTTTTTGAATTTCTTCCGTTGAGATTTGATATACACGACGTCACATAGCTGCAGATCGTGATTTTTCCAGCAAAATAGCCGTTCTGACATTCAGTCACCTCATCATTCTTTCCGTTGGAGTCGGCGTCGTAAGAGAGATCAAGAGGAGGAAGGTGGCTTTAGTCGAGTGTGCGGCTAGGGCTTCAGACAGGTTCAATCATAAGAGCTTAAGCTCTTATCTGCTCAAGACACTGCCGTTTTGTTTAAGTGAAAGGCGTTGGGCTTCAACTTCACGAGCTCCAGCCTCACTTCTCATGGGCCTTAACTTCATAGGCTCTAAATATATATATATGTTTCATGTACCCATATATATAGATATATGGTCGGTCCAATAAAGATGTGTACTCCAATGTAATAAGCCTTTGCTTTTCAAATGTACCTATAAGCACACCAATTCCAAGTATCAAATTTCTTTAATATAAACAATAATATGAATTAAGCTATTAATTAAAATATGCATAGAATAAATCAAATTGACTTCATATTTGATGTTTGATAATAAAATGTAAGAACCCAACTACTTTATAATGTCATTAATTGATATTATAATTTGCACACCTATTACTTCCTTTGATTTTTAATATGTGCACACAATTTCATATGTTCAACATATATTCAAATATATATATTCAGTCATAACAAAAATTTTCTCAATCAAAACATACAAACATGTGATTTCCAACAAAGACCACCCATTAGCCGTCCCTTTTCCCGGTCTTACACCCAGGTTCTTAACACCTTCAAAAGTACTTGATTGTTTCATAGATCCATTAGATTTTCTCCATTTGTTTAACTGCATTTGCACTAACAAAGAAGAGCTTGCAGGTCTTCTTTTGCCAAGGCTACTCAAAAGTTCCACTTTATTTTTTCTTTTTCCATATCTAGTTCAGCTTTTGCTTAAAACCAGAAACACAGGTTTTCCTTCCAACAGTCCACGTCATTTATATAAACCAAGTTATCTGTGTATACGTGGTATATATAATACAATTTCTTTCAAAGATATTTAAGCTATGCTCATCTGACATCAAACGTATTCGACCATTTTGGATTAATCGAGTGAGGTGAATATGCTCTTTGCGCTCTTATATCGGGTATGGTCGTTAACACTAAAAGTCCATTAAGGGTCTACAAGCCCAAAGGATTTCACATAACAACCATACTATTCAAAGCAAAAGCAAAGAGGCAACTAACAATGATGAGAAGGTATCCTAATTCATTTGGCCCTATAATGCGATCTTACCCAAACGAAACTTTTAATATGAACTCTACTATTGACATTTTCCAAGACAAATTACAGAAAGTTTTTGGAAGACATAATGTTTCTCTCATAAATTATCCCTAAAAAATAATTAAATATTTGATTGTTTTCTCAGAATTCTTTTTTTAAGTATAGATTTTAGCTTATTTAAAAACAAGAAAAGAAAAAGAAAAAGTAAAAAAACTATAACAGTAGCCAATAAGTCCTTTCGTTAGTTGTTTAACAGTAGTGGCCATCTTTAGCAAGACGGACCCATTTTTACTTATTTAGTGACCGACAATTCAGAACCCTTATTATCTTGATTTGAGAATCGCATTTTTTGCTTGTGAATAGCTATTTACAAAAGAAATAAGGAATCTTTTGAAAGATCTAGTACCTATCGAAAATGAAAAAGGCCGTCACCAACAAAAATGACCACAGAACCATGTAGATACAGGTGAAATTTAGCCCCGCAAGTACAAATCTCGACATCAGATCTTGCAGAGCATATCACTTATTTAGCCAAATCAACAATGACTTAGTAGAGATTCTATTCATAAGGTCTGAAATTCGACACTCAATATACATAAATTAGATGTGTGCATTATAATATTTAAAAAAGTTGAAAAGAAAATCTTCCCAAGCATCACACCGAGATGCCTTCACAACGCCAGTGAGCTAAACTTGACATAAAGGTTCTGAGCTAAGTTATGTTAAATAATAAAAGGAATCTAGAATCGAGAATTTTGAAAGGGGTAAAAGAACAATAATAAATTGAATTAGAGAATCTATAATCATACGCGTGCATATAATACAAATCATAAATTCAGCTACAAATGGACAAGCAGTTGACATTACAAGGCTGCAACAGTGCGTATATTGTTTCGTCCAAGACCAAGACCCAAGCCCAAGGGAACGCCATCAGCTTTAGCCTTTCCATGGTTATTATGGCTGCAATGAGAAGAATGAACATGATTGTGACTGGGTTGGGGACTTTTAGAGTTCACATTGATGACAACATGGCCATTGCCATTAGTTACTTGAGGACGGAGATCCCCATTTTGTAAGTTAGAATTCCTGGTCATATGCATCATTCCAATCCCCTCAGAATGAGCCGATTCCTCCGTATACTCCACATCTTCATTGTAGCCATTGATCAAGAAGTCCGAACAGTTCTTCCTGACACCATGATCATAGGGGTTTCTGAACCGACCACCTGGACCCCTCAGGTAGCTGTAGCGCAATGCGTTGGCCATTTCATTTGTCGTAATGTTGCGTGATATCTGCATCAAGGAAAGACAGGGCTCAATGCTAACAGTTTACAAAATGGGGGGGTTGACACTCAATATTACTCTTTTTAAGTACAACGCTTTCTACTTTTTTCTTTTTTTTCACTGGTTAACGCGTTCTACTTCTTGCAGAGTGATTTCATTATATTGAACCAGACAAAATGAGCTATACATCCAGCAAACAGAACTGAAGGCCAATCAAGGAAGGGATTTTCATGGTAATGCTATTCACATTGCAAAACAAGAGGCTCCTTTCTTTGGTGTTGGGTTCATAAGTGGATCTCATGCCTTTCCGTAGCATGTTCATCACCAAGCTACCTCCTTCTAATTGACAAAGTTAATTCAGTAATTGTAAACAAGATATTCACAATGCTTCAGCCAACAAAAGAATAAGATTGTTAGCAAAAAGGGTCAACAAAATCAAAGGTCTCACTGATTCATCCGTTAATCAACATACCAATCCACTCTCATTTCAGCTGTGCTTCGCAGAAGATTATAAATCTTTCTCCAAACCAAAAATCCAAATTATGAACCCACAACACCATTTGCCAAAACCCCACATCTCCCATCCATAATGGAACTAAGAGAACTCCACACCAAACATGAAACAAAACCATCAACACACTCTAAAGGAGAGCACCGATCAAAGAAATGTTAATAGAGAAGATGCAATAGGGAAGCTACAAAACCGTAAATGACTTGAAGGAAAAACAAATTCATTCTTGTTCAATAGTGGACAATGAAAAGTTTACTACAGAGAAGGTTAAAATAGGGGACAAGCCCCATCCAATCAGCATGAAACAGCACAAAATTCCCTGAAGAAAGGATCACCATTCTAATGATCATCCCAGAAAATAATTTTTTTTTCTTTTCACACCAAACGTTCTAGAAAAGTTGAAGATCAATAGAAGAGAGGTGGAAAACTGCCCAAGAAATGCCACTGGACTTAAAACTTTTAAAAAATGTAAAAAATGTTACCTCAAGTGGGAGAAAGGGAAGAGGGGGGGTTGAGAAGAATAGTTGGTGTTTGTTTTAAAAAATGTAAGTTCGGTTTATGACCCTACGCTGGTGGAACTACTAGCCTTTTAACTTAGTCTCATGACTGATAACTGACACACTGATCGGAATGGAACAAACTCTGACTTCGAGATCAGATGGTTCGTATCTTCTCTCTTTTGTTCCTCACCCATGAAGTAACCCACGTGGAACTCACATGCTCATGCAATTTATCTAATTTGAGTAATTCATTCGGAATCACTGGATTGTGTTAAGTTGATCAGAAAATAAATAAGTTCAAAGAACATATCAGGAGCTTAATGCATGATCAAATAATTTCAAAACCTTTGTTTAACCAAACCACTTCTCAATCATATTAACTGCTTAAAAAGAATAGCTAAACTCATAATATCATGCTGTTCAAGAGTTGCAAAAGTATCCCAGTATTGGTAAATAAAAAGTGGATCCTATATGCACACCTGAGAAGCTTGTACTACTGTCAAGACTGCCACACCAAAGAAGAGGAAAAACTCCACAATGAGGAACGATATAGCACCAACATGGTGAGTGGCAGCATAGTTGATCCATGCTCCAAAAGAAGATGGAGCAAGTGGATCAGTCAAAAGTCCTGCAGGCATCAAATTACTTTCTCTGAGCAGATTTGGCCACAAAAGCATTTGGAACAAGGAACATGAAAGGCAAGCTTGAAGTCAAATACTAAAATAAAGACATACTTGTAAGAGTAACTGCACCGGTTATCAACATTGCCAAAACTTCCAGGACAAGGAACACAAAGAAGTCCCATTTGTTTTTCTGGAAACAGAAATCAATAGGTAATAAATTAGCCAAACTTATTTGGTGAGAGCAACAACTACAGCCACAAAAGGCAAAATATTTCCAACAATCAAAAGCACAAGACTAAGATTATTACAAAATCTTTATCATTCTTGTATGTATCAAATTTAGCAGTGAGATGTGACAGTATTCCAACCCAAGAGATCTCCGTGATAAATCAACCTAACAATTCTTATTGGAAATATCAATTATCATTCTTGACTATTCAACAAATTTCAGAAAACCGGGAAAAGCCAGAAAAGATATTATAATCACTAAATCTGATGACTTACACCATGAAAACCACTAGTGTCCACATTTTTTTTTTCTTTTTTTAAAAAAGCTGATAATGGAAGGGCAAAGACAGAACTTCATAACTGGTCATTGTCAAGTACCTTGCCAATACAATTGGATACCCAAGGACAATGATGATCAAATTGTTCAACACAACGATCACAAGTGGAACAATGCTTTGCGCGAAGAGGCCTGACAATCTAATTACAGTGACAAGGGAGATCTTGTTAGGCAATATTCACACTAAACAGTAACTGTCACATGGACTGCACTTGTGAGAGTAAGCCTGCAGGAGATTGCACCTTGCATGTTGCACATAGCTGTGACCAATTCCCAGACAGTAAAGCAGGGTTATTTAACTCTATCTTCAACAACGGTTCCTTGCAAAAGACATAAAAGCATTCAAGAATAAGTTAGAAATTATAATCAATATCAGTAATGAAACCCAACTGATAATATAACAAAAAGAAATGCCCAAAGGAAACAAAAAGAAAAACCTAACACATTTATGGGCCAAAGAAGCACCAACAATGATATTGATATGACCAAATCAATTAGAGATATAACTTAAAGGGAATGATGAGAAAAAAAAAAACACGTACATCATCTTTCATACTTCGCAGATCATGCACATTCATTTTGATGTAACCAGGATCCTTGCTGCAATGGACAAAGAAGGATCAACCAAAAAACTGATGGCATTGACCATGCTCCTCTCATACATTTGCAACAAGTACTCATTCTATCAGTGTATCATAACAACTTAGTCACATGCATAGGTGCAGGTGCATACTGGTACATGATCAATTTTCAAAACATGCATAGACATGAATTTCAGTAATTACTATTGAAAGCACAGAAATATTTTATAGCTAATGCTGAGTAATTCGTTATTATCTTCAGTCAACTATGCACAGCAAATCCATTAATGAAAAGAAATGTCAGAGTATGATGTTAGACGGCTGCCAGGATGGCTTGATGCCAATCATAATAGGAGTGGAAGGCAAGGGATAACAAAGCGCTACATCCATTGACCATGAAAACCAAACAAATTTGGCAGAGAAAGAAATTAAGAGAATGTGAAAGCCATCATGTTACAAAACCTTCCTTATGTATGTTAAGTGAATAAGGGAGGAAATAAAAGGAAAAAAGAAACCAGTCTTGACACCAACATAAAATTTGTTCCAATGTAGACCGTACACATCATTCTGACTTTCAATTTCTACCACCAAAATACCTGCTACATCTGTGAAACATAACTAATCCCACACTTGCTAGAAAAACACCCAACCATGCAAAGAGACTAGAGCCGGCAGTCAACTTTGGCAGATTCGATGCTGCAGTCATGATGAACAAGTCATGTTAGTATAACATGACAAAAAATAGATGGTTTTAATTTTTTTTTCACAAAAAGTTCAGGCAGATACCCATGATGACAGAATGAGTATAGGTCACCAACAGAATAAATATTAAACACCAAAGTATTGGCGCAAGTCCTAATTTTGACATTTTCCCAAGGCAGCTGTTCCCATCAAGACGCTTGTCAAGGAGCCTTCTAGCATTTCCCTTCAAGATATGATACACAAGAACATGAGGCCTCTTCTTTGTTGTCAGATAATAGAAGATGTTGGAGGCTAAATTTCAAAAAATCCGAAAGCATACACCACCAAAAGCCCCTAAAAAAGGGTGCAGTAAACTGACTCAAGACCAAAAAAAGGTATAATGCAAAAGACCAAGTAGAGGTAACTGAAAAAGTAACATTCAGAGATCAAGTAAGAAGCACTGCAAAAAATTGTCATTCTCATGGTAGAGACTTCAAGGATACAAAGGGAGAATTATATGTACAAAAACAGAAAGAAGGGTGGTGGTATCTGACAAGGATTCAGACCCTCCAAAACAGAAAGGTCCGCAAAAATGCAACATAGCCATGCATGATTTTAAGTTTTCCAAAATTCAATATTTAAAGCTCTTTGAATGATTCCTCAAAAGAAAAAGCAAGAAATGCAGTATGCTAAGAAAGTAAGAATGGTACTAAACATATAGGATAATTAATTAAGAGCTCGAAATATTAACATACGTAAGCTGGCCTTCTTGACGTTTTAATAGCAGATTAGCATACTAGTATAGATACGCCTACATATGGAAAGGGCTGCCACTAAATTAACATTTTTCAAGTGAGGAAAGCTCCTCCTAGACACCAGCTCAGAGAGAATGGAATTCTAGATGGGTAACAAATGATAGCTGTGTTCATATGAGCTACATTTTATAGAAACCCATAAAAGTATTTAATACCAATGACCAGCAAATATTCAGACAACAGAGACAAGGATCATCAAAATTCATCCATGAACCAGAAAATATACATTGTTTGTGAAAATTTATAGACAGTTTCCCTTTCTGTGTAGATTTTACTCCAACTTCAGGACTCAGAAGCACCAAGAAGGGCAGTGAATAGAATGGGCAAAATTATTTTACCCCACCAGAGAATGTTCTTAATTCATCCACAAAGTAAACATATTTAAATGATATGAAAATGAAAATCTCAACTCAGGTAAGAAAGGTACTTAGACTGAAACCATTTGTCAAAGCAACATTGCCAACCAATTTATAAGAGCTTTATTCATGGAACACCTACAAGGAAAAATGCAACTTGTCTGTGGTTCTTATCAGCAGCAAGCTGAGCTGGCGTAAGTCCAGTGTTATCAGTAACCATCAAGTCTTCCTTCTTTCCAGCCTGTACTAACACTGTGCATGCCTCTAAGTTTCCCCTGATAGCAGCCCAATGGAGAGGAGTGCAACCTGAAATCACAGACAGAAAATAATGTAATGCTTATAATGCATAACTTGCACAAGTATATTTTTAGCTCTATCTATTTGAAAGCAGATAAATACATAATTTAGCATGAAATCTTACCCTCTTTATCCTGGCGACCTCTATATGCATCCAGGAATAAAAGAAGACGTACACAGTCGGCAAAACCTTTATAAGCAGCCCTTTAATTCTCCAAAGAAAAAAATAAATAAATTCCTCTAGTCCCTAAATAAGCAATACAACAAAATATCTTCTACCAGGGGATAAGGAATTAAGTTGAAAGTAAAATAATGCCAAAAAGCAAACAATTTGTCCATGTTTCTCACAGATGGAAACCCACTTAACAGTGAATGGAAGTAAAGCACTATAAGAAACTTAGAGGGTTTCATTGTAAGGAACAGACAATAACATATCAGGTAAAATAACGTTGGGATTACGGAGACTAGTTTCCAGTTGATAATTAATTCCTTTTCCATGGTCAAACTCATGAAAGGAAAAGAAAGTGGAAAGAGAGAAAACTATATTCCAAACAATATATCAACAATAGCCAAAAACAGGAGAATCTAGTTGTATTGCTGTAAACATGGGTAACCTATATTTTTCAAATTCATGCTTAGATATGACATTGACAAACTAAGTAAACCATTAAAGAAATGTGATAAGAAGAGAAATACAAAAACATCAAAACTTTAGGATTGGAACGTAGCAGAAATTCTCAGGTACCAGTGCAAGGGACTTCTTCCGTCGTTGTCAGGAACATCAGGGTCAGCATTCCATTTTGAAACAACGTGATAGAGGAAAGCTGTCTGACCATATTGAGCTGCAACATGCGTTGTCTGCAATGAAGTCAAAGATTAAGATTGGAATGTATTTAGCATCCAAAGAAAACAATCCCATGTTTGTTAAAAGAAAAGAAAATGTAAAACCTCAAATATAATCTCTACTTATAACACGAGAAAAGACATTTGAATTATCAAGTTATCTAATTCTTGATTACATATCAAGATCATCCGGAGGCGCAAACCCAAGTTAACTGAGAAAAGGAATACTAACAAGTGAAATGAGAGAGAGAGAGATAGAGAAAGAGAAATAAGAGGAAACAGTGCATTTCCATAATAAGAGAAATAAGCATTTCAATTGCAAAAAGAATGTAATTTTTGAAGCCACACCAAATACTGCAGAGCCAAAAGGAGTCGACTGGATGAATCATGGTGTAGCTAACCCATTCAGTCCCAGATAGGTTGAAATCTCAAATCTGAAATCTAGGAAACAGAAGGCACGCCAGGGTGCTCGCGCATGCAACTAGCGTGCAATCCTGTAACCTAATCTACCATATTTCAGAGCTAAATTGCATATGATTTTGGCTATCAATTTTTACATATGTGGATTATTCTTCAGGTTTCTTCTACCCTCAACAAGAAAAAGAAAAAGGTCAAACAGTAGTTCCATCTAACCCTAAGATATAAAGTCTCCAAATCATACTCTAGCACTATCTATACAGTACAGTGGGAAAACAAACAGAAGGTAGAATGTCTATCAAAAGCTATAAGAAAGAAGAAATTCCTCTTGTTAGTGCCAAAGAAGATCTACAGACAACACCAATTCTCATACCCTAAAGTTACTAGGGTCCTTCTGGGGCTGAGAATTATCTATCTCAAGAATCATCCTTTCTTGAGAGTTTAAACTCACAAGATTTAGAATTCTCAAGGGTTCTCATTATTGTCTTTTAAATGTGCTTGAATTTAAACACACACTGTCCTTTGACAAAACTATATTGTTAAAAGAAAAATATCTTATAAGAAAACAGCAGCCCCAGAGAATAGTTTGACCAGTAACAATGAAAGACATACATTTTGTTTCAAGTCAACTATGTATCTAGTAACTTTTTCTGGTTAAAATTTGAATACCAAAGTTACATCAAATTCTCAAAGAAAAAAGGTAAGCTAGAATTGAAATTTCTCACCTTCTTAGTTAAAATGTTTGTTTTTAATTAGGAATTGAAATGTCCATGAAAGTTTTGGTTCTAAAAGAATGTCTCCAAACAAAAAAAAGAGGGGGCGGGGGGAGGGGAGATGCGGTTGGGGAAAAATAAAACGGAAAAACTTTACAAACTTCTCATCCTAAGTTCCTACTTGAAGAGCACACCCTTTAGGAATTACGAAGTTTACAGTTGTAGACTCTGAAACAGTATGGCACATTATAGGCAATTTACCCAACCAATGAAGCTAGCATATCAGAGTGGCACACGATCCTCCAAAGTGCTGGTCTGATGCAGGATGAGTCCCACATTAGGCAATTGAGATATTTGGGGCTTATAAGGGTGTGGTGTCCCTCTCCTAGAGAAGCTCTTTTTTTGGTGTGAGTTCTCCAAGCCACAGCCAGGTCTTCCTAAGCACTTTATCCTTGTTGGCAATGATGCTCCTTAATGGTGGTCCAATCTTGCAGGGTCAGGGCCCTTCAGCAAGGTCTCTAAAGCCTATATGGGAGGGAGAATGATGTGGGACAAGTCCCACATCAGGCAACTAAGTAGATATCCTAGTGCTTATAAGAATGTGGTGTACCTTTCCCACAAAGCGATTTTCTGAGTTGAGTTCCCCCACCCCATGTGACACATCAAGATTACACTAGATTCATCATCACCCACAGGACAGGAGGATAGCCTTTTGGCATAGCATCAACGATCAGCTGGAAAAAAATTTCTTAAAGTAACTTTATCCTCGTTGGCAATGATGCTCCTTGATGGGGGTCCAATCTTGCAGGGTTAGAGCCCTTCAGCAAGGTCTCTAAAGCCTATATGGGAAGGAGAATGATGTGGGACAAGTCCGACATCAGGCAACTAAGGAGATATCCTAGTGCTTATACAAATGTGGTGTACCTTTCCCACAAAGCGATTTTCTGAGATGAGTTCCCCCACCCCTTGTTACGCATCAAGATTACACTAGATTCCTCATCACCCACAGGACAGGAGGATAGCCTTTTGGCATAGCATCAATGATCATCTGGAAAAAAATTTCCTTAAGTAACTTTTAATAAGAATTTGACATCCAACAATTTAAATATAAGGATATGAATCCACAAACAATGGACCCTGTTAAGTAGACCTAAATAGTAATGATTTCCTGTTGCTGAATACTTCCAACAGATATCCACACCTTCTTTGAACAGTAATAGAAACTTTTCTACAACCAAAGTACATGATTAAAACAAATATCTGGGCTCATAATATCAGATGTTATAAACCTTCTCCTCCAAAATGAAACCATCAATATCTGGGTTCCAAATCCTAATAATACTAGCATGACAAGTTCTAATGCAAATATGACAAGCTGCAATTATCAGTTTTTCCTTCTACAAGCATCTATACTCTATACATGGCCTTTTTTTGCTAGCTAGTATAAGAGGAGAAAATGGCAAGACTTATGATTTTTCTTTTTACCAAAATGTCTTCGTGTTGAACAGTTCTCCATTTCCACAACTACATATCTCAAGAAAAAATACAAAAGAAGAAAAGAACTTATATTTCGTTCACATTCATAATGAATTTCAAATGTCAGAGCTCCACCTAAATCCGATAAAAGTAAAATAATGCTGATCTCTTAAACAAAGGAGAAAATTTAAGTTCTAAACAAAGAATATATAACCTGATAGCCATTCATATCAGAAGCATTCATTCGTGCCCCCTCTTGGAGTAAAAGCTCTGCCACTTGGATTGCACCCCTAACGGCACTCCAATGTAGTGCTGTTTGCCCAGTATGATCCACTGCATTTACATCTCCTCCATGCTGGCAGTTAAGAAAATAGCTCATCAGGCAACAATAGAGTGCTAAAATTAAAACAAGAGATAATTCCAAAATTTTAATGCAATTACTTAGCAGAGGCACTGGATTCTTTTTCTAAGATAACAAAAAGTTAACTTCCTCTTCCATTTCTTTCCCTTGAGTTGCTCAATTTCCTCATCGGCTGAGAAATTGAGCATTCAATGTAACTCAAAGCCAATTAACCTCACCAGGTAAGCAAAACGTTTGAATTTTCTTAAAATCCTACCAAAAGCAATGAATACAACACCTCAATTATATCATAAGCGTGCCACCCACAATAAACCCGTCAGGAGACAGATACAGTTGGCCTTAGTAATACAATAAATCGAACCGAACATAGCCGTATTCGCCAAAGACCCATACATAGAAAGACCCGATTCACGAAACCCACAAACCAATAAAAAGGAACACACAGGAACCCAATAATCACACCGAACATGCCCAGTTACTCAATCATATACTAAGCGAAACTCAAACAAATACTTCAAAAATCAATTTCTACAATAAAAACCCAAAGTAGCATTGCATCGCAACCTCAATGATATACTGAGCAGCAGCAGTCCGGTTATTGAGCGCAGCCCACTGAAGCGCATAGTAGCCAAGGCCGTCGGGCTCTGACACGGAGCAACCCTCGGACTCCACCAACCTGTGAAGCTTCTCCAAATCCCCATACGCCGCTGCAGTGTAGACATCGTTGCGCAGAATCTCTTCCCCAGCACTGTCAACCCCAACGCCACCAGCCGAAGGAGAAGCGGATTCGCGGTCGCGGGACTGGACCTCGTCAACGACCTCGATCTCCGAAGACATTTTTTCCAATTAGCGCAAGATCTGTCAGGAATTGGAGGTTAAAAAAGAAAAAAGAAAAAAGAAAAGATATTGATTTCGTCGACTTGTCTTGTCGAAATTATAAACGTATTAGAGGATCCGGGAGGGCGGATGCTAGGAGTTTTCGGGGAAGGGGAGAGAGAGAGGGATTAGGTCGTCATACTCCCGGTTGACTGAGGGAGAGAGAGAGAAAGAGAAAGGAGCCAAATCAGTAGCCTCTGATCCCCCGTAGAAGGAAGAAACACTCGAGGATTTTCTTTGATTTTCATTGTACGCCCATTTTTGGTGCCCCAAAAGCCACAGAGCAAAGGGACCCAAATGACTAACACAACCCAACAAATTACTTCATTATGACTCTTTTTTAACCAAATCCCTTTCTTACTTTGCCCTACTCTTCCTGAGATTAGCTTCATAAGGGACAAGCCCGATGACAACAACAATAACTTACCGGAGTCCATACTAGTTGTTGATACATTAATATGAAAACTTGCTTCAAGTATTTAGGGATGCTTTTATTACTTATTAGCATCCCTCACCTCTCAGTTGCTCAATTTGTAATGAACAAGCCTTTCCTAGTTTATCTTCTTGTAGTGGCCGTTTTATACAATACGGGAATTGTGAATCCCTCTATTTGATTACCTTGCTTTCCTCGGCATGCTCTGATTGACCTTTCCGATCAAAAATTTTACTCTTAGCTAACGTTTTGCTGTGAATAAAAAAAGCCCATATTTTATAAGAAATTAAGAAACAATTTGGTTCGGAGATACTGAAATGGACGATTGTGGGAGTTAAGGCTCAAGGTTATAGGGGTGCTATAGATTCAATATGAGCTTTGTTGATATCATGACTCAAGGTTATAAGAGTGTTATAGATTCAATATGAGCTTTGATATCATGTGTCTTTAAGTTTAATAACACTTGGTTTATATATAAAAGAGTGTGTATAGGATAAGAATATCACATCAAAGGATATAAGATCTTTAAAGTAAAATTTATATTTAAAAGAAATCCTTTAATCCTTAAGTTAGTTTTTATATAAAAAAATTTTAATCATTTTAACAATGAAAAAGTGTATTACTATAATATAATTACTATATTTATTTACTGATTTTATTTTCCATGTATTACAATTGGCTAGTATTCGCTAAATGTGAAAACAGGCTAAGGAATACGCAACTAGATATTTCGTCCACTCGTAACTAGTGGAGTGGAAAAATATGTACATCGTTCCATGATTATATTTTTGAAAAAGATATTCTCGAAAGTGATGCAAATTTGCTTATCGTCTTTCCCAACCATCACCCAAATCTTTCCTCAAAAATTGAAATGAAAATAGAATCAAATAATGAATGATGAGAAAATTCAGGAGAATATATGACAGATTCAATACTATCACAGTTACTTTAGACTTATTTTATTCCGAAGAGATGGACCTTGTAGTAGGACGAGAGACGGTTTGGTCTTCTAAGAACAGAGAAGAAAACTTCTTTATCCCCAGTTCTGCAGAAAATAAAATAGACTTGGATTCTTCAAAGGGAAACCCAACCTTATGAGATGAAAAGTTACAGTTAGAAAGAGGATGGAAACCGGAAAACAGAAAAACCCGAAAAGTTGACGGAGGCAGCGAGGGAGAAAAAGAGGTTGAACAAAATATGTATTTATTGTGATTTTCGTGTCATTTACAAACTTAATTTTCGGAGTTGAGGTGGCAGCCACCTGGCTGCCACATATGAGGCCTCAACAGCTCTCTGCATGGAGCACGCTGGCTTGCTTTGTATAGCAAGCCAGCACCCCAGTTTCATCACACCAGCTCACCAAGAACACTTCCCAACGAAATTTGGGTTCTGCAATGCCAGGGGGAGACCGACCACTCAGACATGAGAGTAGCGCGAAGATTTGAATTTATTTTATTTTATTTGTAAATGTTGTTCTATAAGGAGCAAAAAAACTCTTATATCTTCACTTTGGGAATCATTTCTCCCAAAGTGAAGATATTTTGACATGGTATCATGTTGCCGGTCTATACCATCTTCTAAATTCCCTCGTAAACATGACATCATGGATCGAGCTAACGGCCCAACATAGTTGGGGATTTTGGTGGAAATGTGGTTTGTGCAAAATGATGGAAAAATCTTTTATGAATGGAAGAGTGGGGCTCATATGGGAACAATTAGACGAATAAAAGGATAAATGAGGCTCAAATGGAAACATCTAGACTAAAAGAGAATTGGATTAGTATTTTGAGCTAGTTGAGACTTATTCCTACTGATTTGATCAAAAGATATTGAAGCCCTCATTAATTTGTTCTTGTGGCCGTGTTCTTTAATCCTTGAAGAAAAAGAAAATCTTCAGTGATATTTTTTAAATTCGTTATTTTGTGAATATCATTTGATAGATTGATCTTTGCATGTGCTAAATTATCTGAAACATTATTTGCACATAAAGATCATTGTAAATCCGAAACCCTAGATTTGTGAAATTTGAGGATTTCGTGATTAGAGCTTGAATTAATTCTGTATACATTCAATTAGCTTATTAATTCATATCATATATTCGAGGAATTAGCTTAATGTATTAAGGTTTTTATAAACCTAACTCTGTAACCGTGAGCTGTATAACTCCTTTTAAGGAGTTGTGGGGTGAAGGAGAGGTGCTTTCCTAGTTTGAAGTAAAGTAGACTTCAACTTGGTTTAAGTTGAAGGAGAAGAGGGTAGAAGTAGGTAAAAAGTGCCGAATAACTATGAAATTCTTAAGTGTGATTTTTTTGATCTAATTTATATTTTTATGCTTTGATATTACTGTGATATTTAATCTTGTCATAATTGCTATGCAAGAAATCAAAAAGAAAAATTATTTAAATTAGCTAAGCTTCTAAATATCCAATTCAACCCCCCTTCTTGGATAGCCATAAAACCTAACAACGAAACATTCTAATAGTAATTGGCTACATAAACTTCCCTAGATTACATCACCATATTGCATCAACTTATTTAATTGCATAGTAATCTATGGAGTGTTACAATTTGGTGTCCTGTTCTGACGGCTCTGTTGATGCCTTTTCTGTGCTGTTGGGTCTCTACATTGGTTACAACCCCTAAGGGTCGTAGCATGGTGTTTCGATTTCAAAAAAGTCGCTTGCCATTCCTAATTATATATGCTAGGAGAAAAGGTTACTTAAGATGGCTTTCATGAATCAAAGAGAAGATGGTCCTTTTTAACTAAAAACAGAAAGAATCTGGTAACAGCATGTTAACTTTCACAAGAAAATGTAATCATTTCAAATAGTAGCTTATATTTGATGTCTTTAAATTTTAAATAATATAAATTTTAATATGATATCAGATGTCAAGTTCAAACAAAACAGTTCTTTATCCCTTGATAAAAATCACTTGCAAGAACTGTCTTTCTAATTCATATGAAAAGACGTTGAAATCTCACAGGAAATAAATAACTTATAGAAAGATGAACAAAAACCCATTCCTTGGCCAGTGTTTAAAGAAGCTACATAGATGTAAACGGCCTTTGGTGTGCCCCTTTGAATAAGCAAGTGTCCTTTTCTTCCTCTACTAAACACTCCCCAAAGCCATCAGGCTTGCACCCTAGAACATCGAGCACTTCTTTTCCAGAATCTCAGTGCGGTTAGACAAGCATTTATCATTATAAACCGCTAGAAAATAAAATCACTGCTAAAACAATGAAGTAGCTACCTTTTAGCACGCAATTAAACTTGAAACTTTCTTCTTCAATCCTTGTTTTTATTATAAGTAACAGAGTCTATCTGAATAAATCCAAAGAAACCTAGGAGTACTGAAAGGATACATGAGAATTACAAAGAAGAAAGAATTACAAACTCAAAGGGGAAACGAATTAGATGCATTCAAATTAAAGATACAACACATTTTACCGACTGTCAAAACTATTAAATAACGGGAGCAATGAGGTGAAGGCAGAAACCAACTAAAATGCAAAACCCTGCATCCCCAGCTTGTTCCCAAAGTGTAAGGATGTGAGAACTACCCTTCTCATAACAACTACATAGTAAACTTCAGGACTGCACGTAGAACTGTCCATTTTTGTTTCTTCAAATACATGGGCGAAGCTGAACCATAAAAGTGACAACGAATCTGCAGGACAAATTAACATAAGGTTAGAGCAGAGCAATGAAGCTAATGACGTAACTAAAAAAAGAAAAATACAACCCAAGAAAAAAAGATCAACAGTTTACTTAAAATGATAATTTAAGTAACACGTCTATCTTTATTTTGTGTGATATAGAACTGAACTGCCAATTAAAATGAGAACTTGAATAAATTGCCAAGGGGTATGTATTTATCATCCCATAAAACACTCCTCTTCCAGTGCATGTATAACTTTCCAGTGGAAAAAGGGGTCAATCTTTAGCCTTTTACACTAAATGAACGGGCTATAAAATGGGAGTAATTATAGAGCATTGGTTAGCTAAGTACCTACAACTCAGCTGCAACTCACGTACAGATGTTACTAAAGAAATTCCCCCTTTGACACTCAAGGATGATTAAGGAGAGGGAGATAATCAATCTAAAGATCATAATCGAAGGAAAACATAGACATTCTGGAACTTCATAAATGAAGCTCGAAGGAGAGTGGGGAACCTTTTCAGAGAATTTTAGGCTCTGCCAGGTTTCATTAAGATAACCACAGCACTTGGAGTGACCAACACTGACCATCTACTCGTTGGGCCTCACAGTACAAAGCTTTTTCCTGAACAGGTGCATCAGTGCTCATGCGACTCTCAGTTTTCCAGTCCATGAGCTACCCCAAGAGAAAATCACACGGAGCCATGAAAGAATGCCGGAGAAGAAAGGAACTTTACAACTCAGAGAACATATTCATTATAATATACGGGGAAGACATTTTACATGGTAAAGCAAATGCTATGAGGAAATCCTACATTGGTTTGCTACTGCTATAACAATATTGTGCATGACATAATTCTTGGTCCTAGTCTTTCATAATAGTACATAAATAAAAAATCGAATTCTTCAAATTTTAGTATCATACAGTCGGCAGAGTTCTCATAAAAAACTAAACTCTGCAATTCAATTTGTGATTATGGTTGTTAATATGATCATCACATACCTCAGCGTGACACCTTTTATACTCCATATCATGGAAGAAGTAAAAGCGAATTTTTCCACATGGAAATCATGTGAGATCGAAGGCATGATAAATTTTTGAAACTCGCCGTTTGAAAAATAGCTCGAGCCGAAATGAAGGAATTTGACTCTGCCACTTTTTAGCTTCGTACATCTCATTCCATGCCTGTACTATCTCATCAATTTTGAACCCAAGGCCTGTGAAGGGCAGATAATTTGTTAGCGACTTATAATGGTTAATTTCAAAAGCAGATTTTCAAACTAGTTTAGGTGTTACCTTCCAGTGCCGTATTGTTTGAACAGTGGTTCTTGACCATGACTGCCACATCCGTTGGTGAAGCTCCAGCAAGTTCAAACTTCTCAAGAGCAACTTCTAAACACTCATGCCATACTGGTAGTCCTAATTTGAATTCCACAATTGATCGCTCGTAAAGCATGGTGCCCCATAAGATGTTTATCAGAGAATTCATGTTTGCAGCTTGCTTCACAGCTTCATGGGGTGATTTTTCCCCAAACAATTCATCCAACCCCATCTTCTGCAACTCAGTTTTAGCATTCTTGGATTTGGAAAGTTCACTTACGCGTTGCTCTTCCAATTCTTCCCAGAGCTGCATTCCTTTCTCCATGTTTTCCTCAGCGTTTTTATATAATTGTAGACCTTCTGTAGACGGCCATGATTCCAAATCAACATTGCAGCTAATTGCATAATGCCAAGCAAGTTTTGCCAGCTCAAACTGCTGCTGGGCTATAGCTAGAAAGCCTTCATAGAAATCTGCTTTGATTTTCAGTGCTTCTTCATATCTCTTTCCTGCTTTTATGTATTCTGTTGTTGCCCAATCATATGCAGCTTTGATCTGTGCAATTATGTGTTCTTTAGGAGCATCTTCCCCCAAATACACCCTCTTCCTGGCTCTTGACATGTGAACATTTCCCCAGTTGAACAATGCTAAAGCCGCCATCTCTTGGAACATTTCTCCTGCCATGTTGAAAATGTCTTGAGCTTCTTCACTTGTAACTGTCTCCTCCATAGCCTCAGAATAGAACTTCATTCCAACTTCGTGAAGATCCAAGTATTTGTCAGATTCAAATCCCACATGATTCTTGAACAGTAGAGAAAATTGGACTGTCCAGTCTTCAATGTAAGATGATACCTTTAATTTCTTGCTTTTTACTACATCACCGTTCTCAAGTAGATTCCTACGTTCTGACACAGGTTTCTTTGCTCCCGCCTCACTCAGTCTCTCAAAAAATGGATCCTGATCAGGATTAACTTCTACTATGTAGAGCCTGAAAGAACCCTGCAAATCTGCCGATGCTTCAGCCAACCTTAGTTCTTCATTAGTAGTAATTGTTACCAAATCACCTTCTTGGTCCCTGTATTTGATAAGAACTGCTCTCGAGTTTGGAAACCTGTCATGGACAACCTCCCTAACTTGCAGGAGGCTGCAATTAACTGGAAATTGAGCCCACCTTATGTCCTCCCCAAACACCAATTTCACAGTTTTCATAGGCACTTCTTCCTTTATACCACTAATTTTCTCTTCCACAACCACCTTAACCTCATCTTTCTTCTCTTCTACCTCTTCCTTGACCATTTTGTCCTCAGTCACATCCTCAGCCCTTGTCTCCTCTACCTCCTCCTTGAACATCTTCTCCTCGGTAAAATCTTCAGCCTTCTTCTTCTCCACTTTGTTGCTCTTCTTCTTCTTCCGTGTCTTTGCTTTCACTGCTTTTGATTGAGGTGAAGCACATGGGGTTTCAACATAATCTGCAGGTAACTCAATCACATGGTCATTCACCTTTAATCCTTTCTTCTCAAGTGCCTGCTTTACCCTTTCTGCAATCTCTAATGCCATGACATTATTCGGCTCTATGTTCAGTAGAGTACTAACATCTCTCAATGCCAAATCCAGCCTGTTCAAAGCCTCATAACAACGTGCTTTCTTCAACAGTGCTTTACTGTAGCTAGGTGTGACTTCAAGAGCCAAATTGCACTCATGGATTGCCCTTGGGTACCCAGTCAGACCCATCTGCATATAGCAAGCAGCCATATTACTCCGGAGATACGACACATCTATATGATTTTTAGGAAGCAATTTAAGGGCTTTTTCATATTTCATCATGGCTCCCTCATGATCTCTTTTCTGAAACAACTTGTTTCCCTCCTCCTTCAGTTGTTGAGACATGGAAATGAAAAGTGCTGTATCTTTATCCCCAGTTTTGCTTTGCTTTGGAGTAGCATCAGATGATGTTTCTTCTGCCTCTTTCTTTTTCTTTCCGCTTTGCTTCCCCATTGCTATATGACTTTCCCAGAAACCAAACACTAGAAATGAGATCCAAATTATAAACGGAAATCAAAGACTGGCTATGTACTGAAACAAAGCTCTTACAAAAGATAACCACCCAAAATCCAACCACCTCGACATAGAACCTAAACAAGTGTAAAAAATAAATGTCAAAAAAGCACCTCAAGATTTAGTTCAGGAAATCCAATCCTCAAAGATACAAATCGGAGTGTACGATACTCATTGTTGATACATAAGCGTCTAAAAGCCAACGTCTTATACAACAGAACCCATCGACACCCAGCACCAAATACTACATAGAATCTCCAGTTGGGGTGTACCGGCTGCTACGAAAGAAATTCAAAACAGGGGGAACTCCAATGGTTTTTTCTTTTCTTTTTTTTCTTTTTCCCTCTTTTTTTTTTTTTGTTTTGTTTTAATCACGGAAATGAGATGAACACACCAGAAGCTTCAAATACTAAAAAAAAGAAAGAAAGAAAGAGAGAGACGACATTTCATTCCCTCTGAATCAGGATTTACCAGCGTTTTCCGAGAATCAACTAAGCGCAATTCAGAGAGATACAAAACCACCTTGATTGAGCTAAGAAATACTCCTTTCCCAAACCAGAATTCAAGCTCCTTTTTCTTTTTCCAGAAAGAACAAAGGGAACCGTTGAGAAAGCCTTATCTGCTAAATAAATTCTTCTAAAGAAGCTTCAGAGTTTTCGGGGAACTTCTGGCAAGAAACTGCAAGAAAGTTTGAAGGAAAATGGGATGGAAGGAACCGAACAAAACACGAAACGGACCAAAGCTCCTTTGCTCTTCAAGATTTTAACAACTTGACGTAAACGCCACAAAAGCGCTGAAAAAAAACTGATATTTTTTTTCAACACTAACGGGGGAATTTTATTTTCGTTTTCTTCATTGACAAGGAAATTTCGCGGGCCCCGCATCTCCGGGAACTCCTACTTACTTGGGGACGTTTGATGGAAGGCCTGTTCATCAGGCGATTTTCTTTTCTTTCCTTCTGAAATTCTGGCTTTAGTTATCCAAATTCCACTTAGATTTTTCCACTAAATTCTAGGTTTTCTAATGAGTAACTGCAAACGGTATTGATAACAATGTTTGTTATCACTAACAATATTCTTATTTGACTGAATATGAACGTTGCAAATAGTCATTAATTTTTTTGAAAATAGAAATTAATAAGAACTCATTTTTATCTATGTGCACAAGACAAAAATCTCGTAATAAAAATTTGATTTGTTGTAATAAAGCATGAATAAAAGAAATGTCTCTCTAATACTTTAACTAACTTTTAAATTAAGTTTTTAGACTTTATAATACAAACACAAGTTAAATATGCTCCACCCTATATAATCTTAAGTTCAATATTATTTGGCATGCAAATGTGTATATACAAAATAAAATTTTTATACTAGAAGTTTGATTTTTTATTAAAATTTAGATAAAGTAAGTATTCCTTCTACTTTGGAGCTAATTATTAAGTTGAGCTTTTAAGCCTTTTAACAATTAAAAAATAATTATCTCAAACCTGATTTAGAAGAAGAATAAGTTTGATCATAACGATAAAGTAAATAGAGCAGCCAACGAAGAAGAATCTGCCGATTGCCAACAAAGTGATCTTCGCAGTAGTACTTAACCAAAACGACAGAATGGACTTATTCTGTCCTGTCCTTTTTATGCGCGGTTCGTCGTTGCCGCTCTCATTCTTTGCATCTTACTTTTATTATTTTTATTCTTATAAGTTTCTTGTTTTTGTGCGGAGAGAACAGCCATGGTGCAGACCCACTCTCCTTTGTCTGCCGCTGACTGGAACCCACGTTGGTCCAGGCTTGTGAAAAAAGTAACGAACAAGTGGGCCCCCTTTAACTGCCAATCACATAACAGAAGTGTTCAGATGCAACACAAAGCCCACCCTTGAACGGCAGGCTGAGTGGCAGCACTTTCCCACTTGCTTATCTTGGATTTCAAGACGTTTCGGTCCTTTCTAGGAGTTTTTATTTTTTTTAAATCAATAATAAATCCGATAAGTTAAAAATTAAACTATTTTAACTTCGGGGATATTAAAAATAAAAAAGGAACATAGAAGTCAGAAAGAAATTTGCAGATGGAAAGCTGCTGGGCGACCTGCTCGTAGGACTGGGTACGTCATTGGCTTTTAATACGTGGCTGACTTTGATTGGTTCGTCTGCGTGTAGGCTCATTTGTCTCGTCTTCCTTGACGGTGCTGTAGGCTCTTTCCAGCTGCCCTGGGGCTCGAGTTTAGCGTTACAGAGAAAAGGAAACCCTAGAAACGGGAATAAGAGAAGATGAAGGCGTTCTTGCTGATCTTTCTTTCGTACTCTCTGTTCCACATCGTGTTGGCGGATCAGGTCTTAGCAGGTCATGTAGGTAGACCCCTTTTCTCAAGACGCCTTGAATTTCATTATTTTTATTCAATTTCACTTTTCCAACTAATAATTCTTAAATTTTGGTTGGTTTTGCATCAACTAGCTTCATATTCTTTTCATAGTATTTTAATTGATCGAGTTTTGATGGGGTTTTAGCTGCTCCTGTGGAAATGAGCCTCAAGAGGAATTTGGTTCGTCGGACTTATGTGGAGCTTAATCTTACGTTTTCGTTTTCGGGTCTTTAAATTGCAATAGGTTTCTGGGTCTAGGGCAAGTGTCAAGTGTTGAATGTTTAATAGGTTCTCAGGTTTCTAATGTTCATGGGGCTTGTGGAACTGAATCTGGTGCTAAAGTCGGTGAAGCAACTGCTATAACATATTTCTGAGAGTTGAATGCTCCATTTATTATTGGATTACAATAGTTGTTGTATTATACCTAATGAGGAATTGGGATGTAGACCCGATTGAAAGTATTTCTAGTAAAGAAATTGTTATCTAGAAGTATTATGATCTTATCATAATCAATAGTGCAATGGGGTGGAGAATAACGGTGCCATACAGGCTTGATTCAAGGCCTTCTTCATTCCGTGGCTTTAAGGTTTAGGTAGAAGGCTCTTGTTGTTTATGTTACCAACCTGCTGGCTAAAAGAACTGAGTTTAATTTATTTACAGCATCGAGGAAATTGCTATTTAGCTTATTTGAAATGGTCTACGGAAACTGGCCAAGTATTTTTATGATCTCACACAACACCAATCAGCGTGGTAGGGATTGAGCATCAACCAGTAGTTGCTTCAATCTCAAGCCGAGAGCTGGTGTATGTTGTTGGATCATATTCTGCCCTAGACCCGAGCCCCACTTACGAAGACAAGGCTTCTGCTTATTCATAGTTAGCAAAGCCAAGGCTTCTAAAGTCATCGAAAGTGCAACTACAACAAGTCTTTGTTCTTTAGAGATGATTAAACTATGTAGGAATGTAATCATGTGATTTGGCTGTAGTGAGGTCATTGTGGATGCTGACTATCGTAGCAGCGAGTTACAATTCTGGTGGTTTTAAGGGGCTGACAGATTTGAGTGGGTTTCACTGTTTACATTGTTATATATTTTTCCTCTCCTGTGAAGAAGACATGCCAATTGTGCCTACCTATCACTTTTTATTGTCTTCATTATTGCTGTAATCAGAACATTTGGTTACTTGTTTTCATTTCTGTTGCCATCACTTTATGTTCTTTCCTCCACTAACCTTTCTCTTAATCAGCAGGTGGGGCATTTGGTCACAGCATTCGTGAACCAAAGTACAAGATTGAATTCCATCCAGAAGATTCACCTTATCATCCTGTAAGTAATTTACAATGTCTTACATATATTTGCCATTTGACGTGGCAGTTATGCTGATGGGTATTCCTTCCTTCCCATCTAATCAGATGTTAGATTTCTGCTTCAACTGCTAGGGTTTTTTTATTTTTATTTTTTCGTTTTTAGGCAAATCTGAGTTTTATGGTCTGTCTTTGGAGTTTTTTATTTTATTTTTGGTTAATTCTGTAAGGATTTTGTTTGATTGGATGTCACCATTTCCAATAAAAACAGCTGTCCTTGAAAAGTTAATTTGTGGACAATGCTCAATGTAATTGGCATGCACTGCTGTTACCATTTTACATATCTCCATTTCCTTGCTAATATTACTTTTCTTAGAAGTTGAATATATTTGGTTCTAATTTATTCAAGCATGAAAGTTCATATTAGCCTGAGTTTTTTTCCAACTAGTGCCTCTTTGCTACTTCTAGGAGACAAATTGTGGGAGGAAAGGAAGATTGGTCAGTTCCTTTGTGTCAGTGTCGTATTTAAGCATCAAGTTGAATATTTCTTTAGGTGCTTCTCCTAATTGCAAAAGGATTAAGGTTTTTTTTTTTTTTTTTTTTTTTTTTTCTCTATGCAATTATTTACTGCCTGTCTTTTAGTGATAGTGGTTTTGTCAATGTCCTTCCTATAAGATTGGACCTGCATAAGGCCTTTTGTGGGATCACATTGTTGTTTCGCTGAGTAAATTTTGGCTTGAATCCATTGTGTAGGATCTAAATGAACAGCCACTTAAACTTTTAGGTGCATAACCTTATTGCAAGTGGTTGGAGGTTCCTTCTCTTTGCAGTTATTTACTGCCTGGCTTTTTGTCAGTCATCAAAACCATATCAAGTTCCATTTTATGAGATTTAGACCTTGCATAAGGTGTTGGTAACTTTAAAGGTCACAATCCATCTTTGTTGCCCGTCCTTGTTCTGTGTTTATGACATTAATTATACTTGTGCTAAACTGCGGAAGAGAGTATACATCCAGTGACAGTATGATCCTATAATTGGGCCTCTTTTTTGGCAGGATGATGACCAGGAGTCTGTGGTTATGCCTGGTAAAAATGGAGAGGCATTTTTATGTTTTTTGCCTAAGGTAGAGAAAGCTAAGAGTGGAAAACCGGTTATGCAGCACAATATAAGCGGTGTGATTGTGGAAACTGAGAAGCGAATTAAAATGAAGACACCAGATGAACTTCTTGAAGTACTGAAGGACCAATGTCTTGTCAGAGTAATTTTTGACCCATAACTGGCCTAAGTGTCTGCGGTAGTTGAATAATTATGTAGCCTACAATTAGTGGCATTATTTGTTTCTGTAAACAACACCTTTAGATCATTTTGCATCTATCTTATTTGCCCTCTTATGTTAGCTAATCCTTTATGCAGCAAGAAGGTTGGTGGTCATACGAATTTTGCTATCAGCAGAGGTTACGTCAGCTTCATTTGGAGGATGATAAGGTATTGCTGAATTGGCTTTTTGGTATCTTTCTCCTATATGCCTTTTTTTCTGTTTGTTTTTGCTTCTCTTTCTCTGTGTTTCCATAAATAAGAGAGCATGATCCTTCCATGGGAGGATGTGTGCTGATATGGATAGGATGAATAAGTTTCCAACAAGTTACAGAGTATGATGAATTTGTGGTCGGATTTTGCTGATGTGCATAGGATGAGTTAGATAAGAAGTCCATTGATGTACTTTTGGTTGGTGGATTTTGGGTTTTTACTGTAGTTTTGGTGTATTCCACAAAACAAGTTAATTACTAAAAGCTTCACGTAGATTCGTTTCCTATCTATCCTAGATTTTCAATACTTTACCACCCTTCTAGTGGACTAAGTCGTGGGGTGGCAGTATTATTGTTAGCAATAACAGTAGTAGCAATAGCAGAAGCTATTTGTGAATTTCTTTTTTGTGTATAAACCTATAGGAAACATTTTTCTTGTTGAAGACCTGAGACGTTTTAGAATCTCCTGTTCTCAGGTGGTTCAGGAGTTTATCTTAGGTGTGTATGATGCTGAGGCCACTGCTAGTTTCAACCGGAATCTCTCTGAAATTTCCACACTGGAGGATCCTCGCTCAAAGGATGCATCCCAAAGGTATGATTACTTTATAACGGAGGATTACTTTTAAGTGGGAAAGGCTTGAATCAGGAAAAGATACAATTATCATGTTCAATTGTACATGTTAGGTACCACGCTCATCAGTATACCAATGGAACCACATGTGATCTTACAAATCAGCCACGAGAGACTGAGGTATGTAATAGTTACAAATCAGCCATTCTGTTCTTTTCTTCTTTTGTTTTATTTTATTTTTCATCCGCAGGTAAGATTTGTATGCTCGGAGCCTAGAACTATGATAAGCTCCATTACAGAGCTATCTACATGCAAGTATGTGCTGACAGTTCAATGCCCAATGGTTTGCAGCCACCCGTAAGTCCCTCTCTCTCAGCACTTGATGTGCTAGAATAAAAAGATATGCTGTTTTATAATTCTAAAAAGATATGCTGCATGTCTTTTATGCAATGCATTGCATCCTTGATTTTGACCTGGCAGATTGTTCCAAGAAGAGAGACCAGTGTGGCACACCATTAACTGTAATGTGCTTCCTAAAGACTATAAGCAAACAAAAGTAGAGGAAGAAGCCCAAGAAAAGCAGATCATGTAGTCCCGGAAAATGAAGGTTGGCCGTATTATGATTCTGAAGAGTGACATATATAACTGACATCTAGAAAGCTCTGTCAATGTGAATGAAACAAGTCAAAAGATGATTTTTGTAACGCTCCACTTTTTCTGTTAGAAGATGCTATAGAATTGATCCCTGTCAAGCTTTTTTTTTTTTTTATTATTATTATTTTTTATTTGGAAGTGCATATTCCCAATTCAAGAAGATTCTCCTCCCAATGGATGATTCCTAAGAATTTGAGGCCTAAATATATTTCAGTATAACTTCTGGCATATGCATTCTAAGGAATAAGACAGTGTTTGGTAATTATGCATTCCCCTGTCCTTAAAAAGACGATGCATTTCATTTGCAGCCAAATAACATTTTTCTCTTTGCCTGAAAGGAAATGAGACAACATAATATTCCGCTTAAGATGGCTCTCGGGTTTCTTCACAAGATTTGCATTTTTTGTTCAGCACTAATGCGGTGGGATATAAAATGAATTACCCTCTTTTTTCTTTTTTATGTATCTTTTGTACTTAGCAAATATTGAGAAAAATATGAAACCGTAATATAAAATGAATTCAAAATTTAAAGAATTCAAAATAACAAAAGGGTGGATTTGTGAGCTACACGAATGAGGTGTTTCAGCTGCCTTCTCCATCGTGTTATATCCTAAATTAAACAATCTCCAAATTAGTTGCTAATTCATTACGCTGCCAAACTTCGGTATTAAAGGTTAAGCCTGAGATACTACTCGAGAATCCAAATGGCGAATGCCGTTCCAAACTAAGTTCCATTAATTTAGGATGCGGCATAACGAAAGAGGATTTAAACAAAGTTTCCTCCAAAATATGAGGTTCCTGTACATCCATGCACTTTTTGGGAACTTAAACAGACCATAGATCGAATTAGTTTAATCTTTCTGAAGTTTTTCACCTTAGACTTGAAAAAAGATGAGTCAAATTCCCCCCAACAACCCCAACCCCCCACCCAAAAAAAAATAAAAATCCCTGTAGTGTAGCATGTCTTCTACAATCAATTGGCCTGCAGACTCCTGCTTGCGTTATCACCAACTCGATGTACTTAGGTTCGACTCTAGTCTCATCCATTTCTTCATCATCTTGAACGACCGTTGAAAAGACAGGTTTGGAGATAACATGGCTGAGAGTTGGACAGTTGCATTTTGGTTATTCTACCATGCCCTATTGCCTTACTTGTGTATAAACACGTCACCAGTTTCATGTTTTGAATGAGACAAAAAGAGACACAATAGAAACCTATGTAACTAGCCTTTTTTACCAAATACGGTTTTGTTATTGATTTTTTGTAGATGTGGCATCTAATCAATTAGTGTTATTCTAGAACAATTGTAATGATTCTAACCATTAAGCTAAAAGGTCATAATCTATTAGTTTGACAAACTCAATTACTTTTATATATCATCAATCATTAAGCCCCCATAAGCCTAATGTGTCTTGACCCCCTATAAGCCTGCAACAATTTTCTTTGTAGCTTATGCCTCAGCAACCCACTCTACAATGGCTCCACTAAAGGGTAAGATATAATTTAGAAATTATATCACGTGGAGGTCAAGTTAGGTAGGTAATCTCGTTTTCATATTTAACAAAAACTCAGTTTTAAACTCATGATTGATGCATAATTCTTGGCCTAGAACCTCAATTGGGTGACTTCTAATCTCACAATTGGTATTAAAGTAGTTTAGCATCAATTTGGATTGAAAAGTTGGTCCCAAAAGATAATGAAATCGAATTGGGTCAAAGGAAAAAGAAAAAGAAAATCAAATTTTGGGGATTACGCCCAAAAAGTGTCAATCTTTTTCAATTGACACTGGAATCGTAATCCTTGACTTCAAACGAACACGACAACACCAAGAACGGCCGCCATCGAACCTATTTTTGACTAGGTCGAGTCTGACCCGGGTACACCCAAATTGGGTTTTACAATTTAACAGCATTGTTAGGTTACTGTGGACCCCATCGAGGGTTGGCCATGTGCCAACAAGCACATTGGCACCACTCTTAGTCTGGAGAATTGGCTAAACGATAACCAAATGGGCCTTATCGGGTTTGTACCAGCCCGAATCAACTAATACGAACCAATCCGATTGAACTAGATTGGCAACAGCTTTTTACGGTGTGTGGAGGAATGTGGGAGCTCCAATCTTAACCCAAAAATTGATAAAGAAAACTTCCACAGAAGATGTTGATCATGGTGATGTGCCCGTTGTTGCATTTTATTACAATTTAATTGCAATTTTATATGATTTGCTTGGCGTTGTTGCATGATGTAATAATTAATCTTGTCTGATATGTGATTATGTTACACACGGTTTGTATATGACAATATTGTTATATGTGTTATGATTTAGGATAAATGAGGTCATACATATGTATGCTATTAGAACTAAGCACAATTATTGAATTGATAGCATGCAATAGTACAACAATTAGTGTATTGTCTTAATGTGATTTAGAGATGAATGCCCCTAGTTAATTAAATCTAAATCACATATTTATGTAATAAGTAACATTATGTTCATATCCATGATATAAATAAAGTCTCATTATTTGGTTGAGTTGCAACCATCACACTGATGTAACTTGATTAAATTATGGGATCACAGTCATGTATTATAGTTGGATGTATCCAATCCTAATGCATAGTTATATTTTCATAAGAGGTGAGTATGTGTTAGTATTTGGAGGGATGCATAGTCGACATGCATAAATTTGGGCTAATCTAAATAGTCTAGACACCAATAAATGGTGGACTATGAGAGTTTGTTCTTACTTGTAGCCACTACTATGTTGAGAGTTTTACTATTATATGTCATCCATTCTCCCCACAGGTATTCGTACAATGATGTAAATTCTCTTTTGGTTTACTCACATGATGTTGATAATGCACATCATTTTAGGAATAGTTACCTTCTTAATTAACAAGCTCAAGTCACCATTAAGGTTCTAATTAGCTCCAATTGTAAGAAGTGGAAGGAGGATCTAATGTTTGCTTTTGAAGTAGTAGAAGCACACACTACCCTTAAATTGGATAAGTCGGCTGATCTAACTCCACAAAGCATGAAGGAGCAAAAACTTAAGTATGCTACATGGGAAAAGTGCAATTGTATGTACCTGCTGAGACCACCTCAAACGTGATTTTCCAAAGGAATTCACAAGAAAAGAGTTTTTAGAGTTAGTGTCGCAACAAAATAAAATGTCCTCTCATGTTGAGATCAATTCATTGATACAAGTGCTCTTTAGTATGAGGTATGATAGGACAAAAACAATTCTATGCTTTTTTTAGAGATGAGACAAATGCTTTCTCTTTTGTATCTCCCTTACTCACCCAAGCCTTAGCAAAAATACCCATGCCTATCAAAACAAACTCTAACATCAACCATCTCAAGGTGGCCACCGTTACCTTCCCTTCATCACTAGTAAGGGGGCCTCAACACTTGCCATTGTCCTTAACTCAATTGGGTGGCATGCCATCAAAGCGATTAAGCCACCTTTGCAAGTAATGTCCCCTACGCCAATGGCCTCTACCAAATCTTATCTTTCTATTCTTACTAATCAAGCAAAGCTTCCACTTTTCCATTGCCTCCACCAAATTTGCCTATTCCCTTCTCTCCAAGAAAACCCATAACATATAAGGAGAAACTAGATTCTTGCATTCTTTCTTCTGAATATCAACAAGTTGAAAAACCTCACAAATTTATGCTTATAGCAAACTTTGGATTAGGTTATCCCTCAATGGAATCCTTTAAGCACCATGTCAATTCTTCTTGGAATTTAGGCCATCCTACCATAGTTGGATTAATGGATCCTCAAGTATTCAAATTTATCCTTTTCATAAAAGGATCTCATCACCACTTGGTCACATGAATCATGAGTTTTTAAGAACCACCATTTTCTCCTTTCCAAATGATTGAGGGTGCTAAACAAGAGCAACCAATCCAAACATGCAATGATTTGGCTTTGATTATAAGGTTTGCCTTTACCCTTTTACAATCTTTCAGCTTTATATGGAATAGCTAATAGGCTTGGTTGTTTTTGTTGGAAAATAGGGTTTTGTTGTGACTGAAAATATTTTCTTGAAAATATCAATTCTCCAAATATGTTTTTCTAAATGTGCAAAAAGCAAAACTATAGGAAGTAAAAGGTGTACAAATTATAATATCAATTAATGATATTATAAAGTAACCGGGTTCCTACATTCTCTCATAAAATATACTTTTAAAGTATTTGTTATATATATTCCAATATATGTTGATTATTTAAATATATTGTTTACTTAAACATTTCCTCAAGAAATATGAAGTATACTTTAATATATTTTAGGAATATGATACTTGGTTTGGTGAAATTGCAGGAATAATATATGAGCTTAAATTCAATATATGCAATACATTATAAATGTATTGATATTGGACCATGTTGATATTGGACCGGGTATACATGCTGAATATATAGTATTACTGGACTGGACTGTGAGAACATAGGTGCGGCCCAAGTTCACATCAGCCCGCATGATCCCGTCTCCAGTACTGTGTCGCGTTGGTCATCATCAGAGGTCTCCATTACAGTGTCGTCTCGATCACACCAGAACCGTCTTTGATACGCTTGCTGGCTACGATGTCGTCTCACTTAAGGGCACATAAGAGACGCTTATCTCTCGAGGGGTCAAGCCCTAGCCGCGTCATTTTCACCCCGATGCTGCCTTCGTCTCTCTCAAGTGCCGAAGCTTCAACGGGATGAATCTGGAGGAGATAGGTTGTTAGAACGGTCGGATTTTGAATCAAAAGGGTGAAATGAAGCTGATTTGATGGACAGTCTACTATTCCCAACGGATAGAAGGCTATGGTTCAGGTTTGACTCAAATAGAAAACCCTAGATTTGCTTCTATTTAAAGGAGATGTGTTCGTGAAGGTGATGATTGACGAGAAACATCTATTTGAAGCATTTTTCTTTGTGAAGATAATCTGCTCAGCTTACTTACCATCTGATTCGAGATTATACATCATTTCGTGGTTTATGAGCTCTCGGTGATATTCGATTATTTGGTTCAATCTTTGATAATATCATCAATTATAGCTTGTATAACATTATTTATGTGCTGATTTCACTTATAAACATTCTCTGCACATAAATCTTGAGGAAAATCCGAAACCCTAATTTCACCAATTTGGGGATTTCGTATTAGGAGCTTTGTATCTTGATATATTTGTTTGAGTAGCTCCTTTGATCAGCAATATCCCATACATTCACATATTATTTGGGGATTTACTATTGTATATGATCTTTTGATCACTATTTGTATTCGGACGTGGTAATTCCTTGGAGAAAGGATTAGTTGGATTAGGGAGAACATGTTCTCCTAATCAGATTGAGTAAATGGGACTTCAATCAGTTTGATTGAAGGAGAAGAGGGTGGACGTAGGACTCTAAGATAGAGTGCTGAACCACCGTGGTAAATTGGGTGTTTACTTTCTTGTTCTTTCCTTGATTACATATTCCTGTTTGATTGCATATTATTATACAAGTTGTTAAAGTTATTATTATTAGATATTAAAAAAAAAGGGCATTCGGTACAATAAAAATTCACCCCCCCCTTCTTGTTAGGCCATAAAACCCAACAGTTTTTTAAAGGTGGATGATCACATTTTGTTCTTAGAAAACTCCATGCTTGCAAGAACATGTGTAGATATAGACATTTTTAACTCTTTGCCTACTAGGAAGTAGTAAAAAATTGTTGTAAGATGAATATTGGTTTTGGTAATTATTAATGCATACAATGATATGAAAAGTCCATTTCTGGAAAGAAATTATGCAGATATGAAAAATCCAAAACCCAACATTTAGGTGATAAGAAAGGAAAATAAACTCAAGTAGCTAAGGAATCCTATTTTTAGAAAATAAAGAAAAACACAAAAAAGTTAAAATCATTTATATCCATTCGCAAGAAGTTAATCTCATTGCATCTAATGATGAGGTTGTTGTCTCCTTCAAACCAAAGCAAATTGATGAGGGTGCTATCTATGTGGATGAAGATAAAGATGATGTGATTTTTTGTGAATCCTATCAAGTGGCTCAAGTTGAAGACATAGAAGTTGAAGAAAAATATGAACATTGTCCCATGCCCATGAACATATTGACTTTTGGTGTACAAGTTTATTTAAGCATAAGAGAAGTTAAGGGGTAGGATGGAAGATGGGAAGAAATTAATTGAAATTATTATGTGAGGCATAGGATGCCATTTTTACAAATGTGGAAAAAACAATTTTGCTTTAGGATGGAACTATCTCATCATCCTTTGTCAAACTCAAATCACACAATCCTCTGAAATAAACCTTTAAGTATAGTAATTGAATACCATTGGTAGGAGAGGATTAAGGTGGCCATATTTTAAAATGCTTTTGTTTTTGCTTTATTGTTGCACACATGATTATGGCTTTTGTTAGTATCAAATTTAAAGTAAAAAAAGCATTTTTGGATTGGAAAGAGTGAGAATAATGGGTGGTAGAAAGATTATCTTCAAGAAGTAAAAAGGTAGAGAGAGAATGTAGAGTTCTAATAAGATCCTAGAAATTAATGTGTTCATGGGTGATTTGAGCTGCCTAAATGACTTTGATCTCACCATTAGCCCAGCCTTACATTACAAGCTCATAAAAGTCCTATTGATTCTTGGTTTGATAATTAGCTTGCATTAGTGGAGAGAGAAATGAAAAGCAAATCTATGAGATTTGGTTAAAGATTTTGAAAGGTTGCATACCAATGTGGATCTATTTGGAATGTATGTAATTGAAAAAATGTGGATTCACACACACATGTGATTAACATAGTTAAGAGTTTATCTTACCTTATAAACTAACTACAATGTTTGGATGAAAATTATGTTTTTCTTTAAATTGTCAAGTTGAGCAATTATAGAAGAATTCATGGAGAGATTGGTTATCAATAAATGCTATTATTGCTAGACAAGCAAAATGTTGAGTTTGGGGGTGTTCCCCCTTATTGGGTTAATCTATATCTAACATTTGTGACTATGGTTAGTGCTATCTTTAAATTGGCATGATTACTGCTATGATTCAAGGGTTTGAAGCTTTATTGGACTGAACTAGTAATGTGGGATTGTCGCTGGACAATATGAAACTATTTTCAGAATTATTTTCATACAACTATTATTAGTATTATAATGGTTTTCATAAAAAATTATATAGCCCAAGTGGGGGATTGTTACCTTATTTTATGAGCTTATGTAATATGGGCTTATATCAAAGAATATAAACTATTTCTTCTATAAAGGTGTATTGATATAAATCATATTGGTATGATAGAATTAAACAAATATTGCCTTTAATAATGAATATGGTACTAACTAGTGTAGGTCATAGTGCACTTTATAGAAATGTGAGGAGTCAAGACTATTTGGTTAAGCATGTATTAAGTTAAGTCAAGTAGGTCCACCTTCTAGCTTTAAATATATTGAAATCAAGTGCTAGTAGGTCTTTGAGATGTGTTGGGATAAGGATTTATGGTTTTTCAATTGAAGGGTATTTTGGACATTCTTCTATGACTTTTGTCCTACTTATGTATATATAAATGCACACTACCTCTTTCATATTTTAAATGAGACAAAAGGAGACACAATAGAAACATTTATAACTAGCTTTCTCTACCAAATACGGTTTTGTCACTAATTTCTTGCAAATTTGACATCTCATCAACTAGTGTTATTCTAAAGTAATAGAGGATAAGATTTAAGTTAGAAATCACATCACATGGAAGTCAAATTAAGTACATAATCTCATTTTCATGTTTTAACAAAAACCCAATTTTAAGCTAATAATTGATGCATGATTATTGGCCTAAAACCTTAGTTAAGGTGACTTTTATTCTAACATAAACTTACTTAGTAGTTAGTGTTGGTAGTTGAGAACTTAAATCCTTGATCCTTGCCTTCCCAAAGATTACATACGTGTCCAAAGTTAGATTATCAAACATTTTGTAATAGTAACAAATATTGTAAAAATTGTTGGTATGGGATAACCCAATAAAAAGGGGGTTGGATTGGGTTTTTTTTTTTTTTTTGTCTTAAAAAGAGGCAATAAAAAGTAGTACACAGAAAAATTGTTCAAGTGGTTCAGCATTCTCTTGAACCTACTTCCACTCCCACAATTTAGTAAACCTTGATCTTTAGTTCACTGAACTCAAAGATCTACAATTCACTTCTCAAATAGCCAGCCACACATGGCTTCTCAATATAACACAACACACCCGAGACTACACAAAGTCTTAACACCATAACTCACAATTTTATGTTTCTACCAAAAAGGAACCGTACAAATCACAATTACAAATTTAAACCATAAGTTATAGAATATCAAAGTTCAAGTAGCAATATTTCTATCTTGATTAAGAAGTAATCATGACTCAAGAGTGAATGCTTCTAGCAATATGTCTTGATTTGTATCTTTAGACAAATACTCAAGTAATCACTTTTTCATACAGCAACAACTTCTTCAAAAACAACCTCAGTTTAGCAAACTAAAACAATCCAATCAAGAATGACATTTGTCAACCACTATCAAAGATAAGCTTAAAAAACACTTAAGCAATAATCAAGGTTCTTTTCTCTTTAAGCAAACAACAAGAGAAAAGAAAAATATGACTCACAATAACACTACTCTCAATCAAGGACAAATGGTTAAAGAAATTGCAATAAAACCACAATGCAATTATCAAATTATCTTAAACAAACCTTGTGAAGATATCACATAGATTTTCTTGCAGAATTATAGAATAGATCAAAGAACACTTAAAATAGAAAGAGATTACAACAAGCTTATATGATCAGACAAGGAATGCTCCAAGGTATAACATGGCTTTTCACAAAGCTCATATGATCAAACAAGGAATGCTGCTTCACATAATGTTTTTCACAAGAGTATATAGACAGTTTTTCTTAAGAATCATGTGTATGTGTCAAAAACCCTGGCCACCACTATATATAATTTCCAATAGAACCATTTTTTTTTTTTGGTAAAATGAAAATCACACCATTCTGTAATCAAAACCCCTTGATTTCCTCTCGAAAAGCTTCCATTTTGATCAGATTCTTGACTTCAAATGCCATATGCATGACTTAAAATAGAGAAGAAAAGAGAAGACGAGAAAAATAGGTTTAGGAGCACATGCAAGAATTTGCCCTAACCTATCTCAACCAGCTGCTTATGTATTAAACAAAGTGCACCATTTCATTTAGTTTCAACACACGGTCACACAATGCAACATAACCCATGTAATTTTATTTCCATATTTTTTTTGGATTTTGCTTTAATACATAAATGATTCTATGCATTTAATTATTTGTTTTCTAACCAAGAGTCTCATTCAAATTTGTAGACATAGTTAACAATTTATTTCAAGGCAAGTTATTTAAGCATAATAACCACAAGTACATGATGATTAAACCAAAATGTATAATGTGGGAGTTTTTGTTTGCAAATAATCATTATCTTGATTATTTGCGTGATATATGTTCCACATTTTTATTGGCACAAGTTAGGGCTAAAATGACCTAATTTAAATATCCATATAAAATTATGAAAATAGTTTTTCAATCATTGTCAACATCAAAATATATTTATCAATCTCCCTTTTTTTGATGGGGACAAAACTTTAACTAAAAAACTATTTCTCACTCAAAGCAACCATCACATGAAAAATTTTCATTAGAGAAACAATGCAAAATTTTATCAATTTAAGTACATACAAAGTGCACTAAATCAATTTTCTTGTGCCAATGAAAAAAAAATTTCTCCCCCTTTTTGTCAACATAAAAAAGAATTAGCTAGAGAAACATTGTTGACTTATGACTAGAAGGCCTCCCCCAAAAAATAGCAACTAAGTGAAGTGAAAGAGATGATGGGAATGGGAAGTGCAACCAAGAACAAATTCATAGAAAATGAGTACAACCACATCACAAAATACAAGAGGAGAGCAGAGAGTGAAAGAGAAATAAAAACTCCTTGAGAGAATGCTCCCCCTAACACAATACTGAGTGTCTAATAAGGTCTAACTGATACTCCCCCTTACATTAAGATCTACCGAAAATTATGAAGGTACAGGAAGACCCTGCAACAATAGTCTCAAAAACTAGGGAGAAATAAACAGAAAAAAGAAAAAACTAAAACATTGAATTAAACTGAAAGATTTAAGTTGTTAACAATACACATACCCAAATCACATTAGAGTTGATAAAATCTATCTTTATCAAATGGCTTAGTAAAAATATTTGCACAATGTAATTTAGTTATAACAAATTCTACTTGAATGTCTTTCTTTGCCATGTGATCCTAGACAAAATGATGTCTAATTTCTATATGTTTAGTTTTTTAGTGTTGTACAAGATTTTTGGTGAGATTTATAGCACTGGTATTATCATATTTAAGTGAGACAATTTTCACACACATTCAAAATCAACAAGTTGTTGTTCCATCCATAGAACTTGTACATGGCAACTAGTAGCAGCCATATATTCAACTTTCATGGTGGATATAGCAACATTGTTTTGCTTTTTAGAATATTAAGAAACAAGCAAATTTCCTAGAAAATGACATGCACCACTAGAATGTTTTCTAACCATTTTACATCTAGCATAATTAGCATCCCTATAAGAGTGCAAATCAAAATTAGATTCCTTAGGATAACACAATCCTAGATTTGTAGTGTCTTTTAGATATCTAAAGGTACGTTTGACCAGTGTCAAGTGAACTTCTCTAGGATGTGCTTGAAATTGAGCACAAAAACACACTAAATAAAATGTCAAGCTTGATGCAATCAGATATAAGAGAGAACCAATCATGCCTCGATATAGTCTAGAATTTACTTATTTGCTATTTTCTTCATATTCAAAGTTAAGAGAAGTGCTCATAGGGGTAGATATAGCTTTAAGAGTCTCAAAGCTGAACCGTTTTATAAGATCTTTGGTGAACTTTGACTAACAAATGAATACAACATCTTCAGATTGTTTGATTTGCAATCCAAGAAAGAAATTCAACTCACCCATCATACTCATTTCAAACTCCTTTTTCATTTTATTTGCAAACTCTTGACATAGCTTATCTTTAGTTGATATAAAGATGATATCATCCATATATACTTGAGCAATTAGCATTTCAACTTCTTAATTTTTAACAAAAAGTGTGTGATATACTCTTCCTTTCATAAATCTATTTTGAATTAAGAAGTTGCTCAATTTTTCATACTAGGCCCCTAGGGCTTGTTCCAATCCATACAAGGCTTTATTCAACTTAAAAACACGATCAAGCAGTAAAGGATCTTCAAATCCTAGAGGTTGTTTAACATACACATCTTCTTTGATCACTCCATTTAAGAATGCACTTTTAACATCCATTTGATATAGTTTAAAGTTTTTGTAACATGTTGTTCGGTGAAATTTAAATGCAAGTGAACATGTCGAACAAGTAATATAATGATAAGAAAAGTATCGTCCCACGAAGATTGGTGAATACTGAACTAATTAAGTACTAACAATGAATTAATCCTAAAATTTATCTAGCAAATCAAAATATTATTGATGATGAATTAAAATTTAAAATTTCTAAAATGAAAAACTCAAGACTAATTAAAATTGAATCCAAGTAGGAAAAATCAAGATGAGAAACATGTTAGAGCTTCCGATTTCACCATAACTACTAGATACGAATTTTTATAGTTTATGCCTGCAAGAATGGTATTATCTATGTAATAGCAGAACTTCCTAATTTATTTACTATCCTATGTCTAGGTATAGTAAACCTCTTTAGTTCATTAATTCACTATATCTCTATATGTGAATTGAAACAAACCAAATACATTAGGATTTGTGAATATTCTTGGTTTACAATAAATCTTTCGATCATCTTATCACTAAAAGCCACACAAATAACATGGTATATGTCTACCCACATTTAATTTATGGTTATATATATATATAAGAAACAATTTCATATTATTACCTTTCAGTCTCTAACATGCACATCATGTCATTCAAGTGGTGGCCAATCACTTACAAGCATTAAGCATAATAATATATAACTCACATAAATAAAATATCTTGCAAAACATAAAAACTTATGAAATTCACATCATCATAGTTAGGCTACATCTTCGCTCTAACAGAAGAAGTTTAGAACATAATGAAATAATAAGGAAGAACAATAATAAGAAACAAGGAAGGCATCTTGAATCCAAGAACAAGAAGTCTGTCACCCTTTTTGTCTTCTCTTCAAGAAAACCTTGAATTCTTGGCATCTCTCTTGAGTTGTGCTCAATTTCCTCCTCTCCCTTTTTTGCCTCTTCTCTTCTCTTAAATAGGGTTTAGGTTTAGACCTATCTTTTATTCTAGTAGAAGTGGGTTTTGGAGACCAAAGACAATTGGGTCTTGAACTCTTATAATAATTAGGCTTTGAACTCCTAATATGACTAGGTTTTCTAATTATTTAGAAAACCTAATAACAATGGAAAATCTAAATTCCAATCCCATCTTGATTTTCTTGATCTTGATATTTTGACCATATTTTGTCATATAATAAACATTAGGTTCTCCATGCTTATTCTTTTTCTTCATGCCTCCTTATGCTACAAAAACAAGACAAATTCAAGTAAATAAAGAGGAATTCAAATATTTCTCATAAGCATTGTATTATTTATTGCCTAAAAATAGTTAAAATAACTCTATAAAAATAGAGTTATCACATGCAAAAGCAAGTAACATCTTAATAGCTTCCATTCTAGCTACAAGAGCAAATGTTTCCTCATAATCTATGTCTTCCTATTAACTATAACCTTAAGCTATTAATCTAGCTTTGTTTCTTGTAACTATGCCAAACTCATCCATTTTATTTTGTATACCCACTTAGTTCATATCACCGTATGATCTGTTAGTCTTGGTACCAATGTCTATACCTCAAATTTTGCAAATTGATTCAATTCTTCTTGCATGGCCATTATCCAATCTTCATCCTTAAGTGCTTCATCAATTCTTTTTAGCTCAATTTGTGACAGAAAAGCTACAAACTCACATATACCTCAAGATTTTGACCTAGTGCATACTTCTTCATTTATGCTACCTACTATTTAAGATTAGTCTACCTCATTTCTAACTCTTGGAAAACTAGGTCCAGTTTCTTCATTTTTCATTGCTAACTCACTTTCCTTTTCTTTATTAATTTATGTATGATCACTAAGCTACATAGCAGGAGCCTCTTCATCACTATCTCCAAGTTTTTCAAATTATGTTTCATCCTCATCAAAGACTACATGAATAGATTCCTCTACTACTAGGGTTCGCTTATTATACACTTTATAGGCTTTACTAAATTATGAAAATCCCAGAAAAATGGCATCATCACTTCGAGAATCAAACTTTCCCAAGGATTCCTTTCCATTATTCAAAACAAAACATTTGCATCCAAAGGAGTGAAAGTGTGAAATGTTTGGCTTCTTTTCAAAAGACAATTCAAAAGGAGTTTGTTTTAGTATTGGTCTAATGAACACTTGATTTGAGATATAACATGCAGTATTAATAGCTTTCCCCTAAAAATATTTTGGTAAATTTTTATCACACAATATCATTCTAGCCATCTCTTGAATGGTTCTATTTTTCCATTCTACCATTCCATTTTGTTGTGGTGTTTTAGGAAATGAAAAATTATGACTAATACCATTTTGTGTGTAGTAATTTTCAAAACATATGTTTTCAAACTCCCCACCATGATCAATTCTGATTTTGCAAATAATGAGCCTTTTTTCATTTTGAATATTATTGCAAAAATAAACAAACTTATTGAAGGTTTCATCCTTGCTTGATAATAAATATATCCAAGTATACCTAGAGTAATCATCTATAATGACTAATGCATAACTATTGTTTCCTAGGCTTGGTGTCCTAACTGGTCCAAAAAGATCCATATGTATGAGTTGCAGTGGTTGTGTGGTGGTTACATCCTCCTTTGATGTAAAGCTTGATTTATGTTGTTTTCCTTTCACACAAGCATGGCAAACCCTATTTTCATTAAACTTTATTATAGGCAATCCTAGAACTAGTTCTTTTCTTGCAAGTTTTTCTATGGTTTTAATACTTGCATGCCCTAGTCGTTTGTGCCACAACCAACAATCATCATATTTATCCACTACAAGACATGTCTCACTTTCAAAATTTCATGCAAGTTTGTTACATAAACATTTCCTACTCACTTCTTAATCAACCATATATTCTTCTTACTGTTTTTTTTCTAATGTAGCATGATAATTTGAACTTAACACTAAACCCTTTATCACACAATTGACTAATGCTTCACAATTTATATTTCAAACCACATACAAATAGCACATCAGCAATATGAAAGGAATTCGGATTACCTATAATACCATAACCCTTTATCTTTCCTTTGGAGCTATCTCCAAAAGATACTTTTCCTCCAAGTTGTTCATTCAAAACTAAAAAATCATCCTTTTCTCTTGTCATGTGATGTGAATAGCCACTGTCCATATACCACTAAGAAGGTTGCTGCACTTTAAACTTCTCAAGGCAAACCTATAGGCACAAATGTGATGGTTGGAGTTCTAGGTACCCATTTTGTCTTGGGTCCTTCACGGTTAGCAACACAGATACATTTAGGAATCCATTTTTGTTTTATTTTACAAGGTCTATCTAGTCTAATAGGACAACTTGTAACATGATGACCAACATACTTGCAAAACTTACACATTGAATTTTCCCTAGGATGTACACAATCTATTTCAAAAAACTTTGTAAAGACCTTTGCCTTTAGATTTTGATTATAGCCAAGTCTAACTTTATCATATGTTCCGTGTTGTGATGTTAGAATATTCTTAACCATCTTATTTCCATAAGCAAAAGACTTTAAGGTATTTTCCAAATTTGCAATATTTGCCTTAAGCAATTTATTTTCTTTTTCAATATCATTTTGACATAAAAGATTTGTTCTTAGTTTATCATTTTCTCTTTTGATCACTTTATTTTCTGATTCAAGCATAACACATTTATTTTTCAGCTTCCTAGCATACACTAGCAAATCAAAAAATATCGATTTCACATTTCCATAAGCCAAATCATCATAAAGTAAAGATTTTACCTTTCCTTTTTCACATGCCATTAAACACAGGTTTTCTTTTTTGGTTTCTAGTTCCTCCTCTTTAGATGATGATGAAGCCAATGACTCATTTTCCCATGTTGCCATCATTACCTTATTCTTATGTTTTTGTGCTGATCTACTTTTATTTTTTAACCTAGGATAGTCAACTTTAAGGTGACCAAGTTTCATACACTCAAAACACACATTGTCTCTAGGATGTAGGGTTTCCTTATGTTTTTCTTTTTCTCTCCTATAAAATTTCCTAAATTTTCTGGCTAACATTACTAACTCATCAACCTCATATTCGGATGTGGCTAAATTTTCTATATGCCTTAGCCTCCTCCTTTTCAATTTCTCTATTTTTAAGATTTAATTCATGTGCTTTAAAAGACCCTAACAATTCATCAAGAGATAATTTATCTAGATCATGAGCTTCCTCAACGGCTGTTTTCATTGCATCCCATGTTTTAGACAAGCATCCTAACACCTTCTTAACCAGCTCAGTATTCTCATAGACCTTACCAAGCAATTTCAATTCATTCACAATATCACTAAATCTGCAAAACATCTCAGTTATAGTTTCACCAAGTTTCATACAAAATAATTCATATTCTTGGACAACCAATGATATTCTAGAAGGCTTAACTTTGCTTGTTACTTTAAATACAACTTCTAACTTTTTCCAAATTTTGTTGCAATTTCACATGAAGAGATTTTATTATATTCAACCACACATACATCACTATAAAGCATACATATTGCATGACTATTATGACCTATAGTTTTCTTTTCTTCTTCAGTCCACTTAGTTTCATCTTTGTTCACTGTCATTCCATTTTGTGTAACAAACCAAGCATCCATATCTTGACCCATTATGAAAATTTTCATCATTGGCTTCCAATGACCATAGTTTGACCCATCAAATATAAGTGGCTTGGTGTAGCCTATAATATTCTTCTTAACATTGATACCAACAATATGCTACAAGGATGTTAATCCTTATTTATTAGAGCCCCAAGCTTCGATACCACTTGTTGGTATGGAATAACCTAATAAGAAGGGGTTGGATTAGGTTATGCTATTTTTTTTTCGTCTTAAAAAGAGGCAATAAAAAATAGTGCACATGAAAATTGTTCATGTGGTTTGACCTCCTCTTAGACCTACTTCCACCCCTTCTTACCAATAGTAAGAGAGCCCTTTTACTTTTGTGAGAGTTATACTCCCACAATTTAGTACACCTTGATCTTTAGTTCATCAAACTTAAAGATCAACAATTCACTTCTCAAATAGCCAACCATACACAGCTTCTCAATACAACGCAACAAACTTGAGACTACACAGAGTCTCAACACCACAACTCACAATTTTATATTTCTAGCAAAAAGAAACCTTACAAATCACAATTACAAATTTAAACTGCAAGTTATAGAAATTGGAGTTCAAGTAGCAATATTTCTATCTTGACAAAAGGTAAAGAAATAACACTAGTCTCAATCAAGGACAAAAGGTTAAAGAAATTGCAATAAAATTGCAATGCAGTTATTAAATTATCTTAAACAAACCTTTTGAAGATATCACATGGATTTTCTTGCAGGATTATATAACAAATCAAAGAGCACTTAAAATAGAAAGAGATTAACATAAGCTCATATGATCAGACAAGGAATGTTGCTTCACAGATTGTTTTTTACAAAAGCATATAGATGGTTTTTCTCAAGAATCGTGTGTATGTGTCAAAAACCCTAGCTGTCACTATATATAATTTCCAATAGAACCTTTTTTTTTTTGGTAAAACAAAGATCATACCATTCTATAATCAAGACCCCTTGATTTCCTTTCGAAAAGCTTCCATTTTGATTGGATTCTTGCCTTCAAATGTCATTTGCATGTCTCAAAACAAAGAAGGAAAAGAAGATGAGAAAGGCAGGTTTAGAAATGCGGGCAAGAATTTTCCCTAACTTGTCTTGACCAGCCACTTATGTATTAAGCAAAGTGCACTTTTCATTTAGTTTCAACACACGGTCACACAATGCAACAACACCTATGTAATTTTATTTCCATATTTGTTTTGGAATTTTCTTTAATACACAAATGATTCTATGCATTTAATTATTTGTTTCCAAACCAAGAGTCTCATTCGAATTCATAGACATAGTTAACAATTTATTTCAATGTAAGTCATTTTAGCATAAAAACCACAGGTACACGATGATCAAACCAAAATGTATAAACATTTTTTTCTACAACTAATCATCATCTTGATTATTTGTGTGACATATGTTCCACATTTTTATTGGCACAAGATAGAGTTAAAATGACCTAATTTAAATATCCATATAAAATTATGAAATAGTTTTTCAATCATTGTCAACATCAAAATATATCTAACAAAAATAGTATCATAATTTTAGATACAATTGAACTTGTAATGTTTTTGGGTGTTGTGCATGTTTGGTAGCTTTTTTGTTCTATTAAGAAGCTAGTAGAAATTAAAAGGAGACACCAAGTGTGTGAAAGAGTAAGAAAAGTGAGAAGACTGCACCAATGCAGTTATTTGTAAGAAAACACCAAGACAATTCTTTAAGCCTCAAATCTCCTAAAATCTTCCATGTTTGGGTGTGTATTGTGACTAGTTGTGACTGTTGTTATATTTCCTAACAAACTGGTGTTAAAGCTTCATTTTTTAGCTTGAATGGTGTTCCTACTATAAGATCCATACCAATGCACTTTGCATATTAAAAATTGAGGTTTAAGGCATAGACTTTCTTCTCTCCTTTGCTTGTTTTTGGAAACAAAGAGATCTTATATTATGGCCCAAACTACAAGTCTTAAGAAAAAAGCCCAGCCCATCCAACTAGCTTAAGGCAATGAGCTGGGAGGACATGAAGAAGAGTATCATCCAAGCAATAACATTTCTTATCCTAGCTTAGTTGTAACATAGGGTACTTGCAATGTGTAGTTAATACTTTAATGTAGTATGCAATGTGGATCGTAGTTTCATCCAATGTAGTTTAGAGTTTGATGTTTATTTGTTGTTGGTTGTAATTGAACTAGCTTGAACCTATGGGAAAATAATGTTCGGTTTCCTATTGAATTGTAATTGAATTAGCTAGAGAAACTTGTGTCCTAACAATGGTATTGAAGACATTGATATGTATTGAAGAAAAAGAAAATTTGGTCAAAATAAAGGCTCAAAACTATGGTAGAAAATGAATCAAGAATGTAAACTAGAGAAACACCAAAAACTGGCAAACACAAGTTTAGAGCAGTTTCAGAAATTCACAAGTAGCTTTCCTCGAATCACAAATAGATGGCACATTAAGAAAAAAAAATTTTGATTTTTTGTTAAGACAAGGATCCCACATATACTAAGAACACTTCATATTTGATAGAGTTTCCCCTATTTATAAATGATTTTCTTGATTACAAAAGGAGTTAAAAGTTGCATCAACAATGCTGGAAAGAGAAAAACACTAACACAGCAAGTTTTCCCAACTATAAATTACAATAAGATGGCTACTCTATTATAAAGGAAGCTAAGTAACGTTACACTAGAAAGAAGAAAGTAAGCTACAAGTTTTTCCAATATCCCTTCCTATCTCTTCTTCCTCCTTTTTATTCCCTTTCTTGGTTGGCTTCTACCAATTTTTTCGTTATGTAGCTTCTTTATTTTGCCCTTCAAAAGCCACATGCCATCTTTTTAGATCTAGTTCTAACAATCCTCTACCCTTTAGACAACCCTTGTCCTTAAAGGTTAATTTTGAAGTACGAAAATTGGCACTGATTGTATTCAACACCTTCCCATGTAGGCACATACTCTAGATGTCCTAACTACTAGATTAGCAAGTCTATCCTTGGGCCATTGCCCCTTCACACCAAGTGTTCAATGAATTTTAAATGCAAATGAACATGATGAACAAGTAATATAATGATAAGAAATGTATCATTCCACAAAGATTGGTGAATAATAGACTAATTAAGTACTACTAATGAACTAATTCTAAAATTTATCTAGCAAATCAAAAGAAGGTTGATGTTGAATTAAAATTAAAGATTTTCAAACAAAATTTCAAGAATAAATGAAATTAAATCCAAGTAAGAAATATCAATGTGAGAAACATGTTAGAGCATCCAATTTCACCATAACTACTAGATATGAATTTCCATAGTCTATGCCTGCAAGAATGATAATACCTATGTGATGACAAAATTTCCTAATTTATTTAGTATCCCATATCTAGGTATAGTAAACCTACTCCATTTATTAATTCACTATATTTCTATGTAAATTGAAATAAATAAAGTGCATTAGGATCTATGAACATTCCTAGTTTACAATAAATCTTTCGATCATCTTATTACCAAAAGTCATACAAACAACAAGATATATGTCTATCCGTATTTAATTTATGGTTATATATTATAAGAAACAACTACATATTATTATCTCTTAGTCTCAAACATGCACATCAAATCATTCAAGTGGTGGCCAATTATTTAAAAGCATTTAGCACAATAATATATAACTCACATAAATAAAATACTTGCAAAGCATAGAAACTTAAAAACTTACATCATTATAGTTAGGCTACATCGTTGCTCTAACAAAGGGAATTTAGAATATAATGAAATGATAAACCAAAACAATGGTAGAAATTAAGCAAAACATCTTAAATGAAAAAATAAAAAAGTTGTGACCACATTATCTTCTCTTCAGGAATTCTTTGCAGAACTCCTACAAATCAAACCAAAATCAAGAATTACATAAAGTAGAGGTGAGCCATCGCGCCTCTCATTTCTCTTTTTTTTTTTTTTCCTTTTCTTTTTCCCTCCCCTTAGTCTTGGCTCTAACGACACAATTTTCTTTCTTTCTTCTCCCTCTTTTTTTTCTCTTGTGCAGCACTTCTCTTCTCCTCACATTGCTTTTCCTTTTATCTTGTCTTGCGAGGTGTGCCCTAGATTCATTCTTCATAATTTAGTCTCCTAACCTTTATTTTTACTTTATAATCCTTTTGTCTTTTTCCTTCAACTCTACATGTTGCTTTCTCTTTTTTTTTTTTCTTTTTCTTTTATTCCTCACGTGCCTTGCTTCTTTTCTTCATGTCTCTTTTGCTTGTCATTCTCTTTTAGGGTTTGATGCATAAATAATAAATATTTAATTAAATATATGAAAAATAAAATATTATCTCACAAATATTGTATTATTTATATCATAAAATAATCAAAACAACTCTATAAAAATAAAGTTATCACCAAGCAATGTTCCAACACTTTCTAAAGCTCCACTAGTAGTCTTCCCTCACCATCCATGAGAAAAACTCATGGATAAATACTACATTTTTGCATGACAACCTTTTCTAGTTGAGATATATAAAAAAATTGGGTGGATTCTGGAAAGCACTAACTGGTATGCTACCTTTCTAACTCATTATGTGATCATGTAAGGTCCATAGTATCACAATGATAGCTTGTGATCTCTCTTTCCAAACAAAGTATACTAATGATATGGCTATACCTTTAGGTACACTAAGTCACCTAGCCCAAACTTCTTCTTTGAGTGGTTGAAGTTTGCATTGGACACCATCCGAGCTTGACTTTTTTGCAAGTAGGACCAGATTAATTCCATCATGTGGGCTTGTTTCTGTAAGAATTCATCCACATCTATTTCACTAATGAGTTCAAAGTTATGGTAAGGAGGCTAGTGGGGGCGATTGCCATATAATGCCTTGAAAGGGGTCATCTTTAAGGCGCTATGGTAGTTGGTGTTGTACAACCACTTTGCTAAAGGTAACCAAGAATGCCACCTTTATGGCCTTTCCCCACTTGAGCAACATAATTGACCTTTTCTATTTGACCAAGGCACTAATTGACCTTCTCTATCTAACCATTTGTCTGTGGGTGGTATGAAGTGTTGCATAGTAGTTTCACCCTTAGGATCTTAAACAACTCCCTCTTAAAACTTACTAATAAAAATGGTGTCTTGGTCACTTATAATTGTGTTAGGCAACCTATGCAACTTAGCCACTTCGTTGATGGAAGTAGTTGTTGTTGGGTTTTATGGCTTAACAAGAAGGGGGGGTTGAATTGCTATTCTACCAATCCAATAATTTTGTATGATATAAAAAATTTAATCAATTAATTTAACAGTTTGTGTGATAATAAACAATTAAACAAATAGAATTATTTAAACAAGTAAAGAGCAAGAGAATCAACACCCAATTTACCACGGTGGTTTGGCACTCAATCTTTGAGTCCTACGTCCACCCTCTTCTCCTTCAATCCAACCGATTGAAGTCACCTTTACCTAACCTGATTAGGAGAACACGTTCTTCCTAATCCAAATAATTCCTTCTCAAAGGAATTCTCAAGTCCGAATACAAGTTATGATCAAAAGATCATGTACAATAGCAAATCCCCAAATAATATGTTAGTTTATGGGATATTGCTTATCAGAGGAGCTATTCAAGCATATATAACAAGATACAGAGCTCCTATCATGAAATCCCTAATTTGAATAAATTAGGGTTTCAGATTTACCTCAAGATTTATGTGCAGTAAATGTTTATAAATGAAATCAGCACATAAATAATGTTATACAAGCTATGATTGAATATATAATCAAAGATCAAACCAAATAATTGAATATCACCGAACCCTTGTGAGTCACCAAGAGATGAGTGAATTTGAATCAAATAGTAAGTGAGCTCAAGAGACTTTCTTCACAAAGAGAACACTTCAAATAGATGTAAATCATCAAGAGAAAATATTCACACACACACATCTCCTTTAAATAGGAAGTAGATCTAGGGCCTTTTTAGATCAAACTTGAACCATAGCTTTCTTCCCGTTAGGAATAGTAGCCTATCCATCAAATCGACTTCATATCAACCTTCAGAGCCACAATCTAACCATTCTGATAGCCAGTCTTCTCCAAAATCCTCCCGTTGAGGTTTCGGCGCTTGAAAGAAGCAGAGATGACATCGGAGACAAGTAACAACGGCTAGGGCAGAATCATCTAGAGACTTCTTATGTGCATCTTTCTATTAAATGAGACGATGTCGTGGCAGGGTGCATCTCTGATGGACGAGACGACACCGTAGCGCGAGAAGACTTACTCCAGCAGGGTCGGGCTGACGCGAGCTCGGGCCGCATCACGGAGTCTCAGTCCAGCAACAAAGGGTCCAGTCCAGTAACAAAAGATCCAACAAATAAACACGGTCCAATATCAACAAGGTCCAAAGTTTAATTATGTAAACACGGTCCAAAACTATGATCTTTTACAAAGTTCATATTTTGGTGTAATACATATCTTAGCTTTGAACTAATATCAAGATAGAGTCAATGCCCCTCATGTTCCTACAAATACATTAAACCAAGTATCATATTCCTAAATAAAATACATTCAAATATATTTTATTTCTTAAAGAAATATTCAAATACACAATGTATTTCACAAGAACTTTAAGAATATGTTTTATGAAGGAATGTAGGAACCCAGTTACTTTATAATATCATTAATTGATATTATAATTTGTACACCTTTTACTTCCTATAATTTTTCTTTTTGCATATATAAAAACATATTTCAAGAATTGATATTTACCAAAATATTTTTAGTCACAACAAAACCCTATTTTCCAACAGTTGCCACTTGTGTTGCAAAGAAGGGATGACTCAACCTAATGAAGTGGACATATTTAGTAAATGATCCACCATAACCAAAATGGTGTCCTTACCCTTGTTACAAGGTAGTCCCTCCACAAAATCCATGGACATGTCTTATCATGCTTGGCTAGGCACAAGCAAGGGTTGTAGTAATTCAAGATACAACACTTGCTCTACCTTATATCTCTGACATACCTCACACTTAGCCACCCATGCCTTAATTGTCTAACTCATGTTTGGCCAATAAAAATGTTGTTGTACCCTCTTCAGTATGCCCCTAATCCTAGAGTGACCTCCAACACTTAAGTCATGTAGTTGTTGGACTATCTAATCTCGTAAAGAGTCATGGCTCCCCACCACAACCTTGTCCTTGAATTTGAGTACTCTTTTGCTCAAATGGTAATTTGGATGAGCCAATGAATCAATTACCAATTTTGCTATCAACCTTGAATGTGGGAGTCCCTTTCATAGTTTTGTAACACTTATTGTATCCAACCAAGTTATCGGACTAACATGACTAATAACTTTGAGTCCTTTGAGCTAGTAAGAAGTCAAGAATGGGCATTTGTGGCTATATTCCATACCTTATTTTTGCTAGATCTCATAGTCAAACCCAAGGAGTTTAGTAAGCCACTTTTATTAGGCAAGAGTAGTCACCCTCTATTCCAACAAGTGCTTGAGTCTGTTATGGTCCATACGTACAATGAAATGGTTCCCTAGTAAATATAACCTCCATTTCTATACAACTATCACAAATACTAACAACTCCTTCTCATAGGTGGAGAGGCCTAAATGTTTTAGTGTTAGGGCTTAACTAAGTTTGGTTATCGACCTTCCTTCTTGCATCAACACTACTCTTATGCCCCCATAACATGCATTCGTCTCTAACATAAATAGTTTCTTGAAATCAGGCATTGCGAATATAGGTGCAGCACTTATTGCATGCTTAAGCTTGTTGAAGGCTTGAAATGCTTCCTTTGACCATTAGAAGTTATCTATTTTAAGCATATGTGTCAAATGTCGGCTCACCAATCCATAATCCTTTACAAACCTTTGATAGTAATCCATGAGTCTTAAAAATCCTCTTAATCTCTTAACCAAGGCTGGTCAAGGCCTTGCCAACATGTCTTTTTTCTTCTTAGGGTGCACCTTAATGCCTCCACCTAAAATGATGTGCCCCAAGTAATCAATTCACCCTTTAGCAAAGACATACTTACTCCTTTTAGCATAGAGCTTGTGGTCTCTCATAAGCTATAGAACAACCCATAAATGTTGTACATGACTCTCTCATGTCAAGTTATAAACAAGGATATCATCAAAAAAGATAAGCACAAACTTCCTTAAGTGCGACCAAAAGATGTGATTCATTAGACCTTGAAGAGTGGTTGGGGCATTGGTTAATTCAAACGGCATAACAAGGAGCTCATAATGGCCTTGGTGCATCTTAAAGGTTGTTTTTGGAATGTCTAGTAAAAACACTTGCAGTTGGTGGTATCCTAATCTTGAATCTAGCTTGGAGAACTTGGTTACTCCGTGAAGCTCATCCATTATTGATATCAAAATTTTTGCTTAATTATAAGCTTATTCAAAGCACAATAATCCATATAGAGTTTTCAACTCCTATCATGTTTCTTAACCAATAACACCAGAGATGCAAATGGACTAAAGTTGTTGCAAATGACCCTAGAAGTTAACATTTCATCTACCATCTTCTTAATTTTGGCATTTTGCACATATGGATAACAACAAAGTCTAATATTAACTAGTTCACTTCCCACTCATAATGGGATATGGAGGTCAAACTCTAGGCTAGGGAGAAGATGGGTAAAGGTTTCAAACACATCCTCAAATTGCTCCATCATTCTCTCTAAACCAGTTGGTATTGCCTCCTTTTGGCCCATATCTTTAACCTTGAGCTAGCCTGCCACACAATGTGGATGCTCTAACACCCATCGACAAAAATTAGGTCCATTAATAGCCACCAATGATACCCCTTTACTCCATGAACCCAATAGTACTACTGGCTTCCTTTCCATTTGTATGGTCAGGGTATTCTTTTTTGGAAAAAAAAAAAGTTTTGTTGTGACAAATTTTGGTTACATATAATATATAAATGGTTTTCATATGCTCATGTGCTAAATTGAACAACAAGGAAATAAAAGGTGTACAAATTATAATATCAATAGATAATATTATAAAGTAGTTGGGTTCCTACATTTTAATGTATTAAAGTCGTACTTTTGCATTAAAAGGGAAATATTTTCTCAGCATAAAAAATAATATTATATTCTTGAATTACATATAAAAAAGAATATGATGCTTCCGATTATTTTATTGCAAGAAATCTATGCTAAGAAGGTTCAATTTACTTTATAGAGCTTATGTATATACAAGCTCAAATCAAGAAGCTTAAGATGAAGGAATGACAAATCTGGTCCGAGAAGCTTAAGCCTAAATGAGTTAGCCTGTATGTGACTAAGGCTAAACCAAGAGGTTAAGCCCACATGGAGGAAGATTGATTATTGAGCCCGTGATTAGATCTAACCTGAAGCTAAGTCCATCACCACAAGCCTGCATGGAGGAAGATTGATTATTAAGCCCGTGATTAAAATATACCTAAAGCCAAGTCCATCACCACACTAACTAAAATGGTGTCATGCAAAACAAAGCCATACCTCTTAAGTGGTCTCAAGTAATTAGAAGCTAGGGCTTCTATTTGACGATAACAACACCATCATCTCTTTGCAGCCAAGATGTTGCTTTTTTAACAGGAAGAAAAAAGATGCGAGTGTCAGAATGAGTGATTGTGATGTTTAGAAGTTTGAATCAAGGCCTCAATTATTAATTGATGAGTAATTTCAGTTTCTTAGCGGGAAAAAGCTTCTTGTTTATGTTAGGTTCGCCAGAGAACTTAAATCAAGTTTATCTTGTTTGAATCTTCTATAAAAGCTGGTTTTCAACAATGCAAAAAAAGGTTCTTGCATAAGTTTTACTGAGACATCTTAAAAGCATAAAGATTTACTCACACTTGCTATCTTGTGATTCTAAGAAGCTATTCAGTGATACTACTCTTAAGATCATATTCTTCTTGATTATACTTGTATATGATCTTGTTTATTATGTTAATGAATTATAATCTTATATTTCCCATAAACCTGATTGTAAATCCAAAACCCTAACTCTCTATAATTTGGGGGTTTCATGATTAGAACTTTGATTGAAACTATATATGCTTAGAAAGCTCTCTAATTAGCAATATCCCTTACTTATATTACATATCATCTGGGGATTGCTTTGTAATAAGGTTGGAAGAACCTTAATTGTAACCACATTGTACTGGAATCTCTTTTAGGAGAGATTGGAAAGGTTAGGAGAACATTTTCTCCTAATTAATAAGTAAAGCAAAATGCAATCGGTTGTGTTGGAGGAAAAAAAGGTGGAAGAAGGTGGAAGTAGGTGAAAAGGGCTGAACCATCATAGAAAAATTGTTATCTCTCTTTGCTGTCCATGATTGCTTTAAACTTGATTTTATGCTTATCTCTCAGACTTGTTTGATTTGGTTGTGTAAGATTTAAATACCTTATTGTAGATATATATTGCTAGAAAACCAATTCAACCCCCCCCCCCCCCCCCCCAACCTTTTTGGTTGGCCATTATACGTTACATTTTTCACAACATCCATGTTAATGAGGTTTATTTGGTAAAATTCTACATGCAAGTGTACATGTCGAATAAGTAATATAATGATAAGTATGAGTATCACCCCATAGATACTGGTGATTACTAAATTAACTAATTACTAAAAGTGAACAACCTCTAAAATTTATCTAGCCAACTAAAATGATAAAACATTGATTAAACAAATAAATTTAACCTAAACTTTTAAATTTAACCTAAACTTGATTAATGAAACATGTTAAAGTATCCGATTTCACCTAATTACTATGTAAGAATGTCAATCATTTATGCTTGCAAGATTGATTTTATTCATGTGATGGTGGAATTTCCTAATTTATTCATTATCCAATGTCTAGGTATAACAAACCTACTTAGCTTATTAACTCATTATATTTCTACCCATGAATTAAATGAACTAAGTGCATTAAGATTTATTAATATTTCATTTTACACCTAAAGCCATACAAATCATATGGTATATAACTATCCATATTAACCTATGGTTGCACATTACATGAAGTAACTACATGTTATCTCATGTCAGTCTCAAACATGCAAATCAAATCATTTAAGTGGTAATTGGTCACTTAAAAGCATTAAACTCCATAATAGACAACTTCATACACATAAAATGTCTCACAAAACATCATAAACATACAACTCATACCATTGCAATTAAGTTAAATCATAGCTCTAACACAATAAACTAAAACATAATATATACAAATGCAAGAACAATGCAGAAAATTACATAAAATGTCTCAAATTACATAAACCATCTCAAATTGAAAAAAACAACTAAGTTATCACCAAATTGTCTTCCTTTTCAAGCCAGTTTTGCACAATTTCTACACATCAGAGGAGAAGGAAGGAGCTATCTAGAATGAGGGAAGAAAATGAGCCAAAACACGTCATCACACACAATCGTCATGCGCCACCGCCACTCTTCACAAAAAATGCCAGAAATTGTAGATCACAGTCCCTGGAATGCCAATATACCGAGAAATTTCTTGAAAATGTAGCAAAAATGCACAAATTTGGTGGAGAAAGCTCTGACAGCATTTCCCATTCTTCACCGAAAATTGCCATGAAACTACACATAGCTGCTGCAAATCAATTGGAAACTGTAACTAATTGCTAGGTTTGCTCCCTCCTTGCCAGAAAATGCCCAAAAACCACTAGAAATTGTAGTGGGTTGTTGGAAACTCTCAGTAAATAGTAGCAACATTCTCCTTCGCTGGAAAAGAACACAAGAATGGTTGGCTTTCACCCAACCACTGCGCATTCTTAGAGTCCCATGTTATTATGCATGGCCTCTAATTTTCCGACAAGGGAGAAGCCACACACGCCCCTCTATTTGCTGCCTGACCAAAACCCAAAAGGTTCCTTGTTCGGTCTAGTCTTCCTTCATAATAATTGCCTTTCTCACTTTTTTACTCTTTTCACATTTTTTCTTTTTTCCTTCTCACATGAGTTTCCCTACATATGTGACTCTTTTCTTCTACTTTTTCTCTCTATTTTGCTTAATTTTCTTCTTTTTAGGTTTGGTACCTAAAACAACACAAGTTACATAATGTATAAAAACATGCAACTATACTTTAATAATTTATACATTAGATAATGCTTAAAATAATCATAATAACCCTATATAAAATAAAGTTATCAATAGGGTTGATTCTTTCGACCCATTGCATGCCAAACAACACTTCACACCCTTCTAGTGGTAACAACCGAACCTCCATAGTAAAGTGTTGGCCCTAAATCCTCTAACAAAAGTGACTACACTTCAAAATACCTTATTATTGATGATTGCCTACTATCTTAACCTTGAAGGATTTAATTTCTTCCAACTAACAGTCTAATTTGTGGGCTAAATCAGCATCGATAAAGTTATGCGTGGCTCTTGTATCTAACAACATGTTAATTCTAGTCTTGCCAGAAAGCACTACTAACCTAAATAAGCCTGTGGAAGAACCCCACGACATCGCATGGAAGGAAAGAACATTCTCTCCTTCCATCTCCTCATGGACCTCCTAGACTTTTATACTAAAGCCAATTAATTGTCTGTCTACTCAACATGTTCCTCCTCTTCTATCATCTTCTATCATCAAAATCCTTTTTTTTTTTTTAAACATGACCCCTCACCCACATCTCATCATAATAGTAGTACAATATTTGCTCTTTCCAAGCTTTCATTTGGGAGTCAATCATATGCTTTGTGGAAAAGTACATACTCTCACTGGGTTTGGAGGCTTTTACCTCCTAAGATTGATACCCAATAGGCATTAGTATTGTAGCGACCTAAAGATAGTTAACCCCTGTCTATGCGGTTACTATCCCTTTACTATTAGGAGACATAAGCTCCTCTTGCATCAGTGCTTATTTAAATACATCCTTTAAAAATCATAAAGTCATGACAACATCACTAGAGCTCTCACATCATTTTTTAACCCTAATAAGAAGGCCCTCAAGAACCCTGAATCTATCTAACCAGGGTTCTAAGCTAAGCCCTAATACCTTAGTGAAATTCTTGGACATATGCTAGTACCGTGGAAGTTTGTCTAAGGGGATGAAATTTTCCTAAAACACCCCCCACCTCTTCTAAAGTAAACTTATCACACACATCCACCTTGAACTGATTCCAACTAACCCTTCCTTTGTCCCATAAATAATTCCCCACCCATTTTACAACCTCATCCTTAAAATAAATGATAGCATATTTCACCTTCTCATACTCATCCTTGGAGTTAAAACAAAAGTAAAATTCACAACTAGTGATCCATTCTCTAGGTTTGGCACCCTTAAATTTTGGAAAATGAAGGCAAGGTTGGGATCCAAAAGTACCTAGATTAGCTCAATTGTTGGTGTCCCCATCACCATTTGGCCCAACGTTGTTGACCTCAATGTTTCTCTCGTGTTATCCCCTAATAGGCCCGAAAAACTCACCTAAATTGATTGGAGCCCATCCCCAACCAAATGATGGGGCTTGCTAATTGGGATGCCAACTTGGTGGAAGGCTTGGCAACCCTTAGCCCTAAGTGATGGGTAGGCTATGTTGGCCCTAATTGAAGGGTGGGGCTTAAGGAACTAGCGGACCCTGTTGCCCAATGCCCCAAGGTGGGGGGTGGGGCAGGGTGAGGGGTGTCCCTTGCTGCACTTAGCCTATAGTTGGGTCAAGCCTAAACACATTGGGCAACCATAGTAGAAAAGGCCTTTAAGTGATTCTCTCATAGTGTAGGGGAGGCAGTCTAGACCTAGGACCCAACCTAGCAAAATTTAGCTCCAAAGAGTGTGGATAAATAGTGGGAGGTAGTGGGTCACCTTTAGGGGTGCCAATGAAAGCCCAGGCACGAAGAAACCCACAGAAGAGGATGGGTTGTAGTGAGTCATGGGTCTTGACCCAAAGTTAGTAGGTACCGATGCTAGTGAAGGGGCTACAAATGGCAAATCACCCTCAGGTGGGTTGGGGGGGTGGTGGTTAAGGGTGGGGAGGCATAATGGGTGACAACCTCCAAGGACATAACTGGGTTAGCACCATATCAGGGCAACCCAAAAGTGCCAGAGGATAGGGTGGCCGCTAGTGGGGCATAGGGTGACGTCTCGACATAATCAAGGTCTTCGATGGTGGTGTAGGGGTTAGGTTCGTCTAGAATGTGCCAACTATGCACGACAATGGTGGCTAGCAGTAGGCCAGTGCACCCATGATTGGTTGGTCTTATAGTTTGTTAGGTTTTAGAATGGGAGCCCCACTAGTCGAAGGCTAGTCTAGGTTGGTGCCAAGAACGAGCTTCTACAACAGTGTGAGCATTGCGTACTAGGTAGCAAAGAAGTGGTTAAATCGGTCCTCCAAGTGTTGCAAGCGGGAGGCATTGTGTGCAAGAGTTTTAACTAAGCTTTGGTTCACTAGATCAGTGGTTCTAGATACCATTGTTAAGACAAGGATCCCATAGATACTAATAACACTTCAGATTTGAGGAAATTTTGGTAGAGCTTCCCTATTTATAAATGATTTCCTTGATTACAAAAGGAATTCAAAGCTACAACAACAATGCTAGAAAAAGAAAAACACTAACACAACAGGTTTTCCTAACTACAAATTACAATATGAAGGCTACTTTATTGCAAAGGACACTAAGTAACGTTACACTAGAAAGAAGAAAGTGAGCAGCAATTTTTTCAATAATCCCTTCCTATCTCTTCTGATGCAGTAATGACTATGCCAGCCCAATCTTGATGTGGATGCACTTAAGGCACAATATTACAAGTTCCAACATCAAAGAATTGAGAATCCACAATGTAACCCAATGGGTCCAAGAAGGCCAAGGTTGAAGGGCAGCTCAAGAATATTCCATAGCATCTCTAATATCTTTAATATGAGGGGTTTCCTAAATAGTTGTTGAGTCTTAATTTCTTAGATTTTCTTTATTGTTTGAGAATATTTCCTTTTGTTTGGTTTTTCTTAATTGTTTGGGTTCCTAATTTATCTAGGTTTCCATACTTGTCAAATCTGTGATTTGTTTAGGATTCCCTTATTTGTCAGAATCTAGATTTGTTAAGACTTCCATAATTTTTGGGATTCTTAATTTGTCAAGATCCTTCTAGAACTAGGTTTTAAGGATTCCTGATTTATCAGGATCCTTCTAGAATAAGGTTTAGCTGCCTATTTAAAGGGAGCATTGTTTCAATTGTAAGGAGACTTGTTTTCCAGAGCATAGAAACCCCTAAGTTGTGTGATCAACTTTTGTATCATTTATCCAATTCTTGCCAGGGATTGGTGGTGGAGCACCTCCTTGACTGATAGCATAACCTTTACGTCTTGGAGCTTATTGGCATCTATTTTTTGTATTTTCGTTTTTATCCCTTTCTCCTTACCTAAACACTTACTTTTCTCACAATAAATCCTAAAACACAAAAAAAAAAAAATGATTTTTACATATCTTTTTATCCCGAGCTCACTCAAGCCCACCATAAGATTTGCATCATCTTCTTCCTCATTTTTCTTCCCTTTCTCGGTTGCCTCCTGCCCATTTTGTCCTTTTGTAGCTTCTCTGTTTTTCCCTTCAAAAGCCACATGCCATCTTCTTAGATCCAATCCTAACATTTTTACACCCCTTGTTGTTGCCAAAAGGGACGAATTCTAGCCAAGAACAACCTTTGTCATCATCAAACAAAGGTGATGTGATTCCATCCTCACCTTAGGTGGACAAAAAGGCCAATGTCGAGCTATAGTAAGGCAAGGATTTCAAGTAGCCCATAGGTGACCCATGATTACTACTGCCCACTACCACCGTCCATGGCTATTATGTACTAAATAGGCTATATGGTTATGTTGCCATCAAGGACCTCAAAGGGGATGAGCCACCACTCTGAGGCAATCAACTATTAAAAACCCAAAAGGAACATGATAGATTAGGTTGCAAATGAAACCTTAACCCGAGTGGCTACAGGCTTAACCAACACTCAGACTTAGCATTTCACAGCTCGAGGCCATCACACGAAGGCACTGAAGGCTAAGAAATAGGCCATTGTGATCAGAGGCTAGACATTGACCTCTCAAGTCACAAACAAAACCCAAACCTGAGCAGTTATGGGATTATACCATGCTTGAATCCAGTGTTTCATAGCCAAGGGTTGCCACACAATGGTATTGGAGGCTAAGAGCCAAGCCACCATGATTAGCAAACATAGTTACCACCACCCTCACCCAACAAGCCTCCCCACCCTCTAGCCAACACATCGATGTAGGTTGGGGCCCAATTTTTAGCAAGTCATGGGTGACCTATTGTTACTCTCACCCATTACCAAAAATTATGTTTATATAAAATTCATCTAATGCCAACAAAAATTGTGGAATAGTTGTAGTATAAATAAATAATTAATGATTATTCTCTAAGATACACTATTTTCACATTTCAAAATTGCTTTACACCAAATATTTGTTTATGAAAATATTTCCAAAAATGTTTTATTAAATGTTTGACTTAGAAAGAATTCAAAATATAAGGAAGTCCACATGAAAATTTAAGGTGATTTTTCAAATTCAAATTGAGTAGCAAAACATTGGTTGCATTCTAGCTCTTGCATATCTAAATTAAGTCAAGAAAAGAAAGGCTTTTGATTCTTTATCTATCAAGTTTGCATGATTGGTGGAATTATTGTTGTTAATTCTCTTATTATTGTTATTGTTTAAATTCGGACTCTCTTAAATATGTGCACAAAATATGATAGAATGAGAAATGGAAGTGTAACTGGCCAAACATGTGCTTCAAGCCCAAAAATGTAGAAAACTTGTGCTTCAAGCCCACTACTTGATTGAACGTGTGTTTCATCTTGATGAGGTAAAAAGAAAGGGAAAGGAAACCTAGGGTTGCAAAAATCATGTTTTTAGTTGTTGTTGCTACCTCTTTCTCTCTTGGTTCAACAATTGCTTGATCTTCCCTCGTTCAAATTTTACTAAAATGGCAAGATTCTTGAAAGCAAATCAAGAGATTTTGATGACACAACCGTAAGATTTTGATTGTCCTAACTTGTTTGACCTATTTGGATGACAACTGTAAGATTTTGATTGTCCTAATTTGTTTTACCTATAAGTCTATATATTGCAGTTTAGGGTCTAATTGTAAAACACGGTTTTGAGAAATATATGGAGCATATTCTCTTGAGAAAATCTTGTGATATAGCCCTCATTGCAGCCGCACAATTTACTAGGTAATATCTTAAGTTGTTATGTTTTTCATGTGAGATTTAACATGTCCCCTCACCCAAAACATAGAATAACAATTCCCACACGAATTTTAGTCCATGAATGAAGAGATGGAAGATTAAACTTAGATTCTTAATGAAGTCTTTAAGAATGTGGAACAATTTTTGGATCATTTATTTAGCACAACCCCCCATCACAAAAATTTAACCTAAACCATCTTATAATACTACTTTTTGCATAGATTATAGCGTTACCCATATCTATAAGGGCAATAAGAGAGAACTTGAGCTCTAATGCTATGTTAGATTTTATTAAAAGAAAAAATGCCCCACATCCAACTTAAGACATTAAGTAGAGGAACTCATCTTTTTATAAATTACTTTTTACGTTTTTATGTTTCCCATTAGGATTTAATATTGATGAGAGATTTGTTATCCAACTCAAAAGTCAATTCAAGCATTAGTAGAACTCATTATCATATAAAAAAGAATTTTAATATATTCTTTAGTAATGTAGGACTGATTGTCTACATCCTTACACACCTCCCTGTCATGATGGTTAAATTATCTTACTATCATGGTACTACATTACGTGGGTAATGCATAGATTCAAATTAATGAAAGCCCATAGGAATGCTAAGAAAGATTATGGCTTTAATACTATATTAAAAGGGTTATTATCTAACCCAAAAGTCAAGTCAAGAGTTAATAAAATTTATTATCATATAAGTAAGAATCTCAATATATTCTTTAATAATGTGAAACTCATTATCCACAATTAAGAGACTTAAGCAAAAAACTTACTTAAGATGAAAAGGTCCTTTTTTCATTTAAATTTCATTATAGAAATTTTATCTTTTGGTATAAGACTTTTGTTATATACACACTCCCTTACACATGAGCATTGTAAGCTTAAAGTTGTATAGGATGGAGCAAATTGAACCTAAGCTCTAACATCAAGTTAAAATGCTTACAGACCCAATTCAAACGTTATTTCAAAGGTCGAAGGATCTTTTTTTATTTAAATTTTACAGTAGAAATTTTATTTTCTTATGTGAGATTTTTACTATGCATACACTTACATCTTAATAGTTTTTTACAATCAACACCTATGATAGCTTTTCACTTCTACTTTGCTTCGACCTACAACTAGCATGCTCATGTTGTTGTCCTCATAATTTAGAGCCCGATGAAGAATGAAGCATTATTTGCATCATTAAAGTATAAAAAAATTAGAAGTCGTCATGGTCAGGCAAGGCTACAGCCATTTATTACCCTTGAAGCTGCTCATTTAGTTATTGCACCATACGTAGTCTTCTTCATTCTTTTTTTTTTTTTTTTTTTCTCAATCCTTGTTGCATGGGGAATTTTCCATTACAGAAGATTTAACCCTTTTAAGCTTCTGGCTGATGTTAAATTTATAAAATAAAAATTTTAAAAATTTAAAAAAAGTGCAACACCACATCAAGACTAGTTCGACAATTGTAGCAGAGAAATGGCGAATATATGTAGAGTTTTAGCTTTTGATACAATATGAATTTGAGAAATCTTTTATACAAAATCTATAATAGAAGTGTTATTTGATATATGTTGCGTAGTAAATTTTTGGATATATAATAGTGTTTTTGAGAAGTAGAAATGCTCAAGAAATATTAAAAATATGGTTTGAGTTAAATGTATGATTACGCAATCGGCATGCTTAGAACTCAGTTGGCAACGAACGTCCCTTGGGATCAAGAGATTCTAAAGTAGACACCTCAACTCCCCACATCCCCACTTGCCTAACTAAAAAGAAAAAAATTATGATTACAATTTATCACTTCTATTAAGATTGAATGAGAAAGGCAATGATCATCAGGTTGAGGGTTTATTTGCAAAGGGGCGTTCGGAAAATCCTTGTAATTCTAAAGACCAATACACTGATAGGGCCGAAGGGAAAGGTAAAGGGAAATACAAGAAAAAAGTTTAGTATCTATTGCCACAAATATGGGCAAACCACATTACTTGTTTGTTGGCAGACGAATAAGAATTCTGGATTTAAGGAGTTTGTTTCATTAAAGAGAAAAAAGATTTATTGTTTTCATTCGAATTTTGTTCTCAACTGATCTTGTGTATTTTTTTTTTAAACGCACTTTGTACTTTGTTATTTTATTATTATTATTACTATATTTAAAACAATTTGTGTTAAAAAATTGTCTTTTGTGGTTAAAAATAGAGAAAGGGAAAGAGGCTTTTCCAAGGACATCACCAAATAAAACCATGGTATTGTGTAATGCCAAAGTGAACAATATGGTTATGTTAGTGAACTATACCAGCAAAATGCCTATTCCATCACCACATAAAGACCAGGCAAAAATATTTCTAATTTTGTTTGATAATTAGTTGGTTAAGCAGATCCAATTATACACCATCCATCCAACGATTCTCATAGACTTATGAATTCGAGTATTTTGCCTAACTTGTCTTCTCCGAGTGTAATGACGCCGTCTCACTATTTGCAGCAGACTACAGCAGCGCCAAGTACTCAGTTATGGCTTCACCTTCCTTTGCAACTTCTATGTCATAGTCGGTTAAGGCATCGCCTTGGGCTAGTTCTCCTGCAAGTTCATCTTCCATCTCTTCATCCCGCTCTTCTACTTGCCTGGCGGTTGAGGGTCCTTCAGAAGCATCGGGAGCATCGGCAAGTATTGGAATGGAAGAATCGGTAGTGGTATTAGCAGAAATCCCAATGTTTGGTTCGGATTCTGTACTTGAGGGGTTAGATTCAGGTTGTGAGAGAAGTTGATTCATTGCTTGCTCCACTGAGCCACAAGCCTCCAAAGCAGCAACCACTGCACCCGAGTAAATAGAAAGATCAAACTCTTACTTGGGGTTGACAAGTATTTAGCTCAGCTGAAAGTAAATGTTGTCTAAGACCTCTTAGTTTTCAGGTTTGATAGTTGGATGTGTGAGTTTAGGTGCATAAAAAAGAAAAGAAAAAAAAAAAAAGAAGAAAAAAAAAAGACGCCTAATTGTGAAAATAGATTGGCTACCCATCGATCCTGTGGGAATGCTTTGAGACACAAGCAAAAGAAACTAAGCTTTTTCAATGCTAGTCGATATTTACGTTATTATCTTGTATGGTAACTTAGAAGTAACAGGCCTTCACTGAAAGCAGGTTAAAATAAATGACAAAGTAAACATCTTGAACTGTTACCTCTTGATCTGTTGAAGCCCATACGTACAAGCTGTTCAATTGCAGCTTCTGATGCTTTTCGCTGTCTTTTCCTTTTCTTTGATTCAACATCAACCTTTGTGCAAAGAAGGTTGGTATTGGTAGAAGCGTGAATTGAATTTAAAACCAAAAGGTTTCATGGAAAATGCGAGGTTACCTGAATGGCAGAATTAGCTTCTGGATTTGTCAAATCATCCAACGCCTTCTGGAAATCATTCTCATTTCTTCGAAGGGCTTCGGCAGCAAGCTCCTTCTCAAACCTGTTAATTTGAGTAATTCTTGGCTGAATTAAGAGTGGTCATGCAATGTACATTTTATGCTCATGGACAGAAGCCATCACAATGAAGCTTCAGTTCAATATTAAAAGTTCCACCAGGATCAACGACAACTGCAGTCTACCTAAATCTAATACTTTCTAAAGATAAAAAATCAGATATGAAAAGAAAGTCATAAAACTAACTAGATTCAAATTCCCAAACAGTAACCATATCAATCATATAGGTTGGCACGCTTACCCTACAGAAACCAATTCATTCAGTATCTTAAGATCCACGGCTTTCTTTGAGGGTGTCATCCCATACCTTTTTTGCTCCCTGCAAAGTTTTGAGCCAATCAACACTACTCACATGAAAATTACTAAAACAGGTAAGTATAAATTTTATCACGTCACACCCACAAGATTTCAGTTCTTCGCCTAATATCGTCTTCTCGTTTCTGCACTCTCTTTGCCTTCTCCTCAACAAGAAAATCAATAGCATTCCGAACATCATGATTGCTCATTCGTAGTGCCCTCTTTGCATCACGTTGTTTAAAGCCCATGCTCATTACAAGTGATAAGGCCTCATCTGGTACCTGTAGCTGAAATCAACAACAGAACATAGGAATCGAGATGGGAGAAACATATAAAGAAGGTAGATCATAAGGTTTCTAAGTGGAAACGTGAAGAGATTAGTTTTAAGGGGGAGAAGGGGAAGTTAAAAAATGAATAGCTTGGGAAAGTAACCAAAAAGTAACGACAATAACTATAAATATAATAGTTGACGTAATGTGCAAATGAAAGTCCAGTTTTCAATATGACTTATTTCAAAACCGTTAGTGAAATCTAAGAGACCATAACAATCCGGGGGAGCACAGTAAAAGTGTTCTGCACTGCACATGTTTGGTGTGACCACTTTCTCTTCAGCATCTGTTTTAGCCTCTTGTTTTGAATGTCAAAACCCTCGGAACATGTTAGTTCTTCAACTAACCTGGAAATACTTCGATTGCGCCGAGGTCAATGATTTCCTTGATTTATCAAATTGACCACAGTGATATGCAACTACTCCTTCCAGCAGTTCAAGTCTTAAATGTCTATAAACAGTTATTCGAAATAAATTAGCTCCACAGATTACATCTTAAAATATTCCTATGAACATACAGAAGAAAAAACATATAGATGAATACCCACATGGCAAGCTCTGGATGAAGACCTCCTTGGAGGATTCTGACACGGGAGGAGTCCTTCCCATGAGCACGTTCAATTCCCTCTCTAGCCTTTTCCAAGCGTTCTCCAGCCACCAAGAGCCAACTAATGTCTCTAAGCATGAAATAGCACCACACCATGTCTATTTGCAGTATTGGGACATTGTCAATCATCTGAAAGGAAACCAGACATCAAGAAAAAGCAGACAGCAAAAAGTAACGACAAAGAAACTGAAATGTTATTCACAGTTGTGAAGTTTTGACAATGAAACCACTACAGTTACATTTTTACCGAATGTGCATCAGAATTCTCCATGCCAAGTTTTACTAAGGTAGTTTTACATTTTTTTCACCAATTCCCAGAAGTTGGGTTTCTTTAAGGTCATCTGTAATTAAATTCTAGAAGCAACTTTGTCTCATGGTTGCAAGCACCAGAATGCTCACACCACGAGCAGCCAGCCAAACGGTATCCATTAAAAGGAAGTAACTCGGAGCTAATTTCAGCTATTTCAATGAAATGAAAAAAGAAACCCGCTGTGGAACGAAATGGCACTCAAGGTCGCTTAGCAATTATATAAATGGACCTCATATTTGTAGAAGAAAGAACGGCTTACTCACCTCAATGACCATAGGATTGCAAAGAGAGAAGGCCTCCTACAAGAAAGAGATGAAGCAAACCGGAATTAATCTGAGGCAAATATTTAACTGGATATTATGAGAACCAAATTCCCATGCTAACAGAGAAACAAAAAAGGGGGAGTTGTACTGATTAGGATAGTTTACAAGATACTACGTGATTACTGAAAGTGCAATTGACTGATTAGGGAAAAGACTTAGTTCAACTTTTAGAGAGCTTTAAACACATAATCTGGAGTAGTCAAAACTTGCATCAACTTGACTATCTTTCAGGTTTTTTTTTCTGTTTATACTTCTAATTCCTTCCCCCCCCCCCCCCCCCCCAACCCAAAAACAACATTGGAAGGGCATACTAGGTGGACATTAACGCAATCAGTGTCTGAAATAAAGAATGAGAACAAACTAATTAGATCGGTATGGTTATCCCTTACAAGATTCTGCGATATTAAAATATCTATTTCACAACTAGTTTCAATGCATTAAGTATTTACAAAATTTCAACTGCCACTAACCTCTCCCATTGTGAGCACTTCTAATGCATCTTTATAGCTCTCCCTCCTAATTAGATGTTTTCCATTCGCATGAAGCATCAGGCCCATCATTACGGCTCTGTATTGTAAAAGTTCAGATCTTCATTTTTTGAGCATGGGATGGTGAATACATAGATCTCTCAACAAAAGAATTCCTTGCTAACATCTAAGCACACTTTCAAAAAGTATAGGCCAACATTCAATAATTTATCATACCTCTGATCAGTTTCAGATCCCAGTCGAACTATCTTTCCACTTTGATCTTCAACTTCTATATTGAAGTCTTCAACTGGTAATGAACCATCTGCATGCCTTTTGGCCATTGCCGCAGCAGCCGCCCTTTTGTGACAGAGATACAAACAAGTTAGAAGAAAATTCACAAGCAAAGCATTACAATGAAAGACAAAAGGTTCCCCTTCCTTGGTCATCAACATTATCAACCAGGTAAAATCAAGACTATACGAGCACACAAAAATAACAGCTAAAGGATAAGATGTATCAAGTGGCAGATTATGCAGGACATTCTAGCAGATGAGAAGCTATCCTATTGAGAGGAGAAAGCAACTAAGAAAGATGATTGGACAAACAACAATGCCCTAGATTGTTGATACTTTACTTCTAGGCTAAAAAAGATATTTCACAGTATGCCCGACATAGCTTGCTTAGCATTTCGTCATCCTTTGTACTATATATTTCACTTCCTAGTCCTAAAAATCTAGCAAGGATAAATAAACTTTCCTCCATGGAGAGTAAATGTGATACCTAGGAGGTTTAGAATGGTTTCAAGGAAGGAAAAAGAGATAAAAAGTTTCAATACCCCCATTTGTCTTATTTTTGGTCCTTCGTGATACAAAAACAATTCTTTTGAAACTATACAAATTTTGTTTCCTCAATTTAGATATCATGATAGAGAAACGTTTAGTGCTGTGGTCATTAAGTGAAATGACACAGTAGAAAGAATTTGTAAAACACAAACAACCAACTCTGATCCATGGGTCGCCCACCCTAAATCAGGAAGAAGAGAAGGAGATAAAAGAGTACAAAAACAATTCTTTTGAAAAACCCAGAGGGTTTTATGGAACAAAGGCAAGAATAATCAACAGAATATTAGTACCCTCTTTACAACTTTATGTCAATCTCAAGGGTGCTTAACAAGCAATAAATTAACAAAATAGAAGTGTCTAATATGCCATAGCAACTCATAAGAAACTACAGAACATTTTATTGTGATACCCAGTTGCTTGGTATTAATTTTTTGACTTTTCTTCGAAAGCATGTATGACCAACCAAACACCCCCCTGACCTCAACCTCCTGGCCCCCCATTTGCCCCTCGCATGCACATGCTTTGAAGACAATATATGAAAAATATCTTTTCCACAGACTCTACTGAACATAATGAAAAATATATGAAATAAAAAAGAAAAAGAATCTCCAAGTTCACTGAAAGTTCAATGAGTTCACGGAGAAATTATGATACGTTGGGAACAAGCATAGTAAAGTACGAAAGAGTAACTCAGTTTCACTCAATCACTTCAAGCTTTTTAGCTCCCAAGCAACAGAGTCATCCAAAAACCATTCATTGAGCAAAGCTAACAACCACTAAGAACAGAAAAATATATGAAATAAAAGAGAAAAAGAATCTCCAAGTTCAATGAAAGTTCAATGAGTTCACGGAGAAATTATGATACGTTGGGAACAAGCATAATAAAGTACGAAAGAGTAACTCAGTTTTACTCAATCACTTCAAGCTTTTTAGCTCCCAAGCCACAGAGTCATCCAAAAACCATTCATCGAGCAAAGCTAACAACCACTAAGAACAGAAAAACAGATCATAGGAGAAACTTCTCTACCAGTATAAACCACACAAGCTAGATAGAACCCCGAATTTAAAATTTAATTCCCAAGTAGATTTTAAATGTGAGACATTGATTATCAAAATAGCGAATCACAGAGAAAGCCATGAATAAGCACCTATAAAAGAACAGTTGATAAATAGTTTCTCTTTCTCATCAAAGGCAATACTAGAACATATTGTCGTAAAAGCAAAAGCATAACTTTTTTTTTTTCCATCAAAGTAAAAAACCCACGATCAGAAACGCAATCTAAATGGATGCGAAGACTCAACACTACACGTTGCATATGAACAAAAGCCAACCTTTCATCGGAATTAACAAGCCCCTGATGCAAGGGCCAAAAAATTCCTTTTCGGCAAGTATGAAATTTAAAAAATAAAAAATCTGAAAGAGTCCATGGATAAACATAGACTTCAATGTCTTACTTGACTCGGTTGAGTCTCCGAGAGCGTTCCTCCTCCGCCATCAATTCTCCCTCCAAGGACTTGCCCTCCTCAGCGTAGCCCCGACTAGCAAGAATCTTAGCGTTGTTCTTGACGCCCAATTGTGCGAGCTTCTCAGTCCCATCGCCATCTTTCAAGACCTTGCCGGCGCATATCAAATTGATCGACTGAGGCCCGCAGTTCGATCGCTTTGCTATCTCTTCTCTGAGCATGGGTACGGTCCATTCGTCCAATTCCACCTCTAGCACGCCTACCCATGTACCTGCTATCTTCAGCTTCGACATTGAGAAAGAGATGGAGACGGTTCAAACTCTTCAGAAAGAAAAAACCGAGGGACAAATGGGGTTTCTGTGGTCTTTATATAGTAGGTTGAGAGGAAAAGCTACTAGGAGGTTAGCTTGGCGACTAAGTCACTTAGTTGGGTTGGAAGCTACGACGACTTTGCTTTACAGGTCATCCGTGTCATTACGCACCAGTTAGCGCCAAGAAGATGACTAAATCCTTTGGTTCCTTTCCTCGGCTTAGTATGTATATTTACATAATAATCTGAACTTTCTTATATGGACAATTATTTCGGTTTGTTTTAGGTTAAAATATATATTTAAATTTTTGGCCAAAACGCACGAAATTTCAAACAATATTTACTTTTAATTGAGCTAAGCACTTATTAATTATGTTAGAATATATTATGAAACAAAAAATAATATAAAAATAATATTCAAGTTTTCCATTCCCATTAAACAAAACGTTTTTCAAATATTTTACCATGATTTTAACATTTGAATTTCCTCTTTTTTTTAACTAACATTAAAACCTCAAGAAACATTTTTTTTTTCTCAAGTATTCTATTAAATGTTTTTCAAGCATATTTGATTTCATCGTAAAATCCGCCCCAAACATAATATGATGAATGAATTATTTTTATGTTGTATAGCTTATCAAGGAGTTTCTGAGTACAAAAAGAAGAGACAAATGACTCTTAACCATTTCATTTGCCCACTATATAATCAAATCTCTATGGTATGAATGACACAAATTCAAACTCAATTAATTTAATCAAACTTAGACTTGGCATCTAGAGTTTCTAATATACATCCTTAGTCATAACAAACCATTCAATGTTTAACAATAAACAAGTTATACAAATATTATTGATATAAATATATTTATTCTCTCTTTGTTCAATATCTCCAAAGGTTGTTAACCAAACTTCATACGTTATAATAGGAAAAAGAAATAAAAACGAGTTGTTATGTTATCAAGATTAAGATACACGAATTGGTGGAGGCTAGCATTATGCTATCGGAAGATGAACCCTATAGCCGTTTCATCTTAGGAAGAAAGGAAAAGCTTTTTGAAATAAGAATTAAAATATTTCATGCCTTAAAATATATTAGAAAACTTAAAACTAAAAGCTAGTTTATAAGTTGGAAAGATATTTTATATTTAAATATTATTTAAGAATTATATTTTTTTAATATGAGACTTTTATCTAATACTCCTTTGCATACCAAACTTATTTTAAGCTTAATAATGAATAAGACGAGATAAATGTTTTCTTGCACTTTAAGTCTTAAGGATTCAAAGTTGAATGGAAGTTTGAGTTGATTAATTTGAACTTTGATACTATATTAAAAAGTTTAAAGTCTAACTTAAAAATTAGGTCATGAAATAAATTTGATTTTTTTATGTTTAAACATTACATAAGGATCATATGGTAGAAAGTTTTTCTTCAACAAAATATATTTTGATTTCATGAAGGGTTAGATGATTTTATTGTGGACTCAATTTGTTAGGGTCAACATGTTAAAAGTGAGATCCTTGAACATGTAAATACATTAATAATCAAGTTTGAAAGATATGATTTATATTTATATATATTGACAACATTATCCAATAAAAATCTTGTTGGATATGGAATGACACCAAATGAAAAATCTTTATGATATGAGATTTATGTGAGACTTTTAGATTTTGTTCATGATTTTTGTTCATCAATTGTGGAAATACAAAAAAAAAATGCATATAAATTAGTTGGAAATTAAAACTCAATAGAATGAAAATAAATCTATATTTGAGTTGTAATCTCTTATCAATGTTTTCTTGATCTTCCTTAATTGTTAAAAAAAAAACTAGATAGTAAAAAAAAAAATACTAAAAATATCTTTTTGTAAATCACTAATTTCATAGGTATTTGTTAAAGTATAAATTGATTAAACATATGAAAAAAGGTGAAAGATATAACTATTTTAGGCTACTAAGTATTCTAGTATACCTTAATAATGCTTTTTTGGCACCAAAGTGTTGTGAACAATAAGTAATAAGTAATTAGATAAAATAAAAGTGAACTCTAAAGCATGCTTAGGTTAATAAAAAATAGGTTAAAGGAATTCAAACAAGATATACTTGATTTGTTAAATCTCCAATGTAACTTTTCTTGCTAAAAAAAAAAAAAATGCTTGAAGAGTGAAAGTGAAAATACAAAATGCCTACAATACTTGAGTTTAATCAAACACAATTTGAAAGGTTTTGTATGTTCATTTATCAAGGTTTAAATAAATTTTTTTATAAATTTACAAAAATTGAAGATACAAGTCAATAAATTGAATTTTAATTATTTGTAGAAATATAGCAATTGGCAAAACCATTAACAACAAAAGGAACTACTATATATGAATTGCTCACTTATTCTTATGAATGAGGCTTACAAATGGATATTTATTTCTTATCTTTATGCATGTGCCAAAGTCATAGTTAATGATATTTGTTTCATGAACAAAACAATTTCATAATTATAAGACTTATTTCTAAGAGAAAAGATGCTAAATTAGTTAATCACTTTTTTATAATTTATTGTTTTATAATTTTTATTTGTTAATCAAGTTGTAGTTTCATAATTATGTTGTTTGAGAATCGATTAGAATTGAAAAGAGGAGATCATTTAGTTATAAGAATATTACTAATATTTATTGTTTCAAAATTAAATTTCAAAGACTAATTGGATATATATATATATTGATGTAAAGGACCTTTTTTTAATTTTCTTTTCCTTTTGTTTTAGTTTATGAGGCATAATAACTCTCTTTAGTAAAGAAAGTCATAATAACTCTCTTTATTATTATTAAGACCAAAACATCCAATTGAACTAAGCTCTTATAGATAGAGTTCATTGCTAGATATGTTGAGAATGATATGAAAATCATACCTTTAGTATGGATGAGATGAAGAGATTGAGTGAGTCCTTCCAAAACCGAAATATACAATTTTCTCTCATGATCATGTGGGACTGTTTAAGTATTATGATTCTGCATCATCTAAAAGTAAATTGGGGGAGGGAAAAACTAGGAATCCCAAATCATTAATAAGAAAGTCAACCTTCTGATTTCCACTACCCCTGTGGAATCCCAGCCCTGGAAGTGAGACTCCCATTGTCCCCAGTCCGAACGCACACCCACATCCATGGCCGCTGGCCGCGGCGGGGCTAGACAACCCGCCACCACCAACAGCGCCACCGCCAAACTGACGTCCAGCAAGAAAACTCGCCGAAAGCAGCAACACCGGAGGCGGAAGCACCTATTAGCCCTTATTTCGAGGGCCACTTCAGCCGTACACTCCTTCCTCTCCCACCACGATCTCCTCCTCCTTCCTTCCCAGACCTTATCCCTGGAGTCCCTCCTCTCCTCCTCTTTCCTCTCCCTCTCCTCCCTCCTCTCCACCACCATTTCTTTGTCCCCCTCTCTCTCTCCCCTCTCTCCCCAACACTGCTGGTTCCACCGCCTCGTCACCTCCTCCAACCACCACGATCACTACTGGTCTCACTTCTTCCACGTCTCCAAATCTTCCTTCGATCTCCTCCTCTCCCTCCTCTCCCCTCTCTTCTCCACATCTCTTCCCTCGATCCCTCCTAATTATGTCCTCGGCTCGGCGCTTTATCGCTTGGCCCACGCCGCGCCCTACAAAGCCGTGGCCCGCCGCTTCGGACTCCGTTCCGCCGAGGTGTGCCGTGCGTTCTACACGTTCTGTAAGGCCGTGAATGAGAGACTTGGTCATTTGTTTGAGTTTAAAGCTGATATAGATAGAATAGTGGTGGGTTTTGGATGGATTTCGCTGCCCAATTGCTGCGGCGTTTTGGGGCTTGAAAGGTTTGATATTGAAGGTCAGGTTCTGGGAAAAAATGGGTCAGTGATGGTTCAGGCATTGGTGGACTCGGAGGGGAGGTTCTTGGACATCTCGGCCGGGTGGCCTAGCACAGGGAAACCTGAAGCCATTTTGCGTCAGACTAAGCTATATCTGGGAGTTGAGGAATCGGGGGAGTTGTTGAATGGGCCAATGTATGAGCTTAGTGATGGCAATTCGGTTCCTCAGTACGTCTTGGGTGAGTCTTGCTTCCCGCTATTGCCTTGGCTGTTGACTCCCTATGTTAGTGATAGTGAGGAAGATGGTCTTGGCTCATCGGAGAACGAATTTAATTGCGTGCATAGTCGGGCGATGGGGTTGGTTTGGACGGCATTTTGGCGAGTTAGAGTTCGGTGGCAGCTTCTTTCGAAGCTGTGGAAGGAGGAGTGTATTGAGTTTTTGCCGTTTGTTATTGTTACGGGCTGTGTGCTGCATAATTTCCTGATTAAGTGTGGCGAGTCAATGCCGGATGAAAATTTGCGGGGCTCAAGGGAGGAGGAACTTCCTGTTTTTGAAGGAGAGCCAGATGAGAGAGCACAGAGGACCAGGAATGTGCTTGCATCGAATTTGAGCCGGGTAAGTACGAGAAGATAAGCGCTTTGGTTACTGTTATGAATAATTAATATTGGATTCGGAGTAAATTTTGATTAGTTGGAATGTAGTCAGTCCCGTTCTAGTTAAAGTGGGCGTTTCGGCATCTGTCCTACGCATTACATATATACAAGTATATGCTTGTTCGAATTATTTATGTGAATTTATACCAGACAATGAAGAACCAGTGTTAAAAAAAAAAAAAAAAAAAAATTCCCTTGTTTATTACATACTTGTGTACGTTAATGCATGTAGAGGTTGGATATACTAATTTGAAGATGTGTCGTATGGGATCTCTCACTTGATTATCTGACCAAAATAAGATGAAAAGATTTTGATTTTGCAGCAACTTGGTTGGTGATGTCATGGTGTTCTAAAATATCGTTTATGCTTGTACTATCTTTTCCCTAAAATATTTCTGGGGAAATTCTCTGCCCCACTTTCGGCTGATTTTTAGTCTTTGGATATCAGCCAGGAATAAGATGGTTTTGCCCATATATATAGTTATGTAGGTATGGGTTTAGGCCTTTCTTATGTTGGAAACTTTTTGAAATAAACTAGTAACATGTAGGAGTTTTCAATCTGATGAAAACGTTCACATTGTTGTGAAGAACTTAATCTAACACAGTTTTAATGATGAGTTAAAAGGCTAGTGATGATGATATGAGCTAACGCCCTCCCTTTTCTTGTGGTTGGGGGTTTGACATTGGCAGTGGTATATGATTCGTCTGTGATGCCTACACTTAGGAGGGCCTAAAACAATCATATTCCTCAAATATGCTTTTGTTAATTAGGGTGTGTCTCAAATTACTTTTATTATGACATGACTAGCTGTATATATGAAAGGGGGTTTCCCTCGTTTAAAAACGTCTTTAAGTAAGAAAGTTGGAGCCTTTCTTAACTTGGTATTAGGGTTAATAATGAAGTGTAAGCGTCCATTTTATATCCCATATCAGAACTGTTCCCCCCATTTTCTGTGTGAGAGGGCATGTTAAAGTTGTGTGCATACTACATTACTTGTATCTTGACATGGTAAGCTGTATATATGAATGTGTCCCCCAACTTAGTGATCGGTTTTAAGTAAGAGAGTTGGACCCTTCTTAATAGCTTTACTGAAAGCCCTAAAATCTCAGCTTCCTTTCTCATCCTAATTATGGAAGTTTCTGATAATTAGTCTTTGTTTGAAACCTTGTCTGACTAACATGGATGTTATGATATTCAGGCAAAGAGGAATTACATTAGATCACCAGAGGAAAGAGTAAAAGTTTAATTTGTCCATGATGCTGTGCTATTACTGAATGCAATGAGTTAGTGATTTGGTGCGGGTGAATTTGAATTAGTTCCATTTGGAAACCATTAAGAGGACTATCCTTCACGAACCTGTTAATTCTATCCACATTGATATGCCGTATCCCAATAATTCGTTCTTCAATATGAAAATCTAGAAGGCAAGCTCATGTCATCTGACTTGAGCAGAGATAGATGTCAAAGTGCAGGGCTTAAAGTTTCATAGCTTACAAGAATGTAGGTCCAAAGTTGAGGATTTCTCTCATAGCTGATTTCATCATAGGCAATGAATTAAAGCTTTTTTTCTCTGGTGTTGTGCAAATAAGTTGTTGTATAGATCAGTGCAGTCAGTTTTTCCTTTATGCTTATTGCATAATAGGTTATATTCATGGATGTTGCTCATCTATCCATGCTCTGGTCGGATTTCACCAGCTAATGTGTTGCATGAAAGGTCAATGACAGGGATGTAATAGAGGATGTCACCATTGTGGGAAGAAACTATTTTTGTTGCGAACTCCACTTCTTGTGGTACATCCATATCGCGCAGGGGGTAGGATTATCAAGAGTTAGTTTGGCTAACACACCAGTATTATCTCTGAATATAGTGATGACTCCTTTGGAAAAGTAGTCACAACACAACCTTTTTTGGAACAAATTTTTTGTCAGTTGCACTAAAACCTGTGTTACTCAAGCAAAGGGATGTTAGACTAGAAAAAAAATTATATGGGGAAAGATCTAAGATGTTAAGGTTGTCTAAGTGACATACCTGAGTTGTAATCCTCTTAAATGATTAAGTTTTAAGAGGAGAATCCTCAACGATGAAAGGTTTTCAAATGAAGCTATAATGCTTCCAGTTAAGTAGTTATCTGTGGGGTCTAGTGTGTCTAGATAGGAGCTATTTCATAGTGCACTCGTCATTGGAGTTATCGGTCCCTTTTATTTTTTATTTTTTTTATACATATTTTCTTTTTCCAAAGGATCATATTTGTGGCCACAATGGTATAGAGCTAGAGAGAATGATTTTTGAATAGGTTGAGAAGTGAATGCTGTTCGAGTTTGCATGGCTCAATTTCAAACGATTGTCTTGATGATAGATGAATTGGGTAGAAATCTCTTAGGCTTTGAGATTTTGAACCAAAAGAAAATAAAAAAATCCTGTCGGAAACTATTCAAATGTATTTTTTTCTGAGATTTTGAAGAAAGGTCAAATATATAAAAGGATTAAAGGGTTTTTCAGATTTTTAAAAGGGCGTCAGATTTTCTTCCCAGAATCTAACAAATTAAAGGGGTTTTTAAATCCTTTGAAAGGACAGTTAATGCTTTGGAACCAATTTTGCTAATATTGAAGTTATAGGAAAAGATATTCGTACCTGGGATGTGTATGGAAATTTTTGGAAATCTTGGGATGCTGCTATGGAAAACTTGTTCAATCGAAACTCCTTTTAGTTTTCTGTGGCCAAAAATGGCAGAGAAAAGGACCTCAACTCTTTATGTAATGTATCTGTTGGGATTGTTGAGCTAGAATTCAAACAATGCACATCGTAAACGCACAACAAAGATCAAGGCACGAGAAAAGCAAGAGGATACCATATTTTTAGAGTGGTTTGGCCAAAGTATATCTACGTGCATTGTCACCGTATTTGGCTCCTTCTTATTAGGAATCATCTATAGAGTACAAAATAAGCTCACCAGAGAATTGGCCAAATTGCGCTGCTGCGCAGGGACTATCTCTCTGTACGATTACACAGCCAACCCCACGCTACAATTCTCCTTCCTAACTCATAAATAACATAAGAAGGGTAAATTATAATATTGTCTTTCTTCACCTATTTTAATCCAAATATGCTTAGGGAACATGAAGGTCATTTTATCTTCATTAAATATTACAAATTCCTAACAGTATCAAAATCCTCAAATTCCTAAAATTTGTTTCTTATTTCTTTGAGATTTGGTTCATTGTTCAATTTTCAATTCTTTAACCGTTTACAATCTGTGCTATTACAAAGGCTTGAGCTTCCGTAAGCCCAAGCGCCCATGGATCATATCAGCACATCATACGCTCCGGTTTATGTTTATGGCAGCCAATTCATGGTGGTTCCACTTGGGCTTCTCTTGTGGTGTTTAGGCATTTCTTTTGTCCCACTTGTGACGCTAATGAGCCAAGTGCCTTTTCCTTGGGTCGTCCCTGATATTCAAATTTAGGATGGAGGACTAGATTTAATCCTATTTGTTATGAGTTTTAATCATTTTGTCAAAATCTTTAGACTTCAAGGTTAGTCAAGATTTATTTCATTTGAATATTATTATTAATTTAGACTCTCGCAAGTCCAAGTCTACTACTACTGTGCCAATTTTTTCATATGGTTGAGATCAGCAAATGCAGCTAAGGATAAGGCAGACTTTTTGGCTGATATGGTTCCCTGTAAGTTGTAGTCAGAGTTGGAGGACTCCAACGCCAAGACGTGTAACAGTGAAGATATGTTTCTCAACGTCTGAAAATCGTTGTTTGCCATGGTACACATAAGGGACTATAACTTATGTGATTTGGTGAGATTGTCTACGTTTAATGGCTGGTCACAATAATGGTCTTGTCCAGAAAACGCATGAAGAGCTTTAGTTGTTAAGGTTTTAAAGAAAATAAAACATATAGAGCGGCTAGGGATTCCAGTAGGGTTTTAAGTGTATTTTCTGATTATAATTGTCAAAATTGCTTCCAACAAGGATAACAGACGTTAAGAGCCATAAAGGAAAAAAATAAAAATAAATAATTAAGGGTCACCAAGGACATTACCAAATCTTTTCAAAAAAAGAAAAAAAGAAAAGAAAAAATCTTTTGCAACTCATCGTGGCAAATATGTAGGAAGAGGGCTTCTCCTAATTCTTTTAAGAATTGGACAACTCTTCCACGTTGTAAGCGTGCTTGGCCATAGATGCCAAAAATTACTCCACTAGACTTCCATTTTCTACAGAAAAAACTCCAAGTTGCTGACCATCCCTGTGGTGAGCTGCTTGTCAATTTCTCTGTTGTCGGACATCTTTGAATTAGTGTTCTCAAAACAGCAAAGAGAAAGGAGTAAGGAGCCATTGATCTTATAAATGCTAATGAACAATATCTTGGTATAATTTAAATTGCCTGTTCTGGCACTTATTTGTAGCTCATGAATCAATTGTCATCGTTAGAACATCCATGCGCAAGCTATACACTGCATGATATCAGAAGACTTCTTTGTTTGTACTGGATAGTGGTACAAAGTTCTGTGATCCACCAAATCCGTAAGTAGAGGCGATGAAAATGAACAGTGCAACATTTAAAAAGAAAATAAAGAAAACTGTCTTGGGGATTCTATCAAAATTCTTATGGAAACTATTCAGCCTTCTTATTTGGTTTATGATTTATTGGAGGGAAAGTAATAGAGAAGTATCGAGGAGCAAAGCGAAAGATGCTCTGGTTTGTAACCTTGTGTGGCAACAGGCTTTGCATTCAATGGTAAAACAAGAGACAAAATGGATGCGTGGTGTTTGGGCAGCTTGCCCTTTAAATACAGAACTATAAAGACAACAAGACAAAGAAAATTAACTAGATAGGACAACTAGGTAATTAACAAGGTTTACATGCTTGACTTTCTAAGTGAGAGATGCACGTTCCGTGCTTCTCTTGTAGTCCTTGTTTTCTGGTTAAGTTAGCTTAGTAAACATGGCTTTGTTGCTGACTTCTAGAGCCTGCGGTAGGAGGGGATTTGCTCTCCACTCTGCCATCTCGTTGCTTGTCCCTTGTCTCACAAACGTGTTATGTTTAGAGCTTAGATAGAAACACCTAGAGCAATTGTGGGTCTCAGATGGGAACATCTAGGCCAAGAAAATGATAAACAAGGCTTAAAGGGGAACATCTAGACTAATAATGGGGCTAAGATGGAAACATTTACTAGAGAAGGATAAAATGGGGCTTAGATGGGAACACCCAAACCAATATAATATTTTATAGATAAAACTAATAATCAAGACTACAATCAAGATTTTCTCTCCTCACAAGAATCATGTCCTTTTATAGAGAATAAATCTTAATGAACTTGATTAACCTGACTTAACTAACTTTGGGCTAGACACGTAAGCCCTTGATTTACTTGACTTAACTAACTTTGGACTAGACACATAAGTCTATACCTGTAACATACCATCCCTTTAAAGAGTTTTCGCTCAAGCTTTCCCAATTTAAAAGAAATCTAATAACAATTAATAACAATTTAATCTTAAATTTGAATTTAAACTTGGATTGGAATTTAAACTTGAATTTGAATTCAAACTTTTTCTTAACTTGAACTTCACTTTGAATCTAAACTTAAATTTGATTTCAAACTCACTTGAACTTGAGCTTAAATTTGAAAGTTAAATGTGAATTTGAATTTGGATTTCCACTATGGATTACTTGGTCGCCTCCGACGTCAAATCTTTGGCCTCCTCCACCCAAGTTTGCTTCTCGAGCGACAAAAAGGGTTGAGTAGAGATATTTTAGCCACCTTACTTTCTTTTTTCGATGGTCTAACCCGGTGAGAAGAAGTTTGCTTGACGATCATCCCTTTCGATAGATTGGTTAGAAACTAGTCTTGCTCTCGTTGAGCTTGTGCACTCATTACTTCTACTGGTATTTATAAGAGGGGTTCCTCCGTCTGAGACTGAATCTGCCTGGCTGCCACTCTAGAATGGGTATTAGGACCCTCCTCTTGATTGACTGCTGGGGTTAACCTTCTATTCCTCTGAGTGTGCGAAATGGCCTTCTATTCCTCTTAATGTGCGGAATGATGACTGTAGGAAGAAGAGAACTGAAGAGTGAAAGAGGAAACTGGGCTTGTTATATGGGGGACCCTTCACCGCCGGCAATCTGCAATTGCAGAACAGAACACCAACAAACTGATACCCATTCTAGAAACTTCTTCTCTACAAATATCCTGCATTTCGGGCTAGTTACAACTCCGCACAACGCAGCCCCATAAGCTAGAATTACATAAAACACATAAGCTACAAACCCACACAATTAAGGCCCACACGACACAATACAAGTTCAACTCAACAATCTAATTATAAGACAAAGTATCTAAAGTAAATTGCCCGAAACAACTCCTCCCACTATAACTTCAACCTTGTCCTTAGCATATGAATTCCTTTTCCTCCATCCAGGTTGCTTTAGCAGGCGATTTCCCCTTCCAATGAATGAGCAATTCAATCCACCTTCCCCGGGTTCTACGTTCTATCGTTGCTTGGGGATTGTTTTCTTTTTTTAGTTCTTCAAGAGCATCTTGAAATTCATCTAAATTCTCCTCATGCATAGTTTCTGGGTCTCCATGGAATCTTCTTAACTTTGAAACATGGAATACCAAATGTACTTTAGCAGTTGCAAGGAGTTCTAACTTGTAGGCTACAATCCCCACTCTTTTAGTTACCTTATAAGGACCATTAAATTGTGGCTTTAGTTTTTGTTTCTTGCACTGGGACATAGAAATCTGCCTATATTTAAGGAGTTTAACAAGCACCAGATCTCCCACCTTATATTCCACCTCTTGTTTCTTCTTATCATACACCTTTTTCATTTAATGTTTGGCTGCTTACAAATTTTTCTTCATTCTGCTTATCACAACATCTCTCTTGACCAATAACTACTCAATGGAGGCCACTTTAGCTTACCCCTTTACATAAGACAAAAAGGATGGAGGGCTTCTTCCAAATACTACTCCGTAAGGAGTGTGCAGTGTGGAACTATGCCAACTAGTATTATAACAATACTAGACCATGACAACCATCTTACCCATTCCTTGGGATGATCTCCAACAAAACATCTCAAATACATCTCAAGTGTTTTGTTTAAAACCTTAGTTTGTCCATCCATTTAGGGGTGGTATGTAGAGGAGAAGTTAAAGTTAGTATTTTGAAACTAAAACAATTCCTTCCAGAACTTGCTTATAAATAATGGATCCTGATCACAAACTATGGTGTGGGGGCATTCCATATAGCTTCAAAATGTTTTCAAAGAAAGCTTGAGCTACTAAATTGCCATATAAGGATGAGAAAGGGGTATTAAATGCCCAAATTTCAAAAATCTATCAACAACTACTAAGATCACTGAATTGGTAATGGTTGTAATAACCTAGGTTGTTTTGTATTTTCACTCTTATTTCTTTGGCATACCATACATTCTTTTACCAATTTTTCTACAACATTCTTTATCCTCTTCCAATAAAAAACAACTTTAATCCTTTTTAAGGTTTTCTCCATTCCTTCATGGACACTAGAGTGCATCTCTTTAACAATCATAAGGATAAGCGAAGAGTTAGAGGGAAGGTATACCTTTTCCTTGAAGGTGATGATTCCATCCTTATAGTTCCAGGTCCCTAATGCTTCTCCACATTCTATATTCTTGATTAGCTCTTGAGCCTTAGGATTTGACTTAATCTCCTTCCAAACTAAATTAAGCCACAGAGGGTACAAAAAGCCCTCAGCTTGCTGTCGTGAAAGCCTATCAACAACTACATTATCTTTCTCAGCCTTGTATTCCACTTTGAAATCATACCCCATCAATTTGAGAAGCCACTTTTGTTGAGTGGGGGGTCACTATCTTCTAATCTTGCAAAAATTTAAGGCTCCGTTGGTCAATTCTGATTATAAATTGGCTAACAAGTAGTGCTTCCATTTCTGTACTACCATAATGATGACCAACATCTCCCGATCATACATAGAAAGCTTCAAATGATGCCTATGTAGGGTCTTATTGAAATAAGCAATAGGTTTTTTGCCTTGGGAGAGTATCACTCTAACCCCTGTACCTAATACATCACACTCCAAGATAAAATGGTTATGTAAAATTTGGTAACCTCAACACAGGTGCGGATGTCATTAATGCTTTTAATTGATCAAATGCTTGTTGAGCTTAATCATCCCAAATAAAAGCATCTTTTTTCAATAAACTAGTGAGAGACTCCACAATCTGATCATAACCCTTAATAAAGTGTCGATAATATTCGGTAGTACCCAAAAATCTTCTTAGGGCCTTTACAGATATTAGAATAGGCCATTGGAGAATTGCATCCACCTCATTGGGATCCACAACAACTCCCTTCTCACTAACTACATGCCCTAAAAATTTTAATTTTGTGCAACCAAACTCACATTTCGATAACTTCACATATAAACTATTTCTTCTTAAGGTCTCCAAGACTAGCTGAACATGTTGAAGATGTTCTTCCCAACTCTAATTGTATACCAATATGTCATCAAAGAAAATCAAGACCATTTTTTGGAAATATTCTTGAAACACTACATTCATTAAAGACTGAAAAGTAAAGGACCCATTTGTCACTCCAAATGGCATCACCAAAAATTATAATGCCATAATGGGTCTTGAAAGCCATTTTCTTGATGTCCTCCTCTCACTTTTGAACTTAGTAGTATCCATACCTTAAATCTAATTTTGGGAAGTAGTAAGCTTTGTTTAATTCATTTAAGAGCTTATCAATGGTAGGAATTGAAAATTTATCCTTCATTGTTTACTTATTAAGCTCCCGATAATTTACACAAAGCCTCCACGAACCATCAACTTTTTTTACTAACAATACCATTGAGGAAAAGGGATTTTTGACTCGGACTAATAATTCCCTCCTCAAGTAACTCTTTTACCAATTGCTCAATTTCCCCATTTTGAACATAGGGGTACTTGTAGGGCCTTATTGAGATTGGACAACCTTCCCTTTGTAAAATGATTTTTTTTCATGACTTCACTAAAGTGGAAGCCCTTTTGGATTCTAAAAGACATCCCCAAATTCAACTAATTATTGTTTCATGTCCTGATACTGATCAACCTTTACTTTAGCAACTCCTAGATTACTTGTCAATTCTGTCCACTCCCCTATGATTAGCTGCACTACTAATAATTGCCCTTTTTTTGCTAGTTCTTGAGTAAACTATGTTTTAACAATCAATTGGGAGGGTTTAGGATGCTACCCATGCAGGATAACCCTCTTACTTTCCATAAAGAACTCCATCCGATGCTCTAAAAAATTCCAAACTATATCCCCCAATGTTTTTAACCATTGCACTCCCAAGACATCTATTGCTACTAGGGGAAGAACATACAAATCTAGCCTCATCCCAACTCCTTGTAGCTTAACCTTTATTCCTTTACAAACCTCACTGCTCTCAATGCCCCTTCCACTGGCTACTAACACTCTAAATGTTGAAGAACGATCAACTTGTAGCCCTAATTGAGTAACCAGACCCTGATCAATGAAATTATGAGTACTAACTAAATCAATCAAGACTCGTATTTGTTTCTTAAAGGCCTCCACTTATCCTTTCACTTTCATTGTCTTCGGTTTACCAGCTCTCAATCATAAAGGGCCATGGTAGAGATTCCCATAGAGTTATCAGCCTCAAAATAGTCAGTAAATTCTTCTCCCCCCATATTAGGATCTATTCCATTATCACCATCTCCCCCCGCTCATCAAGATAAATGGCTTCATAGATAAACAATAGCCCTTTACACTTATGGCTAAGCGTATATCTATCATTACAATAGTAACATAAGCTTTTTTATCTACATTCTTCCAATTCAATTATAATAAACTTCCTGGTTGGTAGGGTAGGGCATATATTGGGATTTGGAGGGGGTCTATTAGCCATAGGTGGTGGACTATTTTGAACCGGAGGAGGTAGCGGTCTCCCTTCACCCATCTTACGACCAGGGGGTAGAAATCCCCCTCTTTGGGGACAAAACTAGATGGCTCTTTGCCTTAGAAGTTTCAAGAGCTGATCTTCATATATGAAAACATAATGCAGTTCTTCGCTTAAGGTGGTTAGATGCTTGACATCAACATCACCCTAAATGCTAACTTTTAATATGCTAGTAAAGCAATCAACAACTTGTTGTGCTATGAGAGGGCTAACAGTAACTAAGGCTACCCTAAAATACTTATAATATTGTTCAACAATATTTAATTGCTCCAATTTCATCATAGTATGAATGGAGTTATGAATTCTAATATACCTATACTTGTCCATAAGGCCTTCCTTGAATTTCTCCCAAGTGAGTGTTGGACCAACCTGGGCTAAATGTTCTTGGTAAGATTGCAACCATGCCACTGCAGTACCACCAAGATGCCAAATGGATATTTTGACCCTTTCTGCATCTATCAAGCCATGGAATTCAAAGAATTTAGTGGCCAAGAAAATCCAAATAGCAAGATCATCATCGTTGTGGAAATGAGGAAAATCAAATTTAGCGATCTTTCCCAAGATACCAGAGCTAAAATCCAGACTCGATCTACTTGGATTTGACTTGGAAAAGCCCGATCCATTTTGCCCCGACCCACTTGGCCTGGATCTACTAGGACCTGACTCGTTGGGTCTTGACCCATTAGCATTCGGGTTAGACCCATTTGTTTGCAGGTCTCTTTCACCTCAACCTAAGTTGCTGCCTCTACCCACGTGAGTGTAGGTCGCATCTTCAGAATGAGGGTCATTGCTGCTAGCTTCGTTGGAAGAGGAATTAGTGTTATTGTGTGACACAAGAGCTTCTACGAGGGACAACAAGAGGTCCATCTACGCACGAAGATCCTGCATCTCAGCAGACATGCAAGAATTGAGCTGTGAGACCCCATATTCTAGTTGTGAAATGTCGCTTTCCATAGTAGGATTAGATAACTCCAATGCCAATTGTAAGAAGGGTTCCTCCATCTGAGACTAAATCTACCTAGTTGCCACTCTAGAACGGGTATTAGGACCTTCCTCTTGATTGGCTGTTGAGGTTAACCTTCTATTCCTCTAAGTGTGTGGAATGATGACTGCAAGAAGAATAGAACTAAAGAGTGAAAGAGGAAATTAGGCTCATTATACGAGTACCCTTATCGCCAACAATGTACAATTGCAAAACAGAATACCAACAAATTGATACCCATTCCAAAAATTTCTTCTTTACAAATATCTTGCATTTCGAGCTAGTTACAACTCCACATAACCTGGCCCTATAAGCCCAAATTACATAAAACAAATAAGCTACAAACCCACATAACACAATACAAGTTTAACTTAATAATCTATTTATAAGACAAATTATCTTAAGTAAATTGCCCAAAATAATATCTTCTTGTTTTCCTTCTCTTTGATTACAACCTGATCTACCTTATGCTTAACTAAAGAATAAGATGTTGAGTCTTCAACTCCTGACGTGCCCTCAATTGTGCCCATGCAAAACTCCCATGGCCTCTTGAACCTACGATTTCTTCATGGCTGAAACCATATTCCTCTATATGGCTATAAGAAACTAGAGTATGCACCCTTTTTGATAGATTAACAACGCTTGCATCAACAATGCCTCTATCTACATTAATAGTACCTTTGTCTATGATGACACATGTTGACAAGGTATCAACTTTGAAAATCAAGATAGCTATAGCCTTTTTGATGGATTGCACGTTAGATTCTCCCCTTGTGATTTGTACCTCCATTTGTGGGTCAAGGAGCTTTGATAGCACTTGATACCATTTTGCATTTGATGAGATCATCACTTGTCAATAATGGTGGAAGATTTTCTTATGAATGATAGATTGGGGCTTAAATGGGAATACCTAGACCAATAGTAAGGCTCAAATGGGAACATTCAAACTAAGAAAAGGATAAATGAGGCTTATATGAGAACACCCAAAACACTACTATATTTTAAAGATAAAACTAACAATTAAGACTAGAGAAGGATAAAATGGGGCTTAGATGGGAGCACCCAAATCAATACTATATTCTAAAGATAAAACTAACAATTAAGACTACAATCAAAACTTTTCCCCCTCATAGGGATCATGTCTTTTTATAGAGAAGAAACCCTAATGGGCTTAACTAACTTGACTTAATTAACTTTGGGCCACATAAACTTAGACCCGTAACATGGTATCTCCTAATTTGCTCTTGAGAGGCTTAAAGATTTTTGCTAGGAAAAGGCTTTGTAAAAGGAGTAAGCCAATTGAAAAGAGAATGAAGACTTGATGGAGTTATAGATGTTGTTGAACCTCAATTTTTATGTGTAGGACAAAAGTTTTCATATCATATTTTATTTTTTATTATTTATTTATTACGACTTACACACTCAAACTCACTTATATAGGTGTCAAATGTCAAACCTTACAATCAATGTCTCTACTAGCTCACCACTAAGTTAATAAGTTAATTAATTATGAACTAGCTTTTGAGTTAAACTTTTAGCTTTTCTAACATGATATCAGAGCCTATATTGAATTTATTACATTCGATGTCACTTTGAGCTTAATATTGCTTGATGCGTGAGGGCATGTGTTTAGGATAAATTTTCACATTGGAAACAAGATTTTTTGTAATAAAATTTAAAATACAGTAAGTTCTCTTTAATTCTTGAGTTAACTTTTAAGTTAAGACTTTAAGTCTTCTAACAAGCCCATTCATTGCATGCGAAGTAGCTAGCTAGAGTCATTTTAGGTCATATCGAGTATGTGTGGGCAAAGGAGTAGAAGAGAGGGATTTGTATAAACAAGGTAGGGGAAGAAAAAGAGGGTAGACTTTCGTAATCTGTTTGAACCTCGACGAGGTCCTTTTCCCTCGAATGAAACACAATTCTTTTCTCCAGTTCTCGCTCTCTCCAGAATCATGGGTCACAAGAAACGCTCGAACGCCTCGAATTGGGAAGATTTTCGGTTGCAAGGCCCAATTACGCGCTCGCTATACCAAGCACGCAAAAACCTCTCATAGTTTTTCCAAAGAGTTATAACTTTTGACATATATATACCAAGAAGATTAACGCATTAGTACTTTGGGATACTACTTGATCTAAAATATCAAAATTATGAGTTTCAACTCAACCATAGTATACCAACCGCTCACACTTATGACATATTTTAACTCATGAAACTTAATTTATTTACTCTTATGTGTACTCAATAATCTTTCTCATGGTTGGGTGGATCAATTTATGTCTACGCTCTTCCTCAAAGGGAACATTATTCAACCTAAACTTTTTAGTTGACATTTTAGAGCCAGCTATACTATGTTTAACGAGCATACTAAACAGGTGGCGAGAATAGAAAGGAACCCTTCTAGCATCCAAGGTTTAATTTCCGTCAACACCTTTCGTGAATTGTTTTTCTTGACATTATCATCTAACAAATCATGTCTAGATTTTACTTCCGTCTTTTCTTTTTCTTCACCACCCCCCCCCCCCCCCACACACACATTTTTGTCCATTTCTTATGTGTACGAATGCCTTAAAAGTCAACCTCGATATAAAAAGATTTTGTCGCTACCTTTTAACTACTTGCTTAGGTTGGACTTTTTCCTATTATTTTGTCTGGTAATGATGCTCTATAAAGCAGAGAAATTTGACTTATCTGCTGGAAAGTTTTTGGTTTATGACAATGATAGATACTATGACTATAGTGGTGTCTACGTCTAATATCATATCCGAAATGTGACAAAAACAAGAACTGTTTAGGGTTGATATAAGATTGTCTTCACATGTTCTTTTCCTTTCTTTTTTATATTTTCAATTAAAAGGAAGGAAAGAAATTATTATTATATTATTCCCCTTTTCTCCGTTCGAGAAAATGTCATTATTGAATGGAGCAGGTATATGCAAATCAGTTGGGTTTGATGGCGATAGGGTCCACCAGTTTGGGTGTTTTGATTTGGAGTTGAAGATTGGCATTATTTGGTAATTGGTTGTTGATTTGCACGCTCCTCGATGCCCTTGTTTTCTGAATTCAACCATAACTACGTTTAAATCCCACCGAAGGATTTACCTGCCGCCTGCCTCACTCTAAAGGTGATTTTGGATTTATTTAGGTCATATTTTGAGCTTCCATGCCACTTAAGGCAGTAGGTTTGATACTCTATCTAGTTGATGGCGGCATCTCTCTTTTACCATTGATTTTATCTGGTTTTTCATTTTTCTAAACATTGATTTGTACTACTACTGTATTATCGAGCATTTTGATGTTGAAAAGGTTCACCTCCCTGTCTTTATATTGAATGAGGTCCTGGCCTGGCTTTTGTAAACTTGTCAGAAGCATTGAGTTGTAGTTATAATATTGCAGAACATCTACCTTGGGCAACAATTATGATCCTAAATAATGTAGTGCCTAACAGACAAAAAGCTGTACCAACTGGAGAGTTAGCGTAGAAGCAGATCAATTAAGCCCACGGGACATCATTCCTCTAATGTCATTGTTGCTTCACATCGCTCCTTGGCCCTTTGGTTGCTCGCTGATTCGAGATTGCTAGTGTTTTCGCATGTCCCATTACTCCTATATGCCCTGCGAAGCATTTTAATCACGCATTTATACCACTTTATCTGTTGTGATGCCTGTGGGAGCAGTACATCCACTATCAGAAAGTAGACAAAGTCTCCATTAGGACAAAATAAAAAATTAAAACAGGGTTGCTGCATTACTTGAATGTCCTAAACTTGTAGATATAAGCTTTAGAATATAAAGTTTCTCATGAAAACTGTTAGGAATTGAAAATAAAATTAGAAAGACTAGATTGATAGTTGTTATACATAAGTGATGACAAACATATAAAATAATTATCATGTACAATTAGTGGATAGTTTCAACGGTTTCCAATACTTACTCCCTTTCATTGGTAGTTTACAAAAGCTAGGCCATAGGAAAAATGAAATTGAAAGGTTTTTACATCTCTTGAGGGTTATTTTTCCATCTTTTAACATTGTCGTAAATAAAATTGCACATTGGTACCATAGAGAAATCTTCTCAAGCAGGTAAATTATATTTTCTCTTCTAATTTCTGTTTATATATCTACTTTTGTATGAAATGTTCTTGAATTGCCTGTGAATTCACTGCCTTTTCAATTCAAAACAGAAAACTATACGTTTATCACTCAATATGAGATCGATTGATGTATTTTCTACGCAGATATTTGTGGACTGTTAGGTCGCATGCTGTCATGGTCTAGTTCGACCAAGTTTAGTTGTCGCTTTCAAGTCCCAACTGCCGTCTGACTTCCATAAAAGAAAGAGGGGAGAAGCCGACCATAGCAAACAGCAACTTAACCACCACATTTACTTGCTCCTGAGCTCTTCCTCTCTTTATCTACTTATATACGCCGATTAGCCCCTCAGTGTGACCAACCGAGCAGCATATAACACACCCCACTTTCCATGGACTGGTTCTCCTGGTTGTCCAAGAGTCCTTTAGAGCCTACGCTCGTATATGAATACGGCCTTGTTTTTTCTCGCAACGAGCTCCAATTTGAGGATGTAAGCTACTTCAACCATGAGTTTCTTCAGAGCATGGGCATTTCTGTGGCCAAGCACAGACTTGAGATTCTCAAGCTTGCTACGAAGCACAACGGAGAAGTGCCGGGAAAGCTTTCAGGGCTTGCCTTGGCAATTAATAGAACCAAGAAGTGCTTAAACAAGTACATTAGCAAGTGGGCTTTCCCCGGAAACATGGCGTTCAAGGCGGCCCCGTCGCCGTTGCAGTATCGAGAGCATTGGAGAGGAGCTTTGTTAAGGAGGTACAAGAGCGAGGAGACGACGGAAGAGAGGCCAGTGCTCAAAAAGAGGACCATAACGCTGTCGGGTCCTCTTTATGGAAGGTTGCAAGAGAAAGTTGCTGTCGATACCAGAAACTTGAGATTATCTGGACCTCAGAATGGAAGATTGCAGGAGGTTATGGTGAATACCAAAAACTTGGGATTCTCCGGGCCTCTGGACAGAAAGGTGCATGAAGAAACATTGTTTACAGCCACGAGCCCAAGATTATCAGGACCGCTGGATAGAAGGATCCACGAAAAAATTATGTACAGAGTTAAGAGCCCAAAATTACCTGGAGCCCTAGAAGACTGGACGCCAGTAACACCGACGGTCACAACTAAGAGCCCAAAGTTACCTGTGGCTCTGAATGAAATAGTAGAGAGGTCGATTGTCAATGGCACATGTCAAGGGTCATCCGGGTCTATAGGTGGAAAAGTTGCAATGCCGATAGTTTGCAGTGATTATAAGCACGAGAAGAAGGATGTTGATTATGACGATCATTCACTGTGGGCTGCCCTATTTCATGACATGAAACCCACTTGAATACTGTGCTATCTCGGTTTCCCCAAAAGGTCAGAAAAAGTGTTCTTCCGCGTGAACAAAATTCGTTTTGTTGGCTCCCTTTTTTGTTTGTTGTTTTTTTTTTTGGAAGCTTGTTCTTTTCATAGTTCTGAAGTGCACGGATATTTGCCTCTTCCTCTCCCTAACCCCCCCCCCCCCCCCCCCCCCCCCCCCCCCAACCTTTTTTTTTTTTCCTTATGACACAAAACTGCTTTGTTTTGAGCATTGAAATTTTGGTTTATCTAATCTCGAGATTGTTACAGACCACACCAAATAGAACCAAACGAAAGATTACTTCGGGGAGCGACTGAAGAACAAACAATAAGGACAATTACAGAAACAAAAAAATCAGCCCCAAGGGGTTATCCCATAGCATCAACAAAAGCATCCTTTATTTCTACACTACCTTTGGGTCCGGGTGAAACAACCTACGGCCCAATTCCAATGACAAGCCCAACAATAAAAACACAGTTATAACTACTAAAAATTAAAAATACTTCTGCAACAACTCTCTTCACCTTACGAAGAAACCTTGTCTTCAGGGTTTCAATATTTTTTAGGGAGATAACAATGCACCAAAAGACCCATATCCTAATATAAAAAGGCTAACAAAAGAAGCCCAAAAACGAACTGAGGGCATTTCTACCTCCACAAACATTTACTTGCCGGTGCCGCTCCGACGGCCTTCCTCGGTGTAAGAAGTTGGTGGTCAGATTTAGCGGTGGCCTTTCGTGGTAGGCTGCGTGTGCGAGTCTACTCGACTAAGTGTTGTTGGTAACCACCTCGTAACCTTTTAATCGCTCTTTGCTCCAACGTCGTTTCTAACGCCCAATCTTGACATCCCAAAGAGGATCCAGTCTTGATGACACTTCTCTTCCTCGGTTCAACACGAGATCTTGGCCTTTGTCTTCCCCCAGTGAGTTTGCACCCCTTGCATTGGGATGTGCGAAACATGCGGAGAGACTTCGATCTCTTTGCTTCCTCCTCTTTGGCTAGTTGACTATCGTGATGACCCAACTACTTTCCAGCACCACCCGGCACGTAGCCTTTGCTTGTCACTAGGTAAGTGTTACCAGATCAGTACGGCTTTGAATTTTCTCCTGTTTGCTATCTCTCTCTCCTTTCCCTTTTTCGCTCGGTTTCCTAGCTCGAGCTTATGCGGATTGATAAATCAAGAAACAAGGTAAGGGAAAGAAAGTCTATTCCTAACGTTTATATCTATAAAGGGAATTTGAAGAATTGCCCCCTTTCATTGATCACACAGCCTTCTTCGATGACTTACCCCTCATAAACATAAAGGGGATGAGGACAACCCTTTGAACATTCCCCTGCTCGTTCACTCCTCTGGAGGAACCTTTTCGGTTCAAGGCTCACATTTAGAGCTTCCTAATAACCTATCGGACCAATCCTCTCTCTTTCCCATCCGGGTCTTAAATACCCATATTAAACCTTCTCGGCCAACGCCCTATCTCTCCATGTGGCAGCTCCCTGTCCTAGTATTTAAATCCTAATGGTAACTGCAATAAAGGCTCCCAATGGCCATACCTGATAGGAAAGGTGCTTTGGCTCAAGTGTGCCCCTTGTTCTGCATGTGCGCGCCTCTTCATGCGTAGGCGGCTGTTGTTCGCCGTGCAGGTGGCCCTTCCTAGCTTCCACGCTGTTGTCTTGGCTTGCTTGCTTGAGTGTGCACTACTAGTGTGTCTCATCCCGCGTGCTTTCATCTTCCATCTTAGTCTAGGTTTGCACTTGTTCGGTTGCCTTTGTCCTCCACGTACTAGGTGCTATGCCATGCCTTTGTGCTTTGGTCCCTCACACGAACTTTGGTCTTTATCACTCTATGAATGTCCTCCACATCCCTCGTCTTATCTCACAGCAGCACCTTCAAGCTTCCAAAACTTCCTTGGGGTGCCTACTATATGTTTCACTCTATGCAACTTGTCTCATTTGCATGGCCACGACCCTTGACCGCTCGACTCATTGGTTCATATCAAATTATCCGGCCGTGACACTATTGAGCTACTTGCACTCGAGGCGGAAGGTTCTTCTACCTCCTTCCTTAGTTGGTCTAAAGAAGACAGTGGAGATATGGCCTCCTCCTCTATCGTGGCTCGCGGAGTCTTGCATTTGTAGTCCTCAATTTCTTTGAAAATTCTGTGCAGGTCTTCCATACTCTTTTTAAACACTTCTTCCATTTCAACCAGCGTGGTAGCTAGATCTTTCATCTTTGATACCAAGTTGTTAGATCTTTCATCGAACCAAATGAACGATTCCTTCGGCCAATGATTACGGAATATAACAATCAGAACAATTACAAAAACAATAAATCAGCGTCAAGGGGACACTGGACCTATGATACCGTTTCCGGCAGCTTACAACAATAACGAAAGCATCCCTCATTCGCTTTTCCCTCGACGCTTCTACGCTACCTTTGGGTTTGGGCCAAGCAACCCACGAACTGAGCCTATAACACAGTCACAAGCCAACAACACAAACACAAGTATAGCAGCTAAAATTGAAAATACTTCCGCAACTGAGTTCATGCATATGTATGTTGCATTATTCTTACATTCGAGAAGTTATCTCCGCACTAATTTTTTGCATGCTCTTGGAAATTCCTAGATACGTCGATCTTATAGCATAAGAGTGTTTCATTTAACAATCATAACTCCATGAAACATTAAAATATTTGTTGACTCTAATTCCTAAAACATGCAACCATCACAAAAGACCACACCTTCTTTAATGTCCATCAATATGTTATGTAACCTCCAATTGTAGCCCAACAGGGCAATAGTTAATTATTTGTATCCAGAAATTTGACATAGACCAGTAAATGCAATTTCATGCAGGACCAATAAGCATTCTTATTATATGATGAAACCAATGGTAGTTTAGGAATTTATTTGAAATTCTTCTTCATTTTCAATATGTATCGACAACAGGTATAGAACAATACAATTTCACTCAACCATCCTAAAGAATTTCAAATTTGTTCCTTTCCCATGCCCTCGGCTGTATTTCTTTATTTTTGGTAGAGATTGTGTTAGATGAAATCATATATATAAGTGTACATGTCGAATAAGTAATACAATGATGAGTAAAATATTATCTCACAGAGATTGGTGATTATTAGACCAACTAATTACTAATTGTGAATAATTTTTAAAATTTATTTAACAAATTAAAATAATAAACATAAATTAAGCAAATAAATTTAATCTAAACTTGATAAATGAAATATGTTAAGCATTTGTAAAGACGTCTAGAGTGCCAATCTATCGAGAAACCATGCAAATCTGACACAAAAATGTGTAGATCTAACAAAAAAAAAGAAGCTCCCAAACGGCGTTTGCCGTTATTTGCCAAATTGTCATAGAGCCACTCGAAACTGGCGCAAAAATGCTGAAAATCACACTAGGAGGGCAGATTTGCTTCCTCTCACCAGAAAATGTCCAAATATCGCCGGAATAGCAAATGGGTCGGATTCGTCACCGGAGATAACGAAGGGCAAACGGTTGGTGTTCTCACGATTGTCACGCTCTTCTCTAAGGCTTGTACTGTTGCGCGCGGCCAAGTCTCCGACGAGTCCTCCGCCGTTTGCGTTCTGGCCGGTTGATAATCGTCACTCCTCTCTCTCTCTCTTCCACTTTTCTTCTCCCGCTTGCTCAGTAATCCCCTAAGAGACTCTCTTTTCTTCTTTTAGCTCACGTGACTTCCTCACACGGACATTTAGTTTGTTTCTTTTTCTTCTTTTTTTTTCTCACGTGCTGCATGACCAACTGTCCTCCCTTGCTTGTGTGTTTTTATTATTTTCTTTAGGTTTGTTGCTTCTTTTCCTTCATTTTCTTCTATTTTTGGGTTTGTTGTTTCTTTTCCTTTCTTTTCTTCTATTTTTGGGTTTGTTGTATGAAAAACAAAATTTGAATCAATGTAGATGAATACAAATATAATTATACAAATATTATATTATATTTTACCTAAAGTAAACAAAATAACTTTATAAAAAATAGAGTTATTAGGTTTTTTTTGGGAGGGTTGTAAACCTAATTACCCTTTGTATCCAAACTTTCTAAGTTTCCATTTTTAATAGGTTCTTTAAAATGTTAATTCTCATTTTTTCCCCTAATCTTAAAGGTCTTCAACCCATATAAAATTCTTAAGTAATTTAAGAACCACTAGATTTTCTGCATGTGATTTATGAAAACTCTAGGCACTTTATCGGCTTTGCATGTCCGTATACTTTGCATGTATAGTCTACCCTTCAGTTTCCATGTTTGTAATCGGTTAGCTGGGAACACCATTGCTTTGATGTATAAACCCTTAAACCTTTTTTCTCAAATGGTTAAATTTTACCTCAAACTTCACATGCAAAACCCTATATTATTATTTCAAGTACTTCTACACTTGGTCTTTCGTGCATGCTTACAAAACACCTAATCAAGTTATTTTTCACATGTTGGCCAATATTGTAGTTGCTTGAGCATGCGTAGAATGTGAAGGAAAAAAAAGCTAAATCCTTTTTATGTTTGAACAGATAGTATGGTTAAACCTGTAAAATTGAACATTGTTTTGCATGTTTTTCATCAAATCAAGTTTGACTTTACTAACACATAATCCAAAAAAAATAAAAATCTGTAAGATAAGTGTGCTAGTTTTATCATGATTGCATAAATCTGGAATTTTAATTCCACCACTAGTGCCACACATGTAAAGTTTCTATCTTCAAAATCCAAATTGATTTCTCATGTATTTTAAGAAGTTATTCAAACAAAGAAACTAAGAGAAGCTTGAAGTACGTATATTAACAAACTTAAAACAAAAACACCATCTTTTTTCAGCCATCACATGCATTTAGATCATAAGACATCTATTTGAAATTCTTATGCATGCGCAAGATATCTCAACATGTATAGAATATCTAATTTCATTTTGATTCACAAAAAACGAAAAGCCAATTTTTTTTGGTGACTATTCGCGATGCATGGGCATGGAAAAGTAACAAGTTGACATGGAAGTCAAAAAATGCCTAAATCATTGTAATCCTAAGAAAACTTCCGAGCATGTTCTTAAGAGGAGTGCACACCTCGGTAACTAGGTGTCATTCAAATAAATAGCAAGTGTCACTCGAGCCATGCGAGGACATCTTACTGTTCATTTATTTCTCCCATTGTGCCCCTACCTTTTCCCTCGTCCTTGTAGTGGTCGAATTCTTTGATAGCCTTTCAAGGGCCGTTCCAGTTTCTTATCGGAGCAAAGGCCAATGTTTAAAGTCGGATCCAAATCGATTTCTGAATTTGGTGAATTGAAGTAACAAATTTTGTTTAACTTGATTTCACAGGGCTCTTCCGTTTGGTTCCTTTTATTTCTTTGTTTCTTTACTGCATCAATGTTTGTACTAACCCTCTCCTATAAGCAAATGAGCAAGACGTGGCCAACTCCGTTGTTGAAGAGTCTAAGAAATCTTCACAAGCCAAGAAATCGAAGGAATTAAATGAGCCTATTCTCTCTCCTATGTCATCTCCTCCCATTGAACTTATAACCCACTCTACGAAAAATTGACAAATAGCAAGCTAATCTTCCAAGTCAAGTTTAAATTTCGAATTTTAAATTCTTCTTTTTGGTTGTATAAATCACTCTAGAGATTATGTACTTGTACACTTGTATTATGCCTTTTTCATTCTTATCAAAGAACACGGTTTCCTACACCTTTTTGGCCCTTCCTTGCTTTTCATTTTGGTATTGGAGCCTTCCAAATCGCTATTCTTCATCAACCACACCAACTACTCTGCTCTCATGACTGACAAACCAATTTATCCCTACCCTAACACCATTAACGTTGCAAATTTCGTCAGCATTAAACTCACGGAAACCAACTGTTTACCGTGGGTTACTCAAATGAAATCCTTGGTGTGAGAACTCAAAAGCTTATGGGCATTTTAACTGGAGAGATCACTATCCCTTTTAACTATTACAAACGGGAAGGAGGAAGAGAATCCAACTTATGAGGCATGGATTTAGGTGATGATTTGGTGAAATCGTGGCTTATTAGCACGCTATCTGAAATAGTTTTAAGACTTATGTTTGAACTTGAAACAGCTGCTGAAATATGGGCTGTTCTTGCAAACCAATTTTCTTAGAAGAATAAGGCCTGTGAATATGACCTGCTCTCTTAACTAAACCACCTAAGGAAAGGTAACAAGCCTCTGTATACTTATTTGAGTGAATTTATTGCCATATTAAACCAACTTAGTTCCATTGGCAAACCTTTGTCTAATTCTGGTAAGATCTTTAACCTATTTGAAGGACTCAGAACTGAATATCAGTCTTTTCAAGCATCAATGTTTCGCCCCTTAGTGCCTCTATATGCAGATGTTGTTTACCAAGTGCAAGTGTTTAACACACGTTTGGTGCGCACTAATCCCAGGCCAAATGAAAACTCTGTCTTTGTAGAACAAACGAACTCAGGATGTGGAGGAGGCCAAACCCAAGGTTGTGGAGGAAGAGGTAGTTAACAATTTTTGTCTCAAGGACAAGGCTTCCAATTGGTAGCTCAAAATGGCCCGACTACTTATAAAAAACTCTTAGGTAAGCCTGATCACCATCTAACTCACTAGTAAAATACCACTAAGCCTCTTGTTACTTGTTAGATTTGCTCTAAACGTGCCCACACAACAATTCAATTATTTAAATGATTCAATCATAGCTATCAATTGGAAGAAGTGCTTGGAACTCTTATTGCATTACATGTTGATGACCAAGGTGGAGATGTGGATGGGTGGCTGGCTGGCTCAGGAGCCATTTCTCATGTAGTTGACAATGTTGGTAAGCTTAAGAAATTCTCTCCCTACATTGGTAGTGATACTATTGTGGTTGGTAATGGAACTTGTGTTCTGATCACTTAAGGGAGACTTCTCTTAATAATGGTGAAATACCTTTTAAATTTGTGCTTATGGTATAGGATATTAAAAAGGATCTTCTTTCTATTTCAAAATTTACTGCTAATTTTCCTTGTAAAGTTGTGTTTGATAGGAAGCATGTTCTTATAAAGGATTTGTAGAGCAACAAAATCCTAGCATAAGGACTTAAGCGTGGAAGTTTGTACTTACTACCCTCAAACACTCTATTTATCTTATTCTCAACAAGGCAGCAATCCGCCACTTGGGATGTATGGCATGGAAGATTACGTCATGCAAATTCAAAACTAGTCAATCTTTTGAAACAAAGGCATAAAGTCATTGTATGTGGAATTGCAAGCTCATTATGCTCATCTTGTTGTCTTGAAAAGAGCACAAAGCTTCCTTTTGTTTTGTCACAAAATCATTCTGGTGTACCTCTAGAGAGAATTCACTCGGATATTTGGGGTCCAACTCTTGTTTTGTCATGCTAGAGCTTTAAATATTATGTTATCTTTGTGGATTTTACCATATTTGTGTGGTTTTATCCTTTACATAATAAGTTAGATTTATTTGAAGTGTTTTTTACTTTTTGTACAATGGTTGAAAAACAGCTTGGTTATTTAGTCAAAATTCTTTAATTAGATAATGGAGGAGAATATATTAGTAACCAATTCTCTGACTATCTTGCTATGAATAACATTATTCAACAATTTTCTTGTCCTTATACACTTCAACAAAATGGTTTAGTTGAGTGAAAGCATAAACATATCATTGAGCTTGGTTGTACAATGTTACTTCATGCTGGTGTTCCAAAGCAATATTAGGTCAAATCCTTCACCACAACAATGTTTCTTATTAATAGGTTGCTAACAACGAGTTTGACAAATAAAACGCCTTTTAAGCTACTTCATCATTGTGAGTTAGATTATTCAATTCCCAGGACTTTTGGTTGTGCATGTTATCCACACTTAAAAGAATTGGCTCGTGATAAGTTATCTCAACGCTCATTTCAATGTGTATTCTTGGGTTACAACTGTCGGCATAAGGGATGCAAGTGTTTCCATTAGGCATCAAGGAAAGTCTTTCTTTTGCAGCATGTGATCTTTGATGAATCACTTTTTCCATTTTGTATTTCGCCGCCCAATGACAAGTCACAACTTACCATATCTCTCTTACCTCAAGCCACTAATTATTATCCTATAAGCTAGACAACTCCTACTTCTAATGGGCCTACTACCCCACCTCACAATCCATCCCTTAATACTGCAAGCCTTCAATTGTCATCCTTTTAGCACATTACTCCACTTCATGAGCAAGGCTTTGAGCTTCCTCCACCTTAAGTAAGTCCCATAATTGAAAATAATGATAGCTTACCACCATGTGTCCGTGAAAGGTTTTCCCATGAAATCTCACCTTTCTTACCTCAATTGTCCTCACCTTCACATGTCTCTCAACCATACGCACAAGAGACCAAGCTACCTCATTTTCAAGTTGTGGGGTCGACTACTAACAATAATGAACTAATTTCTTCATCTTCCTTTTTGCGATGCCAACTCCTTATTTCTTTTTCTCCCCTATCTTTACATCCTTACAAAACACACTAGAACATGACCTTTAAGAAACCTTGTCTATTGTGAACAACTAGTTCATTACAACCACAAAAACATCGGCAACACCTGTGTGAGCATATCATATGGTTACTCAAAGTCAATATGGAATAGTAAAGCCAAATCCAAAGTACCGATTGGTTGTCGAGCATGTTGTTCCTCCTCCTCCTAAATCAATTAAAGAAGCCTTACTACATCCAGGATGGAAACAAGCTATGGATCATGAGATGCGGGCTTTGTTTTGAAATCAAACTTGGACATTAGTTCCACAACCATCTTCAAGAAAGGTTATGGGATGCTGATGGGTCTTTTGTGCAAAGCTAAATCCAGCAATAGGGGTTGATCATTAAAAGCTCGATTGGTTGCATACGGATATAATCAAATAGTAAGGGTTGATTTTTTGGACACTTTTTTTCTTGTCATTTGCAATACCACCATTTGCGTGGTCCTTTCCATTGCTTTAGTGTGGAATTGGCCATTAATGCACTTTGATATTAACAATGCATTTTTACATGGACCTTTTATTGAACAAGTTTTGATGGAACAACCACCTGGGTGTGTAAATCCTACCTTTCCCGATCATATATGTTGCCTTTATAGAGCTCTTTATGGCTTGAAACAAGCCCTACGAGCTTGGTATGATCATTTTAGCTCATTTTTATTTGATTATGGCTTCATTTGTTCACCTCATGATCCATCCTTGTTCCTTCACTATTTTGGAGATGTTGCTATTTGGTTGTTGCTCTATGTAGATGACTTAATTGTCATAAGAAGTTCCACTAAATCTATTTAATCTTTTATTTTTGAGTTAAGTTCCGAATTTTCGATGAAGCATCTTGGTGAGCTCTATTTCTTTTTAGGAGTAAAGGTCCACAAAACCTCTGATGGCCTTATTATAAGTCAAAGGCAATATGCATATGATTTGCTTTCCTATGCCAACATGAGCTCTTGCAAGTCCATAGCCATTCCATTTGCAACAAAATCTCCTTCATTTCGAAATGGATCAGATTTATGCTCCCAACCTTTAACCTTTCAAGGCTTAGTGGGAGCTCTACAATACTTGACATTAACATGGCTAGACCTTTAATTCTCTATCAATAGATTGTGCCAAGCCATGCAAAATCCCTCTCATAGACTATCAGAATCTCAAGCGGATGTTAAGATATGTCCATAAAACTACAAACTATGGTCTTAGACTTCATTCTTGTAGCACCTTTGACTTGTATGGTTTCAATGATGCAGATTGGGCAAGCTGTATTACAACCATATGTTCCATTTCTGGGTATTATTTTTTTCTTGGATCTAATTGCATTTCATGGAGCTTAAAATATTAAGCATCAGTTTCCCGCTCGTCAACTGAGTCAAAGTACATATCCTTAGCTTTTGCAACAATAAAAGCAACATGGCTTTGCACTCTCTTGTGCAACTTAAATGTTCCATAACCAAGACCAACCTTATTGTGCTATGATAATTTATCGACCTTGCATCTTACCACAAAGCCAACTTTTCATGGGAAAACCAAACATATTGCAATACATTATCTCTTTGTACTTGAAAATGTGGCACTTGGTTCACTTGTTATTAAATATGTTCCCTCTGCCTCTCAGGTTGTTGATATATTCACCAAGCCCCTTCCACGATTTATTTCTCAATCGTTACGATCCAAACTTGGTGTGACTCTTTGATAGGAAAAACGACGTATAAAGTTTCCCACTTTGATTGAACCTGTGAGTATATACTAAAACACCAACAATGTATTTGAATCACAAGTAAAATATGCAAATATCACAATCAACACAAAAGAATTTCTACATGGAAAACTCCTCCAATGTGAAGGATAAAAACCACGGGACCGATCACGGAATCCACCCAAATCTCCACTATATAAATCGTTAGGTTTACAACCCAATCAAGTCCTTAACAATATCAACAGGACAAAGATTTATTGATTCAACAATAATAGAATCACCAATTAACAGTAAAGAACAAGTTGTAAACATTAACTTAACCAAGAAAAGTTGGAGAAATATCACTTAGATTTTCGACAAAGATCTGTTGATTTAAAGAGCTCCAAATAACGATCCAACCGTTCACAATGAAGAACACCCAATTCCGAACCTACTGACATCAACTCAATCGGACCATGGATCGACCTTGATCAAACGTTTGATCAACTGCTGCGCAGGGCTTCTAATTCTTGCAAAAATCTACTCTTTTTCTTTTCTCTCTTTCTTTTCTTTTTGACTGCCACACACTTTAAAGAAAAAATCTATATTTTTTCTTTTAAACCTTAGGGCACATTACCCTAATAGGACCCAATAATAAGTCCTGAATATAGGCTGGACTAACCCAACAATTATCTCCCTCCAGCTTAAATGAGGGAGATTTCATATGTTAATTTCCCAAGCAAAATCCAAACCAGGCTCATGCTGACAAAACTCAAACTTTTCTTGCCAGAGTGCCTTTGTCATCATATCAGAACCATTATCCTCAATATGTACCTTTTCAAGCGCAACCTCTTTGGTTTTCATGATATCTCATGTCCAATGATATCTTATATCAATGTGTTTTGATCTTTGATGGAAAGTAAAGTTCTTTGCAAGACGTATAGCACTTTAAGTATCACAAAATAACACATACTTTTCTTACACAAAACCAAGTTCTTTTATGAATTCCTTCATTCAAAACAACTCTTTACATGCTTTTGTTGCTGCAATAAATTCTGCTTCCATTGTAGATAGAGCAATACATTTTTGTAATCTTGATTGCCATGCCACAGCTCTTCCTAAAAACTTAATCAAGTAGCCTAAAGTAGATCTTCTATTATCAATATCTCCTGCCATGTTAGAATTTGTATATCCCACAAGAATAGGCTTTTCATTCCTAAATGAAAGTTTCAAACTAGAAATGCCTCGAAGATACCTTAGGATCCATTTCATTGTATTCCAATGTTCTCTTCAAGAATTGGAACTGACTCTACTAATAGGACCCAATAATAAGTCCTGAATATAGGCTGGACTAACCCAACAATTATCTCCCTCCAGCTTAAATGAGGGAGATTTCATATGTTAATTTCTCAAGCAAAATCCAAACCAGGCTCATGCTGACAAAACTCAAACTTTTCTTGCCAGAGTGCCTTTGTCATCATATCAGAACCATTATCCTCAATATGTACCTTTTCAAGCGCAACCTCTTTGGTTTTCATGATATCTCATGTCCAATGATATCTTATATCAATGTGTTTTGATCTTTGATGTAAAGTAAAGTTCTTTGCAAGACGTATAACACTTTAAGTATCACAAAATAACACATACTTTTCTTACACAAAACCAAGTTCTTTTATGAATTCCTTCATTCAAAACAACTCTTTACATGCTTTTGTTGCTGCAATAAATTCTGCTTCCATTGTAGATAGAGCAATACATTTTTGTAATCTTGATTGCCATGCCACAGCTCCTCCTAAAAACTTAATCAAGTAGCCTAAAGTAGATATTCTATTATCAATATCTCCTGCCATGTTAGAATTTGTATATCCCACAAGAATAGGCTTTTCATTCCTAAATGAAAGTTTCAAACTAGAAATGCCTTGAAGATACCTTAGGATCCATTTCATTGTATTCCAATGTTCTCTTCAAGAATTGGAACTGACTCTACTAATTACTCCAACTGCATGAGCTATATTTGGCATTGTACAAATTATTGCATACATTAAACAACCAACAGCCGAAGCATAAGGAATTCTTTCCATATCTTTTCTATCTTCTTCATCTGCAGGACATTGTTTCTTACTAAGCTTAAAGTGTGTAGCAAGAGGCGTACTCACCACTTTAGCTTTATCCATACAAAACCTTTGAAGCACTTTCTTGATGTACTCCTCTTGAGACAACCATAATTTCTTGGCTTTTCTATCACGACTAACTCTCATATTAAGAATTTACTTCACTAAGCTTAAGTCTTTCATTGATAATGACTTACTTAACTCCTACTTCAACTTTTCAATTCTTGCAGCATTCTTACCAACTATAAGCATGTTATCTACATTAAGTAGTAGAATGATAAAATCATTATCTGAGAACTTCTACACAAATACACAATGATCAGAATTTGTCTTTTTATGGCTTGCTCTCCCATAAAAGACTCAAATTTTCGATACCATTGTCTCGGTGCTTGTTTTAAGCCATATAAACTTTTCTTTAGCTTACAAACATAGTTCTCTTTATCTTTTTCTTTAAAACCCTTTGGCTGATCCATATAAATTTCTTCATTTAGGTCACCATGAAGAAAAGCAATCTTTACATCCATTTGCTCAATTTCAAGATCAAGACTAGGAGCCAATCCCAAAACCACTCGAATTGAGGACATTTTCACAATAGGTGAGAAAATCTTATCATAATCAATTCCCTTTTTCTAACTGAAACCTTTAACAACTAGTCTGATTTTGTATCGGGGTTGTGAAGAGTTTTCATCATGCTTCAATCTGTAAATCTAACGATTCTTCAAAGCTTTCTTACCTTTAGGCAATGTCACCAACTCAAATGTTTGATTATCATGCAAAGATTTCAACTCATCTTGCATTGCATCAACCAATTTTTTCTTATTCACATCCTCTACTGCTTCTTTAAAACTCTCAAGCGCACCTACATCAGTCAACAATACATACTCCTTAGTAGAGTATCTAAAGGATGGATGGCAATCTCTAGTAGACCTCCTCCATGGTGGAACTGAAGATGGATTTTGCTAAACATCAACAACATTATCTGTCTAAGTGTCACTATTATCTGCACCATGTTGGTCATTCTGAACCTGATCCTAAACATCATGTTGAATATCACTTTCAACTTGTTTTGGCAACTATCTCTATAAATCATTTGAAGGAATTAGATCAATATCAATATCAATCTTAGAGCCTTGTGCCATATTCTTCTCATTTTGGCCAATATCTGTCATATTTTAATTCTAAAAAAATATAACATCATGACTCCTCACAATTTTCTTCATAGTTGGATCATAACACCTGTAGCTAAATTCATCAAAACCATAACCAAGAAATATACATTCTCGTGTCTTGACATCTAACTTAGACCTCTCATCCTTTAGAATATGAACAAATACTTTGCAACCAAATACTCTTAGATAGTTATAGGAAACATCCTTGCCAAACAAAACTCTATTTGGCACATCACCATCTAAAGCAACAATTAGAGATAAATTGATAACATAAGTTGCTGGAAGTAATGCCTCACCCCAAAATGTCTTTGGCAGGTTAGCATTTGAAATCATACATCTGACTCTCTCAACCAATGTCCTATTCATTCTTTCCGCTATACCATTCAACTCGGGTGTTTTTGGAGGTGTCTTCTGATGTTGAATACCATGTTGCCTACAATACTCATCAAATGGTCCAATGTACTCACCACTATTGTTTGATCGAATATATTTCAATTTCTTTCCAATTTGCCTCTCTATTGAAACTTAAAACTGCTTGAACACATCTAGCACTCGATCTTTTGACATCAAAACATAAACCTAAAGCTTTCTTGAGTAGTCATCAATGAAGGTCACAAAGTAGGATGCTCCACCAAGTGTCCTCGGGTTAACTGGGCCACAAACATCCAAGTGTACTAACTTTAAGAAATATGATTTTCTTGAAAGAGGGTGACTATAGAATGAAACTCTTTTATATTTTCTAGCTAAACAATGTGCACACTTCTCAAGTTTTGCACTTTTAATCCCAGATAGCAAGTTCTTCTTTGCCAACACATTCATGTCCTTCTCACTTATGTGACTTAACCTTTTATGCCATAAAGCACTTGTATTCCTATCTTCCACTACATTATAAATGTTCTTAGAAATCTTGGCTTGAAACAAATACAAAGAAGACTCTTTCTTGCCTGTAGCCATAACTAATGAACCTTTAGTAAGTTTCCATTGTCCATTATTGAAGATATTGTAAAAACCTTCATCATCAAGTTGTTTGGTAGAAATCAAATTCAAGCGAATTTTTGGTACATGTCTAACATTCTTGAGAACCAACTTGGATCCATTACGAGTCTCCACGCATACATCTCCCATACTTGTAACTTTAGCCAAACAATCATTACTCATCTTCATTGTGCCAAAGTTTCTAGGAGTATAAGAAGTAAGGAACTCCCTCTTGGAAGTAATATGAAGAGAATACCACTATCAATTACCCAACTTGTCTCATTACTTGCAAAATTCACATTATAATCATAGCACACAATAACAAATTCGTTAGTAGTTATTGCAACTCGATCATCATCATTGTTATCCTTCTTCTCATAACTTTCATTAACTTTCTTATTCTCATTTCTACCTTTATCATTCTTCTTTTTATTTTTCAACTGGAAGCAATTTTTCTTGATGTGACCCATCTTGCCACAATGATGGCACTCTACATTTTTATGCCATGATCTAGACTTACTTTGACTTTTGTTATTACCTCGTAGACCTCTACTATGACTTCTCCCCCTGTTATCAACAACCAAAGCTTTAGAATGAGATAAAGAACCCTGACTCTTTCTTCTCATCTCTTCATTCAAAATACTAGTCTTGGCAAAATCCACAGTGACAATACCATTGGGAGTATAGTTACTCACTGACATAAGAAATGTTTCCCAAGATTTTGGTAAAGTATTAAGTAACCAAAGTCCTTGTACTTCATCTTCAAATTTCATATTCATGCTTGAAAGTTGATCTAACATTCCCTGAAACTCATTTAAGTGATCATATATGGATTGCCCATCTTTGTATTTTAAGCTAATAAGTTGCTTCATTAAATACATCTTATTATTTCCAGTCTTTTGAGTATATAAGGATTCAAGCTTGTTCCATAGAGTTCGAGCATGTGTTTCTTTACTAATATGATTCAAAACATTCTCATCTACAAATTGTTGAATGAACCCACATACAATTTTATGCTAAAGAGTCCAATTGGCCTCACTTATGTTGTTTGGTCTTGTTTCACTAAATACTGGTAAGTGCCAACGCTTCACATAAAGCAAATCTTCCATCTTACCCTTCTAAACATGATAATTTCTTCCATTCAAACTAATCATCCTGTTAGTGCTTAGTTCCATCGTTTAATCAAATCCAAAAAATAAACAACCATAACTTGAGCTCTTGATACCACTCTGATGGGAAAAACGACATATAAAGTTTCCCACTTTGATTGAACCTGTGAGGATATACTAAAACACCAATAATGTATTTGAATCACAAGTAAAATATGCAAATATCACAATCAACACAAAAGAATTTCTACATGGAAAACTCCTCCAATGTGAAGGATAAAAACCATGGGACCGATCACAGAGTTCACCTAAATCTCCACTATATAAATTGTTAAGTTTACAACCCAATCAAGTCCTTAATAATAGCAATAGGACAAAGATTTACTGATTCAACAATAATAGAATCACCAATTAACAATGAAGAACAAGTTGTAAACATCAACTTAACCAAGAAAAGTTTGAGAAATATCACCTAGATTTTTGACCAAGATTTGCTGATTTAAAAAGCTTTAAATGATGATCCAACCGTTCACAATGAAGAACACCCAATTCCGAACCTACTGACAAAATATTAGCTCAATTGGACCACGGATCGACCTTGATCAAACGTTTGATCAACTGCTGCGCAAGGCTTCTAATTCTTACTAAAATCTGCTCTCTTTTTTTTCTCTCTCTTTCTTTTCTTTTTGACTGCCACACACTTTAAAGAAAAAACCTTTTAAACTTTAGGGCCACATTACCCTAATAGGACCCAATAATAAGTTATGAATATGGGTTGGACTAACCCAACACACTTCCTGTAATGCTAAGTTTGTAGGGGAGTAAAAGTAGTATTGTTTCACATCAACAAGATGTGACCAACTCAATTGTTGAAGAGTCTAAGAAATCTTCACAAGCCAAGAAATCAAAGGAATTAAATGAGCCTATTCTTTCTCCTCTGTCATCTCCTATCACTGAACCTAAAACCCATTCTACGGCACACTAACATATAGCAAGCTGATCTTCACAAGTCAAGTTTAAATTTTGAATTTTAAATTCTTCTTTTTGGTTGTATAAATCACTTGAGAGATTATGTACCTGTACACTTGTATTCTACCTTTTTTCGTTCCTATCAAAGAATACGGTTTCATACACCTTCTTGGCCCTTCCTTGCTCGATGTCCTTGATTTTGCCATTGTTTAGAATCTTGTAGATTTACTAATTAAGATGCATGTACATCTTTTGATATGGATTGGATAGGTAGAGATAGGAGGAAAAACGGTATTTCCAAAATAATATTATCATTTCCTACTTTAAAAGATGGCACGTTAATAAACTCCCATGGTGGGCCAAGCACGGAATTGAATATGACTGATCAGATCCAAATTAGATGTTCAAGATGTAAAGTTTGATTTTGGGTTTAAAAGATTAATTTAATCTATTAAGGGTGAAGTTAGTTCCATAAGATAAAATATAATTTAATAAAAAATTGAATAAGTTAAATTTCAAATTCAATTTCTAGAGAAAGTTTTCGTTGACCCGGTTGTTAACGTTATCTTGATTTTTTTTTTCCTAAAATTTTCAATACCATTAGATAACATTAACCTTGTAGTTCACGAAACCTAAATTTTAGGATCTTCTAAATGACTCTTCTTTTATTCTTATAATCTGTCCTAAGATGAAGGTTTTATTTTATTTGAAAGTATTAAAGGACCCATCTCACGCGCTCCCAAGCATGTGCAATTAATGCACTTTGTCCAAGTCGGATGCCAAGTTAGCTACCATGTGACTCTTGCATCAGTAACCATAAAAGTCCAACAGCCACGTTAGCCCTTGTACACTTTGGCCACGGGTTGATTCCGTCAAAGCTTCAGTAGCGATCGTCATCTCCATCGATTTCATTTGATTTGTTGACTCTATAATTAATAGGATTTCCTTATTGATTCATAAGCAATTATACAAAAATTGATCGTTTGTTGATTTGTAATTATCAAGAAAGATCTAATCACAACCATGTAATTTGTCTACCGATTCTTTCTTCTTCTTTGGTATGCTCTTAGGTTTCCGCTCACAAATCCTTGCCGTTACTTTCAGACTTGGTATCATCGAGCCCCCCCTTAGTAAAAGCCCTCCTCCGGAACCTCTCTATGGCCTCTCCATCCTTTTCCAAAATCCAAACCATATTGTTGGCATCCTCTGCCCCTACCCCGAGCCCTCCCACTCTGCCTCTACCGCGAGCCCTCCCAATCTAACTTCGACTCCCACCATTCTTCCTCTAACTGTTGGCGAGTGGTTTGACGGCATGAATTTTTTGGTCTAGAAAACTCATATTGTTCCCCTCCTCTCATGCCAACTCATCACCGTCATCGATGGCTCTGAACCGGCTTCGCCCAAGACTTTCCCAACTGCTACAGCCAGACCCAACCAAACCCCACCTACACGACATGGTTAGCTCGCGACCAGATGGCTCTTGATTGGATTCTCGCAACGTGCACGAATCAAATCATCACGCAACTGACCGATTCTCAGTTGCCCAAGGCCGCCTAGGATTTTCTGTCAAAATCCTTCAAGGCTTAGTTGACGGCCCGCTTCACTCCGCGACTCTTTGTCGCACAAAGCGCCCTTAGTCTCTTGTTGAGAAAGACGGAACTTTGGCATACCTAACCAAATTTGGCCACCTTTGCTACATTTCCACAGAACTTTTATTCCCCGACAGCACCACTACCGCTAACAAATCTGACGACACTCGTGACTTGGCAACAAATTGCTCCAAATAGTTCTGCTTTTCCCAATCCCCCGGCCTCCTCCCAACACCACCGCTACCAAAACTCCTCTTTTCGTCAAGGTGGTTGTGGCCGGCAGCGGAACAACCTTTTCTACCACCTATGTCGCTGGCCTAGTCATGTTTTCTGAAATTGCCAAAAACGGTTCAACCTAGCCTTCAACCCGCCCACCCCCATTCGCATGCTCAACCCTTTTCCCACAAACCCTTAAGCCCAATATTCACCTCAGGTCCATTACACGTCTCAAAACCCATATTAGCATATTAGGCCCACTTTTCTCCACAAGCAAACTACATCAACACCCCCCCCCCCCCCCCCCCCCCCCCTTTTCCACCTTAAAAAAGAAAAAAAAAATCTTCCCTTGTTGTTGCCTTTTGATATCCAATCTATGGAGCTTCCAAATCTTGTTTTTTTGTTTCTTAAATTTATCAAATGTCCTAGTTCTCCTTTCCATGGCTAAGAATCTTTTGTTTGTTTCACAATATGCTTTTGACAATAATTGTGTGTTTATTTTCTCAACTATTCATTTTTAGGCCATTTCCCTTGTTACAGACCTTCCTCAACTTGTTACTTGCCTTTAGGATGGTACTATTACTTGTTAAACCCTTACTCACCAACACATCTAAGCTCTCACAACCACTACCCACTGCTATGCTAAAACAACTTGCTTCACCCAAGTTAAAGACCCACTAGAGCAACATGATGTTTGCTACGTACACTACCATCATCAAGAATGGTACCACGACTCAATCTACTTCTACCAGGTGCTTACCCTATTGGTTGCAAATGGATATATAAAATGAAGCTTTGCGCTAATGGTTTATTGCATTTGGTACAAAACTTGCTTTGTAGCTTAAGGTTTTCATTAGCAAGGATGCATTGACTATACAAAGATCTTCAGCTCAATTGTCAAACCAGTCACCATTTGCACTATTCTTACCTTGGTGTGTTTTCATGGTTGGCCTATGTACCAACTAGATGTCTCCAATGCTTTCCTATATGGTCATCTATATGAAGAAGTATATATGAATCAACCTTAGGATTTCATTAACACGCCTAACCCATGTCTATGACCTATATCACTCATTCTACGATCTTAAATAAGCTCCTTATGCCTAGTGTTCAGTGAAATTCTACATGCAAGTGTACATGTCGAATAAGTAATATAATGATAAGTATGAGTTGTTGGAAAGTAAGGGTTTTGTTATGACAAAATCTATTATGGATTATTTATTGAAAAATGTTTTTCATATGTGCAAAAGAAAAATAACAGGAAGTAAAAGGTGTGCAAATTATAATATCAATTAATGATATTATAAAGTAGCTGGATTCTTACAATTCCTTTATATAATATCATTATATAATGCCCCTGAGAAAAGCCTTATTTAAATATATGATTTATCATATTAAAAGAAATATGATACTTGTTTTTGTTTGGATGAAGGTACTTGGTGCTTACTAAGAGCTTCATGAAGCAAATAAAGGATTATTTGTTCTCAGCCTCACAATCAGACTAAGGCCTCTCAACCTATTTGATCACGGCCTGTTTAATCTCGGCTTCACAATTAAGACTAAGGCCTCATGGCTTGCTTGCTATTTGTCTCATGAATGAAACTCATTGTTTCATTTAGAGAAGGCTTTTCTTAAGCTATTCGTTCGATCAGGTTGCCCTAAGAGAAATATGCCTGAAGAGAGAGCCTCCGACGAGACTTGTGTTCTCTGTTCAAGTGTCGAATCCTCAACGAGAGGATTTTGGAGTAGACCAGTGTCAGAACGGTCTAATTCTCGATCCAAAGATGGCCTAAATCATTTTTTTAGTCAGATGTAGCCTAAGATTTCACCTTAAGAGGAAATCAAGCAAATTCTATGATTTGGGTGGGATCCAAGAAAATCACACACTTCACATGAATGTTCTCTAGAGATACACACAATTTCAAGAGAATGCAAATTTTTTAATGCTTAATAAGTGAATCAACATAATCAAAATCCCACTTAACTCATACCACAATCGTAAGTTTGAACAAAATCTACATCTCCCTAAGAATCACCAAGAATTCACAATAAAGAATCCAATCATTGTGATTATAGTCCACCATAAAAAAAAAAAAGGAAAAAAAATCACATAAAAACAAACTTTTAACACAACAACTTTTAACAACAAACAAGATACATTTTCACATTTTCAACACAACACATCACAAAATTTCCAACACAATAGAAAACACTTTCAATACACTCCCAATATACTTTCAACACAACCACAATTACCATAATACACAACCTCTAACACAATCCAACAATACAACACTTCCAACAATAACAACAACACCCCTAAATTTGAATGAAGTATTCTCCTCAATGCTAAAAGAAAATAAAGCATTATAAAGGACGAAACAAGGAAAAATCCCCTGATTGCAGGTTGCCAACATGGAGCTATGACAAACATTTGGTGACAGATTTCTAACCAAAAGACTATAAAGTACTTGGGTTACCTCCCAAGAAGCGCTTGCTTTATAGCTTTCAGCCAAACTATCCTCCACATTGTTGTTCAAGGAGGATGGAACTCCAACAATTTAGGAGACAACTTGTGTTGCATGATGATTGAGCATTTTGCAATCAACACTACTATCTCATATACTTCTAGCTTCCTTTTGTTCTCCAGTATCTCTTTTATCAATTTTGTACAATTGGACATTTGAACTGGAGCTTTTGCAAAAGGAATGTTAATATGCAATTTTAAAGATATATCAAGGAATTCCAAAAACTACTTATCTTTTTTGTGTTGCTAGAGTCTCTGGGGAGATGGAATTGGAGGCATAAAAGGCATAGGATTTTCTGAAACAAGTTTGCTCCTAAGTGCCTCCTCCAGTTATATGCTGACATCCTTATCTATTTCTGTGAAAATCTCCTTGTTAGCATTATCTTTTTCCACTTGCATGCCACTTGGTAGGGTTATTGCCTCTACGATATCTACAAGGATTTTTACCATGTTGCTAGGCAAAGGACCCTCTTGACTTTCTGAGATCATGTTGATCAACTAACTCATTTGCACATCTAATCTTTGGATTGAAGCTTCTTGTCTTTGAAAGGTCACTTCTTAATTTTGAAATCTTGCTTCAGTCCTCTTTTGTAAAGTTTTGTGTGATGAGGGCCAGCTCATTGATCATGTCATTTAAGTTAGGTTTCGCCTTTGTTGTTACGCCCATTATCACTTTAGTGCGCTTTAGAAAGCACTATGTGGTGGTGGCCATCTTGTTGATTATATCCTCCAAGTTAGGCTTTACCTCTTCTCTTTGCTTGAATGTTGGTGGTGGTCTCATTTCATTTAGGTTACTCCATGAAAAATTTTGATGGTTATCCTATCTTGGATTATACACATTGGAGTAAGGATAATTGTGCGACCTATTCACATTCCCAACACAATTAGCATATTCATTATATTGAGCATAAGGGTTACCTACTAGACATTCCATGCTTGCATGTGCTCCATCACAAAATTCACATTCTTTATTCTTCAAGAACACTTCCCATTCTGCATATAAATCGGCGAGGGTATCTACTTTATGTGTTGGCTTAATCTTAAAGTAGTTTGCATGACTTGCAAGTCTTTGGAAGCTTGATGTAGCATTCCAAAATGTTGGTGCAGCATAGTCTCTCAAGAGTCTACGTGAACCATCATTGTTCTCCATGTTGTTCAGTAACAAAAAAAAAATTGCTAGAAAAACAACAAAAGATTAAGAGTATAAATAAAATAAAAAATAATAAAAGTTAGATTAAACTTAGAAACTATTTGGTACTAATATTAATTAGCAGTAAAACAACTAATCCCCAACAACATCACTAAAAATTTGTTCGGTAAAATTCTACATGCAAGTATACATGTCGAACAAGTAATATAATGATAAGTATGAGTATCATCCCATAGAGACTAGTTCTTATTGAACTAACTAATTACTAATGGTGAATAGACCATAAAATTTATCTAACAAATCAAAAGAATAAAAATATGGATTAACTAACTAAATTTAATCTAAACTTGCTTAACAAAACATGCTAGAGCGTCTGATTTCACCTAACTAATAGGTACGAATGTCGATTATTCATGCTTGTAAGATTGATACTATTCATGTAATGGGAAAATTTCCTAATTTATTCATTATTTTATGTCTAGGTATAGCAAACCTACTTAACTCATTAACTCATTGTATTTCTACCCATGAATTAAATGAACTAAGTGCATTAAGATATGTGAATACTCTAGTTTATACCTAAAGCCACACAAATCATATGGTATATGTCTATCCATATTAACCTATGGTTGCACATTACATGAAACAACTACATATTCTCTTTTGTCGGTCTCAAACATGCAAATCAAATCATTTAAGTGGTAGTTAATCACTTAAAAACATTAAACTTCGTAACATGCAACTTCACATTCATAAAATATCTCACAAAACACAATAATCCTACAATTCATACATCATAATCAAGTTTCATCGTAGCTCTAAGACAATAAACTAAAACATCATACATAAACAAAAATAATGCAAGAAATTAAACAAGACATTCTTCAAACTAAAAACATGAAAGCTATCACCAAAATGTTTTTAATTCAGAGAAAGTTTGGACAAATCTACACATCAGAGAAGAGGAGGAGGAGGTGGCTGAAAAGAGGAGAAGAAAACATATTGCATGCACCACCATGTGCTATCATTCGCCGCTGCCATGTGCCACTGCCACGCGCTGCTACCACTTTACACAAAATCTTCAGAAATTGCTTTAAAAGATGCCTAGGGTGCCAATCTAACCAAAAAGCATGCAGATCTATAAAAAAAACATGCTAATTTGCCAGAAAATTGCATCCAAAAGGTGGCTGCCATCCTTCGCCAAAAATTGCTCTTTCATTGCTAGAAGCTACACAGAACAAGTCGAAAAACACACAGATTTGGTATATTTGCTTCCTCCTTGACAAAATCACCTCCAATCTCATTGGAAAACACTCAGATGGTCAGAAAATGGCAACAACATTCTCTTTTGCCAAAAAAGGATGCAAGAACGGTTGGCTTTCGCCCAACCACCACACGTTCTCAAAGTCTCATGCTGTCGCGCGTGGGCTCTGTTTTTCCAGCGAGGGAGAAGCCACATGCCATTCTCCTATATTTGCTGCTCAACCAAAACCCACTCAAAAGCTCTCTCTTTTCCTCTTCATTTTGCACGATAAAAGACACTTCCAATAATTCCCTTTTTTTTTTTCTTTTTGTCTTTTCCTCCTTTCTTTTCCATGTGTTGCACTTAGTCTTTTTGCTTCTTCTTTCTTTTCTCTCAATCTTTTGCTTCATTTCTTTTTTTTGTTTCACCTATTTTGGATTTATTGCATAAAATAACAAAATATGCATAAATAGAATAAAATACAAATATAATTACAAAAACACTTATTATATATTATCTAAAATGATCAAAATAACTCTATAAGAAATAGAGTTATCGCCTAGTACCAATGGCTTAGCTCTTTTCTCACTTCCTTGGGATTTCTTATCTTAGTAATGGACACTTCTCTTTTCACGCTACATATTGTTGGATATAGTATCATACTCGTGTATGTAGGTTACATCATTCTTATTGACTTTTTGCAAGTTCCATTTTTTAGTCTCTTTACTACTCTTCAACATGAATTTGTCATTAAAGATCTAGGTCCTTTCTACTATTTTCTTAACATGAAAGTTCAACCTACTACAATTGGGCTTCTCTTTCATCAAGCCAAATTTAACCTTTAGATTTTGGCTTGTGCAAAAATGATAAATGCTTGTGGAGTCTTTTTCCCTTGCACCATTGATGAACCTTTATCCCTTTGGATAGGCAAACCTTGTACAAATCCTCACTTATACCATAATGCAATTGGCACCTTTTAGTATCTCACACTCATTTGCCTAAACATTGCTTGTGCAATTAACATGGTATGTCAATTCCTCCATTAGCCAACCACTATTCATTGGTAAGCTATCAAACATATCCTTTGTTACCTTATTTACACTCCACATTTGGGCCTTGTAGTCACATGAAATTCTTTCACTAAACTATATGCCTTCTTTAATGTGAGCTAGACTAGTGACCATGATGATCGTTGCTTTGTTGGTAGCTTTTGTGTTTTCCTTGATTGTAATCTCATATCTTTGAGCTCTTCTAAGCAACACATTGTAGCTCACTCTAACATTAGAGCCGAGTATTAGTGCCTAGCTAACACTACGACATAACTTATGTAGATTGAGTACCTTATCTACAATCTTTGTGCTATTTTATTATATCTTCCTACGCTTTGATGTGATAATCTTCTTGTCCTCTACTTGACAACTAACCCAATGTTCTATGCTAATACCAAGCATGTTGAGATAGATTATCACTTCATCTGCAAACGACTTACATGGCTAGCTCTACCTTCATTTTATCTCATTGGTTGACCAACTACCTGACATATTTACCAAATGGCTTTCCTCAATGCAATTTCGCCTTCTCTAGTCTAAGCTTACAGTTCTCTTTGTCCTTTTTGCTTACAAGGGTATATTAAAAGACCCATCTCATGTGCACTCAAGTGCGTATAATACGTGCGCTTGTCCAAGTCAGATGCCAAGTCAACTACCATGTGAGTCTTGCATCAGTTGGCACGCAAAGCTTGCAGCCACATTAGCCTTTGTCGCTTGCCACAATCGTGCCGCAAATCAATTTCACCAAAGCTTCTACAATAGTCGTCGCCTCCACCAATTTCATTTGATTTTATGATTTTACAATTAATAGGATTTCCTTATTTGATTCAAAAGAAATTGTACAGAAATCAATTGTTTGTTCATTTTTAATTATCAAGAAAAATCTAATCAAAGCCATATAATTTTTTCTGCCGACTCTTTCTTCTTCTGCAACACATTCTTAGGTTTCCTGTCACTGATCCTTGTCCTTACTTTTAACTAAAAGATATGAAAAGCAATTTTACCTAGAATTTGAAGACTTATGTTAGAAGTAAAATGGAAATTAATGTCATCCACATCTGAAGCTAAAACAATGGGATTTCCATCGGCCACATTTGAAGATAAAACAACCGTTTCTCAAGTTATGATAAGAATAAAACAAGCCAACCATGTCGGCCATGTCTGAAGTAAAAGATGAGGAAAAAAGGGTAGTTTCTCAAGATAAAGTAGGTGCATGTAACACACACACCATTCTACCAAGACAACCCACGAACAACATTAAGATGCGTGCGTGCATCTTATGTGCATTGTCTTCTTCCTCACACCCGTGTAAGAACAACTCTTCTTCTCCTTCTTCTGACAGTTATATAAAACAGATGGAGGTGAAATTAGGGGTGTTTAAATCAGAAGAAAATGAGCTTTTTATTACAATGAAAAAGAGAAAGAATCATCAACACAATTGATGAAATTTTTCACTCAAAATGTAAAAGGTTTTTAGGGTTCTTCATAGCTACGATTTTCATAATCAATTTGGTATTGATTCATCATCATTAAGAGATGATTTACATTTGTTTTTCGACCACTATAAAAAGATAGTCGGAGTGTACTCACAATTCATCCAAAAATACAAACTTCTTCTCTCTTTATTCTTCTTATTTTTCTTGATATTTGCTTTAGTTTTATTATTATTTTTATACAAATTTCTACAATATTTTGTAGAAATTCTAGTTTTAACCAGGTATTAGTTTAGCCTTTTGGTGGAAGCTTTTTTTTTTCTTTTTTCTTTTTATCCATTTTTGTTTTGTAAATGGCTTCCAACATTCACCATGTTCATGTTGCTACTCATGCTCTTCTGTTGCCTAATCCTAGTCCTTTTCCTGCCATTGGTGTACAACTTAAAGGTCCTAATTTTCTTGTTTGAAAAGCTTAAATTTAAGCATTTTCTTTACGCAAATGGATTACTTGGTGTTGTTGACGACTATTTCCCTTGTCTTGATGAGTTTATTACCAAAATTGATGAACAAGGTAATGTCACTTGTGATTCAAATCCAACTTATCAAGATTGAATTATTAGGGATCATATTGCTCGTGGCTGGATTTTTTGCACTTTTAGTGACACTATTGTGACCACTACTCGGTAGTGCAAAACTTCAACAGAGATATGGCAAGCCTTATGATCTAAATTCATAGCTCACAGTTCTGTGTGAGTTTTTGCTCTTTGCTTACGCCTTCAAACGGCAACCAAAGGGCATCGAACAACAACTAAATTTCTTCAAGAAGTAGATGGTATTGCTGATCAACCTTCCTTTGTAGGTGAAATTATCTAAAAAAATGAGTAAGTAACTCATGTTTTTAGTGGTCTTGGTACCCCCTATGCACCTCTTGCCACTGCAGTTGCTATTCATACAAGAATGTCCTCTCTTCCTCGTGAGGATCTCTGTGGGTTACTTCTTACCTAGGAAGCCACATTGAAATGGCCACAGAAGGGCCCCCTAATGCAGTTGCCTTTGCCATTAGTCTTGCTACCATCTAGGCTAATCAACCTTTTTCTCAATCTCTTGGCAATCTAGGAGGATACTTAAATACTCTTTCCACTCAAGGACATACCATTGTTCCTCATTATAGTAGCAAACCTCAACATAATGTTCTTTGTCAAATTTGTTGCAAACCAAGTGACATTGCCCGTCAATGTCGCTATAGGTATGTTCCTTCTAATTTTGGGTCTACTAATAACTTCCAAGGCCTCTAGAATATTTAGGTCAATACTGTTAAGAAGGTTCAACCACAAACTCACCAAGCCTCTATTGAAACTGATTGGTTTCTTGATTCTGGTGCCACACATCATATCTCACCAGATAACTATGATATGACTCAATTGCTCAATTGTAATGGGAATCAAGCAGTTACTGTTGGGGATGGAATGACATTTCCAATAATACAAGGTAATTTATTAACCCTTAATTATATCAATGTTTCTAATGTGCTTATTGTGCCTAATATAACAAAATGTTTGTTATATGTTTCTAAGTTTACAAAAGATAACAATTGCTTTTTCTCATTTTTTCTCAATTTTTGTTGTGTACAGAATCTGACAATGAGATAGATCCTACTATAAGGACCAATTGAAAATGGACTCTATTGTCTCAACTTGAGTGTTATTCAGCAATCACCAAAGACTTTTCATATTTTTACAATAAATGTAACGACCTTGCATTATAGATTAGGCCATCTTAATTATGAAAATGTAATAAGATTACTAGAAATAATGAATATTCAATTTACTAGACATATTCCATCATCTTGTACTACTTGTAGCATTAGTAAAAGCCAACAATAATCACATTTATCTACACATAATATTTCCAACACTCCTTTGAACTTAGTCAATTTTGATATATGGGGCCCTACACCAATTACAACTTCTCAAGGCAATAGATATTATATTTGTTTTATTGATGATTATTCCAAATTTACATGGTTTTATTCCATGAAAACTTAAAATGAATTTCTTCAAATATTCAAGAATTTTCAAACATTTGTCGAAAATCAACTTCAAATTACAATAAAAAAAATGTTCAATATGATGGAGCAGTAGAATTTACTTTTAAAGATTTTAAAACCATTTTATCTGACAAGGGTATTTCTCAATGCATATCAAGTCCCTATGCTTCATATGATAGACCAATTTTCTATGAAGGAATTATAAATCTCACCAACTGATGCCCAAGTGGGTGGACAAGGCAACTTACCAAGCTCTCTCTTAACAACGAAAACATTATCGATTGTGGCCCACGTCCTCCATCCATCCATCCACCCAAAGGAAGGCGAGAAGTATAGAAAATCCTTGTCCTTCGAATATCCCGTTCATCCATCCATCCTTTAATAACATGGATGAATGGAACGATTCATCCACACCTCCTGACGTCGGTAAGTGAAACGAATTATCAAAAACCCCTCTACCCGTGATGGTATTGATGAAAATGACAATCCTCAGGTAATTATAATGTGTGAAAAAGTATGTCATTAAATCCAGATATTCAAATCTACCAAATCATTACTAGAAAATATAATTATAGGCTTTCAACAAGAACCACAAAATCTAATCCGATAAGAAAAATAAAGAACCAGTAATTATTCAAACGCCACTAATCCAAATGGTTTATGAATATTAAATATTTAATCCAACTGGTTTTCCATTCACTTAAGCAGAACGACTTTTACTACATGTGAATATGTGTAATCCTGTTGATCGTCTAACGTCAATATCTTAAAATCTAAGTCACTTAACCTCCTCACTGAGATACAGAATGATGACCTGAATCTTCATTTCTGGGTGACATGACTCTTTCACCAACACAACATGAGAACTAACCAGGTAGTCTTCACTTCTAATTTACAGGAACTTCATGCTCAAGTGCCTGTGTTTAAGCTAAAGAGACAACGCTGAACGGACGCAAAATCTTCTTTTTTGTTCTTTCTAATATACAATTGCAGCTGAATTACCATGATGTGGTGCATTGAAATTAGTTCCAACCCCATGCACAAAACCCCGGCATTTTGTCAATATATGACAGTAAAATATTGCCTGTTATATAGAGTTCTATAATGTATCAGGGATATGTGTAATATATGTTAGTACAGAGGAGAGGTGGATAGATGATTACTGCCTAGACCTCCACTGAGTTGATTATTCAATACTGTGTCACCTACTATACATACAGTAGCACGTGAAGATATCCTCCAGTGTAATGGCTATTGAAAAGACATATGCTCCACACCACCACTCTCAGTGATTTGTGCTTGGAGGCAGCCTGAAGGAACCCCCTGAATATAGCATTTGGTAGACAGCCCTTATCCTTCTGGTCAGAACAATGCTCAACATCGTGCCCACAGCACAGACAACAGCCAGAACCAGGAAGGTGAGTCTAAAACAATTTGGACCCAAGCAGGACAGACCTGGATCATACTTATCTGGTTCATGCTGTTTTGCTGCCTCATTATCATATACATATCCTGCTAGGAGACCTGAGAATAGGAATGCGCCAATAGGATTTCCCAATGACATGAAATTGCTTAATAAACCGAAATTCTTCAAGCCAAATAGCTCAGAGACAGTTGGGATCATGATAGAAAACTGAACGCCAAAGCAAATCCCAAGACATGCAGTTGCCATATAAAGGGTACCATCAAACGCAGAAGCAAGAAGAAGGAAAGTAAAAATCATGATCACTTGAGTGAATGTCATACAAGCTGTCCGAGGGATTGTCCTAGACCTGCAAGGATAGAACCTTGCACCATGTTAAATTAGCACCAATTGGAATACCACAATATATAGAGTAGACCACAGCATTCACCAAATCATGGTAATCCTTATTCACATCTAACCGCTAATTTTTGGAGAAAATAAGCTAAATCTGCCATGCCATGCCATTAGCTTGGACAGACCGTTGCAGTTCTATGGAAAGCACAAACTGTATGCTATATACAGGATTTAGCAACGTCCAATTAAGATTTGAAGATAGTTTATTGTTTATATCCAGGTGTGAAACTATTTTTAGGGAGGCTTCAATTTCCCATCCATTAAAAATTCAAGTTTTTTAAGAGAAGATTCAATGCACACCACAACATTTGTGACATGCTTATCCTAATAATCCAATTCGTTGCCATCCATGACATTTATTAACAAATTATTTGTCGATTGAAAAAAAAAACGATCCTCAGCTTCATAATTCATTTAGCTCAGAATAATCTTTGATTATTCGCAGGATACCAAATACCAAGGAACCTTCAGTTAAATCATAGATGGTACTGACCTGACAAAGTGCTCTGAAACAACTCCACCACCAAGACGACCCACAAAATTGCAAAAACTGAAGAGACACAGCAAGATTTTTGTATCATGCACCCCTTGTGCAATCCCTATCTGGGCTAGATTATTAAGGAAAGTAACCCCAGAACCAACACCAACAAAATAAACCAAGAACAGAAGCCAGAAGTCTGCCTTGATTACAGCTTCACTAAATCCAAAATCCTCCCCTCTTCTGGGCCTCCTCTTCTTCTTTACAGCCCCCTCACCCTCAGCAAGAAGCATGGCCATCTCAGATATGCCATCACTTTCACAAAAACTTTCAAGAGTTGTTGTTGATGTAGATGGTTTCAGCAGTGGTTCACTGTTGTCAACAGAGCCTTCTTCTTGAACCAGATTGTCTGAAGACCGAATTGGTTGGTATAGTGTCCCTGATTTGCTTGTTCTCGTGGGGTAAAATTTCATTTTTACAGGGATTGCAAGCGGAGCCATGAGGAGGAGAACCATTATAAAGACAAAAGTATAGGATACCCAAGCACTTAAAGAAAACAGATCACTTATAATTGTGGTTGTGAGAAGATATAAGCCAAGCACAGTACTTGCTGCTTGAATGAAAAGAAAATGGCAACATTCAACTGAGTCTTCCCCCATCGCTGGAGTACAGGGTCTAACAAAATACATCATAATGAAACACAGAATAGGAACTCCAAGTGCAAGGAACAACAAAAGGTTAGAAGAGGAACTATGAAGCAGTACACTGTAAATTTCTGTGAAGACTGCAGCACTGAGTCCTACATAACCTTTGAGAATACCTGCAACAGTCCCACGACTAAGAGGGAAGTTTCTCATGTTTGTTACAAGAACGGCTGTGGAAAACCAAGCATTACTATTGGCGGCAACACAAAGAGCAAGCCATAACTGCAATATGATAAAGAGAAAAAGCTTACAGTTAGATCTTTGAACTAAATATATGAACAGCAACCAGTTTTCACGACATCTCCAGAAATTTATGTGCCAAAAGAAGCTGCCTAATAGCTCACGACCTAACCTTTCTCAGAATGTACGATGGTTCTGCATGCCAGCTAAACATCAATTAAAGTAGTGACTTGTTATTATAAATTATCAGGGTATGTGAGCTCCTTGCAGTTTCAAAAGCAAAATTGTCGCCCGTATAAAGGGTGACTACTAGATGGGGCACTTTGACCAGAAAAGTGGCTTTTAAGTTGGAAGTTTTCCCTCGCACAAGCTGAAATGTTTGACCTCATTGACATGAATCAAACAAACATGAGATCTAAGCAACGATTGAGAACAAAACCTCAGATGCTGCAAGATCAAGGAGTCCTTCTGCTACGGAGGATTCATTCACCGTTACCAAGTAAACTTCAGCAAATTATGTGAATCATTCCACTAGAAAATTTACCCAGCATATCACAGTTCGAATTAGAAGGATGTTATGTTTTCAACCATAAGATTCTTAATCAAGATTCTAAAACAAATAGCTCCGAGTCGCATATGAATTAGCGTATCCCCTTCAATGCAAAGAAATTGAAATAATCTACTATCGGAAAAAGAAAAGGCAATAAGTCAATAAAATCTATTCGGAGAAGACTGCGAAACTCTAAAATCTAAATTAAAAGGAAGGAAGCAACTCTGTATTCATCAAACCTTTTTAGTCATCGAAAAAGGTTTGATAACACAAAAACCTATAAATTGAAATTACCAAGCCAAAATAATTAAAAACGGGCACCCAAAATTTCCCGGATAAAATCTTCTCATTTTAAAATTAACTCACCAGCCAGTAAGGAAGGGACTGAACAGTACCGCTCATAGCAAGCCAGAGAGCACCATAACCAAGGAAGCAAGCCAGAGACCCAATAGAGAGAACAACCCAAGGAGGAAACTTGTCACAGGCTAAGCCTGGAAGAAGGCCAACGTTCTCGCCGATGTCGTTAGCGACGCCGATCATGGCGAGCTGGCTCTGGTTCAAACCCAGAACCGATTTCAGGGAATGAGAATAGAGTGGGAAGGTGTAAGCATTGCCTGAAGCTATCTCGACCCAGACTGCTGCTCCCAACCCCACCCATGGTGGTCGCGTCCCAGCTTTCAGTGCTCCCATTGATGGGTACCACTGCGCTCAACGGCAAGCGAGCTTGTCCTTCTTTCGATTCAACAGTTTGAGGAAACTTATGCAGGCAGACAACGAAAGTGAGAGGAACGTGAGGCAGAAAAGAGGCATTTGTACATGTAAAAGACCCGGCTTGGCGGTTGATACTTGGAGTTTTCAGTGGTTGAATTTTTTTTTTTTTTTCCTTCTAACCCTTTTTTTCCTTATTCATTAGAGAAACTGCAGCGACACATCAGCCGTTTTCTGGTACGTACGACACGATTAAGATTCTCTTCTTCACGCTGGGGCCACAGAAGAGCGTACAATTTGTTGAAGCGCGTCTCAACGGTGATCCTGGCTTTGACGAACGAAGTACGTCCGCGGACGAGTGAGTCTCCTGCGACGCAAGGCTTTAATTGGGGACCCGTACGTGCCGGACCTTGAGATTCATCCTTCTCGGAGACTGTGACTAGAGCAGGCGACCTTGGACCAGTTCGTTTGTGGGCCCAGCCGATGTCGGAACCAAAGCGTGCTAGCATTTGTTTTTTCTATCAAATGCAGGACAGACCTTGTGCAAAAGCATTAGAAAAGTATAAATTGATTGCGAAGTAGAAATTACGTTAATGAATAATTTGACAGTTGAATTAAATGACTGCAATTCTACGATAATGTACACTTGAACTGTATCCTTATCTATACATACATTTTTGAATATTAATGACACGAAAGTTTCAACTTTCAATGTAAACGAACACCAAGCACCCGATCAATGCATCAAGATGCACTGCTTAACTCTAGATGAAATCTTTTTGTTACTTAATACTCTATTATTGTTGAAGATTTGGAAACCATTGTTTGTCTCTTGCTTTTTCAAGATACTTACAATTGTCCTACGATTATGCAATATCCTATAACTAATCTTCTAGTTGTTGAGTATCTTGCCCGGTTTAAGCTACCCGGTTTAAGCTACAAAAGGCTTTTAAGTAACCATCTCCATTGGAAGGAAAAAAAAAAAAAAGGATTCTTGGACAACTACTTAAATATTGAAGGATCTTCATTTGTTTTTTGTGGGGTGTTGGACATCCATGTTCTAATGCTAACTAGTTTTACAAAAATCACGTTAAAGATAACTAGTTTGTCTAAAATGTTTTGGTTCTCTTTTCCTTTCCTCATTTTGCCATTGTGAGAAGCATTTTCTTTTCTCTTTAGACCCATTCCAAAATTGCAAAAACAAGTGGGTGCCTTTATTGGCTTAATAGCAAAAAGTTAAGGAACCCTGATTTGCAAGTCCACTAGATCAAGAGTTTGAAACACTTTCCCCCTCTCCTTTATGTGTGAGTTAATATCTATATATCTATACATATATAATAAAATAAGAGTTGGGAATAAACCGGGTGATAAAAAATTCCAAAGTTGTTGTCTAACCAAATTAAGGAAGCTTTGATGGGTACATCATAGAGCTTCTATCATGCCTAAATTTTAATTGTAATATTTCAACTTTGATGCTTTTAAATGAAGATCTTATTGTCGAAGGATTATTCAAGTGTAGAACATTCTTTGCTATTCAAATGCTGGAATAGTCACACGTGAAGCATCATAAATTAAAAAGGGAGTAGATAAAAAATGAAATATCCAAGAAATTTGAAGAATTTCTTGAACAATCTCAAGAACCTTAACTTTTGGGAGAATCAAAATAGCTTGAATTGCTTGATTTCAATTGTACATCATTACTACCTTTTATAGGCGTTTGATATAGAATTGAAAGAGAGAAAGAAACTCTAACAAATCTACACAAAATAGACATTAATCATAGTCTAATTTGAAACACGTTAAAACTTGGAAGGAATTTTGGTATTTAGGGAAGTCATTCAAATCCTTGTAGAATTCGTGAGAATACTCAACATATTTTTTCTTTGTTGGCTTCAACGAATATTGTAGATTTTCCCTTTAAGGAAAGAAGAAATCTAGTTAGATTTCCATGTTCGTTAGGGAGGAGTCACGTGAGGGAGAATTGCTATACAAATGTGTGCACGCTCCACATGGCCTTCCATGTGGCTTAATGAAAGTGAGTTAGATCCACATGTTGTTGACATGATTTGATGATGTGGCAGGAAACTTTTCATTTAATATGCCTTGCAAGCTAAGGAGTTAGTACAAATTGTAAGCTTGTCTTAGAGAAGTTTGAATTTGGAAGAGGAGAGACCTTTGGTGAAGATGTTTGTTGTCTAATCCGCAAAGGATATGAAGTGGAAAGAAAGTTGTTTGGTCTTGATGCATTCTTGAATGAAGCAAAAGTCAATCTTGACATATTTGTGTGGGCATGAAACACTAGGTTGGATGAAAGATACAATGCAAAGAGGTTATCACACCATAATGTTGGGGCTTATTGTATAGGATGATGTAGATCATGGAGCAAAGCTTCGATCCAAATATGCTTGGTTGCAATATCAACAAGACTCTTGAATTCAACTTTAATACTAGAATGAGAAATAGTTTTTTGTCTTCGAGAACACCATGAAATAAGATTAGACCCAAGGTAAATGTAGAAGCTTCCAATAGAGCATCTATAATCATGATCACTAGCCTAGCTTACATAAGAAAAGGCCTAGATATTTGAATGCCAAATTAAGGAGTATTAGGAAGAAAATGAATGATGCATTTAACATATGTCTAGTATGAAGTGGTGGGAGTGTGCATGTATTGACATGCAATATTGATTGCATAGGCAATATCAAACTTGTTAAGAGTAAGATATTATAGAACACCAATAATACTTTTGTAGTGATTGAAGTTAGAAAATGGTTCACTATCAATGATAGAGGGTGGGTGACTCGTGGCACATGGTGTAACAACACCACCTGCATCACCCATTTTAGTGCAATTGATAATTTCAAGGGCAAACTTGGCTTGAATTGTTTATCTCGGTTTTTTTTCCTATTTGTGGGTTTATTCACTTTTCATGCACTTAAGCTAAGCATTCAAGGATATCAATATCAAACAACAAAGTAAATAGACACAAAGAGGGATGCACACAAGTTTACATGCTGGTTCGGCCCTTGTCACCTACTTCCACCATCTTTTCCCATATTTTCCTTTAACACAACCGGTTGAAGTCCACTTTACTTCAAAGCTAGGAGAAAACCATTTCCTACACTTTCCTACTCCTTTTTAAGGAGTTAAATGATCCACAGTTACAATGATAAGGTTAAACCAACTTTAATACATTAGCAAGTCCTCAAATATGTAAGATTTGTGAGGAGTATTGCTTATCAGAGAGCTAATTGAAGATATATAAACTCAATTCAAGCTCTAATCACGAAACCCACAATTATCACAAAGTTGGGGTTTTGGATTTACAAAGGAGTTATGTGCAAATAATAATCAAAGTTTAATTAGCACATAAACAACTTACTCTAACAATGAATATTCATAAGAATATTAATGTGTAAAAATATCACCGAAGATTCAAACTTCCTTTTCAAATCGATGAAGAATGTCGTGAGTGTATGATCTTTCACAAGCATCAATGTATTCTCAATTTCTCAACAAAATCTTGTCCACCAACCTGTTTAAAGAATTGCCAAGAACATCTCTTTATAGGATATATAAAACATACTAGCTTTCTAGGGTTTCTGTTCAAACCTAAGATGCTTGTTTCAATTTTTCCATTGAGACTTGATAGAAGCTCCATAAAAAAAACAATGCAAATGGCGATTAATGATCTTCATAGTCATTCTGACAACACCATCACTTCAGATTTCTTCTTGTTGGAGAATCGGTGACAGAGAAAGGTGAAAGAGTAGCTTGGTGATAGGGTTAGGGCTCTTCTCCTCGCTTTCGCTTAAGAGAATTTCTCTTAAGTGAAACAGCATTGCATGCTTTGGATTAAGACATTAGGTGGGTTGAGTCTTGCGAGCTGAGCTTGTGGGCTTAGCTTACGGGTTAAGCTTGTGGGTTGAGCTTGTGGGCTTCTTCCCATGGACTTGATCCAATTTATAAAGATCCTTACTTGAGCTTGAACCAGTTAAGTAAATAGCCTTGCTCGGGTCTGCTTCAAGTAAAACTAAGTATTATGATTTTGATTTTGACCTTCATAATATGATTCTTGATTCACATGTACCTATAAATACATAAATCCAAGTATCATTTTTCTTCAAATAATCAAATATTCCTTTACCTATTTTTCCATACAAAATATTTCTCAAGGCATTATATGAAGTTAATTTGTGAAGGAATGTAGGAACCTGGCTACTTTATAATATCATTTATTAATATTATAATTTGCACACCTTTTACTTCCTTGATGTTCAATATTACACATAATCATATGAAAAACATTTATACAAATATTATATGCAGCCAACAATTTGTCACAACAAAACACACCTTTTTCCAACAGATTGAAAGTTTCATTATACTCAAGGCTTGGTCGTTGATGAAAACCTTTTGCAATGAGAACAACATTAAGGGGACAAGGAACACATACCCACATTTTGTTTTTAAGTTAATGTATTCTTCTATCAAGCATCCCTTTGATAAGGATTGGATGAAACTTCAATGAAATACATAGGTTCGTTGTAGGGATCTGTCGGAGCAATTAAGGCGTATGTGTGATTGTAAGTTAAAGTATCCCTAGAAATGGTACCCCTTTTAAGACATCTAGTCATTGGATGTCTAGGAATAGGTTGAGAAGGTAAGGCACAAACTAATGATATTTAAAAGTAGCACCCCGAGTAATATCACTAGCCAATGGGTTGGTGTTCAAGGGAGAAGTATGCTGTGGGGACAAAGAGGCCGACAAAATAGGTTCTTGGGTAAGAGGAACTAAAAAGGTGCAATAAAAGATATTTGTAAGGGAATATAAGATGCACCATTATTGATATGTGGAGATGTGGTGGAAAGAAAAGGATAAACCTTTTCATCAAAATAAGCATTTGCCTTAATAAAGATTTTGTGAGATTTGGTGCAAAGGCATTAATAGCCTTTCTATCCTAGTAAGTATCATAAGAAAACCTATAAATGTGTGGAAGTAACTTGTTTTTAGTATAAGGCCTAAGATAAGAATAAATAAGACATCCAAAAACCCATAAATGTGAGATTGATGGGGTTTGAGAAAAGAGAAATTCCCAAGGAGTTTTGTTATTTATATTTGGGCTTGGCACTTTATTAAATAATATGGATAATAGATTTAAAGGCAAAGTCTTAACATGATAGGGGAACATGGGCTTGATTGAGTATTGAAAGCCCAGTTACAACTATATGTTGGTGTTTTTGTTCTATTGACCCATTTTGATAAGAGGCATATAGGCTAGAGATTCTTTGATGTGACCAATTAAGATAACAAATTGGTAAAATTATGGGATAGAAATTTAGTGGCACCATCACACTAAATATTTTTAATTTTTGTATTAAGTTGATTTATACTAATATTTGAAATTTGTCAACAATAGATAAAAATTAATTTCTTGTTTGCAATGTATGGATCTAGGTGAACTTGGAATAGTCATCAATAAATGTGACATAATATTTGTTTTTATTATGAGATTGTGTTAGGTGGGCCCTTAAATGTCAAAGTGAATTAATTCCAATGGGGGCTAAGTTTTATGATTCAAGGGTGAATGTGCAAGTTCAACACTTTTACTAACTTGACATGTATTACATGAAGATGGAATATTGCCTTGAAAAGAATTTCATTCATTTGAAGCAATTTCAATATAGTTGGATAAGTAGCATATTTTTCAAGCATATCATATGATGAGGTAAGCACGATGGGTTATTGCTTTTTATTAGGTTCAAAATGACAAAGCCTATGATCAAGTAGCTCATGAAGTAGAACCCACCTAATAGGTAGATGTTGGACAATACAAAAGTCAAGATAAAAAATAAAAGCATAATTATTATCTTAAGTAAATTGTGAAATTGATAATAAATTTTTTGATATACCGAGTAGTACTAGAATATTTGAAATATTTAGGTTTAATGGGTTGGAAAGCTTACATGTGTGGTGCTGGGGAGACCCACTTTGTCCCTAACAATTACTTGATCTAGACCTTGATAAAGGATTACATTGTCTAGGCTCATGGAATTTGTTGCTATGTGATTAGCCACTAGAATCAGGGAACCATGCTACATCAAATTTGGGCTTCATTGGCCAAAATTGAAATGGGGCCGATTGCAACAAGGTGAGTGGAAGGAAATATTTTAGGGTTTTGTGAGCTATAGGAGCAAGATTAGGATCGAAAAGGTGGGGCTATCACCATAGGCCGATAATAAGAAAGAAAATGAAATATCCAAGAAATTCAAAGAATTTCTTGACCAATTGCAGGAGCCCTAACTTTTGAGAGAAATCAAAATGGCTTGAATTACTTAATTTTGACTGTACATCATGGCCACCTTTTGTAGGCATTTGATATAGAATTGAAAGAAAGAAAGAAACCTTAACAAATCTACACAAAATATACATTAATCATAGTCTAATTTGAAATACACTAAAACTTGGAAGGAATTTTGGTATTCGGGTAAGTATTTGAAATTCTTGCAAAATTCATAAGAATATGATAACTCTATTTTTTATAAATTTATTTTAAGTATTATAGGCAATATATACTATAGTATTTGTGAAATTTTATCTACATTTATCTATTTTTATGTAAATTTTGTTGGTTTAGGTTGCAAACTCAAAATATAAGAAAAGGGAACAAAAAGAAGTTTTTGCAAAGAAACAAAAAGGAAATAAAGAAACAATTCTAGGGGGAAGCTACCATCGGGCAGCAAGTAAAAAAAGAGGAAAAGAGGATTATGGGGTCTGTCGGTTATCATGGGAACCAAGAGAGAGAGAAAAAAAAAAAGAGAAAAGCAACGGAGAGAGACCGAATGTGCGACAGTCGGCCGATCTCCCTTTGTTTGTGGAAGTGTTGAGTTTTTGTTAGGATCAAGCTTCTAGAAGATTGAAGATAAGATATAGTCCAAATTGAAGTAGGATTTCTATTATGAAGCTAAGTTCAAATCGAAGTAGGATTTCTATTATGAAGTTGAGTATAAATCGAAGTAGGATTCTATTATGAAGCTGAGTCCGAATCGAAGTAGGATTTCTATTATATCTATAAAAGGCATCCTCCGCCTTTAGAAAGGATCATCAGAGAATTGTTGCTTTATTATCATTAAGTTCATTAGCCTTAGCCTTAGATTCATATTGCTTTCTTAAGAGTAGTTACAATAATTTTCTAGTCATATTGTTACTATTTGGTTTATTGTTCATTGTGGAAATTACCTCGAGACTTGTGGTTTGACTATCATTCTATCAGAGTGATTTATATTAATAAATGAGGTATTCTTCCAATTGTGATTTCTTGTGTTCTAAATTGTGAAATCTAAGGATTCAAGTCCTAACAGTGGTATCTAGAGCTAACGTTCTGGTGCTTACTTGTGGGGTCCAAACAAGGGCACAAACCCGTGCAGCAGCAATGGCCAAAGCCATGTCAGCATCTACTCAAGAAGAACTCAACAGTCTACGTACATCCCATGAAAAGATTATACAAATGTTACAGGCACTACAACCAACCCACTCCAACTCTGCACCACCACCTCCGCCTCTTACCTCAAGAACTTGGCATGTGCCAGACGGCAACAATGGTTTTGTCACTATAGAGGATCTAGAGAGGTCAACTCAATCAAGTCATGGCCAACCACCAACCAACACTCGCCATGATGTCCTTGGGGTCAACCCAGCACTTACCAACCCCGTATCACAAGTAAATGCCTATAGGGGTGCTCAATTAGGCCTCAACATTCTTCCCCCAACTTCCACCACAGCATTCATGGGACAGGGGCATGGGTTTTACACTCCTACACCTGTGACTCATGCAGGCACTTTTGCTCATGGCTACTACCACGAGCCCTTGCCCAAGGGTGCTCAAGGTCAACCACCCATCACTGCAACTGCCTCCCCATCATGGGTTGGGCCACCGCCGCTAGTTTCCTTGCCAAGCATGCCAATTCCACCCTTGGGGCCCCAGGGTCACATGGATTGGGGACCCACTTGGCAGGGAGCCACTACACCTAGGTCCATCCCCAGTTACGTGTCCACTCACCAAGGACCTTATGTAACTTGGGGGCCTAATCAGCAAGGCCCACAATTAGCTTGGGGGCCTCACCCTTTGGGAGCCTATGCAAATTGGGGGCCCAATTTTGAGGGATTTGCAACTCATGGACAACCTATAGGGGACATTGAAGAGCCTAATGAAGGGCCTAATTTTGATAGATATAACTCCCACATAGGGTGGCAACCTGATGGTAGAACAACTACAGGTAATTCTAGATTTCGTGCTCACTGTCCTAATTTCCTTGAGTTTAATGGTCTGAAACCGAAGGAGTGAATAACTAGTAGTGAGTTTTATTTCCGCTTTGACCCAATGGATGAGTTTGCAAAAGTAGACTATGTTGTGGTTTATTTTCGTGATGTTGCTACTGAATGGGTTAGGAATTATCTCAATGCCATGGGAAGGGTGAGTTGGACTCAAGTTAAGGAAGATTTATGTGATAAGTTTGCCATGGAGGATAGTGAAGGCGTTGTGGGAACATTCCATCTCTTACAGCAAATCTCCACAGTGATTGCCTATATCACAGAATTTGACAAATTACGCTTCCAAGTATTAGCAAAGAATCTAGGATGGATGGAGAAAGGTTTTTTGGAAGCCTTCTTAGCTGGTTTATGAGAATAGCTTAAAGGACCTATTTCCGTGTTGCAACCCAACAACCTTAAACAAGCCTTTAAGTTAGCATTGAAGATTGAAAAGTTTGTGTCACAGAAAGGTAATGGATCAGTTACAAGTCAGATAGGAGCCAATCGTTCCTTAACACCTAAGACTAGTAAAGGCACATGCTTTTCCACAAAGCATACTACAAGTTCACAGATGCAAGCCCGACGGAAGTAAGGTTTGTGCTATTACTGCAATGAGAAGTGGGTTAAGGGACATGTGTATAAGAAGAAGCAATTGTTCTTAATGATTGATGAGAGAGAACAAGATGAAAACTTAGACAATGAGTTTGCATTAGCACAACATGAGTCAACAACGTCAGAGGTGGAGGAAGATGATGTTATTTCCATTCATGCCATGTCTAGAGGATCCTCATCATGCACTTTCCGATTAGAGGCCATGTGTTGTAAGACTAAAATCAACATTTTGTTTGATACAGGTGCAACGCATAACTTCGTTGATTCTGAGTTAGCAAGGAGGTTAGGTTATGAAGTCGAAAAAGTGTCCCCTTTTAAGGTTAAGATTGTTGGAGACCACCACCTAAGGGGTAACACTAGGTGTTGCAAGTTTCCTTGGCAAACTTAGGGCCATCAGTTTGTCATAGAGGTTTGATTATTGCCATTAGGGGGTTGTGATGCAGTATTGGGAATGCAATGGGTCGAAACTGTTAACCCTATTGAGTTGGATGTGATTAACAACACCTTGACCATTCAGGTAGTAGGGGCGCCAATTGTGTTAAAAGGTCTTTGACAAGGGGGCACATCATTAGCATCCATTAGTAGGCCAAGTTTATGTAAATGGGTAGCAGATCACCCACATTGTCTAGTGGGATAGCTTTGGGCCATGGATATAGCCCCAACTGAAAAGGTACCAGCAAAGTTAGATGAGTTGATGGTAGAGTTTAATGATGTATTTGAAATCCCTAAACAAATTCCTCCGGTATGTGAGTTTGATCATCACATTCTCCTACATGAAGGGAGTGCATTAGTTAGTGTTAGGCCTTATCAGTACCCGTACGTGCAAAAGGCAGAAATTGAAAAGATGGTAGTAGAAATGCTATCCACAAGGATCATTTGTAACAACACTAGCCCTTTTGCTTCCCCAATGCTCTTGGTCAAGAAACATAATGATAGTTGGAGGTTTTGTGTAGATTATCGTGCACTCAATGAGCGAACAGTTAAGGATAAGTTTCCAATACCAGTTATTGATGAGCTACTTGATGAACTTCATGGGGCATCTTGGTTTTCAAAGTTAGATTTGAGATTAGGGTATCATCAAGTACGAGTGTTCCCACTTGACATTTCGAAGGCTGCCTTTCGAACTCATTAAGGACATTATGAGTTCCTTGTTATGCCATTTGGGTTAACCAATGCACTAGCTATCTTCCAAGGTCTAATGAACCACATTTTTCGAACTCACCTACGAAGATTCGTGCTAATCTTTTTTTATGATATCCTAGTTTATAGTCTAAATTGGGAAAGTCATGTGCAACATTTAAGCATTGTTTTACAACTCCTGAGAGATCACCAATTATATGCAAAGCAAAGTAAATGTGCTTTTGCAAAAACAAGAATTGAATATTTAGGGCATATTATTTCAAAACAAGGCATTAAGGCTGACCCACAGAAAATCAAGGATATAGTTACTTGGCCCCTTCCATCCATAATTAAGTAGTTGAGAGGGTTCTTAAGTCTCACCGGTTATTACCACAGGTTCGTTCAGAATTATGGGCAAATAAGTCAACCCCTAACACAGATGTTAAAAAAAGAAGGATTTCAATGGTTAGATGAAGGCCTTCAGGCCTCTGAGAAACTAAAGCAGGGCATGAGTTCTACTCCTGTACTAGTGACACCAATTTGATAAGGCCTTTGTGTTGGAAACTGATGCAAACTATGGGGGAATATGTGCAGTATTGATGCAAGAAGGGAAGCCAATTGCTTACCTTAGTAAGACACTTGCACCAAAGCATTTAGGCCTCTCCACCTATGAGAAGGAATTGTTAGCAATTGTGTTAGCAGTTCAAAAGTAGAGGTCATACTTGTTAGGTAATCACTTTATCATACGTACAGATCATAGTAGTTTGAAACATTTGTTAGACCAATGAGTGTCAACACCAGCTCAACATAAGTGGCTTACTAAGCTACTCGGGTTTGATTATGAAATCCAATACAAGCGAGGAAGTGAGAATAGAGTTGCGGATGCCCTATCAAGATTGTCAGGGGACTCAGAAGGCATGGATCTGCAATCTATATCTATACTACAGGTACTTGGATACTAGAGGTGTTACAAAGCTATGAAGGGGACACTTCCATTCAAGGCATTGTTGCAGAATTAGCAATTAATCCTTTAAGTCACCCCCGAGTACCGTCTAGCAGAAGAGGTGTTACGGTTTCAAGATAAAATTGTAGTGGAAATCATGGGTCATTAAGAGAGCATATAGTACAACAGTTGCATGATTTGAGCCTTGGAGGCCATTCAGAGGTCAAGGGTACTTTAAAAAGAGTGCAACAACATTTTTATTGGCCAAACATGAGGAAGACAGTGGAGACTTAGGTGGCCAAGTGTGACGTGTGTCAACATTACAAGACAGAGAGAGTGCCATACCCTGGGTTACTCCAACCTTTACTAGTGCCTAGTCAAGCTTGGCAGGATATCACCATGGACTTTATAGAAGGTTTACCTAGTAGTGAAGGCAAAGACTCTATCCTAGTAGTTGTTGATTATTTTACTAAGTATGCTCACTTTATTGGACTGAGTCATCCATTCTCAATAACTCAAGTGGCAAAGGCCTTTGTAGATGGGGTGGCCAAGTTACATGGATTTCTGCAATCTATTGTGAGTGATTGAGATACTATCTTCCTTAGTAAGTTTTGGGAGGATTTTTTTAAAACTTTAAGAGTCAAGCTTCTTCGCAGCATATCATATCACCCACAGATAGATGGGCAAACAGAGAAGGTCAATCAATGCATAGAGCAATACCTTCATTGTTCTTGTGGTGAGAAACCCAAAAAGTGGTATTCATGGTTATCTCTAGTGGAATGGTGGTACAACACTAATTACCACACAACCCTAAAGATGACACCCTTCGAAGCATTATATAGGTACCAACCCACTCAACCCCCTTATCACAACTTCGGGCTCACAGGAGAACAAGATGTAGATGATTTTTTCCAAGAACGGGCTGATAGGGTTCAACTGACAAAGACTTATTTATTGGAGAGCCAAGCTAGGATGACATCACTGCTAACTGAAACCGCTCTGAACGAAGGTTTGAGGTGGGAGATTCAGTTTATCTCAAGATACAACCTTATTGACAGTTGACATTATCTAAAAGAAGGGATTGCAAGCTCTCTCCTCGTTACTATAGGCCTTACATGGTCACTGAGCGCATTGGGGAAATCATTTACAAGCTAGTTCTTCCACTTGATGTCGGTGTACATCCGGTCTTTCATGTGTCACAATTAAAAAAAGCAATTGGTCATAAATGCAAGATTTATCTAGGAGTTCCTCTTTTAGATGGTGAAGGTAGATTATTGGTGCAGCTGCAAAAGGTACTAGATCGTCGTCCATTTGGAACATGCGAACGCCGTCCAGGTCCTTTTTCCGACAAGGCTCCGGCTCCGGTAAGTTTCAGCTATTTCTGGTAGTGGTGGGAACGCAGAAGGAAATAGCCAAAAGATTGCTCCTTCTCTTCAGATCAGACCAGATTAGAGCAGCTCCAGCAGATCTGCGCACTTTCTGACCCGACCAGCACCCGTTCCAGGGAAGATAGATGACGAACGCCGTCCGTGTTCAACTTCCGTCGAAGCTAGGCAATTTTTCGACAGTTCTGGGCTTCTTTCTGGCAGATCTGTGTCTTGGGGATCTTTCTAAAGAATCTGTGCAGAACGTGGTGGCTGTGTACAATGGCACGTGACGGCGCTTACAGCGTGTTTTGCACTCCAGACAGTTTCTGATGCTCTTTCAGTTTGTACAAATGTTCAAAACTTTCTTAAAGGGGCAACAATTTGGTGACAGTTTTATAGTTTAAGATGTTTTGTTTAATTTGTAGCATTATTCTTGTCTAATTGAATACTATGTATTAATTTATCTAGAACTAAGATGTAACCTAATTAAGATGATATGAATTTCATAATTTGTGGAAGATATTATATTTATGTGAATTGTTTATTATTATATTAAATTTTTTTAGGTGATTAACTGTTACTTAATTGATCTGATGCATCTTATAATATAAATCATAAATTGAATGTGGATAGATATATATTATGTAGATAAATTTGTTATACCTAGACATAGGATAGTAAATATATTAAAAAAATTTATCATCATCTAAGTATTGTTATTCTTGCAAATATTAAACTATTAAAATTTATAGATACTAATTATGGGGAGCGAGTTAGAACACCAACGCTGATGTGCGCATGCTCGATGTGGCCTTCCACCTGGTTCAAACCCATATGTTGCTGACATGAATCTAATGACGTGGTAGACAACCTTTTCATTTAACAGTGGTGGTTTTAGTACTTCTATTCTTGTATGAGAATTAGTCAATTAAAGTTAGGTATAGCTTGATTACATATTGAATGCATGGTTTATGTAAAGTGAGAGAATGGTCTTTTTGGTACTAGCTTTGATGAAGCTACGAAGAGAAGCAAGGAAAAGGTTGGAAGGGAATTAGAGTGTGAGTCGGGTGCACAATAATGTCGTTGTGGATAAAGGTCGTTGCTTCTGTTGTTGTGTCATTGAGGTGCTTTAGTTAGGAACCCAAAACGGCATCGTGTAGTTGGAAATTCTCGTAAATCTGTTTCTCTTATGGAACCCTAGTTTTAGAGCAGAGCACAATTCCTTCGATTAGGCACCATTGGTAATCAGCAGAGACACTTCCAATCACTCCAGTTAGAGAAGGATTTTCCGGTGCAAGGTCTTGTAACTTCTTCTCAGGCTGTGGTCGTAACACTTTCCCTTGTAAATCCAAGGGTTTAATTAGAGGATAGTGAATGTAAATAAATTTGAAGGACCGAATCACTTAAAAAATTCTTATGTCTCCTATTATTGTTTCCGGTGCATTGTTCATTTAAATCCTTAGTGATTTAATTGAAAGGTCATTAAAAAAAAAAACCCTTGGGTTGTCAAAGACCTACCACAAGAGCTTTGCATGAAGTTTGATGAATAGAATAATTCGAATCCAATTTCGTCATCAATAAATATATCAATCTTTCAATGAATCATTAATAACTAAAATTAAAAGGCCGGTGGTCAGAATTCGCCAAAAATTCAAACGATATCTTGAGAAAACACATTTATTTGTTCTGGGACTAAAAGTATGCGTATTTGGTTCTTAAGAAATCTTTTAAATCATTCATGATAGTGAGAAAGTGTCACGCAACATCATTTTTCCCCCTCTGCATGATCCCCTAGACGTGTAAATGTAAAAGTTCGATTACTAAATAGGTGTTTGTTTCACTCTTTTTTTGTTTTTTTGAAATCCGCCTTGTTTGTTTTGAAATTGAGCAAACAGAACAATTATCACCACCACAAAATCAAATCAAATAATTTCTTTACATGATTTCATTTTTTAAAATATAAATAATTAAGTACTTAATGCTAATGATGGAAATTCAACATTTTATTTGTTGAATGCAAACGACAAAAAGAATTTAAATTTTGTTATAAGCTAATTGTCTTATTGAAATCAAATGAATGCCTTTTTAAGACCCAATTTTATAGTCTATCCTTGATCTTACCTATTCCAATCACAACTTTAATTCTTAGTCTTGAAATATGAAAAAATTGGGATAAAACTTTATTAGACATTATTCATCTCTAAAAAGTCCAAAACTAAAATAAGATTTAATTAGAACTTAAGAGCATAAAGTACTTTTTTTAAGTTGTAAGTTTTCATTCAAGGTTATGGTACCTGGTTGTGTAATGAAAGTCAAATTATAGTTTGGCAATCTCACAGTTTTTTTTTTTTCTAGATGTAATTTCATTAAGAAATTCTAAGCATTTGAAATTAAAAAAAGGGGATTGGTTATACCAGTTTAATAATACCAGAGTTCATAGATATACCTACCGTGCTAACTAAGGATTCTAGATCAAAATCACCAGCCATGTACTTATATAATCTTTTGGTATTGTTCTTGAGAAATTATCACATTTCAAGTGGCAGTTTTTGCATTTGTGGTTGTCACAACATTTCGCTTGTAACAAATTCCGTTACAATGTTGAGATAGGCAACAATTTTCCAACATCCTTCCTTCTTATACTTCATCTTTCTATAATGAAAGCATTTTTCCATAATTTTGCTTGTATAACTTGCTGGCCTTTTATTTTGGTACTATTTTGCTGGCTTTTTATTTTGGTACTATGTTTTTCGCAGAAGGCGTTATTTGGAATTGTGAATTCATTGAGGAAAACGACCAGTCGCCTCTAACTAGCGGAAGTGACGCGTTCTTCGCACCCGAGTACGCTCCATTTTCGCTTCTCCCTGAGCGCACCGTGTTTGACCCATCCTCAGTTTTAGTGCGGCCAAAATCTTTCCGCCGCTCGTCGCTGCTTTCCAACGATCTTCTTCTACGGTAATCACACGGGCATCCAAAGCAATCGGCGGGGGCTACAGAATCTCGGGTAGATCATCTGATATTAGGAGTAGAACCCCTGAGTTCGACACCCATTGAAAAAGTTAATTTCTTTATTTTCCGATCTAAATGCTTGGTATATGTTTATCCTTGATAGTTAAGGAGTAATCTAATAGAATGAAAGTGGATAATGCACTGTCAAAAACGGCTTGAAAGGCTAAAGGTTTGAGTTTACATGGGGCACAAGAATAGTTTCCAAATTCAGATGCATACCCACTTATGTTTTCTGTGATATTTAGAGTTTACAGCTATTCAATTTGTGGATACCTGTTCTATTATCCATAAAAATGTTTTCTTACCTTTTGTCTCTGTGTTGTAAATCCTTTGTATTTGTAAGTTTGTGCGGAATTATATGCGGTGTGGTAAGTTGTTCGTTTATATATGAGATGGAAGAGACTGAAATTGAAGGTTCGGCTTCATGGAATGACATAGTTTTCACCTTGGAGTCCAATTTCAGTTTTCAGTAGGACTAGGATATTTGCGTTTGTGAGTCATCCAGGATTTTCTTGATTCAAGTTGAATGGCTTAGCTTTTAGTAGCAGCAAATCTTATGTTTTAACTTTGTTATTCGCCCATAATTTATTTGTTTCAGAAGTAACCTAATTATGCTAACATTATTATATTAGATCTTGTAAACAATTTCCCCCATACCCAGCTGATTCTGTGGTGGCTTCTGGAGATAACAGACTTTCTGAGCCTAATTGTTTTTGTAGCGGCCAGGAAGCCCTCAAATGGACAATATAATAGATTCTATAAACCATCCATATCAGGATTTGTGATTCAAGTTGAATGGCTAGCTTTTAGTGACAACAAATACTGTGTTTGAACTTTGTTATCCGTCCATAATTTATTTGTTTCAGAAGCAACTTTAATTTGGATTCCTTTCTCATATCGGATCTAGGAAAAAATTCCCCCACGCCCAGCTAATGCTTGGCATTTTTTGGAATGGTTACTTCGCAATTAAAAAAGAAAGAAAAAGAAAAAGAAATTGCATTCTATTTCTAATTGTTTGTTAGTTTTCAGAGATAGCAGACTTTCCGAGGCAAATTGTTTTTGTAGCAGGTGCGAAGCCCTGAAATGGACAATATTGTAGATTCTCTGAACAATGCATATCAGGATTTTGTTGCGGCGGCAGCCAATGTACTTGAAGCCAAGGAGATTTCCGGTGGGCAGAAAACAGCCGCTACAGATGCTGCTCTAGAAAATTTCAAGCGGAAGTGGGAGTTGTTCCGAGTGGCTTGTGACCAGGCAGAGGAATTTGTGGAGTCTGTGAAGCAAAGAATAGGATCAGAGTGCCTCGTGGATGAAGCAACTGGTTCGCCAGCGGGGAAGTCAGGTCAAGCTGGCACCACTGGTCTCCCGCCGATTAGTGCAGTAAGGTTGGAACAGATGAGTAAGGCTGTCCGATGGCTTGTGATAGAACTACAGCATGGTTCTGGAAATGCTGCAGGTTCAGTCCATTCCCATCCTTCCGCTCCTTTTGATGCTAGATTTTCTGAAGATGCAGCTCAATAGGTATAATCCTGTACCCTGAGGAAACAACTAAGCTGTTCTTGTTATCCAATTTGTTTGAAAACGAATGCACTTCTTTGCACGTCATTGGAGGTTCTTACCGCCAGTGTGATGAATATGGTTCATTTCTTGTCCTTTGCTTATATTTAATGTTCTGTCTTAAATTTATTTTTCGTTATATCACTTTTTCATTCTCTTGTTGCTGGTACATTCCCTATATCATTTTGAATCCTATTTAGTGCTTTTATAGTTTGATGATTCATTTCCCATATGGTTATTACTTTTACTAAGGAGTAAATGCTCAATTGAATTATGTTCTTCCTTATATTGTGCCTGGCAATGTTTGTTTCAAAGTGGTAATAGTTGCACATCTATGTTTTTAAACATGGATAGACACAAGCTAGCTGTAGATGTAATGTAAATGGTTTATATGTGGCCGATATCTCGTCTTCTAGCAATCATAATGCAAATCTTCCTCGTTGTTAAAACACTGAATGAAGGCTTATTGTGCCCTATGTTTTTGTTTTATTCTATCAAAGTGCGGGAGATTTGAAGGATCAAGACATATAGGGAAAAGCATAGCAGTCTGATGCTCCTTTGTGGTGATCTGCCATGTAGGATTCTGAAGCATGTAGGCTTTGTCTTTATAGTTCATGATATTTTTATTGGAGAGCTGCAGATGTGGGCAAAAGTGGCAGTCAGTAAAGGAAGAGTTCACATATAGTAGTAACTATTTTCTTTGTATATTAACCGTCCTTTCCCCATATGATTTGGTTTGATTTGTAAGATTACATCTTTAATTTGAAGTAGTAAGTAAATGATATAATGTTGTTTCAAAACTTTCTCCCTTATGATGTATATGGTAATTTTCCTTCTTTTTTTTTTTTGGGGTGAGCTTGATTATCAAGTTTATTCATTGAAGGCCAATGGATTGGAAGTCCCAGTTGTGAAAACTCTGATGACCAAGCCTTTTAAAACGTTCACTTCTCAGGCATGGCTCACATGGCTTCCCTTGGAAGAATTAAGAAAACACCATTGTGATCAGTTGATATTTTGAACTATGAGTATAGTTTGTCCATATGGTGGAAAACTGAGAAAAAACTTGTACTTGAATTTTCTGGTGAACTGTCTCAATGCTGCAAAATTTCAGTATACTTAGTGGTGATTAGGTTCTGATCTTGTCATCTTTTAGAGAAAGTACTTTTCAACAGGGAAAGCTGCTATTGTTCCAATCTCTTTCTCAATCGTACTCTGGCAATTTGAGCCTTTGCTTTTGAACCTGCTTTTTCTCAGTGGACTCTGGCCGAGTCTTTGACATTAAGCAGAAGCCCACTCTTTGCCCGTAAGGCATCAAAGGAAATAAATGAAAAACTTTACTTTCTATAGAACGGATTAAAGCAAGTGGATTGGGTCATCTTGACATTGCTGGGGATAGATGGGTGGCTTCCCCTGTTGATTCAGGGAATGTTTTCTACAATGAGGTGAAAGGATGTAAAAAGCTTGTATCAGTTCTTGACTGACCATGTTCTAAATCAATAAGGGAAATTATATTTACTTATTTCTTTTTGTCTTTAACTTCTGCTTACCCGATAAAGTTTGATTTGTGAAGACAATACAACACATGGTTTTAAAAAAGTATGAAACAATTTTTTAAACACAATACACTATTGTAGTCATTAACCAAACTCAAGAATAGTGTATTCGTTAATAAGAGCCTTCAATTTTAATTTTAGCAAACCATGTTGAAGGAAATAGAAAAAGAACTTTATGGATAAGAGTTTGCGGATGCGTACTCATGCTTAAGGTCATGGGCTTCCTTTGAACTTAAATAGGTTGTTCATTCTGGTTTTTAAGGGTGATGCAGTTTGGCGATTTCAAACTTCTACTACCACGGCGTATTTTGTTGAACACGTGACGTGACTGCTGTATAGGCGTCACAAGTCTTTTGTAGAAAACACGGCAACTTCAACATCGGCGTATTTTGTTGAACATGTGATGCGACTGCTGTATAAGCCTCAAAAGTCTTTTGTAGAATACACGGCAACTTCAACATCTTCATTTATGAAGACAAGGTGGTGGTAATGTAAAGAAGATCGGGACAAGATAGGAAGAGTATGGTGCAGTATGCTTTTGGTAAAAGGTGTAAAGACCCTACTTTTGTAAGTCCCAAGTATGGGCATAGCAGTCGTAGACTTAGTTTGGTAGTTTATCTTTATGTGTCTTTAAATAGCAACATTGGCAAGAGATTTGTAACGTGCTAAATATGAATTGAAGTTAATTTGGAACTCATTGTAATTTGCTTATGCTTTTACTTAGTATCCTAGAACCATTTGATTTAGCCGTTCGAGTGTTCTTTTCTTACACTTCTTCTCTTCACAAATTGCTAGCTTTAACAATAGTATCAAGAGCCGAAAGGTTCCTCTTTGTTTGAAAATCTTCAATGATTTCAAAAATGAACTCCACTCTATCCTCTAAAGCCTCCTCCTCAACCTCTCATTAACAATTTGCTCCAATCATTCTTGGCTCCACCATTCCATTGTCTATCCTCGATGGGATCAACTACCAAACATGGTCCCTTTAGATGACAACCTACCTAAAGTGCTAAAGGATGTGTGAGGTTGTTGAAAATGGAACTCCTAGAGCAGCATCAACACCAACCTTTGAACTCACACTTGCTGAACACAAATGTAATAGAAAACAACAAGAAAGAGAGTTCAAAGCTCTTGTGGTGCTTTAGATGGGTGTTGCAGACAATGAGCTTCATTGCATCAGCCATGCAACCACTCCTCATGAAGCTTGTACCACTCGAAGAAATGAGTTTGTAGGCACTACAAAGGTACAAGCTGTCAAATTTTAATTCCTCAAACAAGATTTTGAATTGCTTAAAATGGAAGATGCGGAATCTATAAATGCCTAATTCTCTAGAGTTAACACTATTGTGAGTCAAATCAAAAACCTAGGTGAGGAATGGCTTGAGTCTTGTATCGTAGAAAAAATTCTCATCAATCTCATAAAAAAATTTGATGCAACGGTCACCACAATTGAGGAAACAAAGGATTTTGTCAATATGCCAATTTTGGAGTTAGTAAGGTCATTAGAAACATTTGAAAAAAAGGATATGTAGGAGAAATGAGAGAGCAAATGATGAAACATTGTTCAAAGCCAAAATGTTTGTAGGTTCCAAAACCAGTGAGGAAAACCTAATTTGAACAACCTTTGGAGGGTAGATTTAGATATCCATCATGTGGGGTATGTAAGAAATCCAACCATCTAGAAAAGTATTATTGGCATAGAGGTAAACCTTGATGCATGAACTATCAAAGGTTTGGTCATGTTGAAAATAACTATAGGTTCAAAGAAACACAACAAAACAAGTTGGTAGAAATAGAAGACATATTGGGTGAAACAACAACCTTATTCTTTGCAAGTTTGTCTACCTCACTTGCTGACCATAAACTTAGTCTATGGATAGTGGGTGCATGAATCATATGTCCCTATTTGATCACATATTTAGCTAACTATATCATAGATATAGATCTAGACTTAAGGGTTGGGGATGACCACTTTGTAGATGTAGTAGGGAAAGGAGTTGTATCCATTATAACCCCATAAGGTGTTAAAACAGTTAAAGATGTCCTCTTTGTACTTGCTTTCAGAGCAAACTTGTTGAGTGTGGGATATATGATGTAGAGTGGATATATTCTGCTCTTTAAAGGATGCTTGTGTAGGATCTTTGATGATTTAGCCGTGACTAAAGAGATAGCCACCATTGACATGAAGAACACCAAGATTTTTCCAATTTGTTTTAAGTATGATGTTCTAGTTGCTCTGAGTGTGGATGAAGATAGAAGCTAGTTATGGCATGGTAGGTTTAGGCACCTTAACTTTGAAGCTCTTGAACAACTTTAGAAGCAAAAAATGGTGGAAGGTTGCTGCCAATAAAACAAGGAAAGAGTATTTATGTAGGTTGCTAGTTCAGGAAGAACACCAAAAGGCCATTTCAAACAAAAATCAAGAAGTATCACACGAAGTTATTGGAGCTTGTGCATATCAATGTGTGTGGTCCCATAAGAACTATCACTCAGGAAGGTAATAGATTCTTTGTACTCTTTATTGATGATGCTTCTTGGTTTTGTTGGGTTTTACTTCTTAAGGAGAAAGGAGCAGTGTTCTAAGCTTTTAAGCACTTCTAAGTAGTAGTAGAGAAGGAAAGTGGAAGACAAATCAAAAGCTTTCACTTTGACTAGGGTGGCAAGTACTTCCCTTAAGAGTTTAGAAACTTATGTGCTGAACAAGGAGTAAGTCATCAACAAACAACTAGCTATTCACCATAGCAAAATGGTGTAGTTGAGCGGAAAGGCTACATAATTTTGGCAACGGCTAGATGTATGTTGGAAAGAAGAAAGTCCTAAAAGAATATTGAGGGGAGCAGTACGCACAACTATTCACATTCTTAATTAGACTCCCATCACAACATTGAAATGGGTCACGCCATATGAAGCATGGATTGGAAGGAAGCCTTTTGTTGAGCATCTGCGAATTTTTAGAAGCATGTGTAACATACATATTCTAGAGCACAAATTCCAAATTGGAATGAAGAGCCAATGAAGGACTTTTACTTGGATGTAGTCAAATGTTTAAAGCATATTGTGTGCTTGATTTAACCATTAACAAGTTGGTGGTTAGTCGTTATATTGCAATTGATGAAGGTATTATGTAGAATTAGGAAACTAAGAAGAAAGATAAACAACAAAAGCATACAGATCACCACTCCTATAGAAAGTGAGCTGCATGAAGAAGACACTGTGTTTGGAGAAGAAACAAGTTCTCTATGCATTCCTCCACAAAGTGACAACAACACTGAGTCATCTTCAATCGAAGCAAGTAAGCAAAAATCAAATGTCTAGAAAGAATTCTCTAACATGTCCTAGTCCAAATGAGAAACCATGAAGATCTATATGAAAGCTGCAACTTAGCCACTTTAGAGTGAGTGACTAATGAAAAGGTAGTGCAAGATAAAGAGTGGTAGTCAACAATGGACGAAGAGATTAACATTATTAGGAAAAAATTCATGTGGGAGGTGGCTCATCTCCCTACAGAAAAAAGGCCAGTGGGGCTGAAATGGATCCTCAAAACAAAAATCAATGTTAAAGGGGTGATAGTGAGGCATAAAGCCAAACTTGTGGCTAAAGGGGAACTCCTAAGTACCTGACATTTATTTTGGAGAGACGTTTTCTCTAATTGCATGGCTAGAAACCATTAGAATTGTTCTAGTCATTGTTGTAAGATATAATGGCCAACCAAGAAAAGGGGGGGGGGGTGTTGAATTGGTTTTCTAAGAAAGTAACTCAAGAATGACCTAATTTAATCCAACACCACCAAATCAAACAAGATTGAGAAATAAGCACACAAGTAAGTTTTAAAACAAGCATAGACAACAAATTTTCCATGGTGGTTCTGCCCTTTTCACCTACTTCCACCCTCTTTTTCCTCCAACACAATTGGTTAGATTTTGCTTTACTAACAAAGTAAGAGAAAACTTTCCCCACACTTTCTAACTCCTCCTTAAGGAGTTACACAAGTCACTGATTACCAAATGAGGTTGAAACAACCTTTGTACAGCTAGCAAATCCCCAAATAATATGAAATGTCCAAGTTTTTTAATAGAAGGCAATTAACCTTAATATGTCTAGGTTTTCTATGTTCATAGCATAGAATCTCCCTAGGTTCATGTATCTTTTTTCTCCTAGATTGACCTACATTCTTGCTTAGACCTTTTCTAAGAAATTTTTTGAATTTTCCAGCTCTCAAGGCAATTTCATCTTTTTTGAGTTCTATCTCATTAATCTTTTCTACTTCTACTTTTAAGGCAAGTGACTTCTTATTTTCCTTTGCTTTTTCTTTTCTCATTAATTGCATTTCATGGGTTTTTAGTGATTTTAATAGACCATCTAAGGTTAACTTTTCTAAGTTATGTGCTTCTTCTATAGCCATCTTCTTAGGATCCTAACTTTTAGGTAAAGAGACTACCATTTTTCTAACCATTTCCTCATTTGTATGTCTTTCCTAGCAATTTAAGTTCGTAAACTATCTTAATAAATCTACCAAACATTTCACTAATAGTTTCAAAATCATGCATAGCAAACAATTTATAATCATGTGTAAGCATAATAACTTGAGAAGACTTTAACTGTCTTAGTACCTTTATATATGACCTCTAGCCTATCCTATATTTCCTTACCAGTGATGCAAGAAGACACTTTATTAAACTCATGAGCTCTTAGACTACTATATATCATGTTTATAGCCTTAGCATTCAATCCCATGACTTTAGCTTCATTTTTACTCCACTTATCATTTTCGAGTAACACAATACCCTTCCTAATAGCTTGCGAAGCTTCTGGATCTTGACTAGTAATAAACACTTGCATTAGTTACTTCCAATGTCTATAATTTGTTCCATCAAATAGAGATGGTTTGTTAAACCCCATGACAACTACACCTTTTTCTACAACCATTATAAGGATATACTTTAGGATGTTAAGCCTTTAGATCAAATAACCTAGCTCCTAATGCCAATTGTAAGATATAAAGGCCAACCAAGAAGGGGGGGTTGAATTGATTTTCTAAGAAAGTAACTCAAGCATGACCTAATTTAATCCAACACCACCAAATCAAATAAGATTGAGAAATAAGCAAACAAACAAGTTTCAAAACAAGCATAGATAGCAAGAAAAGATAACAAATTTTCCACAAGAAAAGATAACAAGTTTCAAAGCCTTGGTGAATACATCTACAATTTGTTTAGATGAGGAGACAAGGGCAATAACTAACATACCTTAGGCTACCTTTTCTCTCACAAAATGAGAGTCCAATTCCAAGTGCTTTGAATAAGAGTGGAAAACTAGCTTTGTGGTCAAATGAAGAGCTAACATGTTGTTGAACAGCTTAACTCGTGAGTGAAGTCCTATGCCAAGGTCCCGTAATAGGTGGAGCAGCCAAGTAGTTTCTATAGCTCTTAGTACAAGGGCTCAGTATTATGCTTCAATAGATATTGGGCCATAGTTGTTTATCTTTTAGATGACCAGAAGAGACAATTATCATAAATAAAGACATAGAGCAATAGTTAAGCACCATGTGATGAAGCAACTGGCCTAACTAGAATCTATAAAACCATATGGATTTGCACTAATACATTTAAGAATACAAAGATCCAAGTGCAATGTGCCTTTCAAGTAATGAAGAGCCTTTTTTAGATCATGATAATCTTAGATTATGTGTGCAAATATAATCTTAGCTTGTTGATAGAGAAAGTGAAATATGGTCAAGTTAACGTGAGGAATTGTAAACCTTCAATCAAGCTCTAAAAATGTGTGGTTGCAAAAAATGATTATGTCAATTTTGCATAAAAGAAGGCTTTATTAACATTTGGGTGGGTAACAACTTGTAGTGGGGTATTTTAGCTCTACACAAGATGTTTGATACATACTTCTCTTAGGATAGGCCATTGTTGTCATGTAGCATTTAAATGCCCAGAAAGAAGCTAAGCCTACCTAGGTCCTTAGTAGGGAACACTGAACCAAGTTGAGTGGCAAAGTTATCTAAGTGGTAGGTAGAATTTCTTGTCACCACTAGGTCTTCTACATCAATTAGAATCTAGATATGCATTCCCCTATGATCATATAAAAACAAAGAAGGGTCATTAAGTAAGAAGACTGAAAGGCGATCATACCATGCTTGGGGCTCTATTTTAAACTATAAAGTGCGTTACGTAAGGCCCAAACATGTGTTGGTTATAAAAAGTCTTGGAAATAAGTTGGTTGCTCCATCAATACTAGTTTTGTGAGCATCTTGTGCAATAATGAATTATCTACATCAAGTTATCTTAACTGCCATCCTGGCATAGTTACTAGAGTTAAGATCATGTATATGGTGGTAGCTTTCACAATTGGGTGGGCTCATCCTAGAAGGATCTATATAAACCAATTATCCTAGCATTCCTTAACTTTTTGGTTTATTTTTCGTGTGCAACTAAATCCTTTATTGATGTGTATCCTAAGTCTTCTCCCTCCTTCATCTGGCTTATGTTCTTCATGTAGCATTCAAATTGAATGAGTTTTTGAAATTAGATTGATACTTCCACACATTCAAGTAAAGTAGGAGACATCTCTATTTTTTCCTAGGAAAATCTTCGTAGGAGATCTTTTGATAACATGGATTCTTATTTCTCAATAACATCCCACGACTAAGACAATTGGCCAAATCCTGTAAGTATTTGTTTCCCTCTTTTCCTTGCTAGGATTGGGGTGCCTATAGGCAACTATAAGCATGATATTGGCCCATAGAAGTCATTATAGGTCTCCAAGTAATCTACTCCAAGTTCTTGGTGGAACCTTTTAGCAACGAGACAAGCCTTCAATTTATTGAGGGTGACATTCAAAGCAAGCTTGGGTTTGAAAACCCATTGCTTCTAATAACATTCATGGTAAGAATCCTTGGTATAAGCTACCAGGTTCCATCCATTGAAAAGCCATCATTTTGAGTTCCATTACCTGCCTCTAACTTGGATGATCAAAGGCTTAATTTATGGTTAGTGAGGTATAATTCCAAGTGAGGTGTGTAGGCCAAGTTTGGGATGTGGTTTTATGATGCTACTTTGAATTTGAGTAGTCACAATGTAGGGTTGAGTTAGTGAAGGTTTTGTATGAGAGATGGAAGGTTTTTTTTCTAGATATGTGCAAGTTTTAATGGGTATTGATAAGCTATATTCATGACTTATTATGGTAGTTGGTCCTTCAGCATGTGTGATTAAAAGTTCATGCATGTGTTGGATTTCATGAGTCAAATTGGGGTTAATGACTTCATCACGCTTTCTAGGATTTTCAGCAAATTAAGTTTCAAAGGGTAATGGAGTTGATGATGTCATATGATTGGCATCCCTTCCTACTTTGTCAACTTTGTCATTAACTGTGAAATAAGAAATTAGTTGTGACACCAATTATTTGTCCAACATGATGACTCTATTGTCCTTTGTAGGGATTTTTCTATCATTAGTGTTGTATGGAGCTATTATAAAATTAGTCATTGGTGAGGCTTGTGGTTCTACTATCTTTAAACTGACTTGTTAGATCTCTTATAGTTATGTTTCACTTATTTTGGTAGGGCTATATTATCTTTTCTTCCTAAATCTATATTTGTCATTAAAGGGTTTCTTTTTGTAACCAATCTTTCTATATCTCCTAGTTTGGTTGGATTTGAATAGAACTCCTTTGCTAAATCAAGACATGTTTTGAGCACTTCGTTGGTTTGAAAACCAAGATCTTTAGATGAGTTGGTTGGAGTTTTATGATTTGCAAAATAGAACATATCTTTGTTAAATATTACATGAAATAAAATGAAGCTCCATCTTAGAAATACATAGGTAAGGGATCTAGTTGATAGTTTGTTGGTAACTATATGTTATAGGCATGGAAAACATTAAGATGAAAATACTCTTATGGCACTATATTTAAGGGTGTGATAAAAAGCTTGTAATAATGAAATGTGCCTTAGCACCAGAGATGGTGGTCTATTTATGAGATATACAAAAGTCATATAACTTTCTACCCAAAACTTGTGAGGAATGTTTGCTACATCATTGATGGCCCTAATTCTATGATGTGTCTATGTTTTCTTTTAATAATTCTGTTATGTTGTGGGGTGTGTAGGCATAAGGATAGTTGTACATTCCATTTTCCTTTTAGATAGTCAAGCAACTTTTTACTGGTATATTCTACTCCATTATCTAATTGAATTATCTTTACTTTAGTATTAAATTTTCTTTCAACCATAACTTGAAAATCCACTAATACTTGGTAAAATTCTAACTTCCTTGTTATTGAGTACGACCATGAAAAATGGGTACAATTATCCACAAAGACTACATAATATAAAGAAGCTTCTAGAGGTCACTGTAAACCTTTTCTAAAGGTACATATGATCCATGTGATGAAATTAAAAAGGGAAGACAATTGAATCTTATTAAACATACATACTAAACATATTTTTTGGAATTTCACCTCTAACACTAATCACTTATGTCAAGTACGCCATCACGTATTTGTTGATCGTGTGAGAATTAAGCTTTCTTCTTTTCCAATGTCAGTACATAAATATCTCCTCTTCTATGCCCCTTGAGGAAGGTTTCCACCATGATTAAGTCCTTAACAATGAAAGACTTGATCATTGTGAACTTTTTGTACAAGCACAAATAATCTATTTGATGAACTAGGAAACTTAAGACAATGACTCTTATTCATCATACATACTAAACATGTTGGAATTTCACCTTTGACATTAATTAGTTTATGTCCATGCAAATGCCATGCAAGCTAAAGATTAGTGTGACCTAATTGCATGTGCCAAGTACCAACATCACTCATCTATTGATGGTGTAAAAAGTAGGCTTGTTTCCTTTCCAATGGCAATACATAAATATCTCCTCTTCTATGTCCTTTGAGGAAGGTTTCCTTTGTGATTAGGTTTTTAACAATGAAAGAATTTTTGTCCCCTCCAAATAGCAAACCTAAAGTTACCAAATGAATTTACTTTTAGGTTGTAAGCCCAACATGTTGGCTAATTAACTAATTTTCTAAGGTTAATGCTTACTTCCTACCCTATGTTCCTAGCCAAGGCATGATTATTATGCCTTGCCTTGTGATCAAAGGAATAAGATTTCTTAAAAACAATCTAAAAAGGGTTTCTCTAGTAAAGTTGTATTTGTTTTCCTACTAATTAAAGAGTCACAATTAGAACACATTCATTCCAAAACCTAATTGGAATATTGGACTCAAATTTTAATATGCACACAATATTAAGGATATGACCATGTTTCCTCTCCACCACTCCATTCTGTTGTAAAGTTATGCATAGGAGGTCTTGGGTATCACTCCATGACAAGCAAAAAAAGATGTACAAGTGAACTTAAAAAATTCATGCACATTATTAGTCCTAACATGTCTAATGATTATGTCGAAATAAAGTCAAAACATTATTGTATATTGACCAAGTTTTAGGTTTTTCTTACAAAAGAAAAATCCAAGTTACATGAGAAAGGTCATCAACTATGATAAGACAATATCGTGCACCTAAGTGTAAGGGGATCTTATAAGGTCCCTCAATGTCAATATGAATCAAGTCAAAACTATGTCAAGTCAAAGGTCATGCTACCATGAAAAGGAGACTATGTATTTTTAGCCAAAGGACAAATAGAACTCATCCCTAAAAACTCAAATGATGAAGAATTAGACAAACATGGAATACGATGAATCACTTTCATAGAAATATTTTCCAAACATTAGTGTAAAATATTAAAATTCATAACAAAAGAGTGTTTATTACCTTAATTGTGAAAGACAAAAGGTACGCCATAAGCATTATTAACAAAATACGAATGCACACCATGCTTAAACACTAAGTAGCAAAGTCCTCCATGCATCTTATTCTATCTTGTCATTGTCCTAGCCAATAGGTCCTAAAATGCAAAAATCAAGGTAAGAAAAATAACTCTACAATAATTATCTTGGTTGTATTTGGCAATAGAGATGAGATTGGCATTAAAAGTGGGTAGTGTAAAATGGTTTTAAAGATATGGCTATTGGGTAAATACATTGAACCAAAATGCATAACATATATTCAATGATTGTTTCTCAACTTCACAATCTAAGACTTATGCTTGCAAGGCCTAAAATATGTCAAATAGTCAAAGCTACAATAACATAATCATTAGCACTTAAATTTGTAGTCCAATATTAGCTCTAGAGTAATACCTATCATCAATAAACTAGAAGTTGATACCACAATAAGTAGAGTAATTATCTTGCTATACGTTTTGAAGTAAGTTCATAGACTTTTTCAATAGCACAAACATCAAAGTTTGATTGATTTGCTAATGATTGTTTTCCTTTATCATTCCTTTTTTTTTTTTTTTTTTCTTTCAGAGGCACCTATATAGCTTGTAGCACCTATCTTTAGTGTGGCCAACATCCCTATAATGAAGGCAAGGATTAAAAAAATGGCATTCAATTACCTTGTGGCTTGATTTTCCATAATGGGTACAAGACACCCCCTTTGTTACAAATTCAACTAACCCTTGTTTGTGAATATTGTTAGCTAGTTTCTAGCTAGAATCCTCATTGTGTACCATGGTGATGGTGTCCTTCGACAATAGTAAAGGGTGCATGTTTGAGATTGGCTTCTATTATGGACTTGGAAAACGCATTAGGTAATGGGACAATAAGGATGGATAGAGAAGTCCTCTTCCTACCACTTGTGGGTCAAATGTCTTTTCCCTATGGTGGAAACTACTAAAAGTGAAGGACAAAGTAGACTTTTAAACCTACCTAATGGAAATAGGAATGTTTTAATTATCTTTCTTCTACCTTCATACAATCACTAAGGACTTTTTTATATAATACCAACTTGCTAATAGCCTAAAGGATTTCATTCCCAAAATGCCCCCTTAAGTCAATGAACTAGGGATATAATAGGAAATTTAAGAAATATGTTATTCTAATTACTAAACAAATGTCTACTCACTAACTAAATGAAGAAGCTTTAGGAACCCCTTATGATGCTACCATCCCCCATCATTGAGCTACCATGATGAAGGTATTATGGTATAGAGGATGAATGTGGCTTTAATGGTTGTTCTATAGTTCCACCCTCTTTAAACAAGCCTTGTTCTTAAGGTCAAAGGTCAGAAAGCAAAATTTCATCTCCTCCTAATTTTCCCAAGTATGGTTCTGGCGAAAGACTATACCAATGGACAAGGATCCTCTTTGTTTTGGCTTCTTCTTTCCCAAATGGGTTGGGGTATATGCAAAATGTCATTAAAGCTATCCAAGAACTATGGTAGATCTTTTTGCACTTCTATCTCTTTCCCAATGCATTTTTTTATTTTAAAAAAGGACATATGAAAGGTATGACATGGCTTTGAAGGAGGGAAAAAGCTCGAGATTTCTTCACAGAGTTATGGACAAACCTCAATATGGCTGTAACAACAAGTAGGCAAAGTCTCCCACCTAAAAATGGACTCCATTTAATGCTTATCAAAATTACTTTTTATTTTGTGTTGCATTTCATGGATTCTTTACCTCACCTTTTTGATCATTTGATCCCTTTCCTTAAGTTCATGGTCCATTATAGATACTTTAGCTATTCCCCACAAAAGTTAGAAGAGAGGGAAAAGGCTTCCCATAAACAATTTTGTGCAAGCTAGAACCCATGGAAGAATGCTTGCTTGTATTAAAGTAGTACTTAGCCCAAGATAACTAATGGATGCAAGACTTAAGGTGGTCATAGGAGAAGTAATGAAGATATATTTCAATAGAGCAATTAACCTCTTCTATTTACCCATTAGTCTAAGGGTGATAGGCTATTAAAACATTGTACCGAATCCCTTGAAGTTGGAACAACTCCTTCCAAAAGTACTGGTAAAAACTTTGCCATAATCACAAACTATGGAAGTTGGCATCCTATATAATTTAAGCACATTGTCAAAGAAGACTTAAGCTACTAAGTTGGCAATGTAAGGATGCATGATAGCCATAAAATGGGCCATTTTGGATAGCCTATCCACCACCATTATCGAGCTTTTATCATTTATTGAAAGGAGTCCATTTATAAAATTCATAAAAATTTAAGACCAAGTCTTAGTGGGATTGCCAAGGGCTGCAATAATCTAAAGGGGTGCTTTTTCTTTTAGTTATTAGCATGGCATGTGGGAGATTGACAAATCTAGTCTTGGACTTATGTTTCCATTTTGCTCCAAAAGGAGACCTTCCTTATTGTTTAAACCATTAGTACACTCCTTCATGGGATTCAACTGCATTTCTTGGATTATAGTGGGAATTAGCTTTAAGGCTACCTTAAGGAATATTTTGCCTTTAAAGATCAATAACCTATCCCTACTAGACCATGGGCCCTTTACTTCTCCTTTTTGTACTTTCTCTAATAATTCTGCCTTCTCAAGAGTTTATTTAACTTTAGTATTGATTAGATTCACCCAAAAAGGTAATAGTTAGGAGAAAGAATTTAAGGAAACTTAATAATCCCTTTTGAAGAGAGAATCGGCTATTAGGTTGTCTCCCCTAAGTTTATATTTGATATGGAAGTGGTAACCTAACAATCTGGCTCCTTATTTTTATTGAAAAGGAGTGGTTAATTTTTAATCAAATAAGTATCATAGGCTTTGATGATTTTCCTAATTGTAAAGTGTCACCCCAATAGATAGTCCTTCCAATGGTACACTACTAGGACAATAGCAAGAAATTATCTCTCACAGGTGGAGAGTTATGTATTTCTACCATGAAGATTTTTATTGAAGTAAGCCAAAGGTTGTTTGCCTTGCAACAATGCCATTCTTACTTCTAATTTTGAAGCATTAGCTTTTATGATGAATTTCTTTTCAAAATTTAAAAGGGCTAACACTGGGGTTTTTTTCGTTGCTCCTTTTAGTTCTTCAAATGCCCTTTTTGCTTTAGGGTTCCATTTGAAATTCTCATTTTTTAGGACATTAGTAAGAGGGACTACTATTTTTCCATAATTGGTAACAAACTTCTAATAATATCTAGTTAGCCTTACGAAACCCCTAAGCCTTTTTAAATGAGTGGGCTTAGGCCTAGATAGCATGTCCTCCGCCTTTGTTAGACTAATTAAAACTCCTTTTTCATTGATGATATGACCCAAGTAATGTACTTTGTTTACTCCAAACAAGCATTTCTTTTCTTCACATAGAGTTGATGTTGTGCCAAAAAAAAATATATATATCTTGACTACATGAGCTAGATGCATAATCCTAATCACCATTATATATTCAAATATCATTAAAAAAAAAAAAGAAAAAACCTCTAAAATTGTTCTTGAATAATTGAGTTCATGATGGCCTGGAAGGTCGAAGGGCATTACTAAAACTTTGTAGTGCCTATTATGTGTTTGGAAGGCCATCTTTTCTATATCTTTAGGTTTTATTCTTTACCTAATAATTCCTAGATCTAAGATCAAATTTGGTGAAATACCTAGCCCCATAAAGCTCACCTAACAATTTTTCTACTATAGGAATAGGACATTTATTTGTTACTATTTGACAATTGAGAGCCTAGTAATTCACACATAATTGGCAGGAACCATCTTGTTTCCTTATCAAAAGTACAAGTGATGCAAAAGGATTAATCCTAGGCCTACTGATTCCCTCTTTAAGAAGCTCCTTAGTCACTTACTCAATAACATTACTCTTTTAGATGTAAAGGCAATGGTAAGGCCTACTTTCAAAGGTATATTTTTCACCTTAAAGCTGGATCCCATGATCTAAGACTGTTTTGAGTGGCAATCCTTTGGGTTCTTGAAAAGGCTTGTGATACTTCTCTAATAGACGACCTACTCTTTCATCTAGGTGAAGAGCCATTTTAAAATTTCTACCTTCTTCTCCCACAGCTTGGATTTGCAATAATAACCTTAAGTTAGTCTCTTAAGCACTTTTCCACCTTTCTCTTTGATATTAACTATACAAATGGTGTTCATGTTTAATAGAGTTCTACCTTTCTTCCATTCAACCTGAAAACCATACATAGCTATGAAATACCAAATAGTTACTCCAAGGGAAATCAACCAAGCATTCCAAGAAACAACTTTTATGCTTATTATATATAACACAAACAAGTTAATGGAGAAGACAGAATTTGGGAATTTCACTAACAATTATTGCTTGCTCTTGTGCTTCAAATCCTTTGCCTATTTGCAAGGGCTACTTTTGAACCTTCCTCAGAATGTTTGTAGCCTCAATCTTTTCAACCATGGCAGTACTCACGAAGTTATGGGTATTGTCTATATCAATCAAGAATTAGACTTACACACCTTTCACCCCATAGATTCCTTTCACTTTCATGGTTGAAGGCATTAGTATCCCATAAAGCATGTATTACCGCTGTTAGCACCAGCTCCTAATTCTGTCCACTTCTCCTTCCTCCAAATTGATGGCCTTCAATAGAAAAAGCCTTTTGCAATGGTTTCTAGGCACAAACTGCTAATCACAATTGAAACATAACTTGCAATTCCAATGGTTGATGAGACAACCTTTGCATGGGCATAGCAAGTCTAGGTGGTGCAATGGGTCAGGGATTCCAAGCTCTTGTTGGATTATCTAGGCCCAAGTTTACTCCATCTCTATAGGTTACAATTCCAAGTTGATGCCTTATTTCATAGAGCTTAGATAGGTCTATGGCAGAGGATAAGGAAATGAGCCTACAAGCCTAAACATCCACTTGAGTGGCCTCTTTAAGCCCATTAATGAACATCTGATTTGGTTAGCAAGATCCAATTTTCTATCTTATGTCAGTATCCAAGAGAGATTTACTAGGTACTCTTTTATAGTTCCATGCTCCCTTAGTTTGGTCAAATCTTTAAAACTATTTTTATAAATTGAAGGCCTAAATCCACGGATTAGTTCTTTAGTTAGAACATTCCAAGTGAAAGTGTTACTTGAAAATTCTTCCTTGAAGAGGTTGAACTAGATCAAGGTGTCACCATCAAAGTTCCAATATCCTAACTAGATTTTCTCTTCTTCAAGTGTTTGGTAGTAGTCGAAGTACTAGCTGGCCTTACAAACCCAACCCATCAGATCCATGCCATTTTTATACTTTGGAAAATCCACCTTCACAAAAGGCTTGTTTCTAACATAAGCTTCAACATTGTAAGTTCTACTCCCATTGGTTCTCCTATCTAAAATTTCCTTCCAGGTTTGGAGTGCCTCAACCCATCCACTCAGTCATTTAATCTAACCATCATTTGACACATTTCTTTTCTCGATTCTCTTACCATTTTCTACACCACCTCTTTTTCAACTAGTTGCCATTGCTTAGCTATAGTGATTAGCTTTGATACTAGGCTATTATGGACTTAAGAAACTAATCAAGTAATAGAGCAATGAGGATGGATGGAGAAGTTATCTTGCCACCATTTATGGGTTGGATCTCTCTTCCCTATGGTGGAAACTACTAAAAATGAAGGATGGAGAAGACTTTTAGACCCACTCAGCAAAAATAGGAATGGCTTAATTAACTTTTTGTTGCCTTCATACATAGGCTATTAGCATAGCTAGTATTGTATAAATAAGTCCCCTATGATTGTATGACTATTAAACAAATGCCTATCTACTAATGAAAATAGAAGCTTCGAGAAACCCTCTGTGATGCTACCATCCCCATTATTAAGCTACTGTGACAAAGGTTTTCTAGCATAGAGGATGAACATGGCTCTAATAACCACGTTATAGCTTTTTAGTTAGGAGTAAGACTTATTCAAATTGATTAGGAGCCCTACCCGATTTCACTAGGACTAACTCTTTGTTGCCATCCAAGAGAATTTCTTGCTCAACTAATTCCAAATATCTTAACCACTTGTTACATAGTTTATGGTGATGTTAGATATGATAAAAACACAATTTCATTATAGCATACCTAGTATGAATAAATGGAGATTTCAAGTTTAATTATGGAACATTATCATCGTTAATGCCAAATTTGTTCCTCCCTAGTAAAGAAATCTTAACGTCATTACTCGAAGCTGAAAAATTAAATGCTCCAATCAAGCTTTTAAACACAATAAGAACCCTCGTGCTCTTATTGGAGTGCAAATAAAATACATTTCCTAGCTTAACAAAGGGACTAGGTGTTGGAAAATAAGGGTTTTGTTGTGACAAAATCTATTTGTGAATTTTTTCTTGAAAAACATTTTTCATGTGTAAAAGAAAATCATAGGAAGTAAAAGGTGTACAAATTGTAATATCAATTCATGATATTATAAACCAGCTAGGTTCTTACACTTCTTATATAAAACATCTTTATGAAGTGACCTTGAGAAATATCTTATAATGGGTGATTTTTTTTAATAAATAAATAATAAAAAAATATTTGAATATATTCAAAGAAAAATGATACTTGCTCTTATGTACTTATAGGTACACATTAAAAGAAAAAAGGGGGCAAAGATCATATTACAAGGTGATCGTATAAGGCTAGATTGAGTTGCATTAATTTGCTAGATCGAGCTACACTGGCCCGAGCTGCACTAATTTGCTGGATCGAACTGCATTGGCTTGAGCTTGCACTAGCCTGAGTTGCATTGGCCCAAGCTGCATTGATTTGCTAGATCGAGCTACACTGGCCCAAGCTTGCACTGGCCTGAGTTGCACTAGCCTACTGGATCGAGCTACAATGGCCCGTTAAGCCACATTACGAAGTCTTGCTCGAGCCCAAGCATTAAGGTGAAGTGATACGTTGTCATTTCACTTAGTGTTAAGAGCAAAGAGCTCTTAATCGAGCAAAAAACTGAGAAGCCCTAAGCCCTTTTTGCTTACTCGCTCTCTTGTCTCTCTTTGTCACCGACTCTCTAACAGGAATATTGTTGAGGTAATCAATCTGTCAAAATGGCCATTTGTTGCATCAATCATCTTCTCTACTGTTGCACGATGGAGATTATGTCAAATCTCAATAGGAAGAGCTTAACGGGAAGTTCAGGTTTGAACTGAAACCCTAGAGAGCTAGAAGTCTTTGAATCCTATATAATAAGGTGTTCTTTTAAGATTTGGGTTGATTCTTTTAGAGAAATATACATCATACTTTGAGAAAAATTGAGTTTATGCTTAAGACCTATAAAAATATCTCATATCCAACTGCTCTCTTCATCAAATTGTGAAGCCATTCTATGTCTTTAGTGATATTCCTTCAAACTAATATTCTTGTGAATATTCACTATTAGATTAAGTTTTTTATGTGGTGATTGAGCTTTGATTATCATATGCACATAAACTTCTTTGTAAATCCGAAACCTTAACCCTATGAAAATTGGGGGTTTCATGATTAGAGCTTTAATTGAGTTTGTTTATCTTCAATTAGATCTCTAAGAAGCATTATTCCTCACTCACATTACACATTTGAGGATTTGCTTGATGTACTAAGGTTGTCTCAACCTAAACTTTGTAACCGTGGATAAATTGACTCCTTGTTAAGGAGTTGTGGAGTGTAGGAAAGGAATTCTCCAAGCTTGAAGTAAAGTAGACTTCAACTTGTTGAGTTGAAGGAGAAGAGGGTGGACATAGGACTCAAGGATTGAGTGTCGAACCATCGTGATAAATTTGGTGTTTTTCTTTCCTTTACTTGGTCGGATTTGACTTGTTGACTGTTGATAACTATTTAGCCTTTGACTTGATATTAACTTGTTGTCTTATTTATTGGTTAGTTTGTCATCCAATTGATAATAGCTTATTGTTTGCAACTAATTAGAATGTCAATTGCTTGCTATAATTGTGTGATTTGTATGAGCTCCTAGAACTAATTAAAGAAAAGAAAAATTATGACTAGTTCTTAGCTTAACCAATTTAACTCCCCTTATTGTTAAGCCATAAAGCCCAACAATTGGCATCAAGAGCCAGGTTCTTTGATTAAGAGGATTAACATCCTAGCGTAGATCCATACTATGGCTTCTGACAAAGGTTTAGCTATTACAGGGTTTAACAAATCTCCATTGTTTGATGGTATTAATTTTAGACATTGGAAACAATTAATGCAAGTCTTTGTAATAGGCCAAGATCCAGAAGCTTAGCAAGTAATAAAGAAGGGTATATTCTTACCTGTGACTGATGAATGGACTAAAAATGAAGCTAAACTAATGGGGTTAAATGCTAAGTCTATGAATATGATCTATAGTGGTCTTAGAGCACATGAGTTTAACAAAGTGTCCTCCTACCTCACCAGTAAGAGATTTGGGATAAACTAAAAGTCATCTATGAAGGAACCAAAAAGGTAAAGTCCTCTAAAGTCACTATGCTTACACATGACTATAATTGTTTGTTATGAAAGATTTTGAAACTATTAGTGACATGTTTGGTAGATTTACTGAGATTATTTTTGAACTTAAATTGTTAGGAAAAACTTACACAAATGAGGAAATGGTGAGAAAAATGTTAGTATCCCTACCCCGAGCGTTAGGATTTTAAGAAGATGGCCATAGAAAAGGCTCATGACTTAGATGTGCTAACCTTAGATGACTTGCTAGGTTCCCTTAAAACTTATGAGAAGAGAGAAAGAGAAAGAAAATAGAAGATCATTTGCACTTAAAGTAGAAGTTGAAAAGGTTGAAGAAGAAGAATCAGAAAATGATGAAGTAGCTTTTATAGCTAGGAGATTTAGGAAGTTTCTAAGAAAAGGATTAAGTAGAAACATAGGAAAAACTAGGAGAAAAGAAGCAAATGAACCTAGGGAAAATGTGTGCTATGAATGTAGAAAACCTGGACATATTAAGGTAGATTGTTTGGTGATAAAAAAGAGGAACAACAAGAACAAAAAGAAAACTATGCTTCCTGCCTAGGATGATAAGAACTCTTCATCCAATGAAGAAACTCAAGAAGAAGTTGCATATCTATCCCTAACTGCAACAACAACTCTTGAGGGAGAAAATATTAAGGTAAGTGATTTTGAACTGTCTCTTCATATAAACATTGGTTTAGAAACTGCCTTCTCAAACTTAGTTGAGTATGCAAATAAATTAAAAAATAAATACAGAAAGCTAAAAGCTAAAAATAAATCCGAAAAATAGAAAATCTTGATTCTTGTACATGTTGATCAAAGTGTTCTAACTGCTATTCATGAAAGTCAAAATGCTTTAACTGCTATACATGATAAACAAATCATATTAACTGTTGCATGTAGAGATGAAACTGAATAGAAAAACACTTCAATCTTGGTGCATGATAACATTAGCATCCCTGCTAATGTATATATGAAGTATGATGCATATATGAGTGATATACATGAAAAACACAATATAACTGAATATATGAACATAGAAACAGAAACTTCTTGTGGTAGTAATTTATGCTCTGATGTTGAAATACATGTTGATAATAACTCATATGTACATGTCAATAATCTTAAAAGTAAAGTTCTTGAGCTAGAGAAAGAAAATAGTGATTTGAAATTAAAACTTGATGCTAATAACTTACTATTAGAATTGTCAAAAGGAAGTGTTATGTTAGATAAGATTTTAAATTCTCAAAGAGGTATATACGATAAAGCCGGACTAGGATACAAATCAAATAACAATTTAAAAAAATTTACTCACTTCTTTAAAGAAAAAGAATATTCAATTCCGCTACATTATAGTAAATGTTTTTTTTGCAATTATATTGGTCATATATTTGATAAATGTCCCATTAGACTTAGAAAGGCTTACAAAGTAAAGAAACTTTGATTGCTTAAGAATGCCAAAAGTTTAAATCCAACTAACACTCACGGACCCAAAATAAAAAGGGTACCAAGCACTTCAACGATCAAATTTGTTTCTATAGGTTTTAAGTGCACAAGTGAAAGACAAAAAGCTAAAAAACATGTGGATTTTGGATAGTGGCTGCTCACGACACATGAATGGGATGAATGAGCTCTTTTTAACACTTGAGTTGAGAAATGGAGGTATGGTGTCTTTTAGAGATAACTCCAAAGGAAGGATAAAAGGAATGGGAACCATAAGTAACTCAAACACCTTACTTATATATGAGGTTTTGTTTATAGATGAATTAAAATTTAATCTACTTAGCATAAGTTAGTTATGTGATAAAGGATTCAAGATAAAATTTGGAAAAGAGAATTGTCTTGTTGAGCATATTGAGCATGATATGAAGATTGTTGGAAATAGAAAAGATAACATCTATGTGCTTGATTTGAGTGAATTGAATGTCGAACAAACATGCCTTGTTGTGAATAAAAATGTGGATGCTTGGTTGTGGCATAGAAAGCTAGGACATGTAGGTCTAGGCTTAATAGAAAGGTTATATAAGTATAACCTAGTTAAAGGTCTTCCATCTCTAGAATTTAACCATGATAGATTGTGTGAAGCATGCATTAAAAGTAAACATACATAAAACAACTTCAAATAGAAGCTTGTAGTGAATACATCTAGACCATTAGAGATACTACACATGGATCTTTTTGGTTCTATGAGAACAATAACTTTGAATGGTAAATATTATGTCTTAGTCATCATAGATGACTATTCTAGATTCACATGGACATCTTTACTTGCTAGAAAGGATGAGGCATTTGAGAAGTTTGCTGAATTTTGCAAAATGGTTCAAAATGAAAAAGATCTCTCAATTGTAAAAATAAGAACTAATCGTGGTAGTGAATTTGAAAACCAATTCTTTGAAAAGTTTTGTTTAAAAAATGGCATTTTACATAATTTTTCAGCACCTAGAACACCATAACAAAATGATGTTGTTGAAAGGAAAAATAGAACTCTTCAAGAAATGGCTACAACCATAATGTGTGAATATAATCTTCCTAAGCATTTTTCAGGAGAAGCTATAAGTACAACCTATTATATTTCAAATCGTGCTCTTTTAAGACCGATTTTGAAAAAGACACCTTTTGAACTATTCTTTGAAAGAAATCCAAACATTTCTTATTTCCATATTTTTGGTAGTAAATGTTTTGTTTTAAACCATAGAAAAGAATCACTTGGAAATTTTGATTCCAAAAGTGATGAAGCAATCTTTCTTGGATACTCTCATACAAGTAAGGCGTATAGGGTGTTCAATAAATGAACTATAGTTGTAGAAGAGTCAATTCATGTTAAGTTTGAAGATGATTGTCAAGGTACTCCAGAAATCAAATAAAACATTAGCTTTAAAAGTGTTTCAAATAGGGCTAAAGTTGAGGGGGAGGTTGAGACTGTTGGGTTTATGGCTATCCAAGAAGAGGGGGTTGAATTGGATATTTGGAAGTTTAATCAATTGAACTTTTCTTTAAGTTTATTTTTCTACAATGAATACAGCTAGACAAATTATCACAATAGTAATGGAATATCTAATAAAAGAATTAAATCAAAAAGACACACACACAAGAATTTCACGGTGGTTCAGCACTTTTTCACCTACTTCCACCCTCTTCTCCTTCAATTCAAACCGAGTTGAAATCTGCTTTACTTCAAACAAGGAGAGCACCTCTCCTTCACCTCACAACTCCTCAAAAGGAATTATATAGCTCACGGTTACAAGGTTAGGTTTACAAAAACCTTAATACATCAAGCTCATTCCTCAAATATATGATATGAGTGAGGATTTAAGCTTATCAGAGAGCTAATCGAATGCATACAGAATCAATTCAAGCTCTAATCTCGAAAGCCCCAATTTCACAAATCTAGGGTTTTTGGATTTACAATAATCTTTATGTGCAAATAATGTTATAATCAATCTAGCACATATAAAGATTAATCTATCAAATGATATTAACAAGATAACAAGTTTAGGGAATATCACCAAAGATTTTCTTTTCCTTCAAACGTTACCGAACACAACAATAAAAGCAAATCGATGAGGGCTTTTATCTCTTTTGATCGAATCAGCAAGAATATATCTCAGCAAGCATAAATATTTCATCCGAATCTCCCTTTTATAGCAGGTACTCGAACCTTGAACAGATTAGGGTTTCGATTCAAACCTTTTTGAAATCCTTCCATTGAGATTTGATGGATTCGACGTTGTACTGATGCAGAAGATGATATTTCAGCAAGATAGCCGTTCTGATATTCAGTCGCCTCACCATTCTTCCCGTTGGAGCCGTCGTCGCAGGAGAGAGATTGAGAGGAGAAGTGTATCTTTAGGTCAAAGAGTGTGGCTAGGGCTTCAGGCATTCGATCATAAGAGCTGATGCTCTTATTTGCTTCACACGCTGCCATTTTGGATAAGTGACTTTTCTCAGACGCTGCCGTTTCAAGCTTCGCAGGGTAACCTCTTTACACAGGCTGAAGCTTTTCACGGGCTGAAGCTTTTCTTTGGGCTGAACAGATTATACACGGGCTGAACTGATTATACATGGGCTGAAGCTTTTCTTCGGGCTGAACAAATAAATAAGCTTCATGTATCCATAGATAAATATATGGTCTGTCCATTACACCTATACATACACCAATTCCAAGTATCAAGGTTCCTTTAACATAATCAAGAATGTAAATTAATCTATGAAACAAAATATTCAAAGATTGAATCAACTTGGCTTCATATTTGATGTTTGATGATAAAATGTAGGAACCCGGCTACTTTATAATATCATTAATTGATATTATAATTTGCACACCTTTTACTTCCTTTGAGTTTTAATATGTGCACACAAGATCTCATATGTTCTATCATATATGCAAGTATAATATTCTATTTGATATATGTTCAAATAAATATAAAATTCTATTTGACATATATTCTCATAAAATTTTCTCAATCAAAACATACAAGCACATGATTTTCAACAATCTCCCCCTTTTTGATGATGACAAAATTTTCATATTGAACTGACTTGCACATGTTACTACTCGGATGATATAGTAGTTTCATGAACATGTAAATGCAGTAAGCATAAACCTATCATTGTTTTCATGGATATACATCAAAGAATCACAACAGGTATATTTGCATACACGGTAGGATGTAAGAGAGTTTATCCCACGTTTTGCACTAAAAGTCAGAAATGGAATATACATGTGCTAGAATGTACTCTCTCCCCCTTTTTGTTATCAGCAAAAAAAGCATAGCAATGGAAGATAATCAAACAGAATGAATAAGAATGAAGATAATTCTCATGAAACGGGTAAAAATGAAGAGGATGGCAGCAGAGATCTGACCTGGTGTGGATGTGCAGATAGGGCTCCCCCTTAGAACAGTAACCGAGTAAAAAAATTGCTCACGGAGTTTAAGCAATGACATTAAGCAAACACATACCAAGTTCTCTTCAGAGAGTAGAGAACTTATCATGGTTCAATGGTTTAGTGAAAATATCAGCAAGTTGCTGGTCTGTGCTAATAGATTCAATAGAGATATATGATTTTTCAACATGGTCATGAATGAAGTGATGTCTTATCTCTATATGTTTGGTTTTAGAGTGCTATATTGGGTTTTTAGTGAGATTTATTGCACTGGTATTATCACATTTCAATGGAATTTTAGTGAAATAGAGATCGAAATCTTCTAATTGCTGTTTCATCCACAAAATATGAGCACAACAACTAGCCTCAGCTTTGTATTCTGGCTCAGTGGAAGAAAGAGCAACACTGTTTTGTTTCTTGGAGTGCCAAGAAACCAGCATATGTCCTAAAAACTAACATGTACCACTAGTGCTTTTTCTATCAATTTTACACCCAACATAATCAGAATCACTAAATGCATGTAGATCGAACATAATGTCTTTTGAATACCAAATGCCTAATGTGATTGAATCCTTTAGATACCAAAAAATTCTTTTAACAGCTTTTAAGTGTTGTTCCTTGGGATTAGATTGAAACCGTGCACATAAACAAACACTAAACATGATGTCTGGCCGAGAAGCAGTCAAATATAACAAGGAACTAATCATGCGTCTATACATTTTAGAATCAACACACACTCCAACATTGTCATATGATAAAGATGTAGATGTGCTCATGGGAGTATTTATTGGTTTAGAATCATGCATGTTGTATTTCTTGAGTAATTCCTTAGTATATTTAGTTTGACTTATGAATATTCCTTTAGGTGTTTGTTTAATTTGAAGTCCAAGAAAGTAATTTAATTCACCCATCATACTCATCTCAAATTCATGTTTCATATTATCGGCAAATTGTTCACACATAGCAGAATTTGTAGAACCAAACACAATATCATCAACATAGATTTGAACAATCAAAATCTCTTTTCCTTGTGTCTTAATAAACAATGTATTATCTACCTTTCCTTTTCTAAAATTTGTATTTAACAGAAAGTTGCTCAGCTTGTCATACCAAGCTTGTGGGGCTTGTTTTAACCCATATAAAGCTTTGGAAAGCTTGAATACATGATCTGGGCATATGGGATCTTCAAATCCAGGTGGTTGTTCTACATAAACCTCTTCCTTAACAACACCATTTAAAAAAGCACTTTTCACATCCATTTGAAATAATGTAAAATTCATATAGCAAGCAAAAGCAAGCAACATCCGAATAGCTTCTAACCTAGCTACAGGAGCAAACGTTTCATCATAGTCAATTCCTTCTTCTTGACTTTATCCTTGTGCTACCAATCTGGCTTTGTTTCTTGTAATGTCCCACATTCATCTAACTTATTTCTAAACACCCATTTGGTTCCTATGACCGAATGGTTTTGTGGTCTTGGAACTAATTTCCAGACTTTACTCCTTTCAAACTGATTTAGTTCTTCTTGCATAGCAAGGAACCAGCTCTCATCTTTAAGAGCTTCATCTATTTTCTTTGGCTCTATTTGAGACAAGAAAGCTTGATGTTCACATGTGTTATGATATTTAGATCGTGTGCTTACTCTATTTGCTGGATTTCCTAGAATGTGTTGTTGATCTACTTCATTTCTTACTCTACCGAAAGTAAATTCTCTAGAGTCTAACTCCCCCTCAACGAATGCATATTTGTCATTTGCATTTTGTGTCGTGGAGTTTAGATCAGAATCATCCTTGAATTTCACATGAATAGATTCTTCAACAACTAGAGTTCTCTTATTAAAAACTCTATATGCTTTGCTAGTCTGAGAGTAACCTAGAAATATGGCCTCATCACTTTTAGAGTCAAATTTTCCAAGTGACTCTTTTCCATGGTTTAGCACAAAACACTAACTTCCAAACATGTGGAAGTAGGATATGTTGGGTTTTCTACCAAACAGTAGCTCAAACAGAGTCTTCTTCAAGACTGATTTTAAGAATGCTCTATTTGAAATGTAGCAGGCTGTACTTACAGCTTCTCCCCAAAAGTGTTTAGGAAGATTGTATTCACACATCATGGTTCTAGCCATTTCTTGAAGTGTCCTATTCTTCCTTTCTACAACACCATTTTGTTGAGGTGTCCTAGGTGCTGAAAAATTGTGAGATATGCCATTCTTGGAACATAATTTCTCAAAAAGACAGTTTTCAAACTCACCACCATGATTTGTCCGAATCTTAACAATGGTAAGATCTTTTTTATTTTGGACCATTTTAGAGAAATCAACAAATTTCTCAAATGCTTCATCTTTCCTAGCAAGTAGATACACCTAAGTATATCTAGTGTAATCATCTACTATAACTAAAGCATAATACTTTCCATTCATAGTGGCTGTCCTTAGAGGACCAAACAAATCCATATGTATCATTTCTAATGGTCTTGAGGTAGACATTATTAATTTTGGTTTAAAACTACTTTGAGTATGTTTCCCTTTCACACAGGCATCACATAATTGATCTTTATCAAATGTGAGCTCGAGTAGTCCTCTAACTTGGCTGTTCTTGGATAATTTCTCTAATAATCCTAGACTAGCATGACCAAGTTTTCTATGCCACAACCACGCATCAACACTTTTATTAGCAATCAAGCATGTTTGTTTATTTGTCAACTCACTAAGATCAAGCACATAGATGTTATCTTTCCTTTTTCCAATAATTCTCACATTATTTTCCAACTTTTCAACAAGACAAAGTTCTTTCCCAAATCTGATTTTGAAGTTATTATCACACAGTTGACTTATACTTAGAAGATTGAATTTCAATTCATCAACATACAACACATCAGATATGAGAAGGGATCTCGGGTTACCTATGGTGCCTACACCTTTAATCCTTCCTTTGGAGTTATCTCCAAAAGATACCGTACCACTGGACTTTAGCTCAAGTGTTGAGAAGAGCTCCATCATCCCAGCCATATGACGGGAACAGCCGCTGCCCAGAATCCATAACTCTTTGTGCTTCTTCTTGTCTATGTTCCTGCTCATATCCTGCAGAAACAAAAATTTATGTTGAAGATTTTGGTACCCTTTTTTCTTTGGGTCCGTGAATGTTAGTTTCTAATACATTTATCATCTTCTTAGGCATCCAAACCTTTTTGATCTTGTATGTTCTTCTAAGTCTAACTGGACATGTATCAAATGAATGACCAACATATTCACAATAAGAACATTTATGATGCAGCAAGAGTCCACAATCCTTATTGTCAAAGAGGTTTGTAGGTGTTTTTGTATTTTTTAAGGAATTGTATCCTATACCAGCTTTATTGTATACACCTCTTTGTGATTTTAATATATTATTCAACAAGTTACTGCCTTTTGTAAACCTGTGCAATAATATATTCATTTAATCCAGTTTCATTTGAATTTCAGATTTCTCTTTTTCTAATACCAGAATTTTCATGTTTAGTTTTTCTGTGTCTCGGTCACATACTAATTTATTTGATTCATCAGCATGCTTATTTTTTGTATAAGAGCAAGTACTAATCGAAGGGCATGTATCAGTTTTAAGAGAAATATTCTCAGAAGTGTTTTTATGCATACAAGTCATAGATAATGCCATGGGAGATTTATCCTTTTCAGTTTTAGCTTTTACAGATTTATATTTAGCCTTCATCTTCTTATATTTTTCTTTTATTTTTGTTGCATACTCAACCAGATCGAAAAAGGTAGTTTCAATGTCACCACTCAAATTTGTTTCGAGTTTAGAATCACTTACCTCGAGTTCTTCTTCTATTGTTGCATTTGTGGTTAGGCAGAGATGAGCTACTTTTTCTTGTTCTTCTTTATTTGATGAGGAGCTCTCATCATCCCAGGCAGCAATCATTGCCTTCTTCTTTCCTTTATTATTCTTCTTCTTGAATAAGGGGCAATCGGCTTTGATATGTCCAGGCTTTCTACACTCATAGCATAAGTTATCCCTAGATTCATATGCTTCATTTCTTCTAGGTTGTCCTTTATTTCTTCCTAGACCCTTTTTGAGATATTTTCTAAATCTTCCAGCTATTAGAGCAATCTCATCATTTTCTGACTCAGTCTCTTCAGTTTTTTCTATTTCTACTTTTAAAGCAAGTGACCTTCTATTCTCTTTTTCTTTAACTCTCCTAATTAGTTGCATTTCATGAGTCTTTAGTGATCCTAGTAAATCATCTAAGGTTAGACTATCTAGATCATGTGCTTTTTCTATAGCCATTTTCTTGGGATCCTAGCTCTCGGGTAAAGACACTAGCATTTTTCTGACCATTTCTTCATTTGTGTAAGTCTTTCCTAGCAACCTAAGTTCAGATATTATTTCTGTAAATCTACCAAACATGTCACTAATAGTTTCAGATTCAAGCATAGTAAACAATTCATAATCATGAGTGAGCATGGTTACCTTGGATGACTTAACTTTCTTTGTACCTTCAAATATGACTTCTAATTTATCCCATATTTCCTTACCCGTGAGACAAGATGATACCTTATTAAATTCATGAGCTTTCAACCCACTATAAATCATGTTCATAGCTTTGGCATTTATTCCCATGATTTTAGCTTCATTTTTACTCCATTCATTAGTTTCGGGTAATGTGGTACCCTTTCTGATTATTTGCCAAGCTTCAGGGTCTTGACCGACAATGAAGACTTGCATGAGTTGCTTCCAATGTCTATAATTTATCCCATCAAACAGAGGTGGTTTGTTATATCCCGTAACAGCTACTCCTTTCTCCATAGCCATGTAAGTGGATCTACTCTAGGATGTTAAGCCTTTAAATCAGAGAACCTGGCTCTGATACCAATTGTTGGGTTTATGGCTATCCAAGAAGGGGGGGTTGAATTGGATATTTGGAAGTTTAATCAATTTAACTTTTCTTTAAGTTTGTTTTTCTACAATGAATATAGCTAGACAAATTATCACAATAGTAATGGAATATCTAATACAAGAATTAAATCAGAAAGACACACACACAAGAATTTCACGGTGGTTTGGCACTTTTTCACTTACTTCCACCCTCTTCTCCTTCAACTCAAACCGAGTTGAAATTTGCTTTACTTCAAACAAGGAGAGCACCTCTCCTTCACCTCACAACTCCTCAAAAGGAGTTATATAGCTCACGGTTACAAGGTTAGGTTTAGAAAAACCTTAATACATCAAGCTCATTCCTTAAATATATGATATGAGTGAGGATTTAAGCTTATCATAGAGCTAATCGAATGTATACAGAATCAATTCAAGCTCTAATCTCGAAAGCCCCAATTTCACAAATCTAGGGTTTTCAGATTTACAATAATCTTTATGTGCAAATAATGTTATAATCAATCTAGCACATATAAAGATTAATCTATCAAATGATATTCACAAGATAACAATTTTAGGGAATATTACTGAAGATTTTCTTTTCCTTCAAACGTTACCGAACACGACAATAAGAGCAAATCGATGAGGGCTTTTATCTCTCTTGATCAAATCAGCAAGAATATATCTCAGCAAGCATAAATATTTCATCCGAATCTCCCTTTTATAGCAGGTACTCGAACCTTGAATAGATTAGGGTTTCGGTTCAAACCTTTTTGAAATCCTTCCATTGAGATTTGATGGATTCGACGTTGTACTGATGCAGATGATGATATTTCAGCAAGATAGCCGTTCTGACATTCAGTCACCTCACCAATCTTCCCGTTGGAGCCGTCATCGCAGGAGAGAGATCGAGAGGAGAAGTGTATCTTTAGGTCGAAGAATGTGGCTAGGGCTTCAGGCTTTCGATCATAAGAGCTTATGCTCTTATTTGCTTCACACGCTGCCGTTTTGGATAAGTGACTTCTCTCATACGCTGCCGTTTCAAGCTTCGCAGGCTGACCTCTTTACACGGGCTGAAGCTTTTCACGGGCTGAAGCTTTTCTTCGGGCTGAACAAATTATACACGGGCTGAACCGATTATACACGGGCTGAAGCTTTTCCTAGTAATTATACATAGGTTGAAGCTTCATGTATCCATATATAAATATATGGTCGGTCCATTACACCTGTACATACACCAATTCCAAGTATCAAGGTTCCTTTAACATAATCAAGAATGTAAATTAATCTATGAAACAAAATATTCAAAGATTGAATCAACTTGGCTTCATATGTGATGTTTGATGATAAAATGTAGGAACCCGGCTACTTTATAATATCATTAATTGATATTATAATTTGCATACCTTTTACTTCCTTTGAGTTTTAATATGTGCACACAAGATCTCATATGTTCTATCATATATGCAAGTATAATATTCTATTTGATATATGTTCAAATAAATATAAAATTCTATTTGACATATATTCTCATAAAATTTTCTCAATCAAAACATACAAGCACATGATTTTCAACAGAGACTAGGGATCCTTCCTTTCATAAAGCAAGAGGTGAAGTAGATCAGGACCATATCATAGGAGATCCTAATGTTAGAGTTAGTACAAGGTCCTGGGTTCATAACACTTGTGAACATTAAGCCTTTCTATCCTACGTAGAGCCAAAGAAAGTAAATAAGGCTCTTAAGGATGAAAATTGGTTTCTTGCTATGCAAGAAGAATTAAACCAGTTTGAGAGAAACAAGGTTTGGAATCTAGTTCCTAAACCAAATGATCATCCGGTTATAGGCACAAAATGGGTATTTAGAAATAAACTAGATGAAAATGGTATCATTACTAGAAATAAGGCTAGACCAATAGAACAAGGATATAGTCAAGAAGAAGGAATTGACTATGATAAAACATTTGCACTTGTAGCTAGGTTAGAAGCAATTAGAATCTTGCTTGCCTTTGCTTGTTGTATGAACTTTACCTTGCTTCAAATGGATATGAAAAATGCATTCTTAAATGGTATTGTAAAGGAAAAGGTGTATGTTGAACAACTACCTAGTTTTAAAGATCCAATTCATCCAAACCATGTTTTTAAACTCTCAAAACCTTTATATTGTTTAAAGCAAGCTCCACAGGCATGGTATGATAAACTAAATACCTTTTTAATTGATAATCGTTTTAGGAAAGGTAAAGTAGATAGCACTTTATTCATAAAGAACAAAGAAACAGAAATTTTAATTGTTCAAATATATGTTGATGACATTGTGTTTGGTTCTACAAACTCTATGCTATGTGAAGAATTTGATGCATGCATGCAAAGTGAATTTGAAATGAGTATGATGGGTGAATTAACATACTTTCTTAGTTTGCAAATTAAACAAACAAACAAAGGAACCTTCATAAGTCAAACAAAATATACAAATGAACTGCTTAAGAAGTATAAGATGCATGACTCTAAACTAATGAACACACCTATGAGCACTTCTTTATCACTATCAAATGATGAAAATGAAATTAATGTAGACACTAGATCATATCGTGGAATGATTGGTTCTTTGTTGTATTTGACTACATCTAGACTTGATATTATGTTTAATGTATGCTTATGTGCTAGGTATCAGTCTAACCCTAAAGAACAGCACTTAGTAGCTGTTAAAAGAATCTTTAGATACCTTAGAGGCATGGTTGCTTTATGGAGCTGGTACCCTAGAGATACAACCTTGAATTTGCATGTCTTTAGTGATTTAGACTATGTTGGTTGCAAATTAGATAGGAAAAGTACAAGTGGTAGATGTCACTATCTCGGAAACATGCTTGTCTCTTGGCACTCCAAGAAACAAAATTGTGTAGCTCTTTCCTCCACAGAAGCCGAATACATAGTTGTGCTAGTAGTTGTGCTCAAATCTTATGGATGAAATAAAAATTAGAGGATTATGGTATATCATCATAGAAAGTTCCATTAAGATGTGACAACACTAGTGCCATTAATCTTACTAAGAATCCTATACAGCACTCTAAAACTAAGCATATAGAAATTAGACATCATTTTATTAGAGATCATGTTCAAAAAGGTGATGTTGTGCTTGAATTCATATGCATTGATCAACAAATTGTTGATATCCTAACCAAACCTTTACATAAAGAAAGGTTTTATGCTCTCCAAAGGGAGCTTGGAATGTTAGTTCTTGAAAATGTTTGAACCTTTATTTAGTATTTTTGCAATATTTCTATTCTTTTATTGTTCAAACCACTTGCTCGGTTTAAGGGGGAGCTGTTTTGCTTACAATCTAGCCACATCTTGTTAGTTTTCTATCTTTACCCTTCTGTTGGTTCATTTTTTACTCTCTACACCTGATTACTTGCCTATCTTTAAAGTGCATAATGTGGGATATTTCTCTAACACCCTACTTTTTCAAAACTTAAATGTTTTACGGTGTTAGAATATATATATATGCATAGAACTTGCTTGCTGATCACATGATATGCATGTTGAATGCTGGATGACATGTGTTAAACTATGCTATGATTAGTTTTGCAAACTTTACTACACAAAATTTCATGAAAAACATTCTCATGTTATATCTTACTCACATTACTTAATGACATGTGCTAAACTATTGTGATAATTTTGTCATCACCAAAAAGGGAGAGATTGTTGGAAAATAAGGGTTTTGCTGTGACAAAATCTATTTGTGAATTATTTCTTGAAAAATATTTTTCATATGTGCAAAAGAAAATCATAGGAAGTAAAAGGTGTACAAATTGTAATATCAATTCATGATATTATAAAGTAGTCACGTTCTTACACTTTTTATATAAAACATCTTTATGAAGTGACCTTGAGAAATATCTTATATGGGTGATTTTTTTTAATAAATAAATAATAATAAAAGATATTTGGATATATTCAAAGAAAAATGATACTTGCTCTTATGTACTTATAGGTACACATTAAAAGAAAAAGGGGGCAAAGATCATATTACAAGGTGATCGTATAAGGCTAGACCGAGCTGCATTAATTTGTTGGACTGAGCTGCACTAGCTCGAGCTTGTACTGCCTCAAGCTGCATTGGCCTGACCTAAGTATTTGATTTGCTGGACCGAGTTACACTGGACCAAGTTGCACTGGCCTGCTAAGCTGCATTACGAAGTCTTGCCCGAGCCCAAGTGTGGAGGCAAAGTGATGCACTGCCGTTTCACTTAGTGTTAAGAGCAAAACGATCTTAATTGAGCAAATAACCGAGAAGCCCTAAGCCCCTTTTGCTAACTTGCTCTTTCATCTCTCTCTATCACCAATGCTCTAATGGGAATATTGTTGAGGTGATCGATCTGTCAGAACGGCCATTTGTTGCATCAATCATCCTCTTTACTATTGCACATTGGAGATTATGTCAAATCTCAACGAGAAGAGCTTAACGGGAAGTTCAAGTTTGAACCAAAACTTTAGAGAGCTAGAAGTCTTTGAATCCTATATAATAAGGTGTTCTTTTAAGATTCAGGTTGATTCTTTTGGAGAAATATACATCATACTTTGAGAAGAATCAAATTTATGCTTAAGACCTACAAAAAGATCTCAAATCTGATTGCTCTCTTTCATCAAATTGTGAAGCCATTCTATATCTTCGGTGATATTCCTTCAAACTAATATTCTTGTGAATATTCACTGTTAGATTAAGTTGTTTATGTGGTGATTGAGCTTTGATTATCATATGCACATAAACTTCTTTGTAAATCCAAAACCTTAACTCTGTGAAAATTGGGAGTTTCATGATTAAAGCTTGAAATGAGTTTGTTTATCTTCAATTAGCTCTTTAAAAAGCATTATTCCTCACTCACATTACACATTTGAGGATTTTCTTGATGTACTAAGGTTGGCTCAACCTAAACTTTGTAACTGTGGATAAATTGACTCCTTGTTAAGGAGTTGTGGAGTATGGGAGAGGAATTCTCCTAGCTTGAAGTAAAGCTACTTCAACTTGTTGAGTTGAAGGAGGAGAGGGTGGACGTAGGGTTTAAGGATTGAGTGCCAAACTACCGTGATAAATTTGGTGTTTTTCTTTCCTTTACTTGCTCGGATTTGGCTTACTAATTGTTGATAACTATTTAGCCTTTGACTTGATATTGACTTGTTGTCTTATTTGTTGGTTAGTTTGTCATCCAATTGATAATAGCTTGCTGTTTGTAACTAATTAGAGTGTTAATTGCTTGCTATAATTGTGTGATTTTTATGAGCTCCTAGAACTAATTAAAGAAAAGAAAAATTATGGCTAGTTCTTAACTTAACCAGTTCAACCTCCCTTCTTGTTAAGCCATAAAACCCAACACTAAGAAGGTCTCTTGAAACTAAGGGTTGGAACAGATTTTGTCCTCCTTTAGGTGACCTTTGAGCAAAGTGATTTACTTTGCCCATGTTGCCAAAGCCATTGTCACTTGGTATTGCTCCCCATGGCTAAAAATTAAGCTAGAACCAATTTTCATATGATCTATCCATAGATAAGAATTTTGAAAAAGATAAGATAAGAATTTTAAAATATAGATAAGATAAGAACTCTAGAAGATAGAAAAGAAAGTATGGTGGCTCTATAAAAAAAGGTTAGGAGTTATTGTGAAGAAATGAAGAAATAAGAGAATACAAGTACCTTTAGTAATTAGAATTAAACTAGCAAGCATCCTTTAAGAAAGTTTTTGTAGTACAATTGGTTTCACTTTCAATTATTTTTTGGAATTATGTAATATTTCTCTAATTAGTTTAAAACCTAGCTCTTTTAGATTCTTTTATTATTCTTAGGAACTATTAAATTTATGACAATTGAAATTAGAGCCAACCCCACATCTTAAGTTCAAACCATAAGAGATAGTCTTATGGAAAACCTAAGGTCCACCAAGCACTTAAAGCCTCAATAGGGCTAGGTAGAACAGTCAAGGGCATTGACTTCAAAGCATGGTAAGTCATCAAGATTTTAGGAACCTAGATTGTGGTGGACTTGGGCTTGAACTGCAATGTTGAGGACCTTAGTTGGTAATGGTGTTTAAATAAATTGTTCCTTGATTAGCGTACAACTTTAGGTCTTTTTGCATAATGGTCTTGGTCACGACACTAATTGGTGAAATGGAGTAGAAATTTCCCTTTAAAAAAAAAAAAAATCATTTTGTCTTCAAGGTTTTGGGTTATGCATTCATTCAAAAATGATAAGAAGATATTATGACTTAGCTTGGCCTAATATGACTTAAGGAGGAAGCCCATTCAAATAACTTAGGGCAACAAGATAGAAGCAAATTAAGGAAGTCTAAGCCATTAGGAAAAGGCACGCATATTGAGACACATAATTTATCTTTCATTAGTTTTCCTAGCTCTAACTGTAGTCATAATTTAGTGGTAACTATTGGTAGCATAAATTAGTGATGGCATACAAATATCATAGTTTTCATTGCCATTTGGATTATTATTCGTTGTTTAGATTATGATTGAACTTAAAAATATGAGATATTATATTACTTCCTCAAGGATTTATGGATTCTCTTGATTGTGTTGATTGAATAGGGCTTAAGTCTTAATAATGGTATTAAAGGCATTGATATAATATTGGGAAGGTAAGAATTGTCAATGAACTACTAGTCTAATTAGGAATGGGATATTTTAAATTCCATTAGAAAAGGTCGAAGAGCAACTGTTAAAGGAAATGAAGTAGTCACCACTAAAAGAGATGGAAAAGCCATCATTAAAAGAGATAAAAAAGTCATCATTGGTGGAGGTGAAAGAGCCAATGTTAACAAAGATGGAGAAGCCATTACCAAAAAAAATGGAGGAGTGACTATCAAAGGAGACAATTAAAAGGATTAATTCTACAAAATAACTAAATCACGTAGAGAAATCCTTGAATCAAGATAAAATCCTTTGACAATAGTGTAGACACAATGTGAGAAAATGCGTTTGGAATTTGATAATTGTATGTATAAGACTAGACCTTATTTATAGTAATAAAAAAGGTCTTTAATCTAGGAAAGAAAATAACTATATAAATGATAGTTGACTATTACATTTTAAGAAGACATTTGAGAATATAAATGCAGAGTTGTTCTGATCTAAGAATCAATTTGAATTTTGAATGTAACTTCCTCTTATGTTCCTCTAATTTAGGCATGAAGGACGATTATGTGTAATGCTTGTTGATTTTATAGTTAGTGGTCTGACTCTATTCTTGGAATGTGTGATATGGTTACTTGGTGTAAAATTAGGATATTAGGTGTGGCAAGAATCTAATTTTAACATCCCCCTATAAGTTGATTGGTTAGTGCAAACAGTCAGCTTTTCTTGTAGGAGTTTCAAACATGTAAAGGAGAGTCCTTTGGTGAGAATGCCAGTTGTCTGATCAGTGGAGGAGATAAAGTGGACAGAAAATTTCTTTGTCTTGATTTGTTCTCAAATAAAATGAAAATCAATCTCATCATGCTTTATGTGAGAGTGGAAAATGGGATAGTAAAGAGATATAGAGCTAAAAGGTTGTCACAACAAAGGGTTGATGGCCTTAGTAGTGGAACATGAAGATCTTGAAGTAATGCTTCAATCCAAATTAATTTAGTAGTAGTATCCACAAGGCTTTTACATTTAACTTCAATACTTAAGTGAGCAATAGTCTTTTGCTTGCGAGAATGCCAAGAAATAACATTTGGACCAAGAAAAATATAGTAACCACCTATGGAGCAATGATCATCATGATTGCTAACCCAACCAACACTAGAATAAGTGTTAAGAAAATAAGTGGTGATTTTTGTAAATTGGATGCCATAGCGAGGAATGTCAACTAGAAATTGCAAAATGCATTTGACAATGATCTGAATTATTGTTGGATATGGATACGATTCACCATCATTTATAGATGGTGGGTGAGACACAATAGATGGGGTGGAGAAGCCATGTGCATCGAACATTTTTGCATGTTAGAGAATGTCGTGTGTAAATTTTGCTTGATGGAGTAAAAGGCCAGTTTTAGTATATTGAGCTTCAATGCCTAGAAAGTAATGTAAATTTCCAAGATCTTAAATATTGAATTTATTTTGTAGTTGAGATAAGATATGATTGAGGGGGGCATTATTACTACCTGTAAAAATAATATCATCAACATAGGCTAAAATAAAATTAGTGTAATTGGGTTTATGTAAAATGAATAATGAGGAGTTGGCCTTAGAAGTAACAAATCAAACTTGTTGGAGAAATGTGCTAAGCCTATGATTCCATGCACTTGGGGCTTGTTTAAGCCCATATAGAGATTTTTTGAGGTGACAGACAAACTGTGGATGAGTAGAGTCAATAAAACCTTGTGGTTGAGATATGTATAATTCTTCATCCAAATGACCATGAAGGAAAACACTTTTAACATCAAGTTGTTTAATGGTCCATCTTTGCATGTATGCAAGAAAGATGACAGAACGAACTATAATTAGTTTGGCAATGGGACTAAAAGTGTTAATGTAGTCAAGACCAAGGCATTGGTGAAAACCTTTTGTAACTAAATGTGCCTTGTATTGTTCAAGAAAACCATTAGAGTGTAGTTTAACCTTGTAAACACATTTGCATCAAGTTATTTTAATGTTAGGTGGGGGGAGGAACCAATTCCTATGTTTGCTTTTTTTTTAAAGAGGTGTACTCATCAACTGTGGCCTTGCGCCAATTGGAATCTTTAGATGCTTTAGTAAAATTTATGGTTCATTGTAAGGAAACAAAGAAGTAGTTAAGGCATAGGTATGTTGTTGTGTCAAGGTGCAACGTGTGTTGAAAATCTTGTGCTTGTATGTTTTGATTGAGAAAATTTTTATGAGAATATATGTCAAATAGAATTTTATATTTATTTGAACATATATTAAATAGAATATCATACTTGCATATATGATAGAAAATATGAGATCTTGTGTGCACATATCAAAACTCAAAGGAAGTAAAAGGTGTGCAAATTATAATATCAATTAATGATATTATAAAGTAACCGGGTTCCTACATTTTATTGTTTAACATCAAATATGAAGCCAAGTTGATTTAATCTTTGAATATTTTATTTCATGGATTAATCTACATTCTTGGTTATGTTAAAGGAACATTGATACTTGGAATTGGTGTATGTATAGGTGTAATGGACCGACCATATATTTATATATGGACACATGAAGCTTATTTATTTATTCAGCCCGTGGGATTGCTTCAACCCGTGAATGAAAGCTTCAACCCATGAATAATTACTTCAGCCTATGAATAATTGCTTCAGCCCGTGAAACTTCAGCCTATGTAAAGAGGCCAACCTGTGAAGCATGAAACGGCAGCGTCCTGAAAGAAGTCACTTATCCAAAACGGCAGCGTGTGGAAGCAAATAAGAGCATAAGCTCTTATGACCGAAAGACTGAAGCCCTAGCCGTACTCTTCTACCTAAAGAAACACTTCTCCTCTCGATCTCTCTCCTGTGACGACGGCTCCAACGGGAATAATGGTGAGGCGACTGAATGTCAGAATGGCTATTTTGCTGAAAAATCATCACCTGCATCAGTACAACGTCGAATCCATCAAATCCCAATGGAAGGATTTCAAAAAGGTTTGAACCAAAACCCTAATCTATTCAAGGTTCAAGTACCTACTATAAAAGGGAGATTCGGATGAAATATTTGGGCTTGCTGAGACATATTCTTGCTTATCTGATCAAGAGAAACAAAAGTCCTCATCAATTTGTGCTTATAGCTGTGTTCGGTAACGTTTGAAGGAAAAGAAAATCTTCGGCGATATTCTCTAAACTTGTTATCTTGTGAATATCATTTGATAGATTAATCTTTATATGTGCTAGATTGATTATAACATTATTTGCACATAAAGATTATTGTAAATCCGAAAACCCTAAATTTGTGAAATTGGGGTTTTTGAGATTAGAGCTTAAATTGATTCTGTATACATTCGATTAGCTCACTGATAAGCTTAAATCCTCACTCATATCATATATTTGAGGAGCAAGCTTGTTGTATTAAGGTTTTTTGTAAACCTACCTTGTAACCGTGAACTATATAACTCCTTCTGAGGAGTTGTGAGGTGAAGGAGAGGTGCTCTCCTTGTTTGAAGTAAAGCATAATTCAACTCGGTTTGAGTTGAAGGAGAAGAGGGTGGAAGTAGGTGAAAAAGTGCCGAACCACCGTGAAATTCTTGTGTGTGAATTTCTCTGATTTAATTCTTCTATTAGATATTCCATTATTATTGTAATAATTTGTTTAGTTGTATTCATTATAGAAAAACAAACTTAAAGAATATTTTAAAATTGATTAAACTTCCAAATATCCAATTCAACCCCCCTTCTTGGATAGCCATAAACCCAACAACGTGGAATTCTTCCTTCTCATAATCGTGTTGTCATAGGATGAGTAAGAGGTTGTTATGTTGTAGTGTTTAAAGGATGTGGTAAGATGGATTCCTAAGATGTCAATGTGTTTGATGTTGCATTAGTTGTGGTATTTAAATGTTCTTATATATTGGAATTATTGCAAAACATTAGAAAAGACAACAATGATGGTGGTGTAGAAAAAGTTAAGATTGGTAAAGAATTTTGACTAAGGTGTGTTTGGTGAAATGGAAATTGATGTTCATCAAAAAAGGCATTGGAAACAATGTATATTTTACCCATAATAAGGCAAAGACATTGATAACCTTTATATTCAATGGGATATCTTAAAAAAAAACGCAGGGTATGGATTGTTTTTCTAGTTAATATTTTGAGTATGGATGTAAATAAGGGTAAACTAGACATCCAAAGATTTTAATATGTGAAATGGTAGGAAGAGTATGGTGTAGTTTTTCCCATGGTAATTTATTTTGTATCACAAGACTTGGTAATCTATTTATGGTATGGACTATAGTCTTAAAGGCATAGTCCCAATATTTGAATGGTACATGGGCTTGGTGGAGCATTGAAAGCCCAAATTCGGTAATATGTTTATGTTTGTGTTCAGCAAATCCATTTTGATATGGTGAGTATGGTGTAGAGATGCAATGGAAAATTCCTTTTATGGCTAGAATCCTTTTGAAGGAAGTGGAAAGAAATTCTTTAGCACCATTGTGTTGCTCTTGATTGTGAAATGGATTTGATTCTTAATAAATGTTTGAAATGTGGTAAAAATATTTAAAAATTCATCTTGGGATTGCATTGAATAATACCATGTGAATTTTGAGTAATCATTGATAAAGCAAATATAATAATGATGTTTAGATGATAATGTGATTGGGGTAGGCCCTCAAATGTCAAAGTGTATTAGATCTAAAAAGACTTTAGCCATGTGGCTGGTAGATGGATAGGCTTGACGTAGGCTTTTAGAAATCTAACAAGAATTACAAGAAGATGGAATTTTTCCATGAAAGGAATATCATTTATTCTCAACAACTTTATTACATTGTTAAAATTGGTGTGACCTAAATGATAGTGCCAACTAATAACATCATTTGTGATTGTAGTATAGGCCATAAGATTATGCTAAAGAGGATGCAAATGAAGGTGGTAGAGCTCGTGATCAGTTGGTCTGTGAAGAAGAGTTTTCCCCACTCGCAAACTTTATACCACACAAAAGTTAGGATAAAATAAAAAGGCACAATCATTATCTTTTGAAAATTTTGAAACTAAAAGTATTTTTTTAAATTTTTTTATGGGTGGGACAACTAAAATGTTTGATAGATGTAAATTTTAAAAGGTATGAATATTACTTGTGTGGGTTCTAGGGTGGCCCACTCCATCTCCAATGATGACTTCTTGATCTCCATTTTAATTTAGTATATTGTCAAGGCCAATATGATTTGTTTCCTCAAAGTTAGGGAACCACTCATGTTCAACCTAGTCCATATGAGCTAGGTTTGGTGGGCCTTGTATAATAGTATTGGCCTCAATGTGGTGTTGGGCCAAATTGAAGCTTTCAGAATGGGTTTGCGTGTTGGGTCGAATTGAGGTGGAGGGAGTATACTTGTAGTGGCACTAGTAGGTTGGGTGGTAGTGTTTGTAGCAGATCTAGCATTGAATTGATGGTTGGTAGTTGTTAGAGGCATGAAGATACCAATTATTGGAGTTGGCGACAAGCATTAGGCCCAAGGTGTGTCTGTAAAGGCCGAAGGAGCGAGCTAGGTCAACTAAATGGTGGTTAGAAGGCTTTACTCCACCAACTAAAGTTAAGCCTCATGGTTCAGTAGCAACCCGCACAAATCCTCACGAGTGAGAGAGGCATTTTGAGTGTGGACAAAAATTGTTGTAGAAAGTGATGCAAATGGATTCCTAAGTACGCAAAACACATGTGTTAGGTACTCAGTATGCTAGGTATAATGGCTAACCAAGAAGTGGGGGTTGAATTGGTTATCTCAAGTGATGTCTATCAATCGGTGTTTAAACATAATAGAATAAAATTAAGCACAAAGGATGAATATAAGCAGCAAGATAAAGCATACATAAATAGCAAGCATAGACAAAGATTTTCCATGGTGGTTCAACTCTTTCACCTACTTCCACCCTCTTCTTTCTCCAACTCAACTAGTTGAAGTCATCTTTAGTTACTGGTTAGGAGAAAACATTCTCCTAATCTTTCCAACTCCTCCTTAAGGAGTTACACAAGTCATGAGTTACAATAAAAGGTTGACTCAAACTTATTACAACAAAAAATCCCCAAATAATATGAAATTTATGAGGGATATTGCTCATTAGAGAGCTTATTCAAGATATTGAATGAAAATCTAAGCTCTAATCATGAAAGCCCTAAATATCATCATATCAGGGTTTTAAATTTACAACAAGATTTATATGCAAATAATGATTAGAGTTTAATTAGCACATAAACATGTATATACAAGTATGTATGATCACAAAGAATTGATCTTAAGAAAATATCATCGAATATCACCAAAGATCATAGAGTATCACCGGAGCTAATAGAGATAGCAATGCTTGAGCAACTTCAAATCTTTCTCATGATTCTCTCAAATATCTCATGCAAAAGTTACTTTAGAATCATCAAGAAGAGCTTTTTATTTCATATTTGAATAACAAGAGCTCATTAGGGTTTCTTGTCAAACCTGACACACTCGTAGCCTTCTTCTCATCTGGATATAAAGAGATTTCCATCAATCTATAGTTAAAGCTTCAATTAATGCTCACAAATGACCGTTCTGACATTCAATCACTTCTCAAATCTTCTCATTGGAGAATTGGCTGCTTAGAGAGAAAGATAGAAGTCATGTAAAGCTATTTCGAATTTGGGGGTTTGGGCTTCTCATTCAGGAGCTTGATTAAACAGGTGCTCAATCATTTAACTCAAACGATGCTATTTCTCAATGAATGGGCTCTTAATTAGTGTCGAGCTTGGATTAGCTTTTAAGTGAACTTTAGTCGGCCTACTTCATGCAAGCTTGGATTAGTCCTTAAGTGGACTTTAGGTGGCCTGCTTCATGTGGGCTTGAATCAGTCCTTAAGTGGACTTCGGGGGTCTACTTCATGCATAGAATTAACCCATTTCCTGTAAAATGATCCAACATCATTTTTCTTATTTAAACCTATAAATAAACAATGAATTATAGTATCTTCATATTATAATTTCCTATTTTTCATCATCAAAATCTTAATATTTTCTAATATCATTAAAATATATTCCAACACATTAACATTAAGATATTTATCATGAAATATTTCCTTTTTCCTTTTCATCATCAAAATTCCTAACAATCTCCCCATTTTTTATGATGACAAAACTTCCACTTAAAAAACTAAATATTCCATGCAAGCCATATACAAGTTTTGTTTCTAACACAAATCCCTCTCGTGCCAACATATGGTAGAGATAACCAAAGTTTTTTTCATCTATATGTCTCTCCCTTTTTTGACACCATTAAGACATAATAGAGATAATGAAAGTATTTTTCATGTGCACATATCTCTCCCTCTTTTTGACATCATCAAAATAGGAAAGACAAAATATGCAAGAAATACATAGCTGAAACATTTAAGGCTTCTGTTTAAATGATTCCAACTAGCATTAACCAATAAAGCAAAATATGCATAACATACTTGTATGTATTGACACAAATAAAGATGATGTATGTTTTAGCAATCATACTCAGTACAATGTCATCCAACCATGTTTTCACAGCTCCCTCTTAGGAGTAGCTTTCTCTTAAGTCATTTCAACCAATCAAGAACGAGTGAGGCATATTTATCCAGCAAGATATTTATATGTATTCATCCAACAAAGCATATGCTTATATAATCGTGCTATATGTGTTTCATGTTTATACTTTATGCCTCAACAAAGGGCATCTTTGCACATATATATCATGTTGTGTGATTTTTGTATTCTTTTGATTAACACCAGCAAATACATCTCAACAAAAAAGCATAGTGTTAAAACATCTTAAAATCCTTTCTCTTTTGAAAGTATTATCAAAGTAAGATTGAGGTAGAAAAAAATACCAAATACATGGAGCATTTTATGAGCCTTTGCTTTCTTTGCTCTTCCTTTATTTTTCATTGTCAATTGAATGCAAAATATATATATATAGAGTAGCATAATACTCAAGTTTGTTGCAATTCAGGTTATCATTTGTGTGACATTTGAATATATATTTCATAGGAAACTTCTCATTCCATATTTCCATATTGTGAGACTATTTATGTAGTGAATGAGCAATAATTTACAGCAAAGTGTAAAGCATGATTTGTTTCAAAAATGTATCACATTGAAGAGTAAAAGGCTATACATATTCTAAGCAGTTTTTTTTTTTTTTTTTTATGCAATGGAAACTTGACCAGTGACTGTCTTTGTTATTGATCTCACATAATATTTGCTTTTGAACAACTTTGTTTGCATAGTCTATAGTCATGACAGTAGGAGTGAAAATCATAAAAATTTGCATGACTCCCCCTTAAATTATGCAATCATTTAAGATTTCAAGAAATGAGATATTACTCATATTGTATGCATTTATCTCTTCTTCTCTATCATGCATATTTCAATCTTATAAGTCATCAAGGAAAGTTCATCATTTTAGATTTAGAAAAGTATATTCACTTAAGCAATAGATACTTTCAATATGGACCAACTTGTAACATGAAGCAAATATTTTAATTTATGCTTCCCTTATCATGTTAGCATACTAGAATGATGAATATTTGGATTGATATTGATTCATCAATTTTAGCATATTTTATTCATCAAATGGCATGATATTGATCAACGAAGTGTTTAGCATTCTTGTCATAAAGAAAATATTGTTTATCATACAGTCCAATAATTTCCAGCAAGTATACATGACTTTGTGATAGTAATTATAGTCAATTAGCATAGAAGTTTGTTGTAAATCATGCATCATGAAACATCCACGGAAATACATGACAATCATCCAAAGATTTCATTTCAAACAAATAGTTTCAGCAAGGATGACCAGCTTCAAAACAGAATTGTACATTGTTTTTCTTGAAACATTGCTTTTTGTTTGAATAACAAAATGAAGAAGTACTTATATATTTTTTTTACTTACATACGGTGGATCCTCATTTATTACTAACTCACCAAAATAGTTGCTGCATCTTTGTTCATAACCTGCAGACATGAACAAAGGAGCTTGTAAATTTGGTACCTTTCTTTCATTGGGTCCATGGGAGTTAGTTGAACAAGTATTACTAGAAACTTTAGGCATCCATACTCTTTTCATCCTATATGGTCTTCTAAGCCTAATAGGGCATGTATCAATTTGATGACCAACATATTTACAATATGAACATTTATCATACAATGGAGTCATGCAATTTTCCTTTTCAAAGAATTTAGTAAAAGGTTTTACATTTTCATTTGATTTATAACCTATACCAACTTTGTCATACATGCCTCTTTGTGATTGCAATATCTTTTCTAACGTGACACTACCATTAGAAACTTGTTAAACAAACATGTTGAACTTTCTAACTTGTTTTCAAGTTCTTTTACTAAGCATTGAACATTTGATAGCTTATAAGTTAAAGAATTAATTTCATTTTTCATATGCTCATGCTTTTCATCCAAATTAGAACAAGTAAACATGCTATCATTGGTTTTAGATTTGTTTTCATGGAATAAAATTGTTTCTTTTAGCTCTTTGATTTCAAGTTTCATTTTCACATTTTCACAAACAACTCGTTCATATTGTTTCTTAATTTTCTCATATTCTTCTACCATCAAACTTGATTTATTTAGTTTGCAATCAAGTTCATCTCTTTCAAATTGCATGCTGGACAGATTTTCATTCAAAGAATTTATTTGTTTTAGCATATCATCATTCTTTTTACCTAGGTTAGAACATGTACCATTCATAAAGCATAAATCAAATTTTGTGCAAGCATTTTCAAATATATCATGATCCTCATCTAAGGAAGATGCAGGAATTTCATAAACATCTTTTGTACCATCAATATCAGCTTTGACAAATTTATACTTTTCTTTCATTTTTCTATATTTATTTTTCATCTTATATGCATACTCAACCAAATCAAAAAATGTAGTTTCTATATCACATTCAACATCATTTACAAATTCAGTATCATTTATCTCATAATCTTCTTCAATGGTTGCTACTGCCCTTAAACAAAGATGTGCTACTTCTACTTGTTTCTTTTCATCCCAAAATGAATTTTTTTCATTCTCTATATTTGCCAAGAGTAATGGATGCCATATTTTCTTTTCCCTTTCTTTTCTCATTAATTGCATTTCATGAGTCTTTAGTAATCCTAGCAAGTTATCTACGCTCATTTTCTTTAAACATGTGCTTCTTCTATAGCCATTTTCTTAGGATCCCAACTTTAAGGTAAAGACACTAACATTTTCCTAAGTCACGGGTTACAATAGAAGGTTAACTCAACCTTACTATAACAACAAATCCCTAAATGATATGAAGTTTATGAGGAATATTGCTAATCAAAGAGCTTATTCAAGATATTAAATGAAAATCTTAGCTCTAATCATGAAACTCCCAAATATCATCAGATTAGGGTTTTGGATTTACAACAAGATTTATATGCAAATAATAATCAGAGTTTAATTATCACATAAATGTGTGTATACAAATATGTATGATCACAAAGAATTGTTCTTAAGAAAATATCATCGAATATTACCGAAGATCAAAGAGTATCACTAAAGCTAATAGAGATAGCAATGCTTAAGCAACTTCAAATCTTTCTCAAGATTTTCTCAAATATCTCATGCAAAAGCTACTTTAGAACCGTCAAGAAGAGCTTTTTATATCATATTCGAATAACTAGAGCTCATTAGGGTTTCTTGTCAAACTTGACACACCCGTAGCCTTCTTCATTAGGAGATAGAGAGATTTCCATCAATCTACAATTGAAGCTTTGATTAATGCTCATAAATGATTATTTTGACATTCAATCACTTCTCAAATCTTCCCATTGAAGAATTGGCTACTCAGAGAGAGAGATAGAAGTCATGCAAAGCTATTTTAAATTTAAGGGTTAGGGCTTCTTAGTCGGGAGCTTGATTAAATAGGTGCTCTAGTCACTTAAATGGTGTCGTTTCTCAATGAGCAACCATTTAATTAGTGTCAAGCTTGGATAAGCTTTTAAGTAAAATTCGGTCAGCCTACTTCATGCGAGCTTGGATCAGTCCTTAAGTGGACTTTAAGTGGCCTGCTTCATGCATGCTTAAATTAGTCCTTAAGTGGACTTTAGGTGGCCTACTTTATGCACAAAGTTAATCCATTTCCTATAAAATGATCCAGCATCATTTATCTTCTTTAAACCCATAAATAAACAATGAATTATAATATCTTCATATTATAATTTCCTATTTTTCATCATCAAAATGTTAATATATTCTAATATCATTAAAATATATTCCAACACATTAACATTAAGATATTTGTCACATCAAAAATACACTCTCATGAAATATTTCCTTTTTCTTTTTCATCATTAAAATAATAATGGAATAACAATATTCCTAACACATTATTTGACACATTCTTACCTATGAGTTGAAGTTGGTCAATAGTCATATCAAGTTCCTACATAAAATCCATTACAAAACAATGGTCTTTGGTAATGGCTTGCAATTGGATTTTGAAGGCAGAGGCATAGGTTGTGCTATGGGTATGGAACTCAGTCGGGAAAGCATTCCAGATCTTAGCAAAGGTGGAGTATTTTGCAATAGCAGTGACAATATTGTCATTGCTAGTGTTCAAGATCTAGCCTTTGGTTGTTTAATCCAAAACGAGCCAATCTTGGTAAGTAAGATTAGAGTTGCACATGATGGTCCCATCATTTGTGGTGTCTATATCATATTCAAATGGACATGGGTCTGAGCCATCGAGGAAACAAAAAAGGCTAGAGGCACACAAATATGGTTCAATTCATGCCTTCCAAACCAAAAAATTGTTGCCTTCAAGGTGAACCCAATTGGTTGGGACAATTGGGTTTCTAGGTGCAAGTAATGGTAAGACATGTGTAGTAGCATGGATATGAATGTTTGGGGTGGCCATTTTAGGGATTAGATAAAAATAAAAAATAAAAAATAAAAAATAAAAAATAAAAATAATATAATAAAAAATAAAAAATAAAAAAAGGCATATGCCATTGGCAAATAATACTAAGTTAGAAGGATTAATTCTACCAAATAACTAAATCACATAGAGAAATCCTTGAATCAAGATAAAATCCTTTGACAATAGTGCAGACACAATGTAAGAAAAAGTGTTTGGAATGTACAAGACTAGACCTTGTCCAAGTTAACTCTTGAGGACAAAGGTTATTTAATGGGGTGTACATTGTTATGACACAACCTGGCCCAATATGACTTAAGCGGAAGGCTCACTTAAATAATTTAGGACAAATTAGAAGCAAATATAAGGAAATTTGAGCCGTTAGAAAAGGGCATGCATATTGAAAATTTATCTTTCATTAGTTTCCCTAGCTTTAGTTAGTAGTCGTAATCTAGTGATAATTGTTGATAGCATAGCAATATCATAGTGTTCATTGTCACTTGGGTTGTTCTTGGTTGTTTGGATTGTGATTAAGCTTAAAAATACAAGATATTCTATTACTTCCTCAAGGATTTATTACTCTTAATTGTGTTGATTGAATAGAGCTTGGGTTCTAATAGAGGATTGAAGCGGCACTGCTATTACCCTCCATGACCAGAAATCGAGGCCAAAGCTAGTCAATCTAGGAGAGATGCAGTCGCCTGCTCCATTGAAAAGAGAAAGCCCAAAAAGAGAGAAAGGACCCAAGCGGAACACAAGGTCATCGACAAAATCTCCCAGAGGAAAAAACTTCTTGAGAGCTTTAGGAAGGCCCGATTTCGGTCCCGAAAATGCAAATAAGTGATTCCAGCCAACAAAAAACATCAATCGGTTTGATGGAACAACTGCAGATTCGGGAAAAATGGCCGAAAGTCAAGAACAGCACCAAACCATGTCCAAATGGAAAATTTTGGAGACTGCCCTAAACAATTTGACTAAATTGCAGAAGTAGTAGGTGTTGGCAACCTATCAAGAACAGGTAAATCTCAACTCTAATACTATGATAAGAAGCACAAGGATGCATTTGTCATATGAATTGCAAATGTATTCACTTGTGAGTAAAATATTTATGTGGTTACACGGAGCAAGCGAATGTCTATAAAACTCCGTAAACAAACCATCTACAGGTTACTTCCTGTTACACACTACTCCATAATATGATCTTAGTCAGACTATTATCCGTAGGACAACAAATTAATAAAGGACACGTGATGGAGCTAAAACACCATTTTTTTCAACAAAGACCACCACATCATAACCTTAGTCAAGTTCATCTCTATGAGGTTAAGTCCTTTAAACCACTTTCTGCACAAAGAAACAAATGAGATAGGAACCCAGCTTTTTTAGTTGTACCCGCAAAGTTAACCGAATTGACTCGACCTCCGACCTTATCCTTATCTACAACATCAACATCCCCATCATCTTACGTGGTGGTACATGCACATGGGAATCTCATCCTCAGCAAAGCGGGCCAAAGCTTAGTCCACTGCTCATTATATGTATGTAAGTACCCCACATGCGCCACTTGATCTTTACAACTTTTTCATCCTCTGAAATATTATCCCATCAAGGCACCACCTCCTTCTGACTCAGCTATAAGAAAGTCTGACTCGACCCAATGAAGTTCTGATTTCGTCTCTCCTTACTGTAATAAAAAGGATGCCTTGACTGCAAGATCTCTTTTTCCTTTTGCGATAATAATCGTCGATGACAAGTCATAAGGACTAAAGGTAGCACCTCTAAAGGCACTGTCATTTTCAGAATCACCCTTCAGGGACCAACTAAATACACTTAGTCTGCCCCATCGTCTTTCCACCACCTCCCCCATCAATGTGGATCGCACAGGCTCCCTCTTGTAGGAGGGTTCTCGGGCTTCAAGTTCCCGCTTGCCGGAGCCGCCCTATTGCCCTCCTTTGGATCAAGATAGACTTTTCCTGCTTTAGTTTTCATTTTTTGTCTTATGAATTACAGACAACAGCAAAAACATGATATATCTGTACTCGGTGTGTTACTTTCCTCATATTAAGGTATGATTGCAACGTCACTGAAAAAGATCAGCGTTCAAGAAAAAACCTTACCATTGGTTTTGTTAATTACAAAGAACAAATTTTATTTTTATCAATCATCAGTCATTCCACAAAAACAAAGAAAAAAAAGTGAAGAACTTATTTACTTTTCCCTTTCCTTTTTTTGGCCGGTGCTCTAGTGTAAGGGCACTTACCTAGTGCACAGCCAACACAAACCCCCACCCCCACACCCCCCCTTTCGCTTTCGGAATCTTATCAACCTTATCTCCTAGAACTTGTATTCCACGCCCTTATGTAGAAGATGGGCCACCGAGTGGTTGGATAGGTGCTAATATTCCTATCCTCTAGAACCTTTTAACAGATAGCTGGGCATGTGCAAGTGGCTCATCTAATGTCGACATGAGTTCTAATTCTTTCTCAATTCAAAATTGAGCTTGCTCATATGATATAATCAGCAGCGTACAAATGCTTAAGCTTAGGTCATCTTTATAGAATCAATAATCTGCAGCGTTGAACCTACTGTTCATTAACTTTTTAAGTCTCAGGAATCCAATTATTTAATTTATACATTATTGTTAACATTTTTTCATGTCATAATCAGTCCGGTCTTCCAACACAAGGGGTCCACTTGTGTGCTTTTTCAAAATTCCCATCAGTTTTCATTTATCAGCTCACCATGCCCCAAGGCCTCCAGCTGCCCCCCATTTCATTCCCTTGTCGTGTGCGGAATTTCCCCATTCCAATAACTCCTACAAAAACCAGAGACCAAGAACATTAAAATATCTAATACAACATTATCTTAAAACGAAGAGAAAAAATAAAAAGATTTGAATGAAGAAACCAGAACCTGTATGAAATCCCGGCGGATGAACGGGCGGACGGGCGGACGGGCGGACGACGGACGCAGCTGACGACCTCAAACCACGAACACGTAAAAACGAACGGCAACCACGGAGAACATACAACACAATTCTACCCAGCAGAAACCAGGACTACGACTACGACGAACTGCACGGAACCCAGAACAGCCAAGCCTGATCTCCGTCTAATCTAATTTTGGAATGGAATCTTGTCAACCTTACTATATCTTTAAATTTGATTTTAAATTCTAGGTTTGATGGAAAAGATTGAATTAGGGTCCTATAGCTTCGTAGAATCGCCTTCAATGGCTGCCACTGACATATATAAATCATATATATCTATACAGGTAGGTGCAAATCTCATAACCCCTGAATCGAATTTCGGTCACCGGATTACAAAAAAATCTATCCAAAGTGCGCTCCGAATCATCAACTTCTCCATTCAGATCAGATCACAAACTATTTCGTTATAATCTGACTCTTCAACCCCGAAAATTGAAGACCATTCCGCTCCGAGTCTGACGCCGCCGCATCTCCGAACATTTAAACTTCCGAGTTAATTGACCAACGGACCAGAGTCATTCCTTGGCTTTGGACATGATGGACAAGCGGCTCGGCCTCGGCCGGAAGTCTGCTCGCCTTCGCTGCTGATGCGAAGAGGGTCGAATCAAAGCCGCCAATGCCCGCTTCACCAAATCACCTTCGACGCCACCGATCCTCACCAATGAGTTCGTCATGGCCGATCGCCGCGCATTCAGTCTATTCGGCGAGTACGGTGCCGCCGCCGGCAAGCCACATCCCTTGTGTAAGCTGCACCTGAACGAGCCCGGATGCGTGGTCGGGGAGCACATACATGTCCTTTTCCGACCCTGCGGCTTCACGATCTGCGCGCCGGTGCTGCCGGCGACGCCTCGCGGTGAGACGGAGATGGACCGATTGGGGGAGATCGACCGATCGAGGGAAAACCGTACAGACGGCGAGGAGGTAGGGTTTCGGTACAGATTGACGCGCGTGGGAGAAGTAGAACGAGGGAAGAAATTGGAGGATCTGGAGGAGAAGCCCGTGGTGGAGGATGCAAAGTGAGGTGAAGAAGAGGGCGAGCGAGAGTGGGATGCGTAGAATCTTTCGGCCGGAGAGGCCGATCGGAGGATCTGTCCGCTCGACGATCTTCTAGAAGTTGCCGCCATACTGCTACTGTATAAAGAGAGAATTTTCCTTTTTTTCTCTGTTTGGCTGTGTAATTCGGCAACCCTAGCTTAGCTCAAGCTGTCTATTTATAGGGTTTAAGGGAAGGCGACGAAAGGATGGGTAAGAGCGCCAAGTTTTCGCGATATTTTCACTCAGGATATTTCTTTCACGGGTTTGCGATGATACCCCTTCGATTCTCTTATTTATTTATGGCTAATGCTGGCGCCTTGTTATCATATTCCGCGTGTTTATTAGGCCGGATTGCTTTGTTTATGCTCCTTTATTTGTTTTTCTTCCTTATATCGGTGTTTATCATCCACCAAGACGAAAGTAAAGTCCATGGGAATGCTGTTATTATGTGTTTTCCGGAATAGGATATTATTATTAAACATAGTTTGAATTTTTTTTCTAAGTCTGGTTCAGGGTATTTATGACTGTATTTTTTATAAATGATGTATAATTAAATAATTAATTGGTTTTAATTAGAGAAAATCAACAAAATTTTGAAAGAATAGAATCTTGTAAATGATATGAAGAATCAAATCCATACCCAAATATCACTTTACCTCTCTATAACACAAAAAGTGTTTTGTAAATTTATGATACCCTACTAGAAGTTATCTTACTTATTGTAAAAGATTCAAATTGTCTTATTAATAGTAATCTAAATGAGCTACTATTATTATTATTATATTTAATGCGTGCATATTAAATATTATAATAAGAATAGTAGTAACTCGTGCACTAGACTTGACATTAAAAAATTTTAAACTCTATTAGTTACATTTTGGACTCTATTAATTTACTATTAAGTTAGTAGATGATCCACACAAAAAAAGAGTTATTAAGCAGCAACATATAAAAATGTTTAAAAGAATAATCATGGCATTTTTATTACATCAAATCGAACCCAATCAAATAAGGTAATGCAGAAGACAAGGATGCGTAGCGAAAAAAAAAAAAGTAGAAATGCTAAAGCAATATCGAATCAAATAAGGTAATGCAGAAGACAAAGATGCGTAGCAATATCGAGGCACCCTGCTTCGAATGTTTAACCTAACTAGACCAGCGGTTTGGTTAGTTAAAACTGCAGGCCGGTTAAGATTCTGTTTCTAAGAAAGCTGTGGTTGGACCTTCTCCGTGACAGCTTTTCGGTAGACACAAAGGGGTCTCCGCCGGTCTGCGACGTACAATGTATTGCGTTTACACGCGCTCTTTGGACGCCATGTACACGTGCGCCTTTTTGTGGAAATTTTAGTATGACCAAAACAACCTTGCCCAATCGTTGACGCGACAATGAGTACAAATGCATCTACGATGTTTAGGCTAGACATGTTTAGTTGTCCCAACGGTTCCACTTGCTAAAGCGCGGGACTTCTTACAAGGAAACAACAACCTGACCAGGGCAGCCTCGCCCAGACGCGTTGCTAATATAATTTCAGTTTATGCACACGACGAGAATGGTAGGCACGTGTGGTTGTCGTAATGGTTTCAACATGCAACCCACGAGGAGATCGTTTAGCTAGAAAATAAAAAATAAAAAAAAGTTTGAGGAAGAAAAGAAATCCAAATGGCATGTTGGTGCTATCTAAAATATTATTCTGAAATTTAATATACAACTGTTTTTCAAAAATTACACAGTGTAACTAAGATAAAAAAAATTATTGACAAATACCTAGTTTATGAATCTTTTTGGTCCTAAATTCAACATTAAATACCAAATCAAGAATAAATAAGAAAGGTACAGCCACATAAGAAATAAATAAAAAATTCCTAACAATACGGTAAATGTTTTAACAAAATGATAGAGTTTACGCATAATAATTGGGATTCTATTAAAAATGAAGTTCCTAATGTTAGCATAAATTATTGACGGCCCCTTAATGTTCAACTATATTGTATTTAAAATTTTATATATGTAAATATTAAAATTATGACTAACACGTTATTATCAAGTTTTATGATAAGACCTTTTAGTGTCATCAAAACAAGAGATACCTCAAAATGGCTACAAACTATAAAAGTTTGAATGCACGTTTTGAATTCAAGTGACGCTCATTTTTTGAGAAGCCATATTAAAGTAAAATAATAAATAAAAATGTGCGTCAAATTTAATTGCAAATCAGACTTGTAACAAATGCAACAGAGTAAGTCCAAGTTACTAACATCATTTAATACTTCTAGAAGATGTTATTGTTTGAATATTATATTTTTCAGACAAAATTTAGGTCTTCAAGTACTTAAGAAATAGATGGATGAAATTAAAAATCAGGTTTTTTTTATAGTTATTTTAACCATTGCAAATTGTGTTATTGGACTATCATTATATTTGTTTTTTTTTCACTTTTTAATATTCTAATGTATGCACTCAACTCAAGCATAAAGAATATCAAACCTCAAATCTCACAATTGAAATCTCTACTAATTCACTATTAAGCTAGTTAACTAAGTAACAAACTATTGTTGCATTACAATCAATATCCATAAGTTTAAAATACATCCTATGCATCATAAATTGTTTTATTTAAGTTATATTCTCTTACATAAAGTGATAAAATAACTTATTTTGTTTTATCTTTACTAAAATACAGTTGTCTTTTGAGGTATAAGTATTTTATTTATTTCTTCATATTCTAAATTCTTCCACGTTTTAAGGATTCATCTATTCTTTGGCTTTTCAACTACTCGTTTTCACCTTATCTTCACTAAGATAATTGGTTCCTATGTCGTCTACCATTTCATCATATATACAAATATCTCTATAAAGATATTAATCACCATATAAGTATTTAGTAATATAAGGCTTTTAAATATTCTACTCTTCAAACAACTTTACTTATTTATTATAGAAATATCGTAATAACCTTAGTTCTAGAAGAAATATTTGAGAAAGTGATGATAAAAAAAAAAAAGGATCTTGAGCTATCATATGACTTATTTTCCATAGAAATGACATATATATTATGTCATCTCAATGGCAATTAAATTATAATTTTTTTCTCTTCCATTACAAGATAAAAAAAAAAAAAATTAATGTCATCTATGTGAGACAAAACTATACCTCAATAAGCATTGAGAATCCATGCCAAACCGAAAAATAAACAAAAAAAAAAATAATAAAAATAATAAAAATAATAAAAATAATCTCTATATTTGTACAAAGGTCCTATAGAAAGAAAAATAATTTTCAATTAGTACAAAAAGAGGATGCTTTAGTAAATACATCCCATAAACAATTCATCCTAAAATTAAAAAAGAGCATAAAAGTATCAACGTTATGCAGCTATGTTGAGTAGAAAAAGTAAATGGGATCTTAGGATTGGTTTCAAATAATCAGGTTAAAGTGCTAATTAGCTAAATAAAGATAAAAGCAAACTTAAACGCTAGAGAGATTCTTCAAGAACCAAAACTTAAAGATTCTATAAATAGCAAAACTTTAGTCAATTACTTCGTTATTGAGAATGTTTTCATAAAGAGCCAAGTGAATTTTATTTCTTCTAAAAGTATTTTGGACATAAAAATATCTTCAAGTTTCTTGAATAATTAAATAAATAGAGTATTATATGTTAGGGAAAAATTCAAGTGAAGAAAAAACTAAAAAAATTATTTAATATTTTTATAAACATATTAATTTTTTTTAGAAAATACATCATTTCAATAGTCAAAGGATATTCTAAAAAAAGATAAAAAAATTTTGAAAAATATAAATTAAGGTGAATTAAGAAATACGTGTGAAATTTACAAATTCATTTTTTGAAAAGATAACGAAAACAAAAATAAATCTATCTGGTCTAAAATAATTACTATGATAGATAAAAAAATGTTGAATAGTATTTTTAGTTTTCATTTTCATAAATAAAAATATAATTATTTTTGAACCTGATTCTCATAATAGTTTAGGAAGTTCTGTTAAGGCAATTACTAATATGTTTGGAAAAATTTTTGAGAGCATATCTTTATTTAAGGAATAAGATCTAGGTAACTCTCCTGGACACCACCATATAGGCTTTGAAAAGAAACGAAAAACATCAATAAAATAGACATGAAATTACCATAAAATATCAATTTTGTATCGCACAAGAAGAGTTTGTTGTTTAAATATTTATTAAAATAGTACAAATAATTTTTTACTAAAATAAATATGAATGAAATATTTTCTAACTAAGATAAATGAAGTGCTATAAAATGCAATAATTCAATTAGTATAAAAATTTAGGAGGTATAATTAAAAAAAGGATAAAAATCGAAGGTTGTTTTTTTTTTTTGGCCTTCAAAAGGATCTCAGAAATGGTTAAACAACTTTAGGTAGAAGATTGAGAATTTTCCTAATATTTGTCACATGAAAAAAAAAAATAGCTTAAAAATTTTGAAGACTTTTTACTTTTAACAAATGAAAATGTTGTTGATTGTAAATAGAAAATAAAGTATGGTAAAATGTTGAAGTGTGAAAATGAGAACTTAGTAGAGCAAAAATATCAATGATTTAGTTTATTTTTAATTTGAAATATAAAAAAGTTTGTACGATAGAGTACTTTAATGCTTGAACGAGGAGCAACTTGAGGATGATATAATGCTTTCTTATTGTACCAGAAATGTCGATTAATAGCATAAAAATAAATGACCAACCAGAACATTGTCAAGATGAAATTTATTATCTAAATTTTGGAATTAAACTAATAGAGTTACGTCCAAAACATATTGATCTGAAATGTTATCTCAACATATGTATCATGAGCTTATTTAGAAACTCCCTCATGTATTTTAATTATTATAACTTTTCTGGTCTATTCGTTGAGTTGAAGTTCTCAATTAAAATATTACAAAGCATTGAATACACGAATTTATCTTACTAGAAAAGAGAATCAAAATCTATCATCACGACAAGAGCAACAATATAATTTTCTTAAAATAAATCAAGAAAACGCCGTCACTCTACAATTTTTAATGTGAAAATGATGAATAAAATCATTAGAAGATAGGCATGGAGTACTGTAATTCTGGAAATCTTGCGTTGGGTATGATCTGAACAGATATTGAGTTGATATTAGGACCTTGTTAATTTGTAAAGGTGTCTCACCTAAACTTAGAGTTGAAGCTGAGAAGGATGCATGTGGACTTTGGTTTTTTCCAAGCCTTGTCGCGGAGTGGACAGGGGTGCTGAGTCGGAAATCCCTCAGCAGCTTTCCCCAATACATTATGTAATAATCCGAAGTTGTTCCCTCTAACCTGCTTTTTCTAACGGTAGTACTACAAAACAAAGGGACACGTAGCATTTACGTGGTGTGCATGTGCACCGAATGGTCGGCTTGACAAAGTGGCGTATCATGTGTCAGCCTAACTGAATGACTCTCAATATGTCTAATGAAATGATTAGAACAAAAGAACGTGTTGGGCACGCCATGAGTTTTGAAACAAACTCACAAGACAGGAACGTTTTAGATCTCTTTCATGCCGGCGGCAGCGGGTGGCTTTATCACGATCTTTGTCTCCTAATAAATCGCTCTTCTTCCCACTTTTGTCGTCCTCGTCAATTCATAATGTTTGCGGATGCGATAGCAATTGTTTACCGATTACATAATTATGGAGAAAAGGATGTACAGGGGATCACATTAGCATAGTTAAGAATTTTTATTCTTTTTTAATTCACGCATCCATTTACGTTGAACCTGAGATCAAAAAGTCTCAGGCCATCTTGACCTACCACTAGATCAAGGGATGTCTCGATAAGTCAATCATTACAGGGGTTACTACTCTCTTTTAAGGAGGAATTATTTTGTTTTTATTTATTTTTTTTCCAGAGGTTTTTGGTGGTCTTTTTCTTGGTAGTAGTTCAGTGCTGGATCAAAGATAGGTTGAGGGGTAGCATCATACTTCCTTTCGGTTGAAAGATAGGCTACTTAAAGTTTACCTATCGTGAGTGCTTAAAGAACCGGGCATGTTATAAACGGGAAAAAGAAGAAATTAGGTGAAAAAAAACGAAACTACAGACGTACAAGGACACAAACTGAGAGTTGGATAAACAACTGCTCTGAGACAAATCCAGCAAAATCCAGCACAGACAACATACACTTCGGCCAGTTTATGTTGCCCATGAGTTTCCAGTTTGAGGTTACTTATCGCGTGGATAGTATCGAAACCTTTTTGTTCTTTCTTACAAGTAAATTTCCAGACATCATTCGCAAATGAGCTGTCCCCATAGTAGAATTGGTCCCTGTCAACAAGTGCTGGAACAAACTTGGCTTGCAATTCTTTTAAGGTTAACTAACCTTTTGCTAGGCATCCAAAATATCCATTTTTAGATATTTGTTAAAGTTTGATATGATATTCCTGAGCCTGAGTTGGTTGAAGTGGTTGGAGAACTTTATTGGCCGAAACGACCAGAATTAAATGAACTGCTTATGAGGGCTGAAGAAGTTTGATTCTTGTCCAAAGGTTGGTCGATCATTCAGGGCACGTGACTCAGCCGCCAAAATAAATGAGTTCTACTGGGTACCCAAGTTCAACTTACCACAAGAAAACTAATTTTGTTTTCTAGATCATCCTTCAAATTTCATGTTGAAGCTTCATATGCGCTCTTCACATTTGTGCATATAATTCTATTGAGAGCAATTGATTAAATGCCAGTATTACCAACCTGGAAAAGGTGGTCCTGAAAAACTGTGAAGAATAAGGAATCTAAGAAAGAGTTATATATTTGTTGGTCGTGAAAAAATGTGAGAATAAAGAATGTAAGAGAGATCAGCATAATTAGTAGCATAATTATTTGTCTCATGAAAAACTAACTTAAAAGCAGTGTACAACTAGAACCAGTTTCCATTGAGACTGAGATGGAAAGTTACAAAATAATTAACTAATGCATTCATATATATATTTGATGTATAATTACTGTCTATAAAAAGAATCACCAATAGGAGAGTCAAATACACATTTAAAATCTATAAAATCATATAGATTCTATGTATACTTCGATAGACGAGAAAGTGCCAAGAAAATTTTCTCAAAACCAAACACTACCAAAAAAAAGAGCATAATGTAAAATAAATTGGTGTATTTCTCAGTGATCGTTGATGTCCATTTTGGTCAGTATTTATAGATCTAAGCTAACCACTTTACAAGAAAAACAAATGAATGCAGAATCACAAACAAGAATCGCACTGAATATTTGGAGAATCTTGAATTGTGTGTCAAAGAGGCTTTTGGTGAAATTGTCTATTTGGTTGATCAACAAAGGACAACCAATTTTTGATTTGTCACCTTTTCTCAAACAAGTGGAAGTTAATATCAATACGTTTTAGGCAAGTGTAAAAAACAAGATTGGCAATGAGATATAAGGTTGAAAGATAGTTGCAATATAATGTATTTGGCCTTGATAGTGTAACAAGGAAATCTTTGAGAAGGGCTTTTACCTTAATGATTTCAATTGCCGTGTTAGAAAGACTTTTGAAGTCAGCCTAAGTGCTCGAATGTGCCATGGTTCAAGAGCTCTGGGAGATTAGGATAGAGCCAAGGAATATGCAAAAGCTTACCCAACCCACATCATAGTAGGTGTTAAGAAATGTCATTTGACAACGAGGTGAAGCCTATGGCGCAAAGCATCTATAAGAAAATGTAAGGTGTGTTTACAGATTGTCAGTTGGTAGTGGTAGGAAAATACATATATTGACATGCAATATTGATAGCATAGACAATATCAAATCAAGTTAGTGTAAGACATTATAAAGTGCCAGAAATACTTTTATATTAAGTGGGATTTAAAAAGGGATCACCATTGTTGATTGATGTGGATGCCCCATGGTGCAAATCTAACAAGCATCTTCCACTTTTGCACATTGAATGATTTCTTGGGCAAATTTGGCATGTTGTAAGAGTAATTCATTTATGGGACATTGAATTTCTATGACAAGAAAATAGTGGAGTGAGTTGAGATCCTTAATAACAAACTCTTTGCTAAGTTGCAAAAGGAGATGGGATGAAGGAGCTTTAAGTTCCTTCATAGGATAATATTGTTTACATAAACAAGCATAAAAATTTTAAATTTACGTTTGTGTAGAATGAAAAAATAGGAGTCTACTCTTGAAATTTAAAGGTTCATTGTATCTAGATAGGTGCTCAATGTTAAGTATAATGGCCAACCAAGAAGGGGGGAGGGGGGATTGAATTGGTTATCTAGGAATATGTCTATCAATCCATATTTATACAGCCACAATAAATTCAGATAATGCACAAAGTATGAATATAAGCAACAATTCAAAGTAATCACAAACAACAAGCATAGACACCAATTTTCCATAGTGGTTCAGCTCTTACACTTACTTCCACCCTCTTCTTCCTCTGACTCACCCAATTGAAGTCCACTTTACTTACTAATTAAGAGAAAATATTCTCCTAATCCTTCCAATTCCTCCTCAAAGGAATTACACAAGTCACGGGTTACAATCAAAGGTTACCTTAACCTTGTTACAAAAGCAAATCCCTAAATGATGTATAGTTTATGAGGAATTTTGCTAATCAGAGAGCTTATTCAAGATATGGAATACAAATCCAAGCTTTAATCATGAAGCCCCAAAATTTTAGCAAATCAGGGTTTTAGATTTACACCATAATTTTGTTAGGTATAATGGCTAACCAAGAAGTGGAAGGAGGGGGGGGGGGGTATTTGAAATGGTTTTCTTAGATAATGTCTATTAATTCAGTTTTCAATCACTTTTTACAAAATTAAAATACCCACAAAGAATATGAGCAAGAAGCAAGGTAAAGCATACAATCAATCAAGCATAGACACATATTTTACATGATGGTTTGGCCCTTTTCACCTACTTCCACCATTTTCTTCCTCTAACCTAGTTAAAGTCCTCTTTACTTGCTAAGTAGGAGAAAATGTTCTCCTAACTTCCCAACTCCTCTTCAAGGAGTTATACAAGTCACTAATGACAAGAGAAGGTTGACTCAACCTTTTATAATAGCAAATCCCTAAATAATATGAAATGTAGGAGGGATTTTGCTTATCAAAGAGCTTATTCAAGATATAAAACAAGTATCTAAGCTTTAATCATGAAACCCTAAATATCATCAAGTTAGGGTTTTGGATTTACATCAATTTTTATGTGCATATAATGTATAGACTTTAATTAGCATATAAACAAGTGTATACAAGTATAAGTAATCACAAAGAAATAATCTTGAGAAAGTATCATTAAATATCATTGAATATCACCAAGGATTAGAGAGTATCACAAACATTGATAGAGATAATAGTGTATAAGCAAACTTCAAATTCTTCTTAAGATTTCACAAGTATTTCACCAAAAGACCTCTAATCAATCGTCAAGAAGGGTTTTTATATGAGATTCAAATAACAAAAGCTCATTAGGGTTTCTTGTCAAACTTGACACCATTGTAGCTTTCTTACCATTAGGAGATGGTGAGATTCCTATCAATCTACAATTGAAGCTTCGATTAATGCTTGTAGAGGACCATTCTGACACTTCAATCCTTTCACAAAACTTCCTATTGAAGAATCAATAGCTCAGAAAGAAAGATAAAGTCGTGCAAAACTATTTGAAGATTTGAGGTTAGGGCTTCAATCAAATCAATCAAGAGCTTCTTAAGTTTGCTCAGGTCACTTAATTGAAATGGCATCGTTAAACTTTTAAGCAATGTCGGGCTTGGATTAGTAAGTCTTTAAACCATATGGGTTGAGCCATTTTGCAACAACATGGGTTGAGCCTTTTAAAATAGCATAGGTTGAGCCTTTAATCAACACAAGCTGGGCTTTTTAGATAAGCTTTTAATCAAGCCTTAATTTTCCTACTTGAAGTGAGCTCTGGATCAACTCTTAATCAAGCCTCAATTGGCCTGCTTCAAGCGAGCTTTGATCAGTCCTTAGGTGAACTCTGAGTGGCATGCAAATGTATAAAATCTAGTATCACCTTTTCTTTAAAAGAATTGTCATGCAACTAATATTCCATCGATTTTTATTGCATAAAAATATTCCTTTTGAGCATATATGAGGTTGCATTATATAGGAATGTAGGAACCTAACTGCTTTATAATATCATTAATTGATGTTATAATTTGCACACCTTTTTCTTCCTTGTTGTTCAATTTTGTACATAAACATATGAAAAATATTTATATATATTACATGCAACCAAAATTTGTCACAACAAAACATATATTTTTCCAACAATCTTCCCCTTTTTGATGATGACAAAAGTTTGAGCATATAATAGCACATGTCATCTATGGAATGATCAATATATATAATGATATGTCTTTCATGGCATTCTAGATGTTTAAGTATATACCACTAGCAAATGTGTTTTTCATGGCAATCAATATAGGTAAAACATTGCAAATATATGATATTCAAGACATCATCTAGAAATATTCTCAGCATACATTAAGGGTGCTAGAGAGTCATCCCACTTTTTGCACTATTTAGTCAAAAATGGAACATGCATGTGCTAGTAATCTCTCCCCTTTTTTCTCATAAGGAAAAAGAGCATGTGGTAGTATAAATAGAGGATCATAAAGAGCTAAAAATACTATTAGAAAGGTGCAAATAGCTGACCTAATAAAGCATATTGATGTACATGATGCTTGCCCTCAATATAAGTACAATGATAGGAAATACAAAAACAAAACAAATAAAGCAATATATTCAAGAAATATGTTCACACAAAGACATTCCAAGCTCTATTTGGGGAGTATAGAATCTTTCTTTGTCCAAGGGTTTTGTAAAGATATGAGCAAGTTTCTATTCAGTACGCATAAACTCAAGAGCAACATCACATTTTTGTACATGGTCTCTAATAAAATGATGTCTTATCTCAACATGCTTAATCTTAGGGTACTGTAAATTTTTTGTTAAATTTATAGCACTAGTGTTATCACATTTCAATGGAACATTTGAAGAACATATTTCATAGTTTTCTAATTATTGTTGCATCTATAGAATTTGAGCATAACAACTAGCAACATCAATATATTTAGCCTCAGTAAAGGAAATAGCTATGCTATTTTGTTTCTTAGAGTACCAAGAAACCAACATATTTTTGAGAAAGTGGCATGCACCACTTGTACTCTTTCTATTTATTTTACAACCAACATAATCTAAATCACTAAAAGCATGCAAATCAAAGGTTAAGTGTATCTCTAGGATACCAAATTCCTAGGGTAATCATGTCTTTTAAATATCTAAATATTCTCTTAACAACAGTTAAGTGTTGTTCTTTTGGGTCATAATGAAATTTAGCACTCAAACATACACTGAACATGATATCAAGCCGAGAGGCAGTCAAGTATAGCTATGAACCAATCATTCCTTGATAGAGTTGAATCAACACTAATCTTGTTTTCATCATATGATAAAGATATATACGTGCTCATGGGAGTGTTTATTGGTTTAGAATCATGAAGTTTGTATTTCTTGATTAATTAATTTGCATATTTAGTTTAACTTATAGATATTCCTTTACTACTTTGCTTAAGTTAAAGACCTAGAAAATATATTAATTTACCCATCATACTCATTTCAAATTCACGTTACACAAAATTGGAAAATTCTTTACACAGGGAATGATTTATAGAACTAAACACAATATCATCAACATATTTTGAACAATTTTATATATGATGTCTTTTCCTTTGGTTTTAATAAACAATGTATTATCTACATTTTCTTTCCTAAAATCTGCACTAAGTAGAAAAGTACTAAGCTTATCATACCAAGCTCGTGGGGCTTGTTTAAGTCCATATAAAGCTTTTGAAAGCTTAAAGACATGATCAGGACATATAGGATCTTCAAATTTGGGTGGTTGTTCTATATACACTTCTTCTTTAACAACACCATTCAAAAAGGCACTATTCACATTCATTTGATAAAGAGTGAAATTCATACAACAAGCAAAGGCTAATAACATGCAGATTGCTTCTAATCTAGCAACTGGTGCAAAGGTTTCATCATAGTCAATTCCTTCTTCTTAACTATACCTTTTTGCTACTAGTCTAACCTTATTTCTAGTGATAATTCCATTTTCATCTAGCTTATTTCTAAATACCCATTTAGCGCCAATTATCGAATGATTTTTTAGTCTAGGAACCAAGTTCTAGACTTTGCTTCTCTTAAACTGGTTCAATTCTTCCTATATAGCAAAAAACCAATTTTCATCTTCAACTGCTTCATCTACCTTCTTTGGCTCTATTTAAGACAAGAAAGCTTGATGTTCTCTAGTATTGTGATACCTTGATCAGGTACTTACTCTAGTAATGAGATCACCCAGAATATGTTGCTGATCTACCTCTCCTCTAACTCTAGGAGATGAAAAGTCTCTTGACTCCCCCTCAACTTTAGCTACATTTTTCTCACTAATTCCTTGTTCATTTGAACTTATATTAGCTTCATTTTCTATGCAATCATCTTGGAATTTAACATGAATAGATTCCTTTACTACTAGAGTTCTCTTATTGAAAATCTATATGCCTTACTGGTATGAGAGTATTTGAGAAATATGGCATCATCACTTTTTAGAGTCTAACTTACCAAGTGACTATTTACCATGGTTCAAGACAAAGCATTTACTATCAAAGAAATGAAAATAAGATATGTTAGGTTTCCTACCAAAGAATAATTCAAATGGAGTCTTTTTCAAGATTGGTCTAAAACACGCTAGGTTTGAGATGTGTTCAGTGAAATTCTAAATGCAAGTGAACATGTCGAATAAGTAATATAATGATAAGAAAGATATCATCCCATAGAGATTGGTGATTACTAGACTAACTAATTATTAATGGTGAATAACTTCTAAAATTTATCTAACAAATTCAAATTCAAATGATAGATAATAGATTAATTAACTAAATTTAAGAAAATTAAATGTAGAAAATATGTTAAAGCATCTGATTTCACCATAACTATTAGGTACTAATGTTGATTATTTATGCTTGCAAGAAGGATAATATCTATGTGATGGCAGAATCTCCTAATTTATTCACTATCCTATGTATAGGTATAATGAACCTATTTAATTCATTAATTCATTATATCTCTATTTGTGAATTGAAACAAACCAAATGCATTAGGATCTATGAACATTCTCAGTTTATACCAAAAGCCACACAAATTATATGGTATATATTTATCTATATTAATTTATGGTTACATATTACAAGAAGTAATTGCATATCATCTTCTATCGGTCTCAAACATGCAAATTAGATCATTTAAGTGGTAGCTAATTACTTAAAAGCATTAAACACAGTAATATGTAATTTCACATAAACAAAATATCTTGCAAAATATAACAATCATAAGATTTATAGCATCATAATTAGGTTATATCGTAACTCTAACAAAAGTAAAATAAAACATAATGAAATAGTAAGGAAGAACAATAATAGGAATAAAATAAAGGATCTTGAATTAAAGAACAAGAAGTCTGTCACCCTTTTTGTCTTCTTTTCAAGAAAACCTTGAATTATTGGTCTCTCTTTCGAATTGTGCTGAATTTCCTCCTCTCTTTCTTTTGCCTATTCTCTTCTCTTAAATAAGGTTTAGGTTTAAACCTTCTCCTATTCTAGTAGAAATGGGTTTTGGATATCTAAAACAATTGGGTTTTGAACTCCTAATTTAATCTTTAAACTCCTAATATGATTAGGTTTTTTAATTATTTAGAAAACCTAATAACAATCATCCAAAACCTAAGCCCATATTGATTTTCTTGATCTTGATATTTTGACCATATTTTGCCATATAATAAGCATTAGTTTCTCCATGCCTCCTAATTCTACAAAAAACAAGGAAAATTTAAGTACTTGAAGAGGAATTCACATATTTTTCATAAAGATTGCATTACTTATTACTTGAAAATACGTAAAATAACTCTATAAAAATAGAGTTATCAAAATGTAACAAGTTGTGCTTATAGCTTATCCCTAAAAGTGTTTAGGAAGATTGTACTCACACATTATAGTTCTAGCCATCTCTTGAAGTGTCCTATTCTATAAGGTTTATGGCTATCTAATAAGGGGGGTTGAATTGGATACTTAGGTTTTATCTTTTATTTTCTACTTTTTCTTGAATTTATGCAATATTATTGTTCAACACAATATATCAAAGCATATAATCAACAATCAAACAAGATAAGCAAGCTTAAAGATTTACACGGTGGTTCAGCACTTTTCACCTACTTCCACCCTCTTCTCCTTCAACTTAAACTAAGTTGAAGTCTACTTTACTTCAAGCTAGGAGAAATCTTCTCCTACATTTCACAACTCCTCAACAAGGAGTTATTTGATTCTCGGTTACAAAGCTTAGGTTAATCAAACCTTAGTACATCAAGCTAATCGTCAAATATATAATATGAGTGAGGAATAAAGCTTATCAGAGAGCTAATTGAACGTATATAAAATCAATTCAAACTCTAATCACGAAATCCCCAATTTTCACAAAGTTAGGGTTTCGGATTTACAAAGAAGTTTATGTGTATATAATAACTAAAGCTTGATTAGCACATAAACGACTTGATCAACAGTGAATATTCACAAGAATATTAGTTTGAAAGAATATCACCGAAGATACATAATTGATTTGAAGATTGATGAAGAATATCGTCGGGTATGATCTCTTTGCAAGACTTGAGTACAAACTTGATTTCTCGACACAATATTGTCAAAGATCTCCCTAAAGAACTTTCTTCGATGCCCTTTTATATGAGATATCAAGTAAATAAGCTTTCTAGGGTTTCATTCGAACTTGAGCTGCCTGTTGGAGCTAAACCATTGAGACTTGATAGATGCTACATCAATCAACAATGCAGATGGCGATTAAGGCTTTTCAAAGTAGTTCTAACATTTCCATCACCTTATATTTCTTCCTGTTGGAGAGCCAGTGACATAGAAAAGTGAAAGAGAACAACCCGATAAGGAGGATAGGGCTTCAATTGGTTGGTTTCTCGATTAAGAGTAGTGTCTCTTTAGGTTTAAGTGAAGCGATTGTGTTTCACACCTTCACACCATGGATAAGCTCGGGCTTAGATCAGTTTAGGCTTGATCCATCAGAGTTATTTATAGTCAGTCCATTAGAGGAGTAAGCTCGGTCCATCATAGTTATTTATGCTCGGTCTAGCAGAGGAGTAAGCTCGATTTAGCATGAATAGTCTAGACTCGGTCCAACAGAGAGTAAGCTCGGTCCAAGATTTAGCTTTTCATTTTGAACCATTTTAGAGTTATCAACAAATTTCTCAAATGCTTCATCTTTTCTAGCAAGTAGATATACCCAAGTATATCTTGTATAGCCATCTACTATGACTAGGGCATAATATTTGCCATTTATGGTAGTTGTTCTTAAAGGGCCAAACAAGTCCATGTGGATTAGTTCTAACAGTCTTGAGGTAGACACCATTAGCTTTGGTTTAAAGCTACTTTGAGTATGTTTCCCTTTCACATAAGCATCACACAACTTTTTCTTATCAAAGTTGAGCTCGGGTAAACCTTTAACTAAGTCATTCTTAGATAGTTTCTCTAACAATCCTAAACTAGCATGACCAAGTTTCCTATGCCACAACCAAGTATCAACACTGTTATTAACAATCAAGCATGTTTGTTCATTTGTTAATTTGCTAAGATCAAGTACATAAATATTATCTTTTCTTTTTCCAATAATTCTTACATTGTTTTCCTTATTTTCAACAAGACAAAGTTCTTTTCAAAATCTGATTTTGAAATTATTATCACACAATTGACTTATACTCAATAGATTAAATTTCAATTCATCAACATACAACACATTAAATATAAGAAGAGATTTCGGGTTACCTATAGTGCCTATACCCTTAATTTTTCCTTTGGAGTTATCTTCAAAAGATATGATGCCTCTAGATTTCAACTTAAGTGTTGAGAAGAGCTCCATCATCCCAGTCATATGACTAGAATAGCCGATGTCCAAAATCCACAGCTCTTTGTGCTTTTTCTTGTCTATGTTCATGTTCATATCCTGTAGAAACAAAAATTTATGTTGGAGATCTTGGTACCCTTTTTTCTTTGGGTCTGTGAGTGTTAGTTGCTACTACACTATTAATCTTCTTAGGTATCCACACCTTCTTGATCTTATATGCTCTTCTAAGTCTAATTGGACATGTATCAAATAAATGACCAATATAGTTACAATGAAAACATTTATGATGCAGCGGAAATGTACAATCCTCTTTATCAAAAAGTTTTGTAGATGTTTTTGTGTTCTTCAAAGAATTATATCCTATACCAGCTTTATGATATACACCTCTTTATGATTTCAACATATTATTTAACAAGCTACTGCCTTTTGTGAACTTGTGTAACAGCATAGTGGTATGATCCAATTTCATTTGAACTTCATGTTTCTCTCTTTCTTGCTAAAGTATTTTCATGTTAAGTGTAGTTATGTCGCGGTTCTCACAAACAACTTTTGAGATATCATCATGCTTGTTTTCTAGAATAGAACAAATATGAATCATAGAACATGTATTGAATTTCATAGAAATATTCTCAGATACATTGAAACTTTCATGCATACAAGACATATAAGATGTTATGACAAGTTTGTCAATTTTAGATTTAGCTTTTGCATATTTATATTTAGCTTTCATCCTCTTGTATTTTTCTTTCATCTTTGTTGCACATTCAACCAAATCAAAGAAAGCAGTCTCAATATCACCACTAAGATTTGTTTCAGGTTCAGAATCACTTACCTCGAGTTCTTCTTCTATTGTTGCATTTGCGGTTAAGCAGAGGTGAGAACTTCTTCTTGTTCTTCCTCATATGATGAAGAGCCTTCATCATCCTAGGCAGCAATCGTTGCCTTCTTCTTACCTTTATTGTTCTTCTTCTTGAGTACAAGGCAATTAGCCTTGATATGTCTAGGTTTTCTACACTCATAGCATAAGTTATCCCTAAAATCATGTGTTTCATTTTTCCTAGGTTGTCCTCTATTTCTTCCTAGATCTTTCTTGAGAAATTTTATGAATCTTCTAGCTATAAGAGCAATCTCATCACTTTTGAACTCTACCTCTTCATTCTTTTCTATTTCTACTTTTAAGGCAAGTGACCTTTTATTTTCTTTCTCTCTTACCCTTCTAATTAATTGCATCTCATAAGTCTTTAGTGATCCTAATAGATCATCTAAGGTTAGACTATTAAGGTCGTGAGCTTCTTCTATGGCCATTTTCTTTGGATCCTAACTCTCAGGTAAGGATACTAGCATCTTCCTAACCATCTCCTTATTTGTATAAGTCTTTCCTAACATCTTAAGTTCAGAAACTATTTCAGTAAATCTACCAAACATATCACTAACAGTTTCAGATTCAAGCATAGTAAACAGTTCATAATCATGAGTAAGCATGGTTACTTTAGATGATTTAAACTTTTTAGTACCTTCAAATATAACTTCTAACTTGTCCCATATTTCTTTGCCGGTGAGGAAAGATGATACTTTATTAAATTCATAAGCCTTCAACCCACTATAAATCATGTTCATAACATTAGCATTTATTCCCATGATTTTAGCTCCATTTTTACTCCATTCATCAGTTTCAGGTAAAGTAGTACCCTTTCTGATTATTTGCCAAGCTTTAGGGTCTTGATCGACAATGAAGACTTGCATAAGTTGCTTCCAGTGTCTATAATTTATCCTATTAAACAAAGGTGGTTTATTATACCCCATGACAGCTACTCCTTTCTCTACAGCCATCTAAATGGATCTACTCTAGGATGTTAAGCCTTTAAAATAGAGAACTTGGCTTTAGATGCCAATTGTAAGGTTTATGGCTATCCAAGAAGGAGGGGTTTGAATTGGATACTTAGGCTTTATCTTTTATTTTCTACTCTTTCTTGAATTTATGCAATATTATTGTTCAACACAAATATATCAAAGCATATAATCAACAATCAAACAAGATAAGCAAGCTTAAAGATTTACATAGTGGTTCAGTACTTTTCACCTACTTCCACCTTCTTCTCCTTCAACTTAAACCAAGTTGAAGCCTATTTTACTTCAAGCTAGGAGAAATCTTCTCCTGCACTTCACAACTCCTCAACAAAGAGTTATTTGATTCTCGGTTACAAAGCTTAGATTAATCAAACCTTAGTACATCAAGCTAATCCTCAAATATATAATATGAGTGAGGAATAAAGCTTATCAGAGAGCTAATTGAACATATATAAAATCAATTCAAGCTATAATCATGAAATCCCCAATTTTCACAAAGTTAGGGTTTTGGATTTACAAAGAAGTTTATGTGCATATAATAACTAAAGCTTGATTAGCATATAAATGACTTGATCTAACAATGGATATTCACAAGAATATTAGTTTGAAGGAATATCACCGAAGATACACAATTGATTCGAAGATTGATGAAGAATATCATCGGGTATGATCTCTTTGCAAGACTTGAGCACAAACTTGATTTCTTAACACAATATTGTCAAAGATTTCCCTAAAGAACTTTCTTCGATGCCCTTTCATATGAGATATCAAGTAAATAAGCTTTCTAGGGTTTCATTCGAACTTAAGCTGCCCGTTGGAGCTAAACCGTTGAGACTTGATAGATGCTACATTAATCAACAGTGCAAATGGCGATTAAGGCTCTTCAAAGTAGTTCTGACATTTCCATCACCTTATATTTCTTCCCGTTGGAGAGCTAGTGACAGAGAGAAGCGAAAGAGAATAGCTTAGTGAGGAGGCTAGGGCTTCAATCGATCAGTTTCTCGATTAAGAGCAGTGTCTCTTTAGGTTTAAGTGAAATGACCGTGTTTCACACCTTCACACCATGGATCAACTCGGGCTTAGATCAGTTCGAGCTTAAATCAGTTTAGGCTTGATCCATCAAAGTTATTTATACTCAGTCCATTAGATGAGTAAGCTCAGTCCATCATAATTATTTACGCTCGGTCTAGCAGAGGAGTAAGCTCGATCTAGCATGAATGGTCTAGACTCGGTCTTGCAGAGAGTAAGCTCGGTCCAGCATGAATTATCTAGGCTCAGTCCAGCAGAAAGTAAGCTTGGTCACATAGAACCTTATATTATGAATTTGTCTTTCATAATATATTCTTTGGTCCTCCATGTACCTACAAGCATATTTAGTAAAGTATCATTTTTTCTTTAATATGATTACTTATATTTTTATTCATTAAATCACATGAAAATATTTAACTAAACTTTATATGTGATGTTTGATAATGAAATGTAGGAAACTGGCTACTTTATAATATCATTAGTTGATATTATAATTTGCACACCTTTTACTTCCTTTGGTATTCAATGTATGCACATAAAGATATTATCATATATAAAATTATTCACAAGTAAAATTTTTCTCAACAAAACATATCAACATATGATTTTCAACATATTCTTCGTCTCTACAACACCATTTTGTTGTGGTGTCCTAGGTGCTGAAAGGTTGTGAGAAATACCATTCTTGGAGCAAAATTTCTCAAAAAGGTGATTTTCAAATTCATCACCATGGTCAATCTTAATTTTGTTGATAAAGCAACCTTTTTCATTTTGGATCAATTAGAGAAATCAATGAATTTCTCAAATGCTTCATCTTTCCTAACAAGTAGATATACCCATGTATATCTTGTTTAATCATCTATTATGACTAAAGCATAATATTTACCATTTAAGGTAGCTATTATCAAAGAACCTAATAAATCCATATAAAGCAATTTTAATGGTCTTACAGTAGATAATACAAGCTTTATTTTGAAGCTACTTTGATTGTGTTTGCCCTTTACACATGCTTCACATAATCTTTTTTTTATCAAAGCTAAGAATGGGTAAACCTTTAACCAAATTGTTTTTGGACATTTTTTTAATCAATCCTAAGCCAACATGTCCAAGTTTCCTATGCCACAACCAAGCATCAACATTCTTATTCACGATTAAGCATGTTTGTTTAGCAGTCAAATAACTAAGGTCGAGCATATAAATATTATCTTTTCTTTCTTTAATAATTCTTACACCATGTTCCACATTTGTAACAAGACAAAGTTCTTTTCCAAATTTTATTTTGAAGTCTTTATCATAAAGTTGACTTATACTCAACAAATTGAATTTCAATTCATCTACATATAACATATCTAAAATAAGTAGAGTTTTCAAGTTACTTATAGTTCCCATATCCTTGATCTTTCCTTTAGAGTTATCTCCAAAAGAAACTGTACCTCCAAATTTTAGCTCAAGTGTTGAGAAGAGCACCATCATCCTAGTCATATGACAAGAGCACCCACTATCCAAAATCTACAAATTTTTATAGCCCATTTTGTTTATCTTTGCATTCTAAAGCCTAAAGAAATGAAAACATTCGTTGAAGTGCTTGGTACCTTTTTTTCTTTGGGTCCATGAGTGTTAGTTGAGTTCATGCTATTGAAAGTTTTAGGTACCCAAACTTTCCTTATCTTATATGATTTTCTAAGCCTAATAGGACATGTAATAGTTCAATGACCAGCACATTTACAATATGAGCATTCATTATGCAATGGAATTGTGTGGCTTTTCTTTTCAAAAAATCTTGTGAAATACTTTAAGGTTTCACTTGAATTATATCCTATTCCAACTTTATTATATATACCTCTTTGTGATTGTAACATTTTATCTAACATGATACTACCTTTTGTGAATTTACATCACATTAGAGTAATGTTATCTAACTTCAACTGAATTTCTTGTTTTTCTTTTTCTAATTCACAAATTTTCATGTTAAGATTTTCTATTTCATAATTAAAGAAAGCAATTTTAGCAATGTTAGAATGTTAGAACATGTATCACCTATAGAACATACATCATATTTCATGCCAATATCTTTGGATGCACTATGATTTTCATGTATACAAGATGATATTACAATAGCTTTATCATGCACAGTTTCAGCCTTTACCAACTTAGATTTGTCTTTTAATTTTTTGTATTTATCTTTCATTTTATTTTCATATTCAACTAAATCAAAAAATGTAGTTTCTATATCACAATTTACATCATCTTGAAGTTCAGTATCACTTACCTTAATTTCTTCTTCAATGGTTGCTATTGCTGCTGAGCATAGATATACAACTTCTTCTTGTTCTTTCTTATCTAAATATGGGAAAACTAAAAAGTTGTCACCATATTGTTGTCCCTCTCAAGACTATTCTATGCAACTTTATACATCAAGGAGAAGAAAGGAGGCCATTTGGAAAGAGGGAGAAAAATCATGTTGCACATGTTGCCATGTGCAGCTACCATTCACAATTATGCACCGCTAAACACGCCGCTGTACATTGTCACATACACCGCTGCCACTCTTTGCAGAAACGTTGGATCTGAACCCCAAAATGTAGATCTACCAAAAAAACAAGTAAATCTGCTAGAAAGAAGCCCAAAATCGTGAGAAATGTACCTAGCTTTGCTAGAGATTGAACACAGACCGCGTTCGTTGTTGATTCTTGCCATAATGGAAGTGGGTCGGGTTAGAAACAGTACATACCTACTGGATTTCTGATTTGTCTAGAAAGAGTGCAATTTAAGCTCTTTCTACCTAGGTTTTCACCCACTGCCAAAAATAGCCAAAAATTGCCAAAAAGCTCATCGGAAAAAATACCCTAGATGGCATTTGCACATTCTAGATGTCCCTATTCACCAAATTGACTTAAGATTGCACAAATGGAGGTGGTCGGTTGGCTATTGCCCTTTCGGTCCCTCTTTGTTGCCTTTTTCTATTTTTTTTTCTCTTTCCTCTTGTCCGCACAATCGTCGACCTACAAATCTTTTATTTTTTCTCCTTTTGTTTACTTGCCGCCCAACTCTAATTCCTTGCTTGAATGTGTTGAAAATCATGTGCTTATATGTTTCGTTGACAAAAAATTTATTATGTTGAATATATGAACTTCTGTGCATATATTAAACATCAAAGGAAGTAAAAGGTGTGCAAATTATAATATCAATTAATTATATTATAAAGTAGCCGGTTTCCTACATTCCACTATCAAACATCAAATATGAAGTTAAAATGAATTATTTTATGTGTGCTTTAATTAGTAATATAATTCATATTATTGTTTATATTAAGAGAATTTGATACTTGGAAATGGTGTGCTTATAGGTACATTTAAAGGATAAAGGCATGCTACTTATTCAAGTTAACAATGATAGAGTACATATCATTATTGGACCGACCATATATATATATATATATATATATATATGACGGCCCGTGAAGCTAAAGCCCGTGAAGCTTAAGTTGAGCACCTATCACTTAAATGAAACGGCAACGTCTCGTTCTGATAAGAGCTTAAGCTCTTACGTCGAACAGCCTGAAGCCCTAGTCGCACACCTGATTGAAGCCATCCTCCTCTTCTTTCTCTTTCTCTCTCGACTGGTGACTCCAATGGGAAGAAGAATGAAGCGATGGAGTGTCAGAATGGCTATCTACTGCAAAAATCATCAACCCTGTAGCTGTGTGATGTCATGTCTATCAAATCTCAACGGAAGAAATTCAAACAGGTTTGAACTGAAACCCTAAAGTGTTCAAGGTTTGAAAATCTGCTATAAAAGGGAGCTTCGGATGAATGTTTGTGCTTGTTGATCGATATATTGTTGATTTGATCAAAAAGAGATTGAAGCTTTGAATCAATTGTTCTCACTGCCGTGTTTCTTCACTCCTTGAAGAAAGAAAAAATCTTTAGTGATGTTTCCTAAATTCATTATCTTGTGAATATCAATTGATAGATTGATCTTTGTATGTGCTAGATTATCTGAAACATTATTTGCACAGAAAGATCTTTGTAAATTTGAAACCCTAAATTTGTGAAAATTGGGGATTTCATGATTAGAGCTTAAATTAATTCTTCATACATTTAATTAGCTCTCATAAGCTTAATTCCTCACCCATATTACATATTTAAGGATTAGCTTAATGTATTAAGGTTTTACAAACCTAACTCTGTAACCGAGAATTAAATTGACTCCTTTTTAAGGAGTTGTGAGGTGTAGGAGAGGAGTTCTCCTTACTTGAAGTAAAGTAGACTTCAACTTGGTTTAAGTTGAAGGAGAAGAGGGTGGAAATAGGTAAAAAGTGCCGAACCACCGTGTAATTCTTTGAGCCTGATTATTTTGTCCTTATTTCTATTTATATGCTCTGATACTGCTGTGATAATTAACAAAATTGCATGATTAAATAAAATAAAAAAGGGAATTTATTAGAGCATAAATTCTAAATATCTAATTCAACCCCCCTTCTTGGATAGCCATAAAACCTAACAATTGGTATCAAAGCCAGGATCTCTATTTTAAAGGCTTAACATCTTAGAGTAGATCCACTTAGATGGCTGTAGAAAAAGGAGTAGCTGTTACGAGGTATAATAAACCACATCTGTTTGATGGGATAAATTATAGACATTGGAAGAAACTTATGAAAGTCTTCATTGTTGGTCAAGACCTTGAAGCTTGGCAAATAATCATAAAGGGTACCACTTTACCCAAAACTGATGAATGAAGTAAAAATGAAGCTAAAATCATGGGAATAAATGATGAGGCTATAAACATGATTTATAATGGGTTGAAGGCTCATGAATTCAACAAAGTACCATCTTGCCTCACCGACAAGGAAATATGGGATAAGTTAGAAGTTATATTTGAAGGTACTAAAAAGGTTAAGTCATCCAAGATAACCATGCTTACTCATGACTATGAACTGTTTACTATGCTTGAATCTAAAACTATTAGTGACATGTTCAGTAGATTGTTCGGTGAATTTTATATGCAAGTGAACATGTCGAACAAGTAATATAATGATAAGAAAGATATCGTCCCACAAAGATTGGTGATTATTAGACCAACTAATTACCAACGGTGAATAACTCCTAGAATTTATCTAGCAAACCAAATTGATAGATGATAGATTAACTAACTAAGTCTAAGAAAACTAAATACAAGAAATATGTTAGAGCATCCGATTTCACCATAATTACTAGGTATTAATATTGATTATTTATGCTTGCAAGAGAGACAATATCTATGTGATGGCGGAACTTCCTAATTTATTTACTATCCTATGTCTAGGTATAGCAAACCTACTTAGTTCATTAATTCACTATATCTCTATATGTGAATTGAAACAAACCAAATGCATTAGGATCTATGAACATTCCCAGTTTACACCGAAAGCCACACAAACAATATGGTATATGTCTATTCATATTTAATCTATGGTTGCATATTACAAGAAGCAACTGCATGCTATTTCCTGTTGGTCTCTAACATGCAAATCAAGTCATCTAAGTGGTAGCTAATCACCTAAAAGCATTAAACTCTGTAATATGTAACTTCACATAAATAAAATATCTTGCAAAACATAATAATCATAAGATTCATACCATCATAATTAGGTTACATCGTAGCTCTAACAAAAATAAACTAAAACATAAAGAAATAATGAGGAAGAATGGTAATAAGAAATAAAGAAAGCATCTTGAATCCAAGAACAAGAAGTCTGTCACCCTTTTTGTCTTCTCTTCAAGAAAACCTTGAATTCTTGGCCTTTTTCTTGAGTTGTGCTCAATTTCCTCCTCCTCTTTCTTTTGCCTCTTCTCTTATCTTAAATAGGGTTTAGGTTTAGACCTATCTCTTATCCTAGTAGAATTGGGTTTTAGAGACCTAAAACAATTGGATTTTAGAGACCTAAAACAATTGGGTTTTAGAGACCTAAAACAATTGGGTTTTAGAGACCTAAAACAATTGGGTTTTGAACTCCTAAATTAATTGGGACTTGAATTCCTAACATGACTGGGTTTTCTATTTATTTAGAAAACCCAACAACAATAGAAAATCTAATAACAATAATCCAAAGCCCAAGCCCATCTTGACTCTCTTGATCTTGATATTACGATTTTGCCACACGATAAGCATCAGGTTCTCCATGTTCATCCCTTTTCTCCTTGCCTCCTTGTGCTACATAAACAAGATAAATTTAGGTAAATAAAGAGAAGTTCAAATGTTTTCTCACAATTATTAAAGTTATTTATTGCCAAAAATAGGTAAAATAACTCTATAAAAATAGAGTTATCATAGATTCACTGAAATAGTCTCTGAACTTAAGTTGTTAGGTAAGACCTATACAAATGAAGAGATGGTTGGAAAGATGCTAGTATCCTTACCCAAGAGCTGGGATCCAAAGAAAACGGCCATAGAAGAAGCTCACGATCTTGATAGTCTAACCTTAGATGACCTATTAGGATCACTAAAGACTCATGAAATGCAATTAATCAGAAGGGTAAAAGAGAAAGAGAATAGAAAGTCACTTGCATTAAAGGTAGAAATAGAAAAGACTAAAGAAGTAGAGTCTGAGAATGATGAGATTGCTCTTATAGCTAGAAGATTCAAAAAATATCTTAAAAAAGACCTAGGAAGAAATAGAGGACAACCTAGAAAGAATAAAACATAGGATTCTAGGGATAACTTATGCTATAAGTGTAGAAAACCTAGACATATCAAGGTTGATTGTCTTTTACTCAAGAAGAAGAACAATAAAGGTAAGAAGAAGGCAATGATTGCTGCCTGGGATGATGAAAGCTCTTCATCAGATGAAGAAGAACAAGAAGAAATTGCTCACCTCTGCTTAACCACAAATGCAACAATAGAAGAAGAACTCGAGGTAAGTGATTTTGAACCCGAAACAAATCTTAGTGGTGATATTGAGACTGCTTTCTTTGATTTGGTTGAATATGCAACAAGAATGAAAGAAAAATACAAGAGGTTGAAAGCTAAATATAAATCCGCAAAAGCTAAATTTGAAATTGATAAACCTGTCATAACATCGTCCATGACTTGTATGCATGAAAGTGTTAATGTATCTGAGAACATCTCTATGAAGTCCAATACATGCTCTATGATTAATACTTATTCTGATCTAGAAAATAAGCATGATGATATCTCAAAAATGGTGTGTGAGAATCAGGACATAACCACACTTAACATGAAAATTCTAGAGCTAGAAAAAGAAAAACATGAAATTCAAATGAAATTGGATGACACTAATATATTGTTACACAAGTTCACAAAAGGTAGCAACTTGTTAAATAATATGTTAAAATCACAAAGAGGTGTATACAATAAAGCTAGTATAGGATATAACTCTTTGAAGAACACAAAAACATCTATAATTTTTTTTTATAATGCGGACTGTGCATTTCCGTTGCATCATAAATGCTTTCATTGCAACTATATTGGTCATTCATTTGATACATGTCCTATTAGATTTAGAAGAGCATAAAAGATCAGGAAAGTGTGGATACTTAAGAAAATAAACAGTGCAGTAGAAACTAACACTCATGGACCCAAAGAAAAAAGGGTGCCAAGATCTCCAACACAAATTTTTGTTTCTGCAGGATATGAGCATGAACATAGACAAAAAGAAGCAAAAGAGTTGTGGATTCTGGACAACGGCTATTCTCATCATATGACTGGGATGATGGAGCTCTTCTCAACACTTGAGTTGAAATCCAGAGGTACCGTATCTTCTGGAGATAACTCCAAAGGAAGAATTAAGGATAGGCACCATAGGTAATCTAAAATCTCTTCTCATATCTGATGTGTTGTATGTTGATGAATTGAAGTTTAATTTATTAAGTATAAGTCAATTGTGTGATAATAATTTCAAAATCAGATTTGGAAAAGAACTTTGTCTTGTTGAAAATTTGGAAAATAATGTAAAAATTATTGGAAAAAGAAAAGACAATATTTATGTACTTGATCTCAGCAAGTTAACAAATGAACAAACATGTTTAATTGTTAATAACAGTGTTGATGCTTGGTTGTGGCATAGGAAACTTGGTCATGCTAGTTTAGGACTGTTAGAGAAATTATCTAAGAATGGCTTAGTTAGAGGGTTACCCGAGCTTAACTTTGATAAGAATAAGCTGTGTGATGCTTGTGTGAAAGGGAAGCACACTCAAAGTACTTTTAAGCCAAAGTTAATAGTGTCTACCTCAAGACCATTAAAACTAATACACATGGATTTGTTTGGTCCTTTAAGAACAGCTACCATGAATGAGAAATATTATGCTTTAGTCATAGTAGATGACTATACAAGATATACCTGGGTATATCTACTTGCTAGGAAAGATGAAGCATTCGAGAGATTTGTTGATTTCTCTAAAATGGTTCAAAATGAAAAGGATCTCACCATAGTTAAGATTTGAACAGATCATGGTGGTGAGTTCAAAAATTATCTTTTTGAGAAATTCTATTCCAAAATGTTGGGTTTTATGGCTTAACAAGAAAGGGGGGTTGAATTGTTAATCTAACAATAATATACTTTTCTTTGACAATAAAAATTCAATTCAATTAAGTAAGCAATTAATAAATTAACAAGCAACAAACATTCAGAATTATTTAAATCAATAAAGAGCAAGAGAGCAAAGACCCAATTTACCACGGTGGTTCGGCACTCAATCCTTGAGTCCTACGTCAACCCTCTTCTCCTTCAATCAAACTGATTGAAGTCTCCTTTACTCAACTAGATTAGGAGAACACGTTCTCCCTAATCCAAATAATTCCTTCTCAAAGGAATTCTCAAGTCTGAATACAAGTTATGATCAAAAGATCATGTACAATAGCAAATCCCTAAATAGTATGATAGTTTGAGGGATATTGCTAATCAGAGGAGCTATTCAAGTATAGATAACAAAGTGCAAAGCTCTTATCATGAAATCCCCAATTTGAGTAAATTAGGGTTTCGGATTTTCCTCAATATTTATGTGCAATGAATATTTTCAAGTGTAATTAGCACATAAATAATGTTATACAAGCTATAATCAATTAGATAATCAAAGAATAAGCCGAATAATCAAATATCACCGAACCCTTTTGAGTTACCTTAAGATGAGAGAACTTGAATCAAGTAATAAGTGAGCTCAAGAGATTTTCTTTGCAAAGAGAACACTTCAAATAGATGTAGATCATCAATCTCAATCTTCATGCATACATCCCCTTTAAATAGAGAATAGATCTAGGGCTTTTTAGATCAAACCTAAACCATAGCCTTCTTCCCGTTAGGAACAGTGACCCATCTATCAAATCAACCTCATATCACTTCTCAGAGCTTCAATCTGACCGTTCTGACATCCAATCTCCTCCAAAATCCTCCTGTTGAGGATTCGACGCTTAAGAGAATAGAGGTGACACCAGAGACGTGTTTTTCATCGAAGAACAGCAGCTAGGGCAAATGATCGAGAAACCTCTTATGTGCGTCTCTGATAAGTGAGATGACAAAGTAGCAAGCGTGCCTCTGGTAAGTGAGACGACACCGTAGCGAGCGCGGGTAGGACTTCTTCAGTAGGGTTGGGCCGTAACGAACTCGGGCTGTGTCACAGAACAATGGTCCAATAGCAAAAGGTCCAACAGATAATTATGGTCCAATATCAACAGGGTCTAACAATCAGAACATAGTCCAATAATGTAAGCACAGTCCAATAATATGAGCTTTATAAAGTTCACATTTTGGTGTAATATATATCTTAGCTTTGAACTAATATCAAGCTAGAATCAAGGCTTCTCATGTTCCTACAAGTGCATAAAGCCAAGTATCATATTTCTTAATAAAATGTTCAAATATATTTTTGGCATCATACACAAATATATTTCTAAAAAAAAAAACTTTAAAAATATGTTTTATGAAGGAATGTAGGAACCCGGTTACTTTATAATATCATTAATTGATATTATAATTTGTACACCTTTTACTTCCTATAATTTTCTTTCGCACATATGAAAAACATATTTCAAGAATTATATTTACCAAAATATTTTTAGTTACAACAAAACCCTATTTTCCAACGCAAAAATGGCATCTCTCACAATTTTTCAGCACCTAGGACACCACAACAAAATGGTGTTGTAGAAAGGAAAAATAGGACACTTCAAGAAATGGCTAGAACCATGATGTGTGAATATAATCTTCCTAAATATTTTTGGGGAGAAGCTATAAGTACGGCTTGTTATATCTTAAATAGGGCATTCTTAAGACTAGCTTTGAAAAAGACTCCTTTTGAGTTATTGTTTGGTAGAAAACTGAATATATCCTACTTTCATGTATTTGGAAGAAATGCTTTGTATTGAACCATGGAAAAGAGTCACTTGGAAAGCTTGACTCTAAGAGTGATGAGGCCATATTTCTCGGTTACTCTCAAACTAGCAAAGCATATAGAGTTTTCAATAAGAGAACTTTAGTTGTTGAAGAGTCTATTCATGTAAAATTTAAAGATGACTCTGATGTGAACTCTATTGAACAAGAAGTGAATGACAAGTATGTATCCATTGAAGGGGAGTTAGACTCAAGAGAATTCCCTTTTCCTAGAGTAAGAAATGAAGTAGATCAACAACATATCCTAGGAAATCCTGTGAATAGAGCAAGTACAAGGTTTAGATATCACAACACATGTGAACATCAAGCCTTCTTATCTTAAGTAGAGCCAAAGAAAGTAGATGAAGCTCTTGAAGATGAAAGCTGGTTTCTTGCTATGCAAGATGAACTAAATCAGTTTGAAAGAAGCAAAGTTTGGAAGTTGGTTCCAAGACCATAAAACCATTCAGTAATAGGGACAAAATGGGTATTCCAAAATAAATTAGATGAGAATGGAACAATTACCAGAAACAAAGCTAGATTAGTTGCACAAGGATATAGTCAAGAAGAAGGAATTGACTATGATGAAACATTTGCACCCATAGCTAGATTAGAAGCCATTCAAATGCTGCTTGCTTTTGCTTGCTACATGAACTTTACACTCTTTCAAATGGATGTAAAGAGTGCCTTCTTAAATGGTGTTGTAAAAGAAGAAGTTTATGTTGAGCAACCACCTAGATTTGAATATCCCACATGTCCAGATCATGTATTTAAGCTTTCCAAAGCTTTATATGGTTTGAAATAAGCCCCACGGGCTTAGTATGACAAGCTAAGTACCTTTATACTAAATACAAATTTTAGAAAAGGCAAGGCAGATAATACTTTTTTTGTTAAGACACAAGGAAAAGAAATTTTGATTGTCCAAATCTATGTTGATGATATTTTATTTGGCTCTAGAAATTCTGTTATGTGTGAACAATTTGCAGATTCTATGAAACATGAATTTGAAATGAGTATGATAGGTGAATTAAACTATTTTCTTAGGCTACAAATTAAACAAACATCTAAAGGAATATTCATAAGTCAAACTAAATATACAAAGGAGTTGCTTAGGAAATACAACATGCATGATTCTAAACTGATAAACACTCCCATGAGCACATCTACAGCTTTGTCACATGATGTTGGAGTTAGTGTTGATCCTAAAATGTATAGAGGCATGATTGGTTCCTTACTATATCTAGCTGCTTATCGGCCAAACATTATGTTCAGTGTTTGTTTGTGCGCACGATTTCAATCTAGTCCTAAGGAACAACATCTAAAAGCTGTTAAAAGGATCTTTTAGTACTTAAAAGATACAATTACATTAGGAATTTGGTACTCAAGAGACATTATGTTTGATTACATGCATTTAGTGATTCTGACTATGTTGGCTATAAAATAGATAGAAAAAATACAAGTGGTACATGTCAATTTCTAGGACACATGCTGGTTTCTTGGCACTCCAAGAAACAAAACACTGTTGCTCTTTCTTCCACTGAGGTAGAATACATAGCTGCAGCTAGTGTTGTGCTTAGATTCTATGGATGAAATAGTAATTAGAAGACTATGGCATCTTTTCTACTAAGATTCCATTGAAATGTGATAATACTTGTGCAATAAACTTAACTAAAAATCTGATACAGCACTCTAAAACCAAGCATATAGAAATAAGACATCACTTCATTCGAGATCATGTTGAAAAATCTAATATTTCCATTGAGTTTGTTCGGACTGACCAGCAACTTGATGATATTTTTACCAAACCATTGGATAATGATAAATTCTCTACTCTCCGAAGAGAGCTTGGTATGTGTCTAATTGATGACATTGCTTAAAATCTATAAGCATTTCTTTTGCTACACCTACTTGTATATTCTCTATTCAGTTCCTATCTTGAGGGGGAGCACTACATGCACATTTGGTATAAGGTTAGATCTCTGTTACTCATACTGGTACCTTCTGTGTCTCCATGTCACTCATACTTTTCATTTTTATCCATCTTCATCGATTGTCTTTTGTCATGATATTTTTTTTGTTGCTAATGTCAAAAAGGGGGAGAGAGTACATAGTAGATTTTTGACTTTTAGTGCAAAATGTGGGATAAACTCTCTTACACCTAAGACCCTAAGACAATTGTGTGTGAGATACTTTTGTGAAATATTATGTGAGCATGAACATACTTGCTATAATGAATATATGTGTAAACATGAATATGCTTACTATGGTTATGTATTCATACATTATTGAATATATGATTATGTGCTCATTATGCTTATCCAAGTAATAATATGTGCTAGTTGGTTGGATCAACTATGAAAATTTTGTCATCATAAAAAAGGGGGAGATTGTTCAAAATCATATGCTTATATGCTTTGTTGACAAAAAATTTATTATGTTGAATATATGAACTTCTGTGCATATATTAAACATTAAAGGAAGTAAAAGGTGTGCAAATTATACTATCAATTAATGATATTATAAAGTAGCCGGTTTCCTACATTCCACTAGCAAACATCAAATATGAAGTTAAAATGAATTATTTTATGTGTGCTATAATTAGTAAAATAATTCATATTATTGTTTATATTAAGAGAATTTGATACTTGGAAATGGTGTGCTTATAGGTACATTTAAAGGATAAAGGCATGCTACCTATTCAAGTTAAGAATGATAGAGTACATATCATTATTGGACCGACCATATATATATCATATATATATTTGACGGCCTGTGAAGCTGAAGCTCGTGAAGCTGAAGCCCGTGAAGCTAAAGCCCATGAAGTTGAAACCCGTGAAGCTGAAGCCCGTGAAGCTGAAGCCCGTGAAGCTAAAGCCCGTGAAGCTAAAGCCTGTGAAGCTGAAGTCGAGAGCCTATCACTTAAATGAAACGACAGCATCTCGTTCTGATAAGAGCTTAAGCTCTTACGTTGAACAGCCTGAAGCCCTAGCCGCACACCCGATTGAAGCCATCCTCCTCCTTTCTCTCTCTTTCTCTTTCGACTATTGACTCCAACGTGAAGAAGAATGAAGTGATGGAGTGTTAGAACAACTATCTGCTACAAAAATTGTCATCCCTGTAGCTGTGTGATGTCATGTCTATCAAATCTCAACAGAAGAAATTCAAACAGGTTTGAATCGAAACCCTAAAGTGTTCAAGGTTTGAAAATCTGCTATAAAAAGGAGCTTCGGATGAAAGTTTGTGCTTGCTGATCGATATATTGTTGATTTGATCAAAAAGAGATTGAAGCTTTGAATCAATTGTTCTCACTGCCATGTTTCTTCAATAGAGATTGAAGCTTTGAATCAATTGTTCTCACTACCATGTTTCTTCAATCCTTGAAGAAAGAGAAAATCTTCGGTGATATTTCCTAAATTCATTATCTTGTGAATATCAACTGATAGATTAATCTTTGTATGTGCTAGATTATCTGAAACATTATTTACACAAAAAGATCCTTGTAAATCTAAAACCCTAGATTTGTGAAAATTGGAGATTTCGTGATTAGAGCTTAAATTAATTCTTCATACATTTAATTAGCTCTCTGATAAGCTTAATTCCTCACCCATATTACATATTTGAGGATTAGCTTAATGTATTAAGGTTTTACAAACCTAACTTTGTAACCGAGAATTAAATTGACTCCTTTTTAAGGAGTTGTAAGGTGTAGGAGAGGAGTTCTCCTAGCTTGAAGTAAAGTAGACTTTAACTTGGTTTAAGTTGAAGGAGAAGAGGGTGGAAGTAGGTGAAAAGTGCCAAACTACCATGTAATTCTTTGAGCCTGATTATTATGTCCTTATTTCTATTTATATGCTCTGATACTACTATGATAATTAACAACATTTCATGATTAAATAAGAAAAAAAAAGGAATTTATTAGAACATAAATTCTAAATATCCAATTCAACCCCCCTTCTTGGATAGCTATAAAACCTAACAAAATGGTCCCCATGTGTGTTCCTTGCACTTGCTTCCTTTTCTTTTGTTTCTTTGCAAAAGACTTTTCTTTTTGTTCTTTTTTCTTGTATTTTGGGTTTGGTACCTAAATCAATAAAACTTGCATAAATATAAACACATGTAGACAAAATTTAATGAAAACTACATTAGAGTAAAACTTAGCAATTGCTTGCCCTGGAGCAAAAACACAAAACAACATATATTAATAACAAATCCTTTCATGATATTCTCCCATAGTTGCTCAACTTGATAATTTAAAGAAAAATATAACTTTCATCCAAACACATTAATTGGTTTATAAGATAAGATAAACTCTTAATTATGTCAACCATGTGTGTGTATGGATCTACATTTTTTCTCAATTATGTGCACTCCAAATAGATCCACATTAATATGCAACCTCTCAAAATCTTTAATCAAATCTCATAGGTTTTCTTTTCTTTCCTCTCTCTACTAATGTAAGCCAATCATCTAACCAAGAATCAACAGGACTTTTATAAGCTTGTAATGTAAGGTTGGGCAAAAGGTAAGATGAAAATCATTTAAGCTTGAATAACCTATGAACACATTACTTTTTTAAGATCTCATTAAATTTCTAGCCCCTCTCTACCTTTTTACTGCATGAAGATGATCTTTTCTCCACCACCTATTCTCATTCTTTCCTCTCCAAGCATGCTTTAACACTAACCAAAAGCTACAATCATGTACACAACAATAAAGCAAAATAAAATTATTTAAGTATAGCCACCTCAATCCTCTCCTACCAATGATATTCAATTGCAATGCTCAACCATATCTTTCAAAGAATTGTGTGACTTAAATCTAACAAAAGATGATGAGATTATTCCATCCTAAAGCAAATGCTTTCATTTTTTTTTTCATTTGCATTTGCGTTTACAAGAGTGACATACAATGCTACATATAATCATTTCAATCAACTTTTTCCTAAACTCATGAAGAAAGTAAAACCCGTCTCACTAACATAAAATGCTCTTTTATGGTTTTGGAAGTAGCCTCATCATGCTTGTGCTTAAGGGGAGGCTAAGGACGGTAAAGACCATATCTAAAGTTTATGAAGTCAAAGATCAGGTAGGTTTTATTCCCTTGAGAGAAATTTCTATGTTTTATGATGGCTAAGTAATTCTGTGGGTTTTTGGCCTTGTTGACACCATATTTTCCAACAATTAGTATCAAAGTCACCTTAGCCTTATCTAAAACATGAAATTTAAAGAAAAACAAGCTCAATGTTATAACCTTAGGATGAAAAGTTCAATTTTTCTTTTATGTGTTTGTGGGTATCAAAAGTACCCATTTAGACCAAACCCCACCACCTAGAGGCATTGAATCATGACATTAAGATTGTTGTTGGTCATGGCATCACTAAATCTACTAATGGCTACTGTTAAAGGCCAAATCAAAGATGGGCTAACCCAACCCAAATGAGTCAAAATCGGGTTTCTTCATTGATGACCACCCATATGGATTCAATGCTTAATCATTTGACCAATCGTGAGTCACTCATATGCCACACATTTTGGAGTTGAAATTAGGCTTAAAATTGGTCTTGCCAATAGTGAACCAGCCATTTCGATTGTAAATCAGCCGATATTTTGGTATGTGCTGGTTATGAAGTAGATTTGAACCCAGTTTACCAACAACAGCTCCTAAAGGCACATGGAGGCACTTCAAAGGTGCACGGGAGGTTTTCCTAGGCCTAAAATTTGATTCAAATTCTCATTGAGGGAATTTATAGGCCTCTAGATTATTTTTGAAACTCTTAGAGTATCCTAAAGTCACAATATTGATATTATTGAATATTTGTATTCATTTTTTAAGTTTGAATGTGCAATATATGGATTTTTTTATTGCATATTATTGTAAATGTTTAATCTTGATGGCCATGATGAATATGAATAATGTTCTACAAAAAAAAAAAAAAAGCCCATATATATTTGCATGTTTTACTTGTATGTTTTACTCATTAATTTTCAAATATATACTTGTATGAAGACCGATACTCATAACCAACTCCTGCCATCCGTCGTAGTTAACAATAGGCACAAACCCGAATACTTCTTTTTAAGCTTGGCTTACCTTTTCACACAAGCTAAACTTGCTAACTCGGTTGAGTCCTCGTTTGACACTCTGCTCAGTCCTCTCAATGTCCATGGTTATAATATTTGGAAAGCTTGATGCAATTCTGCTTTCAAAAATAGGAAGCTGAACATTACCCGTATAATAACACATCCTAAATTGACTTTTAAAAGATCCCGAAAGTGGGTTAGGTCAGGTCGTTGCAGACCTACTGTTACCGATATACAAGGGTAATTGAGGGGCCATCCCTTTGGGCAGTTCTGCCTTTTGGTTCAATGGTTCCCTCGGTTACATTTGGTATCGGAGCAGCTCCCGATTCGTGGTTCGAATCCCGGTGTTGGTTGATACACTTGGGAATTTCCTTGGGGGGCAGCCGGGGTGGCGTGAGGCCGGGCCCAGGGGGTTTCAGGTGGGGTCCCAGCCGGGAGGCTGGGTAGCGGAGCGTGGTGGTATGTTACCGATATACAAGGGTAATTGAGGGGCCATCCCTTTGGGCAGTTCTGCCTTTTGGTTCAATGGTTCCGAACTGCCCAAAGGGATGGCCCCTCAATTACCCTTGTATATCGGTAACACCTACACAGAAAGTTCAACTTCCCCAAATATTATTCCCCACAGTTAACACACGCAGTCGACCGATAATGGTAATTGCCGGACCAGTTAAAACTAACCAGGTACAACGCAGAGGAGGAAGTCATTTTAACTAGATGTCGTTCAGGATTTTGGTTGGAAACGACGTAGGCACACTTCATATTTGTGCATACAGGGGTAGCTTTTAGTTTGAGAACAATTCTTTGCATTGTCAACTCCTCCCAACTTAAAAAAAGTGGATGAATGTGTTTGATGATGGTGGAAAATTGTGAACACCAAAACAGATAGGAGCATCATGCTAAGCAAGTGAGAGCTTTATCTATGTTATTGGTTTTACCAGATTTTTTTTCTTCAAAATTTTTATTGGTCCTAACTCTTTGAACCTTGCATCTCTGGTTAGGATTGCTTTGAAAAGTCAACGAAGGTTTAGCTAAAGACCACGTTTTCCTGAAATTCAGTGGGCCACCAAACTCGTCTGGCTGGTTAAAACCCAACTAACAAAAACTTCACGCAAATTTATGACCTTCCAACACTCGTTCCAAGGGGCTCCGCCCCTGGGAAAAACCAATCCAGCTGAATCAACAACTCCCAAGGAGGGTATCTATTTACGGTGACGCAATCCACATTGCAAACAATGACAATACTTCAAGCGTATTAAATCAAAGGTGGGAAAGTCAACGTCTTCTCGTACTCAACTTAAACAATTGATAAGCCTTAGCTTAATTGGGAGTAGGTATTATTTGACATCTCTTAAGTCTTAAGTTTGACACCAAATGTTTGTATAGATATATGTAAAATATTATGACTTCAATATTCCCTTTTAATAGGAAAATTATCTGGAGTTTTTCTCTTCCCAACTAAATCTTTCCTATAACTACTTATTAAAGCAACCACTTGTTGAGTTGTAGGCCAAATAGGAGGTACTCATGGCTACTCAGCTTAATAATAAAGTGAAGATGAAGTTTCACCGGGTCAAGAATTTTGTTGTGTGTTGATGAATAAAATAAAATAAATTTTGCTCAATGGTAAGTTGGTGACAAGTCAATTAATCATCTTAGGTTCTCCCAATGTTTGCAAGGTTACTTCCACTTCATGAAAAAACCAATCTTTCATTATTATTCCTGCACAATTATTTAAGTATGTGTTCTGTAATTATTGTGCAAATAATTTTACACTTAGGTTTGGAAATAGTTTTTCATTTAATAAAAATTGCAGAATTACTTTCCATAGATTCATATTTAAAAGATACCTTACATAATAAAAATGTAAAAGATTCATGGTTTTAATTTTATTAAATAAATAAATACCAGATATATTAATTTTGACCAAAAAAATTCATTTTCTTTTTACTTATGTATAGTAAAATTTTACTTGTAGGAATAAAAACAAAAGTCCAATGGGTTAAACAACCACCTTAATTTAAAAAGAGTGATCATTGCCTGTCTACAACAAGGAAAAAGTAGTTTTTCTTCTTTTTATTGTCACCTCATTAATCTTTTGCCCATAATTTGCATCCAAAAGTATGTATTTATTTCAAAATTTCCCATAAGAAACGTTGATTTTTTTAAAAAAAATTATTTATTTTTCTTGAGAAACTTTTTTTTATAACAATTCCAAAACAAGTTCTTTTACGATTAAGATGATTCTTTTCAAAATTTAAAAAAAATAGTTTTTATTGACATTCAATATAATTTGATCCCCAATAGGATTCGTAAAAAAAAAAAAAATGTCACTAGAATAGTTTTATGTTTATCTTCTAGTACTTCATTCCTATTCACATGGAGGCTTTGAAAAAATATTGTTCAAGCAATGATTTTGGCTTAGGTGAATCTCTTAGCTCTGTAAGAAAAATTTTTGAATGCAAAAAGGTAAAAACAATTTTTTTAACTTTGAAATTTTGTATAATAGTAAAGTTTAAGTTCAAGAGTTGACTTTTTTGTGAAGAAAACTCAACAAAATACTTGTAACTCACATGAGAGAGTTTAAATTTTAAAGATGTTATGGCATAAATTTTATTTAATAATTCTTATTAAAATGAAGGATAAACGCTTTATTGTTGATTGACTTTTGTGGAGGAATTGATTCTTTTATTAGAGCAAGCGTCTAATCCTACTATTGCGTCATAAAAGCTGCAAGTTCATTTGAATTGCAGTCACTCATTTTTTACTTTATATTCTTGATGATAATGAGTTAAAATCTTTTGTGCTATGTTTTGCAAATCATTGATTCCATTTTTGAAACCTAAAAACCTTAAGTGTTCCTCTTGCAAGGTCAGTGACACTTTATTCTTGTGTTAAAGCTTTGCTTTTGCTGTCCATCAAACACCAATGTCTCAAGCAATTGCAATCCTCTCTAGAAGCACTCCTAGAAGAACTCCTCATGTCCTGCCACTAGCAAAAGGAACTAGATGCTAACATTGTGTCGTGATAGAGCCTAAGGAAGATTACAGTGTAATAGAATCATGAATGAAAAAGTGAAAGTACTAGAATGAGAGACACCTAAAATATTTCCATTGGTTCATTACAATGCCAATGGGGGAACATGTCATCTCAAACCTTAAAATTTAACAAGTCTAAGGTCTTTCATTCAAAATTTGGAACAAAGATATCTTTTCAAATCAACAATCCCTTTTTTATCCCTACTTGTATAATCATATTGTCAACATAGATAAAAACAACAAGAAGACCCTTACTTGTTTGCTCAAGGAAGAGAGAATAATCATGTTAGGAGTGATGGAAGCCAACTCGAAGAAAGTCGCCAGTCCATATAGAGATTTCTTAAGCTTTCAAACTAGTGATTGCCCCTTGCACCGAAGACCTTTAGGGAGACACATGTATATCTCACTATCTAGACCACCTTAGAGGAAAGTATTATGAATGTCCATTTGATGTAAGTCTCAATGATGAATAGAAACTAGTGCATTGAGAATGCATATAATAACAAGTTTCCTAATAAGGGTAAAGGTGTCTTCATAATTAACTCCTTAGCACTAGCTATAGCCTTGGGCTTTAAGGTGGGCCTTATAGCAATCAATACTACCATCTAGGTTGTATTTGATCTTATACACTTATTTGTTCTCAATAATACAAAGAAACCAATTCCTATGTATAATTTGATTCTAATGCCTTAATTTCCACTGTCATGGCATCATGCCATTTGGGATCAAAAATAGCCTTACGATAATTGGATGGCCCAACTATGGCTAACATAAAGCATATGAAATGGTGATGTTTAGTGGAAAGTCAATGATCTGAGAGAATATGGGGAATAGGATGTGTAGTAGATGAAGTAGCAAGGACATAGGAAAAGTCTATATGAGAGTAAATGTAATGTTATGTCCAAATAGGGGGTTTAGGAATTCTACTTAAGTGTCATGGAAGAGGCAATGACACTTCAATGGGAAGTGAGGAAGGAGGGATTTTGGATTGCAGAGTTAGGGCAATGTAAGTTAATGATGTGAGAGAACATGGGAAATAGGATATGCAATAGATGAGGTAGCAAGCACATGGGAAAAATCTACATGAGAGTAGATGTAATCTTATGTCCAAATAGGGGCTTTAGGAATTCTACTTAGGTGTCATGCAAGAGGCAATGACACTTTAGTGGGAAGTGAGGAAAGAGGGATTCAAATTATAGAGTTGAGGCAATGTAATAGATAATGGCAAATGAGTTAAAGTCTTGCGTACCAATGATGGATGCATAATATCAGACATAAGGGAAATGGTGCAATAGGGAATATAAACTCATGAAAAATAATATCCCAACTCACGAAAAGTTTTCCAATGGTGATGTCAAAAAGATGGTATCCTTTCTGAGTGTAAGGATATCCCATAAAAATAGAAGGAATGGAGCAATGCCCAAACTTGTACTTTTGGGTCAAGTTAGTGGTGTAGCATAAACATTCAAAACCTATAAATGGTTAAGTGGAAGGGGTGTGGCAAATAATTGCTCAAATAGCATCTTATCATGAAGGACATAAGTTGGCATACAATTGATCAAGTAAGTCTCTGTAAGAAGACATTCACTCAAAAATGGATAGGGCAATGTGACTTAAAATGCAATACCATTACAACATTAAACAAATGTAGATATTTTCTTTCTACTACCCCATTATGTTGGGGAGTATAGGGACAAGAACTCTCATGTATAACTCTTTAAGAGTCAAAGAATGAGATACAAAAGGAACTAAAAAAGTCTTGCCCATTGTTAGTGTAAACATGCTTAACTTTGACTCCAAATTGAGTTATAACCATGGTAAAGTAGAATCAAATATGGTCAAGGTTTTTAGTCTTATGTTTTATGAGAAATGTCCAAATAGCACAACTGTAATCATTTATAGTCGTAATACAATATTTAGCACTAGAATGGGAAAAGGCCTTGTAAGATCCCTAAATGTCTATGTGTATCAAGTCAAATGAGTTTGATGGACAAAGAGGTACTAGGGGGAGAAATAGAAAGTGCATGTTTTGCAAGTGGATAAATATGAAATGCTTTAGTTTCATTGAATGAAGAAGATAAAACATAAAAAACATAATGCATAGCATTAAAAGATGGGTGGCCCAAATGTTGATGCAAGACATTACATGCAGTAGAATAGGAAGAAGAATCACAAACAATGTTCATTTTCGCAAAAGTGAAGCTATCTACTACATAGTTTTTTAATGTAGAACAAAATGCATCATCAAAATTATTTGTAATATAGTAAAGACCATTCTTCACTCTACCAAGCCCCATCACTATCCTAGTCTATAAATCTTGAAAGTATCAAAAATTGGAGAATAGTGTGATGACACAATCATTATCATTAGTATATTTGGTAGTGGACAACAAATTAGTAGTAAAGGCAAGCACATAAAGGATATCATATAATTAGTATCAATTTTGTAGGACTACATAACCAAATCTAAGTGATAGGTATGCATATTCCATTAGGTAATCTAACAATCCTAAGTTCATGTGAGCATGACCGAAGAGATATGAGACAATTAAAATCACCTGTAATATGGTCACTAGCTCTTAAATCTGCAATCCAACGTGTATAATTATAGTGTTCAAGGAAAATACCTAGGACATAAGCAATGCTACATGTGCTTTGTGTCACATGAACAAAAGGCTGTTTTTTTTTTACTAAGGATGGAACATGTATAATTATAGTGTTTAAGGAAAATACCTATGACGTAAGCAATGCTACATGTGCTTCATGTCACATGAACAAAAGACTGCTTCTTTTTACTAAGGATGGACATAATAAGCTCTTGGTCCTTCTTGGTAAGGATTGATTCAATACTTAAAGCATCGTTAGCAATAGAATGGTGCACTACCTTATGTTGTCCATCTTTTTCTTTGCCTTTCTGTTGTGGTGGATGTTGAGGCTTACCATAAAGCTTATAACACTTAGCCTTGGTGTGACTAAGAACCCTACAATGACCACATCTTTGAGCACAAGATAGTTGTTATAACCATGCTTGCCACAGTGGGTGCAAGTGTTGCAACAAAATCCTAATCAATGAAACATATATGAGCTTTGATATGGCTCAATCTTGAATGCCAATATGCATGTAAGCTCCTAGAAAATAAATGGCAGGAGAAATAGTAAAGCAAGCTTGCCCATAAGTAAAGGAAGAGTTTGAACCAAAATGCAAGTCAGAATCAATAGCAAAGGCAAGACAATATGCTTGGCCAACACTAATAGTAAAGCGATAAGCATTTTCCTTATCTCGTATCATGACCATAGCTCGTAAGAGAATGGGTAGCTTGTGAGCTTTGATGTGACTTAAGCTTGAATGCCCAATATGCATGTAAGCTCTTAGAACATGAATGGAAGGAGAAGTAGTAGAGCAAGCTCATCCATGAGTAAAGGAAGAGTTTGAACCAAAATGCAAGTTGGAATCAATAGCAAAGGCAAGAGAATCTATTCAGCCATCACTGACAGTAAAGTGACAAGCATTTTCCTCATCCTGTATCATAACCATACTTGTGAAAGAGTGGGTAAGGGACGAGTATTTTGGATTTGAGAATGGACAATAGAAAAAGTCTCATCTAAGCCATTAAAAAAATTCACAACTTTAACCCAATTCCAAAAACTATCAAAAATCATTTTCCTTATTGAGCCATGGGTAGTAAAAAGAGATGTAGCAATCATACTAACATAAGCATCAAAGGTGTAAATGAAGGTTTTATAAATCTTTAGTGAAAGGGCAATGAGAAGCCATGATAATATGACTCCATTGTGGCATTTCTAGAATGGAAATAGAGAAGAGTTGGGTTTAGGGGGTTCTACAACAAGATCAACAATGTCAATCTTCTTTTTGCCAAGAAGAGCCATTTCCATGTCATAACTCCAAGAAGTGTAGTTTTGCACACCAAGGAGCTTCTCAAAAATGATGAGAACACTAATTTTCTTACTTGGGTGGAGATATATAAAAGGTGGCCAAGAGTAACAACGAGAGCTTTGACCATGGGTTTGGATGGATTACCTATGTTAAGTATAATGGCTAACCAAGAAGACAGGGGTGGGGGGTTGAATTGGTTATTTAAAAAATATGTCTATCAATCTATTTTTAAACACCCATAATAGAATCAACTTAAGCACAAAGAATGAATATGTGCAACAAGATGAAGCTATTATAAACAACAGCATAGACACAAATTTTCCATGTTGGTTCGCCCTTACACCTACTTTCATCCTTTTCTTCCTCCAACTCAACCAAATGAAGTCCACTTTACTCACTGATTAGGAGAAAGCATTCTCCTAACTCTTCCAATTCCTCCTCAAAGGAATTACACAAGTCATGGGTTACAATCAAGGGTTAACTCAACCTTGTTACAAGAGAAAATCCCTAAACGATGAATAGTTTCTGAGGGATTTTACTAATAAAAGAGCTTATCTAAGATATGAATACAAATCCAATCTCTAATCATGAAACCCCCAAATTTTAGCAAATTAGGGTTTTAGATTTACACCACAATTTATGTGCAAATAATAATCAAAGTTCAATTAGCATATAAATGAGTGTATAAACAAGTGTAAAGTGACAAGTATATGATTTACAAAGAGTATCACCAAAGCTTCTTCACATAATCACAATGTAAAGCTCCATCTTAATTTCTCAGTATGATTTCTCAATATTCTCATCAAGAGTCACTTTGAACCGTAGAATAAAACCTTTATATATGAGATTCGAAAGCAATAGGAGATGATTTGAGGTTTCTATCAAACTTATCATATCAAAGGCTTCTTCCTATTGAGAGAGTAAAGCAAGCAACCTCATTTAGGGTTTCAAATCAAACCCTTAATCATTTCAAACACCTTCTCTAACATAATCATCCATCTTTTTGCAAATCTTCCCATTGGAAGAGTGGGCATACGATTGCAAAGAGAGAGAGGAGTGTTGCTATCTCGAATAGGAGCTTAGGGCTTCTAAGTGATCGAGATGCTTAAGTCTATTTGACACTAAGCTAAATGGCATTGTTTCACATGGTAAGTGCTCTATTGGGCTAGTATGAGATAGGCTCAGCTTAGACTTATGTTTCATAGGCCTTAGTTTCTTGGATCAACCTTTAAATGTCACATGCCTAAGCTTTTTGAATCAACCTTTAAACATCACAAGCTTATGCTTCTTAGATCAGCCTTTGAACATCACAGGCTTGAGCTTAAGCTAGCATAAGCTCATCATAAAAGCACTTTTGCATAAGCTCCTTGCAATAATATAAAAACCAGTATCATATTTCTTTTTAATATAAGCACCATGAAATTCATGAATATCATGCTATTTTATGCTTAAGAAATATTCCTTTTCTAGAGCATGAATAAGATGTCAATATATCAAAATATAGGCACCCAGCTACTTTATAATATCATCAATTGATATTATAATTTGTACATCTTTTACTTCCTATGATTTTCTTTTGCACATTCATTCATAAAAATAAAAAAATTATACAATAAGCAACAAATTTTGTCACAACAAAACATTTCTTTTTCCAACAATCTCGTCTATTTTGATAATGACAAAATTTTCACAACTTAAGCATTCAATAGCACATGTCAACATAAGAAGTGAGCAAAGTATGATATATACTATGTGTCTCATGCCATTCAACATAGCTCAGAATTATCACAATCTCAAATGCAATTAAGCAATGTCAATACCTATCTTGAGTTAACACATATCAACATCAATAATCAGCAAACAACAATAGTAACACCATGATGAGAAAATAGATTTTCAATACATCTAGGGTGTTAAGAGTTATCCACTTTCTACACTAGCTAGTTAGAAATGGAATATACATGTGCTAATGCTCTCTCTCCCCCTTTTTGGGATAATCAAAAAGAGTATAATAAAACATTTAGAAAATATAATGTATGAATGTAGTAGCTAATTAGGATGTCAGTAAAAGAGTAAGATAGCTGACCTAGAAATGGAGATCAAGGTTCATGATGCTCCCAACTTAGAATAGGCATATGTATGGATATATAGAATATAGAGCAGAGAATATATAATACACATGCTAAGAGATGTTTTCAAACAAATACATGCCAAGCTCTCTTTGAAGAGCATAAAATTTTTCTTTATCCAAGGGTTTTGTAAAGATATCAACAGGTTATTGGTCAGTTCACACAAATTCAAAAGCAACATCACGTTTTTGTACATGGTCTTTAATGAAATTATGTCTTATCTTAATATGCTTAGTCTTAGAGTGTTGTATAGGATTTTTTGTCAAGTTTATAGCACTAGTATTGTCACATTTCAATGGAACATTAGTAAAGTAAACACTGTAATCTTCTAATTGTTGTTTCATCTATAAAATCTAAGCACACCAACTAGTAGTAACAATATATTCTACCTCAATGGAAGAAAAAGTTAATATATTTTGTTTCTTGGAATACCAAGAAAATCAGCATATTTTCGAGAAAGTGGCAAGCACCACTTGTACTCTTTCTATCTATCTTATAGCTAGCATAGTTAGAATCACTAAATGCATGCAAATCAAGAGTTGTATCTCTAGGATACCAAATTCCTAATGTGGTCATGTCTTTCAAATATTTGAATATTCTTTTAACAGTAATTAAATGTTGTTCCTTAGGGTCATATTGATATATCACATATAAACATATATTGAACATAATATCTAGTCTAGATGTAGTCAAATGTAAAAATGAATCAATCATTCCTGTATAAAGTTTTAAGTCAACACTAGTTCTATTCTCATCATGTGATAAAGAAGTGGATGTACTCATGGGAGTCTTTATAGATTTGGAATCATGCATCTTGTATTTCCTAATTAATTCATTAGCATATTTAGTTTGACTTATAAAAATCCCTTTGCCAGTTTGCTTGATTTGCAGACCTAGGAAATAAGCTAATTCTCCCATCATACTCATCTCAAATTCATGTTGCATGGATTTTGCAAAGTCTTTATACAAAGCAGGATTAGTAAAACCAAACACAACATCATCAACATAGATTTGAACAATTAAAATATCTTTTCCTTTGGTTTTAACAAGTAGTGTGTTGTATACTTTTCCTTTTCTAAAATCTACACTAAGTAGAAAAGCACTTAGGTTGTCATACCAAGCCTATGAGGCTTGTTTGAGTCCATATAAAGCTTTTGAAAGCTTAAAGACATGATCAAGGTACATTGGATCTTGAAATCCAAGTGGTTGTTCTTCATACACTTCTTCTTTAACAAACCATTTAAAAAGGCACTCTTTACATCCATTTAATAAAAAGTAAAATTCACACAGCAAGCAAAGGCCAATAACATTCGAATTGCTTCTAATCTAGCTACCAGTGCAAAGGTCTCATCATATTCTATTCGTTCTTCTTGACTATACCTTTGTGCAACTAGTCTAGCCTTATTTCTAGTGATAATTCCATTTTAATTTAGCTTATATCTAAACACCCATTTAGTACCAATCACCAGATGGTCTTTTGGTCTAGGAATCAAGTTCTAGACTTTACTTTTCTCAAAGCGATTTAATTATTCCTGCATAGCAAGAGATTAGTTTTCCTACTTGAGACAAGGAAGCTTGGTGTTTATAAGTATTGTGATACCGTGTTCGGGTACTCACTCTATGAGTGAGATTGCCTAAAATATGTTGTTGATCTACCTCCCTTCTAACTCTAGGAAATGAAAAATCTCTTGACTCCCCCTCAACTCCAACTCCATCCTTCTCATCATTTCCTTGTTCATTAGAACTCAGATTAACTTCATTTTCTATGCAACCATCTTCAAACTTAACATGGATGGATTCCTCCACCATTAGAGTTCTCTTATTGAAAACTCTATATGCTTTGCTGGTATGAGAGTAACTGAGAAATACAGCCTCATCACTGTTATAGTCTAACTTACCAAGTGACTCTTTACCATGGTTCAAGACAAAGCCTTTGCCACTGAAGACATGAAAATAATATATGTTAGGTTTCCTACCATAGAATAATTCAAAAGGAGTCTTTTTCAAGATCAGTCTAAAAAATGCATGGTTTAGATGTAACAAGTTGTGCTTTTAGCTTTTCCCCAAAAGTGTTTAGGAAGATTGTATTCACACATCAGAGTTTTAGCCATTTCTTGAAGTGCATTATTTTTTCACTCCATAACATCATTTTGTTGTGGTGTCCTAGGTGTTGAAAACTTATGAGAAATATCATTCTTGGAGCAAATTTTCTCAAAAAGGTGATTTTCAAACTCACCACCATGATCAATCCTAATTTTTATGATAGAAAGACTCTTTTTAGTTTGAATCATTTTAGACAAATAACAATTTTTTTCAAATGCCTCATCTTTCCTAGCAAGTAGATATACCCATGTATATCTTGTATAATCATCTACTATGATTAAAGCATAATAGTTACCATTTAAGGTGGCTATTCTTAAAGGACCAAATAGATCTATATGAAGCAATTCTAATGGTCTTGTAGTGGCTAGTAAGAGCTTCAATTTGAGGCTACTTTGATTATGTTTGCCCTTTACACATGCTTCACACAACTTATTTCTATCAAAAGTAATAGTAGGAAGGCCTTTAACCAAGTTATTTATAGATAATTTTTCTATCAAGCCTAGACTAGCATGTCCAAGGTTCCTATGCCATAACCAAGCATCAATATTTTTATTCACAATTAAACATGTTTATGTAGCAGTCAAATCACTAAGATTCAACACATAAATATTATCTTCCCCTTTTCCAAAAATTCTTATATCATGCTCCATATGTTAAACAAGACAAAGCTCTTTTCCAAATTTTATTTTGAGGTCTTCATCACAAAGTTGGCTTAAACTCAACAAGTTGAATTTCAATTCATCCACATATAATACTTCTGAAATGAGTAGGGTTTTTAGGTTACCTATAGTTCCCACACCTTTGGTTTTTCCTTTGGAGTTATCTCTACAAGAAACCATACCTCCAATTTTCAGGTTAAGTGTTGAGAATAACTCCATCATCCCAGTCATATGATGGGAACACCTACTATCTAGAATCCACAAATTCTTGTAGTCCATTTTGTTCACTTTTGCACTCAAAGCCTACAAAGATGAAGACACTTGTTAAAGTTCTTGGTACCCTTTTTTCTTTGGGTCCATGGGAGTTAGTTGTACAAGTACTAGTAGAAGTTTTTGGTAACCATACTTTTCTTATCTTATATGGCCTTCTATGCCAAATAGGACATATATAAAAACAGTGACCGACATATTTGCAATATGAACATTTTCCATGTAATGGAGTTGTGCAGTTTTTCTTTTCAAAGAATTTAGTGAAGGATTTTGAATTTTCATTTGATTTGTAACCTATACCAGCTTTATCATACATGCCTCTTTGTGATTGTAGCATTTTTTCTAACATGGCACTACCTTTTGTGAATTTCTTTAACAACAAAGTGGTGTTATCTAGTTTTAGGTGTATTTCTTATTTCTCCTTTTCTAATTCACATATTTTCATATTTAGACTTCCTATATCAGATTTAATGCAAATAGTTTCAGCACTATCACTCTTATTCTCTAAGTCAAAACATGTATTGACCATAGAACATGCGTTAGATTTCAAGCAAGCATCTTTAAGTACATCATGATTTCTAAGTAAAGGAGATGTAGAATTTAAAACACTTTTATCATGCACGATTTCAGCTTTTACAGATTTTTATTTTTCTTTTAATTTTCTATGTTTACTTTTCATCTTGTTTGCATACTCAACCAAATCAAAGAATGTATCTTTTATACCACAGCTTACATCCTTTAAGAGTTTAATATCACATACCTCAAGTTTTTCATCTTCAATGGCCGTTGTTGTAGTAAGACATAGATGTGTGACCTTTTCTTGTTCCTCCTCTTCCGATGACGAGCTCTCATCATCCCAGGTAGCAATCATGGCTTTCTTTTTATTATTTTTCTTTTTAAGCATAGGGTATTCAACCTTAATATGTCTAGGTTTTCTACATTCAAACCATAGATTATCCCTAAGGTCATGTGTTTCTCTCTTCCTAGATTGTCCTACATTTTTATCAAAGCCTTTCCTAAGAAATTTTCTAAATCTCCTAGCTATCATCGCAATCTCATCATTTACGAACTCTAGTTCATCAGTTTTGTTCTACATCTACTTTTAAGGCAATTGTTTTTCTATTTTCTTTTTCTTTTATTCTTCTCATTAGTTGCATTTCATGAGTCTTTAATGATCCTAGCAAATCATCCAAGGTCAGCTTATCTAGGTCATGTGCTTCCCCTATTACCATCTTTTTAGGGTCCCAACTTTCACGTAAAGAAACTAACATTTTTCTAACCATTTCTTCATTTGTGTGTCTTTCCTAGCAATTTAAGTTCAAAAAATATCTCAATAAATCTATCAAATATTTCACTAATAGTTATGGAATCATTTATAGCAAACAACTCATAGTCATGTGTAAGTATAGTAGCTTTAGAAGAGTTAACTTTCTTAGTACCTTTATAAATGACCTTTAACTTATCCCATATCTCTTTGCCGGTGAGACAAAAGGATACTTTATTAAACTCATGAGCTCTTAGAGCATTATATATCATGTTCATAGCCTTAGCATTTAATCCCATGATTTTAGCTTCATTTTTACTCCTCTTATTAGTCTCGGGTAATGTAGTACCCTTTCTACTAGCCTGCCAAGCTTTCGGATCTTGACCAGTGATAAATACTTGCATTAGTTGTTTCCAATGTCTATAGTTTATGCCATCAAAGAATGATGGTTTATTAAACCCAATAACAACTACACCTTTTTCTATAGCCTTATAAGGATCTACTCTAGGATGTTAAGTCTTTTAATCAGAGAACTCAGCTCTTGATGCCAATTGTTAAGTATAATGGCTAACTAAGAAAGGGGTTGAATTGGTTATCTAAAAATATGTCTATCAATCTATTTTTAAACACTCATAATAGAATCAAATTAAGCACAAAGAATGAATCTATACAACAAGATGAAGCCATGACAAACATCAAGCATAGACATAAACTTTCCACAGTGGTTTCACCCTTACACCTACTTCCACCCTTTTCTTCCTCCAACTCAACTAGTTGAAGTCCACTTTACTCATTGATTAGGAGAAAATTTTCTCCTAACCCTTGCAATTCCTCCTCAAAGGAATTACACAAGTCATAAGTTACATGTTATAAAAGTAAATCCTTAAATGTTGAATAGTTTATAAAGGATTTAACTAGTCACAAAGCTTATCTAAGATATGAATACAATTCCAAACTCTAATTGCAAAACCTCCAAATTTTAGCAAATTAGGGTTTCAAATTTACACCACAATTTATGTGCAAATAATAATCAAAGTTTAATTACCACATAAATGAGTGTATAAACAAGTGTAAAGTCACAAGTATATGATTTACAAAAAGTATCACTGAAGCTTCTTCATAGAATCACAATTTAGAGGTCAATCTTAATTTCTTAATATTCTTATCAATAGTCACTTTAAACCATAGAATTGAACCTTTATATATGAGATTCAAAAGCAATAAAAGCTCATTTGAGGTTTCTGTCAAACCTAACATATTAGAGGCTTCTTCCTGTTGAGAGAGTAAAGTAAGTACCTCATTTAAGGTTTCAAATCAAACACTTAATCATTTTGAACACCTTCTCTGACAGAATCATCCATCTTTCTACAAATCTTCCCATTAGAGGAGTGGATGTGTGACTACAAAGAGAGAGATGGGTGTCGCTGTCTTGAATAAAAAGCTTAAGGCTTTTAAATGATCAAGATGCTTAAGTGTATTTGACATTAAGATAAACGGCATTGTTTCACCAAACACGGTAAGTGCTTTGTCGGGCTAGTATGAGACGAGCTCAAGTTAGACTTATGTTCCACGGGCTTAAGCTTCTTAAATTAGTCTTTAAACATCATGGGCCTAAGCTTAAGCTAGCATAAGCTCATCATAAAATCATTTTTTGCATAAGCTCCCTACAATAATATAAGAACCAACATAATATTTATTTTTAATATAAGCACCATGCAATTCATGAATATCATGCTATTTTATGCTTAAGAATTATTCCTTTTACAATAAGCAACAATTTTTGTCATAGAAAAACATTTCTTTTTCCAACAACCTACATACCTACAGGAGCACCAACGTCGATGAGATTGGGGATGGCTTTAGTGAGTCCATTGTAAAGTGTTGTGAGGCACTGATCAACCTAATGAATCATATAGATCTACTATAAAGGGGTGCAAATTGGCTATAAAAACGTTGAAGAAGACTCAAATGGCCAAATTTGGTGTTAGGAATGGAAGCAAGGTTGATGCAAATGTTTGGATCTATCACTAGAAATGAATATAAAGCTATTGGAAATGAAGATGGGGCCACTAGAAATGGGGACAAATCACTAGAAAGATGTTGGGTCATGGTTTGACTATCCCTGTCTTGGGTTTTGGCTGCACTGTTGAGTTTTGATTGAAAACTAGGTTAGGCAAACACATGGGTCATGCGAAAGCTAACCTAGTGTTCTTGCCTACTTGGTGTTTGATAAAATGCCCAAATGACAAGGCAATGGAAAAAGAACCAAAAAAAAGTTACAAAATAGGTGCAGAAGCCTAGATGGAGACAAAATTTATGCCTACTCATGATACCATGATAAGAAATGGATTTGAAGCATAAACCAGTGGAACTTTTATATAGATGTAGGTGAGAATGATACAAATCATCCTAAACAATACAATGAGTTACAAGAAGCTTATAAAAGAATCATGAACAAAAAAGGGAAAGTAAAGCTATGATGTAATTGCTTTAATGGATCTATACAATGTTGGGTTTATACCCAGGAGTCCAACAACAATATTTCAACAATTACAAACTACAATGACTTACTCATAAGGGACAACCCACAACGTGATGGTATAAAGAAGATTTTGACGATGACAAGAAATGTGTAAGATGTTTGGAACTTGTTATAATGACACTTGATTTTTGCATAGTATTTATGCCAAGAGGAAGATGAATACTTGGAAACAAATAATACCTTAGCTTAAGATATTATGATTTAACATATATTCAAACACCTAAATAACATTGTACTGTGAAAAACATACAACTAGCTAGGGAATTGTTAAAAGTTTGGTTTAATAAACCATAACTGGCCTCAAATTAGCCATCTCATGTTCTAAGCAAGGATTGGAATTAGAGAGTAATCTAGTGATTCATTAAGGGGACATACAATACTAGTTCTATAGAGGGAAACATGACCTCAATGGATAGTTTGATTAGAGAGAAATTGTGACTTCACGAAGAGCTTTTTTAACATTTAGATTTAAGTTTTTTCATTGCAAAGCTAACCCTTATCAGACCTTAATAGATGGGTTTTCCCCTAGTTCCCAAAACAAAAGAATAGGTTGGACTTTACTATAAAACGACTAACTAACACAATACACTTGGGCCTACTAGACCACTACAACCAAGCCATTGCTTAACTTGGGCCTGTGATCCTTAAGTCCGTAACATCTCCCTCCTAAAAAGAACTTGTCCTAGATAAGTTCCATGTTAGGAACTGTTGGAATATATTTTAATGATATTAGAATATATAAACATTTTGATGATGAAGAAAAATTGATATTATAATATGATAATATTATAACATTTTGTTGGAATATATTGATAATTAAATAGAATTATAATATGAGAATATTATAATTAATATTTGATTATTTATGGGTTTTATAAGAAAATTAATGCTGAAATTGGGTTAGAATGAGCCCAGTCCAAAGTCTGACCCAGTCCAGAAAAGTCTAACCCAGTCCAGAGACCTGTGACCCAGTCTAGAGAGGTGTGACCCAGTCCAGAGAATGTGACCTAGGCCCAGAACGCGACCCAGTGCGCGACCCAGTCCATAATGCACGACCCGTGACCAACTTAAGTGTCGCGACCCAAAATTCCACCTGCGATGACACTGTGGCTTTGCCAGTAGATTTGACCGCCCATTTCACCTCCGATCAAGGCTCAAGATAGCTCATTGGAAAGCTAATGAAGAGGAGAAGATTTCTGTGAAGAAAAATCAAAGACCCACTGCTCAGAGAGGATCAATTTGAAGAAATGGTGAAGCTCGTCGAGTTCTTGCCCTAACTACTCAAAAGTGAAATTGGAAGCAAATTAGAGGGTTTCTGAAGACGATTTCAAAGGGCTTTTGTAAGGAAAAGGATGCTCTATCAATCTGTGAAGGACCCACAAAGAATTGATTCAAGATTGGAGAGAATTGAAGAAGATTTGAATAAGACCTGAAACTTGCTCCACATAACCCGAATTATAGAATTTTAAGTTGAGACCAAAATTGCACCGTTTTGGACGGGGTTTTGAAATAAACGAAGGCAGAACCTCTTCCCCGACATTTTTTCTCTCTTAAGCTCGAAAATGGACAAAGAAGAGGGAAATAAGGAGCTCCAACGGGAAGAAGATTTGATGGTGCTCAGAAGTGTCAGAACGACTCTTTGAAGTGAGAGGTTAGTTGCTTTGAAAGTATTTAAGCAAGTTTGTCTTCACCATTGCAAGGGGTCCGAAAATCATAAGCAAAGAAAGGAATCTATGAAGCATCTCATACTACTCATTCGAGCTCATCCAAACCTATGATTTTGATCTTCATTGGGTGACTAATTTCTAAGCTCATTACTTGCTTACTAGAGAATCAATTAGTGCTTCATTATACTCTATTATTGAAGTTGATTTTCTGCAAGTAGACTCTGCTAGGGTTTGAACGAATTTAGGGCTTTTGTCTATTTACTCTGTATTGAGTCTCTAGCAGTTGTTTGAAGCTTCTGAACTTGTATTGCATATCTTACAGAAGCTTAGTTCGAAATTTGTAATAAGCTTGATAAACCTTGACTTGTTGATGTGTGTTGAGACACACATTATAATTGTGATCCTTGGTGTAAGGATTGTTTGACTCCTTGAGGAGGAGTTGGAAAGTGTAGGAGAAATTTTCTCCTAGCTTTGTAGTAAAGTGGACTTTAACCGGTTGTGTTGAAGGAGAAAAGGGTGGAAGTAGGTGAAAAGGGGCCGAACCACCATGTAAACTTGTGTCTTGTCTCTCTTATGTTTAATTATCTTTGAATGCTTTATTTGATTGCAAAAAGTGATTGAACATAAATTATAAGTGAATTTTAAAAGAGAAACCTAATTCACCCCCCCTCTTAGGTTGCTATAGGATCCAACAAGTGGTATCAGAGCCAAGTTATATCTAATCTGACCACCGTTAGTTAGATATCAGTGAACTTTACATAGCAACTAGAATGGCTGCCATATTGACCTTCAATAAACCACCCATATTTGATGGCACAAACTATAACCATTGGAAAAATATAATGAAAATGTTTATAATGGGACAGGATGTAGAATCCTGGAAAATCATAAACAAAACAATAGAAATACCTAAAGAATCACCTTTGCTTTGGTCAAATGATGTTTCTAAAGAAATGGAGAAAAATGGTAAAGCTATCACTTTGTTGTATTATTCTTTAACTGCATCTGAATATAACAAAATCTCTACTTGTCAAACAACAAAAGAACTTTGGGATAAATTAGAGGTCTTGCATGAAGGAACCGAAAAAGTTAAAGACTCTAAAATTGACATGTTGTTCCATAACTATGAATTGTTTGTGATGAAACCAGGTGAAAGCATCCCTGAAATGTATAATAGATTTAATGATATTGTTACTAAACTTACATTGCTAGGAGAGACTTATCCAAACAAGAAATTAGTCAAAAAGATTTTAGCATGTTTAGATAGAACTTGGGAAGCTAAAAGAACTGCCATTGAAGAAGGAAATAATTTGAATACAATAAAGCTAGATGAATTGATAGGATCTCTATTAACATATGAGCTTCAAATCAATAGAAGAATCAATGATATAGAAGAGTCAAAGAAAGTAGATAAAAATATTGCTTTTAAGACTGCTATAAATGATAATGATAATTCTGATGAGGATGAGGATGTTGCATTACTTGCTCGAAAAATAAGGAAGTTCTACAGAGCAAAAGGTAAGAATGCAACTAGGGCTACTGATGATCTTTGCTTTGAGTGCAAGAAACCAGGTCATATAAAAGCAAACTGCCCAACCTTGAAGGCAAAGAATGATAGAAAGTCTAAGAAGAAAGCAATGGTGGCTACTTGGGATGATGACTCATCTTCGGATGAAGAAGTAATGGAGACAACAAATGTATGCTTCATGGGGATAGAAAAGAATGCTGAAAAGAATGAATCAATGCCTATTTGGGATGAAGACAGCTCATCTTCTGATGAAGAAGAAGATGAAAGGAACTTTCAATGTTTCATGGCAATGGAGAGTTATGATAACTATGAGGTAAGTACATCTAACAAGTGTCAAGATTGTGTTTTATTTAATGAGCTGAATGATACATTCAATGAAGTGGTTGATAGATTGCATGAGTTAGAATCTGAAAATAAATTACTAAAAGAAAATCTATTCAGCATGCAATCTGAAAAGAATGAGCTTGAATGCCAATTAAAGAAATCAAGTTTGAATGTAGAACAACATGAGAAAATGAAGAACCAATATGAGCTAGCTGTAAATGAAAATTCAAGCATGAAACTTGATATTAAAAAGCTAAAAGAAACAATTTTATCTCATGAAAACAAATCTGAAATGAATGATAATATGTATATGTGTTCTGATTTGAATGAAAAGCATGAGCATATGAAGAATGAAATTGATTCTTTAACTATAAAGCTGTCAAATATTGAATGCTTAAAGAAAGAGCTTGAAAACAAACTAAATAGCTCAACATGCTTGCTGAACAAGTTTGCTAATGGTAGTGCCATGCTTGAAAAGATCTTACAATCACAACAAGGCATGTATGACAAGGCTGGTATAGGCTATAGATCAAATGTAGATGCAAAACCTTTTACTAGATTCTTTGAAAAGAAAAACTGCATGACTACCTTGTATGACAAATGCACATATTGTAAATATGTTGGTCATTCAATTGATAAATGTCCATTAAAAACTGGTAGAAGCTTTAAGATTAAAAGAAAATAGGTGCCAAAAGACACAATGATCTCTAACACTCATGGACCCAAGGAAAAAAGGGTACCATACATACAAGCTCCTTTATTTGTTTTTGCAGGACATGAACATAAAGACAACAACCATTGTGGGAGCATTGTGATGAGTAAAGATCCACAGCACATAACCAAAACAATATAAGTCTGCATTCATATTGTGGTAAAACATAAGGTAGTAAGTGTGGTAAGAAATAATAATCATAAACTTGCATATGATCATATTTATGCTTGCTAAATATCATGCATACTTGCTGGAAATTGTTGAATTACGTGATGAAAAATGTTTTCTTCTTATGTCAAGTAATTCTATATAGGTCATTGTGTGAATGAATGTGTATGATGAAGAATGTGATGAAATTGATGAACATCTATCAAAATTATCATCATCCTAGTATGGTAACATGATAAGGGGAGCATTGATTAAAATATATGTTTCATGTTATAAGCTAGTCATTATTACAAAGACTTACAAGTTAGTCTTTATAAGATTGAATTGTGCATGATAGAAAAATGAGATTAATGCAAATGACATGAGTAGTATCTCATTTCTTGAAAGCTTAAATGATTGCATAATTTAAGAGGGTGTTTTGCAAATCTTTATGAGGTTTACTTATGCTGCAATGATTATAAAATTGTGCCAATAAGAATGTTAAGTATGACTCATGTATCTCATGGTTGTGTATGATCTTAATGATTTTACTCATAAATTTGACACAACATGCCAAAAATGTGCTTTGTTGATTTGTAATGTACAAACATGGAATATTTACAGAATTATCATTTAATGTGGTACATTTTTTAAAGAAATTATTATGTTGCTTTATATATATTCTGCATTCAAGTTACAATGAAATTGATGGAAAGCAAAGAAGCAAAGGCTCATTGAATGTTTCATGTATTTGATATGTCTTTCTCTCTTACTTCTACACTTATAATACCTTTAAAAGAGAAAGAGGGATCTCTACATCTTGAAAAGGATTTTAAGATGTTTTTGACATTATGCTTAATGTTGAAATGTATGTGCTGCTGCAAATAGAAGGAATACAAAAAACATACAACATGATTATATAAGCATGTACTTTGCTGAATGATGGGATATATATGAATATATTGTTGGATGAGATATTGGGATGAAGGTTGAATATACTTGAGTTGTGTTTGCTGTTGCAAATGATGAAAATGCAAAAACCTCCATGTGGCAAAATATATATGCAAAGTTTCATCTTGCTAATGATTAAAGAATGAACATGAAAACATTCAACATGATGTATATATGTTGAAATTGTGTTGCTGCACTCATTGTGACTATATGGGGATAAGTTATAGCACTTGAATCTTATGGTTGACCCATCTAAGTGCAGTAAAAGAAATGAAGTTCTCTACCCTAAAAATGTGTTTCAAATCTTCTTGAATCTATCTTGTATGATGGTTGTTGATTGATTGAATACATATGAAAACATGATTGGATAATAATATGAGAATGTGATTGCTTGAATACACCTTTACAATATTATTTTTGTTTGTTTAAATGTACTAGCACATTGTGTATTTGCATGAAACATTTGATGTCGGTTGGCATAATTTAAGGAGGACCTTTAAGCATTTCATCTTTGAGGGGTCTTTGTTAGGCATAATGTGGTCATGCTTAAGCCAACATGTGATACCAACTTACTATTGAATATGTTAGTTTCATTTTTTTAAGAAACAAATTGTTTCTACTTCTATTATTGAAACCGAATATACTGGCAACAGTAGTTGTTGTGCATTAGTTCTTTGATGAAAAATCAACTTGCTGATTTTGATTCATTTCAAAGTTCTATATTCTTAAAGTGTGATAATACAAATATTATTAAAGTACAAAATTTGCATCAATACATGAATGTATTGGCATACATGTGCTCTTCATCAATATTATGATTGAAGTAGCCTTCATTGTCAATCAACATTCCCTTTCTTGTAACAAGAAGGGGCCCTTCCTACTTTGAGGGGGAGTTTACTTGATATTCGGCTGCATAACTCCAAACTCCGCTGTAAAACTCCAAACTCTGCTACAAACTCCACTCTACAAAAATGGTAGGCGCTACTACTCAGAGAGAGCTCTTGATTCATCAAATCTAGTATGATCTTTCCAATTTTTGGTTGCCTAAGCATACAACACATGCTCTGTAAGATCTATCTCTACTCTATTATGTTGTTAGAATTTACATTATGGACATGGTGCTGCTGTGAACTTTGACTCCTATCACTATGATAGTGTTGTGAACTCTTAATTATGATCATATGGTGCTGATTTTATGATAATGGTTGCTGCTGTGTCTTCCTCATATTCATCATATATCTTGCTGTAAATTTTTGCATAATGTTGAGAATGTGAAAGGGAACATGGTATGTATTGAGCACGTATGCTTTCATTATATTTCTATGGGGAAGATATTATCATGCAAAAAATTTATCTCACCATAACCCTTTGTTATGTGGCTGGTTGGCTTACTTTGCAAGGAAGCTATCCTTGAGGGGGAGCTATAAGCTCTTGGAGATAACCACATACCATAATTCCTATGATTTTGGTGTAGATAAATGTTTGCTTATTTTGGTTATAGTCCATGGTTTAATGCTTTTGGTGTTGATAAAACAAAAAGGGGGAGAAATATATGTTATGATGCTACATTGATCATATATATTTGATATACTTTGAACTTGTTATAAGGGGAGAATTTGTTACAACATGTGAAATATTAGTCATATGCACCTTGGGAGAAACATATATTGATTATATTGGTCATATGCACTTTGAACTTGTTATAAAGGAAGAAATATATAACTTGTTCTAGGGAATATATTTCTTATGGATTATATTGATGTGTGTTGAATTTGGATTAATTTATGCATCAATATATATGCTTAAAGTTGTCCAACAAATGATCATATTTATTTTGGAAACTTGAAAAGTGAAGAGTTGTTGCTCTACTTTGGAAACTCATATTGTATCAAAATGTTTTATTTTATCATCATCAAAAAGGGGGAGAATGTTGGAATATATTTTAATGATATTAGAATATATAAACATTTTGATGATGAAGAAAAATTGATATTATAATATGATAATATTATAAAATTTTGTTAGAATATATTGATAATTAAATAGAATTCTAATATGAGAATATTATAATTAATATTTGATTATTTATGGGTTTTATAAGAAAATTAATGCTGAAATTATATGCAGGAAATTGGGTTAGAATGAGCCCAGTCCAGAAAAGTCTGACTCAGTCCAAAGAAGTGTGACCCAGTCTAGAGAGGTGTGACCCAGTCCAGAGAGTGTGACCCAAGCCCAGAACGCGACCCAGTGCGCGACCCAGTCCATAATGCGCGACCCGCGACCAACTTAAGCGCCGCGACCCAAAATTCGACCTACGATGACGCTGTGACTTCGCCGGTAGATTTGACCGCCCATTTCACCTCCGATCAAGGTTCAAGATAGCTTGTTGGAAAGCTAATGAAGAGGAGAAGATTTTTGTGAAGAAAAATCAAAGACCCACTGCTTAGAGAGGATCAATTTGAAGAAATGGTGAAGCTCGTCGAGTTCTTACCCTAACTACTCAAAAGTGAAATTGGAAGTAGATTATAGGGTTTCTGAAGACGATTTCAAAGGGCTTTTGTAAGGAAAATGATGCTCTATCAATTTGTGAAGGACCCACAAAGAACTGATTCAAGATTGGAGAGAATTGAAGAAGATTTGAGTAAGACCCGAAACTTGCTCCACATAACCCGAATTATAGAATTTTAAGTTGAGACCAAAACTGCACCATTTTGGACAGGGTTTTGAAATAAATGAAGGCAAAACCTCTTCCCCGACATTTTTTCTCTCTTAAGCTCGAAAATGGACAGAGAAGAGGGAAATAAGGAGCTCCAACGGGAATAAGATTTGATGGTGCTCAGAAGTGTCAGAACGACTCTTTGAAGTGAGAGGTTAGTTGCTTTGAAGGTATTTAAGCAAGTTTGTCTTCACCATTGCAAGGGGTCCGAAAATCATAAGCAAAGAAAGGAATCTGTGAAGCATCTCATACTACTCATTCGAGCTCATCCAAACCTACGATTTTGATCTTCATTGGGTGACTAATTTCTAAGCTCATTACTTGCTTACTAGAGAATCAATTAGTGCTTCATTATACTCTATTATTGAAGTTGATTTTCTGCAAGTAGACTCTGCTAGGGTTTGAACGAATTTTGGGCTTTTGTCTATTTACTATGTATTAAGCCTCTAGCAATTGTTTGAAGCTTCTGAACTTGTATTGCATATCTTACAGAAGCTTAGTTCAAAATTTGTAATAAGCTTGATAAACCTTGACTTGTTGATGTGTGTTGAGACACACATTGTAATTGTGATCCTTGGTGTAAGGATTGTTTGACTCCTTGAGGAGAAGTTGGAAAATGTAGGAGAAAGTTTATCCTAGCTTTGTAGTAAAGTGGACTTCAACCGGTTATGTTGAAGGAGAAGAGGGTGGAAGTAGGTGAAAAGGGGCCGAACCACTATGTAAACTTGTGTCTTGTCTCTCTTGTGTTTAATTATCTTTAAATGCTTTATTTGATTGCAAAAAGTGATTGAACATAAATTATAAGTGAATTTTAAAAGAGAAACCTAATTCACCCCCCCTCTTAGGTTGCTATAGGATCCAACAAGAACCCATGCTAATATCAGTTGAGGGTGCTCCCAAGTTGCAGCTAGCCTTGCCAATGCAAATAGGATTTCAACATTCCTTCACCTAATTCTTTTGTTGGGTATAGCTTAAAGCCTAGGAGTCGTACATCTTCTTATTCCTCAAATTATGGAGATTCTCTTGTACTTTATCATTTCAATTTACTAATTTCTTGTCCCCTAAAATGGGATTGCTACTAGGGTATGCTCCTGACAAGCAAATGCCTCTAAGTCTGTTGGACATCCACGCTTGGCTGTTGGGCCTTATAAATCTTGTTTTATAAACTATATTCCATTCACCTTGTCCAACCATGTTCACCTTCATAAAATTAGAATCACAAAGGCTCATATCAATTCCAAGTTTATTTTCTTACTCTTCATTGCAACCAAAGTAAAGGAAAACTTTTTTCAATTATGACTTCACAACTTGTAACATATGGTATTTAAGAGAACCAACTAGTTTCTTCTCTTGACTTTTTTTACCCTTTGCTTCACAATTGAGCTCTACCTTTAGTGGCAATTGACTCCAACCATTGGCCCACAAAGTAGCACTTCAACATATAGCTCCTTGATAGTCAAACCTAGAGGGAATATAGGTGATTTGGGCAGTAGGGAATTGAGGGTAAAAGTTAATGGAAGCGCTTACACAGTAGTAGCATTTCCCCATGCAATCAATATGTCCATTAAGACATTAAGGTTCCAGAGGTAGCTAATGATTTAAAGTCCACAATGATGAAGGAACCAATGGTGGCATTACTTGATTTCTCAAAGCTATTTGAGATGCATTTAAATGCTTTTGATTTTGCTATTAGGGGTGTACTAATATAGGATGGGCATCCTTTTGTCTTTAAAAGTCAAAAGCTGAATAAGGCAAAACATAAGTATGTGCAAGAGAAGGATATAAAGGCCATAGTTCACTATTTGAGTAAATGACATCACTACTTACTTGGCTCATGATTCTTGATTAAGATGGATAATGTAGCCATAAGCTATTTTCATACCTAGGAGAGGTTAAGCTTTGGTCCCTTTTTTTAAATGTTATTATAGGGTTTCAACTTCAATGATCAATTAGCCTTTTGACTTTAGTCCTTTGTGGCTCCAATGGGCATTAGTTAGAGCTACTAGAATTATGTGATTGCTTGAATTAACTATTGGTGATTTTGAACTACCATGATACATGTGTCTTGTTGGAATTAATATTAATGATTGCAAGGGTTTGTGAGCTTAAAGTTACTATTGATAGGATTTGACCTTTACTTTCTCCTTTCTTTTTTTCCTTCCTTGAGGTTTATTAAACTATTTACTATTGGTTTTAGGCCAATTTTGTCTCATTAGGTTTGTAATTTGATGGTTCTAACATTTGAAATCTAGTCTTCTATAGTTCAATTTCGATGGGTAGAACAAAATAAAAGGTCCAAGACCACTTAAAATTGAAATTATACTTTTCTAGTTGATTTTGAGTGTGTGGCGCTGTTGTCGGGGATTGGTTGTTTTATTGCTAATTAGTATTAATACCGAATGATTTCTAGGTTTAATCTAGCTTTTATTTTCTTTTAAAAAAAATCATTTCTTTTAATTCTTGAAAAAAAAATTGTTTCTTTTAATTCTTTAAAAAAATCATTTTTTTAGTTGTTGAAACAAAAAAAAAATCATTTTTTTATTTTGCTCTTTTTTTTCTTGAAAAAAAAAATCTTTGTTAAGTTGATATTGTAGAAAGATTAAGCAACAATGATAGAGAGATATGATGGTACACGTAGACTTGTAAAAGACTATATTGCACCAACATTTTGGAATGCCACATCAAGCATTAGGCTTGCAATTCAAGCAAACCACTTTGAGATCAAGCAAGTTCTTATCCATATGCTTCAAAACTCCATGCAATTTAGTGGGCTACCAAATGAGGATCCAAATGCTCACATTGAAGCCTTCCCTAAATTTTGTGATATGATGGAGTTACAAAAGATGTTATCATATTAAGGCTATTTCCATTTTCTCTTAGAGATACAACTAAAAATTGGTTCTCTTCTCTTCCTGCAGGATCAATTACTACATGGGATAATTTGGCTAAGAAATTTCTTGGTAAATTCTTTCCTTTTGTGAAATCTACAAAAATGCATAACGATATTTTCACTTTTATCCAGATGGATAATGAATCATTGTATGAAGCTTGGGAAAGATTCAAGGAACTTCTAAGGAGATGTCCACATTATGGACTACCAATATGGTTACAAGTACAAACTTTTTATGATGGGTCTAATACAAATCTCTGTTTTATAATGGATGTAGTTGCATGAGGGGCTTTGCACAGCAAAACAGCAAAAGAGGCATATAACCTTTTAGAGGAAATGTCAGCCAATAGCTATCAATGGTCTACTGAGAGGCTACCAATGCATCAAGCAAGTGTAGTCCATGAAGTAGATATCTTCACCACAATGTGCACATAATTGGAAGTGCTTAATAAGAAGATAGACAACCTAAGTACTCCAATTGTGAGAATTCAAAGCAAAGAATGTGAATTTTGTGGTGGAGGACATGCGACCATGGAATGTACAGTAGGTAACTCTTATGCTCAATATAATGAATATGTTAATTTTTTTGGGATTCTGAATAGGTTACAAAATGATCCTTACTCCAACATGTATAATCTGGAATGGCATAGCCATCAAAATTTTTCATAGAGTAACCTAAATGAGATAAGGTTGCCACCAACATTTAAGCAAACAGAAGAGGAAAAGCCTAATTTAGAGGACATGTTCACCACGATGATGCTGGAACAATGAAGCAAGATTCCAAAGACAAGAAACTTCAATCAAAAATTTGGAGGTACAGATGAGTCAGTTAATCAATATGATCTCAAAAAGAGAGGAGGGTCCCTTGCCTAGTAATATGGAGAAAAGCCCTACAAATACCACAAAGGCAATAACCCTAACAAGTGGCAACCAAGTGGGAGAAGATGATGTTGACAAGGACATTTTCAATGAAATGAATAAGAATTTCAGCATACCAAGGAGGCATCTAGGAGCAAACTATTTCTCAACAATCCTGAGCCCTTTATGCTTCTAACTCCATTGACCCATAGATTCCAACAACATGAAAGAGATAAGCAATTTTTGGAATTCCTTGATATATCTTTAAAACTGAACATTAACATTCCTTTTGCAGATGTTCTAATTTAAATACTCAATTGTGCAAAATTTTTGAAAGAGATATTGAAAAATAAAAGGAAGCTAGAAGTATATGAGATAGTGAGGTTAGCTGAAGAGTGTTCAACCGTTCTACAACACAAGTTGTCTCCTAAACTATTGCAGTTTCATCCTCCTTGAGCAACAACATCCTAGATAGTTTGGCTGAAAACTATAAAGCAAGCGCTTCTTGGGAGGCAACCCAAGCATTTTCATTTTAGTCTTTTGTTGGAAGTTCGTTACCACATTTTCCTCACAGCTCTACATTGACACAACCTACAATCAGGGGAGTTTCCTTATTCTTTCTTTATTATTGCTTTATTTTCTTTTTGCATTAAGGACAATGCATCATTCAAGTTTGGGGGTAGGGAAAGAACCTTTATGCTAAATCTGATTGAATTTTTTTTTTATGTCATGATTACATCCCTTGTTATGAATTCTTAGCGATTCTTTGGAAGATATAGATTTTGTTCAAACCTGCAATTATGGTGTGAGTTAAGTGTAATTCTGATTATATTGATGCATTTTCTTTTTGCATTGAGGACAATGCTTCATTCAAGTTTAGGGGTAGGGAAAGAAACTTTGTGCTAAATCTAATTTTTAAATTTTTCTTAGCGATTCTTAAGAAGGTGTAGATTTTGTTCAAACCTGCAATTGTTCAAACATGCTCTAGAGAACATTCATGTGAAGTATGCAATTATCTTAGATCTCCCTTGGATCTTAGAATTTGTTTGATTTCCTCTTAAGGCGAAATCCTAGGTTGCATCTAACTAAGAAAATGATTTAGGCCATTTTTGGATCGTTTGAGCCTTTCAAGCCAACCCTATTTATTTATCACCAGTCACCTCACTGAGCCTTATTTGACACCCATATATATATACCCTTGAGCCTTTTTGATCAATCTATCCTATTGTCCCATGCCCATGAACATATTGACTTCTGGTGTACAAGTATTTGAACATAAGAGAAGTTGAAGGGAAGGATATAATATAGGAAAAAGTTGATTGCAATGATTATGTAGCATAATATGTTGCTTTTGCAAATGACAAAAAAAAAAAAAAAAAAAAGCAAAGAAAGAAAGAAAGAAGTACATCATTTGCCTTAGAATGGGATGATCTTATCATTCTTTATTTGATTCAAGCCACTCAAATTTCTGAAATAGGCTACAAAGCATAGCAATTAAATATTATTGACAAGATAAGATTATGGTGGTTACATTTCTAGTACTTTTACTTGTTTTATTGATGCAAGCATGATTGTGGCTTTTGTGAGTGTAAACATCCAAGTGAAATCAAACATTTTTGGATGGAAAAGAATGAAAAAAGTGGTGATAAAAAGATTGTTTGTGAGGAGCAAGAAGGTAGAAAGTGACGAAAGCTCAAATAAGATCTTTGGAAGCAATGTGTTTATGGGTGAATTAAGCCTAAATGACTTTCATCTTACCCTAGCCCAGCCTTACATTACAAGCTTATAAAAGTCCTATTGATTCTTGGTTAGATGATTGGTCTACATTAGTGGAAAGAGGAATGAAAAGCAAACCTATGAGGTTTAGTTAAAGATTTTGAGAGATTGCATATTAATGTGGATCTATTTGGAGTGTATATAGTTGAAAAGATGAGGACTCACACACACACACATGTGGTCAACATAGTTAAGAGTCTATCTTATCTTATGAAACAATTGTGGTATTTGGATGAAAGCTATATTTTTTTTTTGAATTGTTAAGTTTGAGCAATTATAAGAGAATTTCATGAAGGGGTTTTGTCTAAAATATATGTTGTTTATTGCTTTTGTTAGAGGACTAGCAAAATGTTAAGTTTGGAGGTTTTGATAACTTTATTTTTATAGCGTTATTTTACCTATTTTTAAGCAATAAATAATGTAATATTTATGAGAAAATATTTGAATTCCTCTTTATTTACCTAAATTTGTCTTGTTTATGTAACATAAGGAGGCATAGAGAAAAAGAATGACCATAGAGAACCTGATGCTTATTGTGTGGCAAAATCATAATATCAAGATCAAGAAAGTCCAGATGGGCTTGACCTTTGGATAATTGTTATTAGATTTTCCATTGTTGTTGGGTTTTCTAAATAATTAGAAAACCTAATCCTATTAGTAATTCAAAGCCTAATCAATATAAGAGTTCAAAACCCAATTGTCTTGGGTCTCCAAAACCCACTTCTATTAGAATAAGAGATTAAACCTAAACCTTATTTAAGAGAAGAGAAGAGGCAAAAGAATAGGATGAGGAAATTGAGCATAACTCAAGGTTTTCTTGAAAAGAAGACAAAAAGGGTGACAGATTTCTTGTTCTTGGACTCAAGATGCCTTCTTTAATTCCTATTATTGCTCTTCCCTATTATTTCTTTATGTTTTAGTTTAATTTTTTTAGAGCTATGATGTAAACCTAATTATGATGGTATGAATGTTATGATTATTATGTTTTGCAAGATATGTTATTTATGTGAAGTTACATATTATTGTGTTTAATGCTTTTAAGTGATTAGCTACCACTTAAATGATATGATTTGCATGTTTGAGACCGACCGGAGATGATATGCAATTGCTTCTTATAATGTATAACCATAAATTAAATATGAATAGACATATACCATATTATTTGTGTGGCTTTCGATGTAAACTGAGAATATTCATAGATCCTAATGCATTTGGTTTGTTTCAATTCACATATAGAGATATAGTGAATTAATGAACTAAGTGGGTTTGCTATATTTAGACATAGGATAGTGAATAAATTAGGAAGTTCCGCCATCATATAGATATTATCCTTTTTGCAAGCATAAATAATCAACGTTAATACCTAGTAATTATGGTGAAATCATATGCTTTAACATATTTCGTATATTTAGTTTTCTTAGATTTAGTTAGTTAATCTATCATCTACCATTTGGATTAGTTAGATAAATTCTAAAAGTTATTCACCATTAGTTATTAGTTAGTCTAGTAATCATCAATCTGTATGGGACGATATCTTTCTTATCATTATATTACTTGTTCGACATGTTCACTTGCATTTAAATTTCACCAAACAGTGTGCTATTGTTATTATACTTGTCCTTTAAAAAGAGTGTCAATTAAAGTTTATGAACCAAAAGATTTATAATTCAAGTTATTCAAAATAAAATGGCTTTCTAGGGATAGTGTAAGGTATAATGACTAACCAAGAAGGGGGGGTTAAATTGGTTTTCTAAGAAACAATGTAATAACGTCCTAATTTTATTCCAATAATTAGATATTAATGATAACCGAAAGATAGACAACCACATAGTTGTAAAGCAAGTATAGATAGCAAGAAAGACAAACAAATTTTCCACGGTGGTTTGGCCCTTTTCACCTACTTCCACCCTCTTCTTCCTCCAACTTAACCGTCTGGATTCCTCTTTACTAACAAAGGTGAAGAATGTCTTCTTCACACTTTCAACTCCTCCTCAAGGAGTTATACAAGTTACCAAATACAAAGATAAGGTTGACTCAACCTTATTACAATTGCATTTCCTCAAGGATATATGATTTTAGAGGAATAATGCTTATCAAAGAGCTAATCAAAGATATACAATGTCAATCCAAGCTCTAATCATGAAACCCCCACATATTGTCAAATTAGGGTTTCGAATTTTCAACTCTATTTATGTGCATATAATGTGTATAGATCAATTAGCACATAAATGAACAAATGCAAGTATAATATTTCACAATAAAAAGATCTTCAATGAATACCAACAAAAGTTACCTTAGATTAGGCAATAATACCGAATCAGATCAAGATGGAAGCAAATGAGTAACTTCTCAAAGCTTCTTTTGATTTTTTCAGATATATGATCATTAACTCTTCTCTTAAGATCATCAAAGTATGCTTTTATATGAGAATCAAATACACATAGCCATTTAGGGTTTGCTGTCAAACTTGACACACCCATAAGGATCTTCTTGTTAGATAGTGAGAGGATTCCCATCAATCAACAATATTGGCTTCAAACTTCACTCTAAATCAACCGTTTTGACAATCAGTCTACTCCAAAATCTTCCTATTAGAGAGTCGATAGCCTCATATAAAGAGAAACATAGTCAAGTAGAGCTTCTCAAGTGTTTGAGAATTAGGGCTTTGTTCTGAATTGCCACGACCCTATACTACTGCACTTAAGTGAAACAACACCGTTTGCTTTTCGACCATCTTAGATCAGCACCTTGTCAAACCTTGCAGGCTGGGCCTTCAAATGCTTTATGGGCTGAGCTCTTAAATAGCTTACGAGCTAAGTTGTTAAGTGACTTACGGGCTGAGCTCTCAAGTGGTTTACAGGCTAAGCTTTTAAGTGGCCTACATGCTAAGCTCTTAAGTGGCTTGCACCTCGAATAAATCCAACATCATTTTCTCATAAAAAATATTTTCATTAACAATAATCTTGAGCATATATGAAGTTATTTCATAAGAAAATGTTGGAACCTGATTACTTTATAATATCATTTATTGATATTATAATTTACATACCTTTTACTTCCTTAATGTTCATTATTGCATATGAATATATGAAAAAAGCTATTTATATAGATATTATATGCAACCAAGAGTTTGTCACAACAAAACATAGCTTTTTCCAACAGATAGTGATTGGTATTATTGGCAGTCATCATTCTAAATATGGTTGAATCATTTCAATGTAGTTAGAGCACTTGCCATCCATGGTTGCTGGAGTTTGGAGTGATGATAGTAAGACCTTGAGGAAACTACTCAATTCAGAAAGCTAATTTATATTGGTAAGTAGTTGGTCTCTCTAATACATCTTAATTATATTTTTATGTGATTTAATAGTTACATGTCTTTTTTTTTTTTTTTACCATCAAAGCACAACCCTCCTATTGAAGAATTCAATCAAGTGTTGTTCCTCACTTTGTGGAGTTTCTTGTGAGGGATGACTTCCCACTGCTTTAGGTTTAATCTTTCCTATATAATATATAATTATTCTTTGACAATTGTTCATGTATTAAATGTTTTTGCTTAAAAATTCTTATAGTTTAAGGTAACTTGGGCTCTAACAAACATTGCTTCTAGGACATCTAGGAATACTAAGGTGGTTATTGATCATGGGGTTGTCCCCATATTTGTCAAACTTCTTGGTTCTCCAAGTGATGATGTTCATGAGTGGGTATATACGTGGGCTATATAAGGGCTTAGACTAGATCTTTACAACTTTTTGCAGCATCTTCTATATGTAATCAAGCTTTCATTTTATAGTGAAATGTTGCCTATATTTACCCCCTCCCATGTTCTCTTAGATGTACAGGTTATGTGGGCATTAGGAAATGTTGTTAGTGATTCTCCTAGGTGCCATGATCTTATTCTTAGACATGGGGTTTTGTTTCCTTTGTTGGCATAGTTAAATGAGCATGCCAAGCTTTCTATGTTGAGAAATGCTTCTTGGACATTGTCTAATTTTTGCTGAGGAAAGCCACAGCCTCTTTTTGATTAGGTTGGATATCTTGATTACTCTATGCTAGTTTAATAGGAAGTTAGTTTGATTTTGAATAATTTTCTTTTTTTCTTGCTATGCTAGCAATTTATGGGTGAGATGATCCTATGTAATATAAGTTGTCTAAAATGATATTCCTTCTATGTGAGCATAAAACTCCATGATTGAAGGGTTTTATTTTTAGTAGGAAGTTAAAATAGTGACCTTTCTTGTCCTCTTTGTTTTAGATATCACATTACATTTAGTGGAAATCTGGTTTGATGTTTGAAAATAATTTGTATTTATTTCTTTGAGAATGGGCGTTTATCAATGATTCTGATGGTGATAGATAACATATTTAGTTTTAGGCTAATTATGTGTTTATATCATTTATTGCATAAGTTAAGCTAGCACTTCCAGCTCTTGCTTGCCTCATTCATTCAAATGATGAAGAAGCATTAATTGTTGCATGTTAGACACTGCCATATCTTGCTAATGGTACAAATCATAAAATTCAAGCTGTTATTGAAGTAGGTGTATGCCCTCAGCTTACTAAGCTTCTACTATAAGTGCTTAGATCTTCAACCTAGATGCATAAATTTTGGTTTTTTTTTTTTCAGTTGGTTTTAGGGGGGCAGAGGAGAGAGAGGAAAGGAAGGGGGGGTTGTTGTTGCATTATATGTGCGTGTTTTAGGTGTTTTAGGGGTGGGATGGTTGTTAAAGGGTTAGGTTTTGACCACTTTATTTGATTTTTGAATTCTAAACTTTACCTCCATTTTTTAAGTCATCCATCTCCTTCTGTGCTCATTCCTACTCTTCGTACAATAGGAAATATTGTCATTGGAGATTATATGCAAACTCAAGTATTGGAACTTTTAGCCATTGAAGTGTTTATGTTTTACTTATCTCTTTCTACAAACTTTGAGAAGAATAAAAAAGAGAAAGCAAGGTTTTTATTTCTAAACTAGTAGTTTTTGATCGATGCAAAATATTGATTGCATGTTATCTTAGTTTTGCAAATATATATTCATTGGCTTTGCTTATATGACTTTTTAATTTTTGGTTTGCAACTAGGAAATCGTTTTTGTAATTTACATAAGCTCTACAACATTTCATAGATGGAATGACTTTTTTATAACTATATGAAGAATTTTCTATTAAGAACTTCATTTAGGATCTCTTACCATGCTAAATCCATCAATTGCATTTTATTTTATTTTTGGTTCCTTGAACCATGGTAGCTTTCACATTGAAAACATGTAGAAGATTTATGTTGTTTTAGTTGGATATGCAGCAACTAATTTGGAAGTAAACATTTACCTTATACCATTTAACTTATGCATCATAACTAAACAACATTGTTTAGTTGCTAAAATAAAGAAAAATTGTTTAATTGCTCCATCACTTTCCTTCTCAAGAGATGCCTTTTTTTGTGTTCCCCCTTTTTTGCTCCATTTAACATCAATTTTCCAAGATGAAACCATGTCATTCAAGATTTTTTTTTTTTCTCACTTTGGACTAACAATGCTTTGCTACCTAGGTCATTATCAACCACAATGCTCTTCCTTGCATTTTGAACCTACTAACCAATAATTATCAAAAAGCATCAAGAAGGAAGCTTGCTCAAGTATCTCAAATATCACTATTGGTAACAAGAAGTAAATCCAAGTACCTATAAATCAAATTGGTCATACACAAATATATATCTCTCTCTTTTAACTAGGATTTTGCTTGTCTAGGTTTATAGAATTTGAAGACACAAAATATCCTTCAAGTTTTGATCATTGAATGGTTTACTATGAACAAGATCAAATGCCACATTTTGTTGTTCTCATGAACAAATCAAGTATGAAACAAATCTTGTTTCCTTGTCTTGGTTTGTGTTAAAAGAATTTTTAGCCTATAGAATTTATATTTCAATGCCAATCACAAGTATTTCATAAATTAGGGCTACATCAAGCCCTTGTGTGATCTTCTCATCTGCCCTAATTTAGGGATTGTCACAGTTTGTTTAAAAGGGTTGAAAACATATTAAAGGTAGGGGAAGCTTAGAAGAATTTGGGTACTACTGGAGATGTCAATCTTTATGCTTAAATGATTGGTGATGCTGAAAGGCTTGAGAAAATTGAGAATCTCCAAAGCCATGACAACATAAAGATTTATAAGAAAGTTGTTAAGATTCTTAAGACATATTGGCTTGAGGAAAAGGCTAAGGATGAGACAATTCCACCAAGTGATGCTCACTAGTCCATGTTCAACTTTGGTAGGAGTAAGGTTCCTTTTAGTGGATTTAACTTTAAATTATTAGGATTGGTGGAACAATTAGGTTTAAGGGTATAGTTGTAATTATAATTAGGTTTAAGGGTATAGTTGTAATTACAATAAGGGGTCTTTATGTAATTGTGGAACCAAGAAACCTCTTCTAATTATAGTGGCTTTCTTGGTAATATCTAGCTAGGATTCATATCCATTTGTGGATGTAAGTTTTCCTAGTAGCATTGAATTAGGATTCCTCTAAGGTTTCTTTATAAATAAGGAAAGTATAGAGAAATCTAGTGAGTTAGTAGAAAAAGTCCCTCTGGAGGCTAATTATTGAAGAGAATCCCACTCATAGATTCTAGTTTATGAGAGAAGCTATAAGATACATGTTTAAAGAGAGAGAAACTATGAGAAAATCTAATGAGAAGCGACTACAAGAGACGTAGAACATTATGATGTTCTGAACCTCTTAAATCTACTATGTTTAGGTGTGTGCATTCCCATAATTGTGTGTTCGATCTCCATGTGGGTGATGCAACTTGGTTAAATTCCTTTAACATAAGTGAAGGTATTATTCGGTGAAATTGTACATGCAAGTGTACATGTTGAAAAAATAATATAATAATGAGTGTAAGTATCATCCTATAAATATTGGTGATTACTAAGCTAACAAATTACTATTGATGAATTGACTCTAGAATTTATCTAGCAAATCAAAGTGATAAAACATGGACTAAACAACTAAATTTAACCTAAACTTGCTTAACAAAATATGCTAGAGCATTCGATTTCACTTAATTACTAGATATGAATGTAGATCAATTATGCTTATAAGGTTGATTCTACTCATGTGATAGCAAAATTTCCTAATTTATCCAATATCCTATGTCTAGGTATAATGAACCTACTTAGCTCCTTAGCTCATTAACTTACTGTAATTATACATGTGAATTGAAATCAACTAAGTGCATCAAGATTTATGAATATTCTAGTTTGTACCTAAAGCCACACAAAGTATATGGTATATGTCTATCCATATTAATCTATGGTTGCACATTACAAGAAGCAATTACATGTCATTTCTTGCCAGTATCTAACATGCAAATTAGCTCATTAAGTGGTAGCTAATCACTCAAATGTATTAAGCTTAGTAATATGCAACTTCACATTCATAAAATGTCTCATAAAACATAATAATCATATCGTTCATACATCATAATCAAGTTACATTATAGCTCTAACACAATAAACTAAACATAGTATTTACAACACAAGAACAATGCAAAAAATCACACAAAACATCTCAAATTGAAAAACAACTAAGTTGTCACCAAATTGTCTTCCTTTTCAAGTTGGATTTGTACAATTTCTACACATCAGAGGGAAGAAGAGGAGTTGTCTAGAAAATAGAAAGAAAATGAGCAGCCACACGCTTCTATGCACCTTATCCACATGCCACCATGCGCCGCCGCCACTCTACACAGAAACCACCAAAAATCATTGAGGATGATGCCTGAAGTGTTGATCTACACAAAGATTGCGTTGATTTGCCTTAAAAATGCGTAGATATGAGAAAAACTCCAACCGGTGTTCATTGTCTCTCGCTAGTAAGCACCACACAAATCACCCAAAAACAGTTGTAGAAATGCTAAAAATAGCTTTTCCTCATGGAAACCACTCAAATCTAGCCAAAGACCGCTCAAATCTAGTAAAAAAATAGACTCAAATGGTTGGGAAATAGAGATGAATGGAGCTCCCTTGCTGTAAAAGAATGCGACGGTTGGCTTTTGCCCAACTGTCCAACATCTTCAGAGTCTCGCATTGTCGCGTATGACCTTTGCTTTTTTGGCAGGTCCTCTTATTTGCCAAAAATAATCCCTCTCCCAACCACACTACTTCTGTCCTAGCTTTTCTCTATCCTTCCTTTTGTTCATGATCGACCCTGAAACTTGACTCATTTTTTTTGTCTTTTTTCACCATGACCCATTTAACCCTTTTGTTCCTTTTACCCTTCATGTGAGTTTCATATGTATAGCCAGCTATCCTTTTCTATTTTCACTTGTTTTTTTTTCTCTTTCTCTTTGATTTGCTGCTTATTTCCTTCTATTTGGGGTTTGCTACATGAAACAACAAAACTTGTGTAAATATGGACAAAATGACACTATAGTACAATAGATACTATATTATATATTTTCTAAATAGTCATAATAACTCTATACAAAATAGAGTTATTAGGTATCTTGATACCACTTTGTGTTAGTGCTTCCTTACATGGCTACTTTGCATTCACCAGTGATGTTCTAAATGTAATTTCTTTTCAAATTATGGCAAGAATTGGTGGTGGGAGAATAGTCAAGGTCAGGTCAAGTGTCTTGTCATATTTGGGTCTATCTTGTCCATTATTGAACTTGAAGTATGGCGGTGCTACATTGTTTTAAGTGTTGGCGACGACTGGAGTTAGAGAGGACGGTTATGAGGATCTAAAATCTATTGCCACAACAAAGATGTAGAGCCACACTTTATTGAAAATCATGAGCTGATATGTTTTGTTGAGAAAAATTTTACTTGTGAATAATTTTATATATGATAATATCTTTATGTGCATACATTGAATACCAAAAGAAGTAAAAGATGTGCAAATTATAATATCAACTAATGATATTATAAAGTAGCCGGTTTCCTACATTTCATTATCAAATATCACATATAAAGTTTAGTTAAATATTTTCATGAGATTTAATGAATAAAAATATAAGTAATCATATTAAAGAAAAATGATACTTTACTAAATATGCTTGTAGGAACATGAAGGACCAAAGAATATATTATGAAAGAAAAATTCATAATATAAGGTTCTATGTGACCAAGCTTACTCTCTGCTGGACCAAGTCTAGACTATTCATGCTGGATCAAGCTTACTCCTCTGCTGGACCAAGCATCAATAACTATGACAAACCAAGCTTACTCCTCTAATGGACAGAGCATAAATAACTTTCATGGATCAAGCCTAAACTGATCTAAGCCCGAGTTGATCCACGATATAAAGGTATGAAACACAGTCATTTCACTTAATGATAACTCTATTTTTATAGAGTTATTTTGACTATTTTAGGATATAAATAATACAAGTTTTATAAGATAATATTTTAGTTTTTATATATTTATGTAAATTTGTGTTATTTATGCAGCAAACCCTAAAAGAGCATAAGAAACAAAGGAAAAGAAAGCTACAATATGGCACGTGGACAAAAAAGGAAAGGAAGAAAAGCTACAAGAAGGCAACACATAAAAAGCCAAAAGAAGAAAGGAAAAGGACAAAAAAAGAAAAGGACAAGGAAGGAAATAAAAGAAAAGACCAAAAAGTGAATTATGAATTGGGTAGGACAAGGGCACGCGGCCCAAGAGGAGATAAAAAGATAGGAATGTGAATTGTGAAGGAGGCACCGCATAGGAGAGAGAAAAGAGAAAAAGAGGAAGAAAAAGGGTGTGCCGCCGGAACCAAGGAAGGGAGAAAAGTCAAAGAAGAAAGAGAAAACCAAAGAAGAAAAAGAGAAATAGAGGCGCGAAAGCTTCCCTTTACTTCTTATTATTCTTGAATTGTAGGAATTCTGTAAAGAATTCTTAAAAAGAAGACAGTGTGGTGACAACTTTCCTGTTTTTCTATTTAAGATGTTTTGCTTAATTTCTACTATTGTTTTGGTTTGTTATTTCATTATGTTCTAAACTTCCTTTATTAGAGTGAAGATGTAGCCTAACTATGATGATGTGAATTTTATAAGTTTCCATGCTTTACAAGATATTTTATTTATGTAAGTTATATATTATCATGCTTAATGCTTTTAAGTGATTGGCCACCACTTGAATGATTTGATGTGCATGTTTGAGACTGAGAGGTAATAATATGCAATTGCCATGAATTAAATGTGGATAGACATATACCATGTTATTTGTGTGGCTTTTGGTGATAAGATAATCGAAAGATTTATTGTAAACTAGGAATATTCACAGATCCTAATACATTTAGTTTGTTTCAATTCAGATATAGAGATATAGTGAATTAATGAACTAAATAAGTTTACTATACCTAGACATAGGATAGTAAATAAATTAGAAAATTCCACCATCACATAGATAATATCATTCTTGCAGGCATAAACTATGAAAATTCATATCTAGTAGTTATGGTGAAACTGGAAGCTCTAACATGTTTCTCATCTTGATTTTTCCTACTTGGATTTAATTTTAATTAGTCTTGAGTTTTTGTTTTAGAAATTTTAAATTTTAATTCATCATCAACTATACTTTGATTTGCTAGATAAATTTTAGGATGATTTCATCATTAGTACTTAATTAGTTTAGTATTCACCAATCTTCGTGAGACGATACTTTTCTTATCATTATATTACTTGTTCGACATGTTCACTTATATCTAAACTTCACCGAACAAGTTTTTGGCGCCGTTGCCAGGGATTGGTTGTTTTACTGCTGATTAATATTTATTACTATCGAATAATTTCTAAGTTTAATCTAGCTTTTATTTTCTTTTAAAAAAATCGTATTTTTTAATTCTTGAAAACATTTCTTTTAATTCTTGAAAAAAAAATCTTTTTCTTTTAAGTTGTTGAAACAAAAAAAATCATTTTTTTAATTCTTGAAAAAAATTGTTTCTTTTAATTCTTTAAAAAAAATCATTTTTTTTAGTTGTTGAAACAAAAAAAAATCATTTTTTTTATTTTGCTCTATTTTTTTTCTTGAAAAAAAAAATCTTTGTTAAGTTGCTATTGTAGAAAGATTAAGCAACAAGGATAGAGAGATATGATGGTACACGTAGACTTGTAAAAGACTATGTTGCACCAACATTTTGGAATGCCACATCAAGCATTAGGCTTGCAAATCAGGCAAACCACTTCGAGATCAAGCCAATTCTCATCTAGATGCTTCAAAACTCTGTGCAATTTAGTGGGCTACCAAATGAGGATCCAAATGCTCACATTAAAGCTTTCCTTGAATTTTGTGATATGACTAGATATGATGGAGTCACAAATGATGCTATCAAGTTAAAGCTATTTCTATTTTCTCTTAAAGATAAAGCTAAAAATTGGCTTTCTTCTCTTCCTGCAAGATCAACAAATCGACTGATTGAAGCCCTAGCTTCCTCGTCGAGCTGTTCTCTTTCGCTTCTCTCTGTCACCAGCTCTCCAACATGAAGAAATCTGAGGTGATGGAAATGTTAGAACTACTGAAGAGCCTTAATTGCCGTCTGCACTATTGATTGATGTAGCATTTGTCAAGTCCCAATGGTTTAGCTCGAATGGGTAGGTTAAGTTTGAATGAAACCCTAGAAAGCTTATTTACTTGATATCTAATATAAAAGGGCATCGAAGAAAGTTCTTTAGAAAGATCTTTGACAATATTGTGTTGAGAAATCAAGTTTATGCTCAAGTTTTGCAAAGAAATCATACCTAACGATATTCTTCATCAATCTTTGAATCAATTGTGTATCTTCGGTGATATTCCTTCAAGCTAATATTCTTGTGAATATTCACTGTTAGGTTAAGTTGTTTATGTGCTAATCAAGCTTTAGTTATTATATGCACAAAAACTTCTTTTTAAATCCAAAACCCTAACTTTGTGAACATTGGGGCTTTCGTGATTAGAGTTTGAATTGATTTTATATATGTTCAATTAGCTCTCTAATAAGCTTTATTCCTCACTCATATTATATATTTGAGGATTAGCTTGATGTACTAAGATTTGATTAACCTAAGCTTTGTAACCGAGAATCAAATAACTCCTTGTTGAGGAGTTGTGAAGTGTAGGAGAAGATTTCTCCTAGCTTGAAGTAAAGTAGACTTCAACTTGGTTTAAGTTGAAAGAGAAGAGGGTGGAAGTAGGTGAAAAATGCTGAAGCACCATGTAAATCTTTGAGCTTGCTTATCTTGTTTGATTGTTAATTATATGCTTTAATATATTTATGTTAAACAATAATATTGCATAAATTCAAGAAAAAGCAAAAAATAAAAGATAAAACCTAAGTATCCAATTCAACCCCTCATTCTTAGATAGCCATAAACCTTACAATTGGCATCTAGAGCCAGGTTCTCTGTTTTAAAGGCTTAACATCCTAGAGTAGATCCACTTAGATGGCTATAGAAAAAAGAGTAGCTGTCACGGGGTATAATAAACCACCTTTGTTTGATGGGATAAATTATAGACATTGGAAGCAATTTATGCAAGTCTTCATTGTCGGTCAAGGCCTTAAAGCTTGGCAAATAATTAGAAAGGGTACTACTTTACTCGAAACTGATGAATGGAGTAAAAATAAAGCTAAAATCATGGGAATAAAAGCTAAGGCTATGAACATGATTTATAGTGGGTTGAAGGCTCATGAATTCAACAAAGTATCATCTTGCCTCACCGGCAAAGAAATATGGGACAAGTTAGAAGTTATATTTAAAGGTACTAAAAAGGTTAAATCATCTAAAGTGACCATGCTTACTCATGATTATGAACTATTTACTATGCTTGAATCTGAAACTGTTAGTGATATGTTTGGTAGATTTACTAAAATAGTTTCTGAACTTAAGATGTTAGGAAAGACTTATACAAATGAGGAGATGGTTAGGAAGATGCTAGTATCCTTACCCGAGAGCTGGGATCCAAAGAAAATGGCCATAAAGGAAGCTCACGACCTTGATAGTTTGACCTTAGATGATCTATTAGGATCATTAAAGACTCATGAGATGCAATTAATTAAAAGGGTAAGAGAGAAAGAAAATAGAAGGTCACTTGCCTTAAAAGTAGAAATAAAAAAGAATGAAGAGGTAGAGTCTGAAAGTAATGAGATTGCTCTTATAGCTAGAAGATTCAAAACATTTCTCAAGAAAGATCTAGGAAGAAATAGAGACAACCTAGGAAAAATGAAACACATGATTCTAGGGATAACTTATGCTATGAGTGTAGAAAACCTGGACATATCAATGTTGATTGCCCTATGCTCAAGAAGAAAAACAATAAAGGTAAGAAGAAGGCAATGATTGTTGCCTGGGATGATGAAGGCTCTTCATCAGATGAGGAAGAACAAGAAGAAGTTAATCACCTCTACTTAACCGCAAATGCAAAAATAGAAGAAGAACTCGAGGTAAGTGATTTTGAACCCAAAACAAATCTTAGTGGTGATTTTGAGACTGCTTTCTTTGATTTGGTTGAATATGCAACAAAGATGAAAGAAAAATACAAGAGGGTGAAAGCTAAATATAAATCTGCAAACGTTAAATCTGAAATTGACAAAGTTGTCATAACATCTTATATGTCTTGTATGCATGAAAGTTTCAATGTATCTGAGAATATTTCTGTGAAATTCGATACATGTTCTATGATTGATATTTGTTCTAATCTAGAAAACAAGCATGATGATATCTTAAAAGTTATTTGTGAGAACTAGGACATAACTACACTTAACATGAAAATACTTGAGCTAGAAAGAGAGAAACATAAAGTTCAAATGAAATTGGATGATACCACTATGCTATTACACAAGTTCACAAAAGGCAGCAGCTTGTTAAATAATATGTTGAAATCACAAAGAGGTGTATATAATAAAGCTGGTATAGGATATAATTCTTTGGAGAACACAAAAACATCTACAAAACTTTTTGATAAAAAGGACTGCACATTTTCGCTGCATCATAAATGTTTGCATTGTAACTATATTGGTCATTTGTTCGACACATGTCCAATTAGACTTAGAAGAGCATATAAGATCAAGAAGGTGTGGATACCTAAGAAGATTAATAGTGTAGTAGCAACTAACACTCATAGACCCAAAGAAAAAAAGGTACCAAGATCTTCCACATAAATTTTTGTTTTTGCAAGATATGAACATGAACATAGATAAGAAGAAGCACAAAGAGCTATGGATTTTGGACAGCGGTTGTTCTCATCATATGATTGGGATGATGGAGCTCTTCTCAACACTTGAGTTGAAATCTAGAGGCACCGTATCTTTTGGAAATAACTCCAAAGGAAAAATTAAAGGTATAGGCACTATAGGTAACCTGAAATCTCTTCTTATATCTAATATGTTGTATGTTGATGAATTGAAATTTAATCTATTGAGTATAAGTCAATTGTGTGATAATAATTTCAAAATAAAATTTGGAAAAGAACTTTGTCTTGTTGAAAATAAGGAAAACAATGTAAGAATTATTGGAAAAAGAAAAGATAATATTTATGTACTTGATCTTAGCAAATTAACAAATGAACAAACATGCTTGATTGTTAATAACAGTGTTGATGCTTGGTTGTGGCATAGGAAACTTGGTCATGCTAGTTTAGGACTATTAGAGAAACTATCTAAGAATGGCTTAGTTAAAGATTTACTCGAGCTCAACTTTGACAAGAAAAAGCTGTGTGATGCTTATATGAAATGGAAACACACTCAAAGTAGCTTTAAACCAAAGCTAATGATGCCTACCTCAAGACCATTAGAACTAATCCACATGGACTTGTTTGGCCCTTTAAGAACGGCTACCATGAATGGCAAATATTATGCCCTAGTCATAGTAGATGACTATATAAGATATACTTGGGTATGTGTACTTGCTAGGAAGGATGAAGCATTTAAGAAATTTGTTGATTTCTCTAAAATGGTTCAAAATGAAAAAGATCTCACTATAGTCAAGATTAGGACATATCATGGTGGTGAGTTTGAAAACCATCTTTTTGAGAAATTTTGTTCCAAGAATGGCATTTCTTATAATCTTTCAGCGCCTAGGACACCACAACAAAATGGTGTTGTAGAAAGGAAAAATAAGACATTTCAAGCGATGGCTAGAACCATGATGTGTGAATATAACCTTCTTAAACATTTTTAGGGAGAGGTTGTAAGCACAGCTTATTATATTTCAAATAGGGCATTCTTAAGACCAATCTTGAAAAAGACTCCATTTAAGTTACTTTTTGGTAGTAAACCGAATATATCTTACTTTCATGTGTTTGGAAGTAAATGCTTTGTATTGAATCATGGTAAAAAGTCACTTGGAAAGCTTGACTCTAAGAGTGATGAAGCCATATTTCTCAATTATTCTCAAACTAGCAAAGCATATAGAGTTTTCAATAAGAAAACTTTAGTTGTTGAGGAATCTATTCATGTACAATTTAAAGATGATTCTGATTTGAACTTTATTGAACAAGAATTGAATGAAAAGAATGCACCCATTGTTGAGGGGGAGTTAGACTCAAGAGATTTCTCTTTTCCTAGAGTAAGGAATGAGGTAGATCAACAACATATCCTAGGAATCCCTACAAATAGAGTTAGTACAAGGTCTAGATATCACAATACATGTGAACATCAAGCCTTCTTGTCTCAAGTAAAGCCTAAGAAAGTAGATAAGGCTTTTAAAGATGAAAGTTGGTTTCTTGCTATGCAAGATGAACTAAATTAGTTTGAAAGAAGCAAAGTCTGGAAGTTGATTCCAAGACCACAAGATCATTTGGTAATAGGGACAAAATGGGTGTTTCGAAACAAATTAGATGAGAATGGGACAATCACTAGAAACAAAGCTAGACTAGTTGCACAAGGATATAGTCAAGAAGAAGGAATTGACTATGATGAGACATTTGCACCTGTAGATAGACTAGAAGCAATCCGAATATAGCTTGCCTTTGCTTACTACATGAATTTTACACTATTTCAAATGGATTGAAAAAATGCATTCCTAAATGGTGTTGTAAAAGAAGAAGTTTACATTGAACAATCACCTGGATTTGAAGATCCCACATATCCAGATCATGTATTTAAGCTTTTTAAAGCTTTATATGGTTTGAAACAAGCTCCACGAGCTTGGTATGATAAGCTTAGTGCTTTTCTAGTTAGTACAAACTTTAGAAAAGGCAAAGTAGATAATACCTTGTTTGTTAAGACACAAGGAAAAGATATTTTCACTGTTCAAATCTATGTTGATGATATTGTGTTTGGTTCTACAAACTCTGCTATGTGTGAACAATTTGCTGATTCTATGAAACATGAACTTGAAATGAGCATGATGGGTAAACTAAACTATTTTCTTGGCCTGTAAATTAAACAAACATCTAAAGGAATTTTCATAAGTCAAACCAAATATACAAAGGAGTTGCTTAAGAAATACAATATGCATGATTCTAAACCAATAAACATTCCTATGAGCACATCTACATCTTTGTCACATGATAATATTTGAATTAATGTTGATTCTAAGATGTATAAAGGTATGATTGGTTCATTACTATATCTAACTACCTCTCGGCCAGACATCATGTTTAGTGTTTGTTTGTGTGCAAGATTTCAATCTAATCCTAAAGAAGAACATCTAAAAGCTGTCAAAAGAATCTTTTGATACTTAAAGGACATGGTTATATTAGGAATTTGGTATTCAAGAGACATTATATTTTATCTACATGCATTTAGTGATTCTGACTATGTTGGAAGTAGATAGAAAAAGTACAAGTGGTACATGTCAATTTCTAGGACACATGCTAGTTTCTTAGCACTCCAAGAAACAAAACAACGTTGCTCTTTCTTCCGCTGAGGTAGAATACATAGCTGTAGCTAGTTGTTGTGCTCAAATTCTATGGATGAAACAACAATTAGAAGACTATGGTATCTTCTCTACTAAGATTCCATTGAAATGTGATAATACTAGTGCTATAAATTTAACTAAAAATCCAATACAACACTCTAAAACCAAGCATATAGAAATAAGACATCACTTCATTCGAGATCATGTTGAAAAATTTGATATTTCCATTGAGTTTGTTCAGACTAACCAGCAACTTGCTGATATTTTTACAAAACCCTTGGATAATGATAGATTCTCCACTCTCTGAAGAGAGCTTGGTATGTGTTTGATTGAAGATATTGCTTAAACTATGTGAAAAATCTATTTGCTATACACTACCTATATTTTTTTTTTTTTTATCTGATTCCTATCTTGAGGGGGAGCATTGCAATCACATTCGGTATAAGGTCAAATCTCTACCTTCTATTCCTACATGTTACTCATGTACTCCATTTTTACTCACATTCCTCTGCTATATTTTAGTTTGATATTTTGGATAATGTCAAAAAGGTGGAGAGAGTACATAGTTATAGCACATGTATGTTCCATTTTTGACTTTTAGTGCAGAATGTGGGATAAACTCTCTTACACCTAAGATACTTGTGTATGAGATACTTATGTGAAAATATTGTGTGAACATGAACATGAACATGTTTGCTGTGATGAATATTGGTGAACATGTGATGTTTGGTAAAGTTCATTGTGTGTTCATACATTACTAGATATATGATACTTACATCTTACTATCTTGTTCATTCAAGTGATGACATGTGCTGGTTGGTTAGATTAACTATGAAAATTTTGTCATCATCAAAAAATGGGAGATTATTGAAAATCATGTGTTAATATGTTTTGTTGAGAAAAATTTTACTTATGAATAATTTTATATATGATAATATCTTTATGTGCATACATTGAATACCAAAAAAAGTAAAAGGTGTGCAAATTATAATATCAACTAACAATATTATAAAGTAGTCGGTTTCCTATATTTCATTATCAAACATCACATATAAAGTTTAGTTAAATATTTTCATTTGATTTAATGAATAAAAATATAAGTAATCATATTAAAGAAAAAATGATACTTTACTAAATATGCTTGTAGGTACATGGAGGACCAAAGAATATATTATGAAAGAAAAATTCATAATATAAGGTTCTATGTGACCAAGCTTACTCTCTACTAGACCGAGTCTAGACTATTCATGCTAGACTGAGCCTACTCCTTTGCTGGACCAAGCATAAATAACTATGACGGAACGAGCTTACTCCTTTGATGGACTAAGCATAAATAACTGTAATGGATCAAGCTTGAACTAATCTAAGCCTAAACTGATCTAAGCCCGAACTGATCTAAGCTCGAGCTAATCCACGGTGTAAAGATGTGAAACACAGTTGTTTCACTTAAACCTAAAGAGACATTGCTCTTAATCAAGAAACCGATCAATTAAAGCCCTAGCCTCCTCACCGAGCTATTCTCTTTCGCTTCTCTCTATCACCAGCTCTCCAACGGGAAGAAATCTGAAGTGATGGAAATGTTAGAACTACTTTGAAGAGCCTTAATTGCCATCTGCACTGTTGATTGATGTAGTATCTGTCAAGTCTCAATGGTTTAGCTCCAATAGGAAGCTCAGGTTTGAATGAAACCCTAGAAAGCTTATTTACTTGATATCTCATATAAAACGGCATTAAAGAAAGTTCTTTAAAGAGATCTTTGACAATATTGTGTTGAAAATCAAGTTTGTGCTTAAGTCTTACAAAGAAATCATACCCGACAATATTCTTCATCAATCTTCGAATCAATTGTGTATCTTTGGTGATATTCCTTCAAACTAATATTCTTATGAATATTCACTGTTAGATCAAGTTGTTTATGTGCTAATCAAGCTTTAGTTATTATATGCACATAAACTTCTATATAAATCCGAAACCCTAACTTTGTGAAAATTGAAGATTTCGTGATTAGAGCTTGAATTGATTTTATATATGTTCAATTAGCTCTCTAATAAGCTTTATTCCTCACTCACATTATATATTTGAGGATTAACTTAATGTACTAAGGTTTGATTAACCTAAGCTTTGTAACTGAGAATCAAATGACTCCTTGTTGAGGAGTTGTGAAGTGTAGGAAAAGATTTCTCCTAACTTGAAGTAAAGTAGACTTCAACTTGATTTAAGTTGAAAGAGAAGAGGGTGGAAGTAGGTGAAAAGTGCCGAACCATCGTGTAAATCTTTGAGCTTGCTTATCTTGTTTGATTGTTGATTATATGCTTTGATATATTTGTGTTGAACAATAATATTGCTTAAATTCAAGAAAGAGCATAAAATAAAAGATAAAACCTAAGTATCCAATTACTTCTTGGATAGCCATAAACCTTACACACTTGTGTTTGTGGAATTGGTATGCTAGCCGATTAGGCTCGTCTATAAGTTGAAGTCTCTCATATTTCGTTCTAGTGTCTTGCCATAAATGTGGAGTATGTCTATTTTCGAGTGATTTTTGCATTCCCACCCTTTCTCAATAGATACTTGTAACTATGAAGGATATTGGAATTTTTTGTTCCTTACCATTGTATGTTGGTTTTTCCTTTACTTTTTCTTCTATTTCTTTACATCAAAATTGTATTGCCTAGGGCATATTACCACTTTGTTGGTTTGGTATGAAAAGTTGTCTAAATGGCATTTAAGGAAAAAAGGTTTCTAGTAATATTGATTTACATGCCTAGAATGCTTATTTTGTTTTTCTACCTAGATTTTACTTGATTAAGTAACCATTAAAACATTGAAATTTTGGTCAGATGTGATTACAATCATCTTGCTTAGACTTGCTTTTTTCGTGGTTGACAAGGACACAAGATGGCTTAATGGAGAATGTTGAAAGAAAATGGTGGTGGATCTAAGTGTGACGGCATGACCAAGTCTATGCACCGCTATGGTGATAGGAAAAAGCTATGAGCATGTTCTACAACAGGTTTTTCTCTTTTTCTTTTTAATTTTAAAATAAAACCTCTAATACCAAGTCTATGTTTAATCTTGAGTTCAAAATATATTCAATATGTAAGGAGTACTGAAAATACAAATTCACATAAAAGAAATATTAATTAAGTTATATTTAAATATTAGAACTATTCTTTAAATTTATAAATTAACTTTTGAATAATTTTAATTTTTTAAATATATATTCTAATACCCCTAGCAAAGACATGGTTGACTCAATTGTGGCATTCTCTCACTATACTCATTACAAATGTGCCAATTTTTTAGTACAAAAGGCAAAAACACTAGGCCAGGAAACGAGAATCTCTCATCCTTAGTTTCTACACCCTAAAATCTAGACAGGGATGTAGGAAGGAGTCTTGTAAGGTCCCCAAATGTCTACGTGGACCAATTCCAATGCAATGGTGGTAGTCGTGGTCCTATTGGGAATGAGGATCGAGTATGTTTAGCAAGTGGACAAATGGAACATGCTTTAATATCATGCAAAGAACACTTGGACAAATCATAAATATAACACATTACATTAAAAGATGGATGGACCAAGTTGTTGATGTAAAATATTACAAGTAATAGATGAAGAAGAAAAATTACTACAAATGTTGTTCATCTTCTTGGGTACAAAAGAATTTACTACATGATGAGAAATGCTAAAGGAAGATGTAGCATCATCAAAATTAGACATAAGGAAATAAAGATCATGCTTAACTTTACCAATCCCTGTCAGTGTCCCAATTCGCAAATCCTAAAACAAACAAAATTTTGAAAGCAAGGTAATGACACAATTATTGTCATAAGTATATTTGGTGGTGGATAATAAAAGCAAGAACAAAAAGTACATCATAAAGGAAATACTTATCATGCAACATAACAAAGCCAATGTGGGTGACCAGAATATATTTACTATTGGGTAATTTAACAATCCTAGATTCATGAATGATTGACTAAGGAGAAATTAAGCAATTAAAATCACTTGTAATATGATCACTAGCTCCTAAGTTTATAAGCCAATGAAAAAAAAGTGATTGCTTAGGAAAAATACCTGCTACGTGAGTAATGGTCTATGAAGAATTCTCGGCAAAGGAATAGGTAGTGGATTGTTTATGCTTCCTAAGAAATGCCATAATTTCCTGATGGTCCTCCTTGGTGAGGACAGTGGCCTCATCAGAGTCATCATCATGAGTGGCATGGTGAGTTGATTGGCGCTTAATAGATTTACCTTTCCTTTTTTTAAAGGAGCACCACCATGGAGTTTAAAACATCGGGACTTTGGATGACCAATGAGGCCATAATGACCACACTTATTAAGCTAGTAATAGTCATCGATGAGGTGGCCTTTTTTGCCACAATGCTTACAACCCTCGAGTAAGGCTTGCTAGTTTGCTGAGCCCATGTGGACCTGAGAGGGGTAAGCTTGCATAGATAAGGAGTGTGGACTAGATGTAGAGGGAAAACTCCCAGTAGGCTTATAGGCCCATGCCATGAGCCCTACTCGAAAAGCCTTGTGGTGCCACGTGGCAATAACCTAATAGGGCCTACTCCAAGCAAGCTCAACCCACTCGACCTGACCCTGCATGACCCACCTCTTAGCAAAAGCTGTGAAAGATGGTTTGCGACAAAAAAGGCTACTAACTTGGATTGACTGTCGAAACTAGCATGCCAATGGGGTTTTTCATCATTGCAAATCATTGCAAATCATTGCGGTGATGTTAGATAATGGTAGAACCAACCGAGTATGCTTGATCTAGGATCAAGTGGCTGAAAAACGGTCATTAAGGTTGTTGAGAAACTGTGTGAGCTTCATGTTGTCCATGAAGCGTCGAAAGTAGGGATTCCATCGAGCCCCAGGAACAAGATGGCCAAATAAGACTCATATTGGCTCCATAATCATTCCAATGGGTAAACAAATTGGTCTACAGGCTCCCCATTTTCAAAAGCATTAGCCAAATCACTTTGCACGGTGGTGAGTTCCTATATGTCGACTCTTTGAAATCTTTTATAAAGATGGACCCAAATGATGTGAGCGTCAGTTGCATATGTGAATTTGTGATAGATTTCAGGTGCAAGAGTAATGAGAACCCAAAAAAGGACGACACTATTGCATCATTTCTAGAAGGGATAAAGGGGAGAGTCCGATTTAGGTTGAAGCATAGATGGCTCGACAATGTCTTGCTTGTTCTTCCCATTTAGGGCCATTTCCATATCATAGTACCAACTAGCAAAGTTATATATACCGGTGAGCTTTTCGAAGACAATGAGCACACCAATTTGTTCACTAGGATGAAGAAAGAAGGCATGCCTAGGTGGAACTAAAGATCTAGGTGCATGGAATAGCCATGAAAGTGGTGGCAAGAATGGGAAACACGCCGGTGGTGGCAATCATGACGACCATGCACAAGGTTGCAACTATCGGCCATGAAACGGAGTTGGATAGAAGATGAACAGAAGGTGTTCGAAGAAATGTCTAAGAGAAAGACTGGCAAAAAACATGTGAAGAAAGATCTAAAAGGGTGTGGAAACATGAACAATTACAGGAAAGAAAGGAATTCCTGCTCTTTATACCATGTTAAGAACAATAAAATAGTTGAAAATCTTAAAACAGCTCTTATTAATAAATAAGGTTCATATACATGAGTGTGAGAAGCAAAGTTATGTTCGAATCTCTGCACAGCACGTACAGCAAGTTGATATTGCCGAGGTAAGAGAGAAAGAATGCTATTTACACGTGGGCCTCAATGGGCTTACACGGGTATGAACTCTTACTGTTCATAACGGAGCAGTGACTCTTCGAGTTTCTTACTCGGATTCCACTTCTTCATATTCCCCCAATCGCCAACTGGCAAGCAACAATTACTTTCAACAGCTTCAAAGCGTTTCAAGTAAGCGAGTTTACGACGAACGGATTAACATCAAATGCGGACGGTGATGGGGGAAGTGGGAGAGAGCTCAGGCACTAGGCACTCCGAGGAAATCTGGGCCAAGCTTGGTATTGCCATTTTCCTTTTCTTTCCCTCCTTCCTAGTGCTTGTATCTTTTCTGGTTTGGTTGCTCGAGAATGTACGAAGAAAATTAAAGCGCATAACATATCTTTCTCGAAGGCGATAAGATGAATGATCATCGCAAAGTTTTCAAGGCCAAGAAATATTTGATTCCCCCTCTGGTAAATGTTGCATTTCTCTTTCGTCTTTCGAAGTAATATATTGTTGAAAAAAGGGATTCTTTTCTTCTTATTCCTCCTCCCGGCGGCCAAGTGGAGCAATATCTTATGCTTTCTTAAGAGTAAAGTTTGATATGGAAAAAAATTGTTGTAATTCTTTTCAATCTAGTGGCTAATTGTTATGTGTTCTGGTTGTGTTCTCAAACTCCCCAGAAGTGGGTGCAATTTGTATATGGTGTTTAAATATGGCATATTCGGAATGCCCCTTTCAACTCATAGTCACGATTGCATTTATTTTATCTATTAGCTTAAGGACAGTGAAGTGCATTCATGCATAGAATGTGCAAATATATTCAAGTATGGCTATTTGGGCTTTCTATATTCATTAGCCCCGGAGACCGTTTATATCGTGTCTTCCACAACAGCTTTGAACCTTTTTTGGGTCGGGAAAAAACTTAGCTTAAGAACAGTGAAGTGCATTCAAGCGTAGAATGTGCAAATATATGCAAGCTACGGCTATTTTGGGCTCTCTACATTCATTAGCCCTGCAGATCGTTTATATCATGTCTTCCACCGTTCAACAGCTTTGAACCTTTTCTGACCTTTTTTGGGTCAGAAATCTTGGAATTATAGATAATCTAACATGCAATATGCAGTGAAATAGCTTCTAAATATAACTACCAATTATTTGAACTTGAGAACATAATTACAAATTGAGCCACTTGAAGGCGGCTCTGATGTTTCATTTATATATATAAATTTTGAAGTACTTTAGTCAGAATCAGATTCTTCTTTGCTCTGCAAAATCAAAAGTGTGATTTTGTGCTTAAGTTACAGCTAATAAGTTCTATGCCTCAGGCATCTGAAGTGCTTTATTTGTGCTTTCCTGTTTTTCTCTCCAGAATTGAAGTACAGATGTATTTTTGACTTTGTATACTGTGTGATAGATGTTCGTTCATGTGCCCGTCATGGGGCCCTGTTATTGTGAATTCCTAATGTATGGAAGACAGTTTTGGCAACTTTTGTAGTAACACAAAGTTTGCTACACTTGTATGCTTAGTCTATTCCAAAGCCGGTGGGAGTTGCAGAAAAGAAGTGTACATCTGTTGTCATCCAGTTAAGCCTGTTTTGGATTCACCAATCTGATATCATTTTGTTTTTCACCTTCTGGCTTTTAATAGAAGCCATATATAAGCAGCATCCTCGGTCGTAATTGGCTTTATCACTTTGTTTGATGTGTGATTTAGAGACAAAAATAACCCACTATAATGGGTTATAGCTTGCTACTGTATGTGGATATCTGTAATTGCTAAACAAGGGGCGTAGGTGCAGCAGAGAGTATGATATGGTTTGACAGAGAAATACCATGCCCTTGCTAGATGAAAAACAAATAAGGATGCTGGGCTGACTCAGAATTGGAAGCTTCCTTACTGTGGCAATATTGAATGTTAATAGATATTTATCCCATGTTGCAGTTCCTTCAGATTCGGGATATTCAGAAGTTGTGCTAAGTTCAGATGAGATTGTTATATGCTCGGAGATCAAATCCTCTGGCCTTGACAAGCGTAAATGGTGCAAAATTTCACGGAATCCTGATTTATGCTGTGCTACAATACAAAATATGAGGTATTTTGCTTTCCATTGAATGATAGTGAGCAGCTCAACTCTTGCTTATTTGTCAAATATGAAATTTTTGGTTTGTTGACAGATGTTAAAAGTTGACATTCTTTTTTTTTAGGATTATTGGTTTAAGTTATTTATTTATTTGTTTATTATTTGGCCTTGTAATATAATTAGAGGCGTATAATGACTCCAAAAAAACCAAAAGTGCATATGCCTTGTTGTGTGTCAGTATTCAGCAGAATTACCTAGACAAGCTTTATTATGGTTGAGTCATCTACAGCGATGGTGATTAATTTCAGCATTGATAATGGGCTGCGTTCGTGAATAACCTAACTCCTCATTCTCTGGAAGATTTGCAGTGTCCAAAACTTACTAACTCAGGTTAATAGTGGGACTCTTATTGAGGCTGTGAATGTGTTCTGCATTAGCAAAAATATATCATCACTCTTAACATAAGACAAGTAAAGATACGTTTGTTGGCCTTTTTCCCTTTTTCTTTTCAAAAGGCTGGATAATTGCACAGTTGTTTGTTAAACTGGGTTTTGTTTCTTTCATCCCTGAAAAATCTCCTGTCTGGGAAGTGTGACCTCTATCTTTCATCATGCAATCACTTTTCTCTTGCAAAGCAGTGCTGATAAGACTTGGCTAAACAGTACATGGTTGCCGAAGATCATAACCATACACAATTTATAGCTTACAGTTAACCAAAGCAGTCGCATAATTGAAGACATAGCTAATTCTCCTACATTCTAGAGAAGGGCCACCTTATTCATCTCATCATACCTGTTTTAGAAGACAAGTTCTGGCAGCTGCTACAACTGTACTGGAGTGGAACACCAGACCTCTATGTTCTCTGAACACGCAGTAAAACAAGTTCACCCTCCGATCTTTCTGCTTTGTATTTTCTTCCCTTCTTTACCATTTAAGACCCTATGTCAGCAGCAATCTGCACCGTGCTTGTCCCATTCCACTCCCTTTGGTGATGGGGTCGCTGATCAGCATAATGTGGCTACTACTTCTGCTCATGACCTAAGTGCGGTGCATTATCTTCCCATTCGCAGTGGCTGGGTGAAGGCCCATAAACTACTTGATGGTTCGTGTTGACAGCTTAGACAGCAGGACTTCCTGCTAGCCATTTTGGGTCAGTAGGTGTGTTCCACCCACAGCGTTCATATCTGTGACTGGATTACTGAGCCACTGCTCTTGGTTCAGTCAGAGCCTTTCTGTCTCCATAATGACTGGTGTTGACAACCTATTGACGGTAGCTTGTTTTGTGGGTTACTGCATTAGCAGTTCAGTACCTGTGGCTGGGTTAAGTGGTCACACCCAATCGGTGTACTTGGGTTACTCACATCCACCCCTTGCTGTTTGGGTTACCCCAAGCTAGCCATGCTAGCTGGGTTTCAAAGTCACTTCTGATGGTATTGCCCATGCATTGCAGTGGCTGGCCGACACACCCACAGTTTGGGTTACTTTTGCACTGGAAATGGCAAGCTAAGATGCAGTGGTTTTCCCTGGAAAAATTCCATTTGCTAGAGAACTGTTTCCAGAAAAGCTCTAGAAGAATTTATCAAGCGTCATGTTTCTGGAAACAGTTTGTTCTACTCAAAAGATAAAAAGAGAAAAGCATGGAAACTTATTTGAAAATTTTAAAAGAAAAACATTGCGTAAAATTTTTATCCAAGCATTTGTTGCATTCTTGACAATACCATACTCCAACCCTCTCCACCACTGCAATTTAGGGAGAAAAGGACAAGATGCAATGACATGTAGTGTCTTAGTGTTTCGTTAATATGCAAGCAACTAACCGATTAAACTTGTTTACAGCATTAGATATGAGTTATATTGGATATAAATTGACTTGGTTGGGAGATTTAATGTATAGTCAATACTATGATTAGTTTTTTGAGGCCAATATATTTACAAAACTGCTGGCTGTGTGCACATTTTCCTTGTCTTCTTTAGGATTTATATTGCAATAGCAAATGATTTTCAGAATATTGACCTTTGTTGAATTTTAAATTTTAAAATGTTATTCATCTTTGAGGCTTCTCTACTTGCTATTTCTATTTAGCGGATGGGTTTCTGTACACTTTATGCATATGGTTATGATAGATTTCCTCAGCTTTAAAGTTTTTGGAATGAATATCAGCTTCTCTTTTTCTGGATGCAAACCAAATTGATATACAAGACTTTACCAGATTATCTACTTTTTTATTTATTCTTTGGTTGCTTCTCTGCTTCAAATGGTTTTGTTGAATATTTGGCATCTTCTATGTTAGTCATCTAATTAATGACCATGCTTTTATTGCAGTGTTTGATGCCTCATGCTTTCTCTCTGTTGGTTTATTGCTATTTCATGCTTTTTGGTTATTTTTTGAATAAGCATTTGCATTCATTTCATGGTCATCAGAAGACTCACATTACTGTTATTGTCCACCACTTTCTTCTTTTGCTTTTGGCTTGGGGGTTGGGATGATATAGTCCAAATGCAATACTTGTTAATGAGGTTGTTGTGGAAAATGAAGACACTATTGTTATCAAGTGTGGAAGTGAAATTATTGCAGGCCCTGATAGAGAAGGTCAGTATCTATTTACTATAGTTTTTCATATTTCCTAAAAGCTAGTTGATGTGTAATAAAATCCTGTCAACTTAAAATTTTGTAATGAACGTAATGGAAACCATTTTGAACTTCAGCGTGCTCTTTTTCTGCCTGATTTTACTTGGTTAAACTGTCATTCCATTAGTTGATACTTGGTACTTCTAATTATACCATAATGCATACCACCACCATATATTTAGCATCAACTCTATCCATGGTGGTTAAAAGGTTTGTTAGTTAATTTCATTATTATCCATTATTAGTGTCAAGTTTTAAGCTCTGCTGGTTCCATATCTTATTTATCTATCTATATCAATCGTGCCTTATATATTGTGCTTGCAACACTTCCCCACATAATACACCGGTCATTTGAGTCATTCCCTGTATACGTACTGACTGCATGTACATATACATGCGGAGTACAGTATGAATACATATAAACCATGGTGGCTCATAAAGGAGTACAAACAAACAAAACATAGTTATTCCAAAGTTCCAGATAGCAGTAGCTCCACTTCTGATTCTCTATTTTGCAAAAGAAATTTCTATTTTGTACCTGAAACCTTGTCTTTCTCAGAATTTGCCACTATATTGTTGGAGCTCAAATAATTTTTTTCCCTGCTTGCCCCCTAATATTTACTTAGCACGGAATTGCATTGCTGCTTCAGTTGTATGTATATCATCCTTATAAGTACTGGAATCGAGTTGTTTCATTAAATATCAATTGATTATTGATATTGATAAATTTGGGTACTCTTTCACTGAAATAGTTATTTAGCGTCAGTTAGTATAGGGATATAAGGTTATCTCAAGGCCATTTAATCATACCTGAATATTCAATAAGTATTATCAAGTTATAGAATGTGAATCATGGGGGGGCCAACACATAATTGAGATCCACAAGCCATTTGAGCCTAACAACTTGAAACCTGAAGAGCCTTTTTATGACAGTGGAATGTTTACTGTACTTGGCACTGGCTTTCCATTCTAGTGCATAAGACTATCCTAAAAAAAGTATAATGGTTGTCTCCAATAAGATTTGGTTGAAAACAGTGCCATTTTTTACTTCTTATCACATAAGAAGTGAAAAAAGGATGCTGTTCAACCTTCTCTAATATTTGAACTCTTTGAGTTATAATGTAGTTGCCAAATTTAATTAACCTACTTCAAAGTAGGAGGGCTTGGCGTCTTAAAAAAAGTACTGTTTCTTGGTTATAAAAAAGATATAGGCTTGTTCTGGACATTTGAAAAGCCGATAGATTTTTTTAGGATATGCTTGCAGGAAGAATTTTATTTCTTAGTGTTTGAAACTTCATATGTTTATATTATAAGTTTTCAGGGGCATTGGTTGGAACTTTCTATCTCGTTCTGCTTGATACCTTAGCATATTTTGTCTTTCATTCCTACCTCTAGGGTATCTGAGCTACAAATTTGAAGTAATGCCTGGCCCAGAAATATGCAAGAAGCAAGTGAAGGTGAATAAACGTTTTATGATTTTTGGTCCTTCTAATATTCCCTTGATCATTGATTCTGTGTAAATGTGCTGACGACTTAAATCATATGGTTTTGGTTTCATCAGATCGCTATTGATGCAGATGATGCAAAATGCAGCATTTGCTTAAATATATGGCATGACGTTGTTACAGTTGCTCCTTGCCTTCATAACTTCTGGTGTGCAACTTCCTTTTTTTTTTTTTTTTTCAATGTGGAATTTGTATGTATTTATTTTTCTTGGGTCCACTGGCTGGGCTTCATGACAGAATATAGCCTTCCTCCTGCTTGCTCCAATCCTTCGTCGTGATTTTTATTGGTTATTTACAGCAATGGTTGCTTCTCAGAGTGGTTAAGGAGATCTCAAGAGAAACATTCGCGTGTACTTTGTCCCCATTGTAGGGCTGTTGTTCAGTTTATTGGAAGAAATCATTTTCTGCATAAAATTGTGGAGGTAGTCTGACTAACTTTTGTCTGTGTAGATAAGGTGTTAGTGAAAGCAATTATGATTGGAATTGTGTATATATATCACTGTCTTGAGGGTTTAAATCTTATCACTATCCCTCTAACATTGCTTCATTCATTGATTTCCTTGCCTTTCATTTAATTTGCTACTGATTTTATCTAGGACGTGATAGAAGCTGATTCATCATTAAAGCGTTCTGACGAAGAAGTTGCACTTTTAGATTCGTATGCGTCAATAAAATCAAATCTTGTAAGTAATCTCACTACTGTCTAGTTACGCGATATTGATGCTTTGTGGTATGTGACAGTGCCAGTCTCTGGCATGAAATCACATAGGTAGACACGTCTTCTGTCTCGTTACTTCATAGTTAGTTTAGTATGAGGTGCTTTGTTTCTACTAGGTTACTTATGCTTGCTTATTTCAGTATGGGAATTGCTTCTGAACTGTTGGAAGAATGCTGTGACCTCCCCCCCAAACCCCCAAAAAGAAGCCTGCCACAAGAAAATAAAAATTAAAAAAAAAAAGACAAATTTTGATAGTTGTCAATGTTTGTCTGATCATTTAAATAAAGAAGTTATCCCATTCCTTGTTATGTGTTATTTGCTTCCATCTTGAGTTAGATTATTTTTTGCTAGATGGGGGCATAAGCTTACCACTGCTTAAGATATTCACACACAAAATCCAGACTCGCTACTAGAAAGCAATCTTTTGTGCTAAATTAGAAGTTTTTATCTTGAACAGTTAAATGGCATTCATAACCTTTAGTCCATGAACTTTAGGTCAAGTGGCATTTCCTCCATGTATCTAGTGTAGAGGGTGTTGCCATGGGCTCAAAACATCATGTGCAGATATTAGAAAATAAATAAATAAATAAATAAATTATGTTCTGAGTTTATTGTTATATTGTCAGAGTGATTGCCAAACCTTCAAAAGTACCTTCTTATTTTTTTTTTCCTTTTTTTTTCGGTTAGGTAAATGGGGGATATAGGAGAGTTGAGTGTCAAACTTGGGATCTTTTGGTCTTAGGCAGCATGAGCTACAAATTGAGTCACATGCCTATTGACTGTAAAGTACCTGTTAGCATCAATTGATTAGTTTTGTCCTCATGTTGTAGTTTTCAATTTCTATTTCGTATGTTTGGTGATCTAAAAATATATTAGTTCCTAGTATTGTTAGTAGAAACTTTGGGCTTTGTTAATAGATTTGATAACTATATTCCAAGCAAATATATCTAATAAAGCCTCGATTTTGTGCTAGCCTTCCATGGGGAATGTTTAAGTGTAGAAAGTGTCGTGTGCGTAGTCATTATAACTGTACAATTTGTTCATTAAGAGAATAAAAGCACGTTGCATGTGGAGGATCACCACTGATTAAATTGCAGAAGTAGTGTTTCTCTTTACAAGCTAAATCGTGCCATATACTTGAATGATCTTGTTAATTGTGATCATATGTATGGTGTGATGGATCACTGTATCTTTATATTATTGTTATGTTAATACTGCATTGGCTTTGTTGGAGAATCTGTTTCAATGGCACTCTTTCAGTGCGAGGGGATTGAGGATACACCCTTGTTCAGGTGATTGAGTGGGAAATTTACAAGACAAGGGTGGAAGATGGTATGTTGGTTGACCTCTTTACTTTTCTACAGCTCATAATCCACCAGTAAGGGAGTCATACTCTCTCAATTAATTGGAGGCCTATATTACTGTGTAAGATGTTCAATGTTTTGTCTTTAGGATGTTTCCCGAGAGAGCTACCCCCTTCTTTAGATTGTGGTTGTTTGCAGATTTAGTGAATTGTCTAGTGATTTGATAGATATTGGAATATTTTAATACTCTCTCCCTTGTTTCCAGCTACTGGGTGTGCTGTATGCCATTGGAAGTGTTGAATATTGGCAAAGTTTGGTTCATATACCAGTGTTAAAAAATAACGGCATAATTGGGATGAGTATCGTGATTTTCTGAGGGAATGTTGAACAATGTAATATATAGATCTGAGATTATCTGCTTGCCTGGTTGGTCAATCTCTTACCTGCAGCAACAAGCTCACTAACTTCTCTCCAGAACCTGAAACAAGGTGTAAAAGAGAGGGAAAGGAGACTGATTTTTCTGTATTCTAGACCTTAACCTCTTGAGAAATCCATGTGATACAAAGTTGCTTTTATGACTTTTCCTATCTTTTCATACATTGTACATATATTCAACTGTGTGATGGCGGCTGAATCAAATGATATTAGTTCCTCTCAAAATGGTGTGAACTTTTGTAGTAAAGTTTTTGGGCATCATCATGCTACAACTATGCAAACTGCAACTTGAATTACCTAATCTAATTCTCAGTTGCAATGAAAATCTACATAAATGGAATTAATCTCCCCTATCTTCTTGGTTTCTGTGTTAGTGGCATTACTACTTTTGGCATTCTGAATTCATGACAGGAATAGGGTTTCGAAGTAACTTAAGTTCATCATCTGTCCTTGAGTCATCATTGCATTCTTTTAGCAGCTCTGTTACATGAAGTGGCTGTTACTAGCCAAGACATCTGGACAAGAAAACAAATCTGTGGTGTATACTGATGGGAGAGATTTCTTATGGAAGTACTATGTGGGAAAAGGGTTCTTTATGAGTTTCTGTTTATGAGCTGACTAGCAGAAACAATTTGTGCCCTTGAAATTTCTTCTTTGTTTACATGTAAATGGCATTTGTCCCTGTATACTAGAGAATTATGTATCATTTATGACTTTGGTATCTGTTATGCAAATAAACGGTGTTTTCTATGTTACTTCTTTTTGTTGAAATAGACTTAATTCGATAATGATGTTCTCATTTTCTGTGCTCACATCATTGTTTAGATTTTATGCTGCTCTTGTAAGCGTGACACTACTATTAAATAGTTCATGATTCATTCTATTTTTGTGAATTTTTGTTCTATTTAAATTAGGTCATCAAGTCTAGAAAAAATCTTTCTCGGAAGAGGGCTCACTCGCTGGTGGATGAGGAAAGTGATGGCATAGATCTTTCATGCCTTCAATGTGGTAATATTATCATCATTTGTTTTCCTGTGTTTTGAAAATTATTTCAACAATTCTGTAAATGTTGTGGAAGAAAAAAGGGGACTCAAAATAGTCTTTTTCCTGTTAATATACTATCCATATTACTGTAGAGAAATTATAATTACGTAGTTGACCTTGTACATCTAAAATATTACGATATGTCAACACTCTCAAGATGAGGTGAAGATACTCCTGCATGCCCAATTGACTTGATGTTGTTTGAGAGACACTTCTATACATTACCTTGATTTGAATGTCTTCAAGTTCTCCTATATTCATATAGGGTGTCATAACAGAATCATTAGGGATATGTTAGTAGTCTTTCTTTCTTAACTACAAAAGAAATCTACAATTAATCAGGCATTATAATGATCAAGGTAACGAAAATATTTAATTGAAAGTCAACTTAATAGAAGAATGAGTGGGACATCAGTCTTGTTACAACTTATTCTAAACAAAATCCACTTCTTCTGCCAAATTACCATCACAAATCTATATCTCAACTCTAATTAATCCACTTAGAACTTTTATTCCTCTAGCTGCCTTGACCCTTGACACATTCTTCAGCAACATGTGTAGGCTGGAAACAGACAGAGTAGTGAGACAACTCTCAACAAATAGATAAGATTAATCTGGTGTGCAAGGGTTGAGCATTCAAGGGGGGTACGAGATTGAACATTTGTGTAAGATCATAGAAAAATAAAATAAACTGACTATGAACACATCTCTATTTTCTGCAAAACATTTCTGTAAGCCATAGTACTTTACACAAGAAATTGAGGGGTTTTGCAAACATTTTGGGATCTTGAATTAACTTGGGATCAGCGGGATGAGTTGATATGCAAATGGACAACTTGATTAATTTGGGGTGCAGTGTAGAAGACTGTTTGGACTTGTTCAGTCACACTTTAATGTAAATGTTCTCTAGAGTGGTACAATCTAAACTCTGGACTTTGGCACTATCAATAAACGGATGAGTATGGTAGTGAAAAGGGCTTCCATATAATATAAATATGTTACATGAAATCATGAATTGTAAAAGAAACAGAGTATGCAATTTAGAAACCAGTACATGTGGTGCATGTTTAGTTATATAACAATGTCACATTGTTTGTAAAATGCTTATGAGCATAACCTGTTGAAGAAATCTAAGAAAATTATTCATGCACAAACTTTTCTTTGTATGAATCAAAGCATATCACACTTTTCAAGCATGAAAGTTGGACTTCTTTAATCATTGAATAAAAGGCTCCACCTTTATAAAAGGTTCCAAAACATATGATTTGGTTGTTTTAGTAAAAAGTTAGTTTAATCAAACTCGCTTTTTTCAATGTCTTACTAATTTCAACTTATGATTTGATAGTTCAGAAACCTAGTAAGCACGTGCCTAAAGCATTATAGAGAGTAAACATAATATCCTAGCTCTACGTACAAGGCTCGAAATTTTAAGTCATTTCCTGTGCTCTTCTTTCTATATCATCAATTCCTTAAGACAATTTCCATTCCTTATCAAGGTTTAGACCTGACCTTTTACAGGCTCCTAAATAATCTCATGAGGGTAGTTAAAATATTCAGCTAGATTTAGCCAAACAACCTACTCTTTACGTGGGACCATCTAATTTTATTTATTAGAATTCTCTATTTAAGTATCTGATTTTCCATTATTTTTAATGTCAACATGGAAGACTGCAGCAAGCAAGATCCAGAAATGTTGGATTTTACCATGGGAGCTCATCTCATTTTCTATCCTATAACCTCTTTTATGAGTTTTCTGAGGTCAACTTATTTCTGACATTTTGTAATTAAAAATTCAGCCAAATAGCTCTACTAGACGTAACCAAATAGCTCTCACAAAATATAAGTTAGTATATTTTCAATCTCGTGCAGCTGATATCAGTGTTCTTATTGTTCAATCTCGCTCTCTCTTTTTTTTTTTCCCCTCCCCGTTTTAAAGAATTGATTGCTCTGGTACCAAGTTGAATAGTATGACAACAAAGTAAAGAGATGGCGGAGGGAGAAAATGACAGTTTCATAAGAAGAAGACCTTGAATTAAGGTTTATTGTTGTGCCAATTTTACTTATATTAGTATTATATGATTCCCTTCACATTTAGAGTATAAAGTACTTTCTATGCCATCTACCAACCTAACTTCAAAGTGTGAGTGTGTTTCAGGTTTTGGGTTTTGTTGTCTGCAAATGTTTCTGGTTTCATTTGTCTGACTTGTTGATTCACTCTCGAGGACTAGTTTTATATTTGATGAGCTGATTTGTTCCAGATACTGAATTGGGTGGGTTTCACTGCAATGAGAACACGGTCCATCTTCAGTGTCAAGGCTGTGGAGGAATAATGCCTTCCCGAAGTGATATTGGTGTACCACAGCACTGTAAGTTTTAGTGTATTCACCTGTTTACAACTTTGTTTACGATAATATGGTTTTTTTTTTTTTTTTGTCCTCAATTTTTTATTTGAAGCAGGCTAAGGCTACTTTCTAGCTTGTAAATCTACAAGTTAAGAACAATTTGACATACAACCAATGTGGGTGATTGAAGTTCTTAGACTTTGCTTTTACTGTAGTCACCAAATCAGTTCATAAATTCATTGGATAAATTTTAGATCAGAGCGACACTGTTGATCTCTCTAAATAGGATTTGATTTAACTTCAAGCATTTATCAAGATAGGAAGATATCTGCCGGATGTGTACTTTCTTGGCCCTTTAGGTTTGACTGTGATAAAGAATCTTTATACTTATGCTTTCATTTACATGTTCTTACTCTTGCAGGTGTAGGATGTGATAGAACATTTTGTGGTGCTTATTGGCATGCCCAAAGGCTAACAACAAGCGAATTCTACCCTATTTGTAGTCATGAGACTTTTGTACCAGTATGTGCTGCTTCTTGCTCAGTTGTTTTTGCCCTGAATTGTTGGGAGCTATCTGGTTGCGTGTAACCTTCAGTACAAAAATGGAGTGTAACTGAGGTTTACAAATGGGCTCATTGGGACTTGTTTCTCTACTTATTTTGGGGTTCCTATTCCTGAGCCCCTAATGTTGCTGTTCTTTGATAATAGCTGTCCATTTACAAGGGATGCTTTTTGGGGTTCTTTGCTAATAGCTGTCCATTTACAAGGGATGCTTTTTGGGGTTCTTTGCTAATAGCCGTCCATTTACTTCCTCTTTTTAGTCACTGTTTCGACTTTCAAATTTTTGATTAACTTCGTCACAGTTGGCCACATAGCTACTTGTGAAACCTTGTCGATCAAATCTTCGTTATTTACGGTACTTGTAGGAATATTCCCACGTAAAAGCTAATGTTTGTTGTTTATCCTACGTACCCATTTCAACAAAAGATCCCACTTAGAGATATCCGAGGTTCATGAATTCTTTCTAGAAAGTTTCTTTGTTTTAGTTATTGCAGTAAAGAAAATGGTGCTAAGTGATTACCTAATCTATCAATTGATCTGTACTTGATATTTTATGTACCTCACCATTATTGTTTTGAAAACTTTTTTTGTACCCACAATAACTGTATGTGAAAAGTGACCAACTGAAGGTTGCTAGAGCAATGGATTTTTATGATTAATATTCTTCTTTTTAAGCTTTGCAGATCTCAGATCGCACTATCTCTAGACTTCCTGATGCAGTGCATGAAAGAAATCGGCATGAACAAGATGTAGGTTTCACTGCAGCAAAATCTCAACTTTTATTGTAAGTGTTTCAGTTAATGTGTGGTTTGATCTGACTCCATTAATGGTTCCTTAGATCACAGAGAGGTGTATCATACAGATGGGAAGAACATTGCAGGATGTGATCTCAGATTGGACTGCAAAGTTGGACAACAGAGAAATTGGCAAGTACTATACTTATAGTTCCATGGTTGAAGAATGGAGTCTGTTTCCGACTTTCATGATGATGCTCATATGTATCAGATTGCTTTTGATGATAGTGAGCAGTTTATCAGCGAGTATTGTTTGTTTCCTCATCCTACCACAGATCAAAGCCTAGGCTGTTGAATTTTCTTAGGTTTTGATGCTTGAGAGCTGTTCATCTATATTCCTTGTTCCTTATGTAGAGTAAGCTTGCAAAATGATCTGCAGTATTACACAGTTAAAAGAAAATATTTCCAGCACCCTGTGCGCACGCCGCCCCCCCCCCCCCCCCCCCCCCCCCCTCTCTCTCTCTCTCTCTCTCTCTCTCTCTCTCTCTCAGGGATCATATGTAACCTTAAGCTTTCTGCTAGCCAAATTAGCTTTTCTAAAGTATGGTATGATTCTTTTTGTTATTTTTCTCTTCCTTTTTTTTTTTCCTTGTGGTTTCTGATTGAGAAAATTGTACTTAATTTAAAGACAAAAGGAGTTCATAAGATAGTGTAGGGAAGTATTGGATCATGTTACATTTCTGCGGTGCCCACCTTCTGGATTTAAGTCATATTCCAACGTCTTTGTTTTACTCTTGGCACAACTGGTAGGTCCTCTGGGTAGATAGGTTTGTGGTTCTTTTCTTATACCTGGATTAAAGTCCAATATAGTTAATTTTGTACCTTCTGGTTATGATAGAAATCTGACATGATTTCATTCTCGAATGTTCTCACTTTTAATAATTCCTTGTTTTAACGTAGGGGTACTTCTGTTCTCTTGACAGATAGAACAAACATGCCACTGAAACATGCTGAGATGGTTTCTGCCGCAACACATGTTTGCAAGTGAGTTTTATTTTGCGTCTGGGACTTCTTTTTTTTTTTCAGTAGATGAATTAATTCTCTACTTGCTGTTACTTATTCGTGAATTCATCTATGAACTCACCACAGATTTCCGTAGGGCTGTGCTGTAGGCCTAGATTTGTTATCTTCGAGTAGATCTAATCATATGATTATGATTTATATTTTATGTTGCAATGGTTTTGCAATCTTTCAACTGGTCTGAATTGCAAAATACTACAGTAGTCCTTCATGTTTATTTTAGCATGATCAAGAAGCATGACTCTCAATACTACACTATGAGACTAATTATGCTTGAAAAATGGTGCTTCATCATACACTCCAGTATGGTATGTTTACACTTTATTGGATAAGGAGCATTCTGGAACCTTCTTGTTTTCATCATTTGGCTTTTCATCTTTTATTTTCATCTTTTATTTTCAGTTTTAGCAATACTACACTTTATTGCTAACAGTTCGAGATTTACTCTCAATATGAGGGACCAAGGATTTCCAAATTAGAAGAGATGTGCTTGGTTCCAAGAATAACGAGCCCGCACATCAAAGTTAGGTTGGCATGTGACTTACCGCAACTAGACTTACCTTTCCTCTTTGTTTTCTCTTTCTTATTCCAGGATAGAATAGGCCCGCTATAGGTTGATGCTTTTGTTGCAATGATTAGGGTAAAAAGACCTCTTTTTCATACCTTCAGAATTATCTTTATAATTTACACACCTTTAGTGTTTTCACTTCATCTGTTAAACTAATAAGTTTTATAATATTCAAAAAACTATGTGTTTATATATTTTCAGAGCTCTGCTAGTCACATTTGAGCAATAACCCTAAAGAAGCAGTGATGGTTGGAGCTCCTTCTTACTAGTCCTATAGCCAAGTTTTACTTTTACGTACTGTGATCACAGACAACACTTCTACAATTCAATCTAATCAGAGTATGAGAATAGATATGGTGTATGAATTTTCAAAAAAAGAATAGTTGTGTTGAGATAGTACCATATTTTTGTAGTGTGTTCGGTAGTGTGCTTCACAGATGGTGGTCAAGTTCCTAGAACATACAGGGTTTTCAACTGACTCATAAAGCGGAGTTGTTTTTCTCTTGAGAACTGAATTTTTTGTGCTGCTAGTATCTTAGAATCATCATAATTGAAGATTAACTCTGTTATAACGTTGAAATTGGGATCCTGCCTAGGATCAGTGGATGATCTTCAGAAGTGGATCAGAAGATCAAAGTGGGTATTCTCATACAAAACGTTAAAGTAGCTACAAAGTATGTAATTATTTGATTTGTTTCTAATTAAGGGTGGTAGTTCAATGTCTTAGAATTAAACCTGAAAGAAGAGGAAAGAAAAAGAACTAAGAAACATAGTCATTTATCAGAGTAGATGAAGTGACTACCTTAACTAAGCAACCTTTGCAAGTGAAAGTTGAACTTTCCTACTGTTTCTTTAGATTACATTGACCATCGTCTTATTTCGAATCAGCATCATGAGCACCTCCAAATCGTTGTCCTTGTCTTATGCTCATAATAAGTTAAAGCATCTGAATGGTTTTATGGTTCTTATGGTTTTTAGGTCTTATAAACATGTGGGGGCAAACAGTGGAAGGTTAAAATTTTATGACAATAAGGTCAAGGAAATTGTATAAACACTAGTATCATTTAAGATCCCGCGAACAAAATCAGGATCCTAATGGATAGTAATTTTTAAGAATCTACTTCAGATCCAGACCCTTTTGAGCTTGGAAGATCTAGAGACTTTGGACATTGGATATTGGACATTAATTTTTTATATGTCATGCTTGAATTTAAAGCTGTCCATGGGTTAGTTGAAATTTCCAGTACAACCTTCTTTCAAAGCCATTTCCCTGAGTCACTTCTGTGTTAAAGCAATCCGACCAGTATTAACAGTATTATGCAAAAGGAAAAAGACAAAAGAAATAAATCAGGAAAAGGAGTGAAGTTTTGTGGAGGAGGGGGGACAAACAGATGATGTGTCAAACCCGATTCCTTTTTCTTAATACAGTTAATACTGCTTTCAAAATTATGATTCATTCTGGAGATTAAGTAATTCCTTTTAAATTTTCTTTTATGCAATACTTATCAACTTTATAGAATGAAGCTCTGCCTTGGCTCAAAAATGCTGGACTTTTACTGTGGACTTTTATTTTGGATGCAGCGGATGTTATGAAAAATTGGTCTCATTTCTCTTGTACTGGTTCCGGATTTCATTGCCCAAGTCTGTAAGTATCGTCAGCTTAAAGCACTAAGAAAAATCAAGTTTCTAATCCTATATTCGGTTGCTAGTGAGATCATGTCCAATAGATTTCACATGTTTCCTTAAGAAGTTATATTCATGTTTCCCCATCTCATATATGTGCTTTTAAAATTTTGTGCTCTGCATATTAAGGCCTTGCAATAATTTAGGCCCTATGAATAGATTTAAAAGCCTTTCATATGACAAAATTGCCTTTTAGGTCACAGGTGCGGTGCACCATTCAAATGTAGGTAAAAAACAGTCCAACTTGCCTCCTGGGTCAAGCCAAACTTGAAAGTTGCGTGTACCTATGTAACGTGTAGGTTTATCCCTAGACAGTCGACCATATTTGAATGTGATAGCTAACAAATCACATGCATTGGCAGTCCAGTTATTGAGTCAAAGCCTCAAACAATGAAAATCACACCTGTCTGGGATTGTGAAACAGGAAAGGCAACTTCTCAAGAAATGGAGATCTTCAGTCATCTCAATATGCCATTACTTATAAAAAACTAAGAGAATAAATAAATAATTGAAAAAGCCAATTTGAAGTAGCTAAGTCATGTATTTCATGTAGAAATGGTTGTCCCTGTAGCATAATGTTTGAGATTGTTGTAGTTCCAGAAACTATGGTGCTTATGTTGCAGACCTTGCGGTAGTTTCAGCTGTTTATTTTCCTCCATCAAATGCAAAACCCTATTCCTGGGGTCAAATGTTGTTCTATATATATCTTAAGTTTTTGAATAAGTTCCTAGTTTGTGTGGATTCTTAGTCCAGACAACACATTCCCAATAGCACAAGGGTCTAGCCACACAGCTAGTTGCATTAACTTGGTTAATGAAGTAATTTTGGAACTCTTCTTACCTGTGTTTCTGAAGGTGCTTTGAAGAGCAGCTTGCCTAACCAACTTTCTGAAAATACCTTTGCAATTAATCAGATCGATGTCCTATCTTCTTCTGCTACAGGGGATATATTTGATAGATGTTTCATCTTTTCGATAGCTAAGACTGCTTGGTTCCATTTTTACATAACTAGTATACGGCAGTGATCATCTAATTTAGGATGTGAAGCTCCAGCTACATGGTGTTTAGACGACTTGTTAGTTTTGAGGTGCCCTCTAATTGTCCGTATTAAATTTGATGTAGTCGTTTTATGTCTCTCATAGCTGTTACCGCCAGATGCATCAAAAAGGGAAGATTGCTGGTATGGATATGCATGTCGAACACAGCATCATAGTGAAGAACATGCTCGTAAGAGAAATCATGTTTGCCGTCCAACTAGAGGTTACTAATATGTAATGGAGAATCATTTTCTTCAGTTTTCGCTTTTGGTGCTATTTTGGGTGTAGACGTGGTTCAGAAAGACCATTTAAGTTTGATGATAGAGACCACTATCAATTTCTTTTTGGTTGTAGGGCCATTATCTGCCAGAATTAGTAGTTTTATAACAACTCCATCACGAAGTGACTTTGGATGTGGTAAACCCATAGATACACTAACTTTGAATGCAAAATCGGTTACCTAAAGTTAGAAAACCAAATGAAAAGTCCCACCACACCTGCCAAGTAACGGGTGTAGATTGAAAGACAACCAAGAGGTGACAAACTATTTATTACTCAACGACACTGGTGACTCTCTAAAGTGGCTTTATTATATTGGTTCGAATCTGCACTTTTGGCCCTTCTATCTCATTTTTCTTCCGTGAGTTGGTAGAGAAAGGAACTATCCTCTTTGGAAGCAACTCTATTGGTTATCATGGTGGATTCGAAGGTGTCAATGTCTTCTTGTAGTCTTAATTTAGCACATTAAGAGTTTATAAATGAAAAAGAGTTGTTTCTTCCTTTTTAATGTTAGCTCTTGTTGCCTGAGGCCACAGTTGGTGGATATTGGTCTCGTCTTATTATTTTGTAAGCCTAATTAGATACTGGAGTTTTGTTGTCGCTTTTGATCTGTTTAGTAGCCAGAGTTGATCTTAGAACGCTAGTCATATTAAGTAAGGGGTATAAGTCTAGAGTTTTTAAAGCCAGTTCAAGTACTCCAATGATATCAAATTTGTGAATGACAAGTTTTGCATCGTCTTTCGGACACTTGTTAAAGTCGAATAGAAACTGCAAATCCCAAAGATATATTCTATTGTATGACCCCTCTCAAACTTTCACTCCTAAAACCCAGCGTATTACATGCTTAAATTTGTGTCATGGAGGAAAGACGCTCGGTGATCCTGGAAGGTTTGGTCGTTTGGAGACACACTACGACGACGACCTCAACCTTTCTTCTCTACCAACTTTCGTTGACGGAAGTAAAGAACAACATTGGGAGTTGGCATGTTTTTTGCATGTGGGTGCTAAGAAGTAGCATTTAGGGACCAACCGAGGAAGTTCAAACCTTTTTTTTTTTTTTTTTCCCATTTTTACTCACATTCCTATTAACGCAACTTCAAATGTTGAGTCTGAAATTAAGGTGTGGAACTTAAATTCAAGAGGTTCTAAATAATATTAGCTCTCAACTAAGGTAGATGATTGTCAACAGGAAGGTGAACTTGACAATAGCTCTTGTTCAGAATGTCATTCCTCCATGCTTTCTATTTCTCTCCTCTTTTTGGATCTTTTGTGTGGGGTTCGTTCTTCCAGCTTAAACTGAGAAAAATATCCAAAAGAAGAGAAAAACTTTTTGCCAGCTGCTTTCCATCGATAGTACAGGATGTCATATTTCAGCGTGATGGCTCTCCGGCGTTAGAAGCTGGATTCAGATAGTTTGACACCATTAGTTGGATCCAGATCCGATCAAGCTACTACAAGATCAGGATAAGAATACTTTCCCTTACTGTGGAGGAGTCAGGTACTAGAATGATACGTAAGTATGGGATTTCCAACAAAAAGCTTGCCTATAAAACTTTGTTGGTTGCTTCTTTTTATGTCATGAGCTGTGTGGTGCTTACTGGATATACTGAGATCCCTTGAGCACGTGTAGTTGTGGTCCATACATACCACCCGATCATCATTTTATCAGTGTGTTGGCTAAACCTTGTGTCATCATTTATCCATGGGATCCACGTCTTCCGGATTTGGTCGCGAAGGGTCAATTTTACATTTATAGCTTTATCATGGATTAGGTACCGATGAAGATAACCGCTGTTACAGGCAAACTAAGACATCCGATTTACCTTCCATCTGCCACCCCAAACAAGGGTCTTTTTGTTCTTCCCCTCATTTTTTTTTATTTTTTTATTTTCCCTCCAACCAAACAGAAGAAAGGAAGATATTTTTCCAATTCTCTTTCATACCTACGCAACAAAAAGGGATTCCGCTTTTTGCCTTCTTCTGTTGTGGTGGAACCCACGGCGGGGTTGGTTCTGTACCGTTATCAATGGTCCCTGTTTTAGGCATTCATTGTGAGGTACTTTGTCCTATCGACCATTTATTTGCTGTTGTTGTCGTGCTTTTTGCTTTTGTTTTTCATTTTAAAAAAGAAGTTGACGAGTATCAGATATGGTAGAGACAACGTCGTTTAGAAGATTAATGGAGTAGTTGACACACGTTTATCTTTCGCTTAATCATTTGCGGCCAAAATAAGGATTCGATGCGAATCGGGTCCCTTCAATATGTCTAAGATCAAATGACAAAACTCTTTCTCTACATCTATGTCTAACGCCATTTATTCTTGCTTTCCTTTTCTTTCATCTCTCCACTCAAAAGGGTAATATGCCTGACGGGTGTGGAGGTTCCTAGAACCAGCCTTGATTGACTGGTCACAGACCTCACCATCTCCCGATCTGTCGACTCAACCGTTTCTGTGCTCTAATATTTGTCAAAAATGGCCGGCCGATGTTGACTGACACATTCACAACAGCTTTGAGGAAAATCTAGAAGGCGTCCTGTATGACAGATGGGATTTTGACCAGTGCCCTCGACAATTTAACCAGTCAACCAAAAAGAGGTACATTTACTGACTTAGGCGTCCTTGGTGAGCCTCTTGGTGTGGTTGGCGCGAGCGCAAGATCTCCTCAAAGACTCCGCCCAACGATGCCTCAACCACCTCCCATAAGAGCCGCAGTGGTACCACTCGGTAATCGTAGCTTTCACCCTCACAAAGCTCACAAGGAAAAGCCAGAAGGCGAAGAGGAGCAACAGTGGAAGGAGGGTGCATGAGAAACATCGTCACTTCAATAGGATTTTCTGCAGGCGATCTTGACCCCACTTTTGCTGCTCGTACGAGCAAGCCAATCAAGCAACCACACGTACGGAAAATACTCTGCCACACGCAATTGGCAGAGCCCGTTACTTCGTCGAAGAAGTCACAATGGGAACAAGCCCAGCTTCTCATGGTTCCCATCGCCATCTTGACACTACGAAGCCACGAAGTAAATAAACTTTTTCAAAATTACAAGGGTAAATGGAAAGGGTGGACGGATACTAATTTCTTAATTTGAATAGAAAAAATAAAAATTTTGTTCGCCAATTATTGTTTAGGTGGTAGCAATTACAAGCACATAATTAATTTCATTAGAATCTAACAAAGAATGTCAAGAAAATGATTTAACTTGTCATAACACATAAATGAAAAAATATGTGATCAAACTAACCGTTTTATCTGTATTTATAAGACCCCTTAATTTCCTTATATCAATTTTTATTGGGCTTAATCAAACTGTGGGACAATAAACTGCATTAGCAAACAAGTAGTAAAAGTTTAAGATGTTGATAGGTAATGTGATGTGGTAGGTGACATACCATTTTAATATTGTCATAGCATACGATGTGCTCATTCATCTTTGAAGCTTTATACATTAGTATTATCCTAATTAAAGAAATGGAAGGTGGAACCTCTTTGTATGAAATGAACAAATAATCAACTTTCTTATAAGCATTATTATTATTAGTATTATTATTATTATTTAACACACACTCACTCATACACTCAACATTGAATCTTAGAGTATGAAGTTTTAGGTAATATATACTTCCAGCTGACTTAAGCAATTATGGGCCTTACTTCACTAAGTAGAGTTGATAGACATTTTTTTTTTCTCTTTTTTCTATTTTTTTTTTCGTTCTTCTTCTTCTTCTTTTTTTTTTTCTATTAACTTCTTTTTTTTAAGTTGTCAAAAGCATCTTCTTGTAAAGATCCTTGATTTTTGTAGTTTTTGGTAGATCACATGCATGAGATCCCCATATCTTTTCTAGTGATACAATAACAGCTTCTCCGATTTTGTTTCATCTGGATTTATGTAACCTGCATGTTAATGTAAACGCACTTGGATTAACCAGAAGTTCGTCCATCCTCACACTTCTCTTTCTGAGAACTACAAAGTTAGGTAATGTAATTGCATTGGAGACGACCACTGGATCCCGTCTTCATCAAGGATGGGAAGAGGGTTGTTTTTTATTGACATTACGAGATTGACTTTTACAAATATTTTTACCAACTTTTGCAAAAGGTTCAGCTTGTACAATAGAAATATAATTATTTTGTATTGAATGAGAAATTTGAGAGTTTTGTCTACCGGGTTTAATTAAGAAAAAATAAAAAGAAGGAAAAAAAACGAAAGTCTTGTCTCAGAGCTTGATCTGAGAATAATACAATAAAAAGGGACTAAAATAGGAGTCATATTTCATTAAATTGTAAATTTCAATTACTTGTTCAAGTTGTTATGGTAAGAAGTTAAGAGAAACATTGGAACTCGTTAACATTGGAATTTGCCAACCACAATTTTTTTTTTTTTAAGAAAAACCTTTTTTAACCTAGAAATACTATGATGTTCTTTTCTAAGAGATAAAGGTTCTTGAGAAAACATATTTAAAAAAAAAAAATCAAAGCGAATCGGAACCTAAAACTTTCTTGAATTTAAAATTTTATTTCTCTCATTATTACTAAATTATCATGAACCATTAATCTTCTTCTGAGAATTGAGGGTTAGACAGTAACTCCTTTAGAATTGAAGTTCTAGACCGTCTAAAGAGTTTATGCTAAACAAGTTACTATAAGCAAAGGCGGAAATTCTATAGCTCTGTAACTGTTTTGAAATAGGAATCGCGTATATCACTTAAAAAATTACAAGGGTGAACTTTAAAATTTACAAAGGCTTTGGAAATAGTTAAATATGTTATGCAACCGTTCTTAATTATGTCTTATCTTGCATCTATTTACTTGCTCTAGGTTTGTGGTCTTGGTCTAAATCATTGTTAAAATTCCTAAGCATGATTACATGGACATAGACCTTGTACCCATCGATTGATTCAATTTTAATAAGCATTTCTGCCCACTAACGTGGCCCGTGGCAGCTTATATTCTCCTTCTCGGATGTCCTTTGCAGACCAAAGTAGAGCTTCTTGTTGTTCGTCCTAAACTGCAATCCAGCAAATCACAGCCTCTGCCTTGCCAGAGCGAAATAGGAAAACTTTTTGGAGTGGCGGGAGACGATAATGGCGCCTACCTACCCCAATTTCATGAAAAATGCAGAAGAGAGGGAGGTCGAGGACGAAAATGCCACTTTTGTCGTTCCCAACCGGCCTCTCTTTCAATCATAACTCTGGCTCCTTCTCCAATGCTAGGGCCCCCCACCACCCTCCCCCCCAATGCAAACAACCAGACGTTACTTAACAAGATCACCTACGCTGCATCCGTCTCGTCAAATCAAACCAGCACCTCATCCTTCCTGTTCGAATCACATAAAAAAGTTATTCCAAGTATCAAGATCGTCTGGTTATGGTTTTGTATGTCGTAAAATGGGAGCATGTCGAGTGAGTTCGGGAGCTATGTGATGTGGGGAGGAGGATGGGGAAGGCGGGTGTTCCTTCGGTTTGTAATTCCCACAGAAAATAGGGAATCAAATGAAATAAAATAAATAAATAAATATATATATATATTTAATTAAAATTTCCTTGTGAGTTGCCTCCATAAAAGTGGTGTAGGTAACATCATGAAGGGGCGCCTACTTATAAACAGTGGTCAGAAACAACAAGAAGAACCTCGAAAGGTGACAAAGGGAAACACCAGAGAGTTAGGTGAGAATAACTACAGCGACCCTCTGCACCCCAACACCTTCTAGATAACTTAATGACAGCCCACCCTCGAGCCTCGTAAGCATATATACCGTGACCCAAATTCAAGAATCAAAAGTATGGATAGAAAAGCATATACATTAGACAGGAAAAAAAAGAAAAAGAAAGTTTAATCTGAATAAAATACACGAGAAAAATGACAGACAGACAGACCAGGCAGCAGAAAGCCAGGAATTTATGGAAGAGACAGAGGGGTGGTTGTCTTGCTGACATCACCCCCCATCCACCGAGCGAAGCCGTTCATGTTTTTTCCAACCCACACAACAATGTATTTATGGACATCCCACCAACCCCCATGTTCCAGGCTTTTTATATCCTTCGGCTCTTTCCCCCCCGCTTCTCTTCTTTTAAGCTCAGGGCAGGTTCAGATCCGACTCGGCTCACGTTGTCCAACCTAAAGAGAGTACCCACAAGCTTCTTTAACAAATCCTCTCGCGAAATTTTCACTACCCTCCCTAATTTCAGTCAAGCTTCCTTCCACTAATAACATGGATGGGATGGCCTTCATTTCAAAGAACTTGGGTTCTACCTATCGCATAACAACAAAAGAATATATCCATCATCTTACCAGATTATCAGATTCCCAGCCTCTAGATTTACAAACAAACAATATTTTTTGTCACGAGTCTACTTTGTGGGCCTAATGCATGGAAATTTGTAAATTAATGATATGATGGTTTTACCTGAATGTTAGAGACTGGTGGATTATCTGTGTTCCAAGACCTTTTAGCACCAAACAGAACAAAATACAAGGTGATGGAATATCAATCGCACTTCGGGAATTTAAATTTATCATGCACTTGCTGTGATTTCTTTTTCTTTTTTTCTTTTTGGCACCTTCTGCTTAACCTTGGAATAATATGCCAAGGGGGTTATTTATACATATAACAGAACACACCTCAAACTTCAATATGCAAAAAGAAAAATCACTCGTTTAATGATTTTCGATGAGGCTACTTGCCTGGCATGTTCTCTATGCATCGCATCTATGACATATCCAGCAGTTAATGCTCTAGTGTTTGTGTGTATGTATATAGGATTTAGTCCCAGAAAATTACGGTTAAAAAGTTTTGTAGATAGGCTAGTTGACCAAGGGATCTAGAATTCGGAGATATCACATTCGACTAAATTGAAAAGCACAAAGAGGTCCCATAGCATTAAATCCGGTGACAAGCTAAATCATAGTGATTAGCTCTTTGTCAAGTAGCTCATTATTTCCCTTTCCCTCTCAACGGATCATTGTCAAGTAGCTTGAATAATTGCCGGATTTTAGTATCCTTTTCAAAAATATTGTTTAATTTTTGTTGCAGAGGCTTCGACTTCATTTAACTGGCTACACAGCGACCCAAAAAGGGACCAAAAAAAAAAAAAAACTATTAAATGATTCGGATTAATCGCATCGAAATCACGATGGGAAGAAGCCAATCTTTTCGGATTTGTCACAATGTTATTCGTAGGTTGGTTTGGGACGAGGAAATTTGATCGCAAGCCTTCCAGTAATAACTTTGTCGTCGAATTACGAGTCTGATTCCTAACAAATTTTCAATTCTTAAGACAAAACCACCATGTTAATGGGCGCCGTATATGTTGATCAACAGGATTAGTGAGTGGATTGACAAGAGAGCAATTCCGATTCTCACGCCATAAGGCAAAATGTCGTGCAAAATATGATTCAATGACTAGTCGGAAAACTTGGAGGCAAACAGATTTAAAAATATTTGAGAAGGTCGTATGTCACAGCTATTCTCTTCTTGCCAAAAAATTTTACAACTAATTGAAATGCTTCTTCGCCACAATAAGATTACACGCGAGCACAGACTTTAAGGCTACCTCTAGACTACTAAGCTTCAGGAGTTCAAGGGCTTGTAGTATCTATAGATATTGTCAGCTGTTAAGGTTTTGCCTATGGCTTTGCAGCTACAAGCGTGGGTGCTTTGAAACCCTAAATGTTGACACAAGCATACACCTTGACTGACATTCCCATACCACTGCCGTTGCTGTTGCTGTTGCTGTTGCTGTTGCTGTTGCTGTTGCTGTAGCTGATGCTGCTGCAGAGGTTGTGGCTGCCTCAACTCGTTTAAGTTGACACATGGGATTTGAGGATAATAGGGCAGCCCTAAGGAGAGGTCAAGGTTGAGGTCAGGGAACGCCTCCTCTGTGGTCACTCCACTGCTACTATTCGACTCTTCGGCAGACTCGTTTCCGACCTTGACGTTGGCGTTAATACTACCTGGTACTGGCGTCAATGGCGTCGTAGCATTTTGCACTTCGAAGAAAGAACTCTTTTTATTGATGTTATTATTGCTGCTGCTGTTGTTGTCGCTACTTGTTTTGTTATTGCCATTCTTGGGGGTGGTGGTGGTGGTGGTGGTGGTGGTGCTGGTTGTGGCGGTGGCGCCGATGGTGGTCGCTCCGTTAAGTGGACGATGAGTTTGAGGATCAATTCCACGGCTGTAGAGCTTTCTTTTGATATGAGTATTCCAATAGTTCTTGATCTCATTGTCCGTTCTTCCTGGTAAGCGCGCGGCAATAAGAGACCATCTGAGAGATCAAAACCCACATCAGATTTTGCTTGTTTTGAAAGGAGGGCTCGCTTTAACCAAGCAGAAGTTTTCAAAAAATTGTTCAGCCCTTAAGTACTACCAAACTTTTTGAAAAAAAACAAAAGCCTTGTCGTTAAAAGTATACTTGGGGAATCATATGAACCAAAATAACACTAAAGCTTGAAGAAGGGAGTACTTATTGCGTACTTGTTGCCAAGTAAGTTGTGAAGGTTGATGATGAGCTCGTCTTCCTCTTCAGTGAAGTTTCCTCTCTTGAGGTCAGGCCTAAGGTAGTTTATCCACCTTAGTCTACAGCTCTTGCCACATCTAAGCAAACCTACATGATTCAAATAAGCAACCACTTAAAAAAGAAACCCCCAAGATTCTCCCCTTCTCCCACTCTCTCTGATCTTCCTCTGTGTTTGTGTTTGAGAAAAAGTTGGGAAGCTTACCTGCTGCTTTTGGAAGAGATCGCCAACAGCCTTCCCCATGAACCTTGATGTAGTTGATAAGGCGCTCGTCTTCCTCTTTAGTCCATGCTCCTTTATTAGTGTGCTCTTTCTCACAGCAAGGAGATCTTCCCATGGTTGTTTGTTGCTCGGATAGGGACGGAGCGAGGGACGGAGCGAGGGAGGGAGGGAGAGAGAGAGAGAGAGAGAGAGAGAGAGAGAAAGAGATTTGTTGGGGATGGAGCTTGAATGGATTCGGGGACAAAAGGGGGAAGAAGGAGTATAAATGGGAAGTGGTGGATGGCAGGAGAAGGTGCAATTGACTCGGGACCCTTTTTATTTTGAGAACTAATACAGGGTAGAGTATTTGACCCAGTTGGTGAGAAAGACGAGTGGTTGCAATTAAGTTAGTGCTGGATTTGGTAGGTAGCTCTACTTTTCATGTAGTTGGAGTTATTTGCTTTTCCCCCCTCTGTTTTCGCTTTTACGTACCTTTCTAACCTTTATTTCCGTTATTTTTGTTTCGACCCCCAATATAAGTGTTAGCCCAGTGCGTAGGACCGAAGAACGAGGGGAAGTGCACACGTTGGTCCGGACATTTTGAAGACACATGAAAATTTTATCAACGGAATTGGTATTGGGTAGCTTTGACTTTCGGATACCACTCAATATTAACCTTTACGCACCTTTTATGATGTGAGCTTTTTACTCTTGTCCAAGTTTTGTGGAGTTCCAAAATAACTTTTTTTTTTTCTTTTTCTTTTTAAACAATGGGGATGGGGTGAGGATAATATAGGGGATTTATTGTAGAAGGGAAGGTTTGAATTTTGACCTTCCATGTAGTATTATCCTTGAATGTCACTAAATTGCCAAAATTCAAATTTTAATACAATATTATGTCATCGTTTTTATTTTTTATTTTTCCCTTTTTTGGGTTCCAAATTTTTTTGATCTATAAGTTATATTCCGAATTGCTGTCACATAAAACAAAATTGCATATCAAAACTTGGGAATTAGCTGTCGTTAGACCTGCATTTGCAATTGAAAAATCTAGATGCTTAAAATAATTTAATAGAAATGAAACCTTGATTGACTGTGTATTTAACTTCAATGTCAAGTTTAAAAATAAAGTAAAAGGAGTTAACGGTGATTTATCCAAGTATAAGTTTTCATTAAGATTGGGAAGTGCTACTCATGATGTGTCTAATAAATCATAAGAGAAAAACAGTTTCTGTTGGTTTTGATTTGCAAGAATAAATCTAATTTTAAACAAATGAAAATTTTCCTTTCCAACTTACATATGAGAGAGATGAGGGGGTCGAACCTCTAACCTGTTCGCTTATCACTGACCGAGTCAAAGGGAAATTTAGACGCCAGAAGGCGGGTGGGTGAAATGGGAAGAAGAAGCAAAGAAAATGCAAGGTTGATGCGCAGAAGAAAAAAGAGAAGAGTCCCCAGGACTAGAAAGTGCAAAATACTGCGTATTCGTACTCAGTCTGGAAGCATGCAGTCCCACCAAACATTTTAAGCCCAACTTATTCTTATCCTCTGATTCTTTTCCAACTTTTTATGGTCTTCCTGCTTTCCACTCTCTTTCTAGCTACATTATTAATTTCTTTATTGTCCCTTCCTGGAAAAAGGTTTCTAGAAGACCACCTACGCTTGCTCCACTTACTCTTGTCAATTCAAGATGATAAAAGTAACTAAGTCCCCTACCTTACATGATTGTGATTAACAATCCCCAACTACAAAACCTATTATTTTCCAACCAGGATGGTTTCCTTGTCTTCATAGTGCTCTGGTTTCTTCGGATCCTCTTCTTATTTTCTTCACAAACTACCGATCTGGACAAAAAATTTCGAGGCAAGGAAAGTGCCTATTACTTTCTTGTGTTCAAAACCATCGTCAGTACACTTAATTATGTAGAGTAGGTAGGCCTCGACTTCGTTATCGACCCTTGGCAAAGGCCATCTCTTTCACGCGTGGCAGATATCCTACCCACCCAAGATGTTTAATGGGGGAAAAAGCAAACTGTGGAAGCATTTGAGTTGATTTTTCAAAGTTTGCGTCCTTTTCACTATTCAACCAACTGTGTCCACATAATCGCGCTTACATCCCCACACACATACAAACACAAACACAAACACATACACAGACACAGAGGAGAGAGAGAGAGAGAGAGAGACAGGGAGAGAGTACGTCAATTTAGCCGGCCATGTGAATTTTTATGGGCAGGGTTGGTAAGGCACATCTTCCTAACTTAACTTTTGTCCCTTCTAGAAGGTTTTGAAGAAAATCAGGGATTAAAATAAGCGCCAGGAACAAAGCAGAAGCGGAAGAATATCTTAGGTTGGTAACCCACCTCCGTGCCTCCCCATCTGATTGAGCAAGTGGGGCCTTCCGTCTCCGACTTTCTGTTTGATTTGGTCTTTGTTTTTGTCTCTTATGTTTCATGATTTCCGTCAGTCAATGTTCTTCCCATGTATATAGCCGTTTAAGGACATCCCGAGAGCCTTAAAATTTTTTATTGTTTGGTTAACATAACATTATTAAAATGGGGGGGATTAATGATTCCTTTGATGCAGTTCCAGCTACAATACTTGATTAGTTGGAAAAACTACAAAACCAGTTCTTTTTCCTTAATTGAAAACGAGACCCCGATCAAAGTTCTTGGTTCGACAGCCACGCTTTTAAGCTCTCAGCTTAATCTCGTTGGTCCCAGACATCGCAGAACAAAGAAAGGACGAACGTTCTTGCTCATTACCATAACAAAATACCAAAAAACAGGTTCAGTGTCAATTCATGGTTGGCTTTTTTACAATCATTGATTAAGAGTGAGGAGCCAAACGCTTTTAAAATCCTCTTTTCGAGCCCTAAGAAATGCTTACTAACACCAATTAATTACATCCCAAGAGCAATCTATACTTAATTATTAGCTTCATCCATTTTCTCTCTTAATCAATTTCTTGGCCATAAACCTAAAAGAACTCCGAATCGCGTCCGGACTTATATCTCATTCATCTTTAACTGGCTTGTATATATTCATCCGTTCAATCCATTCTGCTTGTCACACAAACAAGCCGTATGCTCATGAAATTGTTTCCAAAAAAAGGCTTGTTAAACAAATACACACATAATAAATTCAAGAACAGTGAAGATCTAATGTGTTTTGGATAAGCATTTATCCTATCTTCACAAATCAATAGCTTATTATGATTTTGAGACTTTTGTGAAATAATAACTCTCCTTTTTGTCACTTTGACAACTTACTAAAAGGCCATGCACATTTACTTAGTGTTCCTAAAGCTTTATATGTAAAGGCAACGTAAGAAAAACCCTAACTGCAAAAATCAAGAATATATTTGAATTCAACCAAGCTGAACCCAATATCCAACTGTCAAATTAATAAAGTTATATTTCATGTTCTAGCCATTTTTAATTAATTCTTTGAACAATTTCAAACTTGTTCATTAGTTTTTGATTCACTTTTGTTGAATCTTGTGGCAACCTTAGAGGGGAAGGGGTTGAATTAGGTTTGAAAAACTTTTTCTTCTTTTCTTTTAAACAACTTTTGTCAAATGGTTTTTGGCACAATCTAAAACAAATTGTCAGAAGAAATTATCTTTAAAAAAAAAAAGGTTGAACAAAAAACAATTAAGTAGTTTGGTCCAAATACATTGGGTTCCTAAATTCATTATCTTCTAAATCAACCAACTAGAAAGCCTCTTTTCTAAATCTTTCATGAAGGGTCACATGAGATTAACCCTAATTTCTCAATTCTTACAACAACTTTCCATCACCCACGAAGAACTTCACATTTCATTTCACAAATTCATAAACGAGCTTAAAGATTAGAATCGTAATCTACAACACACTTGTGGTTTCGATAAACCCTAAAATTTCTCTCTTTTTCCCTTTCTGGAAGTTATTTACACCAACAAAATATAGATAATATGCTCGTATATGCATCCCAAGGGATACTCTCAAGTACACAAACTATATAACAAATAACTGGAGGAATTAAAGAATGAGTACAAGAATTTTTCTTTTATTGCTCATTAGCTTGAGATCTCGAATCTTTCTCCTTTTTGTAGCAAATCAAATAGCCCTAAGAGGGCAGCTAATTTTACCATTTAGATCGTAGGTTGTAGTACGAAAGTTAAGGAATCCTAGCAAGCATCATTAAAGAGAAGTGTTTTGCCCAAAATGACAAAATCCTAGCTCTGCACAAGTAAATAGATTGAGTCAAATCACCCTCAAAATGGCATCTTCAGTTTGAAATTGCAAAATTTTTGTTTTGAATATTAGAAGTCACCATGCATTTATAATGTGGAGATATTGGAATGTGAAGGGTTTTTATCTCCACTTCAACAACTTTACTCTTTGAATTGTTTTGGTTGGTTTGCTTGGGAAAGAACAAGGATGGTAGTTTTGTCTTTGGTACTAGGAAGAAGTTTTAGCTGAATTAAAGACTCTATAGAGGATTTAGGAAAGAAGTTTGAAAGACATGTCTTTTTTTTCTTTTTCTTTTTTTAATAATGTTATGTGTGTTTGGTGTGTGGCTTACAAGCCTTTTGTCTTCCACTATATTTTTGACTTGAATCAAAGAAAGTGTGTGCTTTTGAGTTTTTTGCAACCTTCATTTTGATTTTTGCACTTCTTGTCAACTTGTCAACAATTTCTTGCTGCTGTGATTCAATCTACTTCTATGGTGCTTGATTGAATCTAGTTGAAGTTAGGGATTGATTGTTTAACAGTGATATCGAGAGCTTTGGCTCGATTATTACTAGGAGTTACTAGTTTTGTTGTTGTTGGGTTTTACCATCTTTGTTTCTGTCCATTATGGCATCACCCATCTCCTCTACATCTTCTTCTTCGGCCAACAATGTTGTTCTTATCCCCAATTCACTCTGCCCCTTCCCATTTTCAGTGGAGAAAATTACCAATCTGGTGCATAAAAATAACCACTTATCTTTGAAGTCAAGGACTGTAGGATCTTGTGGAAAGGGATCCTTAACACTTGGAGGAGGAAGGGAGAGCTAAAACAAGGAGCAAGACAAGGAGTTGTGTGCTCTTCTAGTGCTTCAGCTTGCTATTGGAGAAAAAGTGCTTTCAAGAATTGCACGCGTCAAAACTACCAATAAGCTTTGGACGATTTTGAAGAATGAGCATTTGGGCAATCCAAAGTAAGACTTGTCAAACTCCAATCTCTTGAAGAGAGTTAGAGATTGTGCATCTGAATGAGCATGAATTAGTGGTTAATTACAATGCTCGGGTGAATGAAGTTGTGAGCAAGATGAGGGGGCTAGGAGAAGATTTTCTTGGTAAGATGGTCATTGAAAAAATACTTATAATCCTTACAAAAAAATTTGATTATGTCGTCACTACCCTTGAAGAAACCCATGACTTAATCACTATGTCTTTAACTTAACTCATGGGTTCTCTAGAAGCCAATGAGAAAAGATTTTGTAGAAGACATAAGAAATTACCTCTTGAGATAGTGTTCAAAGTTAATAAGTCCCTTGAACCTTCTAAAAGTAGTAAGGGGGCAAGAGGGGATGAGAACATAATACAAAAAAAAAAAAAAAAAAAAAAAACTATTGGCAAAAGGGGAAGCCTCAGTGCAAAAATTGTTTGAAATTTGGTCATCTTGAAAAAGATTGTAGGCAATGAAGGCTATCAAACCAATTGCATTGATGAGGGTGATGTTGAGTCCACTCTGTTCTAAGTTCGTTACTCAGCCATATAGACTAAACTAGATGTGTGGTATCTTGACTTAGGGAGCAATAATCATATTGCCATAGATTCCAGAATATTTTTTTTAAAGTTAGACAGTTGATGTTGAGCAACAATCATATCGCTTGGTGTTGGATAGTTGACGTAAAAGGGATCCAAGCTGGTGTTTGAGAATAAACAGTCTTGTATTCTCAAGAACAAGAAGGATAAAAATTCTTGCTCAACTAATTTTGCTTTGAGGTTTTAGTATCCTAATAGATTTGCTTTAAGGGTTGATGAAGATAATGAAGGTACGAGCATGGCATAGGAGGTACGAGCATCTTAATTTCAAAAGCTTGAAATCCTTTAGTGATTTATCAATGGTAAATGCTTTGCCCATAATTTATCAGAAAGAAAATCTATGTGAAGGTTGCCAATTGGGCAAACAATAAAGAAAACCCTTCCCTAATGTTGGAGTGTTAAAATATCCAGTCCCACATTGGGTAAGGTGACAGGAGAGCCTAGTCTTATAAGCTTCTGCTCGCAACCCACTATTGCACAGTTCTATGTTTTAGTTGGGCCTTTTAGTTTCTAATATGGTATCAGAGCCGGCCCTGTGTCCTGCCTACCTTGGTGTGGTCCTAAGTTCGTTACTCAGCCATATAGACTAAACTAGATGTGTGGCATCTTGACTTAAGGAGCAATAATCATATTGCCATAGATTCTAGAATATTTTTTTTTAAAGTTAGATAGTTGATGTTGAGCAACAATCATATCGCTTGGTGTTGGATAGTTGACGGAAAAGGGATCCAAGCTGGTGTTTGAGAATAAAGAGTCTTGTATTCTCAAGAACAAGAAGGATAAAAATTATTGCTTAACTAATTTTGCTTTGAGGTTTTAGTATCCTAATAGATTTGCTTTAAGGGTTGATGAAGATAATGAAGGTACGGGCATGGCATAGGAGGTACGAGCATCTTAATTTCAAAAGCTTGAAATCCTTTAGTGATTTATCAATGGTAAATGCTTTGCCCATAATTTATCAGAAAGAAAATCTGTGTGAAGGTTGCCAATTGGGCAAACAACAAAGAAAACCCTTCCCTAATGTTGGGGTGTTAAAATATCCAGTCCCACATTGGGTAAGGCGACAGGAGAGCCTGGCCTTATAAGCTTCCGCTCGCAACCCATTATTGCACAGTTCTGTGTTTTAGTTAGGCCCTTCAGTTTCTAATATGGTATCAGAGCCGGCCCTGTGTCCTGCCTACCTTGGTGTGGTCCCTCTAGACTGGTCCTACCTCTCACCGCACCCAACGTGAGACTTTGGGGGAGTGTTGGAGTGTTAAAATATCCAGTCTCACATTGGGTAAGGTGACAGGAGAGCCTGGCCTTATAAGTTTCCGCTCGCAACCCACTATTGCACAGTTTTGTGTTTTAGTTAGGCCCTTCAGTTTCTAATACCTAAGGGATTGGTGTTTAGAACTTTAGAGCCACTAGAGAGCGTCCATCCTAATCTGTGCGGACTCATGAAGAATCCTACTTGGAGTGGCAGTAGGTCTTTTCTATTTGTTTATAGATGATTATTCTTGTATTCGGTGGGTGTATTTTTTGCAAGGAAAAAGAGAAGTGCTTGATGGTTTAAGAACTATAAGAATCTTGTCGAAAATGAGAGTCGCAAAAAAATTAAGAGTCTCCAAACTGACCAGGGAGGGTAGTACAATTCTAGAAAGTTCATGAAGCTATGTGAAGAAGAAGGAATTTCTCACCAACTTACTACTAATTATACACTAAAAGAAAATGGGATATCTGAAAGAAGAAATTGTTTTTGCATGGAAAAGGCTAGATCTATGATGGAGGAAAAACATATGAGGAAATTTTGGGGGAGAGGTAGTTCACACTACTGTGTATCTTTTAAATCGAAGTCCTACAAAGGTGATTGAAGGAAAAACTCTCGTTGAAGTCTAGACCGGAAGAAAATGAATTGTTTCTCACTTGAGGATTTTTGATTGCTATGTGCATGTTCTTGCTTAGAATAGGGGAAAGCTTGATCGGAATGCTCAAAAAGGAGTAATGCTTGGCTATAGCATTCAGTCCAACGCATACAAGATTTATAACTTGGAAACTAAAAGTTTGGTGATTAGCAAGGATGTGGAATTTGATGAAAGGGCAAGATGGAAATAGGAAGAAAACAAAAGTGAATACTAGAATGCTACGACACCAAGTCTATGGAGTGAAAATAGATCTGGTAAAGGCATCTCTACTGAAGTTGGTGATGTTGTTCCTAATTAGATTGAGGTGTTTTGTCTTCTGCCATTTCGAGCTAGCCAAAAGTGATAGAAATTCAATGAGTGAACAACAGTGAGTTATATGAGATGGAGACAGTGTATGTTTTGAGGAAGAAGCGATCAGAGGAGTAACGGTTTTGTCTGAACAAGTAGCTCTTGGCTTTCATAAAAACAAACCTACAACCATAAAAGGGAAATACAAAGTCCGAATGGTTCAAGCTACAATAAAGCAGTACATGCTGCTTAAATACAAACGAAAAACTTGACCTTCTTACACGCAAAATTAATGACAATAAAACAAAAGAGAAAGGGCATACTACTACACTGAAACCTAAGTGGAAAGGATTGGAAACATGTCTATCCAGATCTAGGATACTTCACACGACACTGCCTAAGCCATCCCCTGTAGATCTTTTCTCGAACATTCACGTAGGCATGTTGCAGTCCCATCCATCATGTCTCCATTACCCAAACTTCAAACCTCTTACAAAAAGAACCTAAAATGAAGATGGTTTGACTAAAGTTCATACTCTAGTTAAGATGAAGTCCTTAGAAGAAGTCTACAAATACTGCAATTTTCCTACTCATGAACCTGTACATTTTGAAGAAGCTATCGAGATTGATGTATGAAGAAAAGCTATGGAAGAAAAGATTAACACTTTTAATAAGAATCAAACATGGGAGCTAACTGACCTGGTTGGTGACAAGAATGCAGTCAGTGTAAAATGGATTTACAAGGTAAAGACGGATTCTAAAGGAAAAATTAAAAAATACAAGGCAAGATTAGTTGCAAGACGATTCACTCAAGTGGCTGGGACAGATTTTACTGAAACTTTTTGCTCCTGTGGCTCGAATGAAGCAATTCAATTACTGATTTCTCTAACTGCTCAAAATAAATGGAGAATACATCAACTTGATGTAAAGGTAGCATTTCTTAATGGAGAAATTCAAGGAAAATGTTCAGCAACTAGCAGGATTTTAGGTTAAAGGAAAAGAGTAAAAGGTTCTTAAACTCAAGAAAGCATTGTATGGGTTAATATAGGCCTGCTGGACTTGGTATAGCAAAATTTCTAAGTACTTAACAAAAATTTCATTAGGAGCCCTAGTGAACCAAATCTCTTCATCTTAAGGCAAGGTACTCATTGTCTCATTTTCTTTATATTTGGATGACCTCATATTTGCTGCAAGTAGTGAGGAAATTTTTTTAAGACTTAAGGATGATATGATGAAAACATTTGAAATGAACGATATGAGACTGATGAGCTATTTTCTGGGTCTTGAAACGCGTCAAACAGGAGGGATATGTTCATATCTCAGTTTCAGTTTCTTGAAAAATTGCTATCTAAATTTCATATGAAAACTTGCAAACTTGTTAGTACTCCTCTAATTGCAAGTGAAAAGTTAAGAAGTGAGGATGAATCAAAAGAAGTTGATAGTTCTAAGTTTAGAAGCATAATAGGCAGTCTTATGTATATAACTACTACAAGACCGGATATTTTGTATAGTGTTAACCTATTATCCAGATTTATGTAACATCCAAGTGAGGTGCATCTTAGTAAAGCTAAAAGGATTTTGAGATACTTGAAGGGTATTGCCAATTTGGGATTATTATACGAATCTACCATTGAATACAAACTAATTGGGTATACAAATAGCAATTGGGGAGGAAGTATTAAAGACTCAAAAAGCACCTATGAATATATGTTTTCTACTGGATCTGCTGCTATTTCATGGTGTTCAAGGAAGTAGAAGTCTGTTGCTTTTTCTTCTGCTGAAGCAGAATATGTGGCTGCTTCTAAGGCAACTAACCAATGCATTTAGTTAAGAAGAATTATGGAAGAAATGGGGTTTACTCAAAAAGAAGCAACTACAATTTGCATGGAAAGAACCTGGTTTATCACTCTCGAAATAAGCATATTGCTATGACATTTCATTTCCTAAGGAATGTAGTCAATGAAAAAGTGAATAAATTTAAGTATTGCAAAAGCTCATATCAAGTAGCAGACATTTTCACCAAAAGCTTGCCAAAAGAAGATCATGAAAGGTTAATAAGCATGTTGGGAGTCATAGGAGGGGTGTTTTGAATAATAGAAATCACTATGCATTTATGATGTGGAGATGTTAGAATGTGAATGGTTTTTATCTCCACTTCAATAACTTTACTCTTTGAGCTGTCGTGGTTGTTTTGCTTGGGAAAGAAAAATGATGACAAGTTTGTTTCTGGAACTAGGAAGAAGTATTTTTGAATTAAAGACTATATTGAGGATTTAGCAAAAAAGTTTGAAAGACGTCTTTGTTTTTCTTTATAATGTTACGTGTGTATGGTGTGTGGCTTTCAAGCCTTTTTTCTTCCGTTGTATTTTGACTTGAATCAAGCAAGTGTGTGCTTATAAGTTTTATACAACCTTCATTCTGATGTTTGCACTTCTTGTCAACTAAACAATGACTTGTTGTTCCTATGATTGAATCTACTTCTAAGGTGCTTGATTGAAACTAGTTGAAGTTTGGGGTTGATTGTTAAATATTTTTTGCTTTGATTTATAACTTTCCTTAATGATATGAGATTGCTCCCTTATGGGTGTTTAAAGATCAGCTTCACGCAGCATTGCTCGGTATTATGCAGCCCAAAATGGCGGTATCCTCTTTGGTGGTATGTAGGCCAAAATGGAGGTATCTTCTTCGATGTTGTATAGCTCAAAATGGCAACGTCTTTCCTGGTAAAAGAAGCACAATGTTTTAATGTGTGATTGAGTACACATGTTGTTTGATGAATTCCCTATGATGGAAGTAGGATCTATCTCTCTTCTTGCTCTTAGAAGTGAAGTTTTCCTTTCTTCTTGAGGCACATTTGAAGCTTCACTTCGACTCGTGATTGAGTCATCATGCTTGCTCAGATCGGAAAAGGTGGCTGGAGAATAGAAACAAAAATTTGTGGAAAATTTTGTATATTCACTTGATAATCGTTCTTGATGATTGTACATGTATTTATAGGCATAGATTTGATTTCAAATGCAGTTTGTTATGCAAGTAAAATCATTCCAATGAGTTAGGTTGGAAAGTCCCTGATCTTCTGGCCAATTATTTCGGTAAACCAAACAATTGCAATATATTCATGGATGAGTGGCGCACTAGAGACACTGGTGCCAAGAGTTGACATGGCTCTAGGTGATGATGTCATGGGGAAGCTAACGGGGTGGATTGCACCAAGCTTTAACTAAAGAAACTTGAATTTGGATGCATTGAGTCCTTTGGTGAAAATGTCAACTAGTTGATCTACAAATGAGAGAAAGCAAATGAGTAGTTGACCACAAGTAACATGTTCATGGATAAAATGAAAATCAATTTGAACATGTTTGGTGTAAGCATGGAAGACCAAGTTGGCAATAAAATGAAGAGTTAAGAGGTTGTCACATTAGCATATAGGGGGTTATTTGTTTAATATATTTTGATGTTGACAATATTTGAAAAACTACTTTTGATATATGTATTATTTAAATGACTCTTGTGCCAATTTGTGGAACATATGTGGAACAAATAATTAAATTGATGATTATTTTTCAAGACATAAAGTTCCCACATACCAAAATGTAATCTATAAAAATATTTATGATGGTAATTCTACAAAAAATTATTCTTGTTGTGTGTAAATAATATTGCTCTATATATACATGATTAATATAAGGTTTGCAAATCATATGTGACTATGCATTATTGGATACCTTGTATCACTTATTGTGAAAACTACAAGTGCCATAATTATAGAAGGATATGATTGCATTAAGTGAGAAAGAAAGGAAAAAGAGGTCATGAGCTCATTAAGATAAAATGCATCATTTCAAAAAAGGAAAAGGAAAACAAGATTAAAAAATGGTGAATTGGCAAACTTGTTTACAAGCATGTATAAATGAGTGTGTGTGTGAGAGAGAGAGAGAGAGAGAGAGAGAAAGAGAGAGGAAAAAGAGTCATGAGCTCATTAAGATAAAATGCATCATTTCAAAAAAGGAAAAGGAAAACAAGATTCAAAAATGGTGAGTTGGCAAACTTGTTTACAAGCATGTATAAATGAGAGAGAGAGAGAGAGAGAGAGAGAGAGAGAGAGAGAGAGAGGAAAAAGAGGTCATGAGCTCATTAAGATAAAATGCATCATTTCAAAAAAGGAAAAGGAAAACAAGATTCAAATATGGTGAGTTGGCAAACTTGTTTACAAGCATATATAAATGAGTGAGTGAGAGAAAGAGAGAGAGAGAGAGAGAGAGTATATCTCTTTTGTATTGCTTAAGAAGGAAAAATCCTTCTCTCGCTACATGTTTTAGTGGGTGTAAATGAGGAGATTTCGGATGAAAGATGTAAACTTTTCAAAAGGAATTTGATCTTATTTGGTAAAGGATCCTTTATCACCTTTGAAATTTTGTTTTTGTTCCGTAAATGGAAACTATGGTTGCAAAAATAGGGTCTTTTGTGCTTTCACTATCGCTACCATCTCTGTCTAGCTTGAAAAACTATAAAGTCCAGTATCTTGTTAAAATGACAAGTTTCTGTATGGAAAATAAATAGATTGAGATGATTTCAGGTACAATTTTGGTTGCCCTTAGTTATTTTGATGTTTGTCTATTTTAGAGGTGTTAGGGTTTTTCTTTTAACATATCACTCTTGAAAATGTTCATTAAAAATACTGTCATTGAGCAAAAAGAGTTCTATTACTATTACCTAACATCTTTCGGTAACATTATTCTAGTCTAAAAATCTTTATTGTTGTTGATTGTTTGATTATTCCAAATGTGCTACAATGTTGGGTGGATGAGTGCATTATTTGCTTAAATCTTGATTGGATTAATGCATGTTTGCTTGAGAATATATGTGTTAATCTATTTGCTTTATTTTTTCTCAAGAGGTGACATTCATTGATATAGGCTATTACTTGTTCTTTTTTTTATTATGGCATTGTGCTTATTACATTGAGCTACTACATCACTTTTGATTATCTTCAAGTGATTATCTTGACTATTGTTTTGTTAAGTTGGAATGTAAAATTTGTTAATGTTTAAAAGGCAATGTGTAGCTTAGATTACTAAGTATGAAACTTGATTGTGTAGTCTACAAGGCCCTAGATTGAAAAGGTTGTTTACTATATTGTGAACCGTTGAGTCATGTTGGGCTTTGTGGTTATGGAATGAATTGTAAATCCTTGTGTTCCATGGACAAAGGATTAGGGTATACTCAAATTGAGAGTAAAACTATTATATTTTAGTAAAAGGGCTCTCTTACTATTGGTATAAGGGGGTTGATGTAGGTTTGAGTATTTGGTTGAAACTCCTGAACAATTCTTGTGTACTCCATTTTTTTGTCTTCTTTTATTATCTCTAAATTAACAAAATAAGAAAATAAAATAAACCGATTCCAATATCCAACGATTGGTATTAAAGCTTAGAGCTTTGGTTAGTAAAGATTAACAACCTTAGTGCAGATGGTAGATATGGATGTTAGGAAAGCTATCATAGGTTACAACAAGCCACCTATCTTTGATGGGTTAAACTATGGTCATTAGAGTTCAATGATGAAATTTTTTATGATGAGTCAAGATATGGATGCATGGTATGTTACACAAAATGGAATGAAAGTAAACAAAGATGAAACTAAATGGATTGAAGATGAAAAGAAAATTATGGGTTACAATAGTTGGGTCATGTGTATGCTTTATAATGGGGTTTATGTTGCTGAGTATAATAGAATTTCTACTTTTGAAATTGCAAGTGAAATTTGGAAGAAACTAGAAGTTTTTTTTGAAGGCATAAGTAAAGTTAAAGCTTCTAGAATCTCACTGTTTGTATGAGAATTTAAGCTGTTCTATATGAAACTTTCTAAAACTATTATTAAGATGTTTTGTAGACTTAGTGATATTGTAAATGAACTAAAACTACTTAGTAAGGCTTATGAAAATAGTTAGCTAGTTAAGAAAGTATTAGGATGCCTATCTGAAACTTGGGATACTAAGAAAATTACTATTGAGAAAGCTCATGATTTAGATAAACCTTCTCTTGATGAACTTTTGGGATCCTTTAAGCACATGAGTTAAATTTGAAAAGGAATGAAATAGAAAAGAAGAAGCTAAGGCATATTGAAATGAAACATTTAAAGTAATTGTAAAGGATAGTTCAACATTAGAATTTGAAGTAGATGAACTAGCTATGCTGGCAAGAAAATTTAGGAAGTTTTGTAGGAGAGAAAAAAGGAAGAAGAAGGAAACATTAGATCCTAGAGAAAATGTTTGCTTTGAGTGTAGGAAACCTGGACATATAAGGGTTGATTGTCCTAAATTGAAGAACAAAGGAAAATCAGCACAAAGATACAAGAAAAAGGTGATGATGGTAGCATGAGAAAACAAGTCATCCTCTTCATGATCATTAGAAAAAGAGAACACTACTAAAGATGCAAATCTATGCCTAATGACAAACAAGGAGGAAAAGGTAAAATTTGTATGTTCTGATAATATATCTGATGGGAATTTAAAGTCTATATTTTTTTATTTGTTTATGTATGCAAGAAATTTGAAAAATAAATGTGTTCAACTTGAAGCATAAAATAAAATGCTCAGGGAAGAGAACAATAAAATAAAAGCAATTTCTTCATGTCACACTGATCTTGAAAGTGAAAATTCATTACTTAAAATGAAATTTGCGAACCTAGAAGATACACTAAAGTCCTTTTCTTATGGAAATAAAATGTTGGAAAACACTTTAACATCAAAACAAGGGATTAGGACAAAACAAGACTATGTTACAAATAGGATGTAAAAACAAAGGTCCTCACAATTTTTTTTGAAAAAGATAGTGCATATAACTTTGTTTGCAAGTTTTGTAAATATGTTGGTTACATTGCTACAAAATGTCCAATTGGACTAAATAGGCCTTACAAAATTAGACAAAAATGGATTCCCAAATCTATGTGTGGTACTAACTATAAAGGACTTAAAACAAGATGGGTACCTAGAACTCTAACTATTACACTTATGTTTGTAGGTTACTATTGAAAAATATAAGATGCAGCAACCCTTTTGGAGGTACCTTGACAATGGCTATTCACATCACATGACTAAAGAAAAGGAAGCTTTTCAGTTTTAAATGAACAGCTTAGAGGAAAAGTATCTTTTGGAGATAATTCTAAAGAAAAATTAAGGGATGTGGTATTATAGGTAAACCAAGTTCTTTTCATATTGTTGATGTGTTATTTCTATGTGGATTAAAGTACAAATTGCTAAGCATGAGTTATATGACAAAGGATTTAGTATTAAGTTTAGATCATCATGCTACATTATGAAAAAAGAAAAAGAAATAATGTCAGATTAGTGGGAAAAAGAGAAGAAAGTGTCTATGTTATAAATCTACATGAAATGTTTGAAAATGAAACATGTCTTGCAATGACTAAATCTAATGATTGTTGGCTATGGCATAAAAGACTAGGACATGTTGGTATTAAAACCATAGAAAAGCTATCAAGGAAAGAATTTGTATTAGGATTGCCAAAAATAAAATTCAATGAGAACGAAGTTATGAAACATGTCTAAAAAGAAAAAAACATAAATCTAGCTTTACATTAAAAGAGGATGTTACCACTACATGGCCCTTACAACTTATAAATATGGATCTATTTGGTCTAGTTAGGACACCAAGCTTAGGAAACAATAGTTATGCATTAGTTATTGTAGATGACTATTCAAAATACACATGGAAATGCATATTGTCTAGCAAGGATGAAACCTATAGTAAGTTTTTGTATTTTTATAAAAATATTCAAAATGAAAAGGGGCTCATCATTTGCAAAATCAAAACTAATCATGGTGGAGAATTTGAAAATAGAAACTACTATTGTACATGAAATGAAATTAGCCATAATTTTTCATCTCCTAGAACACAACACCAAAATGGAATGGTGGAAAGGAAAAATAAAACTATTCAAAAAATGGCTAGAATTATGTTACGTGACAAAAATTTACCTAAAAATTTTTAGGGGGAAGCTGTCCACATTGCATGTTATATTTCAAATAAAATTTTTATCAAACTAATTTTGAAACTAACTCCATTTGAATTTTTCTTTGAAAAGAAAACCAACATTTCCTATTTTCATTCTTTTGGATGCAAATGTTTGGTTTTAAACAATGGAAAGAATTATTTGGGAAAATTTGATTCCAGAAGTGATGAAGCCATTTTCTTAGGGTGCTTTCAATCTAGTCAAACTTATGAGGTTTATAATAAACAAACTTTAGTAGCTAAGAAATCCATACATGTAGTCTTTGATGAAAATGAGAAAGAAAAAAAAAAGGCTGGGAGATAGTGAAGAAGAAGTGCCTATTGTGCAGCTCATTGATTATGTAGAAAATAATGAAGGTAAGGAAAATGAAAAGACAAAACCTAGCTTTCCCTAGAGTTAGAAATGAGGTGTATTAGTCACAAATGTAGGAAATATTGAAGGAGTATCTACTAGATCCAAGGTTAGAAATACATGTGAATTTGTAGCCTTTCTATCACAAATTGAACCTAAGAGGATTGATAAGACATTTAGAGATGAAAATTGGATAATGGTGATGTACGAAGAATTAAATTAGTTTGTAAAATGTGAGTTATGGACCTTAGTGCCTAAACTAGAGAATCATATTGTAATAAGAACCAAGTAGGTGTATAGAAAAAAAATGGATGAGCATAAAATAGTCACCAGAAACAAAGCTAGGTTGGTAGCTCGAGGATATAGTCAAGAGGAAGGCATAAAGTATGATGAAAATTTTGCTTTTATGGCTAGAATGGAAGCTATTAGGATGTTTCTTGCTTTTACGTGTTATAAAGATTTTAAATTGTATTAAATGGATGTTAAAAGTACATTCTTAAATGGGATAATAAAAAATGATGTGTATGTTAAACCACCTCTTGGATTTGAGGATCTGTTATTGCCTAATCATGTTTTAAAACTAGGTAGAGTACTTTATGGCTTAAAGCAAGCTCCATAGGCTTGGTATGAAAAATTAAGTAGTTTTCTATTGAAAAATGGTTTTATAAAAGGAAGAGTAGATCATATTATTTTTATTAAAAATAAAGAGAATGATATATTGATTGCTCAAGGGTATGTGGATGGCATAACTTTTGGATTAACAAAAGATGAGTTGTGCAAAGAATTTTCCAATGAAATGAAAAAGGAATTTGAAATGATTTTGATGGGTGAGTTAAATTTCTTTCTTAAATTGCAAATAGTTGAAAATGTTTTAATTTTAAGAATGTTAAATCAATCTTTACACCCATGAGCACCTTTCTTACACTTGAGTTTGGAGATAAAAGCAAAGAAATAGACAATTGATTATATGGAAATATGATAGGGTCTTTATTATACTTAAAACTTTTAGACTTGATATTTATTTTATTCAATGTAGGTTTCTATGCTTCATGAAAGATTTTTGTCTAAAACATATGTTGTCTATTACTTTTGCTCGAGGACTAGAAAAACGTTAAGTTTGGGGGTTTTGATAACTCTATTTTTATAGAGTTATTTTGACTACTTTAGGGAACAATCAATGTATTTTTGTAAGACAACATTTTAACTTTGTTTAATTTATTTAAATTTTTATTGTTTATGTAGGAAGTCTTAAAATAAAAAATAAAAAAAGAAAAAGAAGAAGAAGAGAAAGGCAATGTGTAGAATAGAAGGAAAAATATAAAAGGGAAAAAAAAGGTCAAAGAAAGGAGGAGGCATGCATTATGAAGAGAGAAACTAAGGCACACCACATAGGACCAAAAAAGGGGAAAGAAAAGTGAATTGGGGAGGGCCGCACAAGAGAAGAAGAAAAAAGGGAGAGAGAAAGGTGTGCCGCCAAGACCAAGAGAGAAGAAGAAAACCAAAGAGAAAAAGAAAGCAGAGTCTAGAAATTCAAAGTTTTCTTAAAAAGAAGACAAAAAGGATGACAAACTTCTTGTTCTTTGGTTCAAGATGCCTTGTTTAATTCCTATTATTCTTCTTCTTTATTATTTCATTATGTTTTGATTTCCTTTTATTAGAGCTATGATGTAACCTAATTATGATGACATGAATTTCATAGTTTTTTATGTTTTGTAAGATATTTTATTTATGTGAGTTATATATTATTGTGTTTAATACTTTTAAGTGATTAACTATCACTTAAAAGATTTAATTTGCATGTTTGAGACTGAAAAGAGATATTATGTAGTTGCTTCTTGTAATATATAACCACAAATTAAATATGGATAGATACATACCATATTATTTGTGTGTCTTTTAGTGTGAATTGGGAATTCTCATAGATTCTAATGCATTTGGTTTGTTTTAATTCATATATAGAGATATAGTGGATTAATGAGCTAAATAGGTTTAGTATACTTTGACATAGGATAGTGAATAAATTATGAAATTCCACCATCACATGAGTATTATCACTCTTGCAAGCATAAATAATCGACATTCATATTTAGTAGTTATGGTGAAATTGAATGCTCTAACACGTTTCGTTTATTAAGTTCTCTTAAATTTAGTTATTTAATTTATGCTTTATCATTTCAATTTGCTATACAAATTCTAGGGGTTATTCTCTATTAATAATTAGTTGGTATAGTATTCATCAATCTTTGTAGGATGATACTTTTCTTATCATTATATTATTTATTCGACATATTTACTTGCATGTAGAATTTTACTAAATAGGTACTCATTCCATGTATGGTTTGATTCTAATTCTTTAACCTCCTTGGTCATGGTCTTTCATCATTTAGGATCCAAGATTGCCTCATGATAAGAGGTAGGCTTTACAATGGTGGAGATGGACCATACAAGGTGGTTATATTGGGTGGAAAATTTATGATGTGACAAGACATGGGAAATGGGATGTGGAGTCGAGGAAGGTGTGGAGTTATGGGGCTAGTTAATGTAAGAGCAAGTGTAATTCTATTGCCAAGTAGGTGGTTTAGGAATTCCACTTGACTGAAACCTATAAGGTGAATGCTACTCTATGATAGGTGACAAAAGGGCAATAGGGAGTTGCAAAGCCAAATAAGTGCAAAGGACAATAGTGAGTGAGTTAAGATCCTACATCTCAATGTCAAATAATGATGGATGCTAAGTCAAAGGAGATGAGAATGGTTGCTCAATAGACATAGATGATAACAAAGATGAACAATTAAAAAGAAAAATGATCTCATGAAATATCACATCATAACTCACAAAGAATTTGTCATTGTGAAGGGCAAGGAAGTGATAACCCTTCTAAGCATAACGGTACCCTATAAATATGGATGAAATGGAACATTGGCCAAACTTGCCCTTTTAAGTCAAGTTTACCACATAACATAAGCATCCAAAAACATGAAGGTGGTCCAGTGAAGGTGATTTCTTAAATAGTCTTTCATAAGGGGTCTAAACTTTAAGTAGTGGAAGAGGTGTTCAAATTTATTAAATAGGTGGTTGTGAAAAGACATTTGCTTTAGAAGCAAATGAGAAAATGAGATTGGAAATGTAATGCCCTAGCAACATTAAATCAATGTCGATATTTCCTTTCAACTATCCATTCTATTACAAAGTATAAGGACAAAAAATTTCATTATGAATGCCTAAGACTTAAAAAAGGAGATGCATGACAAACTAAAGAAATCTTATGCATTGTTAGTATGAGCACACTTGATGTGGACTCTAAATTAGGTTGTCACCATAGTAAAGAAGGACTTTATGTGATGAAATGTTTTAGTTTAATGTGTCATTAAGAAGGTCCAACTAGCCAAAGTGTAATCATTAACTATAGTAAGATAGTATCTAGCACCTGAATGTGAAGGGGCCTTGTAAGGCCCCCAAATGTTGATATGTAACAACTTAAAAGAATCATATGTAATAGAAGTGATAGCAGAAAATAAGGAATGCGCATGTTTCGCTAGAAGGTAAATAGGACATGCTTTGATTTTAGACAAGGAAGATGGTGATATGTCAAAAATATTTCTCATAACATTGAACAAAGGATGTCCTAATCTTTGATGTAGAATATTACATGTAGTAGATGTGGAAAAAGATTGGTTGGCAATATTCAACTTCTTAGAAACAAAATGATCTACTATAAAACTATTTAATGTTAAATTACATACATCATCAAAAGTATTAATGAGATAATAGAGGTCATGCTTCATTTTACCAAACCTCGTCACTATCCCAGTCCATAAGTCCTAAAAAAGGCAAAAATGGGAGAGCAGTATAATGCCACAATTGTTATCTCTAGTGTATTTTATAGTGGACAATAAATTGGTAGTGAATGAAGGGACATAAAAGACATCATAAAGGTAGTATTTGCTCTTATAATCATAGAACCTATATAAGTAATAGGTATGTGTTTGCCATATGGTAGCTTAACAGTTTTAAATTCATAAATGCATGACCAAGGGAATGTCAAACATTTAAAGTCACCCATGATATGGTCATTGATGCGAATAATTGTGACATTTAGGAAAAATACTTGCCACCTGAGCTACATTACCTATGGTGCCATAGGCAAGGTTGGTAGTGGGTTGCTTCTTCTTGTGGAGAATGGACATTTTTATCAACTCTTGATCCTCCTTGGTGATGGAAGATTTATCATTGAAGATATCATTTGTAGCAAAATTGTTCATTATTCAATGCTTTACCACTTTTTCTTTACCCTTCATTTTAGGCTTCTCCTGCAGCCTATAGTAGTTTTCTTTAGAATGGCTCAAAATCTCACAATGCCCACATTTGGTGAGCATTAGACAATCATCATACTTATGCCTTTTTTTTCCACAATGAGAGCATGTACCAATATGGGCATGCATATCAATTGACCCCATGTGGGCCTTAGAAATCATATAGGGGATATGGAAGCCCACATGGTGGAGGCCTACCCAAGATGAGAATCAACCTTCATGTGACCTATATGGCCTAATGTAGCTGAAGAGTGTGCGACCCACTCACAACCTAAAAGAGGATCCGTACTAAGATGGAACCTTGACTCAAGCACAAGCACAAGGGGGTTGGCTCTATGATTTCCAATAGGATGAAGACCTATTTCTTCATTGGCAAGCACATTAATAGCTTCATAAAAAGAGAATAAAGGCTGGTGTTTTGGATCCAAGATTTGGCAGCTGAATAACATTTGTCAAGTCCATTGAGGAACTAGATTAGCTTGCCAAGTTCTCAAAAGAGATAGAAATTTGGATTGATAATCAACCGTGGGTGGCAAATAGATGTACGAGTTAAATTGTTCCAAAGACTTTCAAGGCGTACATGTAGTGGATGATGGATTCATTATGTTGAGCTACGTAGGCCAAATCACACTTCATAACATAGATTTCCTTCTTCCTAACCTATTGAAATTTTCTTGAAGATGAGTCCATACATGCCTTGCATAAACTAAATAAGTGAAGATTTTGCAAATAGAGGGTTAAGAGAAGAAAGGATCCAAGACAACATAACCCTATTGCAATGTTGCTAGAAGGGGAATAAAGGTGAGTTAGGATTGGGCTGCTTCATGGTCAAGTTAACAATCCCAATTCTTTCCTAACTAGGCATACTTCATGTCACAACTCCAAGATGCGAAATTCTTTATACCCATAATTTTTTGGAGACTATCATAACTCCAATTTGTTTGTTAGGGTGGAGATATAGAGGGTGACTAAGCTAGTCTATGGAAGCTTCAATCAAGTTGCTCAAATGCCCATAAAAGTGGTGACAAGTGCGGGAGAGGTGCATAATGTGGTGGCAACCGTGGTTTTAATGATCAGGATTGGGACTAGCATCCCTGGAAGGTATGTTGATGCTGCACAACACTTGTTCAATGAAATGCCTAAGTGTGGACAAAAAAGGAGAGGTAGCTACATAAATGTGAATGAACAAGATTACAGGGAATGCTTACTCTACCTACTCCTTGATACCATGATAAGAATTATATTAGCAGAAATGATGAAACTACTTTCTATAGATGTGTGAAGAATTATACATACAATCTTAAGAATATTAAAGTTGAAATGGAGCTTTTAAAGAATCCAGGAGAAAGCTAAAGGACACTTGCATGATAACAGGCTTTCTACAAGATGTTGGGCTAGAAGAATAATGGGAAACAAAGAGATATGCCTTGTAAGCTTTACTTATGTATTGCTCAAGGTTATGGAGTACATTGGCACTTGTGCCTTTTATAGAGCTAAAATTACAAAGACAAAGAGGTTAAGAACTAACTTATAGTTATAACAAAATAGTTAACTAATCCCATGAATTACATTGACTATATAACTAAATTAGTTTCAGTAGGTAAGGTTGTTAATGCTCAATTGTAGAGGTAGGTGACGTGTGAGATGAGTTGGCATTGGTTTTTGTCAAATGCTTGCGATCTGACTCTTGTGAATGTACTTCATCAGTCTTCTTCAAATTTGGAGTGAGAATCAATCCAAGTTTGTTGCGGAGAAATAAAAACATGGTTTTGGAGAGAGGCTTGGTGAGGATGTTTGCAATTTGTTGTTTGGTGGAGATATACTTCGTGGTGATGAGATTTAAGGCTACTTTCTCCCCAACAAAGTGGAAGTCAATTTCCACATGCTTCATCCGCCTATGTAGAGTTGGTTTTGTAGTTAAGTTGAGTGCTACAAGGTTGCCACAATAAATGGAAGTAGAATATGGTTGACATATACCAAGATCACGCAGTAGAGCACATAGCCACATTGATTTAGTAGCGGTAGAGGCTAAGGCTCTATATTTTGCTTCTACAGAAGAGCAGGCTAGTGTGGATTGGCACTTGGAGCTTCACGAAATGAGGTTGCTTCCTAGATAGAAACAGTAACTTGATGTGGAGCGTTGAGTGTCTTTACAACCAACCCAATTTGAATCACTATAGCCATACAAATTGAAGGAACTGTGAGAATGAACTCTTAAGCCAAGGGATAGAGTTCCCTTTAGATAGCGCAACACCCTTTTGAGATTATGAAAATCCAAAATAGTGGGAGAATGCATCTTTTAATATACTATGTTAACTGGATAAGCTAACTCTGGTCATGTGACAATCAAATGCAACGCACCAAGCACACTTCAAAATAAGGAAGGAGCAACATAGGGTAGTGAGGAAATTTGAGGTGTTGGTGGTTTCAAGGCTGAGGGAGTAGTTATAGGTTTGCATTATAACATAGAGGCTCATCGAAGGATGTCAAGAATGAATTGCCATTGAGAAAGAATGTATCCTTTGAGAATGTAAACAATTTCAACGCCTAAGAAAAAATGAGTTGCACTAAGAGATTTTAAAAGAAATTGAGACTGCAAATGTTGGATCAGAGAGGTTATTGCTAAGCTAGAATTCCCCATGATGAGAAGATCATCAACATAGAGAAGCAGCTAGATAGTGATGTCTCCAAGGGTATAAATGAAGAGGGAATAGTTAAAAGTTGAAAAGAAAAAGCCATATTCCAATATGCAAGAGCTGAATCTATCAAACCAAGCACATGGGGCCTATTTAAGGCTATATAAGGCTCGATGCAATTTACATATAGTTATGGGAGCATATTGGTTAATAAAACCCAGAGGTTGTGCCATGAAAATAGGAGTATCTAGAAAACTATGTAAAAAAGCATTGGATACATCAAATTGCAAGATAGACCAGCTGCGGATAATGGCTATTGATAATACTAGTCTAATAGTAATTGGTCTTACTATGGGTGAAAAAGTATCAAGAAAATCCAATCCTTCAATTTGGTGGAATCCTTCTACTACTAACCTGGCTTTTAGTCGAGCAAGAATGCCATTGGCAGAAAGTTTAGGCTTAAACACCCATTTGCATCCAACCACATGCATCTTAGATTGCCGAGGAACCAAAGTCCAAGTAAAAGTTTTCTTTAAGGCTTCCATCTCATCTTTCATGGGCTTTATTCCAGCCAGGGTGTTGAAGGGCATCCTAGATAGAGATTGGAATAGGAGGGACAACAATATTAGTAGTAAGGGCATACTTTGGATTGGGTTTGAAAATACCTCGTTGTGCTTTAGTTTTGATGGGTGAGGAGGACTTGGGAAGAAGAGAAACAAAGGAAGAAGAATGTGAGGAGTTGCTAGATTGGTCAGAACTAGAAGGGTGAAGGGAGTCTAGGTTATGAGGTGTGGCAAATGGTGAAGTAGGTAACGAGTCTAAGGATTGAGCTGTGAAAGGTGCTAGCTAACTTGTAGAAACTTGAGGAGGTGGAGTAGAACATGCTGGACTAGAGCTAGGAATTATGGTAGGAGGCAAGTTACTGAGTTCTAAAGAAGGTTTGGACAAGTCCTGTGAATTCTATATTTGGAAGGAAGGTGTTTGAGGCTTGAGGGCTAGTATTTCAAGAAAGGGAAGCTGGGAATCACAACAAGGATGTGACAAAGGTGTAGCTATAGGTGAAACTGAGACACATAGAATAGCTTGTGATAAATTCTGTGGAGAGGTAGAATAGTAGTTTGGCTGAACAAGAGAAGGATGATTAGCTTGAGGTGTAGCAGAATTGTTATGACAAGAGGCTGGAGAAGCAAATTCAACATAGGTACTTGGCATAACCACTTGAGGTGTTGTAGTGGAAGGAGAGGCTGTAAGAGGAAATGTTGCTTCATCAAAGAGAACATGTCTAGAAATATAGACACGACCAAAGGAAACATGAAGGTAGTGGTAGCCTTTGTGAAAGTCACTGTATCCAAGAAAAAGACATTGCAGAGAAGTTTCAACCAATTTTTTAGATGAGTAATCACGAAGGTAGGGAAAACAGGAGCATCCAAATACTCTAAGGTGAGAGTAGCTCAATTTAGAGTGGTGTAACAATGAAAAGGTTGAATAGTTACCAAGCTGTGGAGAAGGCAGGCAGTTTATCAAGTAGTTGGGTATTGAAAAAGCCTCAACCTAAAAGGATTTTGGAAAAGAAGCTTCAAACATCATAGCCAATCCCAATTCAACTATATGACGATGCTTTCTCTCAGCAATGCCGTTTTGTGCAGGGGTATGTGGACAAGAGAGGTTGTGTTGAATACCATTGTCTGTGAGATAGGACTATAAAACAGAACTAAGATACTCTCCTCCTTCATTCGAGTGCAAGAGTTTAATTGGAGTATCAAATTGCTTTTCCACTAGTATCTGAAACTTGACAAAGGTTTGGAACACATCAGATTTTTTTTTTAAAGGAAATATCCAAGAAAACTGAGTGTAATCATCTACAAATAAGATATAAAACCGAAAACCTTGATGTGAGGCTACTGGTGCAGGACCCCACAAATCGCTATGGACCTTTTCTAAAGGGAGTGTAGCCCTAGTATTAGAAGAAAAAAATGCAAGTCTACAACTTTTGCTGAGATGACATGGATTACAGAAAAAGGGATTGCTTGATCCTCCATGTGAAGTGACTACAATTTTATTTATATGATGAAGAGTTCAGAAAACATCATCTCTTGGATGTCCAAGTCAATGATGCTAGGTGATATGATCAACAGAACACTGCTTGGTGGAGAAAAGAATCTGAAATTTATTCTTTAGCAGCATGTATAGGCCTTTGTGTCTAATCCCTTTCGTGAGAGTTTGATGTGTATGCAAGTACTTTATGTAAAAAAAAATCTTTAGTGAAGATGAAGTAGCAAGGAAAATTAGCTATTAGACAAGAAACAGAAAGTAAATTCTTCTGAACTCGTGGAGCAACAAGCACATTGTGGAGAGGAATTTTGGTGTTAGGAAGCAAACTAGAGCCAATATGAGAAATGTCCAAAAGCTCCTCATTACCGACCTGAATCTTCTCGGAACCAAAATATGGAGAAGAAGAATACAACTTACCAACAGTAGAAGAGATATAAGCATTAGCACTAGAATCAGGGATCCAGTCTTCACTATCAATAGATTGCTCATTTAGATGCATGGCAGTAAGCGCCTGGGGAATGTCAGAAGATTGATAAGCATGATCAAATTGACGAAAACAATCCATGGAAGAGTGGCCTTTTTTGTTGCAAATCTGGCATGTAAGAAGATTTACAAAAGGTTGTTTGAATGAGTTTGAGGGCTGCTTAGAGTGTTTATTACTATGTTGAGTGGAAGGAAGAAAACCGTTTCCTTGGGAAGAAAAATTGGGAGAAGAGGTTGAAGAATGACCTCTACCTTGACCTGTAGATTGTCCAGAATGGTTAGAGCGTTGAGTAAAAAATAGGGCTAAATGATTCGGAGTGGGATGGTAATGAACATGCCTTGCATCATATGTTTGTAATTGAGCAACAACATCTTCGTGGGGGGGGGGGGGGGGGGGGGGGGGGGGGTGGAGAGGGGTACTAGAGGTCTGAACATAGACTCGTATTCCTTGCCTAGGCCTTGTAGTAAACAAAATGTTTTATCTGAATCATTGAGTGATTTCCCCATAACACTCAGTTGATTGCACAGAGTCTGGAATTCTTCCAGATAATCAGACAGAGGCATATCATCCTTATGTAGGTTTTGCAACTTAGTCTAAAGCTCATATTCATGAGCAGCAGTCTGGCGGACAAATTGATAAGTGAGTTTGGACCAAATAGAAGCCTCATGATTCAGATTGAAGATAAGAGCAAGAGTTTCTTCAGAGAGGCAGCTAATAATCCAAGACTGGACCAGATTGTCACTTTGCTCCCATTAAGCAAATACCGGGTTGGAGACTTCTTTGGCATCAACAAGATGCTTACGAGAAGGAGGTGGAAGGTCACCGGAGATGAATCCAGTGAGGCAATACGTCCGAAAAAGACAGTGCATTTGGGTGGCCCAAGGAATGTAGTTAGTTTTGTTCAGCTTTAGCAAAACAAAGTTTGCTACATTGACTCCGGTGGGGAAAGGGATACTCCGGTTTGTCTTCCATGGGTGACGAGTAGTGGAGTAAAAAAAAAAAACGGCACTGGCTTTGATACTAGAAGAATAATGGGAAACAAAGAGATATGCCTTGCAAGCTCTACTTGTGTATTGCTCAAGGTAATCGAGTACACTGGCACTTGTGCCTTTTATAGAACTAAAATTACAAAGACAGAGAGGTTGAGTACTAACTTATAGTTATAACCGAATAGTTAACTTATCCCATGAATTACGTTAACTGTACAACTGAATTAGTTTCAGCAGGTAAGGTTGTTAATGCTCAGTTGTAGAGGTAGGTGACGTGTGAGATGAGTTGGCATTGGTTTCTGTCAAACGCTTGCAATCTGACTCTTGTGAATGTACTTCATCATGGCCTAGCTAAAATATACAGTAAACCCAATAAACAACATATATTTCAACAGTCCTAGTTATAATAAATAAAAATATATCTATTCCTATATTAACTTTTAGATTAAAAAGGAAAAAGACCTTTTAATAGGTATTTCATGGAGGCCTTGAAAAATATTAAATACCATGAGTTCTATTCACACATTTCCTTATTTTAGGATATTTTAAAAGGGAATATATCCTTTCGACCTGATTGGTATGCCTTTTGTAACTGCAAAAGTTTTACAGCTTACTTAATGACGGGTTATAGGACCGAAACTCCTCCAAAATCTTACTTAGAGCTAGAAGGGGTTTTTCAATAGATTACATTTACATAGACGTACAGATGATATACTTTGGTCCCCAAAATTTTGAGACATTTGAGCGAAGTTCCCCAACTCAAAGAAATCGTTTCATCTATCCTCACAACATGAGCGCCACTCTAAAGCTAATGCCTGTTTACTTTGTAAAGCGTAAAAGAAGAGCGCTTGAATGGATTAATTTATTTTCCCAAATAAAATTTAGTTCACGCAGGGTGTCCCCACATAGGAATGCAGTTACACCTGTAGGGATTCTCACCATTACAAAGTTACCCAAAATTTAGCGTTTCGTCAGTACAAAAAAGCCAAATTGTGGCATAACCAATGGATGGCTCCCGTGACAGAACTATGCCAGGACACCGTGACAGAACTATGCCAGGACAAACGCGCTGTTGCTCCTTGCACGTGAATAGATTCTTATGTTGCTCCTTGCACGTGAATAGATTCTTATGTTGCCTCTTGCACGTGAATAGATTCTTGCTTTTCTGCAGAGATTTTGTTCGCGTATGCACCGTCCCTCACTCTGTGTCTGGTACTCTGACACGAAGAACAGTACGTGTCATTACGAACACTGCTATAAATATGGGGCAGGACACAACCCAAAAACACATTAGCTTCAATTGTTAGTCGTAGAATCTACTGCATTTGCAAACGGTTAGTTAAGGCGAAGAAGATAATCATGGAAAGGAAATCGCTTGCGCTTTTCGTGTTGCTGCTAGTTGTTTTGGCTTCTCGTAAGTCTCTCGTAACGCGAGATACTGTCTGTTCTTTTCCTATTAGGTTTTTGGGATGATTTAAAATAAGTCCAAAATTTGATTTTTGCTTGGGGTTGTTTTCTTTTGATTTCTTGTCGTTTGAACAGATGAGATGGTGATGCCAACTGAGGCAAGAGTCTGCGAGTCACAGAGCCACCACTTCAAGGGACCCTGCGCAGGTGACCACAACTGTGCTATGGTCTGCAGGAATGAAGGTTTCTCTGGTGGCAACTGCCGAGGAATGCGTCGCCGTTGTTTCTGCACAAGACTCTGCTAATTGCGTGCAACCAGTCGATACGTAGCAGCTTTAATCGTTAGCCGTATTTGTAGCTCTAGGATTAGTATTTGGATTCTCCCAGTTTTTAATGAATCATCGTATTGGCTTGATGCTTCTTGTTCCGGCGTCGCCTGCTCAGTGGAATAGTAGTTGCAACTTCTATTCAAATAATAAATTGAATCTACCTTCTTTTAAGAGAGAATTTGTCTACTTTCTTTTCTTTTCTTTTCTTTTCTTTTTCCTCTACTCTATTGCTTCGGGAACTAAGGCATGTTCTTGATACACAAGATGGCAAGCTCAAACAATTCCAAATTCTTGTACACGTTCGCTGTGATATCTTTTGTGATTTTTTTTTTCCCCTCCTACTTTTCTTACGCTTTGATTGCATTGTTTTGCTTGTATAATATTTTTAGTACCTCTAGTATAGCATTGCAAACAAGAAGGTAACTCTAAAAGCTTGTAAGGGGAATGTGCAATTATTAACAACGATGTTAAATTTGGGTAAAACTGACGTTTGGAACAAGGAAGAATTGAGATGTCCCACACAACATGCCATCATGTTACTTGTCATCATGCCGTTTAGTCTGGATAGCATGTTACAAAAGAATATTTGTCAAATCTTTTGCTGAGCAATCTGTTCAGTACGCTGATTCATCTCCGTATACAGATTCTCTTTTCCTGGAAAACTTCCTATAAATTATTGCTCAGATGGGTCGGCCTAGACCTCGGGAACTATTTTGCTGACCTAATCTTGTTGCTTACGCTGACAAGATTTCTCTCGAGTTTAAAGACCATTCTCTGTTAAGCCTTCAAGGTTCATAAGTTATACGAAATTCAGTTGCATTAAAACATCTAGGCAACCCGCGCAAATCCGCGCCTGAGAAACATTCACGCTGCGCTTTCAGGAAACCAATGAATTGTTTCGTACCAAGTGCCTAAACCCTATACCCTTATAAATCTACCCTTATAATATGACATAAGTGATTGTTACAAACCTACTACTACACCTGAAAGGGATAGAAATCTACCCGTGCAAATGTAAGTGACTGAAGTTTCAACTTTTATTTTCCCCTTGAGATAAAGGTTGGCAGGGGGACGGCGTAGATGAATTTTCATCCCCCGTTCCATTTCAATAAACTCATTTTATTCAAATATTTAAACATAATTGCGCACATAACATGGTAATGTGAGACTAAGTTTGTGTAATATGTATTGTATTAGTCTAATACATATGTCAAAAGAATTAACAAGTGACAAGTTTTTAGTTAAATTGAGATGAAAATATGACAAAATAGTTTATTAGAAAATCAAGTTTGAACCTTTGGTTGTTTAAGTTATAACTTGGGAATATTGTTAAGGCTGGGTTGTAGTCTCATTCAAGTCCTTGGGGTAGTGTAGGAAATCACCTTATTCGAGCTCGCAGTAAGAAACCCACCGAAGATGACTACCAACACCAATTGCAGCACAAACCCCTTTTGAGACCCACTTTTCTTAACAACAAATGACTTCCTAGGAACTGCATTATCAACATTCAAGCTTACTAATGAATCCAACTATGATGTATGGAGTAGGTAGGTTAAAAACAACTTGAAAGGGAAGAATAAATGGGTTTCATAGATGGGACGCTACTAAGACCCACTAATGATACTACCAAAGCTAACCAGTGAGATCAATGTCATGCTACAATCATCAGTTGGCTAGAAAAATCCATAGATTCTAACCTTGTTTCCTTGGTCTCCATAACCAAAAATGCTAAGATAGTGTGGGAGACTCTACAAATCATTTTGGGAGAACAATTGCAACCCAACGCTACAATCTTAGGTAGAAACTTTACAACCTTAAGCAAATGGGAAAAACTCTTAGGGATTACTATAGTGCAATCTCAGATTGCTGGACTGAGATTGATTTGTATGAATCACTCATTCTCTACACTTATGGATTGTGCACTTGTAAAGTAAACAAATGACAAGAAGAAAGAAGGAAAGAGACTAAAGTTATAAAGTACCTAATGGGGCTCAATGACTCTTTCAAACCACTAAGAACAACCATTCTAGTAAATGAAACACTACCCGACATTGACCATGCTTATAACCTCACCAAGGAGGATACAACTTAGCTCTAAAAGATTGATGTGTCAACCAAACCTACTGAAAGGATGGTTTTGGCTCTAAATCGGGCCATGGGTGTTCTAAATTAGTTGACATAAAGGCTTCCATTGCCAAATTGAATGCAACCTGATAGAAACAATGGAGGTAGCAATCGACCCATATGCACAAATTTCTACAAAACATGACACATTTGACACCAGTGCTACTATTAGTGGAGTTCCCTATGAGATGGGGGAAGAAATTTGGAAAAGGGTGTTTGGGAATGATGCAAAATTAGGTGCAAGCACACTAGGTGACTTTTGAAGGGATGAACGGCAATGGGTCAAGTGGATTTAGCTTGGATTTGACGAATACCAGTGGCTATGTCCCCTTCAATGGTGGGTTGATGAGTAGTGCTGGTCTTCTCCACTTATATGGGTTGAGAGTGCCTTATACGGGTAGGGCTCCAATTTCTAACTTGTATGGATTAGGAACCCCTTATGTAGGTGGGCCTTCTAGCTTTAATTCATGTAGGCTAGGCTCCTCCTATGTGGGTGGACCTGTGACTTTTAACCCAAGTGCTTGTGGGGAACAAATGGGTTAGTTTCAAGGCCTTTCATCGCATAATTACCCAAACCATCAAATTGGGGCAACAAACCATCGCACTCTGGATATTTAGGGACACCTTTGTTAGGAGGTACCACAGGGGGCTCGGTACAAAGGGGTCTTTCTCCATGTCAATTCCAAATACTCCTATCTCAATTAAACAACATGGGTGGAGGTGACTAGTTCTAATGCCATTTTCATAGGTAATGACTTAAATCCTTTCTTTGAAGTTAATAGTCATAAATGGATCTTGGACTCAAGCACCACATATCACATTACCTACAATTTGGATTATCTATTCTCTTGTGTTTCATGTCCATCACAATTATTTTCCATACGCTTGCTTGATGAAATTTATACAATAGCTACACATATAGGACACACCTAACCAAAACCAACCTTAACCTTAAAACACATACTTTTTATCCTTAGATTTAAAATAACTTGATATCCATAAACCAATTAGTGTCAAACAATAACTATGCTGTTGTTTTCTTTCCTAGTTCATATGTTTTTTAGGACAATTTGACTAGGGCAATGATCAGTTAGGGTAAAGCTGATAAGGGTCTTTATTTCTTGATGTCCTCTATGGAGATAGACCCTAGCTTTGTACCACTTTTGTCACAGTTTCACTTTTGTATTCCGAAATCGTTTCCTATTGTAAACTTGAATGCTACTTGTAATGTGTTTTTTTATTTGAATTATGATCTATGGCACAAACATTTTGGTCATCCTTCTCCAAAGTATCTTGTCATGAGTGGTAAAATTCTCAATCATCTAGATGGTTTCTCTTGTTTTGTATGTCTTTTGGCAAAACAAACTCGGGTACCATTCAATCAAAGTTAGATTAAAATGATAGTTGTTTTTTAGTTGGTTCATATGGACCTTTAAGGACTACATCGACTTCCAAATCATGAAGGTACTCACTACTTTCTAACCATAGTTGATGACCACTCTAGGGCCACTTGAACATTTCTACTCAAATTCAATGATTAAGTTTTCCTAGTTGTTTAGACATTCATACTCATGGTAACCACCCACTTTAGGTGCCCTATTTAGTGTATTCGGTTAGACAATGGTACTAAATTCTTCTCTACATTGCTTTCTTCATTTTTGACCCCTCAAGGGATTATTCATGAGAGTAGTCATCTTTACACACCCCAACAGAATGGGGTAGTGGAATGCAAACATCATGATCTTTTGAACATTGTTAGAGCATTGATCTTCCAGAGTAGCACTCTTTCTTAATTTTTGGGGGAGTGCATTCTTATGGTAGCCTATCTTATTAACAAGATTCCATCCTTAGTCATTTCACATCACACTCCTTATGGGATTCTTTATGGGCGACCACTTGTATTAGACCACCTCTAAGTTTTTGGGTGTTGATGTTACATTATCATACTCTACCTAGAAGGAAAAAATTTACTCCTAGGGCAATTCCTTGCATTTTTATGGGCCTTGCAAAAGGGACATCGTGTGTATAACCTAGCTACAGATAAGTTTCTTACCAGTTGGGATGTTGTATTCCATAAGTTAGAATTCCCATTCTCTAATGCTACCTATGACTCTAACAACCAATTTGTCCTTAGTGATCACCAATCCCCAACATATGAGTCTTTGACTATATAAATAGGAAATTCCCTAGATACACAACCACCAATCTCATTATCTCCAAGAAACTCTTAAAAGACAACATTAGAATCACCTTTGGATCCATTGCTAGAATCCCTGTTTATAAAATCTTCACCATTGCCCATTAAACCACACAGAATGACTAGAAAACAAAACCACCAATATGGATGTTAGATTAAATAGGTTCCACATTACCTTTAGCTTCAATATCAATTAGTTATCCCGTAACCAACTATATCTCCCTAAATTGATTTGCACCACATCATAAACATTTCATTGCCTTAGTTTTAGTTGTAAAGGAGCCCTTATCTTATCAAGAGGCAATTATAGACCCTAATTGGATAGAGGCTATGAAATCATACATGGGATATATTGTATTACCTAGATGGAGACAAGTGGTAGGTTGTAAGTGGGTGTACAAAGTAAAATACAATTTAGATGGGATAGTGGAAAGATATAAGGCTAGATTGGTGGTGAAAGGTTATTATTAGAGAGAATGGATTGATTATGAGGAGACATTTACACCTATAACAAAAATCATTAATGTTCAAGTAGTCATCCCATTAGTGGTTGCACATAATTGGCCATTGTACCAATTAGATGTGGAAAATGCATTCTTGCATAATGACCTATCAAAGGAAGTTTACATGCAATTACCTCCAAGGCATCAATGTCAAGGGGAGGGACTAGTATACTGTTTAAGAAAGTCCCTTTATGGTTTGAAGCAAGTTTCACATCAATGGTAAGCAAAGTTCATTGAAGTGTTGACAACAATGGGATTTGCCCAATCATAGCATGACTATGCATTCTTCACTCGCTAAGAAGGATAGAGTGTAATGATTTCTCTTATTTATGTAGATGATATGTTAATTACTAGGAACAATGCACAACAATTGCTAGCTTGAAGAAATACCTAGACTCCAGCTTTTGTATGAAGGACTTAGGATAGTTGAAGTATTTCCTAGGCATAAAGGTAGCAAGGTCAAAAGATGGGATATGCATTAATCAACATAAGTATGCACTATAATTGATTTCTATGGTAGGACTAGCATGAGTGAAACTCGCAATCACTCCCATGGAATAGGGACTGAAACTCACATTAGTAAAGCATGATGCTGAGATTAGTGATAAGTAGATTAATCCAATCTTAAACGATGCATCTTCCTACAGATGACTAGTTTGTAAGTTAATGTACTTAACTATCACACAACTTGATCTTACCTATTTGGCATAATAGTTGAGCTAGTTTACACATTTGCCAAAAATGTTCACACATGTATAAGGCACTTAGGGTTATAAGATACATCAAAATACTCCAAAGCAAGGTCTCATGTTCCCATCTTCTTTGCACTTGGAGTTAATGGCTTTTTTTGATTTAGACTATGACACCTGCTCGATGACGAGAAGATCCCATATGGGATACTATGTGAAACTTGGTGGATATTTGATCTCATGGTGAACAAAGAAACAACCAATAGTATCTAGATCATCAATTGAAGCTAAATGCCACGCTATGAGAATCAAAGTACGCAAAGTTTTATGGCTCATTGGACTCTTTTGAGACCTCCGACTTAACATTAGATGACCAATTCCTCTTTTCTGCGACAATGAGGTTGTGAAAAAGAAAATGGCTAATCTTATTCAGCATGAGAAGACCAAGCACATAGAGATTAATTGCCACTTCATCCGTGAGTAGATATAGCAAGGGATAATCTGCACATGATGCAAATGCGGCAAACAACAACTAGCCAACATGTTTACTAAGGCCCTCAGTAGGAAGCAACATCATTACCTTTTGGGTATGCTTGGAGCATTTAACCTTCACAAACCTCTAGCTTGAAAGGGAGTATTGGGTTGCACACCCATTAAGGGCCCATGAGTTAGCCCATTGCTTCTTTAGTCATACAGTAACTCATTTACAACTTTAGTATTCTTTTTGAAATTGTATAAAACCTAAGAGACTGTTGTAACTATTCTTAAGCAAGTGTGAATACAAATATGCCTAAGGGCTTCCAATGTGCTTGCTCTCAAGAGTTCACTTGCTGTCTTCAAGGAGGAATGTTCACTTTACAAATTCTAGTTTTCCTAACACTTGTCAACAATATGTGCTCAGTTAGTATTCATGTCACTTGAAACCAAAGAATCACTAGCTTGATATCCAACTCTTCAATAGTCTCCTTTTACCTATAACAAAAAAATAGGGAGAATAGATCTAGACTAGCATTCCACGTGAATTAGTTACAGCTATGCGTAGTATGAAGTAAATTGGTAGAAAACAATGCCTATGAACCGTGGGACTATTTAATAACTGATCTACGATCACTTAATTTCATCTAAATCAAGACACGTAAAATTCAACCCACCAGGTACCAAGATAAAAAAGCTACATAAACGTCACTAGTTCTTCTGACAGATTTAGCTAATCGTGATATACAATTTATTATGATTAAACATGGCAAACCTTGGAAGACGTAGTACACAATTTTAATTAAAGTCACTAGATATTGGGACTTCAAAATTATTTCACATCTTTTCGTACTGACAAAATAAGATTGATGATCTAGAGAAGGTAATAACTACATAGTGCACTAATAAAAAACTTATTAGCATGAAGCATGATGAGCCTAGTATGTGAAGTAGTAGATAATTTTAACATAATTTAAACACGCTGAAGATCAAGAGCCAATCCACTGGGTCCCCCACATTGAAGATTTGCACTTCCACCAATCGAAACTACAATTCTTCCCGCTTCAGAATACGATTTTACATTGTTCTCAACGGAAACAGAACACGTGTATAGCATACAGTACACAAACCCTCAGATTGAAGCCAAAATCTAGCCTCAAAAACTGCAGAAAACCCTAAGCTCTTCTAACTAAGCCTGGCGCATGCTTCGTCCCATTCTTTGTCGCATTCAAACGTGCTTTTCTGGACACTGATATCGAAGACCACAGCGGGATGGCTTCTGTGCAGTATTGCTTGCTATCGATAGAATGGGCCTCAAAACCAAGGGCCGAGAAGGGTGACCGCTGACCCCAACGATAAGGATATTCCCATTATTGACGACCGAAACTGACAGCGTCGGTTGCCTACAATTTCTTATCGAACAGTAGAGATTGGGGAGTTCACACTACTCACCCTCCATCAGTGCTATTTGTGTGGTTCTCTGTAGATGAGTCGATTGGTGAGTTGAGTTGGATTTGTTTTACATTTAACTCCTTTGGACCCACAACGATAGCACCCGAGTTTGGCGTATCAATGGTGCTACTAGCATGTTCGACAAGTCACATCTCTCAGGGCCTATGTGCAATCACACAACATTCAGCAAAACTAATCTGAAACCATTGCAAACGTTAACGGATACAACTGTAGAAGAACTAATGATGGAACTAAGCATAAATAGCCCATCAAAACAATCTTTTCAGGTTTTCTAAAATATTGGTTTTGTGATTTGCTCCAAAGAGCCTTTGAAGTTTGGTATGTTTGACGCATTGCCAGATTTTTTTAGGTCTTTTGCTTCGACCCCTGTTCCATTTGATTCAAGTCTAAACAAACAGGATAGTGAGAGAGAAAGAGAGGGCAGATCACCTTTTCAACTTGGGCTTTCACTAACCGGTAGGCATTAATTCAAAAAGTGTTGGGCTAGTCCAACCCATATTTGGAACTTATGTTGGGTCCTCTTAAGATAATGTTGTCAATAATGTTAAAAAGAAAAAAAGAGAGAGTTTTATGGTGTGGCCATCCAAAAGAAAAGAGAGATAGAGAAAAAGAAAAGAGTAGGATTTTCACAAGAATTAGAGGCTTTGCATAACAATTCATCAAATGTTTGATTAAGGTCGATTCTAGATTCAATTGAGTTGATTTTTCCTTAATGGGTTTGGAATTAGGCGTTCTTCATTGTGAACGATTGTATCATTGTTTGAAGCTCTTTACATTAGTGGATATTGGTAAAAACTTTGGGTGATTTTTCTTCAACTTTTCTTAGTTAAGTTAATGTTTTTAACTTATTCTTCACTATCAACTATTAATTCTATTATTATTGAATTAGTAAATTTTTGTCCTATTGATATTGTTAAGGATTTAATTGAGTTGTAAACTTAAAGATTTGTAAAGTGAAGATTTGGGTTGGCTTTGTGATCAGTCCTGTGGTTTTTGTCCTTCACTTTGGAGGAGTTTTCCACGTAAACAAGTTCTTGTGTTGATTGTGTGGATTATGGTGTTTGCATCTTTTACTTGTTATTCAAAGTATATTATTTGTGTTTCAATATATTTTTTATGTTTCAACTTATTTTTCATTATCAATTGTTGATTCCATTATTATTGAATTGTAAATTTTGGTCATGTTGATGTTATTAAGGACTTAATTGGGTTGTAAACCTAAAAAATTATATAGTGAAGAATTGGGTGGATTCTGTGATCAGTTTTATAGTTTTTATTCTTCACATTGGGAGATTTTTCCATGTAAAAAAATCTTGTGTTGATTGTGTAGATTGTGGTGTTTGTATCTTTTACTTGTAATTCAAAGTATATTGTTTGTGTTTCAGTATTTCCTCATAGGTTCAATCAAAGTAAAAAGTTTTATATGTCTTCTCCTAACAGAGTGGTATTGGAGTGCCTAAGGGGTTGTTTTATTTTTTGGATTTGATTGATTGATGAAATTGAGCACTAACACAATAATTAGTTTGAATGGAAGAAATTAGTATGTTTGGAAGGGTAAGATGGAAGATTTTTTTTTTTCATGTGAAGCAGTGGCACTTACTAGTGTTCAATGAAACAATAATAAACAAACATGAGTGAGGTTGATCAAACTCTTGAGCATAAAGTTGTATGTGAGTTCATTCAACAATTTAAAGATGATAATATTTTGAATTACATTAGAATAAAAACACATGCTCAAACCCTTTGGAACAAGCTTGAATCATTATATGATGGAAGACTAGAAATAAAAAATAAAATAAAAAATAAAAAGAAAAAAGAAATAACAAGATGTATTTGATAAAACAACTTATTAGCTCAAAATACAAAGATGGACAATCTATATTTGATTACTTGAATGAGTTTCAGGGAGTGTTAAGTTAACTTTCAGCTATGAATATGAAATTTGAAGATGAAATACAAGGACTTTAGTTACTTGGTACTTTTTCAAACTCTTGGGAGACATTTTTATGTTAACAAGTAACTTTGCTTTTGATGGTATTGTCACTATGGATTTTTCCAAGAGTAGCATTTTGAATGAAGAGATGAGAAAAAAAAAGTTAGGGTTCTTGATCTCATTTTGAAGCTTTGATTATTGAAAGCAGGGAGAGAAGCCAAAGTAGAGGTCTAAGAGGTAATAACAAAGGTTGAAGCAAGTCAAGATCATGACATAAAAATGTAGAATCCCATCATTGTGGCAAGATGGGTCATATCAAGAAAAATTGCTTCCATCTGAAAAATGAAAAGAAAAATGGTAAAGGTAGAAATGAGAAAAAGAAAGTTAATGAAAGCAATGAGGAGAAGGATAATAATGATGATAAGCAAATCATAGCAATCATTGATGAACTTGTTATTGTATTCTATGATAATAATGTAAATTTTACATACAATGAGACAAGTTAGGTAATTGATAATAGTACTTCCTTTCATATCACCTCTAAGAAGGAGTTCTTTACTTCCTATACGCCAATAAACTTTGGTATATAGAAGATGGGTAATAATTGCTTTGCTAGAGTTATAGGTATAGGAGATGTGTACTTGAAGACTCATAATAGATCCAAGTTGGTTCCCAAGGATGTCAGATATGTACTAGAAATTCACTTGAATTTGATTTCCACTAGAAAGCTTGATGATGAAAGTTTTTGTAATATCTTCAATAATAGATAATGGAAACTCACTAAGGGTTCATTAGTTATGGCTAGAGGCAAGAAAAAGTCATTTTTGTATTTATTTTAGGTTAAGATTTCTAGAAACATTTGTAATATAGTGGAAGATGAGAATGCAAGTACTTTATGGTACAAACGATTAAGTCACATGAGTGAGAAATGCATAAATGTGTTGACAAAGAAGAACTTGCTATCTAGAGTTAAGAGTGCAAAATTTCAGAAGTATGCACATTATTTAATTGGGAAATAAAAAATAGCTTTACTCTATAATCGCCCTCCTTCAAGAAAATTAGATTTCTTGAAATTAGTACATTTAAATGTTTATGGCCTAATTGCCTCGAAGATGTTGGTAGAGCATCCTACTATGTGAACTTTATTGATGACTATTTAAGGAAGCTTTGGGTTTATATCTTGACATCAAAAGACTAAGTGCTAGATTTGTTTAAATAGTTTCAAGTTTCAATAAAGAGGCAAACTAAAAAGAAGTTGAAAAGCATTCGGTCAGACAATGGTAATGAATACATTGGACCATTTAATGAGTACTGTAAATAGTATGATATTTGACATCAAAAGACACTTCTAAAAACATCTTAAACAAACGGTATAGTAGTATGATATATGATACAAACAGTATAATAGTATGATATTATACCATTCAATAATGGTATAATAGAAAGAATAAACAAGACATTGGTTGAGAAAGTTAGATGTATGATTTCAAATGCTAACCAATTAAAGACATTTTGGGGTGAGGTATTACTTATAACTGTTCATGTTATCAATTTATCTCCAACTGTTACTTTAGATGGTGATGTGCTAGATAGAATTTGGTTTGGTAAGGATGTTTTCTATAACTATCTAAGGATATTTGATTGCAAAGTATTTGTTCATATTCTAAAGGATGAAAGATTTAAGTTAGATGTCAAGACGTGAGAACATATATTTCTTGGTTACGGTTCTGATGAGTTTGGCTATAGGTTTTATAATCCAAATGTGAAGGAAATTGTGAGGAGTTATGATGTTATTTTTTTTTAGAATTAGAATATAACAAACGTTGGCCAAAAAGAGAAGAATATGTCATAAGGCTTTAAGATTGGTATTGATATTGATATGATTCCTTCAAATGAACTATAGAATAGTCACCAAAGTAGGTTGAAAGTAATATTCAACATAATGTTCAAGATCAGATTTAGGATTAGAAATAGAATGATCAATATGGTGTAAATAACAATGACACTTAGATAGATAATGTTGCTAATGTTTAGTAGAATTCATCTACAGTTCTACCATTGAAGAGGTCTACTAAAGATCATCATCCATCCTCTAGAGACTTTACTAAGGAGTATGTATTGTTGATTGATGTAGATGAGCTTAAAAGCTTTATAGAAGTAACAAGGGATGTGAATAAGAAAAAATAGGTCGATGCAATGCAAGATGAGTTGAAATCTTATGCTAATCAAACATTTGAGTTAATGACATTGCCTAAGGATAAGAAAGCTTTAAAGAATTACTAGATTTATATATTGAAGCATAATAAAAATTCTTTACAACCCCAATACGAAGCTAGACTAATGTTAAGAGTTATAATCAGAAAAAGGGAATTGATATGATGAAATCTTCTTACTCTTTGTGAAAATGTCTTTAATCTGAGTGGTTTTGGGATTAACTACTAATCTTAATCTTGAGATTGAGCAAATGGACATGAAAACTACTTTCCTTCATGGTGACTTGAATGAAGAAATTTACATGGAGTAGCAAGAGGATTTCAAAGAAAAAGGTAAAAAGAACTATGTTTGTAAGCTAAATAAAAGTTTATATGACTTAAAGCAAGTGCTGAGACAATGGTATCAAAACTTTGAGTCTTTTATGGGGGACCAAGCTTATAAGAAGACAAATTATGATCATTGTATGTTTGTATAGAAGTTCTAGGAAGATAATTTTATCATTCTATTACTCTATGTAAATGACATACTTATAGTTGATAAGAATTGAAAAGTTGAAGTAAGAGTTAAGTAAGTCATTCTCAATGAAAGACTTAGACCTAATGAAGTAAATTCTTAGTATGAGAGTTAGTCATGATAGAAAAACCAAGAGATTATGGTTGTCCAAAAAGGAATACATCAAGGAAGTGCTTCAAATGTTTTATATGGATAAAGCTAAAAAGGTTAGCATGTCTCTTGCTACATATTTCATGCTTAGTAAGAAATAATGTCCTGCAAATGAGAAATAAGTGAAAGACATTCGCAATGATTTATACAAGGCTAGATATAGTCCTAAGAGGAGTACATCAAGGAAGTGCTTCAAATGTTTTATATGGATAAAACTAAAAAGGTTAGCATGTCTCTTGCTACATACTTCATGCTTAGTAAGAAATAATGTCCTGCAAATGAGAAATAAGTGAAAGACATTCGCAATGATTTATACAAGGCTAGATATAGTTCATGTAGTTAAAGTAGTCAGTAGTTTCATTTTAAATCTTGGAAGAGAACATTAGAGTACAGTAAAGTGGATCGTAAGGTATCTTCTAAGCATTTATAGTTTAAAACTTTCATTTGGGAGTAAAAAGTTTATTTTTGTTGGATATATAGATTCAGACATGGTAGGGGATTTTGGTAACAAAAGATCTATTTCAAGCTATTTCTTAAATTTTCAAGGGGAGTTGTGGCATGACAATCAAGATTACATAAATGTATTGTTTTATCTATAATAGAGCAAAAATTTATTGCAACAATAAAAGCATGTAAAGAGTTGCTTTGGATGAAACAATTCACAAAAGAACTTGACTTTATGCAAGAAAAATATGTCTTATTTTGTGATAGACAAAGTGTTATACGTCTTGCTTAGAATTCTACTTTTCATCAAAGATCAAAACACATTAATGTAAGGTATCATTGGATTCGAGATATTATGGAAACCAAAGGGATTAAGCTTGAAAAGGTACGTAGTGAGGATAATGGTTTTGATATAATGACAAAGGCACTTTGGCGGGAAAACTTTGAGTTTTTCATGTGTATAGATAGCTTAGATTTCACTTGAGAAATTGACGTTTTGAAATCTCCCTTATTTGGGTTGAAGTAGAGAATTGTTAGGCTGGTCTAGCTCATATTTGAGACTTATATTAGGTCCTCTTATGGTGATATTGTGCTAATGTTAAAAAGAAAAGGGAGAGAGTTTTTTAGTGTGGCCATAAAAAACAAAAGAGAGAGAGAAAAAGAAAAGAGCAGAATTTTCGTAGGAATTAAAAGCCATGGGCAACAGTTCATCAAATGATTGATTAAGATCAATTTATGATTTGATTAAGTTAATTTTTTGTTAGTAGGTTTGGAATTGGATGTTCTTCATTATGAATGATTGAATCATCGTTTGGAACTCTTTGCATTAGTAGATCTTGGTCAAATATTTGGGTGATTTTTCTTAACTTTTCATGGTTAAGTTGATGTTTTTAACTTATTTTTCATTATCAATTGTTGATTCCATCATAATTAGATTAGTAACATTTTGTCCTATTGATGTTATTAAGGACTTGATTGAGTTGTAAATCTAAATATTTATATAATGAAGATTTGGATGAACTTTGTGATCAATCTCATGGTTTTTATCTTTCACATTGGAGGAGTTTTACATGTAAAAATTTCTCGTGTTAATTATGTGAATTGTAGTGTTTGCATAGTTTACTTGTAATTTAAAGTATATTGTTTGTGTTTTAATATTTTCTCATAGGTTCAATCAAAGTGAGAAACTTTATACATTTTTTTCCAATAGAAAGGCAACCAATTATTGGCGTGAAAGTTCAAGATTGATATATTGTGTCATATGATGCCAACATATGCGCACTAAAAGTTGGTAGGAGGCTCCGAGAATGGCTAATGAGTGAACAGTGGTCGCACTGCTAGATTCACACGAATCCGGTGGATGTCTTGTACCATTTTGAAGGTCATTACTCATTGTAGGAAGGTAGGCTTCGAAGTTAGTCTCAACTAAGCTTAGGCTTTTGAGTGGATCTTTCTCCTTTGTCAAGTACTAGGCTTATAAGGTTGACTTAGAATTCAATGCTCGTGTTAGTAAATGCTTGAAGCTTTTGTGGGCTGCCTTGGCGACTAAAAAGTAGGGAGATTCAAGGTTTCAAAATTGGTTAACAAGGAGTGTCGGGGTTTCAAAATTGGTTAACAAGGAGAGTCGGGTATTCAGAATTGAATCGATGGTCAGCCTTGAAGCTTCAATCAACCATGACTAAAAACTGCGCCACATCTTTGAATTGCTAGCGACTCTGATAATGTCATCATTTGTTTATTTAAGTCTGACAGCGTGGAATAGCGAGGATTGAAGGTTCCCAATCTGCCCAAAGACAAACCCTTCTTTGAGCCACATCGATACCTTTACATGTCGTAGTCCAAGAAGCACTAAGTATGTGGTGTCCTCCACGAGGAACAATCAAGCTTATGACAAAATTTTTAAAGGCCCTTATACAATTCAATCGTTCTTAGTATAAAGTTAAATTAAATAGAAAACATTTATATCTTCTTAACTATTAACCTAAATTAATCTTACTTCCAAAATATGTGATACCTTAATCTCTGCCATTCATGTCAAGACTCATCCCTAGTATAACATAATGTTATAAATTTATATTCATTTGAAAGCCCTTAGATAATGAAAATGATGTTTTTTTACATTTAAACAAAATTTTCAATGAAGTTTTTAGTAATGTGAGATAACAATTTCACACCACTTAATACCTTGATAACTCTATTTTTTATAGAGTTATTTTACCTATTTTTAGGCAATAAATAATACAATGTTTATGAGAAAATATTTGAATTCCTCTTTATTTACTTGAATTTGTCTTGTTTTTGTAGCATAAGGAGGCATGAAGAAAAAGAATAAGCATGGAGAACCTAATGTTTATTATATGACAAAATATGATCAAAATATCAAGATCAAGAAAATCAAGATGGGCTTGGACTTTAGATTTTCCATTGTTATTAGGTTTTCTAAATAATTAAAAAACCTAGTCATGTTAGGAGTTCAAAGCCTAATCAATATAAGAGTTCAAAACCCAATTGTCTTGGATCTCCAAAACCCACTTCTACTAAGATAAGAGATAGGTCTAAACCTAAACCTTATTTAAGAGAATAGAAGAGGCAAAAGGAGGGGAGGAGGAAATTGAGCACAACTCAAGGTTTTCTTGAAGAGAAGACAAAAAGGGTGACAAGCTTCTTGTTCTTGGATTCAAGATGCCTTTTTTATTTCATATTATTATTTTTCCTCATTATTTCTTTATGTTTTAGTTTACTTTTGTTAGAGCTATGATGTAAATCTAATTATGATAGTATGAATGTTATGATTAGTATGTTTTACAAGATATTTTATTTATGTGAAGTTACATATTACTGTGTTTAATGCTTTTAAGTGATTAGCTACCACTTAAATGATATGATTTGCATGTTTGAGACCGACAGGAGATGATATGCAATTGCTTCTTGTAATGTGTAACCATAAATTAAATATGGATAGACATATACCATATTATTTGTGTGGCTTTCAGTGTAAACTAAGAATGTTCATAGATCCTAATGTATTTGGTTTATTTCAATTCACATATAGAGATATAGTGAGTTAATAAACTAAATAGGTTTGCTATACCTAGACATAGGATAGTGAATAAATTAGAAAGTTCCGCCATCACATAGATATTATCCATCTTGCAAATATAAATAACTAATATTTATACATAGTAGTTATGGTAAAATCATATGCTCTAACATACTTCGTGTATTTAGTTTTCTTAGATTTAGTTAATTAATCTATCATTTGGATTTGTTAAATAAATTCTATGAGTTATTCACCATTAGTAATTAGTTAGTCTAGTAATCATCAATCTTTGTGGGACGATATCTTTCTTATTATTATATTACTTGTTTGACATGTACACCTGCATATAGAACTTTACTGAACATACCTAAAACAAATCTTATACCAACTGTCCTTACCTTAAAAGCTATGACAATTGAAACTTTTTAAGTCATTCTTATTTGAAGAATATGTGATTTGATACATAGAAGTACAGAAGGAAATTAATTTTCTTCAACTGCATCAAAGGATTCTCTCTTAACAGCACTAGCCTTAAATAGATTTTTAAAAAAGTATAGGGTTTGCATTGTTCAAATTACAATTGTAAAGACTAATTGACCGTAAACATAGTTAAAAACAATAGAAAACAAAACCACCAAAACTTATTACACAAAATTGTTGTACGCACGACAATATTTAGATTCAGATGTTAGATTCTCTAAGGATTATTGTTTTTTACACTACCAAATCATTAAGACCTCCTATGCTTAATAAAGGTCACGCCTTCTTGCAAAAATGGAAATAAAGCAGACACACCCAAGTTTTATAGTTGCATTCGATCATGCTAAAGCATGGTTTGCACTAAGAAAAGAATTGTGTAGTAAACACATAAAACATAGTAATAGAGTTGTTCTTTCTTAGGAAGAATGAGGATGAAAAAAAAAATTCTTAAATCGCTAAGTTCCTAATGGATTCTTAAAGTGTGGAAGTATTTTTCAAAAAAAATTTGTTCAGATGATGAAAAACTTGAAAGACTATTCTCCATAATTATTTATCTGGAAGTTTAATAAATATAATACATTCTCCAAGGAACCACAGAAAATTCACGATCTTGCTTATTGATCTAAGGGGAAGCGTTAAACAAGGCTATTTTGGTATCCCATCAAATTGAAATTTGACATGATTGGTCAATAGAGGTTCTCAAGTAATAATGAAGCTGTATTGAAATGTGTAAAATTTAATAGGATCAATTGTAAAATGTGAAATTCTTAAGCAACAATGTCATTCAATTAAATATCACTTTATCCCAAAACGTAGACTTTGCGTAGCATGCTTAGTTGTTGGCTAATACTCCTAAATTTTCGTTCTTCATCTGTTCATATCAAGTGTCAAATTCAGAATGTTTTGTCCAATTACAATAACTTCAACATCTTCAAATTTCTAAAAAATGATTAGTACTCTTTAACATTACAAAATCTACATTTACTTTTAAATTTTCTCAATCTTATCTATCTTTAAGTACCATAGAAAAGCTTCTAAAACTCCTAAAATCATAAGTTCAGTTTAAATACTTAACCTCATGTTCAAGTAAGAAACACGTTGTCTGAATGAGCTTAATTAAAATACAATTCTTGTAATTGATATTAAACTATGATTGAGTTAAGTTCCAAATAAAACATCTAGACCTATTTTTATGTCTGCGTTGGACAGATCCCAAAAATTAATTTGATAAATGTATTATTGTTGGAGACGATGGATCGATATGGCATTAGATGCCACAGTGGACAGCCAACTGGGCACCTCCCTTGACCTTTCCTCAAAGGCACTGCTGTATTTGCAGGGAAGGACCGAAGAGAAAGAGCAAGTTTTCCCTTTCCCTGCATCACTTGACGCTTAGCACAAAAGATGAAGCAGCGTGCTGCCCTAGAAGAAGACCTTGCCTAACATCTCCTAAACATCTCCGGCCTACCAACAAAGTGTCTTCAACGGGAGGGAAAACAACATATTTTTGGTAAGTAACTTTGTATGTAACATGTTCATTGGACAGTGTAGTGTTAGGACTTGTACTCGATTCTTCGCTGAGTTTTCACCTTGTAAACAGTTTTAATTCAGCACACAGACACATTCCAAACGTTTGTGGTCGCTGCAAATTCAACAATTATGTATGACAACATTCTAGTACGAAATTTAAACTTGCTTTTTAAGAGCGCAATTATTACACTTTATTTAAGCTTTCCAAGCTATCCATCAAATGTGCTTTTAAAAGATACCTAGCAACTGGGGTTATCAGAAAATCAATGTCCGCTTAATGTATGGAACACGCTTCTAACGAAATAATATGTTTCTCAATCTAAGGATACTATTGGGCTGCTAATGAAGCGTTTTCAATCATCTTCGTTTTGAAATCAAACTTATTCTGTGCATTGTTTATTGCAGGTTGTTTAAGCATAAATTGTGCATAGTCACATAGTATGCCTTTAAACAGTTAAAACGTATGTTTAATTCTACAAGCATTATAATATGAAGATTAATTTATAGCTTGTAATGCCTTTAAACTGCATATTTATTTAGGCTCCATGTGATATGTGAACATAAACCTAACTGATACAAGTATTTTGATAGTCGATTAGTAATGCTGCTAATTTATGAATTAACTTACAAGTTTTATCACATAAAAGTAGAAATTTTTATTGAAAATTTAATTCTTTACTTCAAATCCTTAACCAATCACCTTTTGCTTAAATTATCTTGTTCTAATTTTTTAATAATAAAAGGAGAAGGCTAACAAAGTAACATCAAAGAAAAATGTAAAAAAAAATTCTTATTAAAAGATGATCTATCATCTCCTTTACGCCTATCCTCTAATTGCTAAGGTGAAAGTGATAGATGCACATTAGGGACGGAGACAAAAGTTGATGGAAGATTGTAAATAGAGTAAATCAACCCACCAATTCATGAAGAATTGGAGCGTAACAAACAACCCGCTTCAATGCAGGTAAAGCCTGTTCTCACCATTAGCCGAGAGAATAGCCTTCTTTTTGAATGGAGGTAAACCCTATTCTCACCCTACATAGTCTTCTTTTTCTCTTGCAGAACGATGGTTGGAGGCGTCTTCAATTTCCTCTTTGCAATGGTGGAATAAGGATGGTTAAATACTCCTTCAGCCTTTAACATAAGGTTAGATTGTTAAATATGAACAAATTAGTTCAACAAACTACAAAGTCCTTTACTAATAAATCCTAATCCCTTAATTCCTACAATTCTTTCCTTCAACCAAGAAAAGCTATATGCAAAGTGCTTTGAACACTTCAAATTACAAACAATAACTTGAGAATTACAATCTTAAGCAACAAAGCACCTAGGTTTCCTCCCCTAGAAAACCCAGATTTTTCTCCCGCTTTTTGAAGCTAACCACTTATTTGTGCACCGCAAGGAATACTCTCAAGTGTTACAAGGAATGCAACTGTTAATAAAAGTACTCAAAGAACATGTATATAATTTTTTTTTTTCCTTTCATCATTTAGCACCTTGAAAGTTCAATCTTCGCCCCCTTTTGTAAAATCAATTAGACCTTATTATTTCAGTTTTGATTATATGTTAAAAAAACAAGAACCAGAGGATTGCATCAATGATTATCGGAGGGTAGGATTTCATCCAAAATGGTGAAACCCTAGTTTTGATTGAATGCGCATACTAGGTCAAACCACCTCCGAAATAACACCCCTAACTCAAAATGATGTTAATTTAAACCGTTCCTTGTCACACTATGTTGACTTCTTTAGGTTGGTTGAACGTTTAAACATTTAACTCATGTGATGTCATTTTGGATTGATGCTATAAGGATTTACATGCATGCTTGAAATGACGTCGCTACTGTTGGCATTAACAGTTAGAAATGACGGTGTTTCTTAGCCGGTAATGCTCAGCATAAAACGACAACCTTTTTTTCGCTTGACATTTTAGCACAAAAGTTAGCCAAAACATCATGTGAACTTTGGCCAAATTCACGTACAATATCTTTGGGAATTTGATACACTTCATCAAGACATTTCCTGTGTGTGGTCCCCGGGGAGCTAGTGTTTAAGGGGGTGCCCAATAGTAGAGCGTTGCCTATAGAGTAGGCCACTGTAGAGATGCCATCAAGATGTCAACTCATAATCATGATAGAATATTACTATTCATAAACATTACAACTCAAGTTAAATATGTTTCACTCCATACAATCTTGAGCCTAATAGTTTGGTATACTACAAAGTATATATAGGAAAAGAATCTCATACCAAAATAAAATATCCCTAAAGTAAAACTTGAATGAAAAGAGGATTTTTTAACCCTTAATCTAACTTTTAGTTAGGCCTTTTGGCCTTCTAACACCATGGTTATGAGTACTTTGAGTGATAGAATCAAGCAACTTCAACCCCCAAGCTAAGCAACTTAGAACATAGTTTGGTCATCAAAACAATAAGCAATTGTAGTATTGGTTAGACATGAATGGCAATTGAGGAGATTTCACATTATTGCTAGTATATTCTGGAAAATTATTTCATATTTCGAGTCTACATATGGAAATATTTGTTGTAATATTTCATTCATTATTTTCCTGATTGTGATTACAATATTTGCTTCCCTAAGTCTCTCAATACATGTATTTATAATGGTACATTGATAATGTAAATGCTTAAACTAGTAACACAAAACTTCCCTTTGGCCTCCATTTCAGTCTTCCATAAACTAGCTTTTTAAGGCTTTTTGACATGGTATCTAAGTTAAGTTCTTCCTTAGAACCCTTCATGGGCTATAACCTTTCCTAAAGCCTATGTTTATGTAGCACCATGTGTGGTTGTACCTAGGTTTAGAACCTATGTGGTTAGGGAGCATGTCAAATAATTAGGTGTATAGTTGTTGCTCCACATTACTAAGAAGCCAATCAAAAATCTAAGTTTTAACTTCTACTTTTTCAATCATAGATAAAAATTCCAATAAGAAATATTACCTCATGCTCAAGGTGAAAGGGCATGGCAAGTCCCACATACAAAATATAAAAACCTAGAATAAAAATCCATAAAGAAATAGGTTTCTCCATATTATATAATATTACTTATTCAAAGGTCAATGATTACATAATTTGTGACTCAAAATACTTTTCCACCATTAAAAGTTTCCCCAATCCATCCAAGAACATTCATCTCCCAAGTGGGAATTACACTAGTCACCTAAATAGGAAACGTCCATCTTACCCTTGCATTAATCTAGCATAATGTTCTCTTGGTTCCATAATTTAAATTTAATTTAATTTTCATTTCCAAATTATGCAAGGATAATAAATGAGTCAACAAGTGCTTGACTTAGTTGGGAGTAGGTATTGTGTAGGGCCTCTTGGTCTCAGATTTGACATTCGAGTGTGTAAGTTTGGGTGTGTGTGTAAATAATAATAAAAAAAAGATAATAAATGGAAAATTTAGAAAACTAATGGAATTAGGTAAATTAGACCATGGATGTTATTATTATTTTTTAAAACAAGATGCAATCTATTGAAATAAAACAAAATGGGTAAGACTTAAACCTAACTTGTAAGACTATACGTAGATCTTAAATACAACCCAAAATCTTAAGTCCCCACCAAGGTATAAGTATTAATTCTCGTATGGAGTGATTATGCAAGTGGCCTTCTGAGGTGTGGACAATCGCTATTGTATATCAACAAGTGTTGTGTGCTAGAGCGGCAACAAGGGAGGAGCGCATGCATCTATGATTGTGTTTGTTGGGCTCTATTCTTACAAACTGCCACCTTCTCACTAGAGAGCTCCATTCAAAGAAGAACACATATCTTTTGATACTTGACGGTTCTAGCCACAACCTTTCTTCCCACTTTTGCTCTGAGACATACCTCATCCTTCAACACCAAGCGGTCAAGGACTATATAAAGCTGCTCAATTAGGCTAGCGTTTGTCTGCTTTTCATCCTCAACTAGACGATTTCCTTTTGCTTCTGTACTTCTTCGTTGTTCTAGCCATGACCTTTTTCTCCTCAACCACAACAGTTCGTAGCTCTTTGTCCTTTAGTGCTCATAACTTAACTTGTTGCCATGTGAATATTCATGGCGTGGCCAATGAGAATTCTAATGTTGAATGAACCTCTTGTTACTGCTCAAATTTCTGATTTATTGCTTGATTTTCTTGTTCCAATTTGCTAGGAAAATTATTGCAATTGTATATTGAACTATTACTGTTGCCCCTGATTCCCAAATGGTTAAGCTTACAAACCTTAAATTCAGCTGCTAATGTGTCCTTCACCAACAGAGTTTCTAATTCCTCAAAGTTGTAACTTGTTTTTCAACTTGTAGGGAGTTATTCTCCCCTATTTCGTCAACCTCCTTAACACTCAGTTCATCAACTGCTTGAACTTATTCTTGATATTTCTCTTCCAGCTCAGCCAAGTTTACAGATGATTTCCTAACCACAACTTCTTCTGTAACTCTGTGATAACAAATCTAGCAAAACTCAACCTAAAATTCCTCCCATCTCTCAGAAGATACCGTAGCCATTGCATCCAATAAATACTACACCAATATGCTGCATCCATGTCCTTATATGCAGCAAAATGTACAAAAACCAATATGCTCTTCATAAACAACTTTTTGCCACTTCCTATCCTGGAATTCAAAGTTAAAGTCGTCCTTAACTCCTACATCAGTACCCTCATCAAATAGGCTTGCCGATCCTTGTCACATTGCTTTTAGGCCTTAAAGCGTTTCGGAGCTTCCATATATTCTATACTTAAGTACCCAATCATTTGGTGTTTACCAGCATTCCTCAACCTTTCTTTTTGCACTTCTTTGTTCACTAATTTCCTTGTAGTCTTCTCCACCATTGGTTGATCTGTAACTAGTCCTTGAAGTTCACTCTTCTGGCTTGCTATTTCTTCCAATTTATCATCATTCCACTCTTCAAGCCACATTTGTAATGGATCTGCTTGGGGAGACATAGGCTACGCTAAATAAGCATTAGCATCTTTCTCTTCTTTCGTCTCCATCTTCATCAATGTAAAAAGCAGCAAAGGCATTCTAAGTCTTGCTTGGAGGCTTCTATGTGGGATGCTTTGGAGAACTCTTGTGTCTCTGAGTTAAAGGCACCATGATGGTTAGCTTTGGAGATGCACTGGTGCTCGGTACAGTGGCCTTGGTAGGAAAACTGAGCTATGTAACAGTAATGGGGAAGATAGCCATGGCAGTTGATTATTGTTCTTTGTCCTTTTTGCACCATACCTTTGTTTCCCCATTTACATGCATTTGTTTCCCTTTCCTATTCTTAGATACTTATGCCTTCATTTTTTTTTTTCATTCTTACGCAATTTCTTCTTACAAATGGATACATTGTGTCCTTGTATGTGACAAAATGTACGTGCTTCATAAACAATTTTTTGCCACTTCCTCCCCTCCTCAAAAGTATTAAAATGGATCCTAGTAGTCAAAGGCTTAAATGAATCTATCTCCACATAAATTCTTACACATGGAGTTTTCCAAAAGTAATGTGCTATCATCTGCTCTTAAAAATTGACCTAGTGAGTCACCCATACCTTTTAAAGTTGTAGGATTGTAAAGGACAAAGGTAGACCTAGTGACCTAAGCCACAATGCGGGCTGCTTGGATTACTTCCGCTTGTTCAAACACTCACATGACCTTCCCATGATTAGATCCTCCTTTAAAAATAGATGAATCTAAATGCTACGAAGATCCATTAAACCAAAAATGTCAAGTTGTGCTAGACCTCATAAGGAGTTTACATTCTGCCTAAAAGATTCCACCAAAGGGCAAGTGGACTTGAAGTTCACCATAAGCATGAACTAATAAAATTTTGTAGCTCGATGATATTTAGAAAGAGATTTGCAAATTTCAAGCTCCCCCTTACATGTCATGTGTTCTTTTGGAGAGAGAAAAATGGGAGGAATTGGTGGTGGTGATGGACATGATGAGTGTTATGGCCTATTTGTACGAGAAAAAAGATAGGATATCTATTTGGGGGCCTAAATTGGTGTTTAGGACATAACCTGTGGTGAGACAGGGGAAGAGTTGGACTTTGCCAAGGGTAAATCTAAATCCCCTAATAGATTTTGCCTTCGAAACACTAGATCTATCCAAATTTAAGCCATTTCATACCAATTGACTACCATAACAACCTCAAACACCACTGATAAGGGCAAACTTGAAAGTGTCAAAGTTTGCATTGCTGCATCATGTACAATAAAATTTTGCACTAATAGGAGATAGGGCATGCTTTTGCAATTTGGTTTGGTGACCATCTAGAATGTTGATGTTAAGAAACCCATAGGCCGGTGAATTGTAAAACCCATTGGGTGGTAGAAAGCTACCCCATAAAGCCTATTTTTTAGCCTGGAACTCCCGTTAGAATCATCATCTTCTAGATGTTACTAAGGCCCTAAAACACCAAGCTCATTCTCTAGAATTCTTTTGGCAAGATTATATTCTCATTGTAGGTAGCTTAATCAATAAGGTGTTGAGTCACATTTTGGGAGGACTATTAGGACCAGGCCTAACCTAGGCCCACACCAAGACCTAGTACAACTAGGACTGCAAGACCTAGTGTAACTAGGACTTCAAAACCTAAGGCAACTAGGATTACATGCTTTATATAAGGCATCCTTAGCCTTCAAAATAATCAATCCATCAAGAGAAAACCTTATTTTACCATTAAGAGTTTCATAGCCCTAGCCTTAGTTATTGCACTATTAGGACATGAGCCTTATTCAACTCACAATTAAGAGCATAAAGGCCCAAATAGAACAATACCTCCTTTATTGATCCAATTCCAAACCAAATAACACTACTACTTAAAGCACCAACCTCTAATTCAGTTGCAACGATGAACAATAACCTAATAACAAAGCACAATTATGAAGCCATTAGTAAACTTACTTCTATGAAAACTCTAAGATAACTAAGGATAACACTAAGAAGACTACTATATGAAAATATGGTTTCTTTGATGGCATGCCCTTTGAAGAGGTTGAAAAGGCCTTATATAAGCACGTAATCCTAGTTGCCCTAGGTTTTGGAGTCCTAGTTGCACTAGGTCTTGGAGTAGGCTTGGGTTAGGCATGGTCCTAAAAATCCTTACCCCTTCAAACAACTCTTCCTTCAAGGGTTAATATTAAAGGATGGAAACTAGCACCGGATGTACTTAATGTATTCCTAGGTTGGCTCATACTCCAGATGTTCTAACCACTGAATTAACAAATCTACCTTTGGACTATTTCCTTTTCATACCATGTGATGTTCCAACACCCTTGTGGCTTGACCAACAATCTACCTTCACCATTTATGAAAGGAACTCTTGGATAAATTTTGCATTTACGCCTTATTGCCTTCTTTAATTGTGACACATGAAAGATTAAATGTATGTTGGCATCTAGCAAAAGGACCAACTCATACACGACTTCCCTAATACACTCTTTGATCATGTAAGGCCTATAATAATGTGGAGACAACTTGTATTTCATTCTTTTAGATAATGTTAATTGGAAAAAAGGTTACCCCTTTAAATAAACTAAATCACCCACCTCAAACTTCTATTCAAATCAATTTCGATTAGCTTATGACACCAACCAAGCTTGTCTCTCCAATAAGTGGGACCTGATTAACTGCACCCTATTAGCCTATTCTTGAAAGAATTCATTCACATCTTGCTCACCTATACATTCAAAGTTATGGTAAGGGGGTTGAGTGGGTTTGTACCCATATAAGGCATCAAAGGGTGTCAGTTTGACACCCAAGGTCTTAAAAAGCTCATCCTAAAACTTGTTGAAGAATATAGTATCCTGATTGCTTACAATCAATGTGGAAATCCATGCAACTTGGCCACCCCATCTATAAAAGCTATTACTACTTGACTTGCTAAGAAAGGATGACTCAACCCAATAAAGTGGGCATATTTGGTAAACTAAATGATAATTACCAAAATAGAATTTTTACCTTCACTACAAGGTAAACTTTCCATGAAGTCCATGGTAATATCCTGCCAAGCTTGATTGGGGATGGGTAAGGGTTGTAGTAACCCAGGGTATGTTACCTATTTAGACTGTAGTGTTGATACATGTCACACTTGCCACCCATGCCTTTGCAATTTGTCTCATGTTTGGCCAATAAAATTGTTGTTGTATTCTCTTTAAGGTTGCCCTGGCCCTTAAATGTCCTCCAATGCTTGAATTGTGCAATTGTTGTACAATTTGCTCTTTCAATGGTCTTTGATTCCCAACTACAATCTTGTCTTAAAATCACAACACCCCATTGGTTAAGTGATAATTTGGGTGTCTTGAAGGATTGATTTCCAGTTCCTCCATAGGAGTCCCCTTTATAACTTTGTAGCACATCTTGTACCCAGCTAGGCTATAACAAGGATAAGGCTTGTAGTTCCATGTTTTTTGAGTTCCTAAGTAGTTGTGAAAGTGCATCTGCATCCCCATAATCACTTCTTTGCTTATACTGAATCTCATAGTCATATCCAAGAAGCTTGGTAAGCCACTTGTGTTGAGTTGGAGTGGTCACCCTATGTTCTAACAAATGTTTGAGGCTATTGTGATCTATGCATACTATGAAGTGATTATCTGACAAGTATGATCTCCATTTCTATATTGACATAACAATTGCCAACAATTCTTTCTCATATGTAGAAAGGCCTAAATGCTTTGGAGCTAATGCCTTGTTGAGGTAAGCATTTAGTCTCCCTTCTTGCATGAATATTGCACCTATTTCCCCATAACTTGCATATGTTTCTAGCACAAAGGGCTTCTTAAAATTTGGGGTAGCAAGTACTAGTGTAGAACTCATAACCTATTTTAATTTCTCAAAAGCCTGAAGGCTTCATTTGTCCACTAAAAATTGCCTTTTTTTAACATTGGTGTCAAGGATGACCCACCTATCCATAATCCTTAACAAGCCTTCGATAATAATTGGTGAGGCCTAAAAACCCTCATAACTTTTTAATTGAAAAGGGTAGAGTCCAATTCACCATGTCCTCGATCTTCGTTAGGTCAACCTTAATGGTTTTTTCGAAAAAAATATGGCCTAGGTACTCAATCTACCTCTTTGCAAACACATACTTACTCTGCTTTATATATAATTGGTGGTCCTGCAAGAGTTGTAAAACGATGTGCAGATGCTGCATATGACTCTCCCAATTTGAGTTGTAAACTAGGATGTCATTGAAGAAAATCAACACAAACCTCATCAAGTAGGGTAAAAAAATATGGTTCATAAGACTCTAAAAGGTAGCAAGAGCATTGGTCAACCCAAATGGCATGACTAGAAACTTGTAATGTCCCTAATGAGTCCAAAAGGCAGTCTTGAGAATGTTAAGTGGAAATACTTGCACCTAATGGTATCTAGAGCATAAATCCAACTTTGAGAACCAAGATGCCCCATGAAGTTCATCTACTGGTATTGGAAACTTATCCTTAATTATTACCTTAGTAAGTGCATGATAATCCATACAAAACCTCCAACTCCCATCATGTTTCTTAACTAAGAGTACTAAGGATGCAAAATGGCTTTTACTATTACAAATGACCCCTATAGATAACATTTCCCCCACCATCTTCTCAATTTCTACCTTTTGCACATATGGATAGCGATGAGGCCTCACATTAACTAGTTCACTCCCTGTACGTAAAGGAATATGGTGATCAAAATCCTATGTTGGTGAAAGTTGACAAGGGACATTAAATACATCCTGAAACTCCGTCATCATTCCTTCTAATGCTATTGGAATATCCTCTATTTGGCCATGCTCATGGCCCAAAGTTGCCTTGCTATGCAATGTGGGTGATTTGATACCCACTTACAAAAACTAGGCCCGCTAATAACCGCTAAATGATGTACCTCCTCATTGCATACCTTTCAAGACAATTGCTTTTCCTACTACCTAGATGGTCAATGTGTTTTTACTCACATCCAACCCAATAGGATTAACTATTTCAACCCACTGCATTCTTAGTACAACATCACAGCCCCCTAAAGGCAATACTTTAACTTCTATACTGAAATGATGACCTTGGATTTTTCAAGGAAACTTATTTCATTTAGTGTTACCTTTTAACTAATGGTTCACAACTATCTAAACCTTAAAAGGCTACACTTCTTCAAGTTAGCAACCTAACCTCCTCGCGAAATCCTCATCCACAAAATTATGAGTCATGCTAGTATCAAATAAAATATTGACTTTAGTTTGGTTGCATATTGTCTCTAACCTAAAAGTGTTAGATGAAGAACTGCTAGACATTGCATGAATGGAAAGGATGTCTTCAGCTTCCTCCTTATGTAACTCATGATCTTATGGCCCCAATACTAACTCGCTATCAAGTTGGTAAGTTGGTTCAAATGCATCTATCATAAAAAATACCTGCTTCTTTTAACAAACATGTCCTTTAACCCACTTCACATCATAATAATAGCACAACCCTTGCTTCCTCCTAGCTTGCATCTAGGCATCTGTGATATGCCGTGTGGAAAAGCGTAGGTCACCATTATTTTTAGAGGCCTTCACCACCTCATGATCCCTCACCACTAGTTTTGTGTTGCATTGTAACTTAGGAACAATAGGCTCTTAACTGACTCGTAATGAACCCTTTACTTTGGGGTAGCACAAACTTCTCACTCATGAATGCTAACTTAAATGCTTGTTTCAAGTTTTAAGGTTGCAACATAATAACCGACCCTTTAATTCCTCATTGAACCTTGCCAAGAAAGCCTTCAAGAAGGCATCCTTAAGCCATCCAAGATGTTTGGCTAGTACTTGATATCGCCGTTTATCAAATTTCATAATTTAAGCAACCACCATAGATGTTTAGCATAGAAGGTGAAATGTTCCCACAACTTCTTCCCTATGTTCCATCGCAAACTTATCACACGTCCTCTGCCTAACTCACTTGCCCTTTTTTATTTAAATAATTTCTAACCCATTTGGCCATGTCATCCCTGAAATAAATCACAACATATTTTACCTTGGTGTACTCATTCATTGAGTCAAAGCAAAAATATAATTCACAACTAGTAATCCATTCATGAGGATTAGGACTGCAAAATTCTAGAAAAGTAGGATGTTGAGGGCAAGAACTAGAATTACCTAAGTGTGCTCTCCTTCCCATGTGCCAATCAATATTGCCCCCATATTCATCAACATGAGGCATGACACCAACACCAAGAAACTATCTAGGAGGCACAAACCCCCCATCATTAGGTCTCGAATCACACTAGCCTTGGGGAGACTTTAGGCAAAATCCCCCATTATGGGGACCTCGAAAGGTGGGCCTTGAGCTAGTGTAAGAATCATACCAAGGAGGGTTAGGCCAAAGGGGATTCAACCCTTAGCTAGCTAGCTAGCCTTGCATATTGGGCCCTCAACCCATGTGTTGTCCTTGTGGTATGAGGCCCCAACACGTAGGTAGGCCTTGTGTGTTAGACCCCTAATCCATAAAAGGCCCATGATGAATGTTGGGCCCTCACCCCATGGAACAATGTGCCTCACCAAGTAGATGTGGCACCACTAATGGTTGTGATGGCAATGGCAAGTTGACCTAAGGTAATGGGTGGTTGCAACAGTCATCAAGAGGCAAGCTAATGCTCAATTAAGGCACTCTGTGGTCATGGAGCAATGAATTTGTGGTATCCAAGTTCTCCATAAGTATCAAACTATAAGGACTGTCAAGCACACGCTAGCTAAGTGGGGTACTGGGCAAGGTGGATCGCACTTAAGGGGCTTTAAAGTAGAGCCCATGCTTATGCCGAGGGCTTTCATGTTGAACTGTTGAATGGAAATTGCAATAGTGGCCTTGCTTACAAGTAACGACGACAAAGGTAGTGCATGGCTGGTGGTGGCTATTGTTGGGTTTTATGACTTAACAAAAAGGGGGGGTTAAATTGTTTAAGTCAAGAGATGAATATAACTTTTTCTATCTAAAATGCTTATAGCTTTCAGTACAATTTCACACTAATATGATAAGAAAAATAGCAAGCAAATGCCACACAAATAAGTTGCAAAACAACAAAACTATCTCACGGATAAGGCAACAAATCAATGATAGATTAATGGCTGGATAGATAACACATTCAGCAAGTTAAATCCAAACAAGATAAAGGAAGAGAAACACCAAGTTTACCATGGTGGTTTGGCACTTAATCCTTGAGCCCTACGTCCACCCTCTTCTTCTTTAATCTAACTTATTGAAGTCTCCTTTACTACACACTAGGAGAAATCCTCTCCTACACTTTACAACTCCTCAACAATGAGTCAGTTTATCCATGGTTACAAGATTTAGGTTGAATCAACCTTAGTACATCAAGCAAATCCTCAAATGTATATTGTAAGTAAGGAATAATGCTTCACGGAGAGCTAATTGAAAATATACAAACTCAATTCAAGCTCTAATCACAAAACCCCCAATTTTCATAGAGTTAGGATTTTGGATTTACAAAGAAGTCTATGTGCATATAATAATCAAGACTCAATCAGCATATAAACAACTCAATCTAACAATGAATATTCATAAGAATATTGATTTGAAGGAATATCATCGAAGATACAAAGTAGCTTCATGATTTGATGAAGTAATCAGTCGTTATTGTGATTTCTTGCATGATTTTAGTATGTATACGAATATTTTCAAATGTAGTATGTGCGAAAGCTTTAAAGATTCTCAAAGAATGCCCTTTTATAGAGGATTTAACAACTTCAAGCATTCTAGGGTTTCAGTTCAAACCTGAATTTAAAAAAAAAAAAAAATAACTTTCATTCAAACACTACAATTGGTTTATAAGGTAAGATAAACTCCTAACCATGTTAATCATGTATGTGTGTGTGAATCCGCATTTGTTTCTCAATTACATGCCAAATAGATCCACATTGGTATGTAACCTCTCAAAATCTTTAACCAAACCTCATAAGTTTGCTTTTCATTCCTTTCTCCACTAATGTAAGTCAATCATCTAACCAAGAATTAATAGGACTTTCATGAACTTGTAATGTAAGGTTAGGCTAAGGATAAGATGAAAGTCATTTAGGCTCAAATCACCCATAAACACATTACCTTCTAGGATCTCTAGATTCTCTCTACCTTTTTGTTGGAAAAAAATGTTTTGTTGTGACAAATTTTGGTTGTATATAATATATAAATTTTTTTTCATATGTTGATATGTAAAATTGAACAATGAAGTAAAAGGTGTACAAATTATAATATCAATTAATGATATTATAAAGTAACTGGGTTCTAAAAACTTTAATTCTTATACAGTTATTTTGATCATTTTAGGCAATGTATAATAAGTGTTTTTGTCATATATTTGTATTTATTTATATTTATGCATATTTTGTTATTTTATGTAGCAAACTCAAAATAAGTGAAAAATAAAAGAAATGAAGCAAAAGACTAAGAGAAAAGAAAGAAAAAGCATAAAGAAGTAAGTGGGACTCACATGAAGGGAAGAAAAGACAAAAGAAAATGAAATAGAAAAAGGGAAGCAATGATCAAGTGAAAAAGGGGAGCTATTATCGTCGAATAGAGAGAGAACAAAGCAAAAACATAGAGTATCGCTAGAGTGAGGGTGTCATTAGAGGCTCAAGGACCGCACGCAACAACGTGGGTCTAAAAAAGGAGCAATGGTGATAACTCTATTTTTATAGAGTTATTTTAACTATTTTAGGCAATAAATAACTTTAATAATTGTGAGAAAACATTTGAATTCTTTTTTATTTACCTAAATTTGTCTTGTTTATGTAGCATAAGGAGGCATGGAGAAAAAGGATGAACAAGGAGAACTTGATGCTTGTTGTGTGGCAAAATCATAATATTAAGATCAAGAAAGTCAAGATGGACTTGGGCTTTGGATGATTGTTATTAGATTTCCTATTGTTGTTGGGTTTTTCTAAATAAATAGAAAACTCAGTCATGTTAGGAATTCAAATCCCAATTAATTTAGGAGTTCAAAACCCAATTGTTTTAGGTATCCAAAATTAACTTCTACTGGGATTAGGTCTAAATCCAAAACTCTATTTAAAAGAAGAGAAGAAGTGAAAAAGGGGGGGGAGGGGGGAGGAAATTAAGCACAACACAAGAGAGAGGCCAAGAATTCAAGGTTTTCTTGAAGAAAAGACAAAAAGGGTGACATACTTCTTATTCTTGGATTCAAGATGCCTTTTTTATTTCCTATTATTGTTCTTCCTCATTATTTCTTTATGCTTTAGTTTACTTTTCTTAGAGCTATGATGTAACCTAATTATGATGATATGAATCTTATGATTATTATGTTTTGTAAGATATTTTATTTATGTAAAGTTACATGTTACTCTGTTTAATGCTTTTAAGTGATTAGCTATCACTTGAATGATCTAATTTGCATATTTGAGACCGACAGGAGATGATATGTAGTTGTTTCTTGTAATGTGTAACCATAAATTAAATATGAATAGACATATACCATATTATTTGTGTGGCTTTCAGTGTAAACTAGGAATGTTCGTAGATCCTAATGCATTTAGTTTGTTTCAATTCACATATAGAGATATAGTGAATTAATGAACTAAGTAGGTTTGTTATACCTAGACATAGGATAGTGAATAAATTAGGAAGTTCTGCCATCACATAGATATTATCCATCTTGCAACATAAATAATCAATGTTAATCCCTAGTAGTTATGGTGAAATCATATGCTCTAACATATTTTCTGTATTTAGTTTTCTTACATTTAATTAGTTAATCAATTATCTATCATTTGGATTTGTTAGATAAATTTTAGGAGTTATTTATCGTTTGTAATTAGTTGGCATAGTAATCACCAATCTCTTTGGGATGATATCTTTCTCATCATTATATTACTTGTTTGACATGTTCACCTACATTTAAATTTCACTGAACAAGTTTTTGACGCCGTTGCTGAGGATTGGTTGTTTATTGCTAATTAATATTGATATCGAATAATTTTTAGGTTTAATCTAGCTTTTATTTCCTTTAAAAAAATCATTTTTTTAATTGTTGAAAAAAAACATTTTTTGTTTTATTTTTATTTTTCTTTATTATTTTTACTTTGCCAAAAAAAAAAAAAACTTCTTTGTTAAGTTGCTATTGTAGAAAGATTAAACAACAAGGATGGAGAGATATGATGGTACACATAAACTTGTAAAAGACTATGTTGCACCAACATTTTGGAATGCCACATCAAGCATTAGGCCTACAATTCAAGCAAACCACTTTGAGATCGAGTCAATTCTTATCCATATGCTTCAAAACTCCATGCAATTTAGTGGGCTACCAAACGAGGATCCAAATGCTCACATTGAAGCCTTCCTTGAATTTTGTAATATGATTAGATATGATAGAGTCACAAATGATGCTATCAAGTTAAAGTTATTTCCATTTTCTCTTAGAGATAAAGCTACAAATTGGTTCTCTTCTCTTCTTGTAGGATTGATTACTACATGGGATGACTTGGCTCAGAAATTTCTTGGTAAGTTCTTTCCTTTCGCAAGATCTACAAAAATGTGTAACGACATTTTCACTTTTGAGCAAATAGATGATGAACCATTGTATGAAGCTTGGGAGAGATTCAAGGAACCTCTAAGGAGATGTCCACATCATGGACTACCCATATGGTTACAAGTACAAACTTTCTATGATGGGTGTAGTACAAATCTTCGTTTTGTAATTGATATAGCTACAGGAGGGGACTTACATAGTAGAATACCAAAAGAGGCATTTAACCTCTTAGAGGAGATGACATTTGATAACTATCAATTGTCTACTGAGAGACTACCAATGCATCAAGTAAGTGGAGCCCATGAAGTAGATATCTTCACCACAATGTGTGCATAATTGGAAATGCTCAATGAGAAGATAGACAACCTAAATATTCCAATTGTGAGACATTAGAGTAGATCATGTGAATTTTGTGGTGGAGCACATGAGAGCACAGAATGTCAAGTAAGTAACCTTTATGATCAATATAATAATTATGCTAATTTTTTTGGGATTCCTAGTAGGTTACAAAATAATTATTACTCCAACACGTACAATCCAGGATGGCACAACCATCAAACTTTTTCATGGAGTAACCCAAATGAGATGAGACCTCCATCAACATTCGAGCAAAGAGAAGAGGTAAAGCCTAACTTATTGGACATGATTAACAAAATGGTCACCACCATAGAGTGCTTTATGAAGAGTACTGAAGTGATATTGGATACAACAGAAGAGGTGAAGCCTAATTTGGAAGATATAGTTACCAACTGGCCATCACCACACAGAACTTTATGGAGAGTATTGAAGCGAAGTTATAGAACCAAGAAACAAGATTAGAAACAAGGTTTCAAAACCAAGAAGCTTCAATCAAAAGATTAGAGGTGCATATGGGCTAGTTAATTGATATGGTCTCAGAGAGAAAGGAAGGTCCTTTGCCTAGTAATATGGAGGAAAGCCCGACAGATAACACAAAGGCAATAACCTTAACAAGAGGCAACCAAGTGGGAGAAGATGATGTTGACAAAGAGATTTTCAACAATATAGATAAGGATGTCATCATAGAACCAGAGGAGGCACCTAGGAGCAAATTTTTTCCAAACAATTTTGAGCCTTATATGCCTCCAACTCCATCTCCCCAAAGATTCCATCAACATGAAAGAGACAAGCAATTTTCAAAATTCCTTAATTTATCTTCAAAATTACACATTAACATTCCTTTTACAGATGTTCCAACTCAAATGCTCAGTTATGAAAGCTTTTTGAAAGAGATACTAGAAAACAATAGGAAGCTGGAAATATATAAGACAGTGAAGTTGATTGAATAGTGTTCAACCGTTATACAACATAAATTGTCTCCTAAATTGTTACAATTTCATCCTCCTTGAGCAACAACATTTGAGATAGTTTGGCTAACAACAATAAAGCAAGCATTTCTTGGGAGGCAACCTAAGCATTTTCGTTCATCTTTTCATTAGAAGTTTTGTTACCACTATATCCTTAAAGCTCTACATGCATATGACCTACAATCAAGGGAGTTTTCTCATTCCTATTTCATCTTTATTTTTGCTTTCCTTCTTTTTGCATTGGGGACAATGCTTTATTCAAGTTTAGGGGTAGGGAAATAAATTTTTTAAAACTTGTTTGGTGAAATTTAAATGCAAGTGAACATGTCAAACAAGTAATATAATGATGAGAAAGATATCATCCCAAAGAGATTGGTGATTACTATGCCAACTAATTACAAACGATAAATAACTCCTATAATTTATCTAACAAATCCAAATGATAGATAATAGATTAACTAATTAAATGTAAGAAAACTAAATACACAAAATATGTTAGAGCATATGATTTCACCATAACTACTAGAGATTAATATTGATTATTTATGTTGCAAGAGGGATAATATCTATGTGATGGCGGAACTTCCTAATTTATTCACTATCCTATGTCTAGGCATAGCAAACCTACTTAGTTCATTAATTCACTATATCTCTATATGTGAATTGAAACAAACCAAATGTATTAGGATCTACGAACATTCCTAGTTTACACTAAAAGCCACACAAATAATATGGTATATGTCTATCCATATTTAATTTATGGTTACACATTAAAATAAACAACTGCATATCATCTCCTGTCAGTCTCAAATATGCAAATTAGATCAATCAAGTGGTAGCTAATTACTTAAAAGCATTAAACAGAGTAACATGTAACTTCACATAAATAAAATATCTTATAAAGTATAATAATCATAAGATTCATACCATCATAATTAGGTTACATCATAGCTCTAAGAAAAGTAAACTAAAGCATAAAGAAATAATGAGGGAGAATAATAATTGGAAATAAAGAAGGTATCTTGAATCTAAGAACAAGAAGTATGTCACCCTTTTTGTCTTCTCTTCAAGAAAACCTTGAATTATTGGCCTCTCTCTTAAGTTGTACTTAATTTCCTCCTCCCCCTCTTTCACTTCTTCTCTTCTCTTAAATAGAGTTTTGGGTTTAGACCTTATCCAAGTAGAAGTCGGTTTTGGATACCTAAAACAATTGGGTTTTGAACTCCTAAATTAATTAGGATTTGAATTCCTAACATGACTGGATTTTCTATTTATTTAGAAAAAACTAATAAAAATAGAAAATCTAATAACAATCATCTAAAGCCTAAGCCCATCTTGACTCTCTTCATCTTGATATTATGATTTTTCCACACAACAAGCATCAGGTTCTCTTATTCATCCTTTTTCTTCATGCCTCCTTATACTACATAAACAAGACAAATTTAGGTAAATAAAGAGGAATTCAAAATTTTTCTCACAATTATTAAAGTTATTTATTGCCTAAAATAGTTAAAATAATTTTATAAAAATAGAGTTATCAAAATCCTTAAACTTAACATTTTGCTAGTCTTCGAGCAAAAGCAATAAACAACATATGTTTTTGACAAAACCTCTTTATGAAAGTCTTCTAAAATTGCTCAACTTAATAATTCAAAGAAAAATATAACTTTCATCCAAGCAACTCAATTGTTTAATAAGATAAGATCAACTCTTAATTATGTTTACCACGTGTATGTGTGTGAGTCTTCATCTTTTCAATTATATGCACTCCAAATAGATCCACATTGGTATACAACTTCTCAAAAACTCTAACCAAATCTTATAGGTTTGCTTTTCATTCCTCTCTCCACTAATGTAAGCCAATCATCTAACAATGAATCAATAGGACTTTTATAAGCTTGTAATGCAAGGCTAGGCTAAGGGTAAGATGGAAGTTATTTAGGCTTAAATAACCCATTTACACATTACTTTCTAGGATCTCATAAAAAACTCTTGTCACTTTCTACCATCACTTTTCTCTTTTTTTTTTTTTTTTTTTTTTTTTTTTTTTTTTTGCAGAATTGAAATACTATGCCCCACACAATCATTGCAATCAATTTCCTCCCATGCTCCATCTTCCTCTTAGCCTGTAATTTCTTCTCATGCTCCATCTTCCTCTTAACCTGTAATTTCTTCCCATGCTCCATCTTCCTTTCAACCTTTATTCATCTCAAACAAACTTCCATCTTACAAGTTAACATGTTCATGGGTGTGGGACAATAAGATAAGTTGTTCAAGGCTTATGGCTTATATAGTCAGGTGTCATTCAACCAAATCAAAATAAGAACAAGGCTCAGCAGGGTGACTTGGGATAAATAAACAAGGTTGGCTTGAAAGGCTCAAACAATCCAAAAAATAGCCTAAATCATTTTCTCAATTAGATGCAGCCTAGGATTTCGTCTCAAGAGAAAATCAAACAAATTCTAACATCCGGGTGAGATTTAAGAAAATCATATACTTTACATGAATGTTCTCTAGAGATACACACAATTTAAAAAATGAAGGACTTTTAGTGCTCAATAGGCGGATCAACATAATCAGAATCACACTTAACTCACACCACAATTGTAGGTTTGAACAAAATTTACACCTTCTTAAGAATCGCTAAGAATTTACAACAGGGGATTTAATCATGACATAAGAAAATTTTCAAAATCAGATGTTAAAATCAAATTTAGCAAACGGTTGTGCAAATGCCGATCGTCTGCCCTTCATTATCTTTGGCAATTACCCACTCCATTTTCTAACAATTTTTGGGCATTTTTCGATGAAAAGGAAGTAGAACTGCCCTCCTAGTGTGACTTTTGGCATTTTTGGAGTGGTTTCACGGTGGTTTCTAGTAGTCTCTGACAAAGAATGGCAAACACCTTATGGGCTTTCTTTATAAGATATGTGTGTTTTTGTGTCAAATTCAGGAAATTCTCAACATATTGGCACTCCAAGGACCTTGATCTACCTTTTCTGGCATTTTTTTAAGAAGGGTGGCGGCATCATATGGCGACATGTGGCGATGGCATGTGAAAGCACATTTCTGCTCATTTTCTTCCTTATTTTAGAACAACTTCTTTTACTCTCTTTAATGTATAGATTTATCCAAACTTTCTTTGAATTAAAGATATTTTGGTGACATCTTTGGTGTTTTTAGTTTAAAGAATGTTTTGTTTAAGTTTCTGCACTATTCATATATTTGTAAATACCATGTTTTAGTTTATATTGTTAGAGCTACGATATAACTTGATTATAATGGTATGAATGTATGATTATTGTGTTTTGTGAGATATTCTGTGAATGTGAAGTTGCATGTTACTGAGCTTAATGCATTTGAGTGATTAGCTACCATTAGATGAGCTGATTTACATGTTAAAGACCAACAAGAAATGACATGCAATTGGTTTTTGTAATGTGCAATCATAAATTAATATGGATAGACATATACCATGTGGTTTGTATGGCTTTAGGTGTAAACTAGAATATTCATAAATCTTAATGCACTTAGTTTATTTCAATTCACATGTAGAACTATAGTGAGTTAATAAGCTAAGTAGGTTTGGTATACTTAAACATAGGATAATGAATAAATTAGGAAATTCTGCTATCACATGAGTAGAATCAATCTTACAAGCATGAATGATTTATATTCATATCTAGTAATTAAGTGAAATTGAACATTTTAGCATGTTTCAGTTATCAAGTTTAGGTTAAATTTTGTTATTTAATCCATGTTTTATCCTTTTGATTTGCTAGATAAATTCTAAGGTTTATTCACCATTAGTAATTAGTTAGTTTAACAAGCACCAGTCTCTGTGGAATGACATTCATTCTCATCATTGTATTACTTGTTTGACATGTATACTTGCATGTAGTATTTCACTGAACAGGTTCCTACATTTTGATATATTGAAGCCTTATTCATGCCTTAAAAAAGGAATATTTCCTAAGATATTCATGAATTGCATGGTATCCATATAAAAAAAAAATATGATACTTGTGACTATTTTATTGTAGGAAATTTGTGCTAAGGAGGTTTAATTTATACGATAAAGCTTATGCAAATACAAGCTTGAACTAAGAAGCTTAAGCTTGAGAAACTTGACAAATCTAGTCTAAAAAGCTTAGGCCCATATGGGTTCAAAGATGATCCAAGAGGTTCAGCCCACATGTGACTAAGGCTAAACCAAGAAGTCAAGCCCATAGGGAAAAGGACTAATTTTAAGCCCATGATAAGAGCTAACTTGAGTCCACATTACAAAAGTCCATCACAACTCTTAAGTGATGAATGCCACACTAATTGAAAGTTGAATGCTTTTAAGAGGTTTTGTGCAAATAGAAGCCCTAGCTTCTATTTAAGACAAAAATGTCATTCTCTCTTCATAGCTGAGGGCCTACTTTCCTAACAGGAAGAAACAAGATGTGATTGGGTATCAAAATGGGTGATGGTGATGATTAAAAGTTTGAATCAGGGTCTCAACTGTAGATTGATGGAGCTATCTTAGTCTCTTATGGGAAGAAGTTCCCTAACTGTGTCAAGTTTGCCAAAGAACTCAAATCAAGCTTATCTTATTTGAATATTCTATAAAGGTTCAATTCAATGGTTCAAAAAGAGTCTTTACATGAGTTTACTAAGATATTTGAAAGAAAGAAAGAAGATTGATAAAAGCTTGTGATTTTGTGAAGCTCTTCGGTGATACTCTTCTTAAGATAATACTCTTTGTGATTTCACTTGTATATGATCTCATTTATGTGTTGATTGAACTCTGATTTTATATTACACATAAACTTGATTGTAAATCTAAAACCCTAACTCCCCATAATTTGGGGGTTTTGTGATTAGAGCATTGATTGAGATTCTATATGTTTAAAAAGCTCTCTGATTATCAATATCACTTTATTATATTACACATCTTGCAGGATTGCTTTGTAATAAGGTTGGAAGAACCTTGATTATAACCACATTGTACTGTAATCTCTTTGAGAAGAGACTGGAAGGATTAGGAGCATTTTTTCCTAATCAGTGAGTAAAGTAGACTTTAACCAGTTGTGTTAGAGGAAGAAGAAAGTGGAAGTAGGTGTAAAAAAATTGGCATCTATCTTTGTTGTTTGTGATTACTTTAACTTGCTGTTATACTTATCTTCTGTGCACTATTTGATTCTTTTGTGGGTGTATTAAATAGACTTAATAGTCATATTTTTAGAAAAGCAAGTCAACGCCCCCCCCCCCCCCCCCCCCCCTCCCCCTTCTTTTTTTGGTTGGCCATTATACCTAACAATTTTACTACTTAAAGATATCTTTTTGCCACCATTTATTCTCATTCTTTCCTATCCAAATATCCTTGATTTTGCTTGTAATGACACTAACAGAAGCCTCAATGTGTGTAACAATTAAGTAAAAGCAAAAGGACTTATAATTATAACCACCTCAATCCTCTCCTATCAATGATATTCGATTACAATGCTTAAGGTCTATTTCAGAAAACTATGTGACTTAAACCTAGCAAAAGATGATAGGCTTATTTCATCCTAAAGCAAATGCCTTTTTTTTTTTTTTTTGGCCATTTGTATTTGCATTTGTAGAAATGACAAAATGTGCCACACAGAATCATTGCAATCAATTTCTTCTCATGCTCCATCCTTCCTTTTGACTTCTCTTATGTTAAAATAAACTTGTACACACCAAAAGTCAATATGTTCATAGGCATGAGACAATAGGGTAAATTGATTAAAAGGCTAAGAGATATATATGTAGGCATTAGTTAACAAAATGAGGATAACAGTCAATGCTCAATGAGATGACTAGTGATAAGTAAATAATTGATAATAAGTAAATATGGTTGGCTTGAAAGGCTCAATTGATCCAAAGATGGCCTAAATCATTTGCTCAATTATATACAACCTAGGATTTTGTCTTAAGAGGAAATCAAGCAAATTTTAAGGTCTGGGTGAGATCCAAGAAAATCACACACTTCACATGAATGTTCTTTAGAAATATACATAATTTCAAAAAATGTAAATTTTTAATGCCTAAAAGGTGAATCAACATAATCAGAATCACACTTAACTCACACCATAATTGCAAGTTTGAACAAAATCTATATCTCCTTAAGAATTGCCAAGAATTCATAATGAGGGATCCAATCATGATAATCATGCTCCAACACAAAAAACAAACTTCTAACACAACAACTTTTAACAACACAAGACACTTTTAACATAACAAAAAACACTTCCAATACACTTCCAACACAACAATAAATACCATAAAACACAACCTCCAATACAACCCAACAATAACAGCACACTTCCAACAATAACAGCAACACTCCCAAACATGAATGAAGCATTATCCTTAATGCTAAAAGAAAACAAAGCAATAGTAAGGAAGGAACAAGGAAACTCCTTTGATTGCAGGTTATGTCCATGTGGAGCTATGATGAACATATGGTGACAACTTTTAAGCAAAATAACCAACAAAATGCTTGGGTTGCCTTCCAAGAAGCGCTTGCTTTATAGTTTTCAACCAAACTATCTTCATTGTTGTTGCTTAAGGAGGATGAAATTCTAGTAATTTCAAAGATAGCTTGTGTTGTAGGATGGTTGAGCATTCTTCAATCAACATCACTATCTTATACACTTCCAACTTCCTTTTGTTCTCCAATATCTCATTCAAAAATTTTACATAATTGGCATTTAACCTAGAGCATCTGCAAAAAGATTGTTAATGTGCAATTTTATAGATATATCGAAGAATTCTGAAAACTACTTATCTCTTTCATGTTGCTAGAATCTTTAGGGAGATGGAGCTATAGGCATATAAGGCATAGGATTGTTTGGAAATAGTATGCTCTTGGATGCCTCCTTTGGTTGTGTGCTAACATCTTTATTCATATCTTTTTATCAACATCATCTTCTTCCACTTGCTTGCTACTTGTTAAGGTTATTGCCTTTACAATATCTCTAGGGTTTTTCTCCATATTGTTGGCAAAGGATCCTCCTATCTCTCTCAAATTATATTGACCAACTCACCCATTTGCACCTCCAAATTTTTTATTAAAGCTTTTTATCTCTAAAATCTTGCTTTAGTTCTCTCCATAAAGCTTTATATGGCTAGGTTGGTAACTATAACCTCCAAATTAGGCTTTACATCTTTTGTTGCGCCCAATATCACTTCAATACTCTTTATAAAGCACTATGTGGTGGTGGCTACCTTGTTAATTATGTCCTCCAAGTTAGGCTTCACCTCTTTTGTTTGCTTAAATGTTAGTGGTAGTATCATTTCGTTTAGTTATGTCATCCCAAATTATATGTGTTAAACTAAAGATCATTTTGTGACTCACTTGGAATCTCAATAAAATTACCATATTCATTATCTTGAACATAAGGGTTACCTACTTAGCATTCTATGCTCGCATATCCTCCACCACAAAATTCACATATTTTATTCTTTTTTAGCACTTCCAATCGTGTGCATAAGTCGGTAAAGACATCTATGTCACATGCTGTCTTGATCTCAAAGTGGTTTGCCTAACTTGTAGGCTTCTGGATGCTCGATGTGGCATCTTAAAATGCTAGTGTAGCATAGTCTTTTAAAAGGTTACGAGTATTATCATTTCTCTCCATCCTCTTTACTTACAATGAGTTCCTTTTTTTTTTTTTTTTTTGCAACAAAACAAAAGATGAAAAATAGAAATAAAATAAAAAGTAACAAAAGCTAGATTAAACTTAGAAGTTATTTAGTATTAATATTAATTAGTAGTAAATAACTAATTCTTAACAATGGTGCCAAAAACTTGATCAGTGAATTCTATATGCAAGTGGACATATCGAATAAGTAATACAATGATAAGAAAGATATCGTCCCACAAAGATTGGTGATTATTAAGCCAACTAATTATTAATGACAAATAGTTCCTAGAATTTATCTAGTAAACTAAAATAACAAAGAATAAACTAAACAACTCAATTTAAGAAATATCCATAAATGAAACATGTTAAAGCATCTGATTTCACCATAATTACTAGATATTAATGTTGATTATTTATGCTTGCAAGATTGATTATACTTATGTGATGGTAAAATTTTCTAATTTATTTACTATTTTATATCTAGGTATAAGAAACTTATAGAGCTCATTAACTTATTATATCCATATATGTGAATTAAAACAAACCAAATGTATTAAGATTTATGAATATTTCTAGTTCACACCAAAAGCTACACAAACCATATAGCATATGTTTATCCATATTAATCTATGGTTACATATTACATAAAATAACTGCATGCCATCTCCCATCGGATTCAAACATACAAATCAAGTCATTTAAGTGATATATAATCATTTAAATGTATTAAACATAGTAATATGTAATTTCACATAAACACAATGTTGGACAAAACATCATAATTATGTAATTCATATTATTGTAATTAAGTTACATCGTAACTCTAACAAAAATAAATTAAAACATAGAGTTTGTACAAATAAAAGCAATGCAAGAAATTAAACAAAACATTCTTTAAATTAAAAACATAAAAGTTATCACCAAATTATCTTCAATTCATAGAAACTTTGCATAACTCTGCACATAAGAAAGAGGAGCAAAAATTGTCTGGAAGAGGGGAGGAAAACGCCGCTGCCATGTGCCATCATACGCCACCACGCGCCTCGTCATTCTCACGAAAAATGCCAGAAATTGTTGGGGAAGATGTTAGGAGTGCTGATCTGCAAAAAGATCACACAGATCTACCGCAGAAATGTGTAGATTTGACAGAAAAACTACCCCGAATGGCTTTCATCGTCCTCCACCGGAAACTCCTCCTTTTCCGCCTGAAATTGCCCAAAACCCGTCGAGAACTGCTCGGATGGCCAGAAACTAGCTTGAATTGGTCGAAAATGCACAGATTTCAAGTTGTTCACTAGAAAAGAGCACTGGGTGGTTGGCATTCGCACGACCGCTGCTCTTTCTCTTTGAGACACACGCTGTCACGTGTCACCTCTGAGGTCTAGTGAGCTCCCTTACTGCCTGCACTTCGGCCGACTCTCTCTCTTGTTTTCTCCTTTTTTGAACACTAACTAGCTCGCTCTCTTTCTCTGACCCGACTGCCTGACGAAGATTCGACCTCTCTCTTGTTCTTTTTTTTCTTGCTTAGCCTCCGATGATCAACAATACTAGCTCTTTTCTCCTTTTTCTGCATGACACCTCCTCCCTGTTTTTCACAATAGCCTTCTTTTCTTTTCTGTTTTCCCTCTTTTTCCCATATGAGTTCCCCCACATGTGTGACAACACTCTCTTTTGTTTTTGTTTGCCTACTTTTCTTTTTCATGGTTAGTTCCTTTTTTTTCTTCATTTTTTATGTAAAATAACAAAATATGCATAAATATAAATGAATAAAAATATAATTACAAAAACACTTATCATATATTGTCCAAAGTGATCAAAATAACTCAATAAAAAATAGAATTATTAGTAAGCCTAATGAAATTAGGCTAACAAATTCAAAAGAGGGATTTTACATATTTACTCTTTTTTAAAGTGGGATATATTATTATATTTGTTTTATATTGGGTTAGGTTATTAAATAATATTTTATACTTGACATGCAATTTTTTAATTCTAAAAGGACTTGGTTACCATAAATACGGACTAAGTAGTATGTGAAACTCATCTATTTAAATTTTGAAAATTACTCGCGAGGTTTAGCTTTTCTAAAAGAGATTATCTTTTTGCTTCTCCTGCGTTTATACGTGCCAAACTCTTGTTATGTTTTGAAAAGAGTTATTCACTCAATCTAAGCTCTTCTTCTTCTTCTTCTTTTAAGAGAGAGGTCATTAGGGGAAAACCTGAAAATCTTAACGAGTGAGAAAATCTAAATTTTGTTGATACTTTTAACTTCTTTGCTTCTCTTGTTACTAACAATTATAAAAAAAATATTTTATCTTCTATTGAATATTAAGAATGTCTCTAATAAGTTAATCAAAGCTAGACATTTTACATATTGAAAGAATTAATTCATAGCAAGTATTGCAGAAGAATATTAGAGTCTTAAAACTTTTTTTTTTTTTTTAGAAAGATTATTTGCTTCACTGATTGGGAGTACACGTCTTTCTTAAAACCTATAACGGTTCTAGGATATTTAAATTAGTTATAATATCTTTATAATAAAATTCACTGGTAGCTGAATGCTTCTAACATGGGTTTTTTTTTTTTTTTTCCATAATGTTCTTTGAAAAATTTTCGTTTTCTTAACAAAAAGTCTACGCATTTTTTTTGTAGTTACTGTAATAAAATCTTGGAATTTGTTACTGATTTTGTGCGATCGAGGTTCGCCTAATGGTAGATTTTGAAGATTGTAACTAACATTCCATGTTAATGGAAGAAAAGATAATAAGGCTATTTTAAGTCTCCATTATTAAGTTGGATGACCCACCGGTTCACAGAGGAAGTAGTTGCATTCTGTTATGTGTACAAGTCAAACACGTAATTGAGTTATTAGACATGTAATTGAGCCTTGAAGGGTATTAATGTAGAACGATTTACAACAACACCTTTGTTTTTATTAAAAATGGAGACTTAAAATAGCCGACGCACACATTTCTCTCCCCCACCTCTTCAGTTAAGCTAATATGTTTGTACATGTAGGCATATTTAAAAGGAATATGATTATTGGCTGCCAACGCCACTTCACCAGGAATGGTTGATGACCCCGAGGCCGTGTCATTCATTTAAGGATGATAAGGGCGAAACCCAATTGTGGCTACGAGGAAACATTTCTGATAAATTCTAACAGGACTCTCATTTTCCTGTTGTTTTTATTTTTTCCGAGCGTATTCTCATTTTACTTAAATTTTGGAGGTCTTTCCTGAGGAAATCGACCCACGTTTAGGGTAGGCAACTGTGCCCAAAGAAATTGACAAGAAAGAAGACAGCAGGCTGTCAGGAATAAACGGTCCACTTTGTCAGTAATTTGACGAACCTGGGCTAATTCTGATATGGACACAAGGTAAAGGAAATAAGGTGGCCCATATTTAATGAACAAGCGTACGAAACAACGATGGGAAAGGCGTCAAGCGGCGCATGGATCATGACAGAGCTGCGAAATTGAACTTTGCCACTCGGACCACGACAGAACCTCATCATTCCACCCTACTACACACATGCTTCTTGCGGGCACAGCTGCTGCATTTCTGGCGGACACTTTTGCCATTCAGGTTCAGTTTGCCGGAACAGAGAATGATCTTTTGTCACTTCAGTTGGCAGAACCAAATAACCAAAAGAAAAGAGCTAACGGGCAAGCAAGATAGGACCATTCAGGTTTCCTTTTCTCGCTCTCTCTCTACGTTGTGTTTCTTTTCTATAGCAGTACATTGTGGTGGCTTTAAAGAAATTGCCTTTATTATATGTTGGCAATCTTCATCAATGATGACATGAAAAAATATCGACTATTTATTTCATTTTATTAAAAATAAATAAGGAAAAGAACTATTCACTTTTAGTAAAGTGATAGTCTAAGTGACGACCATCACTGCTTTTGCAACATAAAGAAATTGCGCCTCTTCATGCCTAAAAAGACTAAAAAGTGGTGGAGAAAGGGAAATTATTTGTTTAAAATATGATTAGATGGATTATAATACACAAAGCAAAGCCGGTTTAAGGATGAAAATCAGTGCTGTAAAAGGAAAAAAAAAAAAAAAACATTATAAGGTGGACAGTGACAATTTCATGGGTCCCAAAATGTCCCCAAGTATCTTGATATGGGCGCTTGGCGGGTCCAACCATGATGGTGGAGCAATTCAGAAAGGTGGAGTAGAGAAGACGTGAAAGTGAGATATCCTTGAGACAGATTGTTGAAGTTTGGAATTCGGCCTTAGAAAGCAATTAAAGATGGTCCAATACTGATACTACTTTTAAATGGAAACCTGATCGTTAAATCAGCCACTGAAATGTCCAGAAAAGCATGCTACTAGAAATCACAGAAGTAGTTTTACCCCAATAGAAGAAAAGCACAAACGGCTCTTTGATATCTGCTTTCGGTAAAGCAGATGTCGCAAAAATTGAATTGCATTAAATAAGTCTATGGCTTTTCTCAAGTTTATCAGTTCAAACTCTCTGGAATCAAGATAATTGCAATTTACAGCTGTAGTACTGAAAAACGAGACAGGACCTCGGAAACAGACCATTAAAAGGCCAATGTTAAAGACAACGAATATGTCCTTCATTAGAAACTCCTACAGGACCAGAAAATGAAACTTACATCTTCATATTTAACATAGAACCAGAAAATGTATTTAAAAGTACAGGAAAAAAAAAAAAAAGACACAAACCACTTTCAATAAATATAATTTCTTTCCTATATAATCAACAAGCTCCCATTCTTCAAGCTTTGATGATGATGATGATGACGAAGGAGATAGAATTGGAATCAGGAATGTAAGTAAAGTAATCTTACTGTTCTTTTTTCTTTTCCCTTTTCCTCTATGTCTTCCTTCAATCAGAAGAAGGTTTGGTCTTCAAGCGGTAGAGGAGCTTTTTCTTCTTAGAGGTGGGATTATCGATGGTCAGCACGACCTTTCCAGGTTCGCCAATTTTGAAACTATTGCTAACAACTGGTTCTGCAGATGAGGCAACCTTTCTGGCCTTCTGTATGATCACAGTGTAACTTTCTTCAGCACTTGGAACAAATTCCGCTCCGTAGCTCACATCCCATCCCACAACTCGGACCTCCCAAGTGAGAAGGCAGGTCTGCAGCTTCAATGATTATTCACGCATAATAAGGCCTCGGTCCATAGCCATCAAACCAAACAACAAAGATTATAGTGGCTTAATTAGATGAAGACTTTGATCATACAAACTTAATGTGTTAAGAAGCGGAAATCCAACAAACGTTTCTTCAACGTTACCAAGTAATTGAAATCATCATATAGACTGCTTAATCACTTAGTTTCAGAAGACTATGTTATGGCCACAGCAGGCATTTATATAAGTAGAAGAACGATATAATTTCTTTGGCATATATCCTACTCAATTACAGTAACTAGTTTCAGCAATGGAGTTTACCATTGCCCACGAGCCACGATCATCGACGTAGCTGATCTTTCTTCTTTAAAAATGCATTATCAACTCCAACCCTGTAGCCAGTGATTATCTACAGAGGTGCTGGTGGGTACAGCTAGAAAGTACGACTAATCCCAAACACCGAGGGAAAACCGTGGTTGACCACTTTACTATTTTTTTAATTCTTTTTCATATTCTCATCAATCAAGATGTATCTTCTTAGTGTTTTATGTTCTCAGTTCTGTTACCCGCAAAATATAGTTTCTGAGGTGGTCCCCTAGTACATGTTACTAGTAGAGCAAAAACAACCTTACAACGGTGTATAATGCCTCCCTGTACAGCGTTCAGAGAACCCAAGAAAGGCTTCTCAATTCGACAACCTGATTTACTAAAAATCTACCAGAAAAGAAACAAAGTATCTGACAGGATGTAGTTTTTTTAGAACCGAAGTCATAGCGTCTGAAGCAGACAAATATTTTATTTCTGAATTATCAAACACTACCATCAGTCAAAAGGACATGGAATACTTCACCTCCGTAACTGGAAATTCCACTATGTGCTTCGCCGCTGGCTTAACAGTAATCTCAATAACAGCATCGGTTGTGCCAAACTCACCATCTTTGCTGAGTCCTCCGTATTTGACTGGCAACTGCTCCGCAGCTATGTACCTGTATTTCAAGTAGCAAGTGTGAGAGAGAGAGAGAGGGAGAGGAAGGGAGAGAGGGAGAGAGGGAGAGAGGGAGAGGGAGAGAACACACACACAAGCAAGGGAAGTTACTTTAAAAAAAAAAAAAAAAACCTATTTTCTTTCGATAATATCTATCACAAGCAAAATCGTCAAAGATTAAACAGAGGCGACGATGCTAAACTGGGGGCTAACCTCAAAAGGTTCTCCGCAGACTTGGAAGGACCAGCAAAAACAAACTTGCTCTTGGTCCTCTGGGTCAAGAATGGACTTATCATTCTACCGACCGCCATGTACCACCACGGAACATTGATAAACACCTAAAAGAGCAACCCCAACCCGAAGTTTTAGCAAACGGGATATTCCCCAAGTATCTCAAAGAGGATGCATGTAATAGAAAGATATATATATCTACGCACATAAATATATGTATGTTGCCAGTATACCTGTTTGGCTACGAATTCAGGGTAATTATCTTGGAGCAATTGCAGGGCCTGTTTGGTTGCTTGTCTAAGTTCCCATTTACCAGGCCCAGGAGAATTCTTCAAATCATTGACCTGAACAATAGTGCAAATGCCCCCGGGGCTAAAATCCAATTTCCGGATACTCCTTTCCAGGAATTGAATTCTCCATCTCAAGAACTCCTGCCTCTTCTCTTCATCAGAGAATGCTTTCTGGTAGAGTTCCCTATTCTGGAATTCTCCATACACATTGTAGCACACCGGATGTCCTTCCTTATCAAAGCCGTGCATGAACACCACCTTCTGCAAGTCAGTACCCAGGTCTTCTTCAAGCAACTCATCAATCCCAAACTCCTTTCGCCAGCGCACCGTATTCTTGATCATAGTGAATGCGTCCTTCACCTTGAAGTCTCTTGCACGGAGAAACTTTAGAAGGATGACATCGCTCCTCTCATCGGCGAGGAGTGGTATCCCCCAGATGGATACATCCTCCGGAGGAAGAGTAACCAACGTTTCAGATTTGGCGTCTTCTTCCTCCGCCCCCAGGGGTGAAGCTGCCTTCCGATCCTCCTCATCTTTCGCTGGAGGTGGAGGGAGCTGCTCTTGTAAGACTGACGAAGAGACCGCAACAATGGTCTCCTCTATGGCTTCTACGGTCTTTGCACCGTCATCATCTACAGCATCTCCAGCCACCTTCTCTTCAGTGACCGCAGCAACAACGACTTTTTCTGTTGTTTGTGCTGCTGCTTCATTCTCTGGTTCTGCCTTCTTTTCTGCTTCGTCCTTGGTTTCTGCCGAAGCCCCTGATTCAACCTTCGTGAGTTCTTCCTCTGCCAATGGAGGATCGTCAGCAATCACGTTGGCTGGTGTATCTTCGGTGGGTTTTTTGTTCTCTTTTTCCTCGACAGCCTTTGGCTTTTCTTCTTCCACTTTGGGCGGTGATGGTGGGGGTGGCGGGGAAGCCAGAGAAGTGAACTCATGGTTGTTAAGCGCTGATTGGATAAGCTGTCTAAGCTCTTCAAGAGCTTTCTTCTCCGACTCGGGAAGATCAGCAACTCTGGTGCTCTCTTCCTTAAAGGAACCCGACTGAGGGATGTTCTTATCGCCGTCATCCCCAGATTTCGACATGTCAGTCTCTACAGCAGGCTCCTCTTCAACGGCGTTGGGCTTCAAGAGCTCCTCATTCTCTGGAACCTGCGATGGCTCTTTCTCTACTGCTGGAGTAGCATTCTCGGGCTGTGGAACATCAGTGACCACCATCACCTCTTCGACTCGCGCCAATGTTTCTTGGGCTTGCTTTTGGACTTCCTCAGCCATGCCTGAAATATCGAGTTTTTGAATCTGATTCTTCAGTTCTCTCTCCAAAAGAGTTGAACTGGTAGAGATTGAGAGAGTCGTTATGACGCTAGAAGCGAGAAGGAATACAGAAGAGATAGTACGTGAGGGTGGGGGGGGGGGCTGGAAGAGAGCAAGTCGGGGTTGTGAGAAAGGCTTGTGAGAGAGGGTTGGTTTAAAGAGAGAGTGGGGTTGTGGGGTTGTGGGGTTCCAGTGTGTTGGGCGTGGTGGATCGTGGGGTTGGATGAAAGAAGGACCAGACTGTCAAGGTACAAATTTTTGCCAGCTATGAGTACTCCATTACGTGGGACCCGACGACAAGCCAATTTCCAATCTGTCACACTGCTCTCCTATGAGAGAGACCTTTTTAAGCGTTGTAACGGCGTTTTGTGGAAGATCAATCACAGGCGTTTATGGCGGGCCTTGCCTTTTTGAGAGTGGCATCGAGGGCCAGAGAGATTCATTTTGTACAGGGGCATGAACTGTGAGAGGGCCTACTTGTACCTGGACCCAGGGAGTTCAACCCGATTTGCTTAGGTAAAAACGAGGATTTGTTGGACACCTCGGATCCATTCATTCCCTGGTCACTGTCCAGCTGTATCCTTATCTGAGCCGTTAAACATGTGGAACCCACCACTACGGAGGCGACATGATGACTTAAACTACCCGTTTGAAAGTGTGATCCGAACATCTAGGCCGTCACCAAAAGCTAATTCTACGTAACAACTACTTACATGCAATTTCTTTTGATGCTTTCTTCTTAAATAAGATGCCTTTGCTTAATGAAATATATGAGAATTACGTGGACGACAGAAGATGGATGTCCTAATATACAAGCGTTTGATTTAACTAGGATATACAAGTGTTGTGGTCTCAAGTAATGTGTATATGTGTATTTATTATTAAAAAAAAAATGTTGAAGAGTCTTTTTAAGTCTAAAACTCACGATCAACTACTCAAAGTGGAAATGAAGGATCAAACCGAAAAAGAGTAAAAGACAACCCAAATGTTTGTTCTTATTTTTTCTCTCTTGGAATGTTTCAGCAGTAAATAAAGATAGTCTTCAATACTTGGTCGAAATTAACGTTTGCACTATATTTATTAATTAGATTTTAGGAACAACAGTGCTTGAGATTTATCACCTGAAGCCGCTGAACAAATGTCATTGTCCTGGGTTAGCTACGGAAGGGGGAAAGAAAATTCTTAAAAGTGAAAATAAAAAGACTTTCAAGCATTGTGCAGCTTGATCAAAGTTTTATCTATCTTGTTATCTTTTACAGTGTAACTAATCGAATAGAGAAACGTTGAAAAAAGGTTATGACACTGGACCTGTGAGGGGGCCTACATATATTAATAAATAAGAATTTATTTTCTCTAATGATGGAGGGGATAAATAGAATCGCAAAATAATTTTGATTTCAAATGATTATTACTCATGTTCAAGAGAAATTTAGGAAAGTAGACAGCAGGATTGGAAGTAAAAAGTAAGAAATTTAGGGCATAACCTGGCTGAAACAAAGAGATGGTGAAGAAAATTTATTGAGAGAGAGAAAGAGTTGCTTTTAAGAAGGAATGAGCACAAAAGTTGATAGAAGGTCCACAAATTCCACTTTTATATTTTCAAGCAATTACATTAATTTTCTATATGTCAAATTCGAACAGTACATTGCACTTAAAAAGTCGTGATAAATCAACTTTCCTGAAAAATATTTTTGAAAAAATCCCATAGCCTCGTCATTAGTACAGTTTAATGGCGTTACTTGCCCTACACATGCCCCTTTATGATCCAAAACATTGACCCATCATAGAGAACCACAGCTCCTGTCACCCATCTAGCGCCTTCATCCTTTAATGGCCTGAACTGCTTAAACCGTAAACAATACCACCAATGGCAGTCCAATGTTTAATTCAGAGATCGACTACTAACAAAGTATTAAAATTGATAAAACAATTAAGTTAGGGGTTTCTATATAATTGTAGAACCAAGGGTTATCCTTTAGTTACAATGGGTTTTGCTAGTAATATTCGATGAGGATTCTTATACTCTTGTTGTAATGCATTTTGCTATTAATATCCAACTAAGATTCCTTTAGAATTTCTTTATAAAAAGAGGAAGTATAAAGAAATCTGATGAACAAGTTAAGAGAGTCTCCTTGAGAGATAATTGTTAGAAAGAATTTCTCTTATAAATTCTAGTTGATAAGAAAATCCATGAAATATATGTTTGATGAGAAGAAAAGCATAAGAAAAGCTAATAAAGATAAATCACAAAAGAAATATGACATTATATTAGTCCATGGTTTTTCATCTTCCTTTACTATAACAGATCTCCATGGACTTCTTATAATTCTTTTTGGCCAATTCTAACTTTTATTTATTAAAATTTTTATTTTCCTATTGAATGATTCTAGGACACTAAAAAAATACTCATTCCTTGTATTTTAAGAATGGATTACTGCTATTGATAGCTGATGTGTCTACTCCACCAGCTAACGTGGATGCCACGTAAAGCATCAAGTGAAGCTACTTGGTGGCCTATCCATGAGGCGGGGCTCGCTGTAAGAATGCAATACTCTGGACTTGAGGAGTACGGATAGTAGATGAAGGCAGGGCGCAAGAGGAGCAATACACCATGCCTCTATATGGTCTGCCTGCCACACGGAACCAAATGAAGAAGCATTTTGGACGGTAGACTTAGTGGAGCAGATACGGGACGGGCAACCAGCTACTGTGGGTTAGTGCGACAATACATCCAGTGAATAAGCTGTTGCTTGGTGTAGGTTTCTGTTATAAATGGGCAACGACAGGGAGCACCGGGCGGCGGCGGTGCCCGCGGGGGAGGTGGGACTTGTATTTGAATTCTCTCTGATAGTATTGTATCTCTTCTTGGTGGAATGCAATTAAATCATTTCCCCCCAAACTCCTTTCTAACTCAGCCCTCAAAATAGGAATCACCATAAAAAGAAGCCAACTCTTCCACGGGACAACTTCCTGATGGTTGGCCCTGTTACGTGTTCAAAAGTGTGCAACAATGACTTGCAGTCAAATTTGCCTTTATCATATCTTTCCCCATTGAGTAATTTTGGGGAAAAAAAAGGTAATCCAAAAAGAAAATATATCAAAAAAGAAGATAACCCCAGAGAGCAAGCACAATGATAAAAGTATTTCTCATTTGAGTGATTTCTTCATATGTTTCGTTAGATATTTATAGGGAATACAAGGGCTTGATTAATACAGGAAGATGGAAAGTATTCATCTTGATTCTTCTGGGATTCTAGTCAACGAGATGACTATGGAAGTAATTTGAATTTGAATGATTTTGAACCAAGTCAAGAATGATTTGATTTGGTTCATTTTCCCTTTTCTAAAAGCCTTTGTTGTTCAAGTTCATCGACCTTCATAGCCTTCTATATACATTTCGTTGATTGATGATAAGGAGCTAATTTTGGTTATTGGTGCTTGATTGTAGTCGTTTGCAAAGTTGGGGACAATGCATGTGTGGTGCACGTGCGCTGGTGTAACTTGTGCATTACTTGTGATAGAAGAGCATTAACATGAATAAGTGATACTTCTACGTGTGGCAGCTTCTTATTATCTTGGTTGTACTTGCAAGCTAATGGATAAGTACAAATAGTAAACTTGTCTTGTAAGAGTTAGAATCAAGTAGTTGATAAGCCCTAGAAGATATATGCTATTTGATCAATTGAGGAGATGAAATGATTGTGTAGTTATTTTTCCTTTATTTTTTCACAAATGAAGTGGAAGACAATCTCGATGTCTTAATTCCCATTTTACATGTCAATAACGACAACAATGAAATTTATAGTAGGAGGAAAATCCATTGACTTTAGAAATTGTGAGGGTTTAAGTCCCTTTATTCCCAAACAAAAGGCCCCTTCGACTCCGTAATTATTTATCTGATATGTTCTTTTATTTTCATTAGCAGTTTAAAAAAAAAAATTGTTATGTTTTACACGGATTCTACTCTTTTACAAATGGATCTAATTGGAAACTATTTTTTATTATCACAATATTTGTGAAATATATGATACACCTACAAATGAACATCTTTGAGTAAGGTATCTTGATGCGAGAGTGACTATGCCAGCCTAATCTAATAGCTTAGCCCATATGTTGTGTGTCATCAAATACATGTTTGGGCCACAGTATGATCTAATGGGTCCAAGAAGGGCAAAGTAGAAGAGCATATCAAGAAGTGTCTAAAATATTCACTAGAATCTCCTAGATAGTTTTGAGTTTTATCATTAATGATAGGGGTTTCCTAAATAGTTGTCGAGTCTTTAATTTCTTAGGTTTTCTTTATTGTATTAGAATATTTCCTTTTGTTTGGTTTTCCTTAATTGTCTAGGTTCCTGATTTATCTAGGGTTTCCATACTTGTCAGATCTCTAACTTGTTTAGGATTCCCTTATTTGTCAGAATCCAGATTTGTTAAGACTTCCTTAATTTTAGGGATTCTTGACTTATCAGGAACCTTCTAGAATTAGGTTTTAAGGATTCCTGATTTATCAGGTTTTTTTTAGGACTAAAAGGAGCATTGTTTAGCTGCCTATTTAAAGGGAACATTATTTTAATTGTAAGCAGACTTGTTTTCCATATAATAGAAACATCTAAGTTGTGTGATCAACTTTTGCATCCTTTATCCAATTCTTGCCAGGGATTGATGGTGGAGCACCTCCTTAACTAGTAGCGTTGCCTTTACGTCTTGAAGTTTATTGGCATCTAACTTTTGTTTGGTCTTTGTATTTTAATTTCTTCTCCCATTCTCCCTACCTAAACACTCACCTTTATCACAAAAAACCCTAAAACACCAAAAAAAAATGATTTTTTTTATTCAAAGCTCACTCAAGCCCACCATAATTTGCATCATATCCCTACTTCAAATATTAATGATTAACAATGTATATCATCTCCAATATTGTACTAAAAATTATAAATTTTTTTTTTTAAAGATACAAGAAATTTCAAGGTCTAGGTTTGTAATATCCTTTTTATGTCTTTTTAATTGACATAAACCTAAGTCATCTATTAAAATAAGGATGGTGCATAATGGTTGGTAGAGCAGAGGAATGAAAATCCTTGTGTCACCAGTCCAAATCTTGTCCTAGCATGAAAACTAGATTGGAGGACAAATAAATTGCAAATAGATTGTCACACCATAATGTCAAATTTCATTGTAGTTGAAGTTGTATATATTTAAGAAGAGCTTGAATCTAAATGATTTCAACAACTATATCTGTGAGACTTTTGAATTCTACCTCTATACTTGATTAGGGAATAGTCTTTTGTTTTCTTGAAATCCAAGATATGAGATTATCTCTAACAAAATGCAAAAACCACTTGTGGACCATTGATCATCTTGATTGCCTATCTAACCACTGTTAAAATAGGCATTGAGAATGTTGACATTGCTATTTGTAAATTGTATGCCATATCTCATAATGTCAACAAGAAATCTTAGTATATGTCTAACAAATGTTCAATGTGTGGTTATTGGTTTGTGCATGTGTTGACATGCAATATTAATGGTGTATGATATGTTAGGCCTATAAGTTTAAGATGTTGGAGAGAACTTACTATACTTAGGTAATAAGTATGATCAGGGTATGGTTCACTATCATTTATTGAGGGAGGATATCTTGTTTTACCAAGAGAAAATACACCACATGCATTTCCCATTTTCACATGACAAATTATGTTAAGTGAAAATTTTGCTTGATGTAAAAGAAGTCCAATAAGAAAGTTAAGGACTTCAATTCCTAAAAAATAATGAAGATGCCTAAAAATATTTATTATCAAATTCAATTTGTAGTTGGGTAAGAATTTTGGTGATTGGAGCATTTGTACTTCCTATAAAAATAATATCATCCACATAAACTAGAATAAAGCTTTGATATGCATATTGATGTAAAATAAAAAGAAAAGAGTCAACATTGGATGTGCGAAATCCAAGCTTATGTAGAAATTGACCAAGTCTAAAATTCTATACATAAGAGGCTTGTTTAAGACCATATAGTGGTCTTTTGAGATAGCATACAAAGTGTGGATTTGAAAGATCAATAAATCCTTGTAGTTTATTCATAGATACTTCCTCATCAAGATGACTATGTAGGAAAGTATTGCTGACATCTAACTATTCTATTGTCCAGTTATTTGTATTAGCAAGACTAATGATTATACATATTGTAATTGGTTTTGCAATTAGATTAAAGGTTTCATTACAATCAATACCAAGATGTTAACGGAATCCCTCAGCCACAAGGTGCATTTTATAATATTCAAGAGAACCATCAGATTTTAATATTATCTTGTAAACCCATTTGCAACCTATGAGTGTAATGTTTAATAGTGGAAGATCAAGATATCACATTTGATTTTTTACCAAGGCAATGTATTCTTCAGCCACTACTTTTCTCAAATTTGGATCTTTTAATGCTTTTATAAAGTTTAATGGTTCATTGTAGGGATGAGCATATGCAATTAAAGCATGTGTGTGTTGCCAAGTTACATTTCATTTAGAAATAACTCCACCTTTAAGCCTAGTAACCATTGGATGTTAGGAACTAGGCATGGTTGAATCATTAGATGTTGGTATGGTTGTATTGCTAGGTTGTATAGTTGTTGTTGAAGATGGAGATGGTTCATCTCTTGTTTGTAATATTTGATTTGGATTCTAAGTTTTAAAAGGTGTTTGAAAATTTGGAAGTGAAATAAGATTTTCTGCCTTTGTGGAATTGGAGAATGTGTTTGGTCCATGTAATGGTATAGGAATTGGTGTTCATTAAAAATTGCATTTGCTATGATATATAATTTGTTTGTTTTCAAAAGAGACAATGATATCCTTTTCAATTTGTAAGATATCAAAGAAATACACAAGGATTTGATTGTTGTTGTAATTTTTTTTTGTTTTAGTAAAGGGTCATAAGTATGGATAGACGACACATAAAAATGCTAAAATAGTTGGAGTTTGTTTAAATAATCATTCCTATGAATATTGGTATTTGATAATTGGGCTTGGAATTTTATTCATGATATGAGTTGATGTTTCAAAAGTAACATCCTAGTATATGATAGGTACATGGGCATGATATAGCATACACCCATATTTTAAGATATCTACATTTTGTTTCTGTAAATCCATTTTAATATGGTGCATAGGCCTAGATATGTGTTAGTAGATGGCCTATTAGGGTAATAAATTTTTGAATAAGGTAGAAGTAAATTTTACGGCTCCATTATATTGAATATATATATATTTTTTGTTTAGAGTTGATTTTCCACTAGTTTTTGAAAGGTTTTGAAGACCTATAAAAATTCATTTCTTGAGTTCAAGAGTACATCCATGTAAATTTGGAGCAATCATCTATGAAACAAATGTAATAGCAACTTTCTTGTGAGGATGGAATTATAGTATGTCATATATCAAAATGAATAAGATTCAATGGTTGTAAAGATTTTTTTTTTTTTTTGTGGAAGGATGTGGTTGTCTTTTGTTTTCGATAATTTGACATGCATTGCAAGTAGTAGGAATCTTTCATTCAAAAGAAATTTTCTTTACTTTCAACAATCTTATTACATTGGAATAGTTTCTATGATCCAGTCTATGGTGTCAATCCACCAAATTTGTAGTAGCAATAAGTGCCATAGGTGATTGTTAATTATTCTTCAGGGAATATAGTCCTTGATCAACTAGTCCTTTAACTAAGTTTTTCCCCCTAAGGAGGCTTTGTATTGCACAATCATTGAGATAAAATAAAAACACAATTATTATCTTTGGTAAATTTAGAAACATATGGTAATGCTTTTGTAATATGTGGAACTACAAGGGCATTTGATATGTTAAATTTTCTAGGATTTTTGAGATTATTTATTTCAATTATTATGAGCCCTTTTCCATTGCCAATAGTGACCAGTTGGTTACCATTATAGTTTACTAGATTTTCAAGCCCATAAGTATCAAGAGTGTTGGATCCTATAGCAACCTAGGAGAGAGGGGGAGGGGTGAATTATGTTTATAAAAAATTCTTGTCTTTTTCATTTTTCTTATGTAAAGCAATCAAGCAACAAGCAAGATTATCATACAAGACAAAGACATAGATTTTTGGTAGATAGTTTGGCCTAAGCCACCTCAACACCTACTTGACCTCACTCTAGCAACAACCTACTAGAGTCATTCTCCAATCAATTAACAAATTGATTACAATGAAAAACTACTCTCCTAATCCCAGTTACAAATTCTCTCCCCAAAAATTTCAAAAATAAGTAACAATTAAATACAAATTTCGAAATCAATTTCTATAAGATATGAATTCAAGTTTAGAAGCTTTAAATAAGTATTAGAGACTTAATACAGAATGATATGGGCAAAAGCCCCAAATTCACATGAATCATAACACTATTAACTCATATGAAATTAGCTTAAATATGATATGAATTAAAAAGCATATGATTTTCTAACAAGTGTATAAAAGCATTAATAAGCTCAAAGTAGAATCACCAAAATGAAGAATTAATTTCGTGAGCTTGAAAAGCTTGAGAGAGGAGTATGAGTTTCTTAAAGAAGCTTGCTTTCTTTGTGATTTTTGGACCAACCAAATAACAATAAGTTGATGCTCTTAGCCTCAAAGCAACTAACCTTTCACCTCCAAAGAGTTGTTCTGACACCTCTAACATCACTTCTTCTTCTTATTGGAGCCTTGATTTTCATCCTTTTTTCTCTTCATTTCTAGCTATTAAGAGAGGAAGAAGGAAGACCTACATTTTGTCTTTAAAACCATTCAAAATTATGCTCCAAAATGCCACCATTTCATCCATAACTATTAAATCAGAGCTTTGTGAACCAAAAAATGGGTTAGTGGGTTGAGTTTGTGGGTCTCTTTTGAATCTTCCTCAATCCTCTTTAATCTTGAAGTAAATCTTTGTGGGTGCTTCATAGATTGATAAAACAACTTCTTACTCACAAAAGCCCCATGATTTCATTTTCAGAAACTCTCTAATCTACTTCCAATTCTTCTTTTAAGCAATTAGATCACAAACTCGAAGAACACCTTAATTTCTTCAAATTAATCCTCTCTGAGCAGTGGGTCTTTGATTTTCTTTATTAAAATGTTCCACTCTCTATTAGCTTTTGATTGACACCTTTTTTAACTTAAACGAAGTAGTTGCTAGCAACCAAATTTGACATTTCAATTCTGGCAACCCTCTTACTAAGTCCTTTTATACAATTTCACAAGCTGTTTCACATTGATATGAGCCAATCTCTTATGCCACAACTAGCTCCTATTATCTAGATGTATTGCTAAGCATATTTATTTATTTTTGAAATGTGTTAGATCTAAAATATATATATTTCCTAGTCTTTTTCCAAAAACAATAATCTTTTTATTTCTACTAGATATTTTGCAGAAATTAGATCTAAACTTTACTTTATAATCCTTGTAAGAAAAAGAAAAGGAAAAGGAAAAGAAGACATTAGGAGTAGTAACAAAAACATAGCATTTAAAGCTAAGGAATTTGAAAGTGACCTAGATGATTTGGAAGATGAAATTGCCAGCTGGAAGACTTAAAATAGCTTGTTAGAAGGATATATCTAGGAACAATAACAACTTTAAGGGGGGAAAGGATCATGAAGAGGAAGTTTATTTTGAATGTAAGAAACCTAGTTATATCCATACCAATTGTCCAAAATTGAGAAAAAAACATGAAAAAGATGATGGGAAAAGTATAAGAAAAGCCATGGTAGCCACCTAGGATGATAGGTCCTCCCATCCATTGAAGGAGAGGAAGAAGAAGCAATGGCCAACATATGCTTTGTAGTAAAATGTGATGAAGCTAATCTATTCAACCTACCTTTTGAAGAAGATTATGAAAATATTTCAAGTCTATGCTTGATGGTTGTGTTCGATGAAATTCTACATGCAAGTGTACATGTCGAATAAGTAATATAATGATAAATATAGATGTCATCCCACAGAGATTGTTACTTACTGAACTAACTAAAAACTAATGGTGAACAACTTTTAAAGTTTATCTAGCATATCAAAGAGGTAAAACATGGATTTACTAACTAAATTTAACCTAAACTTAATTAATGAAAGATGTTAGAGCATCCAATTTCACCTAATTACTAAGTACAAATGTTGTTCATTCATGCTAGCAAGATTAATTCTACTTATGTGATGGCGGAATTTCCTAGTTTATTCATTATCCTGTGTCTAGGTATAGCAAACCTACTTAGCTCATTAACTCACTGTATTTCTACCCATGAATTAAATGAACTAAGTATATTAAGATATGTGAATATTTCAGTTTATACCTAAAGCTACACAAATCATATGGTATATGTTTATCCATATTAACCTATGGTTGCACATTACATTAAGCAACTGCATATTATCTCATGTTAGTCTCAAATATGCAGATCAAATCATTTAAGTAGTAGTTAATCATTTAAAAGCATTAAAATCTGTAATATGCTTCATATTCATAGAATGTCTCATAATACACCATAATCATACCATTCATACATCATAATCAAATTCCATCATAGCTCTAACATAATAAATTAAAACATCATATTTACATAAATAGAAATAGTGCTAGAAATTGAACAAAACATTCTTCAAATTAAAAACATGAAAGTTGTCACCAAAGTGTCTTCAATTCAAGGAGAGTTTGCACAAATCTGCACATTAGGAAAAAGAAGAGGAAGAGGAGCTGGTTGGAAAACTGGACGAAAACAAGCAGAAACGTGCTATCACGCGCCGGTGCCACGCGCTGCCACTGCTCTTCACGAAAACCTCCAGAAGGAACCCCCAAATGCCGATCTATCGAAAGATCAAGTCATTTGCCAAAAAATTGCTAGAAAAAGCCCAGTTTTGCCAAAAATAGACCACGAACGGCGTTGCCATTGTTGCCGAAAACCACTGTGAAACTATTCCAAAAACGCTGAAAAGGGGACTAAGGTGGCAGATCCACTCCTTCCTCGCTAAAAAACACCCAAAAATGGCCAGAAAATGCAAATAGGTCATCAAAAATTTCACAACACGCAAACGGTCTTCTCTTTTGCTAGAAAAGAACGTGCAACTAATTAGCTTTCGCCCAATCGTCATGTGCTCTCAGAGTACCGCACTATCACACGTGGGCTTTGATTTTTCCAGCAAGGGAGAAGCCGCACGTGCCTCTTCTTCACTTCCCCGCTTCTTCGACCACACAATTTTCCTAATAATGTGCCCTTTTTCAATCCCTGCTTGCCCAATGAGAAAAGACTCCTTTTTTTTTTTTTCCCTTTTGCATGACAATTCTCCACCACATGTCAATTTCCTTTTTTCTTTTGTTTTGCCTTTTCTTCCCTTGCTTCTCACGTGCATTCTCTTTTCTTCTACTTTTTTTTTTCTCTATTTTGCTTGTTTTCTTTTATTTTTCTGCTATTTAAGGTTAGCTGCATAAATAACACAAGTTGCATAAACATAAATAAATAAAATTTGTAATTTAATAAAAATATATATTAAATATTACCTAAAATAATAATAATAACTCTATAAAATATAGAGTTATCAAGCAGCTACTAACAACTCTGAAGTGAGGTAATAGATTTTAACGCATGTGATGATAATGAATTGCATGTTGCCTATGATGATTTACTGGAAGAGTTTGAAAAATTAAGTGAGAAATTTATCCTACTTAAAAAGAAAAATCTTGCATGTAAAAAGGAACTAAAAATTTATAAAATTCAAAAATGATCAAATGAAAAATAGACTTGCAACCAAAGTTGATAGTGTGGAACTTGTTAAAGCTAGGAAAGAAATTGCTAGACTTAAAAAAGAAAATGTAACACTACTGAAAAGAGCAAAGGCTGTTAAATTAGATGAAACCATCAAATTAAGAAAGGAGAATGCCATGATGATTGAAAAAATTAAAGCTATACAAAAGAACCTAAAAGAAACCAACATTATTGTAGATAAATTCACTAAAGGTAGCAAGATGCTAGGTAGAATACTTAGCTCACAACAAGGAATACATGATACAGTTGAAATTGGTTATAAACTAAAAAAAACAACAAATTGTTTGATTCAATGTGTGATATAGTTGATAGCTTTAAATATGTCTCTTCCTTTGTTGTAAATAGTGCAATGCACAAAAACATAAGTGAATGTTCTTATTGCATATTTAGATGACATATTATAAATAGATGTCTAATTAAGTATAATAGACCTTATGTGATGAGAAAGAAGTAGATTCCTAGGGGAATTAAAGTACTAACATTCAAGTACCTAAAGAATCTTGGGTATCAAAGAAATCAAAGGCATTTGTGTTATTTGTAGGTAACAAAAGGGATACCTTCATAATGGTACCTAGATGGCAAGTGTTCGAGCTATATGATTGGAAACAAGGAATTCTTTTCAAGTCTTACCAAGCTAGAAGGAGGTAAGGTCTTTTTTGGAGACAATTCCAAAAGGACAATTAAAGGTATTGGTACCATAGGTATTTCAGACTCCTATTTTATCAAAAATATCATTTATGTTGAAGGTTTGAAATTTAATTTGATAAGTGTGAGTGAATTATGTGATAAAGCGTTAAAGGTAAAATTTCTAAGTGGATAGTGCAAAGTGTACAACAAAGACAAGGAGTTTAAATTGTATTGTAGAGAATAATGGGGAATGTGTATATTCTCAAATTAAATGTTAATACTATTCTAGAAACATGTTAAGCTTCACATGTGGACATAAATTGCATGGTTTGGCACAAAAGACTAGGACATATTAGTATCTCTCAAATGCATAGGTTATTAAAGAAAAGACTAGTTGGGGGAGTACCAAAATTAAGAGTAGAGAAAAATGTGGTTTGTGTTGATTGTGTAAAAGGAAAACAAACAAAGAATAGCTTTGAGCTCAAAGATTTCATATCTACATCTAATACTCTAGAACTTCTCCATATGGACCTATTCAAACCTATTGGAACCACTAGTCTAGGTGGGAAATCATTTGTTTTGGTTATTGTAGATGATTTGTCTAGATATACTTAGGTACTTTTCTTGGCTCATAAAGATGAAACCTTCAAAATATTCAAGAATTTTTGTAAAAGTATCCAAAATGAATTAAGCATACCTATCAAGTGAGTTAGATCATATCATGGAGGTGAGTTTGATAATTATCAAATTGAAGATTTCTATAATTTAAATGGGATAAAACATGAATTTTTCAACCCTTAGAACTCCTCAATAAGATGAGATAGTAGAAAGAAAAAATAGAACCATTCAAGAGATGGCCAAAACAATGCTAATAGAAAATAAACTACCTAAATATTTTAAAGCCTTCAGTTACAAGTGCTTCATTCATAATAATGGTAAAGAGAATTTAGGGAAATTTGATGCTAAGAGTTATGGGGGCATATTTTTAGGATATTCATATCATAGTAAAGCATATAGATTATTTAATAAAAGAACTTTAGTTGTAAAAGAATCCATACATGTTGTGTTTGATGAGAGTAATCCTTCTCTTCCAAGAAAGAATGATTGGTTGATGTAGAATTTATTATTCCATAAATCCAAGACACAGAGGTGCAAAATGTTGAAATTGAATCTTAATTTCTGGACAGTGCACCTATAGCAAAAGAACCCTTATTTCCTAAGGTCCATGATGAAGTGGATCTAAGCCAAATCATAAGAGACAACTCATAATAGGTTAGGACACGATCTTCTACTCAAAATAATTGCGAGTTTGTTGCCTTGGTGTCTCATGTTGAACCTAAGAAAAAGGAAAAATCTTTAGATGATAGCAACTAGATTGTTGCTATGCAAGAAGAACTAAATCAGTTTAGGAGAAATGAAGTATGGACTTTAGTAGAAAGGCCTAAACATCAAACAATTATAGGTATAAAATGGGTGTTTAAAAATAAAGCTGATGAACATGAAAATATTATAAGAAATAAAGCTAAGTTAGTAGCTAAAGGGTATAATAAAAAAGGAATAGATTATGATGAAACTATGCCTCTGTCACTAGACTAGAATCTATTAGAATATTACTTACTTTTGCATTTTATAAAAACTTCAAACTCTATTAAATGGATGTTAAAAGTGCATTCTTAAATGGTTATATTAAAGAAGAAGTATATGTAGAATAGCCACTCCAGTTTAAGGATGAAAAATTTCCAAATCACATTTATAAGTTAAATAAAGCATTATATGGACTTAAGCAAGCTCCTAGAGCTTGGTATGAAAGACTTGGTGAGTTTCTTCTAAAACATGGGTTTAAGAAAGGACATGTAGACACAACATTATTTATCAAGAATAATGATTTAGGTTTACTACTTGTACAAGTTTATATTAATGTTATAGTCTTTGGTTTAACAAATGATAGCATAGTTGATTCCTTTGCTAATATGATGAAAAGTGAATTTGAAATGAGCATGCTTGGTGAACTCAAGTAGTTTCTAGGATTACAAATCAAACAACCCAATCCTAGAATCTTTATGAGTCAATCCAAATTTGTTGATGACTTGTTCACTAAGTTTGATCTAGACTCAATTAAGCCCCTATCCACACCTATAAGCACCATTATTAAAATAGATGTTGATCTAGATGGTAAACTGTGTAATGCTAAACTATATAGAAGTATGATTAGTTCATTATTGTATTTTACTACTTCTAGGCCAAATATACTATAGTGTTTGCTTATGTGCATGCTACTAGTTTGCACTTCAAGAATCACACATGAGTATTGTCAAACGTATTTTTAGATATCTTAAAGATAAACCACATTTAGGAATTTGGTTTCATAAAGATTAAAATATCACACTACATGCCTATAATGATGTGGACTATGTAGGTTGCTATACATAATGAAAAAGTACAAAAGGTAGTTGTCATTTTCTAGGAAGCATGTTGGTCTTATGGTCTTCAAAGAAGTAATAAAGTGCTTCTATTTTAACTACCGAGGTTAAGTATGTAGCTTTAGGAAACTGTTGCTCATAGATCTTGTGGATGTAGTCACAATGAGAGGATTATGGCATACCTAGGGAGATTGCCATCATCAAATGTGATAATACTAATGCCATAAATCCAATTAAAAATCTCATCTAGCACTCCAAAACCAAACACATTGAAATTAGACATCACTTTATATAGGATCGCATAGCAAACAGACACATTGGTCTTGAATATGTGTACACCGCTCATCAATTGGCACATATATTCACTAAATCACTCCATAGACAAAGATTCTATACACTTAGAAAAGAACTAGAAATGTGCAACCAATAAAATGTACAACTTTAAATGGCTAGTTTGAAAATTTCACGCATTGGTGGATATCTAACATTATCATATTGTTTGTTATGCTTTGCAATAGTATGGTTTGCTTTCTACTATGCACACCTGTAAAGGGAGTCAAATAACAATGGCCGAAACTCTTCAAGGGAAGTATGCTCACTACACACTTATACTTATTACACATATGTTACTTGGTGTGAAAGAAATTTTTTTAAAGCATCACCATATTGGTTGAAATAGAGTTCAAATTTTAATTTTGAACTTTCAAATTGTACTTTTTTATAAAATCGAGAACTATTTTAAAAACCCCTGAATGATTGAGTTGTTCATTATTGAGTAACCACTTCTTTCTTAAAATCCTCCTCTTCTTCAAGGAAATGTAATTTCTATTTTTTTTATATAAAAAAAGGACATCTATAATTTTACATTGTGTCTTAGCAGTATTTTTATAGGGCACAAGTCTACTTACACAAATTTGGTTTGCCCTCAAACTAAGTAGTATTCTCCTTGGTTGTTTTACACTTTCAATTCATTATGACCTTGCACATTATTCATTATTCATTGAGGCTATACCTTCTACATTACCACAATTTCAAAATATCTGTTTTTCAACTTGGCCATAATCTTTGACCACATCAGGCCATTCTCTTTTTCTAATTCAACAATTGCTACACCCAACAAAGACATTTTCCTTATGTGGTTCATGATGTGAAAAATGATAGTTCGACATTATTGTGTTGTGTACCAACATGCAGAAATTTTGCCGCAACATGAAAGGGGGAGTATGCTTTATTCTTCACAACTCATCCTTTTGCTAAGTTTGTAATATTGTTAATGAGTCCTTTTTATCTATTTATGAAGAATTGTTAACATAGCCATTTATATCCTTTGAAATGATTAATTCTATGTGCTGCTTTATATCTTGCAAAGTTTCTGCTGCTTACTTTATATGAAATCTTTTTTACTCTCAATCCATAGTTACTCCAAAATCCATTTTTCTATAGCCCCAAGATATTGGCATTTTTTGTACAACTGTCTTAAAACTATTTTTATGGCTCTAAATTAAGGGGAAGTTCATTCAAAATTTGTTATGACAGCATCTGAGTGCTCATCATCATCACATTTATTTTGTTGTTTTATTACTACAATAGTTGACAAACTCTTCCACTTTTTGTTTTCCATTGACACCTTATACCGATACTATACCCTACTCTACATGCTTCATTGAATCTTTATGAAATACTTATCTTACTAATATTTTTTATAAGTAATTCCATTTAGGTTAAGTACACATATTCCCTAGTCTCTTCCATGTATATTTGTTATTACTTAATCTTGGATTAGGAAAAGTGTAGCTCAAATTTAATGGAGAAACCCTACACACTTAAGTGGCACACTAGGTATCAACTTTTAGTTCTCCTCTCTAAGCAACATCTAGGTACTATCCTTCCTACTTTCACACATATATTTTTAGTAAAAAAGTCCTACATTTGTTGGAAATAAGATATCTCTCCATATCCCACAATATTTACCAATATAATTTGAGGGAGAGTTTATTTCCTGCACATATCCATTGCTTATTCTATGTTCAATCACTAGTACACTGAATGTGCTTTATTCTTTGAAATCTGCTATGTGCTCCCTATATGCTCTGCTAGTTGAAACATTTGTTCTTATATATGTAATGGTAGCAACACATCTACCTTTATAGATTGTGCTTCATTCTAATACACATTTTCTACTGGATGATTGATGGTCATGACATATCAATATGCAATAAGTAAGGGCTTATATGAATTTACAATCCAATTCCATGTCATTACATGCTTACATGACATTCTGCCATATGATACATCACCACTTTCTATTGCTAGTATTCACCTAAAATGAGATGTTTCCTTGGACTTTTATGGCATCTTTTTCAACTACCTACTATCTATTATCCCCTACAGCTTTTTGCATGACTTTAAGCTTCATTTTCATGCTAGAGATGGAAGATCTATGCTTGTATGCCTTATTATTAAAGGGAGTTTATTTTTTCTATGCGATGATGAAAAAGGGGGAGAGATTTGGAAGAAGTTTGGAGGAGCTTAGTATATGAAAAATATCTTTATAAAAGGGGAGAGAAGTTAGGAACATTGTCTTCATATTGCAAACTTGTGTTAACACATTTAAATTATATCATCAATTATCTGTTGCCAGGGTTTTGTTTTCATCATCATTAAAAAAAGGGGGAGATTGTTGAGTTAAATGAGTTAATATTTTTTATGATGATTTTGTAGGCATTTATCTAGTCTAATTTCTTCTTGTATCAAAATAAATATTATTATATTTGTATTCTTATGGACATCAATACTATGATGAGTATCTTTGTGGTCTAACTAAAAGGAGAAGAAGCCCAATCTTAAACAAAAGGAAGCATGTGCAATCTAAAGGAAGCCTATATAGCTCATCCAATGCATGGAGAATGTGTGCAATTTCAAATGTAAAAAAAAAACATGATGTGGAGGCCAAGAAGGGAGAAAACATGGTTGGACAAAGAAGGTTTTTAAACATGTGATGTTGGCTTGCCCACATGGAGGAGAGAAAAGCAAAAAAAGGGACCCAAGACAACACCTTGGTGTATCGATCAAAAAAATGGAGAAGTTATTGCTATCTATCCTTCTCTCACACACTCTCTTGTTCTCTTAATGGAAACTCACAAAAGTAACAATCGGGCTGCATCTCACAACAGTTTTTGATACAAGTGTTTAATGCTAAATATTTTGTTGATTGTTCGGTGAAATCTTACATGCAAGTGTACATGTCAAAAAAATAATATAATGATGAGTAAATATATCATCCCACAAAGATTGGTGATTACTAAGCGAATTAATTACTAATGGTGAATAGTTCCTAGAGTTTATCTAGCCAACCGAAATGATAGAACATTGATTAAAAAACTAAATTTAACCTAAACTTGATTAATGAGACATGTGAGAGAGTTTGATTTCACCTAATTACTAGGTACAAATGTCAATTATTTATGTTGGCAAGATTAACTCTACTTATGTAATGGCAAAATTTCTTAATTTATTCACTATCCTATGTCTAGGTATAGTGAACCTACTTAGCGCATTAACTCATTGTAGTTCTACATGTGAATTGAAATCAACTAAGTGCATTAAGATTTGTGAATATTCCAGTTTACACTTAAAGCCACACAAACCACATGGTATATGTTTATCCATATTAATCTATGGTTACACATTACAAGAAGCAACTACATGTCATTTCCTATCGGTCTTTAACATGCAAATAGCTCATCTAAGTGGTATCTAATCACTCAAATGCATTAAGTTCAGTAACATGCAACTTCCCATTCACAGAATATCTCACAAAACACAATAATCATACATTCATACTATTATACTCAAGTTACATTGTAGCTCTAACAATATACACTAAAACATGGTATTTACACAAACAAAAGTAGTATAAAAACTTGAACAAAGCATTCTATAAACTAAAAACACAAAATTTGTCACCAAAGTGTTTTCAATTCACAAGAAGTTTGCACAAATCTATATAATATAGGGAGTAGAAGAAGTTGTCTAAAAAAAGGGACAAAAATGAGCAGCCATGTACCTCCGCCATGCACTGCCACGTGCCTCCGCCACACCGCCATGCACCACCACTGTTCTATATAGAAAATGCCAGAAAAGGTAGATCAAGGTCCCTAGAGTGCTAATCTACAAAGAAATCACCCAAATCTGCCACAAAAACGAGTAGATCTTATAGAAAAGGCTCAGACAATGTTTGCCATTCTTCGTCGGAAACCACTGTGAAATTGCACACCACTACTACAGAACTGTCAAAAATCACACTAGGATTGTAGATCCATTCCCTTCTCACCAAAATCACCCCAGAACTCGCCAGAAAGTACAACTAAATGGCCAAAAAATGCTTATGTTGTTGTCAAAAATGGGTCGAGCTTCCTTCTTACACGGGTCATCGGAGGAGATGAATGCAGACAGCGTTTCGATCAGTGTTCGCATGACCATCCCACATCGGCCTTTCTCGACAGTCAGCCTCTCTTCTCTCTCTTACCTTTTTCTTTGTTCCCTCAATAATAGACAACAACACCCACATTTTCTAATTTTTTTTTCTCTTTTCTCCTTCTCTTTTCCACGTGTAACAATTTCCTCTATTTTCTTTCTCTTTTTCTTTGATTTGCTACTTATTTCCTTCTATTTGATGTTTGTTGTGTGAAACAACAAAAGTTGCATAAATATAAATAAATGCAACTATAATTTAACAAATACTATGTTATATATTACCTAAACTAGTCATAATAACTTTATACAAAATAGAGTATCATTGATCAAAGCTTTCATATGGGCAGAATTCACCAAGTATAAAAGGCAGAATCTAAAAGGGCTTTAGGTTGAATTGAACGATTTGAGAATATTTCTTAGCTTACCTTGACCTGAAGAATCTTGAGATTGTTGGGTTTATGGCTATCCAAGAAGGGGGGGTGTTGAATTGGATATTTTGAAGTTTAATGAATTTTTATTTAATGAATGCAACTCAGCAAATTATCACAATAGTAATGAAATATCTAATAGAAGAATTAAATCAGAGAAATTCACACACAAATATTTCAAGGTGGTTCGGCCCTTTCAACCTACTTCCACCCTCTTCTCCTCCAACTCAAACCGAGTTAAAATCTGCTTTACTTCGAGCAAGGAGAGCACCTCCCCTTCACCTCACAACTCCTCAGAATGAGTTATATAGTTCATGGTTACAAGGTTAGGTTTACAAAAACCTTAATACATCAAGCTTACTCCTCAAATATATGATATGAGTGAGGATTCAAGCTTATCAAAGAGCTAGTAGAGTGTATACAAGATCAATTTTAGCTCTAATCTCAAAAACCCCAATTTCACAAATCTAGGGTTTTCGGATTTACAAAAATCTTTATGTGCAAATACTTTTATAATCAATCTAGCACATATAAAGATTAATCTGACAAATGATATTCAAGAAATAACAAGTTTGAAGAATATCGCCGAAGATTTTCGTTTCCTTCAAATGATACCGAACACAGCTATATGCATAGATCGATGAGGGCTTTTGTTTCTCTTAATCAAATCAGCAAGAATATTTTTCAGCAAGCTCCAATGTTTCATCCGAATCCCTCTTTTATAGCAGATACTTGAACCTTGAGTAGATTAGGGTTTCGGTTCAAACCTTTTTAAAAATCCTTCCGTTGGGATTTGATGGATTCGACGTTGTATTGAAACAGGTGACGATTTTCCAGCGAAATAGCCGTTTTGACATCAGGTCGCCTCACCATTCTTCCCGTTGGAGCCGTCGTCGCAGGAGAGAGAGATCGAGAGGAGAAGAGTAATCAGAGTGCGGCTAGGGCTTCGTCTCTCGGTCATAAGAGCTGATGCTCTTATTTGATTCCATATGCTGCCATTTAGAATAAGTGGTTTTATTCTCAGGACGCTGCCGTTTCATGCTTCATAAACACGGACTGAGGCTTTCATTTACGGGCTGAAGCACTTATTCATGGGCTGGATCTTTCATTCACGAGCTGGAGCTTTCATTCACGGGCTGGAGCTTTTATTCACGGGCTGGAGCTTTCATTCACGGGCTGGATAAATAAGCTTCATGTGTCCATATGTAAATATATGGTCGGTCCATTACACCTATACATACACCACTTCCAAGCATCAAAATTCCTTTAACATGACCAAGAATGTAGATTAATCTATGGAATAAAATATTCAAAGATTACTCTAACTTAGCTTCATATTTGATGTTGAGTAATAAAATGTAGGAACCCGGTTACTTTATAATATCATTAATTGATATTATAATTTGCACACCTTTTACTTCCTTTGGGTTTTGATATGTGCACACAAGATCTCATATTTTCTAACATATATACATGTTCAGATAAATATAAAATTCTATTTGACATATATTCTCATAAAATTTTTCTCAATCAAAACATACAAGCACATGATGTTCAACAGAGATCTAATATGCAATTACTATCTCTATTTGTGCATATTGTTTTTTGTTGTTTAGATTCATGCTCATTCTATTGCTTGATTTAAGACTAAGCTAAACTATGAAAACCCTAAGTGAGTACTCTTTAAAGCTATTATGGGGTTTTAGGTGCTAATGTTCTCATTGTGATTGTAAAGCTGATTTGGTTGAGAACTAAGATCCAAATGTTGATCTATTGCTATAAGTTGAGAAATTACAATTTGTAATTTTGGATTTGATTTTAGTGGGCACCCTTTGATGTGTTGTCAAAAGAGGTGAGTTAGAAAATTATCAAATTGCTTAAATCTTTTGTGAATCTTCTTCATTATCTCATTATTTAGTTTCACATGTGATTATTTTGAAAATTGCATGATTGGATAGTACTCCTTGAATGTATGCTAATTTATACTATCAATCTAATTCAGTTTATGCTATCTTTAATTTATGCACATTGTGTAATGGTTACTTGAATTGCACATTCCTTTTTTAAGTAGAAACTGTATAGCAAGTATTTAGTTAAGGAAAAAAAATTTAGAAACCTAATTCACCCCCCTCTTATGTTTCCTTTAAAGACCCAACAAGTTCAACCAAAATGCTAATTCTTAATTTAGTGGACCAATTTGCCCGATGTGCTATTTCTTAGGAATTTCAAGAAGATTTGTAGCAATTCCCATAGCCCATTAAAGACTATCTTGTGGTAACGAGGCTATCATTGGAGTACTATCCAATCTTGCACATAGAGTGCCAGCTCCCCTCCCAACCCCTTTTAAGCACCACCACGGCAAATTATGGGCAACAATTGAAATGGAAGTTGGCAATGTGATAAAAGGAGGAGTGGAAGCTCCCATAGGAAATGAGGAAGAAGTCTCCACACCCTATCTCCACCACCATGGCAATCATATGTGGCCTCCCTATGCTACCTATCAAGCATGCCTATTTTTCCATGCCATGTGCCAAGAGAGAGGACCCTACAATGACTTCTGAAAATGTAAGAAACAATGTGACTCTCAAGGTGCATGGTTACCCCCTCTAGCCATTAAATGTAAAAAGGCCTTTTTTGTAATTAGTAAGAGAGAGAGGTCAAGAACTGATGTAATGATGAGCCAATAGGATAACAAGGATGGAATAAAAATAAGCCATTAAAGAGAGAAAAATGTGTGTAGACCTTCCATTTTTTTGGAATGAGAATCAACCTACTTTTGATTCCTTCACTCTTTTTGGTCTTTCTCATGTTAATCTTTTGATAATCCTATCTTTCTTAACCAGGACATAACATTTAATGCAATCTTGTTGACATTGCCAACCTTATTCTTCTAAAGCATCACAGCTCACATGTTGCATGACTAAAAAGCAAAATTCTTTGCATCATTTAGCTTCTCTAAAACAAGTAAGAATACTAAGGGCTTCGTTGCACTCATGTAAAAAAGAACACCTTTGGTCACCAAGGTAATTGTAGGATTATTAGGTGGTGATGGGTAGTTCTTACCACACTTTTCTACTTTTGACTAGCCATGGAAATCAAGTGAAGTAAGAGGAGGTGCGTTAGTGATTGTAATGGAGGTGTTTGATAAAAGGTTACATTGGCCCAAGGAAGAAAATGAAGAGAGAAGGCATGCATCCTATTAGGACTTAAACCTTACATAAACCCACAATGAAGAGCACAAAAGCTCAAATAGAACAACTCATTTATTGATCCAAATTCAAGCCAATAACAATAATAATCAAAGAACCTATAAGGTTTTATGGCTAACCAAGAAGGGGGGGGGGGGGGGGGGTGGGGTTGAATTGGTTTCTTAGGTTTTAGCTTTATTTTTCTGTTCTTCTAGATTTCATGCAAGATTGTCATTTAACACAATTATATCAAAGCATGTAATCAAAGAGATAAGACAAAATAAGAAAGTTCAAAGGTTTACACGGTGGTTCAACACTTTTCACCTACTTCCACCCTCTTCTCCTTCAACTTAAACCAAGTTGAAGTCTACTTTACTTCAAGCTAGGAGAAACCCTCTCTTACACTTTATAACTCCTCAATAAAGAGTTATTTGTTCCATGGTTACAAAGCTTAGGTTGAATCAACTTATTACATCAAGCAAATCCTCAAATATATAATGTGTGTGAGGAATAATGCTTCTCAAAGAGCTAATTAAACATGTATAAGTTTAATTCAAGCTTTACTCACAAAACCCCTAAATTTTCTCAAAGCTAGGGTTTCAGATTTACAAAGATCTTTATGTTAAAATAATATTTTTAAAGTAATCTAGCACATAGAGAGATCAATCTAATAGTAGATATTCACAAGATTATAAATTTGAAGGAATATCACCGAAGATTCTTGCTTTCACCAAGGATTGAAGAGCATGGCAGTATAAGTATAAGCTTTTCACAAAACTTCAATCTCTTTCAAGGAAATTGGTAGTATTTCATTCAGCAACACCCAAAGATCCACCCAAAGCTCCTTATATAGCAGATTATTAAATCTTAAGCACTTTAGGGTTTTGGTTCAAACTTGTTTGAGATTTTTCCATTGAGACTTGATAGAAATGACATGATACAACTGTAGAGACAATGATTATCACAATAGAGGACCGTTCTGACACATCCATCACCTTATTCTTTTTCCCATTGGAGAGTCGACAGTCGAGAGAGAAGGAGGAGGACAGTTTCAAGCAGAGATGGGGCTTAGGGCTTCATTCTGCTCGACTTAAGAGAGTAGTCTCTTATCAAAGTGAAACGCTCGTGTTTCATTTAAGTGAAGTCAGCTTGGGCTAAGCTCTGTGGGCTTGTTTGTGGACTAAACTTAGTGGGCTTGCTTCATAATGGTCTAACAGTTAATTGGTCCAGCAGTCAATTGATGTAGCAGTTAATTGGTCCAATAATGATCCAGCAAGCAATCGGTCCAATAATGATCTAGCAAGTAATTGGTCCAATAATGATCTAGCAAATAATCGGTCCAATAAATAATCAAATAAAGATTAATCGGTCTTGGACAAGCTAGTGAATATCTTATCTTATATTTGTATTGAGCAAGTAGTATACCTTTATCCTTCACAAGTACTTATAAGCACACAATCACCAAGTATCATTTTTACTTTTAATATAAGCACTTATATTTTTTACTCATTAAATCACATAAAATAATTTATCTTAACTCTATATGTGATGTTTGATAATGGAATGTAGGAAACTAGCTACTTTATAATGTCATTAGTTGATATTATAATTTGCACACCTTTTACTTCCTTTGGTATTCAATGTATGCACATAAAGATGTTATCATACATTCATAAATAAAATTTTTCTCAACAAAACACATCAACACATAATTTTCAACAAAACCAACGATCTTATTCAGTCACAACAATGAATAATAACCAAATAACAAAGTATGATTATGAAGCTATTGATAAACTACTCCTATAAAAGTTGTAAGATAATTAAGGATAGGACTAAGAAGACTACTATAATAAAATAAGGTTTTTCTCTTCATGGATATCTCTTTTTGAAAGTTGAGAATGCCTTATATAAGCATGTTAGGTCTTGAAGTCCTAGTTACACTAGGTCTTGGAGTCATAGTTGCCCTAGAGTGGGCCTCCTTCTTAAACTACAAATAGGCTAGACCTAGTCCTAACAATCCCCACCTTTTCAAATAACCTTTATCCTTAAGGGTTAACCTAGGTTAGGCCAGATCCTAACAATCCCTACCCCATCAAATAACCTTTGTCCTTAAAGGTTAACCCTTTCTTTTTTTTCTTTCCTAAGTTGCCGCTATTTGACACTTAAGATGATTGTTAAAGAGACTTTAATGGTCTCCTTCAATGGGTGAAAAACTCCTTAGTGTGATTCACCTCACAACTTTATTATGGTGGAAAGGAAGGCAATTCTTTCACCTCTTCTAATAATGGTTCATCTATTTTCTCTAATGGTAGCCCTTCTGTCTCTTTCAACAATGGCTTTACCACCTATTCAAGTAGTGGCTCCTCTATCTCATCTAGCAGTGGCACCTCTACCTTTTTTGGTTATGGCTCTTCTACATCTTCTGGTAACAACTCCTCCACCTCTTCTAGTGGTAACTCTTTCATTTTATTCAGTAATGGCTTATCCACCTTTTCTAGCGGTGACTTTTCCATTTCCTCCATTAGTTGCTCTACCACCTCTTCAAGTAGTGATTATGTTATTTCCTTCGAGAGTGGCTCCTCCACCTTTCTTAGTGGTGGCTCTACCTTTTTGATAGATTTCAATAATTTTACATGAATGATAGCCAATACTACTAGATTTTTTCCATGAAAGATTTTAACATTTCATCCTATCCCTTTGCAAGCTTTTCTTGACTCTTGAAAACCTATTCATGATATTTGGCCAATATCTCATCTAAAGCTTGAAGTAGAGACTCCTTCTCTACCATAATTGGTGCCTTGGTCTTGATAGAACTCTTTTCCTCTATAAATGCTAGATCAATAGCTCTTAATATCATTGTTAGGACTTGAACCCTACACAAAACCACAATTAAGAGCACAAAAGCCCAAATAAAACAATACCTCATTTATTGATCCAAATCCAAGCCAATAACAATAAAAATCGAAACACCAACAATCTAATTCAATCACAACAATGGATAATAACCAAATAACAAAGTCCAATTATGAAGCTATTGATAAACTACTCCTATAAAAGCTATAAGATAACTAAGGCTAGGACTATGAAGACCTTATTTTATTTTTATGATAAAATAAGGTTTTCTCTTCATGGATGTCTCCTTCTAAAAGTTGAAAATGCCTTATCTATGCTTGTAGTCCTAATTGCCCCAAGTCTTGAAGTCCTAGTTACCTTAGAGTGGGCCTCTCTCTTAAACTACTAATGGGCTAGGCTTGGTCCTAACAATCCCCACCCTCTCAAGGGTTAACTTGGGTTAGACCAAATCCTAACACACACCAAGTGTTTTGTGAAAAGAAATAGTAAGGAAGTGTGTTAGTTGCAATAATAAGTGTGAGATGGCATGCGCACACAAGGTGTTTGATAAAATGACTCAATGAACCAAGCTAGATCAAGGGAGCCGAGACATAAGAACAAGGAAGTGTGGAAGACGCACACTTGATTTTTGTGTAAAAGACTAAGAGAACACTAGGCTCAAAACAAAAGACAAAGAACATGGAGAGTTACACAAGGCACTTTAGGTGTTTGAGAAAAGTCCCTCACGGGTTCTAGAGAAGCAAAAAGCCCAAAATCCAAAGAAATAAATTCAAAGAATGAAAAAACAAATATTGAAAAGAACAAAAAGGAGGAATGCATATGCAAAACAGCCAAAGAGACTCAAATAAAATGATTTTTCTACAGAAGAAGACAAAAAAATGATGTGAAGAACTGATTTACATGAATGGGAGAAAAAAAAAAGCCAGAAAAATGTAGGAAATAGACTTGCTCTAATGGCATCTTTAGACTCAAGAATCACAAGTTGGAGAAGGAATAAATCCATTAGCTCAAGAGCCAAAGATACAAGATGTTTGTAAATACAAGGTAACTATATAAAGAATCAAACAAATACAAAGAATAAAACCTAGCTCAAGAACAATTCTATTGGCCTTTGGACAGAAATAGTAAATGTCAATAATGTTTGCACAGTGGATAAAAGTATGCTCTCATCTTTTTTGGTCTTGAAGTCACCTTACTCTAACTTCAATGTCAATGCCAAGCACCTAAAATGGGTAGGTAGAGGAGCCCAAAGCCGATACAATTACATCTAGAGAGACATGCTCACGTCAAGGGCAACATGAATTTAAGTGGGAGAAAATCCCACAAGCCTAGTGGGAGGCTTAACCTAATGAGGAGGGTTAATGACATTAGTCTAACATTAGATAAGAGTGAAAGAATCTTGGTGCTTATAAAGAACTTAGCTTTTCCTCTAACAAGGCTGGCTTTTGGATTAAAATCCATGCAGTGACATCGTTGTCTTAGAAGTCTTGACAAATGATTGATGCTCCCAGATTTCACGGGAAGGACAAATTGAAACTTTGAAACGAATTGGCTTGGAGCGTCTTATTCATCTATTTTTGTTACATATCTGATTTTCATCAAGTTGTCTTGGATGGCCTTGGTTCATCTTTTATTTGGATACACCGTTTCTATCGAGGGAAACAGAACCTCACCAATTTCATTGAAGGGAAACTGCATCTCACAGAGGTTTCTTCTACATTCCAGAATAATCCTTCACCGTTACAGCACATAGGATATATAAATACCCTCGTGACTTGGATCAGCCGTAGAGGTCCCAGTAAGGTAATCTGCCCAGTATCGTAGTAGGGCCTAGGCCTAATTCTAGGCCCGCAACATGCCATCGAGATTTAAAAAGCCTTTGTGCTCCAGGTTTTATCCCAAACGACATTAGCCCTAAAAACTTTCTAATAACTAAGTAGCTAATATTAAACTAATACAGAACATTAACAAGTTGCTTTAAGGTAAGTTTATTCTGTCCCTCACTGTTCGCCGAAGACGCTTCGACGACCTCCCCCGGTGGGTGAAAAGTTCTTCGATGATCGAACCACCAGATAGATTGAAAGACGGCTATTCATGGTGGGCTATGCAATGGAGTTCGTTTCGATTTTTGCCTCGTGTGACGCCTGGCCGCTGCTTTCGGCGCCAGTTGTGGCCGTTTTGGGTAGGTCCAATCTTGCAGTTGGTCCACCCCTTCTATGCGATGCCCGATCCAGTCCAACGCCTTCTTCCGGCGAGCCAGCATTGCTTGCATCTGCAAATGCGAAATGGGCCGGAAGGCTTCGGCCTCTCTACTACTTCCTCTTCGGCCGATTGACCGGGGTCACCGGATTTCTCAATCTTGCAAAGCATGTAGTCGTGTGTTTTTCTCAATCCTTGTTTGTCATCATAACCAACCATCCTTTTCCACCGTTCATCACCGAATTCGACCGGATCCATCGAAAGGAGGCATCTCCAGGACTAGTTCCACTCAGGTTTTAGATCTGTTTTGCGATGAAAGGTGGAAAAGGATGCTTGATTCTGATGACAAACATGTGAATGCACTGTCCAAAAAGCCCATTGTATGTATGAATCCTTATGTGAAAACAATATACACAAAAGCCTATTTTCCCAAAATTTTATAAGCTTTTGATTGTTGTACTTTGTGACACATTTCACGATCTTTCAAGCTCTAATGAAAATTGAAGGTTGGTGGGAATAGAGTTACCACCGAGGAGCATAGAACATTTAAACTTTTTTAGAGTAGAAAGCAGCAGGTTTAAGTCGATGGTAATAGGAAAAGAGAGTTTCACCAATGGGGGTACAAAGCGTCAAGGAAGGGGCGAACTCTTTATAATTATAGAACAAGAACGTCGGTGTGTAGGCGGTTAAATGACCTAGAGAGAGAGAGAGAGAGAGAGAGAGAGAGAGAGAGAATATCCTTATAAAATCCTTATAAAGTAAGCTTTTTTAAACTTTTTTCTCAATTTCTTCCTATCGGACAGAAGGGGCCAAAGGGTTTTATTTATGGGCTCTGAAATTCCAACCTCCTCATAGACTCTTTCTCTCTCCCTCCCTCTCTCTCTCTCTGCGCCGCGGCAAAAACAAAACAGTTCTCTGTAAAAGTGATTGGTTGGATGGGGGTACCCCTGCAAAACGGCATCCAAAAAGTCAAAGAGCCCGCGTTGTGTCTCCTAGCACAGCGGCGTTTCTCGAGATCCAACGGCAAACAAAGCAGAAAGATAATAAATATTCAGGGAGAGAAAGAAAAGCAACAGAGGCATTTGATCGGAGTGAGGCAAAGCAAGGCAAGGCAGCTGTGGATTGGAATCAAGCTAAGCTGGCCATGGATTCCCATACTCAATTATCCATTTTTATAACGCCTACCCCACGTGCATTCTTCAACTCCGCTCCTTAAGTCATTTCCACTGTACCTACCTATATAAACAAAGACTTGGATCCAATCCCCCGCACTCTCCTTCTTCACAAGCGCGCACAGACCTCCTTTCATTCACCCCTAGGTCGCCGTTTTCATGCCTATGTGCATGTAACAACTCACCCTCTCACACCACTTGCATGCCTACTCAATCCTCTAATTAATATCTCTTGATCCACCACACAAAGACATACTCCCTTAACATGGAAAAGTACGAGACGGTGAAGGATTTGGGAGCTGGGAATTTCGGGGTGGCAAGGCTCATGAGGCATAAGGACACCCGGGAGCTCGTCGCCATGAAATACATCGAGCGTGGCCACAAGGTTTGTCGCGGTTTTTCTGTGTTTGAGGAAAATTAGAGAATATAATAAATTCCAAAATGAAGACCCCATTTCTATGCTTAACCTGTGGGATTGTTGGTTCCAGAGAGTCGAAGATTGATTTTAACTTTTTATTGTTTAAGAAGGTGTGCGTGGGGGCTATGTTTTGAGAAATCTCAATCAAAGGAAAAATTTCATCTTGGGCCCCCGTTTGCCTTCCCCGGAAAAATGTAGTACGGGAAAATAAAATTTGACTTCTGGAATCTTAGATTCGTCGTCAGTCGAGGATCAAGAAAAATATATTCGAGGAAAAGAAATCCAATTGATATATATTTGGTAATTGAATTTTAGTTAGCTTCTCTTTTTTCTCGTTTGCTTTTGTTTCTCTCCACTTTGCTGTAAACCAAACAGAATTAAAAGGCTCCTGAATTCAAATCATTGGCTCTAAATTATCTCCCATGAATTGCAGATTGATGAGAATGTGGCAAGAGAGATCATCAACCACAGATCACTTCGGCACCCGAATATTATCCGTTTCAAGGAGGCTAGTCTTTTTCCTCTTTCCTTTGTCTTTTTCTTTTTTCTCGGAGACCAAGAATCTGGCTAAAAGGGTTTCAATCCTCGACTTGTATTTTGTTGGACGCTGGGTAAATTTGCAGGTAGTTTTGACACCCACCCATTTGGCGATTGTTATGGAATATGCAGCCGGGGGAGAGCTCTTCGAACGAATCTGCAATGCGGGTAGATTCAGTGAAGATGAGGTTGTTGCTTCCTTTCTTTCATCACTTTTGATAAGCCCTCTTTCAATCACTTTCTCTTGTTCAATTGCAATCGTCTTGATACTTAAATGTGCTTCTTTTCCTTTTACTGCTCAGGCAAGATATTTCTTTCAGCAGCTGATATCTGGTGTCAATTACTGCCATTCCATGGTAACATTGATCTTGACGCTCCCCTGCTGAAATTACAGTAAGCACAAATATTTATGATTTCATCTTACTGTGCAGCAAATATGCCATCGGGATTTGAAGTTGGAAAACACGCTTCTGGATGGAAGCCCTGCCCCCCGGCTAAAAATTTGTGATTTCGGCTATTCCAAGGTGTGGGAAATTAGGTTCAATACATTTTCTTTATTCTTCAAAACTGATTTAACTAAGAAGTAGTCGGCGTTCAAAAGCATTCTTAAGTTTAATAAAAATGTAATCAAAAGGGTCAATACTTTTTTATTTTTACTTTTTGACTTTATAATAACGCTGCTCTGGATCTGCTTTTTATTTTGATTGCGTAGTCATCCCTGCTGCATTCAAGGCCCAAATCCACGGTTGGAACTCCGGCATATATTGCACCAGAAGTTCTTTCTCGGAGAGAGTACGATGGCAAGGTAATTTTGTAATTAACTCAGTTTATGTGGGAAAATTTTGGAATTCTATCCAGCCTGTTCTTGGGATTAGGGAAGCCAGTGGAGTAGGTTGAAAGGGCGATCCCCTTGCGCCTGCCACCAAATCGGGAGCGGCGCACTGATGGCGGGGCGTGGCAAGTTGTCCCCCCTACATCCTGTCATGTCCATATTTTACATTTTTACCCTTCAATTATACCCTACAGTCCCTGAATTATTTTCTGATTTAATAAAATGACAAGCTTTTATTTATTTCTTGTGTTGTTATCGTTGCTCACACCCAACTCTGTAAAGCAAATGCAACGATAAGTGGAATTACAATATTGGCGTGAGACAATAAGTTTGGGACAGCAAAAATTAGTTATATGAGCAGGAACACATGACAATTGATAAAAATCATTACTAGTAATATTATGGGGAAAAAAAAAGAGTTGTTAAATCAAACGTATCTTCCTTGTTCCTTGTCCTATGGTTAAGTCTCCATTTCTTTCTTTTCTTCTATTTCTTTTTTTTTTGGTCGTATTTTCTTTTTGGAATTACTTGGCTTTCTTAGATTTAGTAGGCAGAATGGTTCTTTTTGATATTATTGGGCGGGATGAGTTTTTACATGTTCTTCTGAGTATGAGTAAAACATAGGAAAGTGTTAAGAATAGCAAATGGTAAAAAGGATAAGGAAGAACTGTACAAGTAAAAAAAGCGTGGGACTTTCTGTTTTGGTATTATTGAGGTTTGACCACTTTATGAATCAGATAACTCTCTTATTACGGTAGAGGAAATTTAAAATCTTCCTAGTAGAATGTCTTTCTACCCTGTTTGTATTGCAAAAGGATCCACTTGAATGTAGATGTAGTAAAGTGGTAAATCTTAGTATTTCCTCCCGTTACTTTTAATGGGCATGACGCCTGGGTCACTGATTTATTGACAATCCATGTGAGCACATGGTTTATAATTTCTTTTGGCCAACCTTGAAGGTGTGCTTGGTCTTTGGACTCCATAAGTTAATATCTACTGGGAGCACATGTTCAACCCACTTGTCTTTCATTTGCTGTTGAATAGTGGAGGTTTGTCACATCAGCTTCCACTTTGTGAAAACGTGGTATTGTCATCACTATACCGTCTATGGCTCCCCTTCCTCGCCTTTTTGGTGGAAATGAGAGGGGAAGGGATCTTTGTATTCTAGGAATATGATAAATATGAGGTAAATCTTGGATGGTAGTTTACATGTCTTCCATTATTCGTACGGCAGAAGCAACTCTCCCACATCTAGCATTTGGTTTACTCAAGTAGATCACTGGTGCTAGTCTGAGGGAGAGTTCAAATTATCTCGTCGTCTATTATTCACCTTTTAAATCAATGGTCCTTTGTGCTTCTGGTTATGCTATCCAACAATAGGAAGATTTGATTCACAAATCATTTTTGACGTATCATAACATGAAAAGATTAACTGAACCGTTGAATAGTATGGTTGCTAACATTAAAATTACAAGCTGCAATCAACATGGGAGTAGCTTGGATTCGTTCATTTTAGGGATCATTAAAACCATTCTACTCTTGCTATCTTTTCAGTTGGCAGATGTATGGTCATGCGGAGTAACTCTTTATGTCATGTTGGTAGGGGCATACCCTTTCGAAGACCAAGATGACCCCAAGAACTTTAGGAAAACAATCCAAGTAATTATATCTCTCTCCATCTGTATAGTTTGAAAACAATTCGAGTAATTACATCACTCTCCATCTGTATAATTTTGAAAAAAAAAACCTGGGTTTTAATTCTCTTTGACAAATCTTCTTTCTTGTTCTCATTTTTCTGCAGAAAATAATGTCTATGCAGTACAAGATCCCTGACTACGTTCACATTTCCCAAGATTGCAGACACCTAATCTCCCGCATATTTGTTGCAAATCCATCCAGGGTACGTGTCATTCTGAAGTTTCTAAATTTTTTCTGGTCACTAGAATTTGTTTCCAACATATTGCAGTTATGTGGGTAGCTTATGGATGCCATGACAATAAACACCCTTTTTTTTAGCCCTTTTCGACTTTTTGGAACTTAATCTCAAAAGAAGACGCGAGAATTTTATTTTTGCCACTTGCTTGACAATTTCCTTGGGATATAACACCACTTTCCACTTTAATAAAGGTGTATCAGTATTCATGGAAGGTTTGACTGGGTAGGTTGTGGTATATGATAGGCCCAATGTGATAGAAGGACATGACAATAAACTCCTTGCCTTGGTCTAAATATAGAAATAGGCAGACGAATCTGTGTTGACTGACATTGCAAATGGCCAAACGTTCCCTTTGATAAGCATTATGCTCCTTAATGGCAGTGAACATACTTTCATTCACCCTTCTGCAAACACTTGTATCGGGTTAAGTTAATATCTCGATGTCCTGCTTTGTTTCAGTTGCTTGGAAGGTTCTCTTTTTACACTCATATAGCTAAGCTGTATATGATTTCTTTAAGATATATGATTTTCTTTACCTTGTCATTGTACTATCCTGGAGGGGTTTTGTGCTAGTGTAATATCTGTGCATACTATGGTTGCAGATGCTTTTGAGAATTACAGTGTATCTTTTCTTAATTTATATTATGTTTGTATTACTCTTCTATGTTGATTTACATACGTTAGCCTATCTATAATGCACTGATCTTTTTTGCTCTCTCTCTTTCTTCTGTTTCAAATAATTTGTTGAATGGTTCATCATTTCCTAGACATAAACACAAGTAAGGACAATAATTTTAAAGGTTCAAAGTAGTGTATTATAAACACAAAGATAATTATATTATTCTTCTGGAAACATAATTAGATAGGAATTTCATCAAACTTGTTGAGCTCTATGTCAAGGAAATACCTTTTGCTTTCTATGACTAATTTATGATGGTGTATCCAGGCAAGACAGTTTCATGCATAAAGTTTTATTCATTGGTGATAAAACATCTCTATCAAAGTTTATCATAGTATCAGCATTAGGCCTAGTTTTCAGATAATTTTGCTCTTTTCTCTAAGCGCCTTTGAGATACTTGATCAAGAGCTTGCCAAAACGACTTCTTACTAATCAGTAATATAATGTTTAACTTTATTTCTAAAGTCAACATCTACTTAATGGTAAAACACTTATTTCATTATCTTCTTCTAGTACTTGATTCACTTTTATAAATCTGTAGAACCTATTTTTTACTGCTTGTGACTTTATGTTTGAGAACAACTTGTTAGAGTAACCTATGTCAATTGGCCTTCGTTTATCTGTTGAGACAGATGCTCATAATTTAAAATTCTTAGCTCATATCCTGTCACATTTTATACTTTAAACGTTTCATGCACTTCTACTAGTTTCACTGGTGTTGTTACCAAAAAGAAGTTTAGGACTCCAATTTTTTAGCCGGCGTTAGAATCAGCAGTGACATTGTGATTCTTGCTCAATAAGTTGGCAACAAGAAGATGTGTGAAGAACCTTTTTCTTATATTTGTTGGTCAGGATTGAAATTTCAGATGGAAAGTGTTTGGAGGTTTGCAGGAAATATTTGTTGGTCATCGTTAGAGTTAAACATGTGAAGTGAACCAAATGAGAAATCACGATATACATAATTCAAGTGACAGCTGACTTCAACAAGAAAAAGTTGGAAGATAAGTCAACAAATAGGAGAGTGCTGAGGTTGTAGAACAGTAGGAGACCTTATACCCAAAAAGCCTAAGATACAGTTCCATCAACAAATTCAGCTCTAAATAAAGTAGGTAACCAACGGAGAGCGGTATTTCCTATCTTTTGTTTAGTTAGATAACTCTAACAAAGATGTAGGGTTTGGGAGGATGAGTGAACAGGTCGGATTTAATTTATTGTTGACAATCATAAGTAAAATCTATTTTGACTATAGAAGAGACGTTCGCCAGGATCCTTGTTTTCTGATTTGTTAGCATTTAGTTTTGTTTCCATGAGTTATATCTCTGGTTGCTTGATCCTCCTCAAGTGACAGTTAATCAGCATCAGTGGTCCTCATATTTGATAAGTTGACTTAAGATCCTCTATGTCCCCCAGTATGTGTCTTCCCCTTGAGAATACATTCGTTCCAAGCCGGTTGGGGTTGGAATGTCTTGTTTTGATGATTCGGAAGTCACAAAAGCCTTCAAAATGACCTGCGTAAAGGGGCTTACACATTCAGCGATTGAATTCTCACATTAACGGTAACTACTTGACATCTCATGTAAATTGACTGGACAGCTAATCACTATATGTATGGCACATAGTCCATTTCATAATCCCATGTTTAACTTTTGGACTTTTCTGTAGACATACTAACCAGGACACATGATATCCTTCTTATTCTCCCCCTCCACCTCTTGGTTGTGTCTTAAACTTGTTGGCATAGCCTGGGATATCAGTTATTAGAGGGCTCTAACCTGTCTTTGATCACATAAAAACTGAGTATTCCTTCTTCTTTTTTCCATCTTTGTTGAGTTTTTTTTTTTTTTTTTTTTTTTTAAAGGAAAAAAAAAAAGATCTAGGAAAATTGGAAGAATTGTTAAACTTAATGGAAAATCTTCCATTTGAATTTTAGTTTATGCTTAATATTACCAGTAAAACAAGGACGTCCTGTAATGAGTACTCATTTGAGCCATAGTTGTGAAAGCTCAGAACTTTTACCTTGTTTCTTTATTGCTTTTTGTGGAAAGCAATTTACATTTGAGAGGGTACTCTTCGTTGTGACTTCGCTATGAGGATTAGTAGGTTAAACTTTATTGTATCTGTCATCATCAAGTTACTTGACCTAATATTGAGTACTAAGACGTGCGGAGGTAATCCCCAATGGATTTCTGTTTTTCAGAGACTTACAATCAAAGATATCAAGAATCATCCATGGTTTCTGAAGAATCTGCCAAGGGAGCTAACGGAGTCTGCTCAAGCTATCTATTACCAAAGAGGCAATCCAAACTTTTCTGTACAAAGCGTGGAGGAGATAATGAAAATTGTAGGGGAGGCAAGAAACCCACCTCCATCATCTAAGCCTATCAGGGGCTTTGGCTGGGGTGGAGAAGATGAAGAAGGCGAGGGAGACATAGATGCCGAGGTGGAGGAGGAAGAGGATGAAGAAGACGAGTATGACAAGAGAGTTAAAGAAGTTCACGCAAGTGGGGAATTTCATATCAGTTAAGCAGTATGACCCTTATCTAATTATTGGATATTTAAACGTATTTGACGTTGTGACATTAGGATTTACCAATTTGTGTATAATATTTAATAATTGATGCTGCAATCTCAAAAACTCGTGGACTTGGAAAGACTGTTGGGACCTGTATGGTGCTTTCCCAGTAATCTACTGTTTGTAGTATGGACGTCAAGTATGTGACATAGACGGTTTTCTTGTGATGCGAACTTCCTTGTGTAATAATGTCCTTCTGTCCTCGGTTCTGACTGAAATGAACAATTCGCCTACAGATGGCAGTACTGATTTCATTAAAATCAGTAGAATTGCATAGGAAAATGAGGGCTGTGGCTTTTCTAAATTTGGGAAGCTGATTCTCTAAGGCCCTTCTTCCTTCTGAGGCTGACGTTGAATGTCGTTTTTAGTAACATCTCTCTGCCAGACGGCCCTTTCAAAGTCTTAGTCATTTGCAGATTTTGTGATGGGGGCACATTTATTTGAAGAAGATAAAAGGAAAAAGACTCCTCGTAGCACATTTATTTGGCATAATTCACATTTATCAAATTACTGTACACTTTCCATCTAGATAGAAATTGCAATATTATGCCAAAATCTTTGGTTCGTTCTTTATTCAATGCCAGCTATACTAAGAAGTGTCTGACAATTTAGTGGCATTTGGGGACTTTATTATATGGAAGGCAAGGTTCCAGCACCACCCCTCTCACTAAATCTCCTAAATTCCTCCACCCTCATTCCCGGTAAGCCCCAAGAAGCATAAATCCCTGCACCACTACTCAGTGAGAGTCTCTTTTGGGCAGAACTCGCATTTATGCTGTTATCATTGTGGAGCATATATAAATAATTCTAGGATCGACATGGTTATTGTTGTTCATTTGTAAGCTCAATTGTCATATCCTATTATTCCAATAACCAAAATTACTACTTTACAACAATTGCACTTATTTAATCAAATGAATGAATTACAGTGATCTGTATTCTTATTTTTCTACTTCTCGCTCTTTCGGAAACCTCCTGGAAAGCTCTACACCGATAGGATATTCCTTGCTGGAGGACTAATCCAACGTTATTGGTCCTGAATTTGAATGTTCAACCTTCTGAGCCAAATAGAGTGAAGAATCATGTGAAAAACGTCGAATCTCTTGGGAGATGCATTCACCAAAAAATGTCTTTGAACTTGTTTTACTCTCATGTAGAGCCTCAGGTACCGTCTTTGAGATATACCCATCAATATCGTCTTGATGTTTGGAACGTCCTTCACCTCTACTTGCACAGAAAATGACTTCCAGTTTAGAACATCGCTAAATGGCGGTACATAGCCAGAAGAAATCAACACCGGCACACACTCTGCGTAGATTGCCTCCACAACTCTTGGACTTGCTACTTCATACCCACTTGGGCATAAGCAGAACCTACTCTTCCTCAACATTGAGTAATAAGATACCCCAGGAGGAAGTTCTTCGTAAACCTGCACATCTTGGTCTTTGTTCTTCCATTGCTCCAGAAGAAGATACCTGATATGGCCATGTAAACGGCCTGCAAAGAAGGCAAGAACCGATCGGCGAGAAGGGGATGGACCACCAACAAGCCCCGTGATTTTTCCTGTCTGAAGATTAATTTCTGGCAGGGATGCATCCTTAGCAGGATTGAATCCTTCAGAAGTATTGGCATTGCACAGAACTCTTATGGACCGGTGGAATAAATGTGGAACATAGGAAGACGCCCTCGGGCCCTATTGATATTCCAGAAGACAGAAGCTGAGTGAATGAACTAAGATGGTATTTCTTTTGAAAAATAACTTTAAGGAAGTCTAATAGATGAAGTTATTCCAGATAAGGATATCAATTCAGCAAGCACTTTAGCAATTCTGAAAGCGCAAGTCATTCCAGCAGATAGGATATCTTTTTAAGAAGAACGTCAGAAATGCTTAGAGAGCAAGTCATTCCAAATGCTGGGGCAGCCCAAAAAGGAGGTAAGGCTCCAAAGACAATGAACATGCGACATTTTTCTTTTGGGGTACGAGTGGATTACCCAGTCATGGCAAGAGAGCATGAAATGGTCAGCACCAAGGCTTCGATTCCAGAAAGGATGTCTTCGGGCGACGACGTCAATATAATCGACCACAGCACGTTGCATGCCACCAATGTCACGTGAATCAGGCACGTAAAAGTGGTGAACCATGGAGACTACGCTGAATGGAAGGAAGTAGACAAAGGCCTTGTCCGGATTTCTAGTGCGATAACGTCCTGCCTTCTCCATTTCATTGATGAACCTTCCCTCTGTGGAGTATATGCTCTTGCAGGGACCATCATGAAACAATGGCGGTTCTCCTTCCTCGTATACATAAACCTTGAAGAGCCTTTCCATCTCTAGATAACTCCTGCAATGTTTTAAGTTAAAAGGACTTTTATTTCTTGTTTATGATAATATTTTTATCCTTATTTACCCCCCAAAAATTTGGGGTGATTCATACGTCGAAGTGGTGGACCACGCTCGTTTATTAGATCACCTTTGTCACACTTTTACTAAGGAAAACTTTTGTAACTCATCGAAGCTACACTCTCATAGTTGGATTGAAATTAAACTTACTACGGTAAGTTTTGTTCCCTTTAAATCAAAGGGACTCGTATTTGGAAAAAGGCTTGCAATGAGATCTTACAAAATCGACCATTTTACCCCAAAGATGTATTCCAAAGATGTTTGAAATTGAGTAAATTGCTTTAAGAATGAGTTGATCACATCAAATTGAAAAATTAAAAGATTTTTACAAAGAAAAGAAAAGATTTTTCAATGTATATATACTAGTCAATCACATGTTAATTCAATAGAAAGTTAGCATGCTTAAAATTTCTTAGTCTAAAGTTCAACACTTAATTTGAATTTAGATGCGTATATTAAAAGGAAAGCATGTAGACTAGAGCCATTTAACCATGCTGAAAGCCAGTTTGTTTTTAGTCTATTCCACATCCAATAATAAAAGACTCAATTGAGAGTTTTTTGCTCGAGACGGTACGCCACGGCAAGTACCTGCGGAGTTTTGAGATAACACTAGCAGCCCACAAAAGGACAAGCAAAATACTACCTGTGGAAGGCATTGGGATTCCGATATATTGGGCCCCAAGGAACATATTCCGGGTCTTGATTAGTTGATGTTAAATTCCGAACTCGAGCAGCTTCTCTTATACGAGACCGAGCCTTTGCCAAACTTGCTTCTACTTTCTCTAACTTGCTGTTTCTCTTAGAAGTCCTAAAACTTTGTAATCCTTCATGCTTGAATGCCTTCTCTTTCTTTTCTCCCTGTTTACTCAATACCACAAGAAACGAATTATCAGTGACATAATACTCGTGAAAAGTCTAAAGGAAATAGTTGAATAAAAGTATTATAGTAACATAATCTTTATTATTTAAGAATTTTAAACTCAATTTTCTCTTAGATGAATTGTAATATTGAAATATGTTCATAAATTTTTATATTATCTTATTTCTATATGATTTAACTGAGATATTCATTAAAAAAAAAATGATTTCTTACAACGGAGGGAGCTGATGTTTCTCCGGACTCAGTAGAACTAAATGGAGGAGGAGTTTCTGAGTAACTAAATGCAGATGTTGGAGCTTCCGACGCTTCATGGTGTTGTGAAGAAAGAAGTGGAGCTGACAGGGGAGCTGCGGCAGCCTCAAGCAATCCAGAAGAGCTTGGTTTGGAGAAAGGCGGAGAACAAAAATCCAGAAAACCAAAGAGGACGAGTAAAGGTATAATCCCGAGAAAGATAAGGAAAAATGAAATGGAAGAAGAGCAGGTAATAAGGGAAGAGCAAGCTGGCTTGATAGATTGTCTCATCGCCTCCTCATGCGACTATAGGAGAAGGAACCGCAAGGAATGAGAAAGAGAGAGAGTATATGGGGTGGGATTCGTTGCTTCATGGCTTCTTATTGCCCGCAGCGCGAGAGCCTTACTTTTGGTGGGAGGAGCATAGAGTGCATGGTTACCAAGTGTTTTTTTTTTTGGGTAGGGCTTAAGCAATTTGACATGTTTGCCATGTAACGCTTTCCCAGGAGTGCCCCCAATTTTCCCATTATTTACTCATTGATTCTCCTCTGACTTTCCAAAATCTCGCAGGGGAAGTTATCTTGTCTTCTCAAGAAAAGACAGGAATCAGAATAGCTGAACAGGTTTCGCAACCAACACTTTGGAATCACTTATAAAACAAGTTGCTCTATCCCTCTCTCCTTTCCGCCTTTTCCTATTTACCTTTTTCTTTTTGGAAAATTACCGTTATATTTCTTTCTTCTTTTTTTTAAACGTTAAGCTCTTTAAACAATTTAATATATAAAAAATCATCTTTTATTTAGAGAATAATTTAAGAACAATTATGAAATGAAAACAGGGCCAATTTAATTATTAAATTTTCTTTGTGCGGATGATAGGAACAATAAATAATTTCTTATTTTCTAACAACTTCTAGAGACTGAATATATTATTATGTAAGTGAACATTCTATCAACTCATAGTAGATAATATAATAATAGATGAAATAGCATTAATTGATTTAAAAAAAAAAGAAATTGTTGTCGTAGTTATTGATATCACAAGTTGATTAAATTATCAAACCTGCTTAGTAGATAATTAACTAAGTTTCTTGAAATTAATGTTAATCAGTTTCATTCTTGAAAAAAATTTCATTTGTAAATAATTTTAGAATCAAGTTTTATACTGCGTTTCTTTTTTCTTTTTTAAGAATAGGAATGGTACCTATACATGTTTTATTAACAAACAAACACAAAAAAATGCAAGATTGGAAAATCAAGAGATGATAATTATTTATCATAAATAAAAAACTATAAATGGAAGATAATCACTTCATCTCAAGTAAAGATGACAAAAACCTTAGAAAAGTAGCTCTCACAATTTATTTACGAGGGACAATATCGAGTTAGCAAGATGACTATGGCTCAAAACATAATAGAAATGATCATCCCTCATAAAAAATGTTTGAGACTCTCATAGACCAAAAATAGCCACATCTCATTTTCTAATGTAAGAGTAAAGCTACACTCAAGTCTAAGGAGTGTTGGTTTCCAACCTATGAAAACCACCACTTTTTGTTTTTGTTTTTGTTTTTGTTTTTCATTTTTTCAATTTTATATGATTTTCACATGCATTACAATACTATTGGAACTTTTTAAATTGACTTGAAAATGCTTTATGTTGACATGCCAATAGAGTTAGTGACTCGTCAATTATGTAATGCAATATGCAATAAAAAAAAGCTTATTTGAAGGTCTTTTGCAACCAAAAGGACTCGTTTGGCTCAAGTATATCCAAGAAATGAAATAAATAATCTTCCCTTCTAACAATACTATAGAACACTAGGGAGCATTGAAGTAACCTATACGTAATTAAAATTAAGTATCTAATATAAATAAACTTATGAAGATTGATATTTTAAAAATAGGCTAACAACGTTAAGTTCTTGCTACTAACTCATCAGTTAGAGCATTATTGTGGTACTTTTCTTTTCTTTTCTTTTCTTTTCTTTCTTTCTTTCTTTCTTTCTTTCTTTCTTTCTTTCTTTCTTCTTCTTCTTCTTCCTCTTTTAACCCCTTTGGTTGCTAGCTGTCTTGCCCAAGCCTCACGTTTTCTTAGCAACCTTGATGAGGCTCGTAGTGTGCTTCGAAAGCCGGTGAAGTGCCTGTAAAGCAGTACAGATAGGAGACTCCTTTGTCGTAAATGGATTAACTAAGGGTCAATTCGCACTCGTTCACCGACATAGAAATCCACGAGGATTAGCTTAACTTTTTTCGTTCTTTTTTTTTCCTAAATAGGTAATGGGTCGAGAAAATTCGAATAAAAGAACTCACAATTAAAAACTAATAACCCTACCACTTAATTATTGGCCCAATTCAAGGACAGGCTTTTGAACTAAAATAGTCCTTTATTGAAATCTTCCACATTCTTAAATTCTTAGTTGATGGGCCTAGTAGCTTAGTGAACTAACAAAGAACTCAAACCACAAGATCTGAAATTTCGCCCCCTACATGCATGAGCTTGGGTACATGAGTTTTAATTAAAAAAAAAAAAAAAAACCCCAATTTTTAGACTATAGTAAACTACATAAAGTGTTGCTACGGAAATGAGCTTCCGTAAATTTTCCAAATGGCGTAAGCCAACAAACATGAACGCTAATACAAAGCAAAACATTTTACGAGTATACAAATTAAAAACACTATAGACATTTTTAAAAATCTTCACCCGTCATTGTCGTCAGTATACTCTTTAACCAAATTTGATCGTTTGAAAGGTGTAATACCGCTGCACGTCCCAGTGCCATGCAAGTACGAAAGACGCCAACAGTGAGCATGAACAAGATTTACATATGGCTCCACTAGTTTCTCCACAGACTGGGGGTGGGCGTGGGGGAGGGGGGGAGAGAGAGAGAGAGAGAGAGAAACCGTGCGATATCATCGAATTTTTAAGGGCAAAATGCCCCACTGGTGTAGGAAACCCTCCCCAGTGGTGACTTCTAGGACCAGCAGAACAACCACTGCAAGCATAGCTGCTCTCCCGTTCCAAGTTTCGGCACTTTTGGTCCAACCCCATTCCCAAACTGTAACAGGTGGAGGTAGCTCCCGCCGCTGCGAATCATATGCTGCCAATAATTCTTCTACACTGCCAAGGGGAACCAAAGACTGCAAAATAGCCCCAACCTCTGATCAGACTACAAAAACTGACACAAGGCAAGCATTATAAAAGCACATTTGTCCCAGGATGGCCTGTCGATATAACTAGGCAAGATAGAAAATTACTACAAGAACTAAGCTTTTCTACGTGGCATAGAAGAAAAATCCAAAATGTAATGGGAAATTAGTAGTCAAAATATTAGTTCTCACAAACACAAAATACGACGAAAGGTCTTACACACCAAAGGGAAAAAAATGGAGGAAAAAAAAAAAAGGGTGGAGATTTAAGAAGCGATGATGAAAACAGCGCTAAATGTGATGGTAGGGTCCATCACCGGTGGAAAAAAAAAGTGAAGAAGGACGGCACCACCAAGGTTGGAATGAGCAAGCTCATACTATGGCATATGTGGCATATACCACACCACTGCACCACAAGGAGCTAACGAAGAGGAAACCCTACAAACCTAGCCTTACAAATCCTTCAACAGAGAGATATTTCTGCAAATTTTCCAGCAACAGTGGCATTAGGGCTCGGTTTTGAGCTTCCTTCTGGGTTATTCCTGAAGTTTATCTTGTTATGGCATCATCCCTATCTACTTCATCTTCCACCTCTACTTCATCTGGACCTTTCATCTCTAACTCTCAACCTCTGCTACCATTTCCAATGGAAACAATTCTCAATTTTGGTGTATTAAAATGCATATTTCAAATGCTAGGGAGTTTGGGACATTATTGACAAAGGGATTCTAAGAGAAAACAAGGGCGAGCTTACTCATGCTGGAAGGGAGCAATACAAAAAGAACCTAGAGAGGGAGCTAACACTTCTGGCCCTTCAGCTAGCAGTAGTAGGATCAGCTTTCTCCAGTACTGTACATGCCACAACAGCACATTAAACTATGGGTCCTCTAGAAGAACAAATTCCTCAGAATTCCAAAGGAATAACATGTTGGAGTTCGGGCACTCAGAAGAGGTTCAAAAATTATTAAAACAGAAGAAAAGGAGTCGGTAGTGAGGGTGAATCACATTGTGAGTCAAATTAAAGATTTAGGTGAAAAGCTATCAGACAAAAGGGTAGCGTAACAAAAAATTTGATTCTACCATGACTACACTTCAGGAAACCTAGGACTTTACAAATATGTTTGTTATTGAATTAATGGGTTCCCTAGAAGCTTTTGAGAAAAGAATTAGGAAAAAGGATAGGGTCAATATCAAGACAGCATTTAAACCAAAGCTTTCCTTAGAACCACCCCTTGGTGAAAATGGTTTGAAGGTTGAGGAAAGTTAAGAGTGAGGGAAAGGCTAAATATCCCCTTTGTAAGATTTTGCAAGAAGACTAATTACCTAGAAAATTTTTATTTGCAGAAAGGTAAGCCCCAATGCAAACGTTGCTCTAAATTTGGTCACCTTGAAAAAACTATCTATTGGAAGAGCATTACCAAGCCAATTTTTGCAATGAAAAAGAGTTTGAATTCTCCATGTCTTATGTGTTCTGTTCCACTACTTGTACTGATTTAGAAATATGATATATTGATAGTGGATGTAGTAATCAAATGGTTTATGATGAAAGGATTTTCTACATGTTGGATAAGTCTATAAAATCTCAAGTGAGACTGGGTAATGATGACTTGATGGAAGTTGAAGGGAAAAGTGATGCTGTCAAAACCAGGGTAGGGGAAAAAATCATGGAAGGAGTGTTGTCTGTACCTGGAGTAAACCTTAATCTTTTGAATGTAGGACAGCTGACTCAAAATCTAGTCTTTAAGAAAGATTTTTGCTTCGTATATGATGATGGTGATCCAAGCAAAGATGATTTTTCATCGTTTATGATGGGTTAGGTGGTTTTTGTTAAGGAAAAATCAAAAGTGCTGAATGTTTTTAAGAGGTTTAAGGTAGTAGTTAAGAAAGTGAGTGGCCATTCATCAGGTTTTAAGGAGTGATAGATGTGGAAAGTATAAATCCAGTGACTTTGATGTGCTTTGTGCTGAGGGGGGCATAGAAAGATAGTTCTCAGCTAGGCATACTCCTGAACAAAACAACACTACTAAGAAGAAAAACAGAACAATAATGGAGATGGCAAGAAGCATGTTTAAGGAGAAGAAGGTGCCCAAAAGCTTCAGGGCTGAAGCTGTTCATACAGCCATATATATTCTCAACAGAAGTCCCAATGCAGCTGTTCAAGGAAAAACTCCTTTTGAAGTTTGGAAAGGGGTCACTTCGGAATTTTTGGCTCAATCTGTTACTTGAATGTGCCCGGACAATTAAGGTGTAAACTTGAGAAGAAAGCCGAGAAAGGATTGGTGTTGGGGTACAGCTTAAAAACAAAGAGCTACTGCATATTCAACCTGAAGCAGAAGAAACTGGTAGTGTCTGGCGATGTTGTATTCAATGAGCATGGAGTGTGGAACAGGGAGGAGAATAAGGACTCTATAAAGATGTTTCTGTGCCTCATGTATGCACAAGCAACTCTGGGGAGAAGATCTCGAACCTGGAAGCCAAGCAGGAAATAAAGGACCAGCAACTCCCACAAATGGAACCAGTACTGCACCTCAGAATCATCCTTTAGCACTTACTCCTGTTGACAAAGCCATTGAAGAAGCTAGAACTTCCAATTCTCACCTGTCAGAATGAGATCTTTGGAGGAGATTTATGAAGGTTGCAACTTTGTGACTATGAAGCCAGTTGCACTTGAAGAGGCTGACACTAAGGAAGAGTGGAAAGCTACCATGAAGGAAGGAATTGAAACTATTGTGAAGTGGGTCTCCAAGACTAAACGAGAAACCAGCTGGGTACTTACTGGATTACCTCCAAACAACAAACCAATTGGAGCAAAGTGGATCTACAAGACTAAACGGAATGCTGATAGAATGACAAAACTTTAAAGCAAGATTGGTAGTGAAGTAGCCTCAAGTAGGTGGAGTGAGTTACATGAAAACATTTGCTCCAGTAGACTCAGGATAATAAGACTGATCATGGCTGTTGCAGCTCAACATAAATGGAGGATTTTTCAGTTGAATGTGAAAGCTGCCTTCTTGAATGGACATTAAAGAAGAAATCTACATCAACTAGCCAGAAACGGTAATTATATTTTACATGGAGGTCTTTTGAAGAGACATAGTTTCAACTCACAATAAATTATATCTTTGGAAACACACATAAAAGCAAAATCTTAAAGGAGATCCATTTTGTGAAATTTTATAGCATTAGAGCCCTTCTCAAACAGTAATGATTAATTGACCATAAGAAAAAGGTACCTGTCGAGCTTCGAGATTTGAGACTGCCATAGCTCCAACATATGGGAGACTCTCAATCACAGCATCTGCCAAATCTGAAATGAAGGTCGGTTCACATCCTAGGGCAGGAACACGCCCCCATCTTTCTATACCAGATTTTAAAGCTAATTCTTTGTACTCAACATCGATTTCTTCTAGAGTTTCAATATGCTCACTGACAAAGCTGTGAATCAAGTTTCATAACTTTAACAGCACAAACAACTTTAATAGTGTAATATGTCTGAACATGTATGCTGTGTCCAAGCATATGTGTCTGAGAGTAAGAGAGAAATTAAATGACAAAGGAATGGTGAAGAGACACATCACCTAATAGGCACAGCTAATAAACTTTTCACTCCCTTTTGCCCAAGCTCAATTATTGTCTCATCCGTATAGGGTTTTAACCATTCTACAGGTCCAACTCTGCTCTGCAAAAACATTCACTGTCTACTGAGTAGGTGTCATTGTAATATGCAATAAGACATGAAATAAAATTATCTATATTGCTCGTAGGGCATCAAAAAGGCTGTTAACTACTCTTAGCCATCTGAAATGAAAATTTCCTTTATTAGGAAGATAAGCTTACAGAAACAACAAAGAAAGAAAGCTCTGATTTGTAATAATCTTCAAAGCCTTGCGGTAGAAAAGAATATATTCAGATGAATAGTAAATGTAACAAGAAGATAAAACACAAGCCTATTAAACCAGTTTATTTGACTATATGGGCCAATGTAGCTAACTTTCAATTGCCTCTTAAAAGAAACACCTCGATAAAGGCTCACAACATTATCTACCTACAACAGCCCAAGCTGTGACACTTGTTATCTTCACCTCTAACTTTGAGCCAGAATAACTTCCTCCCTGTTCCAGGTACTTTCCCTTTGTTTCCTTCCCTAGATTTTTGCACTGTATCTGCTTTGTTCAATATATGAGTTTTTAGGGATCTTTATTCTCCATATCAATGTAAGCATCTTCTTATATACATTACACACTCAATAAGCATCACTGATACATGCATGTTCCTAGAGAGCTCGAGAATTCTGCCTATTGTCATACTTCGGAGTCTAGAATCTTGTGACCAAATATGTCATGTTTTTCCTTTTCTTGTTCAACCCACCAAAGCTCCTGTGCTTACCAAAACTTAATACTACAAGCTTAACTTTTGCAGATAACATTTCTCGCCTTACAAATCGCTGGATCTTATCATTGGGTCTCAGAAATTCAAAAAAGTATATGTATTACCTGCTTTCAACTCTTCCTGACCTCACTTGAAATTAATTAAGCGCAGTCACCTTTCAAGCACTATATTCATCTTCATTGTCAAATGAAAAGTGACTCCAGAAGTTTAAATTCATCAAAATTTGATGAGTTTCTCATCTGATTGATATTCACAATCCTGAACAAATGTTCCAAAGCCCCCCATGTTAAAAAGACAGTTATGTTTCTTGCAAGATTGTTTCATCAATTGTCAAAGGCGTTATTTTCTGTCTTTTAAAATTTTTGGACAGTTTGATAGAGGTCCTTACCACCTGATTCCAGGCCAAAGTTTGGTCGTTAATTGGACATGCTATTGGCTTTAGCTTATAACGGCGAAAAGGATCCACTCTCTATTATTTTGCTGCATAATGCTGCCAACCAAGTTTATAACAGAAAGTTCACCTATGATCCGTTCACATTATCAAATTCCAGTCCTGGAGATTGCTAAAACAAAAATCCACTCACCGTTGGATAGGAACTAAAAACCATCCAAAAGGGGCTGCAACAATACTCTCACTGTATTCACGATGCTTCAGGATGTTATTTTTGGCGCAGGGAGAGGATGGGTTGTAACTGTTAATCATGCTAAAGTATTTTCAATGATTGCGGTAATGTTGCAGCTTTGTTTGAGTAATAAGTACCTTTTAAGAGTTCCTAATGCTCTCATTTGTGCTTATTCTACCAGAAATAAAAATGAAAGATGTGTTCCTAGGTGCATGACCAACCCTAAATTTCTTATTTCTTCTCATAACACTTATATTTCTTTTGGTTTATATCAGTTACATTATTGAATGAACCTCAGATGTGGTGGAATTTCATTAAAATATAACATTTATTGGCTTTATTGCATCAGATTTTGGCATCAAATCCTGTTTTCAGTCTATTTCCACAGCTGGTAAGGCAGAGGAAGAAATGGAGGAAGTATGCAGCAAGTCCAAACTGTAGAGATGACATAGATGATGGCTAAGTTTGATTCGTTTCCACCAAATGCTCAAGCTCTCAGCAAAGAGAACATGCAGCAGCCCAGGAGGTATTACATGAAGAAAACCATGACCCATAGGCATAGTGGAAGGGGGTTCAAGGAGGAGCCCAATCTGGAAGGAGACATCAATCCACTACATAGGCAAGCATTTTGAGAAAAACCAGCATGCTGTCCAGGATGGGATGAGAGATAAGTAAGAGCTCCAGATTAAGTATTGCTGATGTGAAGGAAAAGTCATTGAATTTGATGCTGAAGATTATTTGGAATTGGAAGCCAACATTGAATACTAATTTGAGTGGAAACAAATGTAACACAAAATGCACGTACTTTTGGTTTTATCTAAAATAGTTGCTTATTATGCTACATATATGCGGCCTTTTATTATTATTTATCAAATGCAAGTGTGCAGACTCAGATTTATGCGTCTATTGCAAGTGGATCAATATGTAAATGTAATGCATACTAAGAAGATATCTCAATCTCAATAAGCAGACCACATAACAATCAAACGAAGTGAAGCCATTGTTCAAGAAATAATATAGACTTGGTAATCTCTGAAACAATGAAACTGTTTCGTTGCTCTCAGTAAAATATTTAAATCTACATGTGGAATGGGATGTGCTATTGAAATGTAAAATCCAGTATCTAAATATATCTAATCGTTTAAGGAAATTGAAAGAACTAATTTTGTGGAAATGAAGGATTTGCAAGGAATTTTGGTGAATGAAATTAGTGTATGGGAATTCTAGGTTAGCAAAGTGTTAGCAAGCCTCCTTCAATGAAAATTTGACTGTAAGTTGTGTCCTAAATCGTTTAATAAAATCTCACCATTAAGACAAGCTTGAGTCCATTTAACAGAATCAGCAAACACTTAACAACTTAAATCTAGTTAGGGCCATTTCCAACCTACAATTCCCAAGTAAATGGGCCATAGAAATCAGTATATAGTCAGCCTAATTAACCAGTACCCAAGCTCATCCTTACTTCCTCCACATGCCTGCCATGATTTTCCACAAGTTTCCATAATCCACCACTCGACAACCACACACATGAATGGCCACCAGATCTTCTGTGTTTTTTCTTGCAACATGCATTCCCAGATGTTCACGCTCTTTATTTACTTTGGACATGGATCTTTCTTTTCCTCAAACATCCACGGGTCTTCTTCCTTTCACAGAAACCAGCCTTACCAGCCTTTTCTTCCACCCCAACTTCTCTCTTTCCCACACAACATCTTGCATTACTAGACACTAGCCCTTTCCCTTTCAATCACCTAATCTCCTCACGCTGTGTTTCTACCCTCCTCAATCTTCTTATTCACTTCTTCAGATTATTAGACACCCGGCATTTTTATGTTCTTTTTAAGGATCTCCATGTCTTCTTTTATCTCCTCAATCTCTTCTTTTTAAGGATTTCCAGGTTCTTGATAAATGGCCTATGGTTTGGCAAAGGAATGGGAACCTGCCAAAATAACTGGACCAGAATGACTAATTTTTGTGTGACGCTTCCCCATCCTATTTAATTTCACGTTCAAAACTTCACAAAGGTTTCTTGCTAGATGGGCTCTGAATCCACTTTATTCCATTAGCCAATGATGGGCCCTCTTAGGCTTCTTCTCTTATATTAAAGAAACAAAAAAACATGATTTTATGGTTCTTGAACAAATATTAGAAACAAAGTACCTGATATGCAAGTGTGTAGGCATTAGTTATCCTCCTTTTCTCTAATTCTTCCATTATCAAATCCACACATTCTTCCATCTCTGCTTTGTATGGATCACCAGCCTCTTCCACATATGCAAGTGGCACACCATGCGCGCTGAAAAATATCATAACCTGCAATACATATTTGCAAACAGAATGACTGACATTTAAAGCTTGTAGCATTGACATAATTAAGAGAGAAGATCAAAAAGCAGAAAAAAGAAAATTGCATAAATTCGATTTGATACACCTATTTTTCAGTATGTACATAAGAGCTGCTAACCCCAGGAAAGTATATAGAAAATCTAACAAAAAAGTGAAAGCAAAAGGAACACTAAAAGACCCAAAAATGGGGAAGAAACAAAACTCGCTGGGGAACCGTACAATTAAAAAGTAATTCTAGAAAATTGATATCAGTTCCACATAAGTATAAAGGTACTTCATTCCACATGCAAATATTTTGATTTCTTTTGGAGCTGCCCACCAAAATGCAAAAATCTAGGTGTATCACAAGCAACCTAAGAAAAGATGGTTACCAAAGGCCCTGGCCAGTAGCACAATGCAAAGGGATACATCAAGTATATATGAAAGGCCCATTAAAATTTACACACTAAGATCTTATAACTCAAGAAAAGACAACATGTAACTGCCAAAAAAGTCGATTATCATGAATCTTCAAGATTCTAATTGCAAGATGATTATAAACATAAAAAGATATGCTATATAGTTTAAGCATGTCCATTAGCATAAATATTTTTTCATGAACTTCAAGGGAAGGGAATAAGGGAAAATGGATTGGGGGAAAGTCCTCCAGCTAAATGGATTGCTGCATAGTTGATGAATAACATCCATTAGGAGTTACGAGAATAAAGGAGTAACTTATTTTACTTTCTCAGAAATATAGATAAAGATCAGTTGCGTACCTGAAAAAGTATTAACAATGGTTGAAATTGTTTAACTTATGGCATCTTTCCAAAAATTTCAACACTTAAGCATGTCATAGATTTCCCAATAACAGAAAATTCCTACAAGCATACATGCCAATATGCAGGTGGTAGTACAGCGCAAAGCAACATCAACTACGTATACAGACTCAAGCATAAGGTCAGAAGGCTAAAAGGAGAGAACTCATCCTTCAAATGGGCTCTCCTGTGAGCTGCTTCAGATTTTAGTTTTCTTACTCTTTTTGACTGATTATATGGTTCTCCAATTTCAATGGGGAAAAAAACTGACGGTTATATTAAACTTGTAATCTATAAAGATGATTCATGGTTCGTGGGATCACAAACTCCACCTGTAACCTTAAGAAATATGTGGAGAAAAAGTAGCTCACGACCAATAGATGGACTACGAGAAAAATTACTCAAACAAACAGAATATGCGGAAGATGATTCATTGAATGGACATACATGGCCTGGATTTCTCAACAGCAGGACCAAGTTAGTCTTGATTGATGGTAGAAGCAAGAAAGTATGGTCATGATAAAAATGGGATGATGCGGTAAGTATAAATTCATCACACCATGTCTTTTGATTTATTTGCTTCCAGCTTTAGAATCCATAATCTATCAACTTTATCATCTTCCCTGTATTATCATATATCTAGTTAAGTTACATACCTTGTGTTTGGTATTTCTTAGACAGAAATGAAGGAATTAATGGCATTAAATCTTTCCCTTTTTCCATTGTTTGTCTGTAAATGAAATGAAATGGAAGAAAATAATCAAAATTTCCCTCTCAGACCCACTATAATTTTCTATCTAAAATAGGTATGTTTCGGACAGAAACTAGGTAGCAAGAACCAAAACTAGCAAAGCATTCTTTTCCACTTTATTTTTCCTCTACCTCTACATAATTTAGCAGCAGAAATTCATACAGCTTTTCATTATTTTCCCTTGTCATTTCTTTAGGAGAAGGTAAGCAATACGGCTGTTTTTCTCATATATTCCTATTTTGTTTTCCATGATCAGCTTATAAGGGAAGTCTGTAGCTCTTGAAAACAGAAGCATTGCTCACCTACTGAGTTTTTTGAAATCATTCTCAATTTTTCATCAGTAGCCTTAATCCTAAATATATAAACTACGTATATGTACAACTTTGAACAAATATAACAAAAAGATGTTATTTATATTTCTTTGGCATTCACAAATCCACTATCATACTTATTTGTACCATACAGTCCCTTCAATTTCTATTTAAGTCTCAGTCACTCCAAAAAAACAAAGTAGCTCATACTCTCAACCTCAATTTGATGGCCTTATGGGAGGTCAGCACCGTCACTTGACTTGTTGGTTGTAGACAAACCACCTGACTCGCAACACCATAGACTAACTAGGACTAGATGCCTAAACTATCCTCCTATGCAGCCCTTCATACACCTCTTAGTATAGGGCTTAGCGCTGCCAAATCAGTGCATGTTGCAAGGGGATGCACCCAAGTGACATAGCAAAGTTAAGGGAATAAAGTTTCATAGCTGCCAATAGTTATAACTTTTGGTGTAGTGATAGTATTTGATTCTCTTAATTGATATTAGAGTGAGGTCGTGTGTTCAAGTCTCCCAAGCTGGTGTTTGGGGCGTTACCACCATCAATTGATTTGGCTGGTTGTGGACTAACCACCAACTCATGGCACCATACATTAATTGGGACTAAATCCCTGACCCCTCCTTTGCTGCCAAGTTGGTGCATGTTGCGAAGGGGTGTGCCTAAGTGACATGAACAAGTTAAGGAAATAAAGTTGTGCCTCTACTAACAGTTATAAATTTTAGCTTAGTGGTAACACTAGATCCTAAAAGTCTTGAGGTTTAATCTCCATTAATTAAACACTAAAATAGTAATAACAAAAAACTTAAGCAGGTACAGAGGATGCAATGAGAAAAGATTAAGTCTCTGTCAACCTGCAGAAGAAATTCTATGCTGTTTGATTTCATGTACTTTAGATAGGAATTCTGCTTATTCTTCCATCTTTTGTCCTGCTTGCACATGCCCAGTCATAATGCATGACATTCAAGCCTCACTGGGCTGGTGATAAGGATCAGAAGCAGGCTGTTGATGGGCAGAATCTTGTCTTGTTCAGTAGGCCTGTATACCTTGCAGTTGCCCTCTCACTATACTGTCATGAGAGGCAGTAGACTAAAGATGGGATATCCGCAATAGTATTATTCTTAATGCTACCTCTGCAGGAACCATCCATTCTTTGATTTTTCTTTCGATGAATGATCTGGCAGTATCCATCTGGAAAATATTCTCCTCTTCAGACTACAAAAGTATCACAGGATAACATTCAATGGACAACTCAATGTGGAAAGGTGAAATTTCTTCCCCATAATGATCTGAAGAATAGGGATTTTCTCCCTGCAAATTTTGTGATCTGGAGGGAGAAAAATACAAGTTCAGGGGTATTGATTCGATGAAAGACAAGAATAGCTGTTTTTGGGAAAGGCTCCTGAAAAGTCAGAGAAAGCATTGGTTCCCAAGCTCTTGGCTTCTTCCATAGTCCAAGTCAACCCTAGTTATCCAGCACATTGGAGTTACTTAGATGTTTTTTATTTTATTTTATACAGCCCAGGGCCTTTGGCTGTATAAGGTGTGTATGACCATTGCTCAATTTCATACCCCATTGACTTGTCTGTATGGTTTGGGCTACAACCATTCTTCTATCTATTTTCTGTCGTAGACAAGAAGCACCAGCTTCTTCTAGATTCTAATAAAGAGAAAACTGTTTATTCTGTGTCATCGACAAAGAGCAACCAGATCATCATCCTCAATAAACCAGCAGTCAACCACAAACCACCCTTTCTTGTCTCACTCAAAATCCAAGTAAATTAGAACATGTAATTACCCGATCACATGCCTTGTCACACTATTAATGAAAACAGTGAAGCGACAACTCTCAAACAAGACATCAAATTCTGAAATGACAACTTTATTGTCTATACATAAACAATAATAAAGTACAATAAGAAAATAATTTGAGCTTTTCATTCACCAGCCTTGGGAGAAGACAAGATATTCAACTTTCAAACAGACCCAATAATGGAAGGTCATCTCAACTAGAGTCATACCAGTTTAACGAAACTATACACTTTATGGTATCAAAAGTTTCAAGGGGAAAAAGAAAAAAGAAAGAAAGAAAGAAAGAATTGGAATACAAAACCACAAATGAAAAAATCTCATATGTTTGGAAGCACAGGTTAAAATGATAAATAAACAAAGAAACTATACAAAAATTCAATGAAAGAAGAACATATTAAAGACATTTAAAGATGCAGCACCTGTTCAGGGCATTCAAAATTTCTTAATTCCTTTTCAATCAAATCTGCCATGGCCTTTATGTACCCATCCCTCTGGTACCAAGAAGGTATTACTGTGTGCTGCATGTTGACTAAATACTCATCCTCCCTGATGAACCAATTTATTTTTCACATCAATTTTATTATAAATTATTGTCTTGGCTTATCACCAAAAATAGCAGCATTGGTCTAGAAATCACCGAAATATACTCTCCAAGAGTCGAAGGCTTGAACCACTTGTGGATATTGAAAATTGTGGATAAAGTGGAAGGACAACAAGCTTTGAGATTCCATCCCTTTTTATCTGCAAGATTATTAAGAACTGTAAAAAGACAGACCCATATTTCTATTCCTGCATCCAGTTTAGGAGTAGACAGAGTGACAAACCAAAACCATGTTAATGAGAAATAGTAGGCTAACTAAATATTAACTCTTCACTAAAATATCAAAGACAGAGCAGAACAATAAACAAAATGCAGTTATTATTGCATTAAAAAATATGAGATCTATCTACTAATTTGCTTGGCCAACTTGATTTAAAACATAAACGCTGACGTAGAGAACACCTTTGAACAACAGAGTAGCCAACAAAAGGGTAAAGCAAGGAGGGGAAAGGGGCGACAAACTGATGACAAACACTCACCAGAATAACTCAATGGAAAATGGGACCTGTGTAATTCTCATCAATTCATGTTTGGCTTGCATCCCCATCTTGAAAACCTCTCTTTATAGCTAACCAACATCTTCTTTTGTATCAATTAGTTCTCTGTCACCCATTACTCATTTAATGCTTTAGGCATTACCCAAGAAATCCCAAATAGTTAGAAAAGTAAAGACCACAAGCCCCTACCAAAATCACATCCAGCAATAGAACGACTGACAGACTCATGAATATCTTGTCCATACGACACCAATCAACATTAAAAGTTCTCTTCATCCAGTACTTGATTTGAAGAGGCTTTCATGAAGGAGTTGCTCAGGGAAGAAAAAACCACCTTTTCAGGAACACCAGCAAACATGATGCTTTTACACATTCACTGACACTGAATTCCTACTCAGTAAGTTTTAAAATGATTTAGCATCAAGCATCTCACTATTTTAAACCTTCCTTGCACTTTCAAATCCCAAACTCGCACTAGTATCGTATATGTGAAGCACCTTGTCCTAATTAAGAGTTGCATTTTGGACAATAATCATTCAAGTACTTAGAAACTGTAAAAGAGGGAAAGGAGCATCAGAAAAATGAGCAGAGGCAGAAGTCCATGATTCCAGAAAATTTTCATACACACTCATTTGTTTACCATAGTGCTTCTTAACTGGGTCGTTCATGTTATTATTGGATGAACATCACTTATTCTAAAAGTTTTAGTTAATGGAAAATGATAAAATTTAATCATGAAATCATTGTTCTATTACTGCCCTCTGCATACAAGTAATTCCCCCCTTGATTGAATGTGAATCTTTCAACTAAATAAAGGTAGAGTGCAGTCTATGTTTTATTAGATCATGAAGCTTCATTGTTATCTAATATAAATACTACCTTAAGATTTACACTTGTGCTTGTACTATCAGCGTAAGTTTTGTTGTATGCTTGTCAAAATAGTCAAAGCCAAAAGACATTGCTTATATTTAATCCAGGATAGTCTATCTTCCCTTTTCATTATAAAGAAACTTGTCTTCCAATTTATTTCTGAGGCCCTCTAGATACTGCATGGGAACCCATTATACCTTCCAAAGCACATAAGGGCATGTAACCAATTTTCGTTCAGGCATTTCTGAAGGGCACAGTTTGATCAAAAGACAGACAATGTAGTCAAAATCTTACCCATCGACAAAACAGATGCAGCCAGCTTCTTTTCTTTGGCAGGTAGACCAATGCCCAAACTCACACCTGTCACCACCACCATAACACTGGATGTTTTCTTACTTTCTCATTTTTCTTTTCTTGCTGGTGAGGGCTTTCTATTTCATCTTTCAGTAACTTGAAGACAAAAAGGGCCTACTTTTGTAAATTCAGTCACAACAGAGTTTTATTTTCTGATTGGGTAATACCAGTAAGTATAACTAAATGTTTTCAGCTTAAATTTAATGTCTCTGAACTTACTTATAGCGTCTCATGGACTGGTAATAGCAGGACCTAGAGGGACCATGAAGTTGCCAAAAGCCTATGTCTAGCTCCTTGATTGTAATCTTGGAGTTGCATATAGCTTTACTTTTCCAATGGAACCGAGCTAGTTCCAAGTACTTCTCTTTTAAGCATATCCGCATGATACAAAATATTTGTTTTGGAGGAATTCTTGGCAAATTCTCATGTTACATTCCCTTCCTTGGCTTATTATGAAGATGTTCTTTTTCAAGCAACAAGAATCTTAGATATTGGCATAAGGAGCTATTTTTTCTTCCGTCTAGGCTTTAGATTTTTTTCTGCTAATGATCAGGATGCACTCAACTTCTGTTTGATTTTTATGAATTTTAAGCCTTCAATTGACAAACCAAATATATTTTATGTATGTGAATATGGGGGTACTGTTGATATGTTCAGTCTTCCAATTTTTAGGTTCTTTGAGAGTTGAATATGATTTAGAGTGACATTTACAGGCTGTTTTCCAGCTTATACTAATATTTGACTAGCTGAACATGAACATGCTACTGACATTAACTCATCCAGCCTATAGATGAAACATAAACTGTTTCCACCAGTGAAGCAAAAACATTTCCAAGAAAGCTGCCTTGACATAATGAAGTAGTTGTCCACTCAATTTGAAGGTAAGCTAGCCTCTTGTTTTCCTAACAAATACTCCACATTAGACAAATAGGCACAGTAGTCCAAGCTAAGATTCTTTCATACTTCCTAACGTTACATCAAAACTCTTCCAAATCCAAGGACACACTATAGGAACAACCAAAGCTCCAAGTAAGCTAAAAGCTGGAAACCAAAGCTTCCTTGCAGTCAAAATAAAGACCAAGGACAAACTAATAGTTCCCTCACTCTTAGACTAATACCATCATATTCCAAGGATCATCATATTCCACTTAATCAAGTATCCCTCGCTTTAGACTAGTAACACCAAATTCCAAGGATCATCTTGAACTTAATCAAGTAACCTCCACGTCTACTCATTGGTGGCTACCGTCAAGGCAAAGTCCCATACTGTTAGGGGAAGAGCAACCAAACTTTACTTCATAAGGTCAACCAAGTTAGTAGTGTTTACCTAAAAGAAAACCCAACTAGACCACCATCCTCATCATCCCCAACTCCAGGCCAACGTAATTTTATCCTGGTATAGATTAAGAAGGGTTTGTTAATTTGGTAGACCTAATAATTCGTTGATCAGAATCTCTTCCTAAGAAAAGAAAAATACTATATCCACATAAAAATTTGATCACATTCTGCTGGTTGTCCTGGTCTTCTGTTTCTGAACAGTCCTAGTTCCCTCCTCCACACCTATTGAAAGCTGAGAGAAAGGTGAGAAGGGAGAGAAGGGACTTCAATGCAAAAGAGGGGGTTCAAGTTTCTCTTTTAATCTAATGTAAATCTCTAATCTAGTTGTGATATAAAAATTTGATGTCAAGTAAAAAGAAACTAATGTTTTACTTGTTGATGGACTGGCTAAATTTGATGGCAATAGGAGCTGACAAGTTGGCCAAACGAATATAAGTCAGACTTCTAAGTTCTAAAATGGTAGTACGACTCGATGGACTGGCTACATGAGTATAAGTCTAGCATGCCTAGTTTCCTTCGTTGTTGGTTCATCCACTCGAAATGGTGCCCATTTGTTTCCTTAAGTGTTCTTTTGTAATGTACTTTACTTCTCGGATATAACTGCCTCCTTTATTGGGAGAACATTACAATCACAATGGTTTCGATTGCATTGATGCATTATTCAATAAGACTACTATTACAATTCAAACTTTATCATTATAATGTTTGTCTTAATTCAAATATCTTTGTCTTAAGTGTCCCAATTTGACGTACCTTAGTTCAAATCTTGGTAATGGCCACACATTTATAGCTATGCTGTAAATGTATAACTGATACCATATTGATTATTTGAAAGAAGGTAGACCCTATATAAAGTGATCCTCTTGGATCAATTTATTCACACACTCTCTACACTTTCTTCCTATACTCTCTACTCACATACTCTTTTGTCCTCTTCCTCTAATCTCCCCTCATGGTAATCTTGGTTAAAGGCTAACTCAATTCCGAGCCAAGAGTTGAGCACCAAATGTATTTACTCTAAGTGCGTTACACTAAGGTTAGCAAAAAGGAGATGAATAATAACAAACATATATTAAGGTAGGACTGTAATTTGACTTTCCCATTTCGCCATTATGATTCCTAAATTTCATATTAATCACCTTACACCTTCGTTTTACCAGTTCCATTTTAAGCAGAAATGCTATAAAATTCTGACACTTGGGTTCTTTTCAGCCCACTGCTAGCCACAACGCCAAAGTGATCAGACCAATCACACTCAATTCTTGAGTTGGATAAGGTTCAGACCACCAAAGGCAGATATAGATACACCCATAAGCAGCAATAGCTTAAGTACGATATGAATCAAGAAATCAACCAGGAGCACCGCTTGACTGCCAAATGTGTAACACCGTGCAATTTCAAGACTCTTCTCCAAAAACATAAATCAACCGGATAAAAAAAAAAATAAAAATTCACTCCAAAGCAACAGTTCTTGCAGCAAACATCCAATCCTTACTTTGGCGCTGTTCAACTGTTGATCACGCATATGGAGACAGGCAGAACAGTTTTTTCAGTCGTAAGGAATTACTATCATCATTTGGATCAAATAATGTTTTCTCGCTAGTCCCCTTTACTAAGGTTAAAGCATTTTATACATAAGTTCATGTTACTGCAAAATTTCTGAAGCTCCTCTTGGTTACTGTTATAACAAATATCTGCAACAAGATCTGTGACTACACATAAATCTTAGTTCTGAAACAAATTTCAGTAATACTGAAGAATGTGTTCTCCATCAGTTACGGTGTAGAAGCAAGAGTTGGCTTACGACCAACATTTGATAAAATGATTTTTAGTTACATAACAGGAACAATTTAAGAAGCAGCAACCACCCCCCCTCCCCCCCTCCTACTGTCAGAAAGAAAAAGAAAAAGCATAGAAGATGAGGCAAAAGTATAAATACCAACTTGCTCAGAGCATATTTCAGCAGACAAATTTCCTAAACTAATAAAATTTGTCCAATTGAATTTAGAAAATAGAGATCCAGCCTAAAATTTCTTCACTGAGAGAAGGTAACTGCACCAAAGACCAATATCACTACACAATAAAGACTCAGTTTTTGATGGACCAACGAAATGATTGTGAATTAAACACCCAATTCTTCATGGACTCAGATTTTGATGTACCAAGGAAATCAATGTAATAAAGTCCATCATAATTGTAATAAAGTCCATTTTGATAAGAAGATAAAAGTATTCAGCATTCTCCTCTAAAAGATGTCCTAAAAGAATCTTACACTATCAAGCAATACAATCAAACGACAATGGGGCCAACCAGATACCTGATCTATAGCTTCTTCAGTGAATGGATGCCAGTAACGCATACCAACATAGACATTAGCGGGGACATTCTTCTCCCAAAGGAACTTCCTCAACTCTTCAGCCTGAAGATGTACAAGTGCCAATAAATAGACCATGCAAAGATCAAAATTTCAAACAAAAGGGTAAATTATTAATAGCAAATATTGGCAATCTGTCTCTATAGCAGCAGAAGTCTTCTAACCATCAGCCAATATGACACACTCATGCTTTTTGAGAAATATGGGTAATGAACATGAATGGTTAAAAGTGCATTGATAGATGATGAGAAGAAATAAACAAACAAGCTGTAAGCAAAAATATCTCATGAAGTTTCCCGCTATACTTCAATAGCATCATATGACATGATATTTCTTCAAACATTTAAATTTTGAAATCTTGAAGCTCTATGATAGGAATACAGTGTTAAATTCCAACAAGCATTTGTTATTTCAATAGCTCCGATAAATCTGTGAATTTTTGTGAATGGCGCTCAAGATGTCACAGATAAATATTCATTACATGTATTACATTGAGATGTATGTTGTGTTCATGTAACTAGATTATGAGACAGTATTTATATACGTGCACTTTAAGACACTAATATAAATTAATAATAAATTAATAATTAAAAAAAAAAAAAAAAAAAACTAACCAGCAGAAAACCCTACTTCGTGAGTCTAACTTTCTCAAAAGCCAACTTTTAATTATCTTCTTATTCTCTTTTTTTGGTTCTCTTTCCTTCCGTCATTCTATTCCACTCTTATCAGGAAAATTGAGTTCTAGAAAAACCCAAAAGAAAATTAGAAGCACAAGAAAAAAAAAAAAAAAAAAACCTTTTGCATCCTACAGCTTGCAGATGTGAACCATACCCATGCTGATATCAGCATAGGCTTAGGAGTCAAGGTATGCATTTGAATACGCATGGGTCTTCTCCCAGTGTATTGGAGATGGACGACAAGCAGAGATGGTAGCACTCAAGGTCAGATCTAAAAACTATATAATTCTGGGCTTACAGTTGTTTCATATCAGTGTGAGCTATTGATTTTCACTTATTAAGGGTGTGAAAATGGGTCTATAGGGTTAGTCGGTTGTGTTGCTAAGAAGAAATTCTGGTTCCCCGCAGCAGCAATTGCTTCCAGCAGAAATCTATGACATTAGAGAAAGTGACAGAATAAGAGGTAATTCTTCACCCGGGGAAAAAAATGGCATACTGCTTGGATGCATCAAGCAAGTAATAGAGAAGAAGAGAATAAAAAGAGGTCATCATGCGAAGGGGAACATGAAAGGTGAGTCAGCCTAAATGAAAGGTCGCCTATGGTTAACGAAACCAAAAAAACCAAAAAAAAAAAAAAAAAAAAAGAGTTTCTTCACCATTGAGCCACACGCGTTGCTGGTAAATTTGTTTTCATATATGATTTCATTGGTTCTCTTACCTGTTCGTGAGTATATCAATTGTATTCTCTAGCTATTTCATTGATTTAGATAGTGTATTTGAGATAATAGATGGAAAAAGAAGACCACAGAAAATTCAAAAAGAGGGGTAATAGGTCAAGTAATTTTATTCAATTATGATCCAATCCTTTAAATTGCAAGAGTAATACTGGACAGGCTTAACAAACTTAATTGCTCATTTTCAGTACTCTTAAATATGAGGAGTGAATTCACAATCGATAATCAAATGCTAAGATCATTAAACCAAGACTAGATGATCTGCTATAAATAGGAGGTAGGAAATTCCAGTTTCATGCTATGACTTGCACTGCAGGCAATTAGAGCTTAGTCAGGGATATTGACTTTTCCATGCCACATAGAGAATTTTGGCATGCAACAGTCTCAAACGTATTCCAAATAGGTCAAGTCACAAATATATGAGTGGCAATATCAGATTTATGAAGCCACATAGGGTGAGTTTCTGTAGCTACACATTTTCATAAATGTCGAAATTTCTGACAGAAGTTGGTTCATTTTAAAACTTCCAAACTTAGTGGACAACAAAAAGCAGTAAAAACCCATAGCATCATTGAAAAGGGACATATATATTAGGACCTCATAGGTTTGATTAGCATATCATCCAATTCAGGATTAGACTTGACGAGTATGGCTTTTTTAAGGGAGATATTTGCAAATGTCTAAAATGAGGAGAATCATCAAAGTTTCACAAAAACAATTAGTCCTAGGCAGGGCATCTCAACACAACAGTAAAGGAGATTACAGCAGTTGTGAGGAGAGAAGGAAAGTTATACATGCGACCTCAAACAACAAAGAAAAGTTGGTTTGTAAACACTAACAAGAAAAGGCATACGTAGGGAATTTGTTAGAGAATTCACCACCATTGCAGTAAGGTAAAGAGGGTCATTCAAGATCCATGACTGAATTCAGGCAAACTTGATGTATAGTCAAGTTTCTAGAGCGTTACAAATTAATTAGACAGAGCTTATACCTCTATTATGAGATTACTAGGTTTTTAACAGTAGGGTTGAATATCTTTCTGGTAACCCGTCGAGGACTCATGCTTTTACTTTTTTGACATTCCCAGAACTGGTGTTTGCTTTTTGTCACCTTCAAGGTAGCAACTAGGGTTCCAGCATGCAGCCCTATGTGAAGAACCTGCTGAGGGCTCGTGTTGTTATATTTTTTGAAGTTCCAGGAACTGGTGTTTGCTTTTTGTCACCTTTACAGCAGCACTAGGGCTTTGGCATCGCAGCCCTATGTGAAGAACGTGTTGGACAGCAGCAACTAGGGTTCCGGCATGCAGCCCTATGTGAAGAACATGCCGGGCACTCATGTTTTTATTTTTTATAAGTTCTGGGTACTGGTGTTTGCTTTTTGTCACCTTCAAAGCAACAACTAGGGTTCTGGCTTGCAGCCTTATGTGAAGAATGCATCAACCATATCATGTATTGGAGTGGAGTCTAAGCAGAAAAATTAGCATCTTTGGAGATAACCAAGAATTTAATATTCTCTATGCATCTTCCTAAATCTTATCGGGGTGATGCATTACTAACATTTTTTTATCTCATTATCAAATTGTATCTCCTGTCTTAGGCTTTAAAATACCCAAGTATCCCCACCAGTATCTTTCCCCCAATTTTTTTTACACCTCAAGCGAGTTGCTGTGTTTGTTTTATGCACCTCCATTATCCAACTAATGGCAAGCGGAATTCTTATAATAGAGGTTATTTGCCAACTCAGAGGAGGTCCAAGTGTTATGGTTCCTGTAATAGAAGCATCCACATTGATAGATATGAATTTCTTCAAATCAAATTCTTCATTTCTCTTGACCAAGCGTCTTTTTAGGGGAGAATCAAATTGGAGTGAAGAGAAGTTTCCAAACAAGATCTTGAACCAAGCACTTTTCGTAATCTTGCTACATTCCTAGGAAATCAACCTCTTGCAACTATGAGTCATCACCATTACCAACTGGTTGAGTCATGTAACCCATCAGTTGAGTTAAGAATTTATCCTAGACACTAGAAAAGCAAAACCACTTTCATTGTACCTTGCATAATGTTGAACTCGGATTTCCACTTTTATCTGAAATTTGAACTCTTCTTAACAATATATATATGATCCTATTTCACAATGCAAGTGAATCAAATCATGTACTCAATATCCCAAGAACAACCTTGTTTTCTATAAGCATCTTCTACTTTCATATTGGTTCTTACGGTCCAAATTATCTTTGTCCCTTTCCTTCAAAATTTACAAAAAGCACTTAAAGACCCCAATCTGGAGGAAAGCAAAACAACAAGAGATGAGCCCTTCATCAAAGTAACACATGAGATCTTGTTGAATTGCTTGATAGAAAAAATAAGTTTGGATGAAAATACTTCTATACAGTAAAACATAAGGCCAAGAATCCCATGAAAAAATACAAGAGTAGATTGGTCTCAGAAGGTTTTACACAAACCTATGGGATAGACTACAAGGAAGTATTTGCCCTTGGTATCAAAGATGAACTTAACCAGAGCTGTACGAGATTGGCAATAAATTTTGATTGTCCACAGCACCAATTTTGGATGAAATACATTTCTTCAAAGAGATTAAGGAGAAGAAGCATCCATCAAACTTCCATTAGGTTTGAGTTTCCACATCCAATGGTAAATCATGCAAACTGGACAACGGCTGAAACAAGTTCTCACTCATGGTTTTAGAGGATTTGTCAAACTAGCCAGACATGTGATTATAAACCAAGTCGGGCTCTTCATTGCCTTTTTATTAACTATTCATCTCAAGGAAAAGTGATCAATTTTACTGTTTTGTACATAATATTGGATTGACGGAAAATGACAACACAGAGATAGAGGTTAACAAATTATCTTGCTAATCATCTTGAAATCAAATACTTGGCAATCTGATATGCTTCTTTGCATATTGAGATGGCAAGGTAGTTATATGACATTATTTATCAACAAAAATATGGTGTTGATCCCCTTAAAGAACAAAAGTACTAGGAGTATAAAGCAACAGATAATCTGGCAAAGCCAAAGTAGTGAGAACCCTCTAGTGAGTAATGACAGACATTTAAAAATTTGTTGGAGATTAAAATCATCTGTTTAATACTTGTTCAAACTTTGTAAATGCAGCTGCTATTGTGTGTCAAATTTATTCATATGCCATAAAAGACTTGTATGGAGGCATTTTACCAAATCCTTTGTTAGTTAAATCCTCATCTGATAAAAGTTTATTGTTTTCGTGATCATGACTAGGAGATAGAACCTCAAACAGATGCAACTTTGGTTGGACAACTATAGATCAATAATTTGCTTCAAAATATGCCACTTTTATAAAAGGTAATTTGGTTACTTGTAGTAGTAAAAATTAGAGACTGATTGCAAGGTCCAATGTGAAAGCAGAATTCAATGTCATAGCCCGGAAGGCACAAACAATATGATTTGCCAGAAACACTTGGGTATTACTCTAAAGATTCTATAAGACCATATTTTGAAAATAAAGCAGACACTACATATTAACCATAATACATCCAAGATTAGTGAATGAAGCATATTGAGATTGACTAGCACTTTACCATGAAAAAGTTACACAAGGCTTAATCTACAAACAAGTACGAAATCAAGAGAGAAACTTGGAGATATTATGACAAAGGGACATTCCAACAATGAGTTTCATACAATCTTAAGCAAGTTGAGCATGCAAAATATCTTTACCACAAGTAGAAGAGTGTTCTTCAACTATATTTACTATATGATTCATGTCCATGTTATTATTTTATGAGAAGATATTTATGAATTTGCACTCTAAGACACTAAAAAGAATTATGCGTTATCAAAAGAACCTTAATTTTTTGGGACACATTTTCTCAGAAATCATCTTCTCTTGTCTATCATCTCTCTGTCTTTTCTCTATTTTCTTCCAATATTATATTCAATTACATAAATTAAAGTATATTATGCTTTCAGAAACAATCTCGAAATTGAATGAAAGGTATGAGATTATTGTCATATTGATTTGTCAAAACTCATGCTGCATTGATTCCAATTCTCTGTCAAGGATTTTAAGTTGAAGACTTCCTTCTCTATAATTAGCAATGTTCTTTTAACAACTTCAATTCAATGCCAAAGTAAAAAAAGACTCCAAAGATTTTCCATCTTACTGACTGACCAGCAAAGGCTCAGGAGACAAACACAACAATTTCTGTACGGCATCCAATTACTCATACTATAGCCAAGGTGAACTTCCAACCTTCAGTAACAAAGTAGCAATTCCCATCAATGCATTGGCCATACAAAAGGGTAAAAAAACCAGCACTTCTACAAGCGTTGACCAAGATCTGACAAACTTGCCGGTAAAAACACAACCCTCTCCAAACAGGCCACTAACTATCACCCATGTTATCAGCTACTAACATGAGGAAGAAAGTCCCAACTTAAAAACCTTCAATCAACTATCCTGACTTGTCTACAGATTGATGTCGACAGTCTCATTGGTAAAATAAAATAAGTAAAAGAGAAAATGTCCCCACTCATAATTTTTATTGCATGACACTCTTATACTACAATAAGGTAAGAGAGGATGACTTTGTTGGCACAGTTGAACCTCCTGGTAAGGCCTGTTTTCATCCTTTACCTCAAACTCATAGATAAAAGTTCTTGCTAGAACTGCTATTGCGAGTTAATACTTACGTTGCACTAGAAACCACAATGACTGGGACTGCTAATTTCTATTAGCAGTTGCAAAGTGAGCAAGGGTAGAAAATGTTCTTCTACAACTTAAGATAATGAAGCAAGAACTAAACTAGAATATTAATTGATCAGACCAACAAAAACATACAAAGCTGTAACATAAAGCAGGACCAACTTACCAAATTTCTAAGCATCACCTTGAATATTATTCTTCATCCTCTCTAATTAGATAGATTAGTAAATCCAAGCATAAATAAAAATTAAATAAACTCATGTAGGAAATAAATAATCAAATTTATAGATGAATATGGCCTATAAATCACAAGAATAATAATGTCAGCTACTAAGAAACTCCAGGTGATTGTTAATAGAAGAAATCATGCCTGTGCATCAGTTATCTGTCGAAGAGGAGAACCACCACCAATCGAAGCATAGCCTTCTTTGCTCTTGGGAGCCCTCAAAACAGATATGAATTGTGCCAAGGGCTTTTGAAGAAAACGGAACAACCTTGGTAGTCGTATAATATCCTATCAAATAAAGTTAAGTGAAATGAGGAAAACAATATTAAAGCGCCAAACCAATGTCCTATCAGGGTTTATGAACGTCCATGATGCACCCCAGCCACAAAAAAGAAGATAGCAATAAGGAAAATAAATTGTGGTGATCAATTAAACTTCATTTCTATATCAAAGCGAGCCATGCAAAAACACTGAAAACAGTGATAAGTTTAATCTAACTATTGCTGGTTTGCAAGTAAAGCAACTTAGCAGATAATATAAAATCCAACATCAGAAATTAACAATGGGGCTAATTATTTGTAGGCAATGAATTCTAAGATTAGTAGAATTTTAGTTGTATAGGTCCAGGAAGATATAAAGAATAGCAACAACCCACAAGGTCTCGTGAAGGTTTGCCAAGATTTCTTGCACTTAAACTTTATTAATATTTGACAAGATAGAGATTCATGGTCATATGTTTGGCTAATGTCAACTAAGAACTAATCTTTCAATCAAAAGGATAGTATAAGAAGTGAACATCTTTCTCAATGGTGGGACCAGAGGAAAGAATAAGAAGGAAGAAAGTAAGACATTGTTCACCGTAACTACATAGAAATATAGCAGTCCATGGTATAACCATCAAGAGGGGCAAACCAAAAACATCCAACTAAAATAACTCAGTAAAGAGGTTAGATGAGCTAGCTTGTAAACTAGAACTGATTGCAGTTAACTGTAAATAAATACATTCGCAGTAACAAGTATAGCAGCTTCAAAAATTCAGAACAGTTTTCTTCAACATTAGCTTAGGGAATTCAGCTAACATTGTTGACTTGAAATTCAGTCCGAAATATCTGTTCCCCGTAAAGGTTAAATTCATTCAAGAAAAAATTAAAGGAACATAAAGCTCATGGGAAGTTACTGCAAGGTTATACAAATCGAAAAAGTTACAATCAGCATAGGTTTGTTTCTATGTTGAGTGAAAAGAATACAAAAATATGAACTTTGAAATTTCAACAAGTATTCTTGTGCCAAGGACCATGAGCCTTAAAATAGTTGTGCCAATATGACTATGTACAAATTTTGACAAACCTATGGACGATACAAGCTTAAAACAATGAGAAGGAAACATTCTAACCCCCATTTGCTCCATTTAGACATGCAATATTAGCCAAAAGAAAAGGAGTTTCCAAATCCAAACCATTGAAACTTTAGAAGCAAATCAGACAAATTTATTTTGGAGTACTAAATCTACCACAACTTGTACACATATTTGTCAAAATGCATCAGCTGTTAATCTTTTGTCTTAAGAAATATATATTATAGTATGTACTATACCAAAAAGAGTTGAAATATAAAATACACGAACATTCCTTTAGTTTATAGTATTCTATCAAGAACTTTTGGATTTCAATTTCTCTAATCATGCCCTTCATGCTTTTAATTGTTCTAATCTGGTTCTTTAATTCATATGTTACTGCCAATATTAACATCACATGTTTTCCACTAACATAATAAAACCACATGTTAATGACACACAGAGAGAGAGAGAGAGAGAGAGAGAGAGAGAGAGAGTAATTATGAAATCATATAAAAAAGAAATTCTAAATCTGTATGGGATATATCGACATGTGGTCTGCCAGACTACATTTCCTGGTGCCAGCCATGTTGAGAAACGACTCAGAATGACCAAGCTTAACTTTTTCAAGAAAGCAAAGAAGATCGGCCCTTTAAATAGATCTTTAAGATATAACATAGAAAAAGACCACTGGATGGATACTTGTCAAAATGAAATTTCTAATTGATTCAAAGAATTACAATTTGGACAGCAAGGGTTGTAAAGGTACAATGACACTGCGTGAAGGGCTCTCTACATTCAACTTAGGAAATTTTCCACTGTGTAAAGAGCACTCCACATTCAACTAATGAAAGTTTTACTGTCAAGAGTTAACAGTATAGAGAAGTGTCATCAATGACTAAGAAAGTTGCCGCTTCTGCAAGTTCTCATGTATGTTCTGCTGTGTTTCATTTATGTCATAGATTTGGTCTCACATCTCCCAACTTCAAATCAAGTTTTACTGTTACTTCACCACACATGTAGCATCTGGTATTTAATTCTTGATGCTTTATGTCATCTTTGGTTAGAGGTATTGTCTGAACAGGATTGAAAAAAAAAATATATATATATATATATATATATATATATTAGGTATAGGGGGCCTTTGGGGGTGTCCCGAACCCACCCCCCACCCCCACCCCCCCAAAAAAAAGTTAGGTAGAGATTCCCTGGTAACTCAAATAAGATATTATTTGTAAAGAAGTAAAAACAAAGGGCCCATTTGAGAATCCAAATCTTCTGATGGGACACTGATCTTCTTGCCTTCATCTTCACAACAAGGCCATGCTTTGTCACTAAGACCTACATCTCATCACATAGGCCCATAAGTGGCCACTTGAGCCACAGTTTCTAGACACCCATATGTTGATAGTCCTCCATCTCCTTTTTGTTATTTTTCTTCCAATTTTCTTGCCCAGTTTCTCTCCCATCAAAATCTTCTCCCTCTCTCCCTTGAATCTTCTGTTTGTCTTTCTGTATTGTTTATCATTACATTTTTATTAAAATAAAACAAGGGAATGGTGTAAAAAGGGAAGAATATTTTTCACAGATTACAAGATTTTTTTAGTCAATAACGAATGATTCATGGCTGTTACAACATATGAAGAGAGGAAATGGTTAGAAATATTGGGAAAAAGATGGAATCAGAGTCCAAACCTAAGATGTCTCTATAGAACATCATCCTTGCACAGGGTTATTAAGGTAGTTTCCCAAAGTTCAATCCTTTCCCAACACAAATAAAAAGAAAACTTCCTATGTGGACACAAATGCGTAGATTACAGGTGTACAATTTATATAATTTATCATAAGTAAATCTTTCTCCCCATTATCTCAGCCCTTCCGAATCAATTGTATATTCTAAAAAAGACAATATATTAACAGTAGAACTCTGTTGCCCCATAAGGTTATATACATAACGGAAGATGAAAAAAGAACAATCCACATAGCAAGACATATTCCTACAACCATAACTGACGCTTTGAAGCATGAACAAGATTTTATTACTGCCCACCATCACTATTTTCAATCCTGATATAAGAACATCGAGTACCAAATACACACGGTGACACTTATAGTAGTTACTATATGACTGTTTGCTCAGTTGATTGCGAGATATGGAGAAGGAAAACACACTTCGTTTAAAATTATGGTAAAAAAATGACCTTAAATGACAATTAATGATAACACATTAATATATTTTTCAACATAAGTTGGGAATGAAACAATAAGAGATGACAGAAACTAATTATAATATTAGATCATGAATTCCTAGGTCATCTAACAAAATGATATGGTTAGTCAAATTTCAAGTATAAAGGCCAATAAATTACTTGACAATGAACATCACATTCATTTGAAAAAACATGAAAACAGATAGAGATGCAAACTTTCTGGAGCCAGAGATAAAAAGCCATTTGATACATATTACACGAAAAGTGGTAGCTCATTACCGGGTCAGCGAAAAGGTTAAACAAGAAAGGCTGCACATCTTCAAGAGTCTCAGGACCTCCAAGGTTGAGCAACAAGACCCCAATCTTATCATCACCAACAATATAAGTATCAGAGACATCTTTAGTTTCTGAGGTCACTAGTGCTCCCAATGGCGACAAATACTTCTTTACAGACTGCTTGGAAAATAAAGGTTGTGTTTCAGACCATCCCAGAGAGAATCTTGCAGCTACATAATTTTTTGAAAGATAAGAATTATGACGAGCCTCCATATGGACACCAGAGCAGTGAAGTATCCTTTGGGATGTACATGTTGCCTTTGGCGACAGCCTACAAAAGCAATGAAATCAGCATATATAAAATTTAATTTACTACATCAACTCTTGCATATGATATTAAAACATCTGCTTATTAATTTGACATTACAATTTAATCCATGTATACAAATGCAGCAGAATAAAACCATATTGACATTCTGGAAAATGTATTGTCACATATTGAGCAAGGAAAAATGAGTATGACTAGAATACAAAGCAATAATATTAGAGCCCTGCTATGATGTTTAATGCTTAAATGAAAAGGGGGCGCAGGGGGTTGGAAAACTGGGAGCACAGAGTGCAAACTTATTTTGACTTATAAAGCGGAATCAAAGAATGCATTAAAGTTCCATAGCATGTGAAACATAGTACTGGTGCTAATGGCTCATTTAGAAGAGGAGAGGAGGGAGGGAGAGAGAGGGAGGGGGGTGGAGAGGGTTAAGGGAATTAAGAATGCAGTGCGAATGTATTTCGAATTATGAAGTGGAATCAAAAAATTAATTAAAGTTCCATAGCATCTGAAATATAGTACTAGTGCTAATTGCTCATTTACCTTATAGTTTTAATACTCATCATATATGGTGAATTTATAGCTCCCAACTCTAAATTTAGCTATTATTTACACATTGTGTAATGGAACCCAACTCAGAACACCACTTAGTGTAAAACCCCATCAAACCCTATGTAAACCAAATAAGACAAAATCATGAGTCCCAAGATTGGTTCATTAAAAATGCTTACAAAAATAAGTTAAAAAATACATCTCCAGCAATTGAACCCTCGACAAAATGAAGCAAACATGGCCATGTATATGTTTAAGAATTTGCACCAGATGGTTGAACTCTTAAGCTTTGGATACTTCAATATCTGAAAATCGGAAATCCTAACAGTAAGAGTAGCTGCTGACCATAGGCAAATACCTTTCCATAATCAGATGATAAAAAAAGCCAGATGATGTATAACCCAAAAAAGAAACCCATGCCGCTCACAATCCATTTCCACCCAATTACCAACCAAACAGAGGAAAAAGCCTATTTTCCCTTGTCCTCCCACGCTTTTCTATCCTTCCACTGGTCCCAAGTATAATGAAACTAAATATCAGCAACAATATGCTTCAAAACAGAGGATAAGAGGCTCAACTTCTATGCCGCACATTGTCTGTAAACAACACCACACTGCCCACCCATAACGACCACTCACAGAACTCATAAGATAACTGTCAGCAAAATTTTTAAACCTCTGAAAGCCAAGGAATGTTTTCAACTAGCAACTAAAAACACATCAGTATATTAGCTAATGAAAGAGGAAGATGAATCAAGTCAACATGGAAAGGAGATGGCGCCTTAGAGAAAACTGCTTAGGAAATGTCACTGGTGGAACCAGAGATGTCGGGAAAGAAGAAAAGATTTTCCTTGCAGGGGACAAATAGCAGCTCTCTATTAATCAAAACAATTACCCATTTTTTCCATGACATAATTCACCTATCAACGTCTGATACATCCATTGCACAAGGATAGTGGAAATTGAAACTACATTTTACAAATATATATATATATAGTGAGTAATATTCCTCCGGATTCAATTGCTAGCCACTACAAAAACTAGAAATTTCCTTATTTTTATATCTCCTTTCCTTTATAAGTCCAATTTCAACGGCAAGCTATCCCACCTTCCGTCAAATTACAAATTACGATGGACTTATTCACAAAAACAAGAAGAAGATAGAAAGGAGGAGCAATTCAAACAAAGAACCAATAAATAAATTTGCAAAGAAGGCATAACTATAATTATTAGTCCTATAAAAGCACGCAAACGTACATGCAACCAGAAGTACAGGTACTCCATATAAACAAGAAAACAAATAAAAGAAAATTCGGAAACTTACAATGGGAATTTGGAAATGCGAGAAACAGAGGTGAGACATGGAGTACGAAGAAATGCAGACAACGATGAAGAAGAAGAAGAAGAGGAAGCAGAAGAACAAGGATGACTTTGAATTCGACCCTTCATATACATCTTCACAAGAGTAACACCACTCTTCCCCTACGCAAACCTAAAATCAAAACCCACTAAACTCACCACACGGATGCCCCAACACCAAGTGTTAAAAAGCAAGCATTACGTGTGTGCAGTGCAACGAAGAACAGGAGATGAAGCGCATGTGAGAGAATTTACGTAGATGAAAGGGAGAAAGTTTTTATTCTTTTGGATTGTTGCAGAGATAAAAATCAGAAAAGCTAAGAGTTCAGGACTAGAGTCAGTGGTGACTGTGAGCGAGGGAGGACCACTCAAATACAAATGAATGGAAGCCCACGCCTCCGGATATTATTGCAATTTTCTTTTTCTTTTTCTTTTTCTTTTTCTTTTTTTCGTTTTACAACTATATTTTTTGGTTTTTCTCTCTTTATATTTTAAACAAACCATATAACTAACGGATTTTCCCATGTCCCTAGAGAATATGGTAATTCTTATTTAGTAAAATCTCATTAGTCACTATATGCAGACTTACTCAATGAAATTTGTCAAAATTGGGTTGAGAAAAAGAAGTATTTAGAAATAAAAATCAAAGCCAACGAGATGATTGGATTTTGCTTAACCGAGAATTTGGCAATGCTCCTTTTTATGACTTTGTTATGTCTCATGTCTGTTATCATTAATAACCAAGGTTAGATCAATTTACTTCAACCGCAATTTCTCTATCTAAATTGTTTGTTTATTTTAAAAATATAAAAAAAATCCAAAAACTTACAAACACCAAATATTGGAAGACTTGTAAAAGAATCTATCCTCCAAAGACTTGAGATAGAATCTAATTGATTAAGTAAGATGCAATGACCATACAATCAATCAAAAAATCTTAGAAATGTAGGCATAGTAAATAAGGATTAGGCGACTTTCAAAAATTAATGATGTTTACATTCTATTACTCTATTGTGTTATAAAATGTAAATAGAAAATATTTCATGGAAAAATCCCATTAAATAAAAGAAGGAAAAGCACTCATAGTTGAATAAATCCCATGTGTTATCCATGCAAAGACGTTGAACATATGTGAGTAACAAGTGAATAAAACTAAACAATATGTGTAGCTCCCTAAGTTTTGAACTGCATAAGAATAATGAGGAAGAGAGGAAGAATAAGAACCCATCACGATATAGTGTACGACACAATCCCATATGTCTAAATGCAATGGGAAAAAAATAAATAAATAAATAAAAGGTGCCATACATGAGATGTACTTAGAGAAAAACTAGCAAGTGATTGTTTTACTGAATGACAAATGAAACACTTCGAACAAGGAATTGATATGGAGTTGCATCAAATGAATGTAAAGATAGTCTTTCTTAATGGAACACTTAATGAAGAAATTTATATGGTGTAGCCTTTGCTGAAGATAATACAAAACAATTGGTATGTAAGTTAAAGAAATCCATTTATGGTCTTAAATAGGCTTTTCATCAATAGTATTTGAAACTTGATGAATTTATTACTTCATATGATTTTGTGGAAAATAATGTGAATCGTTGTATATACAACAAGATTAGTGGGAGTATGCCTTTCTTTTTAGTACTTTATGTTGATGATATTTTGGTTGCAAGTAGTAACAAGGTGTTACTTCATGAGACTAAAAAAGTATTGTCTATACGGTTTGATATGAAAGCTCTTGGTGAGGCAAACTTTGTTCTTGGTATTGAGATCCATAGGGATTGTTCTTCCCAATTATTGGGTCTTTCTCAAAAAAATATATAGACAGAATACTTACCAGATTCAATATGCAAAATTGCAAACCTAGTAATGTTTATATTCTAAGGAATGATAAGCTAAGCCTTTTACAATGTCCTCAAACTAATACTGAGAACAAACTTATGAAGTCAATACCTTATACTTTAACAGTTGGTAGTATCATGTATGCACAAGTATGCACTATAGCTAATATTGCATTTGCCGCTAGCTAATTTGGTAGTTATCAAACTAATCTAAGCCAAGATCACTAGGTGGCTATTAAGAAAGTGTTAAGGTACTTGAGAAAGACAATAGATTATATGTTGATTTACATATATGTTGATGATCTACAACTTGTGGGTTATTCAGATGTAGATTTTGCAAGCTGTAAAGATAATTTAAAGTCTACTTTAGGCTATATTTTTATGTTAGCAAGTGGGGCAATATCTTGAAAAAGTGTTAAATAATTATTAATTACATCTTCCACTACGTATGCAAATTTGTTGCACGTTATAGAGCTACAATTTAGGCTATTTGGCTTAGAAATTTGATAAAAGATTTAGCAACTTATATCTTTGTTGATAGACCAATTCAATTATATTGTAATAATAGTGCTACTATATTGTCCATTAATGGCAACAAAAGCCTTGCATAGTCTAAACACTTGGATATCAAGTACTTGACCATTAAGGAATGGGTCAAGAATGACAAGATTACTATAGAATACATGAGTATAGATGCTATGCTTATAAATCCTCTCACTAAAGGATTGACTCTTTATATTTTTCATAGACATGTTGCTTGTATGGGACTAAAAGCATCATAGGATAGTTTTGGTTAGTGAGAGTCTTGTTTTTGTTTCTTATATGATAAATTGCATTTGTGTACTAAACTTGTTTTGTTTGAGATATATATATTGATTACGTGTCATAAATTTAATTTGACTAGAGCATATAAAGCACTCATGTGCTTTATATGTGGTAGGTTGAAATGTGCATGCACCAATTGTTTACACATATATATACATATGTCTATATATATCTTTTCAATATGGGTGGGGCATTTCATTAAAAGCCATACATAAATGTCTTATAATGTAATTTTGTTGAGCTCACATTAATATAGACAAGACATTTAAAGAAATTCTCACTTTAGTAATTGAGAATTGGATCAACAATAAGGGATGATACATTCAGATTTCAAGTATCATCAGGTTGCCATACTACCATATTGACTCCACATTTGTAGAGTAAAGGGCTCTTGTAATTATGGATGTTGTTGTGTCATTCATAGGATGCAACTATTGTCGTGGTTTATAGTTTGAAACTTTATGGGATTGAGTTAACTATTAAAGATCATTTCAGGACCAAATTATGTGTGTGTACCTAAATGTTTTCAAAATATTTTTGTTATTTGCAATTCTTATTGATATAGCCTAAGTAAGAGATTGTTGGCCTATTTCATAGGCCTACTAAAGTGGGCTTATGTCAATGAGATTGTTGTCACAATTGTTTTACATAAATATTTTGTGGTCCATTCATATGAGACATATTGGATCCTTAATTGTTAAATATAAGATTGGCTAGTGTGGACCAATGTTTGTCATATAGAACTGTGATGAGTAGGATTATATGGACAACACATTTAGTAAATGGCTAGATTCTTCCTTTAGCTCTTAACATACACATATACATTACATATAGTGAAAATCATATATTATTGGTAAAATTATGAGGTGCTAAGCTTGAGAGTAAGGGCCAAGCTCATTATAGGCAAAATGGGAAAGACAAGCAAAATAAGATAAAAGGAAAAGGCTTATTACAGAACACACACATGCATGACCAATTAAAGAGCAAGAAGCTTCTCATGAACACCTTTTATTCTCTTGATCTTCAATAGTGGCTATCTCATCAAGCTAGCGCCTTAAGAAGAGAATAAAGGAGAAGATTCAAGTCATTTGCAACTAATATGGATTTGAGGCCAAGTATTTTACGCTCTTTATAAAGTTACAATTTTGTGTTCTAGATGAGTAGCAAAGATCCTATTGTTGAGCTTGTTTAGACTTGATTTCTCACATCAAATCCATATTGACATCCTTATTATTTCTCTCCAAACAACATTCTTGCTAGTCCATTAATCACCCACAAACTTAGCAATGATTTTAATTACAATTTGTGGAGCAAATAAGTTCATAATGCACTTAAAGTAGATAAGTTTGGAATGCATTTAAAGCAAAAATTAACCTTGGATTTACTTATGGTTCTTTCTCATGACCAATGGATGATCCTAAAATGATTGTTTAATGGAACCAACGTCACTCAACAATTGTTGGTTGGCTTGAAAAATTCATTGATAAAGCTTAGTTCCTTTTGTTTCAAGAATAGGAGATGCAAAAAAGATTTAGGATATGTTTTGGCTAAGATATGCAAAGCTTCTGAAACTTAAAGATACAATATGAAATAAAAACTGCACGATTTAAAGTGGGAATCAATCAATGATGGAGTATCATATGATTTTAATTGACATTCAGGGAGAAATAAATACTCAAAAGCCCTCTCTCTTTTATGCTTGAAAGTGGTTTACTTGCTGCATCAATGAAGGAATTGGAAAGGACTTAAGAAACCACTTGATGGTATTTTCACTAGGCCTACCAAACACTTACTAGACTTTGAGAACCATTGCATCATATGCAAATTGATAATTCGCTTGTGGATGCAAAAGGAACTATTCTTGTGGTGAACAAGATTACCTAGTCCTCTACATCTTCTTGGTCAACAATTGAAATGCTTATTTGAATAGTAATTAACGAAGCAAAGGTGTCACAAACATGAAGGAAAGAAGACAGAGAGGAGATGCCAATGAGTATATGTTTATAGACTATACAAGGAAATGAAAAATATGAGTATAATAAAAAAAATATTAATACAATAAGGTAAATCATATATCAATCCTATCAATATCCTAATTGAGACTTTTCCATTAGCACTCTCCTAAAGTTGAAAATTTGAACAAATCAAATATTCCAAGCTTGGAAAGAAGATGTCAATGTTGCCTAATACAAATGCTTTAGTAAATAGGTTATAGGCTGCCTCTTGGTTGAGATATGACTCATAATGACTGCAATATATTTTATTATTTCATTCAAATGAGGTTTAGGATTTGAAATATTCAAAACCCAATTACATGAGGAGTCCAAAATCAAGTCAATGTACGATTATGAAACTTAGTCATTTTGGAAATTCAAAACCTACTTGCATTTCACTAAGAGCTAGGTATATTTAATAAGAAGTAGGAATAGGTTAAAACTTTAGGTATTAGTCACCATTAAAGAGAGAACTTTAGATTTTAATCTTATGAACTTTTCTATTAATTTTTTGTCATTGTAAGGAATTTTAGTTGTAATTGACTCTTGATCTAGTTGTTTTTGCCTTTAGTGTTTACTTTGTTATATAAGCACACCTTTGATCTTTGGAGCATGATAGTAATCACCATTATTGTGATGGTAAACCTCATCTTTCTCTCTTTTGGTCCATATATATTTGTAGCTATATATTCATCGATGTTTGAACTTTTGTATGTTGTCAATGTGTTGTTCTTAGGTTGATTGTTTGGTGGTGATCTTTTTGTATTTATAGGCTATCTCAGCACAAGAGAGCATGGATTACCTTAGTTTCAAGCTTGTCATCATCAATGATGGTGGAATAGGTATATATGCACTTTCTTGTATTTCTTTATCTATTTAGAGTTTGGTAATAGGTAAACCTGAAATAATAACTACAAAAATGTTAATCTTCACTGTGTTGCATCACTTGCTCTCACCCCTCCTAAAGTCTAAATTGACATAGTTACATAAGCACAATAAGTAATAGTACCATTTCCCTTATGATATTTTAAACTCTTAAACATTTCTTCTTTCATATTATTGAATAATTATACAATTATGAAATATTGGGGGTTTGTTCCCTCATGGTGGAACTACTCTTCAAGCATGAAACTGGGATGGACAAGACAATAACACAACCCCTCCTTTGATGAAGATGATGATTGCATTAACCAAAAGGGTCATATTTTTTTAAGTCTTGTTAGGCTATATTGATTGTCATGGTTTAATAGGTTTTAGAATAGTTTTACTTTAAAAAGCTGCTTTGGCTTATATTGTACATCAAGATTGTTTGTAATATGTTTACGCCAAAAGCCCATATCATTTTCTTAGGTTAAATAAGGCTTATTTATTAGTATGATATAATGGATGGAAAAAATTTGGTTTAGTGGAATTGGAGAAACAGATTTTCTGTCTATCATTGTATGTTTATATGGCAGTATATGATTGATGGTGCAAGAGGTAGACATTGGTAGATATACAAATCCATGCAATTTTTTTCTTTTTTGCCTTTTTAGAAACAAGGGTGGTATCTTGATGTATTTTATTAATAGTTTCCAAGCTAACAACCATGCTTGGTGTGATTGCAAAGGTTGGACATGGGTGGGAGAAAACCCTAACCCTAGAGCTTTAGCTAGCCTATTGCCTTGTTATACATAATAACCTATTTACTAGTTACTACATATAATTACAAAAGGGTAGCATATAGGCTTACCCTTTAGGGTGGTAGATATCAACTTGCCCTAACTAGTCCTCTAAAATGAGTGCATAATGCAACTAGGAAGGGACCTAATTTGGTCATAGACACTAAGTAGCTACTCAAGATGATTAAGATTCACCAATCTATCATTCACTATGTTGCCTTCTTTTTAAACATGCACCAATCTAGCATTCCTTAGTATGAGACTATACACCTTTGTATAACACACTTTAGACTCTAAGGAACCCTTTAATGGACACCTATACTTTTAACTAGATATAATGAATCAAATTCTATAATGCTAGCATATGCTTGTAGCTTGACATAATTTCAAACCAATAAGGCATTGGTTTTATTGCACCCATTGCCCAAATTCCTAAGAAAATCCCCGCTAGCACTATTTCTACTATCAAAGGTGGGTGTTGTCCCATATTGAAAGCATGAAAATGGGACTTTAAGTTTATAAGTGATGAGAATTCCCCATATAATATTTTAAAGTTTTGGGATGGGCCCTTACACTCTAATATCTACCTTTACTTGATTCATCCACATTAAGTTTTAGCTGCTTGCTCAAAGGTGGGTACCATTGCACTTAGATACCCCTTCTCATTGTAACTTAGATAATAGGTATGCATAGAGACTCTAAGGCCAAATGATCTAAGAAATTGGCCAATATATGAACCTCTAACATGTTGGAGAATTGTAGTAACCAATGCTTGATATCTTTGACAATCCACATTAGGGAGACATTTTTATTCTAGTGGATAACTGCATTTTGTGCAAGCCAAATCCCCTAAGTAAAAAAACTTCCCAACATAGGAATAATTACTTGTTGATTTCCCTAGGAAGTAGCCGTAAACCATCCAACTAATAACTCTACAAAGGAGTGAAGAACCATGCAATTTGTATGAAATGGTTGAGTAATATATATAGTGGAACTATCTTTTATGGCACTTAATATTGTGCATTGTAGTTGGAAAACATAAAGATCTGTTGGAGAGGATCCTTATAGATGAACAAATTGTTCTTTCTTAATAGTTTCATGGAAATATCAGCCTTTTGATTGTCAATTATAACCAATTCTAGATGCATATCTTCTTTAAGAACATGATCACATACTAAAAATGATACAAGACTTCAATATGCCTAGTGTCAAGGTATTAAATGAGATTTTTGGGGGAATCAATTGCCTAAGTATTGCCACATTTGATTGGTATAATTTCTGTGTGAACTCCATAATCTTTAAACTATTTTTTATTTAAAGGATTAAAGCATTACAACTTTTAGTTCTTATATGTTTAGCTTCAATTTTGAAATAAACAAATTGTTTTGTTTCTTTGAGTATTAGGATATTACACGTTTCTTGAATAGTAACATGTTCCAATAGTAATTTTCCTATCTATGTACTTCTAGCATAAATTAGCATTACTAAATGTATTAAGATTTCTATAAGAATTGGTTCAAGTCATCATCAATAGAAACAAGCATGAAGGTGTTAAGGTAGAATAGTTTAGAAAGCAACTGATATAACTTAATGACATTAAGTTGTTTAAAGTGATTGGCCTATTCATTTGGCGTTATTGACAACACATCAGTTCATTAAGCTACTTGAAGTAATGGAGCTATCAACTATAAAAGAATGGTTAATTAGAGGATAGAAAAAGAAGAAGAAAACAATCAAAAGAAAAAAAGTGACTAGAGAATTTTGCAAAAACTATTTTGGAACTTTAAGAAAATTATCCATTGAATGAGTAAAGGATGGAGATTGTAATCTAGAAGAAAAACCAAACACTTGTACTATTTGTGTGTGGTTGCAATAAAGCTTTATTCCTCTATGTTTGGAAATGGATGTAGGCTACATCTTGGAACTACATAATTTTCTTTTGTCATGCTTTGCATCTATTCTGTCTTTTTGTTCCTTCAGTTTCTTTGCTAGTTTGATATTTGTTTTCGATTGTTTGCTTTTATTATTTATGCTATCACTTAGACCACACATATGGTTAAATCATAACACCCTTGTTACTATTATATGTAACAAATTGGTATTAGAGCTATTGGTTCTTGTAGTAGTTTCTATTAGTTCATATCAAGGTGGCTACACTAAAATTTGAAATGGAGAAATTTGATGGTAGAAATGATTTTGGACTATGGAAACTTAAGATGCATACTCTATTAAGCAAACTAGGGATTTTAATTGCTTTTCAAGGTAAGGAAAATATGCTTTAGTCCATGACAAAAGCACAAACAGAGGAGGTGATAGGGAAAGCATATTGTTATATCATCCTAAATCTTGTTGATAATTTATTGAGGGAGATTGTAGCAAAATAGACTCTAGCTAGTATTTCTATAAGCTAGAAAGTTTGTACATGACAAAGTCCCTCACCAATTGGTTATATCTCAAGCAAAGGCTACACACTTTAAAGATGAAAGAAGGTATTCCCTTTCACAAACATTTAGATGAATTCAACATAATAGTATTGAATTTGCAAAATATTGACATTAAGGTTGATCAAGAGATCAAGCATTGATTTTGTTATGCTTGTTGCCGAAGTCATATGAATACTTAGTTACCACTTTCTTCTATGGAAGATAGACTATTACTATGGGGGATATAAAATCTTCCTTGAATTCCATTAAATTGAAGAAGAAAATATCCAAGAAGCATGGAGATGATATCCTAAGTGATTTAACTATAAGGGGAAGACAAAACAAAAAAATCAAGATGCTGGTCAAGGGAAATCAAAATCAAAATCAAACTCAAGGAATAGGAGAATCAAGTGGTACCATTGTCATAAATAAAGGCATTTGAGAAGAGATTGTCTAGAATGAAAGACAAGGAAAGGGAAAGATTCTAGTGGAGTAATAGAAAATAAGAGAATAACAACTATTTTAGAAGAATATTTTGATGTAGCATATGTTTTAAATATCAGTGAATATTACTCAAAAGAAGCCTAGATACTTGATTCAACATGCTTATAATCACATGACTCAAAAGACAGATGTGTTTGCAACTTGTAAACCTACAATTAATGCTAAGGTTTTGATAGGAAACAATGTTGTGTGTGAGGTATTTGGTATAGGATTAGTGCATATTAAGATATTTGATGGAGTGATAAGAACAATCATTGAAGTTAGAAATATTCCAGAACTTAAAAGGAATCTAATGTCTTTAGATAGCTTGGTTCATTAGGATATGAACAAGGCAAAAGATGGAGTTTTGAAAGTCTTCCAAGGAGTTCTTATGATAATGAAGGGTAGATTGATTAACAATTTGTATATTATGGATGGAAAGACAGTCATGGGTACCACTGCAATTACTTTTTCAAAAGATGGTAAAGATGTGACAAGTTTATGGGATAAGAGACATGGTCTCATGAGTGAAAAAAGTTTTAACAGAATTAAGCAAACGTGGCTTGTTGGATAGGCCAAAAAAAGAAGAATTAGAGTTTCGTGAACACTATATCTTTGGAAAACAAAAAGAACTAAATTAATATTACTATTCATCATACTAAAGGCACTCTAGAAAACATCCTTGTGGAGTCCTTCAAGAGTTTCTTTAATAGGTGGAGCTCGGTACATGCTTAATTTTGTTTATGATTATTTAAGGAAGGTATGGGTTTATTTCTTGAAAAAAAAGTCAATTTTCTTTGGAAAATTTAAGCAATGGAAGGTTTTGATAAAGAAACAAATTGGGAGAGCAATAAAAAGGTTAAGGTTTGATAATGGAATGAAGTTTTGTAATAAAGAATCTGATGAGTTCTATAGATAGTAAGGCATAACAAGGCATAGAGAAGTCATATACACTCCACAACAAAATGGAATGGCTAGATGCATGTTGTCTAATGCATATTTGTCTAAGCAATTTTGGGTAGAAGTTGTTAATACAACTTTCTACTTCATAAACATGTTGATATCTATTACCATTGAGTGGTAAGACACTAGACAAAGTGTTGTATGCTTTGCATGATAAGTATTTTGACCTGAGAATCTTTGGTTGTTTGGCTTATATGCATGTTATTGAAGGCAAACTTGAGCCTAGAGCTAAGAAATGTATATTTCTAGGTTATGCAAATGGGGTGAAAGGCTATAGACTTTGGTACTTGGATGAGAAATCATCAAACTTTGAAGCTTGAGCATTATAGATGAGTAGTTGCATAGTAAGTGATGACATGTCTTGCGAAGATGGTCGAGGGTATTAATTACTTTTAGTTGGCCAAGGATGGATGTGGTGGAAGTTATTTCTAGCCAAAATTGCTAGACTTGGCTCCCTATATGGATCACTAATGAACATATGTGTTGGGGCTGGATCACATATTTTGTTTGGACCAATTAGTGAGATTATTAGGCTTATTTTGGATCAATTTGGGTTGGTCCATTGTTGAGTAAATCAATCGAACCAACCCACAAACACACCATTTCTAGTTATGAACAATTGGGTTGGTAATAACTTTAATAGTTTATATTGGTTAAAAGATAAGTTATGTAGTAGCTTTGTTTTACTTAGGAAGCCCTTCCAATGAAGGCACCTTGATCCAAAGAGTTTGATGGTAGGAGGGATGCCAAGGAAATGGAAAACTTCTTATGGCATTTAGAGTGATACTTCACAAGCTTAAGCATTATAGATGAGCCTACAGAGGTATGTACTACATCCATTTTCCTCACCAATAATGTATCTTTATGGTGGCATAGGAAGTATGCTAAAATACAAAGAGACTATTTTACCTAAAATTATGGTTTATAAGATAAGGAAGAAACTAAGGGAACTACAAGATAAGACATCCATAAGTGACTATGTTTAGGAATTTATCATTATAATTTTAAAAATATTAAGCACTACTAATGATGATTTGTTGTTTTACTTTGTGGGTAGACTTTAAAATTGGGCCAAGCCTGAGCTTTAGTATAAAGGAGTGAAACATGTCAATGAAGCAATTGCTATGGTCAGGTAGTTAGATGAAGATTGGTGTGGTTTTAGGTTAGGGGGGAGGCCCAAGGATAAGTCTATGAAAAATGAGAGATAAATGTTTAATAGGAAGGCTTGTGAGGAAAATAATAGGGTTTTTGTTCCCAAGCATGGATGTTACTTTTGCTAGGGGCCTAAACTTTATAAGGGACTACTCACAAATTGGCTCTCTTGACTCAATGGCAAAGGAACTCGAAGCCTAGGCAAGCGAAAAGGGTCCAAAGCAAATGGGAGCTTTGTAGCTCTTGACATGACTTAAAGTCAATGCCTAAGTAGCTAAGGACAAATGGCTGATGTTTATGGATATGGTAATTAATGCAAAACCACGAAGGGCATTAGTGGAGATAGGGCCACATAAAATTTCATCATCCCTAAAAAAACTAAAATACTTGTTTTGAACATTGTAAAAGTACATGTTGTCTAAAAATAGTCAACACCTACACTAAGCCACTAATTGGCATGGCTTAAAGGGTGGGATAATGCCTCAAAGTATAGAAGAGCCAAGTGGACTTCTTACTAGCTCCCATGTATGACCATTAGATAGTCCTAGGCATGGACTTTTTAAGGAAGGTAAAAGCATTTGTAATGCCTTATTATGATATGATCTTTATGCTTGAGAAAGATTTGGCATGCATACCATCGACACTTACACTTACACTTATAACTTGTAAGATATTATCAACCATGTAGCTAATGAAAGAGCTAAAATAAAAGGAAGTTACTTTTTTGCTGATCTTGATGGAAGAGGAGGCCATGAAAGTCTTAGATGGAAATGATCTTCCATGAGTTATGATAAACATCCTTGAAAAGAACAAGGATGTTGTGCCTCCTAAATTGTTTAAATGCCTACCCTTAAGATAGGAGGTAGATCATGCTATCAACTTGGAACTAGGGGCTAAGCCTCTTGTGATGGCTTTCTATAGGATGGCCTTGCCTAAGCTTATGGAGTTAAGGAAGCATTTCAAGGCTTTGTTGGATGTTGGCTAGTTTCATCCTTCCAAGGTACCTTATGGAAAGCATTAGTTTTATTTCAACAAAAAAATGATGGTTCTTTATGCTTATGCATTCACTACCAAGCTTTCAATAAGGTAATGGTTAAGAATGAATATCTCATTCCTTGAATTGCCAAACTATTTGGTAGGTTAGGACAAGCTCACTACTTCACTAAGGTGGACTTGTAGTTTGGTTATCACCAAGTGTAGGTAGCTAAAAGAGATGAACCAAAGGCCACTTGTATAATTGTTATAGGTCTTTTGAGTGGTTGGTGATGCCTTCCAACTTAACCCATTCACTTGACACATTTTGTACGTTAATGAATAAGCTTTTCCATCCTTAAGATTAGTTTTGGTAGTTTATTTGTATGATATAACCATTTATAATAACCCTTTAGAGAAGTAAATAGAGTACCTTGGAATTGCGTTCAAGGTGTTGCATGAAAATGAATAATACATTAAGAAGGAAAAGTGCTTCTTTACTAAGGAAGAAGTACACTTAGGCATATGATCAAACAAGAGACCTTCCAAATGAATGAGTCCAAGTTGCATACTATTAAGGAATGGGAACTACCCATTGGGGTCATGGAATTTTGGTCTTTTCTTGGCCTTGTAAATTACTTGAGGCTCCCTTTAAAAGCTACTTAGCTAAGGTTGATCTCTTTGCCAACTTGTTGGAAAAGGTGAACACTTGAGTGGATAAAAGAGTGGAAAAAAGCCCTTAAGGATCTAAAGGTTGGCATAGTAGAGGAGCCTATCTTGGTTCTCCTAAATTATTACAAGCCATTTATGTCTTTGCTACTAGGGGAATTCTAATGCAAGGACACCATGAGAGTAAGAATTTTAATGAAATGGATAACAAATATATAGTCTAAGAGAAGAACATGATAGTCATCATGTGTTGTCTCCAAACTTAGCACCATTAGTTGCTTAGCTCCAAGTTTGTTATTCAAGTGGATAATATCGCTACCAACTATTTCAAAACTCAAAACAAGCTAATTTGAAGCAAGCAAGGTGGCAAGACTTCTTAGCCAAGTTCAATTTTGCAATGGAGTATAAACCATGAAAAAAGAATACTACAGTAGATGGCTTAGTAAAGAGGTAGAACTTATGACTATAAGTCAAGCCATGGGAGACACTATGCAAATGATAAGGTAGGGCATATTATAGATCCTATGGAAAAACAAGTCCTCTAACTTGCAAATGAAGGAAGGACTAGGCAATTATGGGAAGAACATGGTCTTCTTTGCACAAAAGGATGGCGTCTACTAGTGCCAAAATAAGAAACACATAAACGAATGTCACAATACAATATAAGCTGCCATCTTAAATAAAAACAAACTTTGACATTCTTTAAGCCATATATTGTTGGCCTTATATGAGGGATAAAGTATAATTATTTGCTAAGACTTGTTTAGCATGTTAACAAGATAAATGGAGTAAAAGCAGCCCCTAGGCTTATTGGAACCTTTGCCAACCCCTTAACACCATTGGGAATGTATTTCTATAGATTGTACCTTCACTTCACCAACATTGGAAAGATATGGGTCAATTTCGGTAGTTGTTGACAATTTTGTTTTTTAATTACAGTACTTCCATTCCTACAATAGGTGATTGTAAGGATGAGGAAATAGCCACTTTTCTCCAAACATGTGGTAAAACATTAGGGCTTACCATGGAGTATTGTGAGTGATAGATATCTAGTTTACTAAAAATTTATGGAAAGATTTATTCAAGCTCATGGATTTAGAGTTATGTTTCTCCACAGGTTTTCATCCACAAACCAATGGCTAGACTAAGTGCATAAGTCACTTCATGTGTGCCAATCAAAAGAATTGGACAAAGTTTTTGGATGTGGTTTAGTGTTCCAAACTGGTAGTATAGGCCCTAAGGTGGCCGAGTGAGTACAAGCCAGACTTCTATATTCTAAACCCACAATACATGCCGATGGACTAGCTATGTGAGTATGAGTTTGGCCGACCTAGTTTCTTTAGTGTTGGGTCGCCACTCAAAGTGGTGGCCCATTTATTTTCTTTTAGTTTCCTTTTGTAATGTACTTTAATTCTCAAATGTAACTGCACTCTTTATTATGGGAACATTACGATCTTATTGGTTTTGATTGTATTAACACATGCATTCAATAAGACTATGTTACAATTCATCATATTATGACATTTGTTTTAATTTGAATATTTCAGTTTAGAAAGTTAAATGTCTTAATTTGTTATACCATCATTCAAATCCTTGTAATGGTTATTCATTTAGAATGTAAATGTGTAACTAATACTATATTCATTACTAGAGAAAAGGAAAACACCTATATAAAGTGATCCTTTCGGATCACCTAGCTCACACACTCTATAAACATTCTTTCTATTCTTTTAAAATACTTTCCTTTCTTGTTCCTCTAACCTCCCTTTATTATGATCCTAATTAAAGGCTAATTGAATTTTAAGCCAAGAGTTGAGCATTGAATGTACTTTTTCTAAGTGTGTTATATTAGTTCTCTTATAGCTTACATTGGACTGATGCCATGAATCACCACCCTTTTGAACTAGCCACAAAACAACACTCATTGACCCCATGAGTGCTTGTTACAAGCTATAAGGGAAAAAGTCCTAAGGCATTCCACATGGTTTTGTCATGGAAAAAGATAGTGTATATAGCCTAAGCATATCTTAACAAAGTCATAAAAAAGGATGAAGAAATGGGTGGATGAGAAAATGTAATTAGTGGTAAACAACATTGGTGATCTAGGATGGATCAAGCTCCATCCACAACAATTTAACACCTTTAGAATGGTTCACAAAGGATTAATTTACAAATATGAAGGCTTGCTTAAAGTGGTTGGCAAGTTAGGGAAAGTCTCCCCCAAACTTACCTCCTATCCAACCTAAATGTTCATATGATCTTTCATGTAAATATGTTGAAACCCGTTCATAAGAATAAGAAGGCCTAGCCTATAATGACTCAAAACAAGCCCTCCCTACCATAGTAAAGTCTTTTGATCAAGAAGTTGAGGAGATGTTGGCTAACATAGTTATAAGAAGGAAATGAGTTTCCTTAAAGTTCTAGTACTTGATTAAGTGGAAAAGGTTGCCTGAGTGCAATGCTACATGGGAAGTAGTTGAAGACTTGTGGCATTTCAATGATAAATTGGAGCATTATAAGGCAACAACAAGGAAATGTGTTGCCGACGAAGTCCCTAGAGAAATCTGGGGCATGTCCAAGTTAATTCTACATGTGACTAGATATTTTCCTTCTATCTAGTTATTTGGATAAAAACCTCCAAATAGTTGACATTGAATCGAAATGATCCCAATGGTCCGTTGTTAAGTAAGACCCTTGTGAATAGGAGTGGTTCCCCTTTTGTGGACCTAACAAACCAAGTATTGTACAAACCTTTTTAAGCAATACAAAGCCCTTTGAAAAAAAAAAGCCCTTCTCTTTTCCTCTAACCTCCTTTGTCAAGCTTCATATAATCGAACAAGGCTAATGTACTCGTTTCACTGAGAGCAGAAAGGAGCTAAGTGCCGCATGGTAGGCTTAGAGACATGTGAGCCCATGACAACAAGCTATAGTTGGAATTTGTAATTAGTAAATAAACAAAATAAACAAAAGAAATGGCATTCCTTTTGATCAAAGTAGAACCTTACTAATTGGAAATGAGCTCTTTATCTTTTTATCTTTACCTTTAATCAAAGTCTTTATTATATTATTATATAATTTATAATAAAATATATTTTTATTTACTTATTTTTATTTATTCTATTTAGATGAATTTAAAATTATTTAAATTGTATAGTAATCCATTATTGACATTGGTAAATGACCTAAGACAATGTGATTATAATTCAATTCTTGATGATCATAAGTAGAAAGCTCATATTCCTTCATCATTGATAAACAATTGTTTGGACAATACTCAACATTGTTACCACAAAATATACAAATTTTGAAGTCAATACTATAATTAAGCAATATTTGCTTTGTAATATTACTTTCCAATTTCCAATTTCCAATTTCCAATTTCCAATAGGTAAATCTATAAGGCATACACGAATACATACTGCAAAAGCAATGCGTTTATCAAAGTCAAATTGTGTTCGATCGTGGAAATGTTCTGATGTGATTAATTTTTCATAAGGATATATAGGTAAACGATTTTCATGAGATAAAGTAATCATGAAACTTTGACCAATGTACCTTGCAGCTCGTACTGTTTGTTGACCATAATTCATGACTCCAATTACCATAAGGAACATATCATAAATTTATCTAAATATTTTTTTGTTTGTTTCTTTCCCTTGTTTGAGACAAGCTATAAAATTAGAATATAGTATTTATTTATAGTGTAAGAAGTTGGAAAGAAGTTGTTAATAATAGATTACCAAGAGAAATAGGTAAAAGAAATTTCCATCCCAGATTTAATAGTTGGTCTATTCTTAGCCTAGGTAAAGTCCATCTTGTTGTGATAGGAATGAACAAAAACAAACTAGTTTTGGCTAATGTAATAAAGATAATAAATATGTATGGAATAGAGATATTCCAACCTCCCAAGTAAAGAAGTATTACAAATAATGAAGAAACTAATAGATTCAAATAAGAAGCAACATAAAATAAACCAAATTTGATGCTTGAATATTCAGTTTGATAACTCGCTACTAATTCTTCTTCTACTTCCAATAAATCAAGGGTAATCTCTCACATTCTTCTAGGAAGAAATTATAAAAAAATATATACCCTATAGGTTGATGCCACAAATTTCATTCCCAAAAACCATATTTTGATTGAGCTTCAACTATATCAACCATACTTAAAAACTATTAGATAATCATAGTCAGTGATAACTGCACTATTACCATCGCTATTACAAAACCGTACATGAGATTTTTATGTCATATTAACTCCCGTAACATAAATAAATATGAGGACCTAGTTAGTATTATTTATCTTGATATATTTATAGGATAGATAGGTTCTAAATCTAGCAAAGGCCTTAAATTAGACCGCTTTAGTTTTGTCTAATAAATAAAAAAACTACATTTGAATTGATCTTATCCTTTATTTAATAACTAATTAGAAGTTTTATTTGTTGAGTAATAGTAATAACTTTAAGTCTTCAATGAAATACTGCTTGTACACCATCTAAAAAGGAATATTTATTATTTGAACCATATCTTGACATAAGAAGTCCACATCAAGTTTGTGTTTCGCAATTCCAAAATAGGAGAAGGTTTCTTATTAATGAATTGATATTCAAAATCATACCATTCTGGATACCTTTCTCTATCAAAGTATCAGATTTCTAAATTCTCATAGGGCCCCATAGAATTCTTTCTAGAGCTTGTTAAATAATTTTTATGGATTCTGTCATTTTACCAATTCAAACTAAATAATGGGTTAATGAATCCCCTTCGTTTTGCCATTGGACTTTCCAATCCAATTCGTTGTAACATTCATAATGATCAACTTTACGAAGATCCCATTGTATTCCGGAAGCTCGCAGCATTGGTCCCGATAAACCCCAATTTATGACTTCGTCTCTATCAATAATGCCTACGCCCTCAACGCGTTCTAAAAAAATAGGATTTCGTGTAATAAGTTTTTGATATTCAGTAAGTCCTGTTAAAAAATAATCGCAGAAATCCAAACATTTATCTATCCAGCCATAAGGTAGATCAGCCGCGACTCCTCCGATACGAAAATAATTATGCATCATTCTCATACCAGTGGCAGCTTCGAATAGATCATATATGAATTCTCTTTCTCTGAAAATATAGAAGAAAGGAGTTTGTGCACCAATATCTGCCATAAAGGGTCCGAGCCATAAAAGATGAGAAGCGATACGACTTAACTCCAACATAATTACTCTGATATAACTGGCTCTTTTAGGTACTTGAATATTTCCTAACCGTTCCGGCCCATTTACAGTTATTGCTTCTGTGAACATAGTAGCTAAATAATCCCAACGAGTTACATAAGGAAGATATTGTATAATTGTTCGGTTTTCCGCAATTTTTTCCATCCCTCTGTGTAAATAACCCAATATTGGTTCACAGTCAATAACATCTTCACTGTCCAAAGTCACGATGAGTCGAAGAACACCATGCATTGATGGGTGATAGGGCCCAGTTAACTATCACTTGTAACACTAGATAGACTTCAGCAGTAGCAGAAAAGGGGGATTATATGTCCCCAAAATTTACATTAAATTTTATATACATAGATAAATAAAGGCTCTTTTTCCTTGAGCTTTTTTATAGATTTCTATTGTTCTTTGTTAATCCTTCATACATTAATTAGAAAACAAATTTTCTAATCTTTCATCTCCATTCTAGAATTTATATGCTAGATTAAAATAAAGTATGATTCTAACTTGATGGTAACAATGGCTTTTAATAATCCATAAATTCCACGCAAACAATGATCATACTGCCATGGGAAGTACAATTTTTGCCTAATTTGCATGCTCCTATCAAAAGTAAAAGGCACATTGCCAATGGCACGTTTAGAGCAACAATATTCAACTTTACAAGGAAAAGGGTTGGATATAGAAACTAAAAAATGGGCCTCATGGTGTCTCCAACCTATGCAAAGCAATCAAATTCTACACCACCCACTTTGGTTCTTCTATCCTCCCTTCAATACAACATTTCAATTCTTGTTTTAGCTTATTCTTCATTGTGATAAGTGTTAGAAGGCTTATTTCTTCTCTTAAAACCAACTTATAAGAGAGGAAAATATTTTCACATATAAGTAGTACAATAGACTAGTTTATTGACAATATGAGATAGACATCAAATTTCAATACACTCATTTCAAGTGTGGGGAAATATTTCTCACAGTAGCCCACCCAAATCAACAAGCAAAAGGAATATCTTATTTAAAACTTACATTATGATACTATGTTAGAAGTTGCACTTCATCCCTTTAATTTGGCCTATAAGAAATTATAACACTTGCATATATGAAGAGCATAATGGGCCAATATATTTGCAATGTGGGTCACATACCAAATTTCAAGATTAAGAAATTGCTGAACTATATTCCATGCAAAAACCAAAATCAAGCAATTAAATAAACAAGTCCAAAATATCACAAGAAAATCTAGGTAAAGCTTCATCCTTGTTAGATTCTAACGAGTCAAGCAAAAGTTATAAATTACGAAATGGTTCAACAAAGCAGTGTAATGACAGAGGAAATGGATTGCAAACGGACACAGTTTGAACAAGGAAGCTTTTGGCCTCTTAGTAGAGTAGCACAGACCCGAATGGACTTCGAAGGTTTAAAGCAGTTCAAGAAATTACAATGCAGCACCAGCTGCTAAATAGACAAGCTTAAACACAAATACACTCATAAACTAGTACAATAATAACAAAAGGAGAGGGCACACAGTAGCACAGAAAACGGAGTAAAGCATGGTTTCCACCATGTCTTTCTGGACTTTGCAGAGTCTCTGTTTCACGCCAAGTTAGTATCTTGAGTTTGGGCTACCGCTTCATAAAAGTCTTCAAAAACACCAGAAAGACATCCTGCTAATTGACTTCCGGCTTGTCCCCGTTACCCTTATTGTCCAACAATCCTACCTTCCAAGAAGCCACCAACTTGGAAAAGGCAGTGAAGGACGACCCCCCACTTGACCAGGCCGCCCTAGCCATCGATCTCATTTGTAGACTTTGCTTTCTGAGAACCTTCCCTTCCTCCAATTCCATCAGCTGCCTCACGCGCTTTTCCACCTCCTCTGCAGTCACCAACACCTCTTTCTCTCCATCCTTGGAAGATATTGCCATGTTAATGGCTATTGCCAGCTTCATTTCCTCCACCAAAACCACGGCATTCGTTTGCTGCTCAGCGTACAACGGCCACGCCACCATTGGCACGCCAGAACTCACTGCTTCTAGCACCGAGTTCCACCCGCAGTGTGTCACGAACCCGCCTACCGATTCATGGCTCAGTATATCATTCTGTGGAGCCCAAGACTCGAGTACAAGACCCCTTTCTTTGGTCCTGTGCAAAAAACCCTTGGACAATAGCACCTCTAGGTTGGGTTTTGTAGTTGAACCCTGAGGACTCTTTACCACCCACAAGAATCTTTGGTTGCTTCTCTCCAACCCAGAGGCAATATTTTGAAGTTGAGCCTCCGAAAACGTACCTCTTCTACCGAAGCACAAGAACACAACGCTTTTGCTCGGCTGCGCATTTAACCAAGCTAAACATTCGTATGATGCATCGTTGAAGGTGCCGGTTCTATCTTTGGCATCCGTGATCAGTGGCCCAATAGGGTAGACTGCAGGCATAAGACCATTTTGAGCGCAATCGCCATCAGCTATGGCTTTGATTGCATGCGACTCAAGTGATTCAAACAGTTAAACAATGAATTATCCTTGAGAAATTGATTCCACGAAGAACACTAATATTTCTTTGACATATTGTGAGTAATTGGATGAGCGTGTTTCGCACTCTTACTTAGGCGGCAAGCATGACAAATGGAATTAAAATTGCCTTCAAAATTTATTTTATTTCTTTGAAGCACTTTGAGTACAATAGGGTAATGGGCATGCCCTAGTCGAAGATGCCATTTTTCAGGTATATTTTTGGATACATGAAATATAATGGGCTTGTGCTTCAATTTATTCGTTTGAAGGTGATAGAGCCCGCGATCGAGTGGTCCCTTAAGCAAAGTCCGGCCTGAAGGCAGATGCTGAACAACACAAAAATTAGGGTAAAAAATAAACTCACAGTTATTATCCATTGTAAATTGTGACACAGATAATAATTTTTTTGAAATATTAGGGACCACTAAAACATTATTAATATTGAAATTAAAGGGGTTGGATAAATTACCAGTATGGGTGATAGGGAGGCCCACCCTATCACCAAACGTTACTTGGTCTGCCCCTGGATAGGGCTGCAGAGAGTCCAAACCCATTGGGTCGGGCGAGACATGGTTCGTGGCCCCGGAGTCAGGGAACCAGTCTGATAGAGTTTGGGCCGATGTCGATTCTGGGTAGGAGCCCACAGAGTCTGAGCGGGCCAGCTGATTGGCCTGAGGTGTGCGGGCTTGATGCGAGTTGGACTAGGTGTATCGGGCCCGACAAGTGGTGGCCTAGTGGCCAGATCTACGACAGATCTGGCAGTGGGGAGCGCAGCAGCGATCGGCGGCTGGAAGAAACCTACCACCGGCCGGAGGCAGAAATGATTGGGTGTTGACCGCCGTGTTCCGCCATGGTGGCGGAGAGTGAACAGAGTTCCCGAAACGACCGCGAGATGGTGGATCGTGGTTGCTGGAGAAAGCCACCGTCGACGGCCGTTCTTGCTCCGCCAGATCGAGTTGCGCTTCCTGGGTAAGGAGGAGGCCTCGAAGATCTTCACGGGTGAGGCCTTGAGTGCGGGTGTAGAGCAAGATCGCCGTCGCCAGAGGTGCAAACGGCGTTCTGAGTCCCCGAAAGAGGTGGGTGAGGTACTCGTTGTCGGAGATTACCTCACCCACGCCGTTGAGCTCTTCAACGAGAGCGTTGATCTCGTGTAGGAACTCAGAGATGGTGCGGTGGCCTTTGGATGCGGCCTAGAGACGAAGCCGGAGGCTGGAGGCTCGAGCGGAGCTCTAGGCAGCGAATTCAGCCGCCAGAGCATGCCAAACTTCGGCGGCAGTGGCCTATTTTGTCAGTTGGCTGACAATTTCGTCTGAGCAGGTGTTAAGGAGAAGGCCCAGGGCGGTCTGATCGCGTTTCTGCCATTCGAGGAGTTCCGGATTAGGAACCTGAGTAGTGGTGTCGTTGGAGTCGGTGACCGTGACATGGGTCGGCGGAGAGGGTATCGATCCGTCGATTATGGGCAGCAGTTCCGTCGCGCGAAGATATGGAAGAATCCGAGCCTTCCAAACAAGGTAATTGGGACCTTGAAGCCGCACAGAAGCAGCCGAAATGGAGATGTGGCCGGAATTTCCAGCAGCGGGCATGGGGGATGCAGCAAAATCGGGTTGCGATTGCGCCATTGGAGTCGAAGTTGAAGAGGATCGAATTGGGCGTTAGCCTGTGGCGATTGATACCAAGTTAGAAACTGAAGGGCCCATCTAAAACACAGAACTGTGCAATAGTGGGTTGCCAGTGGAAGCTTATAAGGCTAGGCTCTCCTGTCGCCTTACCTAATGTGGGACTGGATATTTTAACACTCCAACACAAACATGTTTAGTATGATCCCCGTTGATTTGGGTAGGGAAGAGCCAAGGTCAAGGAAATAATTGTAAGCGGGATTGTCTCGTTGGAGAAGGGGCTGAGGCATGTCTGAGGCTTTGATGGGTGGTAGTCCCGGAATGTGCAAGAGAGTGCTATCGAGATCCTTGAAGCTTCTGGTGCTTTGTTTGTGGAGGATTGGCAAGTATAGAAGGACAGCAAGACTAGAAGCACAAGAGGTGTAGTAGTAGTACGTCGGTATGTGGAGGCTGTCATCACGGAAGGGGACAGCGGAGGTTATGAGAGCAAGGACCGAGGAGGACAGAGATAAAGTTCGGAAAGCATCAACGACATGGGGAACGTTGAGGCGGATCGACTCGGCTGCCAAAGCTATTGGGTTTTGGGATCGATGAGAGTCTTGTTAAGGCGGGGGGAGCAAGAAGAAGGAAATTGGAAGATTGGTTTTGGAGATATGATTGATGTATAAGGAAGTGGTGGATGCGTCAGAAGGTATGGCTGGGACTAGGATAGTTATGAACAAGTGGGGCTGGTGTTGAAGCAATAGCTTTCCTAATTCTACCATGAAGATCATGTGGTGGGAGCTAGCAGCCGGATACAACACGATGGATTCTCTCATTTCGTGCGAATAAGAGAGGAAGAGAGAAATTTGTGTCAAAAGAATTGCAGCCGTAGCTGAATGTAAAGACTGGAACCTAATTTTGAGCCCCTACGCGAGCCGACCAAAACGCTTTTGTCCATTCCACTTGTTTGTTTTTCTGTCTTTTTCTTTCCTCCCAAACGAAATAAGGGGAAGGGGGAAAGGTCCAAGCGTAAGACGTTACATTCCTTGCCCCAAACAAGCACAATTAATAATTCCTAGACTCAATAATTTGTCCCTCCACTGATCTCATTTCACGGATAGATGCAATTTGCCATGGGTGTAAATCTTAATTCCATTAACGAAACACTGTTGCCTTCAGAAAAGATCGGGCTAGGCAGTTTTAGTTTAGCTGAGAATTTACTTCAGTACCGCTGTGCTGTGTTTGTAGACTAATCTATGGTAAATCAGTGAGACGTATGAACAATACTCGCACTTGTAGACGAGTGGAGTAGACAAATTGAGAACGATCTATCAAAAAAGCTTTTTTACAGCAGCCCCACCTCCCAGCCCAATTTGTTTGGAGGTGCGAACTCCAGATCAAGCTGGGATAATGCAAACACACCCTTTTGCTTAAAATGTTTCATAAATCTTCAACTCTCATATCCTAAACCATTCTATAACACCCAGCACAATTAGCAAACCAAAAACCACTACCCCCACCCCCACAAAAAAAAAAAAAAAAAAAGGTCATTTATTGTGCCGTCAGTCACTGAAATCCGTGCTTCCACTCCGGGAGCTACTTGTCTTGCGACTGTCCAAAGAGAGGCCTCTAATATGGCCACTTAAACCAGCACCATCTATCTTCTTTTCCTGAAAGAATCTCTCCCTCTCCATGTGTTTTGCCGGTGGGGGAGGAATTGCAACATGTGGAGCATCTGACTCGTTTTGTTTGCCCGCTGGGGGTGGAATTGCAGTAGGCAGAGGCTCCCTCTCAATGTAACGTGGTGCGGGTGGGCTTGCAACAATCGGTGGAGGATGTGCATTCCATTCCCTTGATGAATCTAAACTTACGGGTCGTATTAGTGGACGGTTCAGCCTTTCTGCAGGAATGGTCGATCCAAGCAAGCCCAAGTGGGGGTGCTCCATTGAGCGCTCTTCATCTTCAGGTCTCACACAAGCTTTGCCTTTTCGTAATCTGCCGATTTTTCAGTCAAGAAAAAGCAGTTAAAACCAGGAAACAAGGAAAATTGTCTTTAGTTTTTCAAGGACAGGTACTCTAGATTTCAAGAAAAAACCCAGCACCACATAGATTAGCATACCTTCGGAAAAGCTGTTCGGCTTCCTCTTCCTCCTCTGTTTCTTCAACGGTAAAATGATTTACAGTTGATATACACCTGCCGGAGATAAGGGCATCATGTCTTGCAAGGACTCTCTGAAGTTGCTCATTTAATTCAATTGCTCGATAGACCACCATCTCATCCCTGTGTACATGGATAAGAATTAACTGGAACTGCAAGAACCAAGTAACATATGTATTTATGAGAGCACATGACATGTCTCTATCTATCCATATTAATAATTAGTCAGTTCACAGGCGAAGATCTATTGATCCCAGATAGCCACTAAAAGCTTTTTGGCCACCTGTTAGAAATAAAAGGAAATACAATGCTCGTCACTGCATTATCTGTTAGTGGTACAATTAAGAATTTCCCTGCCGTCTTTACTCACCATAAGGTAACTTTAAATCAGACCTTCGAACTTAAACAAAAATTTTACTAAGGGATACCTCCCCTTATACTAGAATGTCTCCTGAAAAGGGATTGGATCCCTTACTTCTAAGAATCTACCAGAGAACCCTCAGATCCTCAGATCTACTAAGCCTCTAAAAAAGAATCCTCACCACCTCATATGTTTTATAAAAATAAACAAATAAAAAAAAGTTCTAAACCTCCACAAGAGAATCCTCTGATTTTACATGTAAAAGAAAAACGAGAGACACTGCTGGATCAAACAAAGCCATCACTAAGGAGGGGAACCACGCCACCAGCATTACAGACACTGCTGGATCAAAGGGTTAAGCATCAAATGACCAAAACTCTTACAAGAAAATCATATTGATGGAAATATAAATATTAAAATGCAACACAAACTATGTAAATTTCTGATGTGCCTGCGGCCTTTTTTTTTTTGTGTTGTTTTTTTTTGGGGTGGGGGAAGGGAAGGGTGGTAAAGCCAATTCTGGCATTCAAATAAATTTCATACATTTGATCCATAGGCTCGTTCAAGGTTCAACCTAACCATTCATAGAGAATTTCATTTGAACATATTATTAGATTGTTAAAACAAATTCAGAAAGGAAAGAGTCAATGGGATAGATAGTAGTAAAACAGACAGCTAATTGACTAGGTGGCATATTGATCGCAGAAAGCAGCCATTACCGAGAAGTCATGACAAGATGCATTACTCTCTGCTTTTGAAACGAACACTGTTCAACGAGATCAAGTGTAAACTCATCCTTTGCCCCCTGAAAAAAAATAATACCAAGACATTTGACATCACATGCTAATTTAAGGCTTCACATATTTTCTACGACAAAGGATTGTATCAACAAATTGACATGCAATACGAGTATGTCCTGATTACTAGATTAATTGAGTTGGAGGTAAGCAAAAGGGCACACAATTTAAGTATGCTGCAAATGTTGGATTCACTTGACAGATGGCACATTTTTGGCATGTAGGAAGAAAGTGAAGATTGTCTTCACAGTGAACCATAAAACTGTATGTAGAACTTATGGTTGAACAATAATTTTCAAGATAAAACCCCATAATCTTACAAAAATTTAACCTAAACCATCAAAATTAGGCCACAACACCAAAATTTACTATGGAACAGAATGTCATGATGCTCTTGGCTATTACCTTCATAAAGGATGAGGCATTATAACAACATAATAGAAGGCTTAATCACCACCAAACAGTAAGCCATCGACCACAAATCACTCATATCTTTCAAAGCTAGAAGCTTCAAGTAAATAGGTATGACGTTCCTTGCTAGATGTCATTAATCTCATACCCAAAATGGAAAAATATATATGAATTGAAACCAAATGGGACTAGCATTATGATGGTAGTAATAAAGCGATGCATAAGGAAAGATATCAATTTCACGAATCTTATCCACCAATGAAACTCTGGTTTTACCAAGTCAAATTCATACCTCAGGATGTTGACTATCAACGGCATCCAGGACTTCCTTTAAGATCTCCACTGCATTAGTGGCCTTCTGAATAATACTGAATCAAATGAATAGAGTTAGACGATGGTATTATTTTGCAGGCCAAATCACATTCTTTGTCTTCTGATGATTGGATATCATAAACTATGGAAGAGATGCAATAAGCCAATTGAGGGCCCCTAAGCTGGCAACATAAATAACTTCCCCTTAGTCTAGCATCGGCAATCATTGAACATAACAAATCAGTCTAAGGCTGGAAAAATCATAAAATCTAGATTTGACCAATGGGATATTACAGATCACTTTTCATGACTCTTATTCTTCTAGTGCCTGAACCACAGATGGAGTAGCAGGGCTTAAGTCATCACTCCTGCCCAAAACCATGTCTCTAACCAAGAAATCATACGTAAGTATCACAACAAAAGCTGTATTGTGCTTTGACCATAAGTTAGGCATGGCCAAAGGATCAAAATGTACAATGCAGAGGGATCCTTAGGGCCTTACAAGATAAATATCTCTGTAAAATGCAAGTGTCATAAAGTAGGCCAAGTACATCATCAAGTCAGTTAAGCAAAAGATACCTAGATTCGGGAACAGTTTGAGGCTCTACTGGCTGAGCAGCCTCTTCATTTCTTGAGGAAGTTAGTTCACCATTAGCTAAATCATTCTTATTTGTTTCTGATGAAGTATGATTTGATTGGACTGCTTGCGGCCTTTGAGGGAACTCTACTCCTGCACTCTGAAAGACAAAAAAAAGAATGACAATAGAAGGATACAAATGTAAATAATGATTCCAAACAACAAAGATGCAGCAATTTACTGGTACGTTGTTTACCATCAGCACCAAGAAGCACACTCTATGAACACACTATTCAAGATGAGTACATTCCTTTGCTTGAATACATAAGCACATTTATTACATTATCCGCATCAGGCAGATGTTCCAATAATGACACATTTACATAGTAGTACCTAGACACGTTAAAGTGAGAACTGAGACCACATGTCTAGTCATAAACCTGCTTAGGCCATTCCTTCCCAAATAAGCTTAAACAAGCTTCAACATTCCTACATGGACGAAATAGGAAGTGTAGACAAATAGTTTACTAGTTTATTCACGAAAGATTCAAGATATTTACAAGTACCACTGAAAAGTTTTGAACTTGGAAAATCCTTCTAATTATTGCTCATGAGTTGGTCCATTGAAGGGTTGTTTGTACATAATCAAGATATTATCTGGCCATAAAAGTGAGGGGAAGATTAGGCAAAAAATTGGATTGGATATCTCTAAACACGGATGTCAGAACATACACTTCATACACCACGTATACCTGTTCACTAGGACTATATATGTACATCTCGTCAGCACACCACCACGACCACTTGTAACATGGCCACAGGGCCACCACAATATCATGTGGAACACAAACTTGGATATCTCTGAAAGTTATAAATATCCACCTCATGTTCCAAATCTTTACACAGTCAATCAAACTCATTTGAACCCATATGCTGTAACAAAAACTTTAGATAATCAGAAAGAGTAAAAAAAGATAATTTTGAATGGTCATACGTATTTATCTCATCTTTGTTCAATATGATTCTGAAATCCTCAAATACATACTAATAGTTGTGTGAAAGAAATAGCAAGATCTTTATTATCGCTACAGTTCTAACCTCACTAGTTTACAATATCCACATTCAGCCAAATGCTATGACTCTTAGGTGCTACACTGCTGCGTTTCAATACCTACCACCAAATCATAATATGCAGCGTAATACTGGGGGAACTTTCCAGAAGCACCTCCAAGGGATGTCTGTGTGGCATCTAGAAGAAGAAATATCCGCTCCCGTACAGGCAAGTCTGACTGCAGCAAACAAAAATGGCTGAATGAAGGTAAGCTATCCAAGACAGGAAAAGATCTGGTCATTTCAGCATGGGAGCAAAGTCACACCTTTTTCTTCACTATCTTGACAAGAACGGGAAGAATCCCTGTATCAAGCACCTGCTTATGGATATGTTCTCCAATATTGTTCATCAACATCTCCAAGAGCTGCAAAATCAAAAGATAAATGCATGGTTGCATACCATCCTCAAAGCAGGCAGAGCGCAAAAGAAATAAAGGTCATCTGATTCACTGAATCTTAGGAAAAACCAACCCATTGTAGCGACACAGAAACAAAATGCAAGTGCCAAGTCAAAATTCACATAGCCAACATCCAACTCACCATCACAGCATACAGCTGAGTATTTGGGTGTTTACTTCCCAGTCGTTTTTTGATAGCTTTGATGACATCCCTCGCTTGTCTGCATTAGAACCAAGAAACACATTCACAACAAGGACAATTGATGCAACTCATGGAAGAAAATTGATAAGAAGCTCCTATTTTTTGAGATCACATGTGTGTGGAAGCATAATCAAGCCAAGCTAGGATTCACGCCAATGGGCTTGAATCCGCAATGGGCAATTTCAAGCTAGACACCTGGTTACGACAGGATTGAGCATCATGCAGCAGTAACATCACAATCTGTCCAAAATTTTAAGAAAAACATCTTATGCAGCTGTAAAATAGTTTCAGTTTAACCAATCATATTCTTTATCAGGATATCAAAATTGGATAAAGAAATGGTATTCCCCATTACACTTGTCAATGGCTTGAGCCCCAAAACCATAGAAACAAAGAACAGATAAATCAGTTGAGGTCCATCTAGATTTCATGGTATCGATAAGTTAAATATTACACATATTGATCTTGAAGAAGGACAAGCTGAGAAAAACTCAAGCTCACCTCCAGTTTACCCACATGAACACAAGTATATCTTGAAAAATAGCAGCCTACATTCATGCAGACTATTGTAAACCTTAGATTGCACAGATTATGCTCTTTTTCTTTCTTTCTTTCTTTCTTTCTTTTTCGTATTAGTAAGGCTTCTCTATACTTTTACCCTTATGACCACATTCTCCACCATTTAGCTTAATATCTTTCAAATGTGGATGTCAGCGAGCTCAAAGAGTGTCTCCTTATAAATACAAGCATACATGTGATACTGCTAATTTACACTCATGGTGAAGCTTTTTAGTTAGAAACAAAGAAAGGCAAATCTTAGTCTTCACAACATTGTTATCCAAAACTAACTATCAATAAGAACCAATAACTACTTAACAGTGTGAAAATTAACAAAAAAAGAATTCCAAAATTTGCTAAGAATCAGCAATGAAATTATTATAAAGAGTTTGAAAAACAGCAAAAGAAATTAAATATCAAACCAAACTTTGCTTGAAGCTCATATGAGATAAGAAGGGAATCTAATCAAAATATAAAAGGAGGGGTTTAATATTTACCATTAAAACATAATTCATCTCCGAACTCATTTTTAGTGAATGGCAAAGCAGACTCCAAACGAATGCAAATCACTCAACTAGCCAACTGGGAAATGCACTCCTTACAAATATGCCCAAAAGACTCCCTTATCAAGGCGCCCTTCCATTGATTGCCTCACCCTAATCAAGATATAATCTCTGGCTAACATCATCCATACAAAACTTTCTCTCTCCATGATATGCACCCAATTTATCCAAACCTATCCATCCCTCATGCTACATAGACCTCCATCTTTCAACCTCACACATGATTCTTGCCCCAAATGAACACAACATAAGAACTCACACACATAAGAACTCAGTCACTAGAAACCAGTCATTTTCATTATTTCTCTAGGCTAAGGAATCGAATTACCAACTTTCTTCTTGTCCGTAATGTTTTATTTTTTATTTTTAATTGGCAGAACAAGTTGATTTCCCATGGTTCATGGCAGCAACCAAACACCTACAGTGATTCCAACAAAAAATAGTTCTTCCCCCAAACACCTATAAATGGTCCTACAAGAATGAATTTTCCTTGAAACCCTTCAAATATCAAACCCCACATTGGAAACAGAGAAGACAGCACAAAAGGGAATTTGATGGAAAGAAGAAAAAGATTTAAAACGTATTTAGTTCAAAGATTTCTTTAATGGCTTTGTAAAAGTTCACCCGCAAGAGATGAAGGTAACAAGGAAATAGTCAAGGTTCTGGACTCCATCAAATTTGAAAATGCTACCACTTTAAGACATCATATTCATCATAATTACTATCTTCAAATTGAGGAAGGACCATTTCCCACCATTAAATACCAAATTATTGCTCTTAAGAATCTCCTCATCCATCAAGATATTAGATTCCTTTCAACTCCACCTTAAGACTTCATCTCCTTACAAGCTCCAATGCAATAGAGACAGTAGCGGAAAGAACACAAACCTGGAAAATCCTGGGCTACATAGGATACAAAATGATTCCAAATTAACACCAAGAAAAAGGTGCTACCAGCCTCAAATAATCAATTCCACCAAAAGCTGATTCTTCTGATAACTTCAAATATATAGAATCAGAAGACTCTTCCCATCTCACTTGGGAAGTGAGAACTACATATCTTCGTCAAACATTTGTTGTGGATGGGCAACAAATATATTCCCCAAACCTCCTCGTATCGTAGGGCAATATTCAATTGTCTGGTGGAACCCCAGTACAATAATGGCAGAGAATGAACTATTGTCCATTTCAAGCACTTTTGCCAGTGCAGTTCCCACCTTCGTGGCAAATATCAGACGCAGGAATATGGGTTACAAAAAAAAAACAATCACTCTGCTAGGACATACATCTTGCCTGAACTAAATTATGCAAGATAATTAAGTACTCGATAGTAACACAACAACCTCAGACAGCAACCAAAACCAAAATCCCAATCAGCTTAAAATCTACCATCCACTTGGAAAATAAAAATTAAAAAATTAAAAAAAAAAAATCGAAAGGAGTGACTGAACCATACCTATGATCATCAGCAACTAATTCACAGATTTGAATGTTTTTTGTCCAATCCATTTCTGCCAATTTCTCACTTGTTGCAGAACTGACAAGCTCAGTGGCCATCTTCTGCTGAACTCTTGAATTCAAAGATGCAAATATGTTCAGACATGGAACGGGTCAAGGTTAATGAAAAGAACTGACTGATTGCGGGCGTAAGTTCCAAAGTTGACAGAACAGCGTCACTTATGCTAATATCTCATATGTGTACAATGTTAAGAACTTCAAAGCCTCTAGTTGCAATAAGAGAAACAATATTGCAATGTCATCTTTGAGCTTCAGCAAAGCAAATAACTAATAAATTATGACCTCAGATTGTCATTTACAATTAACCACAGCAATTAATCTTAACATCTTAATGACAGAGGTGGACATGTAAATCACCAGGACATAACTCCATTAACGGAGACAATAAACTCAATCCTCAATCATCACTCGAAGATAAGTGAAGAACATCACAGAAGTCACAGAAAAGAACAACGATACGTGGCAAAACAATGTGTATAACTCAAACATACAATGATGTAAACCTACAAGTGGATTTAATATGTGTGCTTTAGTTTCAATATGGAGGAGAATTTGATATACAATTTGGTTTATGCATCCCACCATTATTTGTAAATCATATAGGCTAACCCAAAAGAATAAACACTCTTTTGGGAATCTCTAACACACAAAACAAACATCATATGACCCTGGATGTAAATTCAGGAAAAAGGTACAGCACATGGTGCCAGTGCAGTCGAATATAAAGGTAATTTTATGATTACTAAAGTAGCTTACTCTCCACTAACAGATTCTAAAATTACGAATGGGCCAACAATTTTGTCAAATTGTTTTTCACCCTCCCTTAAATTTCATTCAAGATCTCTCTGTCTGCTAAAACACTGATACGCATCGATTGGTACCCCAAATAATATACCGCAAATGATTTTCGCATTAAGACACGAATCACTCGCTTCTATGGAAAATCAGCATGTTTTCTTCATTATGAGAAGAAACTAAAAAACGTGACGCAAATACTAAACTTCAAAGAAGCCTTAGATAATGTGCAAATGAAAAAAGGGCAGAAGCAAACCCGATCACGTCAACAACGTTCCTGGAGAACTTAGGCATAAATTCACAGACAAAAGACGAGAACTCAATCAATCACGAGCGTCCGATGGAAACAAAACAGCATAGCCCGCTACTCTGCATCCAATCAAGCAGAATCTCTACAAGTTTAGGTAACAACTCAACAGTACTTCAATCTGTTATAACTACTATGTCAAAATAGTCTGCAGAAGTTGGGGCACTAAGGTGAATTTAACAAAAATTAAAAATTAAAAAAAATAAAACTGTGTGAGCTTTCTTCTTCCTTTTGCTCAAACCCCCTAAGCTACGCAAATTTCTCCCAGATCTCAGTCGAAGGATCAACAAAACCTCTACAATTTTTATTTTTTATTTTTTTAAATCAAGAAATTGAAGTTGTAGCTGGCAGGAACCAAAACTCTCCAATCTGGAAACTAATCTAGGGAAAATGAAAGCAACAACGACGTCAAACCTGTAAAGAAGGAGAGAAAAACAGAGGCAGTGAGCAGGGCAATAAAGAAGAGCTGGTAAACCCTAAAGAGCCTGAGCATTCCGAGCGAAAGAGCCGAAGACCAAACGTTTACAGCTCAAAGAAAAACCAAAAATCTTCCTTAAACTTCTCGTCTCTCCGTCTCCAGATTTCTTCCTCTTTTTCTTTCTGGGAGGGGGTTGCAGTGCTATAAACAACGAGGTGGTAATGTGTGCATCGTATAATTAGAACATAGCACCAGATGGAGAGGACCTTTGATGAGGAAGTGAAAGTTTGTTTAGTGCATCGAGCGTACAGTATCCTCTTTTAGGCCACGAGAAGAAGCAGCAGCGCCACCGCCATATCGGGGCCTGTCTAAAGCTAAAGCTAAAGCACCCTTTTTAAAGCGGAAATTTGGGCGTCTTTATTGTCACTCCTCGCTTCACCTGTATGCTGACTCTGCCTTGTCTCCTTGCCCGCCACGTGTCTTTTTTAAGTTCATACTTTTGTGTCTTCTTGGATGATGATAGCGCACTAATTATAATTTTCTTTCCAGTCCTGATGGCGCCTCAATTAACTTAACCGCAGAATCCTCTTTGCATCACATGGGTACTTTTTTTAGCAAGTTGGAACCTAATGGGGAAGACAAAGCTACTGTTTCTTTTTTTTTAAAAAAAAAAAAAAAAAAAACCACTACAAACTAGATCATGGTGGTTCTAAAAAAGAGAATTATGTCGACAATTGTATAGTTGAATACGAGTGTGGATATGTGAATTAAAAAATAAAAACAAAATATTTGTTAAACACCTAAAAACATAGATAATGGTAAAGTCATGTATATGTATATATCTTATCTTCTTTCCTTTTTTTCTTATTGTAATTAATTGTGATATTTGAACTGACCTTTTATTAAATAACATCTTTTCCTGAATAAGTTCAAATTTTGGGTTGATGGCTAATTCATTTATTTGTTAAATGAAATGTGAGAAGAAAATTCCTTTTCGGTGCAGCAGACACGGCAGTCTGGTTGTAACGTAGTAAGGGTGCCCCACCCCGACCTACGGCCGCTATCAATGCCAAATTTTTTTAGCCATAAATGGAGTGTGAAGACAGAAAAATGTCAAAAGCGGGAGGCGAGTAATAAAGGCAGCTTCTACTCGCGCGGCGCTCATAATTCACTCACTTTGAGGAAAGACAGGAGAGAAATAGGTCGACAGGCTGTTCGGACGCGGCACAGGTTGGTTGTGCTGTGCTGGACTTGGATTCTATAAGTAGATCAACTGTCGGGGAAGCACTCTTATACAGCTCAACGTTGTCCTATTATACGCTGCTACCCGGTAGAATAAGAATACTAACACGTAGCAGAACAAGCACATAGACTCTCTTTTTTCGAAACGTAGCAAGGAGAACGGCCTTTAGATAGAAAGGCCCCACGAACGCCTTTGCAAGTTTTGGGTAGTCTCTTCCCCTTTTTTTTTTTCTTTTTTTTTTTAATAAAAAAAATACAATGACTTCAAGTCCTTCTCGCATTGGTTAGAGCACTTGACTTCTCATGAACCTTGACCAAGATCCCGAGCAAGCATAAAATTTCCTTGATTCCATAATCAGTTCAAATAATTCTTCTTTTTTTTTTTTAGGCTTTTTTTCCCTATTAAATCAGGATCCACGCATAATGTTTGAACTCTTCCTTCTCTCATATTACTATTTTGGAACTTTCTCCTTTTTCTAATCCTAACATTATACCCTCCTGTTCAATTTATCATTTGACATTTGTAATTTTATACTAGATTCATTTATATTCTTTTATTTCATCTTTTATTGAATCAATTTCTTGCAATAAAGCTTAGATTATTGCTAGTTTAATTTGTGTTACATTTATGTACTAATTCAGAAAAATTACAGCATGGCCTTCTTTCATTTATTTTTTCTCTAACACAATTCAATTATTATGTAAAGGTAAGAAGGAAATTAATGGAAATGAACGGAATTTGGAAAAACAAATAGAAAAACGATAAGCTATATTTAACAAAGAGAAATCTTATGGATACAGTGCGACAGCAAAAGTAACCACAGGGAAAAAATAATACATTGAAGAAATGACATCCAATGCATGTTAAGGCCCTATAAAGAAATTAGTGTTTCTTTAGAAACCAACTTAATACAAAACCAAAACACTCTAAAAAATCATCTAATTATCTTTTAAATTTTTATAACCTTTATTATAACTTGCTTTCTAACTTAATATGACAAGGACTATGAAATAAAATCAACACAAATTTCAAAGTATTTCTCAAATTAGTCTTTATTGTTGAAATTTTCTCTGCGTACATCCAACTAAACTCATTTGAACATTAGAATATATCAAACCATTTTTGTTATGTTTATAGATATTATCATAATATCTATTTTTATCAGCATTACAATGTATGAAATTTTGGAATCTAAATATCTATGTTATTTTAAAGTAGTACATGGACTTCTAATTGTCAAATCTCTAAACAAAGAAAATAGAATGAAATCTAATTGGCTAACAAATGGGCATTAGAAAATAATTATTAGTCCTCCTAAACTTAAAAAATACCTTAACAATGATCTAGACTACATAAGCATAGCAAATGGAGTGATTCATGCAAATTCTTTTCAACCTTTTAGAAAACCAAGTTGGTGAGTATTGGAAACTTCATCCAATTTTAATCCTTAAATTGTAGCATCCAAGAAATTCTTTCTTTGTAGTAGAAATCAAAACTCAAGCAATTCATAAATAAATTTCAATTGGTACACCTTTTACTTAAACATAATGGATTGTGTTAAAATCAAAGTCTCCACATTCTTGCCATGATAGCCACATCACCAAAATTTTACCTCCCAATTCTATGTCAAGTAAATGCGTCAAACTTTCCAAGAATAATGTTTTGCCACCAACTATAGAATCAACAAAAACTACTATTAATTATCCTTCAAGCCTAAACTGAAGGACCAAAAGGGAAGTTCTTTACAAAATTCAAAATCGCTTTCACACAAGAAATTTAAAGTCATATTGTTTTCTTGATATCCCCAAACCTAGATGACTCTAAATTTATATTTTCAAAAGCTTTCTCAATTGTAATATTAGACTATTATTTATATTTTTTTTTCCCAATTTAGAGATCTTATTTGTCATTATAAGTAAGATCTTCTTTGTACATACTATTCTTCGAATTCATAACATTTTTACCAATACAATCATAGTGCTTTGGCTCAGGGATTTTATCTTGCTTTAAGAATTTCTCCACAAAATTATTGTATTTCATGGGTGCTATTCTTCTAACTAATTGCATAATAACTTAGCACAAGGTATGATAATAAGATGAAAGACTACAAGTATGCCTTCATCTCAAAATACATATATGTATGAATGAATGAATGAATCATGTAAGGAGAAGAAGAATAAAAGAGTAGTACAGTGACATAATGAATTCCCATAAATGCCCCTCATACTCTATACATAACACACACATTTTAATAACCCCCTTCAAGTTAGTGCTTTATATAAGTCATATGTTTCTAACTTACCAAGAAGAAAATTGTGTTTTTGTATGCCTAATACCTTGGTAAATAAATTTGTCGATTGATCCTTGTTTGGAATGTGGGACGTCTAAATAATACCTCATGCAATCTTTTCCAAATGAAATGATAAACAATCTTTATATGTTTGGTCTTTTTATGAGCTATGGGGTTTGTAGCTATCTTCATCATAACTTCATTATCACATAATAGCGAGATGGGCCTTGGACATGGTTCCTATAGATCATTTAATAAATCTAACAGCTAGATTACCTCACATGAGATGGTCACCATAGCTTGATATTTAGCCTTTATAGATGATTGTGAAATTGTCCCATGTTTTTACATCACCAAGAAACAACAAACTCCCCAAGTTTTATACAAAACCTTATTGTAGATCTCTTACTCATAGGACATCTCCTATAATCAAAATCGTAATAAACTTTTAAATTTAGCTTACTATCAAAGCTTATGAGTAGTCCTCAAAGATACCTGACTATTCAAAGAGCTACTTCTTGATAAGAAACCTTTGGGGTATTTATGGATTGGTGGCAGATCTAAAGTGCATAGCATATGGCAAGCCTCATAATGGTAAGGTATTAAGCTTCCTTATAAGACGTTGGTAGCTAGTGATATTAGTGAGTGGAGGATCATTAATGATGCGGAGCAACTATGCCAACCTAGGCCAATGGCCCAACCCATATGTTGAGTGTCCTAACAATTATATGTTTGGATCCAAGAAACCCAAACTTTTAAAGGTCATCCCAAAGATTCTTTAGGAATTTTGATATGTTTAAGACTCCTTAACTTGATGCGGATCGTGATGGGCAACAGAGTGAGCTTTGGATTATAGAAAGCTTGGAATGGAATAACAACAGGAAAAATTTGGATATATAAAGGGCTAGAAAGGTAAAGACTAGAAAAATAAACTATTGAAAGGTAAAAGGCAATAATTTAAGTGCAGGAATTAAGATAACTGGAATGTAAAGGCAGGAAAATAAGGGCATGAAATTTATAGAGGCAAAGCTTAAAAAAAATAATAACTTTCCAATCTCCATGGCTCTTAAGGTTCTGATTACAACTGAAAGAACAATGTCCTTAAATAGATGACTAAGCCTAGTGGTAGAAGGATCTAGAATTCATAAAACCAAAGTTTGGTAGAATTCAGATCCCTAAATTTAAGGAAAAATCAAACTAACCAAATTAAGATAAGATCCCAACAAATCAAGGATTAGATCCCAACAAATCGAGGATAGGATCCCAACAAATTAGGGATAGCATCCTAACAAATTAAGGATCTCAACAAATAATGAAATCCTAGATAATTAAGAACCTTGACAATTTAAGAATCCTAAATCAACACAGTTAAGGAGTCTTAAACATATCAAAATTCCTAAAGAATCTTTGGAATGACCTTTAAAAGTTTAGGTTTCTTGGATCCAAACATATAATTGTTAGGACACTCAACATATGGGTTGGGCTGTTGGCCTAGGTTGGCATAGTTGCTCCGCATCATTCTCCCTTTCTTAAAGAAGATTTGTCCTCAAATCTTAATTGTTGGTTTGGGCTTTATTGCTCCATGGATCCATAATCCAAGTTGTTGAACTCATATGAATCTTTACCTCTGGTGGCCTACCCAAGTGCGTTGGTTCACAAATCAGTGGTAAACAACCGTGTTGCTTGGATGGAAGTTTACAACCTGACCAACAATAGGATCCAAACAAGTAGTTGAAGTTATGTAATGTTTTAGCAGCACCTTCATCAAGAGTATTGAAAAATCTTGGTGATTGTTGTTGACACGTCATCTTCTCATGATTTGACAATACAAACCCACAAAGGAAACCATTGTGCATGTTAGATAGTGCCTCTGAATTCTTCAACACTTGGATGCAACCTTGTGTTTCTTCTGACGAAATTTCTTGTACTATCTTGTTTGGTAATATCTCATTCTTTATTAGATCTGAACTTCTTGGATCTGTCTCCTTTTTAGTCAACACATCTTGCTTTGGTAGATCTAAACTTCTTGGATTTGTCTCCTTTTTAGTTAGCACATCTTGCTTTGGTAGATCTAAACTTCTTGGATCTATCTCCTTTTTAGTTAACACATCTTGCTTTGGAGGATCCAAGAACTTTGGATTTGCATTCGTGGTCGTTGGTGCCTCAATCTCCGGAAGATCCAAACTTTTAAAGTCCACCTCGTTCTCTGCCAACACCACAAGCTTTGGTGGATCCAAATTGTTTCGTTTTGTTTTGTTTCCATCATACCTCTTTCTTCAATTTGAACTACATGTATATCTTTCTTTGGTGAGGCTTCTTTCTTGTGCCACCTTTCTATCCGCATATCATATTCTTCCTTGTAGTAATTATGGTGGTGCTTTTGCTGGGTCTTGGAATCTATTAACGCATGATCTTCTTGTTGCGGTGGTTGATATGGTGGGGGTACATAAGGTGGTTGTGCAATCTGAGGTCAGCATGGTGGACATTCTTGGTAATAAGGTGTATGTGGTGCTAGCTTTTGTGGTATATTTAAAGGTTGGGTTGGTGGTGGTATGGATACTTGGGGTGGTAGTAGAGTTGTTTGGAATGGTAGGTGTGTTGTTTGGGGTGGTGATGGAGTGTAAAGTGTCTGGGTTGTTTGTAAGGAAAAACATTGTTTAAGTAAAAGTTTCAACTCTTGGACTTTAGCCCTCATCTTCTCGATATCACTCATTTGCACCATATAGGTAGTTAGCCATGATGGAGTGGGTGAGGATGAACGAGAAGAACCATCTCTTTCTCGAGACATGGTAATGCTATCAAACAACAGATTGATGAGATGAACAAATTTGTTAGAACAGCTCACTCACCAAAAACCTTGGCTTTGATTACCATTTGATGCGGATTGTGATGGGCAACATAGTGAGCTTTGGATTATAGAGAGCTTGGAATGGAATAACAACAGGAAAAATTCGGATATATAAAGGGTTAGAAAGGTAAAGACTAGAAAAATAAACTATTGAAAGGTAAAAGGCAATAATTTAAGTGCAGGAATTAAGATAACTGGAATGTAAAGGCAAGAAAATAAGGGCATGAAATTTAAAGAGGCAAAGCTTAAAAAAATAATAACTTTCCAATCTCCATGGTTCTTAAGGCTCTGATTACAATTGAAGGAACAATATCCTTAAATAGACGACTAAGCCTAGTGGTTGAAGGATCTAGAATTCATAAAACCAAAGTTTGGTAGAATTCAGATCCCTAAATTTAAGGAAAAATCAAACTAACCAAATTAAGATAAGATCCCAACAAATCAGGGATTAGATCCCAACAAATCGAGGATAGGATCCCAACAAATTAGGGAGAGCATCCTAGCAAATTAAGGATCTCAACAAATAATGAAATCCTAGATAATTAAGAACCTTGACAATTTAAGAATCCTAAATCAACACAATTAAGGAGTCTTAAACATATCAAAATTCCTAAAGAATCTTTGGGATGACCTTTAAAAGTTTGGGTTTCTTGGATCCAAACATATAATTGTTAGGACACTTAACATATGAGTTGGGCCGTTGGCCTAGGTTGGCATAGTTGCTCCGCATCAATTTACATTTTTAATTGTAGCCTCATATTTTGGAGTAGTGAGCTTATGATTCTCCTCCATGGGGGTCTTCACAGGCTTGCATCCATATAGTCCATATTTTGAAATAATCTCTAAAGCATATTTCCTCCAATTAATCAAAATCAAAAGTTTGGATTTAGCAAACTCAAAGCCAAGAAAGTATCTAACTAAAATGAGGTCCTTCATGTGGAACTTGGAGTGCAAATAATCTTTTAATTCTAATATTAATGTTTTGTCTCCACCCATAATAAACATGTCATCAATATATAAGAAAAAATGAGTAAATGTTTACCCACTATCTTGATGAACAATGAATAATCATGATATAAGTGATGAAAACCACTATTAATCATTACTTTTGTAAACTTGTGATACCTTTGTCTTGAAACATGCTTCAAGCCATATAGTGACTTTCTCACTCTACATACTTCGTTGCCTACCCTTTGACAAATCCCTTCCAGAAACCTCATATACACCTCATTGTTAAGATCACCGTGCAAGCAAAAAAAAATTGTAAACATCCATCTAGTATAGTTGCCAATCATCCTTGATGAAAATAATAGATAAAAGATGCACAGTTATCATTTTCCTAGTAGGAGCAAAGGTCTCTTGATGGTCAATGCTCTCACACTAGCTGTAACATTTTGCCACCAAATGCGCCTTCTAATGCTCCATACTATAATCAAAATTGTACTTGATTTTATACACTTATTTACATCTAATGAGCCATCAACCTACAAGCAAAGGAATTAGATCCTATGTATGGTTTAACTCTAAAGCCTTAATCTCCTCAGCTATGGCAACATGCCATTTAGGATCATGGATTGGTTCTTGATAAGTTTTGGGTTCGATAGTGGCTGATATGGCTATAACAAACTAATTATTTTGAGAGCTAAGTTTATGATAGGATATGACACGAGAAATAAAATAAGTTATGTGAGTATCTTGAGTAAATGAAACATAGTTGACATCTAGATAAGAGGTTTTTGTATTTGAGTAGAACAACATGGTGAGGTTGGTGGTTGTGGAAATGTAAGATTAGTGGCATAACATAAGCAATCAAAAACTCTTAAATGATTCGAAGGTAGAGGTTTACTAGATAAAATCTCGAAAGGAGTTTCTCCTTTTAAGCACATGAATGGATCTTCTATTAATGAGGTATGTCCAATATTTGAAATGTACCATTAGAAAAAGTAATGGCTTTATCTAATTAAAAATAAGCTATTGAATCATATCGGTGCATCCACCCAATATTTTGATGGGACATGCTTATTATGGTTATGTATTAATGTACAAAGTTATTGTAATTTATTTACAAAATCTAGTGTTTCAAGTACCATAACCAAGTGTTTCATTGCCCCTAATTCATGTAAAGTAACTACTACCTGAGCCACAATAATTGCTAGGAGACAAGCATCTTACCTTTTCCAAGGATTTTTCATGTATTTGCTAAAAAGTTTCTTAGTACTAGTATTGTCTATCATTTCATCGTGAACAACCATATTAACCTACTTGGTTATAATTATCTCCATCTCATGCTCTCCTACACCTCTCTTTATTCCTTATTCCAGGTCAATTGAAAGTATGATTCAGTGAAATTTAAATGCAAGTGAACATGTCGAATAAGTAATATAATGATAAGAAAGATATCATCCCACAGAAATTGGTGATTACTAAGCCAATTAATTACTAACGGTGAACAACTCTTAGAATTTATCTAACAAACCAAATTGATAGATGATAGACTAATCAACTAAATTTAATAAAACTAAATACACGAAACATGTTAGAGTGTTCAATTTTACCATAACTATGAGGTATTAATGTAGATTATGTATGCTTGCAAGAGGGATAATATCTATGTGATGGTAGAATCTCCTAATTTATTTACTCTCCTATGTTTAGGTATAGTGAACCTATTTAGTTCATTAATTCACTATATCTCTAAATGTGAATTGAAACAAACCAAATGCATTATGATATGTGAATATTCCCAGTTTACACCGAAAGCCACACAAATAATATGGTATATGTCTATCCATATTTAATTTATGGTTACATATTATAAAAAGCAACTGCATATCATCTCTTGTCAGTCTTAAACATGCAAATCAAATCATTCAAGTGGTAGCTAATCATTTAAAAGCATTAAATACAGTAATATGTAACTTCACATAAATAAAACATCTTGCAAAGCATAATAATCATAAGATTCATACCATCATAATTAGGTTACATCGTAGCTCTAACAAAAATAAACTAAAACATAATGAAATAATGAGGAAGAATAGTAATAAGAAATAAAGAAGGCATCTTGAATCCAAGAACAAGAAGTCTGTCACCCTTGTTATCTTCTCTTCAAGAAAACCTTGAATTCTTGGCCTCTCTCTTGAGTTGTGCGTAATTTCCTCCTCCTCTTGTTTTGCTTATTCTCTTCTCTTAAATAGAGTTTTAAGTTTAGACCTTATCCTAGTAGAACTGGGTTTGGAGACCTAAAATAATTGGGTTTTGAACTCCTAAATTAATTGAGATTTGAATTCTTTACATGACTGGATTTTCTATTTATTTAGAAAACCCAACAACAACAGAAAATTTAATAACAATCATCCAAAGCCCAAGCCCATCTTGACTCTCTTGATCTTGACATTACGATTTTGCCACACAATAAGCATCAGGTTCTCCATGTTTATCCCTTTTCTCCTGGCCTCCTTGTGCTACATAAACAAGATAAATTTAGGTAAATAAAGAGGAGTTCAAATGTTTTCTCACAATTATTAAAGTTATTTATTGCCTAAAATAGGTAAAATAACTCTATATAAATAGAGTTATCAGTACTAGTATTGTCTATCATTTCATCGTGAACAACCATATTAACCTGCTTGGTTATAATTGTCTTCATCTCATGCTTGATCAAAATTTGGATGATATACATATAAATCCAACCCTACACCTCTCTTTATTCCTTATTCCAGGTCAATTGAAAGTATGATCTTCTCTAGCTAAGTATGAGACTATAAAGGCGCATTCAATCCTTAAAAATGAAAAAAAAAAGGAAGGAGAATCGGCATAGTTTCAAAACATAAAGAAAGGATCGACATAATACAAATACTCTATTATGTTTCTATTTTGAAAATAACTACATTTCCTTTTTAAGTTACCAAACCGGTTTAATGAATAATAGAAGAAATTTCAATTAGGTAAGACAGCCTATTTATTTTTCAATAACCTTTTAAAGTAAAATCCGGTGAATCATTCAATTTAGTTGTCCAACAAAATAATCACTCATCATGTCAATGTACAATGGTTGAGCAAAATAAATAGGTTTTAGTCAAAAAGCCATATAGAGTGAATCCTTAAGACCTTAAAAGGAGTTAGATCTAAATTCAATTGGTTGTAACACTAGGAAAAACCAAAAAATGAAAAAAGAATAGAAGAGATAAATAGTGACGCCTCAAATAATAATAAATTGGGATTTCTTAAGAAATGACTTTGGAAGACTATATTAAATGGGATGCAAGTTATCTCTTATTATCATTTCAACTATAGGAATATTAATAGAACATGAAATATGAAGATTTTTTTTTTGTTGGAAAATATTAGATTTATACAATGCTTTGAACCTAAGGATATACTCATTATTATTATTATAGTAATGCATTGCACAATATGCTTTTGTAATAGAAGGACCAAAATAAGTTAATTTCTTTAATTGTCTAACTAATTCCACCCAAGGTACCATACCAAAAAAAACAAATGATAAGAACGGCAAAAAGTTATCTCAATTAAATGTCAAGGGTTGTGTTTTTTTAAGCAGTTCTCCAAAGTAATTTATATGTTAACCAAAAAGAATAATTACTCCATTAGATAAAAAAAAAAAAATCAACAAGCCAAAAATTTATTCATGGTGATGCATCACAAAAATGCTATACTACTTTTGATGAACAACATAGAAGTCTTGCGTTATCTTAATAATTCTTAAATATTAGTGCACTCATCATTATTTAAAAAGAAATCTCAAGCCCAAGCCAAAGAAACATAAGGGTGCATATCTCCAAATAGATAAGTTTGTTAGTGTATCATATCTATTTTTTAAAATAAAAATAAAAAGAAAAAAGAAAAAACCAAATTGATGGGTCTAAAAATTTGGAGGCAATTTAGTACTGAGTCAAAAGCACACGGTATAGGACAAAAGGACACTTCTTGACCAGCCTAAATGTCTTCACTCCTATGATGGTTGCACAGTATCAAAGACTCACATTTTGAAATGCTCTTGTGTTAGTATTTTGTATTTGACAAGATCATCTCTTATGAGGAATGGTGGAAACTTCTATCATAAAGGATAGATTGAGGCTCAGATTGGAACACCTAGACCAATAGTGAGGTTCAAATGAGAACACCCAGATCAAGAAAAGGATAGAGTGGTGTGTTACAATCAAGACTGCTTCCCTTGATAGAAATCATGTCCTTTTAAAGAGTAGAAACCTTAATGGGCTTAACTAACTAACTTAACTAACCTTGGGCTAGACACATAAGCCCATACCTATAACATATTGGTACTTAGGTGATGGGTTCTTTGATCCCTACTACCTATGACTTTACAACAATGATAAGATTGTTGAAAATTTTAGATTTGGTCTTTACAAATAATTTTATCTTAAGGCATGCTTTAAAGGCTAGAAAAGTCAATGAATTTTGAGGAGCTCATGTATTTTGTTAAAAAATGAAAGTCTTAGAATTTTGGAGACTTATTTATAAAAGAATATATGATAAAATGGGCATAATGCTCCAAGTGAATTTCCTCATGATATGGACCTAATTCAACATCTCTTTGGGTTGATGTTTTGTATAAGCAAAATGATGCCAATTGGTATTGTCTCCTTGGTTTCCTTTTCATACTACCATGGCCCTACATAATCACTATCCCATTGAGGATGTTGGCAAGAACATGATTTATGTGGAATGATGAAAGATGCTCTTATAAATGGAAAGTAGGGCTTAGATGGGAACACCTAGACCAATAGAAAGATAAGTGGGGCTCAAATGAGAACACCCAAACCAAAAACTACTAGAACTATATTAAGAACCAAAGCTAACAATTTAGATTCTCCCCCGATAAAGATTTTTGTCTTTTTATCAGGAAAAACCTAGAAATCCTAAACTAACTCAACTTCACTACTTGAAATCCTAGACTAACTCTACTTCACTATTTTAAATCTTAAACTAACTTGACTTCATTACTTTTGGGCTAAACCCATGAACCTAAACTTATTACATCCTCTTACCCTTAATAAAAACTTTGTCCTTAATGCAATCCAATGAGAAATTAAATAGTCATAAGAAAACAAGTAAAATTGCTAAATCATTAAAATTTAGTCTAAAAGGAATTCTAGAAATCTAGCCTTGAACTCTTCCACTTCTTCCCAAGTTGCATTAGTAAGTGCTTTTCCAACCCAATGCACTAGTAGCTTTTTTTTTTCCACCTTTCTTCTTGTCTTTAACACTATTTGTGGATGGTCTTCTTCCTGGGAGTCCTTTCTAACATTTTCTAGCCCTTTTTGCACTCCTTGGAAGTCACCAACATTTCTCTTTAGCTTAGAAATATAAAACACATGATGTATTTTGGATCCTATAGGTAAGCTTATTTGTAAGCTACAGTGCTAATCTTTTTAAGAATTGGTAGGAACCTTGGAATCTCGGCTTCAATTTGTTATCCTTTTTGTGAGAAACTAAAATTCGTCGATAAGGTGGTACCTTTTGTTAGGTATAATGGCCAACTAAGAAAGGGGGGGGGGGGGGGGGGTTGAATTGGTTATTCAACTCAATGTCTATTAATTCAGATTCTTCAAACATAACAAACTCAAACAACACACCAAGTAGGAGTATAAATAGCAAGCCAAAACAATAATAAATAACAAGCACATACACAAGATTTACCATGGTGGTTCGGCACTCACACCTACATCCACCCTCATCTTCCTTTAATTCAACTAGTTGAAGTCCACTTTACTCATTGATTAGGAGAAAACATTCTCTTAATCCTTCCAATTCCTCTCCAAAGGAATTATAGAACTTTCGGGTTACAATCAAAGGTTGTCTCAACCTTGTTACAAGAGAAAATCCCCAAATAATATATAATTTATAAAGGATATTGCTAATCAGAGAGTTTATCTAAGATATAGAGTTCTAATCCAAGCTTTAATCATGAAAGTCCCAAATTTTAGCAAATTAAGGTTTTGGATTTACAACAGAGTTTATGTACAAATAACAATTAGAGTTTAATCAGCACATAAACAAGTGTATACAAAAGTATATAATCACAAGAATATGATCTTTAAAGAATATCACTGAAGCTCTTCACAAAATCACAATGTGAGACTCAATCTTGATTTCTCCTTTTGATTTCTCAATAATCTCATGCAAAAGTTACTTTGACTCGTAAAATAGAACCCTTTTATATGATATTCAAAACAATAAAAGCTTATTTAAGGTTTCTATCAAACCTGACAACATCAGAGGCTTCTTCTCGTTGAGAGAGTAGAGCAATTCCATCATTTAGGGTTTTAAATCAAACCCTTAATCATTTCGAGCAACTTTTTTGACAAATGATCAACTCTTCTACAAATCTTCTTGTTGGAGGAGTAGATGTGTAGCTGTAGAGAAAAGATGACTTCTTTTGTTGTCTTAAGAAGAATAGAAGCTAGGGCTTCTAATTGTGTGAAACACATTAGGGCACTTGAACCTTAGTTGAACAACACCGTTTTAGTGAGCTTCATGGCATGCCTTCATTTAAAAGCTTTATTAGGCTCATGTAATGTGGGCTCGGGTGAGCTCACATCTTGCGAGCTTAATTTAGCCTACTTTTTGTGGGCTTGGACTGGCCTACTTCTTACGGGCTCAAACTAGCCTACTTTTTGTAGGCTCTTCATATAAAGCTTATGATATAAGCTTTTTACATGTACCTTTCTCCTGCAATATCATAAAAATAATCATCATATTTTTTTAATATGCATTCCATGCAACTTATATTTTATATTTTCTTTTTTATTGTTCAAGAAGCATTCTTTTAGAACTTGAATAAGGTTGCAATATATTATAATGTAGGAACCCAACCACTTTATAATATCATTGGTTGATATTATAATTTACATACCTTTTACTTCCTTCAATTCTATTTTGCACATAAGCATATGAAAAACATTTATATACATTTAACAACAAAATTTGTCATAGCAAAACACATCTTTTTCTAACACCTTTACCTAAATGAAATCACCCATATCAAACTAAATTTCTCTCCTCTTCCCATCATATTGCCTTTTCATTTCATCTTGCGCCACCTTTAGATTTCTTTTAATTTGCTACATAACCCTATCACTTTCTTCTAATATATGTTCCACTAATGCTACCTTGGCTTCCCCTTTCATTAAGATAGTAGGGTAGGCACCAAGCTCTTATAAACTACCTTGTATGATGTATATAACATAAAACTATGCTAGCTAGTATTGTAACGGCATTGAGCCTAGGTGATCCACTTGTTCCATTCCTTAGGCCATTTCCCTATAAAACATCATAAATATATCTCCAAAGTTAGGTTGACTACTTTTATCTATCCATTAGTTTATGGATGACAGGTAGAAGAGAAATTAAAACTTGTGCCCGGTAATTGAAACAATTCTTCCCATAAGCCATTAGTGAATAAAAGGTCTCTATCATATATAATGGTCTTACGCATGACATACAACTTAAAGATATTATCAAAGAATGTTTGAGTTACATAAACAACAGTAAAAGGATGTGTCAAGGGAATGAAGTGTGCAAATTTAGATAACATGTCCACCACCATAAATATTATTGACTTACCACTTGAGTTAGGCACTTCTTCCATAAAATCCATGAAAATATCTTCCTAACTTTGTTCAAGAATAGTTAAGGGTTGCAACATCCTCCCTTGCTTCATGTTTCCCCCTTATTCCATTGGCATATTCCGCATTTGTGAACTATTCTATCAACAACTTACTTCATATCCTTCCAATATAAGATTGCTTAAACCTTCTTCAATGTCTTTTCCAATCCTTATATGCATGCTACCATGCATTTTAGTGACTATGGCAAGAATAAGGGAAGATTTTGAAGGCAAATAAATACGCATGTTAGATAGGATGACTTCCTCTCAATAAGACCATGGCCCAAGAGCCTCACCTTCCTATATGAGTTGAATTAGTTGTTACACTTCTTGATTCTCCTTTAACTTCTTTTTTATTGCATCCAACCATAAAGGAACTGGCTTAGATATGCCTACACAATTGCTACCTTTACTTTCAAGCTTCGTCTCCCCATCTTTTTTAAACAATTCATTCATCATCATATTATCTACTCCTTTTTTATATTTCACCACAAAGTCATAGTCCATTAGCTTTGGTAACCATTCTTGCTAGGCTAGAGTCACAATCTATTGATCTTGGATGTGCTTAAGGCTCTTCTAGTCAATTTTAATGATAAAATGGCTTTCCAAAAAGTAATGCCTCCACTTTTGTATCATCCTTATGATAACAAGCATCTTCCTCTCATAAGTAGAGAGCTTAAAATGATTACCATGTAAAACTTTGCTAAAGTATGCCATTGGATGCCTTCCTTGTGATAGTATGGCACGTACTCCAATTATTGATGCATCACACTCCAACATAAGAAGTTGAAAAAAATCTGGTAGTGCCAAGATTAATACAATTATTATGGCTTGCTTTAGGTGATCAAAGGCCTATTGTGCATATGTGGACCACACAAATGCATCTTTTTAAGAAGATTAGTTAAGGGCTCAAAAATCTTACCAAACCCATCAATGAACCTTTAGTAGTATCCTGTTGTTCCCAAGAATCCTCATAGGGCTTTAATAAATTTTGGAATTGGCCATTGAAGACTGGTATTTATCTTCCTAGGGTCCAATGTTATCCCACCAAAGCTGACAATGTTGTTGGGTTTATGGCTATCCAAGAGGGGGGGGGGTTGAATTGGATATTTTGAAGTTTAATGAATTTTTATTTAATGAATGCAACTCAGCAAATTATCACATGCAACTCAGCAAATTATCACAATAGTAATGAAATATCTAATAGAAGAATTAAATCAGAGAAATTCACACAAATATTTCAAGGTGGTTCGGCCCTTTTCACCTACTTCCACCCTCTTCTCCTCCAACTCAAACCGAGTTGAAATCTGCTTTACTTAGAGCAAGGAGAGCACCTCCCCTTCACCTCACAACTCCTAAGAAGGAGTTATATAGTTCACGGTTACAAGGTTAGGTTTACAAAAACCTTAATACATCAAGCTTACTCCTCAAATATATGATATGAGTGAGGATTCAAGCTTATCAAAGAGCTAGTAGAGTGTATACAAGATCAATTTTAGCTCTAATCTCAAAAACCCCAATTTCACAAATCTAGGGTTTTCGAATTTACAAAAATCTTTATGTGCAAATACTTTTATAATCAATCTAGCACATATAAAGATTAATCTGAAAAATGATATTCAAGAAATAACAAGTTTGAAGAATATCGCCGAAGATTTTCGTTTCCTTCAAATGATACCGAACACAGCTATATGCATAGATCGATGAGGGCTTTTGTTTCTCTTAATCAAATCAGTAAGAATATTTTTCAGCAAGCTCCAATGTTTCATCCGAATCCCTCTTTTATAGTAGATACTTGAACCTTGAGTAGATTAGGGTTTCGGTTCAAACCTTTTTAAAAATCCTTTTGTTGGGATTTGATGGATTCGACGTTGTACTGAAACAGGTGACGATTTTCTAGCGAAATAGTCGTTCTGACATCAGGTCGCCTCACCATTCTTCCCGTTGGAGCCGTCGTCACAGGAGAGAGAGATTGAGAGGAGAAGAGTAATTAGAGTGCGGCTAGGGCTTCGTCTCTCGGTCATAAGAGCTGATGCTCTTATTTGATTCCATACGCTGCCGTTTAGAATAAGTGATTTTATTCTCAGGAGGCTGCCATTTCATGCTTCATAAACACGGACTGAGGCTTTCATTTACGGGCTGGATCTTTCATTCACGGGCTGGAGCTTTCATTCACGAGCTGGAGCTTTTATTCACGGGCTGGAGCTTTCATTCACGGGCTGGAGCTTTTATTCACGGGCTGGAGCTTTCATTCACGGGCTGGATAAATAAGCTTCATGTGTCCATATGTAAATATATGGTCGGTCCATTACACCTATACATACACCACTTCCAAGCATCAAAATTCCTTTAACATGACCAAGAATGTAGATTAATCTATGGAATAAAATATTCAAAGATTACTCTAACTTAGCTTCATATTTGATGTTGAGTAATAAAATGTGGGAACCCGGTTACTTTATAATATCATTAATTGATATTATAATTTGCACACCTTTTACTTCCTTTGGGTTTTGATATGTGCACATAAGATCTCATATTTTCTAACATATATACATGTTCAGATAAATATAAAATTCTATTTGACATATATTCTCATAAAATTTTTCTCAATCAAAACATACAAGCACATGATGTTCAACAAATGTGTCTCAAAAACCTCAATTATGTACACTTAAATTCAAATTTTGATAACTTCACATATAACTAGAACTTCCTTAAAACATTCAAAACTAATCAACACATGCTGTAGATGATCCTCCAAACTCTAACTATAAATCAAAATATCATCAAAGAACACCAATATCATCTTCCTTAAGTAATCCTAGAACATCACATTTATTAGTGACTAGAAGGTTATGTTGGAAAATAAGGGTTTTGTTATGACAAAATCTATTTATGAATTGCTTTTTCAAAAAATGTTTTTCATATGTGCAAAAGGAAATCATAGGAAGTAAAAGGTATACAAATTATAATATCAATCAATGATATTATAAAGTAGCCGGGTTCCTACATTCTTTCATAAAACATCTTCTTAAAGTGTTCTTGAGAAATCTATTTATGAATCATGTTAAAAATATATTTGAATATATTTTAAGAAAAATGATACTTAGCTTTATGCACTTGTAGGAAGATATAAGGAGCTTTTATTCAAGCTTGATCTTAATTCAAGTGAGGTTATATGTTACATTAAATGTGAGCTTGCTAAATGCTTATATTGCTGAACTGTACTTATATTGCTGGATTGTGCCTATATTATTGGACCATGCTTATATTGCTAGATTGAGCTCGTTAAGAGTTGGACTAGGCCAGATCTAAGACTGACCCGTGTCAAGGCCCGTATATGTTGTAGAAGCCCTGCTCGTTTTGTACCTGATTACATAACACTACGGCGTCGTTCAACTTAACAAAAGCGTGCTTAAGTGAGGCATGTTCTATCAGTGCCCTAATTGTTTCCTTTCGAAAAGAAGCCAACCTCTAGTGACACCTTCATTCTCTCTAGCACTGAATCCTCAACAAGAGGATCTTGAAGAAGACGGGATGTCAAAACGGTTGGATTGAGGTACTGAGAAGTGATTTGAGATCAATTTGATGGATGGCTCATTGTTTCTAATAAGAGGAAGGCTACGGCTCAGGTTTGATCTAAAAAGCCCTAAATTTGTTCTCTATTTAAGAAGAACGCATGTGTGAAGAAGATGATGATGATTGACAACTATTTGAAGTGTTCTCTCTACAACGAAATGATCTTTTGAGCCCACTCTATTATTTGATCCAAGTTTGCTCATCTCTTGGTGACTCACAAGGATTCGATGATATTTGATTATTCATCTTATTCTTTGATTGTACAATTGATTGCACCTTGTATAACATTATTTATATACTGATTACATTTAAGAATATATATTGCTTATAAATATTGTGAAAAATCTGAAACCTTAATTTGTTGAAATTGGGGATTTCGTGATAGGAGCTTTGAACTTTATGATTCGTACTTGAATAGCTCCTTTGACTAGCAATATCCCACAAACTATTATATTATTTGGGGATTTGCATTTGTACATGATCTTTTGATCATATCTTGTAACTGCACTTAAGAATTCCTTTGAGAATGAATTGTTTAGATTAGGGAGAACATTTTCTCCTAATCTAGTTTGAGTAAAGGAGACTTCAATTGGTTGGACTGAAGGAGAAGAGGGTGGATGTAGGACTCAAGGATTAAGTGCTAAGCCACCATGGTAAATCTGGTGTCTTTCTTCCCTTTACTTGGTTGAATTAACTTGCTGATTGTTGATAACTATCTAGCTATTGAGTTATTATAAATTTGATGCCTTACTAGTAAGTTAGACTTGTTGCTTTATAACAAATCATTGCATCATTTTCTTGTTGTTTTCCTGCTATATCCATGTGAATTGTATAAATTCATAGAACCATTTTAGACATAAAAAATTGTAGCTGGTTCTTAGCTTAAACAATTCAACCCCTATTTCTTGTGAAGCCATAAAACCCAACAATCACATTATCAATGAGAAAAGAAGAAGCAACATTCACCTTTGTGGATTCATCCTTAATGCCCATGCCTTCAAAATACTGCTTCATATGCTATAGGAAATCATCAACTTCCTTGGCATTTCTTGTACCATTAAACTCTCTCAAATGTAACACCTCCACTTATGGAGCTTCTGTAACGGCAATAGCAGTGCTAGCCAAACTGCAACCCCAATCCCTCTTAGCCACCTCAAGCTGCTCCATTCGGGATTTTACTTGAGCTTGGAGTTCTGACAATATCTCCTTCATTGTCTTCTTGAGGTTGACCATGCCATCATGCCTTTCTAACTCAGATTTTTCCCTCTCTTGTAGGGACTTCTTTAGCTTGTCAACTTCACTAAACACATGTGCCTCCAAGTAGATAAATCATGCTCCACTTGATCCACTCATTTAGCCATTCCTCCAATACCTTGCTCAAGGAGGGTGACCTTGACTTGCCATGATGTGGCAGTATCTCGAGATTGACTGATAACTTTATTTTTATATAATTATTTTACCTATTTTAGGCAATAAATAATATAATGCTTATAAGAAAATATTTGAATTCCTCTTTATTTACTTAAATTTTCCTTGTTTTTTAAGAATAAGGAGGCATGGAGAAAAAGAACAAGCATGGAAAACCTTATACTTATTAGCAAAATACGGTCAAAATATAAAGATCAAGAAAATCAAGATGGGTTTGGGCTTTGGATATTGTTATTAGATTTTTATTGTTGTTGGGTTTTATAAATGATTAGAAAACCTAGTCATGTTAGGAGTTCAAAGCCTAATTAATATAAGAGTTCAAAACCCAATTGTTTTGGGTCTCTAAAACCCATTTCTACTAGGATAGGAGATATTTCTAAACCTAACCCTATTTAAGAAAAGAGAAGAAGCGAAAAAAGAGGAGGAAATTTAGCACAACTCAAGAGAAAGGCCAAGAATTCAAGGTTTTCTTGAAGAGAAGACAAAAAGGATGACAAGCTTCTTGTTCTTTGATTCAAGATGCCTTATTTTATTCCTATTATTGTTCCTCTTTAGTATTTCATTATGTTTTAGTTTACTTTTTTTAGAATTATAATGTAACCTAGTTATGATGGTATGAACCTTATGATTATTATGTTTTGCAAGATATTTTGTTTATGTGAAATTACATATTATTGTACTTAATGCTTTTAAGTGATTAGCTGCCATTTAAATGAACTGATTTGCATGTTTGATACCAATAGAAGATGATATGCAATTGCTTCTTGTAATGTGTAACCATAAATTAAGTATGGATAGATATATACCATATTGTTTGAGTGACTTTTGGTGTAAACTGGAAATGTTCATAAATCCTAATACATTTGGTTTGTTTTAATTCACGTATAGAAATATAGTGAATTAATGAATTAAATAGGTTCACTATACCTAGACATAGAATAATAAATAAATTAAAAGATTCCACTATCACATAGATATTATCCCTCTTGCAAGCATACAAATCTACATTAGTACTTCGTAATTATAGTGAAATCAGATGCTCTAACATATTTCGTGTATTTAGTTTTATTAAATTTAGTTGGTTAGTTTATTCTCTATCAATTTGGTTTTCTAGATAAATTCTAGGAATTGTTTACCGTTAGTATTTAGTTGGCTTAATAATCACTAATCACTGTGGGACAATATTTTACTCGTTATTATATTACTTATTCGACATGTTCACTTGTATTTAAAATTTCACCGAACATTGACTATGATCTCTCCTCTTTCTTACTTAGAGAGGAGGAACAACAATATCATTGCTTTGTTGAGTGCCTCCTACCCACTCCTTTTCTACACTCAACATGTGTCCCAAATGAACTTGGCTTTGATACCAGATGTCATAGAGTTAGATAATTTTAAGATTTTGTGCAGCACTTAGCATCTTTCCTTTCTTTGGAATGGCTAAGTCAGGCTAACTCTCACTTACAAGACACAAGAAAAGAAATCTAGAAAGGAAGAAGATGAACGCTTTATGGAAAGAAATTTGTATTGCACACAAAGAGAGTACAAAACTTATGACTTTCTCTACACACTTTGTCCACAAGAAAGGACCATACTTAGTTATAGGGGTGGAGGGTACAAATGAATGGCTAGGATTCATTTAATCTTATGGCCTTAAATTAAGTTTTAGAATTATCTACTAAAATATCTCCCAACTAACCATTGAAAAGTTCTAAATAGAAGGCTTTGAAGTTTATCTAGAACCTTCTTTAGAGCTTTCTAGGTTTCTCTAGAACTTTCATTAATTAAGAGTAATTTGAATCTTCTCTAGAAGCTTCTAGGTGTGTCTCAAACTCCTTTGTTCACCCTAGGAAAATCTAGCACCATTAATAGCACCTTCTCTAGGTTCACCTGCAGAGAACCTAGTATTGTTGATTTTGTCATTCAATGAAGAGAACATTTGTTGCGTGACCTTAATAATTTCCCTAAAATGGTAGTTCATCTCCTGCCCCAAGTATTCTTTCATTTGGTTAGCCACACCAAAAGCTAGCTCCAATGCCACTTTGCTACATTAAGTGGCAACAAAACGGGTGATAGGGCATGATGGGGGTTGATCATCGAGAAAGAGATCAATAAAACGTTTTTTTTTCTTTCCAATCTTAAAGATGAAGGGAAAGAACAAGAAATTTTAGGACTCTTTAAGGGAGTTTCAACCTTTTAGATTAACATTCAAACAACAATGGTTTTTCCGTTACATCTTCCTTTATTTATAAAGATCAAGGTCCTCCGACAACACATCCTCGTGATGCTGCCAAAATGTAAATGAAAGGATTCCCTTGCGTGCAGGAAAAATGGGTACGTTACCCCGAACTTAAAAAACAACAGGAGCTTTACGAACACAACAGAGACAGACAGGACGATCAACAGACTGATACGCCGGACCACCGCATGACAACGTCCCCTGTCCGCGTAAAACCAAAATCTACGCAGTTTACTTGACACGTGGAAGACACCTAGGCACTAACGTGACTAACCCGTAAGAAAATGTCGCTTTTTGTAATCTGCATTCTCGCCGTCCTAGTCTGTCAGACCGGGCAGGCCGTCAATCAGTTTTATTATTTTAAAAAAAATTCAAAATCAAGAGCTTAAGAGGTGAAGTGCGGCGTTTTTCCGCATTTTCGACTTAGGTGTCATGCGGCCTTTTTTCCAACTCAAAACACACGGTAGAAGAAATCTCGTTGTGAACCCTAAAGTGGCGAGAACAGAGGGGGAAGACAAGTGACAACCTCCAGCATGCCTTCTCCGTGCCTTGGCCTTTAAAAACAAACGAAAAATGGATTCGTGGCTTTCAATTTTAGCCCAGCAAATAGTTTAACAAATAATATAAAGCATTAGTATAATCTTTGGTGTAAAAATAATATCAACCAATATCTTATATTGGTTTTCATTTCAAGATATATTTCTATTATAAAATATTATTTTTAAACATCTTTTTTTATTATTATTATCAAAATAATAATAGAATGATAATACTTTTAACAAAGCTATCGTTCAAGCCTAGACTTGTCTTAACTTAGATTAAGGCTTTGTAGATTGAGACTTAATATTTTTTTAGTAATGTAAGAGTCATTGGCTATATTATAACATCTTCCCTCACCATAATGATTAAATTATTTAACCATCATGGTACTACATTAGATGGACTTAACCAATGGTAGCCAAGAGGGGAACTAAAGAGAACCTTGGACTTTAATATCATGTTAAGAGACTCATTTTTTAATCTAAAAATTAACTTAAAAATTGATGGAACATATTATTGTATAAGTAAGAATTATAATATAGTCTTTAATAATATAGAACTCATTGCTCATATTTTAACATACGTTCTTTCTCACTATAATTGGTTTAAAAAGTGATTACCATGATGAATGATTGCATTAAGATAGGATGATGAATCTCATATTACTAAGAAATATATTATAATTCTTACTCATATAATAATGAGTTTCGCCAACTCTCAAATTAATTTTTGAATTGAATAATAAACCCCTTAATAAATTTATTGTTGAAGTTATTTATAATTGTTGAGCACGACTAGTACTTGAATTTGTAGTAAAAAATATTTGTAGATCAATTTTTAGAAATTCAATTCAAACCACCATATGTCTATACGTAAGTTACTAGGGTGAGCAAGCTCTTCTTAGGTTGCCTTTAGCTAATAGATATGTGATCAAGGCATTGAATAAAGAGAAGTTGAACTTTTGTTTAGCTTCTATTGAGTTTAGATGGTGAAGTCTTAGGTTAAGTGGCAAGTTACCTAGCATATAACCAATTTGGCTCCAAGTGAAAGATGGTGGGAGCCAAATTAATGCTGAGGGTAAAATCATCAACTTATCCTATAAGGATAATATGAGGCTTAGGAGACCTATGTTTGATTGACGTAAGAGAATCACAAAATTAAGTGATCACGCCATCAAGGTGAAAAGTTGTATACCCCAAACTTGCATTTGAGTAAAATTATTGTTCTGTTGACACAAAAAATAATTATTTCGAACCATGTAAAATTTTCTGTTATTGTAATTGTTTGTGCGTTTTTTCTTACCCATTGTTCGTCTCACTAAATAAGAAGTTATTATTTGCCCTTGTTTGAATATATGCTTTTTTGGAGTTTCATCTCTCAAATTTACGTTTTGCCTTCCGTTCAAATTTCTAACATCATCATGTTGACAGGTATATGCAATATATTGAAGCCATATAATATATAATTGTTATGATTATATTGATGCATGGGCCATCTTGTTTATGTCAAAGAGACAAAAGTAATTTTTTTTTTGCCGCCCAACAAGCTTCACGAAACGAAAAACGAAAATATTAATGACGAAGAATTCAACGTGGATCGGCATTGAGAATAAATTGCACTCACTTTAGATCTACGTTTATCCTTAAAAGAAAAAGAAAATCTATTTCTTTATCATTTCCAAGCAAAAGATATTATGCCTTCTGGCATGGTGAAAGACTTATTTTCCAGTTATGATATGGAAAAGAATTTTCAATGAGAAAAACAATCAAAAGAAAAATCATGGAAATGAATTGAGAATTGCAAATTGTTAATGCGACGATCTATTTATTTTTCTGGTTTCTAAAGACAAAGGCTTTTTTGTTTTCTGTTCTTAATGCGGATGGAGAGCAACGGATGCATCACGTATGGCCGCGTGTTGGAGAAGAAAAGGCGAGGACGGTGGAAAGGAGTTGTGTGGGCACCCTTTTCGCGTGAACATCGGACTAAAATTCAGATTAAAAAACTGCCGTTTTGATGCATTTTTCTTTTCAGTGGGCCAATGGATTGGTCTCTTCTACCGCCCATTCATATTTTCCTACGGTTTTGCTCTGGCATTTAATTGATGGTTTTGAGGATGCTTATATAGGATTCCCATCCAAACCCAACCCCCTCCCGGGCGCCGCCCCGGCGGAACAACACCTCCCTTTTTTACATACTTTGTTTTCTAAAATACTTCATCTTTATCTTACTAATCTTGCTAGAGAAAAAAGGTTAAGAATAAAATTATTGAAAAATGACTATAATCAAGACAAACAAAATTTGATGGAGTAATGTAAGGGTCTAAAGTATTTTTCTTTAATTGAGTGGTTATAATAGCTTAATTGATTTGATTAATTGAAAACAAGTTGAAGAAAAATAACAATAAAGAACAAGTTGAAAACATCAACTTAATTAAAAAAAGTTGAAAAAAAATCATCCAAATTTTCAATCTAAATATATTGGTATAGAGAGTTTCAAATAATGATCCAACCATTCAAAAGAAAAACCAATCTTAATTTACTGACCAAAAATCAATTCAATGGGACCATGGATCAACCTTAATCTTTTTACGGATGCATTCTTTTTCTCTTACTTAATCCAACATTAAGACAACAACACCTTAAGGGACTAACATAAGGCCCGAATTTGGGCTGAACTTACCCAATAATATTAATAAAAAATAATTTAAAATATAAGGGACTCATAATTTTTTTTTTTAATCCCTTCAAAACCGGCGGTAAAAAAAGAAAATTCCAGTGGCTATCCTCAGTGAGTGAAGTGTTGTTTGGGGAGGGAAGCACCAAACGATTCAATTGGTTGCCTTCCACTAAAAGTGGCGGTGGGAGTTTATCTGGCTGCGGCTCGTTGAAACCCACAATATAACAATCTTGTCGCACACCATTAGAAGACCAGGTTGGGCACCAGATCTGGCGCTGGATCTGATCGGTGTCATGAAAGCAACCAATCTGTGGGATGCCATTCTACTCCTAGTTAGAGTGATCGGTTGGTCTTTTCATCAGCAAAGGATTGGAATAAGCAATGGCTTCTGTTTCTCCTCCATGGCTCGTTGTTTGACAATCTAACCTTAGTTGAAAACGGAAGGTCGCTCCTCCTCCTTCGCTAGCTGATTTCCGGTCGGATCAACTTTCCCTTCATTATATTGGAAAATCTGTTAGAATCTGTAAATTGTAATAAATAAGTGTTCCTCGCTGAAGGTAGGGAGTGAACTCTGTGAGCAAGTATTGTGGGAAGTCCTTGGGCGTTTTGTATTAACCCTTACTAAAGAATAGTTGTATGAGTTATCTCATCTTATATACAACCTCATTGAATGGCAAAGCAGTAAATGAACATTACATAGTTAAAAGATCACGTGCCCTTAGTGGGTGTGCAACCCAATACTCCCCCTTAAGCTGGAGGTCTATAGAGATCAAATGCTCCAAGCTTACCTAGAAGGTAATGATGTTGCTTCCCACTAAGGGCTTTGGTGAATATGTTAGCCAATTGTTCTGTTCCTTGTATGCATCATGTGTAAACTGTACCCCATTGTATTTGTTCTTGTATGAAATGACAATCTATCTCAGTGAGGTTGGTCTTTTCATGTTGAATGGGTTGGCCACTATCTTTCTTGCAGCTTCATTATCATAAAATAGAGGAATTGGATGCCTGATGTTGAGTCCAAGACCCCTAAAAAGTCCAATAAGCCACATGACTTCACATGCGGTGATCCTCATGGCTATATACTTAGCTTGGTTGTTTCTTTGTTCTCCAATAAATCAATAACTCCCTAAGTTTGACACAATATCCCGTGAGGGATCTTCTCATCATTGGACATGTGTCATAATTTGAATCATAGAATGCCATAAGCACCAAGTGTGAAAATGTTGGGAACATAAGACCCTACCGTAGAGCATTCTTGAGATACCTTATGACTCTTAGAGCTGCATCCATGTGTGATCACCTCAGTGATTGAGTGAACTGACTTAGTTGCTACATTGGGTAGGTAAGATTGGGCCTCATGACTGTTAAGTACATCAACTTTCCTACTAACTACCTATAGGAAGAAGCATCATTTATAAATGGGTCATTTCTTGTATTGTTCATCTTTATATCATGCTCTACTGATGTGAGTTTCATTCTCGACTCTATAGGTGTGATTGAAGGCTTTGCTCTTGCTAGTCCTGCTATGGAGATTAACTCCAATGCATACTTACATTGGTTGATACAGATCCAACCTCTTGATCTTGCTACTTCAATTGACCCAAATCCTTCATGCGAAAACTGGAATCTAGATATTTCTTCAAACTAGCAATGGTCGTGATGTTGTTACCAATGATTAACATGTCATGATCATAGATCAACAAAATCACTATGCTTTGTCCTTTTCGGTGGGTGAACAAGGCATAATCATGTTGTGAATGTGCAATTCTCACTACTATCAATACTCCAATGAACTTTGCATACCATTGGCTTGAAGCCTATTTCAATCCACAAAGGGACTTCCTTAATTGGCACATTTGTCTCTCCTTATTGCGTTGATGCCCTAGAGACAATTCCATGTACACCTCCTCTGATAGATCACCATGCAGAAATGCATTCTACACGTCTAACTAGTATAATGGCCAGTTATATGCAACAACTAATGAAATTACTACTTTGACACTAATGATTTTTGTTGTGGGTGCAAAAGTCTCCTCATAATCAATTCCCTCTCTCTGAGGATAACCCTTTGCCACTATTATGGCCTTATATCTCTCAATTGTTCCATTTAAATTATACTTTACCTTGTACACCTATTTACAACCCACTACTTACCTCCATCTCGGCAATATAACTTTATCCCATGTATGATTTGCCACCAAGGCATCCAAATTTCTTTTCATAGCCTCTACCTAATTAGGGTTCATAATTGTTTCTTGATAGGAAGATGGTTCTTGTGTAGCTAAAACTGAGGCAAAAAAGTGTTTGTGATGTGGTGTTAGTCTGTTTATCGAGATGTAGTTGGCCATAAGGTAGTGAATGGACATTGATGTAGATGGTAAGTTAGAGCAAATGTATTCTGATGTCCAAATTAGAGGTTTTATTTTTTTGGTTGTTTTGTGTGGTTTAGTAGGTGAAAGTGAAGGCTCTGGGGATGAAGGTGAAGGTGAAGGTATTAAGGGTGAAGGTAAAGGTCCTAACTATGGATCTAAGGACAAGTTTGGTGATGGCTCTTGAGATGGATCTAAGGATGATGATTCTATTGGTTGTGTACTTAGGATATTTCTTGTCTGTATAGGTTGGGACTTATCAACTGGGTTTTGGTGATCATTCTAGAAAGACTGATCATCAGACTCATGAGTAACATTGGAGAATGGAAACTCCAACTCATGGAATACAACAACTCAACTAGTAAAGAACTTACCTATGATCGGGCTATATACATGATATCCTTTTTGCAAGAAAGGATATCCTATGAAAATGCAAGGAAATGCTCTAAGAGTGAACTTGCCTTTTGGGCAAAGTGTGGTGACATAACATCGACATCCAAAGACACGGAGGTGGTCTAACATAGGAAGCGGACCATAAAGAATCTTAAAAGGAGTGCGATCTGAGATGGCTAAAGATGACATCTTGTTAATGAGGTAGATTTATGCAAGAATGCACTCTCCCCATAATCAAGGAGGCATGCTACTTTGAAACATCAATGCTTTTGCGATGTTTAAGATATGACGATGTTTGCATTCCACTACCCCATTCTATTGGGGTGTGTAAATGCAACTACTTTCATAGATGATTCTTGAGAGGTCAAGTATGAAGAAAATGTTGTAAAGAAGAATTCAACTCCATTATTTGACCAAATGCGCTGAACAAGACATCCAAAATTGAGTGGCTACCATAAGTACAAATGTTTGAACAACTAGGAAAACTTGATCTTTAAATTGAAGCCAAAAGGTCCAAGTGGCTTAAGAGTAGTCCTCAACTATGGTAAGGAAATATTGAGTGCCATCATGATTGGGAACTTTATGTGGTCCCCAAAGGTCCAGGTTGACTAGTTGAAATATGGTTGTTGTTTTAACTTAACTATGACTAAATGGTAAGTGATTTTGTTTTGCTAGGAGGCAAATTGAGTATGAAAAATCATCTAGATGATTAAGAATTTTACCATTCATAACAAGGTATTTAAGAGAGGGGTGACCAAAATGCTTATGTCATAAATCATAATTTAAGTCAAAAGATGCATTACATACAATGTTCAAGTTCACAAGAGGAAATGGTTTCAGAATACAAAAGTGAAACCGTGACAAAATTGGTACAAAACTAGGGTCAACTTCCATGGATGACATTAAGAAATTGAGACCCCTATTTGCTTTATCTTAATCAGTCACTATCCTAGTCAATTGTCCTAGAAAACATAGAAACCAAGAAAGAAAATAATAGCATAGCTATTGTTTGATATCAATTTGGTGATGGATATCAAGTCATGTCTAAATTTCGGGACAAATAATATATGCTTTAGGGTCAAGGTTGGTGTTGGTTGAGTATGTCCTTTGTGTGTAGTTGTTGTACAAGTCCCATTAGATAAGCGTATGGAGAATAATTATGATGGGCATGAAACATATGAGAGCAAATAATCTAGGTTACATGTAATGTGATTTGTGGCACCAAAATCCAAGATCCATATTTGATTATCTATTGCAAAAGGGGGTTTTGAAGTGTTACTTGTGAAGGTGGCATTGGAGTTGGAGTCCCCTCCTCCCATATTGTTCAACTTGGACAATAGCATCTAGAATTTATTTAGAGATAGGCCTCCTTGCATTGAGCTCTTGGTAACATTTCTTGGGCCTTGCTTTCCCATGTGAACTCTTAGAAAGGCTTGCTGTGGGGAATTATTGAAATGGCTAACGTGCTACCCTATTTGGCCCCCATTAGCCCTCATTGGCCATTGGGTTAAAAAGGATGGGCTCGCTAGCATAGGAGGACTTGGCTTGCATGGGTTATAATTGGAAGGCCCAATTGTGAATGTAGTCCTAGCCTGTGTGGGTTGCTTCCAAACACTCCATTGGAATGAAAGAGGCCAAACTCGCTCGGATTTGGAAATTTGCCAGCTAGGTTCATCAACTAGCCGATGAACGGAGTTAGGTTATGGCCATTCACCAACCTAAAACTGCCCTTCATCACTCCACCCCACTGACCCATGGCATTAGCCCCTTCTGAAACCACTGGTGCGCTTGCATCTGAGTCTAGGTTATTGGCGACTATCCCTTGCCAGATTTTCTACTCCATCCCCGAGAGAATCCGACCATTTGGTAGCATTGATCTTGGGTTGATTTCCAGCATTGTTTCTGCCACACGATCTATTTAGTGTGCAATTTGATGGAACTCCACCTCCACCATTTAGTTGATTCACAGCCTTTGTAGCTTAATTGAGAGCTAGAACCATCCTTTTTGCTTAAGTGGCTGATCCACTATTCTTTTGGAGTTGTGTTTCATCCTCTTTGGTTAGATTGTAAGCATGATCAACAGAGAGGAATGTGTCCTCTACTAAGATGGTGGTTTTTAGTGGTTTGAAGGAGTCATTGAGCCCTACTAGGTATTCCATAACTCTAGTTTTCTTCTTCCTCTCTTCCAATCACTTGTTTATCTCACATATGCACAATTCACATGTGTAGAGAATGGGTGGTTCGTGCAGATCAATTTCTCTCCAGCAGTTTGAGAGTGCACTATGGTACTCTTTCATTGTTTTTCCCATATGCTTGAGAGTATATAATTTCTGCCTTAGGTTGTAGTGTTGGGTTGTGGTTGTTCTTCTGAATTGCATCTCTAGAGTTTCCCACACTAGCTTAGCATCCTCGGTTATGGAAACCAAGGATACAAGGTTAGAATCCACTAATTTCTCAAGCCAACTTATGATTGCTGAGTGACATGGGTCCCATTGTTCTCCCTTGGTTGTTTCATTGGTTGGTCTTGGGAAGGTTCCATTTATGAATCCCTACTTATTTTTCCCTTTTAGGTTGTTTTTTACTTGTTGGCTCTAAACATTATAGTGAGATTCATCAGTGAGGTTAAAGTGTTGAATTTATCTGTTTATTTGGGTTGGGTCATATACAACGGACCAACACATTCATTATTTAGGTGCCGGGTTTGGACTTGTCCAACCTAGCCCAAAGGCGCAATGCGTTTATGCGTCGCATCTTCAACCTATTTCATCACTGAAATAGGTTGATTTTTTCTTTAATCAAGTTTTTAAAAGTAGAGAGCTTTTTCCTGATTCTGTCTTCGATCATGGTATTCTTAGAGGTTTTTTGCTTCTTATATGGTATCAGAGCAGGTTTTGCTCACGGGCGGTCCCAATGATGGCCCCTCCCCCCAGTTGGTCCCTGTCGTGATTACCGTCCAGGTGTGGGTGTATCTCCACGTTTCTCCCTTGCATGCTACACATGCAGGGGGTGTTAGAGACTATTCCACATCGGTCCTAGATGCTGAGTTCATTGTTCATTCTCTTTGGTAAAGCAACATGTGTCTCACACATTTGAGTTTTTGGGTGCTTATGTTATGTTACAATCATTCCGTGTGGGGACAAATTTGCACCCCGTGCTCACCCTTGCATTTTCATGGGCTACCCTTTTTCACAGAAGGGCTATCGTGTTTTTGACCTTACCACACGCACCTTTTCTGTTGCCTGTGATGTCATGTTTCATGAGTCAATTTTTCCCTTTGCTCGTCTCAGTCACCTTCATCTCTCCCTTCACCTCATATCGACTTTTCTTTTGTCACTTTAGATCTTGATCTTTATATTGTTCTATGCGAGACCAATTCTCCTCTTTCTCCACCTCCTGTTGTTGCACATTTGGATTCACCCACTGCGACGTCACCCACTGTGGCGTCACCCACTACGACGTCACCCACTGCAGCGTCGCTCACTGCGGAGTCACCCCCTGCTGCATCACCCACTACGGAGTAGCCCATTGCGGCGTCGCCCACTGCGGTGTCGCCCACTACAGCGTCACCCAATGTGGCATTACCTTCTATAGACTCATCTTTCCCACTATTGTCTGTCGTTCTTATTTCACCTGTTCGATATTCTCAACGTGCATCCAAACCACCCATTTGGACCCAAGATTATCATTGTAACTCTGTAGTCTCTTTTCCTAATGGATCTCGTTCCATGAGTCCTTGTGACATTCATATTCCATTTCACAATTTGTGACTCTTGGTAATTTATCTCCCACACATCGAGCATTTATTGCTTCCATATCCGCCATTAGAGAGCCACTCTACTATCATGAAGCTGTTACGGATCCAAAGTGGGTGGATGCTATGTCTAGTGAACTTCATGTATTACAGGAGAATCATATGTGGAAGTTGGTCGACTTGCCCCCCGGTTGTAAGCCGATTGGATGTAAGTGGGTTTACAAGGTAAAGTATCGTGCGGACGGTTCCATTGAGCACTATAAAGCTCAACTTGTAGCCAGAGGCTTCACTCAGTGCTATGGCATTGATTATGAGGAGACTTTCTCTCCTGCGGCCAAGATGGTGACTGTCAGATGCATCATGGCCATGGCCTCCATGTTTTGTTGGCCGCTTCACCAGATGGATGTTCATAATGCCTTCCTTCATGGTGACTTACATGAGGAGGTATACATGTCTTTACCCCTTAGGATTCGGCATTCCTTCATAGGTCCGCCGAAAGTTTGTTGTTTTCTTAAGTCCATTTATGGACTCAAGCAAACATCTTGACAGTGGTATGCCAAATTTACTTCTGCTCTTTTTGACGTTGATTTTAAGCAATCTTGGGATGATTACGCATTGTTTACACTTCAGCGCGGTTCTATCATTGTTGTTTTTTTGCTTTACGTTGATGATATGCTTATCATTGGTAATAGTGAGGAGGCCATCACTCAGGTCAAGTCTCATCTTAGCTCTCGATTTCACATGAAAGATTTAGGACAAGCTAAATTCTTTCTTGGAATTGAAATTACTCGTTCAGCACATGATATTTGCCTTAGTCAACGCAAATACGCATTGGAGTTAGTTTCTGAAGCTGGCCTCTCTAGTGCACGTCCATGTAAGATTCCCATGGATCAGAATCTAAAGCTTACCTCTTTAGACTACGATGCTAGTGCTCTAGTTCCGATTGATGATCCTCCATTAGTTGACCCTACTCTATATCAACGACTTCTTGGGCGGTTGATCTATCTCACACATACTCACCCTGATATTAACTATCCGGTTCATATATTCAGTCAGTTCATGCATTCTCCCAAAGTCTCTCACATGGATATGACTTTGAAGGTTGTTAAGTACTTGAAGGGCATTCTTGGCTTAGGGTTGTTCATGTCCTCCACCAAGGACTTTTAGTTTACTGGTTTTTGTGACTCTGATTGGGCAGTTTCTCCCATGTCTTATTGTTCTCTCACAAGTTTTTGCATCAAGTTGGGAAGTTCTTTGATCTCTTGGAAAAGTAAGAAACAAGCCACAATTTCTCGATCTTCATCTGAGGCTAAATATTGTGCTGTGGCGACTGTTGTTTGCGAGATTATTTGGTTATTTGGGCTTCTTGGTGACTTATGGGTGATTGTTCCTTGGCCTATCTCTTTATATTGTGACAATGAAGCTGCTATTCGCATTGCCACCGATCCTATCTTTTATGAACGCACTAAACACATTGAGATTGACTACCATTTCATCCGCAAGAAACAGCAAAGGGGTTTGATTCAGACACATAGCATTCACACTCATGAGCAACCGGCAGATTTGTTAACTAAAGCTTTATGTAGTAAACAACATAATTATCTTCTTCGCAAGCTTGGTGTATTTGATTTGTATAAATCACCAGCTTGAGGAGGGATGTTGAGTTTATCTATTTATTCAGGTTGGGCCGTATACAGCGGCCTAACACATTCATTATTTAGGTGCCGGGTTTGGGCTTGTCCAACCTGGCCCAAGGGCACGACGCGTATATGCGTCCTGTCTTCAACCTATTTCATCATCGAAATAGGTTTTTTTTTTTTTTAATCAAGTTTAATCAAGTTTTTAAGAGTAGAGAGCTTTTTCCCGATTCCGTCTTCGATCACAGTATTCTTAGAGGTTTTTTGTTTCTTAGATAAAGGTTGATAAAGTAGTTTTGGGAAAGTCGTTTGTTGTTAAGAAGAGTGGATCTCAAAATGGGTTGGTGCTAGAATCGATGCTAGTGGCCATCTTTGGTGGGTTTTTTGGTGTGGAAACGGGAAGGAGATTGAGTAGGGTAGTGTTGGAACTTTGTTCTAGTCCCTGGGGTAGTTTGGTAAGTTTGCTATGTTGGGAGCTTCTGGGGGACGAAAGTGCCCTTTGTCTTATAAACATCCAACATTAAAGCGGTGGCATTTGGTAGTAGATATTTTAAACGTAAGGGCTAGCTGTGGTATTTCTCTGACAGCCTAGGTGTTCTACCAATAATGCCCTTATAATAAAATAAAATAGCGGAAGCAACAAAAGTGGCAGTACCTTGGAGGACCAACAGGTACAGGTCGAACCTAGGGCTTGAATGCCATGTTAGAATCTGTAAACTATAAGAAAGAAGTGTTCCTTACTGAATGCAGGGAGTAAACTTTGTAAGCAGGCATTTCGGGAAGCCCTTGGGTGTTTTGTATTATCACTTACTAAAGAATAGTTGTATGAGTTATCTCATCTTATATACAACCTCATTGAATGGCAAAGCTGTGAACGAACAATTACATGGTTAAAAGATCACGTGCCCTCCAGGGTGTGCAACCCAATAAAATCCACTTTCACCGCTTTGGGTTTATTGGTTTCCAACCCTACTCCTGGTTGATCTACACCCGCTTCATTCCCATTGTCGACAAACCGGGAATTGGATTCTTCTCCTCTCCCTTGTTGAATACTAATGTGGTTTGACACAACATTCCTGGTCATAATTATTTACTGCATCATCTCTATCATTTGGCCCATGTTCCTGTTGTATTCTGCCTAGTCATGAGAACTTTGAGAACTTTTTGCCATCTTCAAATCACGTGACGGTAGATCATCTAAGCAAGTGCTAACAGGATATCTGGGTTACAATTTAAGTTTGATTGAGAGAGATTTCACTTCTTAAGAACTGAAAACAATTTAAGGTATAATTTTTAAGATTCAAAAGTTACTTAGAAGAGGAAGAACGTCTTTTTAAATACAATTTTGTTGATCTAAAGAGGTTATAACAAGCTAACTATTTAATCTTTATTGACTCAATTTTTTTATATAAATAAACTAACTATCTAATTTAACCATTATCTTAAGTTGTTATAACCAACAAACTAATTAATCAAATGAATTAAGCTGTTATAATCACTTAGCCAAAGAATAATACTTAGGACTGTTAGAAGTATCATTGCTTTCTTTGTAAAATAGAAAAGAGAAAAAAAAAGAAAAAAAAAAAAGAGAGGATAGAATCTGTAATGCATTATAAACCCTAAACAAGGTTGTCCATTGAGGAAAACATGTTACTCCTAATCTCTAGGAATCAGTCAGCAGCGGCATTGGATCCAGAGAAGAATGAAAATCCAACAAACATAATTTGGGTGAGCTAGAGCCAGAACCCCGCGATGAATTAATTCCATATCAATTTGACCCATGGATATCTGATAAATTCCCATATCTGATTCCATTTGGAGAACCGAACAAAGCTGTTGGGGTAACTATTTCGTCCTAGAATCGAACAGAAAATTACGGAAAAACCTAACCTGACGTAGTCATAGTAGTCAAAAGCAAACGGCACGGACTTAAGGACCCTCTACCAAACTAGCTTGCACGTCCATCAATCTTGTCACTGCAAGCCCAAATGGCCTCTAGTCAGCTGATTCGCAGAGCGGTTACAAAGACCCTCGGTTTGAGGTCTTCTTGGTGCTTTGTCGATAGATTCTCGACTCACGGTCCCATCTCTAACTTGAAGGATAACACCAAGGCCTACAACAATGATCAGACAGTGGAAACCGCTGGGCATGCTCTTAGTTCCAGCCATGGTTACTCCAGCGCAAGCACCTCGTACATGCGTGCAGCTGTATTCTGGGAACCCAATAAGCCCCTTACCCTCGAAGAATTCCGGATGCCTCGACCCAAGGCCGGTGAAATTCTCATCAAGACCAAGGGTATTATTTTTTCTGATATTTTTGGTCATCGTTTCATTTTGTTTTCTTTTAGGTATTGTGGTTCTTGTTGTTCAGCTGAGAATGAGAGATTGCAGTTCTTAGTCGTCGGGATTGTTGGAAGCTCCACCAGATTGACCCAGTGTTTTCTGAGTGGATCACTTATGTTTAGCAAACTACAACAATCATTATGGTCAGATTATCCGTTTAGGGTAGTTTGGTGCGTCAGAAAATGTTGATGATGACTAGGGAAAGTTGAGTGGTCATGATTTGTACTTCTTCAATATCTGAGGATTTCAAGAACCGAGGAGCAAAAAGCATCTCAGGGCGGAAAAGGTTTTTTATTTTTTTAAATTTGAATAATTTCCTTAATATACAAGTATCTAACGTAAGCGGACCTCTATCCTTTGATCTTGAATTAAGAGTAATGTAATTTCATGACTCTTTTGTCCTGACGAGGACCATTTCAAGGGCATCTGTGATGTTCAGAATCCTAATGCTAGAGTGTTATGTGATAATTTACGCCTTTGACTTATGCTCCTTCTATATTGATTGTGGGCGTTCTTGGTTTTTTAGCGTAAGGTAATGTATGACTAATCATTTAGTTTCTTGTACAAGAATATTCTGAAATGCATTTGATATTTTATCTCCGATTGCAGCTTGTGGAGTCTGTCACTCTGATCTCCATGTTATGAAAGGTGAACTTCCATTTGCTAGTCCTTGTGTTGTGGGGCATGAGATAACTGGTGAAATTGTCGAACATGGGCCGCTTACAGACAGCAAAGTAATAGAGAGGTGCAGTTACATTTAATAGATTCGAAGGTGCTTTGCTTCTGTGTGGAAGCATTTGACCTAACAATCTTAAGAAAAAATTTAACATGTTGTTTGGGGTTGATAGCAAGCAAAACGGATAATTTGTTATATATCTTATGCATTCTTGAATTTTCAGATATCCAATTGGATCCCACGTGGTGGGATCTTTCATCATGCCTTGTGGTAATTGTCACTTCTGTTCAAAGGTAACATCAGTTTGGAAGCTACATATTTGTACTATAGTATCTTGGAATGCTGCTTTATGAATACTTTAGTTATTAACATCATCTTTGAAGAAAACAATATATGACCAACTTGATATTTATGTCAATGTGCTTGAATAAAGGGCCATGATGATTTATGTGAGGCTTTCTTTGCTTACAACCGAGCCAAAGGAACACTTTATGATGGTGAAACTCGGCTCTTCCTCCGTAATAGTGGTAAGTATGCTTTTCATTTATGGTCCCAATGCTCAGTAGTAATCTTGTCTTATTATCTGCTAATGCAGTTTGGTACATATTATCTTTACTCCTTGTTTCCATTACCAGAAGAGATTCAAAATTTCATACATGTTGTCTTTATTCATCTTGTAATCCTTCATGTCTCACCCCTTATAAAATTTGAATGTAACATGTTAATTTTCTAGATATTGTAATAAAGAAACACTATGGTTGATATTAATACACTCACTATCATACATAGATTACTTGCTAGTATTGGTTAGGAATCTTTGTTAACATCAGCATTGTGGTTCCTTATACTTTCCTTCACTTGATATTGATTAGTCAGATCATTTCAGTTACGCTAGGTCATCCAAACTAGCAGAAGATTGAAGAGTTAAAGTCTAGAAGCTAAATTACTGTATAATTTTCTGCTTTTGTCAGTGGTCAGGATTGATTTTTGGGAGTGATTTATCCTGCATTTACTTCCTCTTAAGTTGAAAAGTTTTGTGGCTTAAATGCAGTCCTCCCACCCTCCCACCACAAAAAAGAAAAAAAGAAAAAAAGAAGAAGAATAAGAAGACGAAGAAAAGACAAGCAATCAATTTTTCATGCATGAAATATAGGACAATGTCAGATTTGTGGTCTCAAAATGGTGCCTATAAGAAATGGGAAACCATGCACGTCAGAATGTGATGTGGGTTGCCAATTTGAGTCAAAGCATTTTCAGTTTGAACAATGTCTACTGGAGATTGCATGTGTGACAAATCAAAGAAGTTTTGTGCTTAATCTGAGTATAGCAAGATGGATTTTCAAGGCAAGGGCAAATAAGAGTAGAAGAGGAGGGGAAGGAGATCACAGGTGGAGGATTCAAAGAGGAGAAAAGAGAGGGAGAGGAATAAGAAGAGGGAAAGGAAACAATGGATCAAGAAGCATAGTGAAATACCATTTTTTCAGGAAAAGAAATTGCTAGTTTTTTGGAGGAAAAAAAATCTGATATGCCTTTCTCTGATTTCCTTTCACTGATATTTCCCACCTTGTATAAAGCTTCCCAGATTGAACACCAGACCTTTCTTTTTTTTCCTTTTAGGCTTTGTTGATCTTGCCAACCAACAAAGATAATTTGGTTGTCACCACTGGCCATCAAAACAGATGCCTTAAGCTATTTCTCCATGCAAGATGCTTCTATCTACCTGTGTATATGTTCACTGGGCCTTCATTTAACCAGCATGCGAAGGATAGATTTTTTCCTCCAAGACATTGGATAAAGGTGAAGTTGACTGTGTTACACAAAAGAATTCTTCTTCTGCAGCTATGAAAGGTAGAGACAAGGGAAGTCATATTCAGAAAACAACAAGCATCTCAGCATTTTGCTTATTAAAACGAGGTCACTGGTAGCTAAATTGGATTTCCTCGGCAGTGAAATTAGCGGTCAAATGGGCGAAAAGATGAGTGAGAGAGCAATACCGTTAGTTTGTAAAGTTGATACATGATGACAATCTTAGTTTGCAATTATTGATAATTGGAAAATTAAATGCCCATGAATGATTGTAAAATTTTAACAAAAGGCTTTGATTTCCTCCAAATCCTGTATGTAAAATGTGAATTTTTCAAAAATTGAAAGTACATGAGCTAGATTTTGTATCCAAAGTTAATTCCTAAGATGATTTCTGTGATTTTCCATAGAAGATAATACTGATACTACATTTTAAATTTCTCAAGAGACACACAGAGTCTGGCCTTCTGTATGCACTTAAAATCTATGGACACATCTGTCCTTCACATGATTGCGTGTGGTTGATTCATAGCTTTACTTGTACACCTGTCAACAGCACTTCCTGTAAGATCTTGTCCTTTTTCTATGTATCTGTTCAGATGTTTATTAATCCAATCATAGTTTAACAAGAACAAAGTTCTTTACTTGTCTTGGCTGGCCTTACTAGTACTTCACCTGTAGCACATTTCTCCAATCGTTTTTAAACATATCATCTTTTTATTCCTGATTGCCTCTGTCAATTCCTTCAATAGATTAAAAAGTTTCAGGCTATGTTTGCTTAGTGTTCAAAAAATGTTTTTTGCTTTTATAATTTAAGAGTTTTTGATGTGATAAAAATTGAGCAATACTTTTCAAGGAATGTCCATTTAGAAAGTGTTGTGCATGGAGTTCACTAGAAAATTTGTTCCCTAGAGTTTCTAGTGTTTAGTATTTCTAAATAAGTAAACAACTGATACGTTTATTTTGTCAAGTCTGGAGGACAACTTCTTGCTTGTAAAGAAAATAAGAAACAAAAAAGAGAAATGATCATATAACTATCTCCAAGAGAATGAAAAGAATGACATATTACCTTTGATTGTCACACGACCATCTTTATCTTCTGCAAGGCCTCTTTTGGCCAAAGTAAAGCTGACCATCCTTCACTCCTCCTTTGTTTGGCTAAATATTTCGGGTTTTTTTTTTTTTTTTAAAGTTTATTACAAGAAATAAATTAGCTTATAAGTGTCGAAAGTTTTCTTTGAAGTGTCCTGTTCTTACTTCAAAATATTATGGTTGTTCACAATTATACTAGCTAGAGCAATATCTTTTTATTGTGTTTAGTTCCAGTTTTTGTTTTTCAGTTGCACCTTTTTGCAACCTTTTCTAGAATTTCTGGTCACCCTGTTATTCTCTGTTCAGGTCTTCAACAATTTAATCATTTTCTGCTGACAAGAAAGTTCTATCTCATGTTTTTGGTTGTTTATGATTTTTTCATGTAGTTTATGTACTTGCCTTGGATCAACATGGGTATGGGTTGCCTCCCACTAGAACAGTTCTGTTCTCCCTATCCCTCTGCATCTCTTTTATTTTTGGTGCTACCTTTTAGATCCTATGAGGTGCAACATTCTTTTGCTTTACCAGTATTCTGTATTCCTTTATAAGCACCTGCACAAAGATTAAGGTTTTTAAAGGTCAAATAGGCTGTTGGCCATTGAACATGAAAAGTTTTCAACATACTTTAATATAAAAATGGCAGACTTCTCTATATTCTCTCTCTCTCTCTCACTTGCTCTCTTGGTGTCTCTAGATATATTTATTGGCCTGATTAATCTCTTTTTTCTTTTTTCTTCACTGTGTTTCAGTTTCATCCTTGTTTATTTTTTCTTTTGAGATATCCATCTGTCTCCTCTTTTGAGCAAGGTTTTTAGCCTAAGGCTAATGGAATGTTTATCTCGTTGTGAAATACTAAAGATAATTTGTATATTATGTAGGAAAACCAGTGTTCATGTATAGCATGGGAGGTCTTGCTGAATACTGTGTCGTGCCAGCACATGCGTTATCTATTTTACCAGACTCATTACCATATGCGGAGTCTGCAATTTTAGGATGTGCAGTTTTTACTGCTTATGGTGCTATGGCCCATGCAGCTGAGGTGCGTCCTGGAGATTCTGTTGCAGTGATCGGAGTTGGTGGGGTTGGTTCAAGGTAACTGAAGGAAGCCTTTACCTTCTCTTAAATTATTTTGGTGGGACGTTAAGGGAATATCTTTAGTTATTTTTTAATACCTTATATTTATTTTACCAGTCACTTTAAAACTTTTGTTAGTATGTTCTGTAAAGAAATAATAAACTATTTGAAGAGTGCTTCCATGATAAGACTAAATTGCATTGTATGTCATGAGGGGTGTGGAAATATGCTTAATAGAATAACAGTTGTGGCATAAACACCATTGGCATCTTAAAATGCATATATGAACCGATTTCCTTAATGAGTTTGATTTTAGAGGGTAACACCCATTTTTCTCCCTTAGGTTGTTGTATCTTCAACTTTGAGCTGTAATCTAGTCTGTATCTTGTTCAAAAACATTGGAACTGGAAATAATTTGAAGTGTTTTTAACTTGAAATTGTAAAATCTTGTTCATTGTATAAAATTAAATATTTTGATTTTGTATTTGCTTCTCTGAGTCTTTGCAACTGTGCTTGGACTTTTAGACCATGCATCGTAGTGTTGTGAAAAATTGCTTATCAACTTTTTTTATTTAAATAGTATTAAAAATCTGATAATGATTCCTCAGTTTTAATTTAAGTTCTTTGTTGTTTGTATGTGGGTGTGTGTGTTGGTAGAGGATGGATTAAAAAATAATGCCTGGAAGGTGTCTATGCCAATTCTCCACATGACGGGTTTGTTAAAGTCATCTTGCAACTGTGATGGTAAGGGTGTTGACTACCCGGACTATGGAACATATCAAAGCTTGTAAGGGAGTCGAAATGGTCTTTCATCCATGATATTATTCCTGGTTATTAATGCATTCTAGATTTAAACACTTCTGTCTTTTTTGGCCTTCTTTGGTGCTTTACTCTTTTATAACTGGGCCTGGTTTACGAAAAAATTTAAAGTTCTTCCTCATCTTCTATATCTACAAAACAAAAGTCACCTGGTCAATGTTTTGGCTATTTTCCTCAACTGTGTTAATAGCAATCAAAACTGTAATGGGCTTACCACTTTGTAGCTCTGTACACAAAGCTGTTGTGATAATTATTGTAGCGAGAATTGACAGTTTTTGGCATGTTTGGTTTTATTTTGAAATCTAAGAGAAAGTTTAGAAAGTTATCTGTTGAGGTAGTCTGTTCAAATAAGAAAAGGTAGTATCTCAAATTGATGGCATTCAATAGAGAAAACGAAACATGAAAAGTGGTTTTTACAATGAGGATAGTAACAACACTCCATGCATAAATATATGTGTGTGTGTATATATATATATATATATATATATATAGGAATCTGTGGTTGCTTTTAAAATGTCATCAGAAAGTTTAGAGTTGTTATTTTGAGCTAATATTACCCTTCTCGTCTGAGCATGCTAACTCAAATCAACAACTCTCTAAACATTCTCTACATTTCAAGAGCAACCCCCGATCTGCATATAACACTTACATACAAACATACACAACACAAACGTATATGAATGTTAGTGGGATGTTGACTTCTAACTCTTAAAGATACTTTTGACATCCCTCTCTCTTCTTAATGCCATTAACATGTAGGGTTCTTATTATTTTTTATGCCACTTTGAAATTATTATTCATGTATTAATAGTTCCTGTCAGAAAAAGAATATAAATAGACGACAGACAGTTAAGTCCTAAGAAAGATGCAATTTTATTGCAGGTGTAGCCTGGTGGTTGTTTTAGCCTTTCCTTACATCTAGGATTGTTTGGAGTCAAACTTCAGCTATCTTGTTTAAGTTTTAGAATGAAAAAAGATTTTCCTTTTTGCTCTCGAAGTATTCTCATCAAATTCAATGGAGGAGACAAAAAAATGGGCCAACACACATATTTAACAGAATAGGAATAATGTTGTAGAGATGCAGGTAACTATAATGCTGCACTATAGGTTCAGTAGTAGATACAATGCCTTAACCATTGACCAAAATAAAACTGCTTTACCTGAAACCTTTAATTTTTACAAGTTTCAGAACCATGAAAGACTCAGACTGATTTATTGTTGCATACAACCCATGTAATAAAAACTTGTAATTGATGAGACCTCAAAAAAGCTAGGTAAGAGCAAGGGTATCCCTTCTTTTCAGCTGCTTAAATGTGCTTATCAAGATTTTAATACAGTAACATCCAGGAATTTGTGATGCTGTTTAATGCTTTTTGACATCATTATGACTAGGTTAAATGCTTCAGTTGTTTGCAGATTGCAAGAGCCTTTGGTGCATCTGATATTATTGCTGTGGATGTTCAGGATGACAAACTGCAGAAAGCTAAGGCATTTGGTGCCACTCACACGATAAATGCCTCTCAAGAAGATGCCGTTGAAAAGATAAGAGTATGTGTTTATTTGATGAGACAAACAAGTCCAGATTAAATGTGTTTTCAAACTTTTTCTTTTAATGGTTTTCTGTTTACAGTCTGAGTTGCATTAAACTGGTGTTAGACTGTCTTCAAGTTTAGACCTTCAAATAAATTTTAATGTTTGCAATTCTGGTACCTGTTTGTCTCTACAATGAACCTAACTAAAGTTCCTATGATGTATGAAAAAGCTGTAAAAGCAATATTTACAGTCCGTTGTTTTCTCATTGCATAAATTGATATATCTTCATGTTTATTGGATGTCTCACACATTAGTACCATGAAATTAGTTTTGATTTTCATTTTTCCTTACTGCGATTTGTATTCTTCCTTTCTGGTCTACTTATGTTGCTCTCTTTCACTCCTCCTCTAGCTGGACGCCATAAAAAGTTTCTTCTATTGGTGGGGTTCTATCCTTTTTATCTTTTTTTCTTTCCTTTTTTTTTAATTGAGAATTTGTTTCTTCTAAAAGATAATACTTGAAGGGATTTCTTTATTCGTGGATTATAAAGGACAATTGTCAAAACTTGAACGAACTTGTAATTTTAAAGAAAAATTGTTTGAGCAATTGGGTGGAATATTTAAGGAATGCTAAAGAGATGTTTATAACAGCTTCAGCTCAAATTAATAGTCAGTTTTGTTTTAGAAATGAGACCATTTAGTGCCTGAAACTGCTTGATTGCAGCATATATGATGAAGACTCAGTTTCATTGAATTTGTCTTGTTATGCTTCTGTCTTTGTAGTGTTATCAAGAAATGAATAGTTTTCTGTATTACGATCCTTTTGGAGAAATAACACTTGTGTCATCAGTTTGGAGGCTAGAATCTCTTTCTTCTTTTTAGTTAAAATAAATCAATAAATGCAGTATTGGGAAAAACCTCTGGCCTCACCTTAAACTCCATTCTAGCAACAAGTTAAAGTAGATTTTGTGAGAAAATTAAAATTCTCTTATCTTTGGATGTAGAAGGCCATGTTGATTAATAATTGCAACATATCTGAATGGTGAATTCTACTCACTAACCTTGGAGAACTTGTTGACAGCTTAGTGGACCAAGTTTCCAGTGAATTGATCAGTTGATGGATCAAGTTGCACCTTTAAACAGTTAATTTTTATTAGTAGTTTAGTAAAATTGTCTATGCCAAGATATTGGTATGTTTTAATTAGTTCAAGTTATTGGTATGCATATTCAGACATTTGTATATTTATTCAAAGATACAGAACAGCCATACATGGTATTCTTTCTTAGGTTTGAAGTGGCCTTTTTTTTAATGGTTCATATCTGTTTTGGACAGGAAATAACACGGGGATTGGGCGTGGACATTGCTGTGGAAGCATTGGGAAAACCAAAGACATTTCTTCAGTGCTTCAATAGTGTGAAAGATGGAGGGAAAGCTATAATGATTGGACTTACACAATCGGGTGCTATTGGGGAGGTGGATATTAATCGTCTTGTTCGTAGAAAGGTGCATGTTCTGTTTCCAATTTCAATTTCAATTTTCCTTTTGGATTCTCAATGGAAAATTGGTTCTTTTGATCCCAACAAGTTTCATTTCCGTCTTATCTTCCCTTATGTCACCTATTGGAGAGATGGCATGTGGCATTTTCTTAAGGATGTGGTACAATTTCAAAACTGAAAAATTTAGAATCAACTAGCAAAGGTCTGCAATTTGGCTTATCTACCTTCTCCCCCAAGATGTGACTTATTGGCGATTGTGCCTTTGAAGTTTTGAAATTGTGTTACACTATCCAAAAAATTCTCTCTCCAATAGACTGTTGAAACAAGCATAAATGAAGCTTTTAGAAACATGGAGACTACTTTTAACACTAAATCTTCAAGGGTCCAACTTGAGATTTGAACGATTTTTTCTACAACAAAAATATGATTTGCTTATCCATATAGCCCTACAAATGACTTTGTTAACAACTAAAAGCTCAATAGATATTGGGTGCGTTATCTTCTCTTTATGTTTTTAGTTTTTATTTTTATTTTTAAATCTTTTTGGCTCAATATGGAAAATTGTCATGATTTACTTCGTGAGCTTAGATATTTACTAGGAAGAAAACATATCTGGAACTCAATTGTTGTCAGTGCAAAAGAAAAGTAATTTTTGAATATGACAACCAGAAGCTTTACAGTTGTGGCCATGGAAAAGCAGTAGCCAAATCTAGGAGAGACGAGATCAGTACACAAATAACGCTGCTCCCACATTTAGGTCATGCCATTGGGAAACATCAAAATTAAGACCGTAAGAATGATGATATCAGAAGATGCAGAGTCATCATTGTAAAGAAGTAAAATACTTGTTTTTGGTGGACTCTAGATTCAGGAATCCAGGAACCAAAGATGAGGCAGTCCAGCTTAGTTTCCCTGAAAGGTGGGCGTATTTCTGTTTATGGACATTGTTTTTCTTGATATGACAATTGGGAAGTAGTTTTCCTTGCACTATGTCAATGCTCAGTCAGATTGTTGCAATGATTAAACCAGTGGTGTATTGAACCCCTTGATTTTGTTTTATTAAATAATCAGGCTGAATGGGCTTTTTTATGCTGCAGTTTGCCGTTTAACATGTAGGAAAGAGATCATTGCAGAAAGATCCTGAATTTTTCATTCTTCCATCTTTGACAGATTGAGACCTCTCAAAAACTTGTACACCCGGCCGACTGTTTCCTTTTTCTGATTTGAAATTTGTACACCTCAGATGTGGCTTATTAGCTTTATTTTATTCTTTAGGGTTTATATGACCACCTCCTAGTAATTGAAAAATGCTGCAATTAGCAGTGCTTCTGAAAATTAAGATGTGAGCCCAGTTGCCAAATTGGGATTGGTGTCTTTTGGGTTTTATAGAGAAAAGACGTGTTTTCGTGATGAACAAGGCTACTGATAAGCGTACACACTTCTTTAATCATTCCGGTCAGGCATATTGATGGAAAATTCTGGTCAGAAGTTTTTCCTCCTTTTAGGACACCCAACATGGAATGCTTCTCCTCATTGGCTATCTTGCAGATATTCTGTTACAACTAGTGAAACAAGTTGGCCCGAGTGCCTGTGCCTTGGACTAACCTAGAAAGTTTTGCAATTGGTATCTTATTGTGAGTATGTCATTATAATCTAACCATCATGAAAATGTAGACTCTGAGGAGCAAAGGTTCGAAGTTGCTATCCTGCAAAATCGAACAGGAACAGAAGTTTGGCATCCTTACTTACTAGGCATTTTTATGAGTTTTGTTTCTGGAATAATAGATCTGTTTCAGAATGTTCTGGAAAATGACCATCGACTTGGGGTTTACTATGGAGAGTAATTAAATAGAAAGCTCATATCAGCTTGATAACATGCTTTTCAGCCTTGTCCTGCAGTTAACTAACTGAGCGCGGGTTGTGATTAGAACCTTTTTTAAGTAAGCTTTGCCTCAATTTGCTTGTGATCAGGTAGGATGGCTTAGACTTCTGTCTAGACTGTGGTTTTTCTTCCTTATATGTCCGGTCATCTGAAACTCCTAAATCAAATAAACTTGAAAAGGTTGCTTAGCTATTTTCATGCTTAACAAGCTCAAGACAGGCAACAGTGGAGCCCAGTTTACCAACGGCACGATGTATACTAGAAGTTTTAGCTTTAAATTTACTTTGCAATTGGATTTAGGATTGCCATGTGTTCCAACTTCCCCATTTATTCTTTTTGATGTCATGAAACAGATTCAAGTCATTGGCTCTTATGGAGCAAGGGCAAGGCAAGATCTCCCCAAGTTGGTTAGACTGGCAGAAAGCGGTGTATTCAACCTTTCCAATGCTGTTTCTAGGAAATATAAACTTGAGGAGGCGGGTCAAGCATTCCATGATCTCAACCAGGGAAAAATCGTCAGTCGAGCAGTGATCGAGATAATGTAGATTCGCCTCATCCCAAGGAACTGCTGTTGATGTCAGTCTCAGTCCCACCTCCTGTACTTGACTCCAGTTTTGAATAACAAGTAATGTATTCAGACGGGTTTTAAGGGACTTCTTGCTCATGTTTTCAGCCATGGTCCCCGGTAATGCTTTCTTTTTCGTTTTCTGACAAAAAAATCCTTCACATCTCTTGTAATATGACTTTGAAGTCTTTCGGAATATGCAAAAACTTTGTTTACCGTTGGGCTGTCGTACAGAAAATGGAAAATGCGAAAACCTTACTCTTTTTTGCAATTCGATACTCAAGTACCGGGCATTGTTGAGCGCCCAAAATAGTAGCCATCAATCAAATGGTACCCCCTAACGCACAACACCAATCTTCTCCTGCCGCGCTCCGGGGATAAGGATGGGCATTCGGGCATTCCTTACTAGTAACCAACTAAAAAACACTGAAATTCTTCAGTTTTCTGAGTGGAAGACTTTAGAAAAACAGTAATTTTCTTGACTTGACAGAAAATTTTCTTAGGTTCCAATAGTTCTCAAGTCATATCATGTCATGTCCATGAGCGTTCAGTTCGAGAAGATGACATAGCGAGTTCCATTATGGCAATGAATTATTAACTCGACGTGTCTTGAGATTTATTTGTTTAGATACGTTTAATTTTGCTCCTGCTTGGTATGACTTGATCTACAAATGCATATTCAACAATTAGCTTTCCATCCACTTGTAAGGGAAAAGACATGGATTCTTTCACTCTACAACCTTTCTTCTTCGTCCTAGCTCACGAGGTGTTCAATTGAGAACTCAGAATTAACAGAACAAGCGGTTATAAGGAAGTGTAAAGTGATAATAAGTTTGAAGGGGTATACACCTACTATATGTGGATGATAGATTGATTTTCTTAAAAGGTGATGAATGATTCATTACTAACTTGATGAAGCTTTTGAAAGAATATATAAGCTTACAATGGTCAAAAGGTAAACAAATAGAAAACAAGAATTATAATGTCAAAAAAAAAAAAAAGGGTGGCAATTGGAAAGGGACAAATACTCCAATGGATTAATTTCACAGAAGTTTCATTGCCAATTAAATACCTGAGCATTTTGCTATTCAAGGGGAAGATCAAGATTCAATATTTTGACAACATAGTGGAGGCAATAGTGAACAAAGGGTAGAGTTGGAAATGGAAACTCTTGTTTTAAGTGGATAAGCTTATATTGATTAGTAGTGTTCTTTCTTCCATTACCATACATATCCTGTTTGTTACTATCAAAATGTGTGAAATAAACCCAGAAGAATGGACCAAACTTGTTTGATTGAACAAGAAAACCAATACATATAGTGGATTGAGAGAAATGATTTCTAAGATAAGATTTACAATAATCATTCAAAACGACTTATAGAAAGTCATGTACAATGAGACAAAATAATTCAAAATAAAGTTCTTCATGGTACTCGGCAATGTTTAGTCGGATTGCCTAATTGGTACCCTAGCATACTGATGTAGTGAAAGGGAGATATTGGCTTGCTCTGAATAGCAAGCTAGCATGCTTTATCCAAATGGCTGTTAGGAGCTCCAACATGGTAGCCAGGTGGCTACCACCTTATCTCATTTCCAAACACCCCTTCTTAAGCTAATGGTCAATATAAGTTGATGACATTTAGCTTATGAAGGAGATGGTTCTGTTGATTTGCTTCTAGAGCTTTATTTAATATGTCTACTGGTTGGTCCATGGTGCCAACATGATCGGTCTTTATAATCCCATGTCAAATTTTCCCCGAATAAAGTGGCAGTCAACATCAATATGCTTGGTACGTTGGACTATCGAATTTGCAACAAGCTCCATAGTGGCCTTGTTGTCACAATATAAAGTCATTGGAGAGGGACATTAAGTTCATGTCTCCCAAAAGGCCTAATAACTAGAAAATCTCACAAGTAGTAAGGGCCATAGCTCGATATTCTCCTTCTATAGATAATTGTGACACTACACCTTGTTTCTTGCTTTTCTATGAAGTCAATGTGTTCCCAAGCATAACATAGAATCCAATTAATGATTTTCTTCCCATCTTGCATGTAGCATAATTAGAATCACAATAGGCTCGCATTTAGTACATACCCGAGAAAGGAATAAGTAAACCTAAACCTAGACAACTCTTCAAGTACTTCACCAAATGTATTGCTACTTCCCAATGAGATTTCTTAGGTGAGTGCATGAACTGAGCTAGGTTATAGACTATGTAGGATATGCTTGGTCTTGTGACATTAAGATAATTCAATTTTCCAATGAGTTGTTGATACTTCAAAGAATCTTTCAATGATGAGTCATAATCTTTTGGTATTGAGGCTCCTTGATTATGCTTGCTTGTTGTCAACGATAAGTTGGTGTCCATGGGATTTTCCATTGGCTTAGCTTCCCCAAGTCCTATCTCATCTACCAACTTGAGAATATACTTACGTTGACTCAAATAAATGCCTTTATCATCACAAAGGACCTTAACCCTAAGAAAAAGCTTGAGATCTCCTAAGTCCTTAATATGAAAAGATGAATATAGATGTGTTTTCAGTTCCTTAATTCCATTAGTGTCATTGCATGTAATAATAATATCATCTACATAAATCATAATGAGGACTATCAACTCACTTCATTTCTTAACAAAGAGGAAGGTATCATGCATAGAATCCTAATAGCCAGCTGCTAATAAAGCTTTTGTAAACTTGGCATACCATTGCCTAGCCACCTGCTTCAATCCATATAAATATTTCTTAAGCCTACACATTTTCCCACCTTTCTCATTCGGATCTCCTGGTCAAAGTCGCATATAAACTTCTTCATTTAAATTTATTTGGAAGAATGCATTACTAACATCCATTTAATGGATTTCCCACTGTTTCTGAGTAGCTAATGAAAGGGCACATTTGATGGTGATATGCTTAACAACTTATGTGAAGATTTCATGATAATCTATGTCTTCCTTCTAACTATACCCCTTTGCCACTAATCTAACCTTGTATCTTTTAGTTGTTCTATTAGCATTGTACTTGATCTTATAAACCCACTCACGTCTAATGGGTTTTCGTTCAGGAGGTAAATCCACAATTTTCCAAGTGTTATTTGCCTTCAATCCCTTGATCTCCTATTCCATGGCCTCTTGCCACCTAGGATTGCCAATAACCTTATGGTGATAGAATGGTTCTACATTAGTGGAGATGGATGCAATGAAGTGATGGCTACTAGTTGGAAGGTGGTCATATGAGATGAAGGCTAAAAGAGGATATATGGATGATTCACTCTTTAAGGCATTTATGGTAGGGCAAACATAATCTTTTGACCAAAGTGGTGGTTGAGTTTCCTTAATGGATTTTCTTAAGCCTATTTGGGCAAGACTCATTAGAGGGTTTTTTGAGAATGGTGTGACCTCCTCAATGTCTTCATTGGTAAAGACATCATAAGAGTTAGCTGATGGTGGTAAAGGGACCGGAGTACGATTAGGCTATGGTGTTGTGATTGATTCAATATTATGGTTGGTGGAGTGAATAGTAGAAGGTGGTTGAATGGGTAGCTCAAGTGAGGGCTTAAGGTGAAGTTATTGCTTAAGGACCTCTGTATCAAGTTTAGTTAAAGGAACTTGTAATGAAGAATGTGATATGGTCTCTACTTGTGAAAAAAGGAAAACATTCTCATGAAATCACACATCCTGACTTACGAAGAATTGTTATCTCTCGGGATCATATAATTTATATCATTTTTGTCCTCGAGCATATCTCATGAATATGCTAGGAATGGTTTTGGGGGCAATTTTGTCTTTGTGCTTCAACATGGTAGCATAACAAAGACATCCAAAAACTTGAAGATGAGAAATCTTTGGCTATTTGCCAAATAATTTATCAAAAGATGTGACTCCATGTAGGATGGAGGAAGACACTCTATTAATGAGATAGGTAGCGGTGAGTATGCACTTGCCCTAAAACCTAGTAGGCATGTTGCTTTGAAACCTCAAAGCTTGTGAAACATTTAAGACGTGTCGGCGTTTACATTCAACAACACCATTTTATTGGGAAGTATGCATGCATGAACTTTCATGAATGATTCCCATGATGAGAATAATTGCTTTATGTTATGATTGAAGAAATAAAGGGCATTGTCTAACTTCTTTATCAAACTAGTTTCTTACTAAATTAAGAAATTCTTCCAGATGTGAGAAGGTCTCACTTTTGGCTTTTATGAGGAATGTCCATGTTCCTCGAGAAAAGTCATCTACAATAGTAAGGAAGTATCGTGACCCATCATGATTGGCTATCCTATATAGTCCCCAAACATCAATATAAATTAGGTTAAAAGGACATTACACTATGTCATCGTGCGTGGGAAAAGGATTGAGAGTTTGCTTCACAAATGGACAAATAGAACAAGAGCAATTTGAAGGAATATTTCATAAATTCAATTCATTGATAAATTTAAACTTAGCATCAAACATATGTTCGAGCCTACAATGCTAGAGTTTCAAATTTAAAGAACTACATGCCGATAAAGAGTTTACAAAATATAGGCTATGCCTAAAAGAATGTGTAACAGTTTTTCTATTGGGATATGAGACAAAATAGTAAAGCCTATTTCTTAGTTTACTAAGTCCTTTTACTTCACTCATCAAAAGGTCTTAAAACACACAAAAATCAGCATAAAATATGATAAAAATGGTAGTTGTTTTGGAGGCAAAACTTAGATATAGAAATTAGGTTAAATCTAAAATCAAGTGAATATAAAAACTACATGCAATTTTAGGTGCCCAGATATGGAAATATCACTAGTATATGTAACCATAGTGCTATCACCATTCAAAAATTTAACTTTCCTAAATCTAGATGCATATGAAATAGCATAATCAAGATATTCAAAATTGGCAATAATATGATCACTAACATCTGAGTTAATTATCTAATATTTAATGGATTCAAGAGTACCTGCAAGGTAGGCCTGTGTGTCCTGAGCATCATTCAGAAACTTGATGAATTGCTAATAGTTTGTTTTAGTGATGAAGACATGATCACACTCTCTAGCTGCCAAGTTTACCTTTGTAAGGTTTTATGGCTAACTAAGAATGGGAGGGGAGGGGGGAGGGGGTTAAATTGGTTATCACGATTTTACCTATATTTTTCAACTCTTCTATGTTTCATGTAGGTTAGGTATATTAAAGCATATAAACAAAGAAATAAACCAAGATAGGAAGACATAAAGATTTACATGGCGGTTTGGCCCTTTTCACCTACTTCCACCCTCTTCTCCTTCAACTCAACAAGTTAAAGTCCACTTTACTTCAAGTTAGGAGAAATCCTTTCCTACACTTTACAACTCCTTAACAAGGAGTCAATTCTTCACGTTTACAAAGTTCAGGTTGAACCAACCTTAATACATCAAGCAAATCCTCAAATATGTAATGTGATTGAGGAATAATGCTTCTCAAAGAGCTAATTGAAGATATACAAACTCAATTCAAGCTCTAATCATAAAACCTCCAATTTTCACAAAGTTAAGGTTTTGGATTTACAATGATATTTATGTGCAAATAATATTTTGAGTTAATCTAGCACATAAATAAATCAATCTAGCAGTAGATATTCATAAGAATATAAATGTGAAGGAATATCACCAAAGATTCTTGCTTTCACCAAGGATTGAAGAACATGGTAGTATGAGTACAAATCTTTCACAAAGCTTCAAGCGGTTTCAAAGAACTCGATAGTACTTCGTGCAAAAGCTCTCAAACATCCATAAGAATCTCCTTTTTATAGCAGACTTAAGAACCTTGAACATTTTAGGGTTTTGGTTCAAACCTGTTCTTCTCGTTGAAAGTTTCCCATTAAGATTTGATGGAGGCGACATCATACAATTGTAAAAGCAACGATTAATGCGGCAAATAACCATTCTGACACTTCTATCACCTCACAAATCTTCCCGATGGAGAATTGACAGTAGAGAGAAAGAGTAGAACTAGGTTTGTGCAATTTTGGGGCTTAGGGCCTTTTTGATTTTGACTTAAGAATCTGTCTCTAACATGTAGGTCAAATGACCGTGTTTCACTTACTTAAATGAAATGCATCACTTTGGTTTAGCTCAGGCTTAAATCAGGCAGCTTCTTTGGGAGCTATATGCAAGCTGAGTGTGAGCCTAGCTTGCGAGTTGAGCTTGGTCTTGGCCTGCTTCATGGCTTGATCCAATAACTTCATGGCTTAATCCAATAGATAGTTACTTGGGCTTGGACCAGCTAGTGAATGCTTTGCTCGAGTTTGGACCAGCTAGTGAGTGGCTTCACTTACATTTGCATCAAGCTTGTAAAATCAAGTAATATGATTTTAGCCTTCACAATATGATTTTTGGTTCATAAATACCTATAAGCACACAATCACCAATTATCATTTTTCTTCAATATAAGCAAATATATTTTAGCTCAATAATTCACATAAAAATATTTGTCTAAGCCTTATATGTGATGTTTAATAATGGAATGTAGGAAACCAGTTACTTTATAATATCATTTATTGATACTATAATTTTCACACCTTTTACTTTCTTGATGTTCAATATTACATATAATCATATGAAAAAAATCATTTTTTACAAATATTATATGCAACCAACATTTTGTCACAACAAAACATACCTTTTTCCAACAATCTCCCATTTTTTGATGATGACAAAATTTAAAAAGTTTAAGCATATAATAGCACATGTTATCAATCAAATGATCATGATTTGCATTTCAAGATATGGCATGTTCATGTTCACTTGTGCAACCGATGTCCATGTTCATATGTCAATATCATGTTTTTCTTTTTTCATGGCATCATCCATCATGAAGAGATATGTGCAATTCCAAACATTATCCCACTTTCTACACTGTAAGTCAGAAATGGAACATTCATTGCTAAATGCTATCTTTGTTAGCTTGAACATTCATGTACTATCATTCATGCTATCTTTGTTGTCTTTCTCTTTTTTTTTGTCATAAGTAAAAATAATAGATATACGGCAGAGGTGTATTGATAAGCATCATAATTAAAAGCTACAAGAAAGTGTAGGAAGACTTACTTGATCAAAGGACTTGAATACATAGCGCTCCCCCTCAAAGTAAGAGCTCAGATAAAGAGATAAAAATGTAGAGTAAAGTAGAACAAAGCACATTCAAGAATTATATGCAAGTAGTGACATGCCAAGCTCTCTTTAGAGCGTATAAAATCTTTCTTTATCTAATGGTTTGGTGAAAATATCAGCCAATTGCTGATCCATACGCACAAATTCAAGAGTGATGTCATTTGTTTGCACATAATCTCTAATAAAGTGATGTCTAATTTCAATATGCTTGGTTTTAGAGTGCAGTATAGGGTTCTTTGTCAAATTTATAGCACTAGTGTTATCACATTTTAATAGAACATTTGAAGAGTTAATGCTATAATCTTTTAATTGTTGTTTCATCCACAAAATTTGAGCGCAACAGCTAGCAGTAGTAATATATTCAACCTTAGTAGAGGATAAAGCTACACTATGTTGCTGTTTAGAGTACCAAGAAACAAGCATGTTCCTAAGGAAGTGGCAAGCACCACTTGTGCTTTTCCTATCTATCTTGCATCCAGCATAGTCAGAGTCACTAAAAGCATGGAGATCTAAAGTTGTATCTCTAGAATACCAAACTCCTAGGTTGACAGTTCTTTTAGATATCTAAATATTCTTTTAACCGTAGTCCAATGTTGTCATTTAGGATTAGATTGATATTTAGCACATAAGCACACACTAAACATGATATCAGGCCAAAAAGTAGTCAAGTATAGCAAAGAACCAATCATTCCTCTATAAAGTTTTGAATTTACATTGGTTCCTTGTTCATCATGTGATAGAGATGTGGATGTACTCATAAAGGTGTTTATTGGTTTAGCATCATGCATTTTGAATTTCTTGAGCAATTCATTTGCATACTTAGTTTGACTTATAAAGATTCCTTTACTAGTTTACTTGATTTGAAACCCTAGAAAGTAAGTTAATTCACCCATCAAACTCATCTCAAATTCATGTTGCATAGAATCAACAAAATTGATTACACATAGCAGAATTTGTGGAACCAAACACAATATCATTAACATATATTTGAACAATCAAGATATCTTTTCCTTTGATTTAATGAACAAAGTATTGTCTACTTTACCTTTTCCAAATCTATTTTTAATTAGGAAAGTACTTAATTTGTCATACCAGGCCTGTGTGGCTTGTTTAAGTCCATATAAAGCTTTGGAAAGTTTGAATACATGATTTGGAGAAGTTGGATCTTCAAATTCAGATTGTTGTTCAACATGTACTTCTTATTTTACTATACCATTCAAAAATGCACTCTTTACATCCGTTTGAAAGAAAGTAAAATTCATACAGCAAGCAAAAGCAAGCAACATTCGGATTGTCTCTAATCTAGCTACCGGTGCAAAAGTTTCATCATAGTCAATTCCTTCTTCTTAACTATATCCTTGTGCAACTAATCTAGCCTTATTTCTAGTTATAATTTCATTTTCAGCTAGCTTATTTCTATATACCCATTTTGTACCAATTACCAGGTGATTATGTGGTTTAGGAACTAGGTTCCAAACCTTGCTCCTTTCAAACTGATTTAGTTCTTCTTGCATAGCAAGAAACCAGTTTTCATCTTTAAGGGTCTCTTCTATTTTCTTTGGCTCAATTTGAGACAAGAAGGCTTGATTTTCACATGTGTTGTGATATCGAGATCTTGTGCTTACTCTATTTGTGAGATCTCTTAAGATATGTTGTTGATCTACCTCACTTTTAACTCTAGGGAAAGAAAAATATCTTCTATCTAACTCCCCCTTAACTTTAGGTGCACTTCTATCATTATATCCTTGTTTGTTTGAACTCGGATCATAATCATCTTCAAATTATACATGAATAGATTCTTCTACCAATAGAGTTCTTTTATTGAAAACTCTATATGTTTTGCTAGTATAAGAGTAACTAAGAAATATGGCCTCATCATTCTTGGAATCTAACTTCCCAAGTGACTTTTTACCGTGATTTAACACAAAACATTTACTTCCAAACACATGAAAGTATGAAATGTTTGGTTTCTTACAAAAGAATAGTTCAAATGGATTCTTTTTCAAGATGGGTCTTAAAAATGCTCGATTTGAAATATAGCATGTGTACTTACAACTTCTCCCTAGAAATGTTTGGGAAGGTTATACTCACACATCATAGTCCTAGCCATTTCTTGGAGTGTCCTATTTTTCCTTTCTACAACACCATTTTGTTGTGGTGTTTTAGGGGCTGAAAAAATATGAGAGATACCATTCTTAGAGCAGAATTTCTCAAATAAGTGATTTTCAAATTCACCACCGTGATCTGTCCTAATCTTAATTATAGTGAGATCTTTTTCATTTTGAATCATTTTAGAGAAATCAATAAATTTCTCAAATGTTTCATCTTTCCTAGTAAGTAGATATACCTATGTATATCTTGTATAGTCATCTACTATGACTAAGGCATAATATTTACCACTTATGGTAGCCATTCTCAAAGGATGAAACAAATCCATATGTATGAGTTCTAAAGGTCTTGATGTAGACACTACTTGCTTTGGTTTAAAGCTACTTTGTGTGTGTTTACCCTTTGCACATGCATCACACAATTTCTTTTTATCAAAATTTAGTTTGGGTAATCCCCTAACTAAACCATTCTTGCATAGTTTTTCTATCAACCTTAAACTAGCATGTCCAAGCTTTCTATGCCATAGCCAAGCATTTACATTATGATTCATAGTCAAACATGTATGTTCATTTGTTAATTTACTAAGATCAAGCACATAAATATTATATTTTTTCCAAACAATTTTCACATTATTCTCAACATTTTCAACAAGGCAAAATTCTTTTCCAAATCTAATTTTGAAGTCATTATCACACAACTGACTTATGCTTAACAAATTAAACTTCAACTCATCAACATACAATACATCATATATAAGAAGGGTTTTCAGGTTACCTATGGTGCCTATACCCCTAATTCTTCCTTTGGAGTTATCTCCAAAAGACACGGTACCTCCAGATCTCAACTCAAGTGTTGAGAAGAACTCCATCGTCCCAGTCATATGTCGGGAACACCTACTGTCGAGAATCCCCAACTCTTTGTATTTCTTATTCTCTATATTCATACTTAAGGCCTATAGAAACAAAAATGATTGTTGAAGTGTTTAGTACCCTTTTTTCTTTGGGTCTATGAGTGTTAGTTGCTTCTAAACTACCAATCTTCTTAAGTATCCACACCTTCTTGATCTTATATGCTTTTTTAAGTCTAATTGGACATGTTTCAAACAAATGACTAATATAACTACAATAAGCACATTTATGATGCAGCGGAAATGTACAGTCCTCTTTATCAAAGAATTTTGTAAAAGTTTTTGTGTTCTTCATGTTGGGTTTTATGGCTTAACAAGAAAGGGGGTTCAATTTTTATAACCAGCAATTTAAAAACTAGTATGTTAACAAATGCTTAACTCAATATGCTAGACAAGTCACACAAATAATATCAATATAAATTGGATAGATTTCAAACATATGATGCTCTACTTCCAAGTCAAACAACACGTTATCAAGAATATTATCACACTTATACGTATCAAATATTCTAATAGGTTAGGAATAGATAATTGACAAAATATGAGGCAGCAAATATTATAAGAAGGTTAGATCAATAGTAAGCAAACAGATTGACACCAAATTTACCACGGTGGTTCGGCACTCACACCTTGAGTCCTATGTCCACCCTCTTCTCCTTCAATCAAACTGATTGAAATCTCCTTTACTTAACCAAGTTAGGAGAAAACGTTTTCCTAACTCAAACAATTCCTCTTCAAGGAATTTCTTGTACAATGTTACACAATATTATCAAAAGATCATAAATCAATTACAAATCCCAAATAATATGACAAGTTGTGGAATTCTGTAACCTATAGGAGCTGATTTGATGTAATTATAATAATTCTAAGCTCCTATCATGAAAACACTAAATTGAAATAAATTAGGGTTTTGGATTCCTTTCAATGTTTATGTGCAATAAGTATTTTTAATGAAATCAGCACATAAATAGAGTTATACAAGATCCAATCAATGATATAAACGAACGAATAAGTATTTAATCAAAATATCACTGTAGGCTTATACTTCACCGAAAGTTAAGAAGATTGAATGATCAAACGATGAGCTCAATAGTCGATTCTTCACTCAAAAAGAACTTCAGATTGTTGTAAGTGTCGAACCCTTCTCCATAGAATAGCTTTTCTTAAATAGAAAAATTAGAGCTAGGGTTTCAGACTTTTCAAACCTTAATCATGAAGTTATCTTCCCATTGGAACAGTAAATTAGCCTTCAAATCTTACTTCTCCAGCTCAGATCAGACCGTTTTGACATCGGTCTCTTCAAAAATCTTCCCGTTGAGGATTCGGTCACCAGCGGCGCCGTTCCTCCATCTCTCTCTCTTTCTCTTTCATTTTGATAGTCATCGATAATGTGTTCTTAGGGCATCAGGTGAATAAGTGAGATGGTATGTAAGTGAAACGGTGAGTTTCATCACCAGTCGGGCTCACTTATCTACTGGACAGATAAGCGGGTCATGGGCCGAGAACACAACCAGGTCGAGAATAGAGACATGCCGAGAACATAACCAGGCCAAATATAACCAGGCCGAATATAACCAGGCCGAATATAACCAGGCCAGGAATACAATATCAATCCAAGAATGATATAATATAAGTTCTTGATAGAACTAAGGTTTGTTCCAAAAATAGAGCCATATACTTCAACCTTAATTAAAGCAAAAGCAAGTATCATTTTTTCTTAATCACAATGTATGACATATTTAATTTCAATTTGGTAAGCCTTGTTCTCAAGACATTATATAATTAAATTAAATAAATCATTTCTTAAGAGCACTATATAGTGACATTATATCAAGAAATGTAGAAACCCGATTATTTTATAATATCATTAATTGATATTATAATTTGTATACCTTTTACTTCCTATGATTTTCTTTTGCACTTATGAAAAACATATTTCAACAAATATATTCATAAATACATTTTGTCACAAACAAAACCCTTATTTTCCAACGCTTTAAAGAATTATATCCTATACCAACTTTATCATATACACCTCTTTGTGATTGCAACATATTATTTAACATTCTACTACCTTTTGTGAACTTGAGTAACAACAAAGTAGTATCATCCAATTTCATTTAAATTTCATGTTTCTCTCTTTCTTGCTCAAGTATTCTCAACATTAAGAGTAATTATGTCACGGTTCTCACAAATTTTTTTTGAGATATCATCATGCTTGTTTTCTAAATCAAAGCAAGTATCAATCATAGAACAGGTATTAGATTTCATATAAATACTCTCGGATACATTAGAGTTTTCATGCATACAAGGCATAGAAGATGTTATAACAGATTTATCAAGTACAGGTTTAGCCTTTACAGATTTGTATTTATCTTTCAAACTCTTTTATTTTTCTTTTATCTTAGTTACATATTCAACCAAATCAAAGAAAGCAGTCTCAATATCAGTAGTAAGACTTGTTTTGGGTTCATAATCACTTACCTTGAGTTCTTCTTTTATGGTTGCATTCGTGGTTAAGCAAAGATGAGCAACTTCTTCTTGTTCTTCCTCATCCGATGAAGAGCTTTCATCATCCCAAGCAACAATCATTGCCTTTTTCTTACCTTTATTGTTCTTCTTCTTGAGCAGAAGGCAATCAGCCTTGATATGTCTAGGTTTTCTACACTCATAGCACAAGTTATCCTTAGAATCATGTGTTTCATTCTTCCTAGGATGTCCTCTATTTCTTCCTAAACCTTTCTTAAGGAATTTTTTTGAATCTTCTAGCTATAAGAGCAATTTCATCACTTTCGAACTATACTTCTTCATTCTTTTCTACTTCTACTTTTAAGGCAGGTGACCTTCTATTTTCTTTCTCTCTTACCTTTCTAATTAATTGCATCTCATGAGTCTTTAGTGATCCTAACAGATCATCTAAGGTCAAACTATCAAGATCATCAACTTCCTCCATGGCAATTTTCTTAAGATCCCAACTCTCAGGTAAGGATATTAACATCTTCCTAACCATTTCCTCATTTGTATAAGTCTTTCCTAACAACTTAAGTTCATAAACTATTTCAGTAAATCTACCAAACATATCACTAACAGTTTCAAAATCAAGCATAGTAAACAATTCATAATCATGAGTAAGCATGATAACTCTAGATGATTTAACTTTCTTATTACCTTTATATATAACTTCTAATTTGTCCCATATCTCTTTATCGGTTATGCAAGATGATACTTTGTTGAATTCATTAGCCTTCAATCCACTATAAATCATGTTCATAGCCTTAGCATTTATTCCCATGATTTTGGCCTTATTTTTACTCCATTCATCAGTTTCGGGTAAAACAATACCCTTTCTAATTTTTGCCAAGCTTCAGGGTCTTGACCAATAATGAAGACTTGTATAAGTTGCTTCCAATGTCTATAATTTATCCCATCGAACAAAGGTGGTTTATTATACCCCATGATAGCTACTCCTTTCTCTACAGCCATCTAAATGGATCTACTCTATGATGTTAAGCTTTTAAATAAGAGAACCTGGCTCTAATACCAATTGTAAGGTTTTATTGGTAACCAAGAAGGGGGGGGAGGGGGGGTTGAATTGGTTATCATAGTTTTACCTATATTTTTCAACTCTTCCACGTTTCATGTAAGTTTAGCACTCAAGATAGGTATATTAAAGCATATAAACAAAGAAATAAATCAAGATAGGAAGACATAAAGATTGACATGGTGGTTCAGCCCTTTTCACCTACTTCCACCTTCTTATCCTTCAACTTAACAAGTTAAAGTCCATTTTACTTCAAGTTAGGAGAAATCCTCTCCTACACTTTATAACTCCTCAACAAGGAGTCAATTCTTCATGGTTACAAAGTTTAGGTTGAACTAACCTTAATACATTAAGCAAATCATCAAATGTGTAATGTAAGTGAGGAACAATACTTCTCAAAGAGCTAATTAAAGATATAAAAACTCAATTTAAGCTTTAATCATGAAACCCCTAATTTTCACAAAGTTAGGGTTTTGGATTTACAATGATGTTTATGTGCAAATAATATTTTGAGTTAATCTAACACATAAACAAATCAATCTAGCAGTAGATATTCACAAGAATATAAATGTGAAGGAAAGAAATATCACTAAAGATTCTTGCTTTCACTAAGGATTGAAGAGCATGGTAGTATGAGTACAAATCTTTCACAAGCTTCAATCTCTTTCAAAGAACTTGATAGTATTTCATGCAAAAGCTCTCAAACATCCACTGAAACCTCCTTTTTATAGCAGATTTAAGAACCTTGAGCATTTTAGGGTTTCGATTCAAACCTGTTCTTCTCGTTGAGAGTTTCCCATTGAGATTTAATGGAGGCAACATCATACAACTGTAGAAGCAATGATTAATGTAGCACACAACCATTCTGACACTTCTATCACCTCACAAATCTTCCCGTTGGAGAATCGGCAACTAAGAGAAAGAGGAGAACTAGCTTTCTATGATTTTTAGGCTTAGGGCTCTTCTGGTTTCGACTTAAGAATCTATCTCTAACATGTAGGTGAAACGATCGTGTTTCACTTACTTAAGTGAAATGCATCACTTTGGTTTAACTTGAGCTTAAATCAAGCAACTTCTTTATGGGCTGAGTGCGGGCCTAGCTTACGGGCTGAGCTTGGTCTTGGCCTGCTTCACAGCTTGATCCAACAGTTTCACGGCTTGATCAAGTAGATAGTTACTTGGGCTTGGACCAGCTAATGAATGACTTTGCTCGAGTTTGGACTAGCTAGTGAGTGGCTTCACTTAGATTTGCATCAAGCTTGTAAAATCAAGTAATATGATTTTAGCCTTCACAATATGATTTTTGGTTCATAGATACCTATAAGCACACAATCACCAAGTATCATTTTTCTTCAATATAAGCAAATATATTTTAGCTCAATAATTCATATAAAAATATTTGTCTAAGCCTTATATGTGATGTTTAATAATGGAATGTAGGAAATCGGATACTTTATAATATCATTTATTGATATTATAATTTGCACACATTTTACTTCCTATGTTCAATATTGCACATAATCCTATGAAAAAATTATTTTTTACAAACATTATATGCAACCAACATTTTGCTACAACAAAACATACCTTTTTCCAACAACCTTTGCCTCATCCTTGCAATTCTTGTGCTTTAATGGATAGTCATTTAGTTTGTAGCACTTTTTTTTCTCATGCCCATATATCTTGCAATATTCACATTGGGGAATAGTTATTTGGTAGCAAACCTCATTTTTATGCCTTTTTTTCCCACAAAATTCACATTTTTCAACTAGCTTAAATGACTTATCGTTTTGTGGCTTTAGTGTAAACATGTCATTTTATGTTGCCTTCAGCATAGATGATATGTTGCTTTCAATTGAATAACCAGCTCCAAATGGGTCGATATGATAATATCGGGCATGGAGTTAGCAACGACGTTTCAGGTGTAAATAAGGTTGTCGTGGAGATTCTCAAAGATCGAATTTAGGATCCAACCCAACAGAGATCATTGCATGGATCCACGAGCTTGTAAGAGGAGAATTAGAGTTGGGTTTAAGGAATGACCCATCTATGAATGCCATTTTGTTCTTAATCAATAGTGTGACTTGCATTGTCTTAAACCACAAAACATAGTTTGAGACTCCAATGATCTTAGTTGACACCAAGGTGGTCGAATTCATGTCTCCTTTCGACAGATAGAGCGGTTGACACAATCTAGTGTTTGCGTGATTTGGGTGTTAGGTTCATTGGCATTCGTGCATGGCAGCGTGCTTTGTGGAGTGCAATTGTTCCGCTGATGAATGCGGGGTAGGGTGTGATTGTTTCATTGATACATGCATATCATCCCTCTGCTTTGATGTAGTGGAATGTAGAATGAGGTGTCATAAGATTGGCTACCGGAGTGCTGTGAGCAACGGTCGGCCATGTTGCCAAAAGGGTTAAACAATGTCATTTGGTTACTGAGACAAGGATGACCTTGTGTCATCAATATGATAGAAAACGTTGTTGTTTATGTTGTAAGGCAAACGACATCATTGCAAGTGAAACGCATAGTTGCGTTTTAAGCAAAATGGCATCGTTGCTATAAACAATAACTAATGAAATGCCATCATTTTGTAGAGGTCACCAGAGAAACAAAAGTTCACCAGAGTTTATAGAGAGGTAAAAAAACAAAGATCTTTTGCCCAAATAGGATGAAAAGAACTCTGTTTTGTTGGATTGAGCAGAAGCGCTTTAGGATAAAAACTTTTTGGTCAGAATAATGAAAAATTTAGTGAGGAAAGAGACGAAAACTAAGACCAAACAAACCTACTTTCAATGCCATGTCAAAATGTGTGAAATAAACACAAAAGAATGGATCAAACTTGTTGGATTGAACAAGAAAACCAATACAAACAGTGGATTGGGAGAAATGATTCCCAAGATAAGAATTACAATAACCATTCAAAATGTCTCATAGAAAGTCATGTACAATGAGACAAAGTAATTCAAAATAAAGTTCTTCATGGTACTTTGCAATGGTCGATCGGATTGCTTCAGTTAATGCCCTAGCGTACTAATGTAGTGAAAGCAAGATGCTAGCTTGCTTTGAATAGTAAGCCAACATGCTCTGTCCAAAAGGCTGTTAGGAGCTCATACATGGCAGCTAGGTGGCTGCCACCTCATATCGTCTCCATACATTTACAAAAAGTTTCAAGGTAATTGTTTACAAGGTTGATTGGTTGGTGGAAAATTTTTTGTAGGGCTTGGGGGAGAAATTGGGAGTGCATTGGGTATAATGGAAGTCAATTTGTACATTGCATAAGGAAGTTTGAGGGGTTGATGCAATCCTTACATGTTAAATTTGCTTGAAATACATTGAGAGTTAGTACATGTGGCTACCTTGATGAGGAAAAAATATGGACATCCAAGTGTCAATATGCTCACAAAGGTGTAGAAGATGAATTGCCATTGTTGGAAAATGATTGTCTCCCTATTTAACTACACAAGAGCACACAATAAATGGATAATTGGAGAAAGTACTTGCTTTTTTTGGAACAATAAATGGCTAGATGACGTGCTTTGGTACAATCATTGCCCATCCCCTAATACACCCATATTAGAAGCTTTATGAGACCCAATTTTGTTATAGATCACCTTTCCATAGATTAGCAGGCACATGCTAAACAAATAGCCCTTACACCAAGCATGGATTGATAGATTAGTGTGGGATTTGAATTCATCTTATGTATTTTCTACATCTAGTATGTATTTATTTTGTTCACCATATATCGGTTAAATGATAGGATGGTTTACAAGCAAGTCTTGTAGCTAAGTTAACAAGTACCTATTATGAAGATAAGTAAGAAAACAAGAGCATTGCTTAAAGAGGGAGACGCACCTTACTATAAGTTAATAGGCAACTAAGAAGGGGGGTTTGAATTAGGTTGTAGTATTTCTTGTCTAATTATTATTTTCACTTTAATAACCGTGTGTAAAAACTAAATCTAAAATATTGATCTTGCATTAATGACAACTTAATCTCAATTGTAAATGTAAAACCATTCAAAGACAATTTTAATAAAGAAAAAATAAAATGTCCACAAATAAGACCACACATCTTATGATAAAAGGTCCAGTTAGTATCCTCATATCATGCACACTAATTAAGAATTAGGGATTATACCTTCATAAAAGGAATTTTCCAATAATATTTAAGTATAATCCTTGATTCTCAAGCTAAACAATAATAATGTTTCAAATACAATCACTAGTCTAGCTACCTAGCAATACAAAAGAAAAACGTTTCTTCATTTATTACTTTCTTGTTTCTTTGCAAAAAATCTCAATAAGTTTCATACTACACCAACAATCAACTAAGTATTTTTAATATACAATAGAGGTGAATCACATAAACATCCAATGATATAATGTGTATGTTCGGTGAAATTATACATGCAAGTGTACATGTCGAACAAGTAATATAATGATAAGTATGAGTACTGCCCTATAGAGATTGATACTTATTGAACTAACTAATTACTAATGATGAATAGTTCCTAAAGTTTATCTAGCTAACTGAAATAATAGAACATTGAGTAAACAACTAAATTTAACCTAAATCTAATTAATGAAATATGCTAGATCATCCGATTTCACTTAACTACTAAGTACAAATGTCAATCATTCATACTAGCAAGATTAATTATACTTGTGTGATGGTGGAATTTCTTAATTTATTCACTATCCTATGTCTAGGTATAGTGAACCTACTTAACTCATTAACTCATTGTATTTCTACCCATGAATTAAATGAACTAAGTGCATTAAGATATGTGAATATTCTAGTTTGCACCTAAAGCCACACAAATCATATGGAAAAGTTCTATCCATATTAATCTATGGTTGCATATTACATGAAGCAATTATATGTCATCTCCTGTTAGTCTCAAACATGCAAATCAAATCATTTAAATGATAGTTAACCACCTAAAAGCATTAAGTTTAGTAAAATGCAACTTCACACAAATAAAACATCTCATAAAACATCATAATCATGTCATTCATACTTTATAATCAAGTTTTATTATAGCTCTAACATAATAAACTAAAACATCATATTTACATAAATAAGAACAATGTAGAAAATCACACAAAACATCTCAAATTGAAAAACAGTTAAGCTGTCACCAAATCATCTTCCATTTCAAGCCAAATTTGCATAATTTCTATACATCAGAGGGAGGAAGATGAGTCGTCTGAAAAACAGGATGAAAATGGGCAAAAACGCGCCTTCACCATGTGCCGGTCACATGCTACTGCCGATCATCACAAAAATTGTCAGAAATTGTCAAGGAAGGTGTTTAGAGTGCCGATCCACCAAAAAATTGCTCAAATCCACCAAAGAAATGCATAGATATGATGGAGAAAGCTTGGACAACATTCGATGTTCTTCATCAGAAATCGCCATGAAACCACATGCAACTACCACAGAGGAGCCAGAAATTGTACTAGGATGCTAGATCCATTCTCTTCTCACCGAAAAGTGCCCAAAACTGGCCAGAAAATGGAATGGGTCATCGGAAATGGGTGCCTTTGCCACGAAATGACACGATGGTTAGCTTTCGCCTAATCGTCTGGTGCCCTTAGAGTCTCGTGCTATCGTGTGTAGCCTTTGCTTTTCTGGCGAGGTACTAGTTGCCAAAAAATGCCTTTTTCTCCTCTATTCTCTCATGACAATACCCACTTTTCGGCCACCCTTTTCACGATAATTCCCCCCGACAATGCTCTTCCCTCTATTTTGTTCTTTTTTCCCTTTTTTCCTCCTTGGGTTCCACGTGTATTGTATGCACTAGTTGGCCTTTTGCTTTTTTTCTTTCTTTTCTTTCAATATTTTGCTTCATTTCTCTTGTTTTTCTACTTTCTTAGGTTTGCTGTATGAGAAACAAACTTGAATCAATATAGATAAGTACAAATATAATTACACCAATGTTATATTATATTTTCCCTAAAGTAAACAAAATAACTCCATAAAAAAATAAAGTTATCAGTGTATAATGACATATATTAATTTAACCAACTCAAAGATATATTAACACTTAGTTTCCTTTCAACCCATGAATGCCAAACAAGATAAGAACAAGCTTCAATCGATGTACCACTCATATGAGAGAAGTACAGGGAATACTAATTTGCTTTTCCTAGCCCTTTATGGATTAGTCCACAAATTTGTGGAATAATGTCAATTAATGAAAACTTATTCAACAACCACTCCTTTTGAGAGAGAGATGGTCACCTCTCAATTGACAGTTGCAATAGTTGGAAGAAACCTTCTTAGGGCTTTTGTTGTTGTAATGAAATAGTGTGAGCTTATTGTTGGAAAATAAGGGTTTTGTTGTGACTAAAATATATTTGTGAATATAATTCTTGAAATATGTTTTTCATAGGTGCAAAAGAAAATTATAGGAAGTAAAAGGTGTACAAATTATAATATCAATTAATGATATTATAAAGTAACTAGGTTCCTACATTCTTTCATAAAATATCTTCTTAAAGTTTTTTTTGAGAAATATATTTGTATGATGCCAAAAATATATTTGAACATTTTTTTAAGAAAAATGATACTTAGCTTTATGCACTTGTAGGAACATGAGGAGCCTTGACTCTAGCTTGATTTTAATTCAAGCTAAGATATATATATTACCCCAAAATGTGAACTTTATAAAAGCTCATATTAATGGACCGTGCTTACATTATTGGACTATGTTCTGATTGCTGGACCCTGCTGATATCGGACTGTAATTATTTGTTGGACTTTATGCTACTAGACTGCTGATCCGTGACATGGCCCACATATGATGTAGAAGCTCTACCCGCGTTCGCTACGGCGTCGTCTCACTTACCAGAGGCGCGTTTGCTACGGCATCGTCTCACTTACCAAAGGCGCATTCACTACGGGGTCGTCTCACTTATTAGAGACATGCATAAGAGGAGTCTCAATTATATGCCCTAGCTGTTGCCCTTCGAAGAAAAACAAGTCTCTAGTGACACCTCTATTCTCTCGAGTGCCGAATCCTCAACGGGAGGATTTTAGAGGAGACTAGATGTTGAACGGTCGGATTAAAGCTCTAAGAAGTGATATGAGGTCAATTTGGTAGATGGTTCACTATTCCTAATGGGAAGAAGGCTATGGTTCAGGTTTGATCTAAAAAGCCCTAGATCTATTCTCTATTTAAAAGGGATGTATGCGTGAAGCAATTGATTGATGATCTACAACCATTTGAAGTGTTCTCTTTGCAACGAAACAATCTTTTGAGCTCACTCATTACTTGGTTCATGTTCGCTCATCTCTTGGTGACTCATAAGGGTTTGGTGATATTTGGTTATTCGGCTTATTCTTTGATTATCTAATTGATTATAGCTTGTATAATATTATTTATGTGCTGATTACATTTGAAAATATTCATTGCACATAAATATTGAGAAAAATCTGAAACCCTAATTTACTCAAATTGGGGATTTCGTGATAGGAGGTTTGAACTTTGTTATCTATACTTGAATAGCTCCTTTGATTAGTAATATCCCTTAAACTACCATATTATTTGGGGATTTGCTATTGTACATGATCTTTTGATCATAATTTGTATTCAGACTTGAGAATTCCTTTGAAAAGGAATTATTTGGATTAGAGAGAACATGTTCTCCTAATCTGGTTGAGTAAAGGAGACTTCAATTGGTTGGATTGAAGGAGAAAAGGGTAGACGTAGGACTCAAGGATTGAATGCCAAACCACTGTGGTAAATTTGGTATTTGCTCTCTTGCTCTTTATCGATTTGAATAACTTTAAATGTTTGCTGCTTATTAATTTATTAATTGCTTAATACTAACCGATTAGTTCGTTTGATATATATACATATATATATATATATATATATAAGTGTGAAAAGACTCTATATAATTTGTTGTCTAATTTAGAAGTAAAGCACAATTTGGTTAAAATTTACCTTCCTGTTACTAATGCTATTTATATGACTTGCTTACTTAATTGGATTGAATTTTTTACTACCAACAAAAGTATATCATTGTCAGTTTAACCATTCAACCCCTCTTCTTGTTAAGCCATAAAACCCAACAATTGGTATCAAAGCCAGGTTCTCTGATTAAAAGGATTAACATCCTAGAGTAGATCCATACTATGGCTTCTGACAAAGGTTAGCTGTTACGGGGTTTAATAAACCTCCCTTGTTTGATGGCATTAATTTTAGGCATTGGAAACAATTAATGCAAGTCTTTGTAATAGGCCAAGATCCAAAAGCTTGGCAAGTAATCAAGAAGGGTATTACATTACCCGTGATTGATGAGTGGACGAAAAATGAAGCTAAACTAATGGGGTTAAATGCTAAGTCCATGAATATGATCTATAGTGGTCTTAGAGCACATGAGTTTAACAAAGTATCCTCTTGCCTCACCGGTAAAGAGATTCGGGATAAATTAGAAGTCATCTGTGAAGGAACTAAAAAGGTAAAGTCTTCTAAAGTCACTATGCTTACACATGACTATGAATTATTTGTTATGAAAGATTCTGAAACTATTAGTGACATGTTTGGTAGATTCACTGAAATTATTTCTGAGCTTAAAAATTGTTAGGAAAACCCTATACAAATGAGGAAATGGTAAGAAAAATGTTAATATCCTTACCTGAAAGTTGGGATCCTAAGAAGATGGCCATAGAAGAAGCTCATGACCTAGATTTGCTGACCTTAGATGACTTGCAAGGTTCTCTTAAAACTCATGAAATGCAACTTATGAGAAGAGAAAAAGAGAAGGAAAACAGAAGCTCACTTGCACTTAAAGTGGAAGTTGAAAAGGTTGAAGAGGAAGAGTCAGAAAATGATGAAGTAGCTCTTATAGCTAGGAGATTTAGAAAATTTCTAAGAAGAGGATTAAGTAAAAACATAGGGCAAACTAGGAGAAAAGAATCAAATGAACCTAGGGAGAATGTGTGTTATGAATGCAAAAAACTAGGACACATCAAGATCAATTGTCCGATGATCAAGAAGAGAAACAGCAAGAACAAAAAGAAAGCTATGATTGCTGCCTGGGATGATGAGAACTCCTCATCTGATGAAGAAACTCAAGAAGAAGTTGCACATCTATGCCTAACCGCAACAACAACTCTCGAGGAAGATAATAGTGAGGTAAATGATTATGAACTGTTTCTTCAAATAAACACTGGGTTAGAAACTGCATTTTCTGATTTAGTTGAGTATGCAAATAGATTAAAAGATAAATACAAAAAGTTAAAAGTAAAAAATAAATCTGAAAAACAGAAAATGTTGACTTCTGTACATGCTAATAAAACTATTTTAACTGATGTACATAATAAACAAAGCATCACAACTACTACATGTAGAGATGAAACTGAACAGAAAGATGCTTCAATTTCGGTGCATGATAACATTAGTATCCCTACTAATACATATGTAAAGTATGATACATGTATGAATGATATGTGTGAGAAACAAAATAAATCTAAATACATGAACATAGAAACAAAATTACCTGCAATAATAGTGTATGTTCTAATGTTGAAATACATGTTGAAAATAACTCATATGTATTTGTTGAAATGCTTAAAAGTAGAATTCTTGAGCTAGAAAGGGAAAATGGTGATTTGAAGTCAAAACTTGATGCAACTAATCTGCTATTAAAAAAATTCACAAAAGGTAGTGGCATGTTGGACAAAATTTTAAACTCTCAAAGAGGTATATATGATAAAGCGGGACTAGGATATAAATTGAATGACAAATCAAAATCATTTACTCATTTCTTCAAAGAAAAAAGATGTTTAATTCCGCTGCATAATAGTAAATGTTCTTTTTGTAATTATGTTGGTCATATGTTTGATAAATGTCCCATAAGACTTAGAAAGGCTTACAAAGTAAAGAAACTTTGGCTGCCTAAGAATAACAAGAATCCAAGTCTAACTAACACTCACGGACCCAAAACAAAAAGGGTACCAAGCACTTCAATGATCAAATTTGTTTCTGTAGGTTATAAGTGCACAAGTGAAAAACAAAAAGCTCAAAAACATGTGGATTCTGGATAGTGGCTGTTCTCGGCACATGACTGGGATGAAGGAGCTCTTCTCAATACTTGAGTTGAAAAATGGAGGTACGGTGTCTTTTGAAGATAACTCCAAAGGAAGAATAAAAGGAATGGGAACAATAGGTAATCCTAATACCCTACTTATATATGAAGTTTTGTTTGTAGATGAGATAAAATTTAATCTTCTTAGCATAAGTCAGTTATATGATAAAGGATTCAAGATAAAACTTGGAAAAGAAAATTGTCTTGTTGAGCATGCTGAACATAAAATGAAGATTGTTGGAAATAGAAAAGATAACATCCATGTGCTTGATTTGAGTGAATTGAATGTTGAACCAACATGCTTGGTTGTGAATAAAAATGTTGATGCTTGGTTATGGCATAGAAGACTAGGACATGCAGGTCTAGGCTTAATAGAAAGATTGTATAAGTATAACCTAGTGAAAAGTCTTCCATCTCTAGAGTTTAAAAATGACAAATTGTGTGAAGCATGTATTGAGGGTAAACATACACAAAGTAGTTTCAAATCAAAGCTTGTGGTAAGTACATCTAGACCATTAGAGACACTGCACATGGACCTTTTTGGTCCTATGAGAACAGCAACACTAAATGGTAAATATTATGTCTTAGTCATCATAAATGATTATTCTAGATTTACATGGACATACTTACTTGCTAGAAAGGATGAGGCATTTGAGAAGTTTGCTGAATTTTGTAAAATGGTTCAAAATGAAAAAGGTCTTTCAATCATAAAAATAAGAATTGATCATGGTGGTGAATTTGAGAACCAACTTTTTGAAAAATTCTGTTTAGAAAATGGTATTTCACACAACTTTTCAGCTCCTAGAACACCACAACAAAATGTTGTTAAAAGGAAAAATGGCTAGGACCATGATGTGTGAATATAATCTTCTTAAACATTTTTGGGGAGAAGCTATAAACATAGCTTGTTATATTTCAAATCGTGCTCTATTAAGACCAATTTTGAAAAAGACACCTTTTGAACTATTCTTTGAAAGAAAACCAAACATTTCATATTTCCACATTTTTGGTAGTAAATGTTTTGTTTTAAATCATGGAAAAGAATCACTTGGAAAGTTTGATTCCAAAAGTGATGAAGCAATATTTCTTGGATATTCTCATACAAGTAAGGCATATAGAGTGTTTAATAAATGAACTTTAGTTGTAGAAGAGTCAATCCATGTTAAGTTTGAAGATGACTGTCACGGTATTCTAGAAACATAAGAGAATATTGGATCCAAGAGTGTTCCAAATAGGGTTGAAGTTGAGGGGGAGTTTGAAACTAGGGAACCTTCCTTTCCTAGAGTAAGAAATGAAGTAGATCAAGATCACATCATAGGAAATCCCAATGTTGGAGTGAGCACAAGGTCTCGGGTTCACAATAGTTGTGAACATCAAGCCTTTCTATCTCAAGTAGAGCCAAAGAAAGTAGATGAGACTCTTAAAGATGAAAACTGGTTCCTTGCTATGCAAGAAGAATTAAACTAGTTTGAAAGAAGTAAGGTTTGGAATCTAGTTCCTAGACCAACTGATCATCCGGTTATAGGCACAAAATGGGTATTCAAAAATAAACTAGATGAAAATGGTACTATCACCAGAAATAAGGCTAGATTAGTAGCACAAGGATATAGTCAAGAAGAAGGAATTGACTATGATGAAACATTTGCACCAGTGGCTAGGTTAGAAGCAATTAGGATTTTACTTACCTTTGCTTGTTGTATGAACTTTACCTTGTTTTAAATGAATGTCAAAAGTGCATTTTTAAATGGTATTGTAAAGGAAGAGGTATATGTTAAACAACCACCTGGATTTGAGGATCCGATTCATTCAAATCATATTTTTAAACTTTCAAAAGCTTTATATGGTTTGAAACAAGCTCCATGGGCATGGTATGATAAACTAAGCTCCTTCTTGATTGATAATGGTTTTAGAAAAGGGAAAGTGGATAACACTTTATTTATAAAGAACAAAGAAAAAGAAATCTTAATTATTCAAATATATGTTGATGACATTGTGTTTGGTTCTACAAATTCTACACTATGTGAAGAATTTGCTGCATGCATGCAAAGTGAATTTGAAATGAGCATGATGGGTGAGTTAACATACTTTTTTGGGTTGCAAATCAAACAAACAAACAAAGGAACCTTTATAAGTCAAACAAAATACACAAATGAATTGCTCAAGAAGTATAAGATGCATGACTCTAAACCAATGAACACACCTATGAGCACTTCTTTATCATTATCCAATGATGAAAATGGAATTAGTGTAGACACTAAATCATATCATGGAATGATTGGTTCTTTGCTATATTTGACTGCATCTAGACCTGATATTATGTTTAGTATGTACTTGTGTGCTAGGTATCAATCCAATCCTAAAGAACAACACTTAATCGCTATTAAAAGAATTTTTAGATACCTTAGAGACATGGTTTCCTTAGGAATCTAGTATCCTAGAGATACAACCCTAAACTTCCATGCTTTTAGTGATTTAGATTAAGCTGGGTGCAAATTAGATAGGAAGAGTACGAGTGGTGGATCTCACTATCTCAGAAACGTGCTTATTTCTTGGCACTCTAAGAAACAAAATCGTGTAGCTCTTTCCTCCACTGAAGCCAAATATATAGCTGCTGCTAGTAGTTGTGCTCAAATCTTGTGGATGAAACAACAATTAGAGGATTATGGCATATTATCACAAGAAGTTCCATTAAAATGTGATAACACCAGTGCAATTAATCTCACTAAGAATCCTATACAACACTCTAAAACTAAACACATAGAAATTAGACATCATTTCATTAGAGATCATGTTCAAAAAGGAGATGTTGTGCTTGAATTTGTGTGCACTGATCAGCAAATTGCTGATATCCTAACCAAACCTTTATTTAAAGAAAGGTTTTATGCTCTTAGAAGAGAGCTTGGAATGTTAGTCCTTAAAAATATTTGAATTCTCTATTCTGTATTACTGCCATTTTTTGCTCTTTTATTGTTCCACAAATTGCTCGGTTTGAGGGGGAGCTACTCTACTCCAGCCACATTTGGTTAGTGCTCTAACCTTATCCTTTTGCTGGTCTGTTTTTTTTAATCCTAATTAATTGCATATTCATCCTTTTTGCTTATGACAAAAAGGGGGAAAGAATAGTATGCACATGTTAAGTCTCATTTCTGACTTTATAAGTGCAGAATGTGGGATATCTCTCTAACACCCTACTTGCAAACTTATACATTCTATGGTGTTTGAAATATATTAGAACCATGCATAGGACTTGCTTGGTGATTCTGATCACATGAATAGGAAATATTGTGAATCTAATTATGTGATGATCAACTTTTACAATGCCTAGTTATGCTCGCGTGAAAAACATGATTAGTTATTTGGTGACATGTGCCATATTATTGAGATATTTTGTCATCATAAAAAAGGGAGAGATTGTTAGAAAATAAGGATTTTGTTGTGACAAAAAATATATTTGTGAATATAATTCTTGAAATATGTTTTTCATAGGTGCAAAATAAAGTCATAGGAAGGAAAATGTGTACAAATTATAATATCAATTAATGATATTATAAAGTAACCGAGTTCCTACATTCCTTCATAGAACATCTTCTTAAAGTGCTTTTGAGAAATATATTTGTGAATGATGTCAAAAATATATTAGAACATATTTTTATGAAAAATGATACTTTGCTTTATGCACTTGTAGGAATATAAGCAGCTTTGATTCTAGCTTGATTCTATCAATCACCTTCATTATATAATTCCTTATGGTTATGGTCCTATCATACTTGAGGTCAAAAAGCTCTTGCAAAAGTTCCTCACCCTTAACATTAAAAGGAATTGTGTATTACTTCTCCACTACCTCTAAAAATGCCTATGCAATGATATCTATGGGCAAATCTGACTAAAGGTGATCCTTAATGGTTCTTTGCATTGCCAACAAACATAGCTCATTCTTTCTTGTCCATGTTTCACACTTGTTCTTATACTCCTTTGTAATAGTCGAAGCAGGATCCTCTAGCTTATTAGTTGTGAGAGTTGAATTCAAGTTAGTAATTCACATAACAAAGTAGATATCAGCCAATCATTTCTTGAAATTTGTACTAGTCAAGACTTTTGTAGTTAGCATGCAGTTGTTGACCATGAAGGTGACTTTAATGAGCAATATATAATATGAGCACAATATGAGAAGATTATAAGAGAGTTTCACAAGCTTTACTACATAAACACCTGTGGACAATAAATATGACATGTCATCTAGAAACTTTCCACATAACAACCAACACGAGTAAGAATCAATCCTCATAATCTCCCACTTGTAAGTGTATGGACCATTAAGACTAGCCTAAACCCATGCAAGCTTTCCATCTAATACTCCAAACCCAACACATAGTCACCTCCTGTGGAAGTATAACCACATGTTAAGGTTGGACTTAATCATATTACAAAAATGAAGTCCCATAATCTAATCAAACTATACCACTATGATAACCGCAATACAATTGAATTACAATACCCCCCCCCCCCCCCCCCAAAAAAAAAAGAAATCCCACATATTGGAGAAATCCCTCAAAATGCATAAGAACACAACCCTATGACCTAATCAAGTTATGCCCTTGTGGTGATCACAACCCAATCAAACCATGAGATCAGCCTATCTTGCAAGATACAACACATACTACTCACAATCCAAATGTGCAACTCAATTCTAAAAAATTGGGGCATTAGTTTTTGAGTCGCACTAAAGCAATACCATAAGTGTCACACAAATTGTATGCTATACTAATATGGCCTAATATAAGTCCATACAAATGCATATCATTCATCAAGTCATACACTAGTGCTAATCAAGCATACGCACAACATAATAGCATACAATTATTGCCTAAATAAGTTTATCATACAACAAACAAGGATAATTCATTCAAAATTATCAATCAAACATGATAATTACTTAACAAAAATCATACCATGATGTTTTGTATGTTTTCAAGAAGAAGGGGGTTGAAAATAGTGTTGGAAAATATTGCTCACGCATTACTAAAAAGGGCTGCTTTTGGTTTGATTAGTTCAAGCAATCCAGTTTAAGTGACTTGGCCATATCAGATAATTTGAACCTGATATGGCTAGTTCAAAATCTAATCAGCTGATTCTCTAGCCAATTGAGATCATCAATGGACCATATATCTCTAATGCCATAGACAATGGCCATTGGAGGTTTGCTAGTGGCTAGACCCACTTCAAGTCTATTCAAATTTGACCCAATTGGAAAACCACTATTTGTGGTGAATTTGTACATTGATGAAACTACCTAGGGATGATGGTTTCGAATCCAATGTCAACCGGTGGCAATCACCATCAGTTGAGCTTAAATTGAAGCTCGAAGCTTTGAACATACAAAAAACCATGAAACCCAGAGAAATCTAATCTTTGTAGCTCAAAATGACGTTTTTGGTTCGATTTTGCTCTCTAGATCAATACTATGATCACTCTAATACTAATTGTTAGCAAATATGGCTTTAAAAGAGGTTGGACAAACATAACAAATTTCTCCATTTTTTAGTTATAATTTGGCACAAAATCTTCCACTCTATGCTTTCCAAACACTGGCTTGATGAGACAGCTAAAACTGTTGAAAAACAAGGGAGTAGGTGATGAATGGTGGACTGCACAAAATGTTCTCTCTCACCCCATGTGAATAATACGTTAGTTATGAGAATCGTGTTCTTAACTTGTTAGTGAACGTGTGATAGTATTTTAGGGGAAAGAGAAATCCATGAAAGGGCATTTTCTCACAACCAAAACACAATATAAAAGATGACCACTAATGTCTCCAAATTTCTCCCTATAACAAGCTTTAATGTATATAAATGGAAAGCTAAAAGGAGGACTTAGCCAATCTACGAAATTGTCCATACAAATAGTCTTACTTATCAAATATTAGTTTACGCTCATACAATGAGTAACATTCCCTCCAATGTTGAGTTGTTCCTAGAAGGCTTTCTCACTTGGCCCTAAAGCATGTGAGAGTCCTTAACATATTTGTACAAAAAAATGAAACGAATTCATGATTATTCTCATTGACTTGATTGTCTTGTGTAGATTGTGTTCCCCATTTCTAGACTACCTTTATTTTTCCTTATTAAACACATTCTTACAAATAAAAGTTCATTTTGAAGTTTACTTTCTTATCCAACAATCTTTTCTTTGATTTCAAGCATTAAAGATAGCTTACTTTTCTTTATATGTTTTTTAGTAAATCTTCCTATAAAAGCCTCCTAAGGGATGAAAAGAACTTATGTGCTTGATCTTGCAAAACAAGTATTTTAAGTTTAACTCTCTTTAATTATATTTTTAATTAAACTTAAGGATGCTTTGAGCTGGACTACTTCTTCCTAATTTAAGGCATCAAACAAAATTTGCTAAAGGTTTTGGGTCATAAAAAAAAATTATAAAAGAGGGATTGGATTGGAGGGCTGATTTCTATAAAAGCTAAGAAAAAGATAAAGAGGACAACAGAACACTCAGATCACACGTGGCTTCAGAACGTGTTTCGACGCCTAATCGTGCATCTTTGTTCCATCTTATGCCCGCCCCCGCATTCTCTACTTCCCCAAATTCCAAAAGAGACCATGTGAACAAAGTTCAGTTCCAACACTAGCCCCATTTTTAAACCTCCATTACTTTTCTAGCCCACGCTTACCACTATGAACTTGGAACTCTTTTTCGCTTAATTCTGAAAGGCCCCCAAATCTAGGGTTTCCATCCTCCAGAAAGTCCCTGAGCCTCCATTTCTGGTAAGCCCTTGCGTCTCTCTCTTCCTACGACTCGGGTTTCGATTTAAGCTTTCTTGCTCACTACTTCACTCTCAAATCTCATCTTTCTCCATTTCCTTAATTGTTAAATTACAAGTAGCGAAGTTCTTCACACAGTTAAACCGCTTTCGGCGGGGGCTTTAATATGGTTCACTTTTCAAGTTTAACACCACGCATGCGACTAAAAGAGTCACGGATTTTTGGTAGAGGGACTTTCTTCGATGGATAGATGATCAGAGACTTTGATTGGTTGACTTTGTTTCTTAGCTGATTTTAGTTGACCATCTGATAGAAACATGCAGAACTAGTAGCATGCCGGGTATCATTTTGACATAGATAGGACGTACAGTGATAAAAGACAGTGATTTTGTTGTAACCCTATCACTGTGATCTATCTATGCTTTGGATTACGGTAGCATGTCAATAAAGGGTTCCGCAATCAGAGTTTGTTCCGTTGCAGTTTGTTTTGCCCCGGTCTTAGTCTCTAATTTGAGCTGGTTTCTTATTTTCTTTGACCCATTGCATAGCATGATGCTGGTATCTCATGGTATCAACCTAAAAAAGAAGTTGGAATTTTGTAGACCTTTACGTGGAACTTGACATTAACGACAATATGTAGTAAAGCGGTGGCAGCGAGGTAAGCTGGTTCAGTTTGGCTGGTGAAGAACTTGATAATCTAGATTTTGTTTCGCTGGGACGCTGTTTAAGGGATCATCTTCACTATATGAATTACCTTTGTCTTTCCTCTACATATTTGAAATATCTCATCAATATGTATCTTGAGCGTCAAATGTGTCCCAATGATTATTGGATTGGCATTGCTCTTGTAAATCAAGGGTCAACTTGACTTCTGTAACAAAGTTTTTAATTGTTGTATTTGCTTAAAAGAAAGAAATAAATGAAGAAACCCAATTCAGGCAATTTGTTAGGCAATCTCTAGGGGAGGGTTTATGATATTTGATTCTAACATAGGTCTGGTTTCTGTTTTGATTTCAGGTATAGGATTAATTTTTTGTTACTACTCTTGGGTTGTTTTGACTTAATTCTTTCGATTGGAAGATAACTATGAGTCTATCACCATTTTGTAGTAATCTTCTGTAGTCTATCATGAGTTGGCATTTTATTCCACTTAATAGATTATAAAATATCATGTTGGGGATTCTTTTATTATGTTTAGTGGAGGAATCGATATATAAATAAATGTTTAAATTTCTTGGTGGTTTCATCAACTCATCATTGTGTACACTGGAAATAAGCAACTACCATACCTTGCTTCTGTACGATCTTTTGAAATAGCACTATAAGGAATAATAAATGAAAGACTTTCTATATTATTCTGGTAATTATAGTCATGCCTTCTTATTTCAATGCCACGTTGTGACTTTCTTGCTTTGTAAGACAGAAAATAAATTCTATTTCTGGAACTTTAGTAGATCCACTTACTGGATGCAGTTTTAAGCTCCGATTGCTGACATATCTAGCCCTTATATGCAAGATTGCCCTTTAGGTACATTATCATTGTAACCATCAGCATGGGCGGGAATGTCTATGAGGACCTTAAATAAAGGTATGTGATGATTGGAGACTCGACAGATGAGATTTCATTTTTGAGCATATACGATGATGAGGAGAAAGCTTATATTAATCTGCCAGTCTGGTGGTGAGTTTGTAATAAATGAGGATGGATCAATGTCATATACTGGAGGAGAGGCACATGCAGTAGATATCAATTGTGAAACCCTCTTTAATGATCTCAAATTTAAGCTAGCTGAAATGTGGAATTTGGACTACAATTCCCTGTCCATCAAGTATTTTCTCCCAGGAAACAGACGAACTCTTATAAATTTGTCGAATGACAAAGACCTGAAAAGAATGTACGACTTTCATGGCAATTCAGTAACTACTGATGTTTTTGTCATGGGGAGGGCAGGTTTTGATAGCGAAGCTTTGAACATTCATGGCAGGTGTTTCTTTCTTCCTTGCCTTGCGTTTTCTCTATTCTTCCATGTTGTTTAGTGGCATTGTGTTTGCAGAGGCAATGTTTCTCCACTTTCTTCTTTTTAGATTGTGTTATCAAAAGCCAATAATTGCCACTTTTCTGTAAATCGGTGCTCAGCCAGTTCTGGCAAAGAAGTTTCATGTTGTCATTGTATCAAAAAAAGAATTGGTTGAATCCCAAATCTTGTTGCTTTTAAATGAAATGATGGCAATGTTTGTACTGTATATGGTGCAGAGTGAGTGATGACAACTGAAAAAATCTTAAGTTTTGCTCCCTCTGAATTGGATTGTTCATTACTTGCAGGGCATGTGGGATAAAACTAGCTGGAACTGTACCTCCTATTGCTACCTTCACTTGCACTACTGCAACACATCATCCCATTGCTGCTTCAGCTATTGAGATATATGCAGCTTCAGTACTCAATAATGCTAATCCCAGCTCTGGTCATCTTGCTGCTATCCCTGTCTCTCTTTCTGTCAAAACACTTGACTCTGTTATCACTGTAAGAGCAAGTGCCCAAAACCTTACTGAAGCGACCATTAACTCAAATCTTTCTTCTGCATATACTGCTGCTGATAATCTGGATGTTGCTTATTCCAGTGCAACTGGTTCCATTGCTGATGCAACTCCTCATGACCCAAATATAATTGATATATCCTCTACCCCTGCTGATACTGTTAAGAAGCGAAGGCGAAGTGCATCCTGGAATATTGGTTCCAATAGCCCCGTCTCTCTCACTGACCATATTGAGGAGAAAAGCCAACCTAAATCTAGAAAAAAGAGTGTCCAGGATCGCAATACTGTAACAACAGTTGATGATCTTAAGCAGCAACAAGATATTTCACTTTGTGAGGACATTTCTAACAGTTCCTCTGTGCTTGCTAGTTTAAATGATTTTCAAACGGAGGAACTAGTTGCATCTTGGAAAGATGGCATCATTGGCGTTGGTCAGGTATTTAAAAGTGTGTATGATTTCCGAGATGCACTGCAGAAATATGCCATTGCAAATCGTTTTATGTACAGGTTAAAAAAGAATGACACTAATCGTGCAAGTGGCACATGTGTAGCAGAAGGCTGTTCTTGGAGGATTCATGCATCCTGGGACTCATCGTCACAATCATTTAGGATTAAAAAGATGAATAAAACACATTCATGTGGAGGGAAGTCTTGGAAGTTGGCTCATCCGTCAAAGAATTGGCTGGTGAGCATTATAAAGGAAAGACTACGAGATAGCCCCCATCATAAACCAAAGGAAATTGCTAACATCATTCGTCGGGACTTTGGAATTGAGCTGAACTATACTCAAGTGTGGCGCGGAATTGAGGATGCCAGGGAGCAACTTCAAGGTTCGTATAAAGATGCATATAATCAGTTGCCTGGGTTTTGTGAGAAAATGGTGGAGGCAAATCCTGGTAGTTTTGTTATACTCTGCAAAGCTGAAGAAAGAAGATTTCAGCGCCTTTTCATATGCTTGCACGCCTCAATCTTTGGCTTTCAGAATTGTCGCCCCCTTCTTTTCCTTGATGCTACATCTTTAAAATCAAAGTACCACGAGATTTTCTTAACTGCCACTGCATTGGATGGGAATGATGGTGCTTTCCCAGTTGCATTTGCTGTTGTAGACACTGAGAATGATGATAATTGGTACTGGTTTTTGGAGCAGTTGAGATCTGCTATGTCAACTTCAAGATCCCTAACTTTTGTCTCTGACAAAGAGAAGGGTTTAAAGAAGTCGGTATTTGCGGTATTTCAGGATGCTTATTGTGGTTACTCCATATACCACCTCATGGAGAACTTCAAGAAAAGCTTGAAGGGCCCATTCCATGGAGATGGAAGGGTTTCATTGCCTGGCTCTTTTCTGGGTGCTGCCCGTGCTGTCCGACTTGATGGTTTTAGAATCTGTACTGAGCAAATCAAGCGGGTTTCCTCAAAAGCATATGATTGGGTCAAGCAAATAGAGCCAGAGCATTGGACGAATGCACTTTTTAAGGGTGAGAGGTATAATCATATCACTGAAAATGTTGCAGGAAACTACACCAACTGGATAGAGGAAGTGCGGGAGCTACCTGTGTTACAGAAGCTAGAAATGCTTACATGTAAGTTGATGGAGTTGATTAATACTTGCCAAAAAGACTCGAGCAGGTGGTCTGAGAAACTTACTCCATCCAAGGAGGAAAAAATACAAGAAGAAACTCCTAAAGCACGAGGCCTTAAAGTCCTTTTCTCATCCGATTCCCTTTTCGAGGTTCACGATGACTCCATTAATGTTGTGGATATTGATAAATTGGAATGTACTTGTATAGGTTGGAAAGCATCTGGGCTACCTTGCTGCCATGCTATTGCTGTGTTTTCTACTACAGGTAGGAATGTGTATGATTATTGTTCGGAGTACTTCACTGCGGATAGCTACCGTCTAACATATTCTGAGTCCATAAAACCTGTATCTGCCACTTTCAAGCCTTTGAGTAACCAAAAACATTCCTTGGATTCTCTGCTTGTACTTCCTCCTTGCACCTTCCGGCCGCCAAGCCAACATAAAGAGCAGACGAAATCTGAGAGAGTATCCAAGAGGCCAGTCTCGTGTACTAGGTGCAAGGGAACGGGACATAATAGATCTACATGCAAGGCAAACATGTAGGATCTCTGTACTCTTTCATAAGTGGTATACTGTAGAGTTGTAACAATTACTAAACTACGGGTATTGTCTTTTCTGGCGACAAGTTTGTGGTTCTGTGCAATTGTTTATTACGAGTGGTCATCATCCATTTGTAAATTTTTTCCTGGGCCATCTCACCGTGTTTTCTTTGAACTGGGAAATAGAAATTAATGAAAACGTATTTCCGGTGAGGACGGATGGGGAGATTGTGGATGGCTTTATTGACACTTGAAAGGGCTTTTTTCTTTGATAGCTGGTACTATTCTCCATTCCACTGATTGAGACTGGAGATATTATCTTGAGCGATAGTTTCAAATGATTCTATTTGATTATAGTTAGTTTCATTTCTCATTAGTTTCACCTACATTGCAAAAGTCTACTTACACATTAGGAAGGGTCACTTCATATCTATTTGTTTAATTCAAGTGCTAGAGAATATTTTATATATTTAAATATTACTCCAAAATTATTTTTTTATAATATGAGATATTCATTCTTAATATTCCCTCATACAATGAGTATATATTAGGTTCAAGATTAAATAAGTCAGAATGAATACTTTCCTATATACCATACATATTTATGAAGCATTTAAAGTTAAACAAAAAATAGAGTTGAACAACTTAAGTCTAATATATATTAAAAACATCAAAGTCTAATTTTAAGGTTAACTTAAGAGGTTGAGAAATATTTGTCATATTTAAATCTTACCCAAAAATCATTCCTTAATAATGTAGGACACACACCATTTGAGAACACACTCTCTCACTAGGTGAGTTACCATAATCTATGTCTATTTGCATGGGTTGTTGCAGCGCATAAGGTTGTTAATGGAAAGCCAAAATTTTGATACTATGTTACAAAATTCATCTTAAGAGTTAAAAAGAAAGTTGGTTTGAGATATAGATGATTCATGTGAACGACAATGGCTTCTTTGAGATTCATTAAATGCAAGTGTATCTGGAAGATTGCAGTCGTTATTGGAAAATTTGTTAGGAATTCTTTAGTCTCATAGCATGTCCATTAAGAAATCTCCAAAGTAAAAAATATAAGTATCTCAAGTTCTGAATTGAAGTGTAAGGGAAACCATACAAAAGAAATTTGCTTCTGATGACTGTTTAACGTCATAGCACTTCTGAAAGAAGCAGATTTGTTTTCCAATCTACAGTCCTATCAAACTCTTGACCCGGATTCGCGGAGATTTTCATCGAGGTTCAGCCTACCACTTAAGGCACTCCTGGGATTTTGTTACGGAGAAGAACTTAACACGCTAATCAGGACCTGCTCTCCCGTTGTTTAATAGTTGCGAATGCCTTTAAGATACAGTGTTTGAGTAGTTAACATCCTGCCGCTAGAGCCCATCAAGCAGAAGTTGTCCGTGCCTACTTGCCGTCTCACCCAAGAGTTGGCAAAGTTGTCGCGACTTGCAGCTGGAGACAAGCGAGTTGTACCAACAACCATCTCCATCGGTAACATATGAAAGGAAATAAGTTACTCTTTGCAATGTTTTCTTTACTAGCAGCGGACATGAATGACATGCGCTGGAAGCAAACAATTTGCTACAAATTCACTGCGGGAGATTCTATATCCTCCAGCTTGCACAAGCAAACAAGAATTTGCTCTACACTATTTCTTTTCCCTTTTTGAATTGACAAGTTATACCTAGGTCCCGTGAATCTTAAATTGACAACTTATCTTTGGTTCTTCTGAAAGAGAAAAGAAGTGTCTTTCAATTAAAGGTGTCCCGGTGTTGAGGGGACTTTTTCCAAAGTACAATTAGCCATTTATGCAAAAAACACTGAATGGCTGAAATATAGTATTGCTTCTTTGGGATACAATATGATTGCCCAAACACAAAATTTAAGGGACTTTACTAAAACATTCCTGTGGCAATAGAAAGAAAGGAGAGAAAGCCTAAATGCATGTGTAACGAAATTTTTGCAGAAAAGAACAAGTTGGCTGTGGTGGATTTGTTTCCAGCTATAGAAGCATCGAAATTAAGTTTCATAATACTTATAAGCGAGAATCAATGTTAAGTTCGATTCATCTCTAAAACTAAAGCATATTTAAAATGAGAGTTTCTCATCTTAAACCATTTGAATAAATTCAATGGTTTTTTTTTTTTTTGTAAATTAACACGTTAGGAATCAATATAGTTAATGAAAACAAATGACTCCTTTGTTTTGTTTTCATTTTATAGTTAACCAACTTCTTATGTAAAATCTTACAGAAAGAAGTAATTAAGGTTCTTATAATGACATTTACGTCATTTTAGTAAAAGGCTTAATAAGAAAGGTATCATTCATGTTGTAAACGTAGCCTATATTTTGTAAAGAAATCTTCTATTCCTTAGGGCATAATAATCTGTTATACAGTTTGTATTGAGTTCAAATCAAAATGAAGAGGTTGTACTTTCTATAAGAAGCTGAAGATTAGGGAAAGAAGAATGAATTGAAGAATTTTCTGTCAGTATTGCCTTCTGAATTCGAGTAGGTTACATGTATTTATGTGGACACAGCGGTGTAAATGTAATAGGAAAGAAACTATTTACATAATCTAATAGCATCTTGTTTCTTAAACTATTTGACTTTAATTTCAACTTGGATCCTTGATTTTTGGCTAAATAGGTCACATATGTCAACACTTTCCCTCAAATTGGTGATTTGTTTATGTCATACACCACAAGCCTACTTAATAAGTACAAATGTTGTCTATGATTGGGGGGTTTGGTGGTAATATTCATTGGTTGTTTTGCAATTCGAATGTACACAGTATTAATCATGTCTTCCTATATTCTCTGCTAGAAAGACGACAATAAATTTTTATATACTTTGTTCTTTTATGAAAAATTATATTGGTTGCAATATAAGAGGCTACTTTATTGTCACAAAATAGGCCGACCAATCTTTCTAAATGCATCCTGAGATCTCTACCTTGTCCTAATAACCATATAAACTCATACATAGTTGTTACTATTGCAAATTTTCTACTTTTATTGATGATCTTGACTAAGTGGATTGCTTCTTCATTTGTAATGATAATAGTGACCCTCTAAGCATGATGCAAAATCTAGTTTGAGACCTCCTCTAGGATAGGCATCCCATTCTAAATCATAGTAAGCTAAGAGTTTCTTTCTTCCGTTTCTTGGCAAGAGCAATCATAATTCAAGACATCCTTTCAAATATTTAAAGAATTTCAATGCTACATCCATGTAAAATTGATTAGGAGAGTGCATGGTGTGAGAAACTATACATAGTAGCAAATGTTTAGCCTTGCCATTGTGAGTTATATAAGTCTCCCTACCAATTACTAATTGGTAGAGAGGATTCTTTAGACTAGGATCTTCCTTTGGAATAATGATTGCCATGCATATTCCATAGTAGTAAGTCAAATTCTTATCCATAAGAATGATTTTTAGTTTAAAAGTTGATAAATCTTGTTTTAGTTATGACAAAACATATTTCCATTAGCTAAGGCATATTATTATTTCTAATCTTGTTATTTCCATACCCAAAAATGTTTTGTCTCCTCAAGATCTTTAATGAAGAATTGAGAGTATAGATTCTCCTTGAGTGCATCTATATCTTCTTTGTCATTACTTGTGATTAGGTTGTAACAAAATCAAAAAGCTGACAAATGAATTACTTCAATGCCACATGAAGAAAGCATAATCATACTTTGATTAATGGAATTCAATAGTAGTGAATGCCTCAATGAAATTAGCATTTTTTTAAGTCCATAAAGGATTTCTACAATTGACATATGTTATTTTCTCCTTGATTATGAATCCTAGAGGGAAGACTTATGTAGAACTCTTCAAGCAAGTCACCATGGAGAAACATATTGTTTAAATCCACTTGATGAAGATCCTAGCCATTAACAAGGGCCACAAAGAGAAATGATTAAGTGCTGATTTGGTGAGTAACAGTAGCAAACGTTTCTTGGATGAGTTCATTGCTACTAGACAGGCTTAAAGCAATCAATAGATCTACCAACTTGATAGTTAATTTTGTAGACCCATAGGTATAATAATTTTCTTTGTAGCTTATAGTTTATACAATATATCACGTATGTTCGGCACCTAAAGCCTAGAGTTCAACTTCCATGGCCTATGGCCAACACGGATCTTTAACTATATCATGATAAAATGTTGACTTTGGACTTTGAAGATGTAGGCATTTGCGTTTAGAGGAAATTTGAAGAAAGTTAATGTAAGCTATTGTAGGATAAGGGGTGCATGAAGTTTTTTTTCCGCAAAGTGTAGGACAAATGTAATATGTCACCCCTATAGGTGGCCTAGTAAACAAAATGGAATGGCGTGGGAAAAGGTAAGCACTAGAGCAAATTCTTGGTCTTGACAAGCCTAAGGCACTATTTGAACAACCTTAGGTGAAAATGGTTCTTCAATGACAATATTACTGTCTAGTCACTTAGCTAATTAACTGAGTGGTGAGTTAATAAGGATTTCAACTATAAAATTTGAGATTTGACACTTCATGTACATGAGTTAGGTGCATGTATTGTAATATTAAGATTTTTTTTTTTTAAAAAAAAAGAAATAATGTTAATGTCCAAGTTATGGGTTTCTTGATAATTAAAAGGTCAGAAAAGCAATGGAATCTCTAGTAAGTTGCTGAATTTTTAAAGATCATGATATGTTTGGTGTCAATTGGATGTGATGTATCTAGTGTTAAGGAAGCAATAAAGAGGAATGTGTCTTCATGAAAAATCACATCTCAATTTATGAAAAATTTCTTTTGAACAAGATTATAGACAAACAACCAAATACACTAAGGTGGGGAATCTCAAGTGCCTTGCCAAAATGATGCTTATGTGTTGGTTATCATCTAAGAATTTGAGTCAACATCCAAGTGATCAAGTAGGCTAGCATGATGACTTAATTGCCCCAAAAGATATCTAGAACTTTAGCTTGGTGTTCAAGGGCATGACCTACTTGTAAGAGATCGCAATGCTAATATTCTATAATTCCATTATATTGGTAGGTATAAGAGCTTTCATGGAAAATACACTAAGATAGCAAAAAGAAGAATACTTTGTTTAAGAAATTGCCAACATTTTTTGTGTAGACACATTTACTAAAGGTGTGAAATTGATTTTTAATTATGGAAAAGATTTTTTAATGTGAGAACTTAAGTTTTGGATTATGTAAGAAAACCTTAAGTTTTCCACTAAAAAAATTAGGAGTCATTATGACGGGGTCTCTAATAAGGTCCCAAATATTTATGTAGGTAATGGCACAAGGGTACGAGACATGCTAATTGGAAACCTATCCAAAGAGTACTTGGCGATGGACCAATGAGGCACTTAGTTTGTAGAATTTAGGCACTGTGAAGCAAATGCTCATGTAAAATGAAAATTTTTTTATTAATGCTTTTATACTATGTTGTAGTTTTATTGGGAATAATACAAGTAGAATTATTAATATACTCAACACATTAATATAACTCATGCTTTACTTTATCCAAGCCCATTAGTCTACCAATCAAATGGTTCTAAAAGGAAAAAGGGGAAATTAGGATATAATTGCAAATAGGAATGGTCATCTTCGCATAGTTTTGAGATAGAAATGAGGCTAATTGGAAATTAGGGATATAAAGAAAATTATGTAAAGTTAATGATTTAGTGAGTTGTAAATTATTGACATGTATGACAAAGGTGATATTTCCATTGGGGAGATGTGCAAACATAGATGATTGAAGCTAATTATGAACCAAATCCATGCATTGGAAATAATATTATTGGCCAAAAAAAAAAAAAAATTGGAATCTACAATGTTGGCAAAGGCTTCTAAAATTGAGGCCTGATGTAGAGCTTGTAGAAATACGTTAAAATTATTCTAGTTTAGTTGTCCCAATGATTTGGTTCTCTTGCAAGTGTTTGGCTTGTCACTTGATAGGCAATTGAATTTCCACCTTTACTATTCCTAGGTTAGTATGATGGATGGCCATGAAATTTCAAACAAGTATCTTTTATATGATTGTTGATTTACAATAATCGCAAAAGACCTTGTCTTCTCTTCTCTTTATCTAGGCTATTGGATTTGCTATATGTGTTGGTGCATGTCGCAAAAAGGTGTTGCTCAAGTGACGTGACCAACAAGCCTACAAGCGTTTGCTACTTAGAGCCTTTAAGAGATTGGATATGTGCTTTGACTAAAAACTTATGTTTTTGGCCCAATGATAGTGCTTGAGATTCCTTACGAGATATATCTAGTAAGTTGAAGGTCTAACCCCTAGCACTAGTAGGTTTGCTAAGAAGAGGGATTGTTCGAGTGATATGAAAACTTGCTAACATTATTTCTAAGCACTCTAATTAACAATTTAAGTTTTTAACTTAGTAGTAACACTTGAGAATTCTAGTAATATGACATGACAAAACAAGGGCCATCAAATTGTTGGATCACGCTAATTAACATTGAGAGCTGTAATAGCCAATAGGTTTGTTGAAGTTAGACAAAAATTGGCTTTGATATCTTGTGAAGAGTCGAAGGTTAAGGAAGGAAGAATCAATTCTTTCTCTGTATTCTCTTGTGAATTCTCATAGGTCACGAGCATTCACGTAGACATAGTGGCATTAATGTGAAAGGAAACGAAGACATAGTGATATAAATTTACACGAACAATAGTACTTTGTTTTTTTGTATGCATTATTAAGAGGGGTGATTTTATTAGAGGAAAGGGAGGCCTGAACCCGGAACCTTGTGTGGAAATCCCTCCAGGTGCTACTGAGTTACCAAGGGCTCGTGTGAGAGTTTTGATTTTGAGATTGTTCAATAGCTCCTGTTTGTTTTCTTTAAAAAAAAAAGAAGAAAAAAACAACTTTTTTGTACTATAGTCTGTCATATTTTTTTGCGTTTCTCACTTACTTTCTCACCTTGTGGTTGTTCATTCTTTTTCCAACAATATTGGTCCCACGTTCCTGGCCCCTCTCATTTATCATAATAAATTGAGAGAGTACGCAGGAAGCAATCTATCCACTTGATTTGTTTTTGGGTCATGCTTATTATTCTTAACGGTCAAAGCGAGTCCTTTCCATCCGAATTAGTTTTGAAAGAAATTCTGATATGATGAATTGTAAAAGGTTTTCTTACAAAAATTTTAATGTTAAGAAATATATTTTAATGTAATTTATATGGTTTAATAAAATTTCTCAGAAGTTTTTTATATTTACCAAATTAATACTTCATAAAAATATTTTATAGAAATGCAAACTCTTTTTTTGGTTGACCTATTACTTATAATAATTTAAAATAAATTTGAGAGAGAGAGATAACTATATCTGTGAAAGGAAAAAGATGGTTGTATAGTCACTATTACCGAAAAGCAGATTGACTATTAATATAGCAATACAGGTAGTCAAGGGATTATATTTAATCAGGGTAAAAATACTGAACAATCACTAAGTTGATTATTTAGATGATTATGTGGATCACTTTTTGTTTTTCTCTTATAAGTTAGCTCGCATAAATATATAAAAGCATAAAATTTTTAAAAGATATTTCTATGAGAAGACATGAAAAATTTACTAAAGATATACCACTTCTTTTTATTTTTATTTTATTTTGAAAACCATGTTTTCTGTACTGTATTTGAAAGGTCAATTACTTGTTAAATCTTTTCACGAACACATGTTTTTCATTCTTAATAATAACATAAGTTTTTGAAAATTTAAAAATATATACCAAAAATACCATTAAAGCATTATTTGAAGAGCATTGCCTTCACATAATTTTTTAGACAATATGTTAAAAAGCTTATTATTGAATCCAAAAGTCAATTCTAAAATTTATTATTTTATAAATAAGATTTTTAACAACTTCCTTATAAATGTAAAATTTATTATTTATATCTTAACACATCCTCTTATTATGATAATCAAATTATCGATCTATCATAATATCACATTATGTGAAAAATGCTCAAGTTTATCCAAGAGGAGTTTATAAGAGAGGTTTATTATCCAAATCAAAAATTAACTCAAAAAGTAGCAAAGCTCAGTTATTAATTTAATAATGTAGGATTTGTTGTTTACATCTTAACACAATAATTACAATAACTATCTTATTTTTAATCTAATATAATTTGAGAGGGATGGGGACTTCATGACTTAGCAATTACCAATCATCTCTTTAATTAAAGCGTCTATGTTAATACTGTTTTTCCTTTCCTTTTTCCTTTTCGGATGTTCAGATTTATGAAATGCACGTTCCTCTACGTAGATGATGGTGTCTCTTTTACTTGCTGCTAAGTTAGCAATATAAAATAGAGGGAGAGCCGAACAAAAGCACGCTCTCGTACATAATTACTACTACAATTACCATTGCTAGTAATCTTATCACCAACAAAATAAGATTATCCGCATGCGAACCCTCACTCTCTTTTGTGAACTCCACCCCAAAGTCTACTCGCCAGCTCAAAGATGCCCTAGATAGCTTATCATTGCAGTTCCTGGGTCCCAATCCCCACTCCTAAATGGAATCACGACCCTGGATTTCTTTTGCATCTCTTTCATCTCCCTCCTGCCATTATCCTTTTCAAATAAAGTTTCTCTCACCTTCTCTTCTCTGTTCATTTTCAAGGCATTCCAGCCAGGTCTTTCGTCCCACTCTGGACTTTATCTAAAGCCAACACTTGACCCACCGTAATACGTTAAAAACTAAGTTGATTTAACAAAGCTTTTGTTGACAAATTATTGGAGTGGGCAACTGTTGCAAGTATCTTCTTCCTCTGATCCATTCTACCACGCGTCGTTTTGGGTTATTGTGATTTTTTTTTTTCTTTGCTCTTCTAACGCACGTTTCGTGATCTTGTTTTAATTTACCAAGCTTAACTATTATCCTTTCAATCAGGCTAAGGGTGAAATGGGTGCTTATAATTATTGGTGGTAGTCAACAAGTTAGGCATCATATTCACCTTAAGTGGCACGAAGATGATGAGAGTTGAACTTTCCCGTTGCGTGGAGCAGACTCTATTTCTTTGAAATGGTTCTGATGCTGCACCCCAACTATGGATGCAAGGAAATATTATAGGAACTCTACTGTGTTTCTGACGCATGGTTAGGCCTGTTAGGGTGAATATTTATTTACATTGTAGAGCTCTTAAAAAGTCTAAAACTTAATTCAAAAATTAATTAAAATATTAGAAGAAACTTTATTTACTTGAGTTTAATCGTAATTCTCTTCTTCTCCCGTGCCAAGACTCATAGCTTTCCATACCTTTTATGCATAAGAGGTATAACAATGATATCATACAAATAACGAGATTGAAGTAAGACTTAATTTAGATTTTAATATTATGTTAAAAGAATTAAAGCTTAACTTAAAAATTAATTTAAATCCTTTATTAAAACTTAGTCATAAATTTCTTTCTTTATAACATGAGAACAAGATCGAAAGGCCCTGTTATTCCCTCTAATTTTCTCATGTTATAGCGGACATAGGACTCCAGTGACACCACAAGGCGACCTTGTCCGTGTACGTATCGTAGCAGGAATGATGGAAACGTAGGAATGTAAGTCGGTCTCTAAGACACAAGTAAAATCCATTGGTCATCGTGGGAGCAGATCAAAGGTTATCCATCCTATCTTCAGAAACCTCAAAAGGCGGGAGGGGGAGGGGAAGACTGAAAAGGCCCGATCAAAACAAGCCGCCTTTTTACGCCACTTGTCCTTAAATTGTACGCTGCCAAGTGGATCAACGACCTTAACGATGAGTGGTAAAATGGTCTTTTGGCTTAAAGCTACCAACTAAATTCATCATTTTCCTCCTAGCGTAAATACGAAAACTAGGAGCCCCCGATAGCAAAACCAGAAAGATTCGAATCTTTGTATCAGAACATTCCAAGGGGAAATGCGGATCTGACGGCTATAAAATGCCCTCCCTCCGTTAAATTCCCGGAATAATTCTAGCATCTAAGCTCTGTTAACCAATGCCAACTTGCCAAGCCTTAAAGCCATAACACCCCCAGACGTGAAGACATAGCGCGGTCTCTCTACCCCTCTCTTCTCCCACAACTCCCTCTCCTCCATCGAACTCGGTTATTCCTCTGTTTTTCTCCGCCTTTCTCTGCCGGAAGAATTTCTATTTCCGGTGGCGGGAAAGCAGATTTAACCGTTGTTTTTTCTGTTGGGATTTGTCAGAGTTAGGGACTTTGCCTGTTGGGGATCGTACGGTTAGACATGGTGATCTCCGTCGCGACGCCGAGGAAGTCGATAACAGAGAAGGTGTTCCAGCGGGTTGGAGGGTACTACCATGGGAGCAATAGCGGAAACAGCCACAGGAGGTGTTCCAACGAGACTGAGGACGATTATGATGAGGACGGGACGATGGAGCTGGCCCAGATTGGCGCTGAGAGGACCAAAAACGTCCTGATTCTCATGAGCGACACCGGCGGAGGGCACAGGGCCTCTGCTGAGGCCATCCGTGACGCCTTCCAGATTCAGTTTGGGGATGAATACAGGGTAAGTGACCTGGAGGCTCTTTCTGGGCTCTCTTAGGTTTTCTTCCGTTTGCATTTTTCTTTTTCCTCGTCTCTCCCTCTTTTTTTTTTTTGGGTGAATTCATTTGAGGGTTCTCCTTACCTCACCCCACACAAACACACACACGCACACACCCTGATTGATTGACTGACCTTCTTGATCCGATGGTCTTTCTTGGCCCGACGGTCTTTCTTGGCGATATTAAGTTTCTTTTCGTCAAAGAGAGAGAAGAATCATGAACAATTTAGGCAGAAATTACGATCAGCATACCTTTATGTTCTTATTGGGGTTTCTTGGATTTACGTGTCTGTTTTTTTCCCTATGGAACCATGTTTTGCTTCGAACGTTTACCTTTTTAAGATTTTCATTTCTTTAAACTTATGCAAAATTTGTCGGTTGTGTACGTTATATTCCTCTTGGAATTATCTGCCTCTCGCTCTCTCGCTCTCCTCTGTATTTTTCATACCAAGCATTACATCTGTTCCTTTTACCTAAGATCTTAAAATTCAGATTTACTCAATTTATTCAAACAATTCCTCCATGATTTTCTGAAACTTTTAGAAAATTGAAAATACAGGTTACTGAATAAGATACGATGTTCACATGTTTTATTAATTCTTCTTACTAGCGATACTAATGTATGATCTTGGAATTTCTCCTCATTTAATGGTTTCGGCTCTTCGTTAAATTCCATGTATATTAGCTCCAGTTCTGACAAATCAAAGTTTTATGCTAGTATTCTGCATCATGTACTTATCTCATATGAAGCCTCAACTTGAATCTCGTCTATCGAGATATACATATATATATATATTTTTTTTCCTTGTTTCCCCCATTTTTCCTAATGAATCGCATCATCGGATTTCAGATATTCGTTAAAGATGTTTGGAAAGAGTACACTGGCTGGCCGCTGAACGACATGGAGAGATCATACAAGTTCATGGTGAAGCATGTACAGTTATGGAAGGTCGCCTTCCACGGTACCTCTCCCCGATGGATACACAGCTTCTATCTTGCTGCCATTGCTGCCTACTATGCCAAGTACTTTCATCCTCAAAACTTAAACTTCTGATTCTCATTGTTGGAGATATTTTGACGTACGCCAATAATTGTTGGTTGCAAGTGGGTTGTGGTTTACGCTACACTTTTTTATATTTATGACAGTATTATTATCTTGTCACTGAAATAGGATCTAACTTTTAGATGTCATTAATTAATGAAAGTAGGATCTTTTACTACAGTCACTTATGTGTATGAAATAGCTCTCATCATCAGCCCACTTGCTATTCGATCAATTGAGGTCGGAGTTTAGAATTATTGAGGAAATATTTCCTTACTTTTAAAGGGAAGATGCTGGAGTGCAGGAATAGAACTTTTAGGTGCAAAAGGTTACCGATTAACGTACTTTATCTTTTGTCAAATAGGCTTTTCTAAGTTGTGCTGGATCGTGTGACTGCAGGGAAGTGGAAGCTGGTCTGATGGAGTACAAACCCGATATCATCATTAGTGTACATCCTTTGATGCAACATATTCCTTTGTGGGTTCTTAAATGGCAAGGCCTCCAGAAGAAAGTGGTTTTTGTTACTGTCATCACAGACCTAACAACTTGCCATCCTACATGGTCAGTTAAGAAACCTCTTTGAAATTCCATTTGAAATATATGCTTCTTAACCATGGTCTGCTTTGCCTAGCATACATAATATTGACAATTATGTCCAGGTTTCACCCGGGGGTGAATCGATGCTATTGCCCTTCCCAGGAGGTAGCCAAGAGAGCTTCACTTGATGGCCTTGAAGAGTCCCAAATCCGTGTTTTTGGCTTGCCAATCCGGCCTTCTTTTGCCCGTGCTATTCTTTCCAAGGTGGGTATATGTAAGCCTGTTTGAGCTTGAGAATGGATGTATTAGGTTATTGCTGAGCTTCATTTTAAATTTGTTCCATTTGTTTCATGTCCTCAATTTACAGGATCAGTTGAGAGAAGAGCTTGGGATGGACGCTAATTTGCCTGCTGTTTTGCTAATGGGAGGTGGTGAAGGGATGGGACCTGTTAAGAAAACTGCATTGGCTCTTGGAGAATCACTTCTTGACAAAGAGCTGGGAAAACCAATTGGGCAATTGATTATCATATGTGGCCGTAACAAGAACCTAGCTGCCTCGCTTGAAACTGAGGAGTGGAAGATCCCGGTAAAGGTAATGACTTTTCTTGAACTTGTCTGTGTCAAGACAAACTTCTCTTTCGGCATCCATTAAATGTCTTTCCTCTTTGATATAGGTGAGAGGGTTTGAGACTCAAATGGAGAAATGGATGGGAGCTTGTGACTGTATAATAACCAAAGTATGTAACAAATCCCTTTCTCCAAGTCCTCCTTAAAAGTTGCACACCGTCTAGCATCTCACTTCAGTTTTCTGTGTTTCATAGGCTGGACCTGGCACAATTGCAGAGGCCTTGATCAGGGGCCTTCCTATTATTCTCAACGATTACATCCCTGGCCAAGTTAGTGATCAATATTTTTACTTATGCACTGCAGATAGATTAACAAGGCTAATTTAGTTTCTGTGGGACTGAGCTTTTTTGCTTTATTTGGCAACCCCAGGAAAAGGGCAATGTACCTTACGTAGTTGAGAATGGGGCTGGTGTCTTCACTCGAAGTCCTAAAGAGACCGCCAGACTAGTCAATGAATGGTTCAGCACAAAGAAAGATGAGCTCAAGAGAATGTCAGCGAATGCTCTTAAACTAGCACAACCAGAGGCTGTCTTCAACATTGTGAACGACATCCACGATCTTGCTTGCCAACGTGGGCCTCTAGCCAATATCCCCTACATGTTAACATCATCATTCACAGGCCTAATTTAATTTGACGGAAAACCGCCTTCAACACTATGACTAAGGTTTGCTTCAGTAGAATGCCATGTACAGCTAGCTTTGTGATTATCATTCTTTGGCCTTGGAAGCTTGCTCACCAATGAGTTGTAAATTATGTTGAACAAGCTTTTGAATGCTTTTTAAGGGTTGGGGATTTCAGTTGGGTATTTTTGGAAGAAGATAGGAATATGTGCAAATTTCTTATGTTGTAATCTTTACTTTGGCAGTGTTTCACTTTCTCTATTTTTCCCCTTAATGTCTTAGCCTGTTGGCCTTTCATTGACTCTCCCTTGAAAGTTTGCTATTCCTTCAAATGACCTCGGTTACAAGGTTTATTTAAAGTAGGAGGATAAAACACTGCGAGACTATTTTAAGCAAGCACATTGAAGCTTAGAAGCAAGTAAAAGAGGCTCAGAAGCAAACTATTACCAACCAGTCAAAAGTATTTGTTCATTTTCTAGTACATTAAGTGAATCCTGGTTGACTGATTGTTGTTTTGCGGCCCTCGATGCTGCTAAAAAGAATGGTAGTTTTGACTTGAAACCTTATTTAAAATTCAGAAGGCATTCAGGTCAACATCGTAGAAAAGCAGAGGCAGAGACTGTCGTGGGTCATGAGTAATGAGTCATGATGACCTGAGACAAACTCCAGCCATCTCTTTTAGTGGGTGGGTGTCAATGAGACCGGGCCAGGCTGCAAGGCTGTGAAGACTACAGCAGACATGATGGTGCCCATGTGGGCCAAACGAGGAAACCATGTGACGTGAGGAAATCCAGGGGGTTCTGTTTCGATCTCTTGTAAGATGCTCGTCGTCAACGAGGGTGCCACATTGAAACCTGTCAACGTGGTCCTACAAGAGGAGACTCATACTCTCGCTCAATGCTACAGAAAATTAGTCTTTTTACCGTTTTTTCTCCTTATCAGTGTTATTTTTTTTTTTTTTTTTTTTTAACATATTGTATTAAAAAGCCAATCCTGAATGAGCAGGAACAGATTGGTTTGTTGTTGGACTGCCGTGTCTCCTTGAAACTACGCAGGTGTAGGACCACTGTAGTGATTTAAAAAAGGTGGAGACGAGGATGAAAAGGGGAAGGGTTAGAAGTTGACGCAGAAAGAAAGAGAAGCCGAAATCAGCTGGTATAATCCTTTTTGACACCCTTCATAGCTTGTACCTCAAGCAGCTGTATCTAAATCATTGGATACTTCCAATTTGCATACAGAAACATCTTGCCTTATCACTTAATAACGTTATCTCTTTGTTGCGCAATTAGTTGTTGACCTGTAATGGTCTTATTGTCAGCTGATCTTAGAAATTCTTGCTTGCACTATAAAACTATCTAAACGTATGCATACATTAAATAAATAGACGCATTGTTTTATTCCTCTATTTTTTTAAACAGATAATAGAATAACAACTTGCTTTAATATCTCTATTTTTTTTTAATTAATAAACACACACACTCATGTATATATGTGTCTATTTATTGTCGTTTATGCAGTGTCGTAATAACAGTTCGATAAACGACATTGATGAGTTTGGTTCATTGCATAAACGACGAAACGACGCACCTCTGTTTACCAAAGATATCGTCGTCGAGGACGTAACAAAACGGGGGGAGAAATAGTTACAAAACCAACGACGTTAGGAGAAGTCTGACTGAGCTTTTTATCTCCCAAAGTTCCGACCATTTCCGATCCGATCGCGTGAGGGGGGAGAAATAGTTACAGGTACTCTCAGATCTCGAATTGCGAATTCCGTACCCATAGTACAATCATTGTTGTAGGATAGAACATTAACTTCAATACTTTTAGATGATCTTTTGCTTCTGCTGTTTTGTTTTTACCCCAAAATCAACACGTTAATGTTGTATTGCAGAATTAGTTTCTTGGGTTGGAGAGAATTCTGATTTTGAGCTCCGATTTATTGAGGTAGTAAGACATCAATTCATCTGGAAACGAGAAACATGGTATGCGAATCAAACTTCGACGCTGATTTCTGTTATTTTGATTTTCTTTTTCTTTTTTCCTTCTTTTGGGTTACTGCTGTTCTTTCCCTCTTGCTTCTCGTTTTTCTATTATGACATGAAATAGATAACTGCAGAAAGTTTAAGATACCAAAATGGGAAATTTGAGAGATGCTTGCGATGGCAGGTTTATCACTCTAGTTTTGTTGATGAGGAGGGTATCACTAAGGCCTGTGGGTGCCCCTTACTCCCTCTAAAAAGCCATATTAAGGGTCCTGCTCCAGCTTCTGGTCAAGGTTTTTACTTTCCTCCCCTTTTATCTTTGCTAACTGCTCAAAATTTCTTAATTCTCTTATACTAGCAATACAAGCAAATGTAACAATGGGCGAGCAGAGTTGCATGTATAAAATTGACAGGTGCTTGTAATTGAGGATGATATACATTATTTTCGTGGGCATTTGTAACTGCATATGCGGGGTAGATGGTATTCATAGCATGGACATAAATGAATTTGTGAAAAGGAAAGAGAGTAGGAATGACATTGAGGTATCTTTGTCTGCAGATGCAACTGATATTGTTGATGAAGCAATCACATTCTTTCGGGCTAATGTATTCTTCCGTAATTTTGATATTAAGACCTCGGCGGATAAGCTCCTCATCTATTTGACGTTGTACATTAATGTGGCTTTGAAAAGGCTTGAAGGTTGCAGAACTTTGGCCGAAGGAACCAAAGCGATAATTAACTTGGGTCTGGAAAAGGTTCCGGTGCCTGGGGAGTATGGATTTCCCTTTCCAGGCCTTTTCCCCCTTCCTCAGTCTCAGCAGGAAGCAGGTGAAACTCCTTGTATTTGTGTGGTGTTAGAATGTATGTCAGGGAGGCTATGTTGCTTGCCTTATATCTCATATTGGTTATTCCTGTACTGGTAGACTTCTATGTCATTAAAGTTCAGGGTTGTTATAATGGTTTTTGAAGCTTTGCTAAGAAACTTATATATTTCATCTGGATGACTTGTGGAGAAATTCATATGTAGCTTCATCGCAAACTAGGATATTAGTACAAATTGAGTTATAAACCTCTAGAATATTGTATGAATATATAGAGTACACATCCTAGTTTTCCTTTTTCTAGCTTTCAATTGGTAGGATTGTTGTTCATGGAGCTATTTAGATCTGTTTAAAGTATGCTGTCTATGAATTGTTTGGACTTGAGTTTGGTTCTTTTATATTTAAAGCGACATCACAAGATAGGGTATAGATACTTTATGCTAGTAATACTTAAGTCATATTATTACAAATACGAGGTTCAGTGATGTTAATTTTAGAAGCTTGTGAATAAGAATTTATATATCTGTTAATTAATTATAAAATCATTGCTGTAATTATGTACTTTGTGATTATTATGAAACTGTTAAAACATAAATATTGATAATTTTCTTTATATAAATAATGAATAGTTAATTGAGCTGTTTGTGAAGTTTGTTTTAAAAAGTAAAAGAGAGTTTGCTTGGATCATCTAACTTGGTGATAAGGCCAAGCTCCGCTAATGTTTCGCAATAATATCCAGTACTTAATTTGACTTGGTTTGATTATAAACCTACAGCTGGTAGTTTGAACCCAAAAGTGTGTATTTTTTGGTAACTTGTTTCTGGTGCATGATAGTGCATATGTAAAGAATCATAAATTCAATTTTCCCTGTCGTGCGCTTTCATGTTATTAGCCCCGAGTTGTCAAGTATGACAACTTGTTTGGTGGCCTATGTTTGAAGAAATGGCACTTATTCGGCTTTCTGTGGCACTTTCATGATATACTGTGGCATGGAGTTTTTGCATCCTCTGAAGGTTATGGAGTCAGTCTTCGTACGTTTTTTTCCCACCTTTGAGACCTGCGCCTCTGAACTTACCGTTTTGAGTACTTCTGAATTAAATTATTGGTCATATTATTTCAAAGTTGTTATAAGTACATCACTGAAACGGCACCTGCAAAGAGAGAGAAATCCGGAAAGTTTTAGATCCAATTGTCATTTTGATTGGTAAACTTGCATAAAAATCAATGCAAGTCTAGGATGACTGTTGAATTTGGGGGCTGGACAACTATATTGATATGTTCAATGTCAATATATGATCAGACATGTAAAATTAGTTTTTGGTCATCTGCATAATCACCCTTGATTTCATCTGAAAGTGCCTCAGCTTTAGCTATTCTTCTAAACTTCAATTTTCTGCTTGTTGAATGCAGAGCTACTGAGGAATTATCTGAAGCAGATAAGGGAGGAAACAAGTGGGAGATTATTGAGTGTTGCATACAGACCCAATGGTACTCCAAATAAATGGTGGCTGGCTTTTTCCAAGAGGAAATTCATGAATATCATTGTACCATGAACATCAATATGACGAATTATGAACACCACCTGTGCAGTTTGTTGTAATAAAAAATTGGACGACCAAATCTGGTGCCACACTTCTTCTTCTTCTTCTCTTTAAGGAATCTCGAACCAAATAGTTGAAATAGTGGATAATGCTCTCTTTTGCGATATTAGAGTTGTGTAAAGGGCCAACTTCTTTGTATTCTAGTTATTATTAGTTTTCTGACGCATATTCAGCTTCTAGATTTCGTCCTGTCTCTCCTTTTTTCTTTTTATCGATTTCTTATTTTCTATACTTTTTATCTCAAGGCTGCTGCTTGGGATAATTGCTTTGGACTTTGTCGATTGATGCCCGTGTTGTCTCCTTGCTCCTTGAAGTCGAGTATTGTGGAAAATATTTCTGGCACATATAGGTTTTTGATAGATTCATTACCAGCTTCAGTATTTGCATTATCTGATACTTTTCATAGGCACAACACTCATTTTTTCCTGCTCAATGTTCAAACCTGCCTCTGGTTGATATTTGTAATCCTGCAAATGCAAGAAAACTGAGGTTTTTGGGACAGCCATTTGTTTGGTGCTATTTGCTGCCGATCTGGTTCTGATGTTTGTTCTCCTCACTGTTTTGCTGTAGAATGACGAACTCCTTCCTGAAAATGAAACTATTTATCACAGTAGGCCCTGTTCAAATCTTGAAGATATGACTAGAAATGAGCGTTAGTCTAATTTTATCACTTTCTTCTGTCCTGAGATAGGTGGTAATCAGCCACAGCAAAGTGGCATCAGTAGGGGCAAAGTGGCCAGCAGCAGAACGTCATGAAAAACTGCAAAATGAAAGAAAAAGTAATCAAAAAGTTAGACATGGGGGATGGTTTGATTCACCCAAGGAAAAAAAGAAAAACAAAGAACGCCATTTTCTTTTAAGTAACCAAAGTTCCAGCTAATCCAATTGAGTGAATCGTTGGAATGGTAGGCGGCATGGTTAGGTGTCATTTCATGATACATAACTCCGACTTTGGAGTTATTACATAACGAAGAGCGTCACGTCAAAAAATAAGATCTTTAACCCTCCCGATTGAGGACTTGAACCATGGCTAACCTTTGTCCCACTCTACACGGTCAACATATCACATAGCGATATCTTCGTGTAGAGCTCCTTTGGACACGGGTTATACGCACAGTCCACACTAGCAAACTACCTCAGTAGCTGTGACCTTGCCTCTCCTAGCTTCTCCGCCACTAACACCATTGACTCCGCTCGCAACCCCCCAACCGCAGCCCTCACCACTACCACAGGCAGCCCCCACTGCTCTACAAGAGAGAGAGAGAGAGAGAGAGAGAGAGAGAGAGAGAGAGAGAGAGAGAGAGAAGTATAAGGAGAATAATAGAGATAGGCCAATGAGACTGTATGAATAACGTTGTATTTTGATATGTTTAAATATATATTTATAGACTTGTAGTTCTAATCTAAGAAAGGAAAATAATCAATACATTCAATACAAGAAAGATAATCATAGAATAATCCTAGCACTAATTCTAGAACGTATCCATCGTTACCTCATATGCATTAATACTCCCCTTCAAGCTAGATATTTGAATAAATCAAATACTCTAAACTTAGACAAAAGGTACTAATGTTATTTGCTACATAAGGCTTTTGTCAACAAATTCGTTGGTTGCTCCTTGGTAGATATGTGGCAAGTCACAATAACACCTTGTTGGAACTTTTCTCTCACATAATAACATTTTACCTTGATGTGCTTTGTTCCCTCATGGAACATCGGATTTGCTGTTATATTTTTTGCAGCCTCGTTGTCACAAAAAAGTAAAGTTGAACATCTCATATGAAAACCAAAATCTTTAAGTAGACTGATGATCCATACTATCTCGCCTGCTAATGAAAAGGAGATGTGGGTTGCTTCTTTAAGTGCCAAAATATCAAGGAATCTCTAAGCATGATATAAAAATTAGTCATAGATCTCTTTGTCATGGGATATGCTGTAATTCAAGTTGCAAAAAGCTCGCAATTCAAACTTTGATGAAGATTGAAACATAATGCCAAGACTTGGGCAACTCTTTAAGTATTTGATCACCTTCATTATTGCTTCTATATGTGATTGTTTTGGAGTATACATGAATTGATTGAGTAACTAAACTGAGAAAGTGATGTTAAGTATGATGAGAGTCAAGTAATTTAATCTACCAGCTAACTTCTAATATGTAGAAGGATCCTCAAGTAGTGGATTTTCCACGTTTTCTTTGGAACTAGCAACATATTCTACACTTGTAAACTTTTTATTTTTTTCCATTAGGGTGATTGATGGTTTGAAACTTGCAAGTTACGCTTTTGATATCAATTCTAACTTATACTTTTGCTAGTTTAATGATATTCTTTCTAGGGATTGGGCAATCTCAATGCCTAAGAAGAACTTTGATTGATCAAGATCTTCCATAAAGAAAGTGGCATGAAGATACTATTTGAGATATGATATGGTAGCCTGACTATTTTCTATAATTAATATGTCATCAACATAAATAAAGTGCCACAAAAGAATTACCTTGATTCTTGTCAAATGAGGAGTGGTTATGGTGAGATTGATAAAAACCATGCTGAATTAGGGCTTTAGTAAATGTAGCATTTCACTAATAAGATGTTTGCTTTAACCCATACAAGGATTTGTGTAGTCAACATATCATATCTCCCTGAGTGCAAAATTTAGGAAGAAGTTCCATATATACTTCAAAAAGATTGCCATGAAAAAAGGTATTTTAGACATGCATCTAAAAGAAAGACAAATCATGAATAGTAGTAGTAGTAATAATGAGAAAAACGGTGACATGCTTCATTGTAAGAGAAAAGATATCTTGGTAAGCAATTCCTTCTCATTGATTGAGCCCCTTGGTGACTAACTTAACCTTATAACACTCAAGACTGCCATTAACATAATACTTTATCTTGTAGACCCATTTGCATATAATATGATGATGACCAAAAGGCAAGGGAATTACAACCTAAATATGATTGGCCTTAAGGGTAGTGATTCCATTGTTCAAGTGTAGCATTGGTCAAGAGATATATCATTGGAAATGGGGTAAAGAGAGGTAGTTGAAAAGTTAGGTATGGTGGGACATAGGTAGTTTGACATACATATGAGTGGTCAACTGACATGATTGGAGCAACAAAAGGAAGTGTCTAGGGTGTTGTTAGGTATGGGGTCAAGGTTGGTTTTAGATGTAGGTTCAAGTTTAGATGTAGATGGCAGAGGATCAATGGCTGGGGTGTTAGAGACATCAAGGATATTGAGTGGTATAGATGTTGCAGAAGGGGTGTTAAGAAGGTTGGGAAGGTCAACAAGTAATGATGATGAAGTGTAGGTGTCATCAAACCATAGATCCAAAGTTGATGGGGGCAATTAAGCTGTTTGGGGATGAAGTAGATCATGTAAAAGAAAAAGGAAATACAAAGTCTTTAAAAAGGACATCTTAGCTCACAATTTTATTTTATTTTATTTTATTTTATTTTTTTATTTTTTTTACGTTAGATGTTATAAGAGACAACCCTTCTAAAGAAAAAAGGATAACCATGAAAATACAAGGATTAGCTTGAGGAATGAATTTATCATGAGCACCTAAAGTGGTAACATAGCAGTAATACCCAAAAAATTAAAGATGATTAATTGATAAGTTGTTTCCCAAACAGTTTTTCAAAAAGGCTGATAATAAGAAGAGAAGAAGATGGTAACAATTGATGTCGTAAGTGGCAATTAAAAGACATTTACCCCAAAATGGGAAAGGGATTTAGGCTTGAAACACGAGGGCCCAGACCACATCCAGTAAGTGGCACTACTTGTGTTCAACTACACCATTTTGTTGTAGAGTGTGAATATAAAAGATCTTATGAACAATTTCATTCACAAACAAAAAAGCTGGATAAGGAAAGGAAAAATTCAGTACCATTGTTAGAATGTATGTGTTTGACAATAGTGCCAAATTGACTTTGAATCATGGAGTTGAAATTTTGAATTTTGGAAAAAACTTGGCATTTAAAATGATATAAAAAATTCAAGTGGTACATGAAAAATCATCTATAATAGTTAAAAAATAGCATGCACCATCATGGGTAAGTGTGTAATAAGGCCCTCAAATGTCCATATAAACTAATTCAAATAGAGAGGTGGTGGTGTGTTGACTTAAGGGAAAAATGACACATGTTCGTTTGTCTAAAAGGCATATTGGGCATGAAAAAGAAATGGGACAAGCAATGGATTTCTTTTGCATGGAATAAGATTTCAATGAAAAATATCCAAGTTGTAGGTGCCAAAGAACATAACCATTATTATCAATAAAAATAGAATTAAAAAGAGAAGGTTGTTTTGGAACACAAAAAGTATTACTTATTGAATTTAAAAAACTAAAAAAGATTGAATAAAAACTAGTTGGAAAGAAAGAACATAGAAAATATAAGCCCCAGTCAGCCTTACCTAGCCCAATTAAAGCCATAGTTATATGGTCCCAAAAGACACAAAAATTATAAAAAAAAATGACTACACAATTATTATCATAAGTTAGCTTTTGAATGGATAGTAATTTGTATCTAAAACATGGAGCATATATAATGTGAGTGAGACACAAGGTGGGGTGGGGTTGATAATGACCAATGTGAGTGACAAGGCTAGTAGATTTATTAGGTCATGTGATTGAAATGAGTGATGCACATGAAAAAAATGAATCAAGCAACATTGGACTTAAAGTTGTGAAGCATAATCAACTTGAGCTTTAATACAAGTTAAATTTTATAGATAATAACCTATATCCAACTTAAAACCTTAAAACATTAAGTTTTATTTTTCTCATATAAGACTTAGCACATCTCATCGTGAGACAACATTTCCCACAAAAACCTATCCATAAGCGAAGGAATAGAAGATTGAATTTAGATTCTTAGTAGATTCCTTAACAATGTGGGATTGGACAACCACATCACAATGTGCCCTCACCTTCGCAATGTCAACATTACCAAAAGGACTAATACCCATAAGGAACAACTTCTGCCCATAATATGGATCAAATTAATCATAATTCTTCATTTTCAGATTCAAAGGCTAAATTTGCATCCATCTTTTCATTTTCTTGAACATCCTTGCCTAATTTTTGACTGAGTTGCTAGTTGGTTCGCAATTAATTTGGAGAGGCTTAACTAGAGCATTTGACTCACCACTAGATTCTTTCAAATTAGTTTGATCCAATCCATGTATTTCAATTTCTAGTAGCAACTTGAACTCGTGAGAATCCTTGGACTCCTCAATCTTTGGGTATTGATAATTCCCATTTTTACCTTGATAAAGATCAAAGAACTCATTGTCATCTGCATCAATTTCTAGAAAGTAGTAGCTGCTTGCTTCATCAATCCTAGCAATGGGTCATCATGATCTTATTCTGAAGTTCATCTAAAACATATGCAAAAAGTCAAGGATAAAAGGATGCCATTTTAACTCAATCTCCATAGCAGCTTTCTTTTGCTGAAAATCACCTTTAACCATACTAGCAATATCATGAGGAAAATCAATCCATTCTCTCTTTTCAAACCCATACAATAGTTCATTCTCTCTCTATCTCTTTGCCTTTTTTTTTCCTCCTCTCTAGAAGCTAAAATTAAGATGCCGTAGAGAGAGGGTGAAAAACGCTAAGTGTGATAGAGAGAGATGCATGTGTACAACAGTAAGCTATCAAGGAATGGGAACAGCACATTGTTGCCGCACATGTTGCCTCTATCATCGCCATGCTACTGCCATTCGAAGATGGGGCGGTTTGGCCAACCTAGTTGCAGCCCTGCCAACATCAGGTGTGGTTGCACCTTTTTGTGCTCATCTGATGACAGGTTATCTTTCACTTTGCCCTACTAATCTACATCTCCAACATGCTCCTTTACGTTTTTATCTCCTTCGACATTGGTCCAATCATTTCCCACCACGTCACCCTTACTCCATCTTTGTAGCTTACGGCTCTATGCCAAGTGAAGGTGAAGATGCCTTGATCATTAACTCGGATAACTCTTCATCAACTTCAAACTCAAATAAGGCCAAATCTTTTGAAGACTCTTCAACTTCAATTACACTAGTTTATCCGCCACTTGATTGCTTCACTCAAAGTATACTTTGGGCCACTACACTTTTCGATGAACCTTCTTCTACTCTACAATATCCATCTCCACCTAAAGAACAATTTAGCGGTGAGTTCGGACAATATTTTACTGAAGAGTTAGAAGTGGAGCTTGATCAGCTTGCTAGCTCTATGGCCTTTGCTTTGGATCCTGAAAAGCACATGCCTGTACAAGAACCAACTGGTTATCATGCAGTTTTTGAGACTGGTGAGTCCTCACAACAACCAACTTGTGAGCAACCCATGCATCACTTTGGATAGCAAGTTTTAGTACAAAGTTATTTTCCAAGTCAGTTAGAATCTACCTTTGATGCACAACTAGCAGAGAATATGTTTGACACAACAACGTCGATGAAGTGCAGGGAAATGATTTATTCCAGAACCCAAACATACAGTCAAGTATTGTGTTCCAGAATCCAAATGCAAATGCTGAAATTAAGGTTGAGCCTCTCTCTCCTCTTCCATAGTCCATAGGTCTCAATGGGTTACATCCCGATTATAATTGTGGAGTTGATATGTTTACCATGAAAGTAATTGATATGGTTCCAGATTATCCGTTGTTGGGCCTTGGACAAACAAACTAATTTTCCTTATGAAGAACTCATATGGCTTCTCTCCCTTGGTTGATTCTTCGGCTATACTACTTGATATCGAGCTACAAGAGGCAGATTTTGTTGCAGGACTTATTAATGAGGCAGAACAAGTTGCGTTATTTGCTAATGGTTTGGAACCCTTGATGCAGCAAGGAGAAGAGATGGGTGCAGTCTTTGACAATGAATATGTAGGATTAACTCATCATGACATGAGAAATGGTTGAGAACAGGTCCCACTTACCTGCACATTCTCTTCTTTTGTTTCAATTTCTGTTGTTAATCTTATCACAAACTATTATGTGTCTTGTCCTTTCTTTTTATTTTATTGTTGCAAGTGGGAGTAGCAAGTTATGAGTTATTTACAAGTTTTGTGTATAAATAAGGAAGGTGTAGGAGGTTTGTTGTGTGGAAAAACATCTTTCTCTTGAGTGTTTTCAAGCTTTTATATTATGTTTTGTGCAAAGAAGCTCATCTAAGTTTCAAGCTCTTCAAGCTCTCTCTTCTCCAAACCTTCTTTTACTCATTTTCCACCAAGTTTTAAATTTCTTTTTGGTATTAGAGCAGTTTGATCTGGACTGCTTGGTATACTTCTTATCATGCCATTGAGAAATGCCAAAAATTCCAATATCTTTCCTTTTCCCAACATAGTCAATGTAAGCAACTTTGTTATTATCATGCTCATAGAAGGAAACTATCTCCCTTGGATGATAGTAGATGAAGTCTCTCATCCTAACTAAAAAACTCATTGGGTTTATCAATGGATCCATTTCCTTCTCTAGCAAAGTGTGTGGGTGATAGTTAAGAACTAAACCTAGAATATGAATCTTGGATGCAAAGTAATGCGCTGGTGAAATCCTAGATCATCAATGCTCTTTCAAAAGAAGCAACGAAGCATATCTTTAAGCTGGAAATTGCAACCTAAGTATGGGAAGACTTAGGAAAACCATTTTGCTCAAAAGACAAAAACTTGGGAATCTATGCTTCTAGCTCAACTCAACAATCTAAAAAGACAAGGTAAAACTCTGTTAACTTTTCTATATGAATTCAAAGGTTTGCTTAACCAACTTAGTTATATAGGTAAACCTATGTTAGACTTAGCCAAAACTTTTCATCTTCAAAAAAGTTTGGTTCTAGACTATGAATCTTTCAAGGATGCCATGTTTCGACCACCACCTATTCCATCTTTCAATGTGGTCGTCTTTCAACTTCAAGCTCATGAAGCCAAACATGTTTACTATCACGCAATGACCTATTTCAAATGACCACCTCGCGTGCTTAGCACAACACAAAGGATGTAGGGGTTATGGATATTTCAAAGCGAGAGGTATGTTACAACCTTTTACCTCTCAAGGAAGACCTATGGCAATAGAAAATAAGCCACCATCTAACTCTCAAGTGGCAAATCAAAATCCACCTGGAAAATAAATAGGTAACAATCTTACCTTTCCAACTGCCACTACTTTAACCTGTCAAATTTGTGAGAAGCAAGGTCACACTGAGATTAAATGTTGGGAGAGATTTGATCATAACTTCCAAGCAAGAAACATTCCAAAAGCCTTGGCAATAATTTAGTTGAATGAAGGTACAAGCAACAACAATGATTGGGTAGCAAACTTAGGTGCATTTGCATATATAGTGGACTTGGTAGGTAAACTCATCTCTCCTACATGCCATAAAGGATCAAGAAAGGTTCTAGTTAGAAATTGGCAAAGGTTGCCAATCATCCATATTGGCATTATAAAATTGAATGATAGCCCCTTATGACAAAAGTTAGTTTTGGTGGCACCAAAAATTAAGCAAAATCTATTATTAATCTCTAAGCTTACAAATGATTAGTCATGTGAAGTAATCTTTAACAAAATTCCTTTGTTGTAAAGTATCTAACTAGCCAATAAATCCTCCTCAAGAGATATAGAAAAGGAGATATCTGTATTCTACCTAAAGAAAGGATAAAAGCCTTCTTTTCATATCATCAGTATACAATCAATTGTAGCACCTCATATGATTGTCTAGGACACTTTAATCTACATATTTTGAAGCTTCTTCAAAGTTAGGAAAAAATAAAATCAAAGGTGATCCACCTAAGTCATGTTCACTCTATATGTTGAGAAAAAGTCATTACTTAACTTTTTCATCATCTTTAAATAATTTTTTTTTCTTTTTGCAAGAATCCATAGTGATTTATTGAGACCTACTTTTGTCCTTTCATACTAGAATTTTCTTTACTATGTAGTGTTAATTAATGAATGCACACACTTTTCTTGGCTTTAATCAATGAAGTAGAAGTCAGACTTTTTCAAAATCTTTGTTGAATACAATACTATGGTTGAAAGGTAGTTTGATAAAAAAAAAATCAAAGTATTACATTAGATAATAAAAGATAATATTTCAGTCATGAATTAGGGTAGTTCTTAAAAGAAAATGGAATTCTATGTCATTTTTTTATGCCTTTATACCTCACAACAAAAAATAGAATTGCTAAAAGGAAGCATAGACATGTGGTTGAACTTAGGCGATCAATGTTGATTCAAGCTAATATGCCCTAGAAATATTGGGTAGAAGCTTTCTTAACTACAATATATGTTATCAATAGGCTTCCTTCTACAACACTAGAAAACAAGCCTTCTTTTGAGTTACTTTATTATTGTATTCCATATTATAATTCTTTCAAAGTGTTTGGATCCCAATGTTATCCATGCCTTTCACTATTTTAATTGACAAATTATTTGCCAAGTCTTTTACTTATATTTTCATTGGTTATAGTGCACAGCACAAAGCTTACAAATCTTTGCATGTGCCTTCAGGTAAAATATTTATTTTCCAACATGTTGAAGAACATATTTTCCCTTTCAGGTTAGAAGCAACAAGAAACAAACAGCCTTAATCTCAACCAAAGGTTTATGATGGTGGAGTAGACTGGAAAATTCCTAATTGGCTAGAAGAGCTTTCATTTTCTATCAATAGGGAAATACTGTACAGAAACAAAGCACGACACATCGCAACCTAAGATATTCTCAATCAAAATGGTGGTGCAAAGGTTCCCTCCTTAAACAAGGGTAGTGGAGCTTCTTGATTGAGTTTTCCTTCACTCTCTCCGAAACATGGATTGTAGTGATTCCTTAATCCGAGGGGACCAACCAGAGATTGACAACGGCGGTCCCACGGCCTACAGAGTTGAATGAAGGAGTGACACATTAGTCACCCATGCACGGGAAGGTGACACCACAGCACCTCCGTTTTCTTCTACCTCACGTATAAACTCAAGGCTAGCCTTCTCTCATGCATTGCCCCTAGTTTCGAACATACCACCCAAGTGCACTGCAGGACTAAATTCTCTAGCTTTGTTCCTTAAAACCTGATCAGATTATCATTTTCAGGCTTGCACAACCTTACGGCCAGAATCCAGCTCATTGTCATCTTCTCCTCCAGTCGTGGAATAGTAGCAAGCTCCTGCCAACCCAGTTCTAGGGTTGGTGTAGCTTGAAAAACCAACACTTGCATAACAAGAATCTAAAGAAGTTCCTTTCTCTCCATCCATCGTATGCTCACCCCGCCTAGCCACACTTTGGCATCACCTTCACTCAAAACACCCATGAATCATCACACTTCAGCAACCAGCTCTCCTAGAGCAGATGAACTGAACAGAAACAGCTACAACAACACTCTTTAGATGCTGTTTGAATATACTTTTAGTCTGATACTTGCAAGCATTTAACCTCTTCCAGCTCAATCTGCACATCAGGACTCCCTCAAAACAAAAAGAGACTCCATCTCTACAATACCTAACCATTATTTCTACACCCATCAAAACTCAAAGGATGACCACTTGAAGCTAGCTCGATATTAGACAGTTAAACCCTAGGTGTGCACTTATAAGCTCACTTATTATTCCAAAAATACCTACTTCCATTTGCAAAGTAATGAAAAACCCCGGATGGCTCGCAGCCCTACAAGCAGAAATGGCTGCACTCACCAAAAACTTTACATTGTCCTTGGTACCACAACGAACAAGAATGTCATGTGCATACATGTAAGTGAGTTTTCAAACCCAAAATCAGTGCTAATGCTAATGAACAAGATTGGTTGCTAAAGTTTTTCATCAAGAACCCAATATTGACTAGTTGGAAACTTTTAGTCCAATGGTTAGGCCTACAACAATTTGAATAATTCTCATACTTGCTTGTACTCAAGGTTCGGTACTAAGGCAATGTGATGTGGATAATGCTTTTCTTTGTGTAACTTTGTTTAAGCCTATTTGTATAAAGCAACCACTTAGTTTTTAGGATGCTCGTTATCCACACCTTGCTTGGTCACTAAACAAAGCTTTGTATGGGTTAAAAAAAATCCCTATAGGCTTGGTTTGATGAATTATCAACTTTCTTAATGAATCAGGGATTTTTCTATTTGCCATTTGACCTTTTTTTATGTTGGACTAGTCTAGCCCATATTTAAGATTTATGTACTTTTTTTGGTTAATTGATGTCTACAACTTGTTCTTTACTATTAATTGTTGATTCTATTGTTATTGAATTAATAAATCTTTGTCTTGTTGATGTTGTTAAGGAATTGATTGAGTTGTAAACTTAAAAATTCATATAGTAGAGATTTGGTTGGACTTCGTGATTGGTCTCGTGGTTTTTATCTTTCATATTGGGGGAGTTTTCCACACAAAAAATTTTCTTAAGTTAATTATGTAGATTTTGATATTTGTATATTTTACTTGTGGTTCAAACTATATTACTTGTGTTTTTATATTTACTCACATGTTCAATTAAAATAAGACACTTTATATGTTTCTTCCATCACTTTATTCATTTATAATATCCAAGGAATACAAGTCTAGTTGCTTTTTATATGTTAATGATCTTATTAGCACTAGATATTCTTTGGATACTATTGAGACCTTTGTTAGAAATTTGGGAAGGGAGTTTCTTATAAAAGATTTTATTGTTCTTCATTATTTTCTTGGAGCTTAGGTAATTCATGATGAAGAAAGGCTGATTTTGAACCAACAATGGTATGCACATGACATTCTTCTTAGGGCATATATCACACATTATTGCCCATTAGCCACTTTGATAGTAGTCAAAAGTCATTAGGTGCATCAAGGAACTCTTCCTTATGCTCAACTATCCTATTTCAAAAGCATCTTGGGGGCTTTTCAATATATAACTTTGACAAAGCCTAATCTAAGCTTTGCAATTAACAAAATTTTCAATGGCAAACCCTACTAATCAAGATTTTCATAATTTGAGGCATGTTTTATGCTATCTTCATGGTGCCACAAATTTTGGTCTTCAAGATATGCCAACAAAATGCCACGCACTTATATGGGTAGACCAATGTTGACTATGTTGGGTGTAATGATTCTTAACAATCAACCTCTAGATATTGTATTTTCTTAGGAGTCAATTTAATTTCTTGGATGTCCAAGTGGTAATAAGTAGTATTATATCACATTTTTGTACTGAGGCCAAATATCTAGCTTTAGTGACTAGCACCATTGAGATCACTTAGATACTTTGTTTGCTATGTCACTTAGGGGTTGGACTTTACACCTTTACTATTCTACATAGTGATAATTTCTAGCTTTACAACTTTCCACTAAACTTGTTTTCCATAGCCAGTCAAAACATTTAGAGGTTGATAATCATTTTGTCCATTAGAAGTAGCATAAGGGACCCTAGTTATAACTCATGTATTTTCTTCAGAGCAGCTAGTAGATATTTTCATTAAGTTGATTCCTACATGTATGTCTTTGCCATTCTTCACAACAAACTTGGTCTTAGCATGCCAAGTTTGCAAGGGTGTGAAAGTGAAAATGACTTAGTCATTAACTCGGATCACTCTTCATTAACTTCAATGTCAAATGAGGCCGAATCTTTGAATGACTCTTCAACCTCAATTTGCACTAGTTTATCTGCCACTTGATTGCTTCACTTAAAGTATACTTTAGGCCATTACACCTTTTGATGAACCTTTTTCTACTTTATAGTATCTGTCTCCACCTAAAGAACAGTTTGACGATGAGTTGAAACAATATGTTATTAAATAGTTACAAATGGAGCTTGATCATCTTGCTAGCTCTATGGCCTTTGCTTTGGATCCTGAAAAGCACATGCCTGGACAAGAACCAACTGGTTATCATGCGGTTTTTGAGACTGGTGAGTCCTCACAACAACCAACTAGTGAGCAACCCATGCATCACTTTGGATAACAAGTTCTAGTACAAAGTTATTTTCCAAGTCAGTTAGAATCTACCTTTGTTGCACAACTAGCAGAGAATATGTTTGACACAACAACGTGACCATTTGATTGTGGAGCATAGGGAAATGATTATTCCATAACCCGTACATGCAGTTAAGTATTTTGTTCTAGAATTTGAATGCAAATATTGAAATTAAGATTGAACCCCTTTCTCCTTTTCCACAATCCACAGGTCTCAATGGGCTACATCCCTATTATAATTGTGGAGCTGATTTGTTTAACGTGGAAGCAATTAATATGTTATAAATTTCTTGTTGTTGGGCCTTGGACAACAAACTAATTTTCCTTATGGAGAATTCATACTGCCCCTCTCTCCTTTGGTGATTCTTTGGCTACGCTACTTGATATGGAGCTATAGGAAGCAAATTTTGTTGTAGGACTTATTAATGAGGCAAAACAAGTTAAGTTATGTGCAAATGGTTTGGAACCCTTGAATGTGGCAAGAGAAGAGATGGGTGCAACCTCTAACAATGAATCTGTAGGATCAACTTGTTAGGATTGGAGTGAAAATTAGTAAGCCTAGATATATTCCATGTATGTTATAGGAATATTCTATAAGTTATTCCCTTCTGTATTGATTAGGATTCCTAGTGGTACTTGGTTAAGATTCCTAATAGTATCCAGCTAGGACTCCTTTTAGTGCTAGTATAAAAAAAAATAAAAAATCACAGGAAAACCTAAAAGGCCAAAAGAAAGAGGGTTATGCCTCATGAGGGTGGCAGCCCGCGCCTCATAAGGGTAGCAATCAAAGAGTGCTACTTTGTGTAGTAGCCACAAGCCAAAAGAGAATCAAGTGAGTTGCTGTGAGTATTGAGAATAACTATGTGAGAGCTATTTGTATGGATCTTGTAATCAATACCTTTGTATTCTCATGAAGAAATCTAATTAGAGGAGAAGGGATCGGTAGCTGCACCGATGATGGGGGATGTAGGACATTGTGTTGGTCTGAACCTCTTAAATCTTGTGTCTCTTGTATGTTTATGGTTTGATCTATGTGTCTATATATTCATATGATGGGTCGCTTCCACAAAAAAGTGGTATCAAAGCCAAGTTGCATGGCTCGGGAGCATCACATGGAACATATAAAACTATATTAGTATTGAACAATATTGGCAACTCCTCTTGGTATTTCTTATCCAAAGATTTGGTCTTTATGTGAAGAAAAAAAGTGATTTTTTGTATGCGTTCTTTTCTTTCGAGTTTCAAAACTTAGTTTTGTTAGGCAACAAACAAAAGAATGGTTATTTGATGTGAACTAAGCATACCATGCACAAAAAAGAAGCTATCAACAAAGGTTTTGTTCTAAGAAACCTTTTTTCGAACACTTGGCATGCAACCCATGGTGAAAGAGGTCGAAAATCGATGATTGAGGTATGGATTTTCTTCTCTAGACTTCATCTATGTGATTTCCGATTTCTTGGTGGCCAAAAAAATTCAAATTTCGTCATAAATTGATCAGGAAGTTGCAAGTTGTGTTGAACCCACATGGCCAAAAAAGGAAATTTGAAATTCCTCCTTTGTTCGTCTGTTTTTGGATAAAAGGAGGCCAAATCAGAAATTAGGGTGTCCTTATCTACAATTTTGGAGATTTTCATGAAAAACGGTCGCCGAAAAGTGTTAGACGGTGGCCAGAGTGACGAAATTGGCACCGATAGCACTTGCGCCGGTGAAGTTTAGACTTGGTTATGGAACCTGGTTCGGGACCTGAGTGGAGAGGCGTAGATCCAAACCTAGAGCAGACTGGATCAGGCACGTGAGTGATCCAAGAGAAAACGGATCTAACGCATGTTGTACATGCATGGACCAGCGAATTCGGGTATGGGTTAAGTTAAGCCAATGGGTCGAAAGATCCAGATTACGGGTTAGGTTAAGTCCAGGTGGAACAGGCTGAAGTGTTGGGCCAATATGAGCCCATAGGGATAGGCCCAAGCCCAATGTGCACAGGATCAAGCCCACTAGAGACGGGTTTTAGCAAGTGGGCTAGAAGTTGGGCTGGATTAGTGCTAAGCCCATGAATAATAGGTCGAGTTACATAAACGGGTCATGTGTGACCTGAATTTTCTAACCCATCGAAGGGCGGATGGACAGCCAAAACTATTTTAGTGGATCTGTGCCAGTCGACGACATTTGACGGTGCAATAAAGGTTTCAAAATGATCTTTGGAGGATTATGATTGGAACCACAAAGTTGGATTAGCAAATGGTGGTGGTGTAAGGCCAGAAAAGCCGGGTCAAGTTACGGATGCCGTGGATGGCAGTGGAAATTTGATAATGGGTGGCCGATTGGAGAAACCAAGGTGTCCGAATGGTTCACCAGCTGAGTATAAGGCTATTTATGGTGAAAATCAACTAGAAAAATGAAAAGAAATGGCAGCAGCAATGTCAGGTCGCGAGGTGGGTCAACTTGCGTGAGAGTTGGGTTGGGCGCGATTATGTATGGGTGCATGAGATGCACGTGTGGGTGCCTATGCAAGGCACGTGAGGCCCATGTGCGGATAGAACTAGTGGAGCATGAGTTACACATGCTAGCGAGAAAATTCCTAAGTACTTTTTGCCAACCCTGTGCAAAATTTTTAACAATATTTGATGGTATATTTGGTTTGTGATTCTGAGTTCCAGGGAGATCCAAATTTGATGAATATTGGTGTTTAGATTTGGTTTTTCTAACTTGTGGTGAATCTCAAATTGGGTTTGCATTGAATGGGTTAACATAATGAAGGATGACAAAGATGAAATAAGAGAATTATGGCTATTGGTAACTTTGTCTTGATTTATTCAGTGTTTATTATATTACCACTAAATGGAACTATGGGTGTCATTGTTGGATTTTTATTGGACTTCTTTGTATCGAATTTGCTCTGGTTTTATTATGTACTCTGCTTGGTATTTGGGATTTGTTGGTCGTGCATTTGGCTAAATGTTTAATGTTCCAATGGAAGGTTAATATTTCAAGAGGTTGATGATTATGCTTTTAAATGAGGATGGAAGAGGTATTCTTCATCTATTACCTTCATTATTGTCTTTGAATGATGGCAAAAAGGGAAGATAGCTCTATTTATTCTACAGTTATATGATAATGGCAGACGGGGAGACAATTTTGTCTATTATGCGATTATCTAGGATCTCTTGGTTATGTGGTTGATCAAGGCATAGGGTTCCAAAGAGAAGCAGATATCTCAGGAAGTTGTTATGCTCCTGAAAGAAGATTTGAGAAGAAGAGTTCCCTTCATTTAGTGCTTCTAATATGTTGTTAGTTGACAATAGCAAATATGAGAGATAGAGTTATATAACATCAAGAGCAAGAGTTAGAAGAAGGAAAGTCTCAAGTGATGGTTTCACATTGTTAAGATTGTGAGATAGCAAGACAATTTAGGAATCACTATTTAGCTTAAAAGTAAAGTTGTTCTTTAGAGTATGATTGATTTCTTTTGAGATGTTACATTGCATATGTGGAGGAGCTATAGATGGTTCTTTTTGTTCTGGATTCCATAGAATTAGGCTAGTTGGATGACACTAATATAGAAGGTGTTTTGATTTTGGGTTTGGTTAGACCCAAGGGATTCATGATGTGTTAGACCCCAAATGCCAAATTGATGTTTTGGCAAATAGTGAAATAATGATTAGAATATTGCCTACAACATGGACATTTCGAGATGTAGTGTTCATTTAAAGATAGTTTGATAAAGCCATAGTTAAGGGGGAACTAACAGATGAGCAGAGGTTGCTTGGGATTGCTCAGTTAGATGACTAATTATAACATGGACACTTAGAGATGTAGTGTTAATTCAGGGAGCATTTGATAAGCCATAGTTAAGGGGGAACTAACAGATGAGCAAAGGTTGCTATAGAGTTTATGTATCTGGGATCATTGAGTTGGTTGATGTTATCTCTCTAATTGTTACCCTAGTGATTGTATAAGCAATGAGATTCATTTACATCTTTGATCACTCTATGGTTGAAATGTCCACAAAAGAGTAGTGAGATATTTCCTAGTGTGAGCTCATGTTTGAGAAAGAACTTATGATGATGCGAGTACCTACTGTAATTAGTTGTAACCAGCTATCAGATGATGCACCATATGATGTGGACAGTTACAGAGTGATGTGATACATTCTCCTTGTTTATCATGAGAAATTCGATATGGGTGACATTGGGTTTTTGATGGCAATCTATGTTGCAATATATCAGCTCGTGGGATTCGAAGTTAACGGAGAATATGATGTACGGATAGAGGAGGTTCATACAAATCTTTGTTATTTCTTAGGTAATTATACTTGAAGTTATACAAATTCATGAGCATGCATGGATTTGTTAGATGCTTGAACAACAATGTTGGTATTTACTTTAGGGTGACTCCATTTTTTGGTATGTTATTCACTTTTCAAGTATGTTAATAGCATGATTAGTTGTTGAACCTTGTAAGGATCTTTGGAGAAGTTGTAGAAGGAGCTTATGACATAATCTATTATAGAAAACCTAAGAATGACATGGTATATACCTTGGAAGAAGATACTCAAGATGAAGTGTCATGGGATTCCTTCAACTAGATTAAGTTAAAGAGGAAAACCAAGAGAGAAAGTCCATTCATTAGAGGTTGAATGCCTATCATGCATGTTCTCGATTGATATTTTACGTTGTTGGAAGATGGACATAATTAAAGAAGTTGAGGTTGTACTAGTAGTAGACAGCTTTAGGAGAGACCTGTTAAGGTCAAATATTGCATATGGAGCAAACGTGATTAATAGACATGAACGTCTATGGTAGGACTTCTTTGTAGTGAGATATGGAGTCCGACTTGGCGAATCTTCAAAGTTGGCTAGAAGACTAGCTAGATGAGCTAGAGTTAATGGTAGAGGTGACATTCATGGAAGCCAGGAGATAACTGTGATTATGGGAGCCATGGAGTTTATAAAAGTGGGTGGTGGAGACTTTACACTAACACGTTTTTAAAAGGTTTGCTCTAATACCAAGTTAAAAGGCTTAAAGCCTAACCCAAAGAGAATACTGCTTGAGATAATTGTATGGCCTCTATCGAATTGATGCATGTGTTGTCTTGTTGCTTCTTAACACTGAGAAAAGTAAGAAATACAAAGCAAAATAGTGGTGAGATGAAAAAAGAACTTGTAATCAATCTGAGATCACTTTGTCAAAAGTCTAGATCTAGTGGTTAGTCATAGATCATTACTCTTGAATATCATCCCTGACCTAGGACATTATAAGCTTGAGCTTGTCTTGAGCCCCCATAAGCCTATTACATCAAATACTATACCTTTGGGCAATATAGCATGTAACGAGACAACAAAGGTGAAATCACCCCATGGGTCCTTACCTTTTTTCTTCCCACAATGACCTATGATGGCCGATAATTAGAAGTAGCAAAATTTTCATACGGGAATGACTAGTTTCATTGATAGAGAGAAACAAGATAACAAACCTTGGGTTCAAAATACATCTTGTCCCTTTCGGTTCTCAACTTGCCTATTTCTAGTCCTTTGTCATCCTTAGTTATTCTCCACTTACATGATAATTTACCATGAAGCTTGATGTAACTGGCTATTGGTTTTCCTTCCATGCTATCATTGCCAGATTTTTCATAGAAAATACTAATATAAAGACCTGCAAAAAATAGAGCATAGGCATGCCTTGTGCTGGCTCTTTGATGACCATAAAATTATAGCAGTGGCGTACCTTGTACTGGCACTGTAGTGACCATAAAATTAGGGCAAAAGCATTCCTTGCTCCTATCTTACATCCCCGAATCAATGATCGTCTAGTGCTTGTATCTGCCTTATGGAAAGGTCATTGCCCTTCTAGCCACATTAGGCACCTACATTAACTTACATTGGTAACATTCCTCTCACGCTAGAGCCTTGTCCCCAAGGATCAACTCTAGGAAGCATTCCGAGATCCAATTAGCCTCTTCAAGTAGTGTCCATTGCTGTTAAACCAGACCAATGAACCAAAACCTTATGACGGTAGCCCTTAGTGCAGTGATCCATTATTGCTTGAAGGAAGGGTAAATGACTCTCATCATCGTGCTCATAGCGAGGGAGCTTAATTTGCATAGTTTGATCTGAACCAATGAATCTCTATAGAGTAGAACATAGAAAACCAAGTCTATATGGGACCCCTCAGGAAGTTTCAATTGATATGCTACTAGCTTGATTCTCTTAATCACCTTATAGGGACTAAAAAACCATGGTGAAAGCTGAAGGGACCTTCAAATTGCAATAGATGATTGATGGTAGTGTTGGAGCTTCAAAAAATCTTGTTCACCCACTTAAAACTGAACATCCTAATGTTTAAGGTCATTTTGGCCTATGCTCTTTAAAGATAAGTCCTTAAATAACTTAAAACTCTGTCTTTTGTCCCTTAGAGTTTTGTCTATTGACTCTATCCAAGAGGTACCTAGAAGGTAATCCAATAGGGTGGTGGCTTTTTCCCAAAAACAACTTCATATAGAGAAATTCCAATTCCCGAATTGGTGCTTGTGTTGTAACTGCAATCAGCCTAAGAGAGCCACTACATCTAGGATTTTGTTCATCCACCACAAAGCACCTTAAGTACATCTCTACTAATCTATTAACTACTTCAATCTGCCTATCTAATTGGTGGGTGATAGGCAAAGGTAAAGTTGAACTGATTACCAAGAGCTCCTTCTAAAATGTGCTAGTGAACATAGGGTCTCATTGCATACTATGGTCTTACTAGAACCTAATTTGCCACGAATGAATCATTTCTCCAAAGTAGTTTTGGTATTGGGTGGGACCAAAATGTTCACACAATTCCATTGTTAGGCTCGGCCAAGTTAGATTGTTGTTTGCCCATTCTTCGCATAAAACTCGACCAAGGTAAGCTATGTTATGCAAGAAGGGGAGATGAGGCAAACCTATTCTTTTTCATGTATTAGCACTTCAATTAGTGTACTCTCTGATTCAAAGCTTCAATAGATATATATTTCCAACATGAGGGTGATTTGAAGTTAATTATCTAAGAAAAAGAGAAAAATAATCTTGGGTATGCAACCAAAAAAAAAATGGCAAACACAATAAGAATGATTAAACTAATTCAAACTCTTTCATGTATATCAAGTGTATATTGCAAATTTGTGATACCTATGTTTATTTTTTTATGAGGATGCTTAGAAGCGATTAAATGATGACATATCAAATTTGGGATAATCGTTAGTATTTCTAAGAAAGCTCTAGAAAGTTTAATTAAGCTTAGAGTTGTCTATCCTTAGTTAGTGGAGGGAATTGCTACCTAATTAATGGGAGCATGATGGAGGCTAAGGGTGGCCCAAACCACTTATATCTTGTATGTCATGTCATATCTTTCTTCTTATTTGTGTTGTGTTATTATGTAATCATTTTGATTATATATATTGTATGTTCTAATCAATTTAATTATTTTCTTTAATTTTAAACTAAGATAAATTTGTATTTAGGAAATATCCTGGATGCCTTAATGCTCTAAATCAAAACCAATAACTATCATATGGTTCATAGATCTATAAACATTGTCTATGATGTATAATATCCACTATAAGGCCATGGTTTTGCATTTTAAATCTAGTGCTTTTTGTTGAGTACCCGAGTGGTTAAGCCAAATATTGGAGAATTTGGTTGCTGATCTTGTGGGATGTTGGGCTTGGATTTCTCCTTCTAGCTATATTATTGTTGTGACACGGCATTTAAGAAAAAATGGTTAAGATTTTGAGCAGTGTGGTAATGAATGAGTAAAGGTAGAGATAAACTGAAACACAAGATGAAGTTATGAAGGGAGAAAGAGACAACGGTTTAAGAACGTAGATAACATGTAATATTACTAAAAAAAAAAAATACAGAGTTCATTCGAAGGAACATCAACCTTCTAAAGGACATTTACAAACATCAAACCTTTCTCTACTTCATCACTTCTGTTTTATTTATACTAGCTATAACATCTACTAGTTACAAGACCTATAATACAGATAACTACAAGTTAGATAATCTTTAGCAACCTTCAGAAACTACCACCGCAACGTTGAGAAACTCTTTTTTGTAACTGTTGGATTCTACACACGACACTTGGGAGTTAAGGTGGCATTGCATGTGGTGGTCAAGGTGAGGAATGCGAAGGGTACATAACATCCTTTCCCCGATGATTGCAGACTTGTCCTCAAGCTACAAGTTTTCAAACTAAAGTTTCTCTTTTCCTTCTTTTTTGTTGGTAGTTGTAATGTTCCCATATTTCTTGGTAAGCAGTTCTTTCTTTTTCTCCATTGTGATTTCCTTGCAAGCTAGACTTCCATCACTGATCTTTGACTCGATAGGTGGTTGCCCTTGTAACATTATGGCTCACCCGTGCATAAGGAATTCCATGTGCAGTTTGGAGAAATCCCACGTTATAGGACCAAGTGTTGCTAGCCATTGTGCCCCCAACACAATGTCCATCCCTTATAGTGGTACAATAAACAAATCTAATTTGAAGCAAGTCCCATGTAGTTGAACTTCAACATCCTTACATTGACCCTTGCTTGGAATTCAGTTACCATTCGCCACCATGACTTCCATACATGGAGTGTTGTTGACTTGTAGTCCCAATTTATCGACCACTCCTTAGTTAATAAAATCATAGGAACTCCCGGTGTTTATCAATACTTGCACATTTTTTCTTTTCTCCACGAATATGCCTCTAATCTTCATGGTGTTGGGAGACATTGCTCCTTGTATGGCATGTAAAGAGATCTCGGTTGACTCTTCTGTTTCTTCCTCAACATTTTTGACTTCTGGTTTATCTTCTTGTCCTCTTAGTGGTATCTCTTCCAGCAAAAATAATTGCTTGCATTGGTGGCTAGGATTATACTTTTCATTACAATTGTAGCATAAACCTCTTGCCCAATGTTTAGCCATCTCTGTAGATGTTAACCATTTAATTGGCATAGAATTTTTTTCTGTAGGAGCTGCCTTGTGTGGTAACTCAATGTGCCCACTACTAAAGGCTGCATTTTTGGACTCATAAAATTTAGCTAAACCCACAACCATAGTCAAATCTTGTGGTCGGTTTGCTTGGACATCTATGCGTAGTTGTTCCTTTAACCCCAACATGAAACAACCCACTTGTTGCTCAGGAGAGAGACGGCCAAATTTTAGTAAAAGTCTAGAAAATTGGTTGAAATGTTCTGAGATTGATCCGATTTGTTAAAGTTTAGTAGTTCTCCAAAGAAGTCCTGGAATTTAGGAGGTCTAAATCTTTCACAAAGGGAATGGGTGAGATCTCCCAATGTGGCTGGAAGTTCATAATGTTCTTCAAATGTTAACTGATACCATATTTGTGTTTCGCCCTCTAAATTCCACGCAGCTAGCACAACCTTTTCCTCTTCTGGCGTGTTATGATAAGTGAAGTACTAGTTGTATCTGCAAATCCAGCTAATAGGGTCTTCCATCCCATCATAACATGGAAAGTCCATTTTGATGACTTGATTTCGACTCTATGAGCCATTAGCTGCATTTGGAATTCTCTCCTCATTCGGATCTCCTATGTTAGTGCCTCCTATTGTTAGTGCTTTGGACGTCTTTAAAGCTCGATTGCCAACCTTTGCAACACCTTAGATAACTTAACGAACCTTCAATTATTTTCAATCTCCATCCGCTCCATTCTTTGCTCCATTACGTCCTCTAAATCCTGGACAGGCCGATCTGGAACGATTGGCTCTGATACCAGATTGTTGAGTACCCAAGTGGTTAAGCCAAATATTGGAGAATTTGGTTGTTGATCTTGTTGGGACGTTGGGCTTGGATTTATTCTTCTAGCTATACTGCTGTTGTGACGCGGCATTTAAGAAAAAATGGTTAAGATTTTAGCAGTGTGGTAATGAGTGAGTAAAGGGAGAGATAAGCTACAACACATGATGAAGTTATGAAGGGAGAAGGAGACAATGGTTTAAGAATGTAGATAACATGTAATATTACTAAAAAACAAATACAGAGTTCATTCGAGGGAACATCAACCTCCTAAGGGACACTTACAAACATCAAACCTTTCTCTACTTCATCACTTCTATTTTATTTATACTAGCTATAACATCTGCCAGTTACAAGACCTATAATATGGATAACTACTAATTAGATAATGTTTAGCAATGTTCAGAAATTGCCACCGCAATGTTGAGAAACTCTTTTTTGTAACTGTTGGATTCTACACATGACACTTAAGAGTTAAGGTGGCATTGCATGCGGTGGTTAAGGCAAGGAGTGCGGAGGGTACATAACATTTTTTACCCTTAGTTCAAGAGAAAGAACCATGTATCATTGGATTTACCTTACAAGGTAACTATGGTGGTACCAACATACACTAACTAGAATAAGGTCTCTCTCCCTTATGAGTGAACCATGGAGAAAAGTATAACACCTCTTATGTTTGAAAATAGAGCCTTATAATTGTTCATGTAATACCTAGATGGAAAATAGTCATCTAGTTTATGAGATTATTTGGCTTAGGTCCAACTCCAAGAGTGTGTATAGACCCCCTAAGAGCAAGTGTTGTCCAATAATCCACCTCCCATATAGGAAGGAAGAAGATTAAGAATCTTAAGAATCTCAAGATTTTGTTGGTAGCATTATCTAAAGAGAATCAAACCACTAAACGATAAGACCATTGGTACCATTTACCTCATCTGCTATCAAAACTAACATTCAAGGAATCATAATCTCCAAGAATGTGATCAAATCATACTACCTATGAGAAAGATGAGAATGATCTTTCTCAAATATTTATCTACGACAAACAATCCAAACTCACTTATGCTAATAAAGGACTTTATCACTAAAGAATATCTTTTGAGACAAGATTTTTACTGCCAAGAAATACTCCCAAAAGGGATTGGTTCCTCAAGGCATACTGAGGCAAAAGGGGAACCAAAATTCTAGTGACATCTTACAACTACATATGAAAGCATAAAATGCTTTTTGATTGGTTTAAAGACTAGCTAGTGAAAATAACGTTATCTACCCTTGGGCTACATTACTTAATGCAAGCACTAAGATTTGCAATTGGCAAGCTACAAAAAGAAATTTGGTTCATGCTACCGATCCTCGAGTCTCTACTATTCAAATCCCATGTGGATCAAACTTCTTTCTTAGGGGTTCGCCCTTCAAAATCAAAGAGGATGAATTTTTTTCAATTCCAATACCTCGATGGATAGAAATGTTAAGAACATCTACAGCCAAAATAATTTTACAAACTAGTATTTATATACTATAAAAGAACAATAAGATAGAATTAAAGATTGTCCAAAATGTAAGATTAAATCGATCTTTAATGAGATTGAAAACCTAGGATCTACGTAGTCAGATCTAAAACACCAAATTAACATAATTAGATAAGAAATTAAAAATGTACCATACTTTAACTTCTTATCTTCACAAATGTGAAATTTGATCTTCAAGTAAGATGCATATCCTCTATTCTCATTCCGAAGGCATTGGCTCGATGAGAGAACCTAAGGAGTTACGGCTTGTAAGAATGAAGTCTATCATAACCCTAATGCTCTAAATAGTCTGCTTAAATACTATGAGTTAGAGGATAGGACCTAGCCTTAGCCTTATGTGCCACCAAATAGACCCATTCATCATGGCCCTATTTGGTTAATCGCGGCCCATACCAGCTAGTTCATTATCTTTAAATAAGATCCATGTGTCCCACTTTATTAGAGCAACATTAATAGAAGCCAACCTTATGGTAAGCTTAAAAATTAGGCTAACATTCTTCCACTTGGGCTATATTACTGTGCATAAAATAGTAATAATAATAATAATTAATATTTCAAAATAATTATTTGTGCCCACCTTTATGTTGATCTAAAGACTGTTCTAAACAATATTCCCATCACATAAGATTTCAACCTTTGAATTATGGCAGTAGTTGTACCTTTTAACTGATACAGTACTAATCATGGTCACAAAAGTTTCAATCTTACTGATATGGATGAATATGGCAATGTGGCAACCATATAACACTATCTACTTCACGTGTTATTTATGTTGTCAGTCCAATTCTCTCTCCTTCAATGACAAAATGTCATTAGAGAATAGACTTTATGGTTCCAATAAACCTTTTCATATCTTGTACTTAATAACTTGAGTTTAACTTTATGTGTCACAAGACATGTTTTATGGCTAACTATTGAATGCCCCAGGCATTACTTAAGGTTTACACCTCCCTTAAGACTTTAATATATATACACTATGTATATAGAGAGATTTAATTTGTCAACATATAAAGCACTCACGTGTTAAATGCAGCCGACATAATTCTATGACAAGTAATTTATATTTCAACAATTTACCCTATGATAAATCAATTCAGATACAAGCTTTATATTACAGTGCTCCCATTAAATAATAGCATCTTATGATGCTCTTAAGTTCATAATGACATGTCTCTAAAATCACAAGGCTTTAGTATGTGGGTGTTCAAACATAGCATCTGTAATGACATTCTAAACTAAGATGTCACCTTCTTAAATCCGTTTTATACAACTCAACGTTTGATTTCTATATGTTTGGATCATGTGATATCTTTATCATTGTTGATTAACAACAAGTAACTTTATTATCACAATATAACTTGATAGTTTTAACAAAGAAATTAAACTCTATCAACCCCTCAATGAGGTTCTTTAAACAAATCACCTGAATAGTTACCCCATAGCATGCTACAAAATTTTGCCTACATAATTGAAGAAGTCATTGGTATCTATTTTGCACATTTCTTGATATTGTCCTATCTATAATAAAGGTATCTTGATGTAGCTTTCAAATATTATTCTTGCAACTTACAAGGTATAAATATGTATATCCCACTACCTACAATTTATCTATACATCTATAGGTTAAATAATAAAAGTTATCTTTAAGCACTTGACAATCTTTTGATAACAATCTAATAATCTTGATCAAAGTCTGATAGACTTCTATCCAAAACCTTATTGAAAATAAGGTAAGGTCTAGTGCAAACTTAAGTATATATGGCGCTTCTTCATGCACTAGAATATTATGCTTGCTTATTGTCTCTTTCTTTACTTTACTTTCAAGGCACTATAATAGATTCAGTTAGTTACCTTCAAGGATAAATACATTTCTACGTATGCAATCTTTATAAAACATTATTAACATATGTCTTTTAAGAAAGACTTAATAATCGTCGATAATATTTCTTATGAATTACCAAATAACTGTATTATATCATAAAGTAACCTTTGATCATTGCTCACAAGCAAAACATCATCCATATTGGTATAGTCCCACTAAACCAAGTATAAGTTCATGTATAGCAATCTATTCTATTCAATGTAGTACTATATAAAAATATAAACTTTTAAACTTCAAATACCATTATCGAAAAGCATTCTTTAATTCGTAAATAAACTTGAGTCCATCTAAATTATATACTTAAGATTGGATCATTCATAGATTTTCTTATCCATAAATGGCTCTCATGTCTATTTGGTGTAATTCCTTATCCACTAGTGTGGTTTTAAAACTCTTAAACTTTCTTATAAAAGCTCTTTAAACTTGTTGTATATATTCATTACAAACAGATAACTCTCAACCTTTAGATAATTCAACAAAAACACAAATACCATAAATGATTCATCAATGCATTTTATCACTCATTACATCTAACCATAAATCTAACTAAGGAATAAAAATAGCATCCTTATGAGTAATGAGGTCCACCATGATAAAGAATAATATGCTGTTAACAAAGTTACATAGAACCATAAAAGGCTTATTACCCCATGAAATATCACCCAAGGATTAGTCATGGAGGAAAAGCCAAGTCTTATATTTAAACACACTAAAGTGCAAGTGCTATATATGAGTGGAATATTAATGGAGTATGAATACAACATCCTCAAGTTACTACAAAAAATTACAACAATTAGCAATGCATATAAGGTACAACTAAATCTACGTAATGGCATTATTGCAATTCTATTGGTTAGTGTTTTTATCAGCCAACTCAAAGGTTGATGAGGTAACTACTTGACCCAAGATGACCAAGAACAAATCGTGTTGTTGGTCAAGATAGATCCTAATTATGATGTCATTTATGATGAACAAGGAAGGGAAATTAAAGATACGGTTACATCTTTAATATTATCAATTTTCAAATACGCTTGAATTACTACCTAATTTGAGGTGTAAAAAGCTTTATGAATTTTACTTTTATAAACATACATTCAAAACTAGGGTTGTAATGCATCCACATAGCAACTAGCTTTTTTTTTTTATTTTATGAATATGTGAGTCTATTCATAAAAAAATAAGAGAGTACAAAAGTTTAAAGGCATATTCCAATATTTCAATTTATTTAAGAGAAAATCAAATTTGAAATCCTTCAATTGTGATACAATAAAACATTCATATAAGAGTTTTTAATGTTCTTAAATAGCACCTAGCCTTTATAGAAAGAATAATTCCTTACTGGTATACCAATGTTGTTGGGACCAAAAGCAAAGAACAAAATAAGGGACAACGATGGAGGTGAAATCCTTTATTTAGGACTGATTTTGAAGTTAGGTTATATCCAACAAGAAAGGCTAGAGTTGTATACAACACTTAGTCTCCGCAAGCAACTCAAAACAGAGAAGTTTCAATCTTATAAGGAACTTGGTTCTTTCTGCGAGCAATTCAGTTGTCCGCACATCATTAACAAATCCAAATACAAATCAAGAGCATTTCTTAAAGAATGCTACCCCAAAAGAAAATCAACTATAGAAATGAAATTCTAAAAGGCCCCTACAAAGGATACCTTTGGAAGACATCCTAACAAACCTAGAAAGGTTCCTAAGAATAGTTGATTCATAGGGTTTACTATCGAACTGTACACTTATCTCTCTATTATATTTTGATGATAACAAGTACAAAAATTCCGTGTCAATCTCTAGTCTCCACTTCGTACGTTAGAAGCATTATACTAGGGCATCATGTTGACTTCTATAAATATGCATTCAAATATGGGGGATCCATGTCTTGGAGGATTAAAATGCATGAAATGTAACATGAAATGTGCCAAAAGTCCAAAACGCAATACCGAAAGTCATATAACGCAAACAAGAAAATAATCATTGCAAGACGCATGGTAGATCTGTGTGGAAAGTTTAAAAAAAAAAGAAAAAAAGAAAGAAAGAGAAGACGATGCTATTTTAGAGAAACACATCAAAACAAGCAAAAATCATATCGATCCCAAAATTGTAAGATTAGAGCAATTGTTGGTTTCACCATCATGGCGAAACCGTGAAGGTTTTCTTAACTTTTACTTGTAGATCAAAGTAAAATTCACAAAAAGGGATTGAAAAGATTGAAGAACAATCAATATGAAAGAATGCAAGAAGTAGCCCCTGAGGGAATATGTTGATCTTGTTCATAGTTTTAAATTTCTTTGTGTACTACCCCTCTACGAGATTCATATTCTTAAGTGTGACTCATAATTTTTAATTACAATCACTTAGTTGAGTATGCAAATAAGTTAAAAAATAAGTACAAAAAGCTAAAAGCTAAAAATAAATATGAAAAACATAAAATCTGACTGCTGATCAAAATGCTTTAACTGCAATGCATGATAATCAAAATACACTAATGACTGCATGTAAAGATGAAACTAAACAGAAAAATACTTCAATCTCTGTACATGACAATATTAATATTTCTGCTGATACCTATGTAAAATATGATGCATGTATGAATGATATACATGAAGAATACAATGTTTCTGAATACATGAATGTAGAAACAGACACATCTTGTGATAGTAGCTTATACTCTAATTTTGAAATAAATGTTGATAATAATTCATATGTAAATAATCTTAAAAGTAGAGTTCATGAGTTAGAAAAAGAAAATAGAGACTTAAAATTAAAACTTGATGCTAATAAATTGATGCTAGAAAGATTCTCAAATGGAAGTGTTATGTTAGACAAAATTTTAAATTCACAAAGAGGTATATATGATAAAGCCGGATTAGGATATAAATTAAATGATAATTCAAAATCATTTACACAGTTCTTTAAAGAAAAAGAATGTTCAATTCCACTGCATTATAGTAAATGTTCCTTTTGCAATTATGTTGGTTATATATTTGATAAATGTTCTATTAGACTTAGAAAGGCCTATAGAGTAAAGAAACTTTGGGTGCCTAAAAATAACAAAAGTTTAAGTTCAACTAACACTCAAAGACCCAAAATAAAAAGGGTACCAAGCACTTCAACAATAAAATTTGTTTCTACAGGTTTTGAGTGCACAAGTAAATGACAAAAAGCTCAAAAATATGTGGATTCTGGATAGTGGTTGCTCCTAACACATGAATGGGATGAAGGAGCTCTTCTTAACTCTTGAATTGAGAAATGGAGGTATGGTGTTCTTTGGGAATGACTCAAAAGAAAGGATAAAAGGTATGGGAACCATAGGTAATGATAACCTATTTTTATAGAGTTATTTTAATTATTTTAAGATATAAATAATACAATTTTGTGAGATAATATTTGAGTTTTTATATATTTATTTAAATCTTTATTGTTTATGTAGCAAACCCCAAAAGAGCATGAAACGCAAAGGAAACATGAAGAAAAGAAGCAAGACACGTGAGGAATAAAAGAAAAAAAAGAAAGAAGAAAAGAAGAGAAAGGCCATGTGTAAAAGAGAAGGAAAAGACAAAAAGGACAAGAAAGGAAATAAAAGAAAAAGGTGAAAACGTGAAAAAGAAGGGGAGGTGCCGCACAAGAGAAAAAAAAAAAAAAAAAGAAAAGAGAGAAAAAAGAGGCTGCCAGAACTAAGACCAAGAGATGAAAAAGAAAATAAAGAAGAGGCATGACAACTTACCTCTACTTCACGCCATTGTTGATGTTGGTTTGATTTGTAGAAGTTTTGCAAAGAATTCTAAGAAAGGACAGTGTGATGTCAACTTTCCTATTTTTCTTTTATTTAAGATGTTTTCCTAAAGATCAAGATCATATCATAGGAGATCCTAATGTTAGAGTCAATGCAAGGTCTCAGGTTCACAACACTTGTGAACATCAAGCTTTTCTATCCCAAGTAGAGCTAAAGAAAGTAGATGAGGCTCTAGAGGATGAAAACTGGTTTCTTGCTATGCAAGAAGAACTAAACCAGTTTGAAAGAAGTAAAGTTTGGAATCTAGTTCCTAGATTAAATGATCATTTGGTTATAGGCACAAAATGGGTATTTAGAAATAAGCATGATGAAAATGGTATCATTACTAGGAATAAAGCTAGACTAGTAGCACAAGGGTATAGTCAAGAAGAAGGAATTGACTATGATAAAACATTTGCACCAGTAGCTAGGTTAGTAGCAATTAGAATCATACTTGCCTTTGCATGTTGTATGAACTTTACCTTGTTTCAAATGGATGTGAAAAGCACATTCTTAAATGGTGTTGTAAAGGAAGAGGTGTATGTTGAACAAACACCTAGATTTGAGGATCCAATTCATTTAAACCATGTTTTTAAACTTTTGAAAGCTTTATATGGTTTAAAACAAGCCCCAAGGGCATGGTTTGACAAACTAAGCACCTTTTTAATTGATAATGGTTTTAAATAAGGAAAAGTAGATAACACTTTATTCATAAAGAACAAGGAAAAAGAAATTCTAATTGTCCAGATATATGTTGATGATATTGTGTTTGGTTCTACGAATTCTATGTTATGTAAGGAGTTTGCTGCATGCATGCAAAATGAATTTGAAATGAGTATGATGGGTGAATTAATTTACTTTCTTGGTTTGCAAATTAAGCAAACAAACAAAGGAACCTTCATAAGTCAAACAAAATACACAAATGAATTGCTTAAAAAGTATAAAATGCATGACTCTAAACCAATGAATACACCTATAAGCACTTCTTTATCCTTATCAAATGATGAAATGGAATTAATGTAGATACTAAATCATATCGAGGAATGATTGGTTCTTTGCTGTATTTGACCACATATAGACCAGATATTATGTTTAATGTTTGTTTGTGTGCTAGGTATCAATTTAACCCTAAAGAACAGCACCTGGTAGCTGTTAAAAGAATCTTTAGGTACCTTAGAGACACGGTTTCTTTAGGAATTTGGTATCCTAGAGATACAACCTTAAATTTGCATGCTTATAGTGATTCGGACTATGTTGATTGCAAATTAGATAGGAAGAGTATGAGGGGTGGATGTCACTATCTCGGAAACATGCTTGTCTCTTGGCATTCCAAGAAACAAAATTGTGTAGCTCTTTCCTCCACAAAAGCTGAATACATAGCTACGGCTAGTAGTTGTGCTCAAATTTTGTGGATGAAACAACAATTAGAGGATTATGGTATATCATCACATAAAGTTCCATTAAGATGTGACAACACAAGTGCCATTAATCTCACTAAGAATCCTATACAACACTCCAAAACTAAGCATATAAAAATTAGACATCATTTCATTAGGGATTATGTTCAAAAAGGTGATATTGTACTTGACTTTGTAAATACTGATAAACAAATTGCTGATATCCTAACCAAACCTTTAGATAAAGAAAGATTTTATGCTCTCTGAAGGGAGCTTGGCATGTTAGTGTATGAAAATGGTTGATTATTTTTAACTGCAACATACATTTTCTCTATTGTTTATTCAAGCCACAGTTTGAGGGGGAGCTACTTTGCTTACATTCCAATCTGGTCCGGTTAGTTTTCTAACCATATCCTTATGTTGCTTCATTTTTACTCTTCATGACTGATTACTTACTCATACTTGTTAATCTTTTTGCTTATGACAAAAAGGGGGAGAGAATAATGCACATGTACATGTTTAAGTTCCATCCCATTTCTGACTTCAAAGTGCAGAATGTGGGATATCTCTCTAACATCCTTTTTTTTTTTAAAAAAAAAAAACAACTTATATGTTTTATGGTGTTAGAATGTGGTGTTCGAATATGCATAGAACTTGCACTTGCTTGCTGAAAATTGATATACAATGATCAATACATGTTGAATGCTGAATATCATGAACTTAACTGCACTATGATTTGTTTTTGCAAACCTTACTGCATAAACCTTCATGAAAAACAAGTTCATGTTATATCTTATTCACATTGCTTGATGACATGTGCTAAACTATTGTGACAATTTTGTCATCACAAAAAATGGGGAGATTGTTGGAAAATAAAGGTTTTGTTGTAACAAAATTTATTTATGATTTATTTATTGAAAAATATTTTTTTGCTTGTGCAAAAGAAAATCATAGGAATTAAAAGATGTACAAATTATAATATCAATTAATGATATTATAAAGTAGTCGGGTTCCTACATTTATTTGTAAAACATCTTTATAAAGTGACCTTGAGAAATATTTTGTATGATGTAATGTTTTTGTTTACATAAATAAGCAATGATAGAATATATATTAATATATTCAAAGAGAAATGATATTGGCACTTATATATTTGTAGGTATATATTAAAAAAGGGGCAACGATCATATTACAAATTGATCATATAAGGATTGGCCCGAGCTTCACTGGTTCGAGCTTCACTGGTCCGAGCTTCATTGGACCGAGCTACATTGGCCTAAGTAGCACTGATTTGTTGACTGTGAGATGCATTTGCTCAGCCCATCTGATGAGACAAAGTGAAACGCTGCCGTTTCACTTAATGATAAGAGTAAAAGGCTCTTAATCAAACAGAGGCTTCGAAAAGCCCTAGCTCCTCTTGCCGACTCATTTTCTTGTCTTTGTCTCTATCATCAACGCTCCAACGGGAAGAATCTTAAGGTGATTGATATATCAAAACGGGTATTTCTTACATTAATCGTCTCTTCTACTGTTGAATGATTGAAATCACATCATTTATCAACGGGAAGTTCAGGTTTGAACCAAAACCTTAGAATGCTTGAAGTTGTTAAATCTTTTATAAAAGGGCATTCTTTGAGAATCTTTAGAGTTTTTTTTTGCACATACTACATTTGAGAAGATTTATATACGTACTGAAATCATGCAAGAAATCGCAATACTGACTGATTACTTCATCAAATCGTGAAGCTACTTTGCAGCTTCGGTGATATTCCTTCAAATCAATACTCTTGTGAATATTCATTGATTAGATTGAGCTGTTTATGTGCTGATTGAGTTTTGATTATTATATGCACATAGACTTCTTTGTAAATTTGAAACCCTAACTTTGTGAAAGTTGGGGGTTTTGTGATTAAAGCTTGAATTGAGATTTTATATATTCAATTAGCTCTCTATGAAGCATTATTCCTCACTTACAATATACACTTGAGAATTTGCTTGATGTACTAAGGTTGATTCAACCTAAATCTTGTAACCGTGAATAAACTAACTCCTTGTTGAGGAGTTGTAAAGCATAGGAGAGAATTTCTCCTTACTTGTAGTAAAGGAGACTTCAATCAATTAGATTGAAAGAGAAAAGGGTGGATGTAGGGCTCAAGGATTAAGTGTCAAACCACTGTGGTAAATTTGGTGTTTCTCTTCCCTTATCTTGTTTGGATTTAACTTGCTGAATGTGTTATATGTCCAGCCATTAATCTGTCATTGATTTGCTACCTTAGCCGTGATATAATTTTGTTGTTTTGTAACTTATGTGTGTGACATTTGCTTACTGATTTCTTGTCATATTAGTGTGAAATTGTGTTGAAGGCTAAAAGCATTTTAGATAGCAAAAATTGTATTCATTTCTTGACTTTAACAATTTAACCCCCCTTCTTGTTAAGTCATAAAATCCAACACCCTACACATGTAACATTGGAAGTAATTATATATACATACTCATAACTTTTGACACCCATTTGAATTAAACCTTTAGATATTCTGAAACAAAGACCCTCCTAACCTTCAATACACGTTAACATTTGAGTTCCTTTGTGTCCTCAAGTTGAATGACTCGTCCTCTTTTATGGGGTATAAAAGATACACTTGGGAAGCTTGAGAATCTATTTGTTCCAAGAAAATAAAAAATGTTGAGTAAAGATAAATGCATGTTGTGAATAAAGCCCTTGTCAATTCGGCTATAGGCTGTGAAAAAGAAATGGATCCTCCATTAGGGCCTTTCCCTAACTTTTCTTTTATCTTGATATTAACTTTGTTCCTCCTGACCCATAGGCAAAGTATTCCCTTACTCAAATCGTGAAAACATTTGGCTTTCCTTGTCAAAACCTCTATCAAGGATTCGGATTTGGCCTCCTACTACGACACATCGCTAAGGGTGATTAAGGTCGTAATCTCGGACACGTGGAGCCATATATAACCTAATTGTTGGTGTAAAAAATTACTAGTCCATCATGAGCCCAAAAACCACTCATTTTATGGAGAGGGAATGAGTTTGGAAGCCCAATAACAAACACAACCAATGTTTTTTTCCCCTAAATTGCCTTTAAAGGGAGGTCAATATAGAGATTCTCTTCTCAAACTCAAAACCATGACACACATGCGACTAAGATAAAATTTAAGATATCTTTTTATTATTATTAAGCTCAAAGACAATCAAAAAGTTTTGGGCTTAAAACCTTTCTTAATATTATCTCTAGCCCAAATAAACTATCCATCAAGTTCAACCAAATTAAAACTTAATAAAAACTAATTATAACTACTTACCGAATTAGGTGCAAGTAAAGAAAAATATTTAATTAAAAACCTATACAATAGAATAAGAAAAATTTCATTATAACTTCTTACTAGAGATGGCAGTTGGAGCCTAATTACTAGAGATGTCAAGTTTTTGGGTGAAATTCCCTTTTGGGCCTCATGAATTAAAAACTTCGTGGAAAAAAAAAACTTAAAAAATGATCAAAGATATCACAGCCGCCCACCGAGTCTGGTGGACCCAGTTAGTCCACAATCTATGCCCGCTATCGCGTCCAACGGCCCCCAGAAAGGAAGGTGTTTAATGCTTTACTTTAATCCACCCCTGCCCTTTCACTCTGCTGAAACATAAAAAGGATAAAGCGAAGGTAACAGAGCTCCCATGGTCCTGCTCCATATTCAGAATCACTTTTAGTCTGAGCAAATCCAAAAATAAGCAAAAATATATATACTCAGAAGAAAAAAGGCGTCTGGTTCTCTATATTTCATGATTTTGTTCCACAATCTTACTTTGTATCAGTAGGATCAAAGCTAGCAAGATTTAATAGTAGATCCTCTGTTACAATTTTTTTTTTTTAAAAAAAAGAAAGTCTTTAGTATTAAATTTTGTTTCGCTTTTGTTCTTTCCTTCAGATAAATAAGAAACAAAATCTTGGAGATCCAGAAGCACTCAAGCTGAACAGTACAGAAGCCCCAAGATTCCGAAAACATCAACCAGATCGCCATCCTTATCACACCCCATGGTCTATCAATTTCACCTGTCTCATCCCAGCCGTTGAAATCACCGATCGATGAAACTTATGTTCTTGAAATCTAGGGTTTCCACCGTCAATCTCCACCCGATCCCCACCATCGCCGTCACCGATAATGTCTTCGAAGATCAACCGCCACCATCATCGAATCAGTGGCCAGATTTTCCCTCAGCCATGTCCCCACCTTGCCGACTTCCGCTCCAAGAACGGTGCCAGGCCATTCCGGGCCCTACAGGACTGCCTCCGGGTCAAGCCGCCCAGTGGACGCGCCGCGATCAGGCGGGACCCGGAGGAGGTGCCGCGCTGCGGAGAGTGCGGAGACTCTAGTGGTCACACGCGCCTCTACGCGTGCGTTGCATGTGCGGGCGTCTACTGCCACTCGCCTCCCGGAACCTCCCATGCAGCAGCGCACGCTGTATCGACAGAGCCGGGGCATGAGATCGCCGTTGACGTGGACCGCGCTGAGCTCTTCTGCTGCGCATGCCGCGACCAGGTCTACGATAGGGACTTTGACGCCGCGGTGGTGCTGGCCCAGACCGCCGCGTCGACCCTCCAAGCGCCTTCCTCCATGGTCCGATCGCCTCACCCGGAGAATCTGAGGAAGCGGCGGAGAGTTGATTATAGGCCATGGGCGCCAGATCCGAGGGAGCAAGTCTTGATGAGAAACTGTTCAAGTCAGCTAAATACTGCCGTTTCAGGCTCTCGTTCGAGCGATCTGCCCTGGGGATTGCGCGGATTGAACAACTTGGGAAATACGTGTTTCATGAATTCGGTGCTGCAGGCATTGCTTCACACGCCACCGCTGAGGAACTATTTCCTGAGCGATCGGCACAACCGTTATTTCTGTCAGAGGAGAAGCACTGTGAGCAATGACGCAATCAAGAGGAATGTGGCTAACAATGGGGACGCGCGGATATGCTTGGCTTGCGATATGGACGCCATGTTCTCGGCCGTCTTTTCTGGGGATAGGGCGCCGTATAGCCCCGCTAAGTTTTTGTACAGGTTGGTGCCGGTCTCTTCTTTGGTGTTTGCGTAGCGGGTGATAGAAATTTGCAATTTTTGTATCGGGATATATGTTCTCTTATTTAATGTTTGTGGGTCGTTCCCATTTTTGAATTTCTCTGTTCAATCTGGCCCAATTGATAAAAACGTTTTACCTTGGGCTTATCTTTACTGATTTACGGTCTAAGTGATTCTCATTCTGTATGTTTACTTAAAAAGTCTGCCTTCTTGATGGTGATGCTATCACTACGGTTGTATACCAGTTGGTGGCAACATGCGGCAAATCTGGCAAGTTACGAGCAGCAAGATGCTCATGAGTTTTTCATTTCTATGCTTGATGGGATTCATGAAAAGGTGGAGAAGGATCGACGCAAGCCGCAGAGTCAAGGTGAGTGTTGTCCACTTCCAATTTTTCTCTGCTACCTTTCAATTTCTCGTTTTTATCCCGGGTGGGGTGCTTCGTGAATGTCCTGCCAGCAGTCCCTTTTTGTTTCAATTCATGCCAAATATTCTTTCTCTGGTTTTTGCTGCGAGAATCTTAATCTGATTTGGTTAGTTAATTGCCGTTTGTGGTTTGTGGCCTATTAAGAGAATTGTCTAATAATCTGATGGGATCTGTGTAACATGAGCCCATTATTACCTGCTATGCCTAATGGTGTTGCCTTCACAACACTGATTAGAAATCCAGTTTTACATCAATGTTTCACCATTAATTAATAGATTTGGCTATTCAGTTGATTTCTTAGTCATGAAGGTAGTTATTAAGTCAGCGACTCTGTTATTTAAAAGGCTTTGAATCGTGTGGAAATTGATTATTTTATTTGAGTTTTTAGGTTTTGAATTGATAGAGGATGTTATAATTGCTCTGTCTGTATTGAGAGCCTTGTTGGACGATCTAGCTTTGTTTTTTGAGAGCCTCCCCTATTATGTCATTCCTGAAAATTATTGTTTGCATGAAGCCAATGAAGATACATGAAACGTGGCTGATAGTTAGTGGATCTGAAAAACTGGGGATGCTTAGTTAATCATTTTTGTATACAATCAATGTCTTTATTGGTTCTGCTGAAGCTACTCCAAGTGGCAGAAACCTTGGGTAGCTTAAAATCACTTGCTATAGCTATTCCAATTAGCACATTCTACAAGCCAATGGACTTCTTAAACATGAAAGGAACTTGCTGCGAGTTTTTACTCGCAAGATGACCAACATGAAGTTCTGTTTACGAGCAACTGGTGCCCGTCTTGTATATTTGTAATTTTTCTTTTTAAGTAAGATGAAACTGTTAAAGATAAGAAGTAATCCTTAACATTTAACTGCAGGGTCTGGTTTAGGTCTTCTCTTTGTTGCCCTAGGAGTTGAAAAGTGCTCACAGATTTAGGGCTAATTGTCAACCTCAACCTGCTGGCTTGAAGGTGTTGTCTGCTTCATCCAGTAAGTCAAATATTTCCCACCCCGCTTGGTTTGGTCATTAGGGCATCTTCCTTTCCAATAACTCATGTTAAATCCACCTGTTGGTTTGTTTAGGATTCTTCCTACAAAGGTGATCCTGCTCTCAAGGAAATGAGGTTGCATTAGGTCCAAAGGTAGTATTGAACATTTTGTCAGCCTTTCGGGAACTTTGGATTTTTTATTTTTTTGTCGGTCAAACCATCTTCCATGTCCTGTGGTTGAGATATTGAATGGCCCGTGAACTTAATGAAACCATCTGATATTCTTATCTTAAGAATGGTTGACGTTCTTTTGAAATTTCTTTCCAGACACTCGGTTTGGGTGGTGAAAAGGTTTTGAAGAAAAGTGATACTAAATATCCTAGAGTAGCAGCAAGGCCTGTATTAATTTGGAGCAAGATTCCCTTACAGTAATGTGTGGTTTAGCAACTTAGCTAAAAAACCATCGGTTAGCAAATCAGCCATGTTTGGTTACATTAAAATTATGTCAATGCTGTTGAGACGGGTTGCAGGACATTCTTTGCCAGTGGCATAAAGACATGCATCAGAGCCATTCACCTAAGAGAAAACTATTGCGCTTAGAATCGGAACATATGCTATGCTTGAATACTGTTTCTCTTCTATTTATACCTTGTTCCCTGTAACGTTATTGGCTTCTGTTTGTCAGTTATCTATCATGATTTGGCGATATATGGAACATCTTAATAACCCATTCCCTACCAACACTGTAATGTTGCAGGTAATGGGGAATGTTGTATCGCTCATAGAGTATTTTCTGGTATCCTGCGTTCTGATGTGATGTGCATGGCCTGTGGTTTCACATCTACAACATATGACCCATGTGTAGATATATCACTCGACTTGGAACCAAACCAAGGGGGGTCTGCGAAGATAGGATCCACAAAGTCTAATTATTCTTGCAATGGCGAGACAGTTTGCAAGAATTCAAGTCAAAACCATGGAATATCTACCCTAATGGGATGCCTGGACCGTTTTACAAGGCCTGAGAGATTGGGCTCTGACCAGAAATTCTTTTGCCAACAGTGCCAGGTAAGGCAGGAGTCTCTCAAACAAATGTCCATCAGAAAGCTTCCACTGGTTTCGTGCTTTCACATCAAAAGATTTGAGCATTCCTCAATACGGAAAATGTCAAGGAAGGTTGACCGTTATTTGCAATTCCCATTTTCCTTGGATATGGCACCATATCTATCATCTTCTATTTTGAGGAGTCGATTTGGGAATCGCATGTTCCCTTTTGATGGGGACGAGCCAGATGCTTCAAATGACTTGTCATCAGAGTTTGAATTGTTTGCTGTTGTTACTCACACAGGTAAATTAGATGCTGGCCATTATGTGACTTACTTGCGGCTAAGCAACCAGTGGTACAAGTGTGATGATGCTTGGATCACTGAAGTCAATGAGAACATTGTGAGGGCTGCACAAGGATACATGATGTTTTATGTACAGAAGGTGCTTTATTACAAAGCAAGTGAAAAACAGGTTCCTGCATGAAATGCTGAAGGAAGCATTGGTAAATTTTGTTGATTGCACAGCCCAAACATATGAGAAGTCACTGGAGTTGATGGCTGATTCTCGATTGTGCATCAAAGAGTGTCCAGCTAGTTTTGTATGCCATGAACAAAAGTAATTGAATTGCTTTTGTCATCGGTAAAAAATTACCAAGCAGCTATCTTTGCCCTCTTGAGGACATTTTTGAGCGGTGGTGACTTTTAAATTCTCAGTTGGAGCATTAAGCCTGAATTTTTGAGGCAGTGTGGCAGTTGGGAAAAATTAATTTATAGAGGCATTGATTTCTTCAAAAGGTTTTTGGTGGGTTAATTCTTACCTTCATCAAGGAATACTGCAGAAGTTGCAATACTTGAAGGTGTAGGCTACCAATGTATTAATCTTCTTACATGCATATATCAATGTCAAAAAGTAGAATTTTGAGGTTTCTTTTCACTAATATTCAAGGTTCAATCTCTTTTCACAAATATTCGGGGAATTTTATCATTTGGTTAGGATGTTCCATAATTTCCTTGAAAAACCCAATAAAAGTAAATTAAAGAGTGTTGTAGGTCACTATAGGGACTCTGTCTCTGTTGGACGACTTTCAGATACTCTTGATTTTTGGGATATTTGATTTCTATTTCCTTAAGTTCTCTGTCGTTCTTGTAAGCCTTGGTAGCAAACCTTATGGGTTAGGCCTCACTTAACAAGATATACTGAGCTTTGTTACAAGTTACAAAGAAAGTTGCCGCCTTTTTAAATTTAATGGAATCCTTTAAGATAGTTTACTCTATTTTTCAGACGGACGTCTCTGTCAGGCTTAAACGCAAGCACAAATGCATCAAATGAGTGAATTATTCAAGCCCAAGATTAAGGCCCAATATCTGAATCTTCCAGAATCAATCACAGATTAATGCAGCTAATAGGAGAGGCTGACGCTGTGAACAGAAGAATGAAGCAGGAGAATCAGCTGACAGATTGTGAAGTCTCCTGGATTTGTACATCTATTTTTGTTGTAATATTTTCTCTTTCTTTGGATATAAATTAGTTTTACACAATACTGCCTATACTAGGGCTTTACATGTATGCTAATATTTATTGAGTAATGCAAATTTTTGCATAGCAACATTCATTGCTTGTTTTCATTTGGTGTTAATACTTCTTTTTATGTACACTTAAATCCTCTTCCCTAGATGAGAAAAATTGTTACCATATTCCTTATAATGTAAATCTTTGTAACTATTAAAAGAAGATGCAATATTCTACATTTGTGGTGAATCAAATACTAGTCTTCTTGGAATTTATGCTATACCATCGTATATATTTAAATATCTATTTTTCTTATATGATTAATTGTCATGTACAGAATTCTAAGAAATTCAATTATATTGAATTTGCTATGATTTGACCATATTTGCCCAACCCTTTTAACCCATTATAAACTTTGCTTTGTCAACGGTAAGCTTCCTTGGCCATACGATAATTCTAAGCTCTTTGGCAAATGTGACCAATTGTTAGCTTATTTTATAAACTTGTGTAATGTCGACTAGTATCAATGAGCATAGATTAATTTTCTTCTAAAAGTATATTGATATAAACAATGTTAGTCTAGTTTAATAAGATAGATTTTTTTTCTTGATTGTAAGTATAGTGCTAGCTAATGTGAGTCATAGTACTTTTTATAAAATTGTAATAAGTTGAGACTATTTGGTTCAATATGTTATAAGTAAAATTGGCTAAGTCCCCCTTTTGCTTATTATATATGCATTGGAATCTATATGTATTGAAATGAAGGTTGTGGTAGATCTTTGGGAGGATTAAGGACATAATGGTCATTCACTATGATCAATAACTTTTTTTAAGATCTTAGTCAAAGAATGAGTGCAAATACAATTAGTTACACAAATCTTGTTTTAGTTTTATGCTTAAAACACATTTTCAATTTATAATTAATGTTCAAATTCTAGATTAGAGTCTCATTTGAGGCGATTGATTTTCTTACACTAATGCCACGCTATTGTCAAAACATGGCTATTTAGTAGTGTTGATTTGAGCCTTGAACCTCTTATATCTTGGGTTCCAAATGTGACCGAAGTCTACACTGTTTTGCAGGAATCCTTCGACAAAGTCACTGACAATTGGAAATGGAAGAGAGCCCAATCCTCTATTTGTGCACAAATCGTACATGTAGCGTGGATGAAGCTCTATGAGATGACAGCAAGAGAACAAAACCTGGAATTCCTCGTTGGATTACCAGAGGACTATCAAAATCTATGCAAAAATGTGCTTCCTTAGGGAAAAAAAAAATTTGCCATTGTTGGAATAGACCTATGCATTGGCAAGACAAGATTCCCTATCAGCGAGTGCATGGCAATAGACGGCATAGGAGAGACTTAAACCTTTTTAGCAGTCTTGCATTACAAGGAGGGTCGCCGACGGTGCACAAGTGAGTTACTAGCTACCCAATGTGCAAGTTAGGAGTGCAGAATCTCATTGGTCGAGTGGGCTCAAACCCGAATTTGACCCACTTAGGTTGGACAATCCACAGACCTTGGGCTCAATGAATACTACCAAGGGCCCAAGTCAAAAATCATATGCATTTTCATTTGTGATATCTGTTCATAAAATTACCTGATGGATCGCATAGTCATGTCAATTGCATGGGAGCTAGTAATCTCAACCTAAAAATCAAGCTTAACCATACTTTTTATGTTCCCCAATTTAAATTTTATCTTATATTTGTGTGTTGACTTTTTTGAAACAATAATTGTAAGTCCATAAGAAACCTAAGAAGGGGAGGTTGAAGTACATTGTGGTATTTCTGTTGCCTAGTTATTCTTCTCCTTTGACAACCACGTGTAAAGAATGAATTTAAAATTTTGATCTTGTATCAAAGACAATTTGGTAACAATTGTGAATGCAAAACCTTTCACAAGCAATTTCAATACTTAAAGTAAATATACAATATTCACAAGTAATAAATAGAAAAAGTGAAAGAGACAAGTATGCCTTGTTTGGTTTACGGCCACTAAAGCCTCCATCGGCGCAAGATAGGCCAATAAAGATGGTAGCTCAATGATAACTCTATTTTTATAAAGTTATTTATCTATTTTAGGCAATAAATAACTTTAATAATTGTGAGAAAACATTTGAATTCCTCTTTATTTACTTAAATTTATCTTGTTTATGTAGCACAATGAGGCAAGGAGAAAAGGAATGAACATGGAGAACCTGATGCTTATTGTGTGGCAAAATCGTAATATCAAGATCAATAGAGTCAAGATGGGCTTGAGCTTTGGATAATTGTATTTAGATTTTATTGTTATTGGGTTTTCTAAATAATTAGAAAACCTAATCATATTAGGAGTTCAAAGCCTAATTAAATTAGGAATTCAAAACCTAATTAAATTAAGAGTTCAAAACCCAATTGTTTTAGATCTCTAAAACCCAACTCTACTAGGATAGGAGATAGGTCTAAACCTAAACCCTATTTAAGAAAAGAGAAGAGGCAAAAGAGGAGGAGGAGGAAATTGAGCACAACTCAAGAAAGAGGCCAAGAATTCAAGGTTTTCTTGAAGAGAAGACAAAAAGGGTGATAGACTTCTTGTTCTTTGATTCAAGATGCCTTCTTTATTTCTTATTATTGTTCTTCCTCATTATTTCTTTATGTTTTAGTTTATTTTTGTTAGAGCTACGATGTAACCTAATTATGATGGTATGAATCTTATGATTATTATGTTTTGCAAGATATTTTATTTATGTGAAGTTACATATTACAGAGTTTAATGCTTTTAGGTGATTAGCTACCACTTAGATGACTTGATTTGCATGTTAAAGACCGACAGGAAATAGCATGCAGTTGCTTCTTGTAATATACAACCATAAATTAAATATGGATAAACATATACCATATTATTTGTGTGGCTTTTGGTGTAAACTGGAATATTCACAGATCCTAATGCATTTGGTTTGTTTCAATTCACATATAGAGATATAGTGAATTAATGAACTAAATAGGTTTATTATACCTAGACATAGGATAGTAAATAAATTAGGAGATTCTGCCATCACATAGATATTATCCCTCTTGCAAGCATACATAATCAATATTAATACCTAGTAATTATGGTGAAATCATATGCTCTAACATATTTCTTGTATTTAGTTTTCTTAGATTTAGTTAGTTAATCTATCATCTATCAATTTGGTTTGTTAGATAAATTCTAGGAGTTGTTCACCATTAGTAATTAGTTGGCTTAGTAATCACCAATCTCTGTGGGACGATATCTTTCTTATCATTATATTACTTGTTCGACATGTTCACTTGCATATAAATTTCACCGAACACTCAACTTAAGACCCTTACGATTAGGGAAAGATAGACATCTATCTCGCTGGTTCTTTTTCTTCGAACTTTAAACAATGAAAGTCGATCAACGTTAGCTTCCTTGATTACACAGTTGATCACACGCATTCAACGGTAGCAAGTAAGACCCTACACAATTTTTGTTTTAAGGATGATCTGATTACTTAGAGTCAATGTTCACCCTTTTCTTAAATAATGGAATTAAAAGGAGTCTTAGTTGCACAAACACAGAGATACACTCAACTTTTACAAAGTTGTATGCCACCTAAGGAGAGATTACCTACAACACAAGGAATCTAACATCACAAGTGTTATGTCCCAAAGCAAATTGAGAGGTGGTGAATTAGGTTTTAATTTTTTTCTCTTTTATTTTAAAAGATATGGATCAATATGTGTTTTTAAGGACCAAATTTATCTAAATAGCAATCAAACAAGTCACATAGAATATATCCATAGAAGACAATTTTTTGGAAAGTAGTGCGGCTTAAACCACATTGACACCTATTCTATCCCATCCTAGTAACTTGCTAAAGTCATTCTTGAATCAATTATTCAATTGATTACAAGAGATAACTAGTCCTTTAAACTCAATTACAAATTCTTCCTCCAAAAATTTAAATTTTGAACTAAGCTTCTAATAAAATATACAATATATAATTCAAAAGTTAGGAAATTGTTACAAGATGATATGGAGAAAAGTTTCAAATTTTTGTTCAAACTCTAGCACTATTTTCTTATAAAAAATTTGATCAATTATATATATTGAAAAGTAAAAAAGTTTTCTATTAGGTGTAATGATAGAGTAATCAACAAAGAATTAAAATGACCAAAGTATGAACAATTTTGTGAGCTTGATGAACTTGAATGAAGAATCTAGATTCCCCTTGAATAATGCTATTTCATTCAAATTTTTCTTGTATAACTTCAAGCTCACTCTTTGCACGTAATAGCCTTACTAAAACATACCTTCCACTTCACAAATAGATCCGTTTTGACCTCTAAAAATATCTTTCCATTAGAGCTACTGTACTGCATATTTTCAGTGTTTTCTGCTAGATAGAGTGACAAACTATCGGGATAAAGGTTTCTGCTTCATTTTCATTCAAATCCCTAATTAAAATGGTGTCGTTGTGATTAATTTCTTCACTCGGGTCTCACGGAGCTTACCCAGGTTATGGGTCAGATTTTCAGATTTCACCATTAGTCTTCCTCAAATCTTCTCATTCTTGAATCAAATCTTTATGGGCTAGTCTTGAATCAGTGAATCAGCTTCTTTGCTAACAAACCAATGTGAATTTATCTTTTTGAAACACTTGATTTTGTCACTTCTAGCTCATCCAATCAAACGGGTCACATAGAACCCATCATAGGTTGTCTCAATTTGATTTTCTACACATGCTTGAATCACAAATCTTCTTCATAGACTTCTTCTCCTCTTTGATACCTTTAGAATGAACCAATTCCAGCTTCAATGGTTGACATCCGAGTCATGTATGGAGGTGAGTTGTTGAACGGGTCGCATGACAGTGAACTAGGTTGCACAGTTTCTGGGTCATGCAGATTGCTTGTGGAGAGGCCGAGTCACGCATGTTGTTGGGTTGCGCACTAGTAAAATGGGTCACGTGGCTGCTTCGGGTCACACATAAGGCTTTTGGGTCGCATGCACGGGCTTCTCTAGGCTTAGACCATGCTGGGCTACAGTATTAGGCCTTTACACTGGATCTTTTCTTTTTTCGTATATTCAAGTAAATTAGTTTCATTTTGCAACAAAGTAGTACAAATTAACTTGTGTCTAAGAGTTTAATTGCAATGTACATAAAAATATCCCACTAGATTTATTTTATATAATTAATCAAAATCTATATTTCAACATTTTTCTCCTCGTTGATGATGATAAAAGAAAAACATTTTTGATGTAATATGAGTAACTTTCATCTTTCCAAAATATAATAATGGCATGAACATGTAATAGTCATGGCAGCCAACCAAAATATCCTTGTTCCAAAATACATCCAACATATGCCATATATTTCACCTTTTTATTTTTTATTTTTTATCAACAACAAAGAGTCTAAACATTCAAAAGGGCAAGAGAAACGATAGCTAGAATCAATTGATGAAGAATAGAAGAGCGGATATGTTAGAGCTAGTAGCCTTGTTTTTCAAGGCAAGGTAACAAGAAAGAAGTATTTGCTATCTACTCTAACTAGATTTAGTTAGAGATTAGTGAAATCACATAGCAACTAGTATGGCTACCATCTTAGCTTTCAATAAACCTCTCATATTCAATGGCACAAACTGTAACCATTAGAAATACTTGAGAAAATGTACATAATGAGATGGGATGTGGAGTCTTGAAAAGTTATCAATAAGGAAATAGAAATACCTATAGAATCACCTTTACTTTGGTCAAATGAAGTATCTAAAGAAACGGAGAAAAATGGTAAAGCTACAACTATATTTTATTATTCTTGTTAATTGCTTTTGAATACAATAAAGTTTTTACTTGCAAAACTACAAAGCATATTTGGGATAAATTAGAAGTCTTGCATGAAGGAACTGAAAAAGTTAAAGATTTTAAAATTGACATGTAAGTTCATAACTATAAATTATTTACGAAGAAAATGGGTAAAAGTATTTATGATATATTTACTAGATTGTTTTTAAATAGTTACTAAACCTACTTTGTTTGGAGAACATTATGAAAATAAGAAATTAGTCGAAAAGATCGTGGCATGCATAGATGAAAGTTAGGATGTTAAGAAAATTTCCATAAAAGAAGCTCATGATATGAATAAAATGCCTCTAGATGAATTATTAGGATCTCTACAAACACATGGGCTCTAAATGAATAGTAAAATTAAGGAGAAAGAGAAGTCAAAGAAAGTAGATAAAAATATGGCTTCTAAGACTACTATGAATGATAATTATGATTTTGATCCTGATGGTGATGTTGCTTTACTTTCTCAAAGGATAAAGAAAGTTTGCAAAGCAAAAGATAAGAATATAACTAAGGCTATTAATGATCTTTGCTATGAGTATTAGAAAGTAGGTCATACAAGCACAAACTACCTAGTTTTGAAGGTGGAAAAAGGAAAGAAAGTTCAAAAAGAAGGCATTGGTGGCTACTTGGGATGATGACTCATCTTTAGATGAAGAGATAGAAGAAGCAACTAATGTGTGCTTCATGGGAATAGAAAGGTATGGTGAAGAAACTAAGTTTATGCCAATTTGGGATGAAGATAGCTCATTTTGTAAAGAAAAGGAAGAAATAAATTTTTCATGTTTTACGGGGATGGAGAACTATGATGACTATAAGGTAAGGAAATCTAACACTTGTGAAAATTGTGTCTTGTTCAATGAGCTATGTAATACAATTAATAAAGTGGTTGATAGACTACATGTGTTACAATCTAAAAATGAAGCATTAGAAGATAAGTGCAATAGGTATGAGGAGAAAATAACACAACTAGAGAGTGAAAAGAAAGAAAATTATATGCTGTGTAGAATGTGAGAATCTGAAAAAGGACTTGAAAAACTCACAAGATATAGTTAAAAAATTTACCAAAGGAAGTGAAAGATAAAATAATAAGCTAACAACAAGGGATTTATGACAAGACTAGTTTAGGGTACAAGCTAGAAAGCAAAAACAAAGTTTTTTACAACATGTGTAAGGGAGAAAAGAAAAAATATATGTAGATCAAGTTTACCAAAATGCAGTTTTGGCAAATATTTAGAATATATGCATGATTTTTGTCCTATTAGGTAGGAAAAAGGTCCAAAATAAGAAAAATATGGGTTATGAATCATTTTGACCTAACTAACCCACTTGGAACTAAAGCAAATTGGGTACCAAAAACATCAAAGATTATTTTTTGTTCTGTAGGAATTGAAATTAATGGAGGAAACAAATTATAGCAAGAAGTCATGGGTTCTAGATAGCAAATGCTCCAAATACATGACTAGAAATCTAAACCTATTCTTAACTATCACACCAAAACATGAAAGAACAATTTCCTTTGGAGACAATTTCTCTTACATCATAAAAGGTATAGGGAAAATAGGTAATACATCTTCATCTTTTTTAATTAATGATGTTTTGCTTGTAGTAGGATTGAAATATAATCTTATAAGCATTAGTCAATTGTGTGATAAAGATTATAAAGTAAAGTTTAGGTCAAAATCTTGTAAAATATCTAGTAGGAACAAAAAAATTGTTATCTTTGGTAAAAGAGTATGAAATATATGTGTTTTAGATCTAAAATATTTCAAAAACAAAGAAATATGTTTAGCAATAGATTTGGAAAATAGTAGTTGGCTATGACATAAAAGATTGGCTCATTTAAATGTGAAACAACTTGCTAAGTTTTATAGAAAAGACTTAGTAAGAGGGTTTCTAGAACTGAAATGTGATAAAAATGTTGTGTGTAATATATGCACTTAAGGAAAACATGCAAAAACAAGTTTTAATTCAAAAGATATAATTACAACCATAAGAACAATTGAACTAATACATATGGCTCTCTTTGGATCAATGCAAACATCAAACCTTGGAGATAAGTATTATGTGTTTGTGATTGTGGATGATTATTCTAAGTTTACTTTGATATTTGGCATTGTACATAAGAGTGAAACCTTTCACGTATTTGAAAATTGTTGTAAAAATGTGCAAAATTAGAAAAGCCTTTAAAATCAAATACATTTTACAAATAATGGTAAAGAGTTCAAGAATCATGACTTTGAAGAATTTTGTACAAAAAATGGAATTGAAGATAGTTTTTTTATATCAAGAATACCATAATAAAATGGTGTAGTACAAAAGAAAGATAGAACACTACAAGAGCAGGGTAGAACTATGTTGTGTGAAAATAATTTGCCTATGCATTTGTGGGGGTGAAGCTATAAATATTATATGTTCTATTTCAAATAAAGTTCTAATAAGACTTATATTAAAGAAGACCCCATATGAACTATTTATGGAAAAAGGCCAAATGTCTCTTATTTTCATATATTTGGGTGCAAGTGTTTTGTACATAATAATGGAAGATAAAATCTAGAAAAATGATTCCAAAAGTGATGAAGGAATTTTTCTAAGATATTCAAGTAGTAATAAAGCATATAAAGTCCTAAATAAGATAACACTAATTGTTGAGGAATTAGTATATGTAATATTTGATGAAATTATTAACTCCCAAGCAGGGGGCAAGATGATTATATGGGTAGATGAAGATCTAGTGCTTGTGCTATTATTGGAACCTCCACCTAGCAACTTTTATTATTATTATTTTTGGGTGAAAGGTCAAGAATTATATATCACCATAAAGGAATTACAAATTGTATGGTTACAACATCATTATTTAGGCTCAAATATTGCATTTGACAAATTCCAAAACTCTTACAAGAACTTATTACAATTTATAGGCTTTACTCCCTTGGTAGATAACATCTTTTCTTTCACATCCTTCTTAATTTTAGCAAGAATGGTTGAATTGTCTAGAATTTTATCACTAAATCTTTTTTTTTATTTCACCTAACAACTTTTCTAGTGCCATTATTACCCAAAATGAAAAGGAAGAGTGGTTAGCACCTATTGAAAGAGACTCCACCTATCTAAGGGTACAAAATGAGGTAACCCCTAGTAATATCATTAGAAATTCCTTTGATAAGGTCATTACATATTTTCAACTCATAATATTTGTGCATTTGTACATTCTTTTCATAGGTAGAACCTAAGAACATTAAAGAATCTTTACTAATAATTTGATTGTTGCCATGCAAAAAGAGTTAAATTAATTTCAAAGAAGTAAAGTATTAGAATTAACTCATAGACCAAAAAGTAAATCTATCATAGAAATAAAATGGATGTATAGAAATATAATGGATGAACATAAGAAAATAAGGCTAGACTTATTTTACAAGGATATAACCAAGAAGAAGATATAGATTATGATGAAACTTATGTACTTGTAGCTAGATCATAATCCATTTGCATGCTCTTAGCTTATGCATCTCATAAAAATTTCAAATTATTTTAAATGGAAGTCAAAATTGCATTCTTGAATGGTTTTATAAATGAGGAAGTTTATGTAGAACAATTTCCTAGTTTTGAAGATTCATTATTTCCAAGTCATATTTTTAAACTTAGTAAGGCTTTATATGGTTTGAAATAGCTTCAACAACTTGGTATGATTGTTTAAGCACATATTTGGTGGAAAATGGTTTCAAAAAGGGTGTTGTTGACACTACTTTATTTATAAGGGCACATGGCACTAATATTCTTTTAGTTCAAATCTATGGAGATGACATCATTTTTGGTTCATCTAATTCATCTTTGTTGAAAATTGTGTGTTGATGTGTTTTGTTGAGAAAAATTTATTTGTGTATGATAGTAACATCTTTATGTACATACATTGAATACCAAAGGAAGTAAAAGGTGTGCAAATTATAATATCAATTAATGATATTATAAAGTAGTCGGTTTCCTACATTCCATTATTAAACATCACATATAAGGCTTAGACAAATATTTTTATGTGAATTATTAAGCTAAAATATATTTGCTTATATTGAAGAAAAATGATACTTGGTGATTGTATGCTTGTAGGTATTTATGAACCAAAAATCATATTATGAAGGCTAAAATCATATTACTTGATTTTACAAGCTTGATGCAAATCTAAGTGAAGCCACTCACTAGTTGGGCCAAGCCTAAGTAATTATTTGCTAGATCAAGGTGTGAAGCAGACTAAGACCAAGCTCAACGTGCAAGCCAGGCCCGCACTCAGCCCATAAAGAAGCTGCTTGATTTAAGCCCAAGCTAAACCAAAGTGATGCGTTTCACTTAAGTAAGTGAACACGATCCTTTCACCTACATGTTAAGAGATAGATTCTTAAGTCAAAATCAGAAGAGCCCTAAGCCTCAAAACTGCACGAAGCTGATTCTCCATTTCTCTCGGCTACCGATTCTCTAATGGGAAGATTTGTGAGTGATAAAAGTGTTAGAACGGTTGTTTGCTGCATTAATTGTTACTTCTATAGTTGTATGATGTCGCTTCCATCAAATCTTAATGAGAAACTTTCAATAGGAAGAACAGGTTTGAACCGAAACCCTAAAATGTTCAAGTTTCTTAAATCTGCTATAAAAAGGAGGTTCTAGTGGATGTTTGAGAGCATTGTATGAAATACTATCAAGTTCTTTGAAAGAGATTGGAGCTTTGTGAAAGATTTGTACTCATACTATCATGCTCTTCAATCCTTGGTGAAAGCAAGAATCTTCGATGATATTCCTTCACATTTATATTCTTGTGAATATCTACTGCTAGATTGATTTGTTTATGTGCTAGATTAACTCAAAATATTATTTGCACATAAACATCATTGTAAATCCAAAACCCTAACTTTGTGAAAATTGGGAGTTTCGTGATTAGAGCTTGAATTGAGTTTGTATATCTTCATTAGCTTTTTGAGAAGCATTATTCCTCACTCACATTACACATTTGAGGATTTGCTTGATGTATTAAGGTTGGTTCAACCTAAACTGTGTAACTGTGAAGAATTGACTCCTTGTTGAGGAGTTGTGAAGTGTAGGAGAGGATTTCTCCTAACTTGAAGTAAAATGGACTTCAACTTGTTGAGTTGAAGAAGAAAAGGGTGGAAGTAGGTGAAAAAAGCTGAACCATTGTCTTCCTATCTTGGTTTATTTTCTTTGTTTATATGCTTTAATATACCTATCTTGAATGCTAAACTTACATGAAATGTAGAAGAGTTGAAAAATATAGGTAAAACTGTGATAACTAATTCAATCCCCTCCCCCATTTTTCGGTTAGCCATAAAACCTTACAATATTTGTATACTAAATTTCCTAATCTTATAAATAAAGAATTTGAAATGAGTATAATGGGTGAACTTAGTTATTTTCTAGGATTACAAATTAAGCAAACAACTCATGATATTTTTAGTTAAAACAAGAATTTCTACAAAATATTGTTGGAATTTTGTATAAAAATAACAATAATAAAAATAAAAAAATACCAAGACCAATATAAAGAACAATAAGAGGAAAACTTGTATTTCTAAATGAATTGTGTGTACATGCTGATTGCCTTTTTATAATGGTCAAAAATCAAATGCAATAGAATATAGACCATCTCATAATGATCATGAATCAATACAAAATTTATTCTAAAAAATGTAGTCATGAAGAACCCTAAAACCTTTTGGATTTTGAGAGAAAAATTTTATTAATAGAGTTGATGATTCTTTTTTTCTTTCATGGTAATAAAATGGCCATCTTCTTTTGATTTAAATGCCCTTTATTTCACTTTTAGTAGTTTTGTATAACTATTAGCAAAAAAGGAGAGAAAAGAAAAGAGGCATCGCATGAGCGTAGGGGGAGAAGACAAAGCATGTGAAATGCACATGTGCGTCTTTGTGTTGAGTGTGGCTTGCCTCAGTGGTGTCACATTACTTTTCAAATTTGCTCAGTGATGTCTTGTTAATTGTTGGCCATGTGTCTCTAACATAGTGCTATGTGAAAAATTTGTTTTTCTAACATTTTTATTTCTAAAAATAAATTTACATGTGAACTCTTTAAGAAGTTTAATTTTGATAAAGTTGAAGAAATAACCACTCCTAGGTATTTGGAAGGTACTTTTTTTTTTTATATCAAAAGATTTATAGAAGCATGATAGGCTCACTATTAGGCATCATTATTTCCTAACTGGATGTTCTCTTTGGTGTGCATATTTGTGTGCATTACCAAGCTGATCCTAATAAAATTCATCTTAATGCTGTCAAGAGAACTTTTAGATATTTCAAGCATCCCCCTAAATTAGGTATATGATATCCTAGACAATCTTCTTTTCATTTGTATGCCTATAGTGAATCAAATTATGTAGGCTGTAAAATTAATCATAAGAATACTAATGGGACTTGCCAAATCTTAGGAAATATGTTAGTCTTATGATTTTCTAAGAAGCAACACAATATTCATGTTTCTACCAAAGCTAAATATATCACTTTAGGTAGTTGTTGTACATAAGTTCTTTGGATGAAAATCAACTTGCTAATTTTAATTCTCTTCAAAGCTTTATAACTCTAAAGTGTGATCATGCAAGTTCCATTAATCTCATAAAAAATCTCATTCAACATTCTCACATTAAACATACAGAGATTAGAGTCTTTGTAAGAGATCATGTTCTTAGGGGGATTGTCACTATAAAATATATTAATACTCTTGACCAAATTGCTAACATGTTGACCAAACCTCTTGATAAAGAAAGGTTTTGTTATCTTTATAGAGAGTTAGAAATGTGTAATATAGAGGATGTTTTTACAATATCTACATCACTACAGAAATGTATCGACATATTTGTACCTTTTATCAATCTCATGATTAGAGTAGTCTATCTTGTTAATCAATATCCCTTTGCAAAAAGAAGGGACCTTCCTTAGTTTGAAGGGAAGTTTATCTTGGTAATTCACTATAACTCCACACTGCAAATTTGGTATACATTGCTTCTTAGGGGGAGTTTTTTTGGTTCTTCTTCTTTGAATTAGACTAATTTATTGGCAATGTTGGCTAAATAGAAAAGAAAAGAAGTATGAAGGGAAGTGAAAAACATATGGCCATTTGAAAAGTCAAGTGTTCATGGAGAACTTGAAAAGCCAAAGCTTATGAACCCAAAAAGAACAAGCTCTCCTCACATGTCCCAAGCTAAGAAGGAAACAAAACTTCATCTTTATGTATGGACTTGGTTAGCCTAATGGGAGCTTTGAGAACTATTCTTGAAGCTTTTCATCTTGTAGTGATCACAAAGGTTTTTGAACAAGTTTCACATTTCACAAAGCAAAAGAAAGCAAGAGAATTAAGAGGGAAGAGAGAGGAGAAAGGTAGTATGAAAGTAAAGGAGAAACCGACTTGTATGATGTCATTCTCCATAAAAAGAAAACAAGTAGTCCTAAAACAAGCAACCCCAAAAGAATTAGACTTCATAGATTTCTATATCATCAATTTGGGGAAAGGAGCTAGCAATGGTAGGGCTTGTCAAAAAACTCAAATTTCTTCCCATTGGAGACTCTTGTTTGGAGCATATTGTGGTATACAAAAAGAAAGAGAAAAGGGTAAGGCAGATTGCTCAACTTATTACTTTGAGAAATTTGAAATCTCTCTCTTTCTCTAGATTTGCTTGTGCATTCAAAAAATTGTAGAATTTTTTTATTATTGTTTTATTCCTTTGTGGAAAATTTATGATTATTGTTGATTGTATATTGCTTAATAACATGCTATAGATCTATCTTGTGCAAGAAAACTTTGCTAGGGTTTGAATTATTTCCTTAGTCCACAAATTAAACAGATTACCTCAATCTTTGTAAACTAATCAAAGTTTGTTGATGACTTGTTTATGAAGTTTGATCTTTTCGACCTATAAAGCCATTACCCACACCTATAAGCACTTCCATTAAAATAAATGCTAATTTGGAATGTAAGTTGTGCAATGTGAAACTATAGAGAGTATGATTGGATCACTGTTCTACTTTATTGCATCTAAGCTTAACATTTTATTTACTATATGTTTGTGTGCAAGGTGTCAATATGCACCTAGGCAATCACATATGATTGTACTTAAACACATATTTAGGTATCTTAAAGGTACAACTCATTTAGGCATTTGGATTCCTAAGGATTCAAACATTACACTACATGCACATAGTGATGCAAACTATGTTAGTTGTTGTGTGGATAGAAAAAGCACTAGCAAAATATGTCATTTTCTATGAAGCATGCTCGTCTCATAGTCATCAAAGAAGCAATAAAGTGTTCCTATATCTACTATCAAGGCTAAGTTTGCAGCCTTAGGGAGCTATTGCTCACTAATTTTATGAATGCAATCACAGCTAGAGGACAATGGAATTCCTACGGAAGCAACTGTTATCAAATGTGATAATAGGAATGCAATTAATCTCATCAAGAATCCAATACAACACTCCAGAAGAAAATACATTGAGGTCAGACACCATTTTACTAGAGATCATGTAGCTCACAATCATATTCTCTTGAATATTTGCACACCACACATCAATTGGCTAATATTTTCACTAAACCATTAAATAAACAAAGATTTTGTGCACTTGTATGGGAATTAGGGATGTACAACCTACATGATGTGCAATAGGGTACGTTCACATCATCACTAAAATTAGATATGATTACTCTTAATCCATAGCTCTTGAATTCTAATGGACAGATCAATCATATCTTACATTAGGGTATCTTTAATTTCCCCTCCCCCATCCCATCTCCTTTGTCGAAACTTACAAAACAATAGTTTACTTATCTATGCTATGGAAGACTTGTTAGCTACTCCTTGATGCTATGGAATGTTACTGACTCCGTGTTCCTATAAGTTCTGGATCCACATTATCCCACTATAATACAACAGTTATGGTAGGTAAATCTCTTCATTTCTAAATCTTGCACATATTAAGGGGAAGTACACTCAAACAGCCTCTTGTGTGCACTTGATATATCTTTCATATGGCTACAATTAAGGAGAAGTTGCCTAAATTCGTATGGCATCTTCCACTTGCTAATTGATAACTTATTTCAAATGATGTTCATATCAATGTTATATCGACAGCTTTATATAACTCCATCCTTTCAATGCTGTCTCTCTCCAGAAAATGGGGTGTGAATCTCATGCTAATATTTAATATGATAAAATCCCATTCAAGTCCAATTATGAGGATGAGAATTATCATTAGTTATGTATGCTAGATATTATTTTCAAAACTGGTCTGCGGACAAAGGTGCTTTTTTTCAAGGGGAGGCACAAAAGCTTGATAGGGATTGCCTTATTCAGACTCCTCATCGTTCAGGGACTATCCTTCCTCTCTATCTACTTTGTTCATCACTTGAGGAAGACTATAGTATTTCGTGCAAAGAGCGCACACCTTAATGTGCTCACATTGTCTACCACCTTATTGGGAGGGGAGATAAACCAAGTAATTGGAAGAAACTCGAAGAAACTGCAAAGAATTTCTTTGATTTTTCAAGCACCTTAAAATACCTCTTATGAACACAACAAATAAATTTGCAAAATTGATAGTATATTAAATGATTAATCTGTACAATTGAGCCTCTATATATAGGTTGAAGGTTAACGATTACATAACAATGAATTAATTGAAAGAATTGAAACTAAAACAGAACGGATTTATGATTATCATTGTCACGGATTTTCTTTCTTGAATCGCATTGAAGACAAACAAATTTCCCATGTCACATCATTACTTTTCTTGGTCAGTTTGGGAAGCCGGTTGGTAAACTTCAGCAAGCCTTGTGCGAGAAGGCTTGGTAAGATGGCGCTCGCCGGCTGTGTTCCCAAGGGCTGACGTAGCACTTTTGCACGCGTGGGGCAGGTAGGGAGACAGTGTTAAGCTGGAGGTTGGCGTGGAGGTGTGATATGTTAGGGTGACGTGGTAGATTGCAGACAATGTTAATATCTTTGCATGTTGATCAATCGAGGAGATAGAATGAATAGAGATTTCTTTGTTTTCAAATAAATAAAATGGATAAAATGGGAGAGAGAGAGAGAGGCATATACAAAAAATTTATTTAAGAATGATTCAACTACCCTAAGTCTACGTTCACCCATCTCTTAATTCATGCAATTTGAAAGGATTCTATTCACATTTAGACCTGAGAAAAACACTAGCAAATGTTTACAATGGTTTATGCCACCAAAACCTTGATTCCTTAAAACCTACGGAATAACATGCCACAAGACTATGCACCTTCTGCTAATAAGTCTATGTGTCCTACAATTTGCGTGTTACATGTACCCAATCACAAAGTTTTTCTTTAAAAAAAGTAGATATAGTACAAAGGATTATAAATAATTACAAATTTATTTTAAATACCTTACTTTACAACCTAAACAATACAAATATATAATTAAGTATTTGTCTAGCTATTGAGCAATATAAATATTTCTCAACAACATTTAAGTATTGCTTTCAATGTTCTCGAACATCCAAAAATAATATTTCAAATATGAACTTGCTACACCACAACAATACAATGTATGTTCAAAATAGAATTAGTACACAAACGTGCTGCAATGACCAAAAAGGGTTGCAATCTTATGAGGTTGAGCTATGAACCACACGAGCATATATTTTTACTACTCAAAGTGTGTGCAATAATATTTATAAGAATTATTAAGAATTATGTTTAGTTGAAAAATCTAAAACAACTTTCATTGATAAAAACAAAACTTTTAACATGAGTCTCAAACCATAAAGGGAGCCAACAAATAGCTCATATAAAAATAGGGTAAGAGAAAAGAATAGGGTTATAATGGGCCTTAATGGGCCTATACATGTATAGCCTATCCTATGTGCATAATACAACATCAACTTTCAACATCCCCCTTTAAGCTAATGCACGATACAAATCATAGACACCTAACTTGCTTAGAAGATAATGATGTTGTTATATTCCCAATACCTTTGTTAACAAATTACCTAGCTGGTCTTGAGTAGAGGTGTGATTAGTGCAAATCACACATGCTATTATTTTCTCTTTACTGAAATGGTGATTGATTTCAATATATTCGATTTTCTTGTGTATTATATAATTTGTAGCAATCTTCATTATTAATTTGTTATCCTAGTATGAGTTTACAGGCCAAAGCAATGGTACTTGTAGATCCCTACAAAGTTTAAGAAGCCATATTATTTCACACATTACGGATGTCATAACTCGATACTCAAATTTGGTTAAAGATCAATAGGTGGTAGACTATTTCTTGATCTTCCAAAAGGTCACTAAGTCCCCAATGGAATGTCGCTCCATGGGCATGATTAATATATAGCATCACAATATACACACAATTCAAGTCTGTTGCCTGCCTTCATCCATAACTCTTGACCTATATATCTTTTAATGTATTTAATGACTCAAAGGGCTACTTCAAAATGAGATTCACTGGGGACATGCAAAAATTGACTTAATAACTAACAGCAAAGCAAATGTCATAGTGAGATAGATGTTACCAACCAATCACTGATATTTTGTAATGTCTTTGAGTGGAGAATCTCCCTCCTTATGTTAGGAACTTATCATACTCCATGCTAGTGTACTTCACAGTTTGCTTTATAGGGGTATTAGCTGACTTGCATCCAAAAAGACTATATTTCAAAGTCAATTTAAGAGCATATTTGCATTGATTCATAAAAATTCCAATCTTAAAGCATGTGATCTCAACTCTTAAGAAATATTTCACTAGTCTTAGATCTTTCATGTAAAATATGGAACATAGATAGCTCTTCAATTTCTTGATCTTACTTCATCACCCCTAGTTATGATTGTATTATTAACATATATGAAAAAAATAAGAAGGCTTTTATGTGTTGGCTTTAAGAAGGGCAAATAATCTTGTTGTGTCTTTCTTGAAGGAGAGCTTTTGTGAATTTTTGGTACTACTACTTGGAAGCTTATTTAAGCCCACACTTCTTAACAAAATGACGTGGTTGAAAAGAAACATCAACATTTTTTCAATGTCGCTAGAGCATTTCATTTTCAATCTTATTGTTGCCCTCGTTTTTGGAATGGATGTCTCCTTATGGAAACATACTTAATAAACTACACTCCTAGCTTAGTCCTTAAGGTTAAACACCCTATGAAAATTTTTTTAGGAAACTATCCACACTTGATCATCTTCATGTATTTGGGCATTTACGTTATGCAGCTAAGTTAACCCAAATGAAAAAGTTTAGACATAGGTCAATTCCTTTTATATTCATGAGATACCCCATTAACCAAAAGGGATATTACCAAATTGATATTGAAAGTAAGAACTTCTTCGTGAGTTGTGATGTTGTCCTTTATGAATTTGTGTTTCGTTTTGGTCATGCATCTTGGCATTCTCCCATAGTTTGAATATGGTGTAATGTTTTAGTCATGCTTCATGAGGAAGGTCCAGGTGGCACATGTATAGTCATTGACTATGGTAAGGAAAAAACATGCACTAGTGTGGGAAAGAGTTTTGTAAGGCCCCTATATGTTAATATGAACCAATTCAAATAAGGTTATGATAGTAGTGGTCCTATTTTGAAATGGCAACCATGCATAATTAGCAAGTGGACTAATTGAACAAGCTTAATATCATGCATATAAGAATTAGGGATATAAAAAATATGACACATTGTATTAAAAGATGGATGTTGAAGTCATTGATGCGAAACATTACAAATAATAGATAAAAAATAAGTGGTACAAATATTATTCATCTTCTTGGGTACAAAAGAATCTACTATTGGATTAGACATTACTAAATTATATGCATCATCATCAAAATTAGATATAGGGTAATAAAGATCATGCTTCACTCAAGTGATCCCAATCATTATCCTAATCCATAAATCCTAAAATAGACAGAATTTTGAAAACAATATAATAGCATAATCATTGTCATGAGTGTATTTTGTGGTAGATAATAAATTGATTGTAAATGCTAGAACATAAAGCACATCATAAAGAAAACACTTATCATGTAAAATGATATAACTAATATAGGTAATGGGAATATGTTTGTCATTTGGTAGTTTAACAGTCCTAGATTCATGAATGTATAACTGAGGAGAAATTAAATATTTAAAATCACTATAGTATGATCTTTAGCCCATAAGTCCACAAGTGAATGAGAAAAACATTTGCACTTAGGCAAAATACTTGTTACATAGGCAGCGGTGTGTGTAGAGTTTCCAAAGGTAGAAGATTTGGTGTGTGATGAATGTCCAATGGGTTGTTTCTACTCCTTGAGAAATGTCATGATTTCCTTGTGGTCCTCTTTGGTAAGGATAGCTTCATCATCAATAGTGGCAATGATAGGCAAATTGTTGCTTAACAAATTTTCTTTTTCCTTTCTTTGGTGGTCCATGGAGCTTAAAACATTTGGACTTGGAATGTCTTGAAAGTCCATAATGACTACATTTGTAGAGCTAAAACATTCATTAAGTGGTGACCCTTCTTCCCATAATGCTTAAAACCATCTAAGAGAGCTTGCTAATTAACTAAGCTCATATGGGCTAAAGGAGTATATGTTGGCAAGGAGTAAGAACCATGGATGGGCTAGCCATTAAGTTAGCTCATTTGCTAATAAGCCTATGCATCATAAGGTTTCTATGAGAGGCTAGTAAATAGGCCAATTTGAAGATAGACTCATGGGTCATATTGGAAAAAATGAAACCTATTTGGGACCCACCCAATAGGTGCTACTCCAAGGATGCCTAAACTACTTATCAACCACAGTATAAGTTATGAAAATTAGGATCTGAAAGAAAAAACTAAAGAATCTAGTTGATCACCAGTTTTGGCACACTAACTAGCACACTCACCTTCCTTGTCATGGATCATGGCAATGGCCTTTAATAAGGATAGAATCGATTGAGTGTGCTAGAATTGTGAATAAGCGACATAATAGGTTTCACTGAGCTCATTTAGGAACTAGATGAGCTTTTCATTATCCTAGAATCATTGAATATATCATGATCCCAACCAACAAGCCAAAAGCCTTAGAGTTATTAGTTAAGCTAGAATCAATCCTTTTGAATACCATTACCAAACGCGGTTACCACCCCTAAGTGCTTACTAGGATCCAGGTTCCAATCCTAGGTCATGACAATCCACCACGCTTCCGTGTCGACGCCCTAGCAACCCATCTTTCCCAACTATGGTGGCTTCACTTTGGCCTTACACATTTAGGCACCCCTTCGGCCTGTTGTCACCAGGTAGCCTTTTCTGCAGGTGCCCCCTCCATGGTTTGAACAAGTGACATGGTGTTGGCTTTGATACCAATTGGACAAAGGAGTGCTCCAATACTAGGGCAAGATTGTTGAGGGTAGCCAAGGACCTTTGCATGATCAGATAGTATGATAACTTCATGACTCAAGCCTTGGTGGCTATTTTGGAATCTGAGGAACGTTAACAAGGGTGCAACAACACTTCCATTGGCTAAACATGGCAAATTGGGTGGCTAAGTGTGGGGTGTGTCAAAAATACAAGACGAAACGTGTGATGACACCAAGATTGCTACAACCATTACTCGTACCGAGTTAGGCATGGCAAGATATCTCCATGGACTTTGTGAAGGGATTAGCCCCCAGTGAGGGCAAGAACACCATCCTAGTCGTGGTTGATCGCTTCACTAAGTACAACCACTTCATTGGGATAAGCCATCCATTTACTGTAGCCTAGGTAGAAACTGCATTCATTGATGGGGTGGCTAAGCTACATGGGCTTTCCAACACCATTGTGAGTGACCATGACCCAATCTTTGTTAGTAAATTCTAGGAAAAGTTGTTTAAGATTTTGGGCTAAATTTGTTATGTAGTACCTCCTACCACCCATAGATGGATGGGCAAATAGAATGGGTTAATTAGTGCTTGGAGCAATATCTGAGATGTGTAGGTGGCAAACGACCGAGAAAATTGCATTCTTGGTTACTGCTAGCGAAATGGTGGTATAACACTAACTACCATACCACCTTGGAGATGACCCTTTTTTAGATGCTTTATGGCTACAAGCCCTTTACCACAACTTTGAGTGCACAGGTGACACCAATGTGGATGACTTCCTAAGGGAAATAGTTGATCGACCAGAATAGTCTGGTCACATTGACGCAAGAGTTAGGCTAGAATGTTGTTTCATGCAAATCAGATCCATTCTGAGAGGTAGTTTGAGATAGGGGATTCAATGTATCTTAGGGTGCAGCCTTATCGCTAGTATACTTTCTTGAGAAGAAGAGATCACAAGCTAGCTTTGCAGTACTATGGGTTGTATATGACTACAAACATAATCGGCACGGTTGCTTATCAGCTAGCACTCCCACCAGAAGCCCTTATTTACTTGGTTTTCCATGTATTAAAACTTAAGAAAGCTGTCATGCAGCAGTGCAAAATTTACCCAGGGGTTCTACTGTTGGATGGAGAAGGCAAGTTGTTGGTCAAACCACAGAAGGTTCTGGCCCGTCGTTTGGTGAGAAAAGGTGATGGCCCAGGGGTAGATTTGCTTATTCAATGGTTAAAACATCTAGACTATGAGCTGATGTGGGAAGACATTGAGTAAATTTGATGTCAGTTTCCCACATTATAACTTAATCCTTAAGGACAAGGGTTACTTGAAAGGGTGGGGATTGTTAGGACCTCACTGCAAATTCTAGACACGTGGTCACGTGAGGGCAAAACGAAGACTTCATGGAAGGGTTTTTTTGGGAAGGAAACTTAACAGAAAGGCAAGAAGAAAAGAAGAAAGGATGAGCAAAAGGATTCCCATAAAAGAATTCAGTTTATTTCCTTTTCTTAGTCTAGTTATCTTTGAATTGAAGTTTGTAGCTTAATTAGCATAACTTAGACCATAGTTTAGCTATTGTTTAGCTTGTTGGGATTGTAGTTCTTGGAGTGGTTCTTGTGGTGATTTTCTAGATTGTAGTAGGGAGCTTTTCATGGAAATATAGGGGAGATTCTGCCTAAATTTCCCCAAAATCTGTGCTATCTTGTGTTATTACTGATCTCAAGCCCTAACAAACCATGAATGGGATTGTGATTATCTGCCATGGACATGGTGTGTGAAAGATGAACACCAAGTGTGAACACTAAGTGTTCGAAAGAATGTCCAAATAAGGGACAAACTACGAAAACAAGAGAAAAAGTTAAAGATTAAGTGCTGAAACATGAAAAAGCATAGGAATGTAAGAAATCATTACTCTAGATACCACGTTAAGAATTGTCTTGAGCTGAAAAATCTAAAATAGCTTTTGTTAAGAAGAACACAATTGTTAACATGTGTCCTAACCATAAAGGGAGCCAACTAGTAGCTCATATAGAGAAATGGTAAGAGAAAGAATTAGGATTACAATAGGCCTCAATGGGTTTAACATGTATGGGGCTATCCTTTGTGCATAATACAACCTCAATTTTCAACAACAACCAACACACGCAAAGAAAGAATATTTCCAAAAACCTTCGACCGTTGAGTAATAAGAGTAGCATATTCAATTTTCAATCGAAACTTAAGCTCAAAAGCGGCACCTTATCAAAATAAGAGTTCACTTTGAGTGCCAAGTGCATAAATCCCCCAAATAAATTGTTCTAGGGTTATCAATATTCAAGCTTACCGAATGTCTTAACAAATGTATATTTAATAATTTCTAAAGACCAACAATAAGCACCAAGAGATATAGAATCAAAGCCAAATATATGCTACATATTCAGATAAAACAACCAGGTTCTCAATATTCAAGCTCACCGAATGGTCTTAACAAATGTATATTAAATAATGTCTAAAGACCAATAATAAGCACCAAGAGATATCTAATCAAGGCCAAATATATGCTATATCTTTAGATGAAAAAACCGGCCATAAATCTATTTGAACAGTAACTCGAAATCATAAAGTTCTCCAAAATGTTCACAAAAAAAGCTCCATAACTCAACCAAAGTTATTGGAGAATCAACAAACTCTTGTTCAACAAAATGGGCTTCTGTTTGTTCGTTTCCGGGAGAAGGAATAGGACTTTTTTTTTTTTTCTAAACAGATTCGTATTTTTTATAGAAGAGAGGAAGAAAAATTTAGCTTTTGCCTTATATACAAACTGCACAATTACCTCATTTTTCCGTGGGAGTGTCAGAACCATCGGTGTCAATTTACGTCACTGATTTGTATTTGAAATCCAAGAAGCAAATTTTTTCTTCTTTCGATCCTAGCTTCCGAAGGATGAAGAGAGCGAAGGGGTCAAAATGGCTTCAAAAGGAGTGAAACGTGTTTCACTAAAGCACAACAAACGGGCCTTAATTAAGCTGGGCTTAAGGACCAAATTTGGGCCTCCGCAAATGGGCTGCTCAACCTTCGCAAATAAGCATATTGGGGTCATCTCTATTGCACTTGGGTCAGCCCACTTACATATAAATATATCCATCAATTATAAGACATAGTTTTGTATATTTGTGACCTAACTAAGCAAAAGAGGGAATACAATATATTCTTAATTGTTAATATATGGCATTTATATAATATTTGAGAGACAAATATTATATTGAAAAATGTCTTGTATTAGTTTTTTTTTTCACATTTTTTCTACATGAAAACTCATTTTATAAGCTCTTTCTTTGTTCAAAGAAAAATACAAAAGCCTCTTCTTGATTTTTGATCATCACAATCACCAACCCATCTAACATCAAAATATACATGAAGGTTATTAGTTAATGTTTTTGTTATTTGAATGCATAATCTTGGTGTGTCAACCAAATATTGTAGAATACATTTTACAAATGCCTAATGAGTAAGAGCAAGGGTAAGCATGTATTGACATGTAGTGTTAATAGCATATAAAATATCAAGTCTTGAGAGTGTTAAATATTAAAGAGATCCAACAATACTATGGTAATGTGTGGGATCTAAGTATGATTCATCATCATTTATGAATGGTAGATGATTTGTTGTGCATGGTGAGACACCCCTTGAGTTTTACTCATTTTGGTTCTGAAAATTATTTTATGAGCAAATTTTGCATGATAAAGAAAAAGAACATTAGTAGAATATTTAGCCTTAATTCCCAAAAAGATAATGTAAGTCACCCAAATCATTGATATCAAATTCAGTTTTAAGTTGTTCAATGATTTTTTGACATTCGTGTTGTAAGAATTTTTTGTAAAAATAATATTATCATCATACATAAGAAGAAATACACTATATGTTTTTGCATATAGTATAAATAATTAAGAGTTTGCTTGAAAAATTTTGAACTCAATATGTTGAAAAGATTGATTGAGATAATGATTTTATACTCGTGGAGCCTATTTTAATCAAGATAAGGATCTTTTTAAGCACTAGACAAATTCTGGTTTGGTAGAGTCAACAAACCCTTATGGTGGAGTCCTATATATTTCTTCATTAAGTATACCAAGTAAGAAGACATTTTTAACATTAAGTATAATTCTTAATATAATTGATTTAGCAACAAGACTGAATGTGTTCCCTCGGATTTTTGCTTGACTTTGTATACTCATTTTACAATCTATAGGAATAATATTTTGGAATGAAATCTTTTAGCAATAAATTGTGCTTTATATCATTCTAGTGTTCCATTGGATTTTTGCTTGACTTTGTATACCTATTTTACAATCAATAGGAATAATATTTTGGAATTGTTGAAATATATTTTGATGATGACACAAATAGGAAACTATAATATGAAAATATTATAATTAAAATCATTGTTTATTTATTGGTTTAAATAAAAAAGTGATGTTGGAATGCTTTTGCAAGAAGTGGGTCAATTTTGTGTGTGAGCTTAGTCCAAACCAAAAGCATCAAACCCAAGCCTAGCGTTATTATGCAACTTAAAAGCCCAGCTCGAGATATGCCAAGCCTAATGCGACTCAGACCTAATCTAGAAGGCCTAAAGCATGCAACCCGTGTAACCCAACTTGTGGTCTAGAAGTGCAACCTACGTTCACGACCCAAAGTGCCGTAACCCAATACATGACCTGCTTCTATGTGACCTAGAAGGAATGTGAGACTTGTTCTCACACCCAAGACTTGTAGAGTGAGACCCACATTCGATGCCCAACTGCACCACAACTAGTTACTCAAAATTAGCTACCGGTGCCTACTTCGATGATAGTAAAAATTGACTCATTCAAAAGTTATCAAAGAGGAGAAGAAATTTGTGAAGAAAAATTAGTGGCCCATTGCTCAGAGAGCATCAAATTGAAGAGAATAAGGTGTTCTTCACAATCCATAACCTAATTGATTGAAAGAGCAATTGGAAGCATATTAGAGTGTTTTTAAAGCCGAAATCATGGGGATTTATAAGTAAGAAGTGGATTATTTGACTTGTGAAGTACCTATGAAGATTTATTTTAAGATTGAAGAGGATTAAGGAGGATTCAAATGAAACCTAGAAAGTTTAACCCATGACCCATTTTGCCTTCACAAAGCTTTGAATGACTAACTTAAGAATTTGAATGAAATGGTAGCATTTTGGAGTGCAATTTTGAACGGGATTGAGATAGAAAGCTAGCCTCATCTTTCTTCTCTCATAGAAGCACACAATCAAGCAAAGAATGAGGAAAGAGAGAGCTTTAATGGGAAAAATATGTGATATGCTCTAGAGATGTCATTATGGTTCTTTGAAAGTGAAAGGTGAGTCTTTTTTATGCTATTTAAGAGCAAAATGCTTATTGGTATAGGATTAGATGAAAATTTGAGAAAGCAAGCTTCATTCAAAGAAACTCACACTCTTCTCAAGCTCATCAAACTCACAAAATTGTTCTTCATTTAAGTGATTCTAATATGAGCTCATTACTGCTTTGATATTCTTATTAGAAAATCACTTTGTGCTTCAATACAAATTGTTATTGAGTTGAGTTTCTGCGAGTGAACAGTGCTAGGGCTTGAATGAAATTTGGGGCTTTTATCCAATTCACTTTGTAATAGCTTTGTAGCATCTGTTTAAGGCTTCTGAATTGAATTTTGTATATCATGTGAAAGCCTAGTTCTGAATTTGTAATATTAGGGTGGGAAACTTGTAACCAGGTTTGGGGGATTAGTTATCCCTTGTAATTGTTGAATTGATTAGAAGAGTGACTCTAGTGGGTTGCAAGAGTGGGGTGGAATAGGTGCCGAGGTGGCTTGGGTTAAACCACCTACCAAAAATCCTTGTCTTTATGTTATGTAAATGCTTTACTTGTTGCCATATAATTATTAATTGCTTTACTTAGTTAAAAAAAAAAAAGACAAAATAATTTATAAGAAACCTAATTCACCCACCCTCTTAGGTTGCTATAGGATCCAACAAGTGGCACCGGTGCCAAGTTATCTATGATCTAACCAGATTTAGTTAGATATTAGTGAGATTTGTATAGGAACCAGCACGGGCACCATATTAGCTTTCAATAGACCACCTATATTTGATGGTACAAACTACAATGTTAGGAAGAATATAATGAAAATGTATATAATGGGATAGGATGTAGAATCTTGGAAAATTATAAAAAAAAAAAATACCTAAAGAATCACCTTTACTTTGGTCAAAATGTCTAAAGAACTCGAGAAAAATGGTAAAGTTATGACTATGTTGTATTATTCCTTAACTGCATCTAAATACAATAAAATTTTTACTTGTAAGACTGCAAAAGAACTTTGGGATAAATTAGAAGTCTTGCATAAAGGAACATAAAAGGTTAAAAACACTAAAGTTGACATGTTGGTTCATAACTATAAATTGTTTATGATGAAACCAGGTGAAAGTATTTCTGATATGTTTACTAGATTTTCTAATATTGTTACTAAACTAACATTGCTAGGAGAGCATTATTTAAATAAGAAATTAGTTAAAAAGATCTTAGCTTGTTTGGATGAAAGTTGGGATGCTAAAAAAATGTCATAGAATAAGCTAATAATTTGAATGAAATGAAGCTAGATAAATTGTTTGGATCTCTATTAACATATGAGCTTCAAATTACTAAGAGAATTATGAAGCAATAAGAGTTTGGAAAAGTAGATAATGTTGGGTTTTATAGCTTAACAAAAAGGGGGGTTGAATTGTTTATGCCAAGCTTTAGCAATAATTGTTTCTAATCTAAATATTCTAAATGCATATACAAGTCACACAATTGAGGCAAACATTAAGCAAGCAAATTCTAAGCAAGTGACACGTTACTTAATAATAAGATGGCTAATTATCATCAAATATTTCACAACTATTTAACAAGTAAAATAGCCATATAGTATCAAGTAAATGATAAATCAATTAGCAACAAATATCAAGTAACATTTGAATCAATAAAGGGAAAAAAAAAAAGAAACACCAAATTTACCACAGTGGTTTGGCACTCAATCCTTGAGTCCTATGTCCACCCTCTTCTCCTTCAATCCAATCGATTGAAGTCTCCTTTACTCAACCAGATTAGGAGAAAATGTTCTCCCTAATCCAAATAATTCTTTCTCAAAGGAATTCTTAAGTCCGAATATAATATAAGGTCAATTAACCTTAGTTCAAATAGCAAATCCCTTAAAGATGTAAATATAATGAGGGATAATGCTAATACAAAAGCTTATACAAGATATTGAATGTAATTATAAGCTCTAATCTCAAAACCCGCAAATATTTTCAAATTAGGGTTTCAGATTTACAACTCAGTTTATGTGCAAATGATAATATATGTTTGATTAGCACATACAGAAAGATATATCACAAAGAATAATCACACAGAAGTGGTAATAAGTTGAGTATCAAAGATATCACCAAAGCTTCTTCACAATGGATGAAGAATAAGCTTAAGAACGACTTTTCTTGAATAATAACTCAAAGATATTCACTTCAAAACTATCATATCAAAACATAGAATAGCTTTCTCTTATATATGATATGAAAATAAAGAACCGAGAGATGATTTTTGCCATACCCATTACATCATAGGTTTCTTCCCATTGAGAGAATGTAGCTTGTACCTTTTCAGATTCTAACATTCTCTTAAAACTTCTACAAATCTTCTCGTTAGAGAAGCAAAGATGCGACTGCAGTGAGAGAGACAAATAGGGGGCGTCGGTGTTTCGAATAAAAGCTAGGGCTTCTAGGATGATCGAGACAATTAAGTGTGTCTTCTGAACAACACCGTCTTTTGAGTTGAACAACAAATGTCAAAACATGGGCTAAGAGCAAATTAAAGGCCAAGCTAGTTGTAAGTGCAGATCACGGGCCAAATCATTTATAAGAGTAGATCACGGGCCAAATCATTTATAGGAGTAGATCACGGGCCAAGTCTGTTATAAGAACAGAACACAGGCCTGCTCTTAACAAGCTCAATCTAGCTATGATCACAATCTAGTAATATAAGCAAGGTCCATCAATATAAGCATTTAGCAAGCTCACATTTAATGTAACATATAACCTCACTTGAATTAAGATCAAGCTTGAATAAAAGCTCCTTGTTCCTATAAGTGCATAAAGTCAAGTATCATTTTTCTTAAAATATATTCAAATATATTTTTAACATCATTCACAAATAGATTTCTCAAGAATACTTTAAGAAGATGTTTTATGAAAGAATGTAGGAACTCGGTTACTTTATAATATCATTAATTGATATTATAATTTACATACCTTTTACTTCCTATGATTTTCTTTTGCACATATGAAAAATATTTTTTTAATAAATAATTCACAATAGATTTTGTCACAACAAAACCCTTATTTTCTAACAGATAAAAATATTACTTTTAAGACTACGGTAAATGACAATCATAATTTTGAGTATGATGATGATGATGTTACCTTGCTTGCTTGAAAAATAAGGAAGTTTTATAAAGCAAAAGGTAAGAATGTAACTAGGCTTATTGATGATCTTTGCTTTAAGTATAAGAAACCAGGTCATATAAGAGCAAACTGCCCAACTTTCAAGACAAAGAAGGACAAAAAGTTTAAAAAGAAGGTGTTGGTGGCTACTTGGGATGATGACTCATCTTCAAATGAAGAAGTAGTAAAGACAACAAATGTTTGCTTTATAGGAGTAGAAAGGTATGCTAAAAAAAGTTATTGATGCCTATTTAGGATGAAGACAACTCATGTTCTAATGAAGAAGAGGAGGAAACAAACTTTGCATACTTTATAGGAATGGAGAGCTATGATGATTATGAGGTAAGTAAATCTAACAAGTGTAAAGATTGTGCTTTATTTAATGAGCTAAATGATACATTCAATGAAGTGGTTGATAGATGTATGAGTTAGAATATGAAAATAAAGTATTAAAAGAAAAATGTGATAAAGAAACTTTGTCCAGCATGCAATCTAAAAAAGAATAAACTTGAATACAAACTAAAGAAATCAAATTTGGTTGTAGAAGAATATGAGAAAAATGAAGAAACAATATGAGTTAGTTGTAAGTGAAAAATTCAAGCATGAAACTTAAAATCAAAGAGCTAAAAGAAAAAAAAATCTTATCTCAAGAAAACAAATTTGATTTGGATGTATGAACTTGAATGCAAACTAAAGAAATCAAGTTTGGCTGTAGAAGAATATGAGAAAATGAAGAAACAATATGAGTTAGTTGTAAGTGAAAATTCAAGCATGAAGCTTAATCAAAGTGCTAAAAGAAAAAATCTTATCTCATGAAAACAAATTTAATTTGGATGAAAAGCATGAGTATATGAAAAATGAAATTGATTATTTAACTAGAAAGCTGTCCAATGTTGAATGCTTAAGAAAAAAGCTCGAAAACAAACTAGATAGTTTAAAATATTTGCAGAACAAGTTTGCTAATGGTAATGCCATGCTTGAAAAAATATTACAATCACAACAAGACATGTATGACAAGGCTGGTACAGGTTATAGATCAAATGAGAATGTAAAACATTTTACTAAATTCTTTGAAAAGAAAAACTACATGACTTCATTATATGATAAATGCACATGTTGTAAATATATTGGTCATTTCATTGATAAATGTCCATTGAAAGTTGGTAGAAGCTTTAAGATTAAAAACATATAGGTGCCAAAAGGCACAATGGTCTCTAACACTCATGGACCCAAGGAAAGAAGGGGAACCATACATGTAAGCTCCTTTATTTGTTTCTCTAGGACATGAACATAGAGATAGCAATCATTGTTGGAACATTGTGATGAATAAAGTTCCATGACACATTGATAAAACAATATAGGTATGCTTTCATATTGTTGTGAAAGATAAGGTAGTAAGTGTGGTAAGAAATAATAATCATAATTATGCTTGCATCATGCATGCTTGCTGGCTAGGGGACAAGATGAAATACGTGAGGTGCACATGCATGTCTTTGTGTTGAACATGGCTTGTCTTGGTGGTGTTGCGCGTGTTGTGCGCTTTGCCTTATTTATTAAAAATTCTCCTTTATGTCTTGTTAATAGTTTGCCACATGTCTCTGAGATGGTGCTATAATGGCAAGCTATTTGTTTTTTAAAAATAAAAAGTGGTTGATTCAAGCACCCACAAAAGGAACAACATACGATATCTCTTTTAAGTTGACTCAAAAATTTGTTAACTAAATGATGCGGTAGTGACTATGCCAGCCCAATATAATAGCCCAGTCAATATGTTGTGTGTCATTAAATACATGGTTGAGCCACAACGTAATCCAATGGGTCCAAGAAGGCCAAGGTTGAAGAAGCAGCCTAAGAATATTCCGTAGAATCTCTATAGTCTTTAACATGGGGGGTTTCCTAAATAGTTGTTGAGTCCTTAATTTCTTAGGTTTTCTTTATTATCTGAGAATATTTCCTTTTGTTTGGTATTCCTTAATTGTCTAGGTTCCTGATTTATTTGGGTTTCCATACTTGTAAAACCTCTGACTTGTTTAGGATTCCCTTATTTGTCAAAATCCATATTTGTTAAGACTTCCTTAATTTTACAGATTCTTGATTTATCAGGATCCTTCTAAAACTAGGTTTTAAGGATTTCTAAGTTACTAAGATCCTTTTAGGGTTAGGTGTAGCTGTCTATTTAAAGAGAGCATTGTTTCAGTTGTAAGCATACTTGTTTTCCAAAGAATAAAGACCCCTAAGTTGTGTGATCAACTTTTGCATCCTTTATCCAATTCTTGCCAAGGATTGGTAGTGGAGCACCTCCTTGATTGGTGGCGTTGCCTTTACGTCTTAGAGCTTGTTGGCATCTATCTTTTGTTTTTGTTCTTCATATTTTTGTTTTTCCTTTTTTTCTCCCTACCAAACACTCACTTTTCCTATAGAAAACCAAAAAATACAAAAATAAAGAAAAACAATTTTTAGTTATTTTCTTAACCCGAGCTCGCTCAAGCCCACCACAAGATCCGCATCAAGTGGTATCAGAGCCAAGTTATTATTTTGAGTGAGCTCTCCTCAAGATGTTTAATGTGAGTAGCAATTTTTCATCTCACCATAGTGGCCATTCTTCGTCAATTCCACCATGGGAAGTTGGCAAAAGATTGTTATCGCTTGAGTTAAGCGAGGTAAAAGTGCAACTTTCTAATGTCCTTAAGAAGTTGTAAGCCTTTTGCAAAGGCACCCAGGGCAACCAAGATGTAAGAGAGTAAAAAAGGAGGTCATACGATGATTGTAGCTTACATGTCGAGATCCCAGAATTTAAAGGTACTCTTGATCCCAATGATTTTATTGATTGGTTATATCGTATTGAAAGGGTGTTTGCGTTCCAAGTGTACGATGATTGGAAGAAATATAAGGTTGTTGTTCTTCATCTCAAAGAATTTGCTTCTTTGTGGTGGGAGAATGTTAAGAAACAAAGACAAAGTTGGAAAGGAGAAGGTCCGTTCGTGGGAGAAACTAAAGAAGCTGCTCAAAAGATGCTTCTTGCCTAAAGATTACAAGCAAGACCAGGTTGATGTTTGCAAGATGAACATATGCCAAAGCCAACAACCATGATGCAACCAAAAAAAAGATTATGCTTTAATAGATTTCAAGTACCAACAGCAGAACAACTACAATTATTACAAGGAAGACTATGATATGTGGATAGAAAGGTGGTATGGGAGAGAAGCTTCACCAAAGAAAGCCATAGAAGTTTTTCAAGTAGAAGAAACAAAGTCAACAAAAATAAAACCAAAAGATTTGGATCTACCAAAATAGGTGGTGTTGGCAGAGAAGGAGGTGGACCTAGAAAGTTTGGATCTTTTAGAGACTGAGGCACCAATAACCATGAATGCAAATCCAAAGTGCTTGGATCCTCCAAAGCAAGATGTGATGCTTGGAAAAAAGACCAATCCAAGAGGTTCAGATTTATCAAAGCACGAGATATTACCAAACAAGGCAATAAAAGAAATTTTGTTAGAAGAACCACAAGGTTTCATCCAAAATTTGAAGAATTCAGAGGCACTAAGCATGAACAATGGTTTCCTTTGTGGGTTTGTATTGTCAAATCATGAGAAGACGATGTGTCAACAACAATCACCAATACTTTTCAATGCAATTGATGAAGGTGCTGCTAAAACATTCCATTACTTCAACTACTTTTTTGTATCATATTGTTGGTCAAGTTGTAACTTTCATCCAAGCAACATGGTAGTTTGCCATTAATTTGTGAACCAACACACTTGGGTAGGCTGCCAAAGTTAGAGCTTGATTCAGGCGCACAAACTTGGATTATGGATCCATGGAGCAATAAAGCCCAAAGCAGCAATCAAGATTTGAGGGCAAATCTTTGTCAAGAAAGGGAGATTGATGCGGTAGTGACTATGCTAGCCCAATATAATAGCCTAGTTAATATGTTATGTGTCATCAAATACATGTTTGAGCCACAACATAATCTAGTGGGTCCAAGAAGGCCAAGGTTAAAGAAGTAGCCCAAGAATATTCAGTAGCATCTCTGTAGTCTTTAACATGGGGGGTTTCCTAAATAGTTGTTGAGTCCTTAATTTCTTAGGTTTTCTTTATTGTCTCAGAATATTTCTTTTTGTTTGGTATTCCTTAATTATCTAGGTTCCTGATTTATTTGAGTTTCCATACTTGTCAAATCTCTGACTTGTTTAGGATTCCCTTATTTGTCAAAATCCATATTTGTTAAGACTTCATTAATTTTAGAGATTCTTGATTTATCAAGATCCTTCTAGAACTAGGTTTTAAGGATTCCTAAGTTACTAGGATCCTTTTAGGGTTAGGTCTAGCTTCCTATTTAAAGGGAGCATTGTTTCAGTTGTAAGCATACTTGTTTTCCAGAAAATAGAAACCCTTAAGTTGTGTGATCAACTTTTGCATCCTTTATCCAATTCTTGCCAAGGATTGGTGGTAGAGCACCTCCTTGACTGGTGGCATTGTCTTTACGTCTTGAAGCTTGTTGGCATCTATCTTTTGTTTTTGTTCTTCATATTTTCGTTTTTCCTCCTTTTCTCCCTACCAAACATTCACTTTTCTCATAGAAAACCCAAAAATACCAACAAAAAAAAATGATTTTTAGTTATTTTCTTAACCCGATCTATCTCAAGCCACCACAAGATCTGCATCACTAAATAATCCATTTCATTATCAAATAATTTATCTTATAACTAGAAGATGAGTATATGATTATTCAATGAATCATTTGATTGGAGACCTATGGTCTTCTGAATTATCTTCCATTGATATAGAGGAAAATTTTGTTAGAAAAGAACACCACAAAGTTGGCAGTGGTCTCGTAGCCAATCTTATCAGTTTCGACTCCACTGAAGGGCAGAGGAAAGGTCAATTCAAATAAATGCTAAAAAGCAGAGAAAAAGGAAAGTAAATAATTTCCTTTTCTCTATTTTGTTTGAGTATACAATTTTTCTTCTTCTTTTCTACTCTATAACAAGTGGAGAACAATAAACACTAAAACTAATGAAGATTGCCTCGAGCTCATTGATCAGGTTGCAGAGGGGGAACGGATAAACAATCTTTTTATTGAATTCAAGAATCGAAATCCTGACTTCAATGAGAAAGAATCTGAAAGGTTAGCAATTACAAATCCGAGGAACACCTACAAGACATTACCAATAGGGATAAATGATATGCACAAATGTAATGAGTTAGAGTTCTTCAATAACTAAACAAATTGCTTTTATTCTGGGGTTTTGTATTTGCAAGATATTACTTCCTATTGTACTTGTAAGCCCAAAGATCGATTCATTGAAACTTGAGTCCTTAACTAAAATGTTTCATGTGACTAATATGTTTTACGATGTCTCAACTCAAAATTTAACTCCATTGGTAATAAAATCTATTAGTTTTTAAGCTGGATGTTAATAGATTTCTAAACAATAAAAGACTTATTGCCTAACAAGTCCCCTTATCGTAATAATCATATCACATTATGTGAAGAATATCCAGGAATGTTAAAAGAAATTGTGACTAATTACACCATATTGAAAATTTTATGATTTAACTCAAAAGTTAATTTTAAAGGTGGTACAACCCATTATTTTATGAGCAGATGTTTATAACGTGGGACTTATTGCCATTTAAGTTCCATCCTCTTTCTACTGCCTCTGATTTGACCCCCCCAATCTGATCCAGTCACAGATTCTTATTTCCTTACCCGATCGAAGGGCATTGCAAATGGAAAACCCAACGGAACCCCTTCAGTTTGGACTTGAAATAATTCGGTCAGTTTTTTAGTAATTCTCACCTGAATTGAGCCAACTATGTAAATCGCTGAGTAATGCTGGCCATGGAACACGATGTCCGCCAACATAGCAAGTGGAATGGTAAGCGACGCACCAAGAGCTGCCACCAATGGTGTGGTCCAAACAACACCTAAAGCCCTGTTAGTATCCAAACTATTTAGATAAAAAAGATAAGCAGAACAATGCGCAAGGACGTGACAGAGAAACCTTCTGTTTCTTCAACGTACCAGAAATAATCAGAGAGGAAACTTCCAGCAAAGCAATTTGCGAAAACAACTCCAACAGTTGGTGCGGAGTCAGGGATTACGAATTTGGGTTCAATGCCAAATGCAGTCAGCGGCCATACTGAAAAGAAGACGGCAATACTTTATAATCAATCAATGGATGTTTAAATTGAATACGACTTGTTTGATAAATTTAAATGAGTAATAAATCAGGAGGAAAGTCTGTCTTGAGAATTCTGCAAAATGGTGTCTGAGATGTGTAAACTTCTTAAAGAAACCACTAATGCGTATGTGCTAAGAAGACGAGAAAAGTTTACCCGGCCACCAAAGCAAAACGAGGCTGAATAATCCAATATATCCAAATAACTTTTGCATATCCACCTTCTCTCCTTCCTCCCCGGCGAACTTCTTGAGGAGAACTGCAGGATCCTTATTTCGTCAAAGAATAGATACTTTGATGATTCCTCATTGCAAGAACCAGATTTGTTCACAAAAGCAATACAAGAAATTCTTTATTTAGCTTCTTTTTTTTTTTTTTTTTTTTTCAATAGGACGAAGAAGACAAGATGTCTAACCTGCGAATAGTCCATCGGTCACAGCTGAGAACAAAGCAAAGAGATACCCGAGAAAAGCATGTTTACTGTGTCTGGGTACAAGGCCCAAGACAGGGAAAAAAAGAAGAGAGCCCATGAGTCGTTGCTTCAATAAATAAATATACTTAATGAAGACATAGTGTTTAATTTAGTTGGAAACAGTTATTGTCTGACTCTTCTTGGTTCCACATTTGATATAGTAATACATGTGTTTAAAAAGAACAAAGAAAGAAAGAAAAGAAAAATAGAGACCTCCTGATACGAAACACCGGGGACAAACAAGTATGCAGCATGAGGAAATTTCTAACAAATGTATGTTCACTTGGTTAAATGGGAATGAATAAGCACAAGAAGGCAAAGACCAAAAGAAAACTCATCTCTGCGCTGCTTTGCAGAAGTAGGAGTTTGAAATTACAAAAATTGTGGTATTTATTTTTTGGAAATTTGGATGATTTTGACATTAAAATTCTAGTTTTACGTTCTTCATAATTGTGGTTGGTTATGCCTAGACACAATGATTGACCTTTTATTTGGTCTCTAACGCTATGATGTCAAGACATGATCACAAATCTATTTCTTTTGTATTTTTATAATGTTTTGGGATGAGACATATTAGTTATTTTCAACTAATTTATATTATATATTCGATAGGAAACCTTTGGAGGAAGTCTTTGCATTTACATATGTAAACTCGAACCTTCTAAGTAAAAAAATTAGAGTTTAGCGTTTTAATTCCAAAAGTACAAAAGCACATGGACCCATCAATATTTCCTTATTCATATCACAATGTAACCTCCATTGATCTGAAAGTTCTTTTATCCCTTTCTCCTTTAAGCCAAATTGCAATAAAAACAGTAAAGCTCCTTAAGCTTCCATACTAGGCTTGAGAAACCAAAATTCTGCATAGAAAACTCATATACGACATAGGCAATTCTTATACTATGAGGACAAGAGACGTACGAGGATGAGCTTGACCCAGATTCATCCGTTGCCCATGTCCTTCCGTACGTTGTCATGGCAACACCAACCATGCTGATGAAAACAGAAACCAAATTTACAGCATTAATGGTGTCTTGCCCAAGCAATGCTCCGATGAGAAGGGTAAAAAACCCTGAAGTGGAGAATAGTATCGTTGTGCTGGAAACGCTTGTTCGTTCAAGTGCTGCGTTCATACAATACTGCAAAAGGAATTCAAAGTAAATGAATATTTGGGTTTCGGAACAATATTGTGAACTCTGACTGATGATGTATTCTATGACACTCCCAAGGAGCAATCTAAGTAGGAAATGAAAATTGAGGTATAAGATAGTAAAGCAAAGGAGCAATATTCATTATTTCTATGCCCAGAATCTGAATCTAAACAAGAGGGGGGGAAAAGTAGTTTGTTACTCTATCTGACCTCTGATACAAACCAGATCGGACCAATCAACAAGCCTAATGATGCAATCTCCTTTGTGCCAAGGTTTTTATGTATCACCATCTCCTCATCGTCTTTTGTATAGAGAACAGTCAGTTGGCCTTCCCTTTGAGAATACAAATCTTTGACACGTTTTTCGTCAGCCAAAGGTTGCTGTTGTTCGATGTCGAGGTTAACATGTGCGCCGTTGGTATGTACAGGAGAATCAAGCTGTTCGGGGGATCCATACACAGAACTATTATCACTATCATAAGAGCGACATCGCAGAAATTTCAGTAACCAGTCCCTAAGGAATGCTATTGGAAGATAAGCACCTAACAGAGAGGTTCCAAGATACGTCACTGCGAATGGGTGATTATAGTCTGTAAAAATACCCTGTTGAAAACAAATTAGTCAGGAAAAGTACAAAAGCTCCGGTGTTGATGATGCAAATTCTTCATGGAAGGGTCTAAATAGAATAAAAAATGACGAACAGTTTGAAATGCACAAGTTCTTTCAAAGCCAGCTGATCTTATGAAAATAAATTCCAAGTCTGAAAAGAAATAATGGGTTTAATCTCTTTAAAACACATCATAACACGCAAAATTTTCACCCGTAAAAATTAACAAGTTGTCATAAGATTGATAAAGTAAAAAGAGGAGATTGTGTCGAAGTTGAGTGAGATTGGATGATTGGTTTGGAAGATCTGCTCGAGACTAAGTTTAATTCAAGACATAGGATCCATGAGCGACTTGGAGACCCCTTTGTATTTAGTCCATCATTTTAAATGACGGAGTTTGAACTGCTCTGCGAAATTGTCTCCGAGAAATTTTTGCAATAACAGCATGGCCGCAGAGCCCGTCAAAGTAAGTCACTGTACTCATGTTCTTCTTCTTTTTTGAGTGCCGCGTCTTTCAAGTTGCTTACAATAGAAATTTCTATCAACTGCTGAGAAAATAGAAGAAAATGGAATCTAAAAAATAAACAAGATAAATTCCAGAGATAGAGATAGCTCACCTGCGTGATTTCTGCAGACGTGACCCATATAATGACAACGGTGAAGATTAGAAGCAATCCTCCTCTGTATCTCCAACCCATAGCATATCGAAGAAGAATGAATAGGCTTCAATGATGTGGGTTGGTAGCTACTGAGGAATGTATAGACTGGAGGAAAATGAATGTGATAACAGGATACTTCAGACGCCGTATATATTGAGAACCTTTAGCTGCAGTGGCATGTCTCCTTAAAGAATCGGGGAACGAATACTGTTAAAACTTGGTAGATCGTCAAAGACTTGTGATGAAGTGGCCCAGAACCTACTTTCTGCTTTACCATGTGAAAAGGAGAACTTAACGTCCAGGGTAGCTCATTTAGCCCTTCCCCATATCTGCTTGAGTGCCTTGTCAACGCTCTCGGCCGCTGCCATAAACCAAGAGGTAGAATGGATTTGTTTAGAAAAGCTAGAAAGACTCATTGAAAGAAACCTCTGTGCCCGCGGCGGGGGCTAGTATGAACGCGTCCTAGGAAATCCAAGACTGCAAAAACATTTACATCAGGACCATTTGTTTCTAGTAGTTTACACACCATGTTTACTGTTTGTCAAACGTGATTGACTTGAGTTGGAAAATCATCACCAAAGTTTCCAAATCGATCTTTTCTTCCACTTCCATCATCCTTAGTGTCATCTTTGATTCTTGGATATTTGTAAAGAAGAAGACATGTTTTATGACCAATGCATATGCATCATCGTGTAAGATAAAAAGGAGTTTGAAACATGAAGAAGATAAATGTAGCTCAGCAACAGGTCGGCGTTTCCACTAACGAGTGTCATCTGTATCTTTCCTGATGTTCCTACTAAGCAACAACCTGCATATGCCTGAATCCCATAAGACAATGGGGACGCCTGAAAGGCAGTTCAACAAGTCATACATACTCGAGACAAAATTATTTTAGGATAATACTGTTTATAGATGTTAGTAGGATTTTGTCCCACACTTGAAATAAAGTTTCATTCTTAAGGCTTTATATGAGTTGGTGTCTCTCTTTTCTCATATGTGCTTTTGGAGAAATATCATGGGATCCACTTAATATAGTATTAGAATAGGCTTTTCCGTTTTGAGCGGATAGCCAAGAGTCACCTCTTGTCTTGGAGTCTCATTCCTAAGATTTTATATGCGTTGGTGTCTCTTTTTCCTCATGACCACTTTTAAAAGAATACTAGGAACCCACTTGATAATAGAAACTAAGATACAAATATGCTTTTCAGTGTGGCCAGACCGAACCCACAGACCATATGCGCCGGAGGAAAGAAGGCATAAAGTAAACCCGGTGAAGTGGATACCCACAGACTTGACACTTTACTGCTATTATGAAGCCCGTTCGGTACAAACTGCCTGCAGTTCATAGGCATGTGACAATCAGTAAAACCTGCATCAGTTATGCTCGGCAAACCGAATCATCCAAACTTGAGGGTATCAAAATCAGCTTCGACAAAAGTCACCAGGTTTCTGTATAAAATTATTTTGCTGAAAGCTTCTCGATCCTAAAATAAAGTTGCCCACGTTGCCAAGAAGGTCCAACTTTGGTGTTGTCTCGATTTGCCTGATTATTCCATCCTTTTGTTTCGCCGCCTATTTTCTACAGCCACTTCACTCAAATTAAAGAGGAAAGTGAACGAAGTGCACCGTGCTGAAATTTGCGTTGTATTTGAAAGCTATGATGCCTTAACTTTGCAAGACTTTCTCTGGTAGTGGAGGAATACAGCTTAAAGCAGAAATCTGTGGACTCAACAATGTGCACGTTGACTCTTGTTCTAAAAGCAAATTTTGCCTCAGGGAGATTAAATTCTCTCGGCACGCAATTACTGTACGTGACATCTTCCTTGTGTGTGCAGTTTGCTGATGGCTTGGCTAGGTCGCTTGTGTCGGCTTAGTAGGTGGGTTGACAGTATTGAGAGAGAGAGTCTGATCACTTCCTACTTTTGTTCCAACATACAATGAGAAATTTGGCGTGGTAAGGAACAATTTAGGTCGCAATGTGGGGAAGGGGACTGAGGCTAAATTTGGATCACAATATTGTGACCAAGGTAATCTTCACCAAAGGCTGTGAAAGAAATTAGCCAGTTATGATTTAAATGGTAGATACATAACTATCAAGAGTGCCACTTTTTCTCTTACAAAATGGTAGTTTATTTCAATAGCTTGGACCTTCTATGGAGAACTAGCCAGGTAGTGAGGTGTAGTATTGATAAATTGTCACAGTATAGCCCAATTGGTAATGTTATCGAACATGCAAGTTGCAAAGTATATGACATACCAAATAGCTTCTGCAACTCCTAATGCAAGTGCTTTGTACGATGCCTTGACTGATAATATAGAGATTACATGTTGTCTTTTTGCATTCCAAGATACACAATTTGCTCCTGGGAAGAAGTAGAGCCTAGTTGTTGAACATCCAATTTTTGAATACCTTGCCCATTTAGCATTACTAAAACCATAAATATTAAGGGAATTCCTAATATAGATTTTTAGCCCCAAATCTATTGTCCATACAAGTATTTTAACACTCATTTTAGACTATGATAATTCTTTTTCGTAGGCTTTTGCATAGCCTAACAAAGTCTACTTACTAAATACTATAGATTAGGTTGTGTTAATGTTAAATATTGCAATAAACAACCTATACTATGGTAAGTTGATGGGTTTAAGTATGCCATTGTTCCATTCTTAAGTTTTAGTAGTTTCAGCCATGAGCATTGATAGAGATTTGCAGAAGCTTATATTTGCCTTTTTAGTAGGTCCATCGCATATTGTTTTTGAGTGAGGAACAACTAGTTTTTTCTATTCTACAATTATTTGGAATCTCTTGATTAGGCATTTGACCAAGGCATAGGACCAAAAAGAGGGAGTAGAAAAAAAGGTTATGCCTTATGCAGGTGGTAGCTCGAGCCTCATGAGGGTAGCAATAAGAGAGTGTTGCCTTATGTAGCAGTTAATGGCCAAGAGAGAATTAAGTATGTTGCTATGAGTGCTAAAAATAGTTGTGTGAGAGTTGTATATAAATCTTATAATTAGCACTTACGTGTTCTCTTAAAGAATTCTAATAAGAGAAGATGAGGCCAAAGTTGCACCAATGATAGGGGACATAAGACATTGTGTTGATCCAAACTTTCTAAATCTTGTGTCTCTTGTATGTTTATGATTTCATGTATATGTCTCAAGAGGTAAGTGACTTCTCCTTAATGTTTCTTATCCAAAGATCTAGTCTTTGATGTGAAAAAACAAAAGAAGGAATTTTTGCTAGCTTTACTTTGGGTTGAAAAAGGAAAATTGAGGCTCAAAAGCTAATTTTAACTTGTACACAATGAGAAAGGCTATTTTGGAGAAAAGATGCCTAAATATGAAGTCCTTGTGGCCTAATCAATTGTTTAATGGAGTTAGGATGACAAGCAATGGCCGGCAGTGATTAGAAACAAAATGGACACCAAGTTTAGTGGACCTGCATCTATGAAGGTACCTGGGCTCCCAATTAGCCAAAACAATGGCAAAATGGTAGCCAAAATTAGTGGAATTGCTGCCGAAGAAGTTGGCACCATTAGATCACTAGTCCAAGTCACATAACCTAAATCATGACCTGTATGAGGAACTCAATCGACATAATTAACCATATACGGGTCAATAAGATGAGTCAACTCGTGGGTGGATTGTGTTGGATCCTATAGCAACATAAGAAGGGGGCGTGAATTAGGTTTATCAAAAATTCTTTTATCTTTTTCATTTTTCCCATGTGAAGCAATTAAGGTAGCAAGTAAAGTATTCACACCACACAAAGACAAAGATTTTTAGTAGGTGATTCAGCCCAAGCCACCTTAACACCTACTCCACCCCACTTTTCCAATCAATTCATAATTGATTACAAGGGATATCTAACCCCTTACAAGGGATAACCAATCCCTCAAACCCGGTTACAAATTCTCTCCTAAATATTACAAATTTCGAGCTTAGCTTCTACAAGATATGTAATATACAGTTCAAAAGCTTTAAATAAATGCTACAAAGCTATTACAATACAATTTGGACAAAAGCCCCAAATTTTGTGCAAGCCCTAACACTGTTTACTTGTAGAAATTCAACTTAATAAACTATATGTATTGAGGCACAAATTGATTCTCTAACAAGTAATTAAGAGCAATAGTAAACTTAGAATATAGTCACCCAATGAAGAACAAATTCGTGAGTTGGATAAGCTTGAGATGAGAGTATGAGTTGCTTCAAAGATGCTTGCTTTTTTTCTTTTTTTTTTTTCCATCCCCCCATATATCAGTAAGCATTTTGCTCTTAAATAGCTTCACAAAGACTAACATTTCACTTCTAAAGAGCCATTCTGACATCTCTGGAGCAAATCACACCTTCTTCTTGTTGGAGCTCTCTCTTTCCTCTTCTATGCCTGATTTTCGAGCTTATGTGAGAGAAGGGAGATGAGGCTTGCTTTCTATCTCAATCTCGTTCAAAATTGTGCTCCAAAATGCCACCATTTTGTCTAGATTTTAAGTTGATAATTCAAAGCTTCATGGTTACAAAATTGGGTTAATAGGTCGAACTCGAGTTTCACTTGAATCTTCCATAATCTTCTTTAATCTTGAATCAAATCTTCATGAGTATTTTACAAATCAATAGATTGCCTTCTTTCTTAATAAAGCCTTATGATTTTGGCTTCAGAAATACTCTAATCCACCTCTAATTGCTCTTTCAATCACTTAGGTCATAGGTTGCAAATAACACCTTAATCTCTTCAATTTGATCCTCTCTAAGCAATAAGTCATTAATTTTTCCTTCATAGATTTGTTCTACTCTTTGATAGCTTTCAAATGAATCCTTTTTCAACTTTAATGGAGCAATCACTAGCAGCTAATTTGAGTGGTGAGTCACGAACGTTTTTGGGCATCAAACACGGGTCAAATGTTGGTTCATAGGTCGTGCACAATGCAATTAGGTTGCACCTTCTGGATCACGAACTAGGCCGTGGGTCACAATTCTACGTTGAGAAGCGGGTTGCCCACTAGGTATGCTCTTGTAGGTCATGGGCGTGAATCGTGCATTGAACTGGGTTGTAGGCATGCAAGTCACGTGTCTCTGGGCTTACACATTAGGTCTTGTTTGCGCAGGCTGGGTTATGCACATAATTTTGGGCTTCACCAATGGACTTGAGCTACACACGTTGACTTGGACTTTACACATTTATTAACCCATTTCTTGTAAATTATTTCCATATTATTTTTCTTATAAAAACCCATAAATGAACAATTATAATATTTTCATATTATAATTTCCTATTTTTTATCATCAAAATATTAATATATTCCAATAGATTGTTTGACATCTAAGTTAGACTAAGTTTAGAGGATCTAGTTAGTTCAGGTTGGATAAGAGAAATTAAGCCAATAGAATGGGTCAAGATTAGGCCTAAGTTTAAGATGTGGGCTGAAAGAGGTAGTCTAAAATAATGGTCTGAATCAAGGAAGTGGGCCAACTTGTTGGGGTAGAACAAGCCTGAGCGCATATATGATGGGCCACATAGACCCAAGCCTAGAACTAGGTCAATGGGTTGGAACAGTTTGGGTCAAATTTGAACCCAAGAGAATTTGGTTTGGTCATAAATGGATGGTCAAGTGAGTCTTCCTAAATCTACTCTGATTTAAGGTCTTGGCAAATAAGAAGACGTTACTAGGTTAATCTTTAGTGATTTTTAGTCGTAACCTAGGTAGAATTATGGAGGTTTTGTGGCGGTAACAATTTGGCAACTAGTGGTAGATTGGAGAAACTAAGGCATGCTGATGGTAAATTAGTTGGCAATGGAAAATGACCAAGAAAAGTGGAGAAAGATGGTAGAGTGGCAGTTTGGTTACAATATGAGTCGATGACCCATAGAAGGTTTTATGGGCGTGTGACATGCACATGTGACTTCAACATTGGGCGTGTAAGGCCCACATGCATATAGAGAGTGGCAACACATCTTCCATATGTGTCGAAGAGATTTTTCTCAAGTATTTTTAGCTAGTCTTGTTCAGCATTTCAAGTAGGGTTTGATGTATATTTGGTTTGTATTTTTGAGTTCCAAGGCAGTCTAAAATTAATGAATATTGTTATTAATGTTTAGACCTAGTTTCTTGCATGTGGTGAATTTCAACTTGGTTTAGCATTGAAGGAATGATGTGATATGCTATCAAGGATGACGAAGATAGAATGAGAGTGATATGGCTCTTGGTGGTTCTTATTGCCTTTGTCTTGTTTTATTAAGTATGGATGTCTTTGTTGGATTTTATTGGACTTCTTTGTATCAAATTGTTTTGGTTGCTCTAGTTTTATTATGTACTTTGCTAGGCATTTAGGATTTGCTGGTCATGCATTTGGCCAATGTTTAGGGTTCTATTAGAAGGTTAATATTTTATAAGGTCAATGATTACACTCTTAAATGGGGATGGAAGAAGTGTTCTTCATCCATTTCCTTCATTATTGTTTTTTGAAAATGGCAACATGAGAGATAGTTCTATCTATTTTGCAATTATTTGAGATCTCTTAATTATGTGTTTGACCAAAACATAGGGCAAAAAAAAGAGCATAAAAAAGGATTACGCCTTATGAAGGTGGCAACCAAAGAATGTTGCATTGTATAGTAGCCATTGGCCAAGAAAGAATCAAGTTTGTTGCTCTAAGTGCTAAGAACAACTATGTGACAGTCAAGTGTGCTGTTACATTGTGTATGAATCTTGTAATTCACTAATACATTCTCTTAAAAAAATCTAATAAATGGAAAAAGGGCCGATAATTGCACCAATGATGAAGGATGTAAGACATTTTATTGGTCTAAACCTTTTAAATCTTGTGTTTCTTATATGTTTATGGTTTGATCTATATGTCTATCTATTCATGTGATAGGTCATTTCCACAATCCATCCTATTATTGGTTTGGTCCACTTGTACCCCAAGAAAGTGGTGAAGTTAACTTAGTTCCTTCACTAGAAATGCATGTCCAAACTGTTGGAAAATAAGGGTTTTGCTGTGACAAAATGTATTTATGAATATATTTCTTAAAATATGTTTTTCATAAGTGCAAAAGAAAACCATAGGAAGTAAAAGGTGTACAAATTATAATATCATTTAATGATATTATAAAGTAACCGGGTTCCTACATTTCTTAATATAATGTTAGTATACAGTGCTCTAAAGAAATGATTTATTTAATTTCATTATATAATGTCTTGTGAAAAAGGCTTAATAAAGTGAAGTTAAATATGTCATATATTGTCTAAACGTTGTCAAAAGAATCTTTTGATACTTAAAGGCTACGATTACATCAGGAATTTGGTATTCTAAAGATACTATGTTTGATCTACATGCATTTAGTGATTCTAATTATGTTGGTTGTAAAGTAGATAGAAAAAGTACAAGTGGTACGTGTCAATTTCTAGGACACATGCTTGTTTCTTGGCACTCCAAGAAACAAAACAGCATTGCTCTTTCTTTCACTGAGGTAGAATATATAGCTGCGGCTAGCTATTATGCTCATATTCTATGGATGAAACAGCAATTAGAGGACTATGGTATCTTTTCCACTAAGATTCCATTGAAGTGTGATAACACCAGTGCCATAAACTTAACTAAAAATCCAATACAACATTCTAAAACAAAGCATATAGAAATAAGACATCACTTCATTCGAGATCATGTTGAAAAATGTGATATTTCCATTGAGTTTGTTCGAACTGACCAATAATTTGCTGATTTTTTTACCAAACCCTTGGATAATGATAAATTCTCCACTCTCCGAAAAGAGCTTGGTATGTGTCTAATTGAAGATATCACTTAAACTATGTGAAACATCTATTTGCTATACACTGCTTGTATGTTATCTGGTTACTATCTTGAGGGGGAGCACTGCAATCACATTTGGTATAAGGTCAGATCTCTGCTTTCCATCCTTACATGTTACTCATGTCTTCCATTTTTACTCATATTTCTCTACTATCTCTTAGTTTAATCTTTTTGCTAATGTCAAAAAAGGGGAGAGAGTACATAGTATAGTTATAGCACATGTATGTTCCATTTCTAACTTTTAATGCAGAATGTGGGATAAACTCTCTTACACCTAAGATGCATGTGTATGAGATACTTTTGTGCAATGAATGTGTGAACATGCTTGCAACATGTGATGTTTGTTGAAGTTGATTAGGTGTTGATACATTGTTGATACATTACTTTATATATGATATTTGCATCTTACTATCATACTCACTCAGTTGATGACATGTGCTGGTTGGTTGGATTAACTATGAAAATTTTGTTATCATCAAAAAGGGGAAGATTGTTGAAAATGATGTGTTGATGTGTTTTGTTCAGAAAAATTTTATTTGTAAATGTATGATAATATCTTTATGTGCATACATTGAATACCAAAGGAAGTAAAAGGTGTTCAAATTATAATATTAACTAATAATATTATAAAGTAGCCGGTTTCCTACATTCCATTATTAAATATCACATATAAAGTTCAGATAAATATTTTCATGTGATTTAATGAGTAAAAATATAAGCAATTATATTAAAGAAAAAATGATACATTACTCAATATGCTTATAGGTACATAAAGGGCAAAATAATATATTATGAAAAGAAAATTCATAATACAAGGTTCTATATGATCAAGCTTAATGTATAATTGAATGGAGTTATATGATAGACTAAGTCCCTTGCTGGACCGAGCTGCAGAGTACCTTGCTAGACCGAGTTGTAGAGTGCCTTGCTGGACTGAGCTGCAAAGTGCCTTGCTAGACCGAGCTACAGAGTACCTTGCTGGATCGAGCTTATTCTCTGCTAGACCGAGCTTAACCTGTCCCGCTGGATCAAACTGAAGTTATCTAAATGGACTAAGCCTGAGCTGATCCATTGGTCCACAAGTCTTACCCAAGTTTGAGTTTGTGAAGCACTATCGGTTAAATGAAACACAGTCATTTCATTTAAGTTAAGAAGGACGTTACTTTTAATCAATCAACTGATCGACCGAAGCCCTAGCCTCTTTGCCAAGCTGCTCTCCTTTGCTTTTCTTTATCACCGATTCTTCAACGGGAAGAAATCTAAGGTGATAAGAATGTCAGGGCCATTTTAAAGAGCCTAAATCATCATCTACACTATTGATTGATGTAACATCTATCAAGTCTCAACGGCTTAATTCCAACGGGCAGCTCAGGTTTGAATGAAACTGTAGAAAGCTTTTTTACTTGATATCTGATATAAAAGGAAAGAAAAGAAAGTCCTTTGTTGTGGTTTTGATGAGATTGTGTTGAGAAATCAAGTTTATGCTCAAAGCCTTGCAAAGATCTTATACCTAATGATATTCTTCATCAATCTTCGAAGCAACTCTGTATCTTCAGTGATATTCCTTCAAACTAATATTCTTGTGAATATTCACTATTAGATTAAGTTGTTTATGTGCTAATCGAGCTTTAATTATTATATGCACATAAACTTCTCTATAAATCTGAAACCCTAACTTTGTGAAAATTTGGGGTTTCGTGATTAGAGCTTGAATTGAGTTTATACATCTTTAATTAGCTCTTTGATAAGCATTATTCCTCACTCACATTATATATTTGAGGATTAGCTTGATGTATTAAGGTTGGCTCAACCTAAACATTGTAACTGTGAATCAAATAACTCCTTGTTGAGGAGTTGTGAAATGTAGGAGAGGATTTCTCCTAGCTTGAAGTAAGTAGACTTCAACTTGGTTTAAGTTGACGGAGAAGAGGGTGGAAATAGGTGAAAAGTGTCGAACCACCATGTAAACCTTTAAGCTTGCTTATCTTGTCTTATCTCTTTGATTATATGCTTTGATATAATTGTGTTGAATGACAATCTTGCAAAAAATCTAGAAGAACAGAAAAATAAAGCTAAAACCTAAAAAACCAATTCAACCCCCCCTTCTTGGTTAGCCATAAAACCTTACACTTTTTCCATAATGTGAGCATGTACCAAGATGGGCTTTTACACCAACAGACCCCATGTAGGCCTTTAGATCAAAGGAAAGGGTGGCTAGATGGCTAACTAGACCAATATATGTATCTATAGTAACAAAAGCCCACCCAACACGGGAGTTGGCTTTCATGTGGCCTAGTAGCCTAACCTAGATGAAGGGTGTGTGACCTATGCATAGCCCAAAGAAGGATCTAACCCAAATTGAAGACCCAACTTAAGCATGAATGCCAAAGAGTTGACTTTCCAATTTCTAGCCACTTGAATGGCAGTTTTTTCATCTTTGAGCATGCCAATAGCCTCGAAAAGGGAAAGTAGTGACTAAGTGTAATGAATTTGAGGCCTAGCAGGTGAGTAGCAATCATCGAGTTTGTTGAGGAACTTGATTATCTTCCTAGATTCTTGAAATAAATGAAAATCTGGATCTATTATCAACTATTGGAAGAGGATGGTGATGTAGGAATCAAAAGGGTTCCAAAGACTCTCTAGACGATACATATATTGGTCAATGAAGTCACCATTTTGGGTAGTATTAGCCATGTCTCACTTCACAACATAGACCTTTTTTGTTCCCATCCTCTGAAATTTCTCTTAGAGATGTGTCCATACATGGTGTGCATTAGTTGAATAGGTGAATGTTTTGTAAATATCTAGAGCTAGAGATGAAAGAATCCAAAAAAGTACCACCCCATTGCAATGCTACTAGAAAGGGAATAATAGTGAATTTGAGTTGGGTTACTCCATAAATGGGTTAAGAATGCCAAATTTGTTCTTTCCAAACAAGGCATGCTTCATGTCATAACTCCATGATGTGAAATTTTTATGCCTAACAATTTTTCAAAGACTATTATGACTCTATTCTATTCATTGGGTTGAAGGTAAAAAAAGGACTAGGGGAACTACAACCTACTAACCCCAGTGTCCACAAGAGTGGTGGTAGGTGCAAGAGCAATGCTTGGTGTGACGGCAACCAATTTTGTAGCAATCAAGACTAAGACTAGCATCCATGGAATGTGTTTAGACATTGCATAAAAATTGTTCAACAAAAAGCTGTAATGGAATGCAAAAAGAAAACTAAAGATAGAAGTGCAGAAACATGAAGAAATTAGGATGATAGGGAAAGCCTACTCCTTGATACCATGTTAAGAAACATATAAGTAGAAACTATTTTAGTGGAAATGATGAAATTGCTTGGTATATATTTGTGAAGAGTAATAGATAGTCTTGAGGATGTAAGAACCAAAATAGGGTTCTTAAGGAATTAGGGATAAAGCTGTAGTGAAATTTGTACAATAATGAGCTATACACGTTGGGCCTAGGAAGGAATCTACAATAACAACAATAGTATACATTTAAATAATAAATATGCCATGTTTGTTGATACCAACTAGACTTGAACTTTGGCCAAGAATGGTATGCATTGAATGCAAAAAACTGGCTACTTTCATCACCAATCCAAGAAGGAAACTCCATTGAACAATGGTTGACAATTTTCCTCAAATCAATTGATCCTTCAACAACTTCTTTCCTCTTCCAACCAAGGAAAATCTCCCTTAATAGCTTCTTGATTTAAATGAAGTTTGTACAAATTTAGCTAAATTTTAATTCATTAGTTTCAGCCTATTTGTGCATGATGATTGTACAGAAACTTGTCAAGCAAATTAATCAATTTCTTCAATTATTTCTCATCCCTTTTTTCAGTGAAAGGTCAATAATTATATATCACCATAAAAGAATTACAAATTATTCAATTGTTTCTCATCCTTTCATAGTTTATATTCTCAGGTTAGTGAATTTAAGAAATTGATCTCAATTTCTTGCAGTTTTCAGCCTCAATCTTTTTCCAACTCTCTTTGTGGCTTTAGGATTACTTGATCATTAACCAAAAATCCCTACCATTTACCTTTTAGTACTAGATACAGAACATGTCTATAAAATTAAGTAGAGTTTTAGTGGATCTGTGGGATGATAAAAATCTTATTTCATAGTTAAGTATTGCAAAAGAAAAAAATCATGATTACACTAAGAAATTTACTTTAGTTGTTAAAATACTAATTTTCCTCACCTATTTTACCAAAGTAATCACCCATTCCTAACAAATACACTACCTCAAAATTAGCAATTCCTTTCTTACTGGTAATCTTGAAGAAGTCTAAATGTATTGTCCATCAAAATAAGACTCTAGAGTTAACAAGGTTAAAAAATATCCATGTGTCCTTAAATAAGCATCTTAAAATTGGTTTCTCAAGTTCTCCCTAACCCTTTGTTTGAGTTCAAGGTAATAGCTTTTCATCCATTCTGACACTATCATAGCAAGAAACAATTTGGAGATAATTCAAAGAACGAGACACACTTAGGAGACTACCTCAAACTCAAGGATCACGAAATTCTAAAAGGATTTTACATTGAGAACTACTTCATTTAATTGAAAGGATGTTCTTGTCCTAAAAAACAAGATAAGTGCTTGAGATAAACCAAGAACGATTTCGATGGAGCTGTTTCCAATTCCTAGTGACGGAATTGACGGAACTACTTCCTCGTAGTGCCAAATAGTTGACGGAGTAACTCATGACCATTAGAAGACCAAATTTGAGCATATTTAGTGTAGATGTTTAGCTATTTTATAGGGAAGCCATGAGATCTAGATCTAGAAAATGCAGTCTTATGCTACATATTATCTTATCTAGTTCAACTGTATTGCATCAAGATGGTGATGGTCCAATAGTTTGACCATCATGGCGAGGGATTTGTTAAGATGTGGACAATCATTTTCACATTGTCAAAGAAAATATTAAACATCATGCTTATAAAGTTAATGGTTTTCATCATTTAATGCCTTAAGATTTTAAGTTAGATATTAATTTCACTATATAAAATTTAAAATTTTGCCTTAGCATTCCCATAGATTTGAATAAGCCAAATCTACATAAAAAAGTGGCATGGCAAAGTGGATGTCAAGACCCACCTTGTGGCGAAGGGCATGTTGTCAATGTAAATGTTCAGTCTCACATTTTTAAGGAGTCCATTGGGAATTTAAGTTCAATCTTCTGCCCCTTCACTCATGGATGAAGATTTCCATAAAAAGTGTTACCCCACGCTTGGAGCAAAGGGCGTGTTAAATCTCACATAGGAAAATATAAAGTTAAAAGAGTAACTTATAAAGAGATAAGTTCCTCCACTTAATGTCTTTGAAGTTTAAGTTAGATATGAGTCATTTTGTATAACATCTAATACAATATTAAAGCCCAAGTTCTGCCTTAGCACCCCTATAAATTTGAATAAGCTAGATCCATACAAAAAACAACACTGTCTATGGATATCCAAACACATTGCAATGAGGGAGCCATTTTATCGATGTAGATGCTTAATCCCATGTCGTTAAGGAGTCCATTGGGAATCAAGAGTCTGTGGAAGTGTCACTCCACGCTTAGGGCAATGACTCATGTTAAGTCCCATATGAAAATATAAAGTAATTTATAAAAGATGGGTTCCTTTATTTAAAACTTTAAGGTTTTAAGTTGAATATAGTTCATTCTCTATGAAATTTAACATTGTATTAGAGCTAGGATTTTCCTTAGCACTCCTACATGCTTCCATTGGTTTGAACTCATGTATTGCCCCCACAATGTTGCACATGACGGTCTAATTACTTGACCATCATGGTGATGGGCGAGTTGAATTGTGCAGCACCATGATGGTCCAATAGTTTGACCATCATTGTTAAAAAGTTAGTTAAGATGTAGCTAATGAGTCTTACAATGCTAAGGAAGATATTAAACATCCTACTTATAATGAAAAAAGTTCCACCACTTAATGCCTTAGGGTTTTAAGTTGAATCCAGGCCCTACTTTATAAAATTTAGAAGATCCTATATTATATGATATGTTTTTCTCGGATACCCTTACGGTGCATGCATTTTTGTGACGCAAATTGGGTTTGTTGTCGGGACATTTGGTGATTGCAGTGGATCTTGTATCTTACCAGGACAATAATGTAAATCTTAGAAAACCAAAAGCGTAGAATAGTTTATAGGACATTGTTTGAAATGAAACATGAGTTTATGGACTCGGTTTGTTGTGAGATAACTAGTTAGAAGCATTTGTTAACCAATGTATAAATGCATTACATATTTCGGTGGTCAAACTATAGTATGACAACAGAGCAGCCAGGTGTGCCTCCATGATTGTCTTCCATAAGTATACAAAAAAACATAGGCTAGATTCCCATCTTGTTTAAGATAAAGTACAAACAAGTGTTCTCTAGACCATTAACGTGTCCCTGAACCAGTAACATGCGTATGTGCTCACTAAGAACCAGTTGAAACGCAGTTTAGTCATCTCTTTAACACTCCCCCAGGAACAAAGAATAAACGAGGTAATGCAACAGCTAGACTTAGTTAAGGAGGATGTTATTACCAAAGACTTACCTGTTAATATTTGGAAAAAATTATAAAATTTAGTATGGAATTGCATGTAAATGATTGAGTTCAACTTGCATTTCTGACATTACACAAAATAAATTAAATAAATCTTATAGTTCTGCAATAAAAAAAAATATTCACCATATCTCTATTAATTAACAAATTCATAAATTCAAATTCTTAGACTGTAATTAATAATTTTACGCCTTATTAAACCACCTATTTTATTTTCAACATTACCATGTATCAAATATACATCCTATTATGTAATCACTAAAAGCTCAATGTATTCTCATGCCTTTCTTTCTGTAATTTTCTTTATGCGTGCCATTACATATTCTAGGCATCAAACTGGAAGAAACAATGAGCAAATTGCCTGTAATGACTCTTTGAATCACCCCCAACAAAAAGAAAAAATGAATAACCAGAAAACTTGAGCAATTTACCATGTCTAGACTAATGCTCCAGTCAAATAAGCTAACCAATTGGAACGCCAATGTTTCAATCTGCATTAGATATCGAAAGCAATTGTTTTCTTTCACAAGGCCTATAGTACATAGAGAGGAATCAGAGATGCAAAATTTTTCTTGGTTTCAAGGTCTATGATGCCACTTTTGCGAGAACCAATCTGAAAGGTTAGCTACTACAAATCCAAGGAATACCTGCAACACAATCGATTGACCGAAAAAGGAAGTATAAACACCAAGGAGGTTGATTTTATTTATTAAAAGAATTATGGGTATTTATTACTATACACTTAAGGATGAGTCTTTTCTTACCAGAATTTTTAGAAGGGCTGAGAACCTTAGAGAATCTTAAGAAAGGCATGTGAGTATGATTCCTTTAAACTAGTAATTAAGCCTCGCAGGTATCTAACGCGGAAAAAGTTGCTTTAAAAGGTAGCTAGGGTAGTTAGTCACCTAGAGATAATTACCATTATGATGTGGGTTGATCGTTCCTTTAGTCTTAAGAGAGTGCGTAATCATTTAAAAGAAGAAAGAAAAGGAAATGGTTAACTACAAAAATAAAAGAAAACTTTGGTCTGGTGTTGAACTACTTCTAAGCACTTTATGGAAGAGGCAGATGATTGCTTCAAAGGATGAAGGCACGTTCAAACTATCTTAGACAATCATTGAATAGTTGACTATTCTTTTAAATAAATAATGGGTCGTCACCCATCCTTAAAATCCATTGCTATATTTAATTACTATTTTAAAGTTAGAAGGGGTGACTGACCACTTTAAAAGATGGTTTCGCCATCTGAAATGTGGTTGATTGCCCTGAGGTTATGGGTACTTCTCGAGGGGTACATGATTCCATCTTTTAATTGATTTTTTTTTCTCTCTCTCTTTAGATGGCCAACCACTTGAAGTTTAAGTGGTTAGACGTCTTTGAATTGAAAGAGCACCTTTAAAAAAAATTATTATTTATTCTTTTTTAAGTGTCTTTGTGTTTCAATGAGGGTTCCCGAATTTGGACGTTAATCTCTTACGAAATTTTGACTAACTTTAACGAACAATATTAATGATATACTTCACCTGAGCTGAACCGAGAACATAAATTATTGAATAGCGTTGTCCATGGATTAACATGTCCTCCATCATGGCAAGAGGTATGGTGAGCGAAACACCAAGCGCAGCTACTAAAGGTGAGGTCCAAATCACACCTAATGCCCTGAGAGCATCGCAACATCTCTAACTTAGAAGAGAGAGAACATTAAGCTGCATAGAACCACAAGTAAGTTTGCCTGTAACTTACCATAAATAATCAGAAAGAACGCTTCCAACAAAACCGTTGATAAGAATGACTTGTTCCACTTTGGTAGACGTAGGGAATCTGAACTTGGGTTCAATGCCCATAGTAGTCAAAGGCCAAGCTAAAAATGAGAATGCAAAATTTGTTCAGGTCTCATGTAGGATAATGGAAAAGTGTATCAATATAGCCATATGATTGATTTCAAAGACAAATAAATAAAGCAACGAATTCAGAAGATGCCTATGAAGCAACTCGGGGAAAGTTATAATACAATAAGATATTGAGAAAGGGATGGGGGGAAGAGGTACAGAATTGACTAGTTGACTAACTTGCAGACCTCCTTTTCTTTCTTTTCAATGAACGAGACAATTGAAGACATTGAAAGCCATTCAAATCTCAATACTTCGACATATTCAACTTTTCGATCCATTACCAATTTCCAAGTCTAAGGGCGTGATTTGACAAAATATCAGTAGAGAAATGAAATAATATGTGTTACTATCAAAGGCCACCAGATGCTTCACAAACGTAAGATTTGATACAATTGCAGCCATGAATCTCGCCGTCTGACAATCTCTTGGTTCTGAATTACATTTCCACCACATGCTCAATTTCTGACAAATCCTTCTTTTAGAGTCAAGGAAACATTCATCGTCGTTGTAATGAGCCGGTTATTCGAATACAGTGACAGAGTTGAATACAAAACGTGAAGCCAAATATTTCTCAAAGATGTCTACAGAAGCAAAAGGGTCCATGGATCAAATACGAAAGATGAACAAGAGAATTAAATTACTTTCTACAATTGATTACTCAAGATGCAGGAACTGATTAGAATCTTAGGAAAGTGGAGAGGAAATAGGAAAGGATTCAATTTATAAAAAAATTAGAGACTATGCTCGGGAAAGGGCTAATTTCTTAAGCAAGGAGTTAGGTGGTTTTAGTTCATGGTTGTATAGCAAGTATATACCTAGAAGTTCCATGGGTTCTTCGTACTTTCTTAAGTATTTCAAGATGCTGCACTTATGTCAGATTGTTTTGTGCATACGACACCATTAAAAACGAAAGAAGCTCTGTACAATAGCACTTCTAACAAACATCCTTGTCTGTAAATTTCGTCAAATTCCTGTTTCCTGATTAAATACAATAGTTGTACTGTCAAGCTCCAAATCATTTTCTATTTCCCTTTCCAGACCAGGACTAGGACTTCAAAGTGAACAGACAAGAAAACATGATTTCATGCATCAGAAGATATTGTATACCATATGACTGGAGAAAATCTAACAATCAATTTGGTCTTACCGAGCCACCAAAGAACAGCAAGTGTGAATAATCCAATACAGCCGAATAACTTCTGTATATTTACCCTTTCACCCTCTCCAGCAAACTTTTTAAGAAGCACTGCGGTAGTGTCAATTTTTATGGTAAAGAACGTCAATGCCATGCATTACAACTAGAACAAAAGTGGTCTACCAAGAGACAGAATTTATTTACCAGTAAATAGCGAGTATGTAAAGGACGAGAGAATAGCAAAAAGATCCCCCAGAAGCGAAGAATGATTCCAATTTCTGAACCACAAATAAAAAAGAAAAGAAAAAGAAAATACAAGTAGCTGGTTAGGAATCATGATCTAGAAAACCATGAGCAAATGAATGAGAGAGATAGAGAGAGAGAGAGAAATGTAGATCCTGCAACTGCAGGAGAAAGTAATGCATCGTCCATCTAATCAGAGAAGAGTCAACATTTTCAGATAACAGTAATTACTTGCGACTTGTATTTTCATCAGAAGAATGGCAATCCGAGCTTGATCGTGCTTTATTCTAACAGAGATCTCATTTTAGCAGTATGACTACGTAATTCAGCTAACTTCACTTATGATCAGAACCATTTTACTAAAATGAAGGAAAAGAAACGTACGTAGGTTTGCTTAACTGTCTTTCATCTGAAGTTGAAGTCTTCCCGAATGTTGTCATGGCAACACCAGCCATACCAAACACAATAGCGGTTACTTTAACTATATCTATGGAGTCTTGACCCAGACATGCACTAATGAGAAGAGTAAATAGTCCTGAAGTAATTGAAGTCAACAGTGTTGTACTGGCAACGCTTGTTCGCGCAAGTGCAGCATTTGTTAGATACTGCAGCAAATAAACTTGATCATGTTTCTTCCACAAAAGAAAAGGAATTTCTCACCCCCTCTGTAAGCTGACGATCTATGTAATTACACGGAAACTTATTTTGTAAAACAGAATGGTTGTGGAGTAAAGGTTGTCTTATGGCAGAGTATGAAGTGATGTTATACCACAAAGTACTTGGTAAGTATCAGATGTGTAAATAGGCCCAAAAGTCCAATCCAATAGTTTAGTTTATGAGTGAGTTTGAAAAAATAAGTCTATATTTAAATATTATTCAAAGATTATTTCTTTTTAGTATAAGATTTTAGCCTTTAATACTCTTTCACGTATAGAGAATCAATCTTCAAAAACACATGGTTAAATGGAAATTGAAGAGAATTAACTTGACTTTAATACCATATAAATATACTTAAAATATAATTCAAAAGCTAACTTATGAATTAGAGCGATCAAATATATATTTAAACATTATTTAAAAATCACTTCTTTCCAATATGGGACTTCCATCCTCAATATGGTACTTTAAAAAGGAAGAATCAATATGAAAGTACACAAATATTAGCTCAAGAGACTCATAGATAAAAAGACTGTTCAAAGATTTTGTTCAATACATAAGGAAGCTCAAAGAAGAAATATATGGAACAATATATAAGGGTCTTACCTCTGTGAAAAACCAGAGAGGAGCAATGTAAAATCCAAATTTAGCTATTTCCTTTGTGGTGATGTTTCTCTCTTCCTCTACTATGTCCATGTTATTTTTAGGCTCAGAAACTAATAGCTCAGCGTCCTCTGAGTAAATGTCCAGACAAGAGCTTCCATTCCCGGAAGGTTCCTGATGTTCAATTTCAAAAGTGCTGCACCCAGTATCATGTTTCACCGGAGCATCAGGTTCTGCAGCCGATTCATTGATGATTTCTGCATCATTGCCACTTTTCCAATCGTGGCATCCCATAAATTCTAGTAGCCAGTCCTTAAAGAATGATATTGGAAGATGAACTACCAATAGAGAAGTTCCAAGATATGCCACTGCAAACGGCTGCTTATAATCTGTGAAGACACCCTGTTGAGCAAACACTAGTAAGGTGTTCCGGCAGTCAAAATGAAAGCATCGAGCAATAAAAAACCAAGTCTTTTAGGTAGTCATACAGTAAGGTGAACTGACTTTATTACCTGCTTCACCTATGTGAAAAAAAATGCCTTCTATATCAAACATCAAAGAAACCGTCCACTCTATATCTATTACAATATAAGAACTTCCCTATGATCCTTGCATAAGGTCGGCGCAAATTTCACTGCAGTAATTCACCTTGCATGGTACCGCAGCGATCATCAGTAACAAATCAGGGTAAAAGAACAATAGTTATAGATGCTCCCAGTTTCCCGTATATATCTTCTGCTTGCATCACTTTAGGAAGGAATAGAGTTGGGGATACCCTTCTTGATAAATATCTTAAGATATCTAAAAGCTCCACTGTTCTGCCATTACTTCCTACCCCTATTCTATTAGTCAAGCTTGGCAACTACCTGGTAAGTAAGATCAGAAGTAAGGTATTATTGCTGATGTAATCACATATTCTTGCTGTCTAGTAATATTGCAGATCGTTGCTCCATTAATGGGCAATTGAGAGAAAACAACCCAGAGTATGAGCCCAACTTTAAATTCTCACATGGTAAATCTGTGGGAAACATGACGCCAAGAACTTTTTAAGAGCAACTATTCGATCACCCAGCATAAGCAATACTGATGATATTATACATCACTTCCTGAATAAATGAAAATAGCCTACACAAAAACACAACCCGATAGTAATGCGTGAAACTCCTACTGATCAACCTGGTACGGATTTCCTATAACTGAAACGGAGCATGATCCAGTTATCGAGTCCAGAACAAAAGTGCAATTCATATGCGGAGTGCCTTTACTCTTAACTTCGACCCGAGCAACCTAGCGGCTCTTGGACGTCGAGTACTAATCCCTAACAGTGTTGTAGAAATAATTCATTGTTCAAACACATAAATATAGAAGAGATGTAAGATTTAAGATGGTTTAGACTAAGTCGATTATCTTACATTTATTATTGCTTGTACAACCAGCAACTCCTCCTTCAATTAAATTCACTCGAGAGTAGAAAAGTACTATTTATAATACCCGTACACAATTCACAAATAGTTTTTCTCAGTACTCATTTGATTGTGCTTACAGTACTTACATACTAGTCTCTATCTTAGCTGTTGGCTGCGATACAAAACAACACCCTTCGGCCGCCCTCACAATGTGGCACACGGTTTGCGGGCCTTACAAGGCACAACCGTCTTCCTTTTTATAAGGTTTCTTAATGGTACTCTCTTTTTGAACTAATATAGAAGAGACAAACTGTTAAATATATTAGGATATACCTCCAAATTACCCATAAGATATATATGATAGTTAATTTATATATTTGCCCTCACTTCTACATGACAAATGACGAACCTAACTATTAATTTTCACACCTAACTTTTGATGAAAAGTAACTATAAGAACCAAAATAATGCTATGCTGACTATTACGGGACCCGCCACCGCTATAATACGGTTATCCTGATGCGCATTCCACCATTCTACTAAGCGGAGAAGATGGCGGTCACAACAATTAAGTCCACCAAGTTCAGGTAAGGAAATGCTTCTCCCAACCAAACAAGGAAAGGCCCGACGAAGGGAGGGAGATGCGGCAGGGGAAGGAAAAGGCTTTCGTCAGTTCTTGAAGAATCAATATATATGTCTCCGCTATCTAACAACGTCATACGAAACAGCACAGAGAGAGGTAGATTATCTTTTGGCCCCAAGGTCCCATCTACCACAATTTCGACACAAAACCCACAAATATTTATCAAATTCTTGGACAACGAAGCGCTGCTGTTTTAAATCTTATTTGTTTCTGTTCGTTTCAATTGATAAAGTGCGAATATTGCTCATGGTAACGAAATGATCATAAACAAGCAATACCCGAAGTACAAAAACAAATAGAGGCCAGATCAAATTCCATTCAAATCAAACACTCATTACATGGAAATCCAGAGCCTAAAAAGCAAACAAAGGAGCAAAACCTGACTGTAAGATCAAGTTGCGTGGGTTCATGTGTTTGCGTGTGAGTGAGAGAGAGAGAGAGAGAGAGAGAGAGAGAGAGAGGTGACCTGAGTGACCTCTGCAGAAGTAACCCACATAATCACAACACCGACGATGAGAAGCAACCCTGCCTTATATTTCCAACTCATTCTTACACCGTCTTCGAACTCCAAGAATCACTCTCTTTCACTTTGTAGTCCCATTATTGCCCCTAAAAAAGCTCAGAATAATGTTGGGTGGCTAACGTATGAGTGATATCAAAAAGTTATTACATGTTCACAAGTCTTTAGTTCCCAAAAAAGTAATCGCCACACCCCCTTCTTCTCCGCTTGGAAGAAAGGAAGCTGAAAAGCAGAAGAAATGAATGGTTAGTGCTTCGAGTAACCAATGAGAAAGCCAAATATCCCCCGTTCAACCGATGCTTCTATGACCAAATAATGGCGGTTCACTAGTCTCTTACACCATGAAGGTCGCATATGCCTCTCTGTCTTCTTTTTCTTTTCTCCTCAAAGAAGTTCGTGTTTCCCTACAACTAGGTACTAAACAGGATAAATCATCTGCTCAGTCAATATTATCACGGAAAATGAACTAAGGAAACGCCCCTTTTGTGGGAAAAACTTGGAGATGTTCCGTACAGATTTTTATATACAAATATTTAAAGCCTCCATACTTTTTCCCTTTCTCATCCCATTTGCTACTTTGTGAAAGCCTCTTGATTCAGAAGTTAAACAAGCAACGGCACCTCTGAGGTGATACTTATCTTTTCCTTTCCCTCTAAAATATGCGTAAAAGATTTCAGATTTATGATTTAAAGCAAAATCTCATGATAATCACGGAAAATAGTGAAAAGGCTACTTTCTGCTTCGTTGATTACTATGGCATTGCTGCAGTGCAGTATAAAATTGGTGGCAAGAACCTTGTTGTCTAATTAACCGTCACCTAACTTCTTAAATACTTCCAAACACCTATTACATGCCCAAAAGGTCAGGGTAGGCTCTCTTTTTTCTTATTTTCTTTAGAGGCGATGAAAGACGAAAGTGCCGCTTGGAAGTGTCAAATGCAGTCATCTTCATCCCTTCGACACTGCAAAACAACAGTGTTATTCTTTTTTCCCCTACTCTTCTACTTTCAAAAAGATATTCCCAAATAAATTAACTCTGTTTATCGTAGCCTAGGCGTTTAGCCACTAAATATGAGTATAAACAGTTTTAGTTTGTTTCCCTGCCTAGTTGCTCGCGCAAAAAGTTCTGTTCGTGGTTATAATGCAAAGACAGCTTGTGGTGCTGGTTAGCAAATTACGAAACTGGCTCCATAGGCTTTTGCCTTTACGTCTCATCTTGATAAGCAAAAATGGTACCGAAAGTGAAGACTCGTGCCTTTTGACAAAAGCTAAAGCATGTAGCAAGAAAAGAAAAAGAAAGGCGGGATCGGTATCTTTTGTTCCATGATCTACTTACACATACCGGATTGACTAATCACTTTATGGTCTTATTAAGAGAATGTCAGAATCGTTCTTTCTTTTTATTTTCTTTTACCGTTTTCATTTCTAATCTCGTGAAAACAAATTAGTCCACAAAGAAAATTCAATAATCCATTCTGAGCAATCCAAAAAAGATAAATCTAACCAAAAACTCTCCAACCCTACTGTAAGAAAGCAAAAATAAGATCACAGAAATCCATGATAAAAGTCTGAAATGAAATAAAGCTCTAGTGCGTTCCTAATTTATGCCTAAAGCTGGCGTAACATCAGAGACAATACAAGAAATTATCATGTCGAAATTATAATGCCACTTTCTCTCCGACAACATATTTAAAATCACCAATCCAAGCCTCACAGTATCCCTGAAAATTGTGTGCTCCACAAATCAATCCCCTAGACTACCTTAGAACCTTGTCTCGGCCGTCGCTTTCCAGGAGAAAAAAGGGCCAACCCGGATAATTCCTGATTTTGATGTTTCTCCTTGTTACAAGCTTCAGATGAAAGGCTTTAATCCTGAGGATTTTCATATTGAAGTACAACGATGCTTTAATCCTAACGTGGGTCCAAGTTTAGGACAAAGACCGCAAGTTCGTGTCCACTTCCTGAGTCAATGCCTGCGCCAATGTTTTCGTCCGAGTCCTTAGAGTTCAATAACACCGGATGGACTTCCGGCTAAGTGGCAAGGGTTCGGAACACTTCCCTTTCCAAATAAAATTCCCTCCCACCCTCCCACCCAACCCATAAAAATAAAAAAATAAAAAAATAAAAAAATAAAAAAAAAAGAGAACCATAAGTCTATGTCTTCTAAAGAAGCATATGTATAGGAATAAGTCTGCAATCATTTTTTTGTTGATTAGTCAACAAGCTTAGTTAGCATCCAGATAAGCTACTTGGTCATTAATAAAGAGAATGTCATTCCATGCCTAAAAACTTGGGTTTCATTACTTGTTATGTTTTAGTGTAAGCTACAGTTATTCATTCTGTTTAGCAGTTTACATTCAATTAGAAGTGGTTAGGCGGAAGTTCATTGCTATTAGGAGGTGGTTAACTACACTAGCGGTATAAATAAAGTCTGTATGGGAACGGCGAGGGGATTCAGATAGTTGAGTTAGTTGATTCTCTTGAGTCATTGGAGGTCTTGGGTTCGCTCAAAGTAATCCTAAATCTGATGTGAATTTCATTGTAGTTTCTGATCAATTCAAGATAGGTGGAAAACCTAAAGTTCCTAAAGAATCTTCTTGTGACTTTTATCTGATCAATTCTCATGCTATCACTTGTTCTTTTGCCAAATCTCAAGCTACCCTTCTGGACCGCTGCAGAGGCATCCATCATTTAGGGAGGCTTCCTACCAGGGCTTCTCAGACCAAAAGATGCCGCTCTTTTCAATCACGCACGTTGTTCCTGTAGACCAAAAACTTCGGAGAAAGGCATCTCAAAGGCTTGCAAACATGGCGCATGCCATTCTACAATATCTGTATTGGTTTTTCATAAAAGGAAGGTCTTTTGGATTTTCTAGGACACGTTTGTACTAGTCGAGTTTTAGAAACCGTCATTGTCAATAAATGTCTTCGATTTTTTTTTCCTTGGTTAAATGAATGAACTGAACTCAAAGAAAAATAATAAATATTTTTTAAAGAATGAAAATTGATACAAAATAAGTACAATTTCAATTTCAATTTCAATTTACAATATATAGGACTGATTTATCTTATCTACTGCATGCTCTATGGAAATCATAACTAGAAAATAGACAATTCAACAATTATAAATTTTTTTTCCTAAAGCACAATCTTCAATTGGAGAAATGAATTTTAAGAAATCTATTGAATTTCATTAGTTTTAGCAATCGTATTATAATAGGATATGCTATATGTCCTCTAGCCTATAATGCTAGTCCACTAGAGGATTTGTAGATGCTAATGGAAGTATTGGTGGTTGTTAAATGATCTTAAGCAATATAGGCCACAATCAACCTTGCCATGCAGTAAAGTCTACCCCGTGTGTAGACTCTATATGATACAAATATTTGGATAAAACAAAAACAAAAAACTTATTTTTAGTGAATTCTGAAACAAATAACAGTTTTTTTGTAATATTAGAATCATATGTAAATTAGAAATATTAAATTTCTAGAGTTTGTGATGTTACCTATTTGGATAATTGGAAGGCCCATTCCATCACCAATGGTGACTTCTTGATTGCCACCATAGTTTAGGATATTTTCAAGCTCAAATTCATTATCATAATGTGATTTGTGATCCTAGAATCAAGGAGCTAGTCATTGTCATTTGGGGCCTATGTTATTAAGCTATGTTATTGTTAGGCCTTATTGGCAAAAGTTGGAAGGGTTATACATATATTAACAATTGTTGTCTAGTTGACTGGCTCTCCTACAAATTTGGTAGAAGGAATTTCGATCGTGGTTCCCTTTGGTGGAAGGTAACAACCGCCAAAACTAGGTACAAGCATGATGTGTTGTTATGACCTTGATGACCCAAGGTGTTGGAGCACCTAGTGGATGGAAGCTGGTTGTTGAAAGTTGGTAAGTTGTTATGGTTGTCAGGGTTTAACATTAGCATGTCCAATTGTGTATGTGATGTTTAGGGTTGTTTGTTTAGCCAATTCAAGATGTGCTTCCTGAGTGAGTAAAAGGCCATGCAAATCTTCTCTAGTGAGTATTGTCATTCATGTGTGAATAGCTATGGTTGTTGTGAGTAAAGCATGAAGGGTGCCAAGGCCATGAAATACATGTGTGAGGTGTGAAATGAAAGAGAGGCAAGGGAAGGAAAAGGTTGAGAACTTGGGAAAATACTTGATTGTATTAGACTATTCTAAGGACCTACTCTATATAGAGGTCTTATTTATAATACAGTACACTTGTACAATATAAGGAAAACTATAAATACAAATAAATTCCTATTCTATATAATACTCTAATTCCTAAAGTAAGTGATACCAAAATAAGCCATGTTTAAGGGAAGGACTCTCAATCTAACATGGAACTAATCATAAGAAAATAACTACTCAATACTCATCAATGTGACATATCTCCAACCCTCCCCCTCAAGCTAGCAACTTATAGATGTCGAAGATACCAAGCTTGCTTAAGACATACGCATGTTGTCTTTGGCATAGTGGTTTAGTAAAAATACTAGGAGGCTACTTTATGGTTCTTATTCCCTTCATATTGATCACTCTTCTTGAATCTTGTCTATAGTGAAATGATAGAAAACTTCAATGTGTTTCGGTCTTTCTTGCACAATTAGGTTTGCTACAAGTTTCAGGGTAGCATTATTATCACAAAACAAGGTAGTTGGTCCCCTTATTTGTAATCCAAGGTCTTGCAACAGGCCTCACATCCACACTATCTTGCAACCTATTTTGGCTATGGAATGGTATTCAAACTCAGCTAATGATAAGGAAATAGTCAGTTGTTTCTTCATTTTGCAAGACAATAAAGAATCTCCCAATTTTACATGAAAACCAACAATTGATCTTCTGGTCATAGGATAGGTGGCATAGTTCATATCATCGTATGTTGTCATCTCTAGGTTGTAATCCCATGATAAAGGAATTCCAAGTCCTAGACATCCTTTTAAATATTTCATAACTTTCAAAGCTATACTACTATGAGATTGTTTAAGATCATGCATAAATTGATTGAGAATTTGGATGATGTAGCATATATTTGGTCTAGTCATGGTAAGATAGATAAGTTTCCCAACAAGTCTTTAATAGCTCAACAAGTCCTTAAGCACCAGATCTTCATCTAAGGGTGAAATTCCTTCATCATACTCAACCATAGTCAACTTGCTATTCTATTCAATTGAATAATTGCTAGCTTGTAACCTTATAGTCCTACTTTAGAAATGATCTCCAAAACATATTCACATTGACTGAGGAAAATTCCCTTTTCTAATTGTGCTATCTCAATACCAAGAAAATATTTGAGTGGTTCCAAATCTTTTATATGGAAAGTGGAATTCAAATATCTTTTGAAATGTTTGATAACAATTTCATTGTTTCCTCATGATTAAAATATCGTCAACGTAGAATAAGCAAATAAATGCAAAAAGTATCATGTATCTAGGTAAATAAGGCATAATCATGGTAAATTGTTAGAAATATGTAGTCATAAAAGCTTATGTAAATTTAATATACCATGGTCGAGATGCTTGCTTGAGATTATACAAGGATTTGCATAGTTGGCATACATGTGACTCCCCCTATCTACGTAAACCTTGTAAAAGGTTCATGTAGATTTCCTCCTTTAAATCATCATGTAGAAAGGCATTATGAAAATCTATCTAGTGGAGAGGCTACTCACAAAAGGTACTAATTGCAATAAAGGACTAAATGAGTGACCTCCTTAGCAGTAATGGGGGGAAAAGGTCTCCTAATAATTGAAACCTTCCTTTTAGGTGAAACTTGTAGCCATAAGGTGAGATATATAACACTTAATAAAGCCATTAACATGGTACTTAATCTTATAGACCCATTTACATATGATGAGTTGACAATAAGAAAGTAGGGGCATAATATCCCAAGTGTGATTCTTAACAAGAGCTCAAATCTTAGCCTTTAGAGCTTGTTTCCAACAAGGATCCTTAACTACTTCAAAGTAAGAGGAAGGTTCATGTTCCTAAAAGATGTGACTAATGTAGCAAAGATGGTTTAGTGAGAGCTACACAAAACTAATATAGAAAGAAATAGGATAGTGAGTACTTGTAGATCTTAAGTTAGAGTAGATGTAGTCCTTCATTCATATGAGAGGCCAGGTAAGGTGGCTAGAGCAATGAGGAGAAGGAACTACTTGTTCATAAGAAACAAGTGCCAAGGAATCATCCAAAGGGGATTCAACCAAGGAAGCATTAGATGTAGCAACAACAAACTCTACAAGTAGATCTAGCAAAGGATGAAAAGGCACCTAATCAATCACAATAGCTAGTGAACAAATCCGAGGTACCAATGGAGAAGGGCTAGCCTTAAGCAAGACCAAAGGCACCATAGAAGGATCATCATCAACTAAGAAAAGGCATAATGGACCCATGTTAATAGGCATAGTAGGAGTCAACTAGGTCAAAAAGAGGAAAACATCTTCATGGAAAACAACATCCCAATTGACAAAAGAATAGCTAGTAGAAGAATCAATTACCCAATAACCCTTTTTAAGAAAAGGTAGCACATGAAAACACAATGTAAGGAACCAAGACCTAATTTGTTCCAAGGGCACACAATAGTGGCATAGTAGAGGCAATTGAAGTCATAAAGGTGGTTAACATTAGAAGTCTTACCAAAAAGCAACTTATAAAGGGTTTTGCCATCCAAAACATGCATTGGCATACGATTAATCAAGTAGGTGACAGTGACCACACAATCACCCTAGTAACACTCAAGAATGAAGGATTGATATAAAAAATCATGAGTGTTATCCATCCTAATACACTGAGTATTGGTTTTGAACTAGGTATAAACCATTTGATGGAAATAGGAAATGAGTGATAAGATTTGGGTTTTGGATTGTATAAGGAAAACCCAAGTACCATGGGAGAAATCATCAGTAATGGTAAGGAAAAAAAAAAATCCATCATGATGAGAGGTGTGGTAGGGACCCTAGACATTAATATGGATGAGTGAGAAAATAAAGGTAGCTCATGTCAAACTAGAAGAAACTGGAGTGTGACATTGTTTTACAAGAGTACATATGGGACATTTCAAATAAGGATAAGAGGCACTATGACCCACTTTTTGATGGAAAAGAGAAATATCATTATGAATCTTTGTATTACAAATAATACTTTTATTGAAAGGAATACAAGACTAGAAATCAAAATTCTTAGGAAAGGAAGTCTAAAAGTAAAGGCCTTGATGAATACTATACAAGCTTATCAATCTACTAGTCAAAAGGCGTAGAAAAGACAAATATCATAATCCAAAATGACATGATAATGATTATCAATGCAAACCTTGGAAATAGAGATGAGACTAAATTGAAAAGCAAAGACAAAAATAACATTTTTCAATGTAATGAGTGGACTAAATATGACAATACCAATTTTGATGACATGAGTAACATCCCTATTAGGGAGAAGTGTAGAAATTGATGAGTGATATGAGTGATGAATAGATGAAAAAAATATATCATCACAAATCATATGATCACTAGCCCCTGAACCAAATATCCAAGTGTTAGTGGAAATAGTATTAAGGCAAAAAATGGTACTTGCAAAACTAGTAGATTTGTCAAGGACCCCAAATTGGCCTAAAGTATGCATGATTTGTTGAAATTGATGTTCATTGATAACCTATGTAATGGACTTAGTTTAGGCCATCACTCGGGAAGGAAAAGTAGATTTTTCTCTTTTCTCATGGTCCATAAGCTTCCTATGGAGCTTTCAACACAACTCCTTGGCCTAGTAAGGCTGTTTGGAATAATCATAAAAAGGTTTCAGGTGCACTTTTAAAATTTTGCCCATTGGGATGGCCTAATGACATGGCATGGCAAAGGCCATGCATTGGTTTAAAAGCTAGAGCTGATGTGGCCTTATAAGAGCCATTAAATCCAAGTGAGGGCAGGAGGTAATCTAGGCCATCAATCTTAGGGTTTTGATATAAACCGTTGAAGCTAGATACAAAAATGCTTGTTTTTGTAAAGGGAAACCCTAGCAAAGTGTCATAGTCACCTAAGGAGGTGCCATTGGACTTCACAATGGCAACATAGGTCCCTTAAGATAAAGTAGCACACATGGCAAAGAGAACAAAGTCATTGACATGGATGTATTTTGATGAAGCCAATCTTTGTGTTTCCTCTTGAACAAAGAGGCAAGACATGGTGAAGCAATAATGTGGGTTCCATGGCCAAGATCTACAACTAGAAGGAAAGAAAAATTTCATTCAAGGTATTGGCATAAAGTGGCTTCAAGACCTTTAAAGGGCTCTTCGACCAACTCAATCTCATTCCATAGTGTGGCCTAGTTATTGAAAACAATGGCAATCACGAGATTGCCTTGTTTCAAATCAATGAGAGACTAATGAAGGGTAAATAATTTTTCCTAATCAACTTGCCATACGTCTTGATGATATTTAGCCACATATCACCAACATCCTTTATGGGAGGTAGACTAGTGAAAACTTCTAGGGATAGATGATTTCCAAGCCATGTTTGAACCAATTGGTTCCATTTGCATCACTAATAAACAAGGAAATCCTCTAGTGGGACTAGAATGGTTCAATCGATGAAGCCATCCTTTTCTTTCATGACAAGTGCATAGTGAAAATCATAAGCCCACACTAAGTAGCCATTGGGACCAGTGAAGATTTGTGTGATCAAACATAGTTCAGGGCCATTAAAGATAGTCATGTAGAGTAAATCCCTAGGTTCAGGTTATCTACTGGTAGTAGCATATGGAAAGAAAGTTGGGCGAAAGGTTGGGTAGGGATTTGCACCCAAACCCAATTAGACCAACCCGAATAAAGATCTAGATCTGATAGGATTAAGCCCAAAAACAAGGGAAGGCCCAATGGAGGAAAAACAAAGGTTAGAGAGAAGCAAGCCCATGTTTATGGGTCAAGTGGATGGTGGGGCTTCATTAATTGGGCTTGAAAAATTGAGCCCCTACCCAACCTACCACTAGTTGAATTAGGCTTGACTAGGAAAAAGGAACCATGGAGGTGGTTGGATAGCAGTTGGTCTAGTAATGGTTGGACTGAAGAGTCAGCATCAGTTACTAGGTAGGTGGGATCAGCTAGCATCACATCCACACTCAAGGAAGAATCAAGAACAACCTTAACAAGTAGGGTGTTAGAGGCTTGCTATTTTGGCATTATAATGGTAGGAATGGTAATGAAATTTAGGATTTTAGAGCTTATAGAAGAAAGAAAAAAAATTGATTTCCATGCTAGAGTCTAATTTTGTTTTGCAAGTTCTGAGTTTCCTACAACAGTAGGATGGACAAAAAAGTGGACAATCAAAAGAAGCAAAAGCTTAGGTCAAGACCAAAACCAAGGTCTCGGATACCATGAAAGGAAATGAAAGAGAAGTAAGGGAAGGAAAAGGTTGAGAACTTAGGAAAATACTTGATTGTATTAGATTATTCTAAGGACCTATTCTCTATAAAGTCCTATTTATAATGCAGTACATTTGTACAATACAAGGAAAACTATAAATACAAATAAATTCCTATTCTACATAATATTCTACTTCCTAAAGTAAGTGATACCAATATAATCTCATGCCATATTTGCGAGAAATATTCTCAATCTAACATGAAAATAATCACAAGGAAATAACTGCTTGATACTTATCAATGTGACGTATCTCCAAAAGTATTCATTATCTAAGATAGGCTCACCAATGGCACTAAGTTGATTATGAGGGAGTTGATATCTTTTATAAATTTGGTAACCATGTGGTGTCCTTTGTTGATGGCTTGCAAGTGGAAGCAAAGTGAGGATGCTTGTGCTAGAAATTGGGCTTTAAGTTTAGCTAAGAAAGCACTCCAAGCAATGGCAAAGCTTTTGTATTTGGACAATGCCATCATAATCGGGTCTAAACTTGTGCTCATAATCTAGACAAAGTGTGGCCTGATCAAGGACATGTTAATCCTAGATGTGGGATTAGAAACACAAACAATCGAGCCTTCATTGCTAGTGTCAATAATGAATTTTGGAAGGAATGGAAAAAAAATCAGTGAGAAAGCTTAGTAATCCCCTAGCATGGAGGTAAGGCTCAATTTTGGTCTTCCACACCAAAAACTTGTTGCCTTCTAATCGAACACCTACTACCAAAATGGATGGATTTTTGAAAGGGGGGGATGCCAAAAAGTGCCTAGTAGCATGGATATTGGTCAAAATGGAGGGCATTTATGACAAGGATCAATGTATAAGGGTAGGGCTTTCACCATAAACTTTCTAATACCAAGTTAGAGAAACAAATTTCAAGAAATCTATTGATTTTCTTAACTAATGTCATGAACAAGGCAAAAACCTTTAGAACAAGTATATTGAATGAAAATGTTTTCTGTTAATTGAATCTTTACAATGGAAATCATTTCCATTTATAGATAAAGTAGAAAACTAAATGAAGGTAAGCAAAATTAGGGTTGATGTAAATCGATCCTAAGACCAATTTCCATGAATATGCATAGTTATGAGAAAAGGGAAATGTTTTTGAATTTTGAATTAATAATTAGAAATCAATTATGGATTGATTTTGTTGCTTTCCCTTTCCAATTGATTTTGTGATGATTGTGGGTTGGTGAATTCAATTCCAATTGATCTTGAGATGATTATTGGCTGGTTAATATTGTCCATTTAATTAAGTTTCCTTTTTTGTTAAGAGATTGTTGTAAGTGAGCAAATTTTGGCATAATTGGTTGGATCTCCATCAGGCATGAGGTTGGAGAAGGAGTGCGTGATTGGTACACATGCTAAGGTGTCTTGGGTTTTCTTCCTAATGCAAGTAAAATAACATGCACCAATAAAGTTTCAACATATGGAGATGGTGTGGCTTGACAACATAGGTAGACATTTATATTTTTAGATTTTGATATCTCCCACTATCCTCAGAAAACTAAAAAAAGTACTTGATTAGTTCACCAGTATGAAGATAGGAACATTCAAATCCTTAATCAACCAACAAACAACTTGATTCCAACCTAGTTCTTTTTCCAACAAAGGCGGAAGTTAACCTAGCAAAAGATTTTGAATTTCAACTTAAAGCAAAATGAGTATATTAACATAAAGATGACTTATTTTGAGATGGCTAGAGAAACACTTACCCTCTTAGGATTGTAATATGTTGCAAAAATACTTACCTTCCCACTATATATTTTCTAATTATTTCATTTATTGTAATCATATATAGTAGTATAGAATTGATCCTAGTAGTGCTACATTGTAATTCATAACAAATTCAATACAATTGAATTTACCCACTTGCTTTCTTTATGTTTTCCTTTTTCTTATGTCATATGATATAATATCAAAGTAAATTTTCCTTTTCTAAATATTTTTCTTTGCCCCCTAAAATCATTGACCAAGTCAAAGTTATGAGTTCTAATTTGCATCAACCCTTTGTTGTGAAAGTTAGATGGTATCCTTAAGGACCCCATTCAAAGCATAGCCATGGTTCTTTTCATTTATACCCTTAAAATTTTCTCTAAATGCTCAAAACACCCTTTATTGCAACATATTATTTTGCTCTCAAACTCTTGCAACATGTGGCCCGTTACTATGTCAAGCTTAGTGGGCAACCCATCCTAAAACCAATCAAACCTAAATCTATGTTGCTTCACTCAAGGAATCCTATTTTTTAATGGTTATCCTCTTTGATGAAAGCATAAGCTAAGAAGAACTAGAGTCAGCTTAGACAAGTGGAGCCATATAGTGAAGTGGGCCTGGTTAATTTGTAAGATTGTATGGCCACATGCCCTTCATTGAAAGAAACACTTGTAGAAGAGTACTTAGGCCTACCTTGATAACAAATCAAATCTAAAAATTTGTAAGTCTCCTTAATTAACTGGGCTTAATGAATATTTGTTTCTAACTTTAAATTTAGGAATAAGTGATCACATCACTTTGAATTTAAATTTATTGTATATTTTTTATCCATGTACATTGCCTGTATTTATAAGGCTACTTAATTGATCATGTAACCTAGTCATTCATATTAGTTACAACAAGCCTATCCTAAATTTGCATCTTCACCTTATACTATACGTCTCACAATTTCATACAACCTTATTTTTTATAACAAACTAACTAAGGACAATAATTATGTTGCCCTTTTCTTTTCTAACCTTTGTGCATTTCACCAATCATATAACTAAGGAACCAATCAGACTAGGTAAAGCACTTTGGGAGCTCTATTATCTTTCTTCAATTCCTACAAATTTTAATTCCAATCTCTTATGTTCTTTAATTTCAATAAAAAATATTATGCATACTCCAAAGCAAACATCTACTTGTAATTTTAGTATTAACAATAGCTATAACATTTGGCATAAACAACTTGGCCACTCTTTGTTGGAATCTTATTTTGTATAAAGAAAATCTATTTCATGCCTTAACTCATTTCCTTCTTTAGTGTCCTTTATAGAAAAAAACATATAATGCTTCTAGTGAATTATACTACATTCGCACATGTTTTCTTATTCAATTCACATGGATATTTAGGATCCCATTCTGTAAAATGTGTGTAGGCAACCTAATTTTAGGGTTTGCATTAGGTTGTGGATTTGTTTTTAATTGATTTGTTTGCGTGTTATAAGTTAAATGTTTTAATTAATTTGCTTGCATGTTATAGGTTAAATTTTTTGTAGTTGCCAAATTTACAAGCACATAAAATAAATGGAAAAGCATCTAATAAAAAAATATAAATTAAAGTTAACTTGCAAGAGAGAGAGAAAAGGGAACACATAATATTTTCATGTGGTTTAACTCACCCTAAGTCTACATTCACCCTCCTATTAATCAACTCAATTTAAAGGTAGTCTATCTAGTAATCTCAAAAAGAAACCACTCTTTATTAGCCAATACAAGATTTATAAGACCTTCAAACAATTCTTTATAACCCAAAGAACTTACAATCACCAAGATTATGCACCTTGTGACAATTGGTCTTTGTGACCAAATAATCCAAGTTTTGCACACCTAATACAATAAATTTCTACCTTTGTAAGAGAAAAGTCAAGTAACACATACAAGGGAATATCTAATCAAATATAATTTGAATATAATTTCCCTTAATGTAAGCTAAATACAAATGATTTACAAGTCAAGGTACAATCTAACTAAAGCACTTCATAAAACATATAGACATCACTTCAAGAAATGCTCTTTGACCAAAGCTTAGTAGCCAACAAAGTATATGAATGTTATATTATTGCACAAACAATCACTAAATCATATATGTTCACAAAAATAATCATTTTCCTTAAAAAAATTGTGAATCAATCCATCTGTAATAAAGAATGTTTATGGTTCATATTAAAATCTGATGTCTTGGACACTTGCCACGTTAGCAAAATTAGCATGTCAGCCACACAAAGCAATGCCATGTCATCCTTAGTAAAACACATAAACCCTATAGTCCATGTTAGCTTTGTAGAAATCAAGGCCTTCACATGTAATACAAAATTTGCATCCCTAACCTCGCACCCGACACTTCCTGTGCACATTGCCTTATATTCTCATCATTGACGGCTACTAACAGTATCAAAAAAGAAATTAGATGATACAAAGATCATCCATGGCTAATTTCATCTAGGTTAGAAATCCCCATTAATTTGATTCCCTTTAATCTTGCATCAAATTCAAAGATCCAAATGTTTTCCATCTTTAGCAAATACTTTATAAATTCATAAGGAATCACAATCAATTTTGACTGCCATGAATATTGTTTGATTCCTTACACAACTAGGTTTAATTTTCCTATTGTAAATCTAAGGTTCACTAAAATCATCAAATACTATAATTCTTTTGCTTAGTCCATATTCAGGTTTCTAAGGTTCTTAGGTGTTTTGATATTCTTCACAAAAATCCCTACTTCCATGGGAATACTTCCTTTAACTTGATATCACATTGCCATGAGGCAAAAGCCTACATTTTTTCTATCCTTCTTGCAGCACCAATGGCCTCACTAAAAACAAACATCCATTATGTTATCCACGCCATACCATTACCTTCTCCAAGCAACCCACTAATTCCTACAATTAGATTTCACCTTGAAAGCTTATACTTTCTTGCTTGAAAGGCTCCAATTAAGCCTTACCTATAAAGGAGTAGCTTGTTGGAGGTCCTCAACAAATCCTTCACACGTTTCATAGAGTTCATCATAGTTAGTGATGAAAATGGCACCATTCAACAAGTCTCCAATCTTGCCATTCAAGATTAGCACATACGTGACCAAATAGCTTGAGGTTGGATCCTTAATAATAGCTCCAAGTCAATCATTACTCTTGCTATGAAGTAGGAATCAATGACAAAAATATGGAAGGCATTCATTGCTATGTTCTAGGCATATAGCTTTGTTAGATTCTCAACCCTCCATCTTTGCCTTTAGGCTATCATGAGCCAGGTTAGTCTAGAAAGTAAGAAAGGAATTGTGTGAGGTTTTATCAAAACAATCCTTTGAATAAAAGTGCAAGTTAGATTTTTTGGATTGGAGGGCAACACAAAACAAAAGGGAAAAGGGAACAATGTTGCTAGTATCAAGAATTTTGAAGAAAAAATTATTGTTTCGGCGAGTCTAGCTTTATTATTGATTTGGAGCTTTTCCTTATAGTTTGTTTTGTATTGTTAAATGGAGTTTGTTTATGACTTGTATTAGGACTTGATCATTTCCTAGTTGTTATGCTACTGAATTTTCTAGTAAAATCCTAGTTTTATCCAGACTTTGTGTTTATTGTTTAATAAGTGGTATTTAAAGGACTCATCTAGTGTTAGTGGGTTGAGACATCACAATGAAGACAAGGAAGTAGGTGATGGTTGATCTAGCAGCTCATTTGCTAGCTTTAAAGGAGAATATGGAGGTCCAAGCTCATGAGACCATTTCTTACTTTGATTCTCTCACTTTGTCTAATGCCTAGCAGAGCATATGCAAATACTTTTAGCAAAGTTTGAGCAAATGGATGTTGCTCCTATGTCTTCTTCTCTGGTTTAGGCAACTGATTTGGGTAAATAGATTTTGGGTTTGGCTACTTCATCGGTGTTTGAGGCACCCTTAGCCAACAAGGTCCAAGTTGTCAAGAATGGTCCTAATGGTCCAACCACCATTGAACACATCACAATGGAGGAGGAAGAGTTGTGATTATTTACCATAGGTCACTCCTTGGCTATTAGTGCTATGTTGGGTCATCAACATATGACCAACCACAAATTCCAATCACATGGTGGAGCTATAGCTAAGGGAGACCTTTAGTGACTTTTGTGTGGGTTTTCTTAGGGCCACAACTCCTTTGCAAGGGTAGTGGAGTGGGGTCCTAATGGTCCAATCACCATTAAAGACATCATAGTGGAGGAGGAGTTGCAACTATATTTGTTGAAAATCATGTGTTTATATGTTTTGTTGAGAAAAATTTTGTTTATGAATATATGAATTTGTGTGCATATATTAAATACCAAAGTAAAAGGTGTGCAAATTATAATATCAATTAATGATATTATAAAGTAGCTGGTTTCCTACATTCAACTATCAAACATTACATATGAAGTTAAAATGAATTATTTTATGTGTGATTTAATTAGTAAAATAATTCATATTAGTGCTTATATTAAGAGAACGTGATACTTGGAAACTATGTGCTTACAGGTACGTTTGAAGGATAAAGGTATGCTATTTGTTCAAGTTAAATATGAAAGAAAAAATATCATTATTGGACCAACCATATATATATTGGACTGATGCTGAACTGACCATATATATATTAGACTGATGCTAGACCGATTAAATAAAAGAAAAGGCTGGACGGCCCATGAAGCTGAAGCTCGCAAAACTCAGCCTGAGTGCATATCATTAACTGGACGGCCCGTGAAGCTGAAGCCCACAGAACTCAGCCCGAGCGCATATCACTTAAGTGAAACGTTGCTGTTTCACTTTGATAAGAGGTTAAGCTCTTACGTCAAATAGATTGAAGCCCTAGCCGCATAGCTGATCGAAGCCATCCTCCTCCTCCTTCTCTCTCTCAACTGCCGACTCTCCAACGAGAAGAAGAATGAAGCGATGGATTGTCAGAATGGCTCTCTGCTACAAAAATTGCCATCTCTGCAGCTGTATTATGTCGCTTCTATCAAATCTCAATGGTAGAAAATCAAACAGGTTTGAACCAAAACCCTAAAGTGTTGAAGGTTTGATAATCTGCTATAAAAGGAGCTTCCGGTGAATGTTTGGTGTTTGCTGAACAATAAATTGCTGATTTGATTAAAAGACATTGAAGCTTTGAATCATTTACTCTCACTGCCATGTTCTTCAATCCTTGGAGAAAGAAAGAATCTTTGGTGATATTCCTTAAATTCATTATCCAGTGAATATCAGTTGATAGATTGATCTTCTTATATGCTATATTATCTCAAATATTATTTGCACAGAAAAATCTTTGTAAATTCAGAACCCTAGCTTTGTGAAAATTGGGGGTTTTGTGATTAGAGCTTGAATTAATTCATCATATGTTTAATTAGCTCTCTGATAAGCTTAATTCCTCACTCATATTACATATTTAAGGATTAGCTTGATGTACTAAGGTTTTATAAACCTAAACTTTGTAACCGAGAATTGAAATAACTCCTTGTTAAGGAGTTGTGAAGTGTAGGAGAGGAGTTCTCCTAGCTTGAAGTAAAGTAGACTTCAACTTGGTTTAAGTTGAAGGAGAAGATGGTGGAAGTAGGTGAAAAGTGCCGAACCACCGTGTAATTCTTTGAGCCTGATTATCTTATTTTAATTCCTATTTATATGCTCTGATATTGTTGTGTTAACTAACAACATTGCATGAATATTTAAAAAAGGAACTAATGCAAGTTAAAATCTAAATATCCAATTCAAACCCTCCCTTCTTGGATAGAAATAAAACTTTACACTATTTTCCATAGGTCATTCCTTGGCTACTGGTGCTATGTTGGGTCATCCGCATATGACCAACCATAAAAGGCCAATCACATGGTGGAGCTATAGCTAAGGGAGACCCCCGATGACTTATACGTGGGTTTGCTTAGGGCCACAACTACTTTGCAAGGGTAGTGGAGTGGGGTTCTAGCCACCCAAATAACTAGATCTATGACTTATATCTGGTTGGCAATGGGTTTTTTCACTAAATTTGATAGTAGGAGGCAACTAAGGATGAAGTTCTAGTGGTTGTAGGAGTTTTCCATGGGAGATGGTGGCTAGCAGCCACTAAAGCCACCATGACCAACACTAGAGAAGTCATAACCTTTGCCAATGAGAGAAAATCTCAACTCCAATTTTCACTAGGACACAACAAGGGATGTTAGCACCATGAAAATTCTATTATGGACATTGGTGGTGGATCAAAGGTAAACAATTTGATGGTAAGGACCCTTGAGAATTGCTAGATAAATGTGATACATTCTTCCAATATAAGGAAGTGGATGAACATTATAAGGTTAAATTTGCATTGATGTACATGGAAGGTAAGGCAACCAGAAGGTATAGGTATTATTGGAGGAAATGTAGGAAACTCAGTTAGGATTAATTTTAGGTTGATGTGTGTTAGTGTTTTATTATTAATGAGAACGAAAGTGTTGTTGTCAATTTTTATCATCTAAATTAGTTAGGAACAACAATAGAGTATATTGAAAAATTTGAAGAGTTAAAGGCTACCATAAGTTTCCAAAACCTAAGTACATTAGAGAGATTCTTTGTTAGGTATTATATGAAAGGTCTAAAACCTAAATTGCAATTTCAATTGTTCCTCTTACACCTTCTAGATTTAGATGAGGCTTACCACATGACTTTGGCTTAGGAACAATAGTTAGAGCAAGGTGAGTAGAACTCATGGCCTTTATCAATAACAAGGTTCAAAACTAGTGGTGAGATCACAATCTATTAGGATAATTGTTTCAACCCCAACTTCAAGTAATGGGTCTAGAGTTCAAGCTACTAAACCTTCCACCCAAAGCTCCTTGCAATGGATGGTTAAGCATATTAGTGATGCATAGATGCAAGAGAGAAAAGACAAAGGACTATGTTACTATTGCAATTAAAAATGGGTATCTAGGCACTGATGTAAAAGTAACCAATTGTATTGGATCAAGCAAGTAGAGGATAAGATTAAGATGGCTCCTAAATTGATTAGTGAGCCTACAAAACATGTTCAGAAAAAGGAGGGAGAAAGTGTGTATGCAATTTCAACTGGGTGGTCTACAACCACCTTTAAGATAGAGGCTGATAGTTCTGAGATTATGATTACTATTTTGTTCAACACTAGATCTTCCTATGATTTTATAGATTCAAAGGTTGTAGAAAGAGTAGGTTGTTTGGTTAAGGAAGCTATCCTTTTTGCAATTAAGGTAGCTGGTGGGTCTCATTTGAAAAGTAATTAATGATGTTACAATTTTCCTTGGTGCATCTAAGGGCATGAGTTTATAACGGATGTTGAATTATTATCATTTGGGGGTTGTGATATGGTACTCAAGATGTAATGGGTATGTTTAGTTAACCCTATAGAGTTGGATGTGATGGAGAAAGTGTTATCAATGCATGTCATAAGGAAGAAAGTTACCTTATAGGGATTAGAGAGATTGGAAGGATCATTGTCTACTATGAGCATTTCTAGCCTATATGAATAGGAATCAAAATATCTACAATCAATTGCTATGGAGTCTTAAGAAGAGGTAATTCCACCAATGATAACTAGTATTTAGGAAAAGTTCATAAATGTTTTTGAAGCCCCTATTGAGTTACCTCCTTAGTGAGCATTTGATCACCACATTTCCCTACGACCTAGAAGTGAGCCTATTAACTTACAACCTCATTGTTGTCCATTTGTACATAAAGGGAAGATAGAAAAAAGGATGAAGGAAATGTTGCAAGTTGAAATCATTCAGCATAGCCTTTTTGCTTCACCGATATTAATAGTAAGGAGACATGACAGGTCATGGAGATTTTGTGTGAACTATCAAGTGCTAAATGAGCTCATAATCAAAGATAAGTTTCCTATTTTAATCATTGATGACTTATTAGATAAACTGCATAATTGTTTTTTTGCTTTATTGTTGCACACATGATTATGGCTTTTGGTTAATGTCAAAGCATGTGTGGAAAGGAAAGAATGAGAATAGGTGGTGGAGAAAAAATCATCTTCATGGAGTAAAAAGGTAGAGAGAGATTAGAGATTTGATAAGATCTTAGAAAGTAATGTGTTCATGGGTTATTTGAACTTAAATGACTTTCATCTTACCTTTAGCCTAGCCTTACATTACAAGCTTATAAAAGTCCTATTGATTCTTGGTTAAATGATTAGCTTACATTAGTGGAGAGATGAATGAAAAGCAAACCTATGAGATTTGGTTAAAGATTTTAAGATTGGCTTACATTAGTGGATCTATTTGGAGTACATGTAATTGATAAAGATACATATTCATACCCATACATGGTTGACATAATTAAGAGTTTATCTTACCTTATAAACCAATTGTTATGTTTGGATAAAAGTTATATTTTTCTTTGAATTTTTAAGTTGAGTAATTGTGGGAGAATATCATGGAAGGATTGGTTCTCAGTATATGTTGTTAAGTACTTTTTCTTGAGTATGAGTAAAATGTTAAGTTTGGGGGTGTTTGGGAGAATATCATAAAGTGATTAGTTGTGTTGTTAGAATATGTTGTTTAGTGCTTTTTATGTGTTTTTTTTTTCTTTGTGTTATAATATGTTGTTTAGAACTTTTGCTCAAAGATGAATAAAATGTTAAGTTTAGGGGTGTTGATAACACTATTTTGTATAGGTTATTTTAATTACTTTAGGCATTGTATACTATAGGATTTGTTAAAATATATTTTCATTTGTATATATTTATGCATATTTTGTTATTTCATGTAGCAAAACCCATAATAAAGGAAAATAAGCAAGAAAAGAAAGAAAACAAGCAAGACGTAAAGGGCATCAAGTGTTGCATGTGATCATATGTGAATTGTAGACAACAAGCAAGAAATTGGAGGCTATTATTGTGCAGCACATGAGAAGTTAAGTGAAAAATAAAAGACAAAAGAAAAAAATGAGTAATTGTTAGGTGGATGATCACAGAAAAAAGAATAGGGAGAGAAAGGATTATCATGTGAGTAGTGGCGAACAGAGAGAGAGGCCGACCAAGAGACATCTGCCAAGCACTGGGCGAAAAGGCTAAGGGTCGGGTGATAGCAAACCTGATATTGTTTCCATCCGGTGTTTTTGGCAAACATCGTCGTTTGGCGTTTTCTAACGAAAAGATAGAGCATTTTCCAATCATATTTTGGGAATTTTCTGGTGAGGAGGGAGCAAATCTACCATCCTAGTGCAATTGTTGGCTCCTCTATGACAGTTGCATGTGGTTTCACAGCAGTTTTCAGCAAAGAACCGTTAATGCCGTCTGAGCCTTTTTCATCAAATCTGTGCATTTTGTGGTGAATCAGCTCATGTCTTTGCAAATTAGCACTCTAGGGACCTTGATCTACATTTTTTGGCAGTTTCTATGAAGAACAGTGGTGGCGTGTGGCGACGTATGGTGGCACATGGTAACGGCGCATGAAAGTGTATGGCGGCACATGCAGACAACGCGTGAAAGCATGTTTCAACTCATTTTCTTCCCCTCTTCTTGATGTGCAAATTTGTACAAACTTTCCTTGAATTGGAAACATTTTGATGACAACTTTCATGTTTTTAATTTGTAGCATATTGTTTTTCAATTTCTTGCATTATTTATGTTTATGTAATTACTATGTTTTAGTTTATTATATTAAAGCTACAATGTAACTTGATTATGATGTATAAATGGTATGATTATTTGTGTTTTGTGAGACATTTTATGAATGTGAAGTTGCATTTTACTGAGCTTAATGCTTTTAAATGATTAGCTACCACTTTGATGAGCTTATTTGCATGTTAAAGACTGATAGGAAATAACCTGTAGTTGCTTCTTGTAATGTGCAATCATAAATTAATATGGATAGACATATACCATATGGTTTGTGTGGCTTGAGGTATAAACTAAAATATTCACAAATCTTAATACACTTAGTTTATTTAATTCATGGGTAAAAATACAATGAGTTAATGAGCTAAGTATGTTCACTATACCTAAACATAAGATAGTGAATAAATTAGGAAATTCCACCATCACATGAGTAGAATCAATCTTGGAAGCATAAATGATTGACATTCATACCTGTTAATTGGGTGAAATTGAATGCTCTAGCATGTTTCATTAATCAAGTTTAGGTTAAATTAATTGTTTAATCAATGTTCTATCATTTCGGTTAGCTAGATAAATTTTAGGGGTTGTTCACTATTAGTAATTAGTTAGCTTTGTAATCACTAGTCTCTATGGGACGATACTCATACTTATCATTATATTACTTGTTCAACATGTATACTTGCATGTAGAATTTCACCAAACACCCATGGCGTTCCTACACCATGCACAATAACTCATGCACCTTTAATCCATGATGGTGAACCATACTTAAATCCTACATATTATCATAGTATAGTTGGTTCACTTCAATACCTAACCCTTATTAGACTTGATATTCCATATGCAATAAACATAACTTGTCAATATATGCATGCTCCAACAACTCATTGAATGTTTCTCAAGCATATCTTCACTTTCTTGTTAATACTCCTCAACACATGATGCAACTAAGAAAAACAAACACATATAATCTTGATGCCTATTATGATGCAAGTTGGGTTAGTGATCAAGATGATTAAAAATCAACATGCACATACTATATTGTTCTTGGTCCTAATCTAATTTCTTGGATTTCAAGAAACATAATATTGTTGCTTACTCAAGTACTAAAGCTGAATTTAAATGTCTTGCAACTACTATAGCTTAAATAATTTAGATTGAATCCTTGTTAGAAGATTTACACATTCAACTTCCCACACCATAAACACTTTGGTGTGACAACCTATCAAACCTTATACTTAATCCACCAACGTAGTTTTCATGCTAGAACAAAGCATATTAAGATAGACTTTCACTTCATTCAAGATCATATCAAAAACCAAAAGCACTCAATCCACTTCATCTCATTTGTTTATTAAACAATAGACATTCTCACCAAAGATCTTTTATCCATCAAATTCAAGACTCTCCACAACAAGCTAACCATTTGCAACAACCCATTAGCTTGTGGGGCATATTAAAATTTGATGTCCAAATGCTTGCCACATCAGCAAGATTACCACATTAGCCACATAAAGTAATGCCACATCATCTTTAGTAAAACCCATAAATCCACATCAGCTTAGTAGAAAGCAAGACTCAAATGTGCAATACATGAATGTCATCCCTACACCTAACAATTCCCACACACATTGCCTGGAATTCTCCTTGCCAACAGTTGTTAACAGGATCAAAAAGGAAGTTGGACAACATAAAAAATCAACCCTGTGCTAATTTCTTCAAGTTCAAAAAGGCCCATCAATTCTATTCCCTTTAATCTTAGATCAAATTCAAAGATTCAAATGTTTTCCATCTTTACCAAATACTCTATAAATTCATAAGCAATCATAATCAGTTTTGATTGCCATGAACACCTTTTATTTCTAACACAACTCAGTTTAATTTTCCTATAAAACTATAAACCTAATGTTCTCACAAAAATCATTGGATACTACAATTCTTTTACTTAGTCCATATCTAGGTTTCTAAGGTTTTTGGGTGTTCTTAAGAGGATTTTCAGCATAATACTTTTTGTAACTATTCAAATAGTACACATTTATCAAAGTGAGCCAATGCTTCTTTCAATCATCATTTTACTTGGAACAATATGCAACTTTTAGATTATAAACCAAACTATTATAGAAATCCTAAAATTTCAAAGATTAAGGCTTCACTAGATTTTCTCAAATCAACTTCAAAATGATGATTTAAAACATTTGACTTTTTCAAGATCTAAGTAAATGGATTGAGTAACATATAAATTTTAGCCCAAGATGCACTCATGACCAAACAATCAAGGAATATATGATATGATATGATGTGAATAGTAAGCTCAAGCCCTTTTGTTGAGATAATGATGCTACTTAGTTATGTATTGTCATTACCCACTAAGCTAAAACATTTTACATGAATGGTCTTGGTCCAATACCTTAGTCCTCTAGTATTATTTTTTATTCTCTTATTCTATTCAATCTTAGGTATCTTGAATCCTTATAAACAATTTTGGATCCTTGTTCTTTTGTGAATTAGTTTTATTCCAAGATTCATGATGACTCTTGTTCTTTAAGATGGTATCAAAAAAGAATCATTTTTTGGTATTTTCTCATTCCTTTGTTTTTCTTTTTTCCTCACTTCTGCATATTAGTTCATTTATCACTTTTTTTCATGTTTAGATCCATGGAAATCATGTTTTTCTGAATCTATTGGGTTTTTTTACATTTGTGTCTATTGTTCTTAGTGTTTTAGGATTGTTTATTACAATTTCCATTTTTTTTCTATTAGCTTTTGGATTCTTTATTTTTCCTAACTCATAAGGGAATTTTCATAAACACATGTATTGTTTTATACACACATTTTTTTATTTTTTTTTGTGTTTTGCATTCAAAATACAATTTTTGTGTTTTGCTTTTGATTTCCTTGTGCGCTGCTCATATCCAGTGTGCATAGCATTCGTTGTCTCCATGATTTTTTTTTCCCGTGTTTATTGCCTCTATCCCACTAGTAGTATCAAGAATCAAAATACAGAAGAAAACATACAAAATAAGTCTTGTCTCTTATCTTTGTGGCCGATGGAAAACAAAATAAGAACAATAGGAACTATTCTCCATCATCGCCCAATAGCCATCTAGCAAATGCCATGGCCTTGATGACAAAGAATGACCTATTTTATGTGAGGACAAACAAGCCTCCCAATGTCCTAATCATTCTAAAGAAGCTTACTAGGGTCAAAAATTTTGCATAGTGGTCTCATGACATGCAAATTGTGTTACTTAGGATGAATAAACTTGCGATTGTTAACAAAACTGTACTAGAACCACCACTTGATTCTCCCCTATGGCCTTTGTCTTGTCTTGGCTGCTGACATCTCTATCATTGACCTTATATCACTAATTCACTTATGCAATGAAGGTCCCAGATATATAGAAGAAGATTACCTATAAACTTGAAAAAACTAAGAGTAATGAGATCATTTAGTGAAAACGGACACTAGTTTATATGTTTAATTGGAAGAAATGGTTAACATGTATGTAAATCAAAGTGACAAATTATGGTATCAGCTACATAGCTACGTTTCCATTCATCACCCTAAATTGGTGGAGCTTTACTCATTTCGTGTGTATGAAGAAGAAGGCCAAGTGGTTAAGTTTCTACTCAACCTTAATGCATCATTTTTAGCCTTTTAATCATAGATTTGAAACATGTAGCCACTTCTATCTCTTCAGCACATGATCACCAAGGTTTAGGAGGAAAAAGCCATGAAACTTGCCAATAACTTTCAGAAGGCAATAGCCCTGGCTTTTTCCATAAAGACAAGGCTGACTTTGCCCCCAATGAAGCCAAGCAACACCTTGTCACGTACATTAAAAGTGACAACACCCGACGACAACATTGTGTAGTCAAGAACAACAACAATTATAGTAATGCACCCAGAAAGGACATTTGCAGCTTTTGCAAGAAAATTAGGCAAAAGAAGGAACATTGTTTCAAACTTGTGAAATGTCACATTGTGGGCTACAAAGGCACAAGAAAAAGAAGTGCTCCAAGTTTGTTAGGTACCTACTAAAAAAAAAAGGAAGATAACTCATCCTCAATTGCAAATGTTGCTAGTTCTGAAGGGACATCTTCATTAAGGAGCAAGTTGAGCAAATCGTAACCCTTATAAACAACAATGCAACCACCAATGCCAACATAGTAGGTATACCATCAATACCCTCCTCAATTTGGACTTTAGGTATAGGTGCTAGTGACCACATCACTAGTGACTTTAATCATGTGATGTCTCCTCGAACATGTCCTTATGAATGCAGAATAGTGTGTTTGCATAACAATACCTATGTTCTCATTACCTATATTGGATCTGTGACATTGCCCAATAGCATTTTCTTAAAAACTACTTTATATTCTCATATGTTCACATCAAACCTCTTTTATACCTTTAAAATTTACCACATAAACCAATAGCATGATTTACCTTCATTCTTGTTTTTGTATGATACATGACATTTTGACTGGGAAAGTGATAAGACGAGATATAATGAAGGATGGGCTATATTACTTAGAATGTAGCCATGAAGAAAATCATCATGATCATTTCGTAGATAGTGTCATACCTTTTGCTAATGCTAAAGTACATTTTCATTTAAACAATTCATGTAACAAACTTTTTGTTTCAATAAATTGTAATATTTTGCATTGGAGATTAGGACATCTATCCTTTTTTGTTATGCATCTTATTTCTTATTTTCATGATGATGTCATTCTAGATAGCATAAGGCCTTGCCTTATTTCTCCATTAGCAAAGCAAACACACTTGTGTGTCCTTACTAGCATCTCATCTACTCAATAGAGTTTTAAGCAAATTCACATTGACATTTAAGAGCCTTACAAGGTCCTTACACATATATGAGCTCATTTTCTCTTCACCAATATAGATGACTTTTCATGAGGTACTTAGACATTCCTCATGATGACCAAAACTAAAACCTTAGCCAACATTAAAAGTGTCTTCTTAATGGTAAATACCTAATTTGAGCCCTAGTTAGGTGTGTCAGGACTCATAATGCCTCAGATTTCTTTAGATCAAAACACACCTTTTTTTTTTTATACCCCATAATAAAATGGGCTAATGCAGTGGAATTTAACTAATAGGACATCTACTCCCATTCTCAAATGGAAAACTCCATTTGAGATTCTCCATGGAAAAGCACCCTTTTTTTTTTATCATTTGCTTGTATTTGGGTGTATTTTATGCCATTAACCTTAGACAACATAATAAGTTCAAGCATAGGGCAATCATGTGCACATTCATGGGATATTCCCTCACCTGAAAAGGTTTTTGCCTATATGATGTTGAAAGGGAACATTTCTTAATTAGTAAGGATGCAGTTTTTCACAAGAATATTTTCCCTTTTGCATAGTTCTCAAGACCTTGTCCTAAGCCTCAAGGAGCAACCATTATGTTTAATGCACCTAATGGGGCTGATTCTTCTCCTTCATCACGTAACCTTCTAGTTGCCACCCAAGTTCACTACCACTAGTTCCTATCATAGCCATATCTAATTTGATTGACCTCCATTACCATTGTTTCCTATATTGGTCCAAAACCCTCATCCCATCTTATTAATCCCACACTATTCTCTCAGTTAAAACAAGAATTCTACAATAATAATAGGAATTTGTATGAAAAATATAGTAATATATTGAAAACAGAACAACAAGAATACAAAGAAAGAATTGAAGTACAATTAGACTATGTATTTTTTGAATGATCTTGGAGTACAATTGGACTACCTTTTTATAGTGATTAAAAACTAAACATAAATCATCTCATAGATATAAAGGCTTGATGTAAAATTTATTCTTAAATGTTTGGAATAAAGAACCTTAAAATTTTTAAAAACTTTAGCAAAAATTTCATCAATAGACTTAATGATTCTTTCCTCTTTCCTCTTTCCATTGCAATCAATTGGTTGTTCTATTCTGAGTTAAATGCCTTTTAAATTGTCTTAAAATGTTTACTAGAATGTTTAGAATTGAAGAAGAGAGAAGGAGTGTTCAGTCTATAGGTTGAAGAGAAAGCACATGTAGTACACATGTGCATCTTTACATTAGCCATCAATTGGTTTGATGGTGGGACACATGTACCACATGCAACTACCCCTTTTGATGGTGTTACGCATGTACTGCATGCACCCGCCTATTTTTAAAAAGTGTCCATGCATTTCAATCTCTTTCCACCATGTGTTGCTAACATGGCATTGATATGGCTGTTTTTTATTGATTTTAACACTCTCATCACCTAAATTGGACTCATAAGCCTCTCATTTGGCCAATTGACTATATATACCTTACCATACACACCACCCCACATTCTCTGTCTCTTATTCTACATGTGCTTTGTTAGTTGGCCAAGAAATATTTTAAATCATTTGATGTCACCATAATTACTAGATACGAACTTCAATTATTTATGCTTATAAGAGGGATAATATCCATGTGATGGTGGAATTTCCTAATTTATTTACTATCCTATGTATAGCAAACCTATGTAGCTCATTAATTTTTTCTTTTTTTCTTTTTTCTTTTTGTTTTTCCATTGCAGAAATGAAATACTATGCCCCCACACAATCATTATTTTCAATTTCTTCTTATGCTCTATTCTTCCTTTCAACTTTTATTCAACTCAAATAAATGGGTGTGGGATGATAAGATAATTTGTTTTCGGCTCACAAGTATATATATGTAGGTGTCATTAAAAAAAATGGATAAGAATCAAGGCTCAGTACGGTGACTAGTGATAAATAAATAAGGTTGGCTTGAAAGGCTTAATCAATCCAAAGATGGCCTAAATCATTTTTTCAATTAGATGCAACCTAGGATTTTACCTTAGGAGAAAATAAAATAAATTCTAAGATCTAAGTGAAATCTAAGAAAATCACATACTTCACATAATCTAAAGATACACATAATTTCAAAAATTAAGGACTTTTAGTGCTTAATAGGTGAATCAACATAATCAAAATTATACTTAACTCACACCACAATTGTAGGTTTGAACAAAATTTACACTTCCCTAAGAACTACCAAGAATTCACAACAATGGATGCAATCATGACATAAGAAAAAATTTCAAATCATATTTAGCACATAATACAAAATTTCTTTTCACATCCTCAACCTTGAATAAAGCATTGTCCTTAATGTGAAAAAAAAAAAAAAGGATGCAAGAAAACTCCCCTTGTTGTAGAATGTGTCCACGGATGTCCTTGATTACAAAACTCCAAGAAAGTAATCCCTCAAGAAAGAAACTTAATATGGATAAAATGAAGAAGATTGTGACGATAGAGAAAATATTCTAAGACTATTTTTATTTTTTATTTATTTAATTAAAAAAATTTACTACAAAACCAATTACAAAACATAATGAAAATGCTTGGATTGCCTCCCAAGAAGCACTTGCTCTATAGTTTTCAGCCAAACTATCTTCGATGTTATCACTTAAGAATGATGAAATTGTAACAATTTAGGAGACAACTTGTGTTGTAGGATGGTTGAGCACTCTTTTTTTCCTAATATCTTTTTCAAAAATTCTACATAACTGAGCACTTAAGCTAGAGCATCTACATGATAAATGTTAATGTGTAATTTTTTAAATATATCAAGGAATTTTGAAATTTTTTATCTATTTCATGTTGTCAGAGTCTCTAGGGAGATGAAGCTGGAGGCATATAAGGCCTAGGATTGTCTAGAAAAAATTTGCTCCTAAGTGCCTCCTTGGGTTATGTGCTAACATTCTTATCCTTCTCTTTGAAAATCTCCTTCTCAACATCATCTTCCCCTATTTGCTTGCCACTTATTAAGGTTATTTCCTTTGTAATTTCTCCAAGGATTTTCTTCATGTTGCTAGCCAAAAGACCTTGTTGTCTCCAAATGTTTAAGTGAAACTTCTTGGTTCTAAAATCTTGCTTCAATACTCTCTATAAAACTTTGTGTGGTGATGGCAATGTTGGTAACTATATCCTCCAAGTTAAGCTTTGCCTCATATGTTTGCTTTTGATTTTGCAATATTGCTTTAGTATTCTTCATAAAGCATTGTGTGGTGTTGACCCTTGTTGACTATGTCCTCTAAGTTAGGCTTCACCTCTTGTTTGCTCGAATGTTAGTGGTAGTCCCATTTCATTTGGGTTACTCCATGAGAAATTTTGATGGTTATGCCATCTCAAGTTGTACATGTTGGAGTAAGGATCATTTTGTGACCTGCTCAAAATCCCAACAAAATTAGCATATTCATTATATTGAGCAAAAATGTTACCTACTTGACATTCCTTGTTCACATGTCTTCCACCACAAAGATCACATGCTTTATTATTATTAAGCACTACCAATTGTGCAAATATTTTGGTGAAGACATCTACTTCATGTACTAGTTTGATCTCCAAGTGGTTTGCTTGAATTACTGGTCTCTTAGTGCTTGATGTGGCACTCCAAAATATTGGTATAACATAGTCTTTCAAAAGTCTACATGTACCATCATTTCTCTCAATCATTGCTACTTAATCTTTTAGCAATAGAAACTTACCAAGGAATTTTTTTTTCTAAAGAATTATTTCTTTCTTTTTTTTTGGCAAGGAAAAAAAAGTTAATAATAAAGAAAAATAAAAATAATTTTTTTCCTTCTTTCCAACAATTTAAAGAAATAATTCTTTTACAAAAGAAAATAAAGGCTACATTAAACCTAGAAATCATTCGGTATTAATTAGCAATAAACAACCAATCATCGGTAGCGGCACCAAAAACTTATTCGGTAAAATTCTAAATGCAAGTGAACATGTCGAACAAATAATATAATGATGAGAAAAGTATCATCCCATAGAGATTAGTGAATACTAAACTAATTAATTACTAACAGTGAATAACTCCTAGAATTTATTTAACAAACTGAAATAATAGATAATAGATTAAATAACTAAATTTAAGAAAACTCAATACACGAAATATATTAGAGCATCTGATGTCATCATAATTATTAGATACGAATTTTAATTATTTATGCTTGCAAAAAGAATAATATCCATGTGATGACAGAATTTCTTAATTTATTCATTATCCTATGTTTAGGTATAACTCACCAATTCACTATATCTCTATATGTGAATTGAAACAAACAAAATGACTTAGGATTTACGAATATTCCCAGTTTACACCAAAAGTCACACAAATAATATGGTTTATGTCTATCTATATTTAATTTGTGATTATACATTACAAGAAGTAACTACACATCATCTTCTTTCATCTCAAACATGCAAATCAAATCATTTAAGTAGTAGCTAATAACTTAAAAGTATTAAACACAATAACATGTAACTTATATAAATAAAATATCTTACAAAACATATTAACCATAAAATTCATACCATCATAATAGGATATATGATCATTCTAACAGAAGAAAATTAAAACATAAAGAAATAATAAGCAAGAAAAATAATAGGAATTAAACAATGCATCTTGAACCAAAGAACAAAAAGTTTGTCACCTTTTTTGTCTTCTCTTCAAGAAAATCTTGAATTTCTAACCTCTCTCTTTAGTTGTGCTAAATTTTCTCCTTTTCTCTTTTGCCTCTTATTTTCTCTTAAATAGTGTTTAGGGTTTAGACCTAATTCTTATCTTAATAGAAGTGGGTTTTGGATATCCAAAACAATTAGGTTTTGAACTTCTATATTAATTGAGTTTTGAACTCCTAGCATATCTAGGTTTCCTAATTATTTAGAAAACCTAACAACAATAGAAAATCTAATAACAATCATTCAATGCCCAAGCCCATCTTGACTTTCTTGATCTTGATATTTTGAGCATATTTTGTCATATAATAAGCATTAGGTTCTCCACACTCATCATTTTTCTCCAAGCCTCCTTATGCTATATAAACAAGACAAATTTAAGTCAATAAAGAGAAATTCAAATATTTTCTCACAAATATTACATTATTTATTGCCTAAAATAAGTAAAATAACTCTAACAATAAAGTTATCACCTTACTTGCATTCAGTATTGAAGCTACACTAAATGGATGTGCAAAATGCATTTTTTTAAGGAGAGCTTAATGAAGAAGTTAACATGAGAATTTTAAAGGGCAAGAAATTTTGTCACTTGAAGAAATCTTTATATGGATCACAACAAGTATCAAGGCAATGATTCCATAAGTTCTTCAAGGTTCTTATTGACACTGATTTTCATCAATGTTATCATGACAACTCCCTATTCATTAAATAGATTGGTAAGGACATTATCATTGTATTCATTTATGTTGATGATATTGTATCATAATTGGAGGGATGAGCCATCTTTTCTTAAGTTCAAGAATTATCTACAAACCAAATCTTAAATGAAAAGCCTTGGTCCAATAACCTATTTTATTGGATTTGAGTTCACCATATCCAAATCCGGTATTGTCTTGAATCGAGGGAATTCTACCTTAAAGCTTATCTTAAAGTATGGACTTTCTACTTGTAAACCTACAAAGACTTCCATGGAATAACATTGTAATCATACTTTGTAGGATTGTGATATAGCCCTTAAGAAGACAAAAGAGAAAAACAATCCTCTACCCATAGATGTTCTAGGATTCTTATTGTTGACTAGGAGATTAATAATCTCACCATGACTAGGCCCGACATCAACTATGTTGTCCAAATCTTGAGTTAATTAATGCACACTCCTAAGTAATCTTATCAGGAATTTTCTTTTTATTGGAAAAAAATATGTTTTGTTGTGACAAATTTTGTTGCTAATTGTATAAAAATGTTTTTCATGTATGGATGTGCAAAAGAGAATCATAGGAAGTAAAAAGTGTACAAATTATAATATTAATTGATGATATTATAAGTAGTTGGGTTCCTGCATTTTGATATATTGAAATCTTATTCATGCTCTAGAAAAGGAATATTTCCTAAGCATAAAATAACATCATATTCATGAATTGCATGGTACCTATATTAAAAAGAAATATGATGCTGGTTTTTATATTATTGCAAGGAGCTTATGCAAAATGATTTTATGATGAGCTTGTCTTAGCTTAAGCCTAGTCCAAGAAACTTAAACATGATCCAAGTTTGAAAGGCCCACTTGAAGCAAGCCAATCCAACCCTACAAGAAGTAGGTTGTTCTAGGCCTACGAAATGTAGTCTAACCTGAGCATGTCTTATACTAGCCTGCCAGAGCTCTTACCATGTTTGGTCAAATGGTGCCATTCAGCTGATTGTCAAATACACTTAGGCATCTCGATCACTCAAAAGCCCTAGCTCTTATTCAAAATAGTGACGCTATTGTTGGAAAATAGGGTTTTCTTGTGACTAAAAATATTTTCTGGTAAATATCAATTCTTAAAATATGTTTTTCTAAATGTGCAAAAAGAAAAACTATAGGAAGTAAAAGGTGTACAAATTATAATATCAATTAATGATATTATAAAGTAACCGGATTCCTACATTTCCTCATAAAATATATTCTTAAAGTCCTTGTGACATATATTCAAATATTTGAATATTTGAATATATTGATTATTTGAATATTTCCTTAAGAAATATAATATATTTTATTATATTTTATTTTAGGAATATGATACTTGGTTTAATGTAATTGTAGGAACATGAAGGACATTAACTCTATCTTGATATTAGTTCAAAGTTAATATATGCAATACACCAAAATATGAACTTTGTAAAAGATCATATTTTTGGACCTTGTTGATATTGGACCATGTATATCTGCTGGATATGTCATCACTAGATTGGACCCTTGCTGCTGGACTGAAACGATATGGTGCGGCCCAAGCTCACGTCAGCCCGATCCTACTCCTTGTTACGGTGTCGTCTTGATCATCAGTGGAGCCTCCTTGTTATGGTGTCGTCTTGATCATTAGTGGAGCCTCCTTGTTACGGTGTCATCTTGACCATCCGTGAAGTCTTCTAGCCACGACGTCGTCTCACTTAAGGAAGCACATAAGAGGCTTTTATCCTTCGACGAGCTTGCCCTAGCTGCTAGCCACTTCACTCATCCCCGATGCTGTCTCCGCTTCTCTCAAATGCCAAAACCTCAACAGGAGGAATTTGGAGGAGACGGGTTGTCAGAACGGTCGGATTTCGAATCTGAAGGCTGATATGAGGCTGATTTGATAGATAGCCTACTATTCCTAACGGGAAGAAAGCTATGGTTCAGGTTTGATTCAAAAAAAGGCCCTAGATCTACTTTTATTTAAATGAGATGTGTGCGTGAAGATTTTCTCTTGATGATTGACATCTATTTAAAGCGTTCTCTTTATGAAGAAAGTCTATTAAGCTCACTTACCATTTGATTCGAGTTTGTTCATCATTCGTTGATTCACAAAGGTTCGGTGATATTCGATTATCTACTTTGATCTTCAATTATATCTTCAATCATAGCTTGTATAACATTATTTATGTGCTAATTTCACTTATAAACATTTTCTGCACATAAATTTTGAGGAAAATCCAAAACCCTAATTTCTTCAAATTGGGGATTTTGTGATAGGAGCTTTGTATCTTGATATATATGTTTGAATAGCTCCTCTGATTAGCAATATCCTATAAACTAACACATTATTTGGGGATTTGCTATTGTATATGATCTTTTAATCATAATTTGTATTCGGACTTGATAATTCATTTGAGAAGGAATTATTTGGATTAAGGATAATGTATTCTCCTAATCAGGTTGAGTAAAGGTGACTTCAATCAATTGGATTGAAAGAGAAGAAGGTGGATGTAGGACTCTAAGATAGAGTGCCAAACCACCGTGGTAAATTGGGTGTTGATTCTCTTACTCTTTATTTGCTTAAATAATTCTGTTTGATTACTTATTATCATATAAATTGCTGAATTATTTGATTGAATTATTTATTTAAACAAAAGCATAGTTTTCGATACAAGAACAATTCAACCCCCCTTCTCGTTAAGCCATAAAACCCAACAATTAGCATCTAGAGCCCAGTTCTCTAGAGTAGATCCACATTATGGCTTCTGAAAAAGGGTTAGCTGTTATGGGGTTTAATAAACCTCCCTTGTTTGATGGCATTAATTTTAGGCATTGGAAACAATTAATGCAAGTCTTCATAATAGGCCAAGATCCAGAAGCTTGGCAAGTAATCAGGAAGGGTATTACATTACCCGAAACTATGAATGGTCAAAAAATGAAGCTAAAGTAATGGGGTTAAATGCTAAGTCCATGAATATGATCTATAGTGGTCTTAGAGCACATGAGTTTAACAAAGTATCCTCTTGCACCACCGGTAAAGAAATTTAAAATAAGTTAAAAGTCATCTATGAAGGAACTAAAAAGGTAAAGTCTTCTAAAGTTAATATGCTTACACATGACTATGAATTATTTGTTATGAAAGATTCTGAAACTATTAGTGATATGTTTGGTAGATTCACTAAAATTATTTCTGAACTTAAATTGCTAGGAAAAACCTATACAAATGAGGAAATGGTAAGAAAAATGTTAGTATCCCTACCCGAGAGTTGGGATCCTAAAAAGATGGCTATAGAAGAAGCTCATGACCTAGAGGTGCTGACCTTAGATGATCTGCTAGGTTCTCTTAAGACTCATGAAATGCAGCTTATGAGAATATAGAAAGAAAAGGAAAATAGGAGATCACTTGCACTTAAAGTAGAAGTTGAAAAGGTTGAAGAGGAGGAGTCAGAAAATGATGAAGTAGCTCTTATAGCTAGAAGATTTAGAAAATTTCTTAGAAGAGGCTTAAACAAAAACATAGGACAAAATAGGATAAAAGAATTAAATGAACCTAGGGAGAATGTGTGCTATGAATGCAGGAAACCAGGACATATCAAGATTGATTGTCCGATGATCAAGAAGAGAAACAGCAAGAACAAAAAGAAGGCAATGATTGCTGCCTGGGATGATGAGAACTCCTCATCTGATGAAGAAACTCAAAAAAAGGTTGCACATCTATGCCTAACCACAACAGCAACTCTTGAGGAAGAAAATAATGAGGTAAACGATTCTGAACTGTTTTTTCAAATAAATTCTGGATTAGAAACTGCATTTTCTGACTTAGTTGAATATACAAATAAATTAAAAGATAAATACAGAAAGTTAAAAGAAAAAAATAAATCTGAAAAACAGGAACAGTTGACTTCTATACAAAAAATTGATTTTATTGATAAACAAAGCACAGAACTTACTGCATGTAGAGATGAAGCTGAAAAGAAAAATGCCTTGATTTCCTTGAATGATGACATTGTTATTTCTGCTAATGCATATATGAAATATGATGCTTGTATGAATGATATGTATGAAAAACAAGGAAAATCTGAAAACATGCAAATAGGAACAGAAACTTTCTATAGTGTTAGCGCATCCTCTGATATTAAAATACATGTAGATTCACATATATGTGTTGATAATCTTAAGAATAGAGTCCGTGAACTAGAAAAAGAAAACTGTGACTTGAAATCAAAACTTGATGCGAGTAACTTGCTGTTAAAGAAATTTACAAATGGTAGTTGCATGTTAGATAGAATTCTAAATTCTCAAATAGGTATATATGATAAGGTGGGACTAAGGTATAAATTGAATGATAAATCAAAATCATTCACTCATTTCTTTAAGGAAAAAGAATGTTCAATTCCGCTGCATGAAAATAAATGCTCTTTTTGCAATTATTTTGGTCATAATTTTGATAAATGTCCCATAAGACTTAGAAAGGCTTACAAAGTAAAGAAACTTTGGTTGCCTAAGAATGACAGAAATCTAAGTTGAACTAACACTCATTGACCTAAAGTAAAAAGGGTACCAAGCATTTCAACAATCAAATTTGTTTCTGCAGGATATGAGTGCACAAATAAGGAACAAAAAGCTCAAGAACATGTGGATTCTGGATAGCGGATGTTCTCGACACATGACTGGGATGAAGGAGCTTTTCTCAACACTTGAGTTGAAAAATAGAGGTACGGTATCTTTTGGAGATAACTCCAAAGGAAGAATAAAAGAAGTTGATGCAAATCTGCATCTGCATCAGGAGTGGGAACAATAGGTAACTCTAATACCCTACTCATATCTGAAGTGTTGCTTGTAGATGAATTAAAATTTAACTTACTTAGCATAAGTTAGTTGTGTGATAAAGGATTCAAAATAAAATTTGGAAAAGAAAGTTGTCTTGTTAAGTATGTTGAACATAAAATTGTTGGAAAAAGGAAAGACAATATCTATGTGCTTGATTTTAGCAAGATGAATGTTGGACAAACATGTTTGGTTGTAAATAGAAATCTTGATGCTTGGTTGTGGCATAGAAGGCTAGAACATGCGGGTCTAGGATTGATAGAAAAACTGTGTAAATACAATTTAGTAAAAGGTCTTCCATCTTTAGAATTCAACAATGATAGAATATGTAAAGTATGCATTAAGGGCAAACACACAAAGTAGCTTCAAGTCGAAGCTTGTGGTAAGTACATCTAAACCATTAGAAATACTGCACATGGACCTTTTTGGTCCTATGAAAACAGCAACATTAAATGGTAAACATTATGTCTTAGTCATTATAGATGACTATTCTAGATTCACATGGACATACATGCTTGCTAGGAAAGATGAAGCATTTGAAAAGTTTGCTAAATTCTGTAAAATGATTCAAAATGAAAAAGGCTTTTCAATTATAAAAATAAGAATTAATCATGGTGGTGAATTTGAAAACCAACTTTTTGAAAAATTTTGTTTAGAAAATGGTATTTCACACAATTTTTCAGCTCCTAGAACAACACAACAAAATGGTGTTGTTGAAAGGAAAAATAGAACTCTTCAAGAAATGGCTAGAACCATGATGTGTGAATATAATCTTCCTAAACATTTTTAGGGAGAAGCTGTAAAGACAGCTTGTTGTATTTCAAATCGTGCCTTAATAAGACCTATTTTGAAAAAGACACCATTTGAATTATTCTTTGAAAGAAAACCAAACATTTCATATTTTCATGTTTTTGGAAGTAAATGTTTTTTTTTTTTTGAATCATGGAAAAGAATCACTTGGGAAATTTGATTCCAAGAATGATGAATGAATATTTCTTGGATATTCTCATACAAGTAAAGCATATAGAGTATTCAACAAACGAACATTAGTTGTAGAAGAATCAATTCATGTTAAGTTTGAGGATGATTGTCACGGCATTTTAGAAACCGAAAAGAAAAATGAAAATAAAAGTCATCCAATTAGGGCTGAAGTTGAGGGGGAGTTTGAAACTAGAGAACCTTCCTTCCCTAAAGTTAGAAATGAAGTAGATCACGATCACATCATAGGTGATCCAAATGTTAGAATAAGCACAAGGTCTCAAGTTCACAACACATGTGAACATCAAGCCTTTTTATCTCAAGTAGAGCCAAAGAAAGTAGATGAGGCTCTTGAAGATGAACATTGGCTTCTTGCTATGCAAGAAGAATTGAACCAGTTTGAAAGAAGCAAGGTCTGGAATCTAGTTCCTAGACCAAAGGATCATCCAGTCATAGGTACAAAATGGGTTTTCAGGAATAAACTAGATGAAAATGGTACTATTACTAGGAATAAGGCTAGATTAGTGGCACAAGGATATAGTCAAGAAGAAGGGATTGACTATGATGAAACATTGGCACCTTTAGCTAGATTGGAAGCAATTTGAATCTTACTTGCATTTGCTTGCTGTATGAACTTTACCTTATTTCAAATGGATGTCAAGAGTGCATTTTTGAATGGTACTATAAAGGAAGAAATATATGTTGAACAACCACCCGGATTTGAAGATCCAATTTATTCAAATCATGTCTTTAAATTATCAAAAGCTTTATATGATTTGAAACAAGCTCCACAGGCTTGGTATGATAAATTAAGTTCATTCTTAATTAATCATGATTTCAGAAAAGGAAAAGTGGACAACACATTATTTATAAAGAACAAAGAAAAGGAAATTTTAATTGTTCAAATATATGTTGATGATATTGTGTTTGGTTCTACAAATTCTAAACTATGTGAAAAATTTGCTGCATGCATGCAAAGTGAATTTGAAATGAGTATGATGGGTGAATTAACATACTTTCTTGGATTGCAAATCAAACAAACCAATAAAGGAACTTTTATAAGTCAAACAAAATACACAAATGAATTGCTCAAGAAATACAAGATGCATGATTCCAAACCAATGAACACACGAATGAGCACTTCTTTATCATTATCTAATGATGAAGATGGAATTAGTGTAGACACTAAATTGTATTGTGGCATGATTGGTTCTTTGCTATACTTGACTGCATCTAGACCAAATATCATGTTTAGTGTGTGTCTATGTGCTAGGTATCAATCTAATCCTAAAGAACAACACCTAGTTGCTGTTAAAAGAATGTTTAGATACCTTAGAGACACGATTTCCTTAGGCATTTGGTATCCTAGATACATCATTCTAGATTTGCATGCATTTAGTGATTCTGATTATGCTGGATGCAAACTAGATAGGAAGAGTACGAGTGGTGGATGTCACTATCTCAGAAATATGCTTATTTCTTAGCACTCCAAGAAACAAAATTGTGTAGCTCTCTCTTCCACTGAAGCCAAATATATTGCTACTACTAGTAGTTGTGCTTAAATCTTATGGATGAAACAGCAATTAGAGGATTATGGCATCTTATCACATAGAGTTCCACTAAAATGTGATAACACAAGTGCAATAAATCTCACTAAGAATCCTATCCAGCACTCTAAAACAAAGCACATAGAAATTAGACATCATTTCATTCGGGATCATGTTCAGAAAAGTGATGTTGTACTTGAATTTGTGAGTCAGCAAATTGTTGATATCTTAACCAAACCCTTATCAAAGGATAGATTTTGTGCTCTTAGACGAGAACTTGGAATGTTACTTCCTGAAAATCTTTGAACTGTTTATTACTACTATCTCTATATTCTTTTACTGTTTTTCAAACTGCTCGGTTTGAGGGGGAGTGGCTCTACTTTCACTCCTACAGAATCCGGTTAGTACCCCACTCTTATATCTATTCGGTTGTTGCCTACTCATTTTTTCTGTTGTCGTCTATCTTGCTTACTTGCATAAGCGTTCTTTTTGCTTATGACAAAAAGGGGGAGAGAATAGTGCACATGTGAAGTCTCATTTCTAACTATATCAGTGCAGAATGTGGGATACATATACATATCACCCCTGCTTGAAAATTGCATGTTCTATGATAAATTTTGAAATCTGCTAGACACATGTATAGGACTTGCTTACGATCATATGCAGTAACTATTTGCAACTCTAACTGTATGATGATCAATATGCTACAATGATAAGTTGTGTTCTCTTGAAAAACATGATTGATATTTGATGACATGTGCAATACTATTGAAATATTTTGTCATCATCAAAAAGGGGGAGATTGTTGGCAAATAGGGTTTTGTTGTGACTGAAAATATTTTATGGTAAATATCAATTCTTAAAATATGTTTTTCTAAATGTACAAAAAGAAAAACTATAGGAAGTAAAAGGTGTACAAATTATAATATCAATTAATGATATTATAAAGTAACCGGGCTCCTACATTTCCTCATAAAATATATTCTTAAAGTTCTTGTGACATATATTCAAATATTTGAATATTTGAATATTTGAATATTTCCTTAAGAAATATAATATATTTGATTATATTTGATTATATTTTATTTTAGGAATATGATACTTGGTTTAATGTAATTGTAGGAACATGAAGGACATTAACTCTATCTTGATATTAGTTCAAAGTTAATATATGCAATACACCAAAATATGAACTTTGTAAAAGATCATATTTTTGGACCTTGTTGATATTGGACCGTGTATATTTGCTGGATATGTCATCACTGGACTGGACCCTTGCTGCTGGACTGAAATGACATGGTGTGGCCCAAGCTCACGTCAGCCCAATCCCACTCCTTTTTACGGTGTCGTCTTGATCATCAGTGGAGCCTCCTTGTTACAGTGTTGTCTTGACCATCCGTGAAGTCTTCTAGCCACGACGTCGTCTCACTTAAGGAAGCACATAAGAGGCTTTTATCCTTCAATGAGCTTGCCCTAGCCGCTAGCCACTTCACTCGTCCCCGATGCTGTATCCGCTTCTTTCAAACGTCGAAACCTCAACAGGAGGAATCTGGAGGAGACGAGTTGTCAGAACGGTCGGATTTCGAATCTGAAGGCTAATATGAGGCTGATTTGATAGATAGCCTACTATTCCTAATGGGAAGAAAGCTATGGTTCAGGTTTGATTCAAAAAAGGCCCTAGATCTGCTTTTATTTAAAGGAGATGTGTGCGTGAAGATTTTCTCTTGATGATTGACATCTATTTGAAGCGTTCTCTTTGTGAAGAAAGTCTATTAAGCTCACTTACCATTTGATTCGAGTTTGTTCATCATTCAATGATTCACAAAGGTTCGGTGATATTCGATTATCTACTTTGATCTTCGATTATATCTTCAATCATAGCTTGTATAACATTATTTATGTGCTAATTTCACTTATAAACATTTTCTGCACATAAATGTTGAGGAAAATCCAAAACCTTAATTTCTTCAAATTGGGGATTTTGTGATAGGAGCTTTGTATCTTGATATATATGTTTGAATAGCTCCTCTAATTAGCAATATCCCATAAATTAACACATTACTTAGGGATTTGCTATTGTATATGATCTTTTGATCATAATTTGTATTCGGACTTGATAATTCCTTTGAGAATGAATTATTTGGATTAGGGAGAACGTATTCTCCTAATCAGGTTGAGTAAAGGTGACTTCAATCGGTTGGATTGAAAGAGAAGAAGGTGGGCGTAGGACTCTAAGATAAAGTGCCGAACCACCATGGTAAATTGGGTGTTGATTCTCTTACTCTTTACTTACTTAAATAATTCTTTTTGATTACTTATTATCATATAAATTGCTGAATTATTTGATTGAATTATTTATTTAAACAAAAGCATAGTTTTCGATACAAGAACAATTCAACCCCCCTTCTTGTTAAGCCATAAAACCCAACAGCTATCCTCACTCTCTTTGTAATCACATGTCCACTCCTCCAATGGGAAGATTTGCAAAAAGATGGACGATTCTATTAGAGAAGACGTTCAAAATAATTAAGTGTTTAATTTGAAACCCTAAATAAGGTACCTACTTTACTCTCTCAATGGGAAGAAGCCTCTGATATGTCATGTTTGACAAAAACCTCAAATCAGCTTTTATTGTTTCGAATCTCATATATAAGGATTCTATTCTATAGTTCAAAATGACTTTGGAAGAGATTATTCTGAGAAATGACACTGAGAAATTGATATTGAGCTTTACATTGTGATTTTAAGAAGAAGCTTTGATGATACTATTTATAAATCATATTCTTGTGATTTCATACTTGCTTATACATTCATTTATATGCTAATTGAACTCTAATTATTATTTGCACATAAATTGTGTTGTAAATTCGAGACCCTAATTTGCTAAAATTTAAGGGTTTCATGATTAGAGCTTGGATTTGTATTCATATCTTAGATAAGCTCTCTAATTAACTATACATCTTTTAAGGATTTGCTTTTGTAACAAGGTTGAGTCAACCTTTGATTGTAACCCATAACTTATGTAATTCCTTTAAGGAGGAATCGGAAAGATTTTGGTAGAATATTTTATCTTAATCAGTGAGTAAAATGGACTTCAATCGGCTATGTTGGAGGGTGTTAGAGGAAGAAGAGGGTGAAAGTAAGTGTAAAGACCAAACCACCATGGAAAATCTATGTCTATACTTAATGTTTGTGTTTACTTTAATTTGTTACTCATAATCACTCTTTATGCATTATTTAATTCTATTGTGGGTGTTTGAAAACCAAATTAATAGACTTAAAACTCACTAACCAATTCAACCCCCCCTCCCCCCCAATTTTTCTTGGTTAGCCACTATACCTAACACTTTTCATATCATTAGGAGCCTTTTGATGAAGACAAATAATAGAATTAATTTACATGCATTTTGCAATTCTAACTATGCAAGATGTAAGATAAGTAGAAAATCTATTGCAAGTTTTTGTATTAAACAAGAGGAGTCCTTAATTTCCTGGAAGTATAAGAAATAAGGTACTATCTCTAGATCCTCCACTAAAGTAAAATATTAAGTTATGGATTGTACTTAATGTGAGATTATTTTGCTATTAAGATTGTTAAATAACTTATAGGTCAAGTTCTTAAGATTGGTTGCTCTTTTCTGTGATAATGAGTCAACTATGAAGATTGCTATTAATTTTATTATGAAAGAAAAAAGTAAGTACATTGAAGTTGATTGTCATTTCATATAAAAGAAGATAACATAAGGTATCATTGAAATATTTCATGTTTCTACTAAGTAGTAACCCACAAACCTCTTGACTAAAGCTTTGGGCATTCAACAACATCATTTTCTCCTTGGTAAGTTGGGAATGTTTAACTTATTTAAAGCACCAACTTGAGGGAAGATGTTGAGATAACAATGTTACTTAGTTATATATTGTCATTAACCAATAGGCCAAGGCTTTGTACATCTATGGCATTGGCCCAGTACCTTAGCCCTCTAGTATTAGGTTTTATTCTCTTATTCTTTTTATTCTCAAGCATCTTGAATTCTTATAAATAATTTTGTATCATTGTTCTTGAGTAAAGTAGATTTATTTCAAGATTAATGGTTACTCTTATTCTTTTAAGACCTTGAATCTCAACAATAGTGTATTTCGATTTTAACAATCATAATAAAACTACAAATATCAAGTGGGAAAGATCAAATGAGGAAGCTCTTTTTTATTTTGTTCCACACTTTCTTTTGGATTTTCAACTTATGATATTTTTCTATCAACTATTCCATCTACAACCTAAAAATCAAAATGAATAGATCAAAATTGAAAAGGACTAGGAAATAGCCTTACCTCTTTTTGTCCCATTGGATTGTCAAAAAGTAGTTGTACAAAAGTCAATCACAATCCGTTTAAAGCATGAATGAAATGACAACTTCTGCATTTGCATTTTTTCCCTAAAGATTGTTATAGAAAGGGAACAAATTAACCAACAGAAAGAAACCCTCATTTCATTTAACGTTTGTCCTAGGCATAAGCTTTGTCTCGACCCAAGTCACTTGTTAAGAAATAGAAAATAGAGGCCCATTTGGATACAGAGAAACGAATCAATTAATGGGCAACATTAAAACTAGTATTGTCTCATCACAACCCAATCACATACAAAGTTTATTTCCAATGTTAATATATGGCATTAATAAAATATTTAACGTAAATATTATATTCATTACTTTTTGGCACATTTTTCTAACATAAAAAATCATTTTTAAAGCTCTATCCTTTTGTTATCATCATAATAATCAAGGACTACCCAAATTTATAATTGTAAGTACTATAGAAACTTAAGAAAATGAGTTGAATTAGGTTTATGGATTTATTGTAAATTCTCTTTTAGCTCTTCTTAAATTGATCCCAAATTCCTTGTAATATAGATTGAAAATCAAGTTTATGTGCAAGTATAATAGAATTGATGAAACAATAAATAGTATACTTAAATAAATAAATAAAAAAGTAAGGAGAGAGAATGCAATCAACAAAAGAATTTGTTTAAGAATGGTTTGACTTATAACAAGTCTACATCCAATATTGTCTTAATTAGAAGTATTAAGAGGACTCCCATTAAGAAAAAAGAGCAAACCACTCTCAAGTTTACACAATGATACAAAACTTGAAGCCTACTCCTTACACACCAAGGAGTCCCCACATCACACAAGCCACACACTTTGTGATGGACATGTCAAACCTACCTAAGACTAGGTACCACACGAAATTCCTTGTTGGATAAGTTCCAACCCACACAAAAGGCATAATAATCTAGGTACTGTCTTAAAGAAAGACTCAGTGAAATAGACATGTCTGTGAAGATGTGGACTACCTACACCTAGACAGAAAGACACTATAAAGATTCACTATTCCTTGGGATTGGCTTTGGGCCTTTCCTACACAACTTAGGTGGAGCATGAAGAGGGCCCCTTCTGAGGGGGTTTAAGCCATTAGTAAGGCATCTAATTCAAATCCTTTTCTCTTCATAAGAGAAAACCAACCACTAAGGATTACAATATTATACAATAATGTTCTCATCCCTTTGTCATTAGCTTAGATATTTAATATATCAAATAAGACCAATCTAGCTAGAGCCTATACAAATACAATAATATACTTAGCAAGTACAACTCTTTACCCACTTAGCAACCTCAACAAAGATCAATTTCAACTTGCCTGACACACATAATCAACACATACATGTTCTCAATAAAGTAGTGATAAGCTGAAATTTAGTACTATATATATATATATATTAATCAAGTCAAATTTAGTACTATATATTATATATATCAAATTTAGTACTAAACGTATATCTATTGGATAGCACTATGACTTAATGTAATATGATTCTTCTAGCACTTGAAATGTATATTAAAGTGCTCATAATGTTAGTGAAGGTTGTCTTTAACTTATATGTAACCAATTCAATAACCTTAGCTTCCAAAGACAATGAACAAACAAAGTTTAGTCCAACAAACTTCGTAGCATAGAATCACACTATAACATGTAACAAGTCAACATTGAATAGGTTCACTATAATGAAAGTGCTAAAAGGTATGGTTGGTTCACATAGTTTTGTAATGTGTTGGAATATATTTTAATAATATTAGAATATATTAATATTTTGATGATGAGAAAAATGGAATTATAATATGAGAATATTATAATCATTGTTTGCTTATTTATTGGTTTTTTTATTAGAAAAATAATGCTGAAATATTATGTAGGAAGTCCAAATAAAAAAGTATGAAACTGCAAAGCCCAAAGTAGAGCATGACCCATTGCACGCATGACCCTGCCCGCGTGATCTAGCCCAGAGCCAGCCCGTGTGAGTATACGACCAAGTCCAAAGAGGCACGACCTAGATCCAAAATGTGCGACCCAACATGTGACCCATGACCCAGAGGCACGACTTAGAAGCATCGCGTGACCCGCGAGTCCAATTCACCTGCCTGCGTGCATGACCCGAGATCCACTCTCGTGACCCACAACCAACTCAACCCATTTAAGTGCCCACACACCCAAACCTAGCTTGACCCACAACCTACAGCCCACTCGACGCCGTGACTTTACTACTTCATTTGGCCATTGTAAACTTCTCCAATCAAGTTAAAAAATGGCTCGTTGGAAAGCTAATAGAGAGGAGAACAATTCTGTAAAGAAAAATTGAAGACCCATTGCTCATAGAGGATTAATTTGAAGAAACTGAGGATTTCTTTGAGTTTGTGCCCTAACTACTCAAAAGATAAATTAGAAGTAGATTAGAGAGTTTCTAAAGACGATTTCAAATGGCTTCTGTAAGTAAGAAGGTGATCTATCAATCTGTGAAGCACCTACAATGATTTGATTCAAGATTGAAGAGAATTAAGAAGGATTCAAGAGAGACCCAAAAACTCAACCCGGTAACCCTTTTTCTAGTCCATGAAGCTCCAAATTAGTAACTTAAAATCTAGACAAAACGATGGCATTTTGGAGCTCAATTTTGAATGACTTAGAGACAGAATGACCAGCTCTTCTCTCAACCTCCTAATAGCTTGAAAATGGAGAGAGAAGAAAGGGAGAAGCAGCTCCAACATGAAGAAGATGTGATGGTGCTTAGAGGTGTTAGAACATCTCTTTGAAAGTGAGAGGTCAGTCTATTTGATGTTATTTAAGTGCATTATCATCTCCATTACTTGATTGGATGAAAATCACAAAGAAAGCAAGCTCATCTCAAGCATCCCATACTCTTCATTCAAGTTCATCCAACTCACAAATTTGTTCTTCATTAGGTGACTATATTATGAGCTTATTACTTACTTGTTAGAGAATCAATTTTTACTTCAATATATTATATTATTGAGTTGATTTTTAGCAAGTAGACAGAGCTAGGGTTTGAATGAATTTGGGGCTTTTGTCTAAATCACTTTGTAATAGCCTAATAGCATATGTTAGAGGCTTATGAACTAAATCTTGTATACTTTGTAGAAGTCTAGTTCCAATATTGTAATATTAGGGTGAGAATTTGTAATTGGATTTGAGGGATTGATTATCCCTTGTAAGGGTTTAGATAACCCTTGTAATCAATTAATTAATTGATTGGAGAGTGACTCTAGTAGGTTGCTATAGTGGGGTAGAGTAGGTGCCGAGGTGGCTTGGGCCGAACCACCTACCAAAAATTATGTTCTTTGTGTTTCTTGTTGTGTGCACTTCTTTGTTATAAATTTGCTTGCTGCCTAAATTGCTTAACATAAGAAAAATGAAAAAGACAATTATTTTTTATAAACCTAATTCACCCCTCCCTCTTAGGTTTCTATAGGATCCAACATAATAATCAATCAAATTTATCAAGGTACTACTATTATTTTCTTTTAAAAAAAAAAGAAGGAAAAAGAAAAAATAAACCATATGTTATAGACCCATAAGCTCCAAGCAAAGAGGAGGAAAGTAAAAGATAAAATTTATCTTTGAAAACTAAGGATACATATTGCTCACCATTTTAGAATTCAAGGATAAACACTTGCCACCCTATTAGAATTAATTCCAAAGAGATATAGAGCTATAACGTTCACCATTCTTGGAATAAGCCAAAGAGATATAGAATTCTGAAAGAAAGCCAAAGCTTAACACTTATCTCATAACCCATGAACTAAACTTCATTACATAAAAAGGTAACTTATAAGAGAGATTCTATTATTTCAAAGAGGCTAGTCAAAGACAAGTAATTACATCATAAATGCTAGCATAGGTTCCCAAGATAGTCAAAAGTAGTAAATGCTCTTAGTTGTCCATGAGAGAGACTCCTTGAAAATTAATTCTAATTATTGTGGCTAGACTTAACTCCCCAAGTGCATCACTAATGAGTGTTTGGTCTTGGGCTAGACTAGCATGGGTTGGTATAGGATGGGCCACATCAATTATTGAAAGCCTTTAGAACTGAAAATTTGGGGGTTTTATATGGTTAGCACCTATATTATATTTGTAATTCATTTGGTGCTGATTTTGTGAAGATTGATGTATGATTCTTAGCTCTAAAGATAAGTGACTGAAATATTAAATTTTTATCATCTTTGGTGGCTATATATGTTATAGACTTTTATCTCTAGGACTATGATTTTTTTACCACGCAATTCGAGTGCTAGAAGAATCACACAAAGTTGAGTTTTAGTGTTGTCCGAACTATGCAATTTATTTGGCACTTAGATTGACTTGACATATATGTTCCATAAGCTTATCATAAATTTACTAAGAACATGTAAGTGTTGATTGTGTGTGCAGTAATGTCAAAGTTAAATATATTGTAGTTTCCGTGTGAGAAAGTGCTATATTTGAGGAGATTCCATATTTAATGTACAAGCTCTTGCTAGATTGTGTTTGATAAAAATCTTGTATATCTAACTACTGATAGAGGGATAAGAACTCAATTGTATATATTGTAATTCCTTTATTGATTGGTTTGATTTTTCTCTTGCAAAGAGAAAATTATTTGTATCTGTAGCGGTCCAAAGGGCTATTAAGGGATTTAACAAAGGATCTTGTGAAAGGCCAAGAGATTTCTTCTGTATTGAGAGTAGAAGGTTGTTTAGGGATTTTTGGTTTTCGACCTATTTTGACTGAAAAGGGAATTCCGATCAAGCAAAAGGATTCGTCGAAGGGAACCCAAAACCTCTTACAGATTCTTCCGAATCGACTAGCAACATACATGCCCCTCTCCGCGAGCTAAGTCCCCCCTTTTATACTAAGAGTCAGTCATCACGGCTTGTAATAGACTAATCACCCTTCATAACGACCTTTCCTAACAAACTAGCAGACTCTCGTGCGCAGTTAGTTCATAACGACTAACTTAAAATGCACGCAACAATTATAAAAAGACATATGACTTTAAAAAAGCTATTTTATTCTAATGAATCTGAATCATTTGGTGACGCAGCACCCTTATTCACTAATTCCTTCTATTTATTATCTGGGTTGTTGTAACTGCATGGCACCTAAGTTTAGGTTAGGTAGACTTGTTTGCCACAAAGCATATGGTTGTTACGACATAGGTTTCTTCGGGTTGTGAGAAATTGATGTCCAATGGGTATCACTATGTAAGTGGCTGCTCTCTTTCCTTAGTAGAATGGAAGTCTTCTTAATCTTTGTGATTAAAAGGCGGGTGGACATAGACTTGAGATAAATCGAACCATCCTTGAACAAACTTTGGAGCACAGAATCAACATTGCAAGTTGAGAAACCACGAAACCCTCACTTATTACATGATAAAAACCCGCCACTCTGTTTTTGTTACAACTTATGCTGAGAAACAAAACATGATTTATATTTTCTATTTCTCAATGCTGAGAAAAAGAAAAATTCTCTGCTCCTTTTCTTTTCTCTCTGGTGATCACATTCGTGTGCTTTCCGAGTGCACGGAAAGGTAAACTTGAGGTACATAGCCCTCTTTTCTTAGCTCTAGGAGAAGACTCTTCAGTGTTGAGTATATCTCAGCAGACTTAGGATGACTTCTATCGGAAGCAACAAAAATATGAGTAGTTTTGTTAATGTCAATCCAGCTGTACCCAGGAACCTTCTGAACTTGTCTTTCTTTCATCAAACTACGTATCTTAAGCATACTCCCCCACTGTCCAGCATCAGCATGTAGATTTGAAAGCAGTACATAGTAGCCAGAATTTTGAGGGTCTAAGTCAAAAAGTTGTCTAGAAGCTATTTCAGCAAGCTCAAGGTTACCATGGACCCCGCAGGCACCAAGCAACGTCCCCCAAACACCGGCATCAGGAGTGATTGGCATGCTTTTTATTGTTTCAAATGCTTCAGCCAACTCACCGGCACGCCCATACAAATCTACCATGCATGCATAATGCTCCATCCGTGCTGGTATTCTATATTCCTCAATCATGGAAGAGAAATAACGGGCTCCAATATCAACTTGGCCAGCATGGCCACATGCGGATAGTACAGCAAGAAAAGTCACATGATCAGGCAAAATCCCATTTTCCAACATTTTATTGAATAGGGTCAGAGTCTCCTCAAGGAGACCATGGTTCCCATAAGCAGAAATTATGCTATTCCATGGCACTTCATTCTTTGCTGGCATCGTGTCAAACACATTGCGAGCAAAATACAAGTTTCCACACTTAGCATACATGTCTATCAGTGCACTCTCAGCAAACAAATCAAAGCTGAATGCACCTTTAATCATGGTTCCATGGATCTCTTTCCCATAATAGAGTGACGGTAAGTTTGCGCATGCTGATAGAGCAGCTGATATGCTTACACAATCATACTTGGTTCCTTCAATCCCCATTTGACGAAAAAGTTGAAGGGCCTCTTCTGGTTGGCCATTCTGTGAACAGCCTGTGATCATTGAGTTCCAACAAACAGTATCCCTTTCCAGCATCCTTCCAAAAACATGATTAGCAAGATCCAATCGTCCACATTTAGCATACATGTTCAACACCGCGCTTCCTACATGACACCTCCCGTCCAGCCCATTCTTGAGGATGTTGCAATGCAACTCCTTTCCCAATTTCAAAGCAGCCAAACTAGCAAGAGCAGGCAGCACACTTGCCAAAGTTACAGAATTTGGTCTCATCTTCTCTTTGAGTAACCACCTAAAGATTTCCAAAGCATCATCATTCATTCCATTAAGCACAAGCCCTGAAATCATAGTTGTGCACAGTATGGCGTCAACCGTGTCGCTTTGGAGGAAAATCTTGCGTGCCATCTCTACATTCCTGCACTTAAAGTATATGTCAATAAGTGCACTTGTTACAAATAGATCCAAAGGCACACCATGTCTTACCATGTAACCATGAATCTCCTTACCTTGTTTGACACAAGCTGATTCAGTAACTGACGGAAGGAAGCTTGCAAAAGTGATCGAGTCTGGTTTGATACCTATAGATATCATCTCACGGAACAGATGCAAAGCCTCGCCCATAAACCCATTTTGTACAAATCCAGAAAGCATTCCATTCCAAGTTACTAAATCAGTTTGCGACATCATATGAAACAAATTACACGCATCAAACAAATACTGGCATTTTGAATACATAGCTAACAATGTGTTAGCCACAGGAGAGTTTAACTCCAACCCACTCCTAACGACCAGTCCATGAAGCTGGGTACCCAAACCTACCAATGCCTCCGACGCACAAACAGACAACACGCAAGCAAACGTCACAGAATTGGGCTTAATTTCGGTATTCCTCATTTCCAAAAACATGGCAATAGCTGAGCTAGGATCTCCATTTTTCACATAACCATCAAGCATGACGTTCCATAGAACACAATCTTTATGTGGAATTCTATCAAACAAACATCGCGCGTCATTGATACAATTGTTTTCTGCATACAACTTGATTAAAGAACTGCCCGTAAACACGTCCAACTCAAAACCCATCGATCGAATTGTTCTCTGAACTAACTTACCAAATCCTACGTTACTTAAAGCACTACAAGCCTTAATGACGTGAGGAAAAGTATACTTATCCGGAGAAGTACCAAAGCCCAACATCTTAAAGTAAAACAACAAGGCAAAATCAAACCGACGCATTATCGTAAACCCCCTTATCATCCAATTCCATGGAAAAGAAGACCTCAGTTCCAGCTTATAGAACATACTTTTAGCATCTACAAAGCTGTGACAAAGAACGTACATTCCCAAAACCCTTGCTCCCAACAGACAATCGCTACTAATTCCACTGACAATGATCTGGGCATGAACTTGCCTGCCTTGTTGAAGAACAGATGCGTCAGAACAGCCTCCCAAGAGCGACGCAAATTGGTTTGCCAAAGCCTGTTCACCATTTGGGTACAACATGTGCAGATGCTTAACGTGGCTGTAGTTGGTATGTACGAACAAAGCTGGGGATATCCGTGTAGAGATTTTCATGTCGACAACGTAGCAGAACTAGAAAAGCATACATAGACCGTCTCGTTGTCTCGAACAGCTCCAAATAAATATTCAAAGCCAGAGGATGAAACCAAAAGGGATGTAGTTAATTAAGCTTATAGCTTATCGCAAGAGTCTCCGGTTTAGAAGTGCCACCTGACAATGGCCAAGATGAGGGCAAAGAATTGATAACCATTGCGAAAAACCCAGGGCCTAATACTCATTAATTCATGCTCAATAATTCATAAATCAACGTCATGACTCCAATTACTGTTTTATAACGACAAAAAAAAAAAAAAAAACCCAAACGTATCTGAATCCTCCATCTTCAAGACCGCTGCAGAAGACTAGGAATAAAATATTTATTGAAAAATAAGATTTTTTTCCTTAAACATACATACTCACACATGTACATAATGTCAAATCTAAGATCTCTTGGTCTTAAGCAGTGCATGATCTTAATTAAACTAGGCACTTCTCGATTACCAATAAGGTCATTAAACATTGTCTTATACCAAAATGAGAATTTTTATATCATTTAAATGTAAATTTGTCCATTCAATGCATAATTTAACTTTTACATTAACATTTTAGATTTTATTTACAATATTTACCTTGGTTGAAATTCTTTAATTGTTAATATTAAGGAACTCATAGAAATCTACGTATTATCATTTATATTAAAGTAAAAAATCAATTTGACAAGTATCATCAAACTTTTCGTCATTTTTAGTTTTACTTTTGCATCACTAAAATTGTCTCCTCGTTAGATTTTAAGTCACATCTTTACTGAAAAGAACTAATACTTAAGATAACCGAATTAACATCTCTCGAGGTTCAACACATGTATAAAATATATAAATATGATATGGCTTTTTCAAATGACGCATCCTTGCTTGGAAATGTCATGCGTGGTAGATCATGTTCGAGCCTATAAATCTGTTAGCATTAGAAAGGCAAGGAATTGCTCACTTGTACTAAAATAATAAGGGTGATGGTGAAAACACGTAATGACGCGTCCATTTCCTCTTTAGAAAAAAATATTGACAAAGAGCGTAATTTGACTTTAACCAAAAAGATAAATTATAAACTAGTGGAATGATTTGTTAATGGAAAAATAAACTTTAAGAAATAATTTCATAATTTTATAAGCTTTTGGGTGACAATAATTGATCGATCCATCCATGGTTAAAGTTAGGTCACACTTGATGACATAGGTAGAGACAGCAAGAAGAAGAACAACATAGTAGAAGAAGAAAACATGCGAAGGTTGTCTTCTTTCTATAACCTCTCCATTGTGTGAAAGACTCCGTCTTGCCGTTTGACCCACGCGAAGACTATAAGAGGGACCTTTCGACTTTCCCCCCACAAACGAAAGATCCTTGGGTTCATATGATCCTGTTGGTTTACAGTAAGATATTAGCTGGAAGCACCTTGGTCATTTCTCAATTTTTCACCAATACTCTATTATTTATTTGGCGTTGCTTCTTTCATTGTAAATCCACATCCACGAACATTATGCATTATTTTCTATTATTGTTGACCAACTCACTTTAGGACTAAAGTTAAATCTAGATGAGAAAACTTCCTTGAGACACTGCACTGTGTTTGATTTATTACACACAACCTTAATCCAATTCCATTTGGAAAGGCAAAACTTAAGTCTTTGAGATAAGTTTAATCCCAACTAGGAAGGTAAATTGACAATGATAAGACCGGCAACACAATCAAGTAAAGTTCAATTAGAAATCCAAAAGAGCAAGTTGCCGGAAGTTTGACCATACAATTGAATGCAGCAATAGTATACAACAAGGCCTACGTCTATTTGGCATTTCATTCATATCTTTTCTACTCAAATCTTGAATTGATAAAGATCTATATCTGTTTCTCATTTTATTCATAACTTTCTTCAAGTCTTGAATTGATGGGATGAAATTCAATGGTGTATGATATTATTATTCAAGGAGATTATTGTGCTCAAGACAAAAATCTTATGTTGAATATGTGATTTCTTTTGATAAAAGTTAAATAAATGAAGTGTTTCTTCAACTCTTGAACTAGTATTATAAATGAAGTATTTCTTCAACTCTTAAACTAATATTATAAATGAAGTATTTCTCTAACTCTTAAATTAGTATTTAGATTAAGCTTTTGGGCATTCTAAAATAATATTTGTGGCCAAGTTAAAATTTACTTTACCCATGCAACCTTGAGTTTAGTTTCACTTGGTGTGCAAGAACATGTTTGTAAAATAAAAATCTCACATCGAATATGTGATCTCTTATAGTAAACTTAAATAAAAAAAATATTTTTTTAACTTTTAAGTTAGCTTTTGGATTAAGTTTTTAAGCCTTTTGATAATTATAACAACTAGATATATTTAACTAATCAAGTTAAATGCTCACAATCACAAATATTATATTCAAAAGAAATTTGGGTTACTAATTACATTATGGGATTTTTACAATCACTTCTAAATCTAACCATAATATGGTGAGAACAAAACAAACTTGGAGTTTTTTTACATGAACACATGTTATATACTCATAAACACTCTCAATAAGTTGTTCTCTCTTATACTTTAGTGATCTTTAGATAAGAGGATAAGATTTCTTGCTCACAATAGACTAGATTGGATTATGTTAAGCATTTACACTATTTTGATGATGACAAAGGATGCAAAAGAAAAGAGATTGGTTATATCTAGATTTGTTTTGTGTAATTAGGCACTACTATGCTCGGTTTGGTTAAACATCAAATATGTTAAAGCAAAAGAGCATGTCTCCCTCTATGACATGTGTTCTACACGCGTGTGCCATGTCAGCATCATTTCAACATTCTCGACCCAATAGCAACCTATGAGATGACCCACGCACTGACCCACAACTCGTTCTCACCCATGATGTAACCCGGTTTGTCCCCAGTGGTTCTATGGAACCCCAACCACTAAGAATTGTTGATTCTCGATGATTCTTACCAAATTTGTTTGTAATTAGTTGAAATTTTATTCTTAGATTTTGATTGATTCCTTAGATGTAAGAATTAAGTACAAAATTGAATCAAATCAGGATTTCTCATCACTAAAACAACCTAGGGTTTCTATCTCTCCACCATTCTCTTCTCTTTGCAGTTTCTAGCAACCCTAGGGTTTTGTTGAATCAATCAATCGATCTCATTGATTGACATGTAAAAATTGTCTTTTATGCTCGCACGAAACACATTGAGACTGATTTTCACTTCGTCAGAGAATGTCTTGCTCACAGTTAGCTCTACTTGTAGTTTATTTCTACTGTGGATCAACCAAATGACATTTTCACTAAAGGTCTTTCTTTTGCCCGCTTTTACACTCTTCACTCTATGCTTCAGGTCCATCCTACCCTTTTAACTTATGGGGGTATGTTAGAGCAAAAGAGTGTATCTCCTTCTACAATGCATGTTATACACACGCATGCCATGTCAGCACCATGTTAGCCTTCTCAACTTGACAACAACCCAAGAGATGACCTGCGAGGCAACTCGTGAGCTTACTCGTGACCTATTCTCACCCATGACCCATTCTCACCCGCAATACAACCTAGTTCGTCCCCAATGGTTTTGCGAAACCCTAACTGCCAAGAATCAACAATTCTTAGCCATTCTTGCCAAATTGGTTTGTAATTAGTTGTAATTTTGATTGATTCTTTAAATGTAAATATTGTGTACAAAATTGAATCAAATTGGGATTTCTCATCACTAAAACAATCTAGGGTTTCTATCTTTCCGCCATTCTCTTTTCTTTGAAATTTCCAACAACCCTAGGGTTTTGTTGCTCAATCAATCTTAAATTCTTTCAAAATGCATTCAAAATCACTTTACTTTGCGTAGTTGATTAAGTGCAACTTTTGTTCAAAATGATGCTCTTGTGTTGTTATCAATTCAACAAAACTTATTTTCAAAATGACACCCACACGCACGTTTCAAACTAGAGACAATTCTAATCAAAATTACATTTATATGCATATTTTGAGGTTGATTTTTAAACTTGAAATGCAAACAATGTCCTTCGTCTGGGACCAATGTTCGAGGCAATAACTTTCCTACCTGTGCATCTTCGTAAGGTTAGGGCTACGCGTTTTGGCCAGACCTTGCTACTACTCCTTCTGATGTACTGCAATTTTCCTTCCAAGTACAAATCAAGTGGTAATTACAAAGGGCAAAAAACTGGCTAATTAAATGAGGTACAAAGAGTGAACTGAAAGTTCTCTTAAGGTGACGACTTTGTGAAGCAAAAGAGCGAATTTGTTCATATTTTCTATTCAGCTCATATTCTTTGATATTATCGTATGTTGTTGAGGGAAAAACATAATTGTGCTTAAACCATATCTTAATTGTATAAAAAGCTTCTAATCAAAAGAAAATAGATAATTTTTAAGGATTTTAGGTCATGAAAATTCTAGGGATTTTTTGACTTATATTGCTAATCCTAAGTGTATTCTATATTTAAGAGTTAGGAGGAATATATCTATATGTAAACTTTTCTTTGAGTAAGAAATTGTGTGTGGGAGTTGGAGCTTAGAAAAATCTTATATAGTTAATTGTGTAATTAGTTAGAGGAGTGACTTTATAAATAGATTAAGTTAAATGAAAATGAATGTTTATACCAAATTATTCAAATTAATTGTATTGAGCTCATAGTTAATTGTCAAGAGTGTTTAAACCAAACTACTCAACTTATTGGGTAATTTTATTTATTCTTCCCCCCTTATTTGAACAATGTTACATGCATGTCACTTATCTTACTCTTGATCAACATTGAAGTTATTTAATTGAAATACCTTAAATTGCTTTCTGTCAAGAAAAGAAAGCTTTTCAAAACCTAGTTTAACACCTCATTCTTGTGTTGCCTAAACACCTAACAAGGTACTTCTATTTTAGATAATGTAAACAATGTAATGTGATTCATTTGCCTTAATAAAAATGTAAGATTTTGGGCTTTTGTGCTTCTAAACAATGGCGCTAGACTCCTTTACTAATGATTGGGTATGTAAGACCTATAACACCCGCCAAAAGAATTTCATAGGTAATAATTAGAATTTAGGTAGGTACCATAACATCATCCGTTAAAAGCATAATGATCGTCCTTTTGACTACCCACATCCTCCATCTCTTCAAAAACTCGAAGAAATAGTTACTTTAGCTCTTTTTTCAACGTTTTCAGCTTTGTACACTCAAGGCTAATTGGCCTTCTAATGATCTTTTACCTCAACTAGAGGAACAGGGATCTCAACTGACAACATCTTTTAGGGAACAATTTCTTGCAAGTAAACAGCTTTACACCGTGTAGAGAAAAAGGGTATATCCGAAGCTGATACATAATCCTAAATCTTATCTTTACTGGGAATAATTCTAAGTCATTGGGGAAACTTTCCTCAAATGGATCCAAATGAAGGCCAATGGGAAAACATTAATCCCCCCTTCGACATTCACTCGAGCAAAAAAAAAGCCTGAATTTAAACAAATATTTAAAATCAATTATCTATTTAGCCTAGAGTTATTAGATATTAGTAAAGTTCAGAAAAGTTGGCAATTTTCGTGCGTTAATTGGCAAGCCTGGATCCCCACGCACATAATTTATAGGTTCTTTTGAATGATATTTTTCGGATGTAAATTCAAAGCATCGGCGATGTAATCATTGCAAATAAATAGAGAAGATGACGTCGTGCGGGTTTGATCAAGCTGCAGAGGATGTCGGTGAATTGTCCAATATACCCCTGGTCTACCCTGAAAAAGCAAGAGTCAACAAAGGATTGCTGGTCCGTCTCTACCATCTCAACCGCACGGGCATTTCCCTTCACTACAGAAAAAGGAGAAAGCCAAAGTGAAAAATAAAATAAAACGAAACCCGGAGGCAAAGCCTTTAATCTTTTCTTAAATTGTCTGTTGTGTTCGTCCTCAGCCGCAACCTCGTCAGCTTCTCGTTTTGGCGGAGGACGCGCATCCAAATTGAATTCCGATCAGCAACCGGCGTTCGATTCTCTTACCGCTCCAAATATTTCCGGGACCTTCAACTTGGTATGGGAGTTTCACAGCTCCGTCTTTCTACTTGAATCAATTTTCCTTTTTTTTTTTTTTTTTTTTTCTGTGACTAGAACTTGTGTTGACTTGGTATTCGGCACCATGCTTTGCTTCGTGAAACGCGTTTGACTGCTTATTTTCTCGTGGAATATCTTGCTAATCATTCTTGTTAGGTGTAAAAAATTTTCAGAAATGAGAAATATTTACACTGTTTAAGTTTCTGGGTATGACTCTCGAAGAAAAAGGCTACTGACTGGAAATCTAATAGACTTAAGTCTTCCAGGAGCTTTTGATGCTGCTTCATTTTAGCTGAGTGCATATGCTGCAGCTGTTGTGCCTACTTTGTTTTGATTCTTTTTCAACTTGCTGAACTGAGGGGTTAAGGCTTTTGCTTGAATTGTCAGGATAGCCAGAAATTGAGCTTACATGTATGGAGTTCTCTGAGACTTATTGAACCTACATGCATGGTGAGCACTTTGAAGACTTGAAATTCGTTTCTACCTTCCTTTCTTGTTGTGGTTTTGGCTATACTGCAATTTTGATAAGTTGGGTCTTGAAGTTTCTTTTTGACTTTGAGATATTGTACTTGCGTTGTTGAAGCTATTTGAAGCCTCAAGTTGAAGTTATCAGGAGGTCTTGGACTTTTAACTCTCTGTCGAGCCTTTTCTCTTGTCTCAGTTAACGATGCATTTGGTTGAATTCATGATGATAGTCGAAAGATTAGAGCTTTTGAGTTCTTGAACACGAGCGATTGGAGTACAGGCTCTGGTAGAATTGATACAGAATCCTCACTGAATATTTAGGTTCTCAAGGATACAGGTTTCTATTAATGTATCTCTCTTTCCGGCTGTGCCTGGTACCAACTAACAGAAGATAGATATGCTTTCATTGTTGTTTAATTATCAAAAATGGAAATTGGATACATTAGCTTGATGAGAATGGTGATAATTAAGTTAGTTCTGTTGCTAGTGGTACAACTACCGAGAATATTTGCATCTGGATTTGTCCAGTCAGAGGTTTGTGGTGCTGATCAAATAGCCTACTCATATTCTAATGGCCATGAACTGTTCTATGTAAATGGGGATGCAGTTGCAAAAGTGTTGTTTTGTGAGGCCCTTCACTATTATCATGCAAATGGTTGCATATTCAAGAGATATCTTTGGGGTAATCACTGTGAATTGGACCTTTCTTCAGGTATGCACAGTCTTAACTTTTGGTTCCATTTTTCATCTAAAAAAAAATTCATTTTACTGTTCTAAGTAACCTTTTATCCTTATAAAGCTTTGTTATCGTGGAATAAGATCTGAAGGCCTTTATCAAGTATTGTTATTTCTGCAGCTGAGTTAGTGTTTAAGATGGGAAGAAAACTTTTGGAAAAGGGGGAAAGTGAAAGACCGGCAATCCACACACAGATGAATCAACCACATCTAACCAGAAAACTGTCAGGTCCAACAATTGTTGGTGTGGCAACAACTGGAGTTCTGTTAGCATGTTGTGTTTTTCTCTGTGCCTGCTTTCAGAGGAGAAAGAGACTAACTGCCCACTCTGTTCTTGCTAAGGATCCAATTTCTAGTGAGTAGAACTTTTACAGTCTGGAATTGTAACTGAAAATTTTGTAGCCATGATCTGAAATTTACATCCGGAGGAATAAATGCAAGAGTCAAAAAAGAGTTTTCTCAAACTTACAAATTTAGAAAATTTACATTGTTTTGCAATTAATTGTTTTCATTCTTCATTTTCAACCTTCACGACCTTGATTAGAAAAAATGTTCTTTGTTTCTTCTTGGCACTAAAATTGTGGCATGAATACTCTTGTTCTTGCAGTGGATTCAATTTCTTCTTGTGATGTAAATCCTACTACTGAAAAGATTCCAGGGAGTCCATATCGAGTGCCAATCCCTCCTAGTCCTTCCAGATTCTCACTGTCTCCAAAAATCACCAGACTTGGATCATTACATCTCACATTGAATCAGGTCACTAAAGCAACCAACAATTTCTCACCATCATCACGAATTGGTGAAGGAGGCTTTGGAACTGTCTATAAGGCCCACCTAGGTGGCCAAATGGTTGCGATAAAACGAGCAAGGAAGGTAGTGTCAGTTCCTTGAGTGGTGGACTGTACAACCAGTGCTATAATATTTGTGCTGCATGAGAATTTTGGAAGTCATATTTAATCAGTAGAATTAATATAGATCTAAGTAATCCAGAAGTTGTTTGGAATTTTGACCTATATTATGTGATAGCATGTTCAAATGAAGAAAAGTAATATACCACTTATGATTAAAATTGCAGAGTTGCACCTCACGTGAAGGTAACATTCTGTAATTGGACAATCGTGCATTTAGCTCCTCTAAGTGTGAGAAGTCTATGACAAACAATCTTCTTAACCTAAAATCCCTCTTTTTCTCGCTTGTTTTATTTGGTGGGATGGTGCATCTATTATCCTTTCAATTTGAGAGATCAATGGTATTCAAGCAAATTGTGACCATTAGAAGTTTGTCATCTTGTGCAATAAGCTTTGACCTAGCAAGAAATCATCTTCTCTCTTTGTTTTTATCAAGGAACAGATTGGAGACAAACTTGCTGGGGATTCTGATTGCCTGGTGAAACAAACTAGGGTAGTTTGACTCAGAACATCAGTGCATGCTTTATCTATAAGTACTACTTGCCTATTAAAGAGAGTGATATATTGTGCAGTGTCTCTAATAGAAATGACATGCTAAACTTGTAGATGGCCCAAAATTTTCAGCCAGCAAAGAAGTTTCTAGTGACTGTGCCCATGTCATTTTAAGCTTAATTGGCTTTTCATTGAAATGCCGAAAGGAATTTCAGTTATCATATAATGTCATTGGTTAGACCAGATGTTTTAGTATATGACACTGAACTTATTTCTTTTTCTAACATGAAAACTTTTCTATAGGAACTCTTTGAGAATCTCCAAAATGAATTCAGTAGTGAGGTTGAACTTCTGGCCAAAATTGATCATCGGAATCTGGTCAAATTACTAGGTTATATTGACAGAGGAGATGAACGCCTTATTATCACAGAGTATGTGCCAAACGGTACTCTAAGAGAACATTTGGATGGTAAGATTACTCAAACATAAAGTGTGATAATGTCCTAATTCAGATGACAATATTGGTGATAACTGTTTTGATGCTGTTGTTGGCAGGTCAGCAAGGAAGAATACTGGACTTCAATCAACGACTTGAAATTTCCATTGATGTTGCTCATGGACTAACTTATCTACACTTATATGGAGGTGAAATTTTTCTATTTAATTTATTTGTTTCTTTTATCATCATAATTCTGCAGACTAATCAGAAATCAATCTTTTGTTTTGTAATCAAGACAACCATAAGATTTTTAGTTTATGTTATTTTAGAATCATGATTGCGTGAAACTTGATGCATCTTAAGCTATTTTCCTCTCTCCCTCTCCTAGACCTGCCTTTGCTTGCACATGTGATCCACGTTTGTCTAAAGCATTTCTTATTCCTAGAACCCTACAATTAGGGATGTGATTGAAACAATTTTCATGTATTCATCCAATAAAAATATCTTATACCACATGTCATTTATCTATGTTTTTTGTTCTAATTGACACCTAACCTTTTGCTTATTTTGCAATAGAGAGACAAATTATCCATCGAGATGTAAAATCTTCCAATATACTTCTCACAGAGAACATGAGAGCCAAGGTTGCTGATTTTGGATTTGCTAGGCTTGGTCCATTGGAGTCTGATAAAACCCATATTTCTACAAAAGTGAAAGGGACAGTTGGCTACCTAGACCCTGAGTACATGAAGACGTATCAACTCACTCCCAAGAGTGATGTCTACTCATTTGGAGTTTTACTTTTAGAGATTCTGACTGGCCACCGTCCTGTGGATTTAACAAGATCTAATGAAGACCGGGTGACACTTAGATGGGTAAGTTACTTTCCATTCAATTTACAGATTCTTTTATTTGGGCCAATTGCAGCTTACTGTTAAGCAATTTGTTGCCTTAGCTTATGCTTAGATGACCTTCAAGAATAATGGAACTTATCCCAATTTGATGGACTGAGGGCAATGGAACTTCCTTTGTGAGTATCAAGATGGCCTTGTGTTACTCTTTAGTGATTCTTGGTGTTGCTGTAACTTGGAGAAAAATAGGCTGGGTGGACATCAATCTGAAATTAACTTCTATTATGTTGTGGTAAAAGGCTGTAAATTGGGGTTTCAGTGGACTCGACAAGGCTAAATTTTGACTCATGCCCATATTAAATTCTTAAGTCTCACAAGGGATAACCTTCACCCAAACTTTCCTGCTAAATCTACCCAAGCTGAGCCGTGAAACATGTAAATATTATACCTATACTAGGACTTTTTGCCAGGCTGACATAGTCTGAGCTAACCAAAAGGAAATTCAGATACTATATTTGCATTAGGACTCTTGATTAGGTCTCAAACAACTATATTTAAATCTGGATTCTCATAAAGAAAGAGTAATTTAACGTAGACAATGACCATTGCAAACATGCAAGGGTGACCGGGAGAGAAACAGTTCCATTTTTCAAACTCTATAATCTCCTCTGTCAATGGGTAAATTTTAGCTCTTGTTTGTGAACAAGCTTCACGGGCTCTGAGTTACAATTGAGATTTGATTGAATTGTCGAGGGTATGAGGGATGTGTATCATGGATAGATAGGATAATGGTTCCAACAGTGGCCTTAAGTAGCATGCAATCTGACATTTGAGCTGGTACTCAGAAGAGAACAAGGAAGTGGTTCTGCCATGTGCCTGCAGAATTGAGCTCGATGCACAGGTGAGCAGGTGTTGGCTCAACATTCAGGGACTGTTTGAGCGGAAACGGGCAGGCTATGAGCTTAAGCATATTAGTAGGTAGTATGTCTGGCATGTGACCTTGCTAGGGTGTGGTTTAGTGAAGGACAGTTCAAGGTGCAACAGTTCAAGACTTACTTATATTTAGCGTAGCATGTGCTAAAAAGCACCAATATGGTCTCTTTAATGCTAGGTGTTGATGCTGACTGTATGCTGGATGATTGTGGGTCAAGTAGTGCATGATCAGCCTAAGACTTTGGTTCAATATACCTGGTGATCCTTTCCTGGGGGCGGATACAATTAGTGTTAGGAGTAGGCATTGATAAAGACCATTCCTGCACTCAATTGTGAGGATCAAGAGTTGACATGGGCAAATTATTAGAATAGTCACAAAGAATGGGCTTTTTAGCCAAGATGTATGTGTGGCTATGAGGCATACTGTCACGAACCAAATCCTTCGTGATGGGTGTAGCCCATGTGTGTGGCTAGACATCAGAGAGGCAGCTCCATAGAGCTAATCCTGATACTTAGAAAGACGGATTGGTCACATACATGGTGCTTTGCAGTTGTCAGCAAGGGTGCGTCAGTAGATTTGATGTGGAACGTATCCAAGGTTATGCTGGTCAATTTTGTATTTGTACGTAACCTTGATGATGGGTCAACCAAGGAGTGACAGAGAGTTTCAGTTGAAGATATGATTGAAGATGAGTCATTTTTGTTGCAATGACATACCAGCCAGTAGGACATCACCACTTCAGAAAACATAGTGTCAATTGCGACAATTGGTTTTCAACATGTTTTTCCACTGTTTTTTTTTTTTTTTTTTTTGGGTTAGGGTATTGTCAGCATAATAAATCACTAGGGTTGTAGTTTCTTATTGTAGCCAATAAGATGTGCTTAGGACTTTTGTTTAGATTATCTTTGTTCTTGAAATTGAATTTCTTTGATACTGTCTCTTATTTTGAATGGACTTTGCTTTTACCTATGGTAGATTCCAAAAGCTTCTTAAGTTAGCTCTCGGTCGTATACTTTCTACGACATCAATTGGATACTCCTATACTTTCTATTACATCACTTAGTAAGCAAACGAGAATTGTTGTGGCTGTCTAAAGTACAGTGGTAGAGTAAGGTTTTCAATCAACAATTGCTTGTGGGAAATGAAATCATACGGCCAGTGCTTGAGGAATTAGGGCACCAACTTGTGGAGATTGCTAAAGGCTTGTCAAAATGGTACAGATGCAACCAAAATAAAAGTGCCCATATTCAATTTGCAGAGAATGTTACTTGCACTCCACACAGTGTTGGACAAATTAAACATCTGGTCTTTTCACTTAAAGAGGAACAAACAAGTTAAATTTCTATGCACCACAACTCAAGTGAGAAGATTTGCTATAATTATTTCAGAATTTTGTACTATTATGAAAAATGTATAACTTAATTGTGGATAATAATAGCCACACAAATCTTGTATCCAAGGAAATTTTGACATATTTTAGTTTAGTAATAGTAGAAAAATTCTGAAGAGTATGTAGTGGAAATTTGGTACGTCCATGATTTTATTTGAAATTTTACAGGAATGTTATTTTTTATGAAGTTGTTAACTTGTTTGAAGGACATGTAGTATTGAATAAACCATGGAAGAAAATATGTAACGCATGGCCATGTGAGAAAAGAGAATATCTATTAACTTACATGGGATGAGAGTCAAATTATTATGATTTTGGGAGAGAATTAAACAAAAAACCTGAGAGCTTTAGGAATGGACAGCCGACAGCCGACCACTTCTATCATTAGGAAGAATGAGATCATGTTAACGGTGAAAGATGAATTCAACAGAGTGAAAACGATATTCAATGGGTGAAAAAAATTAGAAGTTAATCATGAGTGAAGTTTCAGTCACAAAACTGTTATGAATGATTATGGATGCAAGGAAGTGAAGATTAATCAACTGGTAGAGTTGTGATAATAGATTCAGAGTTATCTGTACAGGAAATTAAACAAAATAAAGTAATAGATATTGTAAGTAGTTTCAACTAATTGGATGATAAAAAGTAAAGGATACATTGATATATATTTGGAATGAAAGCAGTAACGTTACTGGGGAGTCTAAGGACACTTTTCATCTTGGAATACAATGATCTTAAAGCCTTCAGGAGTTGTTTCTATAACAATAGCATTGCTCCAATAAGGTGTATTGGTTGTTGATAGGCATGATTGCTTCAAAAATGAATATTTTAGGCAGTTAAACTGTTCAATTTTCAGGTCTTCTTTTTTAATTCTAGGGCTGCCACAAGAGTGAGAGGGACATATGTGATTAATGTTAAAATGAATCAAGTTAGTTTGCAAAGCAAGTGATACTTCTTGCACATATACTTGAACTACGTGGTTCTTCCTTGGTTGTTACAAAAGGCAAAGAGATAGAAGATGCAGGTGGAATACGCTAATTAGGCTGTTGCTAGATTGAAGAAAACCGAATAAAAACCCAAAGAAGAGTTCCCTAGAAGTGGAAGAATCTGACACAGAACACACTTGAAGATCCTTCATTCCTCGTTCTCATGGGATTGAATAATGAACAATGTCCAAAAGAGACACGTTCCAATTTGCCTTCCGTAAAATTCTACCAGTCAACATCCTGATCGACCTTAACTTCAATTGGGTTTGCTTATTGAGTGACAAAGAGCTTCAACTGGAGCCCTGCTTGAGGATAGGCTGAGCTAAGTGCCTGATCAGAAGGGTGGTCAACCACTATGTTGACTAATGTGGCTTTCAGCATAGCGTCTAGGTTTTCCACTCATTTTAATATGCTGTTCGCTTTCAAGGATATTATGGCAAAATAATTTACAAAGGCTAGAGTTTCTTATTTTAGCGAATAAAAGGGCATAGTAGAAGCTTTGTTTCAATAACTGATAGTTATTGAAATATATCTTGGAGAATCTCGTTTCTTATTTATTTGTTGATGCCATTTTATCTTTGAAGAATTGGAGAACCCTCTTTATGTGACATGATTCGTTCTTTACTCTTGACCTTATATCTTCAACCTCTTCAAGATTGCTTGTAGTTCCTCCCATAATCCTTGCATTTAGGGGTGGCTTTGAGTAGTCATTATGATCTTTCAGGGAGTACTGTAATATGTATGATCATGAATCGTGTGGTCTACAGCAGGTGCTGCCTAGGGGCATGTAGCTTCATGCATGATCTGGTTGAAAGATTATCGTGTCAATGTAGTGGCTTTTGGGGCAGTAGCCAAAGGTATCTGAGTGATACATGTGCTGTAAGAGGCAGCGAATCAGGAAGATTCAAAGGGAGGCAAAACTTGAGTCTAGAGAACATGGTGAAGACAAAACCAGGGAAATCTTTGGTAAGGAAGAGTCCTTTAAAAGGATCAGAATCTGTGTGGTTGAGCAGAAACATTGATTACAATGCAATCTGGAGAATTAGGGTCAGTAGTATAACTTTTGTCATTTGTGGAAAAAGCAAGAGGGAAAGGCAGCAAAACGACCATAGTTGGTTGTGCCATGCGCTAAGTGAACCTGGGGTCTGCTGGCTGCGTGGAAGAGGAGCGACCAGAATGCGTTGTAACCTTTGCTGTTTGTGAAATACCAGGCACAGTGAAGGTTGAGAAAGAGAACTTTGTCACATTGTGCTCCTCGATTAATCCTTATGCTTTTAGATATAAAGGGGGGTGAGAGAAACAAGGAGAGTCTTCGGAAGCCAATTGTGTGTTTTATTGTGCTGCAATCCCAGTAGCCTGGGGGAAGGCATTTGGATAAAGCGTTCCTGAGCTACCAGAAAGTGTTGGAGCCTCCGCCTGGTGTCTTCTCGAGCAGCAAAGGAGGAATCAGACAGAGAGTGCCTTGTTGTGCCATTCTCCTTGTATAAATTTATGCTCTTAGGACATAACCGGAAAGACGCTGGTAGAGAGACTTTTAGGGAAATAGTGTGTCCTATTGTGTTGTAATCACTTTAGTCTTTGAGAATGCATTTTGACAAGGTGTTCCAAAGTGATTGTCTTGTGTAGAGGCATTGTACTTATCTTTTGCGTGGTGTCTTGCTTACATCTTTTGCGTATGTGTATGTCTTGTTATATATTTCAAGATTTAGTGCGGGGTGTTAATTGTCCCTACGGCCCCATAGATAATGGTTGTCTAAATTGTGCCTCTGCTAATCTGTTGAAATGAAACTCTTTTGGTTACTTTTTTTATTGGCAATTCTTTGCGTGCAGATTTAAGATACTGCTAATTTGTTTCCAAGTATTTAATTGCTAAGATCATATGGGTTTGATTTTGCAGGCCTTTGGTTTGTATAGTGAAGGAAGATTGGCAGAATTAGTGGATCGCTCCATGGAAGAAGTTGTGGATGCAGAGATACTTAAGAAAATGTTTTCTTTGGCATTCCAATGTGCAGGGCCGGTTCGAGCTGATCGTCCAGACATGAAATCAGTGGGAGAGCAGTTGTGGGCAATAAGGGCAGAGTACCTTAGGAGTGCAAGGAGAGGGCATTGATTGGTATCTGAGAGTCGTGTTTTGTAAATCAATTGTGGTTTTGCTTCAGCGTGCGCCATAAAACATATTTTTCTTCCTCTGGGCAGGTTTGCTTTGGTTTTTTTATTTTCCTTTTTGGCTGTTTCGTACTGTACGCTGCATCCTTAGACATAAGAGAGACTATTATATTTGAACGTATCTTTTAATGTGGGTGTTGTGTATTTCATCTAGTCATTCCTAAGCAGTGCCTTATTGTGACAAGTAATGAAAGAAAATTGGAAGGACGTTTCCTTTCTGAAGTTTACCGTTGCACTTCTAAGATTCGGTAATCAGTCTCGTGTAAACACTTTAGAAGGGAAAGCAGCCAGTGGCAGAGCCAGGTTTTGGGCTTAAGGATGGCAAAATTATATGGCTTGTTAGGTATTGTGACAATCAATGGGGAAAATAGCATCCCTTTCCTCCATTTTTATTTTTTAAAATGCTCATGCTTGAAATTGTTTAATAGGGTTATCTCATAGTTTTTTTCTAGTTGTCTAACCTGCTAGTTTAGCAGCAAGTTAAGTGAGATCTCAACTGTGAGGTTTGAGATTCAATTCACATGTGTAAGATTGGGTATATGAGTTGTTAAAAAAAATTATAATTTATTTATAAAATTATCTTTTTCTAGGCCTTGTTTGGTTTGTCTTTTTTCTTCGGTAAGAAGATAGTTTTTGAATTTGGGCATCTTCATTATGTTGGAAAACCATTATATAGGCCCTTTTTTTAATGAGAAACTGGGAATCATAGAGAGAGTGAGGAGAGTTATTTCTAAAAGAAAGACGGGAATTATTACCGGTGACAGGCATGGGGCTTGTTATCCAAACCATCTAAATCTCGAGTCTGTGTTGATTGCTTATGTATTCGTTATCTGTGCGGGTTTCTTATATCCTAAGTGTTAGAGCAAGCTCTGGAATAAGGGACCTTCGCATGAACAAAACTGAGTTGTAAATCAACAAAGCAGGAGGTAGGAGTTGATCAAACAATTTAGTGTGGAGTTCTCTCAAGTCGGAGAGAACTTGAGACTTGGACCCAAGAAGAATCATTTTCAATCGTATGTAGCAAGGAGAATTTTGGAAAAATGGAGTCCAAATTCCAGCTCAATATTATCCTATCTACTAGTCTATGGTAGTAGAGTGGAGTTCAGAAGCCGAAGACTAGAGGTTGAGTCCACTCCGGTTGTTGACATAGGGTGGCAATCGTGCCAGCTCTAGCAAAGCCCATTCACTTGGGCCACCCAGGTGATGGGCCTCCGTGTGGCTTTGGGGCAAGTGAATAGTAGGCTACAAAGGCATCAAGCCCATGAAAGTATTGGGCTGCATAGTGGGCCAGGTGTAATGTGACTTGGGCCCAAGAAGAATCAAGTCGGACCAAGTCCATGAAGATAACTTGAGGACTTGTTGATCCGAATGAGTTGATCCGTGCTGGGTGTGTGAGCATATGACACCTACAAGCGGGGTGACCACCAATGCACTCTCTTGCTTCAGCAACCAGCCCGTTAGTCTCAATAAGAAGTCTTTTCTCGGCAGAAATGCAATTAGAGTTAAATTTTCATCACTAAATCAGCACAATATTGTATAAGACTTTTTGTTACGTGAAGCAAAGTAAAAATAAAAATAAAAAATGCTTCTCCACTTGCGTAATATGTGGGTGCATGTATATCTACATATCTAGGAAATTAGTTATTTTATAATATCATTATATTGATATTATAATTTGCATGTCATTTCCTATATCTATATTGTACATTTCCTAAATAATTATAAAAAATCATTTTTCATGCATACTTCTAATTCTTTTGTCATCATCAATACCTGTATTAATGAAAACCCCTTTTTCCAACAATATGCACTAGTTTAGAGTTTAATGTCAAGTTTAGAAGAGCTTGTATGGTTTATATTAGATTTCAAGTAATGATAGCTGAATTCTTTAGGTTTATGAATATGTATGAATTTGCAAGATGTTCGAACAACAAATATAATACAATATGATTCTCTTAGATAATTTGTTGTAACTTCTAGTAAGATAATGTTGTTAATGTTGTTAATGTTGTTAATGTTGTTAATGTTATTAGTTCTATTTTGATAATGCCAAATATACGTGTGGTCGGATTTATAAAAAAGTGTCTTTACAAAACCCGAAGATAATAATAAAAGTTATAACCTATGTGGTAAAAACAAATGGAGAATATTTGCTTCATAAACATGGCATCACATTTTTTTCGTTCACCCGGCAGTTTTGCCCCCCGCAATTCAAACATGCTCCTCGGTCTCGTATCTGAGTTGTACACGTGGTGCTTGTGCACAATGAAGCCTTCCCCTCAAATCCATCTCGAAAAAGGACAAAATTGAGCAAAACCTTTATTCCTGTCTTATCGCGTCGGTTCATCCCCCCAGCCGCAACCTCCTCCGCTCTTCGTTTTCGCCGCGGAACGCGAAACCCAATTTGAATTCAGATCCAGAATGGGGGGCGAGTTGTTTAGTCGTGGATTCTGATGGCTTCCTGGGGGCTTAACTAGGGTATGGTAGCTGTAAAGGTTCCATCTTTTTATTGAGCTTCGGCTAATTGGTTGCGATTCTCTCTTGGGTCGTTTATTACTGTTTCTGAATCCCGGGTGCCCAGCTTAGGAGTTCTTGGTCCTTTAAGTTTGTGTTATCCAATTAAGGACTGTTTACTTCGAGTCAAATTTGTGCTTCTTAGGTTAATTTTTATTTTCTCTATTATTTGTTTCGCTTTTCTTTTCTCAGCTAGGACAATCTTAAATTTAATACATGACCATTGACTACTTATTTTCTTGTGGGATATGCTACGAAATATATTTTGTTGATTTCTTGAACTTCTTGATAGGCCATGCTCTTAGTGGATTTCTGATTGATAATGTATCTTTCACAAAATGTAACCTTTTGCGATTCTTGAAAACTCTTGATATTATTTTTGAAATACTTTATTTCTAGCTTCACATTCTCTTCACTTGATTCATGAAGGTTTTGAGGGAGGCAGTACCTTATAATTCTTGATTTCTCTTTTTGTTTCTTTTAACGGCGATTAAATTTAAGGTAGTTATTTATGAAAGTTTGCGCAGGAGGGATGAAGAGTATTAGGGACTGGGTTTTTTCTCAAGTAGTGTGCAATTCATTGGTCTCATCAAGACCATTGTCGAGCAGTAACAGTTTTCTAAATGAGAGACTTCTGGATGGAGAATTTGGTGACCAAGGTATTACCTTGTCTCTTTCCCTTTCTGTGTTTGTTCTGACCTACTATTGTAAATACATGACGCCTTTAATGTAGGACCCTCTACTTCTTATAGGAGAAAGAACAGAAAAATGACCCATTCTTTTGTTGAAAATTGATGGTTAAGTAGCCTTCCCATCTATCACTTTCTCATGTCTGCATGATATAAACTTGGGGCAGATGATGGAGAAGCTATTTATGATAGCAAGGGTAGAGAGTCTCGATGATTATGCATATTTGATAGTGGTTCAATTAACCAAGCTTATCCTTACGTCTTGGGAAGTGGCTGTTAAGATATATTTTGTAGGTTACCATTGGGAGGACCGATCACAAGAAGTAATAGGAGAATGGAGATTGTAGAACTTTCTCAAAACTAAATCTGTTGAAGGGACTTATCACCATAATGAGAGGTTTAGCCTTTGGTTGCCTAAAAGGACAAACAAAAGGTGAAGCACTGTAATGGGAAAGGAAATGTGCTTAACAATCTAGCTGCCATGTTGTTGCCATTAAAATCTTCTGTGGTTATATTACTTAAGTGCTAAGTGATGAAATAACCGTTCTGAGCTGGCTGGTCTTTGACCATTTTCATTCAGTGTGGTCCTTTGTATTTGTTTACTAGACCTTGACAACATTTATAGTTCAAATAACTATATACTAAATCTGTATGTCAAATTGTTGACTTGATATAAATGTTTTTCTTGGGGAGTTTTTGTAAAGGGGTTTGACCAAATTGGGAGCAGAATTCTCAGTAAATTGAAATCATTAGTTCTTATCCTTGCTTTAGACTTCTCGGGAAAATGTTGACAACCCAATTTCAAGGTGTTTGAATGTCTTCTTCCAATGCTGTAAACCAATTCCACATCTGACACTTCAACTTGTCTCATCTTGATGCATTCTACGGGAGAAAGAGCTTATTTTCTTTTCACTTGTTAGGTTCAGCTGATACTGCCAGTGTGATAACATCATCAGTACTTCCTGATGCGTTACATGCCTCCCATGGTAATCAGGAAAATCAGTATAGTTCTTTACCACAGCAGGCTGCTGTTGAAGAGTCCATGCAGTTCTCTCATAGCTCGCATAAGAAAAGCATGGATCCAATGGCGAAGATTGAGGATCTCCAAGTTAAGTTTTTGCGTCTTCTCCGACGGCTTCGGCAGTCACAGGAAAATCTTCTTGTTGCAAAGGTTTTGTATCGGATACACCTAGCAAGCTTGATAACAGTAGGAGAATCTGACTTGAAAAGAGTCAACCTTATCAGCACTAGAGCCAAAACAATTGCAGCAGAGCAAGAATCAGCTGGTCTGCCCGAACTTGATTTCTCTTTTAAAATACTCGTCTTGGGGAAAACAGGGGTTGGTAAGAGTGCTACCATAAACTCTATATTTGATCAATCAAAAACCACGACTGATGCATTTCATCCAGCCACTGATCACATCCAAGAGGTTGTGGGAACTGTTAATGGTATGAAAATTACTGTAATTGATACCCCTGGCCTCCTGCCTTCCTCTTCCAGTAATGTGAGAAGAAATAAGAACATTTTGCTATCCGTAAGGAGATTTATAAAAAGATCACCACCAGATATTGTCTTGTACTTTGAACGCCTTGATGTCATCAACTTGGGCTATAGTGATTTCCCTCTTTTGAAGCTCATAACTGAAGTTTTTGGTGCTGCAATATGGTTCAACACCATCCTTGTAATGACTCACTCTTCCTCTGCTCTTCCTGAAGGACCTAGTGGTTATCCCGTCAACTATGACTCCTATGTGACTCAATGTACAGATTTGGTGCAGCACCATATACACCAGGCAGTGTCTGACTCAAGACTTGAAAACCCTGTAGTGTTGGTTGAGAACCATCCTCAATGTAAGAAAAACCCTATGGGTGAAAAAGTACTTCCAAATGGACAGGTTTGGAGATCTCACTTCATGTTATTGTGCATTTGTACCAAAGTTCTTGGTGATGTCAATTCCCTCTTGAAGTTTCATGATAGCATTGAGCTGGGACAATCGAGTACTACCCGTGTGCCTTCTCTCCCCCATCTCCTCTCATCTTTTCTACGGCATCGCATTATAGCAAATGGAAATGGAATGGATAATGAAGTTGATGATGATTTACTTTTGGACGCAGAAGATGAAGATGAGTATGATCAATTGCCACCCATCCGTATCCTGACAAAATCTCAGTTTGAGAAATTGACAAGCTTACAGAAAAAAGACTATCTTGATGAGCTGGATTACCGGGAAATACTTTATCTGAAGAAACAGTTGAAGGAAGAGTATCAGAGGCGGAGGGAGAATAGGCTTGCCAAAATGGAAAATTTTGTGAATGATGATAATCCCAATAATGAGGTGGTGCCTCCAGAAGCTGTTTTGTTACCAGATATGGCAGTTCCCCCAAGTTTCAACTCAGATTGTCATGTACATAGATATCGATGCCTTGTTACAGGTGACCAGTGGAGTGTGAGACCGGTTCTTGATCCCCATGGATTTGATCATGATGTAGGATTCGATGGAATAAGCCTTGAAACAGCTGTGGAGATAGGCAAGAATGTCTTTGCCTCTGTCACTGGACAGATGAGCAAGGACAAGCAGGATTTCAGCATCCAGGGAGAGAGCGCTTTAGCTTACACATATCCAAGTGGACCTACTTGTGCTGTTGGCCTTGATGTTCAAACTTCTGGTAAGGATATGATCTATACGGTGCATAGCAACACAAAGCTAAGGAGCCAAAAACATCATATTGCTGACTGTGGATTTTCATTGACATCTTTCGGGAACAACTATTATGTTGGTGCCAAGCTTGAAGATACCATAGTTGTTGGTAAGAGATTGAAGTTTGTGGTTAATGCTGGGCGAATGGCGGGCTCTGGACAGGCGGCACATGGTGGGAGTTTTGAAGCTACTTTAAGAGGGAGAGACTACCCAGTGAGAAATGATAAAGTCAGTCTGACTGTGACAATCCTTTCCTTCAACAAAGAAATGGTTCTGGGTGGAAGTCTACAGTCTGAATTCCGGCTGAGCAGAAGCTTGAATGTGTCTCTGAATACCAATCTAAATAATCGCAAAATGGGACAGATTTGCATAAAAGTAAGCAGCTCTGAACATTTTCAGATTGCTCTGGTTGCAGCTTTGACAATTTTCAAGGGCCTATTCCGTAGAAAGGCAACTGAAAGTGGAGGGAGGAATGCCTTGGAGAGTGGATAAGTTTCCGTGGTTGCTTTGATGCTGGATATTTTTGGTCTTGAGGGAATTCTCTAGCAGCAAAGTAATCTATATCCGGAATCATATGGACCTTTACCAATGCGGAGGAGAAAACAAAGATAGGGGTTTTCCAAGAAGGTTTTTCGCCATACTTTCCTTTCTTAAGATGCCCACTTGGGAAGTACTGCCATGAAATCTAGCAACCCCTACTATTTTTGCCATATAAACCAAATTTCTCGAACTTCGTCACTGCTAGTATCCACCCCAGCATCTGGCTTCGTCCCTGAGGTTTAGATTCAGCTAAGATGAGCTGATAACTGTAAAGAAAAATATTGAAAATTATTTGTCGTTGTTGTTTTGCCTTTGGGTAGAATAAATCAGGTAAAAATAAATATATTACGTATCGTTGAAAATTTGAAATTTGATTTCAAATCATTATGTTTTGTCGATTGGCAGTGTATATTGATTACTTATAAATCTGCTAGAACTTTTCTTTATCTATCTTGTATGATATTAATCAGCCTAGGCCTGGAAGCTGTGCTTAATCTTATCTAGTCTTTCTTTGCCATATCCACTTTGCTGGGTTGTAAGGCGATCGGATCTCCCTCCAAACTATGTAATCATGATGAATACGCCCTTCTGGACTCTAGGTATTTGATACAACTTTCCCTTTGAAAATGATGATGCCTCATTCTCTCCAATTCTACCGAGCCTTTGAAGGACGCATCCAACTCGTGGAAGCCACCTGGATCCTCCGCCTCCACGAATGCCCAACATTGCGGCCCTCTCTGCTGGACAAAATATATGGGATTCCCCACCGCAGTCGAAACAAGAAAGAGATCACCATAAGTGTGTTCCATCAAACGTGAGGCTCGGAATTTGAAGGTGATGAGATATCTGTTCCTTTGCCTTCTGCTATTATTATTTTCTATACTTTTCAAATTCTTTTATTCGATTTTTTCTTTGACCTTTTCTATCTTACCGAAATGCAAAAATGTTTTGTTCTTTTGAGTGGACAACGAAAACATTTTTGAAAACCAACTTTTTTTTAATTAAATTAAATTACGAAATTGACTTTTTCATAAGTTTTCTGCTTTTTTTTTTTATGATATGACAATGTTTCTGGAATTTTTTTTTAAAAAAATAATAGAGAAATGAAATTGATCAACTTTTAAGCATGGCTCGGGTACTACTCATACCAGCCTGAAGTTATTTCTAAATGTGATTAGTCATTTGCCTATATGTTGTATTATGTATTCTTTAGGGTAGTTTTGTTGCTAGAAATGTGATTTTTAGCAATAAAACTTAATGACACTCAAATATATTTAAAGTATGATCCAACGATAAATTCACAAATATATTTAAAGTATGATCCAACGATATATTCACAAATATATTTAAAGTATGATCCAACGATATATTGTCATAAAACATAAGCTCGATACATGCTTAAAACTTACAAATTAATCCAGTTCGCTTTTCAATATTTTACAAAATCTATAAACTATACAAAAGGCAGTAATTCTTTATTGTTAGTAAACTCCACATGACAATATATCGTTAAATTATTTTGAATAATAGCTAGAAATCAAATTTTCGAACATTGGGCTTGTATATTGAAAATCATGCTGTTAAATAGTATGATTTGAAAATAAATATATAACTATTATTAATTAGATGTTAGGTAAATTTCATTCCAGTAACATATATATAAATATTATTATAATTCAGTTTCATGTCTGATTACTTAAAAATATACTTTCAAATTCCACATACATGATAAGAAGATTAAATAAAATTAGTCCTCTTATATGATTAGATTCCCAACATGGTATCACATTTATTTCCATCTTATTGTTGTAGTTTATGGACAGCAGTCACGCTATTCTAGATATATATATATATATATATATATATTCCCCCCCCCCCCGCAAACCAAAAAAAGTCAATACGGAGCTAGCCCCCAGTACCACCTTTTTGCGTACATTTTAGATGCTGCTGGAATTTCCCTTTCTCTGTTGCGTCTGAAGCTGAAAGCCACATGTGCTATTTTCTGTTTTCGCCAAAAGCATCATAAAATCATATTCTCTACCCCAAAGCATATACCAATAATTGATTCCCCCTAAGTCCTGAGCCACCATTTTTATTTTTTAAGCTTTCTCCCTAACCAAACAAAGTTTATCCTCCATAAAATGAACCCAAAATTGAGGCCTCCTTCCATCTCTGAACCCATAAATGAATCGACTCAATTACTAACTGAATCAACAATTTCTTTACAACAGAAAATACATACATACATACATACATACATAAACTACCAAAAAGAGCAAAACTTGACAAAGCAAATTCTTCATTCACAACCCAATTTCTTTACAACATTCAGGGTGAAGACCCCCACAAAACCTCGGCAATAATGGTGGCAGCTTCCGCATCAGAGACACAAGCCTCCCTCACTCTGATCAATATCTCCTGCTTGAAAGCCCGCTTCTCTCTTTGCCTCAGCCCCTCCCCAACCTCCAACTGCACTGCGAATCTCGCCACACAGCTCGCAAACGGATGGCTTTCCAAGAACCCCTTCTCCCTACTTCTCCTCTTCCCCTCAACCCCACCGACACCAATCCCATCCTCGGCATTCCCTTTTCCATGACGACCACCACCATTTCTTCCCATATCAATTAAAGCCCCACCCAGCTCTGACCTCTGCAACTCCACGAGCTTCTTTATCAACCCTTCTCTAAGCATTGCTTCAATGGCTTCTTTCCGCCCGAAATACCCAATTTCTAGCACACAATCCATCGCCAAGACCCGCACTTCGAGGTCTTGAAAATCCAAGAAGCTTATGATTTTGGGAATTCCCCCGTGGGACTCAATCTCGTCCACGAGTGGAGACTTTATGGACCTTATCAAAGAACTAAGGACTTTGATGGATGCCGAGGAAGCCATCGTTATTAGTGAACCAATTGTTGGACCCATGAGTACTTGGCCAACGAACACGTCCTTGTTGAACGTGATCAATGAGCCTATCGCAAAAGCGCACTGCTCGCGTATTCGCTTTGAACAATTTGGATTGCATAGAGTCAATTCGAGCTGGGAGAAGAGCTTCGATTTGAGGACTAGATCTTGCAACTCGCGGTCGAAACCTTGGGAGACTCTTACCTCGAGCTGAGTGAGGAGCTTGATCAGCTCGTCCTCGTTGTTAAACGGCTGCTTGTGCAGCAGACGGGTCAAGGTCCGGATGCTCTCGCGGTCGATCCAGGCTTGAATTTCGGACTCGATGGAGCTGGCGACACGGGAGATGGAGTGGGTGGAGACCCGGCGAGTAAGGAAAGATTTGAGGCTGTGGTGACCACGAGATTTCTTGAGATTCTCAACAAGGCCCCTGAGCTCGGAGAGGTGTTGGGAGAGGGCGGAGAGTTTTGGGTCTTTGGAGAGGATCGTGTCAGACTCGCTCTCCAGCTCCAGCAGAGCTTTAATGGCGGAGGACGAGCTCAATTCGTCCGAGTTGGGACTCGGGTGCGCTTGTAACTCGTGCGAGGCTTGTTTTAGCGCTTCCAGGACTCTGAGGACGCGTGGGCCATCGTCCTTTGATGATGGGTCTTCCATGGCCATAGCAGAGAGAGAGTTTTACTCGGAAATGTGTTCAACGCCCCAGTCGTCGTGTTTATGTTAGAGAGACGCTTGGGTTCAGGAGTTCTGTTTGTTTTGTACTTGTACCCAAACCGCCGTGCTCTGAGAACAAGAGGAAAAGAATAAACAAAAAAATAAAAAGAAGAAACAAAAAAATTCAAAAACCAGTGCACGCGGCTTCTTATTTGAGATCTTCTGAAATGGTAAAAACCGGATTTGAAAAAAAAAAAAAAAAAAAAAGGATCTGCATCAGAATTTTTTGGGCGTTTCAGTGTTTGGTGGACTAATTTCCGGAGGTCTCTTTTTCGTCTTGTTAGAGATGTGACGAGGAATGCTCAGCATGATGATGATTAGGACCATTTTCATCTATGGAATTGTGGCAGAAGCGGCACAAAGAAGCACACGGCTTTCCCTCGATAGAGTACCTTTAAATGATTAGGCACTGTTTTTGTCATTATCAAATTTCTTTTTTGGGACTTACCACTACTTGGCTCCCAAATTACGTCCACATGGCTGTATTTCTCATTAGTGATGGCTCAAACGCACCAAAACAAATGAGCAGGTATGAAATCGATTTCGCTCTCTCCTATTTGAATCTCTAAACTATAGTTTCTAATGGGTGTGGTTGTTTAAGCAAATTTTAAGAAGATCGTCATATTCACAAACAGCAACTGAGGACTGGTTCGGGCTTTAGCCAGTCACGCCGCTCCTTTCCGGGAAAACACTCTTCTAAAATACTGAGGCACAGACTCGGTCAAAGTTTAGCTCGGACTGGTGACCAAATTTGTCCCGCAAGAAACACGAGAGAAATTTGACTACGTTACCAATCAGAGTCAGCAACTTGCGGGATAGTGTACCTCGGCATATTCGAATCTGAGCATCCTGGCCGTGGAATATGTCGTCGTGACCAAAAAATATACCAACGGGGGGCCACTTCCCCTTGCGTTTCGAGTGCAGAAGCCAGAATTGAAAAGAGCTTTATGGCAACCTGGTCGTGCCCATGCATAAGCACAACTCTAATTTTTGAGTCAACAAATGGAACTTAAACCCCGCATTAGACATGTACTTAAATTAGTTTTATAACCTTCTTTCCTGACATTACTTCTTCCGGAATGCGTTAAGTAGATATGCGCGTGTTTCCTCCACCTAACCCTTCCTCTGCTCAGACAATTTCCATATTTTTTACTCACGTTGTTTACTTGAAACTGGCGGTACGGTCTCCCTAAAGTATCAATTTGTAGAGTAAAAACAAGAGTTTCTACAATATATTGTAAAAATTCTTATAGAAAAAAATAAAGAACAATGTGAAGAACAATATGAAGAACAATAGAAAGAAAGTAATTTGTATTTCTTGGATGATTTTTGTATACAATCTGATTGCCTTTTTATAGTGGTTGAAAATCAAACATAAAACATTTCATATTGATGATAAATCAATACCAAATTGATTCCAAAATTATTGCCATGAACAACCGTAAAACCTTTTGTATTTTGAGCATAAAATTTCATCCTTAGGATTGATGATTCTTTTCTTCTTCCATAGTAATAAAATTTTTGTTTTCTTCCGAGTTAAATGCCTCTTATTTTACTCTTGAACGTTTTGTAAAGCTTCCAAAAATCAGAGAAGTCAGGTTGCTATGAGGACATGAGGTAGAAGATGAAGTGTGAGATGCACGCACATGTCTTTAAATTAGTCTTTCCTTGCTTTGGTGGTGTGGTGTGTGTGTTACACATGCTTACCTTTTTTTTTCCAATTCTCATTTTACATTGATGTGACATTTTGACATCCCCTCGCAAGCTAATGTGTTGTTCCGTACTGTGAGCTTGTTTTGAAGTAGTTAGGATTGAGTGAAGGAGAGAGCTTTTGTAAATATATCAATTGTTTGATCAATAGAAGAAATGAAATGTATAGAATGTTTCTTTGTTTTTGATTATTTCACAAATAAAGTAAAAGTCAATTTCAACATGTTTTGTTCTTGCATGGAAAACAAGATTAGTTGTTAGATAAAGTGCTAATAGATTATCACACTAAAGTGTTGGGAGATTAGATCGTGTTACATGGAGATCTTGTGAGAGAGCTTTTATCCAAATAAGTTCTACAACAGTATCAACAAGACATTTTAGCTAAGCTTTTGTACTAGAGCGAGAAACAATCTTTTGTTTTCTAGAACTCCACAAAATCCTCTTACGTTTGTTCTAAGAAAAATACAAAATCCTCTTATTGACTTGCAATCATCCTGATCACCAACCCATCCAGCATCAGAATATGCATGAAGATTATTAGTTGATGTTTTTGTTATGTGAATACCATATCTAGGTGTGTCAATTAGAAATAGTAAAGTACATTTTACAAATGCCTAATAAGTAAGAGTGGTAGCATGTATATTGACACACAATATTAACAACATGTGAAATATTAGGTTGTGTAAGTGTCAAATATTGAAGAAAGCCAACAATACTACAATAGTGTGTTGGATCTGAGTATGGTTCACCATCATTTATGGATGGTGGATGATTTGTGGTGCATGGTGTAGACACTTCTTGAGCTTCATTCATTTTGGCACGAAAAAGTATTTCATAAGCAAATTTTGCTTGATGAAGCAAAATACCATTATTAAAATAGTTGGCTTCAATTCCCAAAAAATAATATAAGTTACCAAAATCCTTGATGTTGAATTTAGTTTTAAGTTGTTTAAGGATTTTTGATATTGGAGTTGTAGAACTTTCCATAAAATAATGTTATCAACATACACAAGGAGAAAAATATTATATGTTATTGTATGTAAAATAAATAATGAAGAGTCTGCTTGAAAATTTTTAAACCCAATATGTTAAAGGAATTGACTGAGACTATAATTCCATGCTTGTTAGCTTGTTTTAATCCATATAAGGATTGTTTTAATTGACAAACAAAGTTTGGTTTGGTCGAGTCAACAAATCAGTATGGTTGAATCAAATATACTTCTTCATCCAAAATGCCAAGGAGGAAGGAATTTTTGACATCTAGTTGTTTGATGTTCCACTCAATAGTATATGCCAAATATACTTCTTCATCCAAAATGCCAAGGAGGAAGGAATTTTTGACATCTAGTTGTTTGATGTTCCACTCAATAGTATATGCCAAAGTGATTATAATTTGTATTGTAACAAGCTTAGCATCAAGATTGGATGTGTCATGATAATCAATGCCTAGTTGTTAATGAAATCCTTTAGCAACGAGCCATGTTTTGTATTGTTCAAGGGTTCCATCAGATTTTTGCTTAACTTTGTATACCTATTTACAGCTGATAGGAATAATATGCTAAGGTGGAGGAACAAGATCTCATGTCTTGTTTTTTAACAATGCATTATACTCTTCTATCATAGTAGCACATCAATTAAGATCTTTTGATGCTTCTGTATAGTTTTTAGGTTCAAAATAACAATGTATAGTAGTTGTGAGGTCATAGGTATGGTCACGTAATAAAGTACATTTGGAAATTTTTCCTCCCTTTAGTCTTGTAATCATTGAATGGTTCATTGTGGAGGATTTTTGGATCATGTTATGATCCTCATATGATTGTTTGTTTGTTTTATGCTGAAGTAATTTCAGTAAAAAGATGTGGCATAAGGAAATTGGTACCAATATTTTGGGTATTTGTTTGAAAGGGAAACACATTTTCATTAAATATAGCATTGATAACAATATAAATTGTTTTTGTTTATAAGCAAAGACAATGATAGCCTTGCTATGGGATAGCTTAAAAAAATACAAGGTTTTAATCGGAGATCAAGTTTATATTGAGCATAATGTTAGGTATAATGGCTAACCAAGAAAAGGAGGTTGAATTGGTTATTGAGCTTTTGTTCTATTAATTGGTTTTTTAAGATACAACAATGAGCATCAACAAACAACAAACACAAACACAAACACAAACACAAACACAAACACAAGTTTTACCATAATGGTTCAGCCCTCATACCTACGTCCACTCTTTTTTTCCTTCAATCCAATAGATTGAAGTCCACTTTACTTACTGATTAGGAGAAAACATTCTCTTAACCTTCACAATCCCTTCTTTAAAGGATTATAGCACCAATGGGTTACAAACAAAGGTTATTCCAACTTGTTTACAAAGCAAATCCCTAATGATATGTAGTTTGTGAGAGATATTGCTAATTAAAGAACTTTCTAAGGATATAGAGTCACAATCAAAGCTCTAATCATGAAACCTTAAAATTATAGAGAGTTAGGGTTTTGGATTTACAATCAAGTTTATGTATAAAATAATAATAAGAGTTCAATCAACACATAACCAAGATTATACCTAAGTGTAATCATAAAGAATATGATCTTTAAAGAATATCACCAAAGATCTTCACAAAATCACAATGTTTCAAGCAATCTCCTTTTCTTCTTTTGATTTCTCAATTAACTCATGCAAAACTACTTTCTTGAACTGTAGAATAGAGACTTTTATAAAAGATTCAATAGAGAGTAGCTAATTTAAGGTTTTTTCCAAACTTGACCAATTTAGAATCTTTTTCCCGTTGAAAGACTAAAGCCATTCCATCATTTTACTTTTAGGGCTTTGATTCAAACTCTCAATCATTACAAAATTGCATAGAATAGCAATTCTGACACTCAATTGCTTCTCTGCATTTCTTCTCATTGAGAGAGTAGACATTCGGCTATGGAGAGGACAAAAGGCTTACTGTCTTGATTAAGTTAGAAGTTAGGGTTTCTCTTGAGTTAGACTTAAGTCTTGCAGGCTATCTTTTCTTGGGTCGAACCTAGGTCTTGCAAGCCTGAGTCTTTTCTTGGGTCAAACTTAGGTCTTGCGAGCTTGAGTCTTTTCTCGGGTTGAGCTTAGGTCTTATGGGCCTAAGTTGCTTCAGAAGTTAAGCTCTTAATGTGGTCATGAGCCAAAGTCTCTTAACTCGGGTTAGCTTTTTAGTTCAGGTTAGACTACCACTTACTTAAACATTTTCCCTGCAAGAATTTTCTAGCTTCAATTCCTTTTGAATAAGAATATTATACAATTAATATTTTCTTCTTGCTTAAGAATTATCCTTTTGAAACTTGGATAAGATAGTAATATTAATGGTGTTGGAAACCAACTACTTTATAATATCATTAATTGATATTATGATTTGTACACCTTTTACTCCTTTAATTTTGTTTTGTACATCAAAATATGAATAGCATTTATATACATTTATTAACACAAATTGTCACATCAAAAGATATTGTCACGGAACTTGTTCTTTTTCCAACAATCTCCCTCTTTTTAATGATGATTTTTTTTTTTCACTTAAGCATACAATAGCACATGTCATCAATGAAGTGAGCAAAGTGTCTTATATCCAATGTTCTTCATGACAACCAACAAAACAAAATTTTGCATAGAGTTATATATCCTGTTATAGGAATATTGCACATAATTATCATTTTCAATAGTAGTAGCTATTTTCAATCTATTTCTCAATGACCAGTAGCAATATACCATTTAACAATACATATCACAACATTCATCATTCAACAATAACACCTTTTGAAAATATTTTCAACATATTTTCAGGGTGTTAGAGAGTCATTACACTTTCTGCACTAGATAGTCAAAAATGAAATACATATGTGCAACAACACTCTTTCCCCCTTTTTGTCATTATCAAAAACATCATATGATAACAAAAATAGAGATGATGAAGAAGAGACGAGTAGTAAAGTGGCTGACTTGGTGAAGCAAATGGAGTTTCACGGTGCTCCCCCTCAAAACAAGCTTATCTACAAGTTGTGCAAGAGCAAAAAGTATAGTCCAATAATAAAACATGGAGTTTAAGAAATATTTTCAAATGAGAAAATTCCAAGAACTTGTCGAAGAGTACAAAATTTTTCTTTATCCAATGGTTTAGCAACAATTTGTTGGTTAGTTCAAACAAATTTAAAAGAAATGTCACATTTCTGTACGTGATCTCTAATAAAATGATGTCTTATCTCTATATGCTTAGTTTTAGAGTGTTATATAGGATTTTTGGTTAAGCTTATAACACTAGTATTATCACATTACAGTGGAACTTTGGTGGAGTAAACACCATTCAAACTCTTCCTTTTTTAAAATTTGCACTAACTATAAAATTACTCAATTTGTCATACCAAGCCTGTAGGGCTTGTTGAAGTCCATAAAAAGCTTTTGAAAGCTTAAAAATATGTTTAGGATGTATGTTCAGTAAAATTCTACATGCAAGTGTACATGTCGAACAAGTAATATAATGATAAGAATGAGTATCGTCCTACAGGGACTGGTGATTACTAAACTAATTAATTACTAACGGTGAATAGTCTCTGAAGTTTATCTAGCTAACTAAAATGGTAAAACATGAATTTAATAACTAAATTAATCTAAAATTGATAAACGAAATGTGCTAGAGTTTCCGATTTCACTTAATTACTCAATATAAATGTTGATCATTTATGTTTGCAAGATTGATTCTACTCATGTGATGGCGGAATTTCCTAATATATTCACTACCCTATGTCTAGGTATAGCAAACCTACTTAGCTCATTAATTCACTGTGAGTCTGCATATGAATTAAATAAACTAAGTGCATTAAGATTTGTGAATATTCCAGTTTGCACCTAAAACCACACAAATCATATGGTATAGTTCTATCCATATTAATCTATGGTTGCATATTACATGAAGCAACTGCATATCGTCGTCTTTCGAACTCAAATATGCAAATCAGATCATCTAAGTGGTAGCTACTCACTTAAATGCATTAAGATCAATAACATGCAACTTCACATTCCTAAAATATCTCACAAAACACAAACAATCTCATCATTCATACATCATAATCAAATTCCATCGTAGCTCTAACACAATAAATTAAAACAACATATTTACATAACAGAAATCAGTGCAAAAACGTGAACAAAACATTCTGTAAATTAAAAACATTAAGCTGTCACCAAAAATGTCTTCAAATCACAAAAGGATTGCACAAATCTGCACATCAGGGAGTCGAAGAGGTTCTGTCAGAAAAACGGGGTGAAAAGGAGCTTCCACGCGCTGCCACGCGCCTCCACCACGCGCCGGCCAATCGCCGGTCACGCGCCGGTCACGCGCCGCCGTGCGCCGCCACCATTCTTCACGAAAACCTCCAGAAATTGCCGGTCACGATCCCTGGACTGCCGATCTGCCAAGATATCGCCCAAATCTGCAGCAAAACGGCGTAGATCTAGCGGAGAAGGCTCGGATGGCTTTCGCCGTTGTCGCCGGAAACCGCCGTGAAACTGCTCCAATCTGCTACAGAAATGCCGGAAATCACTCTAGGAGCCCAGATCTGCTTTCAGATCGCCGGAAATCGCTATAAAACGGCCGGAAACTACACTTCAAACGCCGGTGAGGGGTTCTCGCCGGAAAAGACAACGGCAGTCGGCTGTCGCACGACCGCCGCGTTCTACGCCTGAGACGCGCGCTGTCGCGCGTCGTCTTTGAGCTCCGGCGAGATCCCCTTCCTCGATTCGTCCGCCGCCGGTCTTTTCTCCCTTTCTCCGTTTCTCTCTCTCCTCCACGATAAAAGCCCGACTCCCCGGTTTTGTTTTGTTAATCGGCCTCTTTTTCTCTCCTGCGGTCCCACGTGTTTTCCACTAGCTTCTTTTATTTGACTTCTTTTTGCATAATTCACGTGAAGTCACGCTCTTTCCTTAATATTCAACATAAGGTCCCACGTTTCCTTTCTATTCTTCTTTTCTCTTTCCTCACATGGCTTCCACGTGCTTACCCTTGTTTTCTTTGTTTTCTTTTCTATTCCTTTTTCATGATTTTCTACTTCTTTTTCTTTAATTTTGAGTTTGCTGCATAAAATAACAAAATATACATAATTATCATTAAATACAAATATAATTTAATAAAAACTATATTAAACATTATCTAAAATACTACTAATAACTCTATAAAATATAGAGTTATCAATGTATTGGATCTTCAAATCTAGGTGGTTGTTTAACATAAACTTCTTTAACAATACTAGTTAAGAAAGCACTCTTTACATCCATTTGAAAAAAAATAAAGTTCATACAACAAGCAAATACCGACAACATCCTAATAGATTTTAATCTAGCTACTAGTGTAAAATTTTCATTGTGTTGAAGGAGGAAGAGGGTGGAAGTAGGTGACAAGGGAAAAACCACCATGTAAATCTTTGTCTCATCTTTTATGTGCTTATCTCTCTTGTTGTTTGATCTCATTACTTGTGAATGATTCATTTGATTGCATGAAAAGTGAGTGAACCTGAATTAGAAGTGAAAAACCTAAGGTTACCAAAGCCCTAATTCCTAAATTCAAACAAGATCGCTCCTTTTTCTCTCTCTATAGCTGAATGTCTAGTCTCAACAGGAAGATTTGTAGAAGAGGTGATCGATTATGAGGAAAGCTACTCGGAATGATCATGTGATGATTAAGATGTTAAGTTGAAATCCTAAGTGATGGAACAACCTTATTTTCTCAACGAGAAGAAGCCCGTGATGTTGTCAGGTTTGATAGAAACCTAAAATTAACTTCTATTATTTGAATTTCTTATAAAAGGTTCTATTCTATGGTTTAAAGAGAGTTCATGCATGAGTCTATTGTGAAATTAAGAAAAGAAATTGAGATTGATTTAGATATTGCGGTTCTTTGGAGAGCTTTGGTGATATTCCTTAAAGATCATATCCTTGTGATTATATACTCTTGTATACACTTGTTTATCTTCTAATTGAACTATGATTATTATTTCTGCTTCTTAGAGCAAATCATGGCTTACTTGTTCATGGCTTCTCTACTAAGGCTCCATGGCTTGTTTATTCACGGCCTCACGGTCATTTATTAAGAGTTCACAACCTACTTACTCACGGCTTCATGATCAGACTATTAAGGTCTTATGACTTGCTTGCACTTGACCTCACAGCATGTTGTTACCGTCTGCATGAAACACATCGTTTCATTTAGAGAGACTTACTCTTAAGTTGCTCGACTATGAAGCCTTAACTCCATTCGACCATATGACAGCCGAGAAAGAGAGAAGGAGAGAAGTCGAGCTTCTCAGGCAATCGAATCCTCAACGAGAGGATTTTGGAGTAGATCAGTGTCAGAACAGTCAGATTTGTGATTAAGAGTGAAGATATCAAGTTGATTTGAAGGGTGATTCACTATTCTAATGGGAAGAAGGCTACGGTTGAGGTTTGAATGTCTAAAATCCTAGTTCTACTCTCTCTATTTAAGAAGAGTTGATCTTTGAAAAAATGTTGGCGATTTATGAGCATATGAAGTTCTCTTTCTATTAAGAATCATTCTTTGAGTTCACCTAATTATTCATTCAAGATCATTCACTCTCAGTGGCTTACAAGGTTATAGTGATATTGTGATTAAATCACTTATTCTTTGATTTTATTATTTATTGTACCTTGTATGTCTTTGTTTATATGCTAATTACATTCAAAATACATATTGCACATAAACATTGTGAGAAATCCAAAAATCCTAATTTGTCCTAATTTGGAGGTTTTGTGATAGGAGCTTCGATACTCATTATTTATACTTGAATAGCTCATTTGATTAGCAATATCCCATAAACTATCATATTATTAAGGGATTTGTGCTTGTACATGATCTTTTGATCATATCTTGCAACTAGATTTGGAAATTCCTTTGAGGAGGAGTTTGTTGGATTAGGGAGAACATTTTCTCTTAATCTAGATTAAGTAAAGGAGACTTCAATCAATTGGATTGAAGAAGAAAAGGGTGGACATAGGACTCAAGGATTGAATGCTGAACCACCGTGGTAAATTTGGTGTCTTACTTGCCTTTGTTTACTTTTGTTTGCTTATTATTTTGTTGTGACTTACATGATCATTTTATAGCATAATTTAGAACATTTTTTAAAGTATAAAAGAGGCTGACCAAATCTTAGCCTAACCAATTCAACCCCACTTCTTGTTAAGCCATAAAATCCAACATAGACAACCTTTGATTGTAACCCTAAAGTTATGTGATTCCTTTGAGAAGGAGTTGGAAGGATTAGAAGAACATTTTTTCCTAATCAATGAATAAAGTGGACTTCAATTGGTTGAGTTTAAGAAAGAAGAGGATGGACATAGGTGTGAGTGTCGAACCATTATGGTAAATCTTGTGTTTGTGTTTGATGTTTATATTGTTACTTAGTGTTGTGTTTGGGAACTGAATTAAATAGACATTAAGCTAAATAACTAATTCAACCCCCCCTCCCCCCTTCTTCTTAGTTGGCCATTATACCTAACATATTTAAACCTCATCCATGGACAAAGGACTTCATTCCAAATGCACAACACGATACAATTAGTATGGATTCATAGCTCATGGATCTAATACCATGAAAATAAATGTGGAAACAAATTGAAAAGATGAAAAGATGAACCAAATGCTAGCCGGAGGCAACCACATGATGTAAAATAGAACATACAAATTTGACTTTTAAGGGCTTGTAATATTCTATTCATACTTTTGCAAGGAATCACATACAAATGTTGAAGAGTATTTATGCTTTACATGCCAAAGGAGAAAAAAAAAAGAACGTAAACAAATAAATAAACTGAAGTTACATAAGTTCATGGGCGTAATAATCTATATCTCTTAATTTATAAAGGTGGATGAGATGCTTTTACTGCAAAACCAACTATCATAGAAAAGGCTACAAATTCACATTAATTTTGGCAAGCAAGTTTTAGGCTACCTACTAAACCTAATGGAGCTTTTTGAGGAAATTTATTGACATTCTCTACTATTAAATATTGCTATCAATTGGCCAAAGAGCAACAGAGCTTGTGTGCCTTAACTTGTCTCACAAATGGATACCAAGCAGCATGCCACTACAAAGCCTAATCAATAGGTGTTTTTAATGTTGATTCATGTCATAGATGCTACCTTACTCCTCTAGGCCATCTCTCTCAATACAACAACATCTCAGCAATAGTAACCTAAGTGTCAATAATAGTGCTCATAGCACTTGAGTGTTTTGAATAGGGGTATTGCATTCTTTTATTCCTTTATATATACGTGTACAATACACTTTGTAATGTTGAGAATCATAATACATTATGTGAGAAGTGTTTCCTCTCCGATTGATTCTTTTCTTCCTACCTTTCTTCTTACAATCTCAACTTGGTATCAAGCTTAACTTGTGAAAGCTCCTTCAATCTTGCCTCTTATTTTCTTCTTTACAACATTTTTTCTTTCTCTCCTTCCTTTTCTATTAGACCTGGATCCTTTCACCTGCCTATAGCCTAATCTTTAAAGCCTAGCCTGCTATCATGTCCACTTCCTCCAACACTAGCTTGGATAACACCAATTCCACCCAAGTACCTAACCTATCTACTTCTTCAACAGTCTCCTTCATTAGTCCTTCCTTCCTTTCTTCCCCTAGACTTCCTGAACACCTGAATAGAACCAATGATAGTGTACCATGATAGAACCTTTTTTTAATGTTGCATAGCTTGTACCCATTGTTAATGGGTTTGAACCCAAACCCCTAACCCATTTACTTGCCCCAAACTTAGTTTCCAATACCAACTCAATCAATCCAACCCCGTATAGAGCTTTGACCCAGGTTCCTAACCTGGCTTATGCACAATGGCACATCCGTGATCGGATGGTGATGGGGTGGCTCCTCACCACCTCTACATTGTCAATTGTTGCCCAACTTACCACCTTCTTGTCATCAATGGCCATTTGGCAGTTTCTTGCCACCATGTTTGCGCATAATCTACTACCCAAGTTGTCTATCTTCATCTTGAGCTCCAAACCTTTCGTCATGGTGGTTGCACCATCATGGAATTCCTTTAACAAGTCACCCATATCGCCGATCAACTCACCTTGATTAGCAAGCCCCTCAACAACATCGAAGATCATACCCACGTTTTTGGTAGGTTAGGTTTCGAATTTCACCTTTTTGTTATTGCCATTTCTATCACGGTAAGGGTCACGCCAATGTCTAGGGAGGACCTCCATGGTGTCCTTCTCTCCCATGAGGCCCTAGTTGATGTTTCCACCCATGGGCTGGCTGGCCCACTACCTCTTACAGCCTTTACAATTCAAAATAGGTTTCCCTCCAATTGGCTGCCCTCTATTGTGAACAGGTCAACATATGCCCCACCATTGGCTTTGCCACCACCACTTATGCAAAACCCCTATACTCTAATCGCCAACCACTTTCCACCGCTAGTGGCAATTGTGGACGGCAATGCATGCAATTTTGCCAAAGCTGCCACCACCACTGTCACTAGCCATCACCTACCGCTAAAGGTATAATGCCCAATTTACTACCCCTATTCTTGGCTCCCCATCTGGCTTCTTTCTACCCTTTTGGTGTAATACCATCTTCCCTCAGCCCATTACACTCTCAAGCCCATTATGTCCAGCCTGCTATTTGGTGAAATTTAGATGCAAGTGAACATGTTGAACAAGTAATATAATGATAAGAAAAGTATCGTCCCACAGAGATTGGTGAATACTAGACTAATTAAGTACTGAATTAATCCTAAAATTTATCTAGCAAATCCAAAGGTAGTTGATGATGAATTAAAATTCAAAATTTTGAAAACAAAAACTTAAGACTAATTGAAATTGAATCCAAGTAATAAAAATCAAGATGACAAACATGTTAGAGCATCTGATTTCACCATAACTACTAGATATGAATTTCTATAGTTTATGTTTACAAGAATGATAATACCTATGTGATGGCAGAATTTCCTAATTTATTTACTATCCTATGTCTAGGTATAGTAAACCTATTTAGTTCATTAATTCACTATATCTCTATATGTGAATTGAACAAACCAAATGTATTAGGATCTGTGAATATTCCTGATTTACAATAAATTTTTCGATCATCTTATCATCAAAAGCCATACAAATAACATGGTATATGTCTATCCACATTTAATTCATGGTCATATATTATAAGAAGCAATTGCATATTATTACCTCTCAGTCTCAAACATACACATCAAATCATTCAAGTAGTGGCCAATCACTTAAAAGCATTAAGTATAATAATATATAACTCACATAAATAAAATATCTTGCAAAGCATAAAAACTTATAAAATTCACATCATTATAGTTATGCTACATCTTCACTTTAACAAAAGAAGTTTAGAACATAATGAAATAACAAACCAAAGCAATAGTAGAAATTAAGCAAAATATCTTAAATAGAAAAATAGGAAAGTTATCATCACACTGTCTTCTCTTTAAGAATTTTTTACAAAATTTTTACAAATCAAACCAAAATCAGGAATGATATGAAATAGAGAGAAGCTTTCGCGCCTCTATTTCTCTTTTTCTTCTTTGGTTTTCTCTTCCTTTTTTTTGTTTTTTCTCTTCCTTGGTTCCGACGGCAACACACACTTTTCTCTTCTTCTTTTTTTTCTCTCTTTTCTCTCTTTTTTCCCTCTTGTGTGGCGCCTCCCTCTTTTAATTCACATTGCTCATTTTGTATCTCTCCTTTGGGTGGCGTGCCTTAGATTCTTCACAATTCACTTTTTTGCTCTTTTCCTTTATTTCCTTTCTTGTCCTTTTCCTTCTCTTTTACACGTTACCTTTCCTTTCTTCTTTTGACTTTTTTTTTTGTCCTTTTCTTTTTTTCGCTACTTTACACATTGCCTTCTTTTTATTCTCTCTTCCTTTCCTTTTATTCTTCATGTGCCATCTTGTAGATTTCTTTTCCTTTGTTTCAAATTCTCTTTTGGGGTTTACTGAATAAATAACACAAATTTACATAAATATATAAAAACTTAAATATTATCTTGTAAAACTTGTATTATTTATATCCTAAAATAGTCAAAGTAACTCTATAAAAATAGAGTTATCACCTGCTAGTTTGACCCACTATATGCAACCCCTTTTTCCAGCCCATAATCCTTTGCCTAGTCCACCTTTTGTTGGAAAAAGGTATGTTTTGTTGTGATAAACTCTTGGTTGCATATAATATTTGTATAAATGTTTTTCATATATTCATGTGCAATAATGAACATTAAAGAAGTAAAAGATGTGCAAATTATAATATCAATAATGATATTATAAAGTAACCGGGTTCCTATATTCTTTTATGAAGAAACTTCATTTATGCTAAAAAAGGATGTTTGTTTTGTTAATGGAAGTATTTTTTAAGAGAAAATGATGCTGGGTTTATTTTATGTGTAGGCCATTTAGGAGCTCAGCCCACAAAGTGTTTAAAGGCCTAACCCACGTGGTCCAAAGATGCGTTGACCTGAGATTGTCTAAAAGCTAATGGTGATGTTCCAATTAAGTGACCTGATATAGGGTTGTGACAGTTCTGAATGAAACCCTAATCTCTCAAACACTTGAGAAGCTGTGCCTGACTATATCTCTCTCTATCTGAGGCTACCGACTCTCTAACGGGAAGATTTTTAAGTGGAGTGATTGTTAGAATAGTCGATTTAGAGTGAAATTTGAAGTTGGCATTGTTGATTGATGGAAATCCTCTCACACTCTAATGGGAGGATCTTTATGGGTGTGTCAAGTTTGATAGTAAACCCTAAATGGCTTTGGGTATTCAATTCTCATATAAAAGCTTGTCTTGATGGCTTTATCAGAAGGATCATTGATCACATATTTGGAAAATCAAAAGAAGCTTTAAGAAGTTACTCACTTACTGCCATCTTGATCTAATTCAGTATTATTGCCCAATCTAGGGTAATGTTTGTTGGTATTCGTTGAAGATCTTTTCATTGTGATGTACTTTTATTTGCTCATTTATATGCTAATTGATCTATACACATTATATGCACATAAATAGAGTTGAAAATCCAAAACCCTAATTTGACAATATTTAGGGGTTTCTTGATTAGAGCTTGGATTGACATTGTATATCTTTGATTAGCTCTTTGATAAGCATTATTCCTCTAAAATTATATATCTTTGAGGAAATGCAATTGTAATAAGGTTGAGTCAACCTTATCTTTGTAATTGGAGACTTGTGTAACTCTTTGAGGAGGAGTTGAAAGTGAAGGGGGTTTTCTTCACCTTTGTTAGTAAAGAGGAATCTAGCTGGTTGAGTTGGAGGAAGAAGAAGGTGGAAGAAGGTGGAAGTAGGTGAAAAAGGCCGAACCACCGTGGAAAATTTATGTGTCTTTCTTGCTATCTATGCTTGCTTTGCAATTGTGTGGTTGTCTATCTTTTGGTTATAATTGATATCTAATTGTTGGATTAAAATTAGGACATTATTATATTGTTCCTTAGAAAACCAATTCAATCCCCCCCTTCTTGGTTGGTCATTATACCTTACACCTTCCTCACCTCATGCTTATTATAATTCTCTCCCCCCTCCATTAGCCCCTTTGCCTATTACTCTCCCACCGTGTTGGTTAGCTCCTCTTAGTACTCTAACTTCGGTGCCACTCACCATGTCACTAATAGCATTGTTGGCCTCACCACTACCATGCCCTATATTGGCACTCAATAGTTAATTGTGGGTGATAGGGTCTCTCTCCCCATCACTCATGTAGGTACTCTTCAATCTCCTAATCCTCCCTATATTTGTTTCACTAATGTTCTAATTGTTCCTGGTACCACTAAGAAATTTCTTTTTGTTTCTCATTTTGCTCATGATAATCATTGTGTCTCTCTTTTATGACATTTATTTCCTTGCTCGCTTTTGCACACTAGTCAAATACTCCTTCGCAACACCTTTAGTTGTAGTCTCTACCACATTTTGCCGTCCGACACTATTTTGTCACCTTCAACCTTTAATGCTTTGCCTACCTATTCTCTTGCTATGTGGCATCACCGTTTAGGCCATGCCTCCTCTGATGCTATTGTTTGTCTTTTTTCATCTATGAGCACTACATTTACTTCCTCCTTTGCCCCCTTTTGTATGACATGTGCTACTAGTAAAAGTCATCGCCATCCCCATCCCCATCCCCTTACTTGGTCTAGGGCTTCCTATTCCCTAGACTTGGTTCATCTTGATGTTTGGCCAACTCCTATAACTTATTATAATGATTATAAATACTATGTATGCTTTATTAATGATCATTCTCATTTCACATGGTTCTATCATTTCACTACTCATGATTAGTTTCTCTTTATTTTTACTACCTTTCATTCCTTTATTTGCACCCAGTTTCAATGTCCCTTATGTGCTATTAGTGTGATGGTGCTCTTGAGTTTCTTTCTTTCGCTATTCATGCTTTTATTGCAACCCATGGTATTCATCAACATGTTTCTTGTCCACAATCTCCATTTCAGAATGGAATAACTAAATAGAAACACCATCATATAATGGAGACTGGTCTTGCTATGCTAACACATGCTTCTATTCCCTTTCATTTTTGGGAGTTTGCATTTAAGATAATGGTCTTCTTAATTAACCATCTTCCACCTTTGTTATTAGTCACATCTCTCCCTGGCAGACCCTTTTTTAGTTCATCCTTGATATTTCTTAGTTGCATGTTTTTTGTTGTATTGTCTTCCCATATCTATGGTCTTATGCTTCTCATAAGTTGGCCCCTCAGTCTTTTGCATGTGTCTTTATGGGTTATCCTCCTAGTTATCGTAGCTATTAGTGTTATTATCCTACCACCCACTATTTCTATGTCATCATTGATGCCCTATTTGATGAGTCTATCTTTCCTCTTGCACAAACACTACCTACCTCCACTTCCTCACCTCTTTATATTCCCATCTCCCTTCCCCTACCCCTGCCCCCTTTGCCCATGTTGCAAGGTAAGACTCTTTAATGGTGGTGGTTGACTACCTCTCCAAGTATGCATATTTCCTACCCTTGTCCCAACCTTACAACACCATGACAATAGCTCAACTCTCCTTTAATGAGGTTTTCAACCTATATGGACACCAAGGTGCATTGTCAACATTTGGATAGAGCTATTCCATTTGTAGTGCACTAGCTCCGCATACAACTCTGCTTACCATCCCCTAAATGGATGGCCAAACTGAGGCTGTTAACCATTCAATCAAGTTTGTAATGCTTCATCAATGGGCATCCTTGAGTATGGGTAAAATGGCTCATTTGACTAGAATTTTGCCGTAATACCAATATCAACAGAAGCACATGCATCTTTCCATATGAAGCAATTTATGGTAAGCCACCTCCGTCTTTACTACCATATATGATGAGTACCACCTTTCTAGAGTCAGTTAATAGAGAACTCTACAGTAAGAAGGCAACTTTTAAAAGCCTTACGAAGCATTTGAGAACGGCTTAAGTCTACATGAAGAAATGTTATGACAAACATTGGTGTGAGTTGAGTTTTGAAGTTCATGACATGGTTTTGCTGCATTTGCAACCCTATCATCAATCCTCAATCACCATGCAATTCGCATTGAAACTTTCTCCTTGTTTTTAGGTTTGTTTGAGGTCTTGGTGAAAATGGGGCAAGTTGCCTACTGCTTGAAAATGCCTTCTAACTCCCACATCCACCCAATATTCCATGTCTCTTGCCTTTGCAAGTTTGTTAACCAGCTTTCCAATGTCTAGATGATCCTTCCATAACTTCAATAACCTATTAGCTATCCCTCAATTGCCTCACACACTGTCCTTGGCACACGCATCTAGTATGGAAACCAACAACTTTTGATCCAGTAGCAAGCGTTGTCTCTAGAGGAAGCTATGTGGGAGGAGCTTGACACCCTTCAGCAACATTTTCCTGAATTTGACCTTGGGGACAAGGTCTAAAACAGGAGGGTTACATGTTACAAGTCCAAGGATAGCACAAGTGTAAGCAAGGAGTAGCATGTAGAAACAGACTTTTGTCTTATCCCTATTAAGACTAGTCTTACTCCCATTAAAGGCTAATCAGCATTGAGGTACTGATGTGCTTTAGGTCTACAATAGTAATCATTTAGGAAGTAATTTTACATTAAGGTCAAGTTAGAGTAAGAACCCATCTTGTTGTATTGAAAGTGGGTTACGTGCAGTCTAAGTATTCAGAACACTATTGCAAGGGTAGTTTTTGAGTTGTACAAGAAGGAAGCATTGTGTAAGTTAACCAAGTGAAATCTAGCGAATCGGAGGGTGTTTCCTTGAAAAAGCCTTGTGTCTTGTTCTCAGTCACCATAGAGGGATTGAAGAAGAAGAAATTTGATGATTTATTCGACCACATGGTTAACTAGCCAATTACTAGATTAGTTGTGCTTAAGCATAAAAGATTCATCACTGGCTGCCTTATGCATCTCGTCTCAGCATGGAGCCCCTGAGCTAACTGACCATTACTGAACTGCAAGAGAACCGCATGCATGCCTTGTGGAGAGCTTCGTGGTGCAGCATAGGGTGGTGATGCAGTAGAGGATGGAGAGGCTTCTTTTACATTAAGGTTTCCTCGTAGGTAGTGTGGTGGTACTCAAAAGAATAAAAGCTCTAGATATCTGCTTGGCCGAATCTTCAACGCTATGGCATGGAAAATCTATTCTAAGTTCCATCCTCCCTCCTCTGGGTTCTGGATCAAGTTCCTCTATTCAACCTTTTCCTGAGATGATCGTGAGTTGAAGGTTTCTCCACTGCCCTCTTTGTCATTTATTGTTGTTGCTGTCTATCTTTGCATGGATGGTAGCATTGTCGCTATTTGTCTTTGCGTGGATGACAACAAACATTTGCTGCATCACAATCATCATTATATTAAACCATTGATCCATTTCTAGGTCAATTGACTCCCTTCTTTTTACTTCACCATCTCGGTTCAGGTACTAGTTTATTGTTGACTATGACCTCTGCCACACCTGTAGCACCAGCAGGCTCATCGCCTGCAGCACCTATTTCTCACACTCGAGTACCCTAGTACATTATAAGGGTACCCATATCTACTATAAATATACACACATTGTAACATATATACGTTAGCTTTCACACTAAAATAGCATGAGAGAGAAATTGTTTCTGTTCACCTTTCTTTGCTAAATCTTCAACTTGGTATCAAGCCTCTCCCGACACCAGCCTCCTACTTCTTGGCCTGTCTCCTTCCCCCTTCTTCCCTTATGTTCCTCCTTGCTTTCGTATACTCCCTTTATTTCCCAGCCTGGCCCGTGTCTTTCCAGGCCTGATGTCGTCCTCTTCCAACACCAGCACCAACCCAGAATCCCCTTTCTCCACCCACAACCCTAACCCGGCCCCTTCCCTACAACAACCCACCCTTATGCCGTCGCCATCACTGCCGAAGCGCCTTACTGGCAGCAACTACATAATCTGGCGGACGATGATAGAACCATTCCTCAATACAGCCCATCTTTTGCCCATCTTCGATGGGTTGGAACCTGAACCCCCAACCACCTTCTTCAACCCGATTCAAACCCCACCCAACCCTCTCGCACCCCGACTCGGGTCCCCAACCTGGCTCTGCCTCCTAGCGTGTCCATGATCGGACCGCCATAGGGTGGTTGCTTACCAACTCCACTCTACCGGTTGTTACCCAGTTGATGACTTTTCGCTCATCGGCTGCCATCTGGCGGAATCTCGCCACCACATTCACAACTTAGTCTACCGCATGTGCCGCCTCTAGTCCATGCACTGTGGTGGCCGCACGGTGGCCAAATACCTCTAGCAAGCTACCCACATCGCCAATCAGCTCGCTCTCATCGATGAGTCGCTCCAAGACAGGGACTACCACACTTACATCTTCTGTGGGTTAGGCTCGGAATACCACCGCTCGCTGTCGCCATCTCCGTCACCTCCCGAATCGCCCTTATGTCCCATGAAGATCTACACGACCTACTTCTTTCCCACGAGTCTATGGTGGATGTCTCGGCAAGAGATGCGACGGTAGTTCCTCCACCGGTGGCATTCGCAGCGCACCCAGGGTTCCCTTCTGCTTCCTCCAATCGACCATCCTTTGCTTTGCCGTGGCCCCCACGCACCTCACAGCCCCCTCCCTCACCTCCTTTGCTCCCGAACCCCCCTCTCCCGCCAGCCAGTCACCTACTAACGCCGTCACAAACGACGGCTGTTGGCAGTGGACGGCGTCGCCTTCCTTTCTACCAAATCTGTTGATGTCGTGGCCACTATGCCATGACGTGCAGGGACATATATGTCCCTTCTACCCCCTTTGCCCCCACCCAGGCCCCCACACCTTAGGCCCACTTCGGTCAGCCCACTTACCCCAGCCCGGCCACTTATACGCCCAGCCCTTCTTCCTATCCTCCTAGCCCATTATCCTTTTTACCGGCCCCTCTCCTTACACTCCTAACCAGCCCACTTATACGCCTAGCCCGCCCACTTTCCCTTCTAGCCCATCCCCTCACTCCTATACGGCGTTCTTTTGTTAGGTTTTATGGCTTAACAAGAATGGGGGGTTGAATTGTTATTCTACCGAATCAATGCTTTTGTATGATATGAAAAATTCAATCAATTAATTTAAGAATTTATATGATAATAAGTAATCAAACAAACAGAATTATTTAAACAAGTAAAGAACAAGAGAATCAACACCCAATTTACCATGGTGGTTCGACACTCTATCTTAGAGTCCTACCTCCACCCTCTTCTCCTTCAATCTAACCGATTAAAGTTACCTTTACTCAACCTGATTAGGAGAACACGTTCTCCCTAATCTAAATAATTCCTTCTCAAAGGAATTCTCAAGTCCGAATACAAGTTATGATCAAAAGATCATGGGGCTTTTTTGAATCAAACCTAAACCATAGCCTTCTTCCCGTTAGGAATGTAGGCTATCTATCAAATCAACCTCATATCAGCCTTCAGAGCCAAAATTCAACCATTCTGACAGCCCGTCTTCTCCAGAATCCTCCCACTGAGGTTTCGGCATTTGAGAAAAGTAGAGATAACATCAAAGACGAGTGAAGCAGCTAGGGCAGAGTCATCGAGAGATAGAAACCTCTTATGTGCGTCTTTAAGTGAGATGACGTTGTGGCAAGGGCGCTTCTCTGATGGTCAAGACGACATCGTGGCAAGGGCGCTTCTTTGATGGTCAAGACGACACCGTAGCAAGGAGACTTCAGCGGGGTCGGGCTGACGCGAGCTTAGGCCACATCACACAGTCTCAGTCCAGTAACAAAGGGTCCAATCCAGTAATAAAAGATCCAGCAGATAAACACGGTCCAATATCAACAGGATCCAAAGTTTAATTATGTAAACATGGTCCAAAGCTATGATCTTTTACAAAGTTCATATTTTGGTGTATTACATATATTGACTTTGAACTAATATCAAGATAGAGTTAATGTCTCTCATGTTCCTACAATTACATTAAACCAAGTATCATATTCCTAAATAAAATATATTCAAATATATCATATTTCTTAAAGAAATATTCAAACAATCAATTTATTCAAATATTCAAATATTCAAATATTCAAATATTCAAATATTCAAATATTCAAATATTCAAATATATGTCACAAGAACTTTAAGAATATGTTTTATGAAGGAATGTAGGAACCCGGTTACTTTATAATATCATTAATTGATATTATAATTTGTACACCTTTTACTTCCTATAATTTTTCTTTTTGCACATATAGAAACATATTTTAAGAATTGATATTTATCAAAAATATTTTTAGTCACAGCAAAACCCTATTTTCCAACAATCTCCCTTTTTTTTATGATGACAAAATATTTCAATAGTATGGCACATGTCACCAAATATCAATCATGTTTTTTAAGAAAAACACAACTTAACATTGCAGCATATTGATTATAATACAATTAAAGTTGCAAATAGTTACTTCATATGACCGTAAGCAAGTCCTATACATGTGTCTAATAGATTTCGAAATTTATCATAGAACATGTGATTTTTCAAGTAGGGGTGATATGTATCCCACATTCTGCACTGATATAGTCAGAAATGAGACTTCACATGTTCACTATTTTCTCCCCCTTTTTGTCATAAGCAAAAAGAATGATGATGCAAGTAATCAGGATGAGCGACAAAAAGTGAACAGACAGTAAACCAACAGGGATAAGAGTAGGGTACTAACCGGATTCTGTAGGAGTGAAAGTGGAGCCGCTCCCCCTCAAACCGAGCATGTTGAAAAACAATAGAAGAATAGAGAGATAGTAGTAATAGACAGTTCAAAGATTTTCAGGGATTAACATTCCAAGTTCTCGTCTAAGAGCATAAAATCTATCCTTTGATAAAGGTTTGGTTAAGATATTAGCAATTTGCTTATCCGTGCTCACAAATTCAAGTACAACATCACCCATCATACTCATTTCAAATTCACTTTGCATGCATGCAACAAATTCTTCACATAGTTTAGAGTTTGTAGAACCAAACACAATATCATCAACATATATTTGAACAATTAAAATTTCTTTTTCTTTGTTCTTTATAAATAATGTGTTGTCCACTTTTTCCTTTCTAAAATTATGATTAATCAAGAATGAACTTAGTTTATCATACCAGGCCCGTGGAGCTTGTTTCAAACCATATAAAGCTTTTGACAATTTAAAGACATGATTTGAATAAATCGGATCTTCAAATCCAGGTGGTTGTTCAACATATACCTCTTCCTTTATAATACCATTCAAAAATGCACTCTTGACATCCATTTGAAATAAGGTAAAGTTCATACAGCAAGCAAATGCAAGTAAGATCCGAATTGCTTCCAACCTAGCTACTGGTGCAAATGTTTCATCATAGTCAATCCCTTCTTCTTGACTATATCCTTGTGCCATTAATCTAGCCTTATTTCTAGTAATAATACCATTTTCATCTAGTTTATTCCTGAAAACCCATTTTGTACCTATGACTGGATGATCCTTTGGTCTAGGAACTAGATTCCAGTCCTTGCTTCTTTCAAACTAGTTCAATTCTTCTTGCATAGCAAGAAACTAGTTTTCATCTTCAAGAGCCTCATCTACTTTCTTTGGCTCTACTTGAGATAAAAAGGCTTGATGTTCACGTGTTGTGGACCCGAGACCTTGTACTTACTCTAACATTTGGATTTCCTATGATATGATCGTGATCTACTTCATTTCTAACTCTAGGGAAGGAAGGTTCCCTAGTTTCAAACTCCCCCTCAACTTCAGCCCTATTTGGAAGACTTTTATTTCCATCTTTCTCTTCCGTTTCTAGGATGCCATGACAGTCATCCTTAAACTTAACATGAATTGACTCTTCTACAACTAAGGTTCATTTGTTGAATACTCTATATGCTTTACTTGTATGAGAATATCCAAGAAATATTCCTTCATCACTCTTGGAATCAAATTTCCCAAGTGATTCTTTTCCATGATTCAAAACAAAACATTTGCTGCCAAAAACATGAAAGTATGAAATGTTTGGTTTTCTTTCAAAGAATAATTCAAAAGGTGTCTTTTTCAAAATAGGTCTTATTAAAGCACGATTTGAAATATAACAAGCTGTGTTTACAGCTTCAGATATGAGTAGGGTATCAGAGTTACCTATTGTTCCCATTCCTCTTATTCTTCCTTTGGAGTTATCTCCAAAAGATACCATACCTCCATTTTTCAACTCAAGTGTTGAGAAGAGCTCCTTCATCCTAGTCATGTGTCGAGAGCATCCGCTGTCCAGAATCCACATGTTCTTGAGTTGTTTGTTCTTTACTTGTACACTCATAACCTATAGAAACAAATTTGATCGTTGAAGTGCTTGGTACCCTTTTTACTTTGGGTCCATGACTGTTAGTTCGACTTAGAGTTATGTTATTCTTAGGCAACCAAAGTTTCTTTACTTTGTAAGCCTTTCTAAGTCTTATGGGACATTTATCAAAGTTATGGCCAAAATAATTACAAAAAGAGCATTTATTTTCATGCAGCATAATTGAACATTCTTTTTCTTTAAAGAAATGAGTTAATGATTTTGATTTGACATTCAATTTATATCCCAGTCCCACCTTATCATATATACCTCTTTGAGAATTTAGAATTCTATCTAACATGCCACTACCCTTTGTAAATTTCTTTAGCAGCAAATTTGTTGCATCAAGTTTTGATTTCAAGTCACAGTTTTCTTTTTCTACTTCACGGACTATATTCTTAAGATTTTTAGCACATACTTGTGATTTATTTTTTACATGTATTTCAATATCAGAGCATGCACTAACACCACAGAAAGTTTCTGTTCCTATTTGCATGTTTTTAGATTTTCTTTGTTTCTCATACATATCATTCATACTAGCATCATATTTCATATATGCATTAGCAGAAATAACAATGTCATCATTCACGGAAATCAAAGCATCTTTCTTTTCAGTTTCATCTCTACATGCAGCAAGTTTTATGCTTTGTTTGTCAGTAAAATCAATTTTTGTACAGAAGTCAATGTTTTCTGTTTTTCAGATTTATTTTTTGCTTTTAAATTTCTGTATTTATCTTTTAATTTGTTTGCATATTCAACTAAATCAGAAAATGCAGTTTCTAACCCAGAGTTAATTTGAAGAAACAGTTCAGAATCATTTACCTCACTATTTTCTTCCTCAAGAGTTGCTGTTACGGTTAGGCATAGATGTGCAACTTTTTCTTGAGTTTCTTCATCAGATGAGGAGTTCTCATCATCCCAGGCAGCAATCATCGCCTTCTTTTTGTTCTTGCTGTTTCTCTTCTTGATCATTGGACAATCAATCTTGATGTGTCCTGGTTTCCTGCATTCATAACACACATTCTCCCTAGGTTCATTTAATTCTTTTCTCCTATTCTGCCCTATGTTTTTGTTTAATCCTCTTCTTAGGAATTTTCTAAATCTTCTAGCTATGAGAGCTACTTCATCATTTTCTGACGCTTCCTCTTCAACCTTTTCAACTTCTACTTTAAGTGCAAGTGATCTCCTATTTTCCTTTTCTTTCTCTCTTCTCATAAGCTGCATTTCATGAGTCTTAAGAGAACCTAGCAAATCATCTAACTAGGTCATGAGCTTCTTCTATGGCCATCTTTTTAGGATCCCAACTCTTGGGTAGGGATACTAATATTTTTCTTACCATTTCCTCATTTGTATAGGTTTTTCCTAGCAATTTAAGCTCAGATATAATTTCAGTGAATCTACCAAACATATCACTAATAGTTTCAGAATCTTTCATAACAAATAATTCATAGTCATGTGTAAGCATATTGACTTTAGAAGACTTTACCTTTTTAGTTCCTTCATAGATGACTTCTAACTTATTCCAAATTTCTTTATCGGTGGTGCAAGAGGACACTTTGTTAAACTCATGTGCTCTAAGACCACTATAGATCATATTCATGGACTTAGCATTTAACCCCATTACTTTAGCTTCATTTTTTTACCACTAATCAGTTTCGGGTAATGTAATACCTTTCCTGATTACTTGCCAAGCTTCTGGATCTTGGCCTATTATGAAGACTTGCATTAATTGTTTTCAATGCCTAAAATTAATGACATCAAACAAGGGAGGTTTATTAAACCCTGTAACAGCTAACCCTTTATCAGAAGCCATAATGTGGATCTACTCTAGGATGTTAATCCTTTTAATCAGGGAACCTGGCTCTAGATGCCAATTGTTGGGTTTTATGGCTTAACAAGAAGGGGGGTTGAATTGTTATTCTATCGAATCAATGCTTTTGTATGATATAAAAAACTCAATCAATTAATTTAAGAATTTATATGATAATAAGCAATCAAACAAACAGAATTATTTAAACAAGTAAAGAGCAAGAGAATCAACACCCAATTTACCATGGTGGTTCAGCACTCTATCTTAGAGTCCTACGTCCACCCTCTTCTCCTTCAATCCAACCGATTGAAGTCACCTTTACTCAACCTGATTAGGAGAACACGTTCTCCCTAATCCAAATAATTCCTTCTCAAAGGAATTCTCAAGTCCGAATACAAGTTATGATCAAAAGATCATGTATAGTAGCAAATCCCAAAATAATATGTTAGTTTATGGGATATTGCTAATTAGAGGAGCTATTCAAGCATATATATCAAGATACAAAGCTCCTATCACGAAATCCCCAATTTGAATAAATTAGGGTTTCAGATTTTCCTCAAAATTTATGTGCAGTAAATGTTTATAAATGAAATCAACAAATAAATAATGTTATACAAGCTATGATTGAGTATATAATCAAAGATCAAAGCAGATAATCGAATATCACCGAACCCTTATGAGTCACCGAGAGATGAGCAAACTCAAATCAAATAGTAGGTGAGCTTAAAGGACTTTCTTCACAAAGAGAATGCTTCAAATAGATGTAAATCATCAAGAAAAAAATCTTCACGCACACATCTCCTTTAAATATGAAGCAGATCTAGGGCCTTTTTGAATCAAACCTGAACCATAGCCTTCTTCCCATTAGGAATAGTAGGCTATCTATCAAATTAGCCTCATATAAGCCTTCAGAGCCAAAATTCGACCATTCTAACAGCCCGCCTTCTCCAGAATCCTCCCGTTGAGGTTTCGGCGTTTGAGAGAAGCAAAGATGACATCGGAGATGAGTGAAGCGGCTAGGGCAAAGTCATCGAGAGATAGAGACCTCTTATATGCATTTTTAAGTGAGACGACGTCGTGGGCTTCTATGATGGTCAAGACGACACCGTAGCAAAGGGCGTTTCTTTGATGGTCAAAACGACACCATAGCAAGGGCGCTTCTTTGATGGTCAAGACGGCACCGTAGCAAGGAGACTTCAGCTGGGTCAGGCTGACGCGAGCTTGGGCCGCATCACACAGTCTCAGTCCAGCAACAAAGGGTCCAATCTAGTAATAAAAGATCCAGCAGATAAACACGGTCCAATATCAACAGGATCCAAAGTTTAATTATGTAAACACGGTCCAAAGTTATGATCTTTTACAAAGTTCATATTTTGGTGTATTACATATATTGACTTTGAACTAATATCAAGATAGAGTTAATGTCCCTCATGTTCCTACAATTACATTAAACCAAGTATCATATTCCTAAATAAAATATATTTAAATATATCATATTTCTTAAAGAAATATTCAAATAATCAATTTATTCAAATATTCAAATATTCAAATATATGTCACAAGAACTTTAAGAATATGTTTTATGAAGGAATGTAGGAACCCGGTTACTTTATAATATCATTAATTGATATTATAATTTGTACACCTTTTACTTCCTATAATTTTTCTTTTTGCACATATAAAAACATATTTTAAGAATTGATATTTACCAAAAATATTTTTAGTCACAGCAAAACCCTATTTTCCAACATCTTTAACCCTTCTTGGCCCATCTTCTCCATCCCTTTACCCGGTCCCTTTCCCTTCTCTTGGCCCTTCTCCCCAAGCCCACTACACGGCCCTCCCTCCTCTTCCTTTAGCTCCTCTCCCACTTTCGCCCCCTCCCTCCACCCTTGATGCCTCTTCTTGGTTCGCGAACTCTGGGGCCACTCGCCATGTCACGAACAGCACTGCTCCTCTCTCCACTGTCACTCCCTACACTGGCACCCAGCAACTCACCGTGGGCAATGGGGTCTCTCTTCCCATCACCCATATAGGTACTTACCAGTCCCCTATCCCTATTTTTTTTCGCTTAACCAATATTCTTGTAGTTCCTAGTATTACTAAAAATTTACTTTTCATTTCCCATTTTTCTCATGATAATCATTGCATGTTTCTTTTTTATGACACTTATTTTCTTGCCCGGTCCCTTTGTACTGGTTAGATTCTACTTCGCGGCACTCTTGATCGCGGTCTCTACCACATCTCGCCTCTTGGCGTTTAGTCTTCCCCGACCGCGCTGTTTGCTTCCACCACTTGCTCTCTCACTCTGTGGCATCACTGCTTAGGCCATGCCTCCTCCGACATTGTTGTTCGTCTTTTGTCTTCTACGAACGCTACCTTTGTTCGCTCCTCTATTCCCCTTTATATGGCATGCGCTCTTAGTAAGAGCCATTGCCATCCCTACCCCCCTACCTAGTCTCGGGCGTCTCATCCCCTTGAACTAGTTCATTTTGATGTATAGGGTCCTGCCCCTGTAACCTCTTATCATGGCTATAAATATTATGTTTGTTTTGTTGATGATCATTCTTGTTTTACTTGGTTATATCCTTTCACCATCCGCACTTAGTTTTACTCCATTTTCACTACCTTCCACACCTTTGTCACCACTTAGCTTTAGCTTCCCCTTCGTGCCATCCAATGTAATGGTGCTCCAGAGTTTCTCTCATTCGATGTCTGTGCCTATCTCACCACTCATGGCATTCATCAGCGTGTCTCTTGCCCCCACTCTCCTTTCCAGAATGGCACCGCTGAGCAGAAACATCGTTACATTGTTGAGACTAGCCTTGCTTACTCACTCCTCTGTTCCTTTTTTTTTTTGGGAGTTTGCCTTTGAGACCGCCGTTACGCTGATTAACCGTCTTCCCACTCCTATCCTTCGCCATCTCTCTCCTTGGCAAGTGCTCTTCCAGTCCCCTCTAGATCTCTCTTATCTCTGAGTGTTCGGTTGTGCTGTTTTTCCTCATCTTCGGGTTTATGCTCCCCATAAGCTCGCTCTTCGTTCTCATCATTGTGTCTTTCTTGGTTATCCCCCCAGATATCGCGGTTATCGTTGTTATTGTCCTGAGACTCGTAGCTTCTACATCTCTGCTGATGCTTTCTTTGACGAGTCTTCCTTTCCTTATTCTCACTCCCCTTCCCTTTCCTCGTCCCCGTCTGAGCCCCATTCTTCTCCCATCCCCTTACCTCTTCCTCCTTCCCCTTTACCCTCTACTACTCCTATTTCTAGGGCTCCATCTCCCACCACTTCTCTCTCCTTCCCTGCCTCATTATCCCCATCCTCTCCCTCTCCTTCTCCCCTTCCATCCTCTCTTCCCTCACCCACCCCCACCACCCTTTGTCATCCCATGGTTACGCGGCTGAAGGATGGTACTTTCACCTATCGCCTCCTCACCCGCCAACATACCTTTGCCCTCACGGCCATGGCCCATCCCTATACAGAACCCACCTCTTACACTCAGGCCTCCCGTGACCCTCATTGGCGCTCTGCGATGGCTGCTGAGTACACTACTCTTTTTCAGAACCATGCTTGGGATCTAGTCCCCCTGCCACCTCATGCTTGCCTGATTGGTTGCAAGTGGGTCTACAGAGTTAAGCTGCGTTCCGATGGCTCCTTAGAATGGTACAAGGTCCACCTTGTGGCCAAAGGCTCTCATCAGCAGCCTAGGATCGACTATACAGAGACCTTTAGTCTGGTGGCCAAACCGGTCACCATTCGCACCGTTATTGCCATGGCCTACTCTCGTGGTTGGAGCCTTCATCAACTTGATGTCTCTAATGCATTCCTTCATGGCACTCTCACCGAGGAAGTCTACATGCTTCAGCCCCCTGGCTTCCTCGACCCCTCTCGGCTACATCATGTTTGCCCCCTTCGTTAGTCCCTCTATGGCCTTAAACAGGCTCCTTGTGCCTGGTATCAACGGCTCAGCTCCTTCCTCACCTCCCTTGGATTTTATGTCTCTGCTGCTGACACCTCTCTCTTTCTGCTTTGTACATCGTATTATAGTTTGGTCTTATTTGTTTATATGGATGATATTCTCCTAACGGGCTCTTGCCAAGCCCCTATTTCTGCTATTCTTATAGCTTTACATCAAAAGTTCGCCATCAAGGATCTTAGTTCTCTCCATTACTTCCTTGGTGTTGAGGCACATCACTCCTCTTAGGGCTTCCTTCTTCATCAGGCCAAATTTACTCATGAGATTTTAGCTCGTGCCCACATGACTGATGCTTGTGGTGTCTCCACTCCCTGCACTACTACGGAGCCTCTCTCTTAGTAGACGGGTGAACCTATTCCGAATCCCCTTCTTTACGAGAGCATTGTTGGTGTCCTTCAGTATCTCACTCTCACTCGCCCTGATATTGCCTATGCAGTGAACACCGCTTGCTAGTTTCTCCATGCACCCACCATTGCTCATTAGCAAGCGGTGAAGCGCATTCTTCGCTACCTTGCAGATACTCCTCGCTATGGCCTCCGCTTTACCTCCAGCTCCTCCACTGCTCTTCATGCCTTCTTTGATGCTAGTTGAGCTAGTGATCGTGATGACTGACATTCTGTTGGTGGTTTCTGCACCTTCCTTGGTCAGAACCTCATCTCTTGGTCCTCCTACAAATAGCGGACTGTTGCACGCTCGAGCACTGAGGCCGAATACAAGTCCCTTGCTAATACTACTACAGAGCTTATCTGGATTGAGTATCTGCTTCGTGATCTCAGCCTTACACCTCCCCACCCTCCCACTCTTTGGTGTGATAATCTTTTCGCCCTTTATCTTGCTGCTAATCCGGTCTTCCATGCTCGCACTAAATACATTGAGATTGATTATCACTTCATTCGCGAGCACTTCCTTTGTGGTCAGCTCTACATTCAGTTCATTGTCTCAGATGACCAACCTGCGGACATCTTCACCAAAGGTCTTTCTACTTCTCGCTTCCGCTCTTTGAGGTCCAAGCTGACTATCCTTCCAGACCAGTCCACTTGCGGGGGGATGTTGACTATGACCTCTGCCACACCTGTAGCACCCGCAGGCTCATCTCCTGCAGCACCTATTTCTCACACTCAAGTACCCTAATACATTATAGGGATACCCGTATCTACTGTAAATATACACACATTGTAACATATATACGTTAGCTTTCACACTGAAATAACATGAGAGAGAAATTGTTTCTGTTCACCTTTCTTTGCTAAAGCTTATTGTTCCTGCCGATGCTTATTTCGGCCACCTATTATCTTCAACTTTTATTATGATCTTGCATAACATAACGGGGTTGAGGGTGAGTAATGGGTTGATCGCAGAACCTCAAGGGATAATATTTCTTTCTATAGCACTCTATTTTGCACACTGTTGCTGTTAACTAACAACATAACAAAGGATTGTTTTACTTGAGGGAGTCAGAAAATCTCCTCAAGGGTTGTTTTACAAAGTCCGCTTGCTTCATTCATACTTTCTTTCTTTTCCCTCTTGAAACGTTTTCATTTGAACGCAAGTAAAGGGGCGCTTGTAGTTCGATAATGGCTTTGCGATTTTGATTCTAGTTCTTCAAAATTTTCTGGTTTTGGATCTGCAACCGGACCAAAATACTCTCCCGCCCATGCCAATTACGACGCTCTCCCCGAAGAACGAGTATCGCTGACAGAGTACATCGTTGAAGGTCGAGTTCTGCGAAGTCCTTTTTCAGGCAAGTGCGAATCAAGCTAGAGGAAATTTTTGAGTAGCAGATTGTAATTTTCAGGAAAATGCAGCAAGTTTCTAGACACGTGAATTGTTCTTGTATGGGAGATTAATGAGGAACCGATTTTGTAACAGATTTCAGGAAATAAATAATTATCTGAATTTTATAGGTAATAATAAGTCAGAGCCAATAATAAATATTCGATGTCCATAATCAAAGTCTTTATCTTTCTTTTTTCTTTATCTTTTTTTTATTTTATTTTATTTCATTTTGACTTTATCCTCTGGTTAACTAACCAGCTGCAGGCGTTGGGGAAGGAACGCGACTGAAGGTCCTTCGAGAAGAGTTACAAAAGATAGTCGAAGTAAAGAGTGCGTAAGAATAATTTGCTCTATTTTCTTAAGCGAGCGACGCAGGTAAGGAGTTGAGATTTAGAGGATGTCATCTGTCGCGCAGAAGGCAGGGCGCGTGCGAATCAGCATCCAGTTCCATGTGCAGTGGCAAGAGACGGGACCCTGCACCCGCACCCGCACCCAGATTTTGTGGCATATGGCGAAACGATTTGCTTGTAATCTGAAAGAAAGTGTAGGTTTCTCATCCACTTGTGGACCCAGTTTCCAGCGGAGCTATACTTCATTATCGGGTGGTAGCAATTGTTATCGGAAATTTTTCAACGGATACTTCCTCCTTCGGTCCTATCATTTCACACATAATAACGGCAACCACCGATTTCGGTCACAGCTGCCCAGATTCAGACGGATAAAGCCATATTAAGCGACAAGAGAATAAGAACATCGATGCGTTCAAGTATAAGGTCAAAATGAAGTTCTCAGCGAGCTGTGCATCCTCTGCCGACTTGTGTTGCCTTCCTTTATTTTTCCTGGAAATGTGAGTTGTCATCCTTACCCTTATCTTCATCCCCATCCAAACAGTGAACCGCAATCAAATGCAGTCCTTCTCACTCTCAGCGTTGAAGACGCAAAAGGTGCAACAGCAAACATATTATCTAATTAAAAACCAAGTGACCCATTAATTAGTGGGATTCTCATTCCCCTTCCACCACTGATACACCACATGGCTTCCATATTCTCTTCCATTGTCCTTCCAGAATTCTTTTTGCCTTTCCTCCCTTTCTTTTTCTTCCTTTCCTCTCAATGCTCAGTGGGACCCTTGCACTAGCCCATCACCCATTTCCCTTGACCTTGACACTCATGATGATCTTGAATACATTCAACTTCGCCCTCATCTACTTCTTCGGCATCTGTACTCATGGTTTGTTGCCGCGGCCATGGCTGAGACAAGTGAGTTTCTTTGTTTCTTCTTAACTTCATTTTTAGTCATCAAATCTGTTTCTCTGATTATTTGAGCGTCTATTATGTCTTCCAATCTGTGATGTTGATGTGCGGTTATATATCACCTATGATTGTTGGTGTAATATGTTAATTGCTTTCTTCCAATCATGGATTCTTTGGAATGGGAAGGTTTTAAAGAAATTTTATCCTACTAACTCTCTGCCATCGGCTCGTCTCTACTTAATGTCTACTTACTTGTTTATCTATCTAAACTACGTGTTTGCAAGTCTGATGATTTGCTGGAGACGAGTTTCCAGTTTTGCATAAGAAACATGAATGAAAGTTCGGTTTTGGAACTTACTGAATTAAACAAAAAAAAGAAAAAGAAAAAGTAGAAGTGTAGTTTTCACTTCTTTCCTCTTCATTATTAATTGAAGGTAAGGGATTATCTGTTAACCTTTTCATATTATGTGGTTTCTCATCGTGGGCTTATCTATCCAAAATATTAAAGTGACAATCTGTTACGAAGTTCCTGTGGCAGGGACATTTTATAGTAGGCTTTGGTGTCCTATTGTCTTCAGTTCTTCCAACTATGACTTTGAATGCACAAAACTGATGGATTTGTTGATGATGTTTAACCCGTGCTTTGGGTGTAATTTTAACAATTCTTTAATGGCCACCTTCTTTAGTTTGGATGGTTTTAGAATATGTGATGTGTACCACTTGAGAGGTTAATTTTTTTTTTTTTTTTTCTTTTCCCTCTAGAATCTCCAAACCTTCGTTCATAAAACAAATGGGCAAGACCCTTACAAAATTGTAGGTTAGGGGTTTCCCTACCCTGTTTAAGAAAATAAGCCAAATACAAATTGAATCACCAATTCCCAAACACATGAGATAGAGCTACCATACTTTCAAGTCCGCTCCAACAAAATCCAAGAAGTAGCCCCTATCTTTCAAGGGTAATTAGTTGGCTTGTTCAATGACATTCAGTAGCAGTTAATCCATTTAACTTAGCCTATGTTGACAAGAAGGGCACAAAGCCCTTTTAAACGCACATGGGCCAAGCCTTTACACCTCAAGGGCCAAAGCCCTTATAACACAAAATATGGGCCACAAACCTTACAACACATGGGCTGAAGCCCTTACAAATTTGTGTTGGTTAGGGAAATCCCTAACCTTTTGAAAGAGATAAGCTAAATACAAATTACTCACCCTTTCCCAAACACATCAAGACAACCGACTTGCTCAATGACATCCAATAGCTGGTAATTCATTAGACCTAGCCATTGTTGACAAGAGGGCACAAAGCCCTTTCAACCACACATGGGTTGAAGCCCTTTCAACACAAGATATGGGCTGAAGCACTTAAAACACATGGGCCAAAGCCCTTGACAAAGAGTAGGCCGAAGCCCTTGCAAAACAAGGGGCTAAAGCCCTTAAAAGTTGCTAACCTTAGATCTAGTAACCCATTATGCTCCAAACACAGTCGTCAACGGAGACCAAGGTGACAACACATAACCCACTTGGACGTCGGTGGCACTCCATCGACGAGTTTGATCCAACTCACTCCAACTTCATGCCAACTCTATCTACGAGTCTTAACCAATTGGAATGAAGATAGTTTAGCTCACTCCGAACTATAGCATAAAGACCTGTAGATTTGGGCTAGTAGAAGAGATCCCAAGGGTAGAATTGGAGTTTTGTCCCTAGGGTTGAAATTGTAGTTTAGGCCCTATGTAGGGGCAAAATCGTGAAACCAAAGAGCTATTTGAATGAAAAGCCTAGGATGGCGGTGAGGATTCCCTAGACAAGGCTGGAAGGCCTTAACTGGGGATTTCGGGGTTTCGTTCAAGGATCTAGCATATTGTTACGTGCGTGAGTCATCTTTTCACTAGCTTAGGTTTGAGGTAGTCCTCGTAAAACCAAGGATTGTGGTAGATCTTTTTTCAAATGGTGAGTTATGAGTATAAGACAAAAAAGACAAAGGCTTGTAGAGAAAAGTTCTTATAAAGAGAGAAGGGTGACACTTCGAGGGAAAAGCACTTTGGTTACAAAAGTCTTGCCTCTAGTCTACCCTTCGTTCCTTATTTATATTGTCCTTTCTAACTACTTGGACAAGTGAATTTAGAGGCAGTTAAACAAAATCCTACACACAGCAAGTATAGGTGATACTACTACTCATATCTACAATCTCACTGCTTAATTACAAGCATTGTGCGGCCATATCCACACGTCTCCTCCCCACAAAATCCTTTGCATCCCGTCACCATCCCTTGCTCATTTGTCAGAAGAGGGGAGCACGTAACAATGCATCCCCCAATAAGCGAGCCTTGTCCACAAGGCTGAAGGCTGAAGTTAGGAAAGCGATGCCTAAGCCTCCTCTCAGTATCCCATGTGGCATCTTCTTTTTCAAGACCCGCTCCACTTAATTAGCCACTTCCTTTTTCTCTTTCCCACTACCGATTGCAACACTACTTTGGGCTCAGCCGAGAAAATGTCATCTTCCTCAAGCCATAAGGGCAATTTCGTCTCCACGCTAGCATTAGGATGGATTATCTTTTTGAGTTGTGACATGTGGAAGACAGAATGTAATGTGGACCATGTCGGTAGACTACCTATATGCCACTGGTCCCACCTTCCCAACCACACTTTATAAGGATCGTAAAATCTGGGAGTGAGCTTCACCTTGCGGGTGTGAGAGAGTGACATTTGACGGTAGGGTCTCAGTCGAAGAAAGACCATGTCTCCCTCTTCTAACTTTAACTTAATGCAATGGTGATCAACAAAGACCTAACTTTAACTTAATGCGATGGTGATCAAGAAAGACTTTCATATGATTCTGAGCAATTTGCAATTGGTCATGAAGCTCCTTAAGGATGACGTCGCGATTTTTTAGCTCTGCATCCTGTCAGAGTGGGTGTGGAAAATCTGTTCAGAATTGAGTCTAAAGTGGGTGTGGGACGAGCTCTTAGATCAGGACAGGTCCACCCTCCCTTTGAAGTGATGGCTGTTTACTAGGAGGAGATATGCGCTGTCTCCGCCTGAGTGAATAGCATCTCCAGCCGTCTGTCCATCTCACCTGGATGAGGCAGATCCAGCCCAGACCAGACTTGAAAGAGGGAAAACGGAAGGCCCGTTGTTTTATTAGGGCTTAGTGGCATTGGGAGAAGAGGGGAAGACACAAGAAGAAAAAAGAAAAAAGAAAAAAGAAAAAAGAAAACGAGGAAAAATGGCTGAGTGAATCTGGCCGATAGGGTTGGAGTACTAGTTGACTAAACAACAATTGAGAAGTTCTTAGTTATGCTACTTTTTCATTTTATTTATTTATTTTTGGGGGATTTATTATTACCTTCCCTTTCCTGCTCCAATGTTTATGCAGCCAAGTAGGTGGATGTCATGATAGATGGTAAACACTGGAGACCATAGGATCTAAGTTTACTTTAAAAGTCTTCTCTTTTTGTATGGGATTTAGGAAGAAGAGATTTATTTCTTTGTTTTTATATAAGTTTTTCTCAAATTTGAGAATATTAAATATTTCCAATGTGAAAATATTTTTCTCATGGGACCAAGGGCGGTGAAATTCTGCTATTTTCTTCTTTTTGGGGGTACAGTACTTTCTACTTTATGAAGCCTAAAACAATCTGACACTGCAAAACACAGATTTTGAGATTCATAAAAAAACATCGAAGAGTAGGACAGTATCCAAGTCAACCCTTTCAGGACTCCGTTGAAGTGGGACCAGCATTGAAAAACGACCCTTGTTCTTTTCTTTTTTTTCTTTTTTTTTTTAATTCTGTTTTATTGTTATGAAGATAATTAAGACTGAAATGACGGAATTTAAAACAAAACTTTTAGCAATTGAAGTTGATTTAATAGTCCATTCGCTTGTCATTGCTCTATATACAAACCCCTTCTGTCCATATTGGCTTGTGATATGCTGATGCTAAACATTTTAGTTAAATCAAACAAACACAACATGCTTCAGATCAAATGGTTGACATGAGCATGGGCAATACAAACAGACATGCTCACCTAGAGAGTAAGAAGCTTACATAATTTTAGGATCATTGTAAAGTATATTTACTTTTCACTAAGAAGCTTGCTATCTGTAAATTTATAGTATTTAGGGAGTAATTAATTATTTTGTATTGCCAACGCAATTGGTTTTCAGCATATTCCTTGGCTTACATTTAATTTGCACGCCTTTCAAGATGAATTCTGTTGTAAGACAAACAGTTTAATACTGAAATTGATGTAGAAAAAAAGGTGTTATTTTATGAATCATTAAAAAAAAAAGAGATGTAAGACAAACAGTTTACTTATTTTAGGATTTAGGGTAAGCTATGGCTAGTACGACACGGATGCTATTTGGGGATGAAATGAAGGGGAAAATTAGGAATTCCGTGCCTCTTCCTGTGTTTTGAACAGTACTGGAAAGTACTTGGACAATTTTTTGAGTTGTTTAAGGGTTACTTGATGGATGAGTGGCTTGGCTTCCTTAGGTTGCTTTTAGGGCAAGCATAATAAGGGGAAAAAAGAATAAATAAAATTACTACCCACCCAATTTTGTTATCAGATTTTGTTGTTTTGGTAGTTAGAAGGCCTAAAAGTCCAATCTAAAAGTTAGCTTAAGGGCCTGAAAGGTTTATTGAGCTCAAGGTCGAATGAGGTGAAATAAATTTAACTTAGGCTTTAATATCAAGTTAAAAAGTTTAAAGACTTAACCCACAAACTAACTCAAGAGTTAGAAGAATATTTTTTAATTTATACTTAACCTTAAGAATCTTAATTTTTAATATGGGACTATGTCTTTGAAGAAAATTTGTGTTAAACAATATTTAAAAGTTATGATTGCTAGAAAATCAATAGTTGTCTTCTCTCTCTATTCATGGAGGAAAAAGAAAAGCCTTGTATATTTGTGGGGGTTTGATACCCAACTTTAATGGTCTTAAACTCTTTTTGCTTTAGTAGCTATAGTCCAAACCCACTCATTAACGAAATTCATAAATAAAATCTAATTCATAGAATAAATCTATAATTATGTAAAGACCCTTTGACATAATAAGCCCAAAAATAAGACAGCTTATGTTCTGAAGTATACCTTTGAATCTTAAATTTAAGTAAAATAAAATTGGCTTCCTGTTGCCTACATCGTCTTTCTCATGGTCGAAGAAAAATCATTCTCAAATTATTAAATGTTGCAGAACTGAATTTTCCACTCTCATAAGTCGCAATCTTCGCTGGAGATAAGAGTTTTTTGTTCTCTGCATTCTTCATAATAGGGAAGAGGGATGATAATGCAAATATCTTTCTCTCGGACTGGATCCTTACCCTAACCCTTCTAGACTAGGAGTCATTGTGTTTGAACTACTAAAAGTGCAAACGGAGTAATAAGTGGAACTCATAAATAAAGCAAAATATATGAGTAACAAAAGATATAAAATGCGAGCCAACTGTGCAATTATCAAATCATATAAGCACCTGATCACATAATGACCCAAAGTCAAACTTAAAGAATCAAAAGTACCGTTTATGTCCAAAAATAAAGGAATTATGAAATTACCAGTGACTCTTAAAAAGGAAACAAACTAAATTGATAAAATTGCTTCATTGCCTGCTCATTTTCTATTGGTGTTATGGGATGATTTGTTAGAAAACTTGGACATATTGTTTGAATCTGTATCCTTGTTAATGATAAACATGCTTCTTTTGCTCTTCAATAGTCATTCAAAGAGTTCAAATGTCTTTTTTTGCTTCCGCTTTTGTTTCTCCTAAATAGGAATAATTGTATCACTTTCCTTTACATAGAGCTCCAAAAGCAGGGAGGGGCATCGCCAATTCAGTACTCTTTGGCAATTGAAGATAGTTGCATATTTGGGGTTTCTTTTAGATGGCACCCTCAAAAGCTAACCATACGCTGTGTAATGTTTCTCCTTTTGCTGATAATCAGTTATGCATCCACAGAACCTGATTTAGAAGGTATGATGATGATATAACATCGGTTTTATTCCGCAGACACTGTTACTATTTATAAAAAAATGTTACAGACTTTTTACTCAAATAGATTTACTAGAGAGTTAGATTTAATAATATCTCCTAAATTCAAATAATCAATAGATAAAAGATAATTTATCCTAATCTAGCAATCCTCTTTAAGTGGGAGAATATATGTTACATGATCTTCACTTGGATAACAAAATGCAACTCATCCATGTCCCAAAAGATTTAGTGAACAAATCTGCCAATTGATCTTTTATCTTCACAAATGGCATCACTGTTTCCTTTTAAAGTCAATTTATCAGGAACAAATTGACAGTCTACTTTTGTCTATAGGCTTATGGAACATTCAGCTTTTGATTATGTGAATAATTACAGAAAACGTTTCATTGGTGTTTCTACTTTAGGCTCCATTCTTGAGGAAAACTTCGTACTCAAAATAAGTTCCCAAGGAGTTTGTGATCTGGCTTGGTGTTTGTTTTAGTACTAAACATGACAACAATATCTTGTCTTTTTAACTTTTCTATATGACATCATCTTGTCCAAGAAATATACAATAAACAGTGGTGATTCTTCGATTTAATGGTTAACCCAGCCAGTCTGCGTTTGTGTAACCTATAAATGCCTAAGTGGTCATGATTTTTTTATAAATTCTTACATGTCTCGGTTATCCTTTTAAACGCCATGGCGTTTTATTGTACTGCACTACAATATGGCATTCTTGATTTTTCTAGAAATTGACTGACTAATGAGAAGTTGCACCTAGTAAAAGTTTAAACATCTAAAATTCTTACCAATATTCTATAGTCGGTTGGATTATCCAAAAGGTATCCTTGATCATGTTCAATTTTTGATTTGGGTTTATTGGAGTACCAAGTGGTCAGCACCCCAGTAGTCCTGCATCTTTCAAAATGTCTAACTTGTATGTTTTTTGAGAAGGATGTCTGTCAATAGCTGATAAAGTCATCTTTATACTCAGAAATATCTAAACTTCCCTAAATTTCTAGTTTGAAACCTAGTGTTCAAACAACTCTTCAAATTTTCAATTCCTTGAGTGTGATTACCTGTCAAAATGAGGTTATTAACATATCCCATCAGCAAAGTATATATACATGTATCAAAGTGAATTTAGAAGATTGAATGATCTTTTTGACACCTCATCATGTCAAACTAAAATGAGGTGACACTAACTTTTCGAAACTGCAGTTTAGACATCTGTGCAATCCTATGTGGAAAATTTCAACTTATACACCTTTGCTACTCTTTTTTGCAAAAACCGAGGATTTAGTAACTTTCTGCAATGCAATAGGTATCCCGGTGGAAGTTCAAAGGCTATATAATCTGTAGATGAAGAAGAGATTGGTAGTGGCTTAGACTGTATGCCTATCTCTCAAAGAGGAGTTCGAGTAACCAATGGAGTAATAGAAATAGCAAATTGTTGGTGGAGGATCGATTGAATAATAATGGAAGACCTACAAAAATACGTTTGATATGCAAATGATCTTAGCACTTACCAATGAAGGTTAGCTTGATTGGAAATGCACCAAAAACTTGTGGTGATAGTGAGAAAAGAACTCAATTTTAGCTTGAAAAGAAATGCGCCAAAAGGAAAACCAAGACTGTATATCCAGAAGGACTTTGATGTGAGCTAAAGTGTGTAGTCAAAAAATTTGCCTTAAGATTGTGAACGGGGGATTTGCTACTGAACTTACACTTCTATAAGCACATTTTAGTATTAAAATGAAAATCTTTCAACTGAAGGTTGAAGTTTTTCCTTTATTTATTCACTATTGTTCTTTTCAATATACCTTGGTATCTGCAAGGGACATATGATGGTGAGAAATCCCTAGGATCAGTTTTAGCACTACAATAATTTTTAAGACTAGAGAATGTTAAGCCTGAACATGAGCTTTGGTATGGATATGAAAGCCATAAAGATGAGGCAAAGCTCAAATGAAATCTCTTTTATATCTCAGCGAATTACTGCTTCCACTAATCGGTGATTGGTTTCCTCTGCAAGATCCATCAACTTGAAAGCCTAAATGATTTTATTAGTGGCCTAAATCCATTTAAAGGTTAGACAAGAGTTGTTCTTGGTCCTCCTGGATACCAGAGTAAAAGATTAACCTCCTACAAGGTTGAATAAAAAATGTGCTAGTTAATGCAACCGTGGGCCTGATCTTACATTGTATGTAGACCTTAATTATTGCCTTACAAAAGAGAAGAACAAATGACTTAAAGTCCGCCGGTTCTATGCTTGATTATGATTGAAAGAATCTAAGAAAAAAGAATGATATCCAAATTTCATTGGAGCTGCAATTGCTCTGGCTTGATTTCTGGACACCTCACCATCCTAATTATCCATTCTCCTAACGATTTTGATGTCTAGCCCATCTTGCATTTTCTAACTTCAGTTTGTATTGTTTCCCTTAATGGTATTTGTTAACTGTTGGAGTATAGATACAGATTGTTAAGATTTGGAACTTCGGTATTGCTTGCTTGATTTCTTGATTTATTTTGATTTCTTATTTTTTGCCTTGATACATTCAAGTTGCGTAAGGCATTAGGATCTCAATTAACAACTCTCTTGACTATTTTTGCTGTCTATTTTATCTTGGATTTTGCAATCTTTGTTAGAGTACTCTTTCCTGTGCTAGCTGTTAATTATTGAATTGTTGATACAGCTAGGCAGTTTTGGTTGTCTTTAGGATTAACTAGAGTATGGTTTCTTATGTAGGATTCAAGACAACTTTGTATAGTGAGACATACAGATTGTGACTCTGATTAGATCTTGAACTTAAAAATGTGTACAGTTCAGGCAAATGTTGATCGAAATAATTAATTTTTACGCTACAAAAGCGTGAACAATATGCATCTGGTACAGACATTCCATTTTTAGAACTACTGCTTTGAAAAAGGGGAAAAAAAAAAAAAAAAAAGAATCTCAGAGAAATGAATTCACTTTGTCCAATTTTCTAAAGAACTCCAAATAGCCTTATCATTTTATTGGTAGAAGGTGGGAAACACAAAAGTTGTCCGAGAGAGCGGGAATTCATTAGTAAATCAGCTACTTCCATTCCATTATTTATTTACATCATGTATTCAATGTTGGGACACTCCACTTCTGCCTACGTTCAGGTGAAGCCTTGATTGATTTTCTGAAGGCACTCAATGATTCCAATAGTCAAATAACCGATTGGAATTATCATCTTGTGAGTCCATGCTTCAGTTGGTCCCATGTCACTTGCAGGAATGGAAACGTCATATCCCTGTAAGTTCATCAAATTGGAAGATGCATATGTTTGTTTATGGACAGAAAATCTTTCTGGTTAATACAATGGTCAATTTAATTCCCTGTTTAATTCAATTGCATTTCATTTTCTTCGGGAATCTTTATATCCTTTTACAGTATATTTAGTTTCTCAATGTAATGATGTGCAGGAGCCTGGGCTCAATTGGATTTACAGGATCACTTTCATCATCAATTACTAAACTGAAATATCTGGTTAACTTGTAAGTAATCATCTTGATGTATAAGATTCTACGACTGGACAAAGCGGTAGCTACACAATATCCTTCTTTTAACATTCGTGGTATATCTGTCTGAATTTGCGGACACGTGATGTAAAATCGAACTAGAAGTATTGCCGAACTGGCAAATTGTTTTGATCAGTATCCTCATTATGATTAGTATCAGTATCTGAATTGATGTGCATTTCCTAGCTCGAGAAATACATGGCTGATAAATAAATGCTACTTTCTAAAAATGAAGAGGCTAGATGAGTGGAAATTGATGAGGTAAAAAGTTTCTACATTACTGCTAGGGTTTTAAATAACCAGATTTGTGGCACATGTCTTTTCATGAAATCTGGCACAAAGTTCCTTCCAATCCAATCTATGGCGCTCTGATTCCATTTCACATATAATATTACTGTTCGAAGTATTTCCAGTATTTTCTTGAGTTCCCAAGATTTGTTTAATCACATTTTGCGTTGATGAGGTATGTGTATCCATTGTGATAAACCTGCTTGCTTGACTACTGTACCCCACCTTATGCAGGGAACTGCAGGACAATAATCTATCTGGTGTGCTACCTGGTTACCTGGCTAATATGACACAACTTCAAAATCTAAATCTTGCAAATAACAAATTCAATGGCTCTATTCCTGTCACTTGGGGTCAGCTCTCCAGCCTAAAGCATTTGTAAGGCTACATCTCTTTGTAATGTCACAGTTTCTAGGAAGAATAATTTTGTGAACAAGTCTTGTACATTTGTCACTTTTCAATTTCCCACAGCCAAAGTGGATTATGAATAACTGCTGACGTCAACTGTGATTCAGGGTATTGAGGGGAAATCACTTATCTGGACATATTCCTGATTCAATAACAAACATTACCGGGTTGATAGAACTGTAAGGAACTGTTTTATTGTGGCTTTTATTATCATTAGTCTTTCATGCTTAACTTAAATCTCTTCCTATATTAAACTTTTATACTACCTGCAAAAGCTCATATTTCTGATGATTTCCTTCTTTGTTCTCTACAGGGATCTTTCATGTAATAGCTTATCGGGAAGAATCCCTCTGCACCTCTTTTCAGTTCTATCATTTAAGTAATTCCATTACGAAGTCCAAACTCTTTCGGTTTGTGCAAGCTTTTTTATAATGCAACACTATCACAGTTCATCGCCCCCTCCACGATACGTCCAAAAAGGAAAAATAGTAGTTAATAAAAACAATAATAGAATGATAATAGTAAGAATCAAATTATATTTTGGAATTAGTGGAACAATAGTATTTTTTTTAACCTGATAAATGATTTCTTATGATGTATGACAAAGTTATAATATTACTGTGGATCTTTCATGCATGAAATTAGGGTTGGAAATGGATGAAGAAGAGGCTTAGTTGGACATGGATGCTCTACTTGTCCAGCTCAATTTTTATTAGTTATGCAACTAAATCCAATTTGTACTAGCTGGAATTTTCTTTATACAGTTACAAAATCAAAATATAAGAACTGCCTGATTATTTTCCTGTTGTTTGCATGTGGATCTAAGAGGCAACCATCATTCTTCTCCACATAGATTCTCTCTCTCTGCCTCACCCCTTCCCCTAAATAAACAAAACAAATTGAAGGATGCAACTTTTCAGGTTGTGGTTTGTGGGACGAGTACTTTGACTAAATTCAATTGAAGTTGCTGGTGGGTTACTGATGAGACCCCTCAGACATATAGTGGGAGAAATTTGTCAAAATAATTTTTTATTGCCTAATAACTAAATTATGTATAGTTTCTCCAGCAACCCAAATTTTCGGAGGCATCTTTTCCATTTATCATCTTCTAATTTTGTTTCTTATTATGCTTGATTAACCTCAAGTCTCATTGTTAAATGTATTAGGTTCAAAATTCATTTTCAAATAAGTCTGTTTGGTAGAGGTTGGTGAAAAGTATTTTGGTTTCTGGGTTTCAAAAATTGTTTTTTGAAAAGGTGAACTTGATAAAATATTTTCTTGAGAGACCACACTTGAAGAGATATTTGTTCTACGGATCACAAAACATTCATCTGGTACCTTGAGAAGTATCTCAAGAGAACAAAAAGATCATCACTGTTTTTCAGAAATAAAGAGATAAAACCAAAAAAAAAAAAAAAAAAACGCAACATATTGGTGACCAAGGTGGTGACTGCTCTGCATTTCTGATCATGGCCATCACCATGGGACTCCCTGTAGTGGCTGCAGGATATATTTTATGATTCAGCAAGTGGAGATGAACTGAATTATTATTTTTAACTTTCTTAATCTAAGTTAAACCCAACATAAAGAATAATGAACTCAATATAGGGATTATTTAGCCTACAAGATGTTTGTGGTTTATTATAAGAAGTGTTTTGTGATTTGTTTTGAAAAGTTGGTAGTAGTGAGAGTCACATCTAAAGTTCCATTTGGTGACTATTTTTTGATATATCAAGGATCAATATATGATTTTTATGTCTGAATCTTATAAAACACGTATGTCTTTAATGCACATTGTATTTGTGTATGACACTCTATCAACAGCATGGTTTTGTCAGCTTTACAGGAACAGCTCTTGCTTGTGGCCCTAGCTTGGAGCAACCTTGTGTTTCTAGCTCATCTCTTCCAGGTTTATTTACATGTTCGACCACAATTTGAATTTTCAAATTATCTCGGTGATATTTACATGTCAAATACTTTTCCAGTTTCAACCAGAAGGTCAAAACTTGGGGTGGTGGTCACTTCTGCAAGTTGTGGTGCTCTCCTACTTCTCTCCCTAGGGGCCATTTTTGCATACCGGTATCATTATCTGCACAATCTCACACATGATGTCTTTGTTGATGTTGCAGGTAATTTTACCTTGACGTTGTGATCTTCTAGTTTTGTTATATTTCACTGTTGTTAATAATTATACTGTCAAACAAAGTATAATTTCTTGTTTTATTTGTTATGGCCTATCATCTCCCTCTTATTACTTAGGAAGATAAGAAGGATTCCTAAATAAACTTTATAAATTACTGACGTATGCACTAGGTTCCTAAGATAAACAGTTTGTCTTGCATTTTTTTACTCATATACTTTTAATAGTATTAAAGTATGTTAGTATTCGGTACTTATAGGCGAGTAATATATTTTGCCAATTTAGGTGAAGATGATCGTAAAATTTCCTATGGCCAACTAAGAAGATTTTCTTTGCGTGAACTCCAACTCGCAACTGAAAATTTCAGTGAAAGCAACATTATCGGGCAAGGAGGCTTCGGAAAAGTTTATAGAGGAGTTCTCTCAGACCATACAAGGGTTGCTGTGAAGCGACTCACAGATTATCACAGTCCAGGCGGAGAGATTGCATTCCAAAGAGAAGTTCAACTTATAAGTGTTGCAGTTCACAGGAACCTATTGCGGTTGATCGGGTTTTGTACAACCTCATCTGAAAGGATCCTTGTCTATCCATTCATGGAAAATCGTAGTGTTGCATACCGCTTAAGAGGTATGTTCTTTAAGAATCACTATGCCTTTAGTCCATTTAGATTTTCTATGGTTGCTCAAGGTTACAAGTTAGCTACCTTTTTACTCAAGTGTTTTCTTAGCGTCATTGAACTGTTGGGTTCTCACATCAGAAGTGAAATGGATTGGATTCAGTTAAATTACCGTTATAAATCAGACTATTTATTACAGAAGCATGCTGTTATCTCTCGATTCTTGCAATCGTAAGCTATGACTTACTTGCTCTGCGGTTTATTTGTACTGAGTTTCACAATTTGGGTATCAGAAGCAGAAAAATGGGCCAAAGCCTTGGAAAACATGTTTGAAATTATAGAATTTACGCCACTAAGGATTGGTTTGTGTTGTCCATTATGAGACAAATGATGCTAGTTCTAGGTAATATATTTATTTTAAATTTGTTGGTGGTATAGTTTGGAAAAATCAGATAAAAAAAGTTTGAATCAAAAGTTTACATAATCGCTTAAATGGTATAAAGTACACCTTCTCAGAGTTGCACAACTTCATAAAACTTACCTAGTTCAGACTATTTTCATTGGGCTTAAACCAGAAGGATGTTCAAATTACCTTTGCTTTCCACATGCAAATCCTACAAGCTAATCGCATAAGATAGATTTGGTTCTTTACTATCTGATACTAAATACTGAAACAGTCCAAAAAGGGGTTTGGGACAAACTATTAAATGGTCTCATGCCCTGGTTGGATGGACAAATATCCTTGGATTCTGAGCCCAAAGCAGCTTGCGAGTATGAAGGACACTGGAATTACTACAGCTCTTTGTCGAAAGGACAATAGACACACATACCCCTTGTGTTGATAGAACCATTGCCTGCTGAGTCGATAAGGCTAAATTTAGGTGTGGAATTTTCGGTAAGCTGATGCGAGCACGAAGCCACAACTATTCTTGGAGTGCTACGTGGAGTTGTAGTTGAGCATGTTTAGCTGAGAGACCATGTTTAACCAAGCAACCTAGGACTAACAGAAGTGACACCACCAGAAAGTTACTATAGTTGAATCGACACAAATGTAAATGTAAAGAAGTGTGCAAAGATCAATGCTATCGGCTTTTGAAATGTTTGTGGTTGATTGTTGACGTGAAGTTTTTTTATTTTAGAATTTGCTTTGTACTTGCTACATTATGGGAAGTCACCTGAAAGATACAAATCGGAGTTAATAACTCTCGATGATGTGATGAACATTTACCAGGGTTTTATGGCCTGCTGTAAGGATTTTCTCCCACTATTCATATCTGATACTGTAGAATTTTAGTTATTGGTTTAGGTTCGCAGTTCTTGGCAATCCATCCATTCTGAAGCTCTCTACAAGATAACAAACAATCACACAAATACATACAATAGACATGTTATCCAGGCCAAAAGTTCCCTAATTCCTATAAGACTGATAAGCAGCAGCTTCCCCATCAGCATGTGAATGCCGAGATATGAGTAGTTTTATCTTACAAGGAGTTACATTTGCTGGTGTGGGTGTGGATGCGAGTGTGCGTGTGTGCTTGTAGGTGAATGTGTATTTTTTAATGTGGCATATCTGTGGGTGTGTACGTGAATCTAATATCCATTTATGTGTCTATATGTGCCTGTGGGTGTGTATATACGTCATCTATATACATTAAATTTGATGTTACATGATTAAAGCTTCGGTTTCTTGTCTTCCCGACATCCCATTTCAACATGCTTGTGAGTAAAGGTTGTTTATCTGGGGAAACTACATTGTTTCTTTATAACTGGTTCCTCCACTTAGTGCTCATATTTCAATTTTTTTAAACTTTTTTGCTTCACTGCATTCAATAGATTTAAAACCTGGAGAGAAAGGATTGGACTGGCCAACAAGGAAACATGTAGCTTTTGGTGCAGCCCATGGCTTGGAGTATCTACATGAACATTGTAACCCGAAGATTATACATCGTGATCTAAAGGCTGCAAATATCCTATTGGATGACAATTTTGAAGCTGTTCTTGGAGATTTTGGGCTGGCAAAGCTGTTTGATGCAAAATTGACTCATGTTACCACTCAAGTGCGTGGCACCATGGGTCACATTGCCCCAGAATATTTGTCCACTGGAAAGTCATCAGAAAAGACAGACGTGTTTGGATACGGTATAATGCTTCTTGAACTTGTCACAGGTCAGCGTGCAATAGACTTCTCTCGGCTTGAAGAGGAGGAGGATGTTCTTCTGCTTGATCATGTAAGATTTTAAGTCCTTTCCACTCTTGAACTATATATGAACTTACCTATGCTGAATGCTATTTGTATGAAACCGTGAATACCCACTTCCAAGGTGAAGGATCTTCTCTTTGATTTAGTTGCCAATGTTGTCTTTATCCAGTACTTTAATCAACTATCTAGTGTATAATTAGTTCCTTTAGACATAATGAATAAATTGTTCATTCATCTTTCATGGTATTTAAAGATTTATATAAGAGAGTTGCGGTGACACTGTTTAGCTTTGTGCCTCATACGTGTGGTCAAAATGGTTGTACGGGGGCCAGTCATCCACAAAATGCATGAAACTTTGGATGTTAATGTGTTCAATTTCAGGTTCTCATAAGCTACATTAGCTAAGGCTTCACTAGCTAATATGAGAAGACTCTGTATCATTATTCTGGGAATCTCAAACTGTTTTTGTTGCCAAATCAAACCATTTTCGTATCCTCTGGAAAGAAATATACTCTGCAACACCTGTGGTTCGAAGCTTTCAGACATTATTCCAATTGTAGTTCTTGTCTTGTGAACAGAGTTGTCCACTTTATTTATTTATTTATTTTTGTAAAAAAAAAAAAATCTGCGAATGATGCTTATATATTTTGTAAATCTTCTTGATAGATCAAAAAGTTACAGAGAGAAAACAGGCTGGATGACATTGTGGATGGGAATTTGAAGAATTATGATCCTAAAGAAGTTGAGACCGTTGTGAAAGTTGCCTTACTCTGCACTCAAAGCTCGCCTGAGGACCGTCCAAAAATGGCGGAAGTGGGAGGGTTGTTGCAGGGGGTGGGTCTGGCGGATAGATGGGCTGAGTGGGTGCAGCTTGAAGAAGCAAGGAATCGAGACTTCCCACTCATCTCTCACAATTTTCCTTGGGCCGAAGACTCAACACACGATCCAGAAGCTATACAATTGTCCAGAGCCAGATGAGGGGTTTTGCGACCAATGTCGATTTTGAAGCGAAGCATATCGTTGTATGGCAGATGAAGAAGAAGAAGAAGATGAAAAAGAGGACAGAGGAAAGAGGAGAGTAAGTTGAAATGATAAGGAAAAACTATTTTATGCGGGCAAGTCCTGGTTCCATACTTCTCTTACGTGAGACCTGACCCTTGGTCTATATTTGACTCATTTTGGCTTTGTATGCACCTATCAAATGCATTGTATTGTAAGGGATCCTTCGTTATCCTCATCATCAGCATATTTTGTCACAAAATTCATATAAAATTTACTTCTAATGTTCTTAGATTATGGGCGTCCTCCCTGGGCATAATCTCTCTTTGGACATCCTCGTAGGGATTGAAACCACATTTCGAAGCAATTGGGAAAGGAACCTGCTCGATTGTCCGGAACAGGTGCGGTACCAGTCGAAGTTGAAGAAGTGGGGCTCTGTTCTTGGAAATTTTCTCGCTGTTCTTAATCTGAATATAAAACCATTCGACGCTCTAATACTTTCTGCATATGGTGCATGGATAGCCAAACTTAGAAGCTATTTGGTACTAATATTAATTAGTAATAAAACAACTATTCCCCGGCAACGGTGCCAAAAACTTATTCGGCGAAATCCTATAAACACGTGTACATGTCGAACAAGTAATATAATAATAAGTGTAAGTATCGTTTCACATAGATTGGTGATTACTGAACTAATTAATTTCTAGGAGTGAATAGACCCTGGAGTTTATCTAACAAATTGAAATCGTAAAACATGTTAGAAAAAAGTATGTTTTGTTGTGACAAACTTTTGATTGTATATAATATATGTATAAATGTTTTTTCGTATATTTATGTGCAATATCGAACATCAAAGAAGTAAAAGGTGTGCAAATTATAATATCAATAAATGATATTATAAAATAATTGGGTTCCTAAATTTCTCTATAAAGCAATTTCATATATACTCAGAAAAGACATTTTAATTAATGAAGAAATAGTTGCATAACATTTTTCTTAAGAAAAATGATGTTGGGTTTATTACATTTGTAGAGCACTTAAAGCTTGCTTGAAGCCCGTAGGAAACGGGCTTTAAGGCTCGTAGGAAGCAAGCCACTTGAAGCTATTTTATGACCTGCATGGAGTAGGTCAGTTGATGTCTTAAATTCACTAAAAGCCCGCATGATTCAAGCTGATCAAGACTTGGCCCAATTAAGTGATGCCCAAATAAGAGTCATCAGGTCTAAGCCCGACACTTAGAAATGACACTGTTTAACTAATTAAGAGGTTGTTTATGTCAGATACTCTGCTAAGACCATGAAGCCCTAGCCTCACTTTGTTCTTCGCACAACTTTTGTCCCTCTTTCTCTCTGAGCTAACTCTCTAATGGGAAGATCCTTGCAGTGATGTCAAGTTTGATAGCAAACCCTAGAAGGCCTCGGGTATTTGGATTTCTTATAAAAGTTTTTCTTGATGGTTTTATTAAGCACTTTTTGATCATATATTTAAGAGATTCGAAGAAGCTTTGAGAAATTGTTCACTTACTGCCATCTTGTTTCGATTCAGTAATATTACCCAATCTAGGGTAATAAATGATTTGCTCATTTATGTACTAATTGATCTATACACATTATATGCACATAAATTGAGTTGTAAATCTAAAACCCTAACTTGACAATATTTGGGGGTTTCGTGATTAGAGCTTGGATTGACAATGTATATCTTCAATTAGCTCTTTGATAAGCATTATTTCTCTCAAATCATATATCTTTGAGGAAATGCTATTGTACTAAGGTTGAAAGCAACTAATGCAAGTGTTCATCACTAGTCAAGATCTAGAAGCTTGGTAGGCTATTAGGAAGGGTACTGTGTTACCCAAAATTGATGAATGGAGTAAAAATGAAGATAAAGTCATAGGACTGAATGTTAAGGCTATGAATATGATATATAGTGATCTAAGAGCTCATGAGTTTAATAAGTTGTCTTCTTGCAACATTGGTAAGGAAATATGGGATAAGCTAGAGGTCATGTATGAAGGTACTAAAACGTTCAAGTTTTCTAAAGTTACTATGCTTACACATGATTATGAATTGTTTGCTATGCATGATTTTGAAACTATTAGTGTAATGTTTGGTAGATTTACTAAAATAGTTTCCAAACTTAAATTGCTAGGAAAGACTTACACAAATGAGGGAATGGTTAGGAAAATGTTAGTTTCTTTACCTGAAAGTTGGGATCCTAAGAAGATGGCCATAGAAGAAGCACATGACTTAGAAAAATTGACCTTAGATGATTTATTAAGATCACTAAAACCTTATGAAATGCAGTTAATGAGAAGAGAGAAAGAAAAGAAAAATAAGAAGTCACTTGCCTTAAAAGTAGAAGTAGAAAAGATTGATGAGATAGAACCTAAAAATGATGAAATTGCCTTAATAGCTAGAAGATTCAAAAAGTTTCTTAGGAAAGAGGTCTAAATAAGAATGTAGGTCAATCTAGGAGAAAAGAGATAAATGAACCTAATGGAGATTCTATGCTATGAGTGTAGGAAACCTAGACACATTAAGGCGGATTGTCCTCTACTTAAAAAGAAGAATAAGAAGAAAGTAATGATTGCTGCTTGGGATGATAAAAGCTTTTCATTGGATGAGGAAGAACAAGAGGAAATTACACACTTATGCTTGACTGAAAAGCAACTATATAAGAGGAACTTGAGTTAAGTGATACTGAACTTTAAGACAATACAAATTGTGATATAGAAATGCCTTTTCTAATTTAGTTGAATATGCGAACAAAACGAAAGATAAATATAAGAAATTGAAAGCAAAATATAAGTTGTTAAAAGCAGAAACAGTGCATGATAAAGATGTTTGTGTGGATTTAGTTTGTGAATATGAAAATCATAATGCATCCGAGAATGTATGTGTAAAATCTTATGCATATTCTGTAGATAATGCATGCTTGGAATCAGGGTACAAACATGATGACATTACTGAACATGTTTGCTTCAATTCTAATATAGCAAATCTTAATATGAAAATTTTTGAATTAGAAAAAGAAAATTGTGAAATTTAGTTAAAGCTTGATAACACCTTTTTTATGCTAGATAGATTTACAAAAGGTAGCATTATGTTAGATAAAATGTTGCAATCACAAAGAGGCATATATGATAAAGCTAGAATAGTATATAACTCAAGTGAAAACTCAAAGTCTTTCATTAATTTCTTTGAAAAGAAAAGCCACACATTTTTGTTGCATAATGAATGCTCATATTGCAAATATGCTGGTCATTCTTCTATTACATGTCCTATTAGACTTAGAAAATCATATAAGATAAAGAGAGTTTGGATACCCAAAACTTTCAATAGCATGATTTCAACTAACATTCACAGACCCAAAGAAAAAAGGCTACTAAGCACTTCAACAAATGTTTTTATCTCTGCAAGCTTTGAGTGCAAAGATAAACAAGATGGATTACAAGAATCTATGGATTTTGGACAACGGGTGATCTCGTCATATAGCTGGAATGATGGAGCTGAAATCTAGAGGCATGGTTTCTTTTGATGATAACTCCAAAGGAAAGATTTAAAGGAAAGGGAACTATAGGTAACCTGAAAACTTTACTTATCTCTGATGTGTTGCATATGGATGAATTAAAATTTAATGTGTTAAGCATAAGTCAACTTTGTGATAGAGTTTTCAGAATTAAATTTGGAAAAGAACTTTGCCTTGTTGAAAATGTAGAACATGGTATAAAAATTGTTGGAAAAAGAAAAGACAACATCTATGTGTTTGACCTTAGTGATTTAACCATTAAACAAACTTGCTTAATTATGAATAAGAATGTTGATGCTTGGTTGTGGCATAGGAAACTTGGACATGCTAGTCTAGGTTTAATAGAAAAATTGTCCAAAAAACAATTTGGTTAGAGGTTTGCCCACTCTTAACTTTGATAAGAAGAAATTATGTGAGGCATGTATAAAGGGTAAGCATAATCAAAGTAGCTTTAAATTGAAGCTAAAAATGTCCACTGCAAGACCATTAGAATTACTTCATATTGATCTATTTGGTCCATTGAGAACAACTACTGTAAGTGGTAAATATTATGCTTTGGTTATAGTAAATGATTATACAAGATATACATGGGTATATTTACTTGCTAGGAAAGGTGAAGCGTTTGAGAAGTTTGTTGATTTCTCAAAACTGGTACAAAATGAAAAAGGTCTATTTATTACTAAGATTAGGATAGATCATAGTGGTGAATTTGAAAATCACCTATTTGAGAAATTATGCTCCAAGAATGGTATTTTTCATAACTTTTCAGCACTTCAGACACCATAACAAAATGGTGTTGTAGAAAGGGAAAATAGAACACTTCAAGAGATGGATAGAATCATGATGTGTGATTATAACCTTGCTAAGCATTTTTAAGGAGAAGCTATTAGCACAGCATGTTACATCTCAAACTGAGCATTTTAAGACCAATCTTGAAAAAGACTCCGTTGAATTGTTCTTTGGTAGGAAACTAAATATATCATATTTCCATGTGGTTGGTAGCAAATGTTTTGTCTTGAACAATGGGAAAGAGTACCTTGGTAAGCTAGACTCTAAGATTGATAAGGCCATATTTCTCAATTACTCTAATATAAGGAAGGCATATAGAGTTTTAAATAAGAGAACTTTAGTAGTAAAGGAATCTATTCATGTTAGGTATGAAGATGATTGCATAGAGGGTGAAACTAATCCACGTTTGAATGAACAAGGACTTAGTGAGAAACATGTAGCTTGAATTAAGAGGGAGTCAAGAGACTTCTCATTCCCTAGAGTTAGAGGAGAGGTAGATCAGCAACACATTCTAGGAGATACCACTCAAAGAGTGAGTTCAAGGCATCATAATGCTTGCGAACATCAAGCCTTCTTATCCCAAGTAAAGCCAAAGATGGTGGATAAGGCACTTGGAGATGAAAACTGGCTTCTTGTTATGTAATAAGAATTAAACTAGTTTGAAAGAAGCAAAGTTTGGAACTTGGTTCCTAGACCAGAAAATCATCTAGTAATTGGCACAAGATAGGTATTTAGAAATAAGTTAGATACGAATGGAATAATTACTAAGAACAAGGCTAGATTAGTAGCACAAGGATATAGTCAAGAAGAGGAAATTGACTATGATGAAACATTTGCACTAGTAGCTATATCAGAAGCAATCTGAATACTTTTGGCTTTTGCTTGTTGTATGAATTTCACTCTTTATCAAATGAATGTGAAGAGTGCATTTTAAATGGTGTGGTCAAGGAAGAAGTATATGTAAAATAACCACCCGGGTTTGAAGATCCCATTTGTCCTAATCATGTATACAAGCTTTCAAAAGCTTTATATAGATTGAAATAAGCCCCACAGGCTTGGTATGATAAACTAAGAAATTTTTTGCTTAGTGCAGATTTTAGGAAAGGAAATGTAGATACCACCTTGTTTATCAAAACTAAAGGAAAAGATATCTTGATTATTCAAATTTATGTTGATGATATTGTGTTTGGCTTTACAAATCATGCTTTATGTGAAAATTTTGCCAACTTTATACAACATGAATTTGATATGAGTATGATGGGAAAATTAACATACTTTCTAGGTTTGCAAATTAAACAAACTAGTAAAGGAATCTTTGTAAGTCAAACAAAGTATGCAAATGAACTACTCAAGAAATACAATATGCATGACTCTAAACTAATAAACACTCCTATGAGCACAACTGCATCTTTATCACATGAAGAACATGGGGTTAGTGTTGATTCATAACTCTATAAAGGAGTGATTGGTTCTTTGCTGTACTTGACTACTTCTCAGTTTGATATCATATCTAGTGTATGTTTGTGTGCTAGATATCAATATGATCCAAAAGAACAACACTTAATTGCTGTTAAGAGAATATTTAGATACTTAAAAGAGATGGTCAACCTAGGAATCTAGTATTTTAGGGATACAACTCTTGATCTACATGCTTTTAGTGATTTTAATTATGTTGGTTGTAAAATAGATAGGAAAAACACAAGTGGTGCTTGCCACTTTCTTAGGAATATGCTTGTTTCTTAGTACTCTAAGAAGCAAAACAATTTAGTATTATCCTCTACTAAGGCCGACTATATTGCTACTACTAGTTGTTGTGCTTAAATTCTATGGATGAAACAACAATTAGAAGACTATGCATTTATTCTTCAAATGTTCCATTAACATGTGACAACACTAGTGCTATAAATTTAACAAAGAATCCTATACAACACTCTAAAACCAAGAATATTGAAATTCAACATCACTTCATTAGAGATCATGTGCAAAAAAATGTTATTACACTTGAATTTATGCGCACTAATCAACAATTGGTTGACATTTTTACCAAGCCACTGGATAGAGAAAGATTTTATACTCTCCGAAGAGAGCTTGACATGTCTTTACTTGAATATGTTTCTTAAATTCTCCTTATCTCTATACTATGCTCTGTTCTACTCTGCTCTATTGTATCCTTTTATTGTATGCCCGAGTACTTACCTTGAGGGGGAGTATTGTATAACCGAATTCGCTCATCAGGTTAACAGTCTGCACTCCTTATCTCTTCTTCCTACTATTATTCGTTTATCATTTTACTTTTGCAGTGCATGATCTTTTTGCTTATGACAAAAAAGGGGAGAGAGAAAGCATTTAGTACATGAATGAATGTTCCATTTCTAACTTATAATGCAGAAAGTGGGATAACTCTCCAGAACCCTTAATGTATGCTTTTTATATGATGTTTGGAAAAGCATATATATCTTCATGATGAACAACATATTATTGTTTGTTATATACATCGGCTATATGGTTGAACATGGACATGATGTATCTAGAATGCAAATCATGATTATTCGAATGATGGCATGTGCTATTATACATGTGTTATTATATGCTCAAACTTTGGAAATTATGTCATCATAAAAAGGGGGAAATTGTTGGAAAAAGGTATGTTTTGTTGTGACAAACTTTTGGTTGCATATAATATATGTATAAATGCTTTTTCATATATTTATGTGCAATATCGGACATTAAGGATGTAAAATGTGTGCAAATTATAATATCAATAAATGATATTATAAAGTAATTGGGTTCCTACATTCCTTTACAAAGCAACTTCATATATGCTTAAAAAGGATATTTTAATTAATGAAGAAATGGTTGAATAGCATTTTTCTTAAGAAAAATGATGTTAGGTTTATTACATTTGCAAAGCATTTAAAGCTTACTTGAAGACTACAGGAAACAAGCTTTGAGGCTCGCAAGAAGCAGGCCACTTAAAGCTATTTTATGATTTGCATGGAGCAGGTCATTGACATCTCAAGCTCACTTAAAGCTAGCATGATTCAAGCTGATCAAGACTTGGCCTAATTAAGTGATGCCCAAATAAAAGCCATCAGGTCCAAGTTTGACACTTAGAAACGGCACCGTTAAACTAATTAAGAGGTTGCTTATTTTAGATACTCAACTGAGACCATAAAGCCCTAGCCTCACTCTATTCTTCGCATAGCTTTTGTCCCTCTTTCTCTCTGAGTTGCAATTCTCCAACGGGAAGTTTTGAGAAAGGACTGATCTATCATAATGGTTAATTGAGAGTAATATTTGAAGTCTCTACTGTTGATTCATGGAAATCCTCTTACTCTCTAACAGGAAGATCCTTGCGATGATGTTAGGTTTGACATCAAACCCTAGAAGGCCTTGGGTATTTGGATTTCTTATAAAAGCTCTTCTTGATGGTTTTATTAAGTGCTTTTTGATCATATATTTGAGAGATTCGAAGAAGCTTTGAGAAATTGTTCACTTACTGCCATCTTGCTTCGATTTGGTAATATTACCCAATCTAGGGTAATAATTGTTGATATTCATTAAAGATGATTTCTTTATGATCTATCATACTTGTCTTTGCTCATTTATGTGCTAATTGATTTATACACATTATATGCATATAAATTGAGTTGTAAATCTAAAACCCTAACTTGACAATATTTGGAGGTTTCATGATTAGAGCTTAGATTAACATTGTATATCTTCAATTAGCTCTTTGATAAATATTATTCCTCTCAAATCATATATCTTTGAGGAAATGCTATTGTACTAAGGTTGAGTCAACCTTATTTTTGTACTTGGTGACTTGTGTGACTCTTTAAGGAGGAGTTGGAAGTGTGAAGAGGTTTTTCTTCACTTTTGTTAGTAAAGAGGAATATAGCTAGTTGTGTTGGAGGAAGAAAAGGGTGGAAGTAGATGAAAAAGATTGAACCACCATGGAAAATTTGTTTGTCTTTCTTATTGCCTTTTGCTTTGCACTTGTTTGTTTGTCTATCTTTTGATCATATTTGATATCTATTTATTGGATTTAAATTAGGTCATTGCTCCATTGTCTTTTAGAAAATCAATTCAACCTCCCTCCTCCCCCCTCTTTCTTTCTTAGTTGGTCATTATACCTTACAAAACATGGATTAAACAACTAAATTTAACCTAAACTTGATAATTGAAACATGCTAGAGCATCTGATTTTACTCAATTATTAGGTATGAATGTCGATCATTTATGCTTGCAAGATTGATTCTACTCATGTGATGGCAGAATTTCTTAATTTATTCATTATCCTATGTCTAAGTATAGCGAACCTATTTAGTTCATTAACTCACTATATATTTATCCATGAATTAAATGAACTAAGTGCATTAAGATATGTGAATATTCCAATTTACACCTAAAGCCACATAAACTACATAATATATGTCTATCCATATTAATCTATGGTTGCATATTACATGAAACAATTATATGTCATCTCCTATCGATCTCAAACATGCAAATCAGATTATCTAAGTGGTAGTAATCACTTAAAAATATTAAGCTTAGTAACATGCAACTTCACATTCACAGAATATCTCACAAAACACAATAATCATATCATTCATATATCATAATTAAGTTTTATCGTAGTTCTAACACAATAAACTAAAACATAGTATTTACATAAATAGAAATAGTGCAAGAAATTAAACAAAACATTTTTCAAATTAAAAACATGAAAGCTATCACCAAAATGTCTTCAATTTAGAGAAAGTTTGGATAAATTTGCATATCAGGAAGAGAAGAAGAAGTTGTCTAGAAAGAGGGGAAGAAAACGAGCTGAAATGCGCTTTCATGCGCCATCGCCATGTGCTGCCACGCACCCCTGCCATGTGCCACCACTATTCTTCACGAAAAAATACTGGAAACTATCGGGTATGACACCTGGAGTGCCGATATGTAAGAAGATTGTGCTGATTCACTACAAAACGGCATAGATCTAACAAAATCCATAGATGGCGTTCACCGTCTCTCATTGGAAATCACACTAGGAAGGCAAATCTACTTTCTCCTTGTTGAAAATCACCCAGAAACCGCTAGAAAATGGATTTTGTGGCCAAAAACATGGTGGGTTTCAGTTCTTCGCCGGAAAAGTGCGTGATGGTCTACTTTCGCACAATCGTCAGGCACTCTCAGAGACCCGTGCTGTTGTGTACGATCAAGTCTTCAAAGAGTCCCCAGCCACCTGCATCTCGGCTGGCACACAACTGCTTCTCACCTTTCCATTCAATTTCTTGCTTACTTGACTCTCTCTCGACCCCTTCTGTTCGACAATAGCTCCCATTCTTTTGTTTTTGTTTTTGTTTTGTTTTTCATCACATGGGTTCCACGTCACTAGTTGGCCTTTGCTTATTATTATTATTTTTTACTATTTGAGGTTTGTTGCATAAAATAACACAAGTTGCGTAATTATAAACAAATATAATTATAATTTAACAAATACTATATTAGATATTACCTAAAATAATAATAACAACTCTATAAAATATAGAGTTATCACAATACAATTTGCTTGTTTGGAATTTTTCCTATTCAATTTGAATTTGAAGGCATTGACCAGGCAATTAATGGTTACTTGGTATAGCTTGAGAAATAAAATGACAATAGAGTTTTTCTCCATGTGTCCAGCACTTCTTTTCTACTCAATTTTTTTTTTTTTCTTGTTCAATAGAATTGTAAGTTTGTACTCTTGTGATGTATCCTATGAAACGCCGCATTTTAAGGTTTCTTTTTGTACTTATTATTTCTTTTTCATGTTAGGAATAGAATCGAGAGTGTTGAACTTAAGAGCTTTGGGTCGTTCACCAATAGACTTACCTATTGCTCTTTGGGATACTTTTGTATTTCTAGTTATATTTCATTAAGTGACAATTTTTTTAAATTTATTTGGATAATTTTCCTTAGTTGTGATTATTTTCACCTCTATTCGATTCAGTAGATTTCCTTAAATGGGTGAGTTATAATCTGAGTCTTTTCTTCGTATTCATTTATGTCCTAAGTGTCTCTTTTCCATCGGAATTTTTCAGTATCATTTTTGGGTTAGTGCTTAGATTTTTCTACTGAACAATGGGCTATTTAATTATCACATACATGTCGAGCAGTTAAAGTTGAAGAGTTGGAGAAAAAAGTACGAGTTCAATTATGGCGTATGAAGTACTACGATTTAATAAGATAACTATAATTACTCTGGCGCTTGTCAAGTCATTTAGATATGATGCATAACATCATAGACCGAAAGATGAAGATCACGATGTTGAGGTTGACATTTCCAGTTGTGGAGAAATTATCTAAAATTGAATTTTCAAAATGTGCAGTAGGAAATAATCATAAAGATGCCTTCTAGGAGGCTTGGGATTACGATTCTTCTTTGATTTAAGATAGCGAACTCAAGGATCAAAAACCAAGTAGAAGCAAATTTTTCATCGTATGGTTATGTAACATTCGATTGGATGCATGTGATACAAAGTCTTATTTGGTGGATAACTATGTAGCAGCACATGATAATGAACCTGTTCAAAACTTAAGGAGTCTCTTATGAAAATTGGAAGTGTGACCCAAGAATCTCGATTGTTAATGTGAGGTGTTTATGCTTGCTTAGTCAATAATACCTGAAGGATTCTATTGAATCGGTCTTGAGCTTGGGTTGCATATGTTCTGCATCAAGCGATCTTGTCTTTGATTTTTGTTGCATCGCGGAGAAACTCGAGAGGGTCAGGCAAGTGAGCATGAAGGATGGATATATCTGAAGCACTGAAGGCGGTATTTTCTTGGATGGCTGAACGCTACTTCGATTGGCTCAATAAATGGGATCGTGCTTGGCTTTTTCTTCTGTTTTAATTCCATATTCCCCGCGGTTTTTGGAATTCGTGTTTAGCCTTTAGAGGGGCGTGTTCTTCGTCTACTTTTATTTTATTTTATATTTTTTGTATCATGTTCTGACGAATTGCAAACCGAGACAAGATTTCCAATTGTGATTTATAACGTTGGAAAAATGAAGGATTTATTGAAATTAAAATCCAAGCATTTTCTTTAAGGAGCATTTAAACCCATGATCTAGTTTCTAAGTTCCCTTAAAAAGAAACTAAATTGCAACTTAGTGTACAACCGTTCAATTTCATTTTTATGTGATTCTAAATGTGAAGATATGCGGAAACTTATGGAATAATGATCTAACTATAACCTTTTTCTTCCTTTTTATGCAAGCACAATGACCAAAACCGAGGAGAAAAGAAGAAGCCGGACACGCAAGTCTCTAAATTCCCACCAAACAGAAATAAGACCGTTCAACTACCAATATCCCACCACTACTTGGAAACAAAAATGGCAGAGTCCGTCCCTCCACCTTTTCCTTTTTTTTTTTTTTTTTCCCCCTTTCCTTCATCAACAGTTAGACCACCAACTTATCTAACCCATTTTTTGGTCAAGCTTCCTTTAATTGTAGTCTTGACTACGCAAGAGAGAGACAGTGAAGGCCCGATACATAATGATACTGGCGAGAACTTTACGTAAAATTCAGCGCACTTTAGGTAAATCTTTGAGCAGCTGGAGGGAATCATTTGATTAGGTGAAGCATCGAGGTGTGTTTCCGAAGGTTTTACAAAGTAAGCATTTTATGCAGCGTTTGATGAGACAAATTCATCACCATACATGATTGATCTTAGAACCGATGGAGGAAATAAAAGCGTGCGAGTGTCTCCCACTCCTTTTTCACAAATTTTTTGCTTTGCAACTTCATTTTCCTCAACCACCACAGTGAGTTGGTATCTCAACATCCTTTGTTTTGAGTTTGGACGTCACTATATTTTCAGTGTAACCACCAGATATTTCCTCTGATCCCTTCAGCTGCTCTTCCTCAACGAGTCCCGCCATCTTCTCCTTCATTTGAGGACGGAAAGTTGCTTCACTTTCTGTTTGTCATGTGAGATCATTCCACACAAAGAAACCTCATATAGTCCCATTCCCTTTCCCTTCTTCGCTCACTTGCTCACTCCTCAACTCTGACAAGGAATTATACTCATGGCTTTAGCATATTCTTTATCTTCACTGATACTAACAGTTGCTCTGGTTTTCCTATTTGTTAATCCAGCTTCTTCTACGTCAAGAAGAGTTCTCGAGCACCAGCCAGTGCAAACCGGATTCCGGGTTACACTCAACCATGTTGATTCTGGCAAAAATCTCACCAAGTTTGAACGCATCCAGCGGGGAGTCAAGCGCGGCCAGCACAGGTTGCAAAGGCTTAGTGCAATGGCCTTGGCTTCCACGTCAGATTCCCCGGTCGAATCCCCTATTCATGCAGGCACTGGCGAATTTCTGATGAGCCTAGCAATCGGTACCCCGCCGGAGGCCTTCTCAGCCATCATTGACACGGGCAGTGATTTGATATGGACTCAATGCAAGCCCTGTACACAGTGTTATGACCAGCCCACGCCGATTTTCGATCCGACAAAGTCAACTTCTTTCTCTAAGATATCATGCCACAGCGAGCTATGTGATGCACTACCCTCTTCAACATGCGGTACTGACGGTTGCCAGTATCTGTATCAGTACGGTGACTACTCCATGACAGAAGGTGTTATGGCAACCGAAACCTTCACTTTTGTTGACACCGACAAGAAAAGGGTTTCCATTCCAAAAATTGGTTTTGGTTGTGGAAATGACAACGAGGGAGATGGATTCAACCAAGGTGGAGGCCTGGTGGGGCTTGGGCGTGGACCCTTGTCGCTGGTTTCCCAACTTAAGGAACCAAAATTCTCCTACTGCCTAACATCGATCGATGAGGCCAAAACCAGTACGCTCTTGTTGGGATCTCTAGCAAGCGAGAATGGCACGCAAAAGACAACAAAAAGAACCACCCCATTAATTAGAAATCCATCTCAGCCTTCTTTTTACTATCTTTCTCTCGAAGGTATATCGGTAGGCAACTCTCGGTTGAGCATCGATAAATCCACTTTTGAACTCCAAGATGATGGCAGTGGCGGCTCCATCATAGATTCTGGGACGACCATTACTTACATCGATGGTAAGGTATTTGATTTACTCAAAAAAGAATTCATTTCTCAAACAAAACTTCCCGTGGACGATTCGGGTTCCTCCGGGCTTGACCTCTGCTTTACGTTACCATCTGACACTACTGAAGTGGAGGTTCCCAAGCTGGTTTTCCATTTCAAAGGCGCTGATCTGGATTTGCCAGGCCAAAACTATATGGTGGCTGATTCAAGCAGCGGATTGCTGTGCTTGGCTATGGGGAGCTCTGGAAGCTCGGGTATGTCGATCTTTGGCAATATTCAGCAGCAAAACTTTTTGGTGATCCATGATCTTGCAAAGGAGACCTTATCGTTCATTCCTACACAATGTGATCAGTTATGACTCGCTTAATCGTACTGTATTTTTGTGTTAATTTGTTTGTCTGGTTTCATCAAGATTGAAATAATATGTTTTCTTCTTTGACGGATATGAAATATGAATATTTTGCTGTTAAAACTAACGGGATTATGGGATCTCAACAAAGACAGAAGTAGCCTATAATTTCAAATGTTCGAAAGTTGACAAGATTTCACTTGATTGCTGATTTATTTGATAGAGAAGTGGTTCTGCGTGTTGTTACACCAGCCTAATCAAACTGCATCTTGAATTCTTGCAAAGAAGAACCCTTAGATATTTCAGAGGTGGATGAACAAAATTTTTTTAAATATATTTTAAAATCATTTGTAAACAATTTCAAAGAAATGCAATTATTCTTTCCCTAAGAATAGAAGTCGAAAAAGAATCTATAAAATTCTAGGATAACTTAAAATTAGGGAATGAATAGCTAAGTGATAACAAAATCCCTAAACTATTTCATAGAATTGAAGAAATTATGGTGATTCATGTCAAAATTAACTATAATCAAGAAAGTATGAAAATAAAAACAAATTCTAGACTATTGGAGAAAATCATATAAATATCCTAATTTTTTTTCTGTGCAAAAAATAAATGAAATTATAGATAGGATAAATACCACTTATCTTTAATATGAAGGTCTTTTAAACCATATGCTATTTGAAAATTCTTTATTACTTTCTGGAGAAGATAATAAATTTTTTGATTCTAAGCATGCATTAAATGCAACTAGTAGAGAAATGATAACAAATTTGAGTCTAAAAAAGAAGAAAAATCTTATTCTAGAGAAAAAAGGATTATCCATTAGATCTAGAATAATTTGATGATTATGGCGATAGTGAATTTATTGTCAGCTCCTAGTCAAGTTAAGAAAGGAACATAAAATGTGGCCCAAAATGGGACCTATATAAATCTTACATGGGCAAAATTTGTGTCATCAACTAACGTTATAGATGATTGCGCACAATTTCTTCTAATTATAGTAATTAACTATAAGAAAAAATGGGTAAAAGAAACTTTTTTAGATTATGTTATTTCTACCCTTTAAGGAGACACCCTACCGTGGTTGAAATAACGAGCAAAGACGACATTAGAAAAACAGCAAAAAACTACTCTACTACCTAGATTTTTATAGTTTGATGATATCCTAAGAACATTTAATAAATACTCAAAGAAGTTAATGAGTATTTAGGGGAACACTTCTACAAGAAGACACCAACTATATGTTATTTAAGCTAGAATTACGTGACAAATGTAAATTTGAAGAATATATTAAAACTTTTCAAAAATTACTTTTTGGTAGAACTACCGAAAATTGAATATGGGGTTCGAACAATTCTTCAACAGGTTACCTAATCCTTGGGATGAAATTTGTACATCAAGATATCCAAAATTCCTAACAAAAATAGATGATTAAAAAGGATGGTATTGGTTTTAGAATAAATTATGTGCTAAGGGTAGTAAAATATTCCAGAAGAAAATTGAAAAAATGGTTGTGATATTCCAAAAGGAAATTTAAAAAGAATGAAAATTTAAATGAAGAAGGTGGAAAAGATCAAAAAAGACTTTTTCACCAAAAACAAGTAAAAAATTAATATGATGGCAAAAGAAAATCTTACAAATGTCTTATTTGCAATGAAAAAAGCAATTATGCACCACAATATCCTAGAAAAAGAAAGTGGCAAGAAAGTGATCAAACTTCTTAAAGAATAAGAATCTTGTAGAAATGTTTTAGCTAATACCTTTTGAGAATGAAAATTAGTCTAAGAACTAGAAAGATTTAAAAGACCCTAAACAATAACATCATTGAACCATACTATCCATAACCTAGTTAAGTTACTAGACAAGTTTTAGGAAAAAACTTGTATTTATCAAACATTAAATTTGGCAAATGGGAAAAAAAGTCCCTAATCAATTGGGAAAGATTTACAAGAAACGGCTTTAGTATTTCCAAAAGAACTTATTACTAATGAAGAAGCTAAAAGTAGTATATCTAAACAAGAAGTTATTAGAGTTAAAAAAATGTTCAAATTCCAATAATGCTAAGTACAAAGAACCTGAAAAGAAAAAAGAACAAGAAGTGAAGAGCTATCAAATTGATCATTTTCAAAGTAAAGATGAATAAATTATCTTTTCAACTAGCTTGGGTAAGAAAAAGAAAAGAAACAAGTAAATTCTATGAAATTTCTAGGCTATAAACCTTATAGTCTAAGTATTTTAGTAAACTTTGGAGTTACAACATGCAGTTGCAGGTGGAATGCTCTACCTTTAGCGAAATTCGTACTTACAAAGAATCCCATAATAGTAAAAAGAATTGATGATAGAGAAATAAAAGTAGAATATAAAGCAAAAACTGTTGCTATCTAGATGAGTAATAAAAAATTTCTCATTCCTAGGATACTATGAATGGTGATCATTTCTCATTTTTTCAAACATGCATGGTGATTCTATTAGGAAATGATATTCTCGATAATCATGGTCTTTTAGAATTATGTCATGCATATGTTATACTAACTCTTGAGCAAGAGAAAATAAATATACCGATGTTACAATAACATAAGTGTAGACATAATTTCAGACCAACCAAATGTTATGATCGTTTGCATACTTTGGAGACATTAAAGCCTTCTTATTGGATTTATAAAATTTTTGAAGAGAACTTTAGTGAAGATGCTTTGAAGCTATGGTCAAGAAATCGTCGATATTATAGTTTAAAATTAAAGACCATAATGTCATGATTAGAGTCAAACTAATGATCTATATCAAACAAGATATATATGAATTTGATATTCAAATTTAAAATTTATTTGATAAAAATTTAATCGAAGAGACAAAAAAAATCCTTATTCTAGTTCATGCACATACTTCAAACAAATTAACGCCTTCTTATTGGATTATAAAATTCTCAAAGAGAATTTTAGTGAATATTCTTTAAAACTATTACCAATAAATCTTTGATATCCCAGTTTAAAATTAAAAGATTATAATGTTACATATAGAGTGAAACCAATGATCTAGGATATAGATGAATTTGATATTCAAATTAAGGAGTTATTAGAAAGAAAAAAAAATAGTGAAGACAAACAATCCTCATTCTAGTTCATCTTTTATGGAAAGAAACCATAAATTAATAGGAAAAAAAGAAGAAGAAGAAAGAAAGCTAGAATGGTCATAGACTATAAAAGGATTAATGAGCAATTAGAATTTTAAGGCTATTTTATTTCTTAAAAAATTGTCTTAGTTAATCAAACTAAGGGATGAAAATATTTTAGTAGGTCTTATTGTAAGTCAAGAAGGGAAAGACAAAGCATATGAGTTTTTCAGGTACTTTGTAGATCCACTAGACGTGAAGAAGCGTACAAGCAATCATATAAGATTGCAAGAACCTTTTTTGGTAAGCATTATTTTTTAACTTTTTTTTTTTTGAAAGTTCCAAAGAACCTTAAATTTACTAGTGGGGTTTCCATTTTGGAGTGGCAGTAAAATTTATTATAGCAATAAATCTAAAATAGTGCCTTATAAAATATGTGGTAGCAATTATCAATTAGAAGTGACAACTTATGCATTCTTTGGTACAGAAATATGTATTCTTGTGTATTAGCCTATGAGAAACTTAGGTGACAAAGGAGTTAAGCTTTGAACAATTGATAGATTTATAAATTAAAGCTTGATTAAAATACTTCACAACCCTACTACAAATCTAGACTAGTTGCCAAAAGAATTGATTATGATAAGATCCTCTCATCCATTGTGAAAATGTTTTCAATCTTAGTAGTTTTGAGATTGTTAGTTAGTCTTGATCTTGAAGTTGAACAAATGAATTTTAAGATTGTTTTCCTTCATGGTGATCTAAATAAAGACATTTGTATGGATTAGACAAAAGATTTCAAAGAAAAGAATAAAAAGAACATACCAAGGCAATGGTATCAAATATTTAAGTCTTTTATTTTGGTGTAAGCCTATAAGAAAACAAAGTTGAAGCATGAATTGAGTATGTCATTCTCAATGAAAGACGTAGGCTCAATTAAACAAATTCTTGGCATGAGAGTTAGCTATAATAGAAAAGCTAAGATATTATAATTGTCAAAAGAGGAGTAAATATAGAGAGTATTTCAAAATTTTAAGATGGATAGAGCTAAAGTGGTAAGCGTAATTTTTGCTACACATTTTAAGTTTAGTAAGAAACAATGTCTAGCAAATGAGAAAGAAGTGAAAGACATAGAAAGAGTTCTTTATGCTTTTGTTATTATTAATTTGATATATGCAATGTTTGTATAAGGTCAAACATAACTTATATAATTGGAGTAGCTAGCAAGTTTTATCTCAAATCCTAGAAGAGAATATTGTAGTAGAGTGGATTCTAAGATATTTTCAACACACTTCTAGTTCAAAACTTTTATCTAGCAGTGAAAAATTGATTCTTGTTGGATATACTAACTTAAAGATGGCAAGGAATATTAGTAACATGAGATCTACTTTAGGTTATTTGGTATAGTTTTTAGGGGGATATTTGGCATGGCAATCATAAATTACAAAAATGTATTGCTTTACTACAATATAGGTTGAACTTATTGCAAAATTGAAAGCATGCAAAAAATTGCTTTGGATGAAAGAATTTACAAAAGAACTTGGTCTCACTCAAGAAAGGTATGTGTTATTTTATGATAGTCAAAGTGTTATACATCTTGCTAAGAATTCTACTTTTTATCAAAGTTCAAAACATATTGATGTAAAGTATCACTAAATATGAGATATTATAGAAATCAAAGTACTAGAACTTAAGAAAGTACATACTAAAGATAATGGTTCAAATATGATAAAAAAGGCACTTTGGCAAGAGTTATTTGAGTTTTGTTGGCTTTAGGCCATCATGAATTTTGCTTGAAAAATAAATGTTTGGAATTTCCCTCATTGGGTTAGAGGGGGAATTTGTTAAGCTAGTCTAGTTGAATTTAGGTCATTTGAAATTTAATTGGTTCTTTAAGGTATTTGTTGCCATAATCTATTAAACAAGAGATAAGAGGTTGCAAACATAAAAAAAGATGAGAGAGAGAGAAAAAGTATATTTTGGCAGAAACTAAAAGCCTTGGATAATAGTTGTTCAAACTATTAATGAAGGTTGATTCATTATCCAACTAAGCTAATTTTTGTTAGTAGGTTTGTGATTGATTATTCTTTATTTGGAATGGTTAGATCATGATTTGTAGCTCTCTATATTAGTAAATTGAGATCAAATTTTGAAGTGACAGTTTCCCAACTTTTCTTGGTTAAGTTGCAATTTTAACTTTTGTTTTCCATTATATTGTAGATTTTAGTAGTGCTAGAATGGTGGATATTGATCCTATTGATATTTTTGAGAAGTTAACTAGGTTTTATACCTACAAGATTATACAATGAATATTTTTGGTGGACTCTACAAATTCAAAGAGTTTTTCATGTAAAAATTCTCTTATGTTAATTGTGTAGATAGTGGTATTTAAGTCTTCCATTTATGATTCAAAGTGGGAAAGTGTAGACCTTTTTCCGAGTAAGGGGTGCATGTGGGGTGAATGAATTGGGTTTTAAAAATTGTTCTACATTTTGTTTGCAAATATGAAGTTCTTTACAAAGTTTTCTTTTAGGTTTAGTTGCAATTGATACATAAAACAAGTTTTATAAACAAATTATTGCATAAAATGGTATAAAGATATAACACAAGTAAAGAGTGGTTTCAAGTAAAATGATTTTGGTGTCTTCTTCCACTTTCTTCCAAAAAAGCCTTTTTAGTAAATAATCTCAAGAGTTAAAGAGGTATTACTACATGGAAATTCAAAAAAGATTGTCTCACTTATATATAGATTGAATACACACTCATAAGAGTGTATATACCTAAACACAACAAATTTAAAAATTTAAATCAACATAATATATATGTCCCTATAGTCTCCCTCATTAGATTTTCTCATACTTTCCTTTTCATCAATAGACATGTCATGGTTCTTTTATTATCTAGAATTCATATGTTGGGCTTTCTCTAAGGTGGCTCTCTCACTAAAATGACTCATCTACTAGGTTTCTTTATACTTCCTCTATTTATAGAAAAACCTTAGTTTTTACAATTACATGGATACACCTAATTGTAATAGGATATTACAATCATACATTCTAACTCAATTATTCCACCAATCATAATAATCTCTCATTTGGAACAATTAATGCAATCTCTAATTTCTAGCAGATCCTAAACAACACAACCACAATCTTTGCAAAGAGAAAAACTAATAAAACTTTATTCAACTTCTATAGTTATAGGCTTTTGATAAAGAAAGACTGAAGAAACTCAATTTAACATAAGCTTTCATCAATTGTGCTATTCTTGCCTCTTCTTAGACTATACCTCTCTTAAGTTATACCTTTTTAAGCACTTCCACTACAATATCTTTTATGTTATACCTTTCCTAGGCCATGTCCTTCTCTAGGAATCTACACATCAGCATGGGCTTCTCTCATCCAAGCACCTTTTCCATCATAAGGTCATTAACAATAGTAAAAATAATAGGGCTTTCATAACAATTGAGGTCACTCTTTGAATTCACCTTTCAAAGAGTCTATCTTCCATTTAAAATTGTTCGTACTTCTCCAAAATTACCCATCAAAGCCTCAAACTAAAAGTAACAAATTTTTACTTCATCAACCACATAAAAAGTAAAAGCATTACATGCTTCCTCCCAATCATCAATTCATTAACTTTTATCTCTAATGCTCCTATAGCCCTAAGAAATACAAATATTTTTTTGGTTTGGCACGTGCATCTTAAGTGTGTTGGTTGTGCTTCTAACAGGTGGTTTGCACACTTGTCTCCTACATGTGGGCTTGCATGTTTTTCTATTTGGATTTGCCTAGCTTGATTTTTGACTTGTTTATTACCAACTTTCTTCTCCATCATCTTTTGCCACCAGTCATCATGATTTTTTACCATAGGCTAAATTGTTGTTGGTTGATTTGCCATGTGATGTCTTCATCTCCATTGATCTATTATCGCCAATTGTGTCTTTCAGTGTCACCTAAAAGTTTGCAACTCAACCCAAAATTTGTGGCCAAATCTCATTGTTGTTTGTAATTTTTCTACTTGGGTTGGAACTATTAGGAATATTGTTATTTTATTAATATTTTGATGATGACAAAAAGAGAATTTGATTGAGAAAATGTTCATATTACTATTTGATTATTGTTTAAATATAAGGACAATAATACATGAATATTTTGTAGGGAAAATAGTTCTTAAGAGGACCAAAAAGGCTAGTCCAAATATGCTTAAAATAAATGGGCTACTCAGTATGCAACCCAATTCAAACTAAAGGTCTCATGCAAAATCTAGAAAATGATCTAGTTATTAAGCAGCCCACTCTAGGAAGGCTTGCATAACCTAAACTTGCGTATGAACTAGAATAAAGTAACATCTCAGTTTACACTCTCTACCTCTTTATAGCATGAAAACAAGTTCATTGATTCTCTTTAATGGGTAAAAAATTAAAGATTCTTCAAAGAAGTCAAAATTTTCAACTTTTGGAAAAGAAAATGTGTTTCCGTTAGGCTATGTAGTGCAAAAAGCTAGCTTGAAGTGAGTTATAAAAGATAGAAGTAGCTAAAATCTCATAAAAGCTTGAGTTCACTTGGAGATCTTGGTGAAGTGTTTCATTACTCTATTATTCTATAAAATTGCTTAAGATATTACTTGTATATGTGTTGTTTCACTCATATCATTTTTATGCACATATATTGATTGTAAATCCAAAATTGAGCCATATGATGGCAAAGTTTACTACAAGCCGTGATGATATGTGAGGAAAGAAGCTTGATCTATCAAATGCAAGTTTGATTAGAGTGATTTATGGAGAAAAAGAAGCAACCCATAATGATTTACAAGATTTTGAATCTAAAAATTGATATGATTATTGATGTGAAAGTTGATTTGTTGATTCAAGACTAGCTTACAAAGATTTGATTCAAGAATGAGAAGATTTGAGGAAGATTGATTGTGAAACCTGAAAACCTAACTTATGACTCGAATTAGGGTTGTATGTATTAAGGCACACATTTTGTTGTAATCCTTGGTGGAAGGATTATAAGTTATGGAAGAACATTTTTTCTTGAGTTTAAGTGAAAAGGACTTTAATTAGTTAGATTGAAGGAAGAAGAGAGTGGACATAAGTGTGAAGGCCTAACCACCATGATAAAATTTATGTCTCATTTATGTTGATTGTTTGTCTCTTACTTTTTAACCTAGCTTATAATTTGTGTGAAAATTATAAAACAATTTTTAAAGGCTAATGATAACTGTATTTTTATAGTTATTCTGATTATTTTTGGGAACAAATAAGGTATTTTTTGTGAGACAATATTTGAATTTTCTTATATTTAATTGAATTTTTATTATTTGTGTAGCAAACCCAAGATAACATGAGAAAAAGAAGGAAAACCAACCAATTTTAGGATAGCTATGGCGTGGGGGAGAAATAGAAAAAGAAAAGGCAGCACATAAGAAAGAAAGGAGGTCATTCAACAAAAAAAGGGTAGTGCACAAAAAGAAGAAAGAAAATGAAACAAAAAGAAGACAAAATAAAAATGCACACCACAAGGAGAGAGAAAAGTAAGGTGTGCCACACAAGACAATATAAAAACAGGCAAACGTGAAAGAAGAAAGAGGCATGGCACATGAGAGAAAAGGAAAACAAAGAGAAAAACAAAGAAAGGCATGACAACATACTTTTGCTTTATACAATTCTTGATTTTACTCGATTTTGTAGGAATTTTGCAAAGATTTCTTAAAAATAAGATAGTGTAATGACAACTTTCTTATTTTTTGTTTAAGATGCTTTGTTTAATTTGTATCATTGTTTTGGTTTATTATTATATTATGTTTTATTTTTCTTGTGTTAGAGCTATGATGTAACCTAATTATGTCAATATGAATTTCATGGTTGTTATGTTTTGGAAGAAATAATATTTATGTAAGTTATATATTATTGTGTTTAATGCTTTTAGGTAATTAACTACTACGTAGATTATCTAATTTGCATATTTGAGACTAAAAAGAAATGATATGTAGTTGTTTCTTATAATATATAATAATAAATTAAATATGGATAGACATATACCATATTGTTTGTATGGCTTTTGTTGATAAGATAATCAAAAGATCTATTGTAAACCAAGAAGGTTATGCACTTTATTTATTTCAATTCACACACACACACACACACACACACATATATATAATGAATTAATAAATTGAGTAGGTTTACTATACCTAGACACATATAACAAATAAATTAGGAAGTTCCATCATTATATATGTACTATCATTCTTGCAAACATAAACCATTAAAATTTATATCTAATAGTTATGGTAAAATTGGATGCTCTAACATATTTCTTAGATTGAGTCTACTCATTTAAATTTAGTTGTTTTTAGTTGTGAAATTTTGTTTCAAAAAATATCACTTCAAATTCATTCTTAAATATTTTAAAAATATTTGTTAGATAAACTTTAGGGTTAACTCACTATTGGTATTTAATTAGTCTAGTATTCACCAATTTCTATGGGATGATATACTTTCTCATTAATATATTACTTATTCGAAATGTTCATTTATATGTAGAATTTCCTTGAATAAGTTTTTGGCATTCTTTGCTAGGAATTAGTTGTGTATTGTTAGTTAATATTAATACTGAATAGCTTCTAAGTTTAATCTAGCGTTTATTTTTATTTTTATTTTGTGTTTTTTTTTCCTTATAGAGAGAAAAATTTCTTGTTTAGTTGCCATTGTTTAAGGGTGTGTTGGTAGACATGTATGACTTGCAACAAAGGAGGAAAACTTGTTAATCTTGATCTAGAAATCAAACGCATGCTTAGAAGGCAATGAAGGCAACTAAGAGAATAAAGAAGTCAAGCTAGAAGGATAGGGGACAATGATGATCCACACAAAATTTTAAAATAGTACGTTGCACCAACCATTTAGGGTGTGTTATCAAGCATTAGGAGACCTACAATTCAAGCAAAAAATTTTGAGATCAAGTTATCACTCATCCAGATGCTCCAACACATAGTGCAATTTAGTGGGCTATCAAATGTAATCCAAATGCCCACATTGATGCCTTTCTTGAAATTTGTGACACAATTAAATACAATGGAGTCACAGATGATATAATTAGATTAAGATTGTTCCCATTTTCTCTTAGAGATAAAGCTAAAAGTTGGCTCTCTTATCTTCCTACAGGATTAATCACTATATGAGATGGTTTGGCCTAGAAATTTATCAGTAAGTTCTTTTCTCTCACAAAGTCTGTAAAAATGTGTAGCAATATTGATACTTTTGTGCAAATGGACAATGAATCATTGTATGAAGCTTGGGAAAGATTCAATGAGATTTTAAGGAGATGTCTACATCATCGAATACCCATATGGTTACATGTACAAACTTTCCATAATGGGTCTAGTACAATCTTTGTTTTATAATTGTTGCAACTGTTATCAATGGCCTTGAATAACAAAACACCAAAAAAGGCATATACATTTTTAAAGAAAACAATATCCAATAGTTATCAATGACCTATTCGAAGGCTACCAATGTGTAAAGCAAGTAGAGTTCATAAGGTGGATGCTTTCACTGTAATGAATGCACAATTTGAAGCACTCAACAAAAAGATAGATAACTTGAGTGCTCCAATCATGACAATTCAAAATAAGATGTGATCTTTGTGGTAAAGGACATGTGAGCACAAAATGTTAGGTAGGTAACCTTTTTGCTCAATGTAGTGAAAATGTTAATTTTGTTGAGAATTTGAATAGGACACAAAATAATCCATATTCCAATACTTACAATCCAGGATGGCATAACCACCTAAATATTTCATGGAGTAATCAAATGCAATGAGGCCACTGTTGGAAAAAGAGCATGTTCCATGAAAATGTGTTTTGATGTGACAATATTTCTTAGTAACTATATATAAATGTTTTTCATACTTTAGTATGCAAAATAAAAATATAGGAAGTAAAAGGTATACTAATTAAAATATAAAGTATTTAGGTTCTTACATTCTTATATGTATATATAATTTTATCCAAGTTGTAAAAAGAAAATTCTTGAGCAAGGAGAAAATATTATTGCTTCCATAAAAAATATAAGAAAAATGTGTTCTTAATATAAGAAAAATGATACTATATTTTTTGTTGCAGTGAAATCAATGTTTAAGGACTCATTCAAATAACCCAAGTTCATAAAGCCCAAAGGTGTGAAATCCATAAGTGTTATGTGACCAAGCTCGAAACTAGAAGCCCAAACTGAGTAATGCATAACTTAAGTGTGAAATGTGCAACCAAATTGGAAGTGGTCCCATAACTTAAGCAACTTGGATTCTAACCAAGATCTAGGCAACCTAGGTCCGCAAATCTGCAAGTCACAAGTACCACCTAGCTCTTTAGTTTGCAACTTACTTGGCTTGTAAAAAACAGAATCTGAGTATGATCCATCTCACCATAATGGCATCCTAATGCTGCCCACAACCCACTTATTAGATCTAGCTTTTATGAGACATATGTTGGAACTAAAAAGTAATTCATTCAAAAGGAATAAAAGAGGGGAAGACATATGTGAAGAAATATTTGGGATTCAAGAAGTCAGAAAAGATTTATAAAGCATGACCCGTGGTGTTCTATGTGACACGATGGTTTTATGTGACCCAATTTGAGGAAGATTATCAAGTAATGAGTTTGAAGGATTTGGAAAATTGATGTATTATGTTGAAGAGGAAGCTGATATAGTATTAAGAAGCATACCCATAATGATTTAACTCAAGAATAGAGAGATTTGGGGAAGATTTGTGTAAAGATCCAATCGCTAGATCCATGACCCAAACAGAGACCCACAAAGACCTAATTGCTATAAGTAAAGGCTACTTAGTGAAATGTCACCATTTTGGATGTGATTTTGAATTAAAATGAGACTACGAAGCATAGCTCAAAGTGACTTGCTTCTTATAATAAAAAAATTGCAGCCTTACTCCTATCTCTCAATGGGAAGATTTTTTACAATGTCAAGCTTGACAAAAAGGTTTCTAGAATGGCTAAGGTTTGATATAAAAGCTCACTTCTCTACTCTACGAAAAAAAATAATTTACTAAGCTCAAAGAAAAGGAACAAAATTAGATTGTGAAACTTTAAGATTTCTGTGAAGATCTTTGGTGAAGTGCTCTTGATTATATTGTTTGTGATAACTCTTGTATATGTTCTTGTTTATGCGTTGATTGAACTTTGATTACTATTATGCACGTAGACTTGATTGTAATTCAAAACCCTAACTTCTCTATATTTAGGGGGTTTCATGATTAGGGCTTTAAAAAGCCCTTTGTCTAGCAATATCCACACAAACTACATATCTTAGGGGATTTGCTTTGTATAAGGTTGAGAAGCCTTAGCTTGTACGCACATTGTGTTGTAATCCTTTGGTGAAAGGATTGTAAAGTTTAGGAGAATGTTTTCTCCTGATTAGTGAGTAAAGTAAACTTTAATCAATTGGACTAGAGGAAGAAGAGGGTGGACATAGGCGTGAGGGCCAAACCACCTTAGTAAATTTACTTTTTATGTGTGCTGTTTGTTCATGTTCATTATCTTTTTTTAGAAAACGATTTTTATAGGCTTGTAAATCAAAAAACCAATTCACCCTATTCTTGGTTAGCCATAATACCTAACAATTGGCATCAAGAGCCAAATTCTCTATTTAAAGGCTTAACATCCTAAAGTAGATCTTTATAATGGCATTAGAAAAAGGTGTAGCTATTATAGGATTTAAAAAACCACCACTATTTGATGGCATTAACTATAGACATTGGAAACAATTAATGCGAGTGTTCATTATTGGTCAAGATCCAGAAACATGGTAGGTCATTAGAAAGGGTACTACAATGACCAAAACTAATGATTGGAACAAAAATGAAGCTAAGACCATGGGGTTGAATGCTAAACCCATGAATACGATATATAGTAGTTTAAGAGTTTATGAGTTTAACAAAGTGTCTTCTTGCCTCACCAGTAAAGAAATTTGGGATAAATTAGAAATCATTTATAAAGGTATTAAGAAAGTCAAGTTTTCCAAAGTTACTATCTTATACATGATTATAAATTTTTTACCATGAAAGAATCTGAAAATATTAGTGAAATGTTTGGTAGATTTACTGAAATTGTTTATAAACTTAAACTACTAGGCAAGACATATACAAATGAAGAAGTGGTTAAAAAAATGCTAGTATCTTTACTTGAAACTTTGGACCTTAAAAAAATGGCCATAGAAGAAACACATGATTTAGAAAAACTAAGCTTAGATGACTTGCTAGGATCACTAAAAGCTCACAAAATGAAATTAATGAGAAAAGTAAGAGAAAAAGATAATAGGAAGTCAATTGCTTTAAAAGTGAATGCAGAAAAGAATGAGGCATCAAATTCTAAAAATGAGGAATTTGTTATGCTAGCTAAAAGATTCAAGAAATTCTTTAAGAAAGAGAAAGGTAGAAATGTAGGACAATCTAGGAAGAAAGAAACATATGATCCTAGGAATAATCTATGTTTTGAATATAGAAAACTAGGACATATTAAGGCTTATTGTCCTTTGCTTAAAAAGAAAAATAATAAAAATAAAATGAAGGCTATGATTGTTGCTTGGGATGATGAAGACCTATCTTCGGATTAGGAAGAATAAGAAAAAGTGGCACATCTTTTGTTTAATGACTGTAGCAACCATTAAGGAAGAAGATTTTGAGGTAAGTGATACTAAATTTGTAAATGATGCTAACTATGATATAGAAACTGCATTTTTTTTATCTTGTTGAGTATGCAAATAAGATGAAAAATAAATATAGAAAAATGAAAGAAAAGTATAAGCTTGTCAAGGTTAAAAAAATTTGCATCTTCATTAGATGAAGACAATGTTGTATTTGAAGTTGTACACACATATTATGTAGTAGTTAGTTTAATTATGAAAATATGAGAACTAGAAAATTTAAAATAGCAAATTAAGCTAAAGTTGGATGATATGACTTCATTGCTAAGGAAATTTACAAAAGGCAATCACATTTTAGAGAAGATAATTGCCTCTTAACAAGGCATATATGATAAGGTTAGTTTAGGATATAAATTTGAAACTTCCATTAAAAATTTTACAACATTTTTTGATAAAGTTCAGATCTATACAAAAAATAAAGAGAGTTGTAAATTCTATAAATACTATGGTCATACTACTCAAACATGTCCTTTTAGGCTTAGAAGACCATATAGGATAAAAAGAGTATGGATGCATAAAGTTTCTGGTAATACTTCTACAACTAACTACAAGGAAAAAAGGGTACCAAGCACTTCAACAAGTAATTTTATTTCTAAGGGCTTTAAATGCCAAAATGAGCAAGGAAGATAACAAAATCTGTGGATTATAAACAACAGATGATCCCATCACATAATTGGGATGATAAAGCTCTTCTCAACACTTAAGCTAAAAACCAAAGGTATGGTTTCTTTTGGAGATAACTCCAAAGGAAGAATAAAATGTATAGGAACAATAGGTAACCTAAAAACTCTTCTTATTTCAAAAGTTCTATTTGTAGATGAATTGAAATTCAACTTTCTAAGCATAAGCCAAATCTATGGTAAAGATTTCAAAGTAAAGTTTAGAAAGGAACATTGTTTTGTTGAACGTGTGAAGCATAACACAAAGATTGTTGGAAAAAAGAAAAGATAACATTTATGTGCTAGATCTTAGGGAATTTTCTACTGAAAAAAATGTTTGATTGTAAATAAGAATGATGATGCTTGGTTGTGGCATAGAAAACTTAGGCATGCTAGTCTAGGTTTAATATAAAAGCTTTCTAAGAAACATCTAGTGAAAGGACCTCCCACTTTAAACTTTGATGAAAATAGATTGTGTGAAGCATGTGTTAAAGGTAAACATCAATAGAAAAACTTCAAATTAAAGCTTGATATGCTTACTACAAGACCATTAGAATTGCTCCATATGAATCTTTTGGGTCCTTTGAGAATAGTCACTTTGAATGGCAAACACTATGTTTTAGTTATAAGAGATGACTACACTAGATATGTATGGATATACTTACTTGCTAGAAAGGATGAGGCATTTAAAAAGCTTGCTCATATTTGTAAATTGATTCAAAATGAGAAAGAACCTTTAATTGCAAAAACAAAAACTGATAATGGTAGGGAATTTGAATACAATCTCTTTGAAAAGTTTTGTTTTGAAAAAGGAATCTTTATAATTTTTCAGCACCAAGAACCCCACAACAAAATGGTGTTGTTGAAAGAAAAAATAGAACACTTAAAAAAATGGCTAGAACTATGATGTGTGAATTCAATCTTCTAAAACATTTTTGGGGGGAAGCTATAAGTACGGCTTGTTACATCTCAAACAGTGCATTCATAAGACTAATTTTGGAAAAGACATCATTTGAATTATTTTTTGGAAGAAAACTAAATATCTCCTACTTTCATATCTTTAGGAGTAAATGTTTTATTTTGAATCATTGTAAAGAGTCACTTGGCAAATTTGATTCTAAAAGTGATAAAGGTATTTTTCTTGGTTACTTTCATACCAACAAAGCATATAAGCCCATCTAGAAAACAACATCAATCCTTGTTCAAATGAACAAGGAAATAAAGAGAAAAATGGAGCTAGAGTTTAAAGGGAGTTAGAAATAAAAGACTTTTCTTTTCTAAGAGTTAAGGAAAAAGTAGATCAACAACACATATTAAGTGATCTCATAAATAGAGGTAGTACATGGTTACACTTTCAAAATACTTGTGAATATCAAGCTTTCTCATCTCAAGTAGAGCTAAAGAAGACTGATAAAGCTCTTGAAGATGAAAGCTAGGTTCTTGCTATGCAAGAATAGTTAAACCGATTTGAGAAAAGTCAAGTCTAGAACTTAGTTCCTAAACCGAAAGGTCATCCTATTATTGGAACAAAATGGGTATTTAGAAATAAGTTAGATGAAAATGGAACAATAACTAGAAATAAAGCTAGATTGATTGCATAAGAATATAGCCAAGAGAAAGGAATAAACTATGATGAAACTTTTGCATCAGTAGCTAGATTAGAAGCTATTAGAAAAATGGAGCAAAATGGACAAGGAAATTAATCCTAATTCAAATGAACAAGCAAATGAAGAGAAAAATGGAGCTAAAATTGAGAGGGAGCTAGAAATAATAAACTTCTCTTTTCCAAAAGTTAGGGGAGAAGTAGATCAGCAACATATATTAGGTGATCTCACAAATAGAGTTAGTACATAATCACATTTTCAAAATACTTATGAATATCAATTTTTCTTGTCTCAAGTAGGGCCAAAGAAGACTAATGAAGCTCTTGAAGATGAAAGCTAGTTTCTTGATATGCAAGAAGAGTTAAACTAGTTTGAGAAAAGTCAAGTTTCGAACTTAGTTCCTGGACTGAAAGACTATCCTATTGTTGGAACAAAAGGGGTATGTAGAAATAAGTTAGATGAAAATAGAATCATAACTAGAAATAAGGCTAGATTGGTTTCACAAGGATACAACCAAGAGGAAGGAAGAGACTATGATGAAACTTTTGACCAATAGCTAGATTAGAAACTATTAGAATGTTGCTAGCATATGCTTATTGTATGAACTTTACTCTTTTTCAAATAGATGTAAAGAGTGCTTCCTTAAATGGTATTGTTGAAGAAGAAGTTTATGTTGAACAAGCCCCTAGATTTAAAGATCCAATATACCTCAAACATGTTTTCAAGCTTTTAAAAGCTTTGTAAGTACTTAAACAAGCCCCATGGGCTTGGTATGATAAGTTAAGTAATTTTATGCATGGTGTAGATTTCAAAAAAGGAAAAGTCGATAATACCTTATTCATAAAAAAAAAAAAGACATTCTAATTGTACAAGTTTATGTTGATGATATTCTATGTAAAGAATTTGTTGAGTCTATGCAAAGAATTTGTTGAATCTATGCAAAAGGACTTTGAAATGAGCATGATGGGTGAGTTGACATACTTTTTGGGTCTTTAAATAAAGCAAACCAACAAAGGTATTTTTATAAATCAAACTAAGTACACAAATAAATTACTTAAAAAACGCAAGTTGCATGATTCCAAAAAAATAAACATTCCAATGAGTACTTCCACTTCCTTATCACATGATGAAAAATGAGCTAGTATTGATAAAAAATTGTACAAAGGGATGATTGGTTCATTACTTTACTTGACAACATCTAGACATGATATTATGTTTAATGTGTATTTGTGTACTAGATTTCAATCTAATCTAAAAGAACCACACTTGATGGATGTTAAATGGATATTTAGATACTTAAAGTACACAACTACATTAGGAATATGGTATCCTAGACATATAACCCTTGATTTGCATGCTTTTAGTGACTCCGATTATGCTAGTTATAAAAAAACACAAGTAGTGCTTGCCATTTCCTAGGAAATATGTTGATTTCTTGGTACTCCAAGAAGCATAACATTGTAGCTATTTCAACCACTAAGGCTAAGTATATAGTTATGGCTATCTATTGTGCTAAGATTTTATAGATGAAACAACAATTAAAGGATTATGGTATTTACTCCACTAAAGTTCCATTAAAATGTGACAATACCACTGCAATAAATTTAACAAAAAATCCTATGTAGCACTTTAAGACAAAGCATATAAAGATAAGACATCATTTTATTAGAGGTAATATGCAAAAAAGTGATATTGCTCTTGAACTTGTTTGAACTGATTAACAAATTGCTGATACGTTCACTAAACCATTAGATAAAGAAAGGTTTTACACTCTTAAGAGAGAGCTTGGAATGTGTTTGTTTGAAAATATCTCTTAAACTGCATGTTGTATTCTTGGAATATATTTTTTACTCTTGCATATTTGCAAATAAGCTTGTTTTGAGGGGGAGCAATGTGAAATTCCATCTAATTCACCAAGTCAAACACTTCCTACCCATCTCTTCTTCACCATATCTACTTTCATATACTCAATTTTCCTTTTGATGATGACAAAAAGGGGGAGAGAATGTTGTAGCACACTTAAATCTCATTTCTAACTATTTAGTGCAAAAAGGGAGATGAATCTCTATACCCTGAAAATGCTTCTTAAAAGATTTTATCCTTGTTGAATGTTGAATGTTGAATGTTGAGATAAATACATATATATTTTGCTGAGTGTTGAATGTTGAGATAAATACATATATATCTTGCTGAATGTTGAATGTTGAATGTTGAGATATATACACCTATCCATTGCTGAATGGGGTATATGGCTACTAGATGTTAAGATAAAGGTTGAGAATACCTGAGTTATGTTTGCTATTGCAAATGATAAAATTGCAAAATGGTTCACGTAGCAAGATATATTTTAGTGCAAAATTCTATTTTGCTAGTTATCATGAAAAACATTTAATATGACACACTTTGCTCACTTTGTTGAAAATGTGTTGTGCTATTGTGTGCTCAAATGATAAAAATTTGTTACCATAAAAAATGGGGAGATTGTTAAAAAAAGATCATGTTCCATGAAAATGTGTTTTGATGTGACAATATTTCTTAGTAATTGTATATAAATTTTTTTTTATATATTTTGGTATGCAAAATAAAAAAATAAAAAATAAAAGGTGTACAAATTATAATATCAATGAAATATGTTATAAAGTAGTTGGGTTCCTACATTCTTATATATATATTATTTTATCCAAGTTACAAAAAGAAAATTCTTTAGTAAGGAGAACATATTGTTGCTTACATAATGTTCTTAATATAAGAAAAATGATAATGTATTTTTTGTTGTAGTGAAATCAATGTTTGAGGCTCATTTGCACAACCCAAGTTCATAAAGCCCATGGGCGTAAAATACAGAAGTGTTGTGTGACCTAACCTAAAACTGGAAGCCTAGCATGAGTAATATGTGGCCCAATGTGTGGAATGCATAACCTAAATGGAAGTGCTACCCATAACTTAAGCGACCCGGATTCTAACCAAGATCTAGGAGACCCAGGTCCATAAATCCACTTTGTGCAAGACACAAGAATGACCTAGTTCTTATGTTTGCAACCCACTTGGCTTGTGAAGAATAGAATCCGAGTATAACCCATCTTACTAGAATGGAAACTCCATGCTACCCATGACCCACTTATTAGATCTACCTCTAATGAGACCTATGTTGAAACCAAAAAGTTGTTCATTTGAAAGGAATCAAAGATTTAAGATTTAAGATGTCAAAGAAGATTTATAAAGCATGATCGTGATGTTCTACGTGACCCAATGGGTTTTATGTGACCTGATTTGAGGAAGATTATCAACTAATGAGTTTGAAGGATTTGGAGTAGAAAAAATGATGTATTTGTTAAAAAGGAAGCCAGTCTACTATTTAGAAGCATTCCTATAATGATTTAACTCAAGAATGGAGCGATTTGGAGAAGATTTGTGTGCAAATCCAAAAGCTAAATCCATGACTCAAATAGAGACCCATGAAGACCCGATTGCTATAAGTAAAAGCTACTCACTAAAACGTCACCATTTTGGATGTGATTTTAAATTAAAATGAAGCTACGAAGCATAGCTTGAAGTGACTTACTTCTTTAGACTAAAAAAATTATAGCCTTAGTCTTCTCTCTCAAAGGGAAGATTTTCTACAATGTCAGGCTTCATAATAAGTTTTTCAGAATGGCTATTTCCTATGAGGTTTGATATAAAATTTCACTTCTCTACTCTACAAAAAAGATATGATTTTAGTGAGCTTAAAGAAAAGAAATAAAATTAGATTGTGAAGCTTTGAGATTTTCATGAAGATATTTGGTGAAGTGATCTATTGATCATATTCTTTGTGATAACTCTTGTATATGTTTTTATTTATGTGCTAATTGAACTCTGATTACTATTATGCATATAGAATTGATTGTAAATCCAAAACCCTAACTTCTTTATATTTTGGGGGTTTCATGATTTGGGCTTTGCTTGTTAGTTGATATCTTTAAAAATCCATTTGTCTAGCAATATCCCACACAAACTACATATCTTAAGGGATTTGCTTTGTATAAGGTTGAGAAAGCCCTAGATTGTAAGCACATTGTGTTGTAATCCTTTGGTAAAAGGATTGTAAAGTGTAGGGGAACATTTTCTCCTGATTAATAAGTAAAGTAGATTTCAATCAATTGGATTGAAGAAAGAAAAGGGTAGATGTTAGGTGTGAGGGCCAAACCATTGTGGTAAATCTAGTTTTGATGTGTGTTATTTGTTCATGTTCATTATCTCTATTTAGAAAATGATTTTTATATTTTTATAAATCAGAAAACCAATTTGACCTTCCCTTCCCCCCCCCCCTTTTCATTTCTTGGTGCCATCAAGCAAACAAAAGAAATGAAGCCTAATTTAAAGGTCATAATCACCAAGATAGCCAACACTATGCAAAAATTCATCAAAAGTATTGAAGATTTCATAACTAAGAAGCCTCACTTAGAAATTTAGAGGTTTGGCCAATATGATCTTAAGAAGATAACAAGGTTCTTTGCCTAGCAACACAGAAAAATCTTATAAAAGATGCAGATGCAATAACCTTAAGAAATGGCAAGCAAGTGGAAGAAGATGATGTTGAAGGAAAATACCAAAGACAAGGATGAGGATGTTAGCACACAACCTATGGAGGCAACCAAGAACAAACTATTCCTAAGTAATCCCAAGCCCTATGTGCCTCCAATTCCATTTCCTTAAAGACTCCAACAACACAAATAGATAAACAATTTTCTAAATTTCTTAGTGTATTTAAAAAATTACACATTAACATTCCTTTTGCAAATGCTTTAGCTCAATTGCCTAACTAAGCAAATTTTTTTAAGGAAATATTGATAAACAAAAGGAAGCTTGAAGAATATGAAATTGTGAGATAAATTAAAGAGTTTGTAGCCATCCTACAAAATAAACTACCTCCAAAATTAAAAGATCCAAGGAGTTTTACAATTCATTGTACTATTAGAGATCCTACTTCGACAAGGCATTATTTGATTTAGGAGCAAGTGTTAATTTAATGCCTGTTTTAATTTTCAAGAAATTGGGATTGGGTGAAGTGAAAGCAACCATAGTGTCCCTAGAGTTAGCTAATTAATCAATCAAATATTTGAAGAGCATTATGAATGATATATTGGTGAAAGTTGACAAAATTTTCTTTCTTATAGATTTTATAATACTTGAAGACTTTAATGTACTTATCTTAGGTGGACCTTTCCATAGGAAAAACTCTTATTGATGTACAAAAAGGAAAATTAATTTTAAGAGTTTAAGATGATTTTGTCACCTTTAATGTTTTTACAGTAGTGAAACATTCCTCTAATGATAGTTCTTGCTTTAGGGTTGAGACAATTGATAAGAGTGTGAATAAGATCTTTTAAGAAAAAAATTTCAATGATCCATTTAAGGCATGCTTGGTTCACCTAAAGGACAAGGAAATTGAAAGTGGGAGATACATGAATATGCAAATCTCATGGAGGCAAATCCACAATGTTCACAACAAAAGGCAAACAAGTTCAAGGAGTTGGGACAACACACAACAAAGCCTACACAATTAGTTGAAAATCCTTCAACTTTTGAACTCAAGCCTTTACCTTGTCATTTGAAATATGTTTATTTAGATGCAAGTTCTTCTTTACTAGTGATTATATCTTCTTTTTTTAACAAAATCAATGGAAGAGAAATTGATCTAGGTGTTGAGAGATCATAAGGGTGCAATTGGATGAAGAGTAATTGATATCAAGGGAATTAATCCTTCACTCTGCATGCATAAGATTTTAATGGAGGAACAATACAAAACCACTATGCAACCTTGGAGGCGCTTAAACCCAAAGATGCAAGAGGTGGTGAAAGTTGAGGTAATCAAACTACTTGATATAGGGATCATTTATCCTATCTTAGATAGCTCCTACGAAGTCCTATTAAAAAAATGATAATAATAAATTGATCCCAACTAGGACAGTTACTAGATAGCATATGTGCATGGATTATAGAATATTGAATGATCTCATGAAAAAAGACTAGCAAGACATGAATTTTATTACTTTCTTGATAGATATTTAGGTAAAATGATACTCCTATTACACCAAAAGATCAAGAGAAAACTACTATTACTTGTCCTTATGGTACCTTTGCTTTTGGAAGAATGCCCTTTGGTCTTTATAATGCACCAACAACTTTTTAGAAATGCATGATGACCTTTTTTTCTGATATGATAGAAAAATATATTGAGATTTTCATGAATGGATTTTCTATAGTTGGCTAATCATTTGATCTTTATTTAAATAATTTGGCACTAGTCTTACGAAGACATAGGGAGACTAACCTTATTTTGAATTGGGAGAAGTGTTATTTTATGGTGCAAGAAAGGATAGTACTTGGGCATAAGATATCTAAAAAATGATTAGAGGTTGATCCAACTAAAGTGAAGGTCATTGTAAAATTGCCCTCACCAACATTAGTGAAACTTGTTAGAGATTTTTGAGGTATGCATGATTCTATAGGTAGTTTGTAAAAGATTTTTCTAAAATTGCTAGACCTTTTCGAGTTTTTTGGTTAAAGATGTGAAATTTAACTTTTTCAATGAATGCTTGTAGCCTTTAACACTTTAAAGGAAACGTTAATATCAACATCAATCATTGTAGCACCAGAATGGGATTTACCTTTTAAGCTAATATGTGATGCAAATGATTTTGCAATAGGAGCTATTTTAGAACAAAGAAATATGACGTTTCTTAAACCATTTACTATGCAATTTGTTAGGTGCACAATTGAATTATTCAACAATAAAAAAAGAATTTTTGTCAGTGGTATTTGCTTTTGATAAATTTCATTCTTATCTGATTGGCTCTAAAGTTATAGTTTATTGCCACCATTCTACTCTTAAGAACCTTCTTGAAAAAAAAAAGAATTAAAACCTAGGCTAATTAGATGGATTTTACTGTTGCAAGAATTTGATGTGGAAATCAAGGATAAGAAGGGGATTGGAAATCTAATTTCATAGTCACAAAGGTATTCCCATATGAAGCAATAGAACTTGCAAATGATACCTAAGGCACATTTAAGGTGAATGGTCAATGTCTAAAGCCTCAATTTGAAGGAGTCAACATGCAAAAGACTACCATTGACCTTCATCCTACTTTAATAGCAACATTGAAGATAGTTTGACTAACAACTATAAAGCAAGAGCTTCTTGGAAGGCAACCTAAGCACTTTCATTCATCTTTTCATTAGAAGTTCTATCACCACATTCTCTTCACAACTTTACGTGAACATGGCCTACAATCAAGGGAATTTTCTTGTTGCTATTTCACTTTTAATTTTGTTCTTTTTTTTTTTTACATTAAGGGAAATGTTTCATTCAAGTGTGAGGATGAGAAAGGAAATTTTATGCTAAATCTAAGTTGAAAAGTTTTATTGTGCCATGATTGCATCCTTGTTGTTTAAACTTGCAATTGTGATATAAGTTAAGTGTGATTCTAATTACTTTGATCCATGTACTAAGCACTAAAAGTCCTTTTTTTTTTTTAAATGGCTTTTTACCCTTATTAGTCATATTAATAACATAATGCAAACCTATGTAAGAAATTACATGGGTTAAGACATTGAATCTTGGCCCCTCCACACATCATCTTGAAATTCAAGTAGGAATAAAACAAAATACAAAATTAAAATTTCCCGAGAAAACTTTACAATGAAAACAATAACTTATCACTTAAATAAGAAATTGATCTTAGGAAGGCTAGTAATTTCTAGTCCTAATTGATCCTCCCAAGCTATTTTTTGAAAATTCTTTGGTGGCGATTCCAATGTAGTCAAGACATGGAGCCCTATGATTAAATGATCAAAGTTTGCCAATCCATCTGCAAGAAAATTATCTTCATAGAATACATGAGAGATCCAATCATTTGAAGATAGATAACTCAAACATTGACATATCTTATATTCCAAATTTCAAGGAGCAAAAACAACCCTATTAATGCATTGAACCATCAATTGAGAATCAACTTCAATCTTTGATATAAACAATCCTTGCTGATGACATATTTTGAGGCCTTCTTGTAAAGCTAAAACCTCAACTATAACATTATTTCCTTATCCCAGATTAACAACATAAGCCATAATAACACTTCCCCTCCAATCACGTACCATTCCTCCTTTTACACATGCTCCATTCTTACAAGATCCATATGTTTAGCTTTAGAGAGCCTGGTGAGGGGAACAACCAATATACCATGCAACCTCTACAAATGGGCAAAACTGCTATATGAATATTAAGTTCTTGTAGTCTTGTGCAATATTGGATTAAGGGGAATGTACTACTTGGAAAAGAAGTCATGAGATGACGAACCTCCAAGACCACTCTCCCTATCAATATTGGCAAAAAATATCCTTGGTTAGAAAAAATAACCTTATTCTTAGCCAGCCAAATATGTCACAAAGTCTACAGAACATTCATGTGAAGTATACAATTGTCTTAGATCACATCCAAATCTTAGAATTTGTTTGATTTCTTTTTAGGTGAAATCTTAAGCTACATCTAACTGAGAAAATGATTTAGGCCATCTTTGGATCGATTAAGCCTTTTAAGCCAACCATATTTACTTTCCACCAGTAACCCCATTGAGCCATTCTTATCCATTTTTTATCAATGACGCCCACATATATATCCTTAGCCTTGAACAAATTATCTCATCATCCCACACCCATGAACATGCTAATTTTAGAATACAAGTTTATTTATGTTAAATAAAAGTTAAGAGGAAGAATGGAACATGGGAAGAAATTGATAGCAATGATTATCTGATGCATAGTATTTTGTTTTTGCAATTGTAAAAGAAATAAGAAAAGAAAGAAAGAAAGAAAGAAAGAAAGAAAGAAAGAAGAAAGTACAACATTTTCTCAAGAATGGAATCCTTATCATCCCTTATTAGATTCAAGACACTCAATGTTTTGAAATAGGCCATTGAGCATATAGTCAATAAATACCACTAGCACGATGAGATTGGGGTGGTTGCATTTCCAAAACCTTTGCTTTTTCTTTATTATTGCAAGCATGATTGTGGCTTTTGCGAGTGTCAAGATCCAACTGAAATCAAGCATTTTTTTTATAGAAAATAATGAGATAAGTGGTGGTAGAAAGATTATCTGTAAGGAGCAAAAAGGTATAAAGTAACAAAAGCTTTAATTAGATCCTATAAGTTAATGTGTTCATGGTGATTTGAGCCTAAATGACTTTTATATCACCACTAGCCTAGCTTTATAAATGCTTGATTCTTGGTTAGATGATTAGGTTACATTAGTGGAGGGAAAAATGAAAAGCAAACCTATGAGATTTGGTCAGAGGTTTTGAGAGGTTGCATACTAATGTGAATCTATTTGGAGTGCACATAGTTGAAAAGATAAGGGCTTACACATAAACACATGGTTAACATAGTTAAGAGTTTATCTTACCTTATGAACCAATTATGGTGTTTGGATAAAGGTTAAGTTTCTCATTAAATTATTAAGTCGAGCAATTATGGGAGAATTTCATGGAAGGGGTTTTAGTCTAAAACATGTGTTATCTCCTGCTTTTACTAGAGGACTAGCAAGATGTTAATTTTACGGGTCTTGATAACTTTATTTTTATCGAGTTATTTTGATTATTTTAGGGAAAAAATAATGTTATTTATGTAGCAAACCCAAGATAACATTAGAAAAGAAGGAAAACAAACCAATTTTTATGGATAGCTATCGTATAGGAAGAAATAGAAAAAGAAAAGGTAGTGCTGCACAAGACAATATAAAAAGAGGCAATTGTGAAAGAAGAAAGAGGTGCACTGGATGAGGAAAAAGGAAAAGAGAGAGAGAAAAGGAGAGAAAACCACTAGGAGAGAAAAGAATAAAGGAAAAAACAAAGAAAAAAACAAAGAAAGGCACAAAAACATACTTTTGCTTTATACAATTCTTGATTTTGCTCTAATTTATAGGAGTTTTGCAAAGATTTCTTAAAGAAAGGATAATATGGTAACAATTTTCTTATTTTTCATTTAAGATGCTTTGTTTAATATCTACCATTGTTTTGGTTTGTTATTACATTATATTTTAATTTTCTTGTGTTAGAACTATGATGTAATCTAATTATGATGGTATGAATTTTATGGTTTGCTATGTTTTGGAAGAAATGATATTTATGTGAGTTATATATTATTATGTCTTATGTGTTTAGATAATTAGCTACCACTTAAATAATCTAATTTGCATATTTAAGACTAAAAGAAGATGACATGTAATTACTTATTATAATATATAACGATAAATTAAATATGGATAGACATATACCACATTGTTTGTATGACTTTTGATGATAAAATGATCAAAAGATTTATTATAAATCAAAAATGTTCATAGATCTTAATGTACTTTATTTATTTCAATTCACATAGAGATATAGAAAATTAATAAATTGAGTGAGTTTACTATACCTAAACATAAGATAGTAAATAAATTAGGAAGTTTCATCATTATCATTCTTGCAAATATAAATCATTGAAATTCATATTTAATAGTTATGATGAAATTATATGCTCTAACATATTTCTTGGATTGAGTCTACTCATTTAAATTTAGTTGTTTTTAGTTATGAAATTTTGTTTTAAAAAATATCACTTTAAATTTATTCTTAAATATTTTGATTTGCTAGATGAACTTTAGGGTTCACTCACTATTAGTATTTAATTAGTCAAGTATTTACCAATATCTATCGGATGATATACTTTCTCATCATTATATTATTTGTTTTACATGTTCATTTATATTTAAAATTTCTTCGAACAAGTTATAGGAGAACATTTTATCTTGAGTTTAAGTAAAGAGGACTTCAATTAGTTGGGTTGAAGGAAAAAGAAAGTGGAGATAGGTGCGAGAGCCTAACCACCATGGAGAAATTTATGTCTCATTTGTGTTGATTGTTTCTCTCTTACCTTTTAACCTAACATATAAATTATGTGAAAGTTATAAAACAATTTCTAAAGGTTAATAAATCAAATAACCAATTCAGCCTCCCTTCTTGGTTGGTCATTATGTATAATAAGAACTAGAATCCTCCATAAATCATTAGGCTACGTTTACTTTGTTGTCACATTTGCTAAATCAAAACAGATCTACATAATTAGTCTTGATACCACAACTTGAACCAAAGATTCACATAGCCACCGCAAATAATCTAGATTTTTAATTTGATAACTTTGAAAATATTGATCATCTCCAAAACATTGTACTCTTCAACAAAAATCTTTGATCTAACATACAAATGCCCAATATTGATAGAGAAGAATTTATCTACACTTTGCAAACTTCAATCCACCACTTCAATGACATATTCTAGTTTATTTAAATTAATATAATTCAAAATCAAATCAAATTTAGGGAAAGAGAAAATTTCATCTGAAAACACATCAACCTACTTCTTTTATTTGTGTTCAACATGTTCAATCCATCATCTTCCACTCCAATCTTCTAGTCCAATAGCTTTGATACCACTTGTTGGTGATTCAAGTAGTGTTGATACAATTTTTTTTGAAAATCCAATAAGATTACGTTGTCCACATATAAACCTAATATATAACCATAGGAATCCACATACCCAAACATAGTGTATTTAAGATGTTCAAATCAACATAATGTTCTATGTCTTTTGTAGCCTCTCCTTTTTAGATTTTTTCATACTTTCCCTCTCTTTAAAAAATCATCTCATGAGTTCTTTCACCAATGAGGATACATAAAAGTGGTTTTCTTCAACAACTAGTCAATTCTCCTAAAGGAGCTCTTACATTAAAATGGCTTGTCCACTAAGTTTCTCTACACTACCTTTATTTATAGAGAAACCTTAATTTCTACAATTGCATGGATATGCTTGGTTGTAATAAAATATTACAATTATACCCTCTAAGTTAGTTATTCCACCAAGCCTAAAAATTACAAGTGCCTAGTTTTCCAAAAAAGCTTAAATATAATTACTTCTTAAGCATTATAGCAATTTTAGCAATTTTAGCAATGTTATCCTTTGATTTTAAAAGGTTCACAAAATCTCCAACAAAGCACTTACGATTGTTTGTTGGTTTGGTACATGTTATATCCTAGTTTACTTGAAGAGAAAACAACATATCAGTCAACACTCCTATTAGGGAGGATGCTTAATGAAAGAGAGCTAAAAGGGACACAAGAACATAAGAGAGGAAACTTTCCATTACAAAAGAAAGGAATACAATAGAGAACCTTTAAATTCGTAATTTCTTCCACTAGATCTCTCCTAAATCATTCAAAAGGAGATAACTCAATGTTACTTTCTCTTCACTAGGCTAATATAGTCTAATTCCCTAATGGTTAAGGTGGTGATGTGTTGCAACTACCATGGTCCATTTGAAAAGGGTTTCTCTTGAGATTTAGTTCAAAAAGGGGCTCTATCCCCACTTGTATGGGAACTATTACTTGTCTCCCTAGGATTATGACATGGTGGCTGTCCATCATGGATTTCCTTAATTACCTAGGAGAAAAAAGGCACCCTCTCTAAATGTGTCACCTTAAGTTTCATAGCTTGAGGAGGAGTAATGGTTAACCTTTTCATTTAGGTTGACATAAACACCCTCATGCCAAGTGGATACTTCGTAGCCCATGAATTCCTCGTGCTTAAGTCTTTTCTTTTCTTCCTAGGTTATGAGACACCAACTTAAGTGTCCATCACTATTCTTTTGGTACTTCTCATTGGTGCCAACCTCCCATGGCCTAGAATCTCGAGATTCATTGGGAAAAAAGGTGGGGCATAACATACATGATTGGCATAATAACAATTACCTATTTTGTTAAAGAGAAAGGCGTTGTGGTGGTCAACCTATAACCTTTTCAGATACTAAATTTTAGAAGAAGATTGAACTTCTAGTTCATAAGCATGATCTCTTTCATGCAAAAGTGAAGTGGGAAAATTTTGGGCAAATTCAACTTCGTTACTCACACTTTAACCTTACCCTTGAAGGCAAGGTTGATTCTAAAGATGGTGGATTATAAGGTGACTTGATTCTAAGGGTGATGATGTAGGGTTCGTTGGTTAAGGTGGCCTAAACACATGGAGGGAAGGCAACTAAAAAAGTAATTGAACCACACATTCCAATCCAAAGGGGAGGAAGAGTCTAGAATGAGGACATTGCTACCTTTTGTCTTTCATATCATGATTATGTATGTTAGGACTAGAGCTCTATTCAATCACACAATCAAGAGAATGTACACAATCCCAAATAAAGGCACACCCCATATTATTTCATTCAATCCCAAACCAAACAACAAATAATAATAAAAGGTAACAAACACTACAACACTACTATGCTATCAATAATCTATACTATAAGAATTATCACTAGATTATGATTATGACTAGAGCTAGAAAAACTAATGAAAGTTAAATTATGTTTCTCAATATATGTGCCTCCTTCTGACAACTAAGGCTTCCTTATATTTGCTTCTAGCTTGTTGTCTTAGGTCCCTTGAGTGGGCTTCCTCCTCAAGTCATATTGGGCCAAGCCAAGTCCTAACAACATAGCGAATATGGATGGCTTAAGATTGTTATGGTTAGTCTAGTAATAAGGTTTTGTACTAAGCTTATTTCTTATGGGTGCACAAGATCTTGGTAGCCTAATAACACATGGGAGAAATTTTATACAAGTGGTTGGAGTTCAAACTTTTTCCTCCTTCAATAAAATTCCCATTTCCCTTCTCCTTGTATATATAAGGATTCCTTATTATGTGGCCTTGTTTAGAGGTCATCAAAAAATTAATAGAACTAAACCTTCCTTTTTCACTAAGGAAGAAAAGGTGGGTATCATGCTCTTAATGGGATAGTCAAATTAGCCTTTAATTGAATCAACCTTTGACCATAGCTATTAAACACTTGAAAGTATAGGTAGGAAGAAAAGAGCCAAGTGTGGTATGGGTTTTGACCCCACATTATAGGCCAAATGACCTATTAAAAATTTATTAACCAAGTTTTCTCATCTACCAATAATAAAAACGTTACACATTATTGCATAAATTTTATCTTGACAACAAGTTAGTATTAACTTAAGAATATATTGTTGAAATCTTAAGTGAGAGAATTTGGAGTTATTGTGTTCTATTTTAAATTTTTATGACCCAACCTAGCCTAATATGATTTGAGGAGGAGACTCACTCAAATAACCTAGGGTAACAAGCTAAAAGCAAATATAAGGAAGTTTTAGTAGTCAAAGGATAAATGCCATCAAAGAAAACCTAATTATCTTTTAATAGTTTCCTAGCTCTAGTCATAGTGTTTCTTATAGCCTAGTTATAAAAGTAGTCTAGCCATATAGCATTGTAGCATTTTTTGTGTCTTGATTATTATCAGTTGCAGTGTTTGTTATGACTTTCATTATTAGTGGTTGTTTTGTTTGGAATTGAATTCATAATAAGAATTATTTGGCTTTAATTCCTCAAGGATTATTTTGAGTGATTAGGGCTCTAGTCCTAATAATGGTATCAAAGACATTGATCTAGCACCTACAGAGGGAAAGAGTTCTAGGTTGGAGGCCCTAGAGGAAAACTTTTGTCAATTGTCTACATAAACCCTAAAGCAACTTACAAACTTTTAGGAACATATTGCAAAATAAAATGAAGAATAGTTTGCAAAGAATCAAGAATAGTTTGAGAAATTGAAGGAAGAATTGGCCAAAGATTGGGCATAATTGCTTTAATCTATAAAGGTGCTATTGTTGACAAAGAAAATGGGATCTACTTTGTTAGACAAAGATAATAGAGTCCAACCACCACTAGAAGAGGTGAAGTGATCATTAAAAGCAGATGAAGGAGCCACTACTAGAAGAAATAGAGGAGCCATTGTTGGAAAAAAAGAAAAAAGAAAAGGAGAAACCATCATTAGAAGAGTTGAAAGAGCTACCGCTATTAGAAATAGAGGAGCTACCACTCAAAGAGGTGGTGAAGCCACTGCTAAAAGAGGTAAAAGAGCCATTACTAGAGAAGATAAAGGAGTCACCACTAAAAAAGGTGGAGGAGTTGCCTCTCATTCCACCAAAATGGAGTTATGAGATGGTTTGCACTAGATAGCTCTTCACCCATCAAGGGCAACCATTGTCTCTCTAACCACCATTTCAAGCATTAAGCAAATAATTAGTAGGATACACAATCCTTGAAGAAGTAAAGTAGAAAAACTCATATTGTTAAACACAATTTCTTCCTAAACAACCACTAATATCAAATTCATAACAAAAAATACAATTGATAGTAATCAAGACACAACAAATGCTACAATGCTATGAAGCTAACCCTAAACTACTTTTATCACTAGGCTATAAGAACTACTACAACTAGAGATAGGAAACTATTAAAAGATAAATTAGGTCTTCTTTAATGGCATGTCTCCTTCTAATGGTTGAGAATTCCTTATATAAGTCCCTTAGCTTGTTGTCCTAGGTTATTTGAGTGGACCTCCCTTTTAATTGATATTAGGCCAAGCTTGGTCGTAATAATCCCCATCCTTTCAAGTAACCCTTATCTTCAAGAACTAACCTAAATCTCTTAATCCTAGTGCATAAATGCAAACTCTTCAATAGTCTCTATATCTTGTTGGCCTTCCTCTACAATCATAAATATCTGCTTTGCCCTGCATTTATATCCCTTAAGCCATCTCTGATGTAGTAATAACATAATCCTTGCTTTCACCTAGACTACATTGGAGCAGTTATGACATGCCTAGTAAGAGTTCTCATGTTTGCATTAGTGGTATGTTCTCTAATGCCCCTTGATGTGGTAAAATGATGGTGTTGGTCAACTTCTATAGGAAATCCAATCTTATCTTCTATTATTGACTTGTTATCCTCATTGTTCATTGGATGCATGTACTTTTCATGTGTCAAAGCTAGTTCGAATGCTTATTTAAGGCTCTAGGACTTCAACACCATAACTAGCCCTTGAAGCTCCTCTTTTAACACAAATAAGAAAGCCTTAAAAAGAATGCTTCTCTATCCATCTCAGATTTTTTGTTCACACCTTATGAAGGAACAATTATTAAAAGAAATGAAAGAGCCACCATTAGAAAAGATAAATGAACAATCACTAGAAAAGGTGGAGGAGCCACCACTTGAAGAGGTGGTGCAATCATTATCAAAGAAGCCATTGCTAGAGGAGATAAAGGATCAACCATTAGAAGAAGTGGAGGAGGCACGTCCCTTTCCACCAAGATGGAGTTATGAGGTGTTTCACACTAGAGAGTTCTTCACCCACTACGGGCGACCATCAAAGTCTCTTTGACCACCATCTCAAGCATTAAGCAGATAATAAACAAGATACACAATCCTTAAGGAAGTAAAGCAAAATAACTCATATTATTAAACTTAATTCCAATCCAAACAGCCACTGATAATCAATGTCACAACAAACACTATAACTTAAAAGAATCAAGACATAACAAACGCTACAATGCTATAAAGCTACCACTCAAGGTTATGTATCTTATTGATTTTAGAGTGATTAGGGCTTTAGTCCTAACAAAAATACCCTTTCAATCCTGCAAATTTGCGATTGTTTGCTAAATTCCATGTTTGAGATGAAATTATAGAACCTCTAAATGATGAAACTTGGGGATTTTCTATTTCCATGCAACATGGATTGATTTAAGCTTATTTTGTGATTTATACTATGGTATAGAAGATATTATTAAAAAAAATTGTATACTAATTGAAGCTATTGACTATGTGAAGATTTTGATGATTTAGCTTTCTTTCACGTGTTTGTTGATATCAATATAATTTCCTAGAAGAATTGGTGAGGCTATTTGTATGCATTTTAATTCAATTTTATAAAAGGGATCATTTTTGTAATAGCTTGTAAGGAGATGTATATTTGAACGAACATAATATTTGTAACCCTTTGTTTGTTGTAAGTATCTTTTGGTGTAATAGAAACTAGTTAACAAGTTTCATGAACTTCATAGTGTCATTGTGGAGTTCCTTGTGTAAAGAAACATTGTTGTTGTTGTGCCGTGGGACCAGGAGTCCTGGTTTGTAAGTGGAGAAGGTGCTTTTCCTTGTTGTTAGTAAATGGTATACTCTTATTCATGTTTGATTAATAGGCGATGGAGTAAATTTTGTATTGAATTGAACCACCTCCTAAAATTATTGTGATCATTTTCTCTTTCTATCTCTTTATTTGTCTTGAGCAAATATATACATATGTATTCGTTGAGATATGAGGATAAATAATCAAGATCAATCACGAAAACAAGGTAAAGATAAAAAGAGATAAAAAAAAAAAAAAGACCTACACACAAATTTAATACAATTCCCTTGTTTCTTAGGTTGCCAATTAATTCTTACAAAGGCAACCTTTGCGTAATTTCCTTTTATGTAGTATTATATTTAAAGTACGCATTCAATATGGAAATATTTATATTTTCCACATTATTCCATTAAACCAAGTAGTTGTTAAAGACTAAGGCCTGGTCTATTTATTTTTCAAGTAAGAAGTGGACTCATTTGTTTTATTTAACTTATATCTTAAACCATTAAGCAGGCACAGATCAATCTAAAAAGGGGAGAGGAAGACTCGACTCAAGGATTTGGCGCAGCCCAATCCGTGTAAATAATTTAATCAAATGCACCGTTAGATTAAAAGAAAAGCTATCCATGAAAAAGAAGCTAACAATAAAGAGTGTGCTAAACTATTAGCAGGGGTAGAAACTGCCTAGGGCTTCTTCATTTTTGCATGGTCCTTGCCTTTCACTGCTCATTCAAAATGAGTAATGGAAACTTGGAAAAAAAAAGACAACAATGGTGTAGGCTATGGACTAACAAATTCAATGGACCCGTACAAATAAACAAGAAAGGATACCTCTCTTCTTGTCACCTTCATGGTTGAACGGTGGTCTAGTACCTCCATTGTGGTTGAATAGTGATTGACTTCCTACTACTTTCCCTGAAATGCCAGTTGGGGTATGTGGCTTAAATGATGATTCAATACACTATGATCTGTTAAAGACTAGACTATTGACATAACATGACTTAAGTTTGTAACATCGTGCTTATTAAGCTTGTCTTTCACCCACTTCTAAAGGGCACTCCTAAAGATGAACAACAAGTTTTCTTTTGGCACTCGTTCAAGGTACAGTGTTGCATCCAAGAAGGTTTGAACATATGCTTATAAAAAAGTTGTGCATCTTAAATCCCTTAATGTCTTGTAGGCTATCTTGGTCACATTCTTTAGGAGGAACTATTTCTTCTATTTCATATGGAATGCTTCATCAGTTTCAATCTTACCTTTCTCTTTCTCAATCTCATAATGCTTCCTATACGACCACATAGTAGTATCATGAGTGAGATAAAAAGAAGCAGTGCGTACCTTAGCGAGTTCATCATTAATCTAAGTGACTTCGAAGTAGTGCTCCATATGCCATAGGAAATTCTCCACTTTAGTGGCATCTCGTTTCCTATTATAGGTCAATAGTTTAAGAATATCCCTATTAGGGACTACAACAACAGATTTTTGTTTCTTTAGAGCTAGACCATGGTTTCCCTTAGATTGTGCTTAATTTGTGCAATCTATTTCTCAACAAGGGTTAAGAAATTCTCCAAGACTACAACTTTCTCCTTTAAAGCTTCTACATTGACTTAAGACCTTTTTTTTTTTTCTCTTTGTTTGTTTTTCCAATTGCAAGTCCACTACATCCTTTCAAGAATTGCTAGTCATTTCTCAATAACTTAGCCTACCTCAATAATTAGGCTTTAATAACACTTATAGCACACTTAGAGTAAGTATGTTTGGTGCTTATCTCTTGGCTTAAAGCTAAGTCAACTTTTAACTAGGATCACTATGAGGAGAGGTTAGTGGAAGAGAACAATAGAGTATTTTAGGAAAATAGGAAGAATGTGTAGAAGGTGTGTGAGTATAGTGATCCCAAAGGATCACTTTATATAGGTGTCTATCTTTTCTCAAGTAATGAATACAATATTGGTTACGTATTTAAAGCATAACTATAAATGTGTGGCCATTGCAAACATTTAAACTAGATACGTCAACTTGAGACACTTGAACTTCCAAACTAAAAGTATTCAAATTAAGACAAATGTTACAAAATGAAAGATCAAGTCATAACAGTAGTCTTATTGAATGCACATGTCAATACAATCAAAACCAACAAGATTATAATGTTCCTTCAATAAATAAGGTTGTTACATCTAAAGAAGTATAATACACTACAAAAAAAAAACAAATGAGACACCACTTCAAGTCGTGACCCAACACAAAGGAATTTAGGTGAGCAAGACTCGTACTTGCACAACTAGTCCATCAGCCCATACTACCAGTCTAGAATTAAGAAGTCCAACTTGCACTCTTAACCACCTTAGGACCTATATTGCTAATCTAGAATATTAAGCCTATTAGCATGGTGAGTTTAATTACTTTTGGACTGTAACATTTCACCTCATTTCCAATCCAATGTCTTGGCGGCCCTTTTTATGATGGCTCTACTATAGCCCCACACATTTAAACACCTTTTTGGCCTATGACGTTTTAGTTACTAGGTAGCCCTTTCTATAGATTGTCCTTTCCATGATTTGACCTGAAACTCTTGGTTTGTCTTTGATTCTAATTGTAATAAACCCAACTATTAAGCCAAAAGGCCTAAGCATATTGGCATAGTGAGTTTAATTATTTTTGCACCATAATAGGTTGTTCTTCCCCCTTTTAGTTAAGAAACCTAATCATAATGAGTTCAAAGATCTTGACCACCAAATATGAGTTTTACCCATTGCAAAACAATGCCTTTTGTTTAGGCCGTTTTCCAAATGATGTTTGTTTTGATCCTTTTGCATGCTCAACATCATGCTTTGTAATTGTGACTTGCTCTAGTAGTTTTTCACCCTAAAACCATGTGTTATAGCTACATACCATTCCACATGACTTAATAACTAGCATTATCACTCACATTCAACATAAATTAAATTTTGAAGGATCTATCTTATAGGCCTGCCTTTATAATATACTGAAACCATAATTTTGCATATCTTAATTGTTGGAAAAAGATATGTTTTGCTATGACAAATTTTGATGTTAACTGCATACAAATGTTTTTTATATGTCAATGTGCAAAATAAAATTAAAGAAAGTACAAGGTGTGCAAATTATAATATTAATCAATAATATTATAAAGTAGTCGGGTTCCTACATTTTTATATATTATAAAGGAATATTTCTTATACAATAAATAAGAGAGAAGAGAGAAAATATTAGCTGCATAATATTTTCTATTAAAGAGAATTTGATGTTGGAATATTATTGCACACTACAAAGTTGATCTTATTAGAGAGACTTAGAAGCTCAAGCCCATGGTGTTTAAAGTTTGATTCAAGAAGCTCAAGCTCATGCTCATGCTATTTAAAGTTTGATTTGAGAAGCTTAGGCCCGTAATATTTAAAGTTTGATTTGAGAAGCTAAGGCCCATGATGTTTAAAGCCTGATCCGAAAAGCTAAGGCCCAGATGATTAAGTTCAACCTGAGTGACTAATGCTCACATATGCTAAGTTTGGCTCGTGCTATTGTGAACTAAGCAAACTCAAGAGAAGCCTTAGCTTCTATCAACTGAGACAGTGACTACAACCATTCTCCAAAATGGGAAGAATTGCAAAGAAGCGACCAAGTGTCAAAAAGGCTATTCGTGTTGATTATGGGTTTAAATCAAAGCCTTAGAAGTAAAGTGATTAAACCATCCTACTCTTTCAACGGGAAAAAACCTCTGATGTTGTTAGGTTTGACAAAAACCTCAAATCAGCTTATACTATTTTGAATCTCATATAAAAGGGTTCTATTCTACTGTTCAAGGCATCTTTTGATTAGATTATTGAGAAATTGAACTGAGAAATCAAGATTGAGTTCTACATTGTGATTCTATGAAAAGCATCAATGATATTCTTTATAAATCATATTCTTTTGATTATATACTCATGTATACACTTATTTATGTGTTGATTAAACTTTGATTATTATTTATACATAAATTCTGTTGTATATTTGAAACCCTAATTTGCTGAAATTTAGGGGTTTCATGATTAGAGCTTGAATTTGTATTTTATATCTTAGATAAGTTCTTTGATTATCAAAATATTTCACAAACTATATATCATTTGGGGATTTGCTCTTGTAACAAGGTTAAGACAACCTTTGATTGTAACCTTAAAGTTTTATGATTCATTTAAGGAGAAATTAGAAGGATTAGGAGAACATTTTCTCCTAATTATTGAGTAAAGTGGACTTCAACTGGTTGAGTTAAAGGAAGAAGAGGGTAGACGTAGGTGTGAGTTGCTATAAAAAAGAATATGGTAATTCTTGTGTTTGTGCTTGCTATTTATGATTGTTTTGACTTGCTGTGTATATGCCTACTTGATGTATTATCTAAGCTTGTTATGGTTGTAAGAAGCCAGATTGACAGACATAGAGTTAAACAACCAATTTAACCCCTTCCCCATTTTTTGGTTAGCCATTATACCTAACATTAATTAGGTATTATACCGTATTAATATGTCAAATATTTGAGTTTCCATAATAGTATGATGTGGGGTACTATGGTTATGCCATAGATATTTTATTTTTTCTTAGCATCATATTTTCCAAGATTTTTTTAAATTTTTTTAAAAATTTCAAAATATATTTCAGACTTATTTGTTTATTCATCATCTAAACCTTCTTGTGTTAACAAACCATGCCAAGAGAAGCAATTACATACATGAGAGAAATATCTTGCATAAATTTGTAGGACTTTAGTGAGTATAAAATTGCTCCAGCATTTCACTGAACCATGTTCATATATATTTGTAGGACTTTAGTACCTTTTCTTGACAGTTGATAGAAACCTATAGGAATTCCCCTGACTTCATACCATATTCTTCTCTAGCTTCAAATATCATGAATTGGTGCAATATAACATAAATAGCCACTAAAGCTCAGCATTACTTATATCATAGTTCGAGGAACCAGTCTACAAGTGATTACCAAAATGTCCTCCCTTCCCACAATTTACAAACTATACCATCCTCCTAGAGCCTCATAAAGTTTAGTAATGGCCCTATAAACCTCCATGTTCATTTAACAATAAAACATATTGCAATTGATTCCCAAGAAGTTTTTAGTTTGAGTAATAATATGTTACACACCTCCGAATGTGGCTAGGACATAGAGCTAATAGTAGGTGCAGGGGAAGAATTGGTGAAGTGATGCAAATGTGGGTGCTCATGCATCATTAAGAGGGAAGGCCTAAGCATGGTTGAGACAATAGTTCCCATGTTATGTCCTATTTTTTTAAACTTCTGGTTTTACTTGTAATGTGTTCTAATCAACCTAGTTGTTACGAATAGCAAAGAGACTGAGGTGTTTAAGCTGGATAAGTATTTTGATAGCCAACTTTGTAACATTTAAGGATTCACCCCTTTTTGAAGTAAACACTTCACCTGCCTTTCTTGTTCACACTTGCTTATATTCATCGCACTTCCCTTACATTGGTAAAAAGATTCACTATCAGGTTTTATGATGACTTCCCTCAGTTAAGGCTAGATAATTGATCAACTGGGAGCACATAACACAAAACTTGCCATTTTCTGCCTCTTTGGACCACCATGATGCTAAAAAAATACCCACAATCATTGCTTAAAAGAAGCTTAAAAACTAGCTAAAGAGTGGAGTAAAAGTCCTAATGGCACATTTTACACTTCTAGAAAATCTCTATCCTACACATGGTCTAGACATGCCCAAGATGCGTCTATGCATGGTTTTATTCACCTCTAGTATCTACTATAGGGGAGCTATGCATGCCTGCATAGGGTTACCAAATTTGAACCCTAGGTGGGTAGGTCTCCTTCTTGGGCTTGGTCGAAGGCATAGTCTCCCTTGAGTCCATCCATAACCTAGCACCTACCGATGAGCATAAACACGCAAGTTAACCCTTGGTGAGTTACCACTCAAGGGGGCCAGCTGACAACATTCACCTTGAGTCCAACCTTATCAAGGCATCACTCAATTACAAGCTGGCATAACCAACCTAGCATCTTAACTTGTCAAACTCAACTTCGTTGTCACAAGTTAGTTTTGACCACCATCTACCATATAAATAACCAATCAAATGGTAGATTGTGATGGGAAAAAGCATATAGAATTTCCCACTTTGATTGAACCTGTGAAGAAATCCTAAAACACTAACAATGTATTTTAAATCATAGGTAAAAAAGATGCAAACACCATCAAAACAAGAGAATTTTTATGTAGAAAACTCCTTCAATGTGAAGGATAAATGTTGGAAAAAGATATGTTTTGTTGTTACAAATTTTGGTTACATATAATATATATATATATGTTTTTCATATGTTGATGTGCAAAATTGAACAACAAGGAAGTAAAAGGTGTGCTTATAATATCAATTAATGATATTATAAAGTAGTTGGGTTCTTACATTCTTATATAATGCAACCTTAAATATGCTTAAAAGGAATATTTTTATGCAATAAAAATTAAAGAAATATTAGTTACATAACAATTTCTTTTAAAGAAAAAGTGATGGTAGATTTTATATATTTGCAAGCCACTTAAAAAATTGATCCAAGTCCACTTAAAGGACTAATCAAAGCCCACATGAAGCAAGCCACTCGAAGTCCATTTAAGGATTGATCCAAAACCTGCTTGAAGCAAGCCAATTGTGTAAGGTTTTATGGCTATCCAAGGAAGGGGGGGTTGAATTGGATATTTAGGTTTTATCTTCAGTGGTTCGGCACTTTTCACCTACTTCCATCTTCTTCTCCTTCCACCTAAACCAAGTTGAAGTCTACTTTACTTCAAGCTAGGAGAACTCTTCTCCTACACTTCACAACTCCTTAACAAGGAGTTATCTCAATTTTTAGTTACAAGGTTTAGGTTAATAAAACCTTAGTACATCAAGCTAATCTTCAAATATATATTATAAGTGAGGAATTAAGCTTATTAGAGAGCTAATTAAACATATGTCAAATCAATTCAAGCTCTAATCACGAAACCCTCAATTTTCACAAAGCTAGGGTTTCAGATTTACAAAGATCTTTATGTGCAAATAATATTTTGAAGTAATCTAGCACATACAAAGATCAATCTATCAATTGATATTCACAAGATAACGGATTTAAAGAAATATCACCGAAGATTCTTTCTTTCTCCAAGGATTGAAGAACATGGCAGTGAGAGCAAATGATTCAAAGCTTCAATCTCTTTTAACCAAATCAGCAATATATCGTTCAGCAAGTGCCAAACATTCACCTGAAGCTCCTTTTATAGCAAATTATCAAACCTTGAACATTTTAGGGTTTCGGTTCAAACCTATTTGATATTCTACCATTAAGACTTGATAAAAGTGACATAATACAGCTGCAGAGATGATGATTTTTGCAATAGAGAGCTGTTCTGACAATCAATCACTTCGTTCTTCTTCCCATTGGAGAGTCGGTAGTCGAGAGAGAGAAGGAGGAGGATGGCTTCGATCAGGTATGCGGCTAGGGCTCCATTCTATTTCAACATAAGAGCTTAGTCTCTTATCAAAATGAAACGGCCGCATTTCACTTAAGTGAAATGTGCTTGGGCTAAGCTCTGCGGGCTTGAACTTCACGAGCCGTCTAGTAGCTAATTGATCCAGCATAGATGGTTAGTCTAGCATTAGTCCAATAGATACTCAGTCCAGCCATAATTCAATAGACAATCGGTCCAACCATAGTCCAATAATGATATATTTTCTCTCATATTTAACTTGAACAAATAGCATACCTTTATCCTTCAAACTTACCTATAAGCACTAATATGAATTATTTTACTAATTAAATCACACATAAAATAATTCATTTTTAACTCCATATGTGATGTTTGATAATGGAATGTAAGAAACCGGCTACTTTATAATATCATTAATTGATATTATAATTTGCACACCTTTTACTTCCTTTGGTATTTAATATATGCACACAAACTCATATATTCATAAATAAATTTTTTCTCAACAAAATATATAAACACATGATTTTCAACAAACTGAAGCTTAATTAAAAGCTTATCCAAGCCTACTTGAAGCAAACCGATTGAAGCTTAATTAAGAGCCAACCCAAGCCTACTTGAAGTAAGCCAATTGGAGCTTACTTAAGAGCCAATCCAAGCCCAATAGCCTGCTCATTAAGAAATGGCATCATTTGACTTATTAGACTGGAGCACTTGTTTAATTAAGCCTTTTAACTGAGAAGCCCTAGCCCCCATTCAAAGTGTTCTCGCACGACTTCTATCTTTTTCTATTTCTAGGCAGCCAACTCTCTAACAGGAAGATTTAGGAAGGGACTAAATGTTAGAACGGTCGATTGTGATCATTAATCGAAGCTTCAACTGTAGATTGATGGAAATCTCTTTATCTTCTAATAGGAAGAAAGGTATAGAGGTGTCAGGTTTGACATGAAACCCTAATGAGCTCTTGTTATTCAAATATGATATAAAATTTCTTCTTGATGATTAACTAGAGGCCTTTTGATGAAATACTTGTGAAAAAGGGTGAGAAGGATTTGAAGTTGCTCAAACATTGCTATCAACTTTCATGATACTCTTTGATCTTTGGTGATATTCAGTGATACTCTCTCAAAATCATTTCTTTGTGATCATTTATACTTGTATACACTTGTTTATATGCTAATTAAACTCTTATTCATTATATGCACATAAATATTGTTGTAAATCCAAAACCTTAACTTGATGATATTTGGGGGTTTTGTGATTAGAGCTTAGATACTTGTTCAATATCTTGAATAAGTTCTTTCATAAGCAATATCCCTTATACATTTTATATTATTTTGGGATTTGTTGTTGTAAGAGGTTGAGTCAACCTTCTCTTGTAATTGTTGACCTGTATAACTCCTTGAGGAGGAGTTGGAAAGTTAGGAGAACATTTTCTCTTACTTAGTAAGTAAAGAGGACTTTAACTGGTTAGGTTAGAGGAAGATGAAGGTGGAAGTAGGAGAAAAGGGCCGAACCACCGTGGAAAATATGTGTCTATCTTTGCTCTTTGTGTGTATTATATCTAATTGTTTATATTCATTTGTTATGTTTTATTTGCTTTCATTGTGAATGATTAAAAACCTTATTGATAAATATAACTTAAGAATAACCAATTCAAACCCCCCTCTTCTTGGTTAGCCATTATACCTAAGAATTGGTATCAAGAGATAGGTTTTCCAATTTGAAGGCTTAACATCCTAGAGTAGATCCTTGTAATGACTATAGAAAAAGGGTGTAGATGTCACGAGGTTCAATAAACCACCTTTATTTAATGGAATAAACTATGGTCATTGGAAGCAACTAATGCAAGTATTTATTACTAGTCAAGATCTAGAAGCTTGGCAAGCTATCATAAAGGGTACTGTGCTACCCGAAAATGATGAGTGGAGTAAAAATGAAGCTAAAATCATGGGATTAAATTCTACGGCTATGAACATGATATATAGTGGTCTAAGAGCTCATGAGTTTAATAAAGTATCTTCTTGCATCACCAATAAAGAAATAAAATATCTTCTTGCATCACCAATAAAGAAATAAAATATCTTCTTGCATCACCAATTAGAAGTCATTTATGAAGGAACTAAAAAGGTTAAATCTTCTAAAGTTACTATGCTTACACATCATTATAAGTTATTTGCTATGAATGATTCTGAAAATTTTAGTGAAATATTTGGTAGATTTACTAAGATAGTTTATCAACTTAATAGAAAGATATAGACAAATGAAGAAATGGTTAGAAAAATGTTAAGTGTCTTTAATTGAAAGTTAGGATCCTAAGAAGATAGCTATACAGGAAGCACATGACTTAGAAAAATTGACCTTAGATGATCTGTTAGTATCACTAAAAACCCATGAAATGCAATTAATAAGAAGAGAAAGAGAAAAAGAAAATAGGAAGTCACTTACTCTAAAAGTATAAGTAGAAAAGGTTGGTGAAATAAAGTTTGAAAATGATGAAATCGCCTTGATAACTAGAAGATTTAGAAAATTCCTTAGAAAAGGTTTAAGTAAGAATGTAGGACAATCTAGGAGGAAATAAACACATGACCTTATGAGCGTAGAAAACCTGGACATATTAAGGTTGATTACCCTCTGCTTAAAAGGAAAAATAATAAAAATAAGAAGAAAGCAATGATTGCTACCTAGGATGATGAAAGCTCTTCATTGCATGAAGAGGAACAAGAAGAAGCTACACATTTATGCTTGACTGCAATAGCAACCATCAAAGAAAAACTTGAGGTAAGTGACACTGAACTCTAAGATGATGTAAATTGTGATATAGAAACTACCTTCTTTGATTTAGTTGAATATGTAAATAAAATGAAAGATAAATACAGAAAATTAAAAGCAGATATAAATTGGTAAAGGTTGAAACAGTGCATGATAAAGCTATTGTGACATCATCTTGTGTGCATGAAAATCATAGTGCTTCCAAAGATATTGGCATGAAATATGATGTATGTTCTATATGTCATACATGTTTTGATCTAGGCAACAAACATGCTAACATTGCTAAAGTTATTTGCTTTAATTCTAAAATAGCAAATCTTAACATGAAAATTTGTGAATTAGAAAAAGAAAAAAAAAAGATTCAGTTGAAGTTAGATGATGTTAAGTAAATTCACTAAAGGTAGTATCATGATAAATAAAATGTTGCAATCACAAAGAGGTATATATGATAAAGTTGGTATAGGATATAATTCAAGTAAAAGCTAGTAGAGGATATAATTCAAGTGAAAGTTGGTATAGGATATAATTCACAAAAAGTTTTGAAAAGAAAAGCTACACAATTTCGTTGCATAATGAATGCACATATTGTAAATATGCTAGTCATTCAATTGTTACATGTTCTATTAGGCTTAGAAAATCATATAAGATAAAAAAAAGTTTTGGTAACTAAAACTTTCAATAACATAAAGTCAAGTAACACTCACGGACCTAAAGAAAAAAGAGTACCAAGCATTTCAATGAATGTTTTCATTTTTGTAGGCTTTGAGTGCAAAGATAAACAAAATGAACTACAAGAATTTATGAATTCTGGACAGCGGGTGTTCACATCATATGACTGGGATGATGGAGCTCTTCTTAACACTTAAACTGAAATATGGAGGAAACTTGGACATGTTGGTTTAGGCTCGATAGAAAAATTGTCCAAAAAAAATTTGGTTAAAGGTCTACCCACTCTTAGCTTTGATAAAAAGAAGTTATGTGAAGTATGTGTAAAGGGCAAACACAATCAAAGTAACTTCAAATCAAAGCTAGTATTAGCTACTGCAAGACCATTAGAATTGCTTCATATCTATTTGGTCTTTTGAGAATAGCTACCTTGAATGGTAAATATGATGCTTTAGTCATAGTAAATTATTATACAAGGTATACGTGGGTATATCTACTTGCTAGGAAAGATGATGCATCTAAGAAATTTGTTGATTTCCCTAAACTGATCCAAAATGAAAAAGGTCTCTCTATCACAAAAATTAAGACTAGCCATGGTGGCGAATTTGAAAATCACCTCTTTAAGAAATTTTTCTCCAAGAATGGTATTTCTCATAACTTTTCAGCTCCTAGGACATCACAACAAAATGGTGTTGTAGAGAGGAAGAATAGGACACTTCAAGAGATGGTTAGAACTATGATGTGTGAATACAATCTTCCTAAATACTTTTAGGGAGAAGCTATAAGCACAGCTTGTTACATCTCAAACTGAGCATTTTTTAAACCAATCTTGAAAAATACTCCATTTTAATTATTCTTTGGTAGGAAACCTAACATATCTTATTTTCATGTCTTTAATAATAAATGCTTTGTCTTGAACCATGGTAAAGAGTCACTTGCTATCAGACGATTTTAACGTTTAGGGGTTCCTTAAGTAGTAAAAAATATTAACTGAAATTTCAAAAAATCAGAAATTTTGTCAATAATTATTATTAAAATTGATAAATATAGAAAAAATTAAAAATGACGTAAAAGCTGCGAATACACAGCAGGCGACGTTGTGCATTTTAATCTGGACGCTTCAACAGTGATTATGGTAAATTTCAAGGCAAAACAGAGGACCTTTTGGGCAGGGGCAAAATGGTCCGGGCAGTGGCGAAAAAATACCAGTACCTGTATTTTTGCTAAAAACTGGCAAAATGACTATCAGACCATTTTAACGTTTAGGAGTTCCTTAAGTAGTAAAAAATATTAACTGAAATTTCAAAAAATCAGAAATTTTGTCAATAATTATTATTAAAATTGATAAATATAGAAAAAATTAAAAATGACGTAAAAGCTGCGAATACACAGCAGGCGACGTTGAGCATTTTAATCTGGACGCTTCAACAGTGATTATGGTAAATTTCGAGGCAAAACAGAGGACCTTTTGGGCAGGGGCAAAATCGTCCGGGCAGTGGCGAAAAAATACGAGTACCTCTGTTTTTGCTAAAAACTGGCAAAATGACTCTCAGACCATTTTAACGTTTAGGGGTTCCTTAAGTAGTAAAAAATATTAACTGAAATTTCAAAAAATCAGAAATTTTGTCAATAATTATTATTAAAATTGATAAATATAGAAAAAATTAAAAATGACGTAAAAGCTGCGAATACAGAGCAGGCGACGTTGAGCATTTTAATCTGGACGCTTCAACAGGGATTATGGTAAATTTCGAGGCAAAACAGAGGACCTTTTGGGCAGGGGCAAAATGGTCCGGGCAGTGGCGAAAAAATACGAGTACCTCTGTTTTTGCTAAAAACTGGCAAAATGACTCTCAGACCATTTTAATGTTTAGGGGTTCCTTAAGTAGTAAAAAATATTAACTGAAAATTGGAAAAATTAGAAATTTTGTCAATTATTATTATTAAAATTGATAAATATAAAAAAAATTAAAAATGACGTAAAAGCTGCGAATACACAGCAGGCGACGTTGAGCATTTTAATCTGGACGCTTCAACAGTGATTATGGTAAATTTCGAGGCAAAACAGAGGACCTTTTGGGCAGGGGCAAAATGGTCCGGGCAGTGGCGAAAAAATACGAGTACCTCTATTTTTGCTAAAAACTGGCAAAATGACTCTCAGACCATTTTAACGTTTAGGGGTTCCTTAAGTAGTAAAAAATATTAACTGAAATTTCAAAAAATCAGAAATTTTGTCAATAATTATTATTAAAATTGATAAATATAGAAAAAATTAAAAATGACGTAAAAGCTGCGAATACACAGCAGGCGACGTTGAGCATTTTAATCTGGACGCTTCAACAGTGATTATGGTAAATTTCGAGGCAAAACAGAGGATATCGTGGGCAGGGGCAAAATCGTCCGGGCAGTGGCGAAAAAATACGAGTACCTCTGTTTTTGCTAAAAACTGGCAAAATGACTCTCAGACCATTTTAACGTTTAGGGGTTCCTTAAGTAGTAAAAAATATTAACTGAAAATTGGAAAAATCAGAAATTTTGTCAATAATTATTATTAAAATTGATAAATATAGAAAAAATTAAAAATGACGTAAAAGCTGCGAATACACAGCAGGCGACGTTGAGCATTTTAATCTGGACGCTTCAACAGTGATTATGGTAAATTTCGAGGCAAAACAGAGGACCTTTTGGGCAGGGGCAAAATCGTCCGGGCAGTGGCGAAAAAATACGAGTACCTCTGTTTTTGCTAAAAACTGGCAAAATGACTCTCAGACCATTTTAACGTTTAGGGGTTCCTTAAGTAGTAAAAAATATTAACTGAAATTTCAAAAAATCAGAAATTTTGTCAATAATTATTATTAAAATTGATAAATATAGAAAAAATTAAAAATGACGTAAAAGCTGCGAATACACAGCAGGCGACGTTGAGCATTTTAATCTGGACGCTTCAACAGTGATTATGGTAAATTTCGAGTCAAAACAGAGGTAATAGGCCAAGATCTAGAAGCTTGGCAAGTAATCAGGAAGGGTATTACATTACTCGAAACTGATGAATGGTCAAAAAATGAAGCTAAAGTAATGGGGTTAAATGCTAAGTCCATGAACATGATCTATAGTGGTCTTAGAGCACATGAGTTCAACAAAATGTCTTCTTGCACCACTGGTAAAGAAATTTGGAATAAGCTAGAAGTCATTTATGAAGGAACAAAAAAGGTAAAGTCTTCTAAGGTTAATATGCTTACACATGACTATGAACTATTTGCTATGAAATATTCTAAAACTATTAGTGATATGTTTGGTAGGTTTACTGAAATTATTTCTGAACTTAAATTACTAGGAAAAACCTATACAAATGAGGAAATGGTGAGAAAAATGTTAGTATCCCTACCCGAGAGTTGGGATCCTAAAAAGATGGCTATAGAAGAAGCTCATGACCTGGAGGTGCTGACCTTAGATGATCTACTAGGTTCTCTTAAGACTCATGAAATGCAACTCATGAGAAGAGAAAAAGAAAAGGAAAATAGGAGATCACTTGCACTTAAAGCAGAAGTTGAAAAGGTTGAAGAAGAAGAGTCAGAAAATGAAGAAGTAGCACTTATAGCTAGAAGGTTTAGAAAATTTCTAAGAAGAGGCTTAAACAAAAACATAGGGCAAAATAGGAGAAAAGAACTAAATGAACCTAGCGAGAATGTGTGCTATGAATGCAGGAAATCAGGGCATATCAAAATTGATTGTCCGACAATCAAGAAAAGAAACAGCAAGAACAAAAAGAAGGCAATGATTACTGCCTGGGATGATGAGGACTCCTCATCTGATGAAGAAACTCAAGAAGAGGTTGCACATCTATGTCTAATCGCAACAGCAACTCTTGAGGAAGAAGATCATGAGGTAAACAATTCTGAACTGTTTCTTCAAAAAAATTCTGGATTAGAAACTGCATTTTCTGACCTAGTTGAATATACAAATAAATTAAAAGATAAATACAAAAAGTTAAAAGCAAAAAATAAATTTGAAAAACAGGAACATTTGACTTCTGTACAAAAAATTAATTGTATTGACAAACAAAGTATAGAACCTATTGCATGTAAAGATTAAACTGAAAAGAAAAATGTCGTGATCTCTTTGAATGATGACATTGTTATTTCTGCCAATGCATATATGAAGTATGATGCTTGTATGAATGATATGTATGAAAAACAAGAAAAATCTGAAAACATGCAATTAGGAGCAGAAACTTTCTGTGGTGTCAGTGCATCTTCTGATATTGAAATACATGCAGAAAATAATTCACATGTATGTGCTGAAAATCTTAAAAATAGAATCCGTGAACTGGAAAAAGAAAATTGTGATTTGAAATCAAAACTTAATGCAAGTAACTTGCTGTTACAGAAATTTACAAATGGTACTTACATGTTAGACAGAATTCTAAATTCTCAAAGAGGTATATATGATAAGGCGGGACTAGGATATAAATTGAATGATAAATCAAAATCATTTACTCATTTCTTTAAGGAAAGAAAATGTTCAATTCTGCTGCATAAAAATAAATGCTCTTTCTGTAATTACTTTGGTCATGATTTTGATAAATGTCCCATAAGACTTAGAAAGGCTTACAAAGTAAAGAAACTTTGGTTGCCTAAGAATGACAAAAATCTAAGTCAAACTAACACTCATGGACCCAAAGTAAAAAGGGTACCAAGCACTCCAACAATTAAATTTGTTTCTGCAGGATATGAAGGCAAGAATAAGGAACAAAAAGCTCAAGAACATGTGGATTCTGGACAGCGGATGCTTTCGACACATGACTAGGATGAGGGAGCTCTTCTCAACGCTTGAGTTGAAAAATGGAGGTACGGTATCTTTTGGAGATAACTCCAAAGGAAGAATAAGAGGTATAGGAACAATAGGTAACTCTGATACCCTACTCATATCTGAAGTGTTACTTGTAAATGAGCTAAAATTTAACTTACTTAGCATAAGTCAATTGTGTGATAAAGGATTCAGAATAAAATTTGGAAAAGAAAGCTGTCTTGTTGAGTATGCTGACCATAAAATTGTTGGAAAAAGGAAAGACAATATCTATGTGCTTGATTTGAGCAAGATGAATGTTGAACAAACATGTTTGGTTGTAAATAGAAATATTGTTGCTTGGTTGTGGCATAGAAAGCTAGGAGATGTGGGTCTAGGATTGATAGAAAAATTGTATAAGTACAATTTAGTAAAAGGTCTTCCTTCTCTATAATTCAACAATGATAGAATATGTGAAGCATGCATTAAGGGCAAACACACACAAAGCAGCTTCAAATCGAAGCTTATGGTGAGCACATCTAGACCATTAGAAATACTGCACATGGACCTTTTCGGTCCTATGAGAACAGCAACATTGAATGGTAAACAATATGTCTTAGTTATTATAGATGACTATTCTAGATTCACATGGACATATATGCTTGCTAGGAAAGATGAAACATTTGAAAAGCTTGCTGAATTTTGTAAAATGATTCAAAATGAAAAAGGTTTTTCAATTGTAAAAATAAGGACTGATCATGGTGGAGAATTTGAAAACCAACTTTTTGAAGAATTCTGTTCAGAAAATGGTATTTCACACAACTTTTCAGCCCCTAGAACACCACAACAAAATCGTGTCGTTGAAAGGAAAAATAGAACACTTCAAGAAATGGCTAGAACCATGATGTGTGAATATAACCTTCCTAAACATTTCTAGGGAGAAGCTGTAAACACAGCCTGTTATATTTCAAATCGTGCTTTGATAAGACCCATTTTGAAAAAGACACCCTTTGAACTATTCTTTGAAAGAAAACCAAATATTTCATATTTTCATGTTTTTGGAAGCAAATGTTTTGAATCATGGAAAGGAATCACTTGGGAAATTTGATTCCAAGAGTGATGAAGGAATATTTCTTGGATACTCTCATACAAGTAAAGCATATAGAATATTTAATAAACACACTTTAGTTGTAGAAGAGTCAATTCATGTTAAGTTTGAGGATGAATGCCAAGGCATCCTAGAAAACGAAGCAAATGGTGGAACTAAAAGTGTTCCAAATAGGGCTGAAGTTGAGGGGGAGTCCGAGACTAGAGAACCCTCATTTCCTAGAGTTAGGAATGAAGTAGATCGCAATCACATTATAGGTGATCCAAATGTTAGAGTAAGCACAAGGTCTAGGGTTCACAACATATGTGAACATCAAGCCTTCTTATCTCAAGTAGAGCCTAAAAAAGTAGATAAGGCTCTTGAGGATGAAAACTGGCTTCTTGCTATGCAAGAAGAATTGAATCAATTTGAAAGAAGCAAGGTCTGGAATCTAGTTCCCAGACCAAAGGATCATCCGATCATAGGTACAAAATGGGCATTTCGGAACAAACTAGATGAAAATGGTACCATCACTAGAAATAAGGCTAGATTAGTGGCACAAGGATATAATCAAGAAGAAGGGATTGACTATGATGAAACATTTGCACATGTAGCTAGATTGGAAGCTATTCAGATCTTACTTGCATTTGCTTGCTGTATGAACTTTACCTTATTTCAAATGGATGTTAAAAGTGCATTTTTGAATGGTATTATAAAAGAAGAAGTATATGTTGAACAACCACGATTTGAAGATCCAATTTATTCAAATCATGTCTTTAAATTATCAAAAGCTTTATATGGTTTGAAACAAGCTCCACGAGCTTGGTATGATAAATTAAGTTCATTCTTAATTAATCACGATTTCAGAAAAGGAAAAGTAGATAACACATTATTTATAAAGAACAAAGGAAAAGAAATTTTGATTGTTCAAATATATGTTGATGATATTGTGTTTGGTTCTACTAATTCTGAATTATGTAAAGATTTTGCTGCATGCATGCAAAGTGAATTTGAAATGAGCATGATGGGTGAATTAACCTACTTTCTTAGATTGCAAATCAAACAAACCAACGAAGGGACTTTTATAAGTCAAACCAAATACACAAATGAATTGCTCAAGAAATACAAGATGCATGATTCTAAACCAATGAACACACCAATGAGCACTTCTTTATCATTATCTAACGATGCAGATGGAATCAGTGTAGACACTAAATTGTATCGTGGTATGATCGGCTCCTTACTATACTTAACTGCATCCAAACCGGATATCATGTTTAGTGTGTGTCTATGTGCTAGATATCAATCCAATCCTAAAGAACCGCATCTAGTTGCTGTTAAAAGGATATTTCGATACCTTAGAGACACGATTTCCCTAGGAATCTGGTACCCTAGAGACACCACTCTAGATTTGCATGCATTTAGTGATTCTGATTATGCTGGCTGCAAACTAGATAGGAAGAGCACGAGTGGTGGATGTCACTATCTAGGAAATATGCTCATTTCTTGGCACTCCAAGAAACAAAATTGTGTAGCTCTCTCTTCCACGGAAGCTAAATACATAGCTACTGCAAATTGTTGTGCTCAAATCTTATGGATAAAACAATAATTAGAGGACTATGGCATCTTATCACATAAGGTTCCATTACAATGTGATAACACCAGTGCAATTAATCTTACTAAGAATCCTATTCAACACTCTAAAACAAAACACATAGAAATTCGACATCATTTCATTCGGGATCATGTTCAAAAAGGAGATGTTGTACTTGAATTTGTGAGCACTGATCAACAAATTGCAAATATCTTAACCAAACCTTTAGCTAAGGAACGGTTTTATGCCCTTAGAAGAAAACTTGGAATGTTAATTCCCGACAATATTTAAATTTCTTTATTATTGTCATTTCTCTGCTCTTTTACTGTTTCACACACGGCTTGGTCTGAGGGGGAGCGGCTCTTCCACTCCCGTGGCATCTGGTTAGTATCCAAACCCCATCCTTGCTGGTTCTTTTTTTTTTTTTTTGGCTTGTGTTACTCAAATAGCACTACATCTTTTTGCTTATGCCAAAAAGGGGGAGAGAATAGTGTGCACATGTGAAGTCTCATGTTTGACTATATCAAATGCAGAATGTGGGATACATATCTCTCTAACTCCTATGTTTTATACATGTTTCATGATCAAATGTTCGGAACTTATTAGAAACATGCATAGGACTTGCTTGCGGATTCTGATCATATGAGTAGTGAGCAGTAAATAATTGTGTGATGTTCAATATGCTGTAGCTCCAAGTTATGCTCTCATGAAAAACATGCTTAATACTATATGACATGTGCCATACTATTAGAATATTTTGTCATCATCAAAAAGGGGGAGATTGTTGGAAAATAAGGGTTTTGTGTGTGACAAAATATATTTTTGAAGATATTTCATAAAAAAATGTTTTTCATAAGTGCAAAAGAAAATTATAGGAAGTAAAAGATGTGCAAATTATAATATCAATTAATGATATTATAAAGTAACCGGGTTCCTACATTTCTTAATATAATGTTACTATATAGTGATATTTAATAAGATATTTATCTAAGTTGCATTAGTCAAAATGTCTTGAGAATAATGTTTATTAAATTGAAATTGAATATGACATACATTGTGATTAAGAAAATGATGCTTGCTTATGTCTTGATGAAGGTTAAAATATATGGCCTTGCCATGTGGAATAAATCTTTCTATCAAGGACATGCATTATACTATTCTCGGATCAATACAATGTTCTAGAGTTGTATACAGTGTTCCTGGTCTGATTAATACTCTCGAACTGGATATTGAGTTCTCGGATCTGTAGTACTCGGACCTCTTAAGCTCTTGGTCCATATCAGCTCATCAGGCTTGCTCTCGATCCACATTAGCTCGCGCTATCTCAGGCTTGCTCTTGGTCCACATTGGCTCGCGCTGTCTCAAGCTTTCTCTCGATCCACATTGGCTCACGCTGTCTCAGGCTTGCTCTCGGTCCACATTAGCTCGCACTGTCAGGCTTGCTCCTGGTCCAAATCAGTTCGCACACGTTGAGAATGAAACTCACCGTTTCATTAACATGGTCTCACTTATCTACTTGATGCCCTAAACTGAAGAGCATCGAAGAGATGCTTATATGAGAGACAGCAAGAGAAAGAGGAGAACGGCGCCGCTGGTGACCGAATCCTCAACGGGAGGATTTCTGATAAGACCTGTGTCAGAACGGTCTGATTCGAGATGGAGAAGAAGATCTGAAGGCTAATCTACTGTTCCAACGGGAAGATAGCTCATGATTGAGGTTTGATGTGCTTGAAACCCTAGCCCTAACTTTTCTATTTAAGAGAAGTTGTTCTACGAAGAAGGGTTAGAAAAATGGACAAGATTCTAAAGTCTTTATTGAGAAGAAATTCTATTATTGAGCTCATTCCTTGATCTTGCAATCTACTTGAGAATCCATGACATTCAAGGCTACGGTGATATTGTGATTAAATATTTATATGTTTGCTTATATCATCGATTCAACCTTGTATAGCTTTGTTTATGTGCTGATTTCATTAAAATACAATTATTGCACATAAGCATTGAGAGGAACTGATAACTCTATTTTTATAGAGTTATTTGACCTATTTTTAGGCAATAAGCAATGCAATGCTTATGAGAAAATATTTGAATTCCTCTTTATTTACCTAAATTTATCTTGTTTTTGTAGCACAAGGAGGCAAGGAGAAAAGGAATGAACATGGAGAACCTGATGCTTATTGTGTGGCAAAATCGTAATATCAAGATCAAAAGTGTCAAGATGGGCTTGGGCTTTGGATGATTGTTATTAGATTTTCTATTGTTCTTGGGTTTTCTATTTATTTAGAAAACCCAGTCATGTTAGGAATTCAAATCCTAATTAATTTAGAAGTTCAAAACCCAATTGTTTTAGGTCTCTAAAACCCAATTGTTTTAGGTCTCTAAAACCCAATTGTTTTAGGTCTCTAAAACCCAATTCTACTAGGATAGGAGATAGGTCTAAATCCAAACCCTATTTAAGAGAAAAGAATAGGCAAAAGAAGGAAGAGGAGGAAATTGAGCACAACTCAAGAAAGAGGCCAAGAATTCAAGGTTTTCTTGAAGAGAAGACAAAAAGGGTGATAGACTTCTTGTTCTTTGATTCAAGATGCCTTCTTTATTTCTTATTATTGTTCTTCCTCATTATTTCTTTATGTTTTAGTTTATTTTTGTTAGAGCTACGATGTAACCTAATTATGATGGTATGAATCTTATGATTATTATGTTTTGCAAGATATTTTATTTATGTGAAGTTACATATTACTGTGTTTAATGCTTTTAGGTGATTAGCTACCACTTGAATGACTTGATTTGCATGTTAAAGACCGACAGGAAATAGCATGCAGTTGCTTCTTGTAATATGCAACCATAGATTAAATGTGGATAGACATATACCATGTTATTTGTGTGGCTTTTGGTGATAAGATGATCGAAAGATTTATTGTAAACCAGGAATATTCACAGATCCTAATGCATTTGGTTTGTTTCAATTCACATATAGAGATATAGTGAGTTAATGAACTAAGTAGGTTTGCTATACCTAGACATAGGATAGTAAATAAATTAGGAAATTCCGCCATCACATAGATATTATCCCTCTTGCAAGCATAAATAATTAATATTAGTACCTCATAGTTATGGTGAAATCGGACACTCTAACATATTTTGCGTATTTAGTTTTCTTAGATTTAGTTGGTTAGTTTATCATCTATCAATTTGGTTTGCTAGATAAATTCTAGGAGTTGTTCACCGTTAGTAATTAGTTGGTCTAGTAATCACCAATCTTTGTGGGACGATATCTTTCTCATCATTATATTACTTGTTCGACATGTTCACTTGCATATAAATTTCACCGAACAGGAACCCGAAACCCTAATTTACTTCACTTTAGGGTTTTTGTGATAGGAGTTGAGAACTGTTATATTTACATCATATTAGCTCCTATTGATTACAAAATCCCACCATTTGTCATACTATTTGGAACTTGTAATTAATTGATGATCTTTTGATCACATTGTAATATCTTGTACAAGAGATTCCTTGAGAAGAGATTGTTTAAGTTAGGGAGAACATTTTCTCCTAACTTAGTTGAGTAAAGGAGACTTCAATCAGTTTGATTGAAGGAGAAGAGGGTGGACGTAGGACTCAAGGTGTGAGTGCCGAACCACCGTGGTAAATCTGGTGTGAATCTGTGTGCTTATTATCGTGTTAATCTCCTTAAAACACTTGCTGTGTTATTATTAGTTTTTGAATTTATAAGAGTATTTAAAGTGATAAATTGTGATACTATCTTTGTTGACTTGAGAGAAGAGTATTGAAGCTTTGAATTCTGATTGTGCCATACTGCATTTGTTTCTGTATTTATGTTAGCATTACAAACAGTTTCAAGATTTAGTTTCATTTTCAAATAGCTTATAAAACAATTCAACCCCCCTTCTTGTTAAGCCATAAAAACCAACAAACTTGTTCGGTGAAATTTAGATGCAAGTGAACATGTCGAATAAGTAATATAATGATAAGAAAAGTATCCTCTCATAAAGATTGGTGAATACTAAACTAATTAAGTACTAATGATGAATTAATCCTAAAATTTATCTAACAAATCAAAGTATTGTTGATGATGAATTAAAATTTAAAATTTCTAAAATGAAAACTCAAGACTAATTAAAATTGAATCCAAGTAGGAAAAATCAAGATGAGAAACATGTTAGAGCTTCCGATTTCACCATAACTACTAGATATGAATTTTCATAGTTTATGCTTACAAGAATTATAATACCTATGTGATGGCGGAATTTCCTAATTTATTTACTATCCTATGTCTAGGTATAATAAACCTATTTAGTTTATTAATTCACTATATCTCTATATGTGAATTGAAACAAACCAAATGCATTAAAATCTGTGAACATTCCTGGTTTACAATAAATCTTTCGATCATCTTATCACCAAAAGTCACACAAATAACATGGTATATGTCTATCCATATTTAATTCATTATTATATATTATAAGAAGCAATTGCATATTATTACTTTTCAGTCTCAAACATGCACATCAAATCATTCAAGTAGTGGCCAATCACTTAAAAGCATTAAGCATGATAATATATAACTCACATAAATAAAATATCTTGTAAAGCATAGAAACTTATAAAATTCACATCATCATAGTTAGGCTACATCTTCGCTCTAACAAAAGAAGTTTAGAACATAATAAAATAACATACCAAAGCAATAGTAGAAATTAAGCAAAACATCTTAAATAAAAAGAACATGAAAGTTGTCATAACACTATCTTCTTTTTAAGAATTCTTTGCAGAATTCTTACAAATCAAGAATGATATGAAATAGAGGGAAGCTGTCGCGCCTCTTCTTTCTTTTTCTTTTTTTTTTTCTCTTTTTTTCATCTCTTGTCTTGGTTCTGGCGGCACACACTTTTTCTCCCTATTTTTCTCTTTTCTCTCTCTTTCTCTTATATGGCATCCCCCTCTCCGTTCAATTCACATTCCTTTTATGCTTTTATCTCCTTTTGGGCAGCATGCCCTAAGATTCTCCCTTGATAATTCACTTTTTGCCCTTTTCCTTTATTTCCTTTCTTGTCCTTTTCGTCCTTTTCCTCCTCTTTTTTCTACTTTACATGTTGCCTTCTCTTCTTTTCTTTTTATTTTCTTTTTCTTTTTCTTTTATTCTTCACATGCCTTGCTTCTTTTCTTCATGTTTCCTTTGCCTTTCATCTCTTTTGGGGCTTGTTACATAAACAATAAAGATTTGAACAAATATATGAAAAATCAAATATTATCTCACAAAATTATATTATTTATATCCTAAAATAATCAAAATAACTCTATAAAAATAGAGTTATCAAAACTAGAACAACTTATTTACACAAACTAAATCAGTGTAAAAACATGAACAAATCATTCTGTAATTTAAAAACATTAAAGCTATCACCAAATATCTTCAAATCACAAAATAGGTTGCACAAATCTAAACATCAGGGGTCGAGAGGGATCTGTCTGAAGAAACGGGATGAAAAGGGGCTGAAACACACTTTCATGCGCCATCATCACGTGCCACCACCGCCATCATGCGCTGGTGCCACGCGCCGCCGTGAGCCTCCACACGCCGCCGCCGTCCGCCGCCTGTCTTCATAAAAACTTCCAGAAAGGTAGATCAAGATGTCTGGAGTGCCGATCTGCCATGATTTTACTCAAAATCGCATCAGAAATGCGTAGATCTAGCAGAAGAGGTTCAGACGGCATTCGCCATTCTTCGCCGAAAAACCACCAGAAACTACACAGAACAGGTCAGAAACTCCTTTAGATGGCCGGAATTGCTCAAATCTCGTTGGGCTATGCACAGATCGTAAAAAAAAAAAGGTTTTGGGTTTCTCGCCAGAAAAGAACACCGGTGGTCTGCTGTCGCACGACCGTCGTGTCCTATAACTAAGATGCGCGTTGTTGCGCTTCGTCTTTGACCTTCGGCGGGATCCCCTGCCGCCTCTCTATTCTCTCCGATTTAACACGCTGCTCGGTCCTCCGTTTTCTCTCTCTCTCCTCTATTTTGTTAATCAGCCTCCTCCTCCTTTTCTCTTTTTTTCTTTTTCACATGATCAGGCCCACCGGATGTTCGGCCCCTTTCTCCTTTACAAGCCCACACAAGCTTGATAAAAGGCCTCTTTTTAGCTCTCCTCTTTAGCTCTCTTCTCTTTCCTCATTTTCTTTTGGTTTTGTGCTTCGTTTCTTCATTTTTCTTTTATTTTGGGTTTATTACATAAAACAACAAAATATACATAAAAATAATAAAATACAAATATAATCTAATAAAAACTATATTAAATCTAACCTAAAATAATAACAATAACTCTATATAAAATAGAGTTATCAAAGCTCATGGCAAACTTTGTAGGTACTGTCTCTACTTTGCAAAATTCATTTTTGACTAATTGGCTTATTGATTTAAAGGCTAATGATCATACACATCTTATCCTATTTGGGTCAAGTTATCTGATAATAGTGCAATAGTTGTCACCCATAATGGGTATTTCAACTTTTGTCATGCTTCATGATATTCTCTATAGGCCCCTTTTAAATGTGAACTTTTGTTAGTTGTTAAGTTTGCTTTTAATATTTTTTTGTCTGGCTCTTCTTTATCCACATTTTGTTTCTTTTAAGACTTTTTCACTGGGACAATATTGGGATTAGGTAAGGCTAAGTGTTATCTCTATCACTTAGTGTTTGTAACATATGCCATAGTAGATGTTTATTATACTATTACTAAAACTTTTGGATATAATTTTCCTAAGAGGGCTAATGTGTGTAAGAACACTATATATAAGCAAAATGTTTTAAGTAATAAACAAACACTCTAGCATTGTTTTTTTGGTTAATTATCTTGTTATATATTTATTAATGTATTTTGTCATGTTTGCCCCTTAACAAAATAAACTCATCTTCCATTTCCATCTCGCACATCTCATACAAATTCTTTTTTTGAGTAAATACATGTTGATATATGGGGTCTACATCAAAACTTGAATCATGATGGCTCACAGGAGTTATTGACTATTGTTGATAAATTCTTCCACAAGACTTGGTTATATCTCACGAGATACAAGAGTTAAGCGTTACATTTCCTACATTTTTTCTTTGCTATGGTAGAAAGGTAGTTTCACAATCATGTTCATAAACTTAGATATGATAATTGGTTTGAGTCTTTTAGTCATGATTTTATGTCATTTCTTCAACTTCATGGGATCCACCATGAAAGTTTGTACATTTACACCCTATAGCATTATGGGGTGGTCAAGCATAAACATCAACATATTTTTGATTTGTTAAAAGCCCTATGTTTTTAGGCTAACATTCTTGTATTGGGGAAAGCGTATTCTTACCACTACTTAAATTATTAATCGTCTTCCCACACATTTTATATGGTAAGACCCCTTTTGAGGTCTTTTTTGATAAACCACAATGTACATCATATCTTAGGGTTTTTGGATATTTATATTACATCATAGTTGTCCCAAGAGGGGATAAGTTTGCACCACACATTGTTCCTTGTGTGTTTATGGGTACTCTTTATCACAAAAAGGTTATCATGTCCTTGGCTTTACCATACATACTTAATCTATGATCCAAGATGTTGTCTTTTATGAGTTAGTTTTTCCTTTTGCTTAGTTCTAGTTATTATCCTCAATCTCCTTAGTTAGGTCTAGAGTAAAGGATCAATCTTTTGTTATTTAGATCTAGACCCCTACCTCATTCCACTAATGGGTGACTCTAGTGGAGGCTTCACTTCATTATTGAAACCTAACCCTTCTATTATACCATTAGTAGGTGATTTAGGAGGAGACTTTATTCCATTGCCTAAATATGAACCTATTGATAATCCTATCCAATTGTCATCTTTATTAGATGTTAAGACCTAGGATCCACCCACTATAGATCCTTTTGTCCCTATATTTCCTACCATAGATTCACCCACTATGGACTTACTAGTTGTCTCTCCACCTCCTATTAGACGTTTGACATGCATTTCAAAACCTCTCATTTGGACTCAATATTATCATTGCAACCATACACCTTCAAACTCTAATGGGAACCCTTTAGTTAGCCCTCATGACATACTAGAGACATACCATACTCCATCTCCCTCTTTGTGTCTCTTATTAAGTTATCACCTTCACACCAAACCTTTGTTGCTTTAGTCTCTTCCATTATAAAGCCACTCTACTATCATGAGGCTATTTAGGATCTAAACTGGGTAAATGCTATGGCTAGTGAGCTTCATGCATTGGAAGCTACTTAAACATGAATATTGGTTGATTTATCTTTAGAACATAAATTAATTGGTTATAGATGGGTTTACAAAGTGAAGAATCATTGGTTGTGGCATCAATGTATCATGATGCCACAACCAATGGGATTCACTCAGTATTATAGGATTAATTATGACCAGACCTTCTCCTCGATAGCCAAGATGGTGACTATTAGATGTATCATGGTTGTGGCATCAATGTTTCACTAGTCACTTAATCAAATGGACATCCATAAAGTATATCTCCATGGAGACTAACATGAGGAGGTGTAAATATATTTACCTTCAAGGATTCAGACTTCAACAATGGGTTCGCCAAAGGTTTGTTACTTACTTAAGTCTATAAATAGACTTAAACAAGCTTCATGGTAATGGTATGCCAAATTTACTATTGCTCTCCTTTAGGCTAGATTTTGAAAGTCATGGCATGACTATACCTCATTTACTTTTCAAAGTGAATCTATTGTTGTCATTGTATTGATTTATATGGATGATATGCTCATTACGAGTAATAGTGAAAAGAGTCTACTATAGGTAAAGTCTCATCTTCACTCTAGATTTCATATAAAAGATTTAAGATAAGCCAAATTCTTTCTTAGGATTGAGGATGCTTAATTCAAGAATGGGATTTTTCTTAGCCAATGCAAATATGCATTAGAGTTGGCTTCTTATTCATGACCCTCCATTAGCTGGTCCAACTCCTTATCAATGACTCTTTAATTGCTTCATTACTCTACCCATACCCAACTAAACATTAGTTATACTATTTAGGTATTTAGCCAGTTTATGCATGCTCCAAAGTCTTTATACATGGACGTGACTCTTAAAATCATTAAGTACTTGAAAAGTAGTTCATGATTATGTATCTTTGTGCCTTTTTAAAAGAAATTTCAAATGACTAGTTTTTGTGACTCTGATTGGGCGATATGTCCCATGACACGATACTCACTTATTGGCTTCTACACTAAATTAAAAGGTTCTTTAATTTCTTGGAAGACCAAGAAACGCCTTATTTATGAGGTAATCTCTTAATCATCCCTCAAAGCTAAGTATTAGGCCATGTCTATAGCTATTTATGAGATTGTTTGGTTACATGGTTTACTTAGTGATTTGTGGGTGATTGTTCTTTGACATGTTCCTTTGTTTTGTGAAAATGAGGTGCTAATTTAGATTGCTAGCAAGTCCTATCTTTCATAAATGGACTAAATAGATAGAGATCGACTTCCACTTTATTCAGGAAAAGCAACAATAAGGATTGATTCAAACTTGCAGTATCTGGACTCATGAAGAGCTTGTAGATTTGTTAACTAAAGCTTTATGTAGATGACAGCTAGTTACCTTTTTTGCAAGCTTAGTGTATCTGATTTTTACAAAATACCAACTTGAAAGGTATTGCTAAATTGTATAGTTATTTAGGCTAGACCCAATGGTAGTTTTCTATTTATTAGGCTTGGCTTGCCAAAGCCAAGCTTATACTCAGTGAATGAAACATACACATGATTTGGTAATATTTCACCAACCTAAGGTAGATGTGGTGGGAGAAATCCAATTTCAATTCACGAAGGAGAAAAACCTTTCCCTACACAAGGGACACCACCCACAAATTGCACTCAATGAAGCCTAGATATTGCTACTTCACAACCAAATTCCAACTCACGTCCAATTGTAGTTTGCCAAATCTACATGAAAAGAGGGCACACTACTTTCAAATGTTTAAAATGATTCAACCATACTACAAAGCAAATGATGTGCCTACTGCCCTTGCTACCTTAAATTTTGCACACATAGACAACAAAGGATGGACTTTTAACAATAGAAAGACAATGAGCTCTTCCAATAAGCTTACAAATTTAAAACCATATACTAGAAATGATAGAATCATGATAGGTTTGGGTCTCAAATTCCCATAACCCATGTAGGGGATACCTCTCCAATAGGGAAATCCCACTTAAGGATGTGCTAGTTGTTCCTATATTTTCCAAGAATCTTTTATCCATCTCAAAGTGGACTAACAATTTTCCTTGCCATGTTGTCATCACCTAATGTCATTTCTTCATTAAGGCTTTAAAGATAGGATAGCTTCTAGCGAAGGGAACTAGACATGGAGATTTGTTCTTGTTTCGTAATGGTGGTCCCTATTCATTTTTCTCTTACAAGTAGTAACCAGGTGACTAGAGTTTTTGGCATGCTTGGGTTGTCCATCTAAGAGCCAATGTAATAAACTTTTTGAAAAGGAAAAATGTCATTAATGTAACTAGTGACACTACATCTTTTTATGAAGAGTGTGCTATTGGGAAAAGCTTCATGCTTCCTTTTGGTAGCTCACACACTCAAGTGACTTAACCTTTTGAAAAGATTCACTTAAATGTATGGAGTCTAACCCACTTTTGTCTTGTAAAGCCTATATGAATTACATCATTCTTCCTAATGAATATTCCTAGTTTACAAGGCTTTTCCCTTTATGTCTTAAGTCTCATCACAGGTAGTTTTTAAATTTCAAAACAATGGTTGAAAAACAATTTTGATAAGCCCATAAAATTTTTCAATTTGATAATGGTGGAGAATATGCAAATCAAAATTTAACAGCCTATCTAAAAACAAATGTAATTCTACATCAATAAATTGTCCTTACACTCCACAACAAAACATCTTTATTAAACGAAATCATTGGCATATGATTAGATAGAACACACCATAATGGCTCAATCAAATGTTCCTAAAAAGGTCTAGGTAGAAGTTTTAACAATCATGGTTCTAAATAGGTTGCAATCTAAATGTCTAGCACATTCATCGATGGGGAGTCCATCACCAAAGCTTAATGCGACAAGGTCTCAACACTTCAATAGGACTCTCATCATGTTGCTATTACATTTGGTCCACCTTCACATCATGATAGCCCCTTTGAACCATTACCACCTCAAATAAATTCGAATTATCAAGTTACCCTTGCCACTAAAAATCTAAAGCTACACCACAGTCCTTATAAAATGCCAACAAACTTTAGTGCCACTTATGGTAACTAAGGTAGCAGGATCTTTCTCAACATGCAATCATCCCAAACAAATTGATGCCATAATTAACCAACACTTACCTTAGATGAATATGGATTAACCTAATAAATAGGGTCATATATTGGATGTATTTTAATTTAATGTATTTTTGTTGTTGTTTTGTGAGGAAATAGGAAATAATATAAAATTTAAAAGCATACCCACAAGTTGTTTAAGTGGTTCAACCCAATGCTCTTGGACCAACATCCACCCCCTCTTATCAATAGTAAGATAACTCAAATATAAGAGTCACACTCTTAGATTTAGTACTCCTTTGATTTTTTTTCAAAAAAATAAAAGTCAATTACAAATACACTTCATTTCCACAAGCCACTCATGGCTACAAGTCATATAATAATACAACAATTGATCCTACACAAGGTCTTACAAATTTGTCACTATCTCGCTAGGATTATCATACTAGACCACACATGGCCTTACAAATTTCACACAGTGTCCCTAGGCTTATCACACTAGGTCACACATGGCCTTACAAATTCATCACCTCCTTATGCTCAACTCATTGGGCCACAAACAATGTTACAAATGCTAAACAAGATCATGATTATGCACAGTCAATATTATCTCACCAATCTTTGCCAACTCTGCACAACAACACTACACAAAAAGAAGCAAAGCAATAAGCTTTTCTCAAATAACCGTTTGATTTTAGATTGAATGCTTCAAATGTGGCTTCTAACAAAATCATAATTTTAAGAATACAATATAACCATTTTTTTCTATAGTCAATATGCAATAGCTTAAATATATCAAGCTTTAGACATCAAATGTAAACTATTTTGATATCCTAAACATGATTATTTGTAGATCAATAGTTTATCAAACTTCCAACAATAGTTCAATCATAAAAGCAAATTAATCAAACAAATCACACAAATTTTAATCCTATACAACAACAACACTTGAGATTTTTGTCACAAGAAGCAATGCTTTCAAGTTTTAGGTCCCTAAAGACAACCTAATAAGGGAAGTGAATTAGGTTTTCTATAAATTAGTCCTAACACATTGACAAGATGTGAGTAATAATATAAAAATTAAAGCCTTTGAGTGGACTTGGATAAATTCAAATTCTCAACCTTTAGAGAATGTTCAAAGTATATAACAATAAAGCGCACATGAATAAGATAAAAAATAGTTTCAATATTCCTATGAACATGTAAGTTTAGTACTATAAGGAATATCACATAAAGTGTAATCACATATTTATGGAAACATGCATAAGTTAACAATCATCATCAAAAATATTAGTTTACTTAACTCAACATCAAGATTATAATAAAATTCAATAAATGTTGCTCAAAATGTCATATGGTGGCAATGGGGGCTTTTTTACAAAATGGTTAAATATACTTTGTGTTTATGTTTTACCAAAGCCATAATCCACCATAGACCCTAGCCTATAATATGTAGACCCATTTTTCATGTAAATTTAGGCAACTGGAGTCTTACCATTGTACCATCAAGGCCTTATGATTTCCATTTGAAAACCTTTCCCTTTTAGCATTTTTTTTTTTTTAAGGCTTAGGCCTTGTGTTTTCCAAGTGGCTATAAGGCCTTGGCAATACAAGAGAGGGATCATTTTGTTTAAAAGAAAGATGAATTTTCCATAAGGTTCTCCACTAATACCTATCATAGTAGACAAGATGCATGGCAGCACCCATGAGGTAATGGAGAAAACCTTGAGGAGAATTCAAGCCATATTATACTTGAAAGGTATGAAGGGCACTTAGATCAAAGAGTTAGAGAATTAAGAGTTTGCTAGTAGCATAAAAAGTGAGAACATGCTTCCTAGGGCAAGTTGCAACCTCTTCTCATGCTTAAACAAATTTAGGAGGATATATCCATGGATTTCATAGTGGGGTTACTGGTGTTAGGAGAGAAATCCATTATATTAGTGGTCATTGGTAGATTATCTAAGTTTGGTCATTTTATTTTCTTGTCCCATCCTTATACAACAATCATGGTGACCTAAGCACTTTTGGATAATGTGTTTAAATTACATTGCATGCCAAAGTCCATAATGTGTAACAAAGATCCATTATTTACTAGTAATTTTTGGAAAGAATTATTCAGGCTTCAAGGCAAGAGCTTCCATTTCTCTTTAGCATATCATCCTCAAACAAACCAGCAAACAGAGGTACTCAATCAAACTTTAGAAATGTATTTATAGTGTTTTGTCAGAGATCATCCTAAGGAATGGCTGAAATGGATTTCTTAAGTGCAATTTTTTTGTAACACTAGCTGGCATAATGCTACATTGTGCACCCTATATGAGATGGTGTTTGGGAGGAGTCCCCTTAAATCTCCTTTCATACTAAATTGTCACATGTAGCAACAATGGAGCAAATCCTAGAGGAATGAGATTAAGTGTTCAACAAGATCAAGAAAGACTTAGATGCTGCTCAAATAAGGATGAAAAAGGTCTATGATGGCAAGAGAAGGGAAGTTCAATCTTAGGAGGGTGACTTCATGTACATTAAATTACCTTGTTATCACTAAGTCTTCGTGTTGCAACAACGATATTAGAAGCTAGCCTCCAAATTTCAAGGCTTATACAAGGTATTCTAGTGAATTAAGAGTGTTACCTATAAGCTAGGATTGCCTAAAGAGTCAAAGGTACAACCTATATTCCATGTATCTAAATTGAAGCAATGTATTAAAGAAATAGATTTTGAATAAGTATGATGATCTTGGATTAAATAAAAGGAGAATGGTGACATACCCCAAGTGATTCTAGAGTAAAGAATCAAGGATCATCAAACGGAGTTTTTAGTCCATTGGAAAGGAAAATCATGTATAGAAGCGACTTGGGAGGAGGCTAGAGTACTAAAGGCATGTTTTCCAAATCTAAACCTTGAGGACAAGGCTAGTCTTTAAGGAGCGAGATTGTTATTAGTTGTTGGGTTACTTGTACTTTGTGTTGTATGTATTGCATTTTAGGTATGTTAGACTTGTATGGGTTTAGATTAGGAAATGTGTTTATTGGGTGGATATGTAATAAAGGTCAATAAATGGGTAAGGCCTAAGACTAAGAGGGGAAGAGAAGTGTCATATACAAAAATGTAGGGGAAGGATCTAGAGGAAGGAGTATGTAATCTTGTTGTTGTGCAATAGTAGTGAACAAGTTGGAGCTCCCTTTTGAGTTAAATAAAATCTTCCTTCATTGAGTATGGTTCTTCAACATTCCTTAATGAAGATATGTCCGTTCGAATCCTTGTGAGGATTTCGTGCTCCAAGACCCTATCACCAAGTTTAAAGCCATTGCAATCACTTTATACCAATAATAGTCTTCCCCACCAAAGGCCTTTTAAACTGTGGTTGGGGTCCTTGCTTCATAGTGTAGTAAAGAACATAGAGAGTTGCTAACTTGAAAGAAAGTAGGAATTAGTAAAAGGAACAATATGATGTAAAGGAGTGATAGGAGACAAGGATAAAAAATTATTGCTCTGATACCATCTTAAGAAACTAGATTATTGGAATGTAGCACCAAGTTGCATTCAAATCTTGGTTTAGGCCTCTAAGTGAGCAAAGGGGTCTTGGTTTCATATATGTGGATGCAATACAAGGAGATAGCAAACCGTACAAAAGAAAGAAAGCCAAATCTAGGTTACAACCTAATGGGCTATATTGAGCCTCTTTGCAAATGGGTTTAGGCCTCTAAGTGAGCAGAAGGGATACATCATTTTCCACACCACGAACGCAAAGAGTGGGGCAAAGCGGGCAAAGCCAAGATCCTAAGAAATGGTCGCATCACTGTTTCACATTTCTTGTCCGTCTTTCCCATGACTTATTTTCATTATTTATTAGTTTGGGACAAATATAGGAAAGAAAAGAAAAAAGGACCAAGCACAACAAGCTACGGGCAAAACTTTTTACAAAGGAATTTCCTTTTGTACTATACAAGCACTAGTCAAATTAGACCCTTTGCTTATAGGTTAGATAATTTTCCTTGTAGCCATGAAGCAAAATAAATTTAAGGTTATTCGCTTTAAAGATTTTTGTGTTATCCTAGGTTTTAAAAGAAACACAAGAATATTATTTATATATACTACACAACAAATTTTAAGGTCCTTAAAGATATTGTCCATTCATTGTTAGAAAACTTGAAGGGCTATATTAAGTCCAAAAAGCATTACATTCCAATGATAATGCTCTCTTAGAGTAATGAAAGCTATTAGAGCTTTAAACTCCTTTGTTAACTATATTCCCAAAAACCTAACCTACAATCAAACTTACTAAAATATTTTAATCCCTTAATTTGATTAACAAAGACATATTTTTTAGTGATAAAATAGACATCGAAGTCTAATTTCTCATTAAGCCTTTTATAGTTTATGACTATTTTTTCCCTTTTTAATTTTACTATAATTTCTTACTACAAAAGTGAAACTAGAATGAAGGTTGTTTGTTTCTTTTATTAGCTTTTTATCTAATAATTCTTTAATTTGAATATCAAATTCTTCTCTATCTTGTATTGTAAAAATTTTTGGTTTGATTCTAATTATGACACTGAGATCTTTTAATTTTTAAACTACAATATTGAGGGTTTCTCAACTATTGTTTCACAGGGTCTCTACTAAAATTTTCATTAAGAATTTTGTAAATCCAATGAGAAGATCCTAGTATATCTATACTATGTTTGTGTTCATCATGCTTGCTTGATTGACTCAAAATAGGGTGAACAGTTATGCATATTTTGTTCTAATACAGGAATAATGACTTTCTTTTTTGGTAAAAACAAATGTTAGTCTAATATGCGTATGGTGTAATTTTGTATGGTAATAATTGGCAAGAAAATTATTTTCTAGTAGAAAATCAACATGCATATTTGGAAAACAAAGTATTTTAAGAGTGAGAAATATTTATTATTCATACATATAGCAATATTTTTTGGCTTTCAATTCTATTTTTGTTTCTTTATTATCAATTCTTTTTACTGTAATGGGATGCTTCATAAGCTTTCATTCTTTAGAGGTAAAGTATTCCATCTAGTATTATAGATTGTAGCTATAATGTCTATTTAAACATTTAAATTATAAGGTTTATATCCTAAAAAATTAAAATTTCCTAGGACATAGTTATGTCATATCTTTTTCTTACCTTAGCTAGCTAAGAAAATAATTTCTTCATCTCCATTTTGGAAATAATAGATTTGACAAGTTTTTGCTTCTTTTTTCTCTTTCAGTAGATTATGCCTAGCATTATTGATATTTAACTTCTTGGTTAGAGCTATTGCTTTCACCTTCTTTTTCTTTTGGAATACGAAAACTCTTTTTTGCAAATCTTTCCCAACTATCTTCTTGATAAGGAAAAGTTAGTTTTCATTTTTCAAGTGTTGAATTTATGAAATACATGTTTCTATCTAAAGCTTGTATAGCAACATAACTAGGTTCTAAATGTTGTAGTTCTTTTATGTTAGTTATAGGCCATTATTTTGACATATTAATGAACATTAGGCAATTCCTGATACATTGTTGTTATTAGTCTTATGATTTTGTAACATTCTGTGTAAAATTCCTTGCATTCATTATATTTACTTGTATTCCTTATATAGAATAGGATTCAAGCCTATAAGTATAGGCTCACTGTTGTATAGTTCAATATAGCTCAATATAGCTAAATATAGCTCAATATAGCTCAATATAGAATCAGTTTTTACAACTTGCTAGTCTTTCCTTTATTTCATTTTATTACATGTGATGCGGATCTGGTGGTAAGCTTGACCGACCTTGGATTAAAGATGATATGTAAAAATTGCTTTTTTGGTTTTTAAGGGTTTTTTTGTAAGAAAAGTGAGTGTTTGGGTAGGGAGGAGGGGAGAAAAATGAAATAAGAAGAAATTAAAACAAAAGATCATTGTCAAGTAACTACTCCAAGATGTAAAGGCAATGCCACCAATCAAGGAGGTGCTCCACTACCAATCTTTAGCAAAAATTGGATAAAGGAAGCCAAAGTTGAAAACATATGAAGTTTTCTAATTCTCTACGGAAAAAACAAGTACGCCTACAATTGAAATAATGTTCCTTTTAAATAGGTAGATAAACCTAACCCTAAAATGATTATGACAAATTAGGAATTCCTAAAATTAAGGAAATCTCAAACAAATTAAGGATCTTAATAATTATGGAAATCTAGATAATTTAGAAATCTAGACACTTGAGGAAAACAACATGAAAGGAAATAATCTTGGACAATAAACAAAACCCTAGGAAATTAAGAACTAACAATTTAAAAAAAAAACAAAAAGCCTGAAAGAATAATAAAGGAAATCCAAAATAAATCATAATTCCTAGAGAATATTTGGGATGTCCTTCAAGCTTGGGCTTCTTGGACTATTGGATCATATTGTGGATTACAACTCTTTGATAGGGGAACTTGCAATATTGGGCCTTGAGAGCATCCACATTAATCTCCCTTTCTCAAAGAAGATTTGTCCCCAGATCTTGATTGTGGATTTGGGCTTTATCATTTCATGGATCCATAATCTAAGTTCTTGCACATAAATTAAGCTTTAACTCTAGTGGCCTACCCGAATGTGTTGGTTTATAAATAAATGGCAAACTACTGTGTTGCTTGGATGGAAGCTTGGAACTTGACCTATAATATGACCCAAACAAGTAGTTGAAATGATGGAATGTTTTGACAGTCCTTGCTTTTATGCCAACGAAAAATTTCATTGCTTGTTGTTGACATGCCAACTTCTTATGATTTAACAATACAAGCTAGTAGATTAAGCCATTGTTCATGCTAAATAGGGCTCCAGAATTCTTCCCCACATGGTTGAAACCTTATGGTTCTTTCGTTAGAATTTGTTCTAATACCTTGTTTGATAACATCTTGCACTTTAAAAGATTTGAACTTCTTAGATTTATTTTCTTTTCAAGTGGTACATCAAGCTTTGGAGGATCCAAGATTTTTGGATTTGCACTCATGGTCGTTGGTGCCTCAATCTCCAAAAGATCCAACTTTTTCGGTCTACCTTCTTCTCTACCAACACTGCAAGCTTTGGTTGGCCCAAATTGTTTTGTTTTGTTTCTATCATACCTCTTTCTTGGATTTGAACTACCTCTATAACTTTCTTTGGTAAGGCTTCTCTCCTATACCATCTTTCTATTCACATATCATAGTCTTCTTTGTAGATTGTGGTGATACTTCTATTGGTACTTGGAATCTATTAAAGCATGATCCTCCTTTTGGTTGTTTGGTATTTGTTTTAGGCTCTTAGAAGTTGAAAAACCTCATGGACTTGGTCTTTCATCTTGCACACATCTATGAGCATCCTACTAGCTACTTCACATGGAGAAAAACATGAAGAAGAATGTAAGTTGCATTCCCCATATTGAAACGTTGCTCACTCACCAACCTAGTCTCTAGTACCACTTAATGTGAATCTAGTGGCAGGCTTGAGTGAGCTCAGATTAAAGGTGATATGTAAAAATCATTTTTTTTTGTTCATTTAGGGTTTTCTATGAGAAAAGTGAGTGTTTGGGTAGGGAGGAATGGACAAAATGAAATAAGAAAAAATTATAACAAAAGATAATTGCCCAGTAATTACTCTAAGATGTAAAGGCAATGCCACCAGTCAAGGAGGTACTCCACCACCAATCTTTGGTAAAACTTAGATAAAGAAAGCCAAAGTTGAAAATGGCTATGGTTTTCTAATTCTTTATGAAAAAAACAAGTTTGCTTATAACTAAAATAATGCTTCATTTAAATAGGTAGATAAACCTAACCTTAAAAAGATTCTGACAAAACAGAAATCCTTAAAATTAAGGAAATCTTAGACAAATCAAGGATCCCAATAATTATGGAAATCCAAATAATTTATGAATACAGACACTTAAGGAAAACAATAGGAAAGGAAATAATCTTGGACAATAAACAAAACCCTAGGAAATTAAGAGCTAACAATTTAAAAAAAAAAACCTGAAAGAATAATAAAGGAAATCCAAAACAAATCAAAATTCCTAGAGAAATTCTAGGATGCCCTTCAAGCTTAGTGTTCAGTGAAATTCTACATGCAAGCGTACATGTCGAATAAGTAATATAATGATGAATATGAGTATCGTCCCACAAAGATTGGTACTTACTAAACTAACTAATTACTAATGGTGAATAGTTCCTAGAGTTTATCTAGCAAATCAAAATCATTAAACATGGATTAACTAACTGAATTTAACCTAAACTTGATAATTGAAATATGTTAGAGCATCCGATTTCACCTAATTACTAGGAACGAATGTTGATTATTTATGCTAACAAGATTAATTCTATTCATGTGATGGTGGAATTTCCTAATTTATTCACTATCCTAGGTATAGCAAACCTACTTAGGTCATTAACTTACTATATTTCTACCCATGAATTAAATGAACTAAGTGTATTAAAATATGTGAATATTTCAGTTTACACCTAAAGCCACACAAACCATATGGTATAGGTCTATCCATATGAATCTATAGTTGCATATTATATGAAGCAATTGCATGTCATTTCCTATCGGTCTCTAACAAGCAATTGCATATTATTTAAGTGGTAGCTAATCACTTAAAAGCATTAAGCTTAGTAAAATGCAACTTCACACAAAAAAAAAATCTTACAAAACATCATAATCATACTATTCATACATCATAATCAAGTCTCATTGTAGTTCTAACACAATAAACTAAAACATCATATTTACATAAACAGAAATAGTGCAAGAATTGAACAAAGTATTCTAAAAATTAAAAACATCAAATTTGTCACCAAAATGTTTTCAATTCAAAGAAAGTTTGGACAAATCTGCACATCAGAGAGAGGAAAAGAAATTTTCTAAAAAAGGGGACGAAAACGAGTAGCCATGCGCCTTCGCCACACGCCGATCACGCGCCGCCACTCACCGCCACCAATCATCACTAAAACCTCCAAAAAGAACCCCAACATGCTAATCTGTCAAAAGGTCATGCAGATCTACTAAAAGACCACCAAAAAAGGCCTCGTTTCGCCATAAGTCGCCCATGAATGGTGTTCGCCATTGATGCCTAAAACCGCTGTGAAACCACTCCAATTTATTGCAGATCGATCGAAAGTTGCCACTAATAGTTGGATTTGCTTCCTTCTTGCCAAAAAATACTCAAAAATGGCTAGAGAATGGCCAGAAGTGGGGTGGGTTTCTTGCTGGAAGATAACGTTAGCGATCAGCTATTGCCCAACTGCCATGCTCTTTACTTAAGATACATGCTGTCGCATATCGCCTCTGAGCTCTGGTGAGCTCCTTGACTACCTACCAAACTCCAACAAAGCTCCGACCCTTTCTCATGTTCTTTTTCTCCTCTCTTCTATATTTTCTCCACCCAAAACCTAATAAGAAACCCCTTTTTTTGTTTGTTTTTCCCGATAGACCACACTCTTGATCCTTTGCACATGCACACCACTTACACAACAATTGACTTTTTCTTTTTCTTTGCTTCCTATGTTGTTTCTCTCTTTTCTTGCTTTTTTTCCTTCATTTTCACCCATTTTGGATTTGTTGCACAAAATAACAAAAGTTACATAAATATAAATAAATGCAACTATAATTTAACTAAAAACTATATTAAATATTACTTAAAATAATAATAATAACTCTATAAAATATAGAGTTATCACTTAGGCTTCTTGGACTATTGGAACAAATTGTGGACTCTCAACTCTTTGATAGGGGAACTTGTAATATTGGACCTTGAGAGCATCCACATCAGCATGGATCATATACTCCTACCAAAAAACCCTTGAAAAGAAACAATTTTAAAAAATCTTTTAAAGAAAAACAAAAATAAAAGCTAGATTAAACTTAGAAATTTTCGATTTCAATGTTAATTTGTAATTAAAAAATTCATGACAATAGCACCAAAAACTTATTCATAGAATTCTAAATACAAGTGAACGTGTCAGATAAGTAATTTAATGATTAGAAAATATATTGTCTCACAAAAATTGATGATTACTAGACTAATTAATACTAATAGTAAATTAATTCTAAAGTTTATCTAGTAAATTAAAAAAGAGTTAAAATTAATATTATTGGAAATAGAATTTCACAACTAAAAGCAATTGAATTCAAATTAGTAAAATCAATCCAAGAAATATGTTAGATCATTTAATTTTATCATAATTACTAAATATGAATTTTAAGTATTTATGCTTACAAGAACAATAAAACCTATGTAATTGTGAAATTTCCTAATATATTTACGACCTTATTGTTGGTTTTTATGGCTTAACAAGAAGGGGGGTTGAATTGTTATATCGGCAATTTATAAAAAACAACTTGAAACAATTTGTTATGTTAGCAATAACACACAAATAGTTACAATAAGACACAATCAAGATTCAATACATATGATGCTTTTCTTCCAAGTCAACAAAAATATTATCATAATTATGTGCTTTAACTATTCTTATAAATTTAAGAACTAATAATAAGGGAGCAAGTGTTATAAGACAATTAAAGCAATAATAAACAAAGATATTCACACCAAATTTACCACGGTGGTTCGGCACTCACACCTTGAGTCTTACGTCCACCCTCTTCTCCTTCAATCAAACCGATTAAAGTCGCCTTTACTCAACCAAGTTAGGAGAAAACGTTCTCCCTAACTCAAACAATTCCTCTTCAAGGAATTTCTTGTACAAAGTTATACAATACGATCAAAAGATCATCAATCAATTACAAATCCCAAATAATATAACAAATAATGGGATTCTGTAATAAATAAGAGCTAATCTAATGTAGATATAGAAATTCTAAGCTCCTATCACAAAAACCCTAAATTGAAATAAATTAAGGTTTCGGGTTTCTCTCAATGTTTATGTGCAATAATTATTTTTTAATGAAATCAGCACATAAACAGAGTTATACAAGGTTGAATCGATGATATGAATAAAAAGATAAGTATTTAATCACAATATCACTGTAGGCTTGAATTTCACCAATTGTCACAAAGATTGAAAGATCAAGGAATGAGCTCAATAATAGAATCTTTTCTCAAGGAGAACTTCAAAATATTGTAAGTTGTCGAACCCTTCTCCGTAGAATAACTTCTCTTAAATAGAAAAATTAGGGTTAGGGTTTCAAGCACATCAAACCTCAATCATGAAGCTATCTTCCTGTTGGAACAGTAGATTGGCCTTCAAATCTTCCTTCTCCAGCTCAAATCAGACCGTTCTGACATCGGTCTCATCAGAAATCCTCCCGTTGAGGATTCGGTCACTAGCGGTGCCGTTCTCCCCTTTTCTCTCACTCTCTCATATCAGCAGCTCTTCAATTATACGCTCATTAGGGCATCAGGTAGATAAATGAGGGCAATATGTTAATGAAACGGTGAGTTTCATCACTAGCAGCCGGGCTCGCTTAAGCGGGTCATGGACCGAGAGCTAAGAGGCCGGGCCGAGTATAATAGGACCGAGAGCAAGCCTGATAACTCAGTAACCAGATCGAGAACATTAACCAAGCCGAGAACATAATAACCAGCCCGAGAACACAATAACCAACCCGACAATATTAACCAGGCCGAGAGCATAATATCCAACCCAAGAACATTAACCAGGCCAAGAACACAATATCCAGCCTGAGAACATTATATCAATCCGAGAATGATATAATACAAGTCCTTGATAGAACTAAGATTTGTTCCAACAAACAAAGCCATATATTTCAACCTTCATCAAAACATAAGCAAGCATCATTTTTTCTTAACCACAATGTATGTCATATTTAATTTCAATTTGATAGACATTGCACTCAAGGCATTTAAATAATGCAACTTAAATAAATCCTTTCTTAATGTCACTATATAGTAAGATTATATAAAGGAATGTAGGAACCCGGTTACTTTATAATATCATTAATTGATATTATAATTTGTACACCTTTTACTTCATATAATTTTCTTTTGCACTTATGAAAAACATATTTTATCAAATATATTCATAAATATATTTTGTCACACACAAAACCCTTATTTTCCAACAATCTCCCCCTTTTTGATGATGACAAAATATTTTAATAGTATGGCACATGTTACACAATATCAATCATGTTTTTCTTGAGAACGTAGCTTGGTGTTACAGCATATTGAACATCACATAATTATTTACTGCTCACTACTTATATGATCAAAATCTGCAAGCAAGTCCTATGCATGTGTCTAATAATTTTCAAGCATTCAATCATATAACATGTATAAAACATGGGAGTTTCCAAGCAAGGATGTTAGAGAGATATGTATCCCACATTTTGCACTGATATAGTCAAAAATGAGACTTCACATGTGCACGCACTATTCTCTCCCCTTTTTTAGCATAAGCAAAAAGATGAACATGCAAGTAATCAAGACAAGCTACAAAAAAATGAGCTGTAAGTGAACCGGCAAAGATAAGATTAGGATACTAATCGGATGCTGTTGGAGTGGAATTAAAGCCGCTCCCCTTCAAACCAAGCCTTTTGTGAGATAGTAAAAGAGCAGAGAACTAACAGTAATAGAGAATTTAAATGTTTTCAGGGACTTACATTCCAAGTTCTCTTCTAAGAGCATAAAACCGTTCCTTAGATAAAGGTTTGGTTAAAATATCAGCAATTTGCTGATCAGTACTCACAAATTCAAGTACAACATCTCCTTTGTGAACATGATCCTGAATGAAATGATGTCGAATTTCTATGTGTTTTGTTTTAGAGTGCTGGATAAGATTCTTAGTGAGATTAATTGCACTGGTGTTATCACATTTTAATGGAACCTTATGTGATAAGATGCCATAATCCTCTAATTGTTGTTTCATCCATAAGATTTGAGCACAACTACTAGCAGCAGCTATATATTTGGCTTCAGTGGAAGAGAGACCTACACAGTTTTGTTTCTTGGAGTGCCAAGAGATAAGCATATTCTCGAGATAGTGACATCCACCACTCGTGCTCTTCCTATCTAATTTCCAACCAGCATAATCAGAATCACTGAAGGCATGCAAATTCAGAGTGGTATATCTAGGATACCAGATTCCTAAGGAAACCGTGTCTCTAAGGTATCTAAATATTCTTTTAATAGCAACTAGGTGCTGTTCTTTGGGATTGGATTGATACCTAGCACATAAACACACACTAAACATGATATCCTGTCTAGATGCAATCAAGTATAGCAAAGAACCAATCATGCCACAATATGATTTAGTGTCTACGCTAATTCCATCTTCATCATTAGATAATGATAAAGAAGTGCTCATTGGTGTGTTCATTGGTTTGGAGTCATGCATCTTGTATTTCTTGAGCAATTCATTTATATATTTTGTTTGACTTATAAATGTTCCTTTGTTTTTTTATTTGATTTGTAACCCAAGAAAGTATGTTAACTCACCCATCATACTCATTTCAAATTCACTTTGCATGCATGCAGCAAATTCTTCACATAATGTAGAATTTGTAGAACCAAATACGATGTCATCAACATATATTTGAACAATAAAAAATTCTTTTTCTTTATTCTTTATAAATAAGGTGTTCTCCACTTTTCCTTTTCTGAAATCATGGTTGATCAGAAAAGAACTTAGTTTGTCATACCAAGCCCGTGGAGCTTGTTTCAAACCATATAAAGCTTTTGACAATTTAAAGACATGATTTGAATAAATCGGATCTTTAAATCTGGGTGGTTGTTCAACATATACCTCTTCCTTTATAATAGCATTCAAAAATGCACTCTTGACATCCATTTGAAATAAGGTAAAGTTCATACAACAAGCGAAGGCAAGTAAGATTCGAATAGCTTCTAACCTAGCTACTGGTGCAAAGGTTTCATCATAGTTAATTCCTTCTTCTTGACTATATCCTTGTGCCACTAATCTAGCCTTATTCCTAGTAATGGTACCATTCTCATCTAGTTTATTCCAAAATACCCATTTTGTGCCTATAATCGGATGATTCTTTGGTCTAGGAACTAGATTCTAAACCTTGCTTCTTTCAAACTGATTTAATTCTTCTTGCATAGCAAGAAACCAATTTTCATCTTCAAGAGCCTCATCTACTTTCTTTGGCTCTACTTGAGATAGAAAGGCTTGATGTTCACATGTGTTGTGAACTCGAGACCTTGTGGTTACTCTAACATTTGGATTTCCTATGATGTGATCATGATCTACTTCATTTCTTACACTAGGAAAGGAAGGTTCCCTAGTTTCAAACTCCCCCTCAACTTCAGCCCTATTTGGAATGCTTTTAGTTCCACTATCCTCTTCAGTTTCTAAGGTATCGTGACAATCATCCTCAAACTTAACATGAATTGATTCCTTTACAACTAAAGTTCATTTGTTGAATACTCTATATGCCTTACTTGTATGAGAATATCCAAGAAATATTCCTTCATCACTTTTGGAATCAAATTTTCCAAGTGATTCTTTTCCATGATTTAAAACAAAGCATTTGCTGCCAAAAACATGAAAATATGAAATGCTTGGTTTTCTTTCAAAGAATAATTCAAAAGGTGTCTTTTTCAAAATGGGTCTTATTAGAGCATGATTTGAAATATAACAAGCTGTGTTTATAGCTTCTCCCCAAAAGTGTTTAGGAAGATTATATTCACACATCATGGTTCTAGCCATTTCTTGAAGAGTTCTATTTTTCCTTTCAACCACACCATTTTGTTGTGGTGTTCTAGGAGCTGAAAAGTTGTGTGAAATGCCATTTTCTAAACAAAATTTTTCAAAAAGTTGGTTTTCAAATTCACCACCGTGATCAGTTCTTATTTTTATGATTGAAAAGCCTTTTTCATTTTGAATCATTTTACAAAATTCAGCAAACTTTTCAAATGCCTCATCTTTTCTAGCAAGCATGTATGTCTATGTGAATCTAGAATAATCATCTATTATAGGCCTGAAAAGGTCCATGTGCAGTATTTCTAATGGTCTAGATGTACTCACCACAAGCTTCGACTTGAAGCTACTTTGTGTATGTTTACCCTTAATGCATGCTTTACATATTCTATCATTGTTAAACTCTAAAGGTGGAAGACCTTTTACTAGATTATACTTACACAGTTTTTCTATCAATCCAAGACCTGCATGTCCTAGCTTTCTATGCCACAACCAAGCATCAACATTTTTATTCACAATTAAGCATGTTTGTTCAACATTCAATTTACTTAAATCAAGCACATAGATATTGTCTTTTCTATTTCCAACAATCTTCATTTTATGTTCAGCATGCTCAACAAGACAGTTTTCTTTTCCAAATTTTATTTTGAATCCTTTATCACATAACTGACTTATGCTAAGTAGATTAAATTTTAGTTCATCTACAAGCAAAACTTCATATATGAGTAGGGTATTAGGATTACCTATTGTTCCCATTCCTTTTATTCTTCCTTTGGAGTTATCTCCAAAAGATACTGTACCTCCATTTTTCAACTCAAGTGTTAAGAAGAGCTCCTTCATCCCAGTCATGTGTCGAGAACATCCGCTGTCCAGAATCCACATGTTCTTCAGCTTTTTGTTCCTTACTTGTGCACTCATAACCTACAGAAACAAATTTGATTGTTTAAGTGCTTGGTACCGTTTTTACTTTGGGTCCATGAGTGTTAGTTCGACTTAGAGTTCTGTCATTCTTAGGCAACCAAAGTTTCTTTACTTTGTAAGCCTTTCTAAGTCTTACGGGACATCTATCAAAATTATGACCAAAATAATTACAAAAAGAGCATTTATTTTCATGCAGCGGAATTGAACATTCTTTTTCTTTAAAGAAATGAGTGAATGATTTTGATTTGTCATTCAATTTATATCCTAGTCCCACCTTATCATATATACCTCTTTGAGAATTTAGAATCTTATCTAACATGCCACTTCCCTTTGTAAATTTCTTTAACAGCAAATTAGTTGCATTAAGTTTGATTTCAAGTCACAATTTTCTTTTTCTAGCTCACGAACTCTATTCTTAAGATTTTTAGCACATACTTGTGAGTTATTTTCAACATGTATTTCAATATCAAAGCATGCATTGACATCACAGAAAGTTTCTGTTCATATTGTCATGTTTTCAAATTTTCTTTATTTCTCATACATATCATTCATGCAAGCATCATATTTCATATATGTATTAGCAGAAATACTAATGTTGTCATCCACGGAAATTGAAGCATCTTTCTTTTCAGTTTCATCTCTACATGCAGCAGTTGCTATACTTTTTTATTATGTACATCAGTTAAACCAGTTTTATGTATAGAAATCAACATTTTTTGTTTTTCAGATTTATTTTTTGCTTTTACTTTTTTGTATTTATTTTTTTAATTTATTTGCATATTCAACTAAATCAGAAAATGCAGTTTCTAACCCAAAATTTGTTTGAAGAAATAGTTTAGAATCACTTACCTCGTTGTTTTCTTCCTCAAGAGTTGTTGTTAATGTTAGACATAGATGTGCAACTTCTTCTTGAGCTTCTTCATCAGATGAGGAGTTCTCATCATCATCCCAGGCAGCAATCATGGCTTTCTTTTTGTTCTTGCTATTTCTTTTCTTGATCATCGGACAATCAATCTTGATGTGTCCTGGTTTTCTGCATTCATAACACACATTCTCCCTAGGTTCATTTGATTCTTTTCTCCTAGTTTGCCCTATGTTTTTATTTAATCCTCTTCTTAGGAATTTTCTAAATCTTCTAGCTATAAGAGCTACTTCATCATTTTCTGACTCTTCCTCTTCAACCTTTTCAACTTCTACTTTAAGTGCAAGTGATCTTCTGTTTTCCTTTTCTTTTTCTCTTCTCATAAGTTTCATTTCATGAGTTTTAAGAGAACCTAGCAAGTTATCTAAAGTCAGCACATCTATGTCATGAGCTTCTTCTATGGCCATCTTTTTAGGATCCTAACTCTCGGGTAGGGATACTAACATCTTCCTTACCATTTCCTCATTTGTATAGGTTTTTCCTAACAATTTAAGCTCAGAAATAATTTCAGTGAATCTACCAAACATATCCCTAATAGTTTCAAAATCTTTCATAACAAATAATTCATAGTCATGTGTAAGCCTATTGACTTTAGAAGACTTTACCCTTTTAGTTCCTTCATAGATGACTTCTAATTTATTCCAAATCTCTTTACCAGTGGTACAAGAGGATACTTTGTTAAACTCATGTGCTCTAAGACCACTATTGATGCATCTCGTGGTGGGCAATTGAGTGAGCTTTGGATTCTAGAGAGATTGGAACAAAAAAATAACAGGAAAAATTCAGAAATATAAAGGGCTGGAAAGGTAAAGACTGGAAAATAAAGTACTGAAACGTAAAGACAGTAATTTAAGTACAGGAATTAAAATAGCTAGAATGTAAAAGGCTGGAAAGTAAGAGCACGAAATTTAAAGGCAAAGCTTAAAGAAAACAAAATTCAATGACTTCTCCAATCTCAAAAGTTCTCATCATGTTCTCCTTACAACTGAAATAACAGTGTCTTTAAATAGACGACTAAACCCAATGCTAGAATAATTAGGAATACTCAAAACCTAAGTCTGGTAGGATCAAGGAAAATAAAAACTAACCAAATTAAGATCTTAAACAAATTAGGCATAGGATCCCAACAAATTAGGGACCTTAGAATAGTAGGAATCCTAACAGGAACGGAAACGCGAGATAGTAGGAATCCTGATAGGAATGGAAACTCCAAATAGTAGGAATCATATGGGTTGGGGTAGCATGGACTGGCATAGTTACTCCAGCATCAACTATAGATCATGTTCATGGACTTAGCATTTAACCCCATTAGTTTAGCTTCATTTTTTTGACCACTCATCAGTTTCGGGTAATGTAATACCTTTCCTGATTACTTGCCAAGCTTCTCGATCTTGGCCTATTATAAAGACTTGCATTAATTGTTTCCAATGCCTAAAATTAATGCCATCAAACAAGGGAGGTTTATTAAACCCCGTAATAGCTAAACCTTTGTCAGAAGTCATAGTATTGATCTACTTTAGGATGTTAAACCTTTTAATCAGAGAACCTGGCTCTAATACCAATTGTTGGTTTTTATGGCTTAACAAGAAAGGGGGATTGAATTGTTATATCGGAAATTTATAAAAACAACTTGAAACAATTTGTTATATTAGCAATAACACACAAATAGTTACAATAAGACGCAATCAGGATTCAATACATATGATGCTTTTCTTCCAAGTCAACAAAAATATTATCACAATTATGTGCTTCAACTATTCTTATAAATTTAAGAACTAATAATAAGGCAGCAAGTGTTATAAGACAATTAGAGCAATAATAAATAAAGATATTCACACCAAATTTACCATGGTGGTTCAGCACTCACACCTTGAGTCCTACGTCCACCCTCTTCTCCTTTAATCAAACCGATTGAAGTCTCCTTTACTCAACCAAGTTAGGAGAAAACGTTCTCCCTAACTCAAACAATTCCTCTTCAAGGAATTTCTTGTACAAAGTTATACAATATGATCAAAAGATCATCAATCAATTACAAATCCCAAATAATATAACAAATAATGGGATTCTGTAATAAATAAGAGCTAATCTAATGTAGATATAGAAATTCTAAGCTCCTATCACACGAAAACCCTAAATTGAAATAAATTAGGGTTTTGGGTTTCGGGTTTCTCTCAATGTTTATGTGCAATAATTATTTTTTAATGAAATCAGCACATAAACAGAGTTATACAAGGTTGAATCGATGATATGAACAAACAGATAAGTATTTAATCACAATATCACCGTAGGCTTGAATTTCACCAATTGTCACAAAGATTGAAAGATCAAGGAATGAGCTCAATAATAGAATCTTTTCTTAAGGAGAACTTCAGAATATTGTAAGTTGTCGAACCCTTCTCCGTAGAACAGCTTCTCTTTAATAGAAAAATTAGGGCTAGGGTTTCGAGCACATCAAACCTCAATCATGAAGCTATCTTCCTGTTGGAACAGTAGATTGGCCTTCAAATCTTCCTTCTCTAGCTCAAATCAGACTGTTCTGACATCGGTCTCATCAGAAATCCTCATGTTGAGGATTCGATCACCAATGGCACCGTTCTCCCCTTTTCTCTCACTTTCTCATATTGGCAGCTCTTCGATTATACACTCCTTAGGGCATTAGGTAGATAAGTGAGGGCAATATGTTAATGAAACGGTGAGTTTCATCACCAGAAGCCGGGCTCGCTTAAGCAGGTCATGGACCGAGAGCTAAGAGGCTGTGCCGAGTATAATAGGACTGAGATCAAGCCTGATAACTCAATAACCAAGCCGAGAACATTAACCAAGCTGAGAACACAATAACCAGCCCGAGAACATTAACCAGCCCGAGAACACAATAACCAACCCAAGAACATTAACCAGGCCGAGAGCATAATATCCAGACCGAGAACATTAACCAGGCCAAGAACACAATATCCAACCCGAGAACATTATATCAATCCGAGAATGATATAATACAAGTCCTTGATAGAACTAAGATTTGTTCCAACAAACAAAGCCATATATATCAACCTTCATCAAAACATAAGCAAGCATCATTTTTTCTTAACCACAATGTATGTCATATTTAATTTCAATTTGATAGACATTGCACTCAAGGCATTTAAATAATGCAACTTAAATAAATCCTTTCTTAATGTCACTATATAGTAAGATTATATAAAGGAATGTAGGAACCCGGTTACTTTATAATATCATTAATTGATATTATAATTTGTACACATTTTACTTCATATAATTTTCTTTTGCACTTATGAAAAACATATTTTATCAAATATATTCATAAATATATTTTGTCACACACAAAACCCTTATTTTCCAACACTTATCTTTAGGTATAGTAAACCTACTCAATTTATTAATATATTATATCTCTATGTGAATCAAAATAAAGACAAATGCCTTATAATCTATGAATATCCCCAGTTTACAATGAATCTTTTTATCCTTTTCTCACCAAAGGCCATAAGCAACATAGTATATTATTATCTATATTTAATTTATGATTTTACATTTTAAGAAGTAATTTCATATTATTACTTGTCAATCTCAAACATACACATATGATCATTTAAGTAATAGTCAACCACCTAAAAGGACAATAATTTATAACTCATATAAATATAATCTCTTATAGTACATCATTATGGTTAGGCTACATCTTAGCCTTAACAAAATAAAATTAGAAAATAATGAAAGGAAAAATTAAAATTAAAATAAGAATTAAACCCCAAACATTTTGAAGTCTATTACCATTTTTTTCTTTTCTTTAAGAAATCTTTGAATTCCTAACCTTTCTCTTGGGTTGTGTATCAAATTCTTTTCCTTTTATAGGGCTCAATGTTTAGACCTATCTCTTAAATGGGGAATGAGTGGGTTTTGGATTTCTAATTGACTAGGTTTAAACTCCTAACATGACTAGGTTTTGACTAATTCAAACCCTTTATTTAAAAGAAATACTAAAATAAAGCTTGATTATATAGAAAACCCAACAACAATATAAAACCTTACTTTTCTATGATAATGAGGCTACAAAAAGGATAGTAGAAAATCTGATTTTTCATAAATATATTAAACACATTAAGGTTGGTTATCGTTATGTGAAAGAAAAGCCCTAGCAAGGTATCAATACGACATGTCATATATCATCCAAGGAACAAGTCATAGACTTATTGATAAAAACATTATATAGCAAAACTATATTGACATCTCCTCCTTGCCCTTGGAGTATTTGATTTGTTCAAACCTTTAACTTAAAAGGTGTTAGGAATATTGCTATTCACTATTATTTTGATGATGATAAAAAGGAAAAAGGGAATATTTCATGAAAGGGTATTTTTTATGTGACAAATATTTTAAAGTTGATCTTTAATTATTTTTCATGATTTAGGTGTTATAAATTATAATAATTGTATTATAACTTCAACAATTGTTTACATTTGTTAAAGAGTTATTAGGAAGAAAAATGAATTAATATTGTTGTCATTATTTTTCTTATAAAAAATTAATTTGTAAATTTTCTTGTAGGGAAAATGTTCCAAGAAAAGTCCAAAAAGATTACCAAAATCTGGTTTTGAATGGAGTGGTCCATTTATTGTGCAATCCAAATTATATGACCCTATCCCAAGCCTGAAAATTAGAGTTCCTTGCAACCCTAACCTATAAAGCCCACACAATTTTACACTACGAAGTCCATATATGGTGACCTAGTGACCCAACTTTGCAAGACACAAGCACAAACCATTTCTTCAGCACGCAACATGACTAAAGTTTGCAAAGAACTAAAACTTCCAACCCACTCAAAGCTACCCATGACCCATTGATTAAATCTAACTCTAATAAGAGTTCCATTGAAGTAAAGAATTGATTCATCTTGAAGAAATCTTATAGGAGGAGTCTACAAAGGAATATTTGGGATTCAAGAACTCAAAGAAGATTTATAGAGCATGATCGGTGATGTTCTTCACAACCTAATGGGTTTTGCATGACCTAGTTTGTGGAAGTTGAACAAATGATTATTATAAAGGACTTGAAGTAGAAAAGGTGGTATATCTATTGAAGGGGAATCCGATCTACCAATTAGAAATATACCTACAAGGATTTGATTCAAGAATAAGAAGATTTGAGGAAGATTCTTGGTGAAACCTAAAAGCCTGACCTGTGACCTGAACAAGCTCCATGAGACCTAATCTGAGAAACCAATCAAAACAATGTGTTTTTAAGGCATTTTTGAATTAGAACGAAAAAGCAACTCACTCTTGATACTCTATGATAACTCTATTTTGTATAGAGTTATTGTGACAAGTTTAGGCTTCATATATTATAGTCTTTGTTAAATTATATTTGCATTTGCTTATAATCATGCATATTTTTTTTATTCATAGAGTAAACCTAAAAAGAGAAGAAAATGAAGAAAAATAAGCAACAAACCAAAAGTAGAAAAAGAAAACACATAAGCAAGGGAGGATGGCTAGTCATGCAACATGTGGAAAACAAAGAAACAAAAGAAAGAAACAAAAAAATAGAAAAGAAAGGTGCAATTGTCAATCAAAAAGGAGGGGGCATTGCCCATTATGCAAGCAAAAGCTATCATCAAGAGAGAAAGTAGTTAGTTTGGTCAAAAAGGGAGGCTAGTCATGCAAGCCGAGAGACAAAAGGAGAAAAGCAAGAAAAGAGAGAAACCGTGTGGAAGGAAAGAAAAAGAAAAAGAAAAAGAAAATAAAAGTAAAAGGAAAAGAAAGGCTTTTGTAAATGGAAAAGGCCACATTGCCAAAAGGGGGTCGCACAAGCTAAAAGGGAGAATGAAGTCTTTAATTAGGGGGCTATTATCATGTAGACTAAAAAGAGAGAGATAGAAAGAGAGAAGAGAGAGGTCACAACACAAGGGGCAGTCATGCAAAAGCCGACCAACCCAGTAGAGAAAATCCACATTTGACTAGTGAAATGGCTAAAGAAGGCATAAAGCTAAATTTTTTGGTGAAAGAAGTGTCTAGAATGTGAGAAAGAAATTTGGACACTCTTCTGGGGAGTTTTCTAGCAATCTTCAGGGAGTTGCAGTTTTTTTTCAACAAATAGTGCTTTTTTCCGGTGGTAGGTGAAAACCCACATGAAAATAGCCTAGATCTTGTCTATTTCCTCCAGATTCGATGGCCAAAAGGTATATCCAAGCATTCTATGAGCAAATTCAATGATTCTATGCAGAACGGCGATGGTGTGTGGCAGTGTATAGTGGTGTGTGGCAATAGCGCATGAAAGCGTGTGGTAATGGTGCATGGTGGCACATTTTAGCATGTTTTCTCCCTTTTTTTCCAGATAGCTTCTTCTATTCTTTTTGATGTGCAGATTTGTGCAATGTTTTTATGAATTAAAGACACTTTGGTCATACCTTTTGTGTTTTTAATTTATAGAATGCTTTATTCAAGTTTTCACACTACTTTTGTTCGTACATATACCATGTTTTAGTCTAATTTGTTATAGCTATGATGTAACTTAATTACGATAGTATGAATGTTATGATTATGTTGTTTTATGAAATAAGTATGTGTATGATGTTGCATATTACTATGTTTAATACATTTAAGTGATTAGCTACCGCTTAAATAATTTAATTTGCATGTTAGAGACAAATAGGAAATGACATTCAGTTGTTTCATGTAATGTGTAACCATAGATTAATATGGATAGACATATACCATGTGGTTTGTGTGGCTTTAGGTGTAAACTGGAATATTCATAAATCTTAATACATTTAGTTCATTTCAATTTACATATAAAGATATAATGAGTTAATGAGCTACGTAGGTTCACTATACCTAGACATAGGATAACGAATAAATTAGGAAAGTTCATCATCACATGAGTAGAATCAATCTTACAAGTCCAAATAATCGACATTAGTACCTACTAGTTAGATGAAATCAGACACTCTAACATGTTTCATTTATTAATTTTAGATTAAATTTAGTTGTTCAATCTATGTTCTATCATTTTGATTTACTAGATAGATTTTAAAAACTATTCACATGTTAATAATTAGTTGGCTTAGTAATCACCAATCTCTGTGGAATGATATCTTACTCATCATTGTATTACTTGTTCAACATGTACCCTTGCATGTAGGATTTTACCAAACACTTTGTCTCTTCAATAGCAAGAAAAGCAGTTAGAGATTCTCTCTAATGGGAAGAAAATTTAAGGAAGTCAAAACGGCTAGTTTTCAAGTGAAAGATATGCATTCTTCACACAAATAAAGGGAGAAAAGAAAATTGCTTATTGACAAAAGTCATTGGTGATTGAAAACAAAAATCTACACAGAGAAGTAAAAGAAAAATCTTATGAAACTTGAGCTGATTTGAAATCTTGATGAAATTCTTCTACTTTATTATTTTGTAAGATTGTTTGAGATTTCTACTTGTATATGTGCTCATTAAATTATGAACATTATTGTGCACATATACTTACTTGTAAATTTGAAACCCTCACTTCTATCATTTAGGGGTTTCATGATTAGGGCTTGATTTTCTACCTATAATCTTTTGAAAACCCTTAGTTTAGCAATTTCCTATATACATTTCTTATCTTAAAGGAGTTGCTTAAGTTTGTAAAAGGTTTGAGTAGCCTTTGAGTTGTAAGTTGTGACAAAGTGGTATGTGTTGAGGCATATGAGTTATAATCCATGGTAGAAGGATTGTATGTTGTGGGAGAACATTTTTTCCTAAGTTGAGTAAAGTGGACTTCAATCAGTTGGATTGAAGGAAGAAGAGAGTCAATGTAGGTGTGAGGATCAAACCACCATGGTAAATCTAGTTTCTATGTGTGTTGTTTGTTCATGTTCATTATCTCTATTTAGAAAATGAATTCAACCCCCCCCCCCCCTTTTTGGTTAGGCATTATACCTAACAATTGGCATCGAGAGCCAAGTTTGATATTTAAAGGTTTAACATCCTAGAATAGATCCTTATAATGGTACTAGAGAAAGATGTAGTTGTTACAAGGTTCAACAAACATAATTGTTTGATGGCATCAACTATAGACATTGGAAACAATTAATGCAAGTGTTCATTATAGCTCAAGATCTAGAAGCATGGCAAATTATTAGAAAGGGTATTACAATGCCCAAAACTGATTATTGAACAAAAATGAAGCTAATGTTGAAAATCATGTGTTGATGTGTTTTGTTGAGTAAAATTTTATCTGTGAATGTATGGTAACATCTTTATGTGCATACATTGAATACCAAAGGAAGTAAAAGGTGTGCAAATTATAATATCAATTAATGATATTATAAAATAGCCGGTTTCCTACATTCCATTATCAAACATCATATATAAAGATTAGATAAATATTCTTATGTGATTTAATAAGTAAAAATATAAGTGATTATATTAAAGAAAAATGATACTTTACTCAGTGTGCTTGTAGGTACATAAAGGGCCAAAGATTATATTATGAAAGGAAAATTCATAATACAAGGTTCTATGTGATCAAGCTTAATGCATAACCGAATAATATTATATGCAAAACTAAGTGCTTTGCTGGACTGAGCTTTAAACAACTCTGTTGAACTGAGTACTTTGCTGGACTGAGCTTTAAACAACTCTGTTGGACTGAGTACTTTGCTGGACTGAGCTTAAACAACTCTACTGGACTGAGCGCTTTGCTAGACCAAGCTTAAACTCCTCTGTTGGACCAAGTTGAAGTTTTCCCACTGGATCGAGCTGAAGCTATTCAAATGGACCAAGCCCGAGCTAATCCACTGGCCCACAAGCTGAAAGCCTTGCCTAAGTTTGAGGTTGTGAAGCACTGTCGTTTAAATGAAACATAGTTGTTTCATTTAAGTCAAGAAGGATGCTACTTTTAATTGAGTAACTGATCAACCGAAGCCCTATCCTCTTCACTAAGCTGCTTTCTCGCCTCTCTTTGTCGCCGATTCTCCAACGGGAAGAAATCTGAGGAGATAGAAATGTCGGAGCCATTTTGAAGAGCCTTAATCGTCATCTGCATTGTTGATTGATGTAGTATCTATCAAGTCTCAACGGTTTAATCTCAACGGGTAACTCAGGTTTGAATGAAAACCCTAGAAAGCTCACTTACTCGATATCTGATATAAAAGGAGGAAAAGAAAGTCCTTGGATGTGGTTTTGATGAAATTGTGTTGAGAAATCAAGTTTATACTCAAGTCTTGCAAAGATCTTATACCCAACGATATTCTTCATCAATCTGCAAAGCAACTTTGTATCTTCAGTGATGTTCCTTCAAACTAATATTCTTATGAATATTCACAGTTAGATTAAGTGGTTTATGTGTTGATTGAGCTATGATTATTATATGCACATAAACCTCTTTGTAAATTTGAAACCCTAACTTTGTGAAAATTGGGGGTTTCGTGATTAGAGCTTAAATTGAGTTTGTATATCTTCAATTAACTCTTTGATAAGCATCATTCCTCACTCACATTATGTATTTGAGGATTTGCTTGATGTACTAAGGTTGGTTCAACCTAAACATTGTAACCGTGGATCATTTGACTCCTTGTGGAAGAGTTATAAAGTGTAGGAAAGGATTTCTCCTAGCTTAAAGTAAAGTAGACTTCAACTTGTTAAGTTGAAAGAGAAGAGGGTGGAAGTAGTAACAAGGGCTAAACCATCATGTAAATCTTTGTGACCTCTTATCTTGTTTTATCTCTCTTATTATATGCTTTGATATATCTGTGTTAAATGCCAATCTTGCATGAAATTTAAAAGAACTGAAAAATATAAGTAAAACCATAAAAGCCAATTCAACCCCCCCCCCCCCCCTTCTTGGTTAATCATAAAACCTTATAGCTAAGGCCATGGGGCTAAATGCTAAAGCCATGAATATGATATATAGTGGTTTGAAAGATCATAAGTATAACAAAGTGTCTTCTTGCCCTACCAGTAAAGAAATTAGGGATAAGTTAGAACTTATTTACGAAGGTACTAAGAAATTCAAGTCTTCCAAAGTTACTATACTTATACATGATTATGAATTGTTTGCCATGAAAGAATCTAAAAATTTTAGTGAAATCTGAAATTGTTTTTAAACTTAAATTACTAGGTAAGACATACACAAATGAACAATTAGTTAGGAAAATGCTAGTGTCTTTACCTGAAAGGTTGGATCCTAAGAAAATGGTGATAACTCTATTTTTTATAAAGTTATTTTGTTTATTCTAGGTAAAATATAATATACTATTTATGCAATTATAGTTGTATTCATCTATGTTTATACAAGTTTTGTTTATTTATGTAGCAAACCCTAAAAATGAAGGAAAAGAAGTGAGAAAAGAAAGAAAACAAGCAAAAGAGAAGATATCTTATCAGGCACGTGTTAAGTGATTGTGAAAGGAAAAACGCAAGAAAGGAGCTAATGGGGGCAATGAGTAAAGGAGGCTTTTGTCGAGAAAATCAAGTAGAGAGAGAGGTGGCATGTTATCAGGATCATCAAAACTTGACCACGTGCAACAGCATAGGTCTTTGAGAGTGTCTGATGGTTGTGCGAAAGCAAATCATCGCACACTTTTCCAGCGAAGAACCGAAACCCACCATGTCTCCGGCCGCAAAGTCCATTTTCCAACCGTTATCAGGTGTTTTCAATGAGGAAGGAGTGGATCTACAATCCTAGCATGATTTCTGGCGGTTCTATGGCAGTTGTGGGCGATTTCCAATAAAAAACAATGGATGTCGTTCTAGCCCTTTCCATTAGATCTACGCCATTCGGTGGTGATTCAATGCAAGACTTTTACAAATCGGCACTCCAAGGGTCATTCTAGACAATTTCTGGTAGTTTTTGTGAAGAACAATGGTGGCGCATGGCAGCACGTGGCACTGGCGCATGACAGCAATGGCGGCGCGTGGTGACAACGCATGAAAGTGCATTTCGGCCCCTTTTTGTCCCGTTTTCCAGCTAGCTTCTTCCAATCTTCCTGATGTGTAGATTTGTTCAAACTTTCTCTAAATCGAAGACATTTTGGTGATAGATTTGATGTTTTTAATTTGAAGAATGTTTTGTTCAATTCCTTGCACTATTTTTGTGTTTGTAAATATTATGTTTTAGTTTATTATGTTAGAGCTACGATATAACTTGATTATGATGTAAGAATGGTATGATTATGTATATTTTATGAGACATTTTATGAATGTGAAGTTGCATATTATGGTGTTTAATGCATTTGAGTGATTAGCTACCACTTGGATGATTTGATTTGCATGTTAAAAACCGATAGGAAATGACATGCAGTTGCTTCATGTAATATGTAACCATAGATTACTATGGATAGACATATACCACATAATTTGTGTGGCTCTAGGTGTAAACTAGAATATTCACAAATCTTAATGCACTTAGTTCATTTAATTCATGGGTAAAAATACAGTGAGTTAATGGGTTAAGTAGGTTCACTATACCTAGACATAGGATAGTGAATAAATTAGCAAATTCCACCATCACATGAATAGAATCAATCTTACAGGCATAATTAATCTACATTTGTATCTAGTAATTAGGTGAAATCAGATGCTCTAGCATATTTCATAACTCAATGTTCCTTCGTTTTCTTCGGCGACACCCATTGACGGCGGTTAAAGTGTAGTTTCCGACAGTGTTCGAGCATTTTCGGGCGAGATAAGAACAGATCTGTTATCCTTGTGAGGTTTTTGGCATTTATGTGCCAATTTCGTGGTGGTTCACGGTGGTTTCCAGCGAGGAGCGGCAAACGCCGTCCAATCTTTCTCCGTTAGATCTATGCATTTCTATGGCGAATTCAAGTGATTTCTTGGCAGATTTGCAACCTACACATCCTGATCTACCTTTCCTAGCAATTTCTATGAAGATTGGCGGTGGCAGACAGCGGTGGCATGTGGCAGCGAATGGCAGTGGTGCATGGCGGCGGATGGCAGCGGTGCATGGCGGCAGATAGCAGTACGTGTCACCGACGCGTGTCAGTGCGTGTGATAAGCGCATGATGGCACATGTATAGCTCCTTTCATCTCGTTTTCTAGACATAACCTTCTCCTCCCCCTAATGTGCAAATTTGTGCAGCATTTTTGTGATTTGAAGACATCTTTGGTGACAACTTAATGTTTTTAATTTACAGAATGTGTTGTTTAATTTCCTGCATTGTTTTTATTTTTGTAAATAGCATGTTTTAATTTAGTTTGTTAGAGCTATGATGGAACTTGATTATGACGTATAAATGGTATGATTATTTATGTTTTGTGAGACATTTTATAAATGTGAAGTTGCATATTATGGAGTTTAATGCTTTTAGGTGATTAGCTACCATTTAAATGATCTGATTTGTATGTTAGAGACTGACAAGGGATAACATGCAGTTGCTTTTTGTAATATGCAACCATAGATTAATATGGATAAACATATACCATATGATTTGTGTGGCTTTAGGTGTAAATTGGAATATTCACAAATCGTAATGCACTTAGTTCATTTAATTGATGGGTAAAAATACAATGAGTTAATGAGCTAAGTAGGTTCGCTATACCTAGACATAGGATAGTGAATAAATTAGAAAATTCTACCATCATATGAGTAGAATTAATCTTGCTAATATGAATGATCGACATTTGTACTTAGTAATTAGGTGAAATTGAATGCTCTAACATCTTTGGTTAATCAAGTTTAGGTTAAATTTAGTTATTCAATTCATGTTTTACCACTTTGATTTTCTAGATAAACTCTAGGAGTTGTTCAACGTTAGTAATTAGTTAGTTCAGTAATCACCAATCCCTATAGGACGATACTCTTATTCTTCATTATATTACTTGTTCAACATGTACACTTGCATGTAGAATTTCACCAAACGTTCTATTATTTTGATTGGCTAGATAAACTCTAGGAATTATTCACCATTAGTAATTAGTTATCTTAGTAATTACCAATCTCTATGGGATAATATCTTTACTCATCATTATATTACTTGTTCGACATATACACTTACATGTAGAATTTCATCAAACAATGGCTATAAAAGGAGCACATAATTTTGAAAAACTGAGCTTAGATGACTTATTAGTATCACTAAAGACTTATGAAATGCAAATAAGGAGAAGAGAATAAGAAAAAGAAAATGGGAGGTCCATTACTCTAAAGGCAAATGTAGAGAAAGAGACTAGTGGACGGTCACAAGCTTGTTTAGTGTAAGGCTAATATGCAAGATTTGAGGTGCTCTGACCTCTCTCCATTGACCAAGTGTTAACGGTGAGTTGACCATGTGTGAAAGAAGCGTAGACTACGCGTGAGAAAAGGTAGAACGCGTGTGCATCTAGGGTTAGGTTGACAACACCGTGATGGTCATTAGAAAAGCTACCTTGCCCACTGCAGGGGGCTTTAGGACACCACACAAAACTCCAGAAAAACATAAAATAGATTCAATGACCCATTCTAGCCTACCAATCAACACTTAAGAGGATGACATCATATATGATGGTTGAGCAATTACCGAACATCCCAAAGGTGGAGATGAAGAGGCATGATCCAACAAAGATTGATAAATTAATGAATGTAATTTTCACAAATGATGAACTGGCAGCGATTGTAAGCTATCATTGGTGGATGTTGGTTGCAAAGTTTAGTGGGGATAGGCCACGAGTGGATGCTTTTAAATGATTTGTGAATAAGGATTAGGGGTTAAGGCAACCAACTATCATTAGTTTCAAGTATCCTTAAGAAATCACGATTCACTTGCAAAACAATAAAGATTTTGCTACAGCTTAGTCACATAAAGGAAGAACTTTTGAGAAAGTTCATTTTTTTCTAATGAGGTTGGAAAAAGACCATACCAGAGATCCCAAAATGGTGATGATATGGATTCATCTACCTAGACTACCATCGACATATCACAATTTGAGAGCCTTGGCAAAAATATGCAATCAATTGGGTACCTTTCTCATATCAAATCTCCAAACAAGAAAATTCAAACATCCTACTTATGCTAAGGTGTGTTTAAAGATGGATTTGGGAACAAAACTCCCAACTAAATTTTAGATTACTCCAAGATCGAAGAAACCATTTCTTTAACCAATATACTATGAGACACAGTTAAGCTATTACTCCCAATGTCATCTCTAAGGTCATGATCATAAGAGGTGTCGAAAGTTGCAAAGCAACAAGACACATGTTCAACGAATTGTTCCAAAGGGGATGCAAGGTGATTAGGGCAACTGCCTCAGGCACAAGTAAAAGGAGCGCCTCACGTGCAAGTAGGAGGAATGCCTTGCACACGCACAGGCTGAGCACCTTGTGCACGAGTAGGGTAAGCGCCTCGTGTGTGAGCAAGCCAAATAGGGTGAAAGTAAAGTGCCATTAGGTGTTCGACATATTGTCTTAAAAGGAAGCTTGATTAAAGACACATCCAATTTAGGGTAAATTATAGGCATATCTAATTCTAAGCTAACAATAGAAACAATTTCAAACAGAGAGAGAACAACAAAAGATAGTACTAGAGCATGATAAGGAAAAAAAAAAACCCAACCGAAGGCAAAAGATAGTCAAGATGAAGCTTCAAGAGATAAGAACATTACAAGGAACACATTTAAGGAAATATTTAAGAAGCAACATGAATTCAATAGAAAGAAAGTAGGTGTGATGTGTAGGAGAACAAGTGCTCGAGGAAATGACACAATGATAAGAAAAGGAAAGGAAAGGAAGGAGATAATTTCAAAGGATCAAGAGCATATCTGCAAACAACCTACCAAGGTAGCTACAAGGCCAAGGTGTAATTTTAATGTGGACCCACAAAAGAAAGAAGAAGAATGTAAGGTTAAAGAAGGAGAGAATTTCAAAAACAATGAAGGGTTACCATAAGACATAAAATTGAGAAATCCATTTAGGGTACTCATGGAGGAAGACTTGGAAAATGAAATGGATAAAATCTAAAGAAACATGGAGCAACGTGAAAAGGACAAGGAATAAACTAGACAAAGAAACAAAGAAAAGGAACAAAAAAGTAGCAATTTGGAAAATACTTCAGAAAACAATGGAATGGATAAGAGGTCACCTGCCATGGATGGTATTGTACATCATATACTTTATGTCTAGTATCATTATATGGAATATAAAAGGATTGAGTCCTCTAGATGAATTGGATTTTCTTAATCGGGAAATCACAAAACATCGAATATCTTTAGTAGCTCTTTTGGAACCAAAACATTCTAGTGAATAGTTGAAACATATAGCTAAAAGGTTGGGTTTTTTCCACTTTCTACACTATAACCCATAAAATATGATTAATGTGGAAAAAATATGCAAAGGTGTCATTAGTTCCTTGTTGTAATCAAAGTATCACAGTGGATGTATAGATGGATGGAAAACAGTTCCTAATGACTATAGTATATGCTAATACATATCATATCATAAGGTGACAATTATGGCATCACTTAGAAGGACTTCAAACAGTTGGGAAACCATGGATATTAGAAGGTGACTTCAATTCCATAGTTTGTTAGGAATAAAAATGTGGGGGTGGACAGTATTTTGTAGTGCAAGTAGAGAATTCAAAGACTTTATTTATCAACAAGGACCAATTGACTATGGATTTTTGGATTCTCCTTATACGTGGTGTAACAATGTACATGGTACAAGGTGTATATGGGCAAGATTGGATAGAATACTTCATAATTTGGAGGCCTCCAGGATTTTTCCTTTCTTGAAGGTGCACCATTTTACAAGAGTAGGATTTGATCATTCACCTTTGTTAGGTTTATGGCTATCCAAGAAGGGGGGGTTGAATTGGATATTTTGAAGTTTAATGAATTTTTATTTAATGAATGCAACTCAGCAAATTATCACAATAGTAATGAAATATCTAATAGAAGAATTAAATCAGAGAAATTCACACACAAATATTTCAAGGTGGTTCGGCCCTTTCCACCTACTTCCACCCTCTTCTCCTCCAACTCAAACCGAGTTGAAATCTGCTTTACTTCGAGCAAGGAGAGCACCTCCCCTTCACCTCACAACTCCTCAGAAGGAGTTATATAGTTCACGGTTACAAGGTTAGGTTTACAAAAACCTTAATACATCAAGCTTACTCCTCAAATATATGATATGAGTGAGGATTCAAGCTTATCAAAGAGCTAGTAGAGTGTATACAAGATCAATTTTAGCTCTAATCTCAAAAACCCCAATTTCACAAATCTAGGGTTTTCTAATTTACAAAAATCTTTATGTGCAAATACTTTTATAATCAATCTAGCACATATAAAGATTAATCTGACAAATGATATTCAAGAAATAACAAGTTTGAAGAATATCATCGAAGATTTTCGTTTCCTTCAAATGATACCGAACACAGCTATATGCATAGATCAATGAGGGCTTTTGTTTCTCTTAATCAAATCAGCAAGAATATTTTTCAGCAAGCTCCAATGTTTCATCCGAATCCCTCTTTTATAGCAGATACTTGAACCTTGAGTAGATTAGGGTTTCGGTTCAAACCTTTTTAAAAATCCTTCCGTTGGGATTTGATGGATTCGACGTTGTACTGAAACAGGTGACGATTTTCCAGCGAAATAGTCGTTCTGACATCTGGTCGCCTCACCATTCTTCCCGTTGGACCCATCGTCGCAGGAGAGAGAGATCGAGAGGAGAAGAGTAATCAGAGTGCGGCTAGGGCTTCGTCTCTCGGTCATAAGAGCTGATGCTCTTATTTGATTCCATACGCTGCCGTTTAGAATAAGTGATTTTATTCTCAGGACACTGCCGTTTCATGCTTCATAAACACAGACTGAGGCTTTCATTTACGTGCTGAAGCACTTATTCACGGGCTGGAGCTTTTATTCACGGGCTGGAGCTTTCATTCACGGGCTGGATAAATAAGCTTCATGTGTCCATATGTAAATATATGGTCGGTCCATTACACCTACACATACACCACTTCCAAGCATCAAAATTCCTTTAACATGACCAAGAATGTAGATTAATCTATGGAATAAAATATTCAAAGATTACTCTAACTTAGCTTCATATTTGATGTTGAGTAATAAAATGTAGGAACCCGGTTACTTTATAATATCATTAATTGATATTATAATTTGCACACCTTTTACTTCCTTTGGGTTTTGATATGTGCACACAAGATCTCATATTTTCTAACATATATACATGTTCAGGTAAATATAAAATTCTATTTGACATATATTCTCATAAAATTTTTCTCAATCAAAACATACAAGCACATGATGTTCAACAACCTTTGTTAGTACGAATGAGAAGGGCATTTTGAGGTATTCGGTCATTTACTTTTCAAAAACAATGGTTGGAAGTGGCAATAATAAAAGAATTGATTGTAAAGCTAGTGGACTGGTTACTCAACTGAATTACCATGGATATGCATGCATTTGAGAAGCATTAAAGTTAAAAAAGCCTTATAGGAGTGGCAATGACAAAACAAAAGCAATAGAGAATAGAGAATAACATACCTCACAAAGCATGTGCATGAAAAGGAACATTAATTGCAAGAGACATGGTTAGAAATGATTTTCAAAGAACTCCAAATAATGTAAGAACAGTTGATACAAACTATTAAAGAGGAAGAAAATGTTTTAAAAGACAAAGCTCGTGTCAAATGGCTTCAAGAAGGGGACTAGAACTCAAGATACTTTTATGCGTGCATTAAGGAAAGGCAGTAGGCCTCTTAATTTAACTTTAAGTTACGAAATGGTATGAGAACAGACGATGTGGAGATTTTGGGACTCATAGCTATGGATTTCTACAAAGAGTTAGTGACATCACAAAGAATACAATACGATGATCATAAGATTGAGGTTTTTCTTAGTCAAATCCTGAGATTAGTAATGGCATAACAAAATGATATACTATGTAAAATCCCAACCTGGGAGGAAATGTAACAAGTAGTTCATAGCCTGGATTTTGATAATGCTCTAGGACCAGATGGATTTACAAGTCATTTTGTTGAGGCTACTCAAGAGGTGGTTAAAGAAGATTTATTTGAAGTGATTGTTGATTTCTTTAAGGGGCATCAGATTCCAAGAAGCACAATTGTGACCATTTTAACATTGATTCCCAAAGTAGCTTAACCAAGTAGATTTTTAAATATAAGATCGATGAGCTTGTGTACTTTCCACTATAAGGTCCTAGCAAAACTTTTAAATGATAGGCTAGCTAAGATTCTTCCCTAAATAATTTCTTTGGAACAAGTTGGTTTTGTGAAAGATAGATCCATACAGGAAAACATTGCTTTGGAACAAGAGATGGTTCCTAAAATAAACATAAAGGTACCAAGAGGTCATGTGGTTATTAAAATGGACATGTCAAAAGCATATGACAGGTTGGAATGGTCCTTTCTATTAAAAGTTATGTGGAGCTTTGGATTTCTAGAGAAATAGGTTGATATAATGTATTGATGTGTTTCCAACAATTGGTTTTCTATACAAATGCAAGGAAAGAAGTTTGGTTACTTCCATTCAACAATGGGGCTGTGTCAGGGGGACCTTTTGTCACTAAGCTTGTTCATTCTAGCACAAGAAGCCTTTTTTTGACAGTTGAAACATCTAATGCAAGTTAGGGAGATTGTGTTGGAAAAAAAATATGTTTTGTTGTGAGAAATTTTGTTGCTAATTGTATAAAAAAAAATTTCATGTATGAATGTGCAAAAGAGAATTATAGAAAGTAAAAAGTTTACAAATTATAATATCAATTGATGATATTATAAAGTAGTTGGGTTCCTACATTTTGATATATTGAAGTCTTATTCATGCTCTAGAAAATGAATATTTCCTAAGCATGAAATAACATGATATTCATGAATTACACGGTAACTATATTAAAAAGAAATATGATGCTGGTATATTATTGCAGGGAGCTTATGCAAAAATGATTTTATGATGAGCTTATGTTAGCTTAAGCCTGGTCCAAGAAACTTAAACTTGATCCAAGTTTGAAAGGCCCACTTGAAGCAAGCCAATTAAGGCCCATAAGAAGTAGGTTCTTTTAAGCCCATGAAATGTAGTCAGACCTGAGCCTGTCTTATACTAGCCCATCAGACCATGTCTAGTGAAACGATGTTGTTTAACTTATTGTTGAATACACTTAGGTGTCTCGATCACTCAGAAGCCCTAGCTCCTATTCAAGACAGCGACATTGTCCTCTCTCTCTTCGCAATCGCATGTCCACTCCTCCAATGGGAAGATTTGCAAAAAAATAGACAATTATGTCAAAGAATATGTTTGAAATGATTAAAGGTTTGATTTAAAACCCTAAATGAGGTACTTGTTCTACTCTCTCAAGGGTAAAAAGCCTCTAATATGTCAGGTTTGATAGAAACCTCAAATCAACTTCTATTGTTTCAAATATCATATATAAGGGTTTTATTCTACGATTCAAAGTGACTTTGGATGAGATTATTTTAAGAATTCAAACTAAGAAATCGAGATTGAGCTCAACATTGTGATTCTATGATTTTGAGAAGAAGCTTTAGTTATACTCTTTGTAAATCATATTCTTGTGATTTCATACTTGCTTATACATTCATTTACGTGCTAATTGAACTCTAATTATTATTTGCACATAAATTTTTTTGTAAATCTGAAACCCTAATTCACTAAAATTTAGGGGTTTCATGATTAGAGATTGGATTTGTATTCATATCTTAGATAAACTTTCTAATTAGCAAAATCCCTCATTAACTATACATCTTTTAGGGCTTTACTATTGTAACAAGGTGGAGTCAACCTTTGATTGTAACCCGTGACTTGTGTAATTCCTTTAAGGAGGAATTGGAAGGATTGAGAGAATGTTTTCTCCTAATTAGTGAGTAAAGTGGACTTCAACCGGTTATGTTGGAGGAAGAATAGGGTGGAAGTAGGTGTAAGGGCTAAACCACCATGGAAAATCTATGTCTATACTTGTTGTTTATGTTTGCTTTCATCTATTGGTCATAATCACTCTTTGCACATTATCTAATTTTATTGAGGGTGTTTGAAAACTGAATTAATAAACATAAAACTCACTAACCAATTCAACCCCTCCCCCTTCTTGGTTAGCCATTATACTTAATAGATTAGAGGCTATAAAGGCACAAATGATTTTGGGTATGTGTCTCATTTACTTTATGTAGATGATATGATAATATTTATAAATGGGTGGAAAGGTCAATTATGAAGTTTATGAAATTATTGAGGGAATATGAATGTCATAGTGGATAGAAAGTAAATGTGACTAAAAGTAATTTTTTATTGTCAAAGAATGCATCTTTGCAAAGAAAACAACATATTTAGAGTTGGATAGGGTTTTCTCCAACAGGATTCCCTATGAAGTACTTAAGCGTTCTGCTTTTTAAGGGCAGAGTAAAGAGGAGTTATTTTGATGAGATTATAGGGAAGATTATTAGGCAAATTGCCAATGGGAAGAATTATTTTCTTTCACATGGAGGGAAGCTAGTGCTAATAAAGAGTCTTTTGTCCTCCATCCCTATCCATTGTTTGTCCATCGCAAGGCTCCAAAAGTAGTGTTGCAAGAGAGAAACAAGCATATATATGAATTTTTTTAGAGTCATATGTGGGATCACAGAGCACATTAGGTGGGGTGGGTAAAAGCATGCCATCCTATAGTTGAAGGTGGGTTGGGAATAAGAGATATGACAATGGTCATGGAAAGCCTTCTGGTGAAAATGGTGTGGAATTATGTAAAAGGAGATTCCTTATAGGAAAAATTTATGCAAAGGAAGTATGGAAATCCAATGGAAGTTTGTCATCAACCAAGAAATGCTAAACCCCCACATTGCTGGGGAGCTATTAAAACTCACATTCCTTTTGTTTTGCAACATAGAATATGGGTGATTCAAACTGGAGATCAATCTTTCTGGACAAACAAATGGCTAGATGAGATTCTATGATATCCATCATATAATGACAACCAAAGAAGTATTCATGAAGCACTGGAGAATCCAGACCTTTTAGAAGACAATTTGTCCCTGGAGCAATTGGAGCAAGCCTACCACATAACACTCACTAGTGATATGGATAGAATGGCATTTGAATTAACTTCTAATGGAGTATTTTGTATAGTATCAGTTTATGAAAGCAGAAGATTACATGGTGAGAAGAAAACAAGGAGTAAGTTTATATGGAATAAATATCTACAACCTAAGATTGGTTTTTCATGTGGCAGGTAATGCATAAAGGATTTCCAACTAACAATCCAGTACAAGGAAGAGGCTTCTCATTTGCTTCACAATGTGTTTGTTGTTCTACATCAAATTGCAAGACCCTAGATCATCTATTCTATCAAGGAGAGTTGGCAACAGGATTATGGAATTACTTCTGTTATATTTTGAAGATGTTAGTAAGATGTGATACGGTACTAAATTTGGTTGAGGATTAGTTTCATGAGGGCAGTACCTCTACACAAGGAGGAATGTTAGTGGCCGTAATTGGTTGCCTAATTTTGTGGCAAATTTGGCATTCAAGGAATAATGTCATTTTCTCTAATCAAAAATATTTCCTGCCAATAATGATAGGGGAGGTGCTCTCGAAGATTTGTCATTTCATGACTTCTTTTCCAAGTAGCACATTTCCCTCACTAAAAGATTGGAAACGACTACATGAACTAAATATTCTTGCAATTATTCTTCCATTTCATAGAGGTTGTATGGTACATTGGTTATGCCTTTTTCTAGGTTTTCTAAAGTTGAATATAGATGGATCATGTAAGGATGGAGCTTTTGCAGGAGGATGAGTGGTGTGAGATTGGAGAGGAAGTGTTTTTATGGCTTATGCAGTAAACTTAGGATAAGGAAATAGTGTAAGAGTGGAGGTCTTGGCTCTACTAGAATGTCTTAAACTATACAATCAACAAGGTCTAAATATATTAGAAATTGAAGCTCATTCACAATTCATGGTTCAATGCATAATAGGGGTATGTTCAGTTCCATGGAAATTAGAATATGAAATATGCCAATGCTTAGTTTATCTTCCCTTAGAAGTTAAGATATCTCATATATTTCATGAAGCCAACTTTCTTGCAAATAGTTTGGCTAACCTGGGACATTTGATTACAAGGCTACATGTCTTGTCCACATTAGGATCATTACCAAGAAATTGTAGGAAAATAGCCTGGGAGGATCAATTAGGCCTAGAACATTATTGGCCTCCTTAAGGTTAATTTTTTTTAGATCTTTTGTTTGGTTTTATTATACATTGTATGGTTTCCCTTAGGAATTTTAATGTTTTGCTTAGCAATTTTTCTACCCACAGTTTAAGATGATGTATTGAGAGGCAAGGTTTGTTGCCCTCCCCTATGTAATCTTTTACACAAGTTTTGAGCTTCTACTCATCTTGTGCAATTAATATCAATGACAAGGGTCTTATCCCTTTTTCCAAAAAAAAATGTCGAGAAAGATGAAAATTCAAGTTCTAATAGTGAAGAATTTTCCATGTTAGCTAGGAGATTTAGAAGATTTTTTAGGAATGAAAGAACTAGAAATGTGGGACAATCTAGGAGGAAAGAAATATGACCCTAGAGATAATTTGTGCTTTGAATGTAGAAAACAATGACATATTAGAGCTGATTGTCCTTTGCTTAAAAAGAAGGCTATGATTGTTGCTTGGGATGATAAAGATTCATTTGAAGTAGCACACATTTGTTTAATGGCAACAACAACCATTGAAGAAGAAGATTTTGATGTAAGTGATTCTGACTTTGTAAATGATGCTGATCTTGATATAAAAAGTGCATTTTATGAGCTATTCAAGTATGCAAATAAAATGGAAAATAGATATAGAAAAATGAAAGAAAAATATAAATCTTCCTTAGATAAGGATCATGATATATTTGGAAATGCTTGCACAAAATCTGATGTATGCTTTATGAATGGTACATGTTCTGACCTAAGTAAAAAGAATGATGATATGCTAGAATAACCAAACTTTTTGAATGAAAATCTGTCCAACATGCAATCTGAGAAAGATGAACTTAAATGCAAACTAAGGAAGTCAAGTTTAGTGGTGGAAGAATATGAGAAAATGAAGAAACAATATGAACTAGTTGTTTGTGAAAATTTGAGCACGAAACTTGAAATCAAAGAGCTAAAAGAAACAATTTTATTCCATGAAAAAAAATTGAAACTAATGATAGCATGTTTACTTGTTCTGATTTGGATGAAAAGAATGAGCATATGACAAATGAAATTAATTTTTTAACTAGAAAGTTGTCAAATGTTCAATGCTTAAGAAAAGAGCTTGAAAACAAGTTAGAAAGTTCAACATGTTTGTTAAACAAGTTTGCTAATGGTAGTTCCATATTAGAAAAGATATTGCAATCACAAAGAGGCATGTATGACAAAGCTAGTATAGGTTATTAATCAATGAAAATGTAAAACCTTTTACTAAATTCTTTGAAAAGACAAGTATTGTGGCTCCATTGTATGATAAATGTTCATGTTATAAATATGTTGGTCATTTCATTGATAAATGTCTATTGAAGGCTAGTAAAAGCTTTAAGATTAAAAGTATATGGTGCCAAAAGGCATAATAATTTCTAACAATCATGGACCCAATGAAATAAAGGTACCAAATTTGCAAACCCCTTTGTTCGTGTCTATAGGTTATGAACAAAGATGCAACAACTAGTTTGGTGAGTTAGTAATAAATGAGGATCCACCATCTATGAGTAAAAAATATATAAGTATTTCTTCATTTTGTTATTCAAACAAAACGTAATGTTTCAAGAAAAACAATTTACAATTAGGCTTTGAAGTTGGTCATCCTTTCTGAAACTATTTGTTTGAAATGAAATCTTTAGGTTATTGTCATGTATTTCTGTGGATGTTTCATGATGCATGATTTACAACAAACTTATATGCTAATTGACTATAATTACAATCAAAAAGTCATGTATACTTGCTGGAGATTATTGGGCTGTATGATGAACAATTTTTTTTTTCTGACAAGAATGCTAAACATTTTGTTGATCAATATCATGTCATTTGAAGGATAAATTATGCTGAAATTGATAAATATCTATCTAAATACCCATCATTCTAGTATGGTAACATGATAGGGGGAGCATAAATTAAAATATTTGCTTCATGCTAAAAGTTAGTCCTTATTGGGAATATTTTATTACCTAAATCTAAAATGATTAACTTTCCTTGATGACTTATAAGATTGAAATGTGCATGATAGAGAAAAGGAGACTAATGCATATGATATGAGTACTATCTCATTTCTTGAAAGCTTAAATGATTGCATAAGTTGAGGGGGAGTCATGCAAATCTTTATGATTTTTACTCTTGCTAAAATGACTATAAACTCTGCCAACAAAATTGTTCAAATACATATCTTTTGTGAGATCAATAATAAGGAAAGTTAACTTATTTTGTCTTTGCACCTAGAGTAAATGTTTCACAAAACTTTTGATAAATGGAGAAGAGATTCACTAGTCAAGTTTCCATTATGAAAAACTGCTTGGAATATTTACATAGTTTTGCCATTTAATGTGATATATTATCGAAATAGAACATGTGTTACACTTTGCTATAATTAACTACTCATTCACTGCATAAACAATCTCACCATACGGCAATATGAAATTAGAAGTTTACTATGGAACATATATTCAAATGTCACATAAATGATAACTTGAATTCCATCAAACTTGAGTACTATGCTACTCTAAATAGTCTACATTCAATTTACAATGAAATTAAAGGAAAGCAAAGCAAGCAAAGGCTCATTGAACATTTCATGTATTTGGTATGCTTTTCAACCTTACTCTTGTTAGACTATTTTCAATAGTCCTTATGGATGTGGGCTTATATCAATGAGAACTATGAGTTACTAATCTTATTTTTGAATCATGATTTTATGGTCCATTCAATTGAGACATTTTGGATCCTTAATTGTTAAATATGGTACTTGTTCAATGAAATTTAGATGCAAGTGAACATGTTAAACAAGTAATATAATGATAAGAAAAGTATCGTCCATCAGAGATTGGTAAATAATAAATTAATTAAGTACTAACAATGAATTAATCCTAAAATTTATCTAGCAAATCAAAAGATTGTTGATGATGAATTTAAAATTTAAAATCTCCAAAACAAAAATTCAAGACTAGTTGAAATCGAATCCAAGTAAGAAAAATCAATATGAGAAACATGTTAGAGCATCCGATTTCATCATAACTACTATATATAAATTTCCATAGTTTATGCCTACAAGAATGATAATACTTATGTGATGGCTGAACTTCCTAATTTATTTACTATCTTATGTCTAGGTATAGTAAACTTATTTAATTCATTAATTCATTATATCTCTATATGTAAATTGAAACAAACCAAATGCATTAGGATCTGTGAACATTCCTACTTTACAATAAATCTTTCGATTATCTTATCATCAAAAGCCACACAAACAACATGATATATGTCTATCCATATTTAATTCATGGTTATATATTATAAGAAGCAACTGCATATTATTACCTCTCAGTCTCAAACATGCACATCAAATCATTCAAGTGGTGGCTAATTACTTAAAAGCATTAAGCATAATAATATATAACTCACATAACTAAAATATCTTGCAAAGCATAAAAACTTATAAAATTCACATCATTATAGTTAGGCTACATCTTTGCTCTAACAAAAAAAATTTAGAACAAAATGAAATAATAAACCAAAGTAATGGTAGAAACTAAGCAAAACATCTTAAATAAAAAAAAAAATAGGAAAGTTGTCACCACATTGTCTTCTCTTTAAGACTTCGTTGTAGAATTCCTACAAATCAAACCAAAATCAAGAATGCTATGAAGTAAAGGGAAGCTTTCATGCCTCTATTTCTCTTTTTCTTGGTTTTCTCTTTCTTCCTTGATTTTTCTCTCTCTTCCTTGGTTCCGGCAGCAACACACATTTTCTCTTCTTTTTTTTCTTTTCTCTCTTTCCTCTCTTTTCTTTCTCTTGTGTGGCGCCTCCTTCTCTTAATTCACATTGCTCATATTTTTACGTGTCTTGGAAGGCGTGCCCTAAGATTCCCCCTTGATAATTCATGTTTTCACCTTTTTTATCTCTCCTTGGGTAGCGTGCCCTACTTGCACTCTTCACAATTCACTTTTTGCTCCACTTTTACGTTTTTGCCCTTTTTGTCTTTTTGTTCTATTATGCACCTTGTCTTGTTTTGTTTCTTCATGTTTCTTTCTTTTCTTTTCTTTTTTTCTTTTATTTCTCATGTGCCTTGCTTGTAGCTTTCTTTTCCTTTGCTTCTCACACTCTTTTGGTGTTTGTTGTATAAATAACACAAATTTAAATAAATATTTGAAAACTTAAATATTATCTTGCAAAACTTGTATTATTTATATCCTAAAATAATCAAAATAACTCTATAAAAATAGAGTTATCAGTACTAGCTAGTGTGAGCCAGTGTTTGCCATATAGAATTGTGATGAATAAGACTATATGGACAACACCTTCAATAAATGGCTAGATCCCTCCTTTAGCTCTCAATATATACACTAAAGATCTACATTCAGTGAGGATTACATATTATTGATGAATTAAGAGGTGTTGAGTTTGAAATTACAATTTAAGCTCATTAAAGGAAAAATTGGAAAAACAAGTAAAAGATAAAGTTATATATTTTCTTTCACACGTTACACACACACACGATTGAGAAACAAAAGAGCACCAATAGAAAGAAATGGAAGGCATACCAGTGTAGAGCACCTTTCTCTTGATCTTCAACAAATATCGCTATCTCATCAAGCTAGTGTTTCAAGAGAGAATAAAGGAGAAGATTCTAGCCACTAGAAATTAATATGGAACCAAAACCATGTATGTCTCAAGTTAAGTTTTGTGTCCTATGATGAGCTACTTGATCGTGGTGTGTGTGAGCTTTCTTGAGCTCTATTTTTGCAATAATTCCTAAATTATAATACTTTCAAAAGAGAAAGGATTTTAAGATGTTTAACACTATGTTTGTTGTTATGATGTATTTGTTATTGTTAATCAAAAGAATACTAAAACCACATAGCATGATATATATTTGCAAAGATGTGCTTTGCTAAGGCATAAAGTATAAACATGAAACACATACAACATGATTATATGAGCAAATGCTTTGTTGGATGTTGTTTTAGGGAGGAAGTTTGAATATACATAAGTATACTTTGTTGAATGTCTTGGATGAAGTGAATGTTACATGGTACTTGTGTTTGTTATTGCAAATGATAAAAATGCAAAAACCTTCACGCAGTAAAATATAGAGATATCCAATTCTAGTTTTTATCTTTAATGTTGAAACATGGAGAACAAATGGAAGTATACAATAGCAAACATGGATGGCAAAATATAGGATGTTTCAATTTCCCCATTTTAAGCACTTTGAGCCAAAAAATGTGCACATATGGATCTTATGAAAGGGTCAGATAACAATTGAGGTCATTGAAATACATACTCAGCACATAACTTTGAATATTAAGATGCCAAAGTATTCATTTGCACTAACTATGATTTATGCTAATTATGAGTGCAACATATAAATATCATTGTGGACTTCATTATTAAAGTTGGATATTGAAAACAAACCATGGATAATTGGAAGTGATTTCAATACCATTTTAGACCAATCAGAAAAACAATGAGGCAAACTATATTCTAGAAAGGCAATGGAGGACTTTCAAGATTTTATTTTTGAGGTTGGGTTGTTGGATACAGGATATGAGGGGGAACCATATACATGGTGTAGCAATGAGGTAGTTTCAAGTTTCAAAGTCAATGAATTCAAAAGGGATTCTTTAAAGAGATTTTGAACACAGAGTAGCATATATTTCAAACCGATTCCCCATGGCACAGGTTATATGGTCGCTTGAAACATGTGAAACATAAATTCAATGAATTGAGTAGACAAACGAAGAATAAAAAACAACAACAAAGATTGGAACTGGAAAAGAGCATGAATAGGTTGGATAAGGAAATCCAACATGGTTAGTCAAAGGTAAAGCATGTAGAATATAAAAGGGCACAAGACCAATTGAATGAACTATTAATACAAGAGGAAGGCACCTTAAGGGATAAGACAAGAGTAAAATGGTTGAAAGAAGGAGATAGAAACATTGCATATTTTCATGCTTGTATCAAAGAAATGAATTCTTAAACAAAGTGGAACTTCAAGTTACCTCAGATCCTAACATATTAGGTCCCCTCACAATTGAATACTATTCTTATATCCTCATTGAAGACAATAATACACCTCTCATTCATCCCTTCAGATTTCCCCCAGAGGCTAGGATACAAAGTGATTTGCTTGACTATATTCCACCACTAGTAACTACTAAACAAAATGATAAGCTATGTTAGGAACCACAATGGGATGAGATTTTGATGGCTATCAAAGGATTGGATCTTGATAGTGCTTCGAGGCCAAATGGTTTCAATGGACATTTTTATCAAGCAAGTGCTAAGATTATGAAAGGAGATATAGTAGCAGTGGTGCATGACTTCTTTGGTGGTAACCCTATGCCAAAATGTATTAATTCTACATTAATAGTTCTATACCAAAAAAGAAAAATCCCAAGAGTTTTAAAGATCTCAGGCCTACCTGTTTGTGTAACTTTACTTATAAAATCGTTGCCAAGATTTTAAACAATAAACTGGTACGTTTATTACCTTTGATAATTTCCAAGGAACAGTCTGCTTTTGTGAAAGAAAGAGATATTCATGAGAATGTTGCAATAGCCTAAGAGATGGTTAATGAATTAGATCGTAAAGTAACATAGTAAACATGATGATTAAGGTAGATATGGAAAAGACATATGATCGTATGTAATGGGGTTTTATATTAAAAGTATTGAAATAGTTTGGTTTTTTTTGCCTATGGAGTGATATGGTATTCAAGTGTATGTCCAACAATTAGTTTATACTTTTGGTGCAAGGAGCAAAATATGGTTTCTTCAAGTCCACATGAGGTCTTCAACAGAAGGATCCTTTATCACCTAGCATTTTATCTTAGCTTAAGATGTTTTTAGTAGAAAGCTCAACCATTTGATGGAGTTGACACTATTCATTGGACGATTTAAAGGTGATAATAACTTCGGCGGGTTTCTCAACTATTATATGTTGATGATATGTTAATTTCTATGGAAAGAAACCAAAGGTCTCTTGAATGCATCAAAGCTTTGCTACAAAAGTATGAAGTGTATAGTGGACAAAAGGTGAATGTAGAAAAGACAAAGGTAATAGTGTCAAGGAAGTAAGCATCATCCAAGAAAGAACTTATCAAACATATCATAGGTTTCTCTTTTGCAGACTTGCCAATTAAATACTTAGGTATTCCATTATTCAAGAGACAAAGTCGAATTTATTATTTTGATGAAATGGAAAATGTTATAGCTAATCGAGTGCATAATTGGAAAGTGAAATTCTTATCTCAAGGGGGGAAATTGACATTAATCAAAATTGTATTCTCCTCTATGCCAATACATACCATTTCCATTACGAAAGTATAAAAAACAATCATACAAAAGATTAATAATATACTAGCCAAATTCATGTGGAGTAATGAGGATGGCCATGGTAGCCATTTGGTTAAGTGGCAAAGTATTTGTACACCTTTAGAAGAAGGTGGATTAGGAGTTCGAAACCTAGAACAAACAATGCAAGTACTTCAAACAAAGTTTGCATGACACTTTGTGCAAGGACAATCCTTATGAGCCTCAATTCTTCAAGCCAAGTATAGGCATCCAATGGAAGCAATTAGATGAGGTAGAAAGAATGCACATTCACATACATGGAAGATGCTTTTGCCTTAGGTGGAGTATTCAATCCAACATGGTAAATGGATTATTGGTGAGGGAAAATGCTCCTTTTGGAAGGATATTTGGTTTGGACAGCCTCTTTGGTATCCTTTATTTCCACAATAGGATATAACAGTTGGATAAGCCCTTCAAAGTCAAGATTTTATTAGGGAACATTTGTCTAGCGAGTAGCAAGAGCAAGCTAGTGAAATTGTATGTAATTAGGATCTAGATAGGCTTGTTTGTGATTTGAGTGCTTTTGACGAATTTTCAACTTCATTAGTGTATCAAGATCGAAGAGTGAAAAATGATAAAGTGGCTTAGGCTAAGTTTTTATAAAATAAAGTGGTTCCTCCCAATATTGGATTGTTTATATGGAAGTTAATTCATCATGGCATCCCTATGGAATATAATATACAAAAAAAAGGAATCCAACTAGCATTTAAGTGCTATTGTTGTGAAAGGGGTGAAAAAGAGACAATGGATCATGTATTTATGCATAGTGGATTGGCATAGTGGCTTTGGCGTACATTCAGCGACACACTTCAGGTACCTGTTCATTTCAATTCTATATCTAACCTTGTTTCATCATGGTATATAAAGGTATTATGGCACAATCAGAAAGCTCTAATAGCCATTTTGGGAGGAGTTATTGTAAAAGGAATTTGGTTGGTTAGGAATTCCAGAAAACACAATAGGGAGCGTATGTCCATATTCAAAATTAACAAAGATGTTACGCATTGGATGCTTCAAATGTCAACGTTAATCCAAGTCAAGGTACAAGTAAGTCTTCTTGATCAAATTTCACTAGCTCTATTAAAGGTTCTTGTGATTCACATTCCATTGAGGCAAGGAGTTTGGGTTCATTAACAACCTCCTCCTATGGGCCGATATAAGCTTAATATGGATGGATCAAGCATCATGGGGAATAATGCTAGTGGGGGAAATCCTTAGAGATCATAATGGAGATTTCATAATGGCTTTTTCCACCAAGCTGAATCCTTGCACCAACGTAAAGGTGGAAGCTTATACCTTGTTAGAAGGACTTAAAATATGTCAGGCAAGGAGTCAAGTACCTCAGGTTATTGAATCAGATTTGTTTTATTTAGTCCAATGTTTGCTTAAAAAATGAAAAACTCCTTGGAAATAAGAATATGTCATATGTCAATGCTTATCTATGATTCTTTCACATACACTTGTGCATCATGTGCATCGTAAGGGAAATGTGGTAGCGGATTATCCTGCTAACTAATAGTCTTTTCATTTAGAATGTAACAATTTTTAACTAGCTTGGCACATTGCCTCATCCGTGTTTAGATGTTTATGTTAAGGATCACCTAGAATTAAGTAATTATAGGCCACCATAGGGTCAAGCGAATGTATTAACCCATGTATTTCATGTTTTCATTTTACTTATATGTGGTCACTTAAAATGTAAGTGACTAATTTTTCTTTAAGGGTTAGAATTATAACATGCCCTTTGTACTCATCCAAGATATGATTATTACGCCCAACCTTGTTGGTATTAATAAAATTTTTCAAGGTATCCGCCTTTTTTTTTAAAAAAAAAAAAGTGCAAAAAAGGAAATGAAGTTCTCTATTCTGAAAATGTGTTTCAAATTTTCTTGAATCTATCTCTCATGATGATTGTTGGTTGAATGAATACTTATGAATATTTTGTTGGATAAATATACCTCACCTATCTCTTAAGTGAGTGGAATAAATTAAGGGGAAGCTACTTTTTAAGAGGAGCTATGAAAACATGATTGGATGATAATGTGAGGATGTGATTGCTAGAATACATTTTACAATATTATCTTTGTTTGCTTAAATGCACCAACACATTGTGTATTACTTGTTTGTTACTATTTGATGCTAGTTGGCATCATTTAATGGGGAACCTTAAACATTTCAAGTATACATCTCTTGTATTTCCTATTTTGATGAAGTCAAAAAGAGGGAGAGATATGTGTACATGAAAAATACTTTCATTATCTCTATTATGTCTTGATGGTGTCAAAAAGGGTGGAGATATATAAAGATAAAAAACACTTTGGTTATCTCTACGATATGTTGGCACATGGTGTTGGAAACAAAACTTGTATATGGTTTGCAAAGCTCATCATGAAGTATTTAGTTTTTCAAGTGCAAGTTTTGTCATCATCAAAAAATGAGGGATTGTTAGGAATATTGCTATTCCACTATTATTTTGATGATGATAAAAAGGCAAAATGAAATATTTCATGAAAGTGTATTTTTGGTGTGACAAATATTTTAAAGTTAATCTTTAATTAGTTTTCATGATTTATGTGTTATAAGTTATAATAGTCATATTATAACTTAAACAATTGTTTACATTTCTTAAAGAGTTATAATGAAGAAAAATAAACTAATATTGCTGTCATCATTTTTCTTATAAGAAAATTAATTTGTAAATTTTCTTGTAGGGAAAATGTTCCAAGAAAAGTCCAAAAAGATTAGTCTAAATCTAGTTTGAATGGAATGATCCATTTATTGTGCAATCCAAACTATGTGAGCCCAGCCTAAGCCTAATTAGAGTTCCATGTGACCCAGACCTACAAAGCCCGCACAATTCTACATTGTGAAATCCATGTATGGCGACCTAGCAACCCAAATCCGCAAGACGCAAGCACGACCCATTTCTTCAGCACGTGACATGACTAAAGTTTGCAAAGAACTGAAACTTCCAACCCTCTCAGAGCTACCCGCAACTCGTTGATTAAATCTGACTTTGATGAGAGTTCCACTAAAGTAGAGAATTGATTCATCTTGAAGAAATCTTAGAGGAAAAGGAGTATGTGAAGGAATATTTGAGATTCAAGAACTCAGAGAAGATTTATGAAGCATGACCCACGATGTTCTTCACAACCCGATGGGTTTTGCATGACCCAGTTTGTGGAAGTTGAACAAGTGATGATTTTAAAGGACTTAAAGTAGAAAAATCGGTACATTTATTGAAGGGGAAGCCGATCTACTAATTAGAAACATGCCCACAAGGATTTGGCTCAAGAGTAAGAAGATTTGAGGAAGATTCCTGGTGAAACCTAGAAGCTTGACCTATGACCCGAACGAGCTCCATGAGACTTGATCTAAGAAACTAACCAAAACGATGTGTTTTGAGGGCCTTTTTGAATCAGAACAAAGGAGTAACTGACTCTTGATACTCTGCCTCTCCAACAGCGGAAAAGTAGTCGTAGATTCTCTCTAACAAAAAGAAAATCTAAGGAAGTAAGAAAGGCTAGTTTTCAAGTGAAAAAGGTGCATTTCTCACACATATAAAGGGAGAAAAGAAAAGTGCTTATTGACAAAAAGTCATTGGTGATTGAAAACAAATATCCACACAGATAAGTAAAAGAAAAATCTTGTGAAGCTTGAGTTGATTTGAAATTTTGGTGAAGTTCATCTACTCTATTATTATGCAAGATTGTTTGAGATTTCTATTTGTATATGTACTAATTAAATTATAAACATTATTATACACATATACTTACTTGTGAATCCAAAACCCTAACTCTACTATCATTTGAGGATTTGTGATTATGGCTTGATTTCCTATCTGGTATCTTTAGAGAGCCCTTACTTTAGCAATCTTCCATATATATTTTTTATCTTAAGGGAGTTGTTTAAGTTTGTAAAAGGTTTGAATAACCTTTAAGTTGTAAGTTGTAACAAAGTGGTATGGGTTGAGACACATATTGAGTTGTAATCCTTGGTAGAAGGATTGTATGTTGTGGGAGAACATTTTCTCTTGAGTTGAGTAAAGTGAACTTCAATTGGTTGGAGTGAAGGAAGAAAAGGATGGATGTAAGTATGAGGCCGAACTACCATAGTAAATTTGGTTTATGTGTGTATAAGCTCATTGTCGTCTAGTTAGATACAACTAAATATCAAAAACCATAACTCATTGCCCTTTCCTTTATTTCATGTTATCACATGGCACTTATAATTCTTTCTAGTCAATCAACTTTGCATTGATTTTTGTCAAAAAGGTTTTGGTCAAAAAAATTTCTACAATACTCTTGTTTGGAGATTTTGTAGAAATCTAATGTTAAGTTTATTAACTCATAGATGATTTTCTAACAAATTGAAAGGTAATGACATTTAGGTTTTATGTTTATTCTTTTTAGTTTTATCTTAATTCTGACAATGTCTGCTAAATTAAGACCATTAATTGAAATAAATTAATTTGGCTTTATATTAAACCAAATTGCCCCATTACAAAAATAGTTCAAATTCTACCCATAACAACTTTAACAAGTCATTGAATCTTTTATCTCGAACAATTGTTAAGATGAAAGTATCTATTCCTTGTCTATTTGAATTAGGCCTATATGAATATATCTAACTTTTGGATATTTCTTATTTCATCTTGCTATTTTTTTTTATTAAACAAGGTAAGGTCTATTTTACATTTACTTATAATTTGCCATAGTGTTTCCTAATAACTCTATTTTGTATAGAGTTATTGTGACTAGTTCAAGTATTATATAGTTTAATATTTGTTAAAGTAGATTTGTATTCGTCTATATTTATGTATTTTTTGTTATTTTATATGGCAAACTCAAAATAGGCAAAAAAAAGTGGGAAAAGAAGCATCTAACCTAAACAACAAAAAGAAAACAAAAGAAATAAAGATTTGCCACGTGTAGGCTAAAAAAGCAAGGAGAGAACATGTGAACAAAGGAAAAAAAAAATAGAAAAGAAATGGAATTATCACGAGAGAGGCGGACCGAATAGGGAGCTTTAGTGGGTTTTGGTCGAGCAATAAGCAAAGGAGTGTGTGTGGCTTCTCCTTCACCGGAAAATTAGAGCCCATGCATGACAGCGCAAGACTCTGAGAACGCTCGGCGGTTAGGCGAAAGCCGACTGTTCTTGCATTCTTTTCCAACGAAGGAGAACGTTGTTGTTGTTTACTGAGAGTTTCTGGCAACCCACTCCATTTTTCGTCAGTTTTTGGGCATTTTCCGGCAAGGAGGGAGAAAATATAGCAATTAGTTGCAATTTGTGGTCGATATGTAGCAGCTGTGTGTGGTTTCATGGTGGTTTTTGGCGAAGAACGACAAACGCCATTTGAGCTTTCTCTGTCTAATTTGCACTTTTCTGCTGCATATTCAGGCGATTTCTGATACGGAATGTGAGAGCCACGTAGACAATCAAGCAAGCTAGCAGAAGAGGATATCTCGGAGGGGCGGGCATTGTAAGGAAGGGATGTGAATGGCAAGAAAATAAAAGGATTTGATGGCATCTTGGCAACAATTTGAATTTGAATTTGAATACCATGAGAGTAGGATATCTTCCGAAGTTAGCTTCCCTATTTTAGGACTATTATTCAAGGGTGGTTGGGATTTCTTTATTTAAAAGTAATTTGAATAAATTACAGCATTTAATAGTTTTCCTAGTTTTTCAGATTTAATTATGTAATGGGAAAACTTTCCTTTAGAAGAGGAGAGGAGTATGGGTAGAAATAAAGGTAAGGATAATCAAAGAAGATAGAGACGATATTGTGTTTGCTTTCTAGTTTTATAAGTTTCTTGCTATTCAATGGAAATATTCTCCTAAAGTTCTTGTTTTGATTTTGCGTAGCGATCATAGGTCATCCACCTATAGGCAAAAACAGGCGAACTTGGGGTGACTTTCCAGTAGTCGGACCTATTACGCGTTCTGTTTCACAGGCACATAACAATTTCTTGGTAGATCAGCATTCTAGGGACCGTGATTTACAATTTTTAGCATTTTTTGTGAAAAGCGACGGTGGTGTGTGGCAACATATAATGGTGCATGGCGACGATGTGTGAAAGCGCAATTCAGCTCATTTTCTTCCCCTCTCTCTAGAAAGCTTCTTCTCCTCGTCCTGATGTGTAGATTTGTGCAAATTTTTTGTGAATTAAAGACAATTTAGTGACAGCTTTGTTATTTTTAATTTACATAATGTTTGTTCAATTTCTTGTACTATTTTTGTTTGTGTAAATACTATGTTTTAGTTTATTATGTTAGAGCTACGATGTAACTTGATTGTAATGTATGAATGATATGATTATTTGTGTTTTGTTAGACATTTTATGTATGTGAAGTTGTGTATTATTTAATGCATTTGAGTGATTAGCTACCACTTAGATGAGTTGATTTGCATGTTAGAGACTGACAAGAAATGACATGTAGTTACTTTTTGTAATGTTCAATCAAAAATTAATATAGATAGACATATACCATATGGTTTGTATGGCTTTAGGTATAAACTGAAATGTTCACAAATCTTAATACACTTAGTTCATTTAATTCATGAGTAGAAATATAATAAGTTAATAAGCTAAGTAGGTTCCGACATAAAATAGTGAATAAATTAAGAAATTCTGCCATAATATGAGTAGAATCAATTTTATAAGATTTCCACTTAACTATTCAAAAACTTTTGCAAAGAAGATTTTAAATTTTGAAATTTTATATATTTCTTTCTTTTTAATTTCTTGTACTTTTCTTATGTCCTTCTATAGTTCCTCATTGAAGCTTACTTCTTCTCCTATTATATTTTTTAGTTTAAGATTCTCTATTTCTTGTTCAAGAATCTTTAGTTAATCATGAAGACAAATTCCTCTTTGTCAAAGGAACTTTCTCATTACTTGAAACCTCATATAGGATTTTTTTTTCCTTGACTAGAGATTTCTTCTTTAAAATGAATTTCAAACTCTTGTTCTTCAAAAAGTTTGATGATTTTCTTACCACTTTTTCATTTTCTAAGATATTGCAATGTAGAATGACCATTTTTATTACAAATAAAATATTTGCAAGTTTTGCTTTTGCAACCATATTTATTTTTCCTATTATATTTTCTTTTAAGTGAAAAAGTCCTTTTTGACTTCTCGCATTTTCTCCATTTAAATACTTTGTTCCTATTGAATTTTTTATTTGGAATATCACAACCAATTTTCTAGTTTTCTTTTAAAATCTTTCACTGCAAATTTTTTGCCATAAGTACAACTAGAAAGCAGGTTTTTTACTTGCATTTTAGTTTTAGCCATTTTGGTCATTCCACAAAAAAATAATATTTTTGAAAAGTTTTAACATATTCTTTAAACTTACATATGTTGCACAATTCTAGTTTGGATAGCATATAATTAGTGTTTTCTTGTAGGAGTGATTCTCTTGAATATCCATAAATTTGTTCTTTAAGTATTTTTGCAAATTCTCTTAGAACATCATCAAATTTATAAAATGTTATTTTTTGTCTTTGCATTCCTATAATTGACTACTATAATTGAAAGGAATTGTGTCCAATCACCTATAGCTTTAAAGGAAAGATGGGGGGTAGATCTACATATTTCCAATTTGGACCACATTTTGTTTGTTTATATCATCTTTTCAATAATTTCCAAAGTAATTTAAATCTAATAGATCTTTTGTTTTACTTTTTCTAGAAGAAGTTTTTCTCTTCTTTTTTAGGCTCAAATTTGCTATCCTCATCTTCACTTACTACATTTATTGTGTGCTTAAAAGTAGAAGATTGATTATCTTCTTCATAAGAAAGTAATAAAGTTTTTCAAACCTAAAATGAGTCAAAAGATCTTTATATTTAAGACAAGTTATTCTTATCATTTTTATGATAACATTTCTTCCGTGGACAAAAAAATTAGGATCTTTATATAATTGTGTCTAATAGTCAAACATTTGTTTTATAGTTAGCTTTAGATTCTAGGACCATAACCTTTTCATTTCCATAAAATAATTGAGGGAATTCTTTTTTTTATCTTCTAAGCTATTCATTCCATCTTTACTTGATTCATTTAGTTTGTTTGTTAAATTTTTTAAAGTTTCTTTAGTCTTTTGTTTGAGATCTCCAAATCTATTATTGAACCTAATTGATTAACATTATTTTCTATTTCATTAGTGGCTATATTTATATAGACACTAAGGTAAACTCAACATAATTTGGATTAGTTTTTTGAAATTTTTCTACTTTCTTAAATTATAAGTGAATACTATTAATAATACTATTTAAACTAGCATTGAAAACACCTATTTTTCTTTTTTAGAATTTTTTCATTAATATGTACATATTTATAATTATCTTTACCGAGAAAAATTCTTACACAATCTATTTACTCATTATTAGATGATGCCATTTTAGATTGGTGTTGGTATCTAAAACTTTCTATTTGTTTCTTACCGCTCAAAACTTTCTAAATGCTAAACATGCTCCGCATATGCTTTAAAGGCTAACGAGAAAATATAGGCTTTCAAGCAAACACAAATATGTGTGTTCTACAACAACTAGAAATAAAACTTTGGTTTTAAGGTTATACAACAGCTACAAATCTTCTTCCTTAATGAGCTAGGGTTACATGGTAATATTCTGTATCAATTATCAACAAATTTATGTACGTAACGTAGATCAGTTCTCCATCTTTAACAAAATTGGTTAATTTCTCGTGTCTTGTTGAAAAAGGGGCCTGCTAACCATGGATGGCCGTGGAAAAAAAGGAAGGGGGGGGGGGGGGGGGTGGGGGCGCGCTAAATCGAGAGAAGAACCAACCGACTCGGGCAACCTCTTATGCCTACTTGGTGTCAGTAGTTGCCCCTCTCTCTCTCTCTCTCTCTCTCTCTCTCTCTCTCTCTCTCTAGCACTTACAGTGGTCAGATCTACACATTTCTTATCTCATATTAGGCTCGGCAAGTTTGAAAGAAAATGTGGAATAGAGCTGGCGGTTGGCTAATCTATAGGCGATTGGATTTGAAAACCGGAGTAGGGGAAGGAATATTTCGAAGATGGATGTCGAATGAGGCGTCGCCTAAAAGGCTCGCGGCGTTGTGGGGGAATGGAGACTACGGAAGGCTTGGGCTTGGCGGCTTGGACTCTCAGTGGAGGCCTGCTCTCTGCTCTGCCTTCCGAGATCAAAGCCTTAGGGCTATCTCTTGTGGCGGTGCTCACACCCTCTTCTTAACAGGTCCTCCTCACCTTACTGACGTCCTTTTATTCTTTTTTACTTTTTTCTAACTTAACCCTCAGGTGAGAGGATCGACCTGCATCCGCAATATATTGATCCAGGAACTGGAATTCTGTTTTTCCAGCGCAGCAATTTTTGCTTTTAGGAACTATACTAAAAAGGCAGTACAGAAGTATTTAATACAGTTTCTTCTGAGAAACTTGGGTATTCTGAATAGGCTTAAGCAATGTTTTAGACCTCAAAGCTTCAACTGGTCCAAAAAAATAAAAAAATAAATAAAAATCTTAAAGACCGCAAGTCCGAGATTTGAGACGAACTTGTAACCCATTACTTAAGAAAAGATTGCCAATCAGAAATTAAACCATTTCATATTTCTATTTTTTGTTATGAAAATGTGCGCACAAAGCAACACCATAATGAGCACCAACTTAATGTTTTTTTTGTTTCAGGTGTTTTGTTTTGTGGGGGTTGCAAAGTACATGTACAAGTTCTTGGTTTCAAGGGGTGGAGTTGATAACATTTTATCTGTTGTGTTATCTTTTGTGCCAAATTGTTGAAAGTAGTATCCTATCTAAGTGAGTTTTTTTGAGGAACTTTAGGGAGGAAAAATTAGGCTGCATTATACGCTGAAGGAGTAGGAGGAGGAGGATGCAAGATCCTTTATTTGAGAAGAAGGATTGAGGGGTTGATTGAGTATATTCTTGTGTCTTCTCCAACTGCCCCAAGTTGGGTGGACTGGAGGAGATAAAGCAGGGGAAGCTTTTCCTTCTTTCTCTCTTTTTCTCTGTCCACCCACTCTTTCTACACTTATTTCTTTGTTTTCTGTGAGGGTGGTAAAGAGATAGTTGTAGGATAAATTTAGTGATGCCTTATGTGGCGTTGTGTCTAAGTAATACAATGTCCTTTGACATTTAAATTCCAAGAGTTCACTGATATAATTTTATATAATTTGATTCTTAATTCAATTTTCTAGTTCCTAGGGATTAGAGGCAAGGGAATCACTGAAATCAAAAATATTTTAGCTACCTGGGAATGGTAGTTAGATGTCTTGTGTATAGCAGTCTCAATATCATTTTAGAGCCAAATAAGATATGATAGACATGGCGAAGTAAAATATTAGGACCTAAGCCTTTCATTAATCTGAAAAATGACCTGGCTATCAGCCACTGATTAAAACTCTCGTGGGATGAAAAGTAGATTGTAATATCTAACATGTAATGTATTTGGCCTAAGCCCTTCACTAATCTGAAAATGACCTGTCTAATAGTCATTAATTGATTCTATTGGTATGACAAGTTGATTATGTGGTAAGAAATGTTCTATATTTGTTCGTTATGCTAAGAAATATGTTATAGTGATGTATCCGCCAAATGAAAAGTGAAACAATTGTGATGATCAACCTAATGGTTGGGGTTGCAAACTATGTGCTAAAATGGGTTCTGACGTTATTGATTACTTAGATTAGTTTATGTGGGGCTAGCACTGTGTTTTTTTTTTTTTTTTTTCTCTGTTGTGTGTGTGTGTTTTGTTGGGGGGGGGGGGGGGGGGGGGCGGCGCGGGGGGGTGCGGATAGTGTTTAAGGGATGGAGCAAGCTGAAAGGGAGGGGGAATGAATGAGAAAACTTTACCTTTGGTTGGGAGGTGAAATGGTGGTAGAGTAAAATGAGCTTCTCTCTTTCACTCATTCTCTCTCTCTCTCTCCCTTTCTTGACAACAATGTGAAGTCTGAACTATATAATGATCTTATGATTTTGAGTTTTGAGAGGCTTCAATATCCTTGCTTCCTTTTTACTTGATGGAACTGATGGTATGATTCCTTTTCATCCCTTTAGATAGTATTTCCTTTCATCCCTCTTTATTGCTCCTAGCAAATGTAGTGTTAAGTAGAAGGTTAACCCTAAAGAGACACGAGATAGAGAAGGGAGAAGATTATGGTAGTTTGTGGAAGCCTAGAGAGATTGAACTTTGTATTGAGCTTAAAAGGAAGTGTCTGAATTCAAGACAAGTATACTTCTTATATAGAGTTTTAGTTTACAATAAACCAAGAAGCAGAAACAAGCCTCATGCATGTGATCAAGTTCCCATGCTTGCTCTCTGATTATAGAGCCAATTACCATTCTTCATAATTGATTGTTTGATTCTGCAATGATGTTCTTATTTCAAATTCTTGGATTGTAGAGGAGTTTTTCTGTTGACATAGAGTGAGCGGGGACAATAAAGACAAGATGAGTGGTTTATAGGTGGCTGGTAGTGGCTTACATGCGGCTGTTCTTCATGAGATGAACTTCTTAAATGGGACAGCTGCATGGCTTGATGTGGCTTTGTGTCCTCAGCCTGCGGAGTTGGTGATAGTTTGACAGACCCAAGAAACATCTTCCATCCATCTGTTAAGGCTTCAGATAGTCAACCTAAGGGTTAGTGTTACTGCAGCCTGGACAAATTGCCCATTGCTTTGCAGCCCATTAGTTCAATTAAGCCAAATGGTCTAGAATAGTTTGCTGTTATCTTGGCGAGCTAAATGCTCCAAAATGAGTTCACTGACTTAGGTAAATTGGCTAGAATGTAGACTAGCCTTAGTTAGTCTACTTTGTTCTGGGTTTTATAATGTTTTGCTTAAAGATAATTTCCATTATTAATACTTTGATGCATGTATAGCTTCATTTGTAAATTGATTTAGATTTCGATTTCATTAGCTTGAATCTCAAGTTACATTCATCCTTTGACTCTTTCTTAATTTTCTTACATCTATAATCTAGCTCTTTTTAACTTAATATTGACGGGTATAATTTCTTAAGAGGCTTATATATTATTTTCCTCTGGCAGAATCTGGGAGTGTTTTTGCCACTGGTCTTAATGATTTTGGACAGCTTGGTATACCATATAATAAAACATATACTACGGTACAGTGTCTTGACCTTTTTTCTTAGTTTAATTTGACTCTTTTCTTTTTCTATTAAATATGCAGGTAAATAATGATGATGACATGATAGATGTTGAGAACTTACGTTATTGTTCTTTTACTTGTACCTGCATTGGATGCTGATGATATTGTTCTGGATTAGTTGGAATAAAACATATGTAATTGGTGATGGAACATTTTGTCAACTTTTAGTAAGTGTTTTAGATTAACTGTCCAATCTCGCTCCCCTTACAAGTTGTTTTTCTATTTATTTATGATATCTTATGTATGTTTAGCATTTAATTGAATGCTTGTTGATCCTAAGCGGTAATAACAAAATTTGATGATGGTCTTTTGCTTATGAAGATGTTGATAGAATAATTTTGGTATGCTGGGATTGATTGCATTTCATTTTAATCATATCCATTGTAAGGCATGCCTGGATGGTTTTAAGGACCTTGTTGTACTTCTCTGGACAATTGATGTCTTTTTGGAGATTGTTGGGAACTTGTTGGATAGTCTTATCAATCTACCTGATTAGGGATTAAGGTCGATAATAATTGTGAATAATTGTCTGGGATAAGTGCATATTGAGTTAGCAAACAATTGTTTAAAAAAAAAACTTTGAATTGGTCTCCCATGAATTTCTTGTGAGTTCTTGCTCTTTTGGATTGATTGTTGGCTTAACTGTAATAGGAACTTGCATTTAGGGTGATAGTTGACCAAATTATGCTAAACTTCTTGTATGACCTTTCAAAAGTCATGGCTACAATTTAGAGAGATAGTTGGATAAATTACACTGACAATTTGTTGATATACCTTAGTTCAAGTTTTCAGAAGTCTTTACCTTATTGTTGTAACGTTTACCAAATTTTGGGCAAGAACTGTTGCTGTATCTCAGTTGTGATGTGAGGAGAAGCATTCAATCTAATAGGATCAACAGTGTTTATTAACCTTTAATGATATTTCTGATGAATTTGTTGGGAGTGGCTCAATACTTTCTAGTCTAGCTCCATCATGTACTATTTACTTACATTAAAACTCATATTTTCTAGTGAACAGAACAAATGATGCTGATCCAAGAGCACTTATATTCCTATATAAAATAAAAAATGGTGGATGTAAGAATCCACAACTAATCATATCTGTCCAGTCACACCTTGCTTTCTATCACATTGTTTCAAATGAAGTTTTACCATCAAATTCCTAACATTTGAAACCGATATGAAATTGGTTTAATTATGGAATCCTAAATAGTTATTGGTTCAACTAGTATCAATACATAGAAATCTCTACTTATTCCTGAAAGTTTGAAGACAATAAAATAAAGGCGTCTTATTCAGGAGTGGTGTCAAATAAAAAGGGACAGTTTGTCAAACAACGAGTACAGTTCACTCACTAAGCTCATTGCTGGTTTATCTAGTCATTGCTTTCTGAAATCAATGAGCTTTAGCTCTCGACCTTGATGTCATCTCATGTATCGTGATATCTCTCCATTATTATTTATTGCTTCAGACCAATACATAGATATTGAACTTTGCAAATCTTTGTTCATCATTCTCTCTCTCTCTCTGTGTAAATTCTGTGGTTACTTCACAAGCAAGGTGCCTGTTGTGCTGATTTTCCATTTCATTTTTCAATTTGAGGCTGTCGCAAGCATGATTTTGACTTTATTTAGTTTGTTGGGCATAGAAGTGATATTGTTATTGTCCAAAATTGATGTAATAGAGGTGAAGCTATGTGTCTAGGATGATTTTAGAAGTTTGTGCTTATGCAACATTTACAATTTATCACCTGAATTAGTTTTTCTTGAAATTGTTTTTAGCACATGGCAGTCTCGGGGGGGGGGTTGGTGAGATATGAGATTTAACTCCAATAGTTTGTTAACACTGCCATTGAGCTATTCCTTTTAGTGCCTCATGTCATGATAATTTCTCACTTTGTAATTGTTCACTTTGCTTGTCAATGAAGGTGACGTCTTAAAGGGTTAGGTTCTAAGCAGTTGATGATTTAATCAACCTATGCGGTATCAATAACAATGACAACAGATTTTTTATTTTTTTTTAAATTAATTGGCATATTGGAATGGACATCATAGTGTCCACTACAAGTGTCATTGAAAGTTTATACTCTTCTTGGAGCAATTATTTATTTATTTATTTATTTATTTTTAAATTTAACTTCATTTTAAAATTGGCTTGCAATTTTTCCTACTGGAAAATATGTTTTTAATTGTTTTTGCATCAACCATATGGGCTGATTTAAGGAGATATATATAGGGACAAAGGAGGCTCAACGAAAGCTGATATCCATATCTGGTCCTTTTTAGTGATAATGTTGCACTGAATGTTTGATTCTTTGATCTACTGGCTGCATGTCTAGTACTGATGTATAGAAGTTCCGCTGATGATGAATATTTTGAGAATGTTAAGGCGGATCTCCAATCAAATGGTCAAATTTTTAGTGCCAGTGAGTAACTTGGACTTGAGGTGGTGCTGCTGTCCTAATAGGTTTGGATTGGGTATCTAAAATGCCGACTGGTTCCATTTTCAAGGCTTCTCTCCTAGTTATTCCAACATTATATTTGGTGTCTTTCTTGCCCAGTTTAAAGGCATCATGTAGAAAAGTAGTACCAAATCATTATGGTCATGAAGTTAGTTTTCTAAAGAGATTAGTGTAATAATATGTGAAATTTAAGCTTCCATTGACCATCCTATCTACTGAGTAAGCATATAAGTTGCAGATGAGTCTAAACTCCATTTTACCATATTCCGCATAAAACCATCCTTTTTTTGTGTCCCATGGCAATCTGCAATTTCTAGGTATGGATTACTGATTGTCTGTGTATTTGGATTTGACAAGTCCATCTTGAAGTGCTAATTCTGCTATCTTTTTGTAAACTTTTTTTCTTTTTTTTGAGTCTATTGTTACTGTGTATAATTTAATTGCCAAGTTATTTTCAGGGTCTCTTGTAGTTGTTTATTTTCCTGCCTTTCTCGTTGCAGGAGCCAGTTAAGGTTTCTGGGATTCAGAAGGAAATTGTGCAAATTTCTGCTGGTTATCATCACTCTTGTGCTATTACAGGTATTTGGAGATCAAAGTGGCTCTTATGGAATTCCTTGATTGTTCAGTTGCTACTAAGTCATTCCTTGAGTGAAAATGTAGGCCAAGTATCTTTTCACTGGAGCACACATTTTAAATAATGGTTACAGAAATTTTTGGCATTATAGAATGTATTCTAAATAATGCTTACTGGGGAGAGTCAGAGACTAGGGGATGAATTAGATACAAACAATAATATAGAAGCCAAGGTAGTGAAGTAGGACTTACCGTATATCAATTTGTATTTTCTGTGGTTTTCCCTTGAGCACAAATGGTGTGCACACCCCCACACAGCCCAAAGAGAGTAGTAACAGAACAAAAGGGAATAATCCACTTTGTAAAACTTTCTAAGTCCCTGTAAATTGAAGAGAAAGTGAAAGGCGAAGGGTTTTTTCTGTGTGTGTATGTTGGGTGGGGGGCGCGTTCATAGGTATTGCATTAGGTTACCTTGCGAAAATTAATCAATTCAAGAGTTAGTGGGAAATCTTGAGCTAGATGAAGATAGTAGTGGGAAATCTTGAGTGACAGCCAACTGGTCTGCATCTTTCAAGAGTTAATTGCAAGCTTTTTGGCATAAATCTAATGAGAATTGTAGAAGAATTTCTTTACCAGGTGCATAGTATGATTTTCTGGTGGAACATTGCATGATTGCTGTAGATTTGCTGTTTCATATTTCATTTGAACAGTCTGTTAACTGCAGTTGAAAGATGTAAACGGCTGGCATGATGCCTTGTAGCTGCAAGTGCAGGTTTCTCCTTGCAAGAAGAACGGAAAATAGTACCTCCACTAGGTTTCTCATTTTGAGCATAAACAAATAGTTCTCTTATAGAGGGAAGATGCTTGTTTCCAGTAATTTGAAATTGAGCTTGATGGTATATATTGGGCTCTATTACAAAATTCCAATACATGTTTTGTTCCATTAGGCTTTTCAGTTTTATTGCAGATGCTATGTACTTTGGATGTTTTCAAAATGATCTAATTTCTGCTGCAAGCAATGAGTTTGAAAGCATGTTGCTCCACAATTCACCTTCCAGAGGAAATCATAAGAAAATCCCTAGATTTTGTGTGGTCACACACTAAAATCATTCCCTTCGGGTAATGATGATTGTTAGTGACAGATTCTCTAGAAAAGTTTGCCAAAGAAGCTCAGAAATCCTATACAGATGTTGTGTGGTCACACACTAAAATCATTCCCTTCGGGTAATGATGATTGTTAGTGCCAGATTCTGTAGAAGAGTTTGCCAAAGAAGCTCAGAAATCCTATACAGATGTTTATAACTTTCATTAAAATTTGGGCCAAAAGGGAAAAAAAAAAAACCAAAACCAATATCCATCAAGTGTCCAAACAGGATTGAAATTTAAGATTCTGACCTTAAACTCAGCATTCACTGGTCATGCCATTATCAGTATCCATTCACATGATGTAAGTTGTAGCCTCTCTTCTTCATGATTATGCGCTAACAACTTGGTGTCAAAGCGGGCAGTATCCTGTTGAAACCAAAAACTAAATGGAAGAAAGAAAGAGAGGCAGCCTGGAACTGGATCAGGTGATCCAGTATTGGGATTTCCACTCTATTAATTTATGACTTATACTAAACTATAGATGAGAACACAACCAATCAACTCTCCTCTTTAAGTTGTTGTAAACATAACACACGTACCTAGCTTGCCTGATGGTGTGTTATAGCATTTTTCACACTCCTGTTGATATATCTGTAAGTTGTTCCCCTATGCTCGCATAGATATTCAAATTCAGCTAGCACGTGCTTTCACCTTGGCACAATTTCTGTTGACTTGTTGGCAAGTGCCTAGCTTGATGGTGAGCAGGCGATGTTTGGGACTTCTTGGTTACAGGTTCAACACCCTAAGAGTGCATGAGTTTAATATATATATATAAAACAATTTCTATTGACTTTAACTTTGTTGGCTTTATTGTGTTAGAATTGAGCTGTAAGCATAGTACTACTGTTTGATTGTGCCCCGCCCTATGTATTTCACAAATAGGTTTGATCATTTGATCAACCTTTGCTATCAATATCAACAACAAGGGTATGACCCCCCCTTTTTCAGGGAAAATAGAGAAAAGAAAAAAAAAAAATTCATTGGACCTTCATAGGCTACTTAAGTTTTTTTAACAATACTTTTTTTCAGAAAGGGTATGAACATACTGAAGGTAATTAGGACATTTTTTTTTCATTTACCAAACTTTTCAGTGCAAGGCCCACGAAATAATCAATGTTCGTTTTTTTTTTTTTCTCTCTCTCTCTCTCTCTAACATTGATCTTGACTGTTCGCACTCATAAGAGAACAAAAGATGAATGTCCATGGCTCTAAACATATTTTATCATGTCCTATGACTGCATATTGAAGTAGATGTTTGATCAACAACTAATGTTGCTTAATCTGTATCTGTATAATATCTTACTTACAAGTTATTATATGTTTAGAAAACAACTAGTTGAGAGTAATAAAATAGGCTAACATTTAAATGAACTAAAGAAAAAATGGAACTGTATTATGTTTTTCCAGTTTGTGTGTATCTACAGAAGTAAAAATATTACTTCAGAGAAACAAAGAGGGAGACTCTGTTGTAACAATTAGAATGTGTTCTAGTCCTTAATGCCACAGTCAAATCCTTGAGCATGGGATCCAAAAATTCAACCTTATCCTTTCAGTACCATTGCTCATCATCCTCCATCTGAGTAAGTTTTGAAAGAGAATAATTAGGATCAGAAGCATGTTGGTTATCGAAATCCTTTGTAAATCTTGATAATGAAAAGGAGCTTATTGGCTGAGTATATTAAGGATAGTACAAAATTGAACGTTGTTACATGCAAATGAAAGGGAAACATTAATATATTCTACCTATTTGGTTGTCAAAGCAAAATAATGTAGATTCAAGATAGTAGCTAAATCAGTCATGATTAGAGGCCCTTGAATCAGTAATCTAAGGTTTATTATATTAGTGGAAGGCATATTAAAAAAGGACATAATTCACTTACATGGATAAAAGAAGATGCTAAATAGTGAATGTTTTTAGTTGGTATGTAAAAGAAACACAAAGTTTCAGTCTCCTCTACAATTTGTTTTGCGGTAACCGCTGTACAAGAATTGGGCGTAGAAGTGTGTGGGTAGGTCCTGCTGTCATATTTTTGTGAGCTTGGAGCTTAGCAGTGGCAACATGATCTGAGCGATGAACAACCTCCTCACTTCTTGTAGGATGATCATGAACTTTTGAGAAACTCTATCCAATGTGTTCAGATTCTTATATGTAAAAACAACTAGTACATTGCATTGGAAGTAGTCTGCATCAACTTGCCTTCATCATAACTCATAATTGTCTTTCCAACATTTCTTTTTAAGCAATATCAACTTCAACTTATTCTTTGGAAGAAGGATGGAGCATAACACCTTCCTATACTTATTCTCAATATAAGAAACACTTTTCCAAAAGAAGGAAGACTCTCCTCTTAAAGTTCAGATCTAAATTCAGTCATATTTCTGGTTCCACCCATCAAGAGATTCAAATGTGTTCTATTCCATTAGCTTTACAGTTTTATTGTCTTCTACACAATTGGTCTAAAATTTTGGGTAGTGATCCAATTGTTACTTTACACCATAATAGAATACGAGTATTTTATCACAAATTGTTTGTCCTGTGGTCAGAAAACTGCAAGAACCTGCAATTTTTATTCATGTACTAAAATCATTTACTTGAGTTGAATCATACTTTGTTTGGGGTGGATTCACTTGAAGAATTTTCCAGGGAAATGTCTGGAACTAAGATCTAAAAATTTCATCTACATGGTGATTTCAGTAAAAAGTTCCCAAAAAACCCAACGAAAGATAACCATGTTGGTCAAAGTTGACATCAGCTTTTGTACAGAGTAAGCAGCAACCCAGAGAAAACTTTTGAGTATGTTATCTGGTTGATGTGATATAGGCCTTTGTGTTAAGTGTATTTATGAACAATAATGAAAGCAGGAATTTAAAGAGGTAACAAGGACCCAAAATTATGGTCTCTGCTCCACGCATATCATTTAGGAAGCACAAAGTTATATAGTGTCATCTAACATAATAAAGATTCTCAAAATTTACAAAACAATATTACCAGTCAACAGCTGAATCACTTATGTATTTGCAGCATGAATCACTTACATGACGATGCATTATAACTAGTTTTATGTAATGGGCATCACTGAGGCACAAAGGCAGGCAGATTGGTTTTTGTAGAGATATGACGTCTTCATAGAAATTATCCATGAAGGCGTCATGTCTATCATACGCTTGTGAAGTTCTGGTTTTCCAAAATTCATAATAAATGGAGCAATGATATAACATTCGCTAGTACAATAGAGTGCCTGTTGCTATTTTTGTGGAAAAATGTCAGGGATCCACAAGCTATTAAGGAATGAACAATGTTGGCACTTAATCTGGACAAATACTTGGAGCTATGAAACACACTTAATCCGGACAAATACTTGGAGCTATGAAACAGTTTTAGTTAACTTTTATCAGTGTTGACTCATCTTGGATTCATTCTGCTCTTCTTAAGGACAAGAGTAGTTGAGATGTCCACCTCACTTCAGTGCTAACAGAATTGAGCTATTCACCTTTCCCAGCAAATGAAAGCTGCTTGCTGTCAAAGTCAGTTGGTTACAAGGGAATGTGGTTATTTGATCAATTTTTTATGGATGTTTTCTCCTCTCCTTAAATCACTACTTATTTTTGCTTGTTGCATCTTGATCCTTTGTAAGGCTTAAGCTGGGGCGTAGACACATGTGGCCTCTGCCTCAAGTGGAAATGGTATTATGAGGGTTCAATGAAACACTTTCCATTTAAGTCCCTTTATAATTTAAGTTTCAGATCTGGTGGCTGGGCGGCGTTTCTTACTCAAGAAGCACAATGACTTATATCCTCAGTGTTCATATTTTATAAATTAAAAAGTTGGAGTTTGTTATACTTTCTGCCGTATTCGTTTTGGTATGTAAGTTGACCTTTTTCATGATTTTACATCTTTCAGCTGAATAATGATTAATGACATTCTGTATTTCAAATTTTGATGTAATTTTTTTTTTCTTTTCTTGGGTTAATTGTGAATTCATCTCATGTAAGATCAATGTGCTAATCGGATCTGTACATCTTGAAGTTGTAAACATTTCATTAGACCCAAAACTTACACCATTTCTGTAGAGAGTGCACTAAAGCGTTCTTTGTCAAGGATTTGCATTTAAGGGCCGTGACAATATGGATTAGTAATATCATAGCTGATTGTAGTTTTTCCATTCTCTCTCTCTTTTAGTGACCCAAGGCACTGAGTTTGATTCTTTTCTTCCATTTCTTGTAGTGGATGGAGAACTCTATATGTGGGGCAAAAATTCCAATGGGCAACTTGGCCTTGGAAAAAGTAATAACTCGACCTCTACTCTTCTGGTATAGGTGACATTATTTAGCTACTGAACTTGCTATCTTGTATGCCACTATTCTGCACGTATTTTTCTCTGCTGGAGTAGTTGTTTGGACACTTAGATTACAACTGGACTTGTTTGAATTAATAATATTTTGCATTAACATGCAGGAGCATCAAAAGTAGTTCCTCTGCCAGCTAAAGTAGAGTGCTTGAATGGAGTCACCATTAAGATCGCAGCTCTGGGTTCAGAGCACTCAGTGGCTGTTACTGGTAAGAAACTGAAAAGACGTATCAAAATTAAATTCATCTTTTAAGACCTGTTTCACTGTTAGGAGTGAAAAAGGTGGTTTGGATCACTATATCTAGGTTTCTGATCCCCTAGCCGTGTTTCTCATCACTATTAGGGTATGGCAATGTCAAACTATTAGAGTTTGAGTGAATTGCTATGATTTTTAATTACAGATATTGGGAAAAAGATAAAGAGAATGGTAGGAGAGAAGGGACAGCTATACCTTTTATCTGAGAAGTAATAACTGCATACTCTGCCATATTCAAATAAATTCTTGCATAATCTAATTGTCAATCCCAGAAATGATGATGTGAATTCAAACTCGTAATTCTAAAGTCCTGTCACCTCTTTGACCATCCATCACGACTGCTGCCTCGGAGATGCACAATGCATTCATTTGCGACCTATAATGCTTACAATAAATCAATCTTAGTCTAATGTGGAAAATGTTGGTGCTAGCACAGATAAACCATCTTTCAGTAAAGTAAGAAACACCTAATCAAGAAAGTAATAGATTTGATTATAAGTAGGATTCTATCTACAAACCTATGTACACACACACACACACACACACACACACACACACACACACAATGGTTTATATTAATCAATTCCATAGGATCAAATGGAAACAGAAATTTTATCAAGCAATATTTTGCTTTTGATTTTTTTTTTTTTAATTTCTGTTGTCATTCTTATTAATAATACAGGTTGATTTAATCATTAGACTTGTTTAAAAGATACATGGGTGGGGCATAAAACCAAACTCTTTAAGATATCACCTCCATTGGCGGGTGTAAAGCAAAAAGTTACACATTGAGAAATTACCATGACATGAGTCATGAAAATAAATTACCAAGACAACTTAAAACAAAGAGAAATTAAAGTAATCTTGTCTTCAAGGGGGCCTGTAGTGGTCAAGGCCTAATTTGATCTTCCTGCACTTTTCTCTTGCAATTGCTTGGTAGTGAACCCAATGTTGTCATAATTTGTAATTCTATAACTGAGTGACCAAAATTTGCTATTCCATCTGCTAGAAAATTTGCTTCATTAAATACATGAGAGGTCTTGATGTTAGACGGTATTAAACTTGAGCCTTGTTGAATCTCATATGCTAAATTCTTGGGAGCCAAAAAAACTCCTTTAATGCATTAAACCATAAATTGAAAATTAGCCTCAATCTTTAAGCCAATAATTCCTTTTTGAGAACATTTAGTAATGCCAAAATCTTTGCTCTTGCACTATTTCCTTGTCTCATATTGACATCATAAGTGAAGATGACACTTCCTTTCCAATTATGAACCACTCCTCTTGTACATGCTTTACCAATACATGATCTATCGGCATTCAACTTCAAAGAACCTTGAGAAGGACACGACTAATGTACTAGGCAATCTTTGCAGATAGGTGGCACTGCAATGGGAACATTTATGAGTTGAAGTCTTATGCAATCTTTCATAGAAGGGAAAGAACTACTTGTAAAGGAATCCACTCTAGCTAGGCTTTCTTTACCTATTTGCACTTCATATGTAGGCGTACCCATGGTGGGGCTAAGGAAGGACCTATCCACTACATAGTAAGTAACTCTATTAAAAGGAGCCTCTAGCCATTGTCTCTGAAAATGAAACAATCCCGCACCCTAAAAAACTCCTCGTAATTTAACCAATAGAGGACTATGATTTGATCCTACTCTTGTTAAACATTGCACCTTTAGAGTCAGGAAAGCTACAAAGGCTTCCAAGTTACAAAGGACTCTATCCAATCTTGCCCATATTCTTTATAAGCCTTATACATTGTTGCACCAAGTAAATGAAGAGCCTAGAAAACCACAATCTTTTAACCCTTTATGAGATAGAAAGTTTCTAAATTCTGTACTTGCAGCCTTGGAATATTGTTTACCCCCTCACCTTTTTTTTTCCTGACATAAGGTAGAATTGAAGTCTCCCCTGGTGATCCACACCTTGCTAGCTATTTGTAATCCCTCTAAACAATTCCATATACATCTTTTGTGCTAACATATACCACTATCACTAGGAATTGTTTTCCATATGATTAAACTAGACATTTGGGATGGAAGGTATATTACCATCTAATGTAGCAGACTCGCTATCCAAGGTGTTGTCCATTATTTGGTCCCCCTTGCCCTCCAAGTCCTCCTTTGTGAATCACCCCAAATTGGTTATCATCACCCTCTAGCCCTTTTGGAGGTCCAGAACATTTGTTCTTCCTGAGCTGTCGTTCCTCCTCTTTTCTATGTTGATTACCTTTAAGAATATGTTGATTACCTTCCTGAGCTGTCGTTCCTCCACTTTGGGAACATGACCATTACCCTTCTCATTGCCCACCTTTCTATTCTCCTTGTTATTGTGCCTCTTTGGTGAGGCATTTTGTCGAAGACCCTCTAGAAATCTATGAGCCACTATTCTTCGAATCCTCTCCCTTTGTTTGTAAACTTGATATTGCTCTTGGTTGCCTCCTCGTGTCATTGGAGTGTTTTGTCAAACACCTAGCTCCCTATATGAAATCTTATTTGCAGCAATTGAATTTGCATTTGGAGCACTGTCCAAATTATTTTGAACTCTTATCTTGCTCCTCTACCTCACTCACTCTTGTCTCACTTGCACCTTGATTTGGCTTGTCCACATCTTTGTGTGTAGGAATGCCTTTGCTTTTGTGCATCCATGTCACACATGCCCTTGCTTGGTCAGGCACCTGTGCACTTCTCCTTGTCGTGCATGCCTAGCTTGAGCAGGGTTGCATGTTCGCACATGCCAGCTTGAGTGGTGCTAGATATCTACGTGAGCCTTTGCTAGTATGGGTGCCCATGCCATCACACTAGCCTATAGCACTCATGCCCTGTGTGCGCTGGTTAGCACTTGCATCCTGTGTGGGTATGTCCATAGTAGGCCCTGTGCCTTGCTCGGTCATTTGTTGAGCACCTTTTGAGTGGGCATGTCATTGCTATCTTGGAGCTTTCCCTTCTTGGTTGAGGCATTTTGTCAAATAGATTGTTCTCTTCCTTGAAGCTTCTAACAACTCTATTGATTGTGGCCTTGGAATTGGCAATGAGAACAATAACTCAGCCATGTCTCATACTGTATGGATTGTAGGAATGGCTTTTGTGATCTCAAAGTGACCCAGAACTCTATTGGGACTGTCTTCCTCATGTCCATTTCTAGGCAAACTCGAGCCATACATAGAGTGTTTATACTTTTGCATGTGGAGGTCAGATTGCAAAAAGGTCCCCAATTGGTTGCAGATTTTTTCTAGAGCGCCTGGATTGTGGTACCTTGACAGTAGTTGTGGCAAACAGACCCATAGAGCCACCACTGTGGGGTTGCTGATCTGGTCCTCCTCCAGTCATAGAAGTAGGTATCTCACCCTTGTGAAGATATGGCCTTTGCACAACCATGCCATTGTGAAATCCTCATTAGTTTGGAGGTGGATCGTGATTTCACAAGCAAAGCTGAATCCAACTATTGCTAAAACACGCATGCCCCATTTTATGTTCACAAACCTGTCAAAAACATCCACTAGTGTCTTTGCCAAATTTCATGAGTGTGTGACGATGGTACACTGCTTCGAGTTCTTTGTTTGTGAAGATCATGTTCGGGGTGCCATCAATTTTCGCTAGTTCATGCCCCTTCATCTCCACCCTTGGAGTATCAAGTAGCTGATCGACCACCACATATGGCATCATCTGATCAAGCAATATGATTTGTGATGGAGAAAGTTTGAATTTGGCCTGACCGTATCTAGTTTCCAGCCAGCTGACAACGTGCTTGAGTGTTCGGAGTCCGCCGCAATGGGCAGGGTAACTGTTTTGGTGGCACAATTGGCACTGTCAGAGATGAACCCTAGTTGGTTGTGATCTCACAAGCAAGCAAAACACAGTCTACATGTGGTCAACGGCAAGAGGTTAGAGTGCCTCAGGATTTGTCCCATCATTTTCTCCCCTATGGATTTTTGAGAAACGTTTTGGAAATTTGGATTGTAGAACTACCTTTTTCTAACAACCCCAACAAAAGTCTCTTGAGTTTTTGGCTTTGGAAAATGAACCAACCTTCTTTCTTGAAAGAAACATATCAAATTACAAAAGGATACACAGGTCGGATCTGAAATAACTGGCACCATGCACTGTTGCGGTCAAATGGTTCGAGGTGATGATGATGGTTGTGTCCTTGTGAATTCTAGGTGATGGCTTGTGGTGTGATGACACTGGTAGCAGGTGATAGGTGAAGGTTGTTGAAATGTTTCCGGAGGAAAACAGAATAATTTGGTGCCAAGAATCAGCATTGAGGATTATGGTCTTGGACGGGGTGATGGTGAGTGTGGTAGGCAAAGGAGGTAGTGATGACAATTTCTACAAATTTGAAAGATGGTAGTAATTGGTCCAGCAATGATGGTGGGGGTAGTGATCAGTGGTTATAACATGGAGGGCAGAAGCAGTATGACTAAAGGGTGAAGAGTTTTGTTCTGTTTTTGTTGCTTCCTAACTTTTTGCTACTAAAACTTTTGGTTTACATTGGATTTGCAATGTAGACTATCAGAAAAACTACGTAATTTTTCTTTCAAGGGTGTTCTGTTCTAATATACTTATGTATTTTTTCTTTGAAGGCTTGTATGTCTTATATATGGTTTTACGTCCTAAGATATTATTTGGACTTTTGATATCCCCATCTTGAAATCCATATCAAGCAGGGATTAAGAGTCTTTACTTTAAATAACTAGGAATCTTTGTATATTTAGGGCTGAGAATTTTTGTTTATAATAATCAGGAATCCTTGTCCATTAACTTTTGGTGAAAGTATCTATGAATATATTTCCTTTTTTTTTTTTGAAAGAAAATTTTCTGTATTCTTTTGGTGAAATGTACTCATTATCGATGACTTTGTTGCTAATATTTTGAGTGAATCAATAGGTTTGAAAACAGATTTTGTTTTAAATCAATGGATTTAAGATCATTTATTTGTTTTTCATAAATTTAAGTCTTTTTTAATACTCATTACACCAGGTTTTTTTTTCCTGCTTGGTGGGAATATTTTTCCAACATTTTTTTTTTAAAGTTAATCGTGGTATTTAAGTGAATCTGGGGAGAGGAAGGATTCACATGTGCTTAACATGGGGGTGCGTAAATGCAGGAACTTGACATCCCATTTCTCAATCTCATGTGTTGCACAAACACAAGCTTCCGGTTTTCATTATTTCTTGGTTGCCATTTAGAAGTACACTTTGCTTGTGAAGATAACGTTTATGTCATCTTGGTTGTCATTTTATTCTGCACCAGATGGTGGTGAGGCTTTGAGTTGGGGATTTGGAGGATCTGGAAGACTTGGGCATGGCTGCGACTCAAGCATTTTAGGGTTCTTCAGAAACACCAGGTTATATGTTCTTTCTTATTTTTCTATTTACTTAGTTTTTTTCTAATTCTCAAATCAAACACTAAAGAAATATAACATTTGACCGACAGTGCCTTTTTGCTGAACTCTCAAATATACTTTTTCTTATTATTTATGTTTTTGGGACATAGGTAATTCTAGTGCTCAGAACACAAGTTTTGAATTTGTCTCTCTGTAATTGATCCTTTATTTTGGTTAAAAATTTTCATATATTGTCTTGTCCGACACATGAGAAAAAGCATTAAATGCTAATTCAATTATTAAACTCTTTTGGGGTAATTGGTGACAAGATGTGTAGTTTAATTATAAAAAGGAGAACTAAAGGTGCTCCTAATAGATTCATAAAATAGAAAATATAAAGTGTTCCAGAAGGACGTATAGATGTTGCCTAAAGCAATAATCCCTTTGCACAGATCTTTAAGAATAGCTTAGGCTTATCAAACCAAGCTTAACACCGCTAAGAATTCCCAACTGTCCTTCCCTTCCAAGCCAACAACTTCCAAAATCAGGTTGGTTGGGTGACATGGACTCATGTCAAACTTTTGGATTTGGGTCAGGGTAATCGAGTTGAATGAATTCCCTTAGGGATGATGCAACTATGTTTTGTGATCCATTGGATGGCTTGTGACCGGGTTGATCCGCTGTAGATTTTTGCTACGAACTGCCTCAGTTTCATTGCCAAATAGCACTTCTTTTGTCTCTGTGTTTGTTGAGCAACCTCCATAAAGTTTACAACCCTCATAACTACCAAGAATGTCTAGAATTGCCATCCTCCAATTGCTGATGCTGCTCTTCGCTGCTATGCATGGTATCTTACCACTAATTGGTTCACTGTGCTCGTAGCATTTGTTGAATCTAGGAAAAGCTTATTTACCACTTGGTGTGGTAGATTTTTGCCAAATATGTTGGTGTGTGGCATATAGTGTCACATCCAAGGGATTATGGGTATGCTTTAAAACAGTCAGTTCAGATTTGATTTCAGTTTGAGGGACAATAACATTTGAACTAACTATTTTATTTAACAAATTAACATTAGCCAGATGACAAAATCATTCCTAAAGGGCAGGATTATCTTTTTCAACCATCTCCTTCGTTTTCAGATGGTCTCTGTTCTTGTGTGCCAGTATATGTTGGAAGACTACTGCAAAGGTTGCGACTGTAACTTTTTTTTTAATTTGGGAAGATTTTTGCCATTTTATCTGGTTCTCCTTTGGAGAAAAGTGCTAACAACTACTACGTTCCTGGTAAATTAGCTTCTCTTTGGGACACTAGTATTGAAACGGGCTGTGTCCACGTGCTTAAGCAAACCCCTATATCTGCTAACATAAAATGAGATAAGCATGGAAGCTGGTACTTTACTCCAGCACTCTAAGTGTATCTCCTTAAGCAGCATCTTAGAACATGTCAGTCTTTGACCTGGATAGGGCTTCTTTGAGGGAAGTGTCTGTTAGAACACCAAGCTATACTTATTCATTTTTCTTTTTCTTTTTTCTTTTGTTTAATATATTGACATATCTCTCCTCTGCAGTGAATACACGCCTAGACTCATCAAGAATCTAGAGGGGATTAAGGTGCAATTTGCCTATTATACTTTGAATTGCTGATATTATCATTTTTATCAATCTCAGTCTATCAATAGTGATGGTTAAATTTTATTTGTTGGTGGATACATAGGTTAAAAGTGTAGCTGCTGGTTTACTGCATTCGGCATGCATTGATGGTATTTTGTGTTAAGTTTATTTTGATCCATCTTTTAGAATCTGCTTGTTATATCTTCTACCTATTTCCAAATTTTGCAGAAGATGGCTCTGTGTTTTTCTTTGGTGAAAGGGCAGTTGATAAAGTGGTGAGTCCCAGAGTTAGGAATTTAATCAATCTTTATGTCCCTGGTGTCTTGAACTCTTTATCATATCTTATTTTTTCTCATGCAATTAATTCAGGGTTTTGCAACGGTGGAAAATGCAGCATGGTCCATGATTACTAAACTGTCATATCCAGAAGAAGTGACATGCGGTGGCTATCACACATGTGTCCTGACAAGTAATTCATTAATTCCTCAGGTTTTGATATTTTAATTTTTCTCTAAATTTTTCTATGATTGCGTGCTCAAGAAGAGTAGATACTTTACAAAATGAGAAGGAAAAAAAAACACCAAAGCAAGATTGTTGTTTTGCCTTTCTTCCTCTTGAGAGGCAACATATTCATTCCTTACCGACAGTACTTTTGCCAGCAACTAAAAACCAAGTTGCAACCACTCCCAATGGGTACTTTAGTGGCATAATCATGACCGTTGATTATTCAAAGGCCAATGATAGGATTTCTTTTTCAGAATTTTCTTCTGATGAATTCATCAAATCTGTCAATCATGTCATGAATATATTAGCAAGAGAATAATAAAACATTAGATCTTTTGCATATTTTTGGTTCAGTTTATTCATCTTCCACCCCATTTCAAAGAAACCCTTTGGGAATTTCTTGAAGTTTATTTGCTCTATTAACATGAAAAGAAAGATTAAAGTAATTTGGAATCTTGGTACTCTGGATTATAGGTGACTCTAGCTCCCTTCAATCAATGAACTCTTTTCCAACAAATCACCTCCTCCTCAGGCTGTCCTCAAAAACTGCTTGAGCTTTGAAAGATGATGTCGAATGTGGTGGGATTGAGTGAGCTAAGCTTAGAAATAATGTGTGAAGGTAGTTTTGAATGTATTGTGATTAAGGTTAGAGTTGGATAGGAAAGGAAAGGATGAAATGGAAACTAAGCAATAAATTAAACATAGACGCAAGGTAAACAGTCTCTAAGATGAAAAGGCTATTGGCTAGAAATTGGATAGGGGATACAAAAACAAGTGAAGCAAACAACCCAAAGGCTTTCTACTTCATTCAAGTCTCCTTACAAATTAAAATACAACCCCTCTTTATAGAGGACTAAGACTTAACAACTAAGAAACATATTAATACATGTGGGAACCCCACTTGGAACAACGCAACCACCAAGCCAACAACTTTTGACCAAAAGGTGAGAGTTCAAAAGATGCTTCTTGAGATAAGAGCATGTTAGCAACTTTTCACCAAAAGGTGAGATGCTTCTTGAGATGAGAGCATGTTATCAACTTTGGACCAAATGGTGAGAGAATATGCCAAATATGCTCTTGTCTATGCCAAAGATGTTTCTCAATTTTGGGCTTCTTGGACTCATTGGATCATGTGTGGCCCAAGTCTGTAACTGCTGGTATGAATAGCATATGGACTGGATTGATAGCTTTGAGTTGGACCTTTTCCAATTGTTGGCAAGAATGATTTATGGGCTGATTTATTTGCTGGAGTTGGATTTGTTCTTGAATCCTTCAACTTTCTCACATCAACTGTTGCAACTTAGGTTGAATGGGATGCACAGGCATCAAAAAGATGCCGGTGCTATGACATATTGGCTTCTTGGCCTGCACATATCTAGATCATAGGAAGAGATTTCCCTTGCATCTGTAAATTTTTGCTAGATTCACCGTTACTCATAGTCTTTAACCTTGATACATCTTTGCATAACCGAAAAAATAAATAAATAAATAAAAGTTAGATTCCTTACTTGATCTGGTATATGAGTCATAATTGCAAGACCAGCCTAGTAGAGTCATCCACCTGAAGCCCAAGACAGAGCCCCCCTCCGGTGGATTTTGTTAACTTATAAATAGTTTCGTTACAGTAGCAAAAGTAACACAGAAAGTTGGTTCCCTGACTCAAATCTCCGGAACTATTTGATGAATCCACTAGAACTAGTATCTCCATGGATCAGCTAGAAACTGACTGTGGAAGTCCATTAATATTTCTGGTGATTTCCAGAACCAAGATGCCACACCAACGACTTAAGGAAGCACTGATATATGTGATGATTATAAGAGTTAAAGGCAACGTAATGACCCCGGAAAGGGGAGTAGAACTGGGTCCTTTTCTTTTCTAAGTTTCTGTGATATACCCTTCAATTGTTTTAACCATAGAACTTTAATTGCATGGAAGAAATTCTAGTGGACAGAACTCACATAATAATGAATCTGTGCAGATTTAATTTAAACAGTGTTCTTGTGCATTCAAGTGTTTTTACATATGATGAAGGAATAAGTTCTTATGCATCCAGATTAACTTATTCGTTCATCATATGTAAAAGCACTTGAATGCACAAGAACACTGTTTAAATTAAATCTGCACAGATTCATTATTATGTGAGTTCTGTGCATTAGAATTTCTTCTATGCAGTTAAAGTCCTATGGTTAATATCAAATATATTGAGAGTAAACAACACAAAATTGGAACAGTGAGTAAGATCAGGAAACACAAGCATAAGCACTCAAGAAATAAGGTGGTTTTGCCCAATTGATTGGCACCTCTGTCCATTGCCCCCCAACCAAACTTGTTAAAGCTCTTCTTTACTAATTCTCAGTGTAATACAAGAGATTTCTTATCTCCCAATCCTTTTTCCAAGATCTCAAATCCTGACAAATTGAACCCATATCTGAGAGTTTCTTAACAGGAATATCACTTATACAAAGCAATCTACAGCTTCCCTAACTTAAGTTCATGAAATCGGGAATTGTTGTACAAGCCCCTAATTTTGTCCTCTTTTCAAATATCTCAATCAATCACAATAATAGTGAAATGGACTTCACGGTCACTTGAAATCTCAAAAACAATGAAATACATCAACAATCGGAGCTCAGAAAATCTAAGATTGGAATAAAACAGGGGGCTTCGTTATCCATTGCCTCTGTTTCTTCTTTGCTTTATAGAACTTCAACCTGTTGATCTACCAGTAGCCATTGGGATTCGGCTCCTTTTTCAGTTCTGGATTGGCAGAGATTACTCCACAGCGATTTTCCATGCATTTTGCCAAAATAGAAAGACCAGCACTCCCCCTTTTTCTCTTAGTGCACAGAATGCCTCTCAAAGGAATGAAATGCCCTTACAGCTGCTACATTCTTCTCTTCCCCTTACAACTGCGGTTTGCATCATTATATGGTGCGTTTTTGCGTCTCCATTTTCTGCACCATCATACAGTGAGTTTTGTATGTCCTTCATTTGCACCAAAACAGGCAGCAGAACTCTACTTCCAGATATGGGATAAAAACACCCAGTGCGGATTTCAGAAAGCAAGAACGTGGTAACCCAATTAAAAAGCAATGCTGCTGTGAATTTGAAACACAAGCCGAGCAAATAAACTTTGCAAACTCGAGTAGTGCAGTAAATTTGAAATCACGATGGGGCCAAACATGGCTGATGTTTATTACATCCAAGATGTAACCATTCCCGAAAGATGCAAGTTTGCCTGCATGTATACGCATGATAGTTTAAATGTGTTGTAGTACATTTCACATTATCATATTTAACGTGAATTGTGTTATAAGACTTGACATATTGCTCATAGATATTAAAAATGCAATGAGCTCCAGTTTTTCTACTAGATTTTCAAACACAACATGTTGATGTCATTAAAACATTTTGTCCATCATAAAAAATCATTGTTGGTTCTAACAGTAAGCTTTCTCTGATCCAACTTATATTAATTTCCAGTGTTTCAAATTTCAGTCTGCTACGACTCTTCTTAGACAGTAACATTAATTCCAATATCTGTGTAATCTGGATTAAAAATGATTTGAAAAAAGAAAATAAATAAATAAAGACTTCAAGCCCCTTCTTTAATCCCTTAGCCAGCACCTTTTTGATCAGCTTGTGGCCGCAGGGTACCAAACTAATAGGCCTGTTTAGATATCTGATGGGCCCACTTTTCTCATAAATTGTCCATGCTCACATCAACTCTCTATGAACCTGAAAGAAGGCAAAAGCCTCCCTGCTGACCACTAGACTCGGAAGGGGCATAGGGAGTTTTTGCTTGGGCCTGACGGTTTATCACCGTTCGTACTGGAACAGTGTTTTAAACTAGTGATCCTCTTATATGGTCTGTCTTACCAGCCTGACACTTAATTGTCATTGGATATTAGCTGCAACTCATTCCACCATTTAGAAGGCCTTCTCCCTGGCGATTATGGAACTATTTTACTAATATTGATTTATATCCTCCACCTCTGTATCATTTGATGATAATCAAATGCATACTTTAGTAGTCGTGGAGTTAAGTATGTGAACAATGCAGTATACAAGACTGAACTGAGAAAAGGCTGTTTACTCTTCTTTCCTTTGTATTTATGCATATGTGGTTATGTATACTGGTATAAAGTTTGTTGATGCGGGTTTCAAGAGCCATAATAATATTTGTCTAGTGTTTCTCTTGAATGATGCTACAGCTCTGTTTTCCTTTTTCTTTTGTTAAGTTTTCCTTTTCTTAACCTCCTAGTTATTACTGAACGCTATATTCAGTATCCAGTATGTCTGAACTTTTGTCCTTTTTCTTTCTTTTTTTTCATGTGTTTACTATCTTTTTGTAGGAAATGGGGAACTGTATACGTGGGGCTCAAATGAGAATGGCTGTCTTGGTATAGGGTATTTTCCGCTTCTTGAACCTGCAGCTTCAGACATGTTTCTGGTTGATCTATTACCACATTTCTCTGAAGAATGACTATGCTCCATTGCTTCCTTTTTCTTTTTTCCTTATCAGTTCTATTGATGTAATTCATCTTCCTGAAAAAGTTCAAGGTCCTTTCTTGAAGTCTCCTGTTAGCAAGGTTTGTTGCACTGTTTTTTGTAAAAGAATTATATAAGTTACCATTTGTATTTTCATAAGAAACAACTTGGTGGGTTGAGAGTGGGGGGGAAGGAATGTTATACCGAGAAATGCTTCCTACTGTCCTCTGAGTTTTCATGTGAGTGAGAGCATAAAGTGGGATGATCTAGTGAATATAAGCCCACCTAGTAATGCAGAAATATGACAATAAAAGTTAAATGTCTTGTATATTTGACAAGGTGCATGTACAGGTTTCTTGTGGTTGGAAGCACACTGCAGCTATTTCTGGTAAGAACCTTTCATTAATACTAAAGCCAGATGGAGATTGTAGTTTCATATAAATTTTCTTGTTTTCCTTTTATAGATCTCAATGTGTAAATAAGTTAGAATTTTCTTAATCCCAAAATTTGTTGTTTGAAACAGCTGATAAGTGTTTCTATTTTTCCTGCAAGGACATGGCTTTCCATCCTTTCTTATTTACTGTTAAATGGTGGTAATTTTTGTTCTCACTTGAAAATTTTAAGCTGATATATATCACTTGGATTTCTGTCATGCATCTTCCTCCTTATCGAACATAGATTCACATATCCATGGTAAAAGAGATTATTTATATGAGTGGTGAAAAATTTATCTTGCAAAATGAAAGCTAACTAGTTTTCTTCACTCTAGACATAAACTACAGTGCACCAAATTTTACTATTGATCTCATTAGTCCAGATCAATGATTATTTTTGGTGCTCATTAGAAATGTTGTTTTGAGGCAATACTAAGTAAAATGGAAGCAGAAATGGGGTTGAAAAGGCAACAAATGTCACTTTTTCATAGAAATTAAAGTGCACCAAATGAGTGAAGTAATCAACAATAAACAGCAAGTGGAAAATAGGGTAGAGTGGGCATGGTACCCTTAGAACTGAACAAACAACCAATTCACTCATTTTGAAGTGAATTAATTGCCTTGTTATCTATGTTTTATTTGTAATCAAGGAACATTAGGAGTTATGATATGAATCAATGTGAAACAGAATTATGTTGTTTTTGCACATCTGAAAGAAATCTTATCATTTACCCACTGAGCAAGCTTGACCTTTTTGTTTGTTGCTTTCCCATATCACATTCTTCCTTGTCCTTCAGCGTGCTTGTAGAACGGAAGAATGGGCACACTCATCATAACATAGTCCAAGGATTTCTTTAATACTTTTTTCAGAATATGTGATTAAAATTTGGATTATATCTTAGTTACCATTTAGTCCATTTGCTCAGGTGCATTGTCCCTTGAAACATTACTTTGTTACGGTAAATTATTGTTCCACCCCATGGAGAATGTCTGTTTCCTGACAAATTAAATTTTCTATTTCCATTCAGAAGGCAATATTTTCACATGGGGCTGGAGTGGTTCTCATGGAACATTTTCTGAAGATGGACATTCATCTGGCGGACAATTGGTTTGTTTCCAACTTCTTGAATAATTTTCATCTAAGAACCATAGCCGATGAACGATCATGATTATTTAATTCAAGAGACTTGTTAGAACACAGAGATCACAATTTTCTGTTCAGAATTTCTATACCAGTACTTATTCCCTATACTTAATTCTTGCGGTATATATGTACTTGTAGTATGGTAGTCATCCAATGATCTTCAAGCACGGGCGTCTATTGTTTGTCTTCCTTAATATCCTGGTCGATTATTGATAGGCCCTTTCATTTATATGTTCATTGCCGTAACAACCAATGTTGTATATTATTTTCCTTTATTCTTCTTTTATCTTTTACTATTCATTGCTAAATTTTTAAGCTATTACAAGTGGTGTTTCTTTGTATAGGGTCATGGAAGTGATGTTGACTACGTAAGGCCTACAATGATTTCGATTGGAAAGAATGTGAAAGCCTTACAAATATCGTGCGGGTTTAATCACACGGGTGCCATTCTTGAACACGTCTAAGGTTGTTACCTGGATTTCTGCTACAGAACTCGGCTCCTCTTAAATGCACCGCAATCACACAGTCGTTCCACGATATCTGCTGTCGTTTCTCATCACACCAGCATCTACATGGTTAAGCTCGCCTCGAAGACTTGAGAAAGATCAGAAAATCTAATAATTATATCTAGAAACAAACGTATACATGTACATGCCATAAAGGATCCAGTAATACAAAGGATAGATCGATGTGAAGAGTCATAGTGCCTCAGTCCTCCACCACACCTCACCCCCCCCCCCCCCCCCCCCCCCCCCCCCCCACCCCACCCCACCCACCAACACCCCAAAAAAATAAATGTATAAGCGCGGGAAGTACCTCCATTTTAGTCAACACAGGAAATATTCTTTTTATATTGAAACCCATTTTCAATTTTGCTATTTGTCCATTTTATCTTTAAAGTGTTTTAGAGGAACTAAGTGCCCTGCTCCTGAGTATTCAGGTTCATTCTTCTTGTTAATGGAGAATAACTTTAGCGCAGTTCTAGTACAGCACTTGAATGCCCACCCCTCTCTGCCCATACTGCTAGTTCAAAGCGTTACCTTTAAAGTCTTGTTTGAATTTTCAGTCTTTACTTAATTCTTAACTAACTGCACTTTTAAAATCGTACCTTTTCATTCGGCAATTAAATTTCCTTACCATTTACTCTTCCTGCACTTTTAATTTTGAAAATTCCTACAATTACCTTGTTCCGGCATCTTCTAAGCCACAGCTCACTATGAAACACATTAAAGGACTTCTAGTGCAAAAATAAATGTCAGTGTCTAATTATCATTTTTTGGGAGTTGAAAAGGACTTGTCCTCAAATACATAGGGTTCTCTTCTTTTAAGTATGGAAATAAATCTCTCATGTTGAAAGTGGCTACAACTCCCCTATATCACCTGGCAAGTGTAATTGGAAAGCATTGTCTCCAATCCTTGCAACAACTTCAATTGGTCCCTTAGCTTAGAGTGCTAACTTTCTCTTTCTTTTTTATGAGAATCTTTTCTACCTCAAGTGCACCCATACTAGATCTCTTGGTTGAAAAATTGAAGGTTTATGGTGCTTGTTGGCCATTTTCTTGTATGCCTCATTTGATTTCTCAATTTGGAATAAGATGTCTTCATGGAAGTTTATTGTCAACTTAGCCACTCATTTGCATCAAAGCTAACAAGTATATCAATGGATAAAGATGGTATAATTCAATAGGAGTATGTGGATTAAACCCATACACTATCTTAAATGGTGAATGATTACTTGTCACACTTAAAGTTCAATTGTAAGCAAATTCCACATAAACTTTATGTCACAATCCTTAAGATTTTTATTCACCATAGTCTTGAAAAGCATTCCAAGTGTTCAGTTGATAACTTCTACTTGCTCATCTATTCGAAGATGATAAAGGGTGTTGAACAAAAGCTTTATTCCAAGTTTTGTCCAAAAAGTCCTCTAAAAATGACTTAAGAACTTAATGTTTCTATCAAGAACAAGTATTTTTGGCATGCTAGGTAATCTTAAAATATCCTTGAAAAATAAATCTCCAATTCAGTGGCATCATTAATTTTGTGATCAGTGAAATGGGAAATGTTTGAGAACTAATCTACTCTATCACAATGTAATCTTTTCCCTTTCGAATTCTAGAAAGAGCTATAATAAAATCCATATTAAGATCTTCCCACGATTAGTTTGGAATCAATAAGGGAGTGTATAGGTTAGGCTTTGGCTCTTTGACAAGTAGCACACTTAGAAATGAATTAGTGGACATTTCCTTGTATCTTGGTGATGCAAATCTAGTGGCAAGATTGAGCAAACTTTAGGGTTGAGGCGGGGTGGTTGTATTTTTTGGTATTTAAGGTTTTTTTAATGAGGAAAGATAAGTTTGGATGGGAAGAAAAGATAAAAAAAAAAATGAAACGTCAAGGATAATAAAGTTATAAAGATATGCCAAGACATAATCTTAATACAAAAAAGGTAGACCATTAGTCAAGGATGTGAAAAGACAAAAACAAAAATATAAAAGATAGATGCCAAGAAGTGGCTACAAGACATAAAGGCTACACCATTGGTTAAGAAGGTGTTTTATCACTAATTTTTTTACAAAATTGGATAAAGAAAACAACTTGAACAAACCACATAGGGTTTTCTCTTTCATTTAAAACAAAACGTCTCCCACAATTAAAATAACTCACCCTTTGAATAGGAAACTAAATCTAACACTTTAGGAATCTTAGAGAATCCAAGAATCCCAAACAACTAAAAAACACCAAGAAAATTAGGAATTCCAAAAAATAAGTAATTTGGGATGATAAAGGAATCTTGGATTAAGGACTTTGATAATTTAGAAAAAAAACCCAAACAAATTTAATAAAGTCCTAGACAGTCAAGGACTTTGATAATTTAGGAAAAACTAAATAATTCAAAAATCACAAAGAATTCTAAAGATGTTCTTCAATCTTAGGCTTCTTGGACTTATTAAAGAGCATTATGAACTTAATTCTTTGATGTAGGAATTAGTAATACTTGGACTTGGATGCATTTGAAGCAATGTTTAAGAAGATTTGTCCTCAAATCTCGATTGTTACTCTAGGCCTTTATTGCTCCAAGAATCCATAATCTAAGTTCTTGCACATGAATCAACCTCTAGCTTCAACAGCCTACCTAAGTGTATTGGTTCACAAATCATTGATGAACTACAATGCTACTTAGATGGAAGTTTGCAACCTGACTTCTCAAACAAGTAGTTACATATATCGAATTTTTAAGTAACCCCTTCATCTATACCATTAAAAACTCTCATTGGTTGTTGTCCACACACCATCCTTTTACAACTTGACAATACAAATCCATATATGAAGTTGTTGCTCACTCTTAGTGTTACCAACTTCTTCATTACTTGGACGATTCTAGGTGTTTCTTCCATCAAATTATGTTGTATTTCCATGTCTAGTAATGCCTTAAGCTTCAATAGATTTGTCTCTTTCTTTGGTGATGCATTAAGCTTTAGCATATCCAAACTTTTTGAATTTGTATTCATGTCCAGTGGAGCCTTAAGCTTTGGTAGATCCAAAATTTCTAGGTGTGTTTCCTTTTCTTGTGATGCCTTATGCTTAAGTAGCACCATACCTCTTGGTTTCATTTATCCTTTATTTGTGTGTTGGATCTGAACTACTTTGTGGCTTTCTTTAGTGTAACTTCTCTCCCATACAACCTTTCTACCCACATATCGTAGTTTTCCATATATCGATTGCAATGGTGCTTCTGGTGACACTTGTATTCTATTAAAGAATGATCATCATTTCAGTTACCTCATGGGTCATGGCTTTAACGTCTATTTTAGGTTCTTAGCAGTTGAGAAAGCTCATTGACTCTTTCATCTTGCCTATGTCTACAAGCATCCTATGGTGAATGTAAAGAGCTTAGTTATTAAAGTGTAAAGAAAAGCTCATTGTGCTCTATTAAAGAATGATCATCATTTTCATCTTGCCAATTGTCATTCTTAATCTTTTCTTTGTTTCTTTTTAAAAAGGCTCATTGACTTGATCTTTCGTCTTGCCTATGTATGCAAGCATTCTTTATTGACTCATATGGTGAAACACATGAAGATGAATGTAAAGAGCATTCCCTAACTAGAAACATGGCTCAGTCACTAAACCTTGGTGTCTAATGCCATTTGATGTGGATTTGGTAGTGGGCTTAAGCAAGCTCTATTTGGGAATAAGGTGGGATGGTTGTTTTTTGTTGGATATGGGTTAACCCAGTAAAGGGGGGTTGAATTGATTTTATTTAATTTCTTATTTTGTTGATGTAGAGATAATGAAGAAAGGTATAAAAATGAAGTATACATGAATTGTTTAGGTGGTTCAGCCAAATACTCAAACCTACATCTACCCTTTCTTACCAATAATAAGATAGCCCTTTTACCAAAATATAATAGTTTTACTCTCAATTTTATTACACCTTAATCCTTTGTTCACAAAACATAAGGATTTACAGTTCACTCCTCAATCACAAAACCCAACATGGCTTAACAACTTACAATATAGCAAACAACCTTTTTAATCAAAGGCCTTATAGACTACATAATCAACTTTCACACTTAGTAATCTAGGAAACACACAACCTTTTAAACATTAATAGATTTTACAATCCAACTTAACAAAACAATAATCAAGACAATCACTCAAAGATAATCAAAAATGATGCAATAACTTGACGTAATTAGCATAGTGCCTCAATTATAGTAGAACTAACAATAGCTTTCAATAATGAATGTTACTTTTTAAGAAATAATAGAACATTTAGATTTAAACAAATATTCTTAATCAAACATGCATTCATTTAATTGAGATTTAAGCAAATAATGCACTCATGCATCAATCATTCTAGCACATTTGGAATAATCAAACAATCAACAATAATAAAAAAATTTAGACGAGAACAATGTTACCAAAAGATGTTATGTAGTAGTAATATAACTCTTTTTGCTCAATGAAAGTGTTTGCTATGAAGATTTTCAAGAGTGAATATCAAAATAAAAAGACCCTAATACCTCTTAAATAGGCAAGTGTCAACATAACAAAAGGCAAACAAAATTGTACTATTAAATCATCTTACACCATTTATTTTCCTTATTGAAACATGCCATTTTAGCAAGATACCGGACTTTAATTTCCTTCAAACTAGATAGAGATGGTGGAGAAAGTGAAAACATATAAAGCCCAATTTTTGCAACCCTAGTTTACATTTATGGAACAAAAGCAAAATTTCAAAGGGGATAAAGGGTCTCTTACCAAATTTGATCGAGCCCCTTTGAAAAGTTTACATTTTTCTTCCAAAATCTCATTTCATTTGCCCTTATTAAACCATAATAGTGAGAGAAAGGTTTTTTCCTACTTGAGTAGCAACAAAGAGAAATGTTTTCTCTCTCTCTCCTTTTTTTTTTTTTTTTTGCTTTTATACACACTCGTAAACATATTTGCCACCTCACCATTTAATATTTTATTTTTCTTCCTCCTTTATGAAATTGTGTGTTTTACCTTAATGAGCTTATGTCCTATTTATTTTCTTTTTCACTCACTGCAATCTTACTCTTTTAAAAATTATGGCACTTGTATTTTTCTCAAGAAATGATACAAAGTACCCAAAGCATAGTCACATATGATTTGCAAACTTTATGTTAATCATATTCTCTACACACATCAAGAGTAAACCCATTGTAAAGATTTTCATAAAGTACATTTTGGTATGTGGGAGTTATGTGTTTCAAATAAGAATCATTAGTTTGATTATTTATCTATATATGTTCCACAATCAATATTGGCACAAGAGTTGTTTAAACAATACATATATATATATATATATATATATATATATAGTTTTTCAAATATTGTCAACATCAAAATATATTCAACATTTTTTTTGTTATTTGAGGTTTTTTTTTTCTTTTTTTGGTGAGGAAAGATTTGTTTAGATGGGAAGAAAAGACAAAAATGAAAAATAAAATATAATAAACTTATAAATATGTGCCAAGACACAATCCCAATATATAAAGGCTAGACTACCAGTCAAAGATATGAAAAGTCAAAAACAAAAAAAAAAATATGAAAGATAGATGCCAAGAATCAACTCCAAGACATAAAGGCTATACCAAATAGTCAAGAAGGTATTTCACCACCAACTATTTGGCAAAAATTAGATAAACAAAACAACTTGAAGAGCCATATAGGATTTTCTCTTTCATTCAAAACAAAGGTCTCCTACAATTGAAATGACTCACCTTTTAAATAGGGAACTAAATCTAACACTAAAAGAATATTAGAGAATCCAAGAATCATAGATAAATAAGGAATCCCATAAACTAAGAAACCCCAAACAAATTAGGAATCCTAGAAAATAAATTATCTTAGACAATAAAGAAATCCTAGACAATTTAAGTACTATGATAATTTAGGAAAACCTTGAACAACAATAATGGAAATCCTAAAAAATTAAAAAATTTGACAATTTAAGAAAACACCAAACAACAATAAAGGAAACCTTAGACAATTAAATATTTTGACAATTTAGAGAAGACTAAATAATTCAAAAATGAGAAAGAATTCTAAAGATGTTCTTGAGTGGAGAACATTATGGACTTAATGGACTTAACGGAGAACATTATGGACTTAACTATGTGAGGTAGGAATGAGTAATACTTGGGCTTGGCTGCATATGCATCACTTAGGCTAATAAAAATGCTCCTTGATGATCTTTAAAGTCTTATGAATGTCAAAATGTTCAGTTAAGCCTCTGCCATGTGTCTCTTTAACCAATAAATCATTGAAAGATATTTTAGGAACACAAAATTGGTTGCCTTTGAATAAATAATGTCTTGCTCCATATAATTGCCATGGGCTCCTTTGGCACATTTGGTCATTATAGAGGACAATTCTAAATCTTCTAAATAGTGCTCCTTCATGAGTTCAAACCAAGTACCTTTGGATGTAAGATAGCCAACAAAGAATTCCTTTGAATAAATAATGTCTTGCTCCATATAATTGCCATGGGCTCCTTTGGCACATTTGGTCATTATAGAGGACAATTCTAAATCTTCTAAATAGTGCTCCTTCATGAGTTCAAACCAAGTACCTTTGGATGTAACATAGCCAACAAAGAATTCCTTCTTGATAGAGCATATACAACAACATTATTAGCACCTTATTTATAACGGGAAACAAAAGAAAAAGATTTAAGTAACTCTACCCATTTAGCATTCCTTGAGTTGAGTTTGTGTTACCCATTTAAGTACTTAAGTGCTTTTATTCAAATGGAGAACAAATTACTTTGGCTTTAAACAATGACCCTAATGATAAAAAAAAAACTCTTATAATGACATAAAAATCCTTATCGTAAGTAGAATAATTCTTCTTAGCATCAACTAGCTTCTCACTAAATTAGACTAATAACTTCTCTGATTGAATCAAGATAGCCCCAAATTCCACACCAGTAGCATTGCATTCAGCTTCAAACAACTTATCAAAATTAGGTAAAGTAAGAATAGGAGCTTTACAAAAATTTTGCTTGATTACATTAAATGTCTTACTTGCTGATGCACTCCACTTAAAAATCCCATTTCTTCAAACACTTAGTTATAGGAGCCATGATAGTGTGGAAGTTAGGCACAAATACTTTATAAAAAGATCTAAATCATGAAAAATTTTGAACTCTATTGGTGTTCTAGGAATTGGTCAAGATTTGATTGCCTCCACTTTTGATTATTCAACTCTAATGCCATCTTGAGGAACCACATATCCAAGGAAGACAATACTTAGAGTCATAAACTTACATTCCTCCATCTTTGCATGCAATTTATGTTCCCTCAATAAGTCAAATACTTTTCTTAAATATTCTACATATTTATCAATACTTTTTGCTATAAACCAAGATAACGTCAAACAAAATAAATTTACCAAGATATGGTCTAAGTACCTCATTCCCAAACCTCATGAAAGTGTTAGGAATATTGTAAAACCTAAATGGTAGTACCAACCATTTATATAAACCTCCTTTAGTCTTGAAAGTAGTTTTCTGTTCATTTCCTTCCCACATGCAAGTTTGGTGGCTTTTTAAAATCGGTTTTGGAAAAGATTGAGGCCCCATGTATTCATGAAGTCTAATAATAAGATACCTATACTTGATTGTAATATAGTTGATGGCCCAACTATCTACACACATTTAGAGGTTGCCATCTTTCTTGGGAACTAAGAGTGTTGAAACTAAGCAAAGACTCATGTTTTCTCTTACATATGCTTGAGATACTAATTCATCAACTCGCCTTTGAAGTTCCTTGGTTTCTTCAAGATTACATCTATAGGCTAGTTTTTTTTGGATAAAGAAGCTCCTAGAATAAGGTTAATATGATATTCAATTCCTATGATGGGTGGAAGTGATACCAAATGGAGAGAAGGAATATAAAAGTTAAAATTATCATTGAAAACTAGGGATACTAAATACTTATCACCTTAGAATTCAAATACAATCAATCTATGAAAAATAAGGATATACAAAACTCACTACCTTAGAATTCAAAGACAAATACTTACTACTCTATTAGAAGTAATTCTAAAGAGATACATAGTAAAGATAACCATTCACCATCTTATTAAAAGTAATTCTAAAGAGAAACAGAGTAAGAATGCTCACCATTCTTGGGAATAACCCAAAAAGGCATAAAACTTAGAAAGTAAGCTAATGCTTAATTCTAAATAACTTAATCACATAAAACTATCTTTAGCACAAAAAGCTAGCTATTTCTAGGAGAGATATTCCTATTCCCACTAAGTTAGTCAAAGAGAAGTAATTACATCATAAATGTTGACATGGGTTCCCAAGATGGTCAATGTTGGATGGTTAAACATTAAATGATATCATGGGTTCCCAAGATGGCCAAAGCTAGTAATAGCTTTTAGTTGCCTAAGGGATAGATGTCTTGGGACTTAAATCTATTCAATAATGCTAGACTCAACTCCTTGTGTGGATCATTAATAACCATATAGGCTTGGCTTGAATCCTATATTTCAGTTGCACCACTTTGGGCTAATTCTTGTGCTTATGCATGATCAATTTAGGTTGGTCCTAAATGGGCCACGTTAGTAAGGTCAAGTAGTAGATTAGTAGGAAAGACATCACTGTATTCAGCTAAGAAGAGTTGGACATTTGGATGAGGTACACTTTGTCCCTTAACATCTCTTGTCTCTACCATGAGAAGACCAAATTTGTGTTTGTGTTTAAAGATAGCATTTGCAATTCTAGTTTGGTTCAAAAATAGGGTTTCTTTGGCTTTTCCTTTCTTAGTTATGATTTTATGAATTTGGGATGGCTTGAGAAGTGTAAGGATGATATGCTTCTTGTCTTTCTTTAAGGCATAAGTATTTCTCCTTCCATCATGCTTTGCATACCTATCAAATTGCCAAGGTTTTCTAAGCAACAAGTGACAAGCTTCCATTAGAATAACATCACAAAGTACCTCGTCAACATCATTTTAGCTATTGCAACTTGCACTATCAATCATCATAGAACACACCTTACCTTCAATGATACACCTTGTTTGAAAGATGTTTTCCCATTATTCATCATGAGAACCAAGGTTGGAATAAAGAGATTAGTAAATGACCACAAGCTCACTAGAGTCAATTTCAACTATGCATTCTTACTTGTTATCCTATGTTTCTTTTTCCAATAACTTTTCTAGTTGGTACACATCTCCAATTTCCTCCCCCTCCTTCATAGTCATTACCCAACAGTTTGGACAATTGGCTTGAAAGTGGTTGACACCTTGGTGCTTGAAACATTTCTCTTGTGACTAATCACTTCTAGAAATGACAACCTAAGAGTTCTCACTATGCTTGGCCTACACTTTTTTTTCCTTGTCCTATTCCTTGGGAACTTGATTGGAAAATCAAGATTTGATGTTGCTTAAGGCTCCCTTGTTTACATATTCCCCTTTGTTGAAAGACTTGGTTCTAGAAATGGCCCCTTGTTTTTCCACTTTGATAGCCAACTTATAAGCATCTTCAAGAGAACCATAGGTTTGCAATTCTACCATGTGAACAATGTCTTGACTTAAGCCACCAAAAAATTGACCTATAGTATGTTCCATAAGTTCAAGAATATCACAATAGATCATAAGCTTATCAAATTCTCTAATGTATTCGACAATACTTTTCTTCTCTTGCTTGAGAGTGTGTAATTTGTGATGAAGCTCTTGCTTGTATTCTCTAGGAGGAAAATATTTTATCATGAGTCTCTTGAGCTTTTCCCATTTTTAAACTTTACTCCTACCATCTCTTTGTTTATGCTTTCCCATGTTATCCCACCATAAGGAGGTATAATCTTTGAATTTAAGAATGGCTATCTTGCATTTCGTCTTTTCATCATAGTCTTTGTACTTAAAGACTTTCTTTCCATAGTACAAAGTCAATCAAGGAAATCATTCGAGTTTAGGCCTTCATCAAATTTAGGAAACTTTATATGTAACCCACAATCATCATCCTTTGGTCTTCTTCTCCTTCTCCAAGTTTCCTCATCACTTGAAACACCAATAGATTCTAGATCATTGTTCATATCAATAGGTGGAGGTCTTGGTCTTTGAAGTGAGGGGTGTGGTGGTTGACACATTTGAAGTACATAGGGTGGCTATGGTTATGTAATTGAAGATGGTGTGGTGCATGTCATTAGTAATACAATGTTTGTGATAGTGGTCTTTGTGGTGAAAAAAGGCTGAAATGGTGGTTGTGTGATTGGTGGTAGAGGTATAGTTATTTACAGGGAGGTAGGGTTACTTAAGGTGGTGGTAGAGTAATTTGGAATGGTGGTTGAGTTGTTTGAGGTGATGGTAGAATAGTTTAGGGAGGTGGTTGGCTTGTTTGAGGTGGTAATAAAGTAGTTTAGGGTAGTAGTTGGGTTGTTTGAGGTAGTGGTATACATTGTTGTAAATGGGTTAAGGTTTGGGTGTAAGCCCTTATGAATTTTTGGCATTAAGCCCTTAACTCCTCTATCACACTCTTGTAACTTAAATGGGAAACATCCCATGGTGGAAGGAGTAATGAAGATTGTGAAGAATGTTCTCCACTTTGAGACATGGTGGCATTGGGTAGTTAAGGCTAGAAAGGTAGAGGATGAGAGATTAAATAAAATAGCTTACTCACTAACCTAGGTTTTGATACCAATTGATGTGATTTGTAGTGGGCAAAGGAATGAGCTATGGCCTAAGACACACTAGAACAAGGTAATTGTTGAGATTTTTGAAATTATAAGTGTACGAGAGGTATATGGTAAGGAAGTTTTAACTATAGAATGTAAAAGCAAGAATTTAAAAGTACAAGTATTTAAGGACAAGAAAGTAAAGATTGGAAATTAAAAGTGTAAGAACTTAAAGGCATAAAATAAAGGCTAGAAAGTAAAGAAGAAAGGAAAGTAAAATCTTGAATGATTGAAAAATTTCTTTCGTATAAAAGGTTCTTGTTTACAAATGAGTTCATAATCTTTATTTATAGAAAGTTACAACATACAAAAAGAAAACAAACCATCAAATGATCAAGAAAACTCTTTGGAACTTACAAAGCACTAAACACAATTTTTTGGAACTAACAAGATAATAAATGTGATCCTTTGGAAATTACAAACTAATAGTAAATTTAGACAAAGTTGCTTTCTTTGGAATAACTACTTTGGACACCTGTTAAAAATTATTCTTTATGGTGTACCCCCTTTGGACTAGAATCCTTATCCTTTGACTAAGATGATTGGGTTGATTGGGCTTCAACCCACTAGAGAACATTGTGGCCCCAATTCTTTGGTATAGGAATTAGAAACATTTGGACATTTTCATTAGCTTAGGCCTTGGATGGAAACTTGGATGCACCCACATCATTCTTTATCGCAATCATAATGTGCTGATTTTCATAGTAGTCACCATGTTTTGCCAATTCATATTTGACATTATGCATTTGCTGAAATTCCTTTTCATCATTCTATTTTTCACAATCATCACCATGTTTCACCAATTCATCTTTGACATTATGCGTTAGATGAAATTCCTTTTCATCATTCTATTTTTCATGTGTCTTACATTATTTTGTAAGGTAAGGGGAAAAAATGACTCAATTCCTAAATAACAATTGCTCCTAGAGCATTTCATGCTTTATCTAGTTGTTCTTTTCTAGCATTCGAAATCATTGGAAAAAGAAAATTACACTTTTGGTATCCTTAACTCTTTTAGATGCCAATTCACTAAATCCACTAATTACTAAAAACTCGTACTACGGGATCATCTCTTTTTTTTTTTCTTTTTTTTTTTTATGACAAATTGACTTTTTTGGTTTGTAAAAGAATAAAATAGGATTTAAAAAATTAAGGTGTTATGGGTCCAGGCTTATGGGTCTAGCTCAAAGTGAGTTAAGATGGATTAGTAAGCCTATTAGGGTTTCTTCTCTATAAAAGGACATGATCCTTATGAAAAGAGGCAATTTTGATTATAGTCCTGATTATTGATTGTCTTTAGAATATAGTTTTATGGTTTAGGTGTTCCCATCTTAGCTCCATTTTATCTTTTTCTTGATTTAGGTGTTACCCTCTAAGCCCTAATTTATCCTTCGTGAGAAAATCTTCCATCATTCCTCACAAGAGATGATCTCATCAAATACAAAATGGAATCAAATGGTGTTGAAGCCTTTTGATCCATAGATGGAGGTGAGAGTCACGAAGTTGGAATGAGATGTGCAATCCATCTAGGAGGTTGTGACTATTTTGATTTCCAAGGTTGATATCATGTTGACACATATGGCAATGCTATAAATAAAGGTGAATGCGCAAGAGTGCACAAGAGTTTTGGCATGGGTGTGTTGGTTGCTTAAGAATGAAAATCATATTCCCTAGTTAAGCTTGAGGCAAATGTGGCCCTAACAAAAGGAGAGCAAATAAAAAAATCAAGTAGTTAGAGAGTGGATAAAATTTGGTGGTTGGAGAGCATATCAAAAATCAGGTAGTTGGAGAGAAGATTGGAAATCACGTTATTGGAGAAAAGATGGAAAATTAGGTTGTTAGAGAGAAAATTGAATCGTGTTTTAGATTTCGGCCTCAAATTCAAATTCAAGTTCAAGTCCACATTCAAGTTTAAATTTGAAACCATATTTAAATTCAAGGTCAAGATCATATTCAACTTTTTTATGATTTAACTTTTGTTAGGCTTAAGTTGTTTCTAGCTATTAAGTTTCTTTTAAATTTGGAAAGCTTGAGGGGCAAGCTTTCTTTAAAAGAGGGATGGTATATTATAAGTCTAAGCTTATTGGTCTAGCCTAAAGTTAGTTAAGTCAAGTTAGTAAGCCCATTAGGGTTTCTCCTTTATAAAAGACACAATTCTTATGAGACAAGGCAGTCTTGATTGTAGTTAGAATTGTTGGTTTTATATTTAGAATATAGTTTTATGGTTTGGGTGTTCCCTTTTGAGCCCCACTATTTTGTCTAGGTGTTCCCATCTTGTCAAATGCAAAACGATATCAAAAGGCAACCATGAAAAGTCATTGTGATTCATAAGGTTTGGTTTGAAAACTTGTTTTACCCATGGAAACAACTAGAGATAAAACCGATGGAGAGTTACATATAGAATTTCCAAATTACCGATTTAACCTTCTTATTAAGTCGCCTTAAAGTGATCTTGAAGAATGAGATTTATACACTTCAAATTATTATTGCTTGTTGAAAATAGGGTGTCAAAATTAGTTATTTGACTAGGTAACGTTGATCAGCCATTAGATTGGCTTGGATTAACTAGGATAGATATTGGGTTATGGGTTAAAGCTCAAACGTGGATTGGATCATGCACCTTGAAGGAATGAAAGGGTAAAAGGAGACATGCATATAAATAGAAAAAGCTAAATAGTTTTCATTCATCAATTAGCTTTTTGAAAAAGAAGACCTCTCCTTCACATAATAATTGATAAATACAATGTTTCTGTTATTACTTTTAAGAAAGAAAATTAATTAAGCTATAAATTAATTTCAATTTTTCTTGTATCCATATTTATTTTACTCTTTTTCTTGGGTAGTTTACTATATGCTAAAAAGTTAATTTTTTTGCAAGGCCCATGTTCATATTGCCCATGCCAGAAAGTCCAACCTAGTTGCTCATGTCATATGATATGGCCCAGCATGGCCCAAAGCACTACAAGACAGTCCAAGCATTGACCCCCACGAAAGCGTTGCATACCCGGCCCAAGTACGGCACAACCTAGGAAATCCAGGTTCAACCCGACCTAGGGATGACGCAACTCAGTCTAGCCTTGCCCACGCATTGCCAACTACCTCCGCATGCACCACTGCGTGTGACTCAATAGAAGCTCCAACATGCTGGCCCCTAAGGCTAGATTTGTCAGGGCTAGGGTATGCTAAATAAAGAATTTAATCCCAATTGGTTATGTTATATTTTTTTTAATTATTTTAATAAAGAAGATCAAATAGTTTTAGTATTAATTGAATTAATTGATATAGTTGTATACTTAATTATTGTTTGAATAATTGACTATTCAAATAGAAAAATATAAAAGAAACTCCTTATTCAACCCCCTTCTTAGATAGCTTAAGACCCAACAATAACTATTCCCCTTACATTTTCCCTTATGTTTTCTAACCAATTACAACTAATTGGCATTGATGATTTTCTCCCAACATATCCCTTTTACAACATAATAGGTGACATTGGGGATCGAGATCTTATTCTTTCGTGGGCTCCTGACTCTTGCCAGCAAGCAGCTTTTTGAGATCCCCTACAACATGGATATCCTACAGCTGCCCAAGGTTGTAATTTATTACATCTACTATCAGCCCTTTTAGTCATTTGCTAACTATTTTCTAAATAGGCCCCTCCTTACATTTCATTCCCTTTCAAATATAACCTTCCTCAGGGTTATGTTCCAAATAATAGAAGAAGCCCATTTTATAAAATTTAAAACAAATACTAACTAATAAGCTAACTCTTAATCTAGAAGAACATGCAAGTAAAAAGCCCAAAACAAAAGGGTTATTCTGTCCTACAAAATTCGTCGCCAAAGTGCTTTTGGCAGTCGTTCGGAGTGGGTAAAGTACTATACGGTGGGCAAATTATCGATCGACTAGATCGCGTCCTACCAACTGTGGGAATTCGTTCGACTTTCACTTATCGAATTCCACCCTACGACATTTTTGCCACGCCTCACCCACTATGTGACTCCTTTGTTGCACTCCTTTTGGCTACCTTGTCTGGCGGCATAAAGCATAGGTCTTCAGAATGTCAATAGGTTTCTAGTCGAAGACAAGCAGTTGAGCTTCGGAATGCACACAACGCATACACGTACACCATATGCCAAAAACGGTACGTTGCACCTTAAGACTAAAACATCATGAATATGTATTAATTTCTCTTGCACACCACTTCATCATTCCACATTTGAGACTGAAAAACACACATACTGAAATCAAACGTTAAGTTGTATCCGTCCTTCTTTAATTTTCAATCTATGCATTGACATTTGGCACAAAAATAATGATATGTAATCAATAACCCACAAATTAGATTAAAATTTGAAAATTACTTTACATTTCATAGGAAAAATTATCGCATAATGTTATTTTCAACTTAGCATGAATCTCTTAAAAATTCAAAAGCCAATTTAATCCTTTTAAAATCAGTCTTTTATAATAAAAGATGCAAATTATTTTTAATTTTGTTTTTCACCTATGCACCAAATCCAACCGTCACAATCCAATCGTAATACATGATATGCATTTGTAATGCACAAACCAACTTAAATTTTGAATCTTATAGCAATCATTGACATATACAAATCCCTTTAACAAATTTGAACACTGTCAATCTTTTATATTCAAAACTAATCATTGAAAATTTTCATAAAGACTCTAGGTCTAAAAACATTTATGGAACGTGGGAACAATGTATCTCAAAATATAATCATTATTTGTACTGCGATTGTTCCATAATTTTTATGGGCACAAGATATATATTAAATAAAATATAGACATAGTTTTTCAAATATGGTAAACATGAAAATACAGTCAACAAGGTTGGATGTTGGGTGTTCTATTGCAAAAAATTTACTAGTAATGTAAAAGAGTATGAGCAATTCCATTTTCCCTTACAATCATGCACAAAGATCAACTGGTTCTGTCTTGTAGGAGAGCCCACAACAAAACTAGGATATCCTATGCAAAAGACTATGAATGGCCTCATTTTCGTTCCGAAATAACCACTTGGATTAGGGGGCTGTGATAGCATTGTAAGATAGCCCACGGTAAAATTAGGAAAATCCAATTGGGCGTGTGAAAAACTTACCACTAATGTAAAAGAATGTGAGCAACTTTATTTTTGCTCAAGATCAACCACATGGATAGGGGGGCTATTATAGTCTTGTAGGACAGCCGATGCCAAAAATGAGGAACCTTGATCCGGCATGCAAGAAACTTTCCACTAAAGCAAATGGTGTTATTGCTCGGATCAACCCAAATTGCTCTCGTCAAGTCCAAGAACCCAATTTGCCAAATAGAAATATATGATCCAACCGAGGTATATACTCATTAAAGATCCACATGGAGAACCTAGTATTGCAACTTCAATTTGAATCAACTTCCAAGACATCCATCTATAACTAAGAACAGGTAATATCATTGGCCATCTTATGCATATGATGTCATTCTCTAAGCAACTGCTCATCTTTGACTAGCCTTTTGAGAATAGGGATTACTTTTCTATAAATAGCTATGCTTTCTTGTAGCAAGATAGATTTGAAATTGAGTTTAATAAGAGCTAAGCTTAGGCTTATTTTCAAGTTTTGTATCTCTTTGGTTTGTTTCAAGATTTGTGACCTTTTTTTTTTTGGGTGGGGGGGTGGGGGGGGGGGGGGGGGGGGGGGGGGGGGGGAGCTATATATCTTCTTTAGATTAATTCCAATAAAGTGGTGAGTGTTGTTTTATTACTCTATGTCTAATGTGGGTGCAACTACACTAGCTCAAGCTGTTGGCCTAGCCCCTATGTTAAGTGTGACAACAAATGCAACTTTGGGCCACAACATGATCAATGGTCCAAGAAAAGCAAGATTGAAGAGCATCTAACAAATTCTCTAGAATCTTCGCTTTAATTTAGGTCTTTATATTTAATATTTGGAGGTTTTCTTAAATTTTCATTGAGCCCTTAAGTTTTTAGGGTTTCTTTATTGTAAAAAATTATTTCCTTTTCTTTGAGTTTCCTTTAATTGTCTAGAACCCTAATTTGTTTGGGTTTTCTTAATTATTTGGATCCCTTATTTGTCTAGGTTTTTCTTAAATGTCTAAAGTCTTAATTTATCTTGATTTCCTTAATTGTCTAGAGTCATAATTTGTTTAGGTTTCCTTAAGATTAGGTTTAGTTTCTTATTTAAAGGGAGATTCATTTTAGTTATAAGCATTTTTTTTTTTAGAAAAATAAAATACCTTAAGTTGTTCTTTCAACTTATGATTCCTTTACCCAAAGATCGGTGGTAGAGCACCTCTTTGACTAATGGTACCACCTTTACATCTTGGAGTCTATCTTAGCAATTACTATTTTCGTTTTTCCCTTTTCTTCCTACTCAAACAAAACGTTTCCCATACCAAAAGCCTAAAAACCTAAAAAAAAAAAACCACCCTACTTTAACCCCAACAAAGCTTGCTCAATCCTACCACTAGATCCGTACCAAGTGGTATCAAAGCCTTAAGTTTTGAGTGAGCTCTTTTGGCAATGTCTAATCCTAGTAACTTTTCTTCCCCAATTCCACCATGGGAAGTAGCAAATAGAATGTTATAACTTGAGTTGGGCGGGGTGAAAAAGCAATTGTCATATGTTCACAAAATCTTAAAAGCCCAAACCTTATGCCCCCGATGAAGATCATGCTTTCAAAGAAGATTCTAGTGACGATGGAGGTTGGGAGGAAGAGGAGGTGAGATGATGATTATAATGGCTTCTAAGATTCAAAGGTACTCTTGACGCTAATGAGTTCATTTATTGGTTATTTCATATTGAAGGGGTATGATGATCAAAGGAAGCATAAAGTGGTTGTTATTCAACATAAAGAATATGTTTCTTATGTTGGGAATAATGTTAAGAAACAAAAAGACTAAGTGATAAAGACAAGGTCCATTCATGGGAAAAATTGAAGAAGCTAGTCAAAAAAATATTTTTACCAAATGATTACAAATAAGACTCTGTCTCAAAATACATGCTTTCAAGTAAGATAATAGGAGTGTGGAGGAGTAAACTAGGGAATTTGAAACACTCATGATGAGGTGTGGGTTGCCAAAGCCTAAGAAGACCACCATCGCATGGTTTCTTAAGGGTTTGAAATCTAATATATCTAACATGGTAGAATTGCGGTCCTTTTTTTTTTTTTTTTTTTTCTTTTGATGATGTTTGCAAGCAAGTTATTAAGGTAGAGAGGTAACAAAGGGCCTTAAAGAGCATTGGATCTAGACCTATCAGCAAGGAGGGTACATGTTCAATGTCTTATGTTAGAGGCACTACTTTCTACAAGGATCCCTCATCCTGTAGCAAACCTGAGATTGCCAACAAGGAGAGAGGCAAAGAAAAAGTTAAGGAAACTACAAAGGCAAAATCTAGTTTTACAAGACAAGAGCCAAAAGAACGAAAGTGTTTTAAGTACCAAGGATATGGCTACTTATAGGCTAATTGTCCAAATAGGAAGGTGATGACCATAAGAGATATTAAGGGATTGATGAAGCCTATTATAAACAGGAGTATGATGATTATAAGCCTATGGTTGAACTAGAGAAGGAGAATGAGAACATTGAACAAGCTAATTTTGGAAGTATGCTTATTCTTCATTAAGCCTTGCATGCCATGCTAGTCCACCTAATAAGCAAAGAGAAAACAACTTCTAGACTTGGTGCACAATCAATGAGAAGTTATGTTATCTTATTATTGATAATGTGAGATTTGCCAATGTGGAAAGTTCAACTTGCCTTCATTAGATCATTTGTATCCTTAAAAACTACAATGATTGAGCCAAAGGAGCCTTATTCAAGTTCCAAGACAAGTCCTACTTACTTTTTCAATTGGAAAGCCTTAACCATGTTACTTACAATGTTATACTTATGGATGCTTGTCATTTGTTGTTAGGGAGGCCATGGCAATATGATAAGGGGTGTTACGCATGATGGTAAAAATAACACTTATTCCCTCAAGGTTGGTGAGAAATTATTATTTTGGCTCCATTTAGTCCTTCCTAAATACACCAAATACCACATAAGGTAGAAGGTAGGAAAATAACTTATTCTTGAATAAACCTAAGTGGAGAAAGCCATCCAAAAACACAAACCCTTCCTTACTTTACTTGTAGCTTAGGGGAAACAATGTGAGGGGGTGAGTGACTCATATCCTCTTATTGAAATACTTTTAACTAAATTTGTTGATGGATTCCCCAATGACCTTTCAACGGGTTTACCACTACTTAAAGGGATAGAGTGCCATATAAATCTACTTCTAAGGGCACCCTTACCCAACAAAGCAATTTACAAATGCAATCCTAAATAGGCCAAGGAGCTATAAAGGTAGGTAGATGAATTGTTTGGTTGAGGGTTTATAAAGGAGAGTATAAGTCTATGTTCGGTTCTAGCCATATTTATGCCAAAGGATGGTTCATTTTGGATGTGCATAGATAGTAAAGATCATCAACAAAATCACCATCAAATATAGGTATCATATTCCAAGATTTAATGATTTGCTGGATAAGTTATATAAAGCAACAATATTTTCCAAAATGGACCTAAGGAATGGCTACCATTAGATCTAGAAGAGAAAACAAGATGAATGGAATATAGCTTTCAAAACCAAAAAAGGTCTATATGAATGGATGGTCATGCCATTCAGCCTTTCTAATGCACGTAGCATCTTCTTGCATTTGATGAACAAGGTACTTTTCCCCTTTCTTGGCAAATTTTTTGTGATTTATTTTGATGATATCCTTATTTATAGTCAATGTAAAAAAGACCATTTAGATCATTTGAGGCAAGTCTTTGATGCATTGAGGAGACAAAAACTTTATGCCAAGTTGTAGAACAATGAATTCTTTTTCCTCTAGTATTGTGTTCCTTGGATATGTGGTTTCCAAAGAAGGTATTGTGGTTAATTAGTCCAAGTTAAAGGCAATTAAGTCTTGGCCCAAGCTTAGTTTGATCATTGAAGTAAGGAGTTTTCATGGCCTAGCTTCATTCTACTACCAATTTGTCACCAACTTTAGCACCATTATTGCTCCCATTACTAAATGCATGAAGAGAAGTATTTTTAAGTGGACTAAGGAAGCAAATGAAGTTTTAAGGGTGATTAAGCAAAAGTTGGTGAAGCTTTAGTCCTTGCATTACTATACTTTGAGAAGTTCCTTGAATTAGAATGTGATGCTAGTGGTATTGGTATATGTGTTATCCTCATTCAAGCTAAGAGGCCATTAGCTAATTTTAGTGAGGAGTTCAATGAATGCAAAAGGAACTTCTCCACTTATGACAAAGAATTTTATGCAATCATGATAGCTTTGGATCATTAAAGTCATTACTTAAGACCTAGATAATTTGTTCTACATTCGTATCATTAAGCTTTGAAGTTCTTGAATGGCTAACATAAGCTCAATCTAAAGCATGCTAAATGGGTGGAATCTCTCCAATCCTTCTCATTTCTTTCACGTTATAAACTAGGTGTAACTAATGTTGTTGTAAATGCATCATCTACAACATATTACTTGCTTGCTACTCTAGATGCTAGAGTTGATTTTCAACTTATAAAGGAACACTATCTTGAGGATTTAAATATGTCATTGCTCATGGTAGAATGTGTGAAAGGCACCAATGAAGATTATATGGTTCACGAGGGGTTTCTCTTAAAAGGGAACCAATTGTGTGTTCCAAAGAGTTCCTTTAGAGAATTGCTAGTAAAAGGGGCACATAGAGGAGGTTTCACTGGTCATTTCGAGATTCATAAGACCTTGGAGATTTTCAAGGAGCATTTCTATTGGCCAAAGATGTAGAGAGATGTCCAAGCTATCATTTCTAAATGTGGAACATGTTAGAGGGCAAAGAGTCACTTCAAGTTGGGTCCTTGCATTCCTTTGTCGATTCCAAACTAGCATTAGGAAGATATAAGTATGGATTTCATTATGGCACTCCCAAGAACTCATAGAGGGAAGGACTCCATAATGGTAGTAGTCAATCATTTTTCTAGGATGGCACACTTCACCCAATGCCATAAAATTGATGATACCTTCAACATTGTTGATTTGTTCTTTAAAGAGATTGTGAGATTGCAAAGAATTCCAAGAATTATTGTGTTTAATCAAGGTATCAAGTTTTTAAGTCATTTTTGAAGAAATTTATGGGGAAAACTTGGCACCAAACTCTTATTTAGCTCTTCTTATCATCCACGGAACAATGGCTAGACAAATGTGACCAATTAAACATTAGGGACTCTTTTGCGCACCATGATAAACCAAAATCTAAAGGATTGGGACTTAAAGCTTGTTCATGCTGAGTCATATAATTAAGCTCCAAGTTCAACCAATGGACATTCTCCATTTGAGGTAAACTATGGAATTAATCCAATTACTCCTATTGAGCTAACCTCTATGCTCTTTGATACTCAAGTTAATCTAAATGTAAATAAGAAGACCAAAGCAAAGAAACTTCATGAGAACATTCAATCTTAAATCGAAAAGGCTAGTAAGATAGAAGAGAAAAGCTAAGAAGCATTAAAAACCTTTTCAATTTCATCAATGGGACTTTATTTGGGTGCATTTGAGAAATGAGAGATTTTCATCCTAAAGAAAAGGCAAGTTAGCACCTAGAACTAATAACCCTTTTGAAGTGGTTTATTAGGTTGGGGACAATGCATACAAGATCAATTTTCCTAATGACTATAGGGGAGTTTAGCCACCTTTAATGTAGGTGACCTATCCCCTTATTTGGAATATGTTGACCTTGAGGATTTAAAGGCAAATCCTAATCAACACGATAAGATTAATATAAAAGCAACTATATTAGCTCAGGCTGTTGGTCTAACCCATATGATCTAGTGGGTCCAAGTATGGGTAAGGGTGAAAAGCATCTTAGAATCTCTAATTTAAATTAGTTCTTCTTATTTAATGTTTGGGGGTTTTGTTAAATTGTCGTCAAGTCCTTAATTTTTTAGGTTTTTTTTATTGTCAAAGATTATTTCTTTTTGTTTAGGCTTTCCTCAATTGTTTGAAGCCTTGATTTGTCTAGGTTTCCTTAAACATTTGGAGCCTTGATTTGTCTAGTTTTTCTTTAAATATCTGGAGCCTTGATTTGTTTGAGTTTCCTTAATTGGCTAGAGCCCTAATTGGTCTAGGTTTCCTTAGGATTAGGTTTAGTTTCCTATTTAAAAGGAAATCCATTTTACTTATAAGCAAACTTATTTTTCTAGAGAAATAGAAAACCCTAAGTTTTTCTTTCAACTTATGATTCTTTCACCTAATTTTTGCCAAAGATTAGTGTTGGAGCACCTGCTTGGCAATTATCATTTTTGCTTTTCCCTTTGCTTTTGACCCAAACACAACCTTTCTCATACCAAAAGCCTAAAAACCCAGAAAAATAGCCACCCTACCTTAAGCCTTAATAAAACTTACTCAATCTTACCACTAGATCTACATCAATGTCTCTTTCGAATTTATCCTACTAGAGTGGTAAGATTCTTGTATCTTATTTTTTATTATCATTTTAGCTTTTCCTTTTCTCCTTTTCATTCCAATATTAAAGTAGGAGCATTGAGATATTAAAGTACAACCTCAGTCCATCTTAGTTCAATTATGGTATCAAAAGGCAATTTTGTTTTCAATTTTTTTTGTTAAAGCAAGCAATTTGTACAAGATTTTCTAAAGCTTTAAGAGATTTTGTTAAAATAAAATGATCTTTGAAAATTATGGATAAAGAAATCTTACCACCTTAGAATTTACAGATGAAATACTCACTACTCTATTAAAAGGAATTTGAAAGAGATACATTATAAAAAGAAATATTTACCATTCTTGGACATGCCAAAGAAATAAAAAAGTTTGAAAGTTAGCCTAAGCTACAAGAAAGCAAAGTTATTTATAGAAAAATAATTCTTATTCTCAAGAGGCTAGCCAAAGATTAGCACTTATGTAATGAATGATGTCATATGTTTCCAAGATGGTCAATGAAATTAATTGTTCTTAGTTGGCTTAAAAATGGATGTTTTCGAAGTTGATTCTAGTCAAAGTTGCAAAACTAGGTTTCCTATATAGATCTTTAATAAGTATATGAGCTTGGTTGGATCATATATTTATGTTGAACCAATTAGGGTAAATAGTTGTTAGACTAGATCATGATACAAAGTGAGCATTGCCATCTTGTCATAATCTAGAATATCTAGTGCAAATTTAGATTGGCCTAAAATGGACTAGATCAAGATAGAAAGCGAGCATTGTCATCTTGTCATAGTCTAAAATATCTAGTGCAACTTGGCTTGTGCATAAATTATACTAGAAAGGGTAAGTCGTTTTTTAGTAGCCAACAAGTATTAAAGTAGGCCAAAGTCTTTGATTGTAAATTCAAGTTAGAGAGTATTAAGAAACAATAATGATGGAGTCATGGGTAAGCTTATTAAATGATATTATCAACATACACCAATAGAAAGATGTTTTGCTAATTAGAATGGTAAAGGAAAAGTGAGGAATCATTGATGGAAGTGACAAAGCCTAAACTTTTAAGAAAAGTGCTTAGTTATTGATACCCTATATGTAAAGCATGCTTATGCACATAAAAAGGTCAACATAAATAGTATAAATGATGAGGTTTTGTTAGGTCAACAAAGCCTAATGGTTGTTCCATGAAAACTTCCTTAGGGAGATGATTATAAAGGAAGGCATTCTTAACTAAGTTGATGACAAGGCCACCTTTGGAATACTTAATGGCAAGGATGGTGTGGATAGTGACAAGTTTTACCACAAAGATGAAAGTTCCATTGAAGTCAATTCTTAGTTGCTAGTGAAAATCTTTGTCTATTTGTGACATATGAAAAAGCCATTTGTGGTTGACCACTTGCTAACTTAATGGTTGGTTGTAGGTTTGAAACTCAAATGCGTGAGTTTGGGTCCACACATAAATTTAAAAAAATAAAAAATAAAAGTCATTTGTGTAGCGCTGATAAGCTTATGAGTTTGTAATGAAAAAAGAATGACTACCAATTCCAATGTTTGATTTTGAAGTAGTACAACGTATTCCTTAGCAATGGCAATGCACCACTAGAAATCTTTAACAACTTGGCTAAATGAAGCTGGCTTAGTGTATAGATGACGATGGCCATAAGTGCATAAACTTGCTATTGAATGTTAAGGAATGGGTGCTGAATTTGGAAAGAATGGTGGCAACCTAGAAGACAATGCTTGGGTGCAGTCATTGGATTAGTTGGGAGATAGATATAGGTGGTGGTGGTGGTGTCAATGGAGTGAAATCTACATGTAAGGATTATTAAGATAATCATTTGGCATGGAGGTTTCGATGAAGGCAAACCAAGTTTAAATTGTATCTACAACACTATAAAATTAGTGTGTTTGAGAGTAGCAACAATACCCTATCCTAAAAAACATACATGTGAGATCTAGGAGATAGCTTGTGATCCATATATGGGTGCAAATGGGGAAAAAACTATGTAGCCAAAGACACATAAGTGACCAATTTCTAGTGTAAACTTTGCGATGATGAGAAATGATTGAGTACTAGAGTGGAAAGGTAGTTGATGACATATTTCACTATCATAGATACAAAATCCTAATAGAGGAGGAGGATGATTAAAACATGGTGTAGGAGAGAGACAATATTTATGATAGCCAATATTTTCTTTATTTAGATAAAGGGTAAGTGAAGGCAAGAGATCCCCTAATAAATTCCTTGTTCTTGGAATAATTTCCAAAAAGAATCAATAAAATTCTACCACACCATCAAATTAGGTTGCTTAGATCCATGCATTTATTTGATTCTCCATAATAATAATAAGTGCAAAAAATTAGAAGAAATTGATCACATTAGCGTAATAAATACAACCAAGAGAATTTAGGATAATCAATGATAAAGTAAATGATAATTATAATGACAAGATGACATTATATTATGATTTGGAACAATTGGATTTTGGATAGAATATGGGCTCATCAAAAGGAACTCCAAACCTTTGGTATTGTTATAGGTATGTTTCAAAATAATTGGATTTTGGGTAAAAATATGGGCCTATCATAGGGAACTCCAAACCTCTAGTCTTATTTAAGGGAAACACGCACCTCCAAGATCTCATATAAGGGAAATCAACCTCTAATTCATTCATTAACCAAAAGACTCCCTACAAAATTCCCTTTTTCCCCTATTTATACACATAATATTCTAGCCTAGGCTTAACACTACCTAACCCGTCCCACAAACCCATAACATACCAACTCTTTTTAAAGAAAGCTTGACCTTAAGCTTTTCAGCTTCAAAAGAAACCTAATAGCTAGAAACAACTTAAGCTTAAACAAAAGATAAACCATAAACCAACTAGAATTTGAAGTTGAATTTAAACTTGAATTTGAACTTGAACTTGATTTTGAATTTGAATTTGATATGCTTTAAAATCATTGCTCCGAAATCTAGAAACAACTTAAGCCCAAACAAAAGATAAACCATAAACCAAATAAAATTTGAAGTTGAATTTAAACTTAAAGTTGAACTTGAACTTGAATTTGAATTTGAATTTCATATGCTTGAAATCATTGCTCCGAAATCTCTAGCGCCCTTCGCCTGAGTGCTTTCGACAATGAGTTGCACGACCATTTTGGCTCTTGATTGGCCTTTTCTAGGCAGCTCCTAAGTCGTGCCTTCTCACCTTGGAACGGTGACGGCCTACCATGCATCATGCTAGTGCTCAATGATAGCTTACTTGCTAGTCAACATGTTGGAGTGTACCTAAACTAGAACAGGAATCAATTCTAGAATAGGAACTTCCAGAACCTCCACCTCTTTCTTTTTAGCTTTTACTCGTGCCCCTCCTTTCTCCTTACGCATTTCTCACAAATCAATATGCAAAAGCGAGAAATTTTAGCTTAAATTTGAGAATTGATTTTGCATCTTCACCAGTAGATCTTTTATCTCTGTAGCACTCTCTTTTAACACAAAACATCTTATACCTTCAGAACAGCTCTACAAATCATAGGCAGTTCCCCAGGCTAGAACTACTTTGATACTAATTGTTGGTGCATATAAGGAAGAATGATTAGAGCCTACTTAGGACACATATTTATTGTATAATATTTCCCTTTGATATGTAATATTCTCATTAATTGTAGTCCGTATATAGAATAGGAATTAAGCCTATAAATCAAGGCTCTATGATGTACAGATGATTCATAGCAATACAATAGCATTCACTCACTTGTTGGCCTCCTTTTTACATGGTATCATCGACCTAGGTTCCTTCCTGCATTTTTCTCACCACTTCTGCTTTCATTTGTTCTTTTCGGCCTTCAGTAACAAGTTAGGAGTCACGATTGCTATTTTCCCTCTTTTTTTTTTTTTTTTGAAAAAAAAAACATTTGCCTTCAAGACCCTTACCCGTTTTTCACCCCATATTCCGTCAACCCGTAACCCACATTTCCCACATTACCCTTTGCCCTAATCCCCAATCTTTCACATCAATTCCCAAATTACCCTTAATTACACTTACCAAACCCTAGCCGCCATGTCTATCGTGCCCGAGTCCTCTGTCCCTCCCGTCGTCGCAACCCGCGATCCCTATCACCTCACCATAGTTGACCTTCAACCAATTAGCGTCATTTCTGCCAAACTGACCAGCGAAGCCAACTGGGCGATCTGGAGTGACCAAATCAAGACCGTTCTCCTTGCTCGTAACAAAATGGGGTTTCTTGACGGAACCCTTCCACATCTCGCCAGCGACGGCGAAGAGGCTAAATGCTGGGATTAGTGCCACGCCGCAGTCAAAACGTGGCTCGTCAATTCCATTGAACCCACCCTCACCAGTATGATCACTCGTCTCACCATTGCCAAGATTTGGTTGATATTGGAGGAAAGCTTCGATAAAGTTACTGCTACCCAGAAATTCGGGTTGCAGGAGGCCATCAGCTACTTGAAGCTTCCTAATAGAGCCATCGGCGCCGAACTCACCACCTTTTTTGTCCATCTTTAAGACTTTTGGGGAGAACTTGAATCCCACCAAGGCGCCTATCTGATGCACTTGCAAGAAATGCGATTGTGGCATCAATCAACGCCTTTGCGCTCGCGATAAGGAGGATAAAGCTATGAAATTCCTCCTCAGACTTCCATCGGAATTTCAGACACTCCGTTTATTAATTCTGTCTTGCGAAGAACTGCCCAGCCTGGAGAAGACTTACGCCCTCGCCAACCACGATGTCGCTCAGCGTGCTCCTCACGCCGGCCACCATCGTTCTGGCGAGTCTTCGGGGTTCCACGTTTCTTGGTCGCATGACCCCTCTCAGCGCACGAGGGAGCCCATACTCCCCACACCAACCAGGCCGCAAGTTATGTCAGGCCCTGCTCGCGGGCCCACAGACCCCTCATCTGGCCCTACTCATTCCCGGCTTTTTTGCAATCACTGCAAAAAACCGAGCAATGTTCAAAAGTCTTGCTTCTTGATTGTGGGCTACCCGCCTGGTTGGCAGCCCAGATAGCGAGGTGTATCTGGATTAAAAAAATGGCCCAATAACTCTGGCCCATTAGCACATCATGTTGCTACCCATGATCCACCTCCTCCCACCAGTTTTGAGACCTCTAGCCCAGTTAGCTATGGGCTCACTTATTACTCTAACCCACCTATGCTTTTCAATAATGGTGCAGGTTATTTGGGCCCCTTATTGCCCGCTCCTTCTAGCCCTCATGATGGGTCCAATGGGCTTCATCTGACTCCCGATTAACAACAACGCCTCTTCAGCCTTCTCAACCAGGCGGGCCCCACCGATTTCGACCCTTTCACAAGTACTGCTTCATCACAACTACCCTTTTGTACCTCTTGGATTATTGATTCTGGGGCCAGTGACCATATCACTTGTGATTTAAATATTTTAGACTCTTATTATCCATGTGTTGCCCCTATTTCCCTCACCTTACTTGACAGATCCACTAGTCCTGTGACCCACATTGGCACTTATACACCTTATAATTTATTACGTCTCACACACATCCTATATGCTCCCCATTTTCGGCACAACTTATTATCCATTCAAAAATTGACACGTGACAATAATTGTGTGGCAATTTTCTTCGATGATTTCTGTGTTTTTCAGGACCGTACAACTGGAACTCTGATCAGGCTAGGCAGGGCTAAACGGGGCCTTTATTTTCTTTATGCTTCTATTCCACCACAGTTTGATTCTGTTTTTGCTCAATATTTCAATTCCCTAAAGGATACTTTTTGTACCCAAAAACAATTTTGGTTTGTAATTCTTCTTTTATCAATAATAATTATCATTTTTGGCATCAATGGCTTGGTCATTCATCCTTGAAAACATATTTGGCCCACGGAAAATCCATTTCGTGTCTGTTGAATTTTTTATGCAATATTTCTCCCTTAGCCAAACAAACCCGTATGGTTTTTCCCAATCGCCAATCTAAGACCACTTTCATTTTGGAATTGATCCACATGGATATATGGGGTCCTCATTGGACTCCCACCCATGATGGTGCCCGTTATTTTTTAACCATTGTGGATGATTTCTCTCGGGCTACTTGGATTTTTCTCCTTCAAGCTAAAAGCCAAGTCTTTTCCAAAATTCGACATTTTATTTCCCTCATCCAAAACCAATTTGGCACCACTATCAAACGGATTCGTTCTGATAATGGCCCAAATTTTTTTTCCATTAAATATCAATCCTTCTTATCCCTCCATGGGATCACTCATGAAACATCTTGCGTTCACACTCCTCAACAAAATGGAGTTGTTGAACGTGAACATCGCCATCTCTTGGATGTGGCATGTGCCTTAATGTTTCAGGCTTCTATTCCTTCTTCCTTCTGGGGGGAATGCATTCTCACGGCCAGTCACATCATTAACCGCATCCCTTCATCTTCCCTTCATGGTGTCTGTCCTTTCGAACGATTGTTTGGTAAACCCCCCGTCATTGAACACTTTCCTATTTTCGGTTGTCGTTACTATGCCACCACCCTTGGTCCTTGTGACAAATTTAGCCCTCGTGCCATCCCTTGCATTTTCATGGGTTACCCGTCATCTCAAAAGGGTTATCGCATTTATGATCCTTCTTCCCATAAGTTTTTTGTCAATCGGGATGTCATATTTCAAGAACACATTTTTCCTTTTTCTTCTCATTCGGCCTCGGACAGCTCTCCTACCCTGTCGACTCCAACTCTACAATTTGATGACACGTTTGATGACACCTACACTTCTTCATCCTTGCCGGTTGATCTCCCTGACCTCCCATATCATCCTCCTCCTGAGGAATCCTATCCTTCCTCATCTCCTGAACCTCTTACCCCTCCTACCCCTCCTGACCTTCAACCATCTCTTCCTTATTCTTCCCCATCTCCTACACCTACTACCACCCATGATCCCTCACTTCGTCGTTCTGACCGCTCAACTCGCCCTCCTATTTGGACCTCAGACTATATATGTCCTACTTGACCTCATACCTCTTCCACCTCTCTTTACCCTATTTCTAACTATGTCTCCCTCGATCAATGCCACCCTCACTACCAACATTTCATTGCCATTATCTCTACCATTCCAGAACCCACCACCTTTCATAAGGCTGTCACTAACCCCAATTGGGTTGTTACCATGGATAATGAGATTGTTGCTCTTGAAGCTAATCATACATGGGATGTGGTCCCCTTGCCCCCTAATCGCGGTCCAATTGGTTGCAAATGGGTTTATAAGGTGAAGTATTATGCCGATGGCTTAGTCGAGCGGTACAAGGCTCGCCTTGTGGCGACGGGCTTTAATCAACGTGAAGTGATCGACTTTCAAGATACTTTCTCACCTACAGCAAAACATGTCACTATTCACCTTCTCATTACGATTGCTTCTGTTCATCACTGGCCGCTCTTGCAGATGGACGTTCAGAATGCTCTTCTCCATGGCGATCTTTTTAAGGAAGTTTATAAGGAGCTTCCCCCCGGATTTCGCACTCAGGGGGAGCACATGGTATGCCGACTGTGCAAATCCTTATATTGGTTTAAGCAAGCCTCTAGACAATGGAATGCTAAATTCACTAGTGCTCTACTTCAACATGGTTTTTGTCAGTCTCGCCATGACTACTCATTATTCACTAAGGCTAGGGGGAGTTCTTGTGGCATTGCTAATTTATGTTGATCACATCTTGATTACTGACAACAGTGAAGCTAGAATTACTAATCTTAAACAATATCTTCACTCTACCTTCTTCATGAAAGATCTTGGACAATCCAAGTTCTTCCTTGGCATTGAAATAGCTCGATCACCAGAAGGTATCACTCTTAGCCATCACAAATATGTGCTGGAACTGATCTCTGAAGCTGGTCTTGCAGGTTCCAAACCATCAATTACCCCTATGGAGCCGAATAAGAAGTTTACTAATGTAGAGTATGATGCAAGTTCTCCAGAAGAAATAAATGATCCCCCATTGGAAGATCCCTCTATCTATCAAAGACTTGTTGGTAGATTAATATACCTTACACTTACTAGACCTGACATCACTTTTTTAGTCCAACTGCTCAGTCAATTCATGCATGCTCCTAAACAGTCACACATGGAAGCAGCAATGAGAGTAATTAAGTACTTGAAAAGTTACCCTGGACTTGGCCTCATATTTCTCACCACATCGTAGTTTGAGATGAAGGCATTTTGTGATTCTGACTATAGTACATGTCCTATGACACATAGGTCCACCACAGGTTTTTGCATTATGCTTGGAAATTCCTTGATATCATGGTGGTCAAAGAAACAACCAACTGTCTCACTTTCATCCGTAGAAGCCGAATATCGAGCCATGCGGGTTACTACATGTGAGATAGCTTGGATCATTGGTTTGTTAAAGGATTTTGGATTCCATATGACACGCCCAGCATTGTTACACTATGACAATGAAGCTGCAGAGAAAATTACTACAAACTCAATTTTTCATGAGCGCACAAAGCACATTGAAATAGAATGTCACTATGTGAGAGAGAAGCTTCTGCAAGGTCTTATAGCGACACGTCACATATCTACCAAAGAATAACCAGCATACTTGTTAACAAAGGCACTTTGCAGCAAACAGCATTGGCATATTCTTTCCAAGCTTGGAGTATTTGATCTATACAAATCTCCAGCTTGAGGGGGAGTGTTGGTGCATATAAGGAAGAATGATTGAAGCCTAATTAGGACACATATTTATTGTATAATATTTCCCTTTGATATGTAATATTCTCATTAATTGTAGTCCGTATATAGAATAGGAATTAAGCCTATAAATCAAGGCTCTACAATGTATAGATGATTCATAGCAATACAATAGCATTCACTCACTTGTTGGCCTCCTTTTTACATTAATTGTTACTGGTATGATTCAAAACAACTAGATTTTGGATAGAATATTAATCAGAGGGAACTCCAAAGCTCTAGTCTCATTTGAGGGAGACACACCTCCATGGCCTTATATAAGGGAGATCAACCTCCAATTCATTTGTTAACCAAAAGACTCCCTACAAAATTCTCCTTTTCCTTATTTATATATATAATATACAAGCTTGGGCTTAACACTACTAAACCCATCCCACAAACCCCTAACAAAGGGGCAATACACTACTTAGTGGGGTGGGTGACATAGATAGAATGGATTTATCTAACATATGTAGAAAGGAAAGATAGGTTGACCCAAACGCTAATATGAAAGATGGTGGGATCTATGCTAGAGATGAAATAGGCCAAGGGTAGTACCATTTAGTGGAGTGGTGGTAGGTGGTAGATCCCATAATCAAGCTTGCAACTGAGGATTTGGCTTACACTTCATAGCACAATGATTAAGTGACAAAATGAAATTTTAATAATTTTTTTTTGCAAAATTTAGAACCTAAGAGAATATTTTTGGTAATAAAAGAAACAACTAAAACATCAAATAGATTAAAAGATTTGGTGAGGGAAGCATAGGTACCTATATGAGTTAAGAAGGTTAGACTCGTAATCCATAATGACTTGTGAGGGGCTTGAGTAAGGATGGGTGGTAAACAATTGAGAGACCTTATTAATGATGTGATGTATTGTGCTAGAGTCTGGGTACTAAAGAAGGATGCATAATTTCAATCAAGTGGGCCAACAATGGCACTGGGCCGAAGAGGAAAGTAGGAACTAGTGATTAAAGTGTTCTTGGCAAGTTATCACATGGTGACCTTTGTCACAAATCTAGTGCTTTGGTTGATTTTTCCTTTGATTTAATAGCCTATTGGATCACTATTACTACTAAAAGCTAAAGTTGGAAGTCCGTAAGGAGCCCATGAATTGTCCATCATGAGAAGGTTATGTTTGTGAAGGTTGTAACAAGTGGTAATTTTACTCATTTAACATCATTATCTTGATAATTCTCAATAAAAACACTAAAAGAACTGGAAAAACAAGTCCATAAACATTAGAAAATATTAGGAAATAATTGAAAGCTAACTACACAAGGAAACTACCCCTTTATATATAGCCTCTAGACCTCTTCTTTTATGTTTTAAAGTCTTATTACTCTTCTTATATCTTCTAGTGACCTTATCTTATCTTTATTATTTTAGAATCTCTATATAAACTTTATCTTTCTAGAATCTCATCTTATATGTGGATGGATCATGATGATTCCTACCCCTTTGTTGAGATATGAGAATTGGTGTTTTTTATGATGAAAGGTTGTTTGATAATAGCAATCAAATCACTCTTAATACTACTTATTTGGATTAATCTGTGTAGCCCTATTCATGAAAAGCCCATGTAGCTATGTTGTGGCCCAACATGAGAAGCCCAAATGAAGAAATTTATGCATCAAAAATAAAGAAAACCCATGTGTGAAGGACAAATGGCGAATCAAAAAAGGTATAAACGTGGGCTCGCACGGATCACTCACGGAGGGAAGGTGCATGAAGGCCATGTAGAGCAGGAAAGGCAAAATACTATAAATATTGCACCTTTTATATGACAGCAAGCGGAAAGCAAAAGGCTAAAAGGGGCAGATGCATAAGAAGAAACTTTTTTGTCCAGGCCATATGCTTTCCTCTCTTCCTCTAACAAAAGCTATAGATTAGGAATGATTGACACGGTCATAAATGCTCAATGTTCACTGATCTAAGAAGCTTCAACGGGTAGAAAGTTCAAGTATAAAGGCAAGAATGGATGGAGTTTTCACCAAATATCAAATGCTTAAGCTCTTTGTGATCCTACACTTGTGCAAAATATGTGAAATTTGTTTATATACTCCTCCAATCGATTTATTAGTGCTTAGATTTGTGTTTGCATTATTATCTTTATAGTGATATGAAGGAAACATCAAACCTTAAATCTATAATTGATTTATTCTATGTGGGTTTCTTGGAATCAATCCTCGCCATATGGTTTTGTGCTAATCTATAAAAGGATTGATCATCTAATATTGCTGTTGATGTAATTTGAGAAATTACTTGCTTTAATTTCTGTATTGAATGTAGTTAGCACACTTTGACGTATTGTCAAAGGAGGTGAGTTGGAAAGTTCCTCTAACTACTTAAATCTGTTTGCACAGTGCTTTGATCTCATTATCTGATTGTTAGTGCTAATATTTATTGATTCAAAATCTGATTTGTTCTTACATACATATGACCTATTTTCTATTTGCGCATTTAGATTGTAAAATACTATATGCTCGTGTGGTGTGATTGCAGTAACAGTTATGCTTAGATTAATTAGCTTAATTAAGTTTACCAAGAAGAAAAATAAAATAAAAGACCTAATTCACCTTCCTCTTATGGTTGCCTCTGGACCTAACACCCTTTACCAAACCCTTGTCCTTAAGGGATAACAAAATACCTATCTCTTGATACTAAATACAAAAATAAGGGGCTAACATAAGGAAAGCCTAAATGAATAAGGGTCCCTTCAAAAAGTTGCAAGAGACCTTCCAGCAGCCTTGATGTACTCCTTCATGCTCTCCTTTCATCTTGCCTAAGAGCATCTATTTTGAGATAGAGGTCTTGCTTGTAATCATTAGGTAAAAATCACTTTTTAAGCTACTTCTTTAATCTCTCCATGGATAAATCTTTTCTGTACCATGTTAATTTCTTTGTTTCTTAACATTCTCCCCCCCCCCACAAAGAAGCATATTTTTTGAGTTGATTATCATACCCTTTGAACATAAACACTCATTCAATATAAGGTTACCAATTAACAAAATCATTATGGTCAATAGTACCTCTAAATTTTGGGATCTCTACACGTAAGCCACGATCTCATTCAATCTTCTCCTTTACTCACTTCTATCATCACGAGAATCTTCTGGGAATGCACAATCTTTATCTTGGTTGCCTTGAGGGCCTTTGTAAAAGGCTTGGGCCTTTAAAATCTTTATTTTAGTTGCTCTTTTATCTTAGCCAACTCAAGCAATAACAATCTATTAGCAATCTTCCATGGTGGAATTGGGGAAGAAGTGCCATTAGGATTAGAGATCTCAAGGAGAGCTCACTTAGAAAAAAACTTAGGGCTTTAATACCACTGGATGTGGATCTAGTGGCAGGCTTAAGTGAGCTTTATATGGAGTTAAGAAGGTAGTTGTTTTTTGGGTTTTAGGGATTTTTTCTCATGAGGAGGGCTATGTGTGGGTAGGAATAAAAGAAATGATGAAAATGAAATATTACCAAGATAGGCTCTAAGACATAAAGGTAGTGCCACCAATCATGGAGGTGCGCCACCATCAATCTTTGGTGAGAATTGGATAAAGGAAACAAAAGTTAAAAGAACAACGGAGGGTTTGCTATTCTTTATTAAAACAAAAAAAAAAGTTTGCTTACAATTGAAATGGTGCTTCCTTTAAATAAGGTGCTACACCTAATCCAGAAGATCCCAACAAATCAAGGATCCTTAAATTAAGGAACTCCCAAGTAAATCAAGGGTCCTAACAATTAAAAGAATTTCAATCAAATTAGGGATCCCAACAATTAAGGGAATCTCAAGCAAATCAAAGATCCCGACAATTATGGAAATCCTAGATAGATCGGGGACCCAAACACTTAAGGAAAACCACACACAAAAGGAGATAATCACAAATAATAAAGAAACCCAAAAAAACTAAAGACTTGATAACCATTTAGGAAACCCTAAGCAATTCCAAAGATTCTAGAGAATATTCTAGAGACTTCTTGAGATGATCTTCAACCTTGCCCTTCTTGGACCTACTAGATTACGTTATGGCAAACATGTATTTGGTAACACACTCAACATATGGGCTAAGCCAATAGCTTGAGCTAACACAGTTGCCCCTGCATCAATGCATAGAATGCAATAGAGATTAGATAACAAGATCTTGGAGATCAATTTAAGCCTCGTGAGAGAGAAGGAAGGCACAAAGGGCTTTTGAGTTTGGGTTTGTCGAGGAAAGTTTCCATGACAACTTAACTTGTCACATTAGCAAGACTAGAGGTTTAGGTGGTATGCCCTCCCCTCGTTCAAAATGGAGAGAAGAAGTGGAAGGAAGAAGTCACTGCCAACTTTGACCAGGAAGCAGCTGAAAATCCTAAAATCCCAACTGGGTCAGAACAAGGACCAACAATCTTGATCCCATCCTAACCGGGTCACTACCAACTTGCTTTGTTTTATTCCGACGTCCTCCATAGTGAAGATTCAAATCCTCACTAGCATAAACTTTATAAGATCAAAGCCAAATGGACCACCTATAGAACAACCAAATGGCTGAATGGGCCAACGCATTTACAATTACTAGGTCATTGAACAGTTGGAAAGCCGCTAAACGACCAATGGCCCATAGCTTTTGAATTCAAGCCATTGAATAGACACAAAAGGCATTAAAAGAAAGTTCATATTTGTAAAGATTGCCTAAAAATTGTATTGAATACCCAAGTTGTAATTCATGATTCAATATCTACATTTGATTTACCACAATAATCCCTCCTCTCTTACCGTCTGATTGTTTTGCCCAAACTGAAATTTCCCTTATTTTTAGTTTTTATGTGGTATCATAGCCTTCCTGCAAAAGCATTTTGAATTTGATGTGCTTTTCTTCTACTATTATAGCCTCCTAAACTAAATCCATCAACCCCTTATCCCTAAAGAATTCTGCAAACAACTCAATTGGTTTGTTGATTATCCTACTATCGGGGTTAAATTTAATGGGCTTAATTATAGTGCGGAAAGCTCAGTTGCTTCCATCAAACTAGTCAGTTGATTTTTATTGTTGACAGGCCACAACTATGCCCACCTGCTTAAGGTCTCTCATATCTATGAAGATGACACTTTTGCTCGTATAGAATCCAGCCTATGATGATTGGTATATTTGTGATTAGATCGCATTGTGATGGGTCTTTAGTATCACTATGGATCCTATCGTTGGAAATTGTGAAATTCTAATGATATATGGAGATTTCTAGAAAACTTGTTTACCATACAAAACACCACACAAGCTGCACAACTGCTAACGCAACTACAGCCTATGCACAAATGATCTCAAAGCGTGACCTCAGTCTTGGACCAGTTAGCATCGGATGACAAAGATGCTTTAGAAATAAGTATCAAACTCATGTCTCTAGGCGTCTGGGCTCTGGAATTCCAAGCACTTCCTGTGGCAGCTTCCCTAACAATAATCTCTCCCAATTTTAAAATTCTGCACTCTGTAACTCCCTAGACTCTGTGATGCTTATTGCTTAGTTTCACTTCTAACGCTTAGTTTCACTAATTTTTGTTGTACTTATGATGTGATTCGTGGAGGGCAAAGAGGAAGCTAGGGTTTATAACAAACTAGAACAAAGTTTGTAAGGTTTTCAAAATCTCAAGAGAAGGAAAGGTAAATGGCAAGAAAATTTAATTGCAAAATGTAAAGGGAAGAATCCAAAAGTACCAAGCATTTAAGGACAAGAAAGTAAAAACTGGAAAATAAAGTGAAGTGTAGAATGATAGAAAACTCTCTTTTGTCTCAAAGGTACTTGTCTAAACTCATTTCTCTCTAAGCTATTTAAAAATAAGTTCATAACTTCTATCCATAGAGAGCTAAAGCACAAAAGATTTAACAAAAAAAAAAAAACATTAAATGTGGTCAACAAAGACCTCTAAAAACTTACAATACATTAAATGCAAATTTCTTAAAACTAAAAAAGATAACAAATGTAACCTTCAAAATAGCACAAGAGTAAATGATGTCGCCACTTGTCAAGAATGGTTTCTTTGATATAAATATTTTAGATTCTTGTCAAATATGCATTGAAAGTAACTTCCTTATCCTGTGATTAGTTAAATTGGGTTGGATTGGGCTGAATTAAGCTAGATTGGGCCTAAGCCCATCCACATCAACTTACCTATGAATTCAATGTGCTCGTAAAAATTTTTCATTTTTCTGTATCTCCTTGCGATTACTACCACAGAATATAAGCATTAGTAAATTAGAAACTAGTTTCCTTAACTGTCATTTTTCATTGCTGAAGTTGTCCCCAACTAGAAATTTGCCTAGTCTTACCAGGACCCGACAGGGTATACCTCCGAGCAGTTTGAGGTCAGAACCGTAGGGAGCAACCACGCAAGTAACTGATTATGCATGCCTTGCATTTTCTTTATCAGTATGCTCCTAAGCAATCCATGTTTCAGGTTACCGGAGCGAGATGAACCAGCTGGGTCTAGTGGCAAAGAAGGGAAAGGTTTGGACTATGATACCTTTTAAGGCTAGATTTAACCAATTCATGAGGCAGACCGAAATAGATCACTCACCATCCTTCTCTCAAACGGAGAAACTCTCTGGCATGGCCATGGCAAACCAGAAAGGCCGGCTTGATCGAGACCAGGGAAAGACGTTCATCTTAAAGGTGCAAGGAAATAGATGTTGTAGGCGATTGGTCACCACCAACATCACAAGCCGACACATAAGAAAGGTAGCCACTAATGCTTCGGGAGTTTCTCTCAAAGTCAATCAACTAGACTGGCATGCTCAGGAAAAAGAAATTAAAAAGAAAAATACTAAACCTGCATAATCATATGGTATCACAATGCGTATAAATCTGCCTCCTCTGCCCACATCTTTTCCTCTGTTTCTTTCCTTTTGACCCCTCCTTTTCCTCGGCACTCGCCATTTCTTCTTCACAAACTAGTGTTCATTTTACAAAACTATGATACACTTGATCCTTCATTATCTGGAGATATCCTTTTGTTCATTCTCTACACAATAAAGAGTCGGCCAAACTCAAAACTTTTCTTCGTTAGGTGTTGCACTCATGGAGAACACGGCTACTGCTGAAGAACATTTTGATACTTAGGAATTCAAATAAGATTCCCATCCATCTCTTTCCAGTTTCTCTGCTTTTATCAAGACATCGCTCTTTGTGTCTTCTTGATACTGGCTCATTCTGCAGATTATAGTAATCCAGATTAGTGGCCGCAAGAATTATGAGCTGAAGTTTTTCATTTCTTTCTTAGGTTTATAAGAGTTTGCATAATTCTTAACCACAGAGAGAGAGAGGGGGGGTGGGGAGAGAGAGAAAGAGAGAGAGAGAGAACCAACCTAGCCAGTAGGTCAGCATCTTGAGCCCCCAACATCCTTACAGCAAGCAAACCTGCATTTGTAGCATTGTTTATTGCAACTGTTGCAACTGGGACACCCCTTGGCATCTGCATAATCATAAAAGATGAAAAAGTTCATAGGAATTTCTGCAAAACAAATTTGAAATAAGAAGCAATCCAGAAAATGGAAACACAGATCAAATACGAACTTTCAGATTACGAATGAAGCAATTTATTCTCTGTAAGGCTCTATGATTTCTGCTTATTTAAGATAGCAGAACATGTTTTGCAGAAACAAACATGATTAATCAGCATACTTCAATCATTCAGATGTTATTCTGCTACGATAATATCCTTTATTTGGCAAAACTTGGTTTAGTAGATCACCCCATCCATTTGCCTGTCTTGGGAATGTTTGTTGTCATAAATGACAACGAAAGAATAACGATAGCATCTTAGAATAAATAAAAAAGTTTCTCCTAATAAGATGAACTAAGAAAACGAGAAAAGGCCATCTCTAAGTTATCGGGATTTGCAGCATCCAACTTAAAAGGATCCTAATTCCTTCAAGATAAGATTGTATTTGTATGACACTGGATCTCAATAAAACTCTACGTCCCACAAACATATTAAAGGTGAAGTTAAATATGGTATACCTGCACAATGGAAAGAAGTGAATCAAGTCCATCCAATGCAGAAGCACGCACTGGGACACCAATAACAGGCAGGGGAGTAAGCGCAGCCACCATACCTGCAGTCATGACATTCCTTAGTAAGCATTTGATGCACTACAACAGTATCTACATAGTGCAGTTAAGATATAAAATATGCCTGGCAAGTGGGCTGCACCACCAGCACCAGCAATTACAATCTGAATGCCTCGCTCCTGAGCAGAAGAGGCATAAGAAAACATCATTTCAGGCGTCCGGTGAGCTGAAATTACTTTCACCTGCAAAATAGGTTTTTCGGTTCAAATTAGAATATAGAAGAAAAAAGAATCAATGTTTAGTGAGGCTCATATAAGACACTATTAACCCATGAAACGTAACCTCGTAGGGAACTCCAAACATATCCAAAATCTTTGCAGCATCCTTCATGACAGGAAGATCAGAATCAGAGCCCATAATGATACCAACGCATGGTGCTACTGCACTCAAAAGGGAGAAAGTTAATGCAATTTGAATGCAACAAGCTTTATTCTAAATCAAAGCAACTTTAGGCTAAAAAAAGAATACTATGAACCATCATCAAAATCAGAGGAACTTACATGTAATCATGGAACATTCCCCAAGGATTAAAAATTATAATTCTATATAGAATGACAGGACAAAGAAAATGAAGTAATAGATTTTTAAAAAGGAAAAATCAAACAACGTAAGCTCCAACAATTTTGATAAACCATCCCTCCCAAAGAAAAGTTCTATGCTAATGCCCCCTCCCTACATCCTGACACTTTCCGCCACAGGATTTATATGCAGAATTTGTTACCCCATGAGCCCATAGTCCGTAAATAAAATTGGCTCTAGCACCAATATCTGACCCAGGTATTTTCAGGAATTCAGGTAACTTAAAACAAAAAATAAATAAGATTAAAATAGGAAGCTATTGAGTTGAGGAAAGAACACTCTGGATAATAGACGCACCAAATTATTTACAACTAACCTGCAGACTGATGATCAGAAGCTTCTTCCTTCAGCATTGATCCTAACCGATCTTCCACATCCTTCATAGAAGGGCCAACAATGGTTACATGGCCCATCTTTCTTTGCTTTCTTATTTCTGTCAAGTCATTTTAGGTAAAGCAGGCAACTGTCAAAGATGAGTTGAGAGAGAGGCTAAGAGAAGAGAAGGAAATTTTTTGCGCCGGGGGGTGGGGGGTTAGACACTAATATAGTTGCAGCAGAATCTAACCTGGTTTGTCATACCAATGAACAGTTGCCCTTGGAGTACCCAATGCCCTTTTAATTAATTGGTGAGCTAAAAAGAAACCATTTTCACCCTGACATATGAAAAAAAAAAAAAAAAAAAGCGTGATAGTCAACACCTTACATTGCTTCATCTTGTGAGGGCATGCCAACCGAAAATTTGAAAAAATATGTTGCAGTATACCCAGGCCAAGATACATATCTTCACTAAGATTTACACGGTTTCCAACATAACAGATGGAAATGTAGAGCCAGCGTCATGGAGACACAATTGTGGTTTCTAGTATTATCCTTGTGCAGAATGCTAATAAAATGTCATCAAACTCAAGCACAGACTTCAACCTTTACACTCGGAGGAACTTCCGAAAACTTAAAACAGCTTATTACGGGTAACAGGTTTAAAATATGTACATTTCGTCTGGAGTTCAGGAAGAATAAGTTTCTTTTTTTCTGAGCATAATTTCCTCTAAATGGAAGACAAATGACCTCAGCTTCATGCTGTAACACAAGGTAAGAGCAACTATGTTTCCCTCTCTCAGAAGCAAATCCAGACAGATGGTTTCAGGGGAAATTTTTGACAAATTATATGTTAATCAGATAGAGAAAAGAAAATAGAGAAAAAAAAAAAGGGGGAGATAGATGGGAAAGAAATGGGAATAAAAATAAGAAGTTCACCTCATCTTCACCCAGTATATTATACATGATGGCCGCAGAAGCTTTCATTGATGGATCACCAAGTGGAAAACCAACAACAGCCCGCAAATGTTGTTCAAATTGTGAGGTGTAACAAGACTCAATTGTGTGATGACCACTATTGTGAGGTCTAGGAGCCACTTCATTTAGTAAAATCTGACGGGAGTTTAAAACATGTATTCATTAGTCAAAAGCAACAAATTGCAAAAGCAAAAGATTTAAAAAGGAAACAAACCAAAAAGAGTCAATATAGCATTAACGGGTAATAAATCATTCAGCAGTCATTCATCCAAAGATACAACCTGACCATCCCCAGTCAAAAACAATTCTACTGCAAATACACCAGCGCCTTCTAATGAGCTAACAGCTCTGTGCGCAACATCAGTAGCTCGTTTCCTTATCTCCCATGTCACATTAGCAGGTGCCTTGACTATGAGACAAATGTTTTCTCTGAAAGGGACCAAAGATCCTCACTAAGATGTAAAAGGGATGCAAACTTAAAAGTTAAATGATATCAGGTAAATGCTTCCCACACACTTCTAGATTATCAGATTAAATCATCAAGGGAAAATGGATACGTAAACATCACATCTACATCTTACCTGTGAATGGTTTCAACAACAGGATAGCACACAATTGAATTGTCTCGTCCTCTGGCAACAATGACAGCAAGCTCCTAAAGTCATTTCCAAAAAAGAAGTGACGAAAATCCATAAGATGCTGCATTTAGACTTTATAAAATGGAGGAGAAAGGATAGTTTATAATCAACTAAATGCTTCCATATCAAAAAAATGGAATGCCATAGAAAACCGATCATATGAAAGCATAACCTGAATAAGTTCTAAAACTTCTCCATCTAAAATTGACTTTCATCACATTCAAAGGAACATCAATACAGAAATAACCCTCAAAACTCAATAAGAAGAATTACATCACTATAATCAGGGTTTTGTATAGAACTCAAACTTGTACAAATGCTTGAAAATCAAATGGAGTTCCAGCAGAGAGAAACTAGTTCAAACCTTATGCATCAATCTTAAGGGTACTAGTTTATTGCCGTTCCTTAGCCCAATATCAGTAAAAGTACACAAAGGTTTTGAGCAACTTGTTTTTTCTATACAATATGTAAAATAGAAGTGGTTAAAACACTTGTTTTTATTTAAAAACAAGGATCCATATTTTGTCTTTGAAGTATGTAAGCAATTAGTTGGTTACCACCCAAAAGAAAAACTGGAAGCTCACCATTTTTATATCATACAGAAAATCATATGGAGAATATATATCAAAGAAAAAGTCTTAAAGTTCCAAAATGCAAAAATAGGGAACCAGAAAGAATTAGTGTATATGTCTCCATCTTGGATTATCACGCAAGTAAACTAAGCATGTGCGATAGTAGAATCTAAAGAGTTAAGGAACTTCAAAGAATACTTGCGCGTTCAGTAATTCAGAAGTACACATATACTGCCAAAAAGTCACATGAATATCTACAGAAGATTGCAATCTATGCAGATGACATTACGGTAAGGAAAGCAAAAACTTCAAAATAAATAGAGTGAAAAATCAGAAAGCAAATAAATTGCATGTACTTATTAACCTTTACAAAAGGTGCCCACTTTTCAACATATACTGCCAAAAAGTCACATGCATATCAACAGAAGATTGCAATCTATGCAGATGACATTACGGTAAGGAATGCAAAAACTTCAAAATAAATACAGAGTGAAAAATCAGAAAGCGAATAAATTGCATGTGCTTATTAACCTTTACAAAAGGTGCCCACTTTTCAACATACAGACCCCGGTCAAATCCACCAAGCGCTGCAGAAACTCCCAGAATTAGAAAGCAAATACAAGTACCCACTAAAACAAATTAGAAAACATAAGATTAGTTTATCACAAGAAGATTTTACTGATGGATCCAAAACAAGAAAAAGACAAAAATCTTCAAATTGCCAGTAATATGAGCTAAGTTATATGAAAGATCACACAAAGATGTAAAAGGAAGCTCGGATCATGAAGTAAGATTGGACAATTGGGCAGTCAGATGACCAACAGAAAATGAAATATTTTTGTTTTGGTTGGGAGGGGGGAGGGTGCGGCCATATTTCGGACCGCCAACGGAGACATTTTTGGGAGAAAATGTTTTTCCTTTTTCTGATAAGAAATGAACTACAGTAAAATAACGATATACATGGAGGAGACTGAATAATGTAAACAAGCTACCAGAAAAATGCTCAACCAATATTGCCTCAAAAAAAGACAGATAGCTTTCACCCACAATGAAAGATTTCTGAAATGATTACTAGAATTTGATAATGATATGAACTAACAGACACTGAATGTTTAGGAAATTTGGAATCACTAAATAGTGATAAAACCATCCAGCAGTGACAAATTTTTTTTTTTTTCACCAAAACAACCTGAAACAAAGAAGCTTTCAACAGTTTCCTGCATGGTTCAGTCTTGATGCCATCCAGTTCAAATTCAACTTCGCTTTTATTTTGTTCAAACCAAGTTGTCTTCAATAGCAGCCCAAAATACCAAGCTGAAGGACATACCACTTTTGGGTTTGGTTCTTATCTTTAAGCACCTACTAGATTTTATGCTCCCATTCATTGACTCAAACCCACTTAAAAAAAAGATATTGACAAACAGATGGTAGTCTCTCCCCCCTGCTCCAGCCAAAACTAAAGAACAAATGAAAAACCTTATGTACTGCAATAAGAGCGCTCATCCAGAGGCATCTGAGGTATAAAACCTGCAGCTTATAGGTAATGAGAGTGAACTGAACATGTTGAGGTAGTAGTATGTCGAAGAATCAGAAACTTTATGGCACACCAGCAGATTATTAGATTCTAAGAACCTCGTAAATTTACCTAAAAAAGGAAGTAAAAAATAAAATATAAAAAATAAAAACATGTTTCAAGGACATAAAAGATGTGTAGGAGATTTATGATACAATGGAAAGACAGCATTTGGGTTAAGCAAAAAGGTTACTGTAGCAAAAGTCTAGTTGTCCAAAGGTAGACAACACCTATAAAAAATTTCTTCATATACCCCTGTGACCATAGTGATATAGTGCAGAAGATCTGCACCACAACACGCATGACACTTCTGTTTTATTGCACATCAAAAAACGAAACCCTTCCAGGTGACAAGAATTCATAAGAACACACCTATTTCTTTCCCCCAAATTAGTGATAAATTCCATTAAGCACAAAGAATCAGAACCCTAGTACACAAGATGCATATTCATAAAAACACAAAAGATACTTGTATGCTCCGAGTTCTACAATTTGTTCTCTAGTAAGGAAGGAGTAAAAGAACTTCCTCATATCCCCCAAACACTGCGACATATATTGTATAAATCATTAAAAAATAATACATTATACCGTACCTAAGTTGAACCAGAGTTCTACTATTGTTCCCTGGAATATTGCCAAAACAGTTCCCCTTTTACATGCAAAAGAACTAGGGCCTCACCACAGCCATAACACACACAAAAATGGAAGCAAAGAAGAAGCCTTCACCAAACCATTTGTGTTCCTCAATTTGGTTTATTACTTTTAACATAAGAAAGAAGAATAAAAAGTTCTAGAGATTAGATTATGTCCTTGCCTCCAGCCATAAATGTGGAGTCCAACATGTCACTATGATACCAAACAAGAAAACGTTATAATTTTCTTCTTTCATTAATGGAAGTAAAAGAGATAAGTAGGGCATTACATCACTAATAATCAAATTTGAACAGTATAAATCATTAAATGAAATTTCTACAGTTCTAGCACATAATCTTTCTGAACAAATGTGTTACCAGTCACAGCAGACAAGAGTTCTCCTTCACTGTTGGCAACAGCATTCCCACGTCCATCATAGGCCAACCTTTTGCTCTTTATCATAAGAGGATAGCCAAATAGGCCACCTGCTCTCTTCAAACCTTCAAGATCGTCTACCTGTCTTAACCATGTTTCACAATCAATGAATCAAAATATCTTTAACCAATATTAGATGTAAAAGGTGAAATGATTAGCTAAATCCTTCAGTTAGATACTAACAAATTTAGCCTACCTGCATAAACTCAGGCAGTGGAATGGAATGTTGAGAAAAATGAACTTTTTGTAGATATTTGTCCTGAAAGAATCAACATTGAAGAAGACACATTATTTCAAGGAGATGTGAATCAATATGTACAAAACCTCAAGTTCCATCTTAGTATAACAAATTCTTTTGCACATTGCCAACTAAACATAAGACATTGTACAACATAAGAATTCTGAGCACATCACCAACTAAACATTTCTAAGTCATGTAAATCTTACAATTTCACAAGGAAGGGGTGCCATCGACTGCAGGACCAAAATTTCATAAGGATCCTTGTGATGGTGTAAAATGTAAAGTATTTCCCCAAAAGGTGAAAAAGCTTTATGCACAAGGAAGTGAATCCCTATGACTTCTTGGAGTTATGTTCAGCATAGCACTAGAAACAAAAATGGCAGCTATAGAGAAACACATACCTGAATTATTCGGATAGTAGAGGCTTTGGGTTGGCAATCCACCCCTTGTTTCTCAAGCATCTCTAGGGTTGCAACATCAACATGTTCAATTTCTACAGTCAATACTCCACATCTATCTACCAAGTAAAAAGATGATATATCACCAGATGTTCAAAAAAGATATAGGGGCAACAAGCGACAGGTATGCACATAAATGTATCACCATCTCATATAAATTTAACCTCTTTGCAAATTCTTGGACCGCAGAGCTGTCATCAAAGCTTCCGACCACATGATGATAAGAAAGTGCACTTGCTGGGCAGTTCTCAAGTGGATCCAAGACCATTACTCTAATGGCCATTTGCGATGCTGCTTCACATAACATGCGACCCAGTTGCCCTCCTCCGAGGACTCCAACAATCACATCAGATAGACTATCTACAGGCATATCATCCTTCCTACATATACAAGTAGAGTTGGTGAAGATTCTGTGATAAAAAAATCTTTCGCTTTCCACTAAGTTCAATGTGTTTCTTAATTTCACATTTCCGCCAGTTACTATTTTAGAGATGAGATACTTTCAATAATGTGAATCTATAATCAATTCAAATTAAGAGAATTATTCACGACACTATAGGTAGGAAAAAGAATGTTATTACCTCTAAAAGACGAATAGTTTTATTTTATTAACCATCAACCTTATAAAAAATTAATGTCAACACTTGCTTAGGTATTTTCCAATTTTGATTTTCTTTCTTGTTCTATTTGGCAACAAAGTTTACTCCGCCTTTGGGTCTATCTGCAAGCCAAACAGTGCCTAGTATAATTGAAATCGAAAATTACAGAACAGAGCCAAGTTTCCGAAACAGAAGCGGGTATTGAAGGTATAAAACCTAGTTCACAGACCTGGGCGAGATGTCACGACTATCACGCCCCGTGGCACAAGCTAAGGGTGGATTTGAGGGCTTGGAAGAACGCTGTATAAGACGTCTTTCTTGTGCACCGCGGTCCATGGAGAAGCTCAGTGCGGTTGCTGGTATTGGCGAAGCCAACCGCGTCATAAACCTAAGACCCGAAGAGAAGAGACAGTCGGCGTTTGAGGTTTGTTGGAGCATATTTCTGAAAGTTGGAATTGGATTTTACCACGCCGCTCACGCTCACTATCTCTCTCTCTTTCTCTCTTGGGGTCTTAAGGGAAGGGCGAGGACAAATATATATATATAGTTATATAACAGCAGCTGGAGAGTCGGTTGCCTTTTAACTGTCGCAACCCTAAATTTCGACCGTAACGGTATGTTTCTTTTCCACAGCCCTTATATCTCTAAAATTGTTTTTGTCTCTCACGACTACAAGAGCAAAAGGAACTAAACTTGTGTTACGGGCCAAATGTAAGCCCAAGCAAAAGGATAGGCCCAGCCCAGATTATATTTTTATATTCTGTTGAATGCGGGCAAATAAACGTTAAGGACGCTGAACATGAGCTCCTCGTTTGATTTCGTGGGCGCGTGCAGCACGCACTTAAGCTCAGCAAGTGCTTGGCATCTCTTGGAAACACAGATAATTGTGAAGCTGTTGATGTAATTTTCCTTGGTTAAAAATATCATTTACCATCATGGTCAAATCAAGGGAAAGTGTGGAATGAAATGACTATAACGTGGACCAGTGGAAATGGGATTAATGAAGCAGAGTCCTTCATCGTGTGGGGTCCCAAAGAAAAGAGCCGTGGGAGATTTCTTATGCGGACGCTAACTTTTAATCGGAACATCATGTGCTATGTAGCAGCAAAGATATGGAACAAGAATGGGAGGGAGGATAGAGAAGGAAGGAAACTAAACAAGGGTGAGAGGAGAAATGAGAGAAAAGGTAAGGATAGAGAGAACAAGGGGTACGGTGGAAGTGGGAGAAAAAAGGGGAAATCCATATGATCGAATGGGACCAAATGGAAAGGTACTACTAATGTCAAATGGATGGGATGATTGGGTGGTACTCTTGGGGGCCCAAGTTGGCATCAAACTTCAAAATTTGGGGAAGGCAACGGGGAGTGGGCATTGGGTTGATAATGAAGCCATGACTAACGTCGTCACTAACAATAGGCATGACATGCTTGTCTTGTGCAAAACAATAGAAAATGTGGCCCATGCCTCAAAACCAGCGATCATTAAAAGGAGGCAAAGTCAAATTCCACTATTTCAAAGGCAGCCACTCTTCTTTTCCACATCGACTTGTCCTAAGTCAGGTTTGGACTGGCAGCAGCTTCATGAAAATGCACGCATAAATGCCATTATTATGTTTGTAGCTTTTCCTTCATATCCTTAGGCTCTTATTGGACTATAAATTTGGTATTGGACTTTGTTAGCTCCTTCTTGCTAGTCCTTATTTTGGGTTTAAGTTGGGTTTAGGTCTTTTTAAATTTTGGAAAGCTTGAGGACAAGCTTTCTTTAAGGGGAATGGAATGTTATGGGCCAAATGTAAGCCCAAGCAAAAGGATAGGCCCAGCCTAGATTATCTTTTTATATTTTGTTGAATGCATTGTATTAGGGGACTTTTGGATGAATGAAATTAGGGAAGTTTTCTTCCGTGGAGGTAGCATCTCCTTCAAATGAGACCAGAGGTGTCAGGTCTCCCTCCAATGAGGCTGGAGGTGCTGGCCCCCCTATGATGAGACCAGGAACTCTTTCATTTCTAGGCCGAAATCCGACCACCATGCCGCTTGTTACGGCTGATCCATATCAAGCCTGTAACAACTTGATTTCTTTATTGTGCCAAGGTTGAGAAGGTGAGTTTGCAAAGGACATTCTTAGCATGCTACTTCAACCATGAGATAGGATAGAAGCCTATTGGCAACATGCAATATATGAAGGACAAAAAGTGACTATGTATAAACAAAGTCCTTCCAACTTTTGTAGCGGAAGATGTGGCCATGGCTTGGTGTAGTAAGATAAACATTTGTAAGGGTTAGGATGCAATGCAAATCACATAGGCAGGTTAATGCAACGGTCAAGCGATTCTAGATTCGTGCAAGTAATGGATCTTATAGTCCGATGAGATCCTTCTAGACAAATATCTCTATCGGGATGCTTAGAGAGTTTAGGATTTCAACCTATTGTGCTAGATCGAGAGAAACTCAATGTATTGAAAAGGGAGAGAGCTCGATACGGGGGAATTCAAGACCTCTATTTTCCGTTACAACATAATTAACAACTGAACTACTGAAATCACTTCTCGCCCCTTTATTTATAGCTCTTGTTACATAAGAAAAGAATCTTTATTCTAATCAGCCTAAACACAACTTTAACAAGTAAAACGGCAATAGTAGTACTTAGGTGCCACCCTTTCTTGAATAGCAGAGCTGGAGCTTATATGGCTAAATGTAAGGAGTCTACTACATTCACCCTTAACAGCAACCTTGTCTCCAAGGTCAAAGGTAGGATAACGCTCTTCAAACAAGGCGACATCAATCCAAGTGGGGGCTTAATACATCCTCACTTTCTAGATAAGAAGGCAACTCGATCAACACTTGAACATCCTTTCCAATAATTTTCTTTAACATGGAAACATGAAACACATCATGAACTTGAGACCCCTTAGGCAATCTTACTCAATAAGCAACTTCCCCAATTTTCTGCAATACTTCAAATGGCCTATAGTATCTTGAAGAGAGCTTATAATTTCTTCTCACAACCACTAAATTAAATCTGTAAGGCTGGAGTTTCAAATACACCAACTTTCCCACCTCAAAGTGCTCCTCTTTTCTGCCCACATCATAATACTTCCACATTATATTCTTAGCTAGCAAATAATCTTTCTTTCATGCCTTTTAACACCAAATCCTTATTCTAGAACTCCTTATCAACCATTTCCATAGATGAAGATCCCAGTAAGTAGGAGAGTAATAATGTTGGGAGAGACCTTCCACACACTAGTTCACAAGGAGACCTCTACAAGATACTATGAGTACTAGTATTATAAAAATACTCAGCCCAAGGAAGCCATTTACCCACTCTTTAGGGTGATCAAAGGTGAAGCAATGCAAGTAATGTGAAGCAGTGCAAGTAAACCTCCAATGTTTTGTTTACCACTTCCAATTGCCCATCAGTATATAGATGATAAACAATAGAAAAATTAAACTTAGTGCTTTGGAGTTCGAATAATTGCTTCCAAAAAAATATGGTAAAAACTATGTCCCTATCACACATTATACTATGTGATATTCCATAAAGCTTGAAAACATTCTCAAAAAAAGTTTAAGCCACACTTACAACAGTGTAGGGGAGAGACAATGCCATGAAATGTGCCAACTTTGAAAGTCTATCAACTACCACAAAAATGACTTGTTTGCCTCTTGAAATTGGTAATCCATCAATGAAATCCTTTGATATATCTTCCCAAACATTGGTTGGAACATGTAAGGGTTTGAGCAACCCATTGGGCTTAGGGTTTTCCCACTTGACTTGTTGACAAATATTGCATTATTGTTTGTTTCATTCAAGTTCAATAAAAGATAGCTTTCACCCTTTGTAGAGTCTTAATGTATCCTTCATGGGTGGCCCCATGTAACTTTTAAAGGATGACTACTATTAGCCTTGAATTCTTGCTCAAATAAATTCTATGCTTATAAAACAAGACCATGTTTTTGTAAACCCAATCACCTTATGCTTCTCCTACACAAAGAGTGTTAATAATCTCTAGTAATTCAGTTTACTTAGCAATCTCTTTTTAGTTAGTATCCAATCATTATGGCATTGGAATGGTTATTGCTTGTAGTTGCTTTTCATTGGGAGCCTTATTGGAACCTTTTTGCCCTTGTCACTCAAGATTATAAGTCATACTTGTATTACCTTGGTCCCTTAAGTTTGCCAACATCTCCTCAATTTCATTCTTAGCCATAGTTGTATCACTCTATTATTGATAACTATATTTTATATAGATTTATTTTGATTATTTTATGTAATATTTAATATTATTTTTATTAGATTATATTTGTATTTAATTGTATTAATTGTATTTAAACCCAAAATAGAAGAAAAATAAAGAAAAGAAGCACAAAACCAAAAGAAAATAAAAAAAGAGAAGGAGAGCTAAAAAGAGATTATTCTGTGTGGGCTTTGTGGAGAGCCCAGGGTTGTGAATTGAGTGGACCTTTGGAGAGACAGAGGCCGATTAACGAAACAAGGCAATTGTCGTGAAAATGAAGTGGTTGTGATGGGGAATTTTAGGAGCGTGAAACCGGAGAGCACAGGGAAAGAAGAGGGCTTTCGCCGGACAAACAGAGGTAGGGGAAGGTCACACGACAGTGGACTGGAACGTCGTCTGCATTCGTCTCCTCCGATAACCCATTCTGACAACCCATTTTCGGTAGTATTTTCCTTTTTTGGGCTAGAGTTGAGTGATTTCCGGTGATCTGAAAGCATATCTGGGTTCCTAGAGCGATTTTTGGTAGTTCCATGGTAGCTCCGTGTGATTTCGTGGCGGTTTTCGGTGAAGAAGTGCGAACGCCGACTGTCTTTTCCGTCAAATCTACGCATTTCTATGGTGATTCTGCTCAATCTTTCTATAGATTTGTAGCCCAAGCATCTTAATCCACAGTTCTGGAAATTTTTGTGAAGACCGGCAGTGGACGGCGACGGTGCATGGCGGCGGACGGCGATGGCGCGTGGCGGCGGACGATGGCGCGTGTCAGCTCGTTTTTCTTCTGTTCTTCAGATAGCTCCTTTTCCACCCCTGGTGTGCAAATTTGTGCAACCTATTTTGTGATTTGAAGACATTTTGGTGACAGCTTTAATGTTTTTAAATTCTAGAATGTTTTGTTCACATTTTTGCACTGTTCTTGTTTGTGTAAATATGTTGTTTTAGTTCAGTTTGTTAGAGCTACGATGAACTTGATTACAATGGTATAAATATTATGATTATTTATGTTATGTGAGACATTTTATGAATGTGAAGTTGCATATTATGGAGTTTAATGCTTTTAGGTGATTAGCTATCACTTAAATGATCTGATTTGCATGTTAGAGACCGACAGGAGATAACATGCAGTTGCTTCATGTAATATGCAACCTCAGATTAATATGGATAGACATATATCATATGATTTGTGTGGCTTTAGGTGTAAACTGGAATATTCATAAATCTTAATGCATTTAGTTCATTTAATTCATATGTAGACTCATAGTGAATTAATGAGTTAAGTAAGTTCACTATACCTAGACATAGGATAATGAATAAATTAGGAAATTCCGCGATTACATGAGTAGAATTAATCTTGCTAGTATAGATGGTCAACATTTGTATCTAGTAATTAGGTGAAATCAGATGCTCTAGCATATTTAGTTCATTAAGTTTAGGTTAACTTTAGCTGTTCAGTTCATGTTTCATCATCTTGATTTGCTAGATAAACTCTAGAGTCTATTCACTGTTAGTACTTAATTAGTTTAGTAAACATCAGTCTTCGTGGGACGATACTCATACTTATCATTATATTACTTGTTCGACGTGTACACTTGCATGTAGAATTTCACCAAGCAAGTTTTTGGTACCGTTGCCGAGGATTGGTTGTTTTACTGTTGATTAATATTAATACCGAATAGCTTCTTAGTTTAATCTAGCTTTTGTTGTTTTTATTTTATTTCTACTTTTAATCTTGTGTTTTGTTGCAGAAAAAAAGACTGAGATGGAGGAAAATGATGGTACATATAGACTCCTGAAAGATTATGCACCATTTTGGAATGCCACAACAAGCTTTCAAAGGCCTGCAATTCAGGCAAACCACTTTGAGATCAAGCCCATGCTCATCAAGATGCTTTAAAATCTGTGCAATATAGTGGGTTAACAAATGAGGATCCAAATGCTCACATTGAAGCATTACTTGAATTCTGTGACATGATTGGAGATCATGGAGTTACAAAAGATGTTATCAGGTTTAGACTATTTCCATTTTCTCTTAGAGATACAGCTAAAAATTGGTTCTCTTCACTTCCTATAGGATTGATTACTACATGGGATGAATTGGCTCAGAAATTTCTTGGTAAGTTCTTTCCTTTTGCGAGATCTGCAAAAATGCATAATGATATTTTCACTTTTGAGTAGATGAATAATGAATTATTGTATGAAGCTTGGGAAAGATTCAAGGAACTTCTGAGGAGATGTCCACATCATGGACTACCCATTTGGTTACAGGTACAAACTTTCTATGATGGGTGTAGTATGAATCTTCGTTATGTAATTGATACAGCTACAGGAGGGGACTTACATAGCAAAACACCAGAAAAGGCATTTAACTTCCTAAAGGAAATGGCATTTGATAACTATCAATGGTCTACTAAGAGACTACCAATGCATCAAGCAAGTGGAGTCTATGAAGTAGATATCTTCACCACAATGTGTGCACAATTGGAAGTGTTCGATAAGAAGATAGACAACCTAAGTATTCCAATTGTGAGACATCAAAATAGAGAATGTGAATTTTGTGATGGAGCACATGTGAGCACGGAATGTCAAGTAGGTAACCCTCACAGTCAATATAATGAGTATGCTAATTTTGTTGGGATTCTTAGCAAGTCACAAAATGATCCTTACTCCAACATGTACAATCCGAGAAGGCACAACCATCAAAATCTTTCATGGAGTAATCCAAATGAGATGAGACCGCAACCAACATTTGAGCAAACAGAAGAGGAGAAGCTTAATTGGGAGGATACAATTACCAAATTAGCCATCATCACCCAGAACTTTAAAGAGGGGACTGAAGCAAAATTTCATAATCAAGAAGCGAGCTTTCAGATACAAGAAGCTTCAATCCAAAAATTAGAGGTGCAGATGAGTTAGCTCATCAATATGATCTCAAAGAATCAAGAGGGTCCTTTGCCTAGCAATGTGGAGAAAAACTCTATAGATACCGCAGAGACAATAACCCTAATGAGTGGCAAGCAAGTGGGAGACAATGATGTTGACAATGAGATTTTTGAAGAAATGGATAAGGATGTCAACATGCAACTTGATGAGTCACTTAGGAGCAAGCTTGTTCCATAAAATCCTATGCCCCTTATGCCTCCAGCTCCATCTCCCTAGAGATTCCAGCAACGTGAAAAAGATAAGCAATTTTTGGAATTCCTTAATATATCTTTAAAATTGAACATTGACATTCCTTTTGCAGAGGCTCTAGTTCAAATGTCTAGTTGTTCAGAATTTTTAAAAGAGATACTGGAGAACAAAAGGAAGTTGGAAATATATAAGATGGTAGTGTTGATTGCATAATGCTCAACCATCATGCAACACAAGCTGTCTCCGAAACTATTGGAGTTCCATCCTTCTTGAGCAACAATATGGAGGTAGTTTGGCTGAAAACTATAAAGCAAGTGCTTCTTGGGAGGCAACCCAAGCATCATCTTGTTAATCTTTTGGCTAGGAAGCTGTCACCATATGCTCATCACAGCTCCATTTTGGCAGCTTGCAATCAGGGAAGTTTTCCTTGTTCCTTCTTTATTATTGCTTTATTTTCTTTTATCATTAAGAATAATGCTTCATTCAAGTTTGGGGGTGTTGTTGTTGTTGGAAGTATGCTGTTTTGTTGGGTTGTGTTGGAGGTTGTGTGTTATGGAAGTTGTTGCTGCATCAGGAATGTATTGGAAGTGCTTTTTGTTGTGTTTGTTGTGCTGGAAATGTTATTATGTGTTGTGGAGAAAATTGTATGTTTTGTGTTAGAAGTGTGTTTTGGTGTGAAAGTTTTTTCATGATGGATCATGATCTTTATGATTGGATTCCTCATTGTGAATTCTTTGCAATTCTTAGGGAGATGTAGATTTTGTTCAAACTTGCAATTATGGTATGAGTTAAGTATGATTCTGATTATGTTTATTCACTTATTGAGCACTTAAAGTCTGCATTTTCTTGAAATTGTGTGTATCTCTAAAAAACATTCATGTGAAGTGTGTGATTTTCTTAGGTCTCACCTGAATCTTAGAATTTGCTTGATTTCCTCTTGAAGCGAAATCCTAGGTTACATCTAACTGAGAAAATAATTTAGGTCATCTTTGGATCATTTGAGCCTTTCAAGCTAACCTTATTTACTTATCCCTAGTCACCTCGCTGAACCTTGTTCTTATCCTGATTTTGTTGAATGACACCTGCATATATATCTCTTGGCCTTTTGATCAATTTGTCCTATTGTCCTATTCCCACGAACATAGTGACTTCCTGTGTATAAGTTGATTTGATCATAAAAGAAGTTGAGGAAAATGATGTAGTATGGGAAGAAATTGATTAGAATGATTATGTGTGGCACAATTTATTGTTTTTGTAAATGTTTATGCAAATGGGGGGAAAAAAAAGACAAAAAAGCATATACTTTAGTATGAAATAATCTCATTATCTTTTGTTAGATTCAAGCCACATAGTTCTCTAAAGGAGATCTTTCAGCATTATTATTGAATATCATTGATAAAAGAGGATTAAGGTGGCTATATGTGTAAATGCTTTTGTTTATGCTTTGTCATTGCACACATGATTGTGGCTTTTGGATATTGACAAAGTATGATTGGATAAGAAAGAATGAAACTAAGTGGTGGTAGAAAGATCATCTTCATGGAGTAAAAAGGAGAGAAGGGCTAGAGTTTTGATGAGATCCTAGAAAGTAATGTGTTCATGGGTTATTTAAGCCTAAATGACTTCCATCTTACTCTTAACCCAGCTTTATATTTCAAGCTTATGAAAGTCCTATTGATTCTTGGTTAGATGATTGACTTACATTAGTGGAGAGAGGAATGAAAAGCAAACTTATGAGATTTGGTTAAAGATTTTGAGAGGTTGCATATTAATGTGGATCTATTTGGAGTACATGCAATTGAGAAAAAATACGGATTTACACACGCACACACACGTGGTTGACATAGTTAAGAGTCTATCTTACCTTATAAACCAATTGAAATGTTTGGATGAAAGTTATATTTTTCTTTGAATTGTTAAGTTGAACAATTATGGGAGAAATATCATGGAAGGATTAGTTATATGTGTTGTTTCGTTCTTTTGCTCGAGGACGAGCAAAATTTTAAGTTTGGGGGTGTTTAGGAGAATATTATAAAGTGATTGGTGGTGTTGTTAGAATATGTTGTTTAGTGCTTTTTATATGTAATTTCTTATGCTTTTGTGTATTTTTGTGTGTAATTTTTATTTTATTTTATGTTGTTATAATGTGTTGTTTAGGGCTTTTACTTGAGGACAAAGTTTAGGGGTGTTGATCACTCTATATTTTATAGAGTTATTAGTAGTATTTTAGATAATGTTTAATATAGTTTTTATTAAATTATATTTGTATTTAATTGTATTTATGTATATTTTGTTATTTTATGTAGTAAATCCAAAATAGGTGAAAAACAAGAGAAATAAAGCAAAAGATAGAGAGAAAAGAGAATAGAAAAGAAAACAAGCAAAGGGTATGCACGTGGAACCCACGTGAGGAAAGAGAAAAGGACAAAGGAACCAAACTGGGTGAATTGTTAAGAAAAAAAAGGAAAAGAGAAGGAAACATGTGGGACCCGTGAGGCTATTATGTGTAATTGGTCGTGAATTGTCGAAGGGAGTTGGGGGCAAAAACATAGTGTGAAACCAGAAAAACACGAGGAAAGGAAAGAAAGACCGAACAGCGGACAACGGACAGCGTGTGACTTCCCTCGCCAGAAAGTTAGAGTCCACGCGTGACAGCGTGGGACCCTAAGAACACGTGACAGTCGTGCGAACGCAGACCATCCACACGTTCTTTTCTAGCGAAGGAGAGCACGATATCGAGAGTTTCCTGACCATCAAAGTTGCGTTTTTCCGGCGAGTTTTGGGCATTTTCCGACGAGGGGAGACTGGATCTGCACTCCTTGTGCAATTTGCGGTAATTCTGTTGCAATTTCGCAGCGGTTTCCAGCAAAGAACGGCGAATGCCGTTTGAGTCTTCTCTGCTAGATCTACATGTTTCTGAGGTGGATTTGCGCGATCTTTTTGCAGATCTGCAGCCTAGGTGGCCCGATCTATCTTTCTGGAAGTTTCTGTGAAGACCGGCAGCAGATGACGGCAGCACGTGGCGACGGACGGCGGTAGCACGTGGCGACGAACGGCGGCAGCACGTGGCGGCGGACGGCGGCGGCACATGGTGGTGGGTGGTGGCACGTGTCACTGACACGTGACGGCACGTGCGAAAGCGTGTGGAGGCGCGTGGCAGCTCGTTTTCTTCCCGTTTTCCAAACAGCTTCTTCTTCACCCCGTGATGTGCAGATTTGTGCAACTTATTTTGTGATTTGAAGACATTTGGTGACAACTTTAATGTTTTTAAGTTCCAGAATGTTTTGTTCATGTTTTTGCACTGATTTAGTTTGTGCAAATATGTTGTTTTAGTGGAGTTTGTTAGAGCTACGATGTAACTTGATTATGAAGTAGGAATTTATGATTATTTATGTTTTGTGAGATATTTTATGAATGTGAAGTTGCATATTACGGAGTTTAATGTTTTTAAGTGATTAGTTACCACTTAAATGATATGATTTGCATGTTTGAGACCGACAAGAGATGACATGCAATTGCTTCATGTAATATGCAACCTCAGATTAATATGGATAGACATATACCATATGATTTGTGTGGCTTTAAGTGTAAACTGGAATATTCATAAATCTTAATGTACTTAGTTCATTTAATTCATATGTAGACTCACAGTAAATTAATGAGTTAAGTAGGTTCGCTATACCTAGACATAGGATAATGAATAAATTAGGAAATTCCGCCATCACATGAGTAGAATATATCTTACCAGCATGAATGATCAACATTTGTATCTAGTAATTAGGTGAAATCAAACGCTCTAACATATTTCGTTAATTAAGTTTAGGTTAAATTTAGTTTTTTAGTCCATGTTTTACCATTTCAATTCGCTAGATAAATTCTAGAGTCTATTCACCATTAGTACTTAATTAGTTTAGTAAACACCAGTCTTCGTGGGACGATACTCAATCTCATCATTATATTACTTGTTTGACATGTACACGTGCATGTAGAATTTCACCGAGCAATTATGAATCTCTAGCTTTTACTAGCTCGAATGAAGTTGGTACTTTGCAAAAGGCTTTCCTAAAAACTTCATTTGCTTATCTTCCTCCTTTCTTAATGGGGCATTAACATCAATATTTTTTTTACCAACTTTGTATTGAATTTCAAAGTCACAACCTATCAATTTCACCAACCAATGTTGCTATGTTGGTGTAGTAATTTTCTGAACCTTTTCCTATCAACCTATTAATTTTTAATCCATTTTAACTATGAACCTTTTTCCTAACAAAAATATTGTTGCCACTTTTTAACTGCTAAGATTAAAACCAATATTTCCTTGTCATATGTGGAAAGTAATAAATTCTTCCCTTTTAAAGCTTGATTGAAGTAAGCTAAGGGCTACTACTTGAGTTAAAATAGCTCATACTCCATTGCCACTGGCATCACACTCCACTGTAAATGGTAAAGAGAAATTACGTAATCACAGCACTTGTGTTGCTGCTAATGCTTCCTTAAGTTCTGTGAAGGCCTTCTTAGCTTCTAAATCCCATTGAAATCCATCTTTCTTGAGTAATCTAGTTAAGGGAGTTGTAATTAGTCTATCATGTTGTATGAACTTGTGATAGTAACCAATTAACCCAAGGAACCCTCTCAATGCCTTAATAGTTTTTAGTACAGGCCATTCAAGTATAGCTTTCACCTTTGCCTTTTCCATTGTCATTCTTGTTCCAAAGACTACATGCTCCAAATATCCTACTTCGAACACTCCAAGGTCACACTTTTCTTTTTTTTTAAGAAAAAGTATGTTCATTCTCAACTTTTCAAACACTAATATAACATGCTCTCAATGCTCATTCCATGTTCTACTATAGGCCAATATATCATCAAAGAAGACCAATGCAAAGACTCCAAAATACTCCTTGAAAATGTTATTCATCAAGCTTTGAAAAGTTAAAGGAGCATTACATAATCTAAAGGGCATAACTAAGAATTCATAGTACCCTTAAGGAGTTTGAAATACTATCTTTTCCACAACATTTAAATGCATCCTTATTTGGTGATGATTGGACCTTAAATCCAATTTAGTATAGATCTTTGCTCCATGTAATTCATCCAATAACTCATCCACTGTTGGAATGGGAAAGTCATCCTTGATAGTCTCCTTGTTTAATGCACAGTAGTCCACACACATTCTTTGTGAACCATCTTTTTTTCTTACTAATTTGAAATAGTCCTTCATATGCCTTAATCTAACTCTATAAACTCATTTGGCCATTAGCTTGCTTGATTCTTAATCCTTTCCTTTTGTACTACCTTAATTGTAAAATGACACCTTGCCTTTGACCTTGTATTAATTTGGTAAACCTTACTCCTTTAATTACTTCAACTGCAACAGCTTTATTTCCTTACAAAACTACTTTTTTGCCTTGTAACGTGAAAGTCATTAACAAATTAGAGAAATCCCAATAAATTACCTTGAAACCTTTCAACCAGTGCATTATGAATCCTATTCCCAACTCTAGTATAGGTAGGATGAAAAAGTCAGCCTTCATCCTTACCTTTGCAACACTATATCAACTCTTACACAAAACCCTTTTCTATGAACTACTTCTCCATTGGATACTTCAACCTTAAAACTCTTCATTTTTTCTAGTATTAGATTCATCTTGGTTACTAGCTTATCACTCACAAAAATTATGAATGCTTTTAGAATCAACCAAGGCTATGATCCTCACCATATTTCTTCCTATTGTTCCATTAACTCTTATAGTCTTTGGATAGTTAATTCCACACATTGCAACCAATGTAGCCCTGGAACAAGCTTTCTAATCTCTCCTTGCACTTCCTCAATCTTATGTGGACACCATTCTTCATCTTCATTTGGACTAATTCCTTCAAACAAAAATAGTTTCTTACAATAATGGCTAGGGGTATTTAACACTTATCACAATTAAAGCAAAGTCCCCAAGCTTTCCTATCCATAATCTCTAATTGTGTCAAGCTTTTTACTAGCAAATTATTCATATTTTCCTCCATTGTTTGTGCCTATTCCACAACAATATTTTGTCCCCTAATCGATCTCCTTCCTTGTGCACCTACAATAGCTTTACCAATGGCTTCTTTAGCCTTTAAATAATTGGGCAAACCTAATCATAGTAGAAAGTGAAGATGGATTATAAGCCACCATATCCAATTTAATTCTTTCTTTTAATCCACTCACAAAACAACTTATTTGATGAGCAACATCAAATTACCACATCCAAACAGCAATTTACTAAATTGAAATTGATAATCATGAATTGACCCGATTTGTTTAAGCTTGGTAAGCTCTTTGAAGTGATCCTTAAAGAGTGTTGGCCCAAATTGCTTCATTAGCTCGTCAATTAGGGCTTCCCATGAAATCATCATTCCTTTGATCTCCTTTCTTAGTAATTGAAAAACTAGTTGAGCCTCACCTTTCAAATGCCAAGATGCAATTCATACCCTATCAAATTCTAAAGTATCATGAAAATTGAAAAACTAAACAACACGATCAATCTAGGAAGAATGATCATCTTCTCCATCATACTTAGGGAATTCAAGCTACACAGTCTGAGTCAAGATCTGGCCTAGATGATTTTGCCTTTCACCATTACTTTTAGATCTTCCTATTGTGGAACTTTCCCCAACCTCCTTCAGTGGCCCAATTCTATCTATTACTCTATTGATTTTGGCATTCAATACTGAAAATAGTTGCTACATTGTCTCTGTAATTGAGTCAAGCTTTTGTTCAAGCTCTAGTTCTGGCCAAGTAGTGGTCATCACTATCTTTGGTACTACTTTGCAATGGTCAAGTGGTTCTAGATTCACAATTAATGGATCTTGTAATTTGATGAGATCCTTCTAGACAAATATCTTTATTAGGATGCTTAAAGAGTTTAGGCTTTCAACCTATTGTGCACGATCAAGAAAAACTCAATGTATTGAAAAAGGAGATAGTTTGATAAGAGGGAACTTAAGACCTCTATTTTTTGTTACAACAGAATCAACAATTCAATTACCCCAAATGACTTCTGGCCCTTCTTTTTATAGCTTTCACTACATAAGAAAACAACTTTCTATATTCTAGTTTACCCTAATGCAACTAAAACAAGTAAAACAACAATAGTAGTACTTAAGCACCACCCTTGCTTGAATAGTTAAGCCGAAGCTTATGTGGCTAAATGTAAGGAGTTTGCTATAGTTGAAGGCCAAGTCATTCCAATAATTGACACTTCCCCTTAAGAAAATTCTTATGCCATTTTGGTATTAAGTGTTTTACATATATATATATAACTCAAAACCCCTACCAAATTTTGCTTGATGGCTTAAATTGTAAAGTAGTAGCCCATCCCAAAACGTGCTCAAGTCAATTAGAAATACAACCAAGAGAATTTGAATTCGAAATACTTACTTTGATCTTTTTATTTTTATTGGTTGCTCATTAGTTTGAATATGGCATGTCTTTATAATGCCTTATTAAGCCATTTCTCTTGTAATATGTATGTCATCATTATCATGTTTTATTCTACTATGTGCTCTACTACCTTATTGTCACAAAATAATATTCTAAGTTTTATAACATAAACACAAGATCCTTAAACAATACAATAACAAACTATATTTAGTAAACGTAGTTCTAAATGCAGTTTTTGTTTTCAAAATAAGTGACTCTAATGGTGAACTTTATCAATTTGAAACTTGCAAGTTTGAGGTGGCTAATGGCTTACTGATTTCACATGCAAGTTTATCAATAATATCATTATGAATGTGAAGCAAGAGCAAATAGTCATGCATATTTGAATACATAAATCACTCATTAGCTTGCAGCTAAATGGCCTTCTACTACTTGATTAAAACTAAGTAAATCGAATGAAAGGAAACTAGGTTCATAGGGTGACATACTTGGTATAGCTTAGAGTAATCTAGAAGATAAGGAAAATGTTGGTGGAGCTTGGAGGAAGAGGTCTACTCTAGTAGTGTCCTTCTTAGGGTTTGGTAGAAAGTACCTTCTATTCGGTGGAGTTTGCAATTTATGCTCTTGTAGTATTCTAGAGAGAGATATTATGGTTGGGTTTGATATCATTCCCAACTTAAAAAATGTGAGATATCATTAATGTAGATCAAGGTATGATGGAGGATCAAATGCAAAATCTTCATCATTGTCCTTTAGAACAATGAAGGAGCCATCTTTAATCCAAAGGGCATTATTGAGTAATGTGAACTAATCTTTTTTATGATGATTCAATAAGCATAATATTTGTTGATTTAATTCCTTCATGGTACCATGTTAATATTGTGCTTATTAGTGAAGCTATTATTTTCATGATCTTATACTTTGTTTATGCAATATTACTTATAGTAGAAAAATGATCTTATTTATGGCAATATTATTTGATTGCTCATGGAAAAAATATTGCTTGGGACCTATACTATTTATGGCCTATGCATCTAGTTAAATGGACCTTATACTTTGATGGAGTTTTAATCTTTATTACCCATATTTAATAGGGCCTGAAAATGAGAAAGAAAAAGGTCCACAAAAGTTCAAGGGCTAGCTTGTAAGCAAAAGGAAAGGCCTATGCATAGAAGAGCCTAACCCCTACTTGATTTAATGAAAAGGAAAGCAAGACAACATTGTGTAAGCTTAGGGCAAAAAAAAAAAAAAAAAGGAAGAGTCAAGCTACACATAAGAAAATTGAAAAAGGAGAAAGAAAAGAAAAAGAGTTACTACTATGGAGGAATCCAACTGTTCTAACTTTGCTGTCAATCAATTGTTTTGAAATTTCCTTATAGATTGTTAGTTGACCATTTAGGGATGAAGTCATTGGAGCTATGGTTTAAAAGAAATGAAAAACGACCTTCATATGTAAAGAAAAAGTGACTTTATGCAATTCACAGACAATCTAAAAAAGTCCCAAGAAAATTTGTTTGTACTTTTAATTAGCTTATCTCTCACAAAGATTTTCTCACATTATGCTACTACACAATGTTTTATCATTCTTATCATGTGGTTGTGGTAGAATTAGAAACCCTAGGCATATTCAGTTGTATCCTTTAGGGATTTTTTGTTATTAAAGTCCTCATTGAGCTTAATCTTTATTTTTTTATTTGAGGCAAACATTGTAATACTCAAAAAAAAATTTGTATTAGGTAACTTGTGGTCTATTAGGTACCCTTTGATAATTTGTCAAAGAAGGTTGGTTGGATGATTTATCCAATTACTTAAACAAAAAAAAAAAAAAAAACTAATGGGATCCTTTGATAGGTTTATCAAAAGAGGTGAGTTAGAAGTACTTTTCCAATCACTTAAGTACTAATGTCATTGATTGGGCTCTTGATTGGCTAAGTGTGATAACTCTATTTTATATAGAGTTATTGTTATTATTTAGGTAATTATAATTTAATATTTGTTAAATTATAGTTATATTTGTTGATATTTATGTACATTTTGTTATTTTATGTAGCAAACCCTAAATAGGTAAAAAAAAAAAAAAAGGAAAAGAGAAAGAAAACAAGCAAAAGAGACGTGAGGGAAAGGAAAAGAAAATAGCATGTGTCTAAGGCCTTTTATCAAGCAAGTGGCATGCACGTGAGGAGAAAAAATCGAAAAGACAAAAGAGAAGGGGGAATTATCGAGCTTTTGGTCGGGAGAGAACAAAGCAAAGTGCGGGACCAATGAGAGAAAAAGTCAAGAAAACAAAGAACATAAGAGAAAACCAGTTGTGGAACCCAGGGATTTGTCTAAGAATATGGGTGCTTGGAACGTGCAAACGCCTTCCAACCCCTTTCTCCAGTCAAGTTTCAAGCAACATCACCGTTTGGCATTTTTCTGACGAAAAAGCATCATTTCCGACCAAATATGAGACCATCTCAGTGAGTAAGGACCATATCCGGCGGTTAACAGAGATTTTCGGTTAGTTTGCAGCTAATTTGAGGCAATTCATGCAATAGTTTTCGGTGAGACGCGATGGGGGCCGAGTGGAGATTCTATCATATCTGCACCATTTGACAGTGAATCTGCTCAATCTTTTGGCAGATCGGCACTCCAGACATCCCTTTTGGCGATTTCTAGCAATTTTCATGAAGACTGATGGCAGTGCGTGTGGCGACATATGGCGGTGTGTGAGCGCGTGTGATGGTAGCTCGTTGTGGCCCATGCAGCGTGATTTTACTCCCTCTTTTCAAACGGCCTCCTTTCTTCTCCTTGATGTGTAAAGTTGCATAGAAACTTCTTGAAAGGGACAACAATTGGTGACAACTTTTTAGTTTGCTCAAATCTAGATGTTTTGTGTAATTTGTTGCATTATTTCTGTTTGTTTTAATATTATAAACTAAACCACTTTTGTTAAAGCTAAGATGTAGCCTCGTTAGGATGTTATGAGTTTCTTAGTTGACATGTTATGCAAGATAATATATTTATATGAGTTGTACATTATCACCTTAAATGTGATTGAATGATTAATCATCAATTAATTAATCTGATGAGCATATTTGAGACTGACAGGAGAAAATATGTAAATGCATCTTATAATGTACAACCATAAATTAAATATGGGTAGACATATACTATGTTGATTGTGTGGCCTTAGCTGGAATATTCACTGACTTTAATGCTTTTAGTTCATCTAAATCATGGGTAGACATATAGTGAATTAATGAGCTAAGTAGATTCGTTATACCTAGACATAGGATAGTAAATAAATTAGGAAATTCCACCATCTCATAAATATTATTGTTCTTGCAAGCATTAAACTATTAGAATTCATATCTACTAACTATGGTGAAGTCGGATGCTTTAGCATACTTGTCATATTTCATTAACTCTTTGGAAGTTGATTGCATTAATGTAATTTCAATTTAGAACATCTTTCCATAATGATTTACTATATAAATTATAGGACCAATTCATTATTAGTAATTAGTCAAGTTGATAACACTATTCCTTATAGGACGATACTCAATCTCATTATTATATTACTTATTTGACATGTATACTTGCATGTAGAATTTCACCAAACAAAGTGCTTGGAAATTTCCTCACAAGCTTTGATTGTTTTATTTAAGATAGGTATGCATAATGCTTAATTCTTATATCAACATTATTTATATGAATTAACTCCTTATTTGAAAAGTTATGGTCATGGATTAAATACAAATTTTGATTGGCCTTGCTTTGCTTGGATCTATATGCAATCACTTTAAACCATAGATTATGTTATCTATGAGGACCTAAAGCAGTACATAATTGATCTAATGGAAAATGTACTTGTTGTATGGTAATTATTAGTTTTTGAATATATATATATATATATATGTTGATGTTAGGAATTTGCCGACAATTCCTCCACAAGGGATCAAAGTATGCATATGCACACACACCAACATAAGAGATTTTTAAGGGTTTAGACCAACAATGTCCTACTCCCTCTTCTTTCCACTAAAAGATTCAACTATTACAACTCTAGTTTTTTGATAAAGAAAGATTAAGAAACTCTCTCAACCTTAGTTTTGTAATACTCTACAAATAACCCAATACTTGGTTATTAGTATTACCACTTAGATTCTTCTATATATCTCCTTTGGACTACATAGACTCCTTTTTATGGGCCTTCTAACTCCCACAAGTTGGTTCTCTAACCAATGTAAGACACACAATTCTTCTCTTCTAAGTCCTATGGGACATGGACTCTTTCCTTTGCCAATCCAAGTAAGACATGGACTCTGAAATCATCCGGAACTCCTTTAAGAATTTGAGTCACATCTAAAAATTCCTCCCTCAATGAAGAAATCTCAAACACCTTCACATCTTCAAAAAACTTCACACGCATGTCTTCTTTGGTCTTTTTGTGCTTGGATAGAATTCTCGTTGGCTTCATTGCTATGTTGTCTTCACTTTTCTTCTAAATAGCTTGAGCATCAAGAAAATAAATATTCTTGCCTCTTCTCTTCCTGCCTTGAAGAACAACTTTGCCTTGCTTGAATATCTTGATCTAATCACCTCTTCCAATGTATGAATACCCATGTGTAGCTAACTCTCCCATAACTATAACATTGTAGCCACAAGATGGCACATACCTCACATTCTGCAAACTCTTGACATCACCATTATGAAGCTTGAATCTGACAGTGCCAATGTCTTCAATCTCCATCTTCTTTTTTCCTGCAATGATGTTGCCAAGATCTCCTTTTTTCTTCAAGATATCAAAACAAGCTTTTTCCCTACATATATGAGCACTTGTAGTGGAATCTAACAACCATTTGTCACTTGTTACATGTGACCTCCCATCTTCCAAAGGCAATGGAAGAATCTAATAATCATTTGCATGACAGATTTGTAAGTTTGAGTTCTCATCTTTCATCTTCTTAAACTCAACAAGATCTTCTACATTTTTCTACAATTTCCTTTTATGTGACCCTTCCTTTTGCAATAATAGCATTCTTTATCTTCATGAGGATTTCTCTACCTTGACTTAGACTTGTCTCTCAAGTTACTTCAACCCCTTGGAGTCCTCCCTTGAAAAGAACTCCCCATAACCAACATTGATGCCTCATGATCTTCATTCTTTTCTCCCATTAACCTCTCATTATCACGTAATAATGTGGTCACATTATCCATCATCAATGTCATCTTGCCCACCAACAAAAATTGAACAAAAGACTTGTACCATTTTGGCAAAGACAATAATAAAAGTAAAACCTTCTCTTCTTCCCTCATCTGTTCTTTACTACTTAACAAATGAGATAATTTTACATCTACTTTTTTAAAATTATTCACATGATCATGGAGATTCATACCTTTTTCCATCTTCAACGAGTAGAGCTTCATCTTGAGACATAACTTGTTCGTCAAACATTGTGATGCATAAACACTCTCTAATTTTTTTCCATAAATTTGAAGGTGTCTCTTCATTCAACACCTTGTGCTTGATATTTGGAAAGATCATCATTCTAATCGTACTTAAGGCCTCCCTTTGTTTTTGCTTCCATACCTTATGGCTTTTTCTCTTCCAAAGCCTCATCAAGACCTTATTGTACTAACAAATCTTGTATACTAACTTTCCATAAATTAAAATCACTCTTTCCATCAAACAAAGGAAAAACATACTTAATCTCATCCATGATGGCTGATACTTCTACTTTTACCATATCACTACTCAACAAAAATAAATCCACAAGTTGTGCTAAGAAACATCCAAAACAAATCTGACCTGATAGAGTGACCAGTTGAACTGTTGACCATGTAGAGCACGATCACTTGTTAGGAATTTGCTGGTATAATTCCTACACAAGGGATCAAAGCACACATACACATTCATGCTAACACAAGAGATTTTTAAGGGTTTAGACCAACAATGCCCTACTCTCTCTTCTTTTTACTAAAAGATTCAACTATTACAACTCTAATCTTTTGATAAAGAAAGACTGAGAAACTCTCTTAACCTTAGTTTTGTAATACTCTACAAATAACCCAACACTTGGTTATTAACATTATCACTTAGGTTCTTCTATATATCTCCCTAGGGACTACATAGACTCCTTTTTATAAGCCTTCAAATTTCCACAAGTTGGTTCTCTAACTAATGTAGGACACATAGTTCTTTTCTTCTAATCCTTGACGGATATGGACTCTTTCCTTTCCCAATCCATGTAGGACATGGACTTCTAAATCATGCAAAACTCCTTTGAGAATTTGAGTTGCATCCAACAATTGCAATATACACTAGTCTACTAGTTTGACCTTAATTTGTTGATATTGTTCATAAGTATCTTTGTTAGTAGTGAACAAAACATGAGTGATTGACAAAATTACATGGAAACCTAATTCCACCCCCTTTCCTCCTCCTCCTCCTCCTTCTTAGGTTGCCTTAAGGACTTAACATGCATAACTATCCATTGCAAATGAGAATCTAGGACATGGAAAGTTGTTTTGGACCCTTCTTTGAGCTTCATCCCAAGCTATTAAAATCCTACTTTAAAATCAAACTTGGAGAAGATTTGGAGCTTAAAAGTTTGAGTAGAAAGTGTTGAATGATTTGACAATGGAAATCTATTATATGTAAGAAAATTGTTTAAGGGCTTCTAATTGATAACAAGCCTAATTTTGTCTCTAGCTTATTCAAGACATTGATTGACATAGAATGCTTTACAAGCCTATTTTGCTTTTGTTGGTTCGATCAATCCATCAAGCTGAAGTTGTGCTAACTTAGCTTGTGCTAGTGCTAACAATTCACTATATACAACAATATAAGAGTCATGATGTACACAATTTAAGCTCAATGATGAACTTCTTTCGCAATACAAGAGTTGTGAAAAGCACAACTTTTGTGTCCCTGCTCTTTATAAATAGAGGTTGTAGTTTTATTTGTAAGGAACCACTTAGATTAGAAGAAAAATACTTTTCTCTCATTTGTTTCAAGCCTTTATTTTCCTTGTTCTTTAAATTCCAAGCCTTTAGTCTTTTGCCTTTATCTTCTTGAATTTAGTTTTCTAGCAATCTATCTTTCTTGTACCTTTAAACTCCTAAATCTTTACAATCATCATGTTACTTGTTTGTTTGGATTTTATCATTTTCATTTTATATTCTATCCTAATCCACACCCCCCCCCCCTAAAAAAAAAAAAAAAAACCCCAACACGCCCCCAAAAAAAAGGGCAAAACCAAAATCATCCTTAAAACTCAATTTGAGCATCCTACCAACATAATTATAGCTTAGTTTTAATCATGAGTTGAGATGTGCAAGCTAATATTTTTAATGATGAGTGATAACTTAGTTTTACCTCCATGATTATGTGCTTCAAACATATAAATGTTATTAAATGAATTGTCTTAAGGAAATATGAATTAATTTAATCATGAAAAGTTTGCTTTGTACATATTTGGACATGTAAAATCCTGACAAACTGCAAACTGGGGCTAAGCGCGGAATTGAACTAAAGAGCCAAACTCAAACTTGAGGAGAGCCCAGCCCGTATCCTCCGAGAGGGAGCCAGGAAGCCCATACAAGCTGATGATGCCTAGCGAGCTGATCACTCACTCAATCCATGGAAAAGGCCCAAGGCGTGAAGCCTAATAAGAAGCCCGCTGTTGAGAAACTGTCAAACAATTAAAATGTGGCAAATGAATTTGAAAAGGTGTGACGCTGTTGCTGCCACGTCGACGAGGAGAGTTCTGAAAACAAAACGCAAAGTGGCTTGCCGAGAAGGCACCAAAACGCGAGCTTCTTCCCATCCTTTTCTCAGCTACGCAGTGGCGATTTCAGAACGGTCTCTGACAGATTGTTTAATGCTCCAACGTTCGAGTTTCAGAAGGCTCAACGGTTTCATTTCGTCAACTAGAAGAAGGAAAAAGAAAATGGGGCTCAGGCTCTTCTCTAAGACACCCGAAAACCTGAGAAATCCTCACTGCTTTCTTGACCTTATGTCAATTTACTGTGCTCATTGTGATAGATCCTGCTTGATTCGTGCTCAGAGTTCAAATTTGTGCTTAATCAAACTGTTAATCTTGAGATTTATCTGAACTTAGAAACCCTAACTCTATATTTGAACTATTGTGAAAAAGGGATTTCTATCTTTGTGATCCTCAATGCATATATGTGTAATCTGAAGTTTAAACTATGAGGATTGTAATCTGAAGTTTAAACTATGCTGTAACACTAGAAATTACGTGTTGTAATTTCGGATTTATTATATCAAGCACCTCTTGATGAGTTGTCACGAGACGTGGGTTGGAGAGGTTCTCCAATCACTTAAACTCGTGTGCATTGTGTTTGTTTATATGTTCTGTCATAAGATTATTCTGATCATCCTTGCTCATTACATACAGTTTTTATACTTTAGAAAGCTATCTGCTCTTCTGTGAAATGTGTTAGCATTCTATTCTTAAGGAAAAGAAAGCATTCTACAGTTATTATAGTATTAAAATAAGTCTAGGCCAATTTATTACTTAACTCATTATTTTTATAAAACAAAGGTAATTCACTCCCCTCTTAGTTTGCTTTAAGAACCCAACAAATAGGGTATGAATGATGTGAATGAGAGGTATATGTGTTCAATCTAAATGATGTGAGCAAGTAACTCATGCCCAATAACATATGATGGCTATGACAAAATTAGATGGTGTTTCAATGAAAAGTAGAGTACGAGGAAGGTCAAACCCCTAATTAAGGTGTGTACAAGAATAATAGGTAATGAAGTAGGACTTTCTACCCTAGTATCAAGTGGTAATGAAACTTATGTGCATGTCACATGGCTCTCATGATGTGCCTAATGAAACTTAAGTCCTTGTGATGTGCCAATGCAAATGCAAAAGTATACTTGTGAAATATGACATCACAACTAATAACGAACCAACATTCCTTAAGATAATATAAATAATAACCTTTTAAGTGATGTCCCATGAAAATATATGTAATGGTCCTATACCTAAACTTATCTTGCTAAGTGAGATCAATTACACAACATAGATAGCTAAAAACTAATAGATGATCTAACAATGATGTTTTCCTAAACAAAACTTCAAAAGGAGTTTTTCCATTTGAAAACAAGAACAGGCGTTGTGTTAATCAAGTAGGTGGTTGTAAGGACAAAATCACCCCAAAAAACAAATAGGAGTCTCGACTTAGAATGCCAATAGATGTGTAACTTTAAAAATGTGTTAATGTTTTGCTTTAACTACTCCATTTTGCCACTTGATTTATGGACAAGCTCTCTTATGTACAATGCCATGAGACTAAAAAATTGACATTCACAAAGATGCAAAAGGTCTTGTGCATTATCTATTCTAATGTACCTAAATTTGGTTGCAACATGTGTGGAGACCATTGCACACAAAAAAAAAAAAAAACCTAAACTCTCAATGTTGGTTCCAAACTGTATTAGCCCTTATGATAAATATCCATGTCCTTTTAAGAAAAATCATCAACAATGATAAGTCAATATTTAGTACTTGATCATGTGGGAATCATTTGGGGCCCCTAAATGTCCATATGAGTGAACTCATATATTTTTTTTAGTAAAGGTAATGCTCATAGGAAAAGGGAAGTGTGTTTGTTAAGATAATGGACAAATAGGACATGCTCTCACTCGATCCAAAGAAATGTCATCAAAATAATTAGGCAATAATTTCATTACTAAAAATGAAATGTCTCAACTGTCAATGAAAAATAATATAATTCATAGAAACTAATTGTTTGTTACATGAATTGTGATAATCAAAAGAAACAACATTGTCTATGATATGATCATGTATATGTTGCATGTAAGCTAACACTAAACAATACAAGCCATGCTTCACCAATTATGTGGTCTACTGAGTCCCATCACACTCCTAATCCATATGTCTTGTAAGAGAAGTATGATTTGGCTATGGTTATCTCAAATGTGTTTAGATGCAGACATGAGCTTAGATGAAACAACATGTGAGTACAAAAAATCTTATAAATGATATTTTTCATACATGGTGGTATCTTTAATGTGGACCTAGTAGAGAACATTATAGCCCTAACTCTTTGATGTAAGAATAAGTAACATTTAGGCCTATAGTTGGAGTGAGCTATAAAACCTTTTCATAAGCTTAGGTCATGACATGATATAGGACATTGGATGGACCTGTATCAAAACATCATTGAGTTGATCCCTTAACCTAGCTAGTTCAATTGCTAATGTCCTAGTTGTTAGTTCCCATTGTGGAATTGGGGAAGAAAAGCCATTGTGATGAGATATGGTTAGATAGATAAAAGTAAAAAAGCTCACTTTAACAATCTAGAGCTCTTATATGAAAATTAATGTGATTTGTGGTGGGATTAAGTTAAGCTTAAAGATAATGTTTTCATTATCTAAAATGCAACCTATCTCATTCTCACTCGGAATAGTCTTTAAAGGTAAGTTCTAATGATGAGCCTAATAGCTTGATATTTGGGCTTTCCACTAATGGTAAATTTTTGGCTTCTTGTGTGTATAAAAATTTAAGGATGATTGATGAGAAGGTAAAATGGAGAAAGTTTGTCTAATATTAGCTTTTTCCAACAAAAATTAGCTTCTTTATATGGAGACTCATGTATAATGGTTTTCCCATTATAGTGAATGTACAAGTGAGAGGTATTTCTTCGGCCCTAAAATCTGTTTATTGCATGTGTCCTTGACCAAAAACTACCAATCATTTGTTTTCCCATAGGGAGCTAGCAATATTTAGTTAAGCCCTTGAGATCATGGTAAGGAGAGATTTAGTGAATGTTCTCATTATGGATTGGTTCAAAGAAGCATCTTTTTCCTCACAATTTGGAATGGTTATTGTGTTTGTTGGCTGCTATGTTCTTTAAAGTATTTGGCTTGCAAGGAACAAGGTTCTTTATTCTAATCAACGACTTTTTCTTCTGCTCTTGGTGGGATCCTTGCAATTTAAGTTCACGTGCTAGTTGCAACTTATACGGGTGATAAGACTCCATGCATTTTAGATTGTGAACATTTATAAGCCTTGGAAGTCTCTTGATTTTGAGGGGTAGAATGGTAATATAGAAATTTCCTCCTAGATCTTTGAAGTTGAATACAGATGGTTTAAATATTAATGGTTTATATGCTAGCGGTGGGGTGGTTCATGATGCTAATAGTAGTATCCATTTAGCATATGTGTTTAACCATGGTCATGGTGATAGTGCTACCAATGAAGTCTATACTTTGTTGAAAGGATTCTTTTTGTTGGAAATTAAAGTACTCTTTATTATTATTTTTTCTGTATCAAATTCTTAAAAGGAGATTTTTTATGTCCTTGGAAATTATCTTACGCCATTATAATGTGTTCTACTATGATTTCTACACAAGCTATGCTCGTTCATACTTTTTGTCAAGGAAATTTTTTAGCTAACGCATTGGCAAATGTTGATATATTATTAATGGTTTGTAAATTTGCTCTACACTTGGTGCTTTACCACGCAATTGCAGGCAAATGTCATGAGAAGATCAATTGGGACTCGAACATTACTAATTGTCTTGATAGGGCTTGTTATGTCATTTTTCAATTTCAAATGTTTTTCTTTCTCAATTATTTTGAAATAGACTAACTTGCTCTTTTGCTAATTATTGAGCAAGTCAGGTTTTATGCATACCTTCAACAATTAATATTTAAGTGGATCAAGTTTTATACCTTGCCCATTGTATTTCTCAAAAGGTTTGGGGCCTTGCCTTCCTACATTATCAATATAATTGCATGGGGTAAGTCCCTTTCATTAGGATGGGATCAATAATTAGAAGAGGAGAAATGGTAACTAAAACAAGAGCTTAGAAATAGATGCCAAGCAAATGGGGTCCAAAACATAAAGACTAAGCATTGCTTAAGAAATGCTCCACTACCAAATTTGGCAAGAAATTGGGTAAAGGAAATAAGTTAAACAAAAAACTTGTAGGTTTTTTGCTTTATTCCAAACTAATAATAAATGAAATGACCTACTCTATGAATAAGGATTAAGACTTAACAATTAAGAAATATGGTAAATATGAGAGAATCCCAAAGATGAGACTTAATAGGTAAGACTATTGACCTAAAGATGATACTTCCAAAGCTCGCCAATCAATCAATTCTTTTGAAGAAATATGAGAGTTTCAAATAGTCCTCAGATGCTTCTCAATTTTAACCTTCTTGGATCAATTTTGTTGTGACCCGAGTTTACATTTTATGGTATGAACAGGAAATCGGCTGGACTGTTGCTTGAGTTGGTCTCATCCTTGAGTCCTTCAATTCTCCCATATTAATGGTTAAAATTTGGGTTGACTTGGATGCGCTCTTATTAAGCTTGTCCCACTATTGCTTAAGACACAAAACATATCCATCAACGATGTTGTTGAGCTAAAGGGTGAGAGTGATTTCCCTCTTCAAAACAACTATCTTATTACTCCTAATCTCATAAAATTTTCCTTGAATCTGCTTCCAAACCTAATGCACATTAATGGCATAAGTGAATCTATTATAGAGGTCTAGAGAGTTAGTGAATAGAGAGAATAAAATGCAGAGTGGGGTAATATACAGTGGACAAATGCAAGCTCAAAGCATGCTATGGACTGCTGCATAATGAGGTAGACACACAGCTGTGTAGTGTCATATTCCTTAACGCAACAATGCTGTCCACTGGGCCTCAACGATGCAAACTCCAATAGGAAATACACTTGGATCTGTCTAAAACAATCCCTTATTATTTGTAGTCATCAAGTTTTCATATTTGCTGGATATGTCAAACCTCCTCCATCCAAAAATGGTGGATTCGTTGCAATCACTTAAAATCAGTTCCTTCAGACTTGGTGGCGAAAGGGTTCTCTCCGTTAACAAATTCAAACACGAATGACTATACGAAAAAATGTTAATTAATGGAACTTTCTCATTAGCATTCCATATTTTAGTCCCATTGTAACAGTGACGAAATGTAAATCCTTTGGTGTTCATGTTGGCTTCAATGACGCAGCATGGAAGATAATATCTTAGACTTCCCAATATATATATATTGTTGACATATTAAGCTCTTGTAACTGAAGTTTTGTTAATCTATATTGAGATTATGCTGATACTTACTTCCTATAAGACAAATTAGTAACATTTATATCTTTCGATGAAAGAGATACTTTTTAAAATTTTTTGACTCAAAATACTTACTTCCTACAAGTCAAGATATAGACATTGATATTTTTTCCAACATTAGCATGTATGAACAAGCAATTTATTTCAATTTGAAATGGGATGATAAATGGTTCATCAAAAGATGTACAAATTTATACTTTGAGTGCACTTATCAATAAAAGAATAGTACAATTGTTGTCAAGAAGCATTTATTGAAAGTTAAGATTGAATGAGATAATAGAGTATAATCCTCATGTTAGGGTATTAAGAGTTATTGTGCTCGTCTCTCCCAACAAAAAGTTTTCTTTTTGGCTTAATAATTGGATTCATAATAATTAATATTAGAGTCAAACCCCACATCCTAAATTCGGATCCTCATAGTGTAATATAAGGAAATATGAAGGGAAAAAGCTCCAACAGTCTTAGTAGTTGACATCTATTAAGGACATAGGATAAAGAAATCTTGGGTATATTACCGTATTAAGAGTTATTGAGTCCGCCAACAAGAAGTTTTTCTTTCTATAAACACCCCACGTGCTCTTCGATTTATCAATCTTGATACTTACAATGTTTGTGAGAATAAAATCGGTGTGAGATGTTACGAAGAGTGACAGGGCGCCTGTTTGAATATTTTAGTTGTAGAGAAAGAGTTGAAAAGTCTTATCTGACAAAAAAGGTGGCGTTGTCCTTGGGTCTTCTTGTGCAGACGGCGTGCGAGAGAGAGAAACTCACACTCATACACCAACACTGCAGGGTAAATGAAAGGAGACTGCGTGCGAGAGAGAGTCCCACTCATACACCAACACTGCAGAGTAAATGAAAGGAGACTGCGTGCGAGAGAGAGTCCCACTCATACACCAACACTGCAGAGTAAATGAAAGGAGACTGCGTGCGAGAGAGAGAGAGTCCCACTCATACACCAACACTGCAGAGTAGATGAAAGGAAAGGAAAGAATGCCATTTCTTATGCAAGTGTGTCCCCCCATAAACACCGTCAAAGGGGTGGGACATTTGCCCTCCGGCTACTCACGTGGTCTGTGCCGAGTTAGCCAAAAAACAAAGAAACGGACAAAGCCAATCACGAATCCTGGTCTTCCTGCTCGAAAATAAAAAGTCGTGTTGACAATTATAAGGCAGGGAATGCGAGCATGTGAAGTGTGTCATGACTTGCCTTAGTTGTCAATTTTTTACTGCAAAAACGGACAAAGCCAATCACGAATCCTGGTCTTCTTGCTCGAAAATAAATTGTCGTGTTGACAATTATCAGGCAGGGAATGCGAGCATGTGAAGTGTGTCATGACTTGCCTTAGTTGTCAATTTTGTACTGCAAAATCTATTCGCATAAATCGGCACCCTTTCCAATGACCCAATTCCCCAATAAGACCTCTCTTGTCATTGTTAGAAGCCCACACCACGTCCGGCAACACATGTCCGTCACATCAGCCCTAGCACCACATCAGCCCTAGGGCTGATCCGAGACCCGACTCGGATCACTTCGCGACCCGAGTCGCGGTCGTTCGGGGTCGCACTCCCGCGCGACCGAGTCTGTCACTGTGACCGAATCCATTACCGATATTCTTCATTCTTCTTCATTTCAAATGTAAATTTAATTTTAAATTCGATTTTGAATTTAATTTTTGATTCTGTATAATTCTTTATATATAGTTCATACCTATATTTATAAATCATAAAGAAAAATTCAATTAATACAATTTTGAATTTTCTCCAATTAGGATTTTTAATTCAATCTTACAGAATTAGATTATGACTATCCATCCTACCAATATCTTACATTCTTTCAGTCATGATAAATGAGCATCTTCAGTTTAAGGGCTACTAATTTTTCCCCCCACTTTTTTTTTTTCTCTTTTTAACTGAAAAAACTTTGAGCTTTTGTTGTACATAAAATGCTAATACAGTAAAAGATAAGTAAAGAAAAGAACTTTTATTTGTAACTATTAAAATAAAAACAGAAATACGTTGTTTCTGTTAGCTTAATTTTTATTTAAGCTTACTAAAGTGGGCTATATTAGGTTGGTCTATGAGTTTTAAATATGGACTGGCTAATGTGGGCCGTGACTAACCAAATAGAACCGTGATGAGTGGGCCTATTGGGTTACACATAAGGTAAGGCTAGGTCTTATCTTCTAGCTCATATAAATTCATATTGTTCTTAGGGTTTCATAAGGTTGCTTTTCACAAAAGAGACGAAACCTAGGTTCTCTCATCGAGCCAGTGATTCTTATGAGAATAGAGGATATTCGCCTAAACCCGAATTCCAAAGAGCATTATTAAGTTTACGACGACGAAAGAATGGATCGCAAGAGCGGTATGTTTCTATCTATTCAATTTCTATTTGTTTGCTAAATCAAAATCACACAAATGGTGTTTTAGATCTGTCTACGCAGATCCTATAAAGTTTCTTTTCTAACATGTGGTATCAGAGCATCGTAAATGAGGTCTAAAATTTGTTTTAATTTTTATTTGGTTTACAAAATCGTTTTTTGTTTTTTGTTCGGTTCAAAATGTGATTTACTGAACATTTGGATGTTTTTTGTGATTTAGTGAAACAATTTTCGGAATATTTGGGTTCAAACTGTGATTTTCAAAAATTTCAAATTAAAAAATCCCAAAATGGGGGATAATGCTGCTATATTATCCAATGCAAGGCGAGAATGGGAATGCATACATCGTTAGCTCCATATATTGGAACTCGACTCTGACAAAACACCGCAAAGTATAGTGGTAACGCAAAGTATAGTGGTGTACATCTAGAAAATCATCAAGAGTGTAGAGGACATTATTGACTGTCGAAAAGAATTAATTTCAGTTCAGATAAAGTGGCATTGGCTGTTATTCGTCAAGAAAAAAAGAAGAGTGCAAAGCGCGTGGAGGCAGCAGTGTTTGTCCGGGGGACAGTACTAGAAACCTACACGTAAAAGCCAAGCAAGCAGCGGAAAGAAAGGGGCCGGACTAGAAATCGAGTACACCCAAATGAGACACCCTAACCACCCTGCATGTTCGGGGCCTGGGAGCACCACCAACCCCCTCTCTTTACAACTCGCGATTTGACTCCACCAATTGTAGTTACAAAAACATATCAAATTCGTTATTTTATTTTAAATTTTAAATTTTAATAGGGGAGAGCTTTTCTCTATCTACGGAGCATAAAATCGCACTTTTTGTTTATCGTAATAATAGTTTGACAAGACAGTCAGATGACTGAGTTAAATGGTTCCAATGCCAAAAGATATTTCTAATTTCTTTAGTGACTATGGTTATATTTCTAATTTCTTTAGGACTATGGTTCTCGAGTACAAATTGGTAGAAAGAAAATGACAAGATATGTCATTGACTGGTTATGTTTCATTCTTGACACAAACGTTGTGTGATTGACATGGTGAAAGAAATCAAAGGAGATCGGCCGGCCAGAACCCTTATTCTGGTGAGAAAGGAGAAAGGAAATTCAAAATCCTAATCCCGATTTTTCTGAAATTCTTGATATTGATTCTATTGATTTATACAAGTAATTACATATCGAAAACAGAAACAAATTGATGCGCATCAATTTACAAATTTGGCAAATCTACAGCAACAAAGCTAGAAACGAAATTCAAAAGGTGTGGCACCTACATCATGCGTGCATGGCTGAGGATGTGGCAGCTGACGTGTCATGTCCTTTTAGCAACAGGGATATTAATTGAACTAAACACATAAATTCAGAGTCTTAAATTAAGTGGTGTCTAAACATTAGCATATTGGACCTTCAATAAAATTCTACTTCCTATAATAGCAAATAGAAAATATTAAATTTCTAAGAGTACCGCGTATAAGTTTACTCTTACTGTGTCTAGGTCAAATAGAATTTGTACCACCAATAATTTTGTTGTATAATAATATTCGGAATGCCATTGGATAAAAGTTTCTCTTTACCTTGCTTGTTTTTGTATTTTTGAGACTACCAATCTCCTTACATACAATTGATAATGAATGTTAGTGACGAGGTGGCAAAAAGCTCAGGCACAGTGCTTAGCCTATTGTCCAAGGTTTTGCAATGTATACAGAAGTCAAACCGGAAGCGGGATGACGAAGAAAATTGTGGTAGTGCAACCTAGACCCTTTTTCACATGATACTTGTTAGATTAAGACGTCAAGATGATGCCATGTGTATCACAAGATAAGTCCACAGCACTAACCTTGCAATCAACATAATTCAATTCTATATAACATGAATAAATATATCACCATCAATCAAGGAAACGAAAAGGAAAGCATCAACGCACGATACTCTTAAGTAGCAAAGATTTCCAGAAAAAAGAAAGAAAGAAAGAAAGAAGTGAACCAAATCTTCTTAGAATGGAGTTAATAATATTTGAATTCAAAATAATTTCATATCTCACTCGTGACTACAATTCAAAAAGTATCAAGACAAATACTTTTCCTGATTTTATTTTAATTATACCTTATAGCCTCTCTACAAAAATATATTGAGAATATTACACAAAAAAAAGGTTATACAATATTCCTATTATACTCTACCTCTATTTTATAATTTAGTATCAAAGATTAAGCGGCAAAAGCCTTTTTGTTTTTTTCTTTTTCATCTCCACATGCCTTCCACCACCACCATTATCCACGTTGCAACCCACGCTCTCCTACCACCCACCCCTGCAAGCCCAACCATTCCAGCCATTCGTGTTCGACTTAACAGGGGAAATTACCCCGTCTGGAGGGCTCATATTGAACCTTATCTTGAGGGAAATGGTCTTCTTGGGGTCATGCATGGATCCTTTCCATGCCTACTAGAGTTTATCACCGAAACAGATGACAATTGATAAGAAGAACACAGACATAGATTGGAAAGAATGCATTTCAAATCTTGTATTGGATTGTGTTCAACGTTACAAGAAGCAAACAAAACCACTATGGAGCTCAAATATACAAAGTGCCTGGGACAAGCACAAGCTATTATCCGGAGGTCAATAAACTGTCCTGGACAATACTATTACTCACTGTACAATAAAATAACGGACACTGCATCAGCTTTCTCAACAGGCCCCCTCAAGCTGGTGCACGGTATAAGTCATACATGCCCAAAGCCTTGGTCAAGATATCTGCGGGCTGATCTTGTGACGCAATGTGTGTCGTACGTATGATGCCTGCAGCTACTTTTTCACGGATGAAGTGACAATCCACCTCTATGTGTTTGGTCTTCTCATGGAACACCGGATTGGCAGCAAGTTTAATAGCAGATTCATTGTCACAATGAAGTGTAACGGGTGATGGGGGAGTTACCTGCAAATCTTTCAAGAGCCCAAGTAGCCAAATGATCTCACATGCCGTTGTGGCCATAGCACGATATTCAGATTCAGTGGAAGATCTAGATACAAAAGGTTGTTTCTTGCATTTCCAGGAGATCAAGGAACTCCCCAATTTGACACAAAATCCCGTGGTTGATCTTCTTCCCATGGGACATGATGCATAATCAGAATCACAATAAGCTTGTAATACAAGCTCACTATCTGATCTAATCAATAGCCCGAGACCTGGTGAGCTCTTGACATACCGAATAACTCTGAGAGCTGCCTGATAATGTGAGACCCTTGGGTCGTGCATGAACTGACTAAGGATCTGCACAGCATAGCTAATGTCTGGTCTCGTCATAGTGAGGTAAATCAACCTACCTATGAGCCGTTGATAACTGGAAATATCTCTAAAGGGTGGATCAACAGTCAACTGAAGTGGATCGACAAACTCAATACCAACATACTTACGATTCTGCTCTAAAGGTGTCATGGAAGGCTTACTTCCAGCCAATCCACATTCTGAAATGAGCTCTAGGGCATACTTCCTTTGGCTGAGCACAAAACCAGTCTTGTTCCGTGCTATCTCAATCCCAAGAAAGTATCTAACTGGCCCGAGATCTCTAATATGGAATCGGGAGTTCAAATAATCTTTGAACGTTTGAATGGCATACTCATCTCCTCTTGTTATCAAAATGTCATCAACATAAATAAATACAATCAAGAGGCCTTTACTTGCCTGCTTGATGTACAAGGAGTGGTCATGATGTGACTGGCGAAAACCATCTGCAATCAAGGCATTTGTGAACTTGAAATACCAACTGCGAGAGGCTTGCTTGAGACCATATAATGATTTTCTCAGACGACAAACTAAGGATCCTCCCCGACGCTGAATGCCCTCAGGAATGGTCATATAGACTTCAGCATCTAAGTCACCTTGAAGAAAGGCATTATGCACATCCATCTGATGGATCTCCCAGTCCTTAACTGCAGCAAGGGTAACTAGAATGCGGACAGTGATCATCTTTCCAACGGGAGAAAAAGTTTCCTCATAATCAATACCCTCACGTTGACTATAACCTTTAGCAACGAGACGGGCCTTGTACTTCTCAATGCTCCCATCAGCTTTGTGTTTGATCTTGTAAACCCATTTACAACCAATGGGTTTACGTCCTGCAGGAAGAGGAACTAAGTCCCATGTACTGTTACACTCTAATGCATGAATCTCATCAGCCATAGCAGCACGCCATCTAGGGTCAAGGACTGCTTCTCTATAGGAGGTGGGTTCTGCGGTGGCAGAAATGGAAGCAATGAAGTGGCAATGTTGCGGGCTTAAACGATGATATGAGAGGACATGGGAGATAGGATGTGTAGTAGAAGGTATGGAGGAAGGAGGGAAAACATAATCAGTGGACCAAATGGGAGGTCGATGGGATCGGTCGGACCGACGAGGGGGAAAGGAATGAGGAGATGCAGGTGCAAGGACCAATGGCAAATCAGTAGGAGGAGGAGGTGGCACATGTGTGTCATTAGGTGACACAGGCACTGGAGCAATGGAGGGAACTATAGTGGATGATGGGGGACTAGGTACCTCTATGTCATACACAGCGCGAGTCGACTCTAAAGGGTCATCTATGGAAGTGGGACAAGGGGAACTAGAAGGAGAAGTGGCCTGTACAAAAGGAAAACAATCCTCATGAAAGATCACATCTCGACTGACAAAGAAATGGCCCCCGTGGAGGTCGTAGAGTCGATACCCCTTTTGTGTATAGGGGTAACCCATGAAGATACAAGTAATCGCACGAGCCCCAAACTTATCTCGTTGGGTGAGGTCGGTGGCATAACACAAACACCCAAATACTCTAAGGTGATCAAGAGAAGGGGGTTTGCCAAACAGTATCTCAAAAGGCGTTTTACCTTCTAAGGTGGGGGTAGGCGTCCTATTAATCAAATAGGTCGCGGTAAGAACACACTCACCCCAAAAACGAATGGGAATGTTTGCTTGAAACTTGAGGGCTCGAGCAACATTAAAGATATGCCTATGCTTCCTCTCTACTACCCCATTCTGTTGTGGGGTGTATGCACAAGAGCTCTCATGAATTACACCATGAGAGGCAAAAAAGGAAGTGCAAGCGGAAGCAAAAAAATCTTGGGCATTGTCAGTTCGAACACGCCGTATAGGCGTGTTAAACTGAGTGGAAATGAGTGCAAAAAACTTTAGGATGTGAGGTAAAGTTTCAGTTTTAGCTTGCATTAAAAAAAGCCAAGTTGCACGAGAAAAATCATCGACTATGGTAAGACAATACCGTGCCCCTGAATGTGAGGGGATCTTGTATGGTCCCCAAATATCCATATGGATCAAATCAAAAATATGCTCAGTCGAGGTAGTGCTAGCATGAAAGGGGGAACGTGTTTGTTTGGCTAAGGGGCAAACAGAGCAAGTCTTAACAGAGTCAAAAGAAGAAGGAGTTGCTGAACATGGAATAAGTTGCATCACTTTCAAGGAAGGATGTCCCAAACGTTGATGTAAAATATTACAATTTATCACACAAGAAGTTTTACTAGACGAATTGTAAAGTACAAAGGGTACACCATGGGCATCATTAACAAAATGGTGATGCGGACCACGTTTAGACACTAAGTAGTAAAGTCCATCATGCATCCTACCCAGTCCCGTCACTGTCCCAGTCCATATGTCCTGAAAAAGACAAAAATGAGGGTAAAAGGTGACTCGACAATGGTTGTCTCGGCAATATTTGGCAATGGATATCAAATTTGCATTGAAAGCCGATGAGTATAGTACAGTTTTAAGGATGTGGCCATTGGGTAAGTGTACTGAACCAGTGTGAGTAACATGGATTGTGTGGCCATTGGGTAAGTGTACAACCCTAGATGCATGCTTACATGGCGTAGGAGATGACAAGCAATTAAAATTTCCAGTAACATGGTCACTAGCGCCTGAATCTATAATCCAATGCAACATAGAGGTGAGCTCTGGGGAAATACCTGGTCCTGATGAGGTAGAAAGCCCATTGAGGAGGGTGACGACCTTATCATAGTCATCAGCACTGAGCTCCAAAGTTTGCTTATTAGTGGAGGCCACAGAGGTTACTTGGTTGGTGGATGCTTGCCTAGTTCCCTGTCCCTTTCCCTTTTTTTTGTTGGAATTGCCAGGAAGTTGATAACATCGTTCCTTACTATGTCCAATGGTTCCACAATGAGCACATGGCACCAAAAAATAGCATTCAGAGATTTGGTGGCCAGTGCGACTACAATGGCTGCAAGTGGGCCCCCTATTAGTAGAGGAGGGAGCATTTTTGGAGGCTGGCGGGCGCTGAACGGCGTGTAGCTCGCTGCCATTGCTAAACGACACGTCGTTTAGCATGCTGTTGCTAAACGACCCGTCGTTTAGCATGCCGTTGCTAAACGACCCGTCGTTTAGCGGCTGGGGCGACAGCCCGCTATGATGGGCGCGACCCAGCACGCCTGGTCCGCCCGCTGGATGATCAGGGCCGTGGCTGTATCGGCCCAAAAGGCCAGACCCACTTACAGACGGGTCTTGGACCCGCGACCCGCCCATGAAGGGCGCTAACCCACCCGCGTGGTGACCCGAGAGATGACCCGTCTTCCCCGACGGTCGCTGGGTTGCCGAAAAAGCTGCAGAGTGATTCCGGACGGCGCTGGCGAGGATGCGGGTGGATTCTTCATCACGAACTTGGGTGATGGCGTCCTCAAGGCTAGGTAGGGGCCGACTATTCTGAATCTGAGAGCTTAGTTGAGCGTAGCTTTCATTGAGGCCAAGAAGGAATTCTACAAGCCGCCCCTCATCCTGATATTCATCAAATTCGTCGAGACTGGAGATAAATGGGTGACGAATTGCAATGTAGGCAGAAAGCTGGTCCCATAGGTGTTCCAAGCGCATTACGTAGGCATCAACAGAATCGGATCCTTGAACACAAAGGGTAATGGATCTCTTCACGGAAACGATTTCCTTGCTGCCCACTTTGGAGAATTTTTTGTTTAATCGGCTCCAAACATCCTTAGCACTTGTTGCATAAGTGAATCTTTTGTAGAGATCCGGTGATAGGGAGGTAAGAAGCCATGAAAGGACAACTCCGTTGCATCTCTCCCATTGTGGGAAGAGAGGGGAAGAGGGATTCGGGTCCGGAAGAGAGCCATCAAGAAGCCCGAATTTATTCTTCCCAAGGAGCGCATTTTTCATGTCTCTGCGCCAAGCGGTGAAGTTAAGGGCTCCAGATAATCTTTCGGTAACCAACAGGATGCCGGTTCCATCATTGGGATGAAGAAAAAGAGGGTCCCCCGGTTGCACAAGGGCGGTAGATGGAGGCTCTCTAGAAACATTGGGAGGGGAACGTCGACCTCGCCCCCGTGGTGGAGCACGGCGATGAGCACGGGTTCGTCCCCGTGCTTGATCTTCATCACTGCTGCCATCCATGTGGGCGGATCAACCAGGTGTAGGAGGAGGGCATGGGAGGTGTTTGATAAAAGGCGTGTATGAGAAGAAGGCAGAAAAAAAGGACGAGAAAGAGGGAAAAAAAAAATTGTCTGTAACCTGTCCGATGAAATGGCTCAAAGAGATTACAAGACGCAGGAAGGAAATAACAAAGGGGGAAATGATCATGAAAACGGTGCTTGATTCAAAGGGAAAATACAAGTAGTGAGAGAAGAACTGGGTACATCCAGAATCGATCGAGGCGGATAAAGAGAAAGGAGAAAGAGTAAAAAAGGGTAATGGTGCGGAAGCGAAGAGAATGGGCAAAGTAACTGGTCAAACAACAAGATCGGAACCTGGCTCCGATACCATGATAAGAAGAACACAGACATAGATTGGAAAGAATGCATTTCAAATCTTGTATTGGATTGTGTTCAACGTTACAAGAAGCAAACAAAACCACTATGGAGCTCAAATATACAAAGTGCCTGGGACAAGCACAAGCTATTATCCGGAGGTCAATAAACTGTCCTGGACAATACTATTACTCACTGTACAATAAAATAACGGACACTGCATCAGCTTTCTCAACAACAATGGTGGCATCAATTGATTCTCTAATCCTCCATATCAAGATGGGAAAATTCGAGACTAAATTACTCGTCTCTGGGTTCTAAACTCCAGCTACAATCAGATTGTGATGCAAATGGTGAAATACAAGTCTTTAGCATAGATTGGGTTGGCGCTTCAGGCCAAATTTCAGTCTCAAAACTCAGCTCGCACCTCTGCTTTACAACTGTAGCTCCAAGCTACCACAAAGGGCCATCAAACGGGGACCGAATTCCTCCATGAAATTGATTTCATATCGAACGACTCAACAACACCGGAGAACCCATGTCAAATAATGAGTATCTGACTCATCTTTTGTAGTTTGGTGTCCCTATATGCACCACCTACTATCGTCATCTCGGTTCACACCTGAATGGCAACTCTGACCCATGACAACCTTCGGAACTTGCTGCACACTTACGAGGCACATTTGGAACTTGCGAAACAAACTACCCCGACAGTTGCCTTTATAGCCGGAAATCCCACCAACGGTCGTGCTGCTGCATTGCCCATTCCAGAAACCAACTCCCAACACTAATTCATGCCTTCGAGTCGACCGGGACAAATACCACTCAATGCCATCCCGGCTTCTAACATGTACATCTTTTCTGGCGAAAACCGCCGGTCATCAATCACTTATCAGATCTGCAAAAAATATGGCCATCAAGCCCGGCAATGTACGTACAAGTATGCTCTCCCTGCCCCTTAGGCCACCAATGAATCACGAAAAACAATTTAAAGTAATCCTCAAGGCCCACAGCGAATACAAAACCCACAATTCTAGGCCCCAATAAACAACAATGATTCCCTAATTCAAGAGCCACAAATGATCTCTCAAAACACTTATGGGCTTGAAAATTTAATACAATATCAATAATGAGGTTACAATGGCGATGGAATGACCCTGCCCATAACCCAAAAAGTTACTCTTCAAAACTCTCAAAATTTCAATATTTCAAATGTGCCTATTGTTCCTATATTACAAAAAGAGTACTATCTATTTCAGAATTTACTAGAGATAATAATTACTCTTTTTTATTTTGTTTTGATTTTTAAGCAATACAAAGCCTCCATACGGGGAAGATTCTCTTGATGGGACTTAATTAGGGGCTATATCGCCTAAAGAATATTTAACAATCACCTATGACATTTATTACTACAACAAATTTGAAGATTGACACTATAGATTAGGCCATAGCAGTTGTCCCAATGTAATAAGATTGTTGAAAACTATGAAAATTCCTTTTGCCAAAAATATTCATACTTCTTGCATTGCATGCCAAATTAGCAAAAACAAAAGACAACCTCATACTTCAACATAAACAATATCATTAAAACCATTAGATCTTATTCATTTTGATATTTTGGGTCTTGCCACAATTACATCATATCAACGAAATCATTGCTATATATGCTTCATCAATTATAACTCCAAATTTTCACATATATATATATATATATATATATATATATATATCTTATGAAATCAAGAGATGATTTCTTTAATATTTTCAAAATCTTCCATAAACTTGTTGAAAATCAACTCCAAGCAAAAATAAAACAATATTCAATGCAATGGAGCTATAGAATTTACACCTCAATCTTTCAAAAATTATTTATCTAAACTGGGCATATATCAACAAGTATCAAACCCCTATATGCTATTCCAAAATGGATTTGCAAAAAGAAAGCATAGACACATTATAGAGGTAGGGCTTGCAATATTGAACAACACATATATACCATTGATATATTGGGATTTTGCCTTCAAAACATCTACTTATATAATAAATAGAATCCAAAGTCTAGTCATTTACAATCAATCTCCATGGGGGAAAACTACCTTCAATTTCTCAGCTAAGAACATTTGGGTGTCTTGTATACCCATACTTACGACCTCTAAATAGAAACAAATTATAGCAATAGTCTACTTTATGTATTTCTTGGATATCCTACCAATTATAAAGGATATCAATGTCTATGCTTAAAAACAAAAATTCTATGTCGTCTCAAATGCTTTCTTTGATGAACATTAGTTTCCATATCATCATTGGAGAAAAGAAACTCCACAAGTGTTGCAAATACAAAAACTCTCATTTCATTACCAAATTTTCTAACACCCTACATTAGAAATTTATATACAAATCAACCATTACAAATTTCTTATGAATACTTTCCACAAGACACTATACTTGAACAAGTTACTAGTAACAATAATACTACATCAAGTACTTTAGAAAGAACTAAGTCTCAACACCCAATGGTTGCTAGACTTAAGGATGGAGTTATTTCCAAATGAACAATAATGTGGACACACACTTATGCATTAAGTACATATGCACATCCATACAATGAACTTTCAAATTTTATTAAAGCTTTAAAAGATCCAAATTGGAGAAAAGCAATGGCAAAGGAATATACTACTCTAGTAAAACATCAAATTTGGAATTTAGTACCCCCACAATAAAATATTACACCCATTGAATGCAAATGGATATACAAAATAAAATTGAAATTTGATGACTTCCAAGGATGCTATAAAGCAACAATAGTAGCTAAGGGATTTCATCAATAACTAGGGATTAATTATAATATACAATAGCCAATGGTCATCATAATATATGAATTCAAAATCATTTGAACATGGAGAGAGTTGTTGTTTCTTGTTTGTAGTGATATGGATTTTCTTTTCTGCTTGATAATATCTCCCAAATATAACCATAAAGGTAGCACACTATCTTAACATATATCAAATTTTATCTTTCATATTCATCTTTTATGAATTAGCAACACATATATGTGAAATATAGAGAGATCTGAAGTAGAATATAGGATAAGAAAGATGAGTGCACATCAACAAACTTATTATATGAACAACACAATATTAGTAGAGATCATACTAGATTTATGTTCTAGAAAACAAATTTTAGATTTCAACAATAAAAGAGAATAGCTACAAATCTTACAAAGCATATGTTGTATTAGCAACAACAATAAAAATGGAAAGATCATACCACATATGATGAACTAGAGCTCCCACTAAGTAGCAACACATACCATTGATGGAGTTTGGAGTGTGCAGCAGAATATCAAGATGAACTCCTCCTCAAACTAAGAAGGGCACCTTTTTATTACAAGAAAGGGAGTGTTAATTACCAATGGAAGCTACTCTAATCATGAGATTGATGAAGAGCGCATATATGCCAATACATTTATGTAGTGATAATGATTTTGTAAAAACTGAATTTATAAATCATCTACATTGCACATTCCCAATTATCTTCTAAGATAACAAAACCTTTCTTTATAAAGAGGTCTAGTTAAGATGTCAACAATTTGGTGAAGAATGCTAACATATTCTATGGTGACAGTCTTCTTAAGGGCATGATTCCTTATGAAATGATGTGTAACCTCTATGTGTTCAATACAAGAGTGTTGAACATGTTTTTTTGTGAGTTTAATAGCACTTGTATTATCACAATTTAAGGGTATAGAACTTCGAAAGGAATTAAAATCAGCAAGTTGATTTTTTATTCAAAGAACTTGTGCACAACAACTACCCAAGACTTTGTTGCTTTGGTAGTAGAGATAGCAACACTTTGTTGCTTCTTGGAAAACCATGAAACTAACATATTTTCAAAGAATTGACATGTACACTAGTACTTGTTGGGTTTTATGGCTTAACAAGAAGGGGGGTTGAATTGTTTAAGCCAAGACTTAATCACAATTATTCTGGTCTAAAAATTAATCCAAGTATGTAAACAAGTCACATAAATAAAACAAGTATCAAGCAAGAAAATTCTAAGCAAATGACACGTTAGTTCTAGATGGGACAATAAATTATCTTCAATTATTTCACAACTATTTAGCAAATAAACTAGTTGGCTAGTATTAAATAAATGATAGAATAATTAGCAGCAAACATCAAGAGACATTCAAGTCAATAGAGAGAAAAGAAAGAACACAAGATTTACCATGGTGGTTTGGCACTCAATCCTTGAGTCCTACGTCCACCCTCTTCTTCTTCAATTCAATTGATTGAAGTCTCCTTTACTTAAACCAGATTAGGAGAATACGTTCTCCCTAATCTAAACAATTCCTTCTCAAAGGAATTATTAAGTTCAGATACAAGATATGATCAAAAGATCATGTATAGATGTAAATCCCTAAATAATATAATGGTTTGTGGGATATTGCTAGTCAGAGGAGCTATTCAAGTATGAATAACAAAGTTCAAAGCTCCTATCACGAAATCCCCAATTTCAACAAATTAGGTTTCGGATTTCTCACAATATTTATGTGCAATATATATTCTCAAATGTAATCAACATAAATAATGTTATACATGGTGCAATCAGTTGAATAATCAAAGGATAAGCTGAATAATCAAATATCACCGAACCTTTGTGAGTCACCGAACCCTTGTGAGTCATCGAAAGATGAGCAAACTTGGATCAAATAATAGAGTGAGCTCAAAAGATCATTTCGTTGTAGAGAGAACACTTCAAATAGTTTTCAATCATCAACATCATCTTCATGCATGCATTCTCCTTAAATACATAACAAATCTAGGGTTTTTTAGATCAAACCTGAGCCATAGCCTTCTTCCCACTAGAAACAGTGAGCCATCCCTCAAATTGATCTTAAATCACTTCTTAGAACTTCAATCCAGCCGTTCTGACATCTTGTCTTCTCCAAGATCCTCCCGTTGAGGATTTGGCGCTAGAGAGAACGAAGGTGTCACCAGAGGCTGGCTTCTTTTCGAAAGGCAGCAACTAGAGCATAGAACGAATAAGCCTCACTTAAGCGTGCCTTTGTTAAGTTGAATGATGCCGTAGCATCATGTAATCGGGTGAGAAGCGGGCAAGGCTTCTACAACATATGCGGGCCTTGTCATGGATCAGTCTTGGATCTGGCTTGGTCCAGTATCATGTGAGGTCCAATAATATAAGCACGATCTAGTACTATAAGCAAGGTCCAACAATATAAGCATAGTTCAATAATATGAGCACGGTCTAGCAATATGAGCACAGTCCAGCAATGAGCATGGTCCAATAATGTAAGCATGGTCCAGCAATATGAGCATTTAACAAGCTCACATTTGATGTAACATATAGCTTCACTTGAATTAAAATCAAGCTAAAGTCAAAGCTCCTTTTATGTTCCTACAAGTGCATAAAGCCAAGTATCATTTTTCTTAAAAATATATTCAAATATATTTTTAACATCATTCACAAATATATTTCTCAAGAACACTTTAAGAAGATATTTTATGAAGGAATGTAGGAACCCGGTTACTTTATAATATCATTAATTGATATTATAATTTGTACACCTTTTACTTCCTATGATTTTCTTTTACACCTATGAAAAACATATTTCAAGAAATATATTCACAAATATATTTTTGTCACAACAAAACCCTTATTTTCCAACAATACTCTTACAATCAGTTTATAGCTAACATAATCAACATCCTTATAGGCATGCAAATGAAAAGATGACTTTTTAGGATACCATATACCTAGTTGAGGTGTATGCTTAAGATATCTAAAGATTCTCTTGATAGTAGTAAGGTGACTTTCTTTAGGATTAGCTTGATAATGTGCACAATGACACACATTAAAGAGAATATCCGATCTAGAAGTAGTGAGGTATAACAATGATCCTATCATGCTTCTATAAGTCTTTTGAACAATAGAATTAGCATGTATATGGGTATAAGTACCCATAGGAGTGTCTGTTTCTTTAACTTGATCAAAATTGAACTTCTTAAAGAGTTCATATATAAATTTACTTTGAAAAATGAAAATGTCATTTGTTGTTTGCTTAATTTGTAGTCTTAGTAAATAACTAAGTCCTCCCATCATGCCATGGATAGATTTTTTTATCACATTTTTCTTTTCATATTCTAACTCATGCAATCTATCAACCACTTCATTGAATGTATCATTTAGCTCATTAAGTAAAGCACAATTTTCACACTTGTTAGATTTACTTACCTCATAATCATCATAACTCTGCATTCCCATAAAGCATGCAAAGTTTGTTTCCTCCTCTTCTTTATCAGAAGATGAGTTGTCTTTATCCCAAATAGGCATCAATTCATTCTTTTCAACATACCTTTCTATTCCTATAAAGCATACATTTGTTGTCTCTACTACTTCTTTATCCGAAGACGAGTCATTATCCTAAGTAGTCTTAAAGCATACATTTGTTATCATTATCATTCATAATAGTTTTAAAGCAATATTTTTATCTACTTTCCTAAACTCTTCTTTCTCCTTAATTCTATTGATTTAAAGCTCATATGTTAATAGAGATCCTAGCAATTCATCTAACTTCATTTCATTCAAATTATTAGCTTATTCTATGATAGTTCTTTTAGCATCCCAACTTTCATCTAAACATGCTAAATTTTTTTGACTAATTTCTTATTTAGATAATGCTCTTCTAACGATGTAAGTTTAGTGACAATATCATAAAATCTAGTAAACATATCATAAAAGCTTTCACTTGGTTTCATTATAAACAATTCATAGTTATGAACCAACATGTCAATTTTAAAGTCTTTTACTTTTTTTGTTCCTTCATGTAAGACTTCTAATTTATCCCAAAGTTCTTTTGCAGTTTTATTAGTAGAGATTTTATTATATTCAGATGCAGTAAAAGAATAATACAACATAGTCATAGTCATAGCTTTACCATTTTTCTTGATTTCTTTAAAGACATCATTTGACAAAAGTAAAGGTGATTCTATAGGTAATTCTATTGTTTTGTTTATGATTTTCCAAGATTTTACATCCTGTCCCATTATGTACATTTTCATTATATACTTCCAATGGTTATAGTTTGTACCATTAAATATGGGTGGTCTATTGAAAGTTAATATGATGGCCATGTTGGTTGCTATGCAAATCTCACTAATATCTAACTAAATCTAGTTAGATCATAGATAACCTAACACCGATACCACTTGTTAGATCCTAAAACAATATGGGGGAGGTGAATTAGGTTTCTCAAAAATTATTTTGTCTTTTTCATTTAACTAAGTGAAGCAATTAATAATTATATGGCAACAAGGAAAGAATTCACACAACATAAAGACAAAGATTTTTGGTAGGTGGTTCAACCTAAGCCATCTCAACACCTACTCCATCCCACTATAGCAACTTGTTAGAGTCACTCTTCCAATCAATTCAATAGTTGATTACAAGGGATATCCAAACTCTCATAAGGGATAAACAATCCTTCAAATCCAATTACAAGTTTCTCACCCCACTATTACAAATTTGGAACTAGTGTTCCGGATTAGCAGTACAGGTTAACAACATGGCTAAGCACGTACGAGTTGGACATCCATGCATTGGATTGGCAGTATGGGCCAATGGATTGAGTTGTGCAGTGTGGGTTTGGCTTATCTAGTTTCCTTTGTTGTTGGACTATCCACTTAGGTGGTGCCCGATGTACTATTTCCTTTTGTATTCAACTACTTTTATTTATGAGAATGTAACTAACCTCTTTAATAGGGGAAACATTACTTATCTATTTGAAAGTGTAACGACTTTGATATTCAATAAGATGATGGTTACAATTCATGATTTATTATTGTAACGTTAACTCTTTATAAGTATATCGATGGTTTAGAATTATAAAGTGTCCTGATTCGATGAACCTAATTTGAATCTTCGTAATGTTTACACATTTATCACAATGCTCTAAATGTGTAACCAATAATCCATTTATTTCCTATGAGAAGGCTAACACCTATATAAAGAGAACCTTCTGGTCCCTTTCTCCTTACTAAAATACTCAAGCTCTCCCATTGTTCTTTATAATTTCCTTTGTGTTCTCTCCAAAAGTCCTCTCATTAGAGTGATCCTTGTTAAAAGCTTGACTCAATTCATTGTTGAGACCTGAGTGTTGAAGGATTTCTCCAAGTCCATTACAAGTGTCATCAAAGCATGACTTAAGGTAGGCTGAGCTGTTGAAATGGCATTCGACAGAGTGGTAGAGTCCCAACTCGAAAGACAATGAAAGAGAAAGAGGACACAAGCTGAGACAATGGCATTTGTAAAGGAACGACTTAGTTTACTGAAGGGTTATGTTTCTTGTATTGAGGAACAAATAGTAGAGAAAAAAGGATTTGTTGAGCAATTCCAAGAGTCGAAGGGACTTGCTAAACATGTTCAAAAGTTAAAAGGAGTCATAGATCAACTCCAAACAAAACTTACTTTTGCTACTACCCCTCGTTGAGATATCCCTAATCCAAAGAGCTATGGTGGGAAACAGATGCAACAAAATTTAAAGACTTCTTATGGCATATGGGGTAATATTTTGAGATTGCTAATATTACTAATGATCATGTTAAGGTACAAACTACTTCTTATTATCTCACTCATAGTGCTAATGTGTGGTGGTATAGGAGATGCCAAGAGTTAGAGAATGGGGAAGACCTAATCAACACGTACAAGAAGTTCAAGAAGGAACTAAAGAAACAATTTGTTCTGAAGAATATGGATCAGAGAGCTCACAAAACACTGAGGGACTTGAGGCACACCATGACTTTGCAAGCTTTTGTGCAAGCTTTTACTGAGGCAACTCTATACCTTAAGGATGTACCGGAGAAGACTCTTTTGTTCCTCTTTGTCAAATTAGGCTTTGCCTATTTTATTACGCCCAATATCACTTTAGTACTCTTCATAAAGCACTATGTGGTGGCAATAGCCCTAATAAGTGACAATAACCCTAATGGTCATCTTATTGATCATGTCTTTCAAATTAGGCTTTGCTTCTTCTATTTGTTTGAATGATGGTGGCAATTCTATTTCATTTGGGTTACTCCATGAAAAATTTTGATGGTTGTGCCAACTATCGTGTGCCACTATCACTCACCATTGTATGCTACCACGTGCTGCCACCGTTCTTCACCAAAAATGCCAAAAACTGTTAGGTATGACCACTGGAGTGCCGATCTATAAAAATATTACATAGATTTGTCCTAGAAAGGTGTAGATCTAACAAAATCCCTAATTTGCGTCCACTATCTCTCGTTAAAATCTGTTATGAAATTGCCTAACAACATGTATAGAAAACGCCAAAAATCACACTAGGATTGTGTATTTGCTTCCTCATCACCGAAAAATGTCTAGAAATGGCCAAAAAATAGAAAAGAGTTTCTGAAAATGTGGTGGGTTTCTCACCAGAAGAGATCGTCGACAATTGGCTATCGCCTAACCACCATGCTCTCTACTTGAGACTCGCGCTGTCACGTGCTGTCACACGTTGCCTTTGAGCTCCAATGAGCTTCCTTACCATTCGCCTTTCACTTTTGCTCCCATGATAATATGCTCCTCGCATGCTTTTCTGTCCTCTCTCTATGTTCGATAATAGATACCTTTTTTTTTGTTTTTCTTTATTTTCTCTTTACACACTTGCACAACAATTGTCCTTTCCTTTTTCTTTGTTTCCCATGTTGTTTCTCTGTTTTCTTGCTTCTTTTCCTTCATTTTTGCCTATTTTGAGTTTGCTGCATGAAAAACAAAAATTGCATAAATAAAAAGAAATACAAATATAACTTAACAAATACTATATTATATATAATCTAAAGTAATCACAATAACCCTATATAAAATAGAGTTATCAATGCCTAATGATATTACTACTTTATGAGATATGGATAATGAATCATTGTAAGGAGCATAACAAATATTCAAAAAGCTTCTTAGGAAATGCCCATAGCATGGACTACCCGTATGGACGCATGTACAAAATTTTTATAGTGAGTCTAGTACAAATATATGTTTTATGATTAATGTAACTACAAAGGGACTCTAAATAATAAAAAACTAGAAGTGGCTTATCACCTTTTTGAGGAAATGACATCTAATAGTTATTAGTGGCCTGTTGAGATATATTAGTGCAAAAAGCTCACAGGGTTCATCAAGTGGATGCTTTCATTGCAATTGATATACAATTTGAAGCACTTAACCAAAAGAAAGATAACATAAGCATTTTAGTGATGAAAGCTTAGAACATGACATGTAACTTTCATGGTAAAGGACACATTAGCACAAAGTGTCAGGTAGGTTACACTTTTGCATAACTTAGTGAAAATGCTAACTTTGTTAGGAATCTAAATAGGTCACAAAATAATCCTTATTCCAACACTTACAATAGGAGGTGATGTAATCATCCAAATTTTTTCATGAAATAGTCCAAATGTAAGAAAGTCACCATCGAGATTCAAACAACAAAAAAAGACAAAGTCCAATTTTGGAGGATATAGTCACCAAACTGGCTAACACCACACAAAACTTCATGAAGAAGTGCACAAATGTGAGATTTCAAAACCAAGAAGCTTCAATTTGAAATCTAGAAATGAAAATGGCTTAGTTAGCAAGCATGATAACAGTGAGATACTATGGTTTGCCAAGCAACATAGAGAAAACTTCCATTGAAAGTGCAAAAGCTATAACCATGAGAAATGGTACACAAGCTGGAGAAGAAGATGCCAACTAAGGGATTTCTAGTATGAAGAAAAGGATGTAATAAACAATGCAAGGAGGCAATCAAGAGCAAACTTTTCTAGATAATCCCAAGTTGTATGTGCCCCAGTTCCAACAACATAAAATGGATATTTTTGAACCATATCAAATAAAATGGCCACCATGCGTCTTTGAAAAGTAGCTAGCATTATAAAGATCAAAGGACATTCTTTTAAAAGCAAAGGTACCATGGGGACAAGTGAAAATAATTTTTCTTTTGATCTTCTAGTACAATAGGAATTTGATAATACCCTAAATGTCTATCAAGAAAGTAATAAAATTCATGTCCTACAAGTCTTCCTAACATCTTATCAATAAATAGTAAAGGGAAATATAACCCATGCACACACACCACCTAGTAATTGTTGTTAGGGTCATGTAATGCACCAGCTACTTGTAATGCACCAGCTACTTGTAATGCACTGGCTACTCTTTCTACAAATTTGTCATTTCTTCCCACCAATTTGTGCTTAGGAACCATATTCATAAAGAAATTAGAAATATATTTTGGCATTTTATTCAATGTTGATAGTTTTGTTTAATATATAACTTACATTAATATAATCTCTTGTATAATATAAAAATCATGAAATTCACATCATTACGATTAGGCTACACCTTAACCCTAACAAAAGAAAATTAGAACATAATGGAAGAAAAACTGAAAATACTAATAGGAATTAAACCAAGCTTCTTGACAAACTCCAACACTAGAATCCAACCATAGAGGGTTCGATGGGGTTGTTCTAGCAGCATCTTTCTACAACCAAAACAACATTGAGTTGTCTTCCTCTATTAATACCATGGCTAGCATCAAAATCAACTCAAAAGGTAAGGCCATCTACTCCCATTGCCACAAATTGGGCAAAACCAAAATAAATTCATTAGAATTGTTAGGTTTCCATAAGGATGGGTGCTCAAAGGAAAAGGAAAGTAAAGGATAAGCAATGCCTTCCATCTTCAATCACGAATCAAGGCAAATTCATCATCAATGTAGAAAGATGGGTCTAGGTTTGTCTCTACAAGCACGAACATGGGTGGCTTGTTTAGTGACATATGTTAAGGCTTGGTGTAGCACATTGAGTTTATGGCACCCCAAACATACTATCTAAGTTATAGGCTAGCACTTATACAGCTTGGGTCGATCCTTTTTTAGGCCTAGATAGGTTATGGGCTATAAATATCTTATGGGTAGCAACATATGTAGTTTGGGCCTCCCTATGTGATTCATGACTAGCCCAATGGAATTAATCAAGCTGGGTGTCAAGCCTTTGCACGACACATGATGTAGCCAATGGGCCAAGAGGCTCAAAGCCTAACTATGACACTAGAACAACTTCAGAGGATGGTAGCTAGCTTCGAAATAATCCTTTCATCAAACAATAACTTTATAGGTGGAAGATTTATAGGTAGTGTCACTCATCCTCAATCATTACAGTTTAAACATTTGTAGATTATAGATTTAGGAGTGAGCAACTATATTACGTGTTATTTAAATTCTTTATATTCATGCACACCTTAATTATTACTTATAAAGTTGCCTAATGAGACATATCTATATGCAACCTACATTAGAATGCACAACCCACAAAATGTTTCATCTCAACCATCTTATGTTTTTACCTCACCTAAAATTTAATTTACTATGTGTGAAAAAAAAAACAACTGGATAGGTGATCAGATTGCATAAAGATGAACAAAGACTATACTTTCTATAACTTAGTTTGGATGACTTTCCTCATTGTATAAATCTTATTTTGCTTATTGTTCATTCACTTTTTACTTTTATGAATGTGAACAATTCTCTTAGTATTAATATAAGTACCAATTATATTTTGTGGCATTGTAGACTTGGTTATAGCTTCCAGAAAGACTTATCTTGTGCATGGTAAATGCATATAATGTCCTAAATTGTTCTCATGCCCAATATGTACTTCAGCAAAAAGAAAAATCATTCTATTTTTCTACAAAATTAAACCATTGGTTATGCCACATTTGACCTATTACATATGGACTTATGACTATAGTTGATTTTTTTGCACATAACTTGGATTTTTTTATTGCATTTTAAAGATTAGCTTCTTCTTTTTTCCATAGCCTAGTTCTTTATTTTTGTAATTCAAACTCAATATGAAGCCATGATTGTTGGAATATATTTGAATATTATTAGAATTTATTAACATTTTGATGACGAGAAAAATAAAATTGTAATATGAGAATATTATAATCATTGTTTGATTATTTATTTAATGGGTTTTTAATAAGAAAAAATAATGCTAGAAATATGTTGCAGGAAATGGGTCAACTCTGTGTGAGCTTAGCCTAGAAATTTACATACAACCCAATCCTTAACAAAGACGCACGAGCCTAGCCTGTAGTAGTCTTTGCACGACTCAACCTAGCACAAACTGGACCCACAAAGCATGACCCAGCCCAAATGCAATCAAGCCCATGTAGATTCAGACTCGCATGCGTGACCCAGATCCATGGTGCAACCCGTATGCGTGACCCATATCCAAGGCGTGACTAAGTGACTCGCATGCATGAACCGATAGAACCCGCACGACCCAAAAATGATGTTCAACATTGCCACCACCTAAAGCTCAAATTTGGCCGCCGAAAACTACTCCATTCAAGGTAGAAAAGGTTTCATTTGAAAGCTAACAGAGAGTAGAACAAATCAATGAAGAAAAATCAAAGACCCACTCCTCAGAGAAGATTAATTTGAAGAAATTAAGGAGTTCTTTGTAGCTTGTGACCTAACTGCTTAAAATAGAAAATAGAAGCAGATTAAAGAGTTTCTAAAGACAAAATCATGGGCCTTTTGAAGAGAAGAAGTTGATTTATCAATTTTTGAAGCACCCACAATGATTTGATTCAAGATTGAAAAGATTTTATGAAGATTTGAGTGAGGCCCGAGTTCGACTCATTTTTTAGTTCACAAAGCTCTAATTTAATCACTTAAGTTATGCATGAAACAATGAAATTTTGGAGCATGATTTTGAATGGTTTTAGAGATAGAATGCAGCTCTATCTCCTTCCTCTCTTAACAACTCAAAATGAAGAAAGAAAAGATGAAAATTAGGGCTCCAAAGAAAAGAAGAGGTGACTTGTTTTAGTGGTGGTAGAACGGCTTTTTGAAGTGAAATGTGAGTTGTTTTGAATATACTTAAGTGCATCTTACTCATTATTGTTTGGTTGGTTCAAAAATCATAGAGAAAACAAGCTACTTACAAAAACGCATACTTTTCACTCAAGCTTTTTCAAGCTCACGAAATTGGTTCTACATTTTGGTGATTATACTTTGAGCTTATTAATGCTTTCATAAACTTGTTAGGAAATTAGATTGCTCTTTGATTCATATTTTATTTGAGCTAATTTCATAAAAGTGAATAGTGCTAGGGTTTATGTGAATTTCGGGCTTTTGTACATATCATTCTGTATTAAGTCTCTAGCACTTATTTGAAGCTTTTGAACTTGAATTTGTATCTCACAGAAGCTGAATTCGAAATTTGTACTTAGTTGCTACTCTTTTTTGAAATTCTTAGAGAGAGAATTTGTAAATGAGATTGAGGAAGTGGTTCTCCCTTGTAATCAATTTGTTAATTGATTGGAGAGTGACTCTAGCAGGTTGTTGCTAGAGTGGGGTGGAGTAGGTGCCGAGGTGGCTTGTGCCAAACCACCTTTCAAAAATTTGTGCCTTTGTCTTGTGTGATAACTTTACTTGTTGTCTTGATTGTTTAACGTAAGAAAAACGAAAAAGACGAAAATATTTTTGATAAACCTAATTCACCCCCCTCTTAGGTTGCTATAGGATCTAGCAAGTGGCATTGGAACCAGGTTATCTCTAATCTAACCAGATTTAGTTAGATATTAGTGAGATTTACATAGCAACCAGAATGACTACCATATTAATCTTTAATAGACCACCCATATTCTTTGACTGCATCTAAATATAATAAAATATCTACTTGTCAAACAACAAAAAAACTTTGGAATAATTTAGAGGTCTTGCATGAAGGAACCGAAAAAGTTAAAGACTCTAAAATTGACTTGTTGATTCATTACTATGAATTGTTTATGATGAAACCAGGTGAAAGTATTTTTTAATATGTATACTAAATTTTCTGATATTGTTACTAAACTTACATTGCTAGGAGAGACCTATCCAAATAAGAAATTAGTCAAAAATATTTTAACATGTTTGGATGAAAGTTGGGATGCTAAAAGAATTGCCATAGAAGAAGCCAATAATTTGAATACAATGAAGTTAGATGAATTGATAGGATCTTTATTGACATATGAGCTTCAAAATTAATAGGAGAATTAAAGATAAAAAAGAGTATAAGAAAGTAGATAAAAATAGTGCTTTTACGAACTGTTGTAAATGATAATGATAATTCTAATTTTGATGAAGATGTTGCCTACCTTGCTCGAAAAATAAGGAAGTTTTACAAAGCAAAAGGTAAGAATGCAATAGGGGCTACTAATGATCTTTGCTTTAGGTGCAAGAAACTAGGTCATACAAGGGCAAGCTGCCCAACTTTAAAGGCAAAGAAGGATAGAAAGTTTAAAAAGAAACGCTAGTAGCTACTTGGGATGATGACTCATCTTTGGATGAAGAAGTAGTAAAGATAGCAAACGTATGCTTCATGGGAGTAGAAAAGTATGATGAACAAAATAAATCAATGCCTATTTGGGATGAAGACAACTTATCTTTTAATGAAGAAAAGGAGGAAAGAAACTTTCAATGTTTTATAGGAACGGAAAGTTATGATGACTATAAGGTAAGTACATCTAACAAGTGTTAAGATTACGCTTTATTTAATGAGCTAAATGATACATTCAATGAAATGGTTGATAGATTGCAAGAGTTAGAATATGAAAATAAAGCATGAAAAGAAAATTTGTCCAGCATGCAATCTGAAAAGAATGAACTTGAATGTCAACTAAAGAAATCAAGTTTGGTGGTAGAAGAACATAAGAAAATGAAGAAACAACATGAGGTAAGTATTAGTAAAAATTCAAGCAACTTGAAATCAAAGAACTTAAAGAAACAATTTTATCTCATGAAAACAAATCTGAAATAAATGATAACATATGTAGGTGTTCTAATTTGGATGAAAAGCATGAGCATATGAAGAATGAAATTGATTCTTTAACTAAAAAGCTTGAAAACAAACAAGATAGCTTAATATGCTTGCTGAACAAGTTTGCTAATGGTAGTGCCATGCTTGAAAAGATATTACAATCACAACAAGGCATGTATGATAAAGCTGGTATAGGTTATAGATCAAATGAAAATGCAAAACCTTTTACTAGATTCTTTGAAAAAGAAAAACTGCATGATGATCCCTAACACTTATGGACCCAAAGAAAAGTGGGTACCAACAAAATCAAAGATTATTTTATGTTCTGCAGGGTTTGAAATCAGTGGAGGAGATAGATAACAGTAAGGAAACATAGATTTTGTACAACGGATGCTCCAAACACATGACTGGAAATCCCAAGCTATTTTCAACTATTGCCCCAAGACATGAAGGAACAGTATCCTTTGGAGATGACTCCTCTTGCATCATAAAAGGTATAGAGACAGTAGGTAACTCATCCTCATCTTTTATAATTGATGATGTTTTGTATGTAAAAGGATTGAAACATAATATCATAATTGTTAGTCAACTATGTGATAAGAATTATAAAGTGAAGTTTAGATCTAATTTTTGTAAAATATCTAGTAGAAATAAAAAGACCGTTGTTTTTGAAAAAATACTAGGAAATATATATGTTTTAGATCTAACGTATTTTAGAAATAAAGAAATACGCTTAGCAGTAGATCTAGACAATAGTAGCTGGCTGTGGCATAAGAGATTGGCTCATATCAATGTGAAATAACTTGTAAAATTGTATAGAAAGGACTTAGTAAGAGGGCTGCCAGAATTAAAATGTGATAAAAATGTAGTGTGTGATGCATGCATTAAAGGAAAACATGCAAAGACTAGTTTTAATTTAAAAGATATGATTACAACCACATAACCAATTAAAATAATACATATGGATCTCTTTGGACTAATGCGGACAAGAAGCCTTGGAGGTAAGTATTATGTGTTTGTAATTGTTGATGATTATTATAGATTTACATGGACATTTGGCATTGCATATAAAAGTAAAACCTTTTACATGTTTAAAAGTTTTGTACAAAGGTGCAAAATGAGAAAGAGTTTAAAACCAAATGCATTTGTACTGATAATGGAACAAAATTCAAAAATGAGTTTGAAGCTTTTTGTATTAAAAATGGAATTAAGCATAATTTTTCTACACCAAGAACACTACAAAAAAATGATATAATGGAAAGAAATAATAGAACACTACAAGAATTAGGTAGAACCATGTTGTGTGAAAATAAGTTGTCTATGTATTTATGGGGTGAAGTTGTAAATACTGCATGTTATGTCTCAAATAGAGCTATGATCATACCTATATTAGAGAGAACTCCATATGAATTATTCTATGGAAAAAGGTCAAATGTAGCATATTTTCACATATTTGGTTGCAAGTATTTTGTGCATAAAAATGGAAAAGAAAATTTGGGTAAATTTGATTCCAAAAGTGATGAAGGAATTTTTCTAGGATACTCTAATAGTAGCAAAGCAATTGAATCCCTAAACAAAAGAGCATTAGTTGTAGAGGAATTAGTACATGTAATTTTTTATGAAATTATTAACTCCTAAGCAAAGGAAAAGATTATTACATGTGCAGATGAAGATCCAATGCTTGTACCACTATTGAACACTTCACAAAGCAATCCTCCCAGTACAAGTAAAGATTCAGAATTTGTACCATTGCTGGAAACTCCAACAACAACTCTTCTAGTGTTATTATTACACAAAATGAAAGGGAAGAGTGGTCAGCACACATGGAAAGGGATCCCACTTATCCAAAGCTATGAAATGAGGTAACTCCTAGTAATATCATTGGAAATACCTTGGATAAGGTCAATACACATTCCTCAATGTATAATATTTGTGCATTTATTGCATTCTTATCACAAGAAGAACCTAAGAACATTAAAGAAGCTTTACTTCATAGTAATTGGATTATTGCCATGGAAGAAGAGTTAAATTAGTTTCAAAGAAGTAAAGTTTGGAAATTAACCCCTATACTAGAAAGTAAAACCATTATTGGAACAAAATGGGTGTATAGAAATAAAATAGATGAACATGGAACAATAGTTAGAAATAAGGCTAGACTTGTTGCACAAGGATATAACCAAGAATAAGACATAAATTATGATGAGACTTATGCACATGTAGCTAGATTGGAATCCATTCACATGCTTTTAGCTTATGCAACTCATAAGAATTTCAAATTGTTTCAAATGGATGTCAGTGCATTTTTGAATGGTTAGATAAATGAGGAAGTATATGTTGAACAACCTCCAGGTTTTGAAGATCCTTTATTTCTAAATCATGTTTTTAAACTCACTAAGGCATTATATAGTTTGAAACAAGCTCCAAGAGCTTGGTATGATCATTTGAGTACATACTTGGCGGAAAACAACTTCAAAAAGGATGTTGTAGACACTACTTTATTCATCAAGTCGCATGATTATGATATTCTCTTAATTCAAATCTATGTAGATGACATCATTTTTGGTTCATCTAATCCATCTTTGTGGATTGAATTTGCTAAACTTATAAAGAAAGAATTTGAAATGAGCATGATGGGCGAACTTAGTTATTTTCTAGGATTGCAAATCAAGCAAACAACACATGGTATTTTTATCTCTCAAAGTAAATTTATATATGAACTTCTTAAAAAGTTCAATTTTGAACAAGTTAAAGAAATAGACACACCTATGGGTACTTCTACCCATATACATGTTGATCTAGAAGGTACTTCCATTGATCAAAAGACTTATAGAAGCATGATAGGATCCTTGTTATACCTTATTGCTTCTCGACTTGATATTCTCTTAAGTGTGTATATTTGTGCATGTTATTAAGCTAATCCTAAAGAGAGTCATCTTGTTCCTATCAAGAGAATCTTTAGATATCTCAAACACACACTTTAGTTAGGTATATGGTATCCTAGAGAGTCATCTTTTCATTTGCATGTATATAGTGATGCAGATTATACTGGTTGTAAAACTGATCATAAGAGTACTAATGGGACATGTCAATTCCTAGGAAATATGTTAGTTTCATGGTTTTTCAAGAAGTAAAAAAGTGTTGATGTTTCCATTACCAAAGCTGAATATATTGGCTTAGGTAGTTGTTGTGCACAAGTTCTTTTGATGAAAAATCAACTTGTTGATTTTAATTCATTTCAAAGTTCTATACCCTTGAAGTGTGATAACACAAGTGCTATCAAACTCACAATAAATCTTGTTCAGCACTCTCGCACTAAACACATAGAAATTAGACATCATTTCATAAGGGATCATGCCTTTAAAGGAAATGGCACCATAGAATATGTTAGCACTCTTCACCAAATTGATGATCTTAACTAAACCTTTTGATAAAGAAAGGTTTTGTTATCTACGAAGAGAATTAGGGATGTGTAATGTAGATGATTTATAGGTTCAGTTTTAGCAAAATCTACATCACTACATAAATGTATTGGCATACATGTGCTCTTCATCAATCTCATGATTGAAGTAGCCTCCATTATTAATCAACATTCCTTTTCTTGTAACAAGAAAGGGTCCTTCCTAGTTTAAGGGGGAGTTTATCTTGGTATATTACATTGTAAAACTTTAAATTCTACTGGTATTCTACTGTAAATTCCACTCTACAACCATGGTAGGCATTGCTACTCAAAGCAAGCTTTTGATTCATCATATCTAGTATGATCTTTTTAATTTTGTGTTGCTTGCTGATACAACACATGCCTTGTAAGATCTGTATCTCTTCTATTCTGCTGTGAAATTTGAATTTTGCAAATATGGTTTTGCTGTATAATCTAATTTTTTTTTTGCAAATATGATGCTACTATCATAATAAGTTTGTTGTTGTGCACTTATCCTTCTTATTATATATGCTTCTGCAAATCTCTACATACATGTTGCTGGTTCATCAATGATGAATGTGAAAGAAAACATGCTCTATGTTGAGAAAGTGTGTTGTCATTTTAGTTATATGGGAGAGATATTATTATGTAGAGAAGGCATTTCCTCTCACTATAGACATGAAACATCAACTCTCTTCATGATCAAATGTTTTTAAATACATCTATTATCATTACCAATGGATATTTTTCATGCATAGACTCTTACATCTTTTGTTTTGTGGCTGGTTGGACTACTTTGCAAGGAAGTTATCCTTGAAGGGGAGCTATGAGCTCTTGTGAAATGTTAAAATAACCCCATGCCATAGTTTTATGATTTTGGTGTTGCTTGATTGTTTGTTGATTGTGCCTATAACACATGATTTGTTGATTTTGGTATTGATAGAGCAAAAAAGGGGGAACATATATGTTATGATGCTATGTTGATCTTATATATTTGATATACGTAGAACTTGTTAGAACTTGTTATAAGGGAGAAATGACTTGGAATAGAGGGAGAAATACATGATGTTATATTGGTCATATGCACTTTGGATTTAATATAGGGGGAGAAATATATAACTTTTTTTTTCTTTGTTGAAAGGTCAAAAATATATATCACTGTAAAAATTACAAGATTGTTCAGCTACAAAACATCATCATTTAGGCTTAAACATTGCATTTGGAAAATTCCAAAGCTCTTGTAAGAATTTATTACAATTTGTAGGCTTAATTCCTCTGGTAGATGAAATCTTCTCTCTCACGTCCTTCTTGATTTTGGCAATAATGGTTGAGCAGTCTAGACTTTTATTGCTAAATCTTCTTCTTATTTTTTCTCTCCAAATGTGATACAATACGGCCTTGAAAAATATACTAAGCAAGGTTGTTGCAAAACTCTTCCTCTCGACAGCCTTGATCATCCAACATATTTCAACTCTTCAGTGTTCAATTATTTGAGTTAATCCATTCATGCCTAATAGTGCCTTCCAAATGTAGTTTGTGAACCTACATTTAAAAAATAAATGTTCTTGTGATTCTTCTCCTTATTGGCAGAGGTTGCATTATAGATCCACTGAATTATTCCATTTAGCCACACGATTTGCTATGGATAGTTTATCTTTCAAAATGATCCAACAGATAAAATTATGCTTTGGTATTCCTTCTTTCCATACAAGTGTTACTTGAGAAATATATTTCTTGATTGTTAAATTAATGTGCTTTGGACTTTGTATATTTTATGCATCAATATATATGCTTGAAGTTGTCAAAAAATAATCATGCTTACTTTGGATACTTGAAAGTTGAAAAGTTGAAAATGATTTATATTACATCAAAATGTTTTATTTTATCATCATAAAAAAGGAGGAGAATGTTGGAATATATTTTAATGTTATTAGAATATATTAACATTTTGATGATGAGAAAAATGGAATTATAATATGAGAATATTATAATCATTGTTTGATTATTTATTTAATGATTTTTTAATAAGAAAAAATAATGCTCAAAATATGTTGCAGGAACTGGGTCAACTATGTGTGAGCTTAGCCCAAAAATTTATGTACAACCTAGTCCACAATAGAAAGCATAAGCCTAATATGTAGTAGTCTTCGTGTAACCCAACCTAGTGCGAACTGGACCCACAAAGTGTGACCCAACCCAGATGCAATCAGGGTGCGACTTGTGACCTGTGATGCAATTAAGTGACTCTTGTGCATGACCTGATAGAACCCGTGCAATGTCACTGCCACCTAGAACTCAAATTTGGCTATTGGAAACTACTCTGTTCAAGAAGAAAAAAGTGTCATTTGAAAGCTAACAGATAGTAGAACAAATCAATGAAGAAAAATCAAAGACCCACTCCTCTGAGAAGATTAATTTGAAGAAATTAAAAAATTCTTCATAGTTTGTGACCTAACTCTTAAAATAAAAATTGAAAGTAGATTAAAGAGTTTCTAAAGCTGAAATCATGGGACTTTTGAAGAAAAGAAGTTGATTTATCAATTTGTGAAGCACTCACAATGATTTGATTCAAGATTAAAGATATTTTATGAAGATTTAAGTGTGACCCATTTTTTGGTCTGCGAAACTCCGATTTAATCACTTAAGTTATGAACGAAATGGTGGTGTTTTGGAGCACAATTTTGAATGGTTTTAGAGATATAATGTAGCTTCATCTCCTTCCTCTCTTAACAACTCAAAATGAAGAAAGAGAAGACAAAAATTAGGGCTCCAATGGGGAGAAGAGGTCACTTGCTTCAGAAGTGTTAGAATGGCTTTTTGAAGTGAAATATGAATTGTTTTGAATCTACTTAAGTGCATCTTACTCATTATTGTTTGGTTGGTTCAAAAATCATAAAGAAAGCAAGCAACTTACAAAAACTCATACTCTTCACTCAAGCTTCTTCAAGCTCACAAAATTGGTTCTACATTTCGGTGATTCTACTCTGAGCTTATTAATGCTTTCATACACTTGTTAGAAAATTAGATTGTTCTTTAATTCATATCTTATTTGAGCTGATTTCATAGGAGTGAACAGTGCTAAGGTTTATGTGAATTTCGGGCTTTTGTCCATATCATTATGTATTAAGTATCTAGCACTTGTTTGAAGCTTCTGAACTTGAATTCATATCTTACAGAAGTTGAATTCAAAATTTATACTTAATTGCTACACTTTTTTGAATTTCTTAGGAAAAGAATTTTGTAACTGGGATTGGGGGAGTGGTTTTTCCTTGTAATCAATTTGCTAATTGATTGGAGAGTGACTCTAGCAAGTTGTTGCTAGAGGTGGGTGGAGTAGGTGCCGAGGTGGCTTGTGCCAAACCACCTTTCAAAAATTTGTGTCTTTGTCTTGTGTGATAACTTTACTTGCTGTCTTGATTGTTTAACATAAGAAAAACGAAAAAGACTAAAACATTTTTGATAAACCTAATTCACCCTCCCCCCTCTTAGGTTGTTATAGGATCCAACAATGATCAAACACATTTACTTAAATAATGGTACAAAAGAATTTTCCACTAGTTGTACTTCTTACTTAGCCTCTTGTGGAATTCTTCACGAGAGTTCTTTTATTTATACTTCTTAACAAAATGAGATGGTTAAACACAAATATTATCATTTATTAAATGTGCTCACATTTCTATACATGTTTGGGATGAATGCATTTGGATGAAAACCTATCTCGTTAACCATTTACCAAGTGCAAAAATTGGAAATCTAGGTCCCTTTGAAGTCTATTATGGCAAACCACCTGTTTTTGACCACATGTGAGTCTTTGGTTGAAGATATTATGTTATAGTGGGAAGATATTTATGAGTCTCTTGTGGTTGGCAAACCACCTATATTTTTTACCACATGTGAGTCCTTCACCCTAAGGACAAGTTTACCCCAAAAGTGATCCTTTATGTCTTTTTTAGTTATCCTTCACTTTGGAAAGAATTTCAAGTATATGATCCCAAAAGTGGGAAGATATTTATGACATGATGTCATATTCTATGAATATGAATTTTCATTTTCTAATAGTTAGACTTCAAACACGATTCATGATAAGTCCTAAAATCAATTGATGCCTAAGCCGAACATTGCTCAAATGCATGATCCACTTACTATCATACTAGAGCCTTTTTTGGAAACTTCATAACCACCTTTATAGCCACCCTTTCAACAAACACTTCTAGTCCATCCAGCCAATCCTCCTATAGATACATTACTTGACCCACCATTATAGACTTCTCAAGAGGAAAGTTCTCCCATTACCATTTCAAATCAGCCATCTTACCTAGCATTGGAGCCTTTTCTGAATTAGCCATCTCCAGCTCCCAAACGCTTATCTTAACCTACACAGCCTCTTATATGGAATGCTAACTATTTATGTTTAGCCACCTCCATAAGGTTGAATAAACAATACCCCCTTTCATATAAGCTTTTCCTAGACCTTTCCTTTCCACATTACCAATGCTTCATTGCCTTTATTTCCATTGTCATTGAGCTTAAAATATATCAGTAGGCATTTAAGCATAATAACTAGGTTGAGGCTATGGATCAGTAATTGATAGCCCTTAAGGCCAATAACATATGAGATGTCATCCCACTACAACCTGATAGAAAAGCCATCAAATATAAGTGGGAGTATAAAGTAAAGTACCATGCTAATAATACAATTGAGAGGTACAAGGCCCAATTGGTGGCTAAAAGGTACACATAGCATGAAAAGATCAATGATGATGAAACCTACTCACTAGTTGTGAAGTCAATGACAATCAAGCATGCGATTAATATGGCTACTATCAAACATTGGGATCTCCATCAACTAGACATCTAAAATGCCTTCTTGCATGGTGGCTTGATGAAGGAAGTTATATATAGCTACCACTTGAATTTCCTTGTCAAAGGGAGAGGATTGTATATCACTTATGAAAGTCATCATATCAACTGAAGCAAGTCTCAAGATAATGGTACATAAAACTTACAAAAGCTTTTCTCACATTTGGATTTTGACAATCTATGCATGATTATGCTATCTTCACCAACATCTTTCATCATCATTCTCTTTTATGTTAATGATATTTTCATTGTTAGGATTAATATATTTGCCATTTTAAGATTCAAACAACATTTGAACTTAGCTTTTCATATACAGGATTTTGGATAAAGCAAATATTTTATTGGGATTGAGATTGCCCATTCGCCAAACGACATTAATTTAAGCCAATGCTAGTATGCATTAAAATTGATTTTAGAAGTAGGACTTGCAAGATCAAAGCCTACCATCACCCCTATGGAACAAAGTCTCAAGTTAATGATACTAGAATATGATGAAGGAGATTTTGATAAAAAGGATGATTTGCTTCTTAAAGACTTAGCACTGTATTAAAGGATGATTAGGAGATTGATGTACCTAACTACAAACATCCAAATATTAGCTTTGTAATGGCCAATTTTACTCATGCCCCTAAGCAATCACACATGAAAGTAGCTATAAGACTCTTGTGATGCCTTAAAAGTACACCTAACCTTGGTATTTTCCTTTCTTCATCATTTAAGTTGTAGTTTATAGCTTTTGTGATTCTAATTATGTTACCTACCCTGTTTCACGAAAATGTGTGATAGGTTGCTATATCAAACTAGGTGATTCATTGTATCCTAGCTAACCAAAAAATCGCCAATTGTATCACACTATAAGAGTTTGAGGTACCTTAAAGGTACACTTAGCCTTAGTATTTTCCTTTCTTCATGATCCAAGTTATAGCTTACAGATTTTTGCAATTCTAATTATGCGACTTGCCTTATGTCATAAAAGTATAAGATGGTTTATTGTATCAAACTAGGTGATTTGCTTATATCCTAACTAACTAAAGAACAACCAACCATATTATGCACTTCAACCAAGTCAAAATATAAGGTTATAGGTCACATAGTTTGTTGGATTATCTAACTTTTAGGATTGTTTCAAGATCTTGGTGCAATACTTCCTTGCCAGTCTTTGCATTGGAATAACAAGGTTGCCATTCACATAGCTGGCAACACAATGTTTCATTACGGGACAAAGCACACTAAAGTTGACTATCACATCATCCAAGAGAAGATAGAAAGAAGTATCATAAGAACCAAGTATATAAATATGAGGAAATAGCTCACTAATGTTTTTACTAAAGCATTATATAGCCTACAACACTAATATCTTTTATCCAAGCTTGGAGTATTCAATTTGTACTCCAAGCTTGAGGGGGTTGTTGAAACATGTGGTATTGTGGGCCCTTAGAGCTTTGTGTTGTAGTTATGGGCCAAAAACCAACATATGGATGCAACCCTTTTCTGTTTTCATTCTTACTTGTATTTAACCTATAAGAACGTTAGACATGATTCTTTAAGAAATGTGATTACAGAAGAACACGGTGCTATTCCACAATTGTATTCTTCCTGCTTTATGTACTCACGGTTGATTGCATTTCAATGAATTCTTCAAACTCTTATTTACAATGTAGTAAAACTGAATTACAGTTTTAGCTCAAACTATTGGAACATAAACACAATAAAACTTATGTGAGCTGAATATAAGAAATCCCCAAAATGATTTTAGCTCTTCAAATAGTTGCTACATGAGTAATTACATATAACTTAAGACCCCGAATACTAGAAGTCTGACCGTAGATCTTTGAGATACACTCAAAACTTATCAAATTGCAACGAGCGTTGAGAGAGTAGCTCTTCGTCGCAGAACATTGAGAAGAATGTTTTTTCAAAATTGAGCCTTTTTCTGACCGATTCGACACAGACATGCATTGGAAGTTTTGCATCCCGTTTTGCATCCCCGAATACTAGTTTTTGTGCGACACAGACATGCCTTTTTCTGACCGATTCGACACAGACATGCCAAAGTGAAGATATGCATCCCGTTTTTAAGCAGACATATTTCAAAATGAGGAGAGGGGACGTCGTTATGCTCGGGAGTATTCTTTAAGTGCAATGGCTCGGTGTGGGTTTGGGTCATCAGCGCTGGGATACAGGGTTGTGTAGGGCTGTGTAGATTTGAGTCATAAGCCAGTGAGATTCGTGTGTCCTTTTTCCTGCACGTTTACTTGGCCGCACAGTTAGTTATGCAGTTTTTTGCATTAAAGCGCAGCTAAGAACAGATTTGAACCATAATCGAAACACTATAATGTTCTCCCACATAAGTAGAAAAAATATACTAAGTCAGACCCACGGCTTCAACAAATTTGGCAGTAGATTTTTTTGCTTTATAATATCATATGTATAAAATTGATTACTTTATAATATCATAAAAAGAATTATAATTTACACTTCACTATTTCCTTTATTTTTAGTGCACATTCCCTCGATGAATCCATCATTCAAACTTTTGTCACCATAAAAATTTATCTTTGTGAAAAAGCCCCTTTTTTTCCAACACTTTTTTTTATTAAAGGAATTTAAGTGATAACCATTCATCTCATACTCTCTCTTTTTTGTTTCTTCTTATTTTTTTGAAGTTTTAGCTGTGTTAAGCCAAGTTAATCCTTTTGTGTGAAAAGATTTTTTTAATCTAATATGATATTTTATTTGTGAGTATAGATTTTTATTTGAATTTAGATGATTTTTTTTTTTTTGGAATATAATACAACTAGGCAACACGGCTAACATCTAAATTTGACTGAAGGTTTAGGGTAACGTGTTCCCTAGACTGGTGGAACGACTTGTCATGTCATTTGTTTGTATGCTTGTCTTCAGTGAAATGATGAGGGCACTAAATGTTTTGTCTTTTATTGACTGAGAAGTATATATCATCCTTTGTTAGAGGAATGTGAACAACCATCATTTGTCTAAGGTAAGTTAACATTTATATGTGAAAATGATTTTATTGGATTTAGTATATGATATTATATCTGTGTATTACATTCTTGATTCAAAAAATTAGTAAAAATATATTTAAATCTGTGTATTTGTGTTATACTTCTTTTTCTCTGCAAATCATACTTTTATTATTAGTAGTTGAATTGGCTTTTGCGGAACTCATTCACCATTATGGCATGAAACTAGATTCCCCCCTTGTTTGAACATTTAGAACATGGAAAGTAAGTAATTATTGTAGCATTTTTATGTTGACTCAGAAGGGGTTGGCGTAATGTGCCGAGCGAGCGAGTCAAAAGGGGGAAAAGAAGATGCATGGAGAGAGAGACCAGAGAAGCCCACCCAGTGCCAGGGCGCGTGAGGTAAAAGAGCGCGTTGGGGAGTGGACAGAGGAGAAACTCTGGGAATCTACTTTTTACGTAGCTACCGACGTCACAGTAGCGCTGCGAGACCAAAAGAGTTGGACCGAAGCGTTGTTCCAAACCGACCCAACAGAGGTTGTCATGTTAAATGTGACATACATATTAATGCCACTAGCGTATTTATTACTGTTTCTCTCAGATTCTCTCTCGGAGTCACGTGATGGCTGCAAGGCAAAGAGCCAAAAAAGCAGCAAGAAAACCCAAAAACTCCTTTCAAAGCAGCAGCCTGTTTAGCATAATATCTCTGTAAGGAGGTAGCTCGGCGCCTCTCACAGTTACTGTGTTGTCTCTCCGTGTGGGCGTGTCATTGAAACAGAAGAGACTTGGAAGTCAGGCCAAAAAGCCGAGGCGTATATTTCTCTTTGCGTTTCTTGCCCTGAGTGAATGCTTTCTCAGTTCTGTGGCTCTGCTTCCAGTTAGAAAGTTTATAGGGAGTGTGGGTCTGTGTGTGTGTGTGTGTGTGAGAGAGAGAGAGAGAGAGAGAGGCCCTCAGTGAGAAATGCAGCAGCACCTGATGCAGATGCAGCCCATGATGGCAGCCTATTACCCCAACAACGTCACCACTGATCACATTCAGCAGGTTCTTTCTTCTCCTTCCCCCTCTACCTCTCTGCCTTTTCTTGGCTCTTTTTCTTTTCCCCTTTGCGTCTGCCGCTTATGTGCTTCTTGTTTCCATGAATCTTATCTTTTGGGTTTATCCCAAACCATCTTGGCCCTATGCACTATTTGACTCTTGTTTAGTTTTACAGCTTTTTTCTTTCTCCTTATAAATGTTGTATTTTTGTATTCGTGGTGTCTCATCATCTGTTAAAGCCGCCTTCTTTTGGTGCTACCTGTCGGTCTCTCTCTTGTTCTTGAAGTGGTTTTGTTGAGTTTGTTAATTGGTTCTCTGACATTTGTTTTTCGTTTCTTCTGGGTTGTTGGTCTGACTATCGTTTCAAGTTTAAATGAGTGTGGCTAGCAGTAAATGGGTTTTTATATTTGGTTCTATCATTGATTTTTCTGTTGCTTCTGACTGGGTTCAGGACCCTCTTTCATAACCTTTCTCTTTCTTAGATCATTACATGATTTGGATGTCTAGTTTTCGGGCAGAAATGAGTATCATTTGGTGATACATCCCTTGTTGCTTATTGTTCTCACAAATAAAGCAAATATAAAATTTTTACTTTACATCTCTTTGCTTGTCGTTGGATAATAATATCTACATATGGTTTAGTATGGATGAATCTCATCATTATCTTGCCAGCCCATGCTCCCTCCTTTGTGTAACATTGTTCTAAAGAGCGTGAGACTGATTTGGTATCTTTTTAGGATACCATCCTACTTGCAGATTGTGTCTTGCCCCATTTTTGTTTAGATCAAGGATGAAAACTGTGTTCTGGTGACTGGTTGTTCCGTTGTTTAAAGTTCTGCTGGATTTTGTTGTTCCTGTTATGGATGGATGTTTGTAACGTTGTGATAGCACTTCAAGCGTTATTCTCGCATATTTAACATCTCAATTTCATTTTATATACGAGTCAGTTTGGCAACTGGTTAAACGTTGACTGCAACTTGTCATGTATCATTCAGTTTGGCAAACCGGGGTTACGGGGTAATGTGAGAGTACATATTCTTGTTGTATCCCAAAATTTGATTTCACAGAGCATAAAAAGTGGATTGAATTTACAGTGTTTTGTATAGATATTTGATTTGGTCGCACCTTTTAAATTTACGGATGTATTAGCTTGGATCAGGTTAGTTTGAAGCTCAATAACATCATCTTATAAAGTTCCTCAGCCACAAGACCAAAGGCTGGATTGCGATTTTTTCTTTTCTGTAGGCTAGGGGTGTGAGAGCTCTTGTCTTGCAGTCTGTTTAGTTAGAAATTACTATCAGGAGGATCAAAATGAATAGGAGAAAAATAAATAAAAGATAGGTGTACTGTGAAGAAAGATTCTCAATCTATAACTGGTGTTTGGAGAAAACTATTAGTCTGGCTGTACTTAATAAATTACGGGAGCAACCTGCTGCCAAAACTATGGTTGTTAGGCTCACATTTAAACAGGTGATAACTTAACCTAGGCATAAGTCTAGAAAAAAATTGCAGATCAAATCATCAGTATTTTTAAATGCCCTTGATGTATGCAAAGATTCTGGGGAGAACCCTATAATCATTTGGCCGTAGGAATGAGTCATTCCCAGCTGGTATGTCAACATCATTGGGTTTTATGTACGTAGTACGTGAAAACAAACCGTGAATTGCCACATACAGAAGTTAACTGAGCTACATTTGCATCCAAGAATATGTTGTTGGTACACATGAGAGGACTCAGGACTAGTTCAAGGTACATGAGGTATTGTCCTAACCTGGGTTTCAGAATCAGTCCAAAAATGTGCATAAATTCAGTTTTTCCCCCCTATAATTTGGAAATTTTCTTTTACCTAATAAATCTCACTAAATTATTTTATCCACACTGTTGGGATGTGAATCATTTATTGTTTCAACAGGACTAGATGTGCTATGTGCATCAGCTTCTCTTTCTCTTTTCCTTTTTATTTATCATTTTAATAAACGTCTTAGAGCAATAGGCAGGTAACTTGATTTTCCATTTACTTCTGGTGAAAATTGCCGTTCTAGAGCTGGAGAATGTGACTCTCAACCATGAGTGTGTAAATCCTGTTATGTTGCATCTCTAAGCATTATTCTATCTTGTGAGCAATATCAATCGCAATCTTTCCTCTTGTGATGGCCTCTTAAATCGAAAGTAATCATAACTGTCCCCTCAATGCAGTCAAATTTAACGCTCTTTAATCATAACAGGAGAAGTATTAACTCTTTTTAAATGACATTTCAGTAACACTTTTGTCAATAGCCTTGGTTACAAGATGTTTTGCTTTTTAAGTCGGCCCACTTAACTTTGCTTCAGGAGAACTCAATATTTCTATCACTGGCTAGTGGAAGATCAGTTTTGGTTTTAGAAAGTGGCCCATGACCCATATGTGGTCCACTTCTCAGGCATCTACTGTTCAACATCAGAGTGCCACAAAAATCCATAGCCACAAAACAGTGTGAAGTGATTCCTTTATAAATTGGAGAAGTGTAAAGAGCTAATTTTATTCTTGAAGCACATAATCTGCACGTGCATGTTTTCAAGGGCTGTGTGATGGATGCGAATATCATTTTAGGTTTCTGAAGTACCACTTTGTTAAGCCATAAGTTGATAAGACAATCTTACCTGATGTCTTGTCCTATCAGAGTACAATTCCCCCTTCAACTATTATGGATCAGCCATTCAGCCTAACACTTTGGCCTTTGCCTATGTATGTATTGTACTAGATGTTACCAGGAGCAAGTTTCAGGTGTGTCACATTTGTCTTGACCTCAGGTTGAAACTAAATTATTTAGTTGCCCGACCTTTTTTCCCGCACACACTGTGTACTCTATGCACTTAAATGGACATTGACTTAAAATTTAGCTAGACATGTGGCAGAATTTTCTTTTCTACTTATCAATGTTTTTCGCTCGTACTTTGTTCAATATCCTTTAACGGGTACTGCCATCTATGCTCGTGTACATGTCTTACACTTCTATTTCATTTCTTATCTCCAAGATGAGTGCTTCACACGTTTCAGTCTGTCTCATAAGAGCTTCACAAATTTCAGTCTGTCTCTTGAGTACTAGAATGTTGTGTCATCTATTTCCTTCTCTTATGTATTATGGATCAGTATTATGTTGCTCGTGCTAAAAAATTTGATCGACAAACATGACTAAACTTACCCCTCTGGTATTTTGGTACTTTTATTGTTTGAGAAAGAAAATAAAGTGATGGATTCGAAAACTAATATGGAAGTTTGAAAGTAAAGGAATAATTTGGCTGTTATAAGAAAATAGAAAATTCTTACCCCCCCCCCCCCCCCCACCCTTAGATACTTTCCTCAGAAACTTAGGTGATGAGCTCCTCAGGGGGAAGTATGAATATCAATCTGAAAGTAGATGTGGCCGTAAAGATCTTCTGAAATGAAATACTTATGGTGACCAGTTTTAGATGATTTCTCTGAATTTGTCGCTCCTAGCTTGTGATGAGAGTATTGATCTAGGTGTTCAGATGTTGCAATTCCGTCTAGAAATACTCATTTTCTCATTGAGTCATTCGTTGATTTAACCCTTAAGTTCAGGAAGTTACAATGATGCCGGGAAGGAAGGTATACCTCCTCCAGGCTCCAACTTCATCAGTCTGGGTGGTTAAATGCTCTGATCCTGTATGTTTTTGAAAAGTAGGCATTGAATTGCTTTCAGTTTGATTGTGGTCTTTGGCTGGATGAGAACCTTGAATTTTTTGAAGAGTGGACATCGAATTTCTATCTGTTTGATTATAGTTTTTGGCTGAATGAAAAGTGACAAGAAATAGAATTTTGTAGTTCTTCAAACAACTGCATTTTGAAAAATACAGAGATAACTAATTGGATATTTGTAAGGAGATCTTAGCCGGTTTTAGATTATATATCATAGGAGTTTCACTGACTGAATAAACTAATTCCTGAACAAAGCCTAAGCCACGAAAGTGATGAAACCATGTGATCTTTGGAATATGTATGATTTACTTAAGAATGAAAATGGGTAGCTCATGAGTTGTGAAGTATGAGCATAAATAGAAAGTGAAAATACATTCACTTGTGGATTCAAATGAGGTAAGCAAGTTTCCCCTTTTGTAACTTGGTGTTATTGTCTTACTTACATATTTTGATAAAATATTACATTTTGCATGGATTGGTGATAGCCATGAAGTAGAAATAGCCAGAGAATTGGCTGCAAAAATGATCTTTCTATTTGCGGAGAATTTCTTAGCTATTCTGATTAGTTGTGAATGACTGATTACCTCAGTGCAAGTAAAATAATGAGTTTTTGATTTCCTTAATTGTTATATGTGATATATGCTACGAATTCTATCATTTTATTTCGTGAGTGTTCCTAATTTCATTGTTTTACATGCAGTACCTGGACGAGAACAAGTCACTGATTTTGAAGATTGTTGAGAGCCAAAATTCGGGAAAACTGGGCGAGTGTGCAGAGTAAGCAGTAATCTTTTTAATTCCGAATTTTATGGATTGTAGATTTGCTTGTCTTGTATTGCCTCAGATTGTGACTAACGTGGATAAACCTAGAATCTTGATCCTCTGATTTATGGTCATATCTGCTGAGGTCTCTCTGATTCACTTATATTTTTTGTTCTGCTATGGAATCAATCACATAGGATATGGTTTCTCTCGCTCTCCAGCACCTCAATTACACTTGTGTCAATTGCAGTAGTGCTTATTCAGAAAGGACTCTAGTATACATTTGGTGCCCAAACTTGGTTTTTGATTTGTCTTGTCATTTGATGTTTGTCATTTGATGTCCTTGACTTTTAACGATATGAAAATACTGGTCGAAGAGAAGGATTTATATATTTGCCTGCATCTTTTTGCAAAAGGTCTAGTAGACAATCCTGGTCCCTCTTTCTTAGGCTTGGTTTATTTTTGCTAGCATCCTTGCTTTAGAATCAGAATCCAATCTAATGATACCCCTGTTTGTTGCTTCCCTTCCAAGTTCAGCTCTAGCTGTGGTAGAAGCGACATTGAGTGTCTTGTAAATTTTCATTGAAATTATGGACACATTTTTGCTTCAAATTTACTAAAAACAGGTGTGATTATTCATTTAATTGTTGTAGCAATTTATGTTTTATAAAGATCAATTTGGACGTAATTTAGATGGGACTTTCAAGGTACAACGTATATTTGGCAGTAACTGGGTGTACATTTTTATATTCTGACTACCGTAAGGGAATGAATTCTCTCTACTTTGGTAGGAACCAAGCAAGACTACAGCGAAACCTTATGTACCTGGCTGCAATTGCAGATTCTCAACCTCAACCCCCTACCATGCACGGTCAGGTATAAATATGAAAACCTCGTTTATCTCTGTTGTCCATTTTTTTTTTTCTCTTTTATAATTGCTGCTTATTTGATCGTTACTTTTTGGTTTTTTCTTATGAAACTTGAACATTGTTTGATACCTTGCATTATATTTGATCTTACATCCACGTCCTACAGTTTCCTTCCAGTAGCATTATGCAGCCAGGAACACACTACATGCAACACCAACAGGCTCAACAGATTACCCCACAATCGCTAATGGCTGCACGTTCATCCATGTTGTATAGCCAACAGCCATTTTCGGCACTGCAACAGCAACAAGCATTACATAGCCAGCTCGGCATGAGTTCTAGTGGAAGTGCAGGACTTCACATGCTGCAGAGTGACGCTACTCATGCAGGAGGCGGTGGGGCCCTTGGGGTTGGTGGGTTTCCAGATTTTGGCCGTGGCTCTGCTGGAGAGGGCTTGCAGGGTGGGAGAGGAATGGCAGGCGGAAGCAAGCAAGATATTGGGAGTGCTGGGTCTGCTGAAGGGCGAGGGGGGAGCTCCACCAGCCATGATGTAGATGGGGGTGAGACTCTTTACTTGAAAGCTGCTGATGATGGAAATTGAGAAGTAAGAATGAAGCAGTCGTAGGTTAGCATCTGAACTTGAAAGAAGGGTGAGGAATATGAATTTAGGGTGAAAAAGAGGGACTTGCTGCTGCTTAAGATTACTTTGACAGAATATTCGACTGTACTGAGGAATTACCCTCAAAACATCTTTGTGTTTATGTTTTATAAAATATTCAGAATGATGCATCCTGTGGTTGTGTATCATGTAAATTTGTAGGTCATATATCATGCTGTGTTTTTCTCTGCTGACAAATTAACTGCGCTTCTTTCTTAATTATGGATAAGATTTGTGTTCTCATTATATGTTAGTTTATTAATCTGAAATCTTCCAATAGACGAAAACTAAGGCCTTCATAGACAACCTACTCTTACTTGTGAGGAACTACTAAATTTACTAAATGTATACTTATCTTTGGGCACCAACTTATTATGGTTGTAAATTTATCTGGTTGCATGAATCGTTCCAAGTAGCTGGCTGTTTAAGGAAAGGTTTTTGTCGATGAAAATCTGGGGTGAAGGCTTATTAGAGCAATGCTGTATTGAGTGTGTGACCCGTCGGTCACGTAGGTAGGTTTATCTCCAGCTTTTTCATGAGCTTCGATTGAGCATATTTTGACATTAGTCTCTTTAGAAGCCAATATCCTCTTTGTTGGTGTGGACCAGTTTTGTTTTAATTTTTTTTTCTGAATATCTTATGTCTGTTTGGCATGCCAGGAAAAACATTTAAGCATTGTGTAAAAAAGCTGACATCCATATATAAAAGTCTAACTAGTGTAAGTGGGTAATGCGGTATAATTGAATCTGAATCATATGTTTAAGTTTTTGAGCTGAATAATATTTTAATGCATTCTGTATGGAGTCATTAGAAGATCTTTCATTATGTCAATCTCACTATTAAGTTTGCATTATGGTCAATGGGGTTGGGGTATGCTAGATTATCTATGCTGGGAAGGTGTATCTCGTTAATAGTTGGGATTTAAACTATCATCAATAAACTATCAGGGTCATGGTTGCTTAAAACTCTCTCTTAGGTTTACCATACTCAGTCAAAATTGGCTTGCTTTGTCCAAATTAGTCATATGAGTAGCTCTTTTTTTATTCAAAATGCACCATTGGAATTGTGGCCTTTTGATAGTCATGGAGGGCACAATCTTATTTAGGATGGCAAAAATGCTCGAGCTGATGCAAAAGAATATGGGTAGCTTCGTCTTTGTTCAAAAGGCACTATATGAATCGGTGATCTTGGATAGTCATGCGGGTACTTCATGGCAAAAACAAAGAACCATGTTTGAAATAGTGAAAATGCTTGGCTGTTGTGAAAGAATGTGGGTAGTTATGTTTTTTCTCAAAATGTACCATATGAATTGGGAGCCTTCGATAGTTTTAGAAGACACTTGGTGGCCAAAATGAAGAGCCTTACTTGGGATGGCAAAAATGCTCAAGTTTGTTGTGAAAGAATATGAGTAGCTTTGTTTTTACTTAAAATGTACCATATGAATTAATGGCTTTCAAGAGTCTTAGAGGGCACTTTGTGGCAAAAATAGAAAACTTTATTTAGGATGTCAAAAACATTTGGCTTGTTGTAAAAGAATTTAAGTAGTTTTGTTTTGCTCAAAATGCACCACATAAATCAAGGGCCATTGACAGTCATGGAGGGCACTACATGGTAAAGATGGAGAATCTCGCTTGAGATGGCAAAAATGCTCAAGTTGTTGCAAAAGAATATAAGTAGTTTTGTTTTTGTTCAAAATGCACCATATGAATCAAGGGCCTTCAATAATAGTGGAGGGAACTTCGTTGCAAAAATAGAAAACCTTATTTGAGATTGTAGAAACATATGATTTATTGGGAAAGAATGCTTAAAACTTTGTTTTTACTTAAAATGCACTATATGAATGGGGGACCTTCAATAGTCATGCAAGGCATTTTGTGGCAAAAACAAAAAAACCTTGCAAATGATGGTAAAAATGCTCAAGTTGTTGTAAAAGAATATGAGTAATTCTATTTTTGCTCAAAATGTACCATATGAATCAAAGGGCCTTCAATAGTCATGGAAGGCAAAAATGGAAAACCTTATTTGGTATGGCAAAAATGCTTGGGTTGTTGCAAGAGAATATGAATAGCTTCACTTTTGCCCAAAACATACTATATAAATTGAGGGCCTTTAATAGTCATGGAGTGTTAGCAAAAAAACACTCGAGTTGTTGTAAAATAATATGTGGCATTCCATTTTTGTGCGAAACGCATCATATGAATCGTGGATCTTTGATAGTTGTGGAAGGCATATTTGAACTTCCTATCCACATCGGGCCTTGATAGAAAATTTTACGCCATATTTAGAGGACATGATATATCTATATATACATACTATTCTCAAGTTTCTTGGTAGAGTTAAGTCTATTTAAAGACGTAAATGTCGTAGACTTCCCTTTTTCTTCAAGATATTGGAGACAATTTAAATGGTGATGGTTGTGGCTTAGCAAAAGCATGAGGACGAAGAGTTAAGTAAGGGGTAGAAATTCTATGGTTCGTAAAGTAAGGAAAAGTAGAAGACAAGTGACAGAAATCTAGGATGAATCATATCTGTTCTAACGTCAACTATCCTCACAATTGCATACTTAGAGGATTACTTCTTTTTTTTAAAAAAAAGAAAAAGAAAAAAGAAATAGGAACAATATTGTAATAAATTTTATTAATATTAATAAGGTTAGATGTAATAATCATATCTCAAATAAATATAAAAGACAAGTTGTAAGCCTAATCTTTAAAAAATAACAAATAGACAATAAAAACATGAAATATATTAGGTAGCAAAATTTATAACTTTCTCACCAAAGTGAAGTAAGAGTTCATTGTAGGATCCTAGCAACTACATACTTGGATTACAACTTGCTCGAGATAAGTGAAGCAAAAATTTAATGTAACTGAAAATTAAGAGGGAAATATGTGTGAAGAATGAACGTGTCACATCAAAAGATAATATTCTTGTAACGATGTTTAAAGTAAAAGAAAGATTGTTTAATTCTTGAACTAATTTTTAGATTGAACATTCTAACTTAGTGTTAGAGTTCATGTTAAATCTATTTTACCCTATATGACCTTAACCCAATAATGTTTGATGTGTGGGAAAATGTACATAAGACAAAAGTTTCATATCAAGAGATAATATTTATGTGATAAAGTTTAAATAAAGTAAAGATTTTTTAACCTTTAAACTAGCTTTTGTATTAAATTTTTGGGCTTTCTAACTAATATTGTAACTCAATTTGATCTCCAATAAATGTGCAGAAATAAAAATAAAAATAAAAAATAAAAAATAAAAAACTTAAAATTCATAAGTGATCATTATAAACAAATGAAATATTAAATTTGAATTTGACTTGGTTAGAAAGATCTACTATTTTCTTTAAAATCAATTTATAAAAAGATAACATGTAAAGAATATTATATTAAAATATAAAAAGTTATTATTTAAAACGTATAAAAATAAGTCTAGAGTTCAACCTAGAAATTAACTCATAAGTTATAAGACATTGGTTATATTTACACATTATTCAATAATCATATATTTTTAATATGATTTTCATCTTCAACACTTTCTTACACAAGAAGCATATTTTTCATACACAAGGTCGAATAAGATGAAATTAATGCTTTTCATATACATATTAAATAAACCTAAATTCAAATATTATGTTAGAGGATCTAAATGTTCAATTTAAAAATTAATTCAAAAATTAAAATATTTTTTTCTCATTGAAGCTTCGACTCAATTATCTTATCTTAAAGCAGGAAACTCTTTTTTACATATATTCTCTCATATACCAAACATTATTAGATTCAAAGTCATATGAGATGTGATAAAATTAATCTAAACTTCGGTATTACTTTAAAAAAATATAAAAATTTAACTTAATTTTTTTTCCTTATTTAAAAAATCACATATTGTAACGTGTGTGTCTCCCCTCGGTCTCCCCTCGGACGCGCACACAACGTTTCGTTTCCTTTTTGATAGTGTGAATGGCTGAGAGATGTCGCCGGACCGAAAACTTCACAGGTTTCCTTCTTCCTTCCGAGGATTGGGGAGGCTCCAATGGGCTTTCCAGGTTAAGGTGCCCCGGAGACCACCATCTAAACCATGTTTGACCCAAAATTTTTTGGGTGGACTGCTGAGTTATTTCAAACAATCAAGAACTCGTAGTTTCACATTGGCTTTAACGTTTACCATTTAACCAATGAACCTCGACCTGGAAACGAGTAATGGTATTAACTAGGAGTCTCCTAGCAATTTTCCGTTCGCAGCATCACCGTTGGCGCTCAGACCTCTCAACGGCCTGAACTCACCTCCAGCCGGAGAGCCAAAACGTCCGGGTCCACCTTCAGTCCGCCGGGATAGAGCAGAGAACTGAAAGGAGAGCCCAATGGCCACCTCTCTCGGTGTCGCCACTCCGAGGCTAACCTTTGCTTCCCCAGCGCTTCAAAACCTTTACACGAGGCTCTCACTCTCGCTTCCTCTATCTTCTTCGCGCTTTCTTTCCGACCCCCAAATCCTATCTTCTATATCGCGTCCCCTCCGTGGTCCGCTCTCTCAGTGTCCCCGCCAACGACAGCGCCGTCGCCTCGCCGTTTTTGCTGAGTCTGACAACGGGGCGGAGCAGGCTCGCCACTACGACTTCGACCTCTTTACCATCGGCGCCGGCAGTGGCGGCTTTTGCGAGTCCCGCTTCGCTGCTAGTTCCGGTGCCTCCGTTGCCATCTGTGAGCTCCCCTTCTCCACCATTTCCTCCGACACCAACGGCGGCTTCGGCGGCACGTGCCTTTTAGTGTATATGTCGTATGTTTGTGTGTTTATATTTGCCTTTTGGGTTTGTTTTAATGGAGGAAGCAATATTGGGAGTTGCGAATTTAGTCAAAGATTCGAAATTTTTTGGAAATTTGGGTTTTGGTTGTTTTAGTTCATTCTTGGTTATGTGAGATTTTTGTGTAAGTCCATTTGCTATATGGGTATTTTAGGGGGATCGCTATCTTGCTAATGATTGCAAATTGAGTAGACACTTCCTATTTGATGAATCTGATGTAGCTTTGTGGGGCTTCATTCCTATCGTTTAATGCTTAAACTTGGATTTTTATTTCATTTGAGCATCTGTCGTCCATAAAGGTTACAAGAATATAAATGACCCAATTCCTTTGTCTTTCTTCCTGGCTGGAGACTATCTCATCACGATTTTGACAGTTTGGTGTACTTAACTTTGTTGTGACTGGCTTCAGTCGAGTATTTTCCCATGTAAGGAAGTCTGGTTACGTTGTTCCCCTGCGTTGAGCAGATTAAACATTAAAATGAAAGAACAGGAAAAAAAAAAAACCAACAACAACAACAACAACAACAAAGGAAATCTAAAAGAACTTAAGGGGTGGCTGATGACTCCTACCATTCCTTCAAGGGTGGCTGGCTATGTTTACTGGTCATGGAAGTGATCAATCAGACTACCTTAAGCCACCCAACATAACTCAGTTTTTTTTTTTTTTGCATGGCTCAATCCAAATAATTTATTCAATGACCTGGACTGAAATAATTGCTGGAGATCTTAATCCGTCAAAAGTTGGCCATGTCAATCCTCTAGGTTCTCTATAGTTGGCATTGGCAATTTGCAATATGAGCAGTTGTCCCATTTGAAAAGCAATTCATTTGTGTGTTTTCGCATCTTTGTTATGAAAGGTATAAAGAGACCTTTGAGTGGATGAATGATCTATTCTAGGCCTTAAAGTATATTTACTTTGCACTCTTACATGCAAATGTGTACTTCATGGATGAGTGCTGATGCGTTTTGTGATGGGCAATGGAGTGAACTTTGGATTATAGAAAGACTGGCAAGGAATAACAATTGGAAATTGCAGAAATCTAAAGTACTGGAAAGGTAAAGTATAGAAATCTAAAGTGCTAAAAATTGGAATATAAAAGGCTGAAAAATAAGAACACAAAATTTATAAGGCAAAGTTGAAAAAAAAAACGAAAATTCTTTCTAACGTCAAATGTTCTTCTCCAAAAGTTTTGCCTACAATTAAAATAACAATCTCTTTAAATAGACGACTAAAGCTAATGCTAGAAGGATACGAAATACTTAAAACCTAAGTCTGGTAATATCTAGGATCCCTAAAATCAAGGAAAATAAAACTAATCAAATTAAGATCACAAACAAATTAGGGATAAGATTGCAACAAATCAGGGACCTTAAAAACAGTAAGAATCTTAATAAGTATGAAAACTCTAGATGGTAAGAATCTTGTATGGAAACTCCATATGGTAGGAATCTTCACAAACCCTAAAACTCTTTTTCAGAATGAGCCAGCAAAACCTAATTATAGGTATCTTCCTTCTTGAGATAATAAGTTTGTTGTATTTATTGTATAATTTCAGAAACACTCCAGTGATATGTACAAAGTGCACGTCAGTATTTATGAATAAATAAATAAGTTGGTTTTAAAATGATGATTAGCAAATATCAGTGACTTAGATCCCATTGTCTGAACTTCCTTGCTAACAACCACTTTGAACTTCACTTTCTTCATTCTGTGCTAAAACTAATCTGAATGTAATAAATGTTGCTGTGTTCCTTCACTTTCTTCACTTCTGACATGTTGCTTTCGTTTCTTCAATTGGACAAGTTGGTCTTACTGAAGAACAGGTGACATTTCTTGGCATATCAATAACCTTTGAGATCACTCTCCCCTGCTTGACATGGAACGATATTTGCAGGCTATACAAGACTATGGTGATGTTGATATCTATACCGCAAATTTCCGGCCCCTAAAGGCTACTCTCTCAGGACTTCCAGACAGGGTCTTCATGAATGTTGTGGCCTGTGCAAAGACAAATAAGGTTGTGGGGTTGGACATGTGTGGAAATCGTCCAGGTTTCTGCCTTTGCCCCTGATATGTTCCCACCACCACCCGAGTTCTATATGCATATTCATTTGTTTTATAGATTCAGTCATTCATGTGGCTTCTCAATTCATCAAATGTCTAGGGATTTGCAGTTGCCATCAAAGCTGGCTTGACCAAGGCAGACTTCGATTCCACGGTGCGTATTCACCCGGCAGCAGCTGAGGAATTTGCCAGAATGAGGACCTCTACTAGGGAGATCCGAAGGACATCTGAGGTTTGTCAAAGACGGATTCTCTTTCTTTACTTTTATTTAATGCTGGAGCTAGTCAAGTAATCTTGATCTGATTCGAGAAGAGTATTATGCCTAATAATATATTCCTCGCACCCCATGCACTCCTCATTCTCACCATGAGGTTCATGAATCAGTTTCTTGATGCTGTTTGCTAAGCAGATTTGGTATTTAAATCTAATTAATTGTTAGCTCTTCAAGTTTTCAACATCATCGATTTTGAAAATCAATAATCATATTTTTATCAATCTTGAAGTAGTGTAGTAATCGAAGGTTAATGTTATGTTCAGTGCTATAGATATGTGCTTGGAACGCGATCGACAGTCTCATACTATTCTTCAATATTTTAGAGCTGTGTGTTAGTTACTGCTGTTACTTAAATTTGTTACAGGAAAAGACAGACTCTGAGGCCAACGCTCCAGCTGGTGTTTAGCAAGGTCCATCTCAATCGGCTTCCACCATTGAGCTGCTCTTTTTGAGGTGTGAACTGGCAGGTATATCGTTCTTCTGACTTCCTTGTTTAAAAAGTTTTAAGTTCTTCATATTCGTTTAAGGAGGAATGTACAAATTTTCTCTATTTCGAGGCACTATTTCTATAAAAGTGGGATGGATATTTCTGTATTTTGCATTCCATAACTTCTATCGACGGTGACATAAAACTTATCTAGTTACGAAAAGAAACGATGTAGAGATAGTTTTTCACTCTTGTTATTGCATTTAGAGAATAGTTAATTGCTTTTAACTCTTTAATATGTCACTATAGTATGCTACCGCGCAGGATTCTAACTATTTAAGCTTCTGGGCAGGTTTCATCTGGGAGACTACTGGTAAAATCCTATTTGGAATAGTAGGAGGATAGCTGGAGAACTTGGAAGCTGATTCATAATAAAAAAATGGGCTTCTTAGAGAAGCATCAAAACTTTTTGAGTTTCATGTCAGGAAGGTGGAAGAACTTGAGCAAAGGGGAAACGTGGTAAACAGCAATGGTTCCAGTATTCTGTCGTACAATTTTGCACCCTGCTTGATGATGAGGGGACCAGAAATATTGGATTCTGGATACTTCTAATTTTATTCTGCCACCCACCTACGCACATTACCAGTAGAAAACATGTTAGCTGAAGATTTTTTTTTTTTGTAAGTTATGATTTTACATGTTCCTCAAGATGTTTAAGAGGAACATTAATGAATCTATAAAATTTGTCTCTCGAAAAAACAAACAAAAAAGGAAGAATAAAAATATAGGTTCGCTATTTCACTACAAGGATCAAGGGGCTGGGTCTTGAAATTTCCTTTAAACTTTTAATTCTGGTAAAGCCAAACATAGCATTTACAGATTCTGGTGCTAATAGGACCTCACTTATCACGGCTAGTCAATAGAGGAGGATGCTGGGAAAAAGCACGGAACCACCAGAAGGAAGAAAGAAGCTAAGAGCAGATTCTAATTGTTAATAGTTTGTCAAACTACGTAAAATCTTCGATGTTCTTGTCTGTTTGTTATATAAATTACAATTAACTTGGACCCTTGAAGCTTCATTTCCCACAAAAGGCAATCGTACTAGAATCGAGGGAAACCTCAAAAAATTCCAAGCTTTTCTCCTTCCTGCTAACCAGAGGACCTATTTTATCGACTTTGGGTTTTACCAAGTCAAAACTGTAAAACAACTTTCTTCCTGAGATAATAACCTGAGATCCATCAGGCAAGAACGATGCCCTTCATACAGGGGAAATCATCAAGAAAGATACTTTGTATCTTGGTATTGCTTTTGCCATCAATTTGTACAATCCTGCAGCAAAGTAGCAACCTAGCGTTTTGATGGAACCGGACTGAATTTCTTGGACCATTTGAAGGCTCCTCTGCATTTGCATCTACAAGTCTCGAGTATTCAAGAAGTCCAGGCAACAATTTTGCACTGCTTCTCACAACATGGTCTTCATTTGTTCTAAGGCAAGAACTGCCCCATTTTCTTCATCTGATGACTCATCATCAAAAACTGAATCAAGCTGGGCCCACTCTTGTTCCGGAGTTCAGCTTAGCATGTTGAGTCCTCAATCTTGACATATACTCTGAACCTGAAATCAAATTCTCATCCTCTTCCTTCAGTTTACTGTATCTGTTAACTCCAGCAATATTTACACTGGTTTTTTCCTCCCCATCCACCCATACAGGTTTTCTTCGCTTAGTTTCCTCCTCCTCATCACTTCTTTCCGAGAGTTCTGCATCCTGGTCATAACCACAGAGCAAACTATTTGCAGAACGGTCCATTACAAACTAAGCAGAACCTTTCGCAGCCCCACCTTCAATGTCTTCCTTCCCAAACTCAACAGGGGAATACAGGGACCCGAACAAAGAATTCTCTAGCTTCTTCATTTCTCTTTCTTGCTCAATTAAAACCTTTTTATCCTTCATTCAACCAACTCTCCATTTTCAGCACCTTCATTCCCTTGCAGATTGGAGGCTCATCAGCCTCCTCCCTCTCTATCTTGTTGGCTCTATTTTGAGGAAGAACATTTTGAGATATTAAACTCATCTTCGACAAGACAACTCTTGCCTCTGCAGAGTTGGATTGACATAAATTCCAAAACCAAAATATTTGTAGCTTTGCAATTAAATGGAAATTTAGTTATGAGGATCAATCATCAATTTATTTTTCATTTTAACCACTCAATTGTTGAACATGTTAGACAAATATTAATTCGAGACTGTAAAATATAAAACTAAATTTGTTAGACCTCCGGATTAGATACACATTGAAGACCAAGCCACGGGTCAGACACAGCATGCTATAGTTAAAATTTAATGAACCCTGAAGAAGTTGTGTTCATCTAAAAGCCGCAGCTAGATGGAATTCACACACTGGTAAAGTTTTTCAGTTCAGAAAAGCAAACCAAGAACGCGTCAAGCTTCTTACATGCAAAACCTACTTCCTCCAGCTCAAAAAATGAAAGCCACGACGATAGAAATCGGGCAACGCAAGAATATCAACGTTTCAAATTTACAATGGTAACAAACAAAAGAAAGCCTGATCATGCTTTTAGACTTCATAAACTAAACACAAAGCGGGGGCACATGCCAGGAGGGAAAAAAAAAAAAAGAAAGAATAAAAGAACAAATAAAAGGAAAAAAAAAAAAAACAAACCTGCAGCCCCTCCTAAATATATGAAATCAAACAAAGCATGAACTGAAGTGATGTGGACACATCCAAAGACCAAGGTAATGAGAAAGCCCAAGTTTTGTTGATTCCTATGACGAGACATTGGGGCTACAATGTACTTCGTTGGGTCCAAGCCCAAACAGAAGAAGTCTGACTTATTTGGAGTTTCCATACCTATCAAGATTCGTACTGTTTTAAAATCTCTAACTTGTTGGGATATTATCCCTAATTTGTTGGGATCCTATCCCTGATTTGTTGGGATCCTATCTTAATTTGGTTAGTTTGATTTTCCTTAATTTTAGGAATCTGAATTCTACTAGACTTAGGTTTTATGAATTCTAGATCCTTCTATGGTTAGTTTGATTTTACTTAATTTTAGGGATCTAAATTCTACCAGGCTTAGGTTTTATGAATTCTAGATCCTTTTATGGTTAGTCTTAGTCGTCTATTTAAGGACATTGTTCCTTTAGTTGTAATCAGAACTGTGAAGATTGGAAAAGTTATTGAATTTTGTTTTCCCTTAAGCTTTGCCCTTTAAATTTCATGCATTTACTTTCCAGCCTTTTATATTCTAGTTATCTTAATTCCTACACTTAAATTACTACCTTTTACCTTTCAATCATTTATTTTTCCAGTCTTTACCTTTCCAACCTTTTATATATTTGAATTTTCCTGTTGTTATTCCGTTCCAAGCTCTCCATAATCCAAAGCTCACTCTGTTGCCCATCACAATCCGCATCAAGTTGTAATCAAAGCCAAGGTTTTGGTGAGTGAGCTGTTCTAACAAATTTGTTCATCTCATCAATTTGTTGTTTGATAACATCACCATGTCTCAAGAAGGAGATGGTTCTTCTCGTTCATCCTCACCCACTCCACCATGGCTAGCTGCCAATATGGTTCAGAAGAGTAAAATCGAGAAGGTGAGTGCTGAAGTCCAAGAGCTCAAACTCTTAATTCAGTAGTGCTTACTACCTCAAACAACTCAGGCACCCCATTCTACTCCACCACCACCACAAACAACGCACTCACCTTTCCAAACAACGTTACCACCACCCCAAGTATCTATACCACATATACAAATGTCCATTCCTTAACCACTACTCACCCAACCATCAACCCAACCCTTTTTACCGAGAAGACCAGCACCACATGCCCCTCATTACCAACAATATAGACCATATTAACCACCTCAGAGTTCACAACCACCCTATGTACCCCCAACATATCGACCACCACAGCCATATGTTGATGTTGAATCTGATGTTGATTCCAATGATGAAGATATTGGGAGAAGAAGAAGAGGGAGGCTAGGGGAAGATGATCGAAGCCTTCGTATAGACTTTCCTGAATTTAATGACAGTTTGAACCCAGATGATTTTCTTGATTGGGTTTGCGCTATGGAGAGAGTCTTTGAATTCAAAGACTACAGTGAGGAGAAAAAATGCAAGGTAGCTATTCTCAAACTCAAGGATTATGCTTCTCTATGGTGGGACAATACAAGAAAGTTTAGGAAAGAGATGGGCGAAGTAAAGTCAAAACCTGATCGAAGCTTAAAAAGCTCTTGACTAGGCGATTTCTTCCTAGATAATACAAACAAGAGCTCTATCACAAGCTGCACATTTTCAAGCAAGAAAAAAGAAGTGTTGGAGAATACATCAGAGAATTTGAGAAGCTAATGATCCGATGTGATGTTCCTGAACCAATAGAGCAGTCCATTGCTCAATTTCTTGGAGACTTAAATCCAGATATTGCCCAAATGGTTGATTTGCAACCTTATTGCTCTCTTGATGATGTTTACAAACTAGCTGTTAAGGTTGAGAAGTAAAAAGCTGCCTCTAGGACCAAGTATTTTAGCAAAGGAGATTATGTTCAAAAGGCTACCTCAAGCTACACCAGATATGGTCAACGGAGTGAGCTTTGGATTATGGAGAGCTTGGAATGGAATAACAATAGGAAAATTCGGATATATAAAAGGCTGGAAAGGTAAAGACTGGAAAAATAAATGACTGAAAGGTAAAAGGCAGTAATTTAAGTGTAGGAATTAAGATAACTGGAATATAAAAGGCTGGAAAGTAAAGGCACGAAATTTAAAGGGCAAAGCTTAAGGGAAAACGAAATTCAATAACTTTTCCAATCTCCACGGTTCTGATTACAACTGAAGGAACAATGTCCTTAAATAGACGACTAAGACTAACCATAGAAGGATCTGGAATTCATAAAACCTAAGCCTAGTAGAATTCGAATCCCTAAAATTAAGGAAAATCAAACTAACCATAGGAGGATCTAGAATTCATAAAACCTAAGTCTAGTAGAATTCAGATCCCTAAAATTAAGGAAAATCAAACTAACCAAATTAAGATAGGATCCCAACAAATTAGGGATAATATCCCAACAAGTTAGGGATTTTAAAACAGTACGAATCTTGATAGGTATAGAAACTCCAGATAAGTCAGACTTCTTCTGTTTGGGCTTGGACCCAACGAAGTGCATTGTAGCCCCAATGTCATGTCATAGGAATCAACAAAACTTGGGCTTTCTCGTTACCTTGTCTTTGGATGTGTCCACATCAGAAGAGGGCAAGAAAAAAAAAGGGACGTTGGTTACTCACAACACACGAACCGTAAATCACATGATACTGCTATATAAAACGCACAACCTCAAAATCTGTCACAGGGTCAACACTAACAATTGATTGCAAAATCATGACCGGTTACTGGCAACCATGTAGCATTTAATATGAACTAAGGAACAAGAGCAATCAATTCTTATTAGGGCACTTGAAAACTGTTCATTCAGGAAAGACCAGTTTCAAAGTAATGTGCTTTTGTAGCTTGCATCAGAACTTAATTCAACTAAATATCAAAAGCTCCAAAGAAAGAAAAAACAAAAGCATTTTAAATTGTACCCTTCTTTCTGGGCATGCAAATTTATGCTTATTTCTGAATATACTTCATTCCCACAAGACTCCACTCCATAAAAACGCAAACTTTTGAACATAGAATAAACTAACTTACACAGGTAGCATGGGCAACAGAATCATGTAAACTATAAACCTATAAGCAAACAGAAATATACTGAATAATGCTTACTACAGAATCTAGTTGTAGAGTTTAGAAATTTCTTTTACTTGTGAATTTACTTTTCATATGGAATTGTTATGCCATAACAATAATATTCCCTCTATAAATGAGTTGTTGGATGAATTGTACAGGTCATAACTCATTACAAGTATGTAATGAATTATTATTATACATTTCCTGAAAAAAAAAATATTTATTGTCTAGTAGCAAATGACCTCCTTCAAGATATGATTTTCTTTGATTTTTCTTTGTTTTTATTTGTATTGTTATTTCTTTTAGTGATCCATGTCATAGTAATTTCTTATTTTGTAATTGTTTGCTTTACACCAACTAAATAAGATGATGTCTTAAGGGGTTAGGTTTAATGTCCACCATCTAAGCAAGTTTGATGATTTAGTCAACTTGTCATATCAATATCAATAACAACAGAATTTTTTTCAAAAAAAAGAAAAAAATATTTGGTTTGATACTTGCTAGTGTACAAATCATGATGTTCTCTCTAAACTCCTACAATTTTCATGTTATATCAGTTTTTATTACCATATAATCCCATATGGGCCTAAAAATTAGAAGCTAACTCACGATTATAGCGTCCACATTAGTTTATTAAATATCTCATGCAAAAAACTAAGGAAAAAAATAAACAAGATAACACTTCGATATATTCTTAAATATATTGTTTTTGTTTAAATAATTATTAAATGATGCATGATATTAAATGAGTTTAATTTATCACGAGTGGGTCTCATGTGTTGTCATTCCCCGTGAATTAGCTTACTCACGTAAGTACTATAATGAGTTGCTTAATAGTAAAGGTTTTCTTTTATTCCCAGGCACCCTAGATTCCTAGATTCACCATAAGGATTATGTAATGTATAAATAAGTAATAACAATCAACAATAACAATGAACCTAACTGACCGATTAGAATCAAGCCTATCAAGATCAAACGAGTTCCTCATGTTAACCACAACACTAGTTTTTCCAATCTCTTTTGGTTACTCTTCAAAACTCATCCGCATAACTTAAAAAAAGGTGTTTTTTGAACAATATAATAGTTGACTTCATCCGTAGCTTTCTTCCTCTTACTCGAGACTCCATGTGCAGCAGGAAACCTGTTAACCTGTGAAGCTTCGAAGATGGCTTTTTCCCCAAATGACAATAGACATGATTTGCAGGAATGAAAGCATTTATAGATTCTTTCATTTTCACCAATAGTGTATCAAAACGGCATCCTTTTTGTGCTATACATCCTAGGTAGGATTGCACTCCCTTTTTGTTTGGACTCAAAGAGAGCCCAATAAAATTTAACTCAACAACCAACTACCTTTATTCCTTAAATTTTTATATATACCCTTATGTTCTGGACTGGCAGTATGGGCTAATAGGTTGGCCAAGTGAGTATGAGCCAGATTGACAGTACGGGCCAATGGACCGAGCTAGCAAGTACGAGTCTGACCCGCCTAGTTTCTTTGTTGTTGGGTCATCCACTTGGGTGGTGCCCATTGAATTTTTTCCTTTTATGTTCTGCTACTTGTGAATTCATGAGAATGTAACTGACCTCTTTAATAGGGGAAACATTATTTATCTATTTAAAAATGTAACAACTCTGATATTCAATAAGACTACTATTATAATTCATTATTATGATTGTAACATTAACTCTTTATAAGTATTTCGACGATTCGAAATTATAAGTGTCCTGATTTGATGAACTTAGTTTGAATCCTATGTAACGTTCACACATTTATCGCAGTGCTTTAAATGTGTAACCAATATTACATTAAATCCCTATGAGAAGGCTAACACCTATATAAAAGGAAACTCTTGGTCCCATTCTCCTCACTTGAATCATTTAAACTTTCTCATCATTCTTTAATTTTCTTTGTGTTCTCTCCAGAAATTCTCTCTTTAGAGTGACCCTGGTTAAAGGCTGACTCAATTCATCGCTAAGACCTGAGTGCCAAACAGATTTATTTCAAAGTTTGTTACAAGTGGTATCAGAGTCAAGTTCTTGAGGTAGGCTAAGTTCTTGAAATGGTGTCCAAAGGTGCAGGAAAGTCCCAACACCAACCCTAGGTGAAGAGGAAAAGGACGCTAGCTGAAACAATGGTGTCCATTAAGGAAAGGCTCAGTACTCTAGAAAATTACTAAGCTCACATTAAAAAGCATATTGTTGAGTTGAAAGGACTTGCTGAATAGTTCCAAGAGCTAAAGGGAGTCGTAGAACAACTCCAAACAAAGCTTGCTTTTGCTGCTGTCCCTTAAGGAGATATCCCCTAGCCAAAGAGCTATGGTGGGAAATGAAATACAACAGAAATGGAAGACTTCTTGTAGCATATAGAGCAATATTTCGAGATGGCATGCATCATTGATGATCACAAAGGTACAAATTGCCGCTTATCATTTGGTGTAGGAGATGCCAAGAGGTAGAAACTGGGAAAGACTTGATCAACACCTATAAGGCATTCAAGAAGGCACTAAAGAAGCAATTCCTTCCCAAGAATGTAGACTAGAGGGCTTATGAAATATTAAGGGACTTAAGGCACACCACAACTCTGAGAGCCTATGTGCAAGCTTTCACTAAGGCAACTTTATATCTTAAGGATGTGTCGGAGAAGACTCTCTTGTCCTTCTTTGTGAGTGGCCTTTAGAAGTGGGCAAAGGACAAGATTGAGAAATGGGATGTGACCAAGCTGAGTCAAGCTATCTCAATTGTGGAATCCTTGTCAAATCAGAAGGGAATTGATGTCTCATCTAGACCCCCTACCCGGAGTGACAATTTGAGAAGAGAAGGAGGGAGTCAACCCTCATTTAATTGGGATGGAGCCTAATTCAACCAGAATGGAGGTATTAGGCCATCTTCTAGTTATGATGGTGACAAAAAAAAAGGTAATCTCTCTTGTTTTATTTGTAAAGGTCCACATTATATGAGAAATTGTCCAAAAAAAAGGATTGTTAAATACCATGGAGCAAGAAACAATCCAAGAGGAGACCCCAACATAAGAGGGGTATATGGCAGCCCTTCAAATGTTCAACTCAATGGAAGGAAAGGCCTCGAGATCTGCTGCAAGATTGTTGATGTACATGGAGCAGTCAAGAACAAGAACACCAAAGCAATGGTGGATTCGGCTGCATCTTATAACTTCATTACACCTAGAGAAGCTAAGAAGTTTGGTCTCTCAATGAAGAAAGGTATTGGTTTAGTGAAGACAATGAACCACACTCTATTGGTAGTGGCTGGCATTGCCTAAGGAGTAGACCTACATGTTGGCAAATAGAGGGGGAAGGTGGATCTCATGATGGTGGTTATAGACGACTATAAGTTGGTCCTTAAGTTAGATTTCCTCCACGAAGCTAACGTTTTCCCTTACCACACACATAGGTGTTTGTGCATATTCGCAGGTGATATGTCCTATAAGGTTCCCACCAAGGCCTTGATTTTGGCACAAAGAAGTCTCTTTGCGATGTAGTTGAAGAAAGGTATCCATAAAGGCAAAGAGACTTATCTTGTTGTGTTGAAGGAGAAAGAGAATATTGTAAAGGAAGACTGTGAAGGAAGACAATCTTCCTTAAGTTATTCATGATCTCCTTAAAGAGAATGAGGATGTGATGCCTCCAGAGATGCCAAAGCAACTATCTCCTAGGAGGGAAGTTGATCACACCATTGATTTGGAGCCAATGACAAAACCGCCTGCGAAGGCCTCTTACAAAATGTCCCTACCTAAGTTGGAGGAACTCAGGAAACAATTAAAAATGCTCCTTGATATGGGGTACATTCGACCTTCGAAGGCGTGGTATAGTGCTCCAGTGCTCTTTCAGGCAAAGAATGATGGATCGATGCGATTGTGCATTGATTACCAAGCATTGAACAAGGTAATCATAAAAAACAAATACCTTATTCCTTTAACAGTGGATTTGTTTGACAGGTTAGGCAATGCCCATTATTTTACAAAGGTGGATCTAAAATTGGGATACCATCAAATCTGAATTACTACTAGTGATGAACCAAAGACAACATGTGTAACGAGATACGGCTCCTACGAATGGTTAGTCATGCCCTTCGGCTTAACCAATGCTTCAACAACATTTTGTACATTAATGAACAACTTGTTCCATCCTTACTTGGACAAGTTCATGGTGGTCTACTTGGATGATATAGTTGTGTACAACAATTTCTTAGAAGAGCATGTTGAGCACTTGAAGATATTATTCAAGGTGTTGCGGGAGAACAAGTTGTACTTGAAGAAGGAGAAATGTTTCTTCATGTAAAAAGAAGTAGACTTCCTTGAGCATGTCATCAAAAAGGGAACTTTGTGGATGGACAAGGCCAAGGTAAGGGCGATTTAGGGGTGGGAAACTCCCTCGAAGGTAACATAATTGATATCTTTCCTTAGCTTAATCAACTATTACAGATGCTTCATTATAAGGTTCTCGACAAGAGCCACACCCTTGACGTAGTTGTTGAAGAAGTCCAAGACTTGGGATTGGATGGAAGCATACCAAAAAGCCTTTGAAGATTTAAAGGCTGCAATGACAAAGGAACCAGAGTTGGCATTACCGGATTTCTCTAAAACATCCGAGATACATTCAGATGCTTCTGATTTTGCTATTGGGGGTGTACTCGTGCAAGATGTACCCATTACTTTTGAAAGTCGAAAGTTGAATGATGTAGAGCACAAGTATATGGTCTAGGAACAGGAAATAACGACCATAGCTCATTGTTTGCAGACTTGGCATCATTACTTACTTGGCTTGTAGTTCCTAATTTAGACAGACAATGTAGCCACAAGCTATTTCAAACATAAAAGAATTTGTCACCGAAACAAGTTAGGTGGTAGGACTTCCTTACTAAATTTGATTATACTATGGAGTACAAGCCAAGGAGAATCAACATAGTTGCTAATGCTCTTAGCCAACAAGTCGAGTTAGTTGCCATGAGTATAGTTGTGACAGACACATTATAGCTCATACGTGAAGGAATGGCTCACGATTATGTGGCCAAACAATTAGAACAACTCGTAAAAGAGGACAAAGTGAAGTAATCATGGATGGAAGATGGACTACTTTACAAAGAAAAGGTATTTGTACATACCTAAGTGGGAAAACCTCTGATACAAGCTTATCAAGGAGTGTCATGATAGTAAGTGGGCAGGGCACCCTGGACAATGGAGGATGAAGGCTCTTGTGGAAGCCTCATACTTTTGGCTTGCTATGCTCATGAGATAAAGTTATTTATGAAAACTTGTCTTATTTGCCAATAGGATAAGCCAAAGTAGAGAGCTCTTGGTGGACTATTGGAGCCCTACCTATCCTAAGTCGTCTATAGGAGAGTGTCTCCATGGACTTTATCACAAGACTACCAAAGTTTGATCGATACGGATTGATCCTTGTGGTGGTGGACCGGCTTTCCAATTATACTACCTTCATACTAGGCCCTATGGAGTGTCTAGCGGAAGTCACGACCTGGATTTTTTTTTAACATGTGATGAAATACTGAGGATTACCGCAGAGCATCATTAGTGACAGAGATCCATGCTTCATGGGCCAATTATGGAGAGTGTTATAAAGGTTATTAGGCTCGGAATTGTGAGTCTTCATAAGTTTTCACTCTCAAACGAATAGGTAGATGGAAAGGGTGAACAACTTTTTGGAGTTGTACTTGAGGCATTTTGTGAGTGAGAATAAAAAAGATTGAGTGAAATTGCTGGACGTAGCCCAATTCTCCTACAATTTGTGAATGAGTGAGTCAACAAAAAAGAGCCCGTTCGAGCTAGTGATAAGGTAACAACCATTGACCCCTCCAACTTTGGAGTCCAAAACCTTAGGTCAGTGCTTATGTGTATGGCTAAGTCTTGGAAAAGGAATGCGAATGTGGTGAAATCCTATCTAAACAAAGCCATTAAATGGATGAAGAAGTGGTCTGACAAGAAAAGAAGGCTGGTGGATTACAACATTGGGGATTAGGTATTGGTGAAGTTCCTTTCCCACTAATATAAGGCTTACTATCCCCTTCACAAGAGACTGGTTCACAAGTACGAGGAACCGTTTGAGATCGTGGGGAAAATTTGGAAAGTGGCCTATCGGCTAGATCTCCCATCTAACCTCAAGATTCATCCAATCTTCCATGTCAGCATGTTGAAGCCCTTCCACGGGGATAAGGTGGACATAGAACAGAGCAAGCCAAAGAGGGCTCCTCTAACAATGATGACATCCTTTAAAAAGGACGCAGAGGCAATCTTGGCTGATCACATCTTCCAAAAGAAAAGAGTTTATTTGCGGCAACAGTTCTTCATTAAGTGGAAGGGATTGCCTAAAAACAAAGCAATATGGGAGTTTAAAGACAACCTTTGACAGTTCTGAGGTCTTGTCAAACTTAGAGGCAACAAGGGCATTGCCAAATTAGGTGGGGGAGAATGTTTCATATTGGCAATACGACCCAACAAGCCAGCCGGGCAAGTACGAGCTAGACTTTTGTATAGTGGACTAGCAGTATAGGCTGATGGACCAAACTAGCCAATACAAGTCTGACCCACCTAGTTTCCTTATTGTTAGGTCATCCACTTAGGTGGTGCCTATTGTATTTTTTCCTTTTATGTTCCACTACTTTTGAATTCACGAAAATATACCTCTTTAATAGGGGAAACATTATTTATTTGTTTGAAAGGTAACGACTTTAATATTCAATAAGACTAATGTTATGATTCATTATTTATGATTGTAATGTTAACTCTTTATAAGTATTTTGATGGTTTGGAATTATAAGTGTCCCAATTCGATGAATCTAATTTGAATCCTATGTAACGTTCACACATTTATTGCGATGCTTTAAATGTGTAACCAATATTACATTAAATCCTTACGAGAAGGCTAACACCTATATAAAGGAAACCTCTCAATCCCTTTCTCCTTACTTGAATAATTCAAACTTTCCCATCATTCTCTAATTTTCTGTGTTCTCTCCAGAAGTTCTCTCTTTAGAGTGATCTTAGTTAAAACCATGATGTGTGAATACAACAGGAACAGAATGGCTAAACAACAGGAAATGGCTAGAACCATGATGTGTGAATACAATCTTCCTAAACACTTTTAGGGAGAAGCTATAAGTACAGCTTGCTATATTTCGAATAGAGCATTCTTAAGACCAGTCTTGAAGAAGACTCCGTTTGAGTTACTATTTGGTAGAAAACCCAACATATCCTACTTTCATGTGTTTGGAAGTAAGTGCTTTGTTTTAAACCATTGAAAAGAGTCACTTGGAAAACTTGACTCTAAGAGTGATGAGGCCATATTTCTCGGTTACTCTCAAACCAGCAAAGCATATAGAGTTTTCAATAAGAGAACTCTAGTTGTTGAAGAATCTATTCATGTAAAATTTAAAGATGATTCTAATTTGAACTCCACTAAACAAAATGCAAATGAAAAATATGCATCCGTTGAGGGGGAGTTAGACTCAAGAGAATTTACCTTTCCTAGAGTAAGAAATGAAGTAGATTAACAACATATTCTAGGAAATCCAGTAAATAGTGTAAGTACATGGTCTAGATATCATAACACATGTGAACATCAAGCTTTCTTATCTCAAATAAAACCAAAGAAAGTAGATGAAAGCTGGTTTGTTGCTATGCAAGAAGAACTAAATCAGTTTGAAAGGGGCAAAGTCTAGAAATTAATTCCAAGACCACAAAACCATTCGGTCATAGGAACCAAATGGGTGTTCAGAAATAAATTAGAAGAGTGCGGGACCATTACAAGAAACAAAGCCAGATTGGTAGCACAAGGATATAGTCAAGAAGAAGGAATTGACTATGATGAAACGTTTGCTCCCGTAGCTAGGTTAGAAGCAATTCGGATGCTGCTTGCTTTTGCTGGCAATATGAATTTTACATTATTTCAAATGGATGTGAAGAGTGCACTTTTAAATGGTGTTGTTAAGGAAAAGGTTTATGTAAAACAACCACCTGGATTTGAAGATCCCACATGTCCAGATCATGTATTCAAGCTTTCCAAAGCTTTATATGGGTTAAAACAACCCCCACGGGCTTGGTATGACAAGTTGAGCAACTTTCTATTAAATACAAATTTTAGAAAAGGGAAGGTAGATAATACATTGTTTATTAAGACACAAGGAAAAGAGATCTTGATTGTTCAAATCTATGTTGATGATATTGTGTTTGGTTCTACAAATTCTGCTATGTGTGAACAATTTGCAGATTCTATGAAACATGAGTTTGAGATGAGTATGGTGGGTGAATTAAATTATTTTCTTGGACTCCAAATTAAACAAACAACTAAAGGAATATTCATAAGTCAAACTAAATATACCAAGGAATTACTCAAGAAATACAACATGCATGACTCTAAACCAATAAATACTCCAATGAACACATCTACATCTTTATCATATGACAATGTTGGAGTTGGTGTTGATTCTAAAATGTATAGAGGCATGATTGGTTCCTTACTATATTTGACTGCTTCTCGGCCAGACATCATGTTCAGTGTTTGTTTATGTGCACGGTTTCAATCTAATCCCAAGGAACAACATTTAAAAGTTGTTAAAGGATTTTTCAGTATCTAAAAGATACAATCACATTAGGCATTTGGTATTCAAAAGATACTATGTTTGATTTACATGCATTTAGTGATTCTAACTATGCTGGATGTAAAATTGATAGAAAAAGCACAAGTGGTACATGTCAGTTTTTAGGACATATGCTGGTTTCTTGGCACTCCAAGAAACAAAACAGCGTTGCTCTTTCTTCCACTGAGGCAGAATCCATAGCTGCGGCTAGTTGTTGTGCTCAGATTCTGTGGATGAAATAATAATTAGAAGATTATGGTCTCTATTTTACTAAGATTCCATTGAAATGTGATAATACCAGTGCAATAAATCTCACTAAAAATTTGATACAACACTCTAAAACCAAACATATAGAAATAAGACATCACTTCATTTGTGACCATGTTGAAAAATCAGATATTTCTATTGAATTTGTTAGCACAGACCAGCAACTTGCTGACATTTTTACTAAACCATTGGATAATGAAAAGTTCTCTACACTCCAAAGAGAGCTTGTTATGTGTCTACTTAATGATATTGCTTAAACTCTATGAGCAATCTGTTTTACCTTGTTTGGGAGTTTTATATTCGGTTACTATTCTGAGAGGGAGCTCTATCTACACATTCGAACCAGGTCAGATCTCTGCTACCATACTCTCCATTCTTATCCATCTCTTTCAATTATCTTCATTCTTATCCATCTTTTTCAATTATCTTCCACTGCGATGTTCTTTTTGCTAATAACAAAAAGGGGGAGAGAGTACATTCTAGCACAAGCACATTTATGTTCCATTTCTGACTTTCAGTGCAGAACGTGGGATAAACTCTCTTACATCTTACTGTGTATATAAACATACTTGCTGTGATGTTGCTGCTTTGATGAATATCTATGTAAACAATGATAGGCTAATGCTTACTGTATTTACGTATTCATGCATTGCTGGGATACATGTATCATGCAATTGTTATACCATCCGAGTAGTAACATGTGCTAGCTGGTTCAGTATGAAAATTTTGTCATCATCAAAAAGGGGGAGATTGTTGAAAATAATGTGCTTGTATGTTTTGATTGAGAAAAATGTTATTTGAATAAATGTTAAATATAAAATTATATTTGCATAAATAATAGAATATATGAAATTGTGAGTGCACATATTAAAACTCAAAGGAAGTAAAAGGTGTGCAAATTATAATATCAATTAATGATATTATAAAGTAGCCAGGTTCCTACATTTTATTATCAAACATAAAAAATGAAGCCAATTTGATGTACTCTATTAATGTCTTAATTAATAGATTAATTTATATTATTGGTTATGTTAAAAGAATTTTGATACTTGGAATTGGTATGCTTATAGGTGTATTTGAAAAGCATAAGATTATGATAGTGGAGCATACATATTCATTGGACCGACCATATATCTATATATATGGGTACATGAAACTTATATATATGTTGAGCCCGTGAAGAGAGCTGAGCCCATGAAGAGAGCTGAGCCCGTGAAGAGAGTTCAACCCGCAAAGTTTCAAGCCTAGCATAGTTCACTTATCCAAAACGGCAGCGTGTTGAGCAGATAAGAGCTTAAGCTCTTATGATCGAACGCCTGAAGCCTTAGCCGCATATCTCGACCTAGAGCTGTCCTTCTCCTCTCGATCTCTCTCCTGAGACGCCGGCTCCAACGGGAAGAATGGTGAGGCGACTGAGTGTCAGAATGGTTATCTTGCTGGAAAATCATCATCTACATCAGTACAACATCGTATCCATCAAATCTCAACGGAAGGATTTTGAAAAGGTTTGAACCGAAACCCTAATCTATTCAACATTTGAGTACCTGCTATAAAAGAGAGCTTCGAATGAACTATTTGTGCTTTGCTGAGACATATTCTTGCTGATTTAATCAAAAGAGATAAAAGCCCTCATTGATTTACTCTTACTGCCGTGTTCGGTAACATTTGAAGGAAAAGGAAATCTTTGGTGATATTCCCTAAACTTGTTATCTTGTGAATATTATTTGATAGATTAATCTTTGTATGTGCTAGATTACTTATAACATTATTTGCACATAAAGATTATTGTAAATCTGAAACCCGAGATTTGTGAAATTAGGGCTTTCGAGATTAGAGCTTGAATTAACTCTGTATACATTCAATTAGCCCTCTGATAAGCTTAAATCCTCACTCATATCATATATTTGAGGAATGAGCTTGATGTATTGAGGTTTTTGTAAACCTAACCTTGTAACCGTGAGCTATATAACTCCTTTTGAAGAGTTGCGGGGTGAAGGAGAGTTGCTCTCATTGTTTGAAGTAAAGCAGATTTCAACTCGGTTTGAGTTGAAGGAGAAGAGGGTGGAAGTAGGTGAAAAGTGCCGAACCACCGTGAAATTCTTGATTGTGAATTTTCTAATCTGATTTATTCTTTTATGCTTTATTATTATTGTGATATTTTATCTAGTTGTGATTGCTATAAAGAAATCAAAAAGGAAAATATTTAAATTACCTAAGCTTCTAAATATCCAATTCAACCCCCCCTTTTTGGATAGCCATAAACCCTACAAGGACCTCACTTAACTTAGGACACATGGGACACTTAAGGGCAAAGAAGAGAAAGTACTAGAGGGCTTTTTGGGAAATTACTCTTTATAGCTGTAGTTGCACTTACTTTTGAATGTAGTTGTAGCTTAGTTGTTTTTTATGCTTGTAGCATAACTGCAGTAGTTGATTGTTGTTAAAAGGTTGGATTGTTGTTATGTTTGGTATTTCTATTGGTTGTAATCAAGGAGAAAATCAACAAAAAATAAGGAAGGTGCTCCCCAAATTTCCCCATACCCTTGAGTCCTTGATTTGCTACTACTCGGGGGTTTATTACCAAATATACACATGTATCTCCAACACATATTGTTATTGAGTTGATTTTCTACAAGTGAATAGTACTGGAGCTTAAACGAAATTTGGGGACTTTGTCCAAATCATATTGTAATATCTTTGTAGTACTTATTTGAAGCTTCTAAACTATATATTGCATATATTGTAGAAGCTAAGCTCGAAATTTGTAATATTTGGGAGAGAACTTGTAACCGGGTTTAAGGGATTAATTATCCCTTGTAATCAATTGTGAATTAATTGAAAAAGTGACTCTAGCATGTTGCTAGAGTAAGGTGGAATAGGTGCCGAGGTGGCTTAGGCTGAACCACCTTCCAAAAATCATTTGTCTTTGTGTGATTGTTTTATTTTTTGTCACAAAATTACTAATTGCTTCATATAAGAAAAACAAAAAAGACAAGAATTTTTGAAAACCCTAATTCACCCCCTCTCAAATTGCTATAGGATCCAACAATATGACTATTAGAAAAAAAAAAGTCTCATATTAAAGAGAATAGTATTCATAATGTGCGTTATAACTTAAAAAGATGAAATTAGGCATTGTATATGATATTAAAACCAATCATTCTTTTGTGTATTCTAGCCAATCTAAAAAATAGGTCAATAACCACTGGCAAAAAATTGAATTTGAATTGCAAAAAATAGTGGACAATAGATTCTTATGTTAATGAGAATAGTACTTATAATGTGATTTATAAAGTAAAAAATTCATCTCCTTAATAGGACATTTTAAAGAGAAATGGGCTTGATCCTTTGACACTGATGATAAACAATAATAAAAAAACAATCTCATTTTTTGATGCATTATCAAAATGGTTTCTTTACATATAACAAGAGGGTTCGAATCTCGCACATGGCACATGGACCAATCTTCTTTAGGAGACAACACGAGATAACACCAATCCCATAGATGAATTTTACTACCTCTAGAATCATCTTTGGAGTTGAACTTTTTTCAGGGTTTTTCTGTGTGTGTGTGTGTGTTTTGGACTCACCGGTTGGGGCTAGCTTACCACTAAGCCAAAGGATTCCCCCATATTTTTTTAAGTATCATAATAGATAACATAGTGATCTAAAAGTGCGAAAGATATGTAGGAAGGTCACTTTATTTTCCATTATTCATAGCTTTCTTCACATAGGATGTGCATAAATGTTTCTTGCAAATCTTGATCTCATTGTAGAGTGGTCCAGCCTCTCGGTTGTTGTGGGAAAATGGCCTTCTCTCTTTGTGATCGCTAGCTTTCTACGAGTCCTTTGTCTCAAGGGATGAGGCTGACTTCTTGTCCCGCATACTATACAGATGAAATAATTCTTATTTTTAATTATGCCCTTGACTTTAATATAAAATGATAAAATAGAATGAGATGTATCTAATATATTAACAACAATGTCTTAATAATATAGAACTATTGCATATTTAACAACATGAATAATAGAATTATTCATAATCTACGTACAAAGTAACCAATCATCTTCCCTTAAGTGAACCTGTGCTCTGCAGGCAACTTGAAAGAAACCAGCATTCTTTTCCGAAAGTTGAATTTGAATTTTGGTCGATGAGGCGTCAAATCAAGGAGGAGATCTTTTTGCCAGTTATTTTCAGGTAGATAATCCAGTCTATTGTTATGATGTTTGTTTGCTTCCAAATTTAAATAAAGAAAAGAAAAAGGAAGTGCTTCCTTTGGGGTCTTGGGACTGAAATATTTCAAGGTCAAGCAAGCAGGAAAGTCTTGCAAGTGTTCCTGGAAGTGATTGTGAAGGATAAATTCTCTTACTATAACATGTGGTATGAGCTTCCATTATAAATTGGTTACACAAATTATTTATCTTTAATCATTTTTTATAATATTAAACTTTTTAACATAATATTAAAACGAAATTTCTTAGCTTATAGATAAATGTATTCGTAAAAAGTACCCTTTTTCATGTTTAACCTGTGTTAAGAAAATTATGTGGAATTAAGTAATCAAAATCTTGCTGAAAAACCTCTTTATAAAAGGAAAAGACTGTTACAATCTTTAGTTCATTTTTTGTAGGATTTTACTTTTTAACAAGTTTTAAAGTGAAAAAAATTATCAACAAACAAAGAGAATTCGTGTTGCCAAAAATAATCTTATTAACTCTCTAACTTCATTTTTGAGAAGGTATTAGAAAGCTAATCAAGAAATATTTGTATAGGTAGTCTTACAACGAGTTTGAAGGAGGATAAGACATTCTAATATTTCATCGCAATTATTGTAGGTTGAAACTATTATTATAACAATGATCTTACGTAAAGACTTGATGCCTTATAACATTTAATCCTTAAATGGATAGAAACATCATTTCATTGTTAAATTTGCCTTATAACATTCAATCACTATCAAGCTTCAAAAATTGCATCCAAGGTACTGGAGTACCTTAAGTTGATCACACAACTTAAGGGTTTCTATTCTCTAGAAAACAAGTCTGCTTACAACTAAAACAATGCTTCCTTTAAATATGTAGCTAAACCTAATCCTAGAAGGATCCTGATAAATTAGGAATCCTTAAAACCTAATTCTAGAAGGATCTTGATAAATCAAGAATCCCTAAAATTAAGGAAGTCTTAACAAATATGGATTCTGACAAATAAGGGAATCCTAGACAAATCAGAGATTTGATAAGTATGGAAATCCTAGATAAATCAAGAATCTAGACAATTAAAGAAAACCAAACAAAAGAAAATATTCTAAGAAATTAAAGACTCAATAACTATTTAGGAAACCCTCCATATTAAAGATTGTGGAAATGCTATGGAATATTCTTGGGATGCTCTTCAACCTTGGCCTTTTTGGACCCATTGGATCATGTTGTGGCCCGAACATGTATTTAATGACACACAACATATGGACTGGGCTATTAGATTGGGTTGGCATAGTTACTTCCGCATCAATCTCCCCTTCTTGAAGAAGATTTGTCCTCAAATCTTGATTGCTGCTTTGGGCTTTGTCGTTCCATGGGTCCATAATCCAAGCTTGTGCACACGAATCAAGCTCTAACTCTGGCGGGCCTACCCAAGTGTGTTGGTTCACAAACCAATGGCAAACTACTATGCTACTTGGATAGAAGTTTACAACCTAAGCAACAATATGATCCAAACAAGTAGTTAAAGTTCTGGAATGTTAGCTGCACCTTCATCAATAACATTGAAAAATCTTGGTGATTGTAGTTGACATGTCGTCTTCTCATGGTTTGACAATACAAACCCACAAAGGAAACCATTGTTCATGCTTAGTGCCTCTGAATTCTTCAACTCTTGGACGAAACCTCATGGTTCTTCTAATAGAATTTCTTCTATTGCCTTGTTTGGTAATATCTCGTGCTTCAATAAATCTGAAATTTTTGGATCTATCTCCTTTTTAGGTAGCACATCTTGCTTTGGAGGATCCAAGCACTTTAGATTTGCATTCATGGTTGTTGGTGACTTAATTTCTAAAAGATCCAAACTTTCTAGGTCCACCTCCTTCTCTACCAACACCACTAGCTTTGGTAGATCCAAATCTTTTGGTTCTATTTTTGTTGACTTTGTTTCTTCTACTGGAACAACTTCTATGGCTTTCTTCGGTGAAGCTTCTCTCCCATACCACCTTTCTATCCACATATTATAGTCTTCCTTGTAATAATTGTAGTTGTTCTGCTGTTGGTACTTGGAATTTGTTAAAGCGCAATCTTTTTTTTGGTTGCTTCGTGGGTCTTGGCTTGGCATATGTTCATCTTGTGCACATCAACCTGGTCTTGCTTGTAATCTTTAGGCAAGAAGCGCCTTTTGAGCAGCTTCTTTAGTTTTTCCCACAAACGGACCTTCTCTTTTCCATCTTGTTCTCTTTGTTTCTTAACATTCTCCCACCATAAAGAAGCAAATTCTTTTAGATGAAAAACAGCAACCTTATATTTCTTCTGATCATCATACGCTTGGAACTCAAACACCCCTTCAATACGACATAGCCAATCAATAAAATCATTGGGATCAAGAGTACCTTTAAATTCTAGGATCTCGACACATAAGCTACAATCATCATCTAGCCTCTGCCTCCACTCTCTTTCATCTTGGTTGCCTTAGGTGCCTTGGCAAAAGGCTTGCAACTTCTTAAGGACGTTAAAAAGTTGCTCCTTTACCTCACTCAACTCAAGCGACAACATTTTGTTTCCAACTTCTTGTGGTGGAATTGGTGAAGAATGGCCACTATGATGCGATGAAAAATTGCTACTTGGATTAAACATCTTGAGGAAAGTTCACTCAAAAGAATAACCTAGGCTCTGATTACCACTTGGATTAAACATCTTGAGGAGAGCTCACTCAAAAGAATAACCTAGGCTCTAATTACCACTTGGATTAAACATCTTAAGGAGAGCTCACTCAAAAGAATAACCTAGTTTTTGATTACCACTTGATGCAAATCTTATGGTGGGCTTCAGTGAGCTTTAAATAAAAAGATATGTAAAAATCTTTTTTTTTTTTTTTGTCTTTGGATTTTCTATGGGAAAAGTGAATGTTTGGGTGGGAGGATTGGAGAAAAATGAAAATAAGAAGAACTAAAACAAAGAAAAGATAGGTTCTAATAAGTTCCAAGACGTAAAGGCAATGCCACCAATCAATGATGTGCACCACCACCAATCCCTAGCAAGAACTAGATAAAGGATGTAAAAGTTGATCACACAACTTAGGGGTTTCTATTCTCTAGAAAACAACTTTGCTTACAACTGAAACAATGTTCCCTTTGAATATGCAGCTAAACATAATCCTAGAAAGATCCTAGTAAATCAGAAATCCTTAAAACCTAATTCTAAAAGGATCTTGATAAATCAAGAATCCCTAAAATTAAGGAAGTCTTAACAAATAAGGGAATCCTAGACAAATCAGAGATTTTACAAGTATGGAAATCCTAGATAAATCAAGAACATAGACAATTAAAGAAACCAAACAAAAGGAAATATTCTAAGAAATTAAGGACTCAACAACTATTTAGGAAACCTTCCATATTAAAGATTACGGAATGCTATGGAATATTCTTAGGATGCTCTTCAACCTTGGCCTTTTTGGACCCATTGGATCATGTTGTAGCCCAAAAACATGTATTTAATGACATAAAACATATGGGATGGGCTATTAGATTGGGCTAGCATAGTTACTTCCGTATCAACACCAAAAGGGAAGTTGGTGAAACAATGCCAACCTGTGCGTGTGTAACTAAAAAATACAAAGGTGACTTGTACAAATTAAACTGTTCGGTAAAATTCTACATGCATTGTACATGTCGAACAAGTAATATAATGATAAGTATGAGTATCGTCCCATGAAGACTGGTGTTTACCGAACTAACTAATTACTAACGGTGAATAGTTTCTAAAGTTTATCTAGCAAATCGAAATGGTAAAACATTGATTAAAGAACTAAAATTAACCTAAACTTGATTAATGAAAATGCTAGAGCGTCCGATTTCACCTAATTACTAGGTACAAATGTAGATCATCCATGCTAGCAAGATTAATTCTACTAATGTGATGGCGAAATTTCCTAACTTATTCATTATCCTATGTCTAGGTATAGCGAACCTACTTAGCTCATTAACTCACTGTGAGTCTGCATATGAATTAAATGAACTAAGTGCATTAAGATTTGTGAATATTCCAGTTTGTACCTAAAGCCACACAAATCATATGGTATATGTCTATCCATATTAATCTATGGTTGCAAATTACATGAAGCAACTGCATGCTATCTCCTGTCGGTCTCAAACATGCAAATCATATCAATTAAGTGGTAGCTAATCACCTAAAAGCATTAAGTTCTGTAATATGCAACTTCACATTCATAAAATATCTCACAAAGCCTAAATAATCACATTCATACGTTATAATTAAGTTCTATCGTAGCTCTAACACAATAAACTAAAACATCATATTTACATAAACAAGAACAGTGCAGAAAATTAAACAACACATTCTGTAAATTAAAAACATTAAGCTGTCACCAAAAATGTCTTCAAATCACAAAAGGATTGCACAAATCTGCACATCAGGGGATCAAAGAGGTTCTGTCTGAAAAACGGAAGAAAACGAGCAACACACGCGCCGTCACGCGCCGGTGACACGTGCCGCCGTCCGTCGCCACGCGCCGCCGTCGTCCGCTGCCGGTCTTCACAGAAACGTCGAGAAAGGTAGATCAGGACGTCTGGAGTGCCGATCTGCCGAGAAATCCTTCAAATCTGCTCTAGAAACATGTAGATCTGACGGAAAAGGTTCCGACGGTGTTCGCCGTTCTTCGCCGGAAACCGCCACGAAATCACATGAAACTGCCACAGAACTGTTGGAAATCACTCTAGGAGCCCAGATCTGCTCTCAGATCGCCCGAAATCGCTCTAAAATGGCCAGAAACTACACTTCAAACGCCGGTGATGGGTTCTCGCCGGAAAAGACAACGACGGTCGGCTGTCGCACGACCGCCGCGATCTCTACTGGACCCGCGCTGTCGCGCGCGGCCAAGTCCCGGCGAGTTCCCGCACCGGTCACCGCTCTCCTCTGTTTCTCTCTCTTTCCAGTCTGTTTTCTATTCGGTCTCTCCTTTCCCTCGATAAAAGCCTCTCTTTTTCTCTTTTGATAATTCTCTTTTTTTCCTTTTCACGGTCCCACGTGTTTCCTTATCTTTTCCTTCTTTCTTCATGTGGGTCTCTCTCCTTGCTTACGTGCTTCATAAATAAATGGTAAACATGCATGATTTATTGCTTCTTTTTCTTCTTTTTCTTCTATTTTGAGTTTGCTGCATAAAATAACAAAATATACATAAATATAATAAAATACAAATATAATTTAATAAAAACTATAATAAACCTTACCTAAAATAATCAAAATAACTCTATATAAAATAGAGTTATCACAAACACACCAAATTTACGAAAAAGGTAACTATATTGTCTACCACACAAGGCTTTAGTCAACAAATCTATTGGTTACTCATGCATCTAGATATGACAAGTCTAAGTCAATACCCGTTGTTGTTTCTCATGAATGAAGTGACAATCGATCTCTCTGTGCTTAGTTTATTTATGAAATATAGGATTGTTTGAAATATGAATAGCCACCTTATTGTCACAAAACAAAGAGATAGTGTTGGAATATATTTTAATGATATTAGAATATATAAACATTTTGATGATAAGAAAAATATATATTATAATATGAGAATATTATAATTAATATTTGATTATTTATGGGTTTCATAAGAAAATTAATGCTGAAATTGTATGCAGGAAATTGGGTTAGAATGAGCCCAGTCCAAAAGTCTGACCCAGTCTAGAGTCTGACCCAGTCCAGAGTCTGACCCAGTCCAAAGATATGCGACCCAGTCCAGAGTGCGACTCAGGCCCAGTGTGCGACCCAGTGCGCGACCCAGTCCAGAGTGCGCGACCCGCGACCACCTTAAGCGCCGCGACCCAGAATCCGACCCGCGATGACGATATGACTTCGCCGGTAGATTTGGCCGCCCATTTCACCTCCGATTAAGGCGCAAGATAGCTCGTTGGAAAGCTAATGAAGAGGAGAAGATTTCTGTAAAGAAAAATCAAAGACCCACTGCTCAGAAGAGGATCAATTTTAAGAAATGGTGAAGCTCCTCGAGTTTTTGCCCTAACTGATCAAAAATGAAATTGGAAGCATATTAGAAGGTTTCTAAAGACAATTTCAAAGGGCTTTTGTAAGGAAAAGGATGCTCTATCAATCTATGAAGGACCCACAAAGAATTGATTCAAGATTGGAGAGAATTGAAGAAGATTTGAGTGAGACCCAAAACTTGCTCCACAGAACCCGAATTATAGAGATTTAAGTTGAGACCAAAACTGCACCGTTTTGGACAGGATTTTGAAATAAACGAAGGCAGAACCTCTTCTCCCACATTCTGTCTCTCTTAAGCTCGAAAATGGACAGAGAAGAGGGAAATAAGGAGCTCCAACGGGAAGAAGATTTGATGGTGCTCAGAAGTGTCAGAACGACTCTTTGAAGTGAGAGGTTAGTTGCTTTTGAAGGTATTTAAGCAAGTTTGTCTTCACCATGAGGGGAAGTCCGAAAATTATAAGCAAAGAAAGCAAGTTGTCAAGCATCTCATACTACTCATCCTAGCTCATCCAAACCTACGATTTTGATCTTTATTGGGTGACTAATTTCTAAGCTCATTACTTGCTTACTAGAGAATCAATTTGTGCTTCATTATACTCTATTATTGAAGTTGATTTTCTGCAAGTAGACTCTGCTAGGGTTTGAACGAATTTGGGGCTTTTGTCAATTTACTCTGTATTGAGCCTCTAGCAGTTGTTTGAAGCTTCTGAACTTGTATTGCATATCTTACAGAAGCTTAGTTCGAAATTTGTAATAAGTTTGATAACCTTTGGCTTGTTGATGTGTGTTGAGACACACATTGTAACTGTGATCCTTGGTGTAAGGATTGTTTGACTCCTTGAGGAGGAGTTGGAAAGTGTAGGAGAAGGTTTCTCCTAGCTTTGTAGTAAAGTGGACTTCAACCGGTTGTGTTGAAGGAGAAGAGGGTGGAAGTAGGTGAAAAAGGGCCGAACCACCGTGTAAACTTGTGTCTTGTCTCTCTTGTGTTTAATTATCTTTGAATGCTTTATTTGATTGCAAAAAGTAATTAAACATACATTAGAAGTGAATTTTTTAAAGACAAACCTAATTCACCCCCCCTCTTAGGTTGCTATAGGATCCAACAGATAGGCCAGGGAATAATCACCCATAGATTAATTAGCTTTAAAGGATGATCGAGAAATAGTGGCTTGTTTCTTGGTCTTCCAAGAAATTAGAGAAACCCCTAAACTTAATGCAAAAACGATTGAGTGAATGTCTGGTCATAAGGCATACCACCTAAGTGAAGCCATAAAAGCCAAACATATGAAAATCCTTTTAGGAGGGCATGAAAATACCAAATTATAGACCACCTTTCAAGTACCTAACAATTTTAAAAGTCAAGTCCATTTTTGAAGATTTGGGAGCATACATAAACTGACTAAGTGCCTTAACAAGATAGTCAATATCCAGTCAAGTGTGGGTAAGGTAGATTAAATGCCCAAGGAATTACTAATATGGAGTTGGATCAACCAATGGAGGGTCATGAACAGGAATGAGCATGCTAACATCATACTCTAAAGAAGTTATCTTCAAATTCCAGTCCATGAGAATCTTGCATGGTTTAACTCCAAAAAGTCTAGCCTTAGAAACCAACTCCAATGCATATTTGCATTGGTTAAGACAAATCTTGCTCTCAGTTCAAGTAATCTTAGTCCCAAGAAAAAAATTTAGCTTGCCCTAAATTCTTCATAAGAAATCTAGAGTAAAGCTGGGACTTCACATGTGCATGATCTCTTCACTATTACCCATAATGGACATATTGTCCACATAAATCAACAACAATGACAATGGATCCATATCGAAGAGCAAACAAGGTATAACCATGCCATGATTCATGAAAACCATCCTTAAGGAAAGTAACAGTGAATTTGGCATATCATTGCTACTATGCCTACTTAAGTCCATACATAAACTTAGGCAAATGACAAACCTTCAAAGGACCCATTGTGGAAGATGAAATCCTTAAAGGTAAAAGATATATGCACCTTTTCATGTAAGTCTCCATGTAGAATTATATTATGGATATCCATTTGATGAAGCAAACAACAAAATGTGAATGTCAAAGCCATAATGCATCTAACAATCACCATTTTGGCTATGGAGAGAAGGTTTCCTCATAATTAATCCCATAATGCTTGGCGAACCCCTTGGCTACAAGAAGAGTTTTATATCTTTCTCTGGAACTGTTGACATGATACTTCACTTTATAAACCATTTACAACCAAACGGTTTATGTCATGAAGATAAATCAACTAATATCTATGTTCAACTAACTTCTAATATATGAAGCTCACTAGCCATAGCATCCACCCACCTTGGATCCCAAACAAACTTATAATAGTAGAATGGCTCTCTAATAGAAGAAATTGAGGCAATGCAAGTTCAATGTGAAGGTGACAATTTAGTAAGAGATACAACTTAGGAAATGGATTATGGTATGTCTCGAAGGCCAATTGAAAGACTCCCACTAGGGTCTAAAGGTATATGGTTGCAATAATAATCTTGAGTCCAAATGGGAGGTTTTGAAACATGTGTCAAACATCTAAAAGGAGGTGGAGAGATAACTAGTAAATCCATAATGGGTGGATCTATGGTAGGCAAGCTTAGGACAAAAGAATCCATAATGGATGGATCCGAGGTCTCAACAGGTGAAGGAAATGATGATGTAACCTTTAGAGGCGGTGAAGATGATGACTAGAGAAGATCATCAATCAAAAGAAGTACATTAAAAGGTGTAGGAATATCATTATTCATTTATTTTAATGATAAGAAAAAGAAAATTATAATAAGAAAATATTCTTATAAGGAAAATAATACATGAATAGTATGTGGGAAAATGATCCACTCTATTTCAAGAAAAGGCTAAGCCCAAAATAGAGGCACAAGCCCATGGTGCATGACCTAGTCACTATGCACTTGGTTGAGCTCAAGATCCAATCCTTGTGCAAAGACCCACACATGACCCAACTGAAGCACTACATGACCCATTATCACTAACAACCCAAAAGCTTATGCATTACCCATTTCTCTTTGCATGACCTAACTTTACTATTTCACTTGCTCCTTAACCCAACTCCATTAAAGGTAAAATTGGTATCATTACGAAGGTTTCAAAGAGGAAAAGAAGTCTATGAAGAAAGATTTGTAATTCAAGCATTAATAGAAGATCAAATCAAGAAAACTTATGTCGTTCTTCTTGACCTAAATGGTTTTACATGGCCCATTTGATTGATTAAGCAAGAAGTGATACAATCTAGCATTTAACAAGCCAACAAGATACTAGTTTGTTGAAGAGAAAGTAGATATGTTGATCTATGATATATCTACAAGATTTTATTTCAAGATTGAAGAGATTTGGGGAAATTTGTGATGAAACCCCTAACTCTAACCCATGACCTAAGAAAAGACATGCCAAGGCTTGAAAATGGAAAAGTAAAATATTTAAGCAAAATGATGGCCTTTTGGAAAGGGATTTTGAACAAGTTTGAAGCAAAAAGCTAGCCCCAATTCTATCTTCTCATAGTCTGAAACTTTAAGTAGAAAACTTGCAAAAAATCCACTCCAATGGGCATAAAATTAGCTTTGCTTAGAGAAGTTAGAATGGCTCTTTGTGAAATAAAAGGTAAGTTCTTGTGATGCTATTAAGTGAAAAAAATCAAGCTCTAAGAAGACACATGAAAATCAAAACAAAAAGCACATTCAAGTAAGAGAAACCTAGATTCTATACTCAAGTTCATCAACCTCTTAATATCATTTATTCCTTGGTAATTTCGATTCTTTGTTCATCATTCTACTATTACACTTGACATAAATTCATTTTGCTCTTCAATATATATTGTTATTGGTTTGATTTTCTATAAGTGAATAATGCTAGAGTTTCTACACAATTTGGAGCTTTAGTCCATATCATCTTATATTAATTTACTAGCACTAGATAGAAGCTTCTAAACTACACATTGTATATTTGTTAAAAGCTTAATTTGAAATTTAAATTCTTAAGGAGAGAATTTTTAACCAAGCTTAAAAGATTGCTTACCCTTTATAATCAATTGGATAATTGATTAAAGAGTAACTTTAGTAAGTTACTAGGGTAAGGTGGAGTAAGTGCCGACATGGCTTAGGCCAAACCATCTTCCAAAAATTCTTGTCTTTATGTGGATGTGTTCTATATGCTTTGATTGATTGTTGTTTGGATTAATTTAGTCCATAAAAAAATACATTGATCCATCTCTTTTAAAAGAAAAGGCAAAAAGAGTTTAGAAACCTAATTCATCCCCCATTTTAGGTTACTTTGGGACCCAACAAGTAATATCAAAGTAGGTTCTACTTGCTTTAACTAGATTTAGTTAGAAATTACTGAGATTCACATAGCAACTAATGTTGGTACCATCTTAGCTTTTAATAGACCACCTACATTTGATGGTACAAACTATAACCACGAGAAGAACATGGTAAAAATGTACATAATGATATAAAATGTAGAGTCTTATGAAATTATCAATAGGGAAATACAAATACCTAAAGAATCACCTTTACTTTGATAAATAAAGTGTCTAAAGAAATGGAGAAAAATGGTAAAGCTATGATTATACTATTATTTTTTAACTACTTCTGAATATAACAAAATCTCTAACTGCAAAACTTCAAAACAAATTAGAAATCTTGCATGAAGGAATTGAAAAAGTTAAAGACTCTAAAATTAATATGTTAGTTTATAACTATGAACTACTTATGATAAAATTGAGTGAAAGTATTTATGATATGTTTACTAGATTTTCTGATATATAACTAAACTTACATTGTCAAGAGAACACTACGATAATAAGAAACTAGTGGTAGTTGTATTATTAGAGATCTTTGCCTTCGGGTGACACCCATATTGTTAAAAATAATGTCCCTTTACTAGTCATAGTGGTAGTTGTAATATTAGTCATAGTTGCAATCATAGTGGTAGTCATATTACTAGTCCTAGTGATAGTCAAATTACAATTCTAGTTGTAATCATAATTTGATAGTTTAACCTAGGCTTGTAACCCTAGCTTTCTTTTCTTTTTGTATTGAAGGAGCTAGCCTCCAGCTCTTGTATTCTTGAATCTATGTACATGGTCACACGTACTTGAATATAGTTGTTTCATAATTTCAATTTGTCTATTTCTTAACACACACGATCCCATGGCCAACCCAAATTCCACTACTCCCAATACTGTCGAAATCCTTAACCGCTCCGCTGCACCTACCAACAAACCGTCGCTACTAGTGGTTAGCATCCATTTAGAAGGACTAAACTTTCTCGTTTGGAAAGTCACAATCATCCCCTACCCTTGACTAAGTCATCTACTTCCTATTCTCGACGGAAGCTCTCCCTGTTCTCAGAAAACACTCACCCGAATTGACGAAAATGGCATCATCTTTAAGCTTCTAAACCCTACGTTCAATGAATGATTCTCAACACCTCGTCCGATACGATTGTGGCTGTCCTTTCGAAATATCGTCGCTCTTCCACTTGGATCGCGTTAATTTATAAATTTTCTATTTAATAAAATATTTTGAAGAGAGATGAACATAAACCTTTGGCACTGATGAAAAATGAAAAAAAAAATTATCTCATGAATTATCAAAATAGTTTCTTTAGATGTCAACAAGTGGGTCCGATTCTCGTATATGGCACGTGGACCGATCTTCTTTATGGAACAACCCCAGCCCCAGGAGATGAACCCTCCTACATCTGGAACAATCATTGGATCCCACCAGAGTTTATTAAAAATATAATTTAAATACAAAAAGTTGTCACGTTTTGTTACGTTGAAATTTTGAAATAAATTTAAATTTATAACATAGTATTATAATTTTTTTTTTATCATCCTTATGAGATGTGCCCAAGTCTAAAGTATATATTTATGGGACAACATATATGGTCATGTCCAAATTTAAAATTCACATGATGGAATAATATATTGCTATGAAATTAATATATCATTTTACCAAAATGTTTGATGATATTTTGAAAGGACAACCACAATCACTTTCTTTTTCATTTTTATTTTCCGATAAAGGTAAGAAGATATGTATTATTTCACATTAGAAGTGTGAGAATTAACACTTAAACTTATAAATAATATATTTTTTTACTTAATATTTTAAAATTTTATAATGGGTTCCCACACTGTAATATTTATAACTTTATTTTTCACAGGACATGCACAAATGTCATTAACTTTCTTGATATCAGCGTGTACGGGCCCAACCTTTTGGTTGTTCTAGAGTAGTCGCTTTCTTCCCCGAGGGATGAGGTTGACTTCTCATTCCGCGTGCTGCAGCAAATGGAATGGTTTAGCGCTGATAACAAATCATCTTCTTTCCCATTGATGGCGATAAAAGTTTGCGTTGCCACATTAATCAACGAAAACGATCGAAAACATGAAACATCAAGATGCGTTACGTCTCTACATACGCTTCTAAGTAGACCATCGAGAATGTCAAGGGCTAGTGTATTTCAATTTTTTTTATAAGGTGTTGATGAACTAATAATAAGAATAATGTCATATTAGGTATTGATGATATGAACTAATTCTTATTTTCAACGCATCCTTTTCACTTTAATATAGAATGAGAGAATGAACTTATAAGTATTTGGTCCATAAATAATACTATCTTATAGTTAATGTCAAAAAGCCTCAAGGCCTTACTACAAAGTTAGTTTAAAGATCAAATGATCTTTCTTTTATTTAGATTTATCTTAAGGAGTTTATACTTTGTTGTAGGGTTTTCATTATGCACAAAATCCTTAACACACTAAACATCATTGGGTTTAAGGTCACGTGTGAGCAAAATAGAGTTAAAATGAGTTAAAAAAGTTCAAAGACCAAACTTAAAAGTTAATTTAAGATTAGGATTTTTTATATATAAATTTCATATTAGACATGTTATCTTTTAGCATGGAACTCTCATATGAATCGAAACACTCACATAATATATCGTATTAAAATATTAATAATATAAAACTATTGATATATTTAACAATATTAATAAAGCTATAATTGTTTAATATATGGACAAAGATGGTCATAATTTATACTCTACATAGAAAGGTAACAATCATCTTCCCTTGAGTGAAACTATGCTCTACAGAAAACGTGAAAGAAACCTGCACCTCTTTTCCAGAATTTTGTTTTGAATATTGGTTGATGGTGGCATCAAATCAAGGGTGAGATCGCTTTGCCAATTTTTTTCAGGCAGATAATCCACTCTACCTGTCAAGATGTTTGCTTACTTCATAATTCAAATGAAGAAAACAAAAAGAAAGGAAAAAAAAAAAAAAAAAGGGACTTTCCGGGATCTTAGGACTGCCAATATTTAGAGGTCGGGCTAGCAAGGAAATAAGAAATGAAGTGTAATTGCAAGGTGATTGTGAAAGACAAATTCATTCATTATATTTGGCATCACCTTTAACTATAGACTTACTGAAATTTATAACTGAATACTAAAATTTAGTATTTCTTGATTATGGATAATATTTCTATAAAAAGTGTTTTCTCGTTTTCAGAGCAATAAAATGTGTTAAAAATATAATTGATTACTCAAGTAACTAAAATCTTACTTAAAAATGTCTTTATAAAAGAAAAAAAAAACTACACCCTTTAGTTGATCTTTTCTATGATTTTACTTTTTAACAAGTTTTAAAGTAAAAACAAACTATCAACAAATAAACAAAAACTCATTTTTGCCACAATAAACGTTACTAACCCTTCAACTTGTTCTGTGAGAAGGTGTTAAAAAGCTAAGCATGATGATTTTACATCAAGTTTAAAAGAACATAAGACATTTCAACATCACCTCACAATAATTGTAAAGTGAAATTGCTATTTCATCAATAACAATACATGAAGACTTTGAAATTGTTATGCTTTGTCCTAACTTACGCTAAGTGGTTATTCAAATCAATCGTGGTCTCAAATAATGTCGGAAACATTTTTTTTCTTTTTTTTGTTAACTGTACTCAATATTATTCAAGTTAGGTAGATCCTAACGCAATTTCAAGGTCAAGTGAGCAAGAAAGCAAGAAAGCAAGAGATGCAGGTGTACTTGCAAAGTGATAGTGAATGATAAATACACTTACAATAACATTTGGTGTGAGCTTCAATTTTAAATTGGCTACACAAATTAATTACTCTTTAGTTTATTTTTTAATAAGCTCAAACTTTCTAATATGATGTTAAAACTCATATTTAAGGATGATTTTTTTATTCATAGATAAATATATTTGTAAAAATTCAAGATAATGAGGTCTCAAGTCAATTGTTTTAATAAGATTTTGCTTTTTACCAAGTTTTAAATTAGAACTCATTTTGCCATAAAAAATCTTACTAACCCTCCAACTTCTTTCTTGAGAAAGTAATTGTTTGGTGAAATTCTACATGCAAGTGAACATGTTAAATAAGTAATATAATAATAAGTATGAGTATCGTCTTATAAAGATTGGTGATTACTAAGCTAACTAATTACTAATGGTGAATAGTTTCTAGAGTTTATCAAGCAAATCAAAAGGATAAAATATGGACTAAATACTAAATTTAACCTAAACTTGATTAAGGAAACATGTTAGAGCGTCCGATTTCACCTAACTACTAAGTACAAATGTCGATTATTTATGCTAGTAAGATTAGTTCTATTAATGTGATGGCAAAATTTCATTATTTATTCATTATCTTATGTATAGGTATAGTAAACCTACTTAGCTTATTAACTCACTATATTTCTACTCATGAATTAAATGAACCAAATACATTAAGATTTGTGAATATTTCAGTTTACACCTAAAGCCACACAAATCATATAGTATATGTTTATCCATAGTAATCTATGATTGCACATTATAAAAAGTAACTACATGTTATCTCCTGTCGGTCTCTAACATGCAAATCAAACCATCTAAGTGATAGTTTGATGCATTTCAAGGGTGGGAGAACTCATCCCAGAAAACTGACTTGCCAGGTAAGGGAACCCACGCCCTTATAAGCCCTAAAATATCCCCTTAGTTGCTCAATGTGGGACTTTCACCCATATCAATCTCCCCCCTTTAAGCTTTAGTGACCTCACTAAAGGGTGCCAACTCAATCGTTAACCTACACCAAGGAAACCCTAGCCACAACTAGTATGGACACCCAACTACAGCAGGCCTAAGGGGTGGCTCTGATACCAATTGATGTGGGTGAAAGTTTACAACCTGACCAACAATATGATACAAACAAGTAGTTGAAGTTATGGAATGTTTTAGCAGCACCTTCATCAATTGCACTAAAAAGTCTTGGTGATTGTTGTTAACACATCGTCTTCTCATGATTTGACAATACAAACCCACAAAAAAACCACTATTCATGCTTAGTGCCTCTGAATTCTTCAACTCTTGGATGAAACCTTGTGGTTCTTCTGACATAATTTCTTTTATTGCCTTGTTTGGTAATATCTCATTCTTCGGTAAATCTGAACCTCTTGGATCGGTCTCCTTTCCAAGCATTACATCTTGCTCTAGAGGATCCAAGTACTTTGGATTTGCATTCATGGTCATTGGTGCCTCAATCTCCAAAAGATCCAAACTTTCTAGGTCCACCTCCTTTTCTACCAACACCACCAATTTTGGTATATCCAAATCTTTTGGTTCTATTTTTGTTGACTTTGTTTCTTCTACTTGAACAACTTTTATGGCTTTCTTCGATGAAGCTTCTCTCCCATACCACCTTTCCATCTACATATCATAGTCTTCCTTATAATAATTGTAGTTGTTCTACTGTTGGTACTTGGAATTTGTTAAAGTGTCATTTTTTTTTATTGCATCATAGGTGTTGGCTTTGACATATGTTCATCTTGCACACGTCAACTTGGTCTTGCTTGTAATCTTTGGGCAAGAAGCACCTTTTGAGTAGCTTCTTCAATTTCTCCCACGAATGGACCTTCTCCTTTCCATCTCATTCTCTTTGTTTCTTCACATTCTCCCACCACAAAGAAGGAAATTCTTTGAGATGAAGAACAAAAACCTTATATTTCTTCCGATCATCATATGTTTAGAGCTCAAACACCCCTTTAATATGACATAGCCGATCAATAAAATCATTAGGATCAAGAGTACCTTTAAATTTTGGGATCTTGACACCAAAGCTACAATCATCGTCTAGCCTCCTCCTCCTCCATTGTCTTTCATCTTGGTTGCCTTGAGTGCCTTGGCAAAAGGCTTGTAACTTCTTGAGGATGTCAGCAAGTTGCTCCTTTACCTCGCATAACTCAAGCGATAACATTTTGTTGCCAACTTCCCATGGTGGAATTGGGGAAGAATGGCCACTATGATGTGATAAAAAATTGCCACTTGGATTAAACATCTTGAGAATAGCTCACTCAAAAGAATAACCTAGGCTCTGATTACCACTTGATACATTTCAAGGGTAGGAGAACTCATCCTAAAAAATCAGCTTGCTAGGTGAGGGAACCCACACCCTTATAAGCCCCAAAATATCTCCTTAGTTGCCCAATGTGGGACTTTCACCCGCATCATAGTTACTCACTTGAACACATTAAATATAATAATATGCAACATTACACACAAAATATCTCACAAAACACACCATAATCATACGTTCATACTATTATAATCAAGTTTCATCGTAGCTCTAACATAATAAACTAAAACATGGTATTTACAAATACAAGAACAATGCAAAAACTTGACCAAAACATTCTTCAGACTAAAAACACCAAATGTCTTCAATTTAGAGAAAGTTTGGACAAATTTACACATTAGGAAAAGGAGGAGGAGCTGCCTGAAAAGAGGAGAAAGAAACATGTGGCATGCGCTGCCATGCACCACCGCCACATGTCACCACCATGCACTGCCATCGATCTTCATGAAAACTGCTAGAAATTGCCAAAGAGGATGTTTGGAGTGCCGATCTACCAAGAAATCCTTTATATTTGCTGTAGAAATGCGTAGATCTAACAGAAAAGGCTCAGATGGCATTCGTTGTTCTTTGCCAAAAACTGCCACAAAACCACTTTAGAAACACCGGAAATCGCAACTAGATGCTAAATTTGTTCCCTCCTCGCTCGAAATTGCCCAAAAATCAATGGAAAATGGAAAAGAATGGCAGGAAATGTGGTGGGTTTCTTGCCAGAAAAGGATGCCGGCAATCTGCTGTTGCACGAACACCGCGCTTTCTCCTTAAGACGTGTGTTGTCACAAGTCGCCTCTGAGTTTCGGTGAGATCCCCTGCCGCCTGTACTCTGGTGACTCTCACGCACACACTCTCTTCTCTCCCTTCTCTTTTTCGCGATAATAGGCCACACCTTTTCTTCTTTTTTTTCCGTCTTTTTCTTACCTCCTCTCACGTTTCTTTTTCTTTTGTTTTCTATCCAACAATAGCTCCCTCTTTTCCCTTTCTTCCACGCGTGACAATTTCTTTCTGGTTTTCCTTCTCTTTTTCGTGATTTGTTACTTCTTTTCCTTCTATTTGGGTTTGCTACATAAAACAACAAAAATTGTATAAATATAAATAAAATGCAAATACAACTCAACAAATACTATATTATATATTTTTTACATAGTCACAATAACTCTATACAAAATAGAGTTATCAATGATGAAAGCTAAACATAATATATTTTCATAGATGACAACGAATTTGAAGGAGTACGAGACATTTCAATATCCTCTCACAATTAAAATAAAATAACATTATTTTTTCATCCATGATGTCAGGTAAATCATAACTACAGTAAAATGCTATTCACGTCAATCATGGTCTCGGATAGAAACACCATTTCTTCGTTAAATTTGCCCAATAACATTCAAGTTTTGTAGATCCCAATGCAGTCCAACCCCCTATCTATATAATAGGTAGACACAATAATAACGGGTGGTGGGTGGGTTAACTGTTTGAAAGGAATTTGGAAAAGCGTCCTCCTTGCTAACTTAAATTTGATAGCCGCGCGAGTTTTACCAGACCAGCAACAGCCCTCAACAATTACAAAAATTATTTTTTGATGCATTTTCTAATGTTTGCTTTACTAGGTTTTCTCATTTTAATTGTCCTGCAAGAACCTAATTGTCCTGCAGGAACCTAAGGATGATGTTAAGTGTCATGTGAGAAATATAAAAACTTAAAAGTTAATTTATTATCTTAAAGTTTTAAGTTACATATAACTTTCTCTAAAAAATTAATATGATATCAAGGTATATGTTCTCCTTTGTCACTCCTATAAATAAAAGCTCATAATTCAGGTAAAAGGTAATATCATGAAATGATTTAGATTGAACTGTTGCAATAAAATGGCATACTAAATAAATTATATGAACTTGCCTCATATTGTTAAAAAGCACATTAAGAATCTAAGTTTATCTTTCATTTTCTCTCATGGATAGAAATCTTTATAAGAAGTGCTGTCACATACGTGGAGCAAAGGAGCATATTATGTCTCACATGAAAAATATAGAAAACTTAAATATATATATATAGAGAGATGTGCTCTTTGATGCCTTAAAGTTTTAAGTTAATCCTAACTTATTTTCTATAAAATTGACAATTCAATCCCAATAAGCATGCAATCTTCTTAATCATATCCAATAAAATGGTTGAGATCCAAACCACATTATTCGTAACTAAAATAAAAATAGATAAATAAAAGAAAAAGGATCTTATCACCACCTTACAGATATTTTATGTGCCATGATATTAGATTGTTTCTAGAGACGAGATCTTAGACTGGTAACAAATTCTGAGTTTAATTATTTAGGTAATACTTTAATACAATCCATTGCGTGATTGCTCAAATTTTCTTCAGAAAAAAAGAAAAAAAGAAAAAACAAGTGCAATGCTTGATAAAGTGGTTGCGAGATGTATAGTCAAAATTCGAACTCAATTTTTTCACATTAATCTTATATTTTAATCATCATTTAACCCACGCCATGAACTTAAATCTATATATATATATATAAAGAAATATTAAATAAAACTATTCAGTTGGAACAAGTACGCAATAAGCAAAAAAGGCATTGTATACCGGATCTTCCTATGTCGAAAACTGATTAGGCAAGGATTTTGTTTATTCTAGATAATTATATCAAGAAATGGACCTTTAATAAATTGTTTAGAGCCAATGCTTCAAATATGCGATGTGTGGGCAAGGCTAGAAAGCAAAATATAAAACATACAATTTTCCAATGTGCTGAATCGTGTCTAGTATAAGCACCAATTGTCTTAAAAGGTTCAACTGATACGAAAAGAAGAGTTTAATTGCCTGATTAATATTTTAAATTCAAATAATCATGCAATAATTATAAATACTCTTGGTCAAAGTCTTAGCAAACCATATTCTCTTCTACACCTTTCTTGTGTACATTATAGTATACCTATGTATAGCCACTAAATAAAAATGAAGCATAGTATTTTGGAGTATCATCAAGCTAATTTAAGCTTTCCGTTAAATTCAATGATAATGATAAAGGGTAATTTCTTAATGTAGAAACAAAAGGATTATTTGGTGAATCAAGTTTCTCTTTTATTGTTATAAATATAGAAACTTGAAAAAGTCATTTTGGTGAGCGAATTTTAAAGATTGATCATAGTAAAGGAACCATAAAAAGAAATTAAATAAATTTTTATTAAGTAAAATTTTTATTACTATTACTACATAGATGTTAGAAAAAAGAGTTTGAATAATGTAAAATTAAAGGAGTGCAACTTATTGTTGCGGTAGTTGATTGTGAAGGACTTAGGCTTACAATACTGAAATTAATAATAATAAATTAATGAAATGTGACTTGACTAACCTTTAATCTTTAATCTTTTGACATAATGGTTTAAGTACATAATAAATAATATTAGAACCAATATTATGTCTTAAATTCGAACTACAAAAAATGACAACTCATGCAAAATGCTATTCATGTAAAGAGATTACTCGGGTTAGGCGGAGTATATGTTGAGTTATCATAGAACGAGACTCATCATGAAGTGAATTGTAGAGCATTAATTGCAAAGCGTTTTGGACTATTAAAGTCTTAAATTATGACTGATTTAAACTTATGAGATCTAAGTTGAGAATAATATTCAAATAAAATGTATGTCATTAGTTTTAATATAATGGTTGAAGCATGTTAATGACACGTTATGGCGAAGATACTAGGGGTTAAAGTTTTAGTTTAATTCGAATCAACAGCATTGGGAAAGTCATGCATATGTTGCATCAATACAGTGCCAAAATAGCGCGTTACCTCACAATGGTGGTTATGGTATAAAGGGAATGTGAGGACCTTACGCAGAACCCAAACCGACAAGTACAGAAAATCATCGACATGGCCAGCTGTTAAAACCCCACAAAGTTTACTTACTGGACAGAACCTTACCAACCTGCCCCCAACGTTTTCTCGAAATAATGGCCTTTCAGAATGGGCAGTCCTGCAAACTGAGTCAGAATTTTTGAAATCCTCAGTCAGAGATTATCCAAATCTTCTCCAGTCAGTCTCCCCACGGCCCAAGATGCTTTGCCAACCCAAATCCAGTGCAAAAGAACCTACCCAGTTGGGCTTCTTCTCATCGTTCCCATTATTTCTGTCACTCCTTATAGTGCCGTACACGGTTATCTTCTTCCCCTTTCCTTTTATTTGACTAGGGATTTTAAGTTCATCCTGACTTAGTGGGCTCGATTAGTACATCTAATTAGAACTGCATCTGTTATAAGTTGTGCTAGAGTGAGGATATTAATATAAATGCGATTTAACCAAGAATATTAATCACACAACGAGATATTATCCTCTCATGTTAAGTAAATTTTTAAATATTATGTTACAAAATTTAATTTTATATATAAAGAGTATTATTATATTAAGATAGAAATAATACAAGATTATTTGTTTCTTGTGAGCTGGAGATGTATCAACTTCTATGTAGACATCTAGTAGGAACTACGTTAGCTTAACCTGGGTCAAAGCTAGGATATTAATATAAACATGAAGACATTTAGTAAAAACTACGTTAGTTTAACCTATGTCAAGGCAAAGATATTAATATAAACATGATACGAATGAGGATATTAGTTATATGAGAAGATGTTAGTCTCTTATCTTAAGTAATTTTTAAAGGTCATGTTAAAAGGTCTAATTACAAAAATAAAAAGTAGTTTTATATTAAGATATAAAACAATACAAGGTTATTTGTTTCTTATATGATGGAAAATATATGAAACTTTTATGAAGATACCTTGTTATATGAATGAATGTGTTAGATTTAAACATAATTCTAATATCATATTAAAATATTTAATTATCTATTAGAATCAATAACAAAGAAAAAAATTACTTTATATATAAGAAGTATATCATTTTAAGATGTAGTTTGAGTTGCATTAGTTCAATATGTGCCAAACAAGAATATTAATCACATGATGAGATATTAGCCTCCCATGTTAAGATTTTTTTTTTAAAAAAATATCATGTTAGAAAATTTAATTATATATAAAGAGAAAGTGTTATATTAAGATAAAAATCAATACAAGAGTATTTGTTTCCTGTACATTGGAAATGAATGAAAATAGTGTGAATATATCATGTTTTGTGAATAAGTAGTTATTAAATTTGAATATAATTATCATAGTATATTAGAAAACTTAATTATCTCTTGAAATTAATAACTAAGGAAAAAAACCATGCTATATATAATAAATATATCACTTTAAGACATAAATAGTCAAAGAATCGTTCATTTTTATAACGATAAAAAGAAAATAATGATTTCAAGTGAAATCTCTAGTGGTAAAACAATATTAAGATTTATAAATGATACTGTATACTTGAAGTAAAAGATTAGCATATCTAAGGAACTGACAATAAGTAATATATTATTATTAGTGAGTTATTCAAACATATTCTCTTTGGTTAGCAACTGCGATATTCGCCTGGATTGTCTCTTGATCGTCCTGACTTCTCTCACGGAAAGAACCGCAACACAAGGCAAAGCGATCACGACCGTCGTCCTCCAAGTGTTGCGATATCAGACATTTTTCAAAGTAATTAAGCTGTTAGTCAAAACGCATTTTCACACCAGCAATAATGAAAAAAAAATGGAAAAAATGCTTTGAAAGGCAAAAATCGAATGGAATACTTGAGAAAAGAAGTTTTCTTAAATTGCTTATAGGGTATAATCGAGATACTAAAAATCATGAGTTCGAATTTGCATGTCTTGGGATGGGTTACAACTTCCCAATTTTAATAATCAAGTGAAGTCTTAGGTTTTTCAATCAACTTGCTAAAAGACTAAAACATGAAGGATAATTTTAATACATTTTATTCTTACTTGCTTTTATAAACCTAAGTCTATTACAGTCTTTTATAAGTTGGTAACAAATTATCATGTTCTATTGTGACTTACACTCTATAGTGAATTATACTCCAAACAATTGCACCATATGTCAACCCACAACTTAAATAACTATTTTTTTAAGTTGTCCATTTTTAGTTTAAACTAAGAATGTGGCGTTGCTCCTATATCATTTGTTATGTGTTTAAAAACTTTACTAAGAGATATAAATTGAAAAGCTAATCCAAGATTGTAAAACAAAAGTTGGAGAGATTTTGGATTATTAAAAAAAAAAGAGTGTAAAATAGGGAAATAAATCAATCCCACGTGATTCACCGTGGCAGTGGCATTTTGGACTGAACAGAAAATACGGCACGCTCCTCCTCTGCTTTTTTTAATATTTCAAACACAGCGCGCGAAAGCGCCCTTAATCTCCCGCGCCTTTCCTCCATCTTTCTCGCTCTCTGTCTCACCATTTATTCCTTGGAAACCTCCCTTTTTCTCTTCCTCTCTCTTGCTCGCCCGCACAATGCAACACCATCTTCACCACCATCACCCATCGCATCTGCTTGGTGGTGGTACCGCCACTCCCGGCGGCGCCGCTGCGGTTATCACCGCCGAACCCAAGCGCGGCAAGAAGCGAGGGAGTTACAACTGCGGTCGGTGCGGGCTCCCCAAGAAGGGCCACTCCTGCCACGTAGGGATTGCCTCTGACACCAGCAGCCCCATTCCCAGTACGCCCAGGCACGCTTCCGAATCTTCCGTCGCGGTATCCGCCACTCGGCCCCCGCCGCCGCGCCAGCCCTACTCGCATCTGCGTCGAGCCCTCTCCTTCGAGGATGAGGTCGGCGATCTGCGATGCGGCTTCGTGGAGGCTGAGGATGAGGAGGAGGACGACTTGGACTTGGAAGGTCAGTTGGGGGATCTAGAGTCGGGCGGGTTGCCGGCGGGTTGTCTATGGGATATATTGAGGAGGTTGCCGCCAGCGGGGCTATTGGCGGCGGCGAGAGTGTGCAAGGGGTGGAGGGAGACAACGAGGAGGCTGTGGAGGGCCGCGGAGGAGCTCAAGCTCAGGGTTCCCGCCAGAGCTCAGGTCGGGCTTGTTGGATCGGTGTTGCAGAAATGCCCGGGACTCGTGAGGCTCTCTCTTAGGATGGAAAGGTTAAGGTTTTTCCCGCCCGGGATGCTTTCAGATCTAGGTTTTGTCCGACGGATCGGGTTTTTTTAATGGACATTAAACTTAAATAGCGCGAAAAGTTCCTCAAACTAACTGAACAATTGTTTTTGAGAAGAAACGATTACTTAAAAATGAAATGTAGTTTGATCTATAGAAATCTCCCTGAGAAACGACGTCTCTGTGTTGATCTCTACAGATCAATGCGAGGAATGACGTTTCCTGTTTGATTTATAAGCAGGTCAGGGTGCTTCGATTATGATACCGAAGTGATCTACTTTTGGTTTTCTCTTTCAAGGAGTAGAATTATTTTTAAAGAACGCAAATCTAGTATAAATGAATTTTCATTTTTCATCTACTGATAATTAATTTTTGTTCTGCTGCAGTGATGTAGACGCAACAATGCTAGCTTGCATTGCATTTTCATGCCCGAATCTGGAATTTATGGAGATCCTGAAATCGGATACTGCGATCAATCGGATTACTGGGTATAATTTCTTCTATTCTCTGCAAGCGTGTGTGTTTCGTTTCTTGAATTATTGGTTTGCTTTCACTTCTTGCATTGTGCATAAGCGAATGAAATGGTTTCATGTTGTTGATGTACAATGTCAAAACCTAAGAGTCCATAACGAGATAGATGTCAAGACAACATCAAAGTTGTCAAGATGTCAAAACCTAGCTTTGAGATTTAATCTTCGTGATTTAATATTTAAGTATAATCACTGTGGAAGAAGTATGTATACATAGATATTAGGTGCTGTCGTATTATACCCTATGAAGCGTTTAAGTCTGTAACAGTTTTTGTGGTTTTGGTCAATGTGCTGTTAAGTTTTGTGTTTTGGATAATTGGACTCCAGTTGTCTAATATCTCAGTTCATTTTATCCTCTCCTTTTTGAATCAGAAATCGTGCTGTCGCTGTCACGTGTTATATGATGCGAGAGAGAGAAATGTTCTTTTTGAGAAGTTTAAAACGCTGTTTAAATTAATCTGCTAATTGGGTATATGATTGAACAAATGCAGTGACGAATTGGGCCGTTTTGTTGCGGATAAACGATGTCTCCGAATCCTTAAGATGGAAGGTTGTTCTTCTCTTGGTGGCTTTGTTCTATGTTCGTCCAGTCTTTCTACGCTTTGGCTTTCAGACCTGTGCTCGCTCTCTAAGATGGTGATTGCTTTTATTTTTTCCTTTTATTACTAAAGGTGTGATCTTTTCTACAGTTGTAATATGATGTCTAATTTCTTTTCGGGGGCTGAGTTAATTTGTTCTGTACGTGTTCATACATAATAGGTTTTTAACTGCCCAAATCTGAAAGAGATTTCCCTAGAATTTTCTCGCCACGAAAGTGACAGTACCGATCTTACTGCCATGGTTGATGGTTTGGGAAAGAACTGCCCTAGACTTCAAAACATTCACATTTCATCGGTTCGGCTTTCTCATTCTGTTGTGCTTGCTCTTACGGCCGCACAGCTAAGGTTTGTCAAGTGACCATGGTTTTTGCCTTCGTTGATATCCTGTTCGGCTTTCTTTTGTCTATTTATTTCTTTCTGCCAATTGTCAAGAAAATTAATCTTGACCACCGGAGAACAATTAAAAGAAGTTCAATGAAAGATTGTTTTCTTGTGTCATTGTTCAGGTGGTTGCGAATGCTTTCACTAGTTCTTGGATCTGAAATCACTGATGCTTCTGTTGCTGCCATTGCTTCAAGCTATCCAAACTTAGAATTTCTTGACCTGAGTGGGTATGTTTTCCCACCGCCACAATTCCCCTTCTCCCCCCCCCCCCCTCTTTCCTCTTCTTTTTTAAAACTATTTAGAATGGTTTGTTATCTGTATTAGTAGTGAACGTGAAGTATATAGTTAACAAGCAATGTCACTCGAGTCTGAACTGGTATTGGAGAAAAGCTTGTACAGCAAGCCCGGCACGTGGAAGCCGAAAAGAAGAAAAAAATGTTCAATTAAAATGAATCATTACATGCAACAGGTTTAAATGTGGTGAAATGTATTTGTACTTGTATTTCATGATGATAGCTTCTTCACTTCTCATAACATTTGAAATCTGAAATTTGACTCTACGCTTCCTAATTTCAGATCAAGCATCAGTGACAGTGGCATTGGAATGATCTGCAATGTCTTCCCTGAATCACTTTCAAGACTCCTCCTTGCTCTTTGTCCTAACATTACTTCAAGTAATTACCCTGCTGAGGCTTCATCTAATTAGTCGTTGGATACATATAGATTCTTGTTATTTGTTCATTGATATTTCTTTTCTCGTCTTCTGTTCATTAATCCTTCCTGTAATATTTCAGGTGGCATTCAGTTTGCTACAGCTCAATTGCCTCTGCTTGAACTCATGGACTGTGGCATGACCATTTGCGATCCTGATTCCCACAATCCCATCCCTGATGAGAGCAGCGATTCAGAGTTAAAGTGCATTTCGAACACTAAATCACACCTTATTCACCAGAAGCTGATTATCAAGCATAATCGGTTGAAAAAACTCAGTTTGTGGGGTTGTTCTGGCTTGGATGTGAGATTCTTTCATTTTGGAATTAAATTTTGTGTTCCTCTCTGGTCTTTTCCTTTGGGTCATTAGTTTGCCAATTTGAATGCAGGCTCTATATTTAAACTGTCCAGCACTGAATGATCTGAATCTGAACTACTGTAAGAATTTGCATCCAGGTATACCGTTTGATCATCATTCTTAGATACTTATCTCTTTGATTGTCTTTCAACTTCCATGTTACTAATAAACTGATGTTTGTATGCCCAGAGAGATTGTTGCTTCAGTGCCCCACTTTAGAAAGTGTACATGCTTCAGGTTGTCAAAAGCCGTTGATTGAAACCATTGAACATCAGGTGAGCTAGAGCCTGCATACATCTTTGCGCACAAACTCTGTTTTATATTGCCAGAAACGGAATCTGGAAATTGATCTAGTGAGCTCTCATAACCAATTAGATAGCAGCATATCATCCTTTCCTAATGCCAAATCTCCTGATCTTCCAACCTGAGGAATTGCCTTATTTGTTCCCATCTAACTATGAAGCCACTATAGTAGAAATAGACTGATGGCAAGCATTTTCTCTTTTTTTCATAATTAAAATTCAGAACATACAAATCTGCTGTCATGTGGGTGATTATTTTATGTAGTTATACAAAATGAACAGTAGTTCATCTTATGTTAGGTATAGATTACAAATTCTTAGGATTCTCAAGAGCAGAGTTCTCCATCACATTTTGACGCATGAACTTCTTTTTTGAGATGACATTCCTATATATATATTTTCTATTTGAGAAAGTACTATGACAAGTTAGAATTTATAGTTGATTGGTAGTAAAACTTCAGATTCTTTTCTTAAATTGTTTTCTTAGTCCAGTTATAGATTTAAACCGTGGCTTAAGATTTTAAGCGTGATTCAGAAGGGGTTGAAATTGCTTTCTACATAGCAATAAAAGAAATTGCTTTCTTACATGCAGTTTTGCCGTATGTGTTCGCAGGTCAGCAATGACCTTTCTGGTGTGGAGAATGTATTACCGTGTAAACGTCTGGCTGATGGTTCCAAAAGAGTTCGGGTTCCTCGTTTTCTCAATGGGCAGGTAAAGCTTAAAAACCTTGTTTAACTGCAATCAGCAATCGGATCTGGGGAAACCTGACTTGAGATTGGTTATAGGAAGTTGGAATAACGCTTGTCTTAAAAAGAGTAGAGATAGTTTGCAGTTATATTTTTTATCAGCACAGTGCCTGTAAAAGTAGCTCATATCCTTAAAATGCTGCACTTTGTAACGTTGGTTTCCATAAAAATCCCTGTAAGTTAGAGATAGGAAATGTTCAAGTAAAGACTTGTAAGATTAATTTGGATTAAAAACTAATGCCTGTTTTAATTATGAGAAGACTGTTTTGCTTGGATGCCTGTATCTTACTGACGTTTTTGTTTTATTTTTACAGTATTGTGATGATGACAAGAAACTGAGGGTCGAGAGACGGCAGTGTAATGTTCTTATAAACTGATCATATGGTGCAATCTGGTGTTTGTGATGTTAGTTTCCCAAGGCTGTACGTTCCATGCATTCCAACGGTCTATAATTTTGTCTAAAATTATTTTAGGGAATGGTGCCTGGTAGAATTAGCTTCCCCTTGGAAGAAAAACCCAATTGTTTCTGTATGGAACTCGAAGTCATGATTGGAAAGAAAACATTGCTGACCAACTTGTATCTTTCCTTTTGAACAAGGAGAAGTCATTCATGGCGGCTCCTGTGAAATAAAGTAATATAACTAGCAGTTTACTTGTGAGTACAAGTGTTCTGTATTCGGGCATGGATCCTTGGTAACGTTGTTTTTAGACGGACTCTGAGAATTTAACCATCTGCTGGGGAAGGCTTGACAATTATCCCCATTTTTGTAAGTGACTATCCTAGCGATTAACAATTTTGGTACTGGTCATTAAACATTATAATGAGTTGATGGCTTGGACTTGACAGCAGGAGAGTAGTTGGAAAGCTAAACGTAAAAGTTCAAAAATATAGACAACTTTAGGGTTTTAGTTAAGACTGATAATTTATAAATTCTTCGTTACACGGGTTTGTTTAAATGAAAATAAGTTTGAATTTGATTATTTTTTTAATCAAAATTAGATAAAGGTTTGTTGAAATTGATTTGTAGCCGGCATTTTGCTATTGCTAACATGTCAGCATTGACGTGGATGCTGATATGGCATTATTGACTAATAACATGGAATCCGAAGTGAATAAAATTTGTTCCAAATTTGTGGCTTGGAAGTATGGAGGCCATTACTGGAGTTCCAAGTAGTGGGAGCTGGCAAATGGAAAATGCACCTGAACATATTAATCAGTCGAACTGAATTGGATCCATTTCTGTGGCCGATCATTAACGTTTCGAATCGAACCCACTAATACCCCCTATCGTAAAATGGTGAAACTTCCATTTTCGAATCGTTGTTTAGTCTCAGTTTCACCAACCAGAGCGGTTGCCCCACCTTCATTTGCTCAAGCTCGACTTGTTAATGGGAAGGCCTAATAAAAACAAAAATTCCTGTGGTTTCTGCAGGTATGGTATCTGCAACCGTTACGAGTTGTTCAATACGCTAAGCTGTTCCATGAAAGCTGATTTTGTTGCCTTTTCGATCTCGTGCTTATTCCTAGTAACTGTTGGTGCTATTTCTTCAAGCTTTATTCATGAAATATGTGATACTTTAGCCAAACGGCTTCTTCCTACTGCGGCAGTAGCATCAAATCCCAAGTTGAAGTGAGTTCTATTTTCACATCAGAAGAGAATATTGTGAAATTCTGTGTTTTATCATTGATTGTTGCCAGATGTGGCGAACACAAATCACATACAATGTGCTTGCACATTTTGAAGTTTTGATCTGCGGTACTGTTTAAGACAGACTACATCTGGCTTTCGGTTGCTCAGATGAAAAGCTCTGTGTGATCAATATGTTTTGATCTGTTGGGTACGGCAGTGGTGTAGGTAATGAATCAGTACAAGGAACTCATTTAGGAAAGCGAAGTACAGAGGCATAGGACATAACCAAGATCTCATATGCAGGTCATTTGGGCGCATAAAATCCGAACCCAATTCTTTTGAGGAAGCAGTGTCGCAGAGCTGTCCGAATTTGTGAAGGCGGCTTACACCCTGCCTCTGACTTGCTACAGCTATGCTGAGCAGTGTACGCATGGAAACGTATAATTGCACTCAATACAATCAATAATAATGCGAATGTGTTGAATAAGTGTTAAGAAGTTCATTCCACTTCAAAAGTTGGCTTATAAACACTTTTGAAAATACTGTGTTGTTGGGTTGATAGTTGTAAATCCATAGTTAGACAGGCCCGCTTGTGGGCCCATAGGCTTGTAAGTCTATTCTTTACTTTGTTCTATATATGCTCATTCTCCAAAATATGGAGATGAGTTTCGTTGTACAAAATACACGATTTATAGGAGTTTCATTGTTTTTCCTCAATCCACGTTTAAGATGGTATCCTAAGCAGGTTCTCCTTGGGAATCTATACATCTTTACATTTCTGCACTTCACCTTTTATTCAAACTCATTATGTTCTTTTGCCCCCACTAGGGCCTTTCATCAAAAACTTGGAACTCCAACCTTTTATTTCCAACCATGGCCTTGAACTGCCTTGAGTGCACCATATGGAGTAGGCGACACTACCATCGCTCTAGAACGCAACATCATTCGCATGGTCGCTCTCATGGCCATTTTGGAGGACCAAATGAGGACTCTCTCATTCCACCCGATCATCCCTTCCTTCACCTAATTGACCAGACCGGCATCATTTTGGTGTCTGAAAAACTCCAAGGTGTTTCCAATTATGCTAGTTGGCACTGTGATATGAAAGGAGCTCTTTTGGGGAAGAACAAATAAGACATTGTGGACTCCATCGTTCCCTAACCAACCATCAGTTCAGCTCTTTTTTCCCTAGCAGAATTGTAACGGCATTGTTCTAAGTTGGATCCTCACTTCTCTCTCACCTAAGCTATACCGGACCTTCATCTACGTTGATGATGCTCGGAAGGTTTGGTTGCATCTCTATGATAAGTTCCACCGAGTTGGAACCAAGGAGATTTGCCACATTGAGCGGGTTCTTGCCAATGTCGTTCAAAATGGAGACCCAATTGACTGGTATATCTGCTGGTTGGAGTGGTTTTGGAGCTAACTAGATTCCTACATCACCCTTTACTACCTAAGGATTAATGGTGACCCTAAGTTCTAATAGTTCCTTGAAGATGGCAAAATCCATGATTTCCTTAATGGGTTGGATGATGTTTTCTCTATTGCTCGCTCCCAGATCCAAAACACTAGGCCACTTCTAACATTGACCAAGGCCATAGGAATGATCCAGGATGAGGAAGCCGATTGACCCATTGTTGGAATCAAGCACTGTGTCGATCACCTTGCTTTTGCAATGGAGACAAGATTGCACCTTGATTCAGGCAGCATGAGTAGCAATGGGACTTTTCCTCCATATAGCAAGCTCCTCCTTTCCTTTGATGGGCCACCCACCTATGGCCAGGCCTTACACCAACACCTTGGTCTTGGACAGGCAACCATGCCTTGTTCCCTTTCTCCACTAGAGTGGGACCTTACTAGAATGCGCTACCTTATCAGTCTACAAGTTAGCAACTGTATAGCCATCAAGCCAATATGGGGTATGTTGACATGACATGTTCCATTACCTGCATACATTATGGCAAGCAAGGACTCTGTGTTGAAGATTACATCCATTCAATCAAGTGTGCTCATTGTGGGATCATTAGGCACACCAAAGACTGTTGCTATAAGCTTCATGGGCATCCTCCTCTAAAGAAAGGGAAAGACAAGACTAGCCAACAATGGTCTACACACGATTTTGCACTTGATGAAGATTCCAACGATGAATTAATGCTCACCAAAGGGGATCAAGAGCAGATAATGTTAATTCTCAACAAGAGAAGGCAATCCACATCACATGTAGCTTGTAGTACTACTCACGTTGCAGGTATTTTTCCTACACATTGTAATTTTACTTGTTGGATTGTAGACTTAAGAGCTAGTGACTATATCACAAACAATTTTAATTGCCTAATATCTCCTTATTCATAAGTTTAGAATTGTTAGGTTGCCTAATGGTAGGTGCATTCCCATTACACATATTGGCACCATTATCCTTCAACATAAATATTATCTTTTATTGTACTTTATACCTTTACTTTTACAACCAATCTATTATCCACCATAAAATATATTGGTGATAATGATTGTGTTATTACAATGCTATCCAACCTTTGTTTTTTTAAGGACTTATGGACTGGGATAGTGATGGGCCTTAGTAAAGTGAAGCATGGGTTCTATTATCTCATGACTAAACTTGATGATGCATATCTTTCAAAATTAAATTTTTCTGTAGTAGATTTTGTTGTACCCCAGAAGTTGAACATTGTTGGTTAAGCTTTTTCTACTTCTACTACATGTAATATCTTACATCAAAGAGTTGGTCATCCTTCTCTTAATGTCATATATCATGTTTTTGACATCTCTTCTTCATTGTGAATGACATTAAAGCTTGTCCTATATGCCCATAAGCTAAGCATGCTCGATCTTCTTTTCATACTAGCACATCCACAAACTCTAATTCATTTAAATTAATTCATGTTGATATTTAAGGCCATATAAGACTCCCTTTCATGGAAGTGCTAGATATTGTCTTACAGTGGTAGATGATTATACACAGGCCATTTGGACTTACCTTATGAGACACAAGACTAAAACCCTTGATAATTTAAGATGCTTTTTTCATATGGTGATGACTTAATTTGGAGTTAGGGTTAAATGCATTCACATTGACAATGTGCAAGACTTCTTTAGCTCTTCATGTGTATCCTTTTTTGAATCTCAAGGGGTTATACATGAAAGCTCATCTCCCTATACTCCCCAACAAAATAGGGTAATTGAAAGAAAACATCAACATTTATTTAATGTTGTTAGGGCATTATGTTTTTAGTCTCATTACTGTTGGAAAAAGATATTTTTTGTTGTGACAAATTTTGTTGTTAAATATATATAAATGTTTTTCATATATTTATGTGCAAAATAAAATTAAAGGAAGTAAAAGGTGTGTAAGTTATAATATCAATCAATGATATTATAAAGTAGTTAGTTTCTTACATTCTTATATATTGAAATATTATCCAAGTCTTAAGAGAATACTTCCTAAGTAAAAAGAAAATCTTAGTTGCATGGTATTCATATTAAAAAGAATGTGATGTTGGACTTTATGTTATTGCAGGAAAAATGTTTATGCAAAAGTAGTCTAACTAATATGATAAGGTTATAAGAAGAGCTTATATAGATGTAAGCTTATTCGAGCCCACAAGATGCATGTTGATTTGACCTTGCAAGGTGCAAGTTGATCCAAGCCCACAACATGCGAGCCTAACATAACACTTAAGTGAGAGTGTGCTATGAGCTTACTAAAATGGCACCGTTCGACTAAGGGTCAAATGCCCTAAATCAGTTTGCTCAGTTAGAAGCCCTAGCTCCTAACTTGATTGAGATGGCAAGAGACATTGTCCTTTCCATAGTTGAATGTCTATTCTCAATGGGAAGAAATGCAAAAGAGGTGATTGATTGTTACAGTAGCTATTTGGTGTGACTATGTGATGATTAAGGGTTTGAATCGAAACCCTAAGTGATGGAATAACCTTATTCTTTCAATGGCAAGAAGACTTCAAATTTGTCAAGTTTGGTAGAAACTTCAAATCAATTACTCTTATTTGAATATGGTATAAAAGCTTTTATTCTATGGTTTTAGAGTTTGTTATTGCACATGTTGATTGAGAAATAAAAAGAGCTAAACGAAGTTGTTGAAGTATTGTGATTCTGTGAAGATTTTCAATGATATTCTTTAAAGATCATATTCTTTTGATTATATACTCTTGTATACTCTTGTATACTCTTGTTTGTGTTGATTGAACTTTGATTATTATTTGCACATAAACTTGATTGTAACTTTGAAACCCTAATTTTTTGTAATTTAAAGGTTTCATGATTAGAGATTGGATTATTACTTTACATCTTTAGAAATCTTTCTGATTAGCAATATCCCTCACAAACAATACATATTGGGGATTTGCTTTTGTAACAAGGTTGAAATAACCTTTGATTGTGACCTTACAGTGTTGTAATTCCTTTGAGAAGGAATTAGAAGGATTAGGAGAATGTTTTATCCTAATCAGTGAGTAAAGTGGACTTCAACTAGTTGAATTGAAGGAAGAAGAGAGATGACGTAGGTGTGAGTACCGAACCATTGTTGTAAACCTTGTGTGTATGCTTTCTGTCTATTACTGTTTGAACTTGTTGTGTATTGATACCTATTGCTGTGTTTTAGAAACCAAATTACTAGACATTAAGCTAAACAACTAATTCAATCCCCCCTTCTTGGTTAGCCATTATACCTAACAATTGCCTTATCTGTTTTTGGAATGAATGCCTCATAACTGTCACTTATTTAATTAGTCACACCCCTACTCCAATGCTATAAGGGCAAAAACCTTATCGAAGACTTTTTGGAAAAACACATTCATTTGATCACCTTAGGGTGTTTAGTTGTTTGTGTTATGCAACCAATTTGATTCAAAAGGATAAATTTAGACATAGATCTATCCCTTCCATATTCATGGGCTATCCATTTGCCCATAAGAGGTACTGCCTCCTTAGCATTGAGAATGTCAAATTCTTTGTGATTCGTGATGTGATTTTTTATGAATCTATGTTTCTTTTTCATTCTTCTTCACCATTGTCTTTTGACATTTTTCATCCATCATTGCCTATCACTGATGCACTAGAAGAATCAAACCTTACCTTATTGCATTCATTATCTCTTGTTATTGACATATAGGAACCAAATTTGCTTGTCATCATTCCCTACACTAGTCCAAGCCCACAATCCATTCTAGCACAACCTTCATTACCTAGGTGACCCTCAGGTAGGATAACTAAACCTTATATATGGACTCGTGATTATGTTTGTTCTCACACAGATACCACTGCCTTTACAACACATCCTATTTTTCAAGTCCTTTCCCATCATAGACTATCTAGTTAGCATAATCATTATATTTGTTCTATAGCAACCAATGTTAAACCTTTCACTTATCGTAAGGTAGTCTTTGATCCCAAATGGTGGGTTGTTCTGACTAAGAAGATTAGGGTGTTAGAATCAAACAACACTTAGGAATTAGTTTTTTTGCCTATAGGTCGAAGAGCAACTAGGAACAAGTGGGTTTACAAGATAAAATACAAGGTAGATGAGATAGTTAATCGCTATAAGGTGTGACTTGTAGCCAAAGAATGTAGCTAGAGAGAAAGAGTCAACTATGAAGACACCTTTGCGCTTGTTGGAAAACTTGTCATTATGCTTATACTGACTATATTGGCAGCCATCCACCATTAGGACATGCATCATATGGATGTTCATGATGCCTCTTTGTAAGTGGATTTGGACATAGAGATCTACATGCGCTTACCTAAAGGCCTTTGAGGCAAGGGGGGAACAAAGGTATGCAAACTCAAGAAGTCTCTTTATGGTCTCAAACAAGCATTGAGACAATGGTATCATAAGTTTGCCATAACACTCTTTTAGGTTGGATTTTGTCACTCACCACATGACTATTCCCTTTTCCTTAAGCAAACACATAAGGGCTTTCTAATTGTTTTTATTTATGTGAGTGACATGATAATTATTGGAAGTGATAAGGCAGGGATTAAAGCCTTAAAGGACTATCTATGTTCCATTTTCCACATGACAGACTTGGGCTTGATTAAATATTTCTTGGGAGTAGAAATGGCATGCTTTCTTAGGAGTAGAAATGGATAGTTATGAATCAAAGCAAGTACGCTCTTGAATTGATATCAGAATATAGGCTTTTTGGTTACAAACTAGCTGACACTCCTATGGAGCAAAATATTATTTACTAGTCAAGACTATGATGAATTCCTACAAAAGAAAGAGATCCTCATTTGAAAAATGTCACCGGTTATCAACAGTTGATTAGAAGACTACTTTATCTTACTGTCATGAGACCTAATATTTGTTTCCCAATGTGGTTATTGAGCCAATTTGTGCATGCACCTAAGGAATCCCACCTTGAAGCCGCACTCAGAGTTATCAAGTATGTCAAGCACTCCCCTAATTAAGGATTATTGATCAAATCCTAGAATAGCCTTAAACTATGTGTATATTGTGATGCCACTGATGGATCGTGCCTAATGAGGTACCAATTGACTTCCAGTTTTTACATCATGCTCAATGACTCCTTTATTTCTTGGAAAATCAAGAAGTAATCCATAGTATTATCCATACTACATGAAAAGACCAAACATATTGAGATCAATCATCATTTCATTAAAGAAAAGATCATAACATGTATTATCCAAATTACACATATCTCCACACGTGATCAACCAGTAGATTTACTAACTAAGGCATTAGAAATACAACAATACCATTTTCTTCTTGGCAAGCTAGGTGTCTATGATTTGTATCAACCACTAGCTTGGGGGTGGATGTTGAACATACTATGTTGTTTGGTTGATAGTTGTAAATCCATAGTTAGATAGGCCTACTTGTGGGCCCACAAGCTTGTAAATCTATTCTTTACTTTGTTCTATATATGCTTATTCTCCAAAATATGGAGATGAGGTCCGAAGTACAAACACATGATTTATAGAAGGAGTTTCATCATTCTCCTCAATCCATGTTTAAGAAACACTTACACCTTTTCAATGTGGGATTGGATATTTACATACCACAATGCACTACAACATGCCTCATCCTTGCAATGATTCATGGATTATTCCAATTTACCCATATCCAAATGGATTTTAGAAGAGAGTTTGGGTTCTAATATTATGTTAAAAAACTCATTCACACTTCAAAAGTCAAGCTTGGAAAGTAAATAGATATGTTAACTAAATATACATATTAATATCCTAGCAATGTGGGACTAAATATTTTCAATGTCAATTGAAAGCTTATTTTTACCTTACAATGGGAGGTTGTAAAGGGGATAATTTGTTTATATAAGTAATATAGGGCATCCAAACCATCACGAAATAAATAATAATCATTCATGTATTGAGAATTTCATAATAAGTACAAATAATTCAATACATTTCCGTAAACTATGAGCTAAAGACTCTTCCCTAGGGGCCCTTAGTATTGCTTTCCTTTTACTACCTGCCTTCATAAAGCTTGTAGTTTTCCGCACTTGGTTCTTCTGTGGTCCTGCCCTTCGCCTGGCTATCCACATAGCCTGGTGGGTTTGCCTCTAGGTTCAAATCTATAAGCCTGGCTGTTTTGACAGAACTGTTGTTGCATCCATTCCCTTGTGCATTAAACCTTCAATCTCATGATGGCATTGCCAGGCAAGCGGTTAATAGTTGGTTTGTTTGTTGTATAATCCAATATAACAAGTCCAGATTAGTCTTCTGAGTAAGAGGCAACTGTAGTGGATCTCACCAAGAATTCCCTTTGTATTCATATGTTTCCTATCTTCATTACTTAAAATAGCATACCGGTATCCATTAGTGGAAATGCATACCGCAGCCTGCATATCAGATCCAATGTTTGAGAAAGACGGAGAAAGAAAGAGGTACTAACTGTTTAAGCCGATATAGAATAGTACCAAATTGCAAGTGCTAGCCACGAGCTTGACCATCGCAAAGTTCCAAGCATTAATCCCATCGACAAAGGGGACCATGCTTTCTGGTCAGACGTATAAATTCACTGCGTGCTGGCACCATTTTCCTAGACACTACGCCGATTTCCTTTTCGTTATTCATTGTAGTATGGCCAAATTCTGGCTTTGAGACAGCAATCTCTTTCATGGATCTTGAATAATAACTTTTAGCCAACCAAAACAAATGGCCATGCATAAATGCTCTATCAGCATGCACATGAGCTTGTTCCCTCCTTGCATTAAGATGAGGTCTCAAAGACAAGACATCAAAGAACATGACCCATCAAAGATTCACAAAAATATAGGAATTATAAGTAGTTTAAGGAACAAAAACAGGCAATTACCACAGCAAACAGTACGTTATTATACCAGTATTATTGAAGATGCCATTAGTACTAACCGGGCACGACAAAGTCAAGTCTTGAGAGACATATGTAAGGGTTACCATTATTGTTTCTGTCCACAATAAATACTCCAGCCAGAATCTCACTCCTATAGCAGACCACAATGATACGCAATACCATCCACACATCCTGTTCAATCCATCTGCTCCCATTCTTGTCTGGGTTTTTGCAGTGACTGCGACGAGATGGGAGGAGCAGGTTGCGGATGGCTCTAGTTTAGCTTCTGTTCCTGCATTTCTCCGCGCCTCTTGGAGCTGAAACCCCAAAAACAAAATAGTTTCTAGATAGTAAGTTGGATGAACTAATTAAGCTGCCCTTTGAAAAGGTTTGTTCAAGTAATATTTCATCGGTTTGACGACACAAACCGAGTCCAATAGCCTCCGTTCCTTTCATTATGCGCAAACGCTTGCATGAATCCACAAACATCCTGGTTGAGATCAAGGAAAGTTAAGACAAGAACTTGGTGGTTTGAGCGTGTCTAATTATAGAGGTCTGAGATTTTTGTAAGGGATGAAGAACTTACTTCCACGGAACATCACCAACTAGCATCCAGTCACCATCCTTGTCTTCATAGGTGGGAACGTAGTCAGAACTATTCAAAAGATCCATCAGCTTGCTCTCATTCATGAAGTTCTTCATCACTTGAGATCCGCAATTACCTGAAATCAATGAGCCTTTTCGTAATAGTTCAGTAGCCAACTACTAGCCTGCTTTTTTTTGACAAAGAAACGAACTTTTTTTTGAGAATCAATAGTGCTTACCAATGGTGAAGGAACTGAACATTTTTCCCAGGGCATCAGAGAGCCCTTGGTAACTGCTGTAGATCTTCAGGTCAACTTTACGAAGATAAGGTGCACCATCCATGCTGACTTTCACCAAGGCTGCGCTGCCACTAGCCTTCTCGCTCTTCTCCTTGACGGCCTTTTGGACGGCTAACATATTCTTTCGGAATGATCGGACGGGTGGCCAACCCACAACTTGTGCCCTAAATTCTCGTTTGGTTAGATCATTACTATGTAGTTTCTTTTTAGTGTTTTTTCTAGTTCTGTCACGCAGTTTTGAAAAGAGAATAGCATGAATCTATATATGTATTTGTGCTAAGAGGAGAAGAAAGGGATGCAACAGGAGCAAGTATTATGAAATGGACAAACTAAAGCATAGCAATCTTGTTTTTCATTATGTGTTCTGTGTCTGACAAGTTTGGGTTATTGAAGTTGTCAGATATTTAACAGCTTCTTTCTTTTCTCCCATCTTCTCAGAACTATTAGAGCGTTGTATACTTCATGTAAGCTTGATAGAGTTCTTTACTTTTCTCATTTGAAGAATTAATTTCACCTCAAATGAATTTCACTTTGTCAGTATATACACTCTTTCTTTCCCTCAAACTTGGCGTAGTGGAGAGAAATCATTTATGATCAGTCCCACTCTACTCCCAAATAAACTTCATATTCAGAGCCTAAGGAAAAGGTTCCTCGATAAACTGCTCTATTTTTTTTCTTTCCCTTTTCCTCCTCGGAACATTCCCTTTCACACAATCTCAGTTCCTAGTTTTTGATTTTCCTTTTGAAATGAACAGACCCTTCTCTTTCTAGTTCTCAATAGAACATGGTTAATTTTCTAGCTCTCAAAAGACGCATAGCTATTCACTGACGCTCCCTAGAAGAAGAAGAAGAAGAAGAAGAAGAAGAAGAAGAAGAGAAAATAACAAACGACGGTCAGAGAACAATCTCAAAGAAAGTATGTAAGCAGCTTACTTAGCCGAATGCTTGGCCGAATCAGCGGCGAGAGGGTTCTTCTCCTTGGGCAGGGTGTTGGCCTTCTCCGCCGGATCCATCGCCACTTCCTTGGAAGAAAGATTCAGCTTCAAATCCACAGTTGAATTTTCAGCCTCAGTCTCAGTCTCAGTCTCAGAGAAGCCTCTCTTCCTTGCCACTTCGACTTCAGTAGTCCCTCCATTTCCCGGCAACCCCAACCTGAGCTCGGTCTCCTCAAACTCCTCCTTCTCCTTCTTCTTCCCAACTTCCATGGCCTTTCACGCTTTCAGGACTCTTATCTTTCTCTCTCCGAGCATTCAGTGCTTTGTTACTTTGTGACACTAATAGTGGGGGAGGACGTCGGCGAGGGACGAGGGTGTGAATGGGCTTCGTCGTTATTAATAGGGGCGAGGGGGGAGTGCATCGTCTTTTTGGTGTTTATGGCATCTGTGATGAGACACGGCCTCTGTCTGAGCTGGATTTTTCCAACCTTCCTGGACAGGGGACGACAGGTTGATGTGGCATCCTATGATTGTTCTGTGGGTAAGTCTCTCCGCCATTTTCCACTGCTAGGGTTTGACCTGCTGCTTTCTCATCTTTTTGTAACGTTCATTCACTGAGTCTACAAAACTATATATTTTCTTTTGTTAGGTAAAGGAGATTTGAGGTATGGGATGCCGAATCCAGTATTTAGGTTTTGGGTGATTAATAATCAACTATTAGATTACTAGTATGTTAATATATGGTTGATATAGATTTAATGTATACGAAGATATCAGGTTTGTTAGAAAACAAGTATATAACTTCTTCCCATATAAAGAATACTAAAATGAAATTTAAACAATACTGGGGTATACACATCATTTTTTAACACATCTTTTTGCCTTGAATATGCGGAAACATAAGAAAAAGATATTAAATTGAACCTGAACTTTAATATTATGTTAGGATGTTAATTTCTTCTCTACAATTGGCTTGCAAAGTGCGGATATGGAAAACAATCTTTTAACGAGACCAAAATTGGATATGAATGACCTTAAATATATGTTAGGTCCCAATGGAAGTATTTGTGCATACAAATTGAAGAAAAACTGTGTTTAAATATATCAAGCACCAGTGATTTCGAATTCCTGGTGTGTAGAGTATGCTGAATTGCTTGGTCCATGTATAAGTAGCTATTTGGTTTGGCTTTTCATCAAGTATAAGTAATGGTATACTTATGGCTAATGTGGCTTAGTTGGAACAGCTTAATTTTGTAAACCAAAGGATAAGAAAGTTCCAACTTTGTGATTATGGAAGACATTCGTAATCATTGGTTTTCGTCCTATTAAATACATAATTCTCGTGCTAAGTTAAACTTAAGGAGCTTTTGCTTGCTAATGAGACCTACAATCAAGTCAACTAATTGTGTTCTTTGAGAACTAAAACTAAGAGCAGATATTTTAGTTCATGTAACTCCTGCAAGTTTTAAACCGAAGATGATGGATTATCAGCTGGTAAGTTCAAGTTCTGTCGAAGCATTTATATCCTACATTAACATGGCTGCCGTAGGATCATCAAAGAGAAACCAAAATTCGAACATATCTTTTTATTTCACTCAAGAAATTCTATTTCGCTAAAAAACATCGGAAAAACTAAATAATACTTGTTTGGGGGCGAGGTATCATTTTGGCTACGAAAGGACTGTGTTCTGCACTTTTGGATCTTGTTTACACCCATTTGGCATTACATGAAAGGGGTGACTATTACAAGAATGACTTCCGCACGCATACCGCGTAGAGCTGGAGAACCATGCTAAAAATTACATGCTGGCTTGTTCCCATAGGTTGTCTGCAAGCTATGTGCTACGGATTGCTCTCCTTTGCAAATTGTGGGAGCACAATGCGGAAAGATGACTGGCTCACTAACTGGTTGTTGTTAATTAGGATACGCACTGTATGCTGTCGATCTGTGTTTCGATGTTTTCCTAAAGTTGCAGGCAAGCATGGTTGCCAATTTGGGGCAATCACATTGGAAGCTCGGAAGGATTTATTTATTATTACGTAAAGAAGTTGCAGGAAATAAGTATCAAACCTAAGACGTCTTAGATAAAAGAGATCTCAAGTTGTCAAGAGCTTTATTGTCCTACTAGCTAATTGATGAAAGCTTAGAAAGACTGAAAATCAATGGAGCATGATTTTGGGATAGAAGACGCTTGTTTTGGGTTTCTGGGATAGATTTAATCCTGTCCAAAATAATGAATGAATGCAATAAACAACAATCGACTTTGGCGTAAACTGAGGCTAGTTCATTGAAATCCAAACAAAGGATAAGGCAATCATAAAAAGCTAATAATGGAATAGTAGACACTTGTTTTGTATTATGTAGCGCATAACTGGGAAGTAAAGTAAACAATGACCACCTCAATCCGATAAACTTAGTCACTGTGCAAAACTTAATACGTTGATGCATTATGATTGCAGTGACATTAAGGACTAAATTGAAAACTCATATAATTAGAGATGAAATTCAAATCTCATACATAATTCTGATACCAAAGTCATCCTTTAATGTTATCTCACGCATGGAATAAGATTTTGCCATTCCTCATGAACTTATGGGAAAAAAGGGGGCACCAAAACATGCCGTAAGATATTAGATGTATTTTACTACGGTAAGACAATCATTTATTTGGGATTAATTTTTTTATTAAATAAGCCACACAAGGGCTTTGAACTCCAATTTCATCTTTAGCAACAGGTTAGATACTTGCTTGCTATATACATCTATTTTCCTCTTAACCCTTTTCTTTTTCATCCATATGATCACTTGTATTGTGATAATGATCATACATGGTTGGTTATTGACCGCCTAAGATTCAAGTTATATGTTTGACACCCCAATACCTCCAAATTTCTTTTACCTAACAAAAAAAGTCATCATATCCTTTACCTAGAAAGATAAAACATATCCTCAACAAGAATGTGAAGAATAATGACTTAATATGAAAACCCATGGAAACCGGGTCTGTCTATGTTCCTAACTTGTAGCTGGCTATGACAAAAGGGTGAAGAGGGTGAGGGAACCAAGTGTAAGAAGGCATGTGCTGAGATTCATTGGCTAGGGTATTGGGTAGGGACCCAATAAGTGGCCATGTGAACTTGTTGGCTGTGTCACCTCGCTGTCAAACCCTTTTCCATGTGCGCCGCTGCAGGCATCCCACTGACCCTTCCCTTTTCTTTATTTTCAACTCAACTCTTCGTGAAAGAGTGGGTACATGGACTAAACCCATCTGCACGTCCACAAGAAATTCCATGAAACCTCCTTTAGAAGCGTAGAGATCTTCTCCCATGAAGATGTACAACTCTCGGTGCTAAGATTACGATTACAAAACCCTGACACTTGGCTGCCATACAGCAGAATCAGCGATTCGTCTTTGGTATCATGCTAATCTCAAACACCTCCCACAAAAAGAAATCTTAGAGATAAATAATACTATAGAGACGGAATTGTCAGAGATCATTATTTGCCAGTAAATCAACGTTTTCCATTTTTTATTTTTCCTCTGTTAGAAATAATATTTCAATGATCATCAGAGATACTGCTATTGAATTATTGGACGGTGGTCATGTAGAAGATTAAATAAGAGAAGAAACGCTAGGTCAAATGGTCTCTAGAGTTAGGCTCAGGAGAACCTAAAGAGAAAATGGGCAAGACAATCTTAAAAATCATATATTCTCGGTGCTCTGCACCATCTGTGCCAGGAACTCTAGTAAAATTTAATGCTTCCAGAGCGGATCCTTTTTGTGAATCTCACTCCAGTCAAATTGGGAATGCACTTTTAATGTGTTCGATGTACCACAAAAAGTAGTACTGTTCTTACCAATGATTTCATCAGAAAGTAAATAATTTTCTGCTTAAAAAGAGCAGGAAAGACAACAAAGACTGTGAATATAAGAGAAGAGTAAAAACTAAAAAAGGTTACTGTCATATGAAAGAACTTCACTCGGATCCTCCATACACATCCACAAGCGGTTTGGTGCCTACTGGAGGATCCGAGTGAAGGTTGCTCCTTCTCTCGGATCCTTCATTCGGGTTTAGAATTTCCACCCATTCTTAATTTTTTCCCCAAGCTGCCATAGGTTCAAACATGGAATTTGACAGGCAACTTGCTGGTGATTGGGCTCTAGCATACTTACATCGAACATTAGCCACTAGATCCACCACATCGTATTTCTGAGATTCTCGAAGCTGATATTTCGCATTGACCAAGGGATTTAAATTTTCCTAGTGCAGAAAGTTTTCTCTGATAATCCTTGAAAAGATTACTGTCCCTAAACTAGATGATCATGGCCACCTCTAACGTGGGCTACTAGACACGTTGTTTGACTACTCCATTTTTGGTCTCAAAACATGTAACTTGTCGTACAAGACTCTGTAATAAACTATACCACTAATATAAATAATAAATTGAACTCACAGAATATGTATCACAAAGTAGCCATCAGCGAGAGCGATCTCATACCCTGAGGCAGATTTGCACGCATTTTATCTTGTTTCCATCAGAATTTATGTTGTCCGCCTGTGGAGACATAGCCCTAAAAGTGTGCCAAAGAGATTCATCAAATCTCACTTTTAATGAACTTCCAACCACATGGTACCAGATGGTCATCTGATTAACGACAAAAATAAGAGAGCAAATCTGACGTGCAACTGCAATCGATCAACATCCCATACACCTGAGAATTTTTTGGTGCAGATTTCTTCTTGTGGCAAAGAAGCATCGGGTTTCACAAAAAAAATGTTGTGGCAGCGCATTCCTCAATAACAATGCGATCGCGATATAGCCTATGGACCACTAAAACTTTTGGTTGAATGATGCTAAGATAGCATAGTCTTTACAATAATTCTGGTGAAGCGCATTCATCATGTACGCTACATCTTCAGACTAGGAAATATAATAATGTATGAGCAAAAACTGTTAGTGATGATCTGATATAACTAGGTCCCTTGTTTTGGGTTGTTTTTATCAATGACACTTACAGGAGGGAGCTTTGTCGGACATTCGAGTTCGTTATTTGGGTGCTGGGTTTAGGCCTGTCCAACCTGGCCCACAATTAGGTCTTTGACCTATTTGATTAACTTTTAGGTTTAATTTTCATTTAATCAAGAATTTCAAAGGGAGAGAGTTTTACCATTCAAGTCTTACGATTCCTGTTCCTTAGCCATTTTTGGTTTCTTAGATGGTACCGAAGCCTCGTTAAGGATTCCGTTCTCGTATCGGTAAGCTTTTTCTCCTTTTTTTGCCTATTTTTTATCCTCTAAATAGCTTAGAACTAAAGTAGGTCCTTTTTATCTTGATTCCTTGTTCGAAACACTGATCTAAGTTCAGATTGTGTTCTTTTTGATATTTTTTTGATCATCTGGCCAATTTTTTGTTTGTTTTTTGGTCTTTTTCGTCTTCCATTGTGACCATCGATTAGAATCGTGACTGTCGTTCAAAACGGCTCATTTTGTCTTAGGGATAGGGTTTGCCTACCTAAACGCACCATTTTAACTTAGGGTTAGGGCGTATTTAGTTCCTTTCCAAACACACCGTTTTGTCCTTCCAAACGGCGCATTTTATATTAAGGTTATGGTTTCTTCGTCCCGTTCCTAAACACATTGTTTTACTAAACGGTTAAGTGCACCGTTTTGTTTTAGGGTTAGGGTTTCTTTGCCCTCTCCTAAATGCACCATTTCATTAAACGGTTAAGTGCACCATTTTGATTTAGGGTTAGGATTTCTTCGCCCATCCTAAATGCCCCATTTCACTACACGGTTAAATGCACCGTTTTGGCTTAGGGTTAGGGTTTCTCTACCTTCTCCTAAATGCATCGTTTCCTCCCGACATCTCTGCGCACCGTTTTGACATATTACTGGAGCGCACCATTTCATTAAAATGGAGCGCATCGTTTCATTAAATGGTTTAAACACACCGTTTTAATCCAGTTCGGGATCCTCTTTGGGTCGCGAATTCAGGTCTCCTTCCCAAATCTCTACTCGGTTAGGTGACTCAGGTTGTATATTCTAGGCCGCCACTTCCCACTACCACAACTGCTGCTTGTGTTTGTTGCCGTTTTGGCCAGTTTTCATTGCCGTTTTCGTCGCATCTTCTCAGCTCCTACTCTCTGCCACCATCGTCGCTCGTCTGCCTCCGTTTTTTGGTCGTTTTTTACCGCTGCTTCTTCTCGGCCGCCACTTTCCGCTACCGCTGTTTAGGCCAGATTTCACCATCATTCGCAGCACCTGCCATTTCTACAGCCATGAGCTCTAGATCTGAGCCTCCCAAGAATGCACATCTGGCAGAGACGCCGGATCCACTTCACCTTGCTGCCGACAACATTTCCACCGTCGTTTTGGTTCCTTAACTTTTCATGGGATCCTCAGATTACTTTCCTTGGAGGCGCAAGATGCTAATCGCTCTTGGATCTAGGGATAAACTTGCATTTTTGAATGGGAAGTTGCCAAAGCTTGCTGATGATGACACCCGGGCTAATCTTTGGGATAAGTGCAACCTAATCGTGCTTTCTTGGCTGATGCACTCGTCCTTTCCTAAGATTGGGAATTCAATTTTGATGTGTCGTATTGCTAGTGCTACTTGGAAGATGTTAGAGACTCGTTATTCCAAAATTACGGGGATGCATCATTATGATATGGAACAACGCATTGAAGAACTCAAGCAACAACCGGATGAATTTGTCGCTACATATTTTTCTCGGCTTAGTGATCTTTGGGCTGAATTGGATAAGTGTTTATCGACCATCAAATGCAAGTGTAAAAATTGCACTTGCGATTTCCTAGCATTATTGACAGCAGAGCGTGAATCTAAACAGGTAGTTTGATTTCTTTTGGGTCTTCAGCCCGTCTATACTATAGTGTGCAGTAATGTCACTTCACGTAGCACTATGCCATCCTTGGATGAGGTTTTTCTGCTGATCATTGATGAAGAACATTAGTGTAGTTTGCAAGTTGATAATGTCAAACCTGACTTATTTGCCTTCAATGTACAAACTCTCATTTCACTTGGAGGGGGGTCTGGGACTAGTCGGCGCGATAATCGTTCTTCTATGACTGGTAATTCGCGAACCTCCTCTGTTGTTGGATTTGGCCAAGGGAGGTCCAAGTCATTTTTTTGTGATCATCGTTAGTGTCCTGGTCATACCAAGGACATATGTTTTCAATTGGTTGGATATCCTAATCGTCCTTGAAATCAGAAGAAGAAAGGCGGCAACAGTAGTTCAGCACATGCAGTGAGTGTTGATTCTGGAGAGCAATCCTCATCTCCTGTGAATAGTACTACCCTAGTGCAGCAAGTTACTCATTTTGGCCAGACTCTCACACCTGAGCAATATCATCAGGTGGTTCAGCTCCTTAGTCGCTTTGGGCCTACTGAACCCATGGCAAACTTCGTAGGTACTGTTTCTTTCTTACAAACTTCATCTTTATCTGATTGGCTTATTGACTCAAGGGCGGGTGACCACATTATGTGTGACCTCACATGCATGGATAACATTAGGTCCTATACATCCAACCCCATTTGGGTCAAATTACCTAATAATAGTAGTGTGGCAGTCACCCACATTGGGATTATTTGTATTTCTCCATTTGTCATACTTTATGATGTTTTATACGTGCCTACCTTTAAATGCAAGCTTTTTTCTGTTGCCAAATTTACATTTGATAGTTCTTATCAGGTCACCTTTTATCCCCATTTTTGTTTCTTCTAGGACCATATGATTGGGACAGTACTGGGGCTGGGCAGGGCTAAACATCGTCTATATCATCTAGTGTCTCCAATGGCTACCACAACGGATATTTTTTCTACACTTGTTAAATCTTTGTAATTTAATGCCCCTAAGAGGGCTAATATTTGTAGCAACACTATGTTTAAGAACAATATTTTGAGTAATAAACAAATGCTATGACATTGTCAATTTGATCATTCTTCTTGTTATGCATCTCCTGATATTTTTTACCCGATTTTTCCTTTAGCGAAACAGACTCATCTTCCTTTTGCTTTTCGCACTTCCAACACAATGTCTATCTTTGAGTCCATGTTGACATATAGGGTCCACACCGGCACCCCAATCGTGATGGTTCACATTATTTCCTAACTATTGTTGATGATTTCTCACATAGTACTTGGGTGTATCTCATGAAATCTAAAAGTTAAACTTTGCATTTTTTGCGTTCTTTCTTTTGTATGGTAGAAACCCAATTTCACACTTGCATTCGTAAGTTGCGCTCTAACAATGGATCAGAGTTTTTTAGCCATGAGTGTATTTCTTTCCTCAAGCTTCGTGGAGTTCATCATGAAAGCTCATGTGTCCATACACCCCAACAAAAATGGGGTAGTTGAACGTAAACATCGACACATCCTCGATGTTGTGTGTGCCTTACGTTTTCAGGCTGACTTTCCTAATTGTTTTTGGGGAAAGTGTATCTTGACTGCTACTTACATCATCAATTGTCTTCCTTCACCTGTCATTGATGGGAAAACCCCTTTTTACATTCTCTTTGGTAAAGCACCATGTGTCTCACATCTCAGGGTTTTTGGGTGCTTATGTTATGTTACAGTCATTCCGCGTAGGGACAAATTTGCACCCCGTGCTCGTCCTTGCATTTTCATGGGCTACCCCTTTTCAGAGAAACGCTATCGTGTTTTTGACCTTACCACTTGCACCTTTTCCGTGACACATGATGTTGTGTTTCATGAGTCAATTTTTCCCTTTGCTTGATCTTAGTCACCTTTATCTCTCACTCCACCTAGTAACGACTCTTCTTTTGTTGCTTTGGATCCTGAACCCTATATTGTTCCATGCGAGATCGGTTCTCCTCAATCTTCTCCATCTCATATTCCTATTGAATCCTCAACTTTTTTACCACCCACAGATGCTCCTTCTTCTCCATCACCCATTGTTGCACCTTTGGATTCACTCACTGTGAATTCCCCTCTTGTGACACCACCCATTGTGGCATCACCCATTATGGCATCACCCACTATGACGTCACCTATTGTGGAGTCAAACCCTGTAGACTCATCTTCCCAAGTGTTGTATGTTGTTCCTACTTATCTTATCTGACGTTCTTAACGTGCATCCAAACCACCTATTTGGACCTAAGATTATTATTGTAACTCTGTAGCCTCCCATCCTGGTGGATCTCGTTCCATGAGTCCTCGTGACATTCCATATTCCATTTTACAATTTGTGACTCTTGGTAATTTATCTCCCACACATCGAGCATTTATTGCCTTCATCTCCACCATTAAAGAGCCACTCTACTATCATGAGACTGTTAGGGATCCTAAGTGGGTGGATGCTATGTCTAGTGAACTTCATGCATTATAGGAAAATTATACATGGAAGTTGGTCGACTTGCCCCCAGGTCATAAGTCGATTGAATGTAAATGGGTTTACAAGGTAAAGTATTGTGCAGACGATTCCATTGAGCGCTATAAGGCTCGGCTTGTCGCCAAGGGTTTCACTTAGTGATATGGCATTGATTATGAGGAGACTTTCTCTCTTGTGGCCAAGATGGTGACTGTCAGATACATCATGGCCATCGCCTCCATGTTTCATTAGCCACTTCACCAGATAGATGTTCATAATGCTTTCCTTCATGACAACTTGCATGAGGAAGTATACATGTCTTTACCCCTAGGATTCAGCATTCCTCCACAGGTCCGCCGAAAGTTTGTCATCTTCTTAAGTCAATCTATGGACTCAAGCAGACATCCCGACAGTGGTATGCCAAATTTACTTATGCTCTTCTTGATGTTGGTTTTTAGCAATCTTGGCATGATTATGCACTATTTATACTTCGGCGTGGTTCTACCGTTGTTGTTGTTCTGCTCTACATTGACAATATGCTTATCACCAATAATAGTAAGGAGGCCTTCGCTTAGGTCAAGTCTCATCTTTGCCCTCAGTTTCACATGAAAGATTTAGGACAAGCTAAATTCTTTCTTGGGATAAAAAATGAGAGTGGTATTTGCCATAGTCAACACAAATACGCATTGGAGTTAGTCTCTGAAGCTAGCCTCTCTAATGCTTATCCATGTAAGATTCTCATGGATCAAAATATGAAGATTACCTCTTTGGACTATGATGCCAGTGCTCCTGTTCCAATTGATGATCCTCCATTAGCTGACCCTACTTCGTATTAGCGACTTCTTGGGCGATTAATCTATCTCACTCATACTCGGCCTGATATTAACTATCCGATTCATATACTCAGCCAATTCATGCATTCTCCAAAAGTCTCTCACATGAACATGGCTCTGAAGGTTGTTAAGTACTTGAAGGGCACTCTAGGCTTAAGGTTGTTCATGTCCTCGACCAAAGATTTTCAGTTGATTGGTTTTTGTGATTCTGATTGGGTGGTTTGTCTCAAATCTTGCCATTCTCTCACAGGTTTTTGCATCAAGCTAGGAAGTTCTTTGATCTCTTGGAAAAGCAAGAAACAAGCCACAGTTTCTTGATCCTTATCTGAGGCTGAGTATTGTGCTATGGCGACTACTGTTTGCGAGATTGTTTGGTTATTTGGGCTTCTTGGTGACTTATGGGTGATTGTTCCTCACCTTATCTCTTTATATTGTGACAATGAAGCTATTCACATTGCCACCAATCTTATCTTTCATGAATGCACCAAACACATTGAGATTGACTATCATTTCATTCACGAGAAGCAATATAGGGGTTTGATTTAGACACGTAGCATTTGCACTCATGAGCAACCGGTTGATTTGTTAACTAAGGCTTTATGTAGTTGACAACATAATTATCTTCTTCGCAAGCTTGGTGTATTTGATTTGTATAAATAACCAGCTTGAGGGGGGATGTTGAGTTTATATTTGGTATTTAGGTTGGGCCGTATAACATATTTGTTATTTGGGTGCCGAGTTTAGGCCTATCCAACTTGGCTTATGATTAGGTCTTCGACCTATTTGATTAACTTTTAGGTTTAATTTTCATTTAATCAATAATTTTAGAGGGAGAGAGTTTTACCATTCGAGTCTTGTGATTCCCGTTCCTTAGCCGTTTTTGGTTTCTTAAAGCTTTGCCACCAGAGATTCCGATATAGGCTAGAGGTTGTTCCCTGGAAGCAAGGGGCTCAAATATTGTAAATATCGTGAAGTTTTTAGGTTTAGGTTCAGCTTCATCATAGCGTTTTAAGAGTCTGTCAGAAGTTGTTGTAGCCTATAAGAGTGGTCAATCTCATATGAGTGCTCAACAAAACGAGTGGATTCTAAAAGAGTGCTTAGACTACTTGATGGTCCTATAGTTGGTTTTTCTCTCTTTGGGTTAGCCAAACGCGTTAAAGAAGAAAAAGAAATAGAAAAAGAAGCTTAAACCACTAAGCGTGGATATCATCGATTATTAGATGAAAGTAACATATCTTTCATGGCATTGGGCCATTGGCGTCGAACGTGTTTTAGTGGCTAATGGAATCTCCAAAGTGATGTCCAAGCAACATATTGAGTTGTTGGAATTGTTTGAGACGACTTGGGTTCCCCATGTACACAAAAAGGAAAGAAGAATTGTAACCAAAAGTTGCTAGAGAATACTAGAAAAAGTTCCTCGGCATCTTGCCCTATAGCCTACAGCCTGTAGATGCTACGCTTGATGCATGTTAATGGTGTTGAATAGTGTTACGACCATCCACATCACCCACTTAGGGGGGATTCAACGTGGCAGGAGGTACCTGAGGACGTGGAAGGAACATGTTGTTGTTTAGTATTGTGTTTGAGCGAGAAGTCTGGTTCCATCATCTTCCTATTGTTATTTCAATATGTTATCGAGTTAGTCACGCTTGTTGGTATGGGTTCTCAAATAGCTCCCTTTTTTTGTGTAGAAAGGGATTAGCACACCCCTCTTGTGTTGTAAGAAGTATTCTTCCGCTTAAGGGGAAAAGGTACTGCACCACGGCTTTGCAGCACTACTTGGTTGCTGGATAGTTATAGGTGTAGGAAGTTCACACGTGTTAGTAGGAAAAGTCACGCGTTGTTGGCAAGAAGGGTCAGTATTGTGTTTGAGCGGGAAGTCTGGTATTGCGTTTAGTATTTGTTTGAGCAGGAAGTTTGGTTCCATCATCTTCTTGCTGTTATTTCAATATGTTATCAAGTTAGTCATGCTTGTTGGTATGGGTCCTCATATAGCTCCCTTTTTTTGTGTAGAAGGGGATTAGCACACCCCTTTTGTGTTCTAAGAAGTATTCTTCCATTTAAGGGGAAAAGGTACTGCACCATGGCTTTGCACCACTACTTGGTTGCTGGATAGTTGTAGGTGTAGGAAATTCACATGTGTTGGTAGGAAAAGTCACGTGTTGTTGGCAAGAAGGGTTAGTAGGTGTTTATAAATGGAGCCACTTGTAATAAGAAATCAAGCAATTTGAATATAAGTTTAGGAGGTCAGGCTCCCTTTAAGAGTCCCATCCATTATGCCATTTGCAAACATAGGGAAGAAGAAGCAATACGTGGATTCTTCCTTTGGCCACAATGCCTTGTCACCCATTCTACCACTCTTGAATGTAACAAAATAGCATAAAAGCCGTCATTTGTTCCAAAAATGCCTTTTAGGTTAGCTAGGATGGTTGATAAAATGAAAGAGTATTTTGGGCAAGAGATGGAATGTTGTTTTCATGAAATCTTAGAATCCTTGAGCAAATGTTTTTAGCATTGCATGACAAAGTTCAAGGGATTGGTCCCTCATAGGGGAACCATGGTGGTAGTCCTCGAGGTTGAACCCACCATTAGGACTCTACGGACAGAGGTGCCCAACCACCAAATGAAGATTGCTGACGAAAAGCCAAGCTTGAGTCCCCTTGTTATAATGGCTTGGATGATCCCACTAAATGGATATGTAGAGTTGGGTAGTACTTCAAATACCATTGTATGCCAAAAACTGATAAGGTGAAGATTGCTTCATGGAATCTGGAAGGAGACGCATAAATGTGGTTCCAACCTTTCTAAGAGGTGCATGATGGGGAGGAGCTTTCCTAGCCTATGTTGATAGCTAACCTGTTTAGAAAAAACGGTCCGAATCGTTATGTTAACTTTTATGGCAAACTTATATGCTTCCAACAACGTGGATTAGTGGATGAATATCAAAAAGAGTTCATAAGGCTATTGGTTTGTGTTGGACGCATCTTTCCACAATAGTAGATAAGCTGCTTCATGACAAGTTTGAAAGATAGTATTCACATAGACATTCAAGTAGTAAAACCACCAACTTGGTCCACTGCTATTAGCTTGGCCAAGTTATACGAGATGAGATGTTTGACAACAAGGGTGGAAACTTCCACCCAAGTGTGCAAACCAACATTTTCCACCCCCACTCCCCTACTTAATTGACCTCCAATGCAAATTAAAAAGCTTAACCAGGGAGAAATGGCAAAATGTAGAGCGAAGGGCCTTTGCTATAATTATGATGAATGCTGCACTTTGGGGCATTGATACAAGCATTTATTTTTCCTAGAAGTCCCTCAACTAGAGGAAGAGAATGACGAGGGAACATGGCTATTAAAGGCTAAACTGTTAAAGTAGGAAGAACCTAACTCTCTTTTGTGTATTTCCCTTAGTGCCATTTATGGGTTATGTTGCCCATAAATGATGAAGGTCGAAGTCTAGATACAACCTAAGGGAACCAAGGTATTCTTTCTCCTTGACTTGAGTACCTCCTATAATTTCCTCAACCAAGATGCAATTGTGTGTGTGGGCTTACAGAGTGAAGCTAACAAAATTTTGAGGTTATAGTTGTAGGCGGGGAGAAAATAACCAGTATGGGATTGTGCAAAAGGGTTCCATTTACAATACAAGGGGTTAGCTTTGTTGTTGATTTTTTTGTGCTTGCACTACACAAAGCTGAAGTTGTTTTGGTGTGGCTTTTGAGCTTGGCCTAGTGCTTTGGGACTTCACCAAACTTTAGGTTGTATTCCAATGAGAGGGTAATTAGTAATGTTGAAGGGTGTTACTACTCCACTTAGTTGGGTTCTTAACTGAGAAGGCATGAGCAAGCAAGCAATCTTTTTGCAAATTGAAGTCGTGGCTTTCAACAACAATGCTTTTACTGAGCCTACTACTACACCAAATATGAAGGAAAACCTTAAGGAATTTCAGGATGTCTTTGGAGAACCTAAAGGCCTTCCCCTAATTAGAACTCATGATCATCATATTCCTCTTAAAGAGGAGGGAAGGCTAGTCAATAGAGAAATTGGTTGTTGACATGCTCTATTCTGGCATTATTCACCCAGTCAATCTCCCTATTCCTCTCTGGTACTCCTTGTCCATAAGAAAGAAGGTCTTAGCACATGTGTGTAGATTTTTAAGCCCTTAACTAGCTTACAGTGTGAAATAGATATCTCATTCTGACCATTGATGAACTCCTTGATGAATTACAATGAGTAATTTTTTTTCTCAAAACTAGATTTACGTTCTAGGTACCACCATATACGGATGGCCCTTAAGGATATTGCAAAAACTACATTTCGTACACATCATGGCCACTTTGAGCTTCTTATAATCCCTTCAAGCTTATGAATGCTCTGACAACATTCCAATCATTGATGAATTTCGTGTTCAAACCATATTTAAGGCGTTTCATCCTTGTTTTTTCTTTTTTATGACATTTTGGTTTTCAACCATAGTTGGGAAGATCACAAGGAACATATACAAACCACCCTTTCTACTTTTTGTGAGCATTAACTTTATGTTAAACATAGTAAGTGCATTTTTGGTCACTTTGAGGTTCATTTTTTAGGCCATGTGATCTCGATCTATGATCTAAAGGTGGATTAGGATAAGACTTCGGCCATCACTAGTTGGCCTTGACCAATGATTCTAGAGGCCCTATGGGGATTTCTAAGGCTAATTGGTTACTATTGCCGGTTTGTAAGAAACTATGGCCTGATTGCACAACCACTCATAAACTTGTTATGCAAAGATCCTTCAAATGGAGCAACGAAGTTAAATGGGCCGTCAATGAACTAAAGTCAGCAATGGTGTAGACCCTTATACTTGCATTATCAAATTTTAGTCAAAACTTTATTGTGGATTGCGACATATCAAGCCATGGCATGGGTGGTGTGCTCTCATAGGGATGCAACCCCATTGCCTTCTTTAGTAAGGCCATTAAGGGAAAGCATTGATATGCATATGTTTATGAAAAGGAAATGGTAGCCATTGTTTTGGCTATGCAATAGTGGCATCATTACCTTATGGGGCATCCTTTCATCATGCACACAAACCAACAAAGCTTAAAATATTTTTTGGTGCAACGTATCTTCATTCTTGCCTAATAGAAATGGCTAGTGAAGCTTATAGGCTTTGATTTTAGAATCAAATACAAGCTGGGTGTAGAAAATAGGGTGGTTGATGCTTTATCCTTTCATTACAAAGTGGGAGAAGGTAGTTTTGCAAACTCTCTATTTCAGCCCCAAGAAATAGAGGTTAATAGAGCTAGTGTTGAACTTGCAGACACAAAGGTGCTTAAGGCACACTATGATGCACCATTTCAGCAGCCTCTTCTAATCCCTTGCCTCATGTTAATAGCCCAAAGTGATTTCCATGAGCTACCAATGAGGACTTGGCCAACTTACCAAGTGGGCCTTTTTATGTGATCAAGGGGTGCTACAATATGGTCTTCCACAACCTTTCTCTCCAAAGGATATGTACAAGCCATAAATGCCTTGGTACCTCCCTAGATCTTAGCGGTAAAAGACAAAAGTGTAAAAATCCTGAAATGTGGGAAATTACCAACTGAATCTAGCAAGGAGAATCTATGGGGCCATGTGCCCTTAAAGATGGCATAATCTTTTTTAAAGGAAGGATGTTTCTCTCAGCTAGCTCCTTTTTGGTCCTAACAATCATTAAGGACTTCCACGACTACACCCATGAAAGCTTCCATAAAACCATCCAATGAGTATGCGCAATATTGTTTGGGCAGAAAATGAGAGAAGATATTAAATGCTTCATTCATTCTTACTCCATTTGCCAAGAACAAAAATATGACACAAGGGCTTCAGTTGGCTTTTACAACCCATTCCTATCCCAACAACCATTTGGGCTGATTTGTTTATGGAAACAAGAAAAGAGTTAGATGAGCAAAGCTATGAAAGACAAGACTATTGTTGTTGTAAGAAAACAAAACAAAGTAGGAAAGAGAAACTAACAAGTCAACGAATACTCTATAAATTTTGTTGTGATGAACTTTATGATACTATGCTTATGTATATTGGCTTAAGACCTAGCTTTATAAGACAACTACCTAGATTCCAAGGACTCCTTTTGAACATCACCTTAAAAGGGGTGTGCAATGAAAAATGCATAATGATCTTCTAGCTAAAACACTTATCCTCTATTCTCACTCAAAGATGCATTGGCTTGATGAGAGAACCAAAAGGAATATAGCTTTCAAAAAGAAAATCTTGTAACCCTAAGCTATATGGTACGTTTTTATATGATCGGTTAAAGGATAGGAATTAGCCTAAAACTTAGGTGTTACCAAAAGGTCCAATCATGACAACCTTATTTGGTAAACCATGGCCCACAATAGCTAGTCTATATTCTAGTAATCAAGAACTCACTTGTCTCACCTTATTAGATCAATCCTTAATTGATTAATTTAAGCCCACTTTAGTAAGCCTAACAAAATTGGGCTAACATTCCCCCACTTGGGCTATATTAATGAGAATAGAAATAGTAATAATAATAAGTATAATAAGTAATAACAAAATAATTATTTATGCACACATTTATATTGACCCAAAGACTATTCTTAACAATTCTCTCATCACATAAGGTTTCAAAATCTGAATCATGATAGTAGCTACACCAATTAACTAACACAATACTAATCATGGTTATAGAAGTTCTTAACCTCACTGATATGGATTAATATGGTAGTGTGACAACCAATTAACACTATAATAACTTCTTTAAGTGTTATTTAGGTTGTTAGTCTAATTCTCCCTCTTTAGATGACAAATTTTCAATAGAGAATATACTTTATGGTCCCAACGAACCTATGTGTCTTGTTCTTAACAACTCGAGTTTAACTTTATGTGTAATAAGACACTCTAATGGCTAGCAATTAATTGCTCTAACCAATGCTTAGGGTTTACACTTCCCTAAAGACTTTTCCTTATATATATCTAAAAGAATAAAAGCTTCCACTATACAAATGCATCACATGATGCCTGCAAGCCCATGCAAATGATATGTCTTTCAAAAACACAAGGGCGTAGACCTTTAATAAATGGACTAACTACTATAGCAGTTGTACTAATAAACTCTATTGTAATTCACTTTCGTTAACCTTTTTCTTATGGTTAAGTATTTAATTTCTATATGTTTAGACCTTGACAAACTTTTGTTATTGTTAATAAACAATGTTGATTATCACAATGTAACTAGATTGGTCTATCAATAAAAATAAAGTTGATTAACTCTCTTATAAGGTTCTTTAACCAAATTGCTTGAATAGATGGTCCATAGCATGCCACAAATTCTTACTGCATTGTTAAAGATGTAATCAATGTCTGCTTTGAACTTTTCCATGAAACAACTCCTCTTGCCGTTATAAATATGTAACCAATTGCAGATTTCCAATCATCATTATACCCAACAAAATCTAAATCAGTATACCCAATTAGCTTTAGTTTATCTACATGCTTGTAAGTCAACAAATAATCCTTTGTTCTTTTTAAGTATCTTAAAACCTTCTTGGCAACAACCTAGTACTCATGACCAAGATTCGATTGATATCTACCAAGAAGTCCTGTTACAAAAACAATGTTAGGTCTAGTACAAACCTAAGCATACATGATACTTCCAAGTGCATTCATATAAGGTATATTTTTCATTAATTTCCCTTATGTATCTATCTTGGGGCACTATTCTTTACTTAATTTGTCACCTTTAAAGATAGGGACCTTTCCTCCCTTACAATCCTACATGTTGTACCTTTCTAGGATGCGATCTATATATACCTTTTGGGAAAGACCTAATAATTGTTGAGAACAATCCCTTTGAATCTCAATCTCTAGAACATAAGTTGCTTCACCAATATCCTTCACATCACATTGAGTTGACAACAATCTCTTTGTTTCATGAAGTAACGTATGATAATTACTTGCAAGCAAAATATCATACATATAAAGGATAAGAAATATTCGAGTTCTTTCACTAATCTTGGTATATATACAATGGTGTATTCTGTTTTCCAAAAAATCACATGAAGTTATAAAACTATTGAATTCTAAGTACCATTGTCGAGAAACTTGCTAGACTTCTTTGTTGGGTTTTATGGCTTAACAAGAAGGGGGGGTTTAATTGTTATAACTAGCAATTAAAACTATTATGTTAACAATTGCTCAAATCAATATGCTGGACAAGTCACACAAATAATATCAATATAAATTGAACACATATGATGCTTTACTTCCACGTCAAGCAACACGTTATCAAGAGAATTGTTACACTTATATGTATCAAATATTCTAATAGGTTAGGAACAGATAATTCACAACATAAGAGGCAGTAAATATTATAAGAAGGTTAGATCAATAGTAAGCAAAGAGATTGACACCAAATTTACCACGATGGTTCGGCACTCGCACCTTAAGTCCTACGTCCACCCTCTTCTCCTTCAATCAAATCGATTGAAGTCTCTTTTACTTAACCAAGTTAGGAGAAAACTTTCTTCTTAACTTAACCAATTCCTTCTCAAGGAATTTCTTGTACAATGTTACACAATATGATCAAAAGACCATAAATCAATTACCAATCCCAAATAATATGACAAGTTGTGGGATTCTGTGACCTAAAGGAGCTAATTTGATGTAAATATAATAATTCTAAACTCCTATCATGAAAACCCTAAATTGAAATAAATTAGGGTTTCAGATTCCTTTCAATGTTTATGTGCAATAAATATTTTTAATGAAATCAGCACATAAACAGAGTTATACAAGATCCAATCAATGATATAAACAAATGAATAAGTATTTAATCATAATATCATCGTGAGCTTGTACTTCACTAAAAGTTAAGAAGATTGAATGATCAAAAGATGAGCTCAATAATCGATTCTTCATTCAAAGAGAACTTCATATTATTGTAAGTGTCGAACCCTTCTCCATAGAATAGCTCTTCTTAAATAGAAAAATTAGAGCTAGGGTTTCAAACTTTTCAAACCTCAATGATGAAGCTATCTTCTTGTTGAAACAGTAAATCAGCCTTCAAATCTTCCTTCTCCAGCTCAGATCAGATTGTTCTGACATCGGTCTTTTCAGAAATCCTCTCGTTGAGAATTTGGTCACCAGAGGCGCCGTTCCTCCATCTCTCTCTCTCTCTCTCTCTCTCTCTCTCTCTCTCTCACTCTCTCATTTCAGCAATCGTCGATAATATGCTCTTTAGGGCATTAGGTGAATAAGTGAGACGGTGTGTAAGTGAAACGGTGAGTTTCATCACCAGCCAAGCTCACCTATCTGCTGGATAGATAAGTGGGTCATGAGACGGGCTGAGAACATAGTCGGGCCGAGAATAGAGACAGGTTGAGAATATAACTAGGCCAAATATAACCAGGCTGAATACAACTAGGTTAAGAATAGAAACATGCCGAGAATACAACTAGGCCGAATACAACTAGGTCGAGAATCAATATTAATCCAAGAATGATATAATATAAGTTCTTGATAGAACTAAGGTTTGTTCCAAAAATAGAGCCATATACTTCAACCTTCAACAAAGCAAAAGTAAGTATCATTTTTTCTTAATCACAATGTATGACATATTTAATTTCAATTTGGTAAGCCTTGTTTTCAAGACATTATGTAATGAAATTAAATAAATCATTTCTTAAGAACACTATTATAGTGACATTATATAAGAAATGTAGGAACCCGGTTACTTTATAATATCATTAATTGATATTATAATTTGTACACCTTTTACTTCTTATGATTTTCTTTTGCACTTATGAAAAACATATTTCAAAAAATATATTCATAAATACATTTTGTCACAAACAAAACCTTTATTTTCCAACATTCTTAAGCCTACACACAAGCTTATCTTCACCACTCACCATAAAGCCTTCAAGCTGCTTCATATAAACTTTCTCATCTAGAGTATCATTCACAAAAATATTTTTTACATTCATTTGGTATAATTCCATGTCTAAATGGGTCATTAATGTCATTATGATTCTAAAAGAATTCTTAGAAGACACGTGAGAAAAAGTCTCATTATAGTCAATTCCTTCTTTTTGTGTGAAACCTTTGGGTATAAGTCTAGCTTTAAGCCTTTCAAATTTTCTAGAAGAATCTCTTTTGATCTTATATACCCATTTGCAACCAACATGTTTGTCATTTCAACAAGCTCCCAAACATCATTATGTTTCATTGATTGCATCTTATCTTTCATTACATCACAAATTAGCTTTAGAACTTGACATAGCATCTACATAGGTTACTAAGTCCTTTATAACTCCTATATCATAATCATGTTCTCCTAAATAAACTAAATAATTCAAATGAATAGAAAATCTTCATTATCTAGTTGATTTCTTGAGTGAAATTTTTGTTGCTTGATCCTAGACCTATTGGACTTCATCTAGATATGTATGAATAGCCGATTCTAATAGTTTAGGAGTACTTATTACTAGTGTTGCAGGCATTCGAACTATCTGTGTGGGTAAAGGAAATGAGACTATTATATCAACACTTTCATTGTCCTAAATAATCTGAGAACTACTCTTTTTTTTTGCTACATCAAATTCTAAAAATTTTGTTGTTTGAGATTCTACAATTCTCACTCCTCTAGAAGGGTTATAGAAGTGATATCCCTTTGAGTGATCAAGATAAGATACAAAAGAACACCTTGTAGTCTTAGAATCCTATTAGGAATATTGTTATTCCATTATTATTTTGATGATGAAAAGGAAAAAGGAAATATTTCATGAGAGTGTATTTTTTATGTTACAAATATCTTAATGTTAATATGTTGGATATATTTTAATGATATTAGAATATATTAACATTTTGATGATAAAAAATAAGATATTATAATTCATTGTTTATTTATAGGTTTAAATAAGAAAAATGATGTTGGATCATTTTACAAGAAATGGGTTAATTCTATGCATGAAGCAGGCCACCTAAAGTCCATGTAAGGATTGATTCAAGCCCACATGAAGCAAGCCCGACCAAAGTTTACTTAAAAGCTAATCCAAGTACAACTTTGATTAAAAGCCTGCTCATTGAGAAATGGCACCACTTGAGTTAAGTGACTCGAGTACCTATGATGCAAATGTTATGGTGGGCTTGAGCGAGCTCGGGTTAAGAAAATATGTAAAAAATCTTTTTTTTGGTTTTTTGGGTTTTTTGTGGGAAAAGTGAGTGTTTGGTAGGGAGGAAGGGAGGAAAAACGAAAATAAGAATAACAAAAATAAAATATAGATGTCAATAAATTCCAAGACGTAAAGGCAATGCCACTAGTCAAGGAGGTGCTCCACCACCAATCCCTGGCAAGAATTGGATAAAGGATGCAAAAGTTGATCACACAACTTAGGGGTTTCTATTCTCCGGAAAAACAAGTATGCTTACAATTGAAACAATGCTCCCTTTAAATAGGCAGCTAAACCTAATTCTAGAAGGATCCTAGTTAATCATGAATCCTTAAAACCTAATTCTAGAAGGATCCTGATAAATCAAGAATCCCTATAATTAAGGAAGTCTTAACAAATCTGGATTCTGACAAATAAGGAATCCTAAACAAATTAGAAATCTGACAAGTATGGAAACCCAGATAAATCAAGAACCTAGACAATTATGGAAAACCAAACAAAAGGAAATATTCTCAGACAATAAATTAAACCTAAGAAATTAAGGACTTAACAATTATTTAGGAAACCCCCCATATTAAAGCTTGCAGAGATGCTATGGAATATTCTTGGGCTGCTTCTTCAACCTTAGCCTTCTTGGACCTAGTGGATTATGTTGTGACCCAAGCAAGTATGAATTGTCAAACTTAACATATGGGCTGGGCTAAGAGCTTGGGCTGACGTAGTTGCTCCCGCATCAATCTCCCCGGGTTGATTAGGATTTGCCCTCAAATCCTCAAGATCAACGTCTTCCAAATAAGGGGATAAGTCACCAACATTAAGGAAGTCTTAACAAATCTGGATTATGACAAATAAGGAATCCTAAACAAATCAGAAATCTGACAAGTATGGAAACCCAGATAAATCAGGAATCCAGACAATTATGGAAAACCAAACAAAAGGAAATATTCTCAAACAATAAATTAAACCTAAGAAATTAAGGACTTAACAATTATTTAGGAAACCCCTCATATTAAAGCCTGAAGAGATGCTATGGAATATTCTTGGGCTGCTTCTTCAACCTTGGCCTTCTTGGACCCATTGGATTATGTTGTGACCCAAGCAAGTATGAATTGTCAAACTTAACATATGGGCTGGGCTAAGAGCTTGGGCTGACGTAGTTGCTCCCGCATCAACCTATTTAATCAAGCTCCTAACTAAGAAGCCTTAACCCCCAAATTTGAAATAGATTCATACGACTTCTATCTCTCTCTCTGAGCAGCTGATTCTCCAATAGAAAGATTTGATAAGCAATTGAATGTCAAAACGGTCATTTGTGAGCATTAATTGAAGCTTCAACTATAGATTGATGGAAATCTCTTTATCTCATAATGGGAAGAAGGCTATGGGTGTGTCAGATTTGACAAGAAACCCCAATGAGCTATTGCATTCAAATATGGTATAAAAAGCTCTTCTTGATGGTTCTAAAGTAGCTTTTGGACGAGATATTTGAGAAAATTGTGAGAAAGATTTAAAGTTGCACAAGCATTGCTATCTCTATTAGCTTCCATGATACTCTATGATCTTTGGTGATATGTTCTTAAGATCAATTCTTTGTGATCATACCTACTTGTATACACTCATTTATATGCTAATTAAAATGTGATCATTATTTGCACATAATATGATGATATTTAGGGGTTTCATGATTAAAGCTTAGATTCTTATTCAATATCTTGAATAAGCTCTTTGATTAGCAATATCCCTCATAAACTTCATATTATTTAGGGATTTGTTGTTGTAATAAGGTTGAGTCAACCTTTTATTCTTGTGACTTGTGTAACTCCTTGAGGAGGAGTTAGAAAGATTAGGAGAACATTTTCTCCTAACTAGTAAGTAAATAGGACTTCAACTAGTTGAGTTGGAGGAAGAAGAGGGTGGAAGTAGGTAAAAAGGGCTGAACCACCATGGAAAATCTATGTCTATGCTTGTTATTTGTGAATGCTTTATGTTGGTGCTTACATTCATCCTTTGTGCTTAATTTGATTCTATTATGAGTGTTTAAAGACTGATTGATAAACATAACTTGAGATAACCAATTCAACCCCTTCTTTTTGGTTAGATTATATAATCTTACCTCTATAGGATATCCCTAACTCTTAAATGGTTGAGGCTAGGTACATGATTAGTACATAATTTAAAAGGTGTAAGTGATATAGCTTTCATAGGCACTTGATTGATTATATAAAAAGTTTTTTTCAAAGCTTCTCCCTATAAAAATTAAAGCAAATTGGTCCTACTGACCATAGTCTTTATCATATCCAAAAGAGTTCTATTATATCTTTCAGCTATACCATTATGTTTAGGGCTACCAAGCATAGTAAATTGAGCAACTATCCTAGAGTCTTCCAAATATTTGGCAAATGTGCCTTTAAGCCATCTAACATCATCATGTTTATCATAAAATTCACCCCTTAATCTAATCTAACAACTTTGATACTTTTTCCCAATAATTTCTTGACCTCAGTCTTAAGGATCTCAAATTTCTCAAGAGATTCAAACTTTTCCTTAATCAAATACAAATAGCCATAACAGGAAAAATCATCTATAAATGTAAAGCAATATAAGTTTCTATATAAGTTTGTTGTATAGGGGCCACTAATATTAGTGTGAATGACCTCTAACATGTTAGAACTTTGAATTGCAAAATTTTTCCTTATCTTGGTCATTTTACCTCTACAATCATCTTTAAGAGGAGGAAGAATGTTAAACTTTATCAGTCTTTCTATTCACTCTTTAAAGATGTGGCCAAGCCTTTTATGCCACAATGTGTATAATTGCTATTTAAATAAAGATCTTTTGGGAATAAATTTCTCAACATTATAGATATTATTAGGAGACAATCACAATTTATATAACTCATATGACAAAACACAAGATCCAATTTGATTTGAATTATAAAATAAAAAAATTACAAAGTTCTTTATTTCAAAAGCATAACCATCCATATCCAAAATTGAAACTGAAATTAAATTTCGTTTGAAAGAAGATACATAAAAAGTGTTCTTTAACATAATTCTAAAATCAAAATCAAGCATTAAAACAATGTCTCCCATAAATTTTAAATGCACGTTGTCATTATTTCCAACTGTAAGCCATAATTCATCTTTACTTAGTCTCCTCTTGTATATGAACCCTTGAATGGTAAAAACAATATGATAAGTTGTTCCAGTATCTGGCCACCAAGAACTTGATGGGGCAATAGATAAATTAGATTTACAAACTAAAACCAAAGAACTATTATCTTCAAGTTTACGCTTTGACAACCAAGTTTTGTATTTGTTGCAATCCTTCTTCATGGGACCTTTTTTCTTGCAAAAGTAACATTGGTCAATGTCATTCTTGAAGATTGATTTCTTAACCCTAACCTTGTTGCTAGATGAACATACATTTTTAGAGGTTAAAGGAGTACCTATACGACCTTGAGAGTTTGCTCTATTGCCCTTACCCAAACTAGAGCTAGGAGAATACACAACCATACGAGATTTCTCTTTTTTCAACTTTTCTTCCTTAGTATCAACTTTAGTAATTAGATCATTAAAAGAGCAAGACTCATTCTAAAAGTTTGATGTAGTCTTGATGAATCCAAAATCTAGTGGAAGAGTGTCAAAGCTTGGTGAACAATACAAGCATCAGGAAGAGAGACTTTCAAAGTCTTAAGTTTTGTTTGATAATCCACTATTTTGATGATGTAATTGTTGGGTTTATGGCTATCCAAGAAGGGGGGGGGGGGTTGAATTGGATATTTTGAAGTTTAATGAATTTTTATTTAATGAATGCAACTCAGCAAATTATCACAATAGTAATGAAATATCTAATAGAAGAATTAAATCAGAGAAATTCACACACAAATATTTCAAGGTGGTTCGGCCCTTTTCACCTACTTCCACCCTCTTCTCCTCCAACTCAAACCGAGTTGAAATCTACTTTACTTCGAGCAAGGAGAGCACCTCCCCTTCACCTCACAACTCCTCAGAAGGAGTTATATAGTTCACGGTTACAAGGTTAGGTTTACAAAAACCTTAATACATCAAGCTTACTCCTCAAATATATGATATGAGTGAGGATTCAAGCTTATCAAAGAGCTAGTAGAGTGTATACAAGATCAATTTTAGCTCTAATCTCAAAAACCCAAATTTCACAAATCTAGGGTTTTCGGATTTACAAAAATCTTTATGTGCAAATACTTTTATAATCAATCTAGCACATATAAAGATTAAACTGACAAATGATATTCAAGAAATAACAAGTTTGAAGAATATCACCGAAGATTTTCGTTTCCTTCAAATGATACCGAACACAAATATGCATAGATCGATGAGGGCTTTTGTTTCTCTTAATCAAATCAGCAAGAATATTTTTCAGCAAGCTCCAATGTTTCATCCGAATCCCTCTTTTATAGTAGATACTTAAACCTTGAGTAGATTAGGGTTTCGGTTCAAACCTTTTTAAAAATCCTTCCGTTGGGATTTGATGGATTCGACGTTGTATTGAAACAGGTGATGATTTTCCAGTGAAATAACCGTTCTGACATCAGGTCGCCTCACCATTCTTCCCGTTGGAGCCGTCGTCGTAGGAGAGAGAGATCGAGAGGAGAAGAGTAATCAGAGTGCGACTAGGGCTTCGTCTCTCGGTCATAAGAGCTGATGCTCTTATTTGATTCCATACGCTGTCGTTTAGAATAAGTGATTTTATTCTCAGGACGCTGCCGTTTCATGCTTCATAAACACAGACTGAGGATTCCATTTACGGGCTGAAGCACTTATTCACGGGCTGGATCTTTCATTCACGGGCTGGAGCTTTCATTCACGGGCTGTAGCTTTTATTCACGGGCTGGAGCTTTTATTCACGGGCTGGAGCTTTCATTCATGGGCTGGATAAATAAGCTTCATGTATCCATATGTAAATATATGGTTGGTCCATTACACCTATACATACACCACTTCCAAGCATCAAAATTCCTTTAACATGACCAAGAATGTAGATTAATCTATGGAATAAAATATTCAAAGATTACTCTAACTTAGCTTCATATTTGATGTTGAGTAATAAAATGTAAGAACCCAGTTACTTTATAATATCATTAATTGATATTATAATTTGCACACCTTTTACTTCCTTTGGGTTTTGATATGTGCACACAAGATCTCATATTTTCTAACATATATACATGTTCAGATAAATATAAAATTCTATTTGACATATATTCTCATAAAATTTTTCTCAATCAAAACATACAAGCACATGATGTTCAACAGTAATCTCTTACATCACCAACATCATTATACTTCATATTAAATAATGCTTAAGGAAAAGTCCAAATTTTGGCATTAGATGAGGCATGATAATTGAGTGCTATTACCTCTATGAATTCCTTGGTAATGTATTTAGCAAACAAACCACTTTTGAGGTGACCATGAATCGACCTCTTCATAGATAACAAACAAATATAATTACTCATCATCCATGCCTTAAATGCCAATTTTTAATCATCAGTACTCTCATAAGTAAAAGCATCTAGTTGATCCATAATTAAGGCATAATGAACTTTTGCCATTTCTATAGCAAACATAATGTCTTTTTTCCACTTTTTGAAATTTGAAGTCATGAGAATCTTTATAGTAATTAAGTTATTTTTTATGGAGAAAATGATTGAAATAAACCTAACATAAGTTAGTAATTTATGAGCACAATATGAATTCAACCACATGAATACTCATTAAGAGAGTTCACAAACCTTATCATGTAAAAAGCTTTAGGCATAATACATAACATGTAATTGTAAGATTTCTACATAGTAGAGGCTATGAGAATATTCTAATTTTCATAATCTATCACCTTTGGATGTATACATCAGTCCAATTAATCCACACTTATGCATTGCTAACTATGTAACCCTTCAAATTCCAATACACAATCACCTCTTTTAGGAATATGATTACACATTAGAATTGGAGACATTCCTTGACCACATGAGAAACTATCTCACAACATAATCAAGAAGTGTCACTTTGGTAGTCACAAAAAACTCTCATACTATAGGATATACTTTATGTAACTCATTATCTTGACTATGTAATTTGTACTTATTAAAGGAAGACAACAATATTTCCAAATTATATAACAACTAAATATGAAAGAAATAACTTAATGCATGCTTTACACATATAAATGTATAATATTAAGCATACAAATTAATATTTTGAATATGCTAAAACAATAACGTATATTCACTACTTTACATTAAATGTGTCTCTCATTCAACATGATATTATAAACATGAAAATTACATGAAACAATTATATCACATAGCATATTCCATTGTTAAAACTAAATCAATATTTATTCTAGCATGCTTCATAAGCATTAAGAAGCTAAGACTAAGGCTTAAAACATTTAAAATAATATATTAGAATGATTAGTATTTAATTGCACACATTCTAGTCCAATTTACCTTCAAATTGGACGATTCATGTGCCCTCACAGGCGGCCACAAACATTCTGGTCAGTTTGATCTTTGACTATTGACCAATTTAACCATTGATTGTTGACCCAAGTTGGGTTGATGCCTAAAAGGGAAAACCTAGGCTAACCTAAATGGGCTAGGCCATTCGACCTAAAATAGGTTGAGCCAATTGACCTAAAACCCAAATTAGGTTGGGTGCCCTAGAACTTAAGTTGGGTTAAGAAGCCTTTGCATGGGTTAAAAATGACTCAAACATATAAAAAATGATCCATTTGTAAAGGCTTCAATCCATGCAATTCTCCACAAATTCAACATACATAGTCATTGGACAATAGCGAAAAACACCCCATTCAAATTAATTATGTCCCAAAAACAATAAAATACAAAAATTGATCTAAACTTACAAAACAATTGGTTAACCATTTATTGACACAATCAAAATGCCTAATCAATATCCAGATATGTCGATCTAAACATCCTTACAACAAAAATGCCTACAATTACATTGAGCAAGTCGACTAGATCCAGATCCATATTGGATTTGGTCCGATTGGGGACTTTTCCCTTTTAAAAAAAACAAAAAAAAAACCCATAATTCTATATAGAACCTAAATAAATAAATAAAACTTAAAAAAACCAAAAAGTTGACCCAATACAACTAAATTTTGGGTCTTAGACCTGACTTTCGATGGCTTTGAGACCACATGTAAGCAATTCTTGATATCTTAAAGAGACAAAACTATTTGGCTCTGTGTAGTCAAATATAAAATAGCAAACATATATATAAATAAACAAGAAAATTTTATTATTCTTGTGATCCATGTTGAAGATCCACAAATACAAAATAATCTTCTAGCTAAAATGCTTATCCTTTATTCTTGCTCAAAGGTGCATTAACTTGATGAAAGAACCAAAAGGAATATGGCTTTCAAAAAGAAAGTCTTGTAACCCTAATCTGTATGGTATACTTTTATACACTAAGCTAGAGGATAAGACTTAGTCCAAACCCTATATGCTACCAAAAGGCTTGCTCATCACAACCCTATTTAGTAAGCCATAGCCTACATCAACTAGTCCATATTCTAATAATTAAGAACCCATTTGTCTCACCTTATTAAATCAATCCTTAATTCATTAATATAAGCCCACTTTAGTAAGCCTAACAAAATTAGGCTAATAATCATAGCCAACTCCATGGTTTATGGAAGAAACTTCTCCCAAACAAGAATTTAGTCACTTGACTATGTATCCAAAGCTTCTTATCATTTTGCTGCTATTCATTCAATTCGGTGCACTCAAATCCTAGACCATAACTATTAAATCTGTTTAGGCCATTCCTGCTTAGTTCAAGGGTGATGTGTCACAATAGTTATGTGGATGCACTTAAGGCCTAATATTACGAGTTCCAACATCAAAGAATTAAGAGTCCACAACATAACCCAATGGGTCCAAAAAGGCCAAGGTTGAAGAGCAGCCAAAGAATATTTCGTAGCATCTCTACAGTTTTTAATATAGGGGGTTTCCTAAATAGTGATTGAGTCCTTAATTTCTTATGTTTTCTTTATTATCTGAGATATTTCCTTTTGTTTGGTTTTCCTTAATTGTCTAGGTTCCTGATTTATTTGAGGTTTGCATACTTATCAAATCTCTGATTTATTTGGGATTCCCTTATTTGTTAGAATCCATATTTGTAAGACTTCCTTAATTTTAGGGATTCTTGATTTATTAGGATTCTTCTAGAATTAGGTTTAAGGATTCCTAAATTACCAGGATCCAATCCTTCTAGAATTAGGTTTAGCTACCTATTTAAAGTGAGCATTGTTTTAGTTGTAAGGAGACTTGTTTTTCAGAGAATAGAAGCCCTTAAGTTATGTGATCAACTTTTGCATCCTTTATCCAATTCTTGCCAAGGATTGGTGGTGGAGCACCTCCTTGACTGGTGGCGTTGCCTTTATGTTTTGGAGCTTGTTAGCATTTATTTTGTGTATTTTCATTTTTATTCCTTTCTCCCTACCTAAACACTCACTTTTCTCACAAAAAAACTCCAAAACACAAAAAAAAAAAAAAGATTTTTACTTATCACCTATAATCCGAGCTCTCTCTAGCTTGCCATAAGATCCGCATCAAGAGTGAACAAAACTCAATAGGTCAGTGGGAAGAGCTTTCGTGCATGCTAGCGAATAGTGTGACCAAATATTGAACCACCTCTAAAGGAATAGACAATTTATTTGATACATTCATGTTGGATTTCTTCCAAGATACATTAATATTGTTTGACCCACTATGAAACACTAGTTTCGTTTCAAACTTATTTAGTTCATACTCTTGCCAAAGTGGACACATTTCAAGGATGAAATGTTTTTAGAATCTTCTTTAATGATCTACATTTTATGTAATTATCAATGATTGTCAACTGTCGTGTTAAGAATCATGGTCAGGGTAGTGAAAAAGAAGCATAGCCGATCAAAATGTCATATGTCATCTCATCCCCTATATTTATGATGATAAGTGGCTGACCATGCCACAAGAAATGCCACATGACATGCACCCACCGATTGATATAATCAAATTCAGGTAGGTCCTCCACTCATGTCAACCCATATGGCATGTTTGCCTAATCAAAGACATCCACGCAGGACCTCCTCTGTAAGAAGGCCAACAAGTGAGCTGAATTCTATTCTGCATTATATTGAATATTTTGTACAAAGGGAAGCCTCATTTTATAGGCTTGATTTCTAACCTATATAAGGACACAATAAATGAGAATATTACAAGATATTTGTACACTAAATACATAGCCTATTTAGGCACCTATGAATCTTTCCATATATGCACCAACACTCCCCCTCAAGCCGAAGATTTGTATAGATCAAATACTCCGAGCTTGGAGAGAAGGTGCCAATGCTGTCTGCTACAAAGTGCTTTGGTTAATAAGTCGGCTGGTTGTTCCTTGGTGGATATGTGACGTGTTGCTATAATACCTTGCTGAAGCTTTTCTCTAACAAAATGACATTCCACTTCAATGTGCTTTGTACATTCGTGAAAGATCGGATTTGCAGCAATCTTTTCTGCAGCTTCATTATCATAGTGTAGAAGTGCTAGGCGATTCATGTGAAATCCAAAATCCTTCAATAATCCAATGATCCATATAATCTCGCATGTGGTGACTTGCATAGCTCGGTATTCTGCTTCTGCAGAGGAGAGAGATACTGTTGGTTGTTTCTTGGAATGCCACGAAATCAAGGAGTCTCCAATCATGATGCAAAAACCTATAGTGGATCTTCGAGTCATGGGACATGTGCTATAATCAGAATCATAGAATGCCTTAATCCGAAATTGTGACATGGAAGGGAATATGAGACCAAGTCCAGGGCAAATTTTCAAGTATCTTATCACTCTCATCGCTGCTTCCATGTGTGATTGCTTCGGAGCATGCATGAATTGGCTAAGGAGTTGAACTGAAAAAGTGATATTAGGCCTGGTGAGTGTCAAATAAATCAATCTGCCAACAATTCTATGATAAGCTGAAGGATCTTCCAAAGGTGGATCATTTATCTCTTCTGGAGAACTTGCGTCGTATTCTATACTAGTGAATTTCTTGTTTTGCTCCATAGGAATAATGGATGGTTTTGAGCCTGCAAGACCAGCTTCAGATATTAATTCTAAAGCATATTTACGCTGACTGAGAGTGATACCTTTTGGAGACCGAGCAATTTCAATTCCCAGGAAGAACTTTGATGGACCAAGATCTTTCATGGAAAAAGTAGAATGAAGATACTGCTTGAGCTCGGCGATCCCTCTTTCATTGTTACCCGTGATCAGTATGTCATCCACATAAATTAATAATGCCACAAATGAGCTGCCCTGAGACTTTGTAAATAAGGAACAGTCATGACGAGACTGAGAGAAACCATGCTGGAGTAGGGCAGATGTGAATTTTACATTCCATTGACGGGAAGCTTGCTTCAACCAATACAAGGATTTGTGCAATCGACACACCATGCGCTCCCCCTGAGTGCGAAATTTGGGTGGAAGCTGCATATAGACCTCTTCGGAGAGATCTTCATGGAGGAAAGCATTCTGAACATCCATTTGGAAGAGAGACCAGTGATGAACAGAAGCAATAGTGATGATGAGGCGAATGGTGACATGTTTCGCTGTAGGAGAAAAAGTATCCTGAAAATTGATCCCTTCACATTGACTGAAGCCTTTCGCCACAAGGCGAGCCTTATATCTCTCAACAGATCCATCAGCACAGTACTTCACCTTATAAACCCATTTACAACCAATGGGACGGCGATTAGGGGGCAATGGAACCAAATCCCAAGTATGATTGGCCTCAAGGGCCATATCTCATTATCCATGGCAGTCACCCAATGGGGGTCGAGGACGGCCTCATGAAATGTTGTGGGTTCAGGGATGGAGGAAATGGTGGCAATGAAGTGTTGATAAAGAGGATGGCATTGAGCACGGGAAACATAATTAGAGATAGGATAAAGAGAGGTAGAGGAAGTATAGGGTAGTGTAGGGCAAAGATAGTCAGAAGTCCAAATGGGAGGTTTGGTGGAACGAGAAGAACGACGGAGAGAGGAATCCGGAATGGCAGCAGGTGGGGGTTCAGAGTGAGTAGTAGTGGGAGGTAAAGGTTTTGAAGGTGGAGGGACAGTATCAGGAGGTGGAATGGTGGGTGGTATGGGAGGAGCAGGTGTGAGGGGTTCATCGGATGAAATGGGCTCCGCAGAGGGAGAGGGCTCTGCAGATGAGATAGGTTCCTCAGAGGTTGGAGGATCGGGTAAGTCAGGGATATCAACAGGAAAATTTGAGGAGGTATATGAATCATCAAACTGGAGAGCTGGAGTTGGAGAAGTAGGAGAGCTGTCCAGGGTCGTAAGAGAAGAGAAAGGAAAAATATGTTCCTGAAAAATGACATCACGACTGACAAAAATTTTTTAGGAAGAGGGATCATAGAGGTGATAGCCTTTTTGAGAAGATGGATAACCCATGAAAATACAAGGAATGGCACGAGGACTAAATTTGTTACGATGACCAAGGGTGGTTGCATAACACCGACAACCAAAAACACGAAGATGTTCAATGATAGGGGGTTTACCAAATAACCGCTCAAAGGGATTGACACCATGTAGGGAAGTGGAGGGGATGCGGTTGATGATGTGGGTAGCAGTGAAAAGGCATTCACCCCAGAAAGAAGAGGGGATGGAAGCCTAAAACATTAAAGCCTGGGAGACATCAAGAAGATGGCGATGTTTGCATTCAACAACTCCATTTTGTTATGGAGTATAAACGCAAGAGGTTTCATGAGTGATCCCGTGACGAGACAAGAAGGATTGACATTTATTGGAAAAAAATTTGAAACCATTGTCAGAGTGAATGCGTTTGATAGTAGTGCCAAATTGGGTTTGAATAAGGGAAATAAAATGCTAAATTTTTGAAAAAACTTGACTTTTGTAAGAAAGAAGGAAGACCCAGGTGGTGCGAGAGAAATCATCCACAATGGTGAGGAAATAACGTGCACCATCATGGGTGGGTGTGTGATAAGGACCCCACACATCCATATGGATTAAGTAAAAAATGGAACATGTGTGAGATTGACGTTTAGGAAAAACTAGGCAAGTTTGTTTCGCCAGAGGACAAATGAGACAAAAAAAATGAGAAAGACAGGAAATTGATTTTCCATGAGCCAAAAAGGTTTTCAATGAAGAATGACCGAGGCGTTGGTGCCAAAGATGATAATTATTATTAATAAAAGAGGAATTACAAAATGTTTTTGGGGTATAATAAGTATCCTTTAGGGAATTTAAATATTGAAAAACAAAATGAAATTGCGATGGAATTGAAGCACAAAGAAAATAGAGGCCTCGTTCAGCTCTGCCTAGCCCGATCAAAGCTCCAATCATACAGTCCTGGAAAACACAGAAAGCATCGAAGAAAATTGCCACACAATTATTGTCATGGGTTAATTTTTGAATGGATAAAAGATTGTGCCGAAAACGAGGAGCATATAAAATGTGGGTGAGGCATAATGAAGGATATGGAGTGTAGGTGCCAATATGGGTGACAGGGCTAGTGGACCGATCATGTAATGTGATGGATAATGGTGTTGTACATGGATAATAATAATCTAAAAAATTTAAATCACAAGTAATATGGTCGCTTGCCTCGAAATCGATAATCCATGATGTGTAAAAGGATGTTTGAGGAGAAGCATTACCGGTGAATGGGCTAAGGTCAATGGGGCCCGGCTGGTTGAGGAGACTGAATAAGCGTTGCTGCTGATCAGGGGTCAAATGGAGGCCATTGGACCCACCAAAGGAGCTAGGTGGGCCGAGTATTGATGGGCCTAAAGAACCTGCACCAGGAGGAAACATAAAAGGTGGGTTAGATTGATAGGGGGGTCCATGAGGAGAGGGGGGCCCATGGCTGGTTAGGTTAAGAGGCCCAAATCTAGAATGGTAGGCTGGATCGTGGGCATCAACGTGATGGGCCAAAGGGGCAGGCCCGCAGGGCTTGCTTTTGGACCCACCCTGCTGTTTGGGCTGCTAGCTGGGTGGGTAGCCCACAATTAGGAAACAAGATTCCTGAACGTGGCCCAGTTTTTTACAATGGTTGCAAAAAAGCCAGGCTTGAGGTGGGCCGTGAGAGTGGGAATGGGGCCCATGGGCAGGGCCATGAGCCGGAGCGGACCCGGCCTGCAACCGGGATGCTATCGCGGGGAGGGACTCCCCCGTATGCGAAACTGGGGACCAGGACGCCTGGAAAGCCGAAGAGTCGCCAGAGGAAGATTTTCCGGTGTGCGTGGAGTGCTATGCGACATCGTGCTTGGCCATGGCGTAAATTTTCTCCAAACTCGGTAGTTCTTCATGGGATAGAATCGAGGAGCAGAGCGTCTGAAACTCCGATGGAAGTCCGAGAAGAAATTTCATCATTTTCTCCTCCTGATCGCGAGCACGGAGCCGGGAGTTCACGTTGTAATCGCACTTTTTGCAGGTGCAGTGAATCGGGGCTTGATGGGCTTTGAGTTCGCTCTAGAGATTCTGAAGCCGAACAAAAAAATTTGTGAGTTCGGCGCCGGTGGCTCCGCTGGGGAGTTTGAGGTCGTTCATGGCCTCCTTCAGGCCAAATTTCTGTGTTGCGGTTACTTTATTGAAGCTTTCTTCCAGAACGGTCCAGATCTCTGCCACCGATAAGCGGGTAATCATTCCAGTGAGAGTGGGTTCGACGGAGTTGATGAGCCGCATTTTGACAGCAGCATGGCATTGATCCCAGCATTTGGTGTCATCGCCGTCGCCGGTGGGACATGGGAGGGTTCTATTGATGAAGCCCATTTTGTTGTGGGCAAGGAGGACGGTTTGGATTTGATCGCTCCAGTTCGCCCAGTTGGATTTGCCGGTGAGTTTGACGAAGACGATACTCACGGGTTGAAGATCGGCCGTTGAAAGGCTGTAGGGGTCGCGAGCAGTGACGGCAGTGGGGGTGGTGGCGGCGGATTCGGTGGACATGGCGGCTAAGGTTACGGGTAAGATTGGGAATTAGGGCTAGGGGTAATTTAGGAAATAAGGGAAAAGAAGGAGGGTAAAAAAGGGAAGGGGTGATGAGGGTGTAGGTGAGACGACGTTGAATAGGAAGGAGCTAAAAAATGGCGTCGGGCAGAAAAGAAATAAGGATTAAAAAATATAGGGAAATAAAAGGGAATGACGAAGTATGCTCCTAACTTGTTACTGAAGGCCACGAAATGAGAGAGCGTAAGCGAAAGGGAATCTCAGGAAAGAACCAAGGTCGATGATACCATGCAAGAAGGCCAACAAGTGAGCTGAATTCTATTCTAAATTATATTGAATATTCTGTACAAAGGGAAGCCTTATTTTATAAGCTTGATTTCTAACCTATATAAGGACACAATAAATGAGAATATTACAAGATATTTGTACACTAAATACATAGCCTATTTAGGCACCTACGAATCTTGCCATATATGCACCAACATCCTCCATCACATGGGCTGTTCCCTTCCAAGTCTCCTGATCTAACGTTCCAAGATCAATTCCTCAACCGTCCATTCATGGTCTGTGGTCTTCAATTCCTTTGGCTATGCCTGTCGCTCCCTTGTCCTCCCCACATTGAGCACCAAACTCCAGGGCACTCCTCATGTCATCGGTAGCCATATCTAAGGCTGTCTGGAAGGGACGTTACCTCTCTCACTAGCTTTCCTAGGCTCGTGTATTTTGTAAGCCATTAATAAAATTATTTTCACATCAAAAGTTAGCTTAAAAAATAGAGGAATACATTTATTTAACCAAGCACACACATACTTGCACCTTAATAATGTGAGATTGACATCCATACCACAACATACTCACTCACTACAATAGTTTGACATGGATCATTTTATGGTGTTACTTTTCCACATGAATTTTGAACTTATTTATATCTATAAGGGAGTTAATGAAAAACTACATTTTTATCTCAAAAGAGACTCTAATATTATATTAAGAACTTCATTTTTATTTCAAAAGCTAACTCATGAAATGAGGATTACATTCATGTGCAATTAAACATATACATTTTTGGCTTAACAATGTTAAACTAGATACCTATACTCACATAAACCCATGTTGAACTCCTTTGATAGGTCATCTGGCAAGCACGTGTAGGTTGGCGAGTGATTGTAACGATTTCACACGTGGAAAATCCATGCACCGAGATAATAAAGTTACACAGATATTGTCTCTCGCCAATTCAATCTATAAAACTTGTACCTCTTTCAAAACAACTCACAATTTTCTCAAATTGCGCGTTAGATATTCACCAAAAAGCTTGACCAACATTATCCCTCCCTCTCTCTCTCTCTCCCCCTCCCTCCTCTTTCAGCCAACGCTTAGACAAGGCTGTTCCCCAATTTCTTCGAGGACTTGGGTTTGTTCAACGGTGCAGGGCGAATGGAAAGTTCGGTGAGTTGTAAAATGATATGAATCTAGAGGTGAGTGAGCTAAAATTTGGGTTCCCGAGGAGTGATGGTCATGAGAAGCAATCGTCTCCTGTCATAAGAAACAAAAAAGAGAGCTTGACTATGTGGCCGAGGAGTCAAGATCTAAGAATCAATCCACTCTCTTCGATGCTGGAAATGGTGACAGAGTGCCCCTCCGGCCGAGTAAGTCATATGTTATCCTAGAAACGAATTTGTCAGAGAATAATTTCAAAGAGAAGAGTTAGATTACAGATAGATGTGAGATACGATAGGTACTTGCTAATTCTTGTGCGTAAAGGTTAATTATCAGATCACAATTAGTGGGGTGGCAACCAGTTTGATCTTTCAGGAGAAATAGTTTGCAACGAAGGAAAACTAAGGCTGATGGTGCTGGGATGTACATGAAAGTAAGCATGGATAAAGCTCCTCATCTAAGGAAAATTGATCTCAAGGTTTACAAGAGCTACGCTGATCTCCTCAAGGCCTTGGAACGTATGTTCAAGTTCGCTATTGGTAAGGACTACGTTTCTGTATTAAAATGATAATTGGCGATGATGATATTTGTTGTATTTTGTGTTAATTCTATGTGGTCCGTTTTTCAAGTGAGTATTTAGAGAGTGATGGCTACAATGGATAAGAATTTTTTCCTACTTACAAGGACAAAGATGGTGATTGGATGTTGGTTGAGTGTTAGGAAACCAGCGGAAAAACAGTTCTAAACATAAAGCAACGAGAAAGCTGGACGCAGCCTTTCTCCTATGAACAGACAACCAACACCGGAAACATGGAAACGGAAAAATGTCTTCTATTCTGTCAAAGAATAGAAAGATACAAAGTGTTGCTTTTACATAGCTGCAATGAATCAAAAGGAAAGCATATAGTGCGTGGACCTATACAAGTATAACTCAAATGGGGGCACATTATGGTAGGCCCAATCCTAATATGAAGCATCAGTCTATATTTCAACAGAGACGTTCCATGGGAGTGAGTACTCTTTTCGTCTCTGTAAGTCTTTCTTTGTGCGAGTACGATTTTTATATCCCTCTTCAAACTCTACAAAGTTGCAAAGCTCTTTCTTATTTTGCAGTATGTTCATTTCCTCCTGTTGAGATTGAGAATCATGAAAGGATCAGAAGTTAGAGGCAAAGGTTGGCTAAGTTAACCCAAAAAAGCTGAACACCTTGAAGCTTGGTCCAACATAAAGACATACTTAGATTACATAGCTTTTCTTAGTTTTGGTTTTCAGCCTCTACGTTTTTAATCTTTTGTTAGATCTTCAAAGTCAATTGCAAAGCAAATGTAAGAAAAAGAAGGAAAAAAAAAAAAGAAAAAGATAAGAAACTACATAACTGAAATCCCAACTATACATAGGATAAAATTCCATATTTTCTCCCCCAGAATGGTTTTGTACTAATAAAACATACTACACAAAAAATACAACATTTTTCTTTGTATTTATGTGTATGAGTGAGTATTAGAATCAAATTTCATGTTAATTATTCTCCTACAATGTTTCTTAATTCTAGGTTAATTTTGATTTTGATATTGCTATAGAGAATATGCAATTAAGATCTAAACTTACAATATTCAAATTAATCTCCATACTTGTAACCCATATATTGGCAAGAAGTCAACTGAAATACACTAATTACCTCCCTCTCTTCTTTCTTATGAATAACGCAATTTTGTTGAGCTACATCCCTGTGATCTTAAAATCAGCTAGAGCCTTATTTGGGAAGATTTGACCAGCCAAAGTTCTCTATTAATGGCAAGTGAAGGAATCATTCTTGAAAAGTTTTGAGTTTTCTGATTATTGGTTAATTCATCATAGCCTAGTGGAGTTATTAGCATCTTAAGACCTTTTTTGCCTAAATGGTCTTAGATTACTCATGCCCCTTCTAACTGGGGAGAGAGAGAGAGAGGGAAAAAAAAAATAACGGGGGGGGGGCGCATACAACTACCTGGACTTTCGACAGAACAAAGTCTTAAGCACGGCTTTTGCAGGAAATCTGGAGGTTATTCAACCCACTATTCCATTGAACACCGGAAACTGAACTGGGCTTCGAGATTACGCAATTACTACTTCAGACAGATAGGCCCACCAGCGACTGCGAAAATTAAAACAGGCTTAAAGACAGCCCAAAAGGTGACCAGTGACTACTCTAAGAGCAATGAAATCCATTGACGACCCTCTAGGAAAGTTGTAGAAGAGACGAAAGTACGAAAGTAAATACACGCATCTTAAACTAGATAAAGAGAGTCCGTATAGAAAGCAAAGTGGGAGGCTTGGGTGCTGTCTAATCTAGACAGCCAGACCATTTGGTGTGGCTCTTATCCCCGAGATCTGCTTATACTGGTATGACAGATGGTCCATGTCCTCAAAAATCAATTACCTTGAATTCCAAATTGGCCACAGACAAAATTACAGTACTAAACATTTGAACATAAGCAGGATGCCATCGAACATGAGCGGCTAGTACTCATTCTTAAGGAACCAAAATTCGTGCAACAAAGAAGCAATAGTGCGCAGGATTGTAGATAACTAAGATAACTTTAAGTTAATGATAGTTCCCTAACTTGAAACAATTTCTAACAGAATTTTGTTCTAGTTTGATAAATAAGACCATTGTGAATTCAGTGAAACCTAATTATAGAATATGAATATGTCCACACGTTAAATCAAATCTATTCTCATTGAGGTTCACAGTAAGAATTCTCAATTATGAATAAATTAAAACCAACGATAACTAGAGTATATCAAATAAGTTCCGTTCAAAATCGTCAAGACTTGTAGTCCTTAATCTAAACATTTCCCTTAATAAACAGCATTAACTATTTTTTATCAACAATCCTTACCCCAAATCCCTTTACCTTTAAAGAAAAGAAAAGAAAAAAAAAAACACAACCACTTTTCTTTCCTAAGTCAAACAACAACATGGCATTTTTAAAGCAGATAACAGGCTGATAAATGGGACTTTACAATCTCCAAATTTGAATAGGAGAGTCACAATGAGAAGCAAGCATATGTCTTCCTTTACCTTAGCTTGCAGAGCGGGAGAGAAAATGGAAATGCTGCTCTTCATCTTCTTCTCCCTTCTGGCTCACGCCTGCCCAGTCAGACCCCAACAACTCCTACCCCAAAACATATTCATTTTAGCCGGACAGAGCAACATGGCCGGACGTGGAGGCGTCGTCAATAACACTGTCACCGGCGTCGTCACATGGGATGGCGTTGTCCCTCCGAAATGCCAGCCCAACCCTTCCATTCTCCGGCTTAGTGCAAGCCTGACTTGGGTTGCAGCGCAGGAGCCCCTCCACGCCGACATTGATGTCAACAAGACCAACGGGGTTGGACCCGGGATGGCTTTCGCCAACACCGTTCTGGTGAAAGACCCGACCTTTGGGGTCATTGGTCTGGTCCCCTGCGCGATCGGAGGGACTACGATCAGCGAGTGGGGAAGAGGGACTTTCCTCTATAGACAGTTGGTGAAGAGGGCTAAGGCCTCGTTGCGAGATGGTGGAAGAATTCAAGCGCTTCTCTGGTATCAAGGCGAGAGCGACACTGAGAGTAAAGGAGATGCCGAGTCGTATCAGGGGAAATTGCAGAGGTTTTTCGTGGACGTCCGAGAAGATTTGCAGTCTCCTATGCTCCCAATAATCCAGGTACGTATGGCGGCTTTTGTTGTTCTTTAATGGCCGCATTTGTTCCAGACTTTGATCGTGCTTTCTGTCAATAGTATCATCTTATGCATGTAATTACTCGCAAAATTACGGGCATGACCTGCAATTTCAGAAAATCGAACCTTGCATACAACCAAAAATTAAATTTTTTTTAAAAGATAAATTGCATACAGTGGTTAAAGAACTGCTAGGGTAACGTATTAGAACGGATCAGAGACGTATATTTTTGGATTAAAAGGATCTCCCAGTTTGTTATGTACGCTCTCATTTAGAGGTTTTGTGATGTATTCATGATATGGAGACCAAACTTTTCCGGGCAAAAGACTTTACCAGAAGGTACAAGTCGGCTCGAATTCTTTTGTTTTCAAAGGAACAACAGAGACAAAACGTGCGTATGTTGCAGGCCTTTAGGAATCTAGCAATCCTAAGTTTACAATATTTGGGTCAGAATCAGAGCAACTGGTTCATAAATAATCCAAAAATTAATGATAATTAATGGGCTACTTGCATCTTGGAATTGTTGAACAATTTTGACTGTTCCTCGGTAGGTGGCTCTGGCGTCAGGTTCTAGACCTTTTGTGGACATTGTCAGAGAAGCTCAGCTCGGAATCGACCTTTTGGACCTCCGAACTGTTGATGCCAAGGGTCTACCGCTTGAACCGGATGCCCTACACCTCACCGCATCTGCGCAAGTTCGTCTGGGGGAGATGTTGGCCGATAAATTCCTTAAGTTGCTACCCAGTTCCACGCCTATTAAAAGCCGTACTCCCAGAAAATGTTTCAATTTTGGTTTGGACATTTTGATAGTTCCATTGTTAGGATGGATATTTCCGTTCCTATGATATTGGATATACCGAGTAACGGGGCACTTTAATTGGCTTTTATAGCAGAGTTTCCTTACCTAGGATGTCAAATAACTTATTTGTTTCTGCAGAGAGTTTTTATTCTTTCTTGGTGTCATGCTGCTACACTCTGATTCTAAACTCTACTTGGACTCACTCATATCCAACTTATAAAGAGATACACATAAATTACTTTTCTAGATGCTTATGTTTCCCACTTGAAATTTAATACACCTTTAATCAACACTTTCCAAGGGACGGAAGATAAAACCTAAATTGTCAATAAATTTCTTAGCAATGCTGTGGCCCTAGTAGTGAAGCAACACTCTTCAAGGAGCAAAACATAAAACCTGAATTGTCAATGATCTTCTTAACAATATTGAAATTAGACTTCAAGCTTGAGGAGGGCAGTTTCCTTCGACAATGACATAAGACGAAAAAATTGGTAGCCAGCTTGATGTGTGTTTGAAGGTAATGGTAGACCAGCTAACAACCACCTAACTATTTAAATGCAGTAACACACAGGAAGGGACTAAACGGTACCTGTACTATGCTTAGTGTCATAGGTCCCCGAGCACTGTGGAAATAAACTATCACATGGTATAGCTTATGATGCATACACTTCTAGTGGTGCCATGCTTTGGCATTTTCTTAAAGTTGCTTGCCATAAAGATAAATCAAGACTTAGATTTCTGAGGCCGTGGATACATCGTGATTTCTAACAATTACTTTTAGTAGACTACGACCAGGAAAGAAGAGTCCACCATGAAAAATTAAGAATAGTAATTTGTTAAAATTGTTAATTTCTTAATATCCTCTTATCTATGATAATATCTCCCTCTTTAAACAACCAGTTCAAGTTCAAATGTAATACTTCATCATACATAGCAATTGTTTATGGATTAAATTCTCGTGACATTTTCTATGCTTAGGAAGAGGAAACATATTGAAACAGTAGTTATCTTTATATTATCAACTTGAAATTTCAAACAGAGTTTAAACTGGTAGGATATGGGCACAGATTCTGATAATCATAACATACCAAATAAATTAAAGACTAGTATACAGATCACAAGCTTTAGAAGAAATATTCAGATCTCAAGAAAAAATTGATCAAGTTCCAGAAAACCGTGAAGCCGAGTAAATACCGCCCGACGAGTTCTTGGCACACATGCAAAATCTATATATAGCAGCAAACTCTAGGACAAATACTCTGAAATTCTTCATGAGCATCAGTCGAAATGAGAATATATATAAGAAGAAATAATACATTGGCATCAATACCTAAAGAGCAGCATTATAAGCACAAAGTGATAAATTTATCACCAGACATCAAGTTGGCGTCAACCCCGGCATCCTGATCAAAAAGAGACCCCATTCTTGTATCCAAGATTGCTAGTTGGGACTTCACCCATGGTGGATTGTACCTGCCCTCAACCCATAAAGCGTCTCCAGTATCTTTGTGCTTAAAATCTGGATATTTTGGGTTCTTCTGTCACTTGAAAAAGCAAGACCGTATTAGAATTTGAGAGATCATTATATGCCTCTGCAGCAAACATGGATAAGAACTTAATTGGAATAAGGTTCATTTTGGTAATATTCCCACAGAACTTTCCCCATCAAATTATCTTGTACAAAGAACTATATTAATGTAACATTTAAATCTATTATTTAAGTTTCATAATTGCTCTAGAATTATGTCATTAGGTAGCAACAAGGACTTAACGTAATCTGCACTTTTTCAGGTCAGAAAAGAACTACTACACCGTGCTATTTATTCACCCATTATACTACTTGTTTGTATAACTAGTCACCCGTTATTCTTTTCATTTAGCTAACTAAAATCTTGGGCTGATTACAAAATAAGATTGTGAATCTGTAAAGCCTTTAGGCTGTCAGTGTGTGCACATACCTGAACCTTCTTGTTCTAAAAGGAGACTAAATTGAGTACCTTATTCTTCCTATTATCCCACCAATCCACTGGATTAGCAAAGAACGCTTGCCATAATTCTTCTATGGAACCCGTACTACTTGTTGCACTATTTCCAAGGATTTTACCTGCAAAAAATATACAGTAAACAAAATTACAGGAATACTTTAAACACAAAGAAAACTCTTCTCAAGAATATGTCTTGCCTGCCATCGTGGAACTGGAGTCACGATCATACAAGGGCAAGGATGACATGCTCCTTTCAACAAAATTAAGTTGCTGAACAACTACCTGCAAAAGATCTAAAAAAATCAGAGTCGACTAAGGACAAGCTAAACGTTTAAAAAGGAACCATGTTTGATCATCAATAAAATTAACTCTAAACAAATAAATAAAAACCTCGTAGTAGGTCTGCTGTTTTCCGTCGTCACTTTCAAGTGTATCTGAGACCAGCCGACCCGAGACATATATCTGGTGGCCTTTCTCCACATGCTCAAAAGCAATATGCGCCAGCTCATCCGAAAACGTCAAATTGATCCTGAGTAACATAAACGCCATTTTGGAGAAAGACAAATGGTTTAACACCAGATTAGCACAGAGACACCAATATTTATTTGAGATCGGATGAATTTGGTATGTCTGAAGTCTAAAGACACACACACACAAGACGATAATGTATAAATAGAACCTTTAAAACAGGAAGCAAATTTTAACCAAAAAGATGTCTTTCCCACTCAAAACCCAATTGTCTTAGAAGACCTAAAGCATGGTTAATGGGAATGCACTGGATGGGACTGCAGCACGCCTAGGAGGTGTTCGAGTTAAGGACTGAAAGACACAGTTTTCTCACCTACTCCAGGCAGTGCCGTGTAGATTATCTCTACTATGGGCAGGCATGGCTCTAATCCTTTTCTCTTTGTATTTAAGCAGTATGTACTACTTCATAGAGCTTTAACTATCTTTATCCTTGTATTCTCCTTTAAGGTTGTAAGTCTGTTCAATGAAAAGCTAAGTGCTACTCGTTCAGACAAACATCTAACTCCATCTTCTTCAGCTTTAAACTCTCTCACACTATACTGCTCTTCACTCGTTAAATATCTGTTAGTGGCATCACAACCAAGTTAGAAGTCGATCCTTTTTTTCACTTCTTGAGTCATGGATTCACCACTGTTTGGTTCTTCAGTCTCTTTCTCAAACTCTAGCTCAGCTTCTGCTTTATTTTTCCCAAATTCTCAACTACCTCTCACAATATTCAATGGCAAAAACTATACGTACTAGTCTATAAGAAAGACCACCTACTTTAGATGCTAAGGTGTTTGGGAGCTGGTAGATAAGGGCCCACCGAAACTTACAGATGAAGAAGTTCATGCTCTAACACTAGCAGAACATGAAAAACACATAAGGACGTAGGATAAGGAACTAAAAACTTTGGTGGTGATGCAGATGGCCATGACTGAAAAGGCATTTGAGCAAATAGCTTATGCAACCACAACTCATGAGGCATGGACTCTGCTGAAGAATGAATTCCTTAGCATACCCAAGGTAGGACAAGTAAGAGCTCAAGCCTTGAAAATAGATTTTGAACTGTTGAAAATGGAAGAACATGAATATGTTATAAGTATTATAGTCATGCAAACTCTATTGTTAGCCAAATTAGGTCTCTAGGTGAAGAGTTAACAAATAGGAGAATTGTGGAGAAGATGCTTGTAAGCCTAAACCCTAGGTTTGACTCTATGGTTACTACCTTAGAAGAGACAAAAGACTTCACAATGATGCCAATTAGTGAACTAATGAGGTCTCTTGAAGCTTTTGAAGAAAGGACCATTAGAAGTAAGGAGAAAAGTCCTATAAAGTTAGCATTTAAATCTCCTTAGAACCTAAAAACTCTAAAGAGAAGAAACAAAGGGAAGATGGAAAGGGGAAATATCTCCCTTGTAAGAAGACAAATCACCTTGAGAAAAACTATTGGATGAAGGGGAAGCCTAAGTGCAATTTTTGCTCCAAGTTTAGACATCTAGAGAAGGATTGTCATTCCAAAGAAACCCAACAAGCCAACCTTATTGAAGCCACCTTCACTAAACCTGAACCCTCCCTGTTTTATGCCAACTGCTCTACTGTCACAAATAATGCAAATGTATGGTATTTGGACAGTGGATGCAGTAACCATATGACTTATGCTGACCATATTTTCACCCATCTTAATGAATCATTCACAACTAGAGTTAAACGAGGAAATTCTACTTTAATTGAAGTTAAGGGAAAGGGGGAGATTACTATCCATAAAGGGAGGGGTGTGTTGTGGGTGCTAGAACTGAGTCATAACCTGTTTAGTGTTGGGTAGATGGATGAAAATGGGTATGTTCTAGTATTCAGAAATAGAAAATGCACTATTTATGAACCTCTAGACTTCCCAAGACCATTGGCAGTGATTGATATGGAAAATACCCGTAACTATCCAATAAAATTTGAGTACTCATTACCTACTGCACTGAGCACCAAATTGGAGAACTCATGGTTGTGGCATAAGAGGTATGGGCATATGAACTTTGCAATGTTGAAGAAGTTGAATACTGAAAAGATGGTAAAAGGCCTGCCACAAGTGAAGGAGGTTGGAACAGTTTGTGGAGCATGTCAGATAAGGAAAAGTCATCGGCTACCCTTTAAAATTGATAGTAGTAGTAGCAAAAGAAAGAATGAGCCCTTGGACTTGATACATATAGATATATGTGGTCCCATGAGAACTACTACAACTCAAGGTAACTGGTACTTCATTTTGTTTGTTGATGATTGTACTCAAATGACTTGGGTGTTTTTCTTGAAAGAAAAATCATAAGCACTAGATATCTTCAAGAAATTCAAAAACCAGGTTGAAAAGGAAAGTAGCAAACACATAAAGAAGCTACGATCATATGAAAGGGGAGAATACCTCTCCAAAGAGTTTGAAGCCTTTTATAGTGATAAAGGAATAGAAAGGCAGCTAACTACAACCTATAGTCCTCAGCAAAATGGAGTAGCCGAGAGGAAAAATAGGACTATGATGGAAATGGCAAGCTGCATAATTAAAGAGAAGGGGATTCCTCACATTTTATGGGTAGAAGTAGTACATACTATTGTGTATTTACTCAATAGAAGTCCCACAACCGCTTTACAACGAGTCATTCCCTATGAAGCATGGTATGGCACTAAACCATTTGTTCGACATCTAAGAGGTTTTGGTTCTTTATGCTATGTACACACTCCTACACAACTTAGACATGAGCTTGAAGGGAAGGCCAAGAAGGGGGTCATGCTAGGATACAACCTGAACTCCAAAGGCTATAGAATTTTTCTCTTGGATCAAGAGAAATTATCCATCACAAGGGATGTAGTCTTTGAAGAATCAATCTATTGGAGTTGGGAGAAGAAGTCTGAAGTTTATCAAGTTCCTTTGATCTTCCCGGAAGCACAACAAGTGGGAGGAAGTACAGGAGGAGCTGATAACAATAAGCTCACTCCAGCAAATAGCACAGAGCTTGTTTAGCAAAATGAAGAACCTCAACATTTGAACATAGAAGCTAAAAGGGGCCTGTTTGAAGGCACACCAGTAAAGATGCAACTCCTTGAAGACATCTATAAGTGTTGCAACCTAGCTACACTTAAGCCAATTTCATTCCAAGAACCAGCCACAGATGAAGGATGGAGAGCTGTGTTGGAGGAAGAGATAAACACCATAATTTAGAACCAAACTTAGGAGCTAGCATATCTTCCCAAAGGCAAGAAATCCATAGGGGTCAAGTGGATCTACAAAACTAAGCTTAACTTAGAGGGATCTATGTAGAGGCTCAAGGCTAGACTTGTGGTGAAGGGCTATGGATAAGTGGCTAGGGAAGACTATGGGGAAACTTTTGCACCCGTGGCTAGGTTGGATGCTATACAATTGATTATCTCCTTGGCTGCTCAAAATCAATGGAAACTACACTAGTTGGATGTCAAAGCAACATTCCTAAATGGTGAACTCGATGAAGAAGTCTTTATCAACCAACCTCAAGGCTTTGAGGTTAAAGGGCAAGAAGGAAAAATCTTAAGGCTCAAGAAAGCTCTATATGGTCTTAAGCAAGCTCCAAAAGCTTGGTTTTAATTGAAAAAATTCTCATTTCATAAAGAGTGGCTTTGATAGAAACCCAAGTGAGCTAACTTTATTCTTGAAGCATCGAGGTAAATTAGTGTTAATAGTTTCCATTTATGTTGATGATCTTGTGTACATAGGTAGTTCATATAGCATGCTAGCAAAATTCAAAGCTAAGATGATGGCCAATTTTCAGATGAATGATCTTGGGCTTATGAAGTATTTTCTTGGCTTAGAAATCTCTTAAGAAGAAGAAGGAATTTTTGTAAGCCAGTCCAAGTTTTTGGAAGAATTGCTTGTTAAGTACAATCTTATCAAAGTCAGTCCAATGTAAACACCTCTTGTTCAAGGTGAAAAAATTGCATATAAGGATGAATTTGGTGAGTTCAATCCAACCATGTACCGAAGTTTGATTGGTAGCCTACTATACTTGGCAGCAACAAGACTAGATATCTTGTATTTTGTGTCTCTCTTGTCTAGGTTCATGCAAAAGCCATTTTGTTCTCATTTTAAAAGAGCTAAAAGAGTGCTAAGGTATTTACAAGGGACTTTGAACCATGATATGTTCTATGAAGCAAAGAAGAAGATAGAGTTGGTTGGATACTTGGACAATGACTAGGCAAGCATCGCTCTAAAGACTCTAAAAGCACATCCAGGTATGCTTTCTCTCTTGGTACTGCAACCTTTAGTTGGAGCTCAAAGAAACAAAGCTCAATTGCATTATCTACGACTGAGGCATAATATGTTGTTATCTCAGCCGCTGCAAGTCAAAGTGTCTGGATTAGGAGAGTGTTGGCAGAAATTGGATTTGACCAATTCAAGTTCACTAAGCTTTATTGTGATAGCAAATCAGCCATAGCTATGGCCTATAATCCAAGCCATCATTCCAGGACAAAGCACATTGCCATTAAGGTTCATTATGTGTGTCAAGTTGTAGAAGAAAAAGAAGTTAAATTAGTCTATTTCCAGAGTAAAGAGCAACTAGTTGATATCTTTACCAGGGTTTGGATTTTCTCCAGCATGAAAAGCTTATGAAAATGTTTGGAGTTACCATGCTCCCCATTAAAAGGGAATGTTAGAAGGCCTAAAGCATGGTTAATAGGAATGCACTGGATGGGACTGTAGCATGCTTAGGAAGTGTTCGAGTTAAGGACTAAAAGACACGGTTTTCTCACCTACTCCAAGCAATGTCGTGTGGATTATCTCTGCTATGGATAGGCATGGCTCTGATTCTTTTCTCTTTGTATTTAAGTAGCATGTACTTCTTCGTAAAGCTTTAACTATCTCTATCATTGTATTCTCCTTTAAGGTTGTAAGTTTGTTCAATGAAAAGCTAAGTGCTACTCGTTCAGATAAACATTTGACTCTATCTTTTTCAGCTCTAAACTCTCTCACACTATACTACTCTTCACTCGTTAAAAATCTATCAAATTGCACTATGGAAGCAAAAAGTCACAAATTTCACTAGGCATAAACTCTAAAACGTTATAATGGTGTTCTCAATGTAGAAAGGTGGGACTATAGAATTACCAGGAGGTGACAAAGGAAGACTTATTGACAGCAAGGCACGTCTAGGCAAGGGCTTTACTGGAGGGCAAGTGCTTGATTTCAATGGGGGTGCCCATAATGCCGATGAGTTGCACCGCGTTGCAGTGCTCCTTCCTCCACAGGATCACAATCGGCCTAATGTATGACCCATGTTGACTACTGCTACTATAATTGTAATCTAGTAAGCATTTTAACCAAGAGTATGGCCTCCAAGATGACAAAGACGATAAGGAAAGAGAGGGGATTTGGAGGCTTCCGAGAGGGGATTTCGGTATGAACGTGTAGAGGAAGCTTGTTGTTATTATTGTAGTTAGCATTGATTGAATGTCATTTGGTTGAGGTTTCCATGAGCGTTGTTCTTGCTAATGCATATTCCACATGACATCTTCCATGGGTTGGTAGAGTTTCTTGGAAATCCTTTTTTCATGTTTTTTCCATCTTTCTTTTTATCTTTACTTCCTAATAAATTCAAGAATTTAATCTTGTGGGGTATTCCTACTTCAGTCCAACAGTATTACAATTTGCTAAAATTTATGTGAATTTGCTCTTAAGATGTAGTCAAGATAGTAAAGAAAACTTACAGGAAATGTTACAAGTATTTTAATTTGAATCTCTTCAGTTGCATTTTGTAAGGCAAGTTGTCATTCCCAATTTAAGCTATAAGGAAAAGCTTGGTGTGAATTTGTCTTCTATAAACTTATGTGGGTTTTATATGTAAAAAATGCTTCTCATTCCTTTTTTTCTTTTTCTTTTTTTAACTTAAATTTACAAAATGATTGAATTTTATAATATAATATCATAATACAGTTTTCTTTTATTATCCACAATAAAAATAGTATTGTAGTATAGTTTAACTTAAACCATTATAATGAAAGAGTAAATGTGAAATTGTCTCACATTACTAATATGTAACTTATAAAGTGATTTATATCTATTAAACTTATTACTTCAATAATGTGATAACTCTACATTAGTTTTAACTTGAGCTTTTTATTCTCTAATGTGACCCATCCTGTACTAGCCAAAGCTAGTCTAACCTAAGCCCAAATCCTTTTTAGTGATGTACCTAGGGAGTTGAGTCTAGCCATAATATGCATAAATCCTTATTAGTGAGTACCTAGGGAGTTAAGTCTAGCCATAATAATCAAAATTGATTTCCAAGGAGTTTCTTCCATAGATATCTAAGAGAATTTACTTCTTTTGGCTTCATATAGTTAAATGAGCATTTGTCATCAAAGATTATTCTAAAGATCAAAAGGTAAAGTTGATTGCCTTGAAACTAAGAAAATATGCATATTTGTGGTGGAAAAATTTGTCGAGACAAAGAGTTCGAGAAGAAAGAAAGAAAATTCAAACTTGGGAGAAAATAAAGAGAAAGCTAAAATGAAGGTTCCTCCTAGACAACTATAGAATGAAAGTTTTTCTCAAGCCACAAATTTTGAAACAGGTGGACTTATCTATTAAAGATTGTGCTATGGAATTTGAGCACCTCATGTTGAAGTGTGACATGGTAGAGCTTGAAGAATAATGTTTGATATTTGGCTAGTTTACTAACAAAGATTGGGGATGTAGTTCATTTACAAAATATTACTCCCTCAATGATGTATGAAAGCTTGCTCAAATAGTGGAGCAACAAAAAGGAGCTCATGGTAACAACTATAAGCTCCTGTTAAGAAAGGGTTCTACAACATGAAGAGGTCTAACAATTATGAAGTCAACCCCCCTCAATAAGATCTATGGAGTCTAGAAGTTCCTCTAAGGTTGAAAGTTCCAAACAACTTAAGCCTTTTAATGCAAGCTCTCATAGATATTTCAAGTGTCAAGGCTATGGACATATAGCCTTTGAATGCCTCAACCAAAAGATTGTTGCTCTTGTTAAAGAATATGCCTTAGAAGAATCTAATGGCACTGAAACATAAAGTGAGGAAGAGTTGGTGTATGTAGATGAAGGAGAAGCCTTAATCATTCAAAGAAGTTTGAAATTGAATCCAACTAGAGAAGATGATCGGCATTGCGAGAATATCTTCCACACTTGTTGTACCACTCATGGTAAGGTACGCAATATCATTATTGATGGAAGGAGATGTACAAATGTTGTAGCCTCAAAAATGGTGGAAAAGCTACAATTAAAGACAAAAGATCATCCATGGCCATAAAAGTTACATTGGTTCCGCCAAGGAAATAAGGTAAAAGTTGATAAACATTCCCCAATTTCCTTTTAAATTGGGAAAAAAAACTCTAAGGACATTGCTTGGTGTGATGTGGTGCCAATGGATGCATGTCACCTACTTTTAGGAAAGCCTTAGTAGTATGATTAAAAAGCCTTGCATGATGGTTATACAAACACCTATTCATTTCACAAAAGTGGAAACCATATTATGTTAGCTCTTCTCAAGCCAAGCAGTATGTCCAAACAACCAAGCAAGAAAAGCAATCTTGCACTTTTTAGAACTCAAATGAAGCAAGAAATTCATGAAGGTGAAGCGGTTTATGCTCCTATGCTTATAAAATCAAATTTTGACGCTCAACCTAAACCAAATCCCTTATTACAACCATTCCTCAAGGAGTTTGAAGATGTTCCAAATGCAATTCCTCCCAAACTTCCAACAACTAGGGACATTTTGCATTGCATTGATCTTGTTTCAAGAGCCTTTTTTCCTAACAAGGTTGCTTATTGCATGAATCTTGAATAGTAGAAAGAGCTACAGAGGCATGTGGATGAGCTCATGTTTAAAAAGATGGTTCAAGAAAGCATAAGCCCTTGTGCTATCCTAGCTTTGTTAGTACCAAAGAAAGATGGATCATGGTGCATGTGTATTGATAACAAGGCAATCATTTGGATTACAATCAAATACAAATTCCCAATTCCCTGATTTAATGATTTACTTAAGTAGTTGCATGGTGCTATTATCTTCTCCAAAATTAACCTAAGAAGTAGCTATCATCATATTAGGACGAGAACTGAAGATGAATGGAAGATTGCATTCAAAACTTAAAATGAACTCTATTAGTGTATGGTAATTCCCTTTGGACTTTCTAGTGCTCTAAGCACATTCATGGATCTCATGACTCACATATTTAAGTCATTTACAAGGGAATTTGTTGTAGTTTATTTTGATGACATACTAATCTTTAGAATATCTGAAAATCAACATTTAAATCACTTGAAGCAAGTCTTTCAAATCTTGTGGGATTAAAAACTATATGTCAGTTAAAAGAAATGTCAATTTTTTTACCAAGAGTATTGTGTTCTTAGGATATGTTGTTTCTAATGCAAGGGTCAAAGTGGATTCTAGCAAAATTGAGGCAATTGTGAGCTAGCTAGTGTCTCAATCAATTTATGACATACGTAGCTTTCAAGTTTTGTTGTCTTTCTATAGAAGATTTATTCAAAATTTTAGTACATTGGTTGCTCCAATCACATAATGCTTAAAGGATGATTCCTTCCAATGGACAAAAACAACCCAAAAGATCTTCAATCTTATAAAAGAAAGAATGATATTTGTCCCCATCCTAGCTCTTCCTAATTTTGAGAAGCTTTTTAAATTGGAATGTGATGTGTCAAAGGTGGGAATCAATGTTGTTCTTAGCCAAGAAGGTCTATGCAATTGTTCGAGCTCTTGATCATTGGCAGTATTATCTACTATTAAAGGTGAATCTTAATAGCCAATAAAAGCTAAACAGTCATCATGCTAAACGGGTAAAGTCTTTACAATCCTATTCCTTCTCTATCAAGCATAAGGCTAGGAAGCTTAATTGAGTTGTCGATCATTTAAGTAAAAGACATTGCTTGTTAACTACCTTAGGAGTTTAAGTGTTAGGCTTTGAGGCTATCAAAGAACTTTATCCAAGAGATGATGATTTTTGTTCAATATGGAAGGCAACTTTGGAAAGTGGCCATGATCACTTCAACTTACAAGAAGGATACCTAGTTAAAATAATTAGCTATGCATTCCTCAATGTTCATTACAGCTCATTATTATTAAAAAGGTACTTTGGTAGAGACAAGACACTAGCTTTAGTGCAAGAGCATTTCTATAAGCCTAAGATGAAAAGAAGTGTGCAACAATTATTATCTACTTGCTTGATATGCCATAAAGAAAAAGCCATGGACAAAATACAAGATTATATACTCCTCTCCCTATTCCACACTTCCCTTAGAAAGAGCTTGGATTTCACTTTGGGATTACCCCAAACTCAAAGACATAAAGATTCAATTCTAGTAATGGTGGACAGGTTTTCAAAGATAACACATTTCATCCTTTGCAACAAAAGTAATGATGCTTTTTACATTGCAAAGTTGTATTTCAAAAAGATTGTAAGGCTTCATGGTATTTTAAAAACCATGGTTTTTTATTAGAACTCGAAGTTTTGAACCATTTTTTTAGAATAATGTGGTGAAAGCTTAGTACACAACTTCAGTTTAGCATGACATGCCACCCTTAAATTGATGGACAAATCGAGGTCATCAATAGAATTTTGGGAAATCTTTTAAGAAGCCTAGTAAAGTGGAACATTTATGAATGTGATTTGCTCTTACCACATGTTGAGTTTGTTTATAACTAGTTCACAAATCAAACTATCAATTGCAATCCCTTTGAAGCAATCAATGCAAAGAATCTAGCAACTCCTTTGGATTTGGTGCCCCTACCCTCAAAACACTAGTTCAATGGTGATTTGGAAGAATGGTCAAAGTTCCTTAAAACACTAGTTCAATGGTGATTTGGAAGAATGGTCAAAGTTCCTTAAAAGACTACATGAACAAATCCAAGAAAAGATTGAAAGGCAAAACCAAAAGTATCAAGCACAAGCTAACAAACATTTTCAGTTTGCTAAGTTTGAAAAAGGTGATTTAGTATGTATACATTTACATAAAGGACGATTTCCACCAAGAAGATATGCAAAGTTTTAACCCTAAGCTAATGGACCATTCAAGATTTTAAAAAAGATTGGTGATAATGATTACAAGGTGAAGCTTCCAAGTGAGTATAGCGTTTCAGATATTTTCAACACGACAGACTTCTCTCCTTACCATAACGAAGACAACTTGGACTCAAGGACAAGTCCTCTCCAACCAAGGGAGCATGACATGACACATTTTGTACCAACTCAAGCTAATCTAGTCCAAGCCCAAATGTTCATTAATGATGCACTTAGGGAATTGAGTCTAGCCACAATAATCAAAATTGACTTTCAAGGATTCTCTCCCATGGATAACTAAGAGCATTTACTACTTTTGACTATCTTAGGAGCCAAAGCTTTCAATGTAACCATCATTTAGGGAACCCATGCCAACATTTATGATATAATTACTTGTCTTTGATTAGCCTCTTGGAAATAGGAGAATCTCTCCTATAAATAACTACTTTTTTATATAACAAAGACAGTTCATGAGTTTATGAAATTAGGAGTTACTCTTTCACTTTCTTTCACAAGTTTTGTATCTCTTTGGCATGTTCCAAGCATGGTGAACATTCTTGCTCTGTATCTCTTTGAAATTACTTCTAACAGAGTGATGAGTGTTTATCCTTGAATTCTCCAAGTCCTCTAAAATAAATTGAGAAAACAATTTGTGAGTTACATCATAGAGACAATCTTGGTTTGTTTATTAGGTTTTTTCTAGGTATGCTCGTTTATGTATCATCAATATTGTTGTGACATTAAGGGCTGTCCCTATTACTTGGGACTCCGACCCATTGGGAGCCTGCAACGGGCTTAAGTTGGCTTGGAAATGGGCTTCGGATGTAATCCAGAAAAATCACAAAGGAAAAGAGAAAAGAAACAGTGCCTACATATCCCTTTTCTGGGCAAATCTTGTTGGGTTTGGATATTTACCGTCAATATCTGACAGATTCTGCTTATTTCTCTTTACTGCAAAATTTGTCCAGCTTGATAATTTTACTTGTAACGGCCTAACTCTGCTATTATATAAAATATACCTAAATTCACCTTTTCTCAAAAGACCTCATTAAAATAATAGATTATCTAAACTTGTAAAACACATCATAGGTAAAACTTTTTCCAAAATTTCTCTGCAGTCAATACCGCAGTTCCCACAATACCAAACTTCAAATGTTGTTTTGAGGTGGACACTTTGGGAGTCATGCCTGGCTTTTTCGTAAGTAAAACTCGCTGCAGGTGCACTCTGTTACGCTTTGGGTTGTAAATGAATAGAGAGACTCGTGCAACTCTCCCATGTTATATGAGACGGAGATAGAGACGGCCTAAAGACAAAACAAATAGCACAACTATTTGGTTCATATCCATCCGCTGAGGCTTGTCATCGGTATGCAGAAAACCTCCCTTCCTCTATAGGTAAACCCCCACCGAGTTCTGCTTTCCACCAAAACTCTAGTGGTGGCTTTCGGGTCGACTCCCTTAATCATTTAGGGGGGCATGTTGCTTAGAAAATTAGTGGCTTTCTCTCTCGTCAATGAGAGAAACAAGAACCGAAAAAACAAGCAAGGAATGCGTGAAACACAAACGCAATTCTGCGCTTTATATGACTTACAGATATACAAAATGAAACATACTCTATCTGTCTAAACAAGGTCCCACAACCCACTACCAAAAATGAGAGCCCCACTACTAAAGTGCTTCCATCATTTTCCACTATCCCCCACCATCGATTACATAAAAGAGGAGCATATCAAGTGAGCTTTGACAATTCTTCCCCTTTACTTGCCAACAGACTACATAAAAGAGGAGCATATCAATTGAGCTTTGACAATTCTTCACCTTTACTTGGAACTTGGCAAGACATGAAGGGCCTGCTACCATTTTTTAGGGCACTGACATCAATCCCTGTTTTGACAAAAGTTAATAAAAAGAAAGGAAGGGCAAATAAAATAAAATAAAATAAAAAGCAAGAAACTATGGCATCTGACTTTGATTGCAGTTTGAACCCGGGGAACAACTAAGATTCGTAGCGAGGGTTGAAAATGATATACAGTGTGTAGGAAGGACCAAGAAGGCATATAATGAGTTTCCGATATGAACTAATCGGAAAAGCGTACCCCCTTACCCTTTTTTGAGGTCTATGAAGGGGGATTACTTTCTGGCTTCACAATACTAGAGCTGTCCGGCGGCTGTGTCTGGTAGATGGCTGATGCCAAAGAGATAGGCATGATGCAGAGAGCCTTTGATTGAAGGAATTGCATGGCTGCCCCAACGTTTTCTTCCATAAGTTTTGCCACCTGTCTTTCAGTCCCGTCATTTGACCACTTCTCCCACGCTGGTTGGTTCCTCCCACCATCACTTCCTTCTTCCTATTGGGCACAGAAATGAAGCAGAGTCCACTAAAAGGCACGAGAAAAGATAATCAAGAAAGCCGCAAATACAACATTATGTTCATATTTCTAACCTCAACTGACGATAGTGGAATGTCTGTTACAAGTGGAGCCACTGCACCAGCTCCGCCCAATCTACTCATGCTCAAAACCTGTAAAGTAATTGAATGCTCAATTAAGAAAAGAAATAATTGCATATTTATAAGGCACTCCCCCCTTTTCAGGTAGCCAATTGCTTGGACGCTTCCCCTTCAACTACAAAGCACAAAGGGCCGAATTGTTCATTAAAAAACTCCAGCCCACGATTAAATTGTTTAAACAAAATTGACTCTACAGCTAATATTAATCGTGCATTGTTTATTTGAAAGGTATGCTGGCTGGTCAAACTGCCCTTTGAAGAGGAAGTAATTTCCTATGTGTGCGCCATAAAACAGCCAAAATTGACATTTCTGTGAACCTAGACCTCGGAGGATTTCTTCCCTTCTTCTGCTTCTTCTGCTTATTCTTCTTCTTTCCTTTTCTTTTTCTCGGGTTATTGGGCAAGTCCAGTGACTTAAAACATTCCTTGTCGAGAAATTAAAAGACAGTAGTCCTTTTTCTCAGTCCATTTTCACTATACCATCCACCGATTTCCTCAGTCTCTCCTCCCCCACTTCCCAACCCCACAGTTCCTCTATTTTGTGCTATAGTTATGATGGATGGAATAGTTTTGGTTGTTTCAGTGCCTGTATACCATCCACCCGCACACTGTATCTTAACCCAAAACCTAGGAACTCTCAGGCAAAGAATAATAAAACATTGCAAACAGCAAGGTGGAAAGGAAATGGATTAAACCATGAGGTAGAAAAGTAGCATCACCCATCTGTTAATAATGTTTGCATAAAGATAGTATTTTAGATAAGCATTGGGGATGATGCTTGAATCAGAATTAGCACAGGTCATTAGGAAAAAATTCAAACAATTTTCAGTAGACTAAATGAGTATTTAAAAGGAATCACAATATAATCTCTGATCTTCTCTCTTTTAGCTAGGTAGCTACATATATTAAGAGATATGGAGACCTACGCTTTAGGACATCACTACCACTTGGTCCTGACATAAGTTATCCACTTGACAGCTACACAAGGGAAAAAGAAAGTAATTTGCAAGGAGCAGAGCTTATATTACCTTCACTTGAAGCCTTAGGAACTTCACATAATCCACAATTTCATCAAGCATGGCAGCTCTATCCGTCTACATGAACAAGTAGATATATCTCTCTTTAAGCAGAAAATCAAGATCAGCAAACAATATTTCAGTTCCCTACTTCATATCAAGAATTCTTCAGTCCACATGCAGAGGTGGACTCAAAATAAACTTAATGAAACAGTCCACATCATAGGACAAATCCATTTTTAGGTCTTGAACCTACAACTCCATTTTATCCCCCATTATTTGAGGGGGAATAGGCCACCGTATTACACTTAAAAGCTCCTGGTCACTCTAACTTAATATACTAGCAACTTCAACAAAACACAAAGTTGGATGAAACAAGCAATCAGGGGATGAAGGTATATTCAAGTACAAGATAATAACACTAGGCAGTTGTGTTCCTGTAATATGCACAGTTTTCTCTTCTTTCTTTTTCTTTTTCGTGTTACTTATCCATCTTTAACGATCAAGGAACATAAGAGATTGTCCACTTCATTTTTCTCACTTGACAAAGCTGCATGAAGTTGCAAACTGAGTGGGAAGTGACTGCGATGATATGTTTCTTTCAGAAAACTTAGTTGTTTTAAAGCTAAGAAGCAAGGAAAATACTCTTCTTCTTTTTTCAGAGATGCATATTGGTAAACAACAGTAGGGACAGACTGCAATATCCTTTGAATGTATAAACAGCATCATGACATCAACAGATCATTTGAAAGAGAATGTATAAAGTCACTATTGAGAGAGCACTTCTAAGCCTAAGCTTCCTCAAAAATAAAAAATACTGGTATTTAGCAAGGAATAAACCCAAGCTTCGTTTAATCTTGCAAAAGATGGGAACATTGTTCACAGTGAATAACCACAAAAGCTCGTGACTAACCTTGTTGACGCTAGGAACCAATTCCTGCAATGCCCTGATTCTTTCAGCTATTCTTTCTCTCCGCAACTGTACCAAGAAGGGAAAACCAATACTGACTCAACAATTACAATGGGCAAAAGAATAAAGAACTTAAAGTAATTTAAACTGTGGTTCCAAAATAAGTGTTTATCACAATTGACACCGTGTTTTCACTCATCAAACTTTTTTGTTGTCTTCTTGCATGAATCATGTAATCTCAAACTTACCCGCTCAGCTATGCTGTGCGGATCTGTGGCCTGACCTCGTCTAGCCCGCACCCTTGGGCGCATTGTTGGTGGATGTGGTGCTGCAGCAACAGTGGTGGGAATCGGTTGGCCATGAAAAACCTGCATGGGATTGTGATTCCATTACCACAGACAACACTATTAAGAGGAAACCAACCAGCTTCAATTGCATCTCTTCCTTCCTTTCATTCTTAAATTTTTTTCCTTTCAATTTTTCCCTTCCTTTCCCTCTCGTTTCAAAAAAAAGAAGAATTTGATCTCCAAGATGACCAATCTTCGAATTATAATATTTTGTTGATACTTCTCAGAACCAAAGGCTAAATGCCTCGCACTCCTGGCTGTAGAAAACTATCCGCACCTTTGATGTCAACAAAAGTCAGTAAGCCACTTGAAATTATCCTTAAAATCTCAGTAAGAAAACGACGAAGTGATTCACATATCTCGTGAATATGGTCTTAATTCTCACAAAGAAAGGGCTCTTTCCAGTCTCGGATTCATACATGCGGTACCAACAAAACCATTTATTTATCACCGTCTACTATCAATCATGACCGTGATAATTAGAATACTCCAAAACAACACCCGCAGCCCAATTTTTTTACCTTGCTTCTGTGTTTCAGTATTCATTTTGTCCAATATTTATTAACCCCCTTTATTTGAAAACGAAAGAAAAAAGAAAAGAAAAGAAAACCCTCACATGCAATCTTGTTTTTAACTACTTGTCTAATACAAAAGACTTGAATCTCACATGGTTTACTTCAGAGACCACCTCCTATAACGTTCCCAGTGTCCTTTCCTTTTATTTGTCACACTCCCGCTACAACCAAAAACCAATAGCTCAAAGATTTACAGAATTTATGCCTGACAAGCCCCCCTCAGTATAACAAATTATAACTCCGCAGAAAAACAGACACAGACCGTAAAAAAGGAGAAGAAATATTATTGATCGGTTGTTTGTTGAGAAAACTGAGGAAAACAAAAGAAATTTCCAATTTACAAACCAGAGACTTCATATACAACTATTCAGCTTAATTTCTACAACTACCCCATCATGACTCAAACACGCCACAAATAGAACCCACTTTCCCAACGACCAAACAGATTATAAAGGCAAAAGAAAGTATCTCACATTTTTCATAGTCGCAGGTCTACCATCAACAAGGTCATCGCGAAAGCGCTTGCCGCCACTTCCGGAGGCCTCCTCGGGCTTCAGAAACCCTCCCTTTCCCTGCTCCAAGCTTAGCCCTAGCGGGAAGACCTGCCCGTGGAAGCCTCCGGAGACGTCACCGGAGCCGAGCTGAAGCATCATGTGCGGAGGAGCCGCGGCCCCGGAGGACAAGCCAGCATCGGGGCCTCCAGGCAGGCCGGGGTCGGAGGCAGCGAAGTTCGGGATTCCGAGAATCTGTTCAAGGAAATCGTCGTTGGTGGTGGCCTCGGAGGAGGGGTGGTTGTTCGCCATGAACGAGTTCGAACGGACTCGGGCGTGTTGAGGTGAGTCGCGCAGACGTGTGGGGCGTTTCAAAAAGCATCTACCTAAGCAAGGACAGAGAGAGCAAGAGGGCTCTGAGTCTCTGCTTTTTTCCACTGAGTGTGTACTCTGAAGGAGTCGAAAAGAGGGCCTGCCTTTATCCTGCTTCAGAATGTGCTCCTTTGTCTAAAAGGGGCCTCTTTTTCTGCAATATTACACGTCCCGGCCCTTTCTGCTTTCTTTTTTGTGTTGCAGCACTCCACCTTGTCTCGGCTTGATCTCATTTTAAAAGGCCGAGCTAACGGAAAGAGTAATGTTTATAATTTTTTTTTTTTGCTTATTTTATTGGTGTAAAAAAAAAAAGCTGTTAAAATTTTTAAAATTTTAAGTTAGATATATATTATTTTTTATAAAATCTAAAATGATATTAAAATTTAAGTTTTACATTGACACTCTTATGAATATGAGTAAGTTTAAAAGTTATGTAAAGAGTTACCTACAAAATAGTTTAAGTTGAATTATTATGGTAGTGTGATGAGTTAAAATAATTTATATAGGGTTGGTTTACATTGACATTCTTAAAAATTTAAATTCAATTTTTTGTCTTTTCGCTTAGACAAAAGTTCTTGTGTAAAACATTATTTCATGTTTGAAATAAAAGAATGTGTTAAGTCTTACATAGGAAAATAAAAATCTTAAAATATTACTTAAAAAGATATGAATTCTTTTACTTAATATTTTAAAATTTAAAATATAAATTACTCTTTATAAAATCTAACAAAATTTTTATAATATTTTTCTTTACCGAAATTCATTTCATTCTCGATATGACTGCCCTGCCTATCCCACTTAGTAACACTTGGCCTATGTGACCGTGAATATATTTAAAAAATCAACTCAATAAAAAAATAACTAAATTGGTTTATATGGTAAAAATTTGCTGAGAGAAAGTTCCGTAACAACCGGCACTTCGCCACTAAGATGCCCAGCTCCATCCATTGGTCCAAAGTCGGCCTACTTTTCATTTGTCTTGTCTTGTGTACTTTTGCTTCCCGACTATTTTTTATTTATTATTATTATTATTATTTTGAAAGAAAAATATCCAAAACTTTTGAATTTTGGCGAATCGATGGGTTTGTTTAAATGTACGGATTCAAAAAGATGAAATGAAGATTTGATCTTTAGACACCATGTGGGACACGAACACTCGCCTGGTCATTCAAGATGGTAATGGATTTGGATTGAAGACTTGTTCGACATGGTTAATGTAAACTGCGTAATTTTAACTTTTCAACGACACCGGATAATTTTCCTCTATGCTTTTGGAAACTTTAAGCTGCTTTGTGTAAAGTTGACGGCTTATTTACTTCTAACTGGACACCAAGCTCTTGATTTTCTTATCCAAGTCTTTGCCTATATTCATCTTCTTTACGAGTTTAGTGTTCATGAAGTACACAATAACAATAACTTGAAGGAAAATTTTAAAGGAAAACTATGTAATAGCTTGATATATTGGAAATGACACAATTTCTTTATGAAATCAACTTCTGTGGTGCATGTGGTATAACACTAAACAATATCGTTTCATCTTGCGACAATCACGATTAAAAGTGATAGGATTTAAACAACACTAGTATAGTACACGTGGAACGAAAGGTGGGTGCATATGATACATGCGCGACACCACCAGGACAAACGACCGCTAAAGCAAAGATGCACGTGTGTACCTCATGCACGTTATCTTCAATCTTTTGCCCGCATATTTTTTGTATCTCCACAATTTCTAAATATTCTAGAAAGCGATTAAAGTTGGATTTATCGTTATGTCAATCTATTACACAAGATGAGAAGAATCGTTGCTTCATTTAGTGAATTTTTGGTTCAAAGTATCAAAGGGTTTATATTCTATGCATTTACCGACTTCATGATAGATTCATGGCCAAAATTAATTGATGTAAATCTCTCCATCTCTTCTTCAGTTAGATTTATGACTATTATAAAAAGAATCATTCAATTGTATACTAAAATTGTTAAATTCAAAGCTTCTTTCTCAAATCTCTCATATTGTTCTTCAAGTTTCTTTTTTTTGTTATTTTTTTCTGCACAAGACTTTCCATAATATTTTATAAAAAATCTTGTTCTAACTTAGTACCAATTTAGCCTTTTGGTGAAAGTTGTTTCGATCCTTTCTTTTTCATGTCTCCAATGACTTCCAACAATAACAATATTCATGTTGCTACTCATGCTTTGCTGCTACCTAATATAAGACCATTCTCTGTTCCATTTGTTAGTGTTCAGCCGGAAGGTCCAAACTTTCTAGTTTGAAAGGCTCGCATTGAGCCTTATCTCCAAGCCAGTGGTTTACTCAAGGTGGTTGATGGCTCTTATCCTTGTCCTACCGAGTTCATCACTAACATTGTTGACAGGGTACTATTCATGATGCCAATCTTGCTTGTCAACACTAGCTTATGAGAGATCAAACTGCTAGAGATTAGATTTTTAACACCAATATTGACTCTATTGTTATTGTTGTCACCTAGTATAATACTTCAGCGGAAATTTGGAAAGCCCTATCTTCAGAATTTGTGGCTAATAGTTCCCCATGTCTCTACTATTCGCTTTCATCTTCAATCTAGAACTAAAGGTCATCGCGCAGTGACTGCTTTTCTCTAGGAGATTGATGAGATTGTTGACCAACTGTCTCTTATTGGCGAAACAGTCTCCAAAAATGAGCATCTGACTCATGTTCTTTTGAGGACTTGGCACAATTTCTGCCCTTCTTGCTACTGTCATTTCTATTCATACCAGGATAGCTTCACTTTTGCGTGAAGATTTGTGCAGTCACTTTCTCACTCAGGAAGCTCATTTAGAGCTTGCTGCCTAAGGTTCTCAATAGTAGTTGCTTTTACAAGTAGCCATACTACCATTCAATCCCCTCCATATTCTACTAGTGGTCATTCCACAACCACAACCAATCATGGACGCCCATCTTAGGTGCCAAGTTATATTGGACGATCATTCACTAATACTGTCGTAAACCATGCCATCTCGCATGTAGTGTTGACTCAGGTATGTTCCTTTTACTTTCGGATCCAATATCGGCCAACAGCATACGAATGCCAATGTTGTTCATAAGGCTCCACAACGAACATCACCAATCCCAGCCTTAAAAGAAACCGATTGGTTTCTTGATTTTGGCGCAACAAACCACATTTCACTAGATACTTTTGATATTAACTACATGCTCAAATTTATCAGACTTCAGAAATTTTAATATTCATAATGTCCTTGTTGTGCCAAGTATAACAAAAAAATTATTATCTGTTTCTAAATTTACAAAAGATAGCAATTGTGTTTTTCTTATTTTATCCCAATTTCTATATCATACAGAGTCCCACTATAGGATAGATTTCACTCCATGGACTGATTGATAATGGGCTTTATCACCTGAACTTGAGCAACAATCAGCAATCCCCCATAGTTTTTACTACTACAACTACTATCAATTTAATAGCATGGCATTCTAGACTAGGTCATCTTTATTATCCAAATGTACTACGACTACTATTACGGAAGTCTATTGGTCTGTTATTAACCAGTTGGGTGTCAAGATTTCTTTATCAAAATCTCTTATTTCCGATTCAAGCACATGCGAATTTGCCAAGCACTCCCGCATTTATGGTTGTGATCTGTCTCGTATGAGCATAAAGATGCTTCGTGCGGCTTGTCATCTTGTAGCATGGATGCCTATCTATTGCTCCGTTGGTGTTAGCGATATTTGAGTCTTTATAAGGCTAAGAGGAGTCAAGTACAGAAGATATTCTTCAGTTAATGAATATTCAGTTTATTGAAAAAATTCGTACATCTTGCAATGCTTGTAGAGTCAGTAAAAGTAATTTTCAAACTCACTTATCTACAACTCATGTCTCACAAGCTCTCTCATATGGGCTTGCATCCATCACAATCAAAAGTATTTAATATGATGGAGTAGTTGAGTTTATATCTACTACTTTCAAAACTTTGTTGTCTAATAAAGGTTTTTTTTTTTTTTTTTGTAAAAAAAAAAAAACATTGGTATATCACTAAATCTAGCTTATCAATAATCAATCATGCCAATATACTGCTTTAAAACTAAGATTTTATTTTTGAAAGTGCAATGCATATAATCATATGCCGAGCCTAGTCATAGACAACAAAAGTCCTTGGAAAAATTATTTCATCAAACACATGACATATCTCATTTGCGAATAATTGGATGTTTGGTATATCCATATTTGTGACCATATGCTCACAACAAACTACATTTTCATCCTAAACCTTGTGTGTATCTTGGCTATCCTATGCCATAAGGGTTATCCATGCTTTTGCCTACACACAAGAACACTTTGTATTATTGCATATGCTTTATTTGATGAAAAGGTATTTCTTTTTCAAACAAAAGTGGAAACAAAATCTCATGGCACTAATCCTACATTGCCACTACCTTCCAATCTTTCTCATCCCTCTCCCCAATTCATCAAGAAAACTTTACGCATCCTTTTCATAACTTATAGGATGCACAATCAAATGTAGCACTTGAGATATTACCAAAGTCTTCTACAAACACGCATTCCATGGCTACAAGACCCAAACAGGAAACAATTTCAAAGCAGACTTTATTATGTAATTGAACATATGCTCTCACTTCTTCTATACATTAGTATATTGAATTGTAAACCTATACTAAAGCATTTAAAGATCTTCATTAGCATACTACTATGGCAAAAGAATATATTGTCTTATAAAAAATCAAACATGGGAATTAGTTCCTCTATTACCATATATTATTCTCATAAGTTGCAAATGGGTATGTAAAGTCAAGCTTAAATCAAATGGCACCATAGAATGATTTAAAGCATGAATAATTGCTAAAAGGTTTCATTAACATCCTGGGATTGACTATCATGATATTTTTACTGCTATTGCTAAACTGGTTATAGTCAGAACAGTTATTGCTTTACATATACTTACATACGGAATATTAAACAACTTTATGCCAAAAATTCTTCCTTACATGGCATACTAAATGATGCGAATGTTATGGTGGGCTTGAGTGAGCTCGGGTTAAGAAAATAACTAAAAATCATTTTTTTTGGTGTTTTTGGGTTTTCTGTGGGGAAAGTGAGTGTTTGGCAGGGAGGAAGGAGGAAAAACGAAAATAAGAATCACAAAAATAAAATATAGATGCCAATAAACTCCAAGACGTAAAGGCAACGCCACTAGTCAAGGACCACCACCAATCCCTGGCAAGAATTGGATAAAGGATGCAAAAGTTGATCACACAACTTTGGGGTTTCTATTCTCTGGAAAAACAAGTTTGCTTACAACTGAAACAATGGTCCCTTTAAATAGGCAGCTAAACCTAATTCTAGAAGGATCTTGGTAAATCAGGAATCCTTAAAACCTAATTCTAGAAGGATCCTGATAAATCAAGAATCCCTATAATTAAGGAAGTCTTAACAAATCTAGATTCTGACAAATAAGGAATCCTAAACAAATCAGAAATCTGACAAGTATGGAAACCTAGATAAATCAAGAACTTAGACAATTATGGAAAACCAAACAAAAGGAAATATTCTCAAACAATAAATTAAACCTAAGAAATTAAGGACTCAACAATTATTTAGGAAACCCCCATATTAAAGCCTGCAGAGATGCTATGGAATATTCTTAGGTTGCTTCTTCAACCTTGGCCTTCTTGGACGCATTGGATTATGTTGTGACCCAAGCAAGTATGAATTGTCAAACTTAACATATGGGTTGGGCTAAGAGCTTGGGCTGACGTAGTTGCTCCCACATCAATCTCCCCAGGTTGATTAGGATTTGCCCTTAAATCCTCAAGATCAGCGTCTTCCAAATAAGGGGATAAGTCACCAACATTGAATGTGGCAGAAACTCCTCCATATTCACTTGGTAAATCAATTTTGTATGCATTATCCCCAACTCTAGAAATCACTTCGAAAGGGCCATCAGCTCGAGGGGCTAACTTGTTCTTTCTCTTGGATGGAAATCGCTCCTTTCGTAGATGCACCCAAAATAAGTCTCTTGGATGAAATTGAGAAGGCTTCCGATGCTTATTGGCCTTCCTTTTGTATGCTTCATTAGCCTTTTCGATTTGAGAACGAACACTCTCATGAAGCCTTTTCATGGCTTTGGCCTTCTCATTTGCATCCAAACTAACTTGGGTATCAAGAGGCAAAGAGGTTAGGTCAATAGGAGTAATGGAATTGATGCCATACACTACCTCAAATGGTGAATGCCTGGTTGTAAAACTTGGAGCTCGATTGTAACCGAACTCTACATGGGCAAGCTTCATGTCCCAATTCTTCAGACTTTGGTTAACCATAGTGCGCAAGAGAGTTCCCAACATGCGATCGGTCACCTCAGTTTGGCCATCGGTTTGAGGATGATGAGAAGTGCTGAATAGGAGCTTGGTGCCAAGTTTTGCCATAGAGTTCTCCAAAAATGACTAAAAAATTTGGTATCCCGATCAGACACAATAGTCCTTGGGATTCCATGCAATCTCACAATCTCCTTAAAGAACAAATCAGCAACATTATAGGCATCTTCAATCTTATGGCATGCAGTAAAGTGTGCCATTTTTGAAAACCGATCGACTACCACCATGATTGAATCCTTGCCTCGTTGAGTTCTTGGCAGTGCTACAATGAAATCCATGCTTAAATCTTCCCAAGGTTGGTCTGGCACTGGCAAAGGGACATAAGGCCCTGGCTTGAAATGACTCTTTGCCCTCTAACATGTACCACATCTTGAGATGATAGCTTAGACATCTCCCAACATCTTTGGCCAATAAAAGTGTTCCTTCAGAATTTCCAAAGTCTTGTTGACCCTGAAATGACCAGCCAACCCTCCTCCATGTGTTTCCCTTACAAGCAATTCGTGAAAGGACCCTTTTGGGACACACAACTGATTCCTTTTGAAAAGAAAGCCCTCATGAACCATATAATCTCCATTAGTACCCTTTGCACATTCAGCCATGAGTAAGGACATATCTGCATCCTCAAGATAGTGTTCTTTCATAAGTTGAAAACCAAGTACTCTAGCATTTAGAGTAGCAAGTAGGGAGTATCTTCTAGACAATGCATCTGCAACAACATTAGCTACACCCGGTTTATAACGTGAAACAAATGAGAAGGATTGGAGAAATTCTACCCATTTTGCATGCCTCGAGTTGAGTTTATGCTGGCCATTCAAGAACTTCAAAGCTTGATAATCCGAATGCAAAACAAATTGCTTAGGCCTTAAGTAATGGCTCCAATGATCTAAAGCCCTCACAATTGCATAAAACTCTTTATCATAAGTGGAGTAGTTCCTTTTCCATTCATTAAGCTTCTCACTAAAATAAGCTAAGGGCCTTTTGGCTTGAATAAGCACAGCACCTATTCCAATGCCACTAGAATCACACTCCACTTCAAAGACCTTATCAAAGTCTGGTAAGGCAAGAATTGGAGCTTCACATAACTTTTGTTTGATCACCCTTAAAGCTTCATCAGCTTCCTTACTCCATTCAAAAACATTCTTCTTCATACATTCAGTAATGGGAGCCATAATTATGCTGAAGTTAAATACAAACTGACAGTAAAATGAAGCTAAGCCATGAAAACTCCTTACCTCAGTAATGGAACTAGGCTAAGGCCAAGATTTAATAGCATCAACCTTGGACTGATCAACCATAATACCATCCCTAGAAACCACATATCCAAGAAACACAACACTAGGAGAAAAGAATTCACACTTCTGTAACTTGGCATAAAGCTTTTGCCTCCTTAATGCATCAAATACTTGCCGCAAATGATCTAAGTGATCTCCCTCACAACTACTATAAATAAGGATATCATCAAAATAAACCATAACAAATTTACCAAGAAAGGGTCGTAGTACCTCATTCATCAAACACATAAAGGTACTTGGGGCATTAGAAAGACCGAATGGCATGACCATCCATTCATACAAGCCCCCTTTGGTTTTGAAGGCTGTCTTCCATTCATCTCCCTCTCTCATCCGGATCTGATGATAACCACTCCTTAAATCCACCTTGGAGAAGATGGTGGCTCCATGTAATTCATCTAGCATATCATCAAGCCTTGGAATGGGATACCTGTATTTTATGGTGATGTTGTTGATTGCTCTACTATCCATACACATTCGAAATGATCCATCTTTCTTTGGCACCAATAGGTCTGGAACTGAACATGGGCTCATACTTTCCCGTATAAATCCTCGAGCCATCAACTCATCTACCTGCCTTTGTAACTCCCTAGCCTCCTCGGGATTGCATCTATAGGTTGCTTTATTGGGTAAGGGTGCTCCTGGAAGTAGGTCTATATGGTGCTCTATCCCTCTAATTGGTGGTAAACTAGGTGGAAGGTCATTGGGAAATACATCAGCAAACTCAGATAAGAGTGGTTGAACAAGCGAATGTGGTTCACTCACCCCTTCACTCTCTTTCCCTTCAGCAACATGTAATACAAGGATGAGTTTGTGTTTTTGGATGGCTTTCTCTACTTGGGTTTCACTAAGGAATAGGCTCTTTTTTCTATCTTCTACCCCATATGTTTGGTGTATTTGGGAGGGACTAAGTGGAGCTAAGGTTATAAGCTTTTCCCCAATTTTGAAGGAATAGGTATTATGTTTACCATCATGCTTAGCATCCCTATCATACTGCCACGACCTCCCCAACAACAAATGGCAAGCATCCATAGGTATAACATCACAAGTAATCTGATCTACATAATGCTTTCCAATGGAAAAAGTAAGTAAGACTTGCCTTGAAACTTGAAGATGACTCCCTTGGCTCAACCATTGGAGGTTGTATGGATGGGGGTGATTTGAGGTAGGCAATTTCAACTTCTCCACAAGAATCGTAGAAGCTACGTTGGCACAACTCCCACTATCGACAATAATGGAACACACCTTTCCATTAATTGTGCATCGAGTTTGAAAGATGTTCTCCCGTCGCTCATCTGGAGGGCTAACATGGGCATGTAAGGCTCTGGGAAGAATAAGCATACTGCCAGAATCAGCTTGCTCAACGATCTCATTCTCTTCCTCTAAATCAACCACGGGCTCATAATCACCATACTCCTCTTTAAAGTAACCTTCTTCAATCTTTTCAATATCTCTCATGGTCATCACCCTCCTGTTTGGACAATTAGCCTGCACATGGCCAAATCCTTGGCACTTGAAGCACTTTCTCTCCCTTGGATCTTGCTTTATAAAATTCGGTGTTGGCTTTGAGGCTTCCCCAACCTTTTCTTTAACCTTTTCCTTGTTGGCAAACTCAGGCTTATTTTAGGATGAGGGATCCCTGTAGAAAGTGGTCCCTCTAATGTAAGACCTAGAACCCCCCTGCTGAAAGGCTTAGATTCAGAACTCTTGAGGGTCCTTCTTTGCCTCTCCACTTTGATAGCTAGTTTGCAAACATCATCAAAAGAGCAATAGGACTACAATTCAACAGTGTTAGAAATCTCAGGCTTTAAGCCCCTTAGGAACCGGGCTATAATGGTCTCTTTGGGCTTTGGTACCTCACATCTCATCATAAGGGTTTCAAATTCCCTTATATACTCCTCCACACTCCTCTCATCTTGCCTGAGCGCATGTATTTTTAAATAAAGATCTTGCTTGTAATCATTGGGCAAGAAGCGCCTTTTGAGCAACTTCTTTAGTTTCTCCCATGAATGGACCTTTTCCTTCCCATCTCGATCTCGCTGTTTCTTAATGTTCTCCCACCATAAAGAAGCATATTCTTTAAGATGAAGAACAACAACTTTATACCTTTTCCAATCATCATACCCTTTGAATTCAAATACCCCTTCAATACGACGTAGCCAGTCAACAAAATCATTAGGGTCGAGAATACCTTTGAATTCTGGGACTTCAACACGTAAGCTTCGATCATCATCTAGTCTCCTCCTCCTCTCGCTTTCATCACTACTAGAATATGCATGAGATTCATCTTTGTTGCCTTGGGTGTCAAGGCAGAAGTTTTGCAACATCTGGAGGACATCAGATAATTGCTCTTTTACCTTGCCTAGCTCAACTGATAACATTCTATTTGTAGCCTCCCATGGTGGAATTGGGAAAGAATCACCACTATGATCAGACAAGGAATGACTATTACGATGAGATGAAGGATTACCGCTTGGATTGAACATCTTGAAAAGAGCTCACTCGAAAGAATAACCTAGGCTCTGATTACCACTTTATACGAATGTTATGGTGGGCTTGAGCGAGCTCGGGTTAAGAAAATAACTAAAAATCATTTTTTTGGTGTTTTTGGGTTTTCTGTGGGGAAAGTGAGTGTTTGGCAGGGAGGAAGGAGGAAAAACGAAAATAAGAATCACAAAAATAAAAGATAGATGCCAATAAACTCCAAGACGTAAAGGCAATGCCACTAGTCAAGGACCACCACCAATCCCTGGCAAGAATTGGATAAAGGATGCAAAAGTTGATCACACAACTTTGGGGTTTCTATTCTCTGGAAAAACAAGTTTGCTTACAACTGAAACAATGGTCCCTTTAAATAGGTACCTAAACCTAATTCTAGAAGGATCTTGGTAAATCAGGAATCCTTAAAACCTAATTCTAGAAGGATCCTGATAAATCAAGAATCCCTATAATTAAGGAAGTCTTAACAAATCTAGATTCTGACAAATAAGGAATCCTAAACAAATCAGAAATCTGACAAGTATGGAAACCTAGATAAATCAAGAACCTAGACAATTATTAACAAATCTAGATTCTGACAAATAAGGAATCCTAAACAAATCAGAAATCTGACAAGTATGGAAACCTAAATAAATCAAGAACCTAGACAATTATGAAAAACCAAACAAAAGGAAATATTCTCAAACAATAAATTAAACCTAAGAAATTAAGGACTCAACAATTATTTAGGAAACCCCCCATATTAAAGCCTGCAGAGATGCTATGGAATATTCTTGGGCTGCTTCTTCAACCTTGGCCTTCTTGGACCCATTGGATTATGTTGTGACCCAAGCAAGTATGAATTGTCAAACTTAACATATGGGTTGGGCTAAGAGCTTGGGCTGACGTAATTGCTCCCGCATCACTAAATGAAGAAGTATACATGATTCAACTATAAAGGCTTGTTGATCCTACTAAGTCACTTCTTGTGTGTTGTTTAAAACAATCTCTATATAAATTAAAATAGGCACCCTAAGCATGGAATCATCATCTTAGTTAATTTCTTCAACACATTGGGTTTAAAATTTCTCAAGTAGATTTTTCATTGTTTACTTTACATACAACGACATGTTAATGATATTATTTATACAGGAAATCCTATGGCACTAATATCACATATCCTTGACTAACTTAAAACTGAATTTGATATTAAAGATTTAGGTGATTTACACTATTTGGAATTGAAGCTTAATATCCACTAATGGTCTATTACTTTATCAAGTGAAGTTCAGACATAACATTCTTTTTTGAGCCTAAATGCATGAAGCTTGAGTTGTCACTCACCATGCACCATAGACTAGTCATACTCCATCAATACGTGATGGTGAACCATACCTTGATCACATAAACTATCATAGTATTATTGGATTTCTTTCAATATTTAACTTTTACACGACCTAATATTGCAAATGTCATTAATACTACTTGTCTATGCATGATGCACCTACACTTATTCATTGGACATATGTTAAGTGTATTGTGCAATTTCTAGAAGATACACCTAAATATGGCCTTCAAATCACAAAACCATTGACCCCTTAATCCTAGTGTCTATTTTGATGTTAGATGGGCTGGAGATTGTGATAATTGAAAATCAATTAAAGGATTTTGCATATTTTTTGAAACTAATCTTATTTCTTAGAGTCCTCAAAGACAAAAGATTGTTACACGCTCGAGTACAAAATTGAGTTTAAATGTGATTTGTTGTCTATTTAATCTTAATGTCCCCCTTGTGAATATGTTGTCTATTTGGTCAACCAATATATGAAATATATAAAAAGTTTGTTTGTTTTAATTCATTCATAAACAAAGTGAAAATTAATTTCAATATGTTTTGTTTTGGCATGAAAACCAAGATTTGTTATGAGATACAAGGAAAACAAGTTGTCATACCATAGTAGGGGAGAATGTCGTAGTTGAATATGTGTATCTTGTAATAAGGCTTCTATCCAAATAAGTTTTGCAGTAGTATTAACAAAATATTTAAACTCGCACTAAATTCAAATCACTATAAAACAAGCTCATAGTGTGAAATGACACATCAACTTATGGGGGGACATTAAGATTAAACAACAACAATGTAGCATATGCGGAAGGAAAGGTGGGCATGTGTGATAAACCACCAAGGCAAATGACCACTAAAGCAAAGACGCACACATGTACCTTATGCGCATCATCTTCAACCTTGCGCTTGAACATTTTCTATATCTCTATGATTTCTAAACATTCTAGAAAGTGATTAAAGTTAGATTCATCATCATTTTAGTTAGAAGAATACGGTCACTATTACACATGAAGATGAGAAGAATCATTGCTTCATTTAATGTATTTTCTGTTCAAAGGATCAAAGGGTTTGTAGTCTGTGCATTTAGCGATTTTTAGAGAGATTCATGGAAAAAATTAGTTGCCATAAATCTCTCTATCTCCTTTTTTATTTTGATTTATGGATATTATAAAATGGCCATTTGATTATACACTAAAATTTTTGAATTCAAAGTTTCTTTCTCAAGTGTCTCATATTGTTATTCGAGTTTCTTTTTGTGCTACTTTTTCTATACAAGAGTTTTTAATATTTTGCAAAAAAATTTTGTTCTAACTAAGAAATTGTTTTTAAATGTTTTATTTGATTATTATCATGCTCCCTTAAGTCCAAGGTTGTAGAACACTATAAATAAAAAGAAATTAATCAAAAATAGGGGAAAAATAAAAAGCTTGATCTGTCCTTCAATTAAAATCTTGAGTTGGTATAGCATGTCAAGGGATCAAACAAGCCGGAAGTGTCAATGCTTAAGGTTTGAACAATTTGTAATTTTTGTTTATGAATGAGGTTTTGCTCATGTATTTGTTAGAAGGAAATTAGATCAATTATTATGAACCTCTTACAATCAATTAACTATATAAATAAAATATCAATGGTTCATATAATTTCTACACTTAGTTACATTCAATTTTGATTTTGCTAGATATTTATCTACTCGTTTTTAACATCCAAACATGAGAAAATATTTCCTAAAAATATTTATTTTACTTAAAACGTGAACTTTGATATTGTATTAAAAAGGTTTACTTGGCGTCTTGAAACTAATAATTAAAGGATAAAGCTATTCTGCATATAAAGATTTTGAATCAAAATATTGCCGGTGACGAACAATCCTCACAAGGTAAAAATACGCCGTTTCAACAAGGTAAAAAGCCTCGTCAACGCATCTTTGAGAGTAAAAGGAAGAGAATCAATGCGTCAAATTGTCCGTGTCTGTTTCGACCATCAACCTCACAGATTCGATTGCTGCATATCACGCAGTCGTGGACTAACGGACACATTTGATTTCATATTCAACTTGCCATAAGCCCAATGAGGAAAATTGCCAAGGTCGGATCACATCATAAATATGGAAGGATTCCACAGACAAGTAGAACAAAAGGAGATGTCCATGGGTTGCTCTTTCAAGATCTCCAGGGGTTCAATAAGCTGTGCTTTGTTTATCTACCTCAAGATTTGAGATTCTAGAGGTGTATATTAGACTGCATGCCAAGCATTTGCGGGCAGCATCCGGTACTTCTCTCAGAATTTACTATAGAAACAAGAACAAGCTGCTTGTAGCTCAATGATTCTTCTGTTACGGGCTTGTGAATCAAGATAATAAGTTGTCGTGTTGTTTATTGAGTATGATGAGTTGTAGTTTGTTTTTGGCATATATGGGCCTTGATTGTATTAGTTGTAGCTTGTGTACTCAGGCCTTGTAGGTGTAGAAGAGACCCGGTTGTGTGAGTTGTCCTTGGCCCAAACGTAGGAGATTTGTACAAGGGAAACTTCTGGAAAAAGGTATGCTAGAATTGTGTTGTTTTCTATTTCAATAGGATTCGGTGGTGAGGGTTCCTATGAACAAGCCCATCTAATGTGGGAATGACTATGCTAGCCCAATCTAATAGCCTAACCCATATGTTGTGTGTCATCAAATACATGTTTGGGCCACAATATGATCTAATGGATCCAAGAAGGGCAAAGTAAAAGAGCATCTTAGGAAGTGTCTAAAATATTCACTAGAATCTCTTAGATAGTTATGGGTTTAGTCTTTAATATTAGGGTTTCCTAAATAATTGTTGAGTCCTTAATTGATTAGGTTTTCTTTATTATCTGAGAATATTTCATTTTGTTAAGTTTTCCTTAATTGTCTAGGTTCTTGATTTATCTGGGGTTTCCATACTTGTCAAATCTCTAATTTGTTTATGATTCCCTTATTTGTCAAAATCCAGATTTGTTAAGATTTCCTTAATTTTATAGATTCTTGATTTATCAGGATCCTTCTAGAATTAGGTTTTAAGGATTCCTGATTTACCAGGATCCTTCTAGTATTAGGTTTAGCTGCCTATTTAAAGGGAGCATTGTTTCAATTGTAAACAAACTTGTTTTCTAGAGAATAAAAACCCCTAAGTTGTGTGATCAACTTTTGCATCTTTTATCCAATTCTTGCCATGGATGGGTGGTGAAGCACCTATTTGACTGGTGGCATTACCTTTATGTCTTAGAGCTTGTTGGCATCTATTTTTTATTTTTTTGTTCTTTGTATTTTTGTTTCTCTCTCATCCTCCCACCTAAACATTCACTTTTCTCATAGAAAACCCCAAAAACCCCAAAAACCACAACAACAAAAAAAAAAAATTTTACTTATCAATTATAATTTGAGCTCACTTAAGCCCACCATAAGATTCACATTAAGTGGTGCTTGAGCAAGGTCAAATTATAATTGATAAGTAAAAATCGTTTTTTTGGGGTTTTTTGTGAGAAAAGTGAATGTTTGGGTGGGAGGATGAAAGAGAAACGAAAATACGAAGAACAAAAAAACAAAAGATAGATGCCAACAAGCTCCAAGACGTAAAGGCAATGCCACCAGTCAATGAGGTGCTCCACCACCAATCCCTAGCAAGAATTGGAAAAAGGATGCAAAAGTTGATCACATAACTTAGGGGTTTCTATTCCCTAGAAAACAAGTTTACTTACAACTGAAACAATAGGCAACTAAACCTAATCTTAAAATGATCTTAGTAAATCAGGAATCCTTAAAACCTAATTCTAGAAGGATCCTAATAAATCAAGAATCCCTAAGATTAAGGAAATCTTAACAAATCTGGATTATGACAAATAAGAGAATCCTAAAAAAATCTGAGATCTGACAAGTATGGAAACCCCAGATAAATCAGGAACCTAGGCAATTAAGGAAAACCAAACAAAAGGAAATATTCTTAAATAATAAAGAAAACCTAATCAATTAAGGACTCAACAACTATTTAGGAAACCCCCTATATTAAAGACTAAACCCAAAACTATCTTATAGATTCTAGTGAATATTCTAGACATTTCCTGAGATGCTCTTCTACTTTATCCTTCTTGGATCCATTAGATCATATTGTGGCCCAAACATGTATTTGATGACACAAAACATATGGGTTAGGCTATTAGATTAGGCTAGCATAGTCACTCTCACATCACCATCCTTCCTCATTTCCTTCATTTCTACCATCTTTCTTTCAATTAATAACCACCATTCTGCACACTCAAAGGAGCAAGAAGATTCCTTTAAAAGCCGATCAAGTGAAAGGTCCAAACACTCAATTTGGAATGGAAACAAGGCAAATCTAGCTACAACAAGGTGAGTCTCCCTTACATTTAGTATCGAAGCCTCTCAATCCTTTCATGGATGGTTGTATTTCCCACCTATTAGGTTGCTTACTAATTGAGGGTCCATGAGACAACATTTTTTTATATGTAATTTACTTTTATATCCTTACTTAAGGTTGTATATAAGAGACAAATAATGTATTTATGATTTTTTGAGTAAATGGAAATAATTTGCCTTAGAGGCTCCATAAATTTGTTTGCTTTGTGCTTCTCCTTGCTACAGCCAATGAGGAAGTCTACTCTATTGAATCTCTTCATGCTAAAATATGGTACCGGAGCTTTAAGGTTCTTTGCTCGATCTACACTAGAGGTATTGCATTGAAACCTTTTGCTTCTACTCGTTATTTTTCTCTCTTTTTTCATTATCATTGAGGGCATTTCTAGTAGTTCAATTTATCATTAGAAATAGTTCCTCTTTTACCCTTTGTTTTGAATACGTAACCCATCTTGACCATTGAATGTTGTTCCTAGGGTCTTTCTCATCCCATCAAAACCCTAAAAGTCCTCCGACCAAGAAACTTACCAAACTACCCCATGGCATCTCGAGAAATTACAATCCTCACACATCATCTCCTTCTTCCTCTCTTCAAGCAACGATCTCACCTACCATGGCTTTTGACAACTCCAATCTTAACCTTTTTTGAGACCCTATTTTTCTTTCACCCACTAATTTTCCTAGAGTTGCTCTCTCTATTATCAAACTTAGTAGTGAGACTAACTATGATGTTTAGAGCCGCCAAGTTAAGAACAACCTAAAAGGAAAGAACAAATGGAGGTTCATTGATGGAACTTTTCCAAGACTCACTACTGACCAATGTCATGCTGGTATTATCAGTTGGTTCAAGAAATCAGTGGATTCTGAACTTGTTTCATTAGTATCCATTATTGGCAATGCTCAAGTCATCTAGAAGACATTTCAGCTTAGATTTGGCCATACCACAACCATTCAACGATACAATCTTAGGCAAAAGCTCTATGGAATGAAACAAACGGGTAAATCTATGAGAGAATATCATAGTGCTCTATCAGATTGCTGGGCTGAAATCGACATTTAGGAACTCTTAGTTTTATGCATTTATGGATTGTGCACATGTAAGGTGAATGAAAGTTAGAGACAAAATAGAAGGAGATTCGGTTAATGGAGTATTTAATGGGGCTTAGTGATCAATTCAAACCCCTCAGAACCACCATTCTGGCCAAAGAATCACTCTCTACAATGGATTTCGCTTACAATTTTACCAAGGAAGATGAAGATCAACTTCAAAAACTGGATGGGTCCAACTCATTGGCTGAAAGAATGGCTCTTGCAGTCAATTGAGCCTTAGGAAACTTGAATCTCCAAAAGGGTTCTTTTGCAAATGCACCACGAAACTTTAATCGGGGAGATAGAGGTCGAAATTGTGCAGCCGGATCTCTTTGTACACATTGCCATAAACCAAGTCACACCTTTAAAGCATGCTGCCACCTTGTGGGTTTTCCTCCTACATGGAATCGAAAAGGCAATGGGAGGGGATGAATGGCGCCAAAAAACATGCCAATGCAGGCTTATCAAGCAGTCGTTGATAGAGGCATTGGTGGGCAAGGTATGCTTGGCATCGGGGGGAGCTATGTGCAAGTTAGGAACCTAACTTTCTTTATGGGACCTCCAACTTACGTGGGCCTGCATAGAGGCCAGATGGCACCTGCAGGCCCACATGCAGGCCATATGTCGCATGCAGGCCAACTTGTGAGCTAGCCCACTTAATGGGCTGGCAGTGCCATTGCCTGTGGGTTCGTCATTACAGGATAGCCTACAAGCCTTCCTAGCAAGCTTGGAACCTCATCTGTGGGACAGTGGCTCATCTATTCTTTCAATCATGGGCAAGGGGGCCCAAATAATATAGCATACGGACCGTTTCCCTCTTTTGGTTTCAGTCACGGACAGATGGGCTAGGCAGGAAATATCAATGGTGGGACTACCTAAAGGGGACTATTAGTAGAGTAATTCCAGCAACTCATATCTGCATTAAACAACATGGGAGGAAGTGATACAAGTGCCTTATTTGCAAGTAACAGTTCAAACCCCATTTTTGAGATTGATAATTATAGATGGATCTTGGATTCAAGAGCCACAGATCACATTGCTTGCAATTTCAATTATTTGACATCACATTCTCTATCACTAAATTAACCATAGATAATAATTGCATTGTCATTTTCCTTCCTGGTTTCTATGTTTTCTAAGACAATATGACTAGGGCAATGATCGGTTTGGGTAAAGCTGATAGAGGTTTCTACTTCTTGATGTCTTCCACTGAAGTTGATCCCAACTTTATTTCCATTTTGTTATGGTTTCAATTTTGTATTCCGAAATCATTGTCTGATGTTAAATTGAATATTGTTTGTAATGACTTAGTTGATCTAGACTATCATTTATGGCATAAGCATTTTGGTTACCCTTATTTCAAATATCTAGTAATGCATGGAAAAACATTAAAACATCCATATGATTTTTCCTGTTTCATTTGTCCTTTGGCAAAACAAACTCGATTACCTTTTGGCCATAATCAAATTTGAACTCATGCAATTTTTCAATTAGTCTATATGGATCTTTGAGGGCCACATCAAGTTCCAAACCATGATGGAGCTCGATACTTCTTGACCATAGTTAATGACTTTTCATGAGCTACATGGAATTTCTTGATCAAGTCTAAGGATCAAGTGTTCCCTATCGTGCAAACCTTCATACTCATGGTATCTACCCAATTTGGGTGTCCTATTTAGCGTATTCGATCTGATAATGGAACTGAGTTCTATTCAACTTCTTTTTCTTCATTTTTAACTTCTAGAGGGATCATTCACGAGAGTAGTTGCGTTTACACACCTCAACAAAATGGGGTTGTAGAACGCAAGCATCAACATCTTTTAAACATTGCTAGAGCCTTGTTATTCCAAAGTAATGTACTTGCTTGCTTTTAGGGAGAGTGTATTCTTACAGCAACATATCTTGTTAATAGATTACCCTCATCAACTATCTCACATCGTACACCATTTGAGATTCTTCATGGTCATCCTCCCACACTTCATCATCTTCGTGTTTTTGGATGTTGTTATGTCATCACACTCTGTCCACCAAGCAAGTTTGCTCCTAGAGCAATACCTTGTGTCTTTACAGGATATTCCTCGATACAGAAGGGATATCATGTTTATGATCCAGCGACTGGTAAATTCTTCATCAGTTGTGATGTTATGTTTCATGAGTTAGAATTTCCATTTTCTAATTCGTGAGTCAAATATTTAGGCAGTACCCAAGGATCATTCTACCCCAATGATTGAGTCCTTGCCTCCACAGACAGGGGGATTATAAATAACCTTCTAGAATCATCTCTCTTTAATTCTTCCCTAAGACCTCCTCTAGAGCCCACTCTAAAGGCACCCATAGACATCTCTCCAGACTCTCCTTCCATGCTACCACTAGAATCCACCTCCTTGAGTCCTAAACCTCTTAAATCTTCCAGACCCACTAGACCACTAGTTTGGACATCAACATATATATGTTCCACCTTACCCCCAACCTCCATGTCTACCCAATATCCCATGAGCAATTATATCTCCCTAAATAAACTCACTCCTTACCATAAGTAATTTGTTACATCTATCTTTGTTGTACGGGAACCCACATCCTATTAGGAAGTAGTCATGGGCCCTAATTGGGTTAGAGCTATGGAGAGTGAATTAGAGGCTTTAAAGGCCAATCATACATGGAATTTAATCCCCTTACCAAAAGAGAGACTTGTAGTAGGTTGTAAATGGGTCTACAAGATTAAAAACAATTTAGATGGAATTGTAAAGCATTACAAAGGTTAATTGGTAGCCAAGGGCTACCATTAAAGGGAAGGCATTGACTATGAAGAAACTTTTGCCCCCACAGCTAAAATTATTAGTGTTTGGGCAGTTTTCTCCCTTGCAACCAAACATAATTGGCCTTTATACTTGCTTGATGTACATAATGCATTTTTACATGGAAATTTACTAAAAGAGGTGTATATGGATATAGAAAGAGAGCTTAGTATGTCAATTGAGAAAGTCCCTTTATAGTTTGAAACAAGCATCATGTTAGTGGTATGCAAAATTCACAAAGGCACTCAAGATAGTTGGATACTCTCAATCATAGTATGATTATGCCCTGTTCACTCTTCGAGAAGGCAATAGTATCGTCATTGTACCTATCTACATTGATGATCTACTAATTAATGTTAATAATGCCACGGGCATGGCCAACATTAAGATCTATCTGGACTTAAAGTTTCAAATGAAAGATCTAGGTTAGTTAAAATACTTTTTAAGAATAGAGGTGACTTGTTCGAGAGAAGGGATTTGCATTAATCAGCACAAGTATGCTCTTGAATTGATATCCATGGTAGGATTGGCAGATGCCAAACCAATAGCTACACCTATGGAACAAGGTTTAAAGTTAACATCAATAGAGTATGACATTAAGGTTGGCAGTTGTTCGTTGAAATTCTACATGCAAGTGCACATGTCGAACAAGTAATATAATGATAAGTATGAGTATTGTCCCACAGAGATTGATGTTTACCGAACTAACTAATTACTAACGGTGAATAGACTCTAGAGCTTATCTTATGGAACAAGGTTTAAAGTTAACATCAATAGAGTATGACATTAAGGTTGGCAGTTGTTCGTTGAAATTCTACATGCAAGTGCACATGTCGAACAAGTAATATAATGATAAGTATGAGTATCGTCCCACAAAGATTGATGTTTACCGAACTAACTAATTACTAACGGTGAATAGACTCTAGAGCTTATCTAGCCAACTGAAATGATAAGACATGGACTAACTAACTAAATTTAATCTAAACTTGATTGACGAAGATGCTAGAGCATCCAATTTCACCTAATTATTAGATACAAATGTCGATCATCCATGCTAGCAAAATTAATTTTACTCATGTGATGGCAGAATCTCTTAATTTATTCACTATCCTATGTCTAGGTATAGCGAACCTACTTAGCTCATTAACTCACTATGAGTCTGTATATGAATTAAATAAGCTAAGTGCATTAAGATATGTGAATATTCCAGTTTGCACCTAAAGCCACACAAATCATATGGTATATGTCTATCCATATTAATTTATGGTTGCATATTACAAGAAGCAACTACATGTCATCTCCTGTCAGTCTCAAACATGTAAATCATATCATTTAAGTGGTAGCTAGTCACCTAAAAGCATTAAACTCCATAACATGCAACTTCGCATTCATAAAATATCTCACAAAATGTAAATAATCATAACATTCCTACTTCATAATCAAGTTTCATCGTAGCTCTAACAAACTAAACTAAAACAACATATTTACATAAACTAAAACAGTGCAGGGAGTTAAACAACACATTCTGTAAATTAAAAACATTAAGCTGTCACCAAAAATGTCTTCAAATTACAAAATAAGTTGCACAAATCTGCACATCAGGGGGAGGAGAAGATTTTGTCTGAAGAAACGGGGAGAAAATAAGTTGCCATGCGCCTCCATGTGCCACCACCACGCGCCGGCCAATCGCCGATCACGCACCAGTCACGCGCCTCCACGTGCCGCCAGTCTTCACAAAAACTTCTAGAAATGTAGATCAGAATGCCTAGGTTGCAAATTTGGAAAAAGATTTAGCAGAACCGCCATAGAAACACATAGATCTAGCGAAGAAGACTTGAACGGCGTTCGCCGTTCTTTGTCGGAAACCACCATAAACCGCCGCGAAACTGGTGCAGAAATGCTGGAAATTGCTCTAGGAAGCCATATCTACTTTCAGATAGCCGAAAAACACTCAAATCTGTCTAGAAAAAGGAAAAGTATGGCCGAAATTAGATGCCTTCACCGGAAAAGAACGTCACGGTCGGCTTTTGCCAGACCGCCGGCGTCTACAAAGTCCCGTGCTGTCGCATGTGGCCTCTGCTTTTCTGACGAGGTCCTAGCCGCCGAAATTTCTCCTTTGTTCTTTGTTCTCTCTGGTCTCTCTCCAGACAATCCAGATAAAAGCCCCATTTTTCTCTCTTCACGACCCACCAAAGCTCCCTTTTCTTATATCTTTTTGTCTTTTTCTCCCTTGCTTCTCACGTGCAACAATTCCTTCTTCCTTTGTTTCTTTGTTTTCATTCTTTGATACTTCTTTTCTCATCATTTCTCTTGTTTTTCACCTATTTTAGGTTTGCTACATAAAATAACAAAATATGCATAAATATAATTGAATATAAATATAATATAATAAAATAATATTAAATGTCACCTAAAATAATCAAAATAACTCTATATAAAATAGAGTTATCAGCAGTAGACATCATGATCCATTCCTCTATGATTCCTCATCCTAAACGGTTGGTAGGGAAACTAATTATGACCAAGCTAGATCTCACTTATCTAGTACAACAATTAAGTCAATTCACAAATGCACCCAAACGATCACATATGGATGTTGCACTTTGGGTTATAAAGTATATTAAAAGAGCTCCAGGTCTTGGCCTTTTTTTTCCCTACTTCCTCACATTGAAAGCTCATGGCCTTCTGTGACTTCAACTATGACACTTGCCCAATGATGAAAAGATCCCTTACTAGATATTGTGTCAAACTTGCAGGCTCATTAATATCATGGAAGATGAAAAAACAACCAATGGTGTCAAGATCATTAGCACAAGCAGAGTATAGAGCCATGGGAATCATGGTGTGTGAAATCATGTGGCTTACTAGATTATTTCGAGATCTCGGGCTTAATGTTAGACCAGTTCCTCTTTCCTACAACAATGAAGTTGCAAGAAAAATAATAGCTAATCCAGTACAACATGAAAAGACAAAGCACATTAAGATCGAGTGCCACTTCATACAGGAATAGATACAAAGAAGAACAATGTGCACGCAACGTATACTAGGTTTAGAACAACCAGCATATCTATTCACCAAGGCGCTTAGTGGTAAGCAACACCATTATATTTTAGACAAGCTTGGAGCATTTGATCTTTACAAATCTCTAGCTTGAGGGGGAGTATTGGGCTGCCTACTAATTGAGGCCCCATGAGACAACATTTGTTTATATGTAATTTACTTTTATATCCTTACTTGAGGTTGTATATAAGAGACAAATAGTGTATTTATGATTTTTTTAGTAAATGGAAATAGTTTGCCTTAAAGGCTCCACAAATCTATTTGCTTCGTGTTTCTCCTTACTACAGCCAGTAAGGAAGTCTACTCTATTAAATCTCTTCATTCTATAATACCATCTCAAGTCCACCATCTCCCAACTTGAGTCCAGGATGTCCAAGATGTCCATGAAGGTCTAAGACCTTCGTTCCTCCATGGATGCTCGTATGGATCTTCTTCTTTCTCATATAGAGGCTTTCACTTCCCAAATTAATGGGTCTTCCCTGTTTAGGCACAATCTCAATAATGGGGGTGTCAATAACACCTCTGGTGGCAGTCCCAATAGGAACTCCGGTGGTGGCCTTAATAGCTACTTCGATGGGGGAATTAACACCAACACGAATGGAGGTGCGGGTGGCCCAAACTTAAGTTCCACGAGTCCAAACCCAAACGAGTTAAGGCCGAGTGAGTCGGGTCCTAGCAGGTCTGGTCCCAACAAGTCAGATCCTAATGGATTGATCTTTTCTAAGTTAGCTCTCAGCAATTGGGTCTGGATTTTAGATCTAGTACATTGGGGCAAATTGCTTGTTTTGAATTTCTCCATTTTCACAGAGATGATGATCCTGCCAATTGGATCTTTTTGGCTACTAAGTTCTTCAAATTTCATGGGTTGACAAATGCGGAGAGGGTCAAAATCTCTACTTGGAATCTTGGGGGTGCTGCTGTTGCATGGTTACAATCATTTTGATCATATTTGGAATGGATCGAACAGCCACTTAGTTGGGAGAAGTTTAAGGAGGGCCTCATGGATAGGTATGGTTCTACTCGAATGTGCAATTCTATTCATACTATAATGAAACTAGAGCAAATAGATATAATGGAAAATTATTATGAGCAATTTAGAGAGGCCTTAGTTTTTGCAAGTCCCTCTTAGCACAGCAAGTTGTATATTGTTTTATTGGCAGATTGAAAATGGGAATTCAAAGAGATGTTGATGCCAAATATCCAACCACCTTGAATGAAGTACTACATTACACCTTCATTTATGAGGATTAGTTCTTGAAGCTTTAGGAGAACATAACACTCTAGCCTCTGGCTCGAAGAAGGGGATTTGTACCCCCCTAGTTATAGGATAGGTGGGGAGATACCACACCTTCCAATTCAAAATAGGCTCATGGTTATAGCTAATAGATCTCCCCCCAAATCCAAATACATGACCCGCCTTACCAATTAGGAAATTTACTGCAACTGAATTGGAAAAATGTTGACAAAGAGGGTTATGTTTCTATTGTAACAATAGATATGCACCTGGTCATAAGTGTAAAAGGCAGTTGTTTATTTGTGAAGTTGTTTATCTAGATGAGTAGAGAGATGTTGATAATGGAATCGATCCAAACATGGGGGGACAAAAGTTTATGGATTGTCTTGAGGTTAATGATGCTATGGGGATCTTGACCATGGCCTTTTATGATATGGAGGCTAGCAAACTGAAAATGATGCAGGTGGATGGCCAAGTGGAGTCCTTTAAGAAATAGATATGAGTCTTGATTGATTCAGGGAGTGCTCATAATTTCATCGATCAAGATTTAGTTACACAGGTTGGTCTCCAAGTTGATTGTTCTTTGAAATTTAAAGTGTTGGTTATAAGTGGTAAAGTAATTGATAGTAGTGGGGTGTGCAAGGGAATAGAGGTGAAATTGCAAGGAGTTGGAATGAAACTCAATTTATATGTTCTTCCATTATTAGTAATGGATGTGATCTTGAGAGTGCAATGGTTGGAGACTTTAGAGATATAGTATGAAACTTTTCAGAGCATAGAATGGAGTTCTTTATGGAAGATAAAAGAGTTGTTTACATGGCTGGTGTCCTAAACCTTCCCAACTAATTGAAGAAACACAATTCAGCTGAGAATTGGCTAAAAGAGGGTATTTATTGGTAGTTCAACTAGTATAAGGTGAGCGGACAGATTTAACCAGTCAACAAAGAGTTGCTAAAGTGAAGGTTGACCAGTATTGGGGCATGAAAAAATTATTGGCCGACTTTAAGGATGTTTTTTAGGCCTTAAAGGGGCTTCTACCTCGATGTAGTCATGATCACAATTTTAAAGGGAAAAGGTCGTCCTAATTCAGTAAGGCCATATAGATATGCCTATGTTAAAAAATAGGAGATTGAGAGGTTGGTCAAAGAGTTACTATAAGAGGATATTATTCGACCGAGTCAAAGTCCTTTCTCTTCACTGGTATTATTAGTAAAAAAAGGTCAACGATTCATGAGGGCTATGTGTGGATTATTGAGAGCTCAATAAGTAAACAGTGAAGGGTAAGTTTCCTATTCCGGCGATTGATGAACTTTTGGATGAGTTAAATAGAGCACGTTATTTTTCAAAATTGGACTTGAGGTCTAGTTATTGTCAAGTTAAAATGAGAGAGGAGGATATTGAGAAAATGGCTTTTAGAACTCATCATGGGCACTATGAATTCTTGGTGATGCCATTTGAGGTGACTAATGGGCTTCTTTTCAATCTTTGATGAATGTAGTGTTCCAGGAATATTTGAGTAAACTGGTTTTGGTATTCTTCGACGATATATTGGTTTATAGTAAGAGTTGGGAAAAACACGTCCAACATGTTCAGATAGTCTTAGAGATCTTAAGAAGAAATAGATTATATGTGAAGTTATTGAAATGTGAGTTTAATTGTACATAACTTAAACTCTTGAGTCATGTAATTAGTGAAAAAAAGGTTGTTATGGATTCAAGAAAAGTGGAAGCTATTCTCTAATGGCCCATTCCTACGTCAGAAAAAGCCTTAAAGGGTTTCTTGGCGACCACCAAATATTATTGACATTTTATCAAGGGATATGGTCATATTGCGGAGCCCCCCACTAATTTGTTAAAGAAAGATGCCTTTGTTTAGGATAATCGAGCTTAAAAAGCATTTGAACAATTAAAGGCAATGATGACTACTACTCTAGTGTTAAGGTTGCCAAATTTTACAGAACCGTTTGTTTTAGAGTGTGATGTATCAAAAACAGTGGTTGAAGCAGTACTCTCCCAAGGGAAAAAGACCTATAGCTTACTTCAGCAAGACCTTACATGGGAGTCATTTGAAGCTTTCTACTTATGACAAGGAGATTTTTTAGCACTGTTGCATATTATTAACATTTTATCAAGGGATATGGTTGTATTACAAAGCCCCTCACTAATCTATTGAAGAAAGATGCCTTTGTTTAGGGTGACCGAGCTTAATAAGCATTTGAACAATTAAAGGCAGGATGACTATTGCTCCAATGTTAAGGTTGCTAGATTTTACAAAGCCCTTTGTTTTAGAATGTGATGCATCAGGAATAAAGGTTAGAGTCGTACTCTCCAAAGGAAAAATACCTATAGCTTACTTCAGCAAGACCTCACATGGGAGTCATTTGAAGCTTTCTACTTATGACCGGGAGGTGTTGGCAATTATTAAAGCAGTGCAAAAGTGGAGGCACTATTTAATTGGTAGGCAATTCATTATTAGAATAGATCAACAGAGTCTTAAATTTTTGCAAGATCAAAAGATTATCACTCCTTTTTAGCAAAAGTAGCTCTTTAAATTAATGAGATATGATTTCAAGGTCGAATACAAGGCTAGAAGAGATAATGTTGTTGCAGATGGGCTTTCACATCAACAAGCTAAGGAAAAGCCTAAGGAAAAAAAGGTCCCTGATGGTAGTTCTTTAGGATTATGTGCAGCCATGTCCACCCCATGCCTTTTGTGGCTTGATTCAGTGCAGGAGGAGATTAAAACAAATCCCAAGGCTCAAGAATTAATTAAGAATATAATATGTGGGGAAGTAGTGGGGCCTTGGAATTACAAGGATGGGACCATCACCTTCAAGGAAAAGGTATATCTTCCTTCCAATTCTTTGCTTATTCTAGTGATTGTTAAAGAAATGCACTCTAGTGTCCATGAAGGAAGAGAGAAAACTTTAAAGAGGGTTAAAGTTGTTTTCTATTGGAAGGGGATGAGGAATGATGTGGAAAAAGTGGTAAGAGAATGTATTGTGTGTCAAAGAAATAAAAATAAGAATGCCAAATAGCTAGGGTTCCTACAACCACTACCAATTCCATAATAGATATGGGAGATATCATAATGGATTTTGTAGAAGGATTGCCTCAAATCTTAGTAGTTGTTGATCAATTATCTAAATTTGAACACTTTATACCCTTGTCCTATCCTTATACAACCATTTCAATAGCTTAAGCTTTCTCTGAAAACATTTTTAAGCTATATGGAATGCCCTACACTATAGTTTGTGATCATGATCCTTTATTTACAAGCAAGTTTTGGAAGGAATTATTTCGATTGTAAAATACTAATTTTAATTTCTCCTCCACCTATCACCCACAAATAGGGCAAATTGATGTTTTAAACAAGACACTTAAAATGTATTTGAGATGTTTTGTTGAGGAGCATCCTAAGGAATGGGTGAGATGGTTACCATGGGTTCAATATTGTTATAATACTAGTTGGCATAGTTCCACATTGCATACTCCTTACGAAGTGGTGTTTGGAAAAAGTCCCCCATCCCTCTTGTCTTATGTAAAAGGATTAGCTAAAGCAGCCTCTATTGAGCAATTGTTAGAAGAAAGAGATGTTATGGTGATTAGAATCAAGAGGAATTTGCAGGTAGCTTAAGAGAGAATGAAACAGGTGTATGATAAGAAGAAAAGGGAGGTGGAATATCAAGTGGGAGATCTGGTGCTTGTTAAGCTTCCTAAATATAGACAAATTTTAATAGCCCAAAACAAGAAACAAAAGCTAAAACTGCAGTTTAATGGTCCTTATAAGATAACTACAAAAGTGGGAACAATAGCTTATGAGTTAGACCTTTATGCAACTGCTAAAATACATCTAGTATTTGATGTTTTAAAGTTAAGAAGATTCCATGGAGATCTAGAAGCAGTGCAAGAAGGGAGTTCATATGAGTTTCAAGATGTTTTGGAAGAGTTGAAGGAAGAGAATCAACCCTAGGTAGGGTTGGAATGTAGAAAATGATGAAAACAAATTGAATTGCTTATTCACTGGAAGGGAAAGTCACCAGCTGAAGCAACATGGGTGGAAGAAAAAGAGTTCATAATCAAGTATCTAGCTTCATGAGTTTTGAGTCACACCTAGCCTTGAAGACAAGTTATAGTAGGGGGGAATTGTTATGCGCTTGTGAATCAAGATAATAAGTTGTTGTGTTGTTTGTTGAGTATGTTGAGTTGTAGTTTGTTTTTGGCATATATGGGCCTTAATTGTATCAATTGTAGCTTGTGTACTCAAGCCTTGTAGGTGTAGAAAAGACTCAGTTGTGTGAGTTGTCCTTGGCCTAAATGTAGGAGATTTGTACAAGGGAAACTTTTGGAAAAAGGTATGTTGGAATTGTGTTGTTTTCTACTTTAGCAAGATTTGACGATGAGGGTTCCCATGAACGAGCCCATCTCTCCTCCTTTCCTTCATTTCTATTATCTATTCTCACCTTCTTTCTTTCAATTAATAGCCACCATTCCGCACACTGAAAGGAGAAAAAAGATTCCTTCAAAAGCTAGTCAAGTGGAGGGTCTAAACATTCGATTTGTGGCAACAAGGCTAATCTAGCTACAACAAGGTGAGTCTCCTTTACAAATTCAGATTCAGATGGTTAATGGATGACCAAACGATATCAATAGATCTATCTGCTACTTCGGTTGGCTGCTTAGGCTTGTGATAGACATCTTTTTGACAATGTGGATTATGGCATAGAAGTTTAGCCAAGATGGTTGATGGCATGAACGTAAATGACCCTTGGACATGCTAGGGGCTATGGAGCCTTTTGCTTTTCATTAATTTCTTTGCCACCCATAGCTGCATCCACACAATTTCATGTCACAATTTCTTTACCACCCATAGTTGCATCCACACAAGTTTTAAAATCTTCTCATTCTTATTCAATATGGGTCAAATTCCACTATCTTTCTCATGGTCATTGAGTTGATTCCAATTTCATTAAACGATGATATTCTCCCCTATCACAAAGTAAAAGTGAAGAAAGACATAAAACTTTGGGATCTTTCTACATCGTTTTCTTAAGTATGAATGTACAATACTTGTTCCTTTTATAGGGTAAGGGTTAACTGTAATGGAAATGATACAAGAAATTAAGAGAATATTCACATGTTATATATACATATAATTCCCTAAGTAGACTATGCTATATGATAAGTATATCAAGCCATATAAGAAGGAATAATAACAATTATGTAGTTGTATCTCCAACATCCTCTACCCAAATTTATGTTGCCTTTAACGATACTTTGTTTCCCTGACTACGCCACCTTAGTAGAATTGAGCTACTAGAGTTAAAGTAAGGTTATTTTGATACTAGTTTTTTATAAACTTGGATTTTAACCCAAAATGTTAACTTATTAAATGAAGTAACCAAGTATCTTATAAATCTTAAGATTTTCTCACTCCTATGTAATGGGAGGCAAGTGCCACCACTGTCATAGTAGTTGAGTTGGAACCCCAATTCTTCTTTTAAGCTTGTGACACTTAACTTCTTTCACATTTTTTATAAGACGATCAACCTCTTTTACATCTTTTGCAGTGGCGAAGGCTTCAAGTTTGTTAAGAATGGTCAATAAAAAATTCATACTCTTTAATCATCTTTAGATAAAAATGATAATTTAATATATTTTAAAGCCTAAATTTAAGAATAACGCATTTCATCTACAAAATGTACAATCTAGTAATTTGAAATGAAATATATATTCCCAAATTGAAATTTGGAACTTACATTACTTGTAAATGAAAATGTTAAAAATGATGTATCAAAAGCTTCTTACAATGAAAGTTATGTTAGGATTAGGTAGAGCAATTAGGTTAAGGACATGATTATGCTATCTTAATATAAGTAGGGATATAGTTGCAATTGTGATATCTAAATCTCCTCTATAAGAAGAAAGGAGGTGGAAGAATTTAGATGAGATAAGAGTTGTGGAGAGCCTCTATTGGGGTTGATTGTAGAGTCTTAAAGGCTTGTGATGAAAGCCCCATAGCATTTTAAGTGACAAGAGAGTTTACACAAGATGTTACAAGAGGATTTATGATATGTGCATATGAGAGATATCGGATGTTATATTTATCCGAATCCCTTTAAATTTATTTGATCATATTATTAAATGCGTTCGATTTGCATGTGAATGTTGACGCAATTTTAAAATTTTCAACAAATGGGTATAATGTATTAAGAGTTTCTTATTATGTAAATTTGGGTTGATAATATTATTTATACAAAAAGCAAAAATACTCTTCGACTTTTTAAGCAACCTCAAAGTAAGAAGAGAGTTTGTAATAAAACTTAGTCTGCACCAAGGTACGCCAATAATGAGGAAAAAATCCTTTGGCTGATATGCAAATTCAAAAAGAAGTGATTGGCTGTCGTACTATGCATTGATTGAAAAAGGCAACTCCTGCACATTTGTTGTTTTTGGTGACTAATCCGACCCAGATAACTTGAATTAATAAAACTTATGATCTGGACAGTGTAGTCCTCATGATTCACACGTATTTCTTTTTATCATTTTTTTTTTAAATTCTCCCACATTAAAGTTTGTCAATGATTTGATGTTAACTATTGATAACAAGTTACTGGGATCATTCAGATATGGATTGTGTTGAAGATGGGTTTAAGGAATCTTTACACTTTTAAAGGAAATATGTTAGGTGTATCAATAACATTTGTTCATTTTCCTTATCAGTGGATAGGATGATTAATATTTGTGACATTACTAAAGGTACCTTCAGTGTTTTTGCTTTAGTCTTCTCCAAGTAAACAAAAAGGAAAATGTGAAATGCCTATATCTGTCTTTTCTTAAAAATTTCATTAAAGATAAGGGCTGCCCAAGTTTTATATTATAAGTGTTTTAATTTCTTTCATACGAGATTTTTTGTTTAACATTTTCTCACAATTTAAGTTTGGTAATTTTTACCACCGAAGGATTGACTAATTTTTGAAACCGATTTTGATTATACAAAGAAAGAAATGACTATGATGTTAGGGGAAAGACTCATGTCCACATTATTTTGGAAAAAAGAATAGAAAAGAAAAATTATAAACAAGACAAGCAAATTTAGGAAAAGTGAGACAGCATGTTTGTCCTCCGCAAAATGAGAAACCAAGAAAAGATTGGGAGTAATTAAGTAGCGAGGACTCTAACCCTGAAACGTCGCCATGTAACGCAGAAACTGCCCAAGTTGTGTTCGAGAAAGACTCCATCTTTGAATGCTTAAACCTCTTTCATATCCGCAAACAAGGCAGAAAAACCTTTTTCTATGGCTATTGCATTCGAGTCACAGAACCCCATCTTCTTTCAGTTGAAGAAGAACCCCGAAACGCATTGTTTTCTCCGCTTTCCCGCTCAGAGATTAGCCGTCCCAGGAAGGAGACTCACTCCAATGGCTGCTCTCAGCGCTGCCTCATCGGTTGGGCTCTCGGAGACTTTCACAAGATTGAAAAACAAAGGCAAAGTGAGCAATCCATTCATTCCGATTTCCTTCCCGTATAGTTTCAGTTTCTGCTTTGTCTATTGCCTCTCAATTTTGCTTTCTATTTGGTTGTTGTCGGTTTTGGACCGCTGGTGTATGATTCCGCTGTTCAGTAAGGCAAGTCTTGATTTCATTGGTATAATGCAATACTCCCTTTGATTTTCATATGTGGGGGAGTTGGATCTATTTGAATGGGGGCGATTTGTCGAAGGAACTATTGCGTCATACTCATAATTTCACCGTTGATTGAGGCAAGTCTTGGAGGAAGCGATACTCATGGAAGAGCTTGTTGCGACACAACGTAGCTGCGGGCAAGCTCAAAAATCAAATTATAGGGTCTACTCGCCCAATGTCGAGGTCCTTAGCAAATGTTTCACGTCTCTCTACGTAATTATTGGGTTTAGTGTAAAAGCTTCAATTGTATGTGTTTTAGTTGCCCGACATTAAGCTTAGTGCACAGTGGCCACGCATATTTTTGCGACTTATCAACTCTGTAATGCTTTAGGATAAGCAAAATTGTTATCATCCCCTGAATTGGGACTCTGTACAGTCTTCTGGCAGTTTCTGATGGGTAATTTTCTCGTTTTAGGTCACAAAGCTGCAGTCTTGCTGCTGGTTAATGAACTATATAGCTTAAATGGCTGTTCAAATTGCACCTCCTGCACTTTGAAACCGGGTGGGGATAAAGGCATGCTTTTAAGACCAACTTGGTGTGTGTCTAAGTTATTAACGAAAAAGGGGGGAAAAAAACAGTTTCTGGATTGCAACTGTAATATATTTTTAAGTATCGTCATGAAGCTGGCCAATTGTTGGCCAACTCAAACAAGGCAAGAAACGTCCTTATTCAAGCTCCATGTCATCATTTGAAGTGTCTAAATTTCCTCAAATAACTTCGATTTATAAATTATCCCTGCAATATCTTGTAATGGCTGAGCTCCGTGACTGCAAACTTTGACAGCTACCTGAACTCAAAAATCAGAGACAATCATTTTATTATTCATGAGTACCTGGAACACTTGCATATTAGCCAGTGTTCGGCTTACGGGATTTTCTGTCTATTGACTTTTTCTTATGCTCATGTTTGAAGGTGGCATTTATTCCATACATCACCGCTGGTGATCCTGATCTTTCAACCACGGCAGAAGCACTGAAGGTGCTTGACTCCTGCGGATCAGATATAATTGAGCTGGGTGTGCCATATTCTGATCCTTTGGCAGATGGTCCAGTTATCCAGGTCTTATAGTTGCGTCTTTTCTTTCTTTAATTTATGCTTCCACTTCTCTTATTGATCTTCTTGTTCAGGCTGCAGCCACACGATCCTTGGCAAGAGGGACCAATTTCAATGCAATTATCTCAATGCTGAAGGAGGTAGTTCATTAATCCAATGAACTCTATTTCTTTCTTGTAGTTCTTCTTTGTGTGGATGTGTTGTCCTCATCACATTTCCATCATTAACTTTGACAGGTTGTTCCACAATTATCGTGTCCAATTGCATTATTTACATATTACAACCCAATTCTCAAGCGTGGTGTTGAGAAGTTCATGTCCACTGTAAAAGACGTTGGAGCACAAGGTTTCTTATAATTTTTGCTTTGATGGAACCTGGATCTTTTATGATGCCATATCATTTACTCAAGTTATAGGTGTATGATGCACATATGGTCCTTCTCTGAATTGATTCTGACAGTACTCGATAGATTCCATCACGAACATTTGTATGCTGCTTGTCCAGTCTTCCTTTCTATTATCTTCGGTGGAAGCTGGGTTGATCCCCTAGAACAAGATAGAGTATTGCCAGTAATGAAAACTTTTTGTTGCAATTTTGAATGATTTGGGATTTTATCTGATTAGCTTTGAATGATCGGTATATGACACCAGATTGGAATTCCTCTTAAGACTCAATTTCAATTTTTGGGCTATTGAGGGATGCTTCTTATCCCTCTGCTTCATCTTCTCTCTCTCTCTCTCTCTCTCTCGCTCTTAATGTCTCTGGAGCAAGACCAGCTTAAGGAATTTCTTTTATTAATATTTATGTGCTTTGTATGAATAACTATAAAGATTCTAGTTTTCAGTTAAGCATTACACTCAAATGTTTCTAGAAGAGGATCAGTTTTTGGGCTATTAAGGAATGTTTCTTATCTCTCTGCTTCATTTTTATTTTTTATTTTTATCTCTTAATGTCTCTGGGGCAGGACTGGCTTGAGGAATTTTGTAACTCGTCAGGATTTGCGTAATAACATTTGAGATCCATATTAATATGTGAACTTGTAAAAACTCATAATAGTTTCTTTTATTAATATTTATGTGCTTTGTATGAATTACTATGAAGATTCTAGTTTTCAGTTAAGCATTACACTGAGATGTTTCTAGAAGAGGATCAAAATTGGGTTGTTAACTGCATCTTAAATGTAATTGATCTTCATTTCTTCTAAGAATATTTATCGTGGGCTTCAGCTGAACAATTCCTTTATGGGAAAGAACTAGATAGGCACTGACGAACAATTCCTATTTTGGTGAAGCAATGTTTATAGAAAAATGGTCCATGCACTTAGCGTCATAAGGCTTGATATCTTTATCAAACCGAAATAGATAGCAAAAATGCCTGTAACTTCGTGCATGCTTTGATTTCATCTCCACGCACCCTCACTTCTTGCTCGCCACCTTTTTTTTTTTTTTTTTTTTGTAATGAGGAAATGTTGTTTAAAGGCCTACCATTGTACATTTACTTGCAGGGCTAGTGGTCCCAGATGTTCCCCTAGAGGAGACTGAATCTCTGAGAAAGGAAGCAACAAAGAAGCAGATTGAATTGGTATGGCTACCTCTAAGTCTCATAAATTCTTTTCCCTTATCCTTATACTCTGTACTTCTGAAGGTTAGATGTGGATTGAATAATCTTTCTGCCTTAATTTGCAGAGTCAATTATTTTTCTTGACTTTATGTACCAAGTTGCTTTCCCTTTTGCTATTTTTAGCTGTAACTTGTGAACTCAGTGGATTTTGAACCCACAGCCTCGCATTTGATGCCGTTTCAACTGGAAACAAAGTGCCATTTGAGCTATAGCTTGTAACTAGGCCTTGTTTATTGAATTGTTATTTTTTTCTTCTTCAGATGATCTGTGTGATTCGTTAAAAAAATTTATGTTTTTGATGCTTTTTAATGGATGGATATGTCTAATTGTGTGGTTAAGGTACTGCTCACAACACCCACTACTCCAACGGATAGAATGAAAGCAATCGTTGAAGCTGCAGAAGGATTTGTGTACCTCGTAAGATTCTATTCAACAGTTGGTTCTCCTCCCCATGTTGGGGCTTTTTTTATTTTTTATGTTTTGGGTTCATTGATTGATTTGTACCTTGGATCTGCCGCCAAAACAAAAGCCTGTGTCAGCAATGTAGTTGTAGGTTTTTTTTTTTTTTGGTTTCTTTTTAAACCTTTGATCAAGAAGGATGCCATTCTTTCAGATTTTCATGACTGGTTTGATTTATTCTGTTCTCTTATAATTTTTCCTTTCAATGTACTGCAAGACTAAGTTATTAGTAATGCTTGCTACTCTTGCACTCCAGTAATTGAATTCAAGTCTCAATTATGGAAATTTCTCAATTATGCTTTATTTAGCTTGGTGTGCTTCCCTTATTTTCGAGATACATTAAAATAATCATTCACAAACTTAAACTGGTACTGGTTGGTACCATTATACACTCCCTTTCTTGATTTTGGTCTCAGTCAAACTTCAAGGGAACACAGTAACTAAGAAACCATCTATTATAGATCTTTTAGATCTTTTAGAAACCATCTATTGAGTATTGAGTAGGTCTTAATGGTGTTGGTAACTCGTGGGTTCTTGTATTTGAGGAACTTATAGTCTCTTCTTATTCTTATATCTTTGTCTTTATTTTCTCATTTCACTTGAGGTTGAACATTTACTCCACTTTTAGTAGTTAACTGTTGATTATTCTGAATTATAGGTAAGCTCAGTTGGGGTCACCGGTGCTCGTGCATCTGTGAGCAATCGGGTTCAAACTCTTCTTCAGGAAATCAAAGAGGTTTTTATGCTTAACCCTGTATTCACATTGACATGTAGAAATCCCCTTACCACATTTAAATGAGGCCCAAGTCCTGCCAAAGAATAATGCAAAAAAAGGAAAAAAAAAAAAAAGAAAAAAAGAAAAAGAAAAAAGGGTAAATCATAGCAACTCATGGATGGCATGAGCTATGTGCTTTCATATGGAATATTTATGCAAGAATATACATGTCTGAAATCTAATAGTACTGGGTGTATAGTTTAAATAATGTTTTTGACTTGGACAAATTGTCTCCTAATATAGCAGTACGTGACTGGGGATTAATTACATTTAACTCAAGAAAGTGAATTTGCATAAGCTGTGTGTAGCAGATGTTATATGAAGCATATCTCGGTTCCCCTTTTTAGCAGTGACCTGAGACAACCATATGTGGTTAGCATGATAACTGAGCCCTTTAACTAAAAGCCTTAGGTTGATGTTGAGTAATTTCTATACATGAGTTCATTAAATTATCTGACAGGTGACAACAAAGCCCGTGGCAGTCGGCTTTGGCATATCGAAACCTGAGCATGTGAAACAGGTTTGTTTTTAAAATAATACTTTCAAGTTGTGCTTCCTGACATTTTTGCATGTATAAGTCAATTTGTGATTTCCGTTACAGGTAGCAGGCTGGGGAGCCGATGGCGTGATTGTTGGGAGTGCCATGGTGAAGCTGTTGGCTGAAGCCAAATCCCCTGAGGAAGGTTTGAAGGAACTAGCAACTTTCACCAAATCCCTAAAAGCTGCGCTTGATTGAAAGCAATTTCTAATAGGATAAATCAAGCTTGTAACTTTTCGATGCAACACCGGAAATAACTATGCATTGTGTTTGTTCAAGATTGTAGCGTAACTTCCATGTTCTTAATCCCCCTTGCTTCTGCTTTTTATTTTACCGGAATCTATGGAAGGGTTCTGCTTGTGGAGACAGCATTCGTAGGCTCGGTTTCGGAAAGGTTTGTCAAGAATTTTTATGCTTCATGAGGCAGCTTGTAGAAAATCAATTGTCTTTAATCTTGGGGTTTTGCATACCTGCCATCCATGGCAGAGAACCCTGCATGGGCTGAAAGCACTTGGGAGTCTGAGACTGTCTTTGTGCCACAGAAGACGAGTTGCAGGGCATTTTCTATTTGGGCTGGCTTACTAACGCTCCCAAAATAAGTCTAGATGCAATTAGGTTACCTTATAGAATGGTTAATCTAGATGCATTTCACGTCATTCTTGAAGAAACACGAGAAAGAGAACTTGAATGAAATACTCCAAAGCATACCGTAAGAGGTGACATCGTTACCTCATCTGTTATAGCCAAGGAAGATGAAGAGCACGCAACCACAATGGAAGAAGAATTGTCTGCATATTTCATATGATAAAATGAAACTCAACCATTGATGAAGCAAAAGCGTTCACGATGTTGGAGGTACTTCCAGCTATCTTCCTTTTCTTCTTCTAAACTCAATATTAGGAAGGTGTAAATGGTATCCCAGAAGAATCCGAAGCACACTGGTTGATGAAATTGCATTCAACCATCCCATAGGCGTTCAAAATTTTCTACTTACAGAACATGTGGTAAAGGGTTGCTTTTACACAATTCCTGGACCAAGAACACACCGTCAGACATTCACCTTCCTTTGATCAAAACAATTCGATAACTTTCTTCTTATTTATTTATTTACCTTTTATGGAGGTTAAAGAGAACAGCCAGAAAATGGTGGAGCTTTTATCTATGTTGCGCTCATCATCTTACTACTACAAATGCGTTATTTTAGATTGGTAGCTATTACAAGTAAACACAAGGTTTTAAAGGGAAAACTTATGGTGAAAAGTTTGTGAGGTTGAAAGAAAAATTCTATACTATGGCTAGGTTCGATAAGGCGATGTTTTTTTTGACATCCATCCAAGTCTTCAATTAATACAACATGAATGAACAACAAAAGAAAAATGTTCGTTATTGACACTAAAACAAAAACAAAAACAAAAACAAAATCATTAATTTTATTCTCTTCTCGTCTTTGGACAGATGTCTAATTTTGCTAAGCTTTTTACTACATTTTGACTCTCTTTATTTGTCTTTCTTCCGTATCTAATTTATGAGTCTTATTTTCCTGAAGAAGTCGTAAGAATTGATTTGTTGTAAAAGAGCTACTTTCAAAGAAAAATAATGACATTCATTATCTTTTATTGTAAGTACTTAAGAGCTAATTGGTTTAGTAGGTGAAAAGATAATTATTTATAATAATAATAATAATAATAATAATTGAAAAAATTAACTAACTTGGACTGTGATGCTAATTAAAAATAAATTCATAATTCAATCTAAAAAATTTAGCATAAAAATTAAATAATAATTTTGTATATTTAAATATTATCTAAAAATTAAACATTTTTTTTACTCGTGAATTAAAAGTTCAAAAAGTTAAAAAGTAGAGTGATGCGTGTCAATCTCCCTGACTTTCCGTGTTTGATCAACATTAAGGAGATTCAGCAGCCAAAGACAAAGACAACTTAAAGATCAAAGCTTGCGTGGGACCCATCCAGGTGGACCCCTGGACCAACCACTGTGATACCAAGACCTTCCCACGTGGAATAAGGTGCGGGCTCTATTGATGGTGTGGCAAAATATTGTCTGTTAGTCCCAAATCGTGCGGTTGGGATAGGTTGTGAACAGAGTTATGTAAAGTAAGAAGTGCAGGAGATCTAAAGTGAAGGAGAGAGAGAAGCCGACGAGCGAATCATAAATGATAAAAGAAGCAGACAAAAAACGAGAAAATAGGTTCCGGCAGATGAATGCAGTGTCTTCCGTCGAGGAAATCGGTGATCCGTCGTGGGCGTCGTCGGGTTCGGCCACCACGGCGATGAATCGGAGTGATTCGGAGTGGTTCCTGCAGCAATACCTCGACGAGAACTTCCCGTCTGCGGCGCCAATTTTGGTGCCCTCATCGACGGTGGCCGATTCCTCGGGCCGTGCCGTCTCACCCGTGGGGTCGTCCTCGTCCAGGTTTAAAAGAGACGAAGCAGCTGACGGGGTGGAGGTTCTGAATAATGATAAGCGCAATCACTATCATAAGCCGCCATCAGATCATCCGTATCCGACTGCTTCGCTTGATCCCGACGAGTACCATGCGCTTCTTAAGAGCAAGCTTCATATGGCTTGCGCCGTCGTTGCTCAAATGGTTCCCTGTCCCTCTCCCTGTCCCTCTCCCTCTTTTGATGCATTTCATATGTAGTATGTGTATGTGAAGCAATTTTCTTCTAATTCTGATTGGTTTTTTGAAATTGCATTTGCAGGGTTCGTGCTCAAGGGGGGAAGAGAATGGAGATGTAGCGGAGACTCAATCTAAAGGGTCAAAGCCGTCGCAATTGGGATCTTCTGCTCCGGATAAAGGTGTTTGACTCATCAAATTATGGATTTTGCTTGCCGATTTTGTCTGAAAGTAATTCTTTGTTTTGGTATGGTAACAACTCCGAGTATTTTTTTTTTATTTTTAATTCGTAGCTATTATATTCATGTTAAGAATGGATCGGGAATATCCCTCTTCATTTATCTGTGTACTATCGATATTGCTCCATTTTCGAAACTAAACATGGTTGCTTGCGGCAAGAGCAATCATATTTGCAACGTGAGGGGTATTCTATCGAGAGACTTGTTAAATGTGTTTGTTTTGCTTTTGGTTATGCAATTTTTTTTAAAAAGCAATGCTTTGTCTCTCGTATAATTTTATATTAATTTGAAACTATCTAGACATACTGAAATTTGTCGCTAACTAGCTCAATTTCCCTCAGTCGTGTGCTGTTTTCATAGATTTCGCTCCTTCTACGGTTATAAATATTTAGTTGAAGATATGTTTGACAATGGTTGCTACCGTAATTTATCATTTGTGAAGGTCTCAAAGGCCTGGCGCGTATGTAATGCACTACTTTCTTCCGTTCTCTAGATTGACATTAGCCCTTTTTGAGGTCCGCAATCACAAGGCTTGATTTTTATTTTTAATCAACGATGTGTTGTTATTGGGAACTATTCTTCCTAAAATAGGAGCGGGTTGCTTGATCCATTCTTAATGTCTATTTTCATTGGCAAATTATGCATACAGTGGATTTAGAGTCCATAGCTTTACCTTCCACCTTGTTTTTATGACTGGAGAAATCAATGGTCAAGCTAGATCTAGTTATAGAAGAATGGATTAGATGTGATGCATTTTCCCTATAATTCTTTTTTCCTTTCTTTTAAGAGATGGATGGCTGATTGTGGTTTGACTATGGGTACTATGGAATGCTAGAGGCTGGGGTTGTCTATGGTTACTATGGAATGCTAGAGGCTGGGGTTGTCTATGGTTACTATGGAATGCTAGAGGCTGGGGTTGTCTATGGTTACTATGGAATGCTAGAGGCTGCGGTTGTCTATGGTTACTATGGGATGCTAGAGGCTGTTATTCACATTTAGAAGCTAAATTTAGCCAGTGCACATTGTGTTGAGATTTGGACCTTGTTAAGTTGAATACTTGCTCAGATAGTTGTTTAAATCATTTCACATTGAATAGGTTGGCAGGCATTATACTTTATGTTTATATCAAAGTTCCTATTCATTGCAACATTATGTGATTGCTTCTATCTTTGCATTTAGTGAAACACTACATACTATTTGATGAAATGTTGTGGGTCAATGGATGTTAGATTCCACCATCACCAAGGCTGTCCTTTTTACTTCTTGACATCCTCTATTTATGTTTCCATGCACACTCACATTTGTGTTTGGGTGGGTGTTGCATTTGACATAGAACGTCAAGTTTGATTTATAAACACTGTAGGTACTGCCCATAATATCTCTATGGCACAAAGTCAGGCTGATGGTGGACCACTTGGTATTCCAGCATTACCAGCTGGCCAAATGAAATCAGGAGTGCAAGTCGTACAAGCAACCAGTGGATCATCAAGGGAGGATTCAGATGATGATGAACTTGAGGGGGACATAGAAAACACTGAGAACATGGATCCTACTGATGAAAAACGTGCTAGGAGGTAACGGAAAGTTGTTTGATTTGTTACTTATATCCTGTTTTGTTTTCGCATGGTTCTCAAAAGTCTTAGGTACCTTTTATCTGCGTTATTGTTGTACTTCTAATAGTCAGATTGGTGATCACTTGATCAAGAATGAGATGCTGTGAGAAGAAATTCTTGCATATGCTTTTCAAATTCAACTAAACTAAACTGTTCTTCTTATATACTCATTTTAAACAATACTGCACATGAAAAGCCTAACCAGGACTAACTATCTAGGAAAACAAAGTACCATGAAACAAAATGCTCTAATTGAACAAAAGGAAGTGCGAGAATGGCTTTCCTTAGTGGTTGTATTTGTCTAATAATACATTTCTGAATAATAATCAGCTTCTACGTTATCTTTATATCAACAAAGTCTTTTCATCTTTACCTATGCAAGGAGGAAAAAAAGGGTAAATTTTTTAATAATATTAAAAAGAGAATTTTGTGTTGAACATTTTTTTGATGTATTATAAAATTGGGATGTGTATTTTTCTGTAAAGTTTAGTTTGAGAAACATTTTTGGAATGATCTACTTAAGAAAATTATTTGGTGAACTTTTGAAAATTTTTTTTCTCAAAGACATATATTGAACATTTTTATTTGAGAAAACATAAACATGTATGTAGCTGAACTTTTTCTTGTAAGAAATTGATTTTTTCTTAACAAAATAAAAGTGACCATGCAATTATTTTGGTGGAAGAGAGGGCTAGTCTTAGCTACCCATTTCCATTCAGGGTGGCTATGCAAGTCTAGGGCGAATGAAGGTAGCCTTCTTTCTTGTTTTGTTGGTCGGATGGCCTTCTTTCTTCTCTAATAGGGGTGGTCAAGTTGCTACTTTTCTTACTTCTCTTCCTTTCTCTCCTTCCCTCGCCCCCCCTCTCTCTCTCTCTCTCTCTCTCATGAGTTTGTGAATTATAAATCAGTGTCAACAATTGAAAATTTCAGCAGTCATTTGTCTCAAAATCTTCCCATAAGGTTTGTAAAATTTTCTGAAAAAATTGTCTTTGTAAAAGTTATTGTTTTCTGAAAAATGTTTCTATTTGGTGTTTTGAGAATAAGATTTTGGGTTAATATTTGTTTAATATTTTTTTTCTTGGAAATAGAATACTTTTTTGAAATTAGTACCAAACTTATATGAGATTTTTTTTCTTGTGAGTGAATACCGTCTTGGTACATTTAGAAGGACATTTGAAGGTAAAGGGAAGTCAAGAGAGATCTCATTAAAGTATCTCAGTTTTGGGTTCAAATGGGTTTGCTTCATACTTTACTTGACTCTATGGCTTTTGATTGTAAAGTTTTCTTTTTGTATCTCTTGTTGTGTATGACCCATATACTTGGTGTTGTGTCTTCTCTAATGTTTTCTACTAAATTTTTTCTATTTTTTGAAGAAAAAAATAGCAGTTTTTCAATTGACATTTTAAGGGTTTGATCAGGATGCGTTCAAATCGAGAATCAGCTAGACGCTCTAGAAGAAAGAAACAAGCACATTTGAATGAACTTGAGACACAGGTGATGCTTTCATTTTTTTTCTTAAAACCAATATGCTGTTCCCTTCCTTTTTCCCTTTCTAGTTTTTCTCTCTTAGATTATGTGGTTTTGTGCAGGTTGGAGAGCTTAGGGCTGAGCACTCCACATTATTAAAGCGTCTCTCTGAGGTTAAACAGAAGTATGAAGATTCTGGTTTTGACAACAGAATTTTAAAAGCAGATATTGAGACTTTGAGGGCAAAGGTAAGCCCTATTATCTTCAAATTGCAGTTATTTTGCTAACCATGTACCTTATCATCACTTTATATCTGGTTGTTGTTGACTATTCTTTTGAACTTAAGTTTCACTGTGTACTAAAGTGATTACATTATAAAGTTTGGATAGCTCAGATTTGTGTAAAATTTTAGAAGATTTGCTAGAAACTCGCTTGCATTAACTTTTCATTTGGATGTTTCCCAGGTGAAGATGGCCGAAGAAACTGTCAAGCGCGTGACGGGTTTACCAGCCATGAATCTGGCTATGGCCACCGTACCTACTCTGGGAATGCCATTTGTAAGCAGCCCGATGATTGCATCTGCGATTCCACCAAATCCCAGCCAGTTCTTTCACCATCCAGTTCCACCTGTTATGAATGCCATTCCGCATCATCAGAGACTGGATAGTAGTTTCCCCAGCAGCTCTCAAATCCCTTTTGCGGGAAACCCGCAGGAGGATTTTGGGGGAAACAGAGTTCCAGAAATGTCTTCGATAGAGTGTAGAGCAGGTTTGCAAGAAGTGCAGAAGCAGATTTCCCCAACAATGCCTGGGTGGGACCCCGAGCTTTCTCATATAGCTCCAAACAATAGCAAACAAAATTGACCATGGTGCCTTCCTTACCCTTTCCTTATTTTCAGGTTAAGGCTTTGAAAGGTCGCCCGCGTTATTATAAGTAGTTCCTAATTTGTTATGGGTATTTATTTTGGTTGCTTCTTTGTAATTATTACCACGACTTAGTTGGTCCACTAATAAGTAAATTTGTTGTTGTGTTTCATCTGAGTTGCACTCGAGATCGAGAAAAAAAGATAAAAGACGAAAATTGAAGTAACGGGAGAGAGGTTAATCAGGTTAAGAGTATCCTTGGAAAAGACGCGTTTAGCTTCTTCTGAAATTGGTTCGATCTACGAGATTGGTCACAGCGAGATGGCTTATTGTTCTTTCATCTTAATTGATTAAATCAGCCTCAGTGCCTGGGGTTTGAGTTCCTTTCCAAAAGACTGATTGATCTAATGAGAGGAGACATCAAGTTGAGACTCTTGGCACAAGCCACTGTTTGGGTCCTAGATTCCTTTCTAAAAAGCCAAAGCTAACTCAACGAGATGAATAATCAAGTTGTCAAAGTTTTCGCTTTACTTGCCTTCCCAACGTAGGAGGAAGTCGCCGAGACACTCGGAGACTTCATCAACCCACATTATCAACCATCACTCAGACTCACTTTGTTAGAAAATACCATAGGGGATTATAATTATAATGTTTAAGACATCTCGAGTTTCGGCGGAAAGGAAAAATTGAAGAGAATAAAAATAAAAGAACGAGAGAAACAGTTTTTCTCTGACCTCTAACTGACGAACAATGAGAAACAGTATTTCTTCCTTCTATCTTGTCGATGCAGGCACTGTTCCCCGGTTGGCCACTGCTGAGAGCTCGACGCAAGTATTTAACTCAGCTAACCAACTGATTTGAGAAGGTTAAGCCATGGCCAGTCAGTCTATAGGCTCGAATTGGTTATCACTAGCATGCACGTTGACTTGTCACTTCTTGAATCTATTGAAGCGAGATAAGGTCTCATCAAATAAAGTTACTAGCAGATGTTCAATTAAGTTGCAGTATTTCTCTGACTCAGGACAATAAACCTAGTCTTCGGTCTCAACATCACCGAGTTATTAAAAATCAGCCTCACCTATAAAATGATTGACCCCGCAATATATTGAATTCATCACGGATGAATTTTTGCACCAGATTGGAGACCGGATTGAACTTTGCTTTGGAAAAATGCTTCCAACCTGCAAAATATCTATCATAATAAGAATAATGAGCGTACGGAAAAAATAGTAAACTGTAAGAATACGGAAGAATACAGAATTAAGCACTGTGCCTGGTTGCACATTTGAAATAAATGGTCTCTGGAGAGTTGTAGGTTTTTGCATTGGCAAACATCCTCTTAACATCCACCACAAACATCTCAAATGTTACATAATACTGTTCGGACTCCACCCTCTTTGACATCGTCTTCAAATCTGTTGTACATTCAAGTCCATTAGAAAATTGTAAATTCGACAAAGTTGCACCGGGTAAGTCCTTTATTTGGTTTTTCAACAAATAAAATAGCACATAAGCAATTTGTAGCTCAGTATTTTCTCTCTGCTCTATTTAGTGGACAAGCGGTTTTGGGAGGGCTTGACCTCACAGATTTGAGGTTACACCAGTTGAGAGCAAGGCAAGATAGAATAGATTTGGAATAGATAAAGATGGTAAATTCTCAACATCATGATGATATGGGGCTAAAGCATGGAGAATAGTACAAAAGAAAGCCACGGAGGGGGAGGACTGCATAGGCACTGCGAGGGGGGTGGCAGCTGTGGTGTTTGTGGTTGGATATGGTTTATGTTGCAAATTCAATAAAGGAAAGTTTCCAAACCTGTGACAGTTAAATTTGATGTTGTTGCTCTGCACCTTCCATAATTACATCGAATTCCCACTAACTAAAATCTTACAAAAACTTTAAACCTTGATCCCCTTCTATGTATCTGGATAATCTCAAGCAAAACCTGACCCCATTACAAGTTTGGACACACCAATTATCAATTCTAACCTTAGAATCAGCTTTGTAAGTATTGATATAGAATAACCTCACGTCAATGTCAACTCAAATGGAGTAGTAACTATCACCAAATGAGACTCAATTCCAGTGATATGGTAGCCTGGACAAGCATTGATGCTTCAGACACATACGAAACCAGAAGTGTCCCTTAGTCAAAGGGGTATCAACTAAATATTAAAAAGGGTGATGATGAAAACAGTGTCAATCTAAGGAAAAATGTACAGGGCAGACAACAAACATGACGGTGGAAAGGAAAAATATTACCCATTGGATCTTTGATAATATCATAATAATCAGGAACATCCCGTTGATCAACCGGTTCCCTGAATGGCCAAGCATCAGCATGGTCATGCATCGCCTGCTTAGATAAACATCTATCTGGTTACGTTCCACTTGACAAGGACAATATGGTTAAAAAAAAAAGTGGGAAGTTTAGAGAAACTGGCATTATGCAAGTATTTTTAATTTTTGGACTCAGCAGGTTCTACAAGTTTTCTATCCATGCTGAAACCACAAAAGACAACTTCTCACATGTAAACGTGGGATCTGCTGGATCTTATATGCTATAGAGAGAACTCCATATAAAAATTTTTATGAAACAAAGGAATTCAGATAGTTTCAAGAGTCAGATAAGCAAATCCATTATGAGAGATAGTTCTTTATTCCCTCATTGCACCGCTCAATAACATGAACAAGCAGATCTGATTCTCAGTGTTCTCTCAAAGGTAAGAAATCAATCTCTAGAAATTCCATGAATGAACATGATAGCATCTTATGATTAAAGAATAAAAAGGTAAGAAAAGATCTTAGAGACTTGCCTTTAGAAGAGAGCGCATGAATGCAGTCAACTGTTTTTGGTTTGTAGCACTGTCTGTAGAAGTACTTAAAGTTCTAAATCGTGAATGGCCCCATTGATCAGGAGTCCACCCAGCCTCCTCTGTCATCAATAGACAACAAACTTCCATTACATTCTGGAACTTCATGAAACAAACATAAACACAAACTCAAGGGGCATCGGAATTCAAAAATTGCCAATTTAATATCAGAAAGGCAACTAAGCAAGACCATTAGTTGCACATTTACATTTCTAAGTATGGCATATCATCATCGGCATATTCAGTTCCAAACCAAAAATAGCGCTAGGAAGTTAATCAAATTAGATATCCTGTCATTGGGATAGTAGCAAGGACAAGAACATGATTACAATAACTGGTTTAATGTCTATTAGGAGGGTCTCAATCAAGTTATCTATGACACTCCTACTTTGAAAAAAGATTACTTTAATGATCTTCATCTGACAAAATGTCCAGACATTTCTCTATGCTAGTAAAATTAAAAGAACAAGATACCTGCATGTGGTGAATTAACATAAACAGGGCTGTGTAGAATTCATCTCAGCTTAAAATAAAAGGGACAAGAGGATGCTGATTATTATAACTAGTGACTAGAATGTAATCAAGCTACAAACAAAACAACTGGAACCATAAATGCCATCCAGTGCACTATGCTAATCAGTAAGGGTGAGACAGAAAACTTACTCAAGCCAGGAATATCCTCAACTTTGATGATTTTCTTTGGAATACCAGCTTCTTTCTGAAAAATAAGTTCCCATCACAAATTGCCACACCCACAAATTATCTAAACAAACTAGCTTCGGAAATAAAGAGAAGCACAATACGACACTTGAAAAGAAAATAAAAAAGTGAAAAACAATAGTCTCTGTCAATATTGTCCATGGTCAGGTTGCTAATGGCATGCATCTAGATGCTCTAGATTATCTCTCTACACATAATTTAGGATACCATGAAAGCTAGAGGATTGCCTTAGATTATCTCACTATATATGTAATTTCAAATGGAATGAAAGCAAAACGTTCTCGACATTAGTGGACCAAAGGCCCATTTGAAACTTTGGGCACTAAGCCATCTCAGTTTTCTAAGAAATTTCCCATGAACATTGCTATTGAAATTGATCATATAGTCAGAAAATGAAGATGCTCTGAACATGTAAAGGTCCAATTTACTATGAACTTCATGCAATCTGAATTCAATCAAAACTCTCAGATTCTGTATTGCTAAAGATGAATACCATCTGAAACAAATAGTATGACGTAATTAGAGGTCTTAGGACACCCAGAAACCATGGAAAGTACCTTCTGAAAATCTATGCCAGCATAAACAATGTGACAGTTGGAGAGCTCTTTAATCTTTTCATCAATTGCCTATTATAATCAAAACATCAATGACAATGTAGATCGTAGTTCCCATGAGAGTATACATAAGAAAAAGGAAACAAGATGCAAGGAATACAGAATCCACTTTCAAAATGGAACAAAAATTAACACCGGTAACTTGTAAGGAGGTGGAAGGTGCATATGATTAGGCTTCCTTTCCAATATGACCAGCTTGAGAAAAAGATATTTGAAAATTACAATCTAAAAGTCTTCCTGAAGCAAATTACTATATTTGAAACTTATTACTTTCCATTTTAAAAGGAATAGAAAAGGAATAGAAGAAGAACCAAAAAAAGAACTAAAATAAAGCTCGAGAGAAAAAGCAGCACCAGTAGCACACTCCAAAAACTGCATAAAAGTGAGGGTACCTGGAAGTAATTGAGCAATTTCTTCCCCCTCAAACGAGCACTTGAAAATTTTGCAAAGCAGCTCATACCCAAAAGGATTTATTAAAAAACAAAAAAAGAGAGTAAAAGTAACATAATTTTTCAGGGCCACATGAAGGGGTAAATGTTCAAGTGGAAAAACAATATTCAATTTAGCATGGAGCAGTGAAATCTTCAAGTTCTAGTCATGACTCACCATGCCAAAGACAAAGTCATAAACAGTTATGCAAACCAAAATGATCCATGGCCAAGCAGATGGTTATCTTACCTGCCTCTGACGGCGAATCATAGTTGACAAATCAGTGTATGGAAGCTTTGGATCAATTTTGCACTCCATTAGGATTCCGCCATCATAGTCTTTTATATACCTGGGATGCTAATGAAATTCTCAAGACAACGAACAAATATATTGGAATGTCTTAAGTGAGGGAGTATAAGAAGAAGGTTATAACAAGAATAGTTAATAAACTGGTTTAAAGGGACCTAGAAGCAAAAAATAAACTTTTGATAGTCTTAAGCCAAGATATGATTAAACCTACCCTTGCCATCGATCTGTCTCCAAGTGGATTTCTTTCGTAAAACCCTGCAGGCAACAAATAAAGTTCAAATCATATATGAATCAAATCATGTTCAGGCAGATAATACCACACCATTCCAAGGAATCACCCTTGTTGCAATGTCCTCAACAAACTTCAGTTTCAGTGATTCACACCCTATTTAGAAGTAATCTTCTGGTGTACCCCTCACCTTCCAAATTAGGAAGGAAAAAAAATGAAGTACCCCATAACAAAAAGTGGAATGGGAACTCACCTGATTTTGTAACTAAATTTGCTATGGGAGGTTAATTGGACTTGTGGAGATGGTAAAGGGATGTGGTTTGTAGAAATGGCAGAGGCCATCAGAGGAGCTACGTCACCATTTGCATTAACAGTGATCCAGTACTTTTCTCACTTTCAGTACTGATTTGGACGGGAGGGTTCATATTGTATAATTCTTCCAAATAAATGGCCCAACTTGAAAGTCCGACAGGAATGTTACAATCAAAAGGTTTTACATGGTAAAGTATGAGTATCTGGAGATATATGAAAAAGTTACAGTAGAGAAAAAGTGCCAAAACATTGACACCAAAGGATGAATCCAACCTCCTGGAGGAGGTCTTGGGAAGATAATAAATAGGTTGATGGATGACTAGGATTGAATAGTTTAAGAGAACATAAAGTCAGATAAATGAAAGATCCAAAAAATACTAACCAGCAAAATGACACACCTAAAATTAGTACTGCTTTGCAATCAACGTGACTGACTATCCAAGTGTTTGAATCAAAAATCATATCCAAAAACAACTGTTTTCCTAAATTTTAACTTCATTAACTTCCATCACTTGATTTACAAAAACAAAGAGAATTTCTGCAGCACATCATGCAATGCTGTCTCTAGAGATATCCAAACATTTCTTATTAAGCAACATGGTAGTGCTACTTTAGTTCAACAAACATCAGAAATCCCGATGGAAATCTGAACAAGGAGAACCACACAGCATTATTGTCAATACAAACCAGTAGAAACATTTCTCAACAAGACCTGTTTTATAAAGTAGCCGACAGCATTGTTGTCAGCATATGTCAGAAAATGTGTTAGGCCATCCACATCACGTGCGTGCTGCTTTAAGTGATTCATCAGCCTAGTTCCGTAACCTTTCACTTGTTCATCTGCTGTAATTGCACAAAAAGCTATCTCCCCGAACTTTTGGCTGAGATTTGACACAGAAAATGAGTCTAAGGAGGTAAAGAAGTCTCACCAACTAGCAATAACACAAATAAACAATCATATTTTTACTAGCTCCTGCAAATCAAATCAAAGTCAACCAAAAAGCTACGGAGAAGGAAAGGATTTCCGGATCTGTTGGTTAGAAGTGAACATTTAGGATTGGTCTGAAGACAAAGCAGTCAAACTCCTAAAAACTTAAAATTACTTCATAACACAAAACCTAACTAAATCATTCACTTATTACATTACAAGTATAATCACACTGCAATTAAAAGTTAATCTAACAGAAATCAATTTCTTGCTTAACTGCAGGGAGATATAGGGTGGCAAGGTAGCTAACAGAACTTCAGGACCCGAATTGCATGATAAAGTGGTCCACAATTCTACACTCATTCATTGAAATCAGTAACTGTTTCTATTCATAGAAGAATTGAAAACATTAGCTACGTGTAGAACAATGCCAAAAAGAATAAGACCAGAACAAGTATGAAATGGTTATAGAGAAACTATATTGAAATGAATATGTAACTGGATTTGAAGGTGAAAGACAAACAAACAGGCAAACACAAGGATGCCTGCTAATATGAACCTTACCTGGCATATGGCCGATATGTGATACCACCAACAACCTGATTATGTCTGATAACCATTACTGATTTATGACTCCTGTAGAAACCAAATGTGAAACACATGCAAATAATTAAAAACATCACAAGAAAAGATATCAAACAATATCTGTCCCGCAGAAAGGTACATATATGTGGGAAAAAACATCTGTTCAGTTGAGAACTTCTTCAACTTCTTGCAATCCATGTATACTTTAATTTGAAATTTATATTCAGGTTACACCGTGCTTTATCCCTAAATGTTGGTGACTTTTGTGGAGATAGCAACCATATTGGCAGTCCAAAAGAACAGGAATCGGGTATGAAGTCAACGGCATGACAAATACAAATGATTTTGGTCATAAAAAAGGCAAAAATGTATGCCCATAGTGGTGTCTATCTCAAAATACATCCAAGGAGGGTATCGGCACAGCAACTCCCCAGAGCCTGCCTCCCTCTATTCAACCATGTTTTGGACTTTGAATATGGTGCATCGCTCATTAAAAAGATTTCATTATATTACCTGTCCATGACAAGACGGACAATGTACTCCTTGGGCATGTTAGGTAATTGCCTTGCAAAAATATTCTTCAATCCTATTAACCTGGAGGATCCAAAACAAAGATATACATTACATAACCCTGGAAAGTAATAGTTAAAGCGTAAGATCTTGAGCAGAAAATGCATAGAACCTAACATGAATTTTGGGGGAATGAGAAGAAATAGAATACCAAACCATGTGTTCATCGATACCATCATTCGAAAGGCACACAAACTTGAGCCTTCCTGCCTCCTCCTGCGACATTTCAGCATCTCTGTAATTTATCTCTTGTATTTCCAAATCATTTCTAAACAAAGAAGCAACAATTGACGGGAGAACTTGGTTTGAATCAATCGGTCAGTCGTCGCTGGATTTGATCAAACAAAAAGAAAAACTCAAAAAGAGCTTCTGCCGCCTTTTACCTCTCTCTTCAAACTCTCTTCCCGGGCACTATAAGCTCCACTGGCCTGTATATTGTCCGTGAATATCTTCGAGGCGTCCTCTTTCACCACAATCCCCGCCGCAGGAGCGCCAGCTCCCGCTGTACCCGTGCCCTGGGTTCCACCGTCCTTCCCGCACTCGGAGTTCTCGATCTTCACCATAGAAGGGTTCAGATTCTCCGTCTTAAGCTTCGTGATGCGCGCCGAACCTCCGGATCCGCCGGTGGTGGCGGAGTCGAGGCGGGCAGCTGTGAAGGTGCGCAAGGCAGAGGAGTCATCGTCGGAGTCGTCAGCCGCGGCTGCCGCAGCGTCCTCGGAATCATCTTCAGAGTCGGAGTCGTCTGCGCCACCTCCACGGGCGGAAATGCTCTCAAGGTCATCGTTGGAGGTCAAAGCGCCGTCGCGAGTGTCGGCGGAGAAGGAGGAGGGCGGGAATGGCGGCGCGTGGTCGTCGGGGGGGAGCTTTCTCTTGTGGATGGACGAGGTGGCTGACGAGTGGGACGGAGATGGGGACTGCGAGTTCCGGGAGCGGTTCGGCGCCGTGAGGTGCGAGGAGTGGGCGTCCATCTTCCCCTGGCCGAAAGCTGTTGGGTAAAGTCCGTTTTGCAGGGAAGATTTGGGGCTTCGATTCGTGGACGACGTCGTGTTTGTGGGGGGTAAGAAGTGACGTCGTTTAAATTGTTTTAAACCAAGAACTTGAACTACGATCAATATGTAGCATTTAAAGTTGTATTTTTTTTATTATTAAAAAAATACAACGATGGATTATAAGTAATCTAAAGTATTCTAATAATTTTTTATTATGTACAAGTTCACTAACATCATTCTGAATCTTTGGTTATGCAAGCGTCCTTAATTGGACTTACAGAATGTCCCTTTACAGTTAATTGGTAACCCAAAAGCTAAGTTAATAAATTTTTTTGCATGTCATTGGTTTTTCATTGTTAAGAAAGTAATTTCTCTCTTAAAATGACTTATATAAGACGGAACTTGTAATTAATTATACATATATTCTTTAAACATAATAATTTATTAGGTAGTATAAGATCCTCTCTATACGGTTCTTGATACATGCTCCAGTCAATGTAAGTGAAAGAAACCACAAAATCTGACCGCCGGAAAACACGGAGAGGGTGACGGCTGCAAAAGAACGAAACTGCGATTTTATTGACAAACAGTCCTGATTGATTTTCCTAAATACAAAACGATCGTACATCAACCCTTTACAGAGAATCAGAAACGGAAAATAGGTTAATTACAAGCAATCCAACTTGAATCCAGAAAGGATTTCCGAACGAAAACAACTAGGGTTTTGTAACGTAGGAGAACGCGATCCCGGGTTGAATGCGGGTCGTCGGGTTGTTCGTGGGTCATCGGGTCACGCTAGGGCGTGCGTGGAGCTGACATCACGCATGTGGGTGCAAACGCGACACCGTGTGGGAGAAGACTCTTTCGCTAACGGTAAATTTCAGGTTTTGTTATAAGAATAATACGTCATCTTTCGTACACAAGGATGTCGCTTTCTAAACTAAAACTAAGATGTTATGTTACAAAACTAAATTGTAACTTTAGCTTGGCTCTTTTTAACTTTAACTTGATTTGTTCATTTCCTTTTTATATCTACCTTCATGTTAGTAGTTCATTCTTGATTTCCAAAAGCCATTTGTGAAGATGGGCTCCAACTTTGATTCTTTATTCTCTTTTTATTTCCTCCTTACTAAAAGGGTATCTACCATTATGAAAAGGAAAAAGTTTTAAGGCTTTTGCATAATCTTGCAAGGGTATTTTGTAAGATGAGAATTTCACATTGAAAAGATAAAAATCTTTCAAATAAAACTTAAAATAAAAGAATCTCTAATCATTGAACTAACTTTTGAATTTATTCTTTAAATTTTCTAACTTAATATCATAGTTAAGATTGACTTGATTTCACACCAAAAGAGAGTATGTAGGATGAGAATCTCACACCAAAAGATAAAATCTCTAAGGTATAGTTTAAATGAAAAAGATCTATCTAACTTTGAACTAATTTTTAGGTTAGATCTTTAAATCTTCTAACTATACTTTTTTTTTTTTTTTTGAGTTTAGCAAAAACTAAATGCTCTAATATTGAAATAGCTAGTTGTTATTCCATTAAGTTTTTAAGTTTTTACGTTCCAATTTAAAGGAAACAAGATACAAAATACGCCATGATGTCTAACAATATCTTATTGAATGCAAAGTAGCGACATAGCATTTGCCCGTACAAAAGGGATATAAGTGTAGACACCTTCCATTATGTATAAGTTCTTGGTTACTTCATTTTCTCTTATTCTTCAACCTAAACACAAACCAAAAAAGAAATCATCCAATCTACTGAATAGTTTTAGATGAAGTAGTAATTTTTTGTCATATCTTTTTTTTTTTAAAAGAAATTCATGCACCTTCAAGGTGTTAAACTCAAAACCTCTTATTCCTAAGTAGTACCTATTCACTATGGAACTAGGTACTTGTGGACCAAAAATTGAAAGCAAAATCACAAAATTGACTTGATAAGTTGAAACATTGCTAATAGTACCAGTAGTACGCATCTCTCTCCCTCTCTCTGATTGCTAGAGGAATGTAAGTGTTGGGCTCTCTTTTCTTTGCATAGGAGTAGTTGGCATTTTCCTTCCTTGTTTAGGCTTCTTGTCCCTACAAGCAGCCTTTCTTGGAGCATTACTATTTTAAAGAAGTCAATAAAAGATTCAAAACATATATTATTAATGATTATTTGTTGACAAGTGATAACTCTATTTTGTATAAGGTTATTTTGATTACTTTAGGTGTCATATACTATAGTATTTGTTAAATTATATTTATATTTGCTTATGTTTATGTATATTTTATTTGTTTATACAGCAAACCCCAAAAAGAAGGAAATGAAGCAAAATAGAAAGAAAAAGTAGAAGGAAAAGAGGGAAAAAAAAATAGAAAGTAAAAAGTGAAAGGAGGAGAATTGTCGAGGAGTGAATTATGGAGCAATTGTGAGAAACAAAAGAGAAAGGGTCTTTTATCATGCAAAAAGAGAAGAGAAAAGAGTGGAGAAAGAGTTGCATTTTATTAGGAGAGAGGGACAGCTTTCGGTAACTAGTTGGACCTCACTAAAAAAGCAAAGGCCACGCTCAACAACACGGTACATTGAGGACGCTGGATGGTTAGGTGAAAGCCAACCGTTGCGTTCTTTTCTAGCGAAGGCACTAGTTCCGGCCATTTGAGGTTGTTTTCTAGTGAGATCTCGACGTTTTATAGTGAGAAGGAAGTGGATTCGTGCAATTTTCAGCTTCTCTACAGCAACTACATGCGGTTTTGCGGTGATTTCCAACAAAGAATGGTGAACTCCATTTGGGCTTTTCTGTCAAATCTATGCATTTCTATGGTGGATCTACATAGTTTCTCTATAGATTGGTACTCTAGGCATCCTCCTTTACAATTTCTAGCATTTTCTGTGAAGAACAACAGTGGTGTGTGGTGGCATATGGTGGTGCATGGTAGCAATGCGTGACAACACATGGTGGCGCGTGGCAGCGCATGCGACATGTTTTCTCCCTTTTTTGTTGGGACAACTTCTTCTCCCCTCTGATGTGTAGAAATTGTGCAGAAATTGCTTGAAAAGGGAAGACAATTTGGTGACAACTTTATTATTTTTCAATTTAAGATGTGTAATTTTTCACACTATTTCCATTTGTGTGTATACCATGTTTTAGTTTAATTTGTTAGAGCTATGATGTATGAATGATATGATTATTATGTTTTGTAAGATATTTTATGTATGTACAATTGTATATTACTACGTTTAATGCATTTGAGTGATTAGCTACCACTTAGATGAATTGATTTGCATGTTAGAGACTGATAGGAAATGAGATGTAGTGCTTTCTATAATATACAACCATATTAATATAGATAGAGATATACCATATGGGTTGTGTGGCTTTAGGTATAAACTAAAATATTCATAAATCTTAATGAACTTAGTTAATTTCAATTCACATATAGAGATATAGTGAGTTAATGAGTAAGTAGGTTTGTTATACTTAGACATAGGATAATAAATAAATTAGAAAATTATGTCATCATATGAAGATAATCAATCTTGCAAGCATAAATAATCGACATTAGTACTTAGTAGTTAGGTAAAATCGAATGCTCTAACATGTTTTATTTATCAAGTTTAGATTAAATTTAGTTGTTTAATCCATGATCTAACATTTCAATTTACTAAATAAATTTTAGGAATTATTCACCGTTAGCAATTAGTTGACTTTGTAATCATCAATCTTTGTGAGCTAATATCTTACTCATCATTGTATTACTTCTTTGAAATGTACACTTGCATGTAGGATTTCACTAAACAAGCAACATATGGTTTAGTTGGTAATTCATATTGCTTGAAATGAAAAAGTTTTAAATTTGACACTCAATTCTTCCACATCCGTCATTTACTTATCAAGGGAAAAAAGAAGAAGTAAAAGTAACTATCAATGAGTGTATGATACATCTCTTGTTAGCTAATACAATGATTTAAATGGAAAAACTTCATATCATAATAAAGTAATGAACTTGTTATAAGGATTAATCTATCTCTAATGAGATGAGAAAACCTAGGATCTGCATAGTTAGATTTAAAACACTAATCAAAACAATATTAAGTGAAACAATTAAGAAATCATATTGTTCTTCATATTTAAAAATGCATAATGATTTTTGGGCTAAATGCTTATATTTTATTCTCGTTGGAAGTACCCTAGCACGATAAGGCTACCAAAGGAAAAATGGCTTATAAAAAATGATTCACTCATGAACCCTAATCCATATGGTACAATATATATGTTGAGCTAGAAGATGTGACCTAGCCTACTCCTTATATACTACCAAAAAGGTCCAACTCATCACAATTTTATTTGGTAAGTTACAACTCATTCCAGTCAGTCCATGTTTTAATTATTAAGAACCTATTTGTCTTTCTTTATTAGACCAATCCTGAATTAATATAAGCCTACATCAATAAGCCTAAAAAAATTGAACTAAAATTCTCCCACTTGGACGATATTAATGAAACAAAAAATAATAGTAACATATTAATTAGTTTTACAAAAATAATAAGCCCAACAAAATTGACCTTTATATTGGTCTAGAGATAATTCTTAAAATTTATCACATACTATAAAGTCTCAAACTTTGAATCATGGTAGTTAGTGCATCACTTAAATGACACATAACCAACCACAAAAGTAAACTTTATTGGTATAAATTTAATATGGTAGTGTTGCAACTAGATAACACTATAAAAGTCTACTTCATGTGTTATTTGTGTTATTAATCCAATTCTCTCTCCTTAGATGACAAATTGTTATAAGAGAACATACTTTATGGTTCTAACAAACATGTATATCTTGTTCTTAATAATTCAAGTTTAACTTTATTTGTCTGTTATGGTTTAGCACATGAAAATGTGTGAAAGGACAATGTGGTTGGAAGGGATAATCGACTTCCCACCAAAAGTGGTTAGTCTTTTTTTTTCCTATGATTATGGCACTATGAAAAAAAAAAGAGAAAAAAAGAAGAAGAAATACCTTTCAGTAGAATAGGATTGTTTTAATTTTGATATCCTTTTACTCTTTGGCAAAGGTGGAATTTATACACACAACAAATACCTCTTGCACACCTCACTTATTTTCAAAATTTTCCATTCACTCTAATGGTGAAGGATACAAAAGGAATTTGAGTTACAACCAAAATAACAAATTGAAACAAAGTAACCAACTAAAGCTTCTAGAGCCTTGGGAATGTTATTATACCATTGTTCATCTACCAACAATGACCATTTCTCCCAATGCATCTAGACTCCTTCTCACATGTTACACTACCTACCCCTCAAAAGGGACCTTTTAGCAGTACAGGCTGATGGATTGAGTTGGCGAGTACAAGTTCGACCTGCTTAGTTTCCTTGTTGTTGGGTCATCCACTTAGGTGGTGCCCCATTTTATTCCTTTTGTATTTTTGCTGCTTTTATGTATGAGAATATAACTTACCTTTTTAATAAAGGAAATGTTACCTATTGGTTTAGACATGTAACAACTTTAATATTCAATAAGACGATAGTTACGATTCATCATTTATAATTGTAGCATTAACTCTTTAAGAGTATTCAAAGGTTTAGAATTATAAAGTGTCCCGATTCAATGAACCTCATTTGAATCTTATGTAATGTTTACACATTTATTATGATGCTCTAAATGTGTAACCGATGGTCCATTTAATTCCTACAAGAAGGCTATCTCCTATATAAAGGGAACTTCCTGGTCCCTTTCCCCTCACTCAAAACACTCAAGCTTTCCTTTCATTAATTGTCTTTTTCTTGTGAGTTTTCTAGAAGTTCATTCATAAGAGTGATCTTGGTTAGAAGGCTGACTCAGTTCATCGCTAAGACTTAAGTGCTAAATAGATTTCTCCAAGTTCGTTACAAGTGGTATCAAAGCCTAACTTTTGTAATAGGCATGATTCTTGTGATGACATCTGAAGGTGCGGGAGAATCACAACACTAACCCCAGGGGGTAAAGCGAAAAAGGACACAAACTAAATGATAGCATCCATGGAGCTAAAAGGATTTATTGAGAAAGTTCAGGAACAACTCCAAACAAGGGCTGCCTTTACTGTTGTTCCTCGTGGAGATATCCCCAAGCTGAAGAGCTATGGAAAAAAAAGAGATGCAATAGAAGTTGAAGACTTCCTGTGGCATATGGAGCAATACTTTGAGATTGCTAATATCACGGATGATCGAGTAAAGGAAATGTTAAGAGATAAAGAATGGGGAGGATGAGATCAAACTTATAAGGCATTTAAGCAGTGCTAAAGAAGCAATCCTTCTCAAGAATGTAGATTGAAGGGCTTATGAAACATTGTAGATTCTGAGGCACACCACGACCTTACAAGCTTATGTGTAAGCTTTTACTAAGGCAAGTCTTTACCTCAAGGATGTGCTGGAAAAGTCTCTCTTGTTCTTCTTCACAAGTGGGCTTCAGAAATGGGTGAAGGACGAAATAGAGAAATGAGATGTGAACAAGCTGAATCAAACAATCTCTATTGTGGAATCCTTGCTAGATCAGAGATGGATTGAAGTTTTGTATAGACCACTTACCCAAAGTGACAATTCAAGAAGAGATGGAGGGAGTCGACTCTCATTCACTCGTATTGGAGCCTCGTTTAATTAAAGTGGAAGTGGCAAGCCATCTTTTAGTCGTGATGGTGATAAAAAGAAAGGTAATCTCTTTTGTTTCATTTGTAGAGACCTTTATTTTATAAAAGATTGTCCAAGGAAGGGATTGTTGAATGCAATGGAGCGAGATATGTGTTGAAAATCATGTGTTTGTATGTTTTGATTGAGAAAAATTTTATTATATTTGAATATGTGTTGAATGTAAAATTATATTTGAATATATATTGAATATATGAAATTATGTGCACATATTAAAAAATCAAAGGAAGTAAAAGGTGTGTAAATTATAATATCAATTAATGATATTATAAAGTAGCCGGGTTCCTACATTTTATTATCAAACATCAAATATGAAGTCAATTTGATTTATTCTATGCATATATTAATTAATTGCTTAATTCATATTATTGGTTATATTAAAGAAATTTGATACTTGGAATTGGTGTGCTTATAGGTACATTTGAAAAGCAAAGGCTTATTACATTGGATTATACATCTTTGTTGGACCGACCATATATCTATATATATGGATACATGAAACATATATATATGCATATATATATATTCGGAGCCCATGAAGCTAAGGCCCGTGAAAGTGCAGCCTGCAAAACCGGAGCCCATGAGATGCAAAACTAGAGCCCGTGAGAAGTAAGGCTGGAGCCCATGAAGTTGAAGCCCAGCACCTTTCACTTAAACAAAATGGTAGCATCTTGAGCAGATAAGAGCTTAAGCTCTTATGATTGAACCATAAAGCATAAAGAGAAGTTGCTTATGCTCAAAATTTACCATAATCACTGTTGCAGGTCCTCTGTTTTGCTTCAAAATTTACCATAATCATTGTTGGAGTATCCAGATTAAAATGTTCGTAGCTTTTACGTGATTTTTTATTTTTTCTATATTTATCAATTTTCATAAAAATTGAAGACATAATTTTGCCTTTTTTGTAGTTTTCAGTTAATATATTTTATTACCTAAGGAACCCCTAAACATTAAAATGGTCTGAGAGTGATTTTGCCAGTTTTGAGTAAAAACGGAGGTACTCGTATTTTTTCGCCACTGCCCAGACGATTTTGCCCCTGCCCACGAGGTCCTCTGTTTTCCCTTGAAATTTACCAGAATCACTGTTAAAGTGTCCAGATTAAAATGGTCAACATCGCCTGCTGCATATTCGTAGCTTTTACGTTATTTTTTATTTTTTCTATATTTATCAATTTTCATAAAAATTATCGACAGAATTTCCCAGTTTTTGCAATTTTCAATTAATAATTTTTACTACTTAAGGAACCCCTAAACGTTAAAATGGTCTGATAGTGATTTTGCCAGTTTTGAGCAAGAACGGAGGTACTCGTACTTTTTTGCCACTGCCCGGACAATTTTGCCCTTGTCGACGAGGTCCTCTGTTTTGCTTCAAAATTTACCATAATCACTGTTAGAGTATCCAAATTAAAATGTTCGTAGCTTTTACGCGATGTTTTATTTTTTCTATATTTATCAATTTTCATAAAAATTGCAGACATAATTTTCCCTTTTTTGTAGTTTTCAGTTAATATATTTTGTTACTTAAGGAACCCCTAAACGTTAAAATGGTCTGAGAGTGATTTTGCCAGCTTTGAGCAAAAACGGAGGTACTCGTATTTTTTCGCCACTGCCCGGACGATTTTGCCCCTGTCCACGAGGTCCTCTGTTTTGCCTCGAAATTTACCATAATCACTGTTGAAGCGTCCAGATTAAAATGCTCAACGTCGCGTGCTACATATTCGTAGCTTTTACGTTATTTTTTATTTTTTCTATATTTATCAATTTTCATAAAAATTGACGACAGAATTTCCCATTTTTTGCAATTTTCAGTTAATACTTTTTACTACTTAAGGAACCTCGAAACGTTAAAATGGTCTGAAAGTGATTTTGCCAGTTTTCAGCAAAAACGGAGATACTTGTATTTTTTCGCCACTACCCGGACGATTTTGCCCCTGTCGACGAGGTCCTCTATTTTGCTCCAAATTTACTAGAATCAATGTTGAAGTGTCCATATTAAAATGCTTAACGTCGCCTACTGCATATTCGTAGCTTTTACGTTATTTTTTATTTTTTCTATATTTATCAATTTTCATAAAAATTGACGACAGAATTTCCCAGTTTCTCAATTTTCAATTAATATTTTTTACCACTTAAAAAACCCCTAAATGTTAAAATGGTCTGGGAGTGATTTTGCAAGTGATTTTTCCATGTGGCAAGAGGGCAAGACAAAGCAGTTCTGGATGGAAGACAATTTGCTTTACATAAAGAGAAGGCACTTGTACGTGCCTAAATGGGAGAATCTCCACCGCAAACTCATCCGGGAGTGCCATGACAGCAAGTGGGCTAGGCATCCTAGACAATGGAGAATGAGGGCTCTTGTAGAAGCCTTGTATGCGTGATGAGATTGAGCTTTTTGTTAAAACTTGTCTTGTTTGCCAACAAGATAAGCCAAAGCAAAAAGCTCTTAGAGGATTGTTGGAACCTTTATTAATACCAAGCCATCTATAGGAGAGCATCTCCATGGATTTTATCATAGGATTATCGAATGTCGATGGGTGTGGATTGATCGTTGTAGTGGTGGATTGATTTTCTAAATATGCTACCTTCGTACCAACCCCAGTGGAGTGTCTAGCAGAAGTCACAGCCTGGCTCTTCTTCAAACATGTGGTGAAGTACTAGGGATTACCATGGAACATTATCAATGGTAGAGATCCACACTTCATAGGCTGACTATGGAGAGAGCTATTCGGTTTACTGGACTCGAAGTTACAGTTTTCTACAAGCTTCCATCCTCAAATGAATGGACAAACAGAGAGGGTGAACAACCTTGTGGAGTTGTACCTAAGGCACTTTATGAGTGAAAACCAAAAGGATTGGATGAAGTTGATGGATGTAGCCGAATTTTCTTACAACTTATAGAGGAGTGAGTCCACAAACAAAAGCCCATTTGAGCTGGTGATAAGGCAATAACTTTGACTCCTCCTACCTTGGAGTCCAAACCATCAGGTTAGTGTCCTAGTGCCTACAAGATGACTAAATCTTGGAAGAAGAATGTAGATGTCATGAAATCATATCTCAACAAACCCATTAAAAGAATGAAGAAATGGGCTAATAAGAAGAGAAGGCCAATCGACTACAACATTAGGGGAAAGGTCTTAGTAAAATTCCTACCCCATCAAGGCTTATTGTCCCATTCATAAGGGATTGGTTCGCAAGTATGAAGGACCGTTTGAGATCGTGGGGGAAATTGGGAAGGTTTGCCTATCAGCTAGATCTCCCAGCTAACCTCAAGATCCATCCGGTTTTCCATGTGAGCATGTTGAAACCTTTCCATGGGGATAAGATGGATGCAAAACGGAGCAAGCCAAAGAGGGCTCATTTGATGATGATGACATCCTTTGAGAAGGAAGCAGAAGCAATCTTGGTTGATCGCATCTTCTAAAAGAAGAGAGTTCATTTGCGATAATAGTTCTTCATCAAGTGGAAGGGATTGCTTGAAAGTGAAGCAATGTGGGAGTTCAAAGATGATCTTTGGTAGTTCAAAGGTCTCATTGACAATTATTTGGAGGCAACGAGGATGTCATTGAGTTAGGTGGGGGAAAACATTCCAAATTGGCAGTACAGGCCGAAGGGCTGGCTGAATGAGTACGAGTTGGACTTCTATGTATTGGATTGGCAGTATGGGCAGATGGACTGAGCTGGTAAGTACAAGTTTGACCCATTTAGTTTCCTTGTTGTTGGGTCATCCACTTAGGTGGTGCCCTGTTTTATTCCTTTTGTATTTCCATTGCTTTTTATGTATGAGCATGTAATTGACCTCTTTAATAAGGGAAACGTTATCTATTGGTTTGAACATGTAACAACTCTAATATTCAATAGGATGATGTTTATGATTCATCATTTATAATTGTAACATAAATCTTTATGAGTATTTTGACGGTTTAGAATTATAAAGCATCCCGATTCGATGAACCTCATTTGAATCTTATGTAACGTTTACATATTTATCATGATGCTTTAAATGTGTAATTGATGGTCCATTTAATTCCTACGAGAAGGCTAACTCCTATATAAAGGGAACTTCTTGGTCCTTTTCTCTCCACTCAAAACATTCAAGCTTTCCTCTTGTTCCTTGTCTTTTTCTTGTGAGTTCTCTATGAGTTCTCACATAAGAGTGATCCTAGTTAGAAGGCTAACTTAGTTCATCACTGAGACCTGAGTGCTAAATGGATTTCTCCAAGTCCGTTACACCTTATCCTTAATGTCCAACTTGGGAAAACTTAAGTTTTTGCTCATAAAATCATGGGGCCAACTTAAGGTCACGTTGCAGCTTAATAGAGAGACTCATCTATGGCTACAAATGCAAGTAGATAAAGTCCCTTACTTTGAATTGAGCTTCACACATTGCTGTGATTTGTGCAAACACTAATAGACCTTTGCAATCATCTTGTCTTGCTCCATCAACTCCTTATCCATTGCTGACACTCTTATCGAGCCTCAAACATAAGAAAGAAAAGACAAAAGGGGTTTCCCATATACCATTTCATAAGGACTTATTCCAATGGATGAATGCCTACTAGTATTCTAACAATACTCAGCCCAGGATAACTAATGAAGCTAGTCCCTTGGATGGTCACAAGTAAAACAATGGAGATACATTTCTAATGATTGACTAACAATCTCAATTTGTCCATCTGTTTATATATGATAGGTAGTTGAGAAGTTAAATAAAGTCCCCTAAAGTTGGAAAAGTTCTTTCCAAAATGCACTAGTGAAGGCCTTATCTTGGTCACTTACTATAGATGTCAGCATTCCATACAATTTCAAAAAGTTATCAAAGAAAACTCCGGCTATTGAAGTAGTTGTATAAGGACAACTCACTGTAGTAAAATGGGCCATTTTTTAGAGTTTATAAATGACCACCATCATAAAAAAATTTCCTTTAACCAAAGGTAGACCATCCATAAAATCAATAAAGATATTTGTCCATGTATTTGTGGGGATAGGTAAAGGATGAAGCAAACCTGTAGGTTGTTTATTCTCCTATTTATTAGCCTGACACTTTAGACAACTCCTAATCCATTAATGGACCTTTTGAGCCATCTTGTTCCAAAAGAAAACCTGTCTTATTTGCTCATTAGTTTTATGTATGCCTTCATGGGTTTTTGAATGCATCTCCTTCATGATTGTAGGAATCAACTTAGAATCCTTCTTTAGGTAAATTCAGTCTTTATACAATAGCAAACCATCTCTATATTGCCAAGAGTTTTTGGCTTTTCCTTTTAATATTTTCTCTATCAAGGCTTGTAATTCAAAAGTGTTTTGTAACTCTTCTTTGATCGTGTCCACTTAAAATAGGAAGGGCCTTACTTTTACATTCAAGGAAGCTTTTAGGTCCCACCAAGATAAAGAGTCAACCACCACATTTTCAACCCCTAGTCAGTATTCCACATGGAAATCGTATCCTAATAGTTTTGCCCCTAATTTTTGCTATAAAGGAGTAGTTAGTTTTTGATCTAGAAGATACCTTAAGTTGCGGTGATCTATTCAAATGACAAAATGCCTTCCTAATAGATAACTATGCCAATGCTTGACAACCAAAACTATGGCTAAAAATTCTTTCTCATAGACTGAGAAAAGAGCATTTCCTCCTTGCAAACTTTTGTTAAAGTAAGCAATTGGACGCTTACCTTGAAGAAGCATTGCCTCTACCACCCTATTGCCGATGCATCTATTTCCACAATGAACTCCTTTTCAAAATTCAACAAAGCTATCACTGGAGTTTTTGTCAAGGCTACCTTGAGATCTTTGAAGGCTAAGTTTGCCTCTGGGGTCCAAAAGAAGTTCCCTTTTTTTAGGAGAGCAATTAAATAAGCCACCAACTTGTCATAGTCTTGGACAAATTTTTGATAATAACCTGTAAAGCCCATAAACCCTCGTAACCCTTTAGATTGGTGGGTTTAGGCCACGATAACATATCCTTTATTTTTGTAGGATCAATTGAAATGCCCTCCCCATTAAGATTGTGACCAAGATATTACATTTCTTGGACTCCAAATGAGCATTTTTTTCTTTTTGACAAATAATTGGTGTTGTTCTAATATTTTGAAAACAATGGTTACATAAGAAATATGCAATTCCTAATTTGGACTATAAAGTAAAATATCATTGAAAAATACCAAGATGAACCTTCAAAGTTTTTCTTAGAAAATATTACTCATGAGAGCTTGGAAAGTTGAAAGGCATTAGTGAGACCAAACGCATGACCAAAAATTCAAAATGACCACCATGAGTTTGGAAACTTGTTTTCTCCATATCTTTTGGTTTCATCCATACTTGATAATATCAAGATTGCAAATCTAGTTTGGTAAAGTACTTAGCTCCATTTAATTCATCCAAAAGTTCCTTATCTGTAGGAATGGAAAATTTATTTTTAATTGTTTGTTGATTTAAAGCCCTATAATCCATATAGAAATGGCAAATCCCATCATGTTTTTTAACTTATAAAAGTGGAGAAGAAAATGGACTTATATTGGGATTGATAATTCCTTTTTGTAGTGATTCCTTCACCATTTTCGCTATAACATTTTTTTAAGCATAACAATATTTGTACAGTATACTTTTGATTGCCCACTCTAGATCTTTAAGTTGGATCCCATGATTCATTACCTAATTAGGTGGCAACCATTTGGGTTCACGAAACAAGTCCATAAAATCCTCCAAAAGTTGTCCATTCTTGCATCAGGGTAGAGATTTTGGCTTTTAACTACCACCTCATCATCCTTTTCCCCTACTCAGATATGTAACAACAACCACAAGCCTAATTTGTCTAACAACTTCCCCATCCTTTTCTCCTTGATAAAGGGAGGAATCGTTGAATGAACTCTTTGCAAATATACTCTTCTCCTGTTAATGCTAAACACTATGGATTGTCTAGAAAAATCCCATGAAACTACTCCCAAAGAAATCAGCCAGACAATTCCAAGTACTACCTCAGTTCTAGCCATATTTAGGATAAACATAACAGTAGAAAACACAGCTTTGGGAAACTTAATTTCCAATTGTTTTCATAATCCTAAACTCTGAATTCTCTGCCTATTGGCCATCGCCACTTCTAAATCACTGTCTAGTTGGATTTCCAAGCCTAGTTTTGAAGCTATGGCAATACTCATGAAATTATGAGTGCTACCTAAGTCCACCAAGAAACATATTTGTTCCTTTCTCTCACCGCACTCCTCCAAGATCTTCATAGTTTAAGTTATAGGGACCCCATATAGAGCATTGATCAAAATTTTAAGGACATCTATGGTTTCTTCCAGCATTTTCCACCATTTCTTCCTATTCCCATTGGTATCCATGGCTTCCAAGAGGAAAAGCTTTTTGTAATGATGACTAGGAACAAGTTGGTCATTATAATTAAAGTAAAGTCCCTTGCACGCCGATCTAAGATTTTGCCTACGAGAGTTTGCAAACTGGCATTGCTAGCTTAGCCAAAGATATAGGAGCCCCATTCAAGGTTGGTTATTGGTTAACTCACTCTATTGTTAAGCCTAATCTCTTGTTCATTAATGCTCCATGTCGGGCCTCAAACAGTTTGGCCAAAGCCTATGATTGAAGACAACATTTAGGGTTTATTGGCTTACACGTCCAGTCTTAGTGGATCTTTTAGCCTGCTTATGAAACAACTAATTTGCTATGCAAGTGTTAGTTTGCTAGCTTTGACTAAGAGTTTAGAGAAGTGGTTCTAATACTCTTCCATGGTCTATTCTTGCTTTAGTTTGATTAACTCTCCAAAGCTATCCTGATATGTTAATGGCCTATATCTTTCCATTAAAGCATTAGTTAAAGTATTCCAAGAGATTTTGTTACCTTCATTCTCTTCGTTAAGAATTTGAAACCAAATTAATGTATCTCCTTCAAAGTTCTAGTAGGATATATGCACCTTTTCTTCTTTTAAAGTTTGATTACACTAAAAAATTGAATGGCCTTGCAAATCCACCCTATAGGATCTATTCTACCATTAAACTTAGGAAACTCTATACATGAGTGAGAGTGGCTTCTAGAAGCAACTCCCAAACTAACATTCCCATTTGACACTTCTTTCTCATTTCTACACATCCCATCCACCTAAATAGATTCCATAAACAGATTTTGAATATGTTGAACTTGATCCACCAGTAGAGGTAACTTCTAATTCACATCTTCCAAATTCTCATGGTGTTGCTCAACCATTGAACCTGGCTATGATAACAAAATGTTATGGTTTAGTTCATGGGAACAAGTGAAGGGATGATATGACTTGAGGGGACGATCAACTTCCCACTAAAAATGGTTAGTCTTCTTTTTCCCTATGATTACAACACTATGAAAAAAAGAAAAAATGGAAATACCTTTCGGTGGAATAGGATTATTTGAATTTTGATATCCTTTTATTCTTGGGCAAATGTGGTATTTATACACATAACAAATACCATTCCTTTGCACACCCTATTCATTTTCATAATTTTCCCTTCACTCTAACGATGAGGGATATAAAAGGAATTATGGGTTACAACCAAAATAACATATTGCAACAAAGTAACCAATTAAAGCTTCTAGAGCCTTGGGAGTCTTATTGTGACCACCATTCATCTACCAACGATGATCATTTCTCCTAATGCATTTGGACTCCTTCTCACACGCTATAGTGTCATAAGACATGCTTTAAGGCTAATCATTGGATATCTTAACCCTTGCTCAAGGTTTACACCTTAACAATTTATATCTTAACAATTAATAAAAAAATAATATATATATATATATATATATATATATATATATATATATATATATATATATATATCAACAATTTACCTCATGGTAAATCAATTCAAATGCAAAATTTATTTCATAGAAAATGCAGAAAAAGAGCTTCCATCAAACAATAGCATCCTATAATGCTTTTAAGCCCATACTCATGAGATGTCACCTTCAAGAATAAGAACATTCCTTAGTTTGCAATTTTCCATATGGAACCTTTATAAAACATTATCAACAAATGCCTTTCGAAAAAGACTTAATAATCAGCAATAAAAATCCTTATAGATCTTTATGTTTAGGATAAAAATCGCTTTGACAAATAACTGTATTGTTTCATGGAGTAATCCTTGGTCATTGTTTGCAAGCAAGACGTCATCCATATAAAAGATAAAGAAAATCGGTATACTTTCATTAAACTAAGTGTATATTCATATATAGCAATATATTGTGTTTTGTGTAGATATAAAACTCTTAAACTTCAAGTACTATTATTGAAAAGCTTGCTTGAGTTCATAAATAAACTTGTTGTGTTTACATGTAAGTTGATCTACACTATATATTACAAAACCTTAAGACTAGACTACACAAACCTCCTCATTAAGAATGTCATTCAAAAAGGTCTTAATATTCATTTGGTGTAATATCAAAATGAGCTTCTAATATCATGATTATTATGAAAAAGTCCTTTGAAAAACAAGTGAGAAAATCTTGTGATAGTATATTCATTCTTTTTATGTAAATCATTTAACAACTAGTGTGGTTTTGAACCTCTTAATCTTTATTATAAAAGCTCTTTAAGACTTATATATCTATTTGTATTCAATAAGTTTGTTGCCTTTAGACAATTCAACAAAATATCAAATACCATTATGCTTCATGAATTGCATTTCACCATTCATTGGATTTAACCATAGATCCAATTAAGGATTAGAAATAGCATCCTTATGAGTAATTGGTCCATTATGATACCAATATTGTAGTCATGTTTTCCTAAATATACCAAATAATCTGAATGAACAACCAATCTTCTTTACCTACTAGGTTTCCTAAGTAGAAATATTGTAATAAGATCCTAGACTTGTGGGACCTTAGTTAGGACTTGATCAATAATTAGGTCTCAACCTTAGTGTCATAATCTTTACATACATCTTACTCTGCTATACTGAGTTCTAAGAACTTTACTATTTATAATTCATAACCTTAGAACCTTTCTTAGGGTTTTAAAACCAATATCCCTTCAAATGTACAAGTAAGACATAAGATAACTTTATTTCAAAATAACTTTAGTCCTTCATTTCTACTTGTTTAAGGTCAGATTGTATAACTTTATTTCTATAGGACATCTTACACTTTATAATGTTTAAGATTGGGTATACTTTTAGTGCACAACTTGAAAAGAGTAAGTGAAATAGCTCAAGTAGGATCATGATCAAAGATATAAAATGTTATTTGCAAAGTTTCTCCTTATAGGAAACTATGTAAATTAGTCCCACCTAAGCTTATTCCTTATCATATTCATAAGAATGCAATTACACTCATTGGCTATACCACTTTCTTTGGATTCCTAGGCATCCTAATTGGCCAATTGGTCAATTATCTTAGAATCTTCTAGGTAAATGGGTCTTTAACCTAACTAGCATCACCATATACACCATAATACTCACCACCCTAATCCATATTCTTTCTTAACTATTTCTCAACCTTAGCCTTAAGGTCCTTAAATTTCTTCAAGAGATTTGAACTCTTTTCTTAATTAAGTACATATAAGCATTGCGAGAAAAATTATTTATGAATGTATTAAAATAGACATTTCTAGATATTGTTGTTGTATATGAGTCACTAGTATCCATATTTATAACCTCTAATAGGTTAGAACTTTAGACTATAGACTATTTCTTTATTTTGGTTAGTAACTCTATCGCAGTCTACATAAATCTCTAGATCACCTTTAAGGGTAGGTTGAATGTTAAACTTTATTAGCCTTTCTATTATTCTCTTGAGATGCGACCAAGCCTTTTATGCCATAATGTGTAAGACCATTCCTTGAATAAAAGTCTTTTAGGAACAATTTTCTCAATAGTATAAAAAAAGAAAATGTATCATTGGAAGTTAGACACAATCTATACAACTTACAAGACAAAATGTAGTAACCAATTTTATTTAAATTGAAAAATCAACCATAAAGATTTTTGTCTAAAAAAGGTTACCACACTCCAAAACTAAAAACTAAAACCAAAATTCCTCAAAAATAGTACATAAAAAATATTTTTCAACATCATTTGAAAAATGAGAGTCTAGAATTAAAATAAATAAATTCTCCCATAAATTTTATGTCCACTTGTTTATTCCCGACTATAAGTGTTAGTTTCTTTTTGTTTAGCTTCCTCTTAATTATGAATCTTCAAATGGTAAAAACAACATGATCAACTACACTAGTATCTAGCCACCAAAAACTTGATGTGACTTAAGATAAATTGAATCCACAAACAAATGCCAAAAAACTATCATCTTTAGGCTTTTGCTTCTTTCTTCATGTGACCCTTCTTCTTACATAAGAAGCTACAATTACTATCCTCCTTAAGGATGCTCTCATAACCCTTAATGCTTTGCTAGATGACTCAAAATCCTTAATGGTATTGTGAGTATCTTTATGAGGATAAAATTTTGACCTTTGCTTTTACTAGCATTAAAACTTGGTTCAAGAATCTATCAACCTCCTAATAAGGTTTCTAATACATTTATAACCATCAATCTTTAGTAGAATGTAGCAAAATTTTAATTGGAGTATTTGATAAGGCAAAGTACCTTAATGCCACTAAATTCGTAGATTCTTTAGTATTGCAATCAATAGATAAATCACTCTTATGGTGATTTTAATTTAACCCTTTCATGGACAATATATAAATGCAACTATTCTTTAGCATATAGAATGTACTAACATATCCTCACTATTTTAATCAATGTAATCCATTAGTTTATCCATAACTTAGACAAAACCTACATTTGCCATATTCATTGAAAACTTCATGTCTTCCTTCCACATTAAAAGTAAGACCCCATATAAATCTCAATAATAATTAAGTTTTGTTGATAGAAAAGGTGACCAAATTCAAACCAACACAAGGTCAGTAATGTGAGTATGGTATGAATTTAAAACATATGAACATACCAAACAAGAATTCACATACTTTATCATGAAACACCTTTGGGCAAAATCATGATAAGTAATTGTAAAATCTCTACATAGTAGTAGCCATGAGAATATTCTAATCTATCATAATCCACCATCTTTAGATGTATAGACCAATCTAATTAGTCCAAACTCATGCATGTGCTAATTATGTGTCCCTTTAAATTCCAACATACTATTGGAATATATTTTAATAATATTAGAATATATTAACACTTTAATGATGAAAAAAATAGGAATTATAATATGAGAATATTATAATCATTGTTTGATTATTTATTTAATAGGTTTTTATTAGAAAATAATACTAGAAATTGTATGTAGAAAATTAGGTTAAAAATGAGCAAAGCCCATGTGAATGAGCCTAGTTCGTAAGTCAGACTCATGCAACCTAGCTTGCATGAGCATGCGATCCAATCCAGAGAGGCACAACCCAGAACCAGTTAAGCCCGTGTGACCTAGATCAGGTGCGAGCCCACATGAACGAGACCTATCCCGTGACCCACGATCTAAAGGCCCGACCTGTGACCTAGGTCCAAAAGCGCGACCCGATAGAAGGCACAACCCATGACCGCATTCATGACCTGTGACCTAGCTCGACCTAGCTCAACCCGCGATGCCATGACTTTGCCACTAGATTTGGATACTAATTTTAAATTCGATCAAGCTAAAAACTGGCTTGTTGAAAAGCTAATAGAGAGGGGGAAAATTATGTGAAGAAAAATTGAAGACCCACTGCTCATAGAGGATTAATTTGAATAAACTGAAGAGTTCTTCAAGTTTGTGCCCTAACTGCTCAAAAGAGAAATTGGAAGAAGATTAGAGAGTTTCTGAAGAAAATTTTAAAGGGCTTTTGTAAGCAAGAAGGTGATCTATCAACCTGTGAAGCACCCATAATGATTTGATTCCAGATTGAAGAGAATTAAAAAGGATTCAAGAGAGACCCAAAAACTCAACTTGGTAACCTGTTTTTTGATCCATGAAGCTCCAAATTAGTAACTTAAAATCTGGACAAAACGGTGGCGTTTGGAGAATAACTTAGGGATAGAATGACCAACTCTTTTCTAGCCCTCCTAACATCTTGAAAATGGACAGAGAAGAGAGGGAGAAACAACTCCAATGGGAAGAAGATGTGATGGTGCTCAGAGGTGTTAGAACGTCTCTTTGGAAATAAGAGGTCAGTCTATTTGATGCTATTTAAGTGCATTATCCTTTCCATTACTTGGTTAGCCAAAAATAACAGAGAAAGCAAGCTCATCTCAAGCATCTCATACTCTTCATTCAAGTTCATCCAACTTACGAATTTGTTCTTCATTGGGTGACTATATTATGAGCTTATTACTTATTTGTTAGAGAATCAATTTGTTCTTCATTGGGTAACTATATTATGAGCTTATTACTTGTTTGTTAGATAATCAATTTGTACTTCAATATACTATATTATTGAGTTGATTTTCAACAAGTAGACAAAGCTAGGATTTGAACAAATTTGGGGCTTTTGTCTAAATCACTTTGTAATAGCCTAGTAGCATCTAATAGAGGCTTCCAAATTAAATCTTGTATACTTTATAGAAGCCTAGTTCCAATATTGTAATTTGTAATCGGGTTTGAGGGATTGGTTATCCCTTATAAGGGTTTGGATACCTTTGTAATCAATTGGTTAATTGATTGGAGAGTGACTCTAGTAGGTTGCTAAAGTGGGGTGGAGTAGGTGTTGAGGTGGCTTGGGCTGAACCACCTACCAAAAATTGTGTTCTTGTGTGTTTGTTGTTGTGTGCACGTCTTTGTTATAATCTTGCTTGTTGCCTTAATTGCTTAACACAAGAAAAATGAAAAAGACAACATTATTTTTTATCAACCTAATTCACCCCCTTTCTTAGGTTGCTATAAGATCCACCACATACAATTACCTCTTTTGAGAGTATGACTACACCTTAGAATCAGAAACATCCCTCCACTGCATGAGAGTGGTATCTCATATTAAGAAGTGCCATTTAATAGTCACAACCCAATTAGATCATGAAATTCTCTTATATTACGAGATATATTTTATGTAACTCACAATTCTTAGTATGTAATTTGTACTTACTAGACTAAGGACATTTTTGTTTCCAAATTACATATCAAACAACTACAATGAGTATTAACTAAATGCATGTATAATTATATAAATATATTACAACATTAAGCATACTAATTCATTACTTAGAATATGCTAAAACAACTATGCATATTCTCCAAATTCACATTTAAATGTGTAAAAAATATAACATCAAACTATATAATTACTACTACATGACACATTCATAGAACATCATCAAATACGATTTAAGAAATATTAAAACATGCTTCATAAGCATTAAATTACCAAAATTAAATTTCTAATACTTTAAAATTAAAAAATATATACCAAAATGATCAAAATTTCCTAGTGAACATTCTGGTCTAATCAATGACCAAATAAGACTTCTTACACACCTCCATGTGTTGTTGTAAAATTTTGGCCAATTTAACTGTTGACATGTTTATGATCAACCGTTGGCCCATTGATGATCAACCGTTGGCCCGTTGATCTGTGACTAGTTGGTCATTGACCATTGACCAAGTTGGGTTGACCCCATTTGATTCAGACTAAGTCGATTTGACTTAGATTGGGTTGGTTTCACTTGGATTAGGTCAATTGACCAAGATAGGTCAAGTTGACAACAAATGGGTTAGGTTGACCTAAATTGAGTCAATTTGGCTTGGATCAAGTCAACTTTTGCACAAGTCAAGTTTGACCCAAATGGATCGTGAATGATTCACACATATCACATTGGATCTACATAGATGAACCATCGACAAACCCACTAGGTCTCACCGTTGATGGTGACAAATGGCCAATAAAGGCCACTATAGTGGGACAAAATAATTTGGGTCCCTACATGCTGCCAAACCCAAATTGATAGATTTAGGCATTATACCACCATTAGCACCAATGTCATTGTTTGATGACTTTGGGTCCAAATCTATACAGATTTGGTCCTCTTTTTTGATCTTTTATGGGAAAAAAAATTTGTGTAACCTATTATAATAGAAAATTGGAAAAATAGTTCCATAAATGTGGCCTTTTCAGTAATCCATAAAACCAGATCTTTTTTTTCCTTCATCTATTTGACCAAATCTTAGTAAATCTAGGTAAGACCTATGTTAGGTCAAATCAAGATCGTACAAATCTATTAATATATATATATTGTCTACATATACATCCCAAACCCAAAACATAAGATCCATATGTTTTTGTTCTTTTCAAATGCCAATGAGACAAATATACGAAAAGAACAAATATGAAAAATAAGATTATACTTTGGATTTAAAATGCCAAACAACATTATATAAAAACATATATGTGTCTTAGAATCTGACATATGATGGCTCTAATACCACACATAAGGATTAATCTATCTCCAACGAGATGAGAATACCCAAGATCTGCATAGTCAAATATAAAACATCAATCAAAACAATATTAAATGAAACAATTAAAAATCATATTGTTCTTTTGATCCATAATGAAGATCTACAAATGCAAAATCATCTTATGGCTAAATGCTTATCTTCTATTCTCGCTTAAAGTACACTAACATGATAAGGCCACCAAAGGGAAAATAACTTGTTAAAAATATAACCCTAAGCAATATGATACACTATATATGTTGAGTTAGAGAATATGACTTAACTCAATCTTTATGTGCTACAAAAAGGCCCAACTCATCATAATCCTATTTAATAAGCCATGATCCATACTAGTTAGTTCATATTTTAATTACTAAGAACCTATTTACCTCACTTTATTATAGCAATCTTGAATTAATATAAGCCCAACAAAATTGGGCTAACACTTGTTACCTTTTTGAAATGCAAGAATATACAAAAGGATCATTTCATCAATTGCTCCAAGATTTTCAAAATATAGTAATCATACAAAACACTATAACAATCACAAAAGTTTGCAAATACAATTCAAACTTACTCTAAATCCAATTCTAGGATCAAGTAACTCCTAATCTTAAGTAAAATGACGAGGTAAGAGTTCTTAAAAGCAATCATTTTTACCTCGATGATGCATGGTTACAATAGTTGCGAACAAGGTCCAAGGTGGCTAAAAGTTGAATCATTTCATGCTTTACCACTTCCTCCCAAGTTTTTTTTTCATACATAATATGCATAAGTAGAGACATAATAAGGTTGAAGCAGAATGAAAGAAAAACTTTGTGAGAAATAAGAAAAAGAAATTGCTGATAAAAATTACTAGCTGATTGAAGCAAGGAAAAGCTCATGAACCAAGTTTAACAAGATTATTGAAAAACTAAGTTTCAATAGAATAATTACATATCTAAATTGTCATCCCATTCACTAAAGATAGTACTAAAGAACTTAAACCTTGAATATTCTAGTTTCAACAACATAACTTGTGACCTTGCCAATGTATCTCGCACCACTGAATTCCTTGGTCACAAGTGCTCTAATCCAAGCTCCTCCTTTAGTAAACACCATGTCTTTTGCCCTATCCTAAATAAATATACTAAGTCATTCTAAGTTTACAACACAATAGCCTAATCTAGATAAAAGTAATTGGTTGAACTTACCTCATTGTCAATCTTAACCATGGCTGGCGAACCACCATCAAAGTCATCGTCTCCCACCTTCATAGCGCCATCATTTTAGTATTGCCACTCGACGAAGAGGCTCCTAGAACACCTGCTATGCATTTGTTTTCTACATTTTGGTGCTAGGAAGGGCTTTGAACAACCCTTGATGAATAACTAAGCTGAGGATAGCTTTCTAATATTATGAACATTTACACCAAAATTTTAGTTAGGATATCAGCTTCTATGCCCTTTCTCTCATTCATTAAACTCATGCATAAACAAAAAGGAATTAAAGAATAGATAATAGGGAGGAATAACTATGTGAAAACAAGTTACAATTCTGAATTAAAGAATCAGTCAACCTAGGTAAGGTTTAAATGATAGTCATCTATAAGTCGTAGCTTAGCGTATAACACCTTATATACAACACTTTCATGGAGCAAGAAGTCTCACTGTTCAGTGAAATGCTACATGCAAGTGTACATGTTGAACAAGTAATACAATGATCAGTAAGATATCATCCCATAGAGATTGGTGATTACTGTTGGGTTTTATGGCCTAACAAGAAGGGGGGGTTGAATTGTTATTGTACCGAATCTTATTTCTTTAAAGAAATTCTAATCAATTACTTTAACAACTTGTATGATGATTTGCAATCAAATAGAAATATGTAATCAAAGAAAGAACAAGAGAATCAACACTCGATTTACCACGGTGGTTCGGCACTCTATCTTAGAGTCCTACGTCCACCCTCTTCTCCTTCAATCCAACTTATTGAAGTCACCTTTACTCAATCTGATTAGGAGAATACGTTCTCCCTAATCCAACTAATTCCTTCTCAAAGGAATTATCAAGTCCGAATACAAATAATGATCAAAAGATCATATACAATAGCAAATCCCCAAATAATATGTCAGTTTATGGGATATTGCTGATCAAAGGAGCTATTCAAACAAATATATCAAGATACAAAGCTCCTATTACGAAATCCCCAATTTGGAGAAATTAGGGTTTCAGATTTTCCTCAAGATTTATGTGCAGAGAATGTTTATAAGTGAAATCAGCACATAAATAATGTTGTACAAGCTATAGTTGATGATATAATCAAAGATTAAACCAAATAATCGAATATCACCGAGAGCTTGTAAACCACCGAATGATGTATGATCTCGAATCAAATGGTAAGTAAGCTGAGTATATTATCTTCACAAAGAGAATGCTTCAAATAGATGTTCATCATCCAGAGAAAAACTTTACGAACACACCTCCTTTAAATAGAAGCAAATCTAGGGTTTTCTTTTTCTGAATCAAACATGAACCATAGCCTTCTATCCGTTGGGAATAGTAGACTGTCCATCAAATCAGCCTCATTTCAACCTTTTGATTCAAAATCCGATCGTTCTGACAGCCCGTCTCCTCCAGATTCATCCCGTTGAAGCTTCGGCACTTAAGAAAGACGAAGGCAGCATCGGGGTGAGAATGAGGTAGCTAGGGCATGACCCCTCGAGAGATAAGCGTCTCTTATGTGCCCTTAAGTGAGACGACGTCGTAGCCAGCAAGCGTATCAAGCAAGCTTCTGATGTGATCAAGACAACACCATAATGGGAAGCCTCTGGTAATGATCAATGCGACACCGTAATGGGAAGCCTTTGATAATGATCAATGCGACACCGTAATGGGAATGGGATCAGGTAGGCTAACGTGAACTTGGGCCGTACCTATATTCTCACAGTCCAGCAGCAAAAGTTCAGTCCAGTAATAATATATATTCAGCATGTATATCCGGTCCAATATCAACACGGTCCAATATCAATACTCGGTCCAATATCAATGCATTTATAATGTATTGCATATATTGAACTTAAGCTAATATATTGTTCCTACAATTTCACCAAACCAAGTATCATATTCCTAAAATATATTCAAGTATATTTCATATTTCTTAAAGAAATATTTAAATAATCAATATATTCAAATAATTAACATTTATTTGAATATGTGTCACAAATACTTTAAGAATATATTTTATGAGAAAATGTAGGAGCCCGGTTACTTTATAATATCATTAATTGATATTATAATTTGTACATCTTTTACTTCCTATAGTTTTTCTTTTTGCACATTTAAAAACATAATTTGAGAATTGATATTTACAAGAAAATATTTTCAGTCACAACAAAACCCTATTTTCCAACAATTACTAAATTAACTAATTACTAATGGTGAATAGTTCCTAGAATTTATCTAGTAAATCAAAATGGTAGAACATAGATTAACTAACTGAATTTAAAAGAATTTGATAAATGAAACATGTTAGAGTATTCGATTTCACCTAAATACTAGGTACTGATGTTGATCATGTATGCTTGCGGCACTCTAAGACTAAGCATATTGAGATAAGACATCATTTTATTAAAGATCATGTATAGAAATGTCATGTTGCCCTTGACTTTGTGTGTATTGAACAACAGTTTGCTGATATTTTTACCAAACTTTTGGACAAAGAGAGATTCTATACTTTCCAAAGAGAGCTTGGAATGTCTTTGTTTGAAAATATTTCTTGAATATGTTGTTCTACATATTTTATTTTTGTATTCTCCATCAAAATGCTCATATTGAGGGGGAGCACTGTGAACACCAATATGCTTTATCAAGTCAGCTATTTGCACCCTTTTAGCAATATTTTCAGCTCTTTCTTATCCTTCCTTTTTGCTACAACATCTTTTTGCTTATGACAAAAAAGGGGAGAGAGTACTAGCACATACATGTTCCATTTTTTACCAAATAGTGCAGAAAGTGGGATGAATCTCTAGCACCCTGAATGTATGTTGAAAATATGTTTTTGGATGGTGTCATGAGCTATATATATATGATGATATTGTTTACTTGCTATGTTTTACAAAAAAAATCTCGGTCTTATGTTGATTGTCATGAAAAACATATCTATTGGTGTTATATACTAAAAAATCTAGAATGCCATGAAAAACATATTATGATATACTTTGATCACTTCATTGATGCCATGTGTTATTATATGCTCAAACTTTGAAAATTTTGTCATTATAAAAAAAGAGTAGATTGTTGGAAAAAGACATATTTTGTTGTGACAAATTTTGGTTGCATATAATATATAAATGTTTTTCATATATTAATGTGCAAAATTAAACAACAATGAAGTAAAAGGTATGCAAATTGTAATATTAATTAATGATATTATAAAGTAGCCAGGTTCCTACATTCCTATATAATGCAACTTTTTATAGGTTCGAAAGAAATATTTTTGTGTGATAAAAATTAGAGAAACATTAGTTGCATAACAATTTCTTTTAGAGAAAAAGTGATGCTAGATCTTATATTTTTGTAGGCCATTTAAAGTCCACTTAAGGACTGATCCATGCCCGCATGAAGCAAGCCACTCAAAGTACACTTAAGGACTGATCCAAGCTCGCATGAAGCAAGCCACTCAGAGTACACTTAAGGATTGATCCAAGCTTGCTTGAAGCAAGCCAACTGAAGCTTACTTAAAAGCTTATTCAATCCTAACAACCCGCTTATTGAGAAACATCAACATTTGAGTTAAGAGACCGGAGCATCTATTTAATTGAGCTCCCTACCGAGAAGCCCTAGCCCCTATTCGAAGTGTCCTCACATGACTTCTAACTCTCTCTCTTTGAGCAATAGATTCTCCAATGAGAAGATTTAAGAAGCAACTGAATGTCAAAAAAATCATTTGTGAGCATTAATTGAAGCTTCAATTGTAGATTAATGGAAATTTGTTTATCTTCTAATGGGAAGAATGCTAAAGGTGTGTCAGGTTTGACAAGATACCCTAATAAGCTCTTGTTATTCGAATATGATATAAAAAGCTCTTTTTGGATGATTAACTAGAGGCTTTTGATGAGAGATTTGTGAAAAATCGTGAGAAGGATTTGAAGTTGCTCAAGCATTGTTATCTCTAGCAGCTTCCATGATACTCTCTGATCTTTGGTGATGTTCCGTGATATTTTCTCAAGATCATTTCTTTATGATCATATATGTATACACTTATTTATGTGCTAATTAAACTATGATCATTATATGCATATAAATCTTGTTGTAAATTTGAAACCTTAATTTGACGATATTTGGGGATTTTATGATTAAAGCTTAGATACTCATTCAATATCTTGAATAAGCTCTTTAATTAGCAATATCTCTCATAAACTTCAGACTATTTGGGGATTTGTTGTTGTATTAAGGTGAAGTCAACTGTCTATTGTAAACGGTGACTTGTGTAACTCCTTGAAGAGTTGGAAAGGTTAGGAGAATGTTTTCGCCTAATCAGTAAGTAAATAGGACTTTAACTAGTTAAGTTGGAGGAATAAGAGAGTGGAAGTAGGTGAAAAGGGCCTAACCACCGTGAAAAATCTGTCTATTCTTGTTGTTTATGTGTGCTTTATCTTATTGTTTATATTCATCCTTTATGCTTTATTTGATTCTATTGTAAGTGTTTAAAGACTAATTGATAGACATAACTTAAGATAACCAATTCAACCCCCCTTCTTGGTTAGCCATTATACCTAACAGAGCTAACCCAGCCCATATAACACTTGTGGCCTAGGCCTCTCCAACCTTCCTCTGAGTTACAACCCCCCTTCCACCGACACCCCTCCCTGTTGTGGGTCCCATCTACTACAATTTGGCTACAACCATCACTCTGGTAGCTATAATTCATTTCCTTCCAACCACTATCTTGCATCTTTTGGGGGATAGTAAGGACAACATAGCGACCTTAGGGCACTACCTCGAATGGCCAAGGGTACACGTCCACCACTCTAGGTAATTTTGGATCCCATCCTTAATGCCCTCACTTTCCAAAATTCAAAGGTTCCAAGCCTAGAGAATGGATAACCAGTAGTGAATTTTATTTTCACTTTGACCCTATGGAAAAGTTTGAAAAGGTAAAGTATGTTGTCATTTAATTATGGGATGAGGCAGCTAATTGGGTAAGGAACTATTTACGAGAAAAAGACTGTGTTAGTTGGGAAACAATTCAAGGTGATGTATATGATAAGTTTGCCTTAGACAAGGTGGAGGGTGCTATGGGGGAATTCCATCTCCTGAGACAAACCTTAACTGTACTTGCCTATGTGCAAGAATTTAACCATTTGCGGTATTAGGTCCTAGTTGGAAACCCTAGGTGGACAAATTCAATGTTCTTGATAGTTGTTTTGTAAGGCTTATAGGATGATATGAGAGCCTTAGTAATGTTGTCACGACCTCATGATTTAAAGGATGCCTTTAAACAAGTGTTAATGCAAGAGAAATTGCTAGCTCCTAAGACTAAACACATATTCACCACATCAACAAGGGTCACTCATACTCTGGTTGCCATAGTATTATGGCCTAATGGGCATAGGTCGTGGGGAACCAAAGCCCCCAAAACTAGTGACAATCTACGCTTTTACGTGAAGCATATTACCGAATCTCAAATGTAATCTCGTAGAGAGCAAAGGCTATACTACTACTATGACAAGAAATGGGGCAAGGGTTATGTTTGTAAAAAGAAACAATTATTTTTACTGATTGATAAGGAGGAACAAGAAGGACAAACCAAGAGTGAATTAACTCTAGTACAACAAATTTTGTAAGATAAGCAAGAGGAGAAGGTCGAGGATGCTTCTCTTTCCATGCAATGTTGGGGGTTTCTTCATTAGGCTCTTTTAAGTTAGCTGCATTTTCAAGCAAGTCTCACATTAACATGCTATTTGATATAGGGGCTATGCTTTGTTGACATTCAATTAGCTTACAAATTGGGCTGTCGGTTGGAGGAAATTAAACCCTTCTAGGTTAAGATTGTAGGTGACCATCATTTACAAGGTAATCTCATGTGTAGTAACTTTTGTTGGAGAATTCAAGGCCATCACTTTGCTATAGAGGTTCACTTACTACCTCTAGGAGGATATGACGTAGTGTTAGGTATGCAATGGTTTGAGAAAGTCAACCTTATCAACTTGGATGGGGTGCAACATACCTTGACTATACAGCTAGATGAGAGTCTCATTGACAGTTTATTAGTGGATCAAGTTTTTATCGCTAGGTGATAGAGCATCCACATTGTGTGGTGGGCTAGCTTAGAGCCATAGATATGGATTGGGTGGAGGACATACCAATTAGGTTGGAGGGATTGTTGGAGGACTTTGCTGATGTGTTCAAGACCTTTACCCAGCTTCCCTGAGTTGGGAGTTTACCCACCATATTCCCTTGTGAGCAGGAAGTGAATTGATCAATATGAGACCATACCAGTATCCTTATGTGCAGAAAGCCAAAATTGAGAAGATAATTGTAGAAATCTTAACTATTGGGGTTATTTGCAATAGCTCTAGCCCTTTTGCATCCTCGGTGTTATTGGTCAAGAAACATGATGGGAGTTGGAGATTTTGTGTGGATTACTAGGCTCTAAATGAGTTAACAATTAAGGACAAGTTTCTGATACTAGTCAAGCTACTAGATGAATTTCATAGGGCAAACATGGTTTTTGAAGTTAGAGTTAAGATCATGATACCATCAGGTGTAGGTGTTTCCACCACACATACCAAAAACTAACTTTAGGACACATTATGGCCAAAACGAGTTTCTTGTGATGGCTTTCGGCTTGACTAATGCTCAAGCCACCTTTTAGGGTCTCATGAACCACATTTTCTGGTTGTACTTAAGGAAGTTTGTGCTTATATTCTTTAATGACATCCTCATGTATAGCCTAACATAGGAGAGTCATGCACAACACTTACAGGTGGTGCCACAGCTTCTCAAAGATCATAAGCTTAATTCTAAGAGAGTAAATGCGCCTTTGCTTAGAGGAGAATTGATTACTTAGGTCATTATTTCAAGAAATGGCATTAAGGACATGTTGGCCTAGCCATGACTGACTATTGTTAAAGCACTGAGAGGGTTTCTAGGATTCATGGGCTATTATAGGAGATTTGCCAAGGATTATGGCCAAGTGAGTTGACCCTTGACACAAATGCTAGAAAAGGATAGCTTTCAATGGTTTGAGGAAGCACTACAAACCTTTGAGTGGCTTAAATAGGCAATGAGCTCTACACCTATGTTAGTGACCCTTGATTTCACAAAACCGTTTGTACTAGAGACTAATGCTTGCTTTAGGGGCATTGGAGCAATGTTTATGTAGGAAGGAAGGCCAATAGCCTACCTTAGTAAGGCCTTTGCACTGAAACACTTAGGTCTATCTACTTATGAGAAAGAATTGTTAGCGACTGTGATGGCCATGCAAAAATGGAGATCTTATTTATTAGGTAATCACTTTATTGTACATATAGACCACAACAATCTCAAGCATTTGTTGGATAGAGAGTGACCACTACCACCCATCACAAGTGGCTCACCAAGCTCCTTAGAGTTGTGGGTATGGAAAATAGAGTTGTGGGTGCCCTTTTAATTTCCAGTTGACATAGAAGGTTCAAAGTTAAAGGTCTTGTCAATTTTATAGCCTAGTTGGATACATGAAGTGCTACAAAGCTATGATGAGGACTCTAAATTCAAGAGATTATGACAAAATTGTTAATCAATCTCATAGCTCATCTGAATTATTGTTTAGTTAAATGAGTAGTCAGGTTTAGTGAAAAGGTCATGGTGGGTAGTCATGGCGGGTAGTCATGGCTCCTTACGAGACTAGATAGTGCAACAGTTACATGACTCAAGTGTTGGGGGTCACTCTAGGATTCAAGGTACACTGAAAATGGGTACAATAACATTTTTATTGGGCTGGTATGAGACAAATAATTCAAGCATGGGTGGCTAAGTGTGAAGTGTGTCAGAGGTATAAGTCTAAGCAGGTGCCTTCTTCGAGGTTACTTCAACCCCTACTTATGCCTAGGCAAGCATGGCAGGATATATCCATGGACTTTGTAGAGGGACTACCCCACGGTGAGGATAAAGACACCATTTTGGTTGTGGTGGATCACTTCACAAAATGTGTCCACTTCATTGGGCTGAGTCATCCCTTTTTTGCTGCACAAGTGGCCATAGTCTTCATTAATGGAATGACTAAGCTACATAGAGTGCCTAACACAATTGTGAGTGATCAAGACCCCCTATTTGTTAATAAGTTTTAGGAAGAACTATTTAGGCTTTTAGGGGTGAAACTATTACGTAGCTCTTCATACCATCCTCATACAAATGGTTAGATAGAGAGGGTCAATCAATGCCTTGAGTAGTATTTGCGTTGTTTTAGCAAGGAAAGGCCAAAAAGGTGGCAATCTTGGTTACCCTTAGTAGAGTGGTGCTACAACATCAACTACCATACCACTTTAGAGATGAATCCTTTTGAAGCTTTGTATAGTTACCACCCCCGCAGACCACCGTATCATAATTTTGAGCTTACCGAAGAAATAGATGTGGATGATTTCTTATGAGAGCGAGCTCACCACATAGAGTTAATTAAGTCCCATTAGGAACAAAGTCAAGCTAAGATGGAGAACCATGCAAATCAAAATCATATTGATAGGACATTTGAGGTAGGCAAGTTTGTGTATCTCAAGGTGTAGTGATATAAATTCTTGTGGTGGGCTAAAGCGAGCTCGTATTATAGGTGATATGTAAAAATCAAGTTTTTTTTTTTTTTTTTTTTGGTGTTTTGGGGTTTTTTGTGAGAAAAGTGAGTGTTTAAGTAGGGAGAAAGGGATAAAAACGAAAATACAATGAATAAAAACAAAATATAGATGTCAATAAATTCCAAGATGTAAAGGCAATGCCACTAGTCAAGGAAGTGTTCCACCACCAATCTTTGACACGAATTAGATAAAGGATGCAAAAGTTGATCACACAACTTAGGAATATTCTTTGGAAAACAAGTCTAGTTTGCTTATAATTGAAACAATGTTTTCTTTAAATAGATAGCTAAACCTAATCCTAGAAGGATCCTAGTAAATCATGAATCCTTAAAACCTAATCCCATAAGGATCCTGGTAAATCAGGAATCCTTAAAACCTTATTCTAGGAGGATCCTAGTAAATTAGGAATCCTTAAAACCTTGTCTTAGGAGGATCCTAGTAAATCATGAATCCTTAAAATTAAGGAAGTCTTGACAAATTAGGATTCTGACAAATAAGGGAATCTTAGACAAATCAAAGATCTAACAAGTATGAAAACCCTAGATAAATCAAGAACCTAAACAATTAAGGAAAACCAAACAAAAGAAAATAATCTTAGACAATAAAAAAAAAAAAAAAGAAATTAAGGACTTAATAACTATTTAGGAAACCCATATTAAAGACTACAGAGATGCTACGAAATATTCTTGGGATGCTCTTCAACCTTGGCCTTCTTAGACCTATTAGATCATGTTATGGCCCAAACATGTATTTGATGACACACAACATATGGACTGGGCTATTAGATTGGGTTGGCATAGTCACTCCCGCATCATGTAGCCATATTGTCAATATACTTTATCATATAGAAGAGATTACAAGTTGTCATCATGGTATTATGGGCCTTACATGATCTTAGAATGAGTTGGAGAGGTAGCATATAGATTGGTACTTCCACCAGACACCTGCATTCACCTGATCTTCCATGTGTCTTAATTAAAAAAGGCTATCAGGCAAAAATGTTGAATTTACCTAGGAGTCTCCATCATAGATAGGGAGGGACGACTACTAGTAAAGCCACAAAAAGTATTGGAACAACACTTGGTGCGCAAAGGAGATGGTCCAAGGATAGATTTGTTGATTTAGTGGTTAGGACATCCAGAGATCGAGCCTACTTGGGAAGATATTGAATATGTCCAGTGCCAATTTTCATCCTTTAAAATTAACCCTTAAGGGCAAGGGTTGCATAAAGGGGAAAGGGATTGTTAGGACTAGTCCTTAGTGAAAGACGCGTGGCTTATGAAGGGCAAAAGAGAGAAGCTACTAAAGGGCAAAAAAGAGACAAAAGGTAGTGGAGAAGAGAAGAAAAATAGGAGGAAGAACGGGGTTGGGGTTTATGGGAGAAAACAGTCTTTACTCTTCCGTTTGTAGCGTAATCTTCCTGCTTTCGTAGTGTAGTATTTCCTGCTTGTAATTTGTAGTTGTCTCTTGTTTTCTTTATCATTCTGCTGAGTTGAGCTTGCTGTATCAAAACCCTTCCATTCCAGTTTGTTGTTGTGGTGGATTTAACTTGTATTTAGGGAGAAATTTTCAGAAATCAGGGGAGACTCTGCCCAAATTTCCCTCATTCTGTGTGTTTGGTCCTAACAGTTATGGAATCAAAGATAGGCAAGTAGGCCATCCAATTGTACTCACCTACTTGTGGGAGTACTCCAACAGCGACCTTGACAGCAACCTTCGTTGGATAACTATATGCTTGAACATCTCTTATCTTGAGGATATTAATACAGGTCATTTCACTAGTAAACCGACAGAGTTACACACAGCCCAAGTCTTCTTGGGCTAAGAGTGTCGAACCTAAGAGGTTTTAGGTTCGACACTCATTCCCCACACCCTTTGTTTAACCATAAGATGTCAACCATAAGACCTAAGCTATTGGTAAAGTTGACTCAACACTCTTGAAGAACATTTGGAAAAATAAAAAGAAGCAATTTTATTAGACCAAATATCACATTATGGTAATAAGAAAGTTATGGGGAAGTTCTGGTGTTTGGTGCTGGGCTATTGCCCCTGTTAGTCTTGATATATTTGACAATGGAAAGATAATTACAGAAAAAGAGGTTTCTAGTACAATGAAAATGTGTATAAAGAAAGGTATGAATATATAACTTATGAAAACCAGCAGCCGCTGGGAGAAGAAAAACAGAGTTTTGGGCAAAATGCGGAAGTTGTATTTAGATTTGGAATATTGAATTACACAATCTAGAGGCTTGCTTTTCTCATAGGCAAGCCACACCTATTTATAGGTGTTCAACACCGCTTATGCATGACCTTTAGATAAAAGCAAAAGGGAACATCCCTATCCTGACTAGTCCTTGACTTCTTTCCTGCTGATCCATGCTTTACGCCAAGACTTTCGGAGCTCAGGACTTGCTTTGTGGGGCTAAGACTTTTAGCAACATTAGGTTGTCTTCCATACGACGTGCCTTCCACATCACTACTTGTTCTCTTGAACTTACCAAAGGCAGACTTCACATCTCCAATAGTGTAACAGTATGGTGCCACAGTGCATGCATGTTCTTTGCACGTCAGTTGGGAATAATGGGCTCTGTGTGCCTGCACAGGCACAGCTTGTGTTTGTCGCTGTCGTGTCCACTCTTCACATGCAGGTGTGAGGCCTCCACGCTCTCTAGCAGCTATATTCTGTGCAAACCACGCTTTGGTAGCTTCATTGTCTGAAGCTGGCAGCAAGTTGGTTGGTGCAACAGTGTTGATTACGCTTGGTGGGACTCCGTTATACAACCAATGATCAGCACGCCTAACATGTCCAAACCTCGTGTCTCGAGCTCTCACTGTCTGCATGTTACAAGTTGGCTGAACTCCTGCATGCAGTGCCGAGTTCTGAGGAGATTGAGAGTTTTCTTTTTCACTGGGAACCAAAAGCCTTGTTGGAGTCTGAAATTGGTGAAAACCGTAGGCGGATCAGCCATGATATTGCCCTCAAGTCCCGCACAAGTTTCATGTAACCTTACGAGAAATTTGATCAACTTAAACTTGTCTTCCTTCTTCATCAGCTTTTCTAGTGAAGTTGCAATGGTATTGTTGGCAAGGGCATGTGATTGCCCCTTCGGATGATTCATACCCGATCCGTGAATTGCTCAATTTTATGAGATAGAGAGTGAGTAGGTCATTATATTGTGTCAAATCTGTGAGTTGTTACTTGGTTGTGTAAATCCTAGTACCATTAACCTTGTCATAGATTACTTCAAGGTTTGCCGAATCTTGAACACGCTCTGCTGTAGTAACATTCACAACGTGTAAAAAGACCGATGCCTTGATTCGTGAGTGCATGATCATGCGACATTGGTCCCAATCCAATCTAATACACATATGATAACTCAAAAAGTTGTAGTTGTGCATCAAATCTTAGATGACTATGTTGAAGTGTGACGTGGGTTGTCTATCCCTCGATAGTGGAAACAGTTGTATTGTCTAAGTAAACAGCAAGAAAAGAGAGACACAGCCTCATGAATGAAGAGATTTTGAAGATTGCGTGCAAGTAAGAGCTTAACCCTTAACTGAAAGAAGATCTTTATGGTATGGTCAAGTACAAAACACCATCCTTTTTGTTGTAACTGAAAGTGTGTAGAATAGTGCGTGATGTCAGCAGGTTCGCTAGTTAAATAAGGAGATCGAGTTCTTCATTTTATAATGGTGAACTCCCTTTGTCTTCTGTAAGACGATTATAGCCTTGTTCCTGCTACTTGTAAGCTTTTGTTTGCCGAATCTAGGCCTTGTTTGCAACCAAAACGTCTTGAACTTTTTGTTCATTCGATCTTTTGTTGTACTCAAAACACAGTCTGGAATCCATCAGTGAGATCAGAGCCTAAGCCTTGTTTGCAACCAAAACATCTTGAAACTTTTTGTTCATGCGATCCTTTGTTGTACTCAAAACAAAGTCTAAAATCCATTAGTGGTATCAGAGCTTCAGGATCTGATAGTCACACTAAGCCTTATCTGAAAGCTCACCTCTCTAGCGCCTCATGGCTTTTCTCCATCAGGAAATTCCTCGTCAACCACCAACTCGTCTAATCCTACCCTGTTATACACAATTCATAGCTTCCATTGCCCGTGTTCATTGGAGATAACTATCATACCTGGTCAATTTGGATGACCACATATCTCAAGTGCCAAGGCACTTGGGAATGTGAATCCAGTGGAGAATGAAGCTACAATTACACCAGTAAAACGTGAGAGACTCCGGAAGAATCTGGACAAGGAGATGAGAACCATGATAGTGATGCATCTTTTTATTGCAGAGGAAATGTTCAGCAAAATATCTCATGTAGCAACTCCACATGAGCTATGGACTTTGCTTAAAAATGATTTCCTTGGCAACCCTAAGGTACGTGCAATAAGGATTCAATCCCTAGAGTGTGATTTAGAATTACTGAAAATGGAAGAAGTTGAATCTGTGAGTGCTTATGACAATAGGATCAATGAAATAGTAAGTCGAACGTGAGCCATAGGACAATACCTGATTCACACACTGTAGAAAAGCTGCTTATTAGCTTGATAGAAAAATTTGATTAAATTTGTTGAGATGTGTAAGCTAATATTTTTTATGATGAGTGATAACTTGTGCTTATGTAGTCCAAGCCAACTCTATTTATGCAGAAAGAAAACAACTCAATCCTCCTAGTGTCCATCTATGTGGACAATGTAATCTTCACGGAAAACAACACAAAGTTGCTGAGCAAGTTTAAGAAAGAAATGATGGAGGCCTTCAAAATGAATGACATGGGATCTTTGCAATACTTTCTCGGATTGGAGGTCTCTCAGCAGGAAAATGGAATTTTTGTGTCTCAAAGCAAGTTTGTAAAGTCCCTTTTGGCAAAATATAACATGTCGGAGTGCAAACCAATTTCAACACCATTGGTTCCAAGTGAAAAATTCATGCTGAAGATGGTTAAAGGGAAGTTGATGGTACTATTTTTAGAAGACTCATTGGAAGTCTTTTATACTTAATTGCTACACGCCCGGATACCTCGTTTGTTGTTTCTCTGCTATCTTGGTTTATGCAGAAACCAACAAAGGCTCACCATTGCAAACTCTAAAGATTACTCAGGTATCTAAAGGGTACACTAGATTTCAGGTTGTAAGCTATGCAGATCGGTTTGCTCTTATTGGTTACATTGACAATGACTGGGGAAGCAATACCAAGGACTTTAGAAGCACCATTGGATATGCTTTCCAGTCTCGGCTCGGCCATCTTCTCGTGGTATTCAAAGAAACAAAGCTCTATCTCATTTTTCACAGCTAAATCCTAGTATGTTGCAGCATCTTCTACTACATGCTTGGGTGTGTGGCTGCACAGAGTTCTATCAGAAATGGGAACCGGACAAGTAGAGGAGACAACAGTCTATTCAGATAGCAAATCTGCAATTGCCATGACAAAGAATCCCAGACACCATTCTAAGACTAAAGACGTCTCAATCAAGGTGCATTATATTATGAATTAATAGAATCAAAGGAGGTTAGATTTGAATACTGTCCAATTAACGATTGGAGAGCAAATATGTTTGCAAAAGGCTTATCAAGACAGCAACGTGAGCACTTAAGAGAATTGATTGGGGTCACAACAAACACCGTCAAGGAGGGATGTTGAAGTGTGATGTGGGTTTTCTATCCCTCAACAGTGGAAGCAGTTGTATTGTCTAAGTAAACAACAAGAAAAGGGGGACACAGCATCATAAATGAAGAGATTTTGAAGATTACGTGCAAGTAGCAGCTTAAGCCTTGAAGTAGAAAGAAGATCTTGGAGATATGGTCAAGTGCAGAAGACCATCCTTTTTGCTGTAATTGAAAGTATGTGGAACAATATTTGATGTCAGTAGGTTCACTAGTTAAATAGGGAGACGGAGTTCTTCATTTTGTATTGGTGAACTCCCTTTGTATTCTGTAGGACGAGTGTGACCTTGTTCCCGCTACTTGTAAGCTCTTGTTTGCTAAATCTAAGCCTTGTTTGCAACCAAAACATCTGGGAACTTTTTTGTTCATTTGATCCTTTGCTGTAATTGGAACAAAGTCTAAAATCCATCAGACTAAACATACTTGGGGAGCATTAAAAGTATTAGGATTCTTAAGCACTACTACTATATCAAAAGCAATTAACATTATTGAGGTGCATATCCTATTTCATAACTTTGCTAGCCACTTAACACTCCCTGTTAAGCTTGATAAGAATTACGTGGGGAGTGTTGGAAGTGCTAGGATTTTTAGACACTACTACTAAATAAAAAATAAAAAAAATTGATATTTTCATGAAACCAGAAAATTGGGGTTTGATATGGCACTAATTTTCTTAATTTTCAATTTTCCTTCTATCAAATAAATGTAAAAACACGATTCTCTTTTATGTAACCAGACTACATAAGCTTATTCCATTTTGGTGCTTACAGGATAAACAATACTAAGAACTAGAGTGGTTCAAATACATTGAAAGAAGATGAATTTGATGGAGAAGAAACCCAAAATTGAAGAAATTTTATGTTCTATTCTCAGTCCGCTTATTTAATATTTTACACATATATGTAATTTTTTGTACGGATCAAATCTATAGGATGATAATTTTCCTTGGAAAACATTGTATTGCCTGTGTCTTTGATGATGCACTCTGTTATGAGGGCGGCAGGAAAGTGAGACATGATTGTTGGCAAGCTCCAAAAAGCAAAGCATTTCCTGCCTTTCAACGGCAGCCCAGCCAGGAATAACAGGACTTAGCTAGGGCATATAATGGACTGTAGATCTTCCCGCTTCGCCAAAGCCTTTTATAACATCTGGACTCCTGTAAAAAGTTACATTTATACTTTACGTAACAAAGATCGCCGGTTGGTCCTGTGTAGAGCCGCAGAGGGAAGGACATTGGCAAGCTTTCCAAGAGAGTAACAACGACTCCTTTTCTTGGTAGTATAATTCGGGTTCCATTTATAATGAGTTTGCTAATTACGTCAGAATTTAATCCACAAATTGTTACTGTTAGTGCAATAATTTCCAATATGTCACTTCACCTATTAAATCAAGAGATAGGTATAGTTTCTAAAAATCTTCCCATTAAATTGTACTACAAATTTTTCTGTAGTTTTCTCGGCATTTAAATGTGGTAGTCGTCAACAAGCCAATAGTACAGACAAGTCACTGAGACCAGAATTTGCAAGACTCTTCAGTCAAGACCCTAGAAAACACATACACAAAGAAGACATCTTTTGTCACCATGTAATTTATCTGATCTAATTAACGATCAAAAGAATTCAAAGCAAGTTAGTCCTCTGAACCAATTTCCTTCTTTCTTCTTTTCTTTTACTTTTTTCTCCTTTCCCAGCCTTCCAAGGGTATTACATTCGAATTATGAGGTAATTTAACAGAAACAACAATGAAATAATAGACGTATGAAGTAATAAGTAGGAACACCACTTGGAGATGCTACAATAACAAGCACTCATCAAGACGGCCGATGATCTTCACCTTTCATGGCTTTGCGGTATGATCGGTGTTGGAGACCAAAAAATTGATCGGCAGGCTTCGTGTATTAAAAAACAGCGAGCTCACCGGAAATGATGAGAAAACAGGAGCATGCCAGAGGCTTATGCATGCAGTCACTGTCCTCTTAGTCTGATCTTAGCCGACTCGAACCACTTTTATGATTGTTGTACAAAGGTAATATCCAGCGTGGCCCGTGTTTTCTTCGCCCATAACAACGCCAATATAGTATTAATATCACCAACATTACTCCAATGGGAATAGCCCACCTGTCCCCAACAACATGAAAAACAATGTAAGTACAACCTTATGGGCACTAAACACAAGATTAACTAATTCATTAGTAGCCCAGTAAAGTTACTAGTAGGCTAAAGCCTCCATTGTCTACGAGTTTAGTCAATTCACTAGTAATCCAATAGAGTTACGAGCGGCCTAAGACTTCTTTTGCTTGGAAAATGTTAGGTTCAAGACTCAATCCCCGCATTCACTTTGCCTAACTTTAAAAAATAAAAAAATAAAAAAATAAAAAGAGGAGAGAGAGAGAGAGAGAGAGAGAGAGAGAGAGAGAGAGAAGATTAAGGTTTAACTGATGTTCAAATTTACTACCTGTCCAAATCTAGTATAGGGCTGTAAACGAGCATTTCCCAAGTGGCAACTATGAAATGCCAAGCTGGGTTGTAGTAGAGCGACTCCGCTGACCAAAACATCCTTGTGTACGTCTCTAAGAAGATAAAGAGAATCCATGCCCCAATCTCAATCAAAATAAACTTTATTACAAACCGCCCCATCACCACCATAACAAGAGAGAACGCCACCAACCAATTGAACAGCCGGTGGTTGTACTCCTTAATAAATAGAGATCGTGACCTTCCCAACATCTGCACATTCATTCATAAAGTTCAGCAGATTAAAGGATTAGTACCTCTCATTTCTTAAATTGACCAACAGAATAACTAAAAAAAGTCTTTCATTTCCAATACTAACTCTTGTTCTTATGTCATAAGCAACAACTCAATCTTATGCACAATCAATAGGTCAGTAGCCCGGTAATTGGCTATTGCTCATCCAGGACTTAGATCCTGCAACACCTCATATCCACAAACCCCCTTTACCCAACCCAAAAAAATAAATAAATAAATAAATCTTATATACATGATTTCTGGTTATGGACTATTGTCAATAAACACCAGCTGTGAGAATGGAAAACCCCCATAAAACAGAAAATTGGAGTTTCATATGGCTTCCCTATTTCTGCAATACTTAAACGTTAAACTTAACTTTAACCCCGGTGTTCAACAACTAAAACAAGAAATGCAGAAGAAAGAAACTGAATGAATGAGATAATAGAATATGAATGCCAGACCTTCACCATGCGTTGCTCATAGTTTGTCTTCGAAGGTCCAACACACTCACGCTCGAAACTTTGGTTGCACTGAAGGAAACCTGCATTGAATTTTGCCATAGAAGGAAGCTTGAGAACTTGCAGTTGGTCCATTTTGTCCTCGCATGTGGTATATAGTGCCTCGCAGAGTTTTGAGGATCGATATTCGTTTGCCAAAATAACATTTTTATACACCTAGATCAAATTTGCAGTGGAGATAAGCATGTGATTTTGAATCATAGTAAACTCTGTATCTTATCCAAGGAAATAACGAGTGCCTAGAATATTTATGACAATCAGGGTATTGCATTTAACCCGGAAATGCAGCAGTAACACCACCAGTAACTAGAACACCCTTGAGATAATTAATTACTATTAGCAAGATCATGAAACAGAAATAAAAGGTCAACTAACAAAGCAATACCGAAATCTTAAAAAGAACCACTTAGCCATTGGCACTGCCAAAACAAAACAGAGACTAGCTAAATTAAGTTCAGTTTCAGGGAACTGAATACACAAGCCACTTTGTGTAACTTGCTCAATCAAGTCTCACAAGAAGCCAGTACACAGTCAACTTTCCGTCCACTACACACTGCATTCAGAGTGTAAAGAATCCATATAAAAGATGGTCATGGTACTAAAATGGCATAAAAAATACCTTTTGTATTTCTTCATCCAGTTGCACGACAGATTTCTTAGCGTGATGTCTTCCAAAATGCTGCTCATCAAAAACTTTCATCACTTCCTCTCTAGACTTGTCATGGGCATCTTGTAGATCTTGCTCCGTTAGAGGTAAATGCAATTTGGCCATATATTCACTGTATAGCTTCAAACACCGCTCCAGAATACCTTTATTGAAAACCTCCACAAGAGAGCCTGTTGATGGGATCTCCCCTTTATTCAAGGCTTCAAGTATCTAAAATTTAAAAATCAAAGCACATAAGGTTAAAGCAAATGTACATAAACAACGCACATCATTCTAAACCTGAGAAATCTTCTTCACATTCATCCCTTGTCACAACATTTTATTTGTTTACAGGCATATACAAATTGTGCAACATGGAAGTTTGAACTCAAGACCTCGCCCTTGATCCCTACTAATTTCCAAATAAATGGGGTTTACAAAATCTCTACCGCTCAAGGGGGAAGAACTAGTGTAAGCTCCAGACTTGAGCAAATTCCAACTCTATAACTCAACAAATCAGAAGTTTTGAGCTGGAAGATTAAAGAGGTGGTAAATCAAAATCTTGAGTCTGAGGGTACCTGCTCCAGGAAAGAAACAAACTCCTTTCCATTTAGAGTTTTACCCTGAACAATCTTTGGACGGATAATGCCGGCAACAAGTTCTTTCAATTTCTCCCGCTTTGAGACATATGCAGGATCAAGTTCACCATCCTTTATGTCACAAAGCTTTGTTCGTTGCAGATGAGGCTGTTCAAAAGTTCACAGTAGAGGTCAATAAGATCAGCAAGGCAAAGATTTCAATAGCAAGGGTTTGCAGCTACCAAGACATAGTCCGGATCTACAGCAGAACCAACATACAAAAGATCAACTTTAATTCCTTAATAACCCATCTTTATTTTATTTTTAAGGAAGTTCTAGTGAGAAGCTTCATTGAAAAGAGGAGATAACTAACACAGTGACCATGGGTGAGAAGCTAAACATAACAGCACGGATTGTTATGGTGACAGGCTACAAAAATACACTTGCAGTTATGTACAAGTATAAGAGTTTCGAAAACAAGGGAAGAACATTCTTCATAAAAGCACTTTAGCTTTCTGATAGTCAAGGGAGACATGGACCTACAGACGATTGGTCCAATCACCATATTGTTGGTAATGGGTAAATAAGACTTCTGGAAAATCAATTTGTCCACTGAAACTCAGTCATGTTCCAGAAATATGGAGTGCAAGAATACTAATAGAGCTTGGTGGCATCACTTGAACGTCTTCCCAAACAAGTTCTCACACATTCTTTCTGAAGTGTTATTCTCAACAAATACTTGATTCTGAAACAACATGAAAATGGTTTCTTCTTTTTTCTGTTCAGAAAATGAAAACCACGGACAGCAACATGTTTTCCAAAAATGTGTTTACCCCCCAGAATCGTAATTAGAAACTAATTTTTGAAAATAAGAGTAAACTGACTAAAAATAAAGGTCAAGAGCCAGCTGTTTAGTTTCCAAAGACACTACAATTATCTAAATGACAAAAGTTAGGTGCTTTTCTGGTGTCTATGACAATAAAGGTCATGTGCAAGCAACTTTAGATGGCTGTTAAATATGGATTAGTTGTGAATGTCAAGTGCACAAATCTTTAAATATCAGTTGCCCTAATACATTTCTTAACAAGAGTATGAATTTTTCCCAGAGCATCAGGCAAATCAATTTTTCTCCTTTATCCAAGAGCTAAGGTTGAATAATTTCCCCTATCACATAAAAAGTTCAAGTGAAATAGTTTACTCTATGACATAAAGAGTTCAATACTTATCAAACTAACAGTGAATATATGAAGATAGGAAAAAGACACCCCATGAACTGTCAAGCAAATAATAGATGAAATCCTCTCTTCCTTAGACTGATACATTTAATGTCTACGTGTCTGACAAATGGCATATCCAGCACGTACAAGTTTTCCCAGCCATATCATGTCCAACAAGGGTACTTCACACATTTGAGATGCTCCTATAACATAACTTAGGTTTACAAAGCCAACACAACTCAAAACCCAGCCATCTCTTCCATACTTAGGTGAACAATAGCAGTTGAAACGGTGAGAGGGGGTAGCACTCGGAGACATTATTAAGGAATGAAAGAAACACATACTTGTGGTAAGCTAAATGCGGTGCTGCTATTACCCATAATAGCCAATGACTCCCGGATTTGATTAACCTAAAAAAGTAACAGAAAAAAGACTTAGAAGAACTCAAAAATTGTCAGATTCTACAGGTAATTGACAAAAGAAGAGTCACAAAAAGAAGTTACCAGCTCAATATTTTTGTCCCCTGCAATATGCAAAAGGACCTCACATCAAAATCTTTTTTGTAAAACAGCAGTCGGGTTACAAATAGTAGAACTCATTCATAATGTGTGCTAGTAGTTAAAAACTTACCATCTTCATTGGGGACACGTTGAAGAGCTTCATTCACCATTTCTTGCACAGACTTCCCTTCTGTAAATCACCATCCAGAAGTGTCAGTTTCTATCCAACTTCAGAAAGAAAGGCATCATGTAGTATATCTCCCCAAAAATTGTCACAGCTTACTCTTGAAAGTAAACGAAAAAGATGGGAGGGTCCAAAGAAAAGTATTGATAATAGAGGGCTTCTTTCATCACCACAACAAACATACCCTGAAAGCATTTCTAAACTTACGTAGGAAATCACGCTGGATAAGCCACAAAAGCTTTGCAGGTTCAAAGGCAATTTCCTGGCCCTACAAAATATCCAGCCATTCAAAATGCATAACAAAGTGTACACAATAACTTAAGAATGAGAAGATTGATAAAAAGAACAACAAACGAGATATCAATATTACCTTCACTCTGTTCAACGTTTATGTTTGTCATCAGTCACACAAGAAAACAAGTTAGTCTCAATAATTCAAATAGGATTTCCAAGACCAATATTGAGCATAAATCAATCTAATCCACATATTGAAATCATCTCATATGATCATGACTTAGACCATGTAACAAAAAAGAGACTGAGCTTCTAATTTAGTAATTAAAACATAAATGTTTGTCTTGAGACAAAAAAGTTGTTGAACTATCACTCCTCTATTCATACTTCAGAGACAATCTACCATTTTTTATCTTGTTCATGTCAGACCAAGATAAAAATAACATAAAATTTAGAAAATAGAAATACAAAAGGAGATCCACCATTTTTAAGAAAGAAAAGTAAAACCAGGAGATCGGTTTTATGCTCCAACCCCAAAGAAGGAGATGATAGAGGGCGTTCCAACATCATCATCTTTGCAATGGTGAAGATCTCCAGTCTTGTACGGGTTTACAAGGGTGGAGTGGTAGGGGTAGTCTGCTCCATCCCCAAAGAGAGATAAGGGTGAAGAGCACAGGCCATATACAAGATCCACCCCCGCACACCTCTATGGGATGGAGCTATTCTCGACCCTTAGTTTCTTACGAAAAAGCAATTTCATTTTCTACGTTTAATTGCTTCCCCAGCATGATGATAGAAGACAAAAGGAGAACTAGAAGATTTTCTATTAAAAAACAGACAAAATTTAACCTTTCAACTTATTTGTCATAAGACAAAACTCGCCCTTATTTGTTACTAGGATCACACTCAGAACCTAAAGGACCAGCTTCCCATAACATTATGACACAAATTTCTTATAAGATAACTCCCAAAGGTATATACCTCCCATAAAATTCTTCAGCAAGTTCCACGGCGAATGACAAACGAGAGATATCAGCTTCACGAATCTATGCACAAAAAGACCACAAAAAAAAAAAAAAAAAAAAGTGATTACAACAGCCCAATCAGTCAACTGAGACATGGAAATAAGGAGCTTTTGACTTGATAACAGGCATTTCCCAGAACCAAGTAAATGAAGTAGTGACTCGTATTTTCTTTTTGTACTAATTGGCATCTCATAAATTATACGAGTGCAATATTTTTTATTTTGTCTGTAACTAAATTTTCATCATTCCATAGCTGCCCACAGCCTTATATCATCAGCACTTGGAACCACATTTCTGTTCTGCGGGCATATAAAATCTAGAAAACGGCCATGCTACTTTTATCATCTTCAATCCTATCCTTAGCATAAACCATAAATTCCAGATGTTACCCAGGATCAACATCAACTTTAATCTAGCAAGTAGTTACTCAATGAAGCCCTTTATCCAGAACGTGAGACCCAAGACTATTATCCATATTTCTGTCTAACATCTTTCCATCTAAATTTTGACGTAGTAAGAACCTAGTTCAGTAAGCCACTCAACAGTTCAGGATCACAAGCAGCCGAACTAACAAAATAATGAGAAAGTAAAATGTTGGCTACTAACCGTCTCAGGCAGGTTATAGATGAGCACAGAACTCATAACATTTGCCAAAGCAAAAATCCTGCAGAGTCAGTTATTATAACCCCAAAATGCACTAGAATTACAACCAAGAAAGGAAACCAAATTATATGATGGAAATTACCGGTCATCATACACATTAGACTTCCCAATACTTTCAAATCCCTCTGTATCAAGATAAATGACTGAAGTTCTAACTCCATCGATATCCAATTCTATAGGAGCCCCCCAAACCCATATTCCTGTAAATAGAAAAAATAAATATTTTATATAACATCCACAAATAATAGTTAGCCATATCCACAACATCAATATCACGCACAGCTTTACCTTTTGTTTTTGTGTCACGCATGTGTCCAACACCAAAGCCTGAGAAATAAAGCACATCCAAGGATATGAATTCATTGAAACCAATCAAGCTTGGTGAGCATAAAATGAAGTCTAACCTTCATAACAAGAGAGAGAGAGAAGTTGATTAAGCAAAAAAGATTTTCCTGAGCGGTATGGCCCAATAACCTGACAATACAGTGATCAAGATAGAGTTAGGGTGAAAAGAATTTTTTTTTAAAAAAAGTAATTTTTACTTGGAGATATTTTCTCAAGAGAGTATCACTAATCAAAAATTATATATATCGCCCACTTAGCATTACAGGACGGACTAGTGATGGACACGAGAATGCTATCAAGGATCCACCGATTCCTAACATTTAGTGAACTGAAAACGGAGAAGAGTTTGGATATATCTTTCATTTCTACTTAAGAAGTACTAGATGTCAAAAGATGAATCTCAGGCTTACAGCAATAGCTGCAATAGGAGTCGTTATCCTCTCAATAGCCTCCAGTCCTTCCCTTGCAAGACGAAGTTTTGTATGTCCAGGATCAGGTTCCACAATTGGAAACCTTTATGTATCAAAATAAATACATTGCATCAGCTTTTAAACTAATATGAAGTGACTAAAAAGAGAAACAAAAGCAAGCAAACAATGATCAGCAGTAGGTAATCACCACAACAATGCAAGAAGAAATAATGCTCTGATGCAAGAATAACAAATAATGGTGATTATTTACTAATTAAAGAAAAAAGTAATCACACAAAGTTGTTCTTCCTTTGTTTAACTTAGCCCATGGATATTATATTGTGAAGTATATATCTTCATTTCTTCAACAAATATCTAATTGTTACTCCCTCAAATTATCAATTAATTCTCATTTTATATTACAGCTTAAATAGACAAGGAATTACGAGTCATTAATTTCCCAATTCTGAGCTGGTTTTTTAAATCAGTCCATTTTGATGTATACAACAAAATATAACTTCTTATGCAAAGTCGAATGTTTTCCGAACTTAAGTTACAACTGCAACCAAGACTGGGTGTGAGTTTATGTGAACCAACGGCCCTCAACTCAGGAAAACATAAATGACTACATCTTGGTACTTCTCCTAAGCGAAACTGAGTAACTTCAATATTAAGCACAAGTAAACATTTAAGTGAAACCAGCAACAAGTATGTAGCCCGTGACATTGAAGAGGTACATAACTTAGGGCTCCAATCCAGATAGAGCAACATTTTAGTTCAGTTTTATAGAATAACTACATTCACCCAAGTTTCCTACTACTATAACTGGACCTCTAGATATAATTATTCAGAATCAATCAATCAATCAATTCTTATGTTTAAAACAGGGCAAATTCTTCCCATGTTCTTGATCTTCTCACAGACCTAAATAGATCCCTAAGCTATCCTATTCTAAAAAGCTAAGGGCCTAACGGTCATCATTTATTTTCCCCCACAACTTAAATTAAGCTAAAAGATCAGCGTGCCCTAACTCCCCCAAGCTTTAAGCACTACATTGGTCACTTTCCATTGAAACCAATTTAACCTTTTCACATTATGAACCAAATAATCAATGCAATTCATTTTACACCATCAGAGACGGATTAAAAAAAAAAAATAATCAAGAAGTGAACACGAAAAGAGTACATTCAAGCTCAAAATAGAATGGAAGTAAAATAGAACACAACTACTGCTTTCTTATGTCCGACAAGTGCATTTTTCCTTTCTTAAAGGAAAAATCAAGGCATATTTGGCCCCCAATGGCAACAAGTGTACATACGACACAGCAACCAACAGTTGCGAAAATCTATCGCCAAGATCACAAAAATCACAAGGAGCCCAATACAAAGATTATCTCTTTATAACAAACCAGCGAAGAAACTCAACTCTAATAAGTCCAATACTATAAACGTAGGTAATTAGCCTCCGATTCAAACCCAGACAATTAAAAGAAACCATTAAAGATTACTTACGCTTGGTGAAAATTCTCAACAGATAAAGCCCCGGATGCCATAGAGAAAAGAAAGATCGAAAAGACTAAGAGCCGACAAGAAATCTCCATTGTAGAAGGAAGCAGAGGAAGCGTTATCTCCCAAATGCACTAGATTCAGACGTAAAAACGAAACAATCACAAGACGAGCGAGAAGAGGAAGAGACAGAGAGGCAATGGGTCATGCGGACATGACATGAAGAGGAATCGAAGGGGATCCGAGGAAATCGCGGCGAAGGGTGTACGTTAAGAATCATTCACTGACAATGTATTGGTTTTGCATCTACAGGGATAGCGCAACGAAGAGGTTACTGGGTTGTAAAGTACCTGATTCCTGCCCTTGAAAAGTGTTTTGGTCGGAAGCAGGAGAGGGGGTAGAGTTTTAGGAGATATTTTAGGTATCTGGAAGGGACATCGTGGTGAAAAAGGAAATTGAGTCTGCGAGGTTAAATATGACTGGTTCATCAACGTTGTTTTTACAATCCTGCCACGAAAGTGGAGCAGGACATGTTTACGTTTCCTCTCTCTCTCTCGTAAAGGCCACTCTGACGAGGAAGGTAAATAACACTTGTCTCATATTGAATAAAAGTATTTTCAAAAAATCATAGTATTTATAAAAGCATATCGAAAAAGATGAACAAGAGAATTTACTAAAGCTGCGAGTTGGTAATTACGTCAATCAAAGAATTAGGTAAAGAGAAAATATCAGAGATCTAATAAGAGACCAATCCAATAGGGAGAGTTGGTGACATCTTTTTGGTTAAAATTCAAGCCCCTAATATGTAATATAATTTTAAAACTGTTGGTTGGCTGTATTTAGAAGAAAATATGAAGATATAATGTCCAAATTTCCTGTGACTTATGAATCCATTTGTGGGATATTTCAACTCTCTTATTTTTCTTCTCTTCCTTATTCTTCCCACAAAAGGGTCAGTATTCAACTCAAACATTACGGATTTGAAAGAAGTCATCCCTATAACATTCCCGTTCAATTTGTAGAGGTCTTGCGTGTAGATGACGTGACACTGTTCATGCGATACGGAAGCTTTTGAAAAGGTCATCGCCGGTGAGTGCTTTGAGGATGCAGAGGATGAACCGAAGCGTGGCGACCAATTCCTTAAACCATTCAAAGCTTTTAAAAACTCGGACAACCAATGCTGAAGACCTTGTGAAGTTAAGCCCAGGTATTGACAGCTAGTCTCGGGATTATCTAAAGATAATAGGACGAGAGAGCTGACTTTGTGAATAAATTAGTCATGGAATTTTTGGGATTTAGAGACATCTTAAGCGTCAACTTTTTATTTTTCTGTTTGGATAAATAATTAATACAATATTAGATCCAATGGGTTTTAAATTCCATTCTCTCATTTTCATTGACATTATTAGAATGAATATAAATGTATTTATTATTAGAAACAAAAGCCTTACACATGATTCACGGGTTTTATATATTTTTTTAAATATAAAAAAATATTCTCTCATATCTTAAACTAGCTTTTGAATTAAAATTTGATTTTACTTTTAATACAATAGTAAAGTTCCAGTTGATATATCTAAGAAACAAAAACGCCTGAGGAACCGAGATTGACACATGAATCTAGAGGAAAAATGCTTTTCCAGAATTCTTGATTAAAGAAGAGAAAACCTAATTACAAACTATACATAAGGTCGATTACCCTAATCACGGGTTTGGGTTGTCAAGCCCAAACCTGCTACCCAACAAACCAATATGGCCCTAATAATATACTTGGCCCAATAAAATAAATATAAACATAAACTCATTTACAACTTGACAACCCCCTTCAAACTAGTGATTTGTACAAATCAAATACACCAAAGTTGCGAAGAAGATAACTATGTTATTGACTACTTAAGGCTTTAGTCAACAAATCTATTGGTTGCTCGTGAGTGCGAATGCTACATGTTTAAATCAAACCATTTTGTTGCTTTTCTCGAATGAAATGACAATCAATCTTAATGTGTTTGGTGCGCTCATGAAAGAGGAGATTGTTCGCAATGTGGATGGTTGCTTTATTGTCACAATACAAAGGTATAGGTTAGGGAACAATCACCCACAAGTCACCAAGGAGCCCATGCAACAAAACAATTTCGCAGATAGTTGTGACCATAGCATGATACTTGGCCTCAAAAGATGAATGGGAAACCATGGCTTGTTTCTTGGTTTTCCAAGAAATCATAGAACTTCCTAACTTGATACAAAAACCAGTGAGGGAGCAATGTGACATGAGACAAACTACTTAGTTAAAATCACAAAAGCTTGTCAATTAAAAGTCCTTTTGGGAAGGTAGGAAGATCCCTAATCCTAGAGTACCCTTCAAGTATTTGACAACCTTCAAGGTCATGTCCATGTGTGAAGTCTTTAAAGAATGCATGAACTAGTTGAGTATCTGAATAAGGTAGTTAATATCTGGTCAAGTATGAGTGAGGTAGATAAACCGTCTAAGAAGATGCTGATAAGGAGTTAGATAAACTAATGGAGGGTCATTAATAAGAACTGGGGCACTAGCATCATATTCCAAAGAAGTAATCTTCAGATTTTGATCCATGAGAATCTTGCACAGTTGAGCTCCATAAATGTCAGCGTTAAAGACTAACTCTAATGCGTATTTACATTGACTAAGGCAAATACCATGCTTAAACCGAGCAATTTCTATCCCAAGAAAAAACTTAGCCTGCCCAAAGTCCTTCATGTGAAATCACAAACAAAGATGAGACTTAACTTGAGTTATGGCCTCTTCACTATTGCCGGTGAGAAGCATATCGTCAACATAGATCAAAACAACAACAACAATAGATCCATGCCAAAAGGGTAAATAATGCATAAAATCATGCCAAGATTGCTTAAAACTAGCTTCTGTTGAGTTTTATGGCTTACTAAGAAGGGGGGGTTGAATTGGTTTTAAGTCTAGATCAAAATCTTTGTCCCTTTTTTTGATTTGTTTTAAATTGTTCTAAGATGTTGTCAAACAAGGTCTCATAAAACAGTGACAAATCATAGCATAAGAGATATGACACACAAGTTTACACGATGGTTGGGCACTCAACCCTTAAGCCTTACATCCACCCTCCTCCTTCAACACAACTGGTTAAAGTCCACTTTACTACAAAGTTAGGAAAAAACGTTCCCCTACACTTTCCAACTCCTCCTCAAGGAGTTATACAATCCTTTCTCTAAGGATTACATTATAATGTGTACCTCAACACATATCAACAAGTTAAGGTTTATCGAACTTTTTACAAACTTAAGCAATTCCTTTAAGATATGATATGTATATGGGAGATTGCTAAGTTAAGGGCTTTCTAAAGACAATCAAATAGCTAATCAAGCCCTAATCATGAAACCTCCAAATGATAATAGAGTTAGGGTTTCAAATTTACAAACAAGTATATGTGCACAACAATATTCAGAGTCTAATAAGCACATATACAATTAGAAATCTCAAGTAATCTGGTAGAGTAATAGAATAAAAGAACTTCACCAAGATTTCTATTCAGCTCAAGCTTCACAAATTGATCTTTTTCTTCTCAAGGTGGATTTTCATTTCTTAAGATATTAACAACTTCAACAATAACTTTTTCACTTTGTTTTTTCACACCAAATAGATATAAAGAACACACCTTTTAATCTCCAAATATATCCATTCTACTTGCTCATAATTTCTTCCCGTTATGTACAGATTAAGCCTGATTTTTGAGCCGTTGGAGAGGTAGAGTCTTTTGAGTAAGTAGCTTCTCCGTTTTGGTTAAAACGTGCTCTCAAAATGCATCGTTTAGTTTCTTCTTTAAATTAGATCTCGTGAAGCTTTATGTGGGTCGGGTTCTTGGATCTCATCAAGATTCTTCCTCAATTCTCCTTCAATCTTGAAGCAGTTCTTTGTGGGTGCTTCACAAATTGATAAAGCAGTTTCTTTCCTACAGAATCCCCATGATTTTAGCTTCATACCCTCTTTAATTTGCTTCCAATTCTTCTTTTGAGCAGTTAGGTCAAGAACATGAAGAACACCCTTAATCTCTTTAATTTGATCTTCTCTGAGTAATGGGTCTTCGATTTTCCTTCACAGAATTGTTCCTTTCTTCATTAGCTTTCCAACGAGCCTTTTTATAGCTTGATCGGAGAAGTTTCCAATGACCAATTTTACCGACAAAGTGGCAGCGTCGAACTGGGTCACGGGTTAAGCTGTGTTCGGGTGTGCGTGTTCTTAATTAAGTTCGTGGGTTGCGTAAAGCCTTCTAGGTCGCACGTGGGTCACTTAATTAAGTCACGGGTTAGGAGAAGCTTCCGGGTCACTTAGACGTAGGCAGGCTTCAATGGGTCACGCGTACAGGGCTTGGTCCATGCTCACGCAAGTCGCACTTCATGTTGGCTAGACTGCTTAACGGATCTATGTCACATTGGCCTTGTTCCATTCACATTGGGTTGTGCAGTAAACGGACTGATCCATTAAACCTGATTAAAGCTAATTCCTTTTAGTCTTTACTTGGAACATTTTCCTACAAGAAAATTCATAAGCTAATTTTCTTGTAAAACAAATAATGACATCAAATATTAATTCATTTATTCTTCCTAATAATACTTTCACAAATGTATTAAATAATATGATTATTATAATTTATAACAAATAAATCATGAAGGATAATTAACACTAAAATATCCTTTCATGAAATATTTCCTTTTTATTTTTCATCATCAAAACAATAGTGAAATAACAATATTTCTAACAGCTTTAAGGAAAATAGTAGTAAACTTGGCATATCATTGTCATGAGACTTGCTTGAGTCTATAGATGGACTTGAGTAAATGACAAACTTTCGGCTGACCTATGGTGGAACGTTGAATCTCGGGAGATAAAGACATGTACACTTCCTTATGTAAGTCTCTGTGGAGAAAGGCATTATGCACATCCATCTGATGGAGTGGCCAACGAAACATGTACGGTAAGGCCATGATACATATGACAGTCACCATCTTGGCCACTGAAGAAAAGGTCTCCTCATAATCAATGCCATATCACTGAATGATCCTCAAGGTGAGCTTGATATCGCTCAACGAATTCTCCCGCATGGTACTTCACCTTGTAAACCTATTTACATCCAATTAGCTTACGACTTAGGGGCAAGTCGACCAACTTCCATGTATGATTTGTCTCCAAAGCATGAAGTTTACTAGCCATAGCATCAACCCACTTAGGATCCTAAACAGTCTCATGATAGTAGAGTGGTTCTCTGATGGTAGAGATAGAAACAATAAATGCTTGATGTATGGGAGACAAATTATCAAGGGTTACGAATTGTGAGATGAAGTATGGGATGTCTCAAGGAACCATTGATCAAAGTCTATTAGGGTCAGTGGCCACAAAATTACAATGATAGTCCTAAGTCCAAATGGGAGGTTTGGATGCACATTGGGAACATCTAACAATGAGAGTAGTGACGATTGGCACCACTGTAGAAGAGGAATCCACAGTGGGTGGTTCTACAGTAGGTGACTTTACAGTAGGTGACTCTACAGTAGGTGGATTCATAGTGGGTGAATCCATATGCTTAACAACAAGTGAAGGAGAAAGAGGAGGATCTGCAAATGGTAAAGTGGGTGGTGACTCAACAAGCACAATGGAGGAAAAGGAGTTATCAAGAAGGACAGGGTCAAAAGATGGCAATGTAGATGGATGCTTGTCAAAACCGTTCTCACATTGGACAAAGTGTGGATTGGGATCCAAGGGAATAAAGGAATGATCCTCATTGAATGGGGTGATAGAGGAAGATGACTAGGACTGAGTGAAGAAAAAAACAAACTCATGGAACATAACATCTCAGACAACTAAAAAGGTGCAAGTGGTAAGGTTGAAGACATGATAACCCTTTTAGGATGAGGGGTATCCCATAAACACACATGGTTGAACACATGGTGTGTTTAGGGTTTAGGGGTATACCATTTGGTTGAACAAATGGTAAAGTAGGTGGTGACTCAACAAGCACAATGGAGGAAAAGGAGTTATCAAGAAGGACAAGGTCAAAAGATGGCAATGTAGATGGATGCTTGTCAAAACCGTTCTCACATTGGACAAAGTGTGGATTGGGATCCAAGGGAATAAAGGAATGATCCTCACTGAATGGGGTGATAGAGGAAGATGACTAGGACTGAGTGAAGAAAAAAACAAACTCATGGAACATAACATCTCAGACAACTAAAAAGGTGCAAGTGGTAAGGTTGAAGACATGATAACCCTTTTAGGATGAGGGGTATCCCATAAACACACATGGTTGAACACATGGTGTGTTTAGGGTTTAGGGGTATACCATTTGGTTGAACAAATGGTAAAGTGGGTGGTGACTCGACAAGCACAATGGAGGAAAAGGAGTTATCAAGAAGGACAGGGTCAAAAGATGGCAATGTAGATGGATGCTTGTCAAAACCGTTCTCACATTGGACAAAGTGTGGATTGGGATCCAAGGGAATAAAGGAATGATCCTCACTGAATGGGGTGATAGAGGAAGATGACTAGGACTGAGTGAAGAAAAAAACAAACTCATGGAACACAACATCTCAGACAACTAAAAAGGTACAAGTGGTAAGGTTGAAGACATGATAACCCTTTTAGGATGAGGGGTATCTTATAAACACACATGGTTGAACACATGGTGCAAACTTGTCCTCATGTGGAATGACTATGGCATAACACAAACACCTAAAAACCCAAAGATGGGAGATACATGGCGATTTACCAAAGAGAATATTGAAGGGAGTTTTCCTATTGAGGACCGAGGTAGGAAGATGGTTTATGATATAGGTGGCAATCAAGACACACTCTCCCCAAAAATGATCAAGAAGATCAACCTAAAAACATAAGGCTTGCACCACATCGAGGAGATGTTGATGTTTATGTTCAATGACACTATTCTATTAGAGGGTATGGACACCATAAGCTCTCGTGGTGAACCCTACGGAGCTGAAAGAAAGACATACACTCATGACTAAAGAACTTAGATCCATTGTCATAGTGTAATTTATGAATATGAGTATGTAATTGGGTCTTTACCATAGTGAAGAATGAACGTAAGAAGTGCAATGTTTGACTTTTGTGTCTCATGAGATACACCGAAGTCCCACGTGAGAAGTCATCCACAATGGTCAGAAAGTAACATGAACCATCATGATTGGGATGTCAATAGGGACCCTATATGTCAACATGGACCAACTCAATGATAGAATTTGTATCAAAAGTATGAGATGAAAATGGGAGATGGGTTTGTTTTGCCAAAAGGCAAACTGGACAAAAAACATTGGGGGATGCATAACAAGAAAAGTGACCAAAATGACAATGCCATAGCGTTTGTTTATTGCTTAAAACATTATTCTTAAACACAGTGTTTTACACACATTAACTCTTTTAAGAGCATTACATTTAAAAGTTCTAGTAATGGTAAAAAAAATATCCGATGTGGCATTTGTCAAAGACACTAAATGATAGAGACAACACTCAACCCTGCCCAACCTTGCCTAACCTTGCCCAACCCTAATATTATCCTAGTTAAACAGTCCTAGAATAAACAAAAGTATGGGTAAAATGTGACTTGATAAGAACTGTTGTAGGTAAATTTGGTAACAAACAAAAGTTTACATTTGAAAGAAGGCACATATAAGACATCATAGAGTATGATAGATGGGGAAATGTGAATAGTGTCAATGTGAATGATAGCCACATTACTATTATCGGACAATTTTACCCAAATAGGGTTTGATGCATATGATCTAATGTTCTCCATACATGTGAGATCGAATGGAATGTGGCCACTCGCCTCCGAATCAATGAGCCAATTAAATAAAGATAAAGGTTACAAGGAAGAGATTGTACTTGTAAAATTTGACATGGGCTTAATAGGCCTAAAGTGACTAAGGAGCTGAATCACATGTTAATACTACTCAAGTGTGAAAGTCTGGCTAGTAGGGAATGCTTGTTGCATTGGTACTACACTACTCATAGAAGGTGAGGGTTGGTTGCCAAAGTCAGCGTTGATTGCATGGGCTGAACTAGTGTGGCCTCCTTTCTTCCTCTAATTTTTGGGCCTATTAGGATACCCAACAAGCTGAAAATATTTGTCCTTGGTGTGTCCAAGGCGACGACAGTGCTCACAAAAGGACCTAGACCTTCCTTATCCAGAGCCACCACCAAAAGATTTTCTTGAATTACCACCTACAGAAGAATGATTGTCTCGGTGACTAGCCCCAAACCCCCTTCCAAAGAACATAAGGGTTTGTACAACAAAAGCATATGAATCAGTCTTCCCATTATTCACTTGCAGACTACACTGGTGTTCTTCATTAGTAACCAATAGGAAGACCTCATCAAGGGATGGAGTAGGGCTACGTGAGGTGATGTTGTTCTTTATTGTAGCATATATGGGTTGTAGTCCAAGAAGAAAAAAAATAGCCTATCTAGATTCTCTCTTAACAGCCAATAGAGTTGGGAAATCGTAGGTGTAATTATCACACTTGCACTTAACCGTCAGTAGACATTTATCCAATTTTGCCCAAATATCAAAAAGCCAAGAAAAATACTTGGCTACAAATTCCTTTGGTTGCTACTTAACCTCGCTAATTTGTTGTTCCAGATCATAGTGACGAGTACCAAAGACTTTAGAATACCGTGTCTCTAACATTCTTCAGGCAACATAGGCAATAAGACATATAGAGACAAAATTTCCTATCTTAGGGGAGATAGAGTTCATTAATTAAGAAAGCACAATCAGGTTACACTTTTCCCAAATATTCACACACTGATCATTATTAATGGGTTTTAGCAACTTTCCATTCACAAAGTCAAGTTTGTCCCTTGAATCAAGTGCAATAAGCATCTTGCGTCTCCAAAGGAAGTAATCCATAGATCCCATAAGGAGTTGAGGGACTACAATGGTGGTGGAAACATCATTGGTTGTGAAAAAATAATGGATTTGGCATATCTGCTAGATTTGTGGGCTTGGAAGGCTCAGATTGCCCACTCATCCTATCAAAAACAGCTAGTGAAGGGAAGGGCGGTGGTGGTGGTGGTGGCTAGAATTAAGTCTTCGCTAGAATACACGACATGGGTCGTCTAACCAGGTAGGGATCCAATTAAGAGACCCGAACTCATGTGATTGAGAAAAGCCCAAACCTGAGTCAAAACACACATTTAAGTCCGTTTAATGAAATGGTGTGCGTCAACAAAACGGTGCACGACAACAAGGGATCAAAACGCATGTTTAAACCATTTAATGAAATAATGTGTGTCGACTATGGGACAAAATGGTATGCAACAACAAGGGATCGAAATACATGTTTAGACCATTTAATGGAATAGTGCACATCGACTGTGGGACAAAATGGTTTGCAACGACGAGGGATCGAAACGCACATTTAAACCGTTTAATGAAACGGTGCACGTTGACTGTGGGACAAAATGATGCGCGACGACAAGCAAGTGAAACACACATTTAAATTGTTTAATGAAAAGGTATGTGTTGACTATAGGAAAAAATGGTGTGCGGAAGTCTGCTAATGAAACGTGTGTTTAAATCGTTTAATGAAACAATGCATATCAAGGTAAGTAAAACAATGTGTTAAAGGTTCGCGAGAAAATAGGTTGAGAAACTGAACAGGTAGAGGCCTGATTAAGTGACCTAAAACTTAAGTGGAATGGTGCATTTAGGGATGAGAAAATAGGAGGGAAAAAAGGTAATTTTACCCAAAGGACCTCCTAACCTTAAAACAAAACATGCCATTTTGAATAGCGGCCAACTCTTGAACGAAAATGGCAAGTGGCGATGACTGAAAAACGAATGGGAAAAGAAAATTAGGCTGAAAAGGATAAAAAAAAAAAAAAAAGTACACCAAAAGAACAAGATCGGGACATAGATTTGTTCTATGACCAAAGAATCAAGTGAAAGGCATTATTTTGGCTCTAGATGAATAAAGGACAAAACATAATGTGAAGAAAAGGAAAAACATACTAGATTTAGCATGAAATCCTCAGGCTAACTCTCAATACCATCTAAGAAATAGAAACACCTATGAGGAACCAAGATTGACATATGAATTTGGAGGAAAAATGCTCTTTCGGAATTATTGATTAAAGAAGAGAAAACCTAATTACAAACTATACATAGGGTCAATTACCCTAATCATGGGTTTAGGTTGTCAAGCCCAAACCCACTACCTAACAAATCAATATAGGCCTAACAATATACTTGGTCCAATAAAATAAATATAAACATAAACCCATTTACAACGTAAAATATAATACAACTTTCATTTTATTTTAAGCTCTTAAAATATGCTTAATGTGTGAGAAATATTTAATTTTTCATTATGTTCAATCTTGAGCTTAAAGCATACTAGATATGCAAGATAATATTAAAGACAAAAGTCTTATATTAAAGTCTTATAGTATATAAATATGAAAAATATTCTCTCAACTTTTAAATTAATTTTTGAGTTGGATATTAAGCATATCTATAATATCTATATGCCAAATGTATATTGAATTTATTGATATATCTTTAGAATTAGAATTATTTTAATCCACGGACTAAAAATAAAAAGAGAGAAGCTGAAGCCCTTATAGGGAAACAGAATAAGCAATGTCATTGTATTCATGGAAGTCATTAGAAGCCTTAGGCCCAGTGAGCAATAGGCCCAGTCTAAACAAACTTACTACCCAGTTCACCATGGGCGGCGTATGGCAAATATAACAAGTCTGTCAGCCCACTCAATAACAAGGACGCCAAAAAAGAAAAAGAAAAATTAAAAATTAAAAAAAATGACAAGGAAGCCGACTGTGTTGAATTTCTCAGTTTTTTTTTTTCATATTATTTTCTTCAGATAAAGGTATAGGATGTCAAAGCAAAACTTATGTTGTATAGTGGCAGTAGTCAATTACTAAGTTATTAGGTTGTTTGATGAAATTTCTCTAATTAATTCTTTTTTTCCTAGAAAAAATTTAGGGCTAAGAGGCTCAAAGGACCAAAATCTTTGCATTTTGAGCCGGATGTCTTAACTATGTGGTGGAATTGGATTGAAAACCAATCTTGACTCAAGAGGATGCCTCGCATGTACACTTTGTTTGAACACTAGTTCCTTACTTTGAATTACTCCGGGGAAGGAGTGGTTGGAATTGGGCTAAAAGCTGTACAAAAGTTGACAAAGGTAACATCCTTGTTTGACAAAGTTAAAAAATCTTATATTTCAATATTGGACTTTTACTTTGTGCATAACCTAATACAATCTTGTATCAAGATTTTCATTAAAAAAAAAAAGATATTAATAGTAGGAGAAGACCAAAATTTTTGAAGACCATTCATCGCCAGTCCATTGGATCCTTTTTATACCTTTCAATGCGTAGGACGTATCTCAAGTTAAAAAGCAAAGGCAGGCTGATTTCCATTGCATGAAAAAGCAAAGTTGAAAAAAGTGACACCCTTGTTTGACAAAGTTACAAAATCTTATATTTTAATATTGGACTTTTACCTTGCGCACAACTTAATAAATCCTTGTATCAAGATTTCCATAAAAAAAAGTATTAATATTAGAAGAAGATCAAAATTTTTGAAGATCATTCATCGCCAGTCCATTGAATCTTTTTTATACCTTTCAAATGCATAGGACTAATTTCAAGTTAAAAAGCTAAGACAAGCTGATTTCCATTGCATGAAATTGCACTTTGTAGTTGCCTTTGGCTGTAGAAGCAAATATTACAAGCTAGATTCGAAGAAAAAGAAGCCCTCCGACTTTGATATTCGGAATTGACATCCTTGGACTCGACAAGAAAAAAAATTAAAAATTAAAAAAAGAGCTCACCAACATTGAGGTACGTGTAAGTCACGGTCACCAGCATGTCAAAATCACCCACCCTGTCTAAGCTCAAGGTCAGTGTTTCAACGCTTTGAACAACACCACCATCAGCCGCGCTCCGCCGGCGCACACAATCTCTAATTAAGACAGTGCTATAGCAAAAACATTTTCTTTCAGGAGAACATTTTGCTGAGCTTTGATGCTTTTTTTTCTTTTTCTTTGGGTTTGAATAGCTTAGCTATTTCTGGTTGAAATACAATTCGTCATATCTCATATAGAAAATATAAAAACTTAAAATGTAACTTATAAATAAATGAGTTCTTTTACTTAATACTTTAAAATTTTAAGTACATATGTATTATTCTCTATAAAATCTAACATAGTATTAAAGTCCAAGTTATTCTTCAACACCCTTATAAATATGAATAAGCCCAAAAGTCTAGCAAAATATAACACCATATGAGATGATTTGGGTTGAATCATTATAGTGATAAGACATGTTAAATAAAACAATGTATAATTATTATCTCATGTTGTTAAGAATTCCTCAAAAGTTTAGGTTTTATGTTTCATACTTTTGTTCATGGATAAAGATTTTTATAGGAAGTATTGTCTCATGCTTAGGCAAAAGAGTGTGTTAAGTCCTATATATAAAATTTTAAAATTTTAGAAATAATTAATAAAAAGATAAGTCTTTTTTCTTAATATCTTAAGATTTTTAATTGGATATAGGCATTTTTCATGATAAAATCTAACACAAATCTTTTGACCTTTTCAATTATTGGGAAAAGAATATTTCAATTACTTACGGGTGGAGAGTTTTTCACGTTATCCAACAAATTACTATAATGGTTTAAGTAAATTAAAGCAAATAAATCTTTAAAAAATTAAGCAAGATTTAAGTAAATTAAAAAAATATTAGTATGTGGACTTTGCTAAAAGAGATAAATAAACTAGATGTTAATAGATTTAGCATCTAACCTAAAAGTTTACTAAACTCATTACCATATAAATAATTGTTTTTATATATTCTTTAGTAATGTGAGACTCATTGAGACCACATTTTAACATGTTTCTTAAAATCATCATGGTGTCACTTACGTAAATAACGTTGAAGTTCAAATTAATAGGACTTTGTCCATATAGGTGTTAAGAAAATCTTAAGTTTAATATCATGTTAAAAAACTTAGTATTTAACTCAAAAGTCAATTTAAGAATTTGTAAAATATATTATCATATAAATAGAAATCTTCATATATTTTTTAGCAAATGAGATTCATTAAGCATATCATAACAATAAACAAACCAAAAGACTTTAAGTTTGTAGATGGTTAAATATTATATTATATTTTTGTTTTCCTTATTTGAATTTGTGGTTCCAAGTAAGTTTATAGGTACGTTTGAGGTAAGATTCTTTTCCACTTAGTGAGTCTAAATTTTCTAACTAGATTAACATCCTTTTTTACAAGTTGCAAGAAAAATATCAAGGAGGCGTGAGAATTAGGTGAAGTAATGGACATTTTATCTACAAGTGGCTGATTTTCTGTGTGTTTATCCTTTAAATTTTTTGAAAAAAAAAAAAAGAAGAAGAAGAAAAGGATGACATCCAAAGGCATGGAGGATCGGCTTAGGTGACACTCACCACCAACCCAACATTGAACAAGGAACGTTTCAAGGTGTTTCAAAACTGCAACAAGGCCAATTTGGAGTTCTTGAGGAAGTGTTTGATGAGATCCGAGATAGGTGACAAGTCAAGGCAAGACATTGAGGTTGTGATGTACAAGGCGGTGGAAGCGGTGAGGATATTGGAATATTGATAGTGACTTGTATTGTTCTGAACATTGTGTAAGAAAAGGTGAATATAGAGAGAAAGCCTTTGAGTGAACAAAATATCAAGGAGGCGTGAGAATTAGGTGAAGTAATGGACATTTTATCTACAAGTGGCTGATTTTCTGTGTGTTTATCCTTTAAATTTTTTGAAAAAAGAAAAAAGAAGAAGAAGAAAAGGATGACATCCAAAGGCATGGAGGATCGGCTTAGGTGACACTCACCACCAACCCAACATTGAACAAGGAACGTTTCAAGGTGTTTCAAAGCTGTAACAAGGCCAATTTGGAGTTCATGAGGAAGTGTTTGATGAGATCCGAGATAGGTGACAAGTCAAGGCAAGACATTGAGGTTGTGATGTACAAGGCGGTGGAAGCGGTGAGGATATTGGAATATTGATAGTGACTTGTATTGTTCTGAACATTGTGTAAGAAAAGGTGAATATGGAGAGAAAGCCTTTGAGTGAACAAAATAATTCTATATTGTTGTACCAATTTACAAACATTCTTGCATTACATATATAGGGAGCAAGACTTGAACTAATAAGGAAAGCCAAAATATGTACAATAATTACAAGGAATTAAGCCAAAATCATAGGCTTAATATGACAATAAGTTTGGTAAGATAGTTGTGCGTTAACACTCCTTTTCAAGTCGAAGATTTAAACAAGTTAAATACTCTGAGCTTGGAAAGAAGGTGCCAATGTTGTTTGCTATAAAGTGCATTTGTCAATAAATCAGCAGGTTGTTCTTTTGTGGAAACATGTCTTGTAGTGATGATTTCTTGTTAAAGCTTTTCTCATATATAATGACATTCGATTTCAATGTGCTTAGTACACTCATGGAAAATGGGATTAACTGCAATACTCTTTGCAACTTCATTGTCACAATGTAGTAGTGTAGGACACTTCATGTAAAAACCAAAATCCTTGAGTAGTCTAATGATCCAAACTATTTCACAAGTGGTGACCTGCATGGCTTAGTATTATGCTTCTGCGGAAGATAATGAGACAATCAGTTGTTTCTTGGATCGCCATAATATCAAAGAATTGCTCAACATAATACAGAATCCATTGGTGGATCATCTTGTCATAGGACATGTGTTGTAGTCAGGGTCATAATAAGCACGTAGCTCAAACTGAGAAAATGATAGAAACATAAGACTAAGCCCTGGACAAGTCTTGAGGTATCTAATTACTTTTAAATTGGCCTCCATGTGGGATAGTATTAGGTCATGCATGAATTGACTGAGAAGTTGGACCTGGAAAGTAATATAAGGTCTGGTGAGTGTTAGGTAAATCAGTTGTTCAACAAGTCGTTGATATGCTGATCGATCAACAAAAGGTGGATCATTCAACTTTTCTTTGGAACCCATATCATACTTAATGCTTACGAATTTCTTGTTTTGTTCCATAGGAATCAAGGATGGCTTGGATCTAGTGAGACCTTCTCTAAAAATCAATTCTAGTGTGTATTTTCACTAACTTAATGCTATGCCGTCTGGAGATTAAACAATTTCAAGACCTAGGAAAAATTTGGATGGACCAAGGTCTTTCATTAAGAAAGTAACATGCAGATATTGCTTGAGATATAAGATTGCCTCCTTACTATTTCATGTAATCAAGATGTCATTAACATAAATAAGTAAGGTCACAAAAGAAGTACCTCTTCTTTTGGTGAACAAGAAGTAATAATAGTAGGATTGCATGAAACCATGTGCAAGTAATGCTCCGGTGAATTTGGCATTCCATTACCTGGAGGCTTGCTTCAACCCATAGAGAGATTTTTGCAATCTATAGACAAGAGACTCCCTCTAATTGCGAAATCTAGGGGGAAGCTACATATAAACTTCCTTAGAGAGATCACCATGGAGGAAGGCATTCTAGACGTCCATCTAATAAAATGGCCAATGATGAATAGTTACAATAGTAAGGATGAGATGGATAGTGACATGCTTTGCCATAGGAGAAAAGGTGTCTTGAAAGTCAATCCTTTCATGCTGACTGAAACCTTTGGCAACTAGCCGACATCTTAAGAGAAACCACATCTCAAGTATTATTCATCTTAAGAGTAGCAAGCTCGGCATCCATGACAACAACCCAATTAGGGTTGGTAATAGCTTCATGGTAGTAGGAAGGTTCTTGGGTGGCAATGATGGAGGCAATAAAATGTTGATAGGGAGGGTGACAATTATGGAGGGAAACCTAATTGGAGATGGGATATAGAGAGGTGCATGAAGAGGTAGGTAAGGCGTACACAAATAGTCTGAGGTCTAAATGGGAGGATGGGTAGAATGGGTAGAGTGGCGAAGGGAAGGTTTAGAAGGAACAAGTGGTAGGGAAATAAAAGTGTCAGTAAAAGGGATGGTGGAGGGAGGAAGGGCGGAGGTAGGAGGCAGTGACTTAGGAGGGGTAGCCGGAGGAGAGGGACGGTAAGGAAAATCGGGTAGGTTAACCGGTAAGGAAGATAAGGTATAAGTATCAGGATTAGAGAGAATTGGAGGCGTTAGGGCTGGTAAGCTGTCCATGGTGGGCAAAGAATCAAAACAAAACAAAGAAGAAGAAGAGAATGAGAATTCTGTTTCTTGAAAAATAACATCACGACTAATAAAGAAGTGACAAGTAATAGGATTATATAAACAGAAACCTTTCTGAGAGCAAGGGTAATCCATGAAAATGCAAGGAGTGGCATGAAGGCTAAATTTGTCATAAGCACCTAAGGTGGTGGTGTAACAACGACAACCAAAAACATGAAGATAATCAAGAATATGAGCTTTGCCAAAGAGTTTTGCAAAAGGGCTGAGACCATGAAAAGATAAGGAATGGAGACAGTTGATAAGATAAGTGGTAGTGAGGAGGCATTCACCCAAAAAGGAAGAAGGGATGTGAGCCTGAAACATCAAAGCTTGAGCGACATCCAATAGATGTCGATGTTTGTGTTTGATAACTCTATATTTTATAGAGTTATTATTATTATTTTAGGTAATATTTAATATGATTTTTATTAAATTTTATTTGTATTTAATTTTATTTGTGTATATTTTGTTCTTTTATGTAGCCACCTAAAATAGGTGAAAAACAAGAGAAATGAAGAGAAAAAGAAAGAAAATAAGCAAGAAAAAGTAAAGGCCAGTGACGTGGAACTCACGTGAGAAGGAAAAGAAAATAAAAAGTAAAAAAGGCGATTATTGGGCTTTGGTCATGGTGGTCGCGAAAAGGATTGAGATTGTAGAGAGAGAGGAGGGGAAATCAAGCACTTTGTTGAGAGAGGTGACTAGGACCTCGCCGAAAAAGCAGAGGCACCATGCGATAGCCCGGGACTTTGAGAACGCCAGTTGGTCGGGTGAAAGCCGACCATTCTTGCGTTCTTTTCTGGCGAAGGCACCGATTTTTGACAATAAAGTCCATTTTTCGACCGTTTCTGGGTTGATTTTGGCGAGAGGAGAATGGATCTGCAACTCTGGTGCATTTTCGGGTCATTCTGTGGCAATTACAGGCGATTTCTAGCAGTTTTTCGGCGAAGAACGGTGAACGCCGTCCAAGCCTTTTTCGTCAGATCTATGTTGTTCGGTGGCAATTTAGCGCAAGATGTTTACAGATTGGCACTCCAGGGATCATTCCCGACAGTTTCTTTGCAAAACGGCGGTGGTGCGTGCTGCGGGCACATAGAGATGTGGGTAGAGGAAGCCTCAAAAAGTGAAGGCTGAGCTGTAGGTCACGTGACCTACACCGAGTTAGTGGCTCACGGTGGCCGTGGCATCGGCACATGACAATGGCATCGGTGTGTGAAAGTGCATTTCAGCACCTTTTTGTCCCGTTTTCCAACCATCTCCTCTTTCTCTTCTTGATGTGCAAATTTGTCCAAACTTTCTTTGAACTGAAGACATTTTGGTGCCAGAATTGATGTTTTTAATTTGAAGAATGTTTTGTTCAATTTCTTGCACTATTTCTGTGTTTATAAGTAACATGTTTTAGTTTATTGTGTTAGAGCTACGATATAACTTAATTATGATGTAGGAATGTTATGATTATTTATGTTTTGTGATATATTTTATGAATATGAAGTAGCATATTATGGAGTTTAATGCTTTTAGGTGATTAGATACCACTTAAATGATCTGATTTGCATGTTAGAGATCGACAGAAGATAACATGCAGTTGCTTATTGTAATATGCAACCATAGATTAATATGAATAAACATATACCATATCATTTGTGTGGCTTTAGGTGTAAACTAGAATATTCACAAATCGTAATGCATTTAGTTCATTTAATTCATGGGCAGAAATACAATGAGTTAATGAGCTAAGTAGGTTCGCTATACCTAGACATAGGATAGTGAATAAGTTGGAAATTCTGCCATCACATGAGTAGAATTAATCTTGCTAGCATGGATGATCGAAATTTGTATTTAGTAACTAGGTGAAATTGGAAGCTCTAACATATTTAGTTCATCAAGTTTAGGTTAAATTTAGTTGTTTATTCAATGTCTTATCACTTTGGTTGGCTAGATAAACTCTAGGAACTATTCACCATTAGTACTTAATTAGTTTAGTAAGCACCAGTCTCTATGGGACAATACTTATATTCATCATTATATTACTTGTTCGACATGTACACTTGCATGTAGAATTTCACCGAATAGTGTTCAACAACTTCGTTCTACTGAAGAGTGTGGACGCAAAAGGATTCACGCAAGATGCCAAGTTAAGAGAGGAAAGATTGATAGTTAGAGGAGAAAATGTTGGTACCGTTGTCAAAACGGATGCATTGGACAATAGAGCTAAATTGGGTTTAGTGAGAGAAAGTATTGAATTTTAGAAAAAAACTTTACTTTTAAAATTGAGAAGAAACTTCCAAGTAGCACGAGAAAAATCATTCACAATGGTGAGAAAGTATTTGGCATCATCATAGGTGGGAATTTGAGGAGGACCCCAAATGTCCATATGCACCAACTCGAAAATGGAACGAATGGTACTATGATGGGTGGGGAAAGATTGGTAGGTTTGTTTAGTGAGGGAACACACAACACAGGTAAAAAAAATAGGACAAGTAATGGAACAACCAGAAGAAGTTAGAGTTTTCAAAGAAGAATGAGACCAAATTGTTTTTGTAAAAGCTCATAAGAAATATTATTGATAGAAATGAAATTACAACCCGAAGGCTAAGTTGGAGTACAAAATCGAGTTTGAACGGAAACTAAATAATCGGAAAACTTAAAATGGAAATGAGCAGGAAATCAAAACAAAGTAGTAGAGCCCGCGGTTAGCCTTGCTAAACCCAATTAGATCCCTAGTTGTACAATCTTGAAAACACAAAATTGGTTGAAGAAAAGAGTTACACAATTATTGTCACTGGTTAGTTTCTAAATGGAAAGTAAATTATGTTAGAAATGAGGAGCATAGAGAACATTATTAAGGTGAAGCTTAGGACAAGGGTAATAATGGCCAATATGGGTGACAACACTAAGTGTTTTATTAGGTAATGTGATGCTAATAGGTGCAACGCATGGAGAGACAAAATTAAGAACATGTAAGTTGTATGTAACGTGGTAAGTGGCCCCTAAGTCAATAATCCAAGAAGACAAAATGGGTGAACAAGATGAAGCCATACTTATGAACGGATCATAGGGACCCATTTGATTGATGAGGGTGAGGAGCTTATGCTATTGATCTACAATCAGTTGGAGCCTGGTGGACCCACCAAAGACACTACTTGAGCTAGGAGGGATGACCTAAAATACTAGCACTCAGAGTTGGTGGATGGTGTGGTTGACTAGAAGCAGACCCACTAGAGGAGGCCAATTGAGGTGAAAAGTGGGGCCCATAGCCGATAGGATCATTGCCCATAGTAAAAGATGGAGCAAGAGGCCTAAGAGCTGAGGTAGCATGGGTTATACGTCCATTGGAACTGGACCTATGGCAAGACCCACCATGAGGCTTGGGCCTACCACCAGTTGGGAAGGTAATTAGGAGATAGTAACTCTCCTTGAGCTAACCAAGCCTAATGTAGTGGGTGCAAAAAGGCTTAGAGGGAAAGGCTTAGGTTAATGGTGTGGACCCACCTGGCCTAGCCAAGGAGGGCCAACCTGTGCACAAGGGAACAACGCTCGACCTAGAATGAGGTTTTGAGCACTTCATTTGAAAAGTGGTGGCGTCGCTGCTAGGAGAGAGGCGAGCAATGGTGGTGGCGGTGCGCTGAAGTAGGTCTTGCTTTGGTAATGAATAGAGCTTCTCCATGGTTGCGAGCTTATCATGGGACAAAAAAATGAGTAGAGGGTGGAGAACTCTTTTGGTATAGCTAATAATAGCTTCAGGGATCAGTCCTCCTCCTTATGATAGTGAAACAGTTTAGCAATTTCACAAGTGTAACCATAATAACAGAAAAGTGGGGGTTGTTGGGCATCCAAATCACCTTAAAGCTCCTTCAAAGAAAGGTAGAAAGAGGTGAGCTTGGCACTAAAGGTGTCGAGAGACAAGTAGAGATCGCCAATTGCTTGTTTCAAGGAGAATTTTTAAGTCCTGCTAATCTGATCGAAACTATCCTAGAGTAGTTGCTAGACCTTGGCGACAATGCAAGTAGTGGAAACTAGGGGCTCGACCGATAGATCAACGAAGTGGGTTAACCATGTTTTCATGACCACATGACACTAGTCCCAATGGTTAGCAACATCACTATCTTCAGCAAGTTGTGGTAGCTTAACAGTTAGAAAACCCATCTTATTTCGGGCAAGGAACACCATATGGAGTTGTTCACTCCAAACATGCCAATTGGCCTCACTAATGAGCTTTTGGGACATGATGCATGCTAGTTGGAGATTGGTGGTAGTTAGATGGTACGGGTTATGAAGGGGAGAGGCAAAATGGTTGTTTTTAATGGCCATTGGGAACAATTAGGGCAGTAGCTAGGGTTCTAAAATTAGGGAATTAAGGTTAGGAAATTGAGGATTTATGGTTTTTCTTTTTAAGGGGGGGGGAATTAGGGATTTAGGAAATTAGGGTAATTTGGAAGTGAAGAAAAGAAGAGAAATTGTGGCTAGGGTTGATGTGAAAAGAAGACGGCTAGGGTTGACGTGAAAAGAAAAAGAAAAACAATGGAGGAATGGAAAAGAAAGGTGACTTGGTTTTCGTGAATAGGAAAAGAGAAAAGGAAAATGTGAAAAAGAGGAGAGAAAGCAGCATGACTTTTGTGAAGTTGAAAAAAGAATACGAAAGAGAAAAAGCACTTTGGTTTGCATGAAGTGGAAAAAGGAGTAGGAGAGAGAAAAGAGAATTATAAAGGGAAGAAGAGAAAGGATGAAGGGGAAGGAAAAAGGATGACAAACAAAACGTATAGGCAAGAAAAATGTGGAGGGAATTAAAGAAAGAAAGGATCAAAATGTGATTGGAATGGCTAGAGGGAGAATGGTGTGGGAACAAGACAACAAGGAACGCTCATCAAAACTCCAATGGAGTGGCTTGGGAACAAAGATCTAGAAACAAAATTAAGTCATAGGAAAGAATGGCTCAAGTTCCATGTAAGAAAAGGTGAATATGGAGAGAAAGCCATTAAGTAAGCAGAATTATTCTATATTACTGTATGAATTTACAAACATTCTTGCATTACATATATAAGGAGTAAGACTTAAACTAATAAGGAAAACCAAAATATGTACAATAATTACAAGGATATTAAGCCAAAATTATGGGCTTAATATGGTAGCAAGTTTGGTGAGATAGTTGTGTGTTAACACATCAAGTCGTTGCTTACAAATATGATTTTAACTCGGTATAAGCTTGGAGACAATGTTAGGATCTACAACATGGTCTGCATGGGTTGCAGCGCTGGCTTTAGAGCTATATGCATGCCCTAAACCTTTTCTTGTCTCATTTTCCAGTAGATACGTGTCAATCTTGATTTGGTGGTCAAGAATTTCAGGCTTAGTAATGATCTTATCATAGGTTTAGAATTGGGTGTAGTGTATAAGCTTAGCCCAAATCTGTCAAACCCTTTTATATTTCACTTAATGTAACGTGTAATCATTACTCGGAATGAAATAAATCTTTGTTTTGTTTTAGTGTTTTAGTCCTTATAGTTTTAGTTTTCCATCTTCCTTATGAAACCTGCTGGAAAATAAGGGTTTTGTTTGTGACAAAATGTATTTATGAATATATTTGTTAAAATATATTTTTCATAAGTGCAAAAGAAAATCATAGAAAGTAAAAGGTGTACAAATTATAATATCAATTAATGATATTATAAAGTAACTAGGTTTCTACATTTCTTAATGTAATGTTATTATATAGTGCTCTCAAGAAATGATTTATTTAATTTCATTATATAATGTCTTGAGAACAAGGTTTACCAAATTGAAATTAAATATGCCATACATTGTGATTAAGAAAAAATGATATTTGCTCTTGCTTGGATGAAGGTTGAAGTATTTGGCTCTATTTTTTGGAACAAACTTTAGTTCTATCAAGAACTTATATTATATCATTCTTGCACTAATATTATTCTCGGCCTCATTCTGTTCCCGGCCTAGCATTGCTCTCGGCCTGTCTCTATTCTCGGCCTGATTGTGTTCTTGGCTTGGTTGTGTTCTCGGCCCGTCTCATGGTCTCATGGCCCACTTATCTATCCATCAGATAAGTGAGCTCGGCTGGTGATGAAACTCACCATTTCACTTACACACCGTCTCACTTATTCGAACATGATGCCCTAAGAGCATACGATTGATGACTGCCGAAATGAGAAAGAGAAAGAGAGAGAGAGAGATGGAAGAATGGCGCCGCTGGTGACCGAATCCTCAACGGGAGGATTTCTGAAGAGACCGATGTCAGAACGGTCTGCTCTGAGCTGGAGAAGGAAGAAGTGAAGCTGATTTGAAGGTTGATTTACTGTTCCAACAGGAAGATAACTTCATCATTGAGGTTTGAAAGGTCCGAAAAATAGCTCTAATTTTTCTATTTAAGAAGAGCTATTCTATGGAGAAGGGTTCAACACTTACAATAATATGAAGTTCTCTTTAAGTGAAGAATCAACCATTGAGCTCATCTTTTGATCATTCAATCTTATAAACTTTCGGTGAAGTACAAGCTTACGGTGGTATTGTGATTAAATACTTATTCGTTCATTTATATCATCGATTGTATCTTGTATAACTTTGTTTATGTGCTGATTTCATTAAAAATACTAATTGCACATAAACATTGAAAGGAATCCGAAACCCTAAGTTATTTCAATTTAGGGTTTTCATGATAGGAGCTTAGAGTTATCATATTTACATCAAATCAACTCCTTTAGGTTACAAAATCCCACAACTTGTTACATTATTTGGGATTTGTAATTGATTTATGAACTTTTGATCATATTGTGCAACATTGTACAAGAAATTCCTTGAGAAAGAATTGTTTGAGTTAGGGAGAACGTTTTCTCCTAACTTAGTTGAGTAAAGGAGATTTCAATCGGTTTGCTTGAAGGAGAAGAGGGTGGACGTAGGACTCAAGGTGTGAGTGCCGAACCACCATGGTAAATTTGGTGTCAATCTCTTTGCTTACTATTGATCTAACCATCTTATAATATTTGCTGCCTCTCATTTTATCAATTATCTATTCCTAACCTATCAGAATATTTGATACATATAAGTGTGACAATATTCTTGATAACGGGTTGTTTGACTTGGAAGTAAAGCATCATATGTTTGAAATTTGTTCAATTTATATCGATATTATTGGTGTGACTTGTCCAGCATATTGAGTTGAGCATTTGTTAACATAATAGTTTTAATTGCTGGTTATAACAATTCAACCCCACTTCTTGTTAAGCCATAAAACCCAACAAAACCGTTTGGGTTTCATATGTTTATGCTTCATTCCAATCCAAATCCATCACTATTGTACCCATGAATTGTCTACTCAGGTCAGTATCCGAGTACTGCTGGTACCGGTTACCCCTTGCCAAGACGGTAACAGATCTTGACAAAGGAGTCAAAAACTAAGAGTTGGAACTTCCGCAATATTATTGGGCTTAAGAGAAAAATTTTGATAAAATAAAATAAAAGTTGCTAATTTAGTAATTTTTAGTCAATAATTATAGGCCGTCGAAGCCAACATCCGTTCACTCGGGTCCCCTCGTCCTTGTTTCCTACAGCGAACAATTCCGGTACATTGTCAACTACTTAACACGACGTTCCAATATCGCCGATGTCAAACCCTACACGCCGAACTTCAAGAAAGTTATAGACAACGTGTTCCCCCTTGTAGGCACAAAGCCCGTACTGGTTGAGTTTGAGAAGAACTTGGGGTTCAGTGCAACTGATGTCGAAGCTGCGAGGATGAACTTGTACCGCTTCGGCAACACTTGCAGTGCCTCCGTTTGGTATTCGGTGTCCAACAGCAAGGCCAAGCGCAGGATCAATAAGGGAGACAATCTGTGGCTGATTACATTTGGGTCAGGATTCAAGTGCAGCCGCAGTTTGGCAAGCGTTGAGGAACATCGATAATGACGACGAACTGAACCCGTGGATCGATGAGATTGATGAGTTTCCCGTGGATCTGCGGAACATGCAAAGTTTTGCTGAGGTTTTTGATGCACCCAAAAGGAACTGAAAGAAAAATAAAGCTGATAAAACCAATGGAGACCACAAAATGGAGCGTTCACGTTCAAAGAGTAAGCTGTTCTAGGAAAGAAAGGCAAAGCTACCTTTCGTAATGTTTAGATATCCCACATCAATCAGGAAGCTAATTTATTGGAAAATTATGGGCATTCAATTTCAGTGTTGCACGTATTTTTGAGTCTTAGAAAATTTTCTGAAAATTTCCTTATCAAGCAGCATTACAGCCCCCTGAATAATTTGTCTCTTTTAATTATAGTTATGTTTATTATGAGTAATTTTAGTTTTGCATTAATCATTACTAAGATTTAGAGCAAGTCTGTTATGTTTTTAATTTTCCTATAAATTGCACCCGCTTTATGGGTCTATTTTTTGAGGGTTAAGTTTTATATTTTGCTTTATATATTTTTGAGCAAGTATAACATTTCTATCAGCACGTAGTAGCAACATAAATGACTAAAGCAATGACGTTATTTTTTTCTTAAAAAAAAAAATCTACTTTTCATTGTCTAGTCTTTACCTAACATTTCTGCTTTACTCTTTTACTGATTGGAGATTTATAGTTCAAGTATTATCCAAAGTATGATGTGTTATCGTCTGCTTAAGCATTGTCAAAGTGATTCCCACGCTCTTGGCCCACATGCCAAAAACCCATTTATTCTTCTGTTGCTTGGTCCAAATTCATGACGGACAGGCCCATTTGGGCTATGTTGCCATTGGTCAGAGTCAGCACTCATTCATCTCCAAAAGTTTGCCCAGTGCTCGGCTTTATTTGGGCACAAACAAACGATTTTGAACGGCCTGATTAATTATATATGGCCAAGTAAAAAGAAAGAAAAACATTTTATTTTAGAAAAAGTTCCGAGACAAGATTTAAGCAATACATAATGCCTAAATATCTCTCGTTTTCAATATTCTAATTAGATATCAGCATCGTGGGCATCTTTGACGGGTCCACTTGTTGAAAACAAGAATTGGCAGTAACCATATGCACACATATACAAACACAAAAAAGACAGAAGGGAAAAAAATAAAAGAGAAAAAAGGGTGATATCTTTTCTTGACTAATTTGAGAAGAATGGAAATGGAGGAGGGGATATTCTTTCCTAGTATCCGGCAAAATAAATGTGATGGGACGTAAAATACCAAGGAAAATGGGGTGGGGAGATGAATTCACAAGTGCACACCTTATCCTTCCAATTTCTTACATTGGACCACATCTTTTTGGCCCCTTACCCTTTCAATTTTCAATTTCGACAATGCTCTACACCTTCTTATTGTTGCAGAACATGTAGAGTTGGGTTTTCGAAAGAATAAATCACTATCAGATTCACACAAGAAGCTACCAGTCCAAATAGGTTGTGGGCAATCACTTCTTGAAGAAAAACAACATGGTATTGCATCATCTATATGGTTTCCGTAAAGTTTCTCCTACAGTGAGATAAGTGGAAACCTACAAAGAAAAGATCATCAAAACCTTATTAGTAAAGCATCGTAATCGTATTCAAGTTATTGGCTGTCGACTTCCATTATTTGTCTTAAAAAAAAAATGAAATTGACGTCAATTTCTATGTTTTCATGAAATACATTAATCAAATCTGGACTCATCAGTGTCCAGCTTTCAACCCTCCCCAACCACACTCATCCTTCTATGTTCACAGTTAACGTTTTTCAGCTCCTTTTTTTGACCCTTTAAAGGAGCGAGGAAGATATCGTATCTTTCTGATATATTCAATGTCTGAGTGCCTTACTTGACCTTTCAAGCAGATATGGCCCCTGGGGAGAGGTGAATCCTGTAACTCCGGTGATATTGAAAGTTAGTGATCATATGATGCAGGCAATATAATTACTCAAGGACAAAGCCATTGACTCGCTGCAGGCGGAATGGTGGCCTTACAAGATATTAGAATCCCAATGGCAACTGAGCAGCCCATTATGTTAAAAGCTGAGTGCTTTACAAAAAGCCTCTGTACATTCACACATACCCAATGTTTAGGTAATTACGTATGTTCCGAGAAAGTTACGCCTTTCTTTTTGAATCTCTAATTTATGTAGCATGTGACTAAATATGCATGGAAAACATTGTGTAATAGATTTCAAAGCTTCTTCTTTTGTCAATACGTTTCAGGTATATACGCCTTAAGGTTTAAGAGTACTAAACAAGTCAACTAAGAAATATTTATTTCACGCGAAGTAAACACAAAACATTCATGTGCTACCCAAGAAAAAGTCTCACCTATGGCTTTTCAAATGCGCAGGCTTGATGAGAGAAGCCTTTACACGCAATAACATCAAATTCGAAGAAAATAGTAAGTAATCACTTCGATTCTCCGGTCTACGAATGAATTTACTCCTCCAATATATCCCTTCTTTTCTAGTTTCTGCGTTTAAGCCTCTTTTGCAGGGGGTGTTGTGATCGAAGGTTGGTGACAACTCCTACTTATCCGGTGAATAATATGATACAAGTTACCATCCCACGACCGATTTTAATCCACTCCCACCCCACTATCGTTTTATCTTCCCGAGGGTAATCGAAGGGAAGAGAGATGGAAGTTGCCCAGAGCTTAACAAAACGGAAAAATCAATAAAACTATGCACAACGCAATGATTGTTATGTGACTAAAATACACAAAAACCAACTCCATTAAAATAATGAAAGCATCTATGCGCAATTTTCAAGATATCACGTAGAGCCGGGTCTGTACGAGGCACAGAAGCGACGATTTTGATGCGATACGATTTACAGGTTGCAAGGTGGGTTAAAGCAAGAGTCGGAACAGAAGGCACTGAAGTTTTCCATGTATTTGGATAATATAATTTTTTTTTTCTTAAAGAGAGTATTAAAACCAAACTTTCTTTTATGCCATTTAACATAATCTAAAAAATAAGAAATTTTTTCATTATTAAAAAGACTAATTTTGGATTGTAAAAAATATATATTAAATAACAGAGTTCCATACTAAACGACCCATTTTATTTATCCGTTTTTACTTTTGGGTCGGATTTCCAGGAAACAAAGCTTTGAGAACTGAAAAAACGGACATAAGAGATGGGTCACCAAGCCTTATGAATCGACTTCTATATGTTGACTAACAGGCCTGACTGATCGGGAGAGAATGTGAAAGGGAGAGAGAGCTGTGCTAATAAGATTCAATTTTCTTTTTGAAAATAATGAATCTCTGTCCGTTTTATCTTGTTAAAAGGATTCGTTTCCGGCCATTTCCGATGACAGGAAGAACATTACATACCTCTTTTTTTTTTTCTTTCTACTTTCTTAATCCATTTTCAAAGCTTTCAAGTAGAAACCAACGAGACACTTCTTCCAGCACGCCTCCATTGGCAGAAGGTACGTATAACCAACGAGATTTGGTAATACTAGTCGTATTTGGACTATTACTGACAACAACTGCGCATAAGAGTGATCCCTTGGCTCACAAGCTATTGCAAAGCAACACCCAATTTGTTGTGACTTCTAATCCTGAAAGAGAATGATCAACAAAAAACCATTTTAGTCCATTCAGATGTGATTTTACATATTCAAACGAAAAGGTAAGAAAATTATAAGGGAAATCAAATGAAATAGAACGCTTCAAATATCTTTCTGACATGTTCCTTTCCTCCACAAGTCTGCTTAACCCATCCTTCACGGCGCTCGAGACGGCAAAAGTCTGTTCTTCATCATGAAATTCTCTTCAAGCAAAGAATATGACTAAGAAAGCAACAAGATGATTAAGAAAGAACACCATGCATACACCGAACTAGGTACTAAAGCAGACGGGAGAAAACATCACCTCGATGGGTCAGACGATTGTATTCTTCCGGTCCAAATGAAATTAGCAAGAGAAAAATAATGAAAAGTTTTCACAGGAGCTTCTTAAAACTAACTACTTTCCTTTAGAATTTTATTCATATTAGTGAAATCCATCCCTTTACACAAAAATTAGTAAGGGATCAAGCGGGTTATGATCGAATATGGTCGGTGTAAATCTCTCTCATACTTCCCCCAACCAAATGAAAAAAAAAAAAAAGCAGAAGAAGAGAAAACAAGACTCAAAATCTTATGCCCGGTGGTCTTCGAAAACGGAAGCCAAACCCGTAACGATTCTAACTCCAACCAAAGAACCTTTAGGCTTAACATCAGGAGGTTTCCATCCTTTCCCCGGCGTCGCCTTGTCTTCCTCCCCAGAACTTTCGCTCAGAACAAAAAAAACTGGCTCGCCCAACTCCGTCTCGTCGAAGGAATCTCCCTCTCCGCGACTCGGCTTCAAGTCGAGGTCGTTCCTGATCGTCGAAGGCTTTTCGTGATTGGCAGCCGTCCGCGAGGTGAGCGCGGAGCGGGGGTGGGGAGAGAGCCACTTGGCCTTTACATACTCGGCTTTTCTCCACGGTGGAATGTGCATGCCCTTCTTTTTGAGGCTCTGCTGGGCGGCCTCTGCTACGATGGTGATGATCTTCTTGAGACGATCAGCCTTGCCAACAAAGATACACGGAAGGCTCTGGAGGATCGTCTTATAGGCCTTCGTTGATCTAGCGATTTCGAATTCAGATCTGAAATCGATGTCGATCAGAAATCTTTCTCCTTCCATTATTACGTCTATGTATTCGTGCTCTCCTATATAATAAATACATTGGGAAAAAATATATCAATTTTCTTTTCATGATACCGTAAAATGAAATATTCTTAATTCAAAAGACTCAGATGTTGGTGCCCGTTTGGATTTCCTTTCCTCCAACGCTTTTGATCTTTCGGCAAGCAAGCAGGATATCGGCATAAACTTGCACCTTTAACTTTAAAAAGGAAGCCATTCCCCGGCGGGGGATAGGTTTGGTCCTCTTTCGATTTCCAGATTTCCTCGGTGGCCAAACACAATTAGATATTTTGGTGTTCCCCTTCGAGATTTTCTACACGTTTGCCAGCGACTAAACAGAAGAAACAGCAACACCAAGAGACATAATTTCAGAGAGAAGTGGGAGAGAGTACCAGCGGGATAGGAGGGAGATTTTTCCCAGTGGGATTTGCAGATAGAAGCGTCGTATCCCCAGGCCAACAGTCCATCAGCGACAACCTGCCTGCAAAACTCGTCTTTGCTCTTGCAGATCTTGTTCTTCTCCACAATCTTCGCCGTGTCGGCCAGCAGATTCCTCTCCCATACGCTCGTGCACGGCAACAGACTCTGTGTCCAGAAAGAAAACAGTTTTCACAATCGGCGTAAAACAATTGCCAGAAAGAGGAACAAACAAGAAACAAGCAAACAATAGCAGTGGAATTTTCTTTATACCTTTAGTATTTCGCAAGTTTCTGTGGGACAAGAATAGTTAGAGTCGCTGTGAGATTCCCAATCATCTTCCGAGCTATCGGTGCCGTTCCGATTGAAGCAGTTGCAGCGGTTGCACTTCGACGCAGTGGATGTTTTCTCATTGCTGTCTTCGATGAAATTCTGCACCATCTTGGCCAAGCACACGGAGCTCGGCTCAAGCTCGACCAACGAGCCATTACAGCCGTCCTTGTTATAATGCGGCTCCTCGACTCCGATCTTCTCCACTGCAGAACTCCTGCGAACGTTCAGGAATTGGCGGTCGAAAAGCCGCTTGAGCCGCGACTTCACCACCGGCTTCACCGGCTCCGAGTCCTCAGGCGTGTGAGAATCGATCGGCTGGATCTTCATCGGGAAAGGCATGATCAGAGAGTGATGATAACACGAGAAAGTTCTTAGCAGCACCTCCGATCTTCAATTTAACATTTTTTCGTCCATTTCTAATTGGTCTGGCTAGATACCGTGGCCTACCTATGCCTTCACCTCTAACTCCCACACTACTACCGATCCAGAGCTCGGATATTCGCCTTCGATTTCAAAATTTGAGGACTGAAAACTTCCTGTGTGGCCAGAAATTATAGTGCCTTTTTACCAAAATCTAGGAGTTTGAGGTAAAGCGGTTATTATGTAGTATATAGTCTTCTGATTTGCGAGACAAAGCATGGAATAACTTCGAAACGCTGCTAAGTACCAAGAAAAAAGGAGTCGCTTTTGCCTGGGGCTTTCCAAACAACAATTATTGCTCCCGAAATATGCTATTAGGCGAGAACATGACCTTTGCACTTAGGGGACAAGGAAATTGATCGATCGCCCGGAGACTCTATTTTCCGGCGAAGCGAGAGAGAGAGAGAGAGAGAGCAAAGAGTTACGGCTGTGCGTTGTACTGGCTCTAGGCGACAGGAAGCGGAAGCTAGAAGGCGTGAGGAAATTTAAAGGCCTGGTAGAGGGTGCTGACTAGAAGTGAGTCGACACCTGTCTATCCGACGTGGCGAAAAGCTGTGAGCTCCGAGATGAGCGAACGTGTCGAGGCTTGGTTTCTTCGTGCCGGTAGACGTTGCCACGTTAAGGCCGGGACGATAAGGGGCTACTCTGCTTCTTTCTCCCGCCGTTCGCCACCTCATAAGGAGGATCGGCGAAGTTAGTTTAGTTTCATCTTGTGGTTCTTAATAGACGAATTGCCCTCCTCGGGGTTGATGAGATGAGGAAATGTCATTTGGGGCGCTCAAACTTCCAAGCTGAACGAACGCGTTTGAAGCGGTTGGAGTGTATGGTTAGACGAAAATGTCCCTTTGTGGACCCTACAGAAGAATTGGTGTGAGGAAGGAGTGAATCTCGTGTTTGAGAAGCCAAGATGAACTGAGGAATTAGGTTCGTGGCTCTGTTGTAATTTGGTGGGAAGTGTGGGGGTTGGTGATGGTGGCGACTGTTGAGTTGAGTACTCTTTTTTTATTTTTTATGGGGCGTGAGGGCAGAGGATATTTCATAATTTTTAAGGGAATGCGGCCTGCGGTGTCGTTTAGCACGCGGCGCCAATTGGACAGGGACGTTCTGTGATCTAAGGGAAACCATGGGATTGGAAGGAGAAAGATAATCGTCCCGTTCAGAATTTAAATCACTCAACCACTGTGGACAAGTTTGGATTTCACTTTTCCCGTAATTCCGGAATTACCATTTACCACAGGATTACAAGGTTCACAAAGTCCGCAGCAGAGGGGTTTTTGATGGAATGGAATGGCCACAAATTGACAATTTACAAAAGTCGCTTAAAATAGTAGTAAAAGTAAAGCAATGCTTTTGGTCCCACTGCCATGCCAAGGCCGTACTTCTGTTACAGATAAAACAAAATACAACACAGCGGACATGTTTTTTGTGAAGGAGTAGATAGGTTCACGCTTTCCATTATTCTAAATGTAAAAGTCACGTAGTGTCCAATGTTATAAGAAGATGGAATTTCTAAAATAAAGTTTGAATAAAGAAAAAGATTTTGTATAATCTTAAAACTAACCTTTTGATTTTAATAGACGACCAGCATAGAAAAGGTTGTGGTTTGGACGGGCGTGATTACATCATCACACGCTGACATTCCTCGGTGGTTACCTTTCTCCAAGTCATAGCCTCGGTAAAAAAGGACCTAGGAAGTTACCCTGCGTGACAATATAATCCCCCAAAAGTTGCCGGCCCCAATCTAGAAATTACTCCATTGCGTTGCAATTCAAGACACACACTACCCTGTGGCTAAATTCGAGAAGTAATCCTGCAACTATTACTGTTTTCTTTCGGGACACATTTATTTCTATACTTTCTTACCGTGTCAATTTCTAATTCTTGGTCATTTAGATTCATGTGCAATTTAATTATTAGTGTTAATATGTATCTCTTTGTTAAATATAAATATGTTTTTCTGGCTACATCATGAATTAATTTTTGAAGTGCAAAATGAACTTATTAATGTGATATTATAATTTAGATTTTTTCTTAGCACCTTTATTGATATAGATAGACATAAAATTTATGCAAAAAGTTACATTACAAGATGGGTATTACAGTGAGATTTTGCATTATCAAGGTACAAGTATGTCTTACAAAATAGATTTTCAGTGTGTCTTATGTATGTCTTCACTTTATGAGCTAATTTGAGATAAGAATAAAACCATGGTTTTTGTACCAACGAAGAGTCATCCAATCGGAATCTCGAATAACTAGTAAATCAAAGAGAAAACAAGTTATTACAAATTCCAATCCGTGCTAATCAATCTCGAGTTCAATATCCCCTTGCTTCGTAGTAATTGGGTCAGGACCCTTACTAGTGAGTTCACTCAGTTAGAGGTTCAAATCCTTTCCCTTCCTCCTCATGTGTGTGTGAGTTATACTAGGAAAAAAAAATTGAGTTCAATACTTAAAGGAGTTATTATAAAGGCAATATGGGATAGACAACGAGAAAACTAAAGTGAAGCTAAGGTAACCTAAAACATTTTGACCATGCATGTTCAAACCAATATTTAGACCAACGAATCTGCATGTAACCGACCGCACATATTTACCACGCAAATAAGTTTTGAGTATGGTAATTATGAGAGATTTACTTCTACCTTCCCTTAAAAGTCTTCATTCAAGAGATAAATCGTCTAACATGCTCATAAAGTACATTATAAGTTTCAGAAAGTCCAGTTTTGGAATTGGGTTGGATCACACAAAGGAAAAATTAACTTTTATACTATGTAAAAGGTTTAATTCTACCCCTCTTCAAAAGATCTTTTTGGGGGAAAAAATTGTTTAAATTTATAGGGCACTTCGTAAATAGTCTTTTCTCCAATATGAAACTCTTTATCTAATAATAATTTGTCTATTGTTTATGTTGCAAAACAAAAACAATATTGCATGTCATAGTGCTCGTCAATGGCAAGGAGTTTGGAGAATTGGAAGCAGTAAATGATTGAGAAACAAAAAATTTGGCATTGTCATATGTAAATGAATATGAAGATTCACCAATATATTTTTGTTATGGTTTGTAATATTTCCTGTAATATTCCTATTATAATTTCCCATAATTAAATTATATTCCTTATTTAGAATAAGGCAAAAGTCTATAAGTTTAGGCTTTACATTGTAAAAGTTTATTACAAAATATATAATTATACCATACATGCTCATTAGTTTTCCTAGTTCCTCCTTGTCTTACGTTGTATCAAAAGCCTCTCCTTCCTAGAGACCTTATTGCTTCCATAATTTTTTTTTTCCTTTTCAGATATCATTAAATGAGTTCAATAGTATTTTTTTTCTTCCTTTCTTTTCCCAAACATGTTCTTTAGTCAACGACACATTTTCATAAGCCATTTCTACACTCTTTAAAATCTCCCTTCCCTATCTTTCAAAAGTTAGAAAATTACCTTTCTATCCACCTTGACCAAAAATTACCTTAATACCCTTACCTCCATCCTCGTGAGACCCTAGCCATCTTTTCAGAAATCCCAAAAGTACCCCCACCATTGCCATTCTCCATCGTTGCTTTTAACACCTCGAATGCCACTTCTAATGCCCCAAATGCCTCTTTCGATGTTGCATTGGCCCTTTTACGTGAACTGTATCACCTTACACCGCAAATGTCCAACCTATGAGCATTGTCTCCAAACCTCTCACTAACAAAGCTAACTGGCATGTATGGAATGACTAGATTCACACAATTTGCTTAGCCTAGAACAAACTAGGTTTTCTAATGGGAAAACTTCCTCAACCTATTGACTTTGGTGAAGAAGCTTAAGGGTGGGATTAGTGTCATGCAACTATCAAGACATGGCTAACCTACTTTGTTGTCCATGAGCTTAAATCTTTCATCTCCTGTTGTGCACGTCAAATAATGGTTTGAGACCTGGTGTTAGGGTTCTTAAGCACAAAATCCACCAAAGGATTCATACAGGAATGTCTCTAGCAACCAATGGTGGATAATTGAATAACACAAAGGAAAAAGGGGGCTCAAATCGGGAAACCTAACTGCTAAATTGCAAATTACTTAACAACAACCCCCTTCGCATAATGTCGGGTTACAAAAAGAACTACCCAACCAAGTCAGGTTATAATCAATACAATCGGGTTCCTACACTTAATTACAACAAAAGGGTCAAATCCCATCCAAGTCCAAAACATACTAAGCCCATTATTAAACCTAAAACACATACTAGTAACATTCCCCTCCCTTTAAAATGGCCTTGTCCTCAAGGCCTCAATCTCTTCCAATAACTTGGAATCTAGAAAATGTGACAAGAGTTATTCTTCCTCTTCCCATGTTGTGTCAAATCCCCTTCCATGCCAATGGATTAAGTATTCCTTCTTACCTTGCCTTCTCTGTTAATCCATCATAGCTTGGGGCATTGTTTCTTCTTCCAACTCTTCCTTTGCATCCAAGAATTCCTCATGCTCATCATTCACATCCCTAATATATCTCTTGAATTTTGAAACATGAAATACGAGATGTACCTTCGACTCCGCAGGCAAGTTGAGCTTGTAAGTGACCTCTCCTATGCATTGCAGCACCTTGTATGGACCTTGAAACTTAGTTCCTAGCTTGTTCCTATGTTTAGTAAAAGATATTTGTTGTTGCTAAGGTAGCTTAACCAACACATAACTGCCAACTTGGAATTGTACCTTTTTCCTTTTCCAATCATAAAATCATTTCATTCTTTCTTATGCAGCCTACCAATTTCATCTAATTTGAGAAAGTTTATCCTTTTCCTTCATAAGTTGCTCCATTTCTGCTACTTTTTTAGTACTAGCCATATATGTCAATAGTTTTTTTTTTTTTTGGGGGGGGGGGGGGGGGGGGGGGTTGCATTCGTAGACCACCTTATAAGGGGTATGCATCAACGACCTATGCTAGCTTGTATTATAACAAAATTGAGCCCAACTTATCCATTTTCCCTAAGTCTTTGATTAATCCCCCATAAAGCATCTTAGGTACATTTTCAAAGTCCTATTAAGCACTTTTGTTTGACCATTTGTTTGAGGGTGACAAATGGATGAGAAGTTAAAGCTAGTACCTTGCAACCTAAAGAGTTCCTTCTAGAATTAACTTGTAAAGAGGGGATCTCTATCACATGCTATGGACTACAACATCCCATATAGTTTAAAAATATTATCAAAAAAAATTTAAGCGACCTTGGGGGTTGTGTAGAGATGAGTCATAGGAATAAAATGTCCAAATTGATAATTGATCCACCACCCTAAAATCACTTATTTCTCCTATGATATTGGCAAGCCCTCAACAAAATGCCTAGCAACATCCTCCCATATCTACTCAGGTATCAGCAAGGGTTGTAACTTACCTCTTTGAAATTGATTTTTACCCTTCTGCAAATGATAGATTTGACACTCTCTCATTGCTTGATCAACCATTCTTTTCATACCTTTCCAAATGAATACTGCCTTAATCCTTTACAAAGTCTTTTCCATACCTTCATGGGCACTAGAATGTATCTCTTCCACAATCGCTAGAATCAAAGGGGAATTAAGAGGTAGATATATTTGACCCTTATACAGAATTATTCCTTCCTTATACTCCCACAGCCCAAGGGCTTCTCCCTCCTTAATGTGTTTAATCAAGCTCATGCTCTCTTTCATAGACTAAATATCTTCACGTATTACATCTAACCACAAAGGCACGGGGGATGGTATCATGTGACACTCTTCAACTAGCTCTTTTTTGCTTTCTAAACCCCTCCTTGATAACCCATCAATTGTTGTATTATCTTTTCCAACCTTATACTCAACCAAGATGTCATACCCCTTAAGCTTGGACAACCATTTATGCTTGACTAGTGTAATAAGCCTCTGATCTTGTTTGAATTTGAGGCTACATTGATTTATGTGGATAATAAATTATATTCCCAACAAATAATGTTTCCAATTTTGGATTGCCAAAAAATAGCTAGCATCTCTATCATATGTTAACAGTTTAAGGTGGTTTCCATGTAAACCCTTACTAGAGTATGTAATAGGCCTTCTACCTTGAGATAATATTGTGCCAACTCCTTTCCCTAAGGCACCATACTCTAAAACAAAGGGCTAGCTAAAGTTTGGAAGAGCCAACAAGGGTGCGGATACCAATGCTTCCTTGAGCTTCTCAATTGTCGCCTGAGCCTCATCATTCCATTGGAAAGAATCATTTTTTAATAGACTATTGAGTGACTCTGAAACCTTCCCATAACCCTCAATGAACTTCTTATAATAACCAGTTGTACCCAAAAAGCCTCTCAAGGCTCTCATCATACGAGGAATAGGCCATTGCACCATCGCCTCTATCTTATCAGGATCAACCGCCATTCCTTCCACACTTACCACATGTCCCAAGAATTTAAGCCTAGTCCACCCAAACTCACATTTTTTCTTTTTAACAAATAGCTAGTGTTGCCAAAGTACTTTTAAAATCATTATCACATGTAACAAATGCTCATCCTAACTCTTGCTATAAATTGGAATGTCATTGAAAAAGACAGAAACCATTTTCCTTAAATACTCTTGAAACACAACATTCATAAGACATTGAAAAGTGGAAGGAGCGTTTGTTAAACCAAATGGCATCATTAGAAATTCATAATGCCTATGATGTGTTTGGAATGTTGTTTTCTCTACATCCATTGGTTTCATTTTCACATGGTAATACCTCAACCTTAAGTTCAATTTTGAAAAGTACTGTGCCCCGTGTAACTCATCTGACAACTCGTCGATTGTAGGGATGGGGAACTTATCCTTAATTGTTTGCTTATTTAACTCTCTATAGTCCACACATATCTTCCTAGATCCATCTGACTTTTTAACCAATAGTATTGGTGAAGAGAAAAGGCTTCTACTTGGTCGAATCACTCCATCCTTTAATAACTCCTTTATAATCTTTTATATCTCATCTTTTTACATATACAAATACCTATATGGTCAAACAAACATTGTTTGATCCTCATTCTTTAATAAGATTCTATAATCATGACCACACTTCAGAGGTAACCCTTTTGGTTCCTTAAAAAGATCTTCAAACTCACTCATTATCTTTTTTATTTCAAGCCTCATCTCCTCTGGAGTTGTTTCCTCTCCTTTCTCCATTGCTGTTATCTATATTGTAAACACTTACCCCTCCTTACTAAGTTCCTTACTAGTTTTGGTTTTTTTCCATACAAAACTACTTTTTTCCCTTCCATTTCGAATGCCATATGTTGTTCTACAAAATTCAAGGTCACCTCACCTAAAGTTTCCAACCATTCTGTACCCAACACAACATCTACATTAACTAAAGGCAACATATACAATTCTAGCATCATGGTAACCCCTTGCAACTTCATCTCCACCCCTGTACACTTTCCCAACCCCTTCACATAACTCCCATTAGCTACCATTACCGAGAACATTGCTCCCTTATCTACTTCTAAACCCACATTCTCTATAAGATCTTATCGAATAAATTTGTGGGTGCTCCCTGAATCAACTAAGAAATTTATCCTCTTCTTACAACTCACCAAATAGCCCTCAACCTTTAACGTCCTTGGTTTCCTTAGTTCAATCTCAAAGAAAGCCAACTTTAAGATTTCCATTTTTTGGTTCTCTTCACCTTCCTCTCCTCCCCTTATATCATCCTTTACATCTTGTTGTTCATTACTCCCCTCACCCCACTCATTAGGCTACACTACCTCTAACATAAACAATTTTCTTTTACATTTATGCCCCGGCGTGTAGTGAACATTATGGGTGAAAGCACAGTCCCTTATTCCGCCTTTCCTCAATTTTTGCTGAAATGAATCTCCTAGTGGGTAGTGAGCTTTTCTCCTAAATTTGTTCTACTCCAAACTTATGAGTTAGAGCTTTATTAGCTATCCTCCACTGAGAGTTTCAACCTTCATAGATAATAGCATACTTTAAGGCTTCATTAATAGTTTTAGGATCCTTAGCATCAACATTTCCTCTCACATCTGCCTTGAATGAAACCATTTACAACTTGTTGAACCGTTAATGGGCCAACTTGCATCAACAAGGTCATATATTCTTCATAATATTTTTCTAATGAAACATGTCTGCACTAACTTAGTCAACTCCCCATATGAACATTTAGCAGGATTAGATCTATACCTCTTTAGCCGTGTTGCAGCATCTCCCATGTCAGCTTAGTACCCAAGCATTCCACCTCCAATTTATACCCTTGGAGCCAATGAACTGCTAACCCCTCCATGTTCCAGGTGGCCACACATACTTTTTCATTATTGGACAACCTGTGGAATTCATAAAACTTAATAGCTTTAAAAATCCATGACATAGGCTTTTCCTCCCTATTAAATTTTGGGAAATCAAACTAAGTAATCTAATTCAAGAAACCTACATCATGGTTTTTTGAACGAGATCCGCTAGCCTTCCCATCTTGTGACCCATTGACTACATCGTGCAGTTAACCTTGCCGACCATATTCACGGTTTCCCTTATTTGGCGAAACTGAGAAACCTTCCTCATTCACTGCATTCTCACGATTCCTAGTCAAACTACCTACTCCAACGATGACAGACAACACATCCATCTTCATTAGGAGCACAACAACTGCACCATCCAAGTTCCTTACTTGCAATAACAAATCTTTCATCTTTGTTCTACTGCCATCTCCAAACTTGACACCCTCATTTCCATCCATAGGCTGACCTGCTTCGATACTAAATGTTCTAGTATGGACTCTCCTAAAAGTGGTTATGTATACCGAACATTGGCTTAAAACCTAGTGTTGGGGTTTTCATGCACAAAATCCACCAAGGGATTTAGACCAGAATGTCTTCGGCTTTTCGATTGATGGTGGATAATTGAATCACATAGAGGAAAAAGGGGCTCAAATTGGGAACCCTAATTGCCAAATTGCAAATTACTCAACAAAAACCCCCTTCGCATAACATCAAGTTACAAAAAGCATTACCTAACCAAGTTGGGTTATAATCGATACAACCGAGTTCCTACACTTAATTATAACAAAAGGGTCGAAACCCATCCAAGTGCAAAACATACTAAGCCCATTATTAAACCCAAAACACATACCAGTAACACCTATTGTCTCATAGTGGCCAAAATATGGTCAGTTTTGCTTGACATTTTCACAAAAACAATCGGGATCCAAAGATTTTTGTTGAAACAGACCATCAACGAACTAGAACTCCTCCTTGGCAACACCAACTCTGATTTGATTGCTTTCTATGTTAATTGAAGGATTTGTAGAGCAATTTGGATGCCCAACAACCTCACATCTATTATAATTGTGGGTGTTGCGATTGTAATGTCAATACGAAGCTCCATTTGCCTGAAGAAGAAGATCGTGAGATGAAATTTCTCCTTAGACTCTTAGAGGACTTTCAAATGCTTTGCTTAAACATCATCTCACGTGAGATGATGCTAAGCATGGAATGGCTTGACACATTAGTGAAGCATGAGCTTCACTAGTGCAACTTTGGCAATGGTCAACACAGTGCTCTTGGCAACAAGGTAACTTTTCTTGCCCAATGTTCTATTGATGCACTACATAGGTAGCACTAGTTACAGGAGCTTGGGGCTCCAGTCCAATTTGGGCCAACAAGACCATAACTTCTGCCCTTTTTGTAACCACTCCAAAATGAGGCTAGGGACCACTAGGCCTTTAGTCCACAATGTTGCTATAGAAAATCCATAGCCCTCCATCACTTATGGGTGTTACAACCCTCTAGGCTATAGCCCACAATATCAATCTCCCATGGAGTCTCATAGTGGTCCTTATTTTTTTACTAACTCCATTTTGTCTCCCTCCTTTACTATAAGACTCTTCTCTTAGCCCAAAAAGCATTTATAGAGGAGCATATAATATCCCTTTTAATGCTCCTCCAAACACATCCCTACCTACTCTAATGGACACCATTCTAGGCTTATCCATACCTAACCAATGACTCCCTACCCATCCTAACCCCTTCTAGGCATATCCCTACAATGGTCTAGTCATGCCACTCAATCTCACATATGGAGCTTTGATTACCTATGTCCTACCTTACCCTCTTCATCTTATGCCTCCTTAATCACATTTCCCTCAACCAATGCCATCCTTGACCAAGCACTTCATTACCTCCATTTTTGCCATCCAAGAACCCATCACTTTTCAAGATGCCATCTTTGATTCTTAATTAGGTTACTGCCATGGAAAATGAACTTAACACTCTTCAAGCTAATCATACTTGGGATATAGTTCCTTTGCTTCTTGGTCATCATCTAATTGGGTGCAAATGGGCTTAGAAGGTAAAGTATCATGCTAATGACATTCTTGAAAGATACAAGGCATGCTTAGTGGCTAAAGGCTTCAATTTGCAGGAAAGCATCAACTATTAGGACACATCTTCCCCTACAACCAAACATGACATTGTTCATATGCTCATTATTGTTGTTGTTGTTTATGACTAGCCTTTTTTCTAGATGGATGTCTAGAATGCATTCCTTCCTGATGATCTCTCTAAATTTCACACTTAGTGGGAGTGCTTAGTATGTTGATTATGAAAATTCTTATATAGGTTGAAGCAAGCATCTCAATAATGAAATGCTAAATTCACTGATGCCTTAATCTAGCATGGCTTTCTTCAGTCTCACCATAATTATTCATTATTTACCAAGACTCAGGGAATTCCTTTGTAGCACTACTCATTTATATTAATAACATACTAATTACATGCAACAGTTAGGTTGGAATTGCATATCTCAAGCGTTTTCTTAATGTCACTTTCTTCATGAAAGATCTTGATTAGTCAAAGTTATTTCTTGGTCTAGAAATTGCTTGATATCTAGAAGAGATATCTTTAAGTCAACGTAAATACATATTGAAGCTAATTTCTAAAGTTAGATTGGTTGGCTTCAAACCTTTAGTGATTCCCATAGAGCATAATAAAAAATTCACAAGTATCAAATATTACAATATCTCTAAGGAGAAAATACATAATCCACCTCTTGAAGACCCTTTAATTTATTAGAGACTAGTTGGCCGACTGATATATTTAACTTTCACTAGACTTGACATTACATTTCTAGTCTAACTTCTCAGCCAATTTATGCATGATTCCAAACGATATCATATGGAGGTAACATTAAAGGTAATTAAGTACTTCAAGGGATGTCCAAGTCTGGGCCTTTCGTTCCCATCCTTGTCAAAATTTGAGTTATAAACTTTTTGTGATTTAGACTACAATATACGTCCTATGACAAAGTAATCTACCACTAGATTTTGCATTATGCTTGGCCATTCCCTGATATCTTAGCTAATCCAACTTCTCAACTAGCTCATGCATGATCCTAAATGATCTTATATAGAGGTAGCATTAAAGGTAATTAGGTGCTTTAAGGGATGTCCATGCCTGGGTCTTTTGTTCTCATCCTTGTCAAAGTTTGAGTTGTAAGCTTCTCTATAATACATGTCCTATGACGAAGTAATCCACCACTAGATTTTGCATTATACTTAGCAATTCCTTAATATCTTAGCATTTGAAGAAGCAACCTATTGTGTCACTCTTATAAATAGAAGTAGAATACTGAGTTATGTAGGTTACTATAACGAGGTAATGTGGATTATAGGACTTTTGAGAGATTTTGGGTTTTACATGAGACAACCAATCACACTACACTATGACAATGAGGTTGCAAAGAAGATAGTAACAAATCCAATTTTTCATGTGTACCAAACACATCAAAGTTGATTATCACTATGTAAAAGAAAAGCTTTTGTAGGACATAATTATGACACATCATGTGTCTACTAAGGAATAACCAGTTGACTTGTTGACAAGAGCATTAAACAACAAACAACATTGACATTTTCTTTTTAAGCTTGAAGTACTTGACTTATTTAAATCTTGAACTTGAGAAAAAGTATTAATGAATATGAACATTCATTAGTATATTTTTGTTATAATTCGTAATATTTTCTGTAATATTTCTAGTATAATTCCTTGTAATTAAATTGTATTCCTTATGTAGAATAAGACAAAAATTTATAAGTTCAGCCTTTTTATTGTACAAAGTTTATCACAGAATATAGAATTATCCCATACATGCTTGTTGGCTTTCCTCGTTCCTCATTTTCTTACATCACGACTTCTTTCTATCAAAAGGTTTTGTGAACACGGGCTTCTCATCGCTCTTCCTTTGCTAAGTGAGGTGTGTGAAATTGTTTGAAATTCTTAAACAAAGATGGTTTTCGTACTGGTATCTACATGACTTTGAGGCGTATAGATTAAGTGGGCATGGTGGGACACATAGGGAAAGGATCAAAAGTGGGCCAGATTTTTGTGGCGGGCTCCAAGCAAAGGGACAATAATATGTTGTACTATCAAGGGCCCATATATGCTACGAGATGTGCTGGTCCATGAACAAAAAAGTCAAGCCAACAACACGATCGAGGTATACAAAAAGAATGATTTTGTGGGTCCAATCCGCCCTGCTCACAGTGGAAAGAAGATTTTTTCAATTATTTTTAATGTTTTGGTCGGAATAAAAGTTTCAAACCCTACTACTACCTGACTTGAGCCTACTCTCCAAGGAAACAATAAGTCGCATGATTCGCATATTATTCTGTTGGATTATGTTTATTGGAACCCGCATGTGCATCCTCTTTAAGGCTAAGTTACATGTTCTTGATATTTCAGTCTTTTTTCCTTTGAAGTTTCACTGCAGCTGAATATGGAGCCCCTGGTTTTCGCAACTCTGTTGGCTAAAGTAATTTGTTATACAAGTTTGCAATAAGTGTTTATGCGATTGCCAATCAAAGTCATCTTTTCGGCATGAAAAGCATTCAAAAGTCAAATCTATGCCTAACTATTACAGAGAAAGGGGCTCTTGATGTACAGCATTTGAAAAAGGAAAAGGAATCCTAGAGCATGGAGACAATGACAAGTTCACGAATTTATTTATTTATTTTACTTAGCGGCCGGAATTCAATTCATGGATTCTAAGAAGGCTCTATCATTCACTATGATCGAATATAATTTCTTTTTAAACTTTTCATTTTAAAAGTTAACTTATGAAATAAAAGAATTAAAAATACATATTTATATTTTAATAACATAAAACTAGACATTTATATTGTAATATACTTCTTTATTGCAATAGTCTAATACAAATTCAATTCTAAATTTAGTTATATTTATAAAGATGCTAAGATAAAACTTATATACTAAATTATATTAAAAAAATTATTTTCATCTCAAAAATTAACTTATAGAATAAAAAGACACATTTTATATTTAACTATATAACATACATCCGCATGTTAACAATGACACCAAGAGCTAAATTGTTGTATAAAATTAACATCGAAAAAAGAAAGAATTGTTATATCCTATGAATATAAAGAATTTTTTTTCTTAAAATCTCGTCTACTAATAATAAGTTTATAGTCCAACACAGAACGAAAAGGACAATATACTGACTAACTTTTCCATGCGATGTAAAGTTTAATTTAAGGAGGCAAGTTGCATTGAAGTCTTAAAAGAAATTAAGTGAGAAAACAAAGCAAAGCTAGAAGCGAATAAAGTCTTCACCAACCCACAACAGCAACTGGCTTTTTCGCTTTAGTGATAAAAAGAAAAAAGAAAAAAGAAAAAAGAAAAAAAGATACAACATGATTGGTCATTCAAGGGCTGAAAAGCACTGTCGCTTCCTGTGTAACGTGTAGAGGAAGGTTCACGAGAAAATCTCATTCGACCCGTGACCCATCAGAAACACAATCCCCAAAAATTTTGGACTAGCTTTGCTTTACTCCCGGTTTGAGAACTTCCATGCGAGCTGAATTTCCACTTTCTTCGATAGCTCCAACTTCATCTTCAATGCGTGATGAATTTCCACTTTCTTCGACAACTTTAACTCCAATGCGAGACACCTTGACCACACATTGGACAAACTTTTCTCCCATCTTCCCTCCGCGTATGGAAAATCAATAGATGCTATGATTGAGAATGAAGCTACCTAAGAAAGGTTAGGTTAGGATGTCAGCTCCTTAATTACTTCTCGTTGAAAAAATAAAAAAAATGTAGCACATCATGTTTTCCCTGGGCTGCTCGGGACGAGGCCCCTCCTCTCTTTTGTCTCCCAAAGTGAACACTCAAGTGCAGTATCAAGACATTTTCCAACCAACAAGTGTGACCCACGTAAAAACCATCCAACATTTTCCTCGAAAATAGGCATGAAACTGCTCCCCTCTCCATTCTCCTGGAACTCTATCTTCATCACGCTTTGCTTTACTTCTCTCCGGTTGGATACACAAGCCATATGTTCCCACTCAGTCATGCCATGAAGACAAGAGGTCAACAAATTCATAACATAACAAGTCCTTCATAGAGTGTCTACAATTTGTTTTACCTAAGTTCTTACCCTATTCGTCTTGGAAATAGAATAGCTAAAAAAGTTTTATTCTGCAGAGGTATCGTGAGACAATTGAGGCCTTAAAAGTCTAAAGAAGAAAGTTAGCAACGAAATAGAAAACCTCAAGACCTTAGCAGTATTCCCAAACTGCTATAATACGGTAAATTTTCCTCAGCATTTGATGAAGTGAAATCAAACATGTTGTACCTGTAACTTAATAAGATTATCATCTAATAATAATATCTGTCTCGCCCAAGGAAAGGTTCTGCTCAGGGAACATTAATCACTTGAATGGATTGCAACACATCCGAGACGACAATGATAAGGTAACCGGATTTGATCATCCCTCTTCCTTTCAGCACAGAGGAAGTTCTGCTTAGATTGATTTGCTCTCTATATTGTTAAAGTGAACAAAGAGATCTGATTGAGTGGAAATGGTGAAACCACTTTGATTCATAATCAAATGCTCTACAAAATGTTCAAGTAAAAAACAAGAACAATGGGAGTAAGGTGTATATAGGTACATAATGGAGATGGGCTGTAATGGGCCCCATGTGTGTGCATATACAATAAATGGGCATGAATAGTATTATCTACGACATCATTTACAACATATATCATCAGTGAAACAAAGGCGAAAAGATATGAAGCCCCATTGCAAGTTTAGGCGCCTTGGCATATATGCCAATTTGGTCGCCCTACATGACAGAAGAGATGTTGTTTATCCTGTTTTCGTATAAACAAAGACGGCATCTGCCTCCAGATTGTTGGCTGAAACTTCAATTAACCACCATGTCAACATAAAAAGGAAGGCAAAGTTCATGCAAAAACTGTCACAAACATCTTACAATTCCTTAGCTTGAGTAATAAACAGGAAAGAAAAATGCAGGAACAAATCCATTAACTAACAAAAAGTACAATATTAATATCCTTACCTTTAAGCTTTCTCCACTCTGTTGGAAAATAAGGGTTTTGTTGTGACAAAATATATTTGTGAATTATCTCTTAAAATATGTTTTTCATAAGTGCAAAAGAAAATCATAGGAAGTAAAAGGTGTACAAACTATAATATCAATCAATGATATTATAAAGTAGCCGGGTTCCTACATTTCTTAATATAGTGTTATTATATGATGCCTTTGAGAAATGTCTTGTTTAATATCATTATATAATGCCTTGAGAAAAGCCTTATTTAAATGATTTTAAATATATGGTCTATTATATTTGAGAAAAATGATACTTGCTCTTGTTTGGATGAAGGTACATGGTGATTAACTCTAGCAAAACTATCTCAAGATTATACAAGCTAATTTACTAAGAGTTTATTGGAGCAAATTATGGTTCTACCAAGAACCTATGTTCTTTGTGCTCTCGTCCTGCTTATTAAAAGTCTCATGGCCCGCTTATAGTCTCATAGCCTGTCTGTTGGAAGTCTCTTGGCCTACTTGCTATCAGCTCGTATTACCTGAATGAAACTCACAGTTTCATTTAAGCAGCCTTTCTCTTAAGCCATTCACACGGCCACAATGCCCTAACCCCCAATTATGAGCATAAGGCAACTGAGAAAGAGAGAGAGGGAGAAGCTGCACCGCTCAGGCGATCGAGTCCTCAACGGGAGGATTCTCAAGTAGACCGGTGTCATAACGGTCGGATTTGTGATTAAGAGTGGAGATGTAAAGCTGATTTGAAGGTGATTTACTATTCTAACGGGCAAAAGGCTACATTTGAGGTTTGAATGTTTGAAAACCTAGCTTTACTTTTTCTATTTAAAAAGAGCTAATCTTTGAAGAAGAGGTTGACAATTTATGAGCATTTGAAGTTCTATTTCTTTCAAGAATCATCCTTTGAGCTCACCTGATTAATCATTCAATCTTGGTGAAATACAAGGTTACGGTGATATTGTGATTAAACCGTTTATTCTATGATTTTATCATCTATTGTATTTTGTATGACCTTGTTTATGTGCTAATTACATTCAAAATATATATTGCACATAAACAATGTAAGGAATTCGAAACCCTAATTCGTTGTAATTTGGAGATTTCGTGATAGGAGTTTTGAACTTTATTATTCATACTTGAATAGCTCCTTTAATTAGCAATATCCCACAAACTATCATATTATTTGGGGATTTGCATTTGTACATGATCTTTTGATCATATCCTGTAACTGTACTTGAGAATTCCTTTGAGAAGGAATTACTTGGATTAGGGAGAACGTTTTCTCTTAATCTAGTTTGAGTAAAGGAGACTTTAATTGGTTAGATTGAAGGAGAAGATGGTGGACGTAGGGCTCAAGGATTGAGTGCCAAACCACCGTGGTAAATTTGGTGTTTCTCTTCCTTTTACTTGCTTAAAGTTAACTTGTTGATTGTTGATAACTATCTATCTATTGACTTGTTATTAATTTGCTATCTTACTCGTGAGTTTGATTTGCTGTTTTGAAACAAATCAGTGTGTTATTAGCTTGCTGTTTCTCTTGCTATAGCCGTGTGAATTGTATAAACTCCTAGAATTATTTTAGATAAAAAAAAAATTGTAACTGGTTCTTAGCTTAATCAATTCAACCCCCCTTCTTATTAAGCCATAAAAACCAACACACTCCTTATTTCATCCTCCCTTTCCAAGTGTGATTTCATATCAACGTTGGGAATTTCAAAGTTTGTTTAATCGATTACCACCAGATAAATGACAACGAAAGGAAATCGTTATGAATTACATGAAAATTACCACGGATGATCAAGAAACTATTCAGACAAAATAATTGCACCTAGACAGTTTAAGATTCGCAGTATTTATGACTTACAAAAGTGGCTTGGCTGATTTCAATATAAGGTTTCGTGTAGTTTCCACCCATCCACTGCAAAAATTTGAAACCTCAACTTGAAATTCAGTGAATCATGAAATTACAGATCCCTCATTAGAACTTCAAAATCATGTGTCATAGATCTACAAAGAAGTCCAAAGAAGACTTTTAAATACTGCCATACCCTTATAGCCAGCTGTCAAAATCTATTTCTATGTAAATAGATTCGCTCAAAAAGGATTCCAAAAGATGTTAATCGTAAATGAGAAGACTGGTTTGGGAGAAAAAGGAAAATGGATTTGTATTCCCATATATGACTATTATATAGGAATAACAATAATCTTGGATTACTATTTGAAAAAATAGAAATAGATTTTTTGGAATAATAAGAATATTACAATTAGAATACTCATGAAAAAAGAACTGTAATAAATGTAAAGAGGAGGCGTCTTTTACTTGGTTACAGAGGGTTTGAACCAATATTTCCAAATGGATGGGATAGGACATTAGCAATTTTGCCAAATAATTTAAATGTAGGAATTTGTCCTCTAAAAAAGAAAATATTGAATGAATGAATCATAAATTATAGGATCTCATGATTTGTGCCCCTTCTAAAGAAGATACTAATTAATTGTAAAGAAAATGAAATTTCAGCAATGACTGCAAATCCTTCTGATATAATTTGAGAATACGAATTTTTTTGTATGTGAGGCAAAATCAAATTCCCACCGAACAAAACAGAATATAAATTAGATCTCCTATGCCCAGAAAAATAAAAATTGTCCAATCCCTTTATTGAAGAGTTACTACTCCAACTTCCTAAAATTGATGCAGCCACACTAAGATTAGAGTTTGTTTCCATGTCTATGCTTAATCCATCTACATTATGGAGCTGATCTATAATCTTTATCTTGTACCATATCACAGTATTAAAGCACAGAGAACGCTTACCCAACTTAGCTGATGCAATACATATCCGTAATGACAGAATTTGAATATAAAATATCAGGAAGTTTATTTGTGCCGTAATGCTTCTCCTCCCTCTGCCGCCTCTCAATTCTCAAACTGACACTTCTCAGCACAGATACTGCTTTTTCAGGGTACGTATCCATGGCTGATTCACCAGAAAGCATTAAAGGCATCTGCTTTATATACAGCTGCTTCAGAAACATCAGCAACTTCAGCGCTAGTTGGTATAGGATATTCAATCATGGATTCAAGAAGTTGCGAAGCAACAATAACAGGCCTATTTAGCTGCCTGCATAGCTGAACTATCTTCTTCTGAATTGATGGGACTTGTTCCAGTGGTATTTGTGCACTCAGATGTCCTCTTGCTACCATAGCACCATCAGATGCCAGTACAATCCCTTACAAGTTCTTTAGAGAATCGATGCTCTGTATCTTTGCAGTAATAACTATGTTCCTGCTGTAAGAGACGAAAGCATAGTTTGAATACCCGTAAACCATGAGCAACATTGACACACAAAGACTGGTCTACTCTTACTTAGAACTAATGCAAATGAAACTTTGGACTCATCACTCCTTCCATGAAGAGAATAATTATACATCTAAGACGTGCAAGACGCTCCAACTTCACTGACATTTTAGATGACATTCTGAGATCAGTACCGAATGAATATCGTACACCAACTATCGAAAGACCTAATATGTTGATTTCCCAAATGTGCACCAACAATCTGTGTCTTATTTGTAGATCTTGGAAAAGAGCTATGACTGACATCCCTTATTAATAAGAACACAAGGCTTGTTTCCATGAACCGGAAAATTTTAACAAGGAATTTAAGAAAGCAGTTAAATTGGCAGCTGAAACTTTCCGAAGTATAAAAAAACCTTTGACGATATAAGATGTCTAACTAAACTATAGTAAGATTAGCATGCTTACTTATTATGAGATCGTGCAGCAATGTATCTTTTTAGATGATTGATTACTTCAGCAGATTTTACAAAAGATACTGCAATAAAATCAACACCCTTGGCAATCCCAAAATCAATGTCCAGCCAGTCCTGAAAGAAAAAGAAGATGGAGAAGAACAAGCTAAACAGCCAATTCCAAAATTACTTTTTAAAAAGGCACAATATGTATAACGTTCACCTCTGAGAGCACGATCACCAATTCTATTCTAAATCATGCAAGTCAGAATCAAGAGAGAGAGAGAGAGAGAGAGAGAGAGAGAGAGAGAGAGAGAGAGAGAGAGAGAGAGTGAGAGAGAGAGAGAGAGAGAGAGAGCAAACTTAGAAGATGTGGTAGGAATCATGGCATTACGCTCTTGGACCAGACTCCCATTCCTCCATAAAGTAAGATTTGCGCATGGCAACAACAATCCGGGATCAATACATCGGCACATAACATCTGGACCGATCCTCCCAGTCACCACAAGCCTCACCACTCCCACACGCACGTCTGTCACATTTAATGTCGTTTTCATACCAGATGCATATTTGCGTATCGGTATATATGCGTGTTCCGGTGGTCTATCTAGAGAGGGAGAGAGAGATCATTACCTTCGGCAAAACCATCTTAGTTCACCCTAATAGTTCGTTTTGGACAAGGAGAATGGAAAGTGTAAAGATAGTAGAGAGAACAACGAAAACATCATAGTAAATAGAAAATAGAAAATAGATTTCACTGGAGGTAATGAAATCACAAAGCAAGAGATGAACATAGAGATTTTCGCCCGAAGGCTAAAGAATACAAACCGTGCCCGAAGTCTCTTTTGTATAAACTACAAAGCAAGAAAAAGGCTGTACAAACCAAATGGGCCAAGGCCCAATGAACAGAAAAATGGGAAATATAAAACAGCCTAATATCTAACCCTCCCCATTAAATTAGAGGTTTATACAAATCTAGCACTCCAAGTAGTGCTAATTACTACCTAATGCCTTAGTAAATAAGTCTACAAGTTGTTCTTTGGTGTTCACATACTCAACTCTAATAATGCCTTGTTGTAGCTTTTCTTAAATGAAGTGGCAATCTACCTTGATGTGCTTAAACCATTGATGGAAGATTGGATTCATAGCTATATATTGAATTGCCTCATTATCACAATGTGGGGAGACAAGGTAAGGCACATGAACACCAATATCCTTAAAAAGATTAAGGAGCCAAATGATCTCACAAATTGTATACCTCATAGCTCTATACTTTGATCCTGTGGATGATTTAGAGACTCTCAATGCTTGTTTAAGTCCAAAAAAAGACTTATGTATGCGAAACATTGAACATTTCCCTTGACAAGGAAAACTCGGTGGCAATGCCATGTAAACTTCTTTCAATAGATCTTCATGTGAGAAAGCATTTTGGAGACTATTGGCTAATTTTGCGGATGATCTCACAAACTATATATCTCATAGCTCTATACTTTGATTTTGTGGATGATTTGGAGACTGTTGGTTGTTTTTGGTTAACCAAGAAATAAGTGAATCACCCAACTTGACATAATATCCCGTGAGACAATGTTGAGACATAGGACAAGTACCATAATTTGAATCATAATAAGCAATCAACTTTAAGCCCAATGATAATGACAAAAATAATCCAAGTCCTAGAGTTTCCTTAATGTATCTCAACACTCGCATAACAGCCTCCATGTGAGAATGCTTAAGATCATGTGAGAACTGATTAAGATGTTGAATAACAAAGCTAAGATATGAATGTTGGTAAGATAATTAAGTCATCTAATAAGTTGTCTATAAGAAGCCCTATCTTCCAAAATGAGGTTATCTTCCTTGTCAGGATCTCCAACATCGTACTTAGTAGTAGTCAACTTTAAATTCTACTCCATGGGAGTAATGGTAGGTTTGGAACTAGCAAGGTCATCTTTAGAAATCAATTCCAATGCATACTTGCACTGATTGAGAAATATTCCTCCATGGGAACATAGCGATCTCAATACCCAAAAAATATTTACATTGTCCAAGGTCTTTCATGTGAAAATACAGATGTAGGTATCTTTTTAACTCTAAAATAACAATACATCATTCTCAGTGATGAGAATGTTGTCAACATAAATCAATAGAATAACAATGGTACCTTTATCCCACCTAATGAAAAGGGAGTAATCTTGACGAGAGAGTTGAAAGCTAACTTTAAGAAGTGTGTCAGTGAACTTAGCATACTATTGCCTTAATACTTGCTTAAGTCCATACAAAGACTTATGTAGGTGACAAGTTGAACATTTTCCTTGACAAGGAAAACCCGGTGGCAATGCCATGTAAACTTCCTCCAATAGATCTTCATGTGATAAAGCATTTTGCTCGTCCAACTAATGTAGGCACCAACCACTGATTGCTGCAACTACATTCACTAATTTAACTGTCACCTTATTGAATGCTGGTGAATAAGTTTTATTGTAGTCAATCCCCTCTCTTTAAATAAATCCTTTAGCCACCAAGATGGGCTTTGTACCAAACTATTGTACCGTTAACTAAGTATTTCACCTTATACAACCATTTGCATCCAATGACCGTTCGACCTAGTGGTAGTGGAACAATATCCCATGTGTGATTAGCTTTAAGGATTGCCAACTCATTATTCATTGCTTATACCCAATGAAAGTCCTTAAATGCCTCATGGTAGGTCTTAGGTTCAAGAATGGAAGAGATAAGGGCTATGAAATGTTTATGATATGGAGCAAAGTGGTCAAGGGACACACGATGAGAAATGGGATACAAACTAGTAGAAGAATAAAATGTAAGTGAGTTATAAATGTAGTCATAGTCTAAAGGAGAGTTGTGATGTGAGAGCAACTATGTTAGCTCAAGCTCTTAGCCCAATTTATATGTTGAACTTGTCAACCAATACTTGTTTGGGCCACAACATACTCCAATGGGTCCAAGAAGGGCAAGGTTAAAGAGTATCTGATGAATATTTCATAGAATATGTGGTTTTTGTCATTAATATTGAGGGTTTCCTAAATAGTCAATGAGTCTTTAATTTCTTAGGGTTTTTTTATTATCTAATATTATTTCCTTTTGTTTGGTTTTTCTTAATTGTTTGGGTTCTTGATTTATTTAAGATTTCCATATTTGTCAAATTCCTAATTTGTCTGAGATTCCCTTATTTGTAGGATCCTAATTTGCTTGGGATTTTCTTAATTATAAGGAGTCCTAATTTGCTAGGATCCTTTTAGGGTTAGGTTTAGCTGCTTATTTAAAGGAAGCATTATTTCAGTTGTAAGTAGACTTGTTTTTCGCAAAGAATTAGAAAACTCTCAGTTTTTTTCAACTTTTGCTTCCTTTATCCAATTTTTGCCAAAGATTGGTGGTGGAGCACCTCCTTAACTATTGGCATTGCCTTTACGTGTTAGAGTAGTTACTTGGCATTTATCTTTTGTATTTAATTTATCTTTTTTTTTTATCCTTCTTGCTTACCTAAACCCTATGTCATATTAAAGGGAAATTTGAGTTCAAGGGGTACGATGATCATATGAAGATTGTGCAAATTCTAATGATGATGAAAGTGAGCAGAGGAGTAGACCAAATGATGATCATGGCTTACATGTAGAGATCCCAAAATTCAAAGGTACTCTTGACCCCAATGATTTTGTTAATTAGCTATATCATATTAAAGGGAAATTTAAGTTCAAGGGGTACGATGATCAGAAGAAGTAAAAAGTTTTTGTTCTCCATCTCCAATAATATGCTTATTTGTGGTGGGAGAATGTTAAGAAACAAAGAGATTAAGATGGGAAAGAGAAGGTTCGTTTGTGGGAGAAGCTAAAAAAGCTACTAAAAAATGCTTCTTGCCCAACAATTACAAGCAAGACCCTTATCTCAAAATACATGCTCTCAGGCAAGATGAAAGGAGTGTGGAGGAGTACATTAGGGAATTTGAGACCTTCATGATGAGGTGTGAGGTACCAAAGCCTAAGGAGATCACTATAGTATGGTTTCTTAGGGGTTTAAAGCCTAAGATTTCTAACACCATTGAATTGCAATCATATTATTCTTTCAATGATGTTTACAAGCTAGATATCAAAGTATAGAGGCAAGGAAGGACCTTGAAGAGCTTTAGATCTAAGCCTTTCAGCAAGGAGGGCTTAAGGTCTTACATTAGAGGGACCACTTTCTACACAGACCCATCATCCTATAGCAAGCTTGAGACTGCTAACAAGGAAAGAGGTAAGGAAAAGGTTGGGAAAACTTCAAAGGCAACACCCAATTTTATAAAGCAAGATCCAAAGGAGAGAAAGTGCTTCAATTGCCAAGGATATGACCACATATAGACAAATTGTCCAAACATGAGGGTAATTATTGTGAGAGACATTGAAGAGATTGATGAAGCCTATTATAAAGAGGAGTATGGTGATGATGAGCTCGTGATTAAACTAGAGGAGAATGAGATCATTGAGCAAGTTGATTCTGGGAGTATGCTTATTCTTCACAGAGCCTTACATGCCCATGTTAGTCTTCCAAGTGAGCAAAAGGAAAACATCTTTCAAACTCAATGCACAATTAATGGAAAGGTGTGTTTTGTTATTGTTGATAGTGGGGGTTGTGCTAACATAGCTTCTACAACTCTTGTGGAGAAGTTGAATTTGCCTACATCAAATCATTCTCATCCATACAAACTACAATAGTTAAGCCAAAGGAATCATCTTTAAGTTTCAAGGTAATTCCTACTTACTTTTTTCCATTAGAAAACATTATGTAGATCAAGTTATTTGTGATGTTATACTTATGGATGCTTGCCATTTATTATTGGGGAGGTCATGGCAATATGATAGGGGTGCTAAGTATGATGGTAGATAGAACACTTATTCCTCCAAAGTTAGCTAAAAGCTTATAACTTTAGCTTTATTTAATCTTTCCCAAGTACACTAAACACTTGGGGTAGAAGGTAGGAAAAATAACCTATTCCTGAGTGAAACCCAAGTGGAAAAGGCCATCCAGAAGCAAAACTTATCCTTGCATTGCTTGTCGTAAAAAGGAAAAAGACTGAAGAGGTGGGTGAACCACATTTGCTTATTCGGCCACTCCTATATGAATTTGCCGATGTATTTCTCAATGATCTTCCACCTGGTTTACCACCAATTAAAGGGATAGAACACCATATATATCTACTTCCAAAGGCACCCTTACTAATAAGGCAACTTATAGATGCAATCCTAAAGAGGCTAGGGAGTTACAAAGGCATGTAGATGAATTGGTGGCTCGAGAGTTTATAAGGGAGAGTATGAGCCCATCTTCAGTTCTAACCTTAGTTATGCTAAAGAAACATGGGTCATTTCAAATGTTTGTAAACAACAAAGCTATCCACAACATCACCATCAAATATAGGTATCCTATTCTAAGACTTGATGACAAGCCAGATGAGTTACATGGAGCCACCATATTCTCTAGATCTGGACTTAAGGAGTGGCTACCATCAGATCTAGATGAGAGAGATGAATGGAAGATAGCTTTTAAAACCAAAGGGGGTCTATATGAGTGGATGGTTGTTCCAGTCGGTCTTTCTAATGCCTAAAGTACCTTTATGCATTTAATGAATGAGATACTACGCCTTTTTCTTGGTAAATTTATTATGGTTTATTTTGATGATATCCTTATATATAATAGATGTGAAAGAGACCACTTAGATCATTTGCAGCAAGTATTTGATGCATTGAGGCGACAAAAGCTTTATGCCAAGTTATAAAAGTGTGAATTCTTTTCCTCTAGTGTTTTTTTTCTTGGATATGTGGTTTCCAAATATGGTGTTATGGTTGATCAGTCTAAGGTTGAGGTAATTAAATATTGGCCCTAACCTAGTTCCATTACTAAGGTATGGAGTTTTCATGGCTTGGCTTCATTCAATTGCTGATTTGTTTCTAACTTTAGCACCATTATGGCTCCCATTACTATATGTATGAAGAAAAATGTTTTTGAATGGAGTAAGGCAGCAAATGAAGCTTGAAGGGTGATTAAACAAAAGTTGTGTGAAACTCCAGTTTATGCCTTACCAGACTTTGATAAGATCTTTGAAGTGGAATGTGATGCTAGTGGCATTAGCAAAGGTGTTGTCCTTGTTCAAGCCAAGAGGCCTTTAATTTATTTTAGTGAGAAGCTTAATGAATGCAAAAGGAACAACTCCATTTATGATAAGGAGTTTTATGCAATTGTGAAGGCTTTAGATCATTAGAGTTATTACTTAAGGCCTAAACAGTTTTTTCTACATTCAGATCATCAAGCTTTGAAGTTCTTGAATGGCCAACATAAACTTAACCTAAGGCATGCAAAATGGGTAGAATTTTTCTCCAATCCTTTTCATTTGTTTCACATTATAAATTAGGTGTAGCTAGTGTTGTTGTAGATGCATTATCTAGAAGATACCCCATGCTTGATACTCTAGAAGCTAGAGTACTCGGTTTTCAACTTATAAAGGAACACTATCTTAAGGATATGGATATGTCCTCACTCATGGCAAAATGTACAAAGGGTACTAATGGAGATTATGTGGTTCATAAGGGTTTTCTCTTCAAAGGGAACCAATTGTGTATTCCAAAGGGCTCCTTTAAAGAACTACTTATAAGGGAGACACATTAGGGAGGACTGGCTGGTCATTTTAGGGTCCATAAGACTTTGGAGATCTTGAAAGAGCACTTCTATTGGCCAAAGATGTTGGAGATGTTCAAGCTATCATTTTGAGATGTGGTATGTGTCATACGGCAAAGAGTCATTTCAAGCCAGGGCCTTACTTCCCTTTGCTAATGCCAAACCAACCTTGGGAAGATTTAAGCATGGACTTTATTGTGGCACTCTTAAAAAATCAACAAGGGAAAGACTCCATCATGGTGGTAGTAGATTGGTTTTCTAAAATGGCACACTTTATCCCATGCCATAACACTAAAGATGCCTTTAATGTTGCTAATTTGTTCTTCAAGGAGATTATAAGATTACATGGTATCCCAAGGACTATTGTGTATGATCGAGATACTAAATTTTTGAGTCATTTTTGGAGAACTTTGTGGGCAAAACTTAGCACTAAGCTCCTATTTAGCACTTCTTATCATCCTTAAACTGATGGCCAAATTAAGGTGACCAATCACACATTGGGAACTCTCTTACACACCATGATAAATCAGAATTTGAAGGTGTTAGATCCTATAGCAACCTAAGGGGGGTGAATTAAGTTTCTCAAAAATACTTTTTTTTTGTTTGTTTTTGGTATTATAGTAGTTAATAAATATATGGCAGCAACTAAAGCATTCATACAAAGCACAATCACATAAAGACAATGATTTTTAGTAGGTGGTTCACCCCAAACCACTTCGACACCTACTCCACCCCATTCTAGCAGCCCACTAGAGTCACTTTTCCAATCAATTCAAAAATTGATTACAAGGGATAAACAATCCCTCAAACATGGTTACAAGTTTCTCACCCTAATATTACAAAGTCAAAACTAGGCTTCTACAAGATATACAAAATTTAGTTCAAAAGCCTTAAACAAATGCTACAAAGCTATTACAAAATGAATTCGACAAAAGCCCCAAATTTCATTCAAGCCCTAGCATTATTCACTTGCAGAAAATTAACTCAATAACAATTTATCTTAAAGCACAAAGTGATTTTCTAACAAAAATATCAAAGCAATAATGAGCTTATATTAAAATCACCAAAATGAAAAATGATTCCATGAATTTGATAAACTTGAAAAGAGTATGAGTTTCTTGAATGAAGCTTGTTTTCTCTGATTTTCATCCAACCATATACCAATGAGTATTTTACTCTTAAATAGCTTCAAAAGAACTAACCTTTCACTTCCAAAAAGCCATTTTGACTCTAGAGTATATAACATCTTCTTCCCATTGGAGCTCTTTCTTTCCTCTTCTCTGCCTAATTTTGAGCTCTTGTGAGAGAAGGGAGATGGGGCTTGTTTCTGTCTCAATCTCATTCAAAATCATGCTCCAAAATGCTACTATTTTATCTAGATTTTAAGTTAATAATTCGGAGCTTCGCGGAGGCAAAATGGGTCATGGGTCGAGATTCTGGGTTTCACTTAAATCTTCCTCAATCCTCTTCAATCTTGAAGTAAATCTTTGTAAGTACTTAACAAATCAAAGAATCAACTTCTTGCTTGATAAACCCCCATGCTTTTGGCTTTAGAAACACTCTAATTCGCTTCCAATTGCTCTTTCAATCAATTAGGTCATGGGTTGTGAAGAATACCTTAATCTCTTCAATTTGATCCTCTTTAAGCAATGGGTCACTGATTTTTCTTTATAGATTTCTTCTCCTTTCTAGTAACTTTCAAATGAGTCAATTTTTGCTATCATTAGAGCTATTATTCATGGCCAATTTGAGTAGTAGGTCACGATAATGTCAAACAGATCAAGTGGCATCTTTTCTTCAAAAACTCAAGTCTCTTAGGTCTAGTTCAGTCATGTGGGTCGCACATTTTTGGGTTGCACACCTTCTGGGCTACAAAGTGGGTCATGGGTCACATGGACGTGAATTGGATCAAGTCATGCGTAGGAGAGCTAGATTGCATGGGCTTGGGTGAAATGCATTGGGCTCACATTGTAGACTACTTGAGCAAGCTCACGGTTTATGTCGTGCAATGCTTTTTTAGGTCATGATTGAATGGGCTCACGTGTAGCAATTTGACCCATTTTTCCTGCATAATATTTTCATATTAATTTTCTTATAAAACCCAATATAAATTATAATTTCCTGTTTGTCATCATCAAAATATTAATCCTTCTATATTCCAATAAAAGGATTAGGACATGAAGCATGCCCACACTAAGTTCACATACAATCGAGCTCCAAGTTCTATAACTGGGCATTTGCCATTTGAGGTAGTTTATGGTATCAATCCCATTACTCTTAGTGAGCTAACCTCTCTACCTCTTGATATCTAAGTTAGTTTGGACACAAATGAGAAGGCTGAAACCATGAAGAAGCTACATGAGAGTGTTCATTCTCGAATAGAAAAGGCTAATGAAGCATATGAAAAGAAAGCCAATAAGCATTGGAAGCATTCTTAATTTCACTTAGGGGACTTAGTTTTGATGCATTTAAGAAAGGAGCGATTTCCATCCAAAAGAAAGAGCAAGTTAGCCCCTAAAGCTTATGACCCTTTTGAAGTGATTTCTAGGGTTAGAGATAATGTCTAAAAGATCAATTTTCCTAGTGACTACAGAGGAGTTTTAGCCACATTCAATGTTAGTGACTTATCCCTTTATTTGGAAGATTATGATCTTGAGGATTTAAGGGCAAATCCTAATCAACCCAGGGAGATTGACTTGGGAGCAACTACGTTACCTTAAGCTCTTGATCTAGCCCATATGTTGAGCTTGTCAATCAATACTTGTTTAGGCCATAACATACTCTAGTGGATCTAGGAAGGGCAAGGTTGAAGAACATCTCATGAATATTTTGTAGAATCTATATGATTTTTGTCATTAATATTAAGAGTTTCCTAAATAGTCCTTGAGTCCTTAATTTCCTAGAGTTTCTTTATTGTTTGAGATTATTTTCTTTTGTTTGGTTTTCCCTAACTATTTAGGTTCCTAATTTATCTAAGATTTCCATACTTGTCAAATCCTTAATTTGTTTGAGATTCCTTTATTTGTTAGGATCATAATTTGTTCAGGATTTCCTTAAGCTCGCCATCAGATATGCATCAGGTTATGTAGGTCAAGTGGAATGTCTAGTAGGTTTTGCCTGTGGATTAGGTAAAGGTATAGGTGATGCATTCATAAATGGTGTGGGTGCATCTTGGTAATCTATGGTACTCGATGCATCCATAAGTGGTGTAGATGTAGCTATAGGATATGTGATGCCTAGTGTATCCATAAATGGTGTGGGTGTATCAATAGGATCTATGGTGGCTAATGCATCCATAGGATTTCTAGTGGCTAATGCATCCACAAGTGGTATAGGTGCATTTGGAAGAACATCTAAAATGAGTGGTGTCAAATCATTTGAATGACTAGCATTTGCAATGGGCATTATGGGATCCATGGTAAATTTTGACGAAAAAGGAAACTTATACTTATAAAAGGCAACTTCACAACTAACAAAGAACTTGTCAATCTCTAAATCATAAATGGTGTGGGATTATCTCATGAAAACACAAGGAATTGCTTGAGGAGAAAACTTGTTACTTAGACAAGGAATAATGGCATAACATTGACAACCAAAGACTTAAAGATGATCGAAAGGAGGGGTTTTGCCAAAATGCATCTCAAAAGGTGTTCAATGTCCCAATGGGGCACTAGGCAACCTATTAATAAGATAGGTTGTTGTCAGAATGCATTCCCCTTAAAAACGAGAGGGAATATGAGTCTGAAACATCAAGGTTTTTGCAACATCTAGTAAGTGACATGTTTATATTCTACTGCCCCATTTTATGGTGGCTATATGTGCAAGAAGACTCATAAAGGATCCGATGAGATGACAAATAAGAGTCACATGGTACTGAGAAAAAATTAGTACCATTATCAAAGCGAATATGTTTCACCTTAGTATTGAATTAGTGTTCACCATAAAGACAAATGATTGTATGATCGGGAAGATTTGATCCTTAGATTGCAATGAGAAAGTCTAAATGGTATAAGAGAAATCATCCATAATGGTTAAAAAATAATGTGACCCCTCATGATTAGGGTGCTTGTGTGGCCCTTACAAATCCATGTATACTAGATTAAAAGGAATGACACTCATAGAGTATTGCTTTGAAAAAACAAAGCCTATTTGTTTTGCCAAAGGAACAACTAAACATGTTAAAAATTCAAGATATGAAATATGTTTGCCATGCATAAAAATATATCTCTCAGAATTATGACCCAAACAATGGTACCATAAAATATAACTACCATTGAAGGTAGAATTGTTCATACAAAAGAAGTTCACATCAAATTGGACAAAAATAGTGTACTAATAACAAAATATGATTTATACAACTAGGCAAATCCCTAAAGCTTAATTGAAGGAAATACAATCCATGTGCCGTTTTACCTAGTGAGATCACTTGCCCTAGTCATATGATCTTGAAATAAACAAAAGTCATTGAAGAAAATGACTAAGCAGTTTTGTTAGGATGCAATTTTCTTTGAAAGAGGAACATATAAAACATTTATCAATTCTAAAAGTGGTGTGGGCTTTGTTTTTCATATATGTGTGGTAATAACATAGATATCATCAAAAAATTTAATAAATAAGCATTGCGTAATGTATGAGTAGAGATGTCCTATATCACACCTAACATGATCACTAGCACTAGAGTCTAAAATCCATGGATTATAATTAGTATGAGAAATAGGTGTTATACCTAGGAAGCTTCTAGAAATAAATGTGGAAGGATACATGTTCAATACCACTAACATCTACTGCAACTGATCCAAACTCACGACGTTCTCAACTGGAGTGCTAAATTAAGGGGGTCATAGGTTGAGTGAGAAATCTAGGAAAAGGATTTGAATCCAAAGAGATTTATTATCCAAGTGGCCCAACTAATGTGACTTCATAATTAATAATCCTTACTATAGAAACTAGTGGCGCGAGTGGACCAACCTATTGATTGGCCATCTAACCTATCTATACATGTAAGTAAGCAGTCTCTAGGCCCGAAAGAGTAGTAAAAAATTGAAATGTCTAAGTAGAACTATTGCCAAAAGTCTTCCTTTTATCCTTTTAACCTTATCATGGTGGAAAACCAACAAGTCTGTAACATTTCTCACATGGGTGTCTAAGCTTGCGACAATGGGAACAAATGATCTTGCCTCATCTAACACTTTTGTTACCCCTTAGCCAAAAGGTTAAGAGACATTAAAGAGGGTATCATCTCCATAGATGAAGACCTAGAAGGTTTCATCCGTTGATGTTCATCTTCTAAAGCTAGATTCAAGGTTGTATCTAGCGATGGGAAAGACTTTCGGGACAAAATGCTCGTCTTGTAATTATGGAAGCTCTCTAGCAGAGCAAGGAGGAAATCTATAAGTTTATGTTCCCTTCCTATGCCTTTATGTGACTATTGACTTTATAAGAATAGTTCCCATAAGTGCATCTTATTGATTCCTCCACCATATCTTGCTTAATCCATAAATCTTTAGGAAATGAGTAAAATTCTAAATGGTTCCCTCACTTAACTTGAAGCCAAGCAACTTTTGACAGAGATTATTATATCTTTGTATGTTAATGATACAACCACAACATTCCTTGAGAGATTTTGAAACCTTTTGCATATTAAAACTATTGTCAGTGCATGAAACAAACAAAGAAAAGGATGGATCAACTAATTTTTCAAGCTAGTCAAGAATGGTTGAGTGATTTGTGTCCCACAACTTAGCTTTGGCCATGTCAACCTTTAGTTGAAGTAAAGTTCCATCCAATTATCCATATTTGTTTTTTTTTTCCTTTCATTTGATTATGAATTTGGTGACTCAAAAGTTTATAGTTAGACTCATTCAAGAGCTTTTGAGTAATAAGAGAAGTGTCGAGCATATTGGTGGTAGAGAGGAAATAAGGATCTTTGCAAGGGTTTTGGTTGTTGGCAATGACCATGGCAAAAAAACTAGGGTAATAATGTGTGTGTTGGGAGGTCGAAGATGACAAGGTTTGGACATAATTTCAAAAAGTTTAGAATTCAATGTAATTTAGGAAAGTGCAGGGGTAAAGGTAAATAAGAAATCCCAAAACAAACCATTTAAATATAGTAGGGTAGAACTATCCAAATGCATAAAATGACGTTGTCCTATTAACTCCAATAAATGGCATTGTTTCACCAGGGAAAAGATTAACCCCAAAACACTACCTTTCCAACCAACACAGAAAATCCCAAAACACCATTATTCCAACCAATATAGAGAATCCTAACCAACACCACATTGTCTAAGCAATAAATGGGACCAGTGAGAAATACCTAGTTATAGAGCTCTTTTGGTAGTTACTGAAGTGAAAACATACAATGACTAGACAACCTAAGAAGCATAACCTAGCAAAGTAGCAACTGACAACTGAATTGGTGAAAATTAACTAGGCAACACCATTCAACTACTAAACCAAGAACAAAGATCTAAAAGCAAATTAAAAAAAAAAATAGCTAAAGAATCAAGGAGGAACAACCAAGAAAGGACAAAGATCAATTATACAATAGCTTTCACTGTAAGAATGCATTATTATTCATTTGATAAATAATCTATTGACATTTTTCTACTAGTGAAAAGGTGTATCTAACCATAATGTATTTGACCAAAAGGACAAAAATCTCATGATAGTCCACATTTGCCTATTGTCTAAATCTTTTTGCCACCAATTGAGCCTTGTAGCATTTCGTTAACTCATTAACTTTGTACTTAATCTTGTGAATCTATTTTCATCCTATGGGTTTCCTTCCATGAAGTAGCTCCACAACCTCCCAAGTATTGTTTGCCTCTAGTGCTTTGATATCTTGTTCCATGAAATCTTCCCACCTAGGATTGCCAATAGCCTTATAGTGATGATTGATTTAGTGGTTGCTGAAATGGAAGTAATGAAGTGTTGGCTATGAAGTGATAGGTGATCATATGATATATAGGTTGAAAAAAGGTATGTGGATGATTTACTTTTTATGATATTAATGGTAAGATAAACATAGTTATTGGACCAAAGTGGTCGTTGGGTGTTCCTAATGGATCATCTTAGAGTTATTAGATGTGACAACTCAAGTGTGTTCTTTGATGAGGGTGTGATGTCATCAAGGTTGTCATTAAAAAAGATATCATAAGGATTAGCTAATCGTGGTGGTGGTATATGAGTATGGTCTAGCTTTGAGGGAACAAGGACCTTAGGATGGTGGTAGATCAAATCATCAACAGTAGGCAATGATTGTAATGGCTCAAAAAGAGGCTCAAGTTGGTGTGTGTAAGAGAGCTCCAACATGGATTCAATCAAAAATGTCTACACAGAAGGATGTGACTTGGGCCCTGCATGCAAAAAAAGGAAAAATGTCCTCTTGGAATTGTATGTCAAAACTCACAAAAACTTTTCGCCTTTTAGCCTCATAAAACCTATAACCTTTCCAATCTTGAGCTTATCCTATAAATATATTGGGAGTGGCTTGTGAAGGCAAATTTATCCTTAGGCCTCACAATTGTGGCATGGCACAAACATCCAAAAACATTGATGTGAGAAATCTTTAAGGGTTTTCCAAATAATTTTTCAAAATGTGTGACTCCATGCATGATACAAGATGTTATTCTATTAATAAGATAGGTTGCTATGAGTAAGCACTCTCTCCAAAATTTGTAGGCATTAAGCTTTGAAACTTTAGTGCTCGTGCAACATCTAAAATATGATGATGCTTGCACTCGACTTCACTGTTTTGTTATGGGGTATGGACACATGAACTTTCATGTATGATCCCACATGACAAAAATGACTGTTTTTGTAATGATTGAAGAAATCGAGCACATTGTCAATTTTGACACACTTGACTTCTAAGTCAAATTGGTTTCTCACTAAATTAAAAAATTCTTCTAATCATGAAAAGTCTCATTCTTGACTTTCATTATGAAATTCCATGTTCCATAAAAAAGGTTGTCTACTTAAGTAAGAAAACAATGTGATCCATTGTGATTAGGGTCCCCAAACATCAACATGAATCAATTTAAAAATTCATTGTGTTGTATCATCACACATGGGAAATGATTGCAAGTTTGTTTCGCAAGAAGAAAAACCATGCATGACTTATGTGGAGGTAATTTTGAAAATTTAATTTCATTAATAAATTGAAATTTTACATTGAACATATGTTTAAGTCTACGATGCCAAAGTTTTGAATTTGAAACATTACATGCTCACAATGTGTTTATAAAAGATGGGTCTTGCTCAAAAAGTTGTATGACATCTTTCTTATTAGGACATCCAAGAAAATAGTAGAGCCCATTTTTCACCCTCCTAAGTCCTTTAACTTCACCTATCAAAAGGTCTTGAAATACACAAAAATCAACATAAAGTATGTTTGAGCCTATGAAGCTAAAGTTTTGAATTTGAAGCATTCCATGCTGACAATGTGTTTATAGAAAAAAGGTCTTGCTCAGGAAATTGTATGACATCTTTCCTATCAGGACATCTAAGAAAATAGTAGAACCTATTTTTCATCCTACTAAGTCCTTGTCAAAAGGTCTTTAAATACACAAAAATTAGAATAAAATATGATATAATAGCTATTTTGTTGTTAGAATTTTGAGGTTGATATTAAATTGAATTCAAAATCTAATGAATTCAAAACAGTGCTAAGTTTGAGGTATTTGGATATGTGAGTGTTTCCACTATAGGTAATTAAGACATATCACCACTAAGGAATTTAACATTCTTAGATCTAAATTCTCATGAAATAATTTAATTCAAGCATAGAATATTTGTAGTATTATGATCACTAGCACCAAAATTAATTATTCAACATTTAGTAAAGAATTTAGGTGTACTTGCCAAATAGGCATGAGTGTCCTAATAGTGATTCAGGGCGATTTTTGGCAAAAATAGGGGACTTCATTCGTAAGGGCAAAATCATCCAAGTTGTTGCAAAAAAATATGAGTACCTTTGTTTTTGCTCAAAACTGGTAAAATCACTCGGTGGCCATGTCATATTATAGAGCTTAACTAAAGAGTAAAAAAATATTTATTGAAAGGTAAAAAATATAAAATTATGAAGTTAAATTATATAAAAATTTATAAAAATATAAGAAAAATAATAATAAATAAAATAAAAATATGAATATGTGGGAAATGACATTCACCATTTTAATCAGGACCCTTCGATAGTGATTTAGAGTAATTTCTGGCAAAAACAAGGGATCTCGTTCGTAAGGGCAAAATCGTCCAAGTTGTTGCAAAAAATATGAGTACTTATGTTTTTGGTCAAAATTGGCAAAATCACTTGGTAACTATATCATATTATAGAGCTTAACTAAATAGTAAAAAATATTTCCTGAAAAAGGTAAAAAAAAATATAAAATTATGAAGTTAAATCAACTTCTGTTTTTGTTTAATGATGAAAACATGATCAAGATCCTAAGTCACCAAATTTGCCTTTGCTTGGTAGATAATTGTGCAACTTGTATCATTCCTTACACTTGTGTTTGTACCCTTTGCAATACTCACACTATAAGCCTAGCAAGTAGTAGCATTTCTTTGTTTTATGGCTTTTTATCCCACAAAGGTCACATTTTTTGATTTGGCCTAGATAAAATGATCAGTCATTTTACACTACCTTAAGCATAAACAACATGTTGTTTACTGAGTTGTGGCTAGCGCTTGGTCTTCTCCTTTTAGGTGCACTCACTGTAATAGGTATAGCACCTATTACGACACTTGTTACATTGGACCCAATTTTCACTAAAACAAATACATGTTTAGTGGTTGTCTTCCTTGCTGCGCTCTAGTAGTACTTTGCCTTATAGAGTATAGAGTAAGTTTTCATAAGGTTTAGAAGAGGGTGCATCATTGGAATCTACTTCATTAGCATTGAATAACAATTGTCAAGGCCTCAAAGTAGTTGGTAGAACTTATAATCTCTTGGTGGTCCTTCTATGGCTAAAAAGTTGTCGTCTTTGATGACATTAGCTCCAAAGGGAGTGGAACTCATTCCAAAGTTGCTTTAATCACCCAAAATAGGCCAAAATTGATTCTCCCCCTTGGTGAATTAAGTACAAATCATTGATTAGGTCGTACACCCTAGATAGGTTGTCATCTTCAATGACATTAGCTCCAAAAGGAGTGGAACTCATTCCAAAGTTGCTTTAATCGTCCAAAATAAGCCAAAATTGATTATCGCTCTTGGTGAATTAAGTACAAATCGTTGATTAGGTCGTAAACCCTAGATAGGTTGCCCTAGTGGTACTAGGCATAAAGCTCAGAACACATTTTTGCATCATTTTTACAGAGGTGGTTAGAGATTGAATTAAGGATCCATCCATGGCAAACAACACTCCCAAAGGATTCGGGTCAATGAATCAGGTTTGGGCTTTTCACAGGATACATTAATGAAGATTAATTTATTCTTAATCAAGAGGGAAATCATCATTGTTTCGTATCAGATGGCATAATTGGAGGTCCCTGTTAGCTTGACTAGTACCAATGCTATCAAATTTGTGTCTCCAATCAGGAAATGGAAGGGATCGGTGCAATCTAGCATTTGCACCTGATTTTTAGGTTCTTGCATCATTTGACACGACAATAGAGTGGTAAGAGGAGTTTGTTAAGTTGTGAGAACTCCCCTGCTCCCATTGCAAAGTGGTAGAAGTAGTAGTTGGGCCAAAAATGGTGTCCTTGGAGGGTCAGACGGAGGAATGGCGTCATTGCAAGATCATGTAATGGTGTCATAGTGTTGGGGGGTCATATAGTGTCATTTGACTAAAAAAGGCAAGCAACATCATTTGGCAGCTAACAATGCAAGGGCTTTAACGTTCTCATTGCATTTAAAGTGAGAAAATGTCCAATGTGAATGATTTAATGTGGTTTGGTTTGAAACCAAAGAAGAAATTGTCATTTCTTTAGGGATACTTGGAAAAGAAGTAGTCATCATCAACTTTCGCTAGTGCGAGATATAGTTTGTTACGAGGGCTACAAATGATCTTTTTGGTTGATTTTGTAATCAAAAAACAAGGAAAAGCACTCTTGATTTCTAGGTTGTGTGCAGACGTGAGTTTGGATCGGTAGAAAAAGGGAGAAACAAGCTCACAATTTTTCATCAGAAAATCAAGAAACAAGGGGGAAAAAAAAAAGGTTTCTTAACCTTGCTTCTCAATTCCACGTAAAGATACTAGAGAGAAAACGAAAACATATGAGAAAAACTTCTTTTGTTGATAAGAAGAAATCCTTCTACAACAAATAGTGGGAAATGATCCCATGGTGAAGAATAAAATATACAATGCTGTGCTATGTATTACTAACGAAAGAGAGAAACAAGAAGCGTAGGGATGTGCCCACATGTCTCTATCCAATCCTAGTGCCATGTGCAAAAAGGCCTACAAGTGAGAAGACCTTCGTTCGGATATTGTAGTGCATGCAGCAGAAGAAAGGAGGAGACTCCATCGTGGCAGCTACATAGGACGTGGCTGCCACACATACTCATGTTCGAATAGAAAGCTGTCACAATAAAGGTCCACATTTCACCATCCTGGAGAAGATGAGAAAAAAAACCTAAGCTCGCTTAGATACGTCTTGCGTAGTCAAATTACAGCTTAATGAATCAGAAGAACAAATTCTCCTTGCTTTTTCGCTCAACCAAACAAAAAGCTTCTCATTACCTCCGCCTTGGCCGGCGGGGGCCCCACCAAGATCGCCCATGTGGACTTCGCTTCCTTGAGTATCCATCATGATAGCAACCACAAAACCCTTCTCCTCATTCAACCGCCTCAACCGCTCGGTCACCGCACGGTGCCTTGGCACACGTTGATGCGTGCAATATTCATTCCTCCGGCCACCAACGCATCCAGCCTGTCGAACTCACACGTGCAGAGCCCGATTGTGCACACTAGTTTCGTCCTCCGCATCCTCCGGGATCCGTTCTCATTCAGCTCTAACTCCGTTATCTTATCCGCCTCAGTCGATTTTGCTAAAGGCGCGGGACAACGGTAGAGGAACTCCGATCTTCTTTCGGTAAGACTTTGGACTGGACGGCCGAGATTGTTGGTCTTCGCATAGGCACATGAATGGAGGGTTTGAAGTAGGGTGCTTTCGATAAGGTGTGAGATGGGACAGGTGCTGACGTGGTCGGCGGGAAAGTTGAACTTGCTGTTGGCATTTTCATTTGACGAAGTTAGTTGTTAGGTTTCTTGCGAGGTTTCTTGTTTTGGTTTGCACGTAAAGGAAGGCTGAGTGAGGTGAGGGTTACTGATGGACTGACGGCAGAGTTTCGGTTAGGGTTTGACCAGTCGCTCAAGATGGACGAAGAGATAAAAAATGTTAGGACCAAACTGACCTTCCGTTTGCTGCGGCATAACGATGACGCCCCCGTTCAAGAAAATAATCCCAGATTGTATTCCTTATTGGATACAGCTATCTGCGTAAGAATCAATATTTGGAATCAAATAGACCTTTTTATTTAACATTCTTTAGCGACCAAATCTAAAACATTGGACGAAGGAGTAGTGAGCCTTAATCGAAGGATATTCCATCCTTTTGTGTCTGCAAGCTTCTTCTATTCCAAGGATAGATTCATACAGAAATTAGAAAGAATTTTCTTTTTATTTTTTTATTATTTTAAACTTATCTCATAAATCTTATTTTCTAATGAGAGACTTTCATTTGGCATATACAATGATAATTAAATGCTGAAAACACAAAATTTGAACCGATTGTTGTATGTGGTGAAACAATTTAAGTTCTTTGTTGCATTCTCTCGAAGAAAATGAAGAAAATGTAAGAAAGATCGGGAGCAAGAAATTTGAGCAGGAGAACTATGGGAAGTTGCCTGCAGGCTTGTATTTTCACTTGCTTAAAAAATCTGCGAAAGTGTTACACTTAAGTACAGATCTAAAGATATGAATGAATAAGCCTATATGACAATTGATTGGCCACTAAAGAAGTAATAAAAAGACACTAAAGGGCTGCAACACTCCTCTTTAAATTGTAGATTTGTACAAACTAAGCTTAGATAATAGATGATAGTGTTGTAGGCTACACAACACTTTAATAAAGTATTCTTGCATGTTAACATAATAAGTCTTCACTATTTCCCTTTGAATTTACTCTTGCACAAAGTGATAATTTATCTTGATATGCTTTATTCTTTGATGAAAAATGAGATTTCTCGTGATGTGTCTAGTAGCTGCCTTGCTATCACAATGGAGCAACAAGGGCAAAGAATGACTACATGTCAAAGTGAGATCGATTCCAAGCCTATTGTTTTTCTATATTAGTTTTTGGTCTAGTGAAAGTCCCATCTACATATCCCACTTAATTTTTTGCCATAAGTTAGATTCTTCATCTGCCTACTACATAGTTCATAGTTCAAATCATCCTTTTAAGTAGTTTAGTAACTAGAGATGCTCTGGGCATATTTATGGCAGAAAGATAACTGGGATCACGGTATGAGTTATGGGATTGGCTTGCATTCCGATTCCGTGTTTGGTTTGTGGAGGAGGACAATGCCATCATTGGTGGGTGTTTCGTGATAAAGGTAGAAATTAATGGAGAAAGTTGTTAAAAGGCTATGGTGGTAGGTGAGACGTCTATCAAGTTGAGTTTTCTAAAAAGAAAAAGAAAAAAAGAAACAGAATGTCAAAATGTAGCAGCTAGAATAAGTGCATCTAACTGATAACATATATATATCTACTAAAAAAAACCCCTAAGAGTAGGAAATCAAATACCTCTTATGGAAGAATTTAATGATCTGGATCCAACTTGTCCCAAGAAAACGGTGGACTTAATCCCTCTTTGATACTATCTTGAAGAAAATGTAAGAAAGATCAAAAGCAAGAAATTTGAGCAGGAAAGTTGTGGGAAGTTGCCCGCTGGCTTGTATGTTCACTTGCTTAAAGAATTTGTGAAAGTTTTACACTTCAGTACAGATCAAAAGAAATGAATGAATGGGCATGTATGACAAATGATGTGCCAATATAAATAATACAAAGACACTAAAGGCCCACAACACATGTATTGTTTTGGATTCTATGGTAAATAGAAACTTACGGAGATTTTATTCTCTCTTCAATGAGAATAAAATTTCTTTTTGATGAGACATTAGGAGGTTTTATTTCTTTTCAATGAAATACCTATTTTTACTTGTTCTAATTTATGAAATGTTTAATCTATTTTAGTCTTTTAATTTCTAAGTAATTTCGTTGTTTTGAGTCTAGTTACATACTTGATTAATTAGGCACGTAACATAACTGCTACGGAATGTGAAGCGTGCGATAAAAATTCCATCTTTATCCAGCAATTGGTTTCTCAACGAAAATGCAAGGGGTGGGAAAATTTTGAAATCCGAAATGAGGTTTCCCACCCAAAAGAAACCGCCTTTGGCCTGACCCATTCAAATCAAAATCGAAATACAATCTTCGAATAAATACAAATGAAATCCCACGAAACTTTTACCACCTCTTTCATTTTCCCTTCTCAGTAGTCCTCTCTCCTTTTCACTCTCCAACACTCTGTCTCAGGTTTGTGTCTCCCTCTCCCCCTCTCCAAAATTTGTTTTTCCCGAAGCCCTCCAGCACTTGGGAGTCATTTCAGACGCGGTTTCTCTTTCTATTTATTTATTTATTAATTATTATTATTAGTAGTTTTTCCCTTCCATTAGCTTTGTTTCAAATTTTGCTGAGTGGGTTTCTTTATGTTAGTAATAAAACCTTCTCCAGAACCTGAAAATCACCAACAGATGATTTTCTATTTTTATACTTCAGATCTGTTATACCGCAAGTCTTACCAGATCTATGTTTTCTCCGGACGATTTTAACGCAGATTTTTTTTCCTCTCATGTTTTTTTCTAGCTGATGTTTTGAATTTGAAAATGAAAAAAAAAAAAAAAAATGACAGGTGAGCAATGGCGGGAAAAGGGGGGAAAGGGCTATTGGCGTCGAAGACCACGGCAGCCAACAAGGACAAGGATAAGAACAAGAAAACGCCTGTCTCAAAATCTTCTCGGGCTGGCATCCAGGTAAGTCTCCACCTCCACTTGCCCTTCGCCCTTTTTTATTTATGTTTTGCTTCAGTTCTCAGGGACAAATTTTTATGACTTATCCTGTTGGTCCTCCTAGTTTAAGAATCTCAAATTTGCACCTGCATCAGTTCCTGTCTCTTGTGCAGGAAGCGTTTCCATGACATAACGTGTAACAAACAAATTTGAATCAACGAATGCGTATTTGATCCGAAGAGGGAAAGACGTTTTAGTTAAAAAAAAAATAGTTTAGTCTTTCTTTTTGGGTAGCTTAAGATCCCTATTTAGTTTGAGAAAGTATGCCTTAATCTGATACTACTGAAAGGTGGCTGTGATCGGATTGCTCAAGATGTAGTATATCTTTACGTGATTCTAGCGTTTTGATTTGCTGGGTACTGCAAAAAAGGTTTTTCAGAACAAGTGAATCTTATGTTATTTAGTACAATATTTGAGTTAGTTTTCCTCCCGATGCTAATTACGATTCTGATTTTGTTCATCGTGCTTGTGGATGGCGGGTGAGTAGTTCCCTGTGGGTCGAATTCATCGGCATCTGAAATCGAGAATCTCTGCAAATGGACGGGTTGGGGCTACTGCTGCTGTTTATTTGGCTTCAATTCTCGAGTATCTGACAGCGGAGGTGCTTGAACTGGCTGGAAATGCAAGCAAGGATTTGAAGGTGAAGAGAATCACGCCCAGGCATCTGCAGCTGGCCATTAGGGGAGATGAGGAGCTTGACACGCTGATCAAGGGTACCATTGCTGGAGGTGGAGTCATCCCTCACATTCACAAGTCCCTTATCAACAAAACCTCCAAGGATTAAGCAATTTGTGCGTGGTTTTGTCAGATGCTGTTAACCGTAGGATAAATTGTTTTGAGTAGTGACTGGTTTCCGTATTTGGTAGTGTAGGCGTGATTTAATCGTAGGACTTTGTTCAGACGAGGTAGCTGGGCTAGTAAATATGGGTAGTCTTCTGTGTTCATCTTCAAACTGATATCTCTGTTTAAGGTAGGAGTGCCGTTTGCTGAATTGTTTTAACTATGGTGCGTGGTTCTGTTGGCTGATTTCCGCGACTAATGAGGTCTAAATTGGTTGGTCACTTGTGAGTTGGCTGATGCTCCCCTGTTTGATGTCTTGTTCTCTCATTTTGATAAAAACTGTCTCTCTTAAGATCGTTCAATTTTGCCTTATGCATGCTTCGCTTTCTCCTTGGGCTAATCATTTGGACCAACTTGGTTTGGTTTACCAATCCAAATTCCCACTCTATTTTGGATTTTGTTAATTCGTGTTTCTCGTTTCTTGGGTGCTTTTAAGAAGAGGAGATTGGTGCCATCATCTTGCAGGGCCTGGTGTTTGGGTTTGGCTAATCCGTTTGGTCTTGAAAGATCAATCAAAACATGAGTCTTTTCTTTTCCCCTCTTACTACACTGATTGCCAAGAAGGAAAAGTGTAATGGTATAATGGTAATGTAGTTTTAGACTCATTTCTCCATGATGTTATCAGCAGAATGTTAATGGAATTGAAGGTGCCATGATGGTATTAAATTCCTCATGCAATAGATTAAGATTATAATATGCAATTTCTTGAATGTGAGGTATGTTAGATAGGTTCAAAAGTTAATTTATAAGTTAGGATGATATTTTTTTAATGTTTAAATATTATAACGAATGGTATTAGTTTAATGTGATGTTTATTTTTAACTCTTTCTTATATGCTAAACATGTCTTGAGTTTAAAATTAAACAAAGTACAATGAATGTTTCTTTTACATTAAGCATATTTCAAGGCTTTAAGGTGGAATAGAATTTTTATTGAATTAATTTGGATTATGATATTATGTTAAGTATGTTCAAATTTTAACCTAAAATCTAATGTATAAGTTGGAGGGACATTTCTATACTTTATCAATTTATAAAGATTGTATTTTTCTAAAGTGGAGCTTTTGTTCCTAAATTAATTGAGATGATAATCTTATTTTTATGTAGATAAGAGAATCTTCTTACACTTATTTAAATGCAACAGATTGAAGGGATAACTAAAAAGGAAGAAATATTTATAGCTAATGCCAAAAAGAAGTGTTAACTTTTTTTCCCCCTCTTTATTTCCACTAGCGTGGCTATTAGCATGATTTTCGTACCATGCATAATGACCCACATTTTTCTATTTTTTTCTGTGTTTCTCACTTTCTTTCTCCACTCCCTCAATTCACTCTATATATTGTATAAAAATGGCTAGCTTGGTTTTGTCCATGAAGACCAAAATATCACGTAAGCTTCTTTCCTTTTTTTTTTCTTCTTCATGGAGGAGAAAAGGCAAGGAATCATTGTTAGCTTAATTTTATTAGGCTTACCAAAAGGTGGGCTATATTAAAGTTAGGTCAAATCAAGTGAGACATGGATTATAGTTTAATAAAATATGAACATGTTATTATGGGTTGTGATTTGCTAAATAGGGTTGTGATGAGTGGCTTTATTTGGTAGTATATAAGGTTAGGACTAAGTCCTATCTTTTAACTCATAGTATTTAAGCGTACTATAGAGTATTAGGGTTACAAGGTTTTATTCTTGCAAAGCCATAATACCTTAGGTTTTCTTATTAAGTTAGTGTTTTTCGTATGAGAATAAAGGATATACACTTAACCATAAGATCGAATTTTGCATTTGTTGATCTTCATAAGATATAAGAAGATGGTATGTTTTCTTTATTTTTCATCTAATATGTTTTCATAATATTTGTTTGGCGTTTTAGATCTCATTACATAGATCTTAAGTTTACTGTGTCATTGAAGACCAATTAAATCCTTACAATCATCTCTCAAATTTGTTAACATCTTTTAGAAATGACGATTGATGCATTTACAGCTAACCAAGAAAACGGGGGGGGGGGGGGGGGGGGGGGGCTTGAATTGGTTTTTATGGTTTTATCTATATTTTTCTGTTCTTCTAAGTTTCATGCAAAATTGGCATTCAACACAGATAAATCAAAGCATATAATCAAAGAGATAAAACAAGATAAGAGGACACAAAGATTTACATTGTGGTTCGGCCCTTGTCACCTACTTCCACCCTCTTCTCCTTCAATTTAACAAGTTGAAGTCTACTTTACTTCAAGCTAGGAGAAACCCTTTCATGGTGGTTCGGCCCTTATCACCTACTTCCACCCTCTTCTCCTTCAATTTAACAAGTTAAAGTCTACTTTACTTCAAACTAGGAGAAACCCTCTCATACACTTTACAATTCCTCCACAAGGAGTCAAATTATCCACAATTAGAATGTTTAGGTTGAACCAACCTTAGTACATCAAGCAAATTCTCAAATATATAATGTGAGTGAAGAATGATGCTTATCAAAGAGCTAATTGAAAATATACAAACTCAATTCAAGCTCTAATCATGAAACCCTCAATTTTCACAAAGTTAGGGTTTCAGATTGACAAAAGGTTTATGTGCATATAATAATCAAAGCTCAACCAGCACATAAACAACTTAATCTAACAGTGAATATTTACAAGAATATTAGTTTGAAGGAATATCAATGAAGATATAAAGTTGCTTCGTAAATTGATGAAGAATATCTTCAGGTATAAGATCTTTGCAAGACTTGAGTATAAACTTGATTTCTCAACACAATCTCATCAAAACCACACCGAAGGACTTTCTTTTCCTCCTTTTACATCATATATCGAGTAAATGAGCTTTCTAGGGTTTTCATTCAAACCTAAGTTGCCCGTTGAGATTAAACCGTTGAAACTTGATAGATGTTCCATCAATCAACAGTGAAGATGACGATTAAGGCTCTTCAAAATGGCTTTGACATTCCTATCACCTCAGATTTCTTCCCGTTGGAGAATCGGTGACAGAGAGAGGCAAGAGAATGGCTCGGTGAAGAGGCTAGGGCTTCGGTCGATGAGTTACTTGATTAAGAGCAGTATCCTTCTTGACTTAAATGAAACGACTATGTTTCATTTAACTGATAGTGTTTCATAACCTCAAGCTCGGGCAAGGCTTTGTTCAATGGATTAGCTTGCGGGCTAGTGGATCAACTCAGGCTTGGTCCATTTGAATAACTTCAACTCGATCCAGCGAGATAGCTTCAGCAAAGCACTTAGTTTTGCATATAATTCCATTCAGTTATGCATTAAGCTTGATCACATAAAACCTTGGATTATGAATTTTCCTTTCATAATATGATCTTTGGCCCTTTATCAACATGTACCTATAAGCACACTAAGTAAAGTATCATTTTTTCTTTAATATAATCACTTATATATTTGCTCATTAAATCACATAAAAGTATTTATCTAAGCTTTATATGTGATGTTTGATAATGGAATGTAGGAAACCGGCTACTTTATAATATCATTAATTAATATTATAATTTGCACTCCTTTTATTTCCTTTAGTATACAATGTATGCGCATAAAGATGTTACCATACATTCACAGATAAAAGTTTACTTAACAAAACACATCAACACATGATTTTCAACAATCTCCACCTTTTTTATTATGACAAAATTTTCATAGTTAATCCAACCAAGCAGCACATGTCACCAACTAAGTGAGCAAGATAGTAAGATGCAAATATCATATATCTAGTAATATATCAACACATGATCATCTTCAACAAACATCACACACCCATTGATAAATATTCAGCAAGCATCAAGCATGTTCACAAAAATATCTCATACACATGCATTTTAGGTTATAGAGAGTTTATCCCACATTCTGCACTATAAGTTAGAAATGGAACATACATGTGCCATAACTATGTACTCTTTCCCCCTTTTTAACATTATCAAAAAGATTAAGCTAAGAAGTAGTAGAGGAATATAAGTAAAAATGAGTACTTGATTAACATGCAGTGATAGATGAAGAATATACTCTCTCCCCCTATCTGACTTGATAGGTGAAGAAAAAGTGAAAGATTTGACCTTATACCGAGTGTGATTGCATTGCTCCCCCTCAAGATAGTAACCGAGTACAAGAAGCATACAAGTAATGTATAGGAAATAGATATTTGATGTAGTTTGAGCAATATCTTCAATCAAACACATACCAAGCTCTCTTTGGAGAGTGGAAAATTCATCTTGATCCAATGGTTTGGTAAAAATATCAGCAAGTTGATGGTTAGTCCGAACAAACTCAATGAAAATATCACATTTTTCAACATGATCTTGAATGAAGTGATGTCTTATTTCTATATGCTTGGTTTTAGAGATGTATTGGATTTTTAGTTAAGTTTATAGCACTAGTATTATCACACTTCAATGGGATCTTAGTGGAAAAGATACCATAGTCCTCTAATTGCTGTTTCATCCATAGAATCTAAGCACAACAACTAGCCACAGCTATGTATTCTACTTTGTGGAAGAAAAAGCAACTCTGTTCTGTTTCTTAGAGTACCAAGAAACCAACATGTGTCCTAGAAAATGACATGTACCACTTGTACTTTTTCTATCTACTTTACAACCAACATAATCAAAATCACTAAATGCATGCAGATCAAACATAGTGTCTCTAGAATACTATATTCCTAGTGTAACCATATCCTTTAAGTATCTAAAGATTCTTTTGACAGCTTTTAAATGTTGTTCTTTAGGATTAGATTGAAATCTTGCACACAAACAAACACTAAACATGATGTCTGGCCGAAAGGCAGTCAAGTATAGTAAAGAACCAATCATATCTCTATACATTTTAGAATCAATACTAATTCTAATATCATCATGTGACAAAGATGTAGATGTGCTCATGGGAGTGTTTATTGGTTTAGAATTATGCAATTATATTTCTTAAACAACTCATTTGTATATTTGGTTTGACTTATGAAAATTCTTTTAAATGTTTGTTTAATTTGCAAATTGAGAAAATAGTTTAGTTCACCCATCATGCTCATTTCAAATTCATGTTTCATGAAATTAGCAAATTGTTCACACATAACAAAGTTTGTAGAACCAAACACAATATCATCAACATAAATTTGAACAATCAAAATATCTTTTCCTTATGTCTTAACAAACAAGGTACTATTTACTTTGCCTTTTCTAAAGTTTGTACTAACTAAAAAGACATTTAATTTATCATACCAAGCTTGTAGGGCTTGTTTCAATCTGCATAAAGCTTCAGAAAGCTTAAATACATGATCTGGACAGATGGGATCTTCAAATCCAGGTGGTTATTCAACATAAACTTCTTCTTTTACAACACCATTTAAGAAAGCACTTTTTACATCCATTTGAAATAATGTAAAATTCATATAACAAGCAAAGGCAAGTAGCATTCGGATTGCTTCTAATCTAGTTACCAGTGCAAATGTTTCATCATAGTCAATTCCTTCTTCTTGACTGTACCCTTGTGCAACTAATCTAGCTTTGTTTCTATAATTATCTTATTCTCATCTAATTTGTTTCTAAACACCCATTTTGTGCCTATTACCGGATGTTCTTGTGGACTTGAAACTAACTTCCAAACTTTGCTTCTTTCATAGCAAGAAACCAACTTTCATCTTCAAGATCCTCATCTACTTTCTTTGGCTCTACTTGAGACAAGAAAGCTTGATGTTCACATGTGTTGTGATATCTAGACCTTGTGCTAACTCTATTTGTAGGGATTCCTAGGATATGTTGTTGATATACTTCATTCCTTATTCTAGGAAAATAGAAATCTCTTGAGTCTAACTCCCATTCAACGATAGGTGCACTCTTTTCATTTTGTCCTTGTTCATTAGAGCTTGGATCAAAATCATCTTCAAATTGCACATGAATAGATTCCTTAACAACTAGAGTTCTCTTGTTGAAAACTCTATATGCTTTGATAGTTTAAGAGTAACAGAAAAATATGGCCTCATCACTTTTAGAGTCTAGCTTTCCAAGTGACTCTTTACCATCATTCAATACAAAGTATTTACTTCCAAATACATGAAAATAAGATATATTTGGTCTTCTACCAAAGAGTAACTCAAATGGAGTCAGTTTCAAGATTGGTCTTAAGAATGCCCTATTTGAAATATAACAAGCCATGCTTACAGCTTCTCCCCAAAAATGTTTAGGAAGGTTATATTCACACATCATGGTCCTAGCCATCTCTTGAAGTGTCCTATTTTTCTTTTCTACAACATCATTTTGTTGTGGTGTCCTAGGTGCTGAAAAATTATGAGAAATTCCATTCTTGGAACAACGTCTCTTAAAAAGATGGTTTTCAAATTCACCACCGTGATATGTCCTAATCTTAGTTATGGTGAAATCCTTTTCATTTTGAATCATTTTAGAGAATTCAACAAATTTCTCAAATGATTCATCTTTCTTAGCAAGTAGATATACCCAAGTATATCTTGTATAGTCATCTACTATGACTAAGGCATAATATTTGCCATTCATGGTAGCCGTTCTTAAAGGACCAAACAAATCCATGTGGATTAGTTCTAATGGCCTCCCTTCACATAAGCATCACATAACTTCTTCTTATCAAAGTTAAGCGCAGGTAAACCTCTAACTAAGCCATTCCTAAATGGTTTCTATATCAATCCTAAACTAGCATGACCAAGTTTCCTATGCCATAACCAAGCATCAACATTGTTATTAACAATCAAGCATGTTTATTCATTTGTTAACTTACTAAGATCAAGTACATAGATATTATCTTTTCTTTTTCCAACAATTCTTACATTGGTTTCTACATTTTCAACAAGACAAAGTTCTTTTCCAAATTTGATTTTGAAATTGTTATCACACAATTGACCTATACTCAATAGATTGAATTTTAATTCATCAACATACAACACATTAGATATAAGAAGGGATTTCGGGTTACCTATATTGTCTATACCCTTAATTCTACCTTTGGAGTTATCTCCCAAAGATTTGGTGCCTCCAGATCTTAACTCAAGTGTTTAGAAGAGCTTCATCATCCTAATCATATGACAGGAACAACCGTTGTCCAAAATCCACAGCTCTTTGCGCTTCTTCTTGTTTATGTTCATATTTGTATCCTGTAAAAACAAAAATCGGTGTTGGAGATCTTGGTACCCTTTTTTCTTTGGGTCTATGAGTGTTAGTTACTACTAAACTACTAATCTTCTTAGGTATCCATCCACACCTTTTTGATCTTATACGCTTTTTTAAGTCTAATTGGACATGTATCAAACAAATGGCTGATATAGCTGCAATGAAAGCATTTATGATGTAGTGGAAATGTACATTCTTCTTTATCAAAGAATTTTGTAAAATTTTTTGTGTTCTTTAAAGAATTATATCTTATATCAACTTTATCATATACACCTCTTTGTGATTTCAACATATTATTTAACATGCTACTACCTTTTGTGAACTTGTGTAACAACATAGTAGTATCATCCAATTTCATTTGAATTTCATGTTTCTCTATTTCTAGCTCAAGTATTCTCAAGTTAAGAGTAATTATGTCCCGGTTCTCACAAACAATTTTTGAGATATCATCATGCTTGTTTTCTAAATCAGAGCAAGTATCAATCATAGAACATGTATCAGATTCATAGAAATACTCTTGGATACATTAGAGTTTTCATGCATACAAGGCATAGAAGATGTTATGACAGATTTATCAAGTATAGATTTAGCTTTTACAGACTTATATTTAGCTTTCAAACTATTGTATTTTTCTTTCATCTTAGTTGCATATTCAACTAAATCAAAGAAAGCAGTCTCAATATCACCACCAAGACTTGTTTCGGGTTCAAAATCACTTACCTCGAGTTCTTCTTCTATGGTTGCATTTGTGGTTAAACAAAGATGAGCAACTTTTTCTTGTTCTTCCTCATCTGATGAAGAGCTTTCATCATCCCAAGCAGCAATCATTGCCCTCTTCTTACCTTTATTGCTTTTTTTCTTGAGCAGAGGGCAATCAACCTTGATATGTCCAGGTTTTCTACACTCATAGCACAAGTTACCCCTAGAATCATGTGTTTCATTCTTCCTAGGTTGTCCTCTATTTCTTCCTAGATCTTTCTTAAGGAATTTTCTAAATCTTCTAGCTATAAGAGCAATTTCATCACTTTTGGATTCTATCTCTTCATTCTTTTCTACTTCTACTTTTAAGGCAAGTGACCTTTTATTTTCTTTCTCTCTTATACTTCTAATTAGTTGCATCTCATGAGTCTTTAGTGATCCTAATAGATCATCTAAGGTCAAACTATCTAGATCGTGAGCTTCCTCTATGGCCATTTTCTTTGGATCCCAACTCTCGGGTAAGGATACTAACATTTTCCTAACCATCTCCTCATTTGTATAAGTCTTCCCTAACAACTTAAGTTTAGAAACTATTTTAGTAAATCTGCCAAAAATATCACTAACTGTTTCAAAATCAAGCATAGTAAACAATTCATAATCATGAGTTGAAGTTTATTTTACTTCAAGCTAGGAAAAATCCTCTCCTACACTTCATAACTCCTCCACAAGGAGTTAAATGATCCACGGTTACAATGTTTAGGTTGAATCAACCTTAGTACATCAAAAAAATTCTCAAATATATAATGTGAGTGAGGAATGATGCTTATCAAAGAGCTAATTGAAGATATACAAACTCAATTCAAGCTCTAATCATGAAACCCCAAATTTTCACAAAGTTAGGGTTTCGGATTTACAAAGAGGTTTATGTGCATATAACAATCATAGCTCAATCAACACATAAATGACTTAATGTAATAGTGAATATTCATAAGAATATTAGTTTGAAGGAATATCACCGAAGATACAAAGTTGCTTCGCAGATAGATGAAGAATATCATCAATATAAGATCTTTGCAAGACTTGAGTATAAACTTGATTTCTCAACACAATCTCATCAAAACCACACCAAAGGACTTTCTTTTCCTCTTCTTATATCAAATATTGAGTAAATGAGCTTTCTAGGGTTCTCATTCAAACCTGAGTTGCCCGTTGAGATTAAATCGTTGAAACTTGATAGATGTTCCATCAATCAATAGTGAAGATGACGACTAAGGCTCTTCAAAATGGCTTTGACATTCCTATCACCTCAGATTTCTTCTCGTTGGAGAATCAGCGACAGAGAGAGGCGAGAGTGTGGCTCGGTGAAGAGGCTAGGGCTTCGGTCGATGAGTTGCTTGATTAAGAGCAGTATCCTTCTTGACTTAAATGAAATGATCGTGTTTCATTTAAACAATAGTGTTTCACAACCTCAAGCTCAGGCAAGGCTTTGTTCAATGGATTAGCTTACGGGCCAGTGGATCAACTCTGGCTTGGTCCATTTGAATAACTTCAGCTTTATCCAACGAGACAGCTTTAACTTAGTCCAGTAGAGGAGTTTAAGCTCAGTCCAGCAAAGCACTCAGTCTAGTAGAGTTGTTTAAGCTCGGTCCAGCAAAGCACTTAGTTTTGCATATAATTCCATTTGGTTATGCATTAAGCTTGATCACATAAAACCTTGGATTATGAATTTTCCTTTCATAATATGATCTTTGGCCCTTTATCAACATGTACCTACAAGCACACTGAGTAAAGTATCATTTTTTCTTTAATATAATCACTTATATATTTGCTCATTAAATCACATAAAAGTATTTATCTAAGCTTTATATGTGATGTTTGATAATGGAATGTAGGAAACCGGCTACTTTATAATATCATTAATTAATATTATAATTTGCACACCTTTTACTTCCTTTGGTATACAATGTATGCACATAAAGATGTTACCATGCACACTCACAGATAAAATTTTACTCTACAAAACACATCAACACATGATTTTCAACAACTTTGAAACTAATCATGCTTGAAAAATATAAAAAATTCGAAGAAAAAAAAGATCCCGAGGCACCCAACGTATGTGTGTGTGTGCACCTGGAGATGGGCATTGCAAAGATGCTTTTAGCTAATTTTTGGGTCACTCTTGGATCTCGAAGACCTTATGTTCAGGTCATAAAATACAAGACAAGGATTGGGTCTTGCACCCATTGTTGGCTACAAGGTCAACTGCTAGTAATGTTGCAAACTTCATGGCCACACTCTAGGTGTTTGATAGAATGCCCCTATGATAGATGCAAGAGATGCTATGCAAAGTGTTGGCATGCATAATGCTAGTGGCAAGGAATTGCATGGTTACACGATAGATGTTTGACAAAAGGCCTCCAAGCTAGTTACTCAGTCATTAAGCAATGCATAGGTGTATAGCATAGACTTACCTCATGTTCGGTAAAATTTACATGCAAGTAGACATGTTGAACAAATAATATAATGATGAAAAAAGTATCATCCCACAAAGATTGGTTAATATTAGACCAACTAATTATTAATAGTGAATAACCTTTAGAATTTATCTAACAAGTCAAAATCATAAAAGATAGATTAACCAATTAAAATTAAGAAAACTCGATATGAGAAACATGTTAGAGCATATGATTTCACCCTAGCTACTAGGTACAAAGGTTGATTTTTTTATACTTGCATGAATGATTATACACAGGTGATGGTGGAATTTCCTAATTTATTCATTATATTATGTCTAGATATAGCAAACCTATTTAGTTCATTAATTCACTATATCTTTACATACGAATTAAAACAAACCAAATGCGTTAGAATCTATGAATATTTTCAGTTTACATTGAAAGTCACATAAATAATATAGTATATGTCTATTTAATTTATGGTTATACATTACAAGAAGCAACTATGCATCATCTCCTTTCAGTCTTAAACATGCAAATCAAATCATTTAAGTAGTAGCTAATCACTTAAAAGTATTAAATATACTATATATAACTCACATAAATAAAATATCTCATGATGCAAATCTTATGATGGGCTTGAGCAAGCTCAGGTTAAGAAAATATGTAAAAATCGTTTTTTGGTGTTTTTGGGGTTTTTTGTGAGAAAAGTGAATGTTTGGTAAGGAGGAAAGGTGGAAAAAGGAAAATATGAAGAACAAAAACAAAAGATAGATGCTAATAAGCTCTAAGACGTAAAGGCAACGCCACCAGTTAAGGACTACCATCAATTCCTGGCAAGAATTAGATAAAGGATGTAAAAGTTGATCACACAACTTTGGGGTTTCTATTCTTTGGAAAACAAGTCTGCTTACAACTGAAACAATGCTCCCTTTAAATAGGTAGCTAAACCTAACCCTAGAAGGATCCTGGTAAATCAAGAATCCTTAAAACCTAGTTCTAGAAGGATCCTGGCAAATCAAGAATCCTAAAAATTAAGGAAGTCTTAACAAATCTAAATTCTGACAAATAAGGGAATCGTAAACAAATTAGAGATCTGACAAGTATGAAAACCTAGATAATTCAGGAACTTAGACAATTAAGGAAAACCAAACAAAAAAAAAATATTCTCAGACAATAAGGTAAACCTAAGAAATTAAGGATTCAACAACTATTTAGGAAACCCCCCATATTAAAGATTGTAAAGATGCTATGGAATATTCTTGGGCTGCACTTCAATCTTGGCCTTCTTGGACCCATTGGGTTACGTTGTGGACTCTCAATTCTTTGATGTTGGAACTTGTGATATGGGCCTTAAATGCATCCGCATCATCTCACAAAACATTACAATCATAAAATTCATATCATCATAATTAGGTTACATTGTATATTTAACAAAGTAAACTAAGACATAAGGTTAGAATAAACAAGAACAATGCTAAAAATTGAAACAAAGCATCTTAAATTAAAAATATAAAAGAGGTCACCACAATATCTTCATTTTAAGAAAATTTTTGCACAACTCAACACATAAGGATGAAAAGAGATTGTCTAGAATTAGGGGAGAAAAACATGCTATCATGCACCGTCATGTGCACTGCCATGTATTGCCATGCACCACCACTCATTCTGCATAGAAAGTCACTAGAAGAAACCAAGATGTAGATTTGTTGAAAAGCTACATAGATTTGCCAAAAAGAAGCAACTTAGATGGCATTCACCGTCTATCTTCATCAGAAGTTTATGGCAGAGCCGTTGGAAAATGTTGGGTTGGTTGGGAAATGTGTAGATTTGATAGATCTACTTTTAGCCTCTTGGAACTCACTAGATGGAGCCCAAAAATCATTGGGAAAGAACCCAAATATTCTAGAAAAGAACGTAGTTCGCGTTCTAGTCCTTCTTTGCTAGAAAAGTTGAACGACGATGGCATTCTAGTAAGCTTTTGCATGACTATCTTGCTTGTCGTTGTTTTGTCGCATTCTTCCAGATCCCAATCGGAACTTGGTTTGAGTGGGGTTGATTTGGATTTGTAGGAGTCATCTTCCCTACATCAAAATGGACACAGCACACCCACATCATAATGGAAATGGCACATTAGCATTAGATTGGACATTGCACAACTGCATCATAAGGGACACAACACCATGGATTCCTTTTGCAAGAAACATATTACAAAAGCTCCTTTCCAAAGGATGGTTTGTCCGTTTAAGAAGACAACCACATGCCTAAAATGCCCCCATAATCTCTTAAATGACCTCAGGTTGGATAAAACCAAGCCCACTCCACAAAATACCTAAAACCCAAAATAGGCCCGTGACAATTCCTTTCCCTTTCAAAAGAACCTTGCCCTCAAGGTTCCTATTACAAAATTCACCTAATAACTAAGGCCTAACTAAAACATCTAAGGCCCAAGAAACAAATGTAGCCTTACATAAAAGACACCCAAACCGAAGGAGATAGTTTTATCTTGCCGACAACCAAAGAAAAACAAAAAACATTAAAATAAATAAAACTTCTCGTTGGTGATGTTGAAAATCATGTGTTGATGTGTTTTGTTGAAAAAAATTTTATTTGTGAATGTATGATAACATCTTTATGTGCATACATTGAATACCAAAGGAAGTAAAAGGTGTGCAAATAATAATATCAACTAATGATATTATAAAGTAGCCAGTTTCCTACATTCCATTATCAAACATCACATATAAAGTTAAGATAAATATTTTTATATGATTTAATGAGTAAAAATATAAGTGCTTATATTAAAGGAAAAATGATGCTTGTTGATTGTGTGCTTATAGGTACTTGTGAAGGATAAAGTCATATTACTTGCTTAATGCAAATATAAGAGAAGCTATTCACTAGCTGGTCCAAGCCCAATTGATCTTTATTTGCTGGATCTTTATTTGATTGATCTTCATTTACTGGACTGATTACTTGCTGGATCATTACTTACTGGACCAATTACTTGCTAGACCAATTATTTGCTAGACTGATTATTTGTTGGATCATTACTTGTTGGACCGATTATTTGCTAGATCAATTATTTGCTGGACCGATAAACTGCTGGATCATTGTGAAGCAGGCCCGCAAAGCTCAACCTAAGCTCACTTGACTTAAATGAAACACAGTCATTTCACTTTGATAAGAGACCACTCTCTTAAGTCGAGCAAAATGAAGCCTTAAGCCTCATCTCTGCATGAAGTCATCCTCCTCCTTCTCTTTCGACTACCAATTCTCCATTGGGAAGAAGACTGAGGTGATATATGTGTCAGAATGGTCCTCTGCTGCTATAATCGTTGCCTTTACAGATTTATCATGTCGCTTCTATCAAGTCTCAATGGGAAAATCTTAAACAGGTTTGAACCAAAACCCTAAAGAGCTCAAGATTCAATAATCTGCTATATAAGGAGCTTTTGGTGGATGTTTGAGTTGTGCTAAATGAAATACTACCGATTTCCTTGAAAGAGATTGAAGCTTTGTGAAAATCTTGTACTCATATTGCTGTGCTCTTCAATCCTTGGTGAAAGCAAGAATCTTTGGTGATATTCCTTCGAATCTATAATCTCGTAAATATCTTGATGCGGGAGCAACTATGCCAATCCATGCTAATGACCCAGCCCATATGATTCCTACTATTTGGAGTTTCCATTCATATCAGGATTCTTACTACTTGGAATTTCCATTCCTATCAGGATTCCTACTACTTGGAGTTTCCATTCCTGTTAGGATTCCAACTATTTAGAGTTTCCATTCCTATCAGGATTCCTACTACTTGGAGTTTCCATTCCTATCAGGATTCCTACTATTTGGAGTTTCCATTCCTGTCAAGATTTCAACTATCTGGAGTTTCCATTCCTATTAGGATTCCTACTACTTGGAGTTTCCATTCTTGTCAGGATTCCTACTATCTCGCATTTCCATTCTTGTTAGGATTTCTATTGTTTAAAGGTCCCTAATTTGTTGGAATCCTATGCCTTATTTGTTTAAGATCTTAATTTGGTTAGTTTTTATTTTCCTTGATCCTACCAAACTTAGGTTTTGAGTATTCCTAATTATTCTAGCATTAGGTTTAGACGTCTATTTAAAGACACTGTTATTTCAGTTGTAAGTAGAACTTTTGAGATTGGAGAAATCATTGAATTTCCTTTTCTTTAAAATTTGCCTTTAAATTTTGTGCTCTTACTTTCCAGCCTTTTACATTCCAGCTATTTTAATTCCTGCACTTAAATTACTATCTTTACATTTCAGTACTTTATTTTCCAGTCTTTACTTTTCCAGCCCTTTATATTTCTGAATTTTCCTATTAGTATTTCGCTCCAATCTCTCAAAAATCCAAAGCTCACTCAATTGCCCATCACGAAACACATCATATCTACTGTTAGATTGATCTTTCTATGTGCTAGATTACTTCAAAATATTATTTTCACATAAAGATCTTTGTAAATCTGAAAGCCTAGCTTTGAGAAAATTTAGGGGTTTCGTGAGTAGAGCTTAAATTGAATTTACATATCTTCAATTAGCTCTTTGAGAAGCATTATTCCTCACACACATTATATATTTGAGGATTTGCTTCATGTATTAAGGTTGATTCAACCTAAGCTTTGTAACCGTGGAACAAGTGACTCCTTGTTGAGGAGTTGTGAAGTGTAGAAGAGGATTTCTCCTAGCTTGAAGTAAAGTAGACTTCAACTTGTTTGAGTTGAAGGAGAAGAGGGTGGAAGTAGGTGAAAGGGCCAAACCACCGTGTAAACCTTTGTGCTATCTTATCTTGTCTTATCTCTCTGATTATATGCTTTGATATATCTGTGTTGAATGACAATCTTACATGAAATCTAGAAGAATAGAAAAATATAGCTAAAATTGTAGAAACCAATTCAACCCCCCCCCCCCCCCCCCCGCGTTCTTGGTTAGCTATAAAACCCTACACCATCCGACTTTATTCATCAGTTTGTTGAAACACCAGGGAATAAAAGAAGGATTCTCGAATAAGGAAAAGGATCCAATGACTTCGAAAGAATTGAACGGGGAGTCGTATTGATGTGGATGCACTTAAGGCCCAATATCACAAGTTCCAACATCAAAGAATTGAGAGTCCACAACATAATCCAATGGGTCCAAGAAGGCCAAGGTTGAAGAAGCAGCCCAAGAATATTCCATAGCATCTCTGCAGGCTTTAATATGGGGGGGTTTCCTAAATAATTGTTGAGTCCTTAATTTCTTAGGTTTAATTTATTGCTTGAGAATATTTCCTTTTGTTTGGTTTTCCATAATTGTCTAGGTTCCTGATTTATCTGGGTTTCCATACTTGTCAGATTTATGATTTGTTTAGGATTCCTTATTTGTCAAAATCCATATTTGTTAAGACTTCCTTAATTATAGGGATTCTTGATTTACTAGGATCCTTCTAGAATTAGGTTTAGCTGCTTATTTAAAGGGAGCATTGTTTCAGTTGTAAGGAGACTTGTTTTTCTAGAGAATAGAAACCCTTAAGTTGTGTGATCAACTTTTGCATCCTTTATCCAACTCTTGCCAGGGATTGGTGGTGGAGCACCTCCTTGACTAGTGGCATTGCCTTTACGTCTTGGAGCTTGTTGGCGTCTATCTTTTATTTTTATTATTCCTATTTTCATTTTTTCTCCCTTCCTCCCTACCAAACACTCACTTTTCCCTATAAAAAAAAAAACACCAAAAAAATGATTTTTACATATTTTCTTAACCCGAGCTCGCTCAAGCCCACCATAAGATTTGCATCAAGTGGTATCAAAGCCTAGGTTATTCTTATGAGTGAGCTCTCCTCAAGATGTTTAATCCAAGCGAAAAATTTTCATCTTATCATAGTGACCATTCCTCACCAATTCCACCATGGGAAGTTGGAAACAAAATGTTATCGCTTGAGTTAGGCGAGGTAAAGGAGCAACTTTCTGACGTCCTCAAGAAGTTGCAAGCCTTTTGCCAAGGCAACCAAGATGAAAGAGAGCAAAGGAGGAGGAGGCCAGATGATGATAGCTTACATGTTAAGATCCTAAAATTTAAAGGTACTCTTGATCCCAATGATTTTATTGATTGGCTATGTCATATTGAAGGGGTGTTTGAGCTCCAAGCATATGATGATAAGAAGAAATATAAGGTTGTTGTTCTTCATCTCAAAGAATTTGCTTCTTTGTGGTGGGAGAATGTTAAGAAACAAAGAGAATGAGATGGAAAGGAAAAGGTCCGTTCGTGGGAGAAACTAAAGAAGCTGCTCAAAAGGCGCTTCTTGCCCAAAGATTTCAAGCAAGACTAGGTTGACGTGCGCAAGATGAACAAATCCCGAAGCCAAGACCCATGATGCAACAAAAAAAAAGATTGCGCTTTTTCATATTCCATGTACCAACAGCAGAACAACTACAATTATGATAAAGAAGACTATGATATGTGGATAGAAAGGTGTTATGGTAGAGAAGCTTCATTGAAAAAAGCCATATAAGTTGTTCAAGTAGAAGAAACAACGTCAACAGAAGTAGAACCAAAAGATTTGGATCTACCAATGCTAGTGGTGTTGACAGAGAAGGAGGTGGACCTAGAAAGTTTGAATCTTTTGGAAATTGAGGCACCAACAACCATGATTGCAAATCCAAAGTGCTTGGATCCTCTAGAGCAAGATGTAATGCCTAAAAAAGAGATAGATCCAAGAAGTTTAGATCTACCGAAGCACGAAATATTACCGAACAGGGTAATAGAAGAAATTCTATCAGAAGAACCACAAGGTTTCATCCAAGAGTTGAAGAATTCAGAGGCACTAAGCATGAACAATGGTTTCCTTTGTGGGTTTGTATTGTCAAATCATGAGAAGACGACATGTCAACAACAATTACCAAAACTTTTCAATGCTATTGATGAAGGTGCTACTACAACATTCCATAACTTCAACTACTTGTTTGGATCATATTGTTGCTCAGGTTGTAAACTTCCATCTAAGCAGCATGGTAGTTTGCCATTTATTTGTGAACCAACACACTTGGGTAGGCCACCAGAGTTAAAGATTGATTTGTGTGCACAAACTTGGATTATGGATCTATGGAGCGATAAAACCCAAAGCAGCTATCAAGATTTAAGGACAAATCTTTGTCAAGAAGCGGAGATTGATGTGGATGCACTTAAGGCCCAATATCACAAGTTCCAACATCAAAGAATTGAGAGTCCACAACATAATCCAATAGGTCCAAGAAGGCCAAGATTGAAGAAGCAGCCCAAGAATGTTCCATAGCATCTCTGCAGGCTTTAATATAGGGGGTTTCCTAAATAATTGTTGAGTCCTTAATTTCTTAGGTTTAATTTATTGCTTGAGAATATTTCCTTTTGTTTGGTTTTCCATAATTGTCTAGGTTCCTGATTTATCTGGGTTTCCATACTTGTCAGATTTATGATTTGTTTAGGATTCCTTATTTGTCAAAATCCATATTTGTTAAGACTTCCTTAATTATAGGGATTCTTGATTTACTAAGATCCTTCTAGAATTAGGTTTAGCTGCCTATTTAAAGGGAGCATTGTTTCAGTTGTAAAGAGACTTGTTTTTCCAGAGAATAGAAACCCCTAAGTTGTGTGATCAACTTTTGCATCCTTTATCCAATTCTTGCCAAGGATTGGTGGTGGAGCACCTCCTTGACTGGTGGCGTTGCCTTTACGTCTTGGACCTTGTTGGCGTTTATCTTTTATTTTTATTATTCCTATTTTCGTTTTTTCTCCCTTCCTCCCTACCAAACACTCACTTTTCCCTAAAAAAAAGAAAACCAAAACACCAAAAAAATGATTTTTACATATTTTCTTAACCCAAGCTCGCTCAAGCCCACCATAAGATTCGCATCAAGTATAAGGTGAAAATCTCATGTACAGTTTTGTAGAGTGGCAATAAGGGTGACTTATCTATCAAATTTTCCACTATCACCCCCAAAAAACCAAACTCTGCCTTACGTAAAGTTGCCAGAGTACGCTTAACCTCTGGATTTGAAATCACTGCTTATATACCTGGTATTGGCCATAATTTACAAGAACATTCTGTAGTCTTAGTAAGAGGGGGAAGGGTTAAGGATTTACCCGGTGTGAGATATCGCATTGTTTGAGGAACCCTAGATGATGTCGAAGTACAAGATCGTCAACAAGGGTGTTCTAGTGCGTTGTAGATTCTTATCCAAGACTTGTATCATTTGATGATGCCATATGAATTGCTAGAAACATGTGAAGTGTATGGCTAACCCATACTTCCCCTCTAATTCATGAGTTTCAAAATGAGTAGGGATTGTCATGACCCATGGTGAAAGAGTGGGGATTGTCATGACACATGACTCAAGGCCCAATTCACTTAAGAGAAGTCCATCTAGGGAAAGGCCCATAGGGAGGTAAAGAGCAGAAAAAGGAAAGCACAAGGAGGGGAACACTTTTGAATAACAGAAACCCTAGTTCCTTAGAAGTGCCATCTATGGCATGATTTGCAAGGTAGTTAATAGTTTGCTAGTGTTATCCTTAGCTATTTTTTTAAAGATCCCGTAGAACTATAGTGTAGGGTTGTAGTGATGTGTAATGAAGTTGATGTAACTTCTAGTAATCAATGAAGGTTTGATTCTTGTGTTGTTTGCTGTTGGTGTATGATTTGGAGAAAAAGGAGCTTGTTCCTTATTGATAATTCGATTCTTATCTCTAACAAAATGGATGCAAAGCTTCTTGTTGTACATACTTGGAGTCTTTTCTCAACTTTGACTCGCCGGAGGTACACATGTATGCCAGTAAGTTCCCTTGTTATTGGCGTCCTTACAAGGCCAGCAGAAGCCATTATCGAAGAAGCAACAATACTAGCTTCTATAACGATAACTTGTTCGATCAAATAGCCACAAACCACCTGACGCAGAGTGTTCAAGCAGCAACAAGTTTACATCTCATCTATCTCTATTTCTCTCGCTCTCTTATATATAATTATATGTTCATGTTTGTGATGGATAACGAGAAGCAAATGATGAAATTTCACATCAAGGATTGAGGAACAGCATGAGTGGTTATAAGATCTTGGTGGAGGCAGCTAAAATGGCATCACGGAAGTTTAATCCTTTTCAACAGCGTGAAATCATCATTCAAGTGCTTGAGAGAGCCTTCTCAAGGCCAATCCTCTCTTTGGCAAGTTCTTTTACCTTTTCCATTTCTTTCATACAATAGGATTGGTTGAATTAGATGCATATGTGCCTTTTCTCATGCGTGCAACTCTAGCCTCCGTCTTTCTTGCCAAGAATTCCCGTTATTCTTCACGTTTCAAACCACGTTATGTAGAAACAATGTTTCCAACCTCAGACTGAAGCTTGTTCCACTGTTGGTAGTCCATCCTTATCAAATAGCTAAGAAGACAAGAAGATAAGAGTTTGAAGTCAAAAACGGATGCAACAACAGCAGGAGGCAACAACCAAGTTTGAACCTACAGAATTTGATAGCAAGTTGTGTACTGTCTTGTAATCATCCTATCTACATGGAAACAGCTGTAGAACAACCTTAAAATATCTTAAAGATAAAGTATTATGTTTCTAGTGTTTAATTTTTTTTTCTATAAATAAGAAGTTTGTGTTAGAAAATGTAAGAAAAAAAAGAGAAGTCCCTAAAGAGAATTCAATTTCTGCAGAAACTTAAAACAAAGCAGTTTTTTGTGTCAACTTTGAAAGCTTGTAACTTTCTCCCTACTTAATAAAATTTCATGTTTCTTGCCCAAATCTCTTCCTTGTCTTGTCTAGTTTATGTTATAATCAAGTTCTGTCTTATTCAGCTGCGTATTGAGTTAGAAATCGAACCTACATCCACAAGAGGATATTTGATCCACATCAACTTATTACTATTTTTGTTTACAACTCGATCCTGTACTACAAAATGAAACAAAATGACCACATCACGATATAGCCAGAGTGTTCTAACAATTCAAACTCAATGCATGTCCTGTATTATTCATTGTTCAAATGCTGTCTTCATAAGTCATTGTCTGAATCGTAATGATGTTTTTCTTCCTTGATAACTGCTCAGTTGACTCTTAACCTTTCTTTGCGGTGTTGTGGTGACCGATGGCGGATAAAGACACTGCTTCCACAATCCAAACTGGCAAGGCAATTTATTGCCGCCTTCACCACTGTCTTTTTTGCTTGGTTAGTCGGAGCCTGCGACGTAAGGATAGAACAGCAGTTGAGGTATTTGTTAGTTAAGTCTATCAGTCGATCGCTCAATTAATTTATCAGCAACGTAAAAATCACTAGGAGAACGCCATATTCTTCCTGGGATCGACGACTACTTTTTTTTTTTATTTTTTTTTTATCAATCCAGAGCAGTTTCCGGGGAGTGCTTCGACATGCCTTGATTGAGCCACCCAGTATGGTTCCTCATAGTTGATCCTAGATGAACTTCCGTGAGAATCTCCAAGTCTAATTCACGACATAGCATGTGGAGATATAATGCTTTAGTAAGAATCTGTTCTACTTCTGCAGTAAAGATTACAAATCCAACTGGGCTATAGGTTAGAGCGACATCCAACCTACCCCTCGTAAGCTTCAGGAGTCTATTTTACATACAACAGAAACAATACTCAAATAAAACAGGCTTGCATTTCTAAGTGGGTGGAATGCGGCAGCACTTGTTTTCGTGGCACAGAACGTCGATGCACTGAGTGGGCGGGGAGTTGATTTGGACTGGCCAAAAGCATTGACAGATTAGCCCCCGCATTCACCAAAAGTTGCTTTCCACGATGACATTTATAGTAGATGCATGATTAACATACTTGCCATCATACTCTGAAGTGCGTGAAGAATTCAGTTTACGGAGCATAGAGCTGGGCAAAGTGCAAATGCACTGAATAAAGAAAATGTTCACTTTTCACTGGCTGAAACTGTTGGTGTTTCCTTTGTTTGGGATCAAGCACTCAAGAACACAGTAAACCAGCGGATCACACACACACATGCAGAGCTATCTGCAAGTAAGATGGTTATACAAATTGTTCATCAAATCTAACCGGAGTAGCCTTACCATTCTAAAAAAGTGCAGGCAACTATTAATATTTCTCCACGAACGCTATGTCCCACCTCACCAAACACTACTATGTAAAACAATCTACTCCAATGATTGTGCCACCCCCTAAGTATTATTCTCTTCCACAATCATGGCCATCATGATCACCGACGAATTCGCTTGTCAATGTCAAAATCATCATTGATGACTTCCTCATCCTTAGCATCATCCATGTACTCCTCTAACATTGTTTTTGAGATATTGCAGGTTTTTGTAGGAGAGCAATTGTGTAGGAATGTGCCTTAGTCTCTGTAAGATGCCATCCCAAGTCTTTATCAAGGACTCTCTAGGGATGCCAGTCAACAAGGTCCACAATAAGACTACGCATCTACCTTCTATTTATTTGATGTCTTTAGCTGAAACCTCAGAACAAACCAAGCTATCAACCTCTTATATATTAGAAAAACCTTGGTGATATTAGCAGAGGTACTTATTCTCTATCTTATTACTTGCTTTCAAGATACGGTTTGTTTTCTTCTTCGCTCTCTAACTTAGAAAACTTGCCATATTCAGTAAGAGTATCTTATATTTCCTCTTAAAGTAAAATTACCAACAGAAAATGAACCAAAGATAGCCAGCAGGAAAAGATTTCCACTTCGCCAACATGAAGTGCTCCAGTTAATGCGAAGGGATGTGGGAAGTAGTGGGCGTTTTGATTTATTAACATGATTCATGCAGGCAAAGAAAACGTGAAAGACAACATGAAGTGCCGCAGTTAATGCGAAGGAATGAGGGAAGTAGTGGGCGTTTTAGAAAAAATCCCTTTCCCACAGCTGATGGTCTTCTTTCTACCGTTCATTCTGTACAATAACTTCTTTATCGTCTTTCTATCCGTTCTGGCATCGATGACACGAAGTGGTTTTCCTAAGCAGAACAGTGCAAATATTGTCAAAGAAGGGAGTGAAATAAAGAGAAGTGAAATGTCATCAAAGGTCATTCATACGCCACTCTGACGAGTACGTACAAAACCTTGGTCCAACGAAGCACGTGATAACAAGAATACAACTATAACAAGCCTCAACTATTACACATGCAGTAGTAAAAATGGAGCATCTCTTAAACTAACATTTTAGATCTAAAGAACTTCACATATTGCTTGACGACTATGAATCTAATCCTTTCGCATTTTAAGAGCATGCTCACTGGGAGTGATACTTTATTAGCTTGTGACCACCACATTCTCTGTCGCTCATTTCGAGGCTGACTTCCGATAAATATTCGATGGAAAAAGTATTAAAATCACAGATGAAACTTGCAGCTCAAACAAGCAATTGACAGGTTTTGGTGCCAACTCAGTGAGTTTGTAGATCCTAGATGGGACCAAAATGGTGAGAGCAACCATCAACAATCAGTTGGTCAATAAAAATTTAGGGTGCACGAGATGGGTTTCTTTCACCAAGGGGAGGCCGATTAATCATTGCAATGTCAACTATGAAAATAGAGCTACACAGATATCAAAGATTCACAACATGCTAAATTTTCTTTTTCTTCTACTTTGGTAGTTTATTGGTTGGTTCAGAATTCCATGAAGTTGCTCCTCCAGTGGTTTTTTCGCCATCTTTGATGACGCTTGGACCTCGATGATATTTGAGCATCTTATTATAAATTCTAGTGGCAAAGGCAATCGGCATCCCTGCTGGAAGAAGAGTTGGGACAAAAAAGATGTATTGTATGGCGTAAGATCAATAAAGGTTGGAGGCAGGGTGTCTCCCAGCTTCGGTGTGCTGTTAAGTGACCAAGCCAAGATTCCTCTGCCGTCTCTTCTGTCTCATTTGGAGGGTGACCCACTGCACTTTGACCCAATGAAAAATTGCAGCTCGAAGTTCCGGTTCATCATGATGTTTTGAAGGGTTTTTTAGCTGTCCAAATCTGCCACAGGACAAGAGCAAGTTGGATTACAAGGTGTATTTGTGGGCTACTAAGTTGGTATTTTTCTTTTCTTTTTTCGTTTTTTAATGTCTTTTAACTCTAAGGAGACCAACTTTTCGCAAATTCAAGGCGCAGGACAGGAACTAGGAAAGCATCAAGGTCAGTAACTCAAGAACCCTACAACGCTAACAGAAATTATAAGTATTGTGTATCCATTTCAATAGTATCTTTTAATGTAACAAATTTTGGATAGTGTTTAAACATGAAAAATATCCTTCAACTTTAAAAACTAGTTTTTGTATTAAGCTTTAAACTTATTTCTAATATTAGCTTATCCTATTTGTCGATGCACTGACAAATATTTTGCATTATTAAAATGTGTGTAATAGCTGTAAATCGCTAATTACTGGTTTTAGAATCAATATGCTGAGCCTAGTGGCATATTTACTACCTAAATGCTGGTTTCAGTTCCTATCAACAACCAAGAAACTCTATTTGAGGAATATATTTTGACAGGAACATTTTTAAGGAATGTAATCACGGCTTGGGTCCGATCTAGAGAAATTTGCTGGAAAGTAACGTTGTTCCTTTATTTCTGTTGTGAACTATGTGGAGGAAGAAGCACAAAAGGACAAGTTCTGGTGTTGGATTTCCACGCTTGAGCTTAAAGTGCTTACATTTGTTGTCGTTGGACAGTTGGATGCTTTGCTTTCTTCATCCAATTCTTCATCCCATTTTCACATATCTGAAATTCCCAATTTATGTTGTCTGGTAGAGCCCACCTACCATTTCTTTTTTCATCCATCTTGATGAAATATTCGTCATGTCAAACTTGAAAATTTTTAGTCCCAAATAAGTTACTAAAGAAATTCCAAGCACTAAAGAGCCTCTTTATGTACCATAATCACACATTCACATACCACTTTTTCCACAGTATCACTTCTATTTCCCCTTCCTGTTGCTCTTTAAGATAATGAGTATAGGGGGCAACTAGCCCTGAAATATCAATTGGACCCATGCCCGAAGTCCATTTTCGGAACATGGGAGTATAAATTGATAACGCCTATTTACCGTAGAAATACAAATCACAAGGGGGAAGCTCTCTATACGACACGACAAGACAAATTAATAGAACAAGTTATTTAAACCGTAAGCAGCAGAGGAACAACTCCAAAGCAAGAACCCAATATATACATATAAACCATATACTGAAGGTGTGCATGTGACTTACCCCATCTGAACGGAAATAATGCTGATACTTCCCACACTAAGTAAGTTGGGCATAAAAATAATAGGTCATAGCGAAATTCAAACCCCTCCTGCAGCTTTATGTATTTGCTTTTTTCTCGCACTACGAAACCGGAAAATGAGTTGAAGAGATTACAAATTGGTTGAGACCAGAATAACTGATGACCTTTGAAAAACTTGGCACCAGATGAACCGACCAAAAATGCTGTGGACACAAATCAAGGGAAGAAAAGAATGGAAGAATGAAAAGTCAAAAAGGCAACCATGCACCTTAAGTCTGTACAAATACGATTGTTGAGTAGAATTTTTTGACACAGGAGAATCCCTTAAGCCAATTGGACTGACCACTCAAGTGTCAAATTTTTCCATTGACGCCATGTTATTTATCTTCCACTTTTAAGGACCATGCAATTTGCGGAAGTGGTCAACCACATCGTAGGAACTGCTAAGATTTTGAAGATCAGCCCTATGAAGAATTGCTCCTTGGATTTGTCTAGGGCTGCTTTGTCCAGGGTCAATCTTTTTTGCCTTAGCTGCAAAGCAATGGCGCACACGTAAACGGTGATTTCTTGTCTCCGTTGTGTAGCTGCCCCGCACCTTAACCACCAATATAACCTCCTTATCTCTGTTGTCTTCACACCAACAATTTTGCGGAACACCGTCAACAAACTCTTCCAGGGTTTGGAATTCATCATGATGTACTGAGATCTCCGCAATATGATTGGTTCTGATTACACCAGCTGCTGGAGTTACCTGGATCAAACGTAAGATTGATACATAAGCCAATATGGAATTCAGGCCTAGCAGAATATCTCAAAACTTCGTAAGTCCCATGCTTTTATTGTAAGCGACAAAATTTAAAGGAAATTGCTTTTTCATGAGCTAAAGAACCATCAACAAGACTAGACCAAGACATAAATTAGATATCGATCAAAGGAAAAAGCTGCTCAAGCTTCAGACTGATGGTGTTGGTACAGATAATCCGAGGACACCACAACTTCTACTATACAACATTACATTACATTCTCATCTCTGTACTGTCAGGCCTGATATAAGTTGAAACATGGGGAAGAAGCATGTCTCAATTGCCAAGGACAGATAACTGCCGTCAACTCTAATGTAGATTGGCTTCCCTCAGAACAGTCAGGCCTCACATAAATTGAAAAATCAGAAAGAAGCACATCTCAACAGCACAAGGCAGATATCTAGTGGCCATCTGTATTGTATATTTGCTTCCCCAATATTTGTATAAGAGCAGAAATTTTTATTCAAGGAAAAAAAATCACCTCAAGCCAGTGTGGAAAGCCAAAAGAACCTCTTGGAGAATGATCTGATGCTTGTCTGTCCTCCTTAATATATGACTGACCTTCACAAATTATTTCAAAGAAAGCCTCATTTTTCCCAGACCTATTTGTAATACGTAAAATAGATGTGTCCTGGTTTTGAAGGATTATGTTGTTGGTACTGACGATAGTTTCCGGGATTTTGCATAGTTCTTCAAGCAAGGCCTTAATTTTTTCATTTGATCCAATAATCTCTCCAAGCACTTGTCTCCTTATTGACTCATCAACTCGAGCAATGTCAACATTAAATATGCCACGGACAGGCTTATGATCACTGTCCGTCACATCCATGCAAGCCTCATACCTGTTGACATATCAATATCATTCTACTTATGAAAAGGTACATACATATACAGAGTGCAAAATAGAGGACAAGTACAGAGACAAAAGTGCACCAGATCTACCAATCAACGCTCCTTACAGATTCATATTCCATTAAATGCCGAAGGGTGACTGTTTTTGTCAGACTATATTGGATTGAATTTCCCTCCTATGCATTTAATGGACCAATAAAAGATTTGGCTGCCATTCAACAATGGATTGTGGCAAGCACGACACACTAGGGAAAATACCATCTGAAATGCCATGGACAATAGTATATGGGTTCTGTTAAATTATCTAAAGGCATCATGGTAAAATAGATTAGGTGCAATTTGCTATCTATAAATGTGGCAAAAGCAATCATAATAGGAAAACTCACCTTAATATTGAAGAGACCACAGGACAGCCTAAGCTGCATTCAGACGCCAAAGCTAAGCGACTATCACGGTATAAAATTCTGTCACACCAGGCAGGAACACGCTTCTTTTCCCCAGAATCATATCCTACATACAGTTTACACAATTTTTTTAAGCAGCCTATATAGATATACTACCTTAGAAAGAAAATACGTTTGTCAATCCCTTCCATGAGGATTTCCCCTTTTAGGTCAGGACCTAGTGCCAAATTTGCCAAAAAAGACAAAGGTCAGGCACCTAATTTCCCAGAGCGACTAACCTTTTGGGTAAGCAGTAAAAAAGAAATAATCATTTGTAAGCAGGACAATTGCTTCTTGGAGTCATAACCAGATCAATTATTACCACATAAATCAAACTGGTTCAATCTACGTGCAAATCAGAAAGTCTTTCTTACTATTTTATTTTTCTTTTCTCTTCTTTATGCCCTGGGTCATGGCCAATACAGTTAAATCTTATAAATTGAATATGCTATAATAAAACAACCTGCTAAACCGGGTTGGTGCCTTTCAAACTTGTACGTGGGTGGAAATGTAATAACTGCTTCCCGCATCCCTTGGAAGACATTACCGGCTTTCATTTCTGCCTGGAGCTGATCCCTTTCTTTAAGCCAGTCAAAGCTTCTTTGAGATATAAAATCCCTTGCTTCGTCATAAGAGACACCATCAAGCCGATAATTGAAATCACCTAGAAACATGATGAAGTCAGCCTCAGATAACTCAGGAATCCCCTCTGCAGTTTGGCCACCAATAGCCTGTAGAGGAAACATGCTTTATCATGCAAACTGGAAGAAAAAATCAGTTGCACAACAAGTACTGTGACGTTCAAAATGGTGGCTTTACCAATTAATGTAATTACGTACATTTGTGCCCCGAAGCATTTGAACAGCAGAAGAAAAACCAACTGCAACAGAAAGGACCAATGGCAAGCCAGATCTATAAACACGCCAAACTAAATACATTCCAAAGGCAAGTGAGCAAAAGAAGAACAGGTACAGCACCGTACCAGCTCCAGCATTGAATAGATTAGTTGGTCGGCAGAATGTCATAGTCTGATATACACGCTCAAAATCTGCATTCCGCCGATTAACTGCCTCTAAATGTGCAGCAAAGTGACAGTTAACAAAGCACATTATCCGATCATAAACTCTTAGCCTCAAACCAACAGCTCCCTGGTTGCACAATAGTGCAGATCAATTATAAGAATAACCAGGAGAAGGTAATAATGGGGGTGTTATAAGAAAAAGAAGCTGGCTCTAGATGGGCAAAAGATCCCAAGTTTTTGCATTCACAACATCAATGCTACAATGTAGATGCACATTATGAAGAGAACAATTAAAAACCAATTAGAAAATGATGCCGGAATTGGAATCTTGAGACTCTATCGGAACCCAATGAGCAGCAATTCTGCCATTTTCAAGGGCAGATAGAGACTGTTTATTAAAATGATAAACCACCATGTCAGAAAAAAAAGGCATAGAAAGCAATTGTCTATATTCAAAACTCATGTTACATTGATTTCCTCAGCACCAAGCTAGGAATTATGGATGTCATCCCAAGTCAAAACTATCACATCCTATCTCAACTTGTGTTTCCTTTTCTTCTCTATTTCTGTCAAGTAGTACCACCATCATTTTTTTTCTCTCTTTTTTTTGGGGCCCCTTTAAGAGGGGGGGGGGGGGGGGGGGGGGGGGGGGGGGGGGGTTGTTGTTGTGAGGGTTGTTTGTGGGGAGTGCGCTTGGGTTGGGGAGGGGGAGGGTTTGTGGTTTCTTCATCTTTTTATCCCGTTCTGGTTGGTGACTAGGGTGGGATGGGGACAACGCATTTTCATGGCACAAATAGTGGTGCAGTAAAAATACCCATTTACCAGGTATTATACAGCAAAAATAACTGGGATACCTTATTTCCGATTGCACGGCCAAAGCCACATGGAACTGCTGCAGCATCTACATCACCAACATGAGCTCTAAGATCGTTTCTAACCCTGAATTACAACGCTTCAACTATCATAGATTAGAAAGTCAACAAAGACATGGGCCTTAAATAAGACAAAAGAGCATGAAGCAGTTAGCTAAGAAAAGAATGAGAAAGACAAGCTATACATATGCAATACAGAGGGGCCAAAAATCACAGAAATTAAATTAGGCCGCTGTTTTATATTGCATTTCAGGATGCACATATGCACACCCCACGCGAAAGGCAGCAATCCCACCCAAAATTGGCCTGATCACTAAACTTAGTAAAGACAAAAAGCTAGCCTCATTTAACAATAAACTCATTTCCTATATTATCTTTTGACAAAATGAATGGATTGAAAACCCCATAAATTCTGAAGAAAGCTTTATTTTTGAAATTTCTAGAATGACATTAAATCTCAACCAAGATCACCCAAGACAAATACTCACCAGACTGCAATGAGCAAGCCTGCCAGTTGCCTAGAACCAACACGTTCAAATGTTGATCCTTCATCCAGGGTTTTGCCTATCATATCCAGCCACCACTGCCCAACAGAACTCCCTTCAATTCCTACCTACAGTTGATGGGGAAAAAGCAAAGAAGGGTGAAAAAAACCTACCGTAAATTTCACAAAAAATAGAAAATTTGTTGCAAAGAAATATGATGAAGAGTTCACAGAAACCTTTAATGCAATGACCCATTCCTTTTGTTCAAGTAAGAAGCATTTCCTGGATAACAAGGAGATAAATCTTTCTCTCTATTTCTTCCACCCACTTTCTCATGTATGTTTCTTTTATTTTTAATGAATATTACAACTAACAAGTAAAAAATTCAATCAATCAATCAAACTATTCTAAAGAGTACTTGGAATTAGCACACTTTGGAAAATATTTAGTTGTCTGGCATAACAAAGTAAGATTATTTCTTCATCAAAGAACCCAACAAAATCTGTACTATTCATTAAAAAAAAAAATGAACTAGCAACTCAATCGTTTCCAAAATTCAGCTGTATGATGCCTCTGAACAAGGAAAGACATCAGATATTCTCCACCTATCTGATATGGGTAACAACATTACCCACTCATTCCCATCCCATAGAGACTTAAAGTTCTCTAACAATATCCAAAGCCCCACTAAAGGTATCTAAACAGCCAATACACAGTCCTGTTTAGTAGCCTATTAAAGCTGTTTTGCTTTGACCCTGGAAATTCATTTATTCTTGAGCCAAGCTTCTTGAACAGCAACCATCCATGCTCCAACATTATAAAATGTACATTCCTCAAGAGTATCAAGGATCACCATCAACACTTCTGTTTCTTACACATCCATTCAGCACAACGTAGCTATAATAAGCATGAGAAATCTCTAAGGTCCCTCCTAGTGTCAAACTAACAATCTGTTCAAGTTGTGTTATTTTCAATTAAGAAAGTGAGCAAAAAAGAAAAGAGAAGAAAAGAAAAAGAAAAACTTACAGTCTCTTGAGCTGCAGTCCTTGCGAGAACACCAGCACCCATTTCAACTTCTTGCAACCCAACAACAACAATGCCAGCATCTGAGGCCCCAGTACCTAGCCAGGATATGAGGGAGTCCTGAGTTGCTCTTCCTTGTCCAACATTCCAAGTACCACCCAATATGTTTACATTCTCTATCCTTGTGAATAAAAATTCTTTTCCAGCCAATTCTGAATACAAAAGGCTGTCAAGAGGTCCTGGAGATGTGATGCTCCATCCACGTATGCCACCATGATTAGCCAACGTGAAAATATTACCAGCTCCAAACGTCATTTCTATAACTGGACAGCTGTGAGCCTCCCACCCTCCAAGCAGTTTACCACCAAGGTCGAGAACTTGGACAGCTCCACTTGCATAACCAATCCATATTCGAGGGCCAAATGTACAAAAACATTGAACAGCAAAAGAATGATACTGGAACTCTTGTCTACGATTACCACTGCCATCCCACTGCACAAGTAAACCACTCGTACACCCAGTCCAAATCATTCCATCTATAGTTAACACTAATGCTTCAGTTCTCCGATTATCATCTCCGAAGGCCCCCTTTACTGCAACTCGACGTACAGCATCTGCTGCTCCCATTATAGCATTTCGTGAGCGCTGAAAGAAACCAAAAGAACCCTGAACCTTTTCTTTCTTAGAACCAGAGCCATATTCAACTGAAAAATCTTGTGCTGATGAAAAGTCTACTCGGTTCTCAATCTGACCATCTGTATTGAACACTTTTAGCAACTCCCTTGTACGAGCATCCCTGTGAAATTACAACTCACAGAATAAGTTTAATCCATATGTGTGCTACAAGGAACCCAACAACAGTTCAAAGTTAATTGATGACATCATGTGAAGTGAAAATTTTCATATAACATCTTTGTCAGCCAACTAATTTATCAAACTCAATGCTTCGTCATGGAGACCCGTGACAAACACATACCACTTCTTGTACTTGTTTTTTGGTAATGATGGAAAAAAATTGAAAAGATCCACAAGCAAACAACACCTATATTGAGTTTGTAGAAAAGGAACGATGCTAAAAGTTAAAACATACCATAGAGCAAATGATAGGTAACCAGCACTCCACACTTTTGCTCTATGTTTATCGGATAACAAGTACTTAACATCTGACGTGAATATGTTACTGAAGCCGTTTAGATTCAATTGGCTCCGCTGGTCAATGTATGATCTCTCAACTATCAAAGCGGCCATATGCCTTTCTTCCTTTGTTAGAGAAAGAGCTTTTTCAATAGCTTCCCATGGCCATATTCTAATACCACCACCTTCTGAACCAGACCAAATGTCGCCTGTACGAAACAGAAACAAAGTGAGGGAAGCAAAAAGCATAACCGCATTTAAGTAACACAGGAAAAGCAAAATATCTAGAATCGGAAGTAGTAGTTTTAGTCTCACAACCATCTCTAATCTAGCATTAGGAAAGGCACACTATCCAATTCCCACTAATGAATTAAATCTGAAACTATTTCGGTAGGTTTAGCACGTACATTGATCACTTCCACCATAATTGTTTCTTACCCTATTTAGACATTTCCGAGACAAAGATTTCATCTCTTATGATAAAAATATATTCACTGGGGCGACTAATCAAACAGAGCACAGCCATACCACAAGACGAGAGGACTAATGAAAGAACCGGCCCCCGATGAGCCTCCCAAGAGAAGCTCTCCTTCAAACGATTCGTCTGGTCGCCGTTAAGGTGGTGCGTCTTCATCTTCCAGCACCTGATCCTCCCGTCGCCGTGGCCACTCCACATAACACCGCTCGCTTCATCACCAACCAAACACATGGTAGGCGGAATCGACTCCGATTGCCGAAACGGAGCCGTATACTCATCCCCAGTCTTGGGATCACCAATCCCAGGTTCGTATAAGTCCTTGAAGTCCCAGACCCTAACCCCGGACTCGCTTCCAGCCCACAACTGGTAGCCCGAGGCCGTAATGGTTCTCAAGAAGCAGGCAATCTGGGATTCTCTGAGCGGACGGGGCCGGAGCTCCAGGCAGGGCGGGCGACCGGGGTGGACGGCGGAGCGGAGCGGGAGCTTGAAGATTCCGGAGCCGCCTCCCTTGGCGACGAACTCCGGCAGGGAAGAACGGTCCTTTTGCGGGCTGAAGGAGGCGCTGGAGAGCTTGCGGTCAAGGAATTGAAGCATGTAGTCGAGACGCTTGGAGGTGGACTCAATGGACTTAGAAGATACGGCATCGTTAAAGGTTTCGCCGTCTTCGTCGTCGTCCGAGGAAGAAGAATGGAAGAAGCGCTCGACGTATATTGGCGGCGGAGGTGGCGAAGGGTCGAGAGGGTGGGAAGAAGAAGTAGGCGTAGCGGACAAGACGTCGTCGTCGTCGTCGAGGTCGATAAGCGGTGGATCCATGCCTGTAGAAGCAAGAGAGATTAGGACGGGGAACTCGAGGGGGTGCTTTTTTCGATTGTGCTGCGGGTTTTGGGATTCAGAAACTCAGACAAGAGAGTTCTAACAGGATTGGTTGGTTGATTGGCCGGCTGAGATGATGCAAAAGACGTGTCGGTCACTCATGTGGCTTTTGCCATTTTCTACGACACGGGATGGTCATGTGGTTGGACGGGGTTGCCTGTCCCCGGCAATTGGCATCTGTTTCTTGTTTAGAGGGATCTAAAATGTTACGTCCCATGGTGGACCTTTTTCTGCATTGAGAAGAAAAGTGGGCTTTATTTCTCTCCGTAAGGTTCATTTTTTCGTTTGAAATTCAGGTTCGTAGTTTCATAGCTAACTTATAACCCAATTCAGTATTCTTGTGCTAAGCATCCATTGGAGTAGCAGGAGGGGTCAGCTACCTCGTCCCGATATGGAATTGCCAGTTGCACCGGGCGAAGTGAACTTAAGTGAGAAAAAATGTCACATTTTATGGGTGAGATCTTCTCTTAGGAGAACTTCCTTCCACATTGATAAAGACGACGAGAAGTTTTTTGGGTTCAAAGCTAATTCGTGACGAAAAGGCCAAATGAATTCGGATAAAAGATTTCCTCTGTTGGGATTTGTCTCACATGGAATATGAATAGGCAATTTTGTAGCCTTATCAATGACTAAGGGTGTACCACTTTTAGACTTATGAATAGGCTTCAATTCTTGACATGATATCATAGCTAAGTTTCATTTAGTTCAAGCCTTCTTAGCTACCCAAGTTCTTTCTTTTACGGGGCTTGGACGTTGTTCTTTTTAGGTTAGGTTCTTTCTCACTTAGCTCGTGGTGTTCCAGAGGGGGCATGTTGCGAACTCTGTCCCACATTGAAAATTGATGTTCAATTATGTGACCTTATTATCTGCTAAAAGTATATTACCTCTAGGCATATGTTTTGAGGTTAGGTCTTGATTCTTGTCATGGGATTGGAGCCCGATTTCATCTAGGCCGAGCCTTCTTGGCTACTTGGGTTTGTCCCATAGCAAATATGAATTGCATATGAATTGCATATGAATTGCATATGAATTGCATATGAATTGCTGATTTCATGATATTATTGATGGCCAAGGGTGTATCACTTTTAGACATATGTTTTGAGGTTGGGTCCCGATTCTTAGCATTGTATATATTAAAGCCAGATTTCTTCTAGATTGAGCCTTCTTGACTACTTAGGTTCTTTCCTGTACCATGCCTCGATATTGTTCTTATATGTTGAGATTTGTCCCACATTGAATGGATGGCTGGTTCCGCAATCTCACTAATCACCATGGCTGTTTCACCTTTAGACACACGTTTTGAAGATGGGTTCCGGTCCTTGACTTCCTCTGCCAAACTAACGTGGCTCGGGAAATTCATACGATGGCTTTGGAGGATCCTTTACTTACGACCGGAAAATCTGTAGTTTTCAAATTTTATGATATGAGAATCGTGATGAAGTTGAGGAAGACTTTTGAGGTGTCAAGACGCGGATGATGTTGGTGAAGCACAGCATTTGTAGGCAGAGTTAGGTGCGAGTGACCCCCCACATAAGTGCCTCCCTTTCTCTCTCTCCCTCTGGACGGCGGTCCAACTCCAGGAGGGATTAAAAAATTCCATTCGATGCCGACCACTTATTTGGGGACGTGATGAGCCTGCGGTAATGATGGAAGGAGATAAATTATTTCCCCTAATTGCATTAAGATGAGAAATATTACACATAATCAATTTGAATTCATGTATTGCATTAAAACATTTTGATAAAAGGAGGTTTAGTCAACCAATCAAAAACGTTGGAAAAACTGCCCATGGTATTGCCTTTCAATTAGATAATCTGGATGAGTATTTGTAACGAATCTTTTATAAAATTGAGGACCAGACTCTTTACGGGCCTGCGAGGACATGAATGTGGCAACATTACAGCTGACTTCCTGTCACCTCACTCGGCTTCCGGCATCCCATTATTGTCCCGATCTCCAGGGCTCCATGCATTAGGGGACCAGTATAATTTAGCGTTCCATCGTTCGCATTGCCCAACTTCCTTCAGCCCTGGTTAGCTAAAGGTAGCTTCCTGTTTGTTAAAATCAGTAAACAGCAGCCACATCGGTGCCATGTCAGTAACACATGGCTGAAGAAGATGGTCAGCAACACAGGGATGCCTACTACGCATCTTTTTAAGGCGGGTATGTGTAGTCCATGCGTGACATCACCAAAGAGGATGACGCCCAGTACAAAGATGGGCGCGATGTAGTACATGCGCATCATCTTCAACCTCCAGCCCAAACATGATTTTTCCCTCCTTTAATTCTAAACGTTATGATAAATATTTTAAAATATTTTAAGGTGATTTAAGAAGAGACGTTTAATTCAGAATAGAACGGCCAATTGATTGCAGTGGAAAATAAAAAGAATCACTGTTAGGACCCGAATGATTACAACTACAAGATGATAAAGTTGGTATACACCGTTTCTACAACTATGGATGAAAAACCACAACTAATCTAGTGACCACAAAGCTGTAAAGGTTACACTACGAAATCCCAAAGCAGCTAAGTTACACACTAAGGTTACACACTAAGGAAACACTAAGGAAATAGGAAGCAAATGGAAAAAGCAATTTGTCTGCTTCGATGCCCTCTTCTCCCTCTCTTTCCCTTTTGATTCTCTTTCCCAATTTGTTCAATTCCGGTGCTGTCCTCATGTGATTTCCCTTCTTTGACCTTAGGTGGCCACGTGCGTTCCTTTTAGGTAAGATCCTGATGTGGAATGTGGGAGCCACGTAGACAGTTAAGCAATCTTCAAGAAGCTTCCCACTTGTTCATCTAGCAGGCGGATTCTCTAATCACTGTGGGCTTCTCTCTTTAATTTTTGCACAGTCCAGCTACTGCTCTTGGCCCTTGTTAAATCTGAACCACCAAATAGAATTTTCTCAAAGTATTTGGTCATGAAAATGTCCATAAAGGCCATACAATAGATATTTCACAAATATTTTCATGAGACCATAAATGTAATATTCCTATAACTATAATCTTGTATAGCCAAAAGGAATATTTTCTTTAAGAATTAATCAATAGTCATGAAAATAATATTCTTCTCAATAAGCACATACTATCACGCTAAATTTACATATTATATTTAATCACAATCCTCATAAAAAATATTAATGCTCATATTCTTACAATCTCCCCCTTTTTTATGCTCATAAAAAATATGAATTCAACACAATTGAAGCATACACCGAATAGATGTTGTAAATTTCCATGGGAAAGACAACATCAATAGGTCAAACATAATACGGTGTTTCTCCCCCTTTTTCATCATCAACAACTCAAACCGAAATAGCAAGACTCCCCCTCAAGTAAACTTCCTCCAAAGGGTATGGATTCAAGCATCGAGCAACCATAGGCACGAGAATGAAGCTCAAATCCATGCAAGAGATGTAGGGGATAGTCCATAGCACATAGTTGAAGGAGATGGTGTTAGAAAAGACGTTAAACAAGCCGTCTATGTCTCCTCCACACAGTACTTGAGTATTGTTTACATATAGGGGTACCTACACGTAGGGGTACCACAATGTCTCTTGTATATACATTACTACACGGGTGTACAAAACGATTGATTGAGATAATACAAAAATTACTTTTCTTGCAACTTATCTCTTTACTTTTCCGACTGTTGTTGCATTTTTCAGCCGATGCTTTCTGACCTCTATTCAAGAGCCAGCACAGGTGTAAGCCGTATAATCTTCTGTGGTCTCACCACTCTCTTGGACCGGCCCCTCCTTTCACTCATTTGTTCAGCCCGGCCCCCTATCCTTTTTTGTTTTTTTTTTTTTTCCTTTCGGCCTCATGTCTACCTCTTCTAACACTGGCCTAGACACCTCTCGCATATCTGACCCGCCCGTTTCTTCCCCCAACCCTGCCTTTATGCCGTCGCTATTGCTGCCAGAGTGGTTGAACGGCAGCAACTATATTATTTGGCAGACGATGATTGAGTCGTTCCTTGACGTGGCTTAACTCCTACCCATGGTCGACGGGTCTGAACCCAAACCCGCGACCCATCTCCTCACCCCCAACTCCATACCTGGCTCCACTGCCCCGACCCGAGTCCCAAACCTACTCATGCCCAATGGCGGATCCGTGACCAGACCGCCATGGGGTGGCTTCTCACGACCTCTACCCCGCCGATCGTGGTGCAACTCACGACCTTCCGCTCCTCTGCCCGCCATCTAGCGTTACCTCGCTACTACGTTCTCCACCCAGTTGACCGCACGCGCCGCCTCTTTGCGCATGGAACTCCAATCCATGTGCCGTGCCAGCCGCCCGGTCGCAAAATACTTACAATAGGCGACCCACATTGCCGACCAGCTCGCTCTTATTAGAGAGCCGCTCCACGACAACGACTACAACACCCACGTTTTTCGTGGGTTGGGACCGGAGTTTCAGCCTCTCGCTGTTGCCATCTCCGTGATTTCACGGATCGCGCTGATGTCGCACGAAGACCTCCACGTCCTGCTGCTTTCCCACAAATCCATGGTGGACGTCTCCTCCGGCGATGCAGTGGCCTCTCCTCCTCCACCAGCTTTTGCGGCGCAGCAAGGGATCCTTCGGCCCCCTTCTGCCTCGCAGTGGCCCTCATGCACCACTCCATCGGCCTCCCCGCCTCCCCTACTACCGACCCCCCATTTTTTGCCAGTTGGTACCTCACCGGCGCCGCCCCAGACGGCTACCGGTGGCCGCGGCCAGTGGAGGCTCCCTTACTGCCAAATCTACCAGCGCCATGGTCATTATGCCACCACGTGTCGTGACCGGTATAATCCCCCCTGGGCCGGCCTCACCTCACACCCAACCCACCCCTCAAGCCCACTACTCTTATTCTCACCCGGCCCAATCACCCTATCCTACCAGCCCACTCTCCCAACCTGCCAGCCCAGCTTCCTTTTTATCTACCCCAACTCCTTTTTTCAGCCCATCCACTCCCTCCCCTCAATCATACACGGCCACCTTCCCTTCTCTTGGCCCATCACCTCAGGCGCACTATTCCGCCTTTCCTTAAGCCCACCATTCAGCCCTCCCTCCTCCTTTAGCCCCTCTTCCACTTACTCCCCCCCCATCCTCCCTCGACACTTCCTCCTGGTTTGCTAATTCCGGTGCCACTCACCATGTTACTAACATTCCTCTTGGCCTCTCCATCGCCACCCCTTATACCGGCATTCAGCAGCTGACTGTGGGCAATGGGGTCTCCCTCCCCATCACCCACATAGGTACCTTTCAGTCCCCTTTTCCTCCTTATTTTCGTCTGACCAATATTCTTGTTGTTTCTGGAATTGCTAAAAATTTATTATCTGTTTCTTATTTTGCTCTTGATAACCATTGTATGTTTCTCTTCTATGATACTCATTTTCTTACTCATTCTCTCCGTACTTGTTAGACTCTACTCCACGGCCGACTTAATCATGGTCTCTACCGGGTTTCCCCTCTTGCTGCTTCGCTCTCTCCATCAGCTCTCTCTGCTACTCATTCCAGCTCTCTTGTTTTGTGGCACCACTATTTAGGTCATGCCTCTGTTGACGCTCTTGTTCGTCTTTTGTCCTCTATGAACACTTCCTTTGTTTGCTCTTCCCTCCCCTTATGTACGGCATGTGCTCTTAGTAAGAGTCATCGCCACTCCTACCCCCCACCCCCCCAAACCTAGTCTCGGGCCTCTTCCCCCCTTGAACTGGTACATTTTGATGTATGGGGCCCCACCCCAATAACTTCCTATCATGGCTATAAATATTATGTTTGTTTTGTTGATGATCACTCCCGCTTCACTTGGTTTTATCCCTTTACTACTCATGATCAATTCCTCCCTATCTTTCGAGCTTTTCACTCCCTCGTGACTACCCAACTACAGCATCCCCTTCGTGCCATCTAGTGTGATGGTGCTCCGGAGTTCCTTACCCATGGTCTTCGTTCCTTTCTCACCATTCATGGCATTCATCAACGCATTTCGTGCCCTTACTCTCCGTTTCAGAATGGTACTGCTGAGCGGAAACACTGCCACATTGTCGAGACTGGTCTTACTCTCCTCACCCATTCCTCAGTCCCCCCTCTCTTATGGGAATTTGCCTTTGAGACTGCTGTCACCTTAATCAACCGCCTTCCCACCCCATCCTCGATCATCTCTCCCCCTGGCAGGTTCTCTTTCACTCTCCCCCTAACCTTTTCCATCTTTGTGTCTTTGGTTGTTCTGTCTTCCCTCACCTTCATGCTTATGCCTCTCATAAGCTTTCTCCTCGTTCTCGTCCATGTGTCTTCCTTAGTTATCCCCCTGGTTATCGTGGCTATCGTTGTTACTGTCCCCACTCACGTCGTTTCTACATTGTTGCCGATGCTCTCTTTGATGAGTCTTGTTTTCCTTATGCTCACTCCCCTTCCTCCGCATCTCCTTCCATCTCTCCTTCCTCTCCTTCTATTCCTCTTCCCATTCTCTCGTCCTCTTTCTCTGCTTCACCCACTATGGGACAGCTCCCTACCTTGTCTCCCTCTACCTCCTCCTCCTCCTCTTCCTCCCCTTCCCCCCCCCCCCCCCCCCCTCCTCTCCTATATCCTCCCCCCCATCTGCCCCCGCCTCTCCTTCCTCTCCTTCCTCTCCTTACTCCCCCACTCCCCTTACCCCTTGCCATCCTATGGTCACTCGCCTGAAGGATGGCACCGTTACTTGTCGCATTCTTACCCGCCATCATACCTTTGCCCTTACAGCCGCCTCCCATCCTTACACTGAACCTTCCACTTTTTCCCAGGCCTTCCGTGATCCACACTAGCGCATTGCCATGGCTGTGGAGTATACTGCCCTCCTCCACAACCATACTTGGGATCTTGTTCCCCCTTCCCTTCATGCCCAACCCATTGGCTGCAAATGGGTCTATAAGGTTAAGTTACGTTCTGATGGCTCCCTGGAGCATTATAAAGCCCGCCTTGTGGCAAAGGGCTTCCATCAACAACTTGGCATTGACTACACCGAGACTTTCAGTCCAGTGGCCAAATCGGTCACTATTCACACTATGATTGCCATGACTTATTCTCGTGGCTAGGGCATTCGCCAGTTGGATGTGTCCAACGCCTTTCTCCACGGTACTCTTTCTAAGGAGGTCTACATGGTCCAGCCGCTAGGGTTTCTTGATGCTTCCTGACCTCATCATGTTTGTCGCCTTCGCCGCTCCCTCTATGGCCTTAAACAGGCCCCCTGTGCTTGGTATCAGCAACTCAGCTCCTTTCTCACCTCATTGGGCTTCTATGACTCTGCTGCAGATACCTCTTTCTTCTTGCTTCATACCTCCCATTACACTTTTGTTCTCCTTGTGTATGTTAATGATATTCTCCTTACCGGCTCCCCCCAAGCCCCCATGTTTGACTTTCTTGCCGCCTTACACCGAGAGTTTGCTATCAAGGATCTTGGTCCTCTTCACTATTTTCTTGGCGTTAAGGCTCATCATACTTCTCAGGGCCTTTTCCTCCACCAGGCCAAGTTCACTCATGAGATCCTTGCTCGTGTCCGCATGACGGATGCCCGAGGTGCTCCTACTCCTTGCACTCCTACCGAGCCTCTCTCTCAGTGGTCTGGTGATCCTCTTCCTAACCCCCTATTATACAAGAGTATTGTGGGTGCTCTCCAGTATCTTACTCTCACTGGTGATCCTCTTCCTGACCCCCTGTTATACATTGCCTATGCGGTCAATATCGCCTGTCAGTTCTTGCATGCTCCTACTACACTCCACTGGCAAGCTGTGAAGTGCATTCTCCGTTATCTTGCAGACACTCCCCACCATGGTCTCTGTTCTGCCCGCAGTTCCTCTTATAATCTTCATGCCTTCTCGGATGCTAGTTGGGCTGGTGATCGGGACAATCGACGTTCTGTTGGTGGTTTCTGCATCTTCCTCAATCAGCACCTCATCTCCTGGTGTTCCCGTAAGCAGCACACTATTGCTCGTTCCAGCACTGAGGCTGAATATAAGTGCCTTGCTAATACTGCTACTGAGCTCATCTGGATCAAGTACCTCCTTCGGGATCTGTGCATTTCTCTTCCTCGCCCTCCAACCCTTTAGTGTGATAATCTTTCTGCCTTTTATCTTGCTGCCAACCCTGTTTTTCATGCTCGCACTAAACACATTGAGATTAATTATCACTTCATTCGGGAGCGCTTCCTTCGCGGCCAACTACATATACAATTCATTGCTTCCGCTAATTAGCCCGCGGACATCTTCACCAAAGGACTTTCCATTGCCTGCTTTCGCTCATTGAGGTCCAAGCTGACTGTTCTTCCTGATCAGTCCGCTTGCGGGGGGCTGTTAGACAAGACGTTAGACAAGTTGTCTACGTCTCCTCCACACAATACTTGAGTACTGTCTACATATAAGGGTACCTACATGTAGGGGTACCACGATGTCTCTTGTATATACATTACTACACGAGTGTACAAAACGATTGATTGAGATAATACAAAAATTACTTTTCCTGCAACTTATCTCTTTCCTTTTCCAACTGTTGTTGCATTTTCTGGCTAACGCTTTTCGGCCTCTATTCAACTAATGGCAAAGAAGCCTAAGAGCCATGTCATTTTAAAAGAGCATTGCCAGCCTAAATAAATAAATAAATAAAAATAATGCAGCATGCAACAAAGTATACAATGACACTGAATGGCGTACGAGGTAGCTCCCTCTCACATATTGCATACTAATATGTTAGTAACATTAAGCATTTAGCAGAGAACATGTAGCACACAAAAGCATAATTGATGAAGAAATACATGTAATGCTCTTAATAGGACTACATATTAAAGTATACAGTTCAATCAATAATGAATTTGATCAATTGGAGTACGCAGCAAAATCTGTACAAGTATTATGTATGAAATACAACATATGCATAGAACAACAAACTCCACATCAACATAAGATGGGAAAATGTAGGGGATTTGCCCTATATGGATAGTATTTGGTTGGTGTTGCGATGAGGAAAATTGAGAATTGTACCTTGTGTACCAATTGAGCACTTAGTGAATCGCCTTGTTGAGTAAATAAGCTCTCTCTAGATCAAGAGAAGGTAATAGCAAACATATATGGAAGATAATAGCTAGTATAGGCAATATACTTCAGAATTATGTGTTGAACCTCAATGAGATTCAATCATCAAAAATATTTTCATGATATGCACTTCTCAAAGAGATAATATGAGCATTATCATCATAGTTGGGAATATAATGAGAGCATAGGAAAACATATATGAATTCAGAAATCATGTCTCAGTAGAGGTACAGTTTGACAGTATGGAGAATGTGAAAAATTAACAAGCTGTCAATAGTGTACATCATTAAAAAAATATTATATGGTGAGCAATGAAATGATGTCACAACATAGAAAGTTAACTTCTCTTTAATTGTATAAGTATAAAAGGATTTGAGAAAGGGAGCACAAGGGACTTTGAGAGTTTTGAAATATCCTCACAAGTTGTCTAAAAGAATTTACTGGTCAGTTAGTTTTGAAGAGTTTGTAAAGATAACTAGTAGCTTTACTTGTTCAGAGCAATAGATTTATAAAAGTTGTATACTCCCCCTGAATTTCAGATATAAAACCGGTTTGTAAAAGAGTTTTGAAGAGCCATAGAAAAATGTGTTAAAACTTGGCCTCATATGATTGAACAAGTCACAATTCATTTTTATTTTAAGAAAAATTTGTAGAGATGACCAGCACTGTTAAAAGAATTTCACATGATGCATGATGCATGATGCATAACAACCAAAAAAAATTCATCATTCCAGAAAGTATAAGTGGCTATGTTAACAATTTTTCAGAGCGAGATATAAGATACTATCAACCAAACTTTTTACTAAGTGAAAGAGTGTAAAGGTTAACACTTACCTCCCTTGAGGTTTCACCACTTCTCACATTGATATGGAGCAAAGATATACTCTTAGAATAGTAACAAGATGTTCAAGCTTGGTGAGCTTTATAGGACTCAAAGGACAGGAGCACTATAAGTACCCCTATAAGTACCCCTATGATTGTATGTCCATTAGCATAGAGGAACTATGGATTAAGAATAGATCATATCTATTTTTGTGATGATGCAGACCACTAAAGTGTAAATAGATTTCATCACACCTCATGCTAGTTGCACATTCCTAGTTCTCTTGTAAGTGCACAAAACCTTCATTTATCCAATGGTTTGGTGAAAATGTTATCTGATTGTTGCGTAGTGTGCTTATATTCAAGAGTAATATGTTTGAGATTCACATGATCTCTAATAAAATGATGCCTAATCTCAATGTGCCTAGTTTTTTATAGGAAAAACGACGTATAAAGTTTCCCACTTTGATTGAACCTATGGGAATATACTAAAACACCAACAATGTATTTGAATTATAAGTAAAAGATGCAAATATCACAATCAACACAAGATAATTTTTACGTGGAAAACTCCTCCAATGTGAAAGATAAAAACCAAGAGACCGATCACGGAGTCCACCCAAATCTCCATTATATAAATCGTTAGGTTTACAACCCAATCAAGTCCTTAACAATAGCAACAAGACAAATATTTACTGATTCAACAACAATAGAATTACTAATTAATAGTGAAGAACAAGTTGTAAACATCAACTTAACCAAGAAAAGTTGAAGAAATATCACCCAGATTTTCGACCAAGATTTGCTGATTTAAAGAGCTCCAAATGACGATCCAACCGTTCACATTGATAATACCCAATTCTGAACCTACTGACAAAAATCAACTCAATCGGACCACGGATCGACCTTGATCAATCGTTTGATCAACTACTATGCAAGGCTTCTAATTCCTACGAAATTCTGCTCTTTTTCTTTTCTCTCTCTCTTTTCTTTTTTACGGCCACACACTTAAAAAAAACCTATATTTTTCCTTTTAAACCTTAACGCCACATTACCCTAATAGGACCCAATAATAAGTCCCAAATATAAGCTGGACTAACCTAACAGTTTTAGAATGCTGTATAGGGTTCTTAGTGAGGTTTATGGCACTAGTGTTGTCACATTTGATAGTGGCAATTTCTCTAGGTACTTCATAATATTCTAGTTGGGATTGTATACATAGAATTTAGGAACAACAGCTCCTTAAGTCTACATATTTAGCCTTAATAGTAGAGATAGAAACACTTTATTGCTTCTTTGATGACAAAGATACTAACATACTTCCCAGAAGGTGACACACTCCATTAGTGCTCTTTCTTTTTGTGTAACAACCAACATAGTATGCATCACTATATGCATGTAATGTAAAGTTTGAGTCCTTATGAAAACTGTTGGATCCTATAGCAACCTAAGAGGGGGGGTGAATTAGGTTTCTCTTTAAAAATTCACTTCTAATTAATGTTTAATCACTTTTTGCAATCAAATAAAGCATTCAAAGATAATTAAACACAAGAGAGACAAGACATAAGTTTACACGATGGTTCGGCCCTTTTTCACCTACTTCCACCCTATTCTCCTTCAACACAACCGGTTAAAGTCCACTTTACTACAAAGCTAGGAGAAAATTTCTCCTACACTTTCCAATTCCTCCTCAAGGAGTCAAACAATCCTTATACCAAGGATCACAATTACAATGTGTGTCTCAACACACATCAACAAGTCAAAATTTATCAAGCTTATTACAAATTTCGAACTAAGCTTCTGTAAGATATGCAATACAAGTTTAGAAGCTTCAAACAACTGCTAGAGGCTCAATATAGAGTAAATGGACAAAAGCCCCAAATTCGTTCAAACCCTAGTAGAGTCTACTTGCAGAAAATCAACTTCAATAATAGAGTATAATGAAGCACAAATTGATTCTCTAGTAAGCAAGTAATGAGCTTAGAAATTAGTCACCCAATGAAGATCAAAATCGTAGGTTTGGATGAGCTAGGATGAGTAGTATGAGATGCTTCACAACTTGCTTTCTTTGCTTATGATTTTCGGACCTCTAACAATGGTGAAGAAAAACTTGCTTAAATACCTTCAAAGCAACTAACCTCTCACTTCAAAGAGTCGTTCTGACACTTATGAGCAACATCAAATCTTCTTCCCGTTGGAGTTCCTTATTTTCCTCTTCTCTGTCCATTTTCGAGCTTAAGAGAGACAAAATGTCGAGGCTAAGGTTCTGCCTTCGTTTATTTCAAAACCCCATCGAAAACGGTGCAATTTTGGTCTCAACTTAAAACTCTGTAATTAGGGTTCTGTGGAGCAAGTTTTGGGTCTCACTCAAATCTTCTTCAATTCTCTCCAATCTTGAATCAATTCTTCGTGGGTCCTTCATAGATTGATAGAGCATCTTCTTCCTTACAAAAACCCTTTGAAATCATCTTCAAAAGCTCTCTAATTTGCTTCCAATTTCACTTTTGAGCAGTTAGGGCAAGAACTCGACAAGCTTCACCATTTCTTCAAATTGATCCTTTTTGAGCAGTGGGTCTTTGATTTTTCTTTACATAAATCTTCTCCTCTTCATTAGCTTTCCAACGAGCTATCATGTGCCTTGATTGGAGGTGAAATGGGCAGCCAAATCTACCGGCGAAGTCACAGTGTCATCACGGGTCGAATTTTGGGTCGCGGGTCGCGCATTCTGGATTGGGTCGCGCACTGGGTCGCGTTCTGGGACTGGGTCAAACTTTTCTAGACTGGGTCAGACTTTGGACTGGGCTCATTCTAACCCAATTTCCTGCATATAATTTCAGCATCATTTTTCTTATGAAACCCATAAATAATCAAACATTAATTATAATATTTTCATATTATAATTCCATTTAATTATCAATATATTTCAACAAAATGGTTATAATATTATCATATTATAATATCCATTTTTCTTCATCATCAAAATGTTTATATATTCTAATATCATTAAAATATATTCCAACATTTTCCCCCTTTTTTATGATGATAAAATAAAACATTTTGATGCAATATAAGTTTCTAAAGTAGAGCAACAACTCTTCACTTTTCAAGTTTCCAAAACAAATATGATCATTTGTTGGACAACTTTAAGCATATATATTGATGCATAAATTAATCCAAATTCAACACACACCAATATAATCCATAAGAAATATATTCCCTAGAACAAGTTATATATTTCTTCCCTTATAACAAGTTCAAAGTGCATATTACTGATATAGTCAATATATATTTCTCCCAAGATGCATATGACTAACATTTCACATGTTATAACAAATTGTCCCTCTATAACAAGTTCAAAGTATATCAAATATATATGATCAACATAGCATCATAACATATATTTCTCCCCCTTTTTGTTTTATCAACACCAAAAGCATCAAACCATGGATTATGACCAAAATCATAAGAAGTATGGTATGTGGTTATCTCCAAGAGCTCATAGCTCCCCCTAAAGGATAGCTTCCATGTTCCCTTTCACATTCTCAACATTATGCAGAAATTTTCAGCAAGATATATGATGAATATAAGGAAGACACAACAACAACCATTTTTATAATATCAGCACCATATGATCACAATTAAGAGTTTACAGCACTATCATAATGATAGGAGTCAAAGTTCACAGCAGCATAACTGCATATTCATATTTACAGCAGCACCATGTCCATAATGTAAATTCTAGAAATATAATAGAGTAGAGATAGATCTTACAAAGCATGTGTTGTATGCTTAAGCAACCGAAAATTGGAAAGATCATACCAGATTTGATGAATCAAGAGCTCCCCCTGAGTAGTAGCGCCTACCATTGTTGTAGAGTGGAGTTTGTAGCAAAGTTTGGAGTTTTGCAGCGGAGTTTGGAGTTATGCAGTAGAGTTTAGAGTTTTGAGTTTTGCAATGGAATATCAAGGTAAACTCCCCCTCAAACTAAGAAGGGTCCTTTCTTGTAACAAGAAAGGGAATGTTGACAATGGAGGCTAATCATGATGCACAAATATGCCAATACATTCATGTATTGATGCAGATTTTGTACTTTAATAACATTTAAACAAACAAAAATAATATTGTAAATGTGTATTCAAGCAATCACATTCTCATATTATTATCCAATCATGTTTTCATATGTATTCAATTAATCAACAACCATCATACAAGATAGATTCAAAAAGATTTGAAACACATTTTTAGGGTAGAGAACTTCATTTCTTTTACTGCACTTAGATGGGTCAACCATAAGATTCAAGTGCTATAACTTATCCCCATATAGTCACAATGAGTGCAGCAACACAATTTCAACATATATACATCATGTTGAATGTTTTCGTGTTCATTCTTTAATCATTAGCAAGCTGAAACTTTGCATATATATTTTGCTACATGAAGGTTTTTGCTTTTTCATCATTTGCAACAGAAAACACAATTTAAGTATATTCAACCTTGATCCCAATATCTCATTCAACAATATATTCATATATATCCCATCATTTAGCAAAGTACATTCTTATATAATCATGTTGTATGATTTTTGTATTCCTTCTATTTGCAACAACAAACACATTTCAACATTAAGCATAATGTCAAAAACATCTTAAAATCCTTTTCAAGATGTAAAGATCCCTCTTTCTCTTTTGAAGGTATTATGAATGTAGAAGTAAGAGAGAAAGACATATCAAATACATGAAACATTCAATGAGCCTTTGCTTCTTTGCTTTCCATCAATTTCATTGTAACTTGAATGAAGAATATATATAAGGCAACATAATAATTTCTTTAAACAATGTACCACATTAAATGATAGTTTTGTAAATATTCCATGTTTGTACATTAAAAATCAGCAAAGCACATTTTGGCATATTGTGTCAAATTCATGAGTAAAATCATTAAGATCATACATAACCAAGAGATACATGATTTATACTTAACATTTTTATTGGCAGAATTTTATAATCATTGTAGCAAGTGTAAAAATCATAAAGATTTGCGAGACTCCTCATATTATGCAATCATCTAAGCTTTCAAGGAATGAGATACTACTTATGTCATTTGCATTAATCTCATTTTTCTATCATGCACAATTCAATCTTATAAAGACTAACTTGTAAGTCTTTCCAATAAGGACTAGCTTGTAACATAAAGCATATATTTTAATCAATGCTCCCCCTATTATGTTACCATACTAGGATGATGATAATTTTAATAGATGTTCATCAATTTCATCACATTCTTCATCATACACATTTATTCACACAATGACCTATATAGAATTACTTGACATAAGAAGAAAAACATTTTTCATCACGTAATTCAACAATTTCCAGCAAGTATGCATAATATTTAGCAAGCATAAATATGATCATATGCAAGTTTATGATTATTATTTCTTACCAAACTTACTACCTTATGTTTTACCACAATATGAATGCACACTTATATTGTTTTGGTTATGTGCTGTGGATCTTTACTCATCACAATGCTCCCATAATGGTTGTTGTCTCTATGTTCATGTCCTGCAGAAACAAATAAAGGAGCTTGTATGTATGGTACCCTTCTTTCCTTGGGTCCATGAGTGTTAGAGATCATTGTGCCTTTTGGCACCCATTTTCTTTTAATCTTAAAGCTTCTACCAGCTTTTAATGGACATTTATCAATTGAATGACCAACATATTTACAATATGTGCATTTATCATACAAAGAAGTCATGCTATTTTTCTTTTCAAAGAATCTAGTAAAAGGTTTTGCATCAACATTTGATTTATAACCTATACCAGCCTTGTCATACATGCCTTGTTGTGATTGTAATATCTTTTCAAGCATGGCACTACCATTAGCAAACTTGTTCAACAAGCATGTTGAGCTATTTAGTTTGTTTTCAAGCTCTTTCTTTAAGCATTCAATATTTGACAACTTTAAAGTTAAAGAATCAATTTCATTCTTCATATGCTCATGCTTTTCATCCAAATCAAAACAAATACACATATTATCATTCATTTCAGATTTGTTTCCATGAGATAAAATTGTTTCTTTTAGCTTTTTAATATCAAGTTTCATGCTTGAATTTTCATTTACAACTAGCTTATATTGGTTCTTCATTTTCTCATGTTCTTCTACATTCAAACTTGATTTCTTTAATTGGCATTCAAGCTCATTCTTTTCAGATTGCATGCTGGACAGATTTTCTTTTAGTGATTTATTTTCAAATTCTAACTCATGCAATCTATCAACCACTTCATTGAATGTATCATTCAGCTCATTAAATAAAATACAATCTTGACACTTGTTAGATGTACTTATCTCATAGTTATCATAACTCTCCATTGCCATGAAACATTGAAAGTGATGTGATTCGCGATGGGCTAAAGAGTGAGCTTAGGATTAAAAATGACAAATAAGAAGGAATGTTGAAATTTAACGAAATAAGAGTAAAATTTGGAAATTTAAGAACAAGAATGTAAAGGCTGGAATTTAAGTGCAAGAATATAAAGGCAGGAATTTAAATGCAAGAATGTAAATGACTGAAATAAAGAAGTAAATAAGCTTACAACTCTCAAGTCTATGGGTCTTTTGGATGTTATGATATGGTTTTACAAATGAATTCTTGCCCTCTATTTATAGAGAGCTAAGGTACCTATGATCATAAATGTATCCAACTCCCATCTCCCTAACCACTATCTTCCCAACCACTTTGATAAATGTATCCAACTCCTATCTTCCTAACTACTATCTTCCCAACCACTTTGGTAAATGTAAATAACTACTAATTTCCTAACTACTATCTCCCCAACCACTTGGTCAACCTTATCAAGCTTCTTTGGATTGGACTTGTATAGGTTGGGCCAAATTACCACTAATGAATAATTAGGTTTGGTCTTGGGGCTTCTCCTTATCTTGGGCCTCAGCATGAATAGTAACTGGGTGAATAGTAGACGTGGATGCTTCCGCATCACCATATGTAGCCATAGTTGCTCCTGCATCAGCTCCCGCATTGGTTGAGAAACGCAACATATGGACTGGGTCGTTATCGTGAGTTGGCATAATTACTCCCGCATCAAATGGAAACTCCAAATAGTAGGAATCCTGATGGGAATGGAAACTCCAAGTAGTAGGAATCATATGGGCTGGGCCATTAGCATGGACTGACATAATTTCTCCCGCATCAAAAAGTTCCTTTCATCTTCTTCTTCATTAGAAGATGAGTTGTCTTCATCCCAAATAGGCATTGATTCACTCTTTTCAGCATGCCTTTCTATCCCCATGAAGCATACATTTGCTGTCTCCACTACTTCTTCATCCGAAGATGAGTCATCATCCCAAGTAGCCACCATCGCTTTCTTCTTAGACTTTCTATCCTTTTTTGCCTTCAAGGTTGGGCAGTTTGCTTTTATATGACCTGGTTTCTTGCACTCAAAGCAAAGAAGTAGCCCTAGTTGCATTATCATTATCATTTACAGCAGTCTTAAAAGCAATATTTTTATCTACTTTCTTTGACTCTTCTATATCATGGATTCTTCTATTGATTTGAAGCTCATATGTTAATAGAGATCCTATCAATTCATCTAGCTTCATTGTATTCAGATTATTTCCTTCTTCAATGACAGTTCTTTTAGCTTCCCAACTTGTATCTAAACATGCTACAATCTTTTTGACTAATTTTTTGTTTGAATAAGTCTCTCCTAGCAATGTAAGTTTAGTAACAATATCAGAAAATCTATTATACATTTCAGAGATGTTTTCACCTAGTTTTATCACAAACAATTCATAGTTATGGATCAACATGTCAATTTTAGAGTCTTTAACTTTTTCGGTTCCTTCATGCAAGACCTCTAATTTATCCCAAAGTTCTTTTACTGTTTGATAAGTAGAGATTTTGTTATATTCAAATGCAGTTAAAGAATACTACAACAAAGTCATAGCTTTACCATTTTTCTCCATTTCTTTAGAAACATCATTTGACCAAAGTAAAGGTGATTCTTTGGGTATTTCTATTGTTTTGTTTATGATTTTCCAAGATTCTACTTCCTGTCCCATTATAAACATTTTCATTATATTTTTCCAATGGTTATAGTTTGTGCCATCAAATATGGGTGGTCTATTGAAGGTCAATATGGCAGCCATTCTAGTTGCTAAGTAAAGTTCACTGATATCTAACTAACGGTGGTCAGATTAGATATAACCTGGCTCTTGATACCACTTGTTGGATCCTATAACAACCTAAGAGGGGGGGTGAATTAGGTTTCTCTTTAAAAATTCACTTCTAATTAATGTTTAATCATTTTTTGCAATCAAATAAAGCATTCAAAGATAATTAAATACAAGAGAGACAAGACACAAGTTTACACGGTGGTTCGGCCCTTTTTCACCTACTTCCACCCTCTTCTCCTTCAACACAACCGGTTGAAGTCCACTTTACTACAAAGCTAGGAGAAACTTTCTCCTACACTTTCCAACTCCTCTTCAAGGAGTCAAACAACCCTTACACCAAGGATCACAATTACAATGTGTGTCTCAACACACATCAATAAGTCAAAGTTTATCAAGTTTATTACAAATTTCGAACTAAGCTTCTGTAAGATATGCAATACAAGTTTAGAAGCTTCAAATAACTGCTAGAGGCTCAATACAGAGTAAATGGACAAAAGCCCCAAATTCGTTCAAACCCTAGTAGAGTCTACTTGCAGAAAATCAACTTAAATAATAGAGTATAATGAAGCACAAATTGATTCTCTAGTAAGCAAGTAATGAGCTTAGAAATTAGTCACCCAATGAAGATCAAAATCGTAGGTTTGGATGAGCTAGGATGAGTAGTATGAGATGCTTCACAACTTGCTTTCTTTGCTTATGATTTTCGGACCTCTAGCAATGGTGAAGAAAAACTTGCTTAAATACCTTCAAAGCAACTAACCTCTCACTTCAAAGAGTCGTTCTAACACTTCTGAGCACCATCAAATCTTCTTCCCGTTGGAGTTCCTTATTTTCCTCTTCTCTGTCCATTTTCGAGCTTAAGAGAGACAGAATGTCAAAGCTAAGGTTCTGCCTTCGTTTATTTCAAAACCCCATCCAAAACGGTGCAGTTTTGGTCTCAACTTAAAACTCTGTAATTCAGGTTCTGTGGAGCAAGTTTCAGGTCTCACTCAAATCTTCTTTAATTCTCTCCAATCTTGAATCAATTCTTTGTGGGTCCTTCACAGATTGATAGAGCATCTTCTTTCTTACAAAAACCCTTTGAAATCATATTCAGAAGCTCTCTAATGTGCTTCCAATTTCACTTTTGAGCAGTTAGGGCAAAAACTCGATGAGCTTCACCATTTCTTCAAATTGATCCTTTTTGAGCAGTGGGTCTTTGATTTTTCTTTACATAAATCTTCTCCTCTTCATTAGCTTTCCAACGAGCTATCATGTGCCTTGATCGGAGGTGAAATGGGTGGCCAAATCTACTGGCGAAGTCACAGCGTTATCGCGGGTCGAATTTTGGGTCACGGGTCGCGCATTCTGGATTGGGTCGCACATTGGGTCGCGTTCTGGGCCTGGGTCACATTCTCTGGACTGGGTCAAACTCTCTAGACTGGGTCAAACTTTTCTAGACTGGGTCAGACTTTGGACTGGGCTTATTCTAACCTAATTTCCTGCATATAATTTCAGCATCATTTTTCTTATGAAACCCATAAATAATCAAACATTAATTATAATATTTTCATATTATAATTCCATTTAATTATCAATATATTTCAACAAAATGGTTATAATATTATCATATTATAATATCCATTTTTCTTCATCATCAAAATGTTTATATATTCTAATATCATTAAAATATATTCCAACAAAAACAAATGCCTACATGTGGAGTATATTTAAGGTAAGATGCATTTGACAACTGTCACATGTGAATCTTTAGGTGATCATTGATATCTCACATATAAACATACACTAAATAGAATGTCAAGTTTGGACACAAGAAGATAAAGTAATGACCTAATCATACTCTTGTACAGTTTTGCATTGCACGGTTTTCCATCTAGATCAGCATCTATTTTGATGGAAGTCCTCCTAGGTGTCGAAATAGGCTTAGTAGTACCAAGATTAAACTTAACCAACAGATCATCAACAAATTTAGATTAATTTATGAAAATTCCAAAAGCTGTTTGTTTGATTTGCAATCCTAAGAAAAAGTCCAATTCACCTTTCATCATTGTAGCAAAGCATTCTATCATTTGACTATTTGTAAAACCAAACACCATATCAGCAACATATATTTGCACTTCTAATAAATGTATGCCAATATTTTTAATAACTAAGGCCATGCCTACATGTCCTTCTATGAACCCATTTTTCAACAAGAACTCACTAAGTCTATTATACCAAGCTCTTCCAGGTTGCTTGAGATCATATAAAGCCTTATTCAATCTAAATACATGATTTGGAATTTTTTTTCATCCTTAAAACCTAAAGATTGTTCTATATAAACTTCTTCTGAGATATATCCATTTAAAAATGCACTTTTTACATCCATTTGATAAAGTTTGAAGTTTTGAAGCAAGCAAAAGCAAGTAGTATTCAAATAGACTCTAGTCTACCAACTAGTACATACATTTCATCAAAGTCTATTCCTTCTTCTTGATTATATTCCTTTGCTACTAATTTAGCCTTGTTTCTAATTATATTACCCTACTTAACAACCTAATTTTTGAAAACCCATTTTGTTCTTATAAATGTTTGATGTTAAGGTCTCTCTACTAATGTTCAAACTTCATTTCTTTTGAATTTATTTAATTCCTTTTGCACACCTACTATCCAATTATTATTCATCCATGGCTTCTTCAATTTTCGTAGGTTCAATTTGGGATACAAATGCTACAAACTTACACATATTTTGAGTGGTTGACCATGTTTAGACTTGCTATGAGCTGTCACCTTATTTGAGCCGGATCAACTTCCCCACGGACCCTAGGGTACGAATGTTCTCTTTCAATCAGTGCACTGTTTAGATTTGTCGTTTCAACTTCTGCACTAGTCAACTCCGTGTTTAGGATTTGTGGACTGGTAAAATCTGCATCAAAAGTATCCAAGAAAAATGTTAGTCTCATCAAATACCACATGCATAGATTCTTCTCCTACTAAAGTTCTCTTATTAAATACTCTATAGGCTTTGCTATGATTTGAATATCCTAGAAATAATCCCTCATCACTCTTTGAATAAAATTTTCCTAATTGTTCTTTTCCATTCTTGTGAATGAATCATTTACAACCGAATGCTCTAAAGTAACTAATGCTTGGTCTTTTATTATTCATTATCTCATGGGGTGTTTTCTTGACTTAAGCTATAACATGCCATATTTACAGTCTCTCCCCCAAAATATTTAGGCAAATTATTTCTATTAGCATAGTTCTAGTCATTTCTTGTATGGATCTATTTTTCCTTTATACTACTCCATTTTGTTGTAAAGTTCTAGGTGCCGGAAAAGTCATGTTTAATTCCAATTTCACTACAGAATTCATTAAACAAGTGGCTATCAAATTTGCCACCATGATCTGACCTAATCTATTTAACATGAGAGGTTCTTTCATTTTGAATTCTTTTGCAAAAGAATTTAAATAGTTTGAAAATTTCATCTTTGCTAGTCAAGAAGAACACCCAGGAATAACTGGAAATTTCATCTACTATCACAAACACAAATAGTTTACAACCTAAGCTAGTAGTTCTCATTGGTCCAAACAATTCCATGTGCAGAAGTTCTATTTGACTTGTTGTTGAAATGCAATCTGTTGACTTAAAACTATTTTTGGTTTGTTTCCCTTTAACACAATTAGCACTATAGTGCTTTCGTCTATTTTTAGTTTGGGCAGTCTAACAAGGTTTTTCCTAAATATCTTCTGCACTTGACAAAAACTAGTGTGCCCTAATCTCCTATGCCATATCATGCTATCTATGTCCACTTGTGATGCCAAACATGTTTCTAATATAGTATCAACATTCAATCTAAGCATATAGGCATTTGCTACTCTCCTACAATAGAATTTAAATTTTCTGTCCTCACTGTACAGTTTGCAAAAGCTAGATGTAAATTTTGCCTTTAACCCTTTGTATATATTTGACTCACACAAATCAGATTATATTTTAATCCTTCTACATACAATGCATTCTTAATAAAGTGAGAATCACAATTACCAATGACACTTTTACCTTTGATTGTCCGTTTAAACTTGTCTCCAAATGAGACCTTACCTCTCTATACTTCAGTTAGCTTTAGGAATAAACATTTGCCCCCAGTCAAATGTCCTGAGCATCCGCTGTCCATGTACCACTCCGAAGGTATCCCCCTTGCTGTTCTCCTGTAGGAACAAAAACAGTTCTTGACTTTTCCAGTGCCCACCTACTTTTGGGTCCTTGCAGGTTAGTTCAACATTTCTCTTCGAAACCCACATTAGTCTTTTGGTGTACTATTTTTTTTGTTTGATTGGACATTTGTCGACAGAATGTCCTTTATATTTGCAGTGGGAACATGCAGAAATATATTTATGATAGAAACTCCAAGAAACATTCATGCACCCAAAACTGCTCAAAAATCTTTCTGTTCCGTTCTAGAATATCTAGTCTCAAAAATCTTCTTGTTCTTTTCTGGTCCATTTCCTTATCCAACCTAGTCATAGATACCCTGTGGTGAGCTGATTATTTTTCCTAATAATTTTCTGCCCTTGGTAAATTTACTCATAACAAAATTTGTATCCTTGAAATCATTTTCTGCCTCTTTTAATTTTCCAATAAGCAGTAAGTTTTCTTCTTTTAATTCTTCATTTTCTTTCTTTAATCATCTACACTCTTCACAGTGCATTTGGTTTTGGTTTTCAGATCATTGTTTTCTATTTCCAAGATTTGTATTTTTCTTTTCACTAGTGATATTTGCTCCTTTTAATTTTAAAAACTTCTCACTCATATTTTGAAACTCATTTCGTAAATCATCAAAGGCAGTTTGTAAATCATTGTCACCGTACGCTTCAGAAACTGTACCTCATCTAGATTGCTTTCACTAGCTGCCATGAGACAAAAATTTGATATGTCTCCTTCATCTTCATCAAATGGCAATCCGGACAGGTCAAGTTTATCACATCTTGCTACAAAACGGAAAGTACCATTAACTTTATTTATGAAATTTCAGTTCAAAACATTTAAACATTTTAGGGCTCTTTATGCCAAATCTTTTCGGAATAAATTTTGTATCAATTCCTTATAATTACGAATTGATTTACGTTTAGTTTTTTATTCACTGTAAAAGGGGTAGTCCCATTGTACTCCAGAATAATCCAAAAATATAAACTGTTTTTCAATTTTCTCTTTTGCGTTCTTGTTGTTCTATTTTTATTATATTACTATTTTTTCTCATACAAATTTCTACAATTATTGTAGAAATTCTGGATTCTCTGTTGTTACCAACTGCCACATCTCCATTCATGTTCATTACTTTCTTCTTCCTCGACAGAGTTTGTGGAGGAACTGGGACTCCCTCATGGGGATGACGGTGCTACTGTTACTGTTGTCGGTGTTCGTCAAGTGCTTGCAGACAGTGTAAACATATGCCCATTACACAACTTGGTCATCTACGGACACTAGCGTCTATACATGAAAAAGGATTCTGAGCTCAAGACTAAGGGAAGGAAGTACAATGATGCTTTTGGGATTTTGAAGGACGGCTTCTCAAGGTTGCTTCAGGTGATCCTAGTCGATCATGTTGTCGATGGCAACTTTTCCGATGCTGATACTTCGTTCCTGCTTCAGGACAATAATCAACTTTTCCGAGCCGATCATGGTGTCCTGTCCAGGCCTAAAGTGGTGTTTCATCTCTTACTACTTTAGTTAGTGACCGGTTTAATAAATACATAGCAGTGTTTACTGCGTTAGCCTAGAACAATTTGTGCATATTCTTCTCTTGAAGCATCTACATAATGATCCTATTTTTGCTTTCAAAAAAACCATTTTGTTCAAGGATGTGACTGACTAAAAATTGATGTTGAATCCCATTATTATAGCAGAATCTATGAAACTCTTTAGAACATGTTCAGCTCCCTTGATCACTTCTAAGTATCTCATACTTGAGCTTTAAAATCCCTAAAGACGGAGGATAATTGATACTTTTATTTCAAGAAAAAAACCCAACAGATATGGGTACAATCATTTATGAAAGTAATGAAATGCTCACACCCCTTGTTGGTCTCATTTTCATTGGACCACATACACTTGAATGTATTAAATCAAGAGGTTTAGAGGTGTTTTATCCAGAATGTACTGGAAAGATTTTCCTGTGCTGTTTTCCTTTTTGACAACCTTCACAAACATAAGAAACAGTAGGTACAGTTGGTAAACCAAAGACCGAACGCCTAAAGTTTAAGCAGCCATACCTTTTATACCGCAACCAGCTTAGAGCTTCATCAACCTTCATGGTGCTCGGATAGGAACACTTCATCTTGAGTGGAAAGTTCCTTGGTTCTCCATCTTGAACTTGGCAATCTCATTAGTCAAATCACTTTCACGAGGAAAAGAGCATGATCTATCTCTTAGGATTAGGTAATAACCATCTTAAGAAGTTTAAGATGCAGCCTAGGTACATAAAGAATATCACGAAGAGTTTGAGAACCTTTTGGTGTATCTATCACGTTTTATATTCGCATGATAAGGGCCGAAAAGGTCGTTATCAGGTGGTAAAATGGACCTAAGCCCTCAGGCCGAAACAAATAGAAAGTCCAGCATCTTTTATAAAAGGCTGATGACTCATGGGCTACATCTGCAATGCTGCACATGTGACCTCGAGTGTAACATATAAGTTATGCAACTATGTTAAACTAAATCCATTTGCAATCGGGTTGATGCGTCGAGTGTTACTTGCAATCGTGGCCCAAATTGCTGAAGTAAACGAAATCTTAACTGTACTTAAGATTTTTTCTGCACAACTCTCGCAGGCACGATATTAGAGTATTACTCTTGAGTTCCAACCTTAACTTCAAGTTGTATGTGACATTGGAAAAGATGTAGAGATGAGAGTTATGTACAATAACTCCGAAGTTCATAATATTTTAGAACAACTATGGACTCCATCAAAAAAATAAGGGAAACTATCTTATAAATCCTAAGCTTATTAAAAATATTGACGAAAATTAAATGAAAACTCTGGATCATTATAAAATTGGGATTTCTCATCATTATAAATAAAATTTCTTAATTCCTAATAAACAAGAACTCTTAAAGCATCTTAAATCAACAAAAAGAACCATAAGATTAAATTTTAAGTGGACTTGATATCTGTGTTCACATCCAAATGCAAACAAATCAAAAATGAACCTTTAATATGTCCTATATCAATCATATCTGCTTCAAGAAAACTTATTATCGAGTTTCTATTCAATCTTCTACCACTTACCATAATTCTGAATAAAAATCTCCATCACTTCTCCTTTTTCTTCGTATTGATCAAAACAATACCCATTCAATATAAAATTTCATATGTTCCTACTCTTGATCAAGATCCCTAGTTAATTATACGGTGCAAGTAATATTCGCCATATATTATATAATCCTTCTTAAAATACCGATTAATTTATAGTTTCTTTAAGTATCCTAAAGTCTTATAAATTCATGAAACTTAAAAATAACTATTTAAGATTTCAAATAAATGAGATATTATATTTTTGTCACAGGAAGAAAATTGCAACTTCATGATCACATGAGATCTACGGTGGAGATAGAGTTGCTTTGTCAGTACGCCAACGTTTTAGTTGACAACAAATGTTACTTGGGACTAAAAAATTCTAGAAAATTTTAGATTTGACATCCAATTTTTCTGCATCGTTTATTTACTTTAAAAAAGGGGGCCAAAACTTTGTGGAGCAAGGTAGTTTTTGGCTTTTACTCAAATGGTGAGTCGGCGAGTGTGGGTGGAAAAAACGGCCTTGGCTTCTTCATTTATTTGAAAGAGAGGTGAGAAATGTGGGGGGGGACAAAAAGAAGGTAAATAACGCAGATAAGGAAGGAAGGGTGAGAAAGAGATGTAACAAGTGTTGCTCCGAAATGTTCTTTTCTCTCTTTATCAATGTTGTCGCAGACTTCAAAAACTAATAGGGAAGCGTGCGATGTGGAACTCCTAGAACGGGGAATAGAAAGAGAGAATAGTCAAGGCCCCTGCTGTGCTGATTTGAGTGAGTAAGGATTAGTCAAGTCATACTCATGCCCATCAATTCCTGCGGACGGGTAGAGTGTAGAGAGAGAACAGTCTCATGGTGTTGGCACTGTCCAATAAATGCCAATCCACTGAGCAGTAAATATTTTGTATTGGGATTGTGGGGTACTACTCCGGGGGACAACCCGAAATGAATGCAAGAAACTTTTGCTTTTACTAATATTTAGCTCCGGAAGGCGTGCGTGTGTCGGGATTATCCCCACTCCTTTAAGACCGTCCCTTTCACCTCGTGTCACCATTCAAACTAACCAATCTACTCCATACAAAACTATTGCGATCTGGGCTTTCTTTCTTCTTTCTTTCTATGGGTGAGCTTCTGTGTTTGAGGCAATGGATGTCGCTTATCTTTGCAACAAACAAACTGATATTAACGTGTTAGCATAATATCATGCATCAACAAGGAAAACAATCTCCATTTCATGCATCGGTGATAACAGTTGAGGTCACTGATTCATGTATTAAGTGTTGGTTTACCCAAAAAAGAAGCATTAAGAATGATCTGGATTGAGGATTATTCTGTAGGAAATGTGTTCACTACGGTGCCAGGTTTTGCGTTTACTTGCTACGTTGTTTGAGGATCTAGTTTTTATAGGCCAAAATAACTGGCAGCATGGATTTGATAGTAGATCCCACGTGTACGTCCTCGGATTCTAGAGTGATTTGTTTTAGTGCAGGAGAAAAGAGAGATTATTTTATTGGGAAAGAAAAGGGTTTGTCAAAGAAGATTTGTAGTATGAAGTATACAAAATAACAAAAGAGTGTAAGAATCAATCCATTTCTACATGGGTTGAATTTGGATGGCCATAAATTTAACGTGTTCGCTAGAAAAAAAAAAAAAAAAAAAAAAGCCGATTCATGTGTACCACTCCTGTTTGGTGAAGCAGAAGTGGTGCCTACCACAGTCTCGAGGTAAATTCAGTATTAAGTTAGCCATGGCCTACTCCAATGATGGATCATATGTGCTGAAGCAGGTTCATCATAGGGATACATGGATACCGCTCACCAGATGGCATCCTCATCCACATGGGACATCTACATATAGGCATGCATGAGTCATGCATACAAGCGCGAGTCAGAGTTTGTCCTCGAAGAATATGAAAGAGAAAGAACGAGGAGATAGACACAAGTAATCCTACTGTCAAATACATTTAAAGATAGTCATCATTGCACAAGTACGTTATCATTGTCATGCAATTGCAATGTTTTTCTGGAACTATTTTGACTACGTTTTGATTTTGAATCAGACTGCCAGCGACCATTTAAGATCTGAGATTTTACAGTGCTCATTACCTATCAACTTAAAAGCAAGGGCATGGGCACCTTTTCGTCACCTTTCCGTTCCTCCCATCTTTTCTGTGTTTCCCCTTTTCATTGGATTTTGAGTCTTTTAGCATTACGGTGAGAGCATTAAATGGGCCCTTGACATGTCCTCTGCAACGGTCTTTCATGCTTCTGGCACTCACAGAGACGGAGAAAGAGGTGAGAGGGGAGAGGAGAGAGAGAGAGAGAGAGAACATGGACGGAGGACGAGTTGCCAAGTTAATTCCCCACCCACCTCTGTCTCCGTCTCTTTTGTCTTATTACTTTGTCTTCTCTTTTGTTTGGGAAACGCCTTAGCAGTCTCCATGACTTTCAGACTAACTCAGCACAGGCATTTAATGTGTATCGATGACATATATAGCAATACATGCAGTGTGAATCATTCCTTTTGCTGCATCTGTCCAATCAATGAGATGGTAGCTCTTTGGTAATTCCGACGAAGATATTCAACGCTTATCACGCATGGACTGGAAGCCATCCAAATTGGTGCGCATCACGTCAACCCATGTCACGTCCATTTTCTTCCCCTGGCGCAAGATTTGCTAACTTTCTATTACCGAAAAAGTTGCTACCAACTTCGCTACCTAAGTCATAGTAATTGTGCCCCTCGTTTTATAAAAAATTTGGAATGCAGCTTTTGATGAGTTCGTAGTTGCGTAGTAGCATTTTAGAAGTCAAAGACGTCCAACTACCGACTAGTTAAATTCGTAAGATTTTGAGATTCGGTTGAACTCGAATTCTGTTTGAGGCCCTTCACATAATGCCCAGTGGTAAATTTTATTTGAGCACCAATTTGTGCTTCTCATTGTTAGAGCTAAGACAACTGCTCTCCTGTTTGCAATATAAAGATGAATAAATTCTTCTTCACCGTTTAAAATCATTCCTGAAGTTCAGAACTCTACGTAGCCTTATAGAATTATAGTTCCTTTCTTGAAGTTCAGAACTATATGTAGCCCTAACAGAATTATAGTTCCATTTACTTCTTCTTCATTATTCTGGACTGTTAATGCCAGCTTGCCCTGTTGAGATGGAAATGAGTAAAACGATGAACATATTTAGTTGCTGTCTAGCAGCCAGATGAACAACTCTTTGGGTCCTAGTTTATTGATTGAGGGGGAAGTTAAGCTTATAGATTTCACCATCTAAAAGTAATTGGTACTAGGAGCCTGCAAAAGACTAAAGTCCCACATCGCACAAAAGGCGGAAAAAACTAGACAACCCGTAGTAATAATAGTTTTAACTCTCAGTAGTTGCTATGAAAACTTTCAACGGTAATAACAATTACAACACGAAATAAGGAAGCACACTTTTTAGTGTAAATGTTACTATCATAAGAGCTACCAAGTATGAAATGATAATATATAATGATAATATTCAACAAGGGATTATCATCAAAGATAATAAACCAATCTTCTTGTACTAGGTGTGTGATTTTGTTTTGGGCTCTTTTATACATCAAAGATGAAAATGATATTTTGTTGTTATTATCTCACTCTTTCAGTCAAAAATTCCTCAATTTTTACATTAAAAATTTTTTCTCATTTTTTCTCAATGGAATTAGTTATTTTATTTTAAGCTTTTTGTCAGAATGCATAGTTGTATTATAGTGGTCAAGTTGTAGATTGAGTTAAACTTGTTGTAGTGTTTTTTAGCAATCCTTATTTTTTTATCTAAATTACCAAACTAGGCAGAGTTGAGTTTCTTAAGTAGTGCCTTAAAAGCTTTTAACTTACTCACAACTTTGTATAGTTTGGTGCCATTGACTTCTTATTGTCAAATAGATTTTACAATGTCCATAAAATTGAGGCTATCAATCTAAATATTAAAGAATTTCAATGGTACTTTTTTCCTTTTGAGTGGTGTCTAACTTTTCTAAGAAAGAAGAATGATCTAACATAGATGGAGGCAAAAACTCAATAGAAAATTTGTCTAATCTAAGAATCTATTTTGCATTGGTAAGGTTCTATCAAATTTGCTAGCTTTGACATTTTGTGTTGAGCTTTCATTAGTTCTAGGGTTCCACCAATCTAATAGTAGTCAACTTACTTAGGTTATTAGACCTCAAAGTATGGAATAAGATTATGTTGGGATATTCATTCTAGAATCTTATCAACTATCTAAGTTGTTCCTTATGGAGTAAATGAATTCATAATACTAAATGTACAAAGACTTTGGTTATGCATCTTGACATTAAAGGAAGCATGGCACGAAGTTTGATAGGTCTTCTCAAACTACAACCAATTCTCACACCTACTCTCTCCAACTCTTCCTATTGATATAAAAAGACATACAAGAAATTGCACCAAGTAAATGTTGAGATTAAATGGCATAACTTGATATAGTTAGGTCAAATAAGAAACACAACTTTATTAGATGACTCATTTTTTGGGAGAAACTTTGTACAACAGAATTATTATCTCAATGGCTCCACTTGATGGACTTATACTATATTTTTTATAGGTCTCAAGTTGAAAATAGGTCTCACTTGTTTTTTCAATATACTTAAGTTGAGAAAATTTGACAAGAAATTCTTGCACAACATCAACTTTATAGGATCATCAATGATTGAAATTCTAAATTACAATGGATAATCAAATCAACAAAAGAAAATGATTTGACTATGAAGTTTCTTAAAAAAAAATTCTTAGACTAGGCAAATTTGACAAAGTATACTTACACAACATGACATTTATAGGATCATCAACAATTGAAATTATGAATTACAATGAATGATCAAAGCAATAGAAGGAAATGATTTGACTATGAAGTTTCTTAAATTTTCTTTCTTAGCATGTATTTGTTGCATATAATTTGAATGCAATTACATATTTCCAAAATAAGGCTATTGAGATAATAATCTTATTGGCAATTAGCAAAGTAATATATGGGAGATCATATCTATTTATGAACATTAAATGCTTTCATATGAATGTTTTATTATGTCATTTCAATCTTTATTTTCTCTTAAATGAGCTTGTAATATTAGGGTTTGCCTTTAAGTCTTTATATTCTCTTGTTCTTAAATGAATAAAATCACATATTTTTTTAAAAAAAATTACAACACCAAATAAGAGCAAAATATAGACAACCATATAAAATAGTGAAAAAAGAATAGAGTGTTTAAAGAAGAGATGATGTGACCAAGTGGTAATGCAACAATGATTTACATGACCTTGATTCAACAGTATTTATACTTGCACCGAGAAATGTAGGGTCGTGTATGATGGAGTGTGGGGCTCATGAAGCTTTCACCAAAAGATTGGCTAAAAACGTTCGTTCTGCATACCCTTAATTGGTTCGAAAAATTTATTTGAAAGTAGCACAAAATAGACGTCTATTTCTCTCTTCCCTTTCCCTTTCCCTTTCCCTTTGTTCGTCAATTTGTTGTCATCTATGGTGGCCCTTTACATTACATTGTCCTACATAAGAACTCGATTAATCCTTGGATCCCTCCAGTGGCAAACAAAAAAGAGTCGGGAAACGTGTTGTGCATAGCATGATGGGTGGTTGAAAAATGGCAAGTTGGTCTAAGTTAAATTTGTGTGGAACCGAAAGGGATTTTAGATTCTTGAAGGTTCATTGAAAGCCAACCAGAGATAGACCGTCGCTCTGTAAAATAAAGTTGAGGCCCCATTTGTTCGAAAAAGAAAAAAATATATATATATATATATATATAATTTGCAATGAGTTACCATAATGACAAAGTTTATAGAGGTCTTACAAGTTAGCACATAGTTCCTAGTCTTATAAGATCAGGCACGTGGTTCAGTTGATATCCCATATTATATATATATATATATATATAATTTGCAATGAGTTACCAGAATGACAAAGTTTATAGAGGTCTTACAAGTTAGCACATAGTTCCTAGTCTTATAAGATCAGGCACGTGGTTCAGTTGATATCCCATATTATCTGGGACCAAAAAATCCCAAGTTTGACACCCAACTTCCTCACATCTCTATTCATCTAATGAAAAAATATACATCGATCTTGTGAAGTATGGAAAGTTGATGGAGATCTTAGGGCCCCTTCTCCAGTGAAACTTCGGCTCAAACTTGTGACAAGATTCGGATTGAAAAATACCAAAAATATAATTTTAGAACCCTAGATATAAATCAAATATGATTTCGGAAGCTGGTCAACTTAAATCCTTTGTTTGAGTAGAAAGGCTTGATTTTCTTTCTCTACCAAAACCTCTACAGTTTACTCATAAAGGATTACGATTTCGTCCTTGTCAAAACTTGCAAAATTCCGGAATCGAAAATATTGAGGCTGAACATTATAAACAATGGAACGCTTGAGTGAAAAAAGTTTCTTTTTTTGAGCAAGTTTATAAGATTTTTTTTCCCCTTTGCTGTCCCATATGCTCCAACGAAACCTAAGGGATTATGTTCTCAGCAAGGACAGAATATTAAAATCTAACTAAAGTGGCCTTTGCCCGTCCAGTTTCTTAATAAATTCACAGGGAGCAGACTGAAGGCCTACAATCATGTTCCCAAAAATAGTGGTTAATCATCTTTGGTACAAAGAGACGCAAGGCTCATCGTGTAAAAGCGGCGCTTCAACTTGCAAATGATGTGATAGTCTTCTGTGCATGACTCTGCGGATTAGAAAAGTTCAAAGGGGTAGAAACAAAACCAAAGCACCATGCCTGCCATGGCACTTTTTAGGAGGAAAACTCCAAGAATGATTTTGGAGTTACAGTAAAACTGGAAGAGGAAGTACAGTTTGGCTTATAACAAATGAGAAAATAGTTGATATATTGATCATAAAAGTAAAGACCGAAGATACATGGGCCTGATATGACAAAATTGTCTAAAAGGGGTATCAATAACGAAGATAAAACCCAACCACTCTTTGTCTCTCTTAAACACGCTCTCAATGCCCAGTCCTTCAAAGTTCAAAACCTGAAACGAACACAAAAGAGAAAAAGAAAAAGAAAAAGAAAAAGAAAAAGAATTATTAATAGCAGAATCCGACTTAATACCTTATAGTTTAGTTAAGATCCTAATGACTGCATAAAAGGGACGTCGAGTTTCAATCCCATGAGATACTGAAATGGCAGTGACTGTGTCCCGCAACCGTGCGCATTGTAAGCTGTATCATAAGAAAAAAGTCTGTGGACTCCGGAGTCAGGACACTGAACCACACAGTGTCAACTGTGGACAATAAACTACTCATGAGGGGATATGTAATTTCAGATCCGTTTCCTTTTTCCCTTATTATATATTATACTTGGTCCCTAAGGTTCTTGGTCAACACCGCAACAGTGGGAAATGTGTCTGAGTTTTACTTCTCCTTTGGTTTTCAGAAGGTCGATCCCAGTGCATTACGCTATCACAAAACAGTCTCTAAATCTTCTTTTTATCTCTTGAAAATCATGTTAATACTTCTCAAGCTTTTGCACAACAAACTTGTATGTTAAATTAAGGATCATGTCCGTAGTTGGATAAGAAAATAAAAAAATAAAAAAGATGAAATATTCGAACCCTAACTTCGGCAATTCAATTATACTTAACCTGATAAGAAGATCGCCGAAAAATTTAACCAAAACATTCCAAGAGCAGCAAGATAATTAGATTAATACTGATACGATGACAGTGATAACAACAACACAAGCAGTAGCAGCATTATCAGTATTATTCGTGTTATTATTGAGCAATAGCAGAAACTATCACTGTAATAACTATCAACGTCTGCTGTAATGATTATAGAGGGAGTTTTTGGACATGTACCTATGACGGCTTTGGGCAGGTTTATGATCCATGGAAGGGAAGAAACCCTAAGAGGGATCGATGGTGCGGCGTTCGTCTCCAGTAGCGGCCCTAGGTTGCTGAAACTGACTCAGTTGGCCGATGCTTGCGGAGACATTCAGGGCCAGAAGGCTTGCGTCATAGTTGTTCCCCGTATCAAAGCTTCTGATCATCTGCTGCTGATCCCTGGGAAAGAACTGATGACGGTAGTGGTGGTGGTCCCGACCGCCACCAATCAGATTAATCCCCAAGTTTTGCTGGTGGTTGTGATTGGTGGCCGTAGCGGCAGCGGCGGCGGCGGCGGCAATTAGGCCATGACTTGTGATGCCCAAGTTCTGGTACTTGGAGAGTTCAGATTTGGCGCAACTGAGGTCCACCTGGAGTTGACGAAGTTGGTGTTGGAGGAGAGAGATGACTCCCACGCACCCGTAGACGGGGTCACGGAGACGCATGTCTGCCTCATAGGCTAGAGAATTCACTGCGTCCTCGCGCTGGTGGGGGTGCAACTCGTTCAGAAGTTTGGTCACGTTGCTAGCCCCAAACACTTTGTGGACGTTCGCAAATTTTTGGGGTTGGTCCGGCGGGAAATATGGTGCAAAAACGCACTCGGGCTGGCATTTGCGCCGCAGAAACTTGCACGCTGCACATGGGGAAGTCGACGACGATGCCATGTTCCACTTTCTCCTCTGCATATCAATGAAACAAGATCCAGCATCCAGTGTGACAATGATATAAGAAAGAAAGGGGGGGGAGTTAAGAATTCATCAAAAATGGAACAGAAATTTAAAGGAAAAAAAAAAAAGTGAATTGAATTTTAGCCATCTGTAGAAGACTCTTGCTGATACCATGATAGGCCGGACATGTTTTGAGTTTATGAAGTGAAATTGTTGACTGTTTTAATCTAGAGGAAGAAGAAATCAATAGGGGAAACATTATGGATAGATTAAGTAGAAGAGATTAAGCAGAAAATTTATTTTAATACTACAAGTTAGAAAGAAAAAAAGGGATCCTTAAGGGTAGAGAATAAATTGACAGCCTTCGCGGAAAGCCGGTGCGGCTATAATTACAAACTCCGGAAAAGGTAAAACCGCACTAATAAAACTTAGAATCTCCAAGATCTTAGAGCAAGTGAAAGGAAAATGGATTGATTAATCATAATCATAACCATAACCAATTTATACACCAAAAGGGTTTGATTAACCGTAAGGTGACGGCCGGTCTTGTAAATGAGAAATTACTTGGGCGAATTCAAATATAGTTAGTAAATGTGAAATAGGAATGACATATATACCTTCGCAGGATCTGTTGTAAATAATACTAATTTCTTACCTGATTTGTCCTTAGAAGGAATCAAAACGAAATATTCTTGGTTTACGAGATCTTACTGTAAAAGGTGGAGGTAGGTGTATGGTCAAATAGCACAAATCAAGCGACGAACACACAGGTTTCCAGCTCCCTCAACACCCAGAAACCCTAAACCAGCTGTGGAAATATAAAGCTTCACTTTAGAAGGAGAAAAAATGGGGCTTGAGAGGGAGAGATCGGAAGAAGGTGTTGAGCGCCTTTGTGCGGTAGGGTTTGGAGAGGGAGCAGAAAGCAGTGGGACAAGGAAGAAAGGTAGATTTTTGAGTACCCGTGTGGTGAGATTGAGGGATTGGATCTCGTGTAGAAGAAAGGTTATATATATTTCACTCTTTCCGATGAAAAGTTTGGAAGCAGATCTTGCTTGAATTTCATAGAACTGTATATTTTACATCTTCAATTTTTCCTTTAAAGATATGAGACTTTTGAAGAGAGGGTTTGATTGAAGACCTTGGGATGAACAAACGCATGATACTACCACACCATACACCATTTTATATTTATATTTGGTAAAAAGAAAAAAAAAAAAGCAAACTGGGTTGAACTAAAAGGTTATAAAAATGAGAAAGAAATGGGACGAGAATAAGCGTTGTCCGACTCTGACAGAGGGGAGGTCTTGGGGTGATGGAAGAGTCACCTTCTTCTCTTCTAATTCTTATTCTTCTGCTTGCCTTGGGAGTTTCATAAACAACACAAGAAAATGAAAATAAAGAAAGGAGGAAGAAGGAGAAGAAGAAGAAGAAGAAGAAGAAAGGAATAGAGAAGGAGTACTCCTACTTCCAGACGCGTGGTGGCCTCGATTTCTTCAGTCAAACCCTTTTCTTTCTTCAAACTACTGCTATACTTTATTGATTTCGATAGTGGCAGAGGCGTTTGAAAATGGACGGATGATCTCCCAAGGCCCTTGAAGCTTTTCACAGTTGGCTTCTCTCTTTGCTCCCTTCTGCTTCGTCTTACTTGTTTGTACGTCTTTTGAACAGGAAATCTTTCTCTTTCCGTTCCCTTCTATAATTTTTTGGTCGCCTTTTCCTGGCTAAGCCTCCTCCTTTAAAGCCGCTGGAAATGAGAATATTAGATATCTAACCTTGGTATTCATGCGAAATCTGTCCTTTTTTTAGCGCTCTTATCGCTTCTAATTCTTAGCCGGAAAAACAAATGGCACGGAACATGCATATAAAGATGGTGATCACAAGGCAGCTAGAGGCTTGAGGTTGAGCAAAGACAGCGAGTTGGGGGGGAGGGGGGGGGGAGAGAGAGAGAGAGAGAGAGAGAGAGAGAGAGTATCAGGATAAAGAGAAAAAATGGAGTGGTGGGTGGGAGGTGATATCGGCGAGGCGAGGGAAAGTCCCCCAGAAGCAGAGGCTAAGGAGACGCGGAGAAAGCAAACAGAGTGTGAGTTGGAGTAAACATAAGGGCCTGAGTGAGGAAGCTTGGGAGGAAGTGACGTCCTTTTCGTGGTTGTTCTTATTATAACTCGTTATTTAAGACACTATCAGAGTTTTTGTTTGTAGAATGTTGTGTTGCGTAGTGACATGACCCATCCTCCTTACCTCTGAACAGTACTAAATAATGCAGGGATAGCATCTTTCTCTTTCTGGGTTTTTTTTCTCAAAAAAATAATAATAATAATTTTTTTAATTTTAATTTTTTTTTTTTTTTTTTATATTTTAGGGCTTCCAGATTGCGCCTTCTGTCCCCCACCCTATGGCCTGACCTCGCTATTACCATTTTTTTTTTCCTTTATATTATAACTTGTATGTATGGTGTTAATAAATTCAACAAAACACATGAGCACTACATGTTCATTGCCTTTTTTTTTTTTTTTTATAACACATGTACCCAAAAAGGAAAAGGATGGAATTTGAACCCATGACTGATAAGATTGTCGGTCAGAGTTTAACTCAGAAAACATCACTAAACTCTTCACATGTCCAGTGCCTTGGTTATGTACTTTTGTTATTGGCATCATTCCACCTTTTAAAATTGAAATTGAAATTGAAAAGCCTTAATTAAAACTCTCTAACTAATATGGAATGATGGAAAATTCCTGACCGAATATCTAAAGTACTGAAACTTTTTTGTTTTCCATTTTTTTGTTGTTTTGATAGTTGTATTGAAGGATGAAAATCCCAGTTTCACTAAAAAACTATTCATGGACAAATATGGTAATAACTTACATAGACTTAAGCTCCATTTCGTCGCACTAATATGCAAGGAACGGAATAGGGGACTTGCAAGCTACATTCAACTGTGGTCCTTGTTTTCTTCTTGTACTTTTTGGTTGGGATTCAAGTTTTTGTGGTTTTTTGAGAATGAGATATCTATGCCATTAACTCAGATTTTTGGTTTAGAGAGAAAAAAAAAAGCATTAATATGATAAATAAATGTCTATTTCCAATGTAGAGATGAATAGTTTCACTAAAAAACTATTCATGAACAAATATGGTAATAATTTACATAGACTCAAGCTCCGTTTCATCGCACTAATATGCAAGGAACACGAATAGGGGACTAGCAAGCTACATTCAACTGTTTTCCTTGTTTTCTTCTTGTACTTTTTGGTTGGTATTCAAGTTTGTTTTGTGTTTTTTTGAGAACGAGATATCTATGTCATATTAACTCAGATCTTTGGTTTAGAGAAAAAAGAGAAGCAATAATATGATAAATAAATGTCTATCCCCAAAGTTGAGATGACAAAAAAAGGGCATTTTTAACCCTAATATGTTAAATGTATGAGTTGAGAATAAGTTTAAGTTGTCTTATCCGTAAAAAGAATTATTCATCGCTATATTTGCTATTCTGTCCTTAAATAACTGCATGGTTAACCCAGGATACTCATTAATTGCACTAACAAGAGTTATAACACCCTAACGCTTGTTTTTTCTCCCTTGACATCTCAGGTATATTCCACTCTATTAGTTGACAAATGCTTTTCTGTTTTTCTTTTTTAACTGTCTTTTATCTTACTTTAACATTTTTAACAAATTGTGTTGATATAGTTGTTGTGGAAATATATGGTAAAATAATAGATCGAATTGGAAATTTCCGTTCAATAGAATTTGATTTTAAGGAATAATATTCTGGAGAGAAGAATCATATTACTAAATTTATATGGCAATCTACAATATATAGGAAGATATTCTTAATTTCGATTCTTATTATTAATAAAGAAATAATCTGCAATATTAATCGACCACGAATAATGAAATTTATCAATGACATAATTAACAATTTTGATTCCTCGAAATATGTAAAAAAAGAACTCTTTATTGACTATGAAATCATTAAGTAATGTAAACTTGATACGAAAGAATTAATTGGACAATAAATTTGACTGAAAGAAGGTCACAAATTAATGAAGACAAGCAAAATCATTTGTGGAATTATGTCCTGGATTATTAAAGCTCTCTGCTACCAACTGGAAGAACTTTCATAAGACGCATGACGTATTTCCTCATGAATGAATATGAAAAAAAAAAAAACTAAGGATCCAATTGTTACGGATGTAGTAGCTTCGTTATGCTTCAACAAGTTCAATCTTTGGGTATATGTATTTACTTGTGCGCATGAAACCCATAAAAGCTGTCTAAAACCAATTAGTTTATCTACTAAAAGCACATTTCGATTGTGCTAGAGACCTATGATCAACTCTTGCTTACACTTAGAAATAGACGTTTAAGGAATGGGAATACTATCTCGGTTAAAGAAGGGTCCATGCTAGAAACATGGATATGTTTTACGCTTCCGAAATTTTTAGAAAAATTTGTTATATGAGTTTCTTCTAATTTAAACCATTGTTCCCACATTAAATTGTCAAAATTATATCATGCCAATACTTATCACTTTTAAAGTATAATAGATGTGATCAAATGTTAAGTTATATAAAAAAAAATATTAAGGCCTTAAAATTGATACATTTTCTATTGAAGAATCTTAACAAGTATGTAAATTCGAAGTAATGATTGAGATTTAAGGGGAACCCCTAGCTTAGTGGTGTTCTCTAAACCAAACCTTAATCGTTAGTTTCATCAGTTATAAGTTCAAGTTCCTTCCTCCCTAGATGTGTACGTAAAAAAAAAAAATTTAAGAAATTGTATTTTGTCCTTCATTATTTTCTAACCTTATAAACATTGAAGGAAAAATTAAAGTAACCCTAAATTTACATTTTTTGTTTATCTTCTCCTAGAACATGAAAAATCGTCATACAGACCATTCACATGGTGGTTCCATCATAAATTTCAGAAAATTAGAGCAAAAAGTTTTAGTTGACCACTACATTTTTTTCTTCTTCATTTCTTAGTTAGGAGACAAATGATTTGAATCAAATAGTAGACGGCGCCAAGGGACAAGTATGTTATTTTCCTTTTCCAAGAATATCTATACTCTCTTAGGATTAATGGAATAATTATGTTAAAGTGTATGATTGTAAGATCTTATTATAATTAGGGGTCTCTTTGTAATTGTAGAACTAGAGTTATCCTTTTATCGTAGTAGGTTTTTCTAATAATATTCAGTTAAGATTTTTATCCTTTTATTGCAAATAGGTTTTCTTAGTAGTTTTGCTTTTTATTTTTTATTTTTTCTTTTCTTTTTAAAGGGGCAGTACCTTGAAACTTACATTAATTAGAAAAGGTGGGCAAGGCCCTTATAAAGCATGAGGCCTAGCGGCCTATAAGTACAGAACCCAAACAAGGCGTAGGGTTACTTGAAAAACTTGGGGGTAGACTTACAAAGGCCTTATATAGGCTGAAATACATGGGCCTTGAACAGGCTTGACTACCTGTAGGCCCAAAAAGGGCCACACTACCAAAGAGCCTATAGAGAAGAAGTCGACTGCTGCTGTAAAGGAGACTGTCGAAAGAAATCAACTACTGTTGTGAAGGAGGCTTGCCGGAAAGGAACAGACCATCAAAAAAGGAATAGCCAGCGCATGTTGCAAGCATCCAAACAACTGGATCCAGTGGAGTCCCGGTATTCCAGGTGAGATTTAGTAAACAATTGTTTCCTTGCTTGAGCTAGGGCCACGACTAGAGGATAGAGCTCCCTTGAAGCACACAAACACCATTGGTTTAGTCTGTACACTCTCTATAGTCAATTGCTAGGAATGGCACTCACAATGTTAGGATTTGGCCTAACCCAAGTTAACCCTTGAGGACAAGAGTTATTTGATGGGGTGGGGATTATTAAGATTTGGCCTAACCCAAGTTAATCCTTGAGGACAATGATTATTTGAAGGAGTGGGGATTGTTAGGATTGAGCTTTTAAAAAACCAAAGATAGAATTCTAGAAGACTAGAGATAGCATAAGATATGATTTGTAAAATAAAATAGGATATAGTCTTCTTAGAGGTCTAATTGGAGTTGAAGTAGGATTTTTATTATGTTTATATAAGGCATTCTTAACCTTCAGAAGAAATCATCAAAGATCATCAAAGAATTGCTTGCTTTATTATCATTAAGTTCTTTAGCCTTAAATTTTTATTTTTTTCTTAGATTCTTATTGGGATTGTATAGGATTCAAGTTTTAACAATGGTATCAAAGCTAACGATCTAGCGCTCACTCATGAGGTCAAAACAAGGGCAAAAACCCATGCAACAACAATAGTAGAAGCAAAGGCTAATGTCCCTGCAAATGACACCATACCCATCTTGGAGGACAAATTCCAACAAGTCCAAGCCTTGTTAGCATCTACTCAAAGGGAAGTCAGCGGCCTAATCCAAGTTAACCCTTGAGGACAAGGGCTATTTTGAAGGAGTGGGAATTGTTAGGATTGAGCTTTTAGAAAACCAAAAATAGAATTCTAGAAGACCAAAGATAGGATAAGATATGATTTTTAAAATAGGATAAGACTAAGTTTGTAGCCAAACCTCCTTGCCACTTCCTATATTATCTCTAGTGAGCTCTTGCAAGCATTTGTCTTTAGAATCCTATGCCCAATGTGCACTTCTCCTTGATGCTCTTGGGTTTTCCTTCTTATTCAAGCTTTTGTGAATAAAATCTTGATAAGCATAAGTTCAAGGCTCTCACTTGGAAGTATTGGGAGTGTTAGGAATATTGATATTTCATTATTATTTTGATGATTGTAAAAAGGAAATTATAATGAGAAAATATTCTTAATATTTTTTGTTTATTATTTTAAAAAAAAAATAATGCATGAATATTTTTTAGAAAAATGGTCCAAGAAAGCTCAAAAAGTAATAAAGTCAAATATGTTGTGCAACCATCTTGTGTGACGTGGTCAAATACAAAGCAAAATACTGTGCAGTCTGCGGCTTTTGGTCTACATGCGTGTGATCCATGTAAATCCAGTCCAAGACTACCAAGCCCGGAAACCCAGCATGGTGCGCGACCTAGTTCGCAAGCCAGGCCCACGCCCCAGTTACTATGCGCAACCTAGAAGCCCGCATATGACCCGCTTGAAGGATGTTGTGTGCAACCCAATAGCTCACTCGACCCACTTCGTGCAAGACACATGTGCAACCCAACTGAAGCATCGTGTGCAACCCGGAAGCTGTGGAAACCAGAAGCTCTGAACTCCCGTGTGACCCGTTTGCAACCCGCTTCAGTGCATGACCCAGAAGACCAACAGCGACGACGAGAACCACCGCAACCCGGGATGATTTGAATGGGAAGACCATGAAAAACAAGGATCTGTCTTCCAATAAGCCTGGGAAGAACGAAGGAGTCTGGCCCGTGAAGTGTTTTAAGACTTCATGACCCAAACGGGTTCTGTGTGACTTGATTGGGTGAAAGAAAAAAGGGGAACAAAATCAAGAAATTTAGAAGCCAAAAAATATGAGTTTGTTGAAGAGAAAGTCAATTTTTCGATCTACGATGTACCCACAAAGACTTGATTCAAAATTGAAGAAGATTGAGGATAATTGATGTGGAACCCGGAAACCCCACCCATGACTCGAATTAGCTCCGCCAGACCCAAATGAAGAAATTAACAAAACAGTGCATTTTTCTGAGGGTTTTTGAACCAAAACAAAGCAGCATCTTAGAAGCTACACTCTACCAATCTACAACACGAAAATAGCTCCATAGACTCCTTTTAACAAGCAAAAGTTCAGAGATTCTTCATAGAGTTAGAATGGTCTTATTTTGGTAAAAAAAAAAAAAAAAAGTAGTGTTTTTGTTGGGCTATTAAGTGGAAAAGAAAGCAGCTAGAAGTGAGTGACGAAAATATAGAACTACCATATGCAAAAATCAGATGGAATGTGGAGAATATTTTAGCTCTCTTGGAATCTTGGTGAAGTTCTTCATTACTTTGTTATTATGCTAGGATTGCTTGAGATGTTTTTTGTATATATATGTGTTGATTTAACTCATATCATTATTGTGCACATATATCGATTGTAAAATCTGAATCCTTAATTTTATTTTGATTTGGGGATTTTGTGATTAAGGCTCACTTATATGTTGTAAATTATTAAAAAGCCTTAGTTCCAACAAATTTTTCATACATTTCATATTTTAAAGAAGTTGCTTGAATTTGTACAAGGTTGTAAAACTTTTGTGTTGTAATTGATGTATGTTGAGGCACACAATATGTTGTAATCCTTAGTGAAAGGATTGTAAAGTATGGAAAAATATTTTTTCCTAAGTAATGAGTAAAGTAGATTTTAATCAATTGGATTGAAAAAAAAAAGGATAGTGGATATAGGTGCAAGAGCTGAACCACTGTGGTAAAAATTATGTGTTATTTGTGTTGATTGTTTGTACTTTAATTTTTAACCTAATGTTATAAATTGTGTGGATATCATAAATCATTTTTAAAGGAAAATAAATCAAATAACCAATTCAACCATTTCTTTCTTGATTGACCATTACACCTAACTATTATTACTAATAATATCAAATACACTGAGAATAAATTGGCCAGGAGTGGTAAAAATTGTGTGTTATTTGTGCTGATTGTTTGTGCTTTAATTTTTAACCTAATGTTATAAATTGTGTGAATATCCTAAATCATTTTAAAAGACAATAAATCAAATAACCAATTCAATCTTGATTGGCCATTATATCTAACTACGAGGAAACATGCAAAGTTATGACTAATAATATCAAATACATTGATTATAAATTGGCCAAGAGTGGCGAACAAAATCAAACGTGCAAGTTTTTGCATGTGGTTCATCTATGTTACCAAGGGAGAGCCTTGGATGAGCCAACCTTCTTGTAGGAGGTCATGATTCATTTCCATATTTATATAGGTACTTTAAGCCTTTTGTCACTAAAAATGAGCAAAGCCTCCCAAGGACCACTCAAAGGTTGAATAAAGTACTTTGGAGCATGTTAAGATTAAACATTAGTGGTGCAACACACATGGAAGGAAAGGTGGGTGCATGTGATACACACACAACACCATAGAGGTAGACAATTGCTGAAGCAAAGATGTGTGTGTACCTCACACATGTCATCTTCAACCTTGTGCCCAAATGTTTACTATATCTCTATGATTTTTGAACATTCTAGAAAGCAATTAAAGGTGGATTCATCAGCATTTCAATTACAAAAATATGATTGATCTATTACATAAGAAGATGAGAAGAATCATTGCTTCTTTTAATGTATTTTTGGTTCAAAGAATCAAAGGGTTTGTATTCTATGTATTTACTAATTTCAAGAGAGATTCATGGACAGAATTTGGTGTGGATGCATTTAAGGCCCAATATTACGAGTTCCAATATCAAAGAATTAAGAGTCCATAACATAATCCAGTGGGTCCAAGAAGGCTAAGATCGAAGAAGCAGCCCAAGAATATTCCATAGCATCTCTACAGTCTTTAATATAAGGGGTTTCCTAAGTAGTTGTTGAGTTCTTAATTTCTTAAGTTTAATTTATTGTCTGAGAATATTTCCTTTTATTTGGGTTTCCTTAATTGTCTAGGTTCCTGATTTATCTAGGTTTCCATACTTGTCATATCTCTGATTTGGTTAGGAGTCCCTTATTTGTCAGAATCCATATTTGTTAAGACTTCCTTAATTTTAGGAATTCTTGATTTGTCAGGATCCTTCTAGAATTAGGTTTTAAGGATTCCTGATTTATTAGGTTCCTTCTAGGATTAGGTTTAGCTACCTATTTAAAGGGAGCATTGTTTTAGTTGTAAGCAGAGTTGTTTTTCAGAGAATAGAAACCCCAAAGTTGTGTGATCAACTTTTGCATCCTTTATCCAATTCTTGCCAGGATTGGTGGTGGTCCTTGATTGGTGGCGTTGCCTTTACGTCTTGGAGTTTGTTGGTGTCTATCTTTTATTTTTATTATTCATATTTTCGTTTTTCCTCCCTTCCTCCCTGCCAAACACTCAGTTTCCCCACAAAAAACCCAAAAACACCAAAAAAACGATTTTTACAAATTTTCTTAACCCAAGCTCGCTCAAGCCCACCATAACATTCGCATCAAGTGGTAATCAAGTGCTTGAAGGCAACGCCACCAGTCAAGGACCACCACCAATCCCTGGCAAGAATTGGATAAAGGATGCAAAAGTTGATCACACAACTTTGGGGTTTCTATTCTATGAAAAATAACTATGCTTACAACTAAAACAATGCTCCCTTTAAATAGGCAACTAAACCTAATCCTAGAAGAAACCTAGTAAATCAGGAATCCTTAAAACCTAATTCTATAAGGATCCTGACAAATCAAGAATCCCTAAAATTAAGAAAGTCTTAACAAATATGGATTCTGACAAATAAGGGACTCCTAAACAAATCAGAGACTGACAAGTATGGAAACCCAGATAAATCATGAACCTAGACAATTAAGGAAAACCAAATAAAAAGAAATATTCTCAGATAATAAATTAAACCTAAGAAATTAAGGACTCAACAACTACTTAGGAAACCCCTATATTAAAGACTGTAGAGATGCTATGGAATATTCTTGGGTTGCTTCTTTGATCTTGGCCTTCTTGGACCCACTGGATTATGTTGTGGACTCTTAATTCTTTGATATTGGAACTCATAATATTGGGCCTTAAGTGCATCCGCATCAGAATTAATTACCATAAAGAAATCATAATAGAATACTATTAGAAAAACCTACTTCTACAAAAGGATATGAATCTTAACTAGATACTACTAGGAAACCTACTACAACTAAAAGATATTTCATGGTTTCATAAGTATATAGAGACCCCTAATTGTAATGATAATCATACCTTTTAACCTAATTGTTTTACCAATCCTAACATGTATTAAAGAGCCATGGCTTGTTTCTGGGCGTAGTTTGTCAATGACAAGGTATTTCATCGTACAAACCTCTATTCTTATACCTTATTTTCAGTTGGAATTTCCTTTCTGTGAGCAAGAGTGGGATTATGAAGTAAGAGGAGAAAAGAAAATGGGATATACCAGTAACTCTTTATTGAGATGATTGCAACAAAATTTAGCTTGATGGGCTTGAATTGTTAACAATTATGTAGAAATGATCTAGGAATAAGCTCTATAACTATCTTTCAACGATAGGAAATATCCATTTTTCTCACTCCCCTGAGCATATGCTGTCACACTAGGATTTTAATTGACACACGGTGACTTTGACCTTGTAAAGTGTAAGCAAACAAGCTCTTGATAATTGCCTTTCAATTTCCTTGAAAACAGAGTGTTTGGGGCATAGGGAGCAACTGTTGCGGAAGCGCTCCATCACATGAACATATAGACACATAGATAAAGAATAAACATACAAGAGACACAAGATTTAGGAGGTTCGGACCAACACAATGTCCTACGTCCCCCATCACCGGCGCAGCTACCAGCCCATTCTCCTCTTATTAAATTTCTTCATGAGAATATAAAAGGTACTGATTACAATATTCACACATATAGCTCTCACACAGCTATTCTCAATACTCATAGCAACTCACTTGATCCTCTCTTGGCCTGTGGCTACTACACAAAGTAGCACTCTCTGGTTGCCACCTTCATGAGGCATAACCCTCTCTCTTTTTGGCCCTTCGGGTTTTCTTGTGATCTTCCCCTTTTATACTAGCACCATAAAGGGAGTCCTAGTTGGATATTGCTAGGAGTCCTAACCGAATACCACTAGAAATCCTAATCAATACAGAGGAGAATAATTTCTAGAATATTCCTATAACATACATGGAATATATCTAGGCCTACTAATTTTCACTCCAATCCTAACAATTTCCCCCTTTGGAGTAAAATTAGTGCAACAACCTTGCACAATAGGTTGATCTGTTGCATTTATGACCTCTGAGCCCTCCACTAGTTAAGCATCTTCTCAGCATCAATCCACCATCCTGATTAGTACATCAGCTACATCTAAAGACATCTCTTCTCTAGCTTTCTAAGCTCTGCCTCCATCATCGGTGAAGGGAGACTCAACTGAATAACACATCAGTTGCTTGGAAATATGGATTTCCCCTAGCTCCTCAAGCTCTTCCTTTATCTCTAATTTGATAAAAGGGATACCCAACTAAAGGTGTATCATCTCTGAATGGTCAAAGAAATCAAGCTCAAATCAAGCTCAAATCAGGCTTTTCTATGAATTGCCAAATCTCATGAACTCCATGGCTCCCATAATCACAACTACTCTTGGCTTCCACGAATGGCACCTCTACCACTAACTCTAGCTCATCTAGCTAGTCTTCCAGCTAATTGTGAAGATTCACCAAGTCGGACTCCATATCTCGCTGCAAAGAAGTCCTACCATAAACGTCTATGTCTATTAATCAATTTGCTCCATATGCAATATCTGACCTCAACAGGTCTCTCCTTAAGCTGTCTACTGCTAGTACAACCTTAACAATATTTAATCATGTCCATCTTCCAACAACTTGAAATATCAACCGAGAACATGCATGATAGACATTCAGCCTCCAATGAATGGACTCTCTATCTCTCGGTCTCCCTCTTCAACTCAATCTAGTTGAAGGAATCCCACGGCACTTCATTTTAAGTATCTCCTCCCAAGGTATATACCGTGTCATTCTCAGGTCCTTTATAACATATTCTGTCATAAGCTCATTCTGCAACTTCTCCAAAGATCCTTGCAAGGTTCAACAACTAATCCTGCTGTTAACATACTTGAGAAGTGAAAAACATACCGAAAAGAAGGGAGTCACCCTGAAGTAAATATCAACATTATTGCTCGAGCATCTAACAATAATGCACGCTCATGAATTTGTATAACTTCAAGTATATCGCCTGAGAAATAACAAAAACTTTGTACAAACCTCCTTTATCCGTACATCATATTCTCCTTTAACTTCGAATCCCACGGGCTGCAACATAGAATGCCATAAAAAAACTCAATATCACCCATATCAAAGTTCTTATGATCAACAAGGAGAATGTATCGCATCACTCTATAACCGTCCACGTCATATGGTGCATCATCTGATAGCTGGCTACAAGTAATCACAACAGGTACTCGCACCACCATAATTCCCCCTCAAACATGAGCTCACACTAGGGAATATCTCACTACTCTCTTATGGACGTTTTAACCATAGAGTGATCAAAGATGAAAAAAAATGAATTTCACTGCTTATACAATCACTAGGGTAGCAACTAGAGAGATAACATCAACCAACTGAGCAATCCTAGGTACATCAACTCTATAGCAACCTATGCTCATCTGTTAGTTCCCCCTTAACTATGGCTTATCAAATGCTCCCTGAATGAACATTACATCTCTAAGTGTCCATGTTACAAGCAATCATCTAACTGAGCAATCCCAAACAACCTCTACTCATATGTTAGTTCCCTTTTAACTGTGGCTTTATCAAACTTTCCTTGAATGAACATTATATCTCTAAGTGTCCATGTTGTAGGCAGTCTTCTAATCATTATCTCGCTATTCGCCAAAATATCAATTTTTACCTTGGGGTTTAACACATCATAAATCCCTTGGGTCTCATCAAACCCAAAATCAAGACACCTTCTATACTAGTGTCATCCAACCAGTCTAATCCTATGGAATCCAAAACAAAGAAAACCATCTCTACCTCCTCCACATATGCAGTGTAACATCTCAAAAAAGGAAATCAATCATATTTTAGAGAATAACTTTACTCGTGAGCTCAATAATGATTTCTAAACTGTCTTGCTATCTCACAATCTTAGCAATGCAAAACCATCACTTGAGACTTTCCTTCTTCTACCTCTTGCTCTTGGTGTCATGTAGCTCTATCTCTCATATCTACGACTATCAATTGACAACATACTAGAAGCACCAAAATGAAGAGAACTATCTTCCTCAAATCCTCCTTCAAGAGTATAACACCTCCTGAGATATCAACTTCTCTTTGGAATCCTATGCCTTGATCAACCATATAATCAAGAGATCCTAGATAACTGCAGAATAGACAAAATTGTCTCCCCTTCTACCAATGTCAGATAACTGCAGAAGAAACAAAGCTATCTCCTCCTCTGCCATTGTCCAAAGACAATAATGAAGGTAATAGATGAAGAATACCTCTTCCATCCCCATTTAAGAGCATAATTATCAACCTCTTGAAATATTAACCTTCCATTGGAACCCTAAACATTTGGCCAAATGCATGACCAATAGATCCCAAATACCAAGTAGAGTACATCATAAAACCATAGCAAATTCGATACAAAGAAGTCCAACACAAATCTAGCACCGACATCCATAGTTCCATTAGTGGCAACATAATAAGCACTGAATAAATCAAGACAAAGGTACCAATAGCCACTTTTCTCCTATTTCATCTTTGTCATCCTTGATTCTATCAACCCATTCAATGCAAACCCAATTTAAGATTAACCACAAGTTAGAAAACTAAGTCCAAACACCCATATTTCATTAAATTTGGACCTTCTTGGAACTCGAAATCACAAACCAAATAAACCATCAAACACTTCTTAAGATTCTGCACAAGACTCGCCAAAAAATACATGGAATTTTCTGTCCACGCATGGGCTTCACGCGCCTCCCGCGCGTGCACGTCACGTGCCCAACGCAGTCGCGTGCGTGCATCTCACGCGCCCGACACTATACCCACGGGTTGACCCGCGTTGCGACCCGGTGCTGATTCCACCGTTTTCAGCCGCTTCTTTGGCGGATTTTCGCTGCCAATCATCTCCTACTAGGCCTCTACATCATCTATGCACCTTGGATTTCCAGATCCGCCGCCAGTGCCGGATTTTCACCGCCATCCATGACATCCGCAACCCAATCCGGCTTTTCTGGTCACACGCCGCCGCCATTCACCGATCTGACACTAGGGATGGAACCATAATATTCAAACGATCATCCCGTTACCCCTAATTTTCTTCTAGACGCCGTCGATCGGCGCAGATCCACCAAAGTTGTCTCGGCCATTCATCCACAATCTGATGGGTGCTGTAATTTGAGTCACACCCGACCCGTTTTGTAACTCAGCTCGACTCTCAGCCCGACCCAGCAGACTTGGGCCTGTACTCGACCTGATATCCTGGCCCATTTCCTAAGCCCGTCTCTAGTGGGCTTGGGCCCTAACTGACCCAACTTCTCGGCCTGTGCAATTTGGGCTCAACCCGGCCCATAATTCGGATCCTCCGACCCGTTCGTCTCCTGACCCGATCCAGATCCATAACCCGAGCCCGTACCGGATCCTCCTGACACGTTGACTTTGACTCGACCCGATTGACCACACCCGATCCATACTTAGATCCATGGATCGTCTCCGACCCGCAGCTCACCTGGGCATGTATTGTACGCGCCTATCCGATCACGCGTTCCTGCTACTCCGTGCGTGTAGGCACACACCAGATCCGTTCACACTGGATCAGCCCCGCACGCCCGATCTGGTATGCTCCAGACCCGGATCCGTGCGCCTCTATTTGGGTCCCGAACTGGGTTGTATGACCCGGTTCTGCACTTCGCCAACGGCGGCACTGCCGGCGCCAAATGCGTCACTCCGACCATTGTCCAACGACTTTCTGGCAACCGTTTTTCATGAAAATCTCAAGAATTGTAGATCAGGACACCCTAATTTCCAATTTGGCCTCCTTTTCTCCAAAAACAGTCAAACAAAGCAGTAATTTCAACTTCCCTTTTTCGGCCATGTGGGTTCAACACAACCCGCAACTTCCCGATCAATTTCTGACAAAATCTAGAATTTTTTGGCCACCAAGAAGTTGGAAATCACATAGACGAAGTCCAGAGAAGAAAATCCATACCTTAATCGCCGATTTTTGACCTTTCTCACCATGGGTTGCATGCCAAGTGTTCAACAAAAGGTTCCTTAGAACAAAACCTTTGTTGATAGCTTCTCTCTTGTGCACGGTATGCTTAATTCACATCGAATAACCGTTCTTTCACTTGCTGCTTGACAAACATAAGTTTTGAAACGTGAAAGAAAAGAACCCATGTAGAAAAATCACCTTTTTTTTTTTCTTCACATAAAAACCAAAACTTTGGTTAAGAAACACCAAGAGGAGTTGTCAATCTCTTGTTCAATACCAATCTAGTTCTATGCATTCCATGTGATGCTCCCGAGCCATGGAACCTGGCTTTGATACCACTTTTTTGCAGAAGCAACTCCATCACATGAACATATAGACACATAGATAAAGAATAAACATACAAGAGACACAAGATTTAGGAGGTTCGGACCAACACAATGTCCTATGTCCCCCGTCACCGGCACAGCTACCAGCCCCTCTCCTCTTATTAGATTTCTTCATGAGAATACAAAAGGTACTGATTACAAAATTCACACATATAGCTCTCACATAGCTATTCTCAATACTCACAGCAACTCACTTGATCCTCTCTTGGCCTGTGGCTACTACACAAAGTAGCACTCTCTGGTTGCCGCCCTCATGAAGTGCGGCTGCCTCCCTCATGAGACGTAACCCTCTCTCTTTTTGGCCCTTCGGGTTTTCCTGTGATCTTCCCCTTTTATACTAGCACCATAAAGGGAGTCCTAGCTGTATATTGCTAGGAGTCCTAACCGAATACTACTAGAAATCCTAATCAATACAGAGGAGAATAATTCCTAGAATATTCCTATAACATACATGGAATATATCTAGGCCTACTAATTTTCACTCCAATCCTAACAGCAACTTACTGTTGAAGAAGGGAAAAGACAAAGGCTATAGAGTCTGCACAAGAATTATTGACATTGCTTGAGAAGCAGATTGAAGGGAATAAGTATTTTGGTGGAGAACATATAGGATTTGTGGATCTAGAGGTAGCATGGATTCCCCATTGGCTCAATGTATCGGAAGAAGCCGGAGGCATGAAGTTACTCGACACAGAGAAGTTTCTGTTTCTTCATGAATGGACTCAGAGCTTCATCAATATTCCACTCATCAAAGAATGCATTCCTCCAAGAGATCAGATGCTCAACTATTTTACTGTTAGTGTAAGTGATGTGATTTCAGTGGCGGGCAACGACTGAGCTTGGGCCAGAACAAGTTACAGGATGCTCAATTTGAGTTCTAAGGGCTATTTTCAATTTGTTCTGGAATACTATGGATTAGGATAGAATAGAAAACGAAAAAAGAGAATTTATCCAAATCAGTTTTTATAACCAGCTGAAACTTGAAACTTATACCTTTTTCGTTAGATTTGTACTTGGAGTTTTTATTTTGTCTCTGTAATTTTCAAGGTACACAAGGCCTATGCTCATAGAGAGTGTTCAACAAAATTATACAGAAGAATCAACAGTAAGTGTACAAATGTTAAGTTCTTGCCTGGAGGCTTCTAATAGAAAAGAAAGGGTGCATGGAATTATTGCCTAGGGGCATCACACCAACTACCTTATTGTCAAAAGTAAGATGCGAAGATTTTGTTTTAATTTGCATTTCATTTGAATAAGTTGTACTTTTCTTCACCTAAAAACCAATTATGTATGACTAACATTTGCTTACAAACATATGTGCTTAAATATGGTTAAAACATAGTTGCAAGTAGAATGCTTAGTTGAATCTCCTATTATGGAAATTTACCTACCCCTCCCAGTCATGATTATTAGAAATTCTTCAATGACTATAATATCATAAGTAATAAAAGACAAGGAGGTGCAAGTATGACATTAATGACTAAGTAATAAGAACAGTCCACTTTATTAGTAGCACAATTTGATCTATCTCATTGTTTCTCTTGAGTACGAATGTAACATGTTCTCTCATGGGGTAGAACAAGCAATATGGAGAGTTTGCTAATAATTGTCATCGTAGTTGCTGTAGATTTTTACAAAAACTATCTGCCCCAAGTTAAGATCTTGAAACTAGAGCAAATTCATAGGCTAACCACATCCAGAATTAAACAATGACAAGCATCTAAGGAAATCTTTGCCATGATATTTTCTCTTTAGATAGATCTTTTGTATAATTTCTTCAAAGCTTACGGATTCCTACATAACTTGGAAATTATTTTTTTAACATCAACATTTTATGTTTAGAAAATGTACAGCTCTTATGAAAAGGAATAAAGTGATAAATTTCATAACAAGCTTATTATATGATATTTTTGGATAAAAGAGACTTCTTTATGGTAAACTTAAGTGGACTAGTCAATCATACAAAACTGAATATCTCTTAGACAAAATAGGATTCCTCTCTCCTTTCTTTACAAAGTAATTGAGAACATGAATTTTCCAAGGAACATTTCAAGTGCATAGCAACAAAGTTTTGCGGTTATCCTTTTGTTTATCGAAACGTGAAAAGGAACTCGAAATGAAACTTAGATTGACATCTACGATTGCACAGAACACATTTTGCACCATCAAATAGCTTATGATCCTAACTTCTTGGCCGATTCCACATCCGAATGTTGTAAACTAAGTAACGCTGGCCTTTTAGCTCACCAATATCTTTGTGAGGAGTTTAGAAGTCCAAGAGGGCAAAAATTTATGAGCTTAAGATTCAAAATAGAGATCGATAGCAGAACTGCGAAGAAGGCGACGCCGCTTACATTTGATAAACGGGCCAGTCTAGCTCAAGGCCAGCGAAAGGAGCACGCCCCAGGAGTCAATAAGCCAAGAAAAGAAACACAAGTGCTTCCGTTAAGCCACACTTGCCTGCTTTCGATCGAATTTAATCTTCTAGTTTCAAGTAGATACAGAAGTAGGCAGTGACAAAATTTTGTTCCCTCAATAACACTGTTTGAAAGAGGCTGCGAAGATCTGTTCAGCATACAAGTTCAGAATTACAAGGGCTCTGATGATGGTTACCAACCAAAAACTTCAAATTTCCTGAATATATCTAATCTAACGCTGTACAACATTCAATCACTTAACACAGTCTGTACAAGTAGGAACCGACTTGAAAACAGTACCTTTTACAAGAAAGATACTGACATCAACACATTCCATCCAGAACTCGAAAAGTATCAGTGATGCCCTGAAAACTAGAAGAAGATATGGTGGAAACTGTCCATTGACAGGCAACAGACATCTGGATGGCGAATAAGCATATGAAAGTCCCTCAGTGCCTCAGATTTACAGTTACAATCCCTACTTGCATAAACCATTTAAGAATGATGCGTAGACTGTTTTGGAGCTCGCCCACCTGAAACAAAAAGGAGCACTTCAGCTGACATGAAACATAGATAATATTGTCCAAACGAGAACTTACTAATATTGTCCAAATTCAGAACCAAGCTGCATTGTAACTTCGTTGAAATCACAGCAGATATGGTTCTATAGAACCATTTGTCCAAAATAGACCTCGTTAAGAATGTCTACTTTAATTCTAGCCATCTCATACATAAGACCCCGGTCTTGCTGTTATTGCAGTAGATACAGGTTAATACACTGTGATGAAAGAGGATACATAAATACTATGTTTTATAATATTTTTCTAAGGCAAAGTAATTAGACACAAAATTACTTGGGATATATGTTACGGACAACTTCCGCACTCTTACTCCAAAAGACAGCATACTTGGTATACTTCCTGAAGAGATTTAAATTAGAAGACCTATTCCTCGTCCATTCTTTACATTGATTTCATCCTGATCAGAAAAGGGATGACACCTTACAGTCTTTTTGACCAATCATCAGATTGGTTGCTATTTTATCCAACGCAGCTTTGCAAGAGATTATCTTCTAGAATACATTTCCACTTGACAAAGAAGTACCTTACCTCTGGTATTAATTTCTTGCTTCTTTCCAGAATGAATTCTTTTCAAGTGGGGAGCAATTAATGCGTCCAATTTGACTAACCAAAGTGCAGCCGCAGATGAGGTTTGAGGCATTGATGCAAAGGATGCAATAGTCTCTTCAACAAGATAGTAAGGAACTTGCTCAACACTGCATTCAGACAACCAGTTCTTGTTGATGGCACCAACAAAGTCGGCAAGAACCTGCAAGATTTACAAAGTAGAATGAATAAAATGTGACGTTCAGAGAATCAGAGAGCAACCATCCACAAAACTTACACTGAGAAACCGATCTTCGTAGTTTGCAAAATTAAAGTAATACTAAAGATCATCTGAAAGGGAATAATAATAACCTGCAAAAAATGTACCAAAGATGATGTGCGTCTGAGCCTTTTGACCCATAGCTTATGAGCTGACTTTGTCCAAGCACCTACCAAGGCTTCTTCAGGCATAACTGACTGCATACAGAGGAAGTGATATGAACACTATCCATCACCTATTCTTACAAAATATTTTATTTGGTGAAAACATCTAAAATAACATATAACGTGTGGGTGTGTGTGACAGATATGTCCAGGGATACGTACTCTAAGACTTTACTGGTGTTTTAACATGCAAAAACATTTCATTTGTACAATATCTTCACCAAATTACCACTGACTTAGTTGTAACAAAAGTTATAAGCTATCATACAATTTATCTCTACTCCAACTACTCACAATAGGATAAAGATCCCAGCTCAAAAAGATTGGCCACAAGCATGCTATTTCACCCTGCAGACTACTTTAAAACATATTCTTTATGTGCCTGTTGATCAAGAATCAACCACAAGGATGTGATCTCACTCCAGCAGTCTACGCTACAACATATTCTTCGTACAAGCCTATGAGTATGTTGATCATGAATCAATCAAACAATTGGCACCACAATATCTTAGGAAATAACCAAGAGTCCAAAAGCATGCTCTATATATCCACTTGCTAGACACAAAGCAATCCAAGTATACACTTCTCAATAATTCTGACACTCCTATTTCCACCTCATTTATTATCATAGTTTCCACTAATAAAGATAAAAAGAGTAGAAAAGCAAAAAGTAATAATCTCTTTAAGTCGATCTATGTAACTAGGCCCCTTCCTGCAACCTCCACCATGAGGAAGCATCTCTTCCTCTCGATATTTTGCAAAGTTCCTTAGAGAGAGAATGTGTGACTTATACTTTGTGATCTCAAGGCATTCTTTTATTGTTCTAGAATGAAAAAAAAAATACAGTTAAACACATGTTAACACACTAACAAATAATGTGTGTGTGTGTGTGCATGCACATTAATGCACATACATAAACATTTGAAAAATAGTAAAAAGTGATACCCACCTCAATTGCATGAATTGCAGCTTTAAGTGACTGGATCTGTGATGATAAGACTTTATGCTGTGGGGATTCGGTATTAGAATCCTCTTTTTCCCTACATGTGACTGTATGGATGGCATATCTTTCTTCTAAATCAAAATCTAGTTCAAATGTGGTATGGCAAATCCTGCAATGCTTCTCATCTCTCCAGTACAGATCATGACAACTTTCGCACCTAGCAAGTGAATCAAGATATGATTTTCTACCATATTTTACACAACTAAGGTTTGAGTAAAAAGAATTCCATATCCATGAATCAAATCCTTGTAGATGACTCCATCTTTCTTGTTGTTCTTCTTTCTTTGCTCCAACATCAAGAACAACCCCAGATGAAGGCAAAGAGATTTCCATAGCCTCGATCAGGCTTAGATTGTTGTCTACATCAGACACAGGAGAACAACTATCCTCTCTGACCATATCCAGCTCAGATCGAATAGATTGTTTTAAATGCCTGGTTCCGGCACAGTTTACCACCCTAGTTGACATAGCTTGACAGAGAAATGTTTGCCGCTTCTCCAAAGATTCAATAAGTAAAGCCTCCCGCTTACCTCTGTCATCTAAATCTGACAACAAGGCACAGAGATCCTGCATTTGGTTGAAGCAAACACAAGCAAATAATGACAGTTAAAATGGATAGGTCACACAGATGGAGAAGGCTGCAAAACAGGTTAACTTCCTTCAGATTCCCTAGCTCTCTAATAAATAAATTTCTCAAGCAAAGTTATGCATTATACAAGAGGCTTAGAACAGTACCTCGACACTATCAATTACTTCCCAGTGACCATCTTCTGAAGATTCAAAATAGATCCTACTATGGCCTGGATCAAGTGCATTACAGGGGCCCAAGAAAAGCCAGTATCTGTTGTACCTACGATCAGACCCCAAAAACACAGACTGCATTGGATGTGAAACGAGATCAACTTCTTTTTCTTTCACATTTTCTCCATTGCCAGAAGATCTTCCCTTCTCATAAAACTTTGACATTGCCACTGAAGAATCAACACGATGACACCTCAAAAAGGTGTATACTTCTTTTATACCATGCGTTTGTAGAGTGTAGCCACACGGTGGCCTGGCTAAGCTATTTTGGTTGGCTGATGACCTCTTTAATTTAGCTCCAGAACCATGATGCTGGATGCTAGGAACGCTTTCAGCAATGGTTTGTGTAGGATCCTATAAAGCAATAAGCTAAATAAGTTTCAAATAATTAATCATTGAGTAAATAATCATGAAAAGAAAGAACAACTATATACCCATCATTCCAGATACTTCTTAATATCATAGAGGCAATTGAATATCATGGAAACAATGATAGCTCACAAGGAAAGCGAAATCATGCATGACTAAATTATATCATGCACAAAGTTCTAAACCAGTCAGCACCAGAAGAATGAAAATCCTAGTAATTTAAAGATGAAAACAGATTTTTTTTTAAAAAAAAAAAGAATGACAGTAGAACTTATTAAAAAGAAATGGAAAAGGTAAAAGAAGGATCTACCAAATCATATGATTAGAAGATATGAAACCGTTTTGACATTCACTTTAGTAAAAAGGTATTGCACAAACCAAGCTAATATGATATGATCTTTTACCTCAACTCTGATACTGGATCCCACAAGAAGAAGATCGGTAAGAGCTGCTAATGCATTCAACCTTTCCTCAACGCTTAAATCCGAATACTCACTTTCCATCAATCCTAACAACCATACTTCTCCTGGATGGCTTTCATCAATTTCATTGTACACTGCTGGCATGTTACTTTGACTCTTATGACAACCATCCATCAATTTTCTCATCTTAGAATTTCCTGATTCACTACACAAATCATCGCTGCTGCTATATGGGCCATTGTCATCAGGGACATCATCAACACTTCCGGAGTCCTCAGAATCTGAATCAAATTCGTCAACATCCTTTGCCACAGAATTACCACGTAACCGATAAGCAGACAATGAAATCTTTTCAAATAAGGTAATGTCACTGGAAAGAGTTGAACATATTAAGGACTCTAGTTCCTCGGTTGTCCTGGCAAGGTTCAATTCAACAATCTTCAAAAACAAAAGAAAAAAAAAATTGTTAATATAATTTACCAGTGACACTTATTTGGCATTATCTTCCTAGTAACTATGATTGCCATAAGAATCACATGAACACGATCAACATCCTTCACTCAAAAAGAGAGCATATTCTAGTAACTTACCTGAAATGACTTCGCCAATTCAGAAACTTTCAAGCCATTACTTCCCTGTTCTGACAAAATTTTGAACAATTCACACTTCAAAGTACCAGGACGTAGACCATATTTCATCATGAGGTTCATTTCCTAGATAGCAGAAACATGGAAGATGAGATTCAAAATTAGAGTTTCAGACCTATCAAAAGATCTATGTGTACCCAAAGAATGTTCATTGGAATAAAAAGTAGAACCATGCATTGACGTTTTGAGTATTATTCCTTGAAGAGGACTCAAAACCCCTTGCTGTTCAGGCATTTTTCTTTCTTTTGCTTTTCTTTTTTTTTTTTTCACCAAAAATCTGCTCTAGCTTTTATGGACCTTAAAGCAATAAATCATATGTATATTTACATGGATCAGCACGACCCTGTACTTAAATTTATGTATACCGAAACCAGAAATTAGGTCGTCACAAACAATAATGGAATATTGTAAAAGAGATAAGCTCCCTAAATAATATGTTAAGATTCTATACCCTTTTCATTGAGCAGATCTCTTAAACCTCTTGTTCTCAAGGAATGGACAAGAAGGAAACATTTATAAGCAACATGATTTCTCTCTCTTGCCTCTTTTTATATATAAATATATATATTCCTAAGAGTGCAAACTTCCCCTCTAAAAGTGGGAAAGATGTTGGGCAGAGTTTGGGTTAGTATTTATTGAATATTAGGTAATTCATTAAATTTATATTTTTGTGTCAGCTAAAATACTATCAATAATTTAAGATGTTATTAAATTAGGATGTTAACTTTACAATTCCACTCTCTTTCCAATTGAATATTCTACATATAGAACTTATTTGCTGGAAGATAGTTTAGGTCCACACATAAGAGGAAGCATTAAAATAATAATTGACATTTCTTATGAACATAGGTTTTTGGCACACTTTGTTATTTAACATTACAAACACAACAAGTGAAAATGAAAATTGACTTTAAAATCTATTTCTTCGATTATGCAACTCAATAAACTTTATAATCCTATAAATCTTTCTGTGTGCACTATGCCAATGTTGTCTGACTTTCTAGATCCAAAGCAACGTCAGAGTTTGGACCACAAGAATGTTTAACACCATACTGTGGCCAGTATTAGACGGTTACATAATCATATTATCCTTAGTCCAAAAGGGTCAGAAAATCTTTGCATATGTGAACAAGTATCACTATTGATTCCAATTTGCAAAGTAGGCACAAAACATATGCAACAAATGAGCTGGATTCTAATTTTACCACACAACATATGCTAAAATATAAAGCTTAGTAAAATCAGATGCAACGCCAGAGTTGATAATTTGAATACCTTACTAATGGTTTCCCTTCGCATTGCACCTTGCTTTGAACCAAAACCAGCTGCAACCAAAACTTGACGCAGTATTTCTATCCATGTTAGAGCATTTAAAGATCTCTTCCAGAAGTGCAGAACAGCTTTTTGATTTTCGACCTGCCAAATAATAGAAAGAAGTACCAAAAACCATAGAAAGCTTTCACTTAAATTTTTCTCATTAAAGGCAAAAAGCTAACAACTTGGAAAGGAAAGGAAAAAGAAAGAAAAACTCCACAAAGCACTACACTTAAATACCTCAACCTTTGAAAATATACTATTTCAACTTTTTTAGCTAGCTGTTCCTTGTCCATAGGACTTCAGGTAAAAGTGACTGATATCACTACAGTCCATTGGAAACCAGTCCCACAAAGAGCACATGGATCTTTAAGAGATAAATGGACAGCCAGCTAATTAATAGCTAGGACAGAAAGAAGATTCTCCTAAAAGCTGAAGCTCTAGCGCTTTCCCAGGTATTTAGAGGGTGAGGTTTGCTTTGTCGGTTTTGCCAAACCTTCTAATTTGAGATTCTAAATTTCTTTCATCATTATTTCAATTTTTTCATTAAAATAGGCTAGATTTGTTAGTTTGGCCATTTATCCTATGGTTTGCGAAGTCACTCTCACAAGTTGCATGCTCACCTGCTTTTTAATTTCTATGTGTGCCAATTTGAGCATTTATGGATACATCTGGTTCTCTTTCTTCTTTGAGGTCCACTATACATTTAACTTCCAGCATGTGATTTTGTCATCACTTGACTGAATACAATCATCTAAATACAATCTTCAGGCAGTATCTAAATGGCAATGTTGACGAGTGCCTAGCTCAATTGAGAGCAGGTGTTGCATGAAATCAAGATGTCCAAAGCTCAACACCAAACATGTAAGTTTGGATGTGTGTGTTTAAAAAACAAAAACAAAAAAGTCTAAATGGCAATAAACAGTATCAATCTGCCACAAACTTCTGCATTTGTAAATGAAATTAACCAAAGTTAAACTATTTTTTGACTGACCCTTGCCACTTTCTCGACTTATAGAATAGAAGCAAGGGGAAGAATGCTTATCCGGTCATGGTTTTGAAATATAATTAGATCCATATATAGAAAAGTCATGCCAATTCCACTTTAGTCATTTTTGTTTCTCATCCAAAGATACTAAAACACATAGCAAAGATGTGTGAACTGAATGATTTATACTCACCAAGTGAAGTAATGCAAGAAAATTGCAAGATTTGCTCAAGCGAGGGGAAAAGCCACTATCAAGTTCTGCCTCCACATCTGCTATAAGAAGTTTGAGAAGGGCCACATGAATTTTTCCAAGTAACACAGAATCCTGAGAGGAACGTTTAGAGAAATGTGAAACCCACAAAATGTGATCCAAATGCCAGTCGAATGGAAAGATAATTGATAGATAAAAAAAGTTTGAATTTGCAAATGTGGATCAGAGACAGGATGAAACCTTATGGTGAAACGCTTGAGCAAACTCATCAAGGGTGAAGGGACATATATCAATCTCAACAGCGTAGGTATAAAGAAAATGGAAAATCTGCATGAGAAAAGTCAGCCCGAAGTCTAAGCTGATTTAACACATAATAATCCCAATAACGAATCAAACATACAATCATTATTAAATTGTATGAGGGCAAATGCAATATGCCAGAGAATTTTCTTTTTTCTGTAATTAGTAACATGTAAGCATGTCTTAGTCCTGTAATACAGGATGATGAGTCAAGGGAAGCATATGATAAGTAGAAGGCGAAAAAAGAAAACGGCAACCATAGCTGAACCTAACCAATTCCAATGGTCCTGAACAGAACTTGGAAACTAGATTAACAATGATCAAACGCTAATATGGAGAAGCATACTATCAACACTTCAGATACTCTGATATAGATGCTGGTTAAAAATATCAAACAAAAGATCAGGAATCAATGAAGTTTTCAACATGTAGCAGGTGTCAGGCAATCATCCTGCAAGTCTATAGAACAGTCAAATAACCATCTACAACTTTAGAACTTATCAGGCTAACCATTAACCCATCTGGCCTTTATTACATAAAATCATACCAAACCAGAAACTTAAACGCATGATTAAGAGGAGCTTACCAAGAACAGGTTATAACCATTTTTTATTCTACTCACCTTGAATAATTTCTTGACAATCTCTGGAGAAGAATCCCAGGGTTGCATACACAATGGTTGCTTCATCTTGACACGACTTGGAGGAAACTTTGCCAGGAGACCTAAGGCATTAATAAAGTTTTTGTTACCCTACTCCAGATAATACATGTAACATAACCTGGAGAAATTTCCAGATTCTTCCTATGCAACCAACCTTTGCATAGTGAACAACCGTGTTGAGCATTGGCAGCAAAATGATCTGAACACCTCATAAGATTTGGTCCTTGTAACTCTTGAAGCTCTAGTTCTTCATCATCCACCAGTGTTGCAACCTGATCAAGGTATTCTTGAGACATTTCTGCTTCCAAAGCAAGTTCACATTTTTGTTTATGCGGCTGTTTTGGATTCTTAACACTGTTAGATTCCACCTGGTACATATAACATATTAAATGTGACCACAGCTAATAACTGAAGGCACATAATGTAGTAACAACTTATTACTTACATCTGTCTTCCTAATGGGCTGTCTCCTCTTGTCTTGTGATTTATTTCTAAATCTTCCCTTTTTCTACATCCATGAGAAAGTGTCAGAGACCTTTCTAAAGCAATCATTAGAGTCAATAAATAAGAAAATCAGTCCACAGATACCAGCTCATTCAGAAGGTAATTAAAAGGAAATCATGAAATAAAGCGTAAACTTACAGCCACAGGAAATCGTTTTTTTGGTGGTCTATTCTCTTGAAGTCTTGTTTTTCTTTGTGGTACGGAAGTTGAGGCTAGAGATACATTAGCAATTTCCCTGTCACCAAAATCGATACCAGTAGGGAAATCTCCACTATCAGGGTTAGTTGCCCGCCAAACTGTCATCAAACCCTTCCCAACACCATGCATCTTCACTGAAGCACTCTTTTCATGAGAAACCTGGTGACTTACGATCACATGCTGGGAAACCTTTAAAAAAAAGGCCACAAGTTTTCATGAAAATTGAAATACTTGGTTCAGGGGGAGCAGCTTAATGAAAAATTAAGTAGGTCATCACAACTATCTGAACATGGCAAGTAGAAATCTTTCTCAAAGTACCTTTCTTCTTTTCTCTTCGCTTTGGCTGTCTTCAAAACATGGATGAGAATCTTTAGAATGAAAACAAGAAAGTAAGTCAGCAAGAAATGGGTTGTGAAAAATATTAAGCACAAAGAAAATTAAGAGTCTGAAGGGAGAGAAAGAGAGAAGAAAAAGGGGAAAAAAGCTACCATGGCTAGACTCCTATGTAAAAAAAAAATTTCTCTGATAGGTAAGTACGTTATTAGAAAATAGCAGAGGCATCTGAAATCAGGAAAAGAAAAAGAAAATGGAAAATCTAACCCCAAAAGAAGGCATAAGCTTAATGTTAAGGTCTTAAGGTCTCCTAACATATTTCAGAAGCAGACCAACACCCTAAAGAGACTAAAGAGAGGGAACGCTAAAGAACAGAGATCCCCAGCAACCTAACACCACTACAAAAGAAGATGCACTGGCTCTATGTCCTTTACAATTATAACTCCAGTTGACCAGATTCTCTTCATTTTGCCTATCATGTGTTCACCATTCCACTGAAGGGCTCTCCAAAACATAGAAAGGCCCCTTTGTATTAACAGAAGCATGCCAAATCCTTTTAAGAAAAAAGGAGGGAAAAAAATTACAAAAGAGATCACACATAACTTCCATCATAAGTACGACAGCACCCCAACTTGGCCTCAATTCCCAGCACTTTGAACTTTAAAGAGGCTCAAAGAAAAATCACAGAATCCTCTCAACTTTCAGTAGTCTACAAACTTTAGGATGCTGATGCATAACCCAAGACACTAGACCAGGATTACTGAATTCCCCACTGGAAGCGTAAACCCCCAGTGTATTCACCGATTCATGTGCATTCACAACCCAGTCCCAATTTGAGACCTGAACTTTAAAAATCAGAAGGTATTGAGGAACTGCTGCATGAAAAAGGAATATTTGGTTTGTAAAACTTCATGATATGCGGAAGAGATTAAAGCAGAAAGGATGGAAAATATAAGGTTAGTGTCTGTCACAGATTCATACAGAACTAATGTACTCCATGTCTTGCAGAAGCATCAATTCATACTTAAAAAGGAATTTCACAAATTATCCCATAATCTTTCACATAGTTGAGGGCGGAGAAGACTTTAAACAATATTGAAAAAATAGTGAGTAGATATTGTTTATTGTACCCTGTACAGTGCCCTGTCATGCAAGTGAGGATGCTTAGTAGCTGGGCAAGACGGAGCTGAGCTTTAAGACATGTTTCATGACATCTTTGCCTTCCTAATCCCATTAGTAACACAGAAATTTTGGCAAACTCAATTTTACAAGCATCAAGAATACATATGAGGACACCCTAATAGTACTCTCCTTGTGAATTTCAGTTTCAAATATCAGGCAGAACAAGAAAAATAACCATTTACAGATCATCTGAATATGAACAACAAGAACTACCCGTCACACAAATATTTTCAAGGTTTAATTATGGATACGAAAGCCGAGTATCCGGGGTACTACCTGTGATACAAGAAAATGCTCCAGATGGAAGAGAATCAAATTCGACACCAAGGGGAGGACCATCCTTGCGGAATACCTTCTTCAGAATGTAGTCTGGAGTTAACAACTCCTGAAGAAGGAGTGTTTTCTTTCTCTTGGCGTTCCGGTTCCTGGCCATGGATGACGAAGAAATCCTCGAATCACACATCAGGGGATATCCCTTAGCCACGTTTCTAGCAGCTTTAATGCTCGATCCATTCCTTCTAGTTATATTCGGGCATTTCTCAATCGAAGTCAAATGCGATGGTTGAAAATTTCCATTTTCTCTTTTATCCCTCCTCCTTTTCTCAACAAACCACCCCCGGACCTGCTTGTATGTCAATCCCAGAGAAGCAGCGTAGTCTTGCATTAACTCTTTTGTAGGATAATTATTCTCTGCATCAAAGAGAGTTGTCTTAGCATGTCTGACGAACAAAGAATGTACTGACTTTTGTATTATAAGGGGAAGAAAGTCAGAATATCATCAAGAATGGGGGCAGAGAAGGCAAGAGAACGTTAAAGCGAGAAAGATTATGATCATGAAACGGTAGGTGGACACAAATACCTGAGTAAAGGTGTTCAAGGGATTGAAGTTGTGACGGCGTTTTTCTTTTCATTTCCATTCTTTTCCCACGTCTGCTCTGTTTGGCAAACCCACCACTATCTCGTTCAATTTTCCAAATTCACTCTAATTTTTTCCATTACAAGTGTGATGTAAACCACGAAGAGTGCATATATGCAGAAATCCAAGCAGCAGGATTGGTAGATAATAAGCCCCACTCCTCCAGTCCGTGCATGCAAAACCACGAAGAGCTACCGCCCGTAGAAGACTCGCTGGCAGCTACTGGGTATACATAGGCGAAAAGATGCTTGCACTGCGACGAGAAAGAGAAGCAGATAATGAACCGAGGACAGGGGACTAAGGAGAGAAAAAGAGAAGGTAGGGTTTTGGGTTTTAACCCAAAAAAGAAAAAGAAAAAGAAAAAGAAAAAAAGAAAATCCTCCCGGCACAAAATATCATTCCTGTCTGTTAGCCGTCTACTCTTCCGGGCTGAGGCAATGGGCTGAGGCAATGGTGCAGTGATAGAGATGTAATGGGCCTTCCGTACCCAACAAAAAATACTGGGCCTGACAAATACGAATTTAAATCATACTTTTGATAATCAAGAATATGAAATATGATGACTCTTAATTTTTCATTTTGATAGCACCTCAAATAAATTTTTAGACATAAAGTCTAACCTTTTCCTTACAATAATGTTATGACCGAAAAATGAATCTAATCACTAAAATCATAAAATGTGATTTACTTTACAAAATATTATTTAATTTTTTCAAATAATTACGTTTGTAATATCTAAAAATTACATTACGTATCCTTGCAATTAGATTTTAAATTTTTTTCTTTTTAATACATACACCCAAACTCAAGTTTAAGATCAAAAATTTCCAACTATTATCTGTACCCAAATTTTGCAAAGTAAAATGGAAAAGAAAGAAATGCATTGGAAATAAAGAATATTCAATTTTTTAGAAACTAGTAAATCGGTAGGTTTTCTATATTAAACTGTCTTCCTTCCCCCGTTTCGGTGCCAGGAGACAACACCACCTGAGCACTGACAACAAATAGAGGTGATATTTTGTCTTCTAAAGGATCTATATCTTCTTAAAACGGGCCTCCTGTTCTTCCGTTTATTTGTTTTCAATTGTGTTGTTGCCGATGTTTTTGAATAGCTACATATCACTTGCTTGTTTAACTATCTAATTTAAGTCATTAATCCAAATAGTTTGCTCCCAAAAGAGACACTAGTAATAGTTTGCTTGTTCAATCAATAAACAAGATTTACCCATGAACTTGAATTGCTTTTATAGTATTTGACATGGCATCTGCAAGAAGGCTGACGAGGAGTTGCGGTTTTTTTTTATACATATTTATATATATATATATATATATATATAATTTTATTTTTTTTTATTTTTTTATAGTTTTTTCTCTAACTGAAAACAGCGCTCCATTTATCTTTCTTGTTTCCGACCCGAAATCGCTTCCGCACCAAAAATCCAAAACCAGATTTGTTTTTTGGCCTTCTCCGCCCTGTATTTGGTCATTTTCGCCACAGCTGCCATCTTCGACCATCACAGAACTCCATTCTGCCCACCTCCGCAGCCCTGTTTCGAGACGACGCCATTTCTGTCTGATTCTCCAGAAGCCAACAAGCCCTAACTCAAGACGACGGTATTTTCTGCCTTCATCTGTGCACAAACCAGCGTTTCACTTAACATCACGACGTAGTTTATCACTGTCTCAAAGCAAACGACGCCTGGCTACGACATGACGCCGTCTTGCTCTTCAAAATCATATAGATTTTTCCAGTTGAAAGAACCTGGAGAGCCTCTAGTTGTTGCTATTCCTATCTCTTGGGAAAAGTCCTTTCTCTTTTTTGTTCATCTCATGTTTTTAATTTACAGCATATTCTTTCTTTTGTCATAGAACAGGAAATCATGGCCTGACCTGGGAGGATTTATAGGTCAGTGACTGCTTTAAATGGATGGCCTTTCTAAAACGAAGAATGATACGTTCCTTTGTTTAGAAATGAATGACTGCTCTTGCACTGAAAAGGATTTTTTCTAAGTGATTATTTTTCACCATTTGTCCACTATTTCTAATGGTCTTGTTTTAGAGAGATAGCTTTAGTGACCTATAATTTCTACTTTCATTCCTTGTATTTTGTTTTATTTATTTATTTTACATTTTTTCTTGATTTTATGATTCATCATTTACTATTAAATTGGTTGGTTGTGTGATATCTTATACAAATTATCAATAATAGTAGTACTATGATGGTCATACCAACGATCTTTCGCCTTTGGAAAATCAAGAAAATACACTAAAGAAGGGTTTAGGAGTACTCTCTAGATTTTCTGGAAAAGGGTTGCCGCATTTAGATCCAGAAGAAGATCTCAAGATAGATGACTATGAATTTATATCTCACATGATTCGTGCATTTTCATATGACAAGAGTTACTAACCTGATTCACTAATTTTTAGATTCAAAGTAGCTCATACAAAAAAGCAGCTTGTAGAATAGAGGAGAGTCTTTTTGACTGGCATGAAGCTGCTAAATCTCCACTCTTTGAGCTTTTGCTCAAAGCTTTTCACATGAAGCAAGAGTTGATTGCCAAGATTACATTGCTTAAGAGGACAATACGATCCTTAACTACTTTGGCTCTAAAAGGTGAACTCAAGGCAAGAAAAAGGGTTCTTCAGAGGCTAGGGTAATGAAGCTTTTCTTATCTTGACTTGATTCTACTTGCTTTCATCCTATATTCTAATTTGTTAGATGTTTGTTTTGTAAATTTCTTTGACTTGATATCAATTCTGGTACCAAGAGTTGCCCCCTAAACCCCCTTGTTCTCATTAATTGTCATGATGTGACTTTAGGATAAGGGTAAATTGGTAAATGGGTGTAATAGGGTTGCAAGAATATAACATGAATGATGGCCAGAGCCACACAAGATGGAAGAGAATTATCCGAAGTGCTACTGCATTCTCACAGGAAGCTAGAGAGCTATTTCCCTTTTGTAATCCCTTGAGGATTGTTATCCTTTGTTTGTAACAGACTTTGTAAGAGGATTTTCTCCTCCTGTTCTGTTATTGGAATTCCAGTAGAATTCTCTTATTGTGTATTTGTTACTTTGGTAACATTACAAGTGGTATTAGAGCACTGTTCTGGTGCCTATGGAGTGAGACAACACGGTGAAGACCAGGAAGCAGAGAATGACAAAGTTAGAAGCTCGCTTGTCAACCTTGGAAGCCAAGTTAGAGGACCATGTTTGTGAGACTACTACTGCTCTAGGGGCCTAGAAGTTTTCTCAAGATGGGTGTTTGGAAACGCTTGAAAGTAAGGTTAACCGTATAGCAGGGGTCTTAGAAACAGTGGTTGCTAAGCTAGTGGCACTCTAAAAGGCAGATTCCCTTACTTTCGGCAAAGCCTAATTAGTTGCAATTGAGCCTGAGGGTCCTGTTTTCTTGGAGGATGTTACTGCTGAAGAAGAAGAAGAGGCTTATCGGCACACTATTGTCCACAAAGGTCAACCGGTCGGCACAGTATCCGCCACCGAAGACATCGCCGAACCCTCCCTGGGCTTGCTCACATATGTTCTCGACCATGAGCCACCAACCAACGCTACAAAAAAGGGTCTTGACACCCCACTTACTTCTGTAGATCTAGTCGGCGATGGGTTAATTCTGGTAGATCTGCCATTGGGGCGCGATTGGCACCACAATTCTAGCGGTTGTGGAAGCTTTATCGTTGGATGAGTTGGCTGGCCGCTGCCACGACCACCACTAGAGCTGTCGTGACCACCACCGGTCAAAGACACTTAGGGCTCAATTTTTCATCTCAGATGCATTGGAGGGCGCCAACATCGTGAAAATGCTCGTGGGGAAGCCAATGGAGGTTATGAGGTACATAATTATCATTCATGGTTTCCTAGAATGGATTTTCCTAAGTTTAATGACTAAGATCTTAGAGAATGGTTAGATAAGTGCAATACTTTCTTCCAATATGAAGATGTGGATGGTCACTATAAAGTTAAATTTGCATCCATGTACATGGAAGGTAAACCAGGAAGATGGTATAGGTTTTATTGGCATCAACGAGGTAGCATAAGTTGGGATCAATTTCAAGTTGATGTTTGCCGGCGCTTTGCTGCTAATGAGGTTGAAATTGTTGTTGCGAATTTCTATTAGATTAAACAATTAGGAACAGCAACAAAGTATATTGAAAAATTTGAGGAGTTGAAGGATGTCATTAGCTTTCAAAACCTAGGTATATCAGAGAGCTTTTTCATGGGATATTATATGCAGGGTCTCAAACCAACCTTGCAATCTCACTTATTCCTCCTACGACCCTTGGATTTGGAGGAGGCTTATCACCTCACATTAGTCCAAGAACGCTACCTAGACTTGTAGTTAAGCCAAACCCAAGACAACCATGCACATGTGCTAGATGCAAACACATCAAATGCCTTAGTCGCAATGAACTCAAATCTCCTAGATGAGCTACTTAGTAATGAACAGCATACGAAGCTCTTCCATAGTAGTGATGTGGACACACCCAAAGGCTAAGGTAACGAGAAAGCCCAAGTTTTGTTGATTCCTATGACAAAACATTGGGGGTACAATGTAATTTGTTGGGTCCAAACCCAAACAGAAGAAGTCTAACTTATCTGGAGTTTCCATTCCTGTCAGGATTCCTACTATCTAGCGTTTCCATTTCTGTCAAGATTTCTACTATCTAGCATTTCCATTCTTGTCAAGATTCCTAATATCTAGCGTTTCTATTCTTGTTAGGATTTTTACAATTTTAAGGTCCCTAATTTGTTGGAATCCTATTCTTGATTTGTTTTGGATCTTAATTTGGTTAGTTTTTATTTTCCTTGATTTTAGGGATCTTGGATCCTACTAGACTTAGATTTTGAGTATTCCTAATTCTTCTTGAATTAGGCGCAGTCATCTATTTAAAGACATTATTATTTCAGTTGTAAGCAAAACTTGTGAGAGAACTTTTAGAGAAGTCATTAAATTTTGTTTTCTTTATGCTTTGCTTTTTTAAATTTTGTGCCCTTACTTTTCAGCCTTTTACATTCCAGTTATTTTAATTCCTACACTTAAATTATTGTCTTTGCGTTTCAATACTTTATTTTCCAGTCTTTACCTTTCCAACCCTTTATATTTCTAAAGTTTCCTGTTATTATTCCATTCCAATCTCTCTATAATCCATTAGCTCACTCAATTGCCCATCACAATCCACATCAAGTAGCCTCCACTTCCAAAAACAAATGGCCTGTGAAGTGTATCACCAATGCACAAATGCAAGAACATAAGGACAATGGCTTATATTATTATTGTGATGAGAAATGGCTTAAGGGTCATTAGTGCACTACAAAACAATTATTTTGGGTGGAAGAGGATATACTTACCAAGCCAATCCTTGAGGACAAGGATTAATTAAAGAGGCGGGAATTGTCATGATACGACTTTAGGATAAGGTATTGGTAAATGGGTGTAATAGGGTTGCGAGAATATAATGTGAATGATGGACAGTGTCGCACAAGATGGAAGAGAATTATCCAGAGTGCTACTGCATTCTCACAGGAAGCCAAAGAGCTATTTCCCTTTTGTAATCCCTTGAGGATGGTTATCCTTTGTTTGTAACAGACTTTGTAGGAGGATTTTCTCCTCCTGTTATGTTATCAGAATTCTAGTAGAATTCCCTTATTGTGTGTTTGTTACTTTGGTACCATTACATTAATCTTGTATTATCTTCTCTTATTCCATAACATTATTTTAAGTCATGAATTATCTTGATTTTTCATTGTTCCCCTTTGAGTAAGATTGAGTGTATGGGATGGGCCCCCCTCTTCTATGCCTGGCGCACAATGTTGTTGGACCTACTAATAAATTTGACCCCAGGGGCAGGCTTAAGCCAACTTTTAGCTATAGTGCTAGCTTGGTATGAACCTAGCCTGGCTCACTCACTTCTAAGTGAAGCAGAAAAATCAAATCGATGTGGAATGTTTGTTGCACAAAATAGAAGTCGAGGCTTGTTGATTGATCTTCAGATGACTATGATATTCCCATTGTAAAGCGGCCTTTTGTCCTTTTTCTAAAATTTGGTATGGTTGACGAGAAAGATGGTGGGGTCCTATAAATCATCTGCCACATAACTTATCAATGTATCATGTGACTTCTTATGTTGCACCTTCCCCCATCTGTAGCTAGCTCAGTCTTAAACAAACTGTTCATGATACTCCATGTTTTATGAAGCAAACCATTCACGTTAAGATTTAATTTCTTTACTTAGTTTATATCTTCAATTTTGAATTTTTTAAAAAAAATTCATTTTGACACTATATCTTGCAACTTGGCTCCATTGCTAAAGCCTCTAAATTACACTCCGTCGTAACCTTTCTTTCCCTATAGCTAATTAACTCAACTAACTAAACCAACATCTATGTCTCTCCCTTATTCTTTCAAGGAAGCAATACCTCCCCATAACCCCAAAGAACAACATAGGCTTTCAAAACATCTAGGGTCTAATCTCTCATCTAAAAAATAATGGAAAGAAAGCAAAAACCCAATGGCACAAGCAAATACAGGACTTGAAATTCCCTCTAAACAAAACCCACAAGGATAACTCTATAATTCTCAAATGATTCGGCTTTCAAGATTGCACTACTAGCCTTTGAATATGTTCAAAGAAGACTTGAAGGCTCACATCATCCATAAAGATCACATCCTAACCCAGTAGCCATTTCCTAAGCATTATTGTACGTTGTTGATGGGTTCAATTTCGTCAATAAGAATCTAGCTTGGGAACCATGCTAGTCACATACCACCAATCTAGGGATAGGAAAACACTCTCAAATGATAATTTGGGCATCCTCATAAGGAGCTTGTAAGAGATGTGCAAACGCTTGATGTTCAAGCTAATTATGATATCTTATTTTACGTCACTATGCTATTTGCATTCCGTGGAAAATTACAACACTGAAATAGGAATCCAAAAAGGAATGCGGTCAGCTACAATGGAAGCCACATCTAACAATGCTGGTGTAGGCAATGAATTGAACGAATATGATATCAATGACGGTTGAATCATAGCAGCATCATTAGGGATATTTTCCCAGTTTAACAATATGCGAAAGTAGGCAGTCTCATTTAGACTATTGTTAAAAATCAATTTTGAATTTTACATGAATGTGATAGAAATTGAACAATTAATGAAGGATCGATCGGAATTGTGGAGAATTGGTAAAGAACCCTAAATTGGCGATAACTTAATTTCTGAAAAATTCCCGATATCTTTTTCATTGATTTGTTATAGATTAAATACAGATGTGTACAGAGATTAATTTTGGAAAGTAATTACAAAGAAATCGCAGAGAAATCATAAGGAAATTCTTTACAAATTTACAAATCTGAGCAAGGAAAGATTTTCCGGCGATGGAGCGGCGGCGATTGCATGAGCACGATTACTCTCAGACGCAAGGCGCTAAGTGCTAACGTGGCCTTAGGGCTGATGTGGCACTAACGTGTCACCTAGCGTGGTAGCTAACGTGGACACTTGTTTTGACATCCCCCCGCAAGCTAAAGGGGTAGTATCGTTAGGTTGGAACGAAGAAGTTTGAAACGAATGGAGGAGAGACCTTTGGTGAAAATGTTATCTGGCTTATCAATGGAGGAAATAAACTAAAGAAAGAGTTGACCACGAGAAAAGCATTCTCGAACAAAGTGGAAGTCGATCTCAATATGCTTGGTGTGAGCATGGAAGACATGGTTGGCAGTTAAATAGAAAGCAGACATGTTGTCACACCAAAGAGTTAAAGGCTGAGGCGGGAGGGTGCAGAGGTCACAAAGAAGGTACTTGATCCACATGAGTTCCACAGTAGTGTCAACCAAAGATTTGTATTTAGCTTTAATGCTTGATCTAGCGATGGTGCATTGTTTACGAGAGCTCCTAAAATGAGATTTCAACTAAGAAAAATGCAAAAACCACCAACTAACCGTCGATTATCACGATTGCTAGCCCAACCTGCATTAGAGAAGGCATGGAGAGATGTAGATAGTTTGTGGGTGAGAAGAAGACCAAGTCGAAGAGTGGCCATCAAGTAACAAAGGATGTGCTTTACGGCCTGCCAATGAGCAGTGGTGGGGCAATGTAGAAACTGACATGTTGTGTTAACCAAGTAACCAATGTTCGGCTAAGTGAAAGTGAGATATTGAAGGGCCCCAACAATGCTTCAGTAGAGCGTGGGATCAACTAAAGGTTCCCTAGAGTGGACGAAAAGAGGTTCATCGGTTGAACAAGAGGTGGAGATGGCCTTAGCATCATGCATCTTGGCTCGAGCAAGAATGTCAAGAATGAACTTGGCTTGATGAAGGATGAGGTCGTCGGATGTAGGTTGAACTTCAATGCCAAGGAAGTAATGGATGGGACCTAGATCCTTGAGAGCAAACTCATGGTGAATAGCCTATAAAAGGGCAGAGAATGGAGCCTACGAGGAACTTGTCAAAATAATGTCATCCACATAAACAAGAATGATGAAGCTATACTGAGGAGTGTGGAGAATAAACAGGGAGGTATTCGCCAGAGAGATCACAAAGCCTAGAGAGACAAGAAAGGAGCTCAACTACTAGTACCAAACCTGGTGCACCTGTTTCAAGCCATAGAGAAAGCAGTGCAGGCGGCAAACATGGTGGGGGTGATCAGGATCAACAAAGAGATGGCTATGGAAGAAGGCATTTGAGACATTGAGATGGCGTATAGACCAGCCACAAGAATAGGCTAGAGCAATGACAATGTGGACAGTGATAGGTTTGGCCACGGGGTTGAAGGTCTCAGTGTAGTCAATGCCTTCATGCTGGTGAAATCCTTTAGCCACAAGACGAGCCTTGTAGCACTTTAGGGAACCATTAGACTTAAGCTTCACTTTGTAGATCCATTTGCAACCAATGGATTTAACACCAAAAGGACGAGAAACCAAGGTCCATGTACCATTGTAGAGAAGGTCAATATACTCAGCAGCCATAGCCTCACGCTAATGAGCATCCTGAACAACCTAAGAGAAACATGTGGGTTCTAGGAGTAGGGTAGGGGAGGTAGTAAGAGCAAAGGTATGGTCCCTGGTTACATGACAGTGAGTAATGGTTCCATCCTGGAGACGAGTCACGGGGCGAGGGGGTGGGGAAGGAGGAGCAAGGGGGTTGGGAGATTCTGAGGAAGTAGGAGAGGTTGGCGAGGGGTCCACAGGAGGCGTGGTGTATGGTGGGGTATGTGAAGACTGAGGAGACAAGGATACTGGTAAGAGGGTGGTCAAGAAAGGGGGGTCCCTAGGGGTAGGAGAAGGTGGGGTGATCTAATGGTAGGCAAAACTCTCCTCATGGAATACAACATCAGTAGTAATATAGATGCCGTGAATGTCAAGGTACCCCTAGTAGCTATGAGGATACCCAAGAAAAAAGCAAGCACGAGACCTAGGGGCAAGCTTATAGGGGGCATACAAATGAAGGTAAGGAAATACTCCACACCTAAACACATGAAGATGGGTAAGATCTGGAGGGTGATGAAACATAACTTGCCATGGAGAGATATTTTGGAGGACGGGGGTGGGAAGGTGGTTGGTGAGAAAAACAGTAGTTTCAAAAGCGAAGTCCTAAAAATGAGATGGGATAATAGCCTGGGTCATGAGAGTGAGACTGGTTTCAACAATGCGATAGTGTTTGTGAAATTGGAATAAGGATAGGAGACTCATTAGGGAATTCCATGGAACTTGAGATAGGTGTGAAAGGCTGCAGAGAGGAATTTTGGAGCACTATCACATTGAATGGCCTGGAGGCGACACTAAAGTTGGTTTTTGATGAACTTATGAAAGGTTGTAAAAATGAAGAGAAATTAAGAGTGAGTGTGAAAAGTGTAAAGCCAACTAAATTGAGAAAAGTTGTCAATGAAGCAAACATAGAAGTTATTGTGGTTTAATGACTCAACAAGGGAAGGATCCTATACATCAAAGTGAACAAGTTGCAGGGGTTGACATGACCTAGATAGGGTGGTGAGGGATGGCGATGGCTTTTATTGAAAGCACATGCCTTACAAGGGGGATAGGAGGGGGAAGTGTATGGGGTAGAGTGGACTTCAAGAGATGAACCAAGATGGGTGGAGATGGATGACCCAAACGATAATGCCACAAAAGGAGAGAACTAGTGTGAGAAGCCAAAAGCGCATAGGGAGACACATCAGACGACTTGAGATGGTAGAGGTCATGATCAAGTGTTCCATGGCGGATAATATGTCTTGTAAGACATGAAATTGCCCAAAATTGAGTGGCAGAAAAGATGAAATAACAATTATTGTCTTATGTGAATTGTGAAATGGATAAAAGATTTTTAATAATGGAATGGACAACTAGGACATGATTTAACCAAAAAGAAAGGGTTTGAAGAGTACTTGTGTGAGTGATGGGGAGGGAGACACTATCACCCATAGTGAGTTGCTAAGGCCTAGTATATGGAGTAACACCAAAAAGGGCAGTGGAGGAGTTAGTGACATGGTGGGAGGCCCTCGAGTCGGGATGCCAAGAGGTGGCATCTAGGGAAGACGACGGGAGATTAGGTGGGCCATAGTGGGACAGTGGAGGAAGGAGTTGGGTGTAGTTGACTTAAGGTGGGTAGTAGGAAAAATATGGGTTGGGATAGGAGACATGGGCCTGGGGTGGTGTTTGGGCCGAGGGGGAGTAGTTGGTGGGTGGGCTGAAAGTTGAGTTAAACTACTCTTGGCAATTGGACACATGGTGGTCAAGCTTGTGGCAAAGGTGGTAATAGGGCCCGTGGCAATGCCAGCCTCGTGAATTATTATGGGAGGGCCTAGCCGAGTTAGGCGGGCTGGGGAAAAGGCCATCGGAGAAGGGTTAGGCTGTTATAGGAGCAAAAGGCGCGAGCTCGCATGCGCACCTGGGCTTAGGCTTGGGTCTACGCGAGCTGAATGAGTTGAACCCGAGTTCGGGTTCATGTGGCTTGCAAAGCAACCCGAATTCGCAAGACCCACGAATTGACCCTAGTAGGTTGCAAACACGGCTAGGGATGCAGGGGTGGAGCTCCGCCCGTTGGAACGACCCTCTTGGGCTAAAATCAGGCCGTGGATGGCCTCGCGGTTGAGCTGTTAGGTCTATTGGAGAATGGAGACCAAGGTGGCGAGGCCGTCGTACTCCTCTTTGAGGCCATGGAAGACATGAGTGAGATACTCATTGTCAAAGATGTGGTCACCGATGGCGGCTAGTTGGTCGAGAATTTCCTTCACATTGTGAAGGAATTCTGTGACTGATCAAGTCCGTGGTTGATGGTCTAAAGTTAGAGGCAGAAAGTAGATGAGCGAGCGGATGATTGCACCGTGTAGGATCACGTAAGGTGCAACCAGACAGTAATGGACGACCGAATGTCCATCAATTAGGTCACCACGGTGTTCGTGGAGGTGGCCAGAATCCACCCAAGGGTCGCTTGATCACGGTCGCTTAGTCGCTTGACGAACAAATATCCATCAATTAGATCACAGGGTTGGGGGATTTGGTGCCATCGGGCCCAATTAGGGTTTCGGGTAGGGTGGGCTCACGACCGTCGAGGATTGGCAACAGCTGTTGGGAGATGAGAAATGGGAGCATGCGCATCTTACAAACTACAAAATTGGTGTCGTTGAAGCGTTCAATGGCAATTGGAGAAGGCATCGTCGGCGTTGGAAAGGTTGTCGGAATTGTGGGAAGGGGAAGGTTAGGGTTCACTAAATTGGTCATATTGGAGAGGGGATGTTCGAGTAGGGGGGCATTGGCCGCCAGCTCTGTTGATACCATGATAGAAATTGAACAATCGATAAAGGATCGACCAGAATTATGGAGAATTGGTGAAGAACGCTAAATCAGTGATAACCTAATTTTTGAATTCCCGATATCTTTTTCATTGATTTGTCATAGATGAAATACATATGTGTACAAAGATTAATTCTGGAAAGTAATTACAAAGAAATCGCAGAGAAATCGAAAGGAAATTCTTTACAAATTTATAGATTCAAAGAAGGAAAGATTTTCTAGTGATCGTGCTATGGCTCTTAGACGCGAGGTGCTACGTGCTAACATGGCCTTAGGGCTGAAGTGGCATCGACGTGTCACCTAGTGTTGTAGCTAACGTGGACACTTGTTTTGACAGAATGACATATTTTTAGATCTTCAATGAATTTGAAAATCATGATTATGATGGGCATTGAGAAGCCGAAATTTAAAATCATGGGTCAAATTTGGATCCCACTTTGTTTTCAATGCTGTGATAATAGTTAGCTTCCTTTTACATTAGCATACATAGTTTTCTCTTGTTCTACGAGTTATTTGACTTTGATTGGTACTTTCCTTTCTATGTAATTGTTTCTTACTTGAACTTTGGTCTTTGCTTTTTTTTCTTTTTTTTTTTTGGTTGTTATGGTATGTTGTATCATGTTTTTGGACTAACTGCGGCCTTTTCATGTAATTATATGGAGCCAAATTAAATGCATTAAGTAAGTTATGTGCCTTTATCTTTGGAATTAAATTCCAGTATTTTTTATGTATGGATTGATATTTTTTTCTTTAAGTGTGTTAATAAGATCAATTCATCCTTTGCCATCAGCGTATGCTTTAGATTTAAGTGTTAATTTAACATGGTATTAAAAAAAGTAGTATAAATGAGTTTAAATCCTCTTTTGTTGTGTAATCTATAACTTTCTGAAAATTAAAAGCAATGCTGGACCAATTTAAGTTGATAACTCCATGTTCAACGTATTCATTAAGGGGTGGAAAGTATTGGTCCACAAACTGCTTTTTCTTTTGATGTTTTTATATTTTTCTTAAAGTGATATTGTTAACACTACATCTGAGCTACTTGTTAAAGTTCCATCTACTTACAATTTGTAGTAGAAGGTCAATATTGTTAGGATCAACTAGTGCAGTGCACATGGAAAAAAAGGTGTGAAAATGTGGGCGAGTGTGATACATGCACAACACCACCAAGGCAAGCGACCATTGAAGCAAAGACACACACATGTACTTCACGTGCATCATCTTCAACCTTGCACCTTTACATTTTTTGCATCTCCACAAATTTGACCATTTTGGATTGTGATTAAAGCTGGAATAAGAGGCATTTCAATCAAAAGAGAATGGTTGATTTACCTAAAAAGATGAGAAGAATCATCACTTCCATTAATGTTGATATGGATCCATTGGTAGGCTTAAGTGAGCTATGTATAGGGTTATGAAAGAGTAGTTTTTTTTTTTTATGGGTTTTGGGGTTTTTTATTTTGTGAGGAGGGTTGTATTTGGGTAAGAAGAAAGAAAAGGATGAAAATAAAATATTGCCAAGATAAACTCTAAGATGTAAAGGCGGTGCCACTAGTTAAGGAGGTGTTCCACTACCAATTTTGGGCAAAAATTGGATAAAGAAAGCAAAAGTTGAAAACAAATAAGGGTTTTTTATTTCTCTACAAAAAACAAGTCTCCTTATAACTAAAATTATGCTTTCTTTAAACAAGAAACTAAACCTAGCCGTAAGGATCCCAACAAATCAGAATTCTCAAAAATTAAAGAAATCCTAAACAAATTAGGGATCCCAACAATTAAGGGAATCTCAAACAAGTTATGAATCTAACAATTATGGGAATCCTAAATAAATTAGAGATCCAAATATTTAAGGAAAACCAAACAAAAGAAAATAATCTTAGAAAAAAAAAACTTAGAAAATTGAAGACTAACAATTTAAAGAAAATCCTAAACAAATTAGAATTTCTAGAGAATTTATGGGATGCCCTTCAAGCTTAGGCTTCTTGAACTGTTAGATCATATTGTGGACTCTTAATTTTTTAATTTGGGAACTTGTAATATTGGGTCTTAAGTGCATCCACATCAATCTCTCTTTCTTAAAGAAGATTTGTCCTTAAATCTTGATCATTGCTCTACGCTTTATTGCTTGATGGATCCAAGTCCTTGCACACAAATCAAGCTCTAACTTTGGCGGCCTACCTAAGTGTTTTGGTTCACAAATCAATGGTGAACCATCATGTTGCTTGGATGGAAGTTTGCAACCTAACCATCAATATGACCTAAACAAGTAGTTGAAGTTATGGAATGTTTTAGCCCTCTCATCTATATCGGCAAAAAATCTCATTGGTTGTTGTTGACATGCCATCTTCTTATGATTTAACTATACAAACCAACAAATTAAACCAATGTTCATGCCGAACAATGCACCAGAATATTTCCCCACTTAGTTGAAACCTTTTGGTTCTTCTACCAAAATTTATTCTATTGCCTTGTCTAGTAACATCTTAGGCTTCAAGAGATCCAAACTTCTTAAATATGTTTCCTTTTTAAGTGGCACAACAAGCTCTAGAGGATCCAAGCTTTTTGGATTTGCATTCATGGTTATTAGTACCTCAATCTCTAAAAGATCCAAACCTTTTTGAGTTCACCTCTTTTGCCAACATAATAAGCTTTGGTAGATCCAAATTGTTTTGTTTTGTTTCCATCAAACATCTTTCTTGAATTTGAACTACCTTAATTACTTTCTTTGTGAGACTTCTCTCCCATATCACTTTTCTATCCCCATATTAGTCTTCCTTATAGTGATTATGGTGGTGCTTATGCTGGCACTTGGAATCTATTAAAGCACAATGTTCTTTTTGGTTGCATAATAGGTCTTGACTTTGACATCTATTTTGGGCTCTTAGAAGTTGAAGAACCTCATGGACTTGATCCTTCATCTTGCCCATATCTATGAGCATCCTACTTACTACCTCACATGGAGAAAAACATTAAGAAGAATGTAAAGTACATTCCCTAGGCTCTAGTACACTTGATGCGGATCCAATGGCGGGCTTAAGTAAGCTATGTATAGGGTTATGAAAGAGTAGTTGTTTTTTTATGGGTTTTAGGGTTTTTTCTCATAAGGAGAGTTGTGTTTAGGATGAAAATAAAATAAAATATTGCCAATTTTGGGCATCATCAGTCAAGGAGGTGCGCCACCACCAATTTTGGGCAAAAATCAGATAAAGGAAGCAAAAGTTGAAAACAATTAAGGGTTTTCTATTTCTCTATGGAAAAACAAGTTTCCTTACAACTAAAATGATGCTCCCTTTAAATAGGGAACTAAATCTAATCATAATGATCCCAACAAATCATAATTCCTAAAAATTAAGGAAATCCTAAACAAATTAGGAATCATGACAATTAAGGGAATTTTAAACAAATTAAGGATCTGAAAATTATGAAAATCCTACACAAATTAGGGATCCATATAGTTAAGGAAAACCATACAAAAGAAAATAATCTCAAACAATAAAGAAACCCTAGAAAATTAAGGACTAACAATTTAATAAAAACCTTAAAGAATAATAAAGAAAATCCTAAACAAATCAAAATTCTTAAAGAATTTATAGGATGCCCTTCAAGCTTAGGCTTCTTAAACTATTAGATCATAATATGGACTCTTAACCGTTAATGGGAGAACTTGTAATATTGGGCCTTTAGTGCATCCACATCATAACCTTTTGGAACATATAATTGGTTCCCCTTGAAGAGAAACCCCTCATGAATCACATAATCTCCATTAGTACTCTTCACACATTCTGCCATAAGTACGAACATATCCATATACTCAAGATAGTGTTCCTTCATAAGTTGAAAATCGAGTACTCTCACATCCGAAGTAACAAGTAAGGAGTACCTTCTAGATAATGTATATGCAACAACACTAGTTATACTTGGTTTATAATGTGAAACAAATGAGAAGGATTGCAAAAATTCTACCTATTTTGCATGCCATACATAGGTTGAGCTTGTGTTGACCATTCAAGAACTTCAAAGCTTAATAATCAAAATACAAAACAAACTACTTAGGTCTTAAGTAATGACTCACATGATCTAAAGCTCTTATGAATGCATAAAGCTCTTTATCATAAGTGGAGTAATCCTTCTTGCATTCATTGAGCTTCTCACTAAAATAAGCTAATGGCCTTTTGGCTTGAATGAGGACAATAACTATACTAATTCCATTAGCATCACATTTGACTTTAAAGAACTTATCAAAGTATGGTAATGCAAGAATTAGAGCTTCACACAACCTTTGCTTGATTGCCTTTAAAGCTTCTTTTGCTTCCTTACTCCACTTAAAAACACTTTTCTTCACACATTCAATAATAGGAGCCATAATGGTACTAAAGTTAGAGACAAACCGATGGTAGAATGAAGTCAAGCCATGAAAACTTCTTACTTTAGTAATGAAACTAGGCTGGGGACAAGATTTAATTGCCTCAACCTTGGACTGATCACCTATAATGTCATCTTGGAAACCACATATCCAAGGAACACAAGTAATGTGGGAGCAACTATGTCAACCTAAGTTAATGGCCCAACTCATATGTTAAGCATGTCAACAAAAACATGTTTAGGCCACAACATGATCCAAAGGGTCCAAGAAGGACAAGGTTGAAAAGCATCTTAGGAAGTCTCTAGAATATTTTCTAGAATCCTTGAAATGGCTTAGGGTTTCTTAATTAATGTTTGGGGTTTGCTAAATAGTCATTAAGTCCGTAATTTTCTAGGGTTTGTTTGTTGTCCCAAATTAGTCCCTGATTTGTTAAAAATTCTCTTAATTTTTGGGATCCCTAATTTGTTAGGATCCTTCATGTTATTTCCTTAATTTTTGAAATCCCTGATTTGTTAGGATCCTTAGGGTTGGTTCCTTAATTTTTAAGATTCTTAATTTTTTGAAATCCTTAGGGTTAGGTTTAGCTACCTACTTAAAGGAAGCATCATTTCAATTGCAATGAGACTTTTTTTAAAAGTGGAGAATAGAAAACCCTAAGTTGTTTCGTTCAACTTACATCCTTCATCCAATTTTGGCCAAAGATTGGTGGTGGAGAATTTCTTTGACTAGTGGCATAGCCTTTACATCTTAGAGTTTATTATTGACTTCTACCCTTTTAGTTTTTATTTTTTTCATTATCCACCTACTTCATTTTCAATTTTCATTTTTCTACTTTTCCCTTACCTAAACACACATTTTCTCACAAAAAACCTAGAAAACTTAATTAAAAAAAATTCCACATATCATTCCTAACCCGAGTTCGCTCAATCCCACTATTGGATCATTCAACAATGATTCAAGGCAATTTGTGGCAAAAATAGAGGACCTTGTTTGTTGTAGCAAAAATGCCCAAGTTGTTACCAAAAAATACAAGTACTTCTAGTTTTGCTCAAAACTAGAAAAATGAATAAGTGGTCATGTCAAATTGTATAGCACAACTCAATTTTGAAAAATGTTAATAGAGAAAAATAAAAAGTAAAAAATTAAGAATTTCAAAATTATAAGTATTAGTGAAAATAAAAATTATAAGGATTAGTATAAGTATTGGACCATTTGAATTGGAACCCTTCAACAGTGTAATAGGGCAATTTGTTGAAAAAACAGAAGACCTTCTTCATGGCAGCAAAAATGCACGAGTTGTTGCTAAAAAATATGAGTACCTCTATTTTTCCTTAAAACTAGCAAAATGAATTGGTGGCCATGTCAGATTGTATAGCACAACTCAATTTTGGAAAATGTTGATTGAAAAAAATTAAAAATTAAAAATTATGAATCTAAAAGTTATAAATATTAAAATTAAAAAATTAAAAAGTAATAAAAAATAATAATGCGGGGGAAATGAAATTCATCATTTGAATCGGAATCCTTCAATAGTAATTCAAGGTAGTTTATGACAAAAATAGAGGACACTGTTTTTTGCAACAAAAATGCACAAGCTCTTACGAAAAAATATGAGTACGTCAATTTTTGCTCAAAACTAGCCAAATGAATCAATGGCCATGTCACTTTATATACCATAACTCGATTTTGAAAAATGTTGACTAAAAAAAAGAATTTAAAATTAAAAAAGTGTTAGTAAAAATAAAAATAAAAATAATATAGAATAGAATAAAAAATAAGAATATGGGGGAAATGAAATTTACCATTTGAATCGGGACCCTTCTATAGTGATTTAGGGCAATTTGTAAGAAAAACAAAGGACCTTGTTCATGGAGGTAAAAATGTGTGGGCTATTACAAAAAAATATGAATACCTCTGTTTTTGCTCAAAACTAGCAAAATGAATCAATGGCCCCATTTTAGATTGTAGAGCACAACTCAATTTTGAAAAATGTTGATAAAAAAATAAAAAATAAAAATTATGAATTTAAAAATAATAAGTATTAATAAAATAAAAATAAAATGAATAAAAAACAAGAATACAGAGGAAATGAAATTCCTCATTTGAATCATGACCCTTTGATAGTAATTCAAGGCAATTTGTGGCAAAAATAGAGGACCTTGTTCATGATAGTAAAAACACAAGCTATAGCGAGAAAATATGACTACCTACATTTTTGCTCAAAACTAGCAAAATGAATCAATGACCATGTTAGATTATAGAGCACAACTCAATTTTTAAAAATGCTGACTGAAAAAGAAAATTATGAATTCAAAAATTATAAATATTAATAAAATTTAAAAAATAAGAATATGGAAAATAAAATTCACCATTTGAATCATGACCTTCGACAATGATTCAAGGTAATTTGTGGCAAAAATAGAAGACCTTATTCATGGTGGCAAAATTGCACAAGTTGCAAAAAATACAAGCACCTCCATTTTTGGTCAAAACTAGCAAAATGAATCGGTGACCATATTAAATTGTACAACACAAGTTGATTTTGGAAAATGTTGACTAAAAAAAAAAATGTTAAGAATAGTTAAATTACTCAAAAGACTCAATCTAAGAGGTAGTTTAAGGGTTGGAAGATATTATTTTCATTTGAACTTCATTACTACACATATTCTCTTACACATTAAGTATCATTGGACTGAAGATCATATCAAATGAAGCATATTCAACTTAGATTTGAATACTAAGTTAAAAGATCCAAATTAATTCAAAAGCTAATTTAAGAATTAAAAAAATATTTTCTTCATATTTAAATTTCACCACAAAGATCTTATCTTTCAATACAAGACTTATGTCTTGCACACAAAATGATGCACAAAGTGTTTATAATTGTTTATCTTTAAGATAAAATACATATTTCATTCTTATAAACCAATTTATAAAGAGCAAATAGATTTTCTTTTTAGCACTTTCACTCCTTTTCTCCACCCTGAGTCCATCCTTTTTTCTCTAACTTTTTCTACCAAACTAAACAAAACTTTCATAATAGAATTTGCTCTTTGCTTTACCTACTGAAATATAAATATAAAATTTTAAAAAATCAAAATTCGCATTGGGTTTTGGAAGGTTACGAGAACACCTAATTTTAGCATTACTTTTTTTTTTTATTTCCTATAAAGAGCACGACATTGGGTTCTCGTGAAAACTTTCAGCAGGTCCACTTGGTCCTTGGTCCCCAACGACCCATTGTTAATTGTTAAGTGCAGAAAGTTTTGATCACTTACTTTAATCTTAACTTTCAGAACCGTCTTTATCTTCCACCTATTTCTTTACACTTTCTTTTATAAATGTGGAACTCATAGCAAGCATCCATTTTTTCCCATTTTTCTATGCTTCCATCTCTTTATTTGCCTCCTCAACCACTAGCTGCCTCTCTTCTTTTCCTCACTCCACCAAAACATGACCATTAATCCTTATTTAAAATGATATCTTCTATCCTGGATAATCGAGATTATGCAACAGGTCTCACCTCATATATACTCTTCTTTTGAATTCACAGAACATGTAGAACAAGCGTGTAGCATGCTTGGTTAGGATTATGATGAAGTCTTATCATGCAAGACCCTTTTGTCGAATTCTTAATTGGTAGAGTTAGGGTTCTTCTATTGCTAATTATTTATTATTTTGGGTTTTTATGCTCAACCATGTTTTTGCAATCTAATGCTAATTGCAAATAAAATTTATCAAAAACTTCTATCCAGGATTATATTATTAAAAATTAATAAATTTTTTTAACTCAAATCAGATTTTTTAATACTAAAATGAATTTTAATCAAAAATTATGTAAGAGGCAAAATTTTATCAATAAGAAATAAAAGACTTATAAATTATAATAAATATTTATATGGATTTTAAAAATTTTCAAATGCCATTTTTTAACTTAATTGATAAATGAATAATTGAACTATTTTGTTATAAAAAAAATTATGATACATGTAAATACATGAGATTTCACCATAAATAATTTTTAATTTGAAGTATCTATTAGTTATCTCCTTTCGTTTATAATTTTTAGAAATTCTACTAAAGATTGTTCCTACTAAAGTTAAGACTCTGAATATTTAGCATTACAAACCACCATATTAGATCTCTTAAAAAATTACATCTATGTATTATAAGGCCAAAGGATCTTACTAAAAAATGGCCAAAAACAAAGAAGTGGCAATCTTTTTTTTTTTTTTTTTTAGAGAACATGGATGGTACCCTGACAAATTTTATTAATACTAATAAGGTTGTGTGCATAACAACCATACCTCGGATAAGTACAAAGAGTATGATATAATCATAACCCTTAAAGAAAAATCAATTGCTTACATATTAAGTGACCACATATAAGTAAAATGGAGGCATGAAATACATTGGACAGCACATTCGTTTAACCCCTATGGTGGCCTATAATTATATAATCCTAGATGATCCTTAACATAAATAGCTAAACACAAATAAGGCAATGTGCCAAGCTAGTAAAAAACTGTCACATTCTAGAATGAAGTAACCATAGTTGGGGAGATAATCTGCTACCGCATTTCCCTCATGATGCACATGACGAACAAGCACATGAAAAGGAATCATAGAGCATTGATGTATGACATATTCTAATTTTCATGGAGTTCTTCATTTTTAAGCAAACATTGGACTAAATAAAACAAATCTAATTCAATAACCTAAGGTACTTGACTCATTGCCTGACATATTTTAAGTCCTTCTAACAAGGTATAAGCTTCTGCCTCTGCATTGGTGCCAGGATTCAACATGGTAGAAAAAGCCATTATGTAACCTCTGTTATGATCTCCAAGGATTTCCACACTAGCATTATTCCCCATGATGCTTGATCCATCCATATTTAGCTTATATTGCCCCACAATAGGAGGTTGCCAATGAACCCAAACTCCTCGCCTTAGTGGAATGTGAATCACATGAACCTTTGACACAACCAGTGAAATTTGATCAAGAAGACTTATTTATACCTTGACTTGAATTAGAGTTGACATTTGAAGCATCCAATGCGTAACATCTTTGTTAATTTTGAATAAGGACATACGTTTCCCATTATGTTTTGCGAAATTCCTAGCCAACCAAATTCCTCTCATAATAACTCCCTCCTAAAATGGCTATTAGAGCTTTCCTCTAATTGTGCCATGATGCCTCTATATACTATGAAGAAACAAGGTCAAATATAGAATTAAAATGAACATGTACCTGAAGTGTGTCACCAAATGTACGCCAAAGCCACTATGCCAATCCACTATGCATAAATACATATCCATGTCTCCCTTTCACCCCTTTCACAACAATAGCACCTAGATGCCAGTTGGATTCCACTTCTTTGCACATTACATTCCACAAGGATGCCATCGTGAATTAACTTCCACATAAATAATCCAATATTGAGAGGGACCATTTTATTCCACAAAAAACTTAGCCCAAACCACTTTATCTTTTTTCACTCTTCAGTTATGATACACTAATAAAGCTGAAAATTTGCTAAAAGCACTCAAATCACAAACAAACCTATCTAGATCCTGACTACATACAATTTTGCTTACTTGCTCTTGTTGTTCACTAGACAAATGTTTCCTAATAAAATCTTGACTTTGAAGGGCTTCTCCAACTGTTATATCCCATAATAGGCATAAAGGATAGCAAAGAGACTATTCAATCCAATTATCCTTCCAAAAGGAGAATTTACCTTTCCCAATAATCCATTTACCATGTTGGATTGAATACTCCACCCAAGGCAAAAGCATCTTCCATGTATGTGAATGTGCATTCTTTCTACCTCATCTAATTGCTTCCATTGGATGCCTATACTTGGCTCGAAGAATTGAGGCCCACAAGGATTGTCCTTGCACAAAACGCCATGCAAACTTTGTTTGAAGTGCTTGCATTGTTTGTTTTAGGTTTTAAACTCCTAGGCCACCCTTTTCCAAAGGCGTACAAATACTTTGCTACTTAACCTAATGGTTGCCATGGTCATCCCTAGTACTCCACATAAATTTGGCCAATATATTAGTAATCTTATGTATGACCGCTTTCAATACTTTCATGATGAAAATGGTATGTGTTGGCATAGAGGAGAGTACACTTTTGATTAATGTCAATTTTCTCCCCTGAGATAAGAATTTCGCTTTCCAATTATGACTCTATTAGCTATAGCATCCACCATCTCATCAAAATAATAGATTCAACTTTGTCCCTTAAATAATGGAATACCAAAGTATTTAACTGGCAGGTCTACAAAAGTAGCAACTCAAAGAGGTAAAACATGGATTAACTAATTAAATTTAACCTAAACTTGATTAACGAAACATGCTAGAGCGTCTGATTTCACCTAACTACTGGATATGAATGTCAATTATTCATGTTTGTAAGATTGATTATATTCATATGATGGCAAAATTTCCTAATTTATTTACTATCCTATGTCTAAGTATAGCGAACCTACTTAGCTCACTAACTCACTGTATTTCTACCTATGAATTAAATGAACTAAGTTCATTAAGATATGTGAATATTCCAATTTACACCTAAAGCCATACAAATCATATGGTATATGTCTATCTACATTAACCTATGGTTGCACATTACATGAAGCAACTACATATTATCTGATGTTGGTCTCAAACATGTAAATCAAGTCATTTAAATGATAGTTAATCACTTAAAAACATTAAACTCCATAATATGCAACTTCACATTCATAAAATGTCTTACAAAACACAAATAATCATGTCATTCATACATCATAATCAAGTTACACCGTAACTCTAACAATATAAACTAAACATCATACTTACACACACAAGAACAATGCAAAAAATTACACAAAACATTTCAAATTGAAAAACAAGTAAGCTGTCACCCAATTGTCTTCCTTTTCAAGTTGGATTTGCATAATTTCTACACATTAAAGGAAGGAAGAGGAGTTGTCTAAAAAATGGGAAGAAAACGAGCCAAAACACATTGTAATGCCCTTCTGCCACGCGTTACCTTATGCTGCCACTCTTCATGAAAACTACCAGAAATCGTCAAGGACACTGCCTAGAGTGCTGATCTGCAAAAGTATTGCGTTGATTCACCCTAAAAACATACAAGTCTAAGAAAATCCCTAGTCGGCATCCACCATCTCTGGTCAAAATCTGCCATGAAATTGCCTAAAAACACCTACAGAAACGTTGAAAATCACACTAGGAGGGGATATCTTCTTCTTCCTTACCAGAAAACGCAAGATTCTGGCCACAAAATGGATCTTAACCGTTGAAATGGGTATCTTGCCAGAAAAGGACGCCGACAGTTTGTTGTCACACAACCACCACGTTCTCTACCTAAGACGTGTGTTGTCGCGCGTCACCTTTGAGCTCCAGCAAGATCCCAACCGCCTAACAGTTTTCTTCTCTCTCTTTCTCTCTCTTTTCCGCCCCACTTGCCCCTCAGTCAGCCTCTTTCTCTATCCACCATTACTCACACGATAAGCCTCCCTCTCTCTTTGGTTTTTTCCCCTTTGTTTGACAAAATTCCCTTTAGACAATCACCTTCTTTTCTCTTGTTTCCGCATGTGGGTTTCACTCTTGCCCTTTTGCTTTTTTCTTTCTTTTCTTTCAATATTTTTCTTCATTTCTCTTGTTTTTCTACTTTCTTGGGTTTGTTGTATGAAAAACAAAACTTGAATTAATATGGATGAATACAAATATAATTACACAAACATTATACTATATTTTGCCTAAAGTAAACAAAATAACTCTATAAAAAATAAAGTTATCAAAAAGAGAAATCTATAATCTGCTTGATAATTTTTTTCTTGAATGGTTCTAACTTCCTTGACACTATTATCTTTATCTTTTCTACATTCACCTTTTGTCCATTATACGTTTCATACTCTTGTAGCAAAGCCTTGATATATTCAAGAGACCTTTGGTTCCCTTCCATAAAAATTAACATATCATCAACATATAATAGATGAGAAACCCCCCCCTAAAAAATTATTATCACCTTTAAATCTTTTAATGAATAGTGTTATCTCCATCAAGTGGGTTGAGCTTTCTACTAAAAACATCTTGAGCCAAGATAAAAAATGCTATGTGACAAAAGGTCCCCTTGTTGAAGACCTCATGCGGACTTGAAGAAACCATGTTTTACTCCTTGCACCAAAAGTGTAAACCAATTGTTGGACATGCACTTAAATACCATATCACTCCATAGGCAAGAAAAACCAAACCGTTCCAAAACCTTAAGTATAAAACCCCACTCCATATGATCATATGTCTTTGCCATATCAACCTTGATCATCATTTTTACTATTAGTTTACAATCTAATTCATTAACCATCTCATGGGCTTTTGCAACATTCTCATGAATATCTCTCCCTTGCACAAAACTAGATTGTTCCTTCGAAATTACCAAAGGTAATAAACATACTAGTCTATTGTTTAGAATCTTGGTAATGATTTTATAAGTAAATTTGCACAAATTGATAGGCTTAATGTCTTTAAAACTCTAGGGACTTTTATTTTTTGATATCAAAACTATTATCGTAGGAGTAATACATTTTGACATAGGGTTGCCACCAAAGAAGTCATGCACCACTACTACTATATCCTCTTTCATAATCTCAACACTTGCTTGATAAAAATTTCCATTAAAACCATCTAACCATGGAGCACTATCAGGGTCCAATCCTTTGATAGCCATCAAAATCTATTCCCATTGTAGTTCATCATTTTGTTCAACATTACCAGTGACAAAATATAGTCAAGCAAATCACTTTGTATCCTGGCCTTAGGGGTGAATCTGAGGATGAATGAGAGGGGTATTATTGTCTTCAGTGAGGATATGAGAATAGTATTCAATTGTGAAAGGACCCAATATGTCAAGATCTAAGGTAAAAGTTCCATCTGGTAACTTGAAGTTCCATTTTGTTTAAGAATTCCTTTCTTTGATGCAAGCATGAAAATACCCAATGTTTCTTTCTCCTTCTTTCAACCATTTTTTTCTTGATTTATCCCTTAAAGTGCCTTCCTCATGTATTAATAGGTCATTCAATTAGTCATGTGCCCTTTTATATTCTACATACTTTGCCTCTAATCAACCCTGTTGAATTTCCTTATCCAACCTATTCATGCTCTCTTCCAATTCCAATCTTTGTTATTGTTTTTTATTCTTTGTTTATCTACTCAATTCATTGAATTTTTGTTTCACATGTTTTAGGCGATCATATAACTTGTGCCATGAGGAATCAAATTGAAATATGTGCCACTCTATCTCCATAATCTCTTTAAAGAATCCCTATTGAATCCATTGTCTTTGAAACTTGAAACTACCATAGTACTTCTTATCCCCAAAAAATGATAGAACCAAAGAGCAATGATCAAACTGTATTTGTGGTAAATGACATACTCAGATTTGAGGAAAATAGGAAAGTGCCTCTAGATTATTCAAAATTCTATCAAGTCGTATCCAGGTATGTCGTTGGCTCACCTTGTGTATGGTTCCCCTTCGTATCCTGCATCCAACAACCCAACCTCATAAATAAAATCTTAAATTTCCTCTATTGCCCTTCTCGAATATGGTGTATGCCCTTGTTTTTCTGATTGGTCTAAGATGAAATCACCCCCAATTATCCATGGTTTGTTTCCAATATCCAACTCCTATAATGAAGTCCACAATTAACATTCATACATTGCATTCATAAATAGCACATTGCACTTATAACTAGCATAAATCACAATGAGTGCAAATGAATACTCTAGCATCTTAATATTTAAAGTTATGTGTTAAGTATGTATTGCAATGACCTCAACTGTTATTTGATCCTTCCATAAGATCCATATGTGTGTATTTTCTAGCTCAAAGTGCTTAAAATGGGAAAATTTAAATATACCCATTAAATTCCTTAAATGACTGGTTTTCTTTTTTGGTTCTAACAAGGCCAAAAATTCAATTTTATTTTCTCTAACTACCCTTTTTAAGTAGTCTATTTTCTGAAGGGCACCCATCCCTCTAATATTTCATATCAGTGTCTTCATAATGAATGGAAATAGGAGGAACATGTTTTGGTAAGGTATGTACATATCCTACTACACTGTTAAATTTTATAAAAGTAGAACTAAGATGCTTGCGTTTATTTCCTACATTAACAATCTGCTCAACAAGTGTAAAGGATGTCTCAAAAGATTTCCTAAACATACCTGCTAGATGCTTAACTACAATGTCATTATCCTCTTGTGACATAAATGCTTTTTTACTACTTTATTCCTAGAATGCTCGACATCCCACATCAGCTTGGCATTTTGCCCAGAGTGCATAATTATATCTAAGCTCTTTTCATGCTTCAATTTGTTTTTTTTTTACCTGCAAATGCAACCTTAATTCCAAACACCTTTGAATTTGTTTCACCATCATATTGCCTTGGGGATTCTACTGTGTATTATGTAACTTGCTACTCATTGGAGGGGCACCCCAACGTTGTGTTTTGAATTTCTTCTATAATAATAGTATCTTGCTCATCCTCTTCTGATGGTCAAGTATAGCCAAGGAGTTAGTACTTTTTGTAGGCTTGTAAACAACCATCATACCATACTTTGTTTCTTCCGAATCTAGCATGTTTTGGCCTTACTCTAGTGTATCCCTACCTTTTCCAATAAGTTGAACTTCATGAGTTTTAGGAATAGTAGCTTTCATAATATACTTCATTCTTATTGGCTTTTTTATCTTAGCAAGTACCCTTTGACTAGGTAGTTTTCCAACCATACTAACTTTAGTGCCACTGGTGGATGCTTCATTTTCTTTGGCAGTGTCAACTGTTAACACCACTTGTACCGGTTCTTCATAAAACTACTTCCTTTCTATTATTTCTTTTTTTTGTTTTCGATTTGTCTACCTGTGCCTATATAGCATAATTTCTTTCCATAGTTCTTGTACTCATGTTAGCCTTGTTTTCCTTTCTTCGAGCTAATGCTCACTGTCGGCAATTGGTTAGACTATGGCTCTTTGTGTTACAAAATGTACAACATCCATGTTTGGATTCATACACTATCTCTTTCCAAAAACTACCTTCCATTTGTTCTCCATTTTCTACCTCTATTAAAAACTTCTCAGGTAGTGGTTTGGAAAAGTCCATATTTACACAAATCCTAGTTGCAATGGGGGTGTTTCAGCTTCTTAGTTCATTCATTTGAACATATGTACCTTTCCAAGACATTTCCAATTGTAGTCAAGATTGATGGGTTTTGACATGGAAACGGGAGTTGCAGAAGGATAATGCAGGCTTCCACCCTCTTATTATCTATGGCTTTGCTATATGTATTCTTCCACCTGAAAAGGCTATACCTATATTTATCAAATAACCTCCCTTCCTAGGACTAAGCCATTTCAAAATCCTATCAAGATTGTAAATGAATGCTTAAACTTCAACTATTCAACGAACCAACAACTACCGATTTCCTCAACTTCCATTCAGTATTAACAAAATGCTTAAACAGATTGACCGATGGTTGTTCTTTGTCAAAAATATGGCCACCAAAGTGAATGTATGACATTAAGCTACAAGCAAAAATTCCTGACTAGAAATGGCTATTCATGGGTTAGTTTCACTCCTTGATGCTAGCTTGGGCCTATACAAAATTAAGGGAATGTCTAGCAAATGGATTACCAAGATGTATAGCGATGAGAATTTTCTCCCTAAGGTAGCCTTAGGGCCACCTATGATTTTGCAATAGGGGTTCTCAAAATCCAATCCTTTAAAGTGTAGTCTAGATGTATACCTTGGCGTGCAAAGAGGGTAGATAAGCCATTCCATGTGGAAAATGAAGTCTTCTTTGCAGGCACTGTCTGAAGGCCACTTAAGTAGTAAATGTTTCTAAATTTTCAAACATGTTGTTTCTCCTTGCCACTCCACTTGCATCTCTCCTTTATGGTGTATCTTCAAGTTACCTCGCACAAGACATGTTCCATTATGTTTCTTAGGGACATTCAATGGCCTAATTCATGTGTTCAATCCTAGACTTATAGCCTCCATTAGGGGCTCCTTGCTATGAGGAGAAGGCTACAAAAAGGAAATGACCTTATCTTTAGAAATTCCCTTAAATGGCGATAGCCTATTCCATGATGTTACATGCTTGTCCTGGCTCTAGGTGCTACAAAGTTGGAAATGAGATAGATCCCAATCGAATTGAGAAACCTCTATTTGGAAATCCTAATGTGGACTAGTGATACCAATTACAAGGGTCACCTCCCATTGCACCAGTGTTTTTACCAACGTTTTGGTATTGTGATGGGAATACCCATGATGAAGCAAACTAATGTGTTTTGTTGTCTCGTTCAACCTTGTTAGTGGCACCCGTGCTGGGTTTTACTGCTCTTTGTTATCACTTAGCACTACCACCATAGCCATGAATGATTCAAAGGATAGTTGTTGAAGATTGATGATTTTCTTTCTATGATATATTTTTCTTATATTATAGGATGCTCAATATATTTCCTATATTGTAGGATACTAAGGTTTCCTTGTATAAGCCTTACTTTTGTTTTTATATAGCCTCTTAGGTTAACATATTTTTAAAATAGCCGCACACCAAGAGTTCTCTTTCTTAGAACTTTGTCTTCTCTTATAACTAGTTTTGGTTTTGCTTGATCAATAAATAAGCTTTTCTTCCTAACATGCAAAAGTTTATCAAATTCTTCATGGTATCAAAAGCCTAAGATTTTGTGGGGTTCTTTACTGTGGACTGCACAAAGTTTTATGCCGTTTGAGGTTTTTTCCTACACAGAGTTCTAGCCTCACAATTTTGTGGGGTTCAGATTGATTTTTGCTTTTACAGACGGGATTTCTTAGTGATGAGCTTTCTTGCTCTTTTCCATTAATTTTATCCCATGTTTTTGGTTTTCTAAACAAAAAACGAAAAGAAAGGTGCAATCTTTATTTGGTTTTCTTTATTTTTCAGTAGAAAGGTGCAATCTTTATTTGGTTTTCTCTCTTCGGTGGAAAGAATTGTGCTTTGTTTATCGGTTTTGACTCTATCATCTACATCAAGACCTTCGTATTTTCTCGTTTCCTTTTCACTTTCGCTTTTTGTGATTATTTTGATTTGCTGTTGTGGTTCGGATACTCTATCAAACCGTTGTTTTTCCTGGATATTTCCTAGTATGAGTAGTTTGGAGACTTTTTTGGTTTTTTCATGGCTACGTAGTTGGATCCTCTTCAATCACCGGTTACTCCATATGTTGCTCCTCATGCCCAGAAAATTCACTAAGAGAAAGGGGATCAATCAAGTTCTAAATCAGATCATCATAAGGGTTATGTTTCCCCAATTTTGATCATCACAGACCTGAATGATCCCTTATATCTACCACTCAATGACACCAGTAGAGCTCCTTTGGTTGGTTTCAAACTCAACGGCTTCAGTAATTATGCTATTTGGAGTCGTGCTATGAAACTCGCTCTTCTCTCCAAGAACAAGTTAGTATTCGTAGATGGCAAATACCCTACTCCAGTTGAAAATTTGCCCTATTTGCCTATATTGGAGCGTTGTAATGCAATTTGTCTTTCTTGGATCCTCAATTCACTATCTAGGCATCTCCATGAAGACCTAATCTACACGGTCAATGTTGTCGATCTCTAGAAAAAGCTTTGTACTTGTTACAAGTAGGTTAACCTGACCCAGATCTATGACCTTTTGAACAAATTAATCTCCACAAAGTAATCAATTGGATTAGTTGCTTCTTATTAAGAGTCGTGCTATGAAACTCGCCCTTCTCTCTAAGAAAAAGTTAGTATTCATGAATGGTAAATACCCTACTCCGGCTGAAAATTTACCCTATTTCCTTATCTTGGAGTGTTGTAATGCAATTTGTTTTTCTTGGAGCCTTAATTCACTATCTAGGCATCTCCATGAAGGCCTAATCTACACGGTTAATGTTGTCAATCTCTAGAAGGAACTTTGTACTTGTTACAGCCAAGTCGACCCGACCTGGATCTATTACCTTCTGAACAAATTGAGCTCCACAAAGTAATCAAGTGGATCAATTACTTCTTATTTTCACTTACTGAAAGCATTATGGGATGAGTACATAGCATTGATGGCTCTAGATTTGCCTAAAATGTCTAAACTGATGGTTGAAAACTTCATCAAGAACGCATGAAGTTTTATCAATTCTTGAGAAGACTAGATGACCATTTTTCTCATCTTAGAGACCAAATTCTACTTATGAGGCCACTTCCCGATGTTTTGCAAGCTTACTGGATTGCCAACAATGTCGAATATCAATATGAAAGACCGAAGAAGACAACTAGGGACTTTCAGGCTTTTACGGCGACCTATAGAACCGATGTAACAAATTGGTCCACATCTAATCCACTTGTTGTAGCACCTAGGTCTCAGTGGCAAACTAGGACAACATCTTTAATGAAAATGACACATTGTTTTCGCACAAAGCAAGGCAAAATGACATGTCGTCTAAGGTTTCTGGCAAACCCAAATAAGAGCACTATGGACGTAAAGGGCATCACAAGGAAAGTTATTATCATCTTAAAAGGCCTCAATGTGAGCATTGTCAGCTTTTTGGACATAAGAAGGAAGCTTGTTACAAGCTTAATAGATATCCTCCAAGTCATAAGAATTTTGCTGGTAACTCTATTGTGAATCTTGCCACTATTGAGCCTAGTTATTGCACTTTTACACCAGAGCAATATGACCACATTATCCATTTGATCAAGGAATATTATGGTAGGACCTCTCATGCTAATGGAGCAAATGTTCCAGAATCTTTTCCTTACATTTGGATTATAGATAGTAAGGCCGGTGATCATATTACTGCCGATTTTAATTACTTAGAATTTCTTGTTAAATGCATGTCTAAGTCTAGATCTATTAAACTACCAAATAGAGAACTAACCCAAGTCACCCACATTGGTTCCATAATCTCAGCTGATGGTTTGAAATTACACATTGTACTTTATTCTCATGATTTCAAATATAATTTGTTATTCATAGCTAAATTCATTCTTGAGAATAACTGTTTAGTGGTTTTCTATGTTGATTTGTGTGTGTTTCAATACCTCTCGACAAGTGATGTCAAAGGAATTGGTAGAATGTGACATGGACTTTATTTTTTCTTGCACCCTAGGAATAAGCATGTTAGCAAATTTTCCGATACTACATCGGCCTTTTCAATTACTTCAATATGTAATGACCTTAATTTTCATTTATGGCATTCGAGACTTGGTCATATGTCTTTATCTATATTTAAATTTTTGAATGATTTCAAAGATTTTATGTCTTCTGAATTTCATTACTCAATTTGCCCTCTTACTAAGAAAACACATGATCCATTCATTGTTCGCACTGAGAATGTCAAAAATCTTTTTGATTTAATCCATGTAGACATTTGGGGACCATATCATGCCTTAAATCATGATGGTTCAAAATATTTTCTAACCATCATTAATGATTTTTCATGAGGGACTTGGACTTTCCTCATGAAACATAAGACTGAAACAGGATCACATTTGGAATGTTTCTTTAACACAATTCAAAATCATTTCTGCATTGGAATCAAATGCATTCGTTCTGATAATGTAATTGATTTCTTTAACCCCTCATGTGACAAATTATTTTCCTCAAGGGGTATAATGCATGAAAGTTCATGTGTATATCTACAACAAAATGTTGTGGTAGAACATAAGCATCATCACTTATTAGATGTTGCATAAGCATTAAAATCTCAAAGTCACATGCCTAAATGTTTTTAGGGTGAGTGTATACTCACTGCTACACACATTATTAATCGCATTCTTTCTTTAGTCTTACATGGGAAATCTCCTTATGAAGTGATTCATTGGAAAGTTCCTAACCTTTCTAGACTCTAAGTCTTCGGTTGCCTTTGTTATGCTTCAGTAGTGGGGCACAAAGACAAATTTGCCCCTTGAGCTATTCCTAGTATTTTCATAGGATACCTTTTTGGGCAAAAATGGTATAACTTTATGACATTGAAAGAAAGAAATTTTTTATGAGTCGTGATGTTCACTTTCATGAAAATGTTTTCCCTTTTACAAACATAGAGACTAGGTCTCATTCTTCAGAATTCCCTATAATGTCATCTCAAGATGAGAAGCATGCATAACAAGTTATCAAAGTTAACATTTATTAAAATGCTCAGGTAATCCCTCCTACACAATCATATCTCATTCCTAATATTACCACTCATACTACACTAGATATTACCACTTACAATACATCAGGCAACCAACCAAATGGTTCTACCTTGGAGATTCCAAATCCTCCTTCTGCATCATATGATAAGACAGAAGATGATACTTCCTCACCAACAATGCATGATCCCATAGTCCCTCCATCACTTCCTAGACAATCTACTAGAATTTCAAGGCCACCCATATGGACTCAAGATTATATCTACAACAACGCTGTCAATCCATCCATATAGTACCCCATCTCTGACTATGTATCTTATACACATTTACCATTCCACATCAACATTTCATAGCAGTCATTTCACCTGAGATAGAACTCTTGTTCTACCATGAGGTGGTTAAGGTTTCTAGATAGCGAAATGCCATAGATCAGGAAATGAAAGCATTAGAATCAAATGGAACATGGGAACTGGTAGACTTACCACCACAATGAAAACCCATAGGATGTAAATGGTTATACAAGATTAAGTATCATGCTAATGAGAGTATTGAGCGCTTTAAGGCTTGTTTAGTAGCGAAAGGTTATAGTCAGACAAAAGGGATTGATTATCATGAGACTTTCTCTCCTATAGTAAAATTGGTGACAGTTAGAAGTGCATTATCTATTACTTCACAGCGTAAATTGACTATTCGACAAATGGATGTCCATAATGCATTTCTACAGGAAGACTTAAATAAGGAAGTATATATAAATCCACCACCTGGGAGTCTTTTTGAAGGGGGGGTCCAAAGTATGTTGATTGAGGAAATGTTTGTATGGGTTAAAGCAAGCTTCACAACAGTGGAATGAAAAGTTTATAGAAGCTCTAGTGTCTGTTAGTTATCAACAGTCGTTCTACAACTATTCTCTTTTCACTAAAGGACAAGCTGGTAATATTGTTTTAATGCTCATATAACTAGTTTTGGTTTTGCTTGATCAATAAATAAGTTTTTCTTCCAAACATGCAAGAGTTTATCAAATTCTTCAATAGTGATTGTTTTCGTTTTAGTTGCATAGTAGGTTGCCACAAACTCTGATTGGCCCATCTCTGATGTCTTCTGAAATAGCTTTCCTTCTAACATCGTGTTCAACTTGGCTCGGATGTCCACCATGATCTTTAGGAATAAAGGTCCCAAAACGAAGTTCTAAGGGATTTGTTGGGAATCTGGCCATCATTAGGTGCCACCAGTCAACGACTCCTCTCAAGGAGACACAATGAATAGCAAATCTAAAGACCCAAAAGTGAGAACCCCTGCTTAGCCACCTCACTAATCCTCGAATTAATACGATTTATCACTAGCAGAGCAAAATGAAGTCCTCCCTTTTGCAATTAGTTCTTTTTCTCCAATACGCCCAATGCTCAGTTGTGGATTGGTTGGAATAATTAGATCTATGATGTGCATATCAAGCTCGCCAAAGGGAAGCCCAAAACACCAATTTGTTAGAGAATCACACAAATTTGCCAAAAATAGTTGCAAAACAGTGTTCTCTGTGTAAGTTCTCACCCACTGCCAGAAAATGACATAGATCCAAGGTTCGTCGACGTATGGGGTTCCCAGCAAGAGAAAGATTCACTTAGTGTACGAATAACACTCAAACATTCGTTTCTGTTGGAAAATAAGGGTTTTGTTTGTGACAAAATGTATTTATGAATATATTTGTTGAAATATGTTTTTTATAAGTGCAAAAGAAAATCATAGGAAGTAAAAGGTGTACAAATTATAATATCAATTAATGATATTATAAAGTAACCGGGTTCCTATATTTCTTGATATAATGCCACTATACAATGCTCTTAAGAAATGATTTATTTAATTTCATTATACAATGTCTTGAGAACAAGGCTTACCAAATTGAAATTAAATATGTCATACATTGTGATTAAAAAAAAATGATACTTGCTTTTGCTTTAATGAAGGTTGAAGTATATGGCTCTATTTTTGGAACAAACCTTAGTGCTATCGAGAACTTATATTATATCATTCTTGGATTGATATTATATTCTTGGCATGATTGTATTCGGCCTGGTTATATTCAGCCTAGTTGTATTCTCGGCCTATCTTTATTCTCGGCCTGGTTGTATTCGGCTTGGTTATATTCAGCTTGGTTGTATTCTCGGCATGTCTCTATTCTCGGCTGTGTTCTCGGCCCGTCTCATGACCCGCTTATCTATCCAGTAGATAAGTGAGCTCGGCTAGTGATGAAACTCATCATTTCACTTACATACCATTTCACTTATTCACCTAATGCCCTAAGAGCACATTATCGACGACTGCCAAAATGAAAGAGAGAGAGAGAGAGATGGAGGAACGACGCCACTGGTGACCGAATCCTTAATGGGAGGATTTCTGAAGAGACCGATGTCAAAACGATATGATCTGAGCTAGAGAATGAAGATTTTAAGGCTGATTTACTGTTCTAATGGGAAGATAGCTTCATCATTGAGGTTTGAAAAGTCCCAAACCCTAGCTTTAATTTTTCTATTTAAGAAGAGCTATTCTATGGAGAAGGGTTCGACACTTACAACAATCTAAAGTTCTCTTTAAGTGAAGAATCAACTATTGAGCTCATCTTTTGATCATTCAATCTTCTTAACTTTCGGTGAAGTACAAGCTTACGGTGATATTGTGATTAAATGCTTATTCATTCATTTATATCATTGATTGGATCTTGTATAACTCTGTTTATGTGCTGATTTCATTAAAAATACTTATTGTACATAAACATTGAAAGGAATTTGAAACCCTAATTTATTTCAATTTAGGGTTTTCATGATAGGAGCTTAGAATTATTATATTTACATCAAATCAGCTCCTTTAGGTTACAGAATCCCACAACTTGTCATATTATTTGGGATTTGTAATTGATTTATGATCTTTTGATCATATTGTGTAACATTGTACAAGAAATTCCTTGAAGAGGAATTGTTTGAGTTAGGGAGAACGTTTTCTCCTAACTTGGTTGAGTAAAGGAGACTTCAATCGGTTTGATTGAAGGAGAAAAGGGTGGATGTAGGACTCAAGGTGTGAGTGCCGAACCACCATGGTAAAATTTGTGTCAATCTCTTTGCTTACTGATAACTCTATTTTTATAGAGTTATTTTACCTATTTTAGGCAATAAATAAGACAATGCTTATGAGAAAATATTTGAACTCCTCTTTATTTACTTGAATTTGTCTTATTTTTGTAGCACAAAGAGGCAAGGAGAAAAGGGATGAACATGGAGAACCTTATGCTTATTGTGTGGTAAAATCGTAATATCAAGATCAAGAGAGTCAAGATGGGCTTGGGCTTTGGATGATTGTTATTAGATTTTATTATTATTGGGTTTTCTAAATAATTAGAAAACCTAATCATATTAGGAGTTCAAAGCCTAATTAAATTAGGAGTTCAAAACCCAATTGTTTTAGGTCTCTAAAACCCCACATCTACTAAGATAAGAGATAGGTCTAAACCTAAACCCTATTTAAGAGAAGAGAAGAGGCAAAAGGAAGGGAGAAGGAAATTGAGCACAACTCAAGAGAGAGGCCAAGAATTCAAGGTTTTCTTGAAGAGAAGACAAAAATGGTGACAGACTTCTTGTTCTTGGATTCAAGATGCCTTCTTTGTTTCTTATTATTGTTCTTCCTCATTATTTCTTTATGTTTTAGTTTATTTTTGTTAGAGCTACGATGTAACCTAATTATGATGGTATCAATCTTATGATTGTTATGTTTTGTAATATATTTTGTTTATGTGAAGTTGCATATTACTATGTTTAATACTTTTAAGTGATTAGCTACCACTTGAATGATCTAATTTGCATGTTTGAAACAGACAGGAGATGATATGCAGTTGCTTTTTGTAATATGTAACCATAAATTAAATATGGATAGACATATACCATATTATTTGTGTGGCTTTCGGTGTAAACTGGGAATGTTCATAGATCCTAATGCATTTGGTTTGTTTCAATTCACATATAGAGATATAGTGAATTAATGAACTAAGTAGGTTTGTTATACCTAGACATAGGATAGTGAATAAATTAGGAGATTCCGCCATCACATAGATATTATCCCTCTTGCAAGCATACATAATCTACATTAGTACCTCATAGTTATGGTGAAATCTGACACTCTAACATATTTTACGTATTTAGTTTTATTAAATTTAGTTGGTTAGTTTATTCTCTATCAATTTGAATTTGTTAGATAAATTCTAGGAGTTATTCACCGTTAGTAATTAGTTGGTCTAGTAATCACCAATCTTTGTGGGACGATATCTTTCTTATCATTATATTACTTGTTCGACATGTTCACTTGCATATAAATTTCACCGAACACTTACTATTGATCTAACTTTCTTATAATATTTGCTGCCTCATATTTTGTCAATTATTTGTTCCTAATCTATTAGAATATTTGATATTATTTGTTTGACTTGTCCAGCATATTGACTTGAGCATTTGTTAACATAATAGTTTTTTAAATTACTGGTTATAACAATTCAACCCCCCTTCTTGTTAAGCCATAAAACCCAACAATTTCAATTGGCATGAATAATTTCTTTCCCATCTTCACTTTAAGAAGTAGCAAGCTTTGTCAAGATGGAACTATCATACGTAATATCTATGTGTCCCATATGTAACATGATTCTTGCATATTACAACCTTGAAAATCGTTTGGAAATTCAAAGGGCACTAAACCAAAGTTGTGTTGTAAGGAAATTCAACGGACACGTAATTTTATAATCAAATTAATATTTATAACTTTTTTTAACTCATTTACTCACTCACGCATTTTTTAATATCAAATTTGAGATCAAGAGGTTCTAGATAGTATCTGCTCTCAATTGAACTAAGCACTTATCAACCTTAGTATTTTGATTAACATATTTTAAAAAATATGCATATTTAGAGCCATTTGTGAGTTTCAAAGGATTTTATAAGCGGTAGACTTGCTTAAATTGAATCTCACATGGATGTATTAAATCACCATAGTTGTATTGATGTTCATTAATTGTTCAATATCTCCTTGGATTGCTTAGGAAAATGGTGTCCACTATTATTTATATCTTTTGATTATTATAAACGAGTGATAAACACTTACATTTACCAATTATATATCTCATTAGATTGTCTAAATTGAGTGATGAATGAATTTCAATATTTTATTTCTTATTGATTTATTTAAGTGTGACTTAGATATCTTTGGATTTTAGATATTCATTTCCCTTCTTTTATTGTCCCGAGCTGATGTCAACATTTTTGTTGTATAATCATTTGAAACTTGCATGTAGAAAATAAACCTATCCATCTTCTTAAACTAAGCACTAATTAAATTACTGGCCTCACTTAATATTGTTTTAGATATTTTCAATTAATATTGCCGAAGCTTTTGGATTGAGTAAGTTCACTTCTATATTTAGTGAAACAATTTTTTTTTCAGTGGCTAATTATAGTAAGGGTTTAACGTTGAGTTGGCGAACAAACTTTCATATATTATTTTTAGGAACGTAATAGATAGGACATAAGCCTTAATAATAATAATAAATTTTTATACAATGATAAATATTGTAAATAAATTCATAATCTGACTTAAAAATTAATTTGAGAGTTAAAGGATCCTTACTTCATATAAATTTTATCTTAATGATATTAACTTTCTATATAAATCTCCCATTTTGTGTACACTCCTCCCACACACTAAAGGTCAATAAGTTCAAAGTCATATAAGATAAAGTACATTCAACCTGAATTTTAATAATATATCAAAAGTTTTAATTCAAAAATTAGCTTCAAAAAACCTTTGTGTATTCTATTCAAAAAGACCGACCTTGATTAAGATGAGTAAATTGGCTTACTTATATGGTTAGATCATCATTTTTTGCTTCTCAATGTGAAAAAGTATGTAATATTTGTCCCGGACAACTTTAAGTCTTAATTTCCTAATTTTGAATAAAAGCAAAACAAAACTGAAAATCCAAAACACAGGAGAGGATCAATATTAATTGTTGAGTATATGTCCATCATCCAATCAGGTTGTTCAACGTGTCCAGAAAATTCCAGTGGCCTTTCAAGCGAGTGAAAGAACATTTTCTCCAACCATATGGTTCGGGGAAAACTGGGATCCCCACGTGCGCCCCATCAGATATTTCAGCGTGGACCAATTGCCGTACGCCACAAATAGGGCCCACCACACACGACCAGCACTATTGGCCGACGAGCTTCCACTTGCTGTTGGGGAGCGTGGATAATCCACGGTTCCTTATACGGCAGTGGCCAATAGGCCCCAAGAGCAAATTGCGCTCGTCACCGTTCACTTTCCTGCTCGCGGTGGTGACGGACTTTAAAACACCCGCCTGTGGCTACAGCACTATCTCCATTCTCCGAGCCCATAATTCTGCGTCCGAATCGATTCTGAGTCTTCCGGGTCCTACTTCGCGAGCTTTAATGAATTGTGAGGTGAGAATTGGGGGTACCCATTTGATGAGCTTGTATAATTTGTGTTTTTTCGGTGAAATTTGAAGGTTGCGTTGGTCGCGGTTGGGTAATTTGGGATAACCATTTGGAGTTTGAAGAGTTTGATCGAATTGTGGGGTGTCTCAATCTGTTTGGACTGCAAATTGGTTGGGTCATCTCGTTCTTCCGTGGGTATTTGATTTTGTTTGGCTGGTTGGTAGGTAATGTGTTGTTAACTCCATAACTTTTGATACGTGTGCACTGTTTGTGATTGCATGGTGGGGATACGTGGCTTTTCTTTTTCTTGGCGAATTGCAGGTTTTGGCTGGATTAGGTGTGCTGGTGATATTTGATTCTTGGAGCTACTAGCCACTTTTTTGTGAGCTCTTTTTTGTTCTTTTTCTTTTTCTTCTTCTTCTGGTTTCTTAGGGACTGTAGATGATCGTCGTAATATAGATGTAGTATAGCCCCATGTCAAGTGGAAAGGTAAAAGTTTCTATTTTTTGGAACCAATATATTCGTCTATGGTTAAAGTCAAGAATTGGCTCTGTATAAGTTGGAAATGTTTGACTAGAAATTATGTTTGGCCAACCATAAGTTTGTTAACTAGGGCTATCCCTTTTTGACATTGGAGAGATATTCCCGGCGTTTTTTGACGTAAGACCGATTAGTGCTTCAATGATGATCCATGGTGATCTCGTAGACGGATGTGGTTGGGAAGTAATGAATATCATTTTCTTTTGCTCTTACTTGGATGGGTGGTGGTTACATCTTTAGCGATGTCGCTAGTCTTCAGATGTTTATCAGAGCAATTAAGAACTAATTGGACCCTTAGAGTCTGAATCTCCATTCGGTGTTAGGGACGATTTAGATTCTGGAAATATTGGAAAAATATACTATTGATGTGCAAATTCCTTTGTAGTGTAGTGTAGTGTAGTGTTTCAACATTAGAATCACATTATACAGTGCCTTATGCATTTGGTAATAAATTTTATCTTCTTTTTATGTTTTTAGTGATGATGGATTGAATCAATATTTGCAACTTCAACTTAAAAAATCCATGACGTAGACTTAAGTATTCCTTTCTCGGGCAACCATAATATTGTCCTCTAGATAGGTGTCGGTACTGCAGATGACAATTTTGCTGCAGAATCAGCACTCCAAAGATTTGCGGAATAAGTTAGCCAGTATTGGGTATAATTTTCTGCTCAGGCTTTATGAGAAAGATTCCTAGTTTATCCTCTGTTTTCTTTTTTTCTTTTTCTTTTTTTTTTTTTTTTTTTGTAGGTCTTTGGAGGTTTTAGTCTGTTGACCGTGATTATTAAGTTCATGTTATTTGATGGTTGTTTGATGCATTTCTTAGGCATATCCATTGGATCATTTGTTAAATATCCTAGACATCCTATTTTGGCGTGCTTGGACTTCCTTGACTTCCTTCACTCATCATTGTGTCAAAGGTTAATCCCAAACACACAATGTACATGGAGACATATATACAAGATGGGACTAGAATCCTTTTGCCTCTTTAGATGTAAAGAGAACTAATATCACGGAGCTAAGATAATGAATCAAATTGTCCTTCTGTCTTGAGTGGAAGCTTCTCATCATCCCCACCAAGAAATACTAGTTAATTTCCTTTGTGTTAGTAGTTTAATTTGTTGCTTACATTAATGTAGTACTTCTGCTTGCAGGTGTGAAAATTGATGGCATTTTCCTTGGTGTGGCTATCGAGAGCAAAAAACCAGGGTGCTTTTCGTAGGTTTTTAGTCGGTGAGTATTACTACCAATGTAGGGTGGACAACATTCACTAAAGTAGTAGTAAGTGACCATAAAACTGACACATCTTCCTTGTTGATTTAAGGATGAAATGGATGCACGCCCTACTTTATCCATTCAAAGATCAGGAGCAAAGCAGCTTAGTAACATGGGAATTTCTGGAGCACTGTCTACATCTTTACCAGTTCTTCCAACCCCTCTGGAAGAAACATATCCTAAGTTGCCAGACTCTCAACAAGTTTCCATGGAAAGAGAGATTGGAACAAGGCCTCTTATCCATGCAAGTCATTTATCCTCTAACAGTGCAGTCATTGGTCACATGTTTTCATCATCCTCAGGATTTTCTACAGATCTTCATTACACATCTCTTTCTCCCAATAAGAGAAGAAGTCCTTTTATTTCTCAATCGTCAACTCTTGGGGCACCTTTGCCATTTACACATTCGTCTCAGTCAGGAACCCTTGCATCTACAACATCAAGTCAATATGCCAAAGAAAACACCGGTTCCTGGCATACCGATTCAATTTCAAGTTTCATTGATTTTCCTGTAGATACCTCTATTGAGAATGGTCAGGTAGAAAGCAGTAATTGCAATGCTGTCTTGGCATCTGAGGAATTTAGTAACTGGGCAGACGAGCTAATCAATGATGATGACGCTTTGACTTCTGGTTTGAATGATCTTCTTGCTGACACCAATGTTACAGATTTGGAACCAAAGGTTTGGTCCTCATAAGATATGATATTCAATATGTGAATAAGAGAAGTGGATAATTTTTAGGATCATTTATGTTGAAATTGTTTGGGTTTGTTTCTTTAGATGGTGTACCATGTATCAAAACCATCTCCAAATTTTCAAGCACACCAGTCCCAAGTTCAACTGCAGCTTCCTGGTCAATCTGGAGAAATTCGCTCAATTGCTTCCCCTTCTTCCTCAGCCCAAGGAAAGCCACGAATGCGTTGGACACCGGAACTTCATGAAGCTTTTGTGGAGGCTGTTAATCAACTTGGTGGTAGTGAAAGTATGTAACTCTCATGCCCTCACTGTTCTCTTAGCGTCAAAGTATGGAAATTCTGCTCCAACCAGGTTTACGTTTCATTTCACAGGGGCTACTCCCAAGGGTGTGCTTAAGCTCATGAAAGTTGATGGGTTAACAATCTATCATGTGAAAAGCCACCTGCAGGTATTTATGCTTTATTAGTTTTAACATGATAGTAATTCCTACTAAAATAATGCAAGGGCATGTTTAAGTGTGTGTGTGTTTATTTTTAACTTGAGATCTTGCTCCGTGAATTGCAGAAATATAGGACAGCCAGATACAGACCAGAATCATCCGAAGGTATACAACAATTATTTTGTGTGTGCACGGGTTTTATGTGTTTGTTCCTGTTATTTTTTATAGTTGTGCTGCTTTCATTTTTCCTCAATGTATCAGTTCCTTTTTGTTTGAATGTCTTCCTTTGCTGGGAAGAATGAAGTGGGGTGTTATACCTCATTGTGTGGGTAACTTCTGTTTGAATGTTATCCTCTGCTGTGAAGAAGAGAGTGTGGGATGTTCAAACAAGCAGTGTTTCAAAAATTTGTTCCAAATATGAAATGGGACTCACTTGTTATCATCTGTAGGATCATGGAGTTTTTTATTAGCAGGGATGTCAGCTTTATAGCTGGAAGTAATGTATGCCCAAGAAAAATCCCACATTCTCAGTCGTTTGTTATGATCAAATGCCAAATGAATGATTCTTCATTAATTTCTTCACTCAACTCAACATAAGTAAGCCATAATTCCAATTAAATTTGTGTCTGGTTCTTCTTTGCTTTCCTTCTTATATTAGAAGGTTTTCATTCCACTTATTTGATGTTAATTGACATAGCAGTTTCAATAAATTTATTTTAATTGAATAAAATAAATTAAAAAGCAAACAGCCATTGAAGTTTTGTTGCTAATTCTTTTTGGCTCAGTTGTTTGCTTCTGCTTATGCTAGTTTGTCACTTATATATTTTGTTGCTGATACGGAGATGTTGACCTTTTTAACTATTTGCAGATTAGATTTAAAAAATTTAATGGAACGGGTTGTTGAATTCTATTTACAGGATCCTCCGAGAAAAAATTGACTCAAATGGAAGAAATATCATCTCTTGACTTGAAAACGTAAGTCAACTATTTGGTAATAACCAGAGGAGCTCCTGTTGTATCTTATGGTGCAGTACATCTACTATTTGGCATGGAGGAATGAATAATCTGTCTTGTATGAGAAGTTTATTGCAACCTACAATGTACAATATGGACTATTATATATATATTGCTTACTATACTTCTGCTTGGTGACTTGACTTTGGTGATAGGAGGTTTCAGTTATTTGATACACTGCAATGTATGGCTTGAAAAGGTACTCCTTTTCATAGGAACCTTTTCTCCCGTGGCAATGAGGGTTTTATTTTAAGATTAAGAAAATGAACTGGAAACTGAAAATTGCTAATGAACTTTGTGAGGTATGATAATTTTTTGTGCTCCAATCGCTTAAGACATCTAAGGTCTTGCTAATAGTAAACATGTCATGATAATCTTAGTAGAAATGGGCTAGGCAGATATTATTAGTAGCTACTTTTAACTAGGTGGATATTTACATGACAAAAATGTGGTGCTTTAAGTCGTGAGTTATATCATCAGTAAAGTTTTCAAGTGTTTTCTTCAGTAATTCTAGTCTGTGAGAAGAGGTAGGTTGACTGCCCAATGTTCTAGCCAGCTCTTGCATTTTTAAGGGTTGAACCAGCAATTGGTGAGCATGTATGTCAATTCTATAGCAACTTTTGCTCCTTAAATGTGTTCTGCACAAACACCATGAGCAAGTCTTTACGATTGGTGTTCTCAGCCAAATTGTCTTGTAAGCTGGACTGATGGTTATATGTTATCGTAAAGGGTTAAGATTAGAGCCTGGATAGGCTTGTTTTCAAGGATGAAGTGTGGATTAGGTCCAAATAGGCCCAAGTTTCAAATAATTCAACTTTTTGCATGTTTTGACTTGTGATCTCTCACATCATGCGATAAAATGTTATTTTGAGTTTATATTGATGTATGAACTCTACTTGCTTCCAGAGGCATGGAGATTACTGAAGCTCTGCGGTTGCAGATGGAAGTTCAGAAGCGACTTCATGAACAACTTGAGGTATGAAATTGCTCCTGAGAAATGGATTTCCTTTTCATTTTATTATGGAATTGGTTCAAAAGCCTGTTTTGGTCAGCGTCACTCTGTCCATGCAGATCGTGGCACAGTGAGGTAAGCCACATGGTATGAGAGGTCTTATCTCCCCATTCTAAGCTTGTGGCTATGGTCAGCACGGTTTGGGGCATGTGATACTTAATGTCTATGATGCATTCCTAAACGTATATATCTTTTCAATATGTTCTATTCTTTGTCTAGGTGGTCTCTCTTCTACTAGATGTATATTGTATTGGACATCTTCTGATAAAGCTTGATTACATCTCAAAAAGAAAGAAAATTGTTAAGGCACTGTTGAGAAAAGATTATCCTTTGAGCTGTTGCACAACTTTTGTTCTGATATTAGTTTCTGGAGTTCATGATGGGATAAAGATGCATATCATCATATTGGTTTCTGCATTTTCTATTGTTCTTTGTCGTTAGTGCTGCAATACTGGTGGTGGTAATCGTCAAGCAATTGGTTCGCATGAAGCAGTTGATTCTTGCGGGAAGTTGAAAGATACACGGAATGGACTGGGGATCTACCATTTTAACTTCTTCTCTTGTCCGTTTTGGCAGAATGGCACTGGCACTTCCACTGCAGTGTTGCTATAATGATGCTTCTCTCTCTTTCTTTCTTTCCAGTAGCATTTGGGGTTTTACTGCTGACTCTAGAAGATTAGTTTGTACTGACATCTTATTTGTGCAGGTTTGATGTTGCCACTGGGTAATAATGATCTGACTAACATAGGAAAATTTACTTGGCAATTTCTATTTGTTGCTGCCGTACTTTTTTGCTGGCTTGGTTGTTGGGTTCATTGAATGAAGGATAAAACATAATGGTCTTATGAGGTTGTGTCTATAATTTGGGTGTTAATATATGCCATCTTTAATCTTCCGCACAGATTCAAAGAAATCTGCAATTGCGAATAGAAGAACAAGGAAGGAAACTCCAAATGATGTTTGAGAAGCAGTGCAAATCCGGTGGTGACAAGCTGAAGGCATCAGCATCCAGTTTGAAGAACCCCTCTGCTTCATCTTCGGATGCAGTTCCAGATTCCCCACCAAAAAGCGAACTGGAAGCCTCCCAGGAAGACCACGGGAAGACAGTAACAGAGCCAGGCAGTGCCAACGTGAGGCTGGAAGAAAAGGCATCTGAAGTCAACGCTTCTGAGCCGGATGCCTGTGAATCTGATTTGCAACCCTCAAAGCGTCCAAGAACGGACGAATAACCTTCATTATCTGCAAAAAATGGGCATTGGATTGACCAGACGATGGTTATTAATGGAAATTTTTATTCTTGAGACAGACATAGCTGACTGATGGATAGAGAGCTTCAGAACTAGGAGGCATCTGCCATCTTTCTGTGATATCGTTTTCTCAAGGACAATTTGCATATTCAGTAACGGAGTTGAGTCAAGTTTTGATCATAGTTTCTCAACCCTCTCTCATTTGCATAGGACACTGTTTTTTGGTAAAAACTGTCTCTTGTTTTAAGCCATTGATAATCACTTTTCAACCAACATGTCAATTCACTGGTAGCCCACTGGTGGACTGGAACTTTTTTTCGCCTACGAGATTTGGTTCGACATTTATTTCGGGGCTTGCTGGCAGGTCGATTTGAACAAGTTATCAGGGTTCTTGCAGGCAGTATGATGCCATGAGGTTGCCAGATTACGATGTCAGTTAAAACACTGTTATGTGCACCAACCCAACCCAGAAGTAAGAAAAATAAAAGACTAAGTTAAAGAGAAATTAGCGAAAAAATATGATACAGTCACTAATGATGTCAATGATCATCTATTTTGAAATTAAAATTTCAAATTAATTTCTCCTTAACACAACGTTATCTTTTTATTTTTCACTCTTATGCGTGCATCACGGTAGCTTTTCTAAGAGAGACGAATTTGATCATCCTGCCCACTGGAAGATGTCTGGCATTTGGAATCGATTGGGAAACCTGCTAACCAAACAGTTCTTTTAGAGGGCATATTGGTGCCTCGAAGAATGCTGCCGTGATTGTACTTATCAAGTTACCAAGAATCTTAGGTAAAAATTGCATTACTGTACCATGCAGCACGTTTTTGTACATATACGGACTTAATTCATGTTAAGGCGTTGCACTTAAATCTGAATTCAAATATCATACTAAAAAGGAGGTCGAACTTCTTTCCTGAAATCTTATTGTTAAAAGAAGACAGACAACATTTAAACACAAAAAGAATACGAGGTCAAAAAAATAATAAAATATAAAATAAATACTATTTTTAACATATACTTTTGCTTGACATATTATTTGGTTGCTCTTATAGCATGAAAGATGTGGAAATGGAAATTTTGAGGTGAATAAGACAACAATCGTTTCGATTCTTTAAATAGCCAACAGCAACGGCCATCATGTAGGATCTCCTTAGGATTAAAGCACATGTCGTGCATAGACGTGTTAAGCATCTATTTGCACGTGCAACCACTAATCCTGGTCCCATGCAAAATCCTTGGTCACTTTCTTCAGTATCTCCCACAAACATTACGATTCACTAATTGTTTTCCACTACTGGAAGACTAAATCAACAGGAAAAGTCCTCATCCCATCAACTCTTTTCCCGACTTTCACACCGTCATGCAGAAGGGTCAGCCTCTTCTAATCGGCCTTGTTCTTGTTCATCCATCGTTCTGAAACTACGTCATGTTCAGCTCTTCACGTCTCTGTTGCTTGTTTTCTGCAGATAACACCAGCAAACCCTCCTTCACACAGATCCTGGCAGCCTCCTCCATCGGGTTGATCGTCGCTGCTGCAATGCATTATCGTCTTCGGAAGCTGAGGGATCACAAGATCGTCCCTTGCCTGAGGTTATCAGAGTCAGGACGTGTTGAAAAGCTGGAAAGGTTTCCCCATTATGTAGGTAATACGGTGATCTCATGATCTCCACAGCAACATCATATAAAATCTAGTTTTGATTCTCTCAGAATCTGGTTTTGGTTGCAGCAAGGCAAATGGGATTCAAAGACAGAAGAGAATGTCCAAGGCTATGCAAGCTGGCTACTGAGTACATTAGGAAATCTGACGGCTGTGAGGACAACATCTATACATTCTTCTCTAGCGAACCGGATGCCGATTCGCTGTTCGTGAAGCTTGTGGAGGAGTTTGAGCGATGCATTCTTAGTTACTTTGCATTCCATTGGAGCCAGGCTGACCTTATGATTAGTCAGGTATCCAAGATCTAATGACTTCAGGGGATCTAAATCAAGGAAGAATGTTAGAATCAGTGAGTTTTCTTCTAATGTATTCCTCCCTCTTGCTGTCATGCATAATTTCAGGTGTTGAGTACTGATCATGAGCCCAAAAGAAAGCTCAAGCAGATTGTCATGGCTGCGACAAGGTTAATAGTATAATCCGCATCACTGTTGTTTTAACTATCCAGAACTCTAAGTAGACTCGAAATGATATGTGAAAGATAGGATATGAAAACAGGATAATACCTGAGAAGAGTCCCATTACTCCCTTCCACATTCCCTTATCATCTCCGAACCAAATTGCACCAGCTGTTTCTGAACCTTCAGTTACCACATTATGAAAGAGAATATGAAAGAATTAGATTTTGGATGGTAACCTAGAAGGAACTAAATGATGAGTCACATGATCATCTTAAAGGTACTGGTACTTCACTCAATGGAGTGTCTGTCTTGTGAATTCAAGTTTCTGATCAAACATACAGAAAAGGTTTGCGTCGAGAGAAAATTGGGGTGGAAGGATCACTAAATGAAAACTTTGAACAAAGATCCGAGACGATCATCTTTTGCCCTTCTTGCTTTCTGCATTTGTTAAGGACCACACACCACTTTGTTTCTAGTTTTGGAATCCAGCAATGGAGAGAATTGCTACATAAAGCATGATGAAATTGTGTTATAAGTACTGATAACAGGAAAGCAATCAAAACCATATGAACATAGCCTCACTACAAATATCATCATAAATAGTCAGAATTATGTTCTTCAGATATTAACAGCTAGCCAAGAAAAAAAAAGAGGGGGTGGGGAAAGAGAGAGAGAGCCGAGATCATACACTTTTATCATTATTGTTCTAGTAAGTGAACTTTTTTTCAGAAAAACGAGTTATTCAACTTCTGTTCTTTTTTCCCCTGTTGCTATAGGGAACAAAGATTTGAGAGAGTAACAAAGAACTTGAAGGTGGCTAGAGTGTTCACCACACTAGTAGAAGAGCTGAAAGCAATGGGAATGATAATGAATGATGACTCACGATGCACAGAGGTGATGGCTCCAGTCGCGCACAGAGACAGGAGTCCAGTCTTCCTCCTCATGGGGGGTGGGATGGGAGCGGGGAAGAGCACAGTGCTTCAGGACATTCTGAAAGAGTACGAACAATATTACTTATCATACATTTCACAGTCCTAATCATTAGATCAGTCTGAGATCAGTCTAATCAAATAGGTAGAGTAAGTTTAGAAAGTAAACGATACATTAAGAGAGTTCAGCAATCATGGTTATCACGAACTATGTTCCAAAACTCTAGCTTGAAAAGAGCAGTTACTCAAACTCATGTCATTTTTTGTTTTCCACCATCGAATTTTCCATGCCAAAGATCAGACTTATTTTTTTGCATATTTTAGAAAGTAACAATCTCATAACTACTAATTAGAGTAGTCTTAAGTTTGTTACCAATTTTACAAACTATCCGTGCGCTCCTCATTGATAACTATGAAAACCATGTTCACTTGCACTCTAGAAAGGATAAAAGTGAAATCCACATTGGACTTTCACATATAATTTTAAGTGGTTATGGGAACAAATTCAAAAGTTTAAAACATTTTCCCAGACCATGATTGAGTACACAATATAACAAAACAAAAAGGAATAAAGGGGAAGCTAAAAGGAAGGGTTCGTCTCTTTCCTTCCTAATAAACCAGCATTTGATACTTTCAGTGCTGGCTAGTGTAAGAGGTCTTATTTCAGTCCTTCGGCCATTATTAAAAAAATACTGACTATAATCTTGGTGCTTAGCCTTCAAAAGGGTAAAATTCAGAATAAAGAACAAGCAACAAGGAGCTAAAATTGGTTGTTCGTGAATTAAATGTGAACAGACCATTCTGGGCAGGAGCAGCAGGAAATGCAGTTATAATTGAGGCAGATGCCTTCAAAGAATCAGATGTCATCTATAGGGCCCTTAGTTCCAGAGGTCATGGGCATGTCGACATGCTACAAACTGCTGAACTGGTGGATATAAGGCTCTCTCTCTCTCTCTCTCTTCCCGCCCTCTTCCCTTATCCTGTAAAAGCAGAAGTATGCATATTTTCTACGAGTTGCTCTGAATAGAAAGATAACATACACTCAAAATGAACCTGCTTCTAAAAACTATGCCCATCTTCCATCCATTCCTCAACATCACCATCAGATTCTTTTACTTTTGAATGTTGAGTCCCGAAACTGAGATCTACCCGAAGCTCACCCCACCCTTCCAAGGCCTATCCTGTAAAAGCAGAAGTATGCATATTTTCTACGAGTTGCTCTGAATAGAAAGATAACATACACTTGAAATGAACCTGCTTCTCAAAACTATGCCCATCTTCCATCCATTCCTCAACATCACCATCAGACTTTTTACTTTGGAATGTTGAGTCCCGAAACTAAGATCACCCCACCCTTCCAAGGCCCAGGCACCGTCTGCTTACTAACTTTTTGTCTCTTCCTCTCTCTTAATACCGTTCTAATGCCGCTTTAGGAAAAGAAGGAAAAAAAAAAAACCAGAAACAAAAGTATCTATAACAGGGACATCAATATTTTCATAATAATTCAAATGTTTCTCATAGCATCAATGTAGTTTATCGTGGTATATCCTAGCATGACCCAACAAAAACTGTTTCATGCAGGTGCACCAATCATCTACTGATGCAGCGTCATCTCTTCTGGTTACAGCACTTAATGAGGGGCGGGATGTGATCATGGATGGCACCCTCTCCTGGCAACCATTCGTTGTGCAAACAATAACCATGGCCAGAAATGTTCACCGCCGCCGTTATCGTATGGGTGCTGGTTACAGGGTGAATCAAGATGGAACCATAAATGAAAAATACTGGGAACGGATTGAAGATGAAGAACCAGAGAAAATTGGAGGCAAAAAGAGAAAACCATACAGGATAGAACTTGTTGGAGTTGTATGTGATGCTTATCTAGCTGTTATAAGAGGCATAAGGTCTATCGCAAATCATACATATTCTTGGTGACCTGACATATCTAATTGCAGTTGTTTGAACTATTGTGTCTTCAATTGAGGTTATCTGAAGTATCAAACTGGGTTTTCTGCATGTAAACAGGAGAGCTATCTTGTCTAGAAGAGCTGTAAGAGTGAATTCACAATTAAAATCCAACAAGCGATTTGCAAATGCTTTTCTAACGTACTGTCAACTGGTTGACAATGCCAGGCTATATTGCACAAATGCTTTGGAAGGCCCACCAAAGGTACACCCATTATTATGTCTCCTCTTTCTTTGTGTAGCAATATGAACATTAATTAGGAGATTAATAACCAGAACTTGGATTTAAACATAGGCCTACTCGCATAACTGCAGAATTTCATTAAACTAACCAAGGGTCAATATTTCAGGGATGTTTTACTAGGTAAATTCACAGCTGGGTTACATGTTTACGCAATCTGTAATTTCTTATATGGCCTGTGGTTTTTTTGTGGCGACCCTGACATCTAGGAGTATATCTGTCAGAAGGTTATTATGGCCATTATGTTATATACAACTTGTCATACTGATTTTCCTAATTGCTGTGAAGTTGATAGGATGGAAAGACAGAGACAAGACATTGCTGGTTGATCCAGATGAAATCGATTGTTTAAAAAGGGTAGGTAGGTTGAATGAAAATGCAAAGTCCATATATGAACTTTACAAGCACCCTAACCCAGCCTGCAGAGCTGGGTCAGTCTGGAAAGACATCGTATTGTCACCTTCTAGGTTGAATATTCAACAGGAACTGAAGTATTGCATCCATAGAATTGAGAGAATGCAATGACAAATTAAGGATGCAGGCTGATACAGTTTGAGACTCAACTCCATGGCTCAAGAAACAGACTCTGGAGAAAGTTTCTAAGTTTCAATATTTGCAATCAAGAATTTTACCATTTGTTGTATTGACAATCTTATATGTAGAATTCCATTGGAAGACAGATCAGTTAAGATTTCAAAATTGATGATTCAGCAGTATGTCCATTGATCATGAGAGCGATTCAGATAATCAAATGCATGTACACTAGACTTTCATATTGGAATTACAGAAAAAAGTCCAAAAGAGCAATCACAGCCACAGCAAGTAAGAAAAATGGTAAAGGTTTTCTGTGCTCAGAAATCATGATGCATCTGTTAAATGTTGATTGGAAGTTCACTTGGTGTCGTGTAAGTTTTCGCTTCTTCCACTATTTTTTCTTTTTTTTAAACCCTCTTTTCATTTCAAGCTCTAAAATTTCTCTCATTTTGTTGAGCTTCAATTCAGAAGCTACATAGCTGCACCAATTGCTTCTCCGTAAGGTTCGGAGGTCCTTTTAAGTTTGATACATATTTATTCTCTTTTTGGTATCAGTTTCCCCAGGTCAATGAACACATCTGGGACTGTGTTGCCTTAGAAAATCAATGATAACTTTACAAATATAATGGTGATTCTCTTCAACCATTTACTGCCTAGTCAAAGTGGAAGAACTTTAGCCAGAAGACTATTTTGATTAAAATCATCGAAATCTTAAGTTGTTCTTAGTTGGCTTCACAAATCATTTTGCAGAGCATCCAAAGCATTCTCTCCCATACATTAATTTCCTTTTAGGTGGGTTGAGGCTCAACACATATATTGCAAGAGTAAATGAGGACATCACTCTAGAACACAAAGCTGAAGGGGTAAAACAATCCATGTTATCAAACCCATAGTTAGGGTCGATGCTTAGTTGACTGGAATGAATAGAAGAAGGGGAGAAAAGAAAAGAAAGATTACCTAAAATACAAGGCATGGAAAAATTATAAATATGCATATCCGGACCTTCTTCAACACAAATATTCGATTAAGTATGTTACAAGCATCAATAAAGTTTTGCAACTTTCTAAAGGCGGCATTTTGTTTTCTTTTCTTCCTAGGAAATATACCAAATACAGCACGTGACAGACAAAATGCAGAAGATTCTCTTGAGGAAAGGAGCTTCTGAAAAAACTACAGAAAGGAGGAAAACTTAGTACACAGACAGTTGACAGGAGAAATTCGACCGAAAACAAAAGGTACCTCAAGAAAACCCATTGTAGAAAAGACTGAAAAAATTTAACCCCAGCACCACTCATAAAGTAATCTAAGAGTCAGAAGGGTCAACTGAATTGGAGCTTTAGCCTGCTTAAGGAAGCTTGGTGCCCCCCTTAAATGTCCTAAGATTTCCTAAGTGAACCAAAATCGCCATAGGTATCTTCTAACCATAGAGAATCGAGAAAAAAACTTCTCTAATGGTATGGTATAAGAGCCACAGCTCATGTTAGTCTAAACACATTCTTTTAGAGTTTCATTGCATTCCTTAAAATGTCTCTTATTTTGCTCCCCAAGAAGATTTCAAGTTCACCTGATTTCCAAACCAAGCGTAAGTATTAATGCCTTTTGAGGGATAGTGGTGGTAAAGATCTTTTCCGTCTCCAACAGGTGTAAGTGTTAATACCTTTGAGGGATAGTGGTGCTAAAAATCTTTTCCGTCTCCAACAGGTTCAATGATAAAGACGAGAATGTTCCGGGCTGAACAAGCAAAGAAGAACAAGGTAGCCACCAAACTTAAGTGAAAAGGGACTTGATTCTTCTCTGCCTTGACAGCATGACATTTGTCCATTTTGAGCCTCCAACCGCTCTTTCAGATGAATCAATGTAAAAGCTGAGTCAGGTCTAACCAGACTATGAAGAGTTAAAGATAACTCTTCACAAGCTTTAATAAGAAGCCACCAGCTGTTTCTTCAACTGCAATTTAGAAAAAACAGACTTCAACTGCAATTTTCAATGGCCATCACAAGGCATGTTAGAGAAGCACTTTCATTGCGAGGAATCTAAACAGGGTTACGTAATTACACAACCAGAATCGCCAAAAGTTAGTCCTACATCAATCCACATTGTAAACTCAGATTTACCATTTCCCTTCTTAGACTTCACCATCAACCTCTTCTTCTAGCAATTCATTGAACTTTGAACAACAACTCGCTTTCCATGCACCACAATTCAAAGAACGGAAGACAAATCAATTAAAGCAGAAAGACAGACAATGCAGAGAGTTGAGCGATTTGAGAGGGATAGATGATTGAAATGTTTCAGCGTTTACCTAAGAGCTTAGATTAGAAGCAAGTGAGGATCAAACTACATTGCAAATTCAGATTTATCATTTCCATTCTTAGACTTCTTCTAGCAACTCACTGAACTTTGAACAACAACTCGCTTTCCTTGAACAACAATATGCATAAGTTATATAATGCAGAAGATATACAATGCAAAAACTTCATCGAATTTGAGAACCGCAGATGATTGAAATGTTTCAGCATTTACCTAACAGCTTAGATTGGAAGCAAGTTAAGGAACCTTCAGGCTTGAATCCCAAATAGTAAGCAATCTCTAACGCGCGAGGAACGCCTTCGTGAGATGCAACTCTCGCCAGTGTTACACAGCTGAAAGCTGATTTCTGCACTTGAAATCATAAGAGAAGGAAGCAGAGGCAAGTGGAAATGAACACGAAAACCGGCAAGCCCTAAATTGATTTCTTAAGAGTCAACTAAACTGAATAATATTACAACTGAAACTGTCTCGAAGAAAATAAGCCAAAAATAGAAAAATAAGTAAATAAAGAGAACGTAAATATAATATAAAATGAAAATTTTCTTTTCCACGGGCATATATGCATCTAAATACACCCTTCCAGATCAAGAAATTTACATGACTACCCCCTACAAAGACTAAGCTGCTCCTCTCTCGTTCTCCTCTCACTTCTTCCCTCTCTTTGCTGCTGCTGCTTTCTTCGCCGGCGACTTGACGCTCCTCAGCTTCACCATCTTCGCCGTAGCCTTCTTGGTCGCCGGGGCCTTCTTCGCCGTCGCCTTGGTAGCCGGGGCTTTTTTCCCGGGCGAGGTTCTCGTCGACGTCCTTGCTGCCTTCGAAGGCTTCTCCTTAGGCCTCGGCTTCGCCTTCGCCTTTGGCTTCGCGGCCGTCTTCGTCTTGGCTGGGGCAGCCTTTGTCTTGGCCGCCAGCTTCGCCTTCGCTGGAGCTACCTTCGACTTCGGAGCAACAGCCTTCGGCTTCGCAGCCGCCTTCGTCTTCGGCTTTGGCTTAGCAGCCGCCTTCGGCTTTGCAGCCGATTTAGTCCCCGCCGATGCCTTGGTTGTCGTCCTCACATCCTTAGTCTTTGGCTTCGAAGGCTTAGCTCTGGGCTTCGGCTTCGCGGCCGGCGCTGGCTTCTTCTTCTCCGCCGCGGATGCCGCTGGCTTCGAAGATGGAAGCTTAAACGATCCCTTCACCTTCACCAACTTGTCGGAAGCCACGAGCTTCTTCAAATGGAACAGCAAGAGCTTCTTAAAGTTCGGCGGAAGCTGCTTGTGCTTCTCCTCGATGAACTTTGCTATCGCATACTGACTCGACCCTGTCTTCTCCTTCAGCGTCACAATTGCATCCTTAATCATCTGCACAAACATTAGCAACAGAAGCTCAAAAACAGATCGAACTTATAGCCCTTGATCGTAAAATTCAAGTAATTACACCTATAATCAATCTAAAGCCAATACCTCTTCGTAGGGAGGATGGGAAGGCGGCTTTCTAGGCGCCGGGGGTTTCTTGGCCTTGGGCTCTTTGGGCTCCTTGGGCTCCTTGGATTTCTTCGCCTTTCCGGCTTTGGTGGTGGCCGGCTTATCCGCTGCCGGCTCGTTGGCTGTCTGCTCAGGAACATATTCGATGGGCACAGTAGCTTGTTCTTCGGTCGCCATTGGAGGACCAGAGGAGCTAAGCAGCTCCAGAAATGGAAACCAAGGTTAGGGAAAGCGGAGCGAATCGAGGAGGGATCGGGATCTATCTAGCTATCTATCGGTGTTTACTGGTAATCTCGTTGCGTGAGAAGATGTTGGAAATCGAAGGATTTAAATAGTCGTGTGCGTGAGAGGCAATATCCAGGAGCTGAGCTCTGATTGGCGGAAAGCCCCAGCACGCGGATTGCTTTGTTCTGGCAAGTTTGAATATTAGCCTTCAGATATAAAGTTATCGACGGTGGAAAAGGTGAGATGGGTGACGGTAGGATAGGGCGTGCAGAGATGGATGGGAATTTGGGCATGTTTAGGTGTGCTTTTAAGCTGGATTGATCCGGGCATTACATGAGCTACAGTTCATAAATTCAAGTTATTTTTTCTGGATCTTGTAGCAAATTATATAAGCTTTCCAACGAGTGTTTACACGCTCTTTGATGAATTTTTCTCAGCGAGAAATTCGGATTTAGAGCTGTAATGGTCAGGATTAGGGTTTCTGGTGATGGTATTGTGGCTTTGGGAAATTTTAAGAGAATGCTTGGAACCCAATTAGGATTTTTGCATCTCATATGAAACTAGCTTAGTGAAGCAATGTATTGGTCCAAGAATCATGAAAATCCATTAAGATTCGGGCATGATACCATGGGTTAGAATGTCAACAAAGTTGAACATGTCTTGTGACTACTCAAGGTGTGACACAATGCGTGTGGAATATATCATGTTACTAGGCCATGAAATCGTTTACCAATTACTCTTATGTCTATACATTGCGAATGTTCGATGTAAGGGATGATATGCGAATGCGAAAGAGTTACAAGATCAACAGGCTTTGGGGGTGTTTTCCAATCAGGACTTATTCACATGTATGTATGTGACAAAAGTGCTCCGGATACAGCCATCATGTTGTCTTACATGGTAGAGATGTACATAAATCTCTGTTTGGCTGCCAAAACTTGCTTCCAATGCAAAAATTTCTTCTCGAAATGCAGGATACAGTGTTTCTTCTGTATGTTATATGTTATTGTCATACTCAATAGCTCCTATTCTGCACTTTACAAGCTTGAGTAAAAAGATGACTTTTGGTGTGACAAATGCACCGCTCAACAGTTTTCTGCTTCTGAGACTTGAAAACGAAAAGGGAAAACACAGAGATGAACAAAAGAAAGTACTCGTTTAGGTGGTCTAAGATTTTGTAATACGAAGTTCCCATGTAAAATTTCAGCCCCTTGAGGATCTAATATTAAGGTAAATGGTGTTGATCTGCACTTTTCCGCCACAATAATCATCATATTCCTAAACACGCTTGAGAAATTCTGCTCCGTTGGCACAAAGTTACAATTGCTCCGAACTTTGTGGTGTGAACTCAAGTGAAAATCGTTGCTGAAAAGTGTTGTTATACATATGATAAATTATCCATCATCTGATTGAGACTAGGTGTGATCCTTTTAAATCATCTTTGACCAGTCTTATGCACTTCTTTACTCCAACTGGTAAAGAAGGAAAAAGAAAAAGGTTAACAACAAAAAAAAAAAAAAAAAAATACATATGCTTCGTTTGACACTTGCAAAAGTTCATTATGTGGAAAACTTGATATTAGGCCAAAGTTTACAATAATAGCTATGCATGCTTTATTCCTTAATAACGATTTAACAACATTTAAATGCTTGTTGGTTGCTCATTGGACACCCACTCACATGGCATGCATCAATAATTCTTCCAATAAACCTGTTGATACGAGGGCTCAAACCAACAAATTTGGTCTAATACTACTTGTTGAAACTTCCAAATACTACCACCAAATCAAAAACTCAAATTAACATTTATAGCGTATTAACATTACTTGATAGAGCTTACGGACTGCCTAACCATCCCATTGGAACTCCACCTAAGTGACATGCAGCAACACCCAATTTGTTAAATAATTAGTGTAATTATGATTGATTCTGTATTTTTTGGAAGACTAAAGAACCCAATACTACTAAGCCTCGTTGAAGGTAGGGAACAAAACGGTTATACCTCTTGGCTTCAAAAACCTCTCTAGTATTTGTGCAGATTCTTGATCGAGAGCTTTTGTTCCCAATATCTAAAAATCACCATTTTTTTTTACACTTTGGAAAAAGTTATTGTTCATTTGATGGCAACCATGGTGCCAATAGGACCTTTAGATTCTCCATCTACAATTTACTTGGTTCGAGAGACTGCTTGGAGCTTTAACTCCATAGCCACCAATAGTATTAGAAAGTTATTCTCTTTTGTACCTTCACATCCGAGTTCCTCTCTCCTCTTTATCACAGCTACCCCATGTCATGTCATGTCATGTCATGTCATCATAATCAAATTGTCTCATAGTAATCAGCTCCAAATCGAATAAGGGGTAGAAAACTGATAAAATATAAAAATGAATACCGAACTGAAATCGAGAATTGCATTCAACCTGGTTGATGAACGCAAAAGATCTCTGCAATTGAAAACTCAAGTCTGGGAAGTATTGCCATTTTATACAAAAAAAGGACGGTATTATTCTCGTAACGATAACTTCGGCTTGAATTGAAACCTCAACAATTGAAAACTCCTTATGCATATTGGTTTATGGAGACATATATTAATAATGATATGTAGAATGTTTATTATAAACTTGGAGTATGGTGGATTTAACTTATAGGGCCAAGTTAGGTATGATATTTAATAAAAGATGTTGAGATTAGTCTTCAAATTTATATTTTTTGATACGAGGATTAAAATACATAATTTATGATATTAAAACTAAACTTACATCCAAGTCTAAATCACATATGACACAACTCATGAAAATGATTACTTGAGTTAAACAAGAGCAGGAGCCACCATAGAGTGAGTTATCGAGATGGATTGCAAAGCACAATGGATAGTTACAATCTTCAATAGTAACAATTTTGGGCCTATAAGAACTAAAATAATGATAATATTTAAATAAAATGTACCAAAAACTAGTGCTTAAATTTAAGTTTTTTAGTAGAATGGTTGAGGCACATAATGGCATCCCATGATGCATGAACCATGCTTGGGAACAAACTCTAAAATAAAATATATGACCCCTCTTTATAGATCAATTTTATAGAGATAACAAATTTTCTTGACATATAGTATAGAAAACAAGGTCATTGAATTAAAAATTACTTGGTACGTGCGTAACTTATTGATTCTATCTTCTTATGACATTTTATGCCTAAACATTATAAGTTGTCAAAGTGGAAATAAAATAAGATAAAGATTTTTTTTATTTGAAAAATGAAATGAAAAAAGAATATCAAGGTGCACTCACCTTTTAAAGTTGTCACTTTCTAAGTAAAAGTAAAGATATAGACTATAGATTGAAATCTTTGAAATACTCTCTTAACTATACAAGATGAAAATGACAAGAGAAGATCAAATAGATAAAATCACAAATTTTGGATTATCTTTTTATGAAAGCATAAGAGTTGATGAAAGAACAAAAAGAATTAAAGAATGAATTGAAGAGGGGACTAAAATTGTTAAGTGGGTTCTGTGTTACATTGGTGATACCTTAATCATTAATCATTCTCATAAGTTTAAGCATCTTTTTTCTCATAATGATTAGTTTTAAGTGATGAAATTAAATCATTTCTAACATGATATCACATTCATATTTAAGTACAAATATTTCATTACAAATTGAACTTGTGATGTACACCTTATCCTTCCATACTTCACTCATAGATTGTTATATACCTAGGGCAAGGTAATACGCTAAGTAATATGGCTATCCCACATCCACCATACTATTTTCAAATAGGATTCAAACAATGTAAAACTTTTACTATACTATTTTTGACATATATTTGTGGGTATATATTCCACCATAAACCACTATGTGCCTATAAAATTAGTGCACGAAAGTACTACTTTTTGAATTTAACCATAATATCATCTTAAAAAGCTTATTCATATTAAAAAGTGAATTAAAGAGTAATTTTTTCATTATTATAGAGAAGATTTCTAAACAATACTTATAAAATGTGAAACTTTTGTTACTCAATTTTAAGTTTCACAATTTTTAACAATTATAAATGTAGAATAATGAAGTTTAAGGTGTGTGCAAGACTAAATTCTCATTATAAGATCCTTATAATGAAATTTAAATATAAAAAAAGACTTTCTAACTCATAAATTAATTTTTAGATTAAACTTTTGGATTTTTATATTTATAATGTCATAACTCATATTGAATTTACTATATTCTATATAAGCTTAAGCTCAATAACACTCAATGTGTGAAGGAGGGTAAAAGAAAAACTTTTACATTAAAGATAAGATCTTGTAATAAAATTTAAATAAAAAATAATCCTATAATCTTGGATCTGCTTTCAAGTTGGCCTTTCCTCGTCCTTAAAAACAATGCTTCAACATGATTGAACGGGTGACATTCTTTCTTACTGGTGATGGGCGCCGTGACATGAACTGTCAATAGAAAGAGACAGTAAAGAGGGGGGAACCGGTTCCCGGTTCTCAGATGCGACCTCCCTATCGGATCTTATCCGGGTCACTGAACCGAAACCCGTACTATAAATATTACTGATAGTCTGCTCCAAAACCCTAGCGATTAGAAACCAGCGCCAGTTCGTTACTTTCGCTTCTCAGAGTTTCAGCTATGGTGAGTTTTCTCTACGGATTACCAATTTGGTGTTTCCCTCCGTTACTTTCCCGAGAACCAAACAGATCATTCACCTGACTGAAAGTCTATCGATTGACGCTTAACTTGCTTTGTTCTGTATTTTTTGTTTTGATCAGGCGGACGTGGAAGTAGATGTCGCGGCTCCAGGGCAGCCGAAGAAGAGGACGTTCAAGAAGTTCAGCTTCAGAGGCGTGGATCTCGACGCGCTTCTTGACATGTCCACTGATGAGCTCGTCAAGCTCTTCACTGCCCGCGCTCGCCGAAGGTGCTTGAACTGGAAGAGTCTGGGAGCTCAATTTCCATTTCATTGTCAAATGTTTTACGCGTACTCAAATATGTGAGCATGTTTTTGTATACTTGGGACATATATATACCGGTGACTTGATTTGGTGTTAGGTTTCAGCGCGGATTGAAGAGGAAGCCGATGGCTTTGATCAAGAAGCTGCGCAAGGCGGTGAGTGATTTTTTTGATGTTCTGTGTGATATTTGGTTCTCGCTGTTTGTTTAGGTCAAATTTCGTGCACCGATGTCGTTTCTTCTCTTGTTTGTGTAATTGCGGTGCACTGTTGGGGTTTTAGTTATTGTCCTTTTGATTGATTATGCACCGAATTTGTCTGTCCATGAACGGGTATGATAATTATGATACTGTTCTTGTCACATCATTGAGATAAACCACATGAATCAGCTGGGTTGGTCTGTTTTTATGATTGCAAGCAAGTTACCGAGGCAATTTCCGGGGTCAATCTTTCTTTTCTACTATATGGGCTTGTAGTTATGTAAGACAGCGGACATCAAACGAAGTAGTATGGTGAATTACTTAGAATTGGTGAAAGACTAAGCCAGGTGTATCAACTTCGCGTAGAAGGCTTGTTAAAGCAGAGTAGTTGCATTGAATCAGTTAACACTATTCAGCTTTTGAATGCCTTCTGGAAAGCAATTCAGATTGAAGATCTGAATATTCATATTCTACCTGAGTTTTGGAATGGAACTTCATAGTGATTCAATGTTAAAGGAGGATCTTGCAGTGAGGGAATGATATATTGGCTAGGTGTTAAATTGAAGGGACTGAATTTGGATTTTCATATATGACTCAAGTGTTAATGGATCGGTACCGGACAAGGTGGATAATGCATTGGACTGGCCAGACTTCTGTGATAACCCCATAAGGTAGCATGAGGAAGAAAGCTGAGAATATATATACTGGCAAGGACTCATCAAAATATTAGTGGCTGAAAAACACTTAGAATGGATGAAGTTCAGATACTATTGTACGAATTCATGCTTCGTTGATTCAGTGGAGGAGAATAATGTTTCTAATACTCTAATCCTAAGATCAAATGCATGAGGCTGTGCACTCATAGGAAGAGAGAAATATGAAGTGAAGTGCTTCCAACTGTACAAAGAAATAATTTTTATGCATGTGTTTCCCTGTAATTTGCCTGTAGTACGCAATATCAAATCCTTTTCATCAGATCAATGATAACTAATTAGGCCTGAGATTGGGAAAACTGATGATGAGAGAAAAATTAGGTTTGATAAAGTGGAGAACCTGACATGAATGACTGCTAGGATCCTGCTTAGCTGTGTTATGGCACATGCTGGCCCTTGGTGTTGTCTATCAAGTCATTCGAATTTGGATAATAGGAGGAGGCTGAAGTATATTCGTTATCCAAGCATTGGATGCATGCAAAGGTAGAAATATGTGTATTGCTTTAAGATGTACTTATTTAGGTTAAGAAGAACCTGGTATGCTAGTAATACTTGGTTGTCGTAGAACATCGAGAGTGTACTGCTTCCCACCCTTTTTGAACTGCTATCCTTTTGTTGGGGATCATTTTAGTCTTAATAAATGATGAAAAGGATTCAATTGATTCAAATCCAATTACAATTATGACCTCCATATTGGTGTTGCCGTTCAACATACTTCTTTATATATGGAGAGGTTCTAAAGAGAAAAAGGAGATAGAAGTAACAAATAAGCCCTAGGTTTACCACTTTTCAACAGATTGCGCACATCCTACTTTGATACATATCATATAGAACTCTACAAGAGAATCTTAGCTTTCATAGATTTTTCAAGGATATGCTTCACTCTAACAATAGGACTGAGACCAAATGCTAACAATAGGAAAAAGAGTTGATGCATAGTTCAATCACTCTCTCACTTTACCTCTCTTTTTCTCTTGGTTTGTTTTTCCTTGGCTGTGGCCGAATTGTTTTGTTTAAAGCCACTTTTTTCCATCACTTATGGATTGTCTCTGATTTTTGGAGTTGGAAGTGGGGGGTTCTGGTTCGCAAACAGGTGCATGTTTTAGTGATGGCTTCTTGAGACATGGTTAATTTAAAGGGCATCAGTTATATTTGAAATTAGAGCAAGTTGTGGATATTTTAGAGTCCTTATTAAGTTAGTTTTAGGATTAAGTTAATTTAGGATTATTATAGAATTGGCAAGATGTTCAAAACTGGTCACTTGTACTACGTTTTGTCCTTGGATATATCCTAAATCTACGGGAGGTGTGGCTTCTAAATAGTCTAGCCTCATGCCTTTCCATTTGGATAGGAGAGGGAGTAAAGAGTGATATACATGTTGAATTCTATGTTTTAATCATGACTTAATTGAATTGTCATAGTGACAACAAAGTTCTCATGATGCCTGTGGTTTGATGTAGACTTTGTTGTCTTATGGGAACCATCCTTCAAATTATATTCATACTCTATTGCCCATATCAGCTTCTTGTTTGATTTTATGTACTGCCTATATCCTTATGACAAATGAAAATGCAGGTATGCAATTTGAAATTTTTCATTCTTTGTTTTACTTATTTTTCCTTCCTCATATTACTCCGTGTTATTGATTATTTGTACGTTCAGTGTCCCCAATATGTCACTTTCCAAGTGGAAATGTTTTTGGGTTTAACAATGTCCATTGTTACGATTATGAAATTAGCCACCTCTTCTGTATGTTCCTGCGCCGATGGAAGGACTCAGACTTCTTCCAGCTGTGTGGTGGCTACTATAGGAGGGTTAGATCCTTTTGAAAAGTGCTTCCTTTGATAGGACGAGGCCCAAACCCTATTGATGCTGTTGTGGTTTGGGAGACCCAATCAACGAGACCGACTTTCAATGCACACATTCCCCTTCTACATCATGCATCTATAGTATTTTTGCCCTGGTGGATCTCTCTCTCATTTACTAAAAGTCTAGACTCTAGACTCCCTTTTCTGTCTGTCTGTCTGTCTGTCTCTCTCTCTCCCCTCCCCCACCCCCCCTCTCTGTGTTTCAAATAACGTCTAATCCAGATTTACTTAACTCTTTGTCCACTCTCATGTACAAGCTCTTCTATGGTTGGTTAATATTTTCGTCAGCATTGAACAATAGGCAAAATCTTTCATTTATTGTTCTTTATGAGCTCAGGAACTGAGTAGATTAGGATTTATAGTTTGAAAAGCACTGTTAAGGTGAAAGATGATATGCACGCTACATCATCTTGCATTGGATATTTGATTTAAGAGTATGGACATAATTTTTATGTTTCGGTTACTCTGACATTTTTACTCAATGCTCTTCTCATGAGTAAAGATGTTGGTTGTCTTTTCTCACATGCTGTTAAGGCTTTCAATTTAAGGCAGATGGGATGAAGTATCTCTGTATAGTGTCCTTGGCATTTTCTATTATGCAAATTTTTCGAAATCTATTTGCAGCATGTTTATAACTGTACTTGTAGTTTTTGACTATATGTTTATAACTGTACTCGGTAGTTTTTGACTATATGTCTATTACTGTACTCGGTAGTTTTTGACTATATGTTTATAACTGTACTTGTAGTTTTTGACTATACGTTTATAACTGTACTCGGTAGTTTTTGACTATATGTTTATAACTGTACTTGTAGTTTTTGACTATATGTTTATAACTGTACTTATATTTTTTTGACAATGTACAATGATAATCAATGTATGTAAAGTAACGGCCATCCTGTGCTTGGAACAGAAACGTGAGGCCCCACCTGGTGAGAAGCCAGAACCAGTTAGAACTCACCTCCGCAACATGATCATCGTACCAGAGATGATTGGCAGCATTATTGGGGTTTATAATGGAAAGACCTTTAATCAAGTTGAAATCAAACCCGAAATGATTGGTCATTATCTAGCTGAATTCTCAATCAGTTACAAGCCCGTCAAGCATGGAAGGCCCGGTATTGGTGCAACCCATTCGTCTAGATTCATTCCTCTCAAGTGAAGATTTTACATTGCCTTGAATTGGTGGCGTAATGTTAACTTGTTTTCTGCATAATTTTGATCGATGCATGCAGTGGTTGACTTTATTTTGCATTTCAAGTAATGTGATTTCATCTATGAACACATATTTAATCAACCTGTCCTTCAATTTTCTTATTTAGAACATTGCTATAAGTCATATTATTTGGAAAATCCTACGAGTTGAGAGTGAGCCAGAAATTGAGTTTGTTCTCTCTTTAACTCTTAGAACTAGACATTTTTCTGCATTATCTTTTTTCGTTCTCCTTTCATGTCTGTGTTCTGGTTGTGGGAAAATGATAGTGTGATGGGTGGGTTTGGTTGAAGGGAAGAGTCACTTTCCCACCACCTTTTGGTAAGTGTGATTGAAATTCAATGATGCTTCTTCATTCCTTCCATGCGTTATTTATACAAAAAGATTGTAAAACTAGACTACCCTCCCACACGCTCCACATACAAAAAGATTGTCAATGGTTAGGGATGCAAATGGATTTGGATAGATTTCACCGTTAACAACTAAACGGAATTAACCAAAAAGCTTCTAGAACTTTGGAGGGGCTTATTCTACCAACTTTCATCTTCTATGGTGACCAATGAGTACCACAGAAGAATTGCTCAGACGTTACATTACCACTCACTCGGTCACAAACTCTCCCTAGAGCTTAAAGACATTCAGAAACCCAAGCTGTGGATTATGAAGTGAGCCAGCTAGGAAAGCATATCCACTATCACCGCCAAAAGACCATTTACGAATTCTATGGATATATCTGTTGATGTATCAGTGACAAACTAGACACTAATAGACCCGATCTTGGACTTTTAAATCCAGACCATTCCAAAAGAAAACCCTTCTAATTCTCTCACTTGTTTTATGCACTCCTTCATGAGTTCCGGTGTGCATTTCTTGAATAATAGTAGGTATTAGCTTTGAATCCTCCTTTAAGAAGATCCTTTCCTTATAAAGTAGTATTCCATCTCGGTATATCCGGTACTTGCTGTTTTACCTTTTCCACTATTTTCCATAATTTTGGGGATTCTTGAAGCTGCAATTTAATGGTGTCCACCCCAAGTGGCACGAGATGGATGGTCACATGTAAAGAAGCTTCTATATCCCTTTGTGACAAGGAATGAACTATCACATTGTCCTTGCTAGGCTTATACTCAATATGAAAATCATAGCCCAATAGTTTTGCTCCCTTTTTTTGTTGTAGGAATTGTTAGCTTCTCATCCAAGAGATATCTCAGGCTATGATCTCTTGGTGATTTAAGAAATCAAAATGCATAATGGTTAAGCTGCAAAGCACAACACGTGGAGCAGTATTGTTCCCAGCACGTAGCCTTGTACCTACTTACAAGTTAATGGACAAGAAAGTCAAGACATGAAGGACGAAGAAAGTAGAAAGAAGGCAAGAGGAGTGAGGATCGGGCAATTAGCTTTACCTTTATGTTAAGTCTTGATGTAAACTTCCTAGTAATGACTTGGAAGTGATAAGTGTGCTAAAATGCATATATAATGATGTGGCCTGTCTATGAGAACGTAAGCCTCTTCTAAACCAAAATCATCCAAAACCAATTCAATTCAATCAAACTCAACACAAAAGCTATGTTCAACTTCGTGTAGTTGAAGCAGGGCCAATGGCCTTGCGATCATGGAATCCATTGTACTCCTTTTGTTGTCTTTGTTTTACCTCTTGTCCTTTATTTTATATTGCTTTTATTACACCTGCATAACTTACCAACCACCAATTTATTGCTTTCCGTGACTGCATTTTTACATTTCTACCCACTTAGTCAATCTAAACCATAAAACCCAGCAAACTCTAATTTTCTTCTCACATTTCATGGTTGGGTAGGCCTTGAAGAACCTATCTGCTGCTTTCTTGAAATACGTGGCACTAAACCAACCTTTAGTTTTCCCTTGACACTAAATTTTGTTGTCGATCAGCCGCCTGGATCCGCACTCTAGTTTTCTCTTCTCCTTTTAGCCCTTGTCTCTGGTGACAAGAAGGGTCCCTTGCAATCTGATTGTGCCACTGTTTGCAGTCACTTTCCTTCATTTTCCTCTCGATTTCCAAGACAACCCTTGCCCAGCTTCTATTCAATGATGACAGAGTTAAGCAGTATTTTAACTTTCATGCATGGATTTGTGTTTTAGACCAATTTGATCTGTTTGCAATAACGAAAACAATATTGAATAGAGTTGCTTCGTCAACTTTTGATAAAAATGACTTACATCAACTTTAAAGTACACTTGAACAAAACTTGACGGGAAAAGGTTATTGTTTGTTCTAGATGATGTTTGGAACAAGGACTACAGCGATTTGGGAGCAAGCCTTTTGAACCAGGGGTAAAAGGAAACAAGATTATTGTCACAACACACAATGATGGTGTTGCATCAATCATGCTTTCTAGTTCAATTTATCATTTACAGAAGTTATTAAAAAAGGTTGTTAGTTATTATTTACAAAATATACATTCAATGTTGTCTACTGTAGATCCATAGCTAAAAAGTTTTAGGTAAGCAAATTCTAATGAAGTGTGATAGTCTTCTTTTGACTATCAAGATAATTGGAGTTGTTCTTTGATCTAAATTGAATGTTGATGAATGAGATAAAATATTAAAGAGCGACTTGTGGGATATGTCACTGGGCAAAATAAAAATTATTCCAAATTTGAAGTTAAGTTACAAATATCTTCCGGTATATATAAAACATTGTTTTTCTTATTGTTCAATTTTTCTAGAGTATTATTCTTTTGAAAAGGATAAACTCATCTTATTATGGATGGGAGAAAGTTTCTCACATGAGACTAGAAGCAAACAATGGAAGAAGTTGGTGATAAGTATTTTTTATTTTAATATCAAGATCATTATTCCAACAATCAAGTTCTTACAAATCTTGTTTTGACATGCATGATTTTGTGAATGACTTTGCAACATTTGTGTTTGAACAATTCACAAGGAGGTTGGATGATAATAATTTTCATAAAAATTAAATAAGGTTATCCATTTGTCATACGGCATTGGAAGAATTTGATGATTTCAAGAAATTTGAGTTTCTTTGTAGAACTAAGAAGTTGTGCACTTTTCTACTTCTAAACTTGCCAAAAGATGTAGGCTTAACAAAAAGAAAAACTCAAGACTTATTAACAATACTAAAATGCTTGTGAGTGTTGTCTCTCTCTCTACCATTGAATCACCATATCCAATTGGAAAAGGAAAATGCCTACGGTAATTGGATTTGTTTTCTACTAAGTTATGAAAAATTGCTTAGAAAAACAACATCTTGATAGAGTAGTCCACATGGAAGAAATTATCCCCATTTTCTCCCTTATGCAGCAAAGTTTGACATTCTTGCCATAGTGGTAGGTATAGTTACTTACAATTCATAAAATTGATTTAGGTTGCAAAAGGTAAGATGGTAAAGTAACTGTGTGTTGTCTTTCATGCAACGGATGGGATGAGTATAACTCTTATTAAAGCAAATGTTGAAGACAAGGTAGAATGCGAGATTGAATTTAAGAAGGCGCCCTTTACGTCTACTTGGACCTAGATTGATAATCCATTTTGTAACAAAGAGTAATGGCTTATCTAGATTTGAGTTACAAGATTTGTTTCTCCATAAGTTTAATATCTTTCTGTCGAATGTGTTATTTTATAAAAGGAGATAAGGCAGTGATGGATAGTTACTAATTTTGTTTGGAGAACATATAATTTTTACATGTAGTTTCTCTTTCTTATTCATAGTAGAAAGTTATAGAGTCATCAAACACAAAATCTTAGATTAAAAAAAAAAATAGTCATTTGAATCATCACTACAAAAGTATAAAGATTTCATAAAGGGACTTTCAAGAACATGAATAATTATAGTAGAGCAAATCAAAACCCAAGTAATTGAGAATAATGTGATTTTTAACAATCCTCAAAATTTATTGCATGTTTTTAAAGAGTTGTACATTACTAAGAAATATATTAAGATTTTTATTTATATAATAATAAATCTTATTATTTTTTATGTAAACCTTTAGGTTGAATAATAGACCTTTTAACAATTATTCTTAAGAGTCCATCTACATCTTTCTTCAAAGAAAAACTCTCATTCCTTATAGAGAGAAGATGGCAACAAAAGAAAATTTTGATATGCTAGATGATTTGCTTCTTTTAGATTAAGATACAATACTAATGCAACCAATGAAAGATAGTCAAAACTTACAAGCCTTTTTACCAAAAGAGTTTTTGTTTTTTTATTTTTTTATTTATAAATGGAGCAGCACGAAGAGGTAATAAACAAAGACCTTTATGCTTTTAGTAAGCGTGATGAACTCTAAACATTTACCATAAAAAGTTTTAAGTATCAAAAAAAGTTGTGTACATAATTCCGTTAAAAAGACACAGCTAAGCTTTAAGAACCCGCACAAATCGCGCCTCACTTTCATCTTCTTAACTGCATTTATTTGACGGTTCCCTTTTGACCAGCCTAGACTGGGTTCGCCTCTAGTTTGAAGGACAAATGGATTGGTCCAACCCCAGAAACAACAATTGGCATAAATATAAAAGGTTTGTCCCAAAGTCCTTTCGGGTTCAAAAGTTAGACATAATAAAAAAAGAATTAACTGCAAACTAGCAGAGCTAACTTTCACATTTTCATTTAACTTTTAAGAAATTTGAAATCAATGATTTAAAAGATTTAAAAATCTAACTCAATAGTTAACTCAATAATTTAATATTATTATTTCATTTAAAATTTTATTATAGAGATCTTACTCAATAATTTAATTATTTTATTTTATTTAAGACTTTATTATAGAGATCTTACCTTTTTTTTTTTTTTTATGTGAGACTCTTATTATATACTAATCATTATTAGACTTAAGATTATGTAAAGTAGAGTAGATTATTTTAGACTTCTTTCTAATTTTTTTTTTAATTGGCATGCAACTAATTTATATGTGTGGGGTGTCAAATTAGAGACTTTATAATTAAAGTTTTTGTTAACTCACAGCTGAATTATACGTTAATATCAAGTTTGAAAATTTAAATATTAATTTAAGAATTAAATTTTATCATAACTCTTTGTCCTTAGCACCGCCAGGACCAGAGGGTGACGATAAGTCGGCTGTAGAACCGCGTTTTGCGTGCGGAGACTGGTCCTGACGGTGGGCTACGATCTTAAATCACAGGGCCAGTGTAGTCAAGACACGTGGGTCTCGTCCTTCAACCCAAGCGCCGCCACACGCTTCGGACGTGGTTGCTGTCGTTCATTATTGCTGTGATCATTAATGAGGGACTCAGGTCCTGCAATATTCAAACTCAGCATCCCTCGCCAGGCGTAGCCAACTCAGAAGTTAAGCAAAAGGTTTCCAAGCCGTGGTTAGAGGTACTGCCGGGACTTCAATTTTAGAGATGTTAGGATTGGAGTGAAATTTAGATCTAAATATATTTCACGTATGCTATAGAAATATTATAGGAGTTATTCTCTTATGTATTAATTATGATTCTTAATAGTATTTAGTTAAGACTTTTACTAGTATCTAGTTATGATTCCCTTTGGTACTAGTATAAAAAGAGAAGACCACATAAAATCCTAAAGGCCAAAAGAGAGAATGTTATCCTCATGAGGGCAGCAGCCTTCGCTTCATAAGGGCAACAACCTGATAGTGCTACTTTGTATAGTAATCATAAGTTAAAAGAGAATCAAGTGAATTGCTAAGAATATTGAGAATAGTTGTGTGAGAGCTATGTATGTGAATCTTGTAATCAACACCTTTGTATCTCATGAAAAAATCTAATAAGACGAGAATGGGTCGGTAACTACATCGATAACGGAAGATGTAAGACATTGTGTTGGTCTGAACCTCTTAAATTTTATGTCTCTTATATGTTTATGATTTGGTCTATGTATTTATATGTTTATGTGATTAGTCACTTCTGCAAAAAGGGATTAGCGCTCTATTAGGCTTAGTTTTTCACCTTGGATACCATTTACTCGTTCTTATATTAAATAAGAGTGGTAAGAAAAAAAATTTGAATTTCAATATTATGTTGATAAATTTATTCTCATCTCAAAAGCTAGTTTATGAAGTAAAGAAAATCCACAATATCAGCGTATTCCCTCCTCACAACAATAATATAATCTAAATTATCCTCTAATGACACTTTTTGTGTAAAATCTTTATTTACTCATATTTATAGAAATATTAAGAAAAAAATTTGCATCTGATATCATATTCAAAAAATTTATTCTTATCTCAAAAATTAATTTATGAAGCAAAAAGATACATTCACATTGAATTTGACATGCATACTTATCTTTTGGTAGAAGGCATATTGTAATTTTGCTTGCTATGATATATGGTTCCAAGTCTTTTTAAATTGGTTCAGTAAGGGTGTTCAGATATTCTTTATAATGAAAAAAAATCAATTTAAAAAGAATTTCTAAATAAGTTTCTAGCTCATGGCCATGCGCTTGAGAAGCGATAAAATTGCAGATGTAATCCAAGCTTTTCAGGGGAACAAAACAACTACTCTAGTCCATAACTCGTCTTATGCCCTCAGTGGCTGACACAAAACAGTGCCTTTCAACCAGCTGCTCTACTAAAAACAAAGATTAGCAAAAGCAGCAGTGCTGCTGCTTACTCTACCATTCTCTTTCAAAAGCTGCCTCTTTCTTGCAGAAAACCAGTAGCAGCATCGAAGAAGGAAACAAATTTGGCCGTAAAGCTCACAGTGGAAAGTCTCAAAGGAACATGGTTTTGCAGAAGTGGTCAAAATTGTCAGCTGCTTGCCAGAGCGTAAATAGTAATCATTCTTTCCTTTTTTTTTTTTTTTTTCTTTTCTGTTTTTCCGTCGGCCAGTCCTGCAAGCAAAGCATTGGTAGGCCCCTTTCTCCCTTCACACGCATGCATTTACTCCACATTCATTTCTTCTCTCATTAAATGTTAAAAACATTATGATAACATTATTATATTTATTAAATATGGACATAAATTCCTTAAATCTTGTTTATAATTTCTTTCTCTATAAAGAACATAGATACACAATAAGAATAAACTGTTAAATATTATTAGAATTCATATTTCAAGTATCATCTCACGAGAGATTAGATTTCCATGGTCTTTGTCCTATCATTACCTAAATGTTGATTAATAAATTCTCTTTATTAAAAATATACTCACTTATTCTCAATTAATTTTTGAATAAAATTTAATTTTTAATATAATATCATAATCTAAGTTTTAAATAAATATTCTTATTGCATATTAACTTTTCAGTCTCTTTATGCTCACTTTATATCTTTGCTCATAGATTAGTTAACACTTAAGATAATGAAATATGTTATATAATGATATAATTTTAATATTACCTAAACCTAAGAATCTTTTTTACAAAGAAGAAAAAGACATACTTATTTTTAAATCAAACATCATATGTTTATTATTCTATTAATAGTATATTAAGTTTTCATAATTTTTTCACATTTGGGACAAAAATAGAATGTTAAAAACAATTTTTTTTTTACATTATTAGTATTTTAATGTAATATCTTCATTATCTATTCAAATGTTTTTTTAACCACTGATTTTAAGAATTAGTATTAAGCCCTTTCGCTAATGCTAATAAGGGTAACAATTACAATGTCGCTATTTTTGTTATTTTTATCAAAAATAAAAAGAGTTGAAAAGAAAAGAAAAGAAAAGAAAATATTAAATAGAACGAATGCGAAGCTGTCGGCGTTCATCCGGACTGTCCCCCCGCTATAAATGCCCTTCAAACCCTAACTACCGCTTTCACCCTCTTACACTCCCAATGCCATTTCCGGTACCGTACGTCAAGTCCATGCCTGTTAACGCACTTAACCTTCGCCGAGACTCGCTCGCCGTAGCCGGAGCTCCGTCAGGGTCTTCTCCCGCGGGGCGTACGCGAGGAGAGACGCATTTCAGGGGCGTGCGCAAGCGGCCCTGGGGGCGGTTCGCGGCGGAGATCCGAGACCCGTGGAGGAAGACCCGCAAGTGGCTCGGCACCTTCGACACTGCAGAGGAGGCAGCTCTCGCCTACGATGAGGCGGCCATCAGCCTCCGTGGCTCCAAGGCCCGCACCAACTTCGGCCTCCGCGGTCTCTTCGTCGGCCCCCAGGTCGTCGTCGCCGGGCCTCCCGGTAAAGTCTTCGGCTTCAGGGCTCTGCCGGACTTTTTCTCAAGAGGAGGAAACCCCGCGCTGGCGAGGTCAGAGTTCAAGGGATACGCAATGGAGTATGCGGACGTGGTGGTGGCCGCGAACGAGGAAGAGAAAACGAAGAACAAGAAGATGCCGTTTCTCTTCGATCTGAATATGCCAGCGCCACTGTTCTGAGACTGGTGATACGAAGTTTCCGGCGAGAGTTCGACCGGAGAATATTGCTCTCGTGTTTTTGCCATGTATGGTTTTGTTTTCCCTTGGGTTCCTCCTTTGCCCTCGTGGTTAGTCTATATTCCCACTTATGTACAGGTTGATTAGGGGAAAGCTTTTTGATTAATTTAACCTAACAATCATTAAGGAACCATTACCGCTAATCCAGATGCTGAAAAAGGGAAAACGGCGTCGGATTTTGAGCAAAAGCTGTGGGTTTCGCAGAGCTGTATAAAGAGGGTGGTGCCGTAGTCCTCACGTTAACCCACTTTCGTATTCCCTGATGTGCCTTTCCACCCATCTCATGCATCTTTTTCAACCATGGCGTGTGAACCACGTTTAGGTTAAAAGGGAAACTCAGAAGTCGTAGAATGGAGACTTTCTTGATGGTGCTGATGTAATCATGGATAAAAGTTAAGAAGAAGAAAGTAATCGGGTGTGTTCTTTACCGTCGGAGATATCAAAAATGGGTCGAAAAGAGGAGACAAAAAAAAGGATACCTAGTATTAAGACATTTTGAATAATCATGAAAAGATAATGAAGACTTGGTTATAAGAAATGAGTTATAATCTAAGGGATTTAGTATATTAAGTGTGGTGTTGTATTACTTGAATTTTGATTCTAATATTACATTAAAAATAAATTAATATGTCAATAACATACGGATTGTCTAGGGCTTAGTTCCTAGGTTTAACGTTCTATACTCTCAATCTTCCATTTTACATAGCAAAAAATGATGATTTTTCTCACAGAATTCCCAACTTTTAACACACATAACAAATTTATTTTTAATCAAATAGGTTCAAGCCCATATGTAGACCCTAGATCTTGAGTTTGAGCTCTAAAGCAAAAAAAAATTCATATTGTCACAAAATTCCCAGCTTGTAAAACGCGTAACAAATTTGGTTATTGACTTGGTTCAAGTCCATAAGAACGCCTTTCCCATCTTGAGAAATACAATTTTTTTTTAAAAAAGGATACGTGATATTTGTTTTTAATAAAATAAAATTGAATGTAATGACCATGCCTTGGATAAATACAAAGGAACTTTTGACAATAATGTCATTTATAATGATTAAAGATTCATTAATAAAAAATTAATCAATGAAAAAAAAAATACTACAACAATTCTAACAATGATTATATTTAGGAAAGCTTAGCAAAGATTAAGCAAGCCTACTTGTTGGTAATGTAGCCTTGTGATTTTGGGTTCCTAGGTGCCCGCCACGTGAATGCCAAGATTGATTTTCTTGATTGGTTCTCTGATTTTACAAGAAATGAAGAAAAGTTATAACTATTCATTGATGGATTTCAACCATAAGGAGTAACTTAAAAGATAGGTCTAACTTCATTCCAACTTAGATGAGCAACATCATGGAGCTACCCATAACCTAACTTAATGACAAAAAAAATCCCTCTAAGTAAATCCTAGGACAAAATGATTTTTTGATATGATAATTATATTAATTAAGATTTGTTAAAAGTTGTTTATGAATGAATAAAAGGTTAATTTTCATGACGATTAAAGTTTGAGAATCACAAAATAAGATAAATTATTTGACATTTCCTTGATGTATGAAAACTTAAAAAATAAGAATATATTACTCTTTGGCAAACGTGTAGATTAATTTATCCCAACTTACTTAATTCTTGAGTATTGATTTTTATTTGTTGTGAGTATACTTATTGTATGGTTTGTGTTAATCTCCCAATGACCAGTATCAGTATGAGAGCTTGGTAATATTCTTCTTTCTTATCCATACATAAAAGATTTTCTTTTGTTGGTCCAGAGTACAAGAAGGGAAAAAAATAAAGGCATTGAGCCGGTTGATTTCTTGTTCCTTTTTTATTTTTTTATTTTTATCTACCTTGCGTGGATGTTGCATTTAGCCATGGCATTTTACTAAGAAATCCTCACCGACCCAGAAAAAGTTCTGGACTTCCCAATTTACGAGGCAAGGGGGTACAGGAAAAAGAATATCTCCTATAATTTGGAAATGGTCCCAATAATAAAACGGATGCCAAAGGAGGAAGAATAATATATAAAAATGTCGAGCATGACTTCCCATGTTGGTCCCCTAACTACTCACATGCCTTGTTGCAGGCTCCTAAAATCTGGAAAACTGAATAAATCCTTCTTACAGGACTAACTAGAAACATGAAATAGGAAAAGAGCTCGTTTTGGCATGAAAAGGACAGCTTCTGGTGGAAAAAATTGGCTCTATTCCCATCCTTTCTCAGCCGCATAGACTTTGACTAGACCCAAATGGAAGGTCTAATGTTTCTGGCCACCTACTTATGGGTCCAATTGATGGTCATTAACGCTAAAAATTAGTAATCGCAACTATTGTGCCACTCAAACATGAAGTATCCACGAGAAATTTAAACTCATATCCATCAAAGTGACACTGAATCAATACCCAACATACAACGCCTTGGTAAAATTTCCGGCCAAGAACCATTTTAATCATTTAGAAAAGGCCAAACTGTTTAAACCATTGCTTGCCAAAAGTGATGAAAGAGTTTTTACAATTTGAAACCCCCAATTCTACACAATTCTTCACTTAAGCACAGGGCTTCATGCCCACTTGCAAATAAGCTAAAAGGGCTAGAAGCAACCCTCCAAAGCCGGAAAAGGAACTGCTCCAAGTATATATCAATGGTTGAAAGATGCAAAATATGTACAGGAGCATTCCAAGCCAACCACACAAAGTTTTGGAAGATTGAACAGCAGGGCTTGACCTTTGTGAAGCTCTCCACGCAGCTCTCATGTCGTCGTTGATTGCGATGGAATCCGAGGGTGGTTATGCTCCCCTTCGTAGGTAACAATGAGCATTGAAGGCTCTTCCAAGCATCTCTCAACATGCTTCCTTGCAGGACAACCTCTCATGCTGCTGCACTTGTAGTATCCCCTGCACAAGTTCAGGAACGGCTTCTTAGTTCATTGACTTCCTCAACAGAAACAGAACCACAAGCAGTAATGAATCTGAAAATGAAAAGTGGAAGTATGAAAAGAGAAAATTTTGTGATTCTTCCAATTTGATACTACAATTTCTTGTTGGAAATTTGAATAATATAGTGGGAACCATCTCCACCAGTTATTCATGTTGCAAGTGGGAAGACCATCACCATAGCAGGATAGGATCCATGAGTAAAAATTGCATAGTTCCTCGACCGTGCAGTTTTGCTTTCCAATAATGCATCTAAAGCAAGGAACTTGACAAAACAACTAAAAAGATAGTCAATATTACATCACAGAAAAACTATCCCATGTTTACAGATCTAATTAGAAAATTCTCCTTCCGTGTGAAAAAGGGAAAGAAAATACTTTTACCACACCAGTTAAATTACGGAGAAAAGAAAGAGATCAGAAACAATAACACCAAGAACACTTCATTCATGACCAACTAATGTGTGTGCACATAATCATCAACTGAAGAACAGCAATCAAAAATTGCAAGTCTTCGCAGCAAATTTGTCAAAGCAATTGTAGGAACTTGAAGAATATGAAGAAATTCATGCATCACAGACTATCCAGAAGAAATTCATGGCCAACTAATGTGTGTGCACATCATCATCAACTGAGGAACAGCAATCAAGAAGTAGAGATTGAGCATACCTAGGATGAGGAGAACCCTTGATTGGCTTCTGTCCATACTTCCTCCATGAGTAATCATCAGGAGGTATATCCGCAAGTTTGTTGCTGATTGCAGGTACCTTGATTGATCTCTTAACCCTATGTTTCCTGGCAGCAGAGTTAACGAATTATGAAAATTCTAGGGGAAAAAGCCTAATCCTTTCTGATTAGTAGGAAAAATTGCAGTATATGATACCCAAGACTGGAATTAAATGGAATACATGAATGGTGAGGAAACAAAATCTAACCTCTTTTTTGAGCAGTGACATCTACCAGTGCTCCCACATTTCACACTCCCATCGTCTCCTCTAGCAGAACACTTTCTCTTATGCGGTTGTGAACTTAGGTCCGAAGAGTGTGGTGCCCCAATCAAGTGGAAAGCACTTCCATCCGCGTTAGCTACACTTCCATCTATACTCAGGGAGGAAAGAAAAGACCTAGTAGATGACATTGTAGGAGTACAACTAGAGCTATCAAAATTTAGATTTATGCCGCATTTGCTCCTGCGATACATCATTTCAGCTTGGTGTTTGATTTGTTGCTGCTGAAGCAATAACCTCTGCTGGTGCTGCTGTTGCTGCTGTTGCTGCTGTTGCTGGAAGAAGTGAAAATGAGATGATGGTGTTTGCTCAGCAAGATGGAGAGGGCTTTTACCATTTGAGCTGAGTTCCAGAGATGAGTTCCCCAAACACAATGTACTCTTAACGCTTGAGCCAGTTTCTTGAATTGGGTTTTCGGGAAAAGTCTGGAGAAACTGAAGATTTTTGGATTGATGATCTGTTAAGATGCTTTGGGGAAAAGGGATGTGGTGTTTCTTGAGCTTTCTGACTCTAGCATGACCCAAACCAGTGCTGAGAAGAGAGACAACTTTCTTAAACCTCAACACAGCCTCCCCTGTCTCCACTGTTAAATTCCCAATCTGAACCTGATCTTGTGGCTGAGACAAAAGGCTTAGAACCCTGTGGCAGGTCTCTACAGCAGCCTTGTTAGCTTCTTCAACCTCCTCCATACTGACCCCAACCAGAACAAAAACAAAACAAAAGAACCCTAAATACCCAAAACCAAAGCAAGGCACACCATAAAAGAACCCCAAACCTCAATATCTGCTCGAATAAGAGATGCCTAGCTATCGGTATCTGATAAAACAAAAACTCTGGGTGTCAAAATCCAGTTTTTGCACCAAAGAAAAGCACAAGTATGAGTTTTTCATTGAAATTTCCGGAATTTAAGCATACCAGAGGTTTAATCTTCCAAAACAAACAAGACCCGGAGGATCACAACCAACTGGGCCGGAGGAAAAAGGACGGAAAGGGGGAAGACACCTAAAATAAGAACAAATCCGCGTACAGCAACTTGGGAAAAGAAAATTGAGCAAATTTAGCGTGAAAAGGCAAGGAAAGCACCAAAGCACAAACCTCGTTGGAGTTGGTGCTGTCAAACCCTAGATTCTTCTTCCACCGTTTAGAGATTGGAAGGTGTGAACGAGAAGACTCGGCTTCCCTTGAGAATTAACACATAAAGCTCTCAACTTTCTCCCCTAACAATATTTTACTATTTCGCAAGAAAGAGAAGAAAAACACCAAGATATCAGAGGAAAGAGAAAGTGGGGGTGGGGGGGGGCATTTAAATAAGGAGCTCTTGAGAGAAATGAAACTGCCGTCTCTGTCACAGATTTGAAGGCCGGCCCCACGCAAAGACCTTTGTCACTCTTTTTCTTCCCTCCAATTCTGCTTTTTTATATCTTTTATTTTCTCCTCTACGGCTCTCGGCGTCAGTATCACTTCTCTTCCTTCCAGATCAAACTCTCTTCATTGTCTCGCTGTCATCACACTGTTGAGCTTTTTGATTGGGGAGGGTTTTTGTCAGCATCATCTCCACACAACTCAAACCCTCTGCAATGTTTTCCATTAATATCTGTCATTTTTCACTTCCTTGTTCGTTCGTATTCAGAAAGAATGTTTATGGGTCAACATACACAGTGCTTGAGAAAGGAAATAATTATTAACAAATTTTAGAAATCAACATCATTAATCATACCATTAACGATATGATTGATCCAAGTTGAACAAGTTCTGCGCGTAATCACCTTCTAATACCGAGCATTGATGATCTAATTAACCCGCTTAACCTGTGCATGGCAAGCCGATAGGATCAGCCATTAAGATTTCTACTTATCTTCTTGACATCATCATCATCATCATTTTCCTTAATTTATACAAACCATTTCACAAGCCTATATTTCAATAAAATAAAACAAATTTATAACATTTTTAATGCATTCTGACCATTGTGGTTCCAATTGAACCATACTATAATATTATTTTTTCAATGTGTAAATTTTTAACTTTATGTTAATTCTAATATACTAAAAAAAATCATAATAATAACAAAGCATTTCACCATATAAAAACACATCTTAACAATTAACTTCACTAACTTCTAACGGGTGCAAACAATCATTATTATGACTTTGAATATAACATATGCGGATTCAAAGACAGAGAATAAAAATACAGGAATTTATCTTATTTTATTTTTGACTAATTGTTTTTTTTTTTTTTTAAAAAAAAAAAAGCACACGGGGAGGGGAGGGGGACTGGTGGAATTGCAAGTCATAGGTTTGCTTTGAAGATTTTTTCCCTTGTCTGCGTGGTTTATCAAAATGTCCTCCAGAAGTGGGACCCCTGAACGGTCGAGCATTTCTATAGAGCCGTTGTAAAAGGACAGCCAATCATAGACGACTACGTTTAAAACCGCTCACTAAAGTCTGACACGTAGTCCTTCCTAGGTGCTATTTGACTGCCCTACTCACCAATGGCTATCCGGTGCCGTGGGGACACTGTTTGTTCGGTGACTGACAATTCGTGGGTCCCTCTCTGGGTCCCACCTCGTTGACCTTTTTTCTTTGGCCTTTCTCATTCCCCTGTGGGGCCCATGGGGGTACTTTAACAGTTTCTTGGTAAATTGAGGAATTGTATGTATGGTGCGAGACCCCCCGAGTCAGGCGTAAAGTAAAGGATAGGAGCCTCCTAATGACCGTGATACCCTACCAAAGACATTTTTTTTTTGGCTTCCCAAGCCATGGCCATTCTTGGAAACAACTTGGTAATAGGCCTCGTTCAATTAATATTCCCGATCAATCTCATCAAGTCAATGTAACACTTTCCTTATAATTTATATTGTCCATTGCCGAACTTTCGCGTGGCACACGTTTTCCGACCTCGAATTGATTGACACGATAGTATGTGAAATGTTAATACACCACCGTATAATCTTATCATGTCAATCCACTTATACTACTAACATTTTCTTAATCAAGTATTATTCTTTATATTTTCTTAATGATTAATTTTAAAAAATGAGTGACTTCTTTCTAAGATGTCCTATTATTCATAAAACTTGAAATGATAGAACATGTTAAGAATAATAGCTATTTTACATTAATAATATCTTAATGTAAAATTATTATTAAGGGAAGATACAATATTTTAGGTTTTTTTTAAATTAGATATTAATATTTTTATATAATTAGTTGTCATGCAAGGAATTCTAGTATTATTTTTGTAGCGATAAAAGTAACAATGTATTTTATTAAACATCAACAAATTCAATTCAATTGAATTCACTCAACTTAGTTAGCTCTTCCTTAGTTTTGTAACAAAAATACTAGTTGTTGTAGAAACTACTAATTGCACAAAAAATGATAAATAAATAAAAAAAACACAAATCAAATCATAAATACACAAAAGACATAAAATATTATAGTGGTTTTGATAAATCCATTTTTCATTCATCAACACTAGCACAGCTTACCAATCTCTCTTCTTCTCCTTTTTTTTTTTTTTTTCTCTTAAGTTTCTCTAAAAGAATATAAAAATTTGTTTATAACATTCACATCGTGGATGTTCTCAACACTTGCAGCCGCGTTGCAGTTCTTTCTTGGTTGATAGCTGCAACATAAAACCAGCGTACCGGCTGTTGCACACTCTAAAGGGCTACATCAAACCCTAAACCTGAGGAGAGGATATTATATATTTACCCTTACGTCTATTTAAAATACCAGTCGTGATTGCTACAAATTTTTAACATATTCTATTTATATGTTTAGATGTCAAATTACCTTCTGAATATTATTGATCTCAAATTAAGGTGGAAAAAATTGAAAGAGAGTTCCCTACTATTGATTTCAATTCCAAGTCAAGAGGAATTGGATGGAAGTTTGTTGAATGTCACGAGCTTGGATGGGAGTTGGTGGGTTAAACCGAGGATTAGGCTCTCAATCCTGCACTGAGTTTGAAGCACTGTTTTGGTCATTATCTACTTTATCTGGGCAACAGTCTCCTTCCAAGTGTTGTTGAAGAATGACCCATGTGTCATACCGCTGGTGCTGAAATTTCAACGTCAGTCAAAGATGGGCTGGTAGAGAAGCCAATTCCCTAAAATGTTGAGGTGACAAAAGCCATCATGCTTCGCACCAAACCTGTCCTGATGAATTGATTGTGGATAAACACCAATCTGGCCATGGTCGGTCTCAGGTTGATTGGTTTACTGGGGTCCTAAGCCTGGTATGTTTGATCTTGATCGTGTGGCTCCGGCTGGTCAAAAGACTGGTTGTGGGCCAGATACTTCACCAACCTCAGTTGAATCTGTCGCCATTTTTATCCATGTGCATTGACCCGTGTGTCAAACTCAGCATCTTGTTTTTCGTGGGCGAAGAAAAACAAAGGGATTCTATGTTGCTTTGTCTCCTTGAGTAAAACCCGGCTGGAGTCAGTAGGTGTTGTTTGTCTGAAAAACTGTCTTGTAATGCAGTAATTTGCATACGTTATTGGTTGGAGCTGAGTTCGATTTCAACTGTCTGTCAGAAGAAAGGTGTTACGCATAAGGAGATAAGCTAGAGCTACCTACTCATGGCGTGGTTCTTGCATCTTTACTGTGCAAATAGTAAAATTAGTGTGTAACTGCTTCTTCTTCTTTTTTCCTTTTTTTCTTTTTTTCTTCCTCTTTCCTTTTTCTTCTTGGTTTGAGTCTCTTCTCTTACACTTGAACCCAATTTCATCTCATTATTTGTATTAATTACTCCTAGATTGAGTCATCATGATTTCTTCATACCTAATTCCTCCACTTTCAACCATTTTATCCCACAAATCATGGTTTATGCTGAAAAGAAGAAAAGACAAGAAAAAGAATACTAAAATTAACCTATAATTACTTACATATGTCAAACTTTCTCTCGTGATTTTACTATATTACTTATGGTAATCACTTATTAATTTAATTTTTGTAATTTACTCACACTTGAAGCAAGAAGATATATAAAAATTTATAATCACTCGAATTATTAATATATACTTTTAAAGTACCTTTTTCAAAGCTGGACAGATTGTATATGTAAATAAATGTTTTACCATTGTTTGCTTCTTTTTCGTTGATTTTTAAGGGCTGTAAAGAGAATAGGTGCAGGTGAGTATTTGCTTTATCCTTAGTAGGAAAGGATTTGAATTTGAACAACGACATATGTAGGATTTCATATTACACAAAGTCCAAACTGTGAACTTTATGGTTTTAGTGTATCAAAAAGAGTGTAGCTTTATCCTTTTCTCGAGTTATATTCTTCTAGGTTTCTGAGAATCTCGTGGTTCACACCTTATCAGAAAGCAATCAATCTGATCTCCTTGAGGCAGAGCTACATGCTGGGTGGTTCACTTTGTGCTCTAAAGGGTGTCGGTGGCATGATATGGAAATGCAATCCTTTTTTTAAAAATAAAATAAAAAAGAAGTTAAGAAGTTTATATTCACTTCAAAAATTAACTTATGAAATGTAATGATAAACCCAAATTTAACCAAAGACACACAATTATATTTTATTAAGATAAGACTAAATATTTATAATATTATAAATTCTCTTGTGTGATGACTTGACATGAATCATCTCATAGTATTACTTTTTACATAAGCTTTGGGCCTGTCATATTCATATGCATACTAGAAAAAAAAAAAATTGATATCATATTAAAAAATTCATATTAACTTCAAAAGTTAAACTCATAAATTAGGAGGATAAACTCATATTTAACTAGATATATATCTACTTACACTTTACTAACGTGAAACTGAACGCTTACATAACATCTTTAACTTGGTTTCTGCTCTCCTTTTCGCACTTTCCTGATTCAGCAGGGGAATCAAACTGCTGCCAGCTTGAAGAGAGAATGGTGCTTGATGCCAAGCTAGAGAAAGCTTTCTGGCAGCGCCACCACCTATTAACGTTCGCCATTGATAAAGAGGACAATGCACTTTGTCCCACCTCATTACGCACTAAAAACATTCTGTCCTCTGTCCCTTTATCTTTGATTGGAGAATATTTTCCAGGAGCTTTCGTTTTTGGCTTTTAGGTCATCTTTCTCGGGGGCGTGGGGTGGCGGGGGAAGGGTAGAATTTCACGAGCTTTTACGGCACATGGAATTGGCACGTCGCTTTTGATGGGTTCATAATTCATAAAGCGAAGAAAAGCAAAAGAAGTTCTTCGGGATCCGGTGAGACATATCAGACTTTTGGGGTACAGCCATGATTATCACTTGAAGTGGTGATATCATGTCTGTTTTTGGGCCCTCACTACTCTCTGCCCTGAAATCTTTGGGGATAGTTTAATCGATACAACAACTTTATGTAAATTAACCTAGCGAAGCGACACATGCTTCACGAGAGGAATAGATACAGCAACAAATTAGAGATGGAATGTATTGAATGTATATCCATGTTTTGTTATGTTAAACATGATCTCATTTTTGGAATATATAAATTTTTTTAATATTATATTAAAATTAAAGTTTTAAGTTATCAATCTCTTTATTCGTAAATTAAATGACTTTTCATGAAAAAAAAATATTCCTCCACATTTAGGGTTAAAAGGCATATTGTAATATGATATGTATCTCACATATTAAAAAAGTCAAAGTCTAATAAAAAAAAAAACTAATTCACAAGTTTATAAGATATTTTTATATTTAAACATTTATTAAGGATCATATTTCTAAAATAAGTCTTTTGACTATAACACTCTTTTATACACAAAGTGTGCTTTGAACTTAAAGTCAAACAAAGTAAAATAAATACATCTCACAAATTAAGTATGTTTTAATGGTTCAAAATTAAATATGAGATATTGAATCAAATTCAATTATAATATCATATTATTAATATGTTAAAGTTCTAACCTACAAATTAATTCATGAGTTGACAGGATATTTAAGAATTGTACACCTTATATTATTAATATAATAACATGATAGTGACATGTTAGTTCTTTATTGATGAATATATTCCTTCCATAAGAAATATATCTGCTTCTTAAGAGAATCCCATACATCCAATGATGATTTTGATCTGTTCGAGACAAGTGAAACTGGAATAAAGATTTACGGGGTTGATTGGTTCTTTCAGTCTTATTCTCCACATGGATGCTCCTTTACTTCTTAGCCTTTATCTCTTTGCTCGTTTTGTCACAGTTATGGCAGGTGTAAAGAGAGAAATGGCGCACCCAAATGTGTGTTAGCTGAGGTTTAAGTTGTTGATATGAAGTTCAGCCATCTTACACTCACTACCTTCCATGACTCGACTTTTATCTGGCAACGCTTTGTTTACGCTTTACACCTACCATGTTTCTGGTTTGAGAGCTCAACTATGCAAGATTCAGCTCCAATGACATGTCCTCTTATGAGATTGTGAGAGCATTTTACATGTTTTCGGAATAAGAATCATTACATCCACATAACAACAATTCCTTCTTTCTTTTGTGGTTTTCATATATCAATGGGCCATCAACACTCTTACTTGTTGATCACTGTGATTGTAAAATTAGGAAGAAATTATTATTTTACCATAATTAACACGTTTTTCATTAAGTATTCAAAATCTAATATCAATTTATTAGGTTTAACTTTAATGACATGTAAGTTAAGAGAATATGCAAATTGTCCCTAGTTATGTAGCTCAAATAACAATCCATGTTAAATTAAAAACGTCTTAAGTTTGATACTCAACTTTCTCACATCCCTTATTTATCTAACAAATAAAAAGAGAGAGAGTCACACACACAAACATAAAAAGCATAAAACATTTTGTATGCTTTGAGAACTATATTCCTATATTCACTTAAAAATAATTAAACACATATACAATAAGAAGTCACTAAAAAATTTCTCCTTTTTTGTCACCCACCGAATAATCCAGTATTAATAAGATTAGAGATACTTATATTTGTAAGCAACGTAAGAAATTAGAAATCCTTATATTGGTAAGCAACGTGAGAAAATTCATGAATTACATAATTACTAGTTCCCCTTATTCCTAATATCTACTTCACAACCACCTGGTTCATCACCAATTATGCAAAATGGAACAACCTTTCGCAATTCAGACGGGTCTTTTATGGAAACAATCAATACGTTAGGATGTGTACGTGCTGAAAAGGGATTTCACCAGGTTTCTCCCAGAATTGATTCCATCAGGACTAGTGACTTGCTACAGAACATGGACAAACACATGCATGTACATTATTCACGTTCTGTTCATGACCCATTATGCTCAATCATGTCATCACCACGATTCCTCTCACGACTGCCGGAGCACCAGCGGCCGATGAAGAGGCAGGTGTCCAGTGACTCTTGCCAAAGCTCAAGTTGAGATGATATCCTCTTCTGTGGTCAATGCCCAGTTTAGTTTCTGATCCCCTGATGTCGACAATTGAAAGAGATTGAAGATTTTATGCAACTAATAATGTAGTTGCATAGACTACAGTAGGAAAGATCTTAGCTCATGAAGAGACAGGCATGATTGCAATTGGTAGCACAATCAAGGCTACAGGAATCAGTAAGCTTCAAACAAGAAACAACATGAATGCAGGCAATGAAAAGTTTTGATGATCTTGTATAGGTGTTACAAAAATTGGAACAAGGCGGCATTTCCAAAGTCCCGCTTCAAAATTTGATTGAAACTAAATGATTTTAATGGACTTTCATGGCATTACAGTTCGAAAATCATCTTTCAAATCCCCCGTGATGCCTGCTCGAGTTTGTCGAAGACCTATTTTTCTAGTAGCAACCTTATTGCTTCCTTCCTCTTCCTTTCTTGGTTGGCTGCGCATCCATCTGTTCCTTCCCAGTAACTTCGGATATTTCCGCTGCAAAATGGGAAAGCAGAACAGGCTTTCATTAGTACCCATGGTGACACCAAAATACGGAATCAACTCGATAATATACTGCCTGAACCACAATAACGAGTTCAAAAGTGGTCCATAGGAGCACTGATTTGCAGCTTCAGAATAGAAGATGCTGCTGCAACTCTAATCAAAGTTTCTACCATCCAGAATATTAAGAAACTTTACTGGTGTCTGTGGGGAGCCCATGGTTGGAACATAAATGATGCATTGTGATGCTTCCACTTAGTAATCACATTTCAAAATCTTTGTGTTCTATAAAAATAGAACAATTGGCTTCCATGGAATCCCAATACCCAACAAATCATACAAGAGGCACAGAAGAAGATGATACCATCGGGACCCCGAGCCATTAAAGTGAAGAATATGTTGTTAAGCTTCTCCATCTTCTTAGCATCCTGTGCCTGGTCTGTCTTGAACTTCAGACACTGACAAAAAGCAGAACAAGCCATCATATAAGCAGTTGAATACTAAGCAAACAGATAAAATTCTGATTCCATATTCATTAAACAACATGAGTGATATCCATGTATTCTTAAGCCATGACTAAATCATGAGCATAAAAACATTCCAAAATGGGATTTTTTTCATCTTTTCCTGAAAGCCATAACTTAAACCGTGTGTACAAAAACATTCAGTACTCAATATTAGCAACAGGTCTCCTGAAGTATGTAGCCCATGTTTATGATGCAAAAGCTTGAAAATTATGCATATAATATGACTAAAGTTCTTCCATTGGAGATTAAGCAAGCATAGGTGATTTTTCCCTTGATTAAAAGGCAAAAACAACTATGTGTCATAATTCATCGATGCCTGAAATCCCTAAAACATAAAAATGAGTACTTATCGCCTATAAATCACTGACATTCTGATTTAGAAAAAACCAAGTGATAAATGTCCTCTGGCACCTCAAGATCCAGGAGGATTCTCCAAGCACTAAAAAACACACCGAAAAATTCCCTGATCCTGAGTCCATTTCCAACTCTACCAAACAGCAAGCTAGATGCTAGGTGGCTTCAATAAGCAGTAGCCACACACAAAAGATAAATTGTCCAAAGGTATAAACAAGTGACTCAAAAGTTGACAAACTTCCTAGGCTACTTACCCAAAAGGTAATCCTTTAAGGACTGCACGTTTCATTGTCATCCTCTTTCTGGTTTTATGTCATATCTCTCACCCAAAAATGTTTTCCTGCTATATAATTTTCTGAGCTTTCAAGAAATTAGTATTCCTCCTCAAACTCATTTATACATTTTGATATGATTCAAGCATGAAGATTGTTGAACAAGGCATAGGTAAACAGAATTACATCAAGTGGACATTAAGTGTCATGACGGAAATGGTTGATTTATTTGAGAGATTTTCAACCTTTCTCTGAGGTTAGACATTTCAATAAAGAAATAAACAAGGTAACGAAGATCAAAAAGATAGTTAGCAATTTTGATATCTAAAACTACCTTTGTGAATTGATTGTCCATGTACCATATCATTTTCCATCGCATGAACTAATAATTAATTGCCCCATCTCATCACAAATCAGTACAATATTCACTTTCCCCATCACCTCGTGGATATAGAACAGACTAAATTTTTGTGCCATGTGTGCATCTTCAGCAGTTTTATTTAAATATGATATCAATCTTGAACTAGCATCAGCTCTTTCTCCAACCAAGAAAACATTTTGCAAACCAACTGACTAACAACTGCTTCAGAAATATGCAAGCATGACTGACAAGGTTTACTCGTTTTATATTGTATAGCAATTACCTCACAAGTTATGACATACATGTACATCTATCAAAATAAGACATATGATGATTCATTGACTCCCCTTCACTTTTGATGGGGTTACATATCCTGGACAGAATCAAGATTAGTCAATAAGTATTTCATAGGCTCAAATTATTGAGCACATTCACAACTAATATCATATGAAAACAAAAGCCTCTAAAAATTGATAGAAGTCATGATCTTCACCAAGTACCAATTATTCAAGAATTTAGATTGCAATCCTAAGCATCTTTCCTGTTTCGTTCAATCCTGAGTAACAAAAAAACTGAGAAAAACTCTCCTCTCTTATGAGTCCCTCCCGTTGCATTAATCAATAATCCAATACGTAAGCTACTAGAGTCGAGTTCTATATCTCCTCCCTCGTGCCCTCAATTTACGTACTCTCAATAGCAGTCACCCAAAACTACCCCAACCCCCTTCGAGTCTCTGATGAAGCCAAAACACCGTTCAAGAAACTCCTCACCAGACAATGGCAGCTAAAAATCAGCAACTCAATTCCATTCCTCTCCAAAGTCCGGGTTTAAACCCTCACGCTGCAGACGGCAAGCTCATAAGAGTTGCATGATGAATGGAAAAAGTAAAAACAAAGGGATGGACGGCACCAACATCCAATCACAACCTTGAGATCAGGCACCGCCAATTTTTTTCAAAGCACCGGTAGTTACCAAATCCGCAAGAAGATTCCATGGTTTAAACCTAAAATTCAACATCAAACGCAATCGGGTTTCCTTTTTTGGCCATCAATGACGGCCTTAGACATTCCTCACGGAAACCCAGGTTCAATCTAAAAACCACATAAATGACAGTGGTTTATGTGGTTTAAATGAGAGTTAAATTAAACACTCGTACCTCTCTGTTATCGCTGACCTTGAGAACCAATTTACCATCGCAGTGCCGATACTTCATGACATATCGCGTCTACATCCAACAAACAAGAAAAAAAAAAACAAAAATAGCATGACTACAATGCTTGAATTAGCAAATGCAATACACTGTACTCGAATAATAAAGAGTAATGACAAGTACCCTAAATCGTCCCTTCCTTGGACTTTCTCGGCGACCAAACAGAGGATAGAGGAAATGAACAAATTAAGAAAACTTACAGAATCGGGATCGGCACGGAACAACTGTACGGATCGCTCGACGAACTCGTCCCACGATGTAATGTAAACCATTGCGCCGCAGAGACACGGAGATTGAACAATCCAAGAACTTGCAGAGAACCTAACAACAAATACTTTTGTTTTGGGTTTAGGCTGGGCTTTTGAATCGTCGTTTTTATATATTTGCCCTTTTCATACAATTAAGTGACGTATCTATTAAGACGTACATAATAAGTTTTATATGGGTAAAGAATATATTAAGGTGTTTGCTTATAAATAATAAGTTTAATCATTCTTTGAATCAGACAGTAAGTCTTTTAATATAGTATTAGAGTAAAAATCTTACTTAACATTTATATGAATCTTTATTAATTTGAGCTCACATATTATTTACATAAAATAACATCACAATGATATAGTGACAACTATTATTGTATTAAGATGTAAATATAAATATTATATTATTAAAAAATTTATATAGTAATAAATTTTATCATATTTCTTGAATTGACTTTTGAATAAAATAATAATTTTTTAACTATATCATATTTCTTTATTCAAATATTTCTAACATAAAAGTGCATAATGATATACGAAAATTGTTACAATAGAAAACGATACCAATTTATGCTTTAAAATAATTTTCATGAAACTACTATGAAAATTATTTTATGTTATCTTAATTCAAATAATTTAATTTGCAATTTTTTTTTCCATATAGGTGACTTTTGTTAGTTTAGCATGAGAGTTAAATTCATCAATATATATAACTTAAAGCTTGAACTAAAAAAGTGTAATTGAGTATGGAGTTATAACCTTTAAATAATTTAAAATATTTAACATATTTCTTGTTCACTTATTTCTCTATGGATAGTTGATTTTGTTTTTTTATTTGTATCTTAAATTTCTTTTTATAAATATATAAATTTATTCATTTAGCTAAAATATATAGAATTTAAAAATATCTCTTAACATTATAAAACTCATTTACCTATATGTAAAAATTGAAACGGAAGTCCCAATTTATCACTCAACAAAATGTTTACATGAGAGTATCTAATTTTTTTAAATAAAGATGTTCTTTCTCATATAATTTTTTTTTAATTTTTTGTCAATTGAAATAAAGTATCAATTTGTTTTGAGATCTTGTACGATTACCTTAATCTATATATAGTAAATATAAGTTAAGTAAGATAACTTGAGAAGTTTCATAATTAAATCTTTTTATTTCATTACTTTAATCATTTATTGTAATTTAATATTCAAATTTCCAATAAGTTGACAAAGACCATGTTGTATAAAGATATTATGCCATATTTGCAATATCTAATTATACTCAAAGAAGAGGTAAGTTTTATTCTTAGCTTAAGTCTTGCAAAAATTACAGTATAATAACATTCAACCTTATTATTAACTCGACACAATTTTTAAAATGTCTTTTTCCAACAATATTTTAGTTTGGAGAAGATTAATATTAGAATAGGTCATAGCTTAAAAAAACTTCTTAGAGCTATGCCAGATTACCCTTGATAGTAAATTTCGTTCTTAGAGTTTTATTCCATTTGGTTCAGTAAATATATTTGCTTTGAAAAGAAGAATATGGGTTATTAATGAGATTTTAGAGGGAAAAAGGTTAATCTGGAAAGTAATTATTCCTTTTTTTTTTTTTTGTGTATAAATGATCTTATAATGTATTCCAACCGATACCAACTCAATTCATGATAGAATCTGAATAAATGATTAGATTCTTCAACGGTGATTCATGCGGTGCAGCCAGTGACAACAGGACATGGATGTCACCTTGATGAACAAGGAAAAGTCAAAAAAGGATAATAGGCAAGGTCGTTAAGCAATGGCCTGCTCTCCCTGTCACTTCTCCTTTGTCCCATTTTCAACTCCAAATTTCCAACTAGCTGACCTGCTGCAATGCTCTCCGACTATTCTTCCCAGCAGCCTCCTCCGAGTGCACCAATAGTAGCGGCAGAAAAGCATGAAGAAGAAGAAGAAGAAGAAGAAGAAGAAGAAGAAGAAGCAGCAGCAGAAGTAGAAAAGAGTGGAAGAGGAACGTGGAAGCACGCGGCTTTCAATGTCGCCACCACAATTGCCACTCCGGCTGCTTACGCTCCCTTGCCCTTCGCTCTTGCTTCTCTTGGCTGGCCCCTCGGTTTGTTCTCTTGCCTTTTCTGTTCGATTCCCCAAAAACTTAGCAGACTTTAGAGTACAAGAAGCATAACTTCATTTCTGTTTCTTTTGTTGATGGAAAAATGCATAGTACACATCAATCATATGGTTTTTTGTTGTTCGTTCTTGATAATCCATTCCTTACGAGGGAAACTGATACAACAGAAGCCTAATTCAGTTAAATAAATACTTTTGAACTGTTCTAAAGTGGATTTATTGTAGAAAGATAATTCTATTTACATAGATCATAGCTTCTTGTTTTCTTCTGTTCTGTATCTGATTAATGCTAATTTTTCTTTTCTTTGCCCATTCTTTTGTTGTCAATTCACCTTTCTCCCCTTTTCAGGTGTAAGCAGTTTAGTGAGTGGAACATTGGCAACTTCGTATTCTAGCCTTCTGATCGCATCGTTATGGTAATGGAATGGAAAGAAGCACCTTACATACAGAAAGCTTGCGCAGAGCATCTTTGGTTGGTATTATCTACTGAAACTGATAACCTTGAAACTCAATTTGACATCAGCTTTATGTAGGTTGTGAAATCGTTGCATTATGATGAATCCAGAATTGGAAAGGAAGAGAAAAGAAAAGAAAAGAAGGAATTCAGACTTTTTCCCATCTTTGTTTTTGGCAGTAAGATGTTTGCTACAGGAGATGGTTGGCAAGTACTTCCGTGAGTTAAGAAGATCTTCATGCTCACTATATGTACTGATATTGCCATAACCGGGGCATTAACTTTGATCTTTTGTGTGATTTTGATTGTACTGCTTTCTCAACATCAGTGCTTTTGCCTAATTGCCAGTAATCATTCTTTTCCTGCTTCTTGAAGGGCACTGGGGTTACTACTCTATTGCATTTTTTCAGCAGGTAGCTTCTTTGGGCAATAACATCGCCATTCAAATTGCCGTTGGGAGCAGCCTTAAGGTTAGCAATCTTAAAATGAGAACACCAGTAATACATATGCGTTTTTGTTCTCTTTCTTATTCTTGTTTCTTTTTCTTGGGTTTCTTTAAGGGATTCTGTTCCATTTTTATGCAGGGAATTACAAATACTTTCAAAAGGATGGTGCTTTGACTTTGCAGCATTTCATTATTTTCTTTGGAGCCTTTGAACTTGTTCTCTCCCAGCTTCCTGATATTCATTCACTGAGATGAGTAAACGCTTTGTGCACTTTCAGCACCATTTGGGTTTGCTGCTACTACCGTTGCTGTGACGATTTATGATGGTAGTCTTTTGATACTTTTGTTCGCTCTCCTCACAGCTTTGTGACTTAACTTATTCTCTACCATCGGACTCTGTCTCTTCTCAGCTTTATCTCCATTTTGTTTTCGTGTTCTCGCAGGTAAAAGACTTGACAGAGATGCAGTAAGATATGGGTTGCAATGTGTGAGAAATATCAGCACTTTACTTACTACAGTAGCTATGGAAGCCGGTCCTCCACTGCAGCTGTTCGGTAATGCCATACCAGCACCAAACTCTCTGTTCTATCTGGAGGTGCAAACAGAAGGATACCGTGCCTCACCCATGCAACGCTATCTCACTTGTAAGACAACTAATCTCTATCCTAGTCCTGATCTGACGCAGCACACTACAGCACACAGTCTTCACACAACTTACAATCACTTAGCATCGAATCATGGAGCATTCACAGTGAGTCACAAACCTCCAGTGGAACCACGTTACAACTCAGCCTTCATGAAGTATTCTTAGCACAATGACAGAAAGGCACTTGGTCAAAGCGCACATATCTTTGCCACGTCAAGTGAGTCAAGCAATCAAACTCATGGCCGCATGAAGTGGTCTCAAGGAGAGACAAGTAGCAGGAACATGAATGATCCAACCGCTCATCTCACAGTAGGAAAAGTTGCTACAGCTCTAGGAGTTCCACGTCACCCTCCAGATGACTATGATGTGCTGACTAAAAGAATGAAGAACAAGACAACCGACCATCCTGACCATTCTAACATGGGAGGCACCGACTAGTCTCATGAAAGCCAAGTTATCATGATGAAGTAGAGTACTATGTAGCAGTTTGCATCTTTATAAATATGTGTGTAGTAGAAGACCTACTCACTAAGAGAAATCCTTGTGTAGTGAAAGGCTTTTGTTTGTAACCCTACTCTAATCTAAGGCCAGCCTTGTGAAGTTAATCACCAACCTCTCGTGTCTCTATTTTTATCTCAATGGAGACACTCTTTGAAGACCTTTCAAGCCTTTAATGCTCTAGGGATAATTGCCTTTTCATTTGGAGATGCAATGCTTCCAGAAATACAGGTACTATTTGTTGAATAGTGTATGTGTTCCATGATATCCACTTTAAAGTGCAAAACATACATTTTCCTTATAAATTGTTCTAAGAATGAAATGAATTTTCTTACATAATATCAAAAGCATGTTCTTCTTGAAAAGTGTTTTTCACTCATAAATAAAAATCCTTACTGGAAACTGTTTCCACTTGTTGGGAAGAGGAGACATGTTCTTTGTCCTGATATCTTCTTCAAAATAAAAGATGTAGATATCATGTCCCTTGCTTATAATTCGCTTTTAGCAAAAGATGAGCTTTAGTACAGAATATTTTCAGGGCACCTTACAGATGATAAATTGAGTTTCATTTTTTTCTTTGGCTGATTTTTCAATCTGCTGAGAGTCAGATATATATTTTGTGTCTTGTACAATCAATATCATGAAGTAAACGATTATTTCTTGCCAGAACACTGTAAGAGAGCCTGCAAGGAAGAACATGTATAAGGGGGTATCAGCAGCATACACAATCATTATCCTCACGTACTGGGTATTGGCCTTCTGTGGATATTGGGCTTTTGGATCAGAAGTCAGTTCGTACATATTATCTTCTCTAACAATTCCTGGATGGACGATTGTTATGGCAAATCTCTTCGCCGTGATACAAATATCAGGTTGCTATCAGGTACTGTCTGAGCATCTACTTTTCAAATGCTTACTTTTTACGTAACATGCTTTGCCATTATGAATCTACATGATAGATTTTTTTTCTTCTTCTTCAATCTTCCTGCTTTGCCACTTCAGGAAGATTTCTAAATTAGGGTAAAAATTGATCCTTTCAGATTTACTGCAGGCCAACGTATTCCTATTTTGAGGACAGAATGCTGTCCTCTAAAGCTCAGAGCCATTTTCCAAAGAGAAATAACCTCATCCGTCTCGTTTTTACTTCCATTTACATGGCTCTTATCACCCTTATTGCAGCAGCCATGCCTTTTTTTAGGGGACTTTGTGGCCATCTGTGGGGCAATTGGGTTCACTCCACTGGACTTTGTCATCCCTGCTGTGGCATACCTGAAAGCAGGAAGAATGCCCAAGAACACCAAGCTTCATCTCTCAGTGAAGGTCCTTAATTTTCCAATAGCTTGCTGGTTCTCAGTTGTTGCAGTGTTGGGTTGCGTTGGTGCAGTCAGATTCATTATAGAAGGCATCAAGACTTACAAAGTTCTTTCATGATATGTGAGTGTTCACGGGGTAATAGTTCTTAGATCACTATCTTCTTCTACATCTTTGTAGAACAAATGGGGACATTTGTTCTGGGTTTAGAGCTTACATGGGAGGATTCTGTCACTTGTTGAATGGAAGAGAATTTTATAGCATTCATGGGGCCAGAGACCATGGTGAGTATTCTTTTCAGCTTCTATGAACCAAAGTGCCTTCGGCTCTAAGCTATTTGCTACAACACCATATTATGAGCTATTGCATACTATAAACTACCAATTTAGGATTAGCTCTACCACTGTAACCGGCTTTCTTGTTCCATCAACGAGTAAAAAGTGTTGTTAGAAAAGACTTTTAACTTTTTTTTTTTGGGTCAAAATTGATTAATAAGAAAAAAAATTGTAAATATATATAAAAAATATCAAATCAAGATATTAACAATAGAAAACTATTAGCATTAACAGCATAAAAAAATATAACAATGATATAATTTATGAATAGTAAAAAAATCTAATATATGATTGGATATACAGTTAGTACCTTGTTTCATAAGTCTTGACCAACCAAAAGCAAAATAATAATAATAATAATGATAATAAGAAGAAGAAGAAAAAAAACAAAAGGTAAAAATGATATTGTGTGGAAAGAAACAAGTCTCTGTGGCTATGTTTGCCGACACCTTTTCTCTTTCCTTGAAGGTAGAATTCAATGCCTTTCTTAATCAGCTGGATGTATGGTTGGCCCCAGAACCCTGAAACGATGTCGTTTATGCTGGATTCTCACCCATTAGCTTCCCACTCACGTATATCAAAAACCCAGCGAAGCAGCTCTTCTCTCTCTCTAACCCCAATTTCGAGCGAAATTTGGTTTCTCAGGACTTTCGGTTCTCTCTCCCACGCTAGATACACCAGATTTCGATGTCTTCTCAATCAGCAGCCTACTACACTACACTGCCCGCCAATTCCGCCGCCGCCGTCGCCGCCTCGCGCTTTTCCTTCCCGGCGCTTCGCCCGTGGCGACTGCTAGTGCAACAGCTTTCGTCGTTCACGCGCCCCTACTCGCTGGGGGAAGCCGGCATCCGCATCAGGCGGAACCTCGGCTACTTCCGCGTGAACTACGCCTTCATCGTCCTCCTCGTCCTCTTCCTCAGCCTCCTCTGGCACCCAATCTCCATGATAGTTTTCCTCCTCGTCTTCGCCGCGTGGTGCTACCTCTACCTTCTCCGCAGCGCGCCTCTTGTCGTTCTCGGACGCACCGTCGACGATCGCCTGGTCCTTGCCTTGCTCGCGCTCGTCACTATCATCGCTCTGGTGCTCACCAACGTGTGGTTGAACGTGCTGGTCTCGGTCTTGATCGGAGTCGCGATTGTCGTCCTACACGCCGCGTTTCGCGGCACGGATGACTTGTATTACGACGACGAACAAGACGCCACCGGTGGAGGCCTCGTCTCCGTCGTTGGCAGCCCGCCCACGCGCTCCACCTTCCTCGGCGTGTAAGATCATTCATGATGCACCGAAAATCGTGGAATTGCAAAGGTTCTCATTACGAGTTTGCCGATCCAGAACGGGGTATACGGCAGCATTGATTCTCCTTGCTAAATCTCGATTCAGTTGCCGTTTCTGTTGCTAATACTTGGGTTTTATAAGCTCCATTCAATTTCTTTCATCTTAGATTTTCATTTCCATCGATATGTTTTTAAATGTTGCAGCGTAAATTGACGCAACACAGATTCACTTTACTGTTCTGCCTTGTGAGTGTGATAGAAAGTTCTTTCACTCCGGTGATTGTGGAATGTGGGATTCACAAGTACAAGGCTTGGAAGATTTTGACTTCTTCGGAAGAAGCACAAAAGGCCCTTCTTTTGTTCCATCTGTTAGTTTGATTACAAGGATTATGTTAGCCGATCGGATTCTGTACTTTTTGACTTGTTTCAACTGGTTTGATACTGCTTGATTTCTACGAGATCAGAGTGTCTTCGACGATATAAATGGTCAATGATTTGGATTTTTGCGTCATTTGTGTTTATCTATTTCACCAATTCCTCTCTCCACGCCATTTTTTCTGGGTTTGATTGTTGGGCAGTGCAAGGCAAGTTCTGATTTCCTACTTTCTGTAATTTGTTGAGAAGCAGCAATTTGCTAGAATGAGAAAATCAGGGGATTCTCATACAACAAAACAACAATCTTGTATGATTTGAGATAGCATAATCCATACATCAACAAAACAACAAAATATTTCTCAATTTTGAGGTTTTCCTGCACCAAGGAGTTTGTGTATTGGGTTTTTCTTGCATGAGGTGTTAAATTCAGGATTTAAGTCTAAGTAACTACCAACCAACCACGAGATTACTGGCATATTGAGAAAACATTATAGTTAGTTATAGACAACTTGATAATGATTCGAACTATTAATCTTATCCTTACCCGTAATTTCAATTCTATGACTAACAAAATCAAGAGTTTCAGGAGCGTGGCTATTTCAGAACGATGTTGGTCTCTTGGAAACCAAAAATGTGTATCAGAAAAGAATTTATAAGGTGTGAAAAAATCCAGCAATTAGAAAAATGGAATCCACACACCGGAAGAGTAGTCAGATATCTTAATCATACAGCGGCCAGCCAGCAGACAATGCTATACTACAAGGGAGACTGATTATTTCAAATGGGTAACATTATGCGAGTGACTCTTTCCTTCAGCAACTTATTTTGTCCACTCGAGTGCCGTTGCTAGCAAAGTTGGTGGTAGAAGTCACGGTGAAGGGACCAATTCCTGGACAAATGCCTCATAAAACATACATGCCACACCAGAAGGTCCTACTCTACATTGAGATTCTAAAGAGTATATTTAGATTATGGAGGATGTCAATGGCGGCAGGTAGAGAAAACCATGACGATCAAGGATCCGAGACCTTTCGAGCATAGGCCAGCACTATCACAAAATCCTTTGCCGAGGACCCGATGGAGGCCGAAACTCGCTCTGATGTTGCTGTCGTTTTTAGCCACAAATCAACTAAATTATATAGTCGCAAGGAAGGGACAACTGGTTGCCCCATACATTTGATCTCAACCTGCAAGTGCATCAATGGTATGGTTATGGTTGTGAACGTATAAACTCAAAATACCCACCTTTGTTTAGCACAATCACAGAGTATGCCTCTGACAGACTAGGGAGTGAAAAACTTCAGATAGGACCATATTTCTAGTCACCAACCTCAAGACCCCACTTGGGATAAATATTGGACGATCATTCTTGTTCAGTCTGTGCTACGGCAGTTCCCAAGTCATTTCAAAATGTGAACTTCTGCTAACGACAGTGTTATAACCCATGCGACAGCATAATATATCCGGGTTCTGTAGGTTACTGTGGCCAAATTTCAGGAAGATGTTGTTTGGTTTCTAGGTTTTTAAAAAAATGGCTGCATGCTTAGGGCACTTGAGTCTTGAGTTGGCAATACCTTTCGGCCAGAAGATATATATATATATCACAACACTGATAGCTAATTAAAGGTGACAAGAAAATATTCAATCGCATAGACATTATTGGTTCCACAAAGATATAAAGAATCAAGAAACCCAATGACACGTGTAACTTAGCCTCATGAACCTTATGGCACCCGCCACTGATAGAGATACATGCAGTGCAGGTATTAAACTGAAAATAGAATCACTCAGGTCAAATTTCTACCAATCAAATATGTTCTTCTAAAGAAGAATCATCACGTTCACTCACCTCAGTTTCACTGGTGAGATCCAGTTTCCTCATTAGGTACTTCTGGATCAATAAAACAGGCATATTTCCATCCCTGTGATAAGAAAACAAACATGACATAAAGGTATATCCGGTACATCCATTGCAGTTCCATATTCCAACACAGAAAGCAAAACAATTTTCATTTGGTCTGACAGGCCCAATACAATTATTGCTACTAACAAGAGTGACATCAAATGTGAAATTCCAGTCAGAACAGTTATTGCATAGCATGGTTCAGATTAAAAAATATCTCTGCAATTAGCAGCTCAATACACATGGTTCAGATTTTGACAAAAAGCTGGTTTAGAACAGTCAAAATATGAAGGTTTTTCTCCAGAGAGTGGGTAAGAGGGATGCTGGGATCATAGACACGGAGCGTTTTCATGTGATATATAGTACGATTGCGCAGGGATAATTTAATCATACATAAATTTTTTAAAATTGTTCCAGGTTTAAATAAACTGTTGTTTGAGCCCACCTGAGAAGCAGCGCAAAGCACAGGGATTGAGATGAAAATTGAAAGATAAACGATGTTCATATTCAAGGCTTATGATGGCAGCTGAAGCGCATATCCTTAGGAGCCTCATGTCAGCCTGGTCACCAGAAGTCTCTACAGTCTATCATCCGCTTACAAATATATAAACTAGAACCAACATACTGGTGCTTATCATTAGCATCCTTTAAAATGTGACTCAATAAAATGTGAAGGATTGCCCAGTAGTAGTCTTTTGGAATTAGCCTGCTAAAATAATGGATTTATTTGGAATAACCTTGACATATACATAATAAACATTTAGTTATGTTATCAAATAAGCTGTCAAAAGCAATTACTACCATGTAAAGTGGCAAAAAGAACTTACTTTATTCTTAAGTAACTTGCCGGAACCTGTGGTAAGGGTGCACTTCCTTCCCTGAAACCATCAATTTCAAGGCAATTTTAAACGGAGAAAAAACTAATATTTCAGCATTAATTCAGCCAGTAATTACAATTCAGTTAATGATCAAGTTTCAGAGCTAAGTTGATTCTCACCGGTCTTCAGAGGCTACAAGAGAGAACCAAACTGGACCAAGTCTTCTTTCATGTTTTGCACCAGCAGCATCCAGCACAGCTTGGGGTGAAATGCATGATTCTCCAAAGGCACGTTCCCTTTTCCGGCGAACTCTTCGTAATATTTTGGGTTTCACTGTCTCTGAATAGACAGGATTAGCAATGTTCTTTTCATCCTCAACCTTTGATTTGCGTTTAACTTCCTTAATTTTTGATTTTCGCACTCGGCCTTCGATCTCATTGGCTTGTATAGGTTCTAACTTAGCATCAGAGCCCTGTGAATTAGACTTGAAAGATTTAGTCCTATTTGCAACTTCCACCAGACAGTTTAAAGGTTTCCAGAGATCCAATTTTGCATCCCATGGTTCCACATCATTCTCTGTTTCCTTAATGGAGGTGGATTGGCTAGGCTCACCAGGGGAAGAACTCTATACCAATCAAATATAAAAGCGTGAAAGTAATTAGTGAACTGGAGCAGAACCCCTCTTTTTGAGCTAGTGGAAAACAGTACATAGGCTGGCTGAAGAACAAAAGTCATGGCAAGTACAAAGAAAAATGTTGTTCTTCTTTTTACCTGCCCAGTATTCTGCAGAAACTTGTTTGAAGTTTCGGGTGAGCTTGAGCTCTGAGGATGATCTTCCACAGAATCACCCTCCTTTTTAATGGTTTTCTCAATGGAGAACCTGGAGCCTTGTAATGCAACAGCCTTCCTTGCAACAGCTCTTGATCTTCTCCCAGTCATAGTGGCCTGGGTTGACACTCTGGGAGTGCTAACCACCAATGACGAGAGTGATCTCTCCTTTCTTCTAGCTGGTAATGCAATTGAAGGCACAACTTCAGGTGCATTTACCTTTCTTCTTTTGAAAGGAAAAATCTTGGCCCTCACATCTTGCAAGTTGTGGTCCGGCCTGATGATTTGAGGTTAATAATGGCTAACTATAAAAATGGATTCCCATCCAAGATGCACTGAAATGTGTAGTTAATATACAGAGATATGTGCATGCTGCTCAGCCAGCAGATTTTATTGTTGGCTTAGAATGGTATGTTTGAAATATTGCAGTAGATGAAACTCAAACTTATGGCACCCTGTATCAACCATACTAACACAAATGCAAATCAACCTGCTCGCATACATGTGGAAGAGCTGTATGGGCACAACTCTCAGAGATAATCAAGAATGTTGCCACATGCTAAGGGCCACGAAGAAAAACAACCAAAGCATCAATACTCACAAATGGAAAACGTGATACAAAATAAGTTCCCAACATGCCAATAAACACAAACACACATATTTATAACGCAACTACCATCTTCCAAATAATAGAAGTATAGTCTCTATGTAATGAAAATAAGCACCAAGACAAATAAATTTTATTACAATCATGAAAAATTGGCAATTTCAGCTATAAGAGAGAAAAGCAAATACATATCAAGCACAGAAAACAATCTGACTCTAAAGGCCATAAAATGAGTAGTGAAATGAACTTCAGGAGAAAGCTCTTTACATTTTGTGTTAAACCCTTCGCACATATTTTGTTTAGTTATATAAGAATACGTATTATTACAAAAAGACAGAAAAAGACAAAAACAAATTATCTGCCGAGTTTCAATTAACGAAAAAAATTACAAAATTTGCAGAAAGTAAGTGACTGTGAAGTGCTTGTCTTTGGGAGTGTCCTAACAGAGAGGCAAGGAACAAAAGCTTATAATTACTGTTATGTAATGCAGAGTTCATTTGAAGGAGAAAAAAAGAATCTGGTGAGTTTGCAATTGTTTCTATCCACTTCCTCACTAAAGTTTCCTTGATACCTGCATCTCGTCTCTACATGTTAGCGTTTGCCCAAATTAGAACACAGCCCAATTTCTTCCATTTAGTTTGATTGATTTTTCTGTAAAAAAGCACATTCATAGGGAGAACCACGTAGGAAGGATGCAGGATTCCTAGAAAAATGCATTGATACTACAAAATAAGTCAGGCTTGAACCAAGTGAACAAAGATTAAATTGCATCCAATCTTAGCAAACCAGCCTTGTGCATTTGCAACAACATTAAGCATTTAACGTCTGCACTTCAAGCATTTCCTTATGGAAGTATAGATACTAAAGACTGGCCAATCATATGAATAAGAAGCTATCACTGTTGTATGCAACCTCATTTCATGCTATATATAGATCAGCTTACCACCATATTAAAAGTAGAGAAACTGAGAGAATGAGAGATAGAGAGAGGGATTTTATTTATAGCTTGGCTGTAGATCACATATCAAACCTTAATTTCTCCAGTGGGACACAACCCAGGTCCGTATTGCATATTGGGCAGCATTCTAATTCCTCGTCCGAAATCTTGCTATATATGCACTTCCTGCAAACTGGGTGAGATTTGAAGGCTAAAGTCAGACAACATCCGCTGATTTTCAAAAACAAATTCTAATAAACTCTTCATTTTCAGGAGAAGAGGCCAGCAAAAATAAGCCCGGGGAAAGAGATCATTCTTAGGATTTCTTTTTTCATACATAAGGCTTAACAATAGCTTTTAGTCTTGATTAGAAGTAGAGTCTCCAAAGCTATGTGACCACGAAATTATCTGACGAGGTGATGAAAATTAAACTAATTACAAGAAAAAACAAATAAGCGGATCCCCTGATACTTTAATCTTCCAACAAAATGCATTATAAGCTCGCCTATAGTTAAGCACATTCAAAGACCGGCAAAATCTAAAATTTCTTAACATAACTTTCGCATGAGTGCAACGCTGGTTCGCTTATTTAGCACAACAAAAGGCCCTCCATTATATGACCATTAGGCAAACATCGAAATCTTTCTCCATCATGTACATTTATGGAACAGAAACTTGTTTAGCAAAAATAAGCGTCGGATTGAAGGATCCTTACTTTCGAGAACTGAGAGTGAGAGAAAGCGGGGATCAAAGATTCCATAAAACATCAAAACACTACAAAACTCGACGCTCAGATCAAGAAGAGCCAAACCAAACCAAACCCATATGATAAAACAACGAAATACCAACAGCCCAGGCAGCCAAAACAACGAAATACCTCAATAACACACCAGAATCCGCAAAATTTTCAAAATTTGCATAGAAAAAGCGAAAAGAAACAAGATTTAAACTGTAAAGCGACAGATTAGATGGACTCACACGTATGAAGACATTCAGATATCGTAGTGGCATCTCTGAAGACCTTCTTACACAAAGGACAAGTCATGCACGCCGCAATCGTCTCCCTCCTCACCTTCACCACCTGATTCGCCATTTCCACCATCCAAAGCCTCTCTTACCCACGTGTCCACACACTGCATGTCATCACCACACGCACACACGCAAAATTTACGTCCATTATTCCGTGTTTACCTGCATTGAGCCCAGGAACGCGTAACTGAGAACAAGAAAAAACAACGAAGCCAGCAAATATCGTCCCAAAACGAAGAAATTAACGCACGGCTGCATACACAGAGAAGCAACACGGTTCTTGATCGCTGGAGAAACCGGAGCCGGTGACTCGGAGTGCGAGATTATCAAATGGGTCGGCGAGATTCGTGGGGATTTGACGTGGGTTTTGGCGTATTTGTACACAGAGAGAGCGGTTCTGTCCGATTGATCTGAATCGATTGCTAGCTCACGCTCTTTTTGTTGAAAATAGGACAGCTTCTCTTCGTTGAAAATAGCATGAACCAAGTTTCTTGCTTTTTATATAATTTTTTTTTTTACTTTTGTTTTTACTTTTTTTTCTTCGCCGATTTCTAATTTGAAAACCTTCCTAGTCTTCGAGTGATGAGATCCAAGTACTTAACCCCGACATCCGGGCCGGGATAACGTGCGCGGGGTGCGCCTCCGGAGTTAGATGCGCATGCGGTTTCGTGTGCGCGAGTCGGTACTAACGTGCGCATCGGTCCATATGCCAGCCATGAGCTGGAGTTACTTCGGTTCCGTTTTTCCTTTTCCCCAAACATGTTTTGTTCCTCAGCTTCAACGAATCATGGAATTTTTAACGAATTACTTAATTATCTCAATCAACGATACCATGTGTTCGAGAAAGAGTATCAAGGTTGTGTTTTTTTAAATTTTTTTATTTGTTACACGACACAAGATCTAATCATATCTTAGTATCATAATCTAAATAATGATCATGTGACTCGTAATTTTTACATTATATATTTATGAAAAATAGAGTGCTTTTAACTTAAACTAACTTTTAAGTTAGATATTTAAATTATCCTATATTAAAGCAGAACAATTCTAAGATAAAGTTTATATGAAAAATTATCCCTTAATATTTAAGTTAGATATTTGAACTTCTAATATTATATTAAAACTTAGGTTATTACCTTATTATATTTTTATTACTTCTTGATATCACTAATATCAAGATAATCTTTGTATGTAGAAGTATTAAAGATTATGAATCCTATATTAGAACAAAATGATTATAAGAGGAAGTTTATATAAAAAATGATCCTTTAACTTTTAAGTTAATTTTTGAACTCATAATCTTTGAACATATAAAATACATATTATTTTTTGCTTGTATCAACCCAGTCCACCTTTTACGGGACGACGCACATGCTCAATTCAGTAGCAATACCACGTGACAAGTAAAAACCTAGGAGAACTATCTACCAAATAGTAACAAAAGCTAATCCATAGAATCTACACCAAGGGGATACGTTTGTTATAACCAAATTAATGGTTATGTGAGATTTTACCATCAACCTTACAACACTACAGAAGAACTTAAAACAAACTTTATATATATATATATATATATATGTATGTATATACTAGCAGCATTATCTAAAAGGTAAAGTAAAAAAAAGTTGTCTTTGAAAAATCTAAACAAGACCTTCAACATCGTCAATGGCAAACCTCACACCATCACCGGCTATTGGCTTTTGCAGCAAGGTAAGTGTAGAATTCCATCCCTATTAAAGGACCTCAACGAAGACCCTAATAACATGTTCTTCCGCGAGAAAGACACGATGGACAATGAAATTTGGAGTCCGTACGTCCCCAATTGTTTATTCGGTTCACAAGGAGTTCGGACTCTCCCGTTGAAAAGTCTGTTGGCTGGGTCTGGCAAGTCATAAAGCTCTGCAAAATGAGCCAACCGAGGGCGGGATTAAAAACCTCATGTTCATGCCGTGGGTCCAACTTACGGGTCCCACTTGCAGCTTCTTCTAGCTCTTTCTTTTGCTGTCTTCTCCAGAGGCAGACATCCCCACCATTGGTTTTCTTTAACCTCAGAAGTCCAGTCACTAACTTTATTCAAGGCATGCATATGAATAATATAAGTTTGAAGTTGAGCAAAGATGTGTATGTGTTATACGAGTCTCATATTTAAAGGCAAGATTTTTAAAGTAAACTTTAAATGAAAAAAAAAAATTCCTCTTAACTCTTAAATTAATTTTTGAATTCCTTTAATGAATCAAACATCTTTTTATATAATAGATTTTTGTTATGGTCTCAGAAAAATAATGTATTTATTATCATATGTATTTGTATCAAATTTTAGCACGTGCTAAGGGCACAACCCCCACCACATCTCCTCTTTCCTCCACCAAAGAAGAGAGTTATGTCTTGTAAGACTGAGAAAAGGTGTAACAGCCTCAGCCTCTTCTGAATGTTTCAACAAACCAATCCTGCAAGCATTCATTGGAAACCTGACCAGACATTCAAAGGGCCAAGAACATCTGAATTGTTGAGTGTAATGCTAAAACAGAATGCTAGTAACTTACAATCCATACATGCACAAGATTTTGTGGTATCCCTATATTTGAAAAGGCGTAGGTTAAAGATAGAAGATAAAGAACAATAAATGATATCGTTGCTAAGTTTTTCTGCAATGAATGCTGCAGCACAAATGTACTGAACATGTAGTCCACAATAACTCTCCTGCACTAGTTCTATGCCCAAGAACCAAGGTAGCATGTCATTTACTTCCGAAGTGATGCCAGTAAGATGATACATAAGCGTCCAATCTGTATATATATATCATGGAGAAAAGCAATGACATGTGACATGTAATGGCATCTGAACTGGTTAAATCAAGTTTGTACATCATGCCCCTAGACATTCATGACTTTCTACTAGACCTGCAAAGCTTTGTGGTGGAGTTAATCCTTTCATCTTGGTTGGATAATTTCAAGAGCCAACGAGACCTTTGTGCCGAGCATATGAAATTATCATTAAGAAGACTGATGCACAAACTACTCCTGTGAGGATGACCACCTAAAGGCAACATGAAACAAAGTTAAAAGGAAATAGTATGAGCAATCGAATAATGCTTTTTCTGGTTCTTAGGACGTCTTATGTTCATTTCATTGAGAGATTTATGTGCAGAACATACCCATTTAAATATGTATCCATGACCTTCCTTCCACATATTTGGAATGTTCAAGCCAAACATTGCAGCCACCAAAGAATACACAGACAGACAAACAGTTCCAGAACTCAGGAACAGTTCTAGCTGCCACAGAGAACAGATTTAAGTACCACAAAAGTTTTATATTAAAAGAACTCAGTAGCCATTTTGGTTGCAAGAAAAGAAGCATATCGGTGATAAGAAGAGATACAGGTGAATAAACTTGGACGGCAAAAGGGAAGCATTTAGAGCAGACAGTACCTGAATCAGTTGATTTCGATGATTATCAAGCTGCAACAAGGACATACAAGGGATTAAAATCTGACAGTAGTCCTCATGCTTTTGAGGGTGGGATATATGAGATTGCACGGAATAGAATTACTGAAAAAAAGAAACTATATTATGAAAAATCTCCTTCAACGAACTTAAGTATAGTTCTATTACCTATTTGTTCATCATTGGCCTTATAAACTTATCCTTCTCATCCTCTTTCAATTCATCATAAGGGTGGGATACATGAGATTGATGGTTGTTCTATGATTTGGGGAAGAAACTGGGGCGATACACATGAGAGAAAATGAGGTCATCCAACTTCTTACCTGGATATTGATGTAGTCTTCTGTGTCATCAATGTATTCACGCAGCTGGCCAAATAAGATAATTTAAAATAGCATCAACAGACCAATATGAAACGGAAACAAGATGCTAAATATGTTCTGTGAAATTTGTATTCACACTCCAGATTATTTGGATTTTACATATAATAGACTAGAGAAGAACCAGAAGTCAATATGTCAATATATGTCGATGCATACCGTATTCAATTTGTTAATTGTTCCATCAATTTGCATAAAGTAAGCCTGTCAAATAATTCAGCAGGTGTTTAGAATGCAGTTTTAGTTTAAGTAAAATCTGCAAAAACCAGAAGGTATTTATACCTCAATCAACATTTCAAGCTCCTCAACATCATTCTCCTCTGAAGTTCTTGTGGCACTTGCCCTACTTATCTTGGACATCTTTGAGCATATTGTAGGAGAGTTGATGAGCCAATTAGGAGCAACATGGTCGCTGACAGGTGAAGTTGTCCCGGCCAATTTTCTTGATAAGTAAAGGTCTGCCATATCATCATCATCATCAAGAAGTTGCTCAAGTTCATCCCTTACCTGCAAAAAGCAGGCCCAGCAGTGAAAAATTCTAAGTGATTTACCACGCCATTTCTAACCTACAGCCATGCTGGGTTCAAGAGGTGATCAAGAGTTATGAAAGGGATGAACAGTTGCAGCCTATTTTAGAAAGTATTGTTGTGGATCGTAACAGTCAGCCGGGATATAGTCTTAACAATGGGGTGTTAAGATATAATGGTAGGATAGTATTGGGCAAGCAAGGGTTATTACGGGAATAAGTTGTCCAGCACTTGCATGATTATGGTGTAGGAGGCCATTCTGCATGGCCAACACAATGGCCAAGAGTTTTCTTCTCATATGTAGACAGCCTTAAGTGTTTCTGCGACAAAGCCTTGCTCAGATAGGCAACAAGCCTTCCTTCCTATATCAACACAGCTCCTATACCCCCATAACATGCATTGGTCTCTACCACAAATGGCTTGTTAAAGCTGAGAGAAGCTAACACCGGTGTAATGGCAAACTTTAAGCTGCTAATACTACTGCTAAGAAGCCACTGCCATATTTGCTCTCCTTATCCTTTCTTTTATCCATGATGGGGTTGGGGAGGTGGGTGGTGTGAAGGGCTGTTGATATTCCCTAGGTGAAGGCACGCTTAAATTGTTCAACTTTCAGTTAAAAGCCTTTAGGTTGTAACATAACCACCAACCTGATCCTATTCCCGAACAAGTTTAATACTCTTTGCGTGGCCATGTTTGCCAGTTTGTTTTGATTTAAACTCCATACACCAGATCTTGTCACAAATTCTCCTATTGCTATCTGTAGGGACCAATTCTTATTCTCATGATTTTCTCTCTGAAATTTTGTCCTGTTTTTATGCAAATTAGAATGAAATGATTGATGTTTTTAATTAGGTGATCAACAGGAATGATTGTTGAATGAAGAAGAAATGAGAAGCAATCTCCTATATCATTCTGCATTGCCCACAATTTTTCTACAACCTGCAACAACCTTGGGCATTAGGGTATTTAGTGATTGAATTGGTTTTGAATTTAATCATTCTTTAGCGTTTGCCAACAAGGACTAAATCCCTGCTGCACAAATAAAAGCAGCTGCTGTACCTGTCTAAAAGCCTATGCTCAATCAATTAAGAATTAGTCAACATCTATGACAAACAACAATCTTCTATAGAAGAAATAAAAACTTAGTGACTTCATACAAGAACAAAAGAACTTTGACCATCCAAAGGGAAGGAATATCACCTAGACCCAAGATTCCAGATTAGGTGTAGATATTTACATACCTTTTGAACCCGATTTGTCAACCTTGTCATTGCACTTTTCAATTTGCGCATTTGATCCAAGTTACAACTGTTAATCTGTAAGTCATGGTATTATTAGAAGACAGAAGAACGTGGTTATGTAAACACGTTGTAAGAGACTTGCCTTGATCCAAGAATGCATGCAACCCAGATAGAAAACAGTGGGAAGCAACTGATCTTAAAATCCGGGTTGTTGAAGCCAGTACTGTTGATGCAAAGTCATTGGAAAAAGAACACAAATGCATGTCCATTGAGTTTAGAGAATTGCCTAAACTGTATTAGATTATTCATTAAAGGTTTAGCTTTGTTGCTTCCTATCAGTGAACTTCTGAGATAATTTAATCATTCTTTATCTCGAAACTCAAGTCCATAAGAGATGAAACATTTAAATCTTCAATTAATACTCTAACAAAAAAATAGGAATTTTGCAATTCCTCCAAATGGATAGAAGATGGGCTGGAACTTTCATTGACCACGTGAACATTGTAATCAATCTAAATACTGAACCCTGACAAAGGAGCTTTCAGCCCTGTTGCACACTGTACAAATCATTTCTTCACCATTCTGCTTTATAGGGTTATATCTATTATATAGTTTACTAAAATTACAATTGATCAATCGTTGCTCTGTTATCCATGCTAAAACTAGGATAATCCAATTTTTATCAACATTAGAATTTGTCATAGACAAAAAACCAGGAACTAGAACCTATTACTGACAAATTTGTATTAGTTTGCCGAGAAATAACAGGTAAATCCTTTTGTGACCTAGACGCTTCAGTCAGTATGCCACGATGTGTATTACTAGTTCCTAAGTTCGTCTATGCAGTTCCCATAATTTTAGTCAAAAGGTATTTTGAGCATGTTGAAATCTGGAGTATGCTCTACCTTGTTAATATATATACAGGTTGTGTTCCTTATACATAGAAGCATTTTTCTCTCTTACAAGCTGGTTTTAAGGAAGGAAATAGGCATTGTAACAGAGTATGCATTGAAAAGACGATAACAAGTGAATTAGTATATCTTTTACCCCAACTGAACAACCAATTCTTACCTTCAAAGAGACGGTAATTGATCCAAATTTTCATTTCCGCACAAGAAGATGCAAATTGATACAGTTGTTTCTACATATTTCATTTCGTACTATCACAGCATACAAGAACAAATCTGATTCCTCTATTCAAGTAAGAGTAACAGCTCAGTAGACAAGTTCTTTTACCTTGGACATTCTACTGGAGTATATGTTAAACAGACGATAACAAGTTAATTAGTATATATTTTACCTCACAACTCCGAGAGCAATTATTACCTTCAAACATATGGTAATCCACACAAATTTTCAGTTCAACACGAGAAGAAGCAAGTCGACGCGGTTGTTTCTACATATTTCATTTTATACCATCTATCATAGCATACAAGAACAAATCCGATTCCTCTGTTCAAGCAGAAATTACAGCTCAGTAGACAAGTTTTTTTACCTTGGAGGTTAACTCATCTAAAGCAGGATAAACTGCACTCTCTAGTTCTCTTGTCCGAGCGTCAAGAAAACTACAAGCGGATTCTAGTGAAACTTCTAAGGCTCGGAATTCAAATGGAAACTCTGAGTAATCGAGCCGGTGCAAGAGAATCATTAGTGGGGCACCAAATTTAGAAGAAGAATGGGCTAAATCCCCTAGAAGTATAATCACTTTCAAAACCATAGAATGCCGGAACTTGCAAAAAGAACATCATTAACAAGTCTCACCATTTTCTTCACCACTGTCAAGTCCAGGGTGCTCTTCTTCCGCTTGGCCATGGCAAATGGCATTTCCTAAAGGTAATCGTCTCTTGAGTTCCTCGACGATTGGAATTACATTCTCATCAAATGGGTCTCTCAGCAATACCTTCGCACAGAGAGAAAAATAAAATAAAATCAATTGTCTCAAAGAATTCGTCCAATTCTTTTGAACCCGACTCGTTGGTTCATCTACCAAACACTGTAAACAGTACATAATAAGATATTACTGTTCGAAGTAAAAAAAATTTAGACCCTGGAGAGATCTTCAGAAACTAGCGTTCACCCATAATCACATATCTTCTTTCTAATAGATAAACAAAAAGTACAAAGAAAAAGACCCAGAAAAAGAAAAAAGAATAAAGGAAAAAGGATAAACCTCTTCTGCAGTGATTATTGCTTTAATGTGCTGGAAAACGGAACTCAAAAAGAAAACCCAGATGAGAGATTAGCGAAATAAGCGAATAAGTAATCCACATAAAAACAAAAGTCGAAGCAAATGAAGGTACAAGCACAGTGTACGTACAGGGATTTTCCTGTTCACCTCCAAATTGAGAACAATAACTTTTTCTCTGCCAAGAATTGTGGAAGGGTACGAAAGCATGGGTTCCAGAATTCGAAGATCCCTCGCGTGAATCTGAAATCGCCGCATAATATCATACTTGTCGACATCCAGAATGGAACTTCTCCCACTCTGGTCCAGCAAAACCCAACTCCTCGAAACCGCCGTCTTCTTCTTCAACGAAGCTTGGATCTCCAACCCATCGGGAGCCATAAATCCAGGCAACCAATCCGTTCTGGTTCGGTCTCTAACATCAGTGGTGCTTGACGGGCAGCGACCCGTGACCTGGTGTTTGGGCCAGCGAGTACGAGATCCTGGATAGGATTCGGACGAGTGCGTCGACGTCGCGGAATGGTGAAGAAATTCCAGCAACGACGGAGAAGAGATCAAGCTCTAAGGGAGCAAGCATCTGGGAGAAAGAGAAGGTTCTAGATTCATCATCAACAGCACAAAAGCTGCATTTCGGGAGAGATATAGCTCTCTCCTCATACAACTGGGTCGGTTTAAGACCGAGCCCATGACATACAGTTAACCCAGCCCAAAATACATAGCTAGTCCAATATATCAACACCGAACCTAACAATATAACAACACCATACTAGCCCAACAAGAAGGCGCAGGATCAAAGAGCTGAGTGAAAAATTTGGATATTGTTGTTGAAAGTGTTCTTCATCCTCTTAAGTGGCCCTCGATGGTAGATGCCCTTTCCAATGTACCAGAATTTCCTTCTTGCCATGTCATATTTGAGTTTCTAAGACTACTTGGGGAATTTTTGCTCCTTCAAAGTCCTCTTCAGCATCTTGGAAGTCTTCATAGTCTTCAACTACTTGTCCAACCGTACTTTTAAGCTTGGAAATTGTTACGACCCAACTATCTTTTGGTTAGAATTTAGCTATTTTGGGAAGCTCGCACAGAGGTGAAAGGCTTTTGTTGGGAAGAGAAGCTCGGTGGGTAGCTCTTTATGCCTTCTCCTAACATATGGAGTGCAAGCAGTTTGTATGGGTAACGTGTGTTAGTCTTTTAAGTGTGGTTGTGTCTTTAGTGTAGGGTCGTGTCATGTGGGTTAGTCAGGGCCATACCCTGCCTTGTAATCGTTTAATTAAAAGTCTGTAACGTGTACTCCACCATTGTGTAGAAGAGTGGAGAGGATTGGCTATATTAATAGTCGGGAAACTATGAATGAAGTAGACTTGAAAAACCCAAAACTATCTGGAGGTTAGCTACCTCAAACCAAGCTAGAAAGGTTTCTCTGTCGGTCCACAATAGGTTGATCAGGGAAGAGGTTTGTTGACTTATTCCAAGTTGATCATCTAGTTACCCAGGGAGTTACGTGTGAGCGTAACAAACTGGCATAAGAGCCCACGTTCTAAATGGGTCAAAACCAAGGTAGTGCTTATGAGAGTGAGATGGATAGGCGTTTTCGTGAGTTGAATGAATCCATGTTGCAAATGTTTCCTGCTTTGGATGAAAAAATTGAGCGGGTGAATAGGAGCCGAACAGACTCAGAGGATGCAGTGTTTGGCAGTGGAGGAAAACCACCAAAAGGGGGCAACGATAAAGGTAGCAAGACAAAGATGAAATGGAGTTTCCTGTTTACAATAGGGAAGATGACCCAATGGAGTGGATATGTCGGGTAGAGCATTTCTTTGAGTTTCATCAGATTTCAGAAGGAGACAAGGTGCATATTGTTGAAAATCATGTGTTTATATGTTTATATGTTTTGTTGAGAAAATTTTTATTTATGAATATATGAGTTTGTGTGCATATATTAAATACCAAAGGAAGTAAAATGTATGCAAATTATAATATCAATTAATGATATTATAAAGTAGCCGATTTCCTACATTCCACTATTAAACATTACATATGAAGTTAAAGTGAATTATTTTATGTGTGAGTTAATTAGTAAAATAATTCATATTAGTACTTATAATAAAAGAATGTGATACTTGGAAACTATGTGCTTATAGGTACGTTTGAAGGATAAAGGTATGCTATTTGTTCAAGTTAAATGTAAGAGAAAATATATCATTATTGGACTGACCATATATATATTGGATTGATGCTGGACCGATTAAATAAAAAAACGGGACGGCCAGTGAAGCTGAAGCTTGCAGAACTCAGCCCAAGCGCATATCACTAATTGGACAGCCTGTGAAGCTGAAGCCCGCAGAACTCAGCCTGAGCGCATATCACTTAAGTGAAATGCGACCATTTCACTTTGATAAGAGGTTAAGCTCTTATGTCGAACATATTGAAGCCCTAGCCGCATACCTGATCAAAGCTGTCCTTCTCCTTCTCTCTCTCTCGATTGCCGACTCTCCAACGGGAAGAAGAATGAAGTGATGGATTGTCAGAATGGCTCTCTGCTGCAAAAATCATCATCTCTGTAGCTATATCATGTCGCTTCTATCAAGTCTCAACGGTAGAATATCAAACATGTTTGAACTGAAACCCTAAAGTGTTCAAGGTTTGATAATATGCTATAAAAGGAGCTTCAGGTGAATTTTTGGGATGTGTTAAACGATATTTTGCTGATTTGATTAAAAGAGATTAAAGCTTTGCATCATTTGCTCTCACTACCATATTCTTCAATCCTTGGAGAAAGAAGTAATCTTTGGTGATATTCCTTAAATTCATTATCCTATGAATATCAATTGATAGATTGATCTTTGTATGTGCTAGATTATCACAAATATTATTTGCACATAAAGATCTTTGTAAATATGAAACCCTAGCTTTGTGAAAATTGGGGGTTTCATGATTAGAGCTTGTATTAATTCTTTATATGTTTAATTGGCTCTCTGATAAGCTTAATTCCTCACTCATATTACATATTTGAGGATTAGCTTGATGTACTAAAGTTCTAGAAACCTAAACCTTGTAACCGAGAATTGAAATAACTCCTTGTTAAGGAGTTGTGAAGTGTAGGAGAAGGGTTCTCCTAGCTTGAAGTAAAGTAAACTTCAACTTGGTTTAAGTTAAAAGAGAAGAGGGTGGAAGTAGGTCAAAAGTGCCGAACCACCGTGTAATTCTTTGAGCCTGATTATCTTGTTTTTAATTCTTGATTATATACTATGATATTACTGTGTTAACTAACAACATTGCATGAATAGTTAAAAGATTATCAAATACAATATAAAATTGAAATATCCAATTCAACCCCTTTTCTTGGATAGCCATAAAACCTTACACATATTGCTTCTTGGAACCTCCAAGGAGAAGTGCAAGTATGGTTCAGACTCTTTAAGGACCAGTTGGGAGATGAGGTGACTTGGGAGTCAATGGTGGAAAATCAAATGGAGAGAAATGGTCCAAATGAGTTCAATGATTTTTTTGGAGACCTGACAAAGTTACAACAAATGGGCACGGTAGATGAGTACCAGAAGGCATTCTCTCGCCTTGTTATAAGGTCTAAAAGGATGTTTGAGAAACAATGCCTAAGTTGTTTTGTCAGCGGATTAAAGGAGGAGATACGTGGAGATGTGCGGATTGCCAAGCCCAAATCAATGTCATTAGCATTGGGAATGGCCAAGATTCATGAGGCCAAACTGAAGAGAGCACGTTCTGGAGGAGCTTTCACTAAGTTTGGACTACCTCTAGTTAGCAGAAAAAGTCCAATGGTAGCAACGCCAGTCGCAACAACCTCGGCAGCAACCAAAGGAGGAACCTCTCGACCCATTAAGAGGCTATCTTCAACGGAAACGTCCGAGCGAAGAATGAGGGGGCTCTGCTTCAACTATGACGAACGTTTCAACCCTAGTAATCGTTGTAAAAAGCTTTTCTTTATAGATGGACTTTCTCCTGAACAAGAGGTAATAACAGAAGAGATTGAAAAAGACTTAGAAGGGGAACTTTTATTTGGAGCTGAAGAGGTCTCTCGGATATCTCTAAATGCCATCTATGGTGTTCCAAGCCCACAAACTATGAAGGTAGATGACAAGGTGGGAGACTTGAACCGCGATATAAGATTCCTGATGGACACTGGCTCCATTCATAGCTTCATCCACGTGAAGTTGGTGATGCGAATCTTATGGTGGGCTTGAGCGAGCTCGGATTAAGAAAATAACTAAAAATCATTTTTTTGGTGTTTTTGGGTTTTCTGTGGGAAAAGTGTGTGTTTGGTAGGGAGGAATGGAGGAAAAACGAAAATATGAAGAAAAAAAAAAAAAGATAGATGCCAATAAGCTCCAAGATGTAAAGGCAACGCCACCAGTCAAGAACCACCATCAATCCCTAGCAAGAATTGGATAAAGGATGCAAAAGTTGATCACACAACTTAAGGATTTCTATTTTATGGAAAAACAAGTCTGCTTACAACTGAAACAATGCTCCTTTTAAATAGGCAGCTAAACCTAATCCTAGAAGGAACTTGGTAAATCAGGATTCCTTAAAACCTAATTCTAGAAGGATCCTAACAAATCAAGAATTCCTAAAATTAAAGAAGTCTTAACAAATATGGATTTTGACAAATAAAGAAAACCAAATAAAAGGAAATATTCTTAGACAATAAATTAAACCTAAGAAATTAAGGACTCAACAACTACTTAGGAAACCCCTATATTAAAGACTGCAAAGATGCTACGAAATATTCTTGGACTGCTAGAACCTTGGTCTTCTTGCACCCATTGGATTATGTTGTGGACTCTTAATTTTTTGATATTGAAACTCGTAATATTGGGCCTTAAGTGCATCCGCATCAATCTCCCTTTCTTGACAAAGATTTGTCCTTAAATCTTGATTGCTGCTTTGGGTTTTATCGCTCCATAGATCCACAATCCAAGTTTGTGTGCACAAATCAATCTTTAACTCGGGCGGCCTACCCAAATGTGTTGGTTCACAAATAAATGGCAAACTACCATGCTGCTTGGATGGAAGTCTACAACCTAAGCAACAATATGATCCAAACAAGTAGTTAAAGTTATGGAATGTTTTTGCAACACCTTCATCAATAGCATTGAAAAGTCTTGGTGATTGTTGTTGACATGTCGTCTTTTCATGATTTGACAGTACAAACCCATAAAGGAAACCACTGTTCATGCTTAGTGCCTATGAATTCTTCAACTCTTGGATGAAACCTTGTGGTTCTTCTGATAGAATTTCTTCCATTGCCTTGTTCGGTGATATCTTGTGCTTCGGTATATCTAAACTTCTTAGATCTATCTCCTTTTTAGGCATCACATCTTGCTCTGGAGGATCCAAGCACTTAGGATTTGCAATCATGGTTGTTGGTGCCTCAATTTCCAAAAGATTCAAACTTTCTAGGTCCACCTCCTTCTCTACCAACACCACTAGCTTTGGTAGATCCAAATCTTTTGGTTCTACTTCTGTTGACGTTGTTTCTTCTACTTGAACAACTTTTATGGCTTTCTTTAGTGAAGCTTCTCTCCCATACCACCTTTTTATCCACATATCATAGTCTTCTTTGTCATAATTGTAGTTGTTCTGTTGTTAGTACCTGGAATATGAAAAAGTGCAATCTTTTTTTGGTTGCATCGTGGGTCTTGGCTTCGGGATTTGTTCATCTTGGGCACGTCAACCTGGTCTTGCTTGAAATCTTTGGGCAAGAATTGCCTTTTAAGTAGCTTCTTTAGTTTCTCCCATGAATGGACCTTCTCCTTTCCATCTCGAACTCTTTGTTTCTTAACATTCTCCCACCACAAAGAAGCAAAGTCTTTGAGATGAAGAACAATAACCTTATATTTCTTCTGATCATCGTATGCTTGGAACTCAAACACCCCTTCAATACAATATAGCCAATCAACAAAATCATTGGGATCAAGAGTACTTTTGAATTCTAGGATCTCAACACATAAGCTACAATTATCGTCTGGCCTCCTCCTCCACTTTCTTTCATCTTGGTTGCCCTGGGTGCCTTTGCAAAAGCCTTCCAACTTCTCGAGGATGTCAGAAAGTTGCTCCTTTACCTCGCCTAACTCAAGTGATATCATTTTGTTTCCAACTTCCCATGAGGGGATTGGTGAGGAATGGTCACTATGATAAGATGAAAAATTGTCGCTTGGATTACACATCTTAAGGAGAGCTCACTCATAAGAATAACCTAGGCTTTGATTACCACTTGATGCGAATGTTATGGTGGGCATGAGAGAGCTTGGGTTAAGAAAATAACAAAAAAATCATTTTTTTGGTGTTTTTGGGTTTTCTGTGGGAAAAGTGAATGTTTGGTAAGGAGGATGGAAGAAAAATGAAAAATACGAAGAACAAAAACAAAAGATAGATGCCAATAATCTCCAAGACGTAAAGGCAACGCCACCAGTCAAGGACCACCATCAATCCGTGGCAAGAATTGGATAAAGGATGCAAAAGTTGATCACACAACTTAAGGGTTTTTATCCTCTAGAAAAACAAGTTTGCTTACAACTGAAACAATGCTCTCTTTAAATAGGTAGCTAAACCTAATCCTAGAAGGAACTTGGTAAATAAGAATTTCTTAAAACCTAATTCGAGAAGGATCTTGACAAATTAAGAATCCTTAAAATTAAGGAAGTTTTAACAAATATGGATTCTGACAAATAAGGAAAACCAAATAAAAGGAAATATTCTTAGACAATAAATTAAACCCAAGAAATTAAGGACTCAACAACTACTTAGGAAACCCATATATTAAAGACTGCAAAGATGCTACAGAATATTCTTGGACTACTTCAACCTTGGCCTTCTTGCACCCATTAGATTATGTTGTGGACTCTTAATTTTTTGATATTGGAACTTGTAATATTGGGCCTTAAGTGCATCCACATCAGTTGGCTAACTGGTTGGGGTTAAAATCGACAGAAGAAGCATAATTCCACATTAAGGTGGCCAATGGAACTCCATAGCCAGCTCAGTCTCTTGCCAAAATTTAAAAGTCCATATGCAAGGAGTAAGCTTCTCGGTGAACTTCCTCTTTCTGCCAATGGAAGGAACTGAGGCAGTAATGGGGGTGCATTGGTTATATTCCTTGGGGCCAACCTTATGGGACTTCCCATGTCTCATGATGAAGTTCGGCTATGAAGGAAAAAAGATGACTTTGACCGGGGTGGCTAAACTGGCTAACAAGATCATTGGAGGAGAAGAGATGACAAAGGAGCTTAGAAAGCCAAGGTTGGGTGTGATTCTAAGAATGATGTCCTTGGGGAAGCAAACGACTAGGAGTAAACTGAACAATTGATGCTGCATAAGGAGTTAGGTGAGCTGTTATACTACTTTAATGATGTTTTCGAAACACCCTAAGGCCTCCTTCCAATGAGAACACAAGATCGTCACATTGTGCTCAAGGATGAAGGTAAGGCTGTTGTAGTCAAGCCTTATCATTATCCATTTTACCAAAAAACAGAAATTGAGGGTATTGTGCGGGAGTTATTGGATTTGAAAGTCATTCGATGCAGTAACAGTGCCTTCTCATCATCGGTAATCCTAGTGAGAAAGAAGGATGGTTCTTGGTGCATGTGCGTCGACTATCGAGCTCTCAATCAGCGTACCATAAAAACAGCTTCCCAATTCTGAATGTAGATGAGCTCTTGGATGAATTACATGGGGTAGAGGTGTTTTCTAAGCTAGACCTCTGTTCAAGCTATCACCAAATCAGGATAGCTCTAATTGATGTCCATAAAACTGCTTCAGAACTCATAAAGGGCATTATGAATGGCTAGCAATGCCATTTGGACAATCAAATGCACCAGCCACATTCCAATCACTGATGAACGATGTCTTTAAGGAGTTTATGCGCAAGTTTGTCTTGGTTTTTTTTTTATGATATATTAATTTTCAGCAAAAATTGGATTGATCATGTACATCACGTTGGGATGGTTCTAGAAACACTGAGGAGCCACCAATTATTTGCAAAAAAATACAAATTTGAATTTGGGCAGCGAAGGGGGTTCCTCGGGCATGTTATAAGTAAGGAGGGGGTTAGTGTGGACTAAGAGAAGATCCTTGCAATCACATAATGGCCCAAGCTGAGCATGGTTAAAGCCTTATGCGGGTTTTTAGGCTTGACTGGCTATTATCGGTGGTTCGTGCGACATTATGGGGTGGTTGCCACATCGTTAACTGACTTCCTAAAAAAAGGGGCATTTGGGTGGAGCCCAAAAGTAGAGGTAGCGTTTGAAACCTTGAAGAAGGTTATGATAGCAACCCCAGTGCTTGCCTTACCAAATTTCGATTAGCCATTTTTGGTTGAGTGTGACACATCAAACATTGGTGTAGGAGGTGTGTTATCCCAAAATCAAAGGCCGATAGCATTTTTCAGTAAGGCGCTCAAGGGAAGAAGTGTGCATCTCTCTGCATATGATCGTGAAATGATGGCACTCATCTTGGTGGTGCAAAAATGGCGTCATTACCTACTTGAAAGGAAATTCACCGTGCAGACAGATTAACAAGCTTTAAAACATTTGTGGATCAACGCATCACTACCCTTAGCCAGTAGAGGTGGCTAACAAAGCTAATCGGATTTGATTTTCAAATCAAATACAGACCTGGTCGTGATAATAAGGCAGGATGCCTTATCCAGGCGCTGGGAAGGTGTTAGTAGCATTGTGAGAGGGGAAAAAGAAGAATAAGTTTTGAAAATTGAAGGGGGAAGGTAGCCAACGATTTTAATAGCTGATGTGAGGACCACCTTGGCAAAGCTTACCTGTGACATGGTTGCAGAAGAGAAAGGTGAGCAACAAAAAGATCCTCCTATATCAAATAATCCCGAGTTTTTTAGTGTGTTACAACAAATAGCAAAGTCGTTGGAGATACTTTCGGCAAGTGCCATCTCTACACCTGTGCCATTATGGGTAGGGCCAATTCAGGAGGAGACAAGAGAAAAATTGCAGCAGCTAATTGAAAAGATTGAACAAGGAGAGGTAGTAAGGCCATGGGAGTACAAATTAGGGATGATTTTCTTCAAGGGATGGATCTATCTTTCTAAGGATTCAGACTTAATTCCCACCATTCTAGCAGAGTACCACAATGAAACACATGAAGGATTCCTAAAGACTAATCAAAGACTTCATACAGTATTTTATTGGAGTGGCATGGGAAGGAGGCTAAAGGAGTTCATCAAGGCTTGCCGTATCTGTCAAGAACAAAAAGCTGAGAGCCAAGCCCCGTCAGGACTTCTACAACCACCTCCCATTCCAAGCCATATATAGACGGATGTGTCCATTGACTTCATAGATGGATTGCTGATGTCGAGGGGGAAGAATTCTATTTTGGTTGTTGTAGATCGATTATCCAAATATGCAAGATTCCTACCATTGACGCATCCTTATTCTACTGCAACGGTTGCTCAGTTTTTTTATTTATGAAATCTTCAAATTGTATGGCTTGCCTCGATGCATTGTGTTTGATAGGGGAGCCATATTCACAAGTACCTTTTGGCCGGAGCTTTTTCATCTCCATGGGACCAACTTTAGCTATAGTTTTGCTTACCACCCACAGACGGACGGGTAAACGGAAGTAGCAAACCGAACAATTGAAATGTATCTAAGGTGTTTTGTTAATGGGGCTCCGAAGGAGTGGATGAAATGGCTAGCTTGGGCAGAATTTTGACATAACACTAGCATGAATAGCTCCACACGGATGTCTCCCTACGAAGCTGTCTATGGGCGCCCTCCACCAAAATTAACTCCTTATGTTCTGGGTACCACAGCTCTAGAATTGATTGATTGAGAACTTAGAAGCTGAGATGAGATTCTGAAGGCTTTTAAGGCAAATATTCAGGCAGCTTAACATCGTATGAAGTGGGTTTATGACAGAAGGAGAAAAGAGGTTATCTTTCAAGTGGGAAACTGGGTTCTGCTACGGCTCCAACCATACTGACAGATCTTGGTAGCAATGAGGAGGGCCTTGAAATTATCTCCACGTTTCTATGGTCCATTTGAGGTAATTGCTAAAATAGGCAATGTTGCTTATAGATTGAAGCTACCGGAAGGATCACATATCCGTCTCGTATTTCATGTTTCTTGTTTAAGGGGGTTCTTTGGGGTGGTTGATGGGGTGGAAGCCAAGCTTCCTTAGGGAATGAATTATGATGGCAGTCTATAAAGTTCCTCAAGAAATTCTCAACCATCGATAGAACAAGCAACGGGAGGAAGTGCTCATAAAGTGGAAGGGACTTCTGGTGGAAGAAGCAACTTGGGATGACCTTGAACTCCTTCAATAGCGTTTCCCTGAACACGACCTTAGGGACAAGGTCTAAGATGGGAAGAGGGTATTTGTTACGACCCAACTATCTTTTGGTTAGAATTTAGCTATTTTGGGAAGCTCGCACAAAGGTAATCATGGGCTGACAAGGTCACGGGTGGCTAAAGGCTTTTGTTGGGAAGAAAAGCTTGATGGGTAGCTCTTCATGCCTTCTCTTGACATATGGAGTGCAAGCAGTTTGTATAGGTAAGGTGTGTTGGTCTTTTAAGTATGGTTGTGTCTTTAGTGTAGGGTCATGTCATGTGGTTTAGTTAGGCTCATACCTTGCCTTGTAATCATTTAATTAAAAGTCTGTAACGTGTACTCCACCATTGCGTAGAAGAGTGGAAAGGATTAGATATTAATAGTCAGGAAACTATGAATGAATTAGACTTGGGGCGGGGCCTTGGCTCAGTGGCGTTCTCTAAGCCAAACCTTGACCGACCGTCCCATCGGTCGTGGGTTCGAATCCCGTCCCCCCCTCCCCCGGGTGCGTGCGATTATAATAATAATTTTTTTTTAAAAAATAGACTTGAAAAACCCAAAACTATTTGGAGGTTAGCTGCCTCGAACAAAGCTAGAAAGGTTTATTCGTCGGTCCACAATAGGTTGATCAGGGAAGAGGGTTGTCGACTTATTATGAGTTGATCTGCCAGTTAATCGCCCAGTTACCCAAGGAGTTACGCGTGAGCGTAACAGAATTGGAAGACTAGATGTACCTTGGCAACTGCAAGAAGTAATAGCTTATAAATGATCGGTCCGATTTGCTTGAGTATATTGTTGGGTCCTTGGAAGCAAGAAGTAAGCTTATTAGGATGCCAATGTGAGAGAGAGATCTGCCAATGGTGAGGAAGCTTGACATAAACCAAATCCTATTCTTGAAACTGATCTCTGTGGTGGCTATAATCATAGAGGCGATTCATTGTCTCTTAGGTAGCTTGCAAATTCTTCTTGATTTTGGGATAGTACCTTGTCATAATCTTCCATTACCTTATCCACTTTGCATGTTTCAAATGCTACTTGACACATAGGGAAGTAGGGTTGGGGGACTCTGACAATAGACCCCCTCATACGAGGTATGGAGAGTGGAGCTATGCCAACTAGTGTTGTAATAAAATTGGGATCAACTAAGCCACATGCTCCATTGGTTGGGAGCTAAAGTGTAGTTGAAGTTAGTTCCTTGCAACCTAGACAACTCCCTCCAAAAATGGCTAGTGAAGAAGGGATCTTAATCACAAACAATGGAGCAGGGCATACCATAGAGCTTAAGTATGTGATAAAAAAAAGGCTTTAGTGATTGTTGAAACTGTGTAAGGATGAGCTAGAGGAATGAAATGCCTAAATTTTGAGAGTCTATCAACTACCATTAAGATCACTAACTTTCCCCCATACGATAGAAGGCCTTTAACAAAGTCCATAGAAATGTCCTCCCAAATTTGTTCAGAAATAGGAAGAGGTTATTGGCTTCCTACAAGGACAATATTGGAACTCTTTTGCCATTGGTAGGTTGGACATTGTTGCTTAACAATGGTCTTCATTCCCTTCCAAAAGAATACCAAGCGAACCTTTTGGAGGGTCTTCTCCCTCCTCTCATGAGTACTATTATGCATCTCTTTGAGAATATCTACGACTAAAGAAGAGTCCTGAGGCAAGTAGATACAACCCTTGTACAAGATAATTCCATCTTTGTATTCCTATGGTCTTACCGCCTCCCTTTGTAAAATGCATTGAACCAACTCCTTACAACCTACATTATTTTGAATTTCATTCTTGATAGCATCTAGTCACAAGGGAACCGGGGTTGATATGGCTTGGCAAAACCTATGTATCTCCAGTTCTTTCTTGATTGTATAGGGTTGGAGTATGCAAAGGAAGGGTATTTTGATGGAGAAGGCCTTTGGATTGGGAGAAGAGTGTGGAGGATAAGAGAATTTCATGAGAGAACAAGGGAATGGAGAGAAGTTGTTATGCCAAGGCTTGGTTCTCATTGCACTTCAAAGACCTCTATATATAGAGGTGTTACAAATAACTTTTTATATGACTTAACTTACTTTCTACTTTACTTTTAGCTAAGACTAACTTCCAAAAGTGGCATCCTACTTTCAAAAGTACTTTTTTACCACCTAACGTTTATAGGGATGGAATCTCTTGCAGAGTCCTTATTGTTGTTAGCATAGACATGCGTACATACATCATACACATTAGGACTATGAAATTAACATAGAGAATCTTGTCAGATTGGCATCATGCATCCATTATGTTGTCCAAATTATGTTCTTCCATGTCAATAGGAGAATCCCAAAACCCATGATTAATTTCACATGCCTATATTCCATCTTGATTTTTGATATGAATCTCTGTCGCTATGATTCTCAGGGTAATTTTTTCTTCAACTGCTTTAGGCTCAAATTCATATATCTTTGGATTAGGAGGATAAGGAAAATTCAAATCTTTGAAACTTTCCATCTAGAAATCTTCTCTAATGACAAAGTGCAATGCTTGTGTCCTTTTGAGCTAGAGATAGTAGTGTCCAGGAAATAATAGCTTTATCTTGTCTGCATGACCATCTTCATTAAAGTAGAATGGATGAATAACTCTTATGGAACTATGGTTGGATTAACATTGTTGACATGGCACATTGCCTTCCTAATATCCTTCCAATTTTTGTGATTTGAGCAGTGAATATTGTTGAAAGGATGGTGATTGTACTTTTTGAGCAAAGCCTTGGATGGATAGATGTTTACTCGAGACTTGTCTTCATCCATTTAGAGATGGTCCTTGAGGTGGAATGTCATTAAGATATAAGAACAATCTATGATGTGTTGCAGTTCTTGCAACCAATATGCCTCAATAGAAAATAAGAAAAGCCATTTAAAAAAGTATGGACTTTGGTTCTGTTTGGGCATACTTCTTAGAAAATGGACCAACTAGGGCTTGTAAAAGATCATGCTGATTCTGTAGACTTGAGCCAGGTATCTTAGCAAATAAAAGGTTTCTTTAGGGAACTATATGTTATGTAGACATGGAACATAGAATGCATTGAGGAAGGGATAGGCTAGATGCCAATCTATCCACTGGATTGGAGAGCTTGTCACACCATATCGCCTGAGAAGTATCCTCTAGTAAACATGGATGCTGCTAATAGTAAATCTAAGTAGAGCATCATTAGCATTGCTCTTTTTTAACATAAGAGATCCAAGAGCTTGGCTATTATTGTTTTTGGATTTTTGGGAGTTTTGTTTTCCGTAACTTTTGAGACTACAAAAGAGGAGGCCATTTATGGATGGAGAGAGTGAGGGGAAGCTTAGAAGGACAAGAAAGGAAATCATTAAGGACATTATGCTTTCCTTTGATGTGCCTTACCTTAAATTTATATTGGCTGAACCAATTTGCCCATTGTAATGGCTGTGGTTGTGGGATTACCTTCTATTTAAATAGTGACATCATTGGAAATACTAAGCAATCCATTTTGATCATGAATTGATAGCCGATAAGATGGAATTGAAGCTTTTCAATCCTTCTTGTTACCGTTAAAATTTCTTTGAAAGTGGAATGATAATGATGCTTAGAGTATTTAAACGCACCATTCTTATAACTACAAATTCATCATTGGCCATCTAGTTCTTCTAGCAAAGTAGCTCCCCATTAAAGGTTACTTGCATTAGTTTGCAAAACTCTTTCTCCTTTATTTGGAATTGGCAATGGTGACAATTTTTGGGCCATTTCTTTTAGCATTCTAACACACTAAGTATGTTTTGAATTCCAAATTGGTGGGTTTTCTTTAACAGTTAGGATAATGATGCTGTGTATTTGGCAATTCTTTTAATGAAATTTTCCATATAATGATTCCCAAGAACTGTTGTACTTGCTCAACAGTCATATTCTTGTTTGGAAATTTGAGTAACTGTGAAGCCACATGTGGTTGCGGTTCATATCTTCCTTTTAAGATCTTTATCCTAAGAAAATTGACATTTGACACTCCAATTATCATTTTCCTTTTTAATTGTATGATACCATATCTTTGCATCAATTGATGGAACTACTTAAGGAGAACTTCATGAGATTCTTAATTTTTAAAGAACAACAGGATATCATCAATGTAGATTAGGGCATGACGAAGAATGGGCTAGAGAATCTTCATCATAATTCTTTGAAATATAGAAGGTGCCACCTTTAATCTAAAGGGCATAACTATCCATTAGAAATGAGAGTTTGAGATGTAGAAAGCTGTTTTAGGCCTATCATTAGGCTTTATGCCAAGTTGCCAAAAACCTACCTTAAGATCAAATTTGGAAAATATTTGGGTCTCTAAAAGATTTGCGAAGAATGTAGAGCAATTTGTTAATGGGAACTTATCATCAACAAGGAAATGATTTAAGGGCTTGTAGTTGATTACAAGCCTTAGTTTTCCTCTTGTCTGTTCTGCTCGCTTGTTGACATAGAATGCCTCACATGCCCATTCTAACTTTGTTGATTCGATTAGGCCATTGAGTTGAAGTTGCTGTAGCTTAGTTTGGGCTAAGGCTAGATGCTTCGGATTCATACCCTTATGACTCGCCTTTGTTAGATTGATGTCTTCATTGCGCTTGACTGGGAGGGTGATAAAGAATTCTTCATTTTTCCATAAAGGACTAGAATGCTTCTTAATGAAGTCTGTGTGGTTGTCAACACAATTGGTCTCAATAATTTGTAGCTTGATTTCTTGTAGACCATTTGATATGTGGAACAGGTTTGGAACAGGTTTGGAACGCTTGTCCATAAGAGTAAATGACCACCAAGTTTCATCCCGTCAAAGTCCATCAAACATTTTTAAGGTTGGGAATAATATAAAATCTGACCAAAACATCTTTGCCTAGGAGATTGGTACCATAAAACATAGTTGTGAATTGGAAACTAGTAATGAGTTTCAGGGTAGGTTTGCTTTTGAGTGTGACTTTAAATAATTCACCATTGGTTGCTTTAAACATTCTAGAACATTTTTTCTAGTAGGCTAGTGAGAATACATCTGGCTTCATAAAACTAACCATTAAGCATATATCAAAGAATGCTATAACTTTGATAGGCTTTTCATACTTCTTCGAAATGATCCAAACTTATGCCAATGGAGATGGTTGGTCTTTGATTTTAGGGGCTTAAGGATGTGGATCCATTGTGTGAGAAAAAGTTGACACCATGCCACAATAATAGTCTTCATAGTCATAATAAGAGTCTTCAGAATCAAAGTTTGTCTTAAAATATTATTTTGCGACTTTAAGAATTATGTCTAGGCTTTGTTCATCTTTTTCAAAGAAAATGGATTCTAGGTCAGCACTATCATCCCATGAAGTAACTAGATGGAGGGAATCAATAAGTTAGGCTCATTTTTTCTTTTGTGGGCATTGGTTGGCAAAGTGACCTTCCAACTAGACCTTTTCTACTCGTTATTTCCTTGTACATATGGATGATAGCTTAAACTTCTTTCTTCTTTGAGTTTCACTACACACCTTAGGGTGATTCTTGTCCTATTGCTTCCTGACTTAAGGAAGATGTGCAGCTTTTGAAGGGCTGTTCTCTTCTCTCTAAAGGGAAATAATATGCAAGGATCACTCATCTTTGAAAAGAAACAACATGCAAGGATCACTTATCTTTGATGGGAAACATTATGTGAAGACCATTTTCACTAACCTTTGACAGGAAGTGCTAACCCTAAGAGTTTGATGTGAGTTTGTTTAGGCCATGAAGGCTATTATGTTATTGCATGCATACTAGGGTGAATCCTTCCCTAATGAGAGGCCTGAGAATTGGTCCTAGCAATATGTGACCATGATAAGTGAGTAGATCTAAGCAATGTGTGACTCTGAAGAGTTAGTAGATCTAAGTAATACGTGACCATTGGAGAGGTGTAGAATGGTTTGACAAGACTTTGCATATTTTTCTTTTGCCAGGCGGTAATAGCACTTGAAGATCTCTTTGGTTGTAAAAGTGAGGCTTGGGAGCACTTCTACCATGAGCAAATCTCTCGTGCATTCATCTTAAAAAAATTCCAAAGTACTTGTTACTTCTCCTTTTCCTTTTTCTTCTTCATCCTTCTGCAAACCTCGAAACTCCTTTTCCTTTACAAACTCCCTTAACCATCTTTATGAAGTTCAATACATTCCTTAAAATGACCTAGTTCCTTAAACCTTTGACCTTACTATCACAAACCCTTATTGTATCTTTAAGAACAACTACAAAGAGATCATTGTTCGTCATCTCTTTGGTAGGTCCATACCAAAAAAATCAAAGAAATTGTCCAATCCTCTTCCTTCAGAACAAACTATCTTGAAGCCACTGATGTTGAACAACATGTTACTATTAAGATCCCACTAGAAGTTCCCTAAATCTATTCTATTGAAGGTTATACCCATCTTTACTTTAGGGCTATCAAAATCTACCTCACACTTAATGTTTGAAAAGGAATGTTGCTTGTAGCGTAAATAGCTTTGCTTGACTCTAAATTCTTGTGCTATAGTGATATATGCATAGCAATTCTAAAGACTATGTTAAATCAAGGAATTGTTAGCTTTATAGTTTATCCAAATTATGGTGTTCCATTAGTAGACCCATTACCAAATTTGCCTTACAATGTAAGTCCAAATCTCTAGAGCACTCTAGATAGCAAATGTTGCCAAAGCAGCACTCCACTATTGATGCAGGAGCAACTATGTTAGCTTAAGCTTTTAGCCCAACCCATATGTTAAGTTTCTCAATTCATACTTGTTTGGGCCACAACATAATCCAGTGGGTCCAATAAGGCCAAGGTTGAAGAGCATCCCAAGAATATTTTGTAGCATCTCTACAATCTTTAATATGGGGGGTTTCCTAAATAGTTGTTAAGTCATTAATTTCTTAGGTTTTCTTTATTGTTTGAGAGTATTTTCTTTTGTTTGGTTCTCTTTAATTGCTGCTTTCTTGATTTATCTGAGATTTCTATACTTGTCAGATCTCTGATTTGTCTAGGATTCCCTTATTTGTTAGAATCTTGATTTGTTAAGACTTCCTTAATTTTAAGGATTCATGATTTACCAGGATCTTTCTAAGATTAGGATTCTTGATTTACTAAGATCCTTCCAAGATTAGGTTTTAAGAATTCTTGATTTACCTGGATCCTGTTAGGATTAGGTTTAGTTGCTTATTTAAAAGGAGCATTGTTTTAGTTGTAAGCATACTTGTTTTCTGGAGAAATAGAAATCCTTAAGTTATATGATTTAATTTTGCATCATTTATCCATTTTTTCCCAAAGATTGGTGGTGGAGCACCTCCTTGATTAGTGGCATGGCCTTTATGTCTTGAAGCTTATTTGACATCTATCTTTTGCTTTTTTTGTTCTTCGTATTTTTGTTTTTATCCGTTCCTTTTTACCTAAACACTCACTTTTCTCACAAAAAAAAAACCCTTAAAAAGAACAAAAAAAAATAAAAAAAATCTGCATATTACCTTTAACTTGAGCTCACTTTAGCCCGTCACAAGATCTGCATCAAGTGGCATCGAAGCCTAGGTTATTCTTTTGAGTAAGCTCTCCTTAAGATGTTTAATTTGAGTGGCAATTCTTCATCTCATCATAGTGGCCATTCTTCTCCAATTCCACCATGGAAAAGAGTGATGAAAGTGAGCAGAAGAGGCTAGATGGTGATCATAGCTTACATGTCAAGATCCCAGAATTCAAAGGTACTCTTGACCCTAATGATTTTGTTGATTGACTGCATCATATTGAATGGGTGTTTGAATTCAAGGGGTATGATGATTAGAAGAAGTATAAAGTTGCTATTCTTTATCTCAAAGAATATACTTTTTTATGGTAGGAGAATGTTAAGAAACAAAGAGATTGAGATGAGAACGAAAAGGTCTGTTCGTGGGAGAAACTAAAAAACCTGCTTAAAAGGCACTTCTTGCCCAATGATTACAAGCAAGATTTTTATCTCAAAATACATGCTCTCAGGTAGGATGAAAGGAGTGTGGAGGAGTACATTAGGGAATTTGAGACCTTCATGATAAGATGTGAGGTACCAAAGCCTAAGGAGACCATTATAGCATGGTTTATAGGGGCTTAAAGCCTAAGATTTTCGACACTGTTGAATTGTAGTCCTACTGCTCTTTTGATGATGTTTGCAAACTATCTATCAAAGTGAAGAGGCAAAAAAAGACCTTTAAGACCTTTGGATCTAACCCTTTCAATAGGGAAGGTTTAAGGTCTTACATTAGAGGGATCACTTTTTATAGGGATCATGCATCCTATCATAAGCCTGAGCCTACCAGAAAGGAGAGACATAAAGAAGGTTGGGGAAGCTTTAAAGGCAACACCCAATTTTATAAAGCAATATCCAAGGCATAGAAAGTGCTTGAAGTGCCAAAGATTTGGCCATGTGTAGGCTAACTGTCCAAACAAGAGACATTGAAGAGATTGATGAAGGCTACTCTAAAAAGGAGTATGGTGATTAGAAGCCCATGGTTGAATCAAAGGAAGAGAATGAGATCCTTAGGCAAGTTGATTTTGGCAATATGCTTATTCTTCGCAGAGCCTTACATGCCCATGTTAGCCCTCTAGATGAGTAACGGGAGAACATCTTTCAAACTCGATGCATAATTAATGGAAAGGTGTGTTCTATTATATTTGATAGTGGGAGTGTGCTAATGTAATTTCTATGACTCTTATGGAGAAGTTGAAATTGCCTATCTTATATCACTCCATCCATACAACTTGCAATGGTTGAGCCAAGGGAGTTATCGTCAAGTTTCAAGGCAAGTCCTAATTACTTTTTTCATTGGAAAACATTATGTAGATAAGATTACTTGTGATGTTATACTTATGAATGCTTGCCATTTTTTGTTGGGGAGGCCATGGCAATATGATAGGGGTGCTAAGCATGATGGTAAACAGAAGCACCCTTACCTAATAAGGCAGCCTATAGAGCAATCTCGAAGAGGCTAGGGAGTTACAGAGGTATGTAGATGAGTTAGTGGCCCAAGGGTTTATATGGGAAAGTATGAACCCATGTTTGGTTCCAGCCTTATCAGTGGCAAAGAAAGATGGATTATTTCAAATGTTTGTAGACAACAAAGCCATCAACAACATCACCATTAAATATAGGTATCCCATTCCATAACTTGATGATATGCTAGATGAATTACATGGAGTCACCATTTTCTCCAAGGTGGATTTAAGGAGTGGCTACCATCAAATTTGGATGAGAGAGGGAGATGAATGGAAGACAACCTTCAAAACCAAAAGGGGCTTGTATGAGTGGATGGTCATGCCATTTGGTCTTTCTAATGCCCTAAGTACCTTTATGCATTTGATGAATGAGGTACTAAGCCTTTTTATTGGTAAATTTGTTGTGGTTTATTTTAATGATATCCTTATTTATAATGGATGTGAGGGAGACCACTTAAATCATTTGCAGAAAGTATTTGATGCATTGAGGAGGTAAAAGCTTTATGCCAAGTTACAAAAATGTGAATTCTTTTCCCTTAGTGTTGTGTTTCTTGGATATGTGGTTTCTAGAGATGGTATTATAGTTGATTAGTCCAAGGTTAAGGCAATTAAATCTTAGCCCCAGCCTAGTTCCATTATTGAGGTAAAGAGTTTTCATGGCTTGGCTTCATTTTACCGCCAGTTTATCTTTTACTTTAGCACCATTATAGCTCCCATTACTGAATGTATGAAGAAAAGTGTTTTTGAATGGAGTAAGGAAGCCGATGAAGCTTTAAGGGCGATTAAACAAAAGTTGTGTGAAGCTCTAGTTCTTGCTTTGCCATACTTTGATAAGGTCTTTGAAGTGGAATGTGATGCTAGTGGCATCGGCATAGTTATTGTCCTCATTCAAGCCAAGATACCCTTAACTTATTTTAGTGAGAAGCTTAATGAATGCAAGCAGAACTACTCCACTTATGAAAGGAGTTTTATGCAATTGTGAGGGCTTTAGATCATTGGAGTCATTACTTAAGGCTTAAGCAATTTGTTTAGCATTCAGATCATTAGATTTGAAGTTCTTGAATGGCTAGTATAAACTCAACCTAAGGCAAGCAAAATGGATAGAATTTCTCCAATCCTTCTCATTTGTTTTCCATTATAAACCAGGTGTAGCTAATGTTGTTGCAGATGCATTGTGTAAAAGATAATCACTACTTTCTACTCTAAACACTAGAGTACTTGGTTTTCAACTTATAAAGGAATCTTGAGGCTGTGGATATGTCCCTACTTATGACAGAATGTGCAAAGGGTACTAATGGAGATTATGTGGTTCATGAGGGTTTTGTTTTTTTTTTTTTTGTTTTTTTAAGGGGAACCAATTATATGTTCCAAAGGGGTCTTTTTAAGAATTGCTTGTAAGGGAGATACATGGAGGTGGCTTGGCTGGTCCATTTAAGGTCCCCAAGACCTTGGAGATTCTAAAGGAGAACTTTTATTGGCTAAAGATGCTAGGAAATGTCCAAGCTATCATTTTAATATGTGGTATGTGTTAGAGGGCAAAACGTCATTTCAAGCCAGGGCTTTATGTCCCTTTGTTGGTGCTAGACCAACCTTGGGAAGATTTAAGCATGGATTTCATTATGGCACTCCCAAAAATTCAATGAGGCTAGGACTCCATCATGGTAGTAGTTGATCGGTTTTCTAAAATGGTAGACTTCACTACATGACATAAGACTAAAGATGCCTCCAATGTTGCTAATTTCTTTTTCAAGGAGATCGTGAGATTACATGGAATCCTAAGGACTATTGTGTCTGATTGGGATACCAAGTTTTAGAGTCATTTTTGGTTAACTTTATGGGCAAAACTTCACACCTAGCTATTCAACACTTTTCATCATCCCCAAACTGATGGCCAGACTAAGGTGACCAATCACATGTTGGGAAGTCTTTTGCGTACCATGATCAATTGGAGTTTGAAGGATTGGGATACAAAGCTTGCCCATGATGAGTTCATATACAATTGAGCTCTAAGTTCTACCATTGGGCATTCACCATTTGAAGTAGTGTATGGCATCAATCCTATTACTCCTATTGAGTTAACCTCTCTGCTTCTTGATACCCAAGTTAGTCTATACACAAATGAGAAGGCCAAAGCCATGAAAAAGCTTTATAAGAGCTTTCATTCTAAAATAGAAAAGGCTAATGAAGCATACATAAGCATTGGACACCTTCTCAATTTCATCCATGGGACTTAATTTGGGTGCATCTGCAAAAGGAATGATTTCCATCTAAGAGAAAGAACAAGTTAGCCCCTTGAGCTAATGGTCCTTTTGAAGTGATTTCAAGGGTTGGAGATAATGCATATAAAATCAATTTGCCAAGTGAATATGGAGGAGTTTCTGCCACATTCAATGTTGGTGACTTATCCTTTTATTTGGAAGATGTTGACCTTGAGGATTTGAGGGTAAATCCTAATCAACTCGGGGACATTGATGTGGGCCCATATGTTAAGTTTGTCAATTCATACTTGTTTGGGCCACAACGTAATTCAGTGGGTCCAAGAAAGCCAAGGTTGAAGAGCATCCCAAGAATATTCTGTAGCATCTTTACAATCTTTAATATAAAGGGTTTCCTAAATAGTTATTGAGTCATTAATTTCTTAGATTTTATTTATTGTTTAAGATTATTTCCTTTTGTTTGGTTTTTCTTAATTGTCTGGGTTCTTGATTTATCTAATGTTTCCATACTTGTCAAGTCTCTGATTTGTCTAAGATTCCTTTATTTGTTAGAATCCTGATTCTTTAAGACTTCATTAATTTTAAGGACTCCTAGTTTACTAGGATCTTTTTAGGATTAGGATTCCTGATTTACTAAGATTCTTCCAAAATTAAGTTTTAAGGATTCTTGATTTACCTAGATCCTATTAGGATTAGGCTTAGTTGCCTATTTAAAAGGAGCATTGTTTCAGTTGTAAGCATACTTGTCTTCTGGAGAAATAGAAATCCCTAAGTTGTGTGATTTAACGTTTGCATCATTTATCCAATTCTTGCCAAAGATTGGTGGTGGAGCACCTCCTTGATCGGTGGCACGACCTTGATGTCTTGGAGCTTATTTGGCATCTATGTTTTGTTTTTTTTTTTCTTCGTATTTTCATTTTTATCCCTTCATCTCTACCTATACACTCACCTTTCTTACAAAAAAACCCAAAAACATCATAAAATTTTTTTTTTTTTTACGTATCACCTTTAACTTAAGCTCACTCTAGCTCGCCATAAGATATGCATCAACTATCACATGGCCTAGTAACTCCATAATCATGCTTTTGATGTAGCCATTCTGCACAATGCCAATGATGAGGCTCTCCTTGTCAAATATGACTCTACTTATGTACCTAACCATGTTTATGTCCCAAGGCAAATTCTATGGGATGAACTGGCTAGGCTTTTACCAAAATCATGGATCACTGATAACTCTATTTTTATAGAATTATTTTACCTATTTTAGGCAATAAATAACTTTAATAATTGTGAGAAAACATTTGAACTCCTCTTTATTTACCTAAATTTATGTTGTTTATGTAACACAAGGAGCCAAGGAGAAAAGGGATGAACATGGAGAACCTGATGCTTATTGTGTGGCAAAATCATAATATCAAGATCAAGAGAGTCAAGATGGGCTTGGGCTTTGGATGATTGTTATTAGATTTTCTGTTGTTGTTGGGTTTTCTAAATAAATAAAAAACCCAATCATGTAAGGAATTTAAATCCCAATTAATTTAGAAGTTCAAAACCCAATTATTTTAGGTTTCTAAAACCCAGTTCTACTAGGATAGGAGATAGGTCTAAACCTAAACCCTATTTAAGATAAGGGAAGAGGCAAAAGAAAGGAGGAGGAGGAAATTGAGCACAACTTAAGAGAGAAGCCAAGAATTCAAGGTTTTCTTGAAGAGAAGACAAAAAGGGTGACATACTTCTTGTTCTTGGATTCAAGATGCCTTCTTTATTTCTTATTACTATTCTTCCTCATTATTTCTTTATGTTTTAGTTTATTTTTGTTAGAGCTACGATGTAACCTAATTATGATGGTATGAATCTTATGATTATTATGTTTTGCAAGATATTTTGTTTATGTGAAGTTACATATTACTATGTTTAATGCTTTTAAGTGATTAGTTACCACTTGAATGATTTGATTTGCATGTTTGAGATCGACAAGTGATGATATGCAGTTGCTTCTTGTAATATGTAACCATAAATTAAATATGGATAGACATATACCATATTATTTGTGTGGCTTTCAGTGTAAATTGGGAATATTCACAGATCCTAATGCATTTGGTTTCAATTCACGTATAGAGATATAGTGAATTAATGAACTAAATAGGTTCATTATACCTAGACATAGGATAGTAAAATAAATTAGGAGATTCCGCCATCACATAGATATTATCCCTCTTGCAAGCATACATAATCTACATTAATACCTCATAATTATGGTGAAATCGGACACTCTAACATATTTCTTGTATTTAGTTTTCTTAAATTTAGTTAGTTAATCTATCATCTATCAATTCGGTTTGCTAAATAAATTCTAGGAATTGGTCACCATTAGTAATTAGTTAGCTTAGTAATCACCAATCTCTGTGGGACGATATTTTTCTTATCATTATATTACTTGTTCGACATGTTTACTTGCATTTAGAATTTCATTGAACAATCACTACTTACGAAAGGAAGGTCCAATCAACATAGCCAGTAGTAAGCCAAAGCATATCTTTTAGGATGTTGACAAATGGTGAAGTCAGTATTACATTCCCAAAAAGGATTGAGCTGCAACTTATTTGGTCTCTAATGTGGATCCTCCTATTCTCTATGTTAATAGAGATGGAAAAACTGTTTATGCTACCTAAGATGATGATGACCACAAATACTTTGAAGAAAGTAACTACCCAGCATGTCTTAATGATAGGTTGAGCGAAGATGAAATAGACTGGAGCAGTTTTGGCAACACTCAACAAGAACTCAAGGAGCTATATTAAGAGGATGATCCAATAGTGGACACTTTAGGAGAACTAACAACCAAGAAGTTTGAGTTCTATGTGCTATATGGTAATCTGAAGAAGCTACCCAAGGCATAGCTTGACTACAAGTCTAAAAGAAAAGCATAAGGCAAAAGGCAAATGTTTTGGAAGTCAATATGATCAAATTTGCAGAAGGCATGAATCAAAATTTCCCAGCCTATGATTGAGTTTCCTTTGCTTTAATACTTAGATGACCAATAAAAAACACAACTTGCATGGATGATTCCGGTGACAACCATTCAATCTAACGGGACTAGAAAGCCTATCTCTACAATAGAAGCTACTTTAAACTGGCAATCTGAGAATGCTCTTGCATAAAATAAGATGCTGAAACAAATAGCACGGGGCCAAGTGCAGTTGTCAGAACAATTGGATCAAGGCTTCAAAACCTCTCATGAGGTAATTTCCAGATGCCAAGTAGATATAGATAGAGTAAATGCAAAATTAATTGACCTAGCTAAGCGAATCAGTGCTTTCTTCTAGAGAGCCCATCTGCCACTACATCATCCTTATTGGCCTTGTCTTCCACAACAAAATCATAACTAATTAGTTTGGATAGCCACTTTTGTTGCATTGGGATAATGATTTTTTTGTCTTGAAAGAACTACAAGCTTTGTTAATTAGTGTGTATCACAAATTACCACCCCAATAAGTAATGACATCATTTCTAGACCACCATCACAACTGCCAACATTTCTTTTTCATAAGTAGAGATATTTAAATAGCGACCATGAAGTACCCTACTAAAGAAGGCAATGGGCTAGTAGGACCCTTTGAGATGAGACCACTCCCATTCCTACACTTGAGGCATCACGCTCAATAATAAAAGGAGATGTGAATTCAAGAACTTGCATTAGTGCTATAGTCATGGCCTCCTTGAGGCACTCAAAAGCCTCATGGGCTTTGAGTGTACATTTGAAAGCATCTTTCTTGAACAAGCAAGTGAGCAGTTCAACAATACAACCAAATCCCTCAATGAAGTGCCAATTATACTCCATTACCCCAAGAGATCCTTGAAGCCTTTAATTGTCTATGGAACTAGCTATTTCTTACTTGCCTCAATCTTGTTGGGGTCCATAGCAACTCTTTGGGCACTGACAACATGGCCTAAGAACTTAACACTAGTTCGCCCAAATTCACATTTTTTAAATTTCACATATAATTGATTCTTTTACAACACCTCTAAGACCATACTCACATGAGCTAAGTGCTTTTCCCAACTCTTACTATAAACTAGAATGTCATAAAAAAAACACTAATACCATTCACCATAGATAATCCTAAAATACCACATTCATAAGGGATTGAAAGGTAAAAGGCCTATTAGTAACACTAAAAGGCATCACTAAAAATTCACAATGTCCATGGTGGGTTTGAAATGCCATTTTCTTAATATCCTCTTCCTACATCTTGACTACCCCAACTATAAATCCAACTTAGTGAAATACTTAGCCTCGTGAAGCTCATCCAATACTTCATCAGTGGTGGGAATAAGAAATTTATCCTTAACAGTCTTTTTGTTTAGCTCTCTGTAATCAACACAGAACCACTAAGAACTATCAAATTTCTTAACAAACAAGACCGAAGAAGAAAAAGGGCTTGTATTAGGCCTAATTACTCAATCTACTAATAATCCCTCAATAATCTTGTTAGTTTCTTGTTTTTGCAAATAAAGGTACTGATACAAACGAACTAATACTGGTTGACCATCACCTTGTAAGATAATTTTATGATCATGACTATGGTGTGGGGGCAAGCCTTTAGGCTATTGAAATACATCCTCAAATTCTACAACTACCTTCTCCATTCCCTATGTAAGTACCCCCATGTCACCTTGGGCATCACCATTTGAACAACTAGGATAAGACCTTCCTTATTTAATTGCTTAGCAAACTCTTTTCCTGAGATCCTTTGCTTTTGCTTGGGCCTTTTTCCTTCCATGATGGCGTGCTTCTCATTTATTTCAAACATCATTTGCATAGGTGCCAAGTTCCAAGTAATTTCCCCCAATGTCTCTAGCCATTAAATACCAAGAACCACATCAATTGCCACTAATGGAAGAACGTAAAAATCTAGCATCATAGTGACCCTTTGCAACCAAATCTTAACTCTCAACACTACCTATGACCTTGGATTATGCTACCATTTGCCATTACTACCCCAAAAGCTTCAGTTTCATCAAGCTTCAACCTAATTTTTTCCTCTAAATCTGGGTGTATGAAATTATTGTACTCCTTGTATTAATAAAAAATTTACCTTTCGCTTATAGTTGGTTAAATTGCCATCCACCTTCATTGTGCAAGGCTTGACCAAATCAATGTGATAAAAAGCCATCTTAGAGATCTCCATACCCTCCTCTACATCTGAAATTGCAACAATAATAGCCCTTTCTCGATCTAGATCTACCACACCGTCCACCCACTCATTCCACCAAACTGGTTCCAACATGAACAGTTTCTTTTTACATTGGTGCCCTTGGTAGTACTGATCATTACAATGAAAATAAAGGCCCTTTTTTTGGTGTTCCTCCAATTCCTCAGTAATAAATCACCTTGTAGGTAAATAATTGCAACCAGGAGCAGGTGTTGGGGTTGTGATGCCCCCAACTTGCCAAGTTAAAGCCCCTACACTAGGGTCCAACTAGGTTGTATGCCATAATATGTTTCTTTCCTCATAGATGGTGGCACAACGAAATGCTTCTATAATATTCAACATATTCTTAGCATCTACATATGCCATAATCTCAAGTCATAAGCCATTAATAAAGCCATCAATAATTGCATGTTAAGGCATTAAAGGCTCAGACTTCATCAAGAGTGTCATATAATCCTCAGACATGTTTGATATAATTTAGTTAAAGGACATAAGCTCTATAAGGGTGATTTGATCCATACCTCTCAAGAAGACCATGTTAGAGTCGATCCCAAGTGAGCACCTAGCCAGCCTGCTCTAGCTCCATTTTGTAAGCTTGCAACCACTTAAATTGTTCGCCCTTCCATTTTCCAAGAAGTAACTTTAACCTTCTTGGAATCAATAAGACCATGATAATCATTGAATTCTATGGCTTTAAAGATCCAAAAGGCTGGTCATCCTCCTTATTAAAACGAGGATAATTAAAGCGAGTGATGTGGTCCAAATACCCATTATCTAGTCGCCTTTCATCCGTAGTCCTATTTTTTGAACCCATTTGGCCCCCATCCAAGGGCCTACCATTGGGACCTAGTCGGCCCAAAGGGCAATTGTCTAGGTGGCCCTTACCTTTAAGATTGATGTGGGTGCCCGAAGTCACACAAGCGTAATTGGTGCCCCCAACAAGGCCTCCACTGTTGGAACCTCCAAGACTCACTGGACCTCCATTAAAGGAGCAAATGAAGCCACTGCCATAAGAACCTCTAGATCCTATGCAACCTCTATCTTATTGAGACCCATGTGACCTTCATCGGAAGTCCAAGTGTGTGTTAGACCAATGCTAGCAACGACCTCTCTAGAAGCATGATCCAAAAGACCCACGCCACCAAAAGAGTTGCTAGTCATGCTAGAAGAGTCACTAGTCAAATATGTGCTTGCAGCCCATGGAATTGACCTCCCCCCGCCCCCCCCCCCCAGGTTTGTAGATTTAAGCTCGCCTGGCCCCTAAGGGATAGATCAGGACCAATAGAGCCCATCTTTTACAACAAAAGAAGCTGAGCTAACACATCCTTGATTTCGCGAACCTCAAGTGTCAGCTGAGAAACCTATGTATCTGTTAGGTGCACAAAGGTTAGGACACATAACTGGGTTCCTTACAAGCGGATTAAGACTCATTTGGAACAGATTATAGTAACTTTGGATAAAATGGAGCCTGGTTAACATCATTAGAGGGATGCTGAAACTTTGTTTTTAGAAGGGAAAACACACCAGTTCTTTAGATTTCAAAAGCCCCTTTCACCTTACATAGGAAGCTCTTTATATAAGCTTTTTACCTTACTAACACACCATGCGTCCCTTTCCCTTTTAGCTACTTACAGATGCAACCTATCTTCTATTACATGCCTACTTAGCCCATATTGTTAGCCTAACAAGGTTCCTACTGTTGAAACCCATGTGTTTATATATTTTTTTGAGAAAATTTTATTTATGAATATATGATTTTGTGTGAATATATTGAATACCAAAGGAAGTAAAAGGTGTGCAAATTATAATATCAATTAATGATATTATAAAGTAGCCGGTTTCCTACATTCTATTATCAAACATCACATATGGAGTTAAGATAAATTATTTTATGTGTGATTTGATGAATAAAATAAAATGTATATTATATTAGTGCTTATAATAAAAGAAAGTGATACTTGGTAATTGTGTGCTTATAGGTACTTTTAAAGGATAAAGGTATGCTACTTGTTCAATTTGAATGTGATAGAAAATATATCATTATTGGACTGATTATTTATTGGACTATGGCTGGACCGATTATCTATTGAACTATGGCTAGACTGAGTATCTATTGGATTATTGCTGGATCAACTATCTATTAGATCTTTGCTGGACCAATTAACTACTAGACCCGTATGAAGCAGGCCCGTGAAGGTCAGGCCTGCAGAGCTCAGCCCGAGCACATTTCACTTAAGTGAAACATGGCTGTTTCACTTTGATAAGAGACTAAGCTCTTATGTCGAACAAAATGAAGCCCTAGCCGCATATTTGATCGAAGTCGTCCTCCTCCTTCTCTCTTAACTGCCGACTCTCCAACAAGAAAAAGAACCAAGTGATGGATGTGTCAGAATGTCTTTCTGCTGCGAAAATCGTCATCTCTGCAGCTGTATCATGTCGCTTCTATCAAGTCTCAATGGTAGAATATCAAACAGGTTCGAACCGAAACCCTAAAGTGATCAAGATTTGAAAATCTACTATAAAAGGAGCTTTGGGTGAATGTTTGGAGGTTACTGAATGATATATTACTGATTTGATTAAAAGAGATTGAAGCTTTGAATCATTTGCACTCACTGCCGTGTTCTTCAATCCTTAGAGAAAGAAAGAATCTTCAGTGATATTCCTTTAAATCCATTATCTTGTGAATATCAACTGATAGATTGATCTTTGTATGTGCTAGATTACTTCAAAATATTATTTGCACATAAAGATCTTTGTAAATATGAAACCCTAGCTTTGTGAAAATTGGAGGTTTTGTGATTAGAGCTTGAATTGATTATACATATGTTTAATTAGCTCTCTGATAAGCTTAATTCCTCACTCATATTATATATTTGAGGATTAGCTTGATGTACTAAGGTTTTATTAACCTAAACCTTGTAACCGAGAATTGAAATAACTCTTTGTTAAGGAGTTGTGAGGTGTAGGAGAAGATTTCTCCTAGCTTGAAGTAAAGTAGACTTCAACTTGGTTTAAGTTAAAGGAGAAGAGGGTGGAAGTAGGTGAAAAGTGCTGAACCACCATGTAATTCTTTGAGCATGATTATCTTGTTTTTTAATTCTTGATTATATGCTATGATATTTCTGTGTTAACTAACAACCCCGCATGAATAGTTAAAAAAATTATAAATACAAGATAAAACCCAAATATCTAATTCAACCCCCCCTTCTTGGATAGCCATAAAACCTTACAATTGGCATCTAGAGCCAAGTTTTCTGTTTTAAAGGCTTAACATCCTAGAGTAGATCCACTTAGATGGCTGTAGAGAAAGGAGTAGCTGTTACGGGGTATAATAAACCACCTTTGTTTGATGAGATAAATTATAGACATTGGAAGCAACTTATGCAAGTCTTCATTGTTGGTCAAGACCCTGAAGCTTGGCAAATAATCAGAAAGGGTACTACTTTATCCAAAACTGATGAATGGAGTAAAAATGAAGCTAAAATCATGGGAATAAATGCTAAGGCTATGAACATGGTTTATAGTGGGTTAAAGGCTCATGAACTTAACAAAGTATCATCTTGCCTCACTAGCAAAGAAATATGGGACAAGTTAGAAGTTATATTTGAAGGTACTAAAAAGGTTAAATCATCTAAGGTGACCATGCTTACTCATGATTATGAACTGTTTACTATGCTTGAATCTGAAACTGTTAGTGATATGTTTGGTAGATTTACTGAAATAGTCTCTAAACTTAAGCTGTTAGGTAAGACTTATACAAATGAGGAGATGGTTAGGAAGATGCCAGTATCCTTACCTGAGAGCTAGGATCCAAAGAAAATGGCCATAGAGGAAGCTCACGATCTTGATAGTTTAACCTTAGATGATCTATTAGGATCACTAAAGACTCATGAAATGCAATTAATTAGAAGGGTAAGAGAGAAAAAAAATAGAAGGTCACTTGCCTTAAAAGTAGAAATAGAAAATAATGAAGAAGTAAAGTCCGAAAATGATGAGATTGCTCTTATAGCTAGAAGATTCAGAAAATTTCTTAAAAAAGATCTAGGAAGAAATAGAGGACAACCTAGAAAAAATGAAACACATGATTCTAGGGATAACTTATGCTATGAGTGTAGAAAACCTGGACATATCAATGCTGATTGCCCTTTACTCAAGAAGAAGAACAATAAAGGTAAGAAGAATGCAATGATTGCTGCCTAGGATGATGAAAGCTCTTCATCAGATGAGGAAGAACAAGAAGAAGTTGCTCACCTTTGCTTAACCGCAAATGCAACAATAGAAGAAGAACTTGAGGTAAGTGATTTTGAACTCGAAACAAATCTCAATGGTGATATTGAGACTACTTTCTTTGATTTGGTTGAATAGGCAATAAGGATGAAAGAAAAATACAAGAGGATGAAAGCCAAATATAGATATGCAAAAGCTAAATCTGAAATTGATAAACCTGTCATAACATCTTTTATGACTTGTATGCATGAAAGTTTCAATGTATTTGAGAATAATTCTGTGAAATCCGATACATGCTCTATGATTGATATTTGCTCTGATCTAAAAAACAAGCATGATGATATCTCAAAAGTTGTTTGTGAGAATTGGGACATAACCACACTTAACATGAAATACTAGAGCTAGAAAAAGAGAAACATGAAATTCAAAAGAAATTGGATGACACTACTGTGCTATTTCACAAGTTCACAAAAGGCAGCAACTTGTTAAATAATATGTTGAAATCACAAAGAGGTGTATACAATAAAGCTGGTATAGGATATAACTCTGTGAAGAACACAAAAGAATCTACAAAACTTTTTGATAATGAGGATTGTGCATTTCCGCTGCATCATAAATGTTTTCATTGTAACTATATTGGTCATTTGTTTGATACATGTCCAATTAGACTTAGAAGAGCATATAAGATCAAGAAGGTGTGGATACCTAAGAAGATTAATAGTGTAGTAGAGACTAACACTCACGGACCAAAAGAAAAAAGGGTACCAAGATCTCCAACACAAATTTTTGTTTCTGCAAGATATGAACATGAACATAGATAAAAAAAAAGCACAAAAAGTTGTGGATTTTGAACAACGACTGTTCTCGTCATATGACTGGGATGATGGAACTCTTCTCAACACTTGAGTTGAAGTCCAGAGGCATCGTATCTTTTGAAGATAACTCCAAAGGAAAAATTAAGGGTCTAGGCACCATAGGTAACCCAAAATCTCTTATTATATCTGATGTGTTCTATGTTGATAAATTGAAATTTAATTTATTGAGTATAAGTCAATTGTGTGATAATAATTTCAAAATCAGATTTGGAAAAGAACTTTGTCTTGTTGAAAATATGGAAAAGAATGTAAGAATTATTGGGAAAAGAAAAGATAATATTTATGTACTTGATCTTAGCAAACTAACAAATGAACAAACATGCTTGATTGTTAATAACAGTGTTGATACTTGGTTGTGGCATAGGAAACTTGGTCATGCTAGTTTAGGATTGGTAGAGAAACTATCTAAGAATGGCCTAGTTAGAGGTTTACCTAAGCTTAACTTTGATAAGAAAAAGTTGTGTGATGCTTGTGTGAAAGGTAAACACACTCAAAGTAGCTTTAAGCCAAAGCTAATAGTGTCTACCTCAAGACTGTTAGAACTAATCCACATGGATTTGTTTGGTCCTTTAAGAACGGCTACTATGAATGGGAAATACTATGCCTTAGTCATAGTAGATGACTATACAAGATATACTTGGGTATATCTACTTTCTAGGAAAGATGAAGCATTTGAGAAATTTGTTGATTTCTCTAAAATGATTCAAAATGAAAAAGATCTCATTATAGTTAAGATTAGGACATATCATGGTGGTGAATTTGAAAATCATCTTTTTGAGAAATTTTGTTCCAAGAATGGCATTTCTTATAATTTTTCAGCATCTAAGACACCACAACAAAATGATGTTGTAGAAAGGAAAAATAGGACACTTCAGGAGATGGCTAGAACCATGATGTGTGAATATAATCTTCCTAAACATTTTTAGGGAGAGGCTGTAAGCACGGCTTGTTATATTTCAAATAGGGCATTCTTAAGACCAATCTTGAAAAAGACTCCTTTTGAGCTATTATTTAGTAGAAAACCAAAAATATCCTACTTTCATGTGTTTGGAAGTAAATGCTTTGTATTGAATTATGGAAAAGAGTCACTTGGAAAGCTTGACTCTAAAAATGATGAGGCCATATTTCTTGGTTACTCTCAAACTAGCAAAGCATATATAAGTTTTCAATAAGAGAACTCTAGTTGTTGAAGAATCTATTCATGTACAATTTAAAGATGATTATGATCTAAACTCTATTGAACAAGAATTGAATGAAAAGAATGCACCCGTTGAAGGGGAGTTAGACTCAAGAGATTTTTCTTTTCCTAGAGCAAGAAATGAAGTAGATCAACAACATATCCTAGGAAATCCTATAAATAAAGTCAGTACAAGGTCTAGATATCACAACACATGTGAACATCAAGCCTTCTTATCTCAAATAGAGTCAAAGAGAGTAGATGAGGCTTTTAAAGATGAAAGCTGGTTTCTTGCTATGCAAGATGAACTAAATCAGTTTGAAAGAAGCAAAGTTTGGAAGTTGGTTCCAAGACCACAAAACTATTCGGTAATAGGGACAAAATGGGTGTTTTGAAATAAATTAGATGAGAACGGGACAATCACCAGAAACAAAGCTAGATTAGTTGCACAAGGATATAGCCAAGAGGAGGGAATTGACTATGATGAGACATTTGCACCCGTAGTTAGATTATAAGCCATTTGAATGTTGCTTGCTTTTGCTTGCTACATGAACTTTACACTATTTCAAATGGATGTAAAGAGTGCTTTCTTAAATGATGTTGTAAAAGAAGAAGTTTATGTCAAACAACCACCTGGATTTGAAGATCCCACATGCCCAGATTATGTATTCAAGCTTTCCAAAGCTTTATATGGATTGGAACAAGCTCCATGGGCTTGGTATGATAAGTTGAGTACCTTCCTAGTCAGTACAAACTTTAGAAAAGGCAAAGTAGATAATACTTTGTTTGTTAAGACATAAGGAAAAGATATTTTGATTGTTCAAATCTATGTTGATGATATTGTATTTGGTTCTACAAATTCTGCTATGTGTGAACAATTTGCAGATTCTATGAAACATGAATTTGAAATGAGTATGATGGGTGAACTAAACTATTTTCTTGGCCTGCAAATTAAGCAAACATCTAAAGGAATTTTCATAAGTCAAACCAAATATACAAAGGAGTTGCTTAAGAAATACAATATGCATGATTCTAAACCAATAAACACTCCTATGAGCACATCTACATCTTTGTCACATGATGATGTTGGAGTTAGTATTGATTCTAAGATGTATAGAGGCATGATTGGTTCCTTACTATATCTAACTGCTTCTCGGCCAGACATCATTTTTAGTGTTTGTTTGTGTGCAAGATTTCAATCTAATCCTAAAGAACAACATCTAAAAGCTATCAAAAGAATCTTTTGGTAGTTAAAGGATACAATTACATTAGGAACTTGGTATTCTAGAGACACTATGTTTGATTTACATGTATTTAGTGATTCTGACTATGTTGGTTGTAAAGTAGAAAGAAAAAGTACAAGTGGTACGTGTCAATTTCTAGGACACATGCTGGTTTCTTGGCACTCCAAGAAACAAAATAGGGTTGCTCTTTCTTTCACTGAGGCAAAATACATAGGTACGGCTAGTTGTTGTGCTCAGATTCTATGGATAAAACAGTAATTAAAAGACTATGGTATCTTTTCCACTAAGATTCCATTGAAATGTGATAATACTAGTGCTATAAATTTAACTAAAAATTTGATACAACATTCTAAAACCAAACATATAGAAATAAGACATCACTTCATTCGAGATCATGTTGAAAAATCTTATATTTCCATTGAGTTTGTTTAGACTGACCAACAACTTGCTGATATTTTTACAAAACCCTTAGATAATAATACATTCTCCACTCTCCGAAGAGAGCTTGGTATGTGTCTCTTGAAGACATTGCTTAAACTGTGTGAACAATCTTTTTGCTCTACCCTACTTATATATTTTCTACCCGGTTCTTATCTTAAGGGGGAGCACTGCAATCACATTCGGTACAAGGTCAGATCTTTGCTTTCTATCCCTACATGTTACTCTTGTACTTCATTTTTATCCATTTTCCTCTACTATCTTTTAGTATGATCTTTTTGATAATGTCAAAAATGGGGAGAGAGTACATAGTTATAGCACATGTATGTTCAATTTCTGACTTTTAGTGCAGAATGTGAGATAAACTCTTTTACACCTAGGATACTTGTGTATGAGATACTTCTATGAAATATTGTATGAATATGAACATGCTTGCTATGATGAATATACTTCTGTGAAATATTGTGTGAACATGAACATGCTTACTATGATGAATATTCGTGAACATGTGATGTTTGGTAAAGATGATTATGTATTCATACTTTACTGGATATATGACATGTGTTGGTTGGTTGGATTAACTATGAAAATTTTGTCATCATAAAAAAGGGGGAGATTATTAAAACTCATGTGTTTATATATTTTGTTGAGAAAAGTTTTATTTATGAATAATTGATTTTGTGTGCATATATTGAATACCAAAGGAAGTAAAAGGTGTGCAAATTATAATATTAATTAATGATATTATAAAGTAGCCGGTTTCCTACATTCTATTATCAAACATCACATATGGAGTTAAGATGAATTATTTTATGTGTGATTTGATGAATAAAATAAAATAAAAATTATATTAGTGCTTATAATAAAAGAAAGTGATACTTGGTAATTGTGTGCTTATAGGTACTTTTAAAGGATAAAGGTATGTTACTTGTTCAATTTGAATATGATAGAAAATATATCATTATTGGACCGATTATTTATTGGACTATGGCTGGACCGATTATCTATTGAACTATGGCTGGACCAAGTATCTATTGGACTATTGCTGGATTGACTATCTATTAGATCTTTGTTGGACCGATTAACTACTAGACCCGTATGAAGCAGGCCCATGAAGATTAGGCCCGCAGAGCTCAGCCTAAGCACTTTTCACTTAAGTGAAATGCGGTTGTTTCACTTTGATAAGAGACTAAGCTCTTATGTCGAACATAATGAAGCCCTAGCCGCATATCTAATCGAAGCCGTCCTTCTCCCGTCCTCCTCCTTCTCTCTCGATTGCTGACTCTCTAGTGGGAAGAAGAACAAAGTGATGGATGTGTCAGAACGGCTCTCTGCTGCGAAAATCGTCATCTTTGCAGCTGTATCACATCACTTCTATCAAGTCTCAATTGTAGAATATCAAATAGGTTTGAACCGAAACCCTAAAGTGATCAAGATTTGATAATTTGCTATAAAAGGAGCTTTAGGTCAATGTTTGGAGGTTGCTGAATGATATATTGCTGATTTGATTAAAAGAGATTGAAGCTTTGAATCATTTGCTCTCACTGCTGTGTTCTTCAATCCTTGGAGAAAGAAAGAATCTTCAGTGATATTCCTTTAAATCCATTATCCTGTGAATATCAACTGATATATTGATCTTTGTATGCGCTAGATTACTTCAAAATATTATTTGCACATAAAGATCTTTGTAAATTCGAAACCTTAGCTTTGTGAAAATTGGGGGTTTTGTGATTAGAGCTTGAATTGATTATACATATGTTTAATTAGCTCTCTAATAAGCTTAATTTCTCACTCATATTATATATTTGAGGATTAGCTTGATGTACTAAGGTTTTATTAACCTAAACCTTGTAACCGAGAATTGAAATAACTCCTTGTTAAGGAGTTGACAGTGTAAGAGAAGATTTCTCTTAGCTTGAAGTAAAGTAGACTTCAACTTGGTATAAGTTGAAGGAGAAGAGGGTGAAAGTAGGTGAAAAGTGCCAAACCATCTTGAAATTCTTTGAGCCTAATTATCTTGTTTTTTAATTCATGATTATATGCTCTAATATTACTGTGTTAACTAACAACCCCGCATGAATGGTTAAAAAAATTATAAATACAAGATAAAACCTAAATATCCAATTCAACCCCCCCTTCTTGGGTAACCATAAAACCTTACACCTACGACAAAATAGAAACATAAATAAGCACCCAATCCCACTCCTGATTTTGAGACGTCTCCTCTAACACACGTACATAACAATACTCCCCTATAATGAACAACCTTGCCCTCAAGGTTATGCTTCAAAAGCGCATCTTGGTTGTACAAGCAATCTAGAAAAAGCACCCAATTATTAGCATGCAATGCCTGCCTAAGCAGTACTTGAATTGCGTCTACACATGAAGGTTGAACAAGCTAATAAGCAAACTTTAGTTATTTCTCACTATTATTGACATCTTCAATCTTGGAATTACCACTCTTGGACTTGTCATTCTGTATCGAATCTAGACTCATGAGCTTCTCTCCAATGGTGGGCTCGCTTTGGTCCTCCTTCTTAGGAAGCCCATCTAGTGTTCCACTGCGACTTTTCTGCCTTTTCACTAATGACATAGGATTCTCTGGCAAAAGGGTAGAAATGAGATGGCTTGAGAATTCCATCTTTCCACAAAATTTTTGCGTTGAAAAATGGCCTTCCCTCTTCCCCTCTTCCTCCTTTGTGATATTTTCTCGGGAAAAAAAGACGTAGACAGAAACCCAAACTAGCAAAATCAAAAGCAATAAAATATAGCCTCTCTGGCGTCCCTAAAGAGCGTATTCTTTTTCTTCTTTTGCATATCCAATATTATTTTTGCCCTCCTTGGCAGCAAATCCTTCACTCTTTATTTCCTTTTTCTTTCTCTTTTTCTCTCATTCTTTTTCTTCTTCTCATTCCTGCCCTTTTCTTCCTTTTTATCGGTCTTGGCTCTTTCTTTATGCCTTTTGAAAGCCCCTAGCAAGCTCACTTGCTTGCTTTTGTTTGAGCCCATGGGAACTATCATGAGCTTTACTGAGCCTGAATGAAACCATTCCCTAGTCAACTTCCCGTAGTGCTCCACCCATTCCACCTTTTGCACGACTTCATGGCTGGGTTGATTTTCCAAGTGCAACTTCCTCACTCTCTTCCTAACTCCATCCTTCAACTCGTTAAAAGGGAAGCCATTTACCTTCTACCTTTTTTCTTTTGCATCGGAAGGCATTCCTTGTGAATACTTATCCTTTTCCCGTGTTTCACCTATAGTTGTTGTGATCTTTTCTCCTTCTCTCTCTTCATGGCTCTTGGTTGCACCTATTTTTTCTTTTTCCTTCTCCACTATACCTCCATGTTCTTCCCAAACCCCCACGTTTGCTCCCTGCATCACTACTTGTTGAAATATTGTGGTTAGGCTTCTAGCATAGACCTAGAACTGTATAGACCCATTATAAACTTACACTGTATAGGCCCATTTGTTTTTCCATTTACAATTCTTTATAAGCTCCGAAGAGCTCATTGTATTAGGTTAGAACGATTTTGTATCTTTCTCATTCTAGATATATTCAGCAGTTTCATGTTTTCTGCTTTAAATCCATTTCTTATCATGGTATCAGAGCAGGCATAGATTCTGTATTCATCTACGCTTCCGCACCTCTATAACCTTTCTTTGCTATTTTCTCCCTTTGTTCTTTCATTGGGATATTTTATCAAACACTACATAGGCTAACATTGTGGGTTGTCTTTTGCACGATTCTGTTAGGATCTCATCTATTCCAGTCCTAATAGATTCTTGTTTGCATCTACCTACGCCGGAACCCAGAGCCAGAGACAGTCAGGCTGTGACCCACTATTTTTTGGCACTTTATTCCATTTCCGACGGCCTCTTGTTATTTTCCGGCGCTTTATTTCTCTTTCAGAAAGAGCACCACCAAGTTATCTGAGCACCCAGATTTGTTCACGATCTGAGCACCCAGCAGTTTTTTCTGTATGGGCACCCAGATCTGAGCACCCAGATTTGTTCACGATCTGAGCACCCAGCAGTTTTTTCTGTACGGGCACCCAGATCTGAGCACCCAGCAGTTTTTTGTCCAGCGCGAGCACCCAGCAGGTTATCTGAGCATCCAGCAATTTTTTTCTTCACAGGCACTCCAGTAGGCATTTTGTCCTGCACGAGCACCCCAGTAAGCATTTCTGCACGAGCACCCAGCTTTATTCAGTTTTATTCTTAGCTTGCATTATTCCTCTTTATGGACTCCAGTAACAGTCCCAATCGCCATGGACGAGCACGTAAGAGTCGTCCTCACTCTCATCGACGTCGACGCTCTCGTGGGCGTTCAGGTAACCCAGCCCCACCCCTTGTCTCTGTTGGTGATCCCCTTTATCTTCATCCAAGTGAGCAAACCGGTGTTCTTATTGTCTTCGAGAAGCTCCTTGGGGTGCAGAACTATGCTTCTTGGAGCCGTGACATGGAAGTGGCCCTTCTTGGGAAAAATAAGCTTGACATTGTTGATCCTAATGTGGAACCCCCTGAACCAGACTCACCGTTGTTTCCTTTTTGGAAACGTTGCAATGGAGTTGTATTATCATGGCTTCTCACTTCCCTTTCCCCGGAGATCTATAAAACCTTCACTTACACTTCTGATGCTCGTGTTGTGTGGATTTATCTCCGTGATAAGTTTCAGAAAGTTGACACCATTGAAATATGTGCTATGAGGCGCGATCTTGGTAAGACTGTTCAGCAAGGGGAACCTATTGATAAGTATGTTTACCGCTTGGAAAGTCTTTGGAATCAATATGATTCTTATATCTTCCTTTGCTATCCACGGCTTAGCAAGGATATTGATTTTCGAAGTTTTTTGGACTCGGGTAAAGTTATAGAATTTTTGAATGGGTTAGATGAGATTTTTTCCATTGCTCGTTCTCAAATTCAAAATACTCATCCCATGCCTCCTCTTTCCCAAGCTGTGGGCATGATACGGAATGAAGAAGAAGCTTGTCGTTCCATTGTTAGTGCTAGTCGAGCAGATTCTCTTGCCTTTGCCATTGATTCTGGCTTATATCTTACTCTGGACTCTTCCTCTATTCATGGACGAGCTCGCCCTATTACTTCTACTACTCTACATGTTCCAGGAGCTGATATGCATGTTGGGCATTCAAGCTTGAGCAGTATTGAAGCTCACTTGAGTTCTACTAATCCGACATCTCATTGCGACACTTGTACTCATTGTGGTAAGCTAGGACACAATTATAATGATTGTTTTATGCTCATTAGATGTGGTCATTGTGGGGTTCTTGGTCACACAAAGGCCAAGTGTTATAAGCTTCATGGCAAGCCTCAGCCTCAACCTCAACCTCAAACCCAACATCCACCACAACGGAAAGGGAAAGCAAAGGCTGGACAGCGTAAGGCAATACACCATTCTGTTGCTGACAATGTTGATGATGCTTCAAGTGATGAATCAACCCTTTCCAAGAAGGACCAAGATCTTATTATGTCCATCCTTAATAAAAATAAGCAATCTTCTGTTCATGCAACACACAACACTGCTCACGTTGCAGGTATTTTCCCTAAACACTGTAATTACACACGTTGGCTTGTGGATTCAGGAGCCAGCGACCATATTACAGGAGATTTTACTTGCCTTATATCTCCTCGGTCATGCTCACATGAACTTAGGACTGTTAGATTACCTAATGGCAAACACATCCCTATTACACACATTGGTTTTGTTGTTCTACAAAATCGATTCTACTTGTATGATGTCCTTTATGCGCCTGCCTTCACTGCTAATTTGTTGTCCACCACCAAATATACTAGTGATAATGATTGTGTCATCACACTACTCTCCCGTGTTTGCTACTTTTAGGACTTGCGAACTGGGACAGTAACGGGGCTTGGTAAAGTGAAGCATGGTCTTTATTATCTTACAAGTACTTTGATAATGCATTTGGTTCTATATTACAAAACTATGTAGTAGATAGTTTCACTTCTACGAAGATAAACAATGTTTGTAATTCTTCTTCCTCTTCTACTACATGTAATGTCTTGCACCAATGTTTGGGTCACCCATCGTTTAATGCTATGCGTTATGTTTTTGATGTTTCATCTTCCTCATTGAATGAAATTAAGGCATGTCCCATTTGTCCACTTGCAAAACATGCACGTTCTATTTTTCCCACTGGCACATCTCTATCTATCAACTCCTTTGACTTGATACACATAGACATTTGGGGACCTTACAAGTCCCCTTCACATTCAGGTGCTAGATACTGTCTTACCATAGTAGACGATCACACTCGTGCTACTTGGACATTTCTCATGAAACATAAGACAGAAACCCTTGACCATATCCAATCCTATTTTACCATAGTTAAGACTCAATTTGGAGCCAAAATTAAGCGTGTTCGCACGGACAATGCTCAAGACTTTTTTAGTTCCTCATGCATCTCCTTCTTTGACTCTCATGGAGTCATACATGATAGCTCTTGTCCTTATACTCCCCAACAAAATAGGGTAGTAGAAAGAAAACATCGACATTTGTTTAATGTTGCAAGGGCATTACGCTTTCAGTCTCACTGTCCTATCCATTTTTGGAGTGAATGTCTTCTTACGGTGACTTACTTGATTAATTGTACACCTACTTCTGTACTTAATGGAAAAACACCATTTGAGCAATTATTTAACAAACCTCCTTCATTTGATCATTTAAGGGTTTTTGGATGTTTATGCTACGCTGCGAACTTGACTCAAAAGGACAAGTTTGGGCATCGCTCCATTCCTTCTATTTTTATGGGATATCCCCACGCTCAAAAGGGATACCGTCTTCTTGACATCACTACTGGCAAATTCTTTGTGAGTCGGGATGTAATTTTTCATAAGTCTACATTCCCTTTTGATTGTACTACTACCTTTGGGTCTGATATTATACATCCATCATCATCTAACATGGATATGCAGGACTCTGATTCACTTGCCATTGTCCCCTACACTGCCCCGACTCCGCAGTCCAAAATCCTTCCTCCTTCACCTCCCACTGAAGTGTCTTTGCCTCCTTCACGACACTTAGGTAGAATTCCTAAACCTCCTCTTTGGACTCAAGATTATATATGCTCCCATGCAGACTCTTCCCATGTCCCTTCTACCTCATCTACTGCGCACCCTATTTCTCATGTCCTCTCACATCATCGGCTTTCCCCTCAACATCACCATTTCATATGCTCCATATCCGCCACAGTTGAGCCATCTACTTTCTGTGAGGCTAATTCTGATCCTAAATGGCGGGATGCCATGGCCGAGGAACTTAGGGCATTAGAATCAAACTGTACATGGGATTTGGTTTCTTTGCCTACAGGTCGCTGTGCGATTGGGAACAAATGGGTATATAAGATAAAATATAACCCGGATGGTAGCATTGATCGATATAAGGCCCGCCTTGTAGCCAAGGGCTACAGCCATCGCCAAGGAATTGATTATGAAGATACATTTGCCCCTGTTGGAAAACTTGTCACTGTGCGCATTCTTGTCGCACTAGTTGCCATTCATCATTGGGACTTGCATTAAATGGACGTCCATAATGCTTTCCTTCAAGGTGATCTAGATAATGAGATCTACATGCGTCTCCCAGAAGGTCTTCAGTGCAAGGGGAGATCACTAGTTTGCAAGTTAAAGAAATCTTTATATGGACTTAAGCAAGCATCACGACAATGGTATCAGAAATTTACTGACGCCCTCCTTCGAGCTGGCTTTAAGCACTCCCAACATGATCATTCTCTCTTCCTTAAGCAAACAAGTAAAGGACTTCTTATTGTTTTCATTTATGTTGATGATATAATTATTACAGGAGGGGACGAAAAAGGGATTGTTAAGTTGAAAAGATATCTTTGTTCCACTTTTCAAATGAAAGACCTTGGACTTGTTAAATATTTCCTAGGGGTTGAGATGGCACGTTCTCCCATTGGTCTTGTGATGAACCAACGAAAATATGCTCTTGAGTTGATCACTGAATATGGACTTTCTGGATGCAAGCATGCTGATTCTCCCATGGAACAAAATGTCAAGTATACAAGCTTAGAGTATGATGAGTTTTTGGAAAAGGAGGGAGACACTCCTTTAAAAGATATTCGTAAATATCAGCGTTTGGTAGGTAGACTAATTTATCTCACCGTCACCCGACCTGATATTTGCTTTGCTGTTTGGTTATTAAGCCAGTTCATGCATGCACCTAAGGATTCACATTTAGAAGCAGCTCTTCGAGTCATTAGCTACATTAAAAAGTCACCTGGACAGGGTTTAATCATGAAGTCTCAGAACAACTTAGAATTACGTGCTTATTGTGATGCTACATATGGGTCTTGTCCTATGGGTCAGCGCTCTACTACTGGTTTTTGCATCATGCTTGGAGATTCACTCATCTCGTGGAAGAGCAAGAAGCAATCACAAGTCTCTAGATCTTCTACTGAATCATAATATCATGCCATGGCATTAACTACTTGCGAGATAATCTGGCTTCTTGGAGTTTTTCGAGATCTCCAAGTACCCTTAATAAGACCCGTTGCCCTTTTTTGTGATAATGAATCTGCAATGAAAATAGCTGCCAATCTCGTCCTTCATGAGAAGACTAAGCATATTGAGATAGATCATCACTTCATCAGAGAAAAGATAGCGACTGGAGTTATTCGTATTACTCACATTTCCACGAGAAATCAGCCTACAGACCTATTGACAAAGGCATTGGGAATACAACAACATTACTTCTTGTTAAGCAAGCTGGGTGTCTACGATCTTTTTCGACCACCAGCTTGAGGGGGGATGTTGAAATATTGTGGTTAGGCTTCTAGCATAGACCCGGAACTGTATAGACCCATTATAAACTTACACTGTATAGGCCCATTTGTTTTTCCATTTACAATTCTTTATAAGCTCCGAAGAGCTCATTGTATTAGGTTAGAACGATTTTGTATCTTTCTCATTCTAGATATATTCAGTAGTTTCATGTTTTTTGCTTTAAATCCATTTCTTATCACTACTATGTTCCCTTTCACCTTTCTTAGTGTCACCTGGTCAGGACACTTTGAGCTCCTTGGGCAAAGATATAAGGCTTTACCCTTAAACACCCCTCCTATGCCCATAATGTTGAGCAAGATGCACTTCATGAATCTAGACTCCATAAAAGAGTAGATACAACCCACACAATCACCTTGGAGCTCCTTAATTTGCAAGAATAAAACATGGTTTGTAACTAACATGGGCAGTAGTTTTTGCCTTTTGAGCAAATAGATAATGCAGTTGCCAAACTCCGAACCTCTTCTAGGAAATTCCAACACCACGAAAGGTGCCAAGGATGCAAAATATGCTAATCTAACATTCTTCCATGTTACTAACTTCCGATTCAATCCCATCTCAAGCACCTTGGACCTAAAACTCCATGCACTGCCTATCTTATGCAAACGACTTACATTTGCCACAACAAAGCTAGCATTCTGAAGTTGATCAGACCCTTCACTTACTCCCCCATCGTTTTCCTTCTCTATATTAGGCTTCTTGCTACCTTTGGTGCGGCCTCACTTAAGAAACAAAGCCACAACAATTCATAGGTTCTACCAATGAACTTTGCCTTCCATGATGGCAAATGTTCCTTTGCTTGACACGATGCTAACCGTTGCAATTCCTATTGGCTCTGATAGATTGTAAAAGAGAGCATTGAAAGAAAACTCAAATGATGGCTCATGGTCATTCATTCTAAGCACTTGACTTAAAAGCTTACAAAGAACTATAAATAGATTAACAAAGGTTTCACAAAATGCATACAAATATGTAAACATAAAAATATAGCGGAAGCTTTTACATAAGTAAAAGAGATGCTTTTACGGTATAACACCAAGAGCTATTCTCTATAGGGCTACATGGCTCCTCCTCTCCAATGGAGAACGTATCTCCTAAGCTTTTTCTATATCAATCCGTTTTTCTTTGCTGCTTTTACTCAACCCAAAGGTTCTTTTAAAGAGAGCTGTCAACACAAATGTTTGCAGCACTCAACCTCACTCTAATCTTAGCCGTTGCTTGCATGTTGATGTGGCTTCATCAGAATAGTTTACCTTTAACCATATTAATTTCTAACAATTCCCTTAGGCAGATTGCCACTGTCACCTTTCCAGAATACCTTTTTACCTTCTGCATCATTCTAAGGAAAACAATGGAAAAACCAATATGCATTGTGGCCTTTTCTTTTTTCTCCCTCTTCCAGTTTTTCTTCTTTTTCTTTTTCAATATCCACTTAAAAAACTCACATTGCTGATCCTTTGGAATTGGTTCCTGCAACTTCACAACCTCTTCGATGGGTGGTAACGGCAAAGGCTTTTCTGCTATAGTGGCAGTTACAAGAGCCATTATAACTGAGGTTGCCGCTTCTTCCTCTGAGCTTGTATCTTTCTTCTTCATTCTCCCGAAGAGGTAAGCCTTGATGGCAAGATTAACAACCAAAGGCCTAGGTCAAAAAAACTTGTAAAAGAGAATAGGTGGTTCTTTTTTGGCCAGCTGAGGTGGTGAAACATAAAAGTGAGTCCTTATCAACGGTGACGATGATGGCAAAGAATGGTACTTGAACCTTTGTTGTTGCTTTTGAACATGTTTCAATTGTGCCTTCTTGGGCTTATTAGTTTAAAGCTTCAGATCTTCACTCATGGCTACTTCTGTTACGTAGACAGAGTCCTCTTCCACAAGCCTTAGGATTTGTTTCACCATGTTGGCATGCTTCTTCGCAACTTGAACCTTGAAAGATGGATCCAGGGCCTTAAAGAGCGACGCAACTTCAAGTAGTAGAGCAACTCGAACCTTGAAAGATGGATACAAGGCCTTAGAGAGCGACGCATTTGGGAGACCTTCCATATCTTCCTCTTTTTCTTCAACCTTCGGCAGTCGACCAGAATGTGTGAATTGTGATTTTACAGTCAAAACATGGAAAGGAAGGAACCTGTGGTGAGTTGATACGACTAAACAAGTCAAGCTAAGTGTCGTCGAACTCAACCCAATTGTTACTTGACGAAGCCAAGGACCAACTAGCCTTTTTCTTTATTGCTACTGACTTTTTACTTAACTTCGTAGACTTTAACCTTTTGGCCTGCCATGACTTTCTCTACACTGGAAGCAACACTTTGGTTGAAACCTCAACATTCTCATCTTCTTTCCTAGTCAGATTGGTACATACAACATCACAAGACTCGCGTTGAGCCTCTTCTGCCTTGACCCGAGCCTCTTGACTCCTCTTCTCCCAAGTCTTGAGTAACCTCTCAAACCTAAACTTGAGGCGGTCCTGCAAATTCTTTGGTAAACTTTCCTTTGCCAAGGCATTCATCAATGATCCCACGACTGCAAGAACTTCGGCTTTGATACCTTTGTTACATGCACAAAGGTGAGGACACATAACTGGGTTCCTTACAAGCGGATTCGCACTCATTTGGAATGGATTATAGTAACTTTGGATAAAATGGAGTATGGTTGACATCATTAGAGGGATGCCAAAACTCTATTTTCAGAAGGGAAAACACACCGGTTCTTTAGATTTCAAAAGCCCCTTTCACCTTACACAAGAAGCTCTTAATATGAGTTTCTTACCTTACTGACACACCATGCATCCCTTACCATCTTAGCTACTTACAGACGCAACCTATCTTCTATTACATGCCTACTTAGCCCATATTGTTAGCCTGACAAGGTTCCTACGACAAAATAGAAATATAAATGAGCACCTAATCCCACTTTTGATTTTGAGACATCTCCTCTAACACATGCACGTAATAGTATCCACCTAAAAAATGAAAACCTTCACCTAAGTCACCCTCACATCCATTCGTGGACCGTCAGGCTCCAATACCAGATGTTTTGGTTCAGTCTTTAACATCAATAGTGTTTGACGGGCAACGACCTGTGACCTAGTGTTTGGGCCAGGGAGTACGAGATCCTAGATAGGATTTGAATGAGTGCGTTGACATCAGGGAATGGTGAAGAAATTCCAGCAATGAAAAAGAAGAGATCAAGCTCTAAGGGAGCAAGCACATAGGAGAGAGAAGATTCTAGATTCACCAACAACAACATAAAAGATGCAGTTTGGGAGACCAAGCCCATGACATATAGTTAACCTAGCCCAAAATACATAGCTAGTCCAATATAACAACACCAAACCCAACAATATAACGACACCATAATAGCCCAACAACCATAGTTGTAACATAATCATACACCAACACTTCACTACCGAGCAGAGCCAGCAATTTTGTTCCTTCGAAGTGCAAAGCAAAGTAGGTAAGGAGTATGAACAAGGTCGGTTCTCATTAATTTCCACATCTACGCGTTGGATTGTAAAGCAAGAGTTGTGCTTGTGAGAAAGAGACTGATGGGTTGGAATTGGGTAGAGTTAGATAAGGGTTAGGAGATTTTTGGTTATGGGGGACAACTTAGCGTTGGCATTGGTGAATCATTAGAGCTCTAAGGTACATTTGCACAGGGAGAGTCTGGTGGCAAGTAGTGGAGTATGTGAATATCTAGTTTAAAATTGGAGGGGAAGAGGTTTGAAACTTCTTGTCAGACTCTTCCCCCCCCCCCCGCAGACTCTTGGTTTGTCAACGCTTGCTATCCAGTAATAAAAAGCTTCATTTTATCTTTTGTTTACTTTTTTAACCCGAAGAAACTTGTATTTTTAAATAAAATATTGAGTTGTGCTAAAGGTAGAGAAACTACATTAGCTCGATCTTACCAAAATTGATCTATAATTATTAATTTTAAAACAAGTTCACATATGAATTATATCAAGTGACTCATTATTTAATTAAAAAATTGACTTAAGAAGTGATGAAATACATTGTTTTATAAACATGATTCTTAATAAATTTCTTAGTAATGTGAAATTTATTGCCACATCTTTAAAGGTTTTTTCATATGAAGGGTCAAATTATTAGACTAATATTGCATTATAGGAGCAATGCATAGATTTAAATCAGCAAAAGTTCTTAAAAGTGCTAAGTAAGATCCTAATTCTAATATTTCAATAAAAAGCTCATTATTCAATTCAAAAATTGACTAAAAAAAATAGTAAAACTCATTATCTTAAAATAATTTTTTTAATATATTCCTTAACATTATGAAACTCATTGTCATATAACAAATAATATTAAAATTTAGAATTGTCCTACATTATTAGTATATTATCATATTATATTTTTTATATGTGAAAATGTTCTTTTTATTTTATTTTTTATTTTAACAAGTTGATCTTAAGTGATGAAATAAGGCTTTGAATATGGTATTAGATCTCATATTTTACATAAGACATCATTTTATGAGTTGGGTTGTGTGATAATTGTTTTTTTTTTCATGTTCAGAGTAAAAGAATGTGTTAAAATTTGGTATGTGTTTCATGTTACATGTCATAATATCTGAAAAATCCAATTTAAAAGTTACCTCAAAGACTAAAATGTTACTTTTTTATTTTCATTTTATTTTAAAAATCTTATCTTTTAGTATAAAACTTTCATCCTATATATACTACTAAGTATACTTGCATTTCGATATGAAATTTTCATCATACATATATTACTTAATATACTATGTATATTATGTTTAAAGTTACATGCGGTGTAATAAAGTTAACCTGGATATTGATATCATATCAAAGTACTTGAAAGTTAAGTAAAAAATTTGGTTTGATTTGATTTGATTTTCTTATTTAAATTTTATCCCAAAAATCTTATTTTTTGAGTGAAACTCTATTTTTACATACATTATCAATATACTAACATCCTATATCTTTTGTATATGAGGATTTTTTTTTCTCTTTCGAACTGGATTTTAAAGAAATTAAATGAACTTCTAACAGATAATTTTGTCATTGTCGGGATAATAATAAGAGTATCTAACAGCATATCGGTTGATTCAAAGTAATTGGTTTGAGAATTTGGGATTAGCTCCTCGTAAAGCATGTACAATACGATTGGACCCTCCGCAGTTGTTTGGAGCGTGGAGAGACACAAAATGGATGGGTCCTCTCCGCCATAATGGGTACGGCAGATCGAGGAAAGCGATGGCATTGGCGATATTCTTGGGAGCTTTCCCTTTCCACTATCGTATCCATCTTCACGTTCATCTCGTTTTGTACTTTTCTGTTCTTCCAGTCCTCCCCACAGAATGAGTTCTGATTAATCTATTAGTGATGATTTCAGTATCTAATTGATGCACAATACTTTAGAAGTTCATGGTAAGTTAAGGGCGATTAATACTAATTCAATTTATCTTGAATAAGTTGATTGGAGTTCTCCATCATCCATGAGGAAAGTTGCATAATTTATTTGAATCCCTGTTATCTTGTGAAAAGATACCTCCTTTGGACCTTTCAATTATTTGCAGCGTGATCAACCGGAAAAGGTTAAATTTTTACAGTAAAAAGTTGATGCTCTTTTGGGATATCTCCCCTACGTAGAATTCTCCTTTGAAGTTTCTTTCCATTAGAGAATGTTAGTTTATTCTTTTGACTTTTAACTTGGACACAAAAATAGGACCAAATAAATATTAACAAGATATAGTAATTACTTTTTCAACATTCTAAATGCACGACTGAATGATTCTTGGTAAACAAAATATGTCGTGCCACTAACAATGGAAAAAATTCTAATAATCACTTTTTTTGTTTTTAGTGTGATATTGTTACGTGTTTGATAATAAAACGTGTAACTAAGCCTTGAAATGATTGATAGCAGTTCATTTGGAACGATTTTGGGTTATAACATAAAAGAAAATAACTTAAAATGATAATTTGCCCCTTAGGGAGTACTGCATCTCAATCTCTCGACCTTTAAGGAAGAACTGAACCTTATACTCCTTAAAGGAAGAATCACACACTTGATTAGAAAAAAGAAAAGAAAAGAAAAGAAACTCTTAGTTTTATGTTTCACCAAAAATTGCTTAAAATGAAAATGTAACATTCTACCTCCTTTACAAAAAGGTTGTCCTTGACGTTCAATTACAAGTTTACAAAATAATATTTGTCTCCCATAACAAAAAATACATGCTAATAAGCTTACTACTAAACTATAGGGTTAGATAACAAAAGAAGCTCAAATTAAAAGAGCTTTCTTCTATTCACCAAATCTTTCTCTAGTGAGTCAAGTACCATTAGGTGGGGTAATAGTTAGATAATTTGGTCTTAGAATTGGTGGAATAATTAGGTTAAAGGGTATGATTGTAGTATCTTATTATAATTAAGGGTTTCTATGTAATTGTGGCACTACAAGTTATTGTTGGGTTTTATGGCTTAACAAAAAAAGGGGTTGAATTGTTTAAGCCAAAACTTAGCAATAAGTTTTTCTGATCTAAAAAATTTTGAGTGCTTATACAAGTCACACAAATGAGGCAAGCGTCAAGCAAGCAAATTCTAAGCATGTGACATGTTACTTAACAATAAGATAGCAAATTATCATCAAATATTTCACAACTATTTAGCAAGTAAAATAGCTTGATAGTATCAAGTAAATGATAAATCAATTAGCAACAAATAGAAAGTAACATTCAAGTCAATAGAGGGAAAAGAAGAAACACCAAGTTTACCATGGTGGTTTGGCACTCAATCCTTAAGTCCTACGTCCACCTTCTTCTATTTCAATCTAACCGATTGAAATCTACTTTACTCAAACTAGGTTAGGAGAAAACATTCTCCCTAATCTAAATAATTCATTCTTAAAGGAATTCTCAAGTTTGAATACAATATAAGGTTAATCAACCTTAGTTCAAATAGCAAATCGCTTAAAGATGTAAATATAATGAGGGATAATGCTAATACAAGAGCTTATACAAGATATTGAATGTAATTATAAGCTCTAATCCCAAAACCCCCAAATATTTTTAGATTAGGGTTTTGGATTTACAACTCAGTTTATATGCAAATGATGATATATGTTCGATTAGCACATAAACAAAGATATATCATAAAGAATAATTACACAGAAGTGATAATAAGCTGAGTATCAAAGAAATCACCGAAGCTTCTTCATAGTGGATGGAGAATGAGCTTAACAACAACTTCTCTTGAATAATAACTTAAAGATATTCACTTCAAAATTGTTGCGTCTAAACATAGAATGGCTTTTTCTTATATATGATATGAAAATAAAGAATCGAGAGATGATTTCTGCCATACCCATCATTTCATAGGTTTCTTCCCATTGAGAGAATGTAGCTTGTACCTTTTTCAATTCCACATCAGCTTCTTCATCAAACCAAGCTTCAGATTCTTACATTCTCTTAAAAACTTCTACAAATCTTCCCATTAGAGAAGTAGGGATGTGACTGCGGTGAGAGAGATAGAAAGGGGGAATTAGTGTTTTAAACAGAAGCTAGGGCTTCTAAGATGATCAAGACACTTAAGTGTGTCTTGTGAGCTAAACGACATCATCTTGGATCGGGCTTTGCAAATGTCAAAACACGGGCTAAGAGCATATTGCGGGCCAAGTCACTTGTAAGAGCAGATCACGGGCCAAGTCATTTATAAGTACAGAACACAGGCCAAGTCTCTTATTAGAACATAACACAAGCCAAGTCCTTTGTGTAGAGTAGCAGTGCACCAAGAATCTTAAAAGATGGTCACGAATCATGCAAGTCATGAGTAGGTAAAGTGAACCTTGATTTGTTCTAAGAAACTCTTAGTAAGTTAACTAGAGTTCATCATAAAGTACCTTCATCAGAACAAAAGCAAATATCATATTTTTCAAATAAAATAAATTATATACATATATATAATGTCATTTAAATAAAGCATTTCAAAGACATTATATAATGATATCATGTTAAGAAATATAGGAACTCGGCTACTTTATAATATCATTAAATGATATTATAATTTGTACACCTTTTACTTCTTATGATTTTCTTTTGCACATATGAAAAATATTTTTCAATGAATAATTCACAATGCATTTTGTCACAATAAAACCCTTATTTTCCAACAATCTCCCCCTTTTTGATGATAACAAAATTATCTTAATAGCATAGCACATGTCATCAAGCAATATGAGTAAGGTATAACATGAACATGTTTTTCATGAAAATGTAAGTAACCAAGTTTGCAAAAGTTGATCATAGCTTAGTCAAATTCATGATATTCACCATTCAGTATGCACTATACTTCAACTACTCAGCATTCATATCATATGATCAGCAAGCAAATCCTATACATGTTCTAACACCGTAAATCACTTTTTTTTAAAAAAAAAAAGGTGTTAGAGAGATATCCCACATTCTGCACTTCTGAGTCAGAAATCGGACTAAACATGTGCATTATTATTATTCTTTCCCCCTTTTTGTCATAAGTAAAAAGCCTAACAGATAGAGGCAAATAAGCAGGCATAGAGAATAATAAAAAAAAAAAGAAACAGTAGAAGGATTAAAGTTAGAGAAACTAACTAGATGTGGTTGGATTGTAACAAGAGCAGCTCCCCCTCAAACCAAGCAGGTGGTTTAAACAATAAAAGAACAAAAATATTGCAATAAAGGAGAATAGAAGGTTCAAATATTTTCAAGCACTAGCATTCCAAGCTCCTGTTGGAGAGCATAAAACCTTTCTTTATGTAAAGGTTTGGTCAGGATATCAGCAATTTGTTGATTAGTGCATGCAAATTCAAGCACAACATCACCTTTTTGAACATGATCCCTAATGAAATGATGTCTAATTTCTATATGCTTAGTTTTAAAGTGTTGTATAGGATTCTTAGTAAGATTAATGGCACTAGTGTTGTCACATTTCAATGGAACTGTCTATGATGATATACCATAATATTCTAATTGTTGTTTCATCCACAAGATTTGGGTATAACTACTAGCTGCAACTATGTATTCATCTTCAGTGGAGGAAAGAGCTACACAATTTTGTTTCTTGGAGTGCCAAGAGACAAGCATGTTTCCGAGATAGTGACATCCAACACTCGTACTCTTCCTATATAATTTGTAGCCAACATAATCTGAATCACTAAAGGCATGCAAGTTCAAGGTTGTATCTCTAGGATACTATATTCCTAAAGAAACCATGTGTATAAGGTATCTAAAGATTCTTTTAACAGCTGCTAGGTGCTGTTCTTTAGGGTTACACTAATACCTAGCACACAAGCACACACTAAACATGACATCAGGTCTGGATGCAATCAAATATAGTAAGGAGCCAATCATTCCATGATATGATTCAATGTCTACACTAATTCCCTTTTCATCATTTGACAGTGATAAAGAAGTGCTCATAGGTGTGTTCATTGGTTTAGAGTTATGCATCTTATATTTCTTTAATAATTCATTTGTATATTTTGTTTGACTTATGAATGTTCCTTTTTTTGTTTGTTTGATTTGCAAACCAAGAAAGTATGTTAATTCACCCATCATACTCATTTCAAATTCACTTTGCATGCATGCAGCAAATTCTTCACATAGCCTAGAGTTTGTAGAACCAAACACAATGTCATCAACACATATTTGAACAATTAAAATTTCTTTTTCTTTGTTCTTTATAAATAAAATGTTATCCACTTTTCCTTTCCTAAAACCATTATCAATTAAGAAAGTACTTAGTTTATCATCCCATGCTCGTGGAGCTTGTTTCAAACCATATAAAGCTTTAAGAGTTTAAAAACATGATTTGGATGAGTCGGATCCTCAAATCCTGGTGGTTGTTCAACATACACCTCTTCCTTTACAATCTCATTTAAAAATGCACTTTTCACATTCATTTGAAACAAGGTAAAGTTCATACAACAAGAAAAGGCAAGTATAATTCTAATTACTTCTAACCTAGCTACTGGTGCAAATGTTTCATCATAGTCAATTCCTTTTTCTTGACTATATCCTTATGCTACTAATCTAGCCTTGTTCCTAGTAATGATACCATTTTCATCTAGTTTATTTCTAAACACCCATCTTGTGCCTATAACCGGATGATCATTAGGTCTAGGAACTAGATTCCAAACCTTGCTTTTCTCAAACTGGTTTAATTCTTCCTACATAGCAAGAAACCAATTTTCATCCTTAAGAGTCTGATATACTTTCTTTGACTTTACTTAGGATAGAAAGGCTTGATGTTCACAAGTGTTGTGAACCTGAGACCTTGTACTAAACTCTAACATTAGGATCTCTTATGATATGATCTTGATCCACTTCACCTCTTACTCTAGGAAAGGAAGGATCTCTAGTATCAAACTCCCCTCAACTTCAGGCCTATTTGGAACACTCTTAGAGCTAATGTTCTCTTCGGTTTCTGGAGTACTTTGACAATCATCTTCAAACTTAACATGGATTGACTCTTCTATAAGCAGGGTTCATTTATTGAACACCTTATATGCCTTACTTGTATGAGAGTATCCAAGAAAGATTGCTTCATCACTTTTGGAATCAAACTTTCCAAGTGATTCTTTTCTATGATTTAAAACAAAACATTTACTACCAAAAACATGGAAATATGAAATGTTTGGTTTTCTTTCAAAGAATAGTTCAAAAGGTGTCTTTTTCAAAATCAGTGTTAATAGAGCACAATTTGAAATATAACAAGCTGTATTTACAGCTTCTCCCAAAAATGCTTAGGAAGGTTATATTCACACATTATGGTCCTAGCCATTTCTTGAGGAGTTTTATTTTTCCTTTCAACAACACCATTTTGTTGTGGTGTTCTAAGGGTTGAAAAATTATGCAAAATTCTATTTTCTAAACAAAATTTTTCAAAGAGTTGGTTTTCAAATTCACCACCATGATCGGTTCTTATTTTTACAATTGAAAGATCTTTTTCATTTTGAACCATTTTACAAAATTCAGCAAACTTCTCAAATGCCTCATCCTTTCTAGCAAGTAAATGTATCCATGTGAATCTGGAATAGTCATCTATAATGACTAAGACATAATATTTACCATTTAGAGTTGTTGTTCTCATAGGACTAAAAAGACCCATGTGTAGTATCTCTAATGGTCTAGATGTACTCATTACAAGCTTCGATTTGAAGCTGTTTTGTGAATGTTTACCCTTAATGCATGCTTCACATAATCTATCATGGTTAAACTCTAAAGATGGAAGACCTTTAACTAGGTTATACTTATATAACCTTTCTATTAAGCCTAGACCTGCATGTCCTAGGTTTCTATGCCACAACCAAGCATCCACATTTTTATTCATAACAAAGCATGTTTGTTCAACATTCAATTCACTCAAATCAAGCACGTCGATGTTATCTTTTCTATTTCCAACAATCTTCATTTTATGCTCAAAATGCACAACAAGACAATTTTCTTTTCCAAATTTTATCTTGAATCCTTTATCACATAATTGACTTATACTAAGTAGATTAAATTTCAGCTCATCTACAAACAAAACCTTGGATATAAGTAAGGTATTAGGGTTACCTATTGTTCCCATTCCTTTTATCCTTCCTTTGGAGTTATCTCCAAAAGATACCGTACCTCCATTTCTCAACTCAAGTGTTGAGAAGAGCTCCTTCATCCCAGTCATGTGCTGAGACCAACCATTGTCCAGAATCCACATGTTCTTAAGCTTTTTGTTTTCCACTTGTGCACTCGAAGCCTATAGAAACAAATTTGATCGTTGAAGTGCTTGGTACCCTTTTTATTTTGGGTCCATGAATATTAGTTGGACTTAGATTTTTGGCATTCTTAGGCAACTAAAGTTTCTTTACTTTGTAAGCCTTTATGAGTCTGATGGGACATTTATCAAATATATGACCAATATAATTGCAAAAAAAGCATTTACTATAATGCAGTGGAATTGAACATTCTTTTTCTTTAAAGAAATGAGCAAATGATTTTGATTTGTTATTTGATTTATATCCTAGTCCCACTTTATCATATATATCTCTTTGAGAATTTAAAATCTTATCTAACATAACACTTCCTTTTGAGAATTTTTCTAACAGCAAGTTATTAGCATCAAGTTTTGACTTTAAATCACTATTTTCTTTTTCTAGCTCAAGAACTCTTCTTTTAAGATTATCAACATGTACATATGAGTTATTATCAACATGAATTTCAATATCAGAACATAAGCTATTATCACAAGAACTTTTTGTTTCTATATTCAGATTTGTTGTGTTTTTCAGGTATATCACTCATATACATTAGCAGGGATACTAATGTTATCATGCACCAAAATTAAAGTATTTTCCTGTTCAGTTTCATTTATACATGCAGTAGTTAATATGCTTTGTTTGTCATGTACAACAGTTAAAACATTTTGACTTTCATGATCACTAGTTAGAGTAGTTTGATAAGCATGTACAAACGTCAAGATTTTCTATTTTTCAGATTTATTTTTAGCTTTTAGCTCTCTATATTTATTTTTTAATTTGTTTGCATACTCAACTAAGTCAGAAAAGGCAATTTCTAATCCAATGTTTTTTATGAAGAAGTAGTTCAGAATCCCTTACCTCAATATTTTCTCCCTTAAGAGTTGCTGTTGCAGTTAGGCATAGATGTGCAACTTCATGAGTTTCTTCATCGAATGAAGAGTTCTCATCATCCCAGGCAGCAAGCATAGCTTTCTTTTTGTTCTTGTTGTTTCTCTTCTTGATCACCAGACAATCAACCTTGATGTGTCCCGGTTTTCTACATTCATAGCACATATTTTCCCTAGGTTCATTTGCTTATTTTTTCCTAGTTTATCCTATGTTTCTACTTAATCCTTTTCTTAGAAATTTCCTAAATCTCCTAGCTATAAGTGCTACTTCATCATTTTCTGATTCTTCCTCTTCAACCTTTTCAACTTCCACTTTAAGTGCAAGTGATCTTCTATTTTCCTTCTCTTTCTCTCTTCTCATAAGTTGCATTTCATGAGTTTTAAAAGAACCTAACAAGTCATCTAAGGTCAGCACATCTAGGTCATGAGCTTCTTCTATGGCCATCTTCTTAGGATCTCAACTTTCGGGTAGGGATACTAACATTTTTCTCACCATTTCCTCATTTGTGTAAGTTTTTCCTAACAATTTAAGTTCAGAAATGATCTTGGTAAATCTACCAAACATGTCACTAATAGTTTTAGAATCTTTCATAACAAACAATTCATAGTCATGTGTAAGCATAGTAATTTTAGAAGACTTTACCTTTTTGGTTCCTGCATAGATGACTTCTAATTTATCCTAAATCTCTTTACCGGTGAGACAAGAGGACACTTTGTTAAAGTCTTATGCTCTAAGACCACTATAGATCATATTCATAGACTTAGCATTTAACTACATTAGTTTAGCTTCATTTTTAGTCTACTCATCAGTCATGGGTAATGTAATACCCTTCCTGATTACTTGCCAAGCTTTTGGATCTTGGCCTATTATAAAGACTTGCATTAATTGTTTCCAATGCCTAAAATTAATGCCATCAAACAGAGAAGGTTTATTAAACCCTGTAACAACTAAACCTTTGTCAGAAGCCATAGTATGGATCTACTCTAGGATGTTAATCCTCTTAATCAAAGAACCTGGCTTTAGATGCCAATTGTTGTGTTTTATGGCTTAACAAGAAGGGGGTTGAATTGTTTAAGCCAAGACTTAGCAATAATTTTTTCTGATCTAAAAAATTTTAAGTGCTTATGCAAGTCGCACAAATGAGGCAAGCATCAAGGAAGCAAATTCTAAGCAAGTGACACATTACTTAACAATAAGATAACAAATTATCATTAAATATTTCACAACTATTTAGCAAGTAAAATAGCTTAATAGTATCAAGTAAACAATAAATCAATTAGCAATAAATAACAAGTAACATTCAAGTCCATAGAGGGAAAAAAAGAAACACCAGATTTACCACGGTGGTTCGGCACTCAATCCTTGATTCCTACATCCACCCTCTTCTCCTTCAATCCAATCGATTGAAGTCTCATTTAATCAAACTAGATTAGGAGAAAACGTTCTCCCTAATCCAAATAATTCCTTTTCAAAGGAATTCTTAAGTCTGAATACAATATAAGGTTAATCAACCTTAGTTCAAATAGCAAATTCCTTAAAGATGTAAAATATAATGAGGGATAATGCTAATACAAGAGCTTATACAAGATATTGAATGTAATTATAAGCTTTAATCCTAAAACCTCCAAATATTTTCATATTAGGGTTTCGGATTTACAACTCAGTTTATGTGCAAATGATAATATATGTTCGATTAGCACAGAAATGAAGATATATCACAAAGAATAATCACATAGAAGTGATAATAAGCTGAGTATCAAGGATATCACTGAAGCTTCTTCATAGTGGACGGAGAATGAGCTCAAGAACAACTTCTCTTGAATAATAACTCAAAGATATTCATTTCAAAATTGTCGCGTCTAAACATAGAATGACTTTCTCTTATTTATGATATGAAAATAAAGAACCGAGAGATGATTTCTGCCATACCCATCATTTCATAGGTTTCTTCCCATTGAGAGAATGTAACTTGTACCTTTTTCGATTCCACATCAGCTTCTTCATCAAACCGAGCTTCAAATTTTGACATTCTCTTAAAAACTTCTGCAAATCTTCCCATTAAAGAAGCAGGGATGCGATTGTAGTGAGAGAGATAGAAAGGGGGCATTGGTGTTTCGAATAAAAGCTAGGGCTTCTAAGATGATTGAAACATGTAAGTGTGTCTTGTGAGCTGAATGACACTGTCTTGGATCGGGTTTTGCAAATGTCAAAACACGGGTTAAGAGCAGATTACGAGCCAAGTCACTTGTAAGAGCAAATTTGGGCCAAGTCTTTTATAAGAATAGAATACATGCTAAGTCTCTTATAAGATTAGAACACGGGCCAAGTCTCTTATAAGAACAAAACAAGAGCTAAGTCCTTTATGCAGAGCAATAGTGCACCAAGAAATCTTAAAAGATGGTCATGAATCAGGCAAATCATGAGCAAGTAAAGTGAACCTTGGTTTGTTCTAAGAAACTCTTAGTAACTTAACTAGAGTTCATCATAAAGTACCTTTATCATAACAAAAGCAAGTATCATATTTCTCAAATAAAATAAATTATATACATACATGTATATATATAATGTCATTTAAATAAGGCATTTTTCAAAGACATTATATGATGATATCATGTTAAGAAATGTAGGAACCTGGCTACTTTATAATATCATTAATTGATATTATAATTTTCACACATTTTACTTCTTATAATTTTCTTTTGCACATATGAAAAACATTTTTCAATAAATAATTCACAATAGATTTTGCACAACAACACCCTTATTTTCTAACAGTTATCTTCTTGTTGTAGTGGGCTTTTCTAATAGTATCTAGTTAGAGTTTTCATCCTCTTTTTGTAATAGATTTTCTTAATAGTATTCAACTAGGATTTATTTAGAGTTTCTTTGTAAATAAATAAAGTAAATAAAAAATTAGTAGGCAAGCAAAAAGAGTTCCCTTTGGGGATTGATTGATGGAAAGAGCCCCTATTATGAATAATTGATAAGAGAATCCATGAGATATTGATAACTCTATTTTTATAGAGTTATTTTACCTATTTTTAGGCAATAAATAACTTTAATAATTGTGAGAAAACATATGAATTCCTCCTTATTTACCTAAATTTTTCTTATTTATGTAGCATAAGGAGGTATGGAGAAAAAGGATGAAAAAGGAGAACCTAGACATAGGATAGTAAATAAATTAAGAAGATCCGCCATCACATAGATATTATCCCTCTTGCAAGCATAAATAATCAACATTAATACTTAGTAATTATGGTGAAATCATATGCTCTAACATATTTCATATATTTAGTTTTCTTAGATTTAGTCAGTTAATCTATCATCTATTATTTGGACTTATTAGATAAATTCTAGGAGTTATTCACCATTAGTAATTAGTTGGTATAATAATCATCAATCTTTGTGAGACGATATCTTTTTCATTATTATATTACTTGTTTGACATGTTCACTTGCATTTAAAATTCATCGAACAAATCCAAATGACTCTAATACCACTTGTTGGAGAATTCAACAAAGTGTATTATCCACATAGAGATTAAACACACAGCTATAAGAACATACATACCAAAACACAGTAAATTTAAGAGCTTCGGACCAATATAATGTCCTATGTCCATATAATCTCTTTTTATTATATTTTCTCATACTTTTTATGTCATTAAATAAGTATCTATTCGGTGAAATTTAGATGCAAGTGAATATGTCGAACAAGTAATATAATGATAAGAAAGATATCGTCCCACAAAGATTGATGATTACTAGACCAACTAATTACTAATGGTGAATAACTCCTAGAATTTATCTAACAACTCCAAATGATAGATGATAGATTAACTAACTAAATCTAAAAAAACTAAATATACAAAATATGTTATAGCATATGATTTCAGCATAACTACTATGTATTAATATTGATTATTTATGCTTGCAAGATGGATAATATCTATGTGATAGTGGAACTTCCTAATTTATTACTATCCTATGTCTAGGTATAGCAAACCTACTTAGTTCATTAATTCACTATATCTATATATGTGAATTAAAACAAACTAAATGCATTATGATCTATGAACATTCCCAGTTTATACCAAAAGCCACGCAAATAATATGGTATATGTCTATCCATATTTAATTTATGGTTACATATTACAAGAAGCAACTACATATCATCTCATGTCGGTCTCTTGATCCAAAGCCCAAGCCTATCTTGACTATCTTGATCTTGATATTATGATTTTGCCACACTATATCTCTATATGTGAATTGAAACAAACCAAATGCATTAGGATTTATGAATATTCCCAATTTACACTGAAAGCCACACAAACAATATGGTATATGTCTATCCATATTTAATTTATGGTTACAAATTATGAGAAGCAACTACATATCATCTCCTGTCGGTCTCAAATATGCAAATAAGATCATTTAAGTGATAGCAAATCACTTAAAAGCATTAAACACAATAATATGCAACTTCATATAAACAAAATATCTTGCAAAACATAACAATCATAAGATTCATACCATCATAATTAGGTTACATCGTAGCTCTAACAAAAATAAACTAAAACATAAAGAAATAATGAGGAAAAACAATAATAAGAAATAAAGAATGCATCTTGAATCCAAGAACAAAAATTTGGTCACCCTTTTTATCTTCTCTTCAAGAAAACCTTGAGTTATAGGCCTCTCTCTTGATTTGTGCTTAATTTCCTCCCCCTTTCTTTCCCTTATTCTCTTATCTTAAATAGAGTTTTGGGTTTAGACCTTATCCCAGTAGAAGTCGGTTTTGGATACCTAAAACAATTGGGTTTTGAACTCCTAAATTAATTAGGATTTGAATTCCTAACATAATTGGGTTTTCTATTTATTTAGAAAACCCAACAACAATAGAAAATTTAGTAACAATCATCTAAAGCCCAAGCCCAGGCCCATCTTGACTCTTTTAATCTTGATATTATGATTTTGCCACACAATAAGCATCAGGTTCTCCTTGTTCGTCTTTTTTCTCCATGCCTCCTTATGCTACATAACAAGACAAATTTGGGTAAATAAAGAGGAATTCAAATGTTTTCTCACAATTATTAAAGTTATTTATTGCCTAAAATAGGTAAAATAACTCTATAAAATAGAGTTATCAAGATCCTTAACAAGTGATGTAGTATGCATGGAAGATCAAAACTATAGATGATAGATCAAATGTGGTGAATGCAATTGAAAAAGCAAATTGATGTGTTTTAAGGTGAGATTTTCTCTTTTCCTAACTCCCATTTAGTTTTCAATGATACTCATGTAAATCAATTGAAATTCTCTTCCTCTTGTTGTAGTAGGTTTTCTTAATATCCAATTAGAATTCTTTTAGGATTTCTCTATAAATAAAGTATAAATAAACTCAGTGGAAAAATAGAGAGGGTCCCTTTTGAAAATTAATAATTGGAAAGAGCCTCTCTTATGAATAGTCGATAAGAGAATTCATAAAATACCTATTTGATTAGAGGAAAAGTATCAGAAAATGTAATGGGAAAAGACTCCATAAAACATATGACATTATGTTGGTATGAACCTTTTTAATTTGTTGTGTTTGGGTGTGTACATTCCTTTTGATTCTATGTTTAATCTCTATGTGAATGATATGCTTTGTTGAATTCCCTAACAAGTGGTATATAGTCATTTGGATCCTTAACAAATGGTGAAGTGAGTGTGGAAGATCGGGACCATAAATGATAGATCAAATGTGGTAAAAGCAATTGAAGAATTAATGTGTTTTGAGATGAGATTTTCAATGTGTTTTAAGGTGAGATTTTCAATGTATTTTGAGGTGAAATTTTCTCTTTCCTTAAATCTAGTTTGATTTTCGATGATATTCATGTAAATCAACCAAAATGTATTAAAGTGATGGATGATATTGTTGATGGATTGTTGATTGAGGGAGAGCTTATGATGCTTTTATTTTCAAGAATTTTGAATATGAGGTAGACTTTTTGATGAGTGAATTTCGTAGAGAGACTTTATTAGTTGTTTCAGTCCTAAAATTTTTTCTATTGTTGAGGCCTTCGTGATGGTAAAGGCACTTGGATGAAAGAAGCCCATATTGATGTGTAGATGCCTAGAGAGAAACATAACCTAGAAAAGGTTTTACCTAGAAGAGATTGTAATAAAAGTGCCTAAAAAGATATGACCTAAGAGAGGCTTGGTTTAAGAAGAGGCAAGAATAACACAATTGATTAGGCTTATTTTGAAAAGAGTTTTTTCCAATATTTCCTTTTTAAAAGAATGTAATTGAAAAGAGTTTTCTTAATCTTTCTCTATCCAAGGATTGTAGCTGTGGAAGTTAAAGAATGTTTATCCAATCTTTCACTTTTCAAAGATTGTTGTTGTGTAGTTGATATGTCTAAAGAGATTTTTTTATACTTCTATAGTATATGGATATTACACTAAATTGTTCCAAATAGGAGATTATTAGAGTTTGCAAAACAATTAGGTTAAAATATATGATTGTAATATCATATTATAATAAAGGGTCTCTATGTAATTGTGAAACTAGGGATTATCCTTTTATTATAATGGTTTTTCCTAGTTAAGAGTCCTATCCTTTTGTTAAAGTAGCTTTTTTGTTAAGATTTCTTTGAGGTTCTTTTTAATAAATAAAGGAAGTATAGAGAAACATAGTGGGCAAGCAAAAAGAATCACCCTTTGAGGTTAATTGTTGGAGAGATCTCTCTTATAGATTCTAATTGATAAGAGAATCTATGAGATACTTATTTGATGAGAGAAGAAATATAAGAAAATCTAATGCGAAGAGACTACAAGAGACATAGGACATTATGTTAGTCCAAACCTCTTAAATTTGTTGTCTTTATATATGTGCATTCTTATGGTTGTGTGTTTAATCTTTATGTAAATGCACTTTGTTGAATTTCCCCAACAAATGGTATTGGAGCCATTTGAAATTACCCCAACACCTTCCACGACGAAGTGCACTTGGAAGTCCATCCGACTCCCTCTTGTTGAAGCCCACTAAGTGATTTTCACATTACACATTGCTTGGACATTGAGTTTATTTCAAATATGATTGAGGAAGTCATGCACTTTGGTTAATTGGCTTTTATTAGGACCCTCAAGTGCTATCACTAGATCAAAGCTATAGTTGATAACCATGGCTTATTCCTTGTTTCTTAATAGTAATCCAACAATGTTTGCGGGCTTTCTAGTCACCCATTGAATGGTAGCCTTGAGGGTTCTAAGATGTGGTATTGAAGTAAGTCATAGGTTCAGCTCATTGTATTAGTGGGTTTGTTGGTGCATGCCATGTAATAGATATGTGACTAATAAACTCATACATGCGAGTTTGTTGTTAAGGTGTGTGACCACCAAGCTCATAAGAGTAATAAGGAATAAAGAAGAACCACAATTTGATCTCTTAGAAAGGACAATCACATATCTTTAAAAGGTAAAAAAAAAAAAAAAAACCTTTCAAATTTTTATTTTATCAGAAGTTGTTTAAACAAGTCATAGTTTAAGAACTTTTAAATACATAGCTAGTTACTAAGGATGCAAGGAACATGTTTACATGACATTTATTTAGCAACCACACAAGACTCTTTAAATAACTTACTATTAATATTATTTAAATAGTATAGTCTTCATATCTTGGCCACTCAAGGCCTCAGTAATGATCATGTGGCAAATTCTCTCTTTTGGGTAGTCAATTTGTATGGGCCTAAGTTTAGGTCTTGTTATGAGGCTAGGTTAAAGTTAGTTGTAGGCCTATGGTTGAGTCAAGCCCAAGGTAGTATTGTGATATAAATGTTGAATAGTGTAACGAGAAGGTTATCTGATGAATGAATTTTAGAAAGTTCCTTTCAAGGTTTCCTTATTTCACTGTCCTCCTTTAATGGAGTTTCCTTATCCCATAGGGTTCATGGGCCTCCATTAACCCTAAACCATCCTAATTGGTTCCTATCCACCCAAATGTGGCCCACCATGGCCAAGCACTGCCCACCTTGCTACAAGATACCATTACATTCTCCTAAGAACATAACAATTGATATCGGAGAAGTTTGTCTTGCAAAACGCACTTGCTGGAAGATGCCATTGAAGATTTGTAACATACCTAGGCCTTTTGGGAGAAAAAACTCAAGTAGAGATTTGAGGCTCTATGATAAGTTATGTGTATGACCAAGAATTGTAGGTTTAGGCTAGGAATGAGTTGGAAAAAAAAGGAGCAATGCATCTCCATTTATGAAGGCGTGCTAACCAAGGTCCAACTAGCCAAAAAGATGGCAATAGAAAAGTTAAAGATTCTATGTTTATTTCACATCTACAAATGTGAGCAATGTTAGTTTGCCAAAAATTGGCTTAGGACTAGAGCTAGCACAACATAGACATGACGAAGCCATGGCATGGTTGGACTCATGCAAGGCAGCCAAATATGGTGCTAGAAGCTAAGAGTGGGTGATACACAAAGGTAGAATCACACGTGGGAAAAGAGACAAAAATGTCTTGTGCATGACTTTGGTGATTAGGGGCCAACTAGCCAATCAATTCGATGGGCTAAACATTAGACAGTCTTTTTCCCATTGGGTTAGTGAAACGATCCCCTAGTGTTGACATGACATCCTCTAGCTCAAGTAAATGTGGCTAAGTAATAAGGCTTTAGGGCTACACGCGGATACTACAGAAGACTCATTTGACAACATCCTTATCTTTTATTAGTTCCACATTTTATTCATTCTTGTATTGCGTTTTACTGTTTCAATAGTTGTAAATTGCCAAACTATTGGAAGGGGATTATAGTGCGTATAAAAGGGGGGAGTTGATTTTGTTGGGGACTTTGGAATGATTGAAACTATATAATAGAATTTGGAGGTCATGAGTTCCTTCGAATGAGCTATTCTCTTTTCCATTCTTTTCCTTCCAATCACCATAGGTAGGAAAATGAAATCCTCAGGTAGTTAGGTTTTGATTTCAGCTTGAATCCATGCCATCTAGTTACTCGATCAATTGCTAGACGTATTATGGAGGAGTAAGACTATTGCAAAGTTTTATTGGTGCCAAGTTTAATGGTTTCTGCTGCTTATCTACGTGATTTGGAGCTGGATTAGAAATTGGACGCTATTACAAAGACCATGAAGTAACTCTTTTTTGCATTGAATGCCAAGATCGATGGCGTTGTGGCTCAGATGGAGGTTACAAAGGAGGTTGGTGAAAGTTCCTGCAATATGGGAGAGTGCTAATAGTTTGTTGGATCAATTCAAGCTTACACAATTCGTTTGGAGTTTCCAAAATATGAAAGGGCACTTGATCCATCATAGTGGATTAAGAGAGCACTTTAGTTCTTTGATTACCACAACACATCAGAGGAAGAAAAAGTATGGATTACTTTGTGGCACTTAGATGGTGAAGCACAAATGGTGTACTAGTTGCTGAAAAAAGAGTATCAAGGCTGCCTAATCTTGTGGAATGCTCCTACTACAGAGTTGATCAAGCAATTAGGGCTAACTATTTTCCATGATCACTTAGGTGAAAGCACAAAACTAAAGCAGATTGAGTCAGTACATGACTATGAATTCCATTTTAGTAAGTTGTTGTTACATTATGGACATTTAAAAGTTGAGCATCAAATCAATTGTTTTGTAAATGGTTTGAAGGAGAGGATTAAACTTGATGTAATTGCCCATAATCCACCCACATTATCAGCTACAATTGTCTTTATGAGACTTTTTAAGGCTAAGGATTTGGCTATGAGAGGTTCTAGCTCTACTCTTATACAAAGACAAAATACTCCAGGAAGAGAGGATAAGATTGGTATGGTTGTTGGAGATGTTAGAGGTGGATCCAATAGAAACAATGTACTGGTAAAAAAATTAACTTCGCCTGAGATTATAGATAAGAGAGCAAGAGGTCTTTATTTCAATTGTGATGAAAAATACTCCCCAGGGCATAGGTGTCAAAAAAAAATTGTGTTGGAAGGCTTGGTACTAAGGATGGAACTAGAAGTAGAGGTGCTAGATTCAAATGAGGAGTTGGGGGAAATTAGGGTCATCTTTGTAGCTGTTATGTTTGGCATTAGTAATCCTAGAACTATGAGAGTGTAGGGGAATATGGGATGGAATTTATTAAGGGTTACAATCTTGATTGATATTGGTAGCACTTATAATTTTGTGAATGCCAAGTTAGGAACAAAAATGAACTTTAAACTGGAACATGGTAGGGAGTTTAAGATAGAAGTCACTAATCAAGATAAAATTCTCGAAAAAGGGTTATGCTTAAATGTTGATATGATTATATAGGATCCAACATTATGCCTACACACGTATGAAGGTAGATTTTATTATCCTACCTATCCCTAACTTAGGGGTAATTCTTGGTGTTTAGTGGTTGGAAAAGTTGGGGTTGATTAAATGGGAATTTTCTAAGTTGCAAATGCCTTTTATGTTGGATGGCCATTTGGTAAACTTGCAAGGGCAGAAACTACCTGAGAATTAGATTGTAAATGGTGCAAAGATTGTGAAGTTACTGGAGAAAAAGAAAATATGAGTTTTCCTACACATTACAGGCCTTCAAGAAGAAAAAAATGAGTTACTATGAGACCCATACCTGCTTTGTTTTAGGAATTAATTGAGTCTTATGCAGAGTGATTCCAAAAACCACATGGTTTACCTCCCCCAAGGTCACATGATCATTAAATTGTGTTGAAAGATGAGTCTAAGGTCATCAGTAACAAGTCTTACCAGTATCCATATATTCAGAAATAGGAGATTGAATGTTTGGTACAAGAATTGTTGAATGAAAGAGTGATAAGGCATGATATTAGTCCTTTTTCTTCACTTGTCCCATTAGTGAAAAGAAGGATGGCTCATAGAGGATGTGTATTGATTATTGTTCTTTGAATAAGGAAACTATAAAGGATGGGTTCCTATACCCATGGTAGATGAGTTGATTGATGAACTTCATACTGCCAAAATATTCACTAAGCTGGATTTATGATCCTAATATCATCAAATTAGGATGAGGCCTAAGGATGTAGAGAAAACAACATTCCAAACCCCCCAAGGACGTTATAAGTTCCTAGTTATGCCCTTTGGGCTATGTAATGCACCTTCAACCTTCCAAAGCTTGATGAATAGTGTGTTTAAGGAATACTTATACTGGTTTGTGCTTGTGTTTTTTTATGACATTTTATTGTGTAACAAAACATGGGATGAACATTGGGAACATGTGAGGTTGGTTTTTGAAAAACTTAAACTTAACCAACTATTTGTGAAGAAGGAGAAATGTGCTTTTGGAGTGTTAGAAGTAGGGTATTTAGGGCATCTAAGCTCAAGTCAAGGGTAACCTATGGAAGTTGAGAAGGTTTTTGCTATGGTAGAGTGGCTTATTCCCTGAACAGTCAAAGCCTTAAGGGGTTTTTTAGGCTTGACAAGGTATTATCACAAGTTTATACAGGGCTATGGTAGTATAGTTACACCCTTAGCTCATCTCCTTAAGAAGGATAATTTTTGGTGGAATGAAGAAGTAGAGCACGCTTTCACTGAGCATAAAAAAGCTATGACAACAACACCAGTGTTGCGACTACCAAATTTCTTTATTCCATTCACAATGGAATGCGATGTTAGTGGAATGGGTGTAGGAGCTGTGTTGTCTTAGGAACAACATCCAGTTGTTTATTTCAGTCAAGCTTTGAAGGGAAAATTTTTTTTACTATCAACCTACAAAAAGGAGTTATTGGCACTAGTGTTGGCAGTGAGCAAGTGGCAATAATACTTGTTAGGGAAGAGGTTCATTGTAAGGACTGACCACCAAAGCTTACAACATCTATGGCACCAAAAGATCAGCACTTTAGCTTAGCATTGCTGGTTGGTTAAGTTGGTCGGTTATGATATTCATTATAAGTTGGGCAAAGATAATGTAGCAACATATGCTTTGTTTAGAAGAAAAGAATGGGAGCAAGATGTCAAATTGCAATCTCATTCAAACACCTTTTCAATTGAGGACCTTAATAGGAAGGAATTGATGGAAGTTGATGATCAATGTGTCCAAGAAGATCAAGGGGAGATTATTGACTCCCAATCTTTGTTGGTTGCCTCCCTACCAATTCTAGAATGGGTAAACACCGTGTGTGAGGAAATGCAAAATAATCCTAAGATGCAGTTGGCGATTTGCAAGTTTAGGGTAAGTGAATTAGGAGAAGAATGGCAGTATAAGAATGGAATTCTATTTTATAACAATAGGATATTCTTAAATGGTACTTCATCACTTATTCCCATCATTTTGAAAGAGTTTCATAGTGTTACTTATGAAGGTTATGCCAAGACACTACAGAGGGTTAAGGTAGTATTCTATTGGCAAAAATGAAGCAAACAATCATGTAGTTTGCGAGGGAATGTGAGGTTTGTCAAAGGAATAAGTGGGAGAACACACAAACCAAATAAGTTATTATAGTCTTTACCTATCCCAAACCAAATATGGGAGGATGTGGCAATGGACTTTGTTGAAGGGTTGCCATCTTTGAAAGGAAAGTAGGTAATCATGGTGGTTGTTGATAGGTTGTCGAAAATGGCTTATTTTATAGCTATATTACACCCCTACATATGATCAGGCTATCTTTGTAGCATAGAGTTTCTTTAAGCATATATTCAAATTATACGGCATTCTTTGAAGTATTATGTGTGACTGAGATGTAGTTTTTACAAGTGCATTCTGGAGGCAGTTATTTAAAAGGCAAGGAACTAAGTTTAATTTCTCCATTGCTTACCATCCACAAATTAATGGTCAATCTGAGGTGGTTAATAAGACATTAGAGGGTTATTTGAAGTGTTTTACATATGATCAGCCTAAGGAATGGGTTAAATGGCTTCCTTGGGTTAAGTATTGTTACAATACCAGTATTCATGGAGCTACTTGTTGGAAAATAGGGTTTTGTTGTGACTAAAAATATTTTGTAAATATCAATTCTTGAAATATGTTTTTTTTATATGTGCAAAAAGAAAATTATAGGAAGTAAAAGGTGTACAAATTATAATATCAATTAATAATATTATAAAGTAACCGGTTTCCTACATACCTTCATAAAACATATTCTTAAAGTTCTTGTGAAATACATTTGTGTATTTGAATATTTCTTTAAGAAATAAAATATATTTGAATATATTTTATTTGGAAACATGATACTTGGTTTTATGCATTTGGAGGAACATGAGGGGCATTGACTCTACCTTGATATTAGTTCAAAACTAAGATATGTATTACACCAAAATATGAACCTTGTAAAAGATCATATTTTTGGACCGTGTTTACATAATTGAACTTTGGATCCTGTTGATATTGGACCGTGTTTATCTGTTTGATCTTTTGTTACTGAACTGGATCCTTTGTTGCTAGACTGAGGCTTTGTGATGTAGCCCGAGCTCGCATCGGCCCGATCCTGCTGAAGTAAGTCTTCTCACGCTTGCTACGGTGTTGTCTCATCCATTAAAGATGTGTCTGCCATGATGTTGTCTCACTTAATAGAAAGGCGCATGTAAGAGGGCTCTTGATCATTTTGCCCTAGCCATTGTTACTCGTCTCTGATGTCATCTCTGCTTCTCTCAAGCGCCGAAACCTCAACGGGAGGATTTTAGAGAAGACTGGCTATCATAACAGTCAGATTAAGGCTCTGAGGAATGATATGAGGTCGATTTGATGGATGGGTCACTATTCCTAACGGGAAGAAAGCTATGGTTCACGTTTGATCTAAAAAAAAGCCCTAGATCTGCTTCCTATTTAAAGGAGATGTGTGCGTGAAGTTTTCTTCTTGATGTTTAACATCTATTTGAAGTGTTCTCCTTATGAAGAAAATCTCTTAAGCTCACTTACTATTTGATTCAAGTTCGCTCATCTCTCGATGACTTACAAGGGTTCAGTGATATTCGATTATTTGGTTTGATCTTCGATTATATATTCAATCATACCTTGTATGACATTATTTATGTGCTGATTTCAATTAAAAAACATTTACTACACATAAATCTTGAGGAAAATCCGAAACCCTAATTTACTTAAATTGGGGATTTCATGATAGGAGCTATGTATCTTGTTATATATACTTAAATAGCTTCTCTAATAAGCAATATCCCATAAACTAACATATTATTTGGGGATTTGCTATTGTACATAATCTTTTGATCATAATTTGTATTCGGACTTGAGAATTCCTTTGAGAAGGAATCATTTGGATTAGGGAGAACGTGTTCTCCTAATTTGGTTGAGTAAAGGTGATTTCAATCAGTTGGATTGAAGGAGAAGAGGGTGGACGTAGGACTCAAGGATTGAGTGCCGAACTACCGTGGTAAATTGGGTGTTGATTATCTTGCTCTTTACTTGTTTGAATAATTTTGTTTGTTTGATTGCTTATTAATTCATAAACTGTTAAATTAATTGACTTAATTTTTTATATCATACAAAAGCATCCGATTGTTAGAATAACAATTCAACCCCCCCCCCCTTCTTGTTAAGCCATAAAACCTAACAATTGGCATCTAGAACTAGGTTCTCTGATTAAAAGGATTAACATCCTAGAGTAGATCCATACTATGGCTTCTGACAAAGGTTTAGCTGATACGGGGTTTAATAAACCTCCCTTGTTTGATGGCATTAATTTTAGGCATTGGAAACAATTAATGCAAGTTTTCATAATAAGCCAAGATCCAAAAGCTTGGCAAGTAATCAGGAAGGGTATTACATTACCCAAAATTGATGAGTGGTCAAAAAATGAAGCTAAACTAATGGGGTTAAATGCTAAGTCCATGAATATGATCTATAGTGGTCTTAGAGCACATGAGTTTAACAAAGTGTCCTCTTGCACCACCGGTAAAGAAATTTGGAATAAATTAGAAGTCATCTATGAAGGAACCAAAAAGGTAAAGTCTTTTGAAGTCAATATGCTTACACATGACTATGAATTATTTGTTATGAAAGATTCTGAAACTATTAGTGATATGTTTGGTAGATTCACTGAAATTATTTCTGAGCTTAAATTGCTAGGAAAAACCTATACAAATGAGGAAATGGTAAAAAAATGTTAGTATCCCTAATCACGGTGGTGAATTTGAAAACTAACTTTTTGAAAAATTCTGTTTAGAAAATGGTATTTCACACAACTTTTCAGCTCCTAGAACACCACAACAAAATAGTATTGTTGAAAGGAAAAATAGAACTCTTCAAGAAATGGCTAGAACCATGATGTGTGAATATAATCTTCCTAAACATTTTTGGGGAAAAGCTGTAAACACAGCTTGTTATATTTCAAATCGTGCTTTAATAAAACCTATTTTGAAAAAGACACCTTTTGAATTATTCTTTGAAAGAAAACCAAATATTTCATATTTTCATGTTTTTGGCAGCAAATGTTTTGTTTTAAATCATGGAAAAGAATCACTTGGGAAATTTGATTCCAAGAGTGATGAAGGAATATTTCTTGGATATTCTCATACAAGTAAAGCATATAGAGTATTCAACAAACGAACTTTAGTTGTAGAAGAGTCAATTCATGTTAAGTTTGAGAATGACTGTCACGGTATTCTAGAAACCGAAAAGAAAGATGGAACTAAAAGTCTTCCAAATAGGGCTGAAGTTGAGGGGGAGTATGAAACTAGGGAACCTTCCTTTCCTAGAGTAAGAAATGAAGTAGATCACGATCACATCATAGGAAATCCAAATGTTAGAGTAAGCATAAGGTCTCGGGTTCACAACACATGTGAACATCAAGCCTTTCTATCTCAAGTAAAGCTAAAGAAAGTAGACGAGGCTCTTGAAGATGAAAACTGGTTTCTTGCTATGCAAAAAGAATTAAACTAGTTTGAAAGAAGCAAGGTTTGGAATCTAGTTCCTAGACCAAAGGATCATCCAGTTATAGGTACAAAATGGGTATTCAAGAATAAACTAGATGAAAATGGTACTATTACTAGAAATAAGGCTAGATTAGTGGCACAAGGATATAGTCAAGAAGAAAGGATTGACTATGATGAAACATTTGCAACCAGTAGCTAGGTTGGAAGCAATTCGAATCTTACTTGCATTTGCTTGTTGTATGAACTTTACCTTATTTCAAATGGATGTCAAGAGTGCATTTTTGAATGGAATTATAAAGGAAGAGGTATATGTTGAACAACCACCCGGATTTGAAGATCCAATTTATTCAAATCATGTCTTTAAACTGTCAAAAGCTTTATATGGTTTGAAACAAGCTCCACAGGCTTGGCATGATAAACTAAGTTCCTTATTGATTAATCATGATTTCAGAAAAGGAAAAGTGGACAACACATTATTTATAAAGAATAAAGAAAAAGAAATTTTGATTGTTCAAATATATGTTGATGATATTGTGTTTGGTTCTACAAATTCTACACTAGTGAAGAATTTGCTGCATGCATGCAAAGTGAATTTGAAATGAATATGATGGGTGAGTTAACATATTTTCTTAGATTGCAAATCAAACAAACAAACAAAGGAAATTTTATAAGTTAAACAAAATACACAAATGAATTGCTCAAGAAATACAAGACGCATGACTCTAAACCAATGAATACACCAATGAGCACTTCTTTATCATTATCTAATGATGAAGATGGAATTAGCGTAGACACTAAATCATATTGTGGAATGATTGGTTCTTTGCTATATTTGACTGCATCTAGACCGGATATCATGTTCAGTGTGTGTTTATGTGCTAGGTATCAATCCAATCCCAAAGAACAGCACCTAGTTGCTGTTAAAAGAATCTTTAGATACCTTAGAGACACGGTTTCTTTAGGAATTTGGTATCCTAGAGATACAACTTTGAATTTACATGCCTTTAGTGATTCTGATTATGCTGAATGCAAATTAGATAGGAAGAGTACCAGTGGTGGATGTCATTATCTCGAAAACATGCTTATTTCTTGGCACTCCAAGAAACAAAACTGTGTAGCTCTCTCTTCCACTGAAGCCGAATATATAGCTGTTGTTAGTAGTTGTGCTCAAATTTTATGGATGAAACAACAATTAGAGGATTATGGCATCTTATCACATAAAGTTCCACTAAAATGTGACAACACCAGTGCAATCAATCTCACTAAGAATCCTATCCAGCACTCTAAAACAAAGCACATAGAAATTAGACATCATTTCATTCAGGATCATGTTCAAAAAGGAGATGTTGTACTTGAATTTGTGAGCACTGATAAGCAAATTGCTGATATCTTAACCAAACCTTTAGCAAATGACAGATTTTATGCTCTTAGAAGACAACTTGGAATGTTAGTCCCTAAAAATCTTTGAATTATCTATTACTGCTATCTCTCTGTTCTTTTATTGTCACCCAAACTGCTCGGTTTGAGGGGGAGCGGCTTTACTTCCACTCCAACAGCATCCCGTTAGTACCCTACTCCTATCCTTGCAAGTTCACTATCTACTTAATTTATGTCGTTTATCCTGATTACTTGCATGCTCATTCTTTTTGCTTATGACAAAAAGGGGGAGAGAATAGTGCACATGTGAAGTCTCATTTTTGACTATATCAGTGCAGAATGTGGGATACATATCTCTTTAACCTACTTGGAAAATCACATGTTCTATGATCAATTTCAAAATCTGTTAGACATATGTATAGGACTTGCTTGTGGATTCTAATCATATAGGTAATGAGCAATAAATATTGCAAATTTAATTGTGTGATGATCAATATGTTGCAATGCCAAGATATGTTCCCATGAAAAACATTATTGATATTTAGTGACATGTGCCATACTATTGAAATATTTTGTCATCATAAAAAAATGGGAGATTGTTGGAAAATAGGGTTTTGTTGTGACTAAAAATATTTTGGTAAATATCAATTCTTGAAATATGTTTTTTTATATGTGCAAAAAGAAAATTATAGGAAGTAAAAGGTGTACAAATTATAATATCAATTAATGATATTATAAAGTAACTGGGTTCCTACATACCTTCATAAAACATATTCTTAAAGTTCTTGTAAAATACATTTGTATATTTGAATATTTCTTTAAGAAATAAAATATATTTGAATATATTTTATTTAGAAACATGATACTTGGTTTTATGCATTTGGAGGAACATGAGGGGCATTGACTCTACCTTGATATTAGTTCAAAACTAAGATATGTATTACACCAAAATATGAACCTTGTAAAAGATCATATTTTTGGACCGTGTTTACATAATTGAACTTTGGATCCTGTTGATATTGGACCGTGTTTATCTGTTGGATCTTTTGTTACTGGACTAGATCCTTTGTTGCTAGACTGAGGCTCTGTGATGCGGCCCAAGCTCGCGTCGTCCCAATCCTGCTGAAGTAAGTCTTCTTGCGCTTGCTACGGTGTCGTCTCATCCATTAGAGATGCGTATGCCACGACATCGTCTCACTTAATAGAAAGGCGCACATAAGAGGGCTCTCGATCATTTTGCCCTAGCCGTTGTTACTCATCTCCGATGTCATCTCTGCTTCTCTCAAGCGCCGAAACCTCAATGGGAGGATTTTGGAGAAGACTGGCTATCAGAACGGTCGGATTGAGGCTTTGAGGAATGATATGAGGTTGATTTGATGGATGGGTCACTATTCCCCACGGAAAGAAAGCTATGGTTCAGGTTTGATCTAAAAAAAAGCCCTAGATCTGCTTCCTATTTAAAGGAGATGCGTGCGTGAAGTTTTCTTCTTGATGTTTAACATCTATTTGAAGTGTTCTCCTTGTGAAGAAAATCTCTTAAGCTCACTTACTATTTGATTCAAGTTCGCTCATCTCTCGGTGACTTACAAGGGTTCAATGATATTCAATTATTTGGTTTGATCTTCGATTATATATTCGATCATAGCTCGTATGACATTATTTATGTGCTGATTTCAATTAAAAAACATTTACTGCACATAAATCTTGAGGAAAATCCGAAACCCTAATTTACTCAAATTGGGGATTTCGTGATAGGAGCTTTGTATCTTGTTATATATACTTAAATAGCTCCTTTAATCAGCAATATCCCATAAACTAACATATTATTTGGGGATTTGCTATTGTACATGATCTTTTGATCATAATTTGTATTCAGACTTGAGAATTCCTTTGAGAAGGAATCATTTGGATTAGGGAGAACGTGTTCTCCTAATCTGGTTGAGTAAAGGTGACTTCAATCAGTTGGATTGAAGGAGAAGAGGGTGGACATAGGACTCAAGGATTAAGTGCCGAACCACCGTGGTAAATTGGGTGTTGATTCTCTTGCTCTTTACTTGTTTGAATAATTTTGTTTGTTTGATTACTTATTAATTCATAAACTGTTAAATTAATTAACTTAATTTTTTATATCATACAAAAGCATCTGATTGTTAGAATAACAATTCAACCCCCCCTTCTTGTTAAGCCATAAAACCTAACACTACTCACATGTTTCCCTATGAAGTTGTATATGGTAGAACATGTTAGGTTTTATGGCTTAACAAAAAGGGGGATTGAATTGATTAAGCTAAGAACCATCTACAATATTTTCTATCTAAAATAATTCTATGAGTCTATACAATTCACACGGCAATAGAAAGAAAAACAACAAGCTAGTAACACACTGATTTGTTTCAAAAACAACAAATCAAACTCACAGGTAAGGTAGCAAATTAATAACAAGTCAATGGATAGATAGTTATCAACAATCAGCAAGTTAGCTTTAAGCAAGTAAAAGGAAGAGAAACACCAGATTTACTACGGTGGTTCGGCACTTAATACTTGAGCCCTACGTCCACCTTCTTCTCCTTCAAGCCAACGAATTGAAGTCTCCTTTACTCAAATCAGATTAGGATAAAACGTTCTCCCTAATCCAAGCAATTCCTTCTCAAAGGAATTCTCACGTATAGTTACAAGATATGATAAAAAAGATCATGTACAAATGCAAATCCCCAAATAATATGATAGTTTGTGGGATATTGCTAATTAAAGGAGCTATTCAAGTATGAATAAAAAAGTTCAAAGCTCCTATCACGAAATCCCTAAATTATAGCAAATTAGGGTTTTGGATTTCTTGCACTATTTATGTGCAATATATATTTTGAATGTAATTAGCACATAAACAAGGTCATACAAAATACAATAAATGATAGAATCAAAGAATAAATGGTTTAATCACAATATCACCATAACCTTGTATTTCACCAAGAGTGAACGAGATTGAGTGATTAATCAGGTGAGCTCAAAGGATGATTCTTGAAAGAAAGAGAACTTCAAATACTTATGAATCGTCAACCTCTTCTTCAAAGATTAGCTCTTTTTAAATAGAAAAAGTAGAGCTAGGGTTTCAAACATTCAAACCTCAAATGTAGCCTTATGCTCGTTAGAACAATAAATCACCCTTCAAATTAGCTTCACATCTTACTCTTAATCAAAAATCCCACCATTCTAACATCAGTCTACTTCAGAATCCTCCCATTGAGGACTCGATCGCTTGAGCAGCGCAACTTTTCCCTCTCTCTCTTTCTCAGTCGCCATATGCTCATAATTGGGGGTTAGGGCATCGTGACCATGTGAGTGGCTTAAGAGAAAGGTTGCTTAAATGAAATGGTGAGTTTCATTCTTGTAATACAGACTGATAGCAAGTGGGTCGAGAGACTTCCAACTGACAGGCCGTGAGACAATAAGCAAGTTGTGAGACTTTTTAATAATCTGACTATGAGCTTTTTAATAGGCAGGCTGAGAGCACTTGTAATAAGTAGGCCGATAGCATAAAGAACATAGGTTCTTGGTAGAACCATAATTTGCTCCAATAACCTTTTAGTAAATTAGTCTTGATTCAGCAAGATAGTTTTGCTATAGTCAATCACCTTATACCTTCATCCAAACAAGAGCAAGTATCATATTTCTTAAATATAATAGACCATATATTTAAAATCATTTAAATAAGGCTTTTCTCAAGGCATTATATAATGATATGAAATAAGGCATTTCCCAAAGACATTATATAATAACATTATATTAAGAAATGTAGGAACCTGGCTACTTTATAATATCATTGATTGATATTATAATTTGTACACCTTTTACTTCCTATGATTTTCTTTTGCACTTATGAAAAACATATTTTAAGAGATAATTCACAAATATATTTTGTCACAACAAAACCTTTATTTTCCAATAGAACACCTCTTACCCTTCTTTCATATTTGCTTGGTTCTTTGCTAGTAAAAGCTGTTAATAAGGAACTTTAGTCTAGAGATTTAGTATTGAAGGATCTAAGAGAGCGATTGATAATGACTCAAAATAGGATGAAGAAATACTATGATATGGGGAGGAAAGAAGAGCAATTTGTTGTGGGTGACTTTTTGTACTTGAAGGTGTAGCCTTACAAAGGGAATTCTATTGCAGTCATGAGGACTTACAAGTTGTTTGCTCACTATTATGGGCCTTATAAAGTAGTGGCTAGAATTGGTGAAGTTTCTTATCGGTTGAAATTGCCACCAGGGTCAAGGATCCATGATGTCTTTCATGTCTCCATGCTAAAAACACATGGTGGGGAATCATATACAAATTCAACCAGAGCTACCTTCTTACTTAGACAATGCAAATACTGTAAGCCTACAGCCTCAAGCTACACTAGTGCATCGAATTCGAAAAAAAAAAAGGCTTAAATTTCTTATCCATTGGCAGGGCTTGCTAGTTCAGGAATCCAATTGGTATGATGCTGAGTTGTTTGAGGAACTTTTTCCTACATTCAACCTTGGGGACAAGGTTGGTACTAAAGGGTGAAGGATGCAATGATCCCCTAATGCTAACATAGCATCCTCCAGCCTAAGCAAACATGGGTAAGCAATAAGGCTTTGGGGCTACACGTGGATGCTGTAGAAGACTTATTTGACAGCATCTTATCTTTTATTAGTTTCTCATTTTATTCATTCTTGTATTGCATTTATACTGTTTCGAGAGTTGTTAATTGCTAGACTACTAGAAGGGGATTTTAGTTGGTATAAAAGGGGGGAAGTTGATTCTATTGGGTACTTTGGAATGATTGAAATTGTATAACAAAATTTGGAGGTCACAAGTTCCCTTGAATGAGCTATTCTCTTTTCCATTCTTTTCCTTCCAATCACCATAGGTAGGAAAACGAAATCCTTAAGGTAGTTAGGTTATGATTTTAGCTTAAATCCATGCCATCTAGTTACTCGATCAATTGCTAGATGTATTGTGGAGGAGCAAGACTGTTGTAGTTAGACCAACGAAGGAGAAAGTAGAGAGTTCAAAACCTCTTATGCGGGAGCAACTACGTCAGCCCAAGCTCTTAGCCCAACCCATATGTTAAGTTTGTCAATTCATACATCATTAATTGATATTATAATTTGCACACCTTTTACTTCCTTTGTTATTCAATATATGCACACAAAATCATATATTCATAAATAAAATTTTTCTCAACAAAATATATAAACACATGATTTCAACATACTTTACATAGTTTCTTTTGAGGAAAAGCTTTGAAAATACCATTTTATATTTAAGCCTAATAAAGTTATTTTACAAACTCCTTTTGAGTTGTGCACTAGAAGTATACTCGATAAATCTATTTTTTATAGGGCTATTTTGTTCACTTTAGGCAATATATAATATAGTATTTGTGTAATTATATGTTGATTCAAGTTTTGTTGTTTTACATAGCAAACCTAAAATAGAAGAAAAGGGAAGAAAAGAAGTAGCAAAGAAATGAAAAATAAAAGAAAAGGGAAAGAAAAGAAAGAAGGAATGGGAGAATTGTGAAACACACTGTGTGGTCAAGTGAGAAATTAGGGGAATTATCGTAAAAGCCTAGGATTGAATAGAAAGGAGCAAGTGTGAGAAACTAGAATAGAGAGAAACAAATCAAGAAAAGTGAAATAGAGAGGGATAAGAGAGAGTCGAGGGGTAGCACAACAAAGAGAGGTTGACTGAGACTTCATTCGCCGTGCGCCAGGTGAAGAGGCTGAGGGTCATATGACAATAGACCCGTCACAACTTCTGTCTAGCATTTCCAGCAAATGTCACCATTTGGCATTTTTCGACAAAAAAGAGAGAGCATTTTTTGGCCATATTTTGGGCATTTTCTAGCAAGGAGGAAGTGAATCTAAGAGCTTAGTGCGACTTTTACTTGTTCTACGGCAATTGAGTGTGATTTTGCAGTGGTTTTTGGCAAACGATAGTGAATGCTGTCTGGTCTTGATTTTGACAGATCTACGCAATTTAGTGGCAGATCATAGTGTTTTATTTGTAGATCGACATTCCAAGCACCTTCATAGACAATTTTTGGTAATTTTTGTGAAAAGCGATGGTGGTGCATGGCAGTGTATGGCGGCACATGGTGGCAGCGTGTGATGATGCATGATTGATGATAACTCTATTTTTTTAGAGCTATTTTGACTATTTTAGGATATAAATAATACAAGTTTTGCAAGATAACATTTAAGTTTTCATATATTTATTTAAATTTATGTTATTTATGTAGTAAACCCTAAAAGAGCATGATAAGTAAAGGAAAAGAAAGCTACAAGCAAGGCACGTGAGGAATAAAAGAAAAAGAAAAGAGAATAAAAGCAAGGCAACATGTAAAGTAGAATAAAGAAGACCAAGGACAAAAAATTCAAAAGAGAAACGAAAGGGGCATGAATTGTGAAAGGAGAATCTAGGGCATGTCACCTAAAGGGAGATACAAAAAGGTGAAAACATGAATTAAGAAGGGATGCGTTGCAAAAGAGAAAGAAAAGAGAACCAAGGAAGAAAGAGAAAGATAAAGGTGTGAAAACTTAACTTTATTTCATACCATTCTTGATTTTGGTTTGATTTGTAGGAATTTTGTAAAAAATTCTTCAAGAGAAGACAATGTGGTGACAATCTTCCTGTTTTTTATTTAAGATGTTTTGCTTAATTTCTACCATTGTGTGTAAATTTGTGTGCATTCCTCTTTGTGTCTATTTACTTGGTTGTTTGATTTTGATATCCTTGAATGCTTAGCTTAAGTGTATGAAAAGTAATTGAACCCATAAATAGGAAAAGAAACCGAGATAACCAATTCCACACACCCCCCACCCCCGGCGCCTGGAGGATTAAAGGTTATTTCATGGGATAATATAGTTGTTTGGCAATCCATAGGAATTACTATCAATGATTAGTAAGTCTTTCTCCAAAGACATATGTTAATAATGTTTTATAAAGGTTCCATATAGAGGATTGCATACCTATAAATGTTGTTCTTTAAAGGTAATAGTGCTTTGAAAGTAAAGTAAAGAAAGAGTTGAGAAGAGTCATATACTAGTGCATTAGGAAGCACCATGTGTGCTTAAGTTTATACTAAGTCCTACAGAAGGATTTTGGATAGAAGTCCATCAAACTTTGATCAAGATTATTGGATTGTTATCAAAAGATTTTCAAGTGCTTAAAAGATAAATTCTTAATTGCTGACCTATAGATAAGTAGATAACCTACAACTAGTGGGGTATACAAATTTAGTCTTATGTAAGCAGTAAAAATAATACTTGAATCTACCTAAGGATACTTTTTGTAGTCAATAGGACAATATCTTGGAAAAGTGCAAAACAAAAACTAATGACTTCTTCAATCATATAAGCAAAATTTCGTAGTATGTTATGGGGCAGCTATTTAAGTGATTTGTCTAAAAAACCTCATTGAGGTGTTGACAATGTTTAATTTCTTTGTTAGACCTATCAAGTTATATTGTGATAATAAAGTTTTTTTATTGTTTAACAACAAGAATAAAGGTATCGCATAGTCTAAATACATAGAAATCAAACATTTAACTATAAAGTGTTGTATTTTTATAGACATGTCATCAATATGGGCTTTGAAGCATCATAGGATGCTATCATTTAGTGGGAGCTCTTTTACAATCTTTATTGTAATATAAAGTTTGTATCTAAATTGATTTACCATGGGGTAAATTGTTGAAATATATATTACCTATTTAATAATTATGCCGGTTGTTTTAGCACGTGGGTGCTTTATATATTGACAAGTTAAATATATATTAAAGTCTTAAGGGAGGTGTAAACCTTAAGTAATGGCTAGGGCATTCATAAAGCATGACTTGTGACACATAAAGTTAAACTCGAGTTAATAAGTATAAGACATACAAGTTCACTGGAACCATAAAATATATTCTTCGATGACAATTTGTCATCTAAGGAGAGAGAATTATACTGACAATGTAAATAGCACATAAAATAGTTTTTAAGGTGTTATATGGTTGCCACACTACCAAATTCATTTATATTAGTAAATTTAAGAACTTTTGTGATTATGATTAATCTTATGTCATCTAAGTGATGCAATTATTGCCATGATTCAAAGTTTAAGACTTTATAGGATGGGATAAATTTTAAGAATTGCCTTTAGACCAACATAGAGGTGCGCACAAATATTATTATTATTATTATTATTACTATTATTTTATTCACATTAATATAGTCCAAGTAAGAGAATGTTAGCCTATTTTTATGAAGATTACCAAAAGATGAATTTATATTAATGTTGGTCTAATAAAGTGAGACATATGGATTATTGTTCAATAGAATATGGATTGGTTAGTATAGGTTGTGGCTTACCAAATAGAGCTATGATGAGTAAGCTTATTTGGTAACACATAAGGATTGAATTAGGTTCTATTCTTTAACTCAGAGTATTGAAGTGTACTATACAAAATTAGGGTTTCGAGTTTTTCATTTTGCAAAGCTCTAATTCCCTTAAGTTCTCTCATTGAGCTAATATAAGAATAGAGGATAAGCACTCGAACTAGAAGATCTTTCAACATTTGTAAATCTTCGATACAAACAAAATGAATTGCAAGAAAGGTAACGTTTTTCATTGTTTGTAATGCTAATTTTCATTTATTGGTCTTTTAGATTTGATTATGTAAATCCAATTTGTTGGTTTTGTCTCTTTGAGACATCAATTTTTTCTTACCAAGGTTACCTAAGTTGCACCAACACCACCACCAAAGGGCATGTAATTTATCTTATGTCACGTCCTTATCATCTACTATTAGTTTTTCACCACCAAACAATTCAAGCGAACGGCCAAATCATTTAATAACGAGGAAAAGGCCAATCCAATGACAGGTTTTTGCAGGCCAACTATCTTAACTACAAGTTATTCTGCGATCCGAATGGCCAAGAAAGTTTTACAGGAGAAATCTTACCCCCATCACGTATTTATTTTTAAATATAACCAAAACTTGGGTACAGCCGAACCCATCCAATCCTAATCGAATTTAAATTGCAGATTTGCAAAAAAGAATTCTAATTGGTGTTGGATTATTTTTTTTATTATATAAAAATATGAACGTGAGCGCCATAAGGAATCCAGGCATGACTTTCGGCCAGGTTAATGTGTAATTCACGACACACTCTGTGTTCACAAGATTTGTTTTTTTATATTTTATTTTATGTTGAAGTATTTGATGATTTACCTGCCACGTGTGCTTCCTCGTATCCTAGAGATGTGTTATCTAACTTTTGGACTTTGATTATCGTGTTTAATACTTTAATCATGCGGGGAGATGAGTTATGAGACATATCATACAATATTATATCATATCATATCATATCATATCATATCATATCATATTTCTTATTTCTAAAGGTAAGGATGAGGGGCTCTATTATTTAAGTAAAAAGAATTGACCCTTTTTTAGATTAAGTTGGACAATATTGTATAAAAAGTTTAAGTTTGCATTTCTTTAAAAGGTCTTGTTAAAAAAAAGATTTTTTTTTTTTAATTTTATAAAGCACAATATGCACTTTAACATGAAATTGTAGAGGAAACACAGTTAAAAAAATCACAAGTTATAAATCTATATTTATCTCGCTTAAAAAAAATCTTATTAAAAAAAATATTTAAATTTTCAAGAATCATCACATGACATCATCATTGAATCATCAAGAACTTTCAGAATACCGTGTCGTGATCATCAGTGATCCGTCGGTGACCCAGCCTCGGTCTCCATCATGCTCTTATCTCTATGCGCACATCTTATATAAATTCCTCTGCTGATGACCAGCAAATCCCAAACAAAATCTTTTTCTCTTTTATCGACAAAAACAAAATAAAAAATGAATAAGAATAAAAGAAACCTCCTTACCTCACGAAGGCGAACATGGCCGAAGCTGCGTCCCCATCTCTCTCTCTCTCTCTCTCTCTCTCTCTCTAAAACTCAGACTGCTAGAGAGGAATATCTGAAACCCTAGCTTTTTGCCTTTTTTCTTTGTCATCTGTATGTTGTTTCGTTTGCTTGCGGTGGAAGTCTCGAATCCTAGAGTGATCCGAGTCCAGGAAATGCGTGCTTTGAGAAGCAGAGTGGGACAGAGTTTGATCCTTGTCGGCTCTCATTGATGAAGCCGATTCGTCGGTGCCTGAGGATTCTCATCCTCGGTCTTCTCTCTGTCTCTGTGTTCTCTCCCGTTGTTTTCTTCTCTTACAGGATAAAGCAGCACTCTCTAATCGGTACGCTGTCTCTTCCATATATATGTATACACATATTCCATTTGAATACGCGCGTTTTTGTGCGTGCGTGTGGATGTATATGTCTGTCTTTGTGTATGTTGGCGATTGATTCTGAGTGCATTCGTGATCTTTTTATGTCTACAGGACGGAGAGAATTTGTTGAGGATTTATCAAATATTGTACGTATATTGCTTCCCTGTTATTATGTTCTATTTGACCGCTGAGAAAATGAGGAAAAGGAAAAAGAAAGAAAGATGCCTTTCTGATTCATTGTGTTTGGCTGTGGTTTACTTTCTTCTGAGCCCAAGTGGATCAATATAGTGATACATATGAGGTTTTATTTACTTTATTGATTCATCATTCCTGATGTAGTCATTTTCTGTTAATATACTTTCATACTTTCTTAAGAATTGAGTGGAGTGTGGATGTTGTGATTCACTACGGTGACTGAAGATAGATTTTGATTGTTTGATGCAGAAATATTGGGCAGATGCTGCTTTAAAACTTAGTGCCATCGAGCAGGTAGTTTAAATTTGCAGTTTATTATTTAACGATCTAACTTTTTCGTAATCTGTCCTATTATTATTTATCTATGTGGATCTGGGTCTGCCCTTTTGATTTAGGAATCTGGTGAAGATTTGAAAGAGCCGAAACAAGTTGTTTATGCAGATAGTCATTCGGGTTCCGTAGTTAGTGATAGCGATAGTCTGAATCAGTACATTCGGGGATCTAAAAAAGGTGGAGGCACGATTGAGGTTTTGGAGAGAAATGGTTGGTACCTATGCTTCCCGTTTCGTTTCTTTTCTTTTCTGTTCTTTTTGTTTTTTTCTCAGCGTTGACAGTGGATGTGATCCTAATTTGTACGTTTATCAAGTTTTAGAAACTACTCATGATGGAATAGAATCTCATCAATTACATCAGAGAGAGATATCATCCACGGATGAGGAAGAGGTATGTAGTTTTATAGAGATTACTGCTTATGTGTGTCCTCGTACAAGTATTCATGCTTCTTTCATGATCACAATCAAGAAAGTTACAGTGGCATCTATATTTTTCCATGCAAAAGGTCGCTCATGACAAACTTTTTTTAACTAAGGAATAACCCTAACTGTTATACCAGAAGATAATACTCTAGAAATTTCACTGGGGAGAATAATGGTAGTTGAGATGGATATATTACTTATTGTCTTTGTTGCTAACAATGTTGTTGGCATGGATATCCATGCTGCTCAGGCCATTCATCCTGATACTAGAGAGATTTTTATATTTTAACTAAGGTCAAAACCTCTCCCAGAGGGAGAAAAAGAAAAATTTCTGTTTTAAATGATATAAAGTTTATTATTTCCGAGATTTTTCCTTAGAGAATTAGTTTTGACCTTATTTATTAGTTTTTCCTTGAATAGAAGGTATGCAAAGTATCAGATGGAAGAACATCTAACAAGATTTAGATTTCTAAAGTTAAAGAGTATGTAATGTGTTTGTCATGTGGATTGATTATATCTTCTTTGCTGGAGATTCAGATATTTAAGGATAATTTTTAAAGATTTGCTGTTAAGAGAACCAGCGCATCTTGAACTGCATATGCTTATGATTTTATTAGATTCGTGTAGTTTTCAAGCATAGGGCTGCTATTCATCATTGTTGAGTTAAATAAAAATCTATCAGTACCCTTTAACTCTGTTTCTAATACTGGTATGCCTGCAGGAACATTCTGATGGGAAAAGAGCTGAACATCATGACGACCAAGAGCAACATCATGACGACACAAGCTCTTGGTATCATGGAATAACTGATGGGAAGATTGAAGAGATGAAAGATGTGACAAGAGTTCAGCATGATCAGAATCGACACTCTCAATCACAGAAAGTTACTAATGAGATGGTAATGGAGATGAAAGATCAGGTGATTAGAGCCAAAGCATACTTGAGTTTCACACCACCAGGTAGCAACTCCCACTTGGTGAAAGAGTTGAAACAGAGGATTAGAGAGGTGGAACGAGCAGTTGGTCAAGCTACCAAGGATTCAAGTTTATCAAGGAGGTATCCACTGATTTTATTCCATTGCTTGTATTTATTAAACCTGTTTGATATTAAAAATGACTATGGAGGGGAATTTGCAACATTGTTCAGTAAATAACAATATAGCGATTGCTTGTATATCAGTAGATATCGTGGAATATAAAGCCTTGAGGAGTTCTGATTAGGAATGAAGGGTTTAAAGAAGCCTATTTTCGTCTAAGTAGCTTTGTCAAATTTACAGTTCTTTGCAGAAAATGAGATACATGGAGGCTACACTGTTGAGAGCTAGCCATCTTTACCCTGAATGTTCTGCTATGGTCTCTAAACTGCGTGCTATGACCCATAATACGGAAGAACAAGTTCGCTCACAGAAGAATCAAGCAACATATCTTGTTCACCTTGCTGCAAGGATGACCCCAAAAGGCCTTCACTGCCTTTCGATGCGGCTAACTGCTGAGTACTTTGCCTTGCAGCCTGAGGAGAGACTGTTCCCTAACCAGCAAAAGTTGCAAGATACAGAGCTATATCACTATGCTGTCTTCTCTGACAATGTTCTGGCTTGTGCCGTTGTTGTGAATTCAACCATCTCCAGTGCTAGGGTAAACTGCCTTGGGTTTGCTGCTATTAATATCTTTGTGGTTTTGAACCAAGCGATCCTTTTCTATATTGCTGCTCAAAGGAAAAGTTTGAACAGTATTCACAGTATCTATCTTGTTATTTTCATTGAAGGAAAGTGTTTTCAATTCCAATGGAACACCAATTTTTGGGCTCCCAACCTGAATCTAGGCCAAATTTTGTAATTTATGTGACACGGAATTTCCTGTTTTTATGTTTTCAAGAAGAGGGAAGGAAGGAGGGGGGGGAGGGGGCGGTGCAGTGGGGGGTGTTTGGTTACCAAGCAAGGAATGTTATTTAGTAGATTTTTGGGTAACTTGTGATGTGCTTGGCTTCATGTCTGTGACAAATTTTACCTGCAATTGAAGCTATTCAAAGCTGCAGCCATGCCGTGAATTAGTTTCTGATAGCTGTAAGAAACACTGATGTTCATATGTGCTGACCAATTTGCAGGATGCGGAGAAATTCGTTTTTCATGTGATCACCGACTCTCTCAATCTTCCAGCTATCTCCGTGTGGTTCTTATTGAATCCTCCCGGCAAAGCCACCATTCAAATTCAGACCATAGACAATTTTGAATGGTTGTCCACCAAGTATAAAACATTGATGAAGCAAAATTCCAGTGACCCAAGATATTCTTCTGAACTCAACCACCTTCGTTTCTATCTACCTGATATCTTTCCTGCACTAGATAAGATTGTGCTTCTTGACCACGATGTGGTGGTGAAAAGGGATCTAACTGAACTGTGGAGTATTGATATGAAGGGTAAAGTAAATGGAGCAGTGGAGACTTGTTATGAACGGGAAGCTATATTGAATAGGGTGGATTTACTCCTCAACTTTTCAGACCCAATTTTTGCCAAGATGTTTGATGACAATGCATGCACTTGGGCATTTGGGATGAATTTGTTTGATCTGAATGAATGGAGACAACAAAATTTGACTGCTTTCTACTATAAATTCTTGCAACAGGTAAATGTCCTCACATTTGTTTGTTACCATGCGAGCAATATTTTGTGCTAGAGAAAGTTTCACTTTCAATATTTTGTACTAGAGAAAGTTACCATACAAGCACTCTATGAATTGCTTATATACAGTTCAGCTCCCTATGACCGATTATTTTTTGATATGGACCTCCATTAGCATGACTAAAGTTGTTACCTAGATTTCCTCTTTGAATGATATCTTTAAGAAAATTTTCCTTCCTTCCCTTTCCTAGCATATAAATATTGATTATCAGTTGAAGAAGATGTAAGGCCATAACTCTAATTTTCTCGCTTACTTGTTCAAGTTATAAGGGTGGTTAACGTCTTAACAAAAAATGCTTAACCTTCTCTAAGGCAAAAGAATTCCGGCAGTTTCTTTTAGGACTTTGGTTGAAGGGGATTGAATAATGTCTGTGTAACTTTGTACTTATACGGGGAGCCCTGTAAATTTGAATCATCAAACCTGCAGGGGAATTTGATTAATAATGTCTGACAATAAATCTTCTATGCATCTTCAATATTAATAGCACTTGTCTTGATGGGTTGTCATTTGCAGGGTAATGAGAGGCCATTGTGGAAGGGTGGGAGCCTACCCCTTGGCTGGGTTACCTTTTATAACCAGACAATGGCTTTGGACAGGCGATGGCATGTCCTGGGGTTGGGTTATGATTCAGCTATCAGACGAGTTGATATTGAGCAGGCGGCAGTGATTCATTATGATGGAGTTATGAAGCCATGGTTGGACATTGCGGTTGGGAGGTATAAGGGTTATTGGAGCCAATTTGTCAAGTACGACCACCCGTTTCTGCAACAGTGCAATTTTCAGGAGTAGGCAAAAGTACTGCAAAGAAGAGTGGTATAAACTGACATGTGCCTCAAATGCCTCTTGTCTAGGCTCTGCACATCTCCATACGATTCTTTCTTTTTATCTGCGATTCTTAATGTAAAGTTCAACTCATTTTTTTGCCAAAATGTTCCGGCAGCAAGCTTCCAGTAGTTTTGGGTCCCTTAGTGGCAGCATTTGAAGTAAAATAAGAGAACTTGGCCGATGTAAGAATGGTGGTTGCTTCTTGCATGTACATAACTCATTGAGATTGAACTTGGAGCCCTTTTCTCTTTTTTCACCAATTATATATCCCCCATTAAGTGAATACCCCTTAAGAGACCAATTTCACTTTTTAGTGTTCGACTGTTGTGCTACGTTTGTGTGAGTGTTTCTTTTTTCTTCTTTAGGAGAAGCGCATGATGATAACATGATTGCCTGATACTTGAATATTGCGTAATGATAAGGTTTTGAGGGATATAGTTTAAATGAAATTACCTTTCAAATTTTAAGCCAGTTTTTAAGTTGGACTAAAATTTAGGTTGGTTTTGTATATCTTTGTGCAATTTTGGTTCAGTATTTTTAGTGTACGGGAAAGTGTGTTACAGGGTAAGAATCATATACCCAAAAATAAGAACATTGGGTCAAAATAAAAGTATTTAAAATTTCAGTCTTCTTTTAAATTATGGGAAATTTTGGGATCGGACAAAAAGGCCAATTCCTCACTTTTTCTTTCTCAAACGAGCGTGGGACTGGAGAGAGCAATATTTGGTGGTGAGTGGATCATGTGACACGGGGAGAAAACTGGTTGGGTCGCTGCGGATAGGGGATATCTAGCGAGGGGCTGGGCATCTATCCAAGTTTGTGTGGTGCGTTGTGAAGACTTTGAGCCAATAATATAACCTGTAAATTCTTACCAATGCTTATGAAATAAACGGGTTGGTCACAGAAGCATTGTTAGTGCCAAAATTGTTTCCTTTTCCACTAAATACTGAAGAGATATGGCAAGCATCGGCACCGGCACTCCAACCTCCTCCGTCCCCCGCGCGGGTCTCTTACACAAGCCGTCGGTGGGGGTTTCGTCCTCCCCTGTTCTCGGTAAGGGTTGTGATTTTATTGCCCTGATAAATGTCCAGTATCTCATTATTAAAATATGAGTGTGTGTTTAGTTAAGCATAGATGTATTCTTTCATTTTATGAGTTAGCTTTTAATACAAGAATGAATTTCTTAAAATAATATCAATGTTTAAGTTTTCTTTTAGCATCCTTAAAATATAAGTAGGCTTAAAATCTATTAAGAAAGCAGCACCGTGATATGTTCCATGTCAATCATTGCCATAAGGGAACATATTGGGCTATAAATGTTCAATTTTATATTACTAAGGTATAAATCTGTCTAGAGTATATTAAGTGGACCCTAGCTCATGAGTTGGAGGCGGAGAAGAATTTCTTCATAATTTAATTTTTTTGTACAACTTTCTTCATCATAATTGAAATGAGTTACGGTTTTCTTCAGCGTTGCCGGCAATGGTGAAGGTGGGAAAGGTGAGATGTTCCATGGAGGGTAAGCCCGCGGTGCAGGAAAGTGGGTTGAAGATGGGGATGGGGGCGTCACTGATTGCAGCAGCCCACGCAGTAACCATGTCAAGCCCCGCCATGGCTTTGGTGGATGAGAGAATGAGCACGGAGGGGACAGGGCTTCCCTTCGGATTGAGCAACAACCTTCTGGGTTGGATCCTGCTGGGAGTGTTTGGATTGATCTGGTCGTTTTATATTATTTACACATCTTCTCTCGAAGAGGATGAGGAGTCAGGATTGTCCCTCTAGACCAGTCTATGTGCAAAGGGCTTTTCCTTTGCTGTAGTATAACTACGTTTTACGTTCTCAATGTCTCTATGTACTTGTTTCTTAATCATTCATTTCCTTGATGCTTTAAGGATCGCACTAAAGTTGTAGAGATTAAGAGAAGCACAAAGTAACCTCAAACTCAGGGTCGCATTATGTCATTTACGCAGCCAGCACCTACCTCAACAACCTCACACCCCAACACACACACCCTCACACAAATGATTCATTATTGAACGAAATCATGAAAACCTTTGCATTAAATCAGCCGAATATCTATCATTTCGGTGGCGGGCTTGAACTCGGGATAAGGAAGATGTGTAAAAATCATACTTTTTGTTTGTTTGTTGTGTTTTCTAGGGTTTTTTGTGAGAAAAGTGAGTGTTTGGATAAAGAGGAAAGGAAAAAAAATGAAATAAAAAGAAAGAAAACAGAGATAAATGCTGAGTAACCACTCCAAGACCTAAAGGAAGTGCCACCAATCAAGAAGGTGTTCCACCATTAATCTCTGGCAAAAATTGGATAAAGGAAGCAAACATTGAAAGTCAACCAATAGTTTTCCATTTTCTCTGCCAAAAACAAGTTTACTTACCACTAAAATAATGCTTAATTTAAATAGGTAGCTAAACTTAACCCTAAAAGGATTCTAACAAATCAAGAATCTCTAAAATTAAGGAAATCTCAAATAAATCAGGGATCCTAATAATTATGAAAATATAGATAATTTAGGAACCAAACACTTAAAGGAAAATAACAGGAAATAAAATAATCTTGGACAATAAACAAAACCTAGGAAATTAAGGACTAACAATTTAAAAAAACCTAAAAGAATAATAAAGGAAATACAAAACAAATCATAATTCCTAAAGAATTTTTGTGATGCCTTTCAAGCTTAGGCTTCTTGGAATATTGGATCATATTGTGAACTCTCAACTCTTTGATAGGGAAAATTGTAATATTGGGCCTTGCGAGCATCCACATCAATCTCCCTTTTTTTGAGGAAGTTTTGTCCTCAAGTCTTGATTATTGATTTGGGTTTTATCATTCCATCGATCCATAATCTAAGTTCTTGTGCATGTATCAAGCTTTAACTCTAATGGCCTACCCAAGTGTGTTGGTTCATAAATCAATGGCAAATTACCATGCTACTTAGATGGAAGTTTGCAACCTCACCTACAATATGACCCAAACAAATAGTTGAAGTTATGGAATGTTTTACCAACCCCTTAATCTATACTGGCAAAAAATCTTGTTGGTTATTACAAACCAACATTTTAAACCATTGTTCACGTTGAATAGTACTCTAAAATTCTTCCCTACTTGGTTAAAGCTTGCTACTTCTTTCGTTGGAATGTGTTCTTGGAGAAATTTGAAAGTAGCCTTGCCCTATAACATCTCAAGCTTCAATAGATCTAAACTTCTTGGATCTGTTTCCTTTTCAAGTGATGCACCAAGCTCTAGAAGATCCAAGCTTTTTGGATTTGCATTCATGGTCATTAGTGTTTCAATCTCTAGAAGATCCAAACTTTTGGGGTTGATGTGGATGCACTTAAGGCCTAATTATTATGAATTCCAACATCAAAGAATTGGGAGTTCATAACATAACTTGTGGGTCCAAGAAGGCCAAGGTTGAAGAGCAGCCAAAGAATATTCCGTAGCATCTTTGCAGTCTTTAATATAAGGGGTTTCCTAAATAGTTATTGAGTCTTTAATTCCTTAGGTTTTCCTTATTGTCTAAGATTATTTCCTTTTGTTTGGTTTTCCTTAATTGTCTAGGTTCATTATTTATCTGGGGTTTCCACACTTGTCAGATCTCTAATTTGTCTATGATTCCCTTATTTGTTAGAATCTAGATTTGTTAAGACTTCTTTAATTTTAAGGATTCTTGATTTACTAGGATCTTCCTAGGATAAGGTGATATGAATGTTATGGTGGGCTTGAGCGAGTTTAGGTTAAGAAAATAACTAAAACTCTTTTTTTGGGCTTTTTGGGTTTTATGTGGGAAAAGTGAGTGTTTGGTAGGGAAGACGGGATAAAAATGAAAATACAAAGAATATAAACAAAACATAGATGCCAATAGGCTCCAAGACGTAAAGGCAACGCCACTAGTCAAGGAGATGTTCCACCACCAATCCCTGACAAGAACTAGATAAAGGAAGCAAAAGTTGATCACATAACTTAAGGGTTTCTATTCTCTGAAAAACAAGTCTGCTTACAATTAAATAATGCTCCTTTTAAATAGGCGACTAAACCTAATTCTAGAAGGATCCTAGTAAATCAGTAATCCTTAAAACCTAATTCTAGAAGAATCCTGATAAATCAAGAATCCTTAAAATTAAAGAAGTCTTAACAAATATGGATTCTGACAAATAAGGGATTCCTAAACAAATCAGAGATCTGACAAGTATGGAAACCCAGATAAATCAGGAATCTAGACAATTAAGGAAACCTAAATAAAAGGAAATATTCTCAAACAATAAATTAAACCTAAGAAATTAAGGACTCAACAACTACTTAGGAAACCCTCTATATTAAAGACTGTAGAGATGCTACAGAATATTCTTGGACTGCTTCAACCTTGGCCTTCTTGCACCCACTAGATTATGTTATGGACTCTTAATTCTTTGATATTGGAACTCGTAATATTGGGCCTTAAGTTCATCCACATCATAAGGTTTTAAGGATTCCTAATTTACCAGGATTCTTCTAGGATTAGATTTAGCTGTCTATTTAAAGGAAGTATTGTTTCAATTGTAAGGAGACTAGACTTTTTTTTAGAAAATAAAAACTCCTAAATTGTGTGATTAACTTTTGCATCCTTTATCTAATTCTTATAGGAATTGGTGGTGGAGCACCTCCTTGACTAGTGGCGTTACCTTTATGTCTTGGAGCTTATTGGCATCTATCTTTTGTTTTTGTTCTTTATATTTTCATTTTTCATGTCCTTGACTGGTGGCATTCCCTTTACGTCTTGGAGTTGGTTACTTGCGTTTATCTTTGTCTTAATTCTTTTTATTTTCATTTTTCTACCATGCTCCCATCCAAACATTCATTTTTCTCATAAAAAAAAAAGAACCAAAAACACAAAAAAATTGACTTTTTATATTAAGCTCACTTAAGCGCACCACAAGAATCAGCATCAGGGGTCCACCTCCTTCTTTGCCAACACCATAAGCTTTGGGTAGATCTAAATTATTTTGTTTTGTTTTCATTATACCTCTTTCTTGGATTTAACTACCTCTATATCTTTTATTGGTAAGGTGTTTCTCTCATACCACTTTTCTATCCATATATCATAGTCTTCCTTGTAGTGATTGTGGTGGTGCTTCTACTGGTACTTAGAATCTGTTAAAGCATGATCTTCTTTTTGGTTGCATTATGGATCTCAACTTTGGCATTTATTATGGGCTTTTAGAAGTTAAAGAACCTCATGGACTTGGTCTTTCATCTTGCACACATTTGCAAGCATCCTACTGGTTGCCTTACATGGAGAAAAACATGAAGAAGAATATAAAGTGTGTTCCCTATATTGAAACATTGCTCACTCACCAACGTACTAGCACCACTTGACGCGGATCCGATGGCGGGCTTAAGTGAGCTTAGGATATGGGTGATATGTAAAAATCAATTTTTTTTTTTTTGTTGTGTTTTTGGGGTTTTTTATGACAAAAGTGAGTATTTGGGTAGGGAGAATGGAAGAAAAACGAAAATAAGAAGATCAAAAAGATAAAAGATATATGCCAAGTAACCATTCCAAGACATAAAGGCAATGTCACTAATTAAGGAGGTGCTTCACCACTAATCTTTGGCAAAAATTGGATAAAGAACATAAGTTGAATAAAACAACTTAGGATTTTCTATTCTTTGGAAAAAAAAAAAGTTTACTTTACAACTGAAATAATGCTCATTTTAAATAGATAGCTAAACCTAACCTTAAAAGGATTCTAACAAATCAAGAATCCTTAAAATTAAAGAAATCCTAGACAAATAAGGGATCCCAATAATTATGGAAATTTGAATAATTTAGGAATCTAAACACTTAAGGAAAACAACAAGAAAGGAAATAATCCTGGACAATAAACAAAACCCTAGGAAATTAAGGACTAACAATTTAAAAGAAAAAAACTAAAAGAATAATAAATGAAATTCAAAACAAATCAAAATTCCTAAAGAATCTCTGCAATGCCCTTCAAGCTTAGGCTTCTTGGACTATTGGATCATATTGTAGACTCTCAACTCTTTGATAGGGGAACTTGTAATATTAGGCCTTGAGAGCATCCACATCAGAAACAAGTCATATTGACCCATTCTCTGTGCATTTTCAAAAGAAACAAGTCATAGCCAAGTAGGTATCATCATAAAGCCTATGGGGGTCCAAAAATGCAAACAATTTTTCAACCTTTAGTCCTTGGTGTTTTATGTAAGATGTTACAAAGTATTTAAGTATTCATAAAAATTATCTCAAAAGAATAAGATATTTACTATATAAACACCACTCTATAGGTTCATAATTTTTAATAGTACAAGATAACTCCATGCTAATTTTAACATGTCCTTTCATTGTAATGTATATTTTTTTGTTTGTCATTGTAATAGTTTGATTTGAACTATATGATAATACCATCTTTTGTATAAATCTTAATGTATGTTCATAAAAATAATAAGAAAGGACCACGTTATCATCGTTTATCATATCTTTTCAAAATATCAAACTAATTACACAAATGTATATCAATTCATGATTGATACATTTGACAATATAACTTAAAGCACCAAAAAGCATTCACAAACTACTAGACCTCCTTGACTAAATAGTTGTAAAAACCTTTCAACAAGCCTTTTTAATCATGAAATATTCATATGCAAGGAACCATGAGACCTCCTCTTATGTCCAAGAGATGCCTAGCTATAATTCATACTCTGAATCATTTCCATTAGACAAGCTTCAACAAATTAGTTGACTGATCTAATGAATGTAGCATATATTTTCAGGGAATCCATATGGCTTCTTCTACTTCTTCATTCAACTCATTTCCATTCCATCTCCATCTCCATCTTCCTTTTCTCACCAGTCCTCATCTTTCTGTTCATCTTCCACTTCCTCATCCATTGTTTTCCCCAAATACCAGCCTCCCCAGTCCAATTCCCAAGTCATTTGCTAATGCAGTAGTGACTATGCCATCCCAATATAATAGCCCAGTCCATATGTTATGTGTCATCAAATGCATGTTTGAGCTATAACGTAATCCAGTGGGTCCAAGAAGGCCAAGGTTGAAGAAGCAGCCCAAGAATATTCCATAACATCTAGGGTTCCTAAATAGTTCTTGAATCCTTAATTTCTTAGGTTTTCTTTATTGTCTGAGAATATTTATTTTTGTTTGATTTTCCTTAATTGTCTAAGTTCCTGATTTATTTGGGTTTCCATACTTGTTAGATCTTTTATTTGTTTATGATGTGGTTCGTGATGGGCAATTGAGTGAGCTTTGGATTTTTGAGAGATTGGAGCGAAATACTAATAGGAAAATTCAGAAATATAAAGGGCTGGAAAGGTAAAGACTAGAAAATAAAGTACTGAAACGTAAAGATAGTAATTTAAGTGCATGAATTAAAATAGCTTGAATGTAAAAGGCTGGAAAGTAAAAGCATGAAATTTAAAGGCAAAGCTTAAAGAAAACAAAATTTAATAACTTCTCCAATCTTAAAAGTTCTCATAATGTTCTACTTACAATTGAAATAACGGTGTCTTTAAATAGGCTACTAAACCTAATGCTAGAACAATTAGGAATGCTAAAAACCTAAGTCTGGTAGGATCAAGGAAAATAAAAACTAACCAAATTAAGATCTTAAACAAATTAGGCATAGGATCCCAACAAATTAGGGACCTTAAAATAGTAGGAATCCTAACAGGAATGAAAACGCGAGATAGTAGGAATCCTGACAGGAATGGAAACTCCAAGTAGTAGGAATCTTGATAAGAATGGAAACTCCAGATAGTTAGAATCCTGACAAGAATGGAAACTCCAAATAGTAGGAATCCTGATAAGAATGGAAACTCCAAGTAGTAGGAATCCTGATAGGAATGGAAACTCCAAATAATAGGAATCATATGGGCTGGGCCATTAGCATGGACTGGCATAGTTACTCCCACATCATTCTCCCTATCTTGAAGAAGATTTGTCCTCAAATCTTGATTGTTGGTTTGGGCTTTATTGCTTCATGGATCCATAATCCAAGTTCTTGAACGCATATGAAGCTCTACCTCTGGTGGCCTACCCAAGTGTGTTGGTTCACAAATCAGCGATAAACAACCCTGCTGCTTGGATGGAAGTTTACAACCTGACCAACAATATAATCCAAAAAAGTAGTTGAAATTAAGTAACATTTTAGCAGCATCTTCATCAATAGCATTGAAAAATCTTGGTGATTGGTGTGGACATGTCATCTTCTCATGATTTGACAATACAAACCCATAAAGAAAACCACTGTTCATGCTAGATAGTGTCTTTGGATTCTTCAACACTTGGATGACAACTTGTATTTCTTCTGACAAAATTTCTTTTATTGGCATGTTTGGTAAGATCTTGTGGTGCGGTAGATATGAACTTTTTGGATCTATTTCCTTTTTAAGCAACACATCTTGCTTTGGAGGATCCAAACACTTTGGATTTACATTCAAGGTTGTTGGTGCCTTAATCTCAAGAAGATCCAAACTTTTAGGGTCCACCTCTTTCTCTACCAACACCACAAGCTTTGGTGGATCCAAATTGTTTTGTTTTGTTTTCATCATACCTCTTTCTTCAATTTGAATTACCTCTATATCTTTCTTTGGTGAGGCTTCTTTCCTGTACCACCTTTCTATCCACATATCATAGTCTTCCTTGTAGTAATTGTGGTAGTGCTTTTGCTGGTACTTGGAATCTATTAAAGCATGATCTTCTTGTTGCAGTGGTTGATATGTTAGGGGGTACATAGGGTGGTTGTGCAATCTGAGGTTGGTATGGTGGATGTTCTTGGTAATAAGGTGTATGTGGTGCTAGCCTTTGTGGTATATTTAAAGGTTGGGTTGGTGGTGGTATGGATACTTGGGGTGGTGGTAGAGTTGTTTGGAATGGAGGGTGCGTTGTTTGTGGTGGTGGTGGAGTGTAAAGTGTCTGGGTTATTTGTAGCGAAAAGCGCTATTTAAGCAAAAGTTTGAACTCCTGGATTTCAGCCCTCATCTTCTCGATTTCACTTTTCTGCACCATATGGGCAGCTAGCCATGGTGGAGTGGGTGAGGATGAACGAGAAGAACAATCTCCTTTTTAAGACATGGTGATGCTATCAAACAACAAATTGATGAGATGAACAAATTTGTTATAACAGCTCACTCACCAAAACCTTGGCTCTGATACCACTTGATGTAGTTTGTGATAGGCAATTGAGTGAGCTTTGGATTTTTGAGAGATTGGAGCGAAATACTAACAAGAAAATTTGAAAATATAAAGGGTTGAAAAGGTAAAGACTAAAAAATAAAGTACTGAAACGTAAAGACAGTAATTTAAGTACAGGAATTAAAATAGTTGGAATGTAAAAGGCTAGAAAGTAAGAGCACGAAATTTAAAGGCAAAACTTAAAGAAAACGAAATTCAATGACTTCTCCAATCTCAAAAGTTCTCATAATGTTCTGTTTACAATTGAAATAACAGTGTCTTTAAATAAACTACTAAACCTAATGCTAGAACAATTAGGAATGCTCAAAACCTAAGTCTGGTAGGATCAAGGAAAATAAAAACTAACCAAATTAAGATCTTAAACAAATTAGGCATAGGATCCCAACAAATTAGGGACCTTAAAATAGTAGGAATCCTAACATGAATGAAAACGCAAGATAGTAGGAATCTTGATAGGATGGAAACTCCAAGTAGTGGGAATCCTGATAGGAATGGAAACTCCAGATAGTAGGAATCTTGACAAGAATGAAAACTCGAAATAGTAGGAATCCTGATAGGAATGGAAACTCCAAGTAGTAGAAATCTTGATAGGAATGGAAACTCCAAATAGTAGGAATCATATGGGCTGGGCCATTAGCATGAACTGGCATAGTTACTCCCGCATCGGTTTAGGTTTCCCTTATTTGTCAAAATCTAGATTTGTTAAAACTTCCTTAATTTTAGGGATTCTTGATTTATCAAGATCATTCTAGAATTAGGTTTTAAGGATTCCTAATTTACTAGGATTCTTCTAGAATTAGGTTTAGCTGACTATTTAAAGGGACCATTGTTTCAGTTGTAAGCAAACTTGTTTTCCAGAGAATAGAAACCCTAAAGTTGTGTGATCAACTTTTGTATCCTTTATCCAATTCTTGCCAGGGATTGGTGGTGGAGCACCTCCTTGACTAGTGGCGTTGCCTTTACGTCTTGGAGCTTATTGGCATCTATCTTTTGTTTTTGTTCTTTATATTTTCGTTTTTATCCCTTTCTCCCTACCTAAACACTTACTTTTCTCACAAAAAACCACAAAACACAAAAAAAATATATATATGATTTTTTTTATTTTCTTAACCCGAGTTCACTTAAGCCTACCATAAGATTCGCATCAAGTGGTAATCATAGCCTAGGTTATTCTTTTAAGTGAGCTCTCCTCAAGATGTTTAATCTGAGTAGTGACTTTCATCTCACCATAGTAGCCATTCTTCACCAATTCCACCATGGGAAGTTGGAAACAAAATGTTATTGCTTGAGTTAGGCGAGGTGGTAAAGGTGCAACTTTCTTATGTCCTTAAGAAGTTGCAAGCCTTTTGCGAAGGCACCCAAGGCAACAAAGATTAAAGAGAGCGGAGGAGGAGGCCAAACGATGATTGTAGCTTACGTGTTGAGATCCCATAATTCAAACGTACTCTTGATCCCAATGATTTTATTGATTGGCTATATCATATTGAAAGGGTGTTTAAGTTCCAAGCGTACGATGATCGGAAGAAATATAAGGTTGTCGTTCTTCATCTCAAAGAATTTGCTTCTTTGTGGTGGGAGAATATTAAGAAACAAAGAGAATGAGATGGAAAGGAAAAGGTTCGTCCGTGAGAGAAACTAAAGAAACTGCTCAAAAGACGCTTCTTGCCCAAAGATTACAAGCAAGACCAGGTTGAGGTGCACAAGATGAACATATGCCGAAGCCAACAACCACGATGCAACCAAAAAAAAGATTATGCTTTAACAGATTTCAAGTACCAACAGCAACACAAATACAATTAGTACAAGGAAAACTATGATATGTGGATAGAAAGGTGGTATAGGAGAGAAGCTTCACTGAAGAAAGCCATAGAAGTTGTTCAAGTAGAAGAAACAAAGTCAACAAAAATAGAACCAAAATATTTGGATCTACCAAAACTGGTAGTGTTGGCAGAGAAGGAGGTGGACCTACAAAGTTTGGATTTTTTAGAGATTGAGGCACCAATGACTATGAATGCAAATCCAAAGTGCTTGGATCCTCCAGAGCAAGATGTGATGCTTGGAAAGGAGATCAACCAGTAATATTTTTTACTATTTACCTAACCTCTAAACTTTGGAATGCCTAAAGAGTGATTTTGCTAGTTTTGAGCACAAATGAAGGTACTCGTATTTTTTCACCACTGCTCAAATGATTTTGCCCCTGTTAACGAGGTCCTCTGTTTTTTCTCATAATTGCCTTAAATCACTGCTGAACCATCCTGATTAAAATGGTGAATGACGTTTGTTGTGCATTCGTATCATTTAGGTAATTTTTTATTTTTTTTGTATATTTATCAATTTTCATTAAAATTGACAACATAATTTTTAATTTTTTGCCCTTTTCGGTAAATATTTTTTACTATTTAACTAACCTCTAAACTTTGGAATGGCCAGAGAGTGATTTGGCCAGTTTTGAGCATAAACAAAGGTACTCGTATTTTTTCACCACTACTCGGACGATTTTGCCCCTCTCAACAAGGTCCTCTGTTTTTTCTCAGAATTTCCTTGAATCACCGTTGAACCATCCTAATTAAAATGGTGAATATCATTTGCCATGTCTTCATATCTTTTAGGTAATTTTTCATTTTCTTGTATATTTATAAATTTTCATTAAAATTGACGACATAATTTTCAATTTTTTTTCCCTTTTTGGTAAATATTTTTTACTACTTAACTAACCTTTAAACTTTGGAAAAGCCAAAGGGTGATTTTGCCAATTTTGAGCAAAAACGGAGGTACTTGTATTTTTTCGCCACTGCTTGAATGATTTTGCCCCTGTCAACAAGGTCCTTTGTTTTTCCTCAAAATTGTACTGACTCACCGTCGAACCGTCCTAATTAAAATGGTGAATGTCGTTTGCCACATATTCATATCTTTTATGTAATTTTTCACTTTTTTGTATATTTATCAATTTTCATTAAAATTGACAACATAATTTTCAATTTTTTGCCCTTTTCGGTAAATATTTTTTACTATTTAACTAACCTCTAAACTTTGGAATGGGTAGAGAGTGATTTTCTCAATTTTGAGCAAAAACGGAGGTACTCATATTTTTTGCCCACTACTCGGACGATTTTTCCCCTCTCAACGAGATCTTATGTTTTTTCTCAAAATTGCCTTGAATCACCGTTGAACCATACTGATTAAAATGGTGAATGTGGTTTGCCATGTTTTCGTATCTTTTTATATTATGTTTCATTGTTTTTTGTATATTTATCAATTTTTATAAAAATTGACGACATAAATTTCTATTTTTGGCCCTTTTCATTAATATTTTTTACTATTTAACTACCTCTAAACTTTGGAATGGCCAGAGAATGATTTTGACAGTTTTAAGCACAAATGGAGGTACTCATATTTGTTCACCACTACTCGAATGATTGTGCCCCTGTCAATAAGATACTCTGTTTATCCTCAAAATTGCCCTGAACCACCATCAAGGCGTCCCAGTTAAAATGGTGAATGTTGTTTGCTGCGTATTCTTATATTTTATGTTATTTTTCATTTCTTGTATATTTATTAATTTTCATTAAAATTAATGAGATAAAATTAAAGAATCTCTAATCTTTGGAATGGTGAGAGAGTGATTTTGCTAGTTTTGAGCAAAACCAAAGGTACTTGTATTTTTTCGCCACTGCCCAGACGATTTTGCCCCTGTCAACGAGGTCCTCTATTTTTCCTCAAAATTACCCTGGATCACCATCCAAGCGTCTTAATTAAAATGGTGAATGTCGTTTCCCGAGTATTCGTATCTTTTATGTTATTTTTCATTTTTTTGTATATTGATATATTTTCATAAAAATTGACAAAATAATTTTCCTTTTTTTTGCCATTTTCAATAAATATTTTTTTATTATTTAATGAACGTCTAAACTTTGGAGAGGTCAGAGAGTGATTTCGCCAGTTTTGAGCAAAAACGAAGGTACTCGTATTTTTTCACCACTACCCGAACAATTTTGCCCCTGTCAACGAAGTCCTTTTTTTTTCCTCAAAATTGCCTTGGATCATCATCCAAGCATCTTGATTAAAACAATAAATGTCGGTTCCCACGTATTCGTATCTTTTATGTTATTTTTCATTTTTTTGTATATTTATATATTTTCACAAAACTTCAGGAAATAATTTTCTATTTTTTTCCATTTTCAGTTAATATTTTTTGCTATTTAAAGAACCTCTAAAATTTGGAAAGGTCACAGAGTGTTTTTGCCAATTTTGAGCAAAAACGGAGGTACTCATATTTTTCGGCCACTGCTTGGACAATTTTGTCCCTGACAACAAGGTCCTCTGTTTTTCCTCAAAATTGCCCTAAGCCATCATCGAAGTGTCTTGGTTAAAATGGTGAATGTCGTTTGCCGCATATTCGTATACTTTATGTTATTTTTCATTTTTTTGTATATTTATGAATTTTCATTAAAATTAACAGCATAATTTTCCTTTTTTTGCCATTTTCGTTCAATATTTTTTACTATTTAAAGAACTTGTATTCTTTGGAATGGCGATAGAGGGATTTTGCTAGTTCTGAGCAAAAACGAAGGTACTCGTATTTTTTCGCCACTACCTAGACGATTTTGCCCCTGTCAACAAGGTCTTATGTTTTTCTTCAAAATTGCCTTGAACCACCGTCGAAGTGTCTTGGTTAAAATGGTGAATGTTGTTTGCTGTGTATTCGTATATTTTATGTTATTTTTCCTTTTTTTGTTACTTATCAATTTTCTCTAAAATTCATGGCATAATTTTCCTTTTTTTGCCGTTTTCGGTCAATATTTTTTACTATTTAAAGAATCTCTATTATGTGGTAATACGATAGAGTGATTTTGCCAGTTCTAAGCAAAAACACAGGTACTCATATTTTTCCGCCACTGTCCGAACAATTTTCCCCCTGTCAACGAGGTCCTCTGTTTTTCAACAAAATTTCCCTGAACCACCATCGAAGTGTTTTGGTTAAAATGGTGAATGTCGTTTGCCGCGTATTCGTATATTTTATGTTATTTTTCATTTTTTTTTGTATATTTATGAATTTTCATTGAAATTAATGACATAATTTTCCTCTTTTTTTTTTTCCATTTTTGATCAATATTTTTTACTATTTAAAGAATTCTTACTATTCATATTATCTAGTTAGAATTCTTACTATTTTAAGGTCTGTAATTTGTTGGGATTCTATACCTGATTTGTTTAGGATCTTAATTTGGCTAGTTTTTATTTTCCTTAAACCTACCATACTTAGGTTTTGAGTATTCCTAATTGTTCTAGCATTAGGTTTAATTGTCTATTTAAAGACATTGTTATTTCAGTTATAAGCAGAACTTTTGAGATTGGAAAAGTCAATGAATTTCATTTTCTTTAAGGTTTGCCTTTAAATTTCGTGCTCTTACTTTCCAGCCTTTTACATTCCAGCAATTTTAATTCCTGCATTTAAATTATTGTCTTTACATTTCAGTTTTTTTTTTGCCAGTCTTTACCTTTCCAGCCCTTTATATTTCTGAATTTTCCTGTTAGTATTTCGCTCCAATCTCTCAAAAATCCAAAGCTCACTCAATTGCCTATCACAAAATGCATCACCTTTATTCTTTGGGATGGTGAGAGAGGGATTTTGCCAGTTCTGAGCAAAAATGGAGGTACTCGTATTTTTCCGCCACTGCCTGGACAATTTGGCCCTTGTCAACGAGGTCTTCTGTTTTTCTTCAAAATAGCCCTGAACATCCATCGAAGTGTGCTGGTTAAAATGGTAAACATCGTTTGCCACGTATTCCTATATTTTATGTTATTTTTCTTTTTTTTTGTATATTTATCAATTTTTGTTAAAATTAATGTCATAATTTTCCTTTTCTTTCCATTTTTGATGCGGATGGCGATGGGCAACAGAGTGAGCTTTTGATTATGGAGAGATCGGAAAGGAATAATGACAAGGCAATTCAGAAATATAAAGGCTGGAAAGGTAATGACTGGAAAAATAAATGATTGAAAGGTAAAGGCAGTAATTTAAGTGCAAGAATTAAGATAACTGGAATATAAAAGGCTAAAAAGTAAAGGCATGAAATTTAAAGGGCAAAGCTTAAGGGAAAACAAAATTCAATAACTTTTCAATCTTCACGGTTTTGATTACAACTGAAGGAACAATGTCCTTAAATAGACAACTAAGACTAACCATAGAAGGATCTAGAATTCATAAAAGCTAATCCTTGTAGAACTCAGATAAGCTAATCCTGGTAGAACTCATATAAGCTAATCCTGGTAGAACTCAGATCCTAAAATTAAGGAAAAATCAAACTAACCAAATTGAGATAGGATCTTAACAAATCAGGGATAGGATCCCAACAAATTAGGGATTTTAAGGCAGTATGAATGTTGATAGGTATGGGAACTCCAGTTAAGTCAGAATTCTTCTATTTGAGCTTGGACCCATTGAAGTACATTGTAACCCCAATGTCTTGTCATAGGAACCAACAAAACTTGGGCTTTCTCATTACCTTGGCCTCTAGACGTGTCCACATCAGTCTCCTCGGGTTGGAGAGGATTTGTCCTAAAATCCAAATGGTTGTTGTTAGTCACATATGGAGACAAATCTCCCACATTAAAAGTGGCTGAGACTCCCCCAAAGTCACCTGGCAAGTCCACTTTGTATGCATTATCTCCGACCCGCGCAACTACTTCGAATGGTCCGTCAGCTTGTGGTGAGATCTTGCTATTTCTTTTTGTCGGAAACCTTTCCTTCCGTAAGTGTACCCATACGAGGTCCCCGGGTTTAAAAATTGATGGTTTTCGATGCTTGTTGGCCTTCTTTTTGTAAACCTCATTTGCTCTTTCAATTTGGACTCGAATTTTTTCATGGAACCTTTTCATCAATTTGGCCCGTTCATTTGCATCAAAGTTGATCCGAGCATCAATGGGTAAAGATGATAACTCAATAGGAGTAAGCGGATTAAGCCCATAGACTACCTCAAATGGCGAATGACCAGTTGTAGCACTTGGAGCTCGATTGTAGGTAAATTCCGCATGTGCAAGCTTGATGTCCCAATCCTTGAGATTCTTACTCACCAAGGTTCTCAAAAGTGTCCCCAATGTTCGGTTGGTAACCTCTATTTGCCCATATGTCTGGGGGTGGTGAGAGGTGCTAAACAATAGCTTGGTACTAAGCTTGGTCCATAAAGTTCTCCAAAAGTGGCTTAGAAACTTGGTATCTCTATTAGAAACGATCGTTCTTGGCACACCATGTAATTTCACAATCTCCTTGAAAATAAATCTGCAATATGAATCGCATCGTCTGTCTTGTGGCAAGGAGTGAAATGGCCCATCTTGGAGAATCGATCGACGACAACCATGATGGAGTCCTTTCCCCTTTGAGTTCGAGGCAGAGCCACGATAAAATCCATGCTGAGATCTTCCCATGGCTGGTTTGGAACTGGTAATGGAACATAGGGACCAGGCTTGAAATGTATCTTAGCTCGTTGACATGTAGCACACTAGGATATGAAGGCATAAACGTCCCCTTGCATTTTAGGCTAATAGAAATGCTCCTTAAGGATCTCCAAGGTCTTGTGCACACCAAAATGACCAGCTAGACCTCCCTCATGAGTTTCTTTGATCAACAATTCTCTGAAGGAACTCTTAGGGATGCATAACCGGTTGCCCTTGAACAAATAGCCTTCTTGCACCATATATTCTCCATAAGCTCCTTTGGCACATTCTGCCAGGATAGGAAGTAGGTCCTCATCTTCTGAATAATGTTCTCTCATAATTTCAAATCTGAGTACCCTTGCATCCAAGATGGTTAGCAAAGAATACCTTCTTGATAAAGCATCTGCCACAACATTAGTAGTTCCTGGTTTATACTAGGAAACAAAAGTAAAGGATTGAAGAAACTCTACCCATTTAGCATGCCTTGGGTTGAGTTTGTGTTGGCCATTCAAATACTTAAGTGCTTAGTGATCTGAGTGAAGAACAAATTGCTTTGGTCGGAGGTAGTGGTTCCAATGATCAAAAGCTCGTACTATTGTGTAGAACTCCTTGTCATAGGTTGAATAATTCTTTTTTGCATCTGCTAACTTCTCACTAAAATAAGCCAATGGTTTCTTGGACTGAACCAAGATAGCCTCAATTCCCACACCACTAGCATCACACTCAACTTCAAACAATTTATCAAAATCTGGTAAAGCAAGAACAGGAGCTGTACAAAGCTTTTGTTTGATTACTTCAAATGCTTTGCTTGCAGATTCATTCCATTCAAATTGTCCCTTCTTCATACACTCAGTGATTGGAGCCATGATGGTGCTAAAATGAGGAACAAATCTCCTATAGAATGAAGCCAAGCCATGAAAGCTCCTAATCTCAGTTGGTGTTTTTGGAATGGGCCAAGACTTGATTGCCTCCACTTTTGACTGATCAACTGCAATGCCATGTTGAGAAACCACATATCCAAGAAAGACGACACTTGGACTCATGAATTCACACTTCTCCATCTTTGCATATAGTTTTTGTTCCCTTAATAAGTCAAAGATCTTTTTCAGGTGTTCCACATGATCATCAATACTTCGGCTATAGACTAGAATATCATCAAAGTAAACAACTACAAATTTACCAAGGTATGGTCAAAGTACCTCATTCATCAGTCTCATAAAGGTGCTAGGAGCATTTGACAATCCAAAAGGCATTACTAACCATTCATATAAGCCTCCCTTGGTTTTGAAGGCAGTTTTCCATTCATCACCCTCCCGCATACGAATTTGGTGGTAACCGCTCCTCAGATCAATCTTGGAAAAGACTACAGCTCCATGAATTTTATCAAGCATATCATCAAGTCTAGGGATAGGATACCTATACTTGATTGTGATGTTGTTGATGGCTCGACTGTCAACACACATCCGAAAACTACCATCTTTCTTGGGGACCAAGAGTGCTGGGATAGAACAGGGACTCATGCTTTCTCTAACATACCCTCTTCTCATCAACTCATCTACTTGCCTCTGCAACTCCTTGGTTTCTTCAGGATTACAATGGTAGGCAGGCTTGTTGGGTAGAGAAGCCCCTGGAACAAGATCAATATGATGCTCAATGCCTCTGATGGGTGGAAGACCGGGTGGTAGGTCAATTGGGAAGACATCTTTATACTCGGATAAGAGTGGTAGAACCTTTGGGTGGGGAATACTCTCTTCAGTTACTAACTTTCTTTCTACCATAAGTAGGGCATATATAGGTTTATGTTTAAGGATGGCTTTTTCAAGTTTGGTTTAGGTGATGAATAGGTTTTCTTGGGTGTTTTCTCTCTGGGCTGAGGTTTTATGGATCTGGGATGGGCTTAAGGGTGTAAGGGTGATATGCTTGCCATTCTTCTTCACGGTATAAGTGTTGCTTCTCCCATCATGCTTTGCAAACCTATCAAACTGTCATGGTCTTCCAAGTAACAAGTGACATGCTTCCATAGGAATAATATCACAAAGGGCTTCATCAGTATAATTCTGCCCAATGGAAAAAGAAACTAAAACTTGCCTCTTTACTTGAAGATCGTTGCCTTGACTTGGCCATTGCAACCTGTAAGGCTGTGGGTGAGGAGAGGTTGATAGCTTCAACTTTTCAACCAGTGTTGTGGATGCCACATTAGTGCAACTTCCACTATCAATAATCATAGAACAAACCTTGCCCCCAATGGTACACCTTGTTTGGAAGATGTTTTCTCTTTGTTCATCTTGGGAACTAAGCTTTGAAAAGAGAGTACGACGAATGACCAAAAGCTCACCAGAATCTGGTTCAGCTATGCAATCTTCTCCTTTTGTTTCTTCTAATGGCTCCTCCACCTGGTAGACTTCTCCCATTTCTTCCCATTCTTTCATCATCATTACCCTTCGATTAGGGCAATTAGCTTGAAGGTGGCCAACTCCTTGGCACTTATAACATCTGACTTGGGGCCGTTCACTTTTGGGAGTAGTGGACCGAGAACTTTCACCATGTTTGGCCTCCATGTTTTTGGGCTTGTCTAGTTCCTTGGGAGCCTGACTCGAATAGCCATATCTGGTGTTGCTTGAGGCAGTCTTCTGAACATAATCTCCTTTGCTAAAATACTTGGTCCTAGAGGCAGTTTTTTGCTTCTTAACCTTAACAACCAGTTTGTACACATCATCAAGAGAGCAATAAGGTTGCAAATCAACCATCTGGGCAATATCTAGATTTAAGCCTCCAAGAAATCAAGCAATGGACTGCTCTATTGGTTCGGGAACATCACATCGGATCATTAGCTTCTCAAATTCTCTAATGTATTCTCCAACACTTCTTTTTTCTTGCTTGAAAGTGTGCAGCTTGTGATAGAGCTCTTGTTTGTATTCTCTAGGAAGAAATCGCCTAGTCAAGAGCTTCTTAAGCTTATCCTAGGTTCTGACTTTACTTCGTCCATCTCTTTCCCTGAGCTTTCTTGTATTATCCCACCATAGAGAAGCATAATCCTTGAGTTTGAGAATAGCTACCTTGCATTTTTTTTCCTTGCTGTAGTCTTTGAATTCAAAGATTCTCTCCATAGTGCAAACCCAATCAAGAAAATCATCTGGGTTCAAACTGCCATCAAATTTAGGAAAGTCTATACGAAGGCTTCGATCATCTTCTTCTTCTTCTTCTCCCAATATCTTCATCATTGGAATCAACATCAGATTCAACATCAACATAAGGCTGTGGTGGTTCATAAGTTGGGGGTACATAGGTTGGTTGTGAACTCTGAGGTGGTTCATATGTTGGGGGTACATAGGTTGGTTGTGAACTCTGCGGTGGTTGATATGTTGGGGGTACATATGTTGGTTGTGAACTCTGAAGTGGTTGATATGGTCTATATTGTTGGTAATGAGGGGCATGTGGTGTTGGTCTTCTCGGTAAAAAGGGTTAGGTTGGTGGTTGGGTGAGTAATGGTTGAGGAATGGAAATTTGTATCTGTGGTATAGATACTTGGGGTGGTGGTAATGTTGTTTGGAAAGGCGGGTGCGTTGTTTGTGGTGGTAAATACTGTTGAATTAAGAGTTTGAGCTCTTGGACATCAGCCCTCACCTTCTCGATTTCACTCTTCTGCACCATATTGGCAGCTAGCCAGGGTGGAGTGGGCGAAGATGAACGAGAAGAATCATCTCCTTCTTGAGACATGGTGATGCTATCAAACAACAGATTTATGAGATGAACAAATCTGTTAGAACAGCTCACTCACCAAAACCTTGGCTCTGATTACCAGTTGATGCGGATGGCGATGGGCAACAGAGTGAGCTTTTGATTATGGAGAGATCAGAAAGGAATAATGACAAGGCAATTCGGAAATATAAAGGCTGGAAAGGTAATGACTGGAAAAATAAATGATTGAAAGGTAAAGGCAGTAATTTAAGTGCAAGAATTAAGATAACTGGAATATAAAAGGCTGGAAAGTAAAGGCATGAAATTTAAAGGGCAAAGCTTAGGGGAAAACAAAATTCAATAACTTTTCAATCTTCACGGTTCTGATTACAACTGAAGGAACAATGTCCTTAAATAGACAACTAAGACTAACCATAGAAGGATCTAGAATTCATAAAAGCTAATCCTGGTAGAACTCAGATAAGCTAATCCTGGTAGAACTCAGATCCTAAAATTAAGGAAAAATCAAACTAACCAAATTGAGATAGGATCCCAATAAATCAGGGATAGGATCTTAACAAATCAGGGATAGGATCCCAACAAATTAGGGATTTTAAGGCAGTATGAATGTTGATAGGTATGGGAACTCCAGTTAAGTCAGAATTCTTCTGTTTGAGCTTGGACCCATTGAAGTACATTGTAACCCCAATGTCTTGTCATAGGAACCAACAAAACTTGGGCTTTCTCATTACCTTGGCCTTTGGACGTGTCCACATCAATTTTTGATCAATATTTTTTACTATTTTAAGAACCTCTAATCTTTGGAATGGCGAGAGAGTGATTTTGCCAGTTCTATGCAAAAACGGAGATACTCTTATTTTTCCACCACTACCCCGAGGATTTTGCCCCTATCAATGAGGTCCTTTATTTTTCCTCAAAATTGCCCTAAACTACCGTCGAAGTGTCCTGGTTAAAATGGTGAACATCATTTGCCACGTATTTGTATACTTTATGTTATTTTTTTTTGGTTATTTATCAATTTTCTTTAAAATTAACAGCATAATTTTCCTTTTTTTACCGTTTTTGTTCAATATTTTTTACTATTTAAAGAATCTCTATTCTATGGTATGGTGAGAGAGTGATTTTGCTAATTCTGAGCAAAAACGCAGGTACTCATATTTTTTCGCCACTGCCCGGACAATTTTCCCCTTGTTAACGGGGTCCTCTATTTTTCCTCAAAATTGCCTTGAACCGCCATCGAAGTGTCTTGGTTAAAATGGTGAATGTCGTTTGCCGCGTATTCATATATTTTATGTTATTTTGCATTTTTTTGTATATTTATGAATTTTCATTAAAATTAACGGCATAATTTTCCTTTTCTTGCCGTTTTCGTTCAATATTTTTTACTATTTAAAGAACCTCTATTCTTTGGAATGGCGAGAGAGTGATTTTGCTAGTTTTGAGCAAAAACGGAGGTATTTGTATATTTCTGCCACTACCTAGACGATTTTGCTCCTGTCAACGAGGTCCTCTATTTTTCTTCAAAATTGCCTTGAACCACCGTCGAAGTGTCCTGGTTTAATGGTGAATGTCGTTTGCCGTGTATTCGTATATTTTATGTTATTTTTCTTTTTTTGTTATTAATTAATTTTCTTCATAGCATAATTTTCCTTTTTTTGCCGTTTTCGGTCAATAATTTTTTACTATTTAAAGAATCTCTATTTTGTGGTATGGCGAGAGAGTGATTTTGCCAGTTCTGAGCAAAAATGCAAGTACTCGTATTTTTCTGCCACTGCCCGGACAATTTTCCCCTTGTCAACGAAGTCCTCTGTTTTTCCACAAAATTGTCCTGAACCACCGTCGAAGTATCTTGGTTAAAATGGTGAATGTCGTTTGCTGCATATTCGTATATTTTATGTTATTTTTCATTTTTTTTGTATATTTATCAATTTTCATTAAAATTAATGGCATAATTTTCCTTTTTTTAACGTTTTCGATCAATATTTTTTACTATTTAAAGAACCTCTATTCTTTGGAATGGTGAGAGAAGGATTTTGCCAATTCTGAGCAAAAACGGAGGTACTCGTATTTTTCCGCCAATGCTTGGACGATTTGGCCCCTGTCAACGAGGTCCTCTGTTTTTCTTCAAAATAGCCCTAAACATCCATCAAAGTGTTCTGGTTAAAATGGTGAACGTCGTTTGCCATGTATTCGTATATTTTATGTTATTTTTCTTTTTCTTTTTTTGTATATTTATCAATTTTCGTTAAAATTAACGTCATAATTTTCCTTTTCTTTCCATTTTCGATCAATATTTTTTACTATTTTAAGAACCTCTAATCTTTGGAATGGCAAGAAAGTGATTTTGCCAGTTCTGTATAAAAATGGAGGTACTCGTATTTTTCTGCCACTACCTGGACGATTTTGCCCCTGTCAATGAGGTCCTATATTTTTCCTCAAAATTGCCCTGAACCACCATTGAAGTGTCATGGTTAAAATGGTGAATGTCGTTTGCCACGTATTCGTATATTTTATGTTATTTTTCTTTTTTTTTTTTGTATATTTTTCAATTTTCATTAAAATTAACAACATAATTTTACTTTTTTTGCCGTTTTCGATCAATATTTTTTACTATTTAAAGAACCTCTAATCTTTCGAATGGCGAGAGAGTGATTTTGCCAATTCTAAGCAAAAACGGAGGTACTTGTATTTTTCGCCACTACCCAGATGATTTTGCCCCTATCAACGAGGTCCTTTGTTTTTCGTCAAAATTACACTGAACCACCGTCAAAGTGTCCTGGTTAAAATGGTGAATGTCATTTGCCATGTATTCATATAGTTTATGTTATTTTTATATATATATTTATCAATTTTCATTAAAATTAATGGCATAATTTTCCTTTTTTTGCCAGTTTCAATCAATATTTTTTACTATTTAAAGAACCTCTAATCTTTGGAATGGCGAGAGAGTGATTTTGCCAATTTTGAGCAAAAACGGAGGTATTCATCTTTTTCTACCACTTCCCGAATGATTTTTCCCTTGTCAACGAAGTCCTCTGTTTTTCCTCAAAATTGCCCCGAACCACTGTCGAAGTGTCTTGGCTAAAATGGTGAATGTCGTTTACCGCGTTGTCCAGACTTTTCTTTCCCTTTCCATTGTGGTGGATGTTGAGGTTGAGGCTTGCCATGGAGCTTATCACACTTGGCCTTCATATGACTGAGAACCCTACAAGACCACATCTGGTGAGCATAAGATAGTCACTATAACTATGTCCTTGCTTGCCATAATGGGTGTAAGTTGTTGGAAAAAGGTGTATTTTGTTATGACAAAATATTGGTTGCATATAATATTTGTATGAATGTTTTTTCATATGATTATGTGTAACATTGAACATCAATGAAGTAAAAGGTGTGCAAATTATAATATCAATAAATGATATTATAAAGAAGTCGGGTTTCTACATTCTTTCATAAATTGAACTCATACAATGCCTTGAGAAATATTTTGCATGAAATGGAGCTAAAGAAATATTTGAATATTTGAAGAGAAAAATGATACTTGGATTTATGTACTTGTAGGTACACGTGAATCAAGAATCATACTATGAAGACCAAAAATCAAAATCATAAGACTTGATTTTAGTTAGCTGGTCCATGCTTAAATAAGGATCATTATTCAAGTGAATTGAGTCCTTGGGAAGAACTAAGCCCACAAGCTAAGCCTGTAGGACTCAGCCCACCTATTGTCTAAGTAACTGGTTGTGAGGTCATTTGACTTAAGAGTAATTCTCTTAAGTCATCACAATGTGAAGAGAGATCGAACCCTAGAATCACCAAGACACCAAGCTACCTCTTCTCGCCTCACTCTTTTTGTCACTGATTCTCCGATGGGAAGAAAATTGAAGTGATGGTGCTATCAAAATGAGTATGAAGATAATTAATTTCCATTTGTATTGCTATTTAATGGAGCTTCTACCAAGTCTCAACAGAAAAATTGCAACGGGCATCTCAAGTTTGAACATAAATGCTAGAAAGCTTGTTTGCGTCATATCTTCTATAAAGAGGTGTTCTTGAGAGTTCTTGGAAGCTTTTTGATGAAATCTAGTTGAAAGATTAAGAAAATATTAAAGCTTATACACTCACGACATTCTTCATCAATCTAAAAAGAAAGTTTGAATCTTCAGTGATATTCTTATACTTTGATATTCTTGTGAATATTCACTGTTAGATTAAGTTGTTTATGTGCTAATTAAACTCAGATTTTTACTTGCACATAAACTCCTTTATAAGTCTAAAACCCTAACTTTGTGAAAATTGGGGGTTTAATGATTAGAGCTTGAATTGAGTTTGTATATCTTCAATTAGCTCTCTGATAAGCAATATTCCTCACAAATATTACACATTTAAGGACTTGTTGTTGTACTAAGGTTGGTTCAACCTTTTTATTGTAACCGTGGATCATTTTACTCCTTGAGGAGGAGTTAGAAAGTGTAGGAGAGGATTTAGGAAAAAATATGATAGAAAGTGTAGGAGAGGGTTTGGTGATATGCAATTACTTCTTATAATGTATAACCATAAATTAAATATGGATAAACATATACCATATTGTTTGTGGTGTAAACTAGGAATGTTCATAGATCCCTAATGCATTTAATTTGTTTCAATTCAATATAGAGATATAGTGAATTAATGAACTAAGTAGGTTTTCTATACCTAGACATAGGATAGTAAATAAATTAGGAAGTTCCGCCATCACATAGATATTATCCCTCTTGCAAACATAAATAATCAATATTAATACGTAATAGTTATGGTGAAATCATATGCTCTAACATATTTTGTGTATTTAGTTTTCCTAAATTTAGTTAATTAATCTATCATTTATCATTTGGATTTGTTAGATAAATTCTAGGAGTTATTCACTATTAGTAATTAGTTGGTCTAGTAATCACCAATCTTTATGGGACAATATCTTTCTTATCATTATATTACTTATTCGACATGGTCATTTGCTCTAAAGGTAAAAGTAGAAAAGAATGAAAAGATAGAGTCTGAAAGTGATGAGGTTGCTCTAATAGCAAGAAGGTTTAGAAAGTTCCTTAAAAAGGGTTTAGGAAAAAATATGGGACAACCTAGGAAGCAAGAAACATATGATTCTAGAGATAACTTGTGTTTTGAGTGTAGAAAACCCGGACATATCAAGGCTGATTGTCCTCTACTAAAAATAAAAAAGAACAAAGGTAAGAAAAAGGCAATGATTCCTGCTTAGGATGATGAAAGCTCTTCATCAGAAAAGGAAGAACAAGAAGTTGCTCACCTTTGCTTAACCGCAAATGCAATCTTAGAAGCAAAACTTAAGGTAAATGATTATGAACCAGAAACTTATCTAAATGGTGATATAGAAATTGCCTTCTTTGATTTGGTTGAATATGCAAACAAAATAAAGGATAAATACAAAAAATTGAAAGCTAAATATACCTTTAAAAAGGCTGAATCTGTGATTGATAAATCTGTTGTAGTTCTATCAACACGGGTTAATTGTTCAAGTTTTGATGCATACAAAAATATATCCATGAAATATGATACATGCTTTATAATTGATAAGATGTTACAATCACACATAGGTATTTTTTATCAAACTGGTATAGGATATAATTCATGTAAGAATTCAAAGTTTTTTACAAATGTTTTTGATAAAAAGGATTGTACATTTCCATTGCATCATAAATGTTCTTATTGCAATTATATTGGTCATTTGTTTGATACATGTCCTATTAGACTTAGGAAGTCATACAAGGTTAAAAAAATTTGGATGGCTAAAGGTGTAAATAGTTTAAAGACAACTAACATCCACAGACCCAAAGAAAAAAGGGTACCAAATACTTCAACAAACATTTTTGTCTCTACAAGCCTTAAGTGTGAATATAGACAACAAGAAATGCAAAGAGCTATGGATTCTAGACAACGGTTGTTCCCAACTTATGATTAGGATGATGAAGCTCTTCTCAACACTTAAGTTGAGGTTTAGAGGCACTATGTCTTTTGGAGATAACTCCAAAGGAAGAATCAAGGGTATAGGCACAATAGGTAACCCAAAAACCCTTCTTATATATGATATGTTGTATGTTGAAGAGTTAAAGTTTAACTTGCTAAGCATAAGTCAGTTGTGTGACAATAATTTCAAAATCAGATTTGAAAAAGAACTTTGTCTTGTTGAAAATGTCGAAAACAATGTGAGAATTGTTGGAAAAAGAAAAGATAATATTTATGTGTTTGATCTTAGTAAATTAACAAATGAACACACATGCTTGATTGTTAATCACAATGTTGATGCTTGGTTGTGGCATAGAAAACTTGGACATGCTAGTTTAGGGTTAATAGAAAAACTATTCAAAAATAGTTTAGTTAAAGGATTACTATAATTAAATTTTGATAAAAAGAAAATGTGTGATGCATGTGCAAAGGGTAAACATATCCAAAGCAACATTAAATCAAAGCAAAGGGTGTCTACTTGAAGACTTCTAGAACTAATCCATATAGATATGTTTGGTCCTTTGAGAACGGTTACCATAAGTGGTAAATACTATGTCTTAGTCATAGTAGATGATTATACAAGATATACATGGGTATTATTTGGTGAAATTCTAAATGCAAGTGAACATGTTGAACAAGTAATATAATGATGAGAAAGATATCGTTCCACAGAGATTGGTAATTACTAGACCAACTAATTACTAACGATGAACAATTCTTAGAATTTATCTAACAAATCCAAATGATTAATGATAGATTAACCAACTAAATTTAAGAAAACTAAATACACAAAATATGTTAGAGCATATGATTTCACCATAACTACTAGGTATTAATATTGATTATTTATGCTTACAAGAGGGATAATATCTATGTGATGGCAGAACTTCCTAATTTATTTACTATCCTATGTTTAGGTATAGCAAACCTATTTAGTTCATTAATTTATTATATCTCTATATGTGTATTAAAAAAAAAACAAATGCATTAGGATCTACGAACATTCTTAGTTTACACCAAAAGCCACACAAATAATATGGTTACACATGAAGGGTACACATTACAAGAAGCAACTGCATATCATCTCCTATTGGTCTCAAACATGCAAATTAGATCATTTAAGTGGTAGCTAATCACTTAAAAGCATTAAACATAGTAATATGAAACTTCACATAAACAAAATATATTACAAAACATAACAATCATAAGATTCATACCATCATAATTTGGTTATATCATAGCTCTAACAAAAGTAAACTAAAGTATAAAGAAATAATGAGGAAGAACAATAATAGGAAATAAAAAAGGCATCTTGAATCCAAGAACAAGAAGTCTATCACCCTTTTTGTCTTTTCTTCAAGAAAACCTTGAATTTTTGGCCTCTTTCTTGAGTTGTATTGGAAAATAAAGGTTTTGTTGTGATAAAATATATTTGTGAATTATTTCTTGAAATATTTTTTATGTGCAAAAGAAAATCATAGGAAGTAAAAGGTGTACAAATTGTAATATCAATTAATGATATTATAAAGTAGTTGGGTTCCTAAACTTTTTATACAAAACATTCTTATGAAGTGACCTTGAGAAATATCTTATATAGGTGATGTTTTAGATGAATAAATAATAATAATAAAATATACTTTATATATTTAAAGAAAATGATACTTGCTCTTATGTACTTATAGGTACACGTTAAAAGGAAAAACTGGATAAAAGTTATTTTACAAGGTGATCGTATAAGGTTGGACCAAGATGCACTAATTTGCTGGACCGAGATGCATTGATTTGCTAGATCGAGATGCACTGGCCCAAGCTGCATTGGCCTGAGCTGCACCAAGCTACACTAGCCTGAGTTGTATTAGACTATTGGATCAAGTTACGTTGGCCCACTAAGCTGCATTATAAAGTCCTGCCCGAGCCCAAGTGGTGAAGCAAAATGATACGTTGTCGTTTCACTTAGTGTTAAGAGTAAACAGCTCTTAATCGAGCAAACAGCCAAGAAGCCCTAAGCCCTTTTGCCGACTCATTCTCTCTTCTCTCTCTGTTGCTGATGGTCTAACAGGAATATTGTTAAGGTGATTAATCTATCAGAATGACCATTTTGTTGCATCAATCATCTTCTCTACTATTGCACAATGGAGTTTATGTCAAATCTCAACAGGAAGTTCAAGTTTGAACTGAAACCCTAAAAGCTTCAAGTTTTTGAATCCTATATAATAAAGTGTTTGTTTTAGATTTGGATTGATTCTTTTGGAGAAATATACATCATACTTTGAGAAAAATCAAGTTTATGCTTAAGACCTATAAAGAAATCTCAAATTCGATTGCTCTCTTCATCAAACTATGAAGCTATTTTATATCTTTGATGATATTCCTTCAAACTAATATTCTTATGAATATTCACTATTAGATTAAGTTGTTTATGTGGTGATTGAGCTTTGATTACCATATGCACATAAACTTCTTTGTAAATCCAAAACCCTAACTCTGGGAAAATTGGGGGTTTCATGATTAGAGCTTGAATTGAGTTTGTTTATCTTTAATTAGCTCTTTAAGAAGCATTATTCCTCACTCACATTACATATTTAGGATTTTCTTGGTGTACTAAGGTTGGCTCAACCTAAACTTTGTAACTGTGGATAAATTGACTCCTTGTTGAGGAGTTGTGGAGTTGATGCGGATGCACTTAAGGCCCAATATTACGAGTACCAATATCAAAGAATTAAGAGTCCACAACATAATCTAGTAGGTCCAAGAAGGCTAAGATTGAAGAGCAACCCAAGAATATTCCATAGCATCTCTACAGTCTTTAATATAGGGGTTTCCTAAGTAGTTATTGAGTCCTTAATTTCTTAGGTTTACTTTATTGTTTGAGAATATTTCCTTTTGTTTGGTTTTCCTTAATTGTCTAGGTTCTTGATTTATCTGGGTTTCTATACTTTTCAGATCTCTGATTTGTTTAGGATTTCCTTATTTGTCAAAATCTAGATTTATTAAGACTTCCTTAATTTTAGGGATTCTTGATTTATCATGATCCTTTTAGAATTATATTTTAAGAATTATTGATTTACAAGGATCCTTCTAGGGTTAGGTTTAGCTACCTATTTAAAGGGAGCATTGTTTCAATTGTAAGCAGACTTGTTTTTCCAGATAATAGAAACCCCTAAGTTTTGTGATCAACTTTTGCATCCTTTATCCAATTCTTGCCAAGGATTGGTGGTGGAGCACCTCCTTGACTGGTGGCGTTGCCTTTATGTCTTGGAGCTTGTTGGCATCTATCTTTTATTTTTATTATTCATATTTTCGTTTTTCCTCCCTTCCTCCTTACCAAACACTCACTTTCCCCACAGAAAACCCAAAAACACCAAAAAATGATTTTTACATATTTTCTTAACCCGAGCTCGCTCAAGCCCACCATAAGATTCGCATCAAGGATAAAAGGATCCTGATAAATCAAGAATCCCTAAAATTAAGGAAGTCTTAATAAATGTGGATTCTGACAAATAAGGAAATCCTAAACAAATCAGAGATCTGACAAGTATGGAAACCCAGATAAATTAGGAACCTAGACAATTAAGGAAAACCAAACAAAAAGAAATATTCTCAAACAATAAAGTAAACCTAAGAAATTAAGGACTCAATAACTACTTAGGAAACCCCCTATATTAAAGACTGTAGAGATGCTATGGAATATTCTTGGGTTGCTCTTCAATCTTGGCCTTCTTGGACCCACTGGATTATGTTGTGGACTCTTAATTCTTTGATATTAGAACTCGTAATATTGGGCCTTAAGTGCATCCACATCAGAAGTGTAGGAAAGAAATTCTCCTAGCTTAAAGTAAAGTAGACTTCAACTTATTGAGTTGAAGGAGAAGAGGGTGGACGTAGGACTCAAGGATTGAGTGCCGAACCACCATGATAAATTTGGTGTTTTTCTTTCCCTTACCTACTTAAATTTTTTTGTTTCTTAATAACTATTTAGCCTTTGACTTGCTATCCACTTGTTGTCTTATGTGTGAGTTAACTTGTCATTTAATTGATAATAGCTTGTTATTTGTTGATAACTATTTAGCCTTTGACTTAATAACAACTTGCTATCTTATCCATGAGTTAGCTTGTCATTTAATTGATAATAGCTTGCTATTTGTTGATAACTATTTAGCCTTTGACTTGACATCAACTTGTCCGTGAGTTAGCTTGTCATTTAATTGATAATAGATTGCTATTTGTTGATAACTATTTAGCCTTTGACTTGATATCAACTTGTTGTCTTATCCATGAGTTAGCTTGTCATTTAATTGATAATAGCTTGTTGTTTGTAACTAATTAGTGTGTCAATTACTTGCCATAATTGTGTGATTTCTATGAGCTCCTAGAACTAGTTAAAGAAAAGAAAAATTATGACTAGTTCTTAGCTTAACCAATTCAACTCCCCTTCTTGTTAAGTTATAAAACCCAACAAGTTGTGCTCAATTTCCTCCTCCCCTCCTCTTTCGCTTCTTCTTTTCTCTTAAATAGAGTTTTGGATCTAACTTTATCTTAGTAGAAGTCAATTTTGGATATCTACAACAATTGGGTTTTGAACTCCTAAATTAATTGGGATTTGAATTCCTAACATGATTGGATTTTCTATTAGAAAATCCAATAACAATAGAAAATCTAATAACAATCATCTAAAGCCCAAGCCCATCTTGACTTTCTTGATCATGATATTATGATTTTGCCACACAATAAGCATCAGGCTCTCTTTATTCATCCTTTTTCTCCATACCCCCTTATTCTACATAAATAAGATAAATTTAGGTAAATAAAGAGAAATTCAAATGTTTTCTCACAATTATTAAAGTTATTTATTGCCTAAAATAGGTAAAATAACTCTATAAAAATAAAGTTATAAGGTATATCTACTTGCCAAGAAAGATGAAGCATTTGAGAAATTTGTTGATTTCTCTAAAATGATTCAAAATGAAAAAGATCTCATTGTTATTAAGATTAGGACAGATCATGGTAGTGAATTTGACAATCACCTATTTGAGAAATTCTACTCCAAGAATGGTATTTCTAATAATTTTTTGGCACCTAGAACATCACAACAAAATGATGTTGTAGAAAGGAAAAATAGGACACTTTAAGAGATGGCTAAGACTATGATGTGTGAGTATAATCTTCCTAAACATTTTTAGGGAGAAGCTATAAATACAGCTTGTTATATTTCAAATCAAGCATTTTTAAAACCAATCATGAAAAAAACTCCATTTGAACTATTCTTTGGTAGAAAACCTAACATTTCAACTTTCATGTGTTTGGAAGTAAATTCTTTGTATTAAACCATGGTAAGGAGTCACTTGGGAAGTTAGATTCCAAAAGTGATGAGGCCATATTTCTTGGTTACTTTCATACCAACAAGGCATATAGAGTTTTCAATAAAAGAACTCTAGTGGTAGAAGAATTTATTCATGTACAATTGAAGATGATTATGATCCAAGTTCAAATGAACAAGGATGTAATGAAAGAAGTGCACCTAGAGTTAAAAGGGAGTTAGATGCCAGAGATTTTTCCTTCCCTAGAGTAAGAAGTGAAGTAGATTAACAACATATCTTGCGAGATCTTACAAATAGAGTCAACACAAGATTTAGATATCCTAACACATGTGAACATCAAGCTTTCTTGTCTCAAGTTGAGCCAAAGAAATTAGATGAGGCTCTTGAAGACGAAAATTGGTTTCTTGCGATGCAAGGAGAACTAAATCAGTCTGAAAAGAGTAAAGTCTGGAACCTAGTTCCTAGACCACACGATCACCCAGTAATTGGTACAAAATGGGTATATAGAAATAAGCTAGATGAAAATGGAATTATAACTAGAAATAAGGCTAGATTAGTTGCATAAGGATATAGTCAAGAAGAAATGATTGACTATGATGAAACCTTTGCACCAGTAGCTAGATTAAAGCAATCCGAATGTTGCTTGTCTTTGCTTGTTGTATGAATTTTACTCTTTTTCAAATGGATGTAAAGAGTGCATTTTTTAATGGAATTATAAAAGAAGTATATGTTGAACAACCACCAGGATTTGAAGATCCAACTTGTCCAAATCATGTGCTTAAGCTTTCCAAAGCTTTATATGGACTTAAACAAGCCCCATAGGCCTGGTATGATAAGTTAAGTTCTGTCCTACTTAATACCAGATTTAGAAAAGGTAGAGTAGACAACACCTTGTTCATTAAATCACAAGGAAAAAATATTTTGGTTATTCAAATATATGTTGATAACATTGTGTTTGGTTCCACAAATTCTGCTATGTGTGAACAATTTGCTAATTCTATGCAACATGAATTTGAGATGAGTTTGATGGGTGAATTAACATACTTTCTAGGTTTGCAAATCAAACAAACTAGTAAAGGAATCTTTATAAGTCAAACTAATTATACAAATGAACTACTCAAGAAATACAAAATGCATGATGCTAAACCGATAGACACTCCTATGAGCACATCCACATTTTTATCACATGATGAACATAGGGTTAAAGTTTATTCAAAACTCTATGGAAGAATGATTGGTTCTTTGTTGTACTTGACTGCTTTTCGGCCTGATATCATGTTTAGTGTGTGCTTGTGTGCTAGATATCAATATGATCCTAAAGAACAACATTTAATTGCTATTAAGAAAATATTTAGATACTTAAAAGAAACGTCAATCTAGGAATTTGGTATTCTAGAGATACAACTCTTGACCTACATGTTTTTAGTGGTTTCGATTATGCTGGTTGTAAAATAGATAGGAAGAGCACAAGTGGTGCTTGCTACTTTCTCGGGAACATACTTGTTTCTTGGTATTCTAAAAAGCAAAATAATGTAGCATTATCCTCTACCGAGGCTAAATATATTGTTGCTACTAACTGTTGTGCTCAAATTCTATGGATGAAACAATAATTAGAAGACTATGACATTAGTTCTTCAAATATTCCGTTAAAATGTAATAACACTAGTGTTATAAATTTGACAAAGAACACTATACAACACTTTAAAACCAAGCACATTGAAATTCAGCATCATTTTGTTAGAGATCATGTACAGAAAAATGACATTACACTTGAGTTTATGCGTATTGATCTACAGTTGGCTAATATTTTCACCAAACCATTAGATAAAGACAGATTTTATACTCTCCAAAGAGAGCTTGGCATGTCATTGCTTGCATATATTTCTTGAATTTGCTTTGTTTTGCTTTTTGCTTTACTCTATATTTTTTTTTCCACCCGAGCTCTTACTTTGAAGGGGAGCAATGTGCACCAGAATCTACTGATCGAGTCAATAATTTATACTCATCCTTAGATCTTCTTCATGATGCTTATCACTTTATGTCTATTGTATATATATTATTCTTTTGCTCATGACAAAAAAAGGGAGAAAGAGAGCATTTAGCACATGAATGAAAGTTCCATTGTAACTTTTAGTGTAAAAAATGCGATAACTCTCCAACATCCTTAATGTATGTTTCTTGTATGATGTTTGGAAAAGTATACATCTTCATGATGATTGCCATGTTGAATGAAAAATATATTATTGACTGTCATATGCATTAGTTGTATAACTGAACTCGAACATGTCATATCTAAAATGAAAATCATGATTATTTGATTGGTGACGTGTGTTATTATGATATGCTATTATATGCTTAAACTTTGTAAATTTTGTCATCATAAAAATGGGGGAAATTGTTGGAAAAGGTGTATTTTGTTTGACAAAATATTGGTTACATATAATATTTGTATAAATGTTTTTTCATGTGATTATGTGCAACATTGAACATCAAGGAAGTAAAAGGTGTGCAAATTATAATATCAATAAATGATATTATAAAGTAGTCGGGTTCCTACATTCTTTCATAAATTAACCTCATACAATGCCTTGAGAAATATTTTGTATGAAATAGAGCTTAAGAAATATTTGAATATTTGAAAAAAAAATGATACTTGGATTTATGTACTTGTAGGTACACGTGAATCAAGAATCGTACTATGAAAGCCAAAAATCAAAATCATAATACTTGATTTTAGTTAGCTGGTCCATGCTCAAATAAGGATCATTATTAAAGTGAATCAAATCCTTGGGAAAAACTAAGCCTGCAAGCTAAGCCCGCAAGCTCAACCCACAAGCTCAGTTGACAGGACTTAGCCCACCTATTGTCTTAATAAGTGGTTGCGATGTCATTTCACTTAAGAGTAATTCTCTTAAGTCATCATGATGTGAAGAGAGACCGAACCTTAGAATCACTAAGACATTAAGCTGCCTTCTCTCGCCTTATTATTTCTATCACCGATTCTCCAACAAGAAGAAAATTGAAGTGATGGTGCTGTCAAAACAGGTATGAAGACAATTAATTGCCATTTGTATTGCTATTTGATGGAGCTTTTGTCAAGTCTCAATGGAAAAATTGCAACATGCATCTCAGGTTTGAACAAAAACCCTAGAAAGCTTGTTTGCTTCATATTTTCTGTAAAGAGATGTTCTTGAGAGTTCTTAGAAGCTTTTTGACAAAACCTAGTTGAAAGATTGAGAAAATATTAAAGCTTATACACTCATGACATTCTTTATGAATCTAAAAAGAAAGTTTGAATCTCTAGTGATATTCTTATATTTGATATTCTTGTAAATATTCATTGTTAGATTAAGTTGTTTATATGCTAATTAAACTTAGATATTACTTACACATAAACTCCTTTGTAAATCTGAAATCCTAACTTTGTGAAAATTGGGAGTTTCATGATTAGAGCTTAAATTAAGTTTGTATATATTCAATTAGCTCTCTGATAAGCAATATTCCTCACAAATATTACACATTTAAGGACTTATTATTGTATAAGGTTGGTTAAACCTTTTTATTGTAACCGTGGATGATTTTACTCCTTGAGAAGGAGTTGGAAAGTGTAGGAGAGGGTTTACTCCTAGCTTTAAAGTAAAGTAAACTTCAACCAGTTGTATTGAAGAAGAATAGGGTGGTGACAAGAGTTAAACCACTATGTAATCCTATGTGCATGTCTCTTTTTGTCTACTTATTTGGTTGTTTGATCTTGATATCTTTGAATGCTTGATTTGAGTACATGAAAATCGATTGAAATCAAAAATAGGAAAACAAACCGAGATAACCAATTCAACCCCCTCCTTCTTGATTAGCCATTAAACCTTACACAAGTATCGCAACGAGATGCCTAATCAATAGAGCTTATATAAGCTTCAATATGGTTCAAGCTTGAATGCCTTTTATGCACATCAACTTATGGAACATGAATAGCAGCAAAAGTAGTAAAGCAAGCTCGTCCATGAGTAAAGGAAGAGTTTGGACCAAGATGCAAGCTAGAATCAGTGGCAAAGGCAAGAGAATTTGCTTGACTAGCACTAACAATAAAGCAATGAGCTTTTTCTTCATCCCATATCATGCCCACAACTTGGGAAAGAGTGGGCATGTATTCTCGATTTGAGAATGAGTAATGGAAAAAGTCTCATCTAACCCATTCAGAAAATCCACAGCTTTACTTCCATAAACTTCTAAAAATCAATATCCTTGTTGAGTCGTGGATAGCAAAGGAAGATATAGGAATCATACTTATTCCAAAGGCTTTCCAAGTGGTAAACATACTTATTAACATGTTCCTCTTGTTGGACAATCTTGTCAAGATCCCGCCACACTACATGTATTTTAGTGGTGTCAACTTTTTAAAACTTATCATGGAGATGAACCCATATAACACGAGCATTAGAGGTGTAAGTGAAGGTTTTATAGATCTCTGGTGAAAGGAAAGTGAGAAGCCACGATAATACAACTCCATTGCAATATTGCTAGAATGGAAACAACATAGTCAAGTTTAGGGGGTTCCACAATAGGGTTAACAATGTCAAGCTTATTTTTCCTAAGAAGAGCCACTTCCGTGTCATGACTCCAGGAAGCATACTTCTGCACACAAAAGAGCTTCTCAGAGACAATAAGAACACTGGTTTGCTCACCTAGATGGAGATGAAGGGGATGACCAACAATAATAAAAGGAGCTTCAATTGTGGGTTTGGGTGGGTTACTTGAACACCCATGAGAGCATTGACGTCGGTGAAAGCAAGGATGGCTCTTGTGTGTTCGTCTATGGTGATCAGGATTGTTACTGGAGTCCATAGAGATGAGAGCAAAATAATGCAAACTAAGAATAAAACTGAAGAGAACAAAGCCTAAATAGATCTGGGGAGCTTACGTAGAGAACCTACTAAGGTTCTCACGTAGAAAAATGCACCAGAGTTGGGATGCTCATGTAGAGAACCTGCTGGAGTGCACAAGCAGAGAGGTCACATGTAGAGTTGGAAATTGTGATGGGCTGCCGAAAAAAAAACCAAAGGCCGCCAAAAATAAAGATGAGGCCACTAGAAATGTGACGGAGCATTAAAAATAGACTAGGTCACAATCCGATTGTCTTTAGGTGAAAGGGGCAAGGGGTTATCGAAAAAGAGGATGAGGCTACTAGAGATGGAACAGAGTGCCATAAAGACATTGGGTCACAATTGATTGTCGCTGGCCCTGGGTTTCAGTCACTCTATTGAGTTTAAGCTAGGTGAGGGGAACAAGAGTCGTGCCAAAGCCAGCCAACTCTGTTGGCTTGTGTAGTGTTTGATAAAATGCCCCAATAAAAGGGTAGAGAAAAAAATGAGCAAAAATGGTTATAGAGGAGGTGTAGAAGCATAAATGAATACAAAATCTATGCCTGCTCATGATAAAACACCATGAGCTGCTAGAAATGGATTTAAAGCATAAAACATGAAACTACTATATATATATGTAGAATGAGAAAGACACAAAATTGTTCTAACCTCGTACAATGAGCTACTAGAAGCTTAAATCCATTCGCAATTAATCTAGCAATTCTATTATCCGTCTTCGCCTACAAATCCAATTCCAGTAGCACATTGTCTCTTGTTCGTCCGCAGCTCACTAGTTGTTTTCGGTAATAGTTAGAAAATAAAAGATACAAAAGTAAAAGTATATATAAATAAAGAAAATAAAAACAATAATATAAATATAAATAAATAACAAATAACAAATAACAAATAATATATAAAATATAAATTCAAATAAACTTGACTCCCACAATCTAAATTCACCTTTACATAAATACCAAGAATCTAATTATATTATTAATAATATAATAAATACTCGTTAAAAAGCCAAGTTCCCCATAAATAGAAAGAAGCTATTACTATCAAGACTTAGACCCATTCCCAGTTAATCCAGTAACTCTATTTTCCGTTTTCACCTGCAAATCCAATTCCAGTGGTGCACTGTCTTCCATCCGTATGCAGCTGACCGGTTGTTTTAGGTAATAGTTGGAAAATTAAAAATAAAAAAGATCCAACCAAAATTAGAAAACACCACAAGAGCCTCGAGTGCGAGACGCGAAAATCCAAAGAGAGAGGAGTAAATATTTGGTATTGTATAATGTTATATACGAGAGAGAGAGAGAGAGAGGAAAGGGAAGTGGTATGTTTTTTTTCTCGCTTTGCTGTGTTTTTTTGGGGCTTTGAGATTTTCTTTTTCATCCTGTTTCGTTTCCTGGAGGTTCCTTCACACAGAGCGAAGGAGAGATTTTTTTTTTTTTTTTTTCTCTGTTCGGAAATGTTTTGAAAAATTTGCCTCGTTTTCTTGAATTTGGGAATCGAGGATTTGAGTTAGGGTTTCGGTTCTGTGAATTTCCCGACTGGCGGGGGGTCGTTCGAGGCGGGGGCTTGGTTTTCACTAGCGGATCGAAATGTTGATTAGAAATGCGAATTTGCGGGAATTCTAACTCCGATCTTGAAGGTAGGCTCGAATCGAGGGATTGAAGCAATGGATGTGGATTCGTGGTCCATGGTGCCGGAGACCGATCACGATCCGGAGGTGCAGAGAGAGCAGCTTGGTGAGGCATCGACGGCTGTCTCCCCTGTAATCGTCTCCGCCACAGCAGCAGCAACAGCAGCCGGTGCCGCAGGTGCAGCGGAGCCCCGTGATCGGGCTGAGGCACGCGCCGACCTACTCGGTGGTGAATGTATAATAGGTGAGGAGGATGGGCCGGGCCCAAGGCGTGGCCATACGCTCACGGCGGTTGGGGAGGAGGGCACGCCTGGCTACATTGATCCCAGGTTGATCTTGTTTGGAGGCGCCACGGCGCTCGAGGGGAGTTTCGCGGCTTCGGGGACTCCCCGTTCGGAGGGGAGCGCTGGCATCCGTATGTGTCTCAATTGGATTGCTAAATTCGATTCTTTGTGGCTACCTTACCCTTTTGTACGTTGGTTTATGGAGTTTGTGAGAAATAGGAAATTCTAGTTGTAGATTTGATGTGGCATGCGAAACCCTAATTTGAATTTTCACAGTTCAAATTTGCTAAGGACTGGCATTTGAAGCCGAAGCTTTTGGCTCCTACGTACTGCTTCTCTTGTTGGATGCATATTGTTTGAAAACCCTAATTTAATCGTTGTTTGGAAGTCTGAGCCTAGCTTCGTTAAGTTGCTCTGATATTTATTGTCCCGGAGATTAGTTTGAGTTGTTGCAATTTTGAATCTTTGGTGTTCAAGTGGTACGTGATCTCAGTCTTTGTTGAATTTGATGAATTTAGTGGGCCTTCATGTTTGTTTTCATATATTCATGGTAATCAAAATGTTATGCCCGATTATTCTCATCTGATGTGCCTCAGTGTGTTTTCTGAACCAACCTCTTTGATATATTGCATATATGCCTATAATGATTGCTGCCTTGGATTTTCTATTTATTTATGTCTCTTTTTCTTGAACACATTGCTTTTCAAGTTGTGCTAGCATCACTGTAGGTTCTGGTTGATTTGTCTTTCATCTTGAAACAAGTTGAATGAAGTTGTCTTACTTTTCAAAGTGAAGTGAAATTAAAAGCCTCTTTTGGCAACCTATAGAATGTTGTGCTACCTTAAAATTAATATGGGAGCTTAAGCTTCTGTAGAAAAAAATATCTTGTGATGGGTTAAATTCAACTGTCAATGATACTTCTTTTTGTTGTTGCTGCTGTTGTTACACTTGTCATCCAAAACAATTGTTGCTGCTATTATGAAGTTTCTTTCTTCTTCTTCCTTTCTTTTTATATATATATATATATATATATATATATATATATATTTATTATCATTATTTTCTGGGTTAAAAAGATGATCCACCTAAAGATGTCTAAGGCAATTTCTCTTGTTCATTCCTATTTATAGTGTTGGACACTGCAGCAGGAGTTTGGTGTGATACAAAGTCTGTTGTAACTAGTCCTGGAACAGGCAGATATAGTGCTGATGCTGCCGGGGGAGATGCTGCAGTTGAATTGACAGGACACTGTAGGCATGCAGCAGCTGCAGTTGGTGAGTTAGTATTTATTTATGGTGGTTTACATGGTGGTGAGACATGAATCTTGTTGTAAAACTATGCGTCTTGCTTCATTTATTTCTAGTTCTCAAATTTTATACATGATTCTGTTGAGCAGAAATCGCTTTGTGCATCATCTTTGTCTTATAATAACTTAATTTTACACTGAAAATAACATTAGGCACTTAAATCTTGCTTTAATAAGTTGTATTAAGGAAAATGCATTTCTTATGGTTTCTTTGGATCACTTTTAGTGCCTCAAAACAGTGTTATCAATTTAGATTTTAGACAGCACGAATTTGGGCAAGATCAATGATGATGCTTTTGAGCAGAAAGTTGGTGGGCTATTGGATCATGATGCAATAATTACTGCATTGCATAATAATTAGAATTTGAGTTTCATATGGGAAAAATTTAAGTGGTTTGAGACTGAGTGGAGGAGATTGGTTAATAGTACTAATTTATTAGATTGAAAGATCAGCTAGCAGATAAGAGCTAGTTAGGTTGAAAAATTGATACTGCAGATGGTATTGGAGGACAGTGCTCTTGATTAAAGGTAAGACAAGATGACCATCTAGGATTGAAAAACTTTGGTTGGGTGGCTTTGTTTCAAGCTTTTGTATTCTGAATAGTGGAGTTCTGTCAGGTTTGATAATACTGTTGCTCAGTGGTCTCTTGCATTTATGATACAGGGGTGTTGCTGGATGACCTACAAGTGTTGCATCACATGCTGCAGCAGGTGCTGCTGCATATACGCATACATGCATGTATGGTTCAGTCTTGTAGAGATGCATGGTGGGGAAATCAGAAGAGAAAAGGTAAGTTTTGGTAGTAGGCATGAAGCGCTAATAAATTCAAGTTGCATTTTTAGGCTACTTCAAAATTAATTATGGTACGACACAACTCCAAATTATGTTACAATCTTGTTATGTAAATCTGAATCCTCTCATGTAAAATCCCAATGACTATATGTAGAATATGTGGTTTAGATTTGAAGTATCACTTTAAATTCCAATTAATGCAAGTGGTATAGGAGGCCTAGTTTTGTCTAAGGTTCAGTTGATTTAATTAGTTCTTTGCCTCTTTGCCCTTTTTATTTTTTAGTACAGGGAAACTCATTCTGCTGTTTGCTAAGCAGAATTGTCTTTCAAGCCACATATATGTGCTCTACTTGTATTTGAGCGAGGGTGACACTAGTCTTGTGCTCTTACTTGTGGGTTATGTAGGGTTCAAGTCCTAACAGACCATAAGTCCATTCTTGGCTAGAGAACCAGAAGACCAGCACGAAATTGTTCTTTGTTTTTAAGTTTCTTGTTAATACTATAGAGACCATATATTCTCTATACATATATACACATATAGTTGGTTTTTGCCAAGTCTAGAACAGATGGCCATGGATGGGAGTTTTAGTCTTCAATCTGCAATGGAAAGGTTTCTTGCTCATTGCCCAAAGCTTCTATCTTTCCCATAGTTTAATTCACTCCCTAAAAGGTATACTTCTTGTTTGCTTTCTGAGAAATGTGAAATTTTAAGACTTACAATACTAGTAATTGGTTTCGGCAAAGTTACTATATAACTAGGTTTAGTGTTCTTGTCGTCATTGAAGAATTAGGAGAATTTAGAATATGATGATATAGGGCTTTGATCATAGGTGCCTTTTGTTTCAAAGCAACCAAGAGGCCACAAACTTAGTATATAAGTTTCAAGATATATGTATAAGCATATAGTAACTTTTGCCAACAAGAACACTAAACCCAGTTATATATATATTCTAGTTTTCTTCTTCCAAAAATTTGAAGGTTTGTGTTTTGTTTACAAAGGGGCATCTGCTGAAAGAAGAGGAGGTGGTGCATGTGCTGGCAGAGATATTTTTGTACCCAAACTATATTATTCCTTTGATTGGGTGTTTTCAGGCAATTGCCAGACATGGTAATTTCTTCTAGACATAGGATATATATTTGTTGATCATAAAAGAAAAACAAAACAAAAAGGAGAAATGAACTCACATGAAAATTCTTGTAGTGTCCTTCCTTTTCCACATTGGTGAGATCTTACATAGTTGTTCTAAATTGACTTTGTTTCTTTCTTTTTCTCAGGGTATCCTCTTGGTTGTGTTACTGGCAGAACTTTTTACCCTGGATTGACATGAACTGGAGGCACCATCTGGTGGTAGGTACTTTAGAGTTCATAGGAAGTTAGTGGAGTTGATTTTGTTAGTCTTATTTTCTTTTGAGTTTGGTGTTTATGAAAAGATTTGAACTTATTGCTTTATATGAGTCCCATGTCACTAATATATGTGAGAGATTATTCTATGAATGCAGGATTTTGAATTCTTGAAACTTTCCTTTGTCTGTGGAAACTGTTTGTGTATTTACTGCACCTATATTCTCTGCTTTTGCCTTATGCGCTACATACCTTCTGACAATGGTGTGTGTGTTCTGATTTGAAGGCATTCTCTTACAATTTAGATTTTACCCTTAGCTTTGATAATGATCCTAAACTACCCACCTTTATAGGAAGTGAATGGTACTGGTGCTGGACTGACAACGGCAGTTCTTTTCGCCACGGTGAATTATGCAATGGGTATTCATAACACTGCGAGTTTTTCTTCTTGTTGAATTTTGTAAGACTAATGACTACAGCATAATAAAGTCATTTTCTTCTGACTTTCCTACGTAGATTTGATCTATGATTGCGCCATCCTGTTTCTTTTCTCATGTATTTTTCTTTCAGTTGAAATTTTCTCTTTTCTATTAGATATTCCATCTCATTCTGAAAGGAGAAAACCCCGGATTTTTTTTCACTAAATGAAACAACTAGGAAAAAATGTGCAATCGTGTATGGATTGGGTGTTGGCTCAAGTAGGATGAGGTGGAGTGGCCTTTGACTGGGTTGAGTTTTGGTTCAAAGCTTAACATCAAAAAGGGAAATAAAAGAAAAAAGAAAACCATAGTATGGATGCTGATGTGTAGGACTAAATGTGTAGTTTCTGCTTGATTAATGCGTAAGCTCAAGTGACTACATATTAGGCTTCTTGGGTATGTTTGTGACTTTTCTTTGGTTTATATCCCTTTAACTTTTTTTCTCTTTTGGGGGGGGGAGGTGCTCTGATTGTATTGAAGTATTTCCTTTTGGCTATGTCTGGAAATTTTATGAATTGTTTTTATCTATGGCTAGAACATTGGTCTTGTAAATAAAAGTTTATCTTGAATCTGCAAAACCATTGTATATGGCTAGTAACTGTTCTTTGCAAACAAAATAATATTAGTAATTGTTTTCTGCTGATTGTATTGAAGTATTTCCTAATCCCCTGGAAGATGCAAAATTATGACTTGCCATGATTTAGATGCCCCCAAAGGATTTCTCTTTCGCTAATTGTATTGTGCTGTGGTATTTCACAGCTTATGTCTGGTTTATGTTGCTTACTTAATTATCGAACAATGGACGGATGACTGTCTCCCTCAACTTCATGAGACTAGGCTTTTTCTCCGGCCAAGATCTGCCTATTCTTCTTAACCTACACTGCTTCTGGTTTTTTCCCTTGTAATGCTGAGGTACTGAGTGTTAATCTTCTTGTTTGTTAGAAAATAGTCAATTTTCAGTACTCTTTGAAGCTGCCTATCCAGTGCTAAAAGGAGAGTGGGAGGCTTTGGACTCTGCTGGTGATGTTTCTGTGGAAGAGGTACGGAGGAGAAATTAATCATAGAGAGACATGTTATTATGTGTGATGTCTCCTTTTTTTTAAGCCCTCCTTCTCCTCCCCCCCCTCTTTTTCAATGTGTGATGTCTGTCTTTGCTATTTTGGCTAACAGTTCAATTTGGACAACCACCCCGCCCCCCTTTTTCAATGTGTTGTGTCTGTCTTTGCTATTTTGGCTAACAGTTCAATTTGGAAATGCTGAATTGGAATTGCAAAATATTCTTAGAACAGCTATTTGATGCTGATCTTAGAACATCAAATGCAAACGTGTTTATTTGCATATTTTGGAGGTTACTGGAGGTATTGATATCAACAGTGCCTAGAGATGAAGTGTGTGTTAGTGATACTTCTTTCTTTGGTTGCCTATTTATATTATCATCTAAGACTATTGTGGTGGTTGGTCATTGATACGTAGCTTAATTTTGATCACGTTGTTGCTGAATATAAAATTTTTAGTCTTGCAAGATGCCAATGATAAATGGGTTGGCCGGCTTCAAGATCTGTTTATTTTTTTTGCCACTTCTAACTTCTAAGTTTAAACATGTTTTGAAGGAACACCTTAATCACCTTGTCACAAGGTGCAAGATAGATATTGCCCTTCTTTTGTCGAGATTTTTTATAGAAGAAGGTGCGTACTTGGATTCCCCCTTCGGTTTTTTGTCTTATTCTGGCATTGGCCTTGCAATAATATTCTGTTATTGTTTGTTTTTTTATAATTCCTTACCATGATTTCTCCATTGCGAATGCTTTTAGATACTTTCATGGTAGTCTTTTGGAGAAGTCTAGTCCGAGCCCCAGCACAAGGGAAGTATAAAGATGGCACTCGAAAAAGACAAACAATAAAAAAGTTGAATATTAAAAATTTTAAAAATTAAAAAATTAAAAAAGGTAGAGAATGAAATCTTTCAATATTGTTAGTTCAATAAATGGCATGAAACAATGACACCAATATGTTGATTCATGACTTTAGGTCTTGAGTTGACTAACCTAAGTTTCTTACGCTCTTCTTGGTCAATGAGTAAGACATTGCTATTTTAATTTATTTATTTACTGAGTTCATCAAGTCTTTCTCCTTCGGATCTCAGTTCAGTGTCTTTACTGCTATAAAAGAAATGTGAAAAGCATGCAATATTGATCTCCCTTCTAATTATAACTCATGCTAGGAGCAAACTAAAAAACTAGCAGGCCTTTACATACAACATTAAGAAGAGAGGGGGAGGGGGTGGGGGGGGGTTGGGTTTTGGAAGAAAGGCATTTGCATAATTTTGTATAGAATTAAGTTTAAGTTCAAGAAAACTCGTGTTTAAGTCAAAGTCACTAATGAGGAACAATTTTGTCTTTTTTTAGCTATTTTGGAATGATAATTATATGAGGAATTGTTGATTGATATACTTATTTAATTTTTTGGAAGTTTTAACTCTCTAAGGCAATTTTTCAGCTTTCTGGAACTTATTAATTTGATTTGTCATTTGTTATCTAGAATAAGTTTATATTCATATGATCTTATTTAGCTATTACTTTTGTAGGTATCTAGAATAAGTTTACTTTTTTAGGTGTTCTTGTTGCATTCACATTGAGAGTATGCATTGTTTTGCCTTTCTTTGTTTCCATTCAGAAGGTAAATTCTCAATTCAACTTCTAGCTGAATTTCCTTAAGTGTTCCTCCCATTGAATGGTAATAACCAGGTATACACAAATTACATTACTCATTATATTTATTTTTATTGGTGTCATTGCTCTTCGTGGCCGTTGTGACTTATTGGATTTTGGAAAAGGGGTTTCTTGAATGTTTTCTTCTTAAGTGAGTTGATTTTTTGTTTTCCTCAATTATATATTTCTTTGCATTTTGATTTCTTGGGATCTACTCTTTCCATTTAGGACATTATAGATACGTTTGTAGAGTCTAGGGAAGGTTTTTTTTTTTTTTTTTTTTAATTTTTATGCATCATTGGCATGTGTACTCATGCAGCGGACCGTGCTTGTGCTCATGAGCCAAGCTGCACTTGCTTACACCCGCCAGACCACGCGTGTGTCCGCGTCCCTTTATTGTTAGGCGCGTGTTCATGCATTAAAATGCAATAAAATATGAAGTGAAAATAAAAATAAAAATAAGATAAAAATAAATAGAGAATAAAATATAAAATATAAAAATATCAATATCAATAAAAAATAAAGAAAAAAAATATAAAAAGTAAATTTTGAGATGGATTTTTTTTTTTTTTTTTTTTTTTGAAATTTGTTGTTCACATGTGATGCATTTCGTAAATGGGTAATGGAGTAAGCTTTTGGATTATAGAGTGGAATGGAATAATAATAGGAAAATTTGGAAATATAAAGGGCTGAAAAGGTAAAGATTGGAAAAAAAGTATTAAAACATAAAGATAGTAATTTAAGTATAAGAATTAAAATAACTAGAATGTAAAAGGCTGAAAAATAAGAGACCTTAAAACAATAGGAATCTTGCTAGGTATGGTAACTTGTAGGAGGGGCTTTCTCGTTAACTTGGCCTTTGGGCATGTCCACATCATTCTCCCCTGGTTGGAGAGGATTTGTTCTCAAATCTGGAGGGTCATTGGTATCCACATAGGGAGAGAAATCTCCCACATGGAGTGGTTGAGACTTCCCTAAATTCACTTGGCAAGTCTACTTTATACACATTATCTTCGATGCGCCTAACTTTTTCGAATGTTCTGTCAGCTCATGATGTGAGCTTGCTCTTTCTTTTTGTTGGGAATCTTTCCTTTCTTAAATACCTGTACGAGATTCTTGGGTTGAAAAATTGATAGTTTTCTATCCTTGTTGGCCTTCTTTTAAGAAATCTTTATGGAACTTTTTTTTCAATTTGGCTCACTCATTTGCATCAAAGAGTAAAGATGATAATTCAATAGGAGTAAGTAGAGTGAGCCCATAGACTACCTCAAATGGCAAATGACCAGTTGTAGCAGTTGGAGTTCGATTGTAGGTAAATTCCATATGTGCAAACTTAATGTCCCAATCCTTAAGATTCTTGTTCACCAAGGTTCTCAAAAGTGTCTCCAATGAACGATTGGTAACCTTCATTCGCCCATCTGTCTAAGGGTGATGGGAGGTGTTGAACAATAGCTTGGTACCAAGCTTGACCCACAAGGTTGTCTAGAAGTGGCTTAGAAACTTGGTATCTCTATAAGAAATAATTGATCTTAGCCCACCATGCAGTTTCACAATCTCCTTGAAAAACAAATCTGCAATATGAGTTGCATCGTTTGTCTTGTAGTAAGGAGTGAAATGACCAATCTTTGAGAATCGATCAACGACCACCATGATGGAATCCTTTCCCTTTTGAGTTTGAGGGAGAGCCATAATAAAATCCATGCTAAGATCTTCCCATGACTAGTTTGGCACTATTTGTGGAGTGTAGGAGACCATAGTTGAAATGCATCTTGGCTCATTGACATGTAGCATACCCGGACATGAAGGCATGAACATCCCTTTGCATTTTGGGCCAATAGAAATGCTCTTTAAGGATCTCTAACATCTTGTGCACTCTAAAATGCCTAGCTTGACCTCTTTCACGAGTTTCTTTGATCAACAATTCTCTAAAGGAACTCTTGGGGATGCATAATTGATTCCCTTTGAACAAATAGCCTTCTTGCAACACATATTCTTCATGAGCTCCTTTGGCACATTCTACCATGATAGGAAACAACTCCTCATCTTTTGCATAATACTCTCTCATAATTTCAAATTTGAGTACCATTGCACCCAATATGGTTAGCAAAGAATACCTTTTTGATAAAGTATCTGCCACAACATTAGTAGTTCCTGGTTTGTAATGGGAAACAAAAGTAAAGGATTGATGGAGCTCTACCAAATTAGCACACCTTGGGTTGAGCTTGTGCTAGCCAGTTAGATACTTAAGTGTTTGGTGATCTGAGTGAAGAACAAACTGTTTGGATCAAAGGTAGTGGCTCAATTATCAAGAGTTTGTACTATTGCATAGTATTTTTTGTCATAGGTTAAATAATTCTTCTTAGCATATGCTAACTTTTCACTCAAATAGGTTAATGGTTTCTTAGAGTAAACCAAGACAATCCCAATTTCCACTCCACTAGCACCACACTCAACTTCCAACAATTTATTAAAATCTAATAAAGTAAGAACATGAGCTTCACAAAGTTTTTGTTTGACTACCTTAAATGTCTTACTTGCGGATTCATTCCACTTAAATTGTCGTTTCTTCATGCACTCAGCGATTGGAGCCATGATAGTGCTAAAATAAGGAACAAATCTTCTATAGAACAAAGTCAAGCCATGAAACCTCATAATCTTAATTGGTGTTTTTGGAATCGGCCAAGACTTTATTGCCTCTACTTTTGACTGATCAACTGCAATGCCATGTTGAGAAATTACATATTTAAGAAACACTACACTTAGACTCATGAACTCACACTTCTTCATTTTTGCATATAGTTTTTGTTCCCTCAACAAATTAAAGATCTTTTTCAAATATTCCACATGATTATTAATACTTTGGCTATAAAATATCATCAAAGTAAACAACTACGAATTTACCAAGATATAGTCTAAGTACCTCATTCATCAGTCTCATGAAAGTGTTGGGAGAATTCGACAATCTAGAAAGCATTACTAATCATTCATATAAGCTTTCTTTAGTCTTGAAGTAGTTTTCCATTCATTTCCCTTTCACATACAAATTTGGTGGTATTCGCTCCTCAAATCAATCTTGGAAAAGATTATAGCACCATGAATTTCATCGAGCATATCATCAAATCTAGGGATAGGATATACTTGATTGTGATGTTGTTGATGGCTTGACTATCAACACATTTGGAAATTGTCATCTTTCTTGGGAACTAAGAGAGCTGGCACTAAATAGAGACAAGCTTTCTCTAACATACCCTATTCTCATCAACTCATCTACTTGCCTCTATAACTCCTTGATTTCTTCAGTATTACAATGGTAGGCGAGCTTGTTGGGTAGAGAAGCCCTTAGAACAAGGTCAATATGATGCACAATGCCTCTAATGGGTGGAATGCTGGGTGGTAGGTTAGTTGGGAAGACATCTTTATATTCGAATAATAGTTATAGAGCCTTTGGGGGGGGAATACTTTCTTTAGTTCTTAATTTTCCTTCTACTACAAGTAGGACATATATAGGTTTCTGTTTAAGGATGGCTTTTTCAACTTTGGTTTGGGTGATGAATAGGTTTTCCTAGGTGTTTTCTCTTTGGGTTGAGGTTTTATGGCTTTGGGATGAGCTTAAGGGTGTAAGGGTGTAAGGGTGCTCTACTTGCCATTTTTCTTCACATCATAAGTGTTTCTTCTCCCATCATGCTTTGCAAACTTATCAAACTACTATGCTTTTCCAAGTAACAAGTGATGCCTTCAATAAGAATAATATCATGGAGGGCTTAATATATAATTTTGTCCAATGAAAAAAGAAACTAAAACTTGTCTTTTTACTTGAAGATCATTGAAACTTGTAAGGTTGTAGATGAGGAAAGGTTGATAGCTTCAACTTTTCAACTAATGTTGTGGATGTCACATTAGTACAACTTCCACCATTGATGATCATAGACCATACCTTGCCCCCCAATGGTACACTTCTTTTTGTTCATCTTGAGAACCAAGTCTTGAAAAGATAGTGCAATGAATGACTGGAAGCTCACTAGAATCCAATTTAACTATGTAATCTTCCTCTTCTGTTTCTTTCAATGGCTCTTACACCTGGTATACTTCTTCAATTTCCTCCCATTCTTTCATCGTCATTACCCTTCGATTAGGGTAATCAGCTTTGAAGGTGGCTAACTCCTTGGCACTTGTAACATCTAACTTGAGACCATTTACTTTTGGAAGCAGTGGCCCAAAAACTCTCACTATGTTTAGCTTCCATGTTTTTAGGCTTGTCTAGTTTCTTAGGAACCTGACTTAAAGAGCCATAACTAGTGTTGCTTGAGGCAACCTTCTAGAGATGACCTTTGTTGAAATACTTGGCTTTGGAGGCAATTCTTTGCTTTTCAACCTTGACAACCAACTTGTACATATCATTAAGAGAACAATAAGGTTGCAAATCAACCATCTAGGTACTATTTGAATTTAAGCCTCCAAGAAATCGGGCAATGCACTGCTTTACTTGTTCAAGAACATCACATTTGATCATCAGCTTCTCAAATTCTCTAATGTATTTTCCAACACTTCTTTTCTCTTGCTTGAAAGTGTGCAACTTGTGATAGGGCTCTTGTTAGTATTCTCTAGGAAGAAATCGCCTGGTTAAGAGACTTTTGAACTTTTCTCAAGTTTTGACTTTACTTTGCCCATCTCTTTCCTTGAGCTTCTTTGTATGTCCCACCATAGAGAAGCATAATCCCTAAGTTTAAGAATAGCTACCTTGCACTTTTTCTTTTTGCTGTAGTTTTGTATTCAAAGATTCTCTCCATAGTGCAAACTCAATCAAGAAAATCCTCTAGGTTCAAAGTATCATTAAATTTAGTAAAGTCTATATGAAGGCTTCAATCATCTTCCTCAGTCTCCCTCTTCTTCATCATTGGAATCAACATCAACATGAAGTTGTGGTTAATATGTTGGGGTTATATAGGATGGTTGTAAACTTTGAGGTCGGTATGGTTTATATTGTTAGTCGTCTTAGTAAAAAGGGTTGGGTTGATGGTTGGGTGAGTGGTGGTTGAGGAATGCATTTGTAGCTATGGTATGGATACTTGGGGTGGTGGTAAAGTTGTTTGGAAAGGTGAGTGCGTTGTTTGTAGTGGTGGTGGAGTAGAATGGGATGCTTGGGTTATTTGTGGTTGTAAGCACTGCTAAAGTAAGAGTTTGAGCTCTTAGAATTCAGACTTTATTTTCTCGAATTCACTCTTTTGCACCAAATGTACAACTAGCCATGATGGAGTGGGTGGGGATGAATGAGAAAAACCATTTCCTTTTTGAGACATGCTGATGCTATTAAACAGAAGAGTGATGAGATGAACAGATTTATTAGAACTTACTCACCAAAACCTTGGCTCTGATTACCATTTGATGCATTTCGTGATGGGCAATGGAGTGAGTTTTTGGATTATAGAAATTCGAATGGAATAATAACAAGAAAATTCAAAAATATAAAGTGCCGGAAAGGTAAAAATTGGAAAATAAATCACTAAAATGTAAAGACAATAATTTAAATGCAAGAATTAAAATAATTGGAATGTAAAAGGTTGGAAAGAGTACAAAATTTAAAAAGGCAAAGCTTAAAAAAAATGAAATTCAATGACTTATTCGTAAAGTTTTGCTTAGAATTGAAATAACAATCTCTTTAAATAGAAAATTAAACCTAATGCTAAAAAGATTCAGAATACTTAAAACCTAACTCTGGTAAGATCCAAATTCCTAAAATCAAGGAAAATAAAAGCTAACTAAATTAAGATCTTAAACAAATCAGGAATAGGATCTTAACAAATTAAGAATTTTGATAGGAATGTAATAGTAGGAATCTTGATAGGTATAGAAACTCCAGATAGTAGGAATCTTGCTATATATGAAAATTTCAAATAAGTCAAACTTCCTCTATTTGGGCTTAAACTCAATGAATTACATTATAGTCATAATTTTTTATCACAAAAATCAACAAAACTTGGGCTTTCTCATTACCTAGGCCTTTGGGCGTGTCCACATCAACATGCCAGTCCTCATGTGTCCATGCAGGTGGCATGTGTTCACACATCAAAACCATGCTTTTCTTCACTCTATTGTCCACACATGTTCTCACATGTTGTGCTCTTCTATGCTTGTGGTTGTACATGACTCAACAAATTCTTTATTTTTATTTTTAAAGATGTTATAAGATCCTCATCATCATATTGATAGCTTGGATTGATCAAAGAATCAAACTCATGGAATAATAAAACATCACAATTATGGAAACAATCTTCAAGGTGACTTGTAATGTTGCAAGTCTAATTGATTTTCCTAGGCTATTTTTCTTCTAATAGTGAAAATAAATAATAAAAAAAATGAGTAGGCAAATAAATATAAGATATAAGATATATAACTTTATAAATATAAATATCAATAAAAATGAAGAAATAAATTATAAAATACAAAAAAAAAAAAAAATTCTTATCATCCAAATTGCTAGTTTATAACTATGATGTGACTTTATCAAGGATCAATTGTAACTTGGGGGACCTATTATGATGGCAAGGTGGTACATACTCAAAAGATAGTTGATGTTTGGGTCATGCTTGAATTCAAGGTCATGTCCAAGCTTTGCTTTGTGCTTGATTCCTACTTGGTGTTTACGTTGGGGTTGGGTTCAAGGTTGTGTCTTTAGGTTAGTGTTGGGGTGCATTTTCATGGTTGGGGTCCTACCCAATGTTAGGTTCAAGTGTTAGTTAGGTCGATGGTTGGGGTTTGAGTTAGGAGTGGATTTGAGGGTCGGGTTCGAGACCAAGTTTGCATCTTGCTTTGGGATTGGGTTGGGGTGGGTTCAATGTTGAGGTTTGAATTCGAGGTTCAAGTTTGGGTTTGACTATATGTTTAGGGTTGGGGTTTGGGTTGGGATTCACTCTGGGTACGGATGCTATTTGATTATGGCTCTGATTCTAGTCTACATTTGGGCACTAGTTCGGCTCTAGGGTTTGGTCAAGGATGGCTCTAAGCCAAGTCCAAGTCTTACTTTGCATCCTACTTGAGGTTAGCGTTGGAATCAAGTATGAGTGCAAGTCCTAGCTACTTTAAGTTAAGGTGCATGTTCAAGGTTTGGGGTTTGACTTTGGGTCAAGGTCAAGGGCCCAATACAGGTCTAGATTGTGGTCAATCTAGGTTGGGGTTGAATCCCATGAGGAGGTTGAAGTCAAGTTATCTTTTGAATATGTTGGAGCCTTGAACTTTGTTACGTACCCTCCGGATTCCTCACCTTGACCACTGTGTGCAATGCTACCTCAACTTTGAAGTGTTGTGTGTAGAATCCAACAATTACAAAAAGGAGTTTCTCAACATTGCAGTGGTAGTTTTCGAACATTGCTAAAGATTATCTAATTAGTAGTTATCCATATTATAGGTCTTGTAACTAGCATATGCTATAGCAAGTATAAATAAAATAGAAGTGATGAAATAAAGAAAGGTATGATGTTTGTAAGTGTCCCTTAAGAGGTTGGTGTTCCCTCAAATGAACTATGTATTTGTTTTTTAGTAATATTATGTGTTATCTATGTTTCTAAACCGATCTCCTTTGTTCATAACTTCATCTTGTGTTTTAGTTTATCTCTTCCTTTACTCACTCACTATCACGCTGCTCAAAATCTTAACCATTTTTTCTTAAATGCCGCATCAGAATAGCAATATAGCTAGGAGAAATCCAAGCCTAACATCCTCACAAGATCAACAACCAAATTCTCCAATATTTGGCTCAACCACTCAGGTACCCAACAAACTCCATCTTTACCGCATAGGTAAGAATAGAAATATTTGAATGGGTCTCTGGGTTACTTTCTTCTCTAATTTTTTATTTCATTCAGTGGCCTTTAAATAGCTATTTTGTAGACAAGGAGTAACATGCCTTATACAACACGTTTGAGGCTACTAGGTCCTAGACTAACTTTCATCACACCTCGATAAGGTGTTATGCTAGTTTGGTGAAACTTGCACGTTAACACAAGAACACATACCCATCACTTTTGGAGGGTTCGGGATCGTCAAGGGGCCCCTATAGACGTAAAGACTTAACTTCCACTAAATTGGCACTATTATTTGTCAACTCCTACCACTTGTCCCTCATCTACTCGTCGAGTGCGTCCCTGGCCCTTACTCGTCTCTAGTAGCCAATCAAGTTTCTTCACCCCTCTCCCCTTCGTGAGTACAATTTCATTCCCTCCCCTTCTTTCAAAGGATCTTTTCCTAGGTTAGCTCTCTACTTGCATCTTTGCTTACCTATCCTCCTTGTTCATTTGCCTATCCTTTTAATGCTAAAATACAAGTCTAAAGGCCAATCTTTATATGGTAAGGTACCAGCTTTTAAGCATGGTGCTTCATTTGTTGGTGGAAAGATCTCTTAGGACATTCGTCTTATTATTGAGTGTGACTCTAGTCCTTCTTCCTTAGTAGGGCTTAGGGTAGTGATGAATGATTTTTAGGAGTTAGCTAAGATTAAGGTTCAACTTTGTGGTGATTTTACCACTAAGGGTGGCAAAGTTGTCAACTTTCCTTTGTTAGGTGGTGGTGGAAGAGTTGGCAGTGCTAGCTTTGGTTTGTCAGGTGGAAAGGGCAAAGGTTTTCACTCATTGGTCAGAAAGGTTGGTTCTCAAGCACCTCCTAGGGCGGGTAGTCTTCTAGTGCACAGCGGGTTCTCCATTAGTGGGGATGTTAGTGTGAGTTTGGGCCATAGTGGGCTGGTTCTGTCTTTAAAGACCAGCTCACTTAGTCAGTTGGGCAACCTAGTTCTTTTGACCTGGGTGTGCTTGTTGGTTCCTTAGGTCCGAATAGTTTGAGCTACGTTAGAGTCGTGCGGCTTTCCTCCAAGCCTGTGTTGGCTCCTACTTTAGGTAAGCCTTGTGGCCCATGTCTGGAAAGAATATTTTTCAAGACTTTCTCCCCTATGTTGAACTTTCCCATGCATTCCAAAATGCAACATAGCAAGCTTCGGTCCCAGCGCGCTTGCTGTCTCCTAGAATGGCCTAATTGACATCCCCAAATGGTATGATGGGCATTGTCTTTCCTCTTTTGATTGAGGTCCACAAGCCTTAACCAACAATATCAAACAATAAGTAGTTGTGAGTAGGACCTCCTTTTCTTGCCCGGGGTGACAACTCTAGCCCTAACCATGGTGAGTTATAAGAGCCCCCACTCTTACTTTCCTTCCAAGCCACCACCCTCTTTACTAGAACCAAAGATATCACCTAAGCTCTTAAATGTTCCAAATTAATGCACAACCCACATGCAAGATATTTTAGATGTGGGAACTCTGTCTGCAAGGAGATTGTGACACCATATGTGCAGTGTCAAAACCAACCAATAGACATCTTTTCTAACAAAAACCTCAGATGTTGACCTGATGTTCCAAGCTGAGGATGCTTGATATATATGCTCCAACTTTAAGGAGTGTAGACGGGTATTAGTCTAAGTCTTAGTTTTTGAATTAGGAGTGTAAATCTTTTTTTACACTATATTCTAAATAGGTTTTGAGGTAAAAAATAATATTAATAATCAAATACCATGGCTTTTACTACAAAGAAAACAATAATGGTATCCCGCAACCTTCGAGATTGGTCCATTTTTCGAGACTATTATGAAGCAAATGAGGTAAACACGGAATGAATAGTTGGTTAGGCAACGATTCTGGCTACAACAAATCAATCCTATGTCTCATCAATCTCTAGTGGTGAGCTTTTTTCTTCCTTTCCGTCTTTAAACCCACCTCCCCATACTGCAAAATGAGTTTCATAATCAGTTGCAAGAGAACTAGAATGAACACCATCTAGAGCTAATGTCTGAAAGTATATTAATGTTGGTACACTTAGCGCTTGGTAGGTCAGGAGCAAAGGGATATTCGATTCACTTTTCATAGGTTTCCTAATCAAAAAGCCTTGTTTTAACAAACTAACAACTCTAGTTTAAAGGAAATGGGCTAGCCAAACCTGACAATAACAGGTAGAATGATTATGCAATTGTTGTTCTTTGAAAATAGGATTCACACCTTTCCTCAAGTAGACAGGCAAGTCTGACATGCTCTGGTTTGACACCTTCCACCAGTATTGGCTTCATTCTTACCTATGATATTCCCAGCAACAATTACTCCACATCCTAGAGCGCTAATTCCTTATCCATAACTTAAGCAAGCAAATTCTAGCTGCTTATTCAATTCCTTAAGTCCTGCTAAGACTAGCAACACATTCTGTAACAGCCAATTCGGGGATCTTCATAGTTTGCTCAAAAGCCTATTCTTGAACAACTGAAATAGCATCCCTTCCTAAGACCCATCCATAAAAGGAATAAATAGGGTGCTTTTTCGGTCTAATTAATGTAGAAAGCTACTTTTTTTATATAAAAAAAAAAAGAAAAGGCCAAGGTCAATGTCTTTACAAAAGATGCATGTAAATGCCTAATAAAAGGCAATAAGTTATACATGCCTTTATCCCTGGGAAGGGGAGAGGTGAGGCGGGTAAAGACGGTTACTAGTAAAGGATTCCTTTAGTTTAGCGGTCATGGCCCGATTCTAGGTGGTTAACTTGTATAACCCATTTCAAAGTTCACGTTTTGATCTAGAAAATCAATTTTTCAACTAAATTCCATAGTTTTGGACAAGATAGGTGGAAACTAGGAGGTAAAGCTTCTCTGAAAGCAATCGAGCAAATGAGTGTATATGTACTTACTAGCTTTGTAGCTTGTGTGCTTCTCAACTAGATTGCCATAGAGACAACTGATACAGACAAGAGACAACTCTTTTTAAAAGAAGGAACCAAGGGATTCAATCAAAGAAAGGGAGATAAGGGTAAGCTCATCTTTGAAAAGTGGAGTGAGACATAGGCAGTCTTTCACTTCTATAATGATGTGTTTGCACTTGTTCTATCTTCCCTTGCCTTTCGCTGGGCGGTGTGCTATGTCAGTCTTTGGTCAACATAGTAAGCTAAGGCGAGTAGTTGTAGGTGCGCTTGAGTGAGTGTGCCTGGTAGGAAGAGAAGGTCTGTTGGTGGTTCCAATGGTAAGGGAGTAGGTTTGGGTGCCCTTCTTTCAAACTAGTAAAAGAGTAAGATATTTTACACAAATAGTACGCCAAAGGCTAATATCTTAAGGTAATCCTCAACATGCATAGGTGCGAAAGTGTGCCAATGTGCAAAGTCGTAGTCCTTGTTGGCGATGTCTTGTTAGGTGCAGTGCATTAGCTCTAGTTCTCTTTCTAGGAAACAACGATATTGGCATCTCGCTGCTACTATTGATCAAATAACTTGCTTGTTCATGGTTGGTTCATTACTTCCCCTCCAATCTTTATTGATGGTCTTTGTGAACCTTTATCTTGATCTCTACTTTTTTGAAAGAAGATTCTTTCAGGTGTCGATGATAGGTTTTATAGTAATTTAGCTCGGTTGTGGTATGATGTGTGGGTTGATTTAGAACCTATTGCTGACTTTGGCGAGTGCACCCCATGATGTAAATGGTGTTTGTCGACTACCATTAAGGGGGATTTTTACATTGAGATGATGGAAGACCATCCACAAAATCCATGGAAATCTCAATCCAAATATGGGTGGGAATTCAGTGGTTGGAGAAGACTAGTAGGAGATTGATTTGTTGCCTTTTGGTCTTGGCATATTTGGCAACACTTAATATATTCCTTTAAGCTATCTTCCATCCCTTTCCAGTAGAAAACTGACTACAAACATTTGTTGGACTTCAAGTACCCCTCATGAGTGTTGCCATGAAATTCCCTAAAGATTGAAGTAATTAGCTTAGAATAAGGATATAGGAAAATTCCTTTTTTGAAGAATAGAATGCTCAATTTGTGCACCCATGGCCCCACCTCTTTTCCTTCTTGTACTCGGTTCATGCTCGAGCTTCTCCAACATTTCCTCCTTAATTAGCTCTTCCCATAAGGGTATCAAAATAGACACTGCCCATCAAGACATTCTTTTTTCCTTGATGGTCTCTTTGGAGTCATGAGAAGGAATCATGTCTGGTTCTACCTCCTTCACATGACTGCCCGCAGATTTTGACAATAAGCCCTTTTTGCATGATAACATCATGTGGGCCTTTTTAAAATTCTCAACAATTGGGTTAGCCCCTTTGGACTTTTCCACACTCATGCTTCCATCTTGCGAAACAACATTATCTCCTACTTCTGGCTTCTCTATTTGAAGAAATGAAAATAGAGGTATGTTATTCCCTTAATGCCTTTGTGACATCAAGAGAAAGCCTTAGCCGCTTTGTTTTCCTTTCCAAGCTTATACTCAATATTGAAATCAAACCCAATGAGCCTAGCTACCTCTACTAGCTTGGGTTGGTGATGCATTGGTTCCAAAGATGCTTCAACGCTTGCTGGTTTATGCACACCACAAATTCCCTCCCTTGCAGGTAGTGCGCCACTTTTGCACTACCAAAATAAGAACCAACACCTCCCGATTGTAAGTTGAGAGAAGCATATTTCACCTAGACAATGCCTTGCTAAAAAATGCGATGGGCCTTTGGTTTTGGGACAACACTCCTCCCACCCCAGCATTTAAAGCATTGCCCTTAATGTAGAGTGACTAAGAGAAATTGGGCGAGCAAAGCATTGAGGTTTGGGTCATGACCTGTTTGAGTGTCTCAAAGTTGTCTTCCCTTTTTCAACAGAGTGGTAAGGGATTAGGCCAATGCCCCATAATGCCAAACAAAACATTGGTCATATCCCATCAAGCCTAAGAAACCTTGAAGAGCCTTCAATGTCGTTAGCTAGGGCCATTCCAGGATTACTTGAATTTTGTCTTGCTCCACACAAACCCCCTCTTTACTAACAACATGCCCTAGGAACCCTAGGCTTTCCTTCTTGAATTCGCACTTAGATTGCTTGGCTAGCAACTATTAACTCCACAAGATTGTTAACATTGCCCAAACATGCTATAGGTGTTCCTCCAAAGTCCTACTAAATATAAATATGTCATCAAATAAGATCAAGATAAATTTACGAAAGAAAGGTTTAAAGACTTCATTCATGAGAGATTGGAAGGTGGCTAGAGCATTGGAAAGTCGAATTGCATTACTAACCATTTGTAGTGACCATCATGTGCCCTAACTGCAATTTTATGGACAAGCATGCACCACCCGAATTTGATGATAACTTGAGCAAAGGTTGAGCTTTGAAAACACTTCTGCTTCATGTTGTTCATCTATGTTGGGAATTGGAAAATAGTTCTTGATTGTTTGTTGATTTTGTGCTTAATAGTCAATGCACGTCCACCAGGAGCTATCTTTCTTTTGAACTAAGATAACTAGAGATGAAAAAACCCCATCACTATGCTAAATGACTCCCAATTCCAAAAGTTCTTTGACAATATTCTCAATCTCTGCCTTTTACTAATAGGGGTAGTGATATCGCTATGCTAAATGACTCCCAATTCCAAAAGTTCTTTAACAATATTCTCAATCTGTGCCTTCTAATAATAAGGGTAGAGATATGGCTTCAATATGAAGGGATGCCCTTCATTCTTGCAAGAGATTCAGTGCTCATGTGTGCATTAGGGAGGCAACCCTTAGGGCTTGGTGAAGACATTTTCAGTATTGTTGAACCAGATTCTGCAAAAAGCACTCCTAAGTCTCGTATTCCCCCCACCCTATCCGTTTCTAGCTTATCCATTGATACAACTTGTAAAACAATTCCTATACCAGGCTTCCTCAACTCCTTAGCCATTTCTTCTCCTTTGATTTGCTACACACACTTAGAATGACCTAGAATTTGTAAGCTCTATGCCCAAACTTTTGCCACTTGAACATGTATAAAGTTATGGATGGCTTTGGTGTCCATGAGGAATCACACCTTCTACTCTATCGAATCAATATTGCCATCTACCTTCATTGTTTGTGAACTACATACCTTGTAAGTGAAATGCTCAAAATCTCTTCATGGTATGCCACTAGCTTAGCCTCTAGCTTGTTCAAGACAACCTTGGTTGCTTCCTCCTCCTCAAGCAACAATCTCTCCAAGAGGAAAAGTTTTGTGCAATGATGCCTGAGCAAAAACGGTTATCATAGTTGAAATAGAGCCCTTTAGCTCTTCATCTTGAAATCTTAATAGTATAGAGTATTTTTGATGGGTCAAAGAGCCACAATTGTGCTTGTAAGGACGAATGGCAGAACTTGGAGTGGTTGGGTCTTGCAGGTAACTACGGGTGAAGCATTTCATGTTATCATTGGTGCTTGACAGAAGCCTTTAAGCCTAGCTTTGTGGATTTTGGCATCCCAACAGCCACCAACAACATTGTGGGTTTCGCAATCCGTATGTCCCCACTTATTTCATCTTTCAAGCCTTAAGATGAAGTAACTCAATTGTTGCTTTTCTAACATGTGTTCATATCTAAGAACCAAGCAAGCGAACTCTTTTTTATATTCATCCACAATCCTCTTTTGAGGCAACTTAATGAAATCATCAAAATAATTAATGAACTCATTAGGACCATTGTGAGCAAGAAGAGCCTCCACCATGAGGGACCAAGTTATCGCCTCTAGTCCTTGTTGGTCACAAAGCATGCAAAACCAAATATAAGCTTCTCCTAGTAGGTTCCAAGATGCCCAGCAAACCTTGTCAACTTCAACAATGTTATGAAACTTGAAATAATGCTCTACTTGGCACATCCACTATGTTGGGTTGCTCTCCCCATCATACGTGGGGAACTTGATCTTCATCTTGGCCTTTCTTCATTTATGGTGCATTCCCATTTAAGTGCAACAAGGTGCCTCTTTCCCATGCAAGGGCTTGAGTGCACATAACTAAAAGACAAGACAAGCCCCTATCTAACGCATCATTATAATAGGTGATGCGAATGTACTTAAGGCCCAATATTACGAGTTCCAACATCAAAGAATTGAAAATCCACAATGTAATCTAGTAGGTCCAAGAAGGCAAATATTGAAGAACAGCCCAAAAATATTCCATAGCATCTCTACAATCTTTAATATCGGGAGTTTTCTAAATAATTGTTGAGTCCTTAATTTCTTAAGTTTCTTTATTACCTAAGAATATTTCCTTTTGTTTGGTTTTCCTTAATTGTCTAGGTTCTTGATTTATTTGGGTTTTCATACTTGTCATATCTCTAACTTGTTTAGGATTTCCTTATTTATCAGAATCCAAATTTGTTAAGACTTTCTTAATTTTAGGGATTATTGATTTATTAGGATCATTCTAGAATTAGGTTTTAAGAATTCTTGATTTACCAAGATCCTTCTAGAATTAGGTTTAGCTGCTTATTTAAAGGGAGCATTGTTTCAGTTGTAAACAGACTTGTTTTTTAGATAATAGAAACTCCTAAGTTGTGTGATCAACTTTTGCATCCTTTATCCAGTTCTTGCCAAGGATTGGTGGTAGAACATCTCCTTGACTGGTGGCATTACCTTTACGTCTTGGAGCCTATTAGCATCTATCTTTTGTTTTTCTTCTTCATATTTTCGTTTTTCCTCCCTTCCTCCCTACCAAACCCTCACTTTTCCCACAGAAAACCCATAAACACCAAAAAAACGATTTTTAGTTATTTTCTTAACCCGAGCTTGCTTAAGCCCACCATAACATTCGCATCAGTAGCCTATCTAATACATCATTATAGTAGGATTTAGACCAGGCTAGTCTAACGAATACATTGTTATCCTTTTCTACATGGCACCTTGAAGGCGTGCTTAACACTAACAATAAATCAAAAAACCAACTTAAAGACACAAGTAACCTCACCCTAGGTGGCTCCTTAGAGATTTCAAAATATAATCAAAAGTTGGGAGGACCATAACAAGGACACAGTAGTGTTTGAGTTTGGGTCTAGGTCAAGGTCAAGGTCAAGGATCCAAGTTTGGGTTTGTGTTTGTGTTTGGTTTAGGGTCCATGTTAGGGCTCTGGTTTGAGTCTTAGTTTGGATGTGGGTTTGGGTCCGATTTCAACTCTAAGTTGAGCTCTAGGTTGGGGGGGGGGGGGGGGGGGGGGGGTCCTAGTAGGGCTTACCTCTAGGGTTGATTGTGAGGTCAAGGTTCCTATCCAAGAATGAGTTAGGAATAGGGTTGAGGTCCAAGTCAAGATCCTAGTAGAACTCCACTTTGAGGTTGTAGCCAACTCTAGGTTTTAGTGATGTGGGAGTAATTATGCCAGTCCATGCTAATGGTCTAGCCCATATGATTCCTACTATTTGGAGTTTCCATTCCTATCACGATTCCTACTATTTAAAGTTTTCATTCCTATCAGAATTCCTACTATTTAGAGTTTCCATTCCTATCAGGATTCCAACTATCTGGCGTTTCCATTCCTATTAGGATTCCTACTACTTGGAGTTTCCATCCCTGTTAGGATTCTTACTATCTCGCGTTTCCATTCCTATTAGGATACCTACTGTTTTAAGATCCCTAATTTGTTGAGATCCTATGCCTAATTTGTTTAAGATCTTAGTTTGGTTAGTTTTTATTTTCCTTGATCCTACCAAACTTAGGTTTTGAGTATTCCTAATTGTACTAGCATTGAGTTTAGTCGTCTATTTAAAGACACCATTATTTCAATTGTAAGGAGAACATTATGAGAACTTTTGAGATTGGAGAAGTCATTGAATTTCATTTTCTTTAAATTTTGTGTTGTTACTTTCCAGCCTTTTACATTCCAACTATTTTAATTCATGCACTTAAATTACTGTTTTTACGTTTCAGTACTTTATTTTTTAGTCTTTACCTTTCCAGCCTTTTATATTTTTGAATTTTCTTATTAGTATTTCGCTCCAATCTCTCAAAAATCCAAAGCTCACTCAATTGCCCATCACGAAACGCATCAAGCATCATTTAGTCCCAAGTCCAAGTCATGTTAAGCAAGGTTGGGGTCTCAATATGAGTTCATGTTGGGCTCTAACTCTAGGGGGTTGGCATCTAAGTTAGGGTCTACTTTGGGTTTGGGTGTGGGTTCAAGTTTCAAGTCAAGGTCAAGGTTCAAGTCAAGGTTTAAGTCTGGGTCAAGTTTGTGATTAGGCTCCAAGTTTGAGTCAACAAGGGACTTAGGGTTTACGTCATGGTCCCATTTGAGTTCAAGTTTGAGGTTAGGGCCTGAGGTTAGGGTGTGGTTTTGGGTTCAAATCTAGGTTCGAGTTCAAGTGGGGGTTCAATTTGGGTTCAAGTGTGGGTCCAATGTCATGGTTTGAGGTTGAGGTCAAGGATAGGCCTAGGTCTTGGTATAAGTTTGCCCTAAGGTCAAATATGGGGTCTAAGTTCAAGTCTAAGTTTGGCTCAAGTTTTGGGTCAAATCCAAGGTTGGCTTTAGGTATGGGATTAGGTTGAGTTTGATGCAAGGTCAAATCCAAGTTCATGGTTGGGGTGTGAGTTTTGGGTGGGGATCCAAGTCAAGATACTATCTATGGTTGGGCTCCATGTTCGGGTTTGGGTTTGTGCTTTGGTCCAGGTTTAAGTTGAGGTCAAGGTATAGGGTCGAGGTTTGGTTCTAGATTTGATTTGGGTGGGGCTTTGGGTTCAAGCTCGAGTTCCACTATGAGTCCAATTCCAACAAGGGTTTAAATTTGGGTTCGAGTCTAAGTAAAAGTTTGAGTTGGGGTTCAAGTCCAATTCCAACTTTGGGTCCACTAGGTTTGATTTGAGGTTGACTTTGGGTTTAGACCCAAGGTAGGGTCTAAGGGCAAGCTTTGCTTTGGGGTTCAATTCCAAAGTTAGGTCAAGGTTTGGCGCAAGGTTTGAGACTAAGTCTAACTCTAAGTCAAGGCCCTTGGTAGAGTCCATATACAAGTTTGAGTCTAGGTTTGGGTCTAAATTTGGATATGGGTTGAGGTTCACTATAGGTTAAGGTAAAAGTTGGGTTGGGTATGAGTATGGGCCCAAGTTCAAGTCAAAGTCCCAAGTCCAGTGCTAGGTCTAGGTATGAGATTGAGTTCAGGTTTGGGATTGAATCCAAGACCAAGATCAAGGTTTAGTCAAGGTCAAGCTGGGGATTGGGTCCAAGTCCAAGTTTAGTATCAAGTCAAGGTTGACTTTGAGATGGAGTTCAAGTGGGGTCCCAAATCAGGTTCTAAGTTAGGTTATGAGTCTAGGTATAGGGGTGGGATTCAAATCCAATTTTAAGTCTAGGTCAAGGTCTAAGTTTGGTTCTAGGTCAAAGTACAAGTTCAAATGGGTGTCTAGTTGTGGGTTAGGTGTCAAGGTCTAGGCTTAAGGTCAAGGAAAGCTTTAGTTCCAAGTATGACTTTGGTCCATGTCAAGGTATAGGTCTTGGTTCAAGTCCACGTTAAGGATGGGTCCAAGGTCAAATCTAGATTCATGTTTTGGGGGCCAAGATCAAGTATGGTTCCATCTTCGAGTACAAGTCTACTCCACGCCAAGGGATGAGTTTGGGTCAAGCAATGGACAGGTTCAAGGTTGAAGCCAAGTTTGTGTTCGAGACAAGATTAGTTGTGGGTCTAATTCAATGGTGAGTATTGATTTGGGTCTAGATTTAGGTCCAAGTGCAACTCCAACGTTAGGGTTCAGGGTCAAAGTCAAGGTCAGGCTCTAGGTACAAGTTAGGGGTCACAGCCAAGGGAAGGTCTTATTTGAGATCAATTTTAAGGTTAAGACCTAAGCTTAGTGTTCACGTAGGATTTAGGGTCCAAGTTCATATCAAGGTTAAGGCTTTGTGTCAAGTTGGGTCAAGGGTTAAGTCCTTGCTCGTGTCCAATTCCAAGTCTAGGTTTAGGTTTGGCTAAGGTCAACGTTTAAGTGTGGTCCAATTTGGGGTTGGTGTTTGATCTAAAGTTTGATTCCAAGGTTAGGTCCAAGGTTGGGTTAGAGTTTAAGCTAGGGTCCTATTGTGGGTTTAGGTCAAGGCTCGAGTCATGTTCAAGTTCAAGTTAAGGTTTAGGTTTAGGTTTGGTTTCAATGTTTGGGTTCAAGTTTGGCTTAGGGTTCAGGTTTGGTTTCAATGTTTGCCATCTCAAACAAGTTTTCTATTTTCATTGTAAAGTGCCTTACAAGTACAATAACTACAGATAAGTCCTAAGATTTTATCTTTTCTATAACTAAACCAATTAAGTCCTTGAATATCAATAGCAAACCTTAAAACTTTCAAGAACTTAGAGAAACTACAACATATAAAAGCACAAGATATCACCAGACAATAAAACACAAGCTGAGCAAGCATAGGAAATCTTGACAAAGAGAAGACCTTCACAAAGAATGTCTTGGAGAAAAGATCCTCAAACTCCTTATAAAGGGGAAAAGCATATGAACTGTGCATCCATATGCTTAAATCCCCTAATAAATTAGCAACATCACTTTGCTACTTTAGTTCTGCAACACATAATCAAATTGGTTTCAATCAATATTGTTGGTAAGGGATGTCTTGTATACAATAATTCATCTAGAGAGATAGAGATAAATATACCAAAATTAAGTTTCTAACCAAGCTTCATGGCTAGATACTACACAAGTGCAATCTTACTTGTACCAGTTTCACCACCCAAAAGAACAGGCTCCTTACACTTAACAGAGGAAGCTATTCTTTCTAGCACATACATAAAAACTATGAATCTCAGCAATTGTAGCATTCAAAAGAGATTGATTGATAGAAAAGCCAAGATCAAAGAAGAAAACAAAGGAAAATGTTAAGATCTCCCCCATTGATAGCTTTTTGATGCATTGAAGATAAACTCAACCAACTCTTAAATCTATTTGCATACTCTGCAATTCATTCCCAACAATCAGGATGCCACCCCATCACGTAGAAGATTCAATACAATCAATCACAAAAACAACTTGAATAATAGGTTTCTTATGAGGATATAGTGTCTCTACTACTAGCACTACCCACAACTTAGCAATGTCTTTCCTGATAATCAATTGATTTCGGTTGAAGTTGAAAAGGTTGCAAATATATCAATAGCCTCGAAACACAAATATTGCTTCACTTATCACATGGGATAGGGAAAAGAAAAAGAAAAAAAACAAAAAAAAAAACAAAAAAAACAATTGTCAAACATACAAACATGGGCAAAAAAGAAAAGTAAGAAAAAAAAGAAGAAAAAGGAAGATAGGGATTTAAGAACTTGACTAGAACTCTTGATAAATGCAATGATACTCATAAGCTGACAAACCATCTCAACAAAAGCTAAAGCCTAAACCTGAGATTTGCTTACACCATTTGAGAAGATCCCTGCCATAAAGAACCAAATGATGCAATTATTGCAATCCAAATGTAAAATATCATAAATAGAAATTTCAACAACCTAGTTTACCTTAATAAGAACATACTCAAATAAGTGACAAAAGCAAAATTTCCTTATTGAAATCCCACCAGATGATGTACAAGAGAAGAGTTAACACTTCCAAAGGTTTCTGTCAGAGAAATCAATCAACATACAAAATATATTAGCTAGCTACCAATGAGTTTCTTAGAAATTGACTACACATTCGGATACTATGCTTTCATCATATTATGCAAGTCTTCACTATTTGGAGGCACAATCATCACTTTCTTCCAAAAAACACCAATTTTTCCACCTGAAACCAAAGAAATACATTCTCTAACTGATAACTAATATAGTAACCCTTCAAAATATATGAGAACCTTGGGAGTAAAAAGATATTGAGGGATATGGTAAGGCAATAGTTCGCATTGGATGGATTCTTTTTCCCCGTTGCCCCTACATAGCTATTTCCATGTCTCCCTACTCAAGTAAATGATAAGTATGCACCAAGCCAATCCCCAACAAGAACCATTCATGTCCCCTCCTCCCCAACTCAAATCACGCCATTTGACAAAGCAAAAGATTGAGTTAGCAAACCAATATTGGTCAAAGAGAAACTGAGATGAAGCAACCTACAAAAGTAATATTTTCTAGGAACCACAGACATGTATCAAAAGCCAAGAATTGCGGGTGATGACACAAACCTTCTATGCTGTTTGAAATGTCAAAGCTAGAGGTTGAAATTTTGGAAAATAGTTGAAAACTTTCTGCTACCCTTATTTTCTGCAAATTTCAGAAAATGCATCAGTAGCTCTCTAGGGGTTTCATTGCTCAAAAAGCAGAGTGGACAACATTTCTGTAGAATAATACTTCATTTATTAACCACTTCAGCAACCAAATTATTAAGAAAGAGCAATAAAAAATTCAGATAGAATAACAAATCAAGTAAAGCAAAAGGCTATGAAACAAAACATAGTAATTAAAAAAGAGAAGTATTGACCACATGCAGACATCACTCTTTGCATATAAGACTTACTCTTGATTAGCGTGTGGACAAAACTAGATTCTAAAAATTCATTATCTTGAGTAACTTTTAATTCCCAAATTTAATATGGTTGGAAGAACTTTTCATTTACATAACTATCTCCATTTAAGGATTTCTTCAATTTTCATGTTCTGTAAAATCGTAGTCTACTTCTTGTTGAAAGGCTATAATATCCTTAGTTCTGTAGAATATTATTGGGACTTAGTTGACCAGCCAAAAGCTTCATCTTAGTTTATTAAACAACTTCACAATGTGAGTTTATAGCAATAACTTCAGCCCATGGTTGATGAACAATCTGTAGGGCCTACAAGAATATATAAAAATAAATAAATAAACAAGATGAAGTGTTAATAAATGACAAAACATGAAATGTGACCAGCTAAACTATAAATGAGAATTGAGACTTTGCATCCTTCCTAGACTGCCAAGTGAGCACCTCTATCTTATGCCTACCAGTACTTAGGTTACCACCTCTTTAGCACCTTCAACAGATACCCAAATTGTGGTTAAAATAACCAAGGAAATAAAGTACCTAATAAACAATCACTATTTCCAAATCAACATAACATCTCAGTGGCATGCATACCATTACAAAACACTCAATTTGATTCACTCACTTTGAGCACATTAGAGGGGGTTAAAAATGTCAAAACAAGCAAAAAGTGTAACACTATCTCTTCAAGCAACTTTAGAATTAAGTACTACGTGATTACCTCCCATGTCCATTTGAAAATGAGGTTGTGCCTTCCATTAAAGGCAATAAGATGGATTGTACATCAGATGGAGCTTTGTCAATATCTTCAAATACAACCCAAAACCCAATTTGAACAGCCTGTAGAAAATCAAACAAGCTGCCATTAGAAATACATATCTAGTGATACCAATAGTCAAAGACGTATAAAAATACTCCCTTCAGCCTATATCAGTGATCATTCATTCTCTTTTGGGAGGTCAAAAAATAGCATCCATCTTTAAGTGACCTTTTGATCTATCTGTAATATAGACATCCCCATCTTTTATTTGATTTAGGTGAGTTTAAATCCAACAGAATGTGGAAATTTACTTCTTTTTCTCTTGAAAAACAATTTACAGGACCATTTTTTACTTCATAAGTTGGATTTTCTAAATAAATCAATATAAAACACAAAGTATTACCTACCTCTGTGCATGTGTGTAAAGATGAATTATCCAGGAAGAAACAAACCTAGGTGAGTGATCCGTGCTGCCATCTAAACTCACCAGGTTGCTCTGCAAACATAACTTCCCCAATAACGTTTTAACATCAATTTGATCATCCATATGGATAAACAAAACTGTAGCAAAGAAAGAAAGAGAGATTTCTTAAAAAGTAGCAAAGTAAAATTAAAACACTGAAAGCTTACACATCAACAACACAAAACATGCACTAAAATAGAATTTCTATTATTTAGCATGTACATGCACCTTATGCTTGTGGTTTTTTTTCCTTCTTATGTGCAATTTTAAAAAGAAATGGGGACGGCAACGCTTGTATACAAACTGAGAGAAACATCCAATTAATGAAAGAAAAAGTACATACCAAGAAGTTCTGTGACATGGTAGAACCCATAACAGTAATAGGCAGAGATTCAAGTACCATTGCTTTTACTTTCCCCCTCATGGTTTTTGAAATTCCAAATATCGCATTCTCTCTAGATATACCACATTATGTACCGAGAAACCATTGGACAACTTTAAATAGGAATGTCTAGTGAACTACTCTTCAACAAACCAATAAATTCACTATATATTGGGACAAAACTCACTTTGTCAAAATAAGAAAGTAGATTAAATCCATAGGTTTTTGGCTACTTTGCAAGGGATCCCAAATTGGTCATTGAATTCCCATATGCTTTTGTATATAGACCACTACAATGTGTCTCTATCTAATGAGACACAATTAACGTTTTCTTTAAAGTCATAGACCATATAGAAAATGTAAAACTCAATAGGGTATTATATATCTAAATTCTCTTCCAAGGAAAAGGAGAGCCATTGGAGGGAATCAGCACATTTTAGAAAGATCTAACTTCAAAACCCACCCTTTGGATGAATTGCAACACAACCTTATCTTCATCACCTCATCTCAACCAAAAGTGCGTAAAATGATAAACAATGAAATAATTGAATCCAGTGCGAAGGCACAATGCATATGATAAAAGTCACATTTAACTAAAAATTAGAGGTTTGCAAATGATTTGCTGCTAATGCTTCCTTGAAGCAAGAAATTACTATAAAACTCTAGGAAAGTCACATGCTAACCTAATTTCAGAACCATCTTCCACCTCAAATCTAAAATATAAAGAATTCACTCCAGTCCATCATAGTTTTGTTTTTTCTCACTTTATCCCCAAAATACATAAAAACCTTAGTAGAATGTCATCCTAATACCACCCTCACATGCTATTGGATTTAAAATCTATAACCAAACTCAACAAAGTCTCCCCATCTACGACACAATGCCATAACCATTTCTCATGATAATCTTAATTAATAAAAAAATCAAAAATCAAATTCCTTACTCCTAGTTCACTAAGATTTTGGGTACAAATCTTTAACGAACATAAATATAGATTTTGAATTCATTACCAGCTCCATCACACAAGAAACCCCATTATCGTTTATCTACATAATTAGTACCTTTTTTTTTTTTAATTTCTTCCAGTTTCTCATGCTTTTTGCAATATCACAACCAACTTTCCATCATGTTGAAACATGTAAAAACCACTTGTCGAATTTGCTTCTTTTTTTTTTCCTTCCTTCTTATGTTTCTTTTTCCGAAACACCTCATTTAGGCCTTTTAAGCCAACAGGACCTATAGTTTCCATTAATGGACATCCCATTATTCACACCAGAATCCAATTAGTATTAGCATTTGCAAAAGTACTTTTCTTACTTTTAGAAGAACTACCGATATTGATTTAGGTAGAATAATAAACAATAGAAGTACCCACATAACATCACCCAAATAGTGCCCAATTATGAAACATAAACAGGTTAAATATGTTCAATAAGTTGGATACGAAGAGAGTGAGAAAGAGACAGGGAGGAATGCGGCTCCCTAGCCCAAGTGCAAATGACATCTAGGAGGACAAACCTAAATCATGGTCTTCCAAATATCAGGCGTGCACTTTGTGGATGTTTTTATTTTCTACCTCTTGCCTGATTGTTTGCTGTTTGAATTCTTATTGATTGTTATACAGAAAATTAAGAGGAATTATGTGAACTAAGCAAAAAGAAAACTTAATAACCTAATTCAACCCCCTTCCCCTCTTAGGTAACCTAGGGACTTAACAAGTTCTTGACTATTGGCTTGCACAACCAAGCTAGGATATGCCAGAAAAGCTCAACTGAAGCAATAAGCAAACAAAGAGCTAGCTTCACCATGTTCTGGTGTAGTAGTCTTCTCTAGAATTATGGAAAGCTTGGTCAATGGGATTCAATTAATCCCCTTTTTTATGAGACTAAGACACATATCATACCATCCCATTTTTTCTTGGAAGATGCACCAAACCAAGGAACAATGTGCTTCATATGCAAAGAAAAAAAACCCAAAAACCAAGGACACAGGCCAAGCTTCAACATCTTTCACCAGCACCAACAAGGATCAGTTGTAATATAGTCAAGATAACTTTCAAACTAAGACAATTACAAATCATATGAGAAGAGAACATAGATAATAGAGGTGATCAAGAACTTCCTTAGAAAAAAAAAAAAAAAAAAGATGTCATCTGCAAATAGAAGATAAGTGAAACAAAACTCATCCATTTTTCCTGGACCTCATTTAAAAACTTTAAAAGAAGCCCCCTATTCATAGTAAGCAAACAACATTCTATTTAAAACACCTATTAGAAAACAAAAGGTAGAACTAATAACAGATCCCCTAACTTGTGCCATGAGAAGTATTGAAAAAGCAAGTGCAAACTCCTTTTAATCAAAACGCACTGGAAATATGAGCTACCTACTGACATCATTCCAGGCAAAATGAGATTTCCCATACGTATGCAGCGGAGAGCCATCACAAACATGATGACAAACCTTCCATAGACCTACTTTGCAAGGACACCTACCTCCCCTAATATAATTTTATTTCCAAAGCATGAACTAAGTATAAGACTTGTCTCCCATTAATGAAAGCAAGCCCTAGGAATAAACTTCTCAAAAAACCATTTTCAGCCCAATGTCTAGAGGTATGACAATAATTTTACAGACGTTGCTCATAAGACTAGAAGGTTGAAAATCTTTAAACCCAAAGCATGGAACTCGTGGAAAACATTTATAGTATCTTTTTTGGGAACCCCCCAACAAAAAGAAGGGAAAAAACTGGTCCAAGATTTCAACTCAGACCTCTCTCTCTTAAAGAGCTCATTCCATCCAAATGGCTTCCTTAAAGTAATAAATCAAACAGAAAAAATTGTTCTGCTATGGTATGTGTCAACCGACAATTCATTGCAACATGGATCCCTACATATATGATGATTCTATCACAAGACCTATGGTGGGAAACATTTTAGATAGATAGCTTAGCACAGAGATATTTAAAATGCTTTTGATACCCAATTATCAATCCAATAGAATTACAAACCCTAATGACTTGGTAAGTAATTTTCTTAAAATAAGTTCAAAACATGAAATTAGAAATCCAATTAAATCCAAAGGTATATGTCTGAGGCATTCCATTAAATCAAATACATGGTAGTAAAATAAATGAAATACCTTGATTTCCACTATCCAGGGCCAACTTTTTGATAAGAGCAGATTTTCCAGCACCAGCAGGACCATGAAAAAGAACAGGCCACTTTTGGCTCACTGCCAACATAACCATCTCAAAACTTTTTTCTCACAGCTGATGTTAAAAAAAAACAAGTTGCCTCTTGATTTATCATCCCTGAAGATACAAAAGCAGATTGAAGATACAAAAGCAGATTGAACGTAAAAATCAAAGATAAAAGAACCATGGTGAAGTAGGTAAAGTATTTCAACGTGTTTTAGTTTGACAATTCTCACACAACAAAAAATATAAACAGCAAGGTGCAATGCAAATAAGTGCCAGAATTATTGTGTAATAGATTGTTTCTTTTTATGATAAATTCTACCAGGTCGCAAGCCTTTTATTCCATGTTGGAGGCCCAAACTCACAGAGCTGTGAAGAGGGTATTTCCAAGGCCAAATGTACAGAAGGTTGGAGACAATTCTCCTGGTTGAAATCAATACTTGTACTAGGACAACTCAACTTCTTCTGTTCAGGTGACTCAACATACCAGCCAGCCTTCTCCATTGATGTACCTAGACAGAATTCTTCCCAGCTAAAATTGGAAAAAGAAATATGAATATTTATGATACCACAAATTACTTAAATTTTAATTTGCGAACAGCATTTTTCTCAGAGTTAAACTACCAACCGCAATAAACATGTAAATGCTTCTTTAGTCTCCATGCAAAGTCTACAGTAGGCCTGTAGCTTGATCTAAGAACCACTGATAAAACCTGTATCCCACACCATCTGATGTCTGCAACAATATCTGGATCTCCAGCATCCCTGCTCACATCAATTTTGGCCACCTGCTTTACAAGGTCCAAGAAACAGGACCAGTCCCAACGTTTAGAAAGTATTTCTGAGTCTACTAAAAGGAGGCAGTAAGAAGTCTGAGCAGCTTGTAGAGTCCGAGTTCCAGCCTGATTAAAAAAAAAAAGTTCAACTCCAACTGTGAGAAGATTGCTTCAGAAAGAATTCATGGATCTTCTTAATACCATATAGGTGCTAATAGTTCCACCACCATACCCAAGATGATGTTAATGAGAAGATTAATAAACACATGATAGAGAAGTCAATCATTCCACATGATTAGAGAATGCGTAACACACCATGGATTGAGTCACACCAACATAGTTATGGTCTCAAAAGCATCATCTTTCAAAGACATTTTTATTTTTTTCCAATAAGCAATAAGGATTTATTTAAATCTCACCCAACAGACTCTCAAACAAAGGAAGTACATAACAATGCATCAAACAGCAAAAAATCTAGCACAAGCACATGCTAATCATAACGTCAATATCACACACACTAAAACAGGAACTATGTAACAAGTAGAAAAATGATGGCCACAAATACAAGCTTCTCTGCTAATGTCCGTGGAAAATGCAAAATTTCCTCTACTTTCCAAGTGACTAAAAAAAGAGTGGAAACAGCAAAGCATAACTGTAACACATGGATTGACCAATTATGTAAGTTGAGAACAAGGTACAATCCGCAGAGTACAAACAATATGTATTAATTTTGTAATTTCTTAATTGTAACCAATGTTTTCCATTTAATATAGACCTGCATGAAAATAGCCAAGACTTATTTCGAGTATATAACAATGACAATTAAGATCTCAAAGCTAAGTTACAATAAGAAACCTTTTTGCCCATCCAATATTATCCGGCAAGTAAGGAAAGCTGTCTACACTAATGTGTCCATAAAAACACAAATTTGCAGTAATGATGCTACTTATTGCATTCATACCACATGACCTAACATATACACATAGAGACAGTCCAATGCACCGTGCAAAATTTTGCTTCTCTCAACGCTAGGATCCATTAAAATACGTAGCACAGAAGGAAGAAGGGAAATAGTCAATGGTTAAAAAATGACATAAACAAGGAGAAAACAAGCTATATATTACTAATTAGAAATCAATTATGAAATAGAGACCAGCACCAGAACGTTGGATGAGAATATGAGCCTACCCCAATAAAAAAGGAGCCCAATCAAGGGCCCAACAGGCTGCCAAACAAGCAAGCTCATGAACATCCAGACCCCTACCAGCCCGATTGTAGAGCTCAATTAGACTGGCAGCTTCATTCAGAACTTCTTCTGCAGCCTGTGCTGATGTATCACTGGAATTGGATCTTAAATTGGGCACAATCCAAAGCAAGGCCACAGCTTTGTCAACAATCTTTTCTGGCAATTGCCCGAAAACACCCCATAAAAGGAATAGTATAGTTTGGGTGCAAAAATATCTCTGCCAGCACATTCACCACCTCCTCTTCTTTCAGCATATGCCCCTTTGTAAACCCAAACACAAACCTTTAAATTTTTGGAAGAAGAAAACTAGAATATATATATAATTGGGTTTACTGTTCTTGTTGGCAAAAGTTACTATATGCTTTTATATATGTATATAAACAATTATATCTTGAAACTTATATACTAAGTTTGGGGCCTCTTGGTTGCTTTGAAACAAAAGGCACCTATGATCAAAGCCCTAAATCATCATATTTCTAAATTCTCCTAATTCCTCTATGATGACAAGAACACTAAACCTAGTTATATAGTAACTTTTGCCAAAACCAATTACCAGTATCGTAAGTCTTAAAATTTCACATTTCTTAGAAAGCAAACAAGAAGTATACCTTTTTAGGGAGTGAGTCAAACTATGGGAAAGATAGAAGCTTTGAGCAACGAGCAAGAAACCTTTCCATTGCAAATTGAAGACTAAAACTCCCATCCATGGCCATCTCTTCTAGACTTCGCAAAAGCCAACTAGAGGTGTATATATGTATTTAGGATATATGGTCTCTATATACTATTAACAAGAAACTTTATAACAGAGAATGATTCCGTGCTGGTCCTCTAGTTCTCCGGCCAAGAATGGACTTATGGTCTGTTAGGACTTGAACCCTACACAACCCACAATTAATGCACAAGACTAGTATCACCCATGTCTCAAATACAAGTAGAGCACATATATTTTGCTTGAAAGACACTTTTGTATTGCAGGCCAGATCAAAGGCTTAGCAAACAGCAAAATGAGTTTCCCTGTACTAAAAGATAAAAAAAGGCAAAGGGGCAAAGGGGCAAAGAACTAATTAAATCAACTGAACCATAGACAAAACTAGGCCTCCTATACCACTTGCATTAATTGGAATTTAAAGTAATACTTCAAATCTAAACCACATATTCTACGTACTAGTCATTAGGATTTTACATGAGAAGATTCAAATTTACATGAAAAGATTGTAACATAATTTCGAGTTGTATTGTACCATAATTAATTTTGAAACAGCCTAAAAAGGCAACTTGAATTTATTAGCGCTTCATGCCTACTTCCAAAAATTACCTTTTCTCTTTCTGATTTCCACACCATGCATCTCTACAAGACTGAACCATACATGCATGTATGCGTGTATGCAGCAGCATGTGATGCAACACTTGTTGTTTGAGCAACAGCTAGATCTTCAGCAACAAGTAGGTCGTCCAGCAACACCCCTGTATCATAAATGCAAGAGACCACTGAGCAACAATATTATCAAACCTGACAGAACTCCACTATTCAGAATACAAAAGCTTGAAACACAACCACCCAACCAAATCTTGTCAATCCTAGATGGTCATCTTGTCTTACCTTTAATCAAGAGCAATGTCCTCCAATACCATCTCCAATATCAATCTTTCAACCTAATTAGTTCTTATCTCCTAGCTGATCTTTCAAGCTAATAAATTTGTACTATTCACCAATCTCCTCCACTCAATCTCAAACCACTTAGCTTTTTCCCATATGAAACTCAAACTCTAATTATTAAGCAATGCAGTAATTATTGCATCATGATCCAATAGGCCACCAACTTTATGCTCAAAAGCATCATCATTGATCTTGCCCAAATTCGTGCTGTCTAAAATCTAAATTGATAACACTGTTTTGAGGCACTAAAAGTGATCCAAAGTAACCATAAGAAATTCATTTTCCTTCATACAACTTATTAAAGCCGGATTTAAGTGCCTAAAGTTATTTTCAGTGTAAAATTAAGTTATTATAAGACAAAGATGATGCACAAAGTGATTTATGCTCAACAGAATCATGTATAAATTTGAGAACTAGAAATAAATGAAGCAAGACGCATAGTTATACAACAAGATTCATGTATTACCACCACGTAAACCACCATAAATAAATATAGATAGGAAACCAAGGAAAGAAGTATCACCAATCAACATGTCATCTCCAGGCACTGTTGATTCAATACCTCCAGTAACCTCCAAAATATGCAAATACGGATGTTTGCATTTAATGTTCTAAGATCAGCATCAAATAGTGTTCTAAGAATCTTTTGCAATTCCAATTCAGCATTTCCAAATTGAGCTGTTAGCCAAATAGCAGACCTTAGCAAATTTGAACTGTGAAAATTCAAATTAGGGTTTCGCATGCCACATCAAATCTACGACTAGAATTTCGTGTTTCTCACAAACTCCAAAAACCAACGCACAACAGGGTAAGATAGCTATAAAGAATCGAATTTAGCAATCTAATTCAGAAACATACGGATGCCAGCACTCCCCGCCGACGAGGGAGTCCCCGAAGCCGAGGAATTCCCCTCGAGCGCCGTGGCACCCTTAAACAAGATCAACCTGGGACCAACGTATCCAGGCGTGCCCTCCTCCCCAACCGCCGTGAGCGTATGGCCACACCTTGGGCCCGGCCCATCCTCCTCCTTCTCTTAATCGCATTCACAACCGAGTACGTCGGCGCGTGCCTCGGCCTGACCACAGGCCTCTGCTGCACCTGCGGCGCCGTCCATTGCAACGGGAGACGACGCTGTATTTTATGGTTCTACACCCCCGGATTGTGATCGGTCTACGGCACCATAGACGGCGAATCCACATCCATTGCTTCAATCCCTCGATTCGAGCCCTACCTTCAAGATCGGAACTAGAATTCCCGCAAATTCGCGTTTCTAATCAACATTTCGATCCGCTGGCGAAAACCAAGCCCCCGCCTCGAACGATCCCCCGCCAGTCGGGGAATTCACAGAACCGAAACCCTAACTCAGATCCGCGATTCTCGAATTCAAGAAGACCACACAAATTTTTCAGAACATTTCCGAACATAAGAAAGAAGGGGAGGGGGCGGGGGGTTGAATAGAGGAAAGCTATCAAAACAGGCTCTCTCCTCCGCTCCGTGTGAAGGAACCTCGAGGCGCTTGCAGACGAAAATGGCGTTTTTCTACGTGAAATGGCGAAGGCTGTTCTGCACGCAGTCCGTGAGTATTGCTTCCATGGCCGCTTTGATCCTCAGCAAGTGGAAGAGAGAGAGGAAGTTTCTGGTTCTGGGGGCTTCTTTTTGGTTCAAATCAGGCCGCACGTGTAACATCCGATTCAAAGATCAAAGCGAGGCACTTGAGAGCAGTGGGCGAACTGTTGTTTTAGCCAAGTCACAGTTAGGTTGTTAGGACGAGAAACCTTCTAACTATTGCTGCCTTGCGCTTTAAAATTATCCACGGGAGGCCATTGTCAATGCAGCTTTTAGGTGCCAGAATGACCACAAATCGCCGCAACAATTAGAAATCTTCAAAATGCCATTGTTTTTTTTTAGCTACAAAGCGATTTTACTTCCCTTTTACTTCCTATTGTTATAGTTTTAGGAGAAAAAATATATATATAACATAAATTTAAGACATGCTATAAATTATATGAAACATTTCAAAATTACGAATTTTAAGAGTAATATTACGAGAAAAATAATATATATCTAAACAACAAGTTATAATAAAATCTGATTTATGAAAATGAACATCATTTTAAAAATTTACTCTTCTCTCAAAAATACTACGCGAGAAAGGATTTTATTGAGCAAATCGTTATAAAAATATGAGATAATCCCCAATTTCTAAAACAACATTATGAACTAGTTGCCGAACTATAGCCGGGAACCTATGGAAGGTTTCTCTTCTTCATAACCTCTTCCACGGCCCTCTGCTGGCCCAGATGTTTGATAAAACCACATAAACCCCACCATTCCATGGCCTTCAACTCTTGCAAGTGCTTAGCCACACACTGATGCAAATGCACTTAAGGCTCAATATCACGAGTTCCAACATCAAAGAATTGAAAGTCCACAACGTAACCCAATGGGTCCAAGAAGGCCAAGGTTGAAGAACAGTCAAAGAATATTCCATAACATCTCTACAATCTTTAATATGGGGGGTTTCTTAAGTAGTCATTGAGTCCTTAATTTCTTAGGATTAATTTATTTTCTGAGAATATTTCCTTTTATTTGATTTTCCTTAATTGTCTAGGTTCCTTATTTATTTGGATTTCCATACTTGTCATATCTCTGATTTGTTTAGGAGTCCCTTATTTGTCAGAATCCATATTTGTTAAGACTTTCTTAATTTTAGGGATTCTTGATTTGTCAAGATCCTTCTAGAACTAAGTTTTAAGAATTCCTGATTTACTAGGTTCCTTCTAGAATTAGGTTTAGCTACCTATTTAAAGGGAACATTGTTTCATTTGTAAGGAGACTTATTTTCCAAACAATAGAAATCCTAAAATATGTTCCACATATGTTCCAAATTTGTGTTTTTTGGCCCAAATATGTTCCAGATCACCCTAGGTCCGTCCCCATTCATATATGGCATGGCCAAACAATGATTTCGTGAGTTTTGCGCAAAATCAAAAGTGATCACTTCTTTCGCGATACAAAGCCAAGTTCTGGTTTTCCGAACGAAATTGTGTTTTTTTGCCCAAATATGTTCTGGGTCACGCTAATTCCATCCCCATTCATATGTGGCCTAGCCAAACAATGATTTCGTGAGTTTTGAGCAAAATCAGAAGTGATCACTTTTTTCGCAATATGGAGCCAAGTTATGCTTTTGAGAACGAAATTGTGTTTTTTTGCCCAAATATGTTCCAAATCACTCTAATTCCATCCCCATTCATATGTGGCGTGGGCAAACAATAATTTCGTGAGTTTTTTATGCGGGAAAAATTATGTCAGTCCATGCTAATGGCCTAGCCCATATGATTCCTACTAGCTGGAGTTTCCATTCCCATCAGGATTCCTGCTATTTGGAGTTTCCATTCCCATCAGGATTCCTGCTATTTGGAGTTTCCATTCCCATCAGGGTTCCTACTATTTGGAGTTTTCATTCCCATCAGGATTCCTACTATTTGGAGTTTCCATTTGATGCGGGAGCAATTATGCCAACTCACGGTAATGACCCAGTCCATATGTTGTGTTTCTCAACCAATGCGGGAGCTGATGCGGGAGCAACTATGGCTACATACGGTGATGCGGAAGCAACTATGGCTACATACGGTGATGCGGAAGCATCCACGTCTACTATTCACCCAGTTACTATTCATGCCGAGACCCAAGATAAGGAGAAGCCCCAAGACCAAACCCAATTATTCATTAGTGGTAATTTGGCCCAACCTATACAAGTCCAATCCAAAGAAGCTTGATAAGGTTGACCAAGTGGTTGGGGAGATAGTAGTTAGGAAATTAGTAGTTATCTATATTTATCAAAGTGGTTGGGAAGATAGTAGTTAAGGAGATAGGAGTTGGATACATTTATCAAAGTGGTTGGGAAGATAGTGGTTAGTGAGATGGGAGTTGGATACATTTATGATCATAGGTACCTTAGCTCTCTATAAATAGAAGGCAAGAATTCATTTGAAAAACTAGATCAAAACATCCAAAAGACCCAGAGATTTAAGAGTTGTAAGCTTGTTTATTTTATTTCAGTCATTTACATTCTTCCTTCTAAATTCCAATCTTTACATTCCTACTCTTTAAATTCCAGCTTTTACATTCTTGTCTTTAAATTCCAGACTTTACATTCTTGCACTTAAACTTCAGCCTTTTTATTCTTGCACTTAAATTCCAGCTTCTACATTCTCGTCCTTAAATTTCCAAATTTTACTCTTATTCCGCTAAGATTTCAACATTCCTTGTTATTCGTCATTTTTAATCAAAAGCTCACTCTTTGGCCTATCACAAATCACATCAGCTGGAGTTTCCATTCCCATTAGGATTTCTACTATTTGGAGTTTCCATTCCCATCAGGATTCCTACTATTTGGAGTTTCCATTCTCATCAGGATTCCTACTATTTGGAGTTTCCATTCTCATCAGGATTCCTACTATTTGGAGTTTCCATTTGATGCGGGAGCAATTATGCCAACTCACGGTAATGACCCAATCCATATGTTGCGTTTCTCAACCAATGCGGGAGCTGATGCGGGAGCAACTATGGCAACATACAGTGATGCGGAAGCATCCACATCTACTATTCACCCAGTTACTATTCATGCCGAGGCCCAAGATAAGGAGAAGCCCCAAGACCAAACCCAATTATTCATTAGTGGTAATTTGGCCCAACCTATACAAGCCCAATCCAAAGAAGCTTAATAAGGTTGACCAAGTGGTTGGGGAGATAGCAGTTAGGAAATTAGTAGTTATCTACATTTATCAAAGTGGTTGGAAAGATAGTAGTTAGGGAGATAGGAGTTGGATACATTTATCAAAGTGGTTGGGAAGATAGTGGTTAGTGAGATGGGAGTTGGATACATTTATGATCATAGGTACCTTAGCTCTCTATAAATAGAGGGCAAGAATTCATTTGAAAAACCAGATCACAACATCCAAAAGACCTAGAGATTTGAGAGTTGTAAGCTTGTTTATCTTATTTCAGTCATTTACATTCTTCCTTCTAAATTCCAATCTTTACATTCTTGTCTTTAAATTCCAGCCTTTACATTCTTGCACTTAAATTCCAGCCTTTATATTCTTGCACTTAAATTCCAGCCTTTACATTCTTGCACTTAAATTCCAGCCTTTATATTCTTGCACTTAAATTCCAGCTTCTACATTCTCGTCCTTAAATTTCCAAATTTTACTCTTATTCCGCTAAGATTTCAACATTCCTTGTTATTCGTCATTTTTAATCAAAAGCTCACTCTTTAGCCCATCGCGAATCACATCAGTTTTGAGCAAAATCAGAAGTGCTTAGTTTTTTCGCAATACGGAGCTAGGTTCTACTTTTCTGAACCAAATTGTGTTTTTTTGCCCAAATATGTTCTGGTTCACTCTAAATCTGTCCCCATTCATATGTGGCATGGCCAAACAATGATTTCATGAGTTTTGAGCGAAATCGGAAGTGATCACTTTCTACGCAATATGGAGCCAAGTTGTGCTTTTCCGAACGAAATTGTGTTCTTTTGCCCGAATATGTTCCCCATCACTCTAATTCCATCCCCATTGATATGTGGCATGGCCAAACAATGATTTCGTAAGTTTAGAGCAAAATCGGAAGTGATCACTTTTTTTGCAATGCAGAGCCAAGTTTTGCTTTTCAGAAGGAAAATGTGTTTTTTTGCCCTAATATGTTCCGACTCACTCCATTCATATGTGGCATGGCCAAACAATATTCGTGAGTTTTGAGCAAAATCGGAAGTGATCATTTTTTTCTCAATACAGAGTGAAGTTGTGCTTTTCCGAACGAAATTCTGTTTTTTTGCCCATATAGGTTCCGAGTCACTCTAATTCCATCCACATTCATATGTGGCATGGCCAAACAATGATTTCATGAGTTTTGAGCAAAATCGGAAGTGATCACTTTTTTCGCAATACGAACCCAAGTCCTACTTTTCCGAACGAAATTGTGTGTTTTTGCCCAAATATGTTCCGGGTCACTCTAATTCTGTCCCCATTCATATGTGGCGTGGCCAAGCAATGATTTTGTGAGGTTTTGAGCAAAATCAGAAGTGATCACTTTTTTCGCACAACGGAGCAAGGTTCTGCTTTTCGGGACGAAATTGCGTTTTATTGCCCAAATAGGTTCCGAATGACTCTAAATCCGTCCCTGTTCATATGTGGCATGGCGAAACAATGATTTCGTGAGGTTTTGAGCAAAATCGGAAGTGATCAGTTTTTTCACACTACGGAGCAAGGTTCTGCTTTCCGGGATGAAATTACGTTTTCTTGCCCAAATATGTTCCGAATGACTCTAAATCCGTCCCCCTTCATATGTGGCATGGCCAAACAATGATTTCGTGAGGTTTTGAGCAAAATCGGAAGTGGTCACTTTTTTCGCACTACGGAGCAAGGTTCTGCTTTTTCGAACGAAATTGCGTTTTATTGCCCAAATATGTTCCGAATGACTCTAAATCCATCCGTTCATATGTGGCATGACCAAACAATGATTTCGTGACTTTTGAGCAAAACTAGAAGTGATCACTTTTTTCTTACTATGGAGCCAGGTTCTGCTTTTTCGAACGAAATTGCGTTTTATTGCCCAAATATGTTCCGAATGACTCTAAATCCATCCGTTCATATGTGGCATGGCCAAACAATGATTTCGTGAGTTTTGAGCAAAACCAGAAGTGATCACTTTTTTCGCACTACGCAGCCAGGTTCTGCTTTTTCGAACGAAATTGCGTTTTATTGCCCAAATATGTTCCGAATGACTCTAAATCCATCCGTTCATATGTGGCATGGCCAAACAATAATTTCGTCAGTTTTGAGTGAAACCGTATATGATCACTTTTTTCGCACTACAGAGCCAGGTTCTGCTTTTCAGGACGAAATTGCGTTTTTTGGCCTAAAGATGTTCCGGATCACTCTAATTCCGTCCTTATTGATCTGTGGTAGGGCCAAACAATGATTTCGTGAGTTTTGAGCAAAAAGTGATCACTTTTTTCGCACTACGGAGCCAGGTTCTGCTTTTCCAAACGAAATTGCGTTCTATTGCCCAAATATGTTCCGAATGACTCTAAATCCGTCCCCGTTCATATATGGCATGGCCAAACAATGATTTCGTGAGGTTTTGAGCAAAATCGGAAGTTATCACTTTCTTTCGCACAATGGAGCAAGGTTCTGTTCTTCGGGACGAAATTGCGTCTTTTTGCCCAAATATGTTCCAAATGACTCTAAATCCATCCCCGTTCATATGTGGCATGGCTAAACAATGATTTCGTGAGTTTTGAGCAAAACCAGAAGTGATCACTTTTTTCGCACTACGGAGCCAGGTTCTGCTTTTCCAAACGAAATTGCGTTCTATTGCCCAAATATGTTCCGAATGACTCTAAATCCGTCCCCGTTCATATATGGCATGGCCAAACAATGATTTCGTGAGGTTTTGAGCAAAATCGGAAGTTATCACTTTCTTTCGCACAATGGAGCAAGGTTCTGTTCTTCGGGACGAAATTGCGTCTTTTTGCCCAAATATGTTCCAAATGACTCTAAATCCATCCCCGTTCATATGTGGCATGGCCAAACAATGATTTCGTGAGTTTTGAGCAAAACCAGAAGTGATCACTTTTTTCGCACTACGGAGCCAGGTTCTGGTTCGAACAAAATTGCGTTTTATTGCCCAAATATGTTCCGAATGACTCTAAATCCATCCGTTCATATGTGGCATGGCCAAACAATGATTTCGTGAGTTTTGAGCAAAACTAGAAGCGATCATTTTTTTCGCACTACGCAGCCAGGTTCTGCTTTTTCGAACGAAATTGCGTTTTATTGCCCAAATATGTTCCGAATGACTCTAAATCCATCCGTTCATATGTGGCATGGCCAAACAATAATTTCGTGAGTTTTGAGCGAAACCGTATGTGATCAACTTTTTCACACTACGGAGCCAGATCTGCTTTTCGGGACAAAATTGCGTTTTTTGTCCTAAAGATGTTCTGGATCACTCTAATTCCGTCCTTATTCATATGTGGTAGGGCCAAACAATAATTTCGTGAGTTTTGAGCAAAACCAGAAGTGATCACTTTTTTCGCACTACGCAGCCAGGTTCTGCTTTTTCAAACAAAATTGCATTCTATTGCCCAAATATGTTCCGAATGACTCTAAATCCATCCGTTCATATGTGGCATGGGCAAACAATAATTTCGTGGGTTTTGAGCGAAACCGTATGAGATCACTTTTTTCGCACTACGGAGCCAGGTTCTGCTTTTCGGGACAAAATTGCGTTTTTTGGCCTAAAGATGTTCTGGATCACTCTAATTCCGTCTTATTCATATGTGGTAGGGCCAAACAATGATTTCGTGAGTTTTGAGCAAAACCGGAAGTGATCACTTTTTTCACACTATGGAGCCAGCTTCTGCTTTTTCGAACGAAATTGCATTCTATTGCCCAAATATGTTCCGAATGACTAAAAATCCATCCGTTCATATGTGGCATGGCCAAAAAATAATTTCGTGAGTTTTGAGTGAAACCGTATGTGATCACTTTTTTCGCACTACGGAGCCAGGTTCTGCTTTTTGGGACAAAATTGCGTTTTTTGGCCTAAAGATGTTCTGGATCACTCTAATTCCGTCCTTATTCATATGTGGCATGGCCAAACAATGATTTCGTGAGTTTTGAGCAAAACTGGAAGTGATCACTTTTTTCGCACTACGGAGCCAGGTTCTGCTCTTCGGGATGAAATTGCGTTTTTTTGCCCAAATATGTTCCAAATGACTCTAAATCTGTCGCCGTTCACGTGTGCCAGGGCCAAACAATGATTTTGTGAGTTTTGAGCAAAACTGGAAGTGATCACTTTTTTCGCACTACGGAGCCAGGTTCTGCTTTTTGGGACGAAATTGCGTTTTTTTGCCCAAATATGTTCCGAATGACTCTAAATCTGTCGCTGTCATGTGTGGCATGGCCAAACAATGATTTCGTGAGTTTTGAGCAAAACTGGAAGTGATCACTTTTTTCGCACTACGGAGCCAGGTTCTGCTTTTCGGGGCGAAATTGCGTTTTTTTGCCCAAATATGCTCCGAATCACTCTAAATCTTTCCCCATTCGGATGTGGCATGGCCAAACAATGATTTCGTGAGTTTTGAGCAAAACTGGAAGTGATCACTTTTTTCGCACTACGGAGCCAGGTTCTGCTTTTCGGGACGAAATTGCGTTTTTTTGCCCAAATATGTTCCGAATGACTCTAAATCTGTCGCTGTCATGTGTGGCATGGCCAAACAATGATTTCGTGAGTTTTGAGCAAAACTGGAAGTGATCACTTTTTTCGCACTACGGAGCCAGATTCTGCTTTTCGGGACGAAATTGTGTTTTTTTGCCCAAATATGCTCTGAATGACTCTAAATGTGTCCCCATTCGGTTGTGGCATGGCCAAACAATGATTTCGTGAGCTTTCAGCAAAACTGGGAGTGATCACGTTTTTCGCACTACGGAGCCAGGTTCTGCTTTTCGGGGCGAAATTGCGTTGTTTTGCCCTAATATGCTCCGAATCACTCTAAATCTGTCCCCATTCGGATGTGGCATGGCCAAACAATGATTTCTTGAGCTTTGAGCAAAACTGGAAGTGATCACTTTTTTCGCACTACGGAGCCAGGTTCTGGTTTTCGGGACGAAATTGCGTTTTTTTGCCGAAATATGCTCCGAATCACTCCCCATTCGGATGTGGCATGGCCAAACAATGATTTCGTGAGTTTTGAGGAAACCTGGAAGTGATCACTTTTTTCGCACTACGGAGCCAGGCTCTGCTTTTCGGGGCGAAATTGCGTTTTTTTGCCGAAATATGCTCCGAATCACTCCCCATTCGGATGTGGCATGGCCAAACAATGATTTCGTGAGTTTTGAGGAAACCTGGAAGTGATCACTTTTTTCGCACTACGGAGCCAGGTTCTGCCTTTCGGGGCGAAATTGCGTTTTTTTGCCCAAATATGTTCCGAATGACTCTAAATCTGTCGTTGTCATGTGTGGCATGGCCAAACAATGATTTCGTGAGTTTTGAGCCAAACTGGAAGTGATCACTTTTTTCACACTACGGAGCCAGGTTCTGCTTTTCGGGGCGAAATTGCATTTTTTTGCCCAAATATGCTCCAAATCACTCTAAATCTGTCGCCGTTCACGTGTGCCAGGGCCAAACAATGATTTCGTGAGTTTTGAGCAAAACTGGAAGTGATGACTTTTTTCGCACTACGGAGCCAGGTTCTGCTTTTCGGGGCGAAATTGCGTTTTTTTGCCCAAATATGTTCCGAATGACTCTAAATCTGTCGCTGTCATGTGTGGCATGGCCAAACAATGATTTCGTGAGTTTTGGGCAAAACTGGAAGTGATCACTTTTTTCGCACTACGGAGCCACCTTCTGCTTTTCGGGACGAAATTGTGTTTGTTTGCCCAAATATGGTCCGAATCACTCTAAATCTGTCCCCATTCGGATGTGGCGTGGCCAAACAATGATTTCGTGAGCTTTGAGCAAAACTGGAAGTGATCACTTTTTTCGCACTACGGAGCCAGATTCTGCTTTTCGGGGCGAAATTGCATTATTTTGCCCAAATATGCTCCGAATCACTCTAAATCTGTCCCCATTCGGATGTGGCATGGCCAAACAATGATTTCCTGAGCATTGAGCAAAACTGGAAGTGATCACTTTTTTCGCACTACGGAGCCAGGTTCTGCTTTTCGGGGCGAAATTGGGTTTTATTGCCCAAATATGTTCCGAATGACTCTAAATCTGTCGCCGTTCATGTGAGGCAGGGCCAAACAATGATTTCGTGAGTTTTGAGCAAAACTGGAAGTGATCACTTTTTTCGCACTACGGAGCCAGATTCTGCTTTTCGGGACGAAATTGTGTTTGTTTGCCCAAATATGGTCCGAATCACTCTAAATCTGTCCCCATTCGGATGTGGCATGGCCAAACAATGATTTCGTGAGCTTTGAGCAAAACTGGAAGTGATCACTTTTTTCGCACTATGGAGCCAGGTTGTGGTTTTCGGGACGAAATTGCGTTTTTTTGCCGAAATATGCTCCGAATCACTCCCCATTCGGATGTGGCATGGCCAAACAATGATTTCGTGAGTTTTGAGGAAACCTGGAAGTGATCACTTTTTTCGCACTACGGAGCCAGGTTCTGCTTTTCGGGATGAAATTGCGTTTTTTTGCTCAAATATGTTCCGAATGACAATAAATCTGTCGCGGTTCATGTGAGGCAGGGCCAAACAATGATTTCGTGAGTTTTGTGCAAAACTGGAAGTAATCACTTTTTTCGCACTACGGAGCCAGGTTCTGCTTTTCGGGGCGAAATTGCGTTTTTTTGCCCAAATTTGTTCCGCATGACTCTAAATCCGTCCTTTTTCAGATGTGGCATGGCCAAACAATGATTTCGTGAGTTTTGAGCAAAACTGGAAGTGATCACTTTTTCGCACTACGGAGCCAGGTTCTGCTTTTCGGGGCGAAATTGCATTTTTTTGCCCAAATTTGTTCCGGATGACTCTAAATCCGTCCTTATTCAGATGTGGCATGGCCAAACAATGATTTCGTGAGTTTTGAGCAAAACTGGAAGTGATGACTTTTTTCGCACTACGGAGCCAGGTTCTGCTTTTCGGGGCGAAATTGCGTTTTTTTGCCCAAATATGTTCCGAATGACTCTAAATCTGTCGCTGTCATGTGTGGCATGGCCAAACAATGATTTCGTGAGTTTTGAGCAAAACTGGAAGTGATCACTTTTTTCGCACTACGGAGCCAGGTTCTGCTTTTCGGGGCGAAATTGCGTTTTTTTGCCGAAATATGCTCCGAATCACTCTAAATCTGTCCCCATTGGGATGTGGCATGGCCAAACAATGATTTCCTGAGCATTGAGCAAAACTGGAAGTGATCACTTTTTTCGCACTACGGAGCCAGGTTCTGCTTTTCGGGGCGAAATTGCGTTTTTTTGCCGAAATATGCTCCGAATCACTCTAAATCTGTCCCCATTCGGATGTGGCATGGCCAAACAATGATTTCGTGAGTTTTGAGGAAACCTGGAAGTGATCACTTTTTTCGCACTACGGAGCCAGGTTCTTCTTTTCGGGACGAAATTGCGTTTTTTTGCCCAAATATGTTCCGAATGACAATAAATCTGTCGCGGTTCATGTGAGGCAGGGCCAAACAATGATTTCGTGAGTTTTGAGCAAAACTGGAAGTGATCACTTTTTTCGCACTACGGAGCCAGATTCTGCTTTTTGGGACAAAATTGTGTTTGTTTGCCCAAATATGGTCCGAATCACTCTAAATCTGTCCCCATTCGGATGTGGCATGGCCAAACAATGATTTCGTGAGCTTTGAGCAAAACTGGAAGTGATGACTTTTTTCGCACTATGGAGCCAGGTTCTGCTTTTCGGGGCGAAATTGCATTTTTTTGCCCAAATTTGTTCCGAATGACTCTAAATCTGTCCCCATTCGGATGTGGCATGGCCAAACAATGATTTCGTGAGTTTTGAGCAAACCTCGAAGTGATGACTTTTTTCGCACTACGGAGCCAGGTTCTGCTTTTCGGGGCGAAATTGCGTTTTTTTGCTCAAATTTGTTCCGAATGACTCTAAATCTGTCGCTGTCATGTGTGGCATGGCCAAACAATGATTTCCTGAGCATTGAGCAAAACTGGAAGTGATCACTTTTTTCGCACTACGGAGCCAGATTCTGCTTTTCGGGGCGAAATTGCGTTTTTTTGCCCAAATTTGTTCTGAATGACTCGAAATCCGTCCTTATTCAGATGTGGCATGGCCAAACAATGATTTCGTGAGTTTTGAGCAAAACTGGAAGTGATCACTTTTTCGCACTACGGAGCCAGGTTCTGCTTTTCGGGGCGAAATTGCATTTTTTTGCCCAAATTTGTTCCGGATGACTCTAAATCCGTCCTTATTGAGATGTGGCATGGCCAAACAATGATTTCGTGAGTTTTGAGCAAAACTGGAAGTGATCACTTTTTCGCAATACGGAGCCAGGTTCTGCTTTTCGGGGCGAAATTGCATTTTTTTGCCCAAATTTGTTCCGGATGACTCTAAATCCGTCCTTATTCAGATGTGGCATGGCCAAACAATGATTTCGTGAGTTTTGAGCAAAACTGGAAGTGATGACTTTTTTCGCACTACGGAGCCAGGTTCTGCTTTTCGGGGCGAAATTGCGTTTTTTTGCCCAAATTTGTTCCGAATGACTCTAAATCTGTCGCTGTCATGTGTGGCATGGCCAAACAATGATTTCGTGAGTTTTGAGCAAAACTGGAAGTGATCACTTTTTCGCACTACGGAGCCAGGTTCTGCTTTTCGGGGCGAAATTGCATTTTTTTGCCCAAATTTGTTCCGGATGACTCTAAATCCGTCCTTATTCAGATGTGGCATGGCCAAACAATGATTTCGTGAGTTTTGAGCAAAACTGGAAGTGATGACTTTTTTCGCACTACGGAGCCAGGTTCTGCTTTTCGGGGCGAAATTGCATTTTTTTGCCCAAATATGTTCCGAATGACTCTAAATCTGTCGCTGTCATGTGTGGCATGGCCAAACAATGATTTCGTGAGTTTTGAGCAAAACTGGAAGTGATGACTTTTTTCGCACTACGGAGCCAGGTTCTGCTTTTCGGGGCGAAATTGCGTTTTTTTGCCCAAATATGTTCCGAACGACTCTAAATCTGTCGCTGTCATGTGTGGCATGGCCAAACAATGATTTCGTGAGTTTTGAGCAAAACTGGAAGTGATCACTTTTTTCGCACTACGGAGCCAGATTCTGCTTTTTGGGACGAAATTGTGTTTGTTTGCCCAAATATGGTCCGAATCACTCTAAATCTGTCCCCATTCGGATGTGGCATGGCCAAACAATGATTTCGTGAGCTTTGAGCAAAACTGGAAGTGATCACTTTTTTCGCACTACGGAGCCAGGTTCTGCTTTTCAGGGCGAAATTGCATTTTTTTGCCCAAATTTATTCCGAATGACTCTAAATCTGTCCCCATTCGGATGTGGCATGGCCAAACAATGATTTCGTGAGTTTTGAGGAAAACTGGAAGTGATCACTTTTTTCGCACTACGGAGCCAGGCTCTGCTTTTCGGTGCGAAATTGCGTTTTTTTGCTCAAATATGTCCCGAATGACTCTAAATCTGTCGCCGTTCATGTGAGGCAGGGCCAAACAATGATTTCGTGAGTTTTGAGCAAAACTGGAAGTGATCACTTTTTTCGCACTACGGAGCCAGGTTCTGCTTTTCGGGACGAAATTGTGTTTGTTTGCCCAAATATGGTCTGAATCACTCTAAATCTGTCCCCATTCGGATGTGGCATGGCCAAACAATGATTTCGTGAGCTTTGAGCAAAACTGGAAGTAATCACTTTTTTCGCACTACGGAGCCAGGTTCTGCTTTTCGGGACGAAATTGTGTTTTTTTGCCCAAATATGCTCCGAATCACTCTAAATCTGTCCCCATTCGGATGTGGCATGGCCAAACAATGATTTCGTGAGTTTTGAGGAAACCTGGAAGTGATCACTTTTTTCGCACTACGGAGCCAGGCTCTGCTTTTCGGGGCGAAATTGGGTTTTTTTGCCGAAATATGTTCCGAATCACTCTAAATCTGTCCCCATTCGGATGTGGCATGGCCAAACAATGATTTCGTGAGTTTTGAGCAAACCTGGAAGTGATCACTTTTTTCGCACTACGGAGCCAGGTTCTGCTTTTCGGGACGAAATTGCGTTTTTTTGCCCAAATATGTTCCGAATGACTCTAAATCTGTCGCCGTTTATGTGTGGCGGGGCCAAACAATGATTTGGTGAGTTTTGAGCAAAACTGATGCGGATGGCGATGGGCGACGGAGTGAGCTTTTGATTATGGAGAGATCGGAAAGGAATAATAACAAGGCAATTCGGAAATATAAAGGCGGGAAAGATAATGACTGGAAAAATAAATAACTGAAAGGTAAAGGCAGTAATTTAAGTGCAGGAATTAAGATAACTGGAATATAAAAGGCTGGAAAGTAAAGGCATGAAATTTAAAGGGCAAAGCTTAAGGGAAACGAAATTCAATAACTTTTCAATCTTCACGGTTCTCAAGGTTGTGATTACAACTGAAGGAACAATGTCCTTAAATAGACGGCTAAGACTAATCCTGGTAGAACTCTGATAAGCTAATCTTGGTAGAACTCTGATAAGCTAATCCTAGTAGAACTCAAATCCTAAATTTGTGGAAAATTCAAACTAACCAAATTAAGATAGGATCCCAACAAATCAGGGATTTTAAAACAATACGAATCTTGATAGGTATGGAAACTCCAGATAAGTCAGAATTCTTCTGTTTGAGCTTGGACCCATTGAAGTACATTGTAACCCCAATGTCTTGTCAGAGGAACCAACAAAACATGGGCTTTCTCATTTCCTTGGCCTTTGGACGTGTCCACATCAGTCTCCTCGGGTTGGAGAGGATTTGTCCTCAAATCCGAATGGTTGTTGTTAGTCACATATGGAGACAAATCTCCCACATTAAAAGTGGCTGAGACTCCCCCAAAGTCGCCTGGCAAGTCCACTTTGTATGCATTATCTCCGACCCGCGCAAGTACTTCGAACGGTCCGTCAGCTCGTGGTGCGATCTTGCTCTTTCTTTTTGTCGGAAACCTTTCCTTCCGTAAGTGTACCCATACGAGGTCCCCGGGTTTAAAAATTGATGGTTTTCGATGCTTGTTGGCCTTCTTTTTGTAAACCTCATTTGCTCTTTCAATTTGAACTCGAATTTTTTCATGGAAATTTTTCATCAATTTGGCCCGCTCATTTGCATCGAAGTTGATCCGGCATCAATGGGTAAAGATGATAACTCAATAGGAGTAAGCGGATTAAGCCCATAGACTACCTCAAATGGCGAATGACCAGTTGTAGCATTTGGAGCTCGATTGTAGGCAAATTCTGCATGTGCAAGCTTGATGTCCCAATCCTTGAGATTCTTGCTCACTAAGGTTCTCAAAAGTGTCCCCAATGTTCGATTGGTAACCTCTGTTTGGCCATCTGTCTGGGGGTGGTGAGAGGTGCTAAACAATAGTTTGGTACCGAGCTGGGCCCACAAAGTTCTCCAAAAGTGGCTTAGAAACTTGGTATCTCTATCAGAAACGATCGTTCTTGGCACACCATGTAATTTCACAATCTCCCTGAAAAACAAATCTGCAATATGAATCGCATCGTCTGTCTTGTGGCAAGGAGTGAAATGGCCCATCTTGGAGAATCGATCGACGACAACCATGATGGAGTCCTTTCCCCTTTGAGTTCGAGGCAGAGCCACAATAAAATCCATGCTGAGATCTTCCCATGGCTGGTTTGGAACTGGTAATGGAGCATAGGGACCAGGCTTGAAATGCATCTTAGCTCGTTGACATGTAGCACACCGGGATATGAAGGCATAAACGTCCCCTTGCATTTTAGGCCAATAGAAATGCTCCTTAAGGATCTCCAAGGTCTTGTGCACACCAAAATGCCCAGCTAGACCTCCTTCATGAGTTTCTTTGATCAACAATTCTCTAAAGGAACTCTTAGGGATGCATAACCGGTTGCCCTTGAACAAATAGCCTTCTTGCACCATATATTCTCCATGAGCTCCTTTGGCACATTCTGCCAGGATAGGAAGTAGGTCCTCATCTTCTGAATAATGTTCTCTCATAATTTCAAATCCGAGTACCCTTGCATCCAAGATGGTTAGCAAAGAATATCTTCTTGATAAAGCATCTGCCACAACATTAGTAGTTCCTGGTTTGTACTGGGAAACAAAAGTAAAGGATTGAAGAAACTCTACCCATTTAGCATGCCTTGGGTTGAGTTTGTGCTGGCCATTCAAATACTTAAGTGCTTGGTGATCTGAGTGAAGAACAAATTGCTTCGGTCGGAGGTAGTGGTTCCAATGATCAAGAGCTCGTACTATTGCGTAGAACTCCTTGTCATAGGTTGAATAATTCTTTTTTGCATCTGCTAACTTCTCACTAAAATAAGCCAATGGTTTCTTGGACTGAACCAAGACAACCCCAATTCCCACACCATCACACTCAACTTCAAATAATTTATCAAAATCTGGTAAAGCAAGAACAGGAGCTGTACAAAGCTTTTGTTTGATTACTTCAAATGCTTTGCTTGCAGATTCATTCCATTCAAATTGTCCCTTCTTCATACACTCAGTGATTGGAGCCATGATGGTGCTAAAATGAGGAACAAATCTCCTGTAGAATGAAGCCAAGCCATGAAAGCTCCTAATCTCAGTTGGTGTTTTTGGAATGGGCCAGGACTTGATTGCCTCCACTTTTAACTGATCAACTGCAATGCCATGTTGAGAAACCACATATCCAAGAAAGACGACACTTGGACTCATGAATTCACACTTCTCCATCTTTGCATATAGTTTTTGTTCCCTTAATAAGTCAAAGATCTTTTTCAGGTGTTCCACATGATCATCAATACTTCGGCTATAGACCAGAATATCATCAAAGTAGACAACTACGAATTTACCAAGGTATGGTCGAAGTATCTCATTCATCAGTCTCATAAAGGTGCTAGGAGCATTTGACAATCCAAAAGGCATTACTAACCATTCATATAAGCCTCCCTTGGTTTTGAAGGCAGTTTTCCATTCATCACCCTCCCGCATACGAATTTGGTGGTAACCGCTCCTCAGATCAATCTTGGAAAAGACTACAGCTCCATGAATTTCATCAAGCATATCATCAAGTCTAGGGATAGGATACCTATACTTGATTGTGATGTTGTTGATAGCTCGACTGTCAACACACATCCGAAAACTACCATCTTTCTTGGGGACCAAGAGTGTTGGGACAGAACAGGGACTCATGCTTTCTCTAACATACCCTCTTCTCATCAGCTCATCTACTTGCCTCTGCAACTCCTTGGTTTCTTCAGGATTACAACGGTAGGCAGGCTTGTTGGGTAGAGAAGCCCCTGGAACAAGATCAATATGATGCTCAATGCCTCTGATGGGTGGAAGACCGGGTGGTAGGTCAATTGGGAAGACATCTTTATACTCGGATAAGAGTGGTAGAACCTTTGGGTGGGGAATACTCTCTTCAGTTACTAACTTTCTTTCTACCATAAGTAGGGCATATATAGGTTTATGTTTAAGGATGGCTTTTTCGAGTTTGGTTTGGGTGATGAATAGGTTTTCTTGGATGTTTTCTGTTTGGGCTGAGGTTTTATGGATCTGGGATGGGCTTAAGGGTGTAAGGGTGATATGCTTGCCATTCTTCTTCACGGTATAAGTGTTGCTTCTCCCATCATGCTTTGCAAACCTATCAAACTGCCATGGTCTTCCAAGTAGCAAGTGACATGCTTCCATAGGAATAATATCACAAAGGGCTTCATCAATATAATTCTGCCCAATGGAAAAAGAAACTAAAACTTGCCTCTTTACTTGAAGATCGTTGCCCTGACTTAGCCATTGCAACCTGTAAGGCTGTGGGTGAGGAGAGGTTGATAGCTTCAACTTTTCGACCAGTGTTGTGGATGCCACATTAGTGCAACTTCCACTGTCAATAATCATAGAACAAACCTTGCCCCCAATGGTACACCTTGTTTGGAAGATGTTTTCTTTTTGTTCATCTTGGGAACTAAGCTTTGAAAAGAGAGTACGACGAATGACCAGAAGCTCACCAGAATCTGGTTCAGCTATGCAATCTTCTCCTTCTGTTTCTTCTAGTGGCTCCTCCACCTGGTAGACTTCTCCAATTTCCTCCCATTCTTTCATGGTCATTACCCTTCGATTAGGGCAATTAGCTTGAAGGTGGCCAACTCCTTGGCACTTATAACATCTGACTTGGGGCCGTTCGCTTTTGGGGGCAGTGGATCGAGAACTCTCACCATGTTTGGCCTCCATGTTTTTGGGCTTGTCTAGTTCCTTGGGAGCCTGACTCAAAGAGCCATATCTGGTGTTGTTTGAGGCAGTCTTCTGAACATAATCTCCTTTGCTAAAATACTTGGCCCTGGAGGTAGTTTTTTGCTTCTCAACCTTAACAGCCAGTTTGTACACATCATCAAGAGAGCAATAAGGTTGCAAATCAACCATATGAGCAATATCTGGATTTAAGCCTCCAAGAAATCGGGCAATGGACTGCTCTATTGGTTCAGGAACATCACATCGGATCATTAGCTTCTCAAATTCTCTGATGTATTCTCCAACACTTCTTTTTTCTTGCTTGAAAGTGTGCAGCTTGTGATAGAGCTCTTGTTTGTATTCTCTGGGAAGAAATCGCCTAGTCAAGAGCTTCTTAAGCTTATCCCAGGTTCTGACTTTACTTCGCCCATCTCTTTCCCTGAGCTTTCTTGTATTATCCCACCATAGAGAAGCATAATCCTTGAGTTTGAAAATAGCTACCTTGCATTTTTTTTCCTCACTGTAGTCTTTGAATTCAAAGATTCTCTCCATAGTGCAAACCCAATCAAGAAAATCATCTGGGTTCAGACTGCCATCAAATTCAGGAAAGTCTATACGAAGGCTTCGATCATCTTCCTCTGGCCTCCCTCTTCTTCTTCTCCCAATATCTTCATCATCGGAATCAACATCAGATTCAACATCAACATGAGGCTGTGGTGGTTCATAAGTTGGGGGTACATAGGTTGGTTGTGAACCAGGTGGTTCATATGTTGGGGGTACATAGGTTGGTTGTGAACTCTGCGGTGGTTGATATGTTGGGGGTACATAGGTTGGTTGTGAACTTTGAGGTGGTTGATATGGTCTATATTGTTGGTAATGAGGGGCACGTGGTGTGGGTCTTCTCGGTAAAAAGGGTTGGGTTGGTGGTTGGGTGAGTAATGGACATTTGTATCTGTGGTATAGATACTTGGGGTGGTGGTAACGTTGTTTGGAAAGGCGGGTGCGTTGTTTGTGGTGGTAAATACTGCTGAATTAAGAGTTTGAGCTCTTGGACATCAGCCCTCACCTTCTCGATTTCACTCTTCTGCACCATATTGGCAGCTAGCCATGGTGGAGTGGGCAAGGACCATCTCCTTCTTGAGACATGGTCATGGTATCAAACAACAAGTTTATGGGATGAACAAATCTGTTAGAACAGCGCACTCACCAAAACCTGGCTTTGATACCACTTGATGCGGATGGCGATGGGCGACGGAGTGAGCTTTTGATTATGGAGAGATCGGAAAGGAATAATAACAAGGCAATTCGGAAATATAAAGGGGAAAGTAAATGACTGGAAAAATAAATGACTGAAAGGTAAAAGGCAGTAATTTAAGTGCAGGAATTAAGATAACTGGAATATAAAAGGCTGGAAAGTAAAGGCATGAAATTTAAAGGGCAAAGCTTAAGGAAACGAAATTCAATAACTTTTCAATCTTCACGTTCTCAAGGTTGTGATTACAACTGAAGGAACAATGTCCTTAAATAGACGGCTAAGACTAATCCTGGTAGAACTCTGATAAGCTAATCTGGTAGAACTCTGATAAGCTAATCTTGGTAGAACTCTGATAAGCTAATCCTAGTAGAACTCAAATCCTAAATTTGAGGAAAATCAAACTAACCAAATTAAGATAGGATCCCAACAAATAGGGATAGGATCCCAACAAATAGGGATAGGATCCCAACAAATTAGGGATTTTAAAACAATACGAATCTTGATAGGTATGGAAACTCCAGATAAGTCAGAATTCTTCTGTTTGAGCTTGGACCCATTGAAGTACATTGTAACCCCAATGTCTTGTCATAGGAACCAACAAAACATGGGCTTTCTCATTTCCTTGGCCTTTGGACGTGTCACATCAGGTGCCGTGTCTCCCTCTAATGAGACCGGAGGTGTTGGTCTCCCTCTGATGAGGCCAGAATCACATTCTTTTACAAGGGCCAAAACTGGTACCCATACCGTCTGTTCCGGCTGACCCATATCAGACCGGTAACAAATGGTATCGGAGCAGTTCCGGCCTGGGGAACTGCCATCAACATGTGGGTTTAAGGTGCAGCCTGAAGACCTTGCAGAGATCAAAGCTCTGTGTGTGCAAATGCTGAATATTACCTCAACGATGGAAACTGACTTGAAGTCGATGCGCACACATCTACAGGAATTGCGTAAGGAGAGGCAAGAGGAAGCAGCTCGGGAGCAAGCAGAAAAAGAGCTGAAGGCGAGGGAAGAGAAACCGGAACTTTAGTTCCAGTACTCGAACTGAAGGCACCTGAGATGAAGCCACTTCAGCCGATTGATCGACAAGCGGGCCATTGTAAGGCACCAGCGCGACGCGTGGGGGGCTATCGTCGCAGTGCAGTGAGAAGGCTCAACTTGGGCGCTGCCTGGAGAAGGCCAATCAGACGTCAACCTAGTCGCCCAAGTCCTCATCGGAAACACCGAGGCCAAGAGCAGTGGAGTAAACAAAAAAGCCGTGGTGTGGGTGAGCTGCAACAGAAATGTTGCGCTTCAGATCCAAGCGGTTGGGTGCCGAACAGACCTCCACACGCCAATCAGCAGGGGAGCCGACCTCCCGATCTGTTGGTTGGGTTGGTAACTGGAGCACCGTTCCACGGGTGCGGCCGCCGAAGCATCGCTCGCAACAATTTCAGCAAGCCCAGTGCAGTAGAAGTGCTGTCAAACAGAGAACAAGGCAAGGGTGGAAGCGAGTGCACAAGAAGTATTATCGGGATAAGCAATGGAAGAAAAATAGTGAGGTTGCCCTTGCCAGTTCGACTGGCTTTGGTGAAGGGAAGGGATTAGCGAGAAGGGTGAAAAGGTCTAGTGGGTCTAAGGGAGTAGAGGCTAATTCTAGGAAGAAAACTAAGAGGGAGAGTGTTATTATGTCTAATAGTAGTGTGGAAGAAATTAATGGGAGTGATTGGGGTGAAGAAGGCAATAATGGGATCGGAAATAGTTTGGGCTTGAAGAATATTGATGGTTCAGAGAGGGCTCAGAATGTGGTTTGTACTGTGGATGGTGATAGCGAAGTGTGGATTGATTCGGATAATTCAGAGGGGGATGAGGATGATGGCAATGGTATTTCAAATGATTCAACTTGGTTGGGAACGTTGTTGGAATTGCTCTCTGGTGAACCAATGTGAAGGAAGATGGACTTCAAAGGTTTGACAGAGGAGAAGATGTCTTTGAGCTGTTTGATCAAATGCAGAAAAAGGGAGCTACACCTAGTCTTTTAGTCTATAACTCATTGAGGACCGAGTCAACTAGGAGAAGGAAGCTTTCATTAACTTTTAGTCTTTGGTTGAATTATCGGAGGAGCTTTCCAGGTTGGGAAGAGGAAACCATCAAAGCAGTAAAGGAACATTTTCAGAAAAGAAAGGAAAAGGCGGTACAAGGAATTTTCGAAATGGATTCCAAAATGAAAGGTTTTGATCAAGGCCCATCTACTATTTTGTTCATTAGGTGGTATCGGGCATGGAAGCAGTTCGCACTATTGTCAGACTCCTCCCTCTTCATGCCCATGGGGTTTGGTTTCCTCTGGGAGGTGCTAGAGAACCTTTTCGTACTGGACATTGTTGGGCAGATGTTCTCCCTTATCATGCAGTGTTTTTTAGTAACGGAGGACTTGAAGAGTATAATGGAGCTTCAATGTTTTTTGGAAATCCCGTGGTCCACTAGGCCCAGCAAAGGTAAGTTTTTTGGCATTGAAATTGGTTTTTCTTATAATACTACAGCTCATGGGTGGAAATTAGGAAATGGCTTTAATTGGCGTATCTTAGAACGAAACCCCATTTTGGTCCTTAATGGATATTGTGGGACCTTAGACTATGCCGAGGTGGTGTTTGGACTGGGGGCTGAACTAGATATTATGTTTAGGAACCGATGATAAATGTTGGGCTGTTTGTGGAAGACACCTCCTACACAGCAACTGGATCTGGAAATTATGAGATTGAAGAGGAAAAGAGAGGACTTCCACTCAAGGAGTCCTTTTTAAATAATTTTCACAGTTCTGAAAATTATGTAGTTCACGTTGCAATCTTTCCATTTCTCATTCTAGCATTACTGAGGAATGAAGGGGATGAAACAAAGTGGGAAGTCTCTCAAGACATAACTCTTATGACCCTTGGAATATGGGCATTCATGTCCTTAATTGTTGACATTGTTGTGGAAGAAGGACCAAAAGGAACCAATGGTGGGCCTGGAATTGTTGCAAATTTCTTATTGGTAGAGTTAAGTATAATTAGAGAGGGCAGAATTATTAATGGTGGTTCCCATGCTATTTACTTCACGGATTTGCATGTCCTGGATTTGCAAACAAAGGAGGGGTCAAGACCCATGCGAAAAGGCGAGTTACTAATTGTGCAGACCGGTCATACAAGGGTTGCAGTAGGAGAGGATGGGTTCGTTGTTATGGGCGATAAAAATATGAGTGGAACTAAAGCTTTATATGGTCTGGAAAAGGAATACAAAAGCTTTGTTGCGAGACCTTGGATCCTCCTAGAGCTCATGGAGTGAAGAATGCTTACTGTCTGCTGAACTTTGATGCCAATACCACAACAAATTATATTTTCCCTGCGAGAAAAATTCACAAGGATTGTCCTACTGCTAAATGCCTTCTTGAAAGTGGTGTGAATCTCAAGGACTTCAATTCTTATGGGAGTCGTGGCAATGATGAAGTGTTGGTCAGGAAAACTTTTGCCAATATTTGTCTTTTTAACAAGTTCTTGGATGGTGAAGTGGGTCCTAGAATATTGCACATACCAACGCAAGAGACACTCAAGGTCCTTGCACAACAAGCAAACAGAGGGGCACAATTGGATGGCAAGCTTTATACGTTAGAGCATGACATGCAATCATTCCTTGAATTTCTTGGATTTTATTTACATTAAGCTTTGTTGGTTTATCTTTATTTGAACCTGAGTTGTCAAACTCTTTTATTAAATATCTAGTTGTTAGATATCTTGTAAATTTTCAAAGCTTGAGGACAAGCTTTTCTTTAAGGGGGATGGAATGTTACAAGTCTAGATTTGGGCCTAATGTATAGGCTTAGCCCAAGCCCATTAACCCCTTTTATAATCCGGTTTGATGTAATAGATGGGATAGCTTTTGGTTAATGAAAAAAAACTTGGAAGTTCCTTCCAATGGAGGTGGTGTTTCCCTTCAATGAGGCCAGAGGTGCCGTGTCTCCCTCTAATGAGACCGGAGGTGTTGGTCTCCCTCTGATGAGGCCAGAATCACGTTCTTTTTACAAGGGCCAAAACTGGTAGCCGCACCGTCTGTTCCGGCTGACCCATATCAGACCGGTAACAATAGGACTGATCGACCAAAGAGGGAATATGCAAGATTTCAGGTCCTATCGGGATGGGTAGGCCCAAGCCTTCCCCCTTCAGCAGCTTTTTGCTCAATTTCTCGTGGAGCCGACGACGGAATATGGAGCCAAAATCTGCATTTGTCAACGAAATTGTGGTTTTTTGCCCTAAATATGTTCCGAATCACTCTAATTAGGCGCCCATTCATATGTGGTGTGGCCCAAACCATGATTTCGTAAGTGGTCACTTTTTCGAAATATGGAGCCAAGTTCTGCATTGCCAAACAAAATTCTGTTTTTTGGTTTCAAATATGTTGCGAATAACTCTAATTCCATCCCAATTCATATGTGGCGTGCCCGAACAATGATTTCGTGCGTTTTGAGCAAAATCAGAAGTGGTCATTTTTTTGGAATCTGGAGCCACGTTCTGCATTTCCGAACGACATTGTTTTTTTCCCCCAATATGTTCCCAATCACTTTAATTATATGATTTCGTGAGTTTTGAGCAAAATTGGTAGTGATCACTTTTTTCGCAATACGGAGCCAAGTTCTACATTGGAGAACGAAATTGTGTTTTTTTGCCCCCAATATCTTCCAAATCACTCTAATTCCGTCCCATTCATATGTGGCGTGGCCAAACCATGATTTAGTGAGTTTTAACCAAAATCAGAAGTGATTACTTTTTTCGCAATACCGAGCCAAGTTCTGCATTTCAGAACGAAATTGTGTTTTTTTGCCCATATGTTCCAAATCACTCTAATTCCGTCCCAATTAATATATGGCGTGGCCAAACCATGATTTCGTGACTTTTGACCAAAATCAGAAGTGATTACTTTTTTTGCAATACCAAGCCAAGTTCTGCGTTTCACAATGAAATTGTGTTTTTTTGCCCCAATATGTTCCGTATCACTCTAATTCCCTCCCCATTCAAATGTGTCGTGGCCAAACCATGATTTCGTGCGTTTTGAGCAAATCGGAAGCGGTCACTTTTTTCGCAATACCAACCCAAGTTCTGCAGTTCCGAAAAACATTGCGCTTTTTGGCCCTGATATGTTCTGAATCACTCTAATTCCAGCCCCATTCAAATGTGGCATGGCCAAACCATGATTTCGTGAGTTGTGACAAAATCGGAAGTGATCACTCTTTTCTTAATACGGAGCCAAGTTCTGCATTTCAGAACAAAATTGTGTTTTTTGGTCCCGATATGTTCTGAATCCCTCTAAGTCCCTCCCCATTCGAATGTGGCGTGGGCAAACCATGATTTCATGAGTTTTGACCACTATCGGAAGTGATCACTTTTTTCACAATACGGAGCCAAGTTCTGCACTTCAGAATGCAAGTGTGTTTTTTTTGCCCCAATATGTTCCGAATCACTCTAATTCCGACCCCATTCAAATGTGGGGTGCGCAAGCCATGATTTCGTGAGTTTTGAGCAAAATTGGTAGTGATCACTTTTTTCGCAATACGGAGCCAAGTTCTACATTGGAGAACGAAATTGTGTTTTTTTGCCCCAATATCTTCCAAATCACTCTAATTCCGTCCCCATTCATATGTGGCGTGGCCAAACCATGATTTAGTGAGTTTTAACCAAAATCAGAAGTGATTACTTTTTTCGCAATACCGAGCCAAGTTCTGCATTTCAGAACGAAATTGTGTTTTTTTGCCCCAATATGTTCCAAATCACTCTAATTCCGTCCCAATTAATATATGGCGTGGCCAAACCATGATTTCGTGACTTTTGACCAAAATCAGAAGTGATTACTTTTTTTGCAATACCAAGCCAAGTTCTGCGTTTCACAATGAAATTGTGTTTTTTTGCCCCAATATGTTCCGTATCACTCTAATTCCCTCCCATTCAAATGTGTCGTGGCCAAACCATGATTTCGT